>LR999967.1:40382200-45658861 GCA_905220375.1 Tachina fera
TGTAAACCGAATCGATTTGAAATTGCACGATTTTAGAAAACTCCACCTATAATCGAAATATTTTTCACTTTTTTTAATTTTTCTATTGCCTATTTATATAGATTCTCAAATATCATACCTGAATGAAATTTTCGTGGGTAATTTTAAGCACGTCTGCCGGACCCTTAATTCTTGAAATCATACTATTTTAATTCGATTCGATTTACTGAACAGGGCCGATAATTATTATTTATTAATATGAAAATATGCTTTGAAATATGTATATCTTTCCAGCATGCTGAACAGATACTAAAGCTTCCAGGGAACAACATTTCTATGCACATACATTACACATATACATATGTATGTATATGAATGTATTTATATCCCAAATAAATTAAGCATGTCAGTTGGTATTAGATAAGGTACATATCACAGAAAGCACTTGATTGAAAATGTGCATTCTTAAATAGGAAACGCAATTTTTGATAAAGATGAACAAAAACAGTAAGAAAAATGTGCAAATGAAAAAAATGTATAAGATTTTTGCACAACTGCGAAGTTAGAGGTGTTCTAAGTAATGTTCAGAAATTAATATAATATACATATCAACTTACCACAATAAAATTAATTAATAATAGTGTGTTTTAAATTGCCACTTTTATGTTGGTTAACATTTGACCTAACAATACATTTATGTATTATATTTGCATTATGTTAACATGTTTGCAAGTCTTTAAATAATTTCCCAGTATTATTGAAAGCCATTTTAAGAATTGTTAATTGTTTATTTTGATGATTTTTTTTAATCTATATTTTTACACAATATTGTAATATTATTATTTTATTATTTTCATTAAAACAGCTCGACTATCCGTCCAGTAAATCACACGCCAAGAAATAATAAACACGAACTGAAGTCACAACAACAAATTGCTTTTTTAATAAAAACACAAATATTAAAAAAGAGGAAACAAGAAAAATATATGAATTGTTGCTCAAATTAGTACTAACTTATAAGGCACAAAAAATCCCTTTCTAATAAGTTAATTATTATTATAGTACCAAAGTCTGTCAAGCCTGTCACAGAAACCAAATTCGATCGAAATGATTTCAATTCCGTAATTAGGTTCTTCAGAAAACGAAGAATTTGATCGAAATGAATCCACTTTAATTTTAGTGCTCGGAGTTCTAATTTTCTCTAAGTGAAAGTACAAAAATCTGTTTGAAACAACTTTATTTCAATAAAGAAAAGAAATTTATTTAAAATATATTTATATTATTTAATTTGTTTATATATATTTAAGATATTTTCTCAAGTCTTAAAGAAAAAATGCATCATCATATGTGAAATATTCATTTCTGTCACATCAAATTAACCCTTTGAGGACAATAGTTGCTTATAAGCAACTTCTGACTTTATGACCATATTATTCCCGTATGGGGCACACTGTATTATAACGGTAAATAGCAAGCAACAGAATGATGTTGTATGTGAAGTAAAAGAGAAAAGCAAATGAAATAATGTGCTTACGTTTTTTGCTTTAGGCAGTTATTCAGTGTGTGTTCATGTGCGCGATCAGTACACGATAAATTTGCTAATAAACAAAAAATATTTTTAAATATTTCTGCATAGCTGGAAAAATTAAAGTGAACAAAATGTTGAAGTACAACGGTAAGTAAATTTATTTATGTTTTCGGATAGAAAGAAAATTCAATATTTAGAGAGATAAAATTTTGAAGTTGCTGAAGTTGCTTATAAGCAACTTTGGTCCATAGTGGATATAAAAAAGTATAAATTAATTATGTTTGCAGAAAAGAGTACACAGAGGAAAGGCCTGACTGATGCTGAAATTGAAGCTCTTGCAAACTTTGATTGGGACATGTCAGATGATGAAGATGAAGCTGCTGAGGATGAAGGTGATCCTGACTTTGTGGACGAGGCAATTGAGGCAATTTTAGTAAGGGGCGAGGAGGTGGAAGCAGAAATCATTGACGACTTGCTGAAGGATGATGAGAATATAAACTGCTGTGATGATGAAGAAGTAAGTACTGAGGCCAGTTTTGAGAAAATAGAGCCATCAACATTGAAGTGGAGAAAACGGGATATGTTGCCTGGAGATGTAATATGGAGGGGAAATACTGAATCTAATGACGTCTATGAGGAAAAAACTTCGATAGAGTATTTTGAAAATTTGTTTGATGAGGAAGTATTTGAACTAATGACTTCGCAAAGCAATTTATATGCAATGGAAACGCTTGCGACAGAATTGAAATGTTCACCATATAAAATGCGACGTTATATCGGGGTACTCTTGTATATGGGTATCATAAAAATTCCTCGAACAAGGATGATTTGGTCAAAGGAGTTGAAGTTGAATTTTATATCCGACGGCATGACACGATCAAGATTTGAAAAAATTAAGTCTTCTTTTCACCTGAATGAAAATTCAAAGCAGCCAAAAAAAGATGAACCAAATTTTGACAAGCTATATAAAATCCGCCCTTTACTGTCACTACTGAAAAATAAGTTCAATAAAATACCTCAAGAAGAACATCAATGTGTAGACGAGCAGATTATAGCTTTCAAGGGGAGGTCAAGTTTGAAGCAGTACAATCCCGCGAAGCCTCATAAATGGGGAATGAAAATGTTTACCAGAGCTGGGGCATCAGGCATTATATATGATTTTTCCTTATACGTTGGCGATGGAACATGTCCAACATACGGACTTGGCATATCATCAGATATTGTTTTGTATTTGGCTTCAACCATTCCCAAACATGAAAATTACAAACTATATTTTTATAACTGGTTCACCTCAATAAGCCTTATGGTAGCTCTAAAAGGAATGGGCATATTCGGAACTGGCACCGTGCGGCAAAATAGAATGGCTAAATGTGAACTTCTTTCAGAAGCCGAACTAAAAAAACGTGGTAGAGGTTCGTATGATATGAAATGCGAAGTTACTCATAACTTAACTGCAATCCGCTGGATTGATAACAAAGGTGTGCAGCTGTTGTCTACCTATATGTCTGACCAGCCATTGGGATCCTGTAAACGTTGGTGTGGCAAAGAAAAAAAATTCGTACACATTCCCCGACCAGCTATAGTTAACGACTATAATCAACACATGGGAGGAGTTGACTTATCCGACATGATCATGGAGCTTTACAAAATTAATCATAAATCCAAAAAATGGTATATGCGCATTGTTTACTGGTGCATCGGAGCTGCTGTTGTAAACGCCTGGTTACTTTATCGCAAAGACTTAAAAGATGCCAAACAAAAGTCTAAACCAATGCCACTAATATATTTTCAAATGGAAATAGCACAATCGCTACTTAGCGCATCGTCTTCCTCTGGGGTCACTAAACGTGCGAGGGGACGTCCTACTACAAACCCCTCATACCCACAGGACTCATACACCCAGCAAGCCTCGCCGTCAACCTTGCCTTCGTCTTCAGGCAGTGTTTGCAGCCCTTCATTAAAACGTAAGTACACCCCAGATCCAGCCAAAACACTGCGATATGACGAAAAAGGCCATTGGGTGGTATGGGGTCAGAAAGGTCGCTGCCGTCTTTGTAAAACCGGAACCCCGCTTTCCAAATGTGGAGTTTATTTGTGTTCGAACACAAGCAAGAATTGTTTTCTTTTATACCATACTTAAGTATTACATTATACAAAAAAAAATTTAAAAAAACTGATAAATAAAATATGAACTATATTCGTAAAAATACCCTATTTTTATTTACCACTATGGACAATTGTTGCTTATAAGCAACTTCTTCCAGGACTTCGTAGGAAGGACATATGACTTTCAGATTTCGCAAACTGTTTATTTAAGCCTATACAAGTAGAATTGGCCATAGTTTGTATTTTTAGTACAAACGGGTTAAAAGCTGTCCTCAAAGGGTTAAATAAAACTTTAACACATACGACTACGGCTATTTAGATTAAAGAAAAATATTAAAATGATCCTTAATGTAGTACAAAATCATAATAGTCTATGTCTAAATACGACTGGTTGACGTATTATGACTTCTACTTAGAGCTGGCAAACTATCGATAGTGACGCCATTCGATATTTTCGATAGTTCGTTGGAAAACTATCGATAATATCGACAGTATCGAATTCTTTTACTTGCGGTCTACACGCAACGTAAAATGACGAACTTTAATATTAACTTCTACTTAATGTTAAGTGTAGACTTCTAATGTTAATGTTTGGTTAAAGTTTTAATATGAGTGTTGAAGAATCTGTTTTAACACAGTGTTACAGTAAGTCCCGGTTCATACAATTCAACTTTTGTTGATTAATTGAATTATTGTTTTATTTGGAATTGTTACAATTTAAGCTTAACATGTGTTAACGCACTAATAATCCCAAATTATCATTTTACTTCTTCAGTAAAATATTTTTTTAAATACATTGAAATTCATCTATATAATTAATAGGCAAACATGTTTTTTGTAATCTCTTTTACGCTGGTACTACTGCAGCGATTTTAAAAAGATTTATATGGTTTTAAAGGGTTTTCAGTACAGATGTGCAGTCGGTTTAGTATTTCTCTTGATCTAAAATTTGTTTCAGTTATTTCTTATTGTATGAAAGCCATAATACTTAAAGGAAGAGAGTTCAATATTATTGAATTAGCTTAGTTAAAGGAATTTCTTTAGTGTTTTTAATTTCATGTATTATTTAATTATGCATATGTATGTAAGTATGTGGGTGGCTGTGTTTTAATGCATTTTGTATCACGTTTAGATAAATTTTCTTTGAATATTAATAAAATTATTTACATTTAGATTCTAGAATGGGGACGATTGTGTCGTCCGTTTGTATATCTAGTTATTATTATACAAGAGGAAACTATTTCGGGAGATACGAATGAGTAGCTCATACTTGTAGTGTTTTGCTACATTAAATACTTATAGTTATTTAATTTTCTATTGAATTTAAAATTTTTATTATTTTTTATAATGCTATCTATTTTATTCGATATTAAATATTGTTTATAGATATTAATATTGTTGCTAATTATTTATTAATTAATATTATTATTTTTATATAATTACATATTACACTTTAAGTGATAATTGATGTATAATTTTGTACTAGTATAAGTGAAACCGATTATGGCCATGAGGCTAGGTTTTTCTATCTTCGATGAATAAATGAAAATATGGCATGTTCCAATACTGGCAAAGAATATGCGATTGTGGTTTGAACTTGCAGGAAAGGTATCCTTTAAATCACGCGAATTTTCCAACAAATTTGAAAAGGTACAATTTTCTGGCGGAATTTTATTCATAATTGCCCTCTATGTAAATCTTTTCTTTCAATTTGAACAACAACTTGTAAAATGTTTATAAAGAACGTGAAATCTAAAATTTATTGGGCATAATTACTAGTATCGTATTTCGACATCGACTACGACGATTTTTTACTACACTGGAGAACATTGCAACATTTTCTTTTATCTGATCGCAGTCGAAATAAGATACTTGTAATTAGGCTCATTATGTTCTAAATTTTATCGTTCCATTGAAGGCACATCATCTAATGTACCTTGGTTCCATTGATTCTTTATCTGCTAGCGATTTAAACAAATAAATGATTTTGGAAAATGATGCTAAAACAAGTTTAGTGAATCGGAAACCCTACGCAATTTGCCTCTTTATGTACCTACATACTTAAGTATAAAGGATATTTGAGATAACAATTTATTTAAATTTCTAACAATTTTTAAGGAATGATTTTAATCACTGAAAATCATCTGACAGCGGTGCCGTGTGTTGTTAACGACAGGGATTTATGCTCGTGAATAGTAAAAAAATTTCATTTAAATACCTATGTACTATATAGGAGCCTTTACTATATTACCATGAACAATGTTTGTTGTTATTTTAAGCAGAAACGAAATGCATTTAAACGTTGCTTAGGCAACAACAAACAATAATGCAACAAACAATAACAAATAAATTTTTGTATATTAGTAATAGATTCCATCTGTTTTCCGAAGATAAAGCGAAGCAAAAATGGAAAAGGAAAAGTCACTTCTAATGTTGTATTCTCAGAACTACTAGAAACGTTTGCAAATCATATATTCATGAGGATATCAGTCGTTACAAAAATTATAGCCCTTATATTGGTTGATGTATTTTGCCATAGATTATAGGAAAACTATTGAAGTCGTAGTCGAAATACGCCAAATATGATAATATCGCTCATTTACTTCAATATCCCAAAAAATTATTGTTTTGAGTTAATAATGCAGAATAATGCTTCATTTCGTATTTTATATTTTGAGAGAAGAATATTATTTTATGTCTGCATTAAGTTGTATGCAAATTGAAAACTCGTTTTCTGCTAAACTATTTTTTTAGTTGAGACACTATTGATGTTAATGAGCGGTACGTAGTCGGAGGCATAGTACGCTGTTCAAAGCATAAGAATATGTTAGAAAGAACCAAGAACCATACATTTTCAAGATTTCTACATTATTTTTAATACTATTAAAAAAATACTTAGTACACATCGCCATTTATTTCATTTCATTTTTCATCCAAGATAGAAAAACCTAGCCTCATGGCCATAATCGGTTTTACTTTTCGCATTTAGTTTCACTTTTCACATTTATTCATAACTAAAAAAAGTCTGCCAGAAAACGCGTTTAGTTTTCAATTTACACACAATTTAATGGCAAAACAAAATTTTTTTTCTAACAAGAGTTAAACAAAGAAATTTGTATGAAATTTTACAGAATATGAAGAACGATATGAGGATTAATTCTGCATCATTTAACTCAAAACATCAAAAAAAAATATCAAAAACATCTAAAATTATGAATTTTGATGCATGTCCAGATGCATTTCGTTGCTGCTAAGTCTCGGTTCACACGTTTCAACTTTTGTTGCTCCACTCGTAATTCAGCTGTAAGAAAGACGGCTGGTTTACGTACGATGTGTACATCCACAAAATGTAGTGGTGCCCATACCTGCTTATCAGCAACGAATTGCATGTATACGTGCTAAACCGACGAGTAAATATTTTAAATTCGTATTAATTTTAACATACGTTAAGTAAAAATAAAATAGCTTTTGAAAATATATCTAAAATTATGTCAACACTATTTTTTTCATTTTCTTATCTAAACTTTAGACAAGCATAGATAAATTGTGCACATACATACAGAAATCCTGTTATAATGAATTTAAAAACTATTGTAGGTATTAAGGTTTAAAAAGTTGATCCAGAATTTCAAAGCTGACATTGTAGCGCTGTTGATACAACTTTGTGTACTTTTGCCAGTTGCTTTTTACATTTTTCCATTTACCTAAGTGGTCCTCTAATAAGTCTTTTTTATTGCCATCTTTTAATTCATTATCCGCTGCAACAATTTCCTCCGATACGTTATATACTTTAGGTTGGTTTTTCGGCGGCGGTATTTTGGGAAGGTCAGCCTTTTTTGGTTTTGGCAAACTGGTTATGTCTCGCAGATCTCCTCTACGTAATTTTTGACATATTTCTGGGCCATTTTCTTTCCTCTCTGTTGGTGTGGGAGATCTCGCATCGCGATAACTTCGTATACTGGGATTGCGTGGTTGATTTGCCATCCAAGCTCGGCAAATTGGATAGAGAGACGTTTGCTCAGAGTACTTCGACAAATCTAAACTACGATCGAAAAGTTTCATTACAAAACTTTCAGCCTGTATTTTTTGTCCACTAGAACCTTCAGTGTGCTCTCGCCTACGTCTCTTATTTGGTGTTAAAAATCCTGATGTAGGTGACATGCGATCAGTTGTGGGTTGTACTTTTTTTGGCCTCCCGCGTTGACGGTGTGTTATCATTGGCTGAGTATCCTCATCTTCTTCCTCGTAGTCTTCGGGTATATCGTCAACCTCTTGATTTTGCAAGGTATCATTTAGTGCGCCACGCAATCTGCCTCTTGCAGCTTGTACCTCATTGTTATGCCGTTTTTGTGGTGAATTCTTCATTTGCTCGCCCTATACAGTGATCACAATAGAAAAGGTAGATAAGGTGATGTTAAAATGTATATAAAAATTCATTAAAAGCATACTTAGAATTTAAGTTTGAAGCAGTGGAACAATTTTCTTCAATTCGTCGTTTGAAATTTTTTTATAGAATCAGAAACAGAGAAACAAGCCGATCGGCTCACAGCCGGCTCAAGAGCCGCCGCCGACTTTTAATGTAATTTCAAGCCGCCGCCGATGCATGCGGCTAGCATCGGCTCAAAATTAGCCGCCGATGCATGCGACTAGCGTCGACTCAAAATTTCTGCCGGCTAATTGCTTTTTGTGGTGGTAAGAGCATCTGTTTGATATGCCTTGCAATGTATATTAGTAGAAATATTTGACAATGCTATTTATTTTTTTGACAACTTGTTCTATAACTTGAACAGGGTTGCTTATTTATTTAATTATTATTTATTTATTTTTATTTGTGGGGGTGGCAACCACTAGGTTGTCTTAAATATAACCGCCTTTTTGTTCTAGAAATAATTCCAGCATTCATCAAAATGACTCAAAGAAATATAGAGTTTTTTTATCTTTTTATATTTGAAAGTATTCACACATAAGAACGACCCTTATAATGATACCAATATTGATCATGTTTATTGGAAAATATACCGTACAATCACAATTTTATATTAGAACTTCAAAAGCCCATAACTCGGAAACTAAGGCCGTCGAAATTTCTTTTTTAATTTTTTCTTAATGTAGAAAAAAGGACATTCTAAGCGTGTAGCAATAATAAATTATAATGGAGATTTTTTAAATTAAAAATTAAATCTTATTAATTAATAATGAAGAAATTTAAAATTACCGATGGTTCCTTTTGAAATTAAATCTTTTAAAAATTTACTTTAATATTACTTCATACTTACAATACACTATGGAATCAAAAATTATAAGCATAAGTCAAAAAATTTATACATATAAGTACTTATGTATTTATGAATGAGTAAAGATTTTTTCATTCATTTCATGGGAACCAACGTTTCTGTTTTAAAGCCGACTTGATGGAGAGTGTTCTTAGCTATATTTGATGGAAATCGGTCCACCCGCTCAGAAGATACTATCACATATTTTCTAAATGTGTTTGCGGCCTTTTAAAATGTTTAATTTTTGTTGTTGTTTTAAAACTGCTTCGTTATAAAAATAATAATGTTATATATTAATATTAAAGAACAATTCTTATTTTAAAACTGATTTTTAAAAATGCAGCATTTTTAAAACGAAAACGCAAAATTATTGTTTTTAGATACTTCTTTGGTTCAGCGTGCAAATCGAAACCATCGGCTAAAAATGTCAGCCGGCTCAAGCCGGCTAATGAGCCGCCGCCGACTTTTTTATCCCAAGCCGCCGCCGCCGACTTTTTAAGGCGGCTTGTTTCTCTGATCAGAAACTGAAGTAAATGTCATTATAGTCACATGAAGTTAGCTGTAGCTGCAGGATATTTTTTGTAAGACAGGGTGTCAGTAAATGTAGACTATTTGTGTCAGTGTTGCCAAAACTTTGTAGGCATTTCCCACCATAAAGCCCCTGAAAACCCGCTTAAAACCGCTAGCTGAATATAAATAAACGCTAATATAACCGCTGAATTTTTTATTTATTTATTTATTTATTAAGCATATTAATGCAAAGTAAATTTGCATAATATGGTGTTGCACAAATATGGGCGGAGTAACGTAGACCATATGCCCAAGATGGTATTAACAGTATTTTAAAAGGTTTTGTGACTGACTGTACACGACCTATGCCTTCACATAGGAAGTAGGCAACGTGGTTGTTAAAGAAATTCCACAAAAAACCGCAAGATTATACGGTTATCCGTGGCAGATCAGTCAACCAGTGCGAGCGAGACGAAAAACTCTCGAAGGCCAAACAACACACACAAGCCTGACCGCACTTAAGAAATAATTACGATGACGCGAGAGATGTTCCCCGACCCAGAGCTGCTTAACGACTGTGAATTTTTTATATCCAACAAATGTCTTTTTTATGGTTTATTTGTAAAAAAAGGTATAAGATAAATTTTATAAAATATGTATACATATGCATAAGTATATGTATGTTAGAGCAAAAGAAAAAATACTTTACTCAATTCAGTTTGAGGTGTTTTTCAAATTTTGTCATAAAGGGTATGACGTCAGATCTATACACCTGAAAAGTATAAAAAGGAAAAATTCAATTGAAAAGTATTCATTTTTATAAAATATTTGGTGGTGTACAGAATTGAAAAATTATAAAAACTAAAAGTTTCTGAAAAGAAAAAGGTTTCTATCATCAGAAGTGGGATAAATTCAGCCTACACCACATTGGGAAGATGACTGAGGATGACTCCAATCTAAGAGGTCAAGGAAATTTGAATCTGCAGGAGGGAAGTCCAGAGTCGAGATCTAAAAATTTTGTAATTACGGTGGAAGCAATTAATAAAATTTTAGAATCCACACAAGGGTCACAATCAACCGGCGCGTTGGTGGGTTTTCGTAGTTTTGATCCGGATCACTCCCGCGTTGATATTCAGAAGTGGTGCACGGATATTGATGTAAGGGTACAACGAGACGGTTTGCAGAATTTTGACATTTTGCCTAGAATACAAGTTTCCATGCTTGGGTGGGCAAAATTATAGTTCGAGAAGTACGGCTATCAACTTTATAGCTGGCCGGACTTACGTGCTTCTTTGATACACCCTTTTTCTAATGGTACAGACATTGATACACAACTCAGGAAGGTTGCCAACTCTGAAAGCAATGAATATGCTTCCTATACGGAATTCGTAATGAAAAAGGTTTGCCAAATTAATCAAGTACCTTTTGAAATTCCAGAAGACAAAATGGTCAAAATTGTTATCGGATGCATTAGTGAGGTGAGTTTAAGAAATTCTCTTACGTTTGTTATGCCATCAACTGTGCAGAGTTTGATTAGTCATTTGTCTTCGATATGAGAAAAATATTTGCGAAAGGTAGAAAATATAATACGTCGTTTGCAAGAGAATAAACCAGTATCCAATATTGAAAAAGAAGACAAGTTTTCTAATCCATTGAAACGCAGGCGCGTAGAGGATGAGAAACGTTGCTATGGATGTTGCAAAAAGGGTCATATTAGAGCTCATTGCACAGAACAACTAAAGACAAATGAATTGGTTGTGCAGAAAGTACTAAGCAAACCCATAGAAACCAAATTTAAGTGTTCTTTCTGTGGAAAATCTGGACACGAAGAACAAACCTGTTGGGCTAAACAAAGAGCTGACCGAAAGCAAATAAATCTATGCAAGATTTCGTTGGTATCAGATAATTACACTCCAGTTGTTATCAAGGGAAAATTATATCATTGTCTTCTCGACACGGGATCTGATTGTTCGTTGATAAGATCCGACATTGCTGACAAAATATCTGCAAAAAGAACTACAAAATTTCCGGTATGTGCAAGGTATTGGGATTGAAGATCTTATTGTTGAGGTTAGCCTTTATTTGATTGATGGAAAACATTTACAAAATGAAATTATTATTGGAAGAGACATTTTGAAAGATCCTACGATTACAATTACGGTTACTGCCAACGGATCGTACTTACATCGCAGTAAGTCAGCTTTTTGCCTCAAAAGCAAAAATATTGTTACCACAACTGGTAGTATGTCAAAGCCGCGTGCAAAGGAGCTGAGCATTTTTGGATGCCGCATATGACTAAAAATGTCAGGAAATTTGTGAATTCTTGTTTAATCTGCCTGGTGGCTAAAAGGCCGTCTGGAAAGAAAAAGTGTGAACTTCACCCAATAGAAAAGAAACCAATTCCATTCGATGTGGTTCATGCTGATTTTATGGGACCATTTGACGAAAAAGACTCGTTATATTTTCATTTGGATTGATGCCTTTACAAAATTTGCAGTTTTATTCCCTTGTAAAACTCTTACAGCTGCGGAAACTGTTCAAATGTTTTATAACTATGTAATGCTATTTAAAGCTCCAGCCAAACTTGTAAGTGACCGAGGCACTAACTTTACTAGTGCTGAGTTTAAAAACTTCTGCATGTCGATGGGGATAACACATCATTTAATTGCTCCTGGTGCTAGTAGAGCTAATGGCCAAGTGGAACGTTATGTGGACACTGTTGCTAACTTATTGAGAACTAATTTAGATAAATGTGGCGAATGGACTGGTTATATCAGTCGTGTACAACTAGCTCTTAATAAAACAACTGGATTTTCTCCGTTGAAGGTATTAACAGGTATATCAGGACGGACTCCAGATATTAGTGCATTTTTAGCAGAGCTCGAAATTGAGCCACAATTAGACGACGTAGAAGAAATACGAAAGCTTGCCAGTGAACGAGAAGAGTTAAATGCAACTCGAATGAAAATCAGATTTGATCAAAATAAATGCAAACCAACTCAATTAAAAATTGGACAAAAGGTTGTCTATTGTAGTAACCAGAGGCGCAAATCGAAGTTACAGCCGTGTTATCGTGGTCCTTATGAAATAGTTGGTGTCCTTCCCAATGATCGATATAAGTTGAAGAAAGGAAACTGCAAAACTTTTACTGTTGCAGCAAGGGAGGTCATTCGGCCTTTAAATGAGAGTGAAGACGAGAAGGTTGTTGGTAACTAATATAAGGTAAAATTTTCTGCAAAATTCTCTATTCAATAAGAATCGAATTCATGAGCAAGCTTAAGATTGCCTCTGAGTCATATCTTTCAGTTTATGTGTTGAAGTTTTGAACAAGCTTAAGATTGCCTCTGAGTCATAACTTTCAGTTTATGTGTTGAAGTTTTGAACAAGCTTAAGATTGCCTCTGAGTCATAACTTTCAGTTTAGGTGTCGAAATTTTGAACAAGCTTAAGATTGCCTCTGAGTCATGACTTTCAGTTAAGTGTTGATTTGCAAACAAGCTTAAGATTGTCTCCGAGTTGTGATTCAAGAAGTAACATCTGAAATAATGATTATGTTTACAGCTCTCGATATCTGGTGGTTGGTTGTACAAGGAGACAGATTACTGCTGTGGAATTTGGAATAATAAATTTGTGGTTTCTGTAAACTATTGGGTTTTTGTGATTTTAGCTTATTCTTTCTGTAATTAACAAATGATTGTTTTGAAAACAAGAAGCTCTGAATTCATCGAGAGCGATGATTTTACAGGATGGCCGTGTTAGAGCAAAAGAAAAAATACTTTCTCAATTCAGTTTGAGGTGTTTTTCAAATTTTGTCATAAAGGGTATGACGTCAGATCTATACACCTGAAAAGTATAAAAAGGAAAAATTTAATTGAAAAGTATTCATTTTTATAAAATATTTGGTGGTGTACAGAATTGAAAAATTATAAAAACTAAAAGTTTCTGAAAAGAAAAAGGTTTCTATCATGTATGTCGGAACCTCATATTTTCCCAATATTTGTAAGCAAAACTCAGCCTACTCTTTAAGTAGGTATTTTATTTCCCTCAGAGTTTCCATACACGAATATCGAACCAGGAAAAATAAGAATCGAAGGGACAATTCCATCTATTAATATTAATTGTTCAGCTTATTAAGTATCTTTTCAATATTTTCTGCGATAGATCCTAATTATTCTACACGTGTGGAATAATATCTTGCCGTTTCGCTTGAAGTATTTGTAAAATATTGTTGAAATTTCCTGATTTTCTGACTATCTGAAATTAAAAAATAGCGTTGATAAAATAAACTCTGTGGCTCAATTCACATCGGCTTGAAGTTTAATTTCGAAGGAAAATTTCAATAAAAAAGTCTCTAATCAAAAACAAATTATTCAGAAAAAGTTAGTTTTGAGAGATTTTGGTTGATATTATATTTTCCTCATACTCACTGGTCCAATCACCCAGTTTTCGGTTTGTTTTTCGTTTGTCTAAAGATTTGTTTACTATTTTTTTAATACGAAAAGAATGAATAAACTCGTTTGTAATACAATTTTAATCTCGATTTAAATTTTATTCACTAAAAATGAGATTTGTTCACTTTTATATTTGTATGTATGTATATACATACATATGTTTTTATTTTCAACCTCTTAAAGTTTCACATTATACTACACGACCACAATATGAAAATTTTTTATTTGCAAAAAAAGTTACGTTAGTTTCTTTTCGCTGTACGTGTTAATATAAAAAAAATCAACATAAATACCAGGATCGTGTCGCATAGCTGCGTTAAAAATACTTTATTTTGATTCAATATCTTTCTTTATAAGTTTCAGAAAAACGCTGAAAATCCGTCAACTAAGAAATTCTTCCGCTAAAATTCCCACTGGTGGTTTTTTAAATAGACTTGCCGCTAATGACAACAAAATACAGTCAAATATAGCGGGAAACCCACCGTTTTGGCAACACTGATTTGTGTAGACTTTGTAACTATTACGTTAATTTGAACGTTTCTAATTATGGCATACATACAAACATCCCAGTCAGCATGTGGAAGATTGTTTCACCAAACAGTCTTTTTCGACTGCCTTAGATAAGACTCGAATATGATTCCCAGAAATACTTAGATAGTGATTTGTTTAAAAAACAAACAGTAAAGTCGTGCATTAAAACAGGGTTACCCCTGTTTCTACAACCCAGACAGACGACGTGAGTATAAAGTTTATATGGAAAGCACTCATTTTTGAGTGATTTTCATACAAATTTTATAAACGAGTCATCTGTTTGACTTGTAGAAACTGCACAAAAGTGTATTGAATTTTTGAGTGAACTTGTGAGTGAATTTATGTACTTGTGGGAGCACTGTATAATAATACAAAAATATAATTAAAATTTAAAAAAAGTAAATTTGAAATTATTGTAAACTAAAATAAAATTTTTCTAAGAATTAATATCTTAAACGAACAACATAAAAGTTAAATATTTCTTAAGTGGAATAATTGGTGACCCCTACGTGATTTGAACTTTGTATACGTGTACATTGATGATATTTTAATAGCGTCAAGATCAAAATCAGAACATCTGAAACATTTAGACCTACTGTTCCAGCACTTAAATGATAATGGAATAATTATTAATCCAAGTAAATGTTTATTCGGAGTATCGCAGTGAGATTTTTTAGCATGTCATATTTCCGCTGACGGTATTAAACCTAAACAATTCAAAATACAAGCAGTTATTGACTTTCCTTGCAACAACTAACTACTACCGAAGATTAATGCCACTGCTGCCCAACATCAAATCAAATTAAATGAACTTCTCAAGTAAAAAGAAAGACAAGAGACTCTTAAAATGGACTCCCGACACAGAAAAAGCTTTGAAATTAATAAATACTGACTGCGCCAATGCTGCTTTATTAGCATATCCTGACGTCCATATACATAGTATGTAAAAATAAAATAAAATGAGTACTTCTTTAGATAGCACTTCTTAATTACTTCCAAAATAGGTTATGCATTTTATTCTGGTTTATCGAAGTAATTTTTGATCATATATCGAAAGTAATGATAAATCGCCTATTTTATTATTATTATCCTCTGAAATAAAAATCCAGTAAAAAAGTGATGAAAAAAGGAGAAAAAGCATCACAACTACTGACACAAACCACTTCAATCTCCGAGCAAGCCCGTAAGCTAATAAAATTTAACTGTTGACTTAAATGCTTAAAACTACCAATTCTTCAATTTCAATTATTAGACAATTATTTTAATGAGTACAATACAATCAAAGCGTGAAAGACAAAAAGCCGATGATGTGGTTAACGAAAATGGACCAAAAGTGAAACGTTTAAGGAATCGAACAATTTTGATTGCAAATACATCTCACAAAGATTTTCTGATGTCATCGCAAGATTTTGTTAATCAAATTTCTATTCCAACAACTTATGAAAGTAATCGTACATATGAGTGGAAGAAAGCTATGCAGGTGGTAATAGGTGCGTTAAAGGGAAATAACACGTGGTTACATACAGAATTGAAAAAAGAAAAAAAGGCACTTCCATGCAAGTGGGTTTATAAAATAAAAACTAACGCAGATGGATCCATTGAAAATTATAAAGCAAGACTTGTAATTAAAGGTTATAAACAAAAATATGGCGTAGATTATGAACAAACTTTTAGTCCTGTTGCCAGAATGTCAACAATTAGATCACTTCTGAGTGTAGTTGCAACTGAAGGTTTACATATAGCACAATTTGATGTGTCAACAGCTTTTTTGTATGGTGAACTACAAGAAACAATTTCTATGAATCAACCTGAAGGCTTAAGTGATGTTACGAAAAGAGTTTGCCGCCTCAATAAAAGTTTATACTGTTTAAAGCAAGCACGCAGATGTTGGCATACCCGTATGGACACCTTTCTGGAAAATCTTGGATTAAAGACAAGTGCTGCAGACAGTTGTCTTTATATGTATAAGGAAGAAGAATGGCAAAAGTTGATTTTAGCTCTCTACGTGGATGATGGCTTGCTTAGTTGCAGCTTCTGATGTTAGACATATATGAATTTTTAAAAGAATTGAAAATGGAATTTAAAATTGTGGTAAAAGATGCAACATTTTTCCTTGGTCTTGAAATAGAGAAAGATAACAATCACATAAAAATTCATCAGAAAGCATATGCCACAAGAATTCTTGAAAGGTTAAAATTTTCTGAATGCCGCCCAGTATCAACACCAATGGAAAAATCAGGAAGCGCATTGAATTCAGGGAAAGTTAATAATGAATTCCCATATCGTCAAGCAGTAGGTGCTCTCATGTACCTCATGTTGTGAACGAGGCCTGACTTGGCATATAGTGTTGGATTTTTATCAAGATCCTTAGAAAATCCATTCAAAAAGTTAAACAAGTTTGCAGATATATTGCTGGAACTGTAAATGTTGGTATAGTTTACAAAAGGCAAGGCTCAAACAAGCTGAATTGCTATATTGATGCTGATTTTGGAGGTTGTGTAACTACAGGTCGGTCCATTTCTGGAATAGTTGTTACTTATGGTGGAGGAGCAATATCTTGGAGAAGCCAACAACAGAAGCAGAAATTGCAGATGAAAGCGAAGCTGCAAAAGAAATAATTTAGCTAAAGAGAGTATTTAAGAATCTAAACAACTTTAACGAAGTGCCTATTATTCAAATTGATACAGCAGCAATACGTTTAGCGAAAAATCCCGAGTTTCATAAGCGGACCCCAAACATACTCTATTAAAACATTTTTTTTATTAGAGAGAAGGTTGCTGATGGTCAATTAAAAGTATCTCAAGTATCCACTGAATGTCAAGCTGCATATCATGACAAAACCATTAGATAAACCTCGACTACAGTTTTTACGTAACTGTTTGAATATTAAATAAATAAAAATTAGGGAAAGTATTGAAATGTAATTTACGTCACCTAATATGTTTTTTATATAATAAAATAGTTTTTAAGTTAGTTCAATAAAATAGTTAAACTCAATTGGCCATAACCATAGTCAACAAAAATGTCTACTTCTTTGGTTTTAGAATGCACTTTTTTTAAATATGAACTTTCGACCTACCATAGACGAGAAAAACTGCACTTTAAAGGAAAAATTCGATTCTAAAGTTAAAACATGCTGAAGCTGTTTTTAAATAGATTAGCATCGAATCTGGCTCTTTAGTTCAAGACAAAACACATTAAAATAAAAGAGAAAATATGTATGTATGTATATTATCTATGTACAAATTTGTATGTATGTATGATTCTCTAGCTATTCGCTTTTTTTGTTCCTATACACAATTTATAATCCAATTATTGAATAGTTTATTGTATTAAAATAATACAAAATACAAATGCCTTTTAAAATTTCTCTATATTAGTTATTTGTTAAGTTATTTTTATGTTCGGTTGTTTTATTTTATCTTGTTATTAAATTTAACCCTTTTTCATAACAAAGAGTCAGATGAGAGAGATGAAAGAGAGAGAGAGAGGCCACTTTCTTATATTTTGTTTTCTATCATACGAACAATTTCCAATATTTGTTGTGGCACCCAGTTAAAGTCGGTTCAACTTAAAACACACTTTGTTTTTGACTATAGTAGAAAAATATTTAGAAACAGGTTTTTAATTTTAAGTTGTTTCTAAAAAGAACCGACGTTATTCTGTGACTATGGTTATGGCCCAATAACTATAGTATCAATACTCTATTCTTTTCTCTTTTTTCCATGAGTTTAAAAAAATCTGATTGGAGCTTTTTTTACCCGTCACTTTCTTCACTTCTGTGTATTCTGTGATAGGTATGTTTTATTCGAAACATATTGTTACGTAAAAATATTCCTACAGGGTTAATGCAAAGAACTATCTAGAAGTATTTAACTAAAGCATTAAACGTACACACATGTTCACGTGCAAGCACTATAGCAACAAATATAATTGTGTACATAGCTACAGACATACACGTATACAAATAAAAGTGCGAGCAATTATGGTAACTACCCTGTACTACCAGTAGCACACCGCATAGCCAACATACAAGTCGTTACTTTGAAAATTCAAAACTAACGGCCAATCGAATGACCTACAAACATCTAGAAACTGCAACATGAATTTTCCCGATTGTGCTAGAAGACTGTTTAATCATCTGTGCTTATGTTCTGTAACTTTGGTGAGAACTTTTCCAAACGAAAAGTTTGTAGTCATTCTGTGAAACACAGGATGACTAACAAAAAACATAGCTCCTTGCTCATGTTTCTTGTAAGCTTATTTCACGTTGTATACGAATCAGCCTGTGAAAAACAACAACCAATATAATTGTTTGATTTTTCTCGACGCGAAAACTTCTCGCAAGTTACAGAACACAGGTACTGGCTACCAATAAACATTTACGCCTAAGCAGCCACATCGTTGTGCGGTAATAGTTTCTTCCAGTTGGTTTTACTAAGCACAAACAAGCATGTTACTACGCCATCTATTAGCGAACATTCTTGACCCGGTTTTGTAGTATAAAAAGAGTTGCCGTGTGTGAGTCAGTCATTGCTAATTGGAATTTAATGGAGTGATCATCGTTGAAAGTAAAAGACCTCGTGCGGAAGTTCAGTAGGAAATAATAAAAATCGTTTTGTTTTTGTTTTTATTTTTGAGCAATCAAAAGAACTCACACGTTTAATAAAATTTGAACGTAACAATATACCTACTTAATTTTTAAGCAGCTATAGCTACTTAATAAGTTTATACCCACTTAAATTTATTCTGAATATTTATATAAAGTTCGAATATAACATACCTATTATTAAGACATATTTTAAAACGCTTTTGTGAAGTCCCTAATTGTAATCGGGTATGTTCCGTATGATGCTAGGAACACAACTGGGACGAACGACGAATTTCGTCCACGTCGACGAATTCGTCGATAAGCATTCGCTGCGTAAGTTCGTCGTGTGAAGCACAATAACGACGAATTTACTCACCGAATTCCTTTCTCATATTTGATAAAGTTAGTTGTTGTGTGTACAAACACAGAGAGACTGAGAGAAAAATGTTTTTTCGCTGTTCGTCGGCGTACAAAATAGAAATAAATCTATCTCAGAGTTCGTCACTCACGACGAATTTCGTTCGACGGCGGTGTTGTGTTCATTTTCATATGCACAGATGTGTTCTATTTTTTATGACGAAAGTTCGCACAGAAAAATTCGTCGTTCGTCCCAGTTGTGTTCCTAGCATTACGCGTAAGACCAAAATATCAAAATTGTCATATTATTATTATTATTCAACAACATTAGGGTAATGCAAAACATACTCGATTATCTTATTTACGATTTATTTTATTTTCGTTTTGCGATAAAAACATTTAGATACAAGGTTAAAGGTTTTAGATTTAAGTAAGTCTTATATATGTATGTATGTACATATATATAATTCCCAAATGTTCTACAAAAATGTTTGTCATCCTATTTTTAGACATATCAACCAAATTCCCATCTTGGCGGTGGGTGGTTGGGGAGAGCTTCAACCCCTTTTCATAATAAATTCTACGATGAACGTGTATGTTTTTCTTAGGTCTCATCCGCAATAATGAGTAGCTAGTAAAAAACACGAAAGAGAAATGTTTAGTTTTATTATAAGCGCACTACATAGCAGCCTATAATTATTTTATATTATTAAAACTATTTTTAATATCGCATTTGAAAGTTGTTATTAGGTAAAGCAATTTAACAGTTTAATTTAAACAAATTATTTATATTTTGGTAACGAAAAACAGGGACTTAAAATAAAAATAAAATGAAGTCAAAATAAAATATATGTATTCTTTATATTATTACAAATTACAAGAAATCCATGCAAAAAGCAGAGTGCATAATATTTCTATAACAGAATTTTTAAGAATTGTTAAGTTAAATATACGTTTGTAATTTCTCCAGCAGAAATTTAAGGAGATCATTTTGAAAAATCAGCGCGTTTCTCAGAATAATTCAAATTTATTTACATAGTTCCTCCTCTTAATTTACTCTTTTACTGACGTTTAATTTAAACTATATCTCTAGGGGCACTTAAAAAGTGTACGGTATTGGAAACTTGATGAGTAATTTCACTTAAAGTCTCTTTATGCACGCCTCCAAACAATATCAATTCACCATGACCGGGAACCATAGTGGATAATATGAGCCGCTCAGGTGCTCCTGGTATGACTCCATAGTTCTTGTATTCTAACCAATCCAAGTATGGATCTAAATCCGATAGAGCATGAGAAAGATCACAGACAAAAAGTGAAAGTACATTGCGTTTGATCCGTTTAGGCGAAGGTTCCTTAATAGATTTTTGTTCTCCCATCGCATTGCGTCGAGAGTTTCGTAAAGCATTCATTTTTTCTTCCATACGACGAATACGTTCATGATGATCTTTCGATAAGGATCGCGGACGGTTTTGTACATTAAAGGCAGCCATACGAAATGGATCTTCGTAGAGTTCATCAAATCTTTTAGGCAGTAAGGGTTCATTTTCGCGGCATCTTAATGCGAGATTCCGCTGTAATCGATAAGCAGCTTCCTGATCGAGGCCCCCACTATAACGGGCAGTAGCAGATACATCGTTGTCATTGCGTTTAGACAAAGAACCATTCAAGCAAGGTGACCCAAGACCTGAAGTGGAAGGGCGATTGTGATTTTTTTCCTCCGGTGTAGCATGTAAATCTCTTATACTGCCGCTACGGAGTTGAAAATTAATGTTTTGATTTTGATTGTTAACGAAATTGTTATTGCTTGCATTTTGTTGATGTTGATTTAAAATGGCTCTTCGCTGAGCAAAGTATTGATCGTCTGGCCCATCGCGAGGAATATTATCAGCTTGTCCAATATCACCATTATTTAAGCGGTTGCGATTATTTGCTGGTATTCGTATAATTGGATTGGCATTAGCTCTTTGTACCGGGGGTCTATTCAAAACGTCATTTTGTTGGTTTTGCCCCCTTGCAACCAAACGGGGCGAAGGAAGACCACCACCTACAGGAACTCTAGCTTGTTTCATCAACTGAAAGTCTTGGGGCATATTTGGAGTGGGTCCTAAGACTACCAATTTGGTGCCGATTTTACAGGCGGGATTGCACCACATATGAGAAGCAGAAAACTTTTTATTACGCACCGGTATAGATTTCCACATCCATAAATCCCTCGTCATATCCAACATCCAAGCATCCGAGTATACACTATTGGGACCACCACAACCTCCAACTATAAGTAAATGTTTCTCGTCCAAAACCAACTGAAATTGGCCGTATCGAGCTGGCGGTTTGATGCTACCAACAAACAGAGGTTGCCACCAACGATGTTCCCTTAAGTCTAAGCACCAAGTTTCATTAGAATTTGAGTTTATACCATCAGATATTTGGTAACCACCAAAAATAACCATAATATCTCCGTGAACGCTAGCTGAGTGACCAGCTATTGGTGGAGGTCTTGATATTGTCGTTACAAGAGACCAACGATTTGTGGCCAAGTCATAATAGTGCAATTCGTCAAATAAACACCAGGGCTGAAAGGGCGGATGCAATGAGGGATACCGCCAACCACCAAATAGTATAAGTTGATTCTCCCATGCCACCATTGAGGCACTACCTTTCGGCGACGGATAAGAACCCATTGATAATGGACGTTCCCAACGCATTTCCGATAAATCAAAACGCCACAAGTCATTAAATGTTGTATCAGAAGAAGAACCTCCACCAAATATGAACATAGAATTTCCATAGCGCACAGCAGAATGGGAAAAACGCCCTGCTATAATGGGAATCGCGGTACTATTGCAAATCATGTCATTATTATCCTCGACAGATGCAGCAGATTGTTGAGAAAACACTTGCCAGCACAATCGAAATTCTTGAAGACCCTTATGAAGATTGATTTTTGATCGCCTTATTAGATCTGAAAATATTTAAGTATGGTCAAATTTGTATATGAGAACCATTAATACATATGTATGTATGTAATAATTTTTTTTTAATTTTCACATTGTAATATGATTTATAGCACTAAACTGATATGACAATCGCAGTCCACCAGAGCACTACTTACTTTTTACTGTATCACACCATCTTTTGCATACTAAGCTACAATTTTCCAAGTCCTTATACGGTGCTAAATAGGTTAAAATAAATTCCAACATTTCGTCGGGCAACATGTTTATATGGCAAATAATTCCGCCATTACTTTCATCAAGACTATCCGAACCAGGGACGCTCGACTCATCTTTCTTTTGCCTAGAATCTGTTAGAGTTGCACTAATGTCTTTTACAATGCCGTTGCTAGTGTTTCGTTGCTGCTGCAAAGTATCATCACTGGCCTTGTTATTTATGGTGGCACTAGTATGACATTGATCCTTAACCTTCATTGTATTATTCATTATATGTATGTATATAGTAAGACCTTGCTTGGTATTTGATATCCTTTTAACAATAAATTCACACGAAAAACTCAGTTGAACGTGAACACAAAAATTTTTCAAGTTCCTTAGCCTTCGTTTTTGCCTTCACTGTCAAAACCTTGCCTCATTTACTGTTTCAACTCCTTTATTTGATGCTTTTAAAATTTTTACAACAAATGAAGTTTCCTTTGAATTTTATTCGCCAAGCATATTATTTATCTATTATGAACATGTACAACTCTTCACACTTCATATTTTAAAATAATTATTTTAATATCTTCACTGAAGTAGCAATTTTCACAGTTAATAATGCTTGTTGCAAATAATTTGACAGTTTGTTTTTTGCCAATTTGTTTTGATATTTTCTTTTTGAGAGGTATGACGTATTTTTCAGGGTACGAAACTAGTAACAGGGTGGCTAAGAGTTAAGCGTACACGCAATTTATAATGTGCCTTTTCTGATTGCCTTCAACGGCAGTCTTTTTTAGTTTGTGGGTGATAGGTGCTGTGAAGCTTGCGAAGTAAAACAAAAGGTTCGAAATAAAATATCGATGGGATTTTTGACATTTGCCTGTATTTCTCGTACTCTGAGCATTAAGCGTGTATATATATGCAAAAATCATGAATAAAATGTATCTAAGTAAGTATGCGTGACTTTTCATGTGTGGGGGGAGTTGTTTAAAAGAAATTTGTCAAAACAAGTAAAAACAAGATATTCTAACACATAGTGTGAAATGTCAGTTAGCAGTGTGAATTATATTAAAGATTTCTGTGGTGTTTATTTATTTTTATTTATTTAGCTCAGTCAATGGACAAATAATCCTTACAGACTAAGATAACATTAAAAAATAGGTTAGTAATACTAAGGTGGTTCATAATATTTGCATTAATAAAGAAATCTATCACGGATATATACATACATACATATATACAATATTACTTTAAGAAGTTTACAATTAATTAAATAATTTCAGAACACAATTATTTCAATAGGCTAAAAAGTAGCAATTTAAACTAGGGGTTTTCCGTGCTGAATTCGATAAAAGTTTTTGAATCTCTTTGAATATTATAATTTATTTCGTTCAAGAAAGAGAATGTACGGATAAGGTACCATTACGAGCATAATCTGTACAATGAAATGGAACATCGAAAAGTTTAGCGAACCTCATATTCCTGGGAGGTACATAAAACCGTATGGCATAGAGCAAATCGGGGTAATCAATAGATCCATTGATAATATCAAATAACAGCAGGGCAGATTGAACTTTCTACGAGACGCCAAAGTACGTAGACCAATAAACAAGCATTTAGATTCATAAGGAACGGACGATAAATAAAAAAGCGACCGCGTAACATATTTGACAAAAATGCGTTGAACTCTCTCTATACGAAGAATACGATTAGAGACATGGGGATTCCAAATAACAGTAGCATATTCTAATTTAGACCTGAAGAAAGACGTATAGACATATTTCAGAGTATATGGATCAGCAAACTCAGAACTAGTTCTCTTCAGAAAGCCCAGTATTTTATATGCTTTAGGAAGTAAATACTCAACATGTAAAATTTAGAAAATAAACATACATATTAAATTAAACTTTGTGAACATCTTTTATGCACTATTTTATTTATCTTTTTCAATACTTTTATAAACTTTCACAGACTGCATGAATTGCGCCTTCTTCACTACGCATTTTCCCCCTTTCCAAATATCTAAAAATTGGAAAAGAAACGAAACATACATACATACATATGTATGTATATTTTTAATTAAACTGTATTCTTTTATTCATTATTGTTTTTATCTTACTTTTTCACAAACACCATAATTTTTTCAAAACACTTTTATGCATTTTAATTTTAAAATCCGACCGAGCTATAAATCATGATATAAATATAGAAGGCACTCAAAATTATTTTCTCAAAATTATTTTCTTCAAAAATAGTTGTCATTGATAATGAAAAATAAAAATATTATTGCCATGTTTTTAAAACATAAACTTTAAATTAAAGTATTATACAATAGTTTGGAAAATATGTGTTGGATATAATGTTTGGAACAAAATCATAAAGTAAATACACGAACCTTCTAGCATAGACAACAACTAATAATTGTTTTAAAGTGAATGTCAAGAAAAAATGAGAGAATGGAAGTACCAAGGCATATCAAACAGGTACACGTATCAGGCATATTGCTCATCCGCTGATTTTTTGTTTACAAGTTTATAACGAAGAATTCATTTGACAATATCAAATGTGCCTTGTTTGATCCATAAAAATTTTTGACAATTACCATGTAAGGCTATGTGAGAAGCAGAGAGTTGCCAGAGAGTTTTGCCTAATGCATGTACCTGTATTAAATGTGCCTTGGGAAGTATCTTCTATATTTATATCATGCTATACATTATTTTCAGTAAAATTCAATATTTTAAAAATTTTGACATACATATGTACATTAGATGTTCAACTTGTGTTTGTTTCTGTTAGTTTCAGTCATTCATTTCTTGTAGGGTTCTTCTTTGTGTTTGCTTTTTACACATATGTACATTAAGGACCTGCACAAGACGTCTTATAAGAACTTTTAAGACATGAGGGCAATTTCAAATGCTTTACTATAGCTAAATCTTCTGAAACAAACGCTAACCAACGTTGTTGGCAATACATTTGTTTAACTTATTGCAGGTATAAGAGTAAAGAAGAAAATAGTTCGTGACTGAAGAATTTGTGGTACTTGTGCTTTTTTCTCTCATTGGCGCGTACAAACATCATGCATGTAAATACATACATACCTACATAATTTGTGTATGATCTCTTATTTTTCTGCGCACATACAAACGCACTCATACATGAGTTGTGTGCGCTTGCTTTAAAAACCTTCCTTAAACGCAAACATTATAGCTTACCATCTAAATCTTACACACACACACCCAAACGTACAATATGCAAAATAACAAGCATACATGTATAAACAGTACTTCTTTTCATTAACAGTCTTATACACGTACACCAATAAATCCATCGTGATTCTTTTATACTGCGACAGGATTTATTATTGGCTTAGTATAATGCATGCCACGAGAGTACTTTTAAAAAACATGACGTATTTACATTTCAAGACTGCTTACGCAGGCCACTAGTGTGTACCTTATTTATTTACATTTAATACAATTACAGAATTCACAATGATAATCTTAAAATTTTAATGTGGCAACACAGTGTTGGATTTTGATGTCTATGAAAAATTTAATCGTGTTAAATTACAGCTTAATTTTAGATAAAAATTAGCTAATTATATATTTAATTATTCACCCCTATCGCGAATAAACGTTCCCAAAACAAAACTCCCAAATTTTATGATTTTCTATCGTGAATGTTCCCATAGAAATTTTTTGTGAATGCGTTCACAAACATAAGAAATATTTACTCCCAACTATTTTACAAAATTAATTCACAAAAATTGTTATTGGGAACAAGAAGTACACATGTAAGTTGCTATATACATACATATTTGTTTTTCAATGTCCAACTTTATTAAACTTATAATTAGTGTTTTTATACCCTTTACCAAAAAATGGTAAAAGGGTATATATAGGTTTGTCATTCCGTTTGTAATTTCTACAATATTAATAAGCGACACATAAAGTATATACATATGTATATTCTGGATCCTTATGCATAGGGAAGACGAACAAGCGATGTCCGTCTGCCCGTCTGTCTGTACGTGAAATCGGTTTTCCCAAGCTCCCAGAACAGCTAAAGACTTCGTTCTTGGACTGGTGTCTCAGAAATTTTCCGAAAAATTTTGCTATTGAAAATCAGCAAAATCGGGCAGACGGTTTCAGAGCTGAAAAACTCAAACTCTATTTTCCCATAGAAAATACTACCGAAAACAAGTTTTTATTACTTTTTTATTAAATTAACTTATTTTATACTTCGGTATGAATAAAATTGGTATTTATAATTAAAAAAAAAATTTAAATTTAACAAAATAAAAAAACGTTTCCAGGGTTTGATAACTTTAACTTTTTTCCTAATAATTAAACATATTTCATGTTTTAGAAAGAAGGTTATTTTCTCAGGAACGGTAAAAGCTACGGGTCTGAAATTTGGACAGAGTATGTAGAACTTTGGGCGCTACAACAAATATATAAAAGCTAAAAATTAAAGGGTGTTCCTAAATGAGTGACGAAAACTTTTAAAATCCTATGTAATATACATACAATTAAGTGTACATATGTATGTATATTGACACTTGAAATTTGTAAAATTAGTGTATTTTTATATAGGCTTCAACAATTAGCACTAAAATTTAAATTAAAGGGTGGTCCATCAGTTAATGAAATTTTGACTGTGTAATTTTGACAACTTGCTCTATCTTGGAAACCGTAAGAGTTAAACTCTTGAAATTTTCAAAAACGGTCAAACTAAAAAATCCGAAAATTATAAAATCGCCAAAAATTTAAAAAATATCGCCAAAACGAAAAAAATCGCCAAAATGAAAAAAACGCTAAAATTAAAAAACGCCAAATAAAGAAAAAATCGCCAAAACGAGAAAAACGTGTCAAAACTAAAAAAAATGCTTATATGAACAAAAATCGCCAAAAACTAAAAAAATATCGCCTAATGAAAAAAAATCGCCAAAATCAAAAAAAAAAATCGCCAAAACGAAAATAAATCGCAAAAAATTAAAAAAAAACGCCAAACACTGAAAAAAATCGCCAAAACAAAAAAAAAATGCCTATATGAAAAAAATCGTCAAAAATTAAAAAAATCGCTTATATGAAAAAAAATCAGCAAAATCAAAAAAATCGCCAAAACGAAAATAAATCGCCATAATTAAAAAAACGCCAAAAACCGAAAAAAATCGCCAAAACAAAAAAAAAAAATGCCTATATGAAAAAAAATCGCCTAAATGAAAAAAAAATTGCCAGAACGAAAAAAAATCGCCAAAATTAAAAAAAAAACGCCAAAAACCGAAAAAAATCGCCAAAACTAAAAAATCAGCAAAATTAAATAAATCGCCAAAATTTAAAAAGCAACAAATTAAACATAATGCCTAAAACCTAAAAATTGCACAAATAGTATGAATTTTTTCACAAAATTAATATGTACCTACATATCTCTGTGCTTATGTATGTATGTATCTCTATACTACATAAACGCAATTTGGTAAAGGGTATATAAGATTCGGCACAGCCGAATATAGCACTCTTACTTGTTTTATTTGGAATTGTTACAATTTAAGTTTAACATTTATTAACGCCCTAATAATCCCAAATTATTATTTTACTTATTCAGTAATGAAAAAAAATCGCCAAAATCAAAAAAAAAATCGCCAAAACGAAAATAAATCGCAAAAAATTAAAAAAAAACGCCAAACACTGAAAAAAATCGCCAAAACAAAAAAAAAAATGCCTATATGAAAAAAATCGTCAAAAATTAAAAAAATCGCTTATATGAAAAAAATCAGCAAAATCAAAAAAATCGCCAAAACGAAAATAAATCGCCATAATTAAAAAAACGCCAAAAACCGAAAAAAATCGCCAAAACGAGAAAAAAGTGTCCAAACAAAAAAATTCCCACAATGACAAAAAATCCGCAAAAATAGCCAAAACAAAAAAAAATGCTTACATGAACAAAAATCGCCAAAAATCAAAAAAAAAATCGCCTAAATAAAAAAAATCGCCAAAATCAAAAAATCGCCAAAACGAAAATAAATTACCAAAATTAAAAAAAAAAATAGCCAAAAACCGAAAAAATCGCCAAAACAAAAAAAAAATGCCTATATGAAAAAAAATCGCCTAAATGAAAAAAAAATTGCCAGAACGAAAAAAAATCGAAAAAATTAAAAAAAACGCCAAAAACCGAAAAAAATCGCCAAAACTAAAAAATCAGCAAAATTAAATAAATCGCCAAAATTTAAAAAGCAACAAATTAAACATAATGCCTAAAACCTAAAAATTGCACAAATAGTATGAATTTTTTCACAAAATTAATATGTACCTACATATCTCTGTGCTTATGTATGTATGTATCTCTATACTACATAAACGCAATTTGGTAAAGGGTATATAAGATTCGGCACAGCCGAATATAGCACTCTTACTTGTTTTATTTGGAATTGTTACAATTTAAGTTTAACATTTATTAACGCCCTAATAATCCCAAATTATTATTTTACTTATTCAGTAAAATAATTTTTTATTAAAAATACATTGAAATTTATTATTGAGGGGTTTAGCTGGATACTAGGCGCATTTCATTGTTGCTAATGCAGATCATCAGGGAACCTTTACCCCTTTATTGAAGGAGTATTAATAAAGATCAAAGTACTTGCCTGGTGGAAGCCATGTCCGCGCAGCCAGCGTATGGTAAGGGATTTCAAAAAGATGCTAGCCAATTTCACTACGGTAGGTACCGCGAAGGTAAGGCGAGAAGGCAAGTTTTCTTCCAACACGTTCAGTAGGAATTGTAAAGCATTTTTTATCTTTGTAAAGTCTATAATATTCCTGAAACCCGTCAAAAACATTTGATTTAGAGACAAACACATTTAAATCTTTACGACTTTTAACTTGTCTCCGTTAACGATAGCGGATCTGATTCATCGCGTATATGTCTTCGCTGCAATCGTTCCGTGGATTGATTTTCTTCTTCTAAAATCAGGAAACGCAAATAAACACTAATCATTTTAAATTAACACTTTTGTTCACAAAATAAACTTTTCTTTTATAAGCACGCAAACTATTTATAAATCAAAACAAACAATTCAAAATAGAAATTTTTACTCCAATGATATTCACAATAAACTTTTTACTCCCAAAACATTCGCGATACCAATTTGTTGGGGATGGGAATACACGTTTACTCCCAAACAACTTAATTCCATAACATTCATGATAGGGGTGATTAAGTCAAAAAATGGGGGTTAATACGTACTTTTTTTAATCAAATTGTTTCTTTTTAAGATGTTATTTTTTTTAATTTCTGCTTACATTGCTTTACTTATATTTATTTCCTTTGAATTTTTTTTTAAATTACAAATTTTTCCTAATTTTATTACATTACAAATCACGCTAGAATTTAATAATAGATGAAAACCATATTATGCGCCAATTTTAATGACAAATTGTATGGAGGATCTCATTTTCGTCACTTCCCAGCAAAAAGAGATTTGATTTGGAGGAACTAATAGCGGAGGGAAGCAATTTATTGCTTACTTGATATCAAAAGCTTCGACAAGGACTACCGTAGGCATTCTCTCACAAAAATTATAAATTATTACACAGAAAAAAATATCATCAAAATGCAACAAGCAAAACAAATTATTAATAGTTAATTTAAATTGAAATATATATTTAGTTAATATAAAAAATTAAGTTGTTGATATGACAAACACAGAAATTTTTTTCAATAAACTGAACTAACCAAATTTTATATATAACAAATTAAAATTTTTCTAGTCAATTAAATTATTTAACAAAATTATTTGTTAAATTATATCATAACGGAATACGCACATGTAGAAGAAACAAAAGAACTCACATTTTGTGTGTATCCATTATTTGCTTATCTAATAACGATTTGCTCTTTAGCTGAGTGGTAAGTACATTAGTCTATTAATCAGGAGATTGCCGGTTCGACTCATCCAAACATCTTTATAAAATTAACAAAAAACTAAATTCTAAAAAAAATATAAAAATACAAACAAAGAAACAACACATTAAAATTTGAAAAACAAATTCATTAAAAAATATATTTTTTGTTAATAACACAATATTTTAATTGGAAATAATGGAGTTGATTTTGTTTTCTTATGTTACAAATGTGTGTTTGTATTTACAAAAATCGTTGTAGGTGCCTTTTTAAATAATATTTTAATTGTATTCACAAATAAATTATTTGTATTTACAAATCTTTTTTTTCTGTGTACTATTGGGAAGCACTTTAGCAAGGCAAAAATATTGATGGCTTTTTGGACGGTAAATGTATTGCCTTCTAGCTGGCTCATCTCGAACTAAAAAATGCCTTATTCATGCGCAACAGCAAGCGATTCTGTAACATTGTCCCTCTTACAAATACGCTTCTGGGAAGCAGCAATTTTGGATGCTTTATGCCGTTATGCCACTTAAGTTTCATTTTTAAACAACATTTAAAAATTCTCTAAAATTTAAAAATACTCTAAAGCTTTTGTCTATTCCACTTTTACGTAAAGACTACAAAGTTTGTATGTATAATCATCGGATATGGTATTTATTACGTGCACAGATCCATAGTTGCAAGACATTCCCCCTTATTGTGGTTGGCGTATTTCGACTTCGACTACGACAGTTTCATCCTAGATTAAAGAAAAAAATTTTGCGTGTTCTTTAATCTATTACAAAAACGTCCTAGTAAGAGTCGAAGTCGAGTCGTTTTTTGAGGTGTTCTTAATACTTGTCAAGGACGTTTTTAAAGGGTATGCATTGTCAATGTTTTGTTCTGCTGTGTTATGAAACACTACACTTTGTTGTAAGGCAAGTCAGTTAACGTTTTGGAAGTCAGCCTTTTTTAAGTTTAACCGAAATTGTTAAATGTTATGTTGATTATATTATGAAAAAATGCTAGAAACTGCTAAATAAATAATTGAAAAATGCTAAAGAAAATGCTAACTGCTGAATCGAAAATTTTGCAGCTTAAATCAACAAAAAAATGCTAAATTTAGCAGCAAAAATGCTGAAATGGTCACGCTGGTGAGGATTTATATTCCGTGGTGAAAATTTAAAAGGGTTACGTAAGTTCAAATGATAATCTTGTGTAAGGTAAACAGCATTAACTCATCCATTTTAAATGAGTTTTTTTTATTTTTTCAATTAAAAAAATATTACATTAACTAAAAATTTAATTGATGTTTTTTTTTAAAGATTCAATTTAAATTTAATTGAAATGTTTTTAAAAATTCAATTAAAAAATTAATTGAAATATTTTTAACGATTGAATTAAAAATCTAATTAAAAAGTTTTAAAGATCCAATTAAAATGGTAATTAAAATAAAGAAAAAATGTATTATTATATATTATTATTGGCATATTTCGACTCTTACTAGGACGTTTTTGTAATAGATTAAAGAACACGCAAAATTTTTTCTTTAATCTAGGATGAAACTGTCGTAGTCAAGTTGAAATACGCCAACCACAATAATAGAAATATAAAAAATGATTTTATTTATTTATTAGTAATATTCTACAAAAATGGGTTACAAAGACCATATGTCCATGATGTTAACAGTATTTTTAAAAATGTTTTTGTGACTGACTGTACACGAACTATACCTTCACATAGGAAGTAGCGACGTTGTTAATTAAATTGCACAAAAGAACCGCAAGATTATACGGTAATCCGTGGCAGATCAGTCAACCAGTGCGAGTGAGACGCAAAATTCGCGAAGGCCAATAAACAACAGTGGCCTGGTTGCATTTAAGAAATAATTGCCAACGACGCGTGATGTTGACTCGCCCAGAGCTGCTTTAGGCATGTTCATCTAGTACGCTTAATCTATCAGCGTATATACGGGCATTTCACCCAATTTCAACAAAGACAAACAGGCATGTTTTGTAAATCACAAGCGGCCGGGGGTCTACTCTTTGATTCAAAACAAAAGCAAATGCTTTCGAAATGCAATGTTAATAACATACAAATTCGAAAGCTTTCTACCGTTTCGAAATACAGTTGGGGGTTTACTCTGTATGTAATTCTAAACGAAGAAAATGCTTTCGAATTTACATATTATAAACATACAAATTCGAAAGCATTTTCTTTTCTTCTTTTTCATTTACGAACCCCCAAAGGTTTCAGACCACTAGTGATTTTAAAATAACAATTGTAATTTGGTGTTCTGAAAATCACAAAGTTTTAACTTTTCGGTGTGAATTTACCCTTTCAGAAACAAAAGAAAACAGCCCATGTTCTGTTCTGTAAATGCAAAATCACAAATAGAAATCGCAGAACAAATAACATTTCTTGCAAGTGTTTTAAATTTTTTTTTATAATTTTAGAAATGCTTTCATAGAAAATTACCCATTTTACTATAAAAATCAATAAAAGGATATATTATTAATTTAATTAATTTATTGCGAATTTCAAAATGAACTGATTGGAAAAATAACCGAGTGATTTCAAATTGGCAGGCATTTAGATGAGGTTTAAAATCACAAAAACTTGAAGTTTTATGTATGTGTAGAATACATTTCTTGTGATTTCAAATCCCTAGCACAAAAAGTGATCTTCAGAACATGATTGTATACTTCAGATTTTTTTAAGATGTATTTAGATCGTTTGATTTTTTTTAATTTTCACAAAACATTTTTTTATTATGAATAGCAGCTTATTACAATTAAGAGTGTTATTACGGTTTTTTTCAACAAGATTTAAGCTAAATACAATAATAGAAATATTTTAAGCCAATAATGTTAGTACGTATGGTTGCTTATATAATATTACACTAAGTTTATTTGTTATTGGGGAATTGAACATGTAAAAAATCTCCTAATTTTCACCATCACATTGCAATAAAGAAATCAAATGAAACAGAAAAATGCAGGATACTCTTCCGAGTCATGTAGATAAGAGCAAGTACAAAATATTTGTAATTTTAGTTTGGTGTTTGTTTATAAATTATATTATTAAATATTAGTGTATCTTAATAATTCCTAATAAAAATTTATGTTTATATTACTACATATTTTAAATAATCTTGTGGGATGTTTTATTTTTTAAATGCATCTTAATTTCCACATGCTGAATGATTACTTTCTTTACTCGACCTTCAACAATTCCACATCGAAAGTCAAGGTGGCATTTGGTGGAATGATACCAGGATGGCCACGAGAACCATAAGCATAATCTGGGGAGCAGATCAATTTGGCACGTTGACCTACAGACAACTGAGCCACGCCCTCATCCCAACCGCGAATAACTTCAGATTTACCAATGGTAAATTTAAAAGGCTTGTTACGATCGCGTGATGAATCGAACTTGGTGCCATCATCCAAAGTGCCGGTGTAGTGGACAGTAACTACTTGACCATTCTTGGGATAAGTGCTACCTGAGATTCCGTTAAAGTTGACATAGATTTATAAGCACACACACATTCCAAAGGAAACACCAAAGAATATAGTACATATAGGTTAAATCTTTGAATTCGCAGATATAATTTCATCTACAGCACACTATTTTTGGCATTAGTTTACTTACCATCGCCCGGAGCAATTGGCACAATTTGTACACCCATTTTCTCCCTGTATAAGTTTCTTTTTACTATAAATATTAATAAATATTTTTACTATCGGCTTTTTAACGCGTGCGGTATTTTTCCACAGAAACAGATTTGGTATAGCAAAAAAATCGAGACTCGCTTCGGTATCAATATGGCGTTATTATATTATATATAAGTGCTGATATTTGTGATTTTAAATGTGAGGAGCTATTGCCAACCTAAATGCTAAAATATTAAAAATAAATTAAAATTTCAAACTCCCAAATTCTTCTTAACCTTATGAAAAACATTGATGGTAGTCATATCGAAAATGATAACATTTAACATAATTAAAATTCTTTTTAATAACGAAAAGAACTGCTGTCAAACGGTCACATGAAAAAACTTCGATTATAGAAAAATTAAATATGCCGCGGCCTTAACATGCAAAGGTAGTGGTAGTATTATATGTAGTACGTTTCAATTATGAGCAAAATAAGCAATTTTTCTCAAAATATCTCGGTGTTTCCATTATGATTTTTGTGTTTTGTTTATACAAACCTTATTATATATATTAGCAAATTTTTCACTCATTTACACATAAACATATAAATACAACTCATGTGGTTTGTGCAATTGCTTCATAAATTGAATATTCTGTATTACTGCCATATTTTATTAGAATATTGCGGCTTTTATCGAAGTTTCAGCCAGAAATGCAGTCTTGCATTGACAAGTTTTGTCAGCTTTTGGAGAAGAACAAATTACTTTCGGTGTTTTGCTGGTATGAAAAATGTATGGGAAAACATGTTGCAAAACAAGTTTTCTGCTCCAAAAAACACGTATATGGAAACATACTATTAGGAAGAATTTCGTTTAATTTTCATAAATATCACAGAGGATCCTCTGTGATAAATATATAACATATCTATATAATTAATAGGCAAACATGTTTTTTGTAATCCCTTTTACGCTGGTACTAATGCACCGAGTTTAAAAAGATTTATATGGGTTTAAAGGGATTTTGGTACATATGTGCAGAATCTACATTTTATTGAAATTAGTTTAGTTTAGTTAGCGTTTAAAGTTGCTACTACTACATGCAAACATATTACACACGCTTTTATTAGCTTACAAGCCCTGCAGGAGAATAGGCGTCAATTGTCTAAAAGCTACTAGTATTATTACTAGAACAGCAAGAACTAGTGCGAAAAGGGTTAAAGTTTTTGTATAAAATTACTAGTTCTGATGAGTACTAATTTATGAAGTAGTTCCAAGGCAACACATTGCAAAATAAATTTTGACTGTCTAACAGCGCCCCTGCACTGTACGAAAATTAGTATTATACAATTATTAAAGTTTTAGGTTCACCTAAAAATAATTATAATCAAATAATTACAATTAATCTTTTGTATTTTTGAATTTTGATAAATAATTGCGAATTTTAACTAGCAGTTGTCACTGGGTAACAAAGGAATAAAACCACCAATTTTATAGAATTTTTCTTTGTGAAAGAAGTGGTAATAAACTAGTCCTAAACTAGTACCAGTGGCAATGTTAATTTGAGCATTAAGATGTTATAGCAAAGTTTACAGTTGGGAACTAGTGGTGGTGATTTCTGTACTAGTATATTACCAGTTGGGCACTAGTTAGATTTCCTGGAGGGAGTAAACAAGAAACAAAACATGAGATTCTGTGTGTTTGTAGTATTTCTCTTGATCTAAAATTTTTTCTCTCTCTTTGTTGTATTTTGATTGTTATTGTATGAAAGCCATACTACTAAAAGGAAGAGAGTTCATTAAATTGAATTAGCTTAGTTAAAGGGATTTCGTTTGCGTTTTTTATTTCATGTATTATTTAATTATGCATATGCACATGGATACATACATATGTAAGTAGTATGTGGGTGGTTGTTTTAATGCATTTTTTTTTTTGACGTTTAGATAAATTTTCTTTAAATATTAATAAAATTATTTACATTTAGATTCTAGAATACGGACGATTGTGTCGTCAAGTTTAATTTTTCTTCTCTTCTTTAGATACTCACATTAATTAAAAAAAAAAAAAAAAAAAAAAAAAAAATATTTCATTCAATAAGAATTGAAATTACTGAACTTAAGCCTGACTTAAAATTATTTCTGATTAAAAATCACTAAAAGTTCAAATAAAAATTTACAAATGTTTCACTTAAATAATCATGGGCACGTGAAAAAATATGTTCACTTGGCAATCACTGTTTACTTGGCCATCACAGTTTCAGAATGCTGGAAATCCAAGTAAAAACTGTAGAATGCAACAACAAGTAACATTAAGCCACTACAATTATACTTACATGCATGTACCGATGGTACATCGAATAAGTAAAAATAATTAATGTGATGATCGTAAAAAGATAAGTAAGAATAGTTAAACATACTGAGGTAGAGTAAAATAATTTCGTGCTAACCTAAATAGAAAAATGAAAAATTGGAAAAAACAGAAAATTAATAGTGATACTTATAAATGTGTTTACCAAAGGTAAATCAATTGTATACACAACAATCGTTTCTCATATTCCGTTCATTGTACATTTAAGTTAAATAGCTGATGTTAATAAGAATCTCTACCCAAGTAGATAGACTAGGGTGCTGATGAAGTGCGTGGCTGCACAGAAAAGTATCGGTATTTCCCCCAGCTTAAAGTCTAAGTTTAATTTTTCTTCTCTTCTTTAGATACTCACATTAATTAATAAAAAAATATTTCATTCAATAAGAATTGAAATTACTGAACTTAAGCCTTACTTAAAGTTATTTCTGATTAAAAATCACTAAAAGTTCAAATAAAAATTTACAAATGTTTCACAATAAATAACTGAACTTGATTTTATTCTTGACTAAACAAATTACAACTTGTCTTTTCTTATTTACTTCTTAACGTTATTATCCACTGCACGAGGTCTTATACTTTCAACGATGTTCACTCCACTAAATTCCAATTAGCAATGATTGACTCTCACACACGGCAACTCTTTTTATACTACAAAACCGGATCTAGAATGTTTGCTAATAGATGGCGTAGTATCATGCTTGATTGTGCTTAGTAAAACCAACTGGAAGAAAGTATTGCCGCACAACGATGTGGCTTTTTAGGCATATATATTTATTGGTAGCCTTCTCTGTGATATTTCCGTACGTTTCCATATACGTGTTTTGGAGCAGAAAACTTGTTTTGCTCAAAACCAAAGTTTTGCTACATGTTTTCCCATACATTTTTCATATCAGCAAAACACCGAAAATATGTTGTTCTCCCAAAAGCTGAGAAAACTTGTCAATGCAACACTGCATTTCTGACTGAAACTTCGAAAAAAGCCGCAATATTATAATAAAAGATGGCAGTAATACAGAATATTCATTTTATGAAGCAGTTGCACAAACCACATCAGTTGTATTTATATGTTTGTGTAAATGAGTGAAAATTTTGGTAATATATATAATAAGGTTTGTGGCCTTGTTAACAAAATAAAATTGATTGCGAAAATTCGTATAAGCAAAGCACAAAAAATCATACTCATTGTATTGACGTGACGTCGATGTTGACAACTAGAATAAGCGTGAATGTAACTTATTTCTTATATACAGAGTGTAGAATAAAATATTCCACTATTGCTAACATCGCAAATAAAATATTTGAATTCAAATTCAAAAATTGCACTATTACAAAAAATTATAAATTTTCTTACAAAACAAATATGTATGTATGTACTTATGCATTTATATATATACTACATATATATACGTACTTCGGTACAGGGTATATAAGATTCGGCACAGCCGAATATAGCACTCTTACTTGTTTTTATCCTAAAATGTATATTATAAACGAGAAAATATACAAATAAATTATTTAAATTAATTTATACATACTTACAATTTATTTCCATCTATTTTGATTTTGTTTATTTTTTCTATAATGGCGGTAAAAGAAAATTTACCGACTGTTTCGTCACTTTCGTCAGGCAAAAACGGTCATTTAAACGACTGGTTTGTAATAGATTTCATAAAAGTGTCGCATTTACTTGCGTTTTTGCTAACCACGATACCGTCATCAGTTTTTAAAATTAAAATGCATAAAAGTGTTAAAAAAATTATGGTGTTTGTGAAAAAGTAAGATAAAAACAATAATGAATAACAGAAATTTTATACAGTTTAATTAAAAATATACATACATATGTATGTATGTATGTATTAGTTTCTTTTCCAATTTTTAGATATTTGGAAAGGGGAAAATGCGTTGTGAAGAAGGCGCAATTTATGCAGTCTGTGGAAGTTTATAAAAGTATTGAAAAAGATAAGTAAAATAGTGCATAAAAGATATTTACAAAGTTCAATTTAATATGTATATTTATCTTCTAAATTTTAGATGTTTGTAGAGAGCAAGGTGCGTTGGAGATGAAAAGATGGGAGGGCTATATACCGCTTAAGACATTTTGGTGATTTTGTATATTTGTATTTTTTGTTTTAAATGCTATTTATTTATGTATTTTAGAGTTATTTTTATAATAAAAAAGCAAATAAAATTAAACAAAAAAGTATTATAAATTATGTTTTTTATTTAAAAGTTACATTTTGCCAGTTTCTACGTAAATATTGAATAGTAATAGGTGACTAGTTGCCTTGTAACCATTGACTAGTAATAGTTCACCAATGCTTATGTAATCTGTCACTGGCAAAAACGTAGCAGAGTAAGCAGTTCAGATATATGTGTTTTAATTAAGTGAAATAAATAAGTTAGAGAGAGAGAAAAAATCACACGTAGACAAATTTTTTTCACCAAGCCCCTAATAAACTAGCTGGGGCCAGTGACCGAAGTTGTGGTCGTCGCTACTAGTCAAATCACTAGTCAATTGACTGGTAGCCTTCCTGTAGGGTAGCTTTACAAAGTAATTGTCAAAAAATTGTATGCATCAAACAAGGCACAAAAGTAATTGTCAAATGAATTCTTCGTTATAAACTTTTAAACAAAATATCAGCGGATGAGCAATATGCCTGATACGTGTACCTGTTTGATATGCCTTGAACAAGGCACAAAAGCAAGGTTGGCAACCGAAACAAATAACGGTATCGGTATTGATACCGGTACAACTATTTTTTAAATTTCGGTATCGGTATCGGTAACGGTATCGGTATTTTTTTTATTTCGGTATCGGTATTACCGGTACATACCGTTATTGAGTTTATAATACCGGTATACCGATATGACTGCTAAATTATTAGTTCAGACAGTGGATATAGCACAAAATCTCTTTTTTTATTAAATTACTTCGAAAAGGGAGTATTTTTACATTAACATATAAAAACATTTAAACTTAAATGTTTCTATATACGTTTTTATACTTTTATTAAAAAATAATTTATTAAAAAGTAAAATAAGCAAACTGCAGTTGAAATTTGCATATATGTATAAAGTATATATTTTGGTTAATTTAAAAAAATAATAAAAATAAATACATACAGTGTATGTACATTATACGCGAAGTACATGTAGAAGTGTATGCACTTAGTGATGTGCGAATATTCGTATTCGAATTCCCGAATATTCGTCTTTGTTCGATATTCGTATTCGTACTCGCCAAATTCAGACGAAGCGAATATTTGAATATTTGTTATCTAGCAAATAAACAATATTCTTATAGCCAACTTAAAAACAAACAAAACAAATTTCTCGTACAATTAACATTCAGGGCCATTATTACAACTTAAATATATTTAAAGGTAGGATTTTGTCGGACGTATAAAACGCTACTTTAGGCTATTCATTATTATAAATTTAATTTAACTTACCAGGAAGGATACAATGCCTTTAACTTATCGCTCACTTTAGGTTAAGTTAAAATTGTACTGATGGACAACTCTTTATACGTCCGATAAAATCCTACTTTTAACTAACTTTAAGTTGTAACAATGGCAATCTTTAACTTCAGATATAAAAGTTTCGAAATTTGTTCTCCATTATCTCTATCAACCCATTAACCCTATATTTGAATTAGACCTATTTCTTGTTATAAATATACATATTCCAAATCTGTAAACAAAAAATGTATTAAGCCACTTTAAAACAAGATTTGTTTTAAAATATGTATATCCAAAAATCTAATCAGCGTCTAGCGAAAAGTATGAAGAATACTGCAAAAATACTGAAAAGTCCCATTTTTAATTTAATTTTCTTCTACCTAAGAGAGACTTTTCAGACGAAAATATTGATTGGCGAAATTCTTTTATAATAGCGAAATAATTAACACACTTGTTTCTTCAAAAAACGGCGAAAATCGACTTTTGTTCAAAATTTTAGTTTAAATTGAGTATAACTTTTGACTTAATTGTGATTTTGATACCAAATTATTTTATAATATTACAAATTTTGTCCCTTATTCATAATGAGTTTAATTTTTTTTAATCTAACAACCTTTGGCTTCTCCATTAGCAGAACAGTGGACAAAGGTTGGTAATAAAGTCAAAATTTTAATATTTTTTCTCTACTTCCTAAACTGTTGCGAAAACCCATAAATGTAGAAAACTTTTTTTTAGCTCTTGGAAAAAAAAACACTTGCGAAAAATCCTTTTTATCTGATCAAAAACAGGACCTGGGCATGGATTTTAATTTTTCATTAACCCAAGGTTGCCTAGACTTTGGTGCTTTGTGGCTACGCCCCCTTTAAAGATATATAGTCTAAATTACAGACTTAAGCTCTGTGACACCTTCCTCAATGCTGTGTAAGATTTCATAACAATAGAACAACTAATTTAGAAATTTATTTCCAATTTTTTTACAAAATCCTCACTGTGTATCGGGTACTTTAGGCCCCGCTAGGCATTTATGGCACCAAACCTCATATTTTATACAGAGCACATATGTATGTAGTATATCAATTAAAGAAAAATATGTTTGGGACCAGTTTAATGTGCAATATATTAAAAAAACACTCTTCAAAACTTTAAGTCTTCGCATTAGCTTGTGTATCGATAACAGACAATATACTAATTTTCGCGATTTCATATACAATAACTCTCGCTTACGGTGGCTTTGCTCTTTTCACCAATTTAAAACATTTATATGTCTAGAGATACGCTTCATAAGAATGTGTAAAGGAGAACAAAAACGTGTTTATAAAAGAAAGTTAATTGAAATAAATTTTTGAAATTTTATTTTTGGTGGGAATCGGTATTCCGGTGCATAGCGGTATAGACGTAAACGGTATTCTGGATACCGGTATTTTCTAACCGAAATGGAATTCGGAATCGGTATCGATACCGGTATCTAATTTTAGCGGTATTTGAATCGGTATCGGTATTTTTACTATACCGTTTGCCAACCTTGCACAAAAGTAATTGTCAAATGAATTCTTCGTCATAAACTTGTAAACAAAAAATCAGCGGATGAGCAATATGCCTGATACGTGTACCTGTTTGATATGCCTTGATGGTGTACAAATAGTATGTAAATACATATGGAAAAATGTTTGCCCTCAAATTTCATTTGTGAATATTTAAATACAAATCAGTTGTGCTGAAAAATTTTATCGCGTCTATTAAATAAAAAATGAGGATTTTAAAGAAGAATTAAGGGGATGGAAGAAATTATGATTCATTACATAGTGTCCACACTTGATGATTTTATATCATAACTCGTAATATAACGCCGGCAGAGCAACTGTCATTTGTCATTAATATCAGCACAAAGGGGTAGACGTTGATGATTTTATATCATGATGATCAAACAAATATTTAAAAAATACTTGCCAAAAATATATAATTTGTGTGTTGTGTGTCGCCCTTTTTTAACGAAAATTATTTAATAAATAAACGATAAATGCACAGCAACACATAAAATGACATTTGATATCAAGATGAATTTATCAGGCCATGAGCTCTGATGATTATATCATAACGCTACCATAATACTGTTACGTTTAAATTTTATTAAACGTGTGAGTTCTTTTGATTGCTCAAAAATTAAAATAAATAACACGAGTTTCTTATTTGCAACTGAACTTCCTTTTATTATTGACTAAACCAATAACAACTTGTCTTTTCTTATTTACTTCTTAACGTTATTATCCACGACACGATGTCTTTTACTTTCAACGATGTTCACTCTACTAAATTCCAATTTGTACTGACTGACTTCTCACATACGGCAACTCTTTTTATACTACCAAACCGGATCTAGAATATTCCCAAGTAGATGGCGTAGCAACATGCATGCATGTATGTACTTAGTAAAGACCAACACAGAAGAAACCATATGGCTGTTTAGGCGTGTTTTTTTATTGGTAGCCAGATGTTCAAACAGTCTTCTAGCATAATGGGGAAAATTCATGTCGCCGTTTCTAGATGTTTGTAGGTGATTCGATTGGCCGTTAGTCTTTGAATTTTTAAAGTAACGACTTGTATGTTGGTAGTGCAGTGTGCTATTTTTAGTAATGGGTGGTTACCATAAGTGCTCGCACTTTTATTTGTATACGTGTATGTCAGTAGCTTTGTACACAATTGTTGTTGCTATAGTGCGTGCACGTGAATATGTGTGTACGTTTAGTGCTTTAGTTAAATACTTCTAGATAGTTCTTTGCATTAACCCTGTAGGAATATTTTTACGTAACAATACTAATAAATTGAGTCTATACGTGATGAATTTTTATTATGATATCAATTTGACATTCATCATGATATAAGTTCATCAGATGTGGGAACTATGTTACGTGCAATTGCTATTAACTATTCATCGTCAAATGAGGCTGATCGTTTGTTATTTTACGTTCTTTTTATTTCCTAATAATAGGAGTTAGTTACATATTTGCCGCAGGTTCAGAGGAGCAATTAAAATCGAATACAATCGTTCGCAAAAAAAGAAAACGAGCTTATGTTACCACATCAATGAAATGCAAAGATAACAAATTAAACCGAACGAAAGTGAAAAAATATCCAGGATGTATATAATCACAAGCACTTCATGAAGAATATCTTCCAATATCCACCAGTAAGTGAAATATCTACATGAATTGCAATTTGTGATATCTAATGAATGTCATTCTTCTTATGATAATCTTCATTCAAAATAAATTTATTTTTTATTTTTTTTTATGCATGTTTATTTTTTATTTATTGTATCTTCATATATGAACTAACAATAAGTATTCAAATTTTAAATCTAACATATAATTAATAGGCCCGACCAATGCCAGACGTAACTAAGTGATAGTTCTAAATAATACATAAGTAGTGATAAGCAAAAAAAATAAAATTTTTTTTCAAGCAACTTCATTCGGAGTGTTTAGTATTAGAGCCCTTGTATCTCTCTTTTTTAAGCGGATGTGTCCAGTAAAGTTCAAAATGTTACGAGCAAGCGGATTAGGATGTGACACGAGTTTAGTTATATATTTGCCTGCGTATTTTTCAATTTCTTCAGTCACTAGTGGCTTATTTAAATCACGATGTATATTTGAATTCTTAATGTACCATGGAGCAGATGTTATTAACCTTAAAATTTTGTTTTGTCTTCGTTGGATTCTCTCTACATTGGAAGCAAAAGCAGTGCCCCATAACTGGATACCGTAACACCATATTGGCTTTAAAAGCGACTTGTATATTAAAAGTTTGCAGTCTAGGCTGATTGTTGAATTTCTCCCAATCAGCCAATGTACCTGAGTTAATTTTAGTTTCATTTGAGTTAACTTATAGTCAATGTGATGTTTCCATGTAAGCCGTCGATCGAGGTGTATACCAAGATATTTCACATGTGAATGTTGAGGAACAACTTGATTATTAATCCGAATGGGGGAACAAGTATCTCTTCGTAAGGTAAATGTTATATGGATACACTTTTGTTCATTTACCTTAATTTTCCATAAGTTTAACCATAGTTCCATCTGGCTAATGTGTTCCTGGAGTTTTCGGCATGCCTCATCAGGGTTTTCGTGCATACTAAGGCAGGCGGTATCGTCGGCAAATGTAGATGTGTGGATACTACTGCTCACAGGCATATCATAAGTATAAATCAAATATAGAAATGGCCCCAGTATACTCCCCTGTGGCACACCGGATGAGATAGTTTCAGGCATACTCATAAAGTGTCCTTCCACAACTGTAAATTTTCGTGCAACAATGTAACTTTCCAAAAGATTTAGAATGTTTATTGGTAAGTATGTCTTCAATTTCAAAATCAGGCCTTCATGCCACACTTTATCAAATGCCTGAGAAACATCAATAAGCACGGCAGAACAATACTTATTTTCCTCAAATGTTTTTCTGATAAATTGAACCAATCTATGCGTTTGCTCAATGGTGCTATGCTGGCTTCTAAAACCAAATTGATGGTCCGGTATGCACACATTATCAGTTAAAATTGAAGACAATTTTGTCATGAGTAGTTTTTCAAAAAGCTTTGACATTGTTGACAGTAAACTTATTGGCCTATATGACTCAGCCTTGGAAAGATCTTTACCTGGCTTTGGAATCATTTTAACCTTGGCAAGCTTCCAGCAGTCTGGATAATATTCCAGTCGTAAAATGGCATTAAAAATGAATAAGAGGATTCTAATTGCAGTACGAGGTAACTTAATCAGCATCTGGTTACTAATTCCATCCATACCGGGAGCTTTTTTCGGGTTGAGTTCGGCAATTAGTTTTTGTACATCACACATCGTAAATTTTAAGGGTCGAGGGGGTAGAGCAACTACACTCGGCAAATCAGCAACAGCGGTACATGTATTTGGTGTAAATACGGATTTTAAATGCTCAGCAAATATGTTACCTTTTTCAGTATCGCTTCTTGCCCAACCTCCGGTAGATGTGCGCAGAGGTGGCTTAAACTCAACGGGTGTTTTAAACTTTTTAGCAGCGCGCCACAAAGAGTAATTAGATGCTGGTGTGACATCAAGGCCTTCCAGATAATTCTTGAAAGATGAATTTTTTTCAGATGCAAGCAACTCTTGGAGTTGTTTAGTGCACTCTTTAAATCTGATTTTGTGTTGAGGTGATTTGTGCTGTTGCCATTCCCTTCTAGCTCTTCTTTTTTCACGTACGAGATGTTCAACGTCTGTAGAATAAATTTTATTGAACCCAGTATGCGGATGGGAGGTAGTGGCATGTTTAGAAGCTTGTTTAATATTCTCGTTAAGATTTGCAATGTTCGATTCAATATCATTGGGTGTTCTTAGCGTCATATTTTCCGTGCAATGACTACTAAGATATTTTTTGAATCCCAGCCAATTAACACGATTTATCATCTTGACATATGGGTGAGGTAAAGCGCTTCTCAGTGGACTACAGATTGTAACGATCGTGGGAGAGTGATCAGACGACATATCTAGGGAAGCTTCAACGTGAATTCCCTAGAAATACTTTTTATGACGCCGAAATCTATAACATCCGGAATTTCACGTACGTCAGTAGGCCAGTAAGTAGGCTCCCCACTTGAAATAACATCCAAACTCATTTTTGAAATTGTGTTGAACAACGCCCTACCTCTAGGCGTAATAAGACGCGAACCCCAGAACGTATGCTTAGCATTGTAGTCGCCAGCTGCTACGAAACATGGTCCAAGAGATTTGTAGAACTTCTCGTATTGGTCCTCAGTGATTAAAAATCTGGGAGGGGAGTAAATTGAAGATATCACGAAATTTGTACAAAAATTTTCAATGCAGATATTTGTTGCTTGTAGATGTTCTTCACAAATGTTGTCAAGAATATAGTGCTTGAGTCTTGACTTTATTAGAATTGCTGATCCACCGCATGCTCTCCCTCTAGGGTCCTTTGTATCATATAAAGTGTAGCCATTCATTTTAAAGAGGCTTCTAGAAGTCAAATGAGTCTCAGAGACCAACATTATATCAATATTTTTTTCCGTAAGGAAGTGCTCAAGTTCATTTTTATGTTGGCGAATGCCGTTTGCGTTCCAGAAACATATTTTTAACGTGTTCATGGCTTGTTAATTAATGCTTGAAGCAGAGTATTCTGCATTCTCAGCATTTCTTGCATCATGGTAGTCATATTTGTTGTAAAGTTGTTTATAGTTAGCACCAGATTCTCAATAGTAGCTTCAAGGCGACTAAAGTTAAAGCTTGAATTTGCATTCGTTGAATTATTTGGCGGTGAAACATTTGGTGTGGGAATAGAACTAGCCTTAGCAGCATCGGCATACGATACACGTGAAGTAACTGGTTGGCTCACTGGAGCAAAAGTGGCGGAGTACGCGTTTAATGGTTGAGCTGGAGCTAATTTAGGTTTTTGCACCATAGCCTGCTTGACGAAAGAGTACACAGGACATCCTCTGTAGTTAGCGGTGTGATTACCTCCACAATTACTGCATTTTTTTCCGCTTGATCTTTTGGTTTGGTACAACTTGCAGTACCGTGCAATTCACCGCAGATAACACACACTGTAGGTAAATTGCAGTAAGCTTTTGTATGGCCATATTCCTGGCAATTATGACACTGCACGGGACCTGCACGCTTATGTGGCTCTTCAACTTTGATTTTTCTGTATAAAAGGTATTAAAGGCTATAAATAGGATGAGTCTCGTTTTTTTTTCAACTGTATATCATTTGGCTCCAGTTCAACACGAAATAGGGGTTGGGGTACTTTTTCTTTGTTAAATATGTTTGATACATTCTTTACCTTAAATCCCTGGAGGACAAGTGCATCTTTTATTTCTTTAGGGACAACATAAGAATCTATGCCCTTCAATACGATCTGCAGGCCTTTAGCGCTGTTAAGCTGGTATGTGTAGAAGCTTGTTTTATTTGTTTCAAATTCAGAAACCATTTTGCGGAAATCCTTTTCATCATAAATTTGAATTTTCGTTTCATCGATGTTGCCACGTTTTATTGGGACAATGTGGAATTTATTTTCACCAATGACCGAAATTAATTTTTTAATAAGGGCATTTGAATTTTTCTCTCTCAAGTAGATTGGTGGCGGCTTGGATGTTTTATTCGAGGATACATCGGGTTTGTCGTTCTCATCTTGCAAAATTTTAAAACGGTTTTGGCGATTAGTTGAGGATGCACTGTTATCTCTAGACATCTTTGGAGCGGATGAAATTTTTGAAGAATTCGGGCTTCGCCCACGCTTTACCACGGTTATATATCTGTCCATACCGACTTGCACCTTGGGTTTTGAAATACTGTTATCTGTAGTGATAACTTTGTTAAGTGACGAATACGATCCTGAAGGGGATGATATTACTGACTTATATGAGGAAGTACTAGGCAATTGTAATGTTAATGATTCACTACTATTTGGCATTGGACAAAGCGAAGTTGATTGCTGACGAAAAATTGGCTTTGCCGTTAAAAAAAACACTTTCATTAGATTTATTATTTTTATTTTTTCCATTAAGAGCTTCAGAACTCACAGTAAAATAGGCGTTTCTGCCGTTAGAACTCACTTCATAATTTTTTGTATTTGAGGCACTCATATAGAGTATTCCTCAAGGGCACTTTTTGTATTTTTTTTTGCTTACGGTTTTTTGTTTTTGTAATTTGTTGTTTGACTGTTTTTGAGGTACTCGTATAGAGTATTCCTCAATGTCACTGTTTATATTTTTTTTGTTTGCGTTTTTTTTTTTGTATTTGTTATTTCCACTATGTAAAAAATATTATCATAGCAATAAAGCTTATTTATTAAATTCAGTATGTACCTATTACGAATAATATGTACTACGAATAATTTTTTGTATAATTTTTTGTTTGTTTGGTATGTAAGAAAAAATTCCGCTAATCGACTGTTCGCTATGAAGGTACCACGAGAACTGATTCAAAATAAATAAAATTTATTTCATAAATAATAATAAAAAATCTAACATTAAACATACAGATAGTTATTTAAACCTGAAGTAGGTATCTTTTTCTATTTTCAAATAAAATGGTTTATCTACTCATTTTAATATTTACATCGACAATTTTCTGAGACAATTATGAAAAAACAAAACCATTTTCATAATTTCGAGTTTTGGCTGTTTATGCTTTAGTATGCGGTACGTTCAATGTGTCGAGTTTCTTGTCAACTCATACTCAAACAAGTCATATCAATCGGGTACCCGTTATTCTAAAATAATTATCACAACAGCAAAAAACCACTTTAATTTTATTGTTATAAATTACTAGAGATGTGCACGTGTGCGTTTCTTGACTCACGACACGCACACTCACGCAGGAAAATATTTCACTCACGCACTTTCTGGCTTGAGCTAGAGAGGAGTTACAGTAGGCCGAAGTTGAGCACCTGAGACCCAAAAATTTTTTTTAAAAATTATCCCATTTTTACTGGATAAAACATTTTGAGCTAAGCTTAAAATTTTTAAGAAATAATTTCCTAAGATGTGTTTCCGTATGTCTCATAGCTTAGAAGATATTTTACTTAAGACAAAAAATATTTTTTTCCTCGACTTTTTTGTACTTCGGAAAAAACAATTATTAATATCTGCATTCGTGAAATCAGGCAAAGGCTAAAAAATAAAATTTTAAAATTTCCCTGAAAAGGGCATGTTTTTTAAGTATCTTCATTATTTTAAATGTTGTAAAAAACTTTGTTTAATGCATTTACTTTTTAACCACATAGTGCTAAGGACAATGCATTAAAAATGTGCTTAGAGCCAATTTTTTTATTTTTGACATGTACCTTACATTCAGCAATGTCCCAAAATAGTAAGTTTTGAAAATATTTTTTGTGTTTAAGCGCTTATAACCTTTATTTTGAAAATTTCAAAATTTTTAACTAAAATTTAAGAATGCCTTTTTATAAATGCGGATATAAGCGCAGATTTTCAGAAAAAAGCCAAAATTTAGGGAACATATACATAGTTGTGAACCATAAAAATATATTATTTTATTTTCCTAAATTGGTATTTTTGAATTTCATATGAGCCTGTTTACTACGCCTGAAAAAATTATAGCAATATATTTAACTACTCTCGAGATATTCTGATTGTAGGGTGCAGTTAAAAAAATACATAGAATGCGTTTAACTTATTTCCTTTTATTCACACAAAAGGTGTTTAAAACTGTTTTGATTTCTAAAATTCTACCTAAATGGAAATTCCAAACTAAATTTGGAATATTATACAATAAGTATATGTACACTTTTCGTAATAAAAAATATTTCTCGTAATTATACGATATGGTTTTTTCATGTAATTGTAGTTAATGCTAATAACAGGTAGCATTTAACGAATAACAAAACACATTTTTAATGCGCATTACTTTACAGCGGCATCGGGATGTGCTACATTATTATGCTACTGCTGGGTTTTGTATAGTTTTCTAAGCCTACTACTATTATTTTACTTTGCGATTTTCAAAAATGTTATTTGTGAATTCTCAAATACTTTTTGAAAGTCTGTGCATAAGATAAGAGGTTTGTGACTGTTCAAAATATGTGGTTAAAGTTTGCTGAAGATTTGTTAAACCAACAATGAAATGCATATAGACAATGCTTAACCACCAGCAAATAAATTTCAAATTAAAACACATACATATTTATTATTATAAAATAGTTTATTTCGAAAGATGCAATACAGTTACATATGTTACATATGTACCTATGTAGGAATGTTATCTCGTGAGCTCACGCACGATCACGCAAGAGTATTTTTTTAAGTCACGCACTCGCGTGTGATTAATTATAAGTTTGATTCAAGCCTGACGCGATAAAATCACGACATTTGCACATCTTTATAAATTGCCATCAGACTTTTAAATACAGGGTGAAATGATCAGAGTGTATGTATGTTTGTTGCAGGAAATGTCAAGCACCATACAAAACTGAATATACAGGGTGGCGCAGAATGAGCTATATGGTTTATAACCAGGGAAACCACAAATATGCAATTGCATGTTTTTTCTTGTCTGATATATCAATGCGGAATTAAGATATTTATCCGTTTCAGAACTTTTTATGAATTCTGGCATCGATTTGTTAGTGCATATTTTTGCATATTTTACCCTTTAAAGCATGTTTTTGCATACTTCGGTCTAACACGCATATTTTGAGCATTTTTCGAATTTTTAGAGCTTATTTGGCGTTTTTAGAGCATATTTTGGTACTTTTTAAAAAAAAATTTATTTTAATATTTAAAAAAAAATTTGGTAAAAATTTATACTTTTTTTCGTCAAAATTTCATTTTGTAGCGAAAGTAACAGTAGTATGGGAAGCAATATTTTGCTACCATTATGAAGTTATACTTTAAAAAAGTTGAAATTTAGAATATACTAATTATTATTATGTAGAACACACATCGAAATTTAGAATGAACGATTTAAAACTTTTTAATTTTCACTCACCTGTAAACAGTCTTGTGAAAGAAAAAGTAAACAAGAAAATTAAAAAATTTTAAATCGTCCATATCCAATTTTTTTCTGCTAAATTTTAATGCTGGAACTAATACTATTGATTTGTATATTCCAAATTTCAACTTAAACTGGTGTAACATGTGTTTTAACATCCTCACTGGACGCTAATTTCAATAAAAACTTGGTTTGGTAATTGTGACGAACGCTGCCCCGAACATTTTCAATGTATTTATAAAAGTTTATTTAGATGTGACAGGCGGAGATGTTTGTAAAAAGCTAAGTGAAAAGTTTTTCTTTATTGCAATAACAATTATAAATAAAAAGCTTATCTTATTATTCAAAATACAGTTCCAAAGTCATAAATCTGATATCGTGATCGCTTTTAAAGTAAAAGTTAATTTTTTTTCTTAATTAATTTTTTTATTGTTGCCTTCTGTTTATTTTATTTTTGTCTTTTTTTACAGTGAGATTACACGAGACATAAGTTTGGAAATTTTTGTGTTGGCAATTGTCAATTTCTGTTGCTAACACAAACAAATTACTGTGTAAACCGTAAATGTTAGTGTTCGAACACATGTTTGGAAATGATTGCTCGAACGTAAGTCTGAGCAATTATGTTAGAACACAAGCTGTCAAATTTACCTTTTTCGTAGAAAATAATGGCGGGAAACTAGAAATACATAATAACTTTATTATAAAAAAAATCAAGCAGAAGCATAAAATATGTGTTTTGTGGCAGAATTATTAAAAAATCAAAACTTAAAACTCGCATTTTGTATACATACGACAAGTCCAATTTTGATTTTTAACATTATACGTCTAGCCACCCCTTAAAATAAGTTTGAACACAAACTTTTTTCTGGCGTCAGTCTGCCGACGTTAGTTCTTATGCTCAGAAATAAAAATTGCTCGTCTATTCGTACTGTTGTATGTAAATTTTATTGAATTGCTGAATTAAAATTAGATTTTCATTTCCAAATAATCCAATTTATGTTATTTTTAAGAGCATATTTATTGAGTTTTAAGTGCATATTTCGAAGTTTTAAGTGCATATTGAGTGCGCATAAAACAAATTTTTTGGAGCATATTTCTGGTTTCCCTGTTTATAACTTTTTTATTTATGTGATTATTATAATTTTTTGTAATATACTTATACAGTATATTACTGGGGAATTTTGTGCAATTAGCTTTGAAAATGATATCCTGTAAGTGATGTCCATTTTCTGCTTCGCACATATGCGCTCTGTTTAACATATTTTCCTTAACTTTTCGCAAAATTTCAGGTGTAATGGCCATGATTTCGAATGTTGGTTTTTAGTTGGAGTATGGTTCTTCTTTCTTTCAAATATCCCCAAGGAAAACTGTCAGGAGCTGCTAAATATGGTGAACGTAGGGTCAGTTAAAATCGCTTTTGCGCGAAATAATGCGTTCGCCCAATATTTCCCAATATCTGACAGAGATTGAGACAGCACTTTAATTTTCCAAAAAATATGGGCCAATTATCCTTTCGGAGGATACACCGCACTAAACATTATTTTCCATAGCCCAAATCCTGCAGTTTTGCTTGTGGACGTACCCATTTAATAGGAAATGGGCTTCATCGCCCATTACAAAATTGTGAATAAAGTCTGGATTTTCCTCCGCTTTTTCACAGAAACGAATGGCATATTCAAGCTGTTGATGGTAGTCTGACGTCTTTAATTCTTGCACAAGTTGAACTTTGTATGGGAACAAATCATATGTACTTAAAATTCTCTACAGCGACCGCCGCGATAGTCGAAGCTGTGTCGAACGCCTCCTTATTGATGTTGATTCACTATTCTGCACGCTCTTCCGTACACGTTCAATATTTTGATCAGCGTGCAAGGTAGGTGTTCTTCCGGCACCAGGAAGGGTTCTTAAAGACCCATGTTGACGAAAATTTCCAATCAAACGGTTTATTTCTGACACTGTGGCTGCAATGCGCACATTAAAATGACGACAATATTCGCTCTGTGTATACACAACAGATTGTTGGTTTGAAAAATAAAATTCAATTATTTATTATTGTTCGAACTTCATTTGTTTCTATATTTTATGATTTTGTTCATTAATAATTATCACATATAATTTGGCTTTAAAAGCCGATACGAGCTTTAGCCAGTTCAAATCATAAAATATAAAATTCTATTATTTTTGTACGTTGTTCGATCGTGTAATGATCGTGATGCATAATTAATTCGCCAAGTATTCTTCACAGAATGCTGAAAAGGCAAAGAAAGAATAATAATTAAAAAAGTTATAAGGAATTCAAACCATATAGCTCATTCTGCGCCACCCTGTATATATTTGATGTGACTTTTTAATAAAGTTGAACGAATTTCATACATATTTTTATTATTCTTTATTTTTTCATATTTTCTCAATATTGTTTTAAAAATACTTATTTTGCTATAATTTATTAATATTATAAATGAAAATGTATTTATTTTAACGCATTTTCAAGTTTTTGGCGAATGCTGGAACGAAAAAATAAGGCCTTGAGAGTAAATTAGAAACAGAATCTTGTATATGTATGTATTTATGTATATTGCACTCTTAATTAATAATAATTTTTTTAATAAAAACACAATTGCTTAATTCACAACAATTTGAATCATGTATTTTTGTATCAAATACACTTTTTGTTTTTTAATTGTGAACACACTCTTTGTAGTGTATTAATGTATTTTGTATTTTTAATGAAAAAAGAAGAACAAGCTACATACAAATTCTCTCAGAGAGCCTCTCTCTGAATACAACATTTTAAAAACATTAAATAAAAGTGTAATAGTGTATTTCATTTTTATATGAAAATTTCAAACAACAAATGTTACACTCTTGTATTTAATATGAAAATACAATCGATACAGAGATACAAGAGGTTTTTGTGAATTAAGCAATTAAGTTTATTGAAATTTAATACTACTTTAAGAATTTTAATATTAATTAATATTATATTTTTTCTTATTATCATATCTAATCGTAATATACATTTATGTATGTATATGGTTGCAAAATTAATTCTATTTATTATTTTGCTAATTAATATAAGATTATTTTGATAGTTGTGGATGCTTTTTTGTGATGATTTTTTACAAGTTTATCTTTATTAAAATATTTTTCATACCTTCAGACTTTTTTTCGCGACATTTTGAATTGAAAGCTGAAGTTTTTTATTTCCTTTTACACATACAGGTGTACTGGATATACGCATTAAAAGAACAGCAGCTTTTTAGCATTATTTGCTTTAATTTTTAATATGTGTATACATATGTACCTACATATGGGTAATTCCATTTTAAATCAACGAAAAAAAAACGCAATTTTTTATCTTACCCTCTTATAATCGTAAAAAAAATTGCACGAATGTTCTATGGCACTAAAATAATATACATTTTGGGTATCTAGCTTTTGTGGTTCCCGAAATATGGCGCTTCGAAAAGTAGGGAATTCATTAAAAACACATATAAGTGGTCTGCCATTATTGCTCATATCTTCAAAAGTTTTTAAGATACAGGGTCGAAATTGGTCTCATTTAATAGGTATTGAGAATAGCTTTAAAACTGCATTTAGTTTAAATTTTTTTCTGAAAGGTCAAAGATTACTGTCACATGATTTAAAGTTTCCGGAACTATATCTAAAAAAATTTAGTTTTTAAAATTCTTAAAAAAATATATGTTAATCCTGACAGTCTCTTCTGCATTTTGTGTCAAAAATTTGAGTGAGCTCTTATTAGTTCCTGAGATACAGACAATAATTTGAAATTATAAGGGAAATTTGTATAAAATTTAAAAAAAATTTTTTTTTTGAACATTTTTTATTCAACATTTGTTTAATATTTTAATGTTTCCCTACGTGTACTAGGAATAAAAAAATAGTATACAAATTTCCCAAATAATTTTTAGTTATTGCCTATATCTCAGGAACTAATAAGAGCTCACTCCAATTTTTTGACACAAAATACAGAAGATACTGTCAGGATTAACATATATTTTTTTAGATATAGTTCCCGAAACTTTAAATCATGTGACAGTGATCTTTGACCTTTCAGAAAAAAATTTAAACTAAATGCAGTTTTAAAGCTATTCTCAATACCTATTAAATGGGACCAATTTCGACCCTGTATCTTAAAAACTTTTGGAGATATGAGCAATAATGGCAGACCACTTATATGTATGTGTTTTTAATGATTTTTTAATTTTTCGACACGCCATATCTCAGGAAAAACAGAAGCTGGAAGTCCAAAATTTTATATTTATCGTAGTTAAGTAATGTGCAAAAAGACAACTAAGTTTCATAAGATTCAAAGGTGGTCGGGAAAATCCTTTCGTCGGTTATAAAAATTTTAACCCATATCTACAATTTATTTAAAATTTTAGTTTACATTTTCATTGTTTTCATTTGTAAACGTTTAAACCTGTAGCTCGTTTCTGTATTTCTCGCATCGTAAAATATCCCACATGAAACGAGGGAATTGTAACAAAAATAGTGTAAATTTAAACAAAAAATGGCTTTTCTCACAAAGTGTTTCTGTATCTTTACTTTGCGAGAACTATCTGTCATTTAAATAAATTTCCAGGAATTATTGGAATCACATCCTTCCAAGGATGTGATTCCAAAAAGTGTTTCTGTAATAATATTTTGTGAAAAGTTTCTCGCAAGAACTGTCAAAACAACTCGCATTTTAAATTGAAGCAAGGACAAACAAATTTATACAAAAACATATGCATTTTTGAATTTGTGTGTGAAAATATGAAAAATAAACTAGTTGAAAAGATTGAAAGTTCTGGAACTAAAATTATTATTAACGAGCCGATATGATTATATTTATTTATAATAGTTTTTCTGTAATTTTCTTATGTAGAGACAGTTGTGGAAAAAACTTATTTCAAGCATTTTACATTCACTTTATACTAATGTTCATTATTTTATTTTCTTTTTCTTGTAAATTATTTCTTTTTTTGTTATTAAAATATTTTAGTGACATTTTCTTTTCAATGGACACCGATTAGTGGATATATTACAGTAAAAGCAGAATCAGTGTTGTCTGTTCTCGCATTCAAATACAGAAACACTTTTTTTCTCACAAATCGAGAAACGATGGAATGTTGTGTTTAACACTTCATGTGAGAAATTTTACGATGCGAGAAATGCAGTAAAGAGCTACTGATTGACACAAAGAAGTTTTATTGTTAAAGTTTTGATTTAATATGCTTCATATTTCCTTTTCATATATCTCATTCAAAGTCAAAGCTTGTACAAGAAAACTTTTTGTGTGTGCACCAGGTCTCATATTTCTTTTTTATATACATATGTATTTTGATTTATTTCCAGGCTGCTCAAACTGACATCGGAAGGACGAACATCAATCGGTTTTTTATACAAATGAATATACATATGGTTATAAATTTTTCTCGGTTTTGTCCCCTGTGGACAGCTCTGATTTATTTGTATTAAAATATGTACATTTATTACATAAAAATTAAAAAAAAATGAAATCGTGAATAACTTTTAATTCAGGAACCATGCGCTCGTGCACTTCAAGTGTGTGTGAGTAATGAAAACTAATCCTGATCACGAAAACTCATACTTATGCTGAGTACACTATGGAATTTTGTGACATCACAATAGTGTGTATTAGTATCAACGTTTGTCATTTCTGATATTTTTCGTTGTGTGGCATTGCGTTGCGAACTAAACACATATTGTGAACGGCATTGCAAACATTTTGAAAATTACTTCAAAAAATTACAACAAAATAAAGCCAAACGTGTACTCAGCATTACGCACGGGTATGTTTTAGTGTTGTCATTCGAATAAAAAACTATTAAAATAATTTCTTTGGATTATTCTAATAATTTCTTTAATTACTTTGTATAGAAAATATTTAACATTTAATAACTTTTTAATTTGTTATCATATTCTGTTAAATAATCAAATTAGTCAAAATTTTAAATACTTATGTAAGCTTGTTTGTAAGTACATATATCGTCCCTACCATGTCAATATAGGTTTATTTCTTTACTCTACATTGGGATCCCCCGCGGGATCCCAATTTGCACGAAAAGCGATCCCGTACTCGAAAATTGGGTAAATGAGAGAGGTTTGGTGAGAGTAATGTTCTTCTTCTTCTTGCACGAAACAGCCCGTAATTTTTCTTCGTGCTAGTTTGGGCAAACACGAAGTCAAGCAGCTGTTTGAAAAATAAGCAATTACAAAGAAAAATTACATTTGCCTAAACACTAAAAAAATTAAAAAATTAATGAAAAAATTTTTAAAAACTACACCTTTTTAACTTGTAATTGAGAAAATACAAACTCATAATGAGAATTGAAAATTGATATTGAGAGAATTCAATTTGATATCGAGAAATGTAAATTGATATTGAGAAAATACTAATTTATATCGAGAAATTCAAATTGCTATTGCGAAACAACAATTTGATAATGAGAAATCCAAATTGATATTAAGAGAATTCCAATTGGTAACGAGAAATCAAAACTGATATTGAGAGAATACAAATTGATAATGAGAATTTCAAATTAATATTGAGAAATCCAAATTGATATTGAGAAAATACGAATTAATATTGGGAAATCCAAATTAATATTGAGAAATGCAAATTGATATTGAGAGAATTCAAATTGATAATGAGATATCCAAATTGATATTGGGAAAAATCAAATTGATATTGAGAAATAAAAGTTTATATTGAGAGAATTGAAATTGATAACGAGAAATCCCAATTGATATTGAGAAAATATAAATTGATATTGAGAATTCCAAATTCGTATTGAGAACATACAACCTGATATTGAGAAATCTAAATTGATATTGAGAGAACACAAATTGATATCGAGAGATAAAAATTTATATTGAGAAAAACCATAATGAGAAAATCCAAATTTATATTGAGAAATCCCAATTTTAAAATAAGACATTCATTAATATATACTTTTATTGCGGAACATAGTGAGTTTTACAGCCAGGAAGCATTAAAAACCATATCTTCAAATCTTCTTAATAGTGGATCCTGATGTAAAAGTCACTATGTTCCGCACTACTGAGCTTGTTTTTTCCTTTTCAGCTGTTTTTGTGAGTCGGATTTTTTGATCTTTTAAATTTATTTGTTACTTTAAGAACACTTGAGTGCGCTAAAATACAACCATTTATGGCAGGTGGTTAAAAACTTATGCATTGTAATTTCCTTTTAATTCTCCTTATTTTGATATCCCACTCGATAGGTTTGGTGAAAAAGTTTTTTGATGTGTTGCTATTTCTCTCGAAAAATACAACCCTTCTTGGCAGTCGGGTAAAAAAAATCTGACGTAGGTATGTTTGTATGTAATATGCAGTACTGCGAAAAATAACTATGTATAACATACATAATAGTAAGGGATCGAAAAAATAGCAAATTTTACATAATTCAAATTTTTTCGTTTTAATATACATTGTCCCAAAAATTCTGAATATGAATTTGGATTTTCTCAATTTTATTTTGGTTTTTCTCAATATCAATTTGGATCTCTCGATATCAATTTGGGTTCTCTCAATATTAATTTAGATTTCTCAATATCAATTTGCATGTTCTCAATATCAATTTGGAATTCTCAATATCAATTTGTATTTTCTCAATGTCAATTTGGATTTCCCATTATCAATTTCAATTCTCTCAATATCAATTTGGAATTCTCAACATCAATTTGAATTCGCTCAATATCAATTTATATTTCCCAATATCAATTTTAATATCTCATTATCAATATGAATTCTCTCAATATCAATGTGGATTTCTCAATATTAATTTGGATTTCGCGCTATCAAATAGTATTTTCTCAATATCAATTTGGATTTCTCAATATTAATTTGAAATTCTCATTATCAATTTGTATTCTCTCAATATCAGTTTTGATTTCTCGTTATCAATTTGAGTTTTCTCAATATCAATTTGGATTTCTCATTATCAATTTGCTTTTTCTCAATGGCAATTTGGATTTCTCGATATAAATTAGTACTTTCGCAATATCAATTTGGTTTTCTTGATATCAATTTGAATTCTCTCAGTATAAATTTGTATTTTCTCAATTTCAACTTAAAAAGGTGTAGTCGTAAACAAAGTTTTATAAGTTTTTATATGAAATTAAGATAAAAAACCCGTATAAGTATGCCGAATCATGTAAATAAATATGTGCGTGTGTATGTACATAAGCATGTGTTTAGTTATGTGTATACGTATGTATATGCAAACATGCATTGAAGTTTATTTTCGTGTTAAAATTTTGGTTTTTTGCGTTCCCGTACTTTTGGGCATTTTTAGGGTTCCGTACACCAAAGGTGAAAAAAGGAGCCCTATTGTTTTCGCTACGCTGTCCGTCTGTCCGTCACACGGTATTTTCTCAGGAACGCTACGGACCTGAAATTTGGACAGAGTATGTAGAACCTTGGCCACTACAACAACAAATACATGAGAATTAGAAATTAAAGGGTGCTCCAAAACGAGCGACGAAAAATGTTAAAATCTCATGTAATATACATACAATTGTATGTACATATGTATATTGACACTTTAAATTTGTAAAATTAGTGTATTTTTATATAGACTACAACAATAAACATTAAAATATTAAAAAATTTAAATTAAAGGGTGGTCCATGAGTTAATGCAATTTTTACTATGTAATTTTGACAACTTGCTATATCTTGGAAACCGTAAGAGGTAAACTCTTGAAATTTTCAAAAAAGGTAAAACTAAAAAATCCGAAAATTATAAAATCGCCAAACCGAAAAAAATCGCCAAAACCTGAAAAAATCGCCAAAAATTTAAAAAAAATCGCCAAATCGAAAAAATTAAAAAAAAAATTCTAGTACTAAAATAAATCGCCAAATTCGAAAAAATCGTTTATATGAAAACAAATCGCCAATATGAAAAAAAACGCCAAAAACCGAAAAAAATCGCCAAAACGCGAAAAATGCGCCAAAACCAAAATAATTGTTTATGTGAAAAAAATCGCCAAAATGAAAAAACATCGCAAAATTAAAAAAAAATCGCCAAATTTAAAAAAAATCGCCATAATTTAAAATAAACGCCAAAAACCGAAAAAAAATCCTCAAAACGAAAAAAAAGTGCTAAAACTAAAAAAAATCGCCAAAACCAAAAAAAAAATCACCTATATGAAAAAAAACGCCAAAATTAAAAAAAAATCGCCAAAATAAAAAAAATCGCCAAAACGTGAAAAAAGTGCCAAAACTCAGAAAGCGCCAATAAATTCAAAAAACCCCCAAACTAAAAAAAACGCTTAAAACCGAAAAAACCCAAAAACGAAAAAAATGCCAAAACTATAGTTTATACTGTTCGTATGGAATTACATATCTCGTGCCCGTACGGAACTCTTCGTGCGCGGGTCAAAGTCGCACTTCACTGAATTTCTTGTATGTTATTGAGCGAAATTATAGTTTCCTCTCATCTTACCGAACTTTACCCAAAAAGTAAAGAAACGAACCTAATATTTCAATATGCAAATCGGGGTGTCTACTCCATATTTCGAAACGATAGAAAATTCTTTCGAATTTGTATGTTATTAAAATTACAATTCGAAAGCATTTGCTTTCGTTTCGAATTAAAGAGTAGACCGCGGTACTTTTCAGGAGATCCTATTCAATTGTGAACTCAAAATCAGCGCGTAAATAGAGGTGAAAATGTTTACTTTTTTGTGCAGTTTTTAATATTTAATTTTTCAGATAACTTTTTTTTCTTACCAAAAAATTACACCGTCACATTGCATCTGTGTGATTACTAATAATTTTCCTTGATTGTACGAATATGGCATTTTGGATAATTTTTTATGTTTTATATTTGTAATCAGAAATTTAAAAATATTTTATATTTATTTTCATACCTTAGTAATGAATATGACATGTATGTACATATGTATTGGATATTATGAAATTGCATGAACTTTACAAAATTATATTGTTCTATCGTGGCAAAGTATCCAATATACCATATTAGGGGTGTCGATTTTGAGGAGGGTCCAGAAATTTTCCTTTTGATATGTTTTATTTCATTTAAAAAGTTTTTGCTTATTCATAATTATTTTGCTTGGTAAATTTGTACTTGTAAAAAGTGTATATTGAAATTAAAAAAAAGTGATGATTTGATTTGTTATAAACAGGGAAACCAGAAATATGCTCCAAAAAAAGTGTTTTATGCGCATTCAATATGCACTAAAAATATCGAAATATGCACCAAAAAATATGCTCTTAAAAATAACATAAATTGGATTATTTGGAAATGAAAATCTAATTTTAATTCAATAAGATTTACATATAAAACAAGACAAAAATAAAATAAACAGAAAAAGGAAACAATAAAAAAATTAATTAAGAACAAAAATTTAATTTTTACTTCAAAAGCGATCACGATATCAGATTTAAAAGTTTGGAACTGTATTTTGAGGAATAGGATAAGCTTTTTATTTATAATTGTTATTGCAATAAACAAAAACTATTCACTTAGCTTTTTAAATGAAATCGCTGCTGGTTACATCTAAATAAACTTTTATACATTGAAAAGGTTCCTTTTCAACCTCAACTGATGTAATCGGGGCAGCGTTCGTCACAATTAACAAAACAAGATTTTATTGAAACTAGCGTCCAGTGAGGATGTTAAAACACATGTTACACCTGTTTAAGTTGAAATTTGGAATATACAAATCAATAGTATTTGTTCTAGCATCCAAATTTACAAAAAAAATTAAAATGAACGATTTAAAATTTTTTTAAATTTCATGTTTCGTTTTTATTTCACAAGACTGTTTACAAGTGAGTGAAAATTAAAAAATTAAAAATTTTAAATCGTTCATTTTAATTTTTCTTCTTCTAAATTTGGATGCTAGAACACATACTAACAATTAGAATATTCTAAATTCAAATTAAACACTTGTAGCATGTGTTTTAACATCAAAACTCACAAGGAAACGTGTGAAATCGATTCGGAAGCCAGAACATACACAATGGCCTTTTTTAAAGTCTAACTTCATAATGGTAGCAAAATATTGTTTCCCCATACTACTGATTCTTTCACTACAAAATGAAATTCCCAGTAAAAGAAAGGAAGTCATTCTAGTGGAACTACATTTTCATTGCTTCCAAAAAATCGATATTTTTAATTTGCCGAGACTGTGCGAAAAAACCATGTAGAAGCTTATTTTAGTCACACAAAACCTTTTTTAAAGAAATTTATGAACTAATTTTAGTCTAAAATTTAAAAGTCATTTGCTTAAATTTACATGAAAATACTGTTTCGGGTATAAATTCGGATAAAAAGAAACGAACTGTTAAAATATTTAACTATTTATCACTTTTTCTAGATGAAAATATTATCATAGAACACAAAAAAGGGAATTTTTCTTAATATCGCTTCCAATTCAGTGACCAGGCATCGAAAAAGAGAACTTCTTGCAATGAAAACCCAATGTAAAAATCATTAGATCGGATCGAAATTTTCACTACTTCCTCATCGCAAACTCTACATTTTCATGTCTTTTTTGGAATCTCTTTTTTTACTGGGTTTTTACGGAAAAAAGTTAGAAATTTTTACCAATTTTTTTTTTATATATTAAAATAAATATTTTTTAAAAAGTACCAAAATATGCTCTAAAAACGCCAAATATACTCTAAAAATTCGAAAAATGATCAAAATATGCGTGTTAGACTGAAGTATGCAAAAACATGCTTTAAAGGGTAAAATATGCAAAAATATGCACTAACAAATCGATGCCAGAATTCATTAAAAGTTCTGAAACGGATAAATATCTTAATTCCGCATTGATATATCAGACAAGAAAAAACATGCAATTGCATATTTGTGGTTTCGATTGTTATAAACATCAAACATCTTATTAACAAACACTATAAAAACATGGAAAAGAATTATTTAAAGTTCTTTAACCAAAAAATACTCATCAAATCTTGCTTCGATTCATTCCTAGACATTATTATTTTGCTTGCTTCCTGAACTCTAACGAATCCATCCCGTTTCTCATGTGCGTACACCTTGCCAAAAGCCTCTGTTATTTATTTCACACACCTTTCTATTGACTGTCCATGACATGGCCACCTTGGAACTTGCATTGGCTCTTCAGCAAGCCTTTTTATTTCTGATATTTTAAGTTTACACGAAGTGGGGGTTGACATACATTTTATGTACTTGCTGAGGATCTTAAATTGAAGAAAATGTGCCAATAATAAACGCCAAAATTTATTCCACTAGAAGTTGTAACGTCTTTCAAGTTATTGCCTTTAAGGCCATGCAAAAAATTCTTTTTGTAGTTGGTTAAGCACCGAGAGTGGCTTACTGGACCAATCTCTAATAGTGCCACACCAGTTGGAAGTATACTCGTTTTTATGGCATGAGTTATCTTGTAACCATAAGCATAATATGGTTACCAATAACTTCAGCAAAAATGGCAAAGATACTTTCCCCTGCCTCACTACAAACCATGTAATGCTCTTCTTACATAGTGTCCACACCTGCTGGTTTTATATCATACCTCGCAAGGGGAATTCAGTATCAGCACAAAAAACAACATGCAGTTTGCTGTGCTACAGAACCAAACTGTCAGAAGATTTCCAAGCAAATTTTGACATTTTGGTTCAAATTGCTCAATGATAATCAGACGAGCTGATGAGGTCCCCTGATACTGAATTCGCCCTGATACCTCGTAATATGATGCCGGTAGAGAAACTGTAATTTTTTTTATTAATATCATTACAAAGGAGTAGACGTTGATGATTTTATATTATGATGAATCAAACAAATATTTCAAAAATACTTGTCAAAAATATCTTATTCTGATGAAAACGTCAGATAACGGACACCTCTAATAACCGGAAAGTTTTAGTTTAGTTTTAGATCTAACACGTAACCGAACGCGGACACTAAAAATATTTAAATATTTTCAGGGCTATCATGAATAAAATTCCACGAGAAAATTTTTCCCTGGGAACAATTCCAACTTACAGCAAGTAATAAGGAAAACAAAAAACTCTAATTGGAAAAGGGAGAAATTTCACGCGGAATTTTATTCATTATAGCCCTGATTGTTTTAAATACCTCTCATAAGCGGACAGAAGCGGTGAAACACGGCAACAAGAGTTGCATTCAAATAGTCAATGATACTGGTGATTCCCCGGTTTAAGCAAATCTGATGCGTTGAAGACTGTAGGGAAATTGCTGTTTATTTGAAGAAGTACTTTTTTTACCTCGTGTCCCAAAATGGCACAGAAAAAAATTGTTTTTATCAATTAAAGAAAAAAACTGGAATTTTTAAGCGAGTTTGAAAAAGAAAAATGTTCGGTACGTGAAAGTGCGAAGATGTAAAGTTTCTTGTGTATTTTAACAATTCATATTGCTACATTTCTTATACAAGTAAAGTAAAGTGGTTGAAGTAAGCTGTGACTACTTATGCACCTATGATTTTGGTTTTTAGTTTGTAAAATTTTTAAAGTGTAAATTTGAGACTGAATGAACGTAATTTTTATGTTTGGGAAGTATTCTATAAGCCCTCATTTAAACCTTTTCAATATTTTGTTTCGTTTCGAAATTATATGGGATATAGGGCCAATCACACTATGTAGACAACTTTCGACTTGTCGCACACTTACATTCAAATCAAACAAAAATTTTAATATTTTGTTGTTGCTTCAAATTAAAGTGAGCGACAAGTCGAACGTTGTGATGTAACGAATGTCGATTTTTGATATTCGCGAATACGAATACGAATATTTCAAACGATATTCGAATATTCGAATATTATATGCAATATGAAATATTAAAAAATTGTTATAAGAAGGACTTCTAATATTTGAAAATGATACAAAGTACAAATTTCTATAAAAAATTAATGTATTTTTACAAACTAAAATTTTTAGTCATTTTTTTAAATTGTTTAATATTTATGCATTTATTTATTTAATTTCTTTGGAAAAATATTCGTATTCGTATTCGCATTCGCATCGGCCTGAATTTAGCGAATACGAATACATTCATATAAAAATTAACGTTTTTTTCTTTTTAAGACTACGACCAGGAGAGCGAAACGGGAGAAATTTCGGCCCCTCTGAAACGTTCAAAACGATTTTAATGAAATTTAGAACATAGACGGATCTGCGTCTAAAAATTCACATATGCTATGTACATTTTCAAAACTAGGACCAGGATGGCGATAGGGTAAAATTTCTGTCCCTCCGATTATAATGAAATTTAGAGAATAGAAGTAAAAAAAAGAATCTTCTACAAGCTAAAAAGTTGGATTATCTGCTGTTTTTAACCCCCGACTAAAAGAGGGATGTTATAGTCCTCTAGTCAGCCTAGAACCATATGTCTCTATGTTAACACTCTTTTTCTAGCGACAATTGCACTAGTTGAAATGCAACAACTTTCCTTTTATGCGCGAGTAGAGATACGGTAGAAACAACAGTTCGAGTGTATTTCTGGTGACATTGTCAACGAATGCGTCAATAGTTTGCTTTTCTTTTTATTATGTTGTGCAATAATGTTAAAAAATTACATATGTATGTATGTGTTTAAGTTTGTTGCCCCAACCCTTATAAAATTGTAGACGAGGGGGTCACGAAAATGTATTAGTGAATCTTTGGTTCAAATGTCTCCATATAGTAGATTTTTAATGACAACCCTATCTTATATATCAATACACGATTACATTGGCTGGGTACACCTAGTCAGAAGTACTATTGATACTGTCACTACTATTACTATTACCACTACTATTTTACTATTGACATCGAGCGAGAAAATATCGATATTGTAGACTAGAGCCCCTAAAATTTACTAAAAAAGTCTTTGGTACCAATGTCTCCATGTGGTCCCAAAAGAACTAAAGTATGGAAACGAAAAAAAATTTAAATTTTATTATATATAAATAACTTAAAAATTTATTAATAATAAAAATAACTTAAAAATTAATTTAAAAAAATAAATAAAGTAAATGCAAGAAATTATTTCAATTACTTTAGAGACGTATCAAATTATAAACAGTTACAATTCGTTTCTACAAAAAGCGAATTTTCGAATTTTCGCCTTCAAACCCGTCATCAGCTTCTGAACGTTGTTCTCTTCGCAATAGTTTGATTGCTCTTCCTTTTGCTTTTGTATTTTGCTTATCGCTTCTATTTGGAATTTTTAAAACAGCATAGGATCTCATGCGTGAGAAACGTGATGCTTTTTGGCCAAATCCCTCAGAGACACATTGTGGCTTAAGATAATTTTCTTTCCAATCTTTTACGCCAAATTTGTTTCCAAAAATCCAGCAGGTCGACCAGATCCAGGCTTTCTGTCAATAGACTGAGTCTTAATAAATCGAATGGTGGTGCCCGGGACGTGCCAGATAACCTTGCTAAATTTGCGTAAGAAAAAGTCGGATTTTCTAAATTCCAAAATTATTTTTCAGTTTTTTTCCAATTTACGTGTTGATGCCATAACTAATTAATTGACACGGAAAATTAAATTTGTTATACATTGCTGACAGATGAGGGAATTCACAGCTAACGGGATTTTTGAATAGTATGTACACAGCTCATATTATTCAAGGTTTGATTTGTAAAAATTTTCGTTTCCAACCTTTACTTATAGTGCACAGTGGGGACTTTTGCAAAATAAATGGTAATAAATCTGGAACTTCTAAACTACTGATTGGATTTATATGAAACTTGGACATCCGTAGAGGAGGACCCAGGCTTTATAACAAATGTCTTGGCAGCCGTCTGGCTTAAGCTGGACAGGAGTTACAGTGTGCCTAAGTTGATAACATGGGACTCAAAAAAAATCCTGAGGCTTGTAACTTTTAGAAAAATTATCAGATTTTTATGAGATAAAGCGTTTTGATCTAAGCTCAAAATTTTTAATAAATAATGTCCTTAAATGTGTTTTCGTATCTCTCATAACTTAGAAGATATTTGTCTTTTAACAAAAAAAAATTTTTTTTTTTGCCTTGACTTTTTTTAGTATTTAACAGAGAAAATTGCAAAACCAAAGAAAATTTATTTGGCTGAAAGATGTGCATGTGTCATTCAGAATAAAGGATTCGCAAAGAAATATTGATTTCAATAGTTTTTTTTGCACCTTAAATTGGGGGTGCTTTAGTTTAGTCCGCTTATATTTGCGACTTAAAATGTTTTTTGAATTTTAACTTTTTTTAATTAAATTCTGAACTCCTTAAGTTTGTGTTTTTCAATAATAAAGATATAAGTAAATAAAAAAAAATTAAAATTTTATTAACTTTGTTTTCTTAAAAAAATTATCATTTTAAAAAAATGTAAGGAAGGGGTGTTTAGGTTTCGGCCGATACTGTATATATACATATTGTGTCCTATTCTCGATTTAGTCGTAAGCGGTAAATATGAAGGTTTTCTTGAGAAGGTTTTTTTATTTTTTTATTTGTTTTACATGTATACGTAAGTTGTCGCTCACAATAAAATTGTACAGTATCTTAAAAGAGATTAACAATTTTGGAATTTGGATAGTTCTAAGCTATTAAAGCTAAGCTAAGCCATTAAAACTTTAATTTCAATAAAAAAAATTCACTTTATTACTACATGTCGCTTACAAGTAAATTGAAAATAGAAACGCCTTGCTCCACCTGTACCCCCTTTGAACGCTAGGTGAACATCTGGTACCTAGAATAAAAAAAAGTTGGCGAGTGTTATACGCCCCTACTAGTATATGGATGTCATACACGTTTTCCCTGTAATAAATGCAAAAATAATACATTTTCTTGATATAGAATTTTTTTCTTTGTGTGACTAAAATTCCATGAAGTTTCTGGTCCTCACAGTATATACATGTATGTATTTTATTTTATTCCTTTATTTAATTTTACAAACAGAATTACAAATTAGATAGTAACTTATTTTGACGATCATAATAACAAAGACTTTCAGACGTTGTAGTGAAACAAAAATTAGTCTGGAATGCAACCCATGACTCCCACGCTAATAACCTTTACCAAATAAGCCACTCGGCACCCACATATCAAGCCTTTTTTCGGTATTATCATAAGCGAAATGTTAACGAAAATAATTTTTTTTAAGAAAAAAAAATTTTATGAGCCTACCCATAGCTTAGAGTTATCCAAATGCCAAGTTTTTGATAAGATACGAGCTGTACAATTTTATCGCAAGTGACAATTTACATAGAAAAAAATATTTGAATATTAAAAAAAACCTTATCCTGAAAAATGTAATTTTGTTGGCTTATGATTAAATCGAAAATAAGTCTCGATATACATGTTTTCAATAAAAATATAAACAAAAATATATAATATAAAAATAATAAAATTTTTTTTATCGTACAACAAGATAAATTAAATAGTTAACACAAATGAGGTTCAAACATATCAGTTTAACAATTTCTTAAGACAAGATTTGTTTAAATGAATTATGAAATAAATTAAGGCTTGTATTCACAAGATCTGATGAATTGTTATTGTATTTTGAAAATTTTCATAAACTTCATTATATCAGGGTGATACTTTCTAAAAGTTACTCAATGGTGTTGGATAGTGAGTACCAGCCTTTAAAGGCAAAACTTAAGTCAAACCAATTCGCTTTCGATTTTTATGTCTAAGTTATTTTATATGAATATACACTGGAGACTTAAGAAAAGTTAAACAAGCTAAAGGCCCAACTATAATATGAATAAGCTAATGCCAGAAGTGAACGATAAGTCTGTCAAGTACTTAAGCAATTCAGATGTGACTTTTAGGTGTCCACAATGTACTTACATGCACTTAAGTATTCTTTAGCCACAGCTGCACATATACATATGTATTGTTCATAATTTTTTAGTAATTTTCTTTCTTCTTATAACTACTAAATAAATGCAATTCAATCAAATTAACTTGTTAGAATATCCTAATCCATTAAAAATTCACGTACAATTATATCCACCACTTTATTACTTGTTTTATTTGTTTTGCCTACCAAAAAATACAACAGTGAACATACATAAATAAACTCATGTGTATGCGTGTATGTATGTGTATTGTAAAAAGAAGAATGAAAATAAATGTTTTGCTTTCTTTTCTGAGTTTAAAATAAGAAACAATAACAAAATATTTAAAATCAATTAATGTTTTCTGCTGCTGTTTGCTTGAGTTTAAAAAAAAAATGCAAAAACAGTGTTTTCCGTACGGAATGTGCGTTCAGTTTGGCACTTAACTTAAGCAAATGACATTTGACGAAACTTGACGAAAAGTTCCATAAGTACATTATAGTTTGCCACATACGTTTTATATGTAACCGCACAGTTGCTTAAGTTCGCTTATTCATATTATAGTTGGGCCTTAAAGGCTGGATTTAGATTTGTGTGACATGTGCCACACAAGTGTAAAAAAACGTAACCAACTAATGACTATTGAAAAACTTTTTGATTTGGACATGTATATATTAAGTTAAACAAGTTCATACATAATTAATAGACAATTTTATAGAACCCAACATGATTGCAAACTTTTTAAATCAATAAATACATGTCTGAGTCAAACAGTTTTTCATTAGTAATTAGCTAGTTACGCTTTTTTGGGCAAATGACACACAAGGAATACCAGATGTAAAATCAGTCTAAGTGAATTTAAAAAATGTCTAAAAAATTAATATAAGAGCTAAACTAATATATTAAATTTCTTTTTATGGTTAAGCAATTTTCTATATACATTTCGTTCCCGCTTTTGGAACTCATCAGTACATTTTAATTCAAAAATTTTTTGAATTGATCTAACAAACTCCGCATGTTTATAGTAAGACTCTTAATACTATATTGAGAATCACAATATACAAACGCAATAAGTTTGAAAACCGCAAATCGGGAACAAATTAAAATAATAATAGAAACAAGCCAAATTTTTTAATTAAATAAAAACCAAGGTTGGAAACCGAATCAAATAACAGTATCGGTATTCTTACCGGTACAACTATTTTTTAAATTTCGGTATCGGTAACGATATCGGTATTTTTTTTATTTCGGTATCGGTATTACCGGTACATACCGTTACCGAGTTTATAATACCGGTATACCGATATAACTGCTAAATTTGTTAATTCAGACAGTGGACATAGCAAAAAATCTTTTTTTTTTTGTTAAATTACTTCGAAAAGGGAGTATTTTTGCATTAACATAAAAAGTATTTAAACTTATATGTTTCTATATACGTTTTTATATTTTTATTAAAAAATAATTTATTAAAAAAGTAAAATAAGAAAACTGCAGTTGAAACTTTGCATATATAAAGTACTCATTTTGGTTAATTAAACAAAATAATAAAAATAAATACATACAGTGTATGTATTATTTATATTACACACGAAGTACATGTAGAATTGCATGCACTTAGTAAAATTTTAAAATTCGTATTCGAACTCTCGAATATTCGTCCGTTTTTAGATATCGTAGTCGCCAAATTCAGACGAAACTAATATTTCAGTATTTCAATTAAAATTTTTTGTAATTTTGTTTGGAATTGTCGGGAACTCAAAAGCAAATTCTATTTGTTATTACTTTCTACCTAGGAAAGACTTTTCAGCCGAAAATATTTATTGGCAAATGTTATGTTTAATGTTACAAGTTATATTCCTTATTCATATTAAGTTTAATTTTCTAAATCTAACAACGTTTGCCTTCTCCAGTGGACAAAGGTTGGTAAAAATGTAAATTTTTTTACACTTTTTCTCGAATATTTCCTAAACTGTAAGCGAAAACCCATAAATGTTTCACACTTTTTTTAGCTTTTGTATAGAAAAAAATCCACTTTCAAAAATCTTTTTTATCTGATCAAAAACATGAGCTTGGCATCGATTTTAATTTTTCATTAACTAAAAGTATACCCAATTTTTTGCTTTGTGACTCCGTACCTTTTAAGGATATATAGCCTAAATTCCAGACTTGAGCTCTGTAACACCTCCTCAAATTCTGTATAAAATTTCATAAAAAATCGGACAGCTAGTTTAAAAACTGCAGAATTATTTCAAATTAAAAAAGAAAGCGTCGGATCGAGCTAAAAAAGTAAGACCGCACTTATGGCAGCAAACCTCATATTTTAGACAGCGCACATATGTAGTATATCAATTAAAGAAAAAAATCTCCGCATTACCTTGTGTATCTGGAACAACCAATATACTAACTTTCGCGATTTCATATAAATAAGTTATTTATTTAAAAAGTTATTTAAAATAACGGTCTTTGTAAGGGTTTTGCTCTTTTGACCAATTTAGAACATTTATATGTCTAGAGATACGTTTTTCGTTCCTAAAGGCATTAAGCAGCTCATGAAGTTCGTTAGTATTTCGCACTGGTGATGATTATGATATGATTGCACTTTCCGGTTGATTAAAAAAAACAGTGCTGCATAAAAATGTGTAAAGGCGAAAAAAACGTGTTTATGTAAGAAAGTTAATTGAAATATATTTTTGAAATCTTATTTTTGGTGGGAATAGGTATACCGGTACATACCGGTATAGACCTAAACGGTATTCCTGATACCGGTATTTTCTAACCGAAATGTGTTTCGGTATCGGTATCGATACCGGTATATAATTACAGCGGTATTTGAATCGGTATCGGTATTTTTACGATACCGTTTGCCAACCTTGATAAAAACATTATGTCAAATAATATACTTCGTTATTTCATGTATTAAAATATTATAGCTAATCCCCAAAAATATAAGCTTAATTTAGCTCAGAATAAGCTAATATGGTCACACTGCAACTCTACGGATATGCGCAGACGGATAATAAGCCAGAAAATTAGGGGGTTCCAGCTTTGTAGAGCTCAAGAATTTAAGTAAAATCTTATTATTGTTGTGATATATATACAGTATGTCAAGTAATTGTTTTTACATAGTTAAAATCGTTGTAAATTTTGACTTTTATCGTAAATATTTTTCTCCCTTTTTGTATTATGAAATTTTTTTGTAGTTGACTTCATTTTATATGCATTTAAGTGCACATATAGTCGTAAGTTATAAGCAAAATTAAGAATGAGAGCATAAAAATTACATGAAAACCAAAAAAACTCAAAAATTTCTTTGTCAAGAAAATGTTTTTACATCCTTGTATTATATAGTAAGCAAATGGGAAAGATTTTAAGGTGTACAAAAATGAATATTGTTTTTGACCGCCATTGGCATCAAATAGGCCTGTAAGACGACTTCTCATAAAAAAATTTTTTTTTCCATATATACCGCTGACATTTCTCACTTTCCCCTCGTATTACTGTTCTTAACTCCATTTAGTTCTTGAAATATAATTTGGAAACACTATTTTTCAGTTAAACTCATACATTTTTAATAGCATATAGATATGGACCTTGAGACTTTACCGCAATTGAAAAGACACCATGTTCTTACCAAAAGTGCCCTACATTTCAGGTCAATACATTAATACAAATTTAAAACTTCCACGTTTACCAGCAATAACGCCAACCTTACTCAAACTCTCATCCACAAAAATACTTCAATATATTAAGCTACTGCCCCGCATCCATAATATTTTCAATAAAGCAAATTTATTCCTCCTTTTACAGCATAAACATATATACGTATACATACTATATATACCTCCAATCCATCAACCAAATTATTTTAAATTTTACAGTTGGGTTAATGGTTTCACTTCCCAATTTTTTCATCCATACTTTGTTAGATCTGTAATTCTAATAAAGCAGAAGTTTGGTTTCGTCGCAGCAAATCACATTATCGTAGTATCATTGGAAGTATGCGTTATCGCAAAAGGCAATCGTTGTTCTTTGTGCTGCACTCTAAGAGGCGGGGATTTGCGAGCAGTTCTTGAAGTACAATCTATTTATTTATTTATCTTTTTAGCAATTGCCTTTGTCTCATGGGAGAGTGTTACTAAGCGGTACTTCAATACGTTGAAATGGTTTTTGGTTGACAGCGCGAGTAAGGTTGCCTTTATTGCTGATATGTATGGACGTTTTAGATTTTTATTAATGTATTGACCTCAAACATGAGGCACTTTGGGTAAGACCATGGTGTCTTTTCAATTGCGGTAAAGTTGTGGATACTCCATCTCAAGGTCCATATCTATATCCTATTAAAAATTTATGGGTTTAACTGAAAAATAGTGTTTCCAAATTATATTTCAAGAACTAAATGGAGTTAAGAACAGTAATACGAGGGGAAAGTGAGAAATGTCAGCGGTATATATGGAAAAAAAAATTTTTTTATGAGAAGTCGTCTTACAGGCCTATTTGATGCCAATGGCGGTCAAAAACAATATTCATTTTTGTACACCTTAAAATCTTTCCCATTTGCTTACTATATAATACAAGGATGTAAAAACATTTTCTTGACAAAGAAATTTTTGAGTTTTTTTGGTTTTCATGTAATTTTTATGCTCTCATTCTTAATTTTGCTTATAACTTACGACTATATGTGCACTTAAATGTATATAAAATGAAGTCAACTACAAAAAAATTTCATAATGCAAAAAGGGAGAAAAATATTTACGATAAAAGTCAAAATTTACAACGATTATAACTATGTAAAAACAATTACTTGACATACTGTATATAAGGATACACTTTTTAATTGGAATTTGAATCTTTGCATTTTATATAAAAATAATTTTGAGATGGAAGAGGCTTTTGAAATATTTTTTTATTCAAGTTATTATACGTTTAGTTTGCCAATTGTAGTGAATAAACAAGTTATGGAGGTATAATAAAAGTACAATTATCAAATCATTTTTAATTAAAAACTTCTAAGTTTTTCATGTGACTTAAATCAGTTTGAGCCCACCCCACATTAAACAAGCCAAATACATAAAAAAACACAAGAAATTGTCTGTAATTTTTTTTAATTTAAATTAGTCCCTCCCTAATGTGCAAACCTTTTTGCTCATGCATAACGACATGCTTACATATTTGCCGCCTAATTTAAAAAAATGAATTTTAGGTGAGAGTGATGAGTACATGAGCAAATGAATTTAGTTATTAAAAGATCTCTGTCGCGTACGGTTCGGTGTCTCGGAATAATATAATATATAATTTTTTGTACGTGTAAGTGGATGTGTATAAAAGTAAAATTTGTTTCTTGTGTTAAAAAGTAAAATTTGTTAAATAAAAAGTAAATTTATTGTTTTAAAAGTTAAATATATTTATTAAGAGGCGAAATGACCATTGTGAAGTTAAAAATAAAGATGCAATTGCCCACTAATGTGAAAGCAGAGTATGTGTCAATAAGGAAATGCAAGATAAAATGCGTGCATAAAGTGTCTGTTTGAGAAAAGAAAATCTAATTTATTAATTTAATATATTATTTATTTAGTCGGTTCGGTCGTTCGCTTAAAATTGTTATAAATAATAAATTATTAGTTTTTTACAAGTAAGTTAACCATTTTTTCTTTAACTTTTGTTTCGTTTCTGGTGAAATTTGGCAACAATTTTTTCTTCTTCATCCTCACATTAAAAATTATCTGTTTCCATCTATTTCCTTCCTTCTAGAGTTGTGTCCAACAAATTCAAAGTAAATTTTAATAAGTTTGAAGCAACTTTTCATTCTAACTCCAACGAACTGGTTCAAAAAGACCTGTTGCATACAACTCTACTTGCTTCCGTATCTACAATAAGTATTAGCTTTTACTTTGTTTTGCATTTGAACTTTATTGAGTTGCAATGAAAATTTTACTAACTCCGAACCGTGTCTATTTTCTGTTAGGAAAAGCACTTAGTTAATAAAATCACCCCTGTTGCGCTTTTGAAATATGAACTATTCAATAAAATATTAATCACGCTGCATATTTTTGAGGATTTATTTAGAGTATTGGTGCTGGTCTTTGCTAAATAATCTATCTAAGCGTACAACCAAACAAGCTAAAAGATTGTGGGAAAAACTATTTGAATATGAAATTAATATCACTCTACGTGAACTTGAAAGCATTTTTGAAGCTTTCTTAAGCAATTCTATTTATTTGTTTCACGCAACATACATATGTATGCCTTTCCTGGCTAATTTAATTTTCTGAAGACAGTGGTTCGTTCAATGCCCCAGTGAATATCAAAACAATATTTTTTCTGTTAGCAAAGGCAAAAACAATAATTATGTATAGACAAAAACGAAAAAAAATCAAAGCAAACAAAACAACTTCTTATTGTGCGATTGCTTGCCTCTACCGCGTTTCTACGTTTCTTCCCTATTAATATAAAAACAGTCGCAAGCAAAGCACAAACAAAAAAGAAAAAGTTATACACTACGTTGTAGAGTTGTGTCAAACAGTTCTTTATGAACTATGTAGTTCGTTCGGTTGGACACGAATAGAGTTGTGTCCAACAGCTTGAGTTTGAGAGTGTTTGACTCAAAAGTTGTGTCAAACCCATTTAATTTACATACATACATACATTTATGTTTTTGACCAAACTTGTGTCCAAGTGGACGAACTAGTTAAAAAAACAACTGTTGGACACAAGTGGATTGCGCATGCCTACTGTGTGAAATTAAATAAAATGTGCATTTAATTTCAGTATGTACATACATATTAGAGTTGTGTAGCTCATGAACGACCTAGTTCAATTGAACGATTCACTTAACTGAGCGCTGTGAGCCGTTCAATTCACTGAGCGCTGTCAGCTCAGTACTGAGCGGTTTCTACATTTGTATCGAACACTTTCAGTAGCTCGTTTTAGACACAAACCTATAATTAAACCCATTTAAATATCATGTGGAGTTATTCAGCAGCTCGTTTTAGACACAAACCTATGTAATTTTAGTGGGTTTGTATCTAAAACGACCTAATGAAAGAGTTCGGTACAAGTCTTGTGCTTTTCCAGAAAATTTTTTGTGTCGCACAAGTACATACATAAAAAAGTATGAATATGTATGTACTATTATATGCATATTTATTAAAAAATTCCACGAAACTATTTTACTTTTATCTAATTTGTATACATCATTTTCCTTGTTTTGCAATGTATGACACACACACGAACAGAGTCTGTATAAATCTGTCACTTTTTATGTTTCGGTTTTCGCTCTTTCTTTATGCATGAAAAATGTTTCACTACAAATGAACTGAGCTACTGAGCGAACTGAATGAAATACTTCAGTAAATTGAGCTGAGCTGAAAAGAGCGCTTACTCAAAAGAGCTGATAAGCACAACACTAATACATATGTAGATACATTCTACTTATTTTAATCTTTTTATATAAAATTCACTAAACTTGTGCAATAAAAAATTTTTTATTCCAAAGAAGTCATAAAAATGTAGAGTTTGCGATTCGGATTATTTCTACTGATTTTTACATAGGCATGTCATTCCAAGAATTTCTCTCTTTCGATTCCTAATCTCCGAATTGGCGTTTATAATAATATTTTCTTTTAGAAAATGTGGTAAAAGGTTGCGTAACTTTTTTGCAATTTGTTTCCTTCTATACGAATTTGAGTGAAAAACAGTGTTTTCATGTAAATTTAAATAAATAACTTTTAACATTTACACAAAAATTTGTTCACAAATTTCTTTTAAAAAAATCGATACTTTAAATATTATGGTGAATATTTTCTAAAACTGTAAAGTAAATACAAGATTTTGTATGACTAAAATCAGAGCTGTTAAATTTCGATTACGATTAGCAATCAATTAGATTACATTTTAAAAAGAACTGTACTGATTATATAATTTCCTTTAAAATAATTTCGTATAAATAATTGATTATGATTACTAAAAAACGAAAAGTAATCTGAATTACTTGAAATTACAAAAAATAATCCAAAAGAATCGAAAGTAATCAAAAAATAATCTAAAATAATTAAAAGTAATCGGATTATTTTTTGATTACTTTCGATTCTTTTGGATTATTTTTTGTAATTTCAAGTAATTCAGATTACTTTTCGTTTTTTAGTAATCATAATCAATTATTTATACGAAATTATTTTAAAGGAAATTATATAATGAGTACAGTTCTTTTTAAAATGTAATTTAATTGATTGCTAATCGTAATCGAAATTTAACAGCTCTGGCGTATATTTAATAATATCGAGCCGTAACCTCTAAAATAGCTTAACCGACACATTTTTTTTTTACGAAAATCTACTATTTATGATCCCAAATAATGGATTTTGGTAAAAAAATCAAGTTCGAAAATTATGTCCTTAAGTTTTTTTACGGTCTATATGTAGATGCATTTGTCCAGAAATACAGATTTTTATTAAAGAAAGTCAAAAGAAATTTAAGTATACTCTTGTTTTTGCCTTATGAAGACGATGTATGTACATTACAGTTGCCGAATTTTTCGATACAACTTCGACAGCTTATACTCGTACTAGATTTAAAAAATATGTTGGCATGTTTATTTTTAATCTGGTACAGCAAGTCGAAGACGAATCGAAAAACCCCACTGAAGTTTTGAATTTACTAGGAACTTGATGAAAATAGAAAATTTTGTTGTTTTTAAAAGAGTTGAGTGTAGTAGATATTGATATGAAAATTTTAAACACTATGAAGAACTATATGACGATTAATTCTGCATTTTTAACTCAAAAAATGCTATTGAAGCAAAGGCTCGATACGCATTCTGACTTTTTTGAAATAATTTTTTGCATTAAATTCTTTTATTAATTGTTCTATATTTTACAAAAGATATTTGAAAAATTCTTGCTTATGTATATCGCACTTGATTAACAATTCAAAATTTAAACATTTTCACTACATTTAAAAATTTTACTAAAATTTTAACAAAAGTGTCATGTCATAGCTCAAAATAATAAAAATATATATCATAAAGTTTCTGAAAAAAGGCAGTAACTCAAAAAATAATTGTTTTTTGACTATAAATTGAAAAGAAAACACTAGTTAAATATACATATTTTCTAATGGAATTTATTTACCATTACATTCTAAATTCACTGGAAATGTAACGACAAACAACTTTTGGCCTCTTCTGAAAATTTTTGAATTTCTCTTGTTGATTAAGTGCGATATGTTAAAATAATTAAAGGTATTCACGTCAAAAGTTGCATTGTTGCGGAAAAGCAAAATTGCAAAATTTTAAAAAATATAACAACAACCACATAGAAAATTATTTTGCACAAATGATGCAAAATTGTCAGGTTCCGAGTAAGTGCACGATTATCAGGTTTAATTTTGCAAAGTTTTGCAACTTTTTATGGCATTACCAATCAAAAAAAAAAAGGGACAAAAAGTACTTATAAAATCAACCATTCACCAAACTACAACGCAGAAATATCTAAATGTTTTTATTTTAATTGAAAAACCAAGTGTTGAAGATACTTTCGATACAAATAAATTAATTAAAAACTTATAAATTAAAACAAAAATTTTAAAAATTCTTAGGTAGAAATTACAAAAAAAAAACTTCAAATTCGTTTTTAAGATAACAAGTACATACATAATTTTGTTATTTTCAAACACCTATTGTTATACTATAAAGCAATAAACACATTCGCCACAGCAAGCTACCGGCTACAAAATATCAAAAATAGAATACACATGGTTATATGAGAATGAATATTTTGAAGGCAGCATGGCAACCGGCTACAGGTTGTTGTCCGTGCTACATTTGTCGTTGTAGTCAAATTAAACTAATTTCTATTTTTTATGGCTACAAACCAAAAACAGTGTTGACAGTATAGCAAATATGTTAAACAAATTATTGCCAAGAAATGTTTTGTATTGAAAAATAAAAAAGAAGTTTACAAAAATTTAACGTTAATTGCAAAAGTAATTATATTTTTGCAAAGTGAAAAAGCGACAATTCGCGAAAAATTTCAAATTTAAAAAAAAGTCCTAATATTGATTAGGAATCGAAAAAACTGTAAGGAATGCAAAAATTTCGCGAAAATTTAAATAATTCGCAAAGTTTCTAACAGCGGAATGATGACAAAGTTTAATAATGTTTTAAGATCTTCAAAACAGTTAGGAAGCTAAAAGACACGCAAAAAGCCGATTTATCGCAAACTTTCCAAAAAATCGCGAAAATTGCAAAATTAAAAAAGCCATATGATTGAAAATCGCTAAAACTTTAAGGAATGCAAAAAACTCGGCCAAAATCGCGGAAATACCAAAATTTGCAAAAACATATTAACAGCGGGATAATAACAAAATCTAATATTGTTTAAAAATCGGCAAAACTGTTTGGAGGCTGAAATCATGCAAAAAGTAGCATTTATCGCGAAGTTTGCAAAAAAAATCGCTAGAAGTTGCAAAATTGTAAACAAGCCATACTATTGATGAAAAATCACCAAAACTGCAATTAAAGCAAAAAGTTGCATTTATTGCGAACTTTGCAAGAAATCGCAAAAATTTGCAAAATCGGAAGCAAGCGCTAATATTTATTAGAAATCGCAAAAGCCATTAAAAATATAAAAAGTTTGGAAAGAAACGAAAAACGCGAAAAAAGTCGCAAATTAACGAATAATTGCTAAACGTAGTGAAGAAATTACTAAACATATAAATAGTAAAATTCACAAAAAAAAAAATATAAAGAAATAAACTGATTTGTTTTTATATTTTTGAATAAATTATTTTATTTTTATAATTGTGAAATATCTATTTGAAAGCGGCACCACTAAATCATATATTTATGGTGCTGCTGCCGTCTTTAAAATGATTCAGTAGCTGGCTACCAGGCAACATTTGTTGCCTGCGGCACTTGTAGTCGTGTAGCCATGTAGCCTGCTGTGGTGAATGTGTTTAATGCTTAACTTTGTTAAATAATACCCTTATATTAATAATATATACATTTTTATTAGTGAATAAACTACAGAACTAATCAGCGAAGTTCTAACATTTGAAGTATTTAAACAAAATCGTTTAACAGTCAAGAAACATATGCGTACAATATATCTATGTACATATGTACATATTGTAATACTTCATAGACAACTAAATAAATTAGGTTGCTCACGTAAAAAAGTGCAATTGTGCATTTTGCACAGTTGCAAGAGTTGACGTGAATACCTTTATTGTTTACACTATGGGAGTGTAGACATAACTAACATCTTGAACATTTTCATGAGTTTTTTTTTTCAATTCCTTTTTAAGCTGTGTTAAGCTGTCGTGTGGAATGCCACTTTTTCACATGGTAAATTTGTACATATAGTCTGAACACCTGCAAACAATAGCATGTGTTATTTGTCTGTGTAAATTACAAACGACAATTTTGATTTAGAGCGTGTTCTATTTTCAAGTGACAAAGCATCTGACACCAGCTGGTTTTAAATAAGGGAAGTGGTTGTGGCATTAAAAATTAAGTATAATTGTAAGATAAATTAAAGTACAACTGGTTTAATAGATTAAAAACTAAAAATGAAAGAAAATATTTAAAATGCATTAACAAAAGCAAGCATTTGTTTACCTTTATAGGTTCTTTCAAATGTACATAACATACCAAGGTGTGAACACAACAATTATAAACTGTATGTAAAATGCAGATTTTGACATATACAGAAAATATCATGTGTAAAAAAGTGACATTCTATAACGCAAATACATATAATGTGAACACAGCTTTAATGTAAACGATGTGAGCAAATAAAAATTTCATGCGACCAATTTCATGAAATCATTCATGATGTAAATTCAGTCTTACTTTCACAGAAACACAAAAAAGTAATTTCAAAATAATTACAAGGGTAAACTTTATAAATTTCATATAAATAACTGTATACAATTCTGCGAGAACTTTCAGTTGCCATAAGAAGTATGTAAAAAAAATTTAAATAACTCTAAACAAATTTACAGTAAACGTTACGTTTGGTAGTACATATATGCACAACAGCACGCAGAAACATAATCAGAATGCTAAAACATTCCGAAAAAAATATTTACGTTAAGGCAATTATTTGATTAAACAATTTTTATAATTTTAATTATTTATTATTCTTCGAACTTAATTTGTTTTTATGTTTAACAGGCTAAAGTTCGTATCGCCTTCTAAGCCACATTACATGTGATAATTATTAATGAACAAATAACATCAAAGTTAGTTGTAAATATTCTGACAACACATATGTATGTATGTAGTTGAACGGAACAGCTAGCCGTTTTCGAAGGCCACTAACAGAGTTGTCAACTCGGTGCTTTTCGCACCGTTTCTAGTGCTTTTTGAAATTATCGACGCGAGAAATTTTGAAGTTAGTGCTCAGTGCTGTTTTAAATTAATTTTTAGTGCTTTTTGTTTCGTGGCGGTGGCACTAGACCCAAAATTCAAAAATAAATTTCCATATCTATTTTTTTTCGAGGAAGACTATCGTTCAAAAAGCAGAACATTTCAAAAAATTCGAATAAGGTTGTACAATGCTTGGTTGCAGAAATACCCTCAAACTTTAACATTTTAAGCATAATTAATGTAAAGAAGACATTAAGCAAGTAGGTACCCAAATATAGTTTAATAGCATCATTTTGTCTAGTTACTATAACAATGGATAAAGAATGGAGAAACTTTGAGTCCAATGTCGAGTTTTGGGCAGAAGTAAAATCTAATAAGTTTATGTCAAGGTGATGAATATAAACTCGTTTGAGGCATTATAAAAAACTGAATTTCCATCAATCTTTTGTCACTTCAATGCTTAAGCCCGCAGAAGTAGATTTTTTACCTATACGACTTTATTTAAGTCTAACAAACGTAACAATATATCCTTACACTTTTTTATAACTTCGCTTCATAATAAAAAAAGGTCTGAAACGAGAAAATTGAATTGTGAATATACTTTTTTATACACTCACACATTTTTTTTAAGATCAAATTCAAGATTTTTTTCTTAATAAAAATCTTAAATTACGATAATATTCTTAACAATTTAAGGATATAATCTTAAAATTAATATTACGTTCTTGATTTAAGACTGCGCTATTAAAGTTTAAGACCACGTTTTTGATTTTAAGAATTCATTCTGTAAATTAAGAATTTATGTTAAATTTGAGAACATCAATCTTACTGACCAAATTTCAAGATTGAAATATTAATATCTCTGCAATCTAAATTGAAGAATTTTGTTCTTAAGTTTAGATCGTTTTATTCTCTTAGACCCAAATTCACAGTCATTAAGTTAATTAAGCTAATAGCAATAATTTAACCAATAATATTTGATTCACAGCTTTTTGTTTAACATTAGTTAAACCGCCAAACGTCATTGGTTAAGAAACAGTTTTATACAACAGCTGCTTCGTTGTAAACTGTATCAGTATTGATGTTTTGTGAACAACATAATATCCTGTGATGAACAATTTTGGGTACATTTCATACATACATATGTACGTTGTAAAGCATCTTCTTTGTGTTTAGCTGTAATACATTCTTTTTTTTTTAATTTTCTATTATATTTTGGTTTTCCAGAACCAATTTCTGCACTAAGCTAATATCTTTCACGATAAACTTAGATGAGCGAGCACTTATTTTTATCAATTTTTACGAAAGAATATAATAAATGTAATCAAAAAGTATTAGTTAAACAATAGTTATCATTTTATTTTACTAATAATTAATTAGAATTAAAACGTGTATCGGATGCCTCAAATTTGAAGTCTTAGGTATAAAATGCAAGGTCAACCGGACCCTATATATCTTATATACATATTTATGTATAACAATTTTTTAATATAATAAAATAATTAAATTTAGTGCTTTTTTACTTAAATTACGCGTTTTTTTCATAGTTTCAGTGCTTTTTGAAATTTAAAAGTTGACAACACTGGCCACTAAACCTTCATCATCAGCGTTCTTCTGTGTTTGGTCCACTGTGTGTGGTATCAGTTGATGTAGATTTCTGCCTTATATACGAAACTTTTTTGCAAATGGAATATGTGTTGTCAGAATATTTACAAATAACTTTGACGTTATTTTTTCATTAATAATTATCACATGTAATTTGGCTTACAAGGCGATACGAACTTTAGCCTGTTAAATATAGAAACAAATTAAGTTCGAAGAATAATAATTAAATTAACTGAAATTAATAGTCATGGGCTTGTGGCAAAAATTAAAAATAAAATATACTTATAGTAACAAACCAAAAAAGTTTGTCTTAAGTAGAACAAAAAATAAGCAAATTAACTAGCATGTGAATAATTAGTAAAGAACAACCGACAATGGTAAGACTGTTGTAAATTTAGAGATGGTAAATTTGAGCTTTCATTACAAAAACCCTTTCAGCAAATTGAAATACGATGAATCACAACAATTTACATATTCCATTTGCAAAAAAGTTTCGTATATAAGGCAGAAATTTACATCAACTGATACCACACACAGTGGACCAAACACAAAAGAACGCTGATGATGAAGGTTTAGTGGCCTTCGAAAACAGCTAGCTGTTCCGTTCAACTCTGTGTTGTTGTCAGAATATTTACAACTAACTTTGATGTTATTTGTTCATTAATAATTATCACGAGTAATTTGGCTTACAAGGCGATACGAACTTTAGCCTGTTAAATATAGAAATTTTATTATTTCCGCATTGTAATCTAAGTGATGGAAAAAGTAAGCAAATTTCGGGGTAACAATAAAGTTTGGGCAGAACTGTATATTAACAGGGTTTTAGTTAAAATACATATTATAGTTTTATTAATTTTTTAAAGTCATGAATTTTTTTTAACAGAAATAGTCTTGAACAGTTTGTAAACATTTTTATACATTTTGGGGGACTCAAACAGTAGTATTAGTTAGGTGTTTGTTAAAAAAAATACATATTAATATAATTTAAAACATAATGACAAACAAAATTTTTGTCCGAAGATATTTTTTTTTACTCAGAGTTTTTTGCAAGGCGATTCACACATTTCGAACAATTTGTCTAGAAAATCAAAGCTATCGTATTCACGTTTACGTGTGGAAATGATGGGTATTAATTTTATAAGGTTGTTGCTCAGTGGCTGATGATTAAAATTTCCTGTTTTCTTGGTGTCATATACATATTTTAAATTGTTTACTAAGCAAATTATAAAAAAATTAATATAAATAAATGAAAATTTTTTGCTACAAATATACTTAGTGCTTTTATTATACAAACAAACGACAAACTACATATAAAAAATTTTCTCTGGAAAAAATTTTGTTCCGAAGCAATGAGTGAGTGAATCCAGGTTAAGAATACTGTTTGAATCCCACAATTAATCATATTTTATTAACCATAAAGCCTTATAAATAAATACCTATTTCCTATTTGATCAAAATGCAACGAATCTCGCAATAAAAGTTTGAATCGAAGCTAAGTATGTAAGGAGCATTTCTACAACTACATACATACGTAGTTATTTAACAAATGTCAACTGCTCCTAAAATGTCAAATACTCTCAGAACAAAAACATAAAATAGAAAAATACTTAATACAGTATGAATTTTAGTATTTAAATTAATGAACTAGTTCAAAGTAAATGCAAATGCCTACTTTCCACGTCAAAAAAAAATGTACAAAAAATTTTGTTTTGACATCTAACGTACATATATTCCAATTACAAGCCTTGTGTGACAGCAATAACACAGCTGACATGGAGATTAGGTCGTCTCAACTGCTCAGGTGACTATTTTCGCCGCTTGTAATTTGACACAGTTACATTTATTTTGTCAACACACATTTTCTAGTAAAAGTACAAATTTTTTAAAGCGACTTGAGACGAATATGCCTTATAATTTTTGTGCTGTTTCAATTTTTATGTGTATCCTTTAACAGATTACGAAATGATACGTAGCCGGATTCCGCAACGATGAATTTTAAAAATTTTGGTGTTCACCTTAGATTTGCGAGTCCGCAACGGTAGGAATGAATTAATTTGACACTTATAGTGATCACTAGATCACTAGAGTAATTGTGAACACCTGCATTTTAAATGCTAAAATTTCTTACTTTACACTGTATATACATTTACAGTCTTATTTATAAAAATTAACAAAATTATAAAAAGGATTTCCAAAAAAATTTTGCTGACTAAGCAAAAGCTGTAATATTTTTTATAAATAAGGCAGTTAGAATTTTTAATTATTTAATTTTCGTAGTTTTTTTTAAATTTTTATATTCTTGTTTATGTATCAAAGTACATTCATGTAAGTTATACTTGGCTCAATTCGCTTTGAAAAATGCATACTTTAGATGTAAAAATTTACACTAAAAAATTCAAGGCTTATTAATATAAGATATACATAAAAGTACTCGACTCAATTCGCTTTGAAAAATATAACTTTTGATGTCAGAAAAATTTACAGAAAAAATGTGTCTTGAAATCTGAGGCATATTCAAATTACAATATGAATTCGTCTTGCTTTGAACTAGTTCTAGACAACAATATACGAAATGAAAAACAGTATCTTGAAGAATTATTTTAAACAATACAATAGTAAATACGGTTTAACGATAGCCTGGACGTCGTACAAGGTCTGAGGTTTAAAAAGTTTGGAAAATTTGTGTTAGTATGTCGTTTTTGGTGAGAAATTTTAAATACCTTTACAAGCTTTTTTTTGTTATTTTAACTATAAAGTTTGTGATAAAATTGATGCCGACTTTGCATCCTGCTATGGCAAACTATGGTTTTATTACTTTCAAGTTGAGTGTCTATAATTTTATGTTATTACGTTCTAGTCAAACCTTTTTTAAGTTGGGCACGATGACGGCTGCAATCCGAAGATAGAAACTTTTTTACTCGAGACTCGGGTGAAGACGATTAACTTGCTGGAAAATAATAAATCATTAAAAAAATTAATTTATCTATATGTACACAAGTATATTTTTAGCTCAAGTGAAAAATCATGTAACTAACAAAATATAAATCAATATATCAGTTCTTTTTTTATTAAGTAAAATATATGTAGTAAAATGTTTTTTCGTTTCAGCTAACAATATGTATAAGGATTTAATAAAACATAATACATGGTTCGCAGCAAGGTTTAAAGTGAACCAAGTTGGTTCGCTCTCACAAATTTGTGTGGCGAACCATGTTGATTCAATCAAGATTCGACGGCGAACCGTGAATGAGAGAGTGAACCTCTATATTTGCTATCCGCGTGAACATGGTATAAAACTTACTGCCAGTAGTTTATAGAAGCCATGTAAAAATTCGCTGCTGTCTATTTATGCTAGAGTTAATGTCGACGTCGTTGACGGCGTCTTAACGCCGAAATTGTGATGTTTGTCGTAAAATTTCATTTTGCTGTTAATGTAAACGCCGTCGACGACGTTAACACAGCTGTGTACTACTGCATTGAATATACAACAAATTGAAAATTCAACAACATTGAATATACAAAAACATTGAGCAACTCCGCAACGACGCCGACAAAGTTGAAACAGATTGGACTTTTTCGCCGTCGAATTTCTTACGGCGTTGAGATTAAGTGCTCATACGATTCAACTTTTTTTTGACATTTGACGCCGTCGACGGCGTCTTAAAGCCGAAATTGTGATGTTTGTCGTAAAATTTCATTCTGCTGTTAATGTAAACGCCGTCGACGACGTTAACACAGCCGTTATATTGAAAACAAAAGCAAAATTTTGAGTGCTTTATTTTTGTTTTCAATATAAATAGGAAGACGAGAATTTTTACATGCCTTCTATAAACTGGCAGTAATTAATATTTCTTTGCATAGGAGCTTTATTTTCAAGGCGTTGAACTGTAAATTGAAATGTTATTCTTACACAAAATTTTAAGTTCTTTTAAAAATACTGAAATCACTTTTCCCACACACAAAAAATTAATATGAATAACTTTGTAATATCAATTAAAATATTTGTAATATCAATTAAAAAATTAATTAAATTGTCACCAATCAAAAATTTGATAATGTCAATTAAGTTTTTCCACTCAACTTAATTAATACAATTTATGTTCCTTTTCACAATGTATGGTTATGAGTTAACTTGAACTTTAACTGACAGTTCTTCATATAAAACTTGCAGTTAAAGTTCCTGTTTTCTTTTAACCATACATTGTGAAAAGGTACGTTAAAATTTAATTGAATCAATTAAATTCTTAATTGTAAACATTAACTGGTGAATACTTTTTTCTGTGCATATTAAAACTAAAAATTATTTCCTATATTAGAGAAGCAAAAAAAATATTGCTATTTATTTTCATTTTAAAAAAAGTTTTTTATGCGGCACATTTTTAGCGTAGAAATTAGCAAATAGAAAGAGCTTCATGCAAACAAATTTTCTAATGTTAATTCAGTATAATGTAATTCAGTATATTGTACAAGTGATCTAACGAATATCTATTTTTGATATTCGCGAATACGAATGCGAATATTTGAAACGATATTCGCGAATAGGGATACGAGTTTTTTCACTTTTCCCTTTTCTCATATCATGAATTTGTTTTTTCCCTGTTTTTAACAAATGCGTAAATAAAAAACTTCCCCGGGTAAAAAAGTAGGTATTATGAACGCAATTGAACTTGCAATTTTTCACTAAAAATCTTTCCATTGCAAAACAGAAGGGAGTTTACATAAAAACATATTTAATGCTGCATTAAAACAAAATTTATATACATAAGCTTGTAGTTTATAGTTCTTTTATGTGGAAAACACAAATAATGCCCAAATAAATCATTTATAAATTTATTTTTACATATTTTTTCAAGTTAGTGAATTTTAATAATTTTGTTTACTCTCTCACTCAAAAAAATGGAGAAACCAAATGTCAACAAACAAGCAAAACAACGAGCAAGGCGAATTCAGATAAGGTGATCTTAATTCACCAGCTGACATAATTTCCCTGCTGTCAAATGAATCAAAACGTTAAGAAATATTCTGACAGCAGGAAATTTTACACTAACAAGACCACCTTGTGTCAAGTCGCCTTGACAACGAGCTTCGTAATGCGGTGATGCCACACACGTATTACTTTTGTTTGTTCCCAAAGAATTTATGATTGGAGGAATGTTTTCTCGAGAAAATTATTTTCCGTGAGAAATAAATTCCGATGAAATATTCATGATTGGGCTGTATATGTGAAATTTATAGACATTAAATTGGGGTTGTATTTACACCGTCAAAATAAATTATGAAAGAATTTTTATGAAAAAGAAATTCATACTACTGTTGGCGTACTTTAAAGTTAATAAAATCTATCCAAAATTTTAATGATTTTCATTAAATAATATTTCAAAATGATACAAAGCAGTACACAGTACGACGAAATTTTAATTTGCAAATTTTTTCAGAAAAGTGACTCTATCCCTGCTGTGGAGAAATTTTTTCAACTTTAAGCTAAGTCTAGACGATATGTTGAATCAGCATATTTATGGTGAAAAATTTGTTACCGATTGAAAAATCACTAATGGCAACTGTGACTGAATTTATCAAGTAACATGTTTTGAAAATATAGTTCTTTCATACAAACTGTGATTGTTCTTGTATGCTTGATTGCTAATTGTTTGTATTAGTACACACTTTTACAGCAAAAGAGCTGAAATGTGTTAAACCGAGATCACAGTCACTGTTTAATTTCACTGCTGCCCTTCTTATTAGTTTTTCTCAAAATAGCAGAACTGCTACAAACAAAATACTGCTAAATTGTGATCACAGCCACAGTTTAAAAGAACAGCGATTTAGAAATCACATTCACAAGGAGCAACATTCTTAAAAAAAAAGTTTCGTTGCGTTAGCAGTAGTGTACGTATTTTCAGTACAATCAAATAATATTTTCACATTTAAATGTACTGAAAATGCGTATCCTGCTGCTAACGCGCCGCTTGCTGCTCTTATTTAGGTATGAGGGTTACAGTTTTGGTTTAATTAATAATTAATTAACGTACCTTTTCACAATGTATGGTTAAGAGTTAACGTGAACTTTAACTGACAGTTCTTCATACAAAACTTGCCGTTAAAGCCCCTGTTATATTTTAACCATACATTGTGAAAAGGTACGTAATTAATATTATGGCTTGATTAAAATTTTGCAACTTTCTGTGCATTTTTGCAAAGGTCGAGATAAGAGCAAATTTTTGTATGCTTTCAGCCTCCTAACAGTTTTATAAGCAAAAATTGGCATGAAGTTAGCATAAGTGACGAAATTGAATTAGGTGTTAACGCGTTCCTCTATACAATTTGACATTAAAAATGGTTGCATTACATAATCTTAATCCACCTCTAAGTCCTAGCATGATGATTAATGTGAAGTTTCATGGCAAAACTCTTTAAGATCATGTTCAATTTGGTCACTTATGCTAACTTCATGCCAATTTTTGCTTATACATAGTGCCGTAAGAGAATTTGTTATAATCCCGCTGTGAGTAAGTTTTTGCGAGTTTTCGCGATTTTTATTGAATTTTTTGCATTCCTTATAGTTTTGTCGATCTTTAATCAATATTATGGCTGGTTTAAAATAATGGAACCACTCGCATTTTTTTTTTGCAAAGTTCGCGATAAAAGCTACTTTTTACATGTCTTCAGCTTCTTGGCAGTTTTGCCGATTTTAAAAAAGTATTAAACTTTGTTATCATCCCGCTGTTAATAAATGTTTGCATATTTACGTAATTTTCACGATTTTTGCCGAATTTTTTGCATTCCCTACAGTTTTAGGGATTTTTTATTAATATTATTATATATTATATTAAAATTTTGCCAATTTTCGCGAATTTTTACAAAGTTCGCCATAAAAGCGGCTTTTTGTGTCGTGTTTACGAGTTTTAATAGTTTTGAAGAGTTTAAAATATTATAAGACTTTGTCATCCTGCTGTTGCAACTTTTTGCCAATTTCCGTCATTTCTCGAATTTCTTTTTAATTATACACATGTATAATTGCAAAAATATAAATTTTTCCACGTATTGTTCGCGATTTTTACTGAATTTCTTGCATTCCTTACAGTTTTAGCGATTTTTAATTCATATTATGGCTTGTTTAAAATTTTGCCAATTTTCGCGAATTTTTGCTAAGTTCGTAATAAAAGCGGCCTTTTGTGTGGTTTTTACCAGTTTCAACAGTTTTGAAGAGTTTAAAACATTTTCAGGTTTTGACATCCTGCTGTTGCAGTTTTTTGCCAATTTCCGTCATTTCAATTTCTTTTTCATTATATACATACATGTATAATTGCAAAAATATAAATTTTTTCACTAAAAGCGATATAAATGCTAGAGATCTGCGTAAGCAGTCTTGAAATGTAAATACATCATGTTTTTTAAATGTATTCTCGTGGCATGCATTATATTAAGCCAATAATAAATGCTGTCGTACTATAAACGAGGCACGATGGATGTGTTGGTGTACGTGTTAACAAGCGATGTCGCCAAGACGTCTTGTTTATAACAAACAATGAAAAGAAGTACTGTTGATACATGTATGCTTGTTATTTTGCATATTGTACGTTTGGGTGTATGTGTAAGATTTGGATGGTAAGCTATAATGTTTGTGTTTAAGGGAGGTTTTTTAAAGCAAGCGCACACAACTCATGTAAATGCATGTGCGAAGAAAAATAAGAGATCATACACAAATTATGAAGGTATGTATGTATGTACATGCATGACGTTTGTATACGCACCAATGAGAGAAAAAAGCACAAACACCACAAATTTTTCAGTCAGGAACTATTTGTTTCTTTACTCTTATACCTGCAATAAGTTAAACAAATGTATTGCCGACAACGTTGGTTAGCGTTTGTTTCAGAAGATTTCCCTGTAGTAAAGCATTTGAAATTGCCCTCATGTCTTAAAAGTTCTTATAAGACGTCTTGTGCAGGTCTTTAATATATACATAAATTAATAATAAAGAAAGAGAATTGTCATTTTTTTATATTTAAGCAAATGTTCACAAGACTCAACATATACATACATATATCAGAATACGAACTTCAACATATTTTGTAGGCACAAAAATTGTATGCTAACTGTATTGTTGTATTATCATTTGCTGACATAGTATGTAGACTTTAAAAACTTTGGTACTTCAGCATACTATGTAGACGCTGCTGACAGCAGCATTTGTTGTTATTTTTAAGCATATGAATGTAAGCATATATTTGCTGATTCAACATATCGTATAGACTTAGCTTTATGTGAATAATTTTTATTTTGTTAAACAAATTCTATTTTTGGAATTTTGACTTATGTTGTTTTTTCATTGTTGTATTTTTTCATTGTTTTTGAAATCTTGATATTACTGGAAGTGAATGTGCCTTGAGCTAGTCGATATGGTTATCGTTGATTGTTGTGTCAAATACTCGTTCAATAGATGACAACTGGCGTATCGAGAAGGTACCTGATACGAGTAAGTACCATTTAGAAGGGGTCTTATCAGCGGGTTTTTCTTAAGGGACCAGCCGTTTATTCCAAATTGTAAAGATTTTCGAATTTACGGGGTACGAATTATCACGGTTTGACTTTATTATAAAAGTAAGAATTTGTATGTTTGGATGTTTTTTACCTAATAACGAAAGAACCGCTGAAAGAACTCGATACATAGGATACTTTTTATTGCAAAAATTACACGGTTTAACCGATTATGGGCCTCTATTGTACTTGAATTTTTTTAAATTGCAATCATTGCAATCAGGAGCATATTTTTGATAACGAAATGAAAAATATTCTCAAGAAAAAAGTTTCAAGATTTTTGACCAATAATCTTATTAAGATATGCAATGAAAAACGATTAAGAAACAAAATCAATTTGAAAACGATAAAAGGTGTGATGTGTTCGCCATGGTCGTTTTGTAAATCATTTTAGGTTTAGTTTTTTTATGGGTTTTGTAAAACTTTTTGATAAATTTCTTTCAAAACCCTAATATATTGTTTACAATTTATCTTGTAGTGCGGTCTTTGAAAGCCAGTAGCTTAAGATTGGCTTACAAAATGAACGCCTTCAAATCGTTTTTAAAACGATTTTTTTCCACCACATACCTGATTAATATTTAAAATGTGAAAGTTTGTATGTTTGGAGATCTTATTCTACTTTGAAGCAAAAATGTATAGACGGATAGTATCCAGTAAAAATTTAAATATAAGGTACTTTTTAGGGGTTTGCTTAACTCTCCTTTGGTACAAGTAGAGTATGAAGGGCAATTTTGGTTTCTTTCGCGGGAAGATTCTACTAAATAATAAAAATTAAAAATATAACAATTAAGCATACCTGCAGTTGTATTATTGCTATAAACAGCCCACACAATTGGGATTACTTGGGTAGGGAAATGTCACTTGGCCAATACGTTTGGGAATTCTTAGATGTGGAGGCAAATGAAAACGATACTTTTCCATAGGTATACAGCGTTTGGTTGGCAATAGTTTCAATACCATATTGAATATTTTAACTTGATATTTTTTATTTTTTTTTCTAATTGTTTGTTGTACTTTATTGGAAATTGTCATTGAATGGTCAATTTGAATCATGGGCCTTTTTTCATTCCAATTATGCTTTTCACAATTGCAATGTTTTAACAGCTTGTCCTCGTCCAAAAATTTTAAATTACAAAACTTGCAAACATACTTTTCACCACCGTTGTTAACTACTCGACTATGTTGCATTAAATGACGGTCCAATTGGTGCTGATATTCAAAGTTATTACCACATTTGTGGCACACATAGCGACCTTTATTTTGCAAGTGTAAGTGATAGTCGAGAAATACTCTGAAAAGAGAAAATTTAAAATATACATATCGCGCATACGAGTATTAAATTCAAAAGGGACTAACTTCAGTTTAAAAAAAAATTCAGAAAAGGTAAGCAAAAAATACTATAGGAATTATAAAAATGATTTTTCTGTGTAGTATCATTAATAAAATATGAATTAATTTTTTTTTAATGATATCACTCCCTTTTACACTTTATATAACGATATATAAATTTTTTTTTGCATATTTACTTGCTGGTAAAATAGTGGCCACATTTTTGGCAATTGAACCAAGGCATTTTTAAGTGGTAAATGTAGTCGTGAACCATCATTTCACTGAGAGTTGAACAAGCAAACTTGCAATCCGGCACGAAGCAGGTTATGAAATGCAGCCTCACTTCATTCTTTAAGCGCTCAAGTAGATATAAATCTAAAGATCGAAAAAAAGATAGTTTAAATGAATCAATTGTGATTACTATGAAAAAAAAATTAACGTTGTGAATTACCATATTCTTTAAGCGATGAAAATGCTATATCTTCCACAGAAATAATGTAGTTATCACCCTGCGATAAATAACTATGTGAGCTTAAGCTGTGCTCTTCAACCCAATGGTTTGTTAAAGACATACGTTTTGAGTATAAAGTGTCAACCTCGGATAGATCGTCATCGCCATCATCCTCATCATCATCATCAACGCCTTCCTCATCTTCGTCATCTTTGTCGTTCTCATTCTCAACTTTATTAAAGTCTCCATTATTATTTAGTTTGTTATCATCAGTAGATTTTAGACATTTAGCATAATTCGTTATGCTACATTGTATATCGTCGTTGGAGGTTACTTTACGTACGTTTTTATTAGAAATTTCACTTCTTTTGGCAGGAGATATGACTTTTTTTGTTGATAAATTCCTAGAAGTTTGCAAGCTGGCTGCAACTGAGACAGCGCGTGAAAAAGAACGAGTTTTTCGTTTGGCTGGCGTAAAATTATCTTCACTTTTAGCATCCGCTAAAACTATCTGTAAGGCATCCCTTTTAGCCTCGCATTCAATACGATGAAAATCGAATTCATTTTGCGAATTGTACTCATTATTGCAGATATCGCAGAGATAATGTGGCAAATGTGTTAGCTTGTGTTGCTTTAAATCCATGATATTATCAGCAGTGTACGTGCAGAGGTTGCAGTGAAATATACGAGGCCTACTATACGTTGCTATTTGTTCATTTCCCTCGGACACAACCGATATCTCATCTAGTTCCAAACGGCTCCGGCTGCGCGACCGCTGTGATACCGCTGATTTGGCATAACGATATTTGGGAGTACAACGCCTCATATGTTTACGATAGTAGTCCTTGCGCCAATATGCACGATTACAGTATGTACATATCATTTGGACGGGTATAACGTGTATACGTTGATAGTTACGTTTTCTGTTTTTGCCACCACCGCCGGACTCTGTATTCAAGGGTGAAACAGGTCGTTCATGGTGAATTTCCAACATAGAATTTTGACCGGCATTACTCGGACTCGGAGATCTGGATATTACTTGAAATGTCGGCTGTTCTAATGTTTGTGCTAAACCGTAAGGATGTGGAGGAGATGATGCAACAAGTGGTGTATCATCGCAATAACCGGGTGTATAGCAGTTACGTTGCTGTTGTTCAATATTCATGTGATCCGATGTATCGTCTATTAAAGATTTTGATGTTTGCAAAAAATTATTGGGACTAGTGTCAGGTGTCGGCGGTGCTAGTACTACGTTTTGGCTGTACATTGCTTGCTCGCAGCGCGTACGTAATTTCGATGATGATTCGGTTATAGCACTAATATATACCAGACAACGTGAACACACTGAACCTAAAATTTGTCTGATATCCCAACTCTGAAAATTTAACAGAATAATAGAAAGGAAATGAAAGTGATATTTATTGAAATTTTTAACTATGAAAAAACAAGTGAAAAAGTCTACGTTTCACGGCATTTGATTCCACCTACTCTATAGCTTCAAAATCTGTTTGGAATGAAATCCTGGCTGATCGTTCTGCGGTTTTATTCAACAATTAGTATACATCGGCCTTATGCATAATCAAAAACTGGCAAGAAGTTAGCATAAGTGCCATAATTGAACTATGTACATATTTACGTGTTGACGAGTTCCTCTATAAAATTTTACATTAATACTCGCCGCATAATGTAGTTTTAACTCACGATTACACGGTTAAGACCATGTTAAATTTTGCCACTTATCCTAACTTCATGTCAGTTTTTGATTATACATAAGGCCGTATATGTTTATGTAATTCCTACTGTATCACTATCTACTAAACTCAGAACCACGATGTCGACCTAATGGTACAACGGTTTCCAAACGGTTTCCAAACTTTTAAAAAGCCTGTATGTATGTATGTATGTATGTATGTCTGCTCTGACCACAATCCAAATCCTTGACAGCCAAGAAATTCAAAGATTACTCAAGATGTTCAAAAATTACGTACATCAACTTTTGTACTTTCCTAGACTTTTTAAGTTCTTTAATAGTTTTATCTGAATAAAAGATTATAAATTTCTGAATCACCAAGGCCTCAATGCCTACTATGCAGGGAGGAACTCCATAGGAAGGAACTGGAGTATTGAGGAAGGAAAGTCACAGGAGATTACTAGCTAATGTTTAGAGATGTGCCTCCATGGGCATCACAGGTGCTCAGAGAAACACACCTCAGGCTGCCTTGGACGTTATTCTTCATCTACGGCCCTATGTATAAGCAAAAATTGGCAAGAAGTTAGTATAAGTGGCAAAATTAAACATGATCTTAAAGAGGAACTTTTTAGCACATAATTCAATTTCGTCACTTATGCTAACTTCATGCCAATTTTTGGTTACACATAAGGCCGCTATTTTCTACGATTTTTTATACAAGCCGTGCAAAAATGTCCTTCAAAACAATAACCTACTCCTGCGTTCAGAAAAAAATACTAAAACACACTCAATTTTGCACGTTTCCTTTAAGTTTATATGACAGGTAAATGGAAGATTTATTTCCCTGTAATATTTTCAAGCTCGATAAGACGAAAAATTATAAAACTTACAATTTCCTTTGTACATACATAAAATCATTGGGAATATAGTCTACTCGCAACAACACATATCATAGTTTGGATCGATTCGGTGAAATTATAAAAGGCAAGTGTTAAAAAAATGATAATTTGACTTTTTGACTTTATATACATATATACATATGCTATTATTGTATTGTTATTTGCACAGCAGCCCTTTGGACGTGCTTAAGGATTTCCTACACCATGGGCTTTAACGTAACGGCGCTGCTTAGTAAGGATCTTTGTATAGCAGGCTTTGGGCCGGGATTAAGGATTTTCTTTGATTTTTCCAGAATGCTTTAATGTAAATTAAATAGAAATTTTGGCTCCGACCTTTGGCCTCTGAAAATTGTGAAATTTTATGGAAAATTGAAAACGAAACGACGCTGCTTACTAGAGATTCTATAAAAACCGTCCTTTTGGTGTTTTTTATTTAATATTATTTTTTTTTGACTACTAGAATTTTATTCTTAAAGTCTAATGGAAATAAATAAATAAATAACGTTTTCCTACACTGTCAGCTTTCAGCCGGTCTTAAGGATTCTGTCCAATATGTTGTTTCCCAAAATGATTATCTGCAAAGCTCTTAATTAATTCAAATATTGAACACGTCCCATTCAGAAATGCAAAGAGAAATCACTATTTTTTTAAAGGCCTATAACTCGAAAAATAAGGGTCGGAGCCAATTTTTCTACTAATTTTTTTCTTATTTTTCAATTTCCAATCAGATAAGTTATTTAAAGATTTTTTTGAGATTTTTCGCAGTTTTCTATGGAAATTTTAGAGACAAATAACTCGGAAAATATTATTTTTTCAAATTTCTATCACATAGAATACTTTTTATTTTGTTTGGAGCAGTTTCACTAAACTGGCATTGGGGCGGGCCTAAGGATTTTATAGACGGCCTTTGCCGGGCTTACAGATTTTCTACGCCATTTGATTTCCCGAAAAGGCGTTTCTTACTAAAGATTCTTGGCATAACCGACCTATGGCCTGTCTTAAGGATTTTGTCGTCCATGGTATTTCCCGAAACTATATATAAAATATATATTCGCCGCCAACTTTTTTATTTATTTTTTAAATTTTCCATCACAGGATTTTTTATTGGAAATGCTTCACTTTTGCAATTTTGTACAATTTTAAAAATACTTACAGGCAGTCTCGTAAGGTCACTGACAGTCAAAACCGTTGTATGATTATTTTGCAAATTTACACAAACATCATCCTTTCGACAACACATATTACATATAGATGTAGCCGGCATATCACTTTGGCCTGACAATTTTATTTCTCTGCAGTTTTTCTTTGCGTTGTCAAAGATTTTAAGTGAAACACCTAACTGCGATGAGTAAGATTCCTTCGTATCTACTTCCAAGGGTGCCGGCGGCATTAACGCTGCATGCCTCTCCAGTATATGTCGTTTTCGGCATGCTATTTTTACTCTAGATTGCTGCAGAGGATCATTCACATCGCTTATAATTACTTTACCGTTCCCATTCATAATATATACTATGTAGGTATACTATTTTCAGTGATACACCTTTTCTTAAAATACTATCACACAAATTTATGAAAGCTACAGATTATTTTTAAGTATAAATACATATTATATATCCAGCAATCTTTCTTGGATAAGCTTCTTTCTGTTTTTATTTTATTTCTAGATTTCTAATAGAGATATTTCATTTATATATAAATATTTTTCTCGCAAATATTTTTCTTTAGCTCTTTTTGACTGTATGCAGGATTGACAATTCGTTGTAGCCTTTGCAATTTTGCTATAAACGTTGAATGCCGGAACACTGAAGAGTTGCATTTGATATGATTAGTCAACAAGCGACTATTGAAACACTGCGTAACGGGATGATTGTGATAATACCCTACAATAAATTAATGACTGAAACTTAACATAGACGACATATTTTCACTAGCACAATTAGAATAATTTTTTATTGAATTTCCGAGAGCCAGTCAATTGACTGCTCATTTGTATAGATATGTACATAGTTGAAATACATTGTTTCTGATGAGCTCAGTTACATTAAGCAGTTACGTATCCTTAAACGCAAAGTAAAAATTAGCCAACTTTCAACTTTTTCCGTACATTGAGCAGTTTGACAGATTGGTTGGTTCTTTTGATAAATAATAATTTGAATAAAATGAAACAAGAGAAATATTTTTAATTGTTAAGTTTAACAAATAAAATGGAGAACCAGTTCAAATGCTTTCGTCAATAAAGTATTCATTGTTCCAACATTCTCCGTTGTTGCGTTAAAGTGAGTTGAAAAAGGTGAAGTTTTAAGTATGAGCGATTCTGTGTGCCTGTGCCAATAGATTGTTGAGTCTCTTACAATTTATATTGAATTCAATAGTGACAGTCAATTGACTAGTCATTTGTATATGTTAGAGTGGGACATCTAATGATCATATGCCAAAAGTTTTAGGGCACTGCTACACGTTCAATATATATTGAACGCGATCCAGTATCTCGATATTTATTGAGCATGTAGCATGCATTATTGATGGATCGCGATACATATCGCAGAAAGGCCTACATTATGAAATCCAGATCGCTGATCACCTATCGCGTGATAAATATTGAACGTGTAGCATTTTCATGATATTAGATCGCGATAAGCTAATAAGAAGTGAAATAAAACAAATAAAATAAAAGACGCAGTGAACAATTTAACAAATAAAAAGTAAAAAAGTTCATTACATTTGTGTAAAGTTTGTTTTAATAAAGGGCAATGGCAGAAGGTAGTGAAAACAAGTGGTTTCTGCCGGTGGAATCGGAATTAACGACCGAAAATTTTTTTTGTAAGACTTTATTTTTAATTTGGAGGCATTGTCGGAATTGTCGATCCGCACAGCACAAAAATAACATAAATAATGACGCGATAAATATTGAACGTGTAGCATACGCTCGTGATCCATCAATCTATTAATATGGATCGTTATCCAAATATCACAATATACATACATATATTGAACGTGTAGCAGTGCCCTTACAACATCGAATTTTATTAAAAAGAATACAACTCATTCTGTCTGTGAAAATAAAAATTTATAAGTGCTAAAAAAGATAAATAAATACAATTCTGAATAAAAGAAATTTAAAAAATTTAGTTCAATTTATATTTCGTTTCAAAATTTTAGATATTTGTAAAAAGCAGAATGCTTGGTTGGTGAAATGGTGTGAAGAGGGCTAGATACCGCCTAGTTTATTTTTTGTTTGCTGAAGTATATCTTTTATTTCAAATATTTTATTTATTTTTATAATAAAAAAAGCAAATTAATATAATAAAAATAATATATATTGTCATCATAAAAAAAACATTAATGATTACTCAATTGTGGGGAATATATTAGTCAATTAAGATTAGTCAAACTTGAGTAATATTTAGGCTATCATTGATTAGTAAAAAGCACTGGAGTGAGCAGTTTATGTATACATACATATGTATGTTATATTCATTAGTTAGAGAGATATGCAACATCCCACGTACACAAAAGTTTCCATCACATTTTTCATTTGGCCGTTAATAAGGTGATAGAAACTTTGTTCTACGCAATGATGAATATATCCTGCATGACTATCGATTAAATGAGCAGTCAATTGACTGGTAGTATTCTTGTAGGGTCATGTAGGCTGTGGACGTGTCGAAATTACATCCGGCGGCTAAAGTAATCGATTTATACATGTAAGAGATAAAAATAAAAAAAAAATTTGTTGTTTGTTAGTTCGTGTAAGCCATGTCTAGAAGCTTACACGAACTATATTTCAATTAATATTTAAATATTTATGGTCTAATTCATAAAAAATATTTTAGTTTTATTACAGGTTTATTTGACAAATTTCCCATAGAAATACGTCAAATAAACGCTTAATAAACCTGAAATATTTTTTATGAATAAGGCAGTTAATATTTAAATTGGTTTTATGAAATACAACCTTCCTTCCTTTGTGATAAATTCAGTGCTGCCAAGTCAAAATGTCCGCATGCGGCTGATAATGTTAATGCCAGTGAATAACAATAGATGTCGCTGGAAAAATTTTAAACTTAAAAATGTTGCTGCTGCATCCATTTTTACACAAAATTATGGAAAAAAGCAGTTTTTTTGGAAGAAAAACAACGAAAATATTTTCATTGACCTCTGGGAAGTGAAAATAGACGATATGGCTAACATCGATTCGCCGATAAAAAAAGCAATATGAGTCGGATCACAGGGGAAATGTGTAAACATCTAGTAATGAAAATATTTTTTAAGTTGGAAGTACTTATCAACTTATCAATTAAAAGTATCAAAATTTTCAATATTGTAAGTACATAGTGCAGTTTTTTTAGTTGTTGTATTTAACCTATTTGGTTAGTAAATGGGCACACTGCAGTTTATACATATGTACTGCATTAAAAATTGCATTAAGCAGTAAATTTACTGATTACTGAAAAAATTCAGTAAATTTTTACTGATAATGAAATTTAATTTGCATTACCAGTAAAATCGTAGGACCGTATTCATAATAAAATGTTAGCAAGTAGTAAAGCTTTTATCATTCAAATTTTGAAATTTTTGTATGAAACAAATTTAACCACTTGGTAGAATTTCATTATGAATACGGGCATTACTGATTACTGAAAATTCAATGCACCTCATCATATAATAAATTATTTAGGCACTTTATAAAAATTGGAGAAAAAAATTTTAGTAATCAGTAAAAATTTACTGGTTAAAAAATTATTTTTACTGAAATTTTAGTAGTACTGCAAAGTGCCCATCTATGGTAAATTCCTTAAGTACAAATAGTTAATATTGGCTTATGGTAACTAAAATAATATATATGGGTTATTCCATTTTGGCGTTACGTGACATTTGTACGACAAAATGTTGAAAAAAAGTTTTAAGATCATGCTTGAAAACTGTTTTTTTCTTACATTTGAGAAGCAATTAAATAGCTATATATTCAGTAAAAAAATATGACAATCAAACCTAAGGATTTCAAGATATACGCAAAATATGACCTGGCGTTACGTTACAAGAAACAGAAGTGGGGTTTGACTTGACTAACAAAATTGCTTAATTCTGCGAACTGGGCAAGTGTTTTTAGACAAAAGTTTTTTTTCTTAGGACTTGGACTAATATACATTTATTTTCCAAGCATCTAAATTCAAAAATCGTTTCCCCTTTTTTTTCTATTAGCCTTAGTATCTGGCGTTACGTTATATGGCGTTTCGTTACTTAAACTTCCACTTGATATTTTTTGGTTAAAAATTAAGAAAAAGATACACAAAAGATTAACAAAACTATATTTGTTATCTATAAATACTTATTAGCTTTATCCGCAGGTCCGCTCACGTTGTATTGTGCAAAATATAACTAAGATTTATAAATGTATTATTAATTGTTAGTCGCTGATAAAGCCGATAAACTTAAATTAAAAAACAGAATAAAAGCCGGTTTTAAGACTGGTTAAATAATCCAAACCGAATCGAAAACTACCCTTACCAGCCGAAAAATGTATTTTTCGGAAAAAATCCGTACCATATACAAAAAAACCGGTTCCGAAGCGGATACAGACAATATGATTTGTTTGACGCTGGTAATATAGCTTTCCATTGGTGAAATAATTTAAAAACCGGTTTAGCGGTTTTGTCGTGAAAGCGAAGAAAACAAACGAACAAACTCAAAACCAAAATTTCAAGTAAATTTTAAACAAACATTGTTCTATTAAAAAAAATACTCACAATCTGGCGTTACGTTACACACTTTTGAATATTAATAATACATTAAATATTTGTTGTATAAACGATTTTTTTTATTATTATCACATAAGCTAATAACACTTTGTTAACATGCAAAATTTCACGCACTTGCGATCGTCAGCATAGAGATAATGAAAATAATTGCTACTTTTCCTGGCGTTACGTTACATTGAAGTATCATTATAAGAAAAACTAAATTTTGCGGTTAATTGATATATAATGACTTTCTCTTCATTTGCCTATGATTAGCTGTTGTTGTACCAATAGTTTTGCAATAAAAGTATTACAGTGCAATTGCTCCTAAAAGTATAAAAAGTAAAGAGAAAATGCTCATGAAATTAAGTAAAACTTACAAAAACGAGAAGCCTAACTTTGTAGTCCATGATTTCGCTATCACAACTAAGGAAAGCTTCGAAGTATTAAATTTAGTTAATTTTAAATATTTCTAATCTATAATACAAGAAAACAAATCTGTTGGTGAACTTTAAATTTTTCGTTATGGTGGACTTTTTTTTGGAAGTGCCCATATGCAACACCTAGATGTTGTAAACCATAATCGCCAAAAGGATTAATGTTGTTGTAATTAATTTTTTCGATATTTCGTTAACAGTTTACAATTTAATAAAAACGACCCCGAGCTTAACAAACATAAGAAAATAAACTAAAAAGAAAAGAAAATAAACTAAAAAAAAAATAAATATAAAATGTTAATAAATATTTAAAAAAATTATTATATAAAATTTCTAAAGTAGGTCCGGTCCCCACGTTTGTTAAGACTATTTTAAGTTGACATTTCCAAAATGTGTATTTTATACGTCAAATATTTTTGTTAATATAACACATATTGATTCATGTTGCATCTGAAAATGAAGCTAGAAGTGTTAGCTCTTAGCTTAGATTTGCTATTTCTGTGATGTAATGGAAAACATCATCAAATTATCCAACTGATTCAAAATACATGGTAAAATTCATAAAAAATATTAAAATAAATACGATTATTCAAAAATGTTTTAGTGATGTACATACAATCAAAACAAATCGAAAAAGCTGGATATTCAAATACTCATTTCGTTCGAATAAAAGAAATTGTGATAAATATTCTTTGTTCATCATATTTTTTTACTTTTACGTCATAGAAATGTTTATCTGTTTTCCTACCATGTCAGAAGCTCATATTTTTTCAATTATGTTGCTTTACTTCAAGATAATAAAAAGTTACTGTTTTTTATTAGGAATTTTTACAATTTAAGTTTAAAATAATAATCCCAAAATTATTAAAAAATTCCCAATAAAAAACAGTAATTATTAATTTGACTGCACCCGGTCAAAAAAAAAAAATAAAATACTTGTGTGGCAACACTCTATTCTTGAAATAGCTGTTGTTGTTATTTACATTTATTTTCTTTTTACATACTCATTTTTATATCTACAATTTGAAGCTGAAAAAAGTCAGCCAATGTAGTAATGGTAAAGTAAGAAACTAAAAAAAACATGTTGATTATTGAGTTCTTGTTTCAACTTTGTTATTTGTTGTTGAGCTTCTCATTTGTTTAAATGAAAGTTTATAATATAATAACTCTAGTTGTTCTAAGAAGCTTTGGGTAAAGGTTCCCTGATGATCTGCATTAGCAACAGTGAAATGAGCATAGGATCCAGCTAAACCCCTCAATAATCAATTTCAATGTATTTTATTAAAAAAATATTTTACTGAACAAGTAAAATAATAATTTTGGGATTATTAGTGCGTTAACAAATTTTAAATATAATAAAAAGTTATTTAATAATATAAAAAAATATTTGAATACCCGAATGAAATTGTATTCGATTTTGTAGATCATAAGCTGTCAAGCGGTTGTTGAACACGGTGGTGTTACCAGTATTTATTATTAAATAACAAGTTGAGTACGTAGTCGAATTTGATGAGAGCCAACAAACTTATTCTCAGCTACTTTGAAACGCATTTCAGTTTTATGTTAACATTTTGCTGTTGTTATTTTATATGGTACATTAGCTGAGTGGTAGCGCGTTGAGTACACAAATTGTGATGATACATGTTCGAACACCAGAATTTTTTTTTAATTTACTGACTACCAGGTGATTTAAAAAAGTCAACTTTAAGTTAGTTGAAAGAAATGCAGAGTGAGACAATTGACTACTGCCTAGCACATCGCAATGTTAAAGTAGTCAAGTGTAGTCAGTACTACTTGCGAAATAGTTAGCTTAAAGTAAGTTTAAAGTTAGCCAAATTTCCGACAGGGTAGGAAAGCTTACACATACTTGGTTGTTCTCACGAAGACAAAATACTGTATTTACAAAATTCGTAGAACACGTCTTCCTCGGTCCTTATTTTGATCTGAGTGTTTTTGTTTTAACATTTATGTTATGGCGGTTCTGAACTTCTTCATTATTTTGAAAAAAAATGTTTATTTCAATATTTTATTTATATGAAACGCGTGTCAAAATAATACGAATTTAAAATATTTATTTGTTGTTGGTTTAACACGTTTAGATGCATTTCGTTGCTGTTAAGCATGTTGACGTGCTAAGCCAACAGCAAATATAATTTTTAAAAGTTGTTTAAAATATTATTATATGTAGTTGTAATTGTTGTAGAGACTGTTTTACTCGTACCTTGTTTATTATACCATACATGGACCTTATTAATGGACCTTTTTTACTTTTGATTGTTTTAAATGTTTTTTTTTTCTTTTTAATTTAATGAATAAGTTTTGTTTATTTCTTCTTTATCAGTCACAATTTAGCTAAAAACTATAATTCGATAAAACCCTAATAACTAACAGATACGTTTTTACAAAAATAATTTTGATTGTTGAATTAAGTTTTTTTCTTTTTAATTGCAGTAAAAGTTAACAAATAATCAATTCAAGATTCAAAGAAATTATATATACAATGAAATCTAATAAAAATAATTACAATTATTTAATTATCAATTAATGTATTTACATATGTATGTATACGTATGTATGTATGTATGTACAATATATAAATTTAACTAAAATTATAACATTTTAATTAAATAATTGAAAAATTATTTTAATAAAATTTAACTAAAAGTTAAATGAAAAGCCTATTGCATTGCCCCCAGCTAAAGTTCCAGAAAATTTTAATTTCTTTTTAAATTTTCGAAATCAAGACTTAAATTAAAATTATATCAATGTATGTAGTATGTATGTACTATTTTATGTTTAAAAGAGTTATTTTTCGTTTTTTATTTAATTTTCTTTTTGTACATTAAGAGGTGCATTGTATGGTGCATTGTTTTACTTTCTTTTTTGTTTGTTTTTCATTTAAGTGTCAGTCTTATTTATTAAGAAAACATACAATACGATAAAATTATTTGAACGTAGTAAACACTAAACAAGTGGAAAAATTTTAACATTTAAGATATATGTATGTATGTATGTATGTTCATATGTATGTATGTATGTATATATGTGTGTATTTAAACGTATTGTATTATTGCACTGCACGTGTTGTGTAACTATGTTGTAATAAGTTGACAACACTGATATTGAGCAACAGGATAGAGCTTTATAGTGTTGCCAGACATTTTATTTATGAATAGGATGCACAGCACATGCAGCACAGGGATGCAATTTTTTAAAGATCCTTTAATTACGGTTACTGTTATTTTTTTATTTTTTTGTAAAAGTTTCTTGAGGTAGTTATTTGTTTGTTTGCTTGTTTGTTGATATTTTTTTATAGTATGTAAACTAAGTTAAAAAAGTTTTAAGACTAAGATTTTTAAAACAAATCACTGGCGTTTTTAACAAAAAAGAAAAAGGTTCTTACAATAATTTTTTTTTTATATTTATAACTAATAAGTAATTTTATTTTTATATGTAGGTATTTATTAAAAATTGAGCCTCTGTTTGTTTTCACTGTATTTTTTGTTTTAATAATAAGAAAAAAATCAGCTTCAGCCCTAGTTTTTACTAAATAACTTTCAGTCTTTTATAAAATGTCTAATAGGGTTGGTTAATCTTCAGTATGGGCTAAAACTTTTAATTTAATGACATTATGGCATATTTTACTTTCTACATTCCATTTCCTTTTTGTTTAAACTAATCTATCATTTTCATTTTAATCGATTTAGGCACAAAGTGATATATAATAACAATAATTTACGATTTTTTGCTTTATAGTTTAAATAAGTTGGGTGCTTGTATTTAAACTTTCAACTTTAATTTTAACAGTTTCTCCCAATTAGACAGAGCAAAAGTGCAAACTGGTTGATAGTTTTTAAAAAGAAATGTTTTGTATAAAGCTACGTTACCGCTATATGATCTGAGTTTTCCATTATATAAAAAAACGAATGTTTTGAGAAGTTTGTTCATATGTACGTATATAAAATGATAAAAATTAACAAAAAAAAATAAAGAATTACGTTAAACGTTTTAAAATGTATTAGGCAAAACTATTAAACTGTTTTTTTATTATTATTTTCAATTCAAAAACTTATTGCACTTTCCATGCAAAAATGTTTCCAAGTAAAAACTAAATGCATAAATGTTTACTGGGTTACCTTAAAAATTCACCTCTTCCTTTCACTAATACGCTATCAGCTCAAAGAAATTGACTGTTTGAGCTAAATAAATAAACGATTGTAACTCTAAATGAAAAAAATTAAAACATCTCAATAATTTAGACCTGTTGGTGATTTCAAACCCACCTCAATTCAGATACCTACGACATAAATTTGTACCTTTAGTTAGAGCGTCTAACCGCTAATATACCACACACTCCCAGTGGGTGAATACTTTAACGCGAAGAAAATAAGGTATCGTAACAAGTATCGGCCGCATATTGCCAAGCCATAGTCAGCATCAATCAGTCGGCTCTGACGTCATCTATTACAACCTCACGTTTCATACTTGTGTCATTCATAAAGGTTTCGTTACTGGGATTTGAGGACAATTTAGTTGTCATTATAACAGATTTTTCATTATCTCCATTGGCTGGCACTTTGGGTGAGTAGGGGGATGCCGGTGTATCTCTTGGCTCTAACGGTGGGGAATGGTTGCTGTCTTTGCGTGCAACTGACAAATCCTCAACATGATCATCTTCATCTTCTTCTTCAGGTTCATGTTCCATGTCACGTTCTCTCTCTTGATCTCTCTCCCTTTCAGCATATTCACGGTCCCTCTCGCGCTCGCGCTCACGCTCACGTTCACGCTCACGTTCGAATTCATGGCGTTCCATTAACTCTTGTTCTGCATTTCGTAAATTGCCATATTTCAAAGCGAAATTAGTAGGGCTAGGAGATCGAACAGCATTTCCATTGGGGCCTGGACTAGTGGACATGCGATTGGCGGCCGCATGAGCAGCAGCTGCTAACGCCATGGCATGAAGAGCTTCACGACCAGCAATGTCGCCACCACCACGATTTTCTAAGGCCTGTTGCAGGAAAGCGTGATCTAATAAGGCAGCAGCTGGGTGAGGAATGGTGGGTGGTAAATGATGATGTTCATTTGTGCGGTGATGTTCTTTCAATTCACGATCGTCACGAGTAGCTGCATCGTGCATGGCAGCAGCAGCAGCGGCAGCCGTAGCTTGGCCATAACCGTGAGTATAGGGGAAGGCAGCTGATGATTCTGCGCTGCTGGGACTGCGTTTCATGGTACGATTCATCGGACGGCCAGTAGTTATGCCCAGCTTCTTGACTTTATCATACAGCGTACGCGATGGCACACCGAATTTACGTGAAGCTTGCAAAGCACTCATGCCTTCTCGTACGCACTGTATTGCTGACATGATGTCACTGCGCGTATATTGTTTGTAACGTTTCCATTCGGGTTTTTGGTTGGAATTATTGCCAAAATTGCTTCCGAAATTGCTGCCTTTCTGATCAAAACTATCGTCTTCGAAGGAACGATCGGTGAAAGGGGAATGTGGCTCATCTGGGTATTTCTAAATGAAGGAATAGAAACAGCAAAAGAAACTTTAAGCTTTAACTTCACATATCTTAGAACTTACACTGACCTTTTCACTGTAATCTGAACCATTAAAACTGTGATTGTTGCTATGACCACTTACATTCTTGTCCAAGTTTGGAGGCTTGCTATCGATTTTAGTGTTGGCTACTGCATTGGGCAACAGCAGAGGCAATTGTTGTGAAGAGTCAGCCGGATTTGTTTGTGCTAAGACATTGCGTAATATTGGAGTGTCACGGTTCATTAACATACTAGACATTGAGGAGAGCTTTTTGCGTTTTAGAGGGTTCATATCAGGAGCAGATTCATAAACGGAACTTAACATAACAGCAGCGGCAGCTGCCGAAGGTGACAAAGGCCATTGAGAGGAACGCTCACTAGTGGGTATAAGGTTACTAGGATTTTGTTGACTGGATTGAGGCTGAACCGCTGAGGACTGAGTTAAATGGGGGCCTGGCGATTTGGCATACAAGCTAGAATAGGGCGATTTGTAATTGCTATATGGGGGCGAGGAACTGCTTGAGGGAGCAGCTGAAGGCGAAATGTTCGTGGAGGTAGAGATCACATAGGAGGAATTATTAGGATAGTTATCCGAATCCTTCGAACTAGGCTTGTGATTCGGTATGGCAGTGATTGGTGAGGAGGTAGTGGTGACAGAGGAATAGGGATTGGAGGGAGCTGCGGTACTTGTATAAGGGTTACTTATGGATCTTTCAGCGTGCTCTTCAGTCAATTTGTTAAATTTTTCTTTCAAGTCAGCCATATCAAAAAGACCTTTCACCTCTAATTCCTCCGCAATGCGCATTATCTTGGGTATTTGACTTTGTGTAACATTAACCTCTCCTGTGTACATATATTCCAATAGCGCACGCATCTCAAAGGCTTTCACACCAGGAAATATAATACTACAATGATCCATGGGCAAATCCTGCAAAATGGATTGGAAATATGGTGAATTAGCAGCCAAAACTACACGATGTGCTTTGAATTGCACTTGATCATCTACGACTATGGTGCAGTCTACATAACTTTCAACTTTTATGAGAGCATCTAATATTTCTACCAAATTGGATTTGTGATTATTCCAACGCAAGCAATAAGTTTGGCCCTCTGGGGGACCTATGGAGGGCGTTGGGGCTGGAGGACCGCCCATTATTTGTTGTGTTGAAATGGGAGGACTGTGTGGCCGGTTTATGGGGGAATGGAAATCTTCTGGCGGAAAATTTCCAAAAGTTTGATGAGCAAATTGTTTTCGTATTTTAAGAGCCAGCTTAACAGCTTACCAAATAACGTTTTGCTGCAAAGAGAACAAGGAAAGGAAACGGATGTGTTATACATACAGTAATTTATTTATAAAAAAACGAATATTGAATTAAAAATATGCAGTACCTTTTGTGATTGAGAAAACAATTACATTTTTAATAATAAAAAAATAGCATTTTGCAAATATGTTTGTATGTATTTTCAAATTTTGATTGTTAAGGAAAATGTTATTGAATTTATCTAAAGTATTTTTTTTCAAAAACTATGGGACAAGTGCAAATTTGGAGTTCAGTTTTTGCTTTGACGTGTTTTTCAATGGCTTTTAAGTTATGAAAAATTTGCATATTATGTACACACATACATATATACATACATACATACATATTTATTGTATGGTTTCAGTAGATATTCTGTAAAAGTTGGTGTGTATTTGTTTATTTGCTAAAATCATCCCCCATTCTTCCCTCTCCAACACGCATACACTAATTCAAAAAAATACTTTGCTTTGCAGCACGTTGTGCGTGTGTGTATTCTGTTACAATGTTTTTATGTTGTTTTTTCGGAAAAATTAATGCGTTTTTTATGGAATTTATAATGAGGGGGTAGATTTTTTTGGTAGTTCCTGCATTTTTTTTTTTAATTTTTGGGGGTTAGTTTATGGCAGGTTTTCTGTTTTCATAAGTCACAGAAAATGTATTTGCTTTTTTTTTTGCTACAAATAAATAAATTGTGAATTATCTAGGAAGTTCGTGGTCCGTGGTCCGTTATTTGCATTTAAGAGCTGAGTTGTTTATTGTGCGTATTTTTCGAATGCTTGAGGGAGAAGAAAAAGAGAAAACGCATGTGTTGTTGCCTATACATACCCTATAGGAACTCAAACCCATTTGTAAGTACCTTCAAACTGGTTTTTTAATAACCACAACTGGTTGATTAAGTGACTTTTTTCATTGTCGCCGACTCACTATTTTAACATAGACATGTCATATGCGGTAGTCAATTGGCCATCTCTGCATGACTTTTAAATTGACTACTAACTACTTATTTTTCAACTAATTTGTAGTTAATTAATATTATAGGAAAAAAAGATATATGTATATTTATATTACATATACATATATATATATATATTTATATATACATACATATTTACATATGTATGTATGTATATGTGTATATTTATATATATCTATGTAAATATATAAATACATATACATATGTACATATGTATATATATATATAACTATTATTATTTTATTCAATAAAAATAAAAATACGAACCGCTCATAGAAAATAGTATACATATTAAGTATTGAAATTATTTAGTTTTTTTCAAACTTCTTTTGATTTTCATGCTTCTTTTGATTTTTTATTGTCATTTCATTTACTTATTTTGCTTTTATTTATTTCTTACGTGTGCTTCTATTCAGTATGTTTGGTTGATATCTGCATGAGATTTAAACCAATTTGTAGTAACTTGCAAAACTATTAATTTATAAGTTTTTTTTGGTTTTTTTCTCAATTGATTATTTTATTTACTACAGGGTATGTACATACAAATGAATGTATGTATATATGTATGTATGTAGGTATGTATGTAAATATATATGTATGTATATGAGTGTTATCATCTTGTTGCCATATGTTAATTTGTAGCAGATCCTTAAAATGCAAACATAGTTTAACAAATGACACATGTAAATTATCAGGGGCGTAATTCAGGCACAGCAAAAATTGGTTGGCATATTTATTCCTTTAGAAGAAATCAGAATATAAAAAATATTTCGAAAAATTTCGTTAAAAGAAAGTGGCACATGGTGCTTGGACTTTAGATTTTAGGAAATATGTACATACAGTATGTCAAGTAATTGTTTTTACATAGTTAAAATCGTTGTAAATTTTGACTTTTATCGTAAATATTTTTCTCCCTTTTTGCATTATGAAATTTTTTTGTAGTTGACTTCATTTTATATACATTTAAGTGCACATATAGTCGTAAGTTATAAGCAAAATTAAGAATGAGAGCATAAAAATTACATGAAAACCAAAAAAACTCAAAAATGTCTTTGTCAAGAAAATGTTTTTACATCCTTGTATTATATAGTAAGCAAATGGGAAAGATTTTAAGGTGTACAAAAATGAATATTGTTTTTGGCCGCCATTGGCATCAAATAGGCCTGTAAGACGACTTTTCATTAAAAAAAATTTTTTTTCCAGTATATACCGCTGAAATTTCTCACTTTCCCCTCGTATTACTGTTCTTAACTCCATTTAGTTCTTGAAATATAATTTTAAACACTATTTTTCAGTTAAACCCATAAATTTTGAATAGGATATAGATCTGGACCTTGAGATGGAGTATCCACAACTTTACCGCAATTGAAAAGACACCATGTTCTTACCTAAAGTGCCCTACATTTCAGGTCAATACATTAATACAAATTTAAAACTTCCACGTTTACCAGCAATAACGCCAACCTTACTCAAGCTCTCATCCAAAAAAATACTTCAATATATTGAGCTACTGCCCCGCATCCATAATATTTTCAATAAAGCAAATTTATTCCTCCTTTTACAGCATAAACATATATACGTATACATACTATATATACCTCCAATCCATCAACCAAATTATTTTAAATTTTACAGTTGGGTTAATGGTTTCACTTCCCAATATTTTAAAAAATTTTTTCATCCATACTTTGTTAGATCTGTAATTCTAATAAAGCAGAAGTTTGGTTTCGTCGCAGCAAACCACATTATCGTAGTATCATTGGAAGTATGCGTTATCGCAAAAGGCAATTGTTGTTCTTTGTGCTGCATTTTAAGAGGCGGGGATTTGCGAGCAGTTCTTGAAATACCATCTATTTATTTATTTATCTTTTTAGCAATTGCCTTTGTCTCATGGGAGAGTGTTACTAAGCGGTACTTCAATACGTTGAAATGGGTTTTGGTTGAAAGCGCGAGTAAGGTTGGCTTTATTGCTGATATGTATGGACGTTTTAGATTTTTATTAATGTATTGACCTCAAACATGAGGCACTTTGGGTAAGAACATGGTGTCTTTTCAATTGCGGTAAAGTTGTGGATACTCCATCTCAAGGTCCAGATCTATATCCTATTCAAAATTTATGGGTTTAACTGAAAAATAGTGTTTAAAATTATATTTCAAGAACTAAATGGAGTTAAGAACAGTAATACGAGGGGAAAGTGAGAAATTTCAGCGGTATATACTGGAAAAAAAATTTTTTTTAATGAAAAGTCGTCTTACAGGCCTATTTGATGCCAATGGCGGCCAAAAACAATATTCATTTTTGTACACCTTAAAATCTTTCCCATTTGCTTACTATATAATACAAGGATGTAAAAACATTTTCTTGACAAAGAAATTTTTGAGTTTTTTTGGTTTTCATGTAATTTTTATGCTCTCATTCTTAATTTTGCTTATAACTTACGACTATATGTGCACTTAAATGTATATAAAATGAAGTCAACTACAAAAAAAATTCATAATGCAAAAAGGGAGAAAAATATTTACGATAAAAGTCAAAATTTACAACGATTTTAACTATGTAAAAACAATTACTTGACATACTGTATGTACGTGTTTTAAAAAAAAATTTAGTATTGTCTAAAAGTTGCTTTTGTACTTTTAATATTTTAGTTATACAAGCTGATAAAATTTTATGTGAACTATTACACTGGGTCTTCACGTAGCAATATCGATTGCAGCAATTGTCAAATTTGATTTCGTCCATGAAATTTCCTACGTGTAGACAGCGATTGCCATAAATGTCAATTTATTGCGCAATGATTGCAGTGCTGATTGCTCGAGCAATTATTGCCAAGCAATCTGCTGTCACTTGTGCTGTTTGTATACCCTTTAGCAAAAAATGGTAAAAGGGTATATACAGGTTTGTCATTCCGTTTGTAATTTCCACAATATTAATAAGCTAGAAAAGCTAGTTACTTCGTTCTTAGATTGGTGTGTCAGAAATGGTCAGAAAAAGATTGTCATTGAAAATCAGCAAAATCAAGCAGATGGTTTCAGAGCTGGAAAACTCAAACTTTATTTTGCCATACAAAATAACTACTGAAAGCTAGTTTTTATTGTTGTTTATTAATAAGCAGATTTTGTAAAAAACTTCGTTTCTGAACGTTTCAAATTTGTATGAAAAATAACGAAAATTCGTTTCAAAAAATATTTTTTCCATACCAATTTTAAAACGAGAAAAACGTTTCTATTTACAAAATTTGGCCTTAAATAAAATTTTTTATACTTCAGTATGAATTAAACTGGTATTTCTAATTCAAAATAAAAAATTAAAAAGACGTTTCCAGGGTTGGAAAACTTTAACTTTTTTCTTATACAAAAATAACTTACTAAAACAAATTTTTCCTATTTTTATAAATTAAACATATCTTATATTCACAAAAGAAAGAGATTGGTGTAAGAAATCAAAAAAATCAAAAAGGATGATTCCAGGGTTGGGAAACTTGCACTTTTTGTGACATAAAAAATTAACTAGGTCTAATTAATTTCTTTCTTTTTCTTTATAAGTTATATATTTTACGTTTTGGAAATAAAAGTTTGGTGTAAATATTATAAAAATAAAAACCAGAACTCCAGGAATCAGAAACATCTAAAAGGATGATTCCAGGGATGGAAAATTTATTTTTTTAAAGTAACTGGGTCAAAGTAATTTTTTCTTTTTGTTTACAAGTTATTTATACTTTATGTTTTAGAAAGAAATAGTTTGGCATATGAATTTTAAAAATAGAAAACATAGCTCCTGACCTGGAAAACTTAAACTTTTTCTGGTATATAAAACTAATTAAATAAAACTAATTATTTCTTTGGTAAATAAATATATTGCATATTTTAGAAAGAAATAAATTAGTATTAAAAATTAAAAAAAAAATCAAAATTATGATTCCAGATTTGGAATTTAAAAAAAATAATTTGGTAAATATATAACCATAAACAATATTTTCTTTCAATTAAATATATTTCATGTTTTAGGAAGATCTTCCGTTCCATTTCATTTCCCTGAAACCGTTCCTTTGTGCTGAACAAATTTGTAAAAATTCTTTGGGACATTTAATAATTTTGCAACATCAAAGATTATTAAATAAAACAAGTTGGTTTACTTGGTATGGAGGCACAATACTAAAATTATTAAATAGTATCACGTTTTTAGATCAACTCGAGTGCCAGTGAACAAGCGCAGATTTTTTGGTATTGTGTAACGTGACGTCGTTTTTGACAACTGGAATAAGGGTGAATGTAAAATATTTCTTAAATACAGAGCGTAGTATAAAATATTCAACTTATTGCTAATATCGAAAAAAAAATTTAATCGAAAAATTCCGAGAGGTCACTTACTAAAAATTGAACTATAACAAAAAAAATATAAATTTCTTCACAAAACAAATATTGATATATGTATGTATGTATGTACTTATTTATGTACCCAGTTGACCAAGACTTTCGTTGTTTATATCGCTTTCGAATATATCTCGAACATATATCGTGTAAAACTATCGAAAGTGACACTCAAAAAAGAATCGAAAAAAGTTGACCTCTCGCTCAGTGTTGTCCCAAAAAACATTCAATTTCGAAATTTCGCTAGCAATATCAAAAATGAGTGAATATCGAACTAGTTTCGATATCGCAAAAAACAGCAGAAAAAGTGAAAAAGTAGTTTTCTTTTTTATTTATTTGTTTTAAGTTACTTATTTTATTTATTTATTTTTTAATACCTTAACTTACGCTGCAGGATTTGAAGGTGCATTCTAATAAACTAACACATATCCACTAGGTTATCGGGGGAATTATTGCACATATGTAGGTATGTGTTCTTATTTTGACAGTGCTGTCATGCATCGAACTTGGTACCTCTAGACTAACAGACTGACACACATCCACTCGGCTACCGCCACGCATTCGAAAAACTTTCGAGAGAAGTTCGGTGCTCGAAGCTTTAGCGAACATTCGAATTTTCTTAGGTTAGCGAACAAATATCGAAAAATTTTGTTTGGAAATTTCTTCGCTTTAGTGAGCATTCGTTCTTATCGAATCTCAGCTACTCAGCTATACTACATATACACACTTTGATGAAGGGTATATATGTAAGATTCGGCACAACCGAATGTTGCACTCTTACTTGTTTTTATTCTGGTATCTCAAAGTATAATTTTTTGGGTTAAAATAAATGGTAACTCCTATGTGAATTTCCAAAACTTTTAAAAACTAAATAATTTATTATAGATCTGCGTCATATCTTATTGCCTTTGGCATGCTGAACACAATTCAGGTAAGCTAATTTTTGGGATATGGGCACGTATTTTGAGTATAGGCTCTCGATATACGAGTACATATGTATATACATTATTTATACATGCATGTACATATGTATGTATGTATTAATTTACAAAAACGAAAATATCTCACTGTTTTTTTTTTCTTGCAATTTTAGTCATGGCAACACAATTTTGCAAAATATCAAGTTTCTAAACACGTTTCTTATGGGAGTTTGTGGTTAGAAAGGAAACTTCCAAATGAAATTGATATCAAACTCCGTTTTTATGTGAGAAGAAAAGAATTACTTGAATCAAGTAATCATGAACTGATCGTTTTATATATACATAAAAAAACTATTAATATTCCTTTTAAATAGTTAAATTTCCTTTTTAAAAGAAAGCAGGGGTGTATAACCATGATAAATGATGTTTTCTCTCATCCAAAGAAAAAATTGCAATCCCTATTATTTATTGTTTTTGACAAGGATATTAATCGCACTTAAGGAAGCCCTGAAAGAGATCTTTAGTTAACCTGCCAAAATTAAAATAAAAATTTTTCTTTTTGTTGTCAGCATTATGCAATTTTCGAAATGCAGAAAAAAAACAAAAGTAAAAAGAAAATACGTTTATGACGCCACAAACAATAGATACAACAAAGACCGCCTGTGTAGACCAAAATCATGAAAATCTAGACAGGTTGTACAATTGAAAAGAGAAATATGAAAAGCAGGTAGAAGATTTAATGTGTTTAGAAATCGATGCAACAATTGATTAATTTGGATTAGGGGAAAGAAAAAACAAAAACCATGTGAGAAAAAATTGTGAGCATTGAAAAGAATATGACAAAGTTTAGTTGGAGTCAACGTTTTATGAAAAGCAGGATTACTAGGGATTAATTCGCAAAGAGAAAAGGACTTGTGTAAGAGTAGCCAAAGTAAGAAAATTAACTATTAAAGAAATATGTTAACACCTTAATATTATTGGAAAGTATAAAAGAAATTAATAGATTAAATAATTAAAACAAATAATGTACTATTTAATACACATACATACATACATACCATATTTCTTAAATTTATTTTTAACGGTTTTTAAAAGTTACAATCTATGTTGTTTAACGGTGAATAGTGCGACATACGAAGTGATCAGTTTAGCGATGCCAGATTGTGATAGCAAGGGTATTTTTTTTTTCAAATGTATAGAACTTAAAATATAAAATATATCGGAGATAAATGATATTATTAATTGCCATGAGTTCCGCTTGATTCAAAAGGTAGTTGCTTGCTTTTTAGGGTATTCAATTAATCGAGTTTTTTTTAAACGTTTTTTGTTTTTTCTGTAAAAAAATATGAAAGTGTTGTTACGTCCGTTTGCATTTGAGGTGACGATATGTATGTACATGCATGTGTACAACTACATAATTGACATAATTGTTTAAGTTTATTTAACACAGTAAAGATATGTTCTAAAATAACACAGTGTGACAACCAAAAAAATAGCTTTTCTGAATTAATAACGGATTTAGAAAGAAGACACTAAAACCTTTTGAATCATATATGTATACATATGTTGTTTCAGTAAGTTTCAGATATATGTCTGTTTTCTTTTACCAAAAATAATTTTTTCAGATTTTTTCGACACTTTTCTACTTTGGACTCATCGTTCGGCAGTATTTTTGTACTGGAACCATAAAGTTTATAATTTAAGTGAGAAATTTTTTAGATTCTGTAATTGAACTGTAGTGAATTTTAATCAGAAATAATTCATAGTCTTCTTTAGAAACTCACATTAATTAATAAAAATATTTCATTCAATAAGAATTGAAATTACTGAACTTGAGCCTGACTATGAATTATTTCTGGTAAATTCTAAAGATTATTTTAATTTATTTTATTTATTTAATTTTTATTTATTTTAATTCTAAAGATTATTTTAAAAAATTCCCTCGAAATTGACCGAGTTATTAAACATTTTATTAGAAGACTTTTGGTTAAAGAAACTACCTGTATGATGTATTTCGCATTCTATATATCGAGAGCCTACATATATTCAAAATACGTCAACACAAAAAAGCTAACTTTTCAGTAGAGTAAAAAAACTAGTTAACTCGCTCATTATTGTAAAAATAAATGATGTGCCCTCCATAATATGCTTTATATATACGTACTAACTTATAGGTCTGCAAAAAATATTTTATTTTGCACTGGTTTGCGTATTTTTATGAGATAGCATATTTTAGTAGATCGGAAAAAAATTAAAATTTTTTTAATATACATATTTGTTTTTTAATCAATTTGTAAAATCTTTTACTAAATACCAGATATAAGAATTGAAAAACTACAAGAAAAAACTTTAAATACCATTAAAAAAATTACTTAAGCCTGACTGAAAGCCTCTTCCATCTCGAGGTAGTCAGCTTTAACACTCTCTAACGCACTCATTAGTGTAACAGGGTTACTCCAAGTTATCAATTTCGAAAGCTTATATCATTGACTATAATTGATGCATACATTATGTTTCTATTCGATTAACAGTTTAAAAGTTATACATACATTACCAATTTTTTTCTTATCGGAACCCCTATGTACTGATATGTTTAAAATGACCATATCTCATAAACTAGCCATAGGATATCAAAATCCTTAACAGATTTGTGTTTAACATGCCAAATGCAATAAGATATATAATAAATTACTAAGTTTTTTTAAATATTGGAAATTTACATGGGAGATAGCATTTATTTTCATTAAAAAAAATTATACTTTGAGATGGCAGAATAAGAAAAATTTATATAAAACGAGAAAAAAAAATTTTTTTTTTGATTCGAAATTTATACTAAAGATGAATATTGTATAGGGAAGCTATTTGCCAGCGGAAACTCATTTTGACCAAATTTGAGTTAACGTGTTTTGAATATAGTCTCTCGATATGAACTTCCTGTGTATTTAGGGTTTTATGCAAAAAAAAAACTTAACAACGCTTTTAACAATGTTAAATAAAATTGTATTCTAAAAAAATTATTATATCAAAATTCTAGAGTAGGCACCCACGTTTGTTACTTAAGTTGACATTTCCAAAATGTGTATTTTATACCTCAAATATTTTTGTTAATATAAAACATATTGATTCATGTTGCATCTGAAAATGAAGCTAGAAGCTCTTAGTTTAGATTTGCTATTTCTGTGATGTAATGGAAAACATCATCAAATTATCCAACTGATTCGAAATACATAGTAAAATCTATTAAAAAATATTAAAATAAATACGATTATTCAAAAATGTTTTAGTGATGTACATACAATCAAAACAAATCGAAAAAAGCTGGATATTCAAATACTCATTTCATTAGAATAAAAGAAATTGTGATAATTGTTCTTTGTTTTTCATATTTTTTTACGTATACTTCATAGAAATGTTTATCAGTTTTCCTACCATGTCAGAAGCTCATATTGTTTAAATTATGTTGCTTTACTTCAAGATAAAATAAAAATTATTTAATACAATAAAAAAAAATAATTTGAATACCCGAATGAAATTGTATTCGATTTTGTACATCATAAGCTGTGAAGTGGTTGTTGAACACGGTGTTACCAGAATTTATTATTAAATAACAAAATAATTAGGGCCAATTTCACCAACCCAATTTAAATATCAATTCATATTTAAATGTAGATTTTCATTAATTTTTGTATGGAAAAATTACTTTTAAATATGAATTGATGTTTAAATAAGTTGGTGAAATTGGCCCTTAAAGTTGTCTTTTGCATATAATTTCTTAATAAAGCAATGTTAGCCTAAAAGTAAAATTTTGAAAGTAAAACGTTTTTTTCGTTTTAAAATTTGTATGGAAAAAATATTTTTTTAAACGAATTTTCGTCATTTTTCATACAAATTTGAAACGTTTAGAATCGAAAAAAAAATTACAAAATCTGCCTCGTGCTTGGGGTTAGACTTTGAGGTTGATGAAAGTACAATTTTATAGACATATATCTACAAAGAGTACACAATTTATACAACAGAGGTCACAAACTTTTTTATTTATCTAGCGGTTCTCTAGAAAAAAGTTTGAGAACCACCTTTGTGTACATTTTGTATTTTTTGTTGATATATGTCTATTAAATTGTACTTTCATCATCCTCGAAGTCTAAATACATAGAAAGTGCATAAATAGAACGCGAAATACATCATACAGCTAGTTTTTTTAACCAAAAGTCTTCTAACAAAATTTTTAATAACTCGGTCAATTTCGAGGGAATTTTTACAAAAAACTTGCGAATCACTCCTAATCAATTATGTTTTACAAATAAAGTTATAAACACTACTATAACTATATATATATATAGTTATTTACTTCCTAAGAACGAGTCCAAATTAGAAAAGTGTCGAAAAAACCAAAAAAATTATAAATTGGTGAAAAAAATACAGATATATATCTGAAATTTACTGAAACAATTTATAAATTACTCGAAAGGTCTTAGTCTTTTCTTTCCAAATCCATTTATAAATTCAAAATCGGTTGATATTTAACTTATTTAGAGGTTGATAAGTGCCTACGGGTACGACCGGGTTTTAACCCGTAATTCAAGATTTGGAAAATTTCAATTACAGATTATTGTTATACTCGACAATACCTACCAGAAAAATAGTAACACGTCCCAGGTATTTCGATTTTATTAAAATTTGTCACACAGTGTAATCTATAAGAGCATTTGGTTTTGTAGGTCTTAAACGATTTTTTCTTTTAATTTTAATAAAACTGGACTCAGAAAAAATCCGTTCACAAAATTTTTGTTATTTTAACTATTATTGTTCCAACTTTATTTGTTTCTATATTTATGATTTGAACGGGCTAAAGTTCGCATCGCTTTTTAAGCCAAATTACATGTGATAATTATTATTGAACAAATAGCCATGAACAATTAGGCCGTTAAAATCATAAATATAGAAACAAATAAAGTTGGAACAATAATAGTTAAAATAACAAAAATTAAAAATTTTAAAACCCCCGATATATCCAGAAAATATGTGATATCTTCTAAGCTGCTTTGCCGATTTTTTTTTTCAGGCATAGCTAAGAACACTCTCGATTAAGCCACCTTTAAAACAGAAAAAAAATAAATCAAAATTGGTCCCGCCGTTTGGTCTGTACGAGTATTTGTCAAGACACACAGATACACAGACATACACTACAAACTTATAAAACCCCTTTTTTTTGGTCGGCGATTAATTAACCAAAATATTTTTGGTTTTTTTATTTTTATTTTATTAAAATTATATGTCTTGAAATTAAATGAAAGAAAAAACTGTTGAAAGCAAACACTTGTTAAATAAAATGAACATCAATTAAAACCAATCTCACAACATATAACTTTTGTTAATGAGAAAAAACAATAAGTCCTTTAATAAAAAATGTATTGAAATACTACAAAAAGTATTAAATTTTGCTTAAACGGTTAATTAACTGATTAGTCGACCGAAATTAACCGCATTACCCGTTAATCGAAAAAAGCAAATTTTAAAGTAATCGAACAGCTAATCGGTTATCCGATTAACTGTTAACCGATTAAATACCCTATTTTTCTTTTAACAAGATTATGGCAAAGGAGTGTAAGAGTCTAAACACAATGTTTGCGGTGCGGTGCGATTTCTCGTTGCGGGAGAGAAAAATAAACATAATATAACGGAAGACGGCGACGGGAATACTTGTCATTATTTGTATACATTTTTATATCATGTTTTTTTTCAATAATCTATCAAAGTATCAAAAATTGGGAGAATAAGAAAGTCCGCAATGAAAATAAAATAGATTTTAACTTTATTCCGTCCCGCACTGCGGATTTTACTTCAAAATCGTATGGAAAACCGCACCGCAATAAATAATCGTTACATTGTGTTCAGACTCTTACTTTCGCGCCGCGTACTTTTTTGTGCAAGAGCCATTATTGAGAGCAACATTTACAAATAAATCAGATTTTACTCAACTACTGGATTTTACTGGAAAAGTAGCAACCGGACTAATTTTTGGAAGTTTTGCATCTTCTTATACAATTTTTACAATAATTATGATATGCTAAGTAAAAATAAATTCAGTGAAGTGCGGCACTGACCCGCGCAAGAAGGGTTCCGTACTGACAGGAGATATGTAATTCAATACGAACTTTAGCCCATATAAACTATAGTTTGGGCATTTTTTTCGTTTTTGGGTTTTTTCAGTTTAAAGCTTTTTTTAGTTTTGGGGTTTTTTGAATTTATTGGCGCTTTTTTTCTCGTTTTGGCGATTTTTTTTGGTTTTTGAAGTTTTTTTAATTTTTGCGATTTTTATTATTTTGGCGTTTATTTTTATTTTGGCGATTTGTTTATTTTTGCGATTTTTTTTTTAATTTTGGCGTTTTTTTCATTAGGTGATTATTTTTGGTTTTGGCAATTTTTTTAGTTATGGCACTTTTTCTCTCGTTTTGAGCATTTTTTTTTTTGGTTTTTTGGCGTTTTTTTAATTTTGGCGATTTTTTTCGTTTTGGCGTTTTTTTTGAATTTTGGCGATTTTTTTTTTAAATTTGGCGATTTTTTTTAATTTTGGCAATTTTTTTTAATTTTGGCGATTTTTTTTAATTTTGGCGATTTTTTTTCATTTTGGAGATTTTTTTCATACAATTAATTATTTTGGTTTTGGCGCCTTTTTCGCGTTTTGGCTTTTTTCGGTTTGGTGTTTTTTTCATTTTGGAGATTTTTTTTCATTTTGGAGATTTTTTTTCATTTTGGAGATTTTTTTTTCATACAATTAATTATTTTGGTTTTGGTGCCTTTTTCGCGTTTTGGCTTTTTTTCGGTTTTGCGTTTTTTTTTCATGTTGGCGATTTTTTGCTTTTGTGCGATTTTTTCGAATTTCGCGATTTAGAAATTAGAAATTTAAAATTTTTTTTTAATTTTTTGGCGATTGTTTTAATTTTGGCATTTGTTTATTTTTGCGATTTTTTTTTTAATTTTGGCGTTTTTTTCATATAGGTGATTATTTTTGGTTTTCGCGATTTTTTTAGTTATGGCACTTTTTTTTCTCGTTTTGAGCATTTTTTTGTTTGGTTTTTGGCGTTTTTTTAATTTTGGCGATTTTTTTCATTTTGGCGTTTTTTTTTAATTTTGGCGATTTTTTTAAATTTGGCGATTTTTTTTTAATTTTGGCATTTTTTTTTAATTTTTGGCGATTTTTTTCGGTTTGGCGATTTTATAATTTTTGGATTTTTTAGTTTTACCGTTTTTGCAAATTTCAAGAGTTTACCTTTTACGGTTTCCGAGATATAGCAAGTTGTCAAAATTACATAGTCAAAATTGCATTAACTGATGGACCACCCTTTAATTTAAATTTTAAAATTTTTTTTTTTTTAAATTTTACAACAATTAACACTAAAATTCCAAAAAATTTTAATTTAAGGGTGGTCCATCAGTTAAGGCAATTTTGACTATGTAATTTTGACAAATTGCTATATCTTGGAAACTGTAAAAGGTAAACTCTTGAAATTTGCAAAAACGGTAAAACTAAAAAATCCGAAAATTATAAAATCGCCAAACCGAAAAAAATCGCCAAAACTTGAAAAAAATCGCCAAAAATTTAAAAAAAATCGACAAAATAAAAAAAAAATCTAGCACTCAAATAAGTCGCCAAATTCGAAAAAATCGTTCAAATAAAAAAAATCGCCAATATGAAAATAAACGCCAAAAACCGAAAAAAATCGCCAAAACGTGAAAAAATGCGCCAAAACCCAAATAATTGTTTATGTGAAAAAAAAATCGCCAAAATGAAAAAAAAATCGCCAAATTAAAAAAAAATGCCAAATTTAAAAAAAATCGCCAAAACGAAAAAATCGCCAAAATTTAAAATAAACGCCAAAAACCGAAAAAATCCTCAAAACGAAAAAAAAGTGCCAAACCAAAAAAATCGCCAAAACCAAAAAAAAAAATCATCTATATGAAAAAAACGCCAAAATTAAAAAAAATCGCCGAAAATAAAAAAATTTCCAAAATAAAAAAACCGCCAAAATAATAAAAGTCGCCAAAATTAAAAAAACTTCAAAAACCAAAAAAAAAATCGCCAAAACGTGAAAAAAGTGCCAAAACTCAGAAAGTGCCAATAAATTCAAAAAAAAATTCTCAAACTAAAAAAACGCTTAAAACCGAAAAAACCCAAAAACGAAAAAAATTCCCGAACTATAGCTTATATTGGCTAAAGTTCGTATGCAATTACATATCTCGTGTCAGTACGGAACCCTTCGTGCGCGGGTCAAAGTCGCACTTTACTGAATTTATTTTGTTCAGAGGATACCTAATAATTTTTTTTCAAAATAAAATAAATCTCCCATAGAAATAAAAGTATATATTGTTGTACTTTTATAAACTTTTTATAACACTTATTTGACAAGTGTACAATAGCTATTTTTGCTTTTTGAAAAACTAGGAAATTTTGTAATGCGGGGAGAAATTATTTGCTCAATTCACAACCTATTGTAGGAGTCGTAGTTCATACAAACGTTGTTGGTAAATTCTATGTAAGCATTCGTTTATAAACAATGTTTGTGTTGAAATTATTAGCAACTTATGTGCGAATAATAATACTACTCTTACAGTAGGTTGTGAATTGACGAATTATGTATATATTTTGTTAAATATAATAATTTAACTACTTACATAGATAGATAAAGTAAAAAAGTGCTTGTAAACCAAGATGTTAAATATAAGAACGCAAGTGGATTTTACTCTTGCAATTTCTTTTGGATGTCAATTACATACATCGTCTATTTTCTTCTACCAGAAGTCAATGAAAATGTTTTTGTTGTTTTCCATCCGAAAGATTTTTTTCCTCCGAAAAATTTTCAGCTAAATAAACATTATCAGCTGCTTCCAATCATTTTAAGTTGGCAGCATTGAACTTAGCACAGCGAAAACAAGATTGCATTTAATAAAATCTACTTAAAACCAATTCAGAAAAGGTTTTAAGTTGGTTTTAACAAAATCATTTTGCGTGGTAAAACCAGGTTTTAACGTTAAAACCAACATTTATTAAAACCATGTCAGTGTGAAAATATTTAAAAGTTTATAAAATTATATCGTTAGCTGAAATGTAAAATCATGTAACTACACTTTATTTAATTTTATAGAAAAGATAAAAAACTTACAAAAAATAAAATTTCTTTAATTTGAAAATTTGTAGAGACATGTGTTTTGATGGAATGCAATGGATTCCTTGTTATTTAAGTAGTTTTGCATTTCAGCTGACGATATATAATAAACTTGCGAATTCTCTAGACAATGAAGTCTACACAAGTTTTTTTTGTAATTTCATAATGAATCGAATATTCTATTTATTTATTATTTTACATAAAAACAAAAAAAAACAATCAATACAGATCATATTGCCAGACAAACGTTTTCTTTTCGCTCAAAATTAAGATGTGTGAAAAAAAAATTTACCAATGCATCGATTTATTTTTTGAACAACAAATGGAAATATGGAGAAAAAGAGATCGTAAATCAAATGTTAGGTTAAGGTCTAATAAAACAAAAAAATCTAAATCATGCCTACAAACTTTTACGAATACTTAAAATTTTTATGAATTAAAAAACAAATAAATTAAAATGCTCTTTAATAAAAAAACTTTAACATCTCATTAAAAAAATTCAATTGAAAAGCTTTTCTCGAGAACATTGGAGGCATTTTTCAGCATGTTTTTTTTTTAACTTAACATTTAGGTGAAGGTTAAATAAGATTCGGCACAACCGTAGCAATAGGTCTACTTAATAATTGCCTTATCTAACAATGTTGTTGTTGTTATTTTTTATTGTACATTTATTCCACACGTTCTTATTTAATATGTATAAAATGTGTGTTTGTTTCTTTTTTGTAATGGTGACGCAACGCAATTTACAAACAAGATTGGAAACATTATTGTAAAATAAATAAAAGTTTTTAAAGCAAATTTAACCAACTTCAACAGTCACTAAGGCCCAAATTCACAGTCATTACTTAAATAATAGCAATAGTTTAACCACTTATATTTGAGTCACAGCTCTTTGTTTACCATTAGTTAAACCATCAATTTTCATAGGTTAATAAATAGTTAGACAACAGCTGTTTTCGTTGTAAACTTAGACTTAGACATATTTCACACATACGTTGTCAAGCACTTTCTTTGAATTTAGCTGTAACACATTCTTGTTTTTATTTTCTATTACATTTTGGTTTTTTCGAATCAATTTCAGCACTAATTCAATATCTTGCAACGTAAAGTTAGACCAACGAGCACTGTTTTATTAATTTTTAAGAAATAATATAACAAATGTTAGCAAAAAACATATGCTATAGCAGAGCTGCCAATAGTGAAACTTAATAATATAATTTACTTAATTTACCATTCTTTGCTCATATTATAAACTGTCAATATGATTTATTAGTTAAACAATAGTTATCATTTTAGTTTACTAATCATTACCTAATGACTATCAATTGGGCCTTAAGAGTTTTAGTTTAGTTTATGATCGTAATTTGCAAGGAATATGTACTTGGAACAGCAGGCGACAAACAGGTTAGCAGCATATTGTCACACAGTAGGATCAAAAGTCCTTTTTTAGCGGAAAAATTAGGAAACGGAAACTTTTAAAAAGATCTTTTTGTTATAGAAGGGGAAGGAAGATTCGTGTCATTATTATTAGGGGTGTTTCACAACATTTCGTGCAAGTTCGGCCTAATGAGAGTAGAAAGGAAATTACTCTCTGAATGTTACAAAGATATCCAAAATTGCTGGAACGCAGAAAACATACAGAATTGCACATCTTGAAGTACTAATGTTGCTTACTTTTTATATTAAATTTTAATTTAAGTAATTTTATTCGCTTAAAATGTATAACATCACAAAAACAAAAATTTTGCATCATCGGAAACAACCTGTAACTGATCTGAAAAATTTTTCTTTTCTTTATTTGCAAATTTCATATGTAAACAAAAACAGCTGATTATTTAATTCTTATCCAAACTTACCCAGAAGAAAAAGGTAGTACACGTTTGTACAGGAAATGAAAAAAATTGCTCTCGAAAGTGCACAAAAATTGTTAGCAGGGAAGCTTTTCGTTATGCATCTGGAACAGACCTATTATTATTAGGTCTTAGAACAAACTGCATGTTTCAACAAAATTTTGAGGCTATAGGAGGAGGGTGACGAGGGGATGGTTGCTGCTACATTAATTAATTAATAAACAAGAATTTTTTATTCACGACCGCTCCTGCTGAATTGCTTGTCATTGAATGACTTCGGATTAGAGATGATCGAAACTGTGATTTTTTAATAATTTTGCTGTTTGTGAATGTGATTTCTAAATCGCTGTTATTTTAAACTGTGACTGTTTTCACAGTTTAGAAGTATGTATTTTGTTTGAAGCAGTTCTGCTATTTCTAGAAAATCTAACAAGAAGAGCAGCAGTGAAATTAAACAGTGACTGTTATTTTTATACATTCACAGCAAAAATTATTTGTAAATACAATTAATTTTTTTTTGTTATATCAATTAAATAATTAATGGATTTTGGACCTACAACGATTTTTGTAAATACAATAAACGAAATTGTAAGTTATAGGAAAATCTGAAAAATATTTTCAATTAAATAAATCAACAAATAGTTTGTTAAAATTTACTTATTTTTTCAAAATTTATTTTTGTTAGATTTCAAAGATTATTTTAATTAAAGCTATTTTGTTTATATTAACAATGTGAATTGTCGAATTTCCGCACAAAGTTTGATTATCATAATTGTTACACTAACAATATTATTTTTATACAAAATCACAATCCTCGAAACGATTTTTTGCTTGTCCTCGAAAAACACTAAATGTCTTTGGGCGGAGTTGAACCTGCTACCTTAGGAATAATAAACTGACTTGCTTACTTCTCAGCTAGAGAGCAATACTTTATTAGAAACACAAAAAATTAATACAACATGATTTCCGTTATAATATAATTTAAAAAATAATTTTGTTGAGTAATTTAATTGACTACAAAAATTAAAATTTCTTATATTAACAATGATGATTGTTAATTTTTAAATTAAATGTTAACAAATTGGTTTGCTGATTGGATTTCGATAATATTTTTTCTATGGAATTCCAGTATTATGAAATACTACACAGAAAAAAATATCATCAAAATGCAACCACCAAAACAAATTGTTAATAGTTAATTTAAATTGAAATATATATTAAGTTGATATAAAAAATTAAGTTGTTGATATGACAAACACAGAAATTTTTTTCAATAAACTAAACTAAACAAATTTTATTTTAAATTAAAAATTTTCTAGTCAATTAAATTACTCAACAAAATTATTTGATAAATTATAACTTAACGGAATACGCACATGTAGAAGAAACAGAAGAGCTCACCTTTTCTATGTATTCATTATTTGCTTATCTAATAACGATTTGCTCTTTAGCTGAGTGGTAAGTACATTAGTCTATTAATCAAGAGATTGCCGGTTCGACTCATCCAAACATCTTTAAAATTTAACAAAAAAGAAAATTTAAAAAAAAAATATAAAATAGCTAATATAAAAAAAGAAACAACATTAGAATTTGAAAAACAAATTCATTAAAAAAATTATTTTTTTCTGTTAACAACTCAATTGTTACTAACACAATAACAAATGACTTTAATACAATGAATTAAATTATTTTTTATTTTAAATAAAAACTTCTTAAACTATGTAATTTGTTTTTAACTCATTGTTACGTTATTATTTTTTTTTGGGGGGGGGGGGGGTTCATAATTTTGCTACGATCTGTTTTTAAGGGGGGGGGTAAAAATTCGGAGAAAACAGAGTTACGTAATATATGGACCGCCCCTAAACAGTTCTCAAGATTTTTGGAAATATCTTTGCAAACTGCAAAATTAACTCGTTTTTCGCGAATATCTCGACAACGCTCCTCCAGAAAAATTAATAAGGGCCATATTCGTTGTCAACAGCCCTAATTTAGTTAAAAAAAACATTTACTTTTATAGGTTGATTTTTTAGTGGCATCCAGCAGTAGTCACCCATCATGAATATTTTCACTAAATATGTGGTAACTTTTTAATTTTTTGTCCTCTGATAACAATTTAACGCTTAATAGGTTGGCTTCAAGATTTTATTTAAGATAAATGTTTAAGATCAATTTTAGAATTTTTGTTTGGCTTAAGGGTGCAACTTAAAATAATGAATTAAAAAAAAAACTTAAAAACTTAAATTTTTTTTACATAAAAAGGCCCGTAACTCAATGAGTTTTTATCCTATCAATACATGATAAAAGAAAAACATATATTTACAATGATATTAAATTTGCCAAATTTTAATAAACAGTTCTCTCTCAGTTCTCGTTTGGAAATATCTTTGTAAACTGCAAAAAAAAAAACACGTTTTTCGCGAATATCTCGAATAAAATTAAAATGTTTCGTACGAAATTTACAATACTCGTGGTTTTTTGTTTCAAAAACCAGTCAAGTGCAAGTTTCATATTATTTTTTAATTATATCGCTCATTTACTCAAACAATTTCATAACCAGGGAAATCAGTAATATGCTCTAAAAAAAGTGTTTTATGCTTTTTCAATATGCACTAAAAACTCGTAAATAGGCACTAAAAAGTCAAAAATATGCTCTTAAAAATTAAATAAATTGGTTTATTTGTAAATGAAATTATATTTTTAATTCAAATTAAACAAAAAAAAAACAAAAAAAGGAAGCAAAGTTAACGAAGAAGAACTGAGTTTGACGTGCAGGTTAAAACAAAATTACCGTAAAATTTTTTACTAACACAAATAATCAGAAATAATTCATAGTTAGGCTCAAGTTCAGTAATTTCAATTCTTATTGAATGAAATATTTTTATTAATTAATGTGATTTTCTAAAGAAGAGAAGAAAAACTAAACTTAGACTTTTTTTAAGCTGGGGGAAATACCGATACTTTTCTGTGCAGCCACGCACTTCATCAGCACCCTAGTCTATCTACTTGGGTAGAGATTCTTATTAACATCAGCTATTTAACTTAAATTTACAATGAAACGGAATATGAGAAACGATTGTTGTGTATACAATTGATTTACCTTCGGTAAACACATTTATAAGTATCACTATTAATTTTCTATTTTTTTCCATTTTTTCATTTTTCTAGCACGAAATTATATTACTCTACCTCAGTATGTTTAACTATTCTTACTTATCTTTTTACGATCATGACATTAATTATTTTTACTTATTCCATGTACCATCGGTACATGCATGTAAGTATTGTTGTAGTGGTCTTATGTTACTTGTTGTTGCATTCTACAGTTTTATTTTAGTTATTCCAGCCTTCTGAAACTGTGATAACCAAGTGAACATTGATTGCCAAGTGAACATATTTTTGTCACGTGCCCATGATGTATTAAGTGAGCAATTTTTAGATTCTTTAATTGAACTGTAGTGAATTTTAATCAGAAATAATTCATAGTTAGGCTCAAGTTCAGTAATTTCACTTCTTATTGAATGAAATATTTTTATTAATTAACAAATAATATAAATTAATTTTTATTGGATGCTCTCATAAGAATTTAACTTTTACTTCAAAAGATCATGATATCAGAATTCAGGCTTTGGAGCTGCTTTTTGGATAAATAAGACGGGATTTTTATTTATAATTTTTATTGCAATAAATAACAAAATATTGACCAAGAATTTCAAATAAAACTCTTTCCTGTTTCATCTAAATAAACTTTTATACTCAACATTGGAACAGAGATTAAGTTGGCGAAAAATAATAATACAAATTTTGACCAACCCCTTAACTTGAAGGCATATTAACCCAGATAGCGCCGAAAATTTTTTTTCTTTAAAACTTAAATTTTTATTTCGAAAAGCAATTTTAATAAGTTTCTAGAAAAAAGTTTATAAAATTTATCCGATTGGAGACAGCTGCACCAAGTGGGTTAAATTAAAAAAAATATTCTATCAAGTATCAAAATATGCCCTAAAAGCGTGAATTATGCTCTAAAAATTCAAAAATATGTTAAAAATATACATGTAAGACTGATATATGCAAAAACATGCCTTAAAGCGTAAAATATGCAAAAATATGCACTAACAAATCGATGCCAAAATTCATTAAAATTTCTGAAATTTCTTGTCCCCGCATTAATACGTCAGACAAGAAAAAACATGCAATTGCATGTTTGGGGTTTCCCTGGTCATAACTTAACAAAACTGGTTTGCAGGAAATGGAAAAAGAAACCTTTATTTTGCTTTCAAGAACTGAGTTAACAAAATATTTTTATGAAATTTTTACACAATATCCAGAACGGTATGAGGATTAATTCTGCATCATTAACTCAAAAATTCATTTTATTGAGTTATGACGCTCTTTGAGTAAATGAGCGATACATACATATGTACTAGGGATGCCAAACGGGTAACAATTCAGTACCATTGACAGCTCCTTACAATTGAAGTAGAATACAATACAAGGCAAGTGCAAACTTTTTGTTGTCGGGTTAACGTAAACGTAAGAAATATTTACCGGATAATGCGTTTCGTCTTTCAAAAGTCCGTAGATATGTAAGTATGTTCGTGTTGGTTAAGATTATATAAAAAATGTACATATGTATATTGAAAACAAAAACAAATTTTCGTATTTAGTTATGGTTTTCGGTATAAATTCTTAAACATCAAATGTGATTAATCAACTTAAAAATAGATGAGAAAAATTCTTTTGATTTTTATTTTATTCTCCTATTAGAAAATTGCTAACTTTAAAGACAATCGTATTATGATATATTATCAATATAAAAACTTTTAAAATGCATAAAATTTGTTATTAAAGTAATATTTATTAAAAAAACTAATTTATTTTACCAACAAATTGTAGATCCCGAAATCTCGAAAATCCCGAAAAATCCCGAGATCCCGAAAATTTTCGGGATCGGGATTTAAAAATCCCGAATCCCGTGATTTAAAAATCCCGAATCCCGGGATTTCCAAAAATCAATCCCGATTGGCATCCCTAGTATGTACATAGATAACAAAAAGTTTTATGTGTCTCAAACAGTTAAAGAAATTGATAAAAGTCATGGAAAAAATTCAGTCTTGTAAGAATAATTTTAGGATTGCTACGAAGTTTTCTTTGAGTTACTCAAAATTAAAAATTGTTCGCTTGGCTGGTTCCTGCAATAAACGATTTAATTAATTAATGTAAATGCTAGTGATGCACGAATATTCATATTTGTATTCGAATATTCGGCCATTTTCAGGCGAATACGAATATTTTTTCAAAGAAATTTAATAAATAAAAGCATAACTCCTAAACGAAATTTAAATAAATGACTAAAAATTTTAGTTTGTACAAATACATAAATTTTTTTATAGAAATTTGTGCTTTGTATCATTTTCAAATAACGATCATTAATATTTTGGGAAAATTTTATTAAATTTAAAGTACGCCAACAAGAGTTTAAAGTCCTTTTTCATAACAATTTTGTAATATTTCTTATTGCATATAATATTCGTATTCGAATTCGCGAATATCGTTTCAAATATTCGTATTCGTATTCGCGAATATCAAAAATTTACATTCGTTACATCACTAATACATACATACATATGTACATATATATTAAAATTTTTGCAAGCTTTGACTGACTATTTACTATTCAGTGGACTTTAATTTAAATATAGTTTGCATTTTTTAATAAGCAATTTTATACGAATTTTTAAACACCAAGAATTGAAAAAGCTTATTCTGTAAAAACAATAAAACAAAAAAATATAACACAAAACTTAAATTAATTTCAGAAAAAAGCACAATGAAAGATCGCCAAAAAGTTTTCTAACAAACTTTTTTTCTATGTATGAACATAAGTATGTATGTATGTACAACGTTTTTCATGTAATATACTCGATTTTATCGAAGAGAATTTTTTAAAATTGTTTTTGAGAAATTTGTTGTAGTTTTTGAGAAAATTGCTTAAAATTGTTTGCATATGGCAAAGTGTTTTTAAAAGCTTTGCTTATAAGTATATATTTTATTAGTAATATCTATAATGGAAAGAAACAATACCTCAACCTTTAACCTCAACCTACATTTTTCTTCTTACACAAATTAATGTAAAGAGTAGAATTACTTTTAAAGAGAGAAAAAAATTTTTTTTTAACATTTCAGCAATTTATTCTTTTGTAATGTTGATGTTTGATCTAATTTGCAGTGCCAACTATGTATGGGACGGAAGGAGTGTTAGGAAAGAGTAGTGTTGCCATTCTAGTTATTTGAGGTTCATTGTTTACATGATGACTATTTCTGCTGGTTTTTCTTCCTTAATTTTCTTTGCGTAGACAACTTAAAAATAACATAGGCGTATTAAATTCATATACGATATTTAAACAAAGAATTGCAACAATCAAGTTCTGTTCGATATGTTTTTATTTTTCCAACAAAAATATATTTTTATTTCCTATTGAGAGTTCCTCTTTAATACACTAAGAGAAAAATGACGAAGTAAAATTTAAGAATTTTTAAATTAATTCTTAAAATTAAGATCGTAATCTAAATTTAAGAACGTAATCTTCAATTTAATGATGTGGTCTTAAACTTTAACCGCCGTTTTTATTAAAAAAAAAATTTAGGTTTATTGCAGGTTTATTTGGCAAATTTCGCATAGAAATACCTCAAATAAAATAAATATTTTTTATGAATACGGCAGTAAGAATGCATTCTTTAAACAAAAAAAACCCAATACTAATTTTAAAATCATATTCTTAAATGTTTAAGAAAGTGAACTTAATCTAAGATTTTTATTAAGAATAAGATTTTGAATCCGATCTTAAAATGAGATTTTATTAAAGATTGCAATCTTAAATGTGATCTTAAAAAAAATTTGATTTTATTCTTGTATCAAGAATTTTCGCATTTAACAGACTATTTACATTGATATGATTTGATTTCGAGTGTAAAATTTTGATTTTAGCATATTTTTCCCTTAGTGTACGTATTTTAAATTGTACTTGACTTGTTTAGTTTTTGTTTAATTAATTTTACCTAAGTGTTTAAATATTAAAATTTTGTTATTTAATTAATCTACAGAATACATACCAAAACTAAAGACTCTATACTTGCACAACGGGACCAAGTAGGACCCAAGTGGTCTGGTTTTACCCTTAAAACTGGCAACATGTGCAGCAATGAATGACAAATTTATAGACATTTATAAAAATAGTATATGTACATATTAGTGATGTAACGAATATCAATTTTTGATATTCGCGAATATACGAATATTTCAAACGATATTCGCGAATACGAATTCCAATATTTGAAACGATATTCGCGAATAAAAATATGAATATTATATGCAATGTTAAATATTAAAAAATTGTTATGAAAAATTAATAAAAAGTACCCCAAATTTTAAAGATCGTCATCGAATAATATTTGAAAATGATACAAAGCACAAATTCCTATAAAAAAATTAATTTATTTATACAAACTAAAATTTATAGTCCTTTATTTAAATTTAGGATTTATGCATTCATTTTTTTAATTTCTTTGAAAACTATTCGTATTCGCCTGAATTTGGCGAATATTCGACAATTCGAATGCGAATATTCGTGCATCACTAGTACATTTGTATGTATGTATGTACTTAGCTAAAAAAATTATATATGGTCCATATATTTTTAATATATGAATGTATATAACCATATATGAATATGTATGAATTCATGTATGGAAATATATGGTATTAAACATGGCAAAACTATTATATATGAACTAATATATGGACTAATATATGAAATGTATTATAATATATGAGCTCATATATGAAAATTTAATTATGAAGCTCTTCATATGTGGATCCATATATAAATATAAGATATGGAGCCATATAAGAATTTATACATACATGATATCTCACATAAGATCGTTTTTGCAATCAAAAAAGCTTGGAGTTTTATCACTGCTGAATTGGAAATATGGAAAAATATTGGAAATATAGAAAATAAAATTCTCTACATAAGAAACAAAGTTCATATTACTGTATTGAAAACTATTGCTAGACGGATTATTTTTTCTTTTATAATTAATTGCATTAGTTTTTAATCTGATTTCTTAAGCTAAATGTTATGTACGAATATGATTTATGTGTTTTTGAAGAATGAAATGACTTTAAGTTCATTTTGAATTATTTGTCCAAACGACTGTTTCATTAAATACAACCTCTCTCTCAAGTCTAAAAAAAAATTTAATTTATTGGACAGCAGTGCGCTTTTGTGAATCAAGAGTGTATTAATACCAACTTTGCATACTTTGGAGGGAATTTACACATAAATCTATGAAAATGTATGAATATATATAATCAGATATGCCCATATACCCTCATTTTTCGGATCCGAACCATATATGGGATATCATATATGCTCCATACATAGTTTTTTAGCTGGGTATGCATTTATATGCATGTACGAAGTGGCTACTGTTTTGTGAAATTGCAATTGGTTTTACATACATACATGCATATAAACATAAATTAATAAATTATAAAACTTTGAAAGGTATCACATACATCCTAACACGCTCATTTTACAATTGTCATTCGGTGTGCACTCGTGAAATATGCTTCTACACTACAATAGCTAATGTCCTTGCTTGAATTGAATAACAGTTTTAAGGCCCAACTATAATAGGAATAAGCGAACTTAAGCAACTGTGCGGTTACATATAAAACGTATGTGGAAAACTATAATGTACTTATGGAACTTTTCGTCAAGTTTCGTCAAATTTCATTTGCTTAAGTTAAGTGCCAAACTGAACGCACATTCCGTACGGAAAACACTGTTTTTGCATTTTTTTAAACTCAAGCAAACAGCAGCAGAAAACATTAATTGATTTTAAATATTTTTTTATTGTTCCTTATTTTAAACTCAGAAAAAAAGCAAAAATTTTATTTTCATTCTTTGTTTTACAATACACATATGCACACATACACTTGAGATTATTTGAGTATGTTCACTGTTGTACTTTTTGATAGGCAAAACAAATAAAACAAGTAATAAAGTGGTGGATATAATTACACGTGAATTTTTAATAGATTAGGACGTTCCAACAAGTTAATTTGATTGAATTGCATTTATTTAGTAGTTAAAAAAAGAAACAAAATTACTAAAAAAATTTTAACAATACCTATATGTGCAACTGTGGCTAAAGAATACTTAAGTGCATGTAAGTACTTTGTGGCCACCTAAAAGTCACATCTGAATTGCTTAAGTATTTGACAGACTTATCGTTCAATTCTGGCATTAGCTTAAGCCAGCATATTCATATTATAGTTGGGCCTTTAGCGTTCTCATGAAATCAAGAGCACTTAAAGGAGAGAACAATTCAATATTGTACACCATGAAGATTAAGCAAGCATACATCTTGTGCTCACCTTTAATATATACATCTACATATCGCACAAAAAGTCACAACTAAAATTTTTCAAAATGGTTTTATTTTTTTTTATAAACCAGTTCACTGAACTAAGTCTTGTTGAACAAGATAAAATACTGTGATTTCAGTTTTTATGTTAGAAACTTGCGACATCTGCGATTTTTTGAGTTTTGACTGTTTATGTTTTAGTGTGCGATATGTGTTTGAATATTTGGAACTTTACATCTGATACATATTTATGCACGTGAAAATTACATACATACATAAAGGTATAGCTGTCAATTAAATAATTATTAATTAAAAAAAAATATTTGAAAATTTTCCATGAAAAAAAGTGGCTACAAGTATTTATCGTTACCTGCTAACGTGTTGTTAAAAAAATCCATAAAATGTAGGAAAAACCTGAACTCTTTAATAACCTACAAGAAGTAATTTGCAAATCCACAAAATTTAATTACCTAATTACCGCGAAAATCAATGTAAAAGTGTAAATGAAAAGAAAAACAATATTGTTTTGTTTTCTATATATCGCACAATAAATCACAAACAGTCTCAACTAAAACTGGTCTAAGTGGTTTTGTTTTTTTTATAAACCACTTACGGCCCTTTTCACAATGTACAATTAAAAGCTAACAGGTACTTTAACGGCAAGTTTTGTATAAAGAACTGTCATTTAAAGTTCACGTTGACTCTTAATCATACATTGTGAAAAGGGACGTTAATTTAAATAATTTGTTTAAAGACCGCAACAATTTATTTTGAAATATGTCCTTCTTGAAGAATATAAAATACCGTTATGCTTGTTTTTATGTTACATACTTGTGTCATTTGAACTGTATCAACACTTGTTTGCCACTACTCAGCATCTGAAATTTTTTGAGTTGCGACTGTTTATGATTTAGTGTGCGATATGTACTTGCAAAATTAATAAAAGTAGGATTAATTTTTGTTTAGATATTTTGCCAAACTTAGCAAAAGAAGTAAGTAATGTGAAACGTTGCTTGTGTAAAACTTTGCAGTCCTTAAAAAATTAAAATTATCAGCCAATAACAACAAAGTTTGCTTGGTGTCACCCGTCTAATATGTTTAAGTTTTGGCGAAATCTTGCATTTCTTCATTCTTGATTGTTACACTTTCAACTATGTAAATTCCTATTTGTTATTTTTCCTTTCTATACACATTCATCCTTATTCCAGTTGTCAACATCTCAATACAATACCTAAAAATTGTGGCTTGTCTACTCGCTCTCGAGAATATTTTTGTGCTATTGACGGATTATTTCTCTTCCCTAAGGTATAGAAAGTAGAGTGAGCCTGTCAATAGCAGTCAGTTGTTTTCTACAACGGGTAGACAAGCTCCAAGTTTTTGTTATTGTAATGATGCGATGTCGATGTTGACAATTGGAATAAGGGTGATTGATGGTAGTAGTTTTAAGGATACTCTAGCAATATATTGTATTATTATTATTATTATTATGACATGTTTGTAGTTATCAATTAATGAAAAATCGAACTAATTGTAATCACAAATAAATATTTTTTACAAAATTCTTCCACTGTGTTCTGTTCCTAGCTATGCATCTCAGCTGGTTAAAAGTTTTCCTGGTCTCGCTGATAACATTTCTTCTCCAAGTCGCTCTAGGTCTTCCAACGCCAATATATTTTATTTACATTTATATGTTTTTTATTTAGCCATAAACAAATGGCTAAATATGATCTATAGTATTATGCCATTTTATTTTTTTTATCTTAGTAACTTTTTCATGAAATTTTCGATTTGCTAATTATGGGCGAAATATTTGAGACAAGCATTGTCACAATTAAAAATCATCTACATAATGTGCAAAGTAAATAGGAATTAGTGCTTCGTAAGGGAAAGTCGAACCAAATGGGGAAAAATGGATTGGTTACTAAAAGAATTGCCTGATCTCTAAAAATATATTATTCAACTAATTAATAATAAAGGGTGTTTTTTATAGAGTGACACAAATTTAAATCACAATAAAAGAAGGAAAGAAAATTTTAATATCAATGTAATGGGCTTTATTGGAAATAAAATATTGGTGTCTATTCTGAAATACGCGCCGACTTCGTGAAACTTGCATGGAAAACAAAAACAAAACTGTGTAAATGTAAAAAATTTTGTTTTTGTTTCTCATACAAAATTAACTGTTTTTGAAAGAAAGAGAAACGCGTTGAAATTCTCACGTTTATTTCATTTATGAAATGCATGGCAAACAAAAACAATTTTTGAAAATTTGTTTTTGTTTGAATGTAAAGTTTCACTTCTTCGACGCGTTTTCCAGAAATTAATGTTTAAACATGATTTCTCCCATGTGGCCGCCACGGTTGACGCGTAGAAGGCGCAATCTGCATCACCAATTTTTAACAACTTTTCGCAGCATTTGCGCCCGTATTTCGTTGATAACTCTTTTCAGGTGTTCAATTGTTTGTGTTTTATCGACGTAGACAAGTGACTTAACCAAAGAAAATAACCCAATGGGGTTAAATCACACGATCTTGGTGGTCAATTAATTGAGCCATTACGTGAAATTAGTTTTTCATCAAAAATTTCTTTGAGTGAATCAATTGTAGCGCGCGCTGTTTGGCATGTGGCTCCGTCCTGCTGGAACCACATATCAGCAATATTAATGCAACGTAATTGAGGTACGAAAACATTTCGATTCATGTTCCTATGTATTATCCACAACACTGAAAGCTTGCCAAGGTCAAAATGATTCCAAAGTCGGGCAAAGATCTTACCAAAGCTGAGTCATATAGGCCAATAAGTTTGCTATCAACTATGTCAAAACTCTTTGAAAAGCTTCTCATGAAAAAATTGTCCCCTATTCTAACATATAATATGTGCATACCGGACCACCAATTTGGTTTTAGAAGTCAGCATAGCACCATTGAACAAACGCATAGATTGGTTCAATGTATAAGAAGAACATTTGAATTAAAGAAGTACTGTTCTGCACTGTTTATTGATGTTTCTCAGGCTTTTGATAAGGTTTGGCATGATGGCCTAGTTTTAAAATTGAAGACATATATACCAAATAACATTCTAAAACTTTTAGAAAGTTATATTTTAGGCCGGAAGTTCTCTGTTATGGAAGGAGAATTTATGAGTACGCCCGAAACTATTTTATCCGGTGTGCCACAAGGGAGTATACTGGGGCCACTTTTATATTTGATTTATACTTGTGATATGCCTGTGAGCAGTAATATACACACTTCTACATTTGCAGATGATACAGCCTGCCTTAGTATGCACGAAACCCCTCATGAGGCATCAAGATATCTACAGGAACATATAACGCAGCTTGAGCTATGGTTAAACTTATGGAGAATAAAAGTAAACGAACATAAGGCCGTACAGATAACATATACCTTACGAAAAGATACTTGTTCCCCCATTAGAATCAATAGTCAAATTGTTCCTCAACATTCACATGTGAAATATCTTGGTATACACCTTGATCTTCGGCTTACATGGAAACACCATATTGACTCTAAGCTAAATCAGATAAAACTTAGGTTATCTCAAATACACTGGTTGATTGGCAGAAACACTCAGCCTGGACTGCAAACTTCTAATATACAAGTCGCTTTTGAAGCCAATATGGTGTTACGGTATCCAGCTATGGGGTACTGCTTCAGAGAGACACAAGGGCTCTGTTACTCAATACTCTAGATGGGACTGCTTGAAAATACATTTATTTTTCCTTTTTGATTATCACTACTCATGTATTATTTATAACTATCACTAAGTTTATGTCCGACACTGGTCGGGCCTAATAATTATTTTTAAGCCTTAAGATTTGATTACTTATTGTAAGTACATATTTGAAGATACAATAAATAAATACATGTATTTAAAAAAAATGTTCCTATACTGTTCACCATTTCGACAAAAGCTTGTGGATTCCCCTCACTCCAAAAGCGACAAGCCTGATTTCTGCTTTTTTACATACTCATTCAACCAGAAATGGAGGGAAATTCAAAGTTATTTTGATTAAAAATTTAAACAATTTGCACGCGTTGCTCTGTTGTGAGTCAATTTGTAATGAAACTTTAAAGCAAACTAAATGAAAAGCGACTATCAGCTGTTAAATGGGTGCTCAAATAAAGCAGTGATGCCAACTCAAAGTTGTGAAACTCTAAGAAAAAAAAAGCCTTACAAAGTTATATACATATATGTATGTACATTAGACCGTATTATTTTGTGTGATCGTGAAAACCACGACTTTGTTGCCAGGGTGACCGATGACATTTTTCAACAAGTGGCACCAAAAGGGGATTTATCTCACAAAAAGGGGCAAAAATATTATAAAACGAGAAAACTACACTAAATTTTTTATTTTTAATGTATTTTTATATAATTGACTCTACAAAAATGGAGACAAAAATTGGCAAGGCAGATAAAAAAAGTGGCAAGGCAGTCGAAAAAGTGGCAATTTGCTACTTTAGTCGGTCAAACGGTCACGCTGTTTGTTGCCCGTCTCAAATGGGGACTTCAAAAACATTTGACCTCCTAAACGGTGACCGTTCATGGCCGTGTCTAAAATAGGTGATTTTTTTATATATATTTTCGTATTTTGTCTCAAGACAACATATTAAAATAAATTCAGTGAAATGCGACTTTGAACCGTGCACGAAGGGTTCCGTAAGGACACTAGATATGTAACTCAATACAAACTTTAGCCTAAATAATATACAGTTTTGGCATTTTTTTCGGTTTTGTTTTTTTTTTGTTTTGGCGCTTCTTTTAGTTTTGGCGATTTTTTTTCATTTTGGCAATTTTTTTCATTTTGGCGATTTTTTAGTTTTGGTACCTTTTCCGTGTTTGGCTATTTTTTCGGTTTTTGGCGTTTTTTATTTTGGCGATTTTTTCGGTTTTGTCGATTTATTTTAGTGTTAGAATTTTATTTAGATTTTGGTATTTTTTTTTTGTTTTTGGCGATTTTTTTTCTGTTTTGGCGATTTAGAAATTTTGGGATTTTTTAATTTTACCGTTTTTGAAAACTTCAAGAGTTTGCCTCTTACGGTTTCCAAGATAAAACAAATTGTCAAAACTATATAGTAAAAACTGCATTAACGGATAGAACACCCTTTAATTTCAGTTTTTTTTAAATTTTAGTGTTTATTGTTGTAGTCACACTCTTGTTGGCGTACCTTAAAGTTAATAACAAACACCCAAAAATTCTAATGATCGTCTTTGAATAATATTTGAAAATGATTCAAAGCACAAATTTCTATAAAAAATTAATGTATTTGTACAAACTAAAATTTTTAGTCATTTATTTAAATTTCGTTTAGGATTTATGCATTTATTTATTTAATTTCTTTGGACAAATATTCGATATTAAGGCGAATACGAATACATTCGTATTCGCTTTCGCCTTAAAATGGCCGAATATTCGATAATTCAAATACGAATACAAATATTCGTGCATCACTAGTATGTACATACAATTGTATGTATATTACATGGGATTTTAAGATTTTTCGTTGATCGTTTTGGAACACCCTTTATAGTTAACTCTAATGTACTTTTTGTTTTAGCGGCCAAGGTTCTACATAGTCTGTCGAAATTTCAGGTCCGTAGCTCTTACGGTTCCTGTGACGGGCAGCGTAGCGAAAACAATAGGGTTCCTTTTCACCTTTGGTGTACGGAACCCTAACAAGTACATCATCTGGAAGATTTTTTAAGTCGCTTCTAATGGTGTATTAAACTTTTGCGCTATGAAATAATGCCCAAGGAAATAATGCCCAAATAAGAAAATGAAATATTGTTCAAACATCATTTGTTTCTATATTTATGATTTGAACGGGCTAAAGTTCGTAGCGCTTTTTAAGCCAAATTACATGTGATAATTATTAATGAACAAATAACACTAAAGTTAGTTGTAAATATTCTAACTAGCACGTAGATGAACGGAACAACTAGCTATTTTCGAGGCCACTAAACCTTCAACATCAGCGTTTTTTCTCGTTCCAGAAGCAATGCAAATTTTGATAAGTTTGGCAAAAATTTACAAGGTAAATGATCTCTTAACAAAACTAAATTTGTGGATAAATTTACGATTATTTTCGAACATAGTAATCATAACAAGTTTACATTGCATTCGTTTTATATGAAAAAAAAAGAATATTTGAGTTTTAAATTATATTATTATGTTAAATTATATTTGTATAAACTTGTTTTAGGCGTTCTTATATAGTTTACTAAATATAGCAAAATAGTTTTAGAATAACAAAATTGAGATTGGGAGTTTTCAAAACTTCTTCACAAGTACAATTTTTATCTATTTGATTAGCATTCAGATTGAAATGAAAACTTTAATATATTCTAACCCTCATCATTCATATTCATAAAATTTAAAATAAGTTTGATATATATTTTATTTTAAGTTATTCATACATGAGACCGATCCCATGCCCCAAAAGTGTTCCCTCCCAGAGATATGCGCGTTTTATGATGGTGATGGTACACCAAAGATGAACGTATTTAAATCTTTAAAATGGCTCTCCTGAACAAAAGTGGTTTTTACCCTTAGGTCCCTTTCTATTTTGCGCGTCACATATATGAATATGGATTCATATACATACATACATACATATTTACATTATATTTATAAAAAATAATTATTTTATTGTTTTGAAAAGCAGCAAATAAAATACTTTTTTTAATCACTTGAAAACAATTCAAGTTTTTTCATTTTTATTTTGCGGCTAATTTTAACAAGTTCTATTTAGGAATGCAAAGCGAAAAGGACAGAAATGCAAAGATGGTTAAACGTCTTCAGGAATACTTTGCACACTTACTTTGTTGTAGAATGCAAAGACCTTGCAAAGAGCTCAAATACTTTACAAAGAGTGCGAGGGATTTACAAAGAGAGCAAAATCTTTGCAAAAATATGCTTAGTGGAAAGTGAAATTTGCAAAGAATATTGTGGGACAGAAACACCTATCACTTTCCCAAAAAATGCGATTTGATAAGTACACAGTGAAAAAATGAAAAGTTTTTTTTGGAATAGGGCCCTGGTGAGCTAAATTAAATTTTTAATAATGAAAATAATACGTCCATAAAATTGTACTTTTAACTAACCTTAAGTTGTAATAATTTCTTGATTTCAATGACTGAAAACATCGGCAGCGCAACATGTTGCGCTTAGTCTAGGGATTTTCAACTTATTTGTTAAACAGTTTCACTTAGAAATTTTTTTTATATTTTATATTTTATTTTATTCTCGCTTTGCTTTGCAAAAAAAGAAATAAAACAGACAGGAATAAAAACTTATTCAGAGGCTTTGGGCAAATCTAAAAGCACGATTCCAAAAAGACATTTAAATATTTTTAATCAAAAAATCAACAAAATTGGATCAAATTATTTTCTGGAATAGTAAAAAATATTTACTGAATCAAAATTTTATTTCAAGCAAACTTTTGTTTGAAAATTGTTTGAGAATAATTTTTTCTGTATAAATGATATTTTTTACAGTAGCCTCTGCCTCGTTTATGTTGAGAATGTGTGAACTTTTCGAATGGAAAAATTTTTTACCATCCTGTGAAACACAGAGTGGAAAAAATCATGTTTCTTGACACTTTTTGTAAGTTTATTTAAGATTGAATAGTCCTGTGTAAAATAAGACAACTAATATAATTATTTAATTTTTCTCGATGCGAGAACTTTTCATCAGTTACAGAAACGCGGAATTGTTTGCATAAATTTTCGATAAACCATTTAAGTATGTCTAGGACAGAAGAAATTCTTTATCACTTAATTGTTGTTTTCAACACAGCTAGACGAACGAAAATTCTTTTCGTTTTTTTAAGCAAACAAAAAGTTATTTTTGATTCGATTAATACAGTAGTACACTCAGGGAAAAAGTGCGAGCTAAAATTAAGCTGTGTCGTACTTGATTTTAGAATTGTCTAGTTTTCCAAAAATTAAGCCTTCACTTTCTTAAAAAAACACTTAAAATAAGAACTTCAATCTTAAAACAAAATGAAAATCTTAAAACTAGGAAAAAAATCTTAAATTAAGAGTGAAATTATTGTTTTTAGGGTATATCAAGAGTTTTATTCTTATACTAAAACGTATAATTCTTAAAGCAAGTCTGACGTACTTAAGTTTGTCCGAATGTGGTAATTTTTTTTAGTTTCGCTATTATTGTTAACGTGTGCACCTCATCTATAGTGAAAAGTATTTAAAAAAAATTATTGTTTGCAATGGAAAACTGTGAAATATTTAATATTGACCAAAGTTCCGAAGGTAATTGGATGACTGTAGCAATTATTCCGGCCGAAGAAAATAGTTTACATGTTCCGGAGGAAAGCGGAGAATGCTTTGCAGTACAAACTTTTCAAAAAGAAATCTGTGGTGTGCCATTAGAAAATTCTAATGATTTTGCGCTTTTTAATCTTGAAAAAGAAAAATCTCAGCATCCTGCCCAGAACCAGGATGACGAAGATTTGAGGAAACTGTTGAAAGAATTCAATATGGAATCTGTTTTAGAGTATTTAAAAGGTAATTAGTTTCTGCAACATGCATTAGTACTCTTGTGTATGCTATGCGTTTTTCCCCTTTGGATATATTTAAGCTGCACTAGTGACTTATAGAAGCTTACAGTTCATGAAAAAAGAGGAGATGCAGGAAGCTATTCCTATTTAATGAAAATTTAACCAAAAGAAAATTTTTAGTTTTATTTAATTTTTAATATTTTTTTTTGAATAGTTTGGAATAGATGACGAAACTATTTCAATGCCATCAAAAGTGAAGGATTGGCTGAAAACTATGCAAAGTCCAAGAAACACATCCTTAAACTCTTCGCCTTTATAACTTTACTAGCCCACCTTTACATGTATATTACATAAATAATAACAAAGCTTTCATTAGACTTAAGCATATATAATAAGAAGTACATATGCATATTTATGTATATGTAAATATGAATTTTGTTTATTTTAATTTTGTTTTTAATAAAACTGTAATAAATTCAAAATACTACTAATAGTTTATCATTTTCTTTGATGGGGTTGTTTGTGGGTTAAATGCATTTGAATTTCGAATTACGAAAGTAGTGAAATTAAGAGGAAACCCTCTTAAAATAAGATTTAACATTCTAAAATCAAGAACGAATTAGACTTAAAATAAGTTTACATTAAGCTTATTTCAAGACTGTAAAAATATTAAATTAAAATATATATTCTAAAAAATAGAACGAAGCAATTTAATAATAATCGTTCTAAAATTAAGATTATCATCTTGATTTTAGCATTTTCGAGCTTAACAGACTTTCATGACGTTTTCGGCTTGTTTTAAGCCGATTTAGCTTAAATATAGCTTGTTTTTTCCCTGAGTGTAGATATCGAATATTGTACAACTTATGCATATTCTATATTGAAATTCAATATAGAAATTTCTTCCTCGTAATTTTTAAGCGGATGACTACTTCTTTTCAGTATGTCATAAATGTGTTTTAAACAGTGTTGCTTACCTCAGGACAATTTACCTACCCAATTGTTTGTCGGTACATTATTCAATATATATATATATATATGACCTTCTCCGAGAAAACGGACCTAGTGTGTGAAAATGAATTTTTGATAAAAACGCATTGGACATTTTTAATTTAATGGTTTTCTCAATTTTATGGGGTAAATAAATTTTTATCAGAAATCTCACTCATTTCATTTAATTCTACATCCTTTTAGGTACCAGAATCCACTCTTAAGTTCCTTTTCTAGGAGAAGGTCACATATGTACATACATACATACTTACATATATGAATATTAGGGTTCGCTGTTTGGTTTTAAACGAAACAGCGGTTTTAGGCAAGATATTCAAAACAGAAAACAGACATTATTACTTTCGATTTGCGATTTTTACTTCTTATTATTTTTTGTACTTCTTATTATTTTAACTTTGCCTATTAGAACGCACAAAAAGTATATGTACTCCCCAGTCGGAAGTACTTACAATTTGACTGAATAACCCATTATTTTTGTATGAAGAGAATTTCAAAAAGTATGCGGTATCCTATACTTTTTGCTTACAAATATCCAAAGGTCAATAGATTACTGATTGCATAAAAGTATTCAAAATTTAATGGGTTATTTTTTGCTTCGAAATATGCAAAATTTCTTAGATTACCTTTTGCCTAAAATTATTAAAAAGTTTATTGGCAATTTTTCTTAATGAAAAAAATAGAATTTTGTAACATAAAAAATAGATAAATACGCACATTGAAGAATATGCGAAAATAGTTATATTTTCTAATAAAAATAATAGTAAACCAAAGTTATTTTATTATTTTCGTAGCTCATTTTCACAATCAATAAATGTTTTTCTTGATATATTCCATTATTAACTAGAAAGTATTACAATAAGTACTTTCACGTAATGATATAAATAAGTTGTTATTTTATTCATTACAGAACAGTCATTATTATACACATAAAATAATTACATAAATAAGTACCACTCATTACTTTGTAAGCCATTAAAAGAGTACTAACCATTACAAAATTTTGAAAATTTTTTGCAGTGTAATTATTTGAGAGCGGTACATAATTTTTTCATTTAAAACCGAAATTGTTCATAGTTCTTTACAACGTGGCAAAAAATTAATTGATGCATATGTAAAAACTAATTGATTAGAAATTATTGTATCAAAGCTTGCAATGGGTTAATTGGCTTTTCAATCTGAATTTATAAGATAATCAATTGTAATGAAGCTATAATGATTAAATGATTTTCAACGCAAAAAATAAATTATAGCAAAATGCCTGACTTACAAAACATCTAATGATCAAAAATATAGTTTAACAATCGATGAGTGGACTAGTAATGGGGTTCTAAGTAGAACCCCAGAAATCGTTCGATCGACAACTTGTATTACAAACAACAATAAAATTGAAAAATTTGTTGTTGTTTTCATGTTTTCAATGTAAGTATTCTATCGAACGATTTCTGGTGACATCGTGGGACAGGCCGTTACAACTTGTAGTTACAAGAAAACTCAAGAATTTGTACGGTAAAAAATTAACTGAATTTGATATTTCACTGGATTCGGAATGTGGCTTTACTACCCATGGAACAACAGTCTGCATTGCACTGTCTTAAAATTTTTTATTTTAGAAATGTTTTGAATTTTTGTGACACACATGAAAAAAATACGAATTGCTTTTTCTTTTCAGCCAATAACGAAATAACTTCAAATTTTTGTTTTGCGAAGAACACTTATTTAAGGGGCCATCTAGAGTAGGCAACCCTAAAACAACTCACACTCTCTTACAAGTTTTCTATTTCAAAATATAATAAATAGCAAAACCGGAAAAGTATTCACCAATTAATATTTTCAATTAAGAATTTAATTGTATTGATTAAGTTTTTAATTGTATTAATTAATTTGACTGGAAAAACTTAATTGATATTATCAAATTGTTTATAGGTGAAAATTTAATTAATTTTTTAATTGATACTACAAATATTTTAATTAATATAACAAAATCATTCATATTACTTTTTTGTGTGAAAGTACAAGGGCATCTATAGCTTGTGTCATATGTACATATGTCGATTCCATAATTCACCGTTCTGAACGCAGAGATGTTCTAAGACAATAATGAATCACTTAATTATGACCAAATAAATAATACCATATTTTAGTCTTTTTAACGCTTTTATTATTATACATACATGCAGAAAAAATTATGAACTTGTCGTATCATTAAAAAGAAAAATTTATTGGACAAACAATTAAAAAAATGGAACAGCATAATGTTTTGTAAGGCCGCTGCATGTTCGTAATCAGTTTTAACGTAATTGATCCTCCGAGTGTATTGTTAATTAAATGTAATTCTTATCTTTATATATACTCAATTTTTGAAATTCACATATTTAGAATACGAGAATTGTTTACGCAAGAGCTATGAGCAAAAAAAAAAGACGCCAAAGATATTCAATAAATTTTTTCTTTACTATGTGTGGTATTCTGAGGATTCTGCTGTAGTTAATTTTTATTTTTGTATTATTTATTTAGTTATTTATGGATTTTGGGCACAATTTTCTTACTGGTAAATAATAGTGCGTGAAATTGAGAACCATATTCTAAAGAGCAGTAAATTATACCTTATTTGCAATGTTGATGGAAAAAGGCACATTTGGCAAAAATGTTTAAACATTTTATGAAAATTCATCCAGTATAACGCAGTTATTTTTATCTGATCAAAACAGATAAGACATCATTTGATACACAAATTAATAGCCTATCTAACAACATTTACTTGGTTTTAATTGATCCAGCGATGGACTTTAGATGTTGCCTCAAATCGAAGTCCCCTCAATATATTTCGTCTTTCATCACACTATAATTACCGTAAAAAGTACAAAACGTTGATATTTTCTCTCAGATATTCATTCGTCGTTTCCAAGCAAAAGATCATCCTCAAGAGGAGCTTCAGATAAATCCGATATTATCTAAGAGAACTACAGACAATTTTGTATAAAATCTTTTTTATAACATCAAACCAAATTCTGCACCCGATAAAATTGGGTTATTTTTGAAGTATTGTACTGAAGACAGAAGTAAAAAAAAGTAACGTAAGAGATTTCTCGAAATAACATCGAAAAATATGTTATTTACCTCCACTAAAAATGTTCAAGGTCAAATACGGCGAAAATGTTGAATTTTTTATATACACAGAAAAAATTATTCTTGAATTTTTTTCAATTAAGTTATTGCTTAGAAAAAAAAAATTTTTTATTAATATTTTAATTGAATATATGTTTATTTTAATTGAATTTACTGCTCTATCAAAAAAGTGTTATCAACAGAGTTTAACTCAGAATATTATGATATGGTTAACAATTATTGTATGTAAATATTATAATTTTTCTTTTTATGTGTAAAAATCGAGCTGTTTTTTATAGTATGCCACATTGTTTTGAAAAAATATTTTCAATTAAATTACCCAATTAATCTTTTAATTGGTTTTGAACTAAAAACTAAAAAACTACTCAGCTTATATATTTTCTTTTGATTCATAGTAATTTTGACATGCGTGGAATAAAAATAAAATATTAAAAAAAACAGAAATTCATTTTGTTCCCTTATTTCAAAGTCGTCGTCCATACAGTGAAACATTTGCTGCAAAACATTTGAGTTTTTTGACGAGAGGGGAAAGAGGAATGGCAAAGGGTACTTTGTTTCATGTACACGACGTTCTTGTTAAGTACGTCATTCTCGCCTCATTCTTATGAAAAATATATGAGAAAATGTATTAACCTGCAAAACAAAAACTTCACAATGTGGACACGAATGCAGTTTCAAAAGAGAAAACAAAAATGTTTTGCAGCAAATGTTTCACTGTATGGACGACGACTTAACAATCAGATCATAATAAGAAACACAAGCTTATAGAGTCCATAGAGTCTATAATATAGACCAAATGTGAATGGTAATCTTAATATATTGCCGATATTTGGGGTCCGATGCAAATGGTCTTGCGTAAGTATACATACATACATACAGTATATGTAGTATATGGAAAATATTGTAGCCTTTACCTTTACGCAAGACTCTCAAACAACGAATATGGCCATTGTACTTTTGTGCACCATTCGAAATTCAAAAGCCAGTTAGGTTTTTGGTACAATACACAAATACTTAAATTTTTTATACCTACATACATATTTACATAACATAATTTTTTATAAATTTTTTTATACTATTTGATTTTTTCTATATGTCAATTACTATTTTAATAGAATCTTTAAAAAATTTTAAGTAGGTTTTTAATTCAATTTTAAAAATATTTCAATTAATTTTTTAATTAAATATTTAAAAATATCTCAATTACATTTTAATTGATTCTTTAAAAAACTATCAATTAAATTTTTTGTTAATATAATATTTTTTTAATTGAAAAAATCAAAAAAATTTTTAATTAAAATGGATGAGTTAATACTACAATTTCCGTGATTGGTTGAAAACTAATTAATTTTTTAACTGAATCTTTGTTTTTTTTAATTGAATCTTGTTTTTACTTTTTTCTGTGTACATATACTATAAGAAAAGAATAGAAGAAATTTGTAGTTCATCGTTAAAGAAAATTCCTTTTCCACAGGGCTAACACAGAAAATGATATACAGGCAAATCCCGGCATGACCAACGATATAATGCGAAGCCCATTCTCTATACCGAAAACTTGTTTATATTGCGAAGTTTTTTTCAAGTGTTATTTTAACTACTATCATTGTAGAGAAGCTACAATTAGGGTTGTGGATTTCGAGGAATTTTGCTTTTTTTTATTTTTTCATTCCCGTTTCCCGGGAATTCCCGGGAAAAGCTAATTTAATAAATAACCTACATTTATTAAATGAAAATTTACAAAATTTCGATTGTGTTTTTTAATGTAAGCATTCTTTTTAAATAAAAGTTTATAAGATACATTTTGAAGAATTTTTAAATGAATTCAATCAAATAAAATATAGCTACTACTTAAGGGCCACTTAGACTATAATACAAGTATTGACACTTTTGACCAAAATGATTCCTGGTCTTATATTTGTTTCAAAATTTTCAAAAAAACAATAACAACTCAACATGTCAGAGCTGCATTTTCCACAAAAGTATTAATACTTGTATAATAGTCTGAACGGGGCTTTAGCAAGAGATCATTAGTAAACAATTTTATAATAAAGCTTCCCAATTACTTTATTAAGAATTTTCCTAGCTTGTTTCTCATTCTTCTTGAAAAAAATCCAGGACGATTCTTATCGCTAAGTACTATAAAAGCAAGTTACAGTACTATACTCACCTGCACCGAATTTTAAATACAATGAGCCACAGTATGTCTAAATGTTTTTAATTTTAATGATTTTATTTCTCTTCAAATATATCCCTCAGGGTTTCAATAATAGCGTCCACTTATAATAAATTTAAGTACAGTCCATTCAAAGTTTTTACAGCTTCAAAATTTTCACTACACTTGCCTAAATTTGTTCACTAATTCGCAAAAATCACTTCAAGTTTGTTTAACATCGCATTATTTACTTAAAGAAACCATTTTTTTCATTGCAATCATTGATACTCATACATAGTATTCAACTTCATTAAGGATGTCTCAGACTATAATACAAGTAATAATACTTTTGACGAAAATTCCTCCCTGATTTAATTCCAATTTCCGAGACTCAACAAAAAACAACTCAACATGTCGGAGTTTTATTTTCCACAAAAGTATTAAAGTCTGAAACAGCCATTACTAAATGCATTTAGTTTTCGAATAGAACAATAATTTTTCTCATACACTCAAAAAAAAAAGACATGTACTATTATTAAGACATTTTTTTTTCCTAAATTCAAGTAAAAAAAATTTCTAAGTTTTAGTAATTTTTTCTAAGTTTAAGTAAATTTTTACAAAAATCTAGTAAAAATTACTTAATATGAGTAAAAAATAAAAAGTTCATATCCTCAAAAATAAATAATAAAAATACACAATAAATATCTCACATTTCAGGAAATGTTTACTGACTTAAAGGAAATATTTACTAAGAGTAGGAAAATGGTTATGAACTGAAGGAAATTTTATATTAAGGACTAGTAAATTTCGTCTTAAATCAAAAAATAAACTTTAGGAAATGAATTACTCCTGATTAGTTCATGAAATTTGACTTACTTGAAAGATATAAGAAGTTAGTCTAAATTTTAGAAAAGTATTTACCAGTTTTAAGTATTTTTTCTTTAAATTATAGAATATATATTTTGTTTGCATTAAGCAAAAAATCTAAGTAATACCTGATTTACACTAAGCATTCTTTCATGAAATTTCATGAATTTTGTTGCACGCAACTTTTTCTATTTGCTAATTGTAGCGATATAAAAGAGAATTTAATATCAAAAAGCACGTAGAATGATTCTCTGATGCATTTTGGGCAACGTTTTTGATATAAATTTCTCTTCCAGGCCTCCTATTGCTAAATAAAATTTTTTCATGCAACTAATTTCATGAAAAAAATGCTTAATGTAAATCAGGTATAAGTTTTTCATATTTTCGAGGAATATTTGAACTTGAAATTTATTTTTTTGTAAATAAAATAAAATTTTAAAACTCAATTATGCCAATGCTTATTCAGGCTGCCTTGTTAGGCAATTGGTTAGAGTGCTTTCCTATCAATCAGAAGGTTGCTGGTTCAATACTTGTCTCCTCTCAAGGAATTCATATGTATGTATGGTGAATTATAATTAAGAATATAATATGAAGATATAATAAATAACATATCATTTGGTATAGAATTTAATTAAAAATAAAAATAAGTACCAGAATTAAAGACAACAAAAAATTGGAAAATTTACTGTATTTGAGATCAAAGACGAAAAAATTTTTTTTCAAATCTCCGAATTTTATTGAAAAATTTTACTTAATTTTAGAAAAATGTTACTTAAATATGAAAATATAATTACTATAAACTAGGTCATTAATGAACTAGAAATTTAGTAAACATTTTACTGGTTTCAAGTAAAAAACAGCTTTGGCGCCATACGACAACTTCTTTTTATTCAAATTTAGAAAATTTTCCAAAGTTTTAGTTAATTTTTTTTTTGAGTGTAGTTAGGAGAAATGACATGACTTCAATTTTATGGAATTTTTATGAAATTTTCGTATAAATTTTAACAGCTGACATTTTTATTTTTTATTTAAAAAGAATTAATGGAAATTTTACTGCTTGTTTATCGATGTCGAAGATATTATCTTTTTCTTTTGCAGTTACATTTAATACAAAAACAGAATTTTAGAATCTTTTTTTTTTAAATGAAATTTTTTCGACATTGTTTAAAGATCAGTATAAACTTTAAAAGGTAACTTAAACAATTCCATCGTGTAAATTTACTCATACACTCATTCAAATGAACTTTTGTAATTAAAAAAAAAAAACAATGAACATTTTGATACAGCAACGTTTTTATGAATGAAAATAAATTTGACTGCCACTTAAGCCATTATATAAATATATGTCACAAAAGCCTATATATACATATATGAAAAACCGTGTACTTTTAATTTCCCGTTTTCCCGAAAGAATCTAAAAAATTCTTGGGAGTACTAGGTAGGCATTTCCCGCCCGGGAATTCCCCTTTCCCAAACCCTAGAGACAATACAGTAAAAAGAATGAGGGCACATTTTTTTTCAAATAAGCCAGCAAATGCATACAAACTATAGGTATCAGATTTTTTTGCATTTACATTGCTGCAAATTTTTATTTTTTATTATGCGATTTTTTCTTTATCATTTATTATATCCAGTATAAAATTAGGATATTGTTCGCTATATAAGTTTGTTAATGTAAACAATTCGGACGTTCGTTTAATCGGATTTTCTTTAATATCGAGCAAATATAAATAAATGGAAAATACCATATCTTGAAAATTAAACCACAAATGTCAAATAGCTCAATTTTAATAATATGCAAGATATATGTACATTAGAGTGGCCGTTAATTGTATGGAGACTTTTTTTATTTCTTCTACTCTCACCCCCCAAATCGGTTCAGTTTTATGTAAAAAAAATATAAAAAATTTCATGCCGATAAGTTGTGTTTTAGGGGGTGCGTATGGCTATCTTTTTAAAAAATTATGTTACAAGAATATGACATATGGCAATATTTTAGTTCTTCAAGTCAACAACATTAGTCACAAAGAAAGTTTTTTTCTAAAATTAATATTTTAAAAAATAATTAGGAAAATTAAAAAAAAAAAAAAAACACAAAATTATATAGTATATGGAAATTTGTTATTTTAAGCATGTACAATAAGATGTTATATATGTATATTAAATTATTTCATACATATACAGATAGTCAAAATAAATCTAAACAAAAAAAAAATACATTGAATATATGGGCTTGAGGGCCAACTTTGAGGGACGAACGCACCCCCTAAAACACAACTTATTGGTATGAAATTTTTTTCGTATTTTTTTATATAATATATAATTATATTTGTCGGGGGGGGGGGGGGGGGGGGGTGAGAGTAAAAGAAATCAAAAAATAAAAAATAACGGCCACCCTAATCAGTGTTGCCAAAACGGTGGTTTTCCCGCTATACATGACTGTATTTTGTTGTCATTAGCGGTAAGTCTATTTTAAAAACCACCAGCGGAATAACACGTACAGCGAGAAGAAACTAACGTCACTTTTTTTTGCAAATAAAAATTTTCATATTGTGGTCGTGTAGTATAATGTGAAAGAAAGATAAAGAGGTTGAAAATAAAAACATATGTATGTATATACATACATACGACTATAAAAGAGAACAAATCTAATTTTTAGTGAATAAAATTTAAATCGAGATTAAAATTGTATTACAAACAAATTTAATCATTCTTTACATATTAAAAAAATCTTTAAACCGAAAACTGGACGATTGGACCAGTGAGTATGAGGAAAACATAATATCAACCAAAATCTCTCAAAACAATAGCTTTTTCTGAATAATTAGTTTTTGATTAGAGACTTTTTTTTATTGAAATTTTCATTCGAAATTAAACTTCAAGCCAATGTGAGTTGAGCCACAGAGTTTATTTTATCAACACAATTTTTTAATTTCAGATAGTCAGAAAATCAGGAAATTTTAACAATATTTTACAAATACTTCAAGCAAAATGGCAAGATATTATTCCACACGTGTAGAATAATTAAGGTCTATCGAAAATGAAAAAGATAGAAAATAAAATGTTGAAAAGATAATTAATCAGCTTAAACATTAATATTAATAGATGGAATAGTCCCTTGGATTCTAATTTTTCCGGATTCGATGTTCGTGTATCGAAACTCTGCAGGAAATAAAATACCTTCTTAAATAGTAGGCTAAGTTTTGCTTACAAATATTGGGGAAATATGAGATTCCGACATACACAAATCTATGCATATGTATACATATTTTATAAAATTTATCTTATTGTTTTTTTTGCCAAAAAACCATAAAAAAGGCATATGTTGGTTATACAAAATTCAGCGGTTATATTAGCGTTTATTTTTATTAAGCTGGCGGTTTTTAGCGGATTTTCAGGGGCTATTTGGTGCGAATTGCCTACAACATTACAACAGTTTTAATTAAATAAATAAAGACCGATTTTAAAACTTTTCGACCGCCAACTCTACAACAGAAAATTGTAACAGGTTTCAAAAAAAACATGTTTTTGAATCTGATTTTAAGTTTTATTAATTTATATATTAATAAAGCAAAAAATTAATTCATTCATTATATTAAGTTTTTATTTGAGCAAAAATAATATTTGATTTTTTGTGTTTTTTTTTTTTAAATTTATTTTCTGTGTAGTTCAAAATCATAAATACATATTTAATAACAGTCTGTCCTCATGAGGACACATTAATAACTTTTTGCCTTGATCAAAGGTTTATACTTGTTTTTGTTTTGTTTTGTTTTTTATTGTTTTACACATAAAATGTTCAATGGTAACATGAGAAGTATGGATAATATGCAGTAATGGATGCTAAGTAAAGCTTAAATATGTTTTACGTAATAAAAAACACAGAAAAATAAATTTAGTCAAATTTAACTATACATACATATATGTATGTATATGTATATCAAATAACTGATACATGTATCTGAATGTGCATTTTGTTTTTATTTTCGTTACACAAAATTCTCGTTTGTGGCAACAGTGAAAAAGAGTGATCTCAACCATGAAAGCTTTGCACACAAAATTACAACATTAGCTTTTCCGAGTTTCTGAGAAAACTTTTTGTTTTTATTTGTATATAGAGGTTGTTATGTGCAGTTTATCACTAAAGCTTTTAACACATTTATGTTGAATGCAAAACTTTGTATGTATGTACATAAGTATGTATGTATGTAGTTTTATTATGCTAAAGGGCGTTTTTTATTTTAATTTTTTATTTGTAAGATTTTGTATATAAAAAATACGTGTCAATTACAAATGTTACATACATACATAAATATTTACATATGTAAGTATGTATGTATGTTTGAGGTAAAAACCGGTTTATGCTTTAGTTTAGTTGATATGTTTGAGTATTGGTTTGCACATATGCACATATGCACATATATACATACATACATACATATGTATGTGTGTACTATATACATACATATGTATGTACGTACATATGCTTATAATTTATATGGCGAAATTGTAAATCCAAAAATTAAGTTGTAAGTTTTCAATGAGAATAAAAAACCGAAACAAATATCAAGGTTTTCAAAGGGACGGCATATAGACAAGAGAACAACAAAAAATATGTATGAAGGTTAGATTGTTAATAAGTTAGGAACTAATAAACATTTAATAAAATAAATATTTTACACGTACATACATACATATGTACATGCATACATATGTAAATGTATGTATGTATGTATGTATGTGTGTATGTTTTAGAGCAAGAAATAAATAAAGTCTCTTTTACTATTAATTGTTTTTATTTCAATGAAAAAAAAATAATTTTAAGAAATTTATTTATTTTAAGCTTTTGCTAAAATATTTCTACATATTTGCTTACCTTAAAACTTTTAATTAGTTTTTTTTTTCAGAGCATGCCAAATATATTTGGCAAGTTTTTCTTTTATTTTCCAAGATTTATTGTTGTTGTTGTAAGTTTTCATATACATACATATATGTACATATGTATGTATGTATGCGGTAAGTATGTCAGTTTAAAATTTTGTAGTATTTAATTTTTGAAACTGTTAATGAACCAAATTTAGTACACACATCTCAGCAAACTGAAGGCCAATTATTTCCTTATAAATAAAATTCCAAAATTATTATTTTTTCATTAAAAGCTGAGTGTGGAATGTTTAATTAGCACAAATTTATTTAATGTTTTTTTCTTTTAATTTTACAATTTTTTAAGAATTTTTTCAGGTGTATTGCACTATTTTGTAAAAACACTTGTTTGCCAATTTTTGTTTTAGATAATCCTTTTATTGTTTTTGTAGAAAAGTAATCCATAAAGTTTTAGCTGGTCAAGTAGCTGTTTTCTAAAGGCGCTAGAAAATTTTCACTTGTTCTTATTTTCCAAAAAGGTTTTCTTTAAGTGTGTTCTTAATTTTGAGATAATTTGTTTTTTCATATGTATGTACATATGTATGTATGTATATGTGTATATAATTATGTACATAGATATATTTGTGAAAAACTGCGACACTTTGTGTTGTTGCAGATTCGAGAGCTCGAAGTTGAATAAATGCCAACTGCTAATGCATGTATAAAGTCATTCGAATACGCTGCTCTATCACCAACTTCATAGAATAAAACGCAGCAAAATCTATATTATTTTTCGTACGTCCATGGCACGGCAATAGTTTCATATAGGAAAATTTGATTTCCCCTACACAAACATAAAAATTACACTCTCGTTACAAAAACAGAGAGGAGTTCAAACATTGACGAAGACGTCAACATGTTTTCATTACATCTAAGAGGGGAAGTTTTACAAAACTTGTAAATATACCCTCTCTATCTCAGTCTGTTACAAAAACGCATGCTCATATTTTTGTAAACAAATCATTTCTGTGATACTCGCACCAGTTTTCTCTTTAAGTTGTTATAACACTTGAACTGTTATACATGAATGCAACTTCCGTATTCAGAAGGGGAAAATGCAACTGATTATACAGTCCTCTCTCTCTCTATTCCTCTTTTTCTGACACACACTTTTACAGCGATCTTGCTGTTATCGCACACAATTATTGTTGTTGTTAATTAACTGCAGTTTTTTATAAACTAATGTGTATGTTTTTGCCATCATTGTTGTTGTTTGATTTTTTTTGTTGCTTTTCTCATAAAAAAATAAAAACAGACTTTTTTGTATGGATGTAAGTATGTATGTATGTATGTAAATATGTGTGCATGGGTTTCTCTCATTAACTACGAGTATGTATGCATTTTTTATGTTTTTTATATCCCTTATTTTTTTTGCGTCTAAGTGGGCACCCACATTTGCGTATAGTGCGTTTTACATTAGTTCTACATTGTGACTGTGTGTGAGTGTGTTTCCATGCCTTACATTTTTGTTTGCGTTTTTTATTTTGCTTTTTATTATTTTTTTGTTAATTTTATTGTACAGTCATTTTTTCGTGTAAAATTCGTTTCCTTCTCCTCATTTAAAAGCCGGTTTATGCAGGTTATTTGATTACATCCAAATATTGAGAAAGGGTTTCTACTATCTGTATATTTTTCTTCTTATTTATAAATCGAGAAACTAGTATATTTTTTTGTTTAATTTAAATTTTTTCTAGCATTTTCTTGTATATTAAAGATACCTGCATACATATGCATATGTATATGTATGTATGTATATACATACATACATAAATATGCATACATATGTACACACATGCATATACATATCTACACACTAGTGATGCACGAATATTCGTATTCGTATTCGAATAGTCGAATGTTCGGCCATTTTCAGGCGGATGCATTCGTACACGCCAAATTCAGACGAATACGAATATTTTTCCAAAGAAATTAAATAAATTAATGCATAAATCCTAAACGAAATTTAAATAAATGACTAAAAATCTTATTTTGTACAAATAAATTAATTTTTTTATAGAAATTTGTGCTTTGTATCATTTTCAAATATTATTCAATGACGATCATTACAATTTTGGGTACTTTTTATTAACTTTAAAGTACGCCAAGAAGAGTTTGATGTCCTTTTTCATAACAATTTTTTTATAATTCATATTGCATATAATATTCCTTTTCGTATTCGTATTCGCGAATATCGTTTCAAATATTCGTATTCGTATTAGCGAATATCTTTTGAAATATTCGTATTCGCGAATATCAAAAATTGACATTCGTTACATCACTAGTACACACATTAATGTGCAAATGTACGAACATGTATGGAAATACCCAGTGAGAATTTTTTCGGAGATTTATGAAGCCAAACTCTAAAACTTTAAAAGTTGCGCAAAATTCCTTCAGCCATTTGGTAGCATATTTCACAACTTCGGGACGACTTTTGTGCAAATTTTCCCTTAAAATATTTTTGACTTTTGCCGTATAGGTTTGCAAGCATTATTGGCAGGAATCAAATAATCATTTGACTAAAATATATATTGTTTTCAACAGTAAAATCATCAAAGTTTTTATATATTATTTAAGCTTTAATTTTTATTTTCAGTTACAAGCATATAACTTGTTGTATCAATTAATTTGTATGCGAAAATTTCACTTTTTAATTAATTAAATTAAGACGCTAAAGTAATATTTATGTGTATGAAAACATTAACAAAATTTTAAAGATTTTAAAAATGTTGGTTTTGTTTTTCATAAAAAATCTTCTTCGAAAAAAAGCAAACAAATTCGAACCTGATTGGCTATTCTTAATTTGCGAAATGTTTCTTTAACCTTCATGAAATTTAAGACCAAAATGTTTTAATAATATGAAAAAAAAAAATAAAAATAATAATCTACATATACATACATACATATCTACATATCTATATAATTAATAGGCAAACATGTTTTTGTAATCCCTCGTACGCTGGTACTACTGCACCGATTTTAAAAATATTTATATGGTTTTAAAGGGTTTTCAGTACAGATGTGCAGAATCTATATTTTATTGAATTCAGTTTAGTATTTTTGGAGCTATAAGCGTTTAATATGCTACTACTACGTGCACACATATTACACACGCATTTATTAGCTTACCAGTAAACAGGAAACAAAACATGAGATTGTGTGTGGCTTTGTAGTATTTCTCTTGATCTAAAATTTTTCTCTCTTATTTGTTATTGTATGAAAGCCATAATACTTTAAGGAAGAGAGTTCAATATTACTGAATTAGCTTAGTTAAAGGGATTTCTTAAGTATGTGGGTGGCTGTGCATTTTAATGCATTTTAATGCATTTTGTATGACATTTAGATAATTTTCTTTGAATATTAATAAAATTATTTACATTTAGATTCTAGAATACGGACGATTGTGTCGTCCGTTGGTATATCTAGTATATAATTAATAGGCAAACACGTTTGTTGTAATCCCCTTTACACCGGTATAGCTGCACCGACTTCGAAAAAATGTATATGATTTTAAAGATTTTTTGGCACAGATGTGCACAATCTATATTTTATTGAAATTGGTGTATTATTTTGGGAGCTATAATCGTTTCAAGTTGTTATTACTACATTCACACTAATAAAATTAATTAATTAATAAAAAATCCATCCATCCAAAATAATCCATAATTTAATTTATAGAACTCTTTTCCTGTAAGTATTATGGATTTCATACAATAACATATATGTAAGTGAAAAAAATTGGAATAGCAAGAAAAAATACTACAAACACGCACTCAATAAATACGTGTGTACTAGTGGCCTGCGTAAGCAGTCTTGAAATGTAAATACGTTATGTTTTTTAAACGTACCCTCGTGGCATGCACTATACTAAGCCAATAATAAATGCTGTCTTACTATAAACGAGGCACGATGGATGTATTGGTGTACGTGTATATTACTGTTAACAAGCGATGTCGCAAAGACGTCTTGTTTAAACAAACAATGAAAATAAGTACTGTATGCTTGTTATTTTGCATATTGTACGTTTTTGTGTGTGTGTAAGATTTAGATGGTAAGCTATTATGTTTGTGTTTAAGGGATGTTTCTTAAAGCAAGCGCACACAACTCATGTAAATGTTGGTGCGTTTGCATGTGCGCAGAAAAATAAGAGAGCGTACACAAATTATGACGGTATGTATGTGTGTACATGCATGACATTTGTATACGCACCAATGAGAGAAAAAAGCACAAACACCACAAATATTTCAGTCACGAACTATTTTCTTCTTTACTTTTATACATGCAATAAGTTAAACAAATGTATTGCCGACAACGTTGGTTAGCATTTGTTTCAGAAGATTTCCTTGTAGTAAAACATTTGAAATTGCCTTCATGTCTTAAAAGTTCTTATAAGACGTCGTGTGCAGGTCTTTATTATGAATAAGGGAAAAATGTTTTATCATTACACATTAAACATAACATTTGCCAATAAATATTTTCGGCTGAAAAGTAATACCGATACCGTTACCGATACCGAAATTTAAAAAAAAGTTGTACGGGTATCAATACCGATACCCTTATTTGTTTCGGTGTCCTAGCTTGGTAAACGGGTATTCATTTAATCGGGTTTTTCTTTAATGGGTTAATCGCGCGATTAATTAATCGGTGTTTTTGATTATTTGGTTAATAATCGGTTTATTTTGGCCTTAACCGGTTAACCGATTAATAAAGTTTTCCATAAAGTGTTTTCAACAAATAAAAATGCATTAATAATTTATTAATTTGAGTTTAACCAAAAACACACATAATAAATCTTAAATTAATTCGGTTAATTTTTTTTTACATTTCTTATAATACTATCGATAGTTCCTTCTGTTGGCGGGTCATCATCTGACTCATAATGACAAAGCTCAGCGACTGGACTGTCTCTCATTAAATCTAATCCTTAATTAAATCGTTAGTAACAGTATTATAGGCCTTTATTAAATTGTGAAGTAAAGTTAAACTCTTTTATAGCCATGTCCAAAGATGTTGAAGTTTTACTTAAATGAGGATCACTGAAAATAATTCTTTTTTTGTATTAAAAATAATTTCTAAGCACTCAACTTTTGTAAATGAGACGAAACAATTAATTACTCACACAAAGCATAAGTTGTAATACTAAAATATATGAAAAAATTTGTTACGTCGGTTAATCGGTTAATCGACTGAAATTAACCGATTTAACCGTTAACCGAAAAAAGCCGATTTTAAATTAACCGATCAGTTAATCGGGTAGAAATTAAACGGTTAACCGATTAACGGTTACCAAGATTCGTAAAAGTTTAACAATATGAAAAACGAAATATATTTTTAAGAATTTTTCAGGAGATTTGTAGTTTTCAAAAAACATTACTCATTAATTTGAACAATCATGAAACGACCAACACTCTTAATTTTTAAATTTTTTTATTTAATTATGTTTAAACCTTGCAGTCTAATAACTTAGATATACACTCAAAAAAAATTAACTAAAACTTTGGAAAATTTTTTAAATTTAAATAAAAAAAGTTGTCGTATGGCGCCAAAGCTGTTTTTTAGTTGAAACCAGTAAAATGTTTACTAAATTTCTAGTTCATTAATGAACTAGTTTATAGTAATTATATTTTCATATTTAAGTAAAATTTTCCCATAAAATTCGGGGCAAAAAATTTTTTCGTTTCTTATCTCAAATTTAGTAAATTTTCCAATTTTTTTTTGTCTTTAATTCTGGTACCTATTTTTATTTTAATTAAATTCTTTACCACATGGTATGATTTTTTTATATTTTCATGTTATATTCTTATTTATAATACATACATACAGACATAAAAATTCCTTGAGAGGAGACAAGTATTGAACCAGCAACCTTCTGATTGACAGGCAAGCACTCTAACCAATTGCCAACAAGGCAGCCTGAATAAGCATTGAAATTATTGAGTTTTAAAATTTTATTTTATTTACAAAAAAATAAATTTCAGGTTCAAATATTCCTCGAAAATATGAAAAATTTACTTAGATTTTTGGCTAAATGCAAATCAATAATAAATTTCATAATTCAAAGAAAAAATACTTTAAACTGGGAAATATTTCCCTAAAATTTAGTATACCTTTTTACATCTTTTAAGTAAGTCAAATTTCATGAACTAATCAGGAGTAATTCATTTCCTAAAGTTTATTTTTTGATTTAAGACGAAATTGACTAGTCCTTAATATAAAATTTCTTTCAGTTTATAACCATTTTCTTACTTTTAGTAAATATTTCCTTTAAGTCAGTAAACATTTCCGGAAATTTGAGAAATTTATTGTGTAGTCTTATGAACTATTTTTGAGGATATGAACTTTTTATTTTTTACTCATATTAACCCCCTGTTTCTACAACCTAGACGGAGGACTTGAGTATAAAATTTATACGGAAAGCACTCATATTTTTGAGTGATTTTCATACAAATTTTCTAGACGAGTCGTCTGCCTCACTTGTAGAAACTACATATAAGTAATTTTTATTAGATTTTTGTAAAAATTTACTTAAACTTAGAAAAAATTACTTAAACTTAGAAATTGTTTTTACTTGAATTTAGGAAAAAAAAATTCTTAATAATAGAACATGTCTTTTTTTGAATGTAATAGTTTTGTTTGCAGTATAATGATTTAGATGTAATAGTTTTGTTTTCAAGGTCAAAGAAATCATATTGAATCATTAAATGATCTCCTAAGGCATACATTAGTCTATTAGGATAGTTGTATTCGTGACACAATTAATAAAATAATCTCCGCACTGTCAATATACTTATATCTGTAATATTATTATATTTTTATTTATTTATATTTTAGTGAATTATTTAGTCAATGGATATAATCCTTACAGACTAATAACATAATACTTAAAATTTGGTTGCATAACGTGAGATACATACATAATAAAAGTTATAACTTATTAATTAAGAAAAACAATAATAATAAACTGTGCTTAATGATATTATAATTTAAAGAAAAAATCAAATAATTGCATTGACGGCATAATCTCGTAAAAGCATCAGCAATTGCATATTTAGATCTACAAAGCTTGATAACAAGATGATTATAAGGACGAGTAATACGACAAGGAACATTAAATTTAACAGAATTTAAAAGAAATGCAGATCAAATATTACCATTAATAAGGTTAATCTTAAAAGTTACATTTAACATTGTACGACGACTTTTTAGACTAGGCAGTTTTATTAGAGCCAGTCTGCTGGTATAACACCCTTGCCACTCTTTGTCTTCCTTTTTTTAGAGTGAATTATATAAAAGCACATAAAAAATAAAAAGTTCAGTGTATTTTTATCGTTTTTTTAGTTTAGCCCCTTTTTTTGATAAACATAAAGGGTTTTCATGAAAACTCTTATAATTTCCATTTGTGCAAACTTGCGAGGATTGTTTCATCAAACCCCTTTTCAACTTTAGGGCAAATAGTTAATGTCAATTTGAAAAAAAACGTCAATAAAAATGTATTTGAAACCTATTTCAATAAAATTTTAAAAGAAATTAAAACCAAACAAAAACAAATTGCTTAAGGCCGTGATATACTATCATACACATCGCACAATGCGGGAACGATTTTTCAGTTTACCGGGAATTCCCGCCAAATGCAAATCAATCAAAATATTTTTTAATTTAATCTATTTGAACAAAAAACAAATTAAAATTCATGAGATCGATTATATAATAACATTTTATGAAAACATTAGAAATAAATATGTAATACCATTTTAGTCCTTTATATAATAGTAATGCATAAATACAAATATTATATGTAAATCTAAAGCCAAATGCATTCATATAACGCAAAAAACCAAATTACATTTTTTAAAATAATTACAAAATATTTCTTTGGAAACAGGATTTTAGTACAGAATAACCATCGTAAGAATCGTTCTTTTTACCAAAGAGAATCTGTAATAATTTTAAAATTTTTCTTTCATTTCCTTGCGTATTTTTGTTTTTACTTTTATGCGTTCCGATTTTGGCCTTCTAAGTCTCGGAGTACATGTGTGCCATATGTAAACTCGGCCTTAGGTGTTGTAAAGTTTTAGACAGACTAAGGTGGCCACAATAAAATAAAAAAATCCCAGGAATTTCCATACAAATTTCCCGGGATTGATGTTATTTCGACATCAATAAGACAACTCGTAAAAAGTGACACAAAAGTCAGACTTTTTTCCGACCTTGAGAATTGTACAGAATTCTCTCAGAGAATGAGTTCCAATTGCTTGTAAAATTATTTCCGATCGAACTCGACAAAAAACGTTTGTTGGGTACATGTGCACATACGCTCAGAACACATATTTACATACATGTGTACAAACATACGTGCATGCACACATTGGTACATACATTTGTATGTATGTATGTATGTATGTGTGTACTATGTAAGTTTGTGTAGTAAATGGCATGTAAGTATAACAAACAACAAAAACCCCTGCTGGTTGTTTTTGTTGTTATTCTAGTGCGTTTCATTAGCATTGGAGCAATTGTTTGCTATTGTTATTTCATTAAGCGAATTTATAATTTATTCATACATTTATATGTATGTATGTATTTAGGTATATGCATACGTTACTATCCAACAGCCTTGTATACTGTATGTATGTATGCATATGTATGTATGTATGTAAGTATATAAATCGAGTGATTTTATTTAAATCGCTTGATGTCCACCATACTTACAGCTGATTTATTATTGTTGATTTTTCTCGAACCTAAACTACTCGTCAGAACACATTGCAGAAAATCGAACGAAATTTGCCGCTTTACAACATATTATTGGAATTTTTTCATATTTGATATTAGAAAAATATTTTTGGATACATACCTATTTACATACATATTTATGTACATATACATGTGTATTCTTATTCGCCCATTTTATTACGTTCGGATTCGTATTCGTGCTTATTTGCCAAATTCAGACAAATATTTGTCGGTTTATATCCATACATATGTACATATCGTTACCTTAATATAGAAAGGCCCCTAGTCATTATTTTATTTTTGAAATCGAGTTTTTTCGTCTTTCTATACATTAGATGTTCATCTATCGAAATATACAAACAACTCGATTTCAAAAAATTAATGAGTTAGGGCCTTTCTATGTACATATGTATGTATATTAGGCCTAAAATACACGGCGTGTAAAAATTCACATGCAGATGTGGCGTAATTTTGACGTCACCATGAAGCTACATTAGTAACACATGTATGTAGATGGATACATTCAGATCATTACACATGTGCTTCCTCTGGAATGTGTCCATGTGTATATGGCTGTTTACATGCCGTGTACAGTGTTGCCAGAATTTCTAAGGCTAAAATCTGCAAAATTTAACAATTTTTCACGAAAAAATCTTCAAAATCTGCACTTTATTTTTAAAATCTTCAAAAAATCTTCAAAGCTATTTTTAAAACAACTTTTTATATATGATTAAAAAAATTTACATAAATATGGACGTAAATGTGTAATATAAATATAAAAATTTATAAAATTTAAATAAAATGTATTTTGTTTAAATTTTTTAGATTTTTTTTTTTTAAATAATTTTCAATCACATTTTTTTATGACGAGAAACCTTTAATGTGCGAAGAATGTGCATTTCGTTTCTGCTTAAGAAACTCATCAGCAGACTTCAACCAAAAAATTTTTGAAATAATAATAATAAACTTCATATGTTTATAAAACGACTATCAATGTGTTATTAAGAATTACTTACACAAAACATAAAAGGTAATATTTATAAAAATTATTTTGGGTTACAAAACGTTTAACAAACAAATTTCCATAAAAAATAGTTTTGGTTTACAAAACAAAAACAGCAGAAAATGCTTAAAAGCTTCAAGCAAAAATTTTTACAAGATAACATCTTGTATTTTGCGACATTCGTGGAAGTGTACTGATAAGTTTGACGGTTTTTTCACACGCAAAGTTTACTTTGTAAAGTCTAGAGCTTATTAAAGAAAAAAGAATATAGAATAAGATCTATTTTCTCTTTTCTCCTACAAACTTTAGACTTTGCACAGTAAACTTTTGTGTGGAAACCCCATCTTTATTTAGGAGAAACGAAATGCATAAAACCAACAAAAAATAAAAATTCTTCATACTTATGTGCAAACAATATAAAATGAATGAGAAAAAAATCGGATATATAAAAAATTATACAAAAAGTGATTTAATTTGTTACATAAATATCCAAAGGACTTCGAAGTTTTGTTTTATTCAAGTTCATTTGACTCAAAATTCTCTCGACATTTGCATATGAATGTGGTAAAGACATCACATTTTAATTTAACTTAGGGCTGCAAAATCATAATCAGAATAAGCTCGTATCGTATGAAATTTTTTTGTATTTTTTTAAAATAAAACTGAAGCAATTTGGGGACCGAGAGTACAAGAAATTTAAAAAAGTCTCCATACAATTAACGGCCACTCTAATGTATGTAGTATGTGTACATATGTATGTATACATACATACATACATATGTATGCATATTTGTTGCGCTTATTACTCGATTGCCGAAGTTACTTCTTCTTTTTCTTTAATGATGTCTTTTAAGTTCAAAAATTTTAACTCTCTAAACTGTGAGTCGTTCACACATAAAAGAAACAAAAAATAGTAACAGTAATAGCAAAATGTAAGAAAATTCACTATAATTGGAGTTGAAAAATCTGCGTTTTTGGGCCAAAAATCTTCAAATCTGGATTTCGTCTTTTTGGAGGGTAAAAATCTGCAATATCCAGATAAATCTGCATTTCTGGCAACCGTGGCCGATCTTCAAAAGCGCGCACGCGTGCGAGTGCTCTCACAATCAGCGTGACCGTTTGACCGACTAAATGATTAAACAGAATTCCGGCCTAAACACATTTCCCATACAATTTGACACAAAAAACCAGCCGCAGTCGTGAGATAGAATCTATTTTATTTTGAGAACGTTTTTTCTTATTCTCTCACATATCAATACTGATTCTCACAAAAATGTTACCATACTTTCAATAAATTTCATATATTTTGTAAACAAAACTACAAAGAATATTAAGCACAAAAGAAAATAAAACAAAAATCAGAGAGCATTTGAAGTTACTGCCGTCGATTTTATTATGGGCTTTATTAATTTGTCAGCGATTTTCCTGAAGTTGCAGACTTTATTCTGTTTCATCATTAAAGTGGCAAATTGCCACTTTTTAGACTACGTTGCCACTTTTTCGAGTACTTTTGCCTCTTTTTGTCTCCCTTTTTAGAGTGAATTATGTAAAAATGCATTAAAAATAAAAAGTTTAGTGTAGTTTTCTCTTTTTTTTTTTTAATTTTGCCCTTTTTTTCTGATAAATCCCTATTTTGGTGCCACTTTTTTAAAAATGTCATCGGTCACCCTGCTCACAATATGGAAGAGAGCAATAAGAGATAATTTGTATTTGTAGGCAATGTGTACTCAATTGTTACTAATGTCAGGGCTACCACTATAATCTCAGACTATTCATATGTACCGGTTGTGTAGTCGCATTTTAATAGACAACAATGTATTCTTTTTAAATTAGTTTAATTTCAAGGATTCTACTTTTCAGAGCTTGAATAACCATATCTGAAACTAAGTTATTATATACTATTTAAAATACATCAAATGTGCATTAATCTCTTTTTGAAGAGGAGAAATTGACTTGAATGAGAGTTGTACAAATATGTTACAAATATACCTTGGCAGCCCTGCTAAAAGAAGAGCAAAAGCTATTACGCTCAAAAACGAAGGACAACACAAACATAAGTATGATGGTATATGTGTGGGGATCGCAGCCTTAGTCCCAATTTACACGAGGCAATTTTACTTGCGCAAGTCATGAATTTGTGAACAAAGAAGTGAGGAAGAAGTGAAGAGTGTAAAAACCAGCAGAATTGCCGTACAGACTTGCCCGTACTGGCAATTCTGTTTTGTTGTTATCATTCGCTCTATATCAAATTTGACATTTCTTTGTATGTATATGTATATGTATAAGCAATTATATATATAAGCAACCGAAGAAGACTTGCGCAAGTAAAGTTGCTCTATCTAAACACTACAGCAAGTTTAATAGAAAATTGTATGGCTTGCGCAAGTAAAATTGACTCGTGTAAATTGGGACTTAGAGTAACGATATGTAAAGAAAATGTAAAAATACATCGAGTAATAAGCACAACAAATATGCATGTATGTATGTATATATAGTATGTACACATACTATATACATTAGAGTGGCCGTTAATTGTATGGAGACTTTTTTTAAATTTCTTCTACTCTCAGCCCCAAATTGGTTCAGTTTTATTTAAAAAAAATACAAAAAAATTTCATACCGATAAGTTGCGTTTTAGGGGGTGCGTCCGGCCCTCAAAGTTTGGGGGGTAAGAATAAAAGAAATCAAAAAATAGTAGATAACGGCAACTCTAATGTACACACGTACGTACGTGTATGACAGGTCCATGAAATAATTTAAGGCATTATGACAATAAGACATAATAGAACCCATGGCGAATTTGCTAAAAATATGACCAAAAGAAGAGACAGAGTTATGTATTTCGAGTATGGCCAAATTATGAAAAAATATGAATTTTCATCAAAATATGTCAAAATGTACATTAACAAACAGATGCCATTTTACACAAATGCATTGTGTCGTGAAGATATGTATATTACATTTTTGCCATTATTAGGCTAAAGGGAAATATGTACATCCATTTGCATGAAAGTCCTGTTCCTGGTAATAACTTATGATTCATGCTAATCACGTGAGCAATGACCAATTCCATTCCGCATGCATCATTGTCATACATCCATATCAAATGTGTTGACCAACATTTTTTGAATGGTTTACACACTCTCATCCAACATATGCTTGCCAAACTCTTTTTTAATTTTCTTTTTGTATTGAAAATCCGTAATTTAACTTCCATATATTTGTTGTTTGCCGTTGTTGTTGTTATTTTGAGTATGTCGTTTTTTTAATGGAATAAGTTTTTGACCTTAATTTGTGGGCATGATTAATTGCTTTTTTATGCCAGACTGATCGACAGACTACGAATACTATATTCGAACATTCAACGCACGGCATGATGCCTTTTCTTAAACAGAAAAAAATGCAATCGAATGTACATTTAAACATAAACCAGCAACAACATTAATGCAAGGAAAATTGGTCAGTAGCTGTTAACGTATCGAGTAGTTTGGTTTTTTGGAAAGCAAAAAGGGTGCCATAAGATATTTCGAGGTTTTCGAGTCATTTTATTATATACACACATCCGAAAAATTTAATTTTTTTATTTTTTTTTTGTTCAGAAAAGGCGTTAGCTTATATTCCACACATATTAATTAAAAAACCACAAATATAAAATATATTTCACATCTACAAAAGTATGTACATATGTATGTATGTATATAACTATATGTATGCGCATAATTATGTATGTGGGAAGTATATAAGTATACATACCCAGCAAAAAAAAATTCAAAAAAGGTAATCGAGTTTGGATTTAAGCATTTTTGGTGGAAGCACTTCTCTACTGGATTACCAACTTAATGATTTTAACAAGGCGTGAGACTAAAATAATCGATTCTTCAGAAGTACTTACTTATTTTATTTGGCAACTTGTTCACATAATCTATTTAATCTAAAAAAATCATTCTCCTCATTTAGCAACTTCTATATAAATTTTCTCAATTTTAGGTAATGTGATTTGTAACAAGTAATGAAATTTCGCAATCAGAAAAGTAAGTCATTATATGGCAAGTAGTTCTGATTGTAATGTGTAATTTTTTGCTGGGTAGATACTTACATATGCATACATGTATGACATGTACAAGCGCACTTAAGAAAGTCCCAAAAATCTGTTAAATTTACAATAGTTTTCCAAAAAGAGAAGGCAGTGTATTTTCGGCAGCAGTATTTTTTACTTAAGCAGCATTCATTACTTCGTACAAAAATGAAATGAAATGTAAACAGTATTAACTAGTCCTTGTTTGTTGTAAATTCCAAACGAAAAAAGTACCACTTATATTATTTAACATGAAAGATTAAAATCGTGAATATATATTTCATATGTTTTTCCCAAAATGAACAGAATAGTACTTATCCGACATTTTTAAATTAACAATTCATTCACATTTCTTTAGTATCTATTTTGATAGCATGAAGTGTTGAACAAATTACCAGGCTTTAGGGTTAAATTAACATTTTGTAACTTCATTTTTAATTATTGGTCCTAATTGCGAGTGTCGCATTTCGACTATGACTACGACGATTTCGTACTAGATTAAAGAAAAAAAGGTTGCAATGTTCTTTTAGTCTTCTACAAAATCGTCATAGTCGAAGTCGTCATACGGCACTAGTAATAAGGTCCATTATCTATACTTATTTTAATATAATTTCATATACTATCTTTATGTTTTAAGAATTTGTATCTTTAATAAATTAAAATCAAATGCTATATGTAGTACATATATATATGTACATATATATAAAATACAACTTCATGTTCTTATACAAATTTATTTTCATGTGGTTTTTTAACGTATTGTAATATTTGCATTCACTTTCGCAAAAATTAAAATTTATTATTCGCTTTCGAATTCGCATTCACATTGGCTAAACTGGTATTCGTTACATACGAGTAGGGATGTAACGAAACTTCGCATTCTCAAATTGTTCGTTTACTTTTGCTATTTGCATTCGCTAAAATGTAGGCGAATATTTCAAGCAAATAGTAAAGACAACAAAATTTGTACTGTTTTTACGAAAATAGTTTACGATCAGTGTTGCCAAAACGGCGGTTTTCCCGCTATATATGACTGTATTTTGTTGTCATTAGCGGCAAGTCTATTTAAAAAACCACCAGCGGGAATTTTAGCGGAAGAATTTCTTAGTTGACGGATTTTCAGCGTTTTTCTGAAACTTATAAAGAAAGGTATTGAATCAAAATAAAGTATTTTTAACGCAGCTCTGGGACACGTACACTGGTATTTATGTAGAGTTTTTTTTTCGATATAAGCACGCACAGAGAAAAGAAACTAACGTCACTTTTTTGCAGATAAACAATTGACATATTGGGGTGGTGTAGTATAATGTGAAACGTTAAGAGGTTAAAAATAATAACATACATATGTATATACATACGAGTATAAAAGTGAATAAATCTCATAATTAGTGAATAAAATTTAATTCGATTAGAATTATATTACAAAACAATTTATTCATTCTTTTCGTATTAAAAATATAGTAAACAAATCTTTAAACAATCGAAAAACAAACCGAAAACTGGGTGATTGGACCACTGAGTATGGGGAAAACATAATATCAACCAAAATCTCTCAAAACAATAACTTTTTCTGAATAATTCGTTTTTGATTAAAGACTTTTTTTTATTGAAATTCTCCTTCGAAATTAAACTTCAAGCCAATGTGAATTGAGCCATGGAGTTTATTTTATCGACACTATTTTTTTAATTTCAGATAGTCAGAAAGTCAGGAAATTTTAACAATATTTTACAAATACTTCAAGCAAAACGGCAAGATATTATTCCACACGTGTAGAATAATTAGGATCTATCGCAGAAAATATTGAAAATATACTGAATCAGCTTAAACATTAATATTATAAGATGGAATAGTCCCTTGGATTCTACTTTTTCCTGGCTCGATATTTTTGTATGGAAATAAAATACATACAAAAAAAGTAGGCTGAGTTTTGCTTACAAATATTGGGGAATTACATACATACATCTATGCATATGTATACATATTTTATAAAATTTATCTTATTCTTTTTTAACCAATAAACCATAAAAAAGACATATGCTGGTTATAAAAAATTCAGCGGTTATATTAGCGTTTATTTTTATTCAGCTAGAGGTTTTTAGCGGGTTTTCAGGGGTTATATGGAGGGAAATGCCTGTAACATTTTGGCAACACTGTTTACGATTACCAACAAAGCTTTACAATTTTAGTGGAAAACGTTTCTATAAATAAGTTGGCATAAGTATCAGAATGAAACCAAAATCCAGCTGTGTTTTTGAATATTTATCAGTTTTTGAAAAAAAATTAAAATAGTCTGTTCAAGCTTTTGAAAAATATTCATTATTTCGTACAGAAAATTTTAAATGCAAACAATTTAAGTAGCCCTTGTTTGTTGTAAATTTTATGCGAAACAAATGCCACGCATATTATTTCGCATGAAAACTTAAAAATTTGAAGATATACATTGTATATAGAAGATGAACTTAGTACTACTTCTCAAAAATTTTTTCATAAATTCATGCCAATTTTTCTTAATATGTATTTTGGCAGCATTTCATATAAAATGTTGAACATAATGGGTTAATTGCCTAACATTTTGTAAATTTATTTTTTATTATCTATACTTATTTTAATATAATTTCATTTATGTATCTTTCTGTTTTAAGAATTTTATAAATAAATAAATATTTGCTCAATTCAAGACTCAATTTAAATAAAATGCTATATGAAGTACATCTATGTATATAATACAACATCATGTTCTAAAACAAATTTAGTTTCATGTAATTTTTTACCATATTGTAAGTATTTGCATTCGCTTTCGCAAAAATTCCAATGCATTATTCGTATTCGCTACATCCCTACATACGAGTAATTGCGGCATGAAGAAAACTCCAAAACAATTCCCTAATTAATTGTTTCATTGTTATTATAAAATGGTATGCCTTATTAATAAATATAATTTTGTTTTATAAATAGCTTATAAAACAAATTTTGTATGAAACACTGTTTTATAAAACTCTCATAAATCAAAAATATACATATAATGATGCAATTCCACTTGTTATTTAATTTTAACACATATAAAATATAAAAAAAAATATTCCAATTTAGAAAGAGGAGTACAAAGGACAGGACTGACTACTCTCACCAACATTACACAAAATGCTTTTACGCGAGCGTTCACACATACACACGTGTACACAAGGTAAATGAGAAGAAATTAAATGAATGTCTTCATTCGTGTGAGTTCGTGTGTGTGTTTGTGTGCGTATGAGTATGCAGAGATTTTATTGTGAAACTACATTCGATAAAGCAAGAAAGCGCAAAACTATTCATAAGGGGAAAGGATAATAGGAAATGAAAACAACAAAAATAATATAAAAGAAATTCACGCATACGATTCGTATGGCGGCAAAAATTTCTAAACCAACAACAATAAACAATATCTGGCTGGTATAAATGAGTAAAATCGATAAAAATCAATTTTTGATTGGATAAAAACACATGAAATTGATAAATTCACCAGGATAATAGTTCAGGCATGAGAAGAAAAGAGAAAGAACTACATGCGTATTTGCATTTAAAGGAAATTAAGGATTAATGTGTCTCTTAAGCAAATCTTTGAATTGCACTTTGCTCAAAACAAATACATACATATGTACATACATGTATGTGTATGTGTATATACACAAGTATATACAAATATGTAATGCACATGTACTCGTTTGTAAAAATACGTTACATTTTTTTTTGAATATGTAATTTGCATTATTTTCGAATCGGTATCAAGGTCATGTTGCTGCTTTTGTTTTGGATTTGCTTACATATGTATGTATGTATGTATTTCTTTAATATTCTTAATCCTTTTGCTAAGTTATGCAAATTAATTTAACAGTCACCTCTAAACCCTTCTTGTATGCGTGCAGTACCTAGTCAGTCAGTCAAGTCAGCTGCTTGTTTGTAATTTTTATGCAAATTAATTTTTTTTATTTCCGATTATTTATTGGTTTATTTTTTATTTTGACACTTAAACGATTTCTTTCCATACATTTGCATAACAATGTCGAAAATTCTTGACGTTTTCTTAATTTTTGTACACATAAATTATAAATTTGGAGGCATAATAATTGCTTTTAAACTGTCAACTGTCACCTAGGGCCAAAGTCTAATTATTTGTTTTTATTGAACGAACAATGAATGCGTGTGTGTGCCTTGCAGGATTAAAAAAAGAAAATTTGCATAAATTAATTCCATTGAAAATCGGTAATATTTTTTATTTGTCATTCTCTGAAACAGGTATTCAATCAAAAATCCCTAAGTCCTTTATTATATATATTATATTTTTTAAAAGGTTTATTGTACTTGTTTTGTGGTTTGTTATTATCGTCGAAATAAATTTGTACTTTAGCTGACATAGATTCAGTATTTTAAATTTTCTTAACCAAACATCATTGCAGCCTAGTCAAAGGATATTTATTAAATGTATTTTAATCGGGCCATGGAACCATACTTAAATATTACTTAAATTTTTATATGCTTCACTGGATGAAATATTTCTGCAGACACAAGAGGGCAGCATGTATTATGAGTGCGAAATGGATATCATCCCTTTACTTCCATTGATAATTTTCTCATCCAAATTGAGAACGCTTTAAGGCATATAATCAATATAAGAAAAATCAACATAATCTCGTTGTTTTAATTTCAGTTTATTTTTTTTTTAAATACTCTTTCAACAAAATAATTCACCTGAATTATACAAATTTCTAAGTTCAGTTTAAAAAAAAAAGTTGAAAAATCGTCATATCTGACAACTCTACTTGTGACACGCGTCCAAATAATATGTACATACATACATATTTTGCTTAATTATGTTCGTTAAATTTGATTGCCCGTTCTTCACACAAATAATAAAATTAAATTGCAATTTAATTTACAAAAATTACAAATAAAAGTAGAAAATAAATCAACAGACCAAACAAAAATTGTTATTGTAACTGCATTCATATCGATATGGAACACATTCGAAATGTATTTCTTTTGTAGTCCAGCCACGAGCACGATCACAAAAGAAATTAAAACAACAAAAAAAATATACATGAGGGTCAGGGGATGCACTGACTCACTGTTGTGTTTGGATGTGTGAGTGTGGAATTTGAGTATACAAATATCTATTAAATGTATTTAATTATGTATATATTTATAGTCCTTCACAAGACCATTTATAAGACATTTAAAGACATGATAGATTTTTCAAATGCTTTGCTACAGCGAAATATTCTAAAACAAACGCTAAACAACACTGTTGGCAAGACATTTGTTTCCGTTTCTGTTTTTTGTCTTGCCAACAGTGTTGTTTAACGTTTGTCGTAGAATATTTCGCTGTAGTAAAGCATTTGAAAAATCTCTCATGTCTTGAAAAGTCTTATAAATGGTCTTGTGCAGAACACTAATATTTATTTAAACAACACAATAGTATTTATTTTTGCATTTTAGATTTACAAACTGCGGGGTCATTACAGTTGACAGGAGATTAAATTGTGGAAAACTTTTTTCTTTTAATTTTATTTTTTGCAATAAACAAAGGAAATGGAAAATTATTTAGCGAGCGATATGCACTTTGAGTTCAAATTTATGAGGGTCCGTACAAAAATATTTCATGTCTAGGGCAAATAAACATTTTCTTATCATTTTGAGAGTCTGGACAAAAACGCAAATAAGCGAAATAATATAACAAATAATTACCAAGAAGTTTTAAAAGCAATTTGTTAGTTTTCTCTATACATGACCTTGCAATTTTACGATTTTATTGCTTGTAAACAAAAAACAAAATTTATTTTTTTTTTGCTAAAATAAAGGGTTATTTGTTGAATTGCTTTAGTCGTATTTTTCTTTTTTGCATGCGCATTTTCGCACGTAAATGCAAAATTTTCACATCTTAACCCTTTCTGCATAATGTGGTGTTACCTGATTATCATTTCACATTTATGAAATTCAACAATTCCTAGGAAGATTGTTAATGCATTTTAGTACCTTCTTATGTTTGTATGTATGTACGAGTAGTTTAGAGTTGAGTTTTGGAAAAGTAATGCATAAATAAGTTTGGCAATAATTTCGTTTTAAGGCAGTTGAATTTGGTACAGTGCACTATGGGAAATTTTAGCCACTTTTGTGGCCATAATTAATTACAGCCAATTAAAATAATTTTTTTTTTGATAAAACTTTGAAATCCTGCCTCTTAACCTCCTTAACGGACACTACATATGTAAACTATACGAACTTTTAAGATTTGACGATTGTTTATTTTTTGCAATTTTTTTTTTTGAATTTACCCTTTAATTTTTTCAGTTTTTTTCAGATTTTTGTTTTGTTGTTTTTTTACAATACATAATTTAGAGTTTAAATGATTTTTTAGTTTTAGCCCATTTTTCATTTTGACGTTTTTTTTCGGGTTTTGGCGATTTTTTTTAGTTTTTTTATCTTCGGCGATATTTTTCACTTTAGCGCTTTCTTCATTTTGGCGATTTTATTTTCGCAATTTTTTAACTTTGGGATTTATTATTTTTACCGTGGTTGAAAATTTCAAGAGCTTACCTATTACGGTTTTCCAGATATAGCCAGATCTTAAAATTGCAAAAAAAAATTAATTTAACTGACTAAAAATACACTCTAATTTCGAGTTTTTTTAATTTCAGTTTTAACAATAAAAATTTGACAATTTCAGTGTCTATATATTATTGTTTGTATAATACAATAAAATTTCAACAGGCTAAAGTTCGTATCGCTTTGTAAGCCAAATTACATATGATAATTATTAATGAACAAATAACATCAAAGTTAGTTGTAAATATTCCGACAACAACACATAGTTGAACGGAACAGTTAGCCGATTTCGAAATCAGCGTTCTTCTGTGTTAGGTCCACTGTGTGTGGTATCGGTTGATGTAGATATCTCCTTTATATACGAAACTTTATTGCAAATGGAATATGTGAATTGTTTTGATTCATCGTATTATAATTTGCTGAAAGGTTTTTTGTAATGAAAGCTCCAATTTACCATCTCTAAATTTACAACAGACTTACCATTGTCGTTTGTTCTTTACTAATTATGCACATGTTACTTAATTTGCTTATTTATTATTCTACTTAAGACAAAATTTTTTGGTTTGTTACTATTATGTATATTTTTGTTTTTAATTTTTTGCCACAATCCCATGACTATTAATTTAGTCAATTTAATTATTCTTCGATGATGTTATTTGTTCATTAATAATTATCACATTTAATTTGGCTTACAAGGCGATACGAACTTTAGCCTGTTAAATATAGAAGCAAATTAAGTTCGAAGAATAATTAAATTAACAAAATTTCAACATGTTTCATTTATCGTTTTAGAATACCCTTTAATTTGGAAATGATATAGATTGTTGTTGTAGCGGCCAAAGTATTACATTCTGTGAAAATTTCAGTTCGGTAGCTCTAAAGGTTCTCGAGAAAATAGTCGGTATCAGACAGACAAACATTCTAGCGAAAAAAATAGGGTTACTTTTCACCTTTGGTGTATCGAACCCTAAATATGCAGATTATCGCATCTGAAATATTTCAAATTCGGAAGATGATTTACTATTCTAGAGAACTGTGATAGCTATCATCTCCTTTAATATTTTCTTTTGAAGTCCAAAAGGAAAAATACTATAGTTCTGTTAGTTTACCAGAAGTTCACTTAAATAATTTGAATTTAATTGAACTGGTACACGAATTCACCAAAATACTGCAATAAATCGAACAAAATTACTCACTTCCGACATTATCTTCCATTTATTAAATCTTACGCCAATATGTATAAGCAAAAAATAGCATAAAGTTAGCATAAGTGACAAAATTGAAGTATGTGTTAACGAGTTCCTTCACACATTTTGACATTAAAAATGGTCGCATTACCTAATTTGAACCCACCTCTAAGTCCTAGAATAACTTTTAGTCTTAACTTTCATGGCAAAACTCTTTAAGGTTGTGTTTAATTTTATCACTTATGCTAACTTCATGCCAATTTTAGCTTATACATAGGGCCGTTAGAATTTATAAACTTTCATCTGTAATCTATATGCATGCTCTCCACTTAAAACAAATTTAAAAATCAAGAACAAACCCATTTATTTTAAAACGATATGTTTCTGAATTAGAACTATTTTTGATTCAGTATTAAAATAATAATAACAATTTTATATATTAATATTAAAGGAAACATTCTTATTTTAAAAATCCCAAAATTCTTGTCATATAAATGTTTTTCTTGGTTCAGTGTACTTGTTAACTCATTTAGAATCCGCATGGAAAACATAAACGTAACGAAAGCAACGTGGCGGAAAATGTAAGCAGATACATCTAATGTGTTATATTTTATAAACATATATGGGCATTTCCTGTGGTCGCAAACGTACGTTCGTTCATACGCTTTTGATGTACAAAAAATATAGAAAACAAAATTTTTGCAAGCATTTTTTTGCAATTTTATAGCATTTTAGAAGCTCTATGCTTAGTGCAAAAGATGGATTTCATCGATTTTAAATTTTCATATTAATAGTTATAAACATGTTTCTTCGAACGTACTCAAAATAGAAGTCAACTTTGACTGACAGCAGTGAAATGTAAAAATCTGCGAAATGTAACAGAATAATGAAGAGTGATTAATTTATTTTAAAAGTGTATTAAAATATGTCTCTATCCAGTACTTACACAATAAAATATCTATTTTTTTTTGTTTAATTGGCTTAATTACCGGTTGCGAACATAAGGGTCGCGAACGTACAATTTCTCCACATGTTTTTTTTTATTATTATCACCATGCCTTTTTCCATTTTTGAAATTTTGTTCTCCTTACACTTTTCTCTTCTTACTTGATTGTATAGAGAGATTTTGAAGAAAGAGTGCAAACATAACATATTTTTTGCATGTAAAATAGTTATACATATATAAAAACGTCTTTAGAAGGAGCTTAAAAAGAAAATATAAAATTTTCCAGCCTCCAGCCCAATTTCCTCAAGTAAAACACCTGTGATATATGCTATTAAACCATTCTATTATACAAAACTAGACTTTTTATAATTATAAACAATAAAGCACGATGATAATCAACATTTAATTTTTCCATCCTGGTAGACCATACGGGGGAAATGCCCATATACAGTTGTGTTAAAAAAATTAGGTGTGCCAATCTATAAAAAAAAGTTTTAGGTTGTAAAATAAGTCGTTGTTATGTTTAGTTTTTTCTTACATCAAATTATCTAACATATTTATAAAATGATGTTAAGAAAATTCAAAAGATCATTAATCGTAAAAAATTAAAAAAAAAATATTAATTCAAAAATTTATAGTTGAAAAAAGATTGGAGTGTTAGTGCACGGCAAAATATTTTGGATAAAAAGTGAAGCAATATTTGCAGTTATATAAAAACAAGCTCATTATTTTTAATATTTTGTTGAATAACCTCCATTTTGAATAACTACCGCACATCTTCGAGGCATGGAGTCAATAAGGTCCTAACATTGTTTTAACTTGAAGTCATGAGACTCATAACCTCAACTCTATTGTCTGAAACCCACTTCTTTGCTAGTGCGTGGACCGATTTTGATGATTCTTACGTCAGTCGATTTCTCTTGATCATGGGAGTGTCACTAAAGATATGTTGGCGTCCAAAGGACGCCATTTCATAAATAGGAAAAAAGTCGTTGAACTATACCAACATGGTTACCATTCGACAGGTAGTATTTCAAAATAATTTTTAGGTTTCTTTTATGATTTCTCATTTCGAATGACCATTTCGGATATTTAATGGTTCGAAGTTGGTCGCAGTCGGGTTTTTTGATTTTTTTTATAAATACTTGTATTAAACACAAGAGACTTTTCATACAATTCTTTTATGAATTTTTCTTCTTACATTCTATTGAAAAATTCGTTATCATTTTTCTTAGTTCGGAAGTTTCCAGACTAAAGATTTTTAGATGAAAAAAAAAATATTGAGCTGCAACTGTATGTGTAGAAGGGCAAACATAATTGCGGATTTTCACTTTTGGGAAAATAAAAATGCAGAAATATCCTATAGTTCAGGGTTTGCCAAACTAATCCGGCAAAGTACGCTACATATCGCCCTAGATATGCTTTCATATGGAACTTTAGCGTTTCTGCAATGCCTTTGATGTTATGCTTTGCTGTTCATTCATTCCATGTCATCGGAGGAATCAAATCCACAACTAACGGCTAATAAAATAGCACTCTATCAATTTACTTCCGAAAACACTCATACATACATATGTACATGACTTGATATATTTTTTTCTATTGTGTAAACTAAACAGTGGAAATAGTACAACGATTCTACTATTTCGAAATATGTATGTATGTACATACTTCGTTCGTTCACCTCTTTCCAAAAGCGAACTACTAAATGCGTCTACTAAAGAAACATTGCACTCGTAATTAAATACAAATTGCGTTCATAATCGATTTTTAGTAAAAATCTAAAGTAAATATTTTTTGGAGCTTATCGTTGTGGTGTGTGTAGAAATATACATACATACCCTGCAGGAAATGTCACTAGTGAATCAGTACTGATTCACTATTAACTTTGTCGCCAGTACTACTGAATAATTATACTCCACTCAATGCTTTTTGCTATAGACATTTAACATGTGCGTGTCATTGAAAAGCAACTACTGACATTGGAACTACTGATTAGATAGTTCTTTAGGGACCATATGAAGACATTCGAAACAGATAGTCACTAGCACAGTTTAGTTATCCTTGTATACTCCTTTGATAATGAAATTGCGTATTTTGTTCACAATTTGGTATTTTATTAAAAAAAATATATATGTAAAAAATGGAACTTATAATTAAAAAACATGCAATAACCGGGATTAATTCGTTGAGCATATTACCAGCAACTAGGGATTTTGTTTGCCATCTCTATTAAATAAATACACATATGCTAATGAAAAATGTTATGTTTCGCTGAATTAGTAAAATCGAACAATTAAGAATGAATCTGCAAGTATGACAAATCTTTAACTGATGTCACAAAATCTTCCACAGGATAAAACAATTTCCATAATTGGCACTTCCGCTTACAATTTTTTAATTTTAACATTTTCTATTTACAATATGGATTTTATTTTATATCTTGTTTGCAAATTATTTTTGTGTATTTTTTTAAATTATTGTTCAATACAATTTTTATAAACACTTAAATTAGTTGTGTGTATATGAAGAAATGTTTTCTACGCATTAAGAACAAAACTAATAGAAGCTCTGTTGACAATGTCACCAAAATAGACATTTAACCCCACGTTTCCTTCAGGGTATATACTTAAAAAAAGGCAACAATTCATACATATAAAGATAAAGATAAGAAAGAAAATTTAAGGTGACCAGCATTACTTCTGATTTTAATATTATTAAGGTATAGAATAGACTTGTGCCCAATAGCTCTTTTGAACTAAAATGAGCATAAATGCCAATCTACATAAATTAGAAGACATTCAAGTTGAAGTCGATTATTTGTAATAAGAAAACAACTAACGATTGAGCCTTTTTTTGACAATGAAAGTTTTTAAAGTCAATGATATAAAGATTACTTAAAGCTATAAGGTATTATCTTAAAAACTATAGATTTTAACAGGACCAAACTTTAACAATAATGGGATTAATATAATAATATGTTAATAAAATTAGATATAGGACGACATGCCGTTGCTCCCGGTGCTAACATAACATAAGAGGAGAACTTTTAGAATATACTTATGTCTAAAATACAAGACTTAAAAGAAAAATATAAAAAGTATAAAAGAAAATATGTAAGTAAAATTTGAGAATTTTAAAAAGATATTAGCTTCTATGAATACCGGTTGTACTTTTCGTAAAAAAGCGATGTCTTATGTTAGAATTTATATTAAAATCAATAGGTTCTGCATTACAAAAACCGATAAGTGAGAGACAATTGGTGTTACTATACACTCAAAAAAAGACATGTTCTATTATTAAGAAATTTTTTTCCTAAATTCAAGTAAAAAAAATTTCTAAGTTTAAGTAATTTTTTCTAAGTTTAAGTAAATTTTTACAAAAATCTAGTAAAAATTACTTAATATGAGTAAAAAATAAAAAGTTCATATCCTCCAAAATAGTTCATAGAAATACACAATAAATTTCTCATATTTCAGGAAATGTTTACTGACTTAAAGGAAATATTTACTAAAAGTAAGAAAATAGTTATAAACAGAAGGAAGTTTTATATTAAGGTCTAGTCAATTTCGTCTTAAATCAAAAAATAAACTTTAGGAAATGAATTACTCCTGATTAGTTCATGAAATTTGACTTACTTAACAGATGTAAAAAGGTATACTAAATTTTAGGGAAATATTTCCCAGTTTAAAGTATTTTTTCTTTGAATTATGAAATTTATTATTGATTTGCATTTAGCCAAAAATCTAAGTAAATTTTTCATATTTTCGAGGAATATTTGAACCTGAAATTTATTTTTTTGTAAATAAAATAAAATTTTAAAACTCAATAATTCAGGCTGCCTTGTTAGGCAATTGGTTAGAGTGCTTTCCTATCAATCAGAAAGTTGCTGGTTCAATACTTGTCTCCTCTCAAGGAATTTATATGTATGTATGGTGAATTATATAATTAAGAATATAATATGAAGATATAATAAATAACATAACATATCATTTGGTATAGAATTTAATTAAAAATAAAAATAAGTACCAGAATTAAAGAAAAAAAAAATGGGAAAAATTTACTAAATTTGAGATCAAAGACGAAAAAATTTTTTTGCAAAGCTCCGAATTTCATTGGAAAATTTTACTTAATTTTAGGAAAATTTTACTAAAATATGAAAATATAATTACTATAAACTAGCTTTGGCGCCATACGACAACTTTTTTTATTCAAATTTAGAAAATTTTCCTAACTTTTAGTTAATTTTTTTTGAGTGTTCATTATAAATGTCTCATGCATTTCTAGTCTATTTATGAATTTCTTAATAATATCACATAAAAATATAGACCGATTGGAGTTATCTTCGAATTGAAGTAAATAAACGAGTTTGAAAAGCGTCTATTTAATGATTCAAAGTTTTTCTGGATACAACAACTTAAAACTTTCAGTTCAAATATTTCCATTTCTTTGATAAGCATAGGTGAGACACTAAACCACATAGCAAACCCGTATATGAAAATTGTTCCGATACTTGTCTTGTATTTATAAAAGAAGCTTAGTTATCTTCGAGAAGCTTTTATTATAAAAAAAATCTTGAAAAAGCACCCAATATCATGAATGGTTTCTTTGAAACTATTCTTGCATGTCCATTAAATCTGAAAAGATTATTAAAATAATTCCAAGATTATCTACTAAGGGTATCTTTATTCCATCAAGGAAAAGCATAAGTATTTTACTTTCTAGAACAACAGTGTATTTACATTTTCCCGAAGCATTACGTATACAAATCACTTTACATTTAGCAACATTTATTTTAACACCCCAATCATCATAAAACTATTTAACTAGTTGAATATGCAATGAAACTTGTCTTAAAGCAATCGTGGGGGATTCACTATGAGAGTAGTGGAAAGTCATAAAAATGTTGTGAAGATGAGGATCAAAAATTGAACCTTGTGGTACACCACAATAAACATTTCCCACATCCGAAAAATCTTTGCCAAAATGCACGCAAAATTTTCTATTATAGAAAAAGTTTTGAAAAGGGCTAACAGTGTTTACACTAAATCCAATTTCAATCAACCTAAAAACAATACTATCATGAAAGGCGTGATTAAAAGGGGTACTTGAAAGATAAGGTCTACACTCAACATATTATTATGTAGGTAAATTCAAATGACAAATCATTTGAAACAATAGTATTTTCAGTTAAAAACTGGATTACAAAAATTTCATTTCTATCAAAAATTTTTTTCAGTTATTTTTGAATGTTAATTTTTTAACATAAAACTTTAGTAAAAAGGAATTATTTTTCTTTTATTTTAAACTACAAAAAAACCAACCTAAATAACATTTTTAATAACTATTTTTTTCCTTTTTTTAAACAACCTTTAAGTCCTCGTCCATACAGTGAAACATTTGCTGCGAAACATTTTTGATTTCTCTTTTGAAACTGCACTCGTGTTCACACTGTGAAGGTTAATACATTTTCTCATATATTTTTCATAAGAATGAGGCGAGAATGACGTACTCAACAAGAACTTCGTGTACAGTAAGTTCCCTTTGCCATTCCTCTTTCCCATCTCGTGAACAAACCCAAATGTTTTGCAGCAAATGTTTCACTGTATGGACGAAGACAAAACAACTTACAAACACAGAAAACACGCCTGTGTTTTTCAATTGTTTTAGCTTACATAAATTTACTACCGAAACAGTAAAAAATACTACTTTTTCAATTATTTTAACTGACAAAAAATAACATACCGAATCAATTGAAAATTCTGTTTTTTTTTCCGTTTTTTTACTACTATACATATATTTAACTAAATAAATAATTAATTAATCTTGTTGAAAGAAAAAGTTGGTTTTACAGTTTATATTGAAAACAGCCAGGGAACTTAACGGTTATAATTTTTACTTTAGAAATTACTCAATCGTTATTTCTTGATTTTGTGACTTTTATTTATTCATCACAAAATAACAGTTAGCTTTTGATTTTTATTTTTTTGCTTAATTTTTAAAATTTAGAAAGCGTAATTTTTCCGTTAAAATTAAAATCGCCGTCTTAAAATTGAATTTATTGCCAGAGTCTGTAAAAAATATTATTATATGTTATAATTAAATTTACTTTTTTATAGTTTATTCATTTTAAAAATTAAAATTTTTTTGAGCAAAAAAATAAAAATCAGAAAGTAACTGTTATTTTGTGAGGAATAAATAAAAATTATTGCATGTATAGGTAAACCATGTAATAGAGCTGCAAAACTATCGATAGTGGGTCCATTCGATAGTTGTTGTGAATCAGAATTGAACAACCCTCGTAGCCGTACATTGCAATAATTTGTTAACGCAGCAACAACCAGTTCATTCACTTGGTTGTTCGTTAAATTCTTTGCGTTGACAAATTGTGCAATAGCGATATTTCGTAATTGGGTCAAAAGCTTAATAATATTAAGTACGTTAGCAAGTAAGCATAATAATATTAACTATTAAGCATAATATCAATATATTAAATTATGATTAAGTTTTGTATAAATAGTTCATGTTAAGAAACCAAATGAGGAGTTGTAATTAGTTAGTGAAGACAGTTATAATTGATCAGTCGTAGTTAATTAGTTGCAATTAATTGTAATCAATCAGTGGTAATTAGTTAGTTGTAATTATAGTCTTGTATTTAGCAGTCAAAAGTTAGAGTCATACCTGCGATTCCCACGGGACCCTCCAGATTTAAAATTGTAAAGTAAAATAATAAGATACTAGTTTTTAGATGGCACAACTGTTTAATAAATCCCTTTTAATATACAAAAGAAAAATCCGTTTTTAAATTCAACACAACATAGTTTCGATATTATTTTTTGATGCCATCGATACTATCGATAGTTTTTGATTCTTAAAAACTTTTCAAATGTGTACTTTTCGTATATAAAATCTTAATTTTTTTAATCATTCCTTAAAGTAAAAAGGAAGTTATTTAAAAAAAAAACATTTCTTTCCAATGTTTTTAATATATGTAGATATGTACAATGTACATGCATATACATATATAGAGATACGTATTAAAATTTAACGAAAAACAAACAAAACATATATATGTATATATATCAATAAAAAATAAATTAAAAGGAATAAAAAGTAAAGAAATTCTTTTATCATTACTTAAACTATTGCAGTTATCTAAAAAGTATTAATTTAAGATAACTCTACGTCTCCACCTGACATGAAATTTTGTTGTTGTTACTTGATGTTATAACTGAGTTGAATAAACAATTGCACTAACCATAATGTTATAACTTGAAAAAGGCATAAACCTTAGCAGTCTATATAAAACAATAACTTGAAGTTAGTGTTAAAGTTAGTCATTTCATGTCACGTGGAGACCGCAAGTAGGGAGAATCAAACTATTTAGTCTCACCGTTTATTTAAAAGTAAAGAGCAGAAACAGTCCAATAGTCGTCATATGGAGTCACCGCCAAATTTATGCAAGTGTCAAACTCGTTGGTACATAATAATTGTATTTTTTTTGCAAATTGGTTTTACTAGTTACAAACTGACATCTTATGTCGAAACAAATGCTAAACTAATTAAGATATTTCCACATTTATATATATAATGATGGCCATTACTATAAAGGTTTACAAGTAATTTTGAAAGTTGCATTTTTTATTCCACAGCCGCCGTCATACCATTTTTATTGACATTATTTTTTACTCAGAAATAATTCATAGTTAGCCTCAAGTTCAGTAATTTCAATTCTTATTGAATGAAATATTTTTATTAATTAATGTGAGTTTCTAAAGAAGAGAAGAAAAATTAAACTTAGACTTTAAGCTGGGGGAAATACCGATACTTTTCCGTGCAGCCACGCACTTCATCAGCACCCTAGTCTATCTACTTGGGTAGAGATTCTTATTAACATCAGCTATTTAACTTAAATTTTCAATGAAACGGAATATGAGAAATGATTGTTGTGTATACAATTGATTTACCTTTGGTAAACACATTTATAAGTATCACTATTAATTTTCTGTATGAATTATTTCTGATTAAAATTCACTACAGTTCAATTAAAAAATCTAAAAATTTCTCAATTATTTTTTACTTTTGTAGTAGGTGTATTTTCGTCGATAGTATCGCTATCGAAAAAAAATATCGATAGTTCACTTAAAATAAAACTATCGATAGTACCATCGATAGTTTTGCAGCTCTACCATGTAACATGGAGTACATTGGTATATTCCTTTTGTACGTAGGACTTCTCTATTAGTGTGATTTTTTCAGTTTAAATTTGGAAAATAATCGTTATTTGCGATCCCTGAAAACAACAATAGTAAAATATGAAAATCTCATTTAATAACATTTTCTTTTCACATCTGCAAAATTTTGCCAGGAATGCGTTTCAGATTTTAGTAGTTTTGTGCACACCCAAGCACTACATCAAACAAACAAATTATACTGGTACCTTTTATAATCTGCATTACATGTGAGAAGTTATAATCGACTTTAGTAAAGAACATAAATGTCAAAATATACATGGCTTGGTAAATTTTAGTTAACGGCAAACTTTTAATATAACATGGCCCACAACCGATTCAAGACCTCAGATGTGAAATGAAGTTATTATACAGCCGCAAATCTGGAAATTGACAATGGTAGGAGTACAGTCCTGCAAGTGCTGTCATGGCGGCCATTTGGCTGAAGTTGTTTTCTTCGATTATTAATGCCATACGCCCACCTCCTAACAATTAAATAAACATCCAATGATTTCGCTTAAAAATACTCGGTTTTTTAGATAACAAACTGAAACTTCTTATTATATGAGTCTGTGCAAGTTTCTAAATATATGACATTGACCAAAACTTTTCCTTTTAACGGTTAAATCTATGATATAAAAAACTTTGATATTAAACATTTTATAAGGATTGGGAAGTAATAAAAAATGCTATCTTGGACTTATATGAAAAATGGCTAGTAATCGTAAAATTATGCTGCTTTTTTAATATATTACCATTTGCATGTGGACTAAAATCAAAATTTATTTTATAAGAAATTTTTGGTTTAAATTTATTTAACTACTTCAAATACATAGTTCTTGAAAGTCTATGCATAAGATAAGAGGTTTGTGACTATTCAAAATGTGTGGTTGATGTCTACTGACGGTTTGTTGCAGTAACATTGAAGTGCATATGGGCGGGACTGAACAAAATAAATTTCAAACTTCACATTAGTTTTTTGTTTAACCGATTTCGTTGGCTATGGGGAAATTTCACTAGTCAAAGTTAGTGAGAAAAAAAGTTTTGTTTTTTCTGTGTAGCATTAATGATAGGTAGGCATTAGGTAGGTAGGTCTTATACACATCGAGCCTTGGCTGCAATAAAGTCATAACTCAAAGAATTAGTTTTTATTTTGTTAAAATTGCAGAATTAGTCGTAAAAAGTTTTTACAAATATTTTGTATAGTCATCTCCTGTGAGGAAAATTATATTTTATTTCGCCATTAAGTTGTTTAAATAAATTTAAATTTAAAACTTTAAATTGATTCGCGTTCGAGTACGTTATATAATACTTCGAGAGAAAAAAAGAGAGCGAGAGAAGGAGAGTGAGAGAGGGAAGAAACAGCAAGTTTCCACCAGTGATGCCAACAATTCAAAGGCAAAATGAGCCAACTGAGTAGCCAAAAAGAGCTAATAAGAGCTAAATTTAAAAACTCAAGATTTTTGCGTTTTAAATCTATGAATGTACATATTTATTATTCAATTTGCACTTCAAGATTTTTTTACATTAATAAAAATAATAGTAAGAAAAAATAAAAAATAATAATATAAAATAAAATCATTTCACAGCAATTAATGCAAATATTTACCTGGATTAACAATATAACCATACCCATTTACATATACTTGTATATACGTTAAGTTACAAAATAAGATCAATCATTTTCAAAAAGAGTTAGCTTTAGAAGGATCTTTTGTTGGTTTAATCCATTTTTTTAAACGCGGGATTTGATTTCCAAACTTTCCTATATTTTTGGCAGTAAGAATCCATTTCAATAATTTGTGGAAAATTTTCTAATTACTCAGAAAAGAACACTTTATAATAAAAACGGGGTTTTACAATTTGAAATACCTAAATACATAAATATATGTATCTTACATAATTGCGAAAAAAAGTATCTGCATTTGCAAAAACATAGTTGCCAAAAATGTAAATGCCCAAAGCAGCAACAATAGGGTTAAAACGGGAAAATTTACTATAAGATCCAAAAAGTGCCAAACGTGCCGTTTCCACAATTGAAAAGAGCTTTGTTAGCTCTTTTTATTAAAAAAGAGCTAAAGCGAAAAATTTCGAGTTAGCAGCAATCAAAAAGAGCTAAATTGGCATCGCTGGTTTCCACCATAGCGATTGAAATATGTACATATGTGACGCGGAAAATAGAAAGGGACCTAAGAGTAAAAACCAGTTTTGTTCAGGAGAGAAATTTTAAAGATTTAAATACATGTATCTTTGGTGTACCATCACTTCATAAACGCGCATATATCTGGGAGGGAACACTTTTAGGGCATGGGATCGGTCTCATTCGATGCTCAGATGTTGTCCACATCTAAAAAAAGAAAAAATGTGAAAATAGATTTTTTTGCCCTTAGGTCCCTTTCTTTATGCGCTGTCACATATGTATGTATGTATATGCATTTAAATGTTTGGATTTGTGTATAAGAATTCATATAAAATTTACATACACATCACCCACAAAAAAATATTAGTTTGCGAAGAGAGTTAAGCTGGATCCACAGCCTCATATAATATGAGGTCATAAATAAATAAAATCCTTAAATTGCTCTAAAGCTTTCTTAAATGAAAAAAGTTAATCAACTGGTCTCCTTAAAGCTTTATGCACTGTGTTACAAATAGAAAATGCACACTTTTGTTACACATACAGCAAGTATTATATATTTTTTTCAAACTCAGCTGAACTAAATCTATAATTTCGAGTGCAAAGTGTGGCAAGTGTGTCATTTGAAATCTCGAAATAAATGTAACAATTCCGTTAATCTTATCAGTCTGAAATGTCAGAGAAATAAAATTATATCAAATAAAATTTTAAAGACGTATAATTTATAATTTAAAGCATTCTTCATTACTCGTATAACATAAAAAATAATATAAAATACTTTAACTTAATTGTAACACTTTTGATAAGTTGTACAAAAATTCTAAAATAAGCGATTAAACAATTTTCATAAAAAGAGTTGCTTTCTTTTAAAATGCAATTGATTAGATTGCATTAAGGGGTTAATTTTTATCGAAAATTTTTACGATAAGACAAAAAATAAAATTTTCAACTTAAACAAAAAACACTCACCGCCAAAATTAATTGAACAAAAGTCCAAGTTTTGGTTAATATATCTTAAGCCTGTTTTAAAATAGGTTACCAGTCCATTCGTAGATGTTTCAATACATACTAGAAAAAGTATGCGTCTGTACCGAATCTTATATAACCTTCTCCAGCTTACGTAAATAAGATTCAGTTTATATCGCTCATTTACTCAAACAACGCCTTAACTCAAAAAAAAACTAGTTTGGCAGAAAACAAGTTTAAGGTTTTCAATTTATACACAACTTTATAGAAAAAGAAAATTTTGTTTTTCTCTCAAACGCTGAGTAGAAAAATTTTACACATTATGAATATGAGGACTAATTCTGCATCATTATCTCAAAAATTCTATTTGTTGAGCTATGACGTTGTTTGAGTAAATGAGCGACAAAAAATTCGTAAAGGGTACCCAAATGAGCATAAGAATTATAACATCTGCACAGAGAAGTAAAGTTTGAACAGTTTTTTTTAAAATAAATTGACTTAGTAACTCCAAAAATCGTGCTAATAGGCCGCGTAGTGAACAAAATTAAAAAAGACGAGAAAACCTGATTTTTGGATTAAATTAGATCTTAGCGACATCTAATCCTCTAAAATACTTTACCCTATACGATTACAAAAAATTCTGGGGCAAAAGAAAATAATGTTCTTTTAATGTACATGTTTGTTTTGTGAAAGTCAAATGGTTCAGTTATTTACTTCTCCATTGCTATTTATAGTGACCTGTGGGTAGGGATGGGCAAAAAATATCGATATATTAAAATCTCGATATTTCCGGAAATAAATATCGATATATGTGACCGATATTTCAAAACCCGATATATCGATACATCGATTTTTATTTACGAGTATCGGGTTTCGATACTTTGAAGAGCTCTACAAATTTTAACCGTTTTTATCTGCACGATAAAAAAAATTCGTAATAACAGCCAAGGCACATCTATATATAAGGAGCTCCCACAAAGCCAGGTGACTTTTATTTGTGAACTAGGTTAGGTAGGTTAGGTAGGTAGGTGTGGCAGTCAGAAACCCGGACTCACTTAGACCGTTTTGGTCCATTTTGATACCACGGAGACTCTGCTTATGCGGAGTCCCCACCGTCGAACCATCCAGAGCTCAGTATAAAGCTGGTAATACGTTGAAGTTTAACACCAGCAACGTCAGAAAGTTCCCTGAATTCAAGAGCGCCCATTGTGGCCATTCTCTTTCCTGCAAGTCCAGGAAAGTGACAAAGAAAATGTTCTATGCTTTCCTCTTCATCAATATCTTCGCAGCTACGGCAAAAGTCGTTGTGTTCAACCCTTAGCCTTTGTGCATGCCTACCTATGAGACAGTGTCCGGTTAACACGGACACTAGAATCGAGATTTGTTTCCTATTCTTTGAAATTAGGTAATCCGTACCTTCCCTATTTAGGTGAGTCCATAACTGCCTTGTGATCACGCAATCATTTCTTGTGACCCACCTTCTATTTGTTTCATCCTCTGTCTTGCGCCTAAGTCTGAGTTTGCAAGAGAGTAGGGGTAGACCTACACATTCCAAATCCGGTGGAACCTGTAAGGTTGTCCCAATTCTAGCAAGCTCGTGAGCCCTAGAGTTCCCCTGTAAGTCTCTATGCACCGGGATCCAGATGATCCTAATATCAAACTGCTCTGCCATCTCATTTAGAGATGATCGGCAGTCGAGGGCTGTTGTTGTTCTTAGAAGCGAGGATTCGAGGGCCATAATAGCTGCTCGACTATCGGTGTAAATGTTAATTAAAGTCGTTGAAGTGACATTCACTTTTAACCAGTTCGCAACTTCTCTTATAGCAAGGATCTCTGCCTGAAAGACACTGCAGTGATCCGGAAGTCGCCTTGCAATACGAAGACCTAAAGCCCTCGAAAAGACCCCATAGCCCACACCCTCATGTGTTTTTTAGCCGTCCGTATAAAAATCAACTTTTTTTCTTCTACCTGCAGTTCCATTCATCCACATTTCTGTAGATGGTATCCAGGTTTTATAAAGACGTTCGTGTAGTAACTAACTTCACCATCGAGTATTCTGCAGTGGCCGGTTCCAATTCCGTTCCACAGAGAAACACATCTAAGACGGATTGCCGAGGACGTTGCCATCTCCTTCCCTACTAGATCTAATGGTAGTAGATGAAGAAGCATCCCCAGTGCATCCGTAGGAGTGGTGCGAATAGCACTGGTTACATACAAGGATGCAAGTCTTTGCACCTTGTGTAAGGTGTATAGATACGTCATTTTCTCCAGGGATGGCCACCACACGATGATGCCATACATGAGAATTGGGCGTACTATTGCAGTATAGATCCAATGAACAATTTTTAGGGTAAGACCCCAATTCTTCCCAATGGATTTTTTGCATAGATATAGTGAAATTGTTGCTTTTTTCACTCTCTCTAGAATATTCGCCTTGAAACTCAGCTTCGAATCAAGAATAACACCAAGATATTTTGCAGTGTTGGACACTTTTATCTCCGTATTATTAAGTGTTATAGGTCGGAAATCAGGTATCTTATACTTCCTGGAGAAAAGGACTAGTTCCGTTTTATTAGGATTAACGGCGAGCCCACGTTTCTCCACCCACTAAGGCTTAATGCCAAATTTGGTTTGTGTGGTTATAAGCTTAAAGGCAGAATTAAGCCAGAAGTAGTTTTTACTTTCTGTTCTGTTACAAATCAGATGACTCTTTTTTGTTTATAGAAATCTAACACAAGTCGTTAGTTTTTCTGTTTCGTTCTGTTCTGTTTCGGTTCAACCTGTAAAAATCAGAACTAATCGCCTTATCGCAAAACTGCGACCCTTCTGAACAGAACCAGCTGATAAATTAGTACAGAAAATGTAAGTATTTAAATTTGGAAGCAGAACGGCACAGCCTTTAGTTTTCACTTTATGTTCTGTTACGAATCAGATAACTCTTTTTTGTTTAAAGAAATCGTTTTTTCTTTCGGTTCAACCTGTGAAAATCAAAAACCTATTAAGTAACTGTAAGTGGCAACCTGTTAAATAAAATAAAAACAGTGATAAATTTTTAGATTCTTTAATTTAACTGTAGTGAATTTTAATCAGAAATAATTCTTGGTAAGACTTAAGTTCAGTAATTTCAATTCTTGTTGAATGAAATATTTTTATTAATTAATGTGAGTTTCTAAGGAAGAGAAGAAACATTAAACTAAGACTTTAATCAGGAGGAAATACCGATACTTTTCTGTGCAGCCACGCACTTCATCAGCACCCTAGTCTATCTACTTGGGTAGAGATTCTTATTAATATCAGCTATTTAGCTTAAAGTTTCAATGAAACGGAATATGAGAAATGATTGTTGTGTATACAATTGATTTACCTTTGGTAAACACATTTATAAGTATCACTATTAATTTTCTGTTTTTCCATTTTTTTAATTTTTAGGGTTCCGTACACCAAAGGTGAAAAAAGGAACCCTATTGTTTTCGCTACGCTGTCCGTCTGTCCGTCACACGGTATTTTCTCAGGAACTATAAGAGCTACGGAGCTGAAATTTGCACAGAGTATGTAGAACCTTAACCACTACAACAACAAATACAAATGAGAATTAAAAATTAAAGGGTGTTCCAAAACGACCAACGAAAAATTTTAAAGTCCCATGTAATATACATACAATTGTATGTACATATGTATATTGACACTTGAAATTTGTAAAATTAGTGTATTTTTAATAGACTACAACAATTAACACTAAAATTTCAAAAAAATTTTAATTAAAGGGTGGTCCATCAGTTAATGCAATTTTGACTATGTAATTTTGACAACTTGCTATATCTTGGAGACCGTAAGAGGTAAACTCTTGAAATATTCAAGAACGGTAAAACTAAAAAATCTGAAAATTATAAAATCGCCAAACCGAAAAAAATCGGCAAAACCTGAAAAAAATCGCCAAAAATTTAAAAAAAATCGTTAAATCGAAAAAAATCGACAAAATTAAAAAAAAAATTCTAGCACTAAAATAAATCGCCAAATTCGAAAAAATCGTTTAAATGAAAAAAAAATCGCCAATATGAAAAAAAACGCCAAAAACCGAAAAAAATCGCCAAAACGCGAAAAATGCGCCAAAACCAAAATAATTGTTTATGTGAAAAAAAATCGCCAAAATGAAAAAAAATCGCCAAAAATTAATATAAAATCGCCAAATTTAAAAAAAAAATCGCCAAAAACCGAAAAAAGTCCTCAAAACGAAAAAAAGTGCCAAAACTAAAAAAAATCGCCAAAGCCAAAAAAAATCACCTATATGAATAAAACGCCAAAATTAAAAAAATCGCCAAAATAAAAAAATCGCTAAAATAAAAAAAACGCCAAAATAATAAAAATTTCCAAAATTAAAAAAACTTCAAAAACCAGAAAAAAATCGCCAAAACTAAAAAAAACGCTTTAAACCGAAAAAACCCAAAAACGAAAAAAATCCCAAGACTATAGTTTATATTGTTCGTACTGAATTACATATCTCGTGCCCGTACGGAACCCTTCGTGCGCGGGTCAAAGTCGCACTTCACTGAATTTTTTAAATTCATTTTCGGTGCTTTTTGTTTCGAGTCGGTGGCACTAAACAAAAATTCGAAGAACAATTTCCTCACCTATTTTTTCTTTCGAGGAAATGTAAATATATATAAAAAAATAAGCTCTGAGCTTAAATGGAGCATTTAAAAAATTTCTGGCAAGTTTGTACAAGGCTTGGTGGAAGAAAAATAGCGAGATGTTTCCCTTAAACTTTAACATTTAAATCATAATTAATATAAAAAATGTTTTGCCACGCAACAAAGAAGACATAGAAGGTTCCTTTAATCGATTTACAAGTAACTTATTTGCAGAAATTTTACAAAAATCTACTTTTGTACTTAATTTCATTTGACTGCTGCACATTGGTTCATTTAATAAATTTGACTGAATGGTGAAATTTTTATCTCCGAAATTGGTTAGATTTGCGTATAGTTTTTTTTGTTATATGCAATCAAAATAGGATTTTCAATGAATAAATATATTAAAAAATTATTTGGCTTGTTATTGATAACTTCCTGACATTTTTTGCACACTCTTTTATTAGAAACCAAATACTATCTATATAATTAACTCAAATTTAAAGTAAATTCTTTAGAAATTCATTGCACATTTAGTCTTCTTTATACCTTTTGCATTATTTGCGGTCAATTTCGCCTTAGCATTTATTTTCTGTTCATATTATACCTGCATTTTAAACACCACTTTCGTTTTTTTTTTTTACTAAAATGTTTCTATTTGTTTAGTCTTGTGGCTACTTGTCTATTAAGTTAATCCTGGGATTTAGTTTTTGTGTACTCGTATCTTTGAACGATTATGTCCTTTTTCCTTTCATTGCATATTTACAAATCGACAATACAAAAAGTCAAGGAGGATGTTGATAAATTTTGCAAAAGATTGAAATCTGTACATTTAATGATGGTTTAGCCAGGGATTTTTCGGGATTATCATTAAATTTTCTTTCATTGTTAATGAAGTTATGAGCACGTACACACATGTTTCCTTAATATAACTTATTATTAAAAACTTATCGCTTTATTATTACAACAGCTGAAAGAGTTTTTGTGTTACAAAAAAAAAATATTTTTGCGGAAATCTCTAGATAAGCCGATATGCAAGTCAAAAATTCTAGTTTAGTGAAGAAAGTTAAGTTGCAAATATACATTTACAAGCATGTTGAAAAATAAAATGAACGAAATGAAATAATATCTTATATCTTTATATCGTTAATCGGTAAGATGATGAAAATTCTTGCCACATGCGTATGCAGGCTCAGTAAGCCGGCTGTAATATAATGTAACTACAACGTAGGAAACAGCTGATCGATATTTGTATATGAAAAGTAGGTTACGTTACATTACGTCTCTATAACAATTTACTTTTACATAACAATATCAATCAGCTGTTTCCTATCGTTGCAATTACATTCCATTAAAGTCGGCTAACTGACCTTTAACTGAGCCTTGAGACTTTTTACATAACGTGTACAACAGGCCTTATGTAGAGTTGTCAACTTCTAATTTGGAAAAGAGGACATCCACAGAAAATAACCCGGACTATTCCATAAAAAAGTAGGACAAAAATAAAATTTTAATTCAAGAAAAATATAAAATCATAATAATAAATGCCAAATGAAAATTTAAGATTTTTAGCGTTTGAAAAAAGTTTGACATGATAATGTCCGCGATAAATACACAACAGCTGAAAAGTAACAATGAAACATAATTTTTACAGTAAAAATATGTACAACAGGTTGCTTCAAGTAAATAATGAAATCAAAATATAAACTCTTTACAGCGCTATGCATAGCGAAAAGCTATCATAAGGTTAGCATAAGTGGCGAACTTCAACTAGGAGTTAGCGAGTTGCTCCATACAATTTGACATTACATATCGTCCCGTAATATCGTTTTAACTATTAAATCATGATGGCAAATTGTATGGCTGAACTCTTTCAAGCCTTTGCACTTATTTTAACTTGATGCCAGTTTTTCGTTATGCAAGTTATTGTAAAGGTACGGTCACACTTGTCAAACATTTGTCAAAAAAAGTGTAACCACTAAATGCTAATCAAAAATCGTTCATTTCAGAGAAAAGTTTGTCAAATTAAAGAGTAGCCAATAATGTTGGATTCGATAACATTATCTATTAGTTGTGTTGTTGTGTTTAATTTGATAAACGCTTTTTTGGACAAGTGTGACCGTAGCTTAAGAATTTTTGCTTAATTGACTCTTTTTTATTAACAAAAGAGAAAACAAAGGGCTGGTCAAAGAAGTAGGAATTTTCCTGGCGCCACTTTTTTTCAAGGACAGATGACAAAAAACAGTATAGTATCCGGGGAAAAGAGGACTGATAACAACCTTACTTTGTGCATATTATAGTTATACCTTTAATTTCCACAATAATTATGGTATGGGCTGTTCATTTCTGATCTAAACCTCTATTGTAAACTATACTTGTTAATTTTAAGCTGATACTGATGGCCATAAGCAGCAAACTAAACAAAGCAAACAAAGTTCTTCATAATAATTTTTTAGCCTTAACATCGAATTAAAATAATAGTATGTACTTCGGCATTATAGATTTTAAGACTGCTTCTTTATGCCTCTTATTTTGTATATGATATTTTATATTCATTTCTAAGTTTATTATATATATATATATATATATATAATGTATATACATACATATATGTATATAATGTAGTCTATTAAGAATTTAGGCTTAAGTGATCGCTTCTTTTACGTGAACTATGTCTGCCTTTATCATCTCAGTATACCTAACACGAACATTCTATATTTTAACTCTCTATTAATGTACAAATTATTGAAATTAAAATTTGATTGAGTGAATTTATTAAAACAAAATACTTGCCCAAAGTTGGGACGAACTTTAAGCGAGTGAAACATAATAAATTAATAAAAAAAAACCCATTTAGATTGTTTGTTATCAAGATGTAAGAAAAAGTTAAATAAAAAAAAAAATTTTTTATTTCATTTTGAACAACAAATTAGAACACAAAATGGAAAATGAAAATTTTTGATAAGAATTAGGCAATATTGTCATATTGTCAATGTGCTGACAATGTACTGACAATCAAAAATTGCAAGAGCAAGGTAGATAATCACACAGTTCGCAAGGTTATATCGAATTTGTCAGGAAATTTGACAATTATGTATATGTATGTACATAAATTTACCTAACAAGATTTTCAGCTTAAAAATGATCAGTTCTTCAAAAGTTTCCATATATGTTGTTATGCACTGTCAGATTCAAAGTATTTGACAGAATTGCGAATTATCAATCGTTTGTGCGTGTGTTAAATGTAAAAATGAAAAAAGCAAATCATTATGAACCATGATGCAGTAATTGCAATGACTTTTTCTGCATACTTACATATATTTTATTGCACTTTTCACTTAACTTTATCAAATATGTGTGTGCACTGTTGCCTATAGAAAAAAATGCTCTGACAATGATTCCATTAGCTGGTAGTAACGATGGACTGACAATGCCTTTTCTTGCAGCGATGTCACAAAAATTGCCAGTTCACACAGTTGTAAAAATTGTTTATTACATTTTACTAACAATATTGTACGATCTGACAATGGTCTGTACATATTAATCTATGTATGTATGTATCTATGTAATCTTCGATACGTATGCTAAAGAATACAAAATTTACAAAATTTCAAATGTAAATAAATGCCCACATACTCTGAATGTACATACATATGTACATATATAAATATATGTATGTACACATGTACGATCATAGCATAAATGTCCCAGACAGCAGCAGGAAGATTGTTTCGCCAAAGTGAGCCTTTTTCGACTACCTTATGTGATCATCAGTTCTGGGCTTAAAAAAGACTTAAAAATTATTTTCAGAGAGTAGAAAAAATATTGTTACTTACCATAGCTTTCTAAAATTTAATACGCCTTATTGAAGGAATAGTTATGGCTGGTTGCTGTGCCACTGGGTAAAAATGTTCCCACCCTGTCGACTGAGTCGAACGCCTGAGAAGTCCCTTACCAGGAGTTCTGGACTTCTCCCTTACACAAACAATTACAGAGAGAGCATTCGTGATTGTATATACATACATATATATGTAGATACTACTTACTACAACCTGGGGCAAATCACCGCATTCGAAATCGAGTACTTTGTCTTCGAAATGTTGTTAACATGGATCACGGCAATCGTTAACGAAACGTAGGTATCTACTCGAAGTTGCACTCGATTGGTAGTTTACTATCGAAAACAAGTAAACTCTTAGCTTTTTGCCTCGAAACAAACCAAAGAAACAAAAGAAAGGAAAAAGGAAGAAGTATGTAATCAAAATATAAGTATTTTCCGGATATTTTCGAACAATTAGTTTAGAAAATATAATTTAATTTAATTTTAATTGTTTTTAAGGCAGTGCAAAAAAATAAATAAGGGAAAAATCATTTCCAGAACAAATACAAATATGTATGTAAAGCAATGTAAAAAATAGTAGTAGGTAACATAAAATACGATCGAATACCGTGATCCAAAAAATTGTAGCCATCGAAATAATTCTCTACACGAACGTGCACTCGATTTCGAGTGCCGTGATTTGCCCCCTGTCTCGAAAATGAGTCGAAATTTATCAGAAACTCGAGTCATAAAAGACAATTTTAGAATAGTCGCGGCTAGGGTACCATTTACTCCTGACTCGCAAACTAGTTCATAAATGATTTTTTTTTTAAACGTGCGGGCTAGTCAAAAATATGAATACATATGACCATTAATTTCATAAAATGGTGACTGGGATGTAATACATACGTACCTATACATTAATAAAGTAAAAAACTATACAAATACATACATACATATGTACATACACATACATACATACACATACATATGTACATACACACATATGTATGTATGTATCTATGTATTTACATTAGTTCAATATGATAGATACGCTAAAATAACACGAACAACAAAAAAACAACAACAATTGCTGCACATAAATTCACACTGAAGTGAACGTTGTTGGCGGCTCATTGGCGTTTGCACCAAAAACCCATTAGGCTACTCACACAAAAGAAAAAAGAAAAATACAACGCTGTATCGAAAAAACTTATTGCGCCGGGTCATTGCACTTTTGCACAATCGAATGCACAAAAACCAGCAACATGAAAAACAACAAAAGCACGTTAGTAAAAATGATTAGATTTTTCTTAGATTAGATAGGAAAATGCTTTAACTAGAGAAAACCCCACTTGAAAACAACAGGAGAGAAAAAGTGAGGTACACATTTAATGCATAAGAATTAAATACTCAAGAGCGAAGAGTATAGAGACAACTTTGGAATTCTTGTTTGTATTGTTTTGTTATTTCATTTAACACAATTTCGTACAAGTCCATACAGACGTAATTTTTTTCGTATACTTAGGTTGTGTTGTTGGCTTTTTTTCTGCTTTTCGGATCCACACCCAAATAAACATGCACAAACTCACACACTGACAAACGTAACGACAAAAGAAAATGGGAATGAAATATCTGCGTTGCGGTTCTAAATAATTTTGGTTAATGTTTTTTTTGTAGTTATTCACGATCGCATTTAATTAGATTGTTTAACTCCGAAGCTAAATAAATAAATGTAAAATGTGTGCTGTTTTTGAAAATAAACGAACTAAAAAAAACTGAGGGAAAAATGGCGCAAGTGATTGCATGTGTGCAACATTAACTACACCAACAAATTTAATATGTATGAATGTATGTATATATGTATGTACATATATATGTACATATTGAATTTTCAACATTACAAAGGGGGGCAACAGCAATTCTAGGGGGGCAATGCCCCTCGGAATGGCCTTTCTATGCATGTATGTATGTATGCTAAATGTAGTACCTAGTATGTACATACTTACATGCAAACTGCCAAAAGCCAACTATTTATTAGTGACCTGCACAAGACCATTTATAAGACATTTCAAGACATGACAGATTTTTCAAATGCTTTACTAAAGCAAAATATTCTATAACAAACGCTAAACAACACTGTTGGCAAGACATATTTTTCAGTTGTTTGTTTTGCTAACACAGTTATTTAGCGTTTATTTTAGCTGTAGTAAAGCTGTTTAAAAATCCCTCATGTCTTGAAAGGTTTTATATTTTGTCTTGTGCAGGTCACTACTATTAATACCTATACATATGAACATACCCTGTAGGAAATGACACTAGTGTAAAAGTACTGATTCACTAGTGACTTTGTCACCAGCAGCTCGTATCTGTATACCTATCTCGCATCGTAAAATTTCTCACATGAGGTGTCATAAACAAAACTCTATCGTTTCTCGATTTGTGAGAAAAAGTGTTTCTGTATTTGCAATAAAATAAAATAGTAAACAAGAATATAAAATTAATGTAAAATGCTTGAAAGAAGTTTTTTCTCTCAACTGTCTCTACATAGGCAATTACACAAAAAATTCTAAATATAAACATATCGACTTGTTAATAATATTTTAGTTCAATGAAATGCACATCTTTTCAACCATAGCTGTTAAGTATTGATTAGTAATCGTACTGATTACTAATTTAATTACTTTTTTTTTTGAAAATTGAAGTAATGATTAAATTAAAAAATTAAATTAAAAAATTGATTAAAATTACTAGTAATGGAATGTATATCTAAATTGCTTGAAATTACAAAAAAGATTTAAAAACAATTAAAAAATAGTCCGATTACTTTTAAAGATTACTTTTAATTATTTTTGATTGTTTATTAATAATCAAAAATAATCTTTGAAAGTAGTCGGATTATTTTTCGGTTACTTTTAATTCTTTTTGATTATACGTTGTAATTTCGAGCAACTCAGATTACTTTTCGATTGTAAGTGATAGTAATCAGCCATTTATCGGAAATTCTTTTAAAGGGAATTATAAAATCAGTACAATTCTTTTTAAAATGTATTGCAATTGATTCCTAATTTAAAAGCTATGTTTTCAAGTAAATTATTTTTCATATTTTTACACACAAATTAAAAAATTTATATGTTTTTGTACAACTTTATTGTTACAAAAATTTTTTTTCAACAATTGCTGGCAATTTATTTAAATGACAAAATCCTCCGGAAAATTTTACGATGCGAGAAATTCAGAAACGAGATACAGTAGTACAGAGAAATTAAACCCGAGACATTTAACATGTGCGTGTCATTGAAAAGCAACTGTTGACGTTGGTACTACTGGCTAGATAGTTCTTTGGGGACCGTATTTAAACAATGAAAACAGATCTAGATCTAGCAATTCTAACTTACAATTGTGATCATGAAGTTATAGACATATTTTGTTCTCATTTAGTTTTGTATTACAAAAATATACACAAAAGAAAACGAATGAATAGCATAACAAAAATTAAACATTTTCAAAAACCTCGAAAATGTCTAGAGAAGATGTGATATATTCTAAGCAGCTAGCCCAATTTAGACATAGCTAAACTATCTCCATCAAGTCACCTTTCAAACAGAGAAAACTAAATCAAAATCTGTACAGCCGGTTGGTCTACACGTGGACTCGTACAGACACGCAGAAACACATACACACAGTAAAAACTGATAACACCCATTTTTGTTTGGATGGGGGCTATAAATATGTATACAATAAGATGAACTACTACACTAATTCGTTCAGCATTACCAGCAAGTGGGGAGTTTGTTTGTCATTTCAGTGTTTCGTCAAACAATTACATATGGATATGAATGTGAGACAAATCTTTAACTGTTGGCACAAAATCTTCCACAGGCTTAACAAAATTTTAAAATTTCACTTAAAGTTTTTTAGTTTTCTCATTTTCTATTTTTATGGATTGTTTTCATATTTACTTTTAGTAATTGTTTTTGTTTGATTTTTTGAATTATTGTTTACTACATTGATGTATGTATGTATGTATATTAACCTTTTAAATTGACTTCGTAAACTAATTTTTATAAAAACACCGCTTTTATTTTCAACAAACCAATAAAACATAAAGAAGAAGCATACATGCGTATGTAAATATGCGCATGAAAAATAAAATTAATGATTAGCCACTCCGTTGACAATTTCGCTGAAAAGTTACCAAAATAGTGGACAAAAGTGGTGACTTGGAGACACTTAACCCCACGTTTCCTGCAGGGTACAGATGTATGTAAATACATGCAGACATATACGCATACGTATCAGAGAATAGATTGAATGCCGTATTTTGTTGTTTTGAATGCAATCACAAAAAACCTGCATATTGTTGTCAATCCACAACAAAAAAAAAGAAACAACGCATTGCACAATCGAAAGAGATGAGTGCGGCGAATTTGATTGCGTGAGTTGCTTATTTTATATAAATGTTCAGTGGTCTTGTCAAAAGCAACGAATACTCAGTGAATGGTGCGAATGTTTTTTACTGTGATTGACCACAACGTAGTCTTAGTATTTTGTGCTTGTATAAATAAAACTCTTACATTAGTATTCATAAGACACGATATAGATTTAAAATGTATTATATTTCAAATTTTATATGGAGCAATTATTTGAAATACATTTCAGATCTATTTTACTCTTTCCAAATTTTTGTTATTGTTGTCGAATAAATGCATGGCAAAAGCAACGAATTTCTGAATTGTTAGCAATTGCGAATGGTCTCATTCACTTCTCTCCTACGTATGTATGTTAATAAGAATATGTTAAACAGCGTTAGATAAGTACTTACATGTGTATGCATGTAAATATGCATGCTTGTATAGCACGTATGTATGTATGTGTGTATGTATGTATGTATGTATGTGTGTATGTATGTATTAAAAACAGTTGTCATTAAATTTTTATTTTCTGCTCGAATGCAAAAATACTTCCAATTAGTGAAAAACATTTTATTTTAACTACTTTTTATGATAGAAAATGTCTTACAATTCATTACACTGTACAACAAAACACATCTTTTTCACATTGACAAACTTTTAACGACGGATTCTGGCAGACGGATTCTTCGAACTATTTTCGAAACTTCTCAAAATATGAAAATGCACCAAAAACTAGAATCGAAAATTTAAAATTTTCTGATATTTAATCTTTCAGTGCATATCCACAAAAATTAAACTTAACAAACATATGCAAGTCTTAAGGCCCAACTATAATATGAATATGCTGGCTTAAGGTAATGCCAGAATTGAACGATAAGTCTGTCAAATACTTAAGCAATTCAGATGTGACTTTTAGGTGGCCACAATGTACTTACATGCACTTAAGTATTCTTTAGCCACAGTTGCACATACAGGTATTGTTCAAGTTTTTTTAGTAATTTCTTTTCTTTTTATAACTACTAAATGAATGCAATTCAATCAAGTTAACTTGTTGGAATGTCCTAATCTATTAAAAATTCACGTGTAATTATATCCACAACTTTATTACTTGTTTTATTTGTTTTGCCTACCAAAAAGTACAAGTATGTGTGTATACGTGTATTGTAAAACAAAGAATGAAAATAAAATGTTTGCTTTTTAATAAGAAACAATAAAACAATAATATTTAAAATCAATGAATATTTTCTGCTGCTGTTGGCTTGAGTTTAAAAAAAAATGGAAAAATTTTTCCGTACGGAATATGCGTTCAGTTTGGCACGTAACTTAAGCAAATGACATTTGACGAAACTTGACGAAAAGTTCCATAAGTACATTATAGTTTGCCACATACGTTTTATATGTAACCGCACAGTTGCTCAAGTTCGCTTATTCCTATTATAGTTGGGCCTTTAAGAATTCATAAAAAATTTCAGCACCACACGGAAAATTTACTTCCAAACGAATGAGGGAATCGGAAACAAATCGAAAATTTACAACAAACCAAAACTCAGTCTTTTAAAATACAAATTAAAAACAAACCAATCAAAATTTTTATTTTGATTTTTTGACTTAAAAACATATTCCCTTGTTTTTAAAATTACTAAAAATGAATAATCAACGGGAATATACATACATATGTATGTATGAGAAAATAATGGGATGTGGTACCACCATATCGCTTTCAAATAATTGTAAATTCCCTTTTGATTTCTAAGTAAGACTTCAGCTTTAGATTTTTGTTAACACTTTTTAGTTTTTGTTGTGGCAATGTCATAATGCACACGAAATGTTCCGTACAGACACTAGTTAGATGTGTAATACTATACGAATTTTAGCCCATAGTTTCGCCATTTTTTTCGTTGTTGGGATTTTTTCAGTTTTTTTACGACTCTTTTTTTTTTGGTTTTGATGCTTTTTTCTCGTTTTGGTGATTTTTATTCGGTTTTTGGCGTTTTTCTAATTTTGGCGATTGTTTTTAATTTTGGCGATTTTTTTAATTTGTGTGATTTTTTTTTTCATGTTGGCGATTTTTCCGGTTTTTGGCGATATATTTTAGTTTTTTGATTTTTATTTCGTTTCGGCGCTTTTTTCGTTTTGACAATTTTTTCGGTTTTTGGCGATTTTTTTCGGCTTGGCGATTTTACATTTTTTGGATTTTTTAGTTTTACCGTTTTCCAATGTAAGTGTAGTTTTATAAAGATTACAACAGTTAACACTAAAATTCAAAAGAAATAAAAATTTAAGGGTGTTAAGGGCCGAAAAAATCACTAAGAACCGAAACAAATCGCCAAAACGACAAAAAAGCGACAAACTAAAAAAAAATTTCTAAAAAATCGCAAAAATTAAAAAAATTGCCGAAACGAAAGCATCAAAACTAAAAATATCTGTAAGGTATGCAGAAAATTCATTGCCACATGATGAAGTAATATCACCTGATAGATTCATCTTGGTATAACATTTCGTAGGTTCAGTTAGCAAATTTTATTTTCGAACTAAAAAAAAAATAAATTGAAACAATGCGATCCTTAGAGTTATCCGATTTGTTTGAAATGTATACCATATGAGTCGATTTAACATCGCATTCCTAATGTACAGTTACATACATAAATAAGTATGCATGTATGTGCAATGTGTATTATTTACTAGTTTTAAAACTAAAAATAGTTCAAGTGTTTCTGTTAGTGTCCTGCACAAGGCCATTTATAAGACTTTTCAAGACATTAGAGATTTTTCATATGCTTTACTGCAGCGAAATATTCTAAAACAAACGCTGATAAACACTGTTGGCAAGACATTTGTTTCCGTTGTTTGTCTTGCCAACAGTGTTGCTTAGCGTTTGTTTTTTAAAATGGTCTTGTGCAGGACACTAGTTTCTGTAACTGAAAAAAGATACACATGTATGTACATACTTACAAGCCAATACAAAATAAACAAAGAAATGTTACACATGCGCATAATTATTTATGCATTTTTAAGCAAAAAAAAAAAAAATAACCTCCCGAAAACAACAACTGCAAAGTTATTTTTATCACATTCCTACTTACAAAAACATCCATTTGGTGCCGATGAAATTTAGAAGTTTGTACAAATTTTTTGTAGGAACAGCAAAATTTATGGTTTACTTAATGGCAAAGATACATACATACATACACATAAAAGATATGCATATATGTATGTGTTTGTATATATGTACATAAATACGTATATGTGTAAGTGCTCGTACGTATGCACATGTGTTTGCATTCTTGAGCGAGTGAACGCTCTTGTAACGAACTTGTAAATTTTAAGCAATGTGTTTAAATTTGTATTTGTTTTAGCATTTGCAAAAGGATTCTGTCCTGGCGTAAGCCAGCTGTTGTTTCTGAGTCTTGATGGCGGGTTTTAATTTATGTACTTAAAATATAGTTACTGCACGCAAGGAAAAGATATGGTTGAGGTAACCATAATCAAACAGCAACATACTATGATTGAATTATATGGTTGTAGTTAAATCATATTATTTTTAATAGAAAAGTAAACTTTTAATAATATTATTATCTGGGTTAATAATAATATTATCAACAAAAACAATGAACTTTGTTACACCTTATATTATTATTGTAAATATGACAACACTATTGTTAGATATGACTAAAATATAATTGATACTCACCATAACATGTTCTTATATTATAATAATATTGTTATATATGAAAACAGTATTATTTAATATAATAATAATATTTTGTTTTGCAATAATTTTTTTATTGGTAGATCTCTTGTTTAAAACAGCTGTGCATTAAATCCGAAATAAAAATAAATTAATATTGTTGAAATAAAATGTACGTATAAAAATATATACTTACATATGTGTGTATACTCGAAATGCAGACACGTCTGTATAAAGAGATAAACATATGTACATATATGTTTTTATATATCTACCCTTTTGTTTGTTTGTACTTTATTTATTTATTTAACACGACGCGTGCAATACCGATAGCTTACAAACGAAACACTGAACTGACATAAGATGTTCCTGAAAAATATTTTTTTTTAACTAAAAATAGTATGGTTTTGGATAACATTATGTTGTTATTTACATTATATTATTTTTAAATAATAACAAAAATTATGTTGCAGTCATAAATTTTTAACAAAACTATATTGTTAAACTCTAACCATATCCCACTGTTTTATTAATATAATAATGTAATTATTAAATTCAAACATTACTTGGCTTACCGTAACAAAATAAATGTTTAAAATAACAATAATTATAACTTGTTTTCAACGACCACACATTTGTTGCTGAAAACATAATATTGTTTTCTTAACCATTCTACAACCATATCTTTTCTATGCGTGTGCATTGTTGTTATCGTGGTCTAAGTTGCTAATTGAAAATGAGAGTTTGCTCCACAGAGAAGCTAATTGAAAAATGTTTTTTTTTTCTAGACTTGTACCGGTTTTCATATTAAAGAATTAAATTTAAAAAAAATCTTGTTTAAGTTAATTTTTCTAAAAAATTGATTCGAAAAAACTGTTCTCAATTGAATTTTGCTCTGAAATATCCAGCTGATTCAGCTAAAAAATGAAATGAAGTAGCAAACAGCTTAATCGCTGTGCTGCTCTTTTCAAAGCAATCGGCATAAATTTCTTACCTTAAGCCTTTAAATACATACGACCAACAGGCCTGCCAGAAACTTTGCGAAGAAAATCATCTTTTTTGGAAAGAAAATCATATATTGAAGAATAAAATCATCACAAGTCCAATTTTTTTTAATAAAAAAACTAAAAACAATTGACATACATATTTATATAAAAATCCTATTTTCTATTGTATATGCCCAAATCAATGATGCATTTTTTGTATTTAAGACACAGGGTGCACAATAGACCGTCTCGTTTTACAGGACAAATATTCGCCGTGCACAACGGAATATAAAGTATTGTTAAATTTTTCGTTATATGTTCTGTATTAACAGTCGGATTTTAAAGTGTGATATATCGATGTTTTCTTCAAGAAGACCAAATATCCCTGTCTGGTACTTACCTACCAGATCTCAGTTCCTACAACCTTAATGTACCACCCTTATTTAAGAAAGTTAAAGCTCGCCAAACATCATTAAACTTTTGTAAATGAAATATTTCAAAGGAAATAATAAAACAGAACTATTATAAAAAAGTTTTGTTTTTTTAATCCCCAACCAAAAAAAAAGGGGGTGTTATAAGTGTGTCGGTACGAGTCCACGTACAGAACAAACGGCTGAACCGGTTTTGATACAGTTTTTCCTGTTTGAAAGGTGAATTGATAGAGATGGTTCTTATCAAGAAAATTGGTCCAGCCGTTTAGAAGATATCACACCTTCTCTAGATATATATATATTCCGGGGTTTTTAAAATTTTTAATTTTTGTTATTGCCGAATTTAGTTGGATTCTTACATTTTTTGTCATATCTTCGGTATTTGCGGTCGTATCTTAAACTATCATATATCGATGTTTTTGTTTCTTTGATGGTCATTGACCTCAAGTATCTTTTTCTATTACTTAGTCACCATAATTCAACTTATGCAACAAGAATTAAAAAAATTATGTAAGACCAAATAATGAAATTTTAATAAATCGAGTTTGGAAAAAATGTGCCCCATGCTTCTTGCTGGATTCTCCCTGGGTAATCTATCATCGTATTCTCCGGTATGAACAGGTCCGACCATATGATACAAATAAAACTAATCGCCTCTATCATTCTAGCCTTCTATGTTCGCTGGCATTTCTCTTATTGGAATGTGTTCGAAATTTTTATTGACCTGACCAAACGGAATAAGCAATAAAAGATACGAATAATTAATTAAATTCTTACAATTAGATTGTAGTATAGTATGCGGAACACAATCAAACATTAAAAACTGCTAAAATAATAAACTTACAGTGTATGCAATTCTGAATGTCTTCTCCGATATTTCCTGGCCAGATTATGTTTCTTTCTGTTTGCCAAGCAATGATCTCAATAGAGCATTTAATTAAAAAAAATAAAATTGTTCTGCTGCAACTATTGAAATACTTCCTTACAAAAAGTTTAATTATTTTTTTTTCGAACACTAATTTTCTGAAATTCTGGTGCTAGGAACTGAGATCTCAACTGTAAATACTAGAACGGGTCTGTCTTTGAGGTTAATGATTATACAAGCAAGACATTGGTCTCCTAGAGACAAAACATCGATATATAACGATAACGAAAAACATATTTTGGGGACCCCTGCGTTCAGCATAAAAAATGTTTTTTCGGAACTGCCTTGCAACAATACTTTATATTCGGTGGTGCACGGTGACCTTTTTTGTGAGACACCCTAGTGCATAAGTAAAGTGAATGAAGACAATATAATAAGCTGATATAAAACTCTTATCTTTATACATAGCTATTGATAAACATTATAGAACAACAAAGAAAATTGTACATACATATGTATGTATGTATTGAAACTAAAATCATAATTTGCAAAATTAAAAATCATCATTTGAGAAAAAAATCATGAAATCATATTTTGGTCCAAAAATCATCAAAAATATGATAAAATCATCATTCTGGCAGCCCTGACCACCAAGGCCATAAAAATCACCGATGAAAACTCTTTTGTATACAAACAATGATTTTGTTAATTTGATCTCAGTGCCGACAAATTAGTCGACACTTAACATACAAAAAACAGGACACAATCATCATCATCTCAAAGGCAAAATTGAGAACAATAAACCAAAAGTAAGTGAATTCCAAATGCGAATGCGAATGTGATTCTCATTTTCATTAACGCTCAAGTGTGATTTTTTTTTTGTGCGTGAAGAATGTAAAACAATAATATTTGTAAAGAAAATTTAAATTTTGTATTGTGCTTTGCATTTTGAAAATAGAATGAACGTAACTAATAAGAAAACCGTGTCAAAATAGCAATTAATTTACAATAGAAGCAGTAGCAACAGCAATAGAAGCAGGTAGAGGTCATTAGAAGACCGACAAACACAAAACTACCGGTTAATGAAGATCCCAACTTGAAACATGTTCCATACACATGCTGTTTTTAATGCAAAAAAAAATATATATAAATTTTTTTGTGAGTTCTTGCATGCACGGTGGGTCTGCATTTGGTATTGTTTGTTTCGAGGACTGGCAAAAACAAATTTTGATTCTCTGAGGAAGGTCTAATTATGAAGAAAACCCAGACAAAATGTTAAATTCCACATACAAAAATGAATGTACAGGCAAATCCCGGTATAACGAATAAAATACATTTTAAATAAACTTTTATACACATGCAATGTTCCTTCAACGAATAGTCGCGACAGAGTCTCTCGCAATAAGCAAAACCAAAATTTAACAAACGTTTGTAATAACTCCTTAATATAAAAGAAAAATGTACACTCTATATGGAAATGAGATTTAGAAGGAGAAAAAAATTATTTATTTTTTTTAAAGATAAGATGGCATATCAAATTAAAAACTTCTCTAATGTATAAAAATACGCTGTAAAAGCCTTGATTGTGCTCTAAAATTTTAAAATATGCTAAATATATGCATATAACTTTAAAGGGTAAAATATGCAAAAATATGCACTATGCACACTTTAATACGTCACACAAAAAAAACATGCATATTTGCGGTTTCCCTGGCCATAGTCATAATGAGCACAATCGTAGGTGTAAGGGTTGGAAAAAGCCGTACTGTTAGAGGTTTTTAATTAATATTTTCATTTGGAAAAATTATAAAAAGTTACCCATTTTTAAATTGTTTCTTTTTATACGAATTTATGCGCGAAACTATTTTTTCATGTAAATTTAAGTAAATAAGTTTTAATTTTATGACCAAAACTATTTCATTAATTTCTTTAAAAAAACATTAAAAAATTTAAAAAAAATCATGGTGAGTATTTTTAATAAATTTCTACTTGATTTTCTGTTAATTACCGGCAAATTGAAATTATCGATTTTTTTTTGAGCTGGATATCCTTTCATTAATTTTTTTTAATAATTTGCGTACGGACTACAATTATTGGCACCAAGAAATATTGACCCAACTATTGGCACCCTCTGCTTGCATAGCAATAGCAAAGCGTCCGTTAAAGTCCCGTTGTAGCTTAAATAGTTTTTTTAATTCTTTGTCTTGTTTTCTTGTTTCTTATTCATTATTGTTTAACTTTAAATGGCTCAGTTGCTTGTAATCGTTCGTGTGAGAAAGCTGTTTTTGAAGAACGTTGGTTTGAAGTTTTAAGTATTGATTTCAATAGTGAGGTGAAGTTTGGTAAGTACCATTATTTTTGTATTTATTGGTTTTTCAATGAAGTTTTATGATTACTTTACTAAATATACGTCAAACCTAAATAATTTCACCTTAAAATATGAGTTTTTTACGATAAATTGTTGTAAAACGTGAGTGCCAACAATTGGTTCCAAATAACTTTAAATTCAATTATTGGCAGGGGGTGCCAATAATTGAATTTGTAATTACTACAATAATTGGCCCTGCCAATAATTGTACCTTTTTGAGTGCCAATTATAGAATTTAATATATTTTCAGAATATTGTTAAGTTTTTGTTAAATCAAAAATACATCCATAGTGTATTAAAGTGTAAATAATAAAATAAAATTGATTTCAAATTAAATTTTCGTTCTTTATTTCCCTTCGAAAATAGAATAGGGCTTAAGTATTGTTAACACTTTTTAACTCCCAAGGTGCCAATTATTTATTTTTTCGTATGCCAATAATTATGGTCTCATGCCAATAATTATAGTTTTTCAAGTGTCAATAATTGTAGTCGAGTGCCAATAATTATATACATAAATGTGCCAATAGTTGTAGTGCAGTGCCAATAATTGTAGTTTTTGAAAGGCTTATTTTATTTTAATTTTAAAAAATTACACATAAATCATATAAATTTTTCATAAATGTGATCTTATAGAAAACATATCCAAAAATAAAAAAAAATATCCGCCAAAAAATTGCTCTACAAACCAAAGTAAATGATACATGTTCAAACTCAAAAATTCCTTATGGGTGCCAATAATTGTAGTCCGTACGCTTGGTCTCTCTTGAAAATAGTAAAAAATTGTCAAAACAAATAAATGGCTGCCATTTTAATAGAACTTCGAGAGAAACACAAAAATATAAAGATAAATATGGAAAATTTAAAATTCAAAAAATAAAATGAGAAACATATTGTTTATTGAGTTCTTGTTTTGACTACGTTACTCGGTAAACTTCTCATTTGTTTAAATGAAAATTGAAAATAATATCTCTTTTGTTTAAGTTTCTCTGATAATCTACATTAGCAACTGTGAAATGTGCATAGGATCAAGTTAAGCCCCTCAATAATCAATTTAAATGCATTTTTAAGAAACAATTCATATTTTTAACAAAAAGAATCAAAGAACTAACTAAAGTCGAAAAGGGAAAATAAGAAAACTTGTTTAAATTTTCTAAAGAAGACTTCGTTCTGTATGGATTATACAAACAAGCCTACTGGATTGACCTATCTAGAAAATTTTTATGCAAATCACAAAATATGACTGCTTTTATATTAATTTTCTGTTGAAGTCAACCGTGTGTGTAAGCACTTTTTTTCTCAAGAAGCTAAAACAACAGCTGCAATCACCGATATTAATTTAAACTTAAAAAAGTCGCTCACGTTGAAAATATCGCTACAGAAATCTTTTGATTAGAAAAATGCAAGAAACCTAAAATATTCAAGTCCCAATAAAGTAGTGCAATTTAAAAAATTTTCTCAAACGGTATAAAGTGAATGAGGTCCATTGAACTATCAAGCAATAAAAAAGATATAAAATTTAATTTTTTGTTTAAGTTTCTTACTATTATCGGTTCCACTGTCATTCATGTCGCTGCCATACGTCTGTTGTATTGCAAGCGGCAAAAATTTAAAACTGTTTGTTATGTATATGATTTGTAAGTTAGTGTTTTGATAATTTTGTAAAAAAAAAGAAAAAAAAGGATTATTAGAAATTTTTCCGCCCGCACACGTTTTATTTCCAAAATTTTTCAACACACCTCACTGCTAACACACTTATGCCAAAACTTCTTTAAGAGTTACAATAGCAAAGTCTTGTTTTGAAGAGATTATTTGTTGTTGTAAGAAAAAACATTTTATTATACTTACCTAAACTAGAGAAAATCGCAATTTTTTTTTAAATATCTGAACTCTTAATTTTTCAACAATTTTCAAACGTTTAGGTAAGTTTTTATAGTTCAATTTAGAAAATTAAAAGGTTTCAAAACAGAAAACGTTGCATGCCAACATTGTCCACCATTCATTGATTTATGCAAATGCAAAAATGTCTGGCGAAATTAAAAGCCTGTCTATCCGTCTGAGTGTTTTGGTTTTAAGAAAATATAAATTATAAAAAAAGGAAAAATTATATTTCAGGTACTTTCCTTACTTTCACTCAACTCATTTAAATAAATGTTCTTTTCTTTTCTTGGCGAAATTGTGACAAATGCCTAAAAGGAAGCATTTAATTGTAAATACTCGTATGAACATTTATATTATGTCCTGTGGCTGTACAAAATTGTTGTAACCACGGATTTCTGCCTAATGTTTTTTTTTGACATTTTGTTCCAAGCCAGCAAAGGGTTGCTTGCAATAATTAAATATTTCGAATTGGACGTTTGATGATTGATTTTCAGGTCTCTTATTCCTCTAACTGACAATCAAATACATATCTTTTCTTTTAGTTAGATGATTCATTAATCTTTGTATGTTTTTTGTTCTTAAAAAATTTGCGGAAATGCTTATGAATATTAATGAGTTGGTTCAAAATATCATTTCCATATGCATTTTGATTTTGAATTTCATGTGTATGTCAAGATAAGAAGATTCATGGGACTTCTTTATTTGTGTTTGCCTTCTTTGGTTTTTTTTATTATAATTAATTTGAAAGCATTTATTTTCTCTTAATTATTTTTTATGTTTTGTGCTCTTTATAATGTCTCTTTAAAATTTAATTGTTTTTTTTTGTTCTGTGTATTTATTTTTAATTAACATTAATTAAGAAGGTTTGCTTTAAATAAATGCCAGACAAAATAGATAAATGAGTACCTAGCAAAATGTTTTCTATATACATACATACATACACATGTACATATGTATATCAGAGAATGACAAAAGTCATCGATTTAAGTCCTTTACGAGTGTTGGCCGTCAAACAACTACGAATGCGTGCAGCTAAAAATAAAAAAACACGCAAAATACAAACACACGCATTAATTTTAAACCGAATACGTATAACTATAAAAATCCAATAACTACATACATATGTATGTGTACACACATTTTATAAATTACCCGGCAGAAACGACCGACAACAAGTAAAATATTCTGAATATCATACCGAATACACATGCGTTATACATACGGTGACCATCCGTTCTGTATTATACAGAACAGTTCTGTATTTCAGAGACGTGTTCTGTATAAATTATTGATCTGCGAAAAACGCTAAAATGTTCTGTATTTCATTTACTGTTCTGTATTTGTTCTGTATTTTCATGCCTGAAAGTGATATTCAAAATATTAAAAACTTTTCAACTATCAAAGCGAATTGAGGCGTGACTATGAATGAATTTTGATTTGCACTTTCAAGTGTAAATGCTGTTTTAATAAATATGTATGTGTATCAAGGCGAATAATAAATTTGCCATGATGTGTATTGTATACTTGCCACCGCCAACAATACATAGTAGGCCTGGCGTTTAGATATGAAGATATTGAAACGATTATTGTAAAAATTTTTTCCTACTTTTATATTTATACAGTACGTGTTGAAGAGCTTAAAGTAATTTGTGACACAATAGAAGTAGAATATAAAAAACTACTTGGATTTAGCAAGACAAGATGGCTAACTCTTAAACCATCCATTGAAAGAATATTAAAGCTTTTTAAGCCTTTAAAGAAATATACTTTTTATCCCAGCCAAAGTGTCCAACTATATTAAAAAGTTTTTTTGAAGATCCTGTTTCAGAAGCATGGCTTTTCTTCGTTCATTGTCAAGATACTTTGTTTCATGACTACATAACGCAGATAGAGTCCAAAAAAATATGTATGACTGAGGTTTCGCTCATTATTAATGAGCTGAAGTTTAAAATTTCACAACGCAAAGAGGAAAACTTTTTCCCTATGGCAGTTAAAAAAATCATAATTGAGCTAAGTCAGAAAAAAGTTCTCGATATTAATGAGTTTAAAAGTACCGCAAGCCAATTTTATGCAAATTGCATTGAGTACTTAAATCAATGGGACACTGCTTATCAAGAAGTTGAAATACTGAAATGGGTTCTTTTACGTGAGACTCCTGCATGAGAGGATGTTGAATCCAGTTTTGTTTTTATTATGGATAAGAGAAACGAATTAAACATAAATAATACCGAATTATTTGATGAGCTGGCTCTTGTTAAAAGATATACCACTTCAGAAAAATTAAAGCAATGGAATGAAAACAAAAAATCTGCTGAAGAGCGCTGGGTAGAAGTTTTTAAACATTTCAAAGAAGGAGGTATAAGTTTCCAAAATATTTTTAAAGTTGTCGAATTCAGTTTATGTTTACCTGGTTCTAATGCTCCAACAGAAAGAGTGTTTTCTATTTTAAATAACATATGGACTAGTGAAAAAGCTCAATTGAAGGTAAATACCCTCAAATCCATTTTCATTACTAAATATAATTATGATTTAAATTGTTTAGAGTTTAAAGAATATTTAAAAAGTAATGAAGGCTTACTAAAACAAATCTATTCAGCAGAAAAATACCATATTTAATTGCTTTGTACATATACATATTAACGCCTAAAATTTCTCTATTAACCCATTTTAATTAATCTTAATTTTATAGTTCTTACAAATATACTTATATATGCAATGATCTCGGAAACAGTCAAGCTCTATTTTCTTTTTTACATCAGCGTGTGATTATATTCTTGTGTTTTTTTTTAAGTTTTGATTTGTATTTGTTAAAAAAATATCTATAATAAATTGGTCTTGAATGTGCATTTAAGGTTGTTTGTACTTTTTAATTGTTATTATGAAATCTTATCCCTGTTCTGTAATTTTGTTTCAAAAATATGGTTAGTTTAATACGCGTGTGCCTTTTTATTTGTAGTTGTAGCGTAGTTTCGTTTTTTTTTTTTTGCATAAACAAAGTAAGCATCTCTACTTGCATGTTTGAATCGATTATCAATTAGAATTATACGCAGTTGCTAAAATTAAGACTATTTATTTGTGTATATTTTTTAGAGTACTTATTGTCATTCTCTGATGTAATTATATGCGGTTCCCAATTTATTTTCGTTTGTTGTTAATAATTTTTTGCAAGTTCGTCGACTGTAAATAATAATGTTCAGAATTTGGTTTTCAAAAGTTAACATGTTAAAAATAAATAATTAGCGATTTTTAAACCTGATGACAGTTTAAATTCAATGTTTTTGGTGAAGATGGACCAACACGAGTTTGGCCAAAAACCCAATACGGCACTGCATGTTAACAATTTGTGTGCCACAACCAAACCTGTCGCAGATCTGTCTGTAATGGTGTGTGTCTGCTCGGCAGCAAATGAGGTTGGAGAACTGTCACCTCTATCGTGAATAAAATTTTAAATTTATTCCCATGGAACTTTCATTCCCCATTAAGGGACATTTGCTATCGGGAAGTTCATGGGAACGTTTGTTCCCGCTATCAATGCGTAATTAATGACTTATCAAGCTAAAAAGTTAATTAAAAATTTTAAATATTTATGCTTAATAGTAAGAAATACACAAATCTTGGGTTTCAAATGAAATATTATCCAGGGTAAAGTTGTGTTTTTTTTTTAGTATTTTAGGTGACATGGAAACAATTCTTTAGTAACCACAGCCATAAAATTTACTGCATGTGAACCAAAGAGAGTCCTAAAAATTTGATATAAAATTGGAAGTATATATATTATTAAAATTATAATGATTAAAATTTATGGAGAAGGGAAAATATTTCAAAGGAAATATTGTTCATGATAGGGCTGTATGTTTTCTAGAAGGAGTAATGGATCGGCATATGTATCTAGATATTTTAAAAACTAGTTTAGATAAAAAATATTCAGGGTTTTCATGAAAACTCTTAAAATTGCCATTTGTGCAATATTGGGCAAATATGCGAGACTAGTTTCATGAAGCCCCTTGGCAAGTTTTGCGCAAACAGTTAAGTCAATTTGAATTAAATGTCAAAAAAAAAATAATTTGATAAATTTAAAACAAGAAATTTTCAATTTAAATACATATTTATATAATTCTAAGAAAAAATAAAAATATGTGTGCTTGCGCTTAAAAATGCCTACAGAAACCCAAAAAACTAAGAAGTTGTTTTTGTTCAAAATGTACAATTGCACAGGTTAAGTTTACTAGTCAAAATTTTTGGGCAAGTTTGACAGGTTTGTGAAAATAAATTCCTATAAAATTTTTGACATTTTATTTGTGAGAGTGTAAAAATGCACAATTGCACAGTTTACGAGACTTTTGAACATTCTCATGAAAACCCTTATTGTTAAATTTTAAATTCGTAAAATTTTTTCTATCGTAAAACATAAAAATTATATATGCTTAATTCACAACAATTTGAATCGTGTATTTGTGTATCAAACACACTTTATGTTTTTTAATTGTGCAGTGTATTAATGTATTTTGTATTTTTAATGACAAAATAAGAACAACCCAGTGGTAAAAATATACATTACGTAATCGATGATATCAGCAATACTTAGTAGCAGTCAGTGGTGATTCGTTCACTTATTATGCTATTTAGATTTAACATAAAAGTGTTATAGGACGCGTAAGTGGTGCGCTCTCGCTTACAATGTAAGCTACGATGTCAGTACGTGCCACTAGCGTTACACTTACAATGACAGCGGAGTTGTAAGCAGGCATGATAATAAATTTACCCTAAAAGTAGGCCAGTATTTAAATTTTATTTTAGAACAAACTATTTCTTTTATACAATAACTGAATCCCTTCTTACATTGTAATCGAAGTTATCAGTAACACATGATATATCAGATTACACGTACACTTAGATTGCTCGCTTACAATGTCATACTGACGCCAGTGATTATTATCGAAGTATTCGCTTAATTTACTGCTGGGAAGCCTCATAAAAATTCTCTCAGAGAGCCTCTCTCTGAACACAACATTTTAAAAACATATAAAATATAAGAGTGTAATAGTGTATTTCACTTTTATATGAAAATTTTATACTACAAATTTTACATTCTTGTATTTAATATGATAATATAATCGATACAGAGATACAAGAGGTTTTGTGAATTAAGCAATTGTTTAAGAAAAATTAATAGAAGTGTTTACATTAACATATAAATATTGGCGTATAAACACGGTTAATAACAACTTATTCTAAAAGATCAATCAAAATAGAATAAATTGAACTTAAGCTAGGAACACACGAACGACGAATTTCGTCCAAGTCGACGAATTCGTCGATAAGCATTCGCTGCTTAAATTCGTCGTGGGAAGCACAATAGCGACGAATTTTCTCACCGAATTCTTCTCTAATGTTTGATAAAGTTAGTGGTTGTGTGTACAAAAACAGAGCGAGACAGAGAGAATTTTCTCTCAATTTTGTTTTTTCGTCGATCGTCGGCGTATAAAATTGAAATAAATCTATCTCAGAGTTCGTCACGCACGATGAATTTCGTTCGACGGCGGTGTTGTGTTTTATTGTTTATGACGAAAGTTCGCACCGAAAAATTCGTCGTTCGTCGCAGTTGTGTTCCTAGCATTATACACCAGGATCAAAGTTATTATTTATAATTTTTGATAAAACTGAATTAACATTTACTTAAAGAGGTAACTACCAGCATCATCGCTGTAATCATAAATTTTAGACGAAAATTAGTGTAGACTTTTTGGTGCTTCATTATCAAAATGTTGGTTTTACTTTATAAAAGAAAGTTTTCCCCACTGTGTTTCATATACACCAAATGCGATTTTGCATTCCCTAATTTTTTTTAAAACTTCTTGAATTTCAGAAAATTTTTTTTGTGATAAAGAGTTACAACATTTAGAGCCAATTTCATCAACTCTATTTAAATATCAATTCATATTCAAATCTCGATTTTCATTAATTTTTGTATGGAAAAATGACTTTTAAATATGAATTGATATTTAAATAAGTTGGTGAAATTGGCCCTTAGAATATTTTGCTCGAAATATTTTATGTTGTTGCAAAAATTTCTTCCAGAAAATATTTCATGATTGCAACATTATTCTATTTTATTGAAATCGTAAAAATGTCGCCAAGTAAATCTCCAATCGCTATTTAAAAATTTTCACCGCCAAAAACAAATTTTAATCGCCATATCTGAACACACTGCCGGCAATATCAAGGCTTAAACGTGCAATTGTTGGCATACCTAATAAATTAGGTGATAGTGAGAGAGAGACAGAGAGAGAGAGAGAGATAGAAATAGCATAGCTCAACCCCGTTAAAATAGTATTAACTAAAGAATGGAAAAAAATCTGCAAGAAATTAAAAAAATTTAATCCCCCTTATTGCGAATGGCGTCGTCGCCGTCACATAAAGACGACAGTAAAAATTGTCACTTACCTACACTTTATTGGCAACAATTGGCTCTTATTGATAATCTCTTACTAATCTCTGAGGCTTAGTAAATTAATGGAGCATTTTAAAAGTAGTCTTTATAGAAAAAGAGTAGACAAGTGACATTTTTTACTGTCGTCTTGATGTGACGTCGACGACGCCATTTGCAATAAAAGGGAGTATATCCATATCTTTCGAATTAACGAAGTTGCAAAAGCAAACGGTGGACCAACACGCAATTAACATACTTGAGTTTTAGGTTATAAAACCTGGCGTATGTTGTTTATTTATTATTTTCAATTTATTTATGTTAATTGATTGCATTAATTTTTGTTTAATTTTGTAGTGTGTATATTTACAGGCAGCCACTCGTCGTGTTTTTATCCCCCTGATAACGTTGTTCCCCGCTGTCGTAAAATTCCAAAATTTAAATAAGGCCAACTTTGAGGGCCGGACGCACCCCCTAAAACGCAACTTATCGGTATGAAATTTGTTTGTATATTTTTTTTACATAAAACTGATCTGATTTGCGGGGGGGGGGGGGGGGGGGGGTGAGAGTAGAAGAAATCGAAAAACAAGAAGCCTCCATACAATTAACTGCCACTCTAATGTACATAAATATATCTATTATTACTTTTTGTTGTTAACCACAGAACGGCTTATGCGAAACGTGCAAGTAGTTTTTAAAAATACTAAATGCAATAACAATTATAAAGAGAAAGCTTTAAATATTTAGAACAAAAAATAATTAAAATATATACAATAATTTTACTTTATTCATTTGGATTTATGTATTTCTTTTATCTATTTAAATTTTTTATATCTAGTTTTTTTATTTTATTTTTATCTCACTTTGTACACATACATACATACATACATACTCATATTATACATACACACACACGCATACATGCAATCTTACATCAATGTAAAACTGTTGCGAAAAAGATTTTAAGGTTTTGCATGTTTAATTTGCATAAAATAGAACTTTAATAAGATCGCTTGATTGAAGGGGTACGTACATCTGTATGGGATTCAAATGTATTTTATTAAAAAGAAACTTCTTTTAATTAAACAAAGTGAGCTTTTTTCTTCTTTAAAATATGTTTTGTTCTAAATTTTAAGTTTTTTTTTAATTATTCTGCTATGTGATGAAAAATGATTTAGACACAAAACCGATTTGTAAATGATACAAGGTGTGATGTGTTTTCTATATATATATTAGTTTTGACAACCACTTTTAAATTTATTTTTAATAATTTTTTTTATTATATACATAATTGTTTATATATTTCGTTTACCAGCTTTATTATATTGTTTATATATTATTTTGTCATGTAGTTGGAGATTGGCTTAAAAATAGTTGTCAAATGGAAACTCATCACACAATTTCAAAACGATTGTTTTGAAATCAATTTAAAAAAATTAGATCACAAACACATACACATTCCAGTCTTTGCTGCAAGAGCGACATAACTCAAAAAAAAATTAGTTTTTAGCTAATTTTAAAAAAATTGCACACATATGTGCCCTTAATTATTAAAGTGGTCTAAGTCATATATTTCTTTGGTCGAGATATTTAGTGGATTACATTTGAACAAATCAAAACACTATTTTTATATTACGTAACATTTTAATTTAGAGTTGTACTACTCTCGATTGATGCAAATTTATTTAAAATTTTTTAAATATTTATTGAAGATTTTTAAAGATTTTTTTGATATTTTAAAGAAAAAAAGCACACGCCTTAGACCACTTTCATAGGTCTAGGTCACATGTGTATATTGTGCAAACTAACCTCATGTTTATTTCTTTTTTCATTAATTTGTTCGAAAATTCATTTTCCGTTTTTCTATTTCTCTCTTTCAACAAATGCTCGATATATTTCATAAAAATTCACTAGGTATAAACTGATAAAATGATCGCGTGCAATATATTTTTAATATTTTTAATACTAACCTTCCTCGAAATATTTTTTATAGATGCGGGTATATGTAGCATATAGTTTCTTGATTTAGAATTATATGCAGGTATATTATTTTATTAATGTAAATAAATTTTTTTATTAATTAATTAATTTGGCTGGTGTATTTGTAGATAATATAATTTAAGTCTTAGCTTCGCAAATTTTTATTTATTCGCACATTAATTATGCATTTTTATTTAGTTTTGAAATGTACATTGTAATTTAATTAATAAATAAAATATTAGGTACAACAAATCTATTTATATATACATACAATGTGGATATGATGTGTTTTTATAATTTGTTTTTTTTTTTGAAGCCGCGTTGTAGCGAAAATTTTAATTATTGATCATTTATTACATTTTGAAAACTTACAAAATATGCAAAACATATGGTTTGAGTTTTTATTGAGTTTTATACACATTAATATTTGCGGGGTGCCTCATATGTAATTTAGCACAGCGTTTCTTGAACTAATTCTTTTTTTAAGTTTAATTTGTTTAATTTCACTAATACACAATTTGTTTCAACCAACTTTCTAGGAACTTCTTTCACAGCTCATTGTTTCTTGTGATATAATTTTTAATTTTGTAAGTATAAAATGATTTCTTCTAAGATTTTCTGTACATCATAATTTAATAACAAATTATTATCTTTAGATACAATATATAAAAATTTATTTGCAAAATTTTTTTTTGTGTTATTTCTGTATTTGTATTAACTTTTTTTACTTAGTTTTATTAATTTTGCTTTTCATATTTAGCATACATACACACATGCAAACATGCACACATACGTACATGAACATATATACATATGTATGTATGTATGTCTTTATTTTTTAATTTCTAACGTGTTCTTTTTCTGAGTGAGCACTTCATTTTTCTTTTCTTTTTCTGCGAAAGCTTTCTTTAAATTGATATTATCGACTTTTTAATTCCACAAACTCTTTTAAATCCCAACATTTTGCAGTTCTTTTTTATAATTTGCACCAAAAAAATTTTAAATACAATAAAATAATAGAGAAAAATTTTTATTAGAATTTCCCGTGTTAAGACATTTCTTTTATAACGTTATAAACGTGCCGTGTACGTTTGCACTTACTTTGTAGAACAGATTAGTTTTTATAAAAAGAAAAGAAAAATACAATATAACTTCATCACTAGTCCAATGCGGTTTCATGAGACACGAAACAAAAATTTTTTCGCCATGATCGCAAATATTGCCGGGGAAAAAGTGCGCGTTCTCTTGCGGATTTCGCTTCATTACTAATGCAAAAAATTTAAAAACAAAAAAAACCAAAAAAAAAAACACGAAAGTTACAACAGCAACAATACCAACAAAAACAAGGAAACAAATACATACATTCACACACACACATACACGTACATTTCTATAAAATTTATGTTGTAAGCTTTTTTCCCCTTTTCCCTGGAAACAGAACCCTGGAATATCTGTAATATTACCATCTACATCCAGCGTTGCCACAAATTTTCTGGCGAAATGAAAATATAAATATGTATATGTATACGAGAACAACATACAAAATGTTTGTAAAAAGATTAAGTGATTAAAAAACATATAAATAATTAAATATATATGTATGTATGTACGTATAGGTATAATAATAATAATAATTCTAAGATGCGTTACCAACTTTCAAATCTCAAAACATCAATCGTTAAAATCCTCTTATACGAATTTTTTTATGCGAGCATCGGTAGTACATTTACTTATATTGCTATTATATACAGATGAGCCCGGCAAACTTTGTCTTACCTTCAACTATTTTATTTTATTTTTTACTACAAATTACTTCTGAAACCTACCGGATATTGATCCGAACCTGTGTTGAAAATTTCAGCCCCAGAGATCATGCATTAGTAACAAACACACGCAACGATGTTATATACATACATATGTATGTAAGTATATAGATATAGATATGTAAAGCTTTAAATGTCGGTACCTACAACGCAAAATATAAAAATAAACGTTTTTATAAATTATTTAATTTAGCAATACATATCGTGCCATAACCACCAAAAAATCTTAACCGACATAACATTCAATCTTTTTTTTACGAAAACCTCACGGTTCTTGCTTGGAAAAAAATCGATTGTATTTATAAATTATGAAGATTATAAATCATTTTATTCAGAATTTTATTGTGTACATACAGTATACATATTTATTCTTCTAACTCTCACGGGAACATAGGGTGCCAGATTAGTTAAACATTTTTTTAAATGAAAGTTATTGAATATTAATCATGAAAAATTTTTTACTCGGTGTTGAGTTCAGTATTTTCAATGCTTGTAATGGAGTGAAATATTTTTACTAATTGATGTGATTTGTGATTTTCTGACAAAGACAAGAAAAGTTAAACATGGCTTTTACCTGTAGGAAATTCTGCAATTCATAAACACTCATGTTTATCTACTTGGGCACAGATTGGTTTTTAGTATCAGTTATTTACTCGTATCATGAATTTGTCCATTGTATAAAATGGTGCAAGTAATTGTGTACATATGTATCTACATATATTTAAACAAATAAAAATACACAGTTATAAATGTCGTAAAAGCTTGCTTTTGTTAAAAATAAATAAATCATCAGATAAAATCAGATATAAAATCTCTCTGGTAACGCTGTCGACATCTCTCTCCCCCTCAACTAAATGTGAGTGTGTTTGTTTTATGTCAACAAAACGATGAAATGAACTTTACAACAAAAAGCCTGCCTACATCCGTACTTGTGCGTATGTATGTATGTATGTATGTACATTAGGGTGTGTGAAAAAAAATGTTCTCATATCGACTTCTAATAGCGCAAATATGTTGTATTTTTAACTGCATTAGATCCTCGTAAAATATGTATGATTAATTTATTTTTAGTGTAAACGCCCCCGCTTTGATCTTCATTATTGAATATAGCGACTATATCCCTTTTTTATATAAAAATATAGTATTTTATTGCATAAAAGCATATTACTTACGATTTTTCAGCTCTCGAGAATTCAGATAAACAAGCAATCCATTCATTAAAAGGCATATCTTCTTCTAGGAAATACCTATACATAATAAAAATATGTATCAGTGTTCGTGATTTTATAGATTTATGTTGTATAAGAACCAAAGAAGAAATATATTCAGTTTAATTGAATAATAATTGATAGTAAATAAAATTTAAAATATGGCTTTTTTCAAAAATACTTATGGCCTGTGTCACAATGTCAACAGCAAACGTTCGATCGACAACTTGTGTTGCAAATTACAAAATTTTTTGTTGTTTGCTGGTGACATTCTGGAACAGGCTTATGAGCTCCGGCGATGGCTCAAGATGTGACTTTTTTAATTGTTTTTTAGCAATCTTTATTTGTTTTAACGTAAGATTTGCTATTAGAATATGATTCGAGAACTTTTATTTTTTCTTATACATCAGTGACCCACCCTAATGTACATACATACATACATATGTATATAATTATGAGTGTGTTTATGTTTGTTGTTTTTTCAATACAATATTCTGCCTCGAGTAATGACCTTGAATATGTAAGTATGTAAGTATGTATGAATGTGTCAGTTTTAATGTAAATGTAATACCTATTACACTTGCCAAATATTGTTTTTTTTTCTACAACGTACATACATACATACATACATACTATGTATGTATATACATATGTATGATATTTTAATTTTTTTATATTGCAATCTTAAAAAATTTATTGATCTCATAAGAATATTATTTCTTTATGTCTGTATATATGTATGTACACACATACATACATATGTACGTACATATGTTATTTTTTGAAAGCTCATTTTTGTTCTCCCGTTTTTTTCTTCTTACTTTTCGATCTCTTTATGTTTGAAAAAAAGTTATTTTGGGGCCCTTTTTATAATGAACGTTTAATAGAGTATATTTTATGTATTTTATTTTTTTGACTTGCTTTATTTTATTGTACCTACTATTTTCAAATTAAGTTTAGCAAAACAGATCATGTGAGTGCAAAAAATTCAAATGTATATACATATGTACCTATTAATGGACATACACAAACATATGTACAATAATATATATGTACATACATATGTATACTATATACATGTACACATGCATATATATACATACATATATAGATACCTATGTATATATGTATGCAGGAATTTATAATTTTACCGACTAAATAATTTCTTAAAATAATAAAAGTTCCATGGATGTTCACCGGTTTAAACGAAAATAAATAGCAGTCTGGGAGAGTGCCTAGCCTTCCCGAAATTTTTTTAATGATTAAAAGCATAAATTTACAAAATCTTTTTTTGAAATTTTTTATTATGTTCAACTATTTTTAGAATACTTTACTCATGTAAATGATAAGAAATGATATAGTCGATATCGGTGATAATAAACACCTGTTATTAAGAATTATAGCGCACATAATTTTTATTCGGATAAAATATTTCTTTATGTTTTAATTAAATTTTTTTCAATTAATTCATCATCATTCAAAAATTTCGTATAATAAGACCACTTTAAGGAATGTTTTAAGGCAGAATTAGTTTGTACGTGCTGTTCTGTTCTGAATCAGCTGTTTTGTTTCTGTTTAGTTGAAAATGTGTATGTGTGGTTAGATTTTCCTTTTTCGTTCTGTTCTGTTGCGGGCAGATCTGTAGAAAATAGAATTCAACGTTAAGTGACAGCCAAAAGTGTGTATGTATTAGTGTGTTGTGATACTTTGTGTACAAGTGTAATCAATTCTATAGGTTGCCAGCTGATTTTTTTTTCACAGAAAAAGTAATTGCAAAATAATTTATAGGGAAAAGAACGGCACAGAACAGCAACAGAAAGTAAAGACTAATGAAGCCTTTAGCCTTAGCAATATCTTACGAATGCCGGCGCAATTACATATGGAAATTTCCACAAGAATGTCAACGTTTTGTAGTATGCGACACCAAGCAAATATATCAAAGAAAACGAAACTTTTTTTTACTTCTTTATATATTTGTGTAGGCCATCAGCAGATCTACGTTAAGCAAAATTTTAAGAAAAATCGAGTTACTTTGTTCAGATATATAAGGTTAATTGCTTGCTGTCGCACGCTACAAAATTGTGGAATTTCTCGGAGAAATGCCCATATTTAGAAAAAAGAGTAAAGCTTATAGTTTTGTGTGAAAAAAGCTATTTACTACGGTCAGAACAAACTTCGCGTTTAATGAACAAAAATATCCAGTCACAGGGAGTTCGTTATAACCGAACTATGCTGTAAAAAATGTTAGTATGTATTCCAGACGAAGTTGTAACAACTACCACTCAAAGAAGTCATGATAAAGTTTTGTTTTAAATTTTGGCTGTAATTTCCATTGGCTGTGTATGTATACTATGTAATTTGACCAGCAAGACGTCATCTGTTTTACAAGTGGTTGAAAATGATACTTAGGAATCAAAATTTGTTAATATTTTCTGCTTTCTGGAACTATTCAACGCCAGTGCCGGAATATTTTTGTTTCTGAAAATAAAACGTATACGAATATATTAGAATTATTAATAAGATATTCCTCATGCAGTGTGTGCAGAAATTTAAAATAATATATGTATCTGTGGCAATAAGGAAAAGTGCTTAAGTCATATTTTACTACATATTTTGTAGGAGATCACTTTAAAGGATTCATGCCAATTGTCAGAAAGTTTTATGTTTTACAGTTAAATTGGGAAATTCTGTGATAACGTTTATTTTTTTAAGCAAACGTCATTTTACACACTATAAGTAATACATTTAAGTTGAAATATACCAACGTATAACCTAAATTAAGCCATTATTCCAAATGAGATTAGAGGTCTAAAAAGATAACTCGCAAGTCCTAGTGTTATAACTTGCTGAAAAATCACACAAATTAATTGAGATTTCGAACAAGGATACTTTCGAATATTCAGACTGCGGACGTACCATTAACTCAAAATAAGCTTATCTCGAATTGAGCACTTTTTCCTTTTATCCACAGGTATGTACTATGTACATACGCACATACATATGTACATATGCATAAACTGCAAAGCAAATAACGATGTTCGAGAGCTTGAATTCAACCCCTAGCCAGATCTACTCACATTAACACTATAGATTTTTCTGAAATTTATTAGTGTCTATGCTAATGCGAATATCAGTGCCTTTGTCGTCAATATTTGTAGCAATGAATTGTCGGCAAAGTAAAATTACTACTAAAATGGCTGTTACGTCTATCTTATACCAGAAGCGCTGCAATAATGCTATTAAAATTAACGAAATGCCCAATAGTAGAGTTGTAAAAATGAAGTAATTAGTTAAGCCTCTCTTCTCTCTATCTGTCTGTCACTTCACTATCTTTAGTTTCATTGTCCGTTTCCCATTCGCAGGTAACACAAAGGGACCTGCTCTATGAACCAAAGTGAGCTGAAAACTTACTTCCTCTTCTCAGCAACCTATCCTAATATAACATAAAGATTTATTCAGTTCAATAGCTTATACAAAATGGAATACAACTTGCTTGACCGCGTACAGGATAGTGCGAAGAAGCTCATCGATGACAGTAGGGTATCCAACTCTATGGATTCATTGGAACATCGTTAGTTCAATGGAATGTGTTCTAATGGAATTAGGGAACTTGTTCCTGAAACCCGAAAAGTTTGACATACAATACCTGCTTCATTCAAGGCACATACTTTTTGGTCGCACTGAACGTACGTGGAACAAACTCCCTGCGCAAGTCTTTTTTATCACTTTCAGCGTTAAAAAGTTTAAATCGAATGTTCACAGACACTACTCCCTCTATCAACCTCACCCATAACCTACAAGTATTTTTATAGTTCTAACAAAATGCATTGCATGAGTACGGGTTATTCGCCGAGTGCTGGTCCCGTTACAAAAAAAATTTATTTAATATCGTAACTCAAGACTGTTTGCTTTTTTTAGGGCGTTCGATTTTGAGTATTTTAATTTAAATCTAATAACAGCTGCTATAAAATTTAAACATAGAATAGGTATATGATTTTTTTGTAACTACTATTTTACTATTGTATATTTTTTACAAGATTTTCGGCCTGATTCACGATGTCGCTTAATTATATTGAAAACAAAGACAAAATAAGAATATTTGTTACTAAGCGACAGATAATTTCTTGTCTACATCGTGGGCCAGGCCGTTTGATTAGATTCATAGGTACCTATAATAATTTTGTGGCGAAATTTTTAACTAGCAACCCAAACAGTCAGAAATTCATGAAATTAATGCTAAATCCACATGACAATGGTGTATATACATATTATGGTGTGATAGGCCTGAGTCGCCTGCCTGTTCTACGTGCCGACAAGCCAACAATGTAGCTCCCAAATAGATTGCAGAAACAATATATGGAATCTGGTGGTGGAGCCGGAAGCAGTCATGTATTGAAACTGAACTATGCCCAGACGCATACGTACATGTGTATGTATGTACATATGTATGTAAGTATGTCAAGCAAGTAAATTGTGTATGCACACATTATATTGTAAAAATTTATTAAATGTGATCTAAAACGAAGTTGAAATCTTTTTGCTAAAAACAGATTTTTATTTAGATGTACATGTTTAATTTCTGTCGAGATAAGATGATTTGGAGTTAATGGCATACAGTAATCTTCATATTCAAAACTAGGTACATACATCTGGGAAAAATCTGTATTACATATTTTGCAAAATTTTCAGGAATAATATCTTAATTCAAATTGAATGTATTATTTTTAGTGTAACCAAAATAAATTTTGTGAAAATTGACTAAAGAGTTTAAAAATGTCCTTCTTCAAAATTGTAATATATTACTTAAGCACTTTTTCAATATTTCCACAGATTTAATCGTATAAGAACATAATATCGTCGATGTAGATGCGGTAATTTTAATGTTCAATTCAATTCACCATTTTCACAGAAATTCACAGAAAATGTGTGGTCAGTATGCTCCATATCTTTTTTGATTCGTTATTCGGAAGCAAAACAATCTAATGACGTTAAGTCGCATAGTTTGTTAAAATTAATAGTTTTCCGCTTCCGAAAATAAACAACGCATGTTTTGTTTCATATAATGTCAATAAAAAATGCAGAAGAAATTTTTATAACATTATGTACACCCAGAAAAAAATCAATAAAATCAATATAAACCACATTAAATTAATAAAATAAAACATTAACGCCACTGAATAAGAATAGATACCGATTGAAAGATTTTCAACATAAAAATTTATGTAGACGCAACAATAATCCAGAGATTATGGAAAAAAGTGTTTTTTTGGGAGGAAAACAACGAAGATATTTTCATTGACCACTAGAAAGTCAAAAAAGATTGTATGACTGACATACATATGTATGTATGTACATATGTACATACATCTGCATATAAAAAAAGTTTATCTTATAATGTATTTGTGGATATTTTATATAATAACTTTATTTCCAAGCACTTCGTATAAGTTCTATAATTTAAAAAATTTCTATTTACAAAATATAAAATAATTTCCATATTAGAATGCACTGTGGAATTTCGGAGTTTTGTATACAAACAAAAACAGTTGTACAGTTTGTCAAATAAGTGTTACTAGAAGCAGAAAACAAGTACAGCAATAAATACATGCATTTCTGCAGGAGATTTATTTGATTCTGAACAAAGTTATTAGACAACCTGTGAGTTAAAACCTGAATTTATTAAACTCGCAGTGTGAACGCAAAATCAGCTGTTTATGGTTTTTACGTTAAAACCAGGTTTTAACTTCAACTATTAATTAGCCCGCTAATAAGACAGTTGGGCAAAGCTCATTCACTGACAAAAATACAATCAGAATGAATACCTACCTATGTACATACCTAAATGCATACATACGAGCCCAAACCACTATTAATTCGTACAGCAAGCACTTTTATGCCAATGTAACATGTAAGGGTACATATTTTATTAAATAATATTGACAACACCATTAAATTTATACTTTTCTGAAAGTTTGTTTTATTATCTTTAATTTCATAAACAAATATGTGCACATATCATGATAAAAAGTTTTGAAAACCGAAATTATCGGAAAGCCCATTGGTTTTGATAAAAAAAAATTTGACCACTATTAATTCGTACAGTGGAACATTTTCTAATTTAAAACTGTGTAAGGCCCCCTTTACTTTTTAAAAAGCTTCTACTCGCTTTGGCATTGTATCTATTAATTTTTTACACTCTTCAGGGGTTATAGAGTCCCAAATTTCCTGAATTTTGGCTTTTAATCCGCTAAGAGTGCGTTGTGGGTCATTTCGTAACTTCCTTTCATTAGTGCCCACACGTTTTCGATTGGGTTAAAGTCCGGGCTAAATGATGGCCAGTCCAGAACACTAATACCATTTTCTTGTAGCCATTTTTTTGTTCTTTTGGCTGTATGGCATGATGCACCGTCTTGTTGAAATACATATTCGCCACAGTCAGCTAGCTTTGGTATTGACGGAATGAGATGTTATTGCAATATATTAATATATTTTTCTGCAGTTACTGTTCCATTAATAAAGTGAAGCTCACCGACTCCCTTTGAGGACATACATCCCCACACCATAGTGCTAGCTGGAAACTTTACAGTACGCTTTAAGCAATCTTTATGATATGCCTCTGTGCTTTTACGAATCACCCTTTTTCTGGCATCACCGACGCATACGTCAAACTTCGATTCGTCGCTAAATATAATGGAGTCCCCTTGCCTTTGTACCCAAGAACGTCTTTCTTTTGCCCATAATAAACGTTTTTTCATTTGAAGTACAGTAAGTAAGGGCTTTTCTTTGGCCTAAAAAATTCAAGTTTCAATAAATGCTTTTCCTATCACCAGTAGTAGAATGTTAAACTTACTTTATAAACACCATAAGCTATATCTTTCATTTGCCAACGCGTCCATTCACGATTAATGGTTTTTCCAATTCATTCTGACCACTCTGAAGCTATGTATCTAATAGTGGCTCGACGATTTTTTTTAAGTATAACTTCTAAAGCTCTTTTGTCGCGAATCGTTATTTTGGAGACCCGGCCTCTGTTTGCAACGTTATTGCTACAATTCTCATTTTTTTTTGTATTTTTGAATACTTGATACTGTTGATCTGGGAAGCTTTAATTCGACCGATATTTCGCTATAACTTTTTCCCGATTTGACTTTGTCAATAATTAATAATCGAACTTCTTCACAAACTGGCTTACCACGTGCCATCGTTGAACAATTAATCACAACTAAAAAGAAACAACATGAAAAAAATCGTGTTTTTGTTCCATTGCATTTCTTTACTCTAATAAAACGATAAATTTTCATTATTTGTTTACATTTTAATTTTGAGAGTTGTTTTTAGCTGAATTTATACACTGTACGAATTAATAGTGGTCAAATTTTTTTTATCAAAATCAATGGGCTTTCCGATAATTTCTGTTTTCAAAACTTTTTATCATGATATGTGCACATATTTGTTTATGAAATTAAAGATAATAAAACAAACTTTCAGAAAAGTATAAATTTAATGGTGTTGTCAATATTATTTAATAAAATATGTACCCTTACATGTTACATTGGCATAAAAGTGCTCGCTGTACGAATTAATAGTGGTTTGGGCTCGTACATAAGTACATATGTATGTATGTATGTATATTCTGGACCTCAGTATTAATGTAAAATTCTTAAGAACGATTTGATATGCATGTACATACATACATACATATATGTACCTATTTGTATTCACATGCGGGTATTCTAATTTAAGCCTATATTAGCGAAAACCCAACCTAAAACCCATAATGACTAGTCAACGAAAAAAACATCAAAAGACCTGCACACATACATACTACATACATACACATGTATGTATATGTACACATGTATGTATGTACTATATACCTAAGAAATAGATAAATTAGAGTTTGTTTAAAAAGCATAATTTCATATTCTTTCATTTAACGACAAAGTTAAACGGAAATTTTTAGCAAAAGAAAATTCAACAATTCAACCGAAAATTTATCACACGTAAACAAATTACGCATAATTAGAAAAACATGTGCGTGCGATTAATATGTATTGTATGTATGTATGTATATACTTATGTAGATACTTTCGAATGTACATACATACATACATAAGTATGCATACAAACATACATACTATACCCACAGATAATAAAAAAGCTTAAATAAAAAACCAAAAACAAAACTACCAAGGAAAAGAAATAAATAACAAATAAAAAACAACACTAAACTTGAACTTGAAATTTCGAGCGAAAAAAAAACGTAAACAACAAAATCATTGTCAAGAGCAAGGCACACAAACATACCGACAGACTAAAGAAAGGGAGTCAAATGGCGAGCAAAAAATAAAATAATTGCTAAAAATTAATCAGCAAAATACGAGAGAAAAGAAACCCCAAAAACAATATTTTTCATCCAAAAACACACACATTCAATATGAAATACTTGTACATAACCACATGGATATGTGTGGATGTGTAGTATATGAATTGCCAAACACCTACGAGCATAAGATAACAGTAAATAGTGCCATCGCATTTGCTTTCTTCATATTAAAAGCGGAAAAACATGAGCTGAAACGAACGGACGAACCTATTCGCTAAGTAACGCACAATCGACTAAAGCATCACTAACCTACCTCTAGTTCTATATTCGCGCAAAATCTAACGAAGCTGTTGACAGAGTCGTATACGCACGAACTTGCAAAACGATTTTGCACGAATTTGTTTGCAAACTTTCAATTTGCCAGTTGGCAATACGAATGTTACCGAGGGAAGCTTTATTTTGCACTAGCAGCCAATCAAATCAAAAATTTTGCACAAGCAAGTTTTGTTTTTGCTTTTACCGAAGCCGGTATAAACAACAGGCATGGGAGTTGGTATATTTTGTTTAATTGAATATTTAGGAAATAATTAAGTGTTAAACTAAATGGCGTAAGTTCGTGCAACATACAATAATTAAGAGATATGTTATAGGTGCATATAATAATATAGTACAATATATACCATATGTATATATATACACATATAGTATACTTGCACTTAATAGTGATGCACGAATATTCGTATTCGAATTGTCGAATATTCGGCCATTTTCAGGAGTTCGTATTCGTCAAATTCAAGCTGACTCGAAAACGAATGTATTCGTATTCGCCAAATTCAGTCGAATACGAATATTTTTCCAAAGAAATTAAATAAATAAATGCATAAATCCTAAATGAAATTTAAATAAATGACTAAAAATTTTAGTTTGTACAGATACATTAATCTTTTTATAGAAATTTGTGCTTTGTATCATTTTCAAATATTATTCATTATCATTAAAAATTTTGGGTAATTTTTATTAACTTTAAGGTACGCCAACAAGAGTGTGAAGACCTTTTTCATAAGAATTTTTTAATATATCATATCTCATAAAATATACGTATTCGTATTCGTATTCCCGAATATCGTTTTAACTATTCGTATTCGTATTCGCGAATATCGTTTGAAATATTCGTATCCGTATTCGCGAATATCAAAAATTGACATTCGTTACATCACTAGTACTCACATATTCATATGTATTTAAATACGTATAATGATTAATAATACGTATTAGTGATGTAACGAATGTCAATTTTTGATATTCGCGAATACGAATACGAATATTTCAAACGATATTCGCGAATACGAATACAAATATTTGAAACGATATTCGCGAATACGAATATTGTATGCCATATGATATATTAAAAAATTGTTATGAAAAAGGACTTCACACTCTTGTTGGCGTACTTTAAAGTTAATAAAAAATACCCAAAATTTTAATGATCGTCATTGAATAATATTTGAAAATTATACAAAAAAAAAATTAATGTATTTGTACAAACTAAAATGTTTAGTCATTTATTTAAATCTCGTTTAGGTTTTCTGCATTTATATATTTAATTTCTTTGGAATTTGACGAATACGAATACATTCGTATTTGCATCCGGCTGAATTTAGCGAATACGAATATTCGACGATTCGAATACGAATACGAATATTCGTGCATCACTAATACGTATACGCACGTATAAATTGATCCACTTAGGCGGAGTTTACTTCTGGCATTTCTTGTGTGTCATTTGCCCAAAAAAGCGTAACCAACTAATTACTAATGAAAAACTGTTTGATTCAGACATATATTTATTGATTTAAACAGTTTTCAATCATGTTGGATTCTATAATATTGTCTCTTAATTATCTATGAAACTGTTTAACTTAATAAATACATGTCTGCATCAAACTGTTTTTCATTGGTAATTAGTTGGTTACGCTTTTTTTACGCTTGTGTGGCGAATGGCACACAGATGTAAACCCACACATATTTATGCACATATCGAGCCATAACCATCAAAAAAGCTTTCGGTTTTTTTACGAAAATCGATTATTTACGATTGCAAATGATCGAGTTTGGTTTAAAAATTAATTTCGAAAATTATGTCGAATAAACTTTTTTGGACGTTTTGGCACGATATGTACCTATATTGAGTCAAAACCATATAAACCTCATACTGATAACAAAAATAAACAAAAATCAAAATAATTATACACTCGATATGTGTTGCTGTTTTAAAAATTTAGAATTGGGTTTGAAGATTCCATCCCTTCTATTGTGGTGAATCGTGCTAAAAAAATAGCTAAAACCTTGAAAATTTTCTAAATTTTAGTAAACAAATTTTTGTGAGTTGGAAAAACTGTTTTCTGCTTGAAACCAGTAAAATATTAACTAAATTTCTAGTTCATTAATGAACTAATAAAAATTAAGTAAAATTTTCCCATAAAATTCGGAGCTTTGCAAAAAATCTTTTTCGTCATTGATCTCAAATTTATTAAAACTTCCAAATTTTTTTTTATATTAAATTCTATACCACATGATATGTTATTTATTATATCTTCATTTTATATTATATTTTTAATCATATAAACATATTAATTCCTTTAGAGGAGACAAGTATTGAACCAACAACATTCTGACTGATAGACAAGCAATCTATTTTATATAACTCAAAGAAAAAAATCCCTAAAACTGGTGAATATTTTTCTAAAATTTAGAATACCTTCTTATGTCGTATAAGTAAGTAAAATTTCAAGAGTAAATCATATCTTGAAATTTATGTTTTGATTTACAACGAAGTTGTTTAGTCCTCCCTAAACTTATAACCATTTTCATATTTTTAGTAAGTACTTCATGTAAGTCGGTAAACATTTCCTTAAATTTAAGAGTTTTTGTGGGTATTTTTGTGAATTATTTTTAGGGATATGAAATTTTTATGTTGTACTCATATTAAGTAATAATAATAGAAATACATTTTTCTTAATAATAGTACATATCTTTTCGTTTTGAGTGTGGGGTCAGAAACCATATAACCATTGCAACTTAGATATAGCTTGTGTTCACTCCTTGTGCGCTCATTGATTGCAACACAGTCATATCTCAAAAAGAATAAAAGAAAAAATAAATTTTTATATATTTTATTTTTATTTTGAGTGCACCTGTGGCTGAGTGGTAGCGATGCTATCCTCTCAGTCCGGAGGTCGTGGGTTCGATTCCCACCATAGACTCTGGGTGTTTTCTGCAGACAAGCTAATCGCTTTGAGGGTTGTGTTTGTTCTTAAAAAAAATAGCTAAAATTCGTTGTGCATTAAGTTTAAGTTAAGATAGGGTTTTCATGTGAATACATGTTTTTCGTCGTTGGTCGTAGATCAAAAAATTTTTTGATTTATTATTGCTCATTTTTGCATACTTTATAATAAATACTTTTTTTCATATTTCATTATAAATGAAAATTTTATTATTTTTTTTTTAGTTTTTTTATGTTATAAATCAAGTTTTGGTTTTTTGGTTAGTTGTAAAGTATTTAACAGCTGCAGTTTTTATGCCTATCTACGAACAAAAATGAGGAAAATGAGAAAAATTTATTATCTAATTTTTTGTGATATTATTCGAATTTCAAAAACACCGTAAAACTCCTTCAACTAAATTGAAAAATTCAATAAATTGGCTTAAGTCAAGAATACCTATACCATTGAAAATAAAAAAGCAAGAACATGGGATAATAGCTCTTTTTAACCTAAAAATGTTTGTGTATATTTTTCAGCGCTCTGTTCTGGTTCTGCATTAATTCTATGTTTACATAAAATGCTGTTGAAAGCTCCTTTGCATGCTTCAACCTTTAAATATAATATCCACTGATACGATACGTATACATCCTATAGTAACTAGATGAGAAACGTGGCAGAAGGCTGTCGTATACTATATTTCTATTAAAAAATGTTAAGAAATTTTAAAGTAATTCAATTACACTTGTGCACAAATAGTATTAGAGGTTTTCGTTACTGTAACACCTCAAAAAAAAACAATTCTCTCTGCTAAAAAAAGCCGACTTCAATGCAAAGATCTGATAGAAAAATATAAGAAGAAAAAGAAGTATCTACGTGAAATATAAAATTAAATTTTAACGGGAGTACATCCGCAAGATTGTGTGTTTTTCAGGTATTATGTTGTTTGCTAAGTTTTATAAAAATCATTAAAGTAGAGTAAAACAAAATATTAAATTTTAATGGGCGTTACTCCGCCCATTTTTTAAATAAAAGGCCTTGTCTATTTAAGAACCCAATTTGGTGAAATATTATTAGAAATTTAACTTTAAGTTGTAATTACAGGACAGTCATTACTACACATATGTATAAAATAATTAGATAAAAAAGTACTACGCATTACTTTGTAAGCCATTACAAAATTACAAAATTTTGTAATTTTTTTGCTGGGGTATTTCACTTTTTATAATTGACGAGTATTTCTATGTCATAAATTAAACAGCTTTAATTGGAATTTTATTGAAACGGCACCCTCACAAGCTCTTAAAAGTTAAAAGAATTTCGTTAAAAATTGCGAGGTAAGATCATTCTATATTATTTTACAAGCATTTTACAGACTCCTTGGCTTAAAATGGCTTTAAGGCTTAAAGTTTAAGCTGTAAAATACTTTCCTAACAAGCCACCCCAGACATTTTTTTTATGGTAAGATCCCGAGAATATGGAAACTAATTTAGAAGTTTTACAGCTTGCTGACTTATTCACTGATTTACAGGTTTCACAGAACGAGTTGACGCATTGTCGTATTGGTAGGTTCACGGTATAGCTCCAAATAAATTTTCGAATCGTTAAAACGTCCTTTCTAAAATGCTTCTGCATTCTGCTTCACAAAGTTTTCCCGTTTTTTAGTAGGATATACCACAACTCCGCCTTCCCTGCGGTGTCTTCCGGGAGAAAAGAGTACATACAAATTAGTGATGAGCTATAACGTGATTTTTTTAACAATTTTGCTGCTTGTGAACGTGATTTCTAAATCAGTGTTCTTTTAAACTGCGACTGTGATTACAGTTTAGCAGTATTTTGTTTGTAGCAGTTCTGTTATTTTGAGAAAATCTAATAAGAAGAGCAGCAGTGAAATTAAACTATGACTGTGATCACGGTTTAACTCATTTCAGCTCTTCTGCTTGAAGAGTCTTTATTAGTATTGGCATTTTGATAAATACTAATAAGAAGAGCGACAAGAACAAACAATTAGCAATCAACTCCATTCAAATATTGACATTTTCGTATAAGAGGCAGAGAGACAAAAAGTGCAAATATGAACATGTGAGATGTACATAGATGCCAGAAAGAAACGATTTAACATGATTTGACGATTTATTTTATCGACAAAAGCTGAAGGTATAAACAAAATTCATGTGGTAGGCTTATCTAATGTTAAGTAAGCATATAAGAACAATCACAGTTTGTATAAAAGAACTATATTTCCAAAACCAGTTACTTGATAAATTCAGTCACAGGTGTGATTAGTGATTTTTCAATCGCTGTGAAAAAAGAACAGGTTTCAAAATATCGCTCAACTCTAATACAAATATTAATTAAATTCAATAATAAAAATTAGGGGTAACGACTGTTCGCATTCGCATTTGGTTTCGTAAGTATTAAAGTTTTATTATTCGCTTTCGCTAACGATCCAACTCTGATATTCTTATTTTTATATGTAAATATTTTATTTTTATTTTTAACAAGAATAAAACAGGTTTCTCTCTCGCACCTCGCATAGTTTTGCACATAAAAACACAATTTCACACATCCATACATACATATGTAAATAGATGAATACATACATACATATGTATGTACGTTCATACTAGAAGCAAAGTTCTTAAAAAACAACTATGTATGTATGGATGGATGTGTAAAGAACTTTATTATCGCCATTCATTCGCATGCATGTGTTAAGTGTGCGTAGATGTAGATGTGTATGTGTGTGATTGCTGCGCGTGTTCTTCACTGAATGTGCTAAACATTCGCCATTTTTTTACGCAACTTGTATTCTCCATAGAATTTTTTAGCAAAGTCAAAAAAGCTTTTCTCATTCTGCATGCTTTTCTTTAGTAGAATTTTGCGGTAAACAAATTTATTTATAAAACAGAATCAACGATAATGAGTAGAATTTGGCAAAATAAAAATGTGAATTTCGTTTAGCTACAGTGGCAAAGTTAGAATACGTATGTATGTATGTACATGGAAAGAGATTGCGTCATTTTGTTTATTGTTAAATTTTTTATTTTATATATTTTTTATTTTTGGCTCTTTTTTTCAAGAGTGGCTGTACTTTGGTTTAGATACGAGTAGGTTCTATGTATACCTCAAATATTTATTTTATTTGTTTTCAAGTTTTTTATTTAATTTTCTTACGAGATAATTCTATCTTTCTTCAAATTCTGTTTCTAACAGCGTTTTCTACTAAGTATAAAAAGCTTTCTCTTAGTTCAGACACTGGCTAAAATTTTTGCGACTACTGATTTTGCGAAAATGTGCTAAAAAATCTAAATTGATTTTGCAAAATGGTTGTGTGCAAAATTAGTTTTAGGCTTGGCAATGCTTTACGTGTTTCGCAAGCTTTGCAAATTTTTTGCACAAACCATTAATTATACAAATTAGTACACATTTAAAAACGGATGTTGTTTTTGCAAATATTAAAGCTTTTTGTTATCCCATAGAAGCTGTATTTTAAGTATTTCTTTTTAAGGTGCCTATACACTACATGTTTTTTACATTGCTCCTGTCAAATTTTAGATAATTCGGTAAAAACTTGCAGCAAAAACATAAGACAAATTTTCAATTAGAGCATGTTCTATTTTCTTATGTTCACACATGTGTTTTCAAATGTCTATGCCATGTGAAAACATTTATCGACGGTTGAATGTCTCCGATATCGTTAGCAGTCCATCTAAAGTATTTGCATTAGTGATAAATTAATTATTTAAGAAGTTATTATTCGACATATTGTCATAATTATATTTTAATTTGAAATTTATTTGCGTGTGGTTTAGCTTGGTCTATATACGTATTTACGTGTAGAAAAATAAAATGATTTATATCGAATATAAATTATTTGCTGGTTTTTGTATGAGTTACAAAGCCTACTAAACTTATTTTGTCTTTGTGATTTTCGAAAATATTATTATTCTATGAATTCTCATATAGTTTTTGAAAGTCTGTGCATAAAGTAAGAGGTTTGTGACTGTTCAAAATGTGTGGTTGAAGTCTACTGATGATTTGGTTTAAGCGCCAATGAAATACGTATATAGACCAAGCTAAACCACACGCAAATAAATTTCAGATAAATTAATTATTTTTTATCGAATTTTAAAATTTTAATAACAATGATATAAAGTATATAACAAGTGTTGATACAAGCTCCATATTTTGCAGATTAAAAAGAAAAAAACTTAATAAATATTTTTGACGCCGGCATTTCATACAAGTTGGTGACCAAAACACATGTGAATTGTAAACTTGAAAAAACACAAGCAAAAGCATGTAGTGTATTGCTACCTTAAGTTGTATCAGAGAGGAATAAGAATTTAATTTAAAATGTGTATCTCGTTAGCTAAAACGCAAAGTGTCTCGACTAGAAAGTAAAATTTAATAAACCCTCTATATTTCTCATTATTTTTTATCCATAAAAGTAAAGTAATTAAAACTTTAGGAATATTCTTTAAATTTGAGCAAAGAATGTTTTCGAATGGCGTTTTCCCCATTGAGACTGGTGAATTATTTACTAAAAAAATTCATTAATGTCTCTTTGTTTTTGAGTGCACATAAGTAAATACTTATGTATGTATGTATGTATGTATGTATGTATGTACTATGTATATGAATAATTACATATCGCTCATTTACTCAAAGAAGGTTATAACTCAAAAAATGGTATTTTTGAGTTAATGATGCAGAATTATTCCTAATATCGTTCTTCATCCTATTGTGTACAAATTTCATATACGGGCATTTCCACAGAACAGTCAACCTTTTTGCACGTTACGTCACCATACTACTTGTATTTTAGCTATATGCTGTTCGTTTTATTTTTTTAGTTTTTATCGAATGTAAGCCTAATTGCGCTCTACACCGGCCGACATACAAAAAAGTATACAAAACATTAGTTTTTCTCTGAACAAGTAGCGTAAAGTGACAAATGATGGACTTTTCCGTGGAAATTCCCATTATGTGTAAATTGAAAACTTTAAGCTCGTTTTCTTTCAAACTAGTCTTTTTTAGTTATGACGTTGCCTGAGTAAATGAGCGATATGTACATATATCGTGGGTATGTAACCACAAAAAAAAACACAAATACAAATGTGTAATAATTTATCTTCATTTTAAGTGACTATTTATTAATAAAATGAGCATTTGCTGCAATAGAGTCACAACTCAAAAGACGTGATTTTTGCGATAATAATGCAGAATTATGCAATTATCATATCGTTCATCATATGGGTTTAACGATCTCATACAATTACATATCTTGTATACTAAAATCCTGCACAAGACCACTTAAAAGAAATTTTAGGACATTAGGGATTTTTACTACAGCGAAATCTTCAAAAACAAACGCTAAATAACACTACTGGCAAGACATTTGTTTCATTTATTGCAGGTATAAGAGTAAAGAAGAAAATACTTCGTGACTGAAAAATTTGTGATGCATGGGCGCGTATACAAACGTCATGAATTTGCAAACGCTCACATGTTGTTTTTTTTAATACATTTATTTATTTATTGTATCTTCAATTATGAACTAACAATAAGTATTCAAATCTTAAATCTGAAATATAATTATTGGGCCCGACCACTGTCGGACATAAACTTAGTGATAGTTATAAATAATACATAAGTAGTGATAATCAAAAAAAAAGAGAAAAAAATATTTTCAAGCAATCCCATCTGGAGTGTTGAGTAAAAGAGCCCATGTGTCCCTCTTTTTCAAGCGAATGTGGCCAGTAAAATTCAATTAGCGGATTAGGATGTGACTCGAGTTTTGTTAAATATTTGCCTGCGTATTTTGCTATTTCTTCAATCACTAGTGGCATATTCAAATCACGATGTATATTTGAATTTTTGATGTACCATGGAGCCGATGTTATCAAACGTAAAATTTTGTTTTGCCTTCGTTGGATTCTCTCGACGTTAGAAGCTGAAGCAGTAACCCATAACTGAATTCCGTAGCACCATATTGGCTTCAAAAGCGACTTGTATAATAAAAGTTTGCAGTCTAGGCTGAGTGTTGAATTTCTGCCAATCAACCAGTGTATTTGAGATAACTTAAGTTTCATCTGAGTTAGCTTAAAGTCAATATGATGTTTCCATGTAAGCCTTCGATCAAGGTGTATACCAAGGTATTTCACTTGGGAATGTTGAGGAATATTTTGATTATTGATTCGAATTGGGGAACAGGTATCTCTTCTTAGGGTAAACGTTATATGGACACACTTTTGTTCATTTACCTTAATTCTCCATAAGTTCAACCACATTTCCAATTATGTAATATGTTCTTGTAGATATCGGGAACCCTAGTGAGGGTTTTCGTGCATACTTAGGCAGGCTGTATCATCGGCAAACGTAGATGTATGGATATTACTGCTCAAAGGCATATGACAAGTATAAATCAAATACAAAACTGGCCCCAGTATGCTCCCCTGTGGCACATCGGATGATATAGATTCGGGCACACTCATGAATTCTCCTTCCACAACCGTGAACTTCCGGGTAGTAATGTAACTTTCTAATAAATTCACCAAATTTATTGGTAGATATGATTTTAATTTTAAAATTAGGCCATCATACCACACTTTATCAAATGCCTGCAAAAAGTGAATAAACAGTGCAGAACAGTACTTATTTTCTTCAAATGTTCTTCTTATACATTGAACCAACCTATGCGTTTGTTCAATAGTGCTATACTGACTTCTAAAACCAAACTGATGGTCTGGGATACACCCACTACCAATTAGAATTGGGGACAATTTTGACATGAGCAGTTTTTCGAAAAGTTTTGACATTGTTGATAGCAGGCTTATTGGCCTGTATGATTCTGCCTTGGTCAGATCTTTGCCCGGCTTTGGAATCATTTTAACTTTGGCAAGCTTCCAGCTGTGGGGATAATACTCTAGTCGTAAAATGTCATTAAAAATGAATAACATGATTCTAATTGCAATACGAGGCAATTTTATTAGCATCTGGTTACTAATTCCATCAATACCCGGTGCTTTCTTCGGGTTGAGTTCAGCAATTATGTTTTGTACATCACACATTTTAAATTTTATGGGTCGAGGGGGTAGCGCAACTATACTCGGGAAATCAACAACACCAGTACATGTGTTTGGGGTAAATACGGATTTTAAATGCTTTGCAACGGTTGTTTTAATTCTTTTCTCAGCGCGCCACAAAGAGTAATTAGATGCTGGTGTGACATCGAGATTTTCCAGATAGTTTTTAAGAGATGCAGTTTTTTCATATCCAAGCAGTTCTTGGAGTCTTTTGGTGCACTCTTTTAATCTAATTTTATTTTGGGGTGATCTGTGCTGTTGCCATTCTCTTCTAGCTCTTCTTTTATCACATACGAGATGTTCAATATCTGTAGAATATATTCTGTTAAACCCAGTCTGCTGATGGGAGGAAGTGGCATGTTCAGCTGCCTGCTTAATATTTTCGTTAAGATTAGCAATATTAGATTCAATATCATCATGAGTTCTTAGCTTAATGTTTTCAGTGCAATGAATACTAAGATATTTTTTGAATCGCAGCCAATTAACACGACTGACCATTTTCACATATGGGTGAGGTAGAGCACTTCTCAGTGGGCTACAGATTGTAACGATCGTGGGAGAGTGATCGGACGATAGATCTAGGGAAGCTTCAACGTGAATTAATTCCCTAGAAATATTTTTCATGACGCCAAAATCTATAACATCCGGAATTTTAAGTTTGTCAGTAGGCCAGTAAGTGGGTTTCCCACTCGAAATGACGTCCAAGCCCATTTTTGAAATTGTGTTGAACAACGCTCGTCCTCTAGGTGTGATAAGACGCGAACCCCAGAAAGTATGTTTTGCATTATAGTCTCCAGCTGCTACGAAACAAGGGCCAAGAGATTTGTAGAAATCCTCGTAATGATCCTCAGTAATTGCGAATCTACGAGGGGAGTAAATTGATGATATGACAAAATTTGTGGAAAAATTTTCGATACAAATATTCGTTGCTTGTAGATGTTCTTCACAAATGTTGTCAAGAATATAATGCTTGAGTCTTGACTTTATTAAAATTGCTGATCCCCCGCAAGCTCTTCCTCTTGGGTCCTTTCCAGAAACATATCTTTAACGTGGTCATGGCTTGTTAACTAATGCTTGAAGCAGTGTAGACTGCATTCGTAGCATTTCTTGCATCATGTTAGTCATATTTGTTGTAAAATTATTTATAGTCAGCACTAGATTCTCAATAGTAGCTTCAAGGCGACTAAAATTAAAGCTTAAGTTTGCATTCGTTGAATTATTTTGAGGCGGAATATTTTGTGTGGGAATATAACTAGTCTTAGCTGCATCGGCATACGATACACGTGAAGTGACAGGTTGGCTCATTTGAGCAAAAGTGGCGGAGTAAGCGTTTGCTGTTTGTGCTGGAGCTAATTTAGGTTTTTGCCCCATAGTCTGTTTAACGAAAGAATAGACAGGACATCCTCTGTAGTTAGCGGTGTGATTACCCCCACAATTACTAAATTTTTTTTCTGCTAGATCTTTAGGTTTAGTCCAACTAGCAGTACCGTACAATTCACCGCAGATAACACAAACTGAAGGTAACTTGCAGTAAGTTTTTGTGTGACCATATTCTTGACAATTATGGCACTGTACGGGTCCAGAACGCTTGTGTGGTTCTTCAACTGTTATTTTTCGGTATAAGAGATATTTTAAATTGTAAATTGGATGAGTCTTTTTTTTTTTCAATTGTATATCGTTTGGCTCATGTTCGACGTGAAATAGAGGTTGACGAATCTTCTCCCTATTTATTATCTTAGATAAATTTTTTTACCTTAAATCCCTGGAGGACGAGTGCATCTCTTATTTCTTCGGGAGGAACACAGGAATCGATGCCCTTCAATACGATCTGCAGGTCTTTAGCACTCTTAAGCTGATATGTGTATACACTTTTTTTACTTTTTTCAAATTCAGTAATAAGTTTGCGAAAATCTTTTTCTTCATAAATTTGAATTTTGGTTTCATCAATGTTACCACGTTTTATTGGAACGATGTGAAATTTATTCTCACCAATGACTAAAATTAAATTTTTTATAAGAGCGTTTGAATTTTTTTCTCTCAAATAGATTGGAGGCGGCTTGGATGTTTTATTCGTAGATCATCGGGTTCGTTGTTGTCAACTTGTAATATTTGAAAACGATTTTGGCGGTTAATCGAGGATGCGCTGTTATCCCTAGACATTTTTGGAGCAGATGAAATTTTCGAAGACTTTGGGCTTCGTCCGCGCTTCACCACTGTTATATATCTGTTCATTCCGACTTGCACCTTGAGTTTTGGGCTGCTCTTAACTTCAGTAAAAACTTGGTTAAGTGATAACCACGAGCCCGAAGCAGATGATATCGCTGAGTTAAATGTAGAAGTACTAGGCAACGGTATTGTTAACGAATCACTAGTTGGCATTGGACAAAGCTGGCATTGGAAAAAGTGGCCTCGCCGTTAAAAAGAGTCTATTATCAGATTTCTTATTTATTTTGTTGTCATTAAGAGCTTCAGAGCTCTCAGTAAGTCTATCATCAGATTTTTCATTTTTATTATTTTCATTAAGAGCTTCAGAACTCACAGTAAAATAGGCATTTCTGCCATTAGAACTCACTTCACAGTTATTTGTTTTTGAGGTACTCATATAGAGTATTCCTCAAGGGCACTTTTGTTTGTTTGTTTGTTTTTTTTTATTACGGTTTTTTGTTTTTGTTAATTATGACTATGTAAAAAATATTAGCAATGCAAATAAAGCTTATTTGTCAATAACAATATGTATTCCGAATATTTTTTCGTAATATTTTTTTTGTTTAGTATGAAATAAAAACTCCGCTAAATCGACTGTTCACTATGAATGTACAACGAGATCAAGTTTGATTTTTCAAAAACTGAAAAATATTTTTAAACACCGCAGTATTTTGGTTTCATTTTGAGAACTTATTTATAGAAATGTTTTTCGCTAAAATTTTAAAGATTTTAATGAAATTACTTACTTGTAAGTATAAATACGCAAGGCGAATTCAATAGCAGGTGACCTTATCACTGTAACAATACAACTAAACAAAAAAACAAAATGTAATTTTCTATGCTACAAAACCCATCTGTCAGAAGATTTCTAAACAAATTTTGACATTTTGGTTTAAATTACTCAATTTGGCATCAACAACTGATAATCAGCCGGACGAAAAAGGTCACCTGGTACTGAATTCGCTTTGTACATACGCATTTTGTTCATGCAGGCTTAAAATAATTTACGTGTTCTTGACGTTTTTAAATCGTTAGCTATTTTCGTAAAATAAGTAAACAATTTTTTGTTTTAATATTTACTTGAACTATTCGCATACACTTTAGCGAATGCAAAAGCGAATGCAAATAGCAAAAATAAGCGAACAATTTGCTAATGTGAAAGCAAATGCGAACATTGGTTACACTCCTACACTAGCAGTAGTATTCGCTGAAGCTGGTGTAGTTCAGTGATCAGTGTTTATGTATTCATCACTTGAATCAATGCACATCAGACAAATGCGTTACCTCCCATCCGCAGTCTGCGTTTAATAAAATTTATTCCCGTGATATTGAACATCAAGTATGTGAAAAAAGAAGAGCTAGAAGGGAATGGCAACAGCACAGATCACCCCAACATAAACTCAGACTTAAAGAATGTTCTAAACGACTTCAAGAGTTACTTGCATCTGAAAAAACTGCATCTCTTAAAAATTATTTGGAAGGTCTTGATGTCATACCAACATCTAATTACTCTTTGTGGCGCGCTGCTAGAAAGCTTAAAATAAAACACCCGTTGAGTTTAAGCCACCTCTGCGCACATCTACCGGAGGATGGGCAAGAAGCGATACGGAAAAATGTAAAATATTTGCTGAGCATTTAAAATCCGTATTTACCCCAGATACATGTACTGGTGTTACTGATTTGCCGGGTGTAGTTGCTCTACCCCCTCGAGCCTTAAAGTTTAAGATGCGTGATGTACATAAAGTAATTGCTTAACTTAAGCCAAAGAAAGCTCCAGGCTTTGATGGAATTAGTAACAAGATGCTGATGAACTTGCCGCATATTGCAATAAGAATCTTGCTGTTTATTTCTAATGCCATATTACGACTGGAGTATTATCCACAACTCTGGAAGCTTGCAAAAATCAAAATGATACCAAAGCCGGGAAAAGATCTTACTAAAGCTGAGTCATATAGGCCAATAAGTTTGCTGTCAACTATGTCAAAACTCTTCGAAAAGCTGCTCATGACAAAATTGTCCCCAACCTTAACAGATAGTGGGTGCATCCCAGACCATCAATTTGGTTTTAGAAGTCAGCATAGCACCATTGAACAAACTCATAGATTGGTTCAATTTATAAGAAAAACATTTGAGGAAAAGAAGTATTGTTCTGCCCTGTTTATTGACGTTTCTCAGGCATTTGATAAAGTGTGGCATGAAGGTCTAATTCTAAAATTAAAATCATATCTACCAATAAATTTGGTGAATTTATTAGAAAGTTACATTACTACCCGGAAGTTCACGGTTGTGGAAGGGGAATTCATGAGTGTGCCCGAATCTATATCATCCGGTGTGCCACAGGGGAGCATACTGGGGCCAGTTTTGTATTTAATTTATACTTGTGATATGCCTTTGAGCAGCAATATCCATACATCTACGTTTGCCGATGATACAGCCTGCCTAAGTATGCACGAAAATCCTCATGAGGCTTCCCGATATCTACAAGAATATATTACACAACTGGAACTATGGTTAAAATTATGGAGAACTAAGGTAAACGAGCAAAAGTGTGTTCAGGTAACATTTACCCTGCGAAGAGATACTTGTTCCCCAATTCGAAGCAACAATCAAGTTGTTCCTCAGCATTCACATGTAAAATACCTTGGTATACACCTTGATCGACGACTTACATGGAAACACCATATTGACTCAAAGCTAATACAAATGAATCTTAAACTAACTCAGATATATTGGCTGATTGGTAGAAACTCAACACTCAGCCTAGACTGCAAACTTTTATTATACAAGTCGCTCTTAAAGCCAATATGGTGCTACGGAATTTAGTTATGGGGCACTGCTTCATCTTCTAACGTCGAGAGAATTCAACGAAGACAAAACAAAATTTTGTGGTTAATAACATCTGCTCCATGGTACATTAAGAATTCAAATATACATCGTGATTTAAATATGCCACTAGTGACTGAAGAAATTGCAAAATACGCAGGCAAATATCTAACAAAACTCGAGTCACATTCTAATCCGCTTGTTCGTAATATTTTCTGATAAATTGAACCAATCTATGCGTTTGTTCAATGGTGCTATGCTGGCTTCTAAAACGAAATTGATGGTCCGGGATGCACCCATTATCAGTTAAAATTTAAGACAATTTTGTCATGAGTAGCTTTTCAAAAAGCTTTGACATTATTGACAGTAAACTTATTGGCCTATATGACTCAGCCTTGGTAAGATCTTTACCTGGCTTTGGAATCATTTTAACCTTGGCAAGCTTCCAGCAGTCTGGATAATACTCCAGTCGTAAAATGGCATTAAAAATGAATAACAGGATTCTAATTGCAGTACGAGGTAACTTAATCAGCATCTGGTTACTAATTACATCCATACCGGGAGCTTTTTTCGGGTTGAGTTCGGCAATTAGTTTTTGTACATCACACATCGTAAATTTTAGGGGTCGAGGCGCTAGAGCAACTACAGTCGGCAAATCAGCAACACCGGTACATGTATTTGGTGTAAATACGGATTTTAAATGCTCAGCAAATATGTTACCTTTTTCAGTATCGCTTCTTGCCCAACCTCCGGTAGATGTGCGCAGAGGTGGCTTAAACTCAACGGGTGTTTTAAGCTTTTTAGCAGCGCGCCACAAAGAGTAATTAGATGGTGCTGTGACATCAAGCCCTTCCAGATAATTTTTAAAAGATGCAGTTTTTTCAGATGCAAGCAGCTCTTGGAGTCGTTTAGTGCACTCTTTAAATCTGATTTTGTGTTGAGGTGATCTGTGCTGTTGCCATTCCCTTCTAGCTCTTCTTTTTTCACGTACGAGATGTTCAACGTCTATAGAATAAATTTTATTGAACCCAGTATGCGGATGGGAGGTAGTGTCATGTTCAGAAGCTTGTTTAATATTCTCGTTAAGATTTGCAATGTTCGATTCAATATCATTGGTGTTCTTAGCGTAATATTTTCCGTGCAATGACTACTAAGATATTTTTTGAATCCCAGCCAATTAACATGATTTATCATCTTGACATATGGGTGAGGTAAAGCGCTTCTCAGTGGACTACAGATTGTAACGATCGTGGGAGAGTGATCGGACGAGAGATCTAGGGAAGCTTCAACGTGAATTAATTCCCTAGAAATACTTTTTATGACGCCGAAATCTATAACATCCGGAATTTTTCAAACGTCAGTAGGCCAGTAAGTAGGCTCCCCACTCGAAATAACATACAAGCCCATTTTTGAAATTGTGTTGAACAACGCTCGTCCTCTAGGTGTGATAAGACGCGAACCCCAGAACGTATGCTTAGCATTGTAGTCGCCAGCTGCAACGAAACAAGGTCCAAGAGATTTGTAGAACTTCTCGTATTGGTCCTCAGTGATTGAAAATCTGGGAGGGGAGTAAATTGAAGATATCACGAAATTTGTACAAAAATTTTCAATACAGATATTTGTTGCTTGTAGATGTTCTTCACAAATGTTGTCAAGAATATAGTGCTTGAGTCTTGACTTTATTAGAATTGCTGATCCACCGCATGCTCTCCCTCTAGGGTTCTTTGTATCATATAAAGTGTAGCCATTCATTTTAAAGAGGCTTCTAGAAGTCAAATGAGTCTCAGAGACCAACATTATATCAATATTTTTTCCGTAAGAAAGTGCTCAAGTTCATTTTTATGTTGGCGAATGCCGTTTGCGTTCGCTTGAAGCAGTGTATTCTGCATTTGCAGCATTTCTTGCATCATGCTAGTCATATTTGTTGTAAAGTTGTTTATAGTTAGCACCAGATTCTCAATAGTAGCTTCAAGGCGACTAAAGTTAAAGCTTGAATTTGCATTCGTTGACTTATTTGGCGGTGAAACATTTTGTGTGGGAATAGAACTAGCCTTAGCAGCATCGGCATACGATACACGTGAAGTAACTGGTTGGCTCACTTGAGCAAAAGTGGCGGAGTACGCGTTTAATGGTTGAGCTGGAGTTAATTTAGGTTTTTGCACCATAGCCTGCTTGACGAAAGAGTACACAGGACATCCTCTGTAGTTAGCGGTGTGATTACCTCCACAATTACTGCATTTTTTATCCGCTTGATCTTTTGGTTTAGTACAACTAGCAGTACCGTGCAATTCACCGCAGATAACACACACTCTAGGTAAATTGCAGTAAGCTTTTGTATGGCCATATTCTTGGCAATTATGACACTGGACGGGACCTGCACTCTTATGTGGCTCTTCAACTGTGATTTTTCTGTATAAAAGGTATTTTAGGCTATAAATAGGATGAGTCTCGTTTTTTTCAACTGTATATCATTCTGCTCCAGTTCAACACGAAATAGGGGTTGGGGTACCTTTTCTTTGTTCATTATGTTAGATACATTCTTTACCTTAAATCCCTGGAGGACGAGTGCAGCTTTTATTTCTTCAGGGACAACATAAGAATCTATGCCCTTCAATACGATCTGCAGGCCTTTAGCGCTCTTAAGCTGGTATGTGTAGAAGCTTGTTTTATTTGTTTCAAATTCAGAAACCATTTTGCGGAAATCCTTTTCGTCATAAATTTGAATTTTCGTTTCATTGATGTTGCCACGTTTTATTGGGACAATGTGGAATTTATTTTCACCAATGACCGAAACTAATTTTTTAATAAGGGCATTTGAATTTTTCTCTCTCAAGTAGATTGGTGGCGGCTTGGAAGTTTTATTCGAGGATACATTGGGTTTGTCGTTCTCATATTGCAAAATTTTAAAACGGTTTTGGCGATTAGTTGAGGATGCACTGTTATCCCTAGACATCTTTGGAGCAGATGAAATTTTCGAAAACTTTGGGCTTCGCCCACGCTTTACCACGGTTATATATCTGTCCATACCGACTTGCACCTTGGGTTTTGAAATACTGTTATCTGTAGTGATAACTTTGTTAAGTGACGAATACGAGCCTGAAGGGGATGATATTACTGACTTATATGAAGAAGTACTAGGCAATTGTAATGTTAATGAATCACTACTATTTGGCATTGGACAAAGCGAAGTTGATCGCTGACGAAAAATTGGCTTTGCCGTTAAAAAAACACTTTCATTAGGTTTATTATTTCTATTTTTTTCATTAAGAGCTTCAGAACTCACAGTAAAATAGGCATTTCTGCCGTTAGAACTCACTTCATAATTTTTTGTATTTGAGGCACTCATATAGAGTATTCCTCAAGGGCACTTTTTGTGTTTTTTTGCTTATGGTTTTTTTGTTTTTGTACTTTGTACTTATGATTGTATATGTCACAGTTTATGGTTTTTTTGTTTGCGTTTTTTTTGTATTTGTTATTTCCACTATGTAAAAAATATTATCAAAGCAATAAAGCTTATTTATTAAAGTCAGTATGTACCTATTACGAATAATATGTACTACGAATATTTTTTGTATAATTTTTTGTTTGTTTGGTATGTAAAAAAAAAAATTCCTAATTAGTGTTTTTATGGGAATTTTTACAATTTAAGTTTAAAATTTGTAAACGCACTAATAATCCCAAAATTATATTTTACTTATTCAGTAAAATATTTTTTTAATAAAATACATTGAAATTGATTATTGAGGGGTTTAGCTGGATCCTATGCGCATTTCACTGTTGCTAATGCAGATCATCAGGGAACCTTTACCCAAAGTTTCTTAGAACAACTAGAGTCATTATGTTATAAACTTTCATTTAAATAAATGAGAAGCTCAACAACAAATAACAAAGTTGAAACAAGAACTCAATAATCAACATGTTTTTTATTTTCTTACTTTACCAAAAAAAAATAAAAAAAATTCCGCTAATCGACTGTTCGCTATGAAGTTACCACGAGAACTCTGATACTTTTTTATAAATTTTTTTCCTTTTTTGATTATCACTACTTATGTATTATTTATAACTATTAATAAGTTTATGTCCGACAGTGGTCGGTCCTAATAATTATATTTTAGATTTAAGATTTGAATACTTATTGTTAGTTCATATTTGAAGATACAATAAATAAATACATACATGTATAAAAAAAAAAAAAAATTTGTGATTTAATGACTGTCGGAGACCGGGCTCGAGCCCAGGACCTTTTGCTTTGTAGTCAACGTCTTCAGCCAACGCCACCCTCACAGCAGTGCACTTTGTTTTGAATCAAGGATGTATGAAGTTTGAAAATGAATTAATATATATTATCATATATCTGTGTCCATATACCCTAATTTTTCAGATCCGCACCTTATATGGAATATCATATATGCTCCATAAACATTTTTTAACTGGCATTTCTTAATTTTAAGCGTTAGTAAAGAAGTGTTAAGTACATTCTTACAGCATTTTTTGTTACAATGTTATGTCATGTTTCTAAAAATTCGTTCGAACATACAAACAGATTTTACTCGAATTCTATAGAAAACATAAGAGATCATTGAATTGTTACGAAATTGAGATCTATATTTACCGGATCTAAATAATGCTCACAACAAATTCTCCCTAAAAAATAGTGAAATAATTTCCAACATTTTTCATCATTATCGATATTATTGCATTTTAAAGTAACTCCTAAAATTTTGGAATTTATTTAACTTCTTTGTACTCTTGCCAATACTCTACGTGTACCAAGAAGCTCATAATTTGATTCTTGTGTGTATATGTAGTTCGGTTGTTTCTGTTGGTGCATAGCATTGTATGCGTGTGAGATTGCGTTCCCTGGTTCGCGGTGTTACCTTCTTTCCTGGATTTGACAATAAAATACCTACACCACTGGATCAGGGTTCACTATTGGATTTGTAGGGTATGTTGCGAATTATCCAGAATCATACCAGCGTATTTCGCAGAGGCCGAGCATAGTGAGCTTGCAGGTATTAAATTCTTCGCAGATCTGTGGCAATCGCGAAATATCAAAAAGCATTTTTCAATCCATGTTCCGAGTACTTCTTTTCTTGCTAAAGTCCTCATATTTAAATTGCGCTTATTATGACAGTTTCAGTAATCAGGACTGATTAGGCCATAGTGTCCGGTCCTGGTGCTGGGGTTGCAATCTATACACCCAGACGTATTGAGTTGCTGCAGGTATCGCTCGTGAGTTCCTTGTTAGCGTGGACATACGTGACATCGACAATTGCAGATGATTGACTGTATAAATAAATGTAACATTTGTATTCGCATCCCTTTCCCGTATTAAAATGATTTAAAAATTATAAAACCAATATTTAGGGCCACTTTTAAACAAAGTAGCTTTTGAGTTAGATACTTGCTTTTGGTCACGACTCATTAGCCTGATTGCAAGTGAATAAAAATGTTTACTCAAATAAAACCTTAATCCTTTGCAATTCAGTTACGATAATTCCGTGAAATCAATGTTTCAGCAAATTGATGAGAATATTAAAGTGTTTCAAAACATGAAGAACAAGATATTGCAAAAAAAAAAATTCAACAAAAAATCCCACACTTTTAAAGAAGCAAAAACCATAATTTGAGACAAAACAGACTTATGTAATAATCACCGATTCAAGCACTCTGTCACTTGCGTTCTTACATACATATGAAAGTAATTATAAAAACCGCAATAAGCTAAAAAGAAAACAAAACTGAAAATACTCATATCCCTGACAAAAATCTAATAAAACCACAGAAGGATCAGGACTAAAAGTAAATACCATTCATAAATTACCCAAAGAAATGAAAATCATAAACCAAACAGTCTAAAGTTAAAATCAACACAATCAAACAAAATATAAACAGAAGCCAAAGCAGGACCAAGAGAAAAAAAATCCAACAGTGACAGCGACAGTGAATGTGTGTGTAGCCGAAATGAGGTGTTGTTAAGACGCTGGTGTCAACTTGTCTCCTTTTGAGTTTTCTTTGTATGAATGTATAATGCATTTACCAAACAAAATTCATGGGAAAAATCACTTAAGATTTTCCAACACCAACTGTTGCATACAATCCCTCTCTGTGGCACTACAACTAAATGAGGGGGAAACCAACGACCAAATAGTTTTCTCACATGATTGTTAAAAGCAACAATGTAGAAACAAAAAACTCCACGCAAAATTCTTACAACCATCAGCTATCATCAGCTGTTGTGTATCCTTTTCTTCATTCCACACATACATACGTATGTATATACGTACATACACATATACGTTTATACTTACATACATACTCATATACATATGTATGTATGTATGTATTTGTTTCTAAATCCACCGGTATATGTAAGAATTGCATTTTTTTCTTTTAAAGGAAATAAAATATAAAAAATGAGAACAGCAAAAAACTGCTGGTTTTTCATTTATTACACAACTGCAGCCTGTTGCACTGCACCATTATTTTCTTAAGGATTCAGTGCCTTTTTTTATTAAGTATTTTGTTGAATATATGTATGTATGTATACAATTTTTTTTTTAACGAAACAATCATATGACTTTTTGTTGCTTGTCTAATCAAAAAGTTATATGTGTAAGGGTGTAATAAAGGAAAATACTCTTTATTTTTCTACACCACCAAGATTCCCACACATCAGATTTCCTTTATTATTTTTTTTTCTCTTCAATTTCTTTTAAAGAATATTTATGCGTGTTGCACGCATGCTTAACATGCACAAGTTGTATGCCAAGCGCGCATTGTCAGCAAATAAATGCATTTATTTGTTTGGCTGGATTATTAGATTTATGTGATCCCTACTTCTACTGTTTTTTTTTGTAAGGGTTTAAATTAAATTAATATTTTCATGCCCACAAAACATTCAAAATATTCAGATTACTTTGAACCTTCAATTCAAGTAAATGATGCAAGTGAATAGAACAGATTATAGACAAACTTTTGTGCTTGGATCCTTTAAATTCGGTGGCAATATAATACCCAAGGAATCTATCGAAGTAATTACGTTTGTGTCAACATGTAATGGCCTTTCGTTGCCGTCAAAATGATGTTTATCTTCGTTATTTCTAAATATACTACACTGAAAGGAAAGTCTTCATTCAGACAATGAAATTCTTCATTGTATTAATGAAATTTTTCATTAAAAGTCAGCTAATGAAGCATTTCATTGGATCAATGAAGAATGATTCATTGTATTTCTGAAGTTAACTTTGGCGGTCATGTCATAAATAGAATGAAACTATTTCATTAGTTCAATGAAACTTTTTCATGAATATAATGAAGTTTTTACATACTATTAATGAAGTTTATTCATTAATATAAAGAAAATTTCATTAAAGTAATGATGAGATTTTCATAAATATAATGAAATATGTATAAGCAGTAAATAATGAAAAGTTTCTATTAAACCATGAAATCATATCCCTTCCAAACGACCTACTTAATAAAAAATATATAGCTTTTTTTATTTTATTAATATATTATTTATTATTATTATTATATATTAATATATTAAATCCAAGCATTACGTCTTATAGTACGTTAACACCTGAGTCAAATCCGATACATACGAGCTATTGAGCAAAATCTAAATAATTTTGACTAGAATCTCTTACAAATCGGAATTTAGCTCGTCACTAAATTTTGCCAAAATCTATCTTTTTTTGCAAAATATACAAAAAAAATATGCTGAAAGTTGCTAAATAAACACTTTCGAATACAGAAATTAAAAGTTCTAAACAAAAATAAGAAGGCAATTTTTAAATAATTTTTAACTGCGAGTTGGAAAGAAATACTTTTTAAAGTAAGTAAAAGGAAAAAATTAAAATTAATTAATAAAATTATTCTCTACACAGAAAAAACTAAATTTCTTTTTCAGTAACCAAATTCATTGAATCAGTAATCATTGTATGAATGCGGACCTACAAAGAAATTTGTAAATTCTGATAACAATTTTATAAAAATTTAACTGAAAAAAAAATTTTATTTTTAGTTAACTTATTATGGCATTAGAGAAAAAAGTTATCTTAAACTCAAAATATTTTCAGTCAAATATATCCTCACAAGAACATAAATGTGAAAAAAAGGCCAAGTTCCTTTCCAAAATTTCGTCCATCAAAAGTAGTGAGATAAAAATTTTGACCAAGTTCGCGCTTGGCACAATATCTACCACAGAAATATGGTATGCATTATATAAATTTGTAATCGTAAGGGTGTTATATAATTTTTAGATAATCTGCTTAAAATAAAGAAACGAACAAATATACATTATTTTCTCATTTCTTAGAAGAATAAAAATATTGCCAAGTTAGCACATTATCTAGAAATTATATAACACCCTTACGATTACAAATTTATATAATGCATACCATATTTCTGTGGTAGATATTGTGCCAAGCGCGAACTTGTTCAAAATTTTTATCTCACTACTTTTGATGGACGAAATTTTGGAAAGGAACTTGGCCTTTTTCACATTTATGTTCTTGTGAGGATCTGATTACTTTTTGGAAGGTTTTCTTAATAAAACTTTTTAAAATTTAAATTTCTAGGGTCTTATGCAAAAAAAACTTAACAACGCTTTGCAAAGCAATGTTAAGTAAAGTTCTATTCTAAAAAAATTATTACATGAAATTTCTAAAGTAGTAAGTTGATATTTTCAAAATGTGTATTTTGTACCTCAAATATTTTTGTTAATATAACACATATTGATTCATGTTACATCTGCAAATGAAGCTAGAAGTGTTAGCTCTTAGCTTAGATTTACTATTTCTGTCATGTAATGGAAACCATCATCAAATTATCCAACTGACTCGAAATACATATTAAAATCTATAAAAAAATTTAAAATAAATACAATTGTACGAAAATGTTTTAGTGATGTACATACAATCAAAACAAATCGAAAAAAGCTGGATATTCAAATACTCATTTCATTCGAATAAAAGAAATTGTGATAATTATTCTTTGTTCCTCATATTTTTTTACGTATACTTCATAGAAATGTTTATCTGTTGTACTACCATGTCAGAAGCTCATATTATTTAAATTGGGTTGCTTTACTTCAAGAAAATAAAAATTTATTTAATAAAATAAAAAAATATTTGAATACCCGAATGAAATTGTATTAGATTTTGTACATCATAAGCTGTGAAGTGGTTGTTGAATACGGTGGTGTTACCAGAATTTATTATTAAATAACAAAATAATTAAAGTTGTGTTTTGCATAAAATTTTTTTAACAAAGCAGTGTTAGCCTTGAAGTGCTTGCCAACAAATATGCACTTTAAAGCTAAAGAAAATTATTTTTTTGTATAAGGGGGCTAGTCTGTTATAGTTCTATTCGCCAGTTCAAAGGGCAGAATTACATAAAATAATGGGTTATAGGCTGATATGTGCATCATAATAAGGATCGAGTAATTTGATTAATTTTTTAAGAGTCATCTGAGTAGAAATATGTAAAATATAGTGTAAATTTTAGTGTAGTAAGGTCTGCTCAGACGAAGTCCTTTAGAAAACGCAAAATTAAATGCTAGCATGAATTGTGAATTGTGCTTGCAAGGTTTCAATATGGTAACTTGTGTTTTAAATTTATCTAGTTGGTAACTTACCTGAACCAATTTTTTTTTTTTTGCAAAATTTCAGTTCTCTTCCGTATAATATTTCGATAAAAATTTTATACAAGTGGCCCTACTTCCCTAGCTTAACAATCGGTGCTTTCAGATTTTTCCTGTTCGTAAATCCCTTAACTTAAATTCTTAATTTTGAGCTTAAAATGCGTGTCCATGCCCCCAATTGAAACTTCAAGGATTTTAAATCTTTCTTGGTGATCTCTGATTTAGATTTATTTTTGTATTGAATTTAAGCTCTCTAGTGCAAATTCTAGCTTGAAATGTTATGGCCGCTACCCCCAGTCTCAGCGCTCAATTATTATCGTACCCCTTATTAAGATGATAGCTTTTAGTTAAAGCTTCAGTTTAAAGCTTCATTACAAAGTTATCGTGGCCCCTGCTACTCCTGCTTAAAATATTTGGGTTTTTAGATTTTTCTATTTGGATCCTCATCTTGATCTACTTACGTATCAAACTTCAGCTCTCTGGCGCAAATTTAGTTATTTAATTTTTAAGGGTGAATTCCCGCCCATTTTTTAAAAATAAATTTTTGTTTGCGAGTGCCAATCATAGGTGTCAAATTTCGTTGGAAACGGATATTAATGTTTAAATAAATAGTATATTTAAATCTGCTGATCCGAAGTACATGAAATGGGAGGGTTACATTGTATGGGCGTCTTAACACCAACTTTCTTCAGCGAAATTTTATAACTTTGCATTATTCCAACATTCGTGCCAAATTTCAATAAAATCGGTTGAGATAAACATTTTAAATTTGCTCTTTTAATTGTGTGATTTATTAAAATAGCCCCGCCCCCTGGTCAACATCTCCGATTTTTCTAACTTTTCTAGTTAGTTGCTAATCTAGACCTACTTGCTTATTAAATTTCAGCTTACTAGCGTACATTTTATTTATTTTCTTGTTATGGGTGTGATATCGCCCACTTTTTCAATCTCAATACCTGCTGTAGCCATTAGTTATCTTTCCTGTCGAGTTTCGTTGAAAACAGATGGTAATAAATATATAAATATATAGTATATTCAAATATGCTGACCCGAAGTACATGAAATAGGAGGCTTAAGTTGTATGGGCGTGTAAATGCCCATATTTTCAACGAAAATTTATAGACTTATATTGTTGCAACATGTATGCCAAATTTCTATAAAATCGCTTGAGTTTAACGCCTTCGATTAGTGAGACTTATGGGCGCAGCCCCGCCCACCTAGGTAAAATTTTTGGGTTTTCAGATTTTTCTAGCAATTTGCTAATATATACCTAATCGTTTATCAAATTTCAGCTGGCTATCGCAAATTTTAATTTTTATTATTATGGGCGTGTTCCCGCCTACTTTCTTAACCCCAAAATTTTGTGTGGTTAGTAGTTATCTTTCTTGTTTAGTTTCGTTGGAAACGGATAATAGTAAATGCATAAATAGTACATTTAAATGTGCTGACCCGAAACACATGAAATAGGAGGCTCAAATTGTATAGGCGTGTTAAAGCCCATTTTTTTAAATAGAAATTTAGAGCCTTGTATTATTACAACATGTGTGCCAAATTTCAATAAAATCGCTTGAGTTAAACGCCTTAAAAATATTTTTTTAATTCTGAGCTTTATAGGCGTAGCCCACACCCTTGGTTATAATTCGGGTTTTCAGATTTTTTCACTTAGTTCTACTTGTGTACCAAATTTCAGCTCACTAGCGCAAATTCATATTCTAGTTCATTGGTCACCTAGATCTACTCGTGTAACAAATTTCAGCTTTCTAGCTTTAGCGGAAGTGCTTATTCAATTTGATGAGTGTATCGGTGGTCAGTGAGTATGTCTTATAATATGCACTTTTTGCACCTCCATATCTCCGGGACCTTTCATTGTAACTTTCAAACTTTGCATATGAGGTTACATGAATATATTACAATTATGGTTTAATTTTTATAATTTTATGATAGCGGGGAACAAAGTAATGGGGGGGGGGGGGTAAAAACAGCTTGAATGGCTTCCTGTAAATATACACACTGCGTGCATTGGCCGGAACTTGGCCTAGCACACTACTCTGCGCCTAGATTAATAGGAACAGCAAAACACTTTTACAGATATTTTGTGTGTTATTGAGCAATTTTTTTTATAATTTACAAGCACATTCACGAAAATTCTTTTAACTATCAGAAAATAAATTAACTAATTAAATGAATAAATTCTTACCAATTTTTCTAAAAAATATAAATAAAAGTTTTATTTGACACTGCAAAAAAGTTTGCAAAAATTACTTTAATTATTTCAGAAAAAAAATTACTGAATCTAATAAAAGGTTCAACTATTTTTTTTTACTTTCAAAAATTAGCTTGTTTTTATGGTTAAGCACTTCATTGGAACTTGTCAGTACACTTCAGCCCAAAATTTTTTTTGAATTTAGCTAACAAACTCCGTACACAGAAAAAACTAATTTTCCATTCCAAACACAAAATTCTCTGAATCAAATAGTAATTTTTTCAATTTAAGTCCTTCAAAGGAATTTGTTAATTCAAATGCAAAATTTTGTAATAATTTTTTTGGAAAACACCCCGATTTTTTCAATCAACAGATTGTCTGTTTTAACAAATTTTTTTAATGAATATAAAAAATAAATAAAATAAATAACTGTTGTGTGCAGTATGCAATTCTATATTTCAACAGAAATGTTCTCTTAACAATTTTGTTACAAGTATTACCTTATAGTAATTGTATCACCTGAAATTTTTCACTCCATATTGTTTTTTGTTTTGCTTAAAAAAAATTAGATCAAACTACATATTTGCTGGAATAGTAAAAAATATTTACTGAATAAAAATTTTAATTCAAACAATGTTTGGGAATAATTTTTTCTGTGTATGTTTATAGTAAGACTCTTAATACTATATTGAGAATCACAATATACAAACATAATAAGTTTGAAAATCGCAAACAAAAATCTTTACAAAAAAAAAAAATAATATACCACACACAGTGGACCAAAACACAGAAGAACGCTGATGATGAAGGTTTAGTGGCCTTCGAAAACGGCTAGCTGTTCCGTTCAACTATGAATACTTACCACTATCTTTGATGATTTTTTTCATTAATAATTATCACATGTAATTTGGCTTAAAAAGCGATACGAACTTTAGCCCGTTCAAATCGTAAATATAGAAACAAATTAAGTTCGGAAAAAAATAGTTAAAATTAGCTAAAAATAAAATATGTATTTTTTTATTTACTAAATAAAATGTTTTTTATATCTATAAAATAATTTGTAGAAAAAATTAAAAATAATCAGACACATTTTTTTTACAGTATATAAAAATTAATTTAGCTGAAAATTAACAAATATAAATATGAAAAGTAAAATAAATCTATAAATTTTTTTTTAAATTTACTTTATATAGATAATTTTAATCCTGTACAGTTTTTTACATAAAATAAAATTGAGAAATTTTTAGATTGTTTAATTGAACTGTAGTGAATTTTAATCAGAAATAATTCATAGTCAGGCTTAAGTTCAGTAATTTCAATTTTTATTGAATGAAATATTTTTATTAATTAATGTGAGTTTCGAAAGAAGAGAAGAAAAATTAAACTTAGACTTTAAGCTGGGCGAAATACCGATACTTTTCTGTGCAGCCACGCACTTCATCAGCACCCTAGTCTATCTACTTGGGTAGATATTCTTATTAACATCAGCTATTTAACTTAAATTTACAATGAAACGGAATATGAGAAACGATTGCTGTGTATACAATTGATTTACCTTTGGTAAACACATTTATAAGTATCACTATTAATTTTCTGTTTTTTCCATTTATTCATTTTCTATTTAGGTTAGCAGGAAATTATATTACTCTACCTAAGTATGTTTAACTATTCTTACTTATCTTTTACGATCATCACAAAAACCACAACTCCTTATATCCTCCTCCCCAAAAGCTATTTTCTTAGTTCTAGCACAATTTTTTGGTTAGTGCACCTCGACTCGGAGACCCAGTTGGGTCCATTGTGATTCCCTTCTGTTGTCAAAAAAAAGTAATATTTACCCTCCCATTTGCAACCAGAAGTGACCATATTATCCATCAGTAAGCCACTGAACTCCCATGATGAAGCCCCTGATGTCCTCTAGCTTACACTTCCCGACATCAGTAAGGCTTTCATGGAAACGTCTGCTCATCCATCTAAGCCTATGACGTTGCAGCTTCGGGCAATGACAGATATTATGTTCAATGGTTTCTGGTTCCTTTTCATCCCCGCACATCGTACAAAAATCTGGAGTGCCAAAGTGCTGGTTCTTGCTCTGACCGAGCAGTGACCTGTCAACATGCTTATCAGGATTCGCATCGCTTTCCTATTCATGTCCAGTAGTAGTTTAGATCTTCCTGAGTCTAGTTTTAGCCAAAAAAACCCTCGAGACTCTACAATCCTCCCTACTTTGCCATGATCTATTGGTCTTGCCTTATATGGGAACCTTTACTGCATATTGTAATAATATTGTATTATTTAGTAGTAATTATATACAATACACTTACAATTATTTCGTGCATTTAAACTTGGCTCGATGTTATTACCTTTCACTTTTTTTGTGTACAAAATATTTGTGTTCTTCTTTTTTTTTTTGTAAATAAAACGACTCAGAACAAATGTAATTCGATGTGTTTTATGACTTTTTACAAAACATATTCCTTGTATTGGAGTTTACCTTTAATTTGTTGAATTCGTAAATGCAATTCATCCAGAGTGTTAAAGTAAAATATTTGACCTTTAATGTCAGCCATTGTTTTATTGTTCAGCAAATCTGTATGCGTATTTGTTGTTTTTGTGTTTTTCCTCTTCCTAATTTCAATTTCAAAGCACGCTTGCGTGCACTGCACATCAATTCATTTATGAACATTATCATTTTCTCAAATATTTTCAAAAGTAGTCTCAGACACGTGATTGTGGTAACAAATATAGTAGTTTAAGGGAGCTTCAAATTAAATATTTTAATTTTAATGTTCGTAGTTTTCCACTAATGAATACACGAATGAATGTATATTTTCGATCGTGGACTTGGTTGCTTTAGGGATCGAAATATTTTCCTTATCGCTCTCCTAAGCTGGATCTTGTTAGAAAAGAAAGTGCTATTTTGTGTCTCAAAAGCTTGAATGGTAAAAATGAATGGAATAAACTGACTTGAAGCCTCACGAATATATTTTTGTGTAAAAAAATTGTTATTAGAGTTCCAATATGGATATTGCCAGAACAATGAACGCTGAGTGTGAGTTATTAAAAAGCTATTAAAAGACGAACAATATGATTCTGTTTTACAATAAACGAATGAAGATTGGATTGAGGCACGATGAGACCTTGAGAAAAGAAACATTTGTTTTCGCTTCTCAAGTATTTACTTAGAATGTTCTGTTGTATTTTTTTTTTATCTTATGATCAGCGCAATAAATTTAACTATTACCTGAAGGTGCTCTAATTTTACTTGATTTGAATACTTCATAGCATTGCACTTTCTTTGGTTGGTTGGGGTTGTCATGATTAACGGTGTAAGTTCAAGAGTCCAGTTCTTCAGGAAAACCAAAATATTTTATATTTGGGGCAAAAATTTAAAAGTTTCTAAGCTTTTTGTTAAATGATTATCTTAATATGCCCAAGGATATATTTTGGAGGCTGTTAAATACTCGTGAGCTGACTTATCCACTTTGTACTACTAAGATGATAAAGAAGAGAGGAAAATTTTAATGAATTATACCAGTTGCACATTTGAGCTAACAAATTTACTCTTGTGGTGTTACATTTTGCTATTTTTGATATACATAACAAATACAAAAAAATTTTGTCTTAAGTACAATAAAAAATAAGCAAATTAAGAGATGATAAATTTGAGCTTTCATTACAAAACACCTTTTAGCAAATTGAAATGCGATGAATCAAAACAATTCACGCATTCCATTTGCAAGAAAATTTCGTATATAAGGCAGAAATTTACATCAACTGACACCACACACAGTGGACCAACACAGAAAAACGCTGATGATGAAGGTTGTTTAGTGGCCTTCGAAAACGGCTGGCTGTTCCGTTCAACTATGTGTTGTCAGAATATTTACAAGTAACTTTGATGTTATTTGTGCATTAATAATTATCACATGTAATTTGGCTTAAAAAGCGATACGAACTTTAGCCCGTTCAAATTATAAATATAGAAAAAAATTAAATTCGAAAAATAATAATTAAAATTATTTAAAATATTTTATTGTTTTACCTCTTTTCCCCTGTTCAGGTGCAAACAAATGAAATTAAAATTTTTTTGGCAAATCTTTCACTTTTGCGCTAAGAAAACGGTGTTAAGAACCATTTCTAGGAAATTAATATGTGTAGGCAAATAAGAAAACGCAACAATTCCACTTTTTGATTTTTCTGAATTTTTTTACTTAATACTATTCTACCGCCTAAAATCTATGTAAACATTTTCACAAAACATACAAAAGGTGAATGGTTTTATTGTAACTCAAGTCTAATTACTGCTATGGACCTCCTCATATGCTCTACAAGCATACAAGATCTACAAGATCTAAGCTACACTTTTGTAGTTGATTGTTTTCTTGAATTTTTAACGGTTTACTACCTATACACCTTAAATTTCATTAAAATCGTTTTCAAAGTTTCGGAGAAGCAGGACTCATCCCCTGCCCACTTGCTTGTCTTACTTTTGAGACGGTGCATAGAGTATGTCTCCAACTAAACTAATTGTTATAAATATATATGTATTTTAAATTTCACCAAAACCGAGTTGAGACTCAGAAATTGTCCACCTTACTCCCTCCTGGTCCTAGTTTAGAAAATGTCTATGGTAGGGCTTAACGTCGCGAATGGGAGAAAAATTTCCGCCCTACCATCATTCTGATCCTATTTTTGAAAATTTGCATAGCCTATGTGACTTTTTAAATGCAAATCTATTTATGTTTCTTAATTTCATTAAAATCGGTTTGAACGTTTAGGAGGGGCAGAAATAGACATACGAACAAACATTATTTTATACATATGTATATATATTTGGCATCAGTAGCTCAACAAAATCTGTAAAACTCTAGTGACGTTGTTATACCTAAAAACAGACTATTGAGATAAGGCAGATTTGTTTTAGTTTCTATGTGTACATATATGTATATTCGAAATACAAGTCGGAAACTGATTGCGATCGACTCAATAAGAAAGTGTTTTTCCTCATACTCAATAACATAAAGAAAGGCTAGTCTTAACGATATATGTATGTAAGTACTTTACAATCAATCGTCGATATGAGATGAAAATCTAAAAATCAAGATCTCTTAAGCAACACAATTTTCACAAAAAGAATGAAAAGAATAAAAAAAAACTATACAAAAGTAAACAACAGAATGTAAAAAATATTGTACATATTTTTTTGTTGATGTAGGACCAATACAAACAAAAGAACATATGAAAAAGAAAATACGAAAAAAAGTAAATAAATAATAAATATTATAGTAAAAAAATAACATGGGTCGTGATTGTTACAGCACATACTTACAAGGTAATGGCAACAACATAAAACCGGCAACCGGTTGACCCTTTTCTATCAAACGTTTGCATTTAACAGGCACACTGTAATTAAGTTGGAAAATATGCAGCCATTCAACTCCAACAACCAGCCATATTGAATTTGTAATTTTGTTAAAGTTGCGCTTCTTCTGTGTTGGATCATTTTAGCCGTGTTTTTATTATTTTTATTTTGCTTTTTTTTGTTGTTCTTTTTTGCTGCCACTGGATCGCTCGTTAATTTTTTTCTCTTGTTGGATATTCAACAAAAGCACTGACTTCTTGGTTGATTTGCTTGTGCGTGCATTTTATATGATGATGGCGGTCAAAATCTTTTTGGCGTCATTCTGCGCGAGGGTCTGAAAAAAATTACAACGTGTTGAATAAAAGAAAAAACAAAATTCCAAAACAGAGGGCAACAATTGGTGGCAGTGAGATTGTTAAATGTGTGTATACATATACATAAGTATGTATGTATGTATATTTGTATTTATATATGGATATGTGTACACTGTACATATTATGCATACATTCATACTTACATATGTACATATGTACGTACGTGGCTATTTCTATAAAGATAAACGCATGAATTGATTGCATTTAAAATAAATTAAAAAACAAGAACTCAATATATGCCCAGCAAGGCGAATAAGCGCACACAGGCCACAGTGTTGGAAAAGGGTTAAATCATTAGTTTTGTCAATCAATTTGTTCTGAAAATCAGTTTTTATCAAATCAGTTTTTATCCAAGTGATTACAAATCACGCAAAAGTTGATCTGTGCACAAAAAATATCGCAATCACGTGATATTTCAATTCATTTGCTAGTTTTTGATGTGTAAACGTAAGGGGGTAAAAATCTTTTTCACAATACAATCACTAATTTTGAGTAAGATGTGTGATGTAATTGTTGACCAATCGTAAAGCGTTATCAAATCGGTGTGAGCTATGTATGAGTGTATTAGTGTAGTCAAACGCACAACAAGAAGTACAGAGAAACATAACAGCATAGAAATACACTCAACAAAAAAAATGCAGCATAGTTTCAGGCGTCAGTTATTATTGCTTACATCTCAAATTTTCCGTACAGGTCTAAAACCATTGCTGTAAAATAAATACATGCATTACATTTCAGTAAACAGCTGATTAATCGCTTGTCGACCACAACAAATACAAAATAATAATATATTTTACAAAACATCAAAAAAATTATAACTCAGAACATGAAACAACACAAATTGTATCAAAGCTGAATTGAGGTAATTATAGCTCAATAATGTCAATTCAATTTAATGCAAATTAAATTTCATTATCAGTAAAAATTTACTGAATTTTTTCAGTAATCAGTAAACTTACTGCTTGCTGCAATTTTTAATGCAGTACATATGTATATCCTGCAGTGTGCCCATTTACTAACTAAATAAGTTAAATAAAATAAACGAAAACCAGCAAATTCCTGCATATTTACAATATTGAAAGTTTTTATACTTTTAATTGATTAATTAAAAAAATATACTAAAAGCATAAGTACTTCCAACTAAAAAAAATTTCATTACTGAGATCCTCTGTGATCCGACTCACATTGCTTTTTTTAAAACATACATACTGTTACGTAAAAAGATTCCTACAGGGTTAATGCAAAGAACTATCTAGAAGTATTTAACTAAAGCAACAAACGTACACACATATTCGCGTGCAAACACTGTAGCAAAGAACTAAATAAGCATGCGTAACACGTAAACAAGCAAAAGCAACAACAAAAAGCGTCTGCTTTTTAAGAAGATTCGCATATTTACACACGCACACGCAATTAAACAGCTCCATATTTTGCAGATTGAAAAGAAAAAAACTTAAATAAATACTTGTGACGCTTCCACTTCAGTGACGCCGGCACTTCAGCAACGCTACCAAAGAAATTTCCAGCAGCTTTAATGCTGAACATATCAGCTGTTGTAAACAATCATGGCCGATGTCACGTGTAATTGTGATTGTACAAGTTGGTGACCAAAAATTAAAAACCGTATGTAAATTAATCAAGTTTGACAGACACAAAAAAAATATGTGAATTGTAAACTTGAAAAAATACAAACAAAAACATGTAGTGTATTGGTACCTTAAGAAACCATTAATTTTTTAGCTTATCATATTCAGATGAATTAAAACAAATTTTGTTAGTCACCCGGTGGTGTTTCATTGGTCGACGTCGGACATACTGTCTTCGAGTTATGATGAATTATAATGGTATACTACAGAGTGCCGAACATCAATCGGCTTCTTATACAAATGAAAGCACATACGCGAATACATTACTCTCGGTATTCTCTCAGTGGCCATTCTTGGTATACATCCTGAAAATAATAGGTAGGCTCATAAAAGAAATTGTTACGTGATGGAAAAAAGCCAATGATGGAGTTTTGTTTAGTATACTTTGATATGTGAAAAATTTAAAGAATTTTTAGAGGAGAAAACAGAAATTTTTATTTCGTGTGGTTGTGTAATTAATAAAAAAACTAACTTTATTACAAAAATATATGGAAAACACATATGATATATACATTTATAACTAGCTTCTTTTCGCGAGTTCGCTCGCACCCAGAAAGAAACTGAAATTGTTCTATAATCCGTATTTACTGCAAGCTTAATAAGCACAGTAAAAGTACCAAAAGTACAAATTTTTATCCGTTTTACCCCTATATATTAATTTGGATTATATGCTATCCGTCACAGCCTTGAAAACTTTAAAAATTATAATATAAGTATCATTATTGGTCGATAATGGGTTAACTTATATCAAATGCCTTTGTTGTAACTTTTTTCCCAAGAATCTGTTTCAGTATGTTACACAAAATATGCCCCTGATTGGAAGTTTTAAAGTTCTTAAAATATATACAGGCCATAAAGGGTTAAACCGTAGCATTTTAGCTATTGTAAGTATGTACATTTTAACCTGTCTGTCAAGAAGAGCTTGAAACGAAATATGAACATATGTATTGTTACGTTTAAATTTTATTAAACGTGTGAGTTCTTTTGATTGCTCAAAAATAAAAATAAATAACAACACGATTTTCTTATTTGCAACTGAACTTCCTTTTGTTCTTGACTAAACCAATTACAACTTGTCTATTCTTATTTACTTCTTAACGTTATTATCCACCGCACGAGGTCTTTTACTTTCAACGATGTTCACTCTACTAATTTCCAATTAGCACTGACTGACTTGTTCGTTCACAACACAACTGAACTTCACAACTGGCTTATTCACGACTGACTTGGCATTGGTTGCTTCGCGCTTTTTATACTGTGCACCAATACCACTAGAAGTTTCAAGCATAGTCCAGACGGTCATTATCATCTTAAATGTTGTTTACTTAGTGCCCAATTAAGTTCATGTGTATATGCAAACGTGTGTACATCATTAACTAAGCAATGCGTGGTGGTTGTTTACCTTTTGCCTTTCGTTTGAATTAGCATGTATTTATTAATGTATTAATTTATCACTAATGCAAATACTTTAAACGGACGGCTAATGATATCGGAGACATTCAACCGTCGTCACATGGCATAGACATTTGAAAACACATGTGTGAGCATAAGAAAATAGAACATGCTCTAATTGAAGATTTGTCTTATGTTTTTGCTTGTGTATTTTACACAAGCAAAGTTTTTGAGGTCACCAACCACATGTTTTTACCGAATTATCTAAAATTTGACAGGAGCAATGTAAAAAACATGTAGTGTATAGGCACCTTTAATTATTCGTAAAATAAAATTTAAAAATAATTTTTTTTATAAAAATAAATTTTTTTTCTAAAAGTTTTGACCATTTTCTTTAAAGGCAAATGTGTTAAAAATAAGATAAATATTTTGAAAATCGGCTAAAAACTGTGACCTAATTAGTCAACTTCCGGCATACTGCTTCGAATTATCGTGAATTATAATGGTCTACTCGTACATCCTGAAAATATTAGGTAGGCTCATAAAAGAAATTCTGAAGTGATGACTTAATACCTATAGGAATTGCACATTAACTTCTTAATTGGAAAACAACCGTGGGGTTGTGTTATTATTAAGCCCAGGTTTAACGTAAGACGGATTCATTGTGCCCCGGCCTTTTATTAGGTATAAAGAAAATGAGAGAAACAAATTTTAAAAGCCAGAAAAATACTACAAACACACACACAAACGCACATGTTTTGTTTATCTTATAAGTGTAAGCTTATAAATGCGTGTGTACTATGTTTGCATGTAGAAGTAGCAACTTAAACGCTTATAGCTCCCTAAATACTAAACCAATTTCTGCAAATTTTTGCAGAAAATCCTTTAAAACCATCCTAATATATGAAATGTTTTATAATATATTAGCTCATATGTGGAAATTTAATTATGAAGCTCTTCATATGTGGACTGTGATGTGGATTCATACTCGTATATAGAAATATGATGTAATATATGGAGCCATATAAAATTATGTGTATACATGATACACATCACATCGGATCGATCAGGTCGAGTTAATAAAATGCAATCAAAAAAGCTTGAGTTTTATTAACTCGACATTTTTATCACTGGTGAATTGGAAATCTATTAGAAAATACATACGTTATGCAACTTTAAAAAAAAAAAACTCTCGTAATGAAAAAAACTATTCTTATTGTACTATTTTATACATTGTGGCCCTATTTAATAAATCAAACAATCAAAAGGATAATTCAGTCATTAAGATATTTTAAGAAAGTTCATGTTTGTATAAAAGTCGATTATTTTTATACCCTTTACCAAAAAATGGTAAAAGGGTATATATAGGTTTGTCATTCCGTTTGTAATTTCTACAATATTAATAAGCGACACATAAAGTATATATATTCTGGATCCTTATGCATAGGGAAGACGAACAAGCGATGTCCGTCTGTCCGTCTGTCTGTACGTGAAATCGGTTTTCCCAAGCTCCCAGAAGAGCTAGAGACTTCGTTCTTGGACTGGTGTGTCAGAAATTTTCCGAAAAATTTTGCTGTTGAAAATCAGCAAAATCGGACAGACGGTTTCAGAGCTGGAAAACTCAAACTCCATTTTCCCATAGAAAATAACTACCGAAAACAAGTTTTTATTACTTTTTTATTAAATTAACTTATTTTATGCTTCGGTAAAAATAAAATTGGTATTTATAATTAAAAAAAAAATTTTATAATTTAAAAAATTAAAAAAACGTTTCCAGGGTTGGAAAACTTTAACTTTTTTCATAATAATTAAACATATTTCATGTTTTAGGAAGAAGGCTATTTTTTCAGGAACGGTAAGAGCTACGGGTCTGAAATTTGGACAGAGTATGTAGAACTTTGGTCGCTACAACAACAAGTACATGAGAATTAAAACTTAAAGGGTGTTCCAAAACCAGCAACGAAAAATGTTAAAATCTCATGTAATATGCATACAATTGTATGACCATGTGTATATTGACACTTGAAATTTGTAAAATTAGTGTATTTTTATATAGACTACAACAAATAACACTAAAATTATAAACTTTTAAATTAAAGGGTGATCCATCAGTTAATGCAATTTTGACTATGTAGTTTTGACAAAATGTTATATCTTGGAAACCGTAAGAGTTAAACTCTTGAAATTTTCAAAAACGGTCAAACTAAAAAATCCGAAATTTATAAAATCGCCAAAAATTTAAAAAAATCGCCAAAACGAAAAAAATCGCCAATATGAAAAAAAACGCTAAAATTAAAGAAAAAAACGCCAAAAACCGAAAAAAATCGTCAAAACGGAAAAAACGTGTCAAAACTAAAAATAAATTTCCACAATGACAAAAAACGCTAAAAACCGCAAAAATCGCCAAAACAAACAAAAATGCTTATACATATGAACAAAAATCGCCAAAAATTAAAGAAAAAAATCGCCTAAATGAAAAAAAATCGCCAATATAAAAAAAAATTTCAAAACGAAAATAAATCGCCAAAATTAAAAAAAACGCCAAAAACCGACAAAAATCGCCAAAACAAAAAAAAAAAATTGCCTACATAAAAAATCCCCAAAAATTAAAAAAATTGCTTATATGAAAAAAATTGGCAAAATCAAAAAAATCGCCAAAACGAAAAAAAAATCGCCAAAATTAAAAAAAACGATAAAAAACATGTCAAAACAAAAAAAAATTCCCACAATGACAAAAATCCGCAAAAATCGCAAAAAAAATGCTTATATGAACAAAAATCGCCAAAAATTAAAAAAAATCGCCAAAATCAAAAAAATCGCCTAAACGAAAATAAATCGCCAAAATTAAAAAAAAACGCAAAAAAACCAAAAAAAATCGCCAAAACAAAAAAAAAATTGCCTATACGAAAAAAATCGCTAAAAATTAAAAAAATCGTCAAAATCAAAAAAATCCACCCAAACGAAAAAAATCGCCAAAATCAAAAAATCGCCAAAACGAAAATAAATCGCCAATATTAAAAAAACGCCCAAAAACCGAAAAAATTGCCTACCCAGCTAAAAAAATTATATATGGTCCATATATTTTTAATATATGAATGTATATAACTATATATGAATATGTATGAATTCATGTATGGAAATATATGGCATTATAGATGGCAAAACTATTATATATGAACTAATAATATGAAATGTATTATAACATATGAGCTCATATATGAACATTTAATTATGAAGCTCTTCATATGTGGATCCATATATAAATATAAGATTTTATATATGGAGCCATATAAGAATGTATACATACATTATATCTCACATAAGATTGTTTTTGCAATCAAAAAAGCTTGGAATTTTATCACTGTTGAATTGGAAATCCTTTAGAAAATACATACGGTATGCAAGGTTTATATGCGTACCGTCAACGTTGAAAATAGAAAAACTTTTTGTTACAAAAAAACCATTCTTGTATGATTTTATATATTGTGGCCTCATTTAATATATCAAATAATCAAAAGAATAATCCAGTCATTAATTTTATAGAAAATAATAAAATTCTCTAGATAAGAAACAAAGTTCATATTACTGTATTGAAAACTATTGTTAGACGGATTATTTTATCTTTTATAATTAATTGCATTAGTTTTTAATCTGATTTCTTAAGCTAAATGTTATGTAGGAATATGATTTATGTCTTTTTTAAATAATTGATTCACCTTTTGATGAATGAAATGACTTTTATTCGTTTTGAATTATTTGTCCAAACAAATGTTTTATTAAATACAACCTCTCTCAAGTCTAAAAAAAGTTAATTTTAGTAATTTAATATATTGCACAGCAGTGCGCTTTTGTGAATCAAAAGTGTGAATATGTACTTTGCATACTGTGGAGGGAATTTACACGTCCATGTATGGAAATGTGTGAATATATATAATCATATATGCCCATATACCCTCATTTTTCGGATCCGAACCATATATGGGATATCATATATGCTCCATACATATTTTTTTAGCTGGGTATATGAAAAAAATCGCCAAAAATTAAAAAAAAAACGCTTAAATGAAAAAAAATCGTCAAAATCAAAAAAATCCGCCAAAACGAATAAAAATCACCAAAATTAAAAAAACGCCAAAAACCGAAAAAAATCGCCAAAACAAGAAAAAAGTGTCAAAACTAAAAAAAAAATGCCAAAAAAAAATAATAAAAATGCCAAAAACCGAAAAAATCGCCTATATGAAACAAAATCTCCAAAAAATAAAAAAATCGCCTATATGAAAAAAATTTTCAAAATCAAAAAAATTGCCAGAGGGAAAAAAGTCACCAAAATTAAAAAACGCCAAAAACCGAAAAAAATGTCCAAGGCCAAAAAAAAATTGCCTATATGAAAAAAAATCGCCAAAACTAAAAAAATCAGCAAAACAAAATAAATCGCCAAAATTTAAAAACCATCAAACTAAACATAATGCCAAAAACCTAAAAATTGCACTAGAGAAAAAAGTATGAATTTGTTCACAAAATTAATATCTATGTACCTGCATATCTCTGTGCTTATGTATGTATCTCTATACTACATAAACGCACTTTGGTAAAGGGTATATAAGATTCGGCACAGCCGAATATAGCACTCTTACTTGTTTGTTTTATAATTGCGTTAGTTTTTAATCTGATTTCTTAAATTAAATTTTGTGTGTGAATATGAGCTTTGTGTTTTTTAAATAATCGACCTTTTATGTTAAAATTAATAAAATGTCTTCTAGTTAGTTTTAATTATTATTGTTCGAACTTCATTTATTTCTATATTTATGATTTGTTTGATCAGGCTAAAGTTCGTATCGCTTTGCAAGCCAAATTATATGTGAACAAATAACACCAAAGTTAATTTTAAATATTCTGACAAAAACGTAGTTGAACGGAACAACTAAGTAGAACAAAAATAAGCAAATTAACTAACATGTGCATAATTAGTAAAAAAACAATTCACATATTCCAGTTGCAAAAAAGTTACAGAACAACTAAGTAGAACAAAAATAAGCAAGTTAACTAGCATGTGCATAATTAGTAAAAAAACAATTCACATATTCCATTTGCTAAAAAGTTACGCATATAAAGCAGAAATCTACATCAACTAATGCCACACACAGTGGACCAAGCACATAAAAAACGCTGATAATGTAGGTTTATTAGTGGCCTTCAAAACAGCTAGTTGTTCCGTTCATCTAGATGTTTGTCAGAATATTTACAATTAACTTTGGTGTTATTTACTCATTAATAGTTATCACATGTAATTTGGCTTGCAAAGCGATACGAACATTAGCCTGATCAAATCATAAATATAGGAGATGTCTTCTAGTTCGTTTTTAATTATTTTGTTTGAACTAATGTTTCATTCTCTCGGTAGAAAATCTTAAGCATATTAATTTTAGTAATATAATTTATTGCACAGCAGTGTACTTTTTTGAATCCATAAGAACTTTAAATTCTATATAGGGAATATTTACACTTACATGCATGAAAATTTATAAATATATATTACAATATATGTATGTCTATATACTTTAATATTTTGGATCCGAACCATATATGGGATATCATATATGGTTTATTTACATTTGGTGCTGAAAGATTCCATAAAAGCCTCTTCCTATTTTATTAATTTTTTTATTTTGTTTTGTTGCCTAAGATTTCTGTTATAACAATTCATTCTTTTAAACTTTATTTTTGTTTGTTGCATTAGCGTTTTGAAATGTTTCTTGCTTTTAGCACGTTAAAGTTCATTAAAAAAATGCGTTTTTTAAGAAAATGGCGTTAAATAAGAAAATACATAATGATAATGGCCTATACTGGCTGAATTATTTAGCCTGGCTTGAACTGGCAGCAAATGTTTGGGCAGTACGAATAATGAATAAAAATATTTTCATGTTGGGGATATTTTTGCTGGAGATGAGATGGTAAATAAGTTTTTACCAATCATCACGCGCACTCACGGCATCAAAATTTTGTTTTGCTATTCGGAAAATTTAAAACTTATTTTTCCACACTCAATAAAGAAATTTGAAATTTATTTGCTGGTGGTTTAGCTTGGTCTATATACGTATTTTATTGGCGCTTGAACCAAATCATCAGTAGACTTCAACCACAAATTTTGAACAGTCACAAACCTCTTACTTTATGCACAGACTTTCAAAAACTATATGAGAATTCATAAAATAATAATATTTTTGAAAATCACAAAGACAAAATAAGCTTAGTAGGCTTTGAAACTGATACAAAACACAGCAAATAATTTATATTCTGGTGAACTCATTTTATTTTTTTACTTCCTTATACAATGAGAAATCCATCGGATAACAATAAAAGTATTTGCAAGGCTAAATGAAAAATAAAACATTGATTGAACTTTAATGAAATTTAATTTTAATTTTTTAAAAAAGGACCCCTATTGTTTTCCCTACGCTGTCCGTCTGTCAGTCACACGGTATTTCCTCAGGAACCGTAAGAGCTACGGACCTGAAATTTGGACACAGTATGTAGAACCTTGGCCACTGCTACAACAAATACATGAAAATTAAAAATTAAAGGGTGTTCCAAAACGAGCACCGAAAAATTTTAAAATCCCATATAATATACATATAATAATTGTATGTACATATGTATATTGACACTTGAAATATGTAAAATTAGTGTATTTTTGTATAGACTAACACAATTATCAGACTTCGTTGCCAGAAAAGGCATTGTCAGTCCATTTCAAGACTAGCAGCTGACAACAAATTGTCAGACATCTTACAATCGTGTGAACACATTGTAAAATTATTGCCAGATATTTGTCAGACATTTTAATATTATCAGATGTGCGAAGTTTATGCATCTGACAATAGCGTCATTGTAAGAGAATTATTTTTATGGGCAACACTGCACAGGCTTGATTTGAAAGAAAAAATTTATAATAAAATATATGCACACAAAATCATTGCAATTGCTTCCTTGTGGTCCATAATAATTTGTACTTTCACTTTTTATATTTAACACAAACACAAACGATTGATATTTAACAATTTCTAACAAATGCTTTGAGTCTGGCAACGCATAATAACAGATCTGACAATTTGTGCATATGACAACCGTGTGAACTGACAATTTTTCGACTGACGATTTTGTCAGATGAATTCATTGCCATACAATCGTCTGGCAATAAATTGTAAGATTTTCTTACAACAGTGTGAACTGACAAGTAATATTGTACTAGCAATTTTCGATTGCTAGTACATTGTCAGCACATTGCCAGATCTGACAATATTGTAAAATCTGACAATCGTCTGTACATAGCTTAAGTAATAAATATAGGCTCATAAGCAAAAGCTTAATGTGTGTGATTAATTTTTTGAAAACGACAAAATTTACTCGGATTCGCTTTACAGAACGGTGCCGATTTTATGTAGATATCTCGTATATTTAACTCTTGAGAGAAAAAAAATTCTTTTTCCATTAAGTTGTGTGTAAATTGATGACTTTAAACTTGTTTCCTGTAAAATTATTTTTTTGAGCTATAATGTTCAAGCAATGGTGTTAATTTGTAATCTTTTTCTTTAGTTGCATCACAAAACTACAGATAAAAGTATATATACATAATATGCATTAAGAGTAAAAGGTATGAAAACCTTCTGCACACACATGCCTCGTTGGTTCTCATTGTATAATTATTTTCTTTTGCTCAACTCGCTGTAAGACCCGACTCAGAAAGATGTTATCGCTCTACGTGACCAAGAACCCCTAGCATAGTTTCCTTTAGAGCAATGATGGGGTTGCACTTTTGGAGCGATAACGATTATTAATGTAATCAGCTTAGTAGAGAGCAAAACATATAATTATTTATTGATGACAAAGAGCCAGTATTTTGCAGACATTTGTATTTATTTAAGACTGTTTTATTTTTTAAACTATTCAGAATATGTTCGAATTAACTTTTTATTTACATACATAAATATTTGATTTTTTGATATACATACACATATGTATATGTAACTTTTTTATATATACATCTGCTCAGTTAACACACAGCAGTTTGCAATATTTGCAACAGATTGCCGTAAAGGAAGCAATGCCCCTCTTGGTCGTCTATGGAATTTTTATGAAAAGTCTTTCAAGTGGAAAAAACTAAAGGTATTTTAATAAATATATAAAATACGTACGTATATATATGTATATATATTCAATTGTGTATCTCTATGCAGTTCGAAAGCGACGATGATTCGCCAGAATATTAAATCATTCACTGATCGGGATATCATTTCTGGAATGCAAAAAGCAGAAAGAGAGAATACGAAGAAGTTTTTATAAGTAATTATTGATTTTTTTAACTATAAGATATTTTTTTTTAAATTATGATTATAAATTTACTTATACTTAACAAATTAAATCATTATTAACATTGATTTTTTAAATTCTAATTAATAAAATTATAAATTGTAATCTTATACTTTAAAATTAATTATTATTACTGTGCAAACTATTGTCAATAATTTTAATAAAAATATTACAATAAAAACTTAAAATGTATTTCAACAGTTGTCAACCAAAAACTTGTATGAAAAGTAGTTCTGTATGATTGTTCTTGTACTCTTTGTATGCTTATTTACACCGACAGTTTCAAGTAAGTTATTTCGTTCTTATAATAAAGTTATTTCATTGTTTTTATGAAGTTATTTTATTGTTTTAATGAAATAATTACATTGTTTTAATGAAGTTATTTCATTGTTTTAATGAAATAATTACATTGGTTTAGTGAAATTATTTCGTTGTTACGATGAAATTCTTTCATTACCTTGATGACACATTTCATTAAAATAATTTTAACGAAACTGGTTTCATTAATCCAACGAAGCTTGACGTTGGTTGAATTTTAAAGAATTTTTTCATTAGATTAATATCGAAATTCATAGAACTTATGAACAAAATTCTTTCAGTGTACATGAAAATCGCCGATACACGTGTATTCTAATTTTTTCTCCCCTTTCCGAAAAAATATATTTGGTTCATAGAGTAGAAAAAAAATCGTTTTTGTAACGCGGTGTTATTAATGAGTACATACATGTGCATGGCGAATTAATTAAAAATATAATTTTTATACATATACTCGTATAATAAAAACATTTCATGTGGTATAGAATTTAAATTAAAAAAAATAGGAAATAGAATTACCCCCAGTTTCTACAATCCACACGGACGACTTGTGCATAAAATTCATGTGGACATCACTAAAATTTTCAAGTGATTTTTGTAAAAATTTTGTAGACGAGTCGTCTGCCTGACTTGTAGAAACGGCACATTAGAGACATAAAAAACTTTGGAAAATTTACTAAATTTGAAATCAAACATAACAATTTTATTCAAACATAAATGAAACTAGTTCACTAGTAATAAATATTTCATTAAAATTTAGAAAATTTCCCTAAGTTTTAGTTAATTTTTTTGAGTGCATCACAAAGCAAACGCAATAAAATTGAGATGTAATGTAACGTAATCTACTTACACAGAGAAAATACTGCCTAATAGAATCAAGAAGATTTTCTCTATGAAACGTTTTTAGGCTAAGGGGTATCCCAGCAGAAAGAAGCTAAGATTTTTTCACAGAGATTCCTTATTGTTTTTATGTGGTAAATCTTATTAACTTTATCAAGAAGAAAACTACAAAAAATCAAGAAGAAATCTTATTATTCACAACTTTTTTTTTTAACTTTCCATTATTTTTGGCATAGAGAAGAGAAAATCTTCTTGATTCTATTAAATTTTCTTATAAATTGCAAACTACACTGAATGAATTTTCGGCAGAAATTCAATGAATTTCGACATTAATCTAATGAAAAATTCATTAAAATTCAACCAACGTCACGCTTCGTTGGATTAATGAAACCAGTTTCGTTAAAATTATTTTATTGCAAACTTCATCAAATTTATTCAATAGTGTAATTAATGCAGTGCTATAACTTCATCGAAACAATAAAATAATTTCATGAAAAGAATGAAATAACTTAAATATAAAGGGGTTTCCTAATAATTAAAAAAATATTGTCATAAATCCAATAAAATATTCTACCAGAATATCAAGGAAGCAATTCCAATGAAATTGTTTTACAATATTCATGAAATTTTCATTGGATTTGTGAAATTATCATTAGATTTGTGAACATTTTTTAATGAAATTGATTCATTGGATTTATGAAGCAAAATTTGTGTATAGGGATTTCTTATTAATTTCATTAGGTTGTCTTATTGATTTTTTCAATAAGGTATTCCTTATTGTTTTCATTAGGTTCCTATATTATTATGTGTAAAGCATCTTATTAATTTTTTAATAAGGAAATTTTCTTGATTTTAGTAGGTTTCTTGTTATTTCATATCTATAAATAAACATAGATACAATTTTTTTATGATCTTTTTCGTTCTTGTATAAGCATGTTTGTAGAATAATTTCAGTGCGGATTCAGGCTGCTTGTTAGCATATTGGTTAGAGTTCTTGTCTATAAGTCAAAAGGTTGCTGGTTCAATAATTGTCTCCTCCCAAGTAATAAATATGTATGTATGGTAAGAATATAATATAATATGTATGCATGTATGTATAAATAAATAATATCTAAATATACTACCAAAAAATAAGGATATAAAAATTTGTTTATTTTTTATTTAAATGAAAATACATAAGTACAAAGAATAAAGATATAAATTTTTTTTTATTTTTTATTAGGTTTCCTAATAAAATCAAGAAGAAAACCTTTTTGAAAAAAACAATAAGATAACCTTATAAAAACTACAAGATATCTTCTTGATTTTTGCAAAAAGGGTTTCTCTATGAAATTAATAAGATTTCCTTATTGAAAAAAACCATATTAATTTAAAAAATTTATTAATTTTGTTCTAGTAGGAGGTGAGGTAGAGGTATTTATTAGGCACTGTTTTCTCTGTGTATCAGACAAAAATATCGATCAGCTGTTTCGTATGTTGCAGTTACATTGCATTACAGTCGGGTAACTGAGCCTTTAACCTTTACAAACTGGATCGCGTGTCATACAGCATTATTTGCGCCCACCACACGTGAGTCATGACCATCTCTATTTTTGCCGCTTGATTGGCATTAAAATTTACTCATGATCGTGGTTGTTGTTTTTATTTTAATGTTTGCCTGTGTTGCTTCGTAGATTTTCTATTGCTTTCTTTTAATTTGAAAATTCGTCTCTTATTCTTAGATTTTTGTTGATCACGTTTAAATTTACGTGTTTTTGAGTGCGAGTGTGTGTGTGTGCATTTCTACAACATTGAAATCACTTATGCATTCTGTTCTTCAGATTAAAAAAAAATGCAAGTAACTTTTCGGTTTGAATTTGGTTTTTTTATAATGTTTTTATTTTTAAACTCAAGTCACGCACTTTCTTTTGGAGCTCTGCGATTTTGTAGTAATTTAATTTTATTTTGTAATATTTTACGATAATTTCCGGTCGTTTAGCATTAAAATTAGAAATAAGTGTAAATAGTGCGCATACAGAGTTACTAAAAGAGATTTTATTCGTTTTATGATTAACTATAAAGTCAGTGTGAAAAAAATTAGATATGTTCACTACCCAGTTGACCAAGACTTTCGTTATTGATATCGATTTCGAATATACTTCTATCTCGAATATTTATCAAAAAAGTTCACTTGTCGCTCATTTTTATCCCAAAAAATATTCGATATGGAAGTTTCGCTAGCAATATCAAAAGTGAGAGAATATCGAAAAAATTTCGATATCGCAAAAAAGGTAGCAGAAAAGGGGGAGAAGTAATTTTATTTTTTAATTTATTTATTTTAACATACATACTTATTTTATTTATTAATTTTTAATGCCTTAACTTTAGCTGCATAACTTCAATATGGTACCGCCATTCTAACAGACAGTCCAGCACACGTCCACTTGGCTATGGTGACAAATTTTTTTCTGTTAAGTTATTGCAATTATTCAAGAAAGAGTATCAAAAATTGAGAGAATAAGACGGGCCGCAATGAAAATAAAATAGATTTCATTTTATTCCGTACCGCACTGCGGATTTTTACTTCAAAATCTTATGGAAAACCGCACCACAATAAATAATCGTTACATTGTGTTCGTATTCTTTTTGAGCACAGATATCGGATCGGCAAAACGGCGTATCGTTACATCCCTAGTTTTAACCCACTACTAAGTCCTAGTGTGATACCAAGTTCCATGTACACTGAAAGTTTTATGCTACAGAGAAAAAGTAAAATTAAACTCAGTTAAAACAACGAAAATTCAATTCAAATAGCAGTTAGTTTTCAACCAATCTCAAAATTGTTGTGTTCAACTATTTTGGTTGAATTTTTTGTTTATTTTTTTAATTAAAAAAAATTTTACAATAACTAAAAATTTAGTTAATGTTCTTTTTAAGATTCATTTAAAATTTAATTGAAATCTTCAGTCGTTAAGCAGCTCTGGGTCGGGGAACATCTCTCGCGTCATCGTAATTATTTCTTAAGTGCGGTCAGGCTTGTGTTTGTTGTTTGGCCTTCGAGAGTTTTTCGTCTCGCTCGCACTGGTTGACTGATCTGCCACGGATAACCGTATAATCTTGCGGTTTTTTGTGGAATTTCTTTAACAACCACGTTGCCTACTTCCTATGTGAAGGCATAGGTCGTGTACAGTCAGTCACAAAACCTTTTAAAATACTGTTAATACCATCTTGGGCATATGGTCTACGTTACTCCGCCCATATTTGTGCAACACCATATTATGCAAATTTACTTTGCATTAATATGATTAATAAATAAATACATAAATAAATAATTGAAATCTTTTTGAAGGCTTAACTAAAAACTTAAAGGCTCAATGAAAATATTATTTGAAACATTAATATATTATACACATGTATATATAATATATAAATGGATAAAAAAAATATAAGTAAGGTCTAATATAAAATTTCCAAAAAAAAACATGGTAGGATATTCAATTAATTAGGTTTTTGTTTTTATCGGTTATTCGCTTGATTAATTAATCGAACTTTTGGTTTAATTGGTAAATAATGGGTTAATGTTGGATTAATCGGTTAACAGGTTAAAAATAATTTTCATACATTTATTAATTTCAGTAAATAAACATACATAAATTAGACTATGCAACACACTGACTGAACAGTATAGGTACTACAAAATGATAGTAAATAACTATACTCAGTTTGGCGAATTTGGTGACCAATTTTTTTATGCTCCCCCAGAGATTTCGAAAATTAGTATTGCATTCTCAAAAAATGGCTTATTGAGTTTTTGGCCAACAGCTTATTCAATAATATCTACCGAACAAATCTTGTTAGCATCTTATGCCAAAAAATTATTGCAAGAATTAAAGAAATATTTTTTTTACATTTTTCAGAATAACTTGCAGGGACTCCTATTTTTTTTTTTTTGCTAACAATATTTCGGAAAATTGTAGCTACGGTAAAGCTGGACATATTTTGTGACTACATACATCAATATAATCTGAACTTGTCTAGGCAAACTAAATGATTTATTAAGACCACTTTGTACCATAAAAATTTTCGTTTTGTTACTACTTTTATTGTATTTTTTTAATTCTTGGTTATTGTTGCATTTCTTGTTTTGCAAATTTTAGTACATATTTACTATTCCAAGGCTTAGTTGTTGCTTTACCAAATATTCTTCGTGCAAAATTATTGGTATTTGTACTTTATGCTGAAAAAGCTGTAAAAATATTCATTCGTCTATTTTATCCAAAGAAAAATCGAGGGAAAATATATATTTTTTTCACAAAGTGTTACTTAAACTCAACAGAAAAGTTTCCATTTAATTATATGATTTAAAAAAAATTCAACGTGGAAAAATTGTGAAAAACGAAATTGTCGAGGTAAAAAGTGGATTAGTTATATGAGCTATTAGGGTGCTTGGACACGTTCAGATTGTATTGATATGTTGACAAAAGTTGCTTAGTTTTACTACAACTTTGCCAAATAATGTTAGCAAAACTTAAGGCGTCCCTGTTTGTTATTCTGAAAAAAGTGAAATTGTTTCCTTTAATTTTTGCCAAAAAAGTGCACGAAGAAATATTTTTTTGGCATAAGATGCTAACAAAATTAGTTTCGTATACTCATAGCTAAGTTATTGCTTTATAAAGTTAAGCACTATCACTAAGTCTGCATTAGCTGTTGGGCAAAAACTAATGAAAGCATTTTTTGAGGGTGCAGTGATTTTCGAAATCCATAAAAAATTGCTTACCGATATCGCCAATCTGCGTATAAGGTTTTACTACCTTTTGGTAGTACTATCGATAATTTACTGTCAGGACATGGTGGCTTTTTCGCTTTTGCACAGTGTTATTTAGTATTTTTAGATTTTATTAATAAAAAACGATAACATAGCAAACATAACAATTTTCGAACTAAATAAAAAAAAAAGAAAAAAAAGACCAGGAAAAATTTATGTGTGTACCTACATATGTATGTAGTATAATTATGTTATAAACAAATAAGTACATAGGTGATATAGTTTTTTATATTCTTCAATAGATTACAGAGATCTTCTAAACTAATATTTCAGAAATAGTATCGGTATCTTTAGTTTTAAGAAACGGCAAAACGGCAAACGGCACTATAGGTAACATATGTATATAAAAATCTTTTATTTAACTAGATCTAGATTATTTGTATCTTTTTAGTGCTTATTTTTGAAGTCGGTTTAATTTTTTTTAAGTTTTATTTTATATAAATTTGCATGAGAAATTAACAAAATACAACACGATTCATTTCTATTGTTTTTAAAGTTCTGTTAACTATTATATTTTCTGTTTTTATTGTGCTTATTTTAATTTGTTACAAACGATAATGGTTAATAATCGTAGATTTGTCACATGAATGATAAATTTAAATATTTTTTTTCTTCTTATTGTTGTCGATCCATAAGTTAATAGTTCTTTCTAATGAAATTGTTATTGTAGATAGTGCTGTTGACTTTTGCTTGCACGATTTTGTTGTTGTTTTTGTTTTTTATTGCCACTTGATGCAGCGCCACTGTTAATCTATTGTGCTGTGGAGAGTAGGTTGGTTGTATGGTTGTGCATTTAATTATTTTGGTTTACTTTTTGGAAACTTTATCTGCAGACTCTCGGGTTATTGAACTTGAAAGGGGAAATGTTCTCATTTCTCAGCCAATTTACATGTTTGAAAAACTTGCATCTATTTACTCGTATGTATGTACGTATGCGTGAGTCAGGGATGGGAAACAAAGATTTAGTATCTGTACGTTAAAATAAAAAAGTATGAGTTTTATATTAAAAAAAACATACATTTATATTTCATTGTAAGTTTGTGTACATTAGATGAGATCATTCATTTGTGGTACTCTTGCCAATTTTTTTATAATGCATGTTACATCTAGGCGCACGATAGTTTCAAGTTCCGGCCAATTCACGCAATGTGTAGATTTACAGGAAGCCATTCGAGCTGTTTTTACTCCCTAATTTGCCTAAAAATTATATGACATTATGACGATTACAAATTTATATAATGCATAGCATATTTCAGTGATTGTGCCAAACAAGAGCTTGGTCAGCATTTTTATCTCACTACTTTTGATGACCGAAATTTTGGATAGAAGCTTGACCTTTTTTCACATTCATGTTTTTGTTAGGATATGTATATTACATTTGAAGTGAAGAAATATGAATCACTTATCTCAGCTGACTATAAAAACTTTAGCTCAAATACGTCAAATACTTCCTTAACAAAAAAATAATATACATACAGTCTTCTCAATGTTGTCATAAAAATAAAAAAGTATTTAATTGAACGAGACCTCAAAAAAAAACGTAAAATCGAAAGCATGGTCAACAATATAAACGCAAATGTCAAAATCAGACACATCTCAGCAAATAGTTTTCGAAATGTTGTAATGGGTTATACTCTTTTAATGGCCTACAAAGTAATGAGAGGTACATAATTATCTTATACCTACGCCCAGAAAAAAGATTGGTTGGAAAATGGTTAGGCCAATAAAAAATCATTTGAATGAACTATATTTCAGTACACACTATTGATTTCATCAACCGAACATATGCTTTTATTGTGACTAATGAACTGATTGATTAGCACAACCGAATAAAATATTATGAATTGGATGTTACTACCAACTTTTGGTATTGGTAACTTATTACCAACTTAACATTACATAAGGGTTACTATTATTGTACATTTTACTTTGTATTCATTCTTTATAAAATACAGCAAGGCCTCGATTATCCGTCATTCGATCAACCGGCAATGTCCATTAAGGAGTTCATAAGATTGTATGAAATAAATAAACTTTTTATTTTCTTAAAAGGTCAGACAAATTATTTTAAAAGTTATTCTAAAAATTAAATGATATTAATTTGAGCTAAATCGGACAAGTCCAACCGGTGTTCCATTGGAGTCAAAGTTCAAAACTGATTGCTCTGAAAATTTGCGATAGTGCTCCTTAAGTGGCCCACCCACTTGCAATGTGATTGTGCAATTTTTCGTATTGTACAATAATATCGTGTGTCATATTAGAAGGATGCACAATCAATACATTAGCATATATCAAAAGGCTTTTAATTTTTATTGTACAATCATCAATCAATATTGTATAATGGATATGCTTAAATGAATTGCAAACAGGCAATTTTTTTTTAATATCGAGGGTTTATATTCAAAAAGTGCTATCTGCAATTCTTGAATATTTTAGTAGACAAAATAAAACTGTTATTTTCTCTAAGTCCAAGAGCAATAATTGTATTTGATTAACATTAGTAGATTAGGATGTCTTCTGTAAATGGTACTATTCATCAAAATTTAGTTATTAGCATTTGCACTTTGAGAAAATAATAGTTTTTTGCGCTCTTCTAAAATTTTCAAGCCTTGCAAGTAGCACTTTTTGAATATAAACCTTCGATATATCAAAATAAATTTCTGTAAAGATTTTAAAAATATTTGACAAGACCATTGCAAAAGTACTGAATGTAGAAAAATATTAATGTTACCATTCGTTGGACCAAAAATAATTCGATATAAAACCTTACAGTTTTAAAATTTACAAAAAAGCTTATTGTGTTATTTTGGAGCCAAAATGTAGAGGGATTATTGTTTTCTGTTAATAACGTATTTATATGGTATTAATTGATAAATTTAATTCCGGTATGTGTATCGGAACGAGAGTTGTTAATTTTGGGCACCTGAAATTGCCAAAAAGTCATACGATTCGTTCAAAACTTATGAACTTTCCCATTCACGGATGTTGAATCAGTGAATTTTTAAGAATTTTAACGGGCATGGTTTAGAGTTTTCTTATTTACTTAAAATTTTCACCTTTTTAATATTATAGTGTTTTACACTGACATGATTTTAATAAAAGTTGGTTTTAACGTTAAGTTAAAACCTGGTTTTACTATAAATATTTTTTTGTTAAAACCAATTTAAAACCATTTTTGAATTAGTTTTAAGTTGGTTTTATGCAAATGACCGCTTATGCCAGTGAATAACAATAGAAATCGCTTGAAAGATTTTCTACTTAAAAATGGATGCAGCAGCAACAATAATCAAAAAACTATGGAAAACAAAGAGTTTTTTTGGAAATATTAAAATATTTGAATTGACCTCTAGGAAGTGAAAATAGATGATATGAGTAACATCGATCCGCCGATAAAAAGTTTTATTTTGTAATGCATTTGTGCATGTTTTATATACAATAACTTGATTTCCAAGCACTTCTTCACTTTGTTTAATTCCATAATTTTAAAATACATATTTGTTTACAAAATTTACTTACAAAATATAAAACATTTTCCATTTTACAACGCATAGCAACACTTCCAATTTTTTAATACAAACAAAAACAGTTGTATAGTTTGTCAAATAATTGTTATAAAAAGCAGAAAAAAATACAACAACAAAGACACGCATTCCTGCGGGAGATTTATTTTATTTTTAACCAAATCTATTTGACAGTCTGTGAGTTAAAACCAGAATTTAAGAAATTTGCAGTGTGAATGCAAAAACAGCTGTTTATGGTTTTAACGTTAAAACCTGGATTTAACTTTCAGTGTGAAAACAATATTAAATTAATTTTCAATGCGACTCTAGTGCACAAATGTGCACTTTGCATGGCAAAAATGATTTGGGCTACGTATTGCTCCCTAGTGCGCCATATTTTTCGGACTTAGCCAGGAAACTCCCTTGAAAAATAAAATGTTCTTTTACACAAAAAACACTGTTTCATTCATTTAAAAAAAGAGTGGTGGTACATTTTCGGGGAAAAACTCTAACAGCGCACAATAGTCCGATCAAACCAGCCAAAAAAGTCATAACTCTCTTTTTCAAAGTTTTAAGGACATGAAACCTATTACATTCACAGATTTCATAAATAAGAACAATTGCATAAAAATGGGCATAATATCGTCAATGGGCGTAGTAGATTATATATTATATTAACAATAATTCATTAAAAATGCAAATTATTAAATGTTGCGACGTAAGTTTTCAACCTAGTCTACAATTTAAAAGCGGGCGATTTTATACCCCCACTGCCCAGCGCATTGAGTTAAACCTTTAAAAACCAGGGTGTTTCAAAATGCAAGCTACAACACAACGTCTAAGAAGTTCCATAATTACCACTACTTTACAACGTGACACCTTACAACGAAACGGAGTCAACACAAGTGTTAATGTTTATTTAAAAAAAAAAAAAATATCGAAAAAGAATGCAATTGTTTGAAAGGAAAAGAAAGATGAAAGAAGAACTTGGTACAATATTGACAAAACATTTTCGTTTGGAAAAAATTTACCAAAGAACTGAGAAGAGAAAAGTATTTTTATTTTGTTTTTGGCCGCATGAGAGTATTTGCCAAAGTTACAAATTTATACATACATAAATATGCATGCAATAGAATTTCAAGTATGCTAGAGATGATGTCATTATGACAGGTATTATACTCGTACACTCAAATAAACTAAACATTTTATGAGTTTATTCTTCTTTTAATTATTTAGAAAAGGAAAGAATAGAAAAGAAAAAGTTTAATTTTGACAAGTGTTAAGGAAAAAGTGTGTGAGATTTTGTTTCAACTGATGAAAAAGAAAAGGGAAAAAAAGATCATGATTAATTTCGACAGTTGTCAATATATTTCAGAACTGTCAGTATCTCTATAGAGAAAAATGTAGTTGCATCTTCTTTATGACCGTCATTAATTTAAGAAATGTTCTTCAATTATAACAATTGTTTTGCAATTATATCTACTTCTTCTTCTTCTTCCTCAGTAACACTGGTAGGAAAGAGTTTTGCTGCATCTAAAAAAAATTATATCTATCAATGTCATTTTAATGGTTTCGATACATGTGTATAAATGTACATGTAGCTGTGTGTATATTTACATACATACATATATATATATATATATATATATATATATATATATATATATATATATATATATATATATATATATATATATATATATATATACCCTACAAGCAAAGTGATACGAAAATGATTCGAAATCGTATTGCTTGGAAGAAAAATATTATTGCGGCAACAATCATATTCGTATTGCGGAAGTTTCCCCCTTCGGGAGAGTTTGTGCGGCCAGGGCGATACTTCGAAGAAATACTAATGCAATACTTCTAGAAGATAAAACTGTGATATTGCTAGATAATCATCTAATAGAATTATCTATGATATTGCCAGATTATCTTTAGGAAGATAATTACCCAGTAAAAAAAGAGACTCCAAAAAAGTCATGAAAATGTAGAGTTTACGATGCGGAAGTAGTGCAAATTTCGATCCGATCTAATGATTTTTACATAGAGTTGTCATTGCAAGAAGTTCTCTTTTTCGATGCCTGGTCACTGAATTGGAAGCGATATTAAGAAAAATTCCCTTTTTTGCGTTCTATGATAATATTTTCATCTAGGAAAAATGGTAAATAGTTGCCTTTTTTAACAATTCGTTTCTTTTTATACGAATTTAAGCCCGAAACAGTATTTTCATGTAAATTTAAGCAAATAACTTTTAAATTTTAGACTAAAAATAGTTCATAAATTTCTTTAAAAAAATAAATTTTTTTTAAATTCTGGTGAGTATTTTCTAACACTATGGAGGAGTAACAAGGTTTTGTGTGACTAAAATATGCTTCTACATTATTTTTTGCTCACTCTCGGCAAATAAAAAATATCGATTTTTTGGAAGCAATGAAAATGTACCTCCGCTAGAATGACTTCAATTTTTTTTCACTTGGATATTTATAACATTAGATTATCTCCTAAAGTACAATTTTACAATTTTGCTAAAATTATATGAAGGAAGAAAAATAAAGGATCGTAAAGTCACCCCTGAATTAATACTACCATTAATTAAAAATTTAAGCAATTCTTATGGTCAATTAAATTCAATTTATCATCACAGGAGTCATCATATGTTTAGTATAAAAAGTAATTTCCTGACATAAAGTTTTGAAAATTTTTTTTTGTTTTTATTTTAAATTAAATATTTTTTTATCTTCTAGTTAAAAACATATTGATATTATAAATTTATTGCGCATGTGATAAAACACCAGGCTTAACAAAATGCAACATTTTAATAACACAAAATATCTCGTTAAAGGAAAAAATAAATAGTCAATATATTTCGAACTGTTCATTCAAAAAGATATTGTATTTTTATCTTCTGGGTAAGATATCTTCCAAATGTTTGTAGGGTATATATATATATATATATATATATATATATATATATATATATATATATATATGCATATGTATGTATGTATGTACTCGTATATAATGCCTAATTTTGTAGCGATTCGTTTTAAATTTTATTTTATTTTATTACTAAAAATTTTTATCGTTTCTATTTGCTGCTAATCAAGTTTATTTTTTTTTATTTATAACCTGACTCTTCCATAAAATTTTCTTCGCTTATTTCATTTCTCCATTTTAGAGTTTGGGTCGTTAACCTGCAAAAGATGCAGATACAAATACACATAAAAAAAATTAAAATGTATCTGTGTAACAAAAATTCATGGTCACATAAGTGAAAGGCACACATGGCTCTAAACATTATCAATAAAAATAGAAGGAAAATATATATTTTCTTTTCGAAATTTCAGTGCAACAGACATTTGAATGAATTTACTGATTTCCAGTTAAAAGACAAAGGAAATTATTACAGTTTTTTGAATGGATTATAAAATTTTTTTTTTAACAAATCCCTAAGCTTGTTTTAGTTTTTCGTAAGTAAAAAAAGAAAAGAAAAGAAAAGAAAAGAAAAGAAAAGAAAAGAAATCTCTAAAATAAATGTAAAACTTTTTCTAATATGTATACAAAAAGTAAAGCAAAAACTAATCAGAAGTTTTTGTGCTGGCATATTGAAAAATAAACCAAAAACTAACGGCCTGTCCCACGATGTCATCAGAAATTGTTCGATCCACAACTTGTATTGCAAACAACAATAACATTAGCAAATTTGTATGAGTATTCGATTGAACGATTTCTGATGACATCGTGGGACAGGCCGTAATATTTGCTACCCTGAAATTTTTCAAATCCTGTAAGTGGCCAAAAACATTTAAGCCGCCAAAATATGTATGCACTCCGATTACAATAAATATGTTAAATGAGCATTAAATGTGTCGTTTGTGACTGCAGGTTAATAAAAGGCCTTCCAATACAGGCTGCCGTACATTGGCAGTTGATAGCCGCCATGTTGCTGAGATTACAAGTGTCGAATTGGCTGTCATTAGTTCCGGCAAAATTCCGTTCGCTTCGTCTATTTTGCTGTTGCAAACGCAATTGAATTGGATTATATATGTACATAGACCAGGGAAACCCTAAACTGTTTTGCAGCTGTATTGGGGAGAGAAATTAAAGTACAGTGATACGAAAAAGTAAACACAAAAGCTTTAATTAAAATTTAATCACAAAAAAAAATCTAAAATTATAAACAGAGAAAATCACCACGAGTTAATTCCATCGAAAACCTCATAGCGCAGCAAGAAAAATGCGAACAGAATATTGGAAGCTTTCTTTATTCCTACCAAATACTTGTAACTTCTTAAAAATACAAAGTCTATTTCAGCTTCTATAAATTTTATTTTAATTGCTTTATTCTATTTTATAGATAGAATACACATGTTTATATAAGATTGATTGTTTTGATGTCGACAAGGCAACAGGCTGCATGTTGTTGTCCGTGCTTCATTTGCCGTTGTAGTCACATTAAACTTTTTTTCTATTGTTGATGGCTACAAATTAAAAACAGTGTTGACAATATACCAAAATATTTATATCAAATTATTTCAAGTTTCAAAATTATAATGTTAATTACAAAAGTAATAATATTTTTACAAAGCCAAAAGAACGATAATTCGCGGAAAGTTGCAAAATTTTCAACAATCCAAAATATTGATTAAAAACGCTAAAACTCTAAGGAATGCAAAAAATTCGATAAAAAGTGTGTGCATATACGGTGCAGAAAATTTTTTGATAATTGATCCAAACGTACTCATCCTACGACTTGAGAAAATGCGAGTGTAATCAAAAGTACGGAGAAGTCTTTGGTTAAAAAAAGATATATCGTGTAAATGGTTACATATTCACCATTTTCGTGATGTATCGACTTGATCTTGAGCCAATTTAATTTGGACTATGTGTATGTAGTATTGTAGTAAACGGCCTCCAATGTGGCTCTGGAACCAGTCCCGTAACTATTATGAGATATTAACCTAAGCTTAACTGGTATTCAAACTTTAGAAATATGAGTGCCCTGCGGTCGAGTACACGAAGTTGTCGGTTCTAATCTCAAAAAATTTTCTAATTAAAAATAAATTATAATTGCATTTGTTATAATAAAAAATTAAAAGTTTTCATTTCGGAATGACATTTTTATAAAATTTATATTATTCTAGGTCCCTATGGGATAGTTCAGTCACAAGTCACAAGGCGCTTTCAATGTATCAATTAAGACCATCCTAAGCCATCCCCATGTAAAAGTTACTGGTCCGCTTCATATGAAGTGTTCGAACTCGGGCTAGTGTCTATCATTTGAGGTTGTGTCACGTAACTACTATTGTGTCAGTTTGATTTCCTGCAGGGTAAATACACATATATACATAAATGAGATATTAGCGAAATGGAATGTTAATGTTATCTCGAGCGCACTATTGTTTTTTTGACTTTCAAACCAACTGAACAAAATAGATTTCTCTCGTCAGACAATGTAATTACGGATCTTGCACGTTTGCAAAAGTTGATATGAATACCTTTAATATAAGAAAATACTTCTGAGTTCTTGTGTTTGAATTCATTAATACCCTGTTTCCACAAGTCAGGCAGACGACTCGCTTAGAAAATTTCTATGAAAAGCACTCTGAGAAATGAGTGCTTTTCATATACATTTTATACTCAAGTCAACCGTCCGTGTTGTGGAAACAGAGGGTAAATTATTTTCTTCAAAAATAGTTGTTGTCTCTGATAAAAATATTATTGCCATGTTTTTAAAACATAAAAATTAAATTAAAGTATTATACAATAGTTTGAAAAATATATGAAAATATATGTGTTGGAAATAGTGTTTGGAACAAAATCATAAGGCAAATACACGAACCTTCTAGCATAGACAATAAATAATTATTGTTTGAAAGAATCATAACTGCTGCTTTTTTCCGTCCATAGACAAGATAGCACAATCGTCGAAGAGAATTAGGGCCTAAATAACTTTAGGTAGTAACAATGTAAGCCAAATTTTTTTTTTTTTTATTAAAAATGGTACTTTCAATGGGTTTGAAGCATTCATAGATGGACACGTTATAGTTATCCTCCTAAAATGCTTCTTAATGGTTTTTAAAGTAGAAAATGTTAATAATATTTTTAAGATTTATTTTAAACTTAAAAGCCGATTTATTCCATATATTGTTTTTATGACTAACAGAGCTATTGCACTAAAGTGTCTCATATATAATGTTGTCACTCCTTTCAGCGTCTGATGACAGAATGATTTCCAAAATTTACATTATTTTTTTAAATAGTGCAATCAGTGAACAAAAAATGGCGTTGTTTGAACAAGAACATTAAAATATAAATATGTATGTGTATGAGCATACTTACCCTGAAGGAAACGTGGGGTTAAGTGTCCCCAAGTCACCACTTTTGTCGACTATTTTGGTGAGATTGTCAACAGAGCGTCTATTAGTATTATTCTTAATGCTTAGAAAACATTTTTTCATATGCACACAAAAATTCTTCTTCTTTTTTTATTGGATTGTTGAAAACAAAAGTGACGTAAAGATAAAATTTAAATGTTTATAGAAATTAGTTTAAGAAATCAAATTAAAAGGTGAATTTAAATGTATTGAACAATAATTTAAAAAATGCACAAAGAGAATTTGCAAAAAGATATAAAATAGCAATCCATATTGCAAAAAAATAGAAAATGGTAAAATTAAAAAATTTTAAACGAAAGTGCCAATTATGGAAATTGTTTAACCCTGTGGAAGATTTTGTGCCATCAGTTAAAGATTTGTCATACTTGCAGATTCATTCGTAAGTGTTTGATTTTACTAATTCAGCGAAATATAAAATTGTTGATTAACGTATGTGTATTTATTTAATAGAGAAGGCAAACAAAATGCCTAGTTGCTGGTGATATGCTGAACGAATAAATCAATTTATCCCGGTTATTGCAAGTTCAATTTTTTATATATTTGTTTAATAAAATACCAAAATATGAAAAAAATACGCAAATTCATTAGCAAACGAGTATACTAGAATAACTAAAATGTGTTAGTGACTATCTGTTTTCAATGTCTTCATATGGTGCCTAAAGAACTATCTAATCAGTAGTTCCAATGTCAGTAGTTGCTTTTCAATGACATGCACGTGTTAAATGTCTATAGCAAAAAGGGTTGAGTGGAGTATAATTAGTCAGTAGTACTGGCGACAAAGTCAATAGTGAATCAGGGGGTCTACTCTGTAATTCGATTCGAAAGAAAAAGCTTTCGAATTTGTATGTTTATAACATGTAAATTGGAAAGCATTTTCTTTCGAATCGAATTACAGAGTAGACCCTCAGTACTGATTCACTAGTGACATTTCCTGCAGGGTACATATATATGTATGCACATAGATACTTATGGATGTATGTGAGAGCATAAGCAACATTGCATGAACAAATAGTACGTTTATTTGGCTTGCAACATCGACAATCCAAAAATAAACTATTCGTGGCACTCACTGACAGATAACAGAGATTTTATAGCTGCAATTTCAACTGCAAGTCGAGCGAGTTTCAGCAAAAGTCAACAGAACCACTTGAGTTTTATTCCGAAAATCCTCAATTTCTTGATTTCAATTGAATACGAGATTTTGTTTTATTTTTCATCCTTAGAATAGTTGTTGGCGGTCTTGTTGTTGTTGTTGTTGTTTCGAAAAGAGATTTGTAATTTTATGCTGCTTGATAAAACAAACATGTGAAATCGTATCCGGGCTAATTGCTCTTTGTTGCTTTTTTTGGCCGTCTTAGACAACAAATGTTGTCGTCTGCACAACGACATACAGACAGACAGACAGACAGAAAAATCGTATCGTAGTCAAACAGAAAGCAAATAAAGGAAAATAAAAAACTTGCAACTAACTGAAAGAGGCTGTTTAGTTATTACATCGCTACATAGATATTGTTGATGTTGTATCTTGCTAGCATCGCGCTTGCGCAAATGCAATGCGCCATCATTATCAGCGAGCGCATCCTGTGGCACACATTTCCTTTTGTCAGTTTTGCTTGCATTCAATAAAATGCAACTTCGAGACGATTTAAATGATTTAGTTGCTGCATTTAGTCGATTTTGTTTTAGTTTCCCAACATTTTCATGAATGGCATTGCAGTTGTTATTGTTCAACAGATGCTTAAATGTGGATTTTTTTTACTCCACTGCGAGGTTTTCTTTTGTTTTTTAATTTAATTGGATGGATGTCAGACTCTAATGGGTACAGTTTCGTTGCATCTCCTTTGTTTTATATAAATATGTACATACATATGTATTCAATTTTATGTTGTTTTAAATTTGTAGGTGGCGTTTTTTTGTTGATTTAAAAAAAGGGCTGGATTTCGATAATGAGCCTTGTAACAGTTGCTGAAACGTGTTGGAAATTTATGAAAAATTTAAGGCTGAAATGAAATAAAATATTTATGGTCTTCATTGTATATTAATCTATATCAAGCACATACAACTCCACAATAATGGAAAGCAAGCAGAATTTATTTTTTGTAAAATAATTTCAACTTGTCAAAAAGCGAACAACAGCAACTCGAAGTTAAATAGGTGGAAAGCAGATTTATCAAAAATTTTACACGACTAGACGAAAAATGTCAATTAACCTTCTTAAACCTTGATGGTTCAACTGAGACGGTTAGTGCAATAACTCAGTAAGTCACAAAAACAAAATATTGAATAAATCAGATTTTAAGTTTAAAATAAATCTAAAATATCGGGGTTTTAATACTTTCTACTTTAAACCCCTTCAAGAAGAATTTTAGGAGGACAACTATGACGTGTCCATCTATGAATGCTTAAAACCCATTGAAAATACCATTTTTAATAAAAAAAATTTTTGGCTTACATTGAAAAATTTTTTAATTTCAAAAACAACATTTCTAATAATACTTTTGCGAGGCTTACAAAGTTATTGCAATAAAAATTTTTCATTGTCTTATTTTAAAATATTTATCAAATTTATTAGGTTTGTGCAGCCTCTAAATTATTGTAAGAATTGTGATTAACTGGTGGAATATACTATAAGGCAGTAAAGATTTTATATCAATTATCTTATTAGCAGCTATTTCAATATATTCAGTGTACTTTTCTGTAAGTCTACTTAATGTGTTATTTGCTAGTCTTATTAGTTTTTGATATAAATTTCATGTGTCTTGGGAAGAGTCTTTTAATATCTATTTATTTAACAGAAATATCAGAACTAGAAGAACTAGAAAAAAGCTTCCAGCTTCACCAAAATCCATCGATGAAAAAAAGAACAAGTAAAGTCAGTGTGGCTTACAGAGTTATTTAGGAAAACAAAATAAAAATAAATTATTTTGGAAGAAGTCGATTTTATAAAAATACTGCCAAAATAATAGAAATTACTTAAAATTCTTTTAGCATATAAAGCTATGGTATCTAGCAGTATATTGACCATATAAATTTAATTTTTGATTGCATGTGGTTTAAAGAGTTATTGCAATAATTTAAGTTACCCTGCAGAAAATGCGAATAGTGAAATTATAGCGATTTACTAGTGACATTGTCAGTAGTACTACTGACCAGGTGTACACCAGCCAATGGAATAACCTTTTGACCTTTAACATTAGCTTGTCGTTGAAAATATACCACTTGACTGTAGCAGTGCTGAGTAAGTAGTTCTTTTGGGACAACATGGAGACATTGGCACCAAATAATCACTAGTAAATCTTAGGGGCTCTAGTCTACAATATCGATATTTCCTCGCTCGTCGTCAATAGTAAAATAGTAGTGATTTACTAGTGACCGTGTCAATAGTACTTCTAACTAGGTGTACCCAGCCAATGTAATCGAGTATTGACATATAACATAGTGTTGTCATTGAAAATCTACCAGTAGACTTTAACACTATTCTCTTACGATTATATGGAGACAGTTGAACCAAAGATTCACTAATACATTTTAGTGACCCTCGTCAACAATTTCATAACGATTGGGGCAACAAACTTAAACACATACATACATACCAAGGCAGAAATTGCCAACCGTACACAAATTGTGGCACTGGCAAAGCACTTTTACTCCAGAAACCAAAGCGGTTTGCCAACGTTACTGTTTACAATCTGAGAAATTTTTTGCCAATGCTTTTAAAAACATTTTTATTTTTTTATGTTTCATTTATTTTTGTTTTTATTTATTTTTATATTAATAAATATTTTCATCTAAGTTAAGAAGTTAACCGAAGGTTAACGGAATATTGAACCAATAAATTTAATATAAACTGACCTAAAGCTCAAAAAAAATAGTTTTTTATATTAATGTACACTAAGTTCTTTATGTAAAAGAGTAATAGCAACTGTTTCATTTTGGCATTTGGTAAGAATACACTTAACATCTACAATGCTTAGCTCTATTTAAATTTTTTCTGGTCTAAGTCTTAACGACTTATAAACCTGTAAAAAATCAAGAGTTTCGTTAAATATATTGCCTTTTAAGTAAATATTATCACATAATATCACATTGTATAACCATGACATTTGCATTACTTAGTAAACAGGTATTATCAGGTGGAACGGTTGTATTTTCATATCCATAAATGTTGACAAAAGAAAATAATGTTTTCGATTCAACTATGTCTATAATTTTTTCCAGTAATATTTTCTATTTTTAATAAGAGGAAATACTAATGGTATATTATTTGAGAAACTGTTAGTATGGAAAATGAGCAATTTCCTTTGAATTTGCGCTATTGGATTTGTAGTTGATTTAACAATCTACTTTAAATATCCCAAACTATTTTAAAAGTCAAAAGCTGAAAATTGTGATAAAGGAGCTCCTAATTACATCATCTGGCATATGAATTAAATGATGTATATTCATTGTTTGCGAATTATGGCCGTATATATATCGAGGTACAAGTTCAACAAATGATTTAAATAAATAAATAAAACTAAAAAATTTTTGTACATTTCAACATCTAATATATTTTTTAAAGTAATTGCGCCAGCGTATAAGAAGAAGAAACGGAATTGTGCAGCTTTTCACACTCAAAAAATAATTAACTAAAACTTAGGAAAATTTTCTAAATTTGAATAAAAAAAGTTGTCGTACGCCGCCAAAGCTGTTTTTTACTTGAAACCAGTAAAATATTTACTAAATTTCTAGTTCATTAATGAACTAGTTTACAGTAATTATATTTTCATATTTAAGTAAAATTTTTCTAAAATTAAGTAAAGATTTCCCATAAATTTTCGGAGCTTTGCAAAAAAATTTTTTCTTCTTTGATCTCAAATTTAGTAAATTTTCCAATTTTTTTGTCTTTAATTCTGGTATTTATTTTTGTTTTTAATTAAATTCTATACCAAATGATATGTTATTTATTATATCTTTATATTATATTCTTAATTATAATTCACCATACATACATATAAGTTCCTTGAGAGGAGACAAGTATTGAACCAGCAACCTTCTGATTGATAGTCAAGCACTCAAACCAATTGCCTAACAAGGCAGCCTGAATAAGCATTGAAATTATTGAGTTTTAAAATTTTATTTTCTTAACAAAAAAAATAAATTCCAAGTTAAAATATTCTTCATATTCAAATATTTAAAATTTACTTAGATTTTTGCTAAGTGCAAATTAATAATAAATTCTATAATTAAAAGAAAAAATACTAAAAAATCTAAAATATTTTCCTAAAATTTAGTATAACTTTTTACATCTTTTAAGTAAGTCAAATTTCATGAACTTATCAGGAGTAATTCATTTAAGTTTACTTTTGGATTTAAGACGAAATTGACTAGTCCTTAATATAAATATTACTTCAGTTTATAACCATTTTCCTACTCTTAGTAAATATTTTCTTTAAGTCAGTAAACATTTCCTGAAATATGAGAAATTTATTGTGTATTTTTATGAACTATTTTTAAGGACATGAACTTTTTATTTTTACTCACATTAAGTAATTTTTACTACATTTTTGTAAAAATTTACTTAAACTTGGAAAAAAATTTCTTAATAATAGTTCATGTCTTTTTTTTTTGAGTGCAGTTAGCTAAATTCATTAAATCGTATGATTTACTTTGAAACTCACAAGGTAAATTTTTAGATACCATTAGAAGGTTTTGTTGAAGCGCTGATATATCGCTCAAAACGTTGAGATTTGATGGAAAATAGATATTCGAAAATCTGAAGGAAAGCATTTCTTCCTTTGTTTTAAAGCACGCAGTTAAAAAAAAACGCTCTTATGCAAAAACGATTGTTAAAGTTAAAGCATGCTTTCAAACCGGTTTTGCCATACAAAATTCGTTTGTTAAACCAACTTTAAATTTACTAATCGTTTTTGCGTAAGGGGGAAAATCATTAAATATTGATTTATGTATCCCGGTATTTTCTCGGTATGCCAAATTTGTACAGTTTGCTTTAAAATACAGTTTCTTTAAATAACCAATACTCCAAAAAATATTTATTAGATGTATTTATATTATAATATATTTATTTACATAACATCCCTAGAGATGAAGTAATTATTATATACTAGTGATGTAACGAATGTCAATTTTTGATATTCGTGAATACGAATACAAATATTTCAAACGATATTCGCGAATACGAATATGAATAATTGAAACGATATTTGCGAATACGAATACGAATATTTGAAACGATATTCGGGAATACGAATACGAATATTATATGCAATATGACATATTAAAAAATATTATTTAATCTGTCTATCATGATCGATGGCCGACCTATTGATTTGTCGATCGAATGAAATGTCTTGGTGTTTTATTAGACAACACTCTTAGCTTCGGACACCACATTAATGGACTATTTTCTAAAATAAACTTCACCTTAAGAAGACTATATGCAATGAATTTATACCTGCCAATACATATTAGAAAGAGCATAGCTCACTCCTTATTGATGTCTAATATATTGTATTGTATTGAGGTATATTCTGGCTGTAGCGCTGAAAATTTAAATAGGTGTGCCGTACTCTTTAACAGAATAATACGCTTTATATATCAACTAAGAATTAACGATCATGTTTCAATGTATGTTAATGATTTTCTGGGATGCAGTTTTAAAAACTTCATACAGATTAGATCACTACTTTTCTTCTATAATGTTATGCTCACAGACTGTCCAGACTATGTCCGTAGACTTTTTACGTTTTTGCAAAGTGATAAAAGCCCACAGCTTCTATTCCCCATTAGAAATCGTCTTATTTATGAAAGATCATTTACTGTACGAGTCGCCAAATGTTGGAACTCATTGCCACGATCCTTAAGAGCATTCCATCTTACTCGTAATTCATTCAAAGGTAAGCTTGTTGAACATTTTTCACAATTAAACTGACCTAGATTCTGAATACATATAGTTAATTTCATGCGCAATGTATCTTCCAATTTATAAGTAGTAGTCTCATCTAATAATTTCATAACTACATATTTTTTTTTTTTTTGCAATTTTTGTGTCTAGTTTATTTGTTGCCTAAATGTATAATTATTCTTATGCTATTCTTGTGGTCCACCAACTATATATGGCCCTATGGGCTCGGTTGGTTATTATTATAAATAAATAAATAAATAAAAAATAAAAAAAAATTGTTATGAAAAAGGACTTCACACTCTTGTTGACGTACTTTAAAGTTAATAAAAAGTACCCAAAATTTTAATGATCGTCATTGAATAATATTTGAAAATGATACAAGGTACAAACTTCTATAAAAAAATTAATGTATTTGTACAAACTAAAATGTTTAGTCATTTATTTAAATTTCGTTTAGGATTTATGCATTTATTTATTTAATTTCTTTGGGAATACATTCGTATTCGCCTGAAAATGGCCGAATATTCTAAAATTCGAATACGTATACGAGTATTCGTGCATCACTAGTATGTGCATACATCTGTGCCCTTAATTATGACAGTGGTATAAATCATATATTTCCTAGCTCGAGATATTTAGTAGGTTACATTTGAACAAATTAAAATATATTTTATTTCTCATATTCCGTTTCATTGTAAATTTAAGTTAAATAGCTGATGTTAATAAGAATCTCTACCCAAGTAGATAGACTAGGGTGCTGATGAAGTGCGTGGCTGCACAGAAAAGTATCGGTATTTCCCCCAGCTTAAAGTCTAAGTTTAATTTTTCTTCTCTTCTTTAGAAACTCACATTAATTAATAAAAATATTTCATTCAATAAGAATTGAAATTACTGAACTTGAGCCTAACTATGAATTATTTCTGATTAATATATTTTAATATTATACTACACTTTAATTTAGACCTGTACAAGTCTCGATTAGTATATATATTTTTAATATTTATTAAATATAAATTGAAGTTTTTTTAAGATTAATTTAATATTTCGGAGAAAAAAAAAGCAGATGACTTAGACCACTTTCATAATTTATATGTATACCGAACTATCGATTTCAACATTAGGTTGTCATAACAGTTCAACTAGTTCATTTGTATACAGTTATATCCATCCCAATTGGAATACTAGTTGTTTGCAAACTAGTGCTCTTACTAGCTTTTTTATTTATAGTTGTTTTTTTTTGTATTCTTAGTAAAAACTTTGATTTTATCCGGGTACAAACAGGCATTCCTCATATTTTACAACCAGTACTCTACCCACTGCGCCACTTTCTACTTATTTTTTTAAAAACTATAAATATTTTTATGTTTAAGTCGTATACCTGAAAATGTTGTTCTTTTCTGACCAATATTGTTACTAGTCTCGGTAGTCGATACAAAGTTTTCCCCACTCGGTAGTCTAGGTAGTATCATAACAAACAGTAATATAACTGTCCCAAAGCGTATCTAGTTACAAATTTAGCTTCTGTGATGTATCGCTCCTTTATTGCAATACACATTAGGTCAAATAATAAAAAACAAAAGTGAACTTTTACTTTTTTTGTCGTTGTTTTCAATTGTCAACACTTTAAAATAAAGAAACGCTATTTTAATTTTCGGAAAATATTAAGCACAGTTGCATAATTCTGCATCAAACTCAAAAGATTTAAGTTTTTGGGGAAATAAGCTTGTAATTTCAGTAGAAATCGGTAAACTTTAAGAGCGATTTTCCTGAAATTTTTTGATACTAACTCATTTCTGTGAAATGGAAAATAAAGCGACAAGTAAGCCTAGCTGTTTTTCATGAAAATTGCTTTATATTTACATCGCTATGCTTTAAAATAACTCATTATGATGAGCTATAGCTTAAACGGTATAATTTATCATAACCACTGACTTTATGTAGGCCCTCAAAAGTTTTGACCCCATTTGACCCCTTCCAAATTTAAAATATAAATTAATTAATAATCAATGAGCTTTTTGCAATTTATTTCAAAGTGTTATTTTTTGCATTTTGCGAGTAACGCCTAATTTTAGCAGGTAACGTTTGTATGAAAACAACTGAAATGTTGATGAAATTAATGAAAATTAAGCTGATTTTATTTTTTATATTATATATTTAAACAATTAGCTAATATTTTGTTAAAATTAAAATTTATTAATGAATTTATTTACTGTTGTTATTAAAGGGCTAATTTTTGGTAGATAATGCGTTAAATTAAATTTTGAAGAATTTTTGCAGAATTTGGTTTGAATAGCCCAGAAAAAGTGTTGATTTGACCTATAGTGCAATAGAGGCATAACTCAAAGAGCTAGTTTTGCAGAAAATAAGTTTTCTCTCAACTCAATGAAGTTATAAAAATATTCTCTTTTCTCAAGAGGCGTATGAGCAAACTAGAGATGATCACATGTCGTGTTTTCTTTCGTGACACGAACGATCTAAAACGAAGTGTTCGTGACAAAAAATCTGATTTATTGCTTGGGTCGTGTAGTGTTGAGCAACATTGGCACGAAAAATACGAAACGATTTTCGGTGTAAAATATGTATGCATGGTTTTCCCCTAACCCTCATACCTAGGTAAGAGCGTTAGCAGTAGGGTACGCATTTTCAGTAAATTGAAATGTAAAAATATCATTTGATTGTACTGAAAATACGTACCCTGCTGCTAACGCAACGCTTGCCGCTCTTATTTAGGCATGAGGGTAAAGAAGAAGTTGACCCACTTGACCTGAGGCTCGATAAAAACTAATGCTCACTAAAGCGAAGAAATTTCGAAACAAAATTCTTCGATATTCGTTTGCTAATCAAAGAAAATTCGAATATTCGCTAAAAGTTCGAGCTTCGAACTTCTCTTGGAAGTTTTTCGAATGTGTGACGGTAGCCGAGTGGATGTGTGCTAGACTGGTAGTCGAGGCATACCAAGTTCGATGCAGGATAGCGCTGTAAGTTAAAAAATAAAAAAGAAATCGTACGAACATATGTGCAATAATTTAACAGAAATAAATTTGTAACGATAGCGTAGTGTATGTGTGTTAGTCTGTTAGAATGGAGGTACGTACCATGTTCAAATCCTGCAGCGTGTTAAGTGAAGGTATTAAAAAATTAAATAAAATAAGTAAGTTAAAGAAATAAATACATAAACTAAAAAATAAAATTCCTTTTTTAATTTTTCTGTTGCCTTTTTGGGATATCGAAATTAGTTCGATGTTCTCTTACTTTTGATATTGCTAGCGAAACTTCGGTAACGAGTGTTTTTTGGGACAAATCTGAGCGACAGGTGAACATTTTTCAACTAATTTTTGAGTGTCACTCTTGATAGTTTTACACGATATATATTCGAGATATATTCGGAATCGATATCAATAACTAAAGTCTTGGTCAAGTGGGGAAAACTTTGTATCGTCAAATTTATTGATAGTTTATGATAGAACATACATATATGCATATGTAAAAAATTATTATTTGCAATTCAATTTGGTTTCGTTCGTGCATTGTCGTACCGTTTTGGTGGAAATTGTTTGCGTGCAAGTTTCGTACGTTCTGGGTGTGCTGTGTTGGAAAAATTCAACACGTTCCCATCTCTAGTACAAGGCTTTTATATGAAGTTTTTACACAAGATTAAATACGATATAATTAGGGATGAAACGATACCACTATGGTATCGATACTTTTACTTGATGCGGCATCGGTTCAGAAGTATCGACACATACTGAGTATCGAATAAAATGCATCGATACTTACTTGTATCGGTCAAGCTTTTCACATGATTTAAAATAGTGAAAACAAAATTAAATACCCACCAAATCAAATGCTCCTAACTAGTAAAGAATTCTTAACGATTAGAAGACAAATTTTTCCGATTTTCGAAGCGATTAATATAACAAAAAACTAATTGTTTAAATTTCCTGCAGGCGAGTTTTGGTAGAATTTATTTATGAAAATACTCCTTCAACAAACTAATTTTCCTGAATTACAAATATTTCGAAGTTGAATTTTATTGAAACCATAGCCTCAAAAATCGGCAATAAATTCATTTATCGCCAGCAAAATCGATTTTAAATATTTCTGTAAATTCTTTTTGTTTTTTCAATAACGCACGCTTTTAAAACAATTTTATTTTCAATTTTATCGTCTTTTTTATGAAATATTTGATTTGGGTTGTCCCATTTTCACGAACTTACTCTAATATATATTCTAAATATAAATTTACATTTAACACGAACAAATAAAATTGTGTTAAACTGGCGTCATGTTCAACTTTTTGTAGCCAACAAGGAATGAGTATATTTGACCGATACGAGTACTTTTTACCGATACCTACTTCGTATTCGGTAGTAGAGTATCGATACGAAAAGTACTTGGTTTCTAAGAAAAAGTATCAAGTATTTACTTGTATTTACTCATTTCATGATTATTAAATTCTAATATTGTTTTAAGGAGAATTGTGTTAAACAAACATATCATTTAATGCATAATAATATATTTGTGGCAAAAAGGAAAAAGTGCTTGAGTCGAAATAAGCTGATTTTAATTTAATGGTACTCCTCCTGTAATCGAAATATTCGAAAGTATCCCTCTTCAAAATCTCAATGAATTTTTGTAGTTCTTCAGGAAGTAAAAGCACTATTACTTGCGACTTATATTTTTTAGACTTCTAATCTCATTTGGAATAATAGCTTAATTTATGTTATACTTTGGTATTATCCATAGGTGCGTATTAGTGTACAGACATCTATCGTGTAAGTTCAATTTTATAAGACAAAGTCTTAAGTAAAAACTTTAGGTAAATTACCTGTATGTAGAGGTTAACAGAGAATTTTCCAATTTAACTGTAAAAGACATACATTTCTGAAAATCGACTTGAACGCTTAAAAGTTCTCCCCTGCTAAAGAGTAAAATATGACTTTAGCACTTTTTCCTTACCGCCACAGATATTCCACAAAAAACTTCAAATAAAAACAGTTTGTTGAACTAATTTTTACTAAAAACATAAACGATTTTTCTTTCAGTGCCGCAAAGTGTTCTCGTACTTGTTGGCAATTAAATAAATGCTTAATCGAATGGGTCAACTGTAGGCTTTTTTGTCCTTCAAAAATTATATATTTACATTAATAAAACCTCAAGTGGACCCATCTGTCAGTTATTAACAAAAAGAAGAAAGTTGTGACTTTGTTTGATTATTCAAAAGTGTATAAATTGATTTCAAGAGGTTAAATGCCGCGACAATTCAAAAGAAACTCGAGTATTTTTCAAATTGCTAAACATAGAAGTGAAAATTAATAGAAAAACAAAAGATCAGCATTTTGAAAATTTAAAAAACATTAAGGAAAATGTGACAATTTTTCTTTGTCGTTTTTATGAGGGAAAATGAAAAGGATCCTTAAAAATGCGTTTGCCAGACAGACTGACAATCCAACTTCTTTAACGTGTGAGGAAAACCAGCAAATAAATGGAAGGGAGAACCATAAACAATCTGAAGAACAAAAGGAAAATAGAAACGTTTCTGCAGGAAAGACAAGCATTGAATGCATTCCGATAAAAAAAAGAAAAAAAACAACAACAACAACAATAATAGAAACGAAGGCATGAAGTTTAACGCGAGTTTAAAGTGTGAGCGGAATATTGAATATCAATTTATGGGAGAAGGCGAACAAATATTTTTTTGTTTAAAAACAAAGAAAACAAAAAATAATTTGTATTCTTTTTAAGGAATAAATTTGAAAAAAATTAAACAAAAAAAGTTAAAATAAAAGTCAAAGAAATCGGTAATTTGAGATTTTCTTCTTGGGGTAAAAGTTAATATTTGATGTGACAACTTTTTGGTTTCAGTTTTAAATAAAATATTTATTTTACGAACAAAAGTAAAAGCAATATAGAAACCCTTATATTTTTGAAATTTGTTTTATGATTTTGTTATAATTTTGGTTAAGGGTTAAATTTTTATAGAAATGTCACTGCAATCTTCATATTGATAAATACGTAGATAATATCGCAATATTTTTTAACGCAATATTATTTAATTTTTAACCGCAGTATTCACGATCAAAATGCATAACACAAGCATCGTATACGTGTGCATGAAGGTCTCAGCATACGCATACATGCATTGAATGATAAATTAATGTCATATTGCTACAACAGCTAAGTGCAATATAAAAAAACTTTTTATGTATATAATTTGACAGTACTTTGTATAACCTACTGCTTTGAGTAGCTTATCTTGTTATGTTTGTGTTGCATACATGCGTGTGCAAAAACAAAAGTTGATTTTTCTTCAAGCGTCGTCCGTGTGATTAATATAGACAAAATTTCATTAATTTTATTATAATGCAGTTCCTGTATTTTGACCGTGAATAATACGCTTTATACTCGTAATAATTATTATTTGACAGGTTGCCTAGTTCCCATTTAGGTTCGTATAACATAACTTTTCCGATCCTTATTTTTCTTTCACTTTTTTATAAATTAAAGTAGTATGTATATTCATTTTTGCTTTATCCTAAATTTAACCAGTTTGCATCTTACACTCATGTGTATTGTTTTCAAGTCTTAGAAGCATTTGAAAAAGATAGACTACTTATAGACTTAAGATTCAGATAAAAATGGTATAGGTTTACAAAACGTTTAACAAACAAATTTCCATACAAAATTTGTTTTGTAAACCAAAATTCTTTTTTCCCAATATAAAATATAGTTTTGGCATTTCTTTCGTTTTTGGGCTTTTTTCGGTTTTAAGCATTTTTTAGTTTTGAGGTTTTTTGAATTTATTGGCGCTTTCTGAGTTTTGGCACTTTTTTTCGTTTTGGCAATTTTTTTTGGTTTTTGGAGTTTTTAATTTTGGCGATTTATTTTATTTTCGCGTTTTTTTTTTATTTTGGCGATTTTTTTATTTTGGCGATTTATTTAATTTTGGCGTTTTTTTCATATAGGGTACTTTTTTTGGTTTTGGCGATTTTATAGTTTTAGTACTTTTTTTTTCTCGTTTTGAGGATTTTTTTCGGTTTTTGGCGTTAATTTTAATTTTTGGCGATTTTTTTCGTTTCGGCTATTTTTTAATTTTGGCGATTTTTTTTTTAATTTTGGCGATTTTTTTTTCATATAAAAAAATTTTGGTTTTGGCGTATTTTTCGCGTTTTGACGATTTTTTTCTGTTTTTGGCGTTTTTTTTCATTTTGGCGATTTTTTCATTCAGGTGATTTTTTTGAATTTGGCGATTTATTTTAGTGTTTATTTTAATGTTGTTAATTTTGTCGATTTTTTTTCGTTTTGGCAATTTTTTTTTTTAATTTTTGGCGATTTTTTCCGGTTTGACGGTTTTATAATTTTCGGATTTTTTAGTTTTACCGTTTTTGAAAATTTCAAGAGTTTACCTCTTACGGTCTCCAAGATATAGCAAGTTGTCAAAATTACATAGTAAAAATTGCAATAACTGATGGACCACCCTTTAATTTAAATTTTTAATATTTTAATGTTAATTGTTGTAGTCTATATAAAAATACACTAATTTTACAAATTTCAAGTGTCAATATACATATGTACATACAATTGTATGTATATTACATGAGATTTTAATATTTTTCGCTCATTTTGGAGCACCCTTTAATTTCTAATTCTGATGTATTTGTTGTTGTAGTGGCCAAGGTTCTACATACTCTGTCCAAATTTCAGGTCCGTAGCTCTTACGGTTCCTGAGAAAATACCGTGTGACGGACAGACGGACTGCGTAGCGAAAACAATAGGGTTCCTTTTTTCACCTTTGGTGTACGGAACCCTAAAAACATTTAGGTAGTAACAATATGGTCAACTAGTGAATTTTCATTACAAAATTCTGCCACCAAATCATGATGAAAAAATCAAAGCATTTCAGGTATTCATTTGAAATACAAAAATTTGTACATAATGTTAAAGTTTGGTTAATACTTGTAAGGGCCATTATTACAACTTAAAGTTAGTTAAAAGTAGGATTTTAGCGGACGTATAAAAAGCTTTCCATTGTTGCAAACTGGACTTAACTTATCAGGTAGGATACACTTACCTGTTTATTATCGCCCACTTTAGGTTAAAGTAAAATTTTGCAAATGAGAAAGTTTTTATACGTCCGACAAAATCCTACTTTTAACTAAACTTAAGTTGTAATAACGGCCCTAAGAGTTATGAGTCTTGAAAAGCCTCTATAACCCAAGGTGGTAAAATTTGACATCGTGTAGTGCGATTCAGTAACTTTTAACGATCTGACAAGCCTAATTTTTTGTCGCTTAAAATAACGGTTGTGTGATTCTGAAACTTATTTTTAACGATAGGACGCAGGTGACATTTTCGATTAATTTTTTCGATAAAATTAACAACACATAAATTATTGACGCTTAAATAACGACAAAGCTGATATTAATCTACAGCGAATGTTGTTAAAAATGTTACTGAATAGCAAATTCGATAAATTTTCGTTATAAATATTTTAACTTTGCGAATTTCTTTGTTGTATCTACATATAAGCATTGGAGTTTTTTTACATGTCTTTGAATTATGGCTGAAGTCTACTAATGAGTTGTCTTAAACAACAACAAACAATTTGTTTGAAATTCCCATACATTTTGACATGTGTTAAAATAAAAATAAGTAGAAATTAAAATAATTGTTGTTATTGTTATTATTATTGCTATTATTATTATTATTCCACAAAAAGAACATCTCAAAATTCATTTTAAGATATTAATTGATTCGTTTTTATATTTATACGTGATGTATGTAGTAATTACATTTTAAAATAATTTTATTTTTATAAATGTGAAATGCTTGAAAGATACTAACTTATTTAGATTGATTTTTGGAATAAGTTATTTTTAAATATTTTTTTATATGTAAATGTAAATACTTTTCTTAATTTTTCTTAAGCGGTCCATCCATTATACAATATTATTGCATATGTTGTTGTACACATTATTGAAGTTTTGGTCTATACTATACAATAAATGGTACAATATTTTAAAAGAAAATATAGACCAATTTTACTGACATTGAAAAGGTAAACTAAACTATCGTGAACAATGTTTCCACCACTTTGCACAAGTGTCTTGATTGTGCAATTAAAAATCAAAAGTCTTTTGATATTTGCCAATATATTGTGTCAACTTCGAATATGACGTAAATATTGGCGATATTATTGTACACTCCGAAAAATTGTACATTTATACCGCTTTAAACAATAAGTTTTTTATGTTTTACGAAAGACGTTGCCTGCTGAGTTTAAAATTTAACCGATTTCGTAATGTAATTACAAATTAAAAACATTTTTTGTAACTAAAATTTAATGTATTATTATATTGGCGATATTTGGCGATATTCTACAAGTCATTTGACGAGAAGGCTGAAAATAAATCTGACAACACTGACTTTGTGTATATATGGATACTGTGTGTGTATATTAATTTTTATATATTTGATTCAAATAAAAGTAATTAATTTGAAAACAAATATTTAATAACAGCTTCAAGAAGTCATAAAAATGTGTGTGAATAGCAAAAAAAAAAAAAAACACGTAAATTTTCACCTCAGGTGTTATAATTATGTATACATTTTCAGACTGTTATAATGACAAATTTATACATATTATATACCGTTGAATAGACAATTACGTCTTCTATTGTGATTACATACAAAAAAATAAGAAACATTTAAAGTTAAGAAAATGAAATCAACAACTTAGGCAAAAAGAAAAACTTTAGAAAATTTAATTTTATAATCAAAGTTCGATTTTAAATATTTCGAAAAGTATTGAAGTTATGAGAGTAATTTTTTTTTAAGTTTGCAAGAGTAAATGTTTGCTATTGAACGAAATTAAAATCTTTACTAATATATAATTTTACAAAACTTTTTTTTATTGGAAAATATTGTGTTAGAAAAATATGCACATTTTTAGAAAATCTCCTCTCCTGCCCACATTTATGTGTATGATATCCTGCGTTTCCTACAAGTTAGGCCACACAAGCGTAAAAAGCGTAAAAAACTAATTACTTATGAAAAACTATTTGATTCGGACATGTTTCATACATAATTAATAGACAATTTTATAGAACCCAAAATGATTGCAAACTGTTTAAATTTTTTTTTTTGGCAAATGACACATAAGAAATGTCAGATGTAAACTCAGCCTTACAATAAGTTTATTTATAATAAAAAACCAACAATTTACAAAAAAGAACGTGATTTTTTTTGCACACATACCAAAATTATATATTTTTTTTGTTGCAAATAAACGCTTATTTTCGACCAATGCTGGAAGTTGGGTGCACCATCAAAATTTTCTGAAATGTTTTTGATAGTATTTATTTTTCTCCCAGAAACAATCAAAGTTTTTTTTATTAGAAAAACATATTAAATATAAATACGGCACACGTTTTTTTGTCGTACACTTTTAAGTATCTTGTCGTCCACGAAAATTGGTAAAATATACATGGTTTAAAAGGTATTTTTGTTTAGATATGCACAATATAATTTTTTTTAATTATTGGTATAAAAGTGCTAAAATAAGCGTTTTAAATTTGCACGAAAAAAAAAACAACGTTCTGTTTGATTTTTGTTTTGTACACACATGTAGACATATGTTTACATACATTCAAGTGGTCTAATTTAGACCACCGGGGGCGATCCTAGTACTTATATTTATTTTTAAAAAATTTATAAAATTTTCCCATAATTTTCAAAACTCCAAATTACAAAATTATTCCTTGCTACAATTTTTAATTTAATTTAATTTTCATGTGTATTGCAAATTGCAATGAAGTTTTTTTTTAAAAACATCAAAACAGAATTATGTTTGCTGAATAATAAAGAAGTCATGTACTCAAAATTAAAGAAAAAAATGTTCAAGTCAAATAACTTGAAAACTATAAGAGATAAAATGGTGCGCAAAGCGTGTTTTATTTTTATTTCTATTAAGATTACAAGCTGAGAAAAAATTTTGACACCCACAGTTTCCCACTTTCAATACGGTACGTCAAAATATACATTCCCGAAACCTCAACACTTCTTCTTTCCAAAACAGTTAGTCGAAATCTACTTTTACTATTTGCGGACTTTTAGCCACTTTTTAACCGACTTCAAAAAAGGAGAAGGTTAACAATTCGTCTCTATTTTTTTTAGGTGTGTAGCTTCATAACTCGGTACATTTATGACCGATTGTAAAAACTTTTTTGTTGTCTAAGAGAATTTAGCTTAACATTGGTCCGATTCAAAAAATTTTTTTTAATATAAAATCTTAAATATATATAATAAATTCAGTGAATAGGTGACTTTTTTTTGGTTTTGGCGATTTTTTTAGTTTTGGCACTTTTTTTTTCGTTTTGAGGATTTTTTTCTGTTTTTGGCGTTTATTTTAAATTTTGGCGATTTTTTTTTGTTTTGGAGATTTTTTTTAAATTTGGCGATTTTTTTTAATTTTGGCGATATATTTTCATTTTGGCGATTTTTTTCACATAAACAATTATTTTGGTTTTGGCGCATTTTTTGCGTTTTGGCGATTTTTTTTTTGGTTTTTTGGCGTTTTTTTCATATTGGCAATTTTTTTTCATATAAACGATTTTTTCGAATTTGGCGATTTATTTTAGTGCTAGAATTTTTTTTATTTTGTTCATTTTTTTTCGATTTGGCGTTTTTTTTTAAATTTTTGGCGATTTTTTTCAGGTTTTGGCGATTTTTTTCGGTTTGGCGATTTTATAATTTTCGGATTTTTTAGTTTTACCGTTTCTGAAAATTTCAAGAGTTTACCTCTTACGGTCTCCAAGATATAGCAATTTGTCAAATTTACATAGTCAAAATTGCATTAACTGATGGACCACCCTTTAATTTAAATTTTTTTAATTTTAGTGTTAATTGTTGTAGCCTATATAAAAATACACTAATTTTACAAATTTCAAGTGTCAATATACATATGTACATACAATTGTATGTATATTACATGAGATTTTAACATTTTTCGTCGCTCGTTTTGGAGCACCCTTTAATTTCTAATTCTCATGTATTTTTTGTTGTAGTGGCCAAGGTTCTACATACTCTTTCCAAATTTCAGGTCCGTAGCTCTTACGGTTCCTGAGAAAATACAGTGTGACGGACAGACGGACAGACGGAAATCGTAGCGATAACAATAGGGTTCGTTTTTTACACCTTTGGTGTACGGAACCCTAAAAATGAAGACATATCTACCAAATAACATTCTAAAACTTTTAGAAAGTTATATTTTAGGCCGGAAGTTCTCTGTTATGAAAGGAGAATTTATGAGTACGCCCGAAACTATCTTATCCGGTGTACGACAAGGGAGTATACTAAGGCCAGTTTTATATTTGATTTATACTTGTGATACGCCTGTGAGCAGTAAGATACGCACTTCTACATTTGCCGATGATACAGCCTGCCTTAGTATGCACGAAAACCCTCATGAGGCATCAAGGTAGCTTCAGGAACATATAACGCAGTTTGAGCTATGGTTAAACTTATGGAGAATAAAAGTAAACGAACATAAGTGCATACAGATAACATTTACCTTACGAAAAGATACTTGTTCCCCCATTAGAATCAATAGTCAAATTATTCCTCAACATTCACATGTAAAATATCTTGGTATACAGCTTGATCTTCGGCTTACATGGAAACACCATATTGACTCTAAGCTAAAACAGATACAACTTAAGTTATCTCAAATAGGGATGTAACGATACGCCGTTCTGCCAATCCGATACCAATACCGATACCGATTCCGATGCCGATACCCATATTGAAACTAAACTCAAATTAAATTTATTATTTATTATACAAAATTATAGTGTAAGAGATTATTAATATTTAAAACTGATATTTGAATTTATTCTGAAATTAACAAAAAACAAATTATTAAGAGAATATTTCACTACTATGGTGCAAAGCAAAACAAAAGAAACGTTTAATTTTTCTGTTTAGACTTTATGTTCTGCTTTGAATATTTATTTCTCTTAAGTTTTTATGCAAAAAAATCGTTTGTTCAAAACAGCTCTAAAAAAATTTTAGAAGTATCGTCGCACCGACAGAAAAATATCGCCGATATCGATATATTGACAAATCAGAAAAATCGCCGATACATCGGAATCGGTATCGGTATTCATTATATCCCTAATCTCAAATACACTGGTTGATTGGCAGAAATTCGACTGCAAACTTTTAATATACAAGTCGCTTTTGAAGCCAATATGGTGTTACTATATCCCGTTAGGGGGCACTGTTTCAGCTTACAATTTAACGAAGACAAAACAAAATTTTAAGGTTAATAACATCTGCTCCATGGTACATTAAGAATTCAAATTTAAATCGTGATTTAAAAATGGGACTAGTGACTCAAGAAATTCCAAGATACGCAGGGAAATACTTAACTAAACTTTAGTCACATCCTAATCCCCTTGGTCGTAACATCTTGAATTTTATTGGACACATTCGCCTAAAAAAGAGGGACTGCTTGAAAATACATTTATTTTTACTTTCTGATTATCACTTTTCATGTATTATTTATAACTATCACTAAGTTTATGTCCGACACTGGTCGGGTCTAATAATTATATTTTAGCTTTAAGATTTGATTACTTATTGTTAGTTCATATTTGAGGATACAATAAATAAGTACATGTATAAAAAAAACATGTAAGTATCCATACTACAAGTAAATTTCGAAGAACATTTTCAAGAAGACTTAATTTCACTGCTCAACAAAATAGAGTTTTTTGATGATGTTTAAATACAAAAAGCTGAATCTTATGTATTTTTGTCTTTTGGTTACGATGGCGTCATTTTCTCTCTCATCTCTAGTTTCGAAGATATGGTGTGATTTAAGAATTGCACAAATTGCACCTCTTTTTGATATATTCCGTTAATATATCACGAATTATACTCCAAACTTAGAAATACTTTCTGGATTATTAATGTACACAAAATTTCCTTTCATTTAAATAGATTCACATTGATGAGTATATCAGCGTATCTGACTATTATTGCAACGATATTTAAAATCATGTGTTTTTAGTTTAGTCCTTGAAAATTTTTTGATTATAATTTTTTTATCTAATATAACGAATTCTTATGTATTTTGGTTCAGTGATTACAAAAATAGGTTTATATCTTATCCACCCCTCTAAAAAAATCCTGAAATTTTTCTCTTCGAATGCCATCCAAAAAAGTTGTTTTTTATATTACATTTCTCCATTTACAAGTTATTAGTGCAATTATTACGCAAAAAATGTTGTATGGACCAGCCAAGAAAATGGTCATATTTTTAACTAGAGCTGATACATAAATTTCAACCATGGAACTGAAATCGTCATCAAAAATTGGTCTAATATCATGTAACATAACTAAATCGTCAGAAACACTGTTTTGTAGCAATAAAAAAAACTATTTTCTATAATCACCCTTTCCCTAAAATTGTGATCGCCAATGTTTGCGTTGTTTTTGTGGAAAAACTTTATACTGTACTATATTCTAATTTGGTTCACCATTTTTCGTTCACGGAAAATATTTCACGTGAATATAGCGCCGCTGGTTTTAAATTCAGCATTTTTTTGATACGTTTCTATTATATTCTAATAATTTTGTAATAAAAATTAAAATTTTTCTAATTTTTTTATTTCGTAAAAGCTCTGGACTGATTCATCATTCAAATCTTGAAATTTTTTTAATGTAACACGAAATATCTCTGAATTTAGAGGGGCTAGAAAAGAAATAAACCCATTTTTGTAATCAGCAAATCAGTAAAATACAAAAAATTAGTTATATTTGTTAAAAAAAAATTATAATCAAAAAATTTTCAAGGACTAAATTAAAAACACATGATTTTAAACATTCTTGCAATAATAGTCAGATATAATCAGTCAGATATAATCAGCAATTTGAATCTATTTAAATGAAAGGGATTTTTGTGTAGAGTTAATAGTCCAGAAAGTATTTTTAAGTTTGGAGTACAATCCGTGATATATTAACAGAATATGTAGTTCAAAAAGAGGTGCAAATTATACAAATCCTAAATGACACTATATCTTCAAAACTAGAGCTGGTAGAGAAAAACGCCATCGTAATCAGGAGACAAAAATATATAAGGACCGGCAACCCTTATTTAAACATACAAATCAGTGATGTGCAGTGTTATTATTGATTTTGAATAGTTTTTTGTTTCACGTGTAAGAAATATAAAAGTGTAGTTATGTCCGTTTGCATTTAAGGTGACGATATACATACATACTAGAGTGGAAAAATAAATAAAAAAAAATTTCATGCCGATAGTTGTGTTTTAAGAGGTGCGTCCGGCCCTCAAGGTTGCCCTAAAGCCCATATATTCAATGTATTTTTCTCAAGTTTTTTTAAACTATATATACATATATGTATGAAATAATTTAATAGATATAAGCTCTTATTGTACATGGTAAATATAAAAAATTTCATACTTTGTTACATAAGATTTTTGGTATTCTGTTGGTTGTTTTCCTTATTATTTTCTATAATATTAATTTTAGCAAACAAAATTTTTTAAGACTAATGTTGTTGACTTAAAGAGCTAAAATATTGCCATATGTCACACTTTTTTGTATTTTTTTAAATACAACTGAACCGATTTGGGGGTGAGAATAGAAGAATTAAAATAAATTCAGTAAATTTCGACTTAGACCGCGCATGAAGGGTTCCGTACGGACACGAGATATGTAATTCAATACGAACTTTAGTAGCCTATATAAAATAATATTTTAGCTGATGGCCAAAGTAGCTAGTGCTATTCAAAATATTATATTAGTCTTATATTTATATAAGTTTAATATCATGTAAATAAATATATAATAAATAATAAAATATAGTTCTGGCATTTTTTTTCGTTTTTGAAGTTTTTTTTACTTTTGGCGATTTTTTTTATTTCGGTCATTTTTTTAGTTTTGACATTTTTTCTCGTTTTAACGATTATTTTCGGTTTTTGGCGTTTTTTTATTTTTTGGCGATTTTTTCGTTTTGGAGATTTTCTTTAATTCTGGCGATTTTTGGTTTTTGTCCTTTTTTCATTTTGGCGACTTTATTCATTTAGGCACTTTTTTGTAGTTTTGACATTTTTTTCTCATTTTGGCGATTTTTTTCGGTTTTTAGCAATTTTTCAATTTTGCGATTTTTTTTAATTTTTGCGATTTTTTTCATTTTGGCTATTTTTTTCATATTAACAATTATTTTGTTACTGGAGCCTTTTTCGGATTTCGAAAATTTTTTTAATTTGGACAATTTTTTCGAATTTTACAATTTATTTTAGTGTTAGAAATTTTTTTTAATTTTGGCAATTGTTTTCTTTTTGGCGATTTTTTTGAAGTTTTGGCGATTTTGTTTTGGTTTGGCAATTTAAAATTTTCAGATTTTTTAGTTTACCGTTTGTCAAAATTACATAGTCAAAATTGCATTAACTAAAGCACCACCCTTTAATTTAAGTTTTTTTTTTTAAATTTTAGTGTTAATTGTTGTAGTCTATACAAAAATACCATAATTTTACATCCCAGTAAAAAAAGAGACTCCAAAAAGTCATGAAAATGCAAAGTTTGCGATCTGGAAGTAGTGAAAATTTCGATCCGATCTAATGATTTTTACATAGGGTTGTCATTGCAAGAAGTTCTCTTTTTCGATGCCTGGTCACTGAATTGGAAGCGATATTAAGAAAAATTCCCTTCTTTGTGTTCTATGATAATATTTTCATCGAGGAAAAATGTTAAATAGTTACCTATTTTAACAATTCGTTTCTTTTTATACGAATTTAAGCCCGAAACAGCAAATAACTTTTAAATTTTAGACTAGAAATATTTCATGAATTTCTTCAAATAAATATTTTTTTTTTTAAATTCTGGTGAGTATTTTCTTACACTATGGAGGAGTTGCAAGGTTTTATATGACTAAAATAAGCTTCTAGATGGTTTTATGCTTAATATCGGCATATTAAAAATATCGATTTTTTGGAAGCAATGAAAATGTAGTTCCACTAGAATGACTTGCATTTTTTTTCACTAGGATATTTCAAGTGTCAATATACATATGTACATACAATTGTATGTGTATTACATGGGATTTTAAAATTTTTCGTTGCTCGTTTTGCGGCCAAGGTTCTACATAGTCTGTCTAAATTTCAGGTCCGTAGCTCTTACGGTTCCTGAGAAAATACCGTGTGACGGACAGCCGGACAGACGGACAGCGTAGCGAAAACAATAGGGTTCCTTTTTTCACCTTTGATGTGCGGAACCTTAAAAATAACGGCAACCCTGATACATAAATATATTTCTATATAAAAATTTTTACAAGATTAATTTAATGGATTACGTATTCTCGTTAAATAATAATCTACTAATCGCTCTTATTTTTGAGCTTTTGAGCTTTATTAGATTATTACAATAACAATTTTTCTTATATGTTGGACAAGTTTAATATAATGTGAAATATGTGTACTCTTATAATCGAATAATTGACAACCTCTCAAATTATTCTCAAATATGAAGCAAGCTTAGAAGAAAAGTCTGTTTTAATACATCAGTAATTATTAATTGGACTACAACGCTTGCAAATAAATATGTATTTTAAAGTGTATTGTACAAGCGTATTGCAAATTCAAATCCCAAAATCTACCAGCACCTGACACAATTCATAAATTATGCAGTCTCATTCAAAGTTCCATTCAGAATTTGACGAAAGAACAGGTTGCAATTGTTTGTGAATATTATGTTAATTTTTATATTCAGAAGTTTTGCGCGCAGGGAATATTTAATAGAAAAGAAAACACATTATTTGTTAGATCACGTAACGATCGGTTTTGTAATATTTTAGAAAAAAAAACACATTTAACAGATTCTATTTTAGAGCCCGCATTTATTTTGCCTGAAAATAATGAAAAAATATGCAAATGAAAAAATATTCTCACGATCGATATGACAATTTTTCGCAGTTACAAAAAGCAAAAGCAGAAAATCTTGCTCAACAACAACAACTTTAATTACAGCAAATGCGGAAAAACTGCACGTATGTATGTATGTAAGATAGAAAGGAGGATGTTGCGGACAGACATAAAGTATTGGAATGCAAATACATGCATTAAAATTTTCGAATAAAAAATTCACAACTGATAAAGAAAAAGTGGAAGATGATCGTAAATGTCTTTTTAAATGTAATAAATTTGCATAAATTTTGTAAAATCTTGAAAGGGTTGTTTGGTTGCTTCGTTGGCCTGATTAAAGTGATGAAAACTGAAAAAGAAAATTCTCACACTTTTAACTAATTTGCATAAAAAGCAGCAGCAGCAACACAGCGCTGCTCACTGATCAAACAAATACATCATCATTACGAAAATGTTTAAGCAGAAGAAAATTTATGTAAATTATCTTCTTATTTGCCATAAAGAAAAGTGAAAGTGAAGACATTTCAAAGAATGCAAAATCTAAAAGAAAAGTGAGTTAAAAAAAAACAGCAACAAATAAAAATTTGCTTTTATTTCTGGCTGCTGGCTGTCTTGCAAATGGACTTGAAGGAAATGCAACGCTGCCACAAGGGGCACGTTTTTTTTTTTTTTTGTTACTGTTGACGATGTCCTATAGAGAACACACGTAAACTATTCAATCACTACAGGGGTTAATTATGCACCCAGAGTCTTTTGCGCAAGAGCAAACTGTTTTACACATACATACACACACACACACACACACACATACACAGGCAAACCTTAATTATTAATAAATAGATCGGTGCTGTATGAGCCGAAGGGGTGCAGTGACCTTAAGTCATAAAAGAGAAAACCTTTTCCTAGGTCGCTCACCCTGAGTGTCTGGGTGAGTGAGTGAGTAAGTTAGTGATGGTCACATTCTGTGTATGTGAGTGTTATTAACTGCAGAAGGGAAAACTTATTTATCACTCACACACTCACACACTCACACATCTACACAAGATCACATCCTCAAGGGGTTAAAGGTAATATTTTCGTACATTTTTATGTAAATTTGCATATCTCTTCTTAGCTTCAATTTCCTTTTAAGAATTATGCAAATTATATGCAAAACTTTATTAACCGAATACTTTTTATCCATTAGACAGCCGGGCAAATATTTTAACTCTTTTGTTTAATTTTTTCGTCCAACATTTGGCAAAATGTTCTCACGCTTTTCTCGCTGTCGTTGCTTTTCAATTTTTAATAAATTTTCAATCGTTTCTAATAACGTCTTCTATTGATTTTGCATGTCTCACAAATTGATCTTGCTGCGTCGCCCCTGGAGGACAGTAGGTTGGTTTGATTAAAGTGTTTGTTTGGCATTTTGGGAAAACTTTTGAATTTTTATGCAAATTAGTTAAGTTGTTTGTTAATTATTTTTGAAGGTAAATTACGTGTATTGGAAAAATTTTCAGGTATTAAAATATTTTAACGTATTTTTGTTTTTTTTTTATTATGTATGTAAAATGAATATGCAGCTATATATGCAATTTTGAATCAACCGTTAAATAAGGTTTTATTATAACCCTTGATTCGTTCTTTCTAGAATTTCAAAGAAATGCAGGTACAACTTAGTTTAGCAATTTTTTTTAAACATAATATGCAATCTTAATATTTTCATGATAAAATATCGCATTTGAAACTACGGGGTGAATTTTCTTAAGCCTCTTGAAGAAATACTGTTATGCATTTTAATTAGTTTTCTTGTCTTGAGTTGAATTTTCAAAAAAATTTGCTAGCATCAATACAATACATAATACAATACATACATATCTTTATCCCGTTTTTACGCGCTACTTAGTTGTTAAAAAAAGTGGAAAGTGGAGTGGAAGTGTAAGTAAATACTCGTATCTGACGAAAACCGTTTGCATATAACGCACTATTTGAAAACAATATGTAAAATGTTGCCGATTACTTCTTTTTTTTAAGGAATCTAAGCGCCAGGTCGATTTCTGTTCTACTGTTACACTTTAAAAAGCTTTATTCGAACTTTATATTGCAACCGTGAGCACTTTTAATTTAATAAAACACTTCATAAAATCTCAAAACTTGTTTTTAAGAGATTTTCTACAAAAATTAATATACGACTGACTTTCTTAGCTAATGTCATCATACTTCAGATAAGACTTCTTTCTCTTCATGCTTAATAGAATATTTGCATAGGTTACTATAACTGGTTTTTACACTACAGCTTGTGGCCGTGAACAGTGCGCTAAAAATTACCAAGCTTTATTGTGGTAATTTCCAAAACTGCATCAATTGCTAAATTACTTGCGTATTGTCAAGAGTAGGGTGCGCTGTTCAGTTGTAACCGAAATCGAAAGAGCTGCTTTTTAAGACAAATATTCGAAACCGAAAGACTAAAGAGAAAACGGTAGATTTTTATATGTTTTTTCTTCTTATTGTCCTAATTTTATTTTATTTTATTCAATCAATCATTTGTAATAATTTGGGAGTGCTATTTAGTATTGGCGTTTAATAAGGCAAAGCTTATGAGCAAATACGAGTAGTTCCAGGCTCTTTACAACGTGGACTAAAATTAATGGACCTATTTGTAAGAACAGATAGCTCGCAATGGATTGATGGGTTTTCCATTAGAAGTTTAACACAATCTCAATAAGATAATCAAATGTAATGAGTTACTGTAATTTGACTGAGTTTTATTATCAACTTTACAGGACTTTTTGTGCAGTTAAATAAAAAATGCTGCCTTAATGCGCCGGTACACTATTGTGGTTTCCTGCCTAAAAGTGCAGCTAAAGCAAAATTTTAAAAATTATAATAAATAAATTCAGTGCGACTGTCGCTCGCACACGGACATTACATGTGTATATATCTAATACTATACGAACTTTAGCTTAGAATATCTTACCTCATGTAGACAATTAAAAAAATTTAAGTACACGGTAAACTTTTTTTTGGATTTTGGGAATTGTTCTTATTTTGGCGCCTTTTTCGTTGGATTTTTTTCGTATTTTTGCGTTTATTTTATTTTTATTTGTTTTTGTTTAGCGTTTTTTCTGTTTAGCGATTTTATTGGGGTTTTGGCGATTCTTTTCGGTTTGACGTTTTTTTAGTTTTGGAGTTTTTGAAAATTTCAAGAGTTTGCATCTTATGGTTTCGAAGATACAGAAAGTTATCATAATTACATAATTATATAGAAAACACTTTAATTTTGATTTTTTTTTTAATTTAAGTGTTAATTTTTGTAGTCTGTATTAAAAATACACTCTGTTTGCAAAATTTCACGTATCTATATATTCAGTACAGATTCGGTTATCGCAACCTTCGATAAGCGCAACACACCAATATTTGAAATACCCAAATTCTTAACATACATAGGTTAACGCAACTTTAAGAAAAACAAGACCTTAATTAATGCAACTTTGCAGAACTGAATATTAGATCTGGATTAGAAACCTCTATAGAGCTGTATGTTATGTTTGTCTCTCTGAGAGAATTTGTATGTAGCTCGTTCTTCTTTTTCATTAAAAATACAAAATACATTAATACACTACACAGAATGTGTTCACACAATTAAAAAACAAAATGTGTATTTGGTACACAAATACACGATAAAGATTGTTGTGAATTAAGCAAATGATCTTAGTATATAAATTCCCACCAAAAAATTTCAAAAAAGGTAATCGAGTTTGCAATTAAGTATTTTTGATGGAAGCTCTTCCCTACTGGATTACCAACTTAATGATTTTAACAAGGCGTGAGACTAAAATAATCGGTTCTTGAAAAGTACTTGCTATTTTTATTTAGCAACTTACGTTCACGTAATCTATTTAATCTAAAAAAATCTTTCTCCTCATTTAGCAACTTGTACAAATTTTTTTAAATCTTAAGTAATGTGATTTGTAAGCGAGTAATGATATTTGGCAATCAGAAAAGTAAGTCATTATATGTTTATAGTTCTGATGGTAATGTGTAATTTTTTGCTGGGTACATAAATATCTGTTGTTATCTTTACATTTATTTTCAGTTGCGCGCCTTCTACAGCCACATTTAGAGTTTAAAGCAAATTGGAAAATAAAAACACAGGATTGGTTATTGAGATGTTGTTAGATTATGTGGTTGCGTATTGCTTTACATAGTGTCCACACCTGATGATTTTATATCATAACTCGTAATATGACGCCGGCAGAGCAACTGTAATTTTTTTAAATTAATATCAGCACAGAGGGGTAGACGTTGATGATTTTATATCATGATGAATCAAACAAATACTTAAAAAATACTTGCCGAAAATATGTAATTTTCGTGTTGTTTAATTTTTTGATCCCAAATAATTATTGTGCCCCCTTTTTTAATCAAAATTTTTTTAATATATAAACATTAAATGGACACACGCAAAGAAAAGATATGGTTGTAGAATGCTTGAGAAAACAATATTATGTTCTCAGAAACAAATGTGTGGTCGTTGAAAACAAGTTATTGTTATTTTAAAAATTAATTTTGTTACGGTAAGCAAAGTATTGCTTGAATTTAATAATTAAATTATTATATTCATAAAAGATTGTGATATGGTTCGGGTTTAACAATATAGTTTTGTTAAAAATTTATGACTGCAACATAATTTTTTTATTTTTTAAAAATAGTATAATGTAAATAACAATATAACGTTATCCAAAACCATACTATGTTAAGTTCTTAAAAAAATCTTTTTCGGAAACCTCTTCGTTCAGTTCAGTGTTTCAGTTCTTAGCTATCGGTATTGCACGCGTCGTGTTAAATAAATAAATGAAGTACAAACAAACGAAAGGGTAGATAAATAAAAACATATACGTACATTTGTATGTATGATTATCTCTTTATACATATTGTCTGTATTTCCTGCATACACACATTTGTAAGTATACATTTCTAAATATACATATATTTTATTTCAATAATATTAATTTATTTTTATTTCGAATTTAACGCACAGCTGTTTTAGCCAATAAATATATGATTGAAAAACCAAATATTATTATTATATTAAATAATACTGTTGTCGCATTTAACGATATTATTATAAGACAAGAACATGGTATAGTGAGTCTCAATAATATTTTCGTCATATCTAACAATAGTGATGTCATATTTACAATAATAACATAAGGTGTAACAAAGTTTATTATTTTCGTTGATAATATTATTATTAACTCAGATAGTAATATTTTTAAAAGTTTGATTTTCTATTGACAATAATATGATTTAACTACAATCATATAATTCAATCATAGTATGTTGCTGTTTGATTATGGTTACCTCAACCATATTTTTTCTTTGCGTGCAGTAATACACAAAATGCCATTTGATATCAAGATGATGCCATAATATTAATTAATTGAGTCTATACGTAATGCATTTTCATCATAATATCAATTTGACATTCATCATGATATAAATTCATCAGTTGTGGACGCTATGTTAAGGCAGAGACAATGATTTCATGGTCTTACGAAAATATATATATATATATATATATATATATATTAAATTTGCGAAAAAACCTCAAATAGTCTTGGACCAATAATTTGTAAACAAAAAGGCGTTTGTTGGAATTTGAATTTGAACTATAAATATCACACAAAAACATGCATGCAAGAACATGTAGAAAAAAAGTAATAAAAATATGCCAATTTTATTGATTCCTAAAGATATTTCGTTTTTATATTATCAGTGATAAATATTCACCCTTATTCCAGTTGTCGTCATCGACGTCACTTTAACACAACTCCAAAAAATTGGGGCTTGTTTACTCGCGCTCAAGAACAATTTGGCGCAAAAGATAATCTATTTCCATTTTCTAAGATCTAGAAAATATCATAAACCTGCAAACAGGGGTCAGTTCTTTTCGATAATGGTTGTTGTGTTAAAGTGACGTCGATGACGACAACTGGAATAAGGGTGAATGAAAATAAATAATTCCAATTTTTACTTGTCATTCAATGTTTGCGAGCAATATTCTATTTCTGTTACTGTAAACTTCACATTGCCTGGGAATCATAATCATTTATCTATGTAGATGCTCCTTCTCACAAAATATGAGAAGGTTTAGAAGGTTTAGAAACTATTGGGTTGATCTAAATAAATAATAAATAAAAAATGGCATTCGATGACAAGCATCCATCGTAAGCTCTTAAAAGAACAATGAGAAACTAGACTCCTACATACATATTTGTTATGTGTGTTTTTCCTATAGAAGCATTCTCATGGATTTTTTTTGCAAATAAATGTAGAGAGTTTACCCTCTCGACAAAAGGAAATAAATTTCATGTTCTCAACGAAGTGAAAATTTATTAAGAGTGAGGAGTATTCAATAATTAAAGGCCGTTCCGATATTTTTCTTTTACAGACGAAAAAATATTTATTCAGATAAAACGAAATTAGTGAAATTATATGATCTGATAGAGCATTAGCTATTATTGAGGTCTACATTCGCCATTTTTTACTGACAATAATGCAAAAACTAACCCTCCAAAAATGATTTTGCAAAACTTTGCAGAAACTCCTCCTATTTTATTCACGCCGAATAAAAACCCTTAAAAACTATTTACCTCCATCTCATATATACAAGTATAAACCTAAACTACATACATATATACATATGTGTACATATGTATGTATATTTAAATATCTCATATATATATATAAAGGTATTTATTTATTTGCGAAATCGCCAATCATTTGCCAAAACTGCAACGCAATCGACAACAGACAGACATACTGGAAATAACTTTAATCAGAAATTTGATAAATGTTTATTTGCAACACTCTGGCGCAGCTTCCCTTAACTATATAACGAGCCAAATTGTTGTATTGCATTAAAGCAGCAACAACAGGATTCTTTCGCAAACTCAAACAACCCTCTTGTTGTTACATTTATTCGTACAAGCACCAGGGTAATATTTATAACAACAACTAAGAAGCCGTAAATATGTAAGTGAAAAATTACAACAAGGAGTACTCCGTATGTAAAGTTGCACAGTGGACTAATTTGGATTAGTAGGGAATAAATTTTGTAGCCCACCAATCTAATTGCAAAGATTATAGGAACAAAAAATAAATCTTGTATTAGAGGAAATTTAATGAATTTTGAAATATTTTGATCTGAATTCAAATTGTTGTTGACCTTGATTTCATTTCTAAATACATTTTACAACTATTAAAGCAACAAAAAATTATCCTTAGTAAATTCCACTTATTTTCATTGCTCACTAACCCAGCAAAAATTACACATTCCATCAGAACTACTTGCCATATAACGACTTACTTTTCTGATTACCAAATTTCATTATTCGCTTACAAATCAAATTACCTAAACTTAAAAAAAAATGATGTACAAGTTTCTAAATCAGGAGAATGATTTATTTAGATTAAATAGAACAAGTTGCTAAATAAAAAAAGGTAAAAGTACTTGTCAAGAATCGATTATTTGCAAAGCCGATTACCTTTTTTGAAATTTTTTATTATCGATATTTCGTTAACATTCGGTTAACTTTTTCAGGAAATCTATTTTTAATATTTTCATTTGAAAACTTTAATTTTAAATTTATTAACTTGTTGTTCAGCGTTGTCTATATGTGCATAAGATAAGAAGAAGAAAAGCTTGAAGTCTACTGATGATTTGTTATAGCAACAATGAAATGCATAAGACAACGCTGAACCACCAGCAAATAAATTTCAAATTAAAATAAACTTCTGACAATATGTCGATGAATAAATTTCTTAACCAAAAATGGAAAAGGGTTTGTCATTTCGTGTGTAATTTCCACAATATCAATATGCCACCCATAAAGTATATATATTCTGGGTACTTATGAATAGGGAAGCGATGTCCGTCTTTTCGTCCGTCCGTCTGATGTAGGTGAAATCGGTTTTCCGAAGCTCCCAGAAGAGCTAGAGGCTTCGGTCTTTAAATGGTGTATCAGAAGTCGTCCAACTTAGATTGGATTGGAAATCAGCAAAATCGAGCAGACGATTTCAGAGCTGGAAAACTTAAACTTTATTTTGTCATATAAAAGTAACTACTGAAAATTAATTTTTATTGTTTTTATTAAATAAAGCTATTTTATACTTCAGTACGAATAAAATTGGTATTAAAAATAAATGAAAAAATTAAAAAAATCAAAGAGACGTTTCCAGGGTTGGAAAGCTTTAACTTTTTTTATATAAAAGTAACTTACTAAAACAAATTTCTTCTTTTTCTCTATAAATTAAATATATCTTACATTCTTAAAAGAAAGAAATTGGTGTGAGAAATCAGAAAAATCAAAAAGGATAATTCCAGGGTTGGGAAACTTATACTTTTTGTGATATATAAAAGTAACTCGGTCTAATTAATTTTCTTATTTTTTTTTATAAATTATATATATATTTCACGGTAAGGAAAGAAAAGTTTGGTGTAAAAAATTATGAAAATTAAAACTGCAGATCCAGGGCTGGAAGCTTTGAACTTTTCGGGATATTAAAGTAACTAAATAAAACTATATTTTTTAGTTTCCATTTTTTTTTGTTCACTTTATATTTTTTTAGGGACTACTAGAATGGTATAAGGAATCTGAAAAATATAAAAGGATAATTTCAGAGTTGGAAAATTAAATTTTTTTGTGCATAAAAGTAAGTAGGTAAAATAATTTTTTTTTTGATTACAAATTACACTGCACAACACTGATTTGGATGTTTAAATAAAAGTGACCGCTTCTTAGGTATTTTTGTCTCCTGATTACGATGGCGTCATTACTTTTTCTGTATCAGCTCTAATTTTGAAGATATAGTGTCATTAAGGATTTGCATAATTTGCACCTCTTTCTAAATTATTCTGTTAATTTATCAGGGATTGTACTTCAAACTTAAAAATACTATTAATCTACACAAAAATCCCTTTCATTTAAATAGATTCACATTGGTGGGTATATCAGGGTATCTGCCTTTTATTGCAAGGATGTTTAAAGTCGTGTGTTCTTAGTTTAGTCTTTGAAAATTTTTTGATTATAATTTTTTTACCAAATATAATTAATTCTTATGTATTTTTGTTCGCTGATTAAAAAAATAGGGTTATATCTTTTCTAGCCCCTCTAAATTCAGAGATTTTTTGTGTTACATTAAAAAAATGTAGACATTTTTCTTTTCAAAAGCCATGCAAAAAATTGTTTTTTATATTACATTTGTCCATTTACAAGTTTTTAGTGCAATTATTTCGCAAAAAAAAGTTGTATGGACCAGCCCAGAAAATGTTTGTGTTATTGGTAATTTTTATTTAAACATCATGAAAAAACCTCTATTTTATTGTGCAGTGTTATTTATGCTTTATTTTTAGAAAGAAATAGTTTAGCATAAAAATTATATTAAAAAACATAGCACCAGACCTGGAAAACTTAAACTTTTTTTGGTATATAAAACTAATTAAACAAAAACTAGTTATTTCTTTGGCAATTAAATATAGTGCATATTTTAAAAAGAAAAAAATTAGTATTAAAAGTTAGAAAAAGAATCAAAATTATGGTTCCAGGGTTGTAAATTAAAAAAAAATTTGGCAAAATTATAACCAAAAACAACTTTTTTTTCAATTAAACATATTTCATGTTTTAGGAAGATTTTTTTATATCTGTTCAATTTTTATAAAAGAAGGTTTGTGTCATGTTGCTAATTATGCTCTCAGCTCAGTTATGTTTCAAATCAATGGTTTTTCGATGACAGCTTGTAACGAGTTCTTATTAATTTTTTAGTTAATAGAAATAAAAATAAAATTTATCGCTAAAGAACAGTCTTAACTATAAAATTAATTAAAGGACATGTTCAGTTCCATTTAGCTGAAAAATTTCTTTTGTGCTGAACAAAGTTGATAAAATTCTTTAGGAAAATTGAGAAGCTTAACAATTTTGCAACATCAAAGATTATTAAGTAAAACAAGTTAGTTTACTTGGTATAGAGGTACAATACTAATACTATTTTATAGGGTTATTAAATAGTAGCACGGTTTTGGAACATCCCGAGTGCCACTGAACAAGTACAGATTTTGTGTTATTGCATGACTTGTTGTCGTTTTTGACGTTGTAAAATATTTCTTATATACAGAAAAAAATCGAAAAATACTTGCACTAGGGCAAACAAATATAAATTTTTTTACAAAACAAATATGTATGTATATCCTTATGTATGTATCTCCATACTTCATACAAACACTTTGGCAAAGCGTATATAAGTTTCCGCATATCCGAATATAGCACTCTTACTTGTTCAAATCTCAAAACTTTTTTTCATTTTACAAAACCGGGATATTATTAAAATGGGTTTTAATTGTATTTGATTGCAAATTTTTCGAATTAAATGTTCTTGAAATAAATTTCAAATACATTTTATTTATTTATGAATACTTGTACATATAAAAAAAATTTATACTCAGCCTCAGACAACTCTGAAAATACCGGGTAACTACATTAGAGTATTGAGTACCCAGAAAATATTGCAAATATCCGATACTCTGTACTCTGACAACACTATATCTGATTTCAGGGGCCTAACTCCCTTATGTGAGTTCAATATTTTACTTATATACATATTTAGATCTGTATTTTTGTATGTACATATATACGTTCAAGAAATACAAATATAAAGAATTTCTAGTTGACTTTAAACATAACAAAACACACAGCAACAGTTGTCAGGGAAAATAAGAAATCATCCAATTCTGGTAGCATCTAATTAACAAATTTAACTGCATCTGAGCAACCAATAAAATAATCGAAAATGTGGCTGTTGCTCTATTCTCTAACTTTATACTAATTAAATATTATTATTAAAATTAAAATAACATCTATAATCCTTTCCTTTTTTTTACAGATGTATGTCAGTGACGTACCTATAAATTTTTTCTAGGCGTGGCATTATGACTGCTGATTTTCATGAGTTATAATAAAATAAATGATCACATGCAATTTTTAATAATTCGAGGGGGGCAATGCAGCCCTCCAGAATGGACTTTCTGCGCCTATGATGTACGTACATACATGCACATTATTTTGCATATATACATAGCAACAAACATTTGCTTATGCTTACTATTTATTCATTGGTTCCCAGTAAAAAAAGAGACTCCGAAAAAGTCATGAAAATGTAGAGTTTACGATGCGGAAGTAGTGCAAATTTCGATCCGATCTAATGATTTTTACATAGGGTTGTCACTGCAAGAAGTTCTCTTTTTCGATGCTTGGTCACTGAATTGGAAGCGATATTAAGAAAAATTCCCTTTTTTGTGTTCTATGATAATATTTTCATCTAGGAAAAATTTTAAATAGTTACCTTTTTTAAAAATTCGTTTCTTTTTATACGAATTTAAACCCGAAACAGTGTTTTCATGTAACTTTAAGCAAATAACTTTCAAGTTTTAGACTAAAATTAGTTCATAAATTTCCTTAAAAAATAAATTTTTTTAAATTCTGGTGAGTATTTTCTAACACTATGGAGGAGTTACAAGGTTTTGTGTGACTAAAATAAGCTTCTACATGGTTTTTTGCTCTCTCTCAGCAAGTTAAAAATATCGATTTTTTGGAAGCAATGAAAATGTACTTCCGCTAGAATGACTTCCATTTTTTTCACTGGCTTATGAAATTAATTTTTTTTGCCTTTTTTCAACACTGAAACAAAAACTCGATTCGCTTGTTATCGAGTGACTTACATCATCAGAAAATTTCTTCCTATCGAAATTAATTGCAGGAATTAGCCCCCCATTTAGGTTGGGTTATTCCGGATAGTCAAAGATCTCGCATAAACTGGAAGTGGTAGAAGACAAGAAACTATCAATATGACACTCTATTATTTTACAAACCTTGGTGTTAGCACCAGGCAGTGAAATTTATTGTGTCCCAGAGCCGGACAATGAGTCAATAGGTGCTATATTGTGTCATTTCCAGTGTCCAATTAGTACTTCCACTAGAAGTCAACACTTACTTCTACTTAGCGATAAAAGCAATTTATAGGATTTAGATTCATAAGAGCTCCACATTATTTTACAAAATTTACAAGTTCATGTTTCGCACCGAATATTCTACATTAACAGTTTCATTTTAGAGTCTATGTGCTCTTGCTAGTCTTGGATTGGTTTACAGACCTGCACTGTTTGCACGGCCAGTAGCAGGATTCCTTTTCTCGCCAATATCTTCCGTCACATAATGCATTTAGAATATCCCTGCACGCTTCAACAAACGATTTTTTAATGATTGCAGCTATTGCTTCAAGTGGTGCTTGGCTATCAATATACAAATTCACACATACTACATACATACGTTCCAAGTCTGAGGAGTGAGAGCTAATTCTACAGTAAATTTTTCGGCATAGGATTCCTCCTGAAATATACTATAGTTTTCAGAAGGTTTTTATGCTTCCGCATATCTGCTTACAAACTGTTAATCCTTTAATTTTTGCATTCGACCCACAGTGCTTCGTTGGGTTTTTCCTTCATTATATATTTCAATTTTGTCTTTGTAGTTGTTTTTTTTATATCTGACCGCTTTTTATTTTGCGTATGTCAAATATTTAAATATTCATTGTTGTTGTTGTTGTTGTGAAAATGTATGAGAAAAAATTCTGCACAAAAACACATTTTGGTGGTTGTAAAAAATTAATATGGAAATGTAAATGTAGGAAGAGGACGCAAAACAGAAAAAAACAGCAAAAATAACACCCCTCGCTTGAAGTTGCGATGAAAAAAATAATTATATATGTATGTATGTATGTATTTTTTTTAAAGCTGGATCGTCTCGTCAGCAAAATAATGCGATTTTTTTATATACTCGTGTGTATGTAAGTCTCTTTATATTGGGGTGGAAAATGTACAAGTAAGAAAAGACTTAAAATCTATTTTTGGGAAAATAAATTTTTTTTTATTCGGTCGTGCAATAAATTGTTTCGAAAGATGATTTACGGTACGAAATTTGAAGGATTCCCAGCAAAAGCTTCGGTTACTTGTATGGAAACATGTACATATACTCGCATTTATCGTAACTGCTTATCGATTGTCTATTTTTACTTGGAAAGCTTAAAATTTACTATTGCCGACTTAAGGCACAAGGGCACAATGAATCCGTCATATGTTTAACTTCGCCTTTTTCAACTGACATTAACGCAGCGGCGGAGAAGGTTGGCACAATGAGTACTTTATTGACGGAAGCATTTGTAGGTTGATTCACCATTTTATTTATTAAATTCAACTTTTTTATTTATTTGATTATTTCTTTTTTTGTTTAATTTTATTTTTTGCCGCGAGAAAACACAAACACATACCAATAAACATACCAAAAAAATCAACCCATGTCTGTCAAACTACTCAACGTACGCAAAAAGTTAAAAGTTGAACAATTTTTGTACTTTACGTTGACGCACACATACTGAATGTAACAGATCTCATAAGAAACCATGTATTTCAACTTAGCTGGCTGTCAGTTAAAAAAGTCGAAGTTTAACGTATGACGGATTCATTGTGCCCCGGCCTTTACTGCTTTAAGCGCAAAAAATGTTTTGGTTTTGTTTCCATTACAATACCGAGGATGTGATACTATTTTTATGGTAGGTATTGTCGAGTGCGCAATGGACCCAATTGGGACTGCGAGTGGAGGTGTGGTATAGCACCACCCTTCTTAACTAACCATTGTCAAGTGCGATCTATTTTGCAAAGTTTTCAAATACCTCCAAGGTCTTGAGTTACGAATAAAAACACTGCTTTGACCAACCTCTATGTTATTGCCAGCTTCTAATTTAGTTAAACATCAACCGAATTCAGATTTATTAACGTAAAGAATAGACTAATGGCCATTATTATGACTTAACGATAAAGTTTCGGATAGTTGTTCCTGACTTTAGCAAAACTGAACTAAAAAGTGACCTTTAAAACTTTTCATTATTACAACTGTCCGATAAAATAAATAATAAAATGTTTGGTTGGTGGCAACATTTCTGTGGATATTGTGGATATTGTTGCTTAAAAATGATAAGTGGCAACTTGCTTTTGTTTATTTGTCAAATTACAAACATAATGAAAATATTTTTTGTCAATGGTCGCATTCATAAGACGTAACAGTTGCGCAACCGTTGAGTGTTTGTCTTAGAAACGCATAGTTGAGTAGTTTCGCTCCACTCAACAGTTGAGTAATTGCTGCCATTTTTTCCATCATAAAATTTTTTCGCTACCTATAGTCAACATGTTGTGCTCAGCCTGAACAGCTGATCGAAAAGACTTATGCCGTTTATAATATAATGCAACGCCGCTTTGTTAGATGGCGGCTGCAAATATTTGTTAAATTTTGCATTTAAAATGCGATAAAGGAACGAAATAAAGGAATTAAATTAAATTACTAATTTCATCAAACATATGTATGTTTATCATGCTGTCTATTTGTATTGTATATTACATATTTAATTCACTATTGCGTTTAAACGTTTTTTGAGCACATGGCGGCTCAGCGTTAAAATTAAAATACTATAGGCGCAGGTCTTTCTTTTTATTGCAGTGTTGTTCAAACACGGAATATTTATTTTAGGGAGCAAATTTTATTGTAAAAATGGAAGATTCCTGGGCTGCTGACTTCATTAAATATTCTGTGTTATACATACACTTTAGCTAAACTAATTAATTTAGCCAATCTAAGTTAGTTTATTTGTTGCTTTTTCGTTCGTTTTCAATTGCTTACGTTCATCAGCTGTTCATTTTGCAGTACATCCATCAATCCGTTTCTAAGAAGTAACTGTTGGGGCCAACAGCTGCCAACAGTTTCACAACAGTTGAGCTCAACAGCTACGTCTTATGAATGCGACCAATTTGTTTTGTGTTGCATTGCTTTTGTTTTATGCCAATTTGGACCAAATAAATTCGATTTTGTTTTATAAAGTAGAAAGTGTGGCAAGTGGCGAAAATGTGGCAACTTTAAATGACTATACCTCACAATAAAAGTTTCAGGTAGGATCAACCAACTTGTCTTTAGTTTATCGCTCACTTTTTGTTAAAATGAAGTTGTAATAATGAAAAAATGTTTATCCATCCAATAACATCCTACTTTTAGCTAACGTCAAGTTACAATAATGGCCCTAAGACTTTTCGAACAATATATATACGTATACATATGTATTTTTCAACCAACCTTCAGATATATGTGCGTATTTGTTTAGTAAATATTTTTTTGGCTTAACAAATGTTAAAAACAATTTAGTTTGGGATTTTAGAAAAAAATTAAAAATTAGATTTAATTAAGGAAGACAAATATTTTATTAAAAATTAATTAGTTTTCAACCAATCACGAATCCATTTTAATTGAAATTAGTTTTACTTCTTCAGTTAAGAAATATTACATTTCTCTTATTCCGTAACTATTTGTCGACGTTATTTTGAGACAATGCCCACAACCGCTCTAGGGAACAATTTCAATACTATTGGCACTCTATTCTCATTCCATAAGGTATAGAAAATGGCATGAGGCTATCGACAACAATAAGTTGTTTTCTACAACAGGTAAGCAGGCGACAAACATTTTGGGTATTGTATTAATGTGACGGCGATAAATATTCCTAGCTACAGAATAAGGATGATTAGCTAAAAATTCAATTGTTGTTTCTTTAAAGATTCAATTAAAATTTAATTAAAAATGTTTTCAAAGACTCAAGTCGTCAAACACTTTAAATATATTTACAGATTTATTTAAAAAATTAATAGAAATATTTTAGCAGGATATGAATTAAATAAAGTTCTAAAAAATAAAGAGTAAAGTTTTTATCCCACCCAATAGTAAAAATATATTGCCAAAATGAAATGTGATAAACAACAAGAAAGTAACATAAAAAAAATCACAAAAATAATATTTTTGCGGCTTCTTTGGGTGTATGTAGCTTTAAAATTTTTCCGGAATGTTTGAAAATTTAACGTGTCCTCTTTATTTTCCATCCTTCCTCATTTGCGTATCAACACAGACATACTCAAGCGTACTTTCTGTCTTTGACATGGTTTTATTATAATTTTATATACATACAAAAAACACATACACATACATACTCATACATGCATATGTATTGTTCTTTACTTTAAAGTTGGCATTTTATTTCATGTCTATTTTTGTCCTTTGGCTCTGATCTAAAAAAAAATTCAACGAGGGTAAGCTTGCCTTTTTCATTTTCCACAATTTTGCATAATTCTTTTTTTACAATTATTAAAAAGAAAATTTCATTATTTTCATTTTCACAGCCTCAACAGGGACAAAAGAATTTTTTTTTTGTTCTATCCAACATTTAACACTGAAGTAAACGTTAGAACAAAGTTTCAATAAAAAAATCGGCACATTGTTTGTGATACGTTGCCAAACGGAAAAGGACATGTGCTTCAGTTCAAGGATAATAAGAACATGTACTACATACACATATGTATATAATTGTGTGCGCTTTTCTTCCTAATTTTTTATATAGTACCATTTGTATGCCTTTGTATTGGTATGAGGTTGTGCATGTATGAGTGGATTGTTGATTGGGAAGCGTGTTTTGGTGCGATATGCTCGATGCGTATGCAAAATAAATAAATAAATAAATTTGGAATTTTAAATGTATGGAAAAGCGTTTGCTTTGTCTGGGAAATCGTAATTTTTTTACAGCAGTAACAGACAAGCAACCCTCATTTCCCGCAGATAATATTATTTATGAGATGACTATCTAAGAATATATTTTTTGCAATTTTATTTAGACATACATACAAAAGTGTATACATATGTATCAATGTATTAATATATAAATGCATATACAAATGTATTATATATAAAGTAAATTCTGGTTCCTAGCCAGGAGGGAGATAAAGTATATACATATATAAAGTATATCAGCCAGGATGGAGAGGGAATACGCACATTAAATTATGAAAATATTTAAATTATATGAACCGAGATAAGACATGCCTAGTAGGAAATTTACGGTTCTATGTATAAGAAAAACTGACATAAAGCTATCATGAGTTTCAAAAATTGATATGCTCTTAACACGTTTTGCAATACAATTTTACATTAAAAATTGTGCTAGGATTTCGCAAGGGTTAAAACTACATTATGCGGTGGTTTTTAATGTCCAAGTGTATAGAGGAACTCGTTGGCACCTCTCGACACGAATGCTAATTTCATGCCCGTTTTGTCTTATACATAAGGCTATTTTTAGTACTTCTTCAATTTTACTTGATATATTTTTTTTTCAGTGAAATGCGAATAGGATCCAGCTAAACCCCTCAATAATCAATTTCAATGTATTTTAATAAAAAAATATATTTTACTGAATAAGTAAAATAATAATTTTTAGATTATTAGTGCGTTAACAAATTTCAAACTATAATTTTTTTCTTTTCAATAAACTTTTAAATTTATTTTAAGCTACATTTTAATTTAAATACTTTAAATTACTTTAATCCATATACGCATTAAAAAATTAAATGCTGTAATTTGAAGCTTTGTTGTTATACTGAGATTTTTAATAACAACCAATTATTTTTAGGAAGATTTTATATAAATATGTGAAGTTTCTAAGATCTTTTAATACTTTGCAATAAATCAACCAAAAATTTCTGTTAAAATTTTATTTATCTTTGTTATCCTTAACTTTACTTCTTCAATACAACATAATTTTGTCAATTAATTGGAGAAAATTGCATGTTTTAAAAATTTTTTAAATACTTATAATTGATTTTGATTTTATTAAGAGGTGCTATATTGAAAAATTTAATAGATTGATTGAAAAAGAGGAAGCATAATTACAATTTAAAATAGGAATAATTTCAAATAAAACTAACAGCAATATAGCATTATCACAATAAACCCAATTGGATCTCCGAGTAGTGGTGCGAGTAGTGGTAGGTGTCTTACCCCTACCTAACCTAACAGCAACTTTATTTTTTTGGAAAATTTCAGCCAGAGACCAGCACTAACTGACTGAATGCAGTCTTGGCCGAGCAGCCAAAGATTTCCGATAGCCACTGATATTTTACATCACTCTGTTTGAACTTTCGCTGTAAAAAGAAAATATTAGAAAATATATTCGAAGCCCATATTTTAAAACAGTACAACTTTAGGAAAGTTTTTTTTACCCGACTGCCAAGAAGGGTTATGTTTTTCGAGCGTTTCTTTTATATATGCTTGTAAATTTCTTTATTACCACTTATTTTAAATTTATAATTTTTTTTTTGAATTTTATAAAAGTACATTTTTTAAGAAATTGTATTGCACTTTTTTATTTATATACTTGTTATTGTTAGTTGAAACACACCCTTAATTTTTTTTTGTAAAAGTACCATGCTAAGCAAAGTATCTCCTATAAAAATACCTTTTAAAGAAAGTCCATTCTGAAAAAGCATCTTTTAGGAAAGAAATTTTTTTGAAAAAATACATTTAAAGACAATAAAAATGATCTCTAAAAAAGTTTATTGATAATTGTAAAAAACTTTTTTTTAAATAAGTTATGGTTTCAGAAGATCTTTAAAAAAAATCATTTTATAAAAAGGTGATCTACTTAATTTTCTGTTTTCAAAGCGTTACTTTTCTGAAACGTTCCTTCCTCAAAATGTACTTTTCTATGTAGCATAATAGAGCGGGTGATAGAATAAGAACCATTTACTTAAAAAAATTTGCCTTACTAGAAATAGTAATTTTTGGAAAAAAGAACCTTTTTCAATTTTAGCAGTAATTTATTTGCAAAAAAAGTTTAATCATTTTTTACGTACACCTTCTGAGCTTTTTTAAATATCAGTTGAACCGATTTTTAGGCGAATTTTAGATGTCGTCGACGGAATCGTTCGGCTTAAGTCTCCAGTTACGGATGGTGCCATTATAGTTACAAAAGAACATGTTTAGGAACTTGTTTATTATTTTGATCTCAGTACTTACAGTGATGGAAGCTTGTGGACAGGATTGTGGGCCTTATTTTCATATTATTTTTTCCGCTTTTTTCTTTCTACTTTTTTCTAAATTTTTTTATCATTAAGTACTGGATGCGTTATAATAGGCACTTACTTAAAGAATCCAATTTAAATAATAATATATAACAAATTTTTATGGGCTTGGCTTGGCCGACTTTTATAAACACTGTATTTAACTACTCTAACGGCCCTTTTCACAATGTACAATTAAAAACTAACAGGAACTTTAACGGAAGAATTTAAAGAACTTGCAGTTAAATATCACGTTAACTCTTAATCAAAATTGCAAACTTTACTTTAAATATTTTAGAAAAAAATAACTGAATCAAATAAGATGTTCAACTAATTTTTTTATTTATTATATAAAATGTTTTTTAGATCTATGAAATAATTTGTAGAAAAAATTAAAAAAATTAGACAAACTTTTTTGCAGTATATAATAACAAACAAAAATGAAAAAGCTTAGAACCCCCGAATAAATCTAGAAAAGATGTAATATCTTCTAACATATTTAAACATTCAAACATATCTAGGAACCCTCTCGATCAAGTCACCTTTCAGGCAGAAAAAAAAAACTAAATCAAAATCGATTCAGCCGTTCTACGTGGACACGGACAGACACATACATACACAGACACACACTACAAACTTATAAACCCCTTTCTTTTGTCGGGGGTTAAACATAAATTTAACTGAAAAATAATAAATTTAAATATAAAAATAATTCAAAAAAATTTGATTAAAATTTTATTTTTATATAGATTGTATGAATAAGAATTTTGACTCTAAACTGTTTTTTTACATAAAATAAAATTGGAACAAATAATTAACTGGAACGATAAAAAATATTTACTGAAAATAAATTTTATTTCAAAACACACGGTTTTTTGAAAAGTTTTTGGAAATAATTTTTTCTGCTTAGTTTTAATAGAACCCTTTGTTAAAAACAAAAATCCTCACAAAAACATAAATGCGAAAAAAGTCCAAGTTCCTATCCAGCCCCCCCCCCCCCACCCCCAAAATAAAATGTCCGTGCTTTCAGATTTTTCTAGTTCATTGCTAGCCTAGATCTACTCGTGTACTAAATTTCAGCTCTCTAGCTATAGCTGAGTTGCTTCATCAATTTGATAAGTGTGTCAGTGGTCACTGGGTATGTCTTAAAATATGCACTTTTTCCACCTCCATATCTCAGGAAGCTTTCATTGTAAAACTTTCAAACTTTTTATATATCGTTACATGAATTTATTCTAACATTAAAAATTGTTTCGCGTAGTGTCACACTTAAGGTTAGGTTCGTTAAGTTTGGGCCTATGGCGGAATAATTTAAAGGACATCAAAATTTCAAGGTAAAATAATGTAAGTAAGTGTATGAGATTGATATGAGAAATAATGTGATTTTCATTCTTTAATTTTTTTACGAAGATTTCTATTTAGTTTTACGAATTCTGTGGTAGGTACTGTCTACCTAAATATATTAGTAAAAATATTATTTAAGTTTTTTAATCCATTAATTGAATACAAAATAAATCTTTTTTATGTATATATAATTTAATAAAAACTAGTACACAATCATTTAAATATTTAAAAAATTATGTGTATAATATTTTGATAATCACAAAGGGCAACATATCAAAGAGTTCGTAGGGTTGGGAGACTTAAGTCTCCTTTTGATTATTTGATTTATTAAATAGGCCAACAATATATAAAATCGTACAAGAATATTTTTTTTTGTTACAAGAGTTTTTTTGTATACTGTGTTTCTTTTCTAATGCATTTCCACTCTAGCAGTGATAAAAAAGAGAGAAAAAGATATGTTAATAAAATGCAAATTTTTCTGATAGAAAAAATAATTTTGTGTTAGATATCATGTATGCAAACATCTTGATATACTTACATATGTATATGGGTCCATATATTAAATCTTATTTCTATATATGGACCCACATATGAAGAGCTTCAAAATAAATGTCCATAAGCTCATATATTCCCAGTCAAAAAATTGGAAGTCATTCTAGCGGAAGTACATTGCAATGAACTTCCAAAAAATCAATATTTTTAATTTGCCGAGAGTGAGCAACAAACCATGTAGAAACTTCTTTTAGTCACACAAAACCTTGTAACTCCTCCATAGCGTTAGAAAATACTCACCAGAATTTAAAAAAAAAATAATTTTTTTAAAGAAATTTATGAACTATTTTTAGTCTAAAATTTAAAAGTTATTTGCTTAAATTTACATGAAAACACTGTTTCGGGCTTAAATTCGTATAAAAAGAAACGAATTGTTAAAAAAGGCAACTATTTACCCTTTTTCCTAGATGAAAATATTATCATAGAACACAAAAAAGGGAATTTTTCTTAATATCGCTTCCAATTCAGTGACCAGGCATCGAAAAAGAGAACTTCTTGCAATGACAACCCTATGTAAAAATCATTAGATCGGATCGAAATTTGCACTACTTCCGCATCGTAAACTCTACATTTTCATGACTTTTTTTAGTCTCTGTTTTTACTGGGTTATAATAGATTTCATATGTGAGTCCATATATCAATTCATATGTACCCTTAATTATAAAAGTGGTATAAGTCATATATTTCTCTGATCGATATACTAAGTAGATTACATTTGAACAAATGAAGCAATTTTTTTATATTATGCAACATTTTAATTTAGAGTTGTTTTAGTCTCGATTAATATAAATTTATTTAATATATTTTAAATATTTATTGAAGTTTTTTTTTAAGATTTTTCTAATATTTCGATGCAAAAACGCATATGACTTAGACCACTTTCATAGTTAAGGGCACATATGTATATTGGCTCAGTCGGCAAATTGCTATGTCCTTTTTTTTAATTTTTCAGACGGGACTAAAAACTGACTAAATTTATTGAAACTAAATATGTGCGAGGACAACGAAACTATTAATTTTGTTGTTTAAAATTAACAAAAAAAGTTAGTTAATTTTTAATTATTGTTGTTCGAACTTCATATGTTTCTATATTTCTGATTTTAAACGGGTTAAGGTTCTTATCGCTTTTTAAGCGATAATTAATATAATAAACAATTGGTGATAATTATTAATAAACAAATAAGACTAAAGTTAGTTGTAAATATTCTGACTACTGACTACTACAAATAGTTGAACGGAACAACTTGCTGTTTTTGAAGGCCACTAAACTTTCATCATCAGTGTTCTTTTGTGTTCGGTCCACTGTGTGTGGTAAAAGTTGATGTAGATTTCTGCTTTATATACGTAACTTTTATGCAAATGGAGTATGTGAATTGTTTTGATTCATAGTATTTCAATTTGGTGAAAGCTTAAAATTAATTATATTTATTTAATTTTTGCCACAGGCTCATGGCTATTAATTTAAGTTAATTTTTAATTATTATTGTTCGAACTTAATTTGACATATTACACTAAATGCAGATTGTTTTCAGCTGCACTTAACACGTGATTTTTTATTTTTTGTGGAATATTGAAGGGTTTAGCTTAATTGGTAATCACTGCATAACAGCAAGAAAAAACAACGTAACGACATTTTAATATATGGAAATGATGTGTTTTATGTTACACTAGCATTCTACATTAAAAACACACTTTTCATAAAAAGTGGACTTAGCATATTTGCCGACTAAGCCAGCGATATAAATACATTTCCATACATGAATTCATATATACATATATATACATATATATTTATATCACAGTAAAAAAAGAGACTAAAAAAAAGTCATGAAAATGTAGAGTTTACGATGCGGAAGTAGTGCAAATTTCGATCCGATCTAATGATTTTTACATACGGTTGTCATTGCAAGAAGTTCTCTTTTTCGATGCCTGGTCACTGAATTGGAAGCGATATTAAGAAAAATTCCCTTTTTTGTGTTCTATGATAATATTTTCATCTAGGAAAAAGTGTAAATAGTTGCCTTTTAACAATTCGTGTCTTTTTATACGAATTTGAGGTGGAACAGTGTTTTCATGTAAATTTAAACAAATAACTTTTAAATTTTAGACTAAAAATAGTTCATAAATTTCTTTAAAAAGTTACTAGGTTTTGTGTGACTAAAATAAGCTTCTACATGGTTTTTTGCTCACTCTTGGCAAATTAAAAATATCGATTTTTTGGAAGCAATGAAAATGTACTTCCGCTAGAATGACTTCCATTTTTTTTCACTGGGATACAATACATTCATAAAGTAAAAATATATATATATATGGACCATACATATTTTTTAGCTGGGATTAATTAAAGACAATTGTTTAAATTGGTCAGTAGATTTACCGGACCAGTGTCAAACTGCTTGTGTTAATAAATAAGTGAAGATACTTTCTAAAGACGAAAATATTTTAAGAAAGTGGCATGTTTTATTATCATTAAGTTGTGAGATTCCATTTTATAGCAATATTTTTGTGCTAAAAATATTTATGAATGGATTCTGATACGAATTAGTAATGATTGAGTGATGATGGTTTCAAACCCGGAAAAGTTTGCGCTTAAAACACCTAAAGGATATACAAATTTAAAAATTTGTGGTAGTGTGTTGTACTTGATACATAACTAAGAAAAGCCCATATTATCCATGAAGGGCACAAATGAATTGATTGTTGGATAGTAGTGTTGGTTGGAAAAGAAGTCGACGCTTGAACTAAAAACCTAGTATTTTTGCTTACTAACTTAGTTAATTATTTTTATCAAAACGTGTAACTACTCGTACTAGGATCGCCCGGTGGGCTAAATTAAACCACTCGACACGTAGTATGTCTTTATTTATTGTAATCACATATGTACAAAACAAAAACAAAGAAGAAAGGAAACTCAAAACGCTTTTTACTACTTTTGAGCCAAGAAAATTTAAAAAAACATTTGTATTGTGCATATCTACACAAAAATACATTTTGAACCATATATAATTTACCTATATGGGTGGACGATGAGATACTTAAAAGTGTACGACAAAAAAATGTGTGCCGTATTTATATATAAGAAGATATAGCAAATCAACTTTTGTTTTCTAGAGACTCTTTTAAAATCTCAGAAAAAAATTATGATGGTTAATCTAACCAACATCAGTTTTAATGCAAATTGTTGTTGTGATTTATACGAAGAAACATTTTTTCTGGTTAATATAACTAATTCAGAATAGTTTCTGAATCAATAGTGTTCATTTTTATTGCCCAAGAATAAAATTTTTAAGTTATTATGACATTTATAACTTTTTTTGTTTGCTAGAATAACTATATCAAAAACGTTACGGAAGTGCTAACGTTACTATTTTCACATATTTTCCCCGCTACTTTTTAGCCAAGAGTTTAAAAAATTTACTATTTTATTGGTAAATCTATTCAATGTATACAGTTAAAAACACTACAACAACAACATATAAAATAATGAAAATTACTCCTACTTTCAAAAGGTAAAATTGCTCTTCCATTTATGGTAATGTTACTGACTATATAATTCTTTAGGGACCATATGTAGGCATTAGAAACAGATATTCACTAGTACATTTTATTACTCTAGTATATAAACTTTTAATAATTAAATTGCATATTTTGTTGTTACATATGGCGATATCTCGGAAACGTGGCGACAAAAATTTGTTCTTGGGGATGAAAACTTTGCAATGGCGATTGGCGATTGGCGATTTACTTGGCGATATTTGAACTCCTTGGCAATATTTTTACAATTTCAATATAATAGAATAATGTTAAGAATATGAAATTTTTTAATGAACTTTTTTGTCTGCAAAAATATTTAAATGTTTAAAATTCTTAAACTCAAGAAGTTAAAAAAAAATTATTATTAATCATTTGGTGTTTATGAACCAAAGCTTTCATAATGAAGCACCAACTATAAGACTATAAGAATTCTTGCCTAAAGTGTATGATTATGAAAATTCTGCTGTCACTTACTACTTCAAGGGTATTATATGTGTCCTTTAACGCATCTAAGAAAACGTTAATTCCGTTGTATCACAAGATTTAAATAGTAATTTTGATCTTGGTGTTCAAGTTCAATTTAACTTATTTAGATTGATCTTTGGAATAAGTTATTTTTAACCCCCGACCAAAAAAGGGTGTTATAACCTTGTAGTGTGTCTGTGTGATCCGTGTGTCTGTACGAGTAGTCGTACTGACCAAACTGCTGGACCGATTTTGGTTTAGTTTCTTTAGTTTGAAAGGTGACTTAATGGAGAGTGTTCCTACTTGTGTTTTAAAAGAATCGGCCCAGCCGCTTAGGGGATGGCAATATAATACGTAACGCTTTTTTGGTGTGTGGGGGGGGGGGGGTACAGGTTTTGTTACGATTAGTTATGAAAGGGGGGAGGGGGTCTTGAAAATGTTACGTAACAGAAAGAATTACTAATTTCGTACAAAAATAGGGGCTGGCAATATAATACGTAACGCTTTAGGGGGTGGGGGTCCAGGTTTTGTTACGATTTGTTATGAAAGGGGGCCTCCCCCCTAATTACTAATTTCGTACAAAAATACGTATGTTTTTCTCATTTATTTATCTAATTGATCATACGTGTTACCTAAATATATAATGTATGTATTAGTGATGTAACGGATGTCAAATTTTGATACTAGTGAATACGAATATTAAATGTGAAATTTATAGACATAAAATTGCTGTTCTGTTTACGCCTGCAAAATGGAAAAATTTTTATGAAAAAGAACTTTATACTTCTGTTGGTGTACTCTAAAGTTAACAAAACTACCCAAAATTTTAAAGACAAAAGATTGCCGGACCAACGTACATAACCTGAAATGTAACTCCTGTGGAAAAAAAGGTCACGTAAAACAAGTATGTATTAAATCTTTAATCAAAGCGCAAAAAAATAAATCAGATTATGAAGATGATGGATCAATCCACAAAATTTATGGTATTAACAAAATTGTTGATATATTTTCAACTCAAAATAATGTAAATGATGTTGATAAGTACTACGTCGAGGTAATAATAAACGGACGCCGTCAACAATTTGAGGTTGACACTGGCGTTGGTTTTACACTCATACCGAGAAATCAATATGATAAATTGAAAATAAACGAGCCACTACAACCCTCAAAAATAGCTTTTCGATCATATACAAAGAATATTATAATTCCTGATGGTAAAGTTAATGTTAATGTAAAATACAACAACATAACAACAACCGAAGAAATGTACATAGTACCCAGCGATTCCGATGCTCTCATGGGACGAGTATGGATCCGCCATTTGAAAATTAATCTTCAGCAAGTGGACGGATATCAAGCTAAATCTATTAATTCAATTCAAATAAATAATTTACATTCAATTTCAGATATAATTAATGATTTTAAAGATGTTTTTACTGAAACAATTGGTTGTGTAAAACACTATGAGGTCACTCTACAATTGCGCCAAGGGTCAAAACCAGTATTCCTTAAAGAAAGAGAAGTTCCGTACGCTCTTCGGGAAAAAATGGAGAAAGAACTGGATAATTTAGAAGCAGCTGGTATAATTTCAAAATGCGAAAGAAGTGATTGGGGGTCACCCCTTGTTATTATTCCGAAATCGAACGGAGAAATTCGACTGTGGGTTGACTACAAGCCAGGGGTAAATCCTCAATTGGTCTCAGCGAATTACCCAATACGCCGCATAGACGAAATTTTAAATAATCTAAAGGGATCAAAGTATTTTTGTCGACTTGATCTTTATAAAGCCTACCTTCATCTTCGAGTTAGTCAAGAATCCAGTGAGATACAAACAATGTCAACTCATAGGGGCACATACAGAGTAAATCGTCTTTCTTTCGGCATAAAGACTGCTCCATCAGAATTTAACCGTATACTTGAGCAGATTTTAGCTGGATTAAATAAAACCATGTCTTATTTTGATGATGTCATAATACATGGAACGACGGAAGCCGAGTGTAAACAAAATTTAATTGAATGTCTCAAACGCCTACAACAACACGATTTGCACTTAAATAGGGGCAAATGCTCATTCCTTCAAACTCAGATAGAATATTTGGGACACATCATACAGTACAACAAAATTTCAAAATCGCCGAAGAAGATTCAAGCAATCATGGATATGCCTCGACCAACTAATATAGACGAAGTTAGAAGATTTTTAGGTATGATAACATATTACTCCAGATTTATACCAGATATGTCATCTGTAACCTACCCATTACGTCAGTTACTCAAAAAGAGTTCAAAATATTATTGGTCTTCAAATTGTGAATCTGCATTCATAAAACTTAAAAATATTATTTCGAGTGACCAGGTGCTTATGCCTTTCGATCCGGACTTACCCATAATTGTAGCATGTGATGCTAGCCCTACAGGCATAGCAGGTGTCCTCTCACAACTCTTCAACGGAATTGAACGCCCTATTGCGTACGCTTCAAGATCATTAACAAAAGCTGAAAGCAACTATAGCCACATCGATCGTGAAGCCCTGTCAATAATATTTAGCATAAATTATTTTTTTATGTATATATATGGCAGGAAATTTACAGTGGTCACTGACAACCGACCTCTAACACGTATTTCCCATCAGCATAGTAAGCTGCCAGCCATTACGTCATCTCGATTGCTGCGGTATGCAGAATTTCTCTCAAGTTTCGATTATGAGATAGTTTTTAAAAAAGGTTCCGACCACATGAATGTTGATTGTATTTCACGTGCTACATTGCCTCGTGAAACTCTATCTACAGACAAACTCATTAATGAGGAGGTAAATGAACTATGTTTTACATCTGTTTTTGAAATTTCCAGCGAACACGTAAATGCTGATATACTGGCGACTGAAACCGCAAAGGACCCCGAACTTTCAAAAATACTGGCACATCTACTAAGTGGTGACGACAGCGAAGAAAAATATACACTGAATAACGGAGTGATATTCAAGGGTCAAAGGGTTGTTGTTCCAAAAAGTCTCCAAGCAAAAATTCTGCAAGAATTACATCATACCCATCCAGGTATCACAAGGATGAAACAACTCGCCAGGCGATACTGCGTTTGGAAGGGAATCGACAAAGATATTGAACATATTGTAAGATCATGTGCATCATGTCTGGAAGTTCAAAATAAACCGTCAAAAGCTCCCCTACATCAATGGCAAGAACCCGAAGAAAATTGGGAAAGAGTCCACATAGATTACGCAGGACCGTTCCAAAATCATAATTTTCTTATTGTTGTGGACGCTAAGTTAAGGTGGACCGAAGTTAGGATATTACGCGATGCACCATCTACTAAAAGCACCATTAATCTTTTAGCAGACATTTTTGCTACCCACGGGTATCCATCAATACTGCTATCGGACAACGCTTCCATCTTTACGAGTGAGCAGTTTCGGTCATACTGCAGCCAAAATGGTATTTTTCAAAAATTAATTGCGCCAGGACATCCTAGTACAAATGGGTTGGCTGAGCGAAATGTACAAACATTGAAACGTAAACTAAAAGCCATGTCCTCTAACTCACGTTCATTGGAAACAAAAGTAAACGAAATACTCCAAAGGTATCGAGCAATGCCACTAAACTGTGGGAAAAGCCCAGCAGAACTTTATTTTAATAGGCGTATACGAATAAAGTTAGATGCTTTAAAGCCGCCAGGGAAACAAACGTCTACAAAACCTACTCCAGGTGTTCGAAATTTAAGCGTGGGAGAAAGAGTACAAGCTCTTCATTGCAAAAACAACAAAACCGTATGGAAAATAGGAACCGTGATGCAAAAGTTTGGGAAACTTCACTACTTAGTGAAATTAGATGATGGGTACACGCTGAAACGTCATATCGATCAACTTAAGGCTACAAAAGTCCAACAAAAGAAGGTTCATTTCGCACCAGACATTGCTGAAAACCATATGAGTTCAACTAAACTACAGAATCAACACTACCCCGATCTTAGTGAGTATTTCCTTCAATCTCCAAATTCTCAAAATCAACAAAATGAAAACGAGACTACTAGCAGCCAATCAACATCATCATTCCCTCCCCAGAACCAGGAATTGCGTACATATCAAAACTCAGACGTAACACGAGAACCCAGCACTCGTAGGTCTACACGACAGCGTAACATACCATTATACCTTTAAGACTACGTTTCTGAATTGTAGTATGTATAGTAATAAATCTTAAAACACTTTAATTTTCAAGAAAGGAAAAATGCACTAACTTTTAAGAGGAAAAAAAAAATCTTTAATTAAATTACAAGTAAATGTATATAATGTAATGTAAGAATAAATTAACAAGATCTCATTTTAAGCGTGGGAGATTGTTATAACCCTACGTTATACTTAATAATATGGCAATATTATCGTATGTCATATCCGACTGTCAATTAATAACTTGAACATAGAATGTAGAATTTTTAAGTGTATGAATAAAGGTCATTGAAGACAACGTGCGTTCCTCCATTTTTTATTCAATATAGAATTCGATAGAAAAAATAGCATTTGAAAATAATAGAAAATTGTTATTATAAATTAAATAAATTAAAGTCAAACTGGTTACATGGTTCTCTATTCCGCATCTTTATCCATTTACATTTTTAAATATTCTTAATATACATTTATATGTACTAGTGATGTAACGAATGTCAATTTTTAATATTCGCGAACACGAATACGAATATTTAAAACGATATTCGCGAATACGAATACGAATATTATATGTGAAATCTATAGACATTAAATTGGGGTTCTATTTACGCCTTATTCTCTTGTTGGCGTACTTTAAAGTTAATAAAAAGTACCAAAAATTTTAGTGATCGTCACTTAATAATATTTGAAAATGATACAAAGCACAAATTTCTATAAAAAAATTAATGTATTTGTGCAAACTAAAATTTTAAGTCATTTATTTAAATTTCGTTTAGGATTTATGCATTTATTTATTTAACTTCTTTGGAAAAATATTTGTATTCGTATTCGCCTGGAAATAGCTGAATATTCGACAATTCGAATACGAATATTCGTGCATCACTAATATGTACATATGTAGATAAAACTTCTTTCCATATCAAACTGCAAAATATATCCATTAAAAATAAAATAGAAGGAAATGATATTTGCAGAAGTTTACGAAAACATATCTTGCGATTCTCATGGAAAAAAACTGTCCTTTCAAAAAATATATTCTTCCATATATCTGTTGCAATAAGGAAAAAGTGTTTAAGTCAGAATTTACTGTTTTGCTGGAGAGCACTTTTAAGCGCTCAAGTCGATTTTCAGAAATTTCTATCTTTTGTAGTTAAGTTGGGAAATTCTCTATTAACCTTTAGTTTTTTAAGCAAACATCGTTCTAGACACTATAAGCAATGCTTTTAAGTTGAAATATACCAAAGTATAACCTCAATTAATCAGCTATTATTCCAAATTAGATTAGCATGCCTATTCACAGAAAGTGTTGTGACTGAAAAACAGTCACAACTTTAACATTGTGACTAAGGACTAAAATTTCCGATTTTCAAAACAAAATTCTATAACATAAAGACCAGGAATCTAGACAATCATAGTAATTATTACAGACAGTTTAAAGTAATAATATTAAAAAATAGATTAATTTGGAAATGGTAGAAGGAGTAGAAGTGATACAAGAGTCCACATTTAGTTTTATGGACGGCCAAAAGCAATCTGCAGACAAAAAATTTAAATTTTAAGACCCTTTGATGACCAAAGAATGCAAACGACATTAAAAGTAACATGTTTATCTAATTTTTATGGCCATGGTAGGTTACCAAAAACCCATTTAGCTATTTGATGCCAATAAGTCAGTCCTCACTTCCAGGGATTATACGATATGTGAAATTTTTGATAAAAGCTCATTTTGGTGTTGAAGTAAAATATCCACAAACAGTCGAATAATATGATTTGCTAAAAATTCAGTAAGCTTTTTCCAATAACTACTACACTCGCAAATTTTACCATTGAATATTATATATTTAGATTTTTTTATTAACTTTTTTATTTAATTTATTTTCATTCAATATTCAACTGTCATAATTTTCATTTAACATAGAATGTTTTTTTTTCAATGCATGTATTTATTTATTGTATCTTCAAATATGAACTAACAATAAGTATTCAAATCTTAAATCTGAAACATAATTATTAGGCCCGACCACTGTCGGACATAAATTTGTTAATAGTTATTAATAATACATACATAAGTAGTAATAGTCAAAAAAAAAGGGGGGGAGTATTTTCAAGTAGTCCCATCTGGAGTGCTGAGTATAAGAGCCCGTGTGTCCATCTTTTTTAGGCAATGTGTCCAGTAAAGTTCAAGTTGGATTCTCCCGACATTGGAAGCTGAACCAGTGCCCCATAACTGAATTCCGTAGCACCATATTATCTTCAAAAACGACTTGTATAGTAAAAGTTTGCAGTCTAGGCTGAGTCTTGAATTTCTGCCAATCAATCAATATATTTGAGTTAACATCAGTTTCATCTGAGTTAGCTTAGAGTCAATATGATGATTCCATGTTGAGGAATATTTTGATTATTGATTCGAATAGGGGAGGAAGTATCTCTTCTTAGGGTAAACGTTATATGGACACACTTTTGTTTATTGACTTTAATTATCCATAAGTTCAACCATATTTCCAGCTAGGTAATATGTTCCTGAAGATTGCGGGATGCCTCGTAAGGGGTTTCATGCATACTAAGGCAGGCTGTATCATCGGCAAACGTAGAGGTGTGGATATTTTTCTCACAGGCATATCACAAGTATATATTAAATACAACACAGGATCTAGAATGCTACCCTGTGGCACACCAGAACATACAGATTCGGGCATACTCGTGAACTCTCTTTCAACAACAGTGAACTTCCTATCAATAATATAACTTTCCAAAAACTTTTGAATGTTTATTGGCAGATATGTCTTCAAATTTAAAAATAGGCTTTCGTGCCATACTTTATCAAACGCCTGAAAAATATCAATAAAGAGAGCAGAAGAATACTTCTTTTCTTCAAATATTCTTCTTACAACTTGGACCAGTCTATGCGTTTGTTCAATGGTGCTATGCTGACTTCGAAGGCCAAATTGATGGTCCAGGATGCACCCATTATCAGCTAAAATTTTTGACAATTTAGTCATGAGCAGCTTTTCGAAAAGCTTTGAGATAGTAAGCTTATAGGCCTATATGACTCAGTCTTGGTAAGATCTTTGATTCCCGGCTTTGGAATCATTTTTACCTTGGCAAGTTTCCAGTTATGAGGAAAATACTGCATTCTTAAAATAGCTTTAAAAATAAATAGCAGGATTCTTATTGCAATATGAGGCAAGTTCATCAGCATTTTGTTACTAATGCCATCAATACCTGGTGCTTTCTTCGGATTGAGTTCAGCAATTACTTTTTGTACTTTAAGCATCTTAAACTTTGAGGTGCGAGCGGATAGAGAAACTACACTTGGTAAGTCAGCAGCACCCGTACATGAATTGGGAGAGAATACAGATTTTAAATGCTAAGCAAATAAGTTACCTTTCTCACTATCGCTTCTTTTCTAGCCTCAGGTCCAAGTGCGCAGTGGTGACTTAAGATCAACTGGTCTTTCAAGATTTCAAGTAACGCGCCATAAAGAGTAATTAGATGATGACGTGAAATCGAGAGCTTCTAAATATTTTTCCAGTAATGCAGTTTTATCCGACGATAGCATCTCTTTGAGTCGTTTAGTACATTCTTTAAGTCTTTTTTTATTCAGGGGTGATCTGTGTTGTTGCCATTCTCTTCTCGCTCTCCTTTTTTCACATACCAGGCGTTCAATTTCCGTAGAACAAATTCTATTAAAGCCAGTCTGCAAACGGGAGGTAGTGGCATGTTCAGCAGCTCGTTTAATATTTTAGTTAATCTTGGCAATGTTGATTTCAATATCATCAGGTGATCTTAGCTGAATGTTTTCAATGCAGTGACTACTTAGATATTTTCTGAATCCTAGCAATTAATCATTTTCACATATGAGTTAGTTAAATCACTCCTTAGTGGGGTGAAAATTGCAACTATTGTGGGAGAGTGATCGGAGGAGAGATCTAGTGAGGACTCCACGTGAACTAAGTTCCTATGGATATTTTTCATGACGCCAAAATCTATAACATCCGGAATTTTCCTTACGTCAGGCCAGTAAGTAGGCTCCCCACTCGAAATGACATCTTATCCCATTTTTGAAATATTATTAAACAACGCTCGACCTCTAGGTCGATAAGTGCACTGGTTAAAAAATGTTGTATTTTAGATAATGAAATATTTTCACCACGGCAACCTTTGTTGATCCAAGATACACATATATATTTTTTTTTATTTTTAGTTTTAATGTTCAGTCATCAATACGTAATACTAGAGCTGATTATTTGGCGCAAAAACAGATAGCAAATATATAGAAATAAATTTCTTTATTTTTTCTCCATAAAACCATAATTTTTGGAGTTTGAAGACACTTGGGAAGAAATTTAAAAATTATTTTTGCCAGCATTTGGAGTGAGGAAGCTTATTTAATTTTTGTCTATGCACTGTCCTAGTCTAACAAATGACTTTAATACAATGAATTAAATTAAATTTTTTTAAATAAAAACTTTTTAAACTATGTAATTTGATTTTAACTCACTGTTACGTTATTCCCGTTGGGTGGGGGGATGGGGGTTCATAGGTTTGTTACGATCTGTTACTATTGTGAGGGGGTGGGGGGGGGGGGGGAAAAAATCGGAAAAAACAGCGTTACGTAACAGACCTGGGCAAAATGCATTACTTTTGCATTAGCATTAAATTAAAAAAAAACAATGCAAGTGCAAATTTATTGAATTAACACCAAATCGTATGCTTTTAATGCATTATTTTTTCCATTGAATTAAAATCCTTAAAATCCCGTCAAAGTAATGCATTAATATTGCATTGGCATTAAATTTGATATTTTTAATGCACTATTTTTTGCATTGAATTAAAATCTCGTCAAGGCAATGCATTAATATTGTATTGGCACTAAATCACACGTAAAAAATGCAGTAATTTTGCATTAGCACTAATGAAGTAATGCAATATGATTCCATTGTCACTAAAACATATTGTGCACACAAAATTAAATAAAGGGTGCAAAAACAAATGAAGATTAAAGAATACAGTAAAGTTCACATTGAGGCCACCTACATATGAAAAATATTCAATGAACATACATATCGCACTTACGGCCCTTTTCAGAATGTACAATTAAAAGCGAAGAGGGACTTTAACGAGAAGTTTTGTATGAAGAACTGTCAGTTAAAGTTCACGTTAACTCTTAACCATACATTGTGAAAAGGAAGGTTAATCAACAAGGGAGTATTAAGTCGAAATTTTAAAATTTTCAGTAGAGACGAAAAACTGTTTGTGGTTACATTTTAGGAAAATTTAAAAATCCAAATACATCATGGTGAGCAAATTCCATTTGAAAATATATGTACATTGTTTTTATTTTAAAACCTTGCAATTATTATATAAGAATATCTATGTTTTGAAAAGAGTCGCATATCAGAAAAAATTTGAGCAATTTCAACATAAAAACACTTACATTTCGAATTAAAATCATAAAGTAAAAAAAATTTTATCAACAAAAGAGTGATCAAAATACGTTGAAATTTTTTCAGTAGATAGATATTGGTGTTGTTAGTTGGTTTCCTGCAAAAAGTGAGATATCAAAAATTTCGACTTAATACCCTCTTGTTGATTAAGTGAGATGTGTATGTTCAATGAATATTTTTCATTTGTAGGTGGCCTCAATGTGAACTTTACTGTATTTTTTAATTTTTATTTGCTTTGTTCATCCTTTGTTTAATTTTATTACGTACAATAGGTTTTAGCGACAATGCAATCATATTGCATTACTTCATTAGTGGTAATGCAAAATCATTGCAATTTTTACTTGTGATTTAGTGCCAATGCAATATTAATGCATTACCTTGAAGTAATTTTAATTCAATGCAAAAACTAGTGCATTAAAAATATGAAATTTAATGCTAATGTAATATTAGTGCATTACTTTGAGGATATTTTAATTCAATGCAAAAAATAGTGCATTAAAAATATCAAATTTAATGCCAATGCAATATGAATGCATTACTTTGATGGGATTTTAATTCAATGGAAAAAATAATGCATTAAAAGCATACGATTTAGTGTTAATGCAATAAATTTGCATTTGCATTGATTTGGTTTAATGTAGGAAAATGCTCAATGCATTACCTTGTTTAATGCAAATTTCCCAGGTCTGTTACGTACTATAAAGACAGCCCCTTAGAAGATATCACATATTTGCTGGATATATCGGGTGTTTTTAAAAATTTTTAATTTTTGTTATTAAATATTTTTTATACGCCTATATTTTTTATATGTATGTTAATGTAAATACTTTTCTTAATTTCTCTTAAGCGGTCCATCCATAGTACAATATTATTCCACAAGCACAATATTTTAAAAGAAAATATAGAAAATATACATACATATATATGAATGTATATATATTTGTTTTTTTACTAACAGTGAAAAAGTAAACAACTTTGAACAAGTTGGCACCACATTACACAATTGTCTTGATTGTATAATAAAAATCTTTTGATATTTGTAACATATTGTGCCACCTTTGTATATGACATATACATTGGCAATATTATTGTACACTACGAATAATTGCACATTTGTGTTGCAATTGGGTGGGCCGCTTTAAAAATATATTTTTTATGTTTTACGATAGACGTTGCCTGCTGAATTTAAAATTTAACGATTTTTGAAATATAATTACAATTTAAAAATAATTTGTATATAGCAATATAACTATTGCTCAAAAATATTTATGGCCTGTCCCACAATGTCACCAGAAAACGTTCGATCGAATACTTATATTGAAAACAACAAAAAATTTGCTAATGTTATTGTTTTTTGCAATACAAGTTGTCGACCGAACGTTTGCTGATGACATCGTGGAACAAGCCGTTAATCGATAAATAAACAGTTTCGTACGATGCACGGTGGCACATTTAAAGAGATGGCAACCAAAAAAATTTTTTTTGTGTCACCGATTTAATATTTTTTTATTTATATAAAAGTAAACTCATAGGAACATCGAAATCCACAAATTTAAGTTTTTATTTCGATTATTTCTCTTCGAATAGGGTGATCAAAAACGCGCTTTTTTAAGAGAAGCTGAAATTAAAAATATTTTAGAAAATTTTTGAACTTCAAGTGGGCATAACTTTTTTGGTTTTATATATTTTTGGAAAAGAATTTTTTCCTCTACACAATATCATTTCTGAACTTATAAAATAAATAAAAAAAATCGTGCCTTACTTTATTCAAGTCCCAAATTTGGGGATTGCAATAAAGGTCTAAAATATACCCAAATCTCGATGTTCAGTGGAACTCAACTTTTTTTCTGCGAAAAACTTCGTAAAATTACTTATAACGTGTTATAGTACGTACTTTGAGCTATTATTATATGCTAATTTTTTAAATTTATATTTACATCTCTAGGAACTACAATGATTTTACTGCTTGCATGTTGGATATTTTAGGTATGGGAGTGCGGTATATCTACATTTGTTTGTGTGGGTATTGTGTGTATGTTTTTCTTTTTTTCGAAGAAGTTTTATTAATAAAAATGGTTTAATAAAAGACTGTTATTATAATGCATTAAATGCATTTTTGTAGGCCATTAAAAAATGTATAGTTACATATAAGGAGGGGTAGGTACATGAGTTGTTGTACTTGGACTGATATATTCGACCTTTTGTTATAACTTTATTGTGTACCCAGGTAGCTGCTGCTCATATAAAGGTTAAAAAACGATAAAAACATTAGGTTTTCTTGAAACAGGTCTCTTTAATTCTCTTTTAAACCCGCCCGGTTGTTTAGACGCAGGCAGTATGTGTTCAAGTTTTTAATGAGTTTTGAATATGAGAATGAAATAACAAAAGAGAATTGAAGTAACTTGTCGGTAAAAGCATGTCTGTACTCCTCTTCTTTCTTCTTTCCTCTCTCTTGTTTAAACACATACCTGCTTCAAGAAAACTTGATGTGTATAAAAACAGACAAAATTAATACAAATGATCAGTATTGTCAAAACGATGGCTAATTTCAGTTAAAACGATCTTGCTAAAATTTATTTGGAAAATTATAAAAGACCCTTATTTTGAGTTGTGCGATCATTAAAAAAAATAATAGTTTTTGTACCCGATTAAATAATCGGTATAATTAATGTTATAGAAATAAGGAAAAAATGTTTAACTGCAACAAACAATGGCTTACAAGCGAACTTGTATTTGAAAGCCAACCTAATGATGGCAACACAGAAAGACAATTTTTTTCTAATCCTGAAACTGCTGCTGCTATTACAGAAGTAGATTTGGAATTAATAAAACGCTACAAAATCATACTGCAAGTAATATCATGTAATAAAAAGGTAAATACAAGAAAATTTGGTCAGTGTGCTAATGAAACAGCGAAACTATACAACGAAAAATATGATTAATATGAATATGCCATCGACAGGCCAATAAAATACTATATAATGGGGAAAACATTATTCAACACAATATGCTGCCGATTGGAGATCTTTCTGAAGAAGCGCAAGAAAAAAGGAACAAAGATTAAAAGATATTTTCGCGAGCACAACACAAGAAAAATATCTAGAAATAGTACAAATGAAGACCTCTTTAATATTTTACTGTGCACTTCTGATCCATATATCTCCAGCATTCGACAAAAATTGAATTCCACCCCCATAGAATTGAACAAAGACGCCTAGCAGCTCCTTGAAGATAAACAGGCGACATACTTAGATAAAATTTTCACTAAGCCAGTTAAATGAAAAATGTATTCTATGCAAATTAACATAAAAATTAGCGCAAAAAAGCACAATAAATATTGAAAATTTATAAATGAAATTTTATTTTATTTGGAATAAAAAGGTTTTCTTAGAATTTATGGAAAACCCTTTTTTCGGATATGGATCTCCTACATATCTGTTATACCTTTTTTCGGATATGGATCTCCTGTTATGGATTCACGTTTAAAATATATTTTTAAATTGTTCATACAATAATAACATGTAAAGCTGTCGAACTTACATTTGTGAGTGAATTATGATCACCAAGGCTATTTTACGAAATTTGACTTACTAGGGTCCTATGAGTAAATGTCAACCGATTGCCCTAAAATTTTACAGGGATAGCAACGACTAAAATAAAATTAGTTTTGCTAAATATTATATCAATATTAATATATTTTAAACATTTATGAGCTTAAAACACGTATTCTAAGTGGTCCATTGGAGAAGATGGCTAAAGGTCAAAACAAAATGGACCCGGGTGGACGACTCAATTAGGTATGTAATTTTTTAGTTCAGTTAACGTTACTTTTTATAAAATGCAATGTTAAATCAATACATTCACAAAATACTTATATTTTTAAAAGTAATTTTTCAATCATATATAAGTGTGCTTAGATATTGCCCGATTTTAAAGTTAAAACATTAAATTGAAGCTTAAGATGTCTTCTATCCAACAAAAAAGGTTTCATTAAAAAATTTTAACCCAGTCAAAAGTTATAGAATTTTGACCGCCAACTAACAAAATGTGCCACTGTGCGATGGTTGATTTAGATGTTATTAAGTCCTTAAGAAACGACAACATATGCACATTTTCCTAGAAGGTAGTAGAAATAAAAGAATTGAGTAAACGAAGCGATGTTTTCCGATATTTCAAGAATTGCTAAATTCATCTCCAAATGTGAAAAAGGTAGTTTCGTACTATTTACTTCGACTGTCTCTAATCGAATAAAAACAAAGGATGGAAAAGTTTATCTTAAATGTTGCTCTTACATTCAGATCTCAGCAGTTGATAGTCTTTTGTGTACGTTCTAAAATTAAAGATTAATAATAATTAATAGTACATATTAATTATTCATATAATAATTGAACTTCAAAGTGGCTTTTTATTATCTGTTAAGTTTTTTTAAAACATGCATCATTATATTTAACCCCATTTATATTTGAACCCAGCAATTTCAGGATTAAATTTTATTTAATAGCTTTAAAATTATTTGGCTTCGTTTATTGGTGCAATTTTAATCGTAGAAATCTGTTGCAATTCCTTGTCACTTTCTTTTCTACGAAATTGTTGTGGAGGGAGGGAGGCGGGTAGGGAATCTTCAACAACACTTTTATATTAGGCCAAATACTTGATATACATACATACATACGTAAATTATTTCTTGGTCTCCTCTGCCAGAATGAGTCATTAGAAGTTTGTAATTTTTTGTGCTCGTAAAGTGCAATCAGCCCCACAGTAGTTTAATAATACTATCGATGAATTGAGTTTATGACTGTTCAATAAAATCAAAACACAGGCTCACAAAAATTTGATTGTGAACACGGAAGCACACACATACATGCACACATATTCAGTCAATCAAGGATACTTTGAAACCTCATGATACAGAACTGTATCTGTTAGTATGCATCCATTTATGTATGTATGGAGATATGTATGTGTGCATAGTGAGTGTGTGTGTGTGTGCGTGCGTATTTACATGTTTCAGCATGTAAATACAGATAAAGGTACTACTGACAGGCTTCTATTATTGGAAAAGACAAGTAAACTCACTTACGCAGAGAGAAAACATACAACTACACTCCCACACCCATCGTTATTGCAAAGAAAATTTTTAAATAAAAAATGGCTTATTCTCATATGGACATTAAACATAACGTGTGCGTGTGTATGTGTGTGTGTGTGTGTTATAATACCATGGGGTCCCATATTTAGATATGTTGTCGTTGTTTTTTTTTCTTACTTAGTTGTAAACTGGGACAAAAAACACCAGCAAAAAAGAAAGGAAAAAGCTAAAAAGATGAAAACGAATTAATGCGGGAGTGGGAGGAGATAAAACAAAATGTGGCATAAAATCATTTTGATGTCGTGCAGTGTATTGTGTTAAATTCGTCTTTATGTTGTTGTATATTTTTCCTGGTTTTATTTTTAGTCAAAGCTTGTTTTCCAAATATGGCTTTCATTTTATTTATACTTTTAACTTTTCTGGTGAGGGTTGGCAAAAATTTCTTTAACACATTTATGCGTAAGTGGGCATGTAAATATGTATGTAGGTGTATGTATGCATGTATGTATGTATATGTTTATGTGCAATTGTGTATGTATGTATGTGATTGTGTAGGTGTGTTTGAGTGGAAAAATTGCAAAGGACCAGGAGTAAGTATGAATGTTTTTTTTTGTTTGTTTGCTTGGGAATATACATACATACAAACATACTTAAAATTATATATTTTTTCAACAAGACAAAGTATGTCTTCTGTGTAAATTAAATTACATTATGAAATAAAAAAATAAAAAAAATACATACATATATTGTAGAGAGTGGGACTCACACTCCCAGTCTAAATTTATCAAGTGAAATGTGGATACATAAATAATACATGAATGAATACATTCTTACAAACTTGCATACATACATATTTATGCATGTTTATATGTACGTGCATACTTATGTATCCTGTTTAAAATAGATTGTGGAGAAACGTGTTATGTTCTATAAATTAGAAAAGACATACTTCCATTTTTACCTACATACATAGTAAATACATACATAGGTTCATTAATTTTTTAGCTACATCATACATTTTATAAATAAATAAATTTTAAAAGTGAAATGAATTCCATCAAATTTCTCTCATGCAATTATTCTTTAATTCGGATAATTTGTAATTATTTTAACATTATTTTGTCTCAACAGAAATATCTCTTTTTGAACTAATAATTATTTTATCGAAATTCGTTTTCAAAATATTGTGAAAATTAATTCCTTTCCCAATAAGCAAATGAAATGAAGTGTAAAACAAGTGTTATTCAAGTGACACAATCTATTGTCAAGGGTTGAATTATACTTGATTTATACTTTAATTCAATAGCATTTTCTAGTGAAAAAGGAATTTGAATTCAATGCGAAAAGTTCAGTCTTGTATTACAATTGAATTCCAGTATATTTCAAGCTTCAAAAATATTGCTTTTAAAATAAAAAAGAAAATGCAATTCATTTGTTTTCTAATAATAGTTTTCTGCATATCTACTTTCACTATTCTATTCACGATTGTAATCACTTTTGTTTTTTAAACATTCACTTTTTTATATACCTTTGATATTTTTCACCATAATTTCAATTCTATTAATAAATGTAATATACATATGGGCATTTCTCTCAAAAAAGTTAAAAGTACTTGAAATTTTTTGTTGCAAATTTTGAAAGAAAAACAATCAAATTTAATAAATCTGCAAAAGTTTTGCATTTATTCATTACTCATTTCGAGATATTCATGTCGAAAGTCAAGCAAATTTTTTTTTTATTTGAAGAGCACCTTTTGTTTTGAAAAATATTCTAAGCGCTAATCGTTATAGATTGAGTTTTTCCTTCTTATATCTCCGTAAGGATAGCAGAAGTTAGAAAGTAATGCATACGATTCAATGCGATGAAAAATTGTAATATAATTTTGCTTTGCATTTCTGTTAATTTAATGTTCCGTGCGACATTGAAAACACCCTTTTGTATCAATACATCGAAACTGCTTGAAGAAAGTTCATCAAGTAATGATTACTAACAGACATTTTTATTGCAATTAAAATAAAAACAAAATATTTTGAAAATAAAAAGAATTGCGAACTTGGCGCCTATGCAAAATTTGCCTCGTACGACATCGGTTGTGTGAAATTTGAAGGTATTAAAAAATATTTTCTTTAATAACTAGTTATTTTTGGAAGAGCATTCTATAATTCAATTATTTAAATCAAAATGAATAAAACAGCGACAATTGCCAACTGTACAGAGAAAAAATATAAGAAAATTAAATTAAATTGCAAAACTATAAATTAGGAAAAATTCAAAAGTTTTAGCTGAAGCAAATAAAGAAATTTTTTAAGAAAAAGGTGGTATAAACGTATACTTAAAAGGCAAAGTCAAAAAACCTTACCCGATGCATTTTCTTTTTATCAAGGGATTAAAATGTATTTTTATACCATCCGATGATATTGAGAAGTACAACTGCTTTGTATAACTTGGAAGAAAAGTAGCAAAACGTAAATATTATACCACACATATATAAATTGAACTTCTTCTGTTGCAAAGGTCAGGAAGTGAAAGCAGATAAGACTGAATACTCCAAAAAACTATAATTAATATAGCCAATACTATTCGTATTTAATTTTGCATATTTTGTGAAATATATTTACTCTTTCATCTCATTCAGTATTTCCCTTTAAGTTCGTCGTTATGATAAAATAAATACATTGAATACCTCTATTTTATTTAAATTTTGTTTCATACACTCAAAAAAAAAATTAACTAAAAGTTAGGAAAATTTTTTAAATTTTAATAAAAAAAGTTGTCGTATGGCGCCAAAGCTGTTTTTACTCGAAACCAGTAAAATATTTACTAAATTCTAGTTCATTAATGAACTAATTTATAGTAATTATATTTTCAAATTTAAGTAAAATTTTCCTAAAATTAAGTAAAATTTTCCCATAAAATTCGGATCTTTGCAAAAAAAATTTTTCTTCGTTGATCTCAAATTTAGTAAATTTTCCCATTTTTTTTTTGTCTTTAATTCTGGTACTTATTTTTATTTTTAATTAAATTCCATACCACATGGTATGTTTTTTTATATTTTCATGTTATATTCTTAATTATAATTCACCATACATACATATAAATTCCTTGAGAGGAGACAAGTATTGAACCAGCAACCTTCTGATTGATAAGCAAGCACGCTAACCAATTGCCAACAAGGCAGCCTGAATAAGCATTGAAATTATTGAGTTTTAAAATTTTATTTTATTTACAAAAAAATAAATTTCAAGTTCAAATATTCCTCGAAAATATGAAAAATTTATTTAGATTTTTTGCTTAATACAAACAAAATATATATTCTATAATTTAAAGAAAAGATACTTAAAACTGGTAAATATTTTTCTAAGATTTAGAATAACTTTTTATATCTTTCAAGTAAGTCAAATTTCATGAACTAATCAGGAGTAATTCATTTCCTAAAGTTTATTTTTTGATTTAAGACGAAATTTACTAGTCCTTAATATAAAACTTCCTTCAGTTCATAACCATTTTCCTACTCTTAGTAAATATTTTCTTTAAGTCAGTAAACATTTCCTGAAATATGAGAAATTTATTGTGTATTTTTATGAACTATTTTTGAGGATATGAACTTTTTATTTTTTACTCATATTGAGTAATTTTTACTAGATTTTTGTAAAAATTTAGTTAAACTTAGAAAAAATTACTAAAACTTAGAAATTTTTTTACTTGAATTTAGGAAAAAAAAATTCTTAATAATAGAACATGTCTTTTTTTTGAGTGTAATTTCCCAAAAAAGCACCAGAAAATATTTGAACATCATGATGGAACAAAATGTCCCGTACGCCATGTCCCGTACGAATATAATTAAGTTTAAATAAAAAAAGCTATTCATATTTTTTAGTAAAATCTATCCCATTTTAGGAAATATTTAAAAAATTTTTTTTTTTTTTTTTTTTTTTAATGCATGTTTTTTTATTTATTGTATCTTCATATATGAACTAACAATAAGTATTCAAATCTTAAATCTAACATATAATTAATAGGCCCGACCAATGCCAGACATAACTAAGTGATAGTTGTAAATAATACATAATTGGTGATAAGCAAAAAAAAAAAAATTTTTTTTCAAGCAACTTCATTTGGAGTGTTTAGTATTAGAGCCCTTGTATCTCTCTTTTTTAAGCGGATGTGTCCAGTAAAGTTCAAGATGTTACGAGCAAGCGGATTAGGATGTGACACGAGTTTAGTTAGATATTTGCCTGCGTATTTTGCAATTTCTTCAGTCACTAGTGGCATATTTAAATCACGATGTATATTTGAATTCTTAATGTACCATGGAGCAGATGTTATTAACCTTAAAATTTTGTTTTGTCTTCGTTGAATTCTCTCTACATTGGAAGCTGAAGCAGTGCCCCATAACTGGATACCGTAACACCATATTGGCTTTAAAAGCGACTTGTATATTAAAAGTTTGCAGTCTAGGCTGAGTGTTGAATTTCTTCCAATCAGCCAATGTACCTGAGTTAATTTTAGTTTCATTTGAGTTAACTTATAGTCAATGTGATGTTTCCATGTAAGCCGTCGATTGAGGTGTATACCAAGATATTTCACATGTGAATGTTGAGGAACAACTTGATTATTAATCCGAATGGGGGAACAAGTATCTCTTCGTAAGGTAAATGTTATATGGACACACTTTTGTTCATTTACCTTAATTCTCCATAAGTTTAACCATAGTTCCATCTGGCTAATGTGTTCCTGGAGTTTTCGGGACGCCTCATCAGGGTTTTCGTGCATACTAAGGCAGGCGGTATCGTCGGCAAATGTAGAAGTGTGGATACTACTGCTCACAGGCATATCACAAGTATAAATCAAATATAGAAATGGCACCAGTATACTCCCCTGTGGCACACCGGATGAGATAGTTTCAGGCATACTCATAAAGTGTCCTTCCACAACTGTAAATTTTCGTGCAACAGTGTAACTTTCCAAAAGATTTAGAATGTTTATTGGTAAGTATGTCTTCAATTTCAAAACCAGGCCTTCATGCCACACTTTATCAAATGCCTGAGAAACATCAATAAACACGGCAGAACAATACTTCTTTTCCTCAAATGTTTTTCTGATGAATTGAACCAATCTATGCGTTTGCTCAATGGTGCTATGCTGGCTTCTAAAACCAAATTGATGGTCCGGGATGCACCCATTATCAGTTAAAATTGAAGACAATTTTGTCATGAGTAGCTTTTCAAAAAGCTTTGACATTGTTGACAGTAAACTTATTGGCCTATATGACTCAGCCTTGGAAAGATCTTTACCTGGCTTTGGAATCATTTTAACCTTGGCAAGCTTCCAGCAGTCTGGATAATACTCCAGTCGTAAAATGGCATTAAAAATGAATAACAGGATTCTAATTGCAGTACGAGGTAACTTAATCAGCATCTGGTTACTAATTACATCCATACCGGGAGCTTTTTTCGGGTTGAGTTCGGCAATTAGTTTTTGTACATCACACATCGTAAATTTTAAGGGTCGAGGGCAACTACACTCGGCAAATCAGCAACAACGGTACATGTATTTGGTGTAAATACGGATTTTAAATGCTCAGCAAATATGTTACCTTTTTCAGTATCGCTTCTTGCCCAACCTCCGGTAGATGTGCGCAGAGGTGGCTTAAACTCAACGGGTGTTTTAAACTTTTAGCAGCGCGCCACAAAGAGTAATTGGATGCTGGTGTGACATCAAGGCCTTCCAGATAATTTTTGAAAGATGCAGTTTTTTCAGATGCAAGCAACTCTTGGAGTCGTTTAGTGCACTCTTTAAATCTGATTTTGTGTTGAGGTGATCTGTGCTGTTGCCATTCCCTTCTAGCTCTTCTTTTTTCACGTACGAGATGTTCAACGTCTGTAGAATAAATTTTATTGAACCCAGTATGCGGATGGGAGGTAGTGGCATGTTCAGAAGCTTGTTTAATATTCTCGTTAAGATTTGCAATGTTCGATTCAATATCATTGGGTGTTCTTAGCGTAATATTTTCCGTGCAATGACTACTAAGATATTTTTTGAATCCCAGCCAATTAACACGATTTATCATCTTGACATATGGGTGAGGTAAAAAAAATTTTAAAAATATTCACATAAATTTATTGTTTCAGGTCTTGATGAAATAAGCATTTTAATTGTTTGCTACAAAACCTGCTTCTTTTTAGGGTTCCGTTCACCAAAGGTGAAAAATGGAACCCTATTGTTTTCGCTACGCTGTCCGTCGTCCGTCTGTCCGTCTGTCCGTCACACGGTATTTTCTCAGGAACCGTAAGAGCTACTGACCTGAAATTTGGACAGAGTACGTAGAACCTTGGCCACTACAACAACAAATACATGAGAATTAGAAATTAAAGGGTGCTCCAAAACGAGCGACGAAAAATGTTAAAATCTCATGTAATATACATACAATTGTATGTACATATGTATATTGACACTTGAAATTTGTAAAATTAGTGTATTTTTATATAGACTACAACAATAAACATTAAAATATTAAAAAATTTAAATTAAAGGGTGGTCCATCAGTTAATACAATTTTGACTTTGTAATTTTGAAAAATTGCTATATTTTGGAAACCGTAAGAGTTAAACTCTTGAAATTTTCAAAAACGGTAAAACTAAAAAATCCGAAAATTAAAAAATCGCCGAACCGAAAAAAATCGCCGAACCGAAAAAAATCGCCAAAACCTGAAAAAAATCGCCAAAAATTAAAAAAAAATCGCCAAATCGAAAAAAATCGAGAAAATTAAAAAAAAATTCTAGCACTAAAATAAATCGCCAAATTCGAAAAAATAGTTTAGATGAAAAAAAAAATAGCCAATATGAAAAAAAACGCCAAAAACCGAAAAAAATCGCCAAAACCAAAATAATTGTTTATGTGAAAAAAAATCGCCAAAATGAAAAAAAAATCTCCAAAAATTAAAAAAAAATCGCCAAATTTAAAAAAAAAAATCGCCAAAACGAAAAAAATCACCAAAATTTAAAATAAACGTCAAAAACCGAAAAAAGTCTTCTAAACGAAAAAAGTGTCAAAACTAAAAAAAAATCGCCAAAACCAAAAAAAAATCACCTATATGAAAAAAACGCCAAAATTAAAAAAAATCGACAAAATAAAATAATTGCCAAAATAAAAAAAAAACGCCAAAATAATAAAAATTCCCAAAATTAAAAAAAAATCAAAAACCAAAAAAAAAATCGCCAAAACGTGAAAAAAAGTGCCAAAACTCAGAAAGCGCCAATAAATTCAAAAAACCCCCAAACTAAAAAAAAATAAAACTGAAAAAACCTATTACTTAGGCTAATAATCAAAACCTGATATACCAACGGACGACACAATCGCCCGTATTCTAGAATATAAATGTAAATAATGTTATTAAAATTCAAAGAAAATTTATCTTAACGTCATAAAAATTGCATTAAAACACAGCCACCCATACATATATATGCATACCCAGCTAAAAAAATTATATATTGTCCATATATTTTTAATATATGAATGTGTATAACTATATATGAATGTGTATGAATTCATGTATGGAAATATACAGGATTATACATGGCAAAACTATTATATATGAACTAATAAATGAACTAATATATGAAATGTATTGTAACATATGAGCTCATATATGACAATTTAACTATGAAGTTTTTCATATGTGGATCCATATATAAATATAAGATTTTATATATGGAGCCATATAAGAATGTATGCATACATGATATCTCACTTAAGATCGGTTTTGCAATCAAAAAACTTTGAATTTTATCACTGCTGAATTGGAAATCCATTAGAAAATACATTCTTGTATGATATTATACATTGTGGCCCCATTTTATATGTCAAATAATCAAAAGGATAATCCAGTCATTAATTTTAAAGAAAATAACAAAATTCTCTAGATAAGAAACAAAGTTCATATTACTGTATTGAAAACTATTGTTAGAGGGACTATATTTTCTTTTATAATTAATGGCATTAGTTTTTAATCTGATTTCTTAAGCTAAATGTTATGTACGAATATGATTTATGTGTTTTTTAAATAATTGATTCACTTTTTGATGAATGAAATGACTTTTAGTTCGTTTTGAATTATTTGTCCAAACAAATGTTTCATTAAATACAACCTCTCTCTCTCAAGTCTAAAAAAAATTTAATTTTAGTAATTTAATTTATTGCACAGCAGTGCGCTTTCGTGAATCAAGAGTGTATGAATACGAACTTTGCATACTGTGGAGGGAATTTACACATGCATACATGTATGAAAATGTATGAATATATATAATCATATATGCCCATATACCCTCATTTTTCGGATCCAAACCATATATGGGATATCATATATGCTCCATACATATTTTTTTAGCTGGGTAATTAAATAATACATGATATTAAAAACTAAGCTAATTCAATTTATTGAACTCTCTTGCTTTAAGTATTATGGCCTTCATACAATAACAAATAAGAGAAAAAAATGTTATATCACGAGAAATACTACAAACACACACACACTCTCATGTTTTGTTTCTTGTTTACTTGTAAGCTAATAAATGCGTGTGTAATATGTGTGCATGTAGTAGTAGCAACTTTAAACGCTTATAGCTCCCAAAAAACTGAACCGATTTTAATAAAATATAGATTCTGCACATCTGTACCGAAAAACCTTTAAAACCATATAAATCTTTTTAAAATCAGTACAGTAGTACCAGCGTAAAAGCGATTACAAAAAACATGTTTGCTTATTAATTATATAGATGGATAATAATCTATTTTCTTTTGATCTCTTTTCAACTTTAAATGCGTACGACTGTTCCGTACGACAGTATGGGTTTGCTTATATGTATTTCACAAGGTTGGAACATTTATGTATGTTTGATTTTTTGTTTCAAAATATTTTCAAACTTAAAAGTTAAATGGAAAAATGCTTGAATTTATCTTTGTTTCCAGTTAAATTGGGTTTCGTTGATTTAAATTAGGCTAAGGTTCGTATTTTGAGGAAGCCAAATTACATGTGAAATTTTGTGGAGTACATTACACCAAAAACAGTGATAATGTATGGTCCGAGGTAGAGATGGGCACGCGTCGTGTCTTTTTTCCGCGACACGAACAAGCACGAATGAACACGAAGTGTTCGTGTCAAAGAATCTTTTTTCGTACGTGATCGGGTCATTTCGTGTTGATTAAAATGTACACGAAAAACACGAAACGATTTCGGATGTCAAATATGTATGAATGATTTTTCAGTATAGAAAATTTTATATATTGTATCGTCAAACACACTAGACCAGCATACTTGTTGATATTGTATGGCCCTCTGAAGCTTAAAGCTATGTACGTAAACCGATAGTATCAGCTGTGGTGGCAGATAGTCTCAGCGAATCTTGAAAAAAATCAATTAAATTTTCTGATCATCAATACCATACCAATAATATCTCGTGAGTGTTGTTCAGTATCGTGTTGATGAAATTTTTCGCGAGCGTGTTTCATACGTCTTCATACGAGCGTCTTGGTATTCGTGTTCGTGTCGTGTTGGAAAAATTCGACACCCGCCCATCTCTAGTCCGAGGGTGCAGTGTGAATTGTGTCCGTTAACGCAAACTTTAGCCTTATACATACATATGTATATGTATGTATATAAAAGCTTTTCAGTGCAAATGGAATATGTGAATCTTTTTTTTTTTTTGATTCATCATATATCATATTTTAATTTGTTATATTTTGGTATTTTACAGCTTGTATTTCGAAAATGAATAACAGCCTGTTTTTTTTAGAAAACATAAGCCTTTTCGTTTTTATGTTTCGTTTATAAACAATAACGTTTAAAATTTGCTTTTTATAAAACATTTTCAAAAGCTTTCGTTTTGTCATAAAAAGAGCTTTTTAGGTATAAACAAAAATCACACTCACAAAATTATAGCAGTGGCAGAATAAAAAAAGTAATATCTATTAAAAAATTTCAATGAAAAGTTTGAAATAAAATTCAATTCAAAATCATTTCAAATTAATTTCAAATTCATTTTATATTTTATGAACAAGGGGTATGCAATTTTATTTTTAATTGATTCAAGCATTCATCTAGAAAATTATAACAGCTTAATATAGATTTTCATTGAATTTCGTATTTTCCGTTGTTATTAGAACTATTATTTTTTTTGCTATAACTCATACTTTATTCTGACTCAATGCTAAAAATTTTTGTGATTTGTTGGACAGTTAAATTATAAAAAATAATGCAAATATTATTTTGTTAAATTGAATTTGGTAACAGAAATATTACAGAAACAAGAGACTTATTTTCGAGATTCGTTCTTGTGAAAGTTAAGTTAAACCTTTAAAGATAAATTTCTATTATTTGACATATTGTCAGAAGTGTACATACAATAATTGAAATTTATTTGCTGGTGGTTTAGCCAGTCTATGTAAATTATTTGCTGGATTTTATATAAGTTTCAAAGCCTACTAAGCTTATTTTTGTTTTGTGATTTTCAAAATAATTATTATTTTATGAATTCTCATATAGTTTTTGAAAGTCCGTGCATAAAGTAAGAGGTTTGTGACTGTTAAAAATTTGTGGTTGAAGTCTACTGATGATTTGGTTCTTTTTTTGGCTAAACCACCAGCAAATAAACTAAAATTGTTGTTAAGTTAATACGATTAAAGAAAAACTGTGCAACAAAAACTAACGTATGTTATGCTTCAAGTGTACGCTAAACTTCAAGCGTGCGTAATTTTTTTGCAAAGCGGAGAAAGTTTTTCACATTTTCGGGCTTATTTATTTATTTTTGTAAGTTAAAGTGAAAAATAAAAGAATAACATTTTTTCTTAGAGTTTTTAGTCAGTTAACATTTCAACATTAAAAGTTAAAAAGGATTTTCGTTAAAGTCAAATGAAAAATATCTACACCAAATTTTAATTAATTTTACATAAAAAATTTTATGAGTGTAAAAACTGAAAGCTCTTTTGTTGTCACTCACAAGAAAATCAGTAAATGTTTTAAAAACGTAAACATAATTTTGTTCGTTATTTTAAAGAACGTATACACTTATTCATTTTCGAAAAACAGGCTGTAAGTGTATACGTTCCAGTGTTGCCAAAACGGTGGTTTTCCCGCTATATATGACTGTATTTTGTTGTCAGCGGGAATTTTAGCTGAAGAATTTCTTAGTTGACGGATTTTCAGCGTTTTTCTGAAACTTATAAAAAAGATATTAAATCAAAATAAAGTATTTTTAACGCAGCTATGCGACACGTATCCTGGTATTTATGTTGAGTTTTTTTTCCTTATTAACACGTATAGCGAAAAGAAACTAACGTCACATTTTTTTGCAAATAAAAAATTGTCATATTGAGTTCGTGTAGTATCGGAAAACAAACCGAAAACTGGGTGATTGGACTAGTGAGTATGAGGAAAACATAATATCAACCAAAATCTCTCAAAACAATAACTTTTTCTGAATAATTTGTTTTTGATTAGACTTTTTTATTGAAATTTTATTTCGAAATTAAACTTCAAGAATGTGAAGTGAGCCACAGAGTTTATTTTATCAACACTATTTTTTTATTTCAGATAGTCAGAAAACCAGGAAATTTGAACAATACTTTACAAATAATTTAAGCAAAACAGCAAGATATTATTCCACAAGTGTAGAATAATTAGGGTCTATCGCAGAAAATGTTGAAAAGATACTGAATCAGCTTAAACATTAATATTAATAGATGGAACAGTCCCTTGGATTCTAATTTTTCCGGGTTCGATGTTCGAGTATGGAAACTCTGCAGGAAATAAAATACCTACTTAAAGAGTAGGCGTAGTTTTGCTTACAAATATTGGGGAAAATTACCCTACAAACATTTGGAAGATATCTTACCCAGAAGATAAAAATACAATATCTTGTTTTTATCATTTAGAGGAAAATCATCATTGATATTATAATATTTTCATTTAAGCGAAACTTTTTGAATGAACAGTTCGAAATGTATTGACTATTTATTTTTTCCTTTAACGAGATATTTTGTGTTATTAAACTGTGGCATTTTGTTAAGCCTGGTGTTTTATTACATGCGCAATAAACTTATAATATCAATATGTTTTTAACTAGAAGATAAAAAAAATATTTAATTTAAACTAAAAACAATCAGAAAATTTTCAAAACATTATGTCAGGAAACTCCTTTTTATACTAAACATATGATGAATCCTGTGATGATAAATTGAATTTAATTGACCATAAAAATTGCTTTAATTTTAAATTAATGGTTGTATTAATTCAGGGGTGACTTTACGATCCTTTATTTTTCTTTCTTCATATAATTTTAGCAAAATTGTAAAATTGTACTTTAGGAGATAATCTCATGTTATAAATAATTATCTTCCTAAAGATAATCTGGCAATATCATAGATAATTCTATTAGATGATTATCTAGCAATATCACAGTTTTATCTTCTAGAAGTATTGCATTCGTATTTCTTCGAAGTATCGCCCTGGCAGCAAAAACTATCCCGAAGGGGAAACTTCTGCAATACGAATATGATTGTTGCCGCAATAATATTTTTCTTCCAAGCAAAAAGATTTCGAATCATTTTCGTATCACTTTGCTTGTAGGGGAGATTCCAATATACATACATACATATGTATATCTATGTATACGTATGCATATTTTATAAAATTTATCTTGTTCTTTTTTTTTGCCAATAAACCATAAAAGAGACATATGTTGGTTATAAAAAATTCAGCGGTTATATTAGCGTTTATTTTTATTCAGCTGACGGTTTTTAGCGGGTTTTCAGAGGCTATATGGTGGGAAATGCCTACAACATTTTGGCAACACTGTAGTACACAAATGAGCGTGTATATGAGTTTGTCAGTGATGAATGAATGAATGTTTATCAGCGCGAAAACATTAATTACTATTGCAATTGAAAATTGTATTGAAATGTAAAAAATAATATTATAATATATAATAATATTGGGTGTTTTTTATTGAGGTATAGAACTTTAAGTTGGCATCACTTTTTTAACTGGCGGCCATTTTGTCAGCTGTCAAGTGATTAATATTTAGTTTGGTTTGCCATTTCATCATGAACAGGTTGACAAAAGAACAACGCTTGCAAATCGTGCAAATTTATTTCGAAAATAATGGTTCAGTTCGCGAAGTTTACCGCCAGCTCCGTCCATTTTATGGTCGACATAATCGTCCATCAGAGCAATTAATTCGGTTAACCATGGATCGTTTTCGCACTATGTTTACTCTATGTGATAATACGCATCCGCAGAGACGTCGAACAGTGCGCACCGAAGAAACAATTGCCGCTGTAGAGCAAAGTGTTGAAGAGGACCCGAATGGTATAGAGCCGGTATAGAGCCATGATAACCGACTATTTTGTTCCCGAATTGGATGGCATGAATGTGGATGAGTTGTGGTTCCAACAAGACGGCGCTACATGCCACACAGCGCACGTCACAATCCATTTATTGAAGGAAACATTCGATGAGCGCATAATTTCGCGGAATGGACCTGTCAATTGGCCACCAAGATCGTGTGATTTGACACCATTGGATTATTTTCTTTGGGGATATGTGAAGTCGCTTGTCTACGCCAAAAAACCAGAAACGTTAGGGGACTTGGAAGCCAACATTCGTGGCGTTATTGCCAACATACGGCCCCATATGCTCGAAAAAGTGGTTGAAAATTGGACCTGTAGAATTGGCTTTATTCGAGCCAGCCGCGGCGCACAGTGGCTGAAAATCGTTTTTCATTGGGCAAAAGTCTAATTTTTTTTGTCACCGATTTTTAAAATTTTTACGCCTTTTTGTAGCTAATATATCCAGATTAAGGTAGCCAAAAACTTAGGTTAAACTATTGATAATTGTGGGCGTGGCATGCTGTCAAACTCAACCGTTTTTTTAATTTCAGAAAAAGGTGTTTTTCTTTTGTTTTTTATCAAAAATAAATGGTTACTACTCGCAAGCTATCATCGATAACGGCCTGCGGTCTTTTTTATAATGTTGGTAGGACTATAGTCTTTAGTTGTTGTAAGTGGTCACAGCTCTAGCGTTTAATATTACGGGCGTTATGAAATATTTATGAAACTACTATATTTTTCTCAAATTTAAATTTTAGTGGAATAGAACTTCTAGGGAACAAAAGGAAACAAGAAACGTATACCACCAGGAGAAAGATGAAAGTGTCCTCTTTAACGCTATATATACTTTTGCACACGTGACGACCCGTGGGTAGAACACTTTTTTCATTTTAATGAAATTACTCTAAAAAAAATTCAAATTAATTTAAACAGCCCTATAAGTACTCGTATACAATAGTGTCTTAAATTTTCACTTTTTTGCCTAAAAGTTTGTTTTTTTTTACTTTAGACTACGTAAAACGAAAAAAATTAAATATAATACCTGCGAAAGGGTTTAATGGCTTTGTTTTGATCAGCAAAAAATAAGTCATAAAATTATCACAATAGGTTCTACAGTAAACATATGATCTCTTTCTGAATTTACCTGTTATCAAATGTTAGGGTCAACCAAAGTCATAAACATTTTTATAACAATAATGGCGACATTAAACCACTAAAGATAAAAAACAACCCCATATTGGCGAGATACTAATCAGTTTTACCTGATATTAAGGTCTGAATAACATGTGCAGTTTTGTTCAATTTAAGCACTACCTGCTATGAAATTGAAGATCAATGTGTGAATAACATGTATCTAAAAATGTATAAAACTACGGATTCCATAAGGGATTACTCAGTAATAAGTTAATCCTTTAATTGTACGGATAAAATATAACAAATAAAAATATTCAGATAAATATGGAGAGCTTCAGTTATAAAGAACTGGCCGAAGAGTATTTTAGAAACAAAAACCAGGAAGATGTTCTTAGTTACGTTAAAATAAAATTAAACTTAAATTCGTGTAGCACCGAAATGCAAGAGCAATTATCTAATTTCGTCAAAGCACTAAAAAAACGCTACAAAGAAGTTAGCTACAGTAAACAAAACTTTTATATAAAAAGTGCAAACTGGTTAGAAGGCCAACTTAATGTCGCTGCAGAAACAGCAAAGCAAGATAAGGCTGGAAGACCACGCAAATCATGAATGGGCAACTGCAGTGATAGATCTAAGAGGCGGAAACTTAAAGATTTTAACGATGCAATTGGTTGTACAAATATAAAAGAATCTTTCCTACATCAATTACGATCACAGAACCAATTATCAAAAGTGGATATCATTGAAAAAGTTGTTAAAGCTAGTCCAGTGAGAACAAAACGGATTCTTAAAAGTATACCAACTCCGAGTGATGCAATACAGTACACAAATGAGGAGGCATTAGCATTATTTCTGGATTTGAAATTAACAAAACAGCAATATATTAAGCTCAGACTGCGTGCGATTGAAAAAGGGTCAAATATGTATCCAGCATATCATTACATAACCGCTGCTAAAATAGACTGTTTGCCATCAAAGGACACTATTACAATCACACCAATTTCGGCAGAGGTACAACTACAATCTCTACTTGATCACACAGCCGAACGCTTGCTACAATCAATAACAGGAAATGAGTTAAAGAAATATGGAAACACAAAGTTAATTCTTTTTTGTAAATGGGGATGTGATGGTTCCTCGGGACAAAAACAATACAAACAAGCTGTATGTGAAAATATTTCGGACTCAGATATGTTCATGGTATCATTTGTACCATTGCGATTGAAAAAGATTTTGGAAGATTCAGAGCCTTCGACTAGTACAACGCAAACAATGGATATTTGGAAAAATGAGACACCATCTTCTACGAAATACTGCAGGCCAATTAAATTTGAATTCAAAAAAGAAACTCATGATGCCATTAACAAAGAAGTTAGTGATATCAAGGCCCAAATTGCAACACTACAGCCATTACAATTACAGTTAGATGGGCAGCAAACTGAAGTAAGCTACCAATTAGTGCTGACAATGATAGATGGAAAAGTAGGTCAGGCTTTGACTAACACGAAGGCTGCATCCAGCTGCATTATATGCCAAGCAACATCAACCCAATTAAACCAAGTCCCGACAAAATCATTAGATAATACCGATGCATATGAATTTGGATTATCACCACTACATGCAAGAATACGACTTATGGAACACATACTAAAAATCAGTTATGATTTGGATTTCGGGTCTTCAGGATCAATAAGAAACAACGAAACCAACAAAGAGTTAAGAAGTTCAAAAAAGAAACATGTTCTAGATGAATATCGCAAATTAGGATTGATTATAGATCAGCCAAAACAAGGGTCAGGCAATACAAATGATGGCAATACCGCAAGAAGATTCTTTTCAGATCCAGAAACAGCATCTGAAATAACAGGAGTGGATTTAAACCTTATTTTCAGGTTTAAAATAATCCTAGAAGTACTTGCGTGCAATGAAGAAATTGACTCTAGAAAATTTGGAGATTATGCTAAGGAAACTGCAAAAATATATACAACCAACTACCCATGGAGAAATATGTCTGCAACAGTTCATAAAATCCTTTATCATGGAGAAGATATCATTAAATATCATTTGGTGCCACTTGGAGATCTATCAGAGGAGGCTCAGGAAAAAAGAAACAAGGATTACAGATTTTATAGAGAGCACAATACTAGAAAAATTTCACGAAATTCAACAAATGAAGATCTATTTAATATATTATTGGCAACGTCAGATCCGTTCATCTCCAGTATTCGAAATCAATGGAAAGTGGAACATCGGGATTTAGATGAAGAAGCCAAAAAACTACTAAAGAACAGAAATAGCACAGAACAAAATATGGAATATTTACAATCAATATTTGAGTCAAATGAATAATAATCATAATTGCCTTTCATTGTTATTTAAGGTACGAAAAGCATACTATTAGTAAAAAATAATAATAAACAGAACCTACCATTGTTACAAATGCTATTAAAATTTATTGCAGTTTTTATTTTTAATATGTTTTTTAAAATGATCAAATTTGACAGCAAAAAATAATAAATTTTTCTGTAGTAATAGCAATATTTTTAGATAATATTATTAAAGTTTTTTTTTAAGTGTAACTATTCTTTGAGTGTAAACAAAATTGCAAATTAGACAGCAAAAAATTTTTAATTTTTCTGTAATAATAGCAAAATCGTTGATTTTACTATTTTTTTTTAGTGTAAAATTTTTTTTGAGTGTAACATTAAATAAATTCCATTATTACAAAACATATTTATAATTATTACTAATTTCCATATATTAAATTTTTTAATAAATAAAAAAATAATAAACCCATATTTCACTCTAAAAGTAAAAAAATTCAAAAGTTCAACTTTGAGCTAGAATTCCTTAAAAAGTCCTCAATCAATTTTAATATAATTAAAACTGAGTCAAACTGAACTAAATATCTATCCACTAAAATAAAAATTACTTCAATATTTTGATCAGTTCAAAAGTTACAGAATTTTGGCCAATGAAAAACGATTTTCAGCCACTGTGCGGCGGCCACATGCCCGAAATCATATTTAAACATTAATGGCATAAAATTATCCTTCCAATAAAGCCAAATTGATGGACATTAAAACGATTTTCTTGTGTTTTATTTCAATCCGAAGTTCTATACCTCTAAAAAAACACCCTGTATAATCCAAATGTGTAACTATACACTACATGCATAGAAATTTACAAATATACAAAATTTAGATTTAGACGGAGAAAAATAAAAATAAAAAGTTTGACCAAGCATATTAAAATGAAAAATAATAATCTATAAAGCATTAAAATATGCCCTAAAAACGTGAAATATGCTCTTTAAAATTAAACGAATTTTAAATATAAGCTTGTAAAACTGAAATATGCAAAAACATGATTTAAAGGGTAAAATATGCAAAAATAATCAAAAATATGCACAAAAAATCAATGCCAAAATTCATGAAAGTTCTTCTTATTAATATGTCACAGAGGAAAAAATATGCAATTGCATATTTTCAATTTCCCTGGTGATCAAAAACTCATTAACATTTCAAGGTCAAACTCATTATGCACAAGGCGCACATGCATGCATACACATATACTTATGTAAGTGAACTGTCCTTACCTGCGCTAGGAAAAATTATGATTAACGTACACCTCCATTTTGGTGATCTTCTTAATAATTTGTTAATTACTGTAAGATTTTTAAAAATCTGAAAAAATATGCACCAACAAATCAATGCCAAAATTCATAAAAAGTTCTGAAAAGGATAAATTTCTTATCTCCTTATTAATATGTAATTACATATTTGCAATTTCCGTTGTGATCAAAAACTCATTAACTTTTCAAGGTCAAACTCATTATGCACAAGGCGTACATGCATATGTACATACATATGTGCACTGTTCATACCTGTGCTGGGAAAAATCAGCTCCTTCAATTTGTGATCTTCTTAATGATTTGCTAATTACTCTATGATTTTTAAAATGGGTATTTAAGGAGTAAAAATCTGAAAAGAATAAACAGTCAAGTGTAAGCTCTTAAAGGATTCACTTTGCGATTAAAAATAGTTCAGTCTTAAACAATTTAAATAACAAAATTTTTATTTTAAAATTGTCACGCATTTCGGTCTTCTTATACCCGATTTTAAACAAAAGTTAAAAATTATTAAATAAATAAACATCAGAACACTAACATACACTTTTGACATAATTACTGGTCAAAATCCTCTGAAGCAAGTGGAGGAGATTCTACAGAAAATAAGAGATAATTCCATAAATAAAGTCGATATAGAAGATCACATAAAACAACTTATTTCACTACGAAATTTAGCTAGAACAAGACATAATGAAATTCACTGCAGGATTGGTATAAGTTCTTTTCCTTATACAAAAGAAGGTGTCCCCAGTTCCATTTTAACTTATATAAATATAGCCATAGTTTGCCTGGCTAAAATGAAAAGGGAAGAAGACATGGACGAAATCAAGCAGAGATTAACGCTAACGGAAGAGAAAAATCAGCAATTGCAAAACCAGGTATCCCAACAGAATAGCAAAATATATGCTCACAATGCATTTAGAAGGGAAATAAATAAACTAAGAGTTAGTTTGTTTCAACGAGATTTCGAGCCGCCAAGTGTCTGCATTTTGGAAAACTGGCAAAGGCAAATAGATGCCATCACACAAATCTACAAGCAAATGGGACCAGAAACTGCAATAAATGAAGATATTCGAGAAGAATATAAGTTAATAGAAAGAGAATTCGATTATGTTTATCAAGCAAAGGCAAGTGAAATCTTCCGACAATCAACAGTAACAGTCGAAATTCCACATTTCAATGGTGAGGCTACCGAATGGAACACTTTTCACTTTTTATTTAAAAAGTTTGTACACGAAAACAAAAAGTTTTCAAACGTATTAAAAATGTTGCAGCTTAAATCTCTGCTGCAAGGAGAAGCTCTCAAATTAATTGAAGATTTATTCATCACAGACAACGATTACGAATTTGCTTGGAATATAATTGTTCAAAAGTATGGAGACAAGAGCTTATTAAACTACACAAATCTGATTGACAAGATATTGGATCATCCCAACGTATGTAGCAGCTCTCTAGAGGATATAAAAAAATTACTTGACATAACAACTGAGTGTAAGCAAACGGTCAGCTTGTCTAGCATTAAAAAGGATGACATGGATAAAATTATGACACACATTATTGTTGAAAAACTTGACGAAGAAGGTGTAATGCGCTACGAATTAAGCACCAAGAAGTCGAAGAAAATGCAACGTCTAGACGATGTACTTCAGTTTCTGGAACAACAGCATCGGGCTCTTGAAGCACACCAAATAACCAAGTCAACAAATTTAGAGAAACAAGTGCCGAAAGCAGAAATTGTAACAGCAGCTAGTATGACTGCTGAAGTTTCACTTAATTTAGCGAGTTTCTTCCAATCAACGTCCATTAAAGAAGAAGAAGCTCAACCTGCGCGACAGCCTGCAATAGAAACGTACAACATGAAGTTGCCAAAGCTAAATAATTTATCTCCAGGGGTAGAGAAATCTAAAATGAATCTCGACAACTGTTTGCGAACAAATATCGGCTCTTTTGGTTCAAGCAACCATAATACACATTCACATACAAAGAATTTGTATAGCCGTACATTTCTTCCGCCAACGAGCAAACCTGCCAATAAAATCCTCAGTATCATAAACTTTGAGTGCCTGGAAGATTATTTGAGTTTCTATTGGACACCAGATGATTTTGTTGCATACCATAAATTAAAACATTCAGAAGCATATGACAGAGCTTGGGAAATGTTGGAACACGTGGCTCAACAAATGGTCAGAACAAAATTAACTAGCCCAAAAGGATCGAGCGAAAATGAAGAAAACTCCTCTGCGTTAACACAGGTTACTGGAACAATTACAAAGTATTCTTCTTCGCCTGCGAGTGACTTGCAAGATTTGGTAACCGACTTTCGCTGCACAATTACATCAACGAAGGAATATGTCCTTTTCCCTCAAGACACTGGAGAAGACTGGTTTAGGATTTTTTTGAACTCCAATTAATACAATACTGTCTACAACTATGTACATATTTTAATACATATTAATTCTTAGAACAAATACAAACTTTTTTGTTATACATTTTAAGTTAAAAAAAAATTATTTGTAGCGATATCATTTGTGATATTGATTAATCTTAAATTCTTGATTAAGCTTATCACTTGATGTTAATGAATATAAAATTTATTGCCTTTCTTTTGAGAGTGGAAAATATGTTGCTTTTAACTTGTAGAAAAGAAAACGCCATTATTTTATTGAAAAGAAAAAAAATTATATATTATGTAAGAAATAAAAAATATATGTATGTACATATGTAATTAAAGCAAAAACCTTGAACCTAACTTTCACTTGCATTTTTGAATATATAAAACAATCGATAGAAGTCAGGCACAACCACAATTCTCGTATGAGACTTGGGTCGAATTCGTGTAGTTGGTCATCTTACACACATTTGTGTCTTTAATTATGATATAGGGTCTCTCTAAGTCACATGCATTGTTTCTTTGAAATATGAAATAATGACCTGTTTCACGATAACGAAAGAAAACTTTTAACTGAAAATTTGTATTAAAAATAAAAACAAATTTTCATATTATATTGGTGTTTTCAATGCAAATTTTCAGTCGAAAGTTATCTTTCGATATTGTGAAACAATAAATAACACAGGTCAACAAAATGAAATTTATTGTGTAAGGTCAAAGTTTTCGTAGTCAATTTGTACACACTAAGTACTGTGCATCAATCCCTTTAAATCAGTTTGTTTGAATTGGCTCTGTATCTCGAGATTTTCCGTTATTAAGAAAAAAGAGGATGCTGCATCACATAATTTGCATTTACTTGAGAACGAGTTCTTTGATCAAATAAAAAAATACCCAGAAGGCTAGAAAGCAAATTGATCTTTAAATTACGTCGGTATTAATTTTTTAACAGTCTTATAGTTTCGGAGATATTAGGAAAGTTTTATAAAAAAATAATTTTTTTTTAAAAAATTGAAAAAATCGTTTTTTAAAAGACTCATTAAAGTTTTAAGCTGAAGAAAATTTTATATTTTATTATAAATTGTGATACCTTTATATGTTATAAAAAAAAATGAGCCACATTTATTAAACATCATTCCATTAATTCTGAATTTATTCACAATGAAGTGGTAAAATACATATATACTCGTATTGCAGCTTTTTTATACCCTTTACCAAAAAATGGTAAAAGGGTATATATAGGTTTGTCATTGCGTTTGTAATTTCTACAATATTAATAACCGACACATAAAGTATATATATTCTGGATCCTTATGCATAGGGAAAACGAACAAGCGATGTCCTTCTGTCCGTCTGTCTGTACGTGAAATCGGTTTTCCCAAGCTCCCAGAAGAGCTAGAGACTTCGTTCTTGGACTGGTGTGTCAGAAATTTTCCGAAAAATTTTGCTATTGAAAATCAGCAAAATCGGACAGACGGTTTCAGAGCTGGAAAACTCAAACTCCATTTTCTCATAGAAAATAACTACCGAAAACAAGTTTTTATTACTTTTTTATTAAATTAACTTATTTTATACTTCGGTATGAATAAAATTGGTATTTATAATTAAAAATAAATTTTAAAATTTAACAAAATAAAAAAACGTTTCCAGGGTTGGAAAACTAACTTTTTTCCTAATAATTAAACATATTTCATGTTTTAGGAAGAAGGCTATTTTCTCAGGAACGGTAAAAGCTACGGGTCTGAAATTTGGACAGTGTATCTAGAACTTTGGTCCGGTTGTTAGGAATTTTTCCCGAAGTTTTTGCATTCCTTACAGTTTTATCGATTCTTAATCAGTATTATGACTTTTTTAAAATACTGCAATTTTTCGCGAATTGTCGTTTTTCGATTTGCAAAAGTATAATTAACTTTGTAATTAACATTAAAATTTTGTAACTATCTTTTTTATTTTGCAATAAAAAATATTTTTTCGTAATAATTTGTTTTACATATTTTGATATTTTGTCAACACAGTTTTTGGTTCGTAGCCATAAAAAAATGAAATTAGTTTAATTTGACTACAACGACAATTGTAGCACGAACAACAGCCTGTAGCCTGTTGCCTTGTTGCCTTGTTGCCTGCCAAATAATCATCTTCATATAAACATGTGTATTCTATATTTGACATTTTGTAGCCGGTAGTTTGCTGTGGTGAATGTGTTTAATGCTTAACTCAAAACAATATAAGAATTCAATTGTTTCATTGTTATTTAATTATTTTTTTAAATTTTATTATTCATATTTAAAGCAAAGAATATTTTCATTAAATAATTTCTAATGCTCCTCTGTAGTTGTAGGTTGCACAACGCTAGCGCTGATACATCGTATAACACTCCTTGCAGAGTATCAGTAAAGATTAGACTTGGGTCGAACTCGTTCACTAGTTAATTTTTGCCACAAACCAATTATCAAACCCATTTAAATTATATGGGTTTGATCATTGGTTTGTGGCAAAAATTAACTAGTGAACGAGTTCGACCCAATTCTAGTAAAGATTGTTTCTAAAAATGCTTTTTAACAAATTGACTTTTAAAACTCGAACTACTCGTATGTATGTATGCAATTTTCTCATTAACTGGTCCAGTAAAGGAAATAGTTGGGGTTGTACAAGGTTTTAAATAGTGCACTCAACACAGCAATTTACATGCATTGCTAAAATATATTTAAGTTGAAATTCTAGCTCGGATTACATAAAAAAGATTTAGTAACTATACCGTAGCATTATAATTAAAAGCGCAAAAAGTGGTAGAGCTGTGTAAAACACCCAAAAGAGGTAGATCTACCACAAAAGTGGTAGAGTTGGCATCGCTGCACTGACAACAACCTGCAGCCTGTTGCCTTTTTGCCATCAAAATATTCATTCTCATATAAACATGTGTATTCTACCCTTGATATCTTCTAGTCAGAGAAACAAGTCAGCCGGCTCCAAGCCGACGGTGTGCCGCCGCCGGTAATTTTTCTGTATATCAAGCCCTCGCCGATTGTATCGGCTCGCATCGGCTCAAAACCAGCCGAAATTTTATCTTCTCAAAAAGACAAATTTCGGAGAAAAAATTTTAAAAATCGATTTTCAGTTTCAATTTTTATTTCCTCTTTAAATTTATATATGCTTATTTGAGCTGTCGAAAATTCTCTCGGCGCTCCGCCACCGATAATTTTGCTTAGACTTGGTTCTCTGCTTGCTGTGGTGAATGTGTTTAATGCTTAAAAGTCAGGTGCGTATCTTGGCTTTCGATTACGAGCTGACTGGATCACGGTTTTTTTTAGTTTGAGATTATGGTATTCGCTATCGAACAATGTAATAATATCCCATCAAAAAATTTCAAAAAGTGTAATCGATTTTGGAATTAAGGATATTTGGTTGAAGCTGGATTACCAACTTAATGATTTTAAAAAGGCGTGAGACTAAAATAATTAATTCTCGAGAAGTAGTTATGTGGTTTATTGTAGGAAATAATTAGTTTTTTCGTTGTGGGCAATAGTTATTTTTATTTTTAATATTTTTAATTAAATACACCATTTTGAAAAATTTATTTCATAAACTCAATTGAGGTGGGTTATATTTTATTCGTATCCGTGCCTGTATTGCTACTTATCAATACTACATACAGAAAAGTTTCAATTGTTTTGATTCATGAACTTTTATTAAAATCGAAAATAAAAAAAATTATTTGGAACTACTTGTAATTAAATAATAATTTTCCAAAATGTAAGTACTTATTTTTGAGATTAAAATAAAAAGTAGACAATTAAGAAAAATATATAATTTATTTAAAATAACTAGATATTTTGGCAATATTTACAAGTCATCTTTTAAAACTCAAAGAATATGTTCAACTTCTGCTTCGTATTTTTAAAGTTTTACGTTATGTGCTTTGGAAGCGAATACTTTAATTTGTCAGTCAAAAAAGTAAGTCATTATATGACAAGTAGTTCAGATGGTAATGCCAATTGAATTGAACTGAAAAAAAAAGTGATCAAATCAGCTCGTTATCGAAAGCGACGATTACGGTCCAGGTTTATAAAACTCAAATTCAGAGTTTTACAAGTAAAATTCATAGTTTTTCGTGTAAAGAAATTGGCTCCATGAAAAATCGCCCAAAACCAAATCGACTAAAAATAAAAATGAAAAATCACCCAAAATTTCAAAATGAAATATGACCAAAAAAAAACGAAAAATCGCCAAAAAAATTAATGAAATATCGCCCAAAATTAAAAAAACAAAAGAAAATCTAAATTATAGTCAGCCAAACTGGAATAACAATTCCGTGGGAGTTTTTTCACTTTTCCCTTTTCTCCAATCATGAATTTGTATTTTTAATTTTTTACCGAATGCGGAAATAAAAAAACTCCCCTGGAAAAAAGTTGGTATTATGAACGCCGTTGAACTTGCTTTTTTCGCTAAAAATCTTTCCCTTGCAAAACAGAAGGGAGTTTACATAAAAACATATTTAATACTTCATTAAAACACAATTTATATACATAAACTTGCAGTTTATAGTTTTTTTATGTGGGAAAACACAAATAATGCCCAAATAAATCATTTATAAACTTATTTTTATATATTTTTTTCAATTTTAATAATTTAATAATTTCGGTTACTCTCTCACTCAAAAAAAGGGAGAAACCAAATGTCAACAAAGAAGCAAAACAACGAGCTTCAAAATGCGGCGATGCCTCGTATTACTATTTTTTGTTCCCAAAGAATTTATGATTGGAGACATGTTTTCTCGAAAAAACTATTTTCCGTGAGAAATAAATTCCGAGGGAATATTCATGATTGGGCTGAGTAATTTAATTTTTATATTAAAAACAGGCAAAGTTATAAAAGAGCCTTCGGCCGGGGTTAAGGATTTTCTCCACCATGGGGTTTCCCGACACGGCGCAGCATAATAAAGATTTTCCAGCACTGCCGACCAGCCGTAAGGATTTTCTCCAACATGGTGTGTCAGGCTAATAAGGATTTTTGGCATTGCAAATAATATTTTGCTGCGATGACGGCCTTCGGCGGTATTTCCAATCTCGGCTTAGTTTAAGCCAATTTGTGGAACCATTTCTTTTTTTGGTGTATTTTTCCCTTTAATTTTTAAATGTTTAAAACCTTTTTGGCAATTTTTAATTTTTATTTTTTGGGCGCTTTGGTTTTGGCCGATTTTGCATGGAAACATTTTTCATATGAAAAATCGCCCAAATTACAAAATGATAAATCAACCAAAAAAAAAAATTGCCCCAAATTTGTATTGAAAAACTATGGGCGATTTTTCATTTTTATTTTGGGCAATTTGTAGACGATTTGTAGACAACGCCATAACCACTTCAGCAAATCGCACTACAAACACAGCGTGCATTGAACACTTTTAACTTTTTTTCAATAAAAAATGCTTTATATGAAAACTTATTTCTTGTATGTAAGAAACATTTTCATTGAATGTGCGAAACATTTTCTTAGACTTTTAGGGAATTTGAAAAAATCGATTAAATCTTGTCTTCTTGGTAATAAGATTTATTTTATTCTATGTACTATAAAATGTTTTTGCAAGAACTCGTCAAATCTAATGGGATAATTAATAATTAATTTCATATTATTAACGAAAATACTTGTATTATGATAAATAATGGGTGTTTTTTATTGAGGTATAGAACTTTAAGTTGGCATCATTTTTTTAACTGGCGGCCATTTTGTCAGCTGTCAAGTGATTAATATTTAGTTTGGTTTGCCATTTCATCATGAACAGGTTGACAAAAGAACAACGCTTGCAAATCGTGCAAATTTATTTCGAAAATAATGGTTCAGTTCGCGAAGTTTACCGCAAGCTCCGTCCATTTTATGGTCGACATAATCGTCCATCAGAGCAATTAATTCGGTTAACCATTGATCGTTTTCGCACTACGTTTACTCTATGTGATAATACGCATCCGCAGAGACGTCGAACAGTGCGCACCGAAGAAACAATTGCCGCTGTAGAGCAAAGTGTTGAAGAGGTCCCGAATGAATCGATTCGCCACCGTGCACAGCAATTGGAGCCTTCTCCATCAACTTTATGGAAGATTTTGCGCAAAGATCTTGGCTTGCGACCTTACAAGATCCAGCTTGTGCAAGAATTAAAGCCGCGAGACCATGCAATGCGTCGTGATTTTGGTGTATGGGCCGAAAATGAGATTGATCTCGATGCTGATTTTCATCGCAAAATTTTGTTCAGTGATGAGGCTCATTTTTGGTTGAATGGCTACGTCAACAAGCAAAATTGCCGCATTTGGAGTGAAGAGAATCCATATGAGACCCTTGAGACGCCATTACATCCACAAAAACTGACTGTTTGGTGTGCTCTATGGGCTGGTGGAGTCATTGGGCCATACTTCTTCCGAAATAATGCTGGAGAGTCAGTTACCGTTAATGGAGACCGGTATAGAGCCATGATAACCGACTATTTTGTTCCCAAATTGGATGGCATGAATGTGGATGAGTTGTGGTTCTAGCAAGACGACGCTACATGCCACACAGCGCACGTCACAATCGATTTATTGAAGGAAACATTCGATGAGCGCATAATTTCGCGGAATGGACCTGTCAATTGGCCACCAAGATCGTGTGATTTGACACCATTGGATTATTTTCTTTGGGGATATGTGAAGTCGCTCGTCTACGCCAACAAACCAGAAACGTTAGGGGACTTGGAAGCCAACATTCGTGCCGTTATTGCCAACATACGGCCCCATATGCTCGAAAAAGTGGTTGAAAATTGGACCTGTAGAATTGGCTTTATTCGGGACAGCCGCGGCGGCCACATGCCCGAAATCATATTTAAAAATTAATGGCATAAAATTATCCTTCCAATAAAGCCAAATTGATGGACATTAAAACGATTTTCTTGTGTTTTATTTCAATTCGAAATTCTATACCTCTAAAAAAAACACCTTGTACAATAAATGATAAAAAATTTACATATGCAGAAAGAGAGCAGTTTAGTTTATCAAATGACAATTATCATTCTATTAATGCAACATTTCATTAATATGATGAAGAAATATAAATGAAACCGGCTCATTTGAGGAATGAACAAATTTTCTTTTAATGTAGAAACTTTCAGATTTTATTAATATATTCACAAAAGTTGTTCACCGTTAGCGTAGCTACTGCTTTGCCAAATATTGTCAGCAGAAATGAGGAGTCGCTGTAAGTTATTCTGAAAAGCTGATGTTACTTAAGGGCCCACTAATTTTTGAAATCTTTGTAGCTCCATAAAAAAAACTGTTCCTCAAAATCGCCAAACTGATAAATGGTTTTACCACCACCCTTTGGTAGTAATATGGAACCATTACTGTGAAGTCCGTGTGTTGTTCCAAAAGTCTTTATATGTTGCATAGTGTATTAAGAACAACACTTACAACACTGTTTTAGACACATCTACGAGTACGACTATATATTGGTTTAAAGGAAGCATAACTTAAGCCCTTTTTCGTGTACCATGCAGAAAACAAATAGAAAGTTCCCTATATTATTTAAAACTACAGGCGAAATTTCTTTGTTTCGATGTTCATTTCAAATATGTTCAGCACTAATGAAAAATTTATGCATCAACCGTGAACTAATTAATTTTGATATTTATATTTTTATTGTGTATTTTTTTCCGAAAACATAAACTAAATTTACAAACATTTGAAAAACGCACCGGAAGTTTGCACTATTTTTAAATGGAAACTTTAACTATTTATTCTCAAACGAAACAGAAGATAAACAAACTGCATTGCAGAGCAGTCATTTTTGCCACTTCTTGTGCGTACAAAATTTTAAAATATTTTTGATAAGAGTTTTACAAAATAAATTTTTGAATATTATCCACAAAAACACCCCCGCTTTGTTCTATTTTTGTGCATGCAATCATTATGCGTATTTATATATTTTTTTGTATGTTCATATTCGTACTCTCACGCATAGATACATACTAGTGATGTAACGAATGTCAATTTTTGATATTCGCGAATACGAATACGAATACATTCGTATTCGCATCCGCCTGAATTTAGCGAATACGAATACATTCGCATTCGCCTGAAAATGGCCGAATATTCGACAATTCGAATACGAATACGAATATTCGTGCATCACTAATACATACACACAAATACTCTCGCGCACGCACATAAACACACACTTTAATGTAAAATTTACATTGTAAATACTTTCAGATATCCGCATGCATTGCTTTACATGCAGAATTAATATATTTGTGCGTGTGTTTTTTTTTTGTAACCGAAAATTTTGTGATGCGTAACTTGAGGGCAATGGCTTTTTTCAGTTCTTTTATATAATTTTTTTCTTCTTATTATTCACTTAAAAGTTGTTCCACTTTTTGCGTTCATTTTCATTGTCATACAATTTTCGGGTGTTTTTAGTCTATAAAAGAAAATAAAATGATATTATGATGACGAATAAAAGTGTAATAATGCAGTGCAAATGTCATTAAAAGTAAAATTATGTAGTATATACCGGAAGTTTGCATATGCTTTTGCTGCATACAGATTGTAGCGCGCACACGCAAACGCATACACAAAACTATTTGATTTAATTTGCTGCAGTTTGTTTACTTGGGAAAATTGAACTCATGTATGTATCAATATAAATTGTTTAATTTATCAACAAAACATAAAATTTTCATTTGTTAAAAACAAAACATTAACATTAATACGTACATACATATGTATGTAAATACTTATGTACGAGTATGTACCCTGTAGTAAATAAAATAGTCGATTGACAAGAAACACTACCTATAAATTAATTATTTTGCAAGTGACTACAAATTGGTTTAAATCTCAGGCAGATATCAACCAAACATATTGAATAGAAGCACACGTAAGAAATAAATAGAAGCAAAATAAGTAAATGAAAAGAAAATAAAAAAATCAGAAGCATGTCATGAAATCAAATGCCAAATGTTTGTGTTGAAAAAAAAATAATAATTTCAATACTTAATATGTATAATATTTTCTATGAGCAGGACAAACTTTCGTATGAATGTATGTATTTTTGTTTTAAATATAAAAATACTAATTATTTCTATATATCAATATACATACATATATTCATTATATGTATATAGTATATACATATTTATGTATGTATATGATATACAAATGTGTATGAAGATTTACATAAATATTTATTTAACTATAATAGATATTAAGTGACTTCAGAGTGGTTGAAAAATAAGTAGTTAGTAGTCAATTTAAAAGTCATGCAGACATGGCCAATTGACTACTGCCTATGACATGCCTATGTTAAAATAGTGAGTCGGCGACAAGGAAAAAAGTCACTTAATCAACCGGTTGTGGTTATTAAAAAACCAGTTTGAACGTACTTACAAATGAGTTTGAGTTCATATAGGGTATATATCGCTCTTTTATTGCATTGTAGTTACATCTCAAAAAACGTGTTTTTGGAATTAATAATGCAGATTAATTGTTCACGTTTCATACAAATTACTTGTAAACTCTTCTCTCGTGCCTTCATTGATTTTTATATATGTACATTGAAAACATTAATTTTTTTTTCTGCAAACTCTGCTTATTTTAAATAGACAAATTCCCCGTCTATATATGTAAGTACATAGGATATACTATATACATATGTACATATACGTATCGCTGAGCTCATGTGTCAGGGCGTATGTCCTTTCTAACTAAGACTTATTTTAGTGAAATATTGCATATGTAGCCGCAGCAATAGTTTTGTATCAAGTTTTTGCATAACACGTCATATTGGTTGACTCAATGACTTTCACGAATTGGTGCAAAAATAGTTGGCGAAATATGTAGGTTAGATTTGCCTGTAAATATATTCTTTTATGCGTGTGATCTAGTCAGTTTGTTTAGTTTTTGTCATTATCTCACATGAATTGCGTGAATTACATAGTCGTAATTAACACTACGCAAGTCTTCTTGCTAAGCTAATTAGTTTGTGGAAGAGAGAGAGAGACGAGGGGAGCATAAACGCTTCTTTTCCTCTCGTCTCTCTCTCTCTCCTAACAAACTAATCAGACAAGCAATAAAACTTGCATAGTGTAAATTAGGCCATATGATAGAGTGGTAAAGCATGACCTCAGCGTCGCTGAGCATATGTTACTAAACTTTTCAAAACATAAATGATATACATATGGATATTTTAAGCTATTTTCAGCATTTTCTTAAGAAAAATAAAATGTTCTTAAAGAGATCTGCATTCTGAGTTTCTAACACTACTTTAAGAATAAGTTTCCCACCAGAATAAAATAGGAATTTCTATTGTACACGTAAAGAGAAATGTCTTTACTTGTGATTTTGACTTCAGTGAATATATATGTACAATCGTTTTTAGTGACGTATGTATGTATCTAAATAGAAATTAAAACGTCGAAATGCGGATTTATCCAATTGTTAAAAGCGATGCAAATCAAAAGAATGCAAATGAACATATTCAGACGAAAAACATTTTTATTCCGCACAATGTTTGTTATTTCCAAAACACACGAGATTAATTCATATCGCATAAAATGTATACGTATATTAGGATGGATTGATTTTGACAAGATTAAGAAAAGTTCCACTAGGACATATCAGAAAAATCATTTCCGAGGTACCCAAATTTAAATTTTTAAACTTTTTTTAGTTTTTTTATAGTTCTTTAGTAGGTACTCTTTTATTGATGCAGTCCTATATGCACGATTCTCACTTACGTTGTGTTTATATGCTCACGCAGTCATATGTTATGTTGTTTTGTATATGGCAATGTATATTTGTGTGCATTGTATGTCACCTGGGATTAGGCATGAAACGATACCACTATGGTATCGATACTTTTACTTGATACGGCATCGGTTCAGAAGTATCGATACATACTCAGTATCGGATAGAAAGCATCGATATTAACTTGTATCGGTCAAGTTTTTATATGATTTAAGGTAGTGAAAACAAATTTAAATACCCACCCAACCAAATGCTCCTAACTCGTAAAGAATTCTAAACGACTACTACACAAAATCTTCCGGTTTCGGAAGCGATTACTATAAGAAAAAAACTAATTGTTTAAATTTCTTGCAGATTAATTTTGGCAGAATTTATTTACGAAAATACTCCTTCAACAAACTAATTTTCCTGAACTACAAAAATTTTGAAGTTCAATTTCGTTAAAAACAGCCATAAAAATCGTCAATAGATTCATTTATTGCCAGCAAAATCGACATGTCGACAAATCAAAAACTTACACGTCAAATAAAGTGGACTGGAGCGGAAGATAAAGTCGAGATGGCATTTTAAGTGTTTGTTCAAATTCGTTTTGTTCCCGCAATAACGCATGCTTTTTTTGAAGCTCGCAATTTTATCGTCTGTTTTTTACAAAATATATATTCTAGATATAAATTTACATTTAACACGAACAAATAAAATGTTGTTAAACTGGCATCATGTTTAACTTTCAATAAGAAATGAGTATATTTGACCGATACGAGTACTTTTTACCGATACCTACTTGGTACTCGGTAGTAGAGTATCGATACCAAAAATACTTGGTTTCTAAGAGAAAGTATCGAGTATTTACTTGTATTTAGTCGCATCGTTTCATCCCTACCTGGGATTGGTAATATTTAAAAAAATTAAATCAGCCGAATTTTTATTACTTCCTAAAACAACTCAAAGAAAAACTAAGGGCAAATAGATCAGTCAATGATTATATGTATTTTATTTTTAAATCTGATTTAAACACAAAATTTTGTTTTTCACCACAAAATTAAATGAATCTTAAATAGCCAACATTGTGCATTTAAGCGTTGTTTAAGTTTTACAAACATACCATATGTTTTGTGCATGTGTGTGTTTTTTGATGCATGTACATAAACATCATGAGGTCATATTAAAAATAATTTCGTTTAATTTTCGGAAATATACAACAAATGTAACACATATTTTAATTTCATGAAATATATAAATAGAAAAATGCATTCCGATGTTCTTTCTGTATCATAAAATGTGTTTTTTGCTATTTAATTTTTCTGCAATTTGATAAATCAACTTTCTTATTTATATTAAACAGCTGTTCTTTGGAAAGCTTTCCATAATATTGGGAAATATTGTAGTGCTACCATACTTTCAACGTAATTTGATATTAACTTTAATTAGCCACTGAAAAAATTAAGGTGTATTTAAATCAATTTTAATTTTTTGTGAAAATTAACTTAAACTATGTTTAAACATTCAGTGATGTATTAGCTATAAGAGTTGCGTGCTCTTTTTTAAGTTGTGTGTAAATTAAAATAACAAATTTAACCCCCCAACTGCACCCACAAAAACACCAATAATTATTTATGATCAAGCCCTTTATATCTTCCAGTTTACGCTTTGGGATATAAATAATGCTCTCATGGAAACGTCAGCTCGGCCATCCAAGCCAATGGCGTTGCAGCTTTGGACAATGACAAATAATTTGTTCAATCGGTTTTGATCCCCTTTCATCAACATCTTACAGAAATCTAGAGTGACAGTTTCCCAAAAACTGGTCATTGCTCTAACCGAGGAGTGACCAGTCACTGGGAATTTCACCGATTTATCACACATCCACCCATGTAACGCCCACCCTACTCTTGCCAGCACATCGACAACTTCATTTCCCCCAACACTGCGATGGTTAGGAACCCAACATTGTCTGGCTTTATATTTGTCCATAAGCAAGTTGAAGACTCTTCGCCATCAGACACATTTCTGACCACAAGCTCTGTGCCCCTGAGGATAGCCAATATCTTAACTTTGATTCATTCGGTAGGCACAAAGAACTACGAATGATCTCTCTCAAGATATTAATACCATCCCCTGTACCTTCCCCCATCTTTGACCTGTCTGCAAAGAACGCACTTCCATTATAAAGTTTATTAGATTTGATCCAATAGCCCCTATCGAGAATTGCCAGTGAAGGTATTCTACTAAAATCAATTTCAACGACCTTATAGTCCGTGAACCCAGGGGTTACAAATCTCCGACCACTAAAAGTGACCTCATTTAAGATTGATGTGTCACGTGCTACTCCTGTCCTCACCAAACGTGATTGAACAAATATAAGGAGATTTCTAGTCGCCGTTCCTTTCAGCAGGTTATCCCTACAATTAATATTGGACTACATGATCCAATCTAGAGAAAAGCAGACTAGGTTCATCATGGTATCATGTAATGCAGTCATGGATCATGTCGTTTTCACACACGCATTCAATGTTTCTTCTCAGGTACTTACAAGTCATGCGAACATGAAATCTCGTTTTAATTATTAATTATTATATACTTATACGACCCTGTGCGCAAAATTTTGACGATATCGCGAGTGAAAAGTAAAAACGATCTCTTCTCACGTATTAAATTTTGATTTTATTTATTTGCTTAAGTACAAAATTAATTCTGTCCGTCAGTTTTGGAGAATTAAGAATCTTCGTTAGTGACCTCTAGTCACTAATTAGTTTTAGAGCAAGTTTGAAATTTCACTCTGAAAATTAATAAATTTTGTTTTATACGACGATTTCATAGAATTTTGATATGCCATCCATCACAAGAATGATATTTTTATTGATCATTCAAAAAGGGAATAAAATTTGAATTGTCAATTGTTATTAATTGTATGGCTGGGTGTGCATATGCACGCAAATACATACATATGTACCAGGGATGGCAAAGTTGGTACAATACCTTTTTTGGTACTATTTAAAATCGGAAAGTACAATAGTACAACAATCACTAATTTAGTACATTTAAGGAATCTCCACAGTTTAACTCCGTATTTCCATTGACATATTGCATACATATGTCAATTTTCACTTTTGAACTATGAAACTTACATTCTTCCCCTTGAGAACAGTCTTGTGAACGCAAAACGAAGCAAGAAAATAAAAAATCTGAACTATTCCATTTCCAAATCATTGGATACTGGAGCACATGTTATTAATTTGTATATATTAAATTTTAACTTGAACAGGTGGAACTTACAAGCAAATTTGTATAAACAACTCGCTGGCCATAAAAAAGTCGATTATTTTAATAAAAACAAATAAAAATATGTAATTTGAACTAAAAAAAATATATTAGTGCAAAATTAATGACAAAAATGTAAAATTTTTTAAATTTATTGGCACATTTTTTAAATTCTCAATGCCTTCCCTGATATGTACATATGTATAAGTATAAATATATGTTTTCACGCACTACACCTTTTCCATTTGTAATCCAAAAAGCATCAATTCTAATTCAGAAAGTGTCAGAGAGCAAATAAGTTTTATTTATTAAATATTTCCATTGTAATTGCATCTGAAAAAACTGCATCTCTTAAAAATTATTTGGAAGGTCTTGATGTCACACCAACAATTAATTACTCTTTGTGGCGCGCTGCTAGAAAGCTTAAAACATCCGTTGAGTTTAAGCCACCTGTGTGCACATCTACCGGAGGTTGGGCAAGAAGCGATACGGAAAAAATGTAAAATATTTGCTGAGCATTTAAAATCCGTATTAACCCCAAATACATATACTGGTGTTGCTGATTTGCAGAGTGTAGTTGCTCTACCCCCTCTTAAAGTTTAAGATGCGTGGTGCACAAAAAAAATAATTGCTGAACTCAAGCCAAAGAAAGCTCCAGGTATTGATGGAATTAGTAACAAGATGCTGATGAACTTGCCGCATATTGCAATAAGAATCCTGCTGTTTATTTTTAATGCCATATTACGACTGGAGTATTATTCACAACTCTGGAGGCTTGGAAAAGTCAAAATGATTCCAAAGCCGGGCAAAGATCTTACTACAGCTGAGTCATTTAGGCCAATAAGTTTGCTGTCAACTATGTCAAAACTCGAAAAGCTGCTCATGGCAAAATTGTCCCCAATTTTTACTGATAGTGGGTGCATTCTTGGTTTTAGAAGTCAGGATAGCACCATTGAACAAACTCATAGATTGGCTCAATTTATAAGAAGAACATTTGAAGAAAAGAAGTATTGCTCTGCCCTGTTTATTGACGTTTCTCAGGCATTTGATAAAGTGTGACATGAATGCTTTATTTTAAAATTGAAATCATATTTACCAATAAATTTTCTGAATCTATTAGAAAGTTACATTAGTACCTGAAAGCTCAAGACTGCGGAAGGTTCTTTCGTTATTGTGAAACAAACTTTCTGAATTACAATTTGTAACGATTTGTGACAATACGGTGTAATATGGGAACAGGGCTACATATTAATCACGGCTATGCTCGTCGTTGGGGTGGAGCTTTGTATCCCAAATAATAACTATAAAATGATTTTTTAACTTTAGGTAGCAAGATCGTAACATCAAACCACATAAAAAAAATAAAAAGAAACAGAAGCAGTTGACGAATGTGGAAAAGCTTAAGGTTTAATTTGCTATTCATATCTAAGACCCACCATTGCCAACATTATAAAAGATAAAAGTTAGCCCAATACAAACTCGAGATTAAATAAGATTTAGCCTAACCCATACTTTCAGTTTCACCTTTCGTAATTATTATTTAAAATTTCATAATTTCATGTTTATCATTTTGACATTTAAGAAATATTTATTCAGTAAAAACAATAATATATAATACTCATCATAGTGTGACCAGTTAAAAAAAAATATTTATATGTATATCACAATTTATAAGCAAATGGAATATCTTTAATTACGTGAAAGGTTAAAAAAAATTAAATTAATTGAATTTAGATCATTTGAATTCAGATCAATTATTGAAACAAAATTTAAACAAAAAAATAAATAAAAAAAATTATAAATGTGCATATATATATCATTAAATTGTAGGGTATTAATTTTGCACTATTTAGTAGTATATATATTTTTCAAACGTATTATGATTACTTTTAAGTCGTCTTGATATTCATATTTGCTTAATTCACAACAATCTTTATCGTATATTTGTGTATCAAATACACTTTTTGTTTTTTAATTGTGAACACCCTCTGTGTAGTGTATTAATGTATTTCGTATTTCATATTTTTAATGAAAAAAGAACAAGCTACATACAAACTCTCTTAGAGAGCCGCTCTCTGAATACAACATTTTAAAAACATATGAAATAAAACTGTAATAGTGTACTTAATTTTTATATGAAAATTTCTTACAACAAATGTTACACTCTTGTATTTAATATTATAATACAATCGATACAGAGATACAAGAGGTTTTGTGAATTAAGCAATTTTTTTCTTTTTTTAGAGAAGTAACACTTAGCCAATGAATGCCTACTACTACTTATAGGTGTTAGGAAAGGGATAGTGATAGAGAAGACAGGCGGTGAAGGAAGAGATAGAGGAAAGCTTCATTCTTTTACAACTCCACGTTTTGCACGTTATAATGCAGAGTTGCAGCGCCTCTGGTTTCAATGAGGCACATTAAAATTTTGAAGCTGTGTTTAGTAGGCATTTTTATTCGTTATCTTACTTCACCGAATATTCTGCTACATAATATCGAAGATGGAGGGTGCTCTGCTGTTACATTAGTATTAGTATCCGATGAAGCAGGAGTAGTTCAGTGACCGGTGTGTATGCCTTCATCACTTAAACTTTCCTAGAACAACTGATACAAAGCGACACTAATGCACATCAGAAAAATGCGTGGTGTTGTTATTTAATGACTGTCGGATACAGGGATTGAACCCAGGATCTTTGGATTTGTAGTCAACGTACTAACTACTTCAGCCAGCGCCACCCTCAAATTATGTTTTCGGAAATTTGGAAATGATACAAAGTGTAAAAGACAGTATTTATATATGAAAGTATATGTAAGAGAAAGTATATAATTAATTATGAGCAAATTGCCAACATACTTTTTTATGTCCATCGTAGTGATCAGGCACCAGATAACCGTAGACTTAGTAGTTGCTTAGGTATAATTAGTTAGTGTTTCACGGAATTTTAATTTAATGTAAAAAAATATGTATTTGAGTTTGTAAATAAGTGGATTTTATAATTTATGTTCGTCTTTAATTTTCTTCTGAGTGCACTCACAGAATTCTATGTGAGGTTTTTTGTTTATGCAAAAGAAAAAACAGTTTTATAAATATTTAAAAATTAAGTAAAAGAAATTTAAGTTTAAAAACATCACAAATATGTAAATTAAGAAATGATCTGAAGTCCAAATTAATATTAAGTATTAAGGTGAAATACTAATGAAGTTTTTTTCTAATTTCTCAAACCCCACTGCTCAGCGTAAACATTTCTGCAGTATCACGGTTATTTTACAATAAAAAATTCCACTTAAAATATTGACAAACGGCAGCACAAATGAAACTAAATTCGCAGTATCTGGTCACCTTATAGTATTCAATATTAATATCCAATGAGATAGTATATTCACTCTTCTAAACGTTTCTGCAATTATTTTTTTTCTTGTTCTTCCAAAGAGATAAAATAAAGGGTAAGGTAGTACTAAGACTCCGACAAAATATTAGTTCAACTTTATACAAATAATGGCATATCTATCCAAATACGTTATCCTCGCCACCTATTCTCACACAGACCGAGAAAAATTCAACAATTCTATATACAAGATAAATGCACACAAAAAAATCAGTGCTACGAGCCCAATTCCAAAGAGCAATTTATAAAGGATTTTCTCATCTATTATCTTATTATTCCGAAGTATAATCTAGGGTTACATAAATTATAAAAATATTCTTTATATATATATATATATGTATGTATATATATATATTACAGAAAGAAAGAAAACTTCTTGCGATCCTTGCACAACGAATAAAAACTTCAAATATTCTATTCACTGAACTGACTTAATCACAACTATTTTCTAAATAAAATTTTCGAAATGAAAATTAAAAAAAAATATTATAAATAAAAAGCAAAGCCAATACTTAACAAAAAAAATATTATACCCCAGTAGAACTTACAATTACTTACAACCAAAAAGAAAACTTCGAAAAAAATAATTTTAAACATACACAGATATATGTAACTACTCCAGCAAGAACTTGTCGTTACCACAAATTCTCTAATCTGAATTTCCATTTCCGCTTTTTGAAAAACAAATGGAAAAGGTGTAGTATCTTCATACGTGGATACGTAACTATGTATGCGTGTATGCATATAAACAAATGTGCATACATATACATACATACATATGTATGTCCATGCATATGTATGTACATATGCATGCATTTATGTACGTACATATATATATATTTATTTTATATTACATATTATGTATTGTTTCCAAATTTAGTGTAGCGACTTACTGCAATTACTCAAAAATATGCTGATCATAAGAGGGGAAGTACAAAGGGAGAGCAATTTTCCTTTCTCTCTCAACCAAAAGAGTAGTAAGACAATTTTGAAGATTACAAAATTTAATTCTTAATACTAAAAACAAATGCAAAAATATTTTAAAGAGGGGAACATTTCTAACTAAAATTTATAACAGTTTGAGGAACAAAAATGGTACAAATGTTGACATTTTATAATGTATGTATAAAGCAGGCCATATACGACTGACTTAAACCACATACATACATTTGTATGTACATTAGAGTGGCCGTTATTAATTTTTTTTTGATTTCTTGACGATTGTAAAAAATTATAATAATGTACGATCTAGCAATGTGCTGACATACCGTGCCATAACCGCCAGTTTGAGCATATACATACATACATTTAAGAACAATAGCTAGGTATAATCAATACAATTTTCGTGATTAAATGTTTATTTTGGTTGTTCGTCAAATTTAAGATCCAAAAATTATAAAGACAGGACAAACTGTACGAGAAGCATAAGCCTGTTCTTGAATATTCAGGCGGGAGGACTAAAATCTTTTTGCAAGTAATTTGATGTTGCACTTCTTTCCTGATGCACTGTCTTTCTACAGCAAACTAACGGTCGTTGATGTCAACAGTGCCCAATTGTGGTGGTAAAAGTGGATGTGCTGATTTGAGAATTTAAATAAATTCAGTGAAGTGCGACATTGATCCGCGCACGAAAATATAGTTTTGGAATTTTCTTCGTTTGTGTTTTTTCGGTTTTAAGCGTTTTTTTAGTTCTGGGGTTTTTTTAGTTTTAGCACTTTTTTTTTTTTTGGCGATTTTTTTTTTGTTTTTGACGTTTTTTAATTTCGGCGATTATTTTTGATTATGGCGAATTTATTAATTTTGGCAATTTTTTTAGTTTTGTCATTTTTTTCTGGTCTTCGAGATTTTTTCTTTCGGTTTTTGGCGTTTTTTCTAATTTTTGGTAATTTTTGGCGATTTTTTTAATTTTTGCGATTTGTTTTTTCATTTAGGAGATTTTTTTCGTTTATGTCGATTTTTTCATTTTCTCATATGGCGCTTTCTTAGTTTTAACACTTGTTCACATTTTTTTCGGGTTTTGGCGTTTTTTCAATTTGACAATTTTTTTAATTTTGTCGTTTTTTGTTATTTTTGCGACTTTTTTTTCGTGTAAACAAATATTTTTATTCAACTTCTGCCGTTTTTTTTTGTTTTGGCGATTTTATAATTTTCGGTTTTTTTAGTTTTACCGTTTTTGAAAATTTCAAGAGTTTACCTCTTACGGTTTTCAAGATATAGCAAGTTGTCAAAATTACATAGTCAAAATTGCATTAACTGATGGACCACCCTTTAATTTAAATTTTTAATATTTTAATGTTAATTGTTGTAGTCTATATAAAAATACACTAATTTTACAAATTTCAAGTGTCAATATACATATGTATGTACATACAATTGTATGTATTTTACATGGGATTTTAATATTTTTCGTTGCTCGTTCTGGAACACCCTTTAATTTTTAATTCTCATGTATTTATTGTTGTAGCGGCCAAGGTTCTACATAATCTGTCCAAATTTCAGGTCCGTAGCTCTTACGGTTCCTGAGAAAATAGAGTGTGAAGGACAGAGGGACAGCGTAGCGAAAACAATAGGGTTCATTTTCACCTTTGGTGTACGGAACCCTAAAAAAAAAGAAAAATAAAAAACTTGCATATGCACTGTAGATCAAATTACCATTTTTCCTGTTCAAAATTAAGACCCCCTACCAAATATATTACAAAAATAATGAATAAAAGGTTTCTCCTTTATTATTATTATTTTTGCACAGAAAAAGTGATCATTTGACCTTATGTGAAATGTGACCACAATCCGCAATATACGGTGATTGTCTTCAGATGAATGATTTTTCAAGAACTGTATATAGATTTTGTGAATCTCGTTTGCTTAAAATTTCCTCACTTTCACACATGCACACAATTTGCTATCATGGCTAAAGTTGGTTTCACACGGCATGTATTTTACATCTTGCATGTCAGCTGTGCGACTCATATGAAATTTCATATATTTTCAGAGAACTTATAATTTTTTTCTTTCAAACGTACTCTTTCTTAATATATTTCTCACCATACACTATTGTTACAATAAAACAGCTTTGATGGATAAAAATAGAACGCGCTCCAATTAAAAGTTTGTCATTTGACATTTTTGCCTTATTTATATATTTTGCAGTGATAAATTTGACATGTCTTGTAAAATCAGTATTAGTAGGGGTAAAATAATTTTTAATTGAAGCATTTCATACATATGCATGCCCATTGAAGCATATTACGACTATAGAGTGCAACAAGTTTCAAAATAAAAGATTTTATACAAATTATAACAGCTCATCGATTATTAATTTTTTTCTCCTTCGCTCTCTTTCCACTCACTCACTGTGGGTTTGATGACGAGAGAACAAGTTATTGCATGGATAATCGATCACACCTTATAACTAAAAAGGTTGCCATGAGAAACAAAAGAAAATTTTTTTAATACTGGAACTTATTTTGTGCAATGCACGGACATTTTGCACGGGAAACTACTTTGAAGTTAAAAAGTTGATTTTGATGCGCCTGAACACTGCTTTGGCTTGAAGCTCGTTACTTGGGAGTTTTCTAGGTCCCTGATTACACATCTGGTATTAACTTTTAACTTAGTTAGTTTGTGACATAAAAAAAGTCGACGATGTAGCATCACAACCAAAATAAATTATGGTTTAAGAAAATTTAAATGAGAAATTTTTGCCGATTTATTTTTTGTTTTTGAAGTTTTTTTTTTAATTTTGGCGATTTTTATTATTTTGGCGTTTATTTTTATTTTGGCGATTTTTTTATTTTGGCGATTTTTTTTAATTTTGGCGTTTTTTTCATATAGGTGATTTTTTTTTTGGTATTGGCGATTTGTTTAGTTTTGGCACTTTTTTTTCCTTTTGAAGATTTTTTTCGGTTTTTGGCGTTTATTTTAAATTTTGGTGATTTTTTTTTAATTTTGGCGATTTTTTTTTCACATAAACAATGATATTGGTTTTGGCGCATTTTTCGCGTTTTGGCGATTTTTTTCGATTTTTGGCGTTTTTTTTTGATATTTTTCATTTAAACGATTTTTTCAAATTTGGCGATTTATTTTAGTGCTAGAATTTTTTTTAATTTTGTAGATTTTTTTCGATTTGGCGGTTTTTTTTTTAAATTTTTGGCGATTTTTTTCAGGTTTTGGCGATTTTTTTCGGTTTGGCGATTTTATAATTTTCGGATTTTTTAGTTTTACAGTTTTCAAGATATAGCAAGTTGTCAAAATTGCATAGTCAAAATTACATTAACTAATGGACCACCCTTTAATATAATTTTTTTAAATTTTAGTGTTAAATGTTGTAGTCTATATAAAAATAAACTAATTTTACAAATTTCAATATACACATGGTCATACAATTGTATGTATATTACATGAGATTTTAACATTTTTCGTCGCTCGTTTTGGGGCACCCTTTAATTTTTAATTCTCATGTATTTGTTGTTGTAGTGGCCAAGGTTCTACATACTCTGTCCAAATTTCAGGTCCGTAGCTCTTACGGTTCCTGAGAAAATACCGTGTGACGGACAGCGTAGCGAAAACAATAGGGTTTCTTTTTTCACCTTTGGTGTACGGAACCCTAAAAACGACAGCAATAACCTTTGAGTAACGTCTTTAAAACAAATCTGATCAATTAAAACAAGTAAGAGTGCTATACTTGGCTGTGCCAAATCTTATAAACCTTTCACCGACCTCTCGGTATTTTTCGAATAAAGAATTTGATTAAAATATTTTATTTTCGATATTTGCAATAGATGAATTTTTTTCTACACTCTGCAATTTAGGAAAAAATATCTATTTTACATTCAGGCTTATTTCAGTTATCAACTTCGACGTCACGTCAATACAACAAGAATATATTGGGGCTTGGGTACTCGCTCTTGAGCTGTTCAAAAACCGTGCTAAGATTTTATAATTCTAAAATAATCTTAGTATTGCACCAAGTAAACTAACTTGTTTTTTATTTTCCCCTAATCTTTGATGTTGAAAAACTATTTAGTGTCTCAATTTAAACATCCCATTGCAAATGGTATACATCGAGGTATTATTCCTATAGTTTTTTTTAATTTTTTCACCAGAAAGGAAAGGTTTCAGGAAAATAAAATGGAAAATTTCTTTTAATTTATTTTGTAGTTATGACTGATCTTTAGCGATAAATCTTATTTTTATCTCCATTTACTAAAAACTAATAAGAACTCATTACAAGCTGTGGCTGTCAACCATGAAATATGTATAACTGATAAAATAAATATATTTTTGGTTTTATATTTCCCAACAATTTTTTTTTCAACTTCCAATCCTGGAACTACAATTTTGATTTGTTAATTTTTAATTCTAATTTATTTATTTCTGAAGTAAAGGATAAACATAATTTCCAAAGAAATAATTAGGATTATTTAATGAGTTTTATATACGTGAAAAGGTTGAAGTTTTAAAGTTCTGGAGCTGTGTTTTTTATTTTTCTAATCTTAACGCCAAACTGTTTTTATTGTTTAAAACATGAAGTATTTATAATTTGTAAACAAAATAAATAATTAATTATTAATTTGATCTAGTTACTTTTATATACACAAAAAAATTAATTTTTTAACCCTGGAATCATCCTTTTAGATTATTCTGATTCCTTATACCAATACAGTAGTTCTTAAACAAATACATAAAGTATGTCAAATGAACAAAAATAAAAGGATATAAGAAAAAAAATTGCTTTATTTAGTTACTTTAATATAAAAAAAATCAAGGTTTCCAGCTCTGGAGCAGTGGTTTCTATTTTTCTAATTTTACACACCAAAAAATTTATTAGACCTATGCAGTTACCTTTATATATCACATAAGGTGAGACAACCCTAGTGTTTTAAGAATAAAAGATATGTTTAATTTATATAGAAAAATTAAAAAATTGCCTTAGTAGATTACTTCTATATATATTTTTATTTTATTTTATTTTTTGATATTTAATACCCATTTTATTTTATTTATTTAGTTTATTTAACAAACAAAAATACTAACTATTTATTTATTAAAACATATTATACAAAGTAAATTTATGGTTGCATAAATATGGCCGGAGTAACTAAACCATATGTATTTTAAAAAATTTTTTGTGACTGACCTTACACAACGCATGCCTTCACATAGGAAGTAGCTACGTGGTTGTCAAGGAAATTCCACAAAGGGACCGCAAGATTATACGGTTATCCATGGCAGATCAGTAAACCAGTGCGAGCGAGACAAAAAGCTCTCGAAGGCCAAACAACACACACAAGCCTTACCGTTGTTCTTCAGCCCAGAGCTGCTTAAAAAATGAAAAAAAATTTATTTTAGGTAGTTACTTTTGTCGGTAGGAACTAAGTCCCCAATGAACTAAGTCCCCAAAACATAAATGAACTAAGTCCCTAAAGTTTGGGGAGTTAGTTCGCTATGAACTAAGTCCACAAACATAAAAATGAACTTGGCCCAAAAATTTAACTAAAAGAGAACTAATTCCCCAAAAATCGTTGTTTTTTTTTCATATAAAACTTTGGGGGCTTTGTTCATATTTGTTTTGGGGTGTTTGGTCATTAAAGATGTATCACCTACCGAGACTGGCAGTAGGAACTAAGTCCCCAATGAATTAAAACCCCAATAAGCATTTGGTATCCATCAATAGTATTTTGGATCTTAATGCCACAAAAGAACTTTTTATTAAATCAGGCGGTAATAAAGTAAGTGCCAAAATTTTGTGGTAAAGTATTGACGCATATTTTGATGACCTAATAAAATCTAATAAGGATTTATGTTTTGTCACATTTCGTCTAGCTGCCTGGCAGAAATGTAACCTATAATTAAGAAACCATATTTTGAGATTTATATATTAATTTAAAGCTTATGAAGTTATGTAGTGAAATTATAATTATGTATGCTACACTCACCTAATTTTTTAGAAACACTGTTGTGATTCAGGCAAATTTCAATAGGTAATATTATTGTATTTGTATTAAATAACTTCTTTCCATACAAAATTAATAAATTTTTAGTGATTAATTTTTAATCCACTTACATTAAAAAGTTCTTAACACTAAAACCGAAAAGTTTTAAAACGCATTTTTTCACATACTATATAAAAAGATAATTTATATAATTACAATAATGTTATGTATGTTGATAAAACTTCAATCATTATAGTGTTTGTGAAAAAAAACTGGTTGAGTGCAAATGGGTTGTAAGTTAAAATTTCGCGCGAAATGCGTTTTAAAACTTTTCGGTTTTAGTGTTAAGATCTTTTTAATGTAAGTGGATTAAAAATTAATCACTAAAAAGTTTTGACCAAAAATAATTATAATTTCACTACATATCTTCATAAATTTTAAATTGTCAAAAAATTACTTATCAGCATCCTACAAGTCTTGCTCGTGTAAAAACTGCACTTAACGAATTTCTTAGCGCTTGTTCGTAGTCGGTTATAAATATATTTGGATCCAAATTAAATATATTTTCCGTAATATATTCAACGAGTGCTTTGTAAATTTCATTTGTTTTTTTGTCCATCAGAACAAAGAATATGGGAAAATCTAGAAAAGAAATTGTTATTTCTGTCGCTAGAATAAATTTTACTTACTTACCTCTTCACAATATTGTATGTAAATAAAAAGAAGCTGTTTAAAGCAGCCATGTGGTACTATTTTAAACGTAGCATCAATAAGATATGTTCTCTTAGTTGGAGATATATTTGCTTTTATTAATTCTATTGTTTTCAATGATGAAAACAAGCAGAATGAAAAATTTTCCTCCTTAATTGCCGCGGTGAAGAAATGCTTGGGTTTTGCCCTGTCCTTCGACAAGCGAAAGCCGTTCCCAAAAATTTTTTTTGTTGCCATCCATATAAAACTTTAGGGACTTAGTTCATTTATGTTTTGGGGACTTAGTTCATTGGGGACTTAGTTCCTACCGCCGTTACTTTTATATGACAAAATAAAGTTCAACTTTTCCACCTCTGAACCCGTCTGCCCGATTTTGCTGATTTTCAATACCAATCTATCATGGATCATTTCTGACACACCAGTTCAAGACCGACCAGCTTTTCTCGGAGATTGGACAAACCGATTTTACGTGCAGACAGACGGAAAGATGGACATCATCCAGAATATATATACTTTATGGGTCGCTTACTAATATTTGGGAAATTCCACACGGAGTGACTTACCTATATATCGTTAGCTAAAATTCAAAAAGGCTTAACTAGCAAAAAATTTAAAATCAAGTTTTTGATTGATTATTTTGTATGCTATTATTTATTTATTTCGGTCTATAAATTATAAATCCTTACAGTTTAAAGATATAATACCAATTGAATAATATTATCTATTTAAGTACAAAATAACTTTTCTTTTTATAATATTATTGCTATCAAAAATATCTATAATATGATACAATTTATTAAAGTGTTCACAAATGCGACGAAGGAGTCATTGTTGGCATAAACAGATCTGTAGTAATTCAGACGAATTAGCTGAAAGTTACGAGTTGGCCTAGTTGGAGCATAAAAGCTAATTTTACCAAGCAGGAACGCATAATTAACTTCACCACGAATCAATCCAACTAGAAAAGAGACACTCAGCAGTACACGACGTATTTTTAAAGTTGGCAGCATAATAAGGGCAAGAATTCCATATGAGGCGTCGCAAACAAAAAATTAAAAATTGCTTTTGCACCGATTCAACGATGTTTATATGAGTGGAGTAGTAAGGATCTCATACAATGCATCCATATTCAAGAATAGGACGAACTAAAGAAATATAAAGTTGTTAAGTGTCAGAAAATTCCTTTAACCATCGTTTCATAAAACCAAGAACTCCATTACCTTTATTAAAATTTAACGCAATGTGATCACGGAAATCAAGCCTGTGATCTAACAAAAACCCAGATCGGTAATACTGGTCACTTTTTCAAGTGTTGTTCCATAAACGTAATACTGAGAATGTAATTTGTTTATTCTGTAAAATATTATATGTTTACATTTTTTTAATATTTAAGTCCATTAAATTAATTGTACACCATGTCTTGACAAAATTTTGCACTACTGCGATAAACAAATTACGCATTTTTTACAAATATAAGAGAACGTAACAACAAGTATCTTTAGTTTTATTTTTAGTTTCTTACTTTTCCTGTACAATTATATATTTGTTAGTTACGCCCTTTTGCATTTTAGCTAACGATATACCCTATACCATTTTCGGTGAAAGGTATAATAAACTTGTCCACCATAGTGGATCCACCATTTTGGATTTTTTTATTCTAATACCATATTAGCAATCGGCGGCCACTCAGCGACGAGTTTTAAGCAAATTAGATCAATTGCAGAAAAGTTTGTTTTTTTTTTGTCAAAAGTGTATTTTGAAGATAATTTATGTCAAAATTAATGCAGCTAGAACGTTTCGGTTTGTTTGCAAAAATTGATTTTTTTTAACCATAGGATGGCTACATTTATTTTGGTATTTTTAGGAATATTAATTAAAACAAATAAGAAGAAGAACAGAACTTTTATTCACTAAAAAATAAGAGTTTCACGCAATTCGGTCATATTATGTGCGACATGGCAACACTGATAAATGCTCAAGTGTGAACTGTTAATGGTGTGGGGCTCAAGTGTGCAGTTGCGATCAAACCTCGAGAATAAGTATGCAATTGCATGTGTGAGAATGTGCGTTCTCTGTTCTTGTTAGTGGGGACTGCGTGCGTGCACTGTATACATTTCTTAATATGAATTTTTAGTAAAAAGCACCATTTTAGATTTTTATTATGTATTATTATTGTTATTATTTTATTTTGTTTTGTTCGTTAAAATTATCGATTCTTGTACTCTTGACGTGCACACAACCAAACAAAGTTTCACATTGTAGCAACTGTTGCGCGTTAGTGCAATGCCAGCCGCAACAATTTGGAATGCAGAGCAGAAAAAAGTCAATGAACTTTTTCGGTTGCCACTTTTTTTCTTAATTCGGGAATGCGTATGCGAGAGTATGTTTGCGTGAATATGTGTAAAATATAAATTAAGACCATGTTTTTATAAATTTTCTTGTCTGTCAGTGTGCGTATATTTTGGCCTACAAACTTGTTTTTTTTCGAAATGTGAGTGCGGTAGTGTAAGTGATAATTTGTTGTTGTTTCTGCTTGACTGCAAGTTGCGATAAGTATGAATTTAGAAACTATGAAAAAGTATTAATGCAGCAGTAGTTTTTGTCTCACTCTCGTCTATAGCGTCAATTAATTTATTTTGTTTTTATACAATAAAAAAGTTTTCGTTCGAGAAAAAATACATAGTAAATGTTTGCTTTTCGTGAATTTGGAATTTACAATTTATTTTTGTACGGTTTCTTCGGTGGGAATTTAATAGGTGTCATGAAGAGAGGAGTAGAGTAGGAGGAGTAAGGTCTTATTTTTCGAACAGCAAATGCTGTTGCTCTTTTAAGATGGCGAAATGTGTTTTTGACTTAATATTTTTTTATATTTATACCCGTAGTCTGAAAATTGATGTAGCTAAGTACAGTGACTAGTAAAAGTATAGTCTGGGTGCATAAGTAACTTTGTAAATTCGACCTTATTCTTAGAAGTACGATGTGATCGATCCATTATGATGACGATAATACAATTTCCTAATAATAATATGATAAATTACATACATTTAAATGCGTTTATAAAGAACAAGAAGGACACAAGTATAAATTTAAAAAATCAAAAAAAAACTACTGCAACCAACTTTGAAAAACGAAGTATCCTAAATGGAAAAAACGATATGAAAAATCGTAAGAGAAACTTATAGATGATTTTAGAATATCTATCGAATAGTACCTATTTTAATATAGATCGCCAAACTTTTAATTAATTTTGTATTCAAAATATGGCGTCTTTTGGCCGCCATATTGAGTTTTCACTCCTGTCATATCTTTAGTGACATTCCCGAAGACAAATTGATTAATGTTAGAATCATCAACATCACTTTTGTTGAAAAGTAGGTATGATAATAGTAGGCAAAACTTTACAGACTACCTTCAACCTAAAATTATACAACTACCCAGCAAAAAAGACATGCAAAGGAAATAGTTATTTATTTATTTTTTAAACATATTAATGCAAAGTAAATTTGCATAATATGGTGTTGCACAAGTATGGGCGGAGTAACGTAGACCATATGCCCAAGATGGTATTAACAGTATTTTATAAGGTTTTGTGACTGAATATACACGACCTATGCCTTCACATAGGAAGTATGCAACGTGGTTGTTAAAGAAATTCCACAAAAAACCGCAAGATTATACGGTTATCCGTGGCAGATCAGTCAGGCCAAACAACAAACACAAGCCTGACCACACTTAAGAAATAATAACGATGACGCGAGAGATGTTCCCCGACCTAGAGCTGCTTAACGACTGAAGAAATAGTTAATGCATGGGCTCTAAAATGCATTGGTTCAACTTAGGTGCTGAACGCATGATTTTAGCACAGGCGTGTCATTGACGAGCATGGGTTCAAATTTATCTTGCTATGTTCATCATTCGAATGAGTGCTTAGAACGTTTTTTTCACGTAAATACAAAACGAAAAAAGAATTCCGCAGCCAAGATACGAACCGTGTTGTTTTGACTGTTAGGCATACTATCTACCATCGAGCCATTGCACTCTTGTTATTTGCTGGAGATAAAACTTGTTTTATGAAAATGCGTTCAGAACGCATTCGAAGAAATACATGCTCAAGAAATCATGAAACACTACTTCATTTTGAACGCGTTCATTTATTTTTTGCTTTGTAGGTATACACATTTTTAAACGTTTTGTTGATTTTTGAGCACAATATGTTTAATTTTGAATAAAATATGTTTAATTATGGATGAGACTAAATTTAATTTACAGGGCGTAAATGAAATTTTGCAATAAAATTGCAAACGTTCACCAAACACCTGTACCTGAAATACGTAATATCGACATATTTATGCGATTGTGTTAACGAAAATGTGATGCCGTAATTTCTTTCTTACGATAGTATCCAGCTTTATCTTAACCACCATTCAATTCAATATTATGTGGTACCTCTGTATAGAAAATGTGAAAATAATCGAAAAACATAGAGAATAATACGGACCCAGTAAAAAAACTTATTTATATAAAGCAGGTTTCTACTATTAAAGAATAAAAGTAGCGCTGGAAAACATGCTGATATCGCTTCGGATCTTTGCATGGCGAGTTTCCGGTTTGGAGTTCTACATTTTTTCCACAAAAGTGCTTTTTTGAATCTAATAAAACATGCAAACATAGCAGTTATATGTTAATTTTTATTAATTTTTGTTTAGAAAAAATGACTTTTAAATATGAATTGATATTTAAATACATAGCTTGGTGAACCAGGCTCTGAGTAATTTGCTTTTGTTCACTTACAGGTACTTGCATTAAGCATAGTACTCTGTTCAAATTTGTGAAAATTTTTGGACAACATTGATTATTTCATGCGAAAAATTTTCCATGTAAAAAATATTAATTAGCACCGAAACTATGCTACAATTTCCTATGTGTTTAAAAACGCCCTAAGTGTTTGTTGTAAACTCCATGCGAAATAAGTGCCACTTATCTTATTTTGCATGAAAACTTAAAAATGTTGAAGATACATTTCATAAGTTTTTTTCAATATACATATGTTAACAGAGTAATATTTTTGCAAAATTTTTTCATGAACAATTCGTGCCAATTTTATACATGTATTTTGACAACATTTCCCGCTTTGTGGGTATACAATACATTTGACAACCTAGATTAGAAAAATTTTCGAATGTATATGTATATCGTCACCTAAAATCCAAAAGGTCGTAATAAACAAAGAATTTAATAAATACTTTTTTGTTGAATATGGTGTGATTAACCAAAATAAATCTTTCATTAAAGTTTTACTCACATACATCTGTTCAAAAATACCAATTTTATGCATAATGTTAACATAACTACAACTTTACTTAAAAAAATAGAATGAAAATTTTAACGAAGTTGGCATTTTACGTTTTCAGTAACCGTTTCTTAAATTAAAATTTTTGCAAGATATAACGCTGAGAATATATGTTTCTTACCACAAAAATAAGGGAATATGGATGGTTCTACTTATAAAGTTGAAAAATTAATAAAAAGTGAAAAAGTAAAATAAACCGAATGAAAGAAAAACAATACACGAGTTAGCAAAAAGAAACATTTTTGAAAAATCGCTAAGACAACTTAAAGATGGGTGTACATCAAAATTATGTGCGAAAAGTCCATTGCGACCATGTGCTATGTTTTTCCAAAAAGTCGCTTCTTTAAAATGTCTTAATTGACTTAAATTTTTAATCCCGGCAGATTGCCACAGTTTTTACGATAATATACCCTGCTCAGATTATATGCATCGTGTTTTTTCATTTGTGCATTTATGAATTTTCGTTGTTTATTTTATTATATTTTGATTTGTGAAGTAAAATGATTTTTGCGAATTTGCAAATAAAATTTTCATTTCTGTCTGAAATACCGTAGGCCATTTGTCCATGCGCAAAGAGGTTTTCACGTTCCACCGAGTACGCCCATACTGCACTCGATGGAAAGGTGACCTTGAATCTTTTGTCGAAACTTAGTTAAAAGTTAATCCTGTAACTAGGCATTCCTAGCAGTACTAAGCTGGGCATTGTACTTAGGACCGAAAAGTGCCCGTTGCCAACACAAGAGCAGATGTCCCGAGACCCATCCTATAAGCGGTCACTAACGTAAATTTGTATGGGTGGTAGTCCAATCAAGGTCTCAATGGCTAAGGTTGGACATGACCTCATTGCGTCTGTTGCGAGTAGACACGCCAATCTCTAAACTTTACAGAGTTTAATTGTCGTCACAACCTGGCGAGTCTTTTGCCAGCAAACTATTGCGCCATAGGTTATAATTGGCCTAACAATCATTGTGTAGATCCACATAACAATTTTCAGGCTCATGCCCCAGGTGCACCCAGCACAACTCTTCACCGCCCAGATCGATCTAGTGGCTTTCTGTGTTACGCACTCAATATACCGGTTCCAAGTTAACTTTCTATCAAGGGTAATCCTTAAGTACTTAACATTAGTCGAACAAGAAATATTACATCCATTCAACCATACTTTTTTTTATAAAGAGAAGTAACACTCAGGCAATGAATGCCTACTACTACTACGTATAGGTGTTACATTCTTTAGGAAAGGGATAGTAATAGAGAAGACAGGCGGTGAAGGAAGAGATAGAGGAAAGCTTCATTTCCTTTATATACAACTGTACGTTTTGCACGTTATAATGCAGAATTGCAGCACCTCTGGTTTCAACGAGGCGCATTAAATTTTTGAAGCTGTGTTTAATTAGTAGCCCATTTTTAATCGTTATTTTACTCTGCCGATGATTCTGCTACACAATACGGACGAAGTAGGGCGATCTGATGTTACATTAGGATTAGTATCTGCCGAAGTCGGTATAGTTCAGTGACCAGTGACTATGCCTCCATCACTTGAACTTTCCTACAACAATTGATACAAAAGGGACAATAATGGACATCAGAAAAATGCATGGTATTGATATTTAATGACTGTCGGATACAGGGATTGAACCCAGGATCTTAGGTTTTGTAGTCAACGTTCTAACTACTTCAGCCAAAGCAACCCTCAAACGGAACGGGAGCGGCAACCTTGATCCGCTCTCTTCCAGTATGAACAACTGAAGTAGAAGCATTTTAAAGGGACTTCTTCATGAGTACAAATATCTTTATCAATGTATGTACATATGGATAGCTTAATATAAAAAAAGCGTTTATTTTTATGTTCTTTGAAACCGCGTTTTTAACCTTTTAGGTTAGCCAACGTATAATTGAATTCCCTTAAAGACAAGTACGTTACAGGTATAAATAAAAGATTTATAAAAAACTATTTTTGCATATGAATGCTTTCTTTTTTATTTATTTACTATTTCCTTCTCCCCTGATATATCGATAACTCGAATTAGGCCTTTCGATATGTATTTACGATTGTTTTTCTTTATGCTAAATAACACTTAAAACGCACATTTTGAACTCGTAAATTATATAGGGCAGGTTCCAAGACTTATTTAATAGTAAAGAAAACGTAAACTTTTTGGCGCCACTGCCTCTATTCGGAGATGACATGACGTCTTTTTAATTTATTTGTGCTTTAAATTTTTTGAGGTTAAATTCGTTATTCTTCTATCTGCGAGAGTATGTGCATAAATAGCGTGTATGCTGCATTATTTCATATTTATTGTTTTTCTTATCAATTTGAAGTTTTTTTTCGTATTAATTATACAAAATAACAAAACTTGTTTAGTTTTATTTCTAAGAAAATGACTAAAGATGTGTATTTATTTTTACATATGTATGTATGTATGTGTGTATGTATGTATGTCCGAAAATATTTACTACGCTAAGCCAGAGGTCTAAATACTTCTGTAAGACGCCATTGTTATTTTGCTGGTTTAACACAAACGCCATTAAATAAAGAAGCATAACAGAAAAGCAACAAAGCAGGAAAAGCTTTTGCATACTTTTGCATACACAGGGTTGCACAAACTGGTCGAGCAAGTACGTCTTAAAAAAAATCTACCAAAAACAAATTGTTGATCACCTTCATACCTCTAACGCTTATAAGACTGATATTTCTGATTCAATACTTAAAAAAATTCAATGCAAATTTAATGTTTAAAAAATGCTAAAGTGTTTGTTTGGCATTAATAAATTAAAGTCTTTGTTGATGTACGAGTACCTGCCCTTCGAGCTCATTTGGTAATGAATTAATTTAAGAATATTTTAATTCTTTCCATTTAGATTAGCTGAATTTGAAATTTCTGTTACAACGGTCGTAAAATATTGAATTTGAAAATAAAATATTGAGCGCATGAGGTCTCAAGGATGACAAACAAAACAAGATTGCCGACTGATAAGTGAGTAAAAGATTTTCTAACGAAAAATTAAACAGTTTTAACGATTTGAATGTTAAGTCCATTAACGTGTTTTGACCACACGATACAAAACAAAATTTGTTTAACCATAATGGTCGCATAATGTTTTTTGTTACCACAAGGCTTGTTACAGCAAACTTTTAACATAGGGTGGTCCACGCTGACGAGAAATGTACACGAAATAAAATGTTAGTTTTTTAGGGTTCCGTACACCAAATGTGAAAAAAGGAACCCTATTGTTTTCGCTACGCTGTCCGTCTGTCCGTCTGTCCGTCTGTCCGTCTGTCCGTCACACGGTATTTTCTCAGGAACCGTAAGAGCTACGGACCTGAAATTTGGACAGATTATGTAGAACCTTGGCCACTACAACAACAAATATATGAGAATTAGAAATTAAAGGGTGCTCCAAAACGAGCGACGAAAAATGTTAAAATCTCATGTAAAATACATACAATTGTATGTACAAATGTATATTGACACTTGAAATTTGTAAAATTAGTGTATTTTTAATAGACTACAACAATTAACACTAAAATTTAAAAAATTTTAATTAAAAGGTGGTCCATCAGTTAATGCCATTTTGACTATGTAATTTTGACAACTGGCTATATCTTGGAGACCGTAAGAGGTAAAATTTTCAAAACGGTAAAACTAAAAAATCCGAAAATTATAAAATCGCCAAACCGAAAAAAATCGCCAAAACCTGAAAAAAATCGAAAAAAATGTAAAAAAAATCGCCAAATCGAAAAAAATCGACAAAATTAAAAAAAAATTCTAGCAAAAAAAATCGCCAAATTAAAAAAAATTGCCAAATTTAAAAAAAATTGCCAAACCGAAAAAAATCGCCAAAACTTGAAAAAAATCGCCAAAAATTTAAAAAAAATCGCCACGTCGAAAAAAATTGACAAAATTAAAAAAAAAATTCTAGCACTAAAATAAATCGCCACATTCGAAAAAATCGTTTAAATGAAAAAAAATCGCCAATATGAAAAAAACGCCAGAAACCGAAAAAAATCGCCAAAAACGCGAAAAATGCGCCAAAACCAAAATAATTGTTTATGTGAAAAAAAAATCGCCAAAATGAAAAAAATCACCAAAATGAAAAAAATTGCCAAAATTAAAAAAAAAACTTCAAAAACCAAAAAAATCGCCAAAACGACAAAAAATGTGCCAAAACTCAGAAAGCGCCAATAAATTCAAAAAACCCCCAAACTAAAAATAAACGCTTAAACCGAAAAAACCCAAAAACGGAAAAAAATGCCAAAACTTTAGTTTATATTGTTCGTATTGAATTACATATCTCGTGCCCGTACGGAACCCTTCGTGCGCGGGTCAAAGTCGCACTTCACTGAATTTATTTTTAGCTTACTATCACATGAGGTAAGTTAATGAAATTTGATCAGTATGTATGATTATGGTTAAGGTATAGAACTACTCCGAATTTTTTAAAATTTCTTATTCAAAATTGTCGGCTACAGCTTGGAAGATATATAACATTTAATGTGCATACCGATATATAAACTTCATAAAATAATTTTTTGAATATTTGTTTTCCTCTTGTACATTTATCAACTGATAACTATATACATATGAACCGAGGTCATATAACAGATTTTTCGGGTCATATATGTAGTAATATTTAAACTATCTTTAATCTACTTCAAACAAGGAGGAAGTTTTCAATTGGTTTATATTCATTTAATTTTTTTTTTATTTTTGTTACTTCTTCAATACTCAATACTAATTTTAAAATGCCGTTTTTTGTCTGAGCGGGTATAGCTTCCATTTGGTTTCATTATCAAAAAAATCGGCGAGAATATACCAAAAATTTTTTTGGGGTTTATTATCTTCTACTCATCTGATTGATACCAAACCTTAACACTTGCCTTGGGTTCTCCTGATGACACTATCTCCAAGTCGGACAAATGTTCGAAGCATGAAAATTTAATATTATATCTCATGATCTTCTACTTTACCGATTTTTACTAAATTTGGCACACGGTTTGAGCTACGCCATTGAAGGTTTAAATTATATATTTATACATATGTATACATTGATATTGTATATATTGATAGTAGAGATATAATACTATAACTTTAATAAAAACTCTTTGAAAAATATTATAATAACAAAAATAAAAAATTTTAAAAACCCCCGATAAAAATAAAAGAAAAGATGTGATATCTTCTAAACAGATGGACCGATTTTTTCCAAAACAAAAAAAAAACTAAATAAAAATCGGTCCAGCTGTTTCGTCTGTACGTGGACTCGTACAGACACCCAGATATACAGAAACACACTACAAGCTTATAACATTAATTTTTTTGGCCGGGGGTTAAAAATAAGCACTAAAAATTAAAAAGAATTTATATTCACTGTTTTTTATTGGGAATTTTTACAATTTAAGTTTAAAATTTGTTAATGCACTAATAATCCCAAAATTATTATTTTATTTATTCAGTAAAATATTTTTTTTATTAAAATACATTGAAATTGATTATTGAGGGGTTTAGCTGGATCCTATGCGCATTTCACTGTTGCTAATGCAGATCATCAGGGAACCTTTACCCAAAGCTTCTTAGAACAACTAGAGTTATAATGTTATAAACTTTCATTTAAAAAAATGAGAAGTTCAACAAAAAATAACAAAGTTGAAACAAGAACTCAATAATCAACATGTCTTTTATTTTATTACTTTACCATTACTACATTGGCTGACTTTTTTTCAGCTTCAAATTGTAGATATAAAGAGTATGTAAAAAGAAAATAAATGTAAATAACAACACAGCTATTCAAAAATAGAGTGTTACCACACAAGTATTTTTTTTTGACCGGTATTCAATGTATTTTAATAAAAAAATATTTTACTGAATAAGTAAAATAATAATTTTGGGATTATTTGTGCGTTAACAAATTTTAAACTTAGAATTTATATGCGGTTAAAAAAACATTTTTAAATTTGGTATCTATAATGCTATCACAGAAAAACGTGTTCACCAATTAATATTTGCAATTAAGAATTTAATTATATTAATTAAATTTTTAATTGTATTAATTAATTTAACTGGAAAAACTTAACTGATATTATCAAATTATTTATAGGTGAAAATTCAATTAATTTTTTAATTGATACTACAAATATTTTAATTAATATTACAAAATCATTCATATTACTTTTTTGTGTGATCTGATTGGCACTATATATAATATTATTAATATAAGTGCTTTTGCTTTTGTTTTTTCCCTAAATAAAAATCTTAAAACATTATGAAATATGATCGTTATGACTACCATTTGAATCCCCGAATTGGTTGGCTGGAAAATTTAAACTTTCTCAGATGACCAAGTAATAGATTCAATTTTTTTTATTAAAGGTACGGTGCACTTGTGAAACATTTGCTCAAAAAAGCGTAACCACTAAATGCTAATAAAAAATCTTTTAATTCAGACAAAAGTTTGTCAAGTTAAAGAGTAGCCAACAATGATGGTTTCTATGACATTGTCTGCTAGTTGTGTTTGAAACTTTTTAATTTAATAAACAAGTATCTGGATCAAACCGTTTTGATTTGGGTTTGTTGGTTACGCTTTTCTAAGCAAATGTTTTACAAGTGTTACCGCACATTAAATAAACATGTTTTATATTTTGAAGAGAGCTTTTCAGGTTGAAAACACGTAACTGACTTCTCATTAAGCTCTAGTAACTGAAAACAACATTAACGTTCAACGAACGACTCCACAATATATTAACGGACATTTTGCAATTAATTTCTCGTAATCTGTTCCTTTTTCCTAAACAAAATCGAAACACTCTGTAGGACTAAGAAAACCTCATATCGCGAGCGTGCAAAATTGACACTGGGATGTTTGAATTGAGATATTTAAATTGATATATTAAATTTTATTAAACACCGGAATATACATATGTAACAAGTTAGCTTATTATATCCTTCACCAAAAGTGGTTGTTTGTAGGAGTTTCTACAAATTTCTTCTATTAAAAAAAAAAGACACGATAATTGGCTTATGACCACTAAATTCCAATGCTGGTACAACAATGACCTTTTATTTTAAAGAAAACTTCACATTAAGCAATGTATTAGTAGATAATAAAAAAAACTCTCTAACAAGTTCAGAGCAACTCAGTTGCAAAAAAAAGTAATACATACAATATGTATGTACTAAATTCAGTTGTGTACAAGAATTCAATTTAACTGATAATATAAAAAAACATACTGAATACAATGCTATAAATTAATATTCGATTATATATGTAGATACTAAAAACTCGAAATAAAGTAAATATTCAATAATTGTTCTTTAACAGTGGTAAAGAGTAAAAGATTTTCCATTCCGTGTGTAATATCTAGAATATTCATAAGCGGTACATAAAGTATATGTATATATTCTGGGTCTTTATGAATAGTTAAGGCGAATAATTCATGTACCTCCGTCAGTCCGTCTCATCTTGTTGAAATCGGATTTCCGAAGCTCTCAGAAAAGCTAGAGACTTCGGTCTTAGACTGGTATATCAACCATTTTCCAAAATATATTGGTATTGAAAATCAGCAATATCGAACAGACGGCTTCAGAGCTGGAAAACTTAAACCTTATTTTGCCATATAAAAGTAACTAGCTTAAACTCATTTTTAATATTTTCTCTTTTATATTATTTTTTATTTCAGTACAAATAAAACTGGTATTGAGAATAAAAAAAAAATTTAAAAAAATTTAAAAAAAAAATCAAAAAGACGTTTTTAGGGTTGGTGAACTTTAAATCTTTTGTTATATTAAAGTAACCTACTGAAACTAATTTTTCATTTACTTTCTTAAAAAAAATAGATTGGTGTAAGAAATAAGAAAAATCTGAAAGGATGATTCCAGGGTTGGGAAACTTACACTTTTTGTAATATATAGAGGCAACTAGGTCTAATTAAGTTTTTTCTTTTTAAATTAAATACATTTTATGTCTGGAAAAGAAAAGTTGGGTATAAAAAAATTTAAAAATTAAGAACATTTGACCATTTTGGATATCAAAGCAACTAAATAAATGGAATTTTTCCGCATTTCCTTCTTTCGTAGTTAATTTAACAAAATAATACTTATTTACAGAACTAAATTTCCAGGGCTGGAAAAGTTTATTTATTTTTAAAGTTGACTAGGTCAAACTAATTTTTTCTTTTTGTTTACAAATTAAATATCCTCTATGTTTAAGAAAGAAATAAAAAATTAGAAAAAAAACGTTGCTCCAGACCTGTAAAATCTAAACTTTTTCTAGTATACAAAACTAATTATTAGAATACATCGAAATAAATTACTATTAAAAAACAAAAAAATTAAAATTATAATTCCGGGGTTGGAAATTTATATAAAAATGTTTTGGTAAAAAAAATCTCTTGGCTAATAGACTACCGCACTTACTAGGGTTTTGCTGAAAAAGAACTATTCCCATAAGCGAACGATGTGAACTAGTTCAGACTAGTTGTTTCTTTTTGTTCTTTTGGTCTTTGTTGTTCTTTTGGCCTTTCTTGTTCTGTAGGTATTTCCTGATCTTTCGGTATTTCTTGATATCTTGGTCTTTCTTTTTCGTTTTTTGTTCGTTCGATAATTTTTGGTCTTTATTTTGTTTTGTTTATCCTATTCTCTGTTCCTGGTCAATCCAAATGCAAAAGACTTCAAGTAAGACATAGTTTCTCATTTGCATACTGTTAAAAAGATACAAATGTAGTGTGCCTATTAAATTTTAGCACAATAATCAAAACAAACAACAGAAAATGTATACTTAGTGAAATATACAAGTGAGTTTTACAAAATTCATAGAAATAATTTGTAGTATTGAACTAAAAAATGGATTGAGAAAAAGATTATTACAACTGAAAAAGTAATTATAATTTGTTTTAAACTGATTACGGATTTCATTTTAAATATTCCAAAAATATTAATTGTTACCTTCTACTTACTAAAAGCATACAATAAATAAGACTACAAGGCACAAGTGAAAATACGTCTAAGCAAGAACCATTTTTACTCAATTAAAAGAAATAATTTGTTGTGTTGAATATAAATCAGTATTAAAAAAGTGATTAAAATTTGTTTTCAAATGATCAGACTTCATTTTAAGCATTTTCAATCAAAAATTTTTAATTAAATAAGGTTACAAGATTATCACTAATTATGTATTATTTATAACTATTAACAAGTTTATGTCCGACAGTGGTCGGTCCTAATAATTATATTTTAGATTTAAGATTTGAATACTTATTGTTAGTTCATATTTGAAGATACAATAAATAAATACATGTATTAAAAAAAAAATTAAATAAGGTCACTAAGAATGAAATGAAATTACTTTAGAGTATTAACACACGAATAAATCATTGAAGAGGATTCAATGACTGTGTAATTTCTGTTCTGATGTTCACTGAACAACTGACCGAAAAGAACAACTGAACAAAAAGAACGAACTAGTTCTTTTTGTTTTTGGGAACAAAAAGGAACAATCCGCGAAAGGAACGCAAATAATGATTAAACGCGAAACATGATTTCTTTTGTTACTTCTACATGCGCGCATTGCGTTATGGTATAATTTAAAAAATAACTTTGTTGAATAAAAAAACAAGCCACCTTTTTCGACTTCTTGTCAGCATTTACACGTATACAACACGAGCACTCAAAATAAACAACAATAATAGCACATCAGCGCAATGTGTTAATCAACAAACAAGATAAACACCAACTAGGGATGCCAATCGGGATCGATTTTAGGAAATCCCGGGATTCGGGATTTTGCCGGAAATTTTCTGCATTTCGGGATTTTAGAGATTTCGGGATCTAAGATATTTTGGTAAAATAAACTATTTTTTTTAATAAATATTACTTTAATAACAAATTTTGTGCATTTTAAAACTTTAAGTTGATTAATCACATTTGGTATTAGAGAATTTATACTGAAAACCATAACTAAATATGAAAATTTTTTTTGTTTTCAATATATGTATATTTATTCTATAATATTAACAAACACAAACATACATACATATCTATGGACTTCTTGAAAAACGAAACGCATTATTCGGTACATACATATATCTTACGTTTACGTCAACTCGACAATAAAAAGTTTGCAATTGCCTTGTATTGTATTCTACTTAAGTTGTTAGGAGCTGCACATAGTACTCAATTGTTACCAAAAAGTAAATAAGTGCTAATTTTTTATAGCGCTGAGTAGTAGACATACAGATAGTTGTTATTCATTGCAATTATGAATAAATTTCCGCAAGAAATTTCTCCCTTTTCCAAATAGATTTTTTTTGTTATGCCCAACTACATATTTGCCACTGTTTGAAATTATTCCCCGGGATAAACTTCTCGTGGAATTTTATTCATAACTCCCCTCATAATCTAGAATAAGATGGAATAAATTTGTCAAACTTATGAATTTTCCAAATGTTATTTCCCTTCCAAAGCTCATATCCTTCTTTTTGTTTTCAATATAATTCTTAGTTGTACATTGTTGTAGCACCTTTGAAGAAAATAAGCGTGAAAAAGCAGTTAATTTATTTTGCTCTTATTGTTAATTTATAAGAAATATGTCACGAATGGTCATTTAATTGTTAAAACTGTACGTATAAAATTGTATGGGACTTATATATATTATAAAAAAATAGCATAAAATCAACGAAAATTTTAATTAATTTTAATTATTATTTCTCGAACTAAATTTGTTTCTATATTTATGATTTGAAAAGGCTAAAGTTCGTATCGCTTTTTAAGCCAAATTACATGTGATAATTATTAATGAACAACTAACATCAAAGTTAGTTGTAAATATTCTGACAACACATGGTTTGGTTTTTATATAAAAATTGCTAAGAAATCCCGAATTGAAATCCTGGGATTGAATTTTACAAATCGCGGGAATCGGGATTTGCCAAATCCAGAAAATCCCGGGATTCGGGATTTCCCGTTGGGATCCCTACAACCACCAACACAAACATTTTGAATTAAGTGATATTTTCAAATGCGCGATATTGATAATTATTATACTAAGTTCATGACAAATATTATGGAAATTAAAATTTGTATTCCCTAAAAACATGATTTTTGTTTTTCTGGCGAAAAGACATATCTGCGTTTTTTCTGCGTTAATATTCAGTCCTCTCGGCCGCCTTTCTGCAAATTTGGTTAAGGTTCTTGCCCCTTAGAAGTATCATGATATCGTCCGTATAACAGCCACGTTCATAACCCTTATTAGTCAGGTCTCTTAGCAGGCTGCGTATAGTGGTTACCCAAAGAAGGTAGTGAAATTATTCCTTCGGTTAAATTAACACGATCATTTTAAAAATTAATGAAACTGTTCGATAGTAAAATTTTTTTCATCAGAGAGCACAATGTTTGGAAATTTATCACTTTCGTGCTAGCGCAACAACTCGTTTGCTTTTTCGGGTATACCTTTTTGTTTGCTTTTTACACAAGAGCGTGCGCCTTTTTGAACTTGTAAGGCTTAACATTGCGCTCATTTTAGGATATATGTACATCGAATGTTTTATCGTGATATTTTCAGTTCGTTGTCCATTTGATTACCACTACTTCATGTATCATTATAAATATTTATGGCGAAATGCAAAAACATTTTATTCAGTTTGTAATCGATCAGCTCACGAACAAAAGCTGGTTGCAATATTCCGGCGAATTATGATTGAGTTATATTTGGCTTGAATACTTTTACATTTGAATTCCATTTCGAATGACTTTTGTTCTATAAAACTATGATGCAGATGCCCAGAAAAATAATTCTGATTTGGAAGCACTAACGTATACGATTATAGGATTTGTCCTGGACTTAAACAAATTGTCCTGGTTTTTTTTTGTACAACAAAATTTCCCAGCAATTGCAATAAATGTAAACGAGAGCCACTCTGATTCAATTTTTCTTTCAACTAAGGGCCTCATTATGAGGAACTTTCTATCTTCGACTGTAGTCGAAAGTACTTATCAAATGAATTTTCGTTTGGTATTATGACTAGCATTCGACAAAGAATGTCCTTATTATGAATACAACTCAAAATGATTTTTAAAAATTTGCACAACTGTACCTAAAACAGTCTCTTATATTTTTTTTTCATTGAAAGCTAAATTTTCGATAGAAAATTCGTTGGTCAACGAAATTTTCGATGCTCATAATGTGAATAAAACATTCGGTTTTCGATCTTCGATAGCCAGTGAAGACCGAAAATCGAATGCAACTCATAATAAAGGCCTAAGTGAATGAATTTAAATAAATTTCTTATTTTAGTTTATTGTTTTGCATCTATAGTAATTGTTGGCCTTAATTCTGCAATATATGGTTGATACAGTATTTTTGACTTAGCTGCACAATAAACTTTGCACGACTTTTTGTGCAGGTAGGTCAAAAATGTTGTTATCTTAAATGTACATACCTGTCTAAATGTGCAGGTATACAATTTTTGATTTCAGTTGTATACACATACATCGTTTACTATTTATGTAACGAAAACGAAAACGTGTGCAGCTAATTTAAATTTTTTATATGAGAATAATTTTAAACTGCCAAAAAGGATGTTAAATGCGCAGGTATGCAAAGTTCACTTAAAAAAGGATTTTGAACAATGATTGCAAAAAAAAACATTTTGTGCAGTTACTTTAGTCAATGTGCAGCTAATATTGATTTTTTGTATAAAAATTATTTAAATTTACGAAATTTTTGGGGCACTTATCTTAAATGTACAGGTATAGAAAGTGCACTTAAAATCGAATTTGTATTGGATTTGAAAGAATAGTGACAGAAATTTATCATTTTAGGCAGTTAAGTCCAAAGTGCACTTAAACAAAAGGCAGGTAAATCAAAACTACTGTACATGTATCAAAATAGAAATTTGTTTGAGTTAATTTTTAAACAATTAGTTCTTGGAGTATATTTACATTTGTATATATAAGGTTCGGTTGTAAGTTCGTTTGTGGTTTGCATGAGTGTCCTGGTTGACGGCCTCATACTTCTGGAATGTCTATTTTAGATGGCTAATCTCGAACAAAAAATAATGCTTTATTCATGCGCAACAGGAAGTGATTCTGTATCATTTTCTCCCTTGCAAAAACGCTTCTGGGTGATGGGTGATTGCGGCAGTATATAAACGATATAAACGATACATGAATTGGCTGGCATTATCGGTTGGTTTGCCGATATTGCTAACCTGAAGTACTCTACTCTCATATGCGTTACAGGAACAGTTCATTGGTTATAGCGTTAAAGTGTCCCATAGTCGCAGTATTTGTAGCAGCCTTAGTAAGATTTTCCAAAGAAATAATTTTACCGAGATGTTCTATTACATTTTAAACTTACTTTACTTGCTGATTTTAGAAGATTTCTTTTAACTACTTATTATTTGTTGCGAAATTTCCTATTTGGCTTCTGTTTGATATAAAAGAAAATTTAAATTTAAAAAGCAAATTAAACTAAATTCAAAACTTCCTGTTTGCTTTTATTAAAAAAAATATACTGCATACATATATAATAGAAAACTGTGAACAAAGTCATCAGCCCACATAAATATGTACGTGTGAATATAAATTTTTTGCAAACACATTTCGTATTTCAAGCACATTGATTGACTTAAGAGTGTTCAATTTTGCAATACATACATACATGATTGAAAATTGATCAGTAGGCAAACATATTTTCCGGAAACCATATTGACAGCTTCCGCTTTTAGTAACAAAAACTTACTGCACAAATTCCCACATATAAAATTAATAAAGTAAAACGAAAAGAATATTCGAATTTGAAAATTATCCACCACTTAAACTGCTTAACAGACCCCCTTGAAAATACGAGTATTGACTGTGTGCGATTGTTTTTTATGGGAAATTTTCTTTTTTATGGAAAAACCTGCGGGTCAAAGGTTTATATTTTGATGCAAAAAAATTAATAATTTTACTCACACGCACATTTAGCGTTAATTAAGGAAACTGCAATGAAATGGTATTTTGACAGAGACATAAAAACTCTCTGACACTTTTTAGCTAAGTACCAATTTGGACTGTTGGTGGGATAAAGGGATAATAATAAAAAAAAAAAAGAGTTAAATACAGTCGTGTTGTTGTGTTGCCTGTTTATCAAATTTATCTTTATGATCTTTCATAGAGTTTTTCCTTTGTTGCCAAACCAATCATGAGAAAGTAATTTTTTTTTTAACAAAATTTTGCGGTTTTTGTGAGAAAAAAATTCTAGATTAGTTACATGATAACATGTTTCTTCATTAAGAAAAAAAGAGTTTAAAATGCTGGTACAGGAAGACACATATTTTACGTTATAATTCCACTAATGCAGGCAACAAGATAATATTTTTGTTAAATCTTTTTTTTAATATAGTATTTCTGAGTTTTGTAATGATTAATGTTTGATTTCAATGACATTTCTGTGTTGAAATGATTTAAAAATTTTTTAAGAACTTTTATTGGGGAGTTTTCAGTTACACTATTAACATCCTGTGGACTGGCGTGGGAGCTTTGAAGTATTTATATTTAAATGTTGCCTTTTTGAACGGAAAGCTGCTGTTGTGATGTGTAGCCGTATGCAATAATTGAGTGTAGAAGGGCTGGGGCTTATTAAAAATTTGAGAATAACCCGAAGTACAAAGTCCAAAATGTGACATAGACTAACGACACCTATGTACCTCCTAACAGGACAGATTTCATCCGTATTCAACAATTATGAAAGCTTTTGAAATTTTGACAACGTGTTATTCGATAAGAACTTTGAATGCAAAAGTATCTTCTGTGTATATAGAAAAAAATTGAGATGAATTCGAAAACAAAGTCTCATAAATGACTTAAGCCTATTTTAAATAAAAACTTAAATTTACATTGAGCCAATTCAAAAAGTGCTCTATTGCATCATAATTGTTGTCATAAAGTCACATATTTTTCATATAAGAATATTATATGACAATAAAACTTTGTTACCTATATTTTTCATTTTGCTATTTATTTTACAGACATAAATATTATTTTCTTTTACGTTCAAGAGTTATGCTTAAAACACAATTAGGAAGAACGATGAACTTCGCATACTGTTACAAACTTGCCTTCAAGAATTCTTTGCGTAAATTCGTCTTTTGCAACACAATTAAATTTGACGACTTAACAGCTCTAGTAAAAATGTCTACCTTGCTATGGATATTTTTTCTATCCCATGGATACTAAATTATGCAAATATTCACTGCAAATTACAATAATTCGGTAAAAATGGCGAAAATGGTTAAAATTCGCAAATCGCAAAGCTTAAAATTCGCAAAAAAAACTGTTAAGAATGAGAATACAAGATCGGAAATAATCCTTAAAATTTATTAGAAATCGTCAAAACAGTTAAAAATTAAAAATAACTCGCTTTCATTGCGAATATTGCGAAAATTCGCACAATGGGAAAACCATATCATCACAACGGAAATTTTTTAATATTTTCGAACTAAAAACCAAAACCATTCAAAAAGTTATAGTCAAATAGAAATAAACCTGTTTATTTTCTCTCATTTGAAGTTAAAGCTTATGAAAATTTTTTATATGACAATACAACAGGCCGTTCACAAAGGTGTGAAATATAAATTTATCACTTATGACTTTAGAAGACTTTGTGAGTTGGCTGATTAAATTTTAGTAAAAGCTTTTTAAAAAAATGCACTTGCACTGCTAAAATTTTTTTAAATTTGTCGTGTTACGCTTTATTTTAAAGGTGACTTTGATTTGAAATAGACATTAATATGCCCAGTGTGATACGAATTTTATTTCCTCCTTAATCAAAAATATTAAAAAAGGACTAACAAACAACAACAAACTGCAAAGAGATTATGTATAAGTTACGTCCTAATATGTTGTTGTAAGTTTAGCTGCTGTTTGGTTCCTCTGTATTGCCCTGCAGCAAGTTGCCACAAATCTGGGGCTCCGCTTGACTTGGTAACGCTCCTCTATCTTTGAAATGTCTCAATGAAATTATTTTCCGTGTTCTCGTAATATGCCCCAGATTCTATACAAAGAAAGCCATAAATTTATCTTTTTTTTATTAAAATCAGGAATTTTTTTTTAAATACCAAAATCCGTTTTCCTTATCATCTGGTGTTCTCACATGAGGTTTGAAAATTTTCCATTTTTAAGTGCAATGTAAATGAAAAAAGTAATTCCGATGACTCAATAAGAAGTAAACACTAGACGTCTGCAATAAATAATTTTTTCAATTTAAATTGCGATGAAAAGTCATCTTGTTTTGCATTTGTTCTTAAGATTTTCTTTTTAGAAATTTTAAGTTTTTTTTTTGTAATTTTTTGTTATATTCTTGCAAATTTTAGTTTTATCCCATTATTGTAATTTTTTTTTCAATTTTGGGTAAATTTTTCATTAAATAATAAATAATAAAGAATCTTAAAAAATGTTTGCAAAACATGTTGTAAGGGTGCACAGCCCCATTGAAAAGGATCTTTCAATGCATAGCATACATATATTATTGAGGAGCTCCAAAAAAACGTTCCCCCTAAAAACTAGGATGTAGCTGGTCCAAAATTTGAAGAAGACTCTAAATTGAAATTTGAGACAGTGATCAGCACTTATTTTGGAAAGTAATTTTGACGGTCAAAGATACTACTACACAGAGAGTATAGATTGGCTAACATCTGCTGAAGCAAGAAATACTTAATAATGTATTCCAAAATTCCATATCTTCTATCAGTTATGAATTAATTACACAATTTTTCTATATTTGCAAACATATAAACATAGTTGATATAGCAAAAGTATTCTGGCAATATTTTTATTAGTAAATATAATTAATTCTGTTCATTTCTAATAACCATTTTAATATATTGTTAGACACAAGTAAATTAAATATAAGTTAGAAAGTAACGTTACTGAATATTGTCTTTTGAAATAAAAATAAAACTCTTCTTGCAAACAATCGGTAGTATGAATAAATAAATTCAGTGAAGTGCGACTTTGACCCGCGCATAAAGGGTTCCGTGCAGGCACGAGATATGTATTCAATACGAACAATATAAACTATAGTCTTGGAATTTTTTTCGTTTTTGGGTTTTTTCGGTTTTAAGCGTTTTTTTAGTTTGGGTGTTTTTTTTAATTTATTGGCGCTTTCTGAGTTCTGGCACTTTTTTTCACGTTTTGGCGATTATTTTTTGGTTTTTGAAGTTTTTTTAATTTTAGCGATTTTTATTATTTTGGCGTTTTTTTTTATTTTGGCGATTTTTTTTAATTTTGGCGTTTTTTTTCATATATGTAGGTGATTTTTTTTGGTTTTGGCGATTTTTTTTAGTTTTGACACTTTTTTTTCGTTTTGAGGATTTTTTTCGGTTTTTGGCGTTTATTTTAAATTTTGGCGATCTTTTTCGTTTGGGCGATTTTTTTTAAATTTGGCGATTTTTTTTTTCATTTTGGCGATTTTTTTTCACATAAACAATTATTTTGGTTTTGGCGATTTTTTCGGTTTTTGGCGTTTTTTTTCATATTGGCGATTTTTTTTCATTTAAACGATTTTTTCGAATTTGGCGATTTATTTTAGTGCTAGAATTGTTTTTTTTAATTTTGTCAATTTTTTCGATTTGGCGATTTTTTTTTAAATTTTTGGCAATTTTTTTTCGGTTTGGCGATTTTATAATTTTCGGATTTTTTAGTTTTACCGTTTTTGAAAATTTCAAGAGTTTACATCTTACGGTCTCCAAGATATAGCAATTTGTCAAAATTACATAGTCAAAATTGCATTAACTGATGAACCACCCTTTAATTTAAGTTTTTTAATATTTTAATGTTAATTGTTGTAGTCTATATAAAAATACACTAATTTTACAAATTTCAAGTGTCAATATACATATGTATGTACATACAATTGTATGTATTTTACATGGGATTTTAATATTTTTCGTTGCTCGTTTTGGAACACCGTTTAATTTTTAATTTTCATGTATTTGTTATTGTAGCGGCCAAGGTTCTACATAATCTGTCCAAATTTCAGGTCAGTAGCTCTTACGGTTCCTGAGAAAATAGAGTGTGAAGGACAGAGGGACAGCGTAGCGAAAACAATAGGGTTCAATTTCAAATTTGGTCTACGGAACCCTAAAAAAAGAGTTTTAATTAAAAAGCAAATACTTTTTTTATCATCTTATTTAATTCGGTTATTGTAACTAACTAATCATTTACCGCCTTTCAGTACAATCAAAGAAAAGAAAATGAAACGCTGTATTGAGATTCCTAAACCCATAAAAAATTTATTCTACTATTTTTTTTATTCTGAATACAAAAGGAAAATATGTTTTTTTTTATCTCATTACTCCTCATTTGTGAAATTTTGAATGTTATAAACAAAAAATATTAAATGAGATATTTTTCTATTTGTTCAAATGTAATCTAGTAAATATCTCGACAAAAGAAATAAATGACTTATAACACTTTCATAATTAAGGGCACATATATAGTATATCGCAAAATATTCGAAGTATTATTACTATTATTCTAAAGTGAAACTATTTGTAGTTTCTTGATAGGAAAATGTTGCTGAGGATGAGAAATGAAATATGTAATAAAGCCGAACACTTGCAAGGGTTGTTCAAGTTTTGACATTTCACTTTAGAATAAAGCAAAACAAATTAATATTTTGCGATAATATAATAATTTTTATTCTGCAAAAATTTTGTTTAAATGACCAGTGTCTACAAATGGTTCCTTTAGAAATACGTGCGTAACAGTGTAACAACTATGTTTGGATTTTGTATTTGTCACAATTAAAATTTTTTGATACAATAACTGAATCATTTGAAAAGTTCACATGCAGGTAGCGAAAAAATTAGGCTTACAAAATATATTTTCGTTCATTACAACTAGGGATGCCAATCCGGGGATTTTTAGGTTTCAGTCAATCCCGAAATTGTTTACCTACATACTAAGTTTTGTTTGTTTTATAAAAATAAATTCATTATTACTTTTCCCCATGTGCACTGAAAGAAAAACATTTCGTAACGTGAAAAAACCGTTATGTTGAACCCCTTTCAATAATACAAAAACCAATTTCATTAATAAAATGAAACATTATTTTATAATGATAAAAATTTACATAATATGCATAAGATAAGAGGTTTGTGACTATTCAAAATGTGTGGTTGAAGTCTACTGATGATTTGTTACAGCAACAATGAAATGCATATAGACCAAGCTGAACCACCAGCAAATAAATTTCAAATTAAAATATAATTATGACAATATGTCGAATAATAAATTTCTTAAATAAAAATTTCATTAATGGAATGAAATGAAATGAAATGAAGAAAACTTCCTATTGCTGGCTAGTAGGCAGTGGGCTGACCTTTTAGTCGCAGCTTCAAATCCTGGAGACTAGTCAAAGTATTTTTTTCATATATATTTATTTACAAGTTAAATGATGGTATTTATGTATTTAGTATTTATCTAAATAATATTTTAGGTTGTTGTGGCTGTAGCGTTAAGTGTGGTAATTACCACGCGATGAGTTCCAAGTTCGAATCTTGGCCGGAGAAGACAATTATTTGCATAAAAACATTTTTCTGATACCTGTGGCCATATACACAAGTAAGTTGAATAATTAAATTAAAAGCATTCCAAAATACAATGATGACATAACATTAAATTAATGAATCAGAGTCATGAAAACAATGAATTATATTGTTAACAGAATGATACTATATCATTAAAAAAATTATGTGTTAGTTTCAGTAATGAAATATTGTCATGATACATATGAAAAATGTTGTTAATTCAATTAAATAATTCGTTAAAAAATTTAAGACTAACGTCACTGCATTGTATAAACTAAAAAGTTTCATTGCAATGATTACATTTTTCATTCACAATATGATAATGTACGTTGATTAGTAAAAAACATGCCGTTACATTAATGAAAATATTTCGTTGTATATATGACATTTTTTCAGCTGATGAAACAATTTTTGTAATGCGAATGAAACGTTGCATTGGTTGAAAAATAATGACAAAATCATAAATGTAATGTAAAAAATCATTGTGATTACGAAGTTTTTTTCTCAATGTGATATGGATCTTTTATGATTGTTTGTTTCATCCCGTTAAAGATGTCAATGAAAATGTGTTTCCAAATATGTTGTTTCTGATTTCCTTTGTTAATTGAAATCTATTTGATGCTATTGTTTATTAATATAGTTTAAAGCTGTAATTAAAATATATTAACTAATAAAGGCATTCACGTCAACTCTTACAACTGTGTACAATGCATAATTGCACTTTCTGTCGTGAGCAACCCATTTTGTTTAGTTGCTGATAAAGCCAAACACAACATGTACATTAAGGTGGGTCAAAAAATTTTTTCTTGTATCGACTTCCAATAGCGCAAATATGTTGTAATTTTATCTGCATTAGACCCCTGTAAAATGGTATTAATTTATTTTTATTGTAAGATCCCGCGCTTTGATCTTCAATCATGTCACATTTTGAATACAACGACCATATCTCTTTGTACATAACAAGATTACATTTCAACACACAAAAAAATGTTTCGTAAATACAATTAATTTTTTTATTACATCAATTAAAAAATTAATCGATTTTGAACCTACAACAATTTTTGTAAATACAATTAACGAAATCTTAAGTTAAAGGAAAATCTGAAAAATATATTAAATTAAATTTATCAACAAACAGTTTGTTAAGATTTATTTATTTTTCAACATTTATTTTGGTTAGATTTTAAAGTTTTTTAATTAAAGCGATTGATATATTACACTGAGGGAAAAACCTTCGTAAATGCAATGATTTTCGACATTATATTTACGATTTTGTCATTATTTTTCAACCAATGCAACGCTTCATTCGTATTATGAAAATTGTTTCATTAGCTGAAAAAATGTCATGTATACAACGAAATATTTTCATTCATAAGCAACGTACATTTTCATATTCTAAATGAAAAATGTAACCATTGCGATGAAACTTATTAGTTTATAATACAATGAAGTGGCATTAGCTTTACTTTTTTTTAAACTATTTCATTGAATAAGCAACATTTGTCAGGTAAATCATGACAATATTTCATTACTGAGACGTAACATATAATTTTTTGATGATATCATATCATTGTGTTAACAACATAAGTCATTATTGTAATGACTGATTAATTCATTTAATTATCATTGCATCTTATTAAATATTCAACTTACGTGTGTATATTGGCACAGGCATCAGAAAAATGTTTGCATGATAATTGGCTTCCCCGGCAAAGAGTTGAACTTGGAAGTCATAGCGTGGTAGTTATCGCATTTACCACTGCAGCCACAACAACCTCAAACATTGTTAAGATACACACTAAATGCCATCATTAATGAAATTTTAATTCAAAGTTATTTAATTGATTTAATTAATTCAACATTATTTAATTTATTTGAAAAGTTATAACTTATAAATATATATATGTATATTTAAATATATATATTTAAAAAAAATTTCACTTGTCTCCAGGATTCGAACCTGGGATTACAAGAGTGGCACACTGCCTACTAGCCAGCAGCAGGATGTTTTCTTCATTATAGTTACGAAAATATTTCATTAAAGTTGCAACAAAACTATAATTTCCATAACTATAGATTAATTACAATTGTTTTTGATACTTTGATACAGTTTGATACTTTGAAATTATTTTATGTAACCTAAACAATCTAAAACATTTTTTTGTATAAATTTGTCACAAAAACATGTATTTAAGTTTTTCGTTACCCGAATGAAAATTATTTCGTAACATAAATGATACTAGAAAATGTAAAATATTAAGCACTAGATTGGTTTCATTGCATTAATGCAATTTGCATCAATATAATGTAATGTTTAATTTTATTAATGAAATTTGTCGTTGTCTTAATGAAAGCAGTTCAACGTAACGGTTTCATTCCCGTGACAAAGTGTTTTTCTTTCAGTGTAACAATGTGAATTGTTGAATTTCCGTATAAACTTTGATTATCATAATTGTTTTATTAAAAATATTATTTTTGTACAATCCTCGAAACGATTTTTTGCTTGTCTGCATGCGAAAAACACTAAATGTCTTTGGGCGGAGTTGAACCGGCAACCTCACACAGAAAAAATAGACAAGAATTATGTTCAACAAATCCATGTTGTTGAATAAATTTTGAATTTCAATAATATTTGTATATATGAATATTTCCATTAAATAATATCTAATGTTCCTCTGTAGTTCTAGATAACCCAGCGCTAGCGCTGATATATCATGTAACATTCCTTGCAGAGTATCAGTAAAGATTGTTTCTAAAAATACTTTTTAACAAATTAACTTTCAACATTCGAACTATGTTTGTGTGCAATTTTCCCACAAACTGGCCCGTTAAATGAAATATTTGAGCTTGTAGCAGGGGGTCTACTCTGTATTTCGAAACGACAGAAAATGCGAATTTGTATGTTATTAGGTTTGTTTTTTTACTTTTGCAGTAAAATGCAGTAAATGAGTAGTTACTGCGAAAATTTTAAAATTTACTCTCTGTTACTGAAAAAAGTACGCGAACGGAAAAATAGTATAAATTAGTAAGATTAAAGAAACACCCGAGTTCTACTCCAAATAGTGTTGAAAAAAATATATAAACTTTTGACTATTCAAGTCTTTTAGTTATTGGTACTCGATACAATATTTTTATAACACGAACAATCTAAGGATAAATTTTGTAATATATTTCATGTAATAATTGAAAATAATTTATTTTTGATTTCCTTGATTTGTTGCTGTTTAAATTAATAAATATTACATGACTATTTGTTAATGTTACTGATTACCTTAAAAGCAAGTGCAATACTAGGTAACCAGATACTTTACAGTCTTACAACTCTGAATAATTAGAATAATTTGCAAAACAAAAGGATTAATAAAGTACATTACAGTAACGGAGTTCGATGTTTGATGCAAATTGTCTTGCATAAGGGCAAATGCAAAATATTTTAGCTTTTCTTTGTTTTGTGTGTGTATTTTGTTGTTGGATTTGAGCAAAAAGCACCGATATTTTGCATTTACACTTACGCAAGACAATTTGCATCAAACATTTTGCAACAAACATATACATATGTATTTGCTCGTATATTAACAGCTTTTATTATTATTCTTTATAAATTAATTATTTTTTTTTTTAATTTTTGTTTAACATTTTCTCAAATTTTTACACATTTGGTTTGCTTACTAGGTAACCATTTGTTTACATTTTGAGTCATATGTTTTTATCTTACTAAACTTTATTCCAACAAATTTCACATATCAGGCATATTGCTCATCCGCTGATTTTTTGTTTACAAGTTTATAACGAAGAATTCATTTGACAATTACTTTTGTGCCTTGTTTGATGCACACAATTTTTTGACAATTACTTTGTAAAGCTATGTGAGAAGCACAGAGTTGCCAGAGAGTTTTGCCTAATGCATGTACCTGTATTAAATGTGCCTTGATTCAGTCGAGAACTGTATTTTTACTCTCTCAATTTGTGTTCTGATTTACTCCATTGTGGGTACGCGAACGCAATTTAGTAAAATGCAGTAAAGTTCAGTAAAAATTTATAAAAACTTTTGAGTACGAGAACGCAATTATTAACATTGCATTTCGAAAGCATTTGCTTTTGATTCGAATTCGAACACCCAGGTTTTAAATAGTGAAGTCAACACAGTTTTGATTACATGCATTACTAAAATATATTTAAGTTGAACTTCTAGTTTGGATTAGATAAAAAAACTCGGGTAACTATAGTTTAGCATTATGATTGTGAAGCTAAAAAAGTGGTTGATTTTACTCGAAAAGTGGTAAAGTTGAGTGAGATAACCAAAAGAGGTAAATCTACCACAAAAGTGGTAGAGTTGGCATCGCCGGGTTTGGCGCTCGCGCGCTGCTCTGAGCAGCCTGGATTTAAATTAATTTGTTTGTGTTGGTGTTTATCTTGCTTGTAGACAGTGCTGCCAGAATGATGATTTTATCATATTTTTAATGATTTTAGAACCAAAATATGATTTCATGATTTTTTTCTCAAATGATGATTTTTAATTTTGCAAATTATGATTTTAGTTTCAATACATACATACATATGTATGTACAATTTTCTTTGTTGTTCTATAATGTTTATCAATAGCTATGTATAAAGATAAGAGTTTTATATCAGCTTATTATATTGTCTTCATTCACTTTACTTATGCACTAGGGTGTCTCACAAAAAAGGTCACCGTGCACCACCGAATATAAAGTATTGTTGCAAGGCAGTTCCGAAAAAACATTTTTTATGCCGAACGTAGGGGTCCCCAAAATATGCTTTTCGTTATCATTATATATCGATGTTTTGTCTCTAGGTGACCAATGTTTTGCTTTTATAATCATTAACCTCAAAGACAGACCCGTTCTAGTATTTACCGTTCAGATCTCACTTCCTACCACCAGAATTTCAGAAAATTAATGTTCGAAAAAAAATCATTAAACTTTTTGTAAGGAAGTATTTCAATAATTCCAGCAGAACCATTTTTTTTTTAATTAAATGCTCTATTGAGATCATTGCTTAGCAAATAGAAAGAAACATAATCTGGCCAGGAAATATCGGAGAAGACATTCAGAATTACATACACTATAAGTTTATTATTTTAACAGTTTTTAATTAGGCTTGATTGTGTTCCGCATATTATACTACAATCTAATTGTAAGAATTTAATTAATTATTCGTATCTTTTATTGCTTATTCCGTTTGGTCAGGTCAATAAAAATTTCGAACACATTCCAATAAGAGAAATGCCAGCGAACATAGAAGGCTAGAATGATAGAGGCGATTAGTTTTATTTGTATCATATGGTTGGACCTGTTCATACCGGAGAATACGATGATAGATTAGCCAGGGAGAATCCAGCAAGAAGCATGGGGCACATTTTTTCCAAACTCGATTTATTAAAATTTCATTATTTGGTCCTACATAATTTTTTTAATTGAATTATGGTTAGTAAGTAATAGAAGAAGATACTTGAGGTCAATGACCATCAAAGAAACAAAAACATCGATATATGATACTTTAAGATCCGACCGCAAATACCGAAGATATGACAAAAAATGTAAGAATCCAACTAAATTCGGCAATAACAAAAATTAAAAATTTTAAAAACCCCGGAATATATATATATATCTAGAGAAGGTGTGATATCTTCTAAACGGCTGGACCGATTTTCTTGATAAGAACCATCTCTATCAATTCACCTTTCAAACAGGAAAAACTATATCAAAACCGGTTCAGCCGTTTGTTCTGGACGTGGACTCGTACCGACACACTTTGGTTGGGGGTTAAAAAAACAAAACTTTTTTAAAATAGTTCTGTTTTATTATTTCCTTTGAAATATTTCATTTACAAAAGTTAATTGATGTTTTCCGACCTTTAACTTTCTTAAATAAGGGTGGTACTTTAGGGTTGTAGGAATTGAGATCTGGTAGGTAAGTACCAGACAGGGATATTTGAGGTCAATGACTATTAAAGAAAATCATTGGTCTTTTTGAAGAAAACATCGATATATCACACTTTAAGATCCGACTGTTAATACAGAACATATAACGAAAAATGTATTTTGTCGACACCTACGTTCAGCAAAACATACAAACTGTCTTGCAACAATACTTTATATTCGGTGGTGCACGGCCGAAGATTTGTCCTGTAAAAGGAGACGGTCTATTGTGCACCCTGTGTCTTAAATATGGGCATATACAATAGAAAATAGGATTTTTATATAAATATGTATGTCAATTGTTTTTAGTTTTTTTATTTAAAAAAAAAATTGGACTTCTGGCAGGCCTGCTTGTAGAATCTACAATGTAGATTGTAGATTTTTTTTATTGTTGGTGTTGTATACGTGTGAATTCCGCCAAGAAGCCGAAAAACGTTGTGGCTGGTTTTTATTATAATCAACATGCAGAAGAATTATAAGAAATCTTCTTTTACATGGATTAATTATTTGCTCTTTAGCTAAGTGGTAAGTTTGTTAAGCTGAGCTTACATATGGCATTTTTTGTGTGTCATGTGTCAAAAAAAGCGTAACCACTAATTACACAGTGTGACAAAAAAATACCTGCGAAGTGTTACTGTTTTTCTAGTAGGTATTGTCGAGTATAACAATTATATGTAATTGAAATTTTCTAAACTCCATTTTTCGTACACGTTGGCACTTATCAACCTCTAACTAAGTTAAATATCAACCGATTTTGTAAACCGATTTGGAAAGAAGAGACTAGCATGACCTTTGGAATCTAATATATATTATTTCAGTGAACGTTACCAAATATAATTTTTTCGGTTTATTTTCACGACACTTTTCTACAACACTGTTGGCAAGACAAACAACTTAATCAAATGTCTTGCCAACAGTATTGTTTAGCGTTTATTTTAGAGTATTTGACTGTAGTAAAGCATTTGAAAAATCTCGTGTCTTGAAATATCTTATAAATGGTATTGTGCAGGACTTTAAAGTCTATTGAATTGTACTTTCATCATCCTCGAAGTCTAAATACACAGAAAGCTTATAAATAGAACGCGAAATACATCATACAGGAGTTTTTTAACAAAAAGTATTCTAACAAAATGTTTAATAAGTCAGTCAATTTCGAGGGAATTTCTTAAAACAAACTGGTGAATTACTCTTAATCAATTTTGTTTTAGAAATAAAGTTATAAGCACTATGGTTTCAGTTCAAAAAAAACTGCCTAAAAACGAGTTCAAAGTAGAAAAGTGTAAAAAAAATCGGAAAAAATATATTTGGCGAAAAATACGGGAATGTGTCAGAAGTTTACTGAAATAATATATACATGGTTCGAAGGGGTTTCGTCTCTTCTTTCTAACTCGGTTGATATCTAACTTACTTAGCGGTTGATAAGTGCCTAAGGGTATGAAAAAACGGTTTTTACTCGTAACTCAAGATACTGGAGGTGCTTGGAAAATTTCAATTCCAGATTATTGTTATACTCGACAATATCTACCAAAAAAAAATAGTAACACGTCCCATGTATTTCGATTTCATTAAAATTTGTCACACAGTGTTATTTTCATAAAAAAATTTTCTTAAAAAGCCTTTATAATGCCTTCATAATTTTTATAAATAAGGCTGTAATAGTCTGTTTTCCATTGAAAATAAAACAAAATGTTCTAATTATATAGTCTGTTTTCTTTGCAAATAAAACAAACATTAATTTAGTCAAGATGCTAGGTATGAAAAAAATCTTATCAATTAATAGGCATCTTAAAATTAATAGCACTTTTGTCTCCAGAGTTCTAAGACTCAAAAAAGTAACTTGAAAGTAGTGAATGTGCAGCATTTTTACATGTTACAAATTGAAGAGATAAAAAATCAAAAACAGAATCAACATACAAATGAATAGACATACAGAGATAAATATCTAATAAAAGAAACAAAGAGTTTAAAATTCAAAAAAGTCGAATAAAATCAGTAATCGGAGCTGTTAAAATGTATCACTTTGGTTATTTTATAAAAACAAATATATAAAAAGAGATTTAACTCATTGTTCTGTACTCGATGCAACGCGATCTGTACCTTTTCAATTGGCTAATAAAGCAAGCGAAAATAATCAACTATATTATATGACTGGCCACTAGGCTGCCCTTGTCTAGTTAACTGGCTAAGTCCTTGTCTGGTTTAACTTGCTGCCTCAGTGACTTGATAGCTGACACTTTGTGACACAATTAATTTTATTTTTCTTTTGGCTTCAAACATCACCTTCTTGGGTTTCACATTTCTGTCCCCTTTAGTTTTGAAATCTTTTCGAAATTTTCTGAAAAAACAAAAGCTGGTTTATTTGCTGATGCTAATCTGTGATGCGAGTTGGGCCTTTCTTCTAGTCTTTTCTAGTTTTTTATTCTTTAATATGAAAATGGAGCAAAACATGTATTGAAAGCGTTTGATTTCTTTTCTTTAGACGTGATTTTTGTTTTGTTTCGTGCACCTTTTTCTTAAGGTCTTTGATGCGCAGTTTGCTGCACTTCGCTATAAAAAATGCGTACTGTGTCCGTCCGTCCGCCAATAGATTTTCCTCTCTTTGTTTGCTTTAATATTTTTGTTTGAAAAGGGTCAACGAATTGTTACCTGTGTTGTGTTATAACTTGATCTTTGTTTTTTTTTATGTATTTATTTCACTAGAACAGGTTTAAAATCTGCCATAAATTTTGTAATAATCATATATTTTTTAAAATTTACGAGTAAAAGTGCAGCATCACGTCCTAAACTTTAATGACACGATGCCACAGGTCGTAGCACTTTATAATTAAAAGAATTTATGAATATTAAAAAAGTACCTAAATGTGGGATATAAATTGTTTCTTAAATATACAATCAAATTGTTGTGCCCATTTTATTGGTAATCAATCCAGATCATAAAAAACCTTTAGCAAAAAATTTCAATATATCTTGTGTAGGGAAAAAAGCTTAATCGACATAATTTTCAAGCTTAAATTTTTTGACCAAAATCGATTACTTACGATCGTGAATAATCAATATTTCTAAAAAAACGAAGTCAAGAAAATGTTTGGCTTACCAATATAAACATTTGAAATGTTTTACCCTAAAATAATCTATGTTGTTGCGTAATTATTTAATTTATTGTAGTTACAGCTACTCACACGCAAAGTGAGACACAAAGAAAATTCTGTTGTTGCTATGTTTGGGACCCAAAAATAAATGACTTGGCTTAATTTGAAAAGATCCTTTTAATATTTTTTATTTTATTAAAGAAATATAAAATCAAAAGAGAGAAAAGTTCAATCATTTCAATAAAAACAATATAAAATTAGACATTTCATATTTCATCTGCCTGAAGCGAAGCTCACACTCACTACAATTTTGACATTTGTATTTAGTGTTAAATACATTTTTAACATTTGGTTGACTTTCCCATCGCTTGATGTCACAACTTGAACACGCGGTGCTATACTTTCAAGCCAATTTGTTATGACCATGGAAACCAGGGGGGTTACTCTCTATTGCGATGCGAAAGCAATTACGATGCGAAACCTAAATACGATGAGATGCCAATTTGGTACTCTCTATTACTTTCGCAAGTCCTTTCGCAAAATTATTTGATAAAGTGGCAACATTGACTTTGCAAAAGAAAATATGGCAAAGATTGATATTAATGAAGCGTCAAAATATGTAAAAAAAACGTCTTTTCGAAAAAGGAAAGTTAAGAAAAAGTGATGTGTAAGTGTTTAATTAAAAGTAAAATAGGGAGTAGTCTGTAGCGTTATGGTTTGATGAGGAAAAAGACCGTGACAAGTCTAAAGAGATATGTAGGTCCGATATACTCTCTTCAAAATTTCCGTTTGAATGAGGATTTCTTCATGTTCTAAACGCTATTCAACGCTATTCAACAGCTAAGACTTTTAAGGAGATCCACAGCAATTCCAACTATTATAAAACTAGCCAACTTACTTAGCACTTACACTTCAACAGGAAATTGCACCACAGTATGAGTGCTGTGGTTTGGTTAATTATATTTCACCTTGATTTTACATTTTTAGATACATACGTATGTTATAAAAATTTGTAATATATATTTTTTTGCTTTTATTCAAAAAATAACAATTTCAATATCAAAAATAACTATTTTTCCAACGTACTCACATGTTTTTCTCCCTTTGCGTTTGCTATTTAGCTATCGCAAGATATTTACGATTATCGAACGATTTTGACAGCCACTTTTGCATTACAGAGTGCGGTGATACCAGGCTTGCGAACGAAAAAAAAACAGATGCGAAAAGCAAATGCGCAAACGCATTAGAGAGTACCAAACGTTCGATTTCGTAGCATTTTTCTTTCGCATCGCAATAGAGAGTAACCCCCCAGAAATATGCTCCAAACAAAAAAGTGTTTAATGCGCATTCAATATGCACTAAAAACTTCGAAATAAGCACTAAAAACTCCAAAAATATGCTCTTAAAAGTAACATAAATTAGATTATTTAGCGATCACGATATCAGAATTAAAACTTTGGAACTGTATTTTGAAGATTAAGAAAAGCTTTTTATTTATAATTGTTATTGCAATAAACAAAAACTATTCACTTTGCTTTTTAAATAAAAATCTTCGCCTGTCACATTTAAACATTAGCCCAATTCACAGTCTTGCGCAAATGGTCTTGCATCGTAGCATGTGCTAAATGGTATTATATTATATTGATACTCACCACTTAATAATTCTTAGTGCTTCATATACGTTATTTTGATGTTATTTGTTCATTAATAATTATCACATGTAATTTGGCTTACAATGCGATACGAACTTTAGCCTGTTCAATTCATAATATAAAGAAACAAATGAAGTTCCAACAATAATAATTAAATTAACTAAAATTAATAGTCATGGGCTTGTGGCAAAAATTAAATAAAATAATAAAATATATAAAATATATGTAAAGTAAGAAAATAAAAAACATGTTGATTATTGAGTTCTTGTTTCAACTTTGTTGTTTGTTGTTGAGCTTCTCATTTATTTAAATGAAAGTTTATAACATAATAACTCTAGTTGTTCTAAGAAACTTTGGATAAAGGTTCCCTGATGATCTGCATTAGCAACAGTGAAATGCGCATAGGATCCATCTAAACCCCTCAATAATCAATTTCAATGTATTTTAATATAAAAAAAAATATTTTACTGAATAAGTAAAATATAATTTTGGGATTATTAGTGCGTTTACAAATTTTAAACTTAAATTGTAAAAATTCCCGTAAAAACACTAAATAAAATATACTTAGGGCCTGTGCCAAACGGTAGCAAAGTACTAGTGTAAGTAAATTTTCGATAAATCTGAGGTGAATAAATTTTCACTAGCCCCAGGGCTAGGAGAATTTTTGACACAACAGATACATTTTTGACAAGCAGCAAATAAGAAGCATGGTATCATAGAATGTAAAACCACCGCCGTCACTTCGAGCCGTCACCCAACCAGTGACCTGCGCCGAGCAATTTTGTCGGCTGCGGCTCATGAAAAATTGTTCGGCGGCGGCTGAAAATCGGCTGAAATTCGGCTGGGTCGGCTTCACATTTTTGGAATTGTGTCAAAGTAAGTTCACAAAATTTTTTAAAAGTTATATATGCTACCGCTGATAAGGGCTAACCTAAATGTTAAGGAATTGTTCATTTCGAAACAGAAGAGGCAGGAAATATATATCAGTTATATTTATTCCATTCTAATATACGTGTTAGGCTGGAACAGATAATGTAAATATCACCTAATACAAAAATAATTGGCAACATATTACACCTCATTTACAAATAGTGCGTTATTGTACACAATTACAATTAAATGTTGCATATTTTGAAAAATATGTACACTGCAACCTACCTTCAATGCAATCTAAAAACATCAAAACATTTTAATATTTTCTAAGCTACGAACGCAACGATACTCACTATGCGACCGACTATCTGCCTGGTTGCATAAACATGTCACACTGTCTGTGGGTACTATTACTTCCAAATAGTTTTCGTTAGCTATCAACTTGCAGTAAAAAGGTAATACGGCAGCTTTCCATTTTTATTTGCAAATAAGAAGTACATATAAACAGGATTTTAAAGCAAATTTGCATCAAGACTTAAAAGTGTGAAGGTATTGGTGAAAAAGCCTAAAAACCTCCAGTAATATATAAAAAAAATAATTAATCGGCGGCTGATCTTAGCCGATTTTGAGCCGAGAGCTGGCTGTCAGCCGGTCGGCACAGGTCTCTGCACCCAACGCATAAATTTTTACGTCACTTAAATGTAGTTAGACTGTGGCAAATGCATTCCTTATTTTAATTTGCGAAAAATTTTGCATTATATGTATGTATAAATTTATATAATTTTCTGCTGCAATAATATTGTTTAATATAAAGATCTTTGAAAAAATTGTTGGTAGCCGGCGACTTGTATTAAAATTTTTTGCTTCTCCGCCGCAGTAATCTTTGCATCAGCTTCTCTCTATGCTAATTGGAATTTATCAAAATTTTACATTGTCAAAAAATATATCATTTGGCACAGCAGAAAAATTAAAAATTTTCCCCACAGACAAATATTTTTTTACCATAGTACTTTTCTACCGTTTGGCACACGCCCTTAATAGTAACAAAACCAAAAAAGTTTGTCTTAATTATAACAAAAAATAGGCAAATTAACTAACATGTGCATAATTAGTAAAGAATAAACGACAATGGTAAGACTGTTGTAAATTAGAGATGGTAGATTTGAGCTTTCATTACAAAAATACCTTTCATAAAATTGAAATACGATGAATCAAAACAATTCACATATTCCATTTGCAAAAATGTTTCGTATATAAGGCAGAAATCTACATCAACTGATAACACACACAGTGGACAAAACACAGAAGAACGCTGATGATGAAGCTTTAGTGGCCTTCGAAAACGGCTAGCTGTTCCGTTCAACTATGTGTTGTTGTCAGAATATTTACAACTAACTTTGATGTTATTTGTTGATTAATAACCTGACCAGACATCCCGCTTTAGGCGGGATTATCCAGCTTTTCACTGTTTGATCCCGCCGGGATTATCCAGCTTTTCACTGTTTGATCCCGCCTCGAATTTCTATCCCACTTTAAACCGTGTTTTAGAGTTTTGAAACTTTTAATCTCGTATTCGATTTTTTTAAATATACATACATATATTCATTCCAAATATTTTTCAAGCTTAGTTATTGCTTAACTAGCCAAAGCCCTGTGTGCTTCGCTAGACTCCATGTACGTTTTGAAAAATTTTTATACAAGAAATGCTACGCTTGGGATTCAACTTTCACTATTTTGTAGAATACAATTCTCATTGGTAACATAAAGTGTCATGAAGAGTTTAAAAATTCTTACTGCATTTTCTTCTATTTGAGAGGAACCAATCCCGATTTTTTTTTCTACCATCGGCAGAATCAGCGGAATATCAAGTTTATGTTTTTAGCAGATACCAAGCCATTAAAAAACTAATATTTAGTTTACTTAGAAGATCACAAGCTTTTTTCCGTTATTGACTCATTCTTATAATAACTTTATCAGTATTGGCGTTACTGCTTACCAAAAAAAATTCAAAATATTTACTGTTTTGGCTCTCAAGATATCTTGAAATAAATGTTGCTTCTATGTCGGAAGCCACATAAAGACATTGGGAATTACACAATTAATATCCTAGTGCTACTTCTACTGGTAATATTGTTGAAGACAAACAAAGACACATGTCCAATTCGAACTTTTTTTGTAAGGCAACACATATTATAAAAATTATTACTTACACAAAATTTAACGTTTCTTGCTGCATTAAATGCAAATAATATGCTCCAAAAATAAATTATATGGGATGTTCCAATTAAAAAAAAAAGAAGTGAAATACCCATGTGCAAGCCCCCTAATTGATGCGATTACCAGCCAACGGCATTTGGTTTTTATTTATATAGATAAATATTTTTGTATATTTAAGCGCGTTTCGTTTGAGTTGAAAATTTTGTTTTCATCTGGTCACGTTATTCATTAATAATTATCACACGTAATTTGGCTTAAAAAGCGATACGTTAGCCCGTTCCAATCATATATACACAGAAAAAAGTGTTCACCAATTAATATTTTCAATTAACAATTTAATTATACTAATTAAATTTTTAATTGTATTAATTAATTTGACTGAAAAAACTTAACTGATATTATCAAATTGTTTGTAGGTGAAAATTTAATTAATTTTTTAATTGATACTACAAATATTTTAATTAATATTACAAAATCATGTATATTACTTTTTTGTGTGTATACAGAAACAAATGAAGTTCGAACAATAATAATTAAATTAACTAAAATTTTATTTTATTTATGCATTTTAAAATGATGATTTTTACGCAGATTCCCTTAAAGAGAAATAGATTTTAATCGATCGTCTATATTTGTGTCTAGTTTTGTTGAGATATATATATATATTCGTTGGAACATGAGCTGTAGGATAATTTCTAAATACATAACAAAGATCATAATAAACTAATATGTGATGTTTTGATCCTTATATTATTAAATGATACATATTTGGATCACATCTAATGGTGCTATATATTCGTAATCTACAGATCTTACTTTATAGAATATGGAAAACGTATTATATATGGTCTAGTGGTCTAATGTACATACAAAGTTTGCTTAATCACTTGAAGGGTATTTTTGATCTACTGAGAAATTTGAAAATCATTGTAAGTTGTTTTCGGGATTCAGGATTTGTCGTTTGGCATCCCTAATAATTAAACGTCTTCGCTTTAATACTTTTCACAGAAAATTACTTCAAAAATCATGTAATTTCTTATGAGGTAATTAACCGGGGTTTGCTGTATGACCCAAATAAAAGCACATTTTTATACTTATGCCCATACAATGCAAATTTGGTTTGCTTAACATACATCAGCCTCCTGGCTTAGTGCAGTCACCTTCCCAGTAAAAAAAGAGACTCAAAAAAAGTCATGCAAATGTAGAGTTTGCGATCTGGAAGGAGTAAAAATTTCGATCCGATGTAATGATTTTTACATAGGGTTGTCATTACAAGAAGTTCTCTTTTTCGATGCCTGGTCACTGAATTGGAAACGATATTAAGAAAAATTCCCTTTTTTGTGTTCTATGATAATATTTTCATCTAGGAATAATGGTAAATAGTTGCCTTTTTTAACAATTCGTTTCTTTTTATACGAATTTAAGCCCGAAACAGTGCTTTCATGTAAATTGAAGCAAATAACTTTTAAATTTTAGACTAAAATTAGTTTATAAATTTCTTTAAAAAAATATTTTTTTAAATTCTGGTTAATATTTTCTAACACTATTGAGGAGTTACAAGGTTTTGTGTGACTAAAATAAGCTTCTACATGGTTTTTTGCTCACTCTTGGCAAATTAAAAATATCGATTTTTGGAAGCAATGAAAATGTAGTGTAGTGTGACTATTTCAATAAAAAAATTTAATTTATCCACAATATTTTTGATACATTTTAAATAAAAATTAACCTAGACTGTTTTTATTATAATGTTAGTTTTGAAATAAAGTATCATACTCAGTAAATATAAACAAAACTTGGGGCAAAATTAGAAAAATTGTAATTCAATATGGTTACTTGACGATTTTTCAGTGCGTTAGGCAGTATAATAAAAATATTGACAACGAGTCAAATTCAGAAAAATTTTAATGAGATTTGGTCATTTGCCGCTGTTGAGTTAAGTTAGGCTACATGTAAACTCAAGTTTAGTTCAACTAAACCGGCGTTTTTGTCATTCACCGATTTATTAGCCCTAAGTGAAATCTAACTAATCTAAAAAAAATTCTAGTTTCAAGAAAAGTTAAGATTTATATTAACCGCATCCGAAACTTGCATAACTGTTTTCTATTTCATTGTCAAAAATTTCTTTTAAGACACAAAAAAAATATTGTAATAAATACTTTTGCCACGAACCACCACCCCAAATTGTACATTAATCCATTTTGTTGCCCTTATAAAATTCACACTAAAAAAACAGCATAATTAGAGTTTCCCATTTTCACCAATTAATGCCAAATTATTAATTGAATAGAGAAAGGAAAAAATTCTTCGTTAAATAGCCACAACTTTAGTACTTAAATAATGAGTGGATGAGAATATACGAATTTTTCTATTGAAATTCAGCCAAAGATAATGCGGGTTGGCATTAGAACGCATGTTCGAGAGATGGATAGATGATGGGTTTTGTTTAAGATACAATTCTTTACTTTACTATAAATGATGGCAAATAATTGCACGCGATCTTTGTCAAACAATAAGCATGTTTATCAATTTCTGGTTTGACTAACTATAAAAAAAATTTGTTCCAATGATGTTGACGAAGAGGTCAATGACATTTGTGAAAATATAAGATATTACATTATTACATAGCGTGACCTTCTTATAAAAAACCCTAATTTATTTTTTTTTTGAAATCGTGCTTTTTGTATACTTCGCTAGAATAACATCCATCGAAAAATGCAAAAATCTCGATTTCAAAAAAAAAAATGTAGGGTCTTTCTATTTATTGTAACGATATGTATGAACGATATTTTTACGTACAAAACAATAAATTTTAATCAAAAAAATTACGAATTCTGTGCCGTGAAAATCCTTTTATAAGGATAGATAGCCTTAATTAAGTATGTTCCGGACTAAACTCGAACTTCGTGATTGGGGAAATATTTTTTGTCTTTTAGCAAATATTTTGCTTGCCAAATTAAAAACCTATTTTCCAAGAAAATTACTTTTAATGAAGATACTCTTTTAGCAAAGACAGTTTGAAAAAGTTGCATTACCTTAAGGCGAGTACATAGAATATTATAAAAATAATATCTTTTTCACCAAATAATACATGTACCATGACAAATATTTTAAAAAAGGTATTGCTTTAAAAATATACGTGTAAAAAAGAACGAGGCCTTCTTCTTTCTAAATTGCAACATAATCAAAATTTGCCTCTGCAAAACTGTTTTTTGTTTGTCAATTCAAAAAATAATGTTTGCCAAAAAGTACATTTTTAAAACAGTACTTCTTCCAAAAGTACTTTTGTAAAATAGTACTTTTTTAAAACGTACGCTTATCAAACATTACTTTTTACAAAAAGTTCTTTTCCAATATTTTATTACCATTTCCAAAGAGATTTTGTTTTAATAAAAAGTTCTATTAACCCAAAAATACCATTTCAAATCATCAATTAAAAAATATTTTAAAAATAATGTACTGGTACTTTAAAAGAGTACATTCTAAAAGCAAAACTGTAAATATATAAAATTTTGCAACACTACAATAAATAAATAAAGTACTAGTTTATTTGTAAATGTTGTCTTTAAATTCCATCACAATCTCAGAAAAAAAATAAATGAACGCATTGAAAATGAAAAAAATGTTTTCATGTTTTCTAAACGCTAGCTTCCCAGCAAAAATGTACACATTACCATCAGAACTACTTGCCATATAATGACTTACTTTTCTGATTACCAAATTTCATTACTTGCTTACAAATCACATTACCTCAAATTTAAAAAAAAATGTTCAACTTTCTAAATGACGGGAATGATTTTTTTAAATTAAATAGATTACGTGAACAAGTGACCAAATAAAAAAAATAAATACTTCTGAAAAATCGATTATTTTATTTTCACGCCTTAAGTTAAGTTGATAATCCAGTAGGGAAGTGCATCCACGAAAAATGCTTGATTCCAAATAAGATTAACTTTTTTGAAATTTGCTGGGTTCGTCTAATGCATTTTTAATAACATCGGAAATTTTAATAAAGCTGTAGTTCTTAAACTCATGAGCAATGCATGCGACATTGCTTGATTACCATATACGAGTGTATATCGAGGGTTAATATTCCAAGAGTGCTATCTGCAAGGCTTGAACATTTTAGAAGAGTGCAAAAAACTGTTATATTCTCAAAGTGCAGGGGGTAATAACTAAATTTTGATGAATAGTACCATTTACAGAAGACATCTTAATTCTACTAATGTTAATCAAATACAGTTATTGCTATGGGAATTAGAGAAAATAACAGTTTTATTTTGTCTACTAAAATATTCAAGAATTGCAGATAGCATTTTTTTAATATAAACCCTTGATATGTACATATGTATATATATGGCATGTAAAAATTATTTAAAGCATCACATTGAAATATATTCCAGGGATAAATAAGTTAAAGCAAGTTTTAGCTCATAACAAAATAAGAGGGGAATATCTTGTGTTCAAGTCCGAAAGGTTCGTATCTCAACAATTTCTTTTTTGCATGCATGCAAAAATGGGTTATAATCATCGACTTTTAATCAGTCATAAGTACTCATTTGAATAAAGAGCAGTTGATTTGAATGTGAGTACGTGACCTCCAATGACACGCTAATGTTAAAATCATGTGTTTTCATGGAAACATACAGTATCCTGAGAATTGATGCTTGAACTAACTTTTTGCATTGCTCTTTTTTTTTTCTTTGTATAGTGATCGAAAATAAGCTTCTAATATCAGACTCTCACAAAATATATTTATATATTTTGCTGCAGTAAATTCTGTTTAATCAATAATAACAATAACGTAAATGTGAAAAAATGCCAAGTTCCTTTCGAAAATTTCGGCCATCAAAAGCAGTAAGATACAAATTTGGCCAAGTTCGTGTTTGGTACAATAACTATCACTGCAATAGGTATGCATTAGGTATATAAATTTGTAATCGCAAGGGTTTTATATAATTTCTGCAATAAAAATTTGCAGAAATTCAAATGTCAAATTTCAATAAAATCGCTTGAGTTAAACAACTTAGAAATGTTTTTTTAATGAAACCTTGGTTAAAATTTTCGGGTTTTCAGATTTTTTTTGCTCAGTTCTACTTGTGTACCAAATTTCAGCTCACTAGCGCAAATTTTAACTTTTATGGGCGTAACCCCGCCTCTCTGGTTAAAATTTCCAGGTTTTAAAATTTTTCTAGTTCATTACTCACCTAGATCTACTCGTGTAACAAATTTCAGCTTTCTAGCTATAGCGGAAGTGCTTCATCAATGTGATGAGTGTGTCAGTGGTCAGTGGTCAGTGAGTATGTCTTATAATATGCACTTTTTGCATTTCCATATCTCCGGAACCTTTCATTATAACTTTCAAACTTTTCATATGAGGTTACATGAATTTATTCTAATTATGGTTTAAATTTTATACTTCTACGATTGCGGGGAACAAAGTTATGAGGGGGTTAAAACAGCTCGAAAGGCTTCCTGTAAATATACACACTGCGTGCATTGGCCGGAACTGGGCCTGGCGCACTATCGTGCGACTAGATAATTTGATTATATTCACTAAAAACCATATTTAATATTTCCAATTTAGTAACCGTTTATGTTGACTATTACCCACGGGGAATACACATTACAAGCCACTGTACAATAAACAATAAACCATTGTAACTTTTACACTTCTTTATTGGGTTCTCTGTGCAAAGGATTTTCATTAATTTGTCCTCCGTTTAAATGTCCGTAACATCTTGCTCAATCTATAAAATATAAGCGCCCCCTCGTATTATCCTAGACTGTAGAGACGATAGAAGAAAAACTATAAAATGGTAGCGCATATTTATCTACAAGTCTTGTTCTATAAACCGGTTTTCTTTTGTTTGCCGTACTTTTCAGGGGCCATTTACATATTGCGTAATGCTATTTTCAGATATTTTATACGCCCCACTAACGCTTATTACAAAATTTTCACTATAAATTTTGAACCGCAGCGAATCCGTTTTTGGAGTTTTCTTGACTTGTCGATATATTTTTATCAAGGTTGGCAAACGGTATCGTAAAAATTCGGTATCATTCAAATACCGCTATAATTAGATACCGGTATCGATACCGAAACACATTTCGGTTAGAAAATGCCGGTATCAGGGATACCGTTTATGTCTATACCGGTATGTACCGGTATACCGATTCCCACCAAAAATAAAATTTCAAAAATATATTTCAATTAACTTTCTTATATAAACACGTTTTTTCGCCTTTACACATTCTTATACAGCACTGTTTTTTTTAATCAACCGGAAAGTGCAATCATATCATAATCATCACCAGTGCGAAATACTAACGAACTTCATGAGCTGCTTAATGCCTTTAGGAACGAAAAACGTATCTCTAGACATATAAATGTTCTAAATTGGTCAAAAGAGCAAAGCCCTTACAAAGACAGTTATTTTAAATAATAACTTTTTAAATAGATAACTTATTTATATGAAATCGCGAACTTTGGGATATTGCTGCCATAAATAAGGTCTTAATTTTTTAGCTCGATCCGACGCTGCCTTCTGGCGGGGCCTAAAGTACCCGATATATAGTGGGCACTTTTTTTTAAAAGTTGAAATAATTCTGCAGTTTTAAAACTAGCTGTCCGATTTTTTATGAAATTTTATACAGCATTTGAGGAGGTGTCACAGAGCTCAAGTCTGGAATTTAGGCTATATATCCTTAAAAGGGGCGTAGTCACAAATCACCAAATTGGGTAAACTTTTAGTTAATGAAAAATTAAAATCGATGCCAAGCTCATGTTTTTGATCAGATAAAAAAAATTTTTGAAAGTGGGTTTTTTTTCTATCCGAAAGCTAAAAAAAGTGTGCAACATTTATGGGTTTTCCCTTACAGTTTAGGAAATATTCGCGAAAAAGTGTAAAAAAATTTACATTTTTACCAACCTTTGTCCACTGGAGAAGGCAAACGTTGTTGGATTTAAAAAATAAAACTTATTACGAATAAGGGATATAATTTGTAACATTAAACATAACTTTTGCCAATAAATATTTTCGGCTGAAAAGTCTTTCTTAGGTAGAAAGTAATAACAAATAGAATTTGTTTTTGAGTTCCCGTCAATTCCAAAAAAAAATACAAAAAAAAAAATACAAATATTGAAATTTCGTTTCGTCTGAATTTGGCGACTACGAATATATCTAAAAACGGAAGAATATTCGAGAATTCGAATACGAATTTTCGAATTTTACTAAGCGCATGCAATTCTACATGTACTTCGTGTGTAATATAAATAATACATACACTGTATGTATTTATTTTTATTATTTTATTTAATTAACCAAAATGAGTACTTTATATATGCAAAGTTTCAACTGCAGTTTTCTTATTTTACTTTTTTAATAAATTATTTTTTAATAACAATATAAAAACGTATATAGAAACATATAAGTTTAAATACTTTTTATGTTAATGTAAAAATACTCCCAAAAAATTTTTTTTGCTATGTCCACTGTCTGAATTAAAAAATTTAGCAGTTATATCGGTATACCGGTATTATAAACTCGATAACGGTATGTACCGGTAATACCGATACCGAAATAAAAAAATACCGATATCGTTACCGATACCGATATTTAAAAAATAGTTGTACCGGTATGAATACCGATACCGTTATTTGTTTCGGTTTCCAACCTTGATTTTTATATATACATATGTATACCGATTTTTTCGTTCTGGCAGTAAAAATTTAGATTTTCCAAAAAAAAAATTACATTTGCACAAAAATGCTTTAACGGATTAATTTATAAATGAAACAGAAAAAGTACCTAAAATTTTTTTGAGTTTCTAAAAATTCCCTCCTTAAACATAAGAATTTCAGGACTGTACCTTTAACCGTTTAAGCTCAGTTTGAATGAATGTCAGATACCTATAAAGAGGAATGTGTAACATATTCGCCAATGGACACTTTTGATAGTAATCTTCTTCTCTAAATCTTCCATGGGAAAAAAAGAAAATCATTGGTAAGGCACTATCGAAGCGGGAGTTATTTCCTTGTTTTAATGGCTTGTTTTTCGATTCTATTTATCAAAAGATGATCGTGTTTTACTAAACCACTATTGTTCTCTTCCCTACTGCTTTGGATGTTGCACATTTGTTCAAGAATTGCGGTACATAGTGTATTATTCTAATATGGTTTTAAGTAGATATGCCCTGAGCACAAATACCAAGAACAGCGTGACCGTGTGACCGACTAAAGCGGCAAATTGCCACTTTTTCGACTGTCTTGCTATTTTTTCGACTGCCTTGCCACTTTTTGTCTTCTTTTTTTTAGAGTAAATTGAATAAAAATACATTAAAATTAAAAAGTTTAGTGTAGTTTTCTCGTTTTTTTTTTAATTTTGCACCTTTCTTTTAATAAATCCCCTTTTGGTGCCACTTTTTGAAAAATCTCATCGGTCACCCTGACCAAGAAGACCAGCACACATGGTATTGGAAAAGTGAGCGTGGCTCCTTAAATAAAGAAAATAGTTGTTTAAAAAATTTCGTGGAAACTAATGCGAGAGAATTTTTAAACTCTTCATGACTATTGATGTTAATAATCAGGATTGTATTCTTTAAAAAGATTGGGGAAGATGATGGTTAAACCGCAACCGTGGAACCTCTAATATAAAAATTTTGCTTTTTATTACAAAATTTATGAGGGGAACAAATCACACAGGGTTTTAGCTAGTTATATATAAGTAAATGTCATTCTGACATTTAACTGTAATAATTGGAAAAGTATATATTAAATATTATTTACCAATCCAATTATATTTTATGCAAAGCAAAAGCTTTTATGGAATTCGAACTGACAACCTCAGGCATGACAGGCTAGCACACTACCTACTTGACCACAACAGAACTGACTTATGAAAAGTCTAAAGACCACACTCAAAAAAAAAAAATTAGCTAGAGCTTTGGAAAATTTTCTAAATTTTAATAAATAAAGTTGTCGTATGGCGCCAAAGCTGTTTTTTACTTGAAACCAGTAAAATATTTACTAAGCTTCTAGTTCATTAATGAACTAGTTTATAGTAATTATATTTTCATATTTAAGTAAAATTTTCCTAAAATTAAGTAAAATTTTCACATAAAATTCGGAGCTTTGCAAATAAATTTTTTCGTCCTTGATCTCAAAATTTAGTAAATTTTCCAACTTTTTTGACTTTAATTCTGGTTCTTATTTTTATTTTTAATTAAATTCTATACCAAATGATATGTTATTTATTATATCTTTATATTATATTCTTAATTATAATTCACCATACATACATATAAGTTCCTTGAGAGGAGACAAGTATTGAACCAGCAATCTTCTGATTGATAGTCAAGCACTCAAACCAATTGCCTAACAAGGCAGTCTAAATAAGCATTGAAATTATTGAGTTTTAAAATTTTATTTTATTTACAAAAAAAATCAGGAACTGAAAATAATTGTTATTTTTTTATTTAAAATGAAAAGGTTACTGTAAAATGTTTTTTAATTGGTTTGGGCTATTTTTAATCATTTTCGTAAAATATATTTTATTTTGGTTATTGTAACCAATTTAAGTGAGAAATATTTTTTTTGGTTACGAATAACAATTATAGCAACTTGCTATATTTTTTTGGTTACCAATAACTATTATCTAAAGAATTTAAGTTTCTTGGTTATTGCTGCCTAGAATACGGTATTTTAGATGTAAAAGAAGAATTTGTAAGGGGTATGCAGGACAAGAAACTTAAATATTTTTGGCAAGGCTGACAAAACGGGTAGTTTCATAATAAATATTCATCAATTTCATAAATATAGTAACTGAGGTATTTAAACTAGTTATTTTGCTTTTTACTTTTCTTTTCGACAAAATTTCCAATTATGTTAAGATACGTGGCGTTTTTCTTTAGCAAATTCATACTCAAAACATTATTTATTGCAAAAAATATACTAATTATGGAAAACTACTAAATATGGAAAATATCTCCAAAAACTGATTATAACTCGAGAATAGGCTAACATTATACATATATGTAAATCGAGAAAGCTTGCAAAAATGTGAATATCTGTAAAAAAATTATGCGTAGATTTTAAGAATCAAAAATAATCTCATGTGCTAAAATATGCGAAAATTCGCAAATAATTTTTTAATTAAAAAAAACTTATGGCCCATAGGCTAGGTATATAATTATAATGAATAAATAAATGAAATGAAATGAAAAATTTTAAACTCGCAAAAACCACGAAAATTCGCAAAAACTTGGTAACATCAAAAATATATCCAAGTCTGATACTTATTAAAAATAGTAAAACTGCAATAAAATATATATTGAGGGTGGCGTTGCCTGAAGTAGTTAGCACGTTGGCTACAAAACCGAAGATTCTAGGTTCAATCCCTGTATCCGGCAGTCATTAAATAACAACACCACGCATTTTTCTGATGTGCATTAGTGTCCCTGTGTGTCAGTTGTTGTAGGAAAGTTCAAGTGATGAAGGCATAGTCACTGGTCACTGAACTATACCGACTTCGGCAGATACTAATCCTAATGTAACATCAGATCGCCCTCCTTCATCGGTATTGTGTAGCAGAATCATCGGCGAAGTAAAATAACGAATAAAAATGGCTACTAACTAAACACAGCTTCAAAAATTTCATGCGCCTGATTAAAACCAGAGGCGCTGCAACTCTGCATTATAACGTGCAAAAACGTAGAGTTGTAAAAGAAAAGAAGCTTTATTCTATCTCTTCCTTCACCACCTGTCTTCTCTATCAATATCCCTTTCCAAAAAGAAGGTAACACCTATAAGTAGTAGTAGGCTTCATTGCCTGAGTGTTACATCTATTTATAAAAACAAACAAAGAACTGTGAACAATCAGTTTTACTGCAAAAATTGCCAAAATTTCAAAAATTCACACCAAATTTCTAACATCAAATAGATAGATGGATTAAAAATCGTTAAAATGGTAAAATGGCAAGATATGGCTTAAAATAACCTTTATCTTGAAAATTGACACAAAATTGCTAACAAACCCGAAATTGTTTATGTGAAATTATGAGAAAATCGAGAAAATTTGCAATCAAATTAAAATAAAAAAATTAAAGTTATGCACAAGAGCAATTAGTTTTATTTAAAATTACCTGTTTCGCAAAACTTAGTGAAATTCGCAAATAAACTAAATCAGGAGTAATTCATTTCCTAAGGTTTATTTTTTGATTTAAGACGAAATTGACGCGTCCTTAATATAAAATTTCCTTCAGTTTATAACCATTTTCCTACTCTTAGTAAATATTTTCTTTAAGTCAGTAAACATTTCCTGAAATATGAGAAATTTATTGTGTATTTTTATGAACTATTTTTGAGGACATGAACTTTTTATTTTTTACTCACATTAAGTAATTTTTACTAGATTTTTGTAAAAATTTACTCAAACTTAGAAAAAAGTACTTAAACTTAGAAATTCTTTTTGCTTGAATTTAGAAAATAAAATTACTTAATAATAGTACATATCTGTTTTTTGAGTGCAGTTAAGCTAAAGTTAACATGTACTGATTCCAGAGTAACTTTGCTTTATCATCGTATAGAATAATTAGCATTATACTTATTCTATTTCTTAAAATGTAGATCCAAGTACACCGATTTTGTGAAATTCCGTTTACTACAATACTAGGACGAGTCCTAATTAAATTAACTAAATATTATGACAAATATAACCGTTTTGACGATTTGCCTTTTTCATGATCTTTTACTCCCTACAATTGGCAACACTTAAATTTTCTGAAGTCATAGGATAAGCAAGTTTGGATAATTTGACACCAAATTTTCCCCATGTTTGTTTCTTAGCTGTACTCTTTGTATGTGGACAAACCACATGCCTGCTTAGATATTTACTGTCGCTTTCAATGTGGAAAACTTCAAATCGAATGTCTACAGACACTGCTATCTATATATGTATATCCTGCTCCCCAGAAAACCTAGTTTTCCAGTTCCAGCACAAAGCATTGCATGAGTGTTAAAAGAAGTTAACGTCGCGTAATTAAAAACAAATTATACAGAAACTAAAAGGTTAAAAATAATTAATAATGTTCTATAACAGTTCATCTAGAATTATAAATATATATATATAGGTTCGCGTCGTTCCTACAAGGAGCATAGGGCTTCCAAATTATTTGAGGTTTCATTAATCAGTTGTTTTCAGATAAGCAGGTGATTGGCCTACTGTATCCTATTCTGATAATGGGCCTGCCATCTAAGCCAACCGACTGGTTGGGTAAACAACACATTTATATAGCGAACCGCTTATTATAAGAACAGACGCCCACTTGCAGCCGTTCCAACTGGGAGAACAGACGCTGCAATCTCCTCTCACGACTTGCCGATGCTTGAAGGTTATCAAGAACATCGCCCACGGGCCAGCACGAGGATGTTCGTAAGTCGACTTGAAGTACGATTAATAAGGATCACTCTGGGTCCACCAAATCCGATCCGACTCATCAAAAGTTTTGCCTTATCATTGTGCCCCCTGACCCAACTAGAGTTAAGGAGAGAAAAAGACACACTTTAGGAGTGATGTACGTCACACGGTGGAAAAAACACAGTAAAAACCCTCGCATTAGAGCTAAACCAAAAGTTATGGGCATTATTTTTTCATAATTTTTTTGTAATCTAGATAAGTTGTACCTATGATGTCAATTAATATCGCACTCAAAAAAGATTTCAATATAGTGATAAAGCTGAGTGCTACATAAAGCTGAGTGCTACATACCTAATTTTCCTGCACCTTCCTGCGCCTGTTTAAGATTTTTCGGCTTCATTGTGTTGTAGTACATTTTGAAATTTTACTACCGACTAAATAAGGTAAGTAACGTATAACTAATTAATATCATAGACTAAACTTAAATCGTCAAATCTTGATAAATTATAGTTCTAATGTAAAATTCTAATGCCGGGTACACAGTATGCCATTTTGTGACATCGCAATAGGTTGTACTAGTGGTAAGGGTTGTCATTTCCGATATTTTTCGTTTTGTAACATGGCTTTCCATATAAAAAACATAATGTGAACGGTGTTGCATATATTTTGAAAATGACACCACAAAATGACAACACAAGAATTGCGTGATGTGTACTCGGCAAAAGAGACCTGCAAAACTTAACCGTTTCCTTAAAAAAAAATTTTAAAGATACACGACTCAAGAGAGTAACTAAAACTTACAAATTATTGCCAATGAAATAGGAATAATTTATTGTTAACACAACGAGTAATTTGCAAAAAGATTTTAAGAGAAAAATTCAAAAAGTTTTTGGAAAAGGTAAAGGCAATTCATGTGCCCACGTGTTAAGGTACACTTTAACGGATTTCTCATAGCATCTGATTTGTTAATAACTAGTTTAAGCGCTTTCAACAAAATGATGACTCATGAAAAGGAACTGAATTTATATCTACGCTAGTATAACTTTGAAAAAATCAGTAATGAAATTCTTACATTTCGAGCAAGATCACAGTGATAGCAACATAACTTTTAAAACGTCTTTCCTGCCAGTTAAGGGCCACTCAGACTATAATACAAGTATTAATACTTTTGACGAAAATGCATCCCTGGTCTTATATTTGTCTCAAAAATTTCAAAAAAACAATAACAACTCAACATGTCAGAGCTGCATTTTCCACAAATGTATTAATACTTGTATAATAGTCTGAACGGGGCTTTAGAGCGTATCAGTGTAGGGTACACAAAATTAAAATATTTTTACAGCAGACTACTTTCTTAACAATGTGCTGCGAGTGAACAAATTTACAAAGAACATAAATGGATTATGAGCGTTTTTGGTTTATTCCACCGCAAAAATGCTTTACTTGAAAAATCGATGATACACGTGTATTTTTATTTATTATTATTTAACATAAGTAGCTGCAAAAACTTGTAATGCATATTTATTTTTCATGTGGTGCAGTTGTTTAAAAGTCTTGACTTCAAAATGTAGGGTACTAACGTCCAGTGATGTTAGATAAAAAAAAATATACCACACAATTCCCTAAAAAAATTGTATTAAACATACTCAAAATCTGTGGACCTATCACAATAATAACAATGGCGTTATTAAGTTAATTAGGCAATGCAAGCGTTTTTACTATATATGTGGCAAAAAAGGAAACAGTTCTTAAGTATAGATAAGCTGAATTTTAGTTAATGGTACCTCCGTAATCTGCATAGTCAAAAATACTCCTTGTCAAATTCTCAATTAATTTGTAAGATTTTTCAGGACGTTATAGCACTATGACTTGCGACTTATCTTTTTAGAGTTCTGATTTCATTTAAACTAATATCTTAATTTAGGTTATACTTTGGTATATTTCAACTTAAATGTATTACTTACAGTGTGTAGAAGGATGTTTGCTTAAAAAATAAAGATTAACAAAGAATTTTCCAAATTAACTGTAAAAGAAATAAATTTCTTAAAATCCACTTGAAAGCTTGAAAGTGCTCTGCAAAATAGTAAAATATGAGTTGCCACATATATTTTTCCCAACGTACGCACCTTTCGTTGGACGTATGTACATAAGCACTTAATTTTATGGTTAATGTAATCATAAAACTACCCCACAAATTGTTTGAGAACTTATTGACATTAACCAGCCCCAATTTAAAATCCTTTAGAGTTCCAATTCAAACATGCATATGAATGCATATTTTAATATTAACGCACAAAGTTTGGATGTTAGAAACCACAAAATTTTACCGAGTGAATATCAAAAATAAAAAAAAATCATATAATTTTGTATGCAGGTATCTGCATCACATGCATTTAATTTCTTATTTTACATACGCAATTTATTCACCTTTGTTTTGATTTGTTTTTATTTATTTTTTTGCTTCTTCAAACATCCTGGAAATTGAAAGGAAAATGTTTTTGTGTTTTTTAATACGTATTATTTTATATCAGATGCTAATTCATGATATAATTTCGCTGCTCATCTTCATCGGTTTGATTTATACTCATTAACCCTTTTTTTTGATTTTAAACGACTTGTAAGCGATTTAATTTCCACCCCTGCAATTATTTGTAATGCATTTATGCGAATAAATATGTTGGCATGTTGTGTTTGCTTTATTGTTTGCTACACATTTTCATTCATATTTATGACGGAAAATCCAGAGAAATTATATGTTTGAAAAATTGGCGAAAATTGATTCAAATATACACGTTACATATTTGAAATTTTCGTGATGTATCTTCTAGATCTTGAGTCAATTTAATGGGACTCGGTCTAGTGTTGCAGTAAATGGCACTGAATATGTTCGGTGTGGTTGAATCCTAGACCTATCAAATAATATAAATATAATGTTAATAGTTCCCTGTAACTATACTTAGATATTAACCTAAGCTTAACTAATATTTATACTTTTTTGTTCGAGTGGGTAGTGTGCCAGCTTGTCATGCAAGAGGTTGTCAGTTCGAATCTCCAAAAAATTTGTGATTAAAAATAAATGTTATCGCATTTGTAACAATAAAAAAATGTATAAGTGTTCATTGTTACACAGTTTAATGTCTGAATGACATTTATGTATAATTTATATTATTCTACACCGAATACGTCCCTAGGGGATAGTTCAGTGACAAGTCAGAAGGTGCATACAAAGTACCAATTAACCCCATCCTAGTCCATACCCATGTAAAAGTGACTGGTCCGCTTCATAGTAAGTGTTAGAACTCGAACTGGTCCCTACCACTTCAGGACCGTGACTAGTCTTGTGTCCCCTGCCGGGAATATACATAACGCTAATTTACTTAAACAACATCATATCTCAAAAAACTAGTTTGTCTAAAAACGAGTTTAAAATTGTCAATTTACATACAACTTATAGGAGAAAAAAGAACGTTTTATTTTTTTATCAAGAGAAAATATTGTTAAGCAATTTTACCAAGTCTGAATTAGCTGTTGGCTAAAAATGGATAACAACATTTTTTGAAGTTACACTAGTTTTCAAAATCCTTGGAGGCCCATACAAAATGTATCACCAAAATCATGGTTTTATTAGTTATGAACCGTGTGGATTTTTAACTATTGTGCAGTGTAATCCAATCGAGCAAAAACACAATACATACATATGTATTTGTAAAGTTGACTACTACTTGTTGTGTGGCATATAGCGTTCTGGATTTTTTTTTTTTTTTTTTGACAAACACAAACGGATTAGTTTGTCTGCAAAAATACACCCACCCATGTTCTATGATGGGAATCGAACCCATGACCTCTGGGCCGTGAAGCCACCATCGCCACCATCGCTACCACTCAGCCACAGGGGCAACCTAAAATTTTTAAGCGGAAAAGATTGTGAAAGAACTCTGGCTCTATAAAATATTGCATTAAACTTCTTGAGAGTTACACAAGAAACTCTCAAGTTCTTGTTCCAGTAAATGGTTTATTTTAATTTTAGTTTATGCAAAAATTAAACTGCATAGACTGAAACAGTTATTATGGAAACCGCATACTATACTGATAAGTTATTTGCTCCATTTGTTTTATAATTTCATTAAACTTTTACAGCCTTATTTATAAAACTTATTAAGGCTTTAAAAAGGCATTTTAGAAAAAAATTTCATAAAAATTTTTCTTAAAAAGTCTTTATAAAGTCTTAATAAGTTTTATAAATAAGGCCGTTAGTTTTTAATCAAACAGTTTATTGATTAAAAATATCAGAATTATTTTTTAAACTATTAATAAATTTTGCATTTAAATTAAAATTTTTTTTGGTAGAACATAAATTGACCAAATTAATATTTGATTCAGAGAATTTTAATTGGGAATTTAATTTGACGATATTCACATGAATAAAAAAAATTATACCTACATATATAAATCTAACCAATTTAAGTTTAAAATGTAGTCAAGGAAATTGTTATAGAATAATTTCTGCAGTTGAAAACTTATTTGAAAACTGCCAGTCATTAAAAATTTAAAAAACAACCGTTGTAGAGTGGTACACTTTTAGGTGCCCTATCAACTAACCTTAGCAAAGCCATGCTATCAAAGATCTTTCAACAACACGCAAAGAAAAAATGTGGTTGAGGTTATCATAATGAAGCAGCAACATAATATGATTGAATTATATGGTTGTAGTTAAATCATATTATTGTCAATAGGAAAGAAAACTTTTAATAATATTATTATCTGAGTTAATAATAATATTATCAAATATGACAACGCTATTGTTAGATGTGACTAAAATACAATTGAGACTCACCATACCATGTTCTGATATTATAATAATATTGTTCAATACGACAACAGTATTATTTAACATAATAATAAAATTTTGTTTTTCAATCATATATTTATTGGATCATAGATCTTTTGTTTAAAACAGCTGTGTGTTAAATTCGAAATAAAAATAAATTAATATTGTTGAAATTAAATGTATGTATATAAACGTATACTTACGTATACTCGAAATACAGACACGTCTGTATAAACAGATAAACATACGTACGTATGTATATGTTTTCATTTATCTACCCTTTCGTTTGTTTGCACTTAATTTATTTATTTAACACGATGGGTGTAATACCGATAGCTTGCAAACAAAACACTGAACTGACAGAAGATATTTCTGAAAAAGATTTTTTTAAAAACTTAAAATAGTATGGTTTTGTATAACATTATATTATTATTTACATTATATTATTTTTATATAATAATAAAAATTGTGTTGCAGTCATAAATTTTTAACAAAACTATATTGTTAAACTTTAACCATATCACACTTTTTTATGAATATAATAATGTAGTTATTAAATTCAAACATTACTTTGCTTGCCGTAACAAAATTAATGCTTAAAATAACAATAACTTGTTTTCAACGACCACAGATTTGTTTCTGAGAACATAATATTGTTTTCCCAACCATTCTACAACCATATTTTTTCTTTGCGTGAAGGAAGCGTTTTTTTTTATTACTTTTCAATCTGAACAAAGGCTGCCAAATTTATCTCACGCAAAGGCCTGTACCAACTGATCCCCAACGTCACTTAATTTTTAATAGCATTACATTAATATATATGTATGTTTCTCGTTCTTTTTATTCATTTGAGTTGGTTACTTCATGTACATATGTAACAATTAAGCTTAATTAATTTAATGAACGGAACAAGTTTTTGCACCCAAACCGCAGCAAAATGTTTCTTTATAATAAAATTAAGAAATTAAATCGGTTAAAATAATCTTCGTTGCATTTATATGTCAAATCTTGTCAAAGATTATAGTAAATTCAATTAAAATTTGAGTTGTCAGCTGGACGGTAACTGCCTTTTATATTGGCAATATATTAACAAATAAAGTTCGTTATATTAACAAAAAGTGTAATTTGTTCATCTTAATCGAAAAAATAAAATTTTTTACAGTAAAATCAATTACAGCGATTGATTGATTAGATTAGCTTTCCTTCATATTTTTTCTTGAGTTTTTTAAATGTCTATATGAGATTTATTAACCAGGAAATAAGTAGATTTCGTTAAGTATCGCACCAAAACTTTTAATACATAAGGAAATTAAAAAAATAATAACTAACAGTTACATAATTGGCCATTTATATATATATTCATTCCTATACGTATTCATTCCTCATGCCAACCGTAATATTTAATAATGATTATTTTCTTATGCAACTATTTAACTATCTTCAGTTCATTATTTGAACCAGTAAGATTTGTGTTCCTTTAAATCGATGCAAGATTTTGCATAAAAGTAAAATCATAATTCCATGTTGGTCATATTAGCCATTAAAGATTGTTTGACAAGAATTTCCATCAGCAATTTACAACCTAAAAGGTTTTTTTTTAAATATGCCACAACACCAGTAGCGTGTTCATTGAATTCGATAATGTCCAATAAATTTTATGTGCACGTTTTACTTATTACTTACTATTGCCTTAGTATCCTGCTTTAACCCTTCTCTTTCATCAAAACGCTTGTCTGTTGTATTGAGTGTTTTTTGTAAACTTTGATTGACAATTGTATGTTTGCACATTTTTTTTTTGTGTGTTGGTTCGTTTACTAAATTTTTTCTGAAATTATTATTCAGAAATTTCCAAAATGTTTGCGTATGAATATTTGATGAATTGCATCTATCTACTAAAGAAATTAGAAGAAATTATTTTTGAATGAAATGATTTTCAATAAAAAGGATTATTTTGGAGAAAAGAAAAAATTCGAAGGTAGATAGATGCCATTATATAGAGAGAGAGGGTGTGTTAACAAGTCAAAATAGTACAATAAAGAAAGTAAATGTAGAACGTGGGAAATATTTTGTATTCCAGAAATTGCGCAGAATTAAATTAAAAATAATTTATGTGCATACACATACATACATCAGGGATTTTCAGTCACAACTTTGTACCTTTGTGGGCTCTGATACAAATTTTCTTTATTTGAAACGCCTTTTTAAGTATATAAAACTGTTTTGACTAAGAATATTATTACAATTTTACTCATACGAAAATTCTTCTCTTCTTTTATGTACATTCTAGAAGGATGACTCCTGTATTTTTTCTATAAGGCCAACAATCTCAACTTGCCATTAAAACAATATCGATTTACTTTACAAAATCCGTATCAATACGTAAGTATAATGATTGCAGAAAAACCTATGTATGTACATATTTACTACAAGTATTTTGTTATATATTATATTACTGCTGTCATAAGAATAAACAGCTGTTTATGTTTTTATTGGTGTATTGATTTCAAAAGTGCAACAACAAATAAGTATGTCTAACTAGTAAAAACAGCTGTTTATGGTTATGGCGAAAAACCAAAATTCAATTGGTTTCTATGATTATGGTTAGATATGGCACATTTAAGTAATTGCCAAATTGAAGTAATCGCTTACAAATCACATTAAGAAAATTTTTAAAAATAGGACTATATTATATTGGTTTTAAAAGAAAATATTAATATTTTATATAAAATATTTTATATTGTTTTTATAAAAGTTCATCAATCAAAAGAATTGAAATTTTTCTAACAGCCCTTTTCACAATGTACAATTAAAAGCTAACAGGGACTTTAACGGGAAGTTTTGTATGAAGAACTGTCAGTTATAGTATTTAAAAGTAAAAATACAGGCACGGATACGAATAAAATATAACTCACTGCAATTGATTTATATAAAAGAAAATTTTCAAAATGGTGTAGTTCGTAGTAAAACAAAAGTTTTTTTTTTAATTTATTTGTAATTTTTTTAATTTATTATTTATTTAACCAAACTGAGTTTTTAATCAAGATATTTCATTTACTCAACCAAGAAAATCGATTAATCCAGTAATGAACAGCTTCCACCAAAAAATCTTAATTCCAAACTCGATTACCTTTAAAATACATTTAAAAATTAAGACGCATTTACATTTCAAGACTGCTTACGCAGGTCTCTAGTATGTATGTATGCATTGCATACATACACACATGCACTTGCCGAATACACGGTTGCCAGAAATGCAGATTTATCTGGATTTTGCAGATTTTTAACCTCCAAAAAGACGAAATCCAGATTTGAAGATTTTTGGCCTAAAAACGCAGATTATTCAACTCCAATTATAGCGCATTTTTCCCATTAATGTTACTACTTTTTAGTGTTACTACTTTTTGTTTCTTTTATGTGCGAACGACTCATAGTTCAGAGAGTTACAATTTTTGAATTTAGAAGACATTATTAAAGAAAAAGAACTTTGACAAGCTTCTGGAATAGAATAGAATCTGATGTAAAACGAGCTAATTCTGATTATGATTTTGCAGCCCGAAGTTAAATTCAAATGTAATGTCATTACCACATTCATTTGCAAATGTAGAAAGACTTTTCAGTCAAGTGAACTTGAATAAAACAAAGCTTCGAAGCCCTTTCGATATTTATGCAACAAATTAAATGACTCTTTGTATAATTTTTTATATATTCGATTTCTTTTCTGATTCATTTTATATTATTTGTACATAACTATAAAGAATTTGTATTTGTTTGTTGGTTATATGCATTTCGTTTCTCCAAAAGAAAGGCGGGTTTTCCACGCAAAATAATCTTTGCAAAGTCTTGAGTTTGTAGGAGAGAAGAGAAAAGAGATTTTATCAAATCAAAGATGTTAGCCTGTAAAGATTTTTGATTCAATCTTTTAAGATTATTCAGCCGTATTCATTAAAAATAGTTTTGGTTTACAAAAGGTTTACAAAACAAACTCTGTATGTGTTTGTTAAGCATTTTGTAACCAAAAATAATTTATGTGAATATTACCTATTATGTTTGTGTACGTTATTCTTAGGGCAAATAAATCAGTCAATGATTATATGTATTTTATTTTTAAATCTGATTTAAACACAAAATTTTGTTTTTCACCACAAAATTAAATGAATCTTAAATAGCCAACATTGTGCATTTAAGCGTTGTTTAAGTTTTACAAACATACCATATGTTTTGTGCATGTATGTGTTTTTTGAATGCATGTACATAAACATCATGAGGTTATATTAAAAATAATTTCGTTTAATTTTCGGAAATATACAACAAATGTAACACATATTTTCATTTCATGAAATATTTAAATAGAAAAATGCATTCCGATGCTCTTTTTGTATCATAAAATGTGATTTTTGCTATTTAATTTTTCTGCAATTTGATAAATCAACTTTTTTATTTATATTAAACAGCTGTTCTTTGGAAAGCTTTCCATAATATTTGGAAATATTGTAGTGCTACCATACTTTCAACGTAATTTGATATTAACTTTAATTAGCCACTGAAAAAATTAAAGTGTATTTAAATCAATTTTAATTTTCTGTGAAAATTAACTTAAACTATGTTTAAACATTCAGTGATTTATTAGCTATTAGTAACATACTGATGTCTTTTTAATTATTCCAAAAATTTTTTGGTTGAAGTCTGCTGCTGAGTTTCTTACGCCGAAACGAAATGTACATTCTTCGAACATTAAAGGCTTATATTCATAAAAAAAATAAAATGTGATTGAAAGTTATGTTGAAAATTTTTTTCTAAAAAATTTAAATAAAATACATTTTAAGCCGAGTTTAAATTTTATGAATATGGTTTAATGAACAAATATTTATGACACTTGCAAATCCATATTTTTGTAATTTTTTTAATAATATATAAAAAAGTTGTATTAAAAATAGATTTGAAGATTTTTTGAAGATTTTAAAAATAAAATGCAGATTTTGAAGATTTTTTTCACGACTCGCACGCTCACGCAGAAAAATATTTTACTCACGTACCTTCACGCACGAATGGTATTAAAAAATTTCACGATCACGCACGCTCACGAATAAAGTATTCTTAATCACGCACGAGTGATTTACAAACTATCACAAAAATTATATAATCAAATTTGTATGGTTTTGGGGCTGAAAAATACAGGGTTTTACACATACATATGTGTGTATGCATGTATATATGTACGTACATGTGTATGCACGTGTATATTGAAAATTTACATTGCACAGTGGAGATTTTTACGAAATAAATGGTTATAAATCTGTAACTTCTAAACTACTGATGACATGACAGCCTTCTGGCTTGAGCTGGAGAGGAGTTACAGTTGGCCAAAGTTGACCAGCTGGGATTCAAAAAAAACTTCTGAAACTTGTACCTGTTAAAAATTATCCGGTTTTTACCGGATAAGGCATGTTGAGCTAATTTTAATTTGAAATTTATTTGCTGGTGGTTCAGCGATGTCTATATGCATTTCATTGTTTCTGTAACAAATCATCAGTAGACTTCAATCAAACATTTTAAACATTCACAAACCTCTTTTGTGATTTTCATAAATATTATTATTTGTCAATTTTCAAATAGTTTTTGAAAGTCTGTGCAGGAATGATATTTCGTGAGAGCGTGAGAATTCGTGTGTGATTCTTAAAAATAGCTCAAGCAAGATCACGCACGAGTAATTTATTTTAAGTCACGCTGACGCACTCACGAGGGATTAACTATAAATTTGATCACGATCACGGGTGAAACGATAAAATCACGACATTTGCACATCTCTAATATAAAAAGATATCCGCGAATACGAATATTTAAAACGATATTCGCGAACACGAATATCTATTGCATATGAAATTTATAGATATCTAATTGGGGGTATATTTGATTCTGCGAAATTAAATAAACAAATTTGAATGTACCCGTAAAAGATCTTTATGCTCCTGTACGCGTACATTAAAGTTTATGAAAAATATCCAAAAATTTAGTGCTTGTTAAATAACATTTGAAAATTATACAAAATTTTTATAATCACCCTTATTCCAGTTGTCGTCATCGACGTCACTTTAACACAATACCAAAGATTTGCGGCTTGCTTACTCGCTCTCGACAAAAAATTTGCGCAACTGAAAATCTATTTCCGTTCCCTAAGGTCCAGAAAATAGCATAAACCTGCCAACAGGAGTCAGTTGTTTTCACCAACGGATATACGAGCACCAATTTTTTGGTGTTGTGTGAAAGTGACGTCGATGGCGACAAATGGAATAAGGGTGAATAAATTAATTAAATTATAGTCAAACTGATTACATGGTTCCCAATTCCTTTCTTTACCCATTTACATTTTTAAATATTATTAAAATATGTACATACATATGTACTTAAAACTTCTTTCCATATCAAACTGCAACATATATTATCATTAAATCCACATAGAAGGAAATGGTATTTGCAGAAGTTTACGAAAACATATCTTGCAATTCTCATTGAAAAAAGTGTCCTTTCAAAAAATATATTCTTCCGTATATGTGCATGACGATATGAAATCATTAAATTTTAAAATTATTGTTGGTCATCTTTAGGCTACAATGTTAAAGTTTTGAGAGATGTGTTAATCGAAACTTGCATACATAGACGTATTTTCAAAAGAATATTATTATTTTAATTTTTTAAACCACTGAACTTAAGAAAAAATATTTAGAAAACAACAGTGAAATAAGTCTAGGAACTAGATTGTGTACCCCTCTAGTTTGAAGGTATTTTTAAGGAATATTTTGATAAATGGGCAAATATTATATATTTAAAATGTAATGTTGTAGAAGGGAAAAAAGTTAAGAAATTGAAAATTACATATCTTTCGTAATGGACATAATTTTGTGTCATTTGATCTCCCCAACACCCCAATAATGTGTATGTTTAAGGCCCTCCCGCTAAGTGCACTGGTTAAAAAATTTTCTCTCTTAGAAAATGAAATATTTTCACCATGGCAACTGTTATTGATCCAAGACAAAGTTTTTTTAAAATTTATCGTGCATTTAAGATATATTTGAAGATGGCCAAAGGGAGTCAACTTCAAGCTCTCCGAAATATACGTCGAATTTACTTGTAGACACTAGTGAAAGCTACAGTGAGGCTAATGCCAATTCTCATCTTGGTGTTTTAAATACTGCTCAGTCTATGACAACATTTTTTCCCATATAAAGAAGTGAACCAATATCAATATTCTCTCCTTTTTCAGAAAGGTAAAGATATTCACAAGGTAGCAGATTATCTAGAAATTAAAGGACACCCCTGCGATTACAAATGTACATAGTGCATAGCATATTGTAGTAGGTATTGTGTTAAACAAGAACTTGGTAAACAAATTTTATCACACTACTTTAGATGGCCGAAGTTTTGAAAACGAAATTGGCCTTTGTTCACATTTAGTTTTTTGTGAGGATCTGACTACTTTTTGAAAAGTTTTATTTAATAAAACTTTTTTAACTTAAGATTTCTAATTTGTTATATTTCTAATACTGGTGACTGTGCCATAGAGGTGTGTCGTTCCGGAACGAACTAGTTCCATTGAAAGAGTCACTAAAAGGAACGGTTTGGACACAGTTTCATTTCTTATCGTTCATCGTACCGACTAAAGTTTTTTAGCAAGGTGGCGTTTTTTTCAATCGCTCACTTCTGATTATGTTTTTTAATAAATTTGGTTTTGGTTTTTTATTATCATCAAAGCAATGATTTGCTCAACACAAAAATATACATACATACATATGTATGTATGTATAAGCAAACGTCAAAATACATGGCATGCATTTGTTGACATTTTTTAGGAGCGAGAGAGAAGTTCTCTCGTTCATCGTTCATTATCTGTTCAAAGTAAAAAAAAAACGATGAACGAAATGAACGACCTAGTTCCTTTAATATTACGGATCGTTTCGAACGATTCCAAAAAAAACGATTTTGCCTAACTTACTGCGCCAGTTGAAAAGAGCAGAGTTACATAAAATAATTGGTTGCAGTGTGATGGGTGTAGAATTGTATACCTTGAAAATGCACTATTGTGTCATTACAAGGACCCAATTAAGTATGATATTTTTTAAGAGTCATCTGAGTAGAAGAAACATGTAAAATATAAAGTAAATTTTAGTGGAAGTGACTCCGCGTACTTTTCTAAAATCAGCTTATGCGAATTACTTTTGAAAACTGTAAATTACAGCCTTGCGTGGGTGGGTTTCCGATTTTGGGAATTTACCTTAAGTTATTTGTCTACAATATCTTAGCTCTCTACCGTATAATATTTTATAAAATTTCTATGAAACTTTCTTGATTTTAGTAGTTTGACAAGGATAGCAACTAGCAACCCATTCATGTATATCTTTTCTCATTTTAGGCCACAAATATTAACGTGATAGATAATGAATTTTGCTAAAAATTGACTTTCTCAATGTATTTGGAATATATGGCTTAGGAATATTTTTGGATACATCACAACAAATTTTTATGTTACAATTTGGAACAGACATTTCTTTCAAGTTGAGTTTAGAATTACGTTGAGATATAATGGATTTAAGATTAACATCATTTTTCTGCTCAGTATAAAAAGACTGAATATTAATATCAGGAATACGAGAAAGTAAATCTGCAACAATATTTTCTTTTCCAATAATATATTGAATATTTTGTGTGAATTGCGCAATATAATCTAGTTGTTTCGCTTGTCTAGGATAACGTTCTGTTTTGGAATCTAAAACAAATGTTAGGGGCTTACGATCAGTGTATACAATAAAATCTCGACCTTCTAAAAAATGACTAAAATGTTTAATACTTCTATATACCGCCAAAAGTTCTCTATCAAATGTTGAATATCTTTTTTCTGTCGTTGTAAGTTTTTTTGAGAAATAACCTAGTGGTTCACTATGACCATAATTGTTTGTTTGTTGTAAAACTGCATCTATAGCACGTTTAGATGCATCTACTGATAAAGACAATTGGGAGCTTTAATCAAAGTGTGTTAATTAAGTTTTTTTTAAATTTTCAAAAGATACTTTTGCAATGTCATTCCAAAATACTTTATTTTCTTTATTTTTGTTTGCTGTTGTAACAATATCATCAATAGGACTGAGCTCAGAAGCTAGCATTGGTACATACCGATGATAATAATTAACCATTCCCAAAAGGTTCTGTAATTTTGAAACTGAAGAAGGTCTTTCAAAATCAAAAATAGTTTATACTCGTTCTTCAGATGTTTGAATGCCATTTGATGTAATACAGTAATTAAGAAAGTCGATGGATGAAACTCCAAATATACATTTTGATAGGCATTCGTAGGAACTCGAACATGCTAAAAGGAGTAGTGATGGCCGTTTTGCAAATATTTTCTGAAGCTATTGGAATCTGCTGATATGCTCTTATCAAATCTAATTTTGAAAATACTTTCTTGTCTTTAAAATTAATACTAAAATCGTGGATGTGGGCTAATGGATATCGATCAGGTACTGTTATACAACTTAATCACCTATAATCTCCACACGGTCTCCAATTATTGGCATCTTTTTTAAAAACCAGATGTAAAGGACTTACATATGGAGATGAAGAAGATATCCTTCAATAATTCTAAGTATTCATCACATAAATTTGGTTTTAGTGAATAAATGGAGCAAAATCCTAAAAAAAACGCTTTGAATGAATCGAAGTTTTTGAATCAATTAATAGTTTGTTCTTAGCATCAACTGTGATACAAAAATTTTCCAAAAAATATATAAATAATAAAAATAATAATAATAATAAATAAATATCTGCTATTAAAAAGGAAAATTCTAAATTTCTCCGAAGAGAGAAATAATTGAACCATTAGCAGCGGATAAATCTAGATATGAATTTCTAGCTATTAATTTAAATTTAGAAATTGGGATAACAGAAGCTACCAGTACCAGTGTTAATTAAAAAGTTTACCTTATTTATAGTATCAAAAATGAATAGGCGGCTTTTAGGTTTACAGAATTGTCCATCATAAGCCACCGGCAGGATGGGTGTTTTCAGTTTAAAAAATTGTTTGTATTGTTATTTGTAACATTACCAAATTTAAAAGGTTTAATATGTTTATACGCTTTATTACCGAATCTTGAATGGTACCAAAAAAATTCTTGATTACGGGATTTTGAACGTTGCCCAGATGTGTTTCGATTGTGGGAATTAGATCTACGTGATATATGCCCTTTACATTTTAACTCTCCGACTTATAAAATGATGTTATTTAGACTAAGACAAAGATTAGATTAGGTCAAATCGGTTAGTTTTTGAAGAGATTCTTGAAGATAAATTACTGAATTACTTTCAATACTTGATATCTGTGGTTTTAAACTTACTTTATAGATCTTATCTGCAAGGGATATCTTTTCTTCAATATTTTGAGAAACACTAGACGATAAATGTAATTGTACAATTTGTGACAGTTTACGAAACCATAATTTATATAACAAATCTTGATTTATTATATAACTATCATTGTTTGTTAACGTTTTCATGTCCCGAAATAGCTCAGAAGGTTTGCGATCTCCAAATTTTGAACTAGAAAATAATTGCTCCAACCGAGTTTCTTCGCTAATAGTAAATCTACTACAAAATGATTTTTTAATACTTTCATAATTGTCAACGGTTGGAGGAAAATTCACAATATCCAAAACTTTGTTAATAATATCTTGCGGTAATGATATTATAATATGATGATATTTTGTTGTATCATCCGTAATTTTATTTAGAGTGAATTGTATTTTGGCATGAATGAACTATGCTTCAGGTGACTCGGACCAAAAAGTTGGTAATTTAAGACATTGATTTCTTAGCATTTTCGAATTTTGGTTAATGTTAGTGTTAAAATTGTTTGTACGTAAGTTATTTATAGCTTGTGATGTGCTAGCCTCTGAATCATTAACTTGAGTGTTATTTATATCACTCGATGTTGGATTAGTTTCAACAAAATAACGTGTTATAACCATTCTTCTAGTTAAATTACTGGTGTAGGATTCCAGTATATAAATAAAATATCTGTATAGTTTTGAATCAAACCAAAATATTTAAACTAATAAAAAAACTATATTATAATAAAAGAAAGTATAACTATAACTTATTTTTAGGTATTCGTTAAAGTATTTTTATCCAGTTTAGTTATTTCTTCAAGACCAGTGATATCTTCAGAAATGTTGATGAATATAGAGGGAGTAATTGACATTTCCTTTAAATCTTTTTTTTTTAAATGATATGAAGCAGATTGTAAATAATAATCCAAAAGAAATTTTCTTAATCCTTATAAACGTGGATCATTTCTTTCTTAGTAGTCCAAAAGTATCTTCTTTATTCTTTCTTTCTTCTTTCTTTTTCTCTTCTTCAAAATAAATGTTGAAGGTTTTGGTTTTGTTGGTTCAATTAAATAATTTTTAAAGTTTTAATATAAAAGTTCGATACAGGATCGCCAATTATAGGATTATTTTTAAATATTTTATAAAAAATTGTATTTATTAAAGAAATTATTTTAACTGACAAAATTATTCTTTGTATAAATATGAACAAATTTTATATAATGAAAATTAAAAATTTTTAAAGTTTTAAAACTAGACAACATAAAAACTAGATTCAATAAAAATTATATTTTTAAGTTAAATATTAAGTACAGTATTAGGGAGGTACCCTATAATCACGAACAGTCTTTCACATGACTGCTGAAAGTATTGCAGACGTGCAAAGTGTAGGCAAATGTAAAATGTTACATGAAGTTTTTAATGCAGAAATATATTAGATTTTTAGATTTTTCTAATTGTTTTCTCATTTTGTCTTGCTTGCGTATATTTCTATGGCAAATTAATTTTTTTCTTTTTATGGCTATAACCCCGCCTGCTTTTTACGGCAACGGAAAATTTCTGGCCTGTGGTTATCATTCTTGTCAAGTTTCGTTTTCATTTTATGGGCGTGTTATTTAACTTGCACTTATTAAACAAATATTTCCAGCCTTGCAATATCGCAACATATACGCCAAAATTCAATAAAGTCGCTTAAGTTAAACTCTTATCGGTCAGCCCCGCCACATGGCTATAATTTTTCGGTTTTCAGATTTTTCTAGTTAGTTGGTCGTCTAGACCTACTTGTACACCAAATTTCAGCTCACTAGCGTAAATTCAGTTTTAGGGCGTGATGCCGCCCACTTTTTTAAACTAAAGCATTTTGGCTAGTGCTTACCATTCGTGTCTAGTTTCGTTGAAAATACATTGATTGCAGATTGGAATGTGTTAAGGTGAAATACATGAAATAGTAAGTTTTAAATTTATAGGCGTGTTAACACCCACTTTTTGCAACAAAAATTTATATCCTTGCATTATCACAACATATAAGTCAAATTTTAATAAAATCGCTGGAGGTAAACGTTTTAGATTTGCTTTTTTAATTCTGAGCTTTATGGGCATAGCCCCGCCTCCTAGCTGCAATTTCCGGATTTTCAGATTTTTTTTGTTAGTTACTGACCTAGACCTACTTGTGTATGAAATTTCAGCTCACTAGCTCAAGGTTTAATTTTTAAATTTTTATGGGCGTCATCCCACCCAAATTTTTAAAACTCAAGATATTTTTTGGCTGGTTCTTATCATTAGCGTCAAATTTCGTTGGAAACGTATAATTATAAAAACATAAATAAAGTATGTACATAAAAAAGGAGGTTGAAATTTTATAGTCGTGTTAACGCCCACTTTTTTAAATGAAAATATGTAGCATTGCATTATCGCAACACATATGCCGAATTTCAATAAAATCGCTGTAGATTTGCCTTATTAATTATGAGCTTCATGGGTGTAGCCCCGCCCCCGGACAAAATTTCTAGATTTTCAGATTTTTTTAATTAATTCCTCACCTAGGTCTACTTGCGTACCAAATTTCAAGTATTTAGCTATAACGAAAGTGCTTATGCACTTTTGTACCTTCATATCTCAGGATTTCTTCTTTGTAAGACTTTCAAACTTCGCATATGGGCATTTCTTCGAGAAATTTCAGTTTTTGTCGCGTTCGACAGCAAGCAATTAACCTTGTATTTGGGAACAACGTGACTCGATTTTTCTTAAAACTTTACACAGAAAATATTATTCCCAAAAAATTTTCAAACATACGTTTGTTTGAAATAAAATTTAGGTTCAGTAAATATTTTTTACTCCTCCAGTAAAAAGCTGTTTCAATTTTGTTTTAAGCTAAACAAAAAATAGTATGGAGTGAAAAATTCTAGTTCATACAATTAATATAAAGTAACATTTGTAACAAAATTGTTAAGAGAAGATTTCTGTTCCAATATAGAAATTGCACAATGTATAGAACACTTATTTGTTTTATTTGCTTCTTATTTTCATTAAAAAAAAGTTTTTTTTTTCAAAGAAATTATTACAAAATTTTGCATTTGAATTTACTAATTTCTTTGTAGGACCTAAATTGAAAAAATTAATATTTGATTCAGAGAATTTTGTGATCGAAATGAACAATTAGTTTTTTCTGTGTAACGTAGAGCTGACGGCCTACACAAATATATAAATAAGTAAAAAAATTTTGTTTTCTTTGAAAAAAACAAACATATTTGCTTTATGTTGCAGGCTACAAAAAGTTGACACTCCTGTGGAAATGCCCATAAGAAGTTACTTGAATTTATTCTAATTATGCTTAATTTTATGAATTTTATGAAGGGGTTAAAAACAGGTCGAATGGTTTCGTGTAAATATACACAGTGCGTGCATTCGCCAGAACTTGGCCAATGGAATTTAGGCACCGTGCACCTAAATTACTTATTTACACAAGTACTATTGCAGTACTTTTCGCTGAGTTAAATTTTCAAAAATCCATTGTCTTCGATGCAATTAACAGTTTATTTAACAGATCTGTGATACTCTGATAATGGATCCACTAATAAACTTGTTTGTTTTCTGAATTAAGTAAGCGGGTAAATCAGTAAATCAAAACCAAAGGCAAGTTATTATATATTAAAAGAATGGTTGTAATAATATATAACTTAATGCCATCAATGTTGAAAAGCTATCTACACGTCCATCTCAGATGTAACCATTCCGTAAATTTAATTTTCTATTATTCCTTGGTCTGGGCTTAGACGGGCGAATATTTGGAAGGAAAACATCTGGAATTCTCTTTTGTTGTTTCCCTCGCCTTCACACACAGAAAGAAAAAAGACGTACTAATAAATTCAAGTTTTTTTCACTTACTTTTAGTACGAACCGTACTTAAAAATTTAAGTACGATAACTTTAGAAACCCAATCCTAAAATTTCTTAAATTGAGTATGAAGTGTTTAGATTTTGTAAAAAATCTTAAATAAATTACAAAGTTCTTAAAGTGAGTAAAAAATTCTTGTTTTAAGTACGACGTATGAAGAGGAAATAAAAAAAAACCTTTTAATAAAAAAATTCAAGTTCATTTGTGAGCTTTGAATTGAAATTCAATATAAATATAAAAACCCAGCTAAAAAAATATGTATGGAGCATATATGATATCCCATATATGGTTCGGATCCGAAAAATGAGGGTATATGGGCATATATGATTATATATATTCATACATTTTCATACATGTATGCGTAAATTCCCTCCACAGTAGGCAAAGTTCATATTCATACACTCTTAATTCACAAAAGCGCACTGCTGTGCAATAAATTAAATTACTAAAATTAAATTTTTTAGACTTGGGAGAGAGGTTGTATTTAACGAAACATTTGTTTGGACAAATAATTCAAAACGAACTAAAAGTAATTTCACTGATCAAAAGGTGAATCAACTATTTAAAAACCACATAAATCATATTCGTACATAACATTTAGCTTAAGAAATCAGATTAGAAACTAATGCAATTAATTATAAAAGAAAAATTAATTTATGAACGGCCTAAAGTTCGTATCGCTTTTTTAAGCCAAATTACATGTGATAATTATTAATGAACAAATAACATCAAAGTTAGTTGTAAATATTCTGACAACATATAATTGAACGGAGCAGCCAGCCGTTTTCGAAGGCCACTAAACCGTCATCATCAGCGTTCTTCTGTGTTGGTCCACTGTGTGTGGTGTCATCGTATTTCGTATTGCAAAAACGATCTTATGTGAGGTATCATGTATGCATACATTCTTATATATGGCTCCATATATAAAATCTTATATTTATATATGGATCCACATATGATGAGCTTCATAATTAAATTTTCATATATGAGCTCATATATTATAATACATTTCATATATTAGTCCATATATTAGTTCATATATACTAGTTTTGCCATATATAAACCCATATATTTCGATACATGAATTCATACATATTCATATATAGTTATATACATTCATATATTAAAAATATATGGACCATATATAATTTTTTTAGCTGGGAAAGTAAAATAAAATAATATTTAACACAAAAATATACAACTTATTGAAATGTGTACTAAAAGATAATTTCTTATTTAAGCGTGTGCTGTGAATTAAACTCGTAGTGTGCAAATAATTGTGTAAAAGTGTAAAAGTGATTTAGAAAAATCTTTTGTTTCCTGAGATGGCAGACAATTCCACAATGGATACAAATGACGACTCCTAACTGTTATAGCGTCTGAAGGCCTTAGATTGCAAAGCAGCCTAGCAATATGTAAAAATTTTATTCACATATCTCGCAAATTTTAACTCTTGAGAGGAGAATATGATTCTCTTTTTTTCCATTCAGTTGTGTGTAAGTTGATAAATTTAAACTTTTTTTCTGTAAAATTATTTCTTTGAGTTATGATCTTGTTCAAGTAAGTGATAAAAAAACTATTTAAATATACTGTTGGTAGTCAATGGTATAATTATTATTTTTGCTCAACTCGCTGTAAGACCGGACTCAGAAATATGTTATCGCTCTAGGTGACCAAGAACTCCAAGCTTCTTAATGACATAGTTCGGCTTAGAGCACTAGTGGGGTTGCACTTTTGGAGCGATGACGATTATAAATCTAATCAGCTTAGAAACGTGGGCTTTAGTTGAGGGCAAAATATATAATTATTCATTGATGACAAGGAGGCAGTATTTTGCAGACATTTGTATTTATTTAAGAATTATACTAACTAATTAACTAATTAGTTCAACTTAACTTTTTGTTTACATAGTTAAATTTTTGGTTTTTGATGCACATACATATGTATGTACATATGTCTCTATTTGTATATATGCAGCAGCTCAGGTAACACACAACAATTGGCAGCCACGTGAAGGATACAGTGCTCCTGCTTATAGAAAGTTTTTCAACTGGAAAAAACTACAAGTATTTTAATAAATATACACAGAGAAAAAACTGCCTAATAAAATCAATAAGATTTTCTCTATGAAACGTTTTTAGGCAAAGGGGTATCCCAGCAGAAAGAAGCGAAGATTTTTTCATAGAGATTCCTTATTTTTTTATGTGGTAAGTCTAATTAAATTTATCAAGAAGAAAAGCACATAAAATCAAGAAGAAATCTTATTATTCACAACTTTTTTTACTCAATTTCCGTTACTTTTGGCACCAAAAAAACAATCCATAGAGAAAATCTTCTTGATTCTACTAGGTTTTCTTATAAATTGTAAACTATAAGCATTTCTTATTGATTTCATTAGGTTGCCTTATTGATTTTTTCAAAAAGGTTTTCCTTATTGATTTCATTAGGTTGCCTTATTGATTTCTTCAATAAGGTTTTCTTCTTGATTTTATTAGGTTCTTATATCATTATGTGTAAAGCATCTTATTAAAATTTTTTTAATAAGGAAATCTTCTTGTTTTTATTAGGTTTCTTGTTATTTCATATCTATAAATAAACATAGAGACAATTTTTTTTCATTATATTTTTCGTTCTTGTATAAGCATGTTTTTGTATAATAATTTCAGTGCGGATTCAGGCTGATTGTTAGCATATTGGTTAGAGTTCGTGTCTATCAGTCAGAAGGTTGCTGAAGGAGTTATTATTAGTGATTCTTGATTATTTTTTTAACTATAAGATTACATATACAAATATGTCCATCCAACTTTACTTTATACTAAGATATTTTGTTTTCAAATTATGATTACCATGCTATCGATTTACGTATACTTCAAATTAATTCATTATTAATATTGATGTTCTAAAATTTTGATCAACAATATTATAAATTATAACTTTGTACCTTAAAATAAATTATTATTACTATACAAATTACTGTCAATAATTTGAATAAAATTAAATTAATACCATAAAAACCTAATTAAAAATAAAATAAAATATTTTTATTCATTAAAGCTTGTTAGGATTTCGTAAAACAAGTGCATTTTGAGTTTAATATAATCACATGTTTTCTGAAATCAATCTCGTCTTGGGATTATTTCAAGAACTGATACGGAATAAAATCAACTTGTTAATACTTAAATTAAGCACATTGCAATATCAATTTTTCTGATACCAATCACTTTTTGGTATTATTTCAAGTACGGATTCGGGATTAGGTATGGATAAAATTAAGTATTTAGGACTTGAACAATCCGTACTTGAATCAAGCCTTCTGTACTTGATTTAAGTAAATCCGTACTTACCGTACTTATGCCACCGCTTTGGATTGATTTAAGTACGGATGGATTGAATTTTATTTTGAGTGCACAGACGAAAATGTTGACGGCGACATTGCAATATTATTGGATAATACCAATGGTACATCACACAAAAAAGAAAAGTAAAATGAATGATTTTGTAATATGAATTAAAATATTTGTAGTATCAATTAAAACTTAATTAAATTTTCACCAATAAACAATTTGATAATATCAATTAAGTTTTTTCACTCAAGTTAATTAATACAATTATAAATTCAATTAAATCAATTAAATTCTTAATTGAAAACATTAATTGGTGAATACTTTTTTCTGTGATGTATGTATATGTAGCAAAGAACATGAAAACAGAACATGTCGCCGACTACCGATCACAAAAATGATTCTCTTTCCCTCACCGGTAAATTGCTGTCAAACTAAATATTTCCCTTCCAAATTTTTTCGTATCTTAACGCTAATTTCACTGTTCTGCAAAAAAAAAAAGACGGTAGCAAGAACTTCATTATTTGATTGTAATGGACTTTAGTGTGCTGAAACCAAATCTGTTCATAGATTGATTCCATTACGTCTAGTTTTTGAGATTTTTTATTTAAATAAAATAAATATATTTTAATATTACACAAAAAAATGTATTGACCAATTAATGTTTTCAATTAAGAATTTAATTGATTAAATTAAATTTTTAATTGTTTTAATTAATTTTGATATTATAAAATTGTTTATAGGTGCAAATCTAATTAATTTTTAATTGAAATTACAAAATTATTCAAATTACTTTTTTGTGTGTAAATACGTATTTATTATGATAAAAGTAAAAAATCGTACACATAAATGGCTTCTATGATATAAATTAAAATTTTAAATAGAATTAAATACTTTTGGGCCTTATTACGACTTCGACTACGTCGATTTTGTAATATCCTAAAAAACACTGCAGCGTTTTTGTTTAATCTAGTACAAAATCGTAGTAGTCGAAATACCACACTCTTAATGAGTTCCATTATATCGCTTTCTTTTATAAGTTTCATCTGCTGTTCCACGATTGATTTCGTAGCAAAAATCAGGGGTCCCCAGATATGCTTATATGAAAGAAACAGTAACTTAACTAGTTCTTCATAATTTGTAGCCCCTCTATTTCCTAGAAAATTGTGAGATATACTTTCGAAAGCCACCCATCCTCTTTTTTCTTTATTGACCAGCTTAGATTTGAACAATTCTTTTAAAATATGATTTGATCTCAATCCATGCCTCCCCATCTCCATCTATAACTTATACTAAATAGTTTTTCAATCCTTATTTGATGCACAGTGCTGGCAAAAATAATTTTTGGCTGTCAACTAAAGGCTCAATTGCGTGTGATCTGAATTTTTTAAAACGGCCTATATTCCACAATAAGCGATCATACTGAAATCAGTTAAGCAAAAATTGCATATTTTCATAGGTCTCTTTTATAGTTATAGCTAATGGCACGGACAGATATTCATTTCCATTATGTACCCACACTGCTTTCGGAGCTATTAAATCATATTATTACTATATTTTTTAATTCCACTAACCATAAAAAAATAATTCCTTGGTATGACTTTGCAATTGAACCACAACCACACCACACACAGTGGACCAAACACAAAGAACACTGATGATGAAGGTGTAGTAGCTTTCGAAAATAGCTAGTTGTTGCGTTCTACTACGTGTTTTTTCAAAATATTTACAATTAACTTTCGTGTTTTTATAATAATTATTATTTAATTATTATAGTTATCGCATTTAATTTGGCTTACAAAGCGATACGAGTTTTAGATTATTATTATAGCTTATTTTACTTTGAAAACACTAAGCTTTGAGATAAGTAAAAAAATAAAAAATAAAATATTTCCCGTTTTGATTTGTTATGAATTTTTGAAAACAAAACAACAATTTTACTTTGATAAAAAATATTTTTTTTTTCGCTCATAATTTTTGAATAACTCTGAAACCGTTGAAAATCGAAAAAAACAACATTAATTTATCTTAGAGGTAGTTATAGAGTTATATTGAAATAAGTTAGCGTGACCGCCCTGTTTAAGGTGTCATATTAGCCACGCCCATTTAAAAAAAATGTGCACGTGATAAATAAAAACCGAAAATGGATTTGGGACGTCTTCCTGTCAGAGAAAGATGTTTTCCAAGCACCTAATCAATGGATTCACAAGTAATATAATTGGTAATCATATCTGTATATTGCCCCTTGACAGTTACGATATCGACGTTATTAATTGTAATTTAGAAGATAAAGACTACAATCGACCTATTCAGTCAAAAATGAACTTGATCGCAGAATTTCGAAATAAATATTGTACAATTTACAAGCGTTAATTAATATGAATCTTTATATTATCCTCAAACAACTTTATATTTAGAATGTTTTCTTAGTTTCTGAATTTATAAATTCTTTACTTTATCTTTATCAGATAAATGGCAACTTTAATGGTAACCATAAACTTTTGGACTTAGTTTTTATAAATGATTGTGTTGATATCTCTGTCGTTCGGACTGATCCAATGAATATACCGGAAGACCATCATCATCCTACAATAGAAGTAAATATACATTTTTCGTCAAATCATATATCGCTCGCAACTAAAGCCTCGAAATTAAAAAAATTTTGTTTCCAAAAAACAAATTATCACCGAATAAATGAATTGCTATATAATACCAACTGGAATAGTTTTCTATGCATTTCGAACCTAACCAACAATGATGTTTCCTTTAACAATATTATCAAAAAATTTTATGACAGGGTATACTGTATCATGAACCAGTGTGATCCAAGCCAAACTGCTTATGTTTCCTCTGGGGGACATTGAATTCTAAACTATTGTCTAAAATTAAAAATAAAAAAATAAATTTTACAAAATGTATAAAAAGTCTGGATTATCCGTGGAATTTGCCAAATACTGTGCCGCTCGTGCTGAATATAATAAACTAAATCAAAAATGTTATAACTGCTATTTACTCAAAGTTAAAAACAACCCAAGGTCTTTCTACAACTTTGTAAATCTAAAAAGAAAAACAACTTCCTTCCCACCATCTATGAAAATAAATGAATATGAAACTGACAATGATGCTGAAATATGTAATTTATTTGCAGACTTCTTTTCATCTACTTATGCCAACGATCAAATAAATGATGATGATGATGTCATACAATCATTCTTGGACCATGGAAGTCAGCCCATTACATTTCCATTATTTGATAGATGCTCAATTCTTGAAGGCTTAAAAAAGCTGAAGTTTTCGTATAAAAGTGGACCTGATAATGTACCTAGTTGTCTTCTTATTAAATGTGCTGATGCTTTTGTGCTCCCTCTTACTTTATTATTCAATTTGTCGTTAAAGTTTGGTATATTTCCAGATCCATGGAAGGATTCCTTTATTATCCCGTTGTTTAAATCTGGTAGCAAAGCTGACATCAAAAATTACAGGGGAATCGCTAAATTGAGTATCATACCAAAACTCTTTGAAAAAATAATTACTGATTATTTGTGTCATCACGTATCATCTTTACTATCGCCTAACCAACATGGTTTTCGTAAAGGATGTTCAACTGTAACTAATCTCTTACAATTCACAACTTTGGTCAATCGTGGTTTTTGCAATAAACAACAAACTGATGTTATTTATACAGATTTCAGTAAGGCATTTGATAAGGTCAAACATAAACTTCTTTTGAAGAAGCTACACTCCATGGGTTTTTCGAAAAACTCCTTAAATTGGATCAGTTCATACTTAACTAACAGGAAACAAAGTGTCATATTTAAAAATATTACATCTAAATCTATTCCCGTTACATCTGGTGTTCCACAAGGAAGTCATCTTGGACCACTCCTTTTTTCTTTATTTATCAATGATTTACCTAGTGTAATCAAGAATTCGTTCATCACGCTGATGATGTAAAAATATTCCTTAGCTACAATGACTACAAAGATCATTTTTTACTACAAGAAGATTTAAATTCCTTGCATTCCTGGTGTGATATGAACTTTATGCAATTAAATTTTAAAAAATGTAAGCATATGTGTTTCTACCGAAAGAACCATTTGGCCGTTAAATACTTCTTAGGCAGCTATGAGCTGGAAACTGTTTGTGCTTTTACTGATCTTGGAATATTACTGGATCCTAAACTTAATTTTATTCAACATATTACATTAATTATAAATAAAGCAAGATGTCTACTCGGCTTCATCAAACGTTGGGCTAAGGAATTTGAAGATCCCTATATTACTAAGCAACTCTTTACATCTCTTGTTCGTCCTGTCCTGGAATATGGCTCAATAATTTGGGACCCAACATATAAAATATATATTAATGCAATTGAATCGGTACAAAAACAATTTTTAATTTTTTGCCTTCGCGGATTGCAATGGAATCCCCTACGTTTTCCTTCGTATCAAGCTAGACTTGCGCTTATTAAACTACCATCCTTAAGTAGTCGAAGAACTATGCTAAATGTTATGTGTATTTTAAATGTAATTAATGGTAATACTGGCTGCAATTTTTTAATTGAAAACATTTCTTTTTGCGTTCCACAGCGACCTACACGACATTACTCACCATTTTCTTTTAAAGCGTTTAGAACCAATTATGCTAATTCTGATCCCTTTATAAGAAGTTGTAGAGATTTTAATAAACTTTATTTTTATGTTGATTTCTCTTTGAAAGATCATTTAATCAAAAGTAATATTCTAATCGCATTGAATAATTAATAATAATTTTGTACATGTATAAATAGTCTGTAAGAATTGTAAATTCATAGACTTAGTAAGTAAATAAATAAATAAATAAACTCTTTTTATTTTTTAACAAAAACCTTAGTAACAAATTTTTAAATTTTCAAGCTTTTATGAACAGTTTTGGAAATCACTGTAAGTATGAAATTAATAACATAATTTTACAAAAGCTTCGAGTATGTATCTTTTGGGAAAAGAAAAATGTTAATATGCTTTATAGCATTTGAATGTATGCCCAAGCCCCCTTTTTTTTATAAGAAAATGCATTAATCGCTTAAGAGTAAAACAAGAAATTCTTCACTTAAAAGGTCAATAAAACTTAAGCTGTTAGACAGTCAGATGATGAAGACATTTCTGTTGTATTTGTTGTTGTTGTTGTTAATGGTCTACTGCATTTTGCCTACCTGTTTATCTGTAGTAAATAAAAGTGTATATTTTCCTATTAATCCTACTTTTAAGGTGAAATGATTGTTATAAAAAAAAAGTATCTGTATATGTTTTATTGGTATTTCTGCGGTTTTCATGCATTACAACCTATGTTAAATATTTCTCATTTTGTTATATTTCAAATGCTTTTAAAGGAAATTTTGAAAAATATGGACGTATTATGTGCATAATTTTTTTCTAAAACAACAAAATAACTTCAATCTTTTTTAAATAAGTTTTAAAAGGGCATTTTTTCTGGCTCTACTGAAAAATTTCGGTTTTTGGACACACGCTGTTATTCATGAAAACCACAAATTTATTTTTACATGTTCTATTTAGTTTCATTTGAAATATAAAAAATGTGTCCCAAATTTATTTTAACAGACATTTTTTTTAAATTTCTTATTTCAATGCAAGTCTGCGACACAGATGTTTTATTTCAAACAATATCAATAAAATAAAGCTATTGGTGTCCTGACACACGATCTGAAGGATCAATAGACAAAGAACTCTCTCATCAAATAATTCAATTGTTTAACACACTCTAGGAATTATGTTTAAAGCTGTTGCTATATCGTCCGCATCAATATCAATCAGTCCGTTCAATTAGTACGAACTTAGTTATTATGTCACAAAATATCTTTTTCAAAAGCGCATGATCGAATGATGCCTCCAGTTCAAAAGACTGGACAAAACGACTAATGTAGTTAACATTTATTTTCAACTAATCACTTTTGCATTCATGAACAGCAAATGAGACAGTTTTCGCGATTAACCAAAAAAGAAATGAAATGGAAATGGCACTATTTCATTATTTTTTCAAATCGAGTTTTTTGCATATCGATGGCTTAATATAAGAAAGGCGGAACTCAAATTCTCGATATTTTATAGGAGAAGCAAAAAACTGAAGAAAAAACTAAAGCATTTACATGCAGGAATAATTTTTTAAATGGCTATAAGTCCTTGATTCTTAACTGTAACGTACTAAGTTCTGCAAGGAGGATAAAATTATACGGTATCTTCCATAAAACGTTAAAATCGCGATTCGAAAAAAATGAGATACGCCCTTATTAACCGACTTCAAAAAAAGGAGGTTAAGTCGGTATATGTGTGACCGATGGTAAAAATTTTTTTGTTCTCTGAGAGGGTTTAGCTTCCCATTGGTCCCATTCTAAAAAACATAACATTACATTAATTTTACGATCTTTTACTTATTTGATTGCTGCAAAACTAGCAAACACCTTTGGTTCTTGTAATTAAAAATGGGCGGGGCTACTCCTATTAAAATGTATTATAACATTTCACGTGGTTCTACTTTATCGATTTTTACGCAACTTACAACACACCTTGATTTCTAAAATAGACACATTCTTAAAAGAAATGGGCGGCGTCACGCCCATTCAAATTTAATATAATATTTCAGAAGCTTCTATTTCACCGATTTTTATGAAACTTGGCACACAGCCTAAGCTTACATAAAGGCACAATCTTACTTTCAAAATAGTGGGCGTGGCACGCCTATTAATGTATAGTATATAGTATTTCACGTGCTTGTACTTAACCAATATTTACGAAACTTGGCATACACCTTGAACTCTTAAAAATACACAATCTTGTTTTAAAAAAGTAGGCGTAGCCACGCCCTATGACATTTAATACTAAAAAACTAAAAACAAAACTTAAAAAAAAAATTAAACCGAATTCAAAAATAAGCACTAAAGAGCTAAAAATAATATTGATCTAGTTATAGTGTTGTTTGAAGTTGGTGCCAGTAATACAGGTACTAAGCACATAGGAACATGACCGGTCAAAAATTGCAAGAAATTTTTATGTTCATACATACATACATACATATGTATACATATGTATATATATGTATGTGCTTAGTTAACAATATTGCTGGTACCAACTTCAAACAACACTATAGGTAACATATGTAAAAATATTTTATTTAACTAGGTCAATATTATTTTTAGCTTTTTAGTGCTTTTTGAAGTCGGTTTAATTTTTTTTTAAGTTTTATTATATTAAGCCATCGATATGTATTTCGATAGAGTAGCCCTTTGAAATATGCAAAAAACTCAATTTCAAAAAAATAATGAGTTGGGACGTTTTTATATTAAGATAATGATATACATTCGATGTTTAATAATCGTTTCGATATTTAAAAAATTTAATTAAAATGAAATTAAAATTTAATTTTTTACTAGCACTAAGCTAGTTCTATCCCTTTCATTGCTCAGTTAAGTTGCTAAGTCATGTTTTAGAGTTGGCATTTTCTCTTGAAGCACTTCTCTTCAATTCTCTTTTAAAACTGCTCGATTGTTTACACACGGACGGTTTCTTGTTAAATTTTCCTATTGTTTTAATGCAGCGAATGAAATAACAAAAGAGAAGTTAAATAACTTTTCTGTACAATCAAGTCATTACCCCTCTTCTTTCTTCTTTCCCCTTTCTTCCACAAACTCAGACTTGCTTCAAGAAAAACTGCCGAGTCTAAAACATGTGTAAGGCACAGAAACATATGTATGTATCAGTATTGTCAGATATGCCGACTTGTCGACAAACGTGGCAGTAAAAAGTTTTTGTCGATGGAAAATTTCAAATAGTTACAGGTTATTTGCTTAGCGATACACTTAAAGAAAAAATATTCATTCAGCTAATGAGGCGGCTTCATTGATATTTTTCATCATTTAAACGAAATGTTGCATTAATAGGATGATAGTTTTCATTTGCGGAATCATATTATTCTCTTTATGATAATGTTTTCCTTGATATCGTCGCTTGCAATTACTCCCCAATTGGAATGATATGCGTCAAAGGAGTGTTAAATTTCTCATATAATATTGAAAACTCATTAAGAGATTTTCTATGAATTCGATTTCTAGAAATACGATGATTTTGACCGCAAAATTTAAGGCCTTTGTTTTTAAAAGTACTGGTTTCATATGAAGTTAAATTTGTTTCAAATTTAAGGAAAACTAAAAATTTATTTCATTCGATTTTGGCCATTTCTTTCAAACACATTTTATAGTACAGAGAATAAAATAAGTTTTGATACAAAATATACCATTTAACCGAATTTATTCAAATTCCCTAAAAGCTTAAGAAATTTTTTTTAAGTGCTACAACATAATGCGCACACAAGATATTTATTTATTTATTTATTTACTTACTAAATCTATGAATTTACAATTCTTACAGACTATTTATACATGTACGTATATACAATTTTGCAAAAGTTATTAATTATTCAATGCGATGAGAATATTAATTTTGATTAAATGATCTTTCAAAGAGAAATCAACATAAAAATAAAGTTTATTAAAATCTCTACAACTTCTTATAAAGGGATCAGAATTAGCATAATTGGTTCTAAACGCTTTAATAGAAAGTGGGGAGTAATGTCGTGTAGGTCGCTGCGAAACGCAAAAAGAAATGTTTTCAATTAAAAAATTGCAGCCAGTATTACCATTAATTACATTTAAAATACACATAACATTTAGCATAGTTCTTCGACTACTTAAGGATGGTAGTTTAATAAGCGCAAGCCTAGCTTGATACGAAGGAAAACGTAGGGGATTCCATTGCAATCCGCGAAGGCAAAAAATTAAAAATTGTTTTTGTACCGATTCAATTGCATTAATATATATTTTATATGTTGGGTCCCAAATTAATGAGCCATATTCCAGGACAGGACGAACAAGAGATGTAAAGAGTTGCTTAGTAATATAGGGGCCGAGTAGACATCTTGCTTTATTTAAAATTAAGTTTAGGATCCAGTAATATTCCAAGATCAGTAAAAGCACAAACAGTTTCCAGCTCATAGCTGCCTAAGAAGTATTTAACGGCCAAATGGTTCTTTCGGTAGAAACACATATGCTTACATTTTTTAAAATTTAATTGCATAAAGTTCATATCACACCAGGAATGCAAGGAATTTAAATCTTCTTGTAGTAACAAATGATCTTTGTAGTCATTGTAGCTAAGGAATATTTTTACATCATCAGCGTACATTAATATGAACGAATTCTTGATTGCACTAGGTAAATCATTGATAAATAAAGAAAAAAGGAGTGGTCCAAGATGACTTCCTTGTGGAACACCAGATGTAACGGGAATAGATTTAGATGTAATATTTTTAAATATGACATTTTGTTTCCTGTTAGTTAAGTATGAACTGATCCAATTTAAGGAGTTTTTCGAAAAACCCATGGAGTGTAGCTTCCTCAAAAGAAGTTTATGGTTGACCTTATCAAATGCCTTACTGAAATCTGTATAAATAACATCAGTTTGTTGTTTATTGCAAAAACCACGATTGACCAAAGTTGTGAATTGTAAGAGATTAGTTACAGTTGAACATCCTTTACGAAAACCATGTTGGTCAGGCGATAGTAAAGATGATACGTGATGACACAAATAATCAGTAATTATTTTTTCAAAGAGTTTTGGTATGATACTCAATTTAGCGATTCCCCTGTAATTTTTGATGTCAGCTTTGCTACCAGATTTAAACAACGGGATAATAAAGGAATCCTTCCATGGATCTGGAAATATACCAAACTTTAACGACAAATTGAATAATAAAGTAAGAGGGAGCACAAAAGCATCAGCACATTTAATAAGAAGACAACTAGGTACATTATCAGGTCCACTTTTATACGAAAACTTCAGCTTTTTTAAGCCTTCAAGAATTGAGCATCTATCAAATAATGGAAATGTAATGGGCTGACTTTCATGGTCCAAGAATGATTGTATGACAGAATCATTTATTTGATCGTTGGCATAAGTAGATGAAAAGAAGTCTGCAAATAAATTACATATTTCAGCATCATTGTCAGTTTCATATTCATTTATTTTCATAGATGGTGGGAAGGAAGTTGTTTTTCTTTTAAGATTTACAAAGTTGTAGAAAGACCTTGGGTTCGTCTTAAAGTTGTTTTTAACTTTGAGTAATTAGCAGTTATAACATTTTTGATTTAGTTTATTATATTCATCACGATCGGCACAGTATTTGACAATTTCAATATGCAGTGTGAAAAAAATTACTTATTTTTCTACTTTAGGGGTAATCAAATCAGAAAAAAGTTGCACAAGATTTCAAAAGGAAAAGCATATTTTTACAAGTGAATACAAAAGAGCATACAACTTTTTCGACGAAGTAGACTTGACCGGTGAAAATTACACCCCTTATGCAAACAGTGATTCCTTTTGCTGTAATTTTTTAACATATCGCTCATTTACTTCAATAGTGTCGTAACTCAAAAAATGCGTTTTTTATATGAGCGATATGTATGTATGTATCTTGGCACATATACATGTATACTTATACACATACATAAATTCATACGTATGCACACATCTATGTGAATAGAATTAACTCATTCAGGACTCAAGGCAACATTGATAAACGTTTTGGGATTGAAGAACATCATTGATGAAACAAAAACCAAAATTTTCTTTAGAATAAAATTACTTAATTTATGAAAAAGACAACAAAATATTTATTTAATTGCTTATGACTTTTTATCAAGATAAACCTTTCCCAACAGTAAATATAACTAAAAAAGGATACAATGGCATCTCCATCCCCATGCAACTAACTCACCTGTCGCAAATGTTCAAAATGCAACACACATTCCTTTCAGAAGAAAATTAAAACGAAATCAGCAGGAAATCATACTACGTACGTATGTACATACATACATATTTTCGTACTTCTAGGTCTTTATAGTTATTAGACAAGTGCATAACGCAACATCAGCACTGTTGCTGACAATTGTTTAGGAATCGTAAATTTTCCTTATGCTGCAGGATGCTGAACGTGTCGAATTAGAAATGAAAGAGAAGAATAATAATCGTTATAATTAGCAGCTGCTACTGGTTGTAAATATTTAGTTCTTCCATTCAAGTTAATTTTTGTGCGCTGTTTTCCCTGCAGTTTTGCTTGAACAAGTGCAAATGTGTGGTGAAAATTTAATGAGGGTGAGAAAATCACGAACAACAAACCAGACCACAAGTGGCAAAAACAATGGACACTGACTGAGGTCGAAGTAAGGTGTTAAAAGTTGTTTATTCAATTAACAAAGACAAAAATTAAATAAAACTCCTCTCAAGTAGCAAAATAAGAAGATTTCTATTGGTTATGAGCCCTGGCAGACCGCCTGTCCGTTAGTGAAGAAACACAACTTTGGCGTTGGGACAATTGATTTTTTCAGCATCTGAAGACTTGCCATCAACTGAACTGAACTACTGGCATTACTTTTATATGTAAACAAAGCCTATGAGGTGCCATTTCCGAAAATAGTATTTTTTTGAAAGAAAAGTAACACTCAGTATTGAATGCCCACTACTTACTATTACTATTTGTTACGATCTTTGAAGAATAGGTGATGAAGGAAGGGAGAGAGAAAAGATTCACTCTTTTAAAACTCTGCTTTTTTCACGTTTTTTTTTATTTTTGAGGCATTGTTGCAGCGCACCTGATATCAATGAGATGCACTAAATGTGAGGAACTGTGCTTAGTATCCATTTCATTGGTTATTTTCACAGCAAAACATTCCAGCAAAAAATTAGACATTTCCATCTGAACTACTTGCCACATAATGATTTAATTTTTTTTTTTTTTTTGATCGCCAAATTGAAGAACTCGCTTACAAATCATATTATATAAAATTTAAAAAATATGAAGCAGAATTAGAACATATTCCATGGGTTTTAAAAGATGACGTGAAAATATTCCCCAAATATGTAGTTATTTTAAATAAATTATATATATTTCTAAATTGTTTACTTATTTATTTTAAACTAGAAAAAAAATGTAAGTAATTTTGGGAAATTATTATTTAAATATAAGTAGATTCAAATAATTATTTAACCCCCGACTACAAAAAGGGGTGCTATAAGTTTGTAATGTGTGTCTGTGTATCTGTTGGTCTGTCCGTTTCCAAGACATCCGTCCGGCCGACGAGATACATTCGGGTTTTTTAAATTTTTAATTTTTCTTTAATATTCGGTTTTAATAAAAGTTCATCAATCACAACAATTGAAACTTTTCTAAATAGAGTATTTATAAGTAGCAATACAGGCATGGATACGAATAAAATTTAACCCATTTCAATTTGGTTTATAAAAGTGATGTATTTCGTAGTAAAATAATAGTTCTTTTAATTTATTTATATTTTCTTAAAAAGTTATTATTTACTTAATCAAACTAAGTTTATAATTAAGATCTCTTTCATTTATTCAAACAACGGAATATTTAAAAAAAATGTATTTATTTCAAGAAAAAAATAACTATTTCCCACAACGAAAAAAAAATAATTAATTCCTACAATAACCAGCATAACTACTTCTCAAGAATTAATTAATTTACTATCATGCCTTGTTAAAATCAATAAGTTGGTAATCCAGTAAGGAACAGATTCCACCAAAAATGCTTAATTCCAAACCCGATTACCTTTTTTGAAATTTTTTGTTGGGATTAGATATTACCATCAGTACTACTTGCCATATAATGACTTACCTTTCTGCTTGTGAAATTTCATTACTCGTTTAAAATTCACATTACATAAAATTTAAAAAAATTATGTAGAAGTTGCTTGATGAAAATAATAATGGTTTTATTTATGATTTGAACGGGCTAAAAAGTTCGTATCGCTTTTTAAGCCAAATTACATGTGATAATTATTAATGAGCAAATAACACCAAAGTTACAACTAAAGTATTCTGACAACACATAGTTGAACGGAACAGCCAGCCGTTTTCAAAGACCACTAAACCTTCATCATCAGCGGTCTTCTGTGTTTGGTCCACTGTGTGTGGTATCAGTTGATGTAAATTTCTGCCTTATATAAGTAAATAAAATTCTATATTATTTAAATTTTTTTTTTAAATTTTATATTTATTTAGAGGAGAAGACTATGTCTTCTTTATCCTTTTATTATTTCTAATTATTTAATTTGCCGGAAGACTATGTCTTCTTATTCGAATTTCTTATTATTGACTAATGCTATTATTATTCTTATTTAAACTTAATATTAAACTTTATATAAACTTAAGAATTGTCGAACAGCAATCATCACCTTGAAATGCAACGTGAGCTGTTCCAATTGCATTCAGTGCAACTAGGTCGTTAGCACTTTAAATAAATGTTGTAACAAAATAATTATTAATTGCAATTAAATGGAAATGTGTCAGCAATTGAATTTAGACAGAGGAAATTGAACTTTATTAAAGTAAATAAAATAATTATTAATTGCAATTAAATGGAAATGTGTCAACAATTGAATTGCGACAGAGGAGATTGAACTTTATTAAAGTAAGTAAAACAATTATTAATTGCAATTAAATGGAAATGTGTCAGCAATTGAACTTTTACTAAAAATAAATATGTTAATTATTAACTTATACAAAACTTTTTTGCAAATGGAATATGTGAATTGTTTTGATTTATCGTATTTAAATTTGCTGAAAAGTGTTTTGTAATGAAATCCCAAATTTACCATCTCTAATTTACAACAGTCTTATCATTCTCGTTTATTCTTTACTAATAGTACACATGCTAGTTAATTTGCTTGTTTTTGTTCTACTTAAGACAAACTTTTTTGGTTTGTTACTATTAAGTATATTTATTTAATTTTTCCCACAGGCCCATGAATTTTAATTTTAGTTAATTTTAATTATTATTTTTCAAGCTTCATTTGTTTCTATATTTATGATTTGAACGGGCTAAAAAGTTCGTATCGCTTTTTAAGCCAAATTACATGTGATAATTATTAATGAGCAAATAACATCAAAGTTAGTTGTAAATATTCTGACAACACATAGTTGAACGGAGCAGCCAGCCGTTTTCAAAATGTTTACAACTAACTTTGATGTTATTTGTTCATTAATAATTATCACATGTAATTTGGCTTAAAAAGCGATACGAAGTTTTTGGCCCGTTCAAATCATAAATATAGAAACACATGAAGTAATAAAAATAGTAATCTAGGCACACGGTAGTTCGTCAGGCCAAGTTCCGGCCAATGCATGCAGTGTGTATATTTACAGGAAGCCATTCGAGCTGTTTTTACCCCCTCATAACTTTGTTCTCCGCAATCGTTAAATTATAAAATTTAAACCATAATTAGAATAATGCGAAGTTTGAAAGTTTTACAATGGTAGGTTCCGGAGATATAGTTGTGCAAAAAGTGCATATTTTAAGACATACCCACTGACTCACTGACTAACTCATCAATATTATGAAGCACTTCCGCTATAGCTAGAAATCTGAAATTTGGTACATAAGTAGATCTATTTGAGCGATGAATTAGAAAAATCTTAAAACCTGAAAACTTTAACTTTGTGCTAGTGAGCTGAAATTTGGTACACAAGTAGAACTATGTGTGTAATCACCAAGAAAAATCTGAAAACCCGAATATTTTTACCAAGGGTCCGGGGCTACGCCCATAAAGCTCAGAATTAAAAACACATATCTAAAGCGTTTAACTCAAGCGATTTTATTGAAATTTGGCACACATGTTACAATAATACATGGCTATAATTTTCTTTTAAAAAGTGGGCGTTAACACGCCCATACATTTTAAGCCTACTATTTCATATACATTTGAATATACCACATTTTTATAAATTTATTACTATCCGTTTCCAATGAAACTCGTCAAGAAAGATAACTACTGGCCAAAGAAAATCTTGAGATTGAAAAAGTGGGTGGTATCACGCCCATTAGAATTAAAATTTTCGCTAGTAAGCTTAAATTGGATACAGAAGTAGGTGTGAATTAGGAACTAGCTAAAAAAATCTGAAAACCTGAAAATTATAGCCAGGGGGCGGGGCTACGTCCACAAAGCTCAGAATTAAAAAAACAAATCCAATGCTTTTAACTCAAGCGATTTTATTGTAACTTGGGTTACATGTTGCAATAAGGCAAGGTTATAAATGTTCTTTAAACAAAATGGGCGTTAAAAACCCACCAAATTTGCCCTCCTATTTCATGTACATACATATGTACTTCGGATCAGCACATTTAAATATACTATTTATGTATTCATTATAAAACGTTTCCAGCGAAACTCAACAGGAGAGATGAACACTCTTCAAAGAAAATCTTGAGTTTTAAAAAGTGGGCTTGATCTCGCAAATAAGAATAAAAAATTAAAATTTTCGCTAATGAGGTTAAATTTGATAGACAAGTAGGTCCAAGCTAGAAACTAACTAGAAAAATCTTAAATCATTAAGCTTAGAACTAAAACATGAAATTTAAATCATTGGCGTAAGCAGTTTTATTGAAATTTTTTAATAATGAAAGGCTATAAATCCTCCTTTAAAAAAGTGGGCGTTAACATGACAATAAAATTTAAGTCACTTCTTTCATGTACTTCGGATCAGCAGATTTATACTATTTATGTAGATATTATTATCCGTTTCTATCGAAACTCGACACGTATGCTTGGCACGGACTAAAAAATTTTTGCTTTTAAAATAATTAAATTTGCGCTAGAGAGCTGAAATTTGATACGCAAGTAGGTCAAGATGAGAAACCAACTAGAAAAATCTAAAAAGCCAAATATTTAAACTGAAACTTTAACTTAAAACTATCATCCTTAAAATGACGATGTTGATAATTGAGCGCCGCTCATAACAAAATTTTGAGTTTAAGAAAGTGGCGGAAAGTGGGGTTAAAAGCCCTAAGATTTAAAGCTAAATTTTAACTAGAGAGTTTAAATTCGATACCCCTTAAGTTAAGGGATGAGTTGCGTAAAGGAAAAATCCGAAAGCACTGGTTTTTACATTAGGGATTTGGGGCCATTTTTATAAAAACTTAGCGCAATTTTATACGGCAGAGAACTGAAATTTGGAAAAAATTTACTTAAGTAAGTTACCAACTAGAAAAATTTAAAACACAAGCTACTATATTGAAACTTTACATGCACATTTCACTTATGCTTTAATTTTGCATTTTCAAAAGTACTTCGTATAAGAAGAGTTTAGAGAAATAGGCGGGGTCAGTTCTACTAAAATGTACACTATATCTTACATATTTCTACTGTAATGATTCTTAAAAAATTAAGTACATCAGTCGGTCCTTCTAATGACACAATGGTGCACATATCACACTCTAACCCATTATTGTATGTAGGTCTGCCCTTTTCAACTGATGCAGTCATTATGAATAGAACTATAACAGACTAGAAATTTAAAGTTTAATAAGCTTTATTAAGAAACCCTTGAAAAAGTAGTCAGATGCTCACAAAAACATAAATGTGAAAAAAGTCCAAGTTCCTTTCCAAAATTTCGGCCGCTAAAAGTAGTGATATAAAAATTTCGAACAAGTTCTTGTTTGGCATAATACCTTTCACTGAAATATGCTATGCTATGCTATTATATAAATGTGTAATCGTAAGAGTGTCATATAATTTCACACACTAATGCAACTACGGCTTTGTAGTCAACGTGCTAACAATTTCAGCTAACGCCACCTAGAAAGAAACTGAGTAGACCTAAAAATGTATTTATACCAATCCTATAAAAAACAGAAAAAATACCGACAGCACAAATTTATACCGTATTGCCCTGCTCCACGCAACTTTTTTATTTTTATTATTATTTCATATTCTTCTTCTCCAGGCAATAAAAAAGCAAAGTAAAAATGGAACGGGGCCATTCACGCGTGATATCATGAGGAATTAAAAGGGATTCATTTCTATATATGTAAATACTAAGCTTACATATTGAGTAATGAAATTGTATAGTAAAACTTGCCACATATGACCAATCTATAAGAATGTTAGTTTAGTTAGTTACTTAATTAAGTACAGTCCATCTTCCCTAGAATTAATGTGAATGGGACCAGAAAATCACTTCATTATATAGAAACTTTATGTTTCCAATTTATTTATAATACTTCTATCCTAATCCCCTTGCTCGTAACATCTTGAACTTTACTGGTCATACCCGCTTAAAAAAAAGGACAGTAGGGCTCTAATATGCAACACTGCAGATGAAACTTCTTGAAAGTATTTTTGTTCTTAATACGATATTTATATATTATTAATTACTATTACTAAGTTTATGCCCGATACTGGTTGGGCCTAATAATTATATTTAGATTTATTGTTAGTTAATTTTAGAAGCTACAATAAATAAATATTAGTATGCAAAAAAATACAATACTTATGATTATTTCATCTGTGGTTTTCATTAATATCAGCGTATGTCTAAGAATCTAATTATTTCAGTATAGCCAAAATAAAAGTTATTTTTGAATCTTATTTAAAAAAGTAGAAGTTGTGTCGTTAACAAACTTTACTATATCGAAATTCATTACAACGAGATCAAAATACACTGAAATTATAATGAAAAAGTTGTGTTTTTGAAATCAATTCATTCACTGTATTAAGTATTTGGGCTTTCGGTATCACTAAGATAACTTTAACACACTTCAACTAACCTGGAGAAGTTCAGAGCCCCAAAAGTAGTAACTATTAGGAATTTCTAATATCTAGGATTTTCTAATCTTTTCTAAAAAATTCCAATTTTTTTTTCCTTTCAAGTTTAGTTACTTACTTAGCGAAACTATCTAATAAACTATATCACTCTTCAGCTCCCTTTCCTTATAAATTTTTAATTCCTAATTAACAGAAATGTTATTTTCTTTTCTTTGAAAGGATGAAAAGTTTACCTTATTTTTAGAAAAGAAAAAAAGACATTAAAATTTCAACAAAACAATCTCACATTTTTCTTTATTTAGATGATGGGTGACTGATTCTAATTTCTGATTATGTGGTTTCTTCAGAAGATCGCGAATCTGAAATCAAATGCGTGGAAGTCGTATGACAGATGATTTATTATCATCCTTATGTGGAGGGAATATATGACATTATAATATATGAATTGCTTTCTTAAAAATTTCTAATAAGCTCCTTATGAAGTGCCAAGCGTTTTCTAACTTGTCAACAACATCTGATAGCTTTCAGTATGCATAAATAATAATAATTATAAGCCACCCGAATTCAAAAACTGGCCTTAAGTGTTTTTCATATTGATTATAACCATCCCAATATCCCTTCAAGAGATTTAAGATTTCCAAATATATTTTCCCTTTTAATATTTTAATGTTTTATTGAAAATTTTCGTAATAGCATCATAAGCAACACTAACTATTCATAGCTAAATTAAAAATTTTGCATTTTTAAGAAGTCTTGTCCAAAAGTCATATTAATTTTAATTACACATAAGCGGGTGGATATGCAAAGATATGATTTTTTTAGTTTTGGGTGTCTTATGATTTTATGTATTGACAAATTTTTGTTATAGATGAAACCATGTCTTATATTTCAATAAAATATATGCATATATGGGCAAGTTCCTGCCTATGCATACAGTGTGTATATTAACACGAAGTCAGTCGTGTTGTTTTTACCACCATCATAACTTTGTTTCCCACAATCATAAAATGGCGAAACTTGAATCATAAGGACACCTAATTGCGGTAACCTGACATGCGAAGTTTGAAACAAATGAAACTTATAATTAATGAAAGCTTTCTGGGATATGGACGTGTAAAAATTTCATATATTCCTACATGCTCACTGACTGACTGACAAGTAGGCCTTAGTGTGTAACTAACTATAGAAATGTAAAAAAAACTGAAACTTTTAACCATGTAAATTTTTAAACCTCTGTGGCATAATGTCCTTATTATGGGCTAATTTGTTAGAAATAAAAAATAAAATAAAAATAAATATAACAAACAAATTGATCAAAGTTAGCAAAGTTCCGGTAATGCACGTGTATTTTTTTTAATTATTGTTTTTAAAGATCAAATAATTTAATATACGAATCACTTATTTATTTTTTTTTAATTGCAAACAATAATTATTTTTTTTTCAAAAATGGCAACACTCTAGCACACATTTACATATATCTAATATTATTATAGTTATGGGAAATATCAAGGAATTCCATCAAATATTTTCTGGGTTGTCCACTTAACGAATAATGCCTCATATCGATGGTCATAGATAGAAAGGCCATAGCTCGTATTTTCATGAAATTGGGGTTTTCAGTGATTTCAATACATTTCACACATGCATATACATATACCTCGCCACAAAAATGTATTGCAATAGTGTAAAGGAGCATTTGTTTTTGTTTATTATTATATTTTTACCTTCTGCTGTTACAGTTATTTTAGTTAGCGCCTTTCTATCTGTGATCAACGATATGTATGTATGTATGTACTAGTATCATGGGCTCTTATAATACAATAGCTCATTTAATTTACTTCTGCCCTTTCTGATGCAGTCATTATGAATGGTAGGTAGTGTCACTATCTAAAATTTTAGATGGTTTAAAAAACTTTATCGATATATTGATTCAAGACCATCAAAACTTAGAAAACCTATCGATATATGTACTCCTATTTACACTTAAAATTCAGGGCAAAATATTTTTAAGCAAACTAAAACAGAACTTTATTTTTCAGTTCAATAAAAAAAAAACGAAAACAATTGCACGAAAAATAAGTGAGATCAGTGAAAGAGATTTTATGTCATAAAATTTTTTTTTATTTATGAAAAACAACATATGTATTAATATTTTTTGCTTTTAGTGGTGTATCATTTACTATCGATAGTAATTGAAAAATACCGCTTGTTTGCAAGTATTAATCGATTGCAGAATGAAAACATCCATAGTGACAAAGCAAATTAACTATCGATATTACCGATAGTGCCATCGATAGTTTTCCACCTGTAATGTATAGAAACGTAACAAATTAGAAACTCTATATATACAAGCATGTTTTAAAAGTAAAATTTTTCAAGTCACATGTGATTTCAAATGTAATAATGGTGCTGCAGACATTTCTAAAATCATATACGATAAATTTCTTTCAGATATGATATTTGATGCCTTATCCAATGGAAAATTAAAACAGAGGGGGAAAATATCTGCATGGCCATTATTACTTTTAAAATTACATGTGTTTTAAAAAATGTGATTTCCAGGATATGCCTGATTAAAGAGTTTTTATAAAAAAAGATCTTTTGAAAAATTGGACAAATAATGTCCAGTATCTGCTTGATGACGCACAGGCCATGACAAAATCAAATGCATATGACATTGCTGTGATAGATATTGTATTAAACAAGAAATTATTGGCAATTTTGATCTCAGTACTTTTCTCAATAGTATTCAATAGCTTGTATACCCCGTTTAGGGTAAGAAGTGTGAAGCTCCTTAAAACTAACATCATCCGCAAATTCCATATTTTCAGCCTAAATATATCCGTGACAAAAGGGAAAAAGTGCTTAAGCGGAGAAAAGCAAATTATGATTTAATGGTACCTCTGTAATATGTATATTCAAAAGTACACCTGGGCAAAGTCTCAACTAATTTGTGCAAATTTCTCAAGAAGTTATAACACAATGACTCTCAGCTTATCTTTTTTAGACTTCTAGTCTCATTTGGAATAATAGCTTAATTTAGGTTATACTTTGGTATACTTCAATTTAAATCTATTACTTACAGTGTATAAAAAGATGGTTTCTTAAAAAATTAAGGTTAACGGAGAATTCCCCAATTTAACTGTAAAGGAAATAATTTTCTCAAAATCGACTTGAACGTTTAAAAGCGCTCTCTTGCAAAACAGTAAAATATGACTTAAGCACTTAGGAACTCCTTATTGCCACAGATATTTAGAGTGGAGACCTTTGGGATGAAACTATTGAACTACATAACTTTCACCAATTTGGTTCATGTTTACAAATTCACTAAGATCATTTATTTTTGATGGGTCAAAAAAATATATTTAACAACGTAACGCCTTAATAATTAAAACACATTTTAGATAACAACAAAGTAATCTTCTTCAAACTACTTCCACCATATTTACGTTAAGTCGACTGTATTACAACAAAAACTACACTAGAGACCAGAACTTTTGAATATTAATCTGAGAAAAACACAGAATATCTACATAGAACTGTCGCACTGTTCTTTAGCTGAAATGCCAGGGTGAAGGAGCACAAAATTCAAGATTAATTGTATTTTTGGTGTTTGTCTAATTTCGAGCCTTGTCGTATTGAAAAGCTTAACCCGTGGTTTTCTTGTACATACGCATTCACACACAAATATTATTCTTTTTAGCTTTTCTCATACATTATGCTAAACTCCTTTCAACTGCAGCATGTTAAATAATTTTAGGTATAAGCCGTGATATTAGAAAATTGTATACTCTGGTCAGCTAACTTAAATTTCTATTAATTTTTTGGGCACCCTTTACATACATACATACATACATATGTATTTGAATTATACAATAGTTAAAAGTTCTAACCAATAAATTTAATAATGCCATACATTATATTTTCTACAAATGCTGCCTTCTGACATTCTCACGATTTGCTTACAATCTTACCAAAGATTTAAGTGCACTGATAAAACCTGCATTTTCCTTAGCATGCAATTTATGAGACACCTTTTTGTTTTTGTTGAGTGTTAAGAGACAAAGAATATTACAAAAGCATCCCAAAGATGCATCCACGAGTACCCGATTTCCATTGTATAAAAATGATATCAAAGTCATAAAATTAGTTTTTTTAGAAACCTTTACAAACAAATCTTTCAAATAAAATTCTATAAAGTAAAGAAAATTGTAGCCAAATACGCCGCTAATAAACAGCCACGTCAGCCTTTATTCCCACTTTTCTTTTGCTATATAAATAGAAGAAGAAGAATAAAACATAATCTTGTAAAAAAAATTTGTTGTTGCAGTTGTCGTGAAAAAAAACGTTTTAATGTGAAAATTGACTTTATGGCTAAAACACCATCAGCGACACCATCACCACCGCTGACTAAATGGCTGACTGACTGACTGACTGACTAACTGACTATGTTCCTTCGTTTTGGTTATCACTAGAGACTGTGTATGTGTGAGAGAAAGAGAGAGAGAGAGAGGAAGATAAACGATCATGATCAAAATGTTACAATCTGTAAGAAAAATGCACACTTGCCTTTCTGCGCACAGGTGAAAAAGTATCTTTTCTTTTATATGATCTTGTTTGGGAAATAAACGACTTTTATTTAGGTAGAAATATACGAGTGGAAATTTATGAGTATGTACATACATACATATGTGATCCCTTTTTTGTTGTGTTCCATGATTTGGGGTATGTTTGATTTGTTGTTTTTGTTTTGCTGTTGTTTGTAAAATTGTTGCATCAATTGTGTGATTAGTGGAGGAACGATGAGAAAATTATTTTCTGATCTTGCAAATGTTTTTCTTTGTAGTTGTTATTGTTGCATTTGCTGATATTGTATCCTTTCTTGCGTTCCTTGCCTGTTGTATAGTTGTGCAGCATGATTACGCGTTATTATTCCTTGGAATTTATTTTTCAGAAATAGAAAAAAAAATATTTGATTGCAGTTTCACGTTTTTAATTGGAATTAATGTGCAAGTGTGCATCTGTGCACTATAGTCCCTTATTACTTTTACAATAGATCCATAAAAATATCTATGGTATTCGTATGATTTGGATGCATGTGCATGGGTATGCAACAACCTGTCTTTGATTTTAAATTATAATTATAATTGATGGTTGCTGTGTCTTTATTAGAATATGTATGTATATGTATGCATTTTTTGATTTTGTAGTAAAACTACAGAAAATTTTTGATAAAGGTATGACACAGTGGGAATCCATTTGAGACTATTATTTTAATTTTTTTGCCATTTGAACATGGTTCTCTGAGAGCACCACTCTATAAGTATTTATTTACCAATATTAAATTTATTTTTGTTATGAGTTATTCTAGGAACACAACGAACGACGAATTTTTCGGTGCGAACTTTCGTCATAAGCGCCGTACGACGAAATTCGTCGTGCGTCACGAACTCTCCTTCCCTCTCTGATTTTGTGCACACAACAACCAACTTTGTCAAATATGAGAGATGAATTCGGTGAGTAAATTCGTCGTTATTGTGCTTCACACGACGAATTTACCCAGCGAATCCTTATCAACGAATTCGTCGACGTGGACGAAATTCGTCTTTCGTCCCAATTGTGTTCCTAGCACGAAGTATTTTTTAATATTACATACATACATACGTATGTATATTAAAAGAATAACTTACGATTTCTTAAGGTAGGATCACACGATTGCCGCAAATACACCAATCTGACCCAATTTTTATTGTGCTGAATTGATGCACAATAAATAAATTATCCCAATCAAATAAGCTTCAGTCATTTGATTGCACCATTTTATAAAAATTTGATTGACGCAGATTGGTGAAGAATGAAGTTGCGACAATAATTACCGCAGCCCAGTCATACGATTTTTCTAACTTGCGCAATACAAACAAGCAGCTGTTGTGGTAGTTTGTTTTGTTTTCCTTGCAAATATTTTTGTTTAAAGAAATCATTTTTTCCTGTTTCATTTTGTACGTGAAAATGGTTTGTTCGCTTAAAACAAATAAAGTTTTCTCTGTTTTCTATATTTTGTACTTATTAAATATACAAATCAGAGGTAATTTTCGTTCTTTTAAACGAATAAAAACTAATCATATGGATTAAAGATTAGCTCACTGTTCCACGTTAACATTACAAATAATTTATAACTACATGCCTGTAAAGTAAATTCAAGTTTACTGTACTTACGTAAACCCTTGGCGCACACGATAAAATAAATTAATATAAGAAATTGTCGCGTATTGACTACTTTGATTGCTGCTCGAGAACATAATAAATATTCGCGCATTTTTAACATTTTTATTCGGGCATGGTTGCCTATCAACCGTTCACACGATTGCCGTACCAAAGTTGCATTTGATTGCGGCAAATCATCAGAATATTTTTTTCGATTGTCGTATGGGACAATAAATTGCAAAATCACACGGTGGCCATATAAAATGGATCAATAATCGATGCATTGCGGCAATCGTGTGATCCTACCTTTAGTGCTTCATCGTTTTTAAATGTTCTTCCTTCAGAATAAGGGAGGATAGTTAAAGTTAGTTATTATTTAATTGGTATTCCAAGAGAGGCAGCAACTAAAAAATATTTACGGCGCTATGTATAAGCAAAAATTGGCATGTAGTTAGCATGTAATCACATGTAATTTGGCTTAAAAAAGCTATACGAACCTTAGCCCGTTCAAATAAATCATAAATAATAATTATAATTAACTTAAATTTTGTTTATATTTATGATTTCAACGGGCTAAAGTTCGTATCGCTTTTTAAGCCAAATTACATGTGATAATTATTAATGAACAAATAACATCAAAGTTATTTGTAAATATTCATCATCAGCGTTCTTCTGTGCTTGGTTCACTGTGTGTGGTATCAGTTGATTTAGATTTCTGCCTTGTATACGAAACTTTTTGCAAAAGGTGTTTTGTAATGAAATCCCAAATTTACCATCTCTAAGTTGCAATAGTCTTACCATTGTCGTTTATTCTTTACTAATTATGCACATGTTAGTTAATTTGTTTATTTTTGTTATACCTAAGAAAAACTTTTTTGGTTTCTTACGGCTAAGTATATTTTCATTTAATTATTGCCACAAGACCCTTGGTTATTAATTTTAGTTAATTTAATTATTATTTTTCTAAATTCATTTGTTTCTATATTTATGATTTTTATATTGAATATATTTCGACCAATAACAGATCTTAGAGGTCCAACAATAGATTACATTATTTTTTTGTAAACTATGGAGTAATTTTTCTCATTTTCTCCTTCAAAGCTGCTTTAAGGTCATTAATTTCGCAATTCAAATCTAGCTTTTGCCACAAATTTTTAATTATATCTAAATTGTGGTTAGATTTTGATGACAACAACAATAAACAGCGATTATTCTGGTAAGAGTGGAACGTTTTCCTTATGTCCAGTTTTTCTGTACCCGGTTTCAGACTACTTTTTCGAATTGATGAAGCTTGTAATTTATATCTACTTATTTTCCTCCACAACACATAAAATTCTGACTCCGACCACAGAACGCGCATCCCATACCGTATGGTGACGACTTAAGCAAATTTTTAGGTTTTAACTCCTCGTTGGGCTTTCTCCACACATTAACCCTAATGTCCTAGACCAAAATGTTAAATTTTGACACATCTACAAACAAACTATCTTTCCAAAATGAAAAATCTTCCATCCAACAGTTGTGAGCGAACTAGAGTACTAATTTTTTATTTTTTGGGCTCACAAAAGGTTTTTGTGGAGCAATTCTTCCATTCAGGCCACCTTTCCTGAATACTATTCGTACCTTTTCTGCATTGCATCTCATATATACTTGTTCCTCAATCCTGTTTCATAATTCTGGACTACTTAATATTGGATTGTTTATGGACATTTGTAGTACCAAACACCCACCCCTGTCAGAAAAGTTTTTTTATTAGTGATTCTCTTTTCCTCGAACCCATTCAAATTTTTCACACCCTCTGATGAAAAACCGCGCCAACTAAGACCATTCCAGTGATTACGAGAATTCTATATTGAAAATCATTAGAAAATAACATTATTTGAATTATTACTGAATCAAGATATTTTGATTTTATTGACTTCCTTGGAAGTTCACTGAAGTTCACTGAATCTCTTAGGTCCGGAGTACATTGAATGCTCATAAGGAGAATAACATATTTGGAAAGTATAAGCAGCATATTTTACCGATGCATAAGCTAACTACAAAGTATTATTGACTTGCCTGCAGAAACATTTAGAGTTTTTGGCGGGAACCCATAGTTCGCGCACCGACAGTTCACCTTAAATAACTGGTAATAATGAATAAATACACAGTTTGTTAAATGCAGCCTAACGAGATCCCTAAAAGTTTAGTAGATAAAATTCAAATTGCAATGCAACTTCGATATTTTATTTTTTATTAAAAAACTTAGTTTAGAGTAAAAACTTCGAAGCATTTGAAGGTATTTCATAAATGCAGTTCTTAAGGATATTTTTCATTTCATCAAGGGTAAAAAAACAGCAACTGTACTTTTTATTAAAAAACACTATTAAATTTATTCGCAGAGAATTCCACTAACACATGAGAACCACTGAAAGGTTACTGAAAATTTTAATCATTTTGACAAAAGAAAGGAAAATCTATAAAAATTATATAAAAAAATCTACTTCATAAGCATGACAATGCAAAGGGGAAACATTAAAAACCATTGAAGTAGGAAAAGGCATAGACGAGTGTTGACTCGCAACAAATATTATATGAAATTATGGTAACTACAACAACAACAACGCGCAAATATGTAAGAACTACGGTCGAGCATGCGCACATGCAATTTTTGTTTTTATAAAAGTAAAAAATCAAAAGGACAATAGAAAGTTGTTTGGCTGTGCTGGTAAGCACAGGTTTTCTTCTTTCCTTTTCAAATGCTACCTGCTGGCGACAATGACCCTTGCATAAAATTGGGAAAACGAAACGAGGGTTCGTTACAAAACTCTGAATTCAGATAAAAAAAAATAGAGAGAAATGAAAATAATATAGAACAGAATTAGAAAATGCACATTTGTTTTTTGATTGCATCATTTGATATCAAAAAGAATTGGAGACAAAACAAAACAGCGCACACACGAGTATGAGCGTAAAGCAAACGTTACACTAAAACAAACAGAGTAGAAACATGCAGACGTGTTGTATTGCATTGGAATATAAGGAATTTTATGTAACCTTCACTTCGAAAGCAATTTTTCTCGCACGATAATGTGTGTTCAAAGATAAAAATATCCATACACATGTGATTCCGAACACACTGGAGCCCCGATTGGCGTTGTTTATAGGGAACGCGAAAATGTGACGCAAATTGAACTACATTTTTCTATATACATGAATACACCAGTTTTTTATTCATTGGGTAATTTTATCTTAAGTTACGTTTCTAATTGAGAACTAAATTCAATTACAATCAAGGTTGGCAAACGCTATAGTAAAAATACCGATACCGATTCAAATACCGCTAAAATTAGATACCGGTATCTATACCGATAGCGAATTTTATTTCGGTTAGAAAATACCGGTATCCAAAATACCGTTTACGTCTATACCGGTATGTACCGGTATACCGATTCCCACCAAAAATAAAATTTCAAAAATTTATTTCAATTAACTTTCTTTTATAAACACGTTTTTGTTCTCCTTTACACAATCTTATGAATCAAATCTCTAGACATATAAATGTTTTAAATTGGTGAAAAGAGCAAAGCCACTGTAAGCGAGAGTTATTGTATATGAAATCGCGAAAATGAGTATATTGGCTGTTATCGATACACAGGCTAATGCGAAGATTTAAAGTTTTGAAGAGGGCCTTTTTTATCATATTGCACATTAAACTGGTCCCAAACATATTTTTCTTTAATTGATATACTACATATGTGCTCTGTATAAAATATGAGGTTTGCTGTCATAAATGCCTAGCGGGGCCTAAAGTACCCGATGCACAGTGAGGATTTTGTCAAAAAATTGGAAATAAATTTCTAAATTAGCTGTTCTACTGCTATGAAATCTTACACAGCATTGAGGAAGGTGTCACACAGCTTAAGTCTGGAATTTAGACTATATATCTTTAAAGGGGGCGGGGCGGAGCCACAAAGCACCAAAATAGGCAACCTTGGGTTAAAGAAAAATAAAAATCCATGCCAAGCTCCTGTTTTTTATTAGATAAAAAAGATTTCTTGCAAGTGTTTTTTTTCCAAGAGCAAAAAAAGTCTAATACATTTATGGGTTTTCGCTTACAGCTTAGGAAATATTAGAGAAAAAATATTAAAGTCTTGACTTTTTACCAACCTTTCTTTGTCCACTGTTCTGCTAATGGAGAAGTCAAATGTTGTTAGATTAAAAAAATTAAACTCATTATGAATAAAGGACAAAATTTGTATTATTAATTATCAAAATCACAATTAAGTCAAAAGTTATAATCAATTTAAACTAAAATTTTGAACAAAAGTCGATTTTCGCAGTTTTTTGAAGAAACAAGTGGGTTAATTATTTCGCTATTATAAAAGAATTTCGCCAATCAATATGCCTTATCGTGGTTGGCGTATTTCAAATACGACTACGACTGTTTGGTAATAGATGAAAGAAAAACTGTTGAAGTCTTTTTTAATCTATTACCAAACAGTCGTAGTCGTATTTGAAATACGCCAATCACGATAAGGTAGAATATTTTCGTCTGAAATGTCTGTCTTAGGTAGAAAATTATGCAATCAATATGCAGTTTGCTTTCCAAGAAAATTAAATTAAAAATGGAACTTTTCAGTATTTTTCCAGTGTTCTTCTTATGTTTCGCTGGACGCTGATTAGATTTTTGGATATACATATTTAAAAACAAATCTTGTTTTAAGGTGGCGTAATACATTTTTTGTTTACAGATTTGGAATTTATTAAAATAGGTCTAATTCAAATATAGGGTTAATGGGTTGATAGAGATAATGGAGAAAAATTTTCGAAACTTTTATATCTGAAATTAAAGATTGCCATTGTTACAACTTAAAGTTAGTTAAAAGTAGGATTTTATCGGACGTATAAAAAGTTGTCCATCAGTACAATTTTAACTTAACCTAAAGTGAGCGTTAAGTTAAAGGCAATGTATCCTTCCCGGTAAGTTAAATTAAATTTATAATAATGAATAGCGTAAAGTAGCGTTTTATACGTCCGACAAAATCCTTTTAAATAAATTTAAGTTGTAATAATGGCACTAAATGTTAATTGTACGAGAAATTTGTTTTGTTTGTTTTTAAGTTGGCTACAAGAATATTGTTTATTGCTTGATATCAAATATTCAAATATTTGTTTCGTCTGAATTTGGCGAGTATGAATACGAATATCGAAAAAAGACTAATATTCGGGAATTCGAATACGAATATTCGCACATCACTAAGTACATACAATTCTACATGTACTTCGTGTATAATGTACAAACACTGTATGTATTTATTTTTATTATTTTGTTCAATTAACCAAAATGTATACTTTACACATATATGCAAAGTTTCAACTGCAGTTTAATTATTTTACTTTTTAATAAATTATTTTTTAATAAAAGTATAAAAACGTATTTATATGTTAATGTGAAAATACTCGCTTTTCGAATTAATTTAATAAAAAAAAGAGATTTTTTGCTATATCCACTGTCTCAACTAATAATTTAGCAGTCATACCGGTATACCGGTATTATAAATTCAATAACGGTATGTACCGGTAATACCGATACCGAAATAAATAAAATACCGATACCGTTACCGATACCGAAATTTAAAAATTAGTTGTACCGGTATCAATACCGATACCGTTATTTGTTTCGGTTGCCAACCTTGATTACAATAATCACTACATTTGGTTCACACATGGCAATTTTAGTTGAGCAACTTTTCAGATTAAGTTTGAGATATAAAGATTGGATGATGAGGCGAACCTTCATATTTTCCTCTTTTGCCCATGAACTAAAAAGTTGATCAACTAAAATTGCCGTGCATGGGACGAAGATTAACTACTTTATGCCATTCAGACTGCCGGAAATTCAAACGATATTTACCTGAAATTATGAACGACATTAAAAGTATTTGTACTTCTGTTGAATTTTTTCGTAATCAATATCTAATTCGTGGCAGTATACAAATACAACGAAAAAGAATTAATAGATTATTTTTGATGCATAATAATCAATGAATTTATGAAATTTGTTAAAATCGTTACACATACTTGTCAGTGGATCAGCATTAGCATAGTTAGCTCTAAGAAATATAACTGATAAAGGAATTAAATGACGTGAAGGGTGTTGTGGAACATTAAAATTTAGGTTGTTGATTTAAAATCCAGAGAATACATTGCCATTAATTATAATAATAATAATAAACGAGATTTGCAGCAAAATTCGGCGGATTTTAAGGGAAGGTAGCTGGATTAGAGCAAGGCTTGCAGAACAAGATGGTGGATTTCTAGGATTAAAGTTAGTTCACGAAGACAGTAAATAAGAAACTGTTTTTTCACTAATTCAATACTTTAAGAATGTTTATTTTAGATAGGGTCCCATGTTACCGATCCATACTCCAGCATAGGCCTCACGAGTGAAGTATCCAGACTTTAGCCTTGCTTGTCCTCATATTTATATGAGGAATATAATTGAGTTTTAAATCCAAAAAAATTCCCAAGTTCATGATATTATCGACAAACTCTAGCTGATAGTTTTCAACAAAGTAACAAGCAGCTATAGGACAATTACAAACAAATCACATATATGTATTTGCATTTATTTAAGTTGAGTTCCATGAGATTAATTTTGCACCACATGTAAAATGAATTTAAGTAATTTTGTAGAAGCTCGTGCTCATGCTTGTGACGATAACAGAGTGTAACTCTTACATCATCAGCATACATCAAAACATTGGATGAAAGAAAAACATCAGGTAAATTGTTGATAAACAATGTAAAAAGAAATGGGCCAAGGTTTATTATTTAAACAAACGATTTGATTTTCATTACTTAGATATAAATAAATCCATTTAGTACTATGGTTAACTTTATCAAAGGCCTTACCGAAGTCAGTATATCTGTGGGAAAAAGGAAAAAGTGCTTGAGTCAAGATAAGCTGATTTTGATTTAGTGGTACCTCCGTAATTTGCATATTTTAAAGTACCCCTGGGCAAAATTTCAGTTAATTTGTGCGATTTTTCAGGAGGTTACAGCACTCTGACTTCCGACTTATATTTTTTTTACTTCTAATCTGATTTTGAATAACAGCTTAATTGACGTTATACTTTGGTAGATTTCAACTTAAATGTATTACTTATAATGTGTAAAACGATGTTTGCATAAAAAAAATAAGGGTTAATAGAGAATTCCCCAATGTAACTGTAAAAGAAATAAATTTCTTCAAATAGACTTAAAAGCTTAAAATTGCTCTCCTGCAAAAAAGGAAAATATGACTTAAGCACTTTTTCCTTATTGACACAGATACATTAAATTAGTTTGTTTTTGTTGCAGATATCTACTATAAATAAAAGTCGTAAGATGAAGAAGATTTGTAGTTGTGGAATATCTTTTTTGAAACCCGTGTTGATAGGGGAAACCAAATTTGCTTTGCTACTCGATAACATAAACTCTCTGTAATAATTTTTTCAAAAACTTTTAGAGTAACACTTAGTTTTGCAATACCACGATTTGCTATAAATAATAAACGAGTTCCTCCATGCACTCTTAAATGTATCATATATGATTGAGGTATTAAATAAAAGTTCTAAAGGGAAAGCAATAGATTTCTCGTAGTTGATTAAAATGTTGCTAGGTATTTTATCAGGGCCAGAGTTAAACGAAAACTTAAGACTTTTTAATTCGTTAGAGATTGTTGGAATGTGAGTAAATGGAATAGATGTTGCTAGGTTGGCACATATTTTGAATATATAATTACGAGAAACCCCCAGCATAAAGTCTAAGTTTAATTTTTCTTCTTTTCTTTAGAAACTCACATTAATTAATAAAAATATTTCATTCAATAAGAACTGAAATTACTGAAGTTAAGCCTGACTAAAAATTATTTCTGATTAAAATTCACTAAAGTTCAATTAAAAATCTAAAAATGTCTCTCTTAATTCATCATGGGCACGTGACAAAACTATTACTTCGTTTATGCGCGCACTATTTGCAAATAAAAATATTTGCAAATAAATTAACTCACTGTTTATACGGCATTTTAAATGTATAAGAACTTGGTAGCACTTACATGGAAATGTTACTTATGTTTGCAAAAAAATTGTGCAGATGTGTAAAATAAAAAATAATAATTTGTGTTTATGGTAATTTTTTCTTCTTTCAATGTTTTTTGTGCATTATTTTATCAATTTATAGTTTTTTATTAGCAAAAATTTGTAAGTGTGGCAACCTCAAGCATTTTATTTGCAAATATTGCGTTAAACGTGAATAGTTTTCTGAATTAGTAAGTCACAATAAAAACGATAATATGGCAACAATTTACAGTTTTATTTGCAAATAAGCCCTGCGTATAAACGTAGTATATGTTCACTTGGCAATGTGAATATCGTAAAAAGATAAGTAAGAATAGTTAAACATACTGAGGTAGAGTAATATAATTTCGTGCTAACCGAAATAGAAAAATGAAAAATTGGAAAAACAGAAAATTAATAGTGATACTTATAAATGTGTTTACCAAAGGCAAATCAATTGTATGCACAACAATCATTTCTCATATTCCATTAAATAGAAAATTTGATTTAAATAGCTGATGTTAATAAGAATCTCTACCCAAGTACATAGACAGACTAGGGTGCTGATGAAGTTCGTGGCTGCACAGAAAAATATCGGTATTTCGGCTATAAAGTCTAAGTTTAATTTTTGTTCTCTTCTTTAGAAAGTCACATTAGTTAATAAAAATATTTCATTCAATAAGAATTGAAATTACTGAACTTAAGCCTGACTAAAAAATAAATTACTTATGATATGATCGTCCCTGGATTCCGTTTGTTAAAACTTCAGAGTAGAAGGGAAGTTATTTGATATTTTTCTTAGAGTTAACAACTTTTATAAAACGATTTTGGATTGTGTTTGAAATTGTACTTCATTGTATTTATATAATTGGTGTAACATGTTTATTAAGCGAGGAGTAGAAAGCGCTACGCGTAGTCCACAGAAGAGTCAGATTGTTTGTATTTTCTATAGTGTTTGTTCTTTTTGTTTTTAGCTTGAGATAAGCATTTATTATTCCAAGGTGGACCAGTTCTTTGCCCAGGTATAGATTTTGGAACACATAAATCAATAAAAGAATACAATTTGTTGTACAACTGATCAGCTTCTTTATAGCATCCTAATATGTTGTGCCAGTCTGTGTCAATTAAACTGTGTATAGCTACAAACAAAAAGTTGTTAAAAAGCGTGATATTCGTTTACACATACAATAACAAGTATCACTGAAAATAAAATTTAACTCAACAACTTTTTTCTTTAATTCTTTAAATTTCTTTATTGGCTGAAAAAATATATTTGTATTTCCAACAAAGGTGCATACAATTTTGTCTATCAAATATGTATGCAAAAATCATCAACACAGAAAATTCAAGAATTTTCAGTTTTCACCTGATTTTAACCGAAATCGTAAAATTGCGGTAGACAACGTTTACAAGAAACTCGAAAAACTGCATTAACATTTTTTGCAATAAATTTTTTCTCATAAGCATTTATAGTTTATAAGAAACAAACTTCTATATGAAAAAGGTTTTGATTTAAATAAACAACAATTCAAGGCAAAACTATAGATTTTCAAGTTTTTTTCTCGTTCAATATTTTGTTAAATTGTACCTTAATCATCTTGGAAGCTTAAATGCATAGAAAACTTATAAATAGAACGCGAAATAAATGGTGCTTAAGTTTTAAGCGTCGATGTTGATTTGGAATAAAACACAAATTATTTAGGAAATTATTTTTATTTATTTTTTTTATTATGATAATATGTTACAGTTCAATTGTGTATGGAACAAAATATTGGCCAAATGACCGCCGCGACCTCGGCGGCACAACTCTATCCGATGATCCAAATTTAGGTTCTATGCCGCTAATGTGCCAAACTATCTCGTCCTTTAGGTCTTGAATTGTTGCTGGATTATCGATGTACATTTTTTCTTTCAAATAACTCAAAAGAAAGAAGCCCAACGGTATCAAATCACATGATATTGTCGGCCAATTGACATCGCCAGCACGTGAGATAACACGGCCATTGAATTTGTCGCGCAAAAGAGCCGTTGTTTCGTTAGCTGTGTGGCAAGTGGCACCGTCCTGTTTAAAGCACATATCGTCCAATTCGGTCAATAAAATGCTCGTTATCATCTCACGATAGCGGACACCATTCACAGTAACTGCCTGAGCGGACCACCACCACCATTTTACGAGAAGGCGACCAATTTTCATATTTTTATGGTCACTGGTTGTAAAATGTTAAAGTTCATTTGAAAGAAGACACTAGTGTTAGTCGGGAGCCAAAAAATTAAAACTTTATTTGAATTATATCACAGTGAACAGGAGGACTCAAAAAGCACATTTTCAGTATTTTGCTAAAATGAGAAATTTCTTAGTAAGCTTTTGATTTTTAAATTTCTATTGCTCTTATGCAAAAACAATTGTTAAAGTTAAAGCAGGCGTTAAAACCGGTTTTGCCATACAAAATTCGTTTGTTAAGCCAACTTTAAATTTACCAAAAGCTTTTGCATAAGGGGGTATAACTTTTTCCTTTTATGAGATATTTAATCGAAATAAATTTTGTATAATTACCTTATTTGTTAGCTATCAATACTAGAAAGGTAAAGGGTATAAAAATACAGACACTTCAACTGAACTTATAAAAGACATTTTACAAAATGGTGTATTTCGTAGTAAAACAATCAGGTTTTTTAAATTTATTTTTATTTTGCTTAAAAAGTTATTACACATTTAATTAAACTGAGTTTTTAATCATGATCCTCCATGTACTCAAAAAACGCATATTTAAAAATTAATAATTTTTTTCGACTAAAAAAAGTAGTTCCATCAAGAAAATAATAACTAATAATTACTTCTCAAGAATCGATTATTTCAGTCTCACGGCTTGTTAAAATCATTAAGTTGGTACATCTTAATACGGGGGTGTAGCTGGTTGAAAAGTTATGCTAGGAACACAAATAGGACGAACAACGGACTTCGTCCGCTGCGTTAATTCGTCAGATGAAGCACAATAAGGACGAATTTACTCACCGAATTCCTCTCTTTTATTTGATAAACTTGGTTGTTGTGTGTACAAATATATATAGAGAGAGAGAGGAAATTATTTTTTCCTTATTTTGTACTACCCTCAAAATAAAATTCAATTCATCTGTACTTAAATCAATCCAGAGCGGTGTTATAAGTACGGTAAGTATGGATTTATTTAGATCCAGTACAGAAGGCTTGATTCAAGTACGAATAATTCAACTACTAAATATTTAATTTTATCCATATCTAATCCTGAATCCGTACTTGTAATAAACCAAAAACGAGATTGATTTCAGGAAACATGAGATTGAATCAAACTAAAAATGTGCATGATTCAAGAATTTCCGAGATTGATTAACGAAAATCTGATATTGAATTAATCTAAATATGGGATTGATTGAATCCCGAATCCGTTTTTGAAGTTTAAAACGATATTGATTCAAGAATTTTCCATTTCATTTAATACCGAATTGGACTTGAATCAATTCCAAAACATGATTCATTTCAGGAAAACTGATATTGAATTAATCTCAAAATGCACTTGATTCAAGAACTTCCAAGTTTATTTCATCCCGAATGCGTAATTGAAATAATCCCAAAAAGCGATTGATTTCGGAAAATCTGATATTGAATTAATCTCAAAATGCCCTTAGTTTAAGTATTTCCAAGTTGATTTAATTCCGAATCCATACTTGAAATAATCCAAAAACGATATTGATTTGAGATTTTTATGATATTAATATGTTTTGTTTAAATTATTGAGAGAAATATTGGTACTAATAATAATTTATTTTACAGATAAAAGTAACAATTTAAAGTGAATAGTAAAAACCGAATTTAACAAAATTAGCATTAGTAATGCAATAATTTGTTAAACACATAAAACATCTGGTGCCCGATGGAAAAATGGGCTTTAATAAAACGGCAATCAGGTAGTCTTGCGAATCTAAAAATGAAAACAAATAATATGAGAATCATACTGGTATACTTGAAAAAAATAAACATACTCGTATGATAAAAATATGGAAAAATAAGAAAAAGTATTTACCTACCGATGCTATGACTCTCTTTTGCTTTACACATCTGTTGTCTACACTGAACCAAATGTCGTAGGTATTATTAACGAAAAAATTTAGTAGACCCTTAACGAAAAAAATCGTTAAATATACTCGCTTTTTATTCAAATGTAAAGAAAATTTATTAATATAAACAAATTTTCTTCAAAACAAATAATAGATTTTTGTTAAAAATGTAGTAAAATACAATCTGTTGGCTTGAATAAAAATTAGTTAAAATAGTTTCTAAAACTCTGTTAAATAAACTAAATTTTAGTTAAAACAGTGGTAAAATAGTAGAATCGCATGGTAATCAAAACTACACCTAAAATAGTTAAATTAACGTCGTTGAAGGAAGTAAATTAGAATAATGTATCGCTTATTTTAATAAATTTTGTTAATTTAACTCCCAAAAAAGTGTTAATTTCGTTAAAACAAGAAGAAGACTAAGGGCAAATAAATCAGTCAATGATTATATGTATTTTATTTTTAAATCTGATTTAAACACAAAATTTTGTTTTTCACCACAAAATTAAATGAATCTTAAATAGCCAACATTGTGCATTTAAGCGTTGTTTAAGTTTTACAAACATACCATATGTTTTGTGCATGTGTGTGTTTTTTGAATGCATGTACATAAACATCATGAGGTTATATTAAAAATAATTTCGTTTAATTTTCGGAAATATACAACAAATGTAACACATATTTTCATTTCATGAAATATATAAATAGAAAAATGCATTCCGATGCTCTTTTTGTATCATAAAATGTGTTTTTTGCTATTTCATTTTTCTGCAATTTGATAAATCAACTTTCTTATTTATATTAAACAGCTGTTCTTTGGAAAGCTTTCCATAATATTTGGAAATATTGTAGTGCTACCATACTTTCAACGTAATTTGATATTAACTTTAATAAGCCACTGAAAAAATGAAAGTGTATTTAAATCAATTTTAATTTTTTGTGAAAATTAACTTAAACTATGTTTAAACATTCAGTGATTTATTAGCTATTATTAATGAACTAAAACGTTGTAGATTTGAAGAAATTTCGTAGAATTCAACTAATTTCATATATTAGAATTGAATAAGATTTTTGAAATAACTAAAACTACGTAGAATTGAAGAAATGGCAGTGGAATTGAAGAAATTTCGTTAGTTTTAACAATTTTATTATCTTTACATCGAATAATGGCATGTAAAAGTGAAGAAATTTCTTCATTTCGCACAAAAAAAAAACATATGCAAGAACAGTTAAGTTTGTTTGGCGAACGCTTTATTTCATTTGTGGTTGATTATAAGTGCGGTGTCATTGTTAAAAAAAAGAATTCTTATAAATACAATAATTTTAATGAAATTAAAGTATATTATAAAAAATAATTATTATACATACAAATATTTATGTTACTTATCTATACTATACACATTTCATAAATTTATAAATATGAAGTGTTATATATGTAAAAAAATATTATCTTCAATTGAAAGTTTAATTGTGCATTTAAAAATTTATCATTCACTTTCCTCACATAGTACATTTCACAATTATTTAGTAATATTCACTCTTTTAAGCAAAAGCTAAACATATGCTCAGTTTTACAAGTCACACATTTAAAAATAAAATTTGTTTAAAAACATCAGTTCAGAGTGACAAAATAGTAAATGTGTTAAAAGGTAATATTGTAAGTGATTCAATTATTGACCAACTTTTCAATACTGTTGATAACAATAACTTTACAAGTTTATCGGAAGGCTTTTTTTCTGCAAATGCCGCTAATTTCAGTTTATCGCTTCATAGTAATAACAACTTTACAAAAAAAAAAATGTAGAAGATATACAAAAATTAGTTTCAAATATAATATTAGCACCAGTTGCCACGCAGTTGACATATTTTGCTTCTTACATTTCAAATTTTGAGGCAAAGGCTCGTTTAGAAAACGAGTATACACGCTTCGTTGTTAATGGTGGTTTCTTAAAACGGTATAATTTTTTGCTTCCCATTTTGAAAATAAATTTCCACTTGAAAAACTTTTCCCGAAATTCCATACGCTTCTTTTACATCGTTTTTTGCATGTATTGCAAACTATTGTACGTTACCTGAGCAGAGTAGTAGTTTAAAAATAAAACAATGCAATATTTATAAAAATACAAGTGTCTAAAAAATAATGCCTCTCTGTTATGAATGAATAATATATTTATGTTTTGATCTCAACTAAAGCCCACGTTTCTAAGCTGATTACATTTATAATCGTCATCGCTCCGAAAGTGCAACCCCATCACTGCTCTAAGGGAATCTATGGCATTAAGAAACTAGGGGTTCTTGGTCACCTAGAGCGATAACATTTTTCTAAGTCCGGTCTTACAACTCGCTGTAGCAAAAGAACATAATTATAAAATCAAAACCAAAGAGGCATGTGTTTGTAGAATGTTTTTGTATCTACTCGTATTAATCTCTTTTACCTAAAATTTATATTTTTGTCTGTAGTTAAACTACTGATGCAAGAAAAAATTACAGGGCGCAAATTGCAGCACTCGTTATCGAACGAAATTGCGAAATATTTCAACAGAGTTTATGTGGAAATATTTCTTAATTTCGTTCGTTATCGAATGCCGCGATTTGCTGCCAGATTAGCATTTATTTTTAATTGACAACATTTAAGAAGCAGCTTTGAATACGTTTAAGTGGCTCATTTACTTGAACAACGTTAGAACTCGAAAAAACAGTTTTACGGAAAACAAGTGCAAAGTTATTTATTTATACACAACTTAATGGTAAATGAAAATTTTATTTTTGATCTCAAGATTTTAATATACGAGATATTGGTATACAATTTGTATATAATGTGAATAACGAAATGAGGATTGGTTCTACATTATTAAAGCCTGTATTGCACATGTGCATGTCGAAGCTACATTGACTACATGCCGTGTACTAATAACACATGTAAATGTAGAAATTCACACCTTTACGCATGTTCTGCCTTTTAAAATTCTATAAAATTTTTACTATAGCTCCTACTTTTTGAGTTTGACGTGGTTGTTTTACTACTTACACAGTTTTTTTTTTTGCAAGGATACATGTTTTTACATTTTTCACATTAAGATTTTGCTCCTAAACACATTTTTCTACTTACCCTTTAAATGTTGATAGATTTCCTTCTCAATCCAGGTCCCTCAGAAGCTGAAGCAGTTGCGGTCATCTATTGTTTCCACAGGCGAATTGTCTTCCATTTCAGAAAGCATTAATATCCATTTTATTATAATTTTCTTATTTTAATGTACTTTTTTTTTCTTTTAATTTTCTTTTATTTTAAGTTTTGAATTTTTATTTTGTGAGTTGAATGTTGTACTCTTTTTTATTTCAATTACTGATTTTTAGGGTTCCGTACACCGAAGGTGAAAAAAGGAACCCTATTGTTTTGGCTACGCTGTCCGTCTGTCCGTCACACGGTATTTTCTCAGGAACCGTAAGAGCTACGGACCTGAAATTTGGACAGAGTATGTAGAACCTTGGCCACTACAACAACAAATACATCAGAATTAGAAATTAAAGGGTGCTCCAAAATGAGCGAAAAATATTAAAATCTCATGTAATATACATACAATTGTATGTACATATGTATATTGACACTTGAAATTTGTAAATTTTTATATAGACTACAACAATAAACATTAAAATATTAAAAAATTTAAATTAAAGGGTGGTCCATCAGTTAATGCAATTTTGACTATGTAATTTTGACAACTGGAGACCGTAAGAGGTAAACTCTTGAAATTTTCAAAAACGGTAAAACTAAAAAATCCGAAAATTATAAAATCACCAATCTGAAAAAAATCGCCAAAACCTGAAAAAAATCGCCAAAAATTTAAAAAAATCGGCAAATCAAAAAAAATCGACAAAATTAAAAAAAAAATTCTAGCACTTAAATAAATCGCCAAATTCGAAAAAATCGTTTAAATGAAAAAAATCGCCAATATGAAAAAAACGCCAAAAACCGAAAAAAATCGCCAAAACGCGAAAAATGCGCCAAAACCAAAATAATTGTTTATGTGAAAAAAAATCGCTAAAATGAAAAAAAAATCGCCAAAATTAAAAAAAATCGCCATATTTAAAAAAAATCGCCAAAATAAAAAATCGCCAAAATAAAAAAAAACCAAAATAATAAAAATCGCCAAATTAAAAAAAAACTTCAAACACCAAAAAATAATCGCCAAAAAGTGAAAAAAAGTGCCAAAACTCAGAAAGCGCCAATAAATTCAAAAACCCCCAAACTAAAAAAAAAACGCTTAAGACCGAAAAAACTCAAAAACGAAAAAAATGCCAAAACTATAGTTTATATTTTTCGTATTGAATTACATATCTCGTGCCCGTACGGAACCCTTCGTGCGCGGGTCAAAGTCGCACTTCACTGAATTTATTTCATTTATTTTGTATTTTTATTGAATTTCAATCCTGAGCACACTAATGAACTTAAAATATATTTTTTTGTTAAAACGTTTTTTATTTTTTTTCTTTACATGTGTATAGCTTGTATATGTTCGCTCAATTTAAGAACTTTGTACTTGATTTAAGATTTTTACATGATTTAAGCACTTTATTACTCAATTTAAGAAACTTCAGGATTGCATTTCTGAAGTAATCCCGTTTTCGGATTGTTTTAAGTAAATGTTAGTACTATTCGTACTTAGGTTTTTAAGTACAGTTCGTACTAAAATTAATTAGAAAAAATTTGAATTTAGTGAATACTGAAGTCAACACAGTGTTGTTGGTAGAACATATCTAAGTTGAATTTCTAGCTTGGATTAGGTAAAAAAAACTCGGGTAACTATACTTTAGCATTATTGTTGAGAAACTACAAAAAATATTATAGATTTTTCACGAAAAGTGGTATAGTTGAGTGAGATACCCAAAAGGGGTAGATTTGACTTTGACATTGACTTGCAAAAGAATTATTTTCTTACAAAATAACAAAGCTCCACTTACGTCGTTTTATCTGAACACATTTCAAAATAATTTTTTGATATTTGCTTGGTTATTAAGAAATCGAAATCAGTCGTGTGTTTGTTTTAGTCTGTTCTTGTCATAACTGTATTTTATACGGTGTTTATCTTTATTTTAAGTCTAATGTTATTAATAACCCGCATGAATTTTTAATTTTAGCACTTTTTCCTGACAAGAACACCCTATATCATCTTCGGAGTTGTAAGGACAATGTTTTTCTTCCGCCACAATCACTTTCATCGACATATGTATGTAAATTGTTTAGCCACAACACAATTTTTAATATATTGTTTTTTTAATTTCCCTAGGATTTGGCCCTTAATAAAATGTTTCCTAAAAATTAGTTGGAATATTTTCATATATATCTACATAATAGTGTAAAAAAAATTTGAGAAATATTGATACTGAGACCGCAGCTTCAAAAATAACTCGTTTGGCTCTCCTGAAAAATTAAATTTTTGACTTACACTGTTATTAATGAAAACCACAGATACATATGTATGTATTGAAAGTAAAAATCATAATTTGCAAAATTAAAAATTATCATTCTAGAAAAAAATCATGATATTATATTTTGGTCCGAAAATCATAAAAAAATAAAATCACCATTCTGGCAGCACTGCAGACAACAGCCAACTTTATAAAATATAAAAGAGAAATTCGCTAAGTAAATTCACACGACGAATTTACCCAGCGTATTCCCAGTTGTGTTCCAAGCATAAGTATGAAAATAAATGGCTATAAAATTTATATTTATTTAATTATAGTATAAATCGAACCAATTCGTTATCTTTTGAACCCATGATTCAATAAATGATTTGTCATGTGTTTTTTGCTGGGTATGTTCAGTTTTATAATTTTATAACAAGATTTTGTATGTAAGTTAACAATTACCGAATGAGGTGTAAATGCAAATTGTATACATACTTATTTTATGCCGAAATAGTTTTAATTTTAATATAATAATATAAAACATAATTTAATTATTAAATTTGTCAAATGTGTTTACATATTCCCATATTTTTTTTAAATGAAATTCCTCTTAATACCGTAGGGAAATTTTGCAAATAACAGGAAATTTTAAAATGGTCTTTTTTTAGTCCAAAATAACTGTTGCATAGAAAAATGCATAAGCAAACAATATTATTTAGTTTAAACCGCCATCTATCCAGACGTAGTGGGACATAGCTACGAAATTTATTATATATTTCCTAGTGTTGCATACCTTAGGGATGAAATAATTTAATTGGGACAAAAAATAACAAAACTTTGGATATTATTTTTAAAATGAATTGTCAACGTGATCAATTGGAATTTTTACTCATTGTACATACTTATTTATAATCAGCGTTGCCGTGTTAGTTACTTTTTATCAAAATTTGTTAAATTTTTTCCAATGTGTACTCAGCGAAGTCAATTCAGCGCGTTGAATATTTTTTTACTTTTTTTTTGTATAAGTTTAACAAATTTCTAGTATCCAAAACTCTGATAAAAACTTTCAAGTTGGTTATTGATTCAGCTGTGGCAAATAAAATTATGTTGACCTTACCTTAGAATTAAAAACGCATTTTAATACAGTAAATGGCAAATGGTATTGAAATTTCACAGCTATAAATATTTATTAATGCTGGAAATAATACTATTGATTTGTATATTCCAAATTTCAACTTAAACTGGTATAACATGTGTTTAAACATCCTCAATGGACGCTAATTTCAATAAAAACTTGGTTTGGTAATTGTGACGAACGCTGCCCCGAACATTTTCAATGGCGGCGATTTTTGTAAAAAGCTAAGTCAATAGTTTTTCTTTATTGCAATAACAATTATAAATAAAAAGCTTATCTTATTATTTAAAATACAGTTCCAAAGTCTTAAATCTGATATCGTGATCGCTTTAAAAGTAAAAAGTTAAATGTTTTTTCTTAATTAATTTTCTTATTGTTTCCTTCTACTGTTTATTTAATTTTTGTCTTTTTTTACAGTGAGATTACACGAGACATAAGTTTGGAAATTTTTGTGTTGGCAATTGTCAAATTCTGTTGCTAACACAAATAAATTCAGTAAAGTGCGAATTTGACCACGCACGAAGGGTTCCGTACGGACAAAAGATATGTAATTCAATACGAACTTTAGTCTATATAAAATACAGTTTTTGATTTTTTTCGTTTTTGAAATTTTTTAGTTATGGCGATTTTTTCGTTTTGGTGATTTTTTTTTAATTTTGGCGATTTTTGGTTTTTGGAGTTTTTTTATTTTGGCGACTTTTTCATTGAGGCGCTTCTTTAGTTTTGACACTTTTTTTTCTCATTTTGGCGATTTTGTTCGGTTTTTGGCGATTTTTCAATTTGGCGATTTTTTTTTATTTTTGCGATTTTTTTCATATTGGCGATTTTTTTTCATATTAACAATTATTTTGTTGCTGGAGCCTTTTTCGCGTTTAACGATTTTTTTCGGTTTTTGGCACTTTTTTATTTTGGCGATTTTTTTTTTTCATTTGGACGATTTTCTCGAATTTTGCGACTTATTTTTGTGTTAGAAATTTTTTTTTAATTTTGGCGATTTTTTTTACTTTTTGGTGATTTTTTTTTTGGTTTGGCGATATTACAATTTTCGGATTTTTTAGTTTTACCGTTTTTAAAAATTTTAAGTGTTTACCTCTTACGGTTTCAAGATATAGCAAGTTGTCAAAATTGCATTAACTGAAAGTTCTAGTTTTCCATAATAAAACCCTCAAGGCCTTTTAGGGTTCCGTACATCAAAAGTTAAAAGGAACCCTACTGTTTTCGCTACGCTGATAGTCTGTCCGTCACAGGCTATTTTCTCAGGAATAGTAAGAACTACGAACCTGAAATTTAGAACTTTGGGCGCTACAACAACAAATACATGCGAGTTAAGAATTAAGGGGTATTTCAAAATAAGCAACGAATAATTTTAAAATCCCATGTTATATAAAATTTGTAAGGTTAGTGTATTTTTATACAGGCTAAAACAATTAACACTAAAATTTAAAAATTTTAATTAAAGGGTGTTCCATCAGTTAATGTAATATTGAATATGTAATTTTGACAAATTGCTGTATCGTGGAAACCGTCAAAGGCAAAATCTTGAAATTTTAAAAAATGGTAAAACTAAAAACTCCGAATATTTTAAAATCGCCAAACAGGAAAAAAATCGCCAGAACGAAAAAACTAAAAACGAGAAAACAAAAAAACGCTCAAAGCTGAAAAATTCCTAAAAACTAAAAAATTGCCAATACTATATGTAGAGCTGGCGAGCAAAACCAGACTAGTCCCGTTAACTGTTTTTTACAAGAAAAGCAAATAACTGAACTACTTAGATAGAGACTAGCAAGGAAAATTTAGTTTTCTTAATTTTTTAAGGTAGTATCGAACTGTTTTTGAATGAAAATATTTCGTGACATCATAGATGTGTACTGGGAGAACCCGAAAAAAATATAAAAAAACATGTACTAAGGACATGTCTAGTTTTGTTCGCCAAATCCTCATATATTATAAAGGCTAAAGTTCATATAGTATTACATAATAATGTCCGTACGGAACCCTTCGTGCGCTAGTCGCACTTTACTGATTTTTTTTAGTTTAGTGCTATATATTTTTTACACGCATTTGATGTTGGCGATTATGGAAGGCTGTCTTACAAGAAAAAATCATTAGTGTGATATTTATTTTAATTATCCTGGATAGTTTTGGTATCGTACTGTTTTTGGGGTCGATGAATCCATTATTGATATTTATTTTTACCTAAATGTAACGCTAAATGGCGCTTTCAAACAAATTTTGCTATTTCTTGTAGATTGTCATAGTAAGAACGATGGTTTTACTTTTTTGAGGCTAAAAAATCAATTTTTGATGCTGGCTTCATTGTTCAAAATATTTCCAATGATATTACGAAGTACATTTTATTATTACCAGTACGTAACTATTACAAAAATTTTATGTACTATATGAAAAATTATAATGCTTGTTTTTGAAATAAAAAAATATTTTTTTTATTGCAAAATCAACTTTTGGATTTAAAAAATAATATATATATTTATGATTTGAACGGGCTAAAGTTCGTAACGCTTTTTAAGCCAAATTACATGTGATAATTATTAATGAACAAATAACATCAAAGTTAGTTGTAAATATTCTGACAACAACACATAGTTGAACGGAACAGCCAGCCGTTTTCGAAGGCCACTAAACCTTCATGATCAGCGTTCTTCTGTGTTGGTCCACTGTGTGTGGTGTCAATTGATGTAAATTTCTGTCTTATATACGAAACTTTCTTGCAAATGGAATACGTGAATTGTTTTAATTCATCGTATTTCAATTTTGCTGAAACGTGTTTTGTAATGAAAGCCCAAATTTACCATCTCTAATTTACAACAGACTTACCATTGTCGTTTATTGTTTACTAATTATGCACATGTTAGTTAATATATGCTTAAGTATGTATATGTATGTATGTCTCAATAAGATGTCATAATATTATAATTTTACAAAAAAAAAATTGTTTTTATAACAAAAATTGTCTTAAAATTGTTCTCGTCTAAAGATGGTCATTGACAACTATGCATTAAAAGCTCTAAGGCTGAGGTTACATCTGGCATTTCTTGTGTGTCATTTGCCCAAAAGACTTAACCAACTAACTTAACTTTAACTTTAACTTAATAAATACATGTCTGAATCAAACAGTTTTTCATCAGTAATTAGTTGGTTACGCTTTTCTTGCGATTGTATGGCATTTGGCACACAGATGTAAACCCGGCCTTATACTGGGTCTCCACGTAGCAATTTCATTGCTGAGAATTAGCAATAACGTCAGCAAACTAATTTTTTTTTTGCTTCTTGCTTGAGGCGGACAACCTGTCTGACAATTTTTTCTACAAATCTTACACATTCAAAGGGCTGGTATTGCCTAAAATATATACATATTTCCAATGCAAAAATACAAAAAATTTATGTTTATTTTCTCTTATATTATGTTTTGGGATGATGTCTTTTTATATTTTGGTAGAATTCACTGTTTTGCAAAAATTAATAGAAAAAAAACAAACAAAAAAGTGACAAGATTACTTGGCAATCATTGCGCAATAGATTGATATGGACATGGACACAATCAAACTTGACAATTGCCGCTATCGATATTGATACGTGAAGACACAGTGTTATGCAATTTAACAATACAGTTGCGCGTTTTTCGAAATTTGCGATAACAATACGTACACAGAACTTACATGCAAGTACTTTCACATCTAAAGGCTGAGTAAAAGAGAGAACCATTTGCTATGGTCGGCTTTCAGAAAACAAGTACTATTCAACTGAACTGGAAACAAATTATTCCTTGAATTATAAGTTCATTGTACTTCAATTAAATAAAAATAATGAAAAATTGTAATTAATTTTTTATGAAAAAATAACCTTTATTAAAAACAAAATTGTGCGGGATACATAAGAAACATAACTTTTAACCCTTACCCAACAATATTGCAACAAAAAAACGTACTTAGTTTCTTTCTACTCTTCATATTTATTTTTACAATTCTTCTTTGGTCAATTTATTCACACGAAATGATTTTAAAATATTCAACTTAATTTTTAATTCTGCTTTTTTAGCCTCCGACACTTTACCAGCCTTCAAACGTTTTAAGCGTTCCGTTTCTTTCTCCACAAATTCATAACCATTCTCTATGACCTTCTCCATAAAGATGAAATAGATTTTAGCACTACTTTTCTCCCCATCCTTGGTTAAACTTTCTCCTAGCTTCTTCGCTTTCTCCAAACGCTCCTTCTGCTGTGACTCTTCGAGATTTGCAAAGTTTTTAGCCAAATCATTGAAGTCCTTAAGGCAACCTTCACGTCCAATATACAAATCTGTATTTGAACTAACAAAAGCCTTCAAATTATCCAATGTAACATCCATGTGTGAAGGTAATGGTATGGGCTTTTCCTCGCCGTTGCGAAATAGAAATATGGCGGGAAAATTTTTATCATCAACATTGAATCTTTCTCCCAGCTGTTTATTTTCATTGTCTCCATAATCTTTGATGCCCACAGTGCCAATTAAAAGATCGTCAGTAACAGAATTAGCCACTTTGGAGAAGGCTGCAAATGCTTCGTGCTTTTCACCATAAGGAAAGGCAATATCAAATTTAACCAAAGCGTATGGAAAACGCTTAAGAGTTTTTTCAAAATTCATATCATCCAAATCCAAACAACCCGGACAAGTATTGGCGAAAGTTATTGAACATAGAACAGCCAATATAATGAATGATGTAACGAAGTGCTGTGCTAATCGATTTGACATGTTTTCTACACTTTGTTAACTATTATTTTTTATTTATTTCTTTGTTTATTCTACGACCACAACAATTAGGCACTCCACCATCACCCGACAATATTAAAACTAAAGTATGACTAAAAAAATAAACTAGAGTTTGAAGTTGTAGTTTAATGGCCAACATGCAAACATTGGCTGTCAGCATTTAATTTAATGCATACATACGGATGCCAAGTGGATAACATTTTCGTTTGTCTTACAAAATATTTTTAATCCCCACAAATTCCCTATTATTCAATATCACATATTAATATATAAATGATATTAATTATTTATATGAGCTTTGGCCCTTAAAAAACTTATTTAGATCATATTATATTATAGGATAAACCTGAAAATAATAATTTTCATATGTTTATGTGTAAATAGTAATTTTGACAGGTACCACATTCCATCAATTAAGTAATGCTCAAAAAATTTATTAAGAATTGATCCTCATATCGTTATTCATATTGTGTAAAAATTTCACACAAATATCTTTTCTACTCAAGTCGGGAGAAAAAAATATTTTTCCTTTAAGTTGTGTGTAAATTTAAAACTATTAACACGTTTTCTGTCAACCTTTTTTTAATTGTCAAAGCAAATGGGCTGGCCGATAGCTTCAACGGTTTACAAGACCGAATAATGCAAGTTTATCACTTAATATTTTAAATTTTGTTGGAATCAATCTTCCACTTGATAATTCCAAAAATCAGGAAGCTTAGGAGCTTTTACAGATGATATTTCAGGCAGTGATGCCAACTTTTTTGGCTCCAAGTGCACATTAAAATTTAAAAAGAGTACTAAAAAGCGTAATTTTGAGATCTAAAAAGCGTAAAAAGCACTAACGTGAAAAACGAATGAAGTTCAGTAATGTTTAATATTTTCTAAATTATTCTCTATTTCGGCAATATCAGACGAAAAAGGTATGCATTACACTGAAAAAATAAGTACACCAAGTTTTTAATAAAGTAATTTTAAGAAATACCAAATTTATTAAAAGCACTAACGCTAAAAAAGCATTAAAAATAGTGCCAAAAGCACCATGTTGGCATCGATAATTTCAGGAGTATTCAAAGCTCGATCATTTTGTGATGAATCACTTCCTCAAAAACGAAAAATTTTATAATTCTGCTTCTCGTTTCGGGTTAACCAATTATAAATTAATATACATTTATATGAATAAAAATGTTTAATTAATTATTTAAAATTCATAATAAAATTGATTTTGGTTACAAATTACAAAAAAGTTTTATTTTAATAATGATGAAAGTATCATAACAATAGATTGTAATAAAATTATTTTTTTTTAATTCCAATTCTTAATAGTTGCAAGTAACTATAGTCCCAATCAAGGTTGGCAAACGGTAAATATACCGATAGCAGTTCAAATACCGCTAAAATTAGATACCGGTATCGTTAACGATATACCCAACAAAAGAATTGCAGCAATTTATTTCTATTAACCCTCTTTTAGAAGCAAGTTTTTGTTCTCCTTTGCATATTCTTATGCAGAGCTGTTTTTAACATTTTTTTATCAACCACAAAGTGCAACCACATTATAATCATCACTAGTGCCAAATTATAACAAACTTCGTGAGTTGCTTAATGCCTTTAGACGTAATTTACACTATGCAAGTCTTATTGCTAGGCTGATTAGTTTGTGGAAGAGGGAGTCGAGGGCAACATAAACATTTCTTTTCCCCCCATCTCTCTCACTCTCCTTACAATAAGACTAGCATAGTGTAAATTAGAACTAAGGAAGGAAAAACGTGTCTCTAGAGTCTAGGCAAATAAATATTTTAAATTGGTGGAAAGGTCAAAGCCATTGTAAGACACAGCTATTTGAAAAGGTGTAGGGTATATAGTGAACACTTACCGTTATAGACTTGAAGCTGATAGTCTAAATGCGGTTATTCTCATCCGAGTTAATGCGGAGATTTAAAGCTTTGAAGAGTTTTTGATATTCGCGAATAGGAAAATTTTTAACAATATTCGCAAATACGAATATTATATGTGGAAGTTATAGACATTTAATTTGGGTTCTGTTTGTGTCTGCAAAGTTAAGTATGAAAAATTTTCCATGAAAAATCCTTTTGGCGTCATCGCCACATTCGCACGTGGCTTTTTACATGCCCCGTACGAAAAGCCTTTGTAAAAACAAAAAAACACAAATGTATTAATGGAAACTTTTTAAAGGTATTTTAAAGAATACTTAATTATATTTTGATATGGACAAATAATTTTCGTACAAATATTATCTCTATAATTCTATATTTGAAGAAAAGTAGCTGCTTAATTGTACAAGAGGTGTTTGTTTTGTTTGTTTTTAAGTTAGCTTCAAGAAAATTTTTTATTCTTTGGATTCAAATAAATTAATTTTTTAAAATTATTGAAAATTTAACAAACAAAAAATTTAGCCTGTTCAAATAAATCATAAATATAGAAACAAATGTGGTTCAAAAAATTATAATTAAAAATTAATTTAAAGTAATAGCCAGGAGCCTGTGGAAAAAATTAATTAAATATACTTAAGTAGAACAAAAAATAAGCAAATTTACTAACATGTGCATAATTAGTAAAGAATAAACGACAATGGTAAGTCTGTTGTAAATTAGAGATGGTAAATTTGGGCTTTCATTACAAAACACGTTTCAGCAAAATTAAAATACGATGAATAAAAACACTTCACGTATTCCCTTTGCAAGAAAGTTTCGTATATAAGGCAGAAATCTACATCAGCACCACACACAGTGGACCAACACAGAAGAACGCTGATGACGAAGGTTTAGTGGCCTTCGAAAACGGCTAGCTGTTCCGTTCAACTATGTGTTGTCAGAATATTTACAACTAACTTTGATGTTATTTGTTCATTAATAATTATCACATGTAATTTGGCTTAAAAAAGCGATACGAACTTTTCAAATAAGTCATAAATATTTTCGTCTGAATTTCGCGAGTACGAATATGTAAAAACTTCCCAATGTTCGGGAATTCCAACACGAATGTTCGCATATCAGTAAATACATGCAATTCTACATGTACTTCGTATATAATATAAACTGTATATCCGTAGAGTTCAAAACTTTTACTTTTATTTTTATTATTTTGCTTAATTAAATTAAATTTATACTTTATAAATGCAAGGTTTGTTAAGGTTAATTAATTATTTTTTAATAAAAGTATAGAAACATTATATATAGAAACATACATATATGGGTGAGTTTACATCTGGCATTTCTTGTGTGACATATGCCAAAGAAAGCGTAACCACTAATTACTAATAAAAAACTTATTGATTCAGACATTTATTTATTGATTTAAACTGTTTCCAATCATGTTCTATTCCATAAAATTGTCTATTAGTTATGTATGAAACTGTTTAACTTAATAAATACGTGTCTGGATCAAACAGTTTTTCATTAGTATTTAGTGGTTACGCTTTTTTTATGCTTGTGTGGCATATGACACACACATGTAAACCCGGCCTAAGTTTATAAGTTTTTTATATGTGAATGTAAAAATACTCGCTTTTTGAAGTAATTTAATAAAAAAAGATTTTTTTGCTATGTCCAGTGCCTGAATTAATAAATTTAGCAGTAATATCGCTATACCGGTATTATAGACTCTTTAACGGTATGTACCGAAATTCAAAAAATAATTGTACCGGTATCAATACCGATTCCGTATTTCATTTCGGTTTTCAACCTTGGTCCCAATCGATTTTATCCTCTAAAAATATCCATAACATATTTGATATACACAAAAACTTCTATCTGAAAAAATTGTTTCACCCATTGAAGATTTGGAACATCCTAACATTAGGTGCATGTCCCAAGTAATGGCAACTCTAACTAACGCGCGCACACATAGATACACTCACTCAGCTACACACACTTGTACTCTTTTTGATACAAAAAAGACTGGTTATTTTTTCTCTTATACTTGTACACCCTACATTCAGCGATGTTGTGCGAGCAGTAATTACGATATATTATAGTCATTTAGGGTGCGGTACAACAACACTTTAAATAGGTTAAAAAACGGTAATTCTATATCAGTGTCCCGCAAAATAAAACATGTTGGTATTGGTGATAGAAATTAGAGGTAAATAAAATTACTTACTTTTATTTCTATGGTAAATTTGTGAAATAAACATCATATGCCACAAAAAATAATTTTGAGAAAATCGACTTTAAAGTTAAAAAAATATATAAAAAATAGGACTTTTATGAAATTATACTGTATATACTTTTAAGAACTCTTTTATAACGACAGCACGTGGGTTATGATTAACGTGACCAGAAGGTTTTTACAAAAAGCGGGACAGGATCGTTCAAAAAGCGGGATTTTGACGAAAATACGATCAAAAAGCGGGATTTTAAAATAAACAACTTTTAGAAAGCGGCATGTGTAATACGCACATATGTAAACTGTTTTGTATGTACGTACTTAAGGAACACAGTTTTGAACTCAAAAGAATCGCTTTTAAATAAAAAAATTTATGAAGAAAAATATTTATTTAGTAACATAAAATAATAAAAATTAAAAATTTGAAAACCCTCCGAATATATGTAGAGAATATGTAATATTTTCTAAGCAGCTGGACCGATTTTCTTAAAACATAGCAAAGAATAAAGTCACCTTTCAAGCAGAAAAATCTAAATCAAAATCAGTCTAGCCGTTTGGTCTGTACGTGGGCTCGTTCAGACACACAGATACACAGACACACACTACAAACTTATAACATCCCTTGGTTTGGTCGTGGGTTAATAAATACCCAGTAAAAAAAATTGGAAGTCATTCTAGTGGAATTACATTTTCATTGCCAAGAGTGAGCAAAAAACCATGTAGAAGCTTATTTTAGTCATACAAAACCTTGTAACTCCTTCATAGTGTTAGAAAATACTCACCAGATTGAAAATAATAATTTTTTAAAGAAATTTATGAACTAATTTTAGTCTAAAATTTAAAAGTTATTTGCTTAAATTTAATAAAATAGGTTACCATTTACCATTTTTCCTAGATGAAAATATTATCATAGAACACAAAAAAGGGAATATTTCTTAATATCGCTTCCAATTCAGTGACCAGGCATCGAAAAATAGAACTTCTTGCAATGACAACCCTATGTAAAAATCATTATATCCGATCGAAATTTTCACTACTTCCAGATCGCAAACTCTACATTTTCTTGACTTTTTTGGAGTCTCTTTTTTTGCTGGGTAATTAAAAAAATTTATTCGATGGGGGTTTTAATTTTTTTAGGGTTTAATATTTTTACAAAAGTTAAAAAAAAAATATATATTTATAACTAAAAACTAATACTTGCGTACTATTTTTATTAACCTTTGTACTGTTTAGGTGTTAAACTATTTTAATCAATATTCATCATTGAAATTATTTTTTTTTGGATTTTATTATCCCAGCCAATAATATTGACTCAGAGCTTAAAAAGCTTTGCAAGAATATTGGAATGTAAACAACATTTCATATTAAATATAGAAAATTTGTCTGTTTTGTTGTTTTTTTATTTAGTTTAATAATAACCAAAATTAAAAATTTAAAAAACCCCCGATATATCCAGAAGAGATGTGATATATTTTAAGCGGCTGGACCGATTTTCAGACATATCTAAGAACACTCTCGATTAAGTCACCTTTCAAACTGAAAAAACTAAATCAAGATCGGTCTCGCCGTTTGGTCTGTACGAGTATTTGTACAGACACAGATACATACATAGATACACAGACATACACTGCAAACTAAGAACACCCCTTCTTTTAAATTAAAACTAACATAATGATGATGGAATATATTGCCTGAAACTGCACCGACCTTGAAATGGAACTAATTGTTCAGCTACAGTAACATTTTCATATGGATTATAAACTTTGAACTGATTACTCCACTTGTCCCAAACGTTTCTTATTGGTGCTAGTTTGTCACGAAGACTTCTTTCTTTTCTATCTTCAGAGCTGTCAAATTGTAGGTGCTTTGTAATGCTCGGAAATCACTTGAGACTCATCGTTGCTCGAAAAATAATCTCCATGAGGTTTATAAACTTCTGCCATTACTTCTAATCCAAAGTGTGCATCAAACTCTATCATATCAATGTTTTGCCAATAATTTCCACACAATTCGACACCTTTTTGATTTTTCAGTTGAATAACAATTATTTTTATACTCCTAATTGGTGATATAAAAATCGAATGAAGACTATATCTGTAACCATAGATGTTGCTCTTTTGATAGGTACAGGCTTATTCAATAACATTTGATTTTTTGTTAACATGCCTTTTGGAAGTGGTGTCTGTCTACTCTTTCCAAACTACACTTTTGTCGTCAGATAAATATGTAGCTAAAGTTCTGTGATCTATTTGATCTGCATCCTCCATCTCCTATTTGATGATGAATATGATTCGACATTCATTCACTATTTGTTGCAACTGAAGATCAGTGAAAATCCAAAGCAATTTCATTATGGAACAATATTACATTAAAAATTTTATTTTACAATACAATTTTTTTTCTTTGTGCCATTATGTAAAAATACTCAATTATTATGAATTATGATGAATTACAAAAAAAAAAATATGTATGCACGCTGATCACTAAAAATTAATCAAAACTCATTGAAAGAAAATACTCAAATGACACAAGAGTTATAGCATCACATACAAACCGGGGAATCACCGAATTGCAATTTGAATGAAACTCTTTATTTACAAGTGTCAATGCGTTACCATATCATTATAAAATAAATTTCAAGGTATACCTTTATGGGATTCTCCAAATCCTACTCACAGTTTGAGAATAATACAATTTTGGATAAAAAATATTCAATGAAAGCGATTTTAGTGATTATTTTACTAAAAAAAGTTATTGATCGATGATTCTAAATGAATATGAAACCAGTTCAATTATATTCAATAGGGAAAAAATGGTAGAGTAGAATTATACTCGCAATATCGCTTGTTGGGTCATATTGACCCAAAGGATATTAAATGTTTGTAAATCGTGTTTTGAAATGTGGAGGGGGAAGGAAAAAGGTAAATTTTATTATTTTCTATTAAAAGCATAATTTTTGTCCCTATAATGGATAAATTCAAGTTTCACATTCATATCTTATAATAAAAGGGAAAAATGTTACGTCTGAAACCCAAAGTTGGGTCAAATTGACCCAAGGAGTGCAGAAGGGTTAAAGTACTAACACTAAAACGCGCTTTTTCGACTGTCGACATTTTATTTACATGTGAGAATATACGCTCCACAAGTGCTGATGTATCAGGCAGACATAGCACAAGTTCTATAACTCTTATCATAGAGGTACAGGGAACTTCATTTATTTTAAATGCTTAGACATCGACCCATCGCATATCTGTTGATAATTTATTTTGAATCCATCTGTGAACTTTATTTTCGGTAACATTTTTCTTAATAAAGTTGAAGTCATCAAACAAAACGTTGTCGATATCACCAAAATACTGCTAAACTTTCGGTACTTATTTCAACATTTTTCCATTTAGGTACGTCACCTAATAAAATCCAATCAAATACTTGGACTTATGAAAATTGAACAGTCCAAGCCTTTATGTATTGAATAGACGTTTCTTAAACATAGTTTAGTAGTATTTTTAATTTCAACAACTTAAAGGGCTATGTATACCAAAAATTTTGCAATAAAATTTATTTGTTGTTACCAATACGATTTCTATGGATGTTTGGTGACTGTTACATGTTAGATACTCAATTTCTTATCTTATTGGCGTGGAAAAAATGTATTTATTTATTTTCCTCTCATGTAAAGCGTCAATTAATTCCCCAATACCATTTTTTACTTCGTTAGCTGAAACATCGTCTCCAACTAAATGCGCCTCCATGGCCAATACTAAAAGTAGTATTGTACTTTTCACAAGTCACTTCACTTTCCCAAAAAATTTCTTTTAAACAACTATGGGCCTGTCCCACGATGTCAAAAACGTTCGACTTTTCGCACAGTTGGAAACAACAAACAACAACAAAATTTTAAAATATATAATATATAATAAATAATAATAATAATATAATAATAAATAAAATAATGAAATTTATTTATTTGACATATTGTCAGAAGTGTAAATACTACAATAATTGAAATTTATTTGCGGATGGTTTAGCATGTCTATATACGTATTTCATTGGCGCTTAAACCAAATCATCAGTAGACTTCAACCACAAATCCCGAACAGTCACAAACAAAACCTCTTACTTTATGCACAGACTTTCAAATTGTATAAATTTCAGAGCTTACTAGGCTTAGTTTTTCTTTGTGATTTTCAAAAATATTATTGTTTTATGAATTCTCATAAAGTTTTTGAAAATCTGTGCTTTATGTAAGAGGTTTTGTGACTGTTCGGGATTTGTGGTTGAAGTCTACTCATGATTTGGTTCAAGCGCTAATGAAATACGTATATAGACATGCTAAACCACCAGCAAATAAATTTCAATTATTGTAATAAATAAAATATATATAATAATATACATATATATATATATATATATATATTTATAGTTATAGTAAGCACATGAAAAACACTATAACAAAAGGATGTTTAAGTGAGTACGTTTTTATTTGTATTTTCTTCATTTAAGGAGCGGCCAGATCCAAAAAATAAATTAAACAATAACTTAATTTATTACATTAATTTAGTACATTATAAAAAAGAAAAAATTTTATTTCAATAGAAATTGCTCAGATTTTCCCAATTGAATATAAAAAGTATTGATATTGATATATTTTGAGACAAAATTTCCAAACATACAAATGAATTAATTGCCACACAGCAAAAAGGATATTTTCTTAGCTAAGTTTAATCAAAACTAATGCAGGAAGCTGGGTTTTAATACCAACTCCATAATTCATATGTATATTTTCATACTTTATCTATACATTCATGTGTTTGGATAACAAATGTAATAAACGAAATTTTTTTTATTACAAAGAAGTTATTTATTTTGTTAGTGTTTATTATTTTATATTATTATTTATTTTATCTCTTCAATCGTAATAATGGCGCATTTACTTTGCCTCGAAATCTAGTACTTACAATATTTCGAGCTAAATCTTGTTTCTTTTTACTAGATTTCTCATACAAAACGAAATCAAATTTGTCAGTAGATTTGTATAAAATCTACTCAAAATCTAATATTTTTATTTTATTTTTACTACACCTGTACAACACATTCATATAAAAGATGAATGAATTAGCTACGGTCTGCTTAAAAAGGGGTATGAATTGGCTAAATTACAGTTATTGGGTTGTATTTGGAAAATCTTCAGTTAATTGGTTCTGTTTTGGATAAAAATGTCCTGATACATGTAAGAAAAACTTGTTGTAAACGGTATAGATTTTCATAAGGATTTTAATTAAAATCTGCTAAATTTCGTGCAGATGTAAATGCCCTATAAGCGACAAAAATTAGAGTTTTCAGGAGAAGGTTATTTTGTAATACTCAAATTTGTTTACATACGTAAATTGTCGGTTACGATAAATCTTAACAGCCTGTGTCTTAAAAGTTATCAAAATTTTTGGCATTTTGATAACTCTAAACTACGGGTAGAACAATAAAATTTTAATTCCAACAAAAAAGTAAATTTTCGATTACATGTCGCTTACGGTAAAATCGAAAATAAGGCTCAATACAATTAGGAAACGGAATTATAAATCCAATTGTACCTAATAGTTAATTTATATTATACTAGGCCCAGTGTTCTAAATTAGACCACTTAAACGTATGTAAATATGCGTCTACATGTGTGTACAAAACACAAATCAAACAGAATGTTGTTTTTTTCATGCAAATTTAAAACGCTTATTTAGCACTTTTATGCCAATAATTTTGAAAAAAAATATATTGTGCATATCTACATAAAAATACCTTTTAAACCATGTATATCTTACCAATGTTCGTTGACGATAAGATACTTAAAAATTTACGACAAAAAATGTGTGCTGTATTTATATAATATAAGAAGATATGATTTCATAATTTTTATATCTGTGGTAATATGGAATAATCGCTTGAGTATGCCTAAGCAAAGTTGGAGTGGTTACATTGCCTACATGTGCAAAGAAATAATTATACAAGACAAAAATTGGGACAAAAGGATGCTAGGTGACTATTGCTGGTCTCTGAACCGAACCAACGAAATACAAACGATGCTTAAATAACGCCTTTTTATATGTAAAAAACGAATAAAAACATTTTTATTGTGTCTCCAAAACCTGACGCTTTATAGAAAAATCAATAACAGATTCGAATTCAGCTTACCAAATTACTCTAGTAAAGATATTTGGTTGCTCCAGTCTAAAACCTTGTTGGCTAGTGTTATTAGGTTGTATATTAAACATAGGCCGGACATACATACCTTAATGGAGATTGATTATATTCTTCCAAAGCCGGATGCATCACTATACTGACAATATTAGCGCACTCTATTGCACCGTGAGGTTGATCTGTGCGTTGAGGATGTGAGGATGGAACTTCTTAATGTTTCAAGAAAATTCAGAAGTTGTATTGTAGTAAAGGGTGTTTTTTTAAGCCCGATATAACTTGAAATTGTAAAAAATAACACAAAAAATTAAATTGTAATCAAAAATTTTTTTTATTCGAAAGATCAATACGTGACATTAACATTTGAAAATGATTTCGGGCATATGGGCACCGCGGCTGTTCTTGACGAAGCGCAGTCTGGACGTCCAATTTTGGGCCACTTTTTCGAGCACTGCTGGCCGTATGTCACGAATAACACGAACAATGCTGGCCTCCAAGGCGTCAATCGTTGCTGGTTTATCAGCATAAACCAGTGACTTCACGTAGCCCCACAGGAAATAATCGAGAGGTGTCAAATCGCACGACCTTGGAGGCCAATTGACAGGTCCATTTCTCGAAATCAAGTTATCGCCAAATTTTGATTTCAATAAGTCGATGGTTGCGTTCGCCGTATGGCACGTAGCGCCATCCTGTTGAAACCACATCTCCTCCGGATCAATGTCATCCATATTTTCAAACAAAAGATCATTGATCAGGGTGCGGTAACGATCTCCATTGACCGTAACGCGAGCTCCGGCCTCATTTTTGAAGAAATGAGGTCCGATGATGCCACCAGCGTGAAAATCGCACCAAACGGTGCATTTTTCTGGATGTAATGGAGTCTGTAGGGTCTCTTGTGGATTGGTCTCACTCCATATGCGGCAATTTTGCTTATTAACAAACCCGTTAAGCCAAAAATGCGCCTCATCGCTGAACATAATTTTGCGATAAAACAATGGGTCAGTTGCCAACTGCTCTAGAGCCCACTCGGCGAAAGAACAACGCATATAATAGTCTCGTGGCTTCAATTCCTGCACCAGCTGGATCTTATACGGGTGTAGGCCGAGATCTTTGCGCAAAATTTTTCACGTAGTGGACGGACAGAGCCCCAATTGCTGCGACCGACGACGAATCGATAAATTTGGATCTTCTTCCACACTTTCGTTTACAGCGGCGATATTCTCTTCACTACGCACATTCCTTCGACGTGTTGGTGTTATTGCATCCTCTAGAGAGTATGTGGTACGAAATCTATCCACAGTTCGACGAATGGCTTGTTCAGATGGACGATTATGTACGCCATAAAAATGACGAAGTCGTCTATAAGTTGCGCGAATCGACGACTGATTTTCAAAGTAAATTTGGATAATTTCGTAGCGTTGTTCAAGCGTGAGTCTATTCATGATGATTTGTCAGAGTATACTGAAACAAATAAAAAAAAAATGTTTTATCAAAATTTAATTTTTTGTGTTACTTTTTACAATTTAAAGTTCTATCTAGGTTAAAAAAACACCCTTTACATACTATGATTAAGGGACACTTAGAATTTTGTATATTCTATAACTATTTTTTCCAGTGTTCTGAATGAAGTGGATGGCGAAACGGTGATTAACCTATAACCTCTTTCCCCTGAGCTAGATAACTGTCTACTAGCTAGTAGGTAGGTACTTCTGCTGCCTGCCGGGTATGTGAACTGCCTCATCGAGAGATTCTCGTACTCGTACTTCTCCTCTGTCTTTGACATTTGCAACAATCTTTTTTCAGATATTGTGCACCATGCAGCAAATTACGGCATTGGATATCGTTCGAAATTTCCATGCAAACACATTTAAAATTGGTCAATATGGTCGAATGCAGAGGTTATGAGGGCAATGAATACCCTGATCTGTCAATCTGGTAGTGATATGCTCATTTTCTGCCAAAAACAAAGATGTCTCTAGTTGTAGCACTTAATAAATAATTACAAATATAATGGCACTTATGGTCCCTGGTGAATTTGGCGATAAATTCATATCTCCGACGTCATGCTCATTCAGTTGATTTATTGTGGGACGCGGTATTGTGACTTACCTGAAACGTTAATGGCTTAGAGTTGGTACCCACAAAAATTAAGTCTACCTAAACACTTTTCAGTTCTTAAAAAATAGAAAACTAGATTTGAGAAGTTTAGTCGATATACATACATATGTATGTTTAATCGAATCTGATTCAAAACAATCATCTTTTTTAAGGAAATTTCAAGCTAAGTATCTGGTCTTCTATTCAATTGGTTTACTCCGCAAATGATACATTCAGATGTAAGGAACACAGAGGGCGACTTTAGTCTACCCATAAAAGACAATTTTAAATTACCAACAATAATTTCACAGAAACTGGTTTTAAGCTCATTTTCATTTTCTTCTTTATGCAGCAATATACATACATATGTATTTAAAAGTTGTTGTTGTTAATTATAATGTTAACACTAGCACATTAATTTTGTGTAGGTACAACGTTTGAGCCACATTCACTGTTGCCGTTTAACAGGCTGTTCATCGAACTGCCTTACGATAGAAGGCGAGCGGTTACTAGCCAAATAATCGCGCTGGGAATTGATTTAATTTTCTTTTTTCGTTTGGAAATAAAAGCTCTTTTTTCGTAATTAAACGTCTAGGAACAATGTTTCCATTACTCTTTTAGTTGTAATTCTTATAGTGGGTACAGACTTTGCAACTTGCTTACGCAACACGTTTTCGAATACTTTGATACAGACACTGCAACCGTCAATGCAACCCATAAACATCAAAACATTTCAAGGTTGGCAACCGAAACAAATAACGGTATCGGTATTGATACCGGTACAAATATTTTTTAAATTTCGGTGTCGGTAACGGTATCGGTATTTTGTTTATTTCGGTATCGGTATTACCGGTACATACCGTTACCGAGTTTACAAAACAGGTATACTGATATTACTGCTAAATTATTAGTTCATACAGTGGACATAGCAAAAAATCTGTGTTTTTTTATTAAATTACTTCGAAAAGGGAGTATTTTGACATTAGCATATAAAACTTTTATACTTATATGTTTCTATATATGTTTTTATACTTTTATTGGAAAATAACTTCTTTTATCTAATATTTCGACCTTTTTTATATATTCAATTAAACTATTTTTTTGAGCTTTAGGTCTGGTAATATTTGTATTTTATTTGATAAATATTTCGTTAACCTTCCGTTAACTTCTTCAGGATATATGTTTATTGTTTTTGTTTTTTAATATTTAGTATTTTTCTTTTTTCTTTTCTCCTTTCAATTACAAATCATTTTTTACAATTTTAAAATATCAATGTGTGTCAAATATTTTTATAATTTTTGAAAAGTTTTGGTACTAAAACAAAATAAGTATAAGTCTATAATATTTTTTTTTGTTAATAATATTAAAAAATTAATTGAAAATAAAGTTTTTAACATACACAATTTGGAATGGTTTTTAGAAATGATAATACATATTTATAATACTTTAACACAACATTGTGTGTCTTTAAATTATTAAGAAACTAAAAACAATAAACATATATCCTGAAGAAGTTAACCGAAGGTTAACGAAATATTAATCAAATAAATAAATTACTGGAAACGAATATTTGAATATTTCAAATCAAGCAATAAACAATATTCTTGTAGACAACTTAAAAACAAGCAAAACAAATTTATCGTACAATTAGCATTTAGAATCTAAATTTTAGACAGTTAAAGTAAGTACTTTTCTTCACCTCAAGAGAGCAATATTTAACTTCAGATATAAAAGTTTCGAAGATTTTTCTCCATCATCCCTATCAACCCATTAACCATATATTTGAATTAGACCTATCTTTGTTATAAATATCAAACTCCAAAGCTGTAAACTAAAAATGTATTACACCACTTTGAAACAAGATATGTTTTTAAGTCTGTAGTTCCAATCTCAGCGAAAAATAAGAAGAATACTGCAAATATACTGAAAAGTCCCATTTTTAATTTAATTTTATTGGAAATTGCCGGGAACTCAAAAGCAAATTATATTTCAATTACTTTTGATTGCACCATTTTCTACCTAAGAGAGACTTTTCAGCCGAAAATATTGGAGGGCGAAATTCTTTTATAATAGCGAAATAATTAATTCACTTTAAAAAAACTGTGAAAATCTACTTTTTTCAAAATTTAAGTTTAACTTAATAAATACATGTCTGAATCAAATAGTTTTTCATTAGTAATTAGTTGGTTACGCTTTTTTAGGGTTCCGTACGCCAAAGGTGAAAAAAGGACCCTATTGTTTTCGCTACGCTGTCCGTCTGTCCGTCACACGGTATTTTCTCAGGAACCGTAAGAGCTACGGACCTGAAATTTGGACAGAGTATGTAGAACCTTGGCCACTACAACAACAAATACATGAGAATTAGAAATTAAAGGGTGCTCCAAAACGAGCGACAAAAAATGTTAAAATCTCATGTAATATACATACAATTGTATGTACAGGGTGGCCCAGAAAGACCGAAGTGGTGTGAATTGCTTATAACTTTTTATTTAAGAGATATTTTTTTAATTTTTTTTTTTAAATACATTAAATTTATGGGTAATATTTTTGGATTAGTTATTAAAAATGATATCCCGCAAGTGGAGGCCATTTTCTGCTTCGCACAAATGTGCTCTTTCCAACACATTTTCCATGACCTTTCGCAAAACTTCCGGTGGTATGTTGTTAATTTCTTCTCGAATATTGGTTTTTAACTCCTCAATAGTCCTAGGCTTATTAACATAAACTTTTCCTTTTAAATAGCCCCAAAGAAAACAGTCTGGAGCGGTTAAATCCGGGGAACGCGGAGGCCAATTAAAATTGCTGTTACGAGAAATTATTCTTTCACCAAAGATGTCGCGTAAAAGAGTCATTGTGGCCCTCGCAGTGTGCGCTGTGGCTTCATCCTGTTGGAACCATATTTGCGGATGGTTTTCCACGGCTGGCCTTACACTTAACTGGGTGCAATTGTCGTTGATGAAGTACTCTCGGGTTTTCCGTAGCCCATATCCTACAGTTTTGCTTGTTAACGAACCCATTTAATTGAAAATGGGCTTCGTCACTCATTATTAAGTTATGAATAAAATTTGGATTCTCTTGTGCTTTTTGCTGGAAATAAATTGCATAGTCAAGTCGTTACTGGTAATCTGTTGGTTTCAATTCTTGGACAAGTTGAATTTTGTATGGAAACAATCCTATGGTGTGCAAAATTCGCTGCAGCGACGTTCTTGAGAGGCCCAGTTGTGACGAACGTCTCCTCACAGAAAAAAATATCATCAAAATGCAACCAGCAAAACAAATTGTTAATAGTTAATTTAAATTAAAATATATATTTAGTTAATATAAAAAATTAAGTTGTTGATATGAAAAAAACAGAAAATTTTTTCAATAAACTGAACTAACCAAATTTTATGTTACACATGGCGCAAAAACTCAAAAAATTCATTGTTGATTCAACAAATTAAAATTTTTCTAGTCAATCAAATTACTTAACAAAATTATTTGTTAAATTATATCATAACGGAATACGCACATGTAGAAGAAACAGAAGAATTCGCATTTTGTGTGTATTCATTATTTGCTTATCTAATAACGATTTGCTCTTTAGCTGAGTGGTAAGTACATTAGCCTATTAATCAAGAGATTGCCGGTTCGACTCATCCAAACATCTTTAAAATTTAACAAAAACCAAAATTCTAAAAATAATATAAAAAATACAAACAAAGAAACAACACATAAGAATTTGAAAAACAAATTTATTAAAAATTTTATTTTTCTGTTAACAACTCAATTGTTATTAACACAATAATTTTAATTGGAAATAATTGAGTTGATTTTGTTTTCTTATCTTACAAATGTGTGTTTGTATTTACAAAAATCGTTGTAGGTGCCTTTTTAAATAATATTTTAATTGTATTCACAAATAAATTTTTTGTATTTACAAATCTTTTTTTTCTGTGCTGGTTGATGTTTCTGGATCCTCCCGAATACTCTCCTGTACCACTTGAATATTGTCAGCAGTGTGGACAGTTCGGTGTCTGCCGGGACCAGGAAGGTTCCTTACTGCTCCTTGTTCTCGAAAATTTGCAACCAGACGGTTTATTGTTGACTGAGAGGGTGCAACCCGCACATTAAATTGCCGACGGTATGCACGCTGAGTCAACACAATGGACCGTTGATTTGAAAAGTAAATTTCAACAATTTGGGCACGTTGTTCAATTGTGTATTGCTCCATTATAAATTATCCAAGTCTTCTTTACAAAATACTGAAAAGAAAAGAAAAAAAAATTATAATAAAAAAGTTATAAGGAATTCACACCACTTCGGTCTTTCTGGGCCACCCTGTACAATATGTATATTGACACTTGAAATATGTAAAATTAGTGTATTTTTATATAGACTACAACAATAAACATTAAAATATTAAAAAATTTAAATTAAAGGGTGGTCCATCAGTTAATGCAATTTTGACTATGTAATTTTGACAACTTGCTATATCTTGGAGACCGTAAGAGGTAAACTCTTGAAATTTTCAAAAACGGTAAAACTAAAAAATCCGAAAATTATAAAATCGCCAAACCGAAAAAAAAACGCAAAACCTGAAAAAAATCGCCAAAAATTTAAAAAAAATCGCCAAATGGAAAAAAATTCAAAAAAAAATCAAGTACTAAAATAAATCGCCAAATTCTAAAAAATCGTTTAAATTAAAAAAATCGCCAGTATGAAAAAAACGCCAAAAACCGAAAAAAAAATCGCCAAAATGAAAAAAAATATCCAAAATTAAAAAAAAATCGCCAAAACGAAAAAAATCGCCAAAATTTAAAATAAATTTAAAAAACCCTCAAAAGGAAAAAATAAGTGCCTAAACTAAAAAAAATCGCCAAAACCAAAAAAAATCACCTATATGAAAAAAACGCCAAAATTAAAAAAAATCGCCAAAATAAAAAAATCGCCAAAATAAAAAAACGCCAAAATAATAAAAATTGCCAAAATTGAAAAAACTTCAAAAACCAAAAAAAAATCGCCAAAACGTGAAAAAAAGTGCCAAAACTCAGAAATCGCCAATAAATTCAAAAAACCCCCAAACTAAAAAAACGCTTAAAACCGAAAAAACCCAAAAACGAAAAAAATGATAAAACTATAGTTTATATTGTTCGTATTGAATGACATATCTCGTGCCCGTACGGAACCCTTCGAGCACGGGTCAAAGTCGCACTTCACTGAATTTATTATGTACATACTAGTGATGTAACGAATGTCAATTTTTGATATTCGCGAATACGAATATTTCAAATGATATTCGCGAATACGAATACGAATATTTGAAACGATATTAGCGAATACGAATACGAATATTATATGTAATATGAAATATTAAAAAATTGTTATGATAAAGGACTTCACACTCTTGCTGGCGTACATTAAAGTTAATTAAAAGTACCCAAAATTTTAATGATCGTCATTAAATAATATTTAAAAATGATACAAAGCACAAATTTTTATAAAAAAATTTATGTATTTGTACAAACTAAAATTTTTAGTTTAAGAAGTTTATTATTCGACATATTGTCATAATTATATTTTAAAGGTGTAGAAAAATAAAATAGATTCAAATCGAATATAAATTATTTGCTGGGTTTTGTATGAGTTTCAAAGCCTACCAAACTTATTTTGTCTTTGTGATTTTCAAAAATATTATTATTCTATGAATTCTCATATAGTTTTTGAAAGTCTGTGCATAAAGTAAGAGGTTTGTGACTGTTCAAAATTTGTGGTTGAAGTCTACTGACGATTTGGTTTAAGCGCCAATGAAATACGTATATAGACCAAGCTAAACCACAAGCAAATAAATTTCAAATTAAAATTTTTAGTCAATTATTTAAATTTCGTTTAGGATTTATGCATTTATTTATTTAATTTCTTTGGAAAAATTATCGTATTCGTATTCGCCTGAATTTGGCGAATACGAATGCATTCTTATTCGCATCCACCTGACTGTAGCGAATACGAATACATTCGGCCTAAAAATGGCCGAATATTCGACAATTCGAATACGAATACGAATATTCGTGCATCACTAGTACATACATGTATGCATGTATGTATGTATGTGCTTAATTACGAATATTGCTGGCACCAACTTCAAACAACAATAGACGTAACATAGGTATGTAAAAATATTTTATTTAACTAAATCTATATTATTTTTAACTTATTAGTGCTTGTTTTTGAAGTCGGTTTAATTTTTTTTTAAGTTTTATGTTTGTTTTGGTTTCGTATGTATGAACCAGACATAGAAAATAAAGATGAGAAGAAACTACTAAAATTTTAGATATTAGTAGTGCATACATAAGTTAACACCACAAATGTTACACACTGGAAATATGAAATTTTTCCCACAAAAGCAAAAGTGTCCACCTACCTAAATAATTTCAACAACTTGCAAACATATTGCAACATAAACTTCCGGCACACGCCAGCACATGCAGCCAAATTTCCAGATTATTATTATTGACTTTTCTTTTCACACCTGCAGCGACAACCAAATTCTAGATAATTTGATATACAGTAATAATCAATTTCCAAAGAAGTAGATCACGCCACTAACAAAGCTTTATTGAACTTCCGGCACATGCACCCAAAATTCTGAAGAATTGGATCACGCCACTATTAGCAAATTGAAATAATAATTAGTATTTAAGTCAATATTAAAATTGTAATTAAAGTAGTTTTAATTTTGTCAATTAACTCACCAGTTGCGATTATGTCGCAACTATAAAAAAATAAATAAAAAAAGGGACATAATAAATAAACCCCCTTTTTTTAAAGAGATTTCAACTAAGAATTCTCTAACTCATATAATAGCTCTTTTATTGCAACATAGTCATATCTTTAAGGGAACTGTGTGAAATAACTATAGCACTTTTTGCTTATTTTAAATAACAGCTCAATATTGTTGAATTATTTTTTCTTCTTTAAAAAGTGTTAAGCTAATTTGGTTTATTATTTATTACTATATTTCAGTGAGCCTATGAAAATCGGTACACTGTACCGATAATGGGATCTAGGCTTTACACAAAATTATTCTTTCTGTTGCTTTTTGGAAATATAACAAATTTCAGTAAATTTTACTTGTTCTGTGTTGGCTACTGTTAAAAAGCTGTTGATTTTGTTTGCCAAATAACTATATATAGCACTTTTAAGCTTTTATAAAGAAAACATAGGTACAGAGTGTCCGGTAGCAGATTTATATTTTCAAACTTAAATTAAAAACGTAATAATTGACACAAAGATTTATTAAATCAATGAGCGATAGGAGTATGTCATTAAGATGTCTTCCGTCGAGTTCAAAACGGAGCCTTGTGTGCAGTCGCCCCATCCTGTTGAAACCATGTATGTGACGAGTACGATGGATGAGCTCACAGGTTTTGCAAAAAGAATTCCGTAATCATGCGTCGACAATTTTCACTGTTGGCGCTCGTCGCCTGGCCTCAAGAATTTTCTAAAAAAAATGGTCCAATTATCTCAGGTGTGGAAAGGCACACCAAACATTTACCCTGGGGTAATTTTTTTTAATACATGTTCTTATTTATCGTATCTTCAAAAATGAACTAACAATAAGTATTCAAATCTTAAATCTAAAATACGCCCGACCAATGTCGGACATACATAAACTTAGTGATAGTTATATATAATACATAAGTAGTGATAATCAAAAGGGGAGGAAAAAAAAGTATTTTCAAGCAGTATCCTTGTATCCCTCTTTTTTAGGCGGATGTGTCTAGTATAATTCAAGATGTTACGAGCAAGGGGATTGGGATGTGACTCGAGTTTAGTTAAGTATTTGCCTGCGTATCTTGCAATTTTTTCAGTCACTAGTGGCATATTTAAATCACGATGTAAATTTGAATTTTTAATGTACCATGGAGCAGATGTTATTAACCTTAAAATATTGTTTTGGCTTCGTTGGTCTTTTTCTCAACATTTGAATCCGAAGCAGTGCCCCATAACTTAATTCCGTAAAACCATATTGGCTTCAAAAGCGACTTGTAAAGTAAGAGTTATGTATTGAGTATTGAATTTCTGGCAATCAACCAATGTATTTGAGTTAACTTAAGTTTTATCTGAGTTAGCTTAGAGTCAATATGATGTTTCTATGTAAGCCTTCGATCAAGGTGTATACCAAGGTATTACACTTGGGAATGTTGAGGAATATTTTGATTGTTGATTCGAATGGAGGAACAAGTACCTTTTCTTAAGGTACACGTTATATAAACACAGTTTGGCTTTGATTCTTCACAAGTTCAACCATATTTCCAACTGGGTAATATGTTCCTGGGAATTGCAGGATGCCTTATACGGGTTTTCGTGCACACTCATACAGGCTGTATCATCAGCAAATGTAGAGGTGTGTATATTATTGCTCACAGGCATATCACAAGTATATATTAAATACAAGACAGGACCCAGAATACTAACCTGTGGTACACCGGAAGATTTAGATTAGGGCACACTCATGAATTCTTCTTCCAGAACAGTGAACTTCCTACCAATAATATAGCTTTCCAAAACTTTTTGTATGTTTAGTGGCTATTTATATGTCTTCAATTTTAAAAATAGGCCCTCGTGCCATACTATATCAAATACCTGAAACATCTATAAAAAAAAGTGTAAAACAATACTTCGTTTCTTCAAATTTTGAGTTTTGAGATTGTTGATAGTAAGCTTATACGCATATATGAGTTAGCCTTGGTAAAATCTTTGTTCGGCTTCGGAATCATTTGTATCTTGGCAAGTTTCCAGTTATGTGGAAAATACTGCATTCTTGTTACTAATTCCCTCAATATAGGGAGCTTTTTTTGGCACCAGTACATTTGTTGGGCTTAAAAGTGGATTTGAAGTGCCCAGGAAATAATTTTAATTTTTCCGCATCGCTTCTTGCCCAACCTCCGGTAGATGTGCGCAGTGGTGGTATAAACTCAACAAGGGCTTTAAGCTTTCTAGCAGCGCTCCACAGAGAGTAATTAGACGCTTGTGTGACATCAAGACCTTCCAGATAAATTTTAAGAGATGCATTTTTTTCAAATGCAAGCAGTTCTTGGAGTCGTTTAATGCACTGTTTAAATCTGATTTTATGTTGGGGTGATTTGTGCTGTTGCCATTGCCTTCTAGCTCTTCTTTTTTTACATATGAGACGCAATGTTTTACGTGCAATGACTACTAATATAGGTTTTGAATCGCAGCCAATTAACTCGACTAATCATCTTCACATATGAGTGAGGTGAAGCACTTCTCAGTGAGCTACAGATTGTAACGATCGTGGTAGAGTGATCGGACGAGATCTAAAGAAGCTTCAACGTGAATTCATTCCGTAGAAATATTTTTGATGACGCCAAAATCTATAACATCCGGAATTTTATGTATGTCAGTAGGCCAGTAAGTGGGCTCCCCACTCGAAATGACGTCCAAGCCCATTTTTGAAATTGTGTTGAACAACGCTCGACCTATGGGTGTGATAGGACGCGAACCCCAGAAAGTATGTTTTGCATTATAGTCGCCAGCTGCTACGAAACAAGGGCCAAGAGATTTGTACTCTCAGGGAAAAGCAGCAACTTAAAAATAAGAACACGTCACATTAATTCAATAGTTTTCAATACAATAGAAAATGTATATTGAGAAACTTAAAAATAAATAAAATTAACCCAATAAGCACTCAAAAATTTAAATTCAAGCACTTGAATTTTAACTGGAAACAAAGTTGAATTCAAACAATTCTTAAGTTATATTCAAGTATGAAAATATTTGGAAATAAAAAATCAAACAACATAAACATGTTCAAACCTTGTCAAAAAAGTAATTTATTTTTTAATAAAATTTAAATTCTGGTGAAATATATCAAACATAAATAAAAAAGTGATTTAAAAAAAGCAAAAGGTGATTAAAATCATGAAAACAATAGCGAAGGTAGATAAGCAGAAAATAATTATAAGAAAACTTGTCGATTACATTTGCCTTTCTATTTTAAAAGCATTGTTTTTGAAGCTTGAAATATACTTGAATTCAATTGTAATACAAGTTTAAACTAAAGTATAATTCAAGGCTTGAATTGAACTGTAATACAATTGAGATGTCACAGAGCTCAAGTCTGGAATTCAGACTATATATCTTTAAGGCGGATGGAGCCATAAAACACCAAAGTGGGCAACCTTAGGTTAATGAAAAATTTAAATCGATGTCAAACTCATGTTTTTGATTAAATTAAAAACTATTTTTACTCTACCCAAGAGCTAAAATAAAGTTTGCTACATTTATGGGGTTTCGCTTACAGTTTAGGAAATATTAGAGAAAAAAGACTAAAATTTTGGCTTGTTTACCAACCTTGGTCCACTTTTCTGCTAATGGAGAAGTCAAATGTTGTTAGATTTATAAACTTAAGACTTAAACCTTACCAATAAGCGACACAATTTGTAATATTAAAAATAATTTGGTATCAAAATCCCAAATAAGTCAAAAGTATACGCAATTTATCTAAAATTTTGAAAAAATTTGATTTTCGCCGTTTTCTGAAGAAAAAAGTGGGTTAATTATTTAGCTATTATAAAGAATTTCGCCAAATAATGTTTTCGGCTGAAAAGTCTCTCTTAGGTAGGAAATGATGGAATCAATACGCAGAAAGTAGTAACAAATATAATTTGCTTTTGAGTTCCCGGCCATTTCCAAAAAATTAAATTAAAAATGGGAAGGTATATATTTTCATTATAACTAAAATATCTGTTGTCCTTAATGCAAAGTTTTGTAATCAAAAATAATTCAAAGTAATCCTTAGAAGTAATTGCATTATTTTTTTGATAACTTTTGATTCTTTTTGCTTAATTTGTAATAATTTCAAGTAATTCAGATTAGTTTTCCATTATTAGTAATCGTAATCAATTAATAATCGTGCGAAACTGAATATAATCATAATTTAATCATTACTACACCTCAAAAAAAAAATAATCAAATTAGTAATCATTAAAATTACTAATCATTACTTAACAGCAATAGTATAAGCTAAATTAAGCTTTTATTCAATATGATAAGTTGAAAAAAGATAAGCACCAATTAATTGCGCTATAACTGCCTGAAAAAACGCACAAAATAAATAAAAAATTTTCTCAAATATAAAGATTACACTATTGCCATTAATTCAAACTTTTTTTGCCACAGAATTATTACTAAAAAGAAATGTCGTTAAAAGTAACTAAAAGCAAGCAAAAATACATATCCAGATTTCAGACCAATTTCCCTGTGATAACAAACTAAGCGAGCTGAAAGTACATTATATTATAAAAATTTTAAAATTTTTAATTGCAATATTGGAAAAAATAATTTGTTCATTAACAAAATAATTTTCGATACCGGTGGAGCTTTCTATGGAAATGTCCATATAGAAATTTTTGAGAACAGGGAAACACTTTTCCTCAAAGTAATGTAGTATGATTATATTAAAATTATAAAGTCGATTAAGTTTAAGTTTCCATATTACAAATAGTGAACTCGTCTAGAAAATTCCGCGCTTTTCATATACATTTTCTAGACAATTTAGCTGCTTGCAAAACGAGTTATAAATGTATTCCAACCTTGACCATTGCAATGAATTTAATTCCTGAATCTAAAACCAGTTTCAACACATGTTCAAATATTAATATCCAAACACTGACCCAATTTCTCATACGTAAGCAAAAGAAATCAATTAATAAAATTGGCCAATTTTCATAAAGTACCTGCTTTTTTACTCCATGTTATTTACGCTTCCCTCAAACTATGCTCCAAGGGATAACAGGATATACAAGCACACATATGCGAGCACACATACTTACATACGAGTATAAAAGAAAGTCATTTTCTAAATCCCAGTCAGCATGTGGAAAATTGTTCCACCAAACTGAGTCTTTTTCGATTACGAATATCTTAGATGAGCAAAAACCGATTAAACAGTTCTGCGCATGAAATATGACTGGAATATGATTCCTAGGAATGGTTAAAAAGTGACTTAAAAAATGTAAACAAATTGATCATGCATATGCTCGAAAAGTTACACTTTTAAGCAATGTTTTGGAGACATATTCAGCGCAGGATAACATTCCTTCAGTCCGAGTGGAACCAAGTGGCTGTCTGTCCACTCTCAATTTTCTATTGACAATTGTATAGTGTTGCTAAAATGTTGTAGGCATTTCCCACCATATAGCCCCTGAAAACCCGCTAAAAACCGATCAATAAAAATAAACGCAAATATAACCGCTGAATTTTTTATAACCAACATATGTCTTTTTTATGGTTTATTGGTTAAAAAAGAATAAGATAAATTTTATAAAATATGTATACATATGCATGTATGTATGTTGGAATCTCATATTTCCTCAATATTTGTAAGCAAAACTCAGCCTACTCTCTAAGTAAGTATTTTATTTCTTGCAGAGTTTCCATACAGGAACATCGAACCAGGAAAAATTGAAATCCAAGGGACTATTCCATCTATTAATATTGATGTTTAAGCTGATTCAGTATCTTTTCAACATTTTCAGCGATAGACCCTAATTATTCTACAAGTATTGAATAATATCCTGCCATTTTGCTTGAAGTATTTGTAAAATATTGTTAAAATTTCCTAACTTTCTGACTATCTGAAATTAAAAAATAGTGTTGATAAAATAAACTCAGCGGCTCAATTCACATTGTCTTGAAGTTTAATTTTGAACGAAAATTTCAATAAAAAAAGTCTCTAATCAAAAACAAATTATTCAGAAAAAGCTATTGTTTTGAGAGATTTTGGTTCATATTATGTTTTCCTCATACTCTCTGGTCCAATCAGCCAGTTTTCAGATTGTCTTCAGTTTTTTTTACTATTTTTTTTTTACGAAAAGAATGATTAAATTGGTTTTTAATATACATAATTCTAATCTCCATTTAAATTTTATTCACTAAAAATGAGATTTATTCTCTTTTATACTCGTATGTATATATGTACAATGACAATTTTTTATTTGCAAAAAAGTGACGTTACTTTCTTTTCGCTTTACTTGTTAATATGAAAAAAAACTCAACATAAATACCAGAGTACGTGTCGAATAGCTGCGTTAAAAATACTTTATTTTGATTTAATATCTTTTTTATAAGTTTCAGAAAAATGCTGAAAATCCGTCAACTAAGAAATTCTTCCGCTAAAATTCCCGCTGGTGGTTTTTTAAATAGACTTGCCGCTAATGACAACAAAATACAGTCATATATAGCGGGAAAACCACCGTTTTGCATTTGTAGTACTTATCTAAAAGTTTTCTTCTATCCATCAAAGAGAGAAACAGATGTAATGTACTTTTGGTGGAATTGTCAACAAACTTGTCAATATACATACATAAATAAATGAGCGTGTACGAAAATTATAGCAATGTACCAGTAAATGTATGGTTGGTATGTGTCCATGTTCCCATAAGAAGTACGTAGTTACTACCTAGTCAATTGTTTTAGTGTTACTAGTAGATTTTAAATAACAAGAACATGCTAAACGTCTATAGTACAAAGCAGGAATATAACGAATACCAGTTTAGCGAATACGAATGCGAAAGCGAGTAATACATTTTAATTTTTGCGAAAGCGAACGCGAACGTGAATGCGAATGCGAAAGCGAATGCAAATATTACAATACGTTACAAAATCACATGAAAATAAAATTTTTTCGAAAATAAAGTTGTATTATTTACTTAAATGTACTACATACTACATACAATAGAAAGTTACATTTATGAAATTATATTATAATAAGTATAGATAAAAATAAAAATAAATTTGCAAAATTTTAGGCAATTACCCCATTCGTACTTGGCCCTAAAGACTGGTACATATATATTAAGAAAAACTGGAATGAATTGTTCATGAAAAAATGTTTGCAGAAGTCTCTCTCTCTCTCTGTTCATCTTGGAAGAAAACATATGAAATATATCTTCAACATTTTAAGCTTTAATATGAGTAGCACTTGTTTTGCGTGGAAACAAGCACTAGTTAATATTGTTTGCATTTAAAATTTTTTGTACGAAGTAATGAAACTTTTCAAAAGTTTGAACAGACTAGTCATAAGTAGAAAATACTGCTGACAATACACTGCCTTTTCTTTATCAAAAACTGAAAAACATTTCCAAACACCGCTGGCTTTGGTTTAATTTTGCTACTTATGAGACCTTATTTTCAACTAGAATTTTAAAACTTTGATTAAAAGAAGTACACATTTTTTTTTCTAAGTATTCGTTTGAAATATTCCCATACATTTTAGCGAATTCAAAAGTCAATGCAAATAGCAAAATTAAGCGAATAATTTGCGAACGCGAAAGCGAATACCAACATTCGTTATATCCCTAGTACAAAATTTTCTATTGTGTACAGTACATTTTCACTATTCTTTTAGGGTATAAACAAATTTTTCTTTTGCTTTTGCTTTTGCTACTGTATGTAACAGGAAAAATTTTTGTACAGATCTTTTTTTTTGTAAATTTAAGCTCATTTATGTACAGTAAGCTTGTGCAGTAAAATGATATATGTATATAAAAGTGCATTAAATTTTTGAGTGAATTTACATTAACAATAATTTAACACAAAAAGGTCATGGCAGCTAAAAAAAACAAAAGATTGACAAAAAAGTGTCCGAAAAGTGTTTGAAAATTAAAAAAAGTGGATTGCCAAGAAAATGTTCTGAGTGATATTGAATCATATTATGTTTTACATAAATTGTTATTATGATATTAATGTTATACTATTAATTAAATTTTTTTCAAAAAGGAATCATCTAGATTCTACTTGAATGCCTGCGTGTAATAGGCACCCACGTATTAAATAAATTAATAAAAACAGACAGTAATAAATTATAGGAAAATATTTTGGAAAAAAATATGGAACTTAGTTTTAATCAGTGTGACCAGATTTTAAAATAACATTAAGCTAAATCACGTTTGAAAAAGAGCTAAAATAAGCTAAAATGTTAAATTTTAAGCCAGAAAATAAAGCTCAATAGTTTCTTATTGCACGAATACGAATACATTCGTATTCGCATCCGCCTGAATTTATCGAACACGAATACATTCGTATTCGCCTGAAAATGGCCGAATATTCGACAATTCGAATACGAATACGAATATTCGTGCATCACTAGTATACACACACAAACATATTTTTTATCATTTGCAACAAAAAATAATGAATAACAGCCTTATTAATAAAATTAATGAAGGCTTTATAGAGGGTGTTTAAGGCAAATTTTCATAAACACTTTTTCTTAATAACCCTTTATAAAGCCTTAATAAGTTTTATAAATAACGCTGTAATTATTTAATTAATTTATTTATTCATTATTATAATTTAGTTTTAAAGAAAAACAAAACAAAAACTTCTCAAAATAAGCTTAACCAATTTTAAAAAATGTAACAGCATTTATACTAAAATACGGAATTTTTAGTGAATTAGTGCTATTTACAGTAAATCTATTTCTAATTTTTTGTTTTAAGTTAATTCATGCTGCTGAATGCATATTCAACTCAACTCTTGAAATAATTCTTTAAAAGTCATGGGTAATATTTTAATTTAAGTTTTGCCATCGTAATGCCAAAATTGCAATCAATGTCCTCTATTTTTAAATTTGCCATTTCTCTATAAATAAACAATTTACATTATGTATGTATTTAAATTTGAAATTTATTTGCTGGTGATTCAGCTTGGTCTATATGCATGTATTTATGTATTTTTTAAACTATTTTCCAAATTTATAATTTTTAACTTTAACAAATTATCATCGTTATAAAATTTTTATGTCTTTAGCAATTTAGATTAAAAAAGCTAAGAGTTTAAAAAAAAAGCTAAAAAAATAAGGTACGAGCTAAATGAAAATTTTGAAGCTAAGTCCAAAAAAAAATTAGCTAAATTTAGCTTAAAATAAGCTAATAAATAGGTCACGCTGGTTTTAATACATTTTATTAATAACAAGGACAACACGCAAATGATTGTATTGATACACCAAAAATTCGGTTAGAAAAAGACTAACATTAGAGTTCACGGCCTGATAAATTCATCTTAATATCAAATGTCATTTTATGTGTCACTGTGCATTTAAGGTTTATTTAAGAAATTTAAACGATTATATGTATGTGACCAAAAAATTAAAATTAGATATTTTTGGCAAGTATTTTGCAAATATTAGTTTGATTCACCATAATTTAAAATCATTAACGTCTACCCCTTTGTGTTGATATTGATGAAAAAATGACAGTTGCTCTGCCGGCGTTTTATTAAGAGTTCTGATATAAAATCATCAGGTGTGGACACTATTTTAGAAAAGATTCCAACTTGATTTTAAGTACTATATACCTGATCGAGGCAAATAAAAATTTATAAATTAAATTTTAAATTTTATTTATAATTTATGTAAATAAAAATTTATCAGAAACGCAAATCATAAAAGACTCTTCTGGAAGAGTCGCGGCTAGGCTACATTTTCTCCCGAATTAACAGGTTTTTCTCAACTCGAAAACGAGCGCATAAATTATTATTCTAATCGCGCGGAAGAGTCTAAAAAGTCTCGAATATGATCATTAATTTCAAAAAATACTGACTGGGTATGTAAATATGTGTAGATATGTCCATATATGTACATATCTATTATTATTATATTAGTGAGCCGCATATGTGTACATACTGACCAAAATTGTTTACAAAAAAAAGTATAAATTGCGTGCAATAATACTTGTCCACCAAGTAAAAAAATATTGGTAATTATTATTTAAGTAAAGTATGTAAGTACATGTAAATATGTACATATGTATGTATGTATGTTGGAAAGAATCTAGGGAGGCAGGAGGCGACGAACCGCAAATAGAACACTTTTTTCGTGTTGTCATTACTTTCTTGTGCAGAGAACCAACACATGTGTGTCATGCATGAATAATTTATTGTCAAATTTTCTATTTGGCCACTAAAAAACTAAAATAATGAGTTATTTCAAAGAAAAAAAAATACATATTACGTACATATATATGTATGTACGTTTGTATGTATGTATGTACATACCCTGCCTTGAAAATAATATATCAAATGCCAAATTTTCTAATATCCCATTAACCATTATCATTAATATAACTTTGTGAAGTATAAAAAAGCAGGCATGGAAAATATAGATTTTCTTAAAAAATGTTTGACGGGTAAAAAGGTGTTGTATTCTTAAACAAAAATTTGCCTCACTAAAGTGTCCAGTAGACCATCAAGCAAATATGTAGTTGTGTGCGTGTGATGATGGTTTCTACATTTCATTTCGCGCGGATGGAAAAAGAACTTGATTTGCATTTAAACTACACTAATACATATTCACCGATTGATGGTTTTTTTTTCTATCGTTATCGGGCCACTTAATGGTGAAAGGGATTGCACTTTACGACCTACATATATAAATTGGCAGTGTTGTTAGTGGAGAAAGAAAAAGCGCTTCGAATCACTATAGCAAAGAAGTCGGTTAAAAACAGTAAAGAACACGGCATATAAAAATCCACATGCGTTATTCAAATTTTCTTCAATAATTTTAATTGCTTTATCTTCAGGAATTCTGGAAAATAATGAACGTAGTACATCAGGAGCTTACAACAGTAAATAAAGAAATTTTTTTTAAATTCCCAAATTTTGTATTATTGATAACCGATATTATGATAACCAATAAAATATAGTATGTATGCTCAACAAAAAGGTCTTCCAATGGGCTTTCCTTGTTCTCAAATTATAGCAAATATTGTTAAGCGGAAATTAATTGACTCATGCATTGAAAAATTAAATATTAAACCTAGAATTATTACAAAATATGTAGATGATTTATTCTGTATTATTACAGAAAGTGAAATAGAAAATATGGTATTAACATTTAATTCATTCGATTCTAATACTAAATTTACAATTAAAAGAGAGAAGGGTGATTCTTAAATTCCATATTTAGATAAATTGCTTATAAGGAGATATAATAGGTTATTAATTGATTGACAACTTCGTCAGGAAGACTAGTAAACTACTATTCTAAACACCGAAAAATAGTTATTGTTAATACTGCTAAGAATTTTATAGATATATTTTTAAGAATTAGTAATATAGATTTTCATAAAAATAAAGAAATATTAAAGGATGTACATACATATTAATTGATAACACTGCACAGCAAAATACACGTTTTACTATTATCTTTAAATAAAAATGGCCGATCCTGATTAATTTTTATTTCCTGATTATTATAGCGTCATTCGTTTTCCCCTATCAGCTATAGTTTTAAGGATATAACGACACTTATTTAGCATTTGCATAATTTACACCACTTTTTGTATTATGCTGAAAATGTTTTGCGAATGTTCCCCCAAACCTAAAAATACTTTCTGGATTATTAAGCTACAGAGAAATCTCTTTCTACAAATAACACAAAAATTTTCTGGACTGGTTCATACAACAGTTTTTTTGTGTATCTTAATAATCTAATTTCATTCGCGAAATAATAACGGAATAATACAAGAAGTGGTGTGAATTATGAAGAAGCTAAATGTCACTATATCTTCAAAGCTGGAGCTGATAGGGAAAAACTAGTGACGCCATCAGGAGATAAAAATACATACAGATCGGCCATTTTTATTTATACATCAAAACCATTGTTGTTCAATGTAATAGTTTCCCTCTAAAAGTTTCATATAGATTGTAGTACAATTTTATACAATACAAAGAGGAAAAGTTATTCCTGAAACTAAAATATATAAGTCTTTAAAGATTAAAAAATTCTAATATTTTTGATCACAACAAGTTTAAAATATCTGATAAACTGTATAATACTGTAGGAAACTTTTTCACTAAAACCAAAGATAAGATTAACAAGTTAGATATGTCAAACTTAATTTATAAAATTCCTTATAATAGGAATAATAATGAGCATTTTAATAAAGTATGTCTAGGAACAACCAAATACAAACTTAAACTTAAAAATTATTATTTGTGAATTTTCAACTAGTTCTTGAAAGTCTGTACATAAGATAAGAGGTTTGTGACTATACAAAATGTGTGGTTGAAGTCTACTGATGATTTATTACAACAACAATGAAATGCATATAGACTAAGCTGAACCACCAGCAAATAAATTTCAAAATAAAAATAAATATTTATTCAAAAAGTGACCTCAACATCGAATATTCAGCAAAAACATACAAACAAAAATTGTTAAGCAGTTTCGTTACCTATCTCATTGCGCATATATCGGCCATTTCAAAACCAAACGTAAAAGCAGGGTGAAGGAAGTACTTAAAAAGAGTTGGATATGATACAACTCGAGCTAGTCTAAAAGCCGGACCTTTAGGTTCTTATGCAAAAAAACTTAACAAAGCTTTGCAAAGCAATGTTAAGTAAAGTTGTATTCTAAAAAAAATTATTATGTCAAAACTCTGAGGTAGGCACCCACGTTTGTTAAGACTACTTTAAGTTGATATTTCCAAAATGTGTATTTTGCACCTCAAATACTTTTGTTAATATAGCACATATGGATTCATGTTACATCTGAAGCTAGCTTAGCTAAGCTTAGCTCTTAGCTTAGATTTACTTATTCTGTCATGTAATGGAAATCATTATCAAATTATCCAACTGATTCGAAATATATAGCAAAATCTATATAAAAAAAGTATTAAAATAAATACAATTATACAAAAATGTTTTAAGCCCGTTCAGACTATTATACAAGTATTAATACTTTTGTGGAAAATGCAGGTCTGACATGTTGAGTTGTTATTGTTTTTTTGGAATTGTTGAAACAAATATAAGACCAGGGATGCATTTCGTCAATAAAAACAAATCGAAAAAACTGGATATTCAAATACTCCTTTCATTCGAATAAAAGAAATTGTGATAAATATTCTTTATGTATTCGTGGGGATTTCGCTAGGCTTACCCCACGAATACCTAAACAATACATTGGTCAAACAACGGTATAAACACATAAATATTCTTTGTTCAATATATTTTTTACTTTAACTTCATAGAAATGTTTATCTGTTTTCCGACCATGTCAGAAGCTCATATTGCTCAAATTATGTTGCTTTACTTCAAGATAATAAAAAGTTATTAAATCAAATAAAATACAAAAAATATTTGAATACCCGAATGAAATTGTATTCGATTTTGTACATCATAAGCAGCGTTGCCGTTTTGGTAACTTTTAACCAAAATTGGTTACTTTTTTTCTAATGTGTACTTGTGTACTTTTTTCCATTTTGGTTACTTTTTTAAGCACAAAAATAACCATTTTTATAAGGAATTTAAATTTGCATATGGTGATGCACTATCACATTTTTAAATGAATTTCGTAGCTTAAAAACAAATGTGAATGTCGTTTCCAAAGTTAGTATATGATAAAGAAGAAAAAATCGTATCCCAGATTTTCCCAATTTGAAATAAAAAGTATTGATATGGATGTATTTTAAGACAAAATTTCCACACATACAAATGAATGAATTACCACGGAGCTCATCGGCTTCTGAAAGGATATTTTCGTAGCTTAGTTTAACCGAAACTAATGCAGCATGGCTGAATTTTAATACCAACTCTATAATGCATGAGTATATTTTAATACTTTATCTATAAATTCATGTGTTTGAATAACGAATGTAATAAAATTACGTTTTTTTTATTGCAAAGGACTGATTGTTTTTTTACATACGTAAATTGTCGCTTACGATAAAATTTAACAGTCTGAATCTTAAAAATTATCAAAATTTTGGCATTTTGATAATTCTAAACTATGGGTAGGCCAATAAAATTTTAATTCTAATAAAAAAGTGTATTTTCGATTACATGTCGCTTACAGTAACATAGAAAATAAGGCTCAATACAATTACGGAAGTACAAATCTAAATGTAATAGTTAATTTATATTATATGCAATTATTCCATACTGTCACAGATATATTTCTCAACTGAAGTACAAATAAGTTAATAAATACATACAAATTTTGTTTACTTGTTTTCGCCGTTGGTTACTTTTATTCATAATTTGGTTACAAATATATTTTTTTGGTTGTGGCAACGCTGATCATAAGCTGTAAAGTGGTTGTTGAACACGGTGGTGTTACCAGTATTTATTATTAAATAATAAAATAATTAAATTTGCCTTTTGCATATAATTTCTTAACAAAGCAATGTTTAGATTTAAAGTGCTTGGCAACTACTATGAGCTGGCTAAAGAAAATTTTTTTTTGCATAATGGTGTTAGTAAATAGAATCATTAGAAGCAAGTATACCAAGACAAGTGTTTGAGGAAAGATCAATGGTCTCACGCAGTAGTAGTAGTAGCTTAGATGTACTACATGATAAGATAAAATAACAGCTCCTAGAATCCTAAAACTAAGTTTCAAAACAGAGCGAGCTGGCGATATCTTTGAAGAAAATCTCTACACTGAGAGGTAAAAGAGGTCTGGCTTAAGTAATTAAGCAAATGAAATGAGTTTATATGTTTTTACTTTACAAATTCCAAAAGGTACTTTTAACACATTAAAAATCTGAATACCATTGCATTTTCCATATCTGACATGGAGTCAATAGACATGTCCATATGTGCCCTTAATTATGAAAGTGGTCTAAGTCATATATTTCTGTTGTCGAGATATTTAGTAGATTCCATTTGAACAAACTAAAAAATAATTTTATATTTTGTAACATTTAAATTTAGAGTTGTACTAGTCTCGATTTATATAAATTTAGTTCATATTTTTTAAATATTTATTAAAGTTTTTTTCAGATTTATTTGATATTTTGAAGGAAAACTCGACTTAGACTACTTTCATAATTAAGGGCACGCTTATGCCAATGCTTTACGCGCACAACTTAGTACTTATGTACATATGTATATGCAGTTATTAAAAACATAGCAAACTGTTCTTTATATCCTTCTAGCAGGTTTTCATAGAGGAGGGGGTTTTGGGGCCTTGTTCGCTTTTCTACGCAATTGCCTGCTATTGTGGTGTCCAATGGACAAAACAATGACAATGTTTACTTCGCATTTCATTAACAATTAAAGTAATTTCACCATCTATTGTATAAAAATAATGTTCTGATATGATTTGATCAAGCGAATTTTTTTAATTGTTTGTAAGCGCTGCACAGTGGCACAGAATGAAAATATTTTGTAAATAAATCAGCCATTTTTAAACTGATGGTCCTGTCGAAATAAAATTTCGTATGGGCATAGTAGAGGAGTATTTCTGTTTAAGTTTTAAATATGTAGTTCTTTCTGCCAAAAAAAAAAATTAATTCACTGTAAACATTTGATAGAAGAAGATAAGAAGAAGTACATGATACACATATAAAATAAAATTTTCATGGGCGTGCCTCCTCCTTTTTTTGAAGTCGGTTAAAAAACAAGTTGGACAGCTGACCAACTTGCTGAACAGCGGAGCTATGAAGTTTCAAAGTAGGTTATTTATGACATGTAAAATTTCACCGTCACAATTTTTTTGTTTCGCATCTGACTCTCAGCTTATTTCTCTTGACAAAATCTATTTAAAACATTTCGTCGCGTTTCTTCTTAAACTACGTGAGTCATGTTTTAGACTTGGCAGTTTTTCTTGAAGCAGTTCTCTTCAATTCTCTTTTAAAACTGTTCTATTGTTTACACACGCACAGTTTCTTGTTCAATTTTCCTATTGTTTTAATTCAGCGAATGAAATAACAAAAGAAAATTTATGTAAGTTTTCTGTACAAGCAAGTCAGTACTTCTTTCTTATTTCTTCTTTCCCCTCTCTTCCATAAAATCAGACTTGCTTCAAGAAAAACTGCCGAGTCTAAAAAATCATTGAGCGTCAGCAACTCATTTTTCAAAAAACGAAAAAAATTAATTACTTTTCAAATATGGGTTTAAAAACGATTTTTCTTTTACAAAATACGGATTAAAAACATTTTCTTTTTACTTACAAGTAACTGCAGCCAAATTTGTCGCTTACATGTTATTGGAGTAAAAACCGCAATTTGCAAATTATGTAACTTACGAGGTTTTCCTAAACATATATTTCAGTGTGCAAGCTCACATTTATTCTTACACAAAAAAAAACTATATATAAATTCTTATATGTATATCGTCACAAAAAAATGTCTGCCATTAAAAGTAAGTAGATAAAAATTTTGACCAAGTTCTTTTTTGCACAATACCTATCACTACACGCAAAGAAAAAATATGATTGACGTAACCATAATCAAACAGCACCATACTATGATTGAATTATATGGTTGTAGTTAAATTATATTATTGTCAAAGCAAACCTTTAATAATATTATTGACTGAGTTAATAATTATATTATCAACAAAAACAATGAACTTTGTTACACCTAATCTTATTTTTGTTAATATGACAACACTATTGTTAGATGTGACTAAAATACAATGTTCATATATTATAATAACATTGTTAAACACGACAATAGTATTATTTAATATAACAAACATATTTTCTTTTTCAATCATATATTTATTGGTATATCTCTTGTTTAAAACAGCTGTGCGTTAAATCCGAAATAAAAATAAATTAATATTGTTGAAATTAAATGTATATATAGAAATATATACTTACAATATATGTGTATACTCGAAATACAAACACGTCTGTATAAACAGATAAACATATGTACGTATGTATATGTTCTCATTTATCTACCCTTTCGTTTGTTTGCACTTAATTTATTTATTTAACACGATGGGTGTAATACCGATAGCTTACAAACAAAACACTGAACTGACAGAAGATATTTCTGAAAAAGATTTTTTTAAAAACTTAAAATAGTATGGTTTTGTATAACATTATATTATTATTTACATTATATTATTTTTATATAATAATAAAAATTGTGTTGCAGTCATAAATTTTTAACAAAATTATATTGTTAAACTTTAACCATATCACACTTTTTTATGAATATAATAATGTAATTATTAAATTCAAACATTACTTTGCTTACCATAACAAAATTAATGTTTAAAATAACAATAACTTGTTTTCAACGACCACAGATTTGTTTCTGAGAACATAATATTGTTTTCTCAACCATTCTACAACCATATCTTTTCTTTGCGTGTATAATCTGCCATGCATTTTATAAATATGAAATCGTAAGGGTTTTATAGTATTTCTAGGCAACCTGCTTACTTGACATCATTTTTCCCCATGTAAAGAAGTAAATAAATATCCGCTTTTATCTTGTGTGTTACAAGGATAAAAATATTGCCAAGTAAGCAGGTTGCCTAGAAATACTATAAACCTCTGAGGATTTCATATTTTTAAATGCATGTTAGCTTGTAGTAATAGAACTTGGTCAAAATTTGTATCTCACTACTTTTAATGGCATAAATTTTAGATAGAAACTTGGCCTTTTTTCACATTTATGTTTTTGTGAGTATCTGACTCCCTCTTGAAAAAATTTAATAACACATTCAAATTTGAAATTTCAAGTGTATTTTATTTCTATTCATGATCACTGGGCCAGTTAAAAAAGGCATGTTTAGGAAGTGTGCTGCTGTGGATAGTTACTTAAAATAATGTGTGTTGAATTGTACATCTTAAAAATGCGCTATTGTGTCATTATTACGTCATATTTACATATTAAAGTCTGCTTATCAAAAAGATATGCCAAATGTGCATGCAAAGTTCAATAGGGTAGCTGAAGCTTTAATTTTTGGATTCTCAAATTGAATAACTCAATTTTGTCTACAAAATGTCAGCTCGCTACAGTATAATATTACGTAAAAATTTTATGGGCTTGGACTCACCCACTTTTCTATCTGCTAGTGCTTAGGGTTTATTGTAAAGAAAAGAAATACATAAGTAATAGACAAAAAAACAGATAAGCCGAAACAAGAGCTAAGATTTATGGGTGAAGTCACGGCCACTTTTAAAACAGGATAATGCAATGTGTATGATCTTAATTTTGAGTTTAAAGTTCTTTTTCCCGCCCCATGATTGAAACTTCCGATTTCTTAGATTTTTCGAAGTAATCTCTTATCTAGATTTATTTTTGTATCAAAATTCAGCTCTCTATTGCGAATTTGAGTTTTAACGGCGTGGCCCGCATACCGGATAAAACTTCTTGTTTCTAAGATTTTTTCGTTGGCATACTCATATACACTTACTTGCGTATGAAATTTCAGCTCTCTAGCACGAATTATACCTATAAATTTTATGAGCATAACTCCCCTTGCTATTTTAAACTCAAAATTTTGTTGTGGGCAGCGCTAATAATTATTATAATTCATGCTAATTTTCTTCTAAAATATACTAGAAGTAGATTAAACACAAGGCTAATATTTTATGGTAGTGATCACGCCCATTTTCACTAAAATGGCTTGAGTTAAAATCTGTATATTAAGTTTTTAAATCCGAGAAATATTAGCGTGGCCACGCCCGTTCTGGTAAATTTTTTTGTGTTTGCATATTTTTCTAGTGGTTTTCTCACGTACTGCTACATGTGTATCAAATTTAATCTCATTAGTGCAACTTTTAATTTTTAATTTTCTTAGGCGCAGCCCCGCCTCTCTAACTCAAATTTCTGGGTTTTTAGGTTTTTCTAGTTGGTTCCTCATATCAAATTTCAGCTCCTTGGCGCAACTTTTAATTTTAAATATTTATGGGCATGATCCCGCCCACTTTGAAAACTCAAAATTTTTCGGCCAGTGCTTATTATTCATGCCAAGTTTTGTTGCAAACGGATAATAATACCTACCTAAATAGTACATATATCTAAATATGCTGTGCCATAGTACGTGAAATATGAGGTTTACGTTTTATGGGCATATCAACGCCCACTTTTTTAACGAAAAATTTATAGCCTTGCATTGTCGCAGTATATATACTTTAAATTTTAATAAAATCGCTTCGGTTAAGCGCTTTGGATTTGCTTTTTTATACCCTTTACCAAAAAATGGTAAAAGGGTATATATAGGTTTGTCATTCCGTTTGTAATTTCTACAATATTAATAAGCGACACATAAAGTATATATATTCTGGATCCTTATCCATAGGGAAGACGAACAAGCGATGTCCGTCTGTCCGTCTGTCCGTCTGTCTGTACGTGAAATCGGTTTTCCCAAGCTCCCAGAAGAGCTAGAGACTTCGTTCTTGGACTGGTGTGTCAGAAATTTCCCGAAAAATTTTGCTATTGAAATTCAGCAAAATCGAGCCGACGGTTTCAGAGCTGGAAACCTCATACTCAATATTCCCATAGAAAATAACTACCGAAAACAAGTTTTCATTACTTTTTTATTAAATTAACTTATTTTATACTTCGGTATGAATAAAATTGGTATTTATAATTAAAAAAAAAATTTTAAAATTTAACAAAATAAAAAAAACGTTTCCAGGGTTGGAAAACTTTAACTTATTTCCTAATAATTAAACATATTTCATGTTTTAGGAAGAAGGCTATTTTCTCAGGAACGGTAAAAGCTACGGGTCTGAAATTTGGACAGTGTATGTAGAACTTTGGTCGCTACAACAACAAATATATAAAAGCTAAAAATTAAAGGGTGTTCCAAAATGAGTGACGAAAACTTTTAAAATCCCATGTAATATACATACAATTGTATTCTGTATGTACATATGCATATTGACACTTGAAATTTGTAAAATTAGTGTATTTTTATATATGCTGCAACAATTAACACTAAAATTAAAAAAAATTTAAATTAAAGGGTGGTCCATCAGTTAATGCAATTTTGACTATGTAATTTTAACAAATTGCTATATCTTGGAAACCGTAAGAGCTAAACTGTTGAAATTTTCAAAAACGGTAAAACTAAAAAATCCAAAAATTATAAAATCGCCAAAAATTTAAAAAAAAATCGCCAAAGCGAAAAAAATCGCCAAAATAAAAATAAACGCTAAAATTAAATAAAAACGCCAAAAAACCGCAAAAATCGCCAAAACAAACAAAAAATGGTTATATGAACAAAAATCGCCAAAAATTAAAAAAAAAATCGCCTAAATGAAAAAAATCGCCACAATAAAAAAAATCGCCAAAACGAAAATAAATCGCCAAAATTAAAAAAAACGCCAAACACTAAAAAAATCGCCAAAACAAAAAAAAATTGCCTATATGAAAAAAAATCGCCAAAAATTAAAAAAATCGCTTATATGAAAAAAAATTGTCAAAATCAAAAAAAAACGCCATAACGAAAAAAAATCGCCAAAATTAAAAAAAACCCAAAAACCGAAAAAATCGCCAAAACGAAAAAGTGTCAAAATGAAAAAAATTTCACACCACGAAAAAAATCCGCAAAAATCGCCAAAACAAAAAAATGCTTATATAAACGAAAATCGCCAAAAATGAAAAAAAAATCGCCTAAATAAAAAAAAATCGCCTAAATGAAAAAAAATCGCCAAAATCAAAAAAAATCGCCAGAACGAAAATAAATCGCCAAAATTAAAAAAAACCTCAAAAACCGAAAAAATCACCAAAACAAAAAAAAATTGCCTATATCAAAAAAAAATCGCCAAAAATTAAAAAAATCGCTTGTATGAAAAAAAAAATCAGCAAAATCAAAAAAATCGCCAAAAACGAAAATAAATCGCCAAAATTAAAAAAAACGTCAAAAACCGAAAAAAATCGCCAAAACGAGAATAAATTGCCTATATGAAAAAAAATCGCCAAAAATGACAAAAAAATCGCCTAAATGAAAAAAAATCGCCAAAATCAAAAAAATCGCCAAAACGAAAATAAATCGCCAAAATTAAAAAAAACGCCATGAACCGAAAAAAATCGCCAAAACAAAAAAAAATTGCCTATATCAAAAAAAATCGCCAAAAATTAAAAAAATCGCTTGTATGAAAAAAAAATCGGCAAAATCAAAAAAATCGCCAAAACGAAAATAAATCGCCAAAATTAAAAAAAAACGTCAAAAACCGAAAAAAATCGCCAAAACGAGAATAAATTGCCTATATGAAAAAAAAATCGCCAAAAATTAAAAAAAAATCGCCTAAATGAAAAAAAAATCGCCAAAATCAAAAAAATCTCCAAAACGAAAATAAATCGCCAAAATTAAAAAAACGCCATGAACCGAAAAAAATCGCCAAAACAAAAAAAATTGCCTATATGAAAAAAATCACCAAAATTAAAAAAAAAAAACGCTAAACACTGAAAAAAATAGCCAAAACAAAAAAAAATTGCCTATATCGCCAAAACCAAAAAAAAATTGCCTATATGAAAAAAAAATCGGAAAAAGCACCAAATTAAACATAATGCCTAAAACCTGAAAATTGCACAAAAAGTATGAATTTTTTCACAAAATTAATATGTATGTACATATCTCTGTGCTTATGTATGTATCTCTATACTACATAAACGCACTTTGGTAAAGGGTATATAAGATTCGGCACAGCCGAATATAGCACTCTTACTTGTTAACTCTGACATTTATGGGCGTAGCCGGGCTTTCAATTTTTTTTAGATGATTGCTCACCTAGACCTAGCTTTGTATCGAATTTCAGCTCACTAAGCAAAAACTAAATTTTTATGGGCGTAGCCCCACCCTCATGGCTAAAATGTTCAGATTTTTCTAATTAATTGTTCACTATATCTACTTGTATACCAAATTTCAGCTCTCTAGCTATAGCGAAAGTGCTTCATCAATTTGATGAGTGTGTCAGTGGTCAGAGAGTATGTCTCAAAATATGCACTTTTTGCACGTCCATATCCCACGATGCTTTCATTGTAAAACTTTCGAACTTTGCATATGAGGTTACGCAAATTAATTATAACCAGGGTGACCGATGACATTTTTCAAAAAGTTGCACCAAAAGGGATTTATCAAAACAAAAGGAGCAAAATTATAAAAAAAAACGAGAAAACTACACTAATCTTTTTATTTTTAATGTATTTTTATGTAATTCACTCTAAAAAAAGGTAGAAAAAAGTGGCAAGGCCATCGAAAAAGTGGCAAGGCAGTCGAAAAAGTGGCAATTTGCCACTTTAGTCGGTCAAACGGTCACGCTGATTATAACTATGGTTTAAATTTCATAATTTTACGATTGCGGTGAACAAAGTTATGAGGAGGGTAAAAACAGCTCGTATGGCTTCGTGTAAATATACACACTGCGTGCATTGGCCGGAACTTGGCCTGGCGCACTACCGTGCGCCTAGATAAAATGTATACAAAGAAACTTATTACTTACTTATCAAGTAAAAGGTTCAATATTTTTTGCGTTATAACGGTTCTCGAATCATCTCGAAGGTTTGAAGAAAAATACTTTTTCTACTACAAACTCTCGAGCCGATTATATAATTGTGACTCTGAAAAATTATAACAAATAATCAGAAAATAATACAAATAAATATGTTGGTAGATAAATAAAAAGTTCATTTAAAACAGCTTGTACAGGGTGGCCCAGAAAGACCGAAGTGGTGTGAATTCCTTATAACTTTTTATTTAAGACATATTTTTTTAATTTTTTGTTTTTTAAATACAGTAAATTTATAGGGAATATTTTTAGATTAGTTATTAAAAATTGTATCCCGCAAGTGGTGGCCATTTTCTGCTTCGCACAAATGTGCTCTTTCCATTTCCATTATTCATAACTTATTTATGAGTGACGAAGCCCATTTCCAATTAAATGGGTTTGTTAACAAGCAAAACTTTAGGATATGGGCTAAGGAAAACCCGAGAGTACTTCATCAACGACAATTACACCCAGTTAAGTGTACTGTTTGGTGCGGTGTTTCTTCAGAAGGGATCATTGGTCCATATTTTTTGGAAAATGAAAGAGATGTCGCCATTTCCATCAATGGTGATCGATATCGGGCCATATTGGAAAATTTTGTAAGGCCAGCCGTGGAATACCATCCGCAAATATGGTTCCAACAGGATGGAGCCACAGCGCACACTCCGAGAGCCACAATGGCTATTTTACGCGACATCTTTGGGGAAAGAATAAATTCGCGTAGAAGCAATTTTAATTGGCCTCCGCGTTCCCCGGATTTAACCGCTCCAGACTGTTTCCTTTGGAGTTATTTAAAAGGGAAAGTTTATGTTAATAAGCCTAGGACTATTGAGGAATTAAAAACCAATATTCCAGAGGAAATTAACAACATAACACCGGAAGTTTTGCGAAAGGTCATGGAAAATGTGTTGAAAAGAGATCATTTGTGCGAAGCAGAAAATGGCCTCCACTTGCGGGATATCATTTTTAACAACTAATCTAAAAATATTCCCTATAAATTTACTGTATTTAAAAAACAAAAAATTAAAAAAATATGTCTTAAATAAAAAGTTATAAGGAATTTACACCACTTCGGTCTTTCTGGGCCACCCTGTATTATGTAAACTGCAGGTAAGACCATGACGTCTATTATTTTGTAATTTAATTAACAAACCGGATTTTTCTCCATATGCATCTCCTAAGCGTTATTTTTAATTTAATTATAGATATGTATTTGCTAAAAATGTTTTCTTTCGAATCCAAATACAGGTATTCCAATTTCTGTCGCTTCAAAAAAGTACCAAGTCAAATGCAACAAATTTCATGTTTTTTTCATATATATTACGGTTTGTATGGGAGCTAATACTCGTATAAGCAACAGAGATAGAGCTTTCAAATCTTTAAAAGAAATATTGTTTATGTAAAATTGTTATTGTCAAGATGAGAATGCAATCGGGTAGAAAATGTTATTTTCTAATATCACAAAATTTTTAAAATATCTTGTTAAAAAAATGAAAATAATTGTGCAGTTTCTAAACTGCATATAACTTATAAAATAGTGGAAACGGATTATGATTATCGCTATACAATTTTTTAACGAGAAACTTAGTTTCGTTCCATTAAAGGACCATGATAAGGCATAGTAAGGCCAAAACTACGAGTATTTTAAAAAACATCTTGTGCTATTAATTCTAAGCAAATATGGTTATACAAATTTTTTCTTAAAAACGCCGCATTTGATTATGATTATAGTGCCAAGAGGGTTTATAGTCAAGATGGATTATTTTTTGGGTGAAAATGCATATCGCCTGTTTGCTGGCTATCAGTGCATTTCTACACATGTATGAATTTTTTATCGACAGTCTAACGGAAACTGCCGATGGAGGGAATGAAATAAATACTTTCGGCAATGTGCGTGGTGTAGTAAGTATAATTAGGAGTATTTTCTAAGGTATTTTTCATAACTAGGCGTAGCTGTATAATTACATCTTCACAAAAACATAAATGTAAAAAAGAGCCAAGTTCCTTTCCAAAATTTCGGCCATCAAAAGTATTGAGATAAAATTGTTTACCAAGTTCGTGTTTGGTACAATACCTATCGCTGCAATATGGCATGCATTATATAAACTTGTAATCGTAAGGGTGTTTTATAATTTCTAGAAAATGTGCTTACTTGACAACATAAATAGTATATTTAAATCTGCTTATCCGAATTACATGAAACAGGATGTTTGAGTTGTATGGGCGTGTTAACATCCACTTTTTTTAACGAAATTTTATGGCTTTGCATTATTCCAACATTTGTGCCAAATTTCAGTAATATCGCTTGAGATAAACATTTTAAAATTGCTCTTTTAATTGTGTGCTTTATTGGAATAGCCCGCGCCGTGGTCAAAATAACCGGGTTTTCAGATTTTTCTAGTTAGTTGCTAATCTAGAACTACTTGTTTATCAAATTTCAGTTTAGTAGCGTACATTTTATATATTTTTTTCTTATGGGCGTGATACCACCCACTTTTTTAATCACAATACCTGCTGTAGCCATTAGTTATCTTTCCTGTCAAATTTTGTTGAAAACGGATAGTAATAATTATATAAATATGTAGTATATTAAAATGTGCTGACCCGAAGTACATGAAATATGACGTTTAAACTGTATGGGCGTGTTAACGCCCACTTTTTCAACGAAAATGTATAGCCTTGTATTATTGGAACATGTATGCCAAATTGCAATAAAATTGCTTGAGTTTAATTTTTGGGTTTTAAGATTTTTCTAGTAATTTGCTAATCTATAACTGCTCGTTTATCAAATTTCAGCTCACTAGCGCAAATTTTAATTTTTATTCTTATGGGCGTGTTCCCGCCTACTTTTTTAATCCCAAATTTTTTTTGTGTAGTAGTTATCTTACCTGTTTAGTTTCGTTGGAAACGGATAATAGTAAATACATAAATAGAACATTTAAATGTGATGACCCGAAACACATGAAATAGGAAGGTTAAATTGTATGGCCGTATTAACGCCCTTTTTTCAATAAAAATTTAGACCCTTGTATTATTGCAACATGTGTGCCAAATTTCAATAAAATCGCTTAAGTTAAACGCCTTAGAAATGTTTTTCAATTCTGAGCTTTATGGGCGTAGCTCCGCACCCTTGGTTAATATTTTCGGGTTTTCTGATTCTTTTTAGGTGAGTACTCACTTAGTTCTACTTGTGTACGAAATTTCAGCTCACTAGCGCAAATTTTTATTTTTATGGGCGTAACCCCTAGATCTACTCTTGTAACAAATTTCAGCTTTCTAGGTTACATGAATTTGACTTAAATTTTATAATTTTACGATTGCGGGGAACAAAGTTATGAGGGGGGTAAAAACAGCTCGAATGGCTTCCTGTAAATATACACACTGCGTGCATTGGCCGGAACTTGCCCTGGCGCACTGCCTTGCGCCTAGATACCTGAAAATTACAGGAATATATACAATTAATATAGTTACCAGCAACAGTAAAAAGTAAATAAGTACTAATTTTTTTACAAAAATAAATTTGTACTAATTTTTTTATAATTACTTACATCCCCCTACAACATAAAAAGAGTTTTCCGAGTAGACCGAGGTCTTACACAAAGTACTGCTATAAAATTCGCATTTATCAATATTTTCGGCTGAAAATATTTTAATAATACACAAAAAAATTACAAAAAGTAGAAGTTTCTTTTAAATTTCCGGAAATTCCCAAAAATGGGCGCAGATAATATTTTTGGTATTATTTAACAACATAACTATCATGTCTTAAGGTTAAATGTTAGTTTTTTTTGTTCCAGCTTTGGAATTTTAGAAAAACAAAATGCAAAGCTCTTATATTGATCCATTATACAATGCTATGGTTTTTTTTTGGAATGCAACTCTACATAATATTATGTTGTTTTTGTTGTGAGTAATTGCATCAGTTATTTAAAATTATTAAAAATATCCTTAATTATATGTTTCGTTATTTAGTTCTGTAAAACTCCCCTGATTAAAGACAAAGCAATTGAGTAATCAGGAGAAAGGTTCGGTCATAAACACTTTTTTGTGATTTGTTGCCATTAATGCATTGCTTATACACTGAGAGAAAACCATTCATAAATGCAATGATTTTTTTTATAATATTTATTATTTTGTCATTATTTTTCAAACAATGCATTTGCATTACGAAAATTGTTCCTTCAGCTAAAAAAATGTCATATATACAAACAAATTACTTCCATTCATGTAACGACATGCTTTTTTTACTAAGCAACATACATTTTCATATTTTAAATGAAAAATGAAATCATTGCAATGAAACTTTTTAGTTTATACAATGAAGTGACCTTAGTCTTACATTTTCTTGACAAACTATTTCATTAAACTAACAAAATTTTTCATCTATATCATGACAGTATTTTGTTACTGTGACGTAACATATAATTTTTTGGTGATATCTTATCATGGTGTTAACAACATAATTAATTTTTGTAATAACTCTGATTCATTCCTTTAATGTAGCCATTATATTTTTTTAATTATTTAACTTACGTGTGTATATTTGCACATGCACCACAAAAATTTTTATATGATATGATTATCTTCTCCGGCCAAGATTGGAACTTGGAACTCATCGCGTGGTAGTTAACTTGCTTACCGCTGTAGCCACAACAACCTCAAATATTATTTAGATACACACGAAATACATATTGTTACGGTTTAAAAACACTTTTCCGTGGACCCGGTAGATTTGCAAATGAATACAAGACCCTGGTCAAGTAATTAGGGTTAAGAATGATACAAGTTTTATTTACAAATATACTTAAAACTTATCAAGAGCTTAAATACACAGATACAGCTTAAATGACTTAAATATTCAAACATGTTGCCACTGCACCTTCCTCTCGTTTGTTTACGCAAGTCTCTTACAACTGACTGAGCAAGTATTCACGTGATACCTCTTCGTATGCTGTTTGTCACTTACGAGACTCACTCTGCCGACACTCACCGTTTATACACCAATAACAACTCTCTGGGCGACAATCATAGTTGATACACCAATAAAGACTCGCTGGCTTTACTTTCTCACTTACACACGTCTATTCGCTACGCTTTTCCCTTTACTCCCGTCCATACGATAGACTCAACAATAATCTTAAGTCCAGGGTGACCGATGACATTTTTCAACAAGTGGCACCAAAGGGGGATTTATCTCAAAAAAGGGGCAAAAATATTATAAAACGTGAAAACTACACTAAATTTTTTATTTTTAATGTATTTTTATATAATTGACTCTACAAAAAGGGAGACAAAAAGTGGCCAGGCAGATAAAAAAGTGGCAAGGCAGTCGAAAAAGTGGCAATTTGCTACTTTAGCCGGTTAAACGGTCACGCTGCACGGCAGACTTTAACTGTCCCTATAGAGTAGTGGTGGGCGCTGTCAATGTATTATTAGTAAATTTTATATGTGTTGAGGTTGCGAGCTACCCACCAAACACAAAGGCAAGTGTTTGAAATATGATGGTGCATTATGTATTTATACATAATTGGACATATTTTATAACTTGAAAGAAAAAATCCATTAAGTTAAAAGATTAATTGAAAATAAAACTTTTTCTAAGTAAACAGCCAATTGAAAAAGATAGGGCAATAATTTCTTATGTTTTCCATTCAAGAAAAAAAATAAATAAAAGAATGATTGCTCTAAAATTAATTAGTAGAAATACGTTCAATTAGTAGAATACGTTATAATAGTTATTAATTAATTATATAATTGCAAACTAATTTTTTTGTTTTCGCATATCATTACCATTACCAAATGAAATGAAACACGTATGTTTGCTGGACAAATATTCTTGAAAAAATATAAAAAAATATGTAGGCATCCGCCTGATGTGTATTCGTCGTTGTATCATCGACGACTAAATTAAAGAGGGTAAGAATACGTGTGAATGCTCTCTTCAGAATTGTGCAAAGAAACGCCCGACATTGGGCGCATTCATAAGACGTAGCAGTTGAGCTCAACTGTTGTGAAACTGTTGGCAACTGTTGGCCCCAACAGTTACTTCTTAGAAACGGCTTGATGTATATAATGTAATTGTATATCTTTATTTCGTTACTTCATCGCATTTGTAATGTAAAACTTAACAAATAATTGTTGCTGCCACCTAACAAAGCATATAAAAGAAATAGCTCTATTTGAGCAGCTGTTCAGGCTGAGCACAACGTGTTGACTATAGGTAGCGAAAAAATTTTATGATGGAAAATTACTCAAGTGTTGAGTGGAGCGGAGATACTCAACAATGCGTTTCTAAGACAAACACTCAACGGTTGCGCAACTGTTGCGTCTTATGAATGCGACCATTGCTATAGAGTCACTGTCACTATAGACTGTCCTATAGTTTCTCCTTTTCTCAACTGACGTATTGTAAAGCACAGACTGCTCTTAACTATCTACGCAGTACTGTATCGCTCCGGTGACCATTTGTCCTTTTTTAAGAGAACAGTCCCTTTTTTAACACAATGTCCTTTGAAACTTTTTTCAAAAAACGTGTCCTTTATTTTAATCAATTGTCCTTTTATTTTGATTACCAATTTTTTCCTTGAACTCCAAAATTATAAGTTCAATATAACAGAAATTTTAATCATCCAAAACTGGTACATATCGCACACTAAATCATAAACAGTCACAATTCAAAAAATCGTAGATGCTGAGCAGTGGCAAAAAACTGTTTTTATTGTGCAAATTACGCAAGTATAACTGTATTTTATATTGTTCAGGAAGACTGTGTTGCAAACGAAATTTCCCAAGTCATTCGAAGAAATTCGTTCAGTGAACTGTTTTATGAAAAAACAAAACCATTTTGATAATTTCGAAATGTGACTGTTTATGATTTAGTGTGCGATATGTTCAATGTGTCGAATTAATTGTTAAATCAGTGAATGTGATATTTCATACCCAAACAAGGCATATCAATCATAAACCTATAATTATAAAATAACACTAAGCAACAAGGACTGGAGTAATCAATTATCTAGAGAAATATGGTGGGCTGAAATCGAATCTGTAATCGATTTTTCTCTATGACGTCAGGTTTTCGATATGAAAAAAATTTTTATTTGTTTTTAAATTAAAAAATTAAGTGAATAGCGTTATTTAAACGTCGTTTATGTTTTGTTGGTTCAGTTTGCTTGTTGGTATAAATTACCATCAAACTTTTTAATACATGGTAAAATGATGAAAGTGTATGTATGTTTCTTGAAGAAAATGTCAAACACCATACAAAACTGAATATAACCCAAATAAAAACATATTTTTAGGATTATGTCCACACAATCCCAATTAAGTTTGGATAACATATATCAGTATCCTGGCTTCGTGCAGTCACCTTATTTATGCGCCTTGATTTAATTGTTTTTACATTTCTAAATGTCCTTTATTTTTTGCTGAAAAATATGGTCACCGTATGTATCGTAGACTATTATTAAGAGGCCAACCTAAATTAGAGCGTCAAGCGTTGCGTTAGCACCAGGGCACGTATTTTCAGTACATTCAGATAATATATTATACGTTAAAATGTACTGAAAATACGTACCCTGCTGCTAAAGGGCCACTCAGACTATAATACAAGTATTAATACTTTTGACGAAAATGCATCCCTGGTCTTATATTTGTTTAAAAAATTTCAAAAAAACAATAACAACTCAACATGTCAGAGTTGCATTTTTCACAAAAGTATTAATACTTGTATAATAGTCTGAACGTCATACGTTAAACTTCACCTGACAGCTAAGTTAAAATACATGTTTTCTTATGAGGTCTGTTACATTCAGTACGTGTCCGTCAACGCAAAGTACAAAAATTTTTCAACTTTTAACTTTTTGCGTACGTTGAGTAGTTTGACAGATTTTGGTTGGTTTTTATGGTATGTTTTTTGGTATGGGTTTGTGTTTTGTGGCAGCAAAAAGAAAATTAAACAAAAGAAATAAATAAAAAAGTTGAATTTAATAAATAAAATTGAGAATCAACCTATTTAAGCTGTTTAAACGCTTCCGTCAATAAAGTAGTCATTGTGCCAACCTTCTCCGTCGTTGCGTTAATGTCAGTTGAAAAAGTCGAAGTTTAACGTATGACGGATTCATTGTGCCCCGGCCTTAATTTAGGTTGGACTCTAACTCACAACTTAATTATCAACTGATTTGCTTACTCGCAAATGACTCGTTCACAAGTACTGACTTATTCACAACTCGTTTACAACTACTGACTTAAGCATTAAGCACATCCACCACAGCAAGCTACCGACTACGAAATTTCAAAGATATAATACACGTGTTTATATGAAAATGATTGATGAAAATGATTGAAGACGGCAAGGCAACATGGCGGCAGGTTGTTGCCAATGCTGATATCGTCACTGTAGTCCAATTGAACAAATTTCTATTTTTTTGACTGCAATGAGAAAATTCAGTGTTACGAGTATAAAACAAAATGTTGAATGAGTGAGATTGTACAATTATTTCATATTATTTAATAGAATCAATATCCAAAAGTTGATGTAAAGAATAAATTGACTAATTTTTATAATTTTACGTCATGTAAGTACATTTTGAAAGAGTAATATAATTGTTATAAATGCGAAATATTTGATGGTGGCAATACTGAACTATGTATTTCTACTTAAATATGAGGTGCAGATGTTGCTGCTGCTGTCTCTAAAATAATTATGTAGCTGGCTACGAGGCGACAAATGCTGCTAGCGGCATTTGAAGCCGTGTATTCGTGTAGCATGCTGTGGTGAATGTGTTTTTTTGTAGACAGTTTTGTTGTTGTTGTTATTAATTGTTTACGTTTGATCACGTATTTATGTGCTACGCATGTGTGTTTAGTTGTTTGCTCTATTCTAGGTGTTTCTTTTTAATGACCCTGTAGGAATATTTTCGCGTAACACTTACATTAACCCTGTTGGAATATTTTTGCATAATGGTGCATTAACCTTCTCGACGGCCATTTCCGTAACAATATATATAATCATTTTAATTCAACGTTATTTAATTCATCTAATTAATTCAACATTATAAAATTTATTTGAAAAGTTATAACTAGGGAAAGGATTTTCATGTAAATACATGTTTTCTGTCGTTGGTCGATGATCAACGTAAATAAAGTTTTGCGAATCAACAAAATTGCGACAAAATGGCATCGATTTGTTAGTGCATATTTTTGCATATTTCATAATAAATACATATTTTTGCATATTTCATCATAAATGTATATTTTTAATACATTTTTTTAGGTTATTAGTTAGTGTTTTTTTACTAGTTGAAAAGTATATACCCATAAGTATATACCCATAATAATATAATTTTCATGTTTTTTGAAGTAATAGGGCAAATAAGCGCACCATACTTCGCTTTAAAATGCAAGCTTGATAAAAAGGAGTGAACGTATATAAAGAAAACTACAGGAAAAAAGTGATTTAATAGTGAGCAAAAGTGTAGTGATGCAAGCCGAGAACTTGCCATACAAAAAATCAGCAGCGATATAAGCAGGTTTGTCAGCGCTACTTTTATTTTATAATAGTAAAACCCTGCTTTTTTGAAGCAAAATTTCTACTGGGTAAGAGCTGCAGTTTTTACGACTGTGTAAGAACAAAAAAGGAGAAAATGAGAAAAATTTACGATCCTTTTTTTTTGTGATATGAATCGATATCACAAAACATACAGAAGTGTCACGAGACGGAAGATAAGGGTATTTTTCTGTTTGCCTCGTTTTCCCTCAAATTTTATCGTCGTTTTTGTTTTGCTACGTCTTTCTAGTGCAATAAATTTTTATTAGCTGTGTTAATTGGTAAGTATGTAGTAATACAATAATAATAAATAAATAATAATACAAATACTATACTTTTCTATACTATACTTTTCTCTTTTTTCCACGAGTTTAAAAAAAAACCTAATTGGAGCTGTTTTTACCTGTCACTTTCTTCACTTCTGTGTATTCTGTGTCGATATTCAAAAACACCGTAGGACTCAAAGTTCAATACATGTTTCAGCCGTTAATGAAAAATATCCACAGATACGATACGGATACATTCTACAGTAACTAAATGGGGACGTGGCAGAAGGCTGTCGGATACTATATTTCTATTAACGTGTGTTTGAAGTGTACGTTAAAATAAAATTTTCATACAAAAACTGGTTTTAACCTACACTTGAAGCAGACGTTATTTTTTGCATATGGGGGCAAGTTTTTTTACTATAAAATTTCTTTCAGTTTATTAATAGAAATATAGTATCCGACAGCCTTCTGCCTAAATAAATACCAATTAGAGGCAGCTTAGAAACTGAATATTCCACAAACAAAATAGCAGCATTTAAATGAGTACCAATAAATAACTTCATTTATATTACATAAAATTTTTTTTAAGAAAAAATCGGAAAGATTTACCTTTGACAATTTAAAAAGAAACATTCACCCTTATTCCAGTTGTCGTCATCGACGTCACTTTAACACAACACCAAAAAATTGGGGCTTGTTTACTCGTTCTCGAGAACAATTTTGCTCAACTGACAATCTATTTCCGTTCCCTAAGGTCTAGAAAATAGTTCAAACCTGCAAACAGGAGTCAATTGTTTCCGATAACGGATACACGAGCACCAGTTTTTTGGTGTTGTGTTAAAATGACGTCGATGACGACAACTGGAATAAGGATGATTTATTCATTAATGTACGTACATAAAAATTCGACTGAGCTTACTCGTATTTTGTATTCCATATGTTTTGACAAAATATTTGTTAAAAGAGCATTAAAGCTGAGCCAATTAAGGTTTTTTAAGTTTTTAATGTCAAAATGTTTGCTAAGAAAGCAATGAAGCTATTTTTTTAAATAATAATAATTTAATATTTTCTATATTCTTAAATGGTGAAAAAAAAATTTGATATATACATATTTTATTAGTTTTAAGTAGATATTTTTATATTTTTACTGCATATTTTATGTACATAAAACGTGATTTTAAATGCATGAAAATCCTTTCCCTAGTTATAACTTATGAATAAATAAGTATATACATAAGTAAATATATATATTAAAAAAAAATTCTTTAACTTTTCTCCAGGCTTCGAACCGGTGACTACAATACACACTGCCTGCTAGCAGCAGCAGGAAGTTTTCTTCATTTTAGTAACGAAAATATTTCATGAACTTTGCAACAAAACTATAATTTCCATAACTTTAGATTAGTTACAATTGTGGTTTGATACTTTGCTGTTCCTTTAAACATGTATTTAAGTATTTAAGTTTTTTATTACGCGAATGAATATTATTTCGTAACATTAATGATACTACGAAATGTAAAATATTAAGCATTAGAAAGGTTTCATTCCATTAATGAAAGTTGAATAAAAATATAATATAATATTTCATTTTATTAATGAAATTTGTCGTTGTATTAATGAAAGGGGTTCAACGTAATGGTTTCATTCCCGTTACGAAGTGTTTTTCTTTCAGTTCATTCGGTTACGAAGTTCAATATGGTATATTCAATCTAATCATTAGATTACAAGTTAAATAGTTCAATCAGATATTAGATACGGCCTCAAACAGTTTGCTGTTTTTAGATTGCAGATATTTCTGTTTGAAGCAAAACATATGCATATGTCACGAGTTCAATCATTCGGGAACGGAAAGGGTATTTTTACTCCAAACTATTTAACGTAGACCCCTCCATTGAGTCTCGTTTCCGCTTGGAGTCATCCGTAAAGTCAAAAAAGGCACCAGCTGGCAAGGGTGGATTATCTTCCAGAGTGTAGCGAAATATCTTCTCGAAGATAGGCAGTGCAGCGCAATAATTAATTTATAAATCCATATTCTCCACATAGCTAGCATGTTCTCAATTCCTCGGATTCCATGCGCACCGCTTAAGTATTTATATATGTATTTCAGAAATTGTTGCTCCTTTTTTAAAAGTTTGAAGCTCAGTTCAAAGCCAAAATGACTCCTAATTATGACATACAATGTTCGCTAGACATTCAACGAAGTACTACAAAAATTACTTTTAAGTACAATAATAACTTTTAAATACTGGTTTTAAAAAACATTTTTTTTTGTTTTTCATTAAATTTTTTTAATTCTCCACCACTAAGATATAAAAAATTATGTTGGCAACCTCTCGTTATAAAAACATAATGGGTTCATTATGGACTATTCTCACAGTGGGCGCTAACACATCCACCCATAAAATGTATACGTTCGATCGAATTCGACTATAAATTACATTTTTAGTTATTTTACCCGTAACTGTACAAAACAAATACAGTAGTTTTCCGATTTAATGAACATTCGATTTAGTGAACATCGCATTTAACGAACATCTAATTTTTTTTTTACTGAGTACCTTATATAACGAACAAAAATTTTATTTTGTACTCGGTATAACGAAAAAATTTAAATTAAATAAGAAACACAATTGCTACCAGAAAATTACTAAGAAAGAATATAAAGAAAAATGTACCGATAGTTTTCTTCTTTTGATGGTTTTGTTTGATATCATTAGTGCATTGAAATGGTTAAAAATAAATAAATTTTTAAGTTTAAAATTTGTTAACGCACTAATAATCCCAAAATTATTATTTTACTTATTCAGTAAAATATTTTTTTATTAAAATACATTGAAATTTATTATTGAGGGGTTTAGCTAAATCCTATGCGCATTTCACTGTTGCTAATGCAGATCATCAGGGAACCTTTAACCAAAGCTTCTTAGAACAACTAGAGTTATTATGTTATAAACTTTCATTTAAATTTTCATTTAAATAAATTTTTGTTAAAGGATAAATTTGAAAGTTATTTGCTGGTGGTTCAGCTTGGTCTATATGCAAATAAATTTCAAATTAAAATATAATTATGACAATATGTCGAATAATAGATTTCTTAAATGTTAAAGGATAAAGTTAAAATTGTCGATGATCATCGAAATGGTCTGCGGGTTACAGATTTATTTAAAATATATGGTCTGCATGAGTAATATTAGTACAATCTTAACAGTCATATAAAGCAAGGTCAGTTCCCGAGAATGGAAAAGAAACTTTTTCAATGGTTCCTTATGCAACGCAATTGCCATTTTGCAGTACAAAATCACAACAAAATTTAGGGATGATAGTTAAATGCAAGCTGACCAGATCTAAAAAAAATCATTTAAATAAATGGATTGAAAGTAGCCCTTTATTCCAAGATGAAGACATAGCCGATGAACAAAACAAAAATAAAGAAGAGCTGGATGGAACTGAAATTCAAGAGCCCAAAATAAAACACGAAGATGTCATTAAGCATTTCGAAATTTGTATTAAATGGGCTCAAAAAAACAAAATTAGTAGCTCAAATTTAATGCTTTTGAGAGAGTTTAAGGCCCAACTATAATATGAATAAGCTGGCTTGAGCTAATGCCAGAATTTAACGATAAGTCTGTGAAATACTTAAGGAATTCAGATGTGACTTTTAGGTGGCCACAATGTACTTACATGCACTTAAGTATTCTTCAGCCACAGCTGCACATATAGCTATTTTTCACAATTTTTTTTTTAAATTTTGTTTCTTTTTATAACTACTAAATGAATGCAATTTAATCAAATTAACTTGTTGGAATATCCTAATCTATTAAAAATTCACGTATAATTATATCCACCACTTTATTACTTGTTTTATTTGTTTTGCCTACTAAAAAGTACAACAATGAACATATGTACATAAATAAACTAATGTGTATGTGTGTATTGTAAAACAAAGAATGAAAATAAATGTTTTGCTTTCTTTTCTAAGTTTAAAATAAGAAACAATAAAAAATATTTAAAATCAATGAATATTTGCTGATCATGTTTGCTTGAGTTTAAAAAATGCACAAACAGTGTTTTCCGTACGGAATGTGCGGTCAGTTTGGCACTTAGCTTAAGCAAGTGACATTTGACGAAACTTGACGAAAAAATCCATTCCAGTACATTATAGTTTGCCACATACGTTTTATATGTAACCGCACAGTTGCTTAAGTTCGCTTATTCATATTATAGTTGGGCCTTTAAAAAGATGTAATTAAGAGAAAGTTATCAATTCCAAAAAAAAAAAGACTGTGCTTAACCAGTTGTTTAAATAAATTATTTTTGTATTATAGTGCTTTATGAATTTTTCTTTTAATTATATTTTAATGAAATATGTATGTATGTTCTTTTAATAAAATATTAAAAATACTACGAGTATATATGCTTTGAGTTTTTAATAAAATATAAAAATAACATAGTACTGCATATAACGAACAATTCACTTTAACGAACAGGCCTGACAACAATTATGTTCGTTAAATCGGAAAACTACTGTAATAATAAAAATAATCATAATAATATCTACTAACCTCTTTGTATCTAATCAAATATGCAATAATGTGCGTGTTATGTGTTTTTGACAATTTCCATTTAAATTTCACATACCCACACACACCCGTTAACAAACTATTTAAATGCTACTATCAAATCATCATTACTTTTATTCGATTCTTTCTTCTTAAAAATCGAAGTATGAAGGTATAAACCAATAAACAAAATTGATAGGAGTTACCAAAATAAACAAAAAAAAAAGTTAAAATAAAGAAAAGTGGTGTTTGGTGGCACGCAGAATATTAAATGATGTGCTGCCACCTTGACTCTTTGGCCCACCAAATCCCCCATAAAAACTATAAATATTCGTTTTAATTTTTCTTCAAATCATTTGTCATGCATTATTTAATGGTTTTGGCAGTAATTCTATAGCGAACTTCCAAATCCACAATTCAAATCTATACAATTTTTAGTTGAAAATCATTTTATCGGCCATTCCATTATTGTTAATGTTTTTTAAGCAAATACAGAAATGAAAAGGACTCCACAAACCGGAAGTTCCATTTATAATGGTTGGGCAATTGTAGTTGACATGTTTTATTGTTTTTCTGGTTAACATGTGTTTATTTTTCTTATATGATTTTTGGGAAAATTAGGTTGTTTTTGTTAACACGCACTAAGCCAATATTTCGTGGTTATAACTGCGCAATTTATAGAAAAAATAAAAAAAATTACAAGACACAAATTACCAAATGTAATATACTCGTACATATGTAAGTACATACGAGTACAATTTTTACTTCCATTTGTTAATTTCACACATAATTGTCTTAAGTTGTTGTCACTTAATTTGAGGTTGTCTCTTCTTCTGCTTCTACTACACCACTTCATTAAGTGGCCAAATAATGTTTGTTTAAAATTAACTGCTTCAGCGTCTGTCTGTAAGTACAATGTGTCGTTCAGAAGGTTATAGATAACTTCTGGGTGCAAATCGCAGCACTCGTTATCGAACGAAATTACGAAATATTTCAACAAAGTTTATATGGAAATATTTCGTAATTTCGTTCGATAACGATTGCCGCGATTTGCCCCCTGATAAATGAAAGAAAGCTAATTTAATTTGCCAAATTGACGAAATCAAGCCAGAATGCTGAGTGGTTATTATGTCGCTTAGAAAAGAAAACTGGGGACAAATCACGAAACTCGAAATCGAGTGCACGTTCGTGTAGAGAATTATTTCGATGGCTACAATTTTTTTGATCACGGTATTCGATCGTATTTTATGTTACCTACTACTATTTTTTACATTGCTGTTAGCATAAGACAATAAGAAAAACAAAACGAAAAACAAAACTTTATTTGTATTTGTTCTGGAAATGATTTTTCCCTTATTTATTTTTTTGCACTGCCTATTGGACAATTTTTGTATTGATATTCACTTTCCTTAAAAACAATTAAAATTAAATTATATTTTCTAAACTAATTGTTCGAAAATATCCGGAAAATAATTATATTTTTATTACATACTTTTTTATTTATCCTTTGTTTTGTTTCTTTGGTTTGTTTCGCGGCAAAAAGCTAAGAGTTTACTTCTTTTCGATAGTAGACTACCAATCGAGTGCAACTTCGAGTAGATACGTTTCGTTAACGATTGCCGTGATCCACGTTAACAACATTTCGAAGACAAAGTACTCGACTTCGAATGCGGTGATTTGCCCCTTGTTCGAATTTGTATGTTATTAAGGCCATCTTTACATAGTAATACAAACAAATATTTTTATCTAATTTTTCGACCTTTTTTTAAGTTAAATTAAAAAACTATTTTTTGGAGCTTTAGGTCAGTTTATATTAAATTTATTAGTTCAATATTTCGTTAACCTTCGGTTAACTTCTTCAAGATTTATATTGTTTCTCGTTTTTTTTTTGATATTTAGTTTTTTTGATAATTAATTTTTTTGTTTTTGACAATTTCCATTTAAATTTCACATACCCACACACACCCGTTAACAAACTATTTAAATGCTACTATCAAATCATCATTGCTTTTATTCGATTCTTTCTTCTTAAAAAGAGGAAAAAGAAAAAATTAAATATCAAAAAAACTAAATATCAAAAAAACGAGAAACAATATAAATCCTGAAGAAGTTAACCGAAGGTTAACGAAATATTGAACCAATAAATTTAATATAAACTGACCTAAAGCTCAAAAAAATAGTTTTTTAATTTAATAGTAATACAAAGTTTTACGACTTTGTAGAATCAAAATTTTATGAAACTCTCTCGTGCTTATCGCTGGAATTTTTTTCTTGTAGTCTTCCGGAAGTGCAAATGTAGATTACCGATGCTTATTTTTTGACTGTGTGGATTTTTTGTGATTGGATTTTTAAAAAAGGCCACCATATTTTGCATATACATACAGAAAAAATTTTTTCAATTAAGTGATTGCTTAGAAAAAGAAGTATTTCTTTATAAATATTTTTATTTGAATTGTTTGGCAAAATTTGTTAAGACCATGTTCATGCTAAATTTATGCTAGTTTTTTATTATGGATAGGGCCGTTGGAAGAGCTGTGCAAAGAGTTTTGGAGCAATGGAATGAGTAACAGCATCATTTGGAAATGATATGAAACAACAATAAAAAATTTTGATTTTGGAATCGGGATTTTTTTGGGACATGACGTTTTAACAACATTTTCTAGCAATACTGGTACTATGTACTAACTTTACCATCCATATTTGGTCCATAAGCCTGCATTTCTTATTATTATTATTTGCTTGTTGAGAAAAAAGGGAAGTAAATGAATTTCTTTCATATATTGTTTATACGTGCTATTTTTTGCACTTTCTTCAATCACCAGTGGCATATTTAAATCACGATGCAAACTGGAATTTTAATATACCATGGAGCCGATTTTATCATAACGTAAAATTTTGTTTTGCCTTCGTTGGATTCTCCCGACATTGGAAGCTGAAGCAGTGACCCATAACTAAATTCCGTAGCAATATATTGGCTTCAAAAGCGACTTGTATAGTAAAAGCTTACAATATATACTGAGTGTTGAAGTTCTGCCAATCAGTCAATGTATTTGAGTTAACTTAAGTTTCATCTGAGTTAGCTTAGAGTCAATATGATGTTTCTATGTAAGCCTTCGATCAAGGTGTATACCAGGGTATTTTACAAATTGATTGTTGATTCGAATTGGGGAACAAGTATCTCTTCGCAAGGTAAATGTTACCTGAACACACTATTGCTCGTTTACTTTAATTCTCCATAAGTTTAACCATAGTTCCAGTTGTGTAATATTTTCTCGTAGATATCGGGAAGCTTCGTGAGGGTTTTCGTGCATACATAGGCAGACTGTATCATCGGAAAACGTATAAGTATGCATATTACTGCTTAAAGGTTATCACAATTATAAATCAATTACAAAACTGGCCCGAGTATGCTCCCGTGTGACACACCGGATTTTATAGATTCGGGCACACTCATGAATTCTCCTTCCACAACCGTGAGCTTCCGGGTAGTAATGTAACTCTCTAATAAATTCAGAAAATCTATTGGTAGATATGATTTACATTTTAAAATAAGGCCTTCAAGCCGCACTTTATCAAATGCCTGCGAAACGTCGATAAACAGTGCAGAACAGTACAAGTGTTCTTTTCTTTAAATGTTCTTCTTATAAATTGAACCAATCTATGTGTGTCTTCAATGGTACTATGCTGACTTCTAAAACCAAATTGATGGTCTGGGATGCACCCACTACCAATTAGAATTGGGGACCATTTTAACATGAGCAGTTTTTCGAAAAGTTTTGACATTTTTGATAGCAGACTTATTGGCCTATATGATTCAGCCTTGGTAAGATCTTTTTTCGGCTTTGGAATCATTTTAACTTAGGCATGCTTCAAGCTGTTTGGATAATCTCTAGTCGTAAAATGGCGTTAAAAATTAATAACAGGGTTCTAATTGCAATACGAGGCAATTTTATTAGCATCTCGTTAGTAATTCCATTAATACCCGGAGTTTTCTTTGGGTTGAGTTCAGCAATTAGTTTTTGTACATCACACGTCTTAAATTTTAATGGGTCAAGGGGGTAGCGCAACTACAATCAGCAAATCAACAACACCTGTAAATGTATTTGGGCTAAATACGGATTTTAAATGTTTTGAAAACAAGTTAACTTTTTCAGTATCACTCCTTGCTCAACCTCCGGTAGAAGTGCGCAGAGGTGGTTTAAACTCAACGAGTGTTTTAATCCTTTTCGCAGCGTGTCACAAAGAGTAATTAGATGCTAGTGTGACATCGAGATTTTCTAGATAGTTTTTAAGAGATGGAGTTTTTTGAAATGCAAGCAGTTCTTGGAGTCGTTTAATGCGCTCTTTAAATCTTATTTTATGTTCGGATGATCTGTGCTGCCATTCCCTTCTAGCTCTTTATTTTAACATACGAGATGTTCAATATCCGTAGAATATATTCTATAAAACCCAGTCTGCGGATGGGAGGTAGTGGCATGCTTAATATTTTCGTTAAGATTGGCAATGTTAGTTAGATTCAAGATCATGATGTGTTCTTAGCTTAACGTTTTCCGTGCAATGACTACTAAAATATTTTTTGAATCGCAGCCAATTAACACGACTGATCATTTTCACATATGAGTGCGATAGAGCACTTCTCAGTGGGCTACAGATTGTACCGATTGTAGGAGAGTGATCGGACGATAGATCTAGAGAAGCTTCAACATGAATTAATTCCCTAGAAATATTTTTCATGAAGTCAAAATCTATAACATCCGGAATTTTATGTATGTCAGTAGGCCAGTAAGTGGGCGCTCCACTTGGAATGACGTCCAGACGTCGCGAGCCCCAGAACATATGTTTAGCATTAGAGTCGCCAGCTGCTATGAAACAAGAGTGGACAGATTTGTAGAAATCCTCGTTGATCCTCAGTAATTGCGAATCCAGGAGGAGACTAAATTGATGATATGACAAAATTTATGCAAAAATTTTCGATACAAGAATTCGTTGCTTGTAGATGTTCTTCACAAATGTTGTCAATAATATAATGCATGAGTTTTGACTTTATTAAAATTGCTGATCCTCCGCAAGCTCTTTCTTTTGGGTCCTTTGAATCATATGAAGTATATCCATTAATTTTTAATAGACTTCTTGAAGTCTAGTGAGTCTCAGAAACGAACATAACATCAATATTTTTACCGTGAGGAAGTGCTCAAGTTCATTTTTATGTTGGCAAATGCTGTTTGCGTTCGAGAAACATATTTTTAATTTGTTCATTTATTATCATAAGTTTTTCGATTTATTTTTATAACAAGTGGACTGTATGACACAGTTATGTGTAATAAACACATATATAAATAAATAAATAAATAAATTGGTACATCACAACACACAATAGTGAACTTATTACTATTATTACAGATGTTCAACTATTTATTGCTGCGCAATATTGCAGCTTTGTGTTGTCCTATTCTCTTTATAAACATAAGTCTGGTGTATTTTATCCTGAATGCGTAGACACTCTGTAGTGAAATGTTTATTTTCCACAATAGAACGTATATAGATATATTCAGTTAAAATATTAATTACATATTTTCAATCACAATATTAATCAAATATATTATATTATTCTACACTGAAAGAATTTTCTTCATAAGTTCTATGAATTTCGACATTAATCCAATGAAAAAATTCATTAAAATTCAACCAACGTCAAGCTTCGTTGGATTAATGAAACGAGTTTCGTTAAAATTATTTTAATGAAATGTGTCATCAATGCACTGAAAGAATTTCATAGCAACAACGAAATAATTTTATTAAAACATCGATATTATTTTATTAAAAGAATGAAATAACTTCATCAAAACAATGTAATTATTTCATTAAAACAATAAAATAACTTCATAAAATCAATGAAATAACTTTATTATAAAAACGAAATAACTTACTTGAAACTGTCGGTGTAAATAAGCATACAAAGAGTAAAAGAACAATCGTAGAGAACTACTTTTGATGCAAGGTTTTGGTTGACAACTGTTGAAATGCACTGTAAGTTTTTATTGTAGTATTTTAATTAAATTTATTGACAATAGTTTGTGCAGTAATAATAATTAATTTTAAAGTACAAGGTTACAATTTATAATTTTGTTGATTATAATTTAAAAAAATCAATTTTAATAATGAATTAATTTGTTAAGTATAAGTAAATTTATAATCATAATTTAAAAAAATATCTTATACTTAAATAAATCAATAATTACTTCAAAAAACTTCTTCGTATTCTCTCTTTCTGCTTTTTGCATTCCAAAAAGGATATCCCGCTCAGTGAATGATTTAATATTCTGGCGAGTTATCGTCGCTTTCGAGCTGCATAGAGATACACAATTGAATATACATACATATATACATACATATTTTATATATTTATTAAAATACCTTTAGTTTTTTCCACTTGAAAGACTTTTCAGAAAAATTCCATAGAAGACCAAGAGGGGCATTGCTTCCTTTACGTCGATCTGTTGCAAGTATTGCAAACTGTTGCGTGTTACCTGAGCAGATGTATGTATACAAAAAGATACATACACATATATGTATATCAAAAAATCAAATATTTATGTATGTAAATAAAAATTTAATTCGAACAAATTCTGAATATTTTAAAAATTAAAACAGTCTTAAATAAATACAAATGTCTGCAAATACTGCCTCTTTGTCATCAATGAATAATTATATGTTTTGCTCTCAACTAAAGCCCACGTTTCTAAGCTGATACTTTTACTATTTTTTAACTAATATGTAATACATATTATGTATATATATTTTCATCTGTAGTCTTGTGATGCAACTACAAAAAAGATTACAAATTAACACAATTACTTGAACATTATAACTCAAAAAAATAAATTTACAGGAAACCATTTTAAAGTCATCAATTTACACACAACTGAATGGAAAAAGAAAATTTTTTTTCTCTCAAGAGTTAAATATACGAGATATCTACATAAAATCGGCCCCGTTCTGTAAAGCGAATCCGACTAAATTTCTCGTTTTCAAAAAATTAATAATAGTCCTGCAGACGTGTTTAAAATCATACACCATAATTTTCTTCCAGATATGATATTTGGGAATCTATATAATAAAAAAACTGAAAAAATCTAAACAAATATTTCTATTGTCGGAGTTAGTTTTCTAAAATCGTGCGGTTTCAAATCGATCGGCTTACAGAACAGGGCCGAATGTTTACATATTCCGAATAACGAAATCAGGATTAATTCTGTATTATTAACTTAAAGTTTAAATTTTTGAGATATGATGTTGTAAAACCAAATGGAAAGACGCAAACAACAAAAACAATATGCACATCCGATAAAATATATAACACACATTAAGCTTTTGCTTATGAGCCTATATTTATTACTTAAGCTACGGTCACATTTGTCAAACAGTTGCCCAAAAAATCGTAACCACTAAATGCTAATGAACAAATTTTCAATGCAGACAAAAGTTTGTCAAGTTAAAGAGTAGAAAATAATGTTGGATTCTATGATATTATCTATTAGTTGTGTTCGAAACTGTTTAATTTGATAAACAAGTGTCTGGGTCAAATTTTTTTTCATTAGTGTTTATTGGTTACGCTTTTTGGGCAAATGTTTTACAAGTGTGACCGTAGCTTTACTCATACAGTGATAGGCTGCTTCCCAATCCAAGTACCTCAGAAGCTGGAACAGCTGTCTGCCATCTCAGACAACAAAATATTATACTAAATACACATTTATATACGTACATACGTACGTAAATATGTATGTACATAAAAATATATAAAATATTATTAAAAACACAATTATTTGCATACTATGAGTTTAAATAACACGCTTAAATAAGACATTTTCTTTTATTATACATGTCATGGATTTGAAGTTTATTTCAGTTTATTTAATTTTGTTTATATGTATTTTATTTAACGTAAATAATCGGATTCAATTCGAATTGGTTTGTTTATTTTACGTGCAAATTTGTTACGCACTCATTTTGAAATCGTTACCTACTTTGTACTTACTACCGCCGTTGCAATTCAACGACATTGAAGTTTGTTTTGTAAAACGTGTTGGGCTGCAACCGCGGTAAGTATATTTTTATTTTAGGACTATTAAACTGTCTAATTGTTAAACTTATTAGAAATAAAACGCCACCGCCACCGCCACGCCACCGCACTGGCATTGAAAATCATAAGTTTATGGTGTTATTAATTCAAAGCTCAACACAAAGTTTACGACAAATACTTTTATTTCGCGTTGCAAACTTGTACTGAAGACAATTTGCAACAGCCAGCTACTTACGAGCAGGATGACAGACAAAAGAGAAATCCCTAGAAGAAGCCCTAGATTCGCCAGCCAGAATGATGAGATGAAAGAAGACGATCAGTGTCCTGTGGATGATGCCAATAGCTCAACAGAAACCTGCCATGGTTATACGTCAGCAACAGAAGTTTCCCCGAAGACATCGTCAACAGGTATGCCTATAATTACGCCATTACAATCAAATGCAATCAGCACCAAATCTGTTACCACCGACGTGGGAAACATGAATCTTGCCTACACCGCCGCAGCGTCTGTTTGTACGCCAGCTTCACAGCAAATTATAGAAAACATGCCGATGAAAATAGAGGAACTTGAAAGAAAACTGGAAAGTTCATTGGGATCAAAATTTAAACGAAATCTTATTGACAATAATCAAGCATCTACTACACAAGAAGCGTCAGTATTTCAACATGCATCGACATGCCGACAACGACCGTTTGCAAGGGAATTTGAACTTAATTCATTTACAAATGGTAATGCTACAGCCAACGAACAACAACCATGTAACTTGAACGCATGTGGCAACTTTAATTCAAATGCAACAAATGAATGTAGCAGTCAAGAAAGGGTAAGTGGCAACTTTCAGCAAAGCAGTATGCACAGTGGCAACTGCACGACAAATTCCGTAAGATTTAATGACAGAACACAATATGATGTACCAAACTCTATGAATTTGTATCAAAATCACTATTTGCCTAGGAAATTACAATAGTTACCACATTTTGGCGGCGAGCCAGAATTGTGGCCAATGTTTTCTGTTTCCTATTATCAATCGTCGAGAGAATACAGATATACGCATTTTGAGAATTGCCAACGATTACAGAAAAGCCTTAAAGGTGCAGCCTTTGATTCAGTGAAATCCTTATTGATACATCCAGATAATGTATCCGTCGTTATGGAACAATTAGAATTTCGTTTTGGTAGACCCGAACAGTTGATAGCCAGTCAGCTGAGAGTTATAAGAGAAGTAGCGCCAATTTCTGAATCAGCCGTAGGGAAATTTATATCCTTTGCGACTGTGGTCAAGAATTTATCTGTATTTTTGCAGTCTGCTGGAGCGCAACAACATTTAGCCAATCCAACTTTGATTGACGAACTAGTATCTAAATTGCCGATGAGTAAGAAAATTGAATGGGCAAAGTATGCCGCCCCCATTAAACCGTACCCTACTGTTATTAATTTTAGCAATTGGATAAACGATACAGCTAACATATTGTGCCTCATTTCTGACAGTAGAATTGATCAGACAGATACAAAACGTAAAACAGTTTTGCATATGAGTACTGCTTTAGAAACGAAGAACGATAAATGTTTTTTGTGTGGCAAGGAACACAAAATATATAAATGTGATTTATTTTTGAGCAAAGATGTGGACGATAGGTGGTCTGAGGTAAAACGCCTCAAATTATGTTTTTCGTGTTTATGTAAGGGTCACTCCAGCCGTGAATGTAAAGCCAAACGCCTATGTTCATTTTTTGATTGTAAGAAAACTCACAATAAGCTCCTACATGACTCTCAAAAGCGAAATGTGAAGCCAGCGCAAACACCTACTAATAATCAGACTGTTCTTAATTGTATGAATAAAGGCAAGTTAACAAAGGTATTATTTAAAATTGTACCCATTACTCTTTACGGCCCAAGTGCCACAGTTACAACATACGCTATTGTAGATGACGCATCTGCGGTTACATTAATGAATAAATCGTTGATGTTGAAGCTCGGGTTGAATGGTAAGTCAAGTCAAATTGAACTAGGTTGGGTTCGTCACGGATCAGTCAAGGAAAAAACGACTCTTATTAACGTAATGGTTAGTGGAATGAAAGAGGGTGAGAAACATACGCTTAAAGATGTACATGCTATTAATGATTTAAGTCTGCCAGTACAGAGCCTGGAGCTGGGTGGTATTGACGACACAATTGGAATTGGTGAATATTCCAATGCCATACCTGAAGTCCTCATAGGTTTAAATAATGCTCACTTGGGCGCAGCAATTGAAACAGTGGAACTTTTTGAAAATGGTCCATATGCCACTAACACAAAATTAGGTTGGATTGTTTACGGTCCAGCAAAAAATGGAAACAACAGTACCTCTGCCACATGCTTACATGTGCGTACCGTCGAGGAGCAATCTTTGGACGAAATAGTTGCTGATTATTTTTCGACCGAAAGTTTTGGTGTCAAACCGGCGCCAATGGTAGAGAGTGATGATGATGTACGGGCAAGGAGTATATTAAAGATGAGAACTAAAATTGTTGATGGGCGTTTTTATTCGGGACTGCTTTGGAAGGACGAAATTTCACAGCTGCCGAATAGTTTTAATATGGCTTTAAGAAGATTGGTGAACATCGAAAGAAAAATGAGTCGTGATGCCAAGTTTGCCTCCAGGTATAAAAATGCTATTGAAAATTATATCCAAAAGGGATACGCAAAGAAACTATCACCGGATGAATTGAATGATATTAAGCCGAGGACATGGTATTTGCCCCACTTTGCTGTCTTAAATCCGAATAAGCCACAAAAGTTACGTTTAGTTTTTGATGCAGCTGCCACCGTTGGAAATGTGTCATTAAACTCATTTCTTCTAAAAGGCCCTCAGGAGTATCAACCATTGCCATCAGTATTGTTTAACTTTAGAATAGGTTGTGTTGCAGTATGCGCCGATATTCGTGAAATGTTTCACCAAGTCTACATCCGAGCTGAGGATAGATGCGCGCAAAGATTTTTGTGGCGTAACGGATGCCACGACCAACCGCCGGATGTTTACGAGATGCAGGTGATGACATTTGGAGCTGCCTGCTCCCCTTGTATAGCTCAATATGTGAAAGTGGAAAACGCAAAAAGACATACTCAACATGATCCTCGTGCAATAAGAGCCATTTTGGAAAACCATTATGTCGACGACTATGTCGATAGTTTCAAATCGGTTGAAGAAGCTATATACATATCACGCCAGGTACAACAAATCCACTGCAATGCAGGCTTTGACTTGTGTGGGTTTGTATCCAATTCTCAGGATGTTGTCAGTGCATTGAATGGCTGTCATAGAGACACAGTACTTAAACATGAAGCAGTTCTGTCAACCGAAAGTCTTAGGCATGTACTGGTATCCAAAAAATGATAGTTTTCGTTTTAGACTGAAGTTTCATAAAGTTGACGAGAATGTCGTGAATGGTGAAAGAATTCCTACCAAAAGAGAACTCTTAAGCATTATTATGTCCGTATTTGACCCACTGGGGCTCCTTGGTCACCTGACAATTACTGCTAAGTTAATTATGAGGGAAGTTTGGAAATGTAATGTGCGATGGGATGAAAGTTTGCCTCATCATATAAACATAGCCTGGCTAAAATGGAAGAAAGATTTGAACATTGTGACCAAAATTGAAATACCACGTAATTATTTTAACAACAACTACCATGATGACCTTGAGCTTCACATCTTCGTTGATGCGAGCGAAAGCGCATTTGCCGCAGTAGCTTATTGGAGATTTACCTGTGCTGATGGTAAGATAGACGTTTCATTTATATGTTCTAAGAGTAGATGCGCCCCAATGAAACAATTATCGGTACCCAGAATGGAGCTACAAGCCGTAGTCTTAGGTGTAAGGTTACTGCAAACGATACAAAAAGAACATAAGCTTAAAATTAATGATTACGTTTGTTGGAGCGATTCCTCAACAGTTCTTAAGTGGATTCAGTCGCCCAACCGCCGCTACAAACAGTTTGTGGCCCATCGAATTAATGAAATTTTAAATGTTACTAAAATAAACACTTGGAGATGGCTGCCAACTCAACAAAATGTAGCTGATGAAGCTACAAGATTACGTCATAATGTGGACATCAGGTCTGGTAGTAGGTGGTTTACTGGGCCGAAATATTCTGGAGGTGGCCAACGTGATATTGATAACGAATCAGAACTTCTCGGAGAATTTACATTATTGACAACGGAAGTTGAGCTGTACGACGTTAAACGTTTTTCTTCGTACCTAAAACGGATAAGGGTAATGGCCTGGGTGTTAAGATTTATTAACATAAAATGTAATCGAAGGCATTATGGAGGTAGAGCCCTTTCCGCAGATGAGCTTAATCGTGCTGAGAATATCGTTATTCGTTTTACGCAGTCTCAATCATTCTTTGAAGATATTCATCAAATTGAAAATGGTAAAACTGTATCAAAGAAATCACCATTGTCTGGCTTAATGCCATACAAAGACACAAATGACATATTGAGAGTGAATAGTCGTCTGAATGCAGCTTCATGGTTACCATATGACACAAAGCATGCTATTATTTTGCCAAATGATCATGGGGTTACGTTTCTGATTGTTCGTAAATTTCATCAGAAGATGGCACATCAGAATCACGAGGCTACAATTGCTGAGGTAAGACAACGATTTTGGATTCCTAAAATACGCCAAGTTTTAAAAAAAGTCGTTAGTCAATGTATGCTGTGTAGAATTGATAAAGCTAGGCCGGCGCCACCCGTAATGGGTCAACTACCTGCAGATCGCTTGACACCTTACGTTAGACCATTTTCAAATACTGGCCTTGATTATTTTGGTCCTATTTACGTCACAAATGGTCGTAAGCAAGAGAAAAGGTGGATTGCATTATTCACTTGTCTTAACATACGCGCCGTGCACTTGGAAGTTGCATTTGACTTGTCGACGGATGCCTGCATCTTGGCTATTAGAAACTTTGTGAACAGACGGGGAACACCGATAAGGATAAGAAGCGACAATGGTAAGAATTTTGTTGGCCTGGAAGGTAACGTCAAGCAATTTTCTGAAGTTTTTGATTGTGATCGCATAAGCGATGAACTGTCATCAAAAAATATACATTGGATATTTAACTGTCCTTTAAATCCATCTGAGGGTGGAGTTTGGGAACGCTTGGTGCAGAGTGTAAAACGAGTTTTGAGGCAAACTATGCACAACGTTGCGCCACGTGAACATACACTACAAAGTTTCTTAATAGAGGCCGAAAACATCGTGAACTCTCGACCTCTTACTTATATTCCAGTTTCTTCTGCTGACGAAAATCCAATTACCCCAAATCATTTTCTGTTGGGCACCGCCAATACAGCTCAGACGCCACCTGTGGACTCTATTGAGTCTCAGCCAAAGGTTTTACGTAAGCAGTGGAGAATATCCCGACAGTTAAGAGATCACTTCTGGAAGAGGTGGATAGCAGAATATTTACCTACGTTAACACGACGTGAAAAATGGTGTGAACTTTCTCGGAATTTGGAAGTCGGCGATTTGGTGCTGATTTGCGACATCAACGTTCCCAGAAAGAAATGGTTGAAAGGCATTGTTGAACGAGTTTTTCCTGGAAAGGACGCTGTAGTAAGAAGAGCTGAAATACGAACTCCTGGTGGAACATTAATCCGACCAGCAACTAAGCTGGCAGTTCTCGATGTGGTTGGTGAATCCGTGTGATTCACGGGGGAGGGGATGTCATGGATTTGAAGTTTATTTCAGTTTATTTAATTTTGTTTATATGTATTTTATTTAACGTAAATAATCGGATTCAATTCGAATTGGTTTGTTTATTTTACGTGCAAATTTGTTACGCACTCATTTTGAAATCGTTACCTACTTTGTACTTACTACCGCCGTTGCAATTCAACGACATTGAAGTTTGTTTTGTAAAACGTGTTGGGCTGCAACCGCGGTAAGTATATTTTTATTTTAGGACTATTAAACTGTCTAATTGTTAAACTTATTAGAAATAAAACGCCACCGCCACCGCCACCGCCACGCCACCGCACTGGCATTGAAAATCATAAGTTTATGGTGTTATTAATTCAAAGCTCAACACAAAGTTTACGACAATACATTTTTTATTTTTATTCAATAAGTCTTATATTATATTTATTATGTTAAATATTGTTTTTATTTATTTTATATTTTTACTGAATTTTAATTCAAAGCACACAAAGGAACTACAATTTTTAGAAAATATTCCAATGAAATTCTTTCACAATATTCGTGAAATTTTCATTAGATTTGTGAAACTATCATTAGATTTATGAAAAAAATCTAATGAAATTGTTTCGTTGGATTTATGAAGCAAGATTCTTTCGGTGTAAGCAATCTCTTAATTGAAAAAATTCAACAATAATTTTTTCTGTAAAAAAAAATATTTTGACTGCTTTTATTTAGAAACACTGTTCAAAATTTGAAGCTTTATCCATTTGGAAGTGAAGTTAAATTTATTGGAAACCTTATTATGAGAAATATCGAGCAATAATTTCATATGCTGCCGTGCACCTAGATACAATGCTGTTTTTGTACTAAAAATACTTTTTTTCAAACATGAATAAATTTTCAATTATGAAAAACAACAATTAAAGGGAATAGAAATTTTTAAATTCAATAGGTATGTTTTATTCGAAACATATACCTACTTAATTTTAATAAATTTATAAATAATAATAGTATACAATTTATTTTGATTAGAAATTATTCCAAAACTCTAAGCGTAGCCATAACTGGACAAAGCAAATCAAAATTATTGGCAAAATCCCCAAAAACGAATTAAATGGCATTTTCTTCGATAGTAAAATTTATCCACACTTCAGTGTCAACAAACATACATACATATATACTTAAATAAAAACATACGTTACTATTTTTCTCAACCTAAACTTCTCTTTTTCATTTCCATATTCTTTCATTTTTAGATTGTATGCACATTTTTATGATGATTACAATTTATTGAAATTTAATCTAAAAACTAATCAGAAACAAATAAAAATAAAATATAAAGGAAAAGCCTGGTATTATTATCAATTCATATTTTGCCATTTAGTTCGATTATTAAATTGTCCATGGAAAATCGGCCACAATTTCAAAATTCAAATATTATTGTGGATATCGTTGAGTGTTTTGCTGTACAAAAAAGGGTTGAAATAATTTCGTTTGACCATTTATGTGATTTGAAAGTTTATTTTGTTGTTGTTATTCTAGAGACGGTCTTTTTTTCTTAATACACTGCATATGTTGAATTTGTATCTCATCGGCGTGCAAAGTGTATTATTGGGAATGAATATGTTATCATTTTCTTTTATTTTGGCTATCAACATTTTTATGAGATTTTTAGGCAATTCAAGGCATTTAGTGCAAAATAACTTTTCAATAATTTTTTATTTCTTTGTTCTTTTTTCATTTTCGTACACCCTACATTATGTTACAAATATATACTCAGGGATGATAAAGTTTGTACAATTGTACTTTTTTTGTACAATTCAATCCTTAAAATAAAACGTTGGTACCCGCGTGACTCATTTCGTACTATTTTAAAAATTTTCGAAACTATCTTTTGTTTTTTCTTCATACAAAAATTAAATAGCGATCATTTAAAGTATATCCAGTTTGGCAGAAAAGTGGCGAATTTGATTTGTTGTTGAGAGCGACTAAATTGTTAGATAAGCATTACACTTGTTTGATTTATTATAAAGAACTAACTTAACTTCAAGAGGTTTCGTTTTCAATATGATAGCTTGTCTTCATTTATTTTATCTTTTGTATTAACTTAAAATTTATAAGAAATAAAAAACTATCTATATTAACAACATATATCAATCGTTTAAGTAATGGAATTAAATGAAGCTAGATAGATATGCTATATACATACAAATGTAAAACACCAAAATTTACTTTGAAATTAAAAACCTTATACGTCTAGAAATAAAATTGAAAGTTGTATAATTACGGATTTTGAAATAAATGTTAAACACTTCTATATAAGCTTTTGCGAAACTGAATAAGGTTAATTTTCATAACGAAATTTTGAAATGGCTAACAAAATTCACTCACGAAAATTCACGAAAATGTTAGTAGTAAAGTACCTTTCTTATTAAAAAATATTCCAAAAGAAATGGAAATTATGATATAAGTATCGAGTTTCGATCTTTGAAAAATTAATTGGATGATCAAACGTTTCCGTAGCTTTCAAAAGTTATTAGAATAATATTATCAATTCCACACTCACCAGCGAATGTGGAAAGATATTTTCATAATCAAAACGAAAACTCGAAAGTCTAATACAAAAAAAAAGATTTATTGAAAGGCCCTTATTATTATTTTTTTTAAGAAATTGAGGTTTTCATTGATTTCAATACATATCACACATATACACCTCGTCAGAAAAATTTATTGCAATAGTGTAAAAAATAACGCTTTTACATCAGTAGTACAAAAATATTGCAGAATATTACAGTTTTTATTGCGTTTTTATCTTCTCCTGTAAAATTACAATTATTCGAATTGGAGCCTTTCTACTTGAGACCAATAATATGTAGTTACTGCCTCTTACACTATGTCGAAAGACAAACCCTGCGAAAGAAGACTAGTTAGTATCTTGAATTCTAAAAAATTTAAATTTTTGAGTTAATGATGCACATTAATCCTCATATCGTTCTTTTATTTTTTTATTTTTAACAAACACAAATTTCGTTTTCATTAAGTTGTGTGTAAATTAAAAACTTTAAACTTGTGCTCTGGCAAGTTTGGTACTATTAGGGTCGAAAAAGTAGAATTTTAAATGCTAATTGGTATGAAATTAGCTTTCTCATTTATAATCCCTGTTGACCGCGTTTCGACACGAAAACATTTAGAAGGGAAACATTTAGTTTGAAAGCAATTTACGTGTGTACAAATATGCTTGCTTTTACCCAATAATATAGGAATGTCGCCGCAACATTTTCGTCATTTCGCCCATCTAAAGTAGGACTATATACTGTATCCGTAATATGTAGAATGATTTTTTAGATATTATATTTTTCTTATCTCCATTCGTCGCAATAAGTCTGCATACCGAAAATCAATCTCGCATACAAAGGGGTCTTCTTTGCAATTCGAAAAGAGAGGAAATGCTTTCGAATTTGCATGTTAGTAGCACAGAAATAAATCAAAATATGCCCAAATGGAGCAAATTTGTTGAAATGGGAGTAAAACCCTTCCCTTATCGTCTTTGGAAATTTCCGGAATACCTGAGTCTTTGTGATGTAAAAAAATATGACAGATTATTAAATATTCTATAACTGAAGATGCGTTAGAGACGGGACGGAGCATATTGTGTTAACCAATAAAAAAAATTTTAAAAACGACTGCTATACTTAATCTGACCAGACATCCTGCTTTTCAGGGGTCGATGCCGCCTCTTGTTTCTATCTTGATCTATCCCGCTTTTTACAGTTTTGAAATTTTCAATCTCTTATAATATACATACATATTTGTTCCTTTTAACTCTTACAAGGAGCGTAAGGCCGTACGGTAACGAGGCTCTGACGACCGGCCAGGGGCATTATAACCCCTAAACGCAGCACGGAGTAAATACCTGCAGCAACTAAACACGCATAGGGTGCATAGGATGCATAGTTGGCAGGCCGAACACCAGGATCGGACGCTATGGCCTAATCAGTCATTCGTCTTAAAACCAACTGATTACTGAAACTGTTTCAAGAAATTATAAAAATGGAACTGATAAAAATGCATTCCAATTTTTTTTAAGTGCAGATATTTTTGCTAAACTACATATATGAAACCCTCTGTGCTTCGCTACACCCCATATACATTTTGAGATGGAAAGAAAAATTATTTATATTACAAGTGCCACGCTTGCTTTTCAACCTTCACTATTTTTTAGAATACCATGAAGAGTTTCACAATTCTCACTGCATTAGTTTCCAAAATATTTTTTTCAGTAAACATTTTCTCACTCGTCCTATCCAGATTATTTTCTTTCATAGGCAGAAACAGCGGAATTTAAGAAAAAATTCGCCCACTTGACCACTCCTTAATACTATTTACTTAAATTACTACGAATATTTAAAAAAATTCAGTGAAGTGCGACTTTGACCCGCGCACGAAGGGTTCCGTACGGGCACGAGATATGTAATTCAATACGAACAATATAAAGTATAGTTTTGGCATTTTTTTCGTTTTTGGGTTTTTTCGGTTTTAAGCGTTTTTTTTTTTTAGTTTGGGGGTTTTTTGAATTTATTGGCGCTTCCTGAGTTTTGGCACTTTTTTTCACGTTTTGGCGATTTTTTTTTTTGGCTTTTGAAATTTTTTTAATTTTGGCAATTTTTATTATTTTGGTGTTTTTTTTTATTTTGGCGATTTTTTTATTTTGGAAATGTTTTTTTTAATTTTGGCGTTTTTTCATATAGGTGATTTTTGGTTTTGGCACTTTTTTTCGTTTTGAGGATTTTTTTCGGTTATTGGCGTTTATTTCAAATTTTGGCGATTTTTTTCGTTTTGGCGATTTTTTTTAAATTTATCGATTTTTTTAATTTTGGCGATTTTTTTTCATTTTGGCGATTTTTTTGCACATAAACAGTTATTTTGGTTTTGACGCATTTTGGCGATTTTTTCATATTGGCGATTTTTTTTCATTTAAACGATTTTTTCATATTTGGCGATTTATTTTAGTGCTAGAATTTTTTTTTAATTTTGTCGATTTTTTTCGATTTGGCGATTTTTTTTAAATTTTTGGCGATTTTTTTCAGGTTTTGGCGATTTTTTTTCGATTTCTGGCGTTTTTTCATATTGGCGATTGTTTTTCATTTAAACGATTTTTTCGAATTTGGCGATTTATTTTAGTGCTAGAACTTTTTTTAATTTTGTCGATTTTTTTTTGTTTGGCGATTTTATAATTTTCGGATTTTTTAGTTTTACCGTTTTTGAAAATTTCAAGAGTTTACCTCTTACGGTCTCCAAGATATAGCTAGTTGTCAAAATTACATAGTCAAAATTGCATTAACTGATGGATCACCCTTTAATTTAAATTTTTTAATATTTTCATGTTTATTGTTGTAGTCTATATAAAAATACACTAATTTTACAAATTTCAAGTGTCAATATACATATGTACATACAATTGTATGTATATTACATGAGATTTTAACATTTTTCGTCGCTCGTTTTGGAGCACCCTTTAATTTCTAATTCTCATGTATTTGTTGTTGTAGTGGCCAAGGTTCTACATACTCTGTCCAAATTTCAGGTCCGTAGCTCTTACGGTTCCTGAGAAAATGCCGTAGCGAAAACAATAGGGTTCCTTTTTTCACCTTTGGTGTACGGAACCCTAAAAATAGAGAAATCGATGCAAATGTTCTTGATTGATTCGATTACCAACGAACGACATTCGATTTTTATTCACATAGATACATAAATTCTTTTATTTATAAATATTTGTGTTTATTTAAAAGCAGGGAGGGACCTCAAAAAACGATTATTTTCCAAATTTAAACTAAAAAAATTAAAATAATAGAGAAGTGCTATGTGCACAAAGAATACAACAACATACTCTTTGTTGCATAGACTACCCTAAGATGCACTGATTTTTATTTGTTTAATTTTTATTAAAAAACTCAACTTTACCGATTATTAATTTTTTTATTTATTCCTCAGAAAGTAACAGTTATTGCCTAATTTTTATTTACCACTAAGAAAATAAAAATACACTTACTTTACAAATTTTGTGTCCATACATGCAATTGTATGTACAATATTCCACGGGATTTTAAAATTTTCGTTCGTTTTGAAACACCCTTTAATTTTTTTTAGTTGTAGCGGTCAAAGTTCTACATACTCTGTCTGTGACTGACAGACAGACAGATGGACAGCATAGCGAAAACAATAGGGATCCATTTCAGCTTTGGTGTACGGAACCCTCAAAACTGACTGTTGTTTTTTTTTTAAACCAAACATAAAACTCAAAAAATAAATTTTATTTTCTGAAGAACAAATAAAGCTCACGAAATAATTATTAAAAAGTAATTTTTCAAATGAAATTTGTAAACGTTACGGTCCCTGCTTAAAAACATTTCTTTTGAGTGGAAAACTGTCTTTCCTAAGTACACACATAACTGAGTACGCGCATATTACACATCCCGCTTTTTAAAAGATATTTATTTTTAAATCCCCTTTGATCGCTCATGTCCCGCTGTTTGCAAAAACCATCTGGTCACGTTAGTTATACAGGAACAAATATTTTAAGTGGTACAAAATGTAGCAGCATTGAAGTCGACTTCTTCCGACGTTAAACCCATTACTTGTTTCATTACCCATTTACTTTTTATTAACTACAAATTACATTCGCATATCTTTTTTTTCACACATTCATAAGTGCAGCTGGATGATGGCTGAAAGGTTATTTGGAAAATTGGTCAGTTCAGGTTAATAAAACAAAATGCTTATTTTAATAATACCAAGTGCGTAAATTTTTATGGCAAATGGATTTTAAAAAATTGCAGTAATAAATGTGCACATACATATATTGAATGTGTATGGAATTTTTAAATAACTTTAACATGGCCTACTATTTTTTTCCTATTTGGCAAGCGCCCCCATTTTCACAAGTCTACTTAAGATTTATGGTTTTAAATTTTTTTTTGTTTTAATTTTGTTTTATAATTAAGTTTATTGAAAAGAAATGCGAATAGACGATAATTGCTGTGAGTTTAATTTTTTATCTACTTCGATCAATAAATAAGTAATAATTAATAACAATACCCACATGCATATTTGCATACATACTAGTTTTATATGTACCCTGTCGGAAATTTGGCTAACTTTAAACTAACTTTAAGCTAACTATTTCGCAAGTAGTACTGACTACACTTGGGTTACTTCACAATCTAATCAACTGACTACTTTAACATTGCGATGTCCTAGGCGGTAGTCAATTGGCTTACTCTGCATTACTTTCAGCTAACTTAAAGTTGACTTTTTTTAAACCAACTTGTAGTCAGTAAATTAAAAAAATATTTCTGGGGTTCGAACATGTATCATCACAATTTGTGCACTCAACGCGCTACCACTCTGCTAAGCTACCATCTTAAATAACAACAGCAAAATGTTAACATAAAACTGAAATGAGTTTCGAAGTAGCTGAGTTTGTTGGTTCTCATCAGATTCGACTACGTACTCAACTTAAGAATTAATTTTGGGTTTGTTCTGGATGACATTGCAGTTAGCTTTTAGTCAGTCTAAGAAAAGTTAACTATAAGTTAACTATTTTTGTAGTCAACTACATATTCTCCGATAGGGTATGTATGTACATGTACATACTTACGATCAAAAGTTCGGCAGGTTGGGGACACAAAATTCAACAAATAGTTAATTAGCTAAAAATATTTTAAGGTTTAATGTGAAAATAAAAATAATTTTTTGATCGTTATCTTTAATTTTATGCACTTGACATTTGTTTTATTTGTACTGGTGGTTAGACTCTGCATTTCACCAATTTTGACCCTACACCAGAAGGGAAAAGTAAATGGGTTTGCAATTTCGTTTGTAAACATTGTAGGTACGACGCACAGTGTCGTGAGTTCATATAATGAGCGGCCAAAAATAGAAGGAGTTATCGTAAAGAAATAAAATTGCTCACTCAATTGCTTATAACTTTGTAATTTGTAATGATTGGTCTTACTTCTTACGTAAGGGTATCATCTTTACGTACTTGTAGAGAAACCAGACGTATTTTGAACGATTTGTACTTCTCTGTCGCCATATAATCACTGTAAAATACGATTTTTTGTAAAATGTGCCCTATTTTCATCGATATACTTGGAACCGATTTACAAATCAAAGATTCGATTATACATATTTATGTGACATCTCAATACCTTGCATTTGAATACCAAGAACGATCCAATCGGGCATTCTAGCTCAAGATATGATCTGTCAAGTCGAAAAAATTAAAAAATTACAATATCTCGAAAACTGTTCCATAAAAAAAATTAACCTTGATTTTCGAATTTAGGGGATGAAAATACATAAGGAAAATTACTTCTCATCAAATGTACATTTTTGGTGTAAACTAGTGTAATTACTAAATGCCCTTAATTTATAACAAAATTTTGGTCGCCAAGGTCCAAGATATCCTTTTCATATTAGTGTTGTTAAAAGCGGCTACTTTTGAATACTCAATACTATACTTGACACTTTTTCAATTCGGTACTGGATACTATTCAATACCTCAACGGATTTTTGAATTTAAAATTAAAAACACACATGCATACATATGTGTGTATATGTATGATAGCTTAAAAATTATTATTTATTAAAATAAATTAAAAAACAAAAATTAAATATATATACATTAATTTATAACAAATTAATATGAATAACTTTGATGATTAATTTTTGTAGGTTGATTTTTATCGAAATTGCCAGAATTTAAAAGATTTTTCATATCCCGGTTCACACACTTCAACTTTCTTGCCTTCCACAACTCTAAAGGGTACATTTTTCTTTCCAATATATGATTGATGTTGTTTAGTTCAATTATGCATTTTGAAGTCCTTGATTGTTGTATAAATATGATATTTTTTAAAGGAAGACTTTGGGTTGAATATTAAAAAATTCAACCTTGAAAGTGTTGAGTAGTTAATTTTTTGTATTGAGTAACGGCAAAAAGACTCGGTATTGAGTACTCAGTACTGAAATACTCAATAACCTTACAGCACTACTTCATTTGGTTATTTTGCTGCAAAAAAGTCACAACTAAAAACAGCTGAATTTTTGAGTTGTTAATGATGAACAAGCACTAGTTGTCTCACAATGTCGACAATAAAATTTCCTTAATTTTTTATTATTGTTTTTAATATAAATATACAAAGGAATTTTTACTTATCGACATTGTGGGACATGCAGTTAATCTTAACATTGTTTTTCATACATATTGTGTAAAAACTTCATACAAATATCTTGTAAACATTCTCAGCTCTTGAGAGAGGGATAACATTGGCTTCTTCTATTAATGAGTGAGAAAAACTTTAAACTCATACATATTAATTTTGTGAAAAAATTCATACTTTTTTCTCTAGTGCAATTTTTAGATTATGGCATTATGTTTAATTTGGTGATTTTTAAATTTTGGCGATTTATTTTATTTTGCTGATTTTTTTTTAGTTTTGGCAATTTTTTTCATATAGGCAATTTTTTTTGGTTTTGGCGTTTTTTTTCGGTTTTTGGCGTTTTTTTAATTTTGGCGATTTTTTTTCGTTCTGGCGATTTTTTTTTTGATTTAGGCGATTTTTTTATTTTCTATTTATTTAATTTTTTTTATTTTTATGTGGCAATTTTTTCAGTTTTGACACTTTTTTTCGTTTTGGCAATTTTTTTTGGGTTTTTGGAGTTTTTTTTTTAATTTTGGCGATTTTTTTTCGTTCTGACAATTTTTTTCATTTAGGCGATTTTTTGATTTTTTGGTGATTTTTCTTCATACGGGCAATTTTTTTTGTGTTTTGGCGATTTTTTCGGTTTTTGGCGTTTTTATTTCTTTTTGGCAATTTTTTAGTTTTGACACTTTTTTCTCGTTTTGGCGATTTTTTCGGTTTTTGGCGTTTTTTGAATTTTTGGCGATTTTATTTTTCGTTCTGGCGATTTTTTTTTCGTTTTGGCGATTTTTTTTAATTTTTAGCAATTTTTTTTCATGTAGGCAATATAGGGTATAAAAATACAAGAAATCTCATAGCGATAAGTTGTATTTTAGGGTGTGCGTCAGCCCCTCACAGTGGGCCCTCAAGCCGATTTATTCAATGTAATTTTTTGTTTTTATACCCTATACCAAAAAAATGGTAAAAGGGTATATATAGGTTTGTCATTTCGTTTGTAATTTCTACAATATTAATAAGCGACACATAAAGTATATATATTCTGGATCCTTATGCATAGGGAGGACGAACAAGCGATGTCCGTCTGTCTGTACGGGAAATCGGTTTTCCCAAGATCCCAGAACAGCTAGAGACTTCGTTCTTGGACTGGTGTGTCAGAAATTTTCCGAAAAATTTTGCTATTGAAAATCAGCAAAACCGGGCAGACGGTTTCAGAGCTGGAAAACTCAAACTCTATTTTCCCATAGAAAATAACAACCGCAAAAAAACTAGTTTTTATTACTTTTTTATTAAATTAACTTATTTTATACTTCGGTATGAATAAAATTGGTATTTATAATTAAAAAAAATTTAAATTTAACAAAATAAAAAAACGTTTCCAGGGTTGGACAACTTTAACTTTTTTCCTAATAATTAAACATATTTCATGTTTTAGGAAGAAGGCTATTTTCTCAGGAACGGTAAAAGCTATGGGTCTGAAATTTGGAAAGTGTATGTAGAACTTTGGTCGCTACAACAACAAATATATAAAAGCTAAAAATTAAAGGGTGTTCCAAAATGAGTGACGAAAACTTTTAAAATCCCATGAAATATACATACAATTGTATGTACATTTGTATATTGACACTTGAAATTTGTAAAATAAGTGTATTTTTATAAAGGCTAAAACAATTAACACTAAAATTAAAAAATTTAAATTAAGGGGTGGTCCATCAGTTAATGAAATTTTGAATATGTAATTTTGACAAATTGCTATATCTTGGAAACTGTAAGAGTTAAACTCTTGAAATTTTCAAACACGGAAAAACTAAAAAATACAAAAATTATAAAATCGCCAAAAATTTAAAAGAATCGCCAAAACGGAAAAAATCGCCAAAATGAAAAAAACGCTAAAATTAAAAATAAAACGCCAAAAACCGAAAAAAATCGCCAAAACGAGAAAAACGTGCCAAAACTAAAAATACATTTCCACAATAACAAAAAAAACGCCAAAAACCGCAAAAATCGCCAAAACAAAAAATGCTTATATGAACAAAAATTAAAAAAAAATCGCCTAAATGAAAAAAATATCGCCAAAATAAAAAAAATCGCCAAAACGAAAATAAATCTCCAAAATTAAAAAAAAAACGCCAAGACCCGAAAAAATCACTAAAACAAAAAAAAATTGTCTATCAAAAAAAATCGCCAAAAATTAAAAAAATCGCTTATATGAAAAAAACCGGCAAAATCAAAAAAATCGCCAAAACGAAAAAAAATCGCCAAAATTAAATAAACGACAACAACCGAAAAAAATTGCCAAAACGAGAAAAAAGTGTCAAAACAAAAAAATCCCACAATGCCAAAAACCGCAAAAATCGCCAAACAAAAAAATGCTTATATGAACAAAAATTAAAAAAAATCGCCTAAATGAAAAAAATCGCCAAAATAAAAAAAATCGCCAAAACGAAAATAAATCGCCAAAATTAAAAAAAAACGCCAAGACCCGAAAAAAATCACAAAACAAAAAAAATTGTCTATGAAAAAAAATCGCCAAAAATTAAAAAAATCGCTTATATGAAAAAAATCGGCAAAATCAAAAAAATCGCCAAAACGAAAAAAAATCGCCAAAATTAAAAAAACGCCAAAAACCGAAAAAAATTGCCAAAACGAGAAAAAAGTGTCAAAACAAAAAAAATCCCCCAATGACAAAAATCCGCAAAAATTGCCAAAACAAAAAAATGCTTATATGAACAAAAATCGCCAAAAATTAAAAAAAATCGCCAAAATGAAAAAAAAACACCAGAACGAAAATAAATCTCAAAATTAATAAAACGCCAAAAACCGAAAAAAATCGCCAAAACAAAAAAAAATTGCCTATATGAAAAAAAAAATCGCCAAAATTAAAATAACGCCAAAAACCGAAAAAAATCGTCAAAAACGAGAAAAAAGTGTCAAAACTAAAATAATTGCCAAAAAGAAATAAAACCGCCAATAACCGAAAAAACGCCAAAACAAAAAAAAAATTGCCTGTATGAAAAAAAATCGCCAAAAAATAAAAAAATCGCCTAAATGAAAAGAAATTGTCAAAATCAAAAAAATTGCCAGAAGGAAAAAAGTCGCCATAATTAAAAAAACGCCAAAAACCGAAAAAATCGCCAAAACGAGAAAAAAAGTGTCAAAACTAAAAAAATTGCCACAAAAAAATAAAAAAAAGTAAAATATATAAATTTGAAATTTATTTGCTGGTGGTTCAGCTTGGTCTATATGCATTTCATTTTTGCTGTAACAAATCATCAGTAGACTTCAACCACACATTTTGAATAGTCACAAACCCCTTATCTTATGCACAGACTTTCAAGAACTATTTGAGAATTCACAAATATTAATATTTTTGAAAATCACAAAAGAAAAAACAAGCATAGTAGGCTTAGAAACTAATACAAAACCCAGCAAATAATCCATATTCGATATGAATCTATTTTATTTTTCTACACCTTTATACAATTAGAAATCCATTGGATAACAATAAAAGTAAATAAAAGGCAAAATGAAAAATAAAATTTAAAAATTTTAACATTTAAGAAATCTATTATTCGACATATTGTCATAATTATATTCTAATTTGAAATTTATTTGCTGGTGGTTCAGCTTGGTCTATATGCATTTCATTGTTGCTGTAACAAATCATCAGTAGACTTCAACCACACATTTTGAATAGTCAGTGCATAAGATAAGGGGTTTGTGACTATTCAAAATGTGTGGTTGAAGTCTACTGATGATTTGTATGTATGTATGTATCTCTATACTACATAAACGCACTTTGGTAAAGGGTATATAAGATTCGGCACAGCCGAATATAGCACTCTTACTTGTTTTAGTTTTCTTTGGACTATATGTACATATATGTATGAAATACTTTGATAGACATAAGCTCTTATGGTATATCGGGGAGCCTATATTCAAAATACGGCAAGTCAAAAATCTAACTTTTCAAAAAAACTAGTTAATTTGCTAATTGTTGTAACAATAAATGATGTCCCTTCCATAATATGGTTTAAATATGCTTACTAATTTATAGGTCTGCAAAAAATATTTTATTTTGCACTTTTTTGCGTATTTTTATAAGATAGCATATTTTAGTCGATCCAAGAACAAATATTTTTTTAGAGTTAGCATATTTTGTCGGAAAAATATATTATTTTTGAAAATATATTTTTGTTTTTAATCAATTTGTGAAATCTTTTACATATAAAATATCATAAAAAAATAACATAAGCCTGACTGAAAGCCTCAAGGTGGTCAGTTTAGGACCCTATAACTCACTCTCTAGTGTAACAGGGTCACTCTAAATTATCAATTTCGAAAGCTTATATCATTTACTATAATCGGTCCATACATTATGTTTCTATTCGATTAACAACTTAAAAGTTATACATATATTACCAATTTTTTTTATCTGAACCCCTTTGTACTAATATGTTAAAAGGGACCATAGCTCAAAAACTAGCCATAGGATATCAAAATCCTTACCAGATTCGCGTTCAGCATGCCAAATGCAATAAGATTTGATGTAGATTTATAATAAATTACTAATTTTTTAAATATATTGGAAATTTACAGTTATTTTCACCAAAAAAAATCATACTTTGAGATAGCAGAATAAGAAAAATGTATATAAAAAGAGAAAAAATCCGAAAATTATTAAATTGCCAAACCGGAAAAAATCGCCAAAAATTTAAAAAAATCGCCAAAACTAAAAAAAGGGCCAAAATTAAAAAAAAAATCTCACACTAAAATAAATCGCCAAACTAGAAAAAATCGCCTAAATAAAAAACGTCACCAAAATGAAAAAAACGCCAAAAACCCAAAAAATCGCCAAAACGCGAAAAATACGCAAAAAATTAAATAATTGTTTATATGAAAAAAAAATCGACAAAATGAAAAAAAAATTGCCTAGTTGAAAAAACGCCAAAAACCGAAAAAAACGCCAAAATGAGAAAAAAAGTGTCGAAACTAAAATACTGCCTAAATGAAAAAGTCGCCAAAATTAAAACCCCCAACAACTGAAAAATTGACATAACTAAAAAATCGCCTAAATTAAAAAAAAACTCCAAAAACCGAAAAAAATTGCCAAAACGACAAAAAAAAGTTTCAAAACTAAAAAAATTGCCAAAATGAAAAAAACGCCACAAAACAAAAAAATCGCCAAAACCAAAATTAAATCGCCTACATGATAAAAAATCACCAAAAACTAAAAAATCGCCAAAATACAAAAATCACCAAAATAAATAAAAAACGTCAAAAACCAAAAAAAAAAATCACCAAAACGAGAAAAAAATGCCAAAAAAAAATAATAAACACCAAAACTAAAAAAAGGCTTAAAACCGAAAAAACCCAGAAACGGAAAAAATGCCAAAACTATAATTTATATAGGCTAAAGTTCGTATTGAATTAAATATCTCGTGTCCATTCACAACCCTTCGTGCGCGGGTCACTGAATTTATTTATTACTTTTTAAATGACTTAAATATATTTTTTTGTTTGCAAAATTAATTTTGCCTCTCTTTGAGGCGGATATGTCCAGTAAAGTAAAATATTATGAGCAAGCAGATTAGGATGTGACTCGAGTTTTGTTAAATATCTGCCTGCGTATTTTGCAATTTCTTCAATCACTAGTGGCATATTCAAATCACGATGTATATTTGAGTTTTTACACAGAAAAAAAAGATTTGTAAATACAAATAATTTATTTGTGAATACAATTAAAATATTATTTAAAAAGGCACCTACAACGATTTTTGTAAATACAAACACACATTTGTAACATAAGAAAACAAAATCAACTCAATTATTTCCAATTAAACAAACAATTGAGTTGTTAACAGAAAAATAAATTTTTTTAATGAATTTGTTTTTCAAATTCTAATGTGTTGTTTCTTTGTTTGTATTTTTTATATTATTTTTAGAATTTTGGTTAAATTTTAAAGATGTTTGGATGAGTCGAACCGGCAATCTCTTGATTAATAGACTAATGTCCTTACCACTCAGCTAAAGAGCAAATCGTTATTAGATAAGCAAATAATGAATACACACAAAATGCGAGATCTTTGGTTTCTTCCACATGTGCATATTCCGTTATGATATAATTTAACAAATAATTTTGTTGAGTAATTTGATTGACTAGAAAAATTTTAATTTGTTGAATCAACAATGAATTTTTTGAGTTTTTGCGCCATGTATAACATAAAATTTGGTTAGTTTTGTTTATTGAAAAAAAATTCTGTTTTTGTCATATCAACAACTTAATTTTTTATATTAACTAAATATATATTTTAATTTAAATTAACTATTAACAATTTGTTTTGCTGGTTGCATTTTGATGATATTTTTTTCTGTGTTAATGTACCATGGAGCCGATGTTATCAAACGTAAAATTTAGTTTTGCCTTCGTTGAATTCTCTCTACATTGGAAGCTGATGCAGTGCATCATAACTGGATAACGTAACACCATAGTGGCTTCAAAAGCGACTTGTATATTAAGAGTTTGCAGTCCAGGCTAAGTGTTGAATTTCTGCCAATCAACCAGTGTATTTGAGATAACTTAAGTTTCATCTGTGTTAGCTTAAAGTCAATATGATGTTTCCATGTAAGCCTTCGATCAAGGTGTATACCAAGGTATTTCACTTGGGAATGTTGAGGAATATTTTGATTATTGATTCGATTGTGGGAAGAAGTATCTCTTCTTAGGGTAAACGTTATATGGACACACTTTTGTTCATTTACCTTAATTCTCCATAAGTTCAACCACATTTCCAATTGTGTGTTATGTTCTTGAAGATATCGGGAAGCCTCTTGAAGGTTTTCGTGCATACTATCATTGGCAAACGTAGATGTATGGATATTGCTGCTCAAATGCATATCTCAAGTATAGATCAAATACAAAACTGTCCCCAGTATGCTCCCCTGTGGCACACCGGTCATAATATGGCATTTAAAATAAACAGCAGGATTGTTATTGCAATATGCGGCAAGTTCATCAGCGTCTTGTTACTAATTCCATCAATACCTGGAGCTTTATTTGGCTTGAGTTCAGCAATTACTTTTTGAACATCACACATATTAAACTTTAAGGGTCGAGGGGGTAGAGAAACTACACTCGGCAAATCAGAAACATCAGTACATCTGGTAGATGTGCGCAGCAGTGTTGGGATATGGATATTCTTATATTGTACCATGAAAATGGTAAAATTGTACCAAATTAACATCAATTGTACCAAAATGTAGCCATATACTAATTAAGCATACACAATAAGAATTCATAAAAATTTTTCAGTTATTGAAACAAAAACAAAAAATTAACTAATACTATTGAACAAAACAGTTTTTCAGATGTATATATGTATAAGTATACATACAAAGTCTAATAGTGGGTACACACCTTGCCAGGTGTTTCCGCAACACGTTTATATTATATGCTGAATAATTTGATACACACACTGCAACCTACAATGCAACCTATAAACATAAAATCATTTTAATGTTCTCGAAACTTCGAATGTGAATTCGAACGCAACTATAAACAAGAATATACACTGTGAGACCGACAATGCAATCTGCCTGGTTGCATCAACATGTTGCTAAGTCTTCTGTACCTACTATAAAGGCTGGTACTATGTTCGAAGATATGAACAATTTTCAGTACCATTGATTATTTCGAGTGAATAATTTGAAATGTACTAAATGTAGTCCAACTCGCGGTTTTTTCATAAATTTCTCGCTTTTATTGCTTGAAAATATGCAATGTATTTTCAAAATTCAGTGCGAAAAAAGTACTGCTCATGTTGTTTCGCAGCTAAACTAAAATAATGCCAGATTAATTTTGTATGGAAAAACATGCCGCCAGATAGATTTTACGTGTTTTTCGCAACGAGAACAGAGAACGACTTTTGCGAATTTATTTCAAAAATATTTCATACCTTTAGCGATTATTTCGTTCTGGCTATTTATTTTGTGTCACATTTTTTTTAAATTTGGTGTTTTCTTCGCTTTAGTGATTTTTTTGGGTTTTGGCGTTTATTTAATTTTTTTAGTTCTTAAGCGTTTTTTAAAGGCTTTTTAGCTGTGGCGATGTTTTTTAGTTTTGGTGATGTTTTCTCGTTGTAGCGATTTTTTTAGGTTTTTGGCATATTTTTTATTCGGTGTTTTTTTAGTTTTGGTGCTTTTTTCGCGTTTTAGAGATTTTTTTAAGTTTTTTGGTGTTTTTTTATTTTGGCGACTTTTTTTCATTTTGACGATTTTCTTCATTTTGGCGATTTTTTTATTTTAGCAATTTTTTAATTTTTGCAATATATTTTATTGCTAGAATTTTTTTAATTTTGTGATTTTTTCTCGTTTTAGCGATTTTTTGTTTGTTCTTGGCATATTTTTTATTCGATGTTTTTTTAGATTTGGTGCTTTTTCTCGTTTTAGCGATTTTTTTTAAGTTTTTTGGCGTTTTTTTATTTTGGCAAATTTTTCATTTTGACGATTTTTTTCATTTTGGCGACTTTTTTCATTTTAGCGATTTTTTTAATTCGGTGCTTTTTTAGTTTTGGTACTTTTTTAGTTTAAGCGATTTTTTAAGGTTTTTAACGTTTTTTTTTATTTTGTCGATTCTTTTTTTCATTTTGGAGATATTTTTCATTTTAGCGATTTTTTTTTGCATTTTTACAATTTATTTTAGTGGTAAAATTTTTTTAATTTAGTGCTTTTTTCGTTTAGGTGACTTGTTTTGAGTTTTGGCGATTTTTTGTTGGTTTGGCGATTTTATAATTTTGTGATTTTTTTGGTTTACCACTTTTGAAAATTTCAAGACTTTGCCTCCTACGGTTACCAAGATACAGCAAGTTGTCAAAATTACATAAAATAATAGAACACCCTGTAATTTTAGTTTTTATAAATTTTAGTGTTAATTGTTGTAGTCTAAAATAAATATATAATAATAGTAATATAAATATACAGTAATTTTACATTTCAGATCAGTAGCTCTTACGGTTCCTGAGAAAATAGCCTTTTTCCTAAAACATAATATATGTTTAATTATAAGAAAAAATATTAAAGTTTTCCAACCCTGGAAACGTCTTTTTAATGTTTTTATTTTTTTAATTTTTTTTAAATTAGAAACACCAATTTTATTCACACTGAAGTATAAAATAGGTTAATTTAATAAAAAAAAAGTAATAAAAACTAGTTTTCGGTAGTTATTTTGTGTGGGAAAATAGAGTTTGAGTTTTCCAGCTCTGAAACCGTATGCTCGATTTTGCTGATTTTCAATAGCAAAATTTCTGACACACCATTCTAAGAACGAAGCCTCTAGCTGTTCTGGGAGCTTCGGAAAACCGATTTCACAGATAGACATCGCTTGTTCGTCTTCCCTATGCATAAGGATCCAGAATATATATACTTTATGTGTCGCTTATTAATATTGTGGAATTTACACACGGAATTACAAACCTATATACATATACCCTTTTACCATTTTTTGGTAAAGGGTATAATGAAGGGGTTTTTATTGTTGCAGATGTTTTTTTTTGCCGATTTTTGAAAATTATTTCTCAGATTTTTTAGCCAATTTTTGCAGATTTTTGGTAAAATTTTTTTGGCAACAGTGACTACACCTGATGTTTTTAAATCTCCTCCACCAGAATCAGTCCTTATAATTATATTATTTTGAAAGAAGTATGATTTTATTGAACAGTGTTATATATAACGGGTAACCATTACTTTTATATCAAATATGTGTCAGAAGCCTGTATCTATAGCGTCAATTCGTTTTCCTATAAGTGTTAAGAGGAAGTAAACACTAAGTAGGTATTTGTTAGTTGTTTATTTATAGGAACATTTTAAGGGGAAATATCTACTGATGTATAACAGTTATTGATGCAGCTCTTAAAAGTTTAAGACATGCGCTTTGTGCTTGAAATTTTCCAAGAGACAAGTATTACTCTATACTTTTGAGTAATTAAATACTAAAACATTTATAATGAAATTTAAATCTTGTTTGAAAAAAAAACTACGCAATTTTTGTTAGAGTGGGCGTTTGTTTACAAACAAATGCTGAGAAAAATTTTTAATTTTAATTCATTGGCATGGGAAATCAGTAAAATGTCTTGAAGTCAACACTTGTTGATGTAACGTAAATGACATAATTCTCATTAAAATAATGTGTGTAGATTAGAGATGATAGAAACTGTGATTTTTTCATAATGTTGCTCCTTGTGATAGTGATTAAATCGCTGTTCTTTTAAACTGTGACTGTGATCACAGTTTAGCTGTATTTTGTTTTTTAGCAGTTCTGTTATTTTGATGAAAAGCAGCAGTGAAATTAAACAGTGACTGTGATCACGGTTTAACACATTTCAGCTCTTCTGCTTTAAAAGTTGTTATTAGTATTAGTGTCTTGGTAAATACTAATGAACAACAAACAATTAGCAATTAACTCCGACCAAATATTGAGAATTGCCGTATAAGATGCATAGAGACAATAAAATTGTAGATATGAAAATGTAAACTGTTCTTAGTTGCCAAAAAAGGCGATTTGACACGATTTGACAATTTTTTCTTGACAAAAGCTGAAGGTATAAAAAAAATTAATGTATTAACCTTATGTACTGTAAAGTAATCATACAAGAACAATCACAGTTTGTAGGAAAGAACTATATTGTGAGTGTATAATAATTAACACTGCTACCAATTTCATCACTAGAGTGTTAGATACAGTTTCATAAAAAGAACAAAGAAATAATAAGAAATATTTTAAGTAAAAATGATTTTCCTACGGAATTAGTAGACAAACTCATAGAAAAAACTATTACAAAACGAAGACAAATTAATAACAACACTGAGAATATTACAAAGGTCTACAAATCAATTAACTACATCGAAGGATTATTGGAAAAGTTAAAATACTCAGACATTTATGATAAAGACAAATACATTCTAGCAATGAAATCCAGCAATACAACAAATATATTATTTAACAATATGAAATCAAAGATAGATATTATGGATGAATCTAATGTTATATATGAAATAAAGTGTCATGGCGACGAGACTGATATATGCCGAAAAGTATATGTCGGTAGGACAAAAACAAAATTAAAAACAAGATTAGCATCGCATATATCAGACTTAAAAGCAAATAACAAACCGCTGACACAAAAAACTGCACTTGCTGCCCACTGTGCAAAAACTGGACATAAACCAGACCTTAATAAAATCAAAATATTAGAGATAGAGAGAAAAACTATACCAAGCGATACATGCAGGAGATGTTACATATAATAAATATACCAAATGATAATAGAATTAACTATAAAACGGATACTGATAATTGCGCACACATATACAGACACATAATACACAAACACAGGACTAAAAGAAAACATATCAACAGTAGGTGACAGAACTTAAAAAGAAATAGATCCACTGATAGGATCAAATTTTACAAAATAAAAGTAATTATAATTTATAGTGATAAAGCTAAATATTATTTAATTATATATTAAATCATTATTGTTTTAGTTTAATAATACCCTGAAAATGGCCAACAAAGTTGGTCGAAATATCGGAAATAAATAAACAAAAATTAATAAAAGTAATTTTATTTATTTATTAAAACGGACCTCAAGCCGAACACGTACATATGTATACACGCCAAAGAACTATATTTTCAAAACCTGTTCCTTGATAAATTCAGTCACAGTTGTGATTACTGATTTTTCAATCGCTGTGAAAAAGGAACAGGTTTCTAAATATCGCTCAACTCTAGTGTATACACTAGATGCTGGTGGAAATTTAAATGTTGGAATTCGCTTGTTTTATGTGGTTTGTTTATGTTATTGTAAGCAATTTGCATACATAAATGGGTATGTATGTATTACGAAATGGAATGGGAGTTTTACTTAGAGGACGAAATATATTGAATAAGTTGCACAATATTGCATATTGCGTTATGCGATTAAATATGCTGTATATTTGAGAGATTTCCAATCTATAGCCTAGAATTTATAAATTTATAACTATGAAAACCAAGATACAAATTACGGCACTGCATATATGCATGTGTAACGAAATTTAAAAATATTTCCATATAAACTCCTTTCAAAATTTTAAAAATTTCTTTCGATATTCACTTTCATATTTTCTACAATATGTCACACAGTGGGATTTTGTTTGACCGTAGATTCCAAGAATCCCTTCATAGTAGACCTATACATCCAACTCTGTCGTTTTAGCAAATTGGCTAGGTGATGTTGAATAAGTCAGTCACTTAATAACGTTACTCTTTTGTATATACATACATATAAATTAACCGTGATATACATCTATTCATTGAAAAGGGTTTGATTTCATGTTTAAATACAAACTAGAAATACATTTTTTTTAATAATGTGCCTAACTACTAGTGTCGCATTTCGACTATGACTACGACGATTTTCTACTAGATTAAAGAAAAAAATTTCTTTAGTCTAGTACACAACCGGCATAGTCGAAGTCGTAATACGACACTCATAATAAGGCCCAATCGTGTTTGTGCTTTTATATAAACTCTATTAACCGTGTCTTTCAATTATTCGTGATAGGCCAGAACCGGCGTGATTGAGGTTCAACTGTATTTGCTTTTTTAATCAGAAATAATTTCTTATTCGGGCTTAAGTTCAGTAATTTCAATTCTTATTGAAAGAAATATTTTTATTAATTATTAATTTCTAAAGAAGAGAAGAAAAATTAAATTAAACTTTTATTAACTGGGGGAAATACCGATATTTTTCTGTGCAGCCACGCACTTCATCAGCATCCTAGTTTATCTAGTTGGGCAGAGATTATTATTAATATCAGCTATTTAACGTAAATTTTTAATGAAACGGAATATGAGAAATGATTGTTGTGTATACAATTATTGATTTACCTTTGGTAAATACATTTGTTCATTTTCTGTTTTTCTATTTTTTTCATTTTCTATTTAACACGAAGTTATATTACTCTACCTGAGTAAGTTTAACTATTCTTGCTTATATTTTACGATCACCACTTTAATTACTATTACTTATTCGATGTACGGTCGGTACATAGATGTGTATTATAGTAGTGGCTATTATGTTACATTGTATTTGCTTTCAACAGTTGATTTTACTTTCCAGCATTATGAACTGTAATTGCCAAGAAAATATATATTTGGCAAGTGCCCATGATGATTTTAAATGAGACTTTTTTAGGGTTCCGTACACCAAAGGTGAAACGTGGCCACTACAACAACAAATACATGAGAATTAGAAATTAAAGGGTGCTCCAAAACGAGCAACGAAAAATTTTAAAATCTCATGTAATATACATACAATTGTATGTACATATGTATATTGACACTTGAAATTTGTAAAATTAGTGTATTTTTATATAGACTACAACAATAAACAATAAATAAAAAATTTAAATTAAAGGGTGGTCCATCAGTTAGTGCAATTTTGACCATGTAATTTTGACAACTTGTAAGAGGTAAACTCTTGAAATTTTCAAAAACGGTAAAACTAAAAAATCCGAAAATTATAAAATCGCCAACCCGAAAAAAATCGCCAAAACCTGAAAAAAATCACCAAAAATTTAAAAAACATCGCCAAATCGAAACAAATCGACAAAATTAAAAAAAAATTCTAGCACTAAAATAAATCGCCAAATTCGAAAAAATCGTTTAAATGAAAAAAAATCGCCAATATGAAAAAACGCCAAAAACCGAAAAAAATCGCCAAAACGCGAAAAATGCGCCAAAACCAAAATAATTTTTTATGTGAAAAAAAAAATCGCCAAAAATTAAAAAAAAAATCGCCAAATTTAAAAAAAATCGCGAAAACGAAAAAAATCGCAAAAATTTTAAATAAACGCCAAAAACCGAAAAAAAATCCTCAAAACGAAAAGAAAGGGCCAAAACTAAAAAAATCCCCTATATGAAAAAAACGCCAAATTAAAAAAAATCTCCAAAATAAAAAAATCGCCAAAATAAAAAAAAACGCCAAAATAATAAAAATTGCCAAAATTAAAAAAAATTCAAATATAAAAAAAAATCGCCAAATCGTGAAAAAAAGTGCCAAAACTCAGAAAGCGCCAATAAATTCAAAAAACCCCAAACTAAAAAAAACGCTTAAAACCGAAAAAACCCAAAAACGAAAAAAATGCCAAAACTATAGTTTATATTGTTCGTATTGAATTACATATCTCGTGCCCGTACGGAACCCTTCGTGCGCGGGTCAAAGTCGCGCTTCACTGAATTTTTTATATATAATTTATTTTTAATGCCATTTTACGTCTGCAGTATTCTGCATACTTCAATTTGGTTTTAGAGTTCAGCATAGCACCATTGAATAAACTCATAGATCGGTTCAATTTATAAGAAGAACTTTTGAAGAAAAGAATTGTTGCGCTGTTTATTTGCCGATTCTCAGGCATTTTATAAAGTGTGGCATGAAGGCGTAATTTTAAAGTTAAGGACTTAGACATTCTAAATCTTTTGGAAATTTACATTATTGCACGGAAGTTCAATGTTGTGGAAGGAGACTTTATGAGTATTCCTGTAACTATCTCATCAGGTGTGCCACAGGGGATACTGGGGCCCGTATTGTATTTAATATATACTTGTGATATGCTTGTGAGCAGTAGTATCCATACTTCTACATTTGCGGACGTTACATGCAGCCTTAGTATGCACGAAAATCCTGATGAGGCATCCCGATATCTTCAGGAAGATGTTACCCAATAATTAAATTGTTCATCAAGATTCACATGTGAAATACCTTGGTATACACCTTGATCGCAGGTTTACATGGAAATACCACATTGACTCTAAGCTAACACAAACGAAACTAAAATTACATTGGCTGATTGGTAGAAATATAACTCTCAGTCTACATTGCAAACTTTTGATATACATGTCGCCTTTGAAACCTATATGGTGGTACGGAATTCAACTATTGGACACTGCTTCAGCTTCCAATATCGACAGAATCCAACGAAGGCAAAACAAAACAAAATGTTACGGTTAATAACATGGACTGAAGAAATTGCAAAATACGCAGGCAAATATTTAACAAAACTCGAGTCACATCCTAATCCGCTTGCTCGTAATATTTTGAGCTTTACTGGACACGTTCGCCTATAAAAGAGGGACACAAGGGCTCTTATACTCAAAACTCTAAATAGGACTGCTTGAAAATACTTTTTTTTTTCTTTTTGATTATCACTACTTATGTATTATTTATAACTATCACTAAATTATATCAGGCCTAAAAAATTATTAAATTATATTTTAAATTTAAGATTTGAATACTTATTGTTAGTATTGTATTAAAAAAATTAATTGAACGTAGTGTATTTGCTTTTTTTCAATTGCTGGAATATTTTTCCTTTGGATAGACTATAAGGGTTTGTTCTGAAATTTTCACTTTCAAAAACATGAACAAACTTCAAACGTGAACACTATTGGTAACAATTATCGCGAGTTAACTGTACATACATAAATATATATATCGCAAAAAACTGTTTATACATAAAACCAGAAATAACGGTACTTTATATTGTTCAGAAAGACTGTGTTACAAAAGAAATTTTCAAAGTCGTAGGAAATTCGTTCAGAGGACTGTTTTATGAAAAAACAAAACCATTTTGATCAACTTGAATTGTGGCTGTTTATGATTAAGTGTGCGATATGTATACATAATCCTTCATCTATTTTCAATGAATTCCTTCAAATTTGAAGTGACATTACTTTCATTATATTATGCGAGGGCTTATATTTAATCGAATTAAATTTGTTATTCTCATCTACAATTGAATTTAAATTCAATAAAGACTTAATACATATTTTCATATGAATTGGCCTGTCCTTGAAATGCAAAACTGCATTGTTATTGTTTATTATAGTAGCTCTCAAATAAATTTATTGTCCTGCCGACTTGTAAGTGTGTCTGTAATTGGATGATTAAATTTAACTTAATAAGAAAAGTTTGCATGTTAACAAATTGATGGTAAGTGAAAGATTATAGCAATAAAAAATCAAATGCAATGACGACAAATACTTTAAAATAAATCTGTGAAAAATGGCAAAAAGAAATAAAAATCCTTTTCAAAATAGCTAAACACAGAGAGTCATTATATGTAATAAAATGTTCATAAATTTACTGTTGTCTTCTAGTTTTTATTATGCTAGAAGTAATAAATGTTTCTGAAAATAAAGGCCAAGTGTATTTATTACTATATTATTTTTATTTTATTTCAAAATTACGATTTGTGCAACATTAGTTTTGTTATTTTCAGGACGGAGACCTAACACAGAAAATAAATAAAATTAAAAATTGTGTAACATGAATTAAAACTTAACTGAACTTGCATATGCATGACATGAGCCATTACGCTCATGTCCGAAGACATACACATAAGCCAGGCCAGGCCTGCTGTACGCTCTCATGTAAGTTAACAACTGAATACCACCTTTATAGGAACTCAGTATCGTTCACGTAGTACCTCAAGCTTTTCCAATTAATACCCCTAGTGTGGGTAATGTCCCGTAAATTGTCATCCACAAAATAAATAGCTGGGCGTAAGTAGGACAATGACAAAACAAGTGCTCCATTGTATCCATGTCATCCATGCATACCCTGCATTCATTGTTATTCGTGGCTCCAATCGGGTACAAGTGCGCTCGTATATTAGAGTGTCCCGTTAAAATGGCTATCAATGGGTGTTTGTTCTAGGGTTCGATTGACCCAGGAGTGTCTTTCTGAAATCAATGTCACGCATTCTGTTATATAGTCTCACGTACCCGGTCGGAATTTCCAAAGTCTGGTCGTATCCGTTCAGTGATGTCCATATTTTCTGATGGTGTGGTTTGTTGTCTTGTCCCCCCTCACTTGTAGACGTTTTGTAGCAAGAGCTGCTTTGTATCTAATACGAATATACATAGGTAGGACATAAATAATGGTCTCCAATGCCCTGGTAGATGTAGTTCTCACAGCGCCACTTATATCAAGCAGCCCATTCGTTGAATCTTCTCCAAAACTTTAGCGTTGGTAAAAATAAATATTTCCGTTTTTTCTCGGTTAATATTCAGTCCTCTCAACCAGGCCCACCTGAACGCAATGTTAAGAGTTTTGTCCGCCTCCCTGCAAAGTTGGGTTAAGGTCTTTGCCCCTTAGCCTAAAAACCCAAATTGTGAAGCTGCTAAGATTAATGATTTAAGATTTATAATCTACTCATTGAAGTTTAAATATGATTCGTATGTAACCATAAGAAAAAGAAGTATCATGATATCGTCCGCATAGCAGATTAGTTCATAGCCCTCATTAGTCAGATCCCTTAGCAGGCTGTGTATAGTGGTTACCTAAAGAAGAGGTGAAATTATTCCTCCTTGAAGTGTCCTACCCTGTTCCTAACGTTTACATTGTACATACCGCAGCTTAACAACCTGTTCCCCAGTATGAAGTTTATCAATCAACAATAAAATTGTTTCGCAACATTCACAAATGAAATACCGTTGTATACACCTTTATCGACGGCTTACATGGAAACACAACATTGACTCTAAGCTAAAACAAATAAAAATAAGACTAGCTCAGATACATTGGCTGATTGGTAGAAATTCAACCCTCAACGTGATTTAAATATGCCAAAAGTGACTGAAGAAATTGCAAAATACGTTGGAATATATTTAACAAAACTCGAGTCACATCCTAATCCTCTTGCTCGTAATATCTTGAATTTTACTGGGTACATCCGCTTAAAAGAGAGGGATACAAGGGCTCTAATACCCAACGATCCAGATGAAACTGTGTCAAAATATTTTTTTTTGCTTAGCACTATTCTTTCACTCAACGCTTACCAATGGCATTAAATTTTTGCAGTAATGTATCGATCTTCTCAGCGTAATCATTAGAGAAACCAATGTTCACAAACCATTTAGTTTTTTCAGGCTGAGATTTTGGCGATCCAAGGAATTGAAGCAGTTTACCAACTACGTCAACTACGTCAAATTCAAGCAGCGCTAAAAGCATTGTCAAATCGAAACTAATTAGTGATTGTAAGAAAGCACTCAACAAAATAACGAGCAGGTATATTGTAAGGCAATGCTGCGTTTAAGACCTTGGAATTTAAAAAAAACTAGACTGCCGATTTGGCAAGATTTTCATAAAGATTAAACAAGACCCTAACAGAAACTTCAGTGAAACAACCTATTATTGAGTATAAACCAGAGGGTCCTATGGGGTCTGAACTGGTCATTGCCCGATTAGAGCAATGATCAGAACGTGGTAAAGTGGAATCCCAGATTTTTTTAAGCTATGTAAAGAAAACATTAACCCAAAAGCTCTGCCCGAAGTTGCAATGCCACAGACTTAAGTGGCTTAGTACCGCTGTTCCTGACGAACTAGAGGATATATTAGAGTGTAAGTTCGGCAAGTAATGTGTACATTGATTCTCACCGACTCAAAGAAATGAGGAAACTATAGGTCTTCCAATGCAAGAACTTAGCACTGCCCTTCCTAACCTTCAAATTACTTCAAGTTTCAGTTTGCTGAGAGAACTTTCTGTATTTTCTTCGTAATCAAGTAATTGTTGCACAACAAAAACACATTTGCGAATGTTATGCGGTTGAAAGCGGTAATTGTGATAACGAAATAATAGAATTTGAATGTCGCACAGAGGAGTATTTGACCCAAAAAGCTGGCCAAAATTATTAAGTGTATTTTTTGTTTTAAAAATTTAACTTTTTTGATAGTTTTAGCTTTACTTTGATAGAAAAAATTTAGTGGCATACTATTATTGGGTTATAGTTATTTTTGACACCGCCCCAGCCACCAACCCACCCACCTTTTATAAGTTTGTTTAATTTTTTTTATTTTTTTTTCGAAGAGAATTTAATTTTATTATTTATTATAACGTGTGCCGGTCTCCCCCTCGCATTCCGCCAAAATTTGGTTTGCAACTGTACTTTATTCTAAGAGCAACTCAAATTAAATTTAGATAGTCGAACTATTGTAGTTGTGTAAATACAGGGAAGTAAAACAATGTCCCCTTTGTCAAAATTTTAATTTATCCAATATTAAATATTAAATAAACAAAACATATTCACTTTTATTTATTATGTATTTTATATTATTAAATACTCATCACATGAAAAAATTAAACTAATTAAAAAGTTCAAAATTATGATTATGTCATACATATTTCATCATGGGCGGCATCATCCGTATCAAGAAGAAGTAGTTTGATAGTAAAAAGGCTTTTTTATCTTTTGTGTTTTTAGTGTATTGCAGCTTAAAAAAGGGTCACTGCTCAAAAATAACATATTTAAAACGATTTGTATCGATTCTGCTGAATTTTCTCGAATAATTAGCACGATATAATCTGAAGTGCTTATTTCTGGCCTCGGCAGCTTCTTCTGACAATTGTCCAATGGGCAAGATTGCTTGCTTTATTACAGTACCGCCATGAATTAGAATCTTGTGCATAGTTGGACTCATGGGATGCCAAGTGTAGAGCTGCAGATACATTTCGGCTGTTTTATTTGCATATTCATCAAATTTTTCAATATTAATCCGATGCCCGCTACTTATTGTTTCCAATATTATATTCAGGCGTTTGATTAGTTCTTCATTCATGCCAGTAATTTTCGAAACAGCTGTTGGATCCAAAAATAATCTTCTTGATGCGTTGCCATATCCCGGTTTTGGAATATCTACAAATAGCCCCATCTCTTCCTTAAGCCTCTTCTGGATTATTATCTTTCTTTCTTTAACAAGTGCTTTATCTTCATTGCTCCTTACTTACCACTTTTAAAGTGTCAGTTTATATGAAAGATGAAGTATCGATTCTAAAAAGCGTATCCGTGCGTGTAAAGTTGATAGCCCAAAATTTAAAGCATCAGGGTTTTCAGGAAGATTTTTCCGCAGTGTGTTAATATATCTTGAAGATTGTCCGCAAATGTAAAACCGCATTGTTGATTTTGTGTCCGTTGCATCATTGCAGACTTTTGCATCGTGTGTTTAATTTGTGCAATATTTCCATTACACTTCACTTACTTCACTTTTCTTTAACAATTAAGTTTGGTTATTTATGTTCTCTATTTCTTGCTTTGTGATATCAGTAGTTTCATGCACAAAACGGATTCGGATTGGTCTTTACAACCTAGTTGAGGATGGTATTGGATTTCGCCATATCGTTTTTATTTATCCGTTAGCTGTTGCGATTAATTTAATTGCCACACAACTACTTTGAAATATATTAGCGTCACTATCGTTTTCATTTTCGAATTTTTGCTTATAAGATGATTGGTGCGATCCATCACAGCCCCATTTGCTTATAAGTTCCAGAAACTAAGTTCTTCATAGTGCAACTGCTGTAAAACCTCATCAAGGTATGTACATAATCGTGTTGCTGTGTGGTCGAGGAAATATTGCAGCTTCAGTTCCGCTAATGTCTCAGTTACGGTTATGGCATCTTCACTAGGATAGCAATTTTTTTTGCATGTTTTAGCAATGAGTTGCATGAATATACATTTTTGTTGGCATTGTATAAAATTTCAGATTGGTTTTTTCGTGAGATCAGCATTTATAAACAATGCTAAAGCACCCTCCGCAGAAAGCTTATTAACTGGGTTGACCTCGGAAGTTGTTAACGATCGCATGCAAATTTTTGCTTTTCTTGGAGATCGTGTTATATCCATTATTAATTTAGCCGCATCATTATGTCCCGCTGCTCTCTGGCTCATTGATGCAGCAAATATGATATCCTCTGTTGTTAATTGCTGAAGAATTTTTTGCGTTTTTCTTCATTTTGTTCTTTCACTTGCTTCATTAAATTCTTTTTTTTTTGGTCGCCCTGAAGATGAACTGCCAAATACTGGTATTGCCACAGTTCCTTCCAGCCATTTAGCATACGTGGTTAAAAATCGGTCCTCTTTTCGTTGTGCTAAACCCCAATGCCATCTTTTTGGCATTCTGAAATCGCGCACAATTTACTAGCTCAAAACTGCAACTTCTCGTCAATGGTTCTAGCATTAGATTCATGCACTATTTGGAATAACTCAAATCTTGTGTAAGCTTTTTCCATGTTATCTCTCAAATTTGCAAAACTCTTATAATAAGAATTTTTCGCAATAAGCCATATATGTATGTATTTACATATGTATATGTATTTAAAGTGCATTTTCCCATTACTTAGTTAATAACCTGATACTTGGGTGCATTTTTTATATACCTATACCTTTTTAAGGGCAGGTAATCCATCACATTGGTAGTTTTTAAAAGTGATGTAAATAATATTTCACATCAATAATTCGAAAAATACAACAGTTTATGACGACAATAAAGTATAAGTAAAAGTGCCTTATGAGCAAAAATAGAAAAAAGATAAAATGTTCAAGAAATCACCAAAAATAATGGCGCAAACTTTTTTCTTTTTTCTTAAATTAGAGATCTCGTATTTTATTGTGGTATATAACATTATTTGTACAACAGCTACCTTCACTTTCAAAAAACTTTTCCTTTTTTGTTCAGGTAAGAATTTATATATTCATATACATATATGTATATAGTTTTTTTTATAATTAATATTTTTGAAATAAATATTAGAGATAATTTTTTCTTTTCAAATATTGAAAATAGCTGCTGACAAAATCTTTCAGGTAAAAAAAATCAATGTAATACCTCTAGTCGTTTAGCCACAAAAAAATATCATATAAATATCTTGAAATCGAAAAAATTCAATAAAAACGCATTTCTTTACTTTCCTGACTTTAACAGTGTCCCACAACTACAAATCTTAGCTTACAATCTTTAAAATGCGCGATATGATGTAAAATTTTGTTCTCTATCGATCTGCGTAATTACTCTTTAGGATTTCATTAAATTAATTTTTGACTTTTTGGCCAGTTTTACTCCTCTGTGGGTCGGTTAAAGGGAAATTGTCATCCCATTCCAATGTATATTTATGTCCAGGCTGCCCAGAGAATTGCCAGAGTGCCGCACATCAATCGGCTTTTTATACAAATGAATACACATATGCTTATATATTTCTATCGGTACTCTCTCTGTGGGCAGCTCTGATTTATGTACATACTTAGCAAAAAATTAGACATTACCATCTGAACTAGTTGCCATATAAAGACTTTCTTGTTTGATGGCAAAATTGAAGTACTCGCTTTCAAATCACATTAGGTAAAATTTTAAAAACAAGAAGGAGAAGTGGAACATATTCTTTGGATTTTAAAATGTTTGAAGAAGATTGCCAAAATATGTAGTTATTTTAAATAAATTATATATTTTCCTAAAATGCCTACTTATTTATTTTAAACTAAAAAATAAGTATTTACATTTTGGAAAATTATTATTTAAATATAAGTAGTTCCAAATAGTTTTTTTTTCATTTTCGGTTTTATAAAAGTTCATCAATCAAAGCAATTGAAATTTTTCCAAATATATTATCTATGTATACGTATTAATACAGGCACGGTTACGAATAAAATATAACCTACTTCAATTGATTTTAAAAAGATATTTTACAAAATGGTGTATTTCGTACTAAAACAGTAGTTTCTTTATATTTATTTTTATTTTGTAATCAAACTGAGTTTTTAATCAAGTTCTTCCATTTACACAAACAACGGCATATTTAAAAAAAAGAAGTTTTTTATTTTACTAAAAAAGTAGTTCCATCAAGAAAAAAATAACTTTTTCCCACATTGAAAAAAATAATTACTTCCAAAAATAAACAACAGAACTACTTCTCAAGAATCGATTATTTTAAGCTCACGCCTTGTTAAAATCATTAAGTTGGTAATCCAGTAAGGAACAGCTTACAATAAAAAATGCTTAATTCCACACTCGATTACCTTTTTTGAAATTTTTTGATTGGTATATACATAAAGCTGGAGGTCCATACCATCCGTTCTTTTACTAATGTAGTGTAATTAAAACAAATTATTTATTTAAACTAGAGTTCACTAAGGAGCTCCTAGTATTTATTTAATTTATTTTATTTTTCTTAGAGCTCGCTGAGGAGCTCCTAAGAATGTCTATTTAGTAATTGTCTTAGAACTAATTTTCATCGTCTTATATACTAACAATGAGAAGAATTCTTAACCTATCTTAATGTAAGAGGGAAAAGAAAAGGTACATGCTTATTAGGCAAAATATTCCTTTTAGTTTCCCAAGGTAGACATGCGGCGTGTGTATCATAAGAATTTTATTAAACCCTACTCAGTAACACATGTGCCCAACAAATAATTAGGTTTGTTTATATTTATGAAAATAATAATTTAAGTGCTTTATGCCATTGCCTTTGAACTAACTCAAGGGGTGTCAAGTGATCGTCACCCAAAATATTTTAGTTGAGGTTTGTAAATGCAATTCGACACTGTTGTGTGCACTGCTTAATACATTGTTGGTTAATGTTACAGTAGGACCACGCTACTGATTAATGTTACAGTATGACCACGCTACACCTCCACCTTTTACAAGAATGTTCATATAATTCATGTTAATTATATGGACATTCTTTTATGATTTATAATATATTATTTAAAGTATATAAAAGAATGTATTTATTATGTAGCAAAGAATTATTTATTTAAGGTACATATATAATAGAATATGTTAATGAGTATGTTATCTAAAATTAAATTATTTATTTTTATATAGTTTAAGTCTATCCTTATGAACTATTTGTTCTTTATTTGTTTTCTTATCTATTATGGTTACATTATTTCTTAAATCTATTTCTTTAATTTTGTAAGGTCCCTTATATTGGATTTCCAATTTATGACCTGATTCATTTTTAAGTAAAACTAAATCTCCTATTTTAAAATTATGATCTAATATTTTCTTATCATAGTTTAATTTTTGTCTAAGTTTATTCCTATCTAACATTAATTTTGCTCTCTTATATCCTACTTCTAATCTAAATTTTGTTTCCTTAACATAGTCGTCTATATTATATAAAGGTGTTATTCTATCTACATTATTGAATTCTTTAAAACTATTGGGTGTTTTTGCAAAAATTAGCTCCAAAGGACAGTAATTGTGTATTGTTGAAGGTGTTGTATTAAAACAATATGTGAAATATTTTAACCATTCATCCCAATCATATTTGTCTACAGATATGTATGAACGTACATATTCATTAAAAGTTCTGTGACTTCTTTCTACTGTTCCTAATGTTTGATGGTGGTGAGCTGTTGAAGTTAGTTTTTCAATTTTGAGTAAACTGCAAAGTTCTGTTAATATCGAATTTTTATACTCTGTTCCCATGTCCGAAATGAACGTTTTCATTGGACCATAGGTTAGTACAAAGCTTTCAAATATTGCTTTTGCAATTGTTTTAGCTGTCTTGTCCGGTATTGGTATGGTTACTAAATATTTAGTCATGTCACATATTAGTGTGACTGCATATTCATTTCCGTTTATTGATTTTGGAAATGGTCCTATTGTATCTACATATACCGTATCAAATGGTTTTGTAGGTGTTGGTGTGATAGTCATTGGACTTTTTGAATGCTTTAGTGTTTTAGCAGTTTGGCATTTGTGAAAATTTTTTACATATTTAGATATGTCTTTTGACATATTTTTCCAATAATAAAATCTTATGATTTTCTGTATTGTTCTATACAATCCACAATGTCCTCCTTCTATGGGATCATCGTGATATTTCAGCATAATTTCAAGAATTGCCTTGGCATTCTTATTATCAATGTGGGTCACCTCATTTAGTAGCGCTACTTTAATTTTATTTAATATTTTATTGCCCATTATTTTAAATTCATTAATAGAGATAAATTCGAAAATTTTCTCACTAGGAGCCACTTGTAAATTATATATATTGTGTTTACCGGCCACTTTTTCGAGCCTAGAGAAAAATTGTCCTAAGTCAAAATTCTCGTTAGTAAACAAATCATTTATTTGTATATATGTTACTATAGATTTTCCACGTTTGATGTAACATTTTCCGGGGGAAATCTTTAGTTTATAATATTTTCTGACGTCAGTGTTTGTTAAAGGTACATACATATATACTGGGCTTATTATCATTTGTATTTTTATCAATTTTATGCTGATTATTTAATGTATTATTATTCTTTTCTTTTTCTGTATTGGTCATCGATCTAGTCGTGACTCTTAATATAGAACAAATTTTGTTATTCATGTCTTTTAGGTCATTAATTGTAATTCGCGATAGAGCGTCAGCAACATAGTTATCTTTTCCCCTAAGATATTCTACTGTAAAATCATATTCTTCTAATTCGAGTCTAATTCTTGTCAACTTGGAACTTGGGTTTTTCATTGAAAACAAATAAGAAAGTGGTCTATGATCAGTACGGACAAGAAAATGTTTTCCATATATATATGGTCTTAAGTGGGTAATTGCCCAATGAATTGCAGTTAATTCTTGCTCAATGGTTGATTTGTTACTTTCTCCCTTTGTGAAAGTTTTGGATGCATAAGCAATAGGTAAATGTATATTTTCATATTCTTGTGTTAAAACAGCACCACAGGCATGCTTACTTGCATCTGTTGTTATACAAAACTCCTTGGAAAAATCAGGATATTGTAGTAAGGTTGGATTCATTAATGCCTTTTTGAGGTATTTAAATGCAAAATCACAATCCTTTGTCCATTCAAAGGGTGTATTTTTCTTAGATAATTTTGTTAAATGTCTGGAATATTCTGAAAAATTTTTAATAAATCTTCGATAGTAGTTACAAAATGCTACGAATCTTTTTGCACTGTCAGCGTCAGTTGGTGTTGGATAGTTTTCTATTATTGAATATTTGCTATCGTCTGGTAATATTCCTTTATCTGTACATTTGTGGCCAAGGTATGTTACTTCTCTCATGAAGAATGAGCATTTTTCAGGATGTAATTTAAGGTTATACTTTCGGCACAGATCGAAAACGCTTTTCAAATTAGAAAGCATGTGCTTTTCGGAGCATCCCAGTACGACTAAATCATCCATATATAGAAAGGCTTGGTCTGGTTTTAAACCACTGAAAGCAAGTGTCATCATTCGTTGAAATGAGTTGGGTGCTATTTTTAATCCATAAGGTAATCTAGTAAATCTGTATGAACCATTGGTGGTTGAAAATGAAGTCAAGTCTCTAGAATTTTTCTCTAAACTTATTTGATGAAAACCTGATACTAGATCTAGGCAAGAAAAATATTTTGCTCTGCCAAGTTGATCCAAAATATCATCAATTCTAGGTAATGGAAATTTATCTGCAATGAGTTTTTTATTTATTTGTCTGTAATCTATGACCAGTCTCCATCTTTTTGTTTCTGAGTTGGGAAGTTTTTTCTTTGGTACTAACAAGAGTGGACTGTTGTATTCGGAACATGAAGGTTCAATAATTTTATCAATAATTAGTTTTTTAACTTGTTTATCAATTTCTTCTTTATGTGTATGTGGTATACGATAGTTTTTGATGTATACTGGTTCTTCATCTTTTATTCTCAACTTTTGTTCATAGAAGTTATTTGTTGTTATTTTTTCTGATTCTAAACCGAAAATATCACTATATTTTGAACATAAATTTGTTAAGGTATTTTTGAATTGTTCTGGAAAATTATTTTTTAAAATTTTCAATATTTCTGATTTTCTTGTTGTATTTTTATTAGAAGTTTGTTTAATGATTTCATAATCAGCAATATTTTCGATTTTTATGTTACTTTTTTGGATTTTAGTATTGGTGTTGTTAGTGTTTAAAAAACGAATGAATGCTCTGTTGGAGTTAACTATTGTGTTAGGTATGAAAACGCCTGGTTTAATTTCTTAATTTGGAATTAATATATCAGTATTTAATGTGTTAAATTTTACTTGATGGATTATTTCACATCTTGGTGGTAAAGTTATTTCATCATTGTTGTTTGTAATAGGTATATTGATAGTTTGTTGTATATTAGATGGTCTTAGGATAAGGTAATTGTCATCTTTGTTGAAATCTAGCATACAGTTGTACTTTTTGATGAAGTCCATGCGAATAATTCCATCACATGGTATAGGAAAATTATTATGTACCACTTGAAATTTATGTGGTATTAGAAATTTTTCGTATTTTAAATCAAAAAATATACTTCCTATAGATTTTATATTACCCTGTCCTATTCCACTAAATACTGTTGTGCTATTAGTATTTATTTCTTGCAATTTAAAAAATTTTGCTTTTATTATTGAAATATCAGCACCGGTATCTACTAAAAGTGTTAAAATTTTGTTAGTATTATTTATTTGAATAGTAATAAAGAAACACAAGTTGAGGTTTAGATGATAAATTTTTACTGAATTGATCCTAGGGGACGTTCGGAGTTTTCCGAATCATGCTGATTTGATTCAGTTGCCCTTACGTAGTTTCTGTTTCTATGATTAGTATTGAATCGTTGACGATTTTTGTTATAATTATTATTGTTGCCATTACTGCTGTTATTATTATTATTATTGTTATTGTTGGTATAATTGCGTGGAAAGTTATTTCTTCCACGTGATCGTGTGTTATTGCCACGATAATTGTAGTTAGTCCTATATTTTTGTTTATAGTATAAGATTTCATTTTGTTGGCCAGTTGCATCTGTGCAACTATTGACAAATTTGCTGATTGCATCATTCATGTTATTAAACTGTCCAGCTTCCATGATCAGTTTTACCTTATCGATCGTGCAGTTTTTAGTTAATGCTTTTACAGCAATTTGTGTGGAATATTTATTTGCTAATTCGCATGACAATCCATCTGATATGTATGCGGTTTCTAATGATTTTGTGAGATTTTCTATCTCAGTACAGTAAGCGTTAGCAGTTTTATTATTTTGTTTAGTATTCATTATTTTCGCTGTCAGTACTTCGACTGATTCGCCTTTAACAGTCTTATTTAATTTGTTTATAATTTCTGTTATTGTTGCTTCATTATTTATTAAGTTTCTGGCATTTCCTTTTAACCTTGTTTTTATTAGTGAAACTGCGGTGGCTTCATGATCACCTTTTATAGAATTAACTAAAGACAAGGAATCAAGGAAAGAACGTAAATTTTCAGCCTTACCGTCAAAATCGGTAATCAGCTTTGAAGCCGTGTTTAAAAATTCTACTATAGATTGAGTCATTGTGGATTCGGTTATAGTAATTTTAAGTAGTACACTTTCGTGTATGGAATTTGGTAGTACAATTTTTACTGCCTTTTTATCGGCTAGTTTTGAAACCCTGTTTGTTAGGTCAAGAAAAAATGCGTCTGCTGCTCTTTTTTGAGATATTGTAAGTCTATTGTAACAAACATTAAATAAAACTCTTATCTCTTCTAATTTTGTAAGAATTGTTTGAAAATGATTGTTAATTGTTTCTGTTTTGATTGGTCTATCAATATTTATACATTTATATGACCGTTCAAAATCTTCTTTTAAAATTCGTGCCTTATTCAAAATATCCTTCCATTCCATTAGGAGAGCTAAATCATTTAATATGGCTATACTTTGTCTAACCCGTCTGCTCTACTAATATATTTCTTTTTTAACTAATTATGGTGTATTTTGTAAATTTTCAAAATGAAGGTCAAAAGTAGTACTATTGTTATAATTATTAAATTTACTTCAATTAATTTTAAATTTATTTTCGTTTGAATGATTTCTACTTCATTTATTACGTTTGCGTTCGGGTTTTCTATTTTTGATTCTGTTTTACCCATATTTGAAATTTTAATTAAATTTTTTTTTTTTTTTTAAATTTTTTTTTTTCTAATTGTTCTGACCACCTAATAGCACGAATTGTTTCCTCTTCTATCTTTGGTTTATTTATAACGTCGTCCTCAGTTGGGACGCCTGGCATACCTATTATCTTCCAAAAATCTCCTAAAAGTTTTAGCCTTTCTTTCATAGGCAATTCCTCTTCTTCATAAATTAGATTATCCCAAAAAAAAATTTTTTTTTTTTTTTTTTAATGATAAATTTTAAATTTTATTTAAACATAGATTATTTCAAACAAAGTGTGAAGAAAAGGATTATATGTGTTAGATAAAAATTTATTATTAAATAATCTTAAAAAAAAAGTTGTCAACGGCGCACAGTGGCTGAAAATCGTTTTTCATTGGCCAAAAGTCTAATTTTTTTTTGTCACCGATTTTTAAAATTTTTAAGCCTTTTTGTAGCTAATATATCCAGATTAAGGTAGCCAAAAACTTAGGTTAAACTATTGATAATTGTGGGCGTGGCAAGCTGTCAAACTCAACCGTTTTTTTAATTTCAGAAAAAGGTGTTTTTCTTTTGTTTTTTATCAAAAATAAATGGTTACTACTCGCAAGCTATCATCGATAACGGCCTGCGGTCTTTTTTATAATGTTGGTAGGACTATAGTCTTTAGTTGTTGTAAGTGGTCACAGCTCTAGCGTTTAATATTACGGGCGTTATGAAATATTTATGAAACTACTATATTTTTCTCAAATTTAAATTTTAGTGGAATAGAACTTCTAGGGAACAAAAAGGAACAAGAAACGTATACCACCAGGAGAAAGGTGAAAGTGTCCTCTTTAACGCTATATATACTTTTGCACCCGTGACGACCCGTGGGTAGAACACTTTTTTCATTTTAATGAAATTACTCTAAAAAAAAATTCAAATTAATTTAAACAGCCCTATAAGTACTCGTATACAATAGTGTCTTAAATTTTCACTTTTTTGCCTAAAAGTTTGTTTTTTTTTACTTTAGACTACGTAAAACGAAAAAAATTAAATATAATACCTGCGAAAGGGTTTAATGGCTTTGTTTTGATCAGCAAAAAATAAGTCATAAAATTATCACAATAGGTTCTACAGTAAACATATGATCTCTTTCTGAATTTACCTGTTATCAAATGTTAGGGTCAACCAAAGTCATAAACATTTTTATAACAATAATGGCGACATTAAACCACTAAAGATAAAAAACAACCCCATATTGGCGAGATACTAATCAGTTTTACCTGATATTAAGGTCTGAATAACATGTGCAGTTTTGTTCAATTTAAGCACTACCTGCTATGAAATTGAAGATCAATGTGTGAATAACATGTATCTAAAAATGTATAAAACTACGGATTCCATAAGGGATTACTCAGTAATAAGTTAATCCTTTAATTGTACGGATAAAATATAACAAATAAAAATATTCAGATAAATATGGAGAGCTTCAGTTATAAAGAACTGGCCGAAGAGTATTTTAGAAACAAAAACCAGGAAGATGTTCTTAGTTACGTTAAAATAAAATTAAACTTAAATTCGTGTAGCACCGAAATGCAAGAGCAATTATCTAATTTCGTCAAAGCACTAAAAAAACGCTACAAAGAAGTTAGCTACAGTAAACAAAACTTTTATATAAAAAGTGCAAACTGGTTAGAAGGCCAACTTACTGTCGCTGCAGAAACAGCAAAGCAAGATAAGGCTGGAAGACCACGCAAATCATTAATGGGCAACTGCAGTGATAGATCTAAGAGGCGGAAACTTAAAGATTTTAACGATGCAATTGGTTGTACAAATATAAAAGAATCTTTCCTACATCAATTACGATCACAGAACCAATTATCAAAAGTGGATATCATTGAAAAAGTTGTTAAAGCTAGTCCAGTGAGAACAAAACGGATTCTTAAAAGTATACCAACTCCGAGTGATGCAATACAGTACACAAATGAGGAGGCATTAGCATTATTTCTGGATTTGAAATTAACAAAACAGCAATATATTAAGCTCAGACTGCGTGCGATTGAAAAAGGATCAAATATGTATCCAGCATATCATTACATAACCGCTGCTAAAATAGACTGTTTGCCATCAAAGGACACTATTACAATCACACCAATTTCGGCAGAGGTACAACTACAATCTCTACTTGATCACACAGCCGAACGCTTGCTACAATCAATAACAGGAAATGAGTTAAAGAAATATGGAAACACAAAGTTAATTCTTTTTTGTAAATGGGGATGTGATGGTTCCTCGGGACAAAAACAATACAAACAAGCTGTATGTGAAAATATTTCGGACTCAGATATATTCATGGTATCATTTGTACCATTGCGATTGAAAAAGATTTTGGAAGATTCAGAGCCTTCGACTAGTACAACGCAAACAATGGATATTTGGAAAAATGAGACACCATCTTCTACGAAATACTGCAGGCCAATTAAATTTGAATTCAAAAAAGAAACTCATGATGCCATTAACAAAGAAGTTAGTGATATCAAGGCCCAAATTGCAACACTACAGCCATTACAATTACAGTTAGATGGGCAGCAAACTGAAGTAAGCTACCAATTAGTGCTGACAATGATAGATGGAAAAGTAGGTCAGGCTTTGACTAACACGAAGGCTGCATCCAGCTGCATTATATGCCAAGCAACATCAACCCAATTAAACCAAGTCCCGACAAAATCATTAGATAATACCGATGCATATGAATTTGGATTATCACCACTACATGCAAGAATACGACTTATGGAACACATACTAAAAATCAGTTATGATTTGGATTTCGGATCTTCAGGATCAATAAGAAACAACGAAACCAACAAAGAGTTAAGAAGTTCAAAAAAGAAACATGTTCTAGATGAATATCGCAAATTAGGATTGATTATAGATCAGCCAAAACAAGGGTCAGGCAATACAAATGATGGCAATACCGCAAGAAGATTCTTTTCAGATCCAGAAACAGCATCTGAAATAACAGGAGTGGATTTAAACCTTATTTTCAGGTTTAAAATAATCCTAGAAGTACTTGCGTGCAATGAAGAAATTGACTCTAGAAAATTTGGAGATTATGCTAAGGAAACTGCAAAAATATATACAACCAACTACCCATGGAGAAATATGTCTGCAACAGTTCATAAAATCCTTTATCATGGAGAAGATATCATTAAATATCATTTGGTGCCACTTGGAGATCTATCAGAGGAGGCTCAGGAAAAAAGAAACAAGGATTACAGATTTTATAGAGAGCACAATACTAGAAAAATTTCACGAAATTCAACAAATGAAGATCTATTTAATATATTATTGGCAACGTCAGATCCGTTCATCTCCAGTATTCGAAATCAATGGAAAGTGGAACATCGGGATTTAGATGAAGAAGCCAAAAAACTACTAAAGAACAGAAATAGCACAGAACAAAATATGGAATATTTACAATCAATATTTGAGTCAAATGAATAATAATCATAATTGCCTTTCATTGTTATTTAAGGTACGAAAAGCATACTATTAGTAAAAAATAATAATAAACAGAACCTACCATTGTTACAAATGCTATTAAAATTTATTGCAGTTTTTATTTTTAATATGTTTTTTAAAATGATCAAATTTGACAGCAAAAAATAATAAATTTTTCTGTAGTAATAGCAATATTTTTAGATAATATTATTAAAGTTTTTTTTTAAGTGTAACTATTCTTTGAGTGTAAACAAAATTGCAAATTAGACAGCAAAAAATTTTTAATTTTTCTGTAATAATAGCAAAATCGTTGATTTTACTATTTTTTTTTTAGTGTAAAATTTTTTTTGAGTGTAACATTAAATAAATTCCATTATTACAAAACATATTTATAATTATTACTAATTTCCATATATTAAATTTTTTAATAAATAAAAAAATAATAAACCCATATTTCACTCTAAAAGTTAAAAAAATTCAAAAGTTCAACTTTGAGCTAGAATTCCTTAAAAAGTCCTCAATCAATTTTAATGTAATTAAAACTGAGTCAAACTGAACTATAATATCTATCCACTAAAATAAAAATTACTTCAATATTTTGATCAGTTCAAAAGTTACAGAATTTTGGCCAATGAAAAACGATTTTCAGCCACTGTGCGGCGGTTAACGCCTACCGACCTAAATGTGCTTTTAAATAAGCACTATTGTATAAAAGAATTATTAGTATACTTTTTTTTTTTAAAGGATTATACCTTATTTAGTTTTATCTGGATAAGCCGGTCCAGCTCATCTATGCGCTTCTATATCTTTGTGGAATCGTTCCACGTTGGCGGCACTTCCTTGTTGAGCTCGCGTAATAAAAGGGATTTTTCCCTTTTCAACTTACATAAATATCCCCCTCTTCGCTTTGGTTTTTTAACTGCAGGGATTGATGTTAGACGGTGGTTTTGTTTTTCTTGGTTCCTTTTAAGGTACTCTTCTATTGTTAGTTTCTTAGGTCCTTGTTGCATACTTGTTGAAGGTTGTTTTCCCAGGCCGTGGGATGTCATCCTTCTCAGTGTCTCTTGGCCAGACACTTCCGACGGAGACTTGGCTGTCCGTCGGGGCCTTTTGGTGCAATAAATGCACTCCAAAAAAAAATTTAGTTGGGTGCTCTTTATATCAAGCTACTCCAGGACTGGCAGGATCGCCATGTAGTGTAATTAAAACAAATTATTTATTTAAACTAGAGTTCACTAAGGAGCTCCTAGTATTTATTTCATTTATTTTATTTTTCTTAGAGCTCGCTGAGGAGCTCCTAAGAATGTCTATTTAGTAATTGTCTTAGAACTAATTTTCATCGTCTTATATACTAACAATGAGAAGAATTCTTAACCTATCTTAATGTAAGAGGGAAAAGAAAAGGTACATGCTTATTAGGCAAAATATTCCTTTTAGTTTCCCAAGGTAGACATGCGGCGTGTGTATCATAAGAATTTTATTAAACCCTACTCAGTAACACATGTGCCCAACAAATAATTAGGTTTGTTTATATTTATGAAAATAATAATTTAAGTGCTTTATGCCGTTGCCTTTGAACTAACTCAAGGGGTGTCAAGTGATCGTCACCCAAAATATTTTAGTTGAGGTTTGTAAATGCAATTCGACAGTGTTGTGTGCACTGCTTAATACATTGTTGGTTAATGTTACAGTAGGACCACGCTACTGATTAATGTTACAGTATGACCACGCTTCAATAAAATATTTTTCATATTGAAATTTTTTAACATTTATTTTAACTTCTCTTTCGTAAAAAGTTTTTTAAGTTTCTGATGAACTTTAATATTATATAACTTTAATATTAAATAAAAAATTAGCTCAGAGGCGTTTCCGCTACTACCCGGTGAATGTGCCTTGAATATGATATTAAGTAATCAAATTACTTCAAAGTTTGGATCACACGATTGGCACAATGAACCAATTTTCGTCGGCACGATTAGGTCCTTTTTGTTTTTCGTGTGAAACTAATTATTTTATGTTTGTTAATAAAAAAATTAAACGCATATGTATGTTTGTATGTATATATCATGCGTGTTGTTTTTTGCAATTTTTTTATTACTCGAAAGCATACTATTCTTTGCTCGCTCGAATATTCGAACAAAAGCTCAAAATTATTCGACTGTTCGAACAAGAAAAAAATCATGAAATTTCATTCGAACAAGTACAAAACACGAATAATTTTTAAGAGTAATCGGAATACACTGTCATTACCTTCCCTCGTAACATCCCTTTCCTTTATAATAATCGTTAAAACCTTTAGAAAGTATTGAGAATTATATGTTGAATTCATATCGAAAATATACTAAAGAGATAGATATGTAGTTTTTGTATGTATGAATATTTTAAATATACAAATTCAATATTTTTTAAGTTTCCTTGAGCAACAAAAGCAAGTACCTAAATAAAAAAGTAAAAAAAATTACCTACTGAATTCTTAAACCATTTAATATAATATCCTTAATGACTGTAGGGCGCAATCAAACAGTTGTCCTATTTTTTGCAATTACAACCTAAATAATGTACAAGCGAAAAAATACCACAAAATATTATTTAAAAAAAAATACGCCATGTCTACAATGCAATTTTGCTGCCAACATTATTATTTAGAGCACTTACTATAAAGTAATTGTTGAATAGAAAAAAATACATATATTGACTCATAGAAGGGGACTTGCAAAATGCATTATAAATCCTTTTGCACTTTAGAATAATATTAATATTTGAAATGGGTGTTCACAGATACATACAAATACGTGTATATCATGCTTGTCACAGAAACGAAATTATATCCAAATGATTTCAATTCCGTAATTAGGTTCTTCTGGATACGAGAAACGAAGAATTTTTATCATTTTCTGTGTGTAATAGTACAAAAATCTCTTTGAAATACTTCATTTCAACAAAGAAAAATGTTTCTCAATGTAACCGTTCAGTCCAGAGGTCGTGGGTTCGATTCCTGCCACAAACTCTGGGTGTTTTCTGCAGGCAAGCTAATCGCCTCGCGGGTTGTGTTTGTTTATAAAAAAATATCTTAAGGAAAATATATGTTTGATCATAAAAACTGAAATCGTGCTATAACCGCAAAATAAAATTTTAAGCGAAAATTATTTAAAAATTAAATTACATTTTTTTACCAAAATCGCTTATTTGCGATCGTAAATAATAAATTTCCGTCAAAGAATCGAGGTCCAAAAAATGTACCAGTTAAGCTTATTTATAAAAAAAAATTTGTGTGCTTAAAGTGTACGTTACAACCGGCTTAATTTATACACTTTTTTCAGAATAACTTCCAGGGACTTCGGAGTTTTTGCTCACAGTATTTGGCAATGTTGTAGCTACGATAAAACTGGGCAACTTTTGCGAATATATTAATATGTACAATTTGAACGTGTCTAGGCACACTTATAGCTCATGCAGACCACTTTTCACCTTAAAAATTTTAATTTTTCGACGCTAACATTTTTTTTCAAAATCGTATAATCAAGTACTCACAAAACTACTGACCTTCAGTAACACTTTGTGCAAAAAATTCCAATTTTCGTTTTCACTTCTTTTAAATAGAAGAACGAATATTTTGTTTTCACTTTTTTCAGAATGATTTACAAGGACTAATAACTTTTCACTACCAATATTTGGCAAAGCAACAACAAACCCTTAAAATAGTAAAATCGGCAACACAAGAAATGCAACAATATAAAATAACGTACAAAGTGGTTTTAAGGATGTAAATAGGGCACATAGATACATACGTTCATGTTATATTGATGTGTTCACAGAATTTTTCCAGCTTTACCGTAGATACGATTTTGCCAAATATTGTCCCTGCAAGTTATTCTGAAAAAAGTGAAAAAATTTTCCTTAATTTTTGCAAAAAGAAAGTGTAAGAAATTATTTTTTTATCATGGTAGTATTATCAAACCTCATGTCATAAAAAAAATAAATTTCTTTACAACTTTTTTTAATATTATTATAAATAATAAAATTAGTTTTCAATTTGACATAATTCTCACCATAGTATGTTGAAAGCTTTTTTGAGCTATTTAAGCTTTTTCTTGTCATATGAACAACAGAATACAATGACAATTTAATTTTAAAATATATAACAAGAAAATTGACAAAATTGTATGACAAAAAAATTTGTAAAAATTTATTAGAAATTGTTCCTATAGGAAACGACCCTATAGGAACTCAAACTCATTTGTAAGTACCTTCAAACTGGTTTTTTAATAACCACAACTGGTTGATTAAGTGACTTTTTTCCTTGTCGCCGACTCACTATTTTAACATAGGCATGTCATAGGTGGTAGTCAATTGTCCATATCTGCATGACTTTTAAATTGACTACTAACTACTTATTTTTCAACCACTCTGAAGTCACTTAATATCTATTATAGTTAAATAAATATTTATGTAAATTTTCATACACATTTTTATATAATATACATACATACATATGCATATACTATATATAATGAATATATGTATATTGATATATAGAAATAATTAGTATTTTTATATTTAAAACAAAAATACATACATTCATACGAAAGTTTTTCCAGCTCATAGAAAATATTATACATATTAAGTATTGAACTTATTATTTTTTTTTCAACACAAACATTTGGCATTTGATTTCATGGCATGCTTCTTTTGATTTTTTTTATATTTTCTTTTCATTTACCTATTTTGCTTTTATTTATTTCTTACGTGTGCTTCTATTCAATATGTTTGGTTGATATCTGCATGAGATTTAAACCAATTTGTAGTCACTTGCAAAATTATTAATTTATAGCTGGTGTTTTTTGTCAATCGACTATTTTATTTACTACAGGGGACTGATGGAAACTAACACAAACAAAATTATTTCTCTAACACACTTGCAACAATTTTCCATTGCTTTTAATAGAGACAGTCAATTGACTAGTCATTTTATTTATTAATTATAGTTGCTTCACTCGAGCATATACATATGTACATATGTTAGAGTGGGACATCTAATGTACATACATATCAGTTTTATTTAAAAAAAAAAATCATTCTGTCAGTGAAAATTTAAATATATAAGTGTTAAAAAGTGTTATAAAATAATAATAATAAAATAATAATATATATAGTGAATAAAAGAAATTTACAAAATTTAATTTATGTATATTTCTTTTCAAAATTTTAGATAAGTAAATATTTGTAAAAAGCAAGATGCGTTGGTTGTGAAAAGGTGTGAAAAAGGTTATATGCCGCCTAGATTATTTCCATCAGATGATGCATCAAATGACCGTCATTGTTCTTGTAGGGGGTATTATTCCCAGTTAAGATGACAAAATTTTGCTTGCAGCAATTTTCGATTCTATTTTTTAAACTTGCATTTGAAATGAATTAACAAACTGGAAAACATATTGCTATATCCACTGTCGCTAACAAATTATGATGTTGTCAAGAAAAAAAAAATCATCATCTAATCTAACACTTAATATAATTTAAGAACTGTTCATGGAAAGCTAACATTTGGGGTTACATCGTTCTTTATATTAAAGCTGATATTGATTTTTACATACATATATCATAAAAGCTAACTCATTAAACGTTTCAGACAATTTCTACACATGGGTTCCGTTCTAAAATGGTCCAAATTCCAATTGTTGGCCAAATTTAATTTTATACATGGGTATCTTACATATTTCTCAAATCACCTCATAGTCAGCGTGACCGTTTGTGCTACTAAAGTATCAATTTGCCACTTTCTAACCTTCTTGACACTTTTATGTGTAGTTTCCACAATGCAAGCAGGTGACTTGTCTAGAAAAACTATATGAAAACGCTTGCATTGTGGAAATAACACATTAGTGCCACTTTTTTTAAATGAGCTAAAAATCTGCTACTTTTTATTATTCTTTTACCGTTTTTAGAAATTCCATACTTGATTTACTTTTTCGCATTAATCTGCTTGTATAAGCTTAATAGATCGATAGATTATTTTTTTATCTCAACTTATACGAAAGCTGAACTGTTTGTATCAAAGTTTGAGGGCCATTATTATAACTTGACGTTAGCTAAAAGTAGGATGTTATTGGATGGATAAACATTTTTTCATTATTACAACTTCATTTTAACAAAAAGTGAGCGATAAACAAAAGACAAGTTGATCCTACCTGAAACTTTTATTGTGAGGTATAGTCATTTAAAGTTGCCACATTTTCGCCACTTGCCACAATTTCTACTTTATAAAACAAAATCAAATTTATTTGGTCAAAATATGGCATAAAACAAAAGCAATACAACACAAAACACATAAGAATAATAAAAAAAACCAAAGAATTGACAAAAATATTTTCATTATGTTTGTAATTTGACAAATAAACAAAAGCAAGTTGCCACTAATCATTTTTAACAAACAATATCCACAATATCCACAGAAATGTTGCCACCAACCAAACATTTTATTATTTATTTTATCGGACAGTTGTAATAATGGAAAATTTTAAAGGTCACTTTATAGTTCAGTTTTGCTAAAGTTAGGAATAACTATCCGAAACTTTATCGTTAAGTCATAATACTGGCCCTGAGTTGATTAAAATATGTAAATAAGCAACTGTTTCTGATTTTGTTCCTAAATTTTCAAACCCAATAAAATTTTTAATGAATATTCCTCTGACTGAATTTGATATGTGAATAAAAATGAACTTTGAGATTCACGAATTGTAAGTAGGGTGATCGACTCGGTCTTTCAACGGGTTTTTCACAATACGGTTCTCAGTTTTTTTAAAATGTTAATTTTTCCGTCCGGTTTTTGACAATATAAAAACTGGCTGAGTCGAATACTTTTTCGATTTGAATATTTTGCAATAAAATTAGTTTTTACTATATTAAAACTTAGACCAACGTGTTTTGTTGATTTTCCTGAGTATTTTTTTTCAGTGTAAAGGTTCTAGGCATTTTTGTGAGCATGGCAACACTTACTGAAACATGAAATTAAAGCAAATTATTTTATGAGGTGGTAGCAGAGGCGAATTAAATTAGCCTTGTTTTGTGCAATGAGCACAAGCCATGAAAAAGTGCACAGTATTGTATTTTTAAGCTCGTTAATCCGAACGTTGTGTAATCTGAATTATCCAGTTATCCGAATTGAAAATATTTAGCATTGCATATCTTATAGTCCGCATTGATTGCAGCTCACCAAACCGAATTTGTTTTCTTATTATTGTTATCGTATCGTGTGTCGAAACTAACGGGACATCATTGGAATGTGTATTTTGATGAATGTGTTCAATGTCTTGTTACAACAGATTTATTTATTAGATATCATTGTTCGCGAAAACATCAATTCAATATGGCAACAAAACGTGCACATAAAACGCTTTCCTTAGCTGATAGCTGTTGTCAACTTTTAAATTTCAAAAAGCACTGAAACTATGAAAAAAACGCGTAATTTAAGTAAAAAAGCACTAAATTTAATTATTTTATTATATTAAAAAAGTTGTTATACATAAATATGTATATAAAATATATAGAGATCGGTTGGTTGACCTTGCATTTTATACCTAAAACTTCAAATTTGAGGCATCCGATACACGTTTTAATTCTAATTAATTATTAGTAAAATAAAATGATAACTATTGTTTAAGTAATACTTTTTGATTACATTTATTATATTCTTTCGTAAAAATTGATAAAAATAAGTGCTCGCTCATCTAAGTTTATCGTGAAAGATATTAACTTAGTGCAGAAATCGGTTCGGGAAAACCAAAACATAATAGAAAATAAAAAAAGCAATGTATTACAGCTAAACACAAAGAAGATGCTTTGCAACGTACATATGTATGTATGAAATGTATCCAAAATTGTTCATCACAGGATATTATGTTGTTCACAAAACATCAATACTGATACAGTTTACAACGAAGCAGCTGTTGTATAAAACTGTTTCTTAACCAATGACGTTTGGCGGTTTAACTAATGTTAAACCAAAAGCTGTGAATCAAATATTATTGGTTAAATTATTGCTATTAGCTTAATTAACTTAATGACTGTGAATTTGGGTCTAAGAGAATAAAACGATCTAAATTTAAGAACAAATTCTTCAATTTAGATTGCAGAGATCTTAATATTTCAATCTTGAAATTTGGTCAGTAAGACTGAAGATTCTCAAATTTAACATAAATTATTAATTTATAGAATGAATTCTTAAAATCAAAAACGTGGTCTTAAACTTTAATAGCGCAGTCTTAAAATCAAGAACGTAATATTAATTTTAAGATTATATCCTTAAATTGTTAAGAATATGATCTTAATTTAAGATTTTTATTAAGAAAAAAATCGTGAATTTAATCTTAAAAAAATCAACATTTTATTCTTGAATCAAGAATTTTCGCATTTAACAGACTATATATATTGAAATGATTTGAGTTTTGAGCGTAAAATCTTCATTTTAGCACGTTTCCCCAAAGCGTATAAAAAATTATATTCACAATTCAATTTTCTCGTTTCAGACCTTTTTTATTATGAAGCGAAGTTATAACAAAGTGTAAGGATATATTGCTACGTTTGTTAGACTTAAATAAAGTCGTAGAGGTAAAAAATCTACTTCTGCGCGCTTAAACATTGAAGTGCAGTTTTTATAATGCCTCAAACGAGTTTATATCCATTAACTTGACATAAACTTATTAGGTTTTACTTCTGCCCAAAACTCAACATTGGACTCAAAGTTTCTCCATTCTCCATCCATTGTTATAGTAACTAGACAAAATGATGCTATTAAACTATATTTGTGTACCTACTTGCTTAATGTCTTCTTTACATTAATTATGCTTAAAATGTTAAAGCAAGCATTTTACAACCTTATTCGAATTTTTTGAAATGTTCTGCTTTTTGAAGGATAGCCTTCCTCGAAAAAAAAAATAGATATGGAAATTTATTTTTGAATTTTGCGTCTAGTGCCACCGTCACGAAACAAAAAGCACTACAAATTAATTTAAAAAGCACTGAGCACTAATTTCAAAATTTCTCGCGTCGAAAATTTCAAAAAGCACCGAGTTGACAACGCTGCTGATAAGCTTAATATCTTAGAAGCGCTTAATCGTGGGCAATTTGGAAAGATTTTAGCAGAAAACAGCCTATCCAATAATCGGAATGCTTCGATAATCCGAATCGGGGCATGCAATCATTAATTCGGATTAACGAGCTTACACTGTATAGTGGACAAGGAAACAAAAAACAAACAAAACCATTATACAACAGTTGAATAGACAGTTGTGTCGGGTTTGCAATATTTTTGTTGTGCACCATACTTCGTTTCACAAACTCAAAATTTCATAAAATATTAAGTGATAATAAAACTTTTTGTAATTATATCCATTGTGATATTATTTTATAGGTATTTTATTTTTTATATTCTTAAATTAATAAATTATAAAACTCAGAACTACGTTCTTTGTTTTTTCTTTTACACATACACATACACATATTTTTACATATGTCAATTGGTATGCAATAGTGAAATATGCTTCGGCACTACAGTAACTAATGCCTTGCTTGGTAGATAGCTTTTGATAAAAGGGAATAATATTTTTAGTGTTCTAATAAAATCAAGACCACTAAAAAGAGGGAACAATTACATATATAAAAATGTACCATTGTAGACATAATTTGCATATTTTATAAAATAAAATTGCATATTTTAGATGAGATCAGAATTGCGACAGTTCGTTGTGGCCACAAGGCAGTGATTGTGGCAAAGATAAAGCTAAGTGCCTTAAATTTCCGAAAATAGTCAGTAGTGCTGGCTCATCTACAAAATCCCTCTTAAACTTTTATTGGTTAACTCTTTTTTTCATAAAGCAACTTAAAACCAAAACTTTTGTATAATAATTTACTGACTTAAAAAAACTGGTTGACCGGTTTTTCCTGAATTGTAAAACCCTAAACCGGGTATTTCATAACTTCAAATATTTGAACTATTCGAAATCCGGTTTCTGGAAAAAGCCGAATAACACTGGTGATACTGCCGGCAGCCGCTGTAGCAAGCTTTGCACGTTAGCCTTCCAATTTTAAATTAAATGTTAGCTTGGGACTTTCTGCACAAAAATGATCATCTTGTAGTTATTTACTTACTGGGTGATATTTAAATAACCTTGGATATATTAAGGCAATCCCCAATAGACTCTTAATTGAACTTTATAAAATTAAAAAAAAAATCATAAATCTTCTTCCGCAATAGGCAAGTTTCAATGGGACTGGAGGTAGAGCGGTCATCCTAGAAAATATATTTGTAATGCATGTGAGGAGGCTTTCTGTTTTCCAAACAATGTAGAGATTCAAAAAACTTTAACTTTCGACTAGAAACAAGTTTTCGACATTTTCTTTGCCACAAGTTTAAAGGTTAAATTAGACATGACATACCCATACAAACAGCTGTTCGAACAAAACTTGTGTACAACACTGTATGTATTTGATTTTTCATAACTAGCCATAACGCTATAGCCATTGCCATAGAAACCAATTGAATGTTGGTTTGATTAGGCTATGACATTATGGCTATGGCACGTCTAATTTAAGCTTAACTTCGAGTATGTGGATTTGAAAAAAATACGAAATGAAATGGAGGCATATTCATGCCTTTACGTACCTTTTATAGGTTATTGATTTATAGATATTATACAAAGTAAATTTCCATAATATGCACAAATATGGGCGGAGTAACTAGACCACATTCCCAAGACGTTATTAACAGTATTAAAAAAATTGTGACTGTACAACGTGGTTGTTAAAGAAATTCCATAAAAGAACCGCAAGATTATACGCTAATCCGTGGCAGATCAGTCAACCAGTGCAATCGAGACGAAAAACTCCCGAAGGGAAAACAACACACACAAGTATGACTGCACTTAAAAATAATTACGACGACACGAGAGCTGTTATTCAAACCAGTAGTGCGATTCACTAACTTTTTTTAACGATAATCACACCGTTAAAATAATTATAAAGAAAATTTATCGAATTTGCTAGTCAGTAACATTTTTAACGATATTCGCTGCGGGTTAATGTCAGCTGTGTCGTTATTTTAGCGACAATAATTTATGTGCTGTTAGTTTTGTAAACCAAAATCAACAGAAAATATCAGCTGCGTCCTATCGTTAAAAAAAGTTTCAGAACCACAAAATCGTTATTTTAAGCCACAAAATGTATAGACAAAAATTACAATTGTCGGATCGTTAAAAGTTACTGAATCGCACTACGACTGATTTTATACCCGTGTTAGTAATAAATAAACCTTAAAATAATGACATCACAATCTGTGATTATCCTCAACTTTCTTGTGTGTATTTTATTTTGTTTTGAAATCAAAATAAAATGCAGAAAAAGACTCTCTGGAGTTTTGCATGTCAATGACTAAATTTTTTACCGTGTGTCTGACTGACTGACTCCTTTTATTGAATGAAATGCATTTTGATACGTCGCGTCTTTGTTGAAGCGTCGTAATTGCGATTAGATTTGCGCTTCGATAATGTGTATACATTTTTGCGGTCTGCTAATAGCTTCATATTTACTGGAAACGTGTTTTTTTTTTCAAATGATGGACATACTTGCACGATATACATACATACATACATACATACCTACATACAAATGTGAAATTCTTGAGGGGTTTTAGCAATTTTTTTTTGCATTCATTATTCCAGCTTTTTTTGCAAATGGACATTCTATCAAAAGAACAACTTAAATTGTTAAAACAATTTTTATAATAAAACAAGTACCATGAACTATCATTAGTTGACTTCATAAAGCAAATTTATGATTGAAATGCAATTTCAAATCAGATTATTTTTACTTATTTTCTTATTGTTGGGGATGGTGTAGGGAAAGGCATTAAAATGTTGTTTAGTTAATAATATGTTTATACGCGCACTATTTGCAAATAAATTAACTGTTTAACGGCACAGCAAAACTATACAAATTTGGTAGCACTTCTATAGAAAAGTTACTTAGTCCTAATTTACACTATGCAAGTCTTATTGCTAAGCTGATTAGTTTGTTAGGGGAGAGATACGAAGGGAAAAGAAACGGTTATGTTCCCCTCGTCACCCTTTCCAACAAACTAATCAGCTTAGCAATAAGACTTGCATAGTGTAAATTAGGACTTACTGAAAATTTACAAAATATTAAATAGTTGTTTGCTTTGATTGTCATTATTTGCTTCTATCAATTTTTTTTGTGCAATTTTTACCTACGTATTTTGTTTTGTTATGAAACTTTTGTAAGCGTGGCAACTAAGAAATTAATTTGCCGTTTATAAGGCAAATTTCTGTATTTGCAATATTTTTATTTGCGAAAACCCCTTATAAACCGTTCGCCCTACACCAAAGGTGAAAAAAGCAACCCTATTGTTTTCGCTACGCTGTCCGTCTGCCCGTCTGCCCGTCTGTCCCTCACACGGTATTTTCTCAGGAACCGTAAGAGCTACGGACCTGAAATTTGGACAGAGTATGTAGAACCTTGGCCACTACAACGACAAATACATGAGAATTAGAAATTAAAGGGTGCTCCAAAACGAGCGACGAAAAATGTTAAAATCTCATGTAATATACATACAATTGTATGTACAATATGTATATTGACACTTGAAATTTGTAAAATTAGTGTATTTTTATATAGACTACAACAATAAACATTAAAATATTAAAAAATTTAAATTAATGGGTGGTCCATCAGTGAATGCAATTTTGACGATGTAATTTTGACAACTTGCTATATCTTGGAGACCGTAAGAGGTAAACTCTTGAAATTTTCAAAAACAGTAAAACTAAAAAATCTGAAAATTATAAAATCGCCAAACCGAAAAAAATCGCCAAAACCTAAAAAATCGCCAAAAATTAAAAAAAAATCGCCAAATCAAAAAAAATCGACAAAATTAAAAAAATTCTAACACTAAAATAAATCGCCAAATTCGAAAAAATCGTTTAAATGAAAACAAATCGCCAATATAAAAAAAATGCCAAAAACCGAAAAAAATCGCCAAAACGCGAAAAATGCGCCAAAACCAATATAATTGGTTATGTAAAAAAAAATCGCTAAAATTAAAAAAAAATCGCCAAAATAAAAAAAATCGCCAAAATTTAATATAAAAACCAAAAACCGAAAAAAAATCCCCAAAACAAAAAAAGTACCAAAACTAAAAAAAAATCGCCAAAACCAAAAAAAATCACCTATATGAAAAAACCGCCAAAATTCAAAAAAAATCGAAACAATAAAAAATTCGCCAAAATAAAAAAACGCCAAAATAATAAAAATCGCCAAAATTAAAAAAAACTTTAAAAACCAAAAAAAAATGCCAAAACGTGAAAAAAGTGCCAAAACTCAGAAAGCGCCAATAAATTCAAAAAAACCCTATTAAAAAAAACGGTTAAAACCGAAAAAACCCAAAAACGAAAAAAATGCCAAAACTATAGTTTATATTGTTCGTATTGAATTACATATCTCGTGCCCGTACGGAACCCTTCGTGCGCGGGTCAAAGTCGCACTTCACTGAATTTATTTTAATATGGTGTCGTTGAATGGTGTCCTGCCAAGCAACACAAAAATTCTAGTGTTGATGACTGGAAGTGCATAATATGGTAAGATTTTTTAAAATTTAACTGATATCAGTCGGATGGTAAACAGTACACAGAGAAAACAGATTCATTGAGACAACCGAATTTGTTGGCAATCGAATTTTGGCGGTTGCACCAACTACATAAAATTCTTGTATAACGACTGCAGTTTTCTTGTGGTACCACCATGTTTTAATTATAACCATTAACCAAATAGTTGCAGCAACAGAAAAAATTGGTTAAAAGTATTGAATTTGAAATAAAAGTTATTCATTATACCGAAATTATGGTTAGTATAACTAAAACAATATCATAATTGGTTCCTGTGAATGAAAAATTGGCCTTCCTTACTGAAATAAAAATAAACAAAAGACGGAAATAAAAATACATAATTTAAAAAATTTATTATTTGACATATTGTCAAAAGTTTATTTTAATTGAAATTTATTTCCTGGTGGTAAATCATGTTTATATGCATTTCTTTTAAAAACATTAGAACGACTGATTGATCTGCATCTGAGGAAAACAAATGATTCCTGCGTCATAAGTGGCGATCAGCATGCCTATCGTAAAGGCAGATCTGTTGAGAGTGCGCTTCACACACACGCTTACACACTGGCTGCATTCTTAGACATTGAGATAGCCTTTAACAACATAAGTATAGAGGCTAGAGGGCTAAATAACTGGGTGTTTTCCTAGATAGGAAGCTTTCTTGAAAAATAAACACGCAGAAAAGGCTACAGAAAGGGCTCAATGCCTACTACGCATGCAGGAACTCCATAGAAAGGAACTGAGGTCTGGAACCGAAGGTAAACTGGATTTACACATCGGTTGTCAGGCCGGTTATTTCCTATGGTTGTGTGTTATGGTGGGAGGCATTGAGGAAGGAAAGTCACAGGAGATTAGTAGCTAAGGTTCAGAGATGTGCCTTGATGAGCATCACAGCTGCTCAGAGGAGCACACCTCAGGCTGCCCTAGACGTCATTTTTCATATACTTCCTATAGAGGACTTTGTGATGGGAACGGCAGCTGGAAATCTCCTTAGACTGGTGGAAACGGGTTTGGTAAATACAGGAATATCAGGTCACACATCAATCTTAAATAATTGGGTCAAATCCTATAGGCTGTGTGCAGTCTTTACAGACGGATCAGAAATGGGGAAAGGCACAGGTGCTGGTATCTATATCTCGGGAACGAAAATTCGTAGTTCTTTCAGACTGCCGAATGAATGTAGTGCTTTCCAGGCTGAGATCTCGGCGATCCTTAGAGCCACGGACCTGGTGGCCAGGAATGTAGCTGAAGGTAAGAATGTAACCTTCTACAACGACAGCCCGGCAGCGCTGAAAGCTTTGAAGGGACACAATGTCAAATCGAAACTTGTTAGTGACTGTAGGAAGGTCCTTAACTTGCTTATGGAAAAGTACAGTGTCCTACTATGTTGGGTTCCTGGCCAAAGCAGTGTTGAGGGAAATGAAATTGCCGATAAGCTGGCAAGAACAGGGTTGGCATTGGATGAGGGAATGTCGGACAGATAGGTGAAATTACCGATAGGTCATTACTATGAGAAACTCAGTGATTGGGTAGAAAGCAGGACCAACAATTTATAGCGAAGGGAGGATTGTAGTCTCGAGGAGTTTTGGCCAAAACTAGACTCAGGAAAAATTAAACTACTACTTAACATGAATAGAAAGGCGATGCGAATCATGATATGTGTGTTGACTGGTCACTGCTCGGTCAGAGCAAGAACCAGCATTTGGGAGACCGGCACTCCAGATTTTGTAGGATGTGCGGGGATGAAGAGGAACCAGACACCATTGAACATTTTATCTGTCATTGTCCGAAGCTACAACGTCATGGGCTTAGATGTCTGGGCAGACGTTCCCATGAAAGCATTACTGAAGTCGCGTAGTGTAAACTAGAGGGCATCAGGAGCTTTATTATGGGAATTCGTTGGCTTAGTGATCGATATTAGGGTCACTTCTGGCTGCAAATGGGAGGATGAATATTACATTTTTATGGGCAACAGAAGGGACCCAATTGGGTCTCCAAGTGGAGGTGCGGTGAAGCACCACCCTTCCTAACCTAACCTAACCTTCCTTTACCACCTGCCTGCCTACTCTATCAATATCCCTTTCTTAAGGAAGGAAACACCTAGTAACAGTGTTGTCAGATGTGGCAATATCTCGCCAAAAGTTGCGATGAAAATTTATTTTGGCGATTTTAAAATGGCGATTGGCGATTTACTTGGTGATATTTTTACTCCTTGTAGATATTTTTCGCTATATTTTTATAATTTTAATAAAATAGAATAATGTTAAAAATATGAAATTTTTGTAAAGTATTTTTTTCTACAAGATAAAATATTTCTTTGTAATGTTGTGACTGTTTATATTTTTATATGTTAAATTTTCTGAAAATCGAGAAGTTTAAAAAAATATGGACCACAAAATAACATTTGGTGTTTATAAGTTAGAACAAACATTTTGATAATGAAAAACCAAAAAGCCTACACGAGTTCTCGCCTGCTGTTGGTACTAACCACTTCAAGGATATTATATTTTTACTTAAACACACATTTAACTAAATGTTTATTCAGTTTCACCACAATATTTAAATAATAATTTGTAACTTGGTGCTCAAGTTCAATTTATCCTATTTAGATTGATCTTTTGGAATAAGTATTTTGTTTTTGTTTTTAAGTATTTTTTTTGTATGCCAGTATTTATTTCCATGTTAATGTAACCACTTTTCTTAATTTTTCTTAAATAGCCATCCTTATCGGGGAAAAAGTCGAACATTTTTATGGTGAACAAATTAAAAAAATAGTATACTGACACAACAACAACGCAAACATTGGCGATCACAATTTTAGGGAACACATTTCACGTGAACTTTTATTCCCGATAGGTGTGAATATAATTTTTATGTTTTACGATAGACGTTATCTACTGAATTTAAAATTTAGCAATATTAGTAATGTAATTACAAAATAAAAAATATATTTTAGCTATAATTTAATGTTTTACTATATTGGCGATATTTGGCGATATTCGACAAATCATTTGGCGAGGAGGCTGAAAATAAATCTGACAACACTGCCTCGTAATAGTAGTAGGCATTCATTGCCTTAGTATAACACTCCCAGCTAAAATGTCTCTTCTTTAGGAAATCACATTAATCAATAAAAATATTTCATTGAATAAGAATTGAAAATTCTAAACTTAGACCCGATTAAAAAAGTATTTCGATAAAAATAACAGATTTCTATTTTTTTTTAAAGTCATAAAAATTACTGTTCCTGGTCATAATCCTATTTCGATACAAATAAATTATTTCATTTCAACTAATTTCAGTTGCGTTGCCAGTTAACAGGGAAGCGGTAGTTCGGTTATCATCCATAATCGAGCCATAAGTCTTTTCACTACATAAGATATAACTAAACATAAATTTGCTTGTCTAACGAAAAATAATACTTATGATTTAAACGGGCTAAAGTTCGTTTCGCTTTTTAAGCCAAATTACATGTGATAATTATTAAAGAACCAATTACAATAAAGTTAGTTGTAAATATTCTGAATAACACATAGTTGAACGGAACAACTAGACGTTTTCGAAGGCCACTAAACCTTCATCATCAGCGCTCTTTTGTGTTTGGTCCACTGTGTCTGGTATCAGTTGATGTAGATTTCTGCCTTATATACGTAACTTTTTTGCAAATGAAATATGTGAATTGTTTTGATTCATCGTATTTCAATTTGCTGATAGCTTTTTTGTCAGCATAAAGTACCTTATGCTTACTAAGCAAAATGTTCCTTTTAGTTTTGTAACGAAGTTTCTTAACGAAGAACAACAAAATAAATATGTAAGAGCGGTATAACGAATGCTCGTGTAGAGCGTAGTCACTATGCATGCAGACGTTGGCGGGATGTGTACAGCCACACAGCCTACAAGCTGCGCGTGTGAGAAAATCTCAGAAGGAGCAGTGTGACTGTTGCTAGACCAAAATCCAAGGAAGTCGGCAACAAAACGTTCAACTTTGTGTTCTTACCTCGCTGACAGCTAGCAGCAGACTCCCCAATTCATGCGGAGATTCCTCCTTATATACGGAAATTTCTGCCAATAATCAGTTGTCATAAAACGTAACTTACTAAATAATGGTTGTATAAAAGTGTCAATTTAACTATTTTAATACTTAAATTCACATATAGACGGTGACTCCATCTATAACAAATTGATTTTCAAATCGTGAAAGGCAATATAGATAATATTAATGAAATTAATAAATTCATGTATAATTCAATTTATAAAAGAAACAATAAAAAATATCATAAAAAAAGAATACAAACGGATACAATTTAATATACAGAACGTAAAAATAATTGATTTCTTCCATAAATAAACAATTGTTGTATGATGAAAACGAGTTGCCCGACTTTCGTCCTTACAGTTTCTAACGGTAGACGTGCGGCGTGTGTCTCATAAGTAACTTGTAAAACATAGATTTTGTAATGTTTATATTTATTATGTTATTATTAAATATGATTTAATCAAGTGCTTTTGCTGCGGCCTTTGACCAGACTTCTGAGTGCCAAATGGCCGTTTTACAAAAAACATACATATTTACGTTGCAGTTTGTCAATACATTTATCTAACACTTCATGCAGCGGTATTTGTCCGAATGCATGAGTGTCAAATGTCCATTGCACAAAAATACTTTCAATGCAATTGGATGCTATGTATGTTGCGGTCAAGTTGGCTTTAAATGTTTAATATACTATGTTGGTCGTAGTGATAGTTAGAACACGCTACAATATTTACAACTAACTTTAGTGTAATTTGTTTATTAATAATTATTACATGTAATTTGGTTTAAAAAGCGTTCAAATCATAAATATAGAAACAAATGAAGTTCGAACAATAACAATTAAAATTAACTGAAAAATAATATTGTTGAGTGTTATGGAGAGTAATGCAGAGTTCTAGAATTTGTCAGCAGAAGTTGTAGCAGTCAAATTGGTATATATTTTATATTTCGTTCATTCTTAAATTAATTAATGAAATATGTATGTATTTACGTTTACCTTTTGTTGTTGAACTCATTTCAAAAAAACAGATTTAAATTTAATTTGCAATAAATTTTATTAGCACGTACATATTTGGTTTTTTAAACTAAAATTATTACTTACCAAAGGTATTCAAGTCTTTAGATACTTTCACAATTTTTACAAACTATCATGTTTAATAGAAACAATTTTTGACAACAAAATTCTATTGAACTGATTGTTTTCAAGTCGTTTCGTATCAGTCGTGGGAACTATTTGTATCCTTAGAGAGGTTCTTAATTTCGTAAAAAAAAAATTTAAAGGACTTTTTTCTTTGGAAGCTTTAGCAGTCGAGTTACTTTATAAAAGCTTGAATACCTTTTTATTGTTTTTGAAAGTAATGAATTAAAACATATAATAAAAATAATACATATATTTAAATCAGTAATTAATTAAAATAATTCAGGATTTATAAAGTACATACAAAAAATAGCTAATTTGAAATAAATTTAAATTATTTTCATTATAAATTTTTATTTAAAAAATATTAGAATCGAGCCAGAACTATGCAAACTGTTAGTTACATGATAATAAAATACTAGATATTAACAGGCATATATATAAGCAAAAACTGGCATTAAGTTAGCATAAGTGACGAAATTGAATTAGGTGTTAAAGAGTTCCTCTGTACAATTTGACATAGAAAATTATGGCAATACGTAGTTTTAACCCACTACTAAGTGCTAACGTGATTTTTAATGTGAAGTTTCATGGCGAAACTCTTTAAAATCATGTTAAATTTTGCCACTTATGCTAACTTCATGCCAGTTTTTACTTATACATATGGCCGTAAATTAACAGGCATAAACTAAACATTATTATAATTGCCTATGTTCTTATAACAGCACTGGTCAAAACTGCCATTTGTTATATATAAAACTACTACGGGAAGTAATAATAATAATGGTCTAAAATACTTTTTTTTAATAAACAAAGATAACTGTGTAAAAATTTTATAAATAAAAATATTTTCTTAAGGGCAACAATCTAAGCCTCGGTTCACACACTTCAGCTATTGTTGATCAACTCGCAATTCAGCTGTAAGAAAGACGGAAAGGAAATACAAATATCTCTTTTTTTCTTACGGGACTATTTCCCGGTTCACACGTGTCAACTTTTGTTGCTCAACTCAACTTAAAATTCAGATGTAAGAAAGTCGGATACGGAAATACAAATATCTCTTTTTTTCTTACAGCTGAATTACAACTCGTAACAACAAAAGTTGAAGTGTGTGAAGCGGGAATAAGCAATGAAGATTTATAACAAGAAAATAACACATGGCAGCAAATTCAGCGAGTTAAACTTTTACACCTTTTAGACGCACAAAGTTTACTTTGCAAAGTCTTAACTCAGCTGGAATAATTCTTTCTCTTTCTGTCTTTCTCTCAGTTTAATTAACGGCCTGTCCCACGATGTCACTAACGTTCGACTTGTCGCACAGTTACATTGGAAACAACAACAAAATGTTTAAATTTGTTTTTGTTTTGAATGTAAGTGTGCGACAAGTCGAACGTTGGTGACATCGTGGGACAGGCCCTAAGTCTTTGCAAAGCAAACTTTGCATGCCTTAAGGGGTCAAAATTTTGCGTGCCCAAGAATAGCAATCTCAATAAGAGATGATCCCCTCGGGTTACAAATGAGAATTAATCGTAAATATTTTTGATTTTATTTTTTTTTTGATATATTCTTGATTATTATCTATCCATGTTTGAACATCACCTTGGTCCACTGTTTTTCTAATCGGGAAGTTAAATCTTATGCGATTTTTATAAATTATGGCTGGCAGACTAGGTTAAAACTAAAAAGTTGAAAATATCTGTAACATATTTTTTAATTGCTTGTTAAGTTTACAAACTCTGGCATCGTTTCTTTCTCACATTTTTTTAAAATAAGATTGAAGTTCGTTAATATTTAATTAGTTTCATATGAGTATATAATAATATAACTTTAGTTTCACCAATTGATAGTCATTTTGTTTTTGTAAATCGGAATTGCAATTTTCTTAAGTTTTTTTTTATATTTTCTTAAGTCCAACTTATGAACACAATTTAAGTACAATTACATGAATTTTTTGTTAGTTTTGCTTTAAATTTTTTGGTTAAGCTTGTTAGAGTTTTAATAATTTGAGGGTTATTAAATATGAATATAAATTTTTATTATTTAATAAATAAATAGTTTATAAATATTAAAATGATTTTATTTTATATACTTTGCTTTTAATATTTCAAATATTTCATAACTAGGAGTATGAATTTTGTTTTTCATTAAAGATTCAACATCAAATATAAGGCTGGAATGGAATTTTAGTTTAATATTTATTATATTAAATTTATTTAACTGTTTTTAGCAAAAAAGCTAAGAGCTAGTTTAAATTTGATATATAATTAATAATTTTGTATACTTTTGGTCTTATTTTCTTTTAATTTTTTAAATTAAATTTAAGGGAATTTTTTGGTGGGAGGATCTTTGTAGAGTTTTCTTTTTTAAATTTTTCTTAGTAAATTTTAATCTGTAAACTTTACTTTGTTACTATTTTTATCTACTTAAAATAGTTGATTTTGTTGCTGGTGTGTAACCTGAGTCCTCCCTTTCCATATTTTGTTTTTACATACATACATACATACATATGTACATATGTATGTATGTAAATAAAACGAATTTTCTTACAGCTAGGGACAATTATATAGCAGCAATATGGTTTGTTTAAAATAATTTTCTTTGATTTGTGATATAAAACATATTGATTAATCTGTGTTTTATTTTTTTATTATGGCACTTTATATTTTGAAAATTATGCATTTCCGCTAATTAAACTTGTTCCTTGTTTATTTTTGTGTAAACCACAGCCAATGAATAATCTCGGCAGTATGACTTCGATAGCATACATATTTAGATTTATTCAATACTTTTTTTTTTGATTTTTCAAATTTTTGTTGATTTTTCAAATTGAAAGAAAACTTCTTAAAATAGAAAGATCTGTTCGAACGAGTTTTCATTTGAAATTATTCATGCGCATACCACAAATAATCTCGCTATTATGAACATAAATCATTTTAAAATTTTAAACAGAGCAATGAAATATAAAATGCAAGTGGTCCTGCACAGCAAATTGAGGATTTTCCTCCACGCGTAAAACGTTTAGTCCTTACGACCTTAGATCTACATGCATACATAAATTTGCAATTTATGTATGAGTTCCTAAATGTAAACAACAATTGTTTAACATTTAGATTTTTAATAATTCGTCATATTAAATTTTAATAATTAAAACAACGAAGCGAATAGCCAGGATTGAAAATAACATAACTCATGAAAAACGCCAAATTGTTTTCTATAACATGTTAAACAACTGGGGGCAAATCGCGGCACTCGTTATCGAACGAAATTACGAAATATTTCAATAGAGTTTATATGCAATAAAAAAAACTAACTAAAACTTTGGAAAATTTTCTAAATTTGAGTAAAAAAAGTTGTCGTATGGCTGTTTTTTAATTGAAACCAGTAAAATATTTACTTTATTTATTTTTATATTTAAATAAAATTTTTCTAAAATTAAATAAAATTTTTCTAAAATTAAGTAAAATTTTCCCATAGAGTTCGGAGCTTTGCAAAAAATATTTTTTATCTTTGATCTCAAATTGAGTAAATTATTCAAAGTTTTTTTATGTTTTTAATTCTGGTACTTATTATTTTAATTTTTAATTAAATTCTATACCACATGGTATGTTTTTTATTATTCTTCATATTATATTTTTAATTATAAAATACACACATATTAATTCCTTGAGAGGAGACAAGTATTGAACCAACAACCTTCTGACTGATAGGCAAGCACTCTAACCAATTGCCTAACAGGGCAGCCTGGATAAGCATTGAAATTTTTGAGTTTTAAAACTAAATTTTATTTTCAAAAAAATATATTTCAAGTTCAAATATTCCTCGGAAATATGAAAAATTTACTTAGATTTTTTGTTTAATGCAAACAAAATATATATGTATTCTATAATTTAAAGAAATAATATTTAAAACTGGTAAATATTTCTCTAAAATTTAGAATAACTTTTTATATCTTTCAAGTTAGTCAAATTTCATGAGGAGTAATTCATTTTCTAAAATTTATTTTTTGATTTAAAACGAGATTGACTAGTTCTTAGCATACAATTTCCCTAACATTTAAATCATTTTCCAATTTTTAGTAAATATTTCCTTTAAGCCAGTAAACTTGTCTTTGAATGTGGGAATTTTTGTGTGTATTTTTTTTATAAACTATTTTTAAGGATATGAACATTTTATTTTTTACTCATATTAAGTAATTTTTACTAGATTTTTGTAAAAATTTACTTAAACTTAGAAAAAAATACTTAAACTTAGAAAATTTGTTTACTTAAATTTAGAAACTTTTATTCCTTAAAAATATGTCAGTTTTTTTGGGTGTGGAAATATTTCGTCATATCGTTCGATAGCGAGTGCCGCGGTTTGCCCCCTGTCTTCATTTATGCATGATTGCTTGCGCCTTCAGCTGGAGTTTCACCTGGTGAATTTCCATCTTTATTTGTTTTATTTTCCTGGCAATGCCTAATGAACGCGTTTTTTTTAATTTTGTTTAATGTCCTTTATGCATAAATTACAAGTTAAAATCAGCACAATTATGAATAGCAATTTCCCGGGAGTTTTTTCGATTTTCCCATTCCTTCTATTATGAATTGAAATTTCCCCGGGAAAAAACTCCCCGAGAAAAAAGTAGGTATTCTAAACATAAGAGAGAGAGGGAGAAAAACTCCCCGGGAAAAAAGTAGGTATTCTAAATATGAGGGAGAGATAGAATTTTGGGAGAGTTTTTTCCCCAAAAATTTTGAAGGGAACTTATTAAAAAGTTTAAAAATCAAATTAATAAATATTATAAAACATTTATTTAGAACAAAAAAAATTAATAAGCACCGGAATGATATATTTCTCTCTTGTTTTAGGTATTTTTATCCAAGCCCTACCCACATCAACTTCAAAAACATGAACTACTTCTGCTTTTAGAAAAAAATAATAAAACACCAAAATTGCACGCCTCACATAGTTTCACATAGTTCACAAAGCAGTTAAATGGAAGATTTGTTTCAATACCCATAAGAAAAACTATGAAATTTACAAACTCCTTTGTACATATATATTCATTGGAAATTTAATTCATTCGGATCTGCACCTGGGAATTGTTAGCTCTACTTTCTCAGCATTAAGTTATTCCGCATTTTTGTATATGGTTACGCTGTTTATTTTACTTTTTATTTAAGCAAAAAAGATATTTATATTAACACACAATCTTAAGGCAACGAAAACACAAAATTTTTATTGCTGAACTTTTGCTTTATTGCAGAACAAAATGTAAACATTAAACAACTTATCCAGATTTTGCTCTCTCTCGTATTTGCTTATTTCCCGGCTATGTAGAATAGGAGGATTATTCCCCGGGAACAAATGATAGAAAAGAGAAAAAACTCCCAGAGAATATTCATAATTACGCTGAATATCAAAATAGAAAGTTCTCGGGGTTCATTTTTATTACAAGTTGGTTTGTGATTTCCAATAGAAGCGTTCCGGTCGACGTGTTAAGTCTTCTGGCATCCCTACTCTAGAATATGATATGCAGTTTCAACAAGTCAGGGAGAAAACCCATCTAGAAAATTTGGTTGAGAATCTCTAAAAAAAAATTAGTGCTTTCCATATAAATTTTATACTCAAGTCGACTGTCTGGGTTGTGGAAAGAAGGGGGGGGGGGGTAAATGTTCTTAATTTTTAAGTATGTTTTTTATAAAAGTAAAAAATCAATACAGAACACATTGAGTAATTTATCCAGGTAATTTATTATAATATAATAAATTTAATAGTAGAAAAATAACCCAGTGATTTGATAACGTGAGAGATTTAGCTTTACGGTTTGAAAACACAGAACACCATTTTTGTGATTTCAAATTACTTTGACGAAGTATAATTTTCAGAAAATGCCGAATAATGAGCAAACTAAACATCATACGTTTGCAAAACATTTTATCTCAAAGCGATTCAATTTTGTTCTCATTGTTTTCTTATCTAGCTGCGTACGTTTAATATAAAGTACAAAACTAAATGACGCAATCGTTCTGATTGTTCTCGTGGAATTTTTTACTGACTGCAAACAACAACAAAAAATGGGAACAAATGTTTCCTTCTATTGATTTGCGTACCCTGGAAAATACAGTTTCCACTACGCCGCTCCAGCCTAAAATATACTACTATGCGACTGAAATTTGCAATAGCGTCATAACATCAAATAAAAATGTTCTATTATAGTTGGTTTTCTTGTGGGAGTTTTTGTGAGAAAAAATCCGATGTCTTACTATTTTTTCGGGAAACTTTTAACCAGAGAATCACGTATAAATTTCCAAAGAAATTTAATGAATTAAAAATCACTTTGTTATAAGCCAAAATAAAGTAAACTAGATAAGTATTTTACTTTTTCTAATTTTTCATTTTACCCATAAATACTCGTATTAAATTTTTGCGTAAAAGTCCTAAAAAGTATTTTTTGCTACACAAACTGATATGATCAGAAAATTAATGAACAAAATCACAATTTTATACCTCAAAAAATATGGTTTTCGATGATAACAGTTTTTTTCTTTGAACTTAATTTTCTATCACTTATATAATTTTTATTTTATTTTGAGTAGCTTTACTAAAAAAAAATTTATAAATTTTCTGTAATCAAATGCTCGAAAACGCCAATGAAATACGTATATAGACATGCTAAGCCACCAGTAAATAAATTTGAATTATTATAAGAACTTTAAGTTTTTAAATTCCTTAAAGGTTTTTTCCAACATTAAAATCTTTGTTATATCACATCAAAAAAGTAAACAAATATAAGTAATAATATAATATTTAATAAAAACAAACATAAAATAAAAAATGTTCAAGGTTTGAGGTCGAAAACAGATCATTAGACAGACAATTGAGTTTTCAATGTAAAACAATTTCATTAAAAATAAAAAAGGAGAATAATGATTTCAAAAAAATTAATTTAAAAATAGTGATCAAAAATAATTGTTATTTATTTTCTGAAGAACAGGTTACTTGAAAATAACCATTATCTACTCGTATCCATATATTATTATGACCGTGTTTTGTTAACTTTTCGAAAGACATTTCAATATTTTACCATGTGAATGCATCTACTACATCTAAAATACGATGTGTATTCTTTTAGCGATAACCGAATATTAAAGTTAGATTCGACAATGGTCATTGGCAATCCAAAACTTTTTTTTTGGTTGTCATAATAGCTATTTATAACTAAAAAATATTTAAATTTAATATTATTTAAAATTATTAAATTGTTATAAAAACTTTCTCCATTTTTCTTATAACTGTTATGTTCCAGCTTAAAACATCAATCTATGTGACAAAATATATCCTTAAATGTAAAATTTGTTAGAAAAAACGCTGCTCGCAATAAATTTTCACAAATGGTAAAGTGAAAGCAGTTGTTTTCTATATGTAAAGCAGTAAAATATTTTTATTATTATTTCCCGGAATACCGCAGAAAAAATTACGGAAATCGGGAAATTTTAAAGCCGCAATTCCCGGGAATTCCCGGGACGGGAAACCAAAAGCAAATGAAATGTAATAAGAAAATGGAATTTTTCCAAAGCAAACACAATTTTGTTTTCCATAAAAAGAAATTTTTTGTAATAGTAACGTACTGATAAAAATAAAATGTGCTTCGTAATATCATTAGAAATGTGTTCTACAATGAAGCGAAGGAAACGTTTTTTATGATATTCTACAAGAAATAGCAAAAATAAAATAAATTTCGAAAATGGATTCCTTGATCCCAAAAACAGTAAGATGCCAAAACTTTCCGGGATAATAATAACAAATATCAAATTGTTAATGATTTTTTCTTGTCAGACTTGTTCCAAAATCATCAACTGGGTTTTGCTCTTGATTTCACAGAAAAAACTAATGCAAACACACAATTCTCTGAATCAAAGAAATTTGTAAATTCAAATGCAAAATTTTGGAATAATTTGTTTGAAAAAAACTCCGATTTTTTCAATCAACAAATTGTCTGATTCAACAAATATTTTTGCTGAAATTAAAAAGCAAATGAAGAAAATAAGTGTTCTGTACAGTACGCAATTTATATATTGGAACAGAAATATACTCTTAACAACTTAATTACAAATGTTACTTTATATTAATTGTATGAACTAGAATTTTTCACTCCATACAGTTACGGTCATATGTATAATCAAAAACTGGCATGAAGTTAGCGTAAGTGGCAAAATTTAACATGATGTTAAAGAGTTTTGTCTTGAAACTTCACATTAAAAATCACGCTAGGCTTAAAAAAATCGAAGCAAACTTTTTACTGAAACAGTAAAAACTATTTACTAAAAGGAAATTTTATTTCAAACATACGAATATTAGAAATTTTTTGGGAAATATTTTTTTCTGTGAATTCGTTCCATTCAGATTTTGGTTGTTGCACTGTGTTATTATATAATTACAATAACTGATTCCTAAAGAAGAATGTAATTATTAAGGTGGAAAAATACAAATAAAATAATATAAGAAATAATTAAAACCAATGTTAAATGATTGAATGTATGTAATCGGAAAATAACGTGTTGTACCAATGTTGAAAATTAGTTTAAGTGATTTTGATTTACGTGTGATTTTTGCGGTCTCAACCATCTGCGTAAGTCGAGGGTTACATTTACCTCCACTCGGAAACCGATCTGCATATACCAGATGTTGTAGGAACATTATATTTCGAAAATAAAATAAAACAAAATTATCATACACCTCCTCATTGTCACTAACTGCATCGTTGTCATCGGGTGGTATTATCATCACATCAACGACATCTGGGGCTTGCGATAGTTCTCTTTTCTAGCAGATCAGTCATCAATACTCGTATCTTGTAATTTAGCAATGCTAAGAGTTTTCTGGCTATGCATCCTTTCCATAATTTCGGTTACTCTTATCAGTTTCCTATATACATATCGAGCCTTATTTTCGATTTTATCGAAAATATAATTTTCGATAAATAAAATATATATATAATATATATATAATTTTTTATTGAAATTAAAATTGTATTGGCTTCCCCATAGTTTAGAATTATCAAAATGCCAAAATTATTGATAACTTTTAAAATACTGCGCTCTAAAATATTATCGTAAGCGACAATTTACGTATATATGTGTATTAGTGATGCACGAATATTCGTATTCGTATTCGAATATTCGGCCATTTTCAGGCGAATACGAATGTATTCGTATTCGCTAAATTTAGGCGGATGCGAATACGAATGTATTCGTATTCGTCAAATTCAGCCGAATACGAATACGAATATTTTTCCAAAGAAATTAAATAAATAAATGCATAAATCCTAAACGAAATTTAAATAAATTACTAAACATTTAAGTTTGTACAAAAACATTAAATTTATTATAGAAATTTGTGCTTTCTATCATTTTCAAATATTATTTAATGACGATCATTAAAATTGTTGGTACTTTTTATTAACTTTAAAGTACGCCAACAAGAGTGTGAAGTCCTTTTTCTTTACAATTTTTTAATATTTCATATTGCATATAATATTTATATTCGTATTCGCGAATATCGTTTCAAATATTCGTATTCGCGAATATCAAAAATTGACATTCGTTACATCACTAATATGTATATATTTTTTTAGTAAAATATTTAAACAGTTGAGGAAAATAAACAAAACTCGGATCCCTTTATTAAATGCGAGTCAATGAAATCTAGACATGATCAAATAATAAATAAATAGTTCTATTAATTATGCTCAAATTAAAAAATATCGCATCAAAACCTTTTGAGTATTTAAATACACACATGTGCGGAATGCGGAAATTTTTTGTTTCGTTTCAAGCAACTACCGACATCCGTTTCGGATTACACTTAACATTACTTTACATGTTAGGTGAATGACAAGGCGAATCCATTTCAGGTGGTCTCAACTGCCCAGGTGACTATTTTCGTCGCTTGTAATTTGAGTTAGAGATGGGCGGGTATCGAATATTCACAACATGGTACGACTCAAACACGAATACCAATAGGTCCACCACGTTCGAAATTCGCACGCGAAATATTTTACCAACACGACACAACGCGCACGAAACTGACATTAACAAAAATATTTCATTCAATAAGAATTTAAAATAATGAACTTCATTTCAGAACTTTAAGCTTAAGAGACACATACACTATATACAAATTTTCTGGTGTTGCCTGCTTGACGATAAGTTAGGTTAACAGGTTGCTGGTAAAAAAATAAGCTCACTTGTGTCTAATAAGATGATCCCTTTGTGTTACTTGGAAGGACGAAATGTTGGGATATAGATGAATAGTTATTTGAAGAGAAAAGAGAAGTGGATAAGGAAAGGGTCTAGTGTATACACAGGGCTTTAGAAGGGCGTTAACGCCCATGCCAGCTGCTGCTCCTAATATATAGACTTAGATTTTTGATTCCTATTTCCGATAACTCGGACAGGCTACTGAATGATATTCTGTCAAGGAAGAGCAGGACAGAGAAGTTCTCCAAATCGACGATACAAAATGTTGAATTTTTTCTTTATTTTAAATTCATGCATACATATTTTACAGCTAAAATCGTTTCGTTTCAATTTTGTTTAACTTGAAACGACCCTACCACGCACGAAATCAGGGGTCTAATCGTCACTTTCGATAACGAGCTAATTCTATCACTTTTTTTCCAGTTTGAGATTATGGCATTCGATATCGAACAATATTATTACGTTGTTCAATAGCCAATAGTATAATCTCAAACTGGAAAAACTTGATCGAAGCATCTCGTTATCGAAAGCGATGATTAGACCACAGATTTTCTGTCACGAACACTTCTTGTTGAGTAGTGCATATTCGTGTCACACGCGCCCTTCTCTAATTTAAATATGCGGTATAGCCCATTCAGGCTGAAGCCAAATTAAGTAATTTCATGATTTCGTCGAAATCAAGTTAAAATTAAGTAATTTCCCATATATTTTGCCATATCCCATATTAAGCTATTTTCCTTAATTTCGGTGAAATTAACTTGATATTAGGATGCAAATACCTGTTTCTGTTTTAATGTTCCTTTTTTGGAACAACTCATATGTATACAAAAGTGGGTAGAGAAAAAAATAGGTTGACAATTATTTGAATGAAAATGTAAAAATTGACAGCCTTATTTATAAAACTTATTAAGGGCTTATAAAGGATTTTTAAAACAAATTTTCATACAAAAGTTTTCTTAAAAAGCCTTAAAATTTTTCATAAATGAGGCTGTTATTTTATAAAAGTATAAAGGGTTGGCGTTTTCGTGGCTAAAGCTAGGCGTTTTTGTGAAATGGTATCGTGGTTGGCAAAAACGTCAGTAAATGCAACATCTTTATGAAATCTATTACAAACAATTCGATTAAACAGTACCGTGTTTGGCGTTTTTGCTTGTCAAAAGTGTGAAAAACAGTCGTTAATTTTTTTGTTACCGCCATTATAGAAAAATAAACAAAATCAAAATCAACGCTGAAGGATATATTAAGGTGTGAGAAATCCATCTCGGACAAAGCTCACTATAGATGGCTTCAATACATTCATGATACGCCTCACTCATCACTCACAAAAATATACAAAATGTCATTTCCAGCACCTCTTTCGCAAATACTTTTAGTTTCAAAAATTTTGATAGGCCAATTTTTCTTTGGCGTTTTTTAATTTGGGTGATATTTTTTTAATACGTAATTAAAACCATTCCTATTTAATCTAAAATAAGTAATGAATCTAGAAAAAAGTATTTACCTTTTAAATAAAAAAAATAAAATGTAAACTTCCCTATTAGCATTTGGAAGATTGTTTTATCAAAAATCACCTAACTAAGTCTTCCTCGAGTACTTTTGACGATTAAAAACTGATTAAACACTTGCTCGCTTGAAAAAAGACTCGGAAATGAGTCGTGCTTATGCTTTAAAAGTAATTTATTTATTTATTTTAAAATATATGAGTCATAAGTAAGTCGAAACTGATCAGAAAAGCTGGTAATAAAGACTCCTCAAGAAGAGTCGCATGTAGGGTACCATTTTCTCCCGACAAAACTATCATTTATGTTCAGAAAACGAGCGCATATTCTTGTTTTTTGATGACTTAAAAGTATTAAAAAAGAATCGAATTTAATTAAAAATTTCCAAAAATGCTAGCAGGGTTACTTCCTGTTTGATATTGAAAATATATGTTTGAATGTATTAGTGATGTTACGAATGTCATATTTTGATATTCGCGAATACGAATATTTGAAACGATATTCGCGAATACGAAAATTATATGTGAAATTTATAGTGATAAAACTGGGGTTATGTTTGCGCCTGCAAAATGATATATGAAAAAATTGTTAAGAAAAAGAACTTCATACTACTGTTGGCGTACTTTAAAGCTAATAAAAAGTACCCAGCTAAAAAATGGATGCATATATGATATATATATATATTACTGTATTGAAAACTATTGTTAGACGGATTATTTTTTCTTTTATAATTAATTGCATTAGTTTTTAATCTGATTTCTTAAGCTAAATGTTATGTACGAATATGATTTATGTGTTTTTTTAAATAATTGATTCACCTTTTGATGAATGAAATGACTTTTAGTTCGTTTTGAATTATTTGTCCAAACAAATGTTTCATTAAATACAACCTCTCTCTCAAGTCTAAAAAAAAATTAATTTCGTAATTTAATTTATTGCACAGCATTGAGCTTTTCTGAATCAAGAGTGTTTGAATATGAATTTTGCATACTGTGGAGGGAATTTACACATACATACATGTATGAAAATGTATTAATATATATAATCATATATGCCCATATACCCTCATTTTTCGGATCCGAACCATATATGGGATGTCATATATGCTCCATACATATTTTTTTAGCTGGGTAGAGAATTTTGTTATTTACTATAAAATTAGTGACTGGATTAGCCTTTTGATTATTTGATATATTAAATGTGGCCACAATGTATAAAATAATACAAGAATGGTTTTTTTGTAACAAAAAGTTTTTCTTTTTTAAACGTTGAGGGTACGCATATAAACTTTGCATACCGTATGTATTTTCTAATGGATTTCCAATTCAGCAGTTCCAAGCTTTTTTGGTCTTATGTGAGATATCATGTTTGTATACATTCTTACATGGCTCCATATATAAAATCTTATATTTATATATGGATCCACATATGAAGAGCTTCATGATTAAATTTTCATATATGAGCTCATATGTTATAATACATTTCATATATTAGTCCATATATTAGTTCATATATAATAGTTTTGCCATGTATAATCCCATATATTTCCATACATGAATTCATACATATTCATATATATTTATATACATTCATATATTAAAAATATATGGACCATATCTAATTTTTTTAGCTGGGTACCCAAAATTTTAATGATCCGTCATTAAATAGCATTTGAAAAAGATAAAAAGCGCAAATTTCTATAAAAAATTTAATGAAAATTTATTTTTAGCCATTTATTTAAATTTCGTTTATTTATTCTTTTTTTTTTGTTTGAAAAATTTCGTATTCGCCTGAACTTGGTGAATACGAATGTCAAAAAATTGGCCAATATTCGGCAATTTGAATATTCGTGCATCACTAGTATGTATGTATATGTAAATAGGTTTGCATCCTTAATTATTTTCTTAAAAGGTAAATTTCTCTTGAAAAAAGATAACAATTTTACACGATACCACTATAGTTAAAAATTGACTACAACCCATCAAAAAAAGACACTCCAAAAAAGTCATGAAAATATAGAGTTTGTGATCTGGAAGTAGTGAAAATTTCGATCCGATCTAATGATTTTTATATAGGGTTGTCACTGCAAGAAGTTATCTTTTTCGATGGCTGGTCACTGAATTGGAAGCGATATTAAGAAAAATTCCCTTTTTTTGTGTTCTATGATAATATTTTCATCTAGGAAAAATGATACGAAAATGATATGAAATGAAATACGAATTTAAATTAAAGCAAATAACTTTTAAATTTTAGACTAAAATTAGTTCATAAATTTCTTTAAAAAAATATTTTTTTTAATTCTGGTGAGTATTTTTTAACACTATTGACTAAAATAAGCTTCTACATGGCTTTTTGCTCACTCTCGGCAAATTAAAAATATCGATTTTTTGGAAGCAATGAAAATGTAATTCCACTAGAATGACTTCCATTTTTTTACTGGGAAATAAAACAGTCGTCGAAATACGCCTACACGATACGGGTGAATGTCTTGTGGACAAAATAGTGCGAAATATAGAAGATATAGAATGGCAAAATTTCAGCCGAAATAAGTTCAAACGTAGTATAAACACTTTTAATTTGGTAAATGATTTCGGCACGAATTAAGTAATTTTGGTGAAGCCTGGATGGGCATTTTTTTAATCTAAAGTATTTATATTTCGAATCACAATGAGGTGAAATTATATTTTTTAACAAAAGTTTTTTAGATAAATTACAATTTAAACATTAATTGGGGTATTCCCAAGGATTCACAAAATCATATGTCATAAGTTAAAAAAATAAAACTATATGACTGTTGTGAGCAACCACTTCTATTTTACTTGTGCTATTCGAAAAATGACAAGATGATACAAAACAAATGAGTAGAAATATATATGACAAAAATAAAATAATATTTGGTACGACATTTGCAAAATTATGTGAAAATAATTCAACGGCTTCTATCTGAACCCGAAAATTATTTGCGAATTTTTGTAATTTTTGCAACATGTAAAACAAATTTTTTGAGCATTTATCCTTTTAAAATTTTAAGGCTTTAGAATTTGTATGCAAATTTAAGTATGTTTTGCGAATCAGGAAACTTTTAGTAAAATTTATTGCTCTTGTCCACAATTTTAAGATATTAGGTTCGACTCAAGCCATTTAGGCCATTGTCTGCGTTTTTGTCCTTTTATACTTCTGCCGACTTTTAATTAATACGAGTATCACACTTTGCTATCTTTTTGATGTTTGCCTTTTTTATACCATTTTACAGATTTTTAATCAATCTACATATCGTCACCTTAAATGCAAGCTGACTTAACTACACAAAAATTGGAAATCGAGTTTTTGATTCATTATGGTTAATTTTATCAAACTACATTTTCACGAAAAAGTTTAGACCTCTGCGAAGGAAAATCAAAGGGACGTAATTACGAATGCATATATTTCTTTAACAACAAACGCTACCTCAGCCACTTTTGCGCAAATGCGCCAACCAGTTACTTCCTTTGTATCGTATGTATGCCGATGCTGCCAAGACAAATTATATTCCCGCGCAGAAAGTGTTCCCACCAAGTAATTCAACAAATGCTAACACAAGCTTTAATTTCAGTCGCCTTGAAGCCACCATTGAAAATCTTGTGCAAACTATTAACAACTTTACAACAAATATGACAACCATGATGCAAGAAATGCTACGAATGCAGATTACACTGCTTCAAGCATTAATTAACAAGCCATGAACACGTTAAAAATATGTTTCTGGAACGCAAACGGCATTCGTCAACATAAAAATGAACTTGAGCACTTCCTTACGGAAAAAAGTATTGATATAATGTTGGTCTCTGAGACACATTTGACTTCGAGAAGCTTTTTCAAAATAAATGGCTACACTATGTATGATACAAAGGACCCTAGAGGGAGAGCATGCGGTGGATCTGCAATTCTAATTAAGTCAAGACTCAAACACTATATTCTTGACAACATTTGTGAAGAACATCTACAAGCAACTAATATTTGCGTCGTCAATTTACTCCTCTCCCACATTTTCAATCACTGAGAATCAATATGAGGATTTCTATAAATCGCTTGGACTTTGCTTTGTAGCAGCTGGCGAATACAATGCAAAACATACGTACTGGGGTTCGCGCCTGTTAAAGGTCGAGCGTTGTTTAATATTATTTCAAAAATGGGCTTAGATGTCATTTCGAGTGGGGAGCCTACTTACTGGCCTACTGACGTACGAAAAATTCCGGATGTTATAGATTTTGGTGTCATGAAAAAATATCCATAGGGACTTAATTCATGTGGAGTCCTCTCTAGATCTCTCCTCCGATTACTCTCCCACAATAGTTACAATTTTCAACCCCAATAAATGATTAATGGGGTCAACTGGCTAGGACCCAAAAAATATCTTAGTAGTCACTGCAGTGAAAACATTCAGCTAAGATCACCTGATGATATTGAATTCAACCTTGTTAAAATTAACGAAAATTTTAAACAGGCTGCTGAACATGCCACTACCTCCCGTTTGCAGACTGGCTTTAATAGAATTTATTCTACGGAAATTGAACGCCTGGTATGTGAAAAAAGGAGAGCTAGAAGAGAATGGCAACAACACAGATCACCCCTGAATAAAATCAGACTTAAAGAATGTACTAAACGGCTCAAAGAGATGCTATCCTCGGAAAAAACTGTATTATTGGAAAAATATTTAGAAGGCCTCGATGTCACGTCAGCATCTAATTACTCTTTATGGCGCGCTACTAGAAGTCTTGAAAGACCAGTCGATCTTAAATCACCACTGCGCACTTGGACCGGAGGCTGGGCAAGAAGCGATAGTGACAAAGGTAACTTATTTGCTGAGCATTTAAAATCTGTATTCTCTCCCAATTCATGTACGAGTGCTGCTGATTTACCAAGTGTAGTTTCTCTACCCCCTCGCCCCTTAAAGTTTAAGATGCGTGAAGTACAAAAAGTAATTGCTGAACTCAACCCAAAGAAAGCACCAGGTATTGATGGTATTATTAACAAAATGCTGATGAACTTGCCTCATATTGCAATAAGAATCCTGCTATTTATTTTTAATGATATTTTAAGAATGCGGTATTTTCCTCATAACTGGAAACTTGCCAAGATAAAAATGATTCCAAAGCCGGGAATCAAAGATCTTACCAAGACTGAGTCATATAGGCCTATAAGCTTACTATCTACAATCTCAAAGCTGCTCATGACTAAATTATCCAAAATTTTAGCTGATAATGGGTGCATCGCGGACCATCAATTTGGCTTTAGAAGTCAGCATAGCACCATTGACCAAATGCATAGACTGGTCCAAGTTGTAAGAAGAACATTTGAAGAAAAGAAGTATTGTTCTGCTCTCTTTATCATAGATGGGCATTTTTCAGTACCAGTACTTTTTCAGTATTTTCTTTTTTTACTGATTACTGAAGAAAAAAATCAGTATTCAGTATATTTTACTGGTTACTGAAAAGAGAAATCAGTATTCAGTAAATTTTACTGATTATTGAAAAAAAAATCAGTATTCAGTAAATTTTACTGGTTACTGAAAAGAGAAATCAGTATTCAGTAAATTTTATTGATTATTGAAAAAAAATCAGTATTCAGTAAATTTTACTGGTTACTGAAAAGGGAAATCAGTATTCAGTAAAAAGTACTGATTGCTGAAAAGAAGATCAGAATTTAGTAAATTTTACTGATTTGTGTAAAAAAAAATACAAAAAAAACGAAATATATAAATATGTGTTAATTTTACGAACTTGTGGACTGTATATAAATTGTAAATTAATATTGATACATAAGTGAACTATCCTGTGCTATAAATTACTTTATTAATTGAAAAAATTGCAAGTAATAAAAACATAAAAACAAATTAGAAGTCCGGAAGATATTTGAAATTTTTCTAAAATTTTATTTGTTGTGAAAAAAAATATTAAAAAAATGACCGATATTTTCGATTTTGATAGTGATGACTCGGTTAGAGATCCGGATTTTTTGTATGAAGAAGACATTCCAAGATCTTCAAAGTTTTTTAGTGAAACCCCAAAAGACACAAAAGATTTCTTGAAAACAGAAGAACTAAATGGTGTTAATAAAATTCTTTTTAGTGATGAGTTTTTTAAAATTGTTGAAATGGTAATAAAAAATATAGTATACATAAGCATATTTTATAGTCTTAATATAATATAGCACTCCCAATTGTTATTTATTGATTTTCAATTTTACTAAGATGGACAAAACCCCTCACCAACAGAAAATTGGTGGCTTAATTGCTGTTTGCCAAGTTTGCTGCAAGAAAATTAAAGGGTCCTTGCATGTGAGCTCAGTTTTTTCAGTTATGCCACTATTCATGTAAGTGAGCAATGTGTACATATCATTTTTAAAACACACAGTATCTACTATCAGTCATTTACTGATTACTGCATTTCTTACACAAATCAGTAAAATTTACTGAATTCCGATCTTATTTTCAGCAATCAGTACTTTTTACTGAATACTGATTTCTCTTTCAGTAACCAGTAAAATTTACTGAATACTGATTTTTTTTCAATAATCAATAAAATTTACTGAATACTGATTTCTCTTTTCAGTAACCAGTAAAATTTACTGAATACTGATTTTTTTTCAGTAATCAGTACTTTTTACTGATTACTGAAACACGTAATGCAGTAAAAAAGTAATGCAGTATGCCCATGTATGCTCTTTATTGATGTTTCTCAGGCGTTTGATAAAGTATGGCACGAAGGCCTAGTTTTAAATTGAAGACATATCTGCCACTAAACATACAAAAACTTTTGGAAAGTTATATTATTGGTAGGTAGTTCACTGTTCTGGAAGACGAATTCATGAGTGTGCCCGAATCTATATCTTCCGGTGTACCACAGGTTAGTATTCTGGGTCCTGTCTTGTATTTAATATATACTTGTGATATGCCTGTGAGCAATAATATCCACAGCTCTACATTTGCTAATGATACAGCCTGTATGAGTGTGCACGAAAACCCTTATGAGGCATCCCGCAATCTTCAGGAACATATTACCCAGCTGGAAATATGGAGAATTAAAGTCAATGAACAAAAGTGTGTCCACATAACGTTTACCTTAAGAGATAATTGCTCCCCTATTCGAATCAATAATCAAAATATTCCTCAACATTCCCACGTGAAATACCTGGGTATACTCTAAGTTAACTCAGATGAAACTTAAGTTAACTCAAATATATTGGTTGATTTGCAGAAATTCAAGACTCAGCCTAGACTGCAAACTTTAACTATACAACTCGCTTTTGAAGCCAATATTGTGCTACGGAATTTAGTTATGGGGCACTGCTTCAGCTTCCAATGTCGAGAGAATCCAACGAAGGCAAAACAAAATTTTACGGTTAATAACATCGGCTCCATGGTACATCAAACATTTTAATATACATCGTTATTTAAATATTCCACTAGTGACTGAAGAAATTGCAAAATACGCAGGCAAAGATTTAACAAAACTCGAATCACATCCTAATCCGCTTCCTCGTAATATTCTGCACTTTACTGGACACATACACCTAAAAAAGAGGGACACATGGGCTCTTATACTCAACACTCCAGATGGGACTACATGAAAATACTTTTTCCCCCTTTTTTTGACTATCGCTACTAATGTACAAGTTTATGTTCGGCAGTGGTCGGGCCTAATAATTGTGTTTTAGTCATATTTGAAGATACAATAAATAAATACATGTATTAACAAAAAAAAAGTATTTTTTATTGCGAAGAACGTAACTAGCATAAAAGCTTAAATATATTTAAAAACGAAATAAATGGTTTAAAACATATAAGTAAGTTAAGTAAATTTCGAAGAAAATATTTACGAACACTTTAGTGTTATTGATTTTGAAACGTTGTTTGTTTCTCCTGTAAAAAATATAAAAGTGTAGTTACGTTCGTTTGCATTTAAGGTGACGATATATATTTGATGTTAGCAAATTTGTGCGAATTTTCATAATTTTGGAATTTTTTGGAATATCAGAAATTCCAAAAAATCAAAAAAAAATTTCTTTAGATAGTTGTAAGTATTTATTTATTTGTTTATTAAACATAGTAATGCAAAGTAAATTTGCATAATATGGTGTTGCACAAATATGGGCGGAGTAACGTAGACCTTATGCCCAAGATGGTATTAACAGTATTTTATAAGGTTTTGTGACTGACTGTACACGACCTATGCCTTCACATAGGAAGTAGGCAACGTGGTTGTTAAAGAAATTCCACAAAAAACCGCAAGATTATACGGTTATCCGTGGCAGATCAGTCAACCAGTGCGAGCGAGACGAAAAACTCTCGAAGGCCAAACAACACACACAAGCCTGACCGCACTTAAGAAATAATTACGATGACGCGAGAGATGTTCCCCGACCCAGAGCTGCTTAACGACTGAGTTGTAAGTAATTTTAGGGCTTGTTTGCGATTATGCAATTTATCGTATATTTTCGTAATAAAAGTTATTGTTTTTGTTGTTGCAATTTGAACGAGTTTTAATCAGTATCGGACTTTGATATCTGTTTGATAATACCAAGGTTTTGCAAATTTTCGTCATTTTCGCGAATTTTTCAAGTTTTTGATTTTCGCTAGAATTTTAGCATTTTTAGGGTTCCGTGACCAAAGGTAAAACTTTGAATGTTAACCATAGAAAAATTAAAGAAATAAAATTTCAATCACAATTATATCCAAACAGAAATAACATATACATATATTTCAATATAATTGCAATTCCTTTCCTTAAAAGGTATTGTGGAGCTTTGGCCAATCCAAGTTGGATATATCGATTAATGAATTAATTTTTGTTAAATATAACCAACCTTATTTTCGATTTTATCGTAAGCGACAAAAATTGAAGTTTTCCGGAGAAAGAAGTTTTTTTAAATACTCAAATATGTTTTCGTACGCAAATAGTAGCTTATAAAAAAATTTTACTGTCTGTATCTTAAAAGTTATCAAGAATTTTGCCATTTTGATAATTATAAAAGTGGTTCTTAAAGTTTTTGAGCGGATTTTCTTATTAATCTATTCCAGATACTCTGTTGTAGGGATGGACACATGGTAAAAATGTAGTGATATATATCGTATCGATATTTATGATTTTAAAACATCGATATTTCGATATTTTTTATATGAAAAATTAGTTTTTCCAAAAATATTCCAAATTTGAAATAAATACACATACTAACATACATACATATGTACATACATATTATCGTCGCTGTTTTAACTAACCGACCTAACTTAAATTTTTTTTTTTAAATGAATTAAGTCGACTACTAGACTTTATGAGTCATAATAGACCTTGTCTACAATTGTTATGACTGTAAACATTACTGTTGAACCTATAAAAGTAAAACTATTTCAGACGTTTCCATAAGAATGCATGTAGAAAACAATCATAAAAGCTGCACTCCTGTAAAATTTAACAAATGTTAGATAGGCCAGTTCGATGAAAAAGTGACGATATGTATTCACAAACATGTTACATACATTTTTTATTAAAAATTCAATACTTATGGAAACAATAAATTTAAAAAAAACGAGGTGAAAGGAAATTCATATACTCGTACATGCAAATGTACATGTATTTATAATCAAATCGCATATATTGTGTATAAATGTCAAAATAGGTATCCTGAAAATATGTATATTTTTGGTCAAAACAGCTCGAAACAAAAAAAAAACAAATTTTCATACAAAAATTTTGTCTGACGTTTTATTAATTTTTTGCTTTCAAAAATTATGTCACTCAATGCTGTCAGTAGATTTTTAGAAAAGTACCTAGTTAAAACTTTCGTTAAGAAATTAATCATATTAATTTAAAGAAGTGTGAAAATTTTTACTTCTATGTAAAATATGTCAAAATACAGAAAAAGAGTTGTATGGAATTTTTTTTGGCTAAAACAAGTAGGTGATAGAGCTGGGTTCAACTCGTTCATTTGTTAATTTTTAGCACAAACCTCTGTTGTATTTCTACACGTTTTGTATGTCTTACCACACAAATTGCAAGAAGCTGGTTCATTGTTTTCTTTTTTTTTGTTGAAAAATTTCCTTATATACATATTTCTTTACACAAATCCACTACAGCAATAAAAAAAAACCACATAAAAAATTATGCTTGTAGTTTTTCCGTATATTCACTAAAGCACATCAAAAGTTTAGCCCAGGTTCTACAACATATATGTACTTATAGGTCTGTCTGGGTACTTTTCCAGTAGCAAATACTCAGTATTTTTTTTTTGGGAGAGTAAGACCAATTTTACTCTGTCGGCTGAAAATATCTTAAAAAGTACGCAGACAGTATCCAGTGAAATCTTGCAAGAAAACAGCTGATCGGTGTATAAACAATTGAAATAACAAAGCAAAAGAAATTTAGCCAGAAAAGTAGCATTATTGGAATCATTGGTTCTGCTTTTACTCCACGGTCGCACTGTATATTTGGACGTTTCTAGCATGAAATAAAATGTTTTGTTTATTATAATTTATAAACCAGAAATAATTCATAGTTAGGCTTAAGTTCAGTAATTTCAATTCTTATTGAATGAAATATTTTTATTAATTAATGTGAGTTTCTAAAGAAGAGAAGAAAAATTAAACTTAGACTTTAAGCTGGGGGAAATACCGCTACTTTTCTGTGCAGCCACGCACTTCATCAGCACCCTAGTCTATCTACTTGGGTAGAGATTCTTGTTAACATCAGCTATTTAACTTAAATTTTCAATGAAACGGAATATGAGAAACGATTGTTGTGTATACAATTGATTTACCTTTGGTAAACACATTTATAAGTATCACTATTAATTTTCTGTTTTTCATTTTTCTATTTAGGTTAGCACGAAATTATATTACTCTACCTAAGTATGTTTAATCATTCTTGCTTATCTTTTACGATCATCATATTAATTATTTTTACTTATTCGATGTACCATCGGTACATGCATGTAAGTATTTTTGTAGTGGTCTATGTTATATTTATATTTCATTCAATAAGAATTGAAATTACTGAACTTAAGCCTAACTATGAATTATTTCTGAATAAAATTCACTACAGTTCAATTAAAATATCTAAATAATTTATAAACGTTAAAAATCAACACAATTCTAACAGCCGTGTTCATAACAATTTTAAACAACGTTTCATAAGTTGTTTAAGCAATATTCGCTAAAATTGTATTCATAATAGATTTTTAGCTTAAAAAACGTTTTTTAAACCTTGCGTAAATCAGAAAATCTTAAAATTGATTACCCCCATGTTTAAACCAATTTTAAGATGACGTTCTTGTGATTTTGCTTCGTGTTTTACATTTTTAGTTTTGACTGCATGTACGTGCGTATGTATGTATGTACATATGTACCAATGCATATGTGAATAACTATTTACCTCTGACATTGTTAAATTTAAATTTTTATTTTCATTTCATTTTCAGTAATAAAAACAGCTGTTCAAACTAGTTGCAAAATCTTGCAAGCGGAAATTTCTCCAGCAACATTTTGCAAGTTCTCTAACTTCCAACTGTCAAAAAATTCTCTTTTTGGTCCTCTCTCGCTGCAAGAGATTTGGAGTACGCAGACAACATTTTGCAAGGTTTTGTAACATTTTGCAAAAAAAAATTATGCAAAATATGTGTACGCAGACAGACCTTATGTATGTATAACAGCATAAAAACCGCGTGAACTTTGTTGGTATAAGTTACCATAGCACTTGTCGATGCAACGTTCCATTGTCTTATCAGGTTATAAGAAATGTCAAAAACAATCCAAAACTCAATAATTTATAGTGATTGTTGACGGTGATTGAGGAGCAGTCTTAGGATTATAGCATTCAAAACAAAATCAACATTTCGTCGGATGGTTATTGGTTTGCAACACAGTATATTCGAAATACATTATGTCTGCAGCAATCCAATAACCAACCGACGATTTAGCTTAGTTAACAAACCAAAGTCACCTGACCTAGTGGGGTCACCGTATACATGAGCATTGGCTGTTATTGTGAATTTTTTTTTTCGCGTCAAATTGATGCCAATATCGTAAAGTTGAAAAACGGCTAAAGTTTATAAAGCTCTTAAAAATATCGAACCCCGATACTCGTAAATAACAATCGATGTATTGATATATCGGTTTTTGAAATATCGGCAATATATATCGATATTTCGATACAGCGATATTTTTTGCCCATCCCTACTCAATATAACAGACGTAATTTTCGGATATTTTTTGGCCTTGTAATCAATTTTTTTTTTTGTTTTGAGGCAAGCCAGTACGATGGAATTTAGAAACCTTGAGTCCTTAAATGTTTTTATAATGCTGGCTACAGTAAATCAGGTTCTTTTCACTATTTTGCTAATTTCTAAATATATTTGTTTCTGTTCAATCAGGCCTAAAATTAGTTATTTCAGCTTTGTTAATATAAAGTTGGCACAAAATGTCTTATAACAACTTCAATAATATTTAGGGTTTCTAATTTCCCTGACTTTTCCCCTGTGGCTGAGTGGTAGCAATGCTAGCCTCTCAGTCCAGAGGTCGTGGGTTCGATTCCCACCATAGACTCTGGGTGTTTTCTGCAGACAAGCTAATCGCTTTGCGGGTTGTGTTTGATTAAAACAAAAAAAAAAAAAATTCAAGGGAATCGAAAAGTAAAATTTCAAAGACATGAATTTAATTAAATGGTCTCAATAAAAAAATCGTTTGAAAAAAATGCAACATTTTAATTAAAAACAAAAGAACTTTATTCGATCATTTGATGACCAACAATATTTAAAAAAACAAATAAATTCATATGCTTTGAGTTATAGCATGGATTGAAATTCCATCTACATCTATCTACCAATCTAGATACTATAAAGACTTTTTATGTTGAAAATATTTCCCAAACCTCCTTATCTCTGCTTATATATTTGTATTTTTAGGTATTAAAAATTCCCTAAAATTCTTGTTGAAAATTTCCCATACAATGAAAAAATTTAAATTTTTCATTTCTGTCATTACTTTTGTCCACTTCAAACGGTACTTTAATTTATAAATTAATATATTTTTTGTAATCAGAAACAAACGAATTACTAGTTTCTCTCTGTGTTTTAATAAGTAGTAAGTTAAATTAACAAACAATTTATAGAATACAAAATTTCGATAGGTCTTTTCGTCTGAAAAATATTAATGTTCAAAATTAAAGTGAGTTGCTGTGTGAATATTTTTGTTCGTCTCTGTAAATATATAATTCACGAAATCCACAGAATTTAGTTTATTCTGAATTTTTTATGTACTTACGTACATATGTACATATACTTTAGATACATATGTACATAATTACTTTATCAGGCAGTGAATTTGATTTCTTTGAAAGAAATTTTAAACTTTTTAATATTTGATTGTAATTTTTGTTGCTTCGTAATGTGCTGCTCTTTGTGATTTAATGCCCAATCAGACGTGACATAACCATAGCCATAGAAAACAGCCATTCGAACCACAGAGGATATACAGAGATGTCACGAGACGGAAGATATTTTGTATTTCCGGAGGTCTAGCTCACTCTGTCACTGTGTATTCTTTAAACCTTCTTTCATGGTGGCATTTTTTAGCTTAGAGTCATTTTATGCTTTGTGACCTCATTCGCTTGGAGCTTTTTGTAAATAAATGGTAAAAATTTATATTTTTAAATGAAAATGATTATGAAAATGAGATATGCAATATCATTTAAAAAGAATTTTTAATTGCCTTTTTAATAGTAATAAGTAGGGAAATGATTTTCATGAAATTTAAAATCACGTTTTATGTACATAAAATATGCAGTAAAAATATAAAAATATGTATTTAAAACTAATAAAATATGCATTTATCAAATATTTTCCAACATTTAAGAACATTAGAAACTTAAAAAAACAGCTTCATTGCTTTTTTAGCATACATTTTGACATTAAAAACTTAAAAAACATAAAAAGCTCAGCTTCAATGCTTTTTTAACAAATATTTTGTCAAATCATATGGAATACAAAATACGAGTAAAGTTCAGTCGAACTTTTATTTACGTACATTAATGAATAAATGTTTATTTTTAAATTGTCAAAGGTAAATCTTTGACGAATTTTTCTGAAAAAAAATTTAATTTAATAAAAATTATTGGTGCGCATTTAAATGCTGCTGTTTTGTTTGTGGAATATTCAGTTACTAAGTTTTCGTTGTTAGAACTATATTGATGAAATTTTTTGCATATATTTTAATTTATTTTTTACCGCATCTTCAATTAATTCAATTTGAGGTGTTAAAGTAACGAAAGTCTCTAATTGGGATACTATATCCCAAGAAAAAAGAACAAGAAGGTAATACTATTATTTCATGAAATTTCATGAATTTTGATGCACGCAAATTTTCCTATTTGCTAATTGTAGGTTAGGTTAGGTAGGGGTGGCAGTCAGAAACCCGGACTCACTTAGACCGTTTTGGTCCATTGTGATACCACGGAGACTCTGCTTATGCGGAGTCCCCACCGTCGAACCATCCAGAGCTCAGTATAAAGCTGCTAATACGTTGAAGTTTAACACCAGCAACGTCAGAAAGTTCCCTAAATTCAAGAGCGCCCATTGTGGCCATTCTCTTTCCTGCAAGTCCAGGACAGTGACAAAGAAAATGTTCTATGCGTTCCTCTTCATCAATATCTTGGCAGCTACGGCAAAAGTCGTTGTGTTCAACCCTTAGCCTTTGTGCATGCCTACCTATGAGACAGTGTCCGGTTAACACGGACACTAGCATCGAGAGTTGTTTCCTATTCTTTGAAATTAGGTAATCTGTACCTTCTCTATTTAGGTGAGTCCATAACTGCCTTGTGATCACGCAATCATTTCTTGTGACCCACCTTCTATTTGTTTCATCCTCTGTCTTGCGCCTAAGTCTGAGTTTGCAAGAGAGTAGGGGTAGACCTACACATTCCAAATCCGGTGGAACCTGTAAGGTTGTCCCAATTCTAGCAAGCTCGTCAGCCCTAGAGTTCCCCTGTAAGCCTCTATGCCCCGGGATCCAGATGATCCTAATATCAAACTGCTCTGCCATCTCATTTAGAGATGATCGGCAGTCGAGGGCTGTTGTTGTTCTTAGAAGCGAGGATTCGAGGGCCATAATAGCTGCTCGACTATCGGTGTAAATGTTAATTAAAGTCGTTGAAGTGACATTCACTTTTAACCAGTTAGCAAATTCTCTTATAGCAAGGATCTCTGCCTGAAAGACACTGCAGTGATCCGGAAGTCGCCTTGCAATACGAAGACCTAAAGCCCTCGAAAAGACCCCATAGCCCACACTCTCATGTGTTTTGGAGCCGTCCGTATAAAAATCAACACTTTTTCTTCTACCTGGAGTTCCATTCATCCACATTTCTGTAGATGGTATCCAGGTTTTATAAAGACGTTCGTGTAGTAGAGCAGGGGAGGTTTGGTCAATCCTCCATCCCCTAACTTCACCATCGAGTATTCTGCAGTGGCCGGTTCCATTTCCGTTCCACAGAGAGACCCATCTAAGACGGATTGCCGAGGACGTTGCCATCTCCTTCCCTACTAGATCTAATGGTAGTAGATGAAGAAGCATCCCCAGTGCATCCGTAGGAGTGGTGCGAATACCACTGGTTACATACAAGGATGCAAGTCTTTGCACCTTGTGTAAGGTGTATAGATACGTCTTTTTCTCCAGGGATGGCCACCTAATTATAGCGATATAAGAGAATTTTATATAAAAAAGTATGTACAATGATTCTCTGAAGCATTTTGGGCAACGCTTTTGATATAAATTTCTCTTCCAAGCCTCTTATTGCAAAATAAAAATTTTTCATGCAACTTATTTTATGAAAAAAAAAACGCTTAATGTAAATCAGGTATATGTGTGCCCAAATATCGATTTAAGCAGAAGTCTGTCGGATACTATATTTCTATTAATAAAATGAAAGAAATTTTAAAGTAAAAAACTTGCCCCCATATGCAAAAAATAACGTGTGCTTCAAGTGTACGTTAAAACCAGTTGTTGAATGAAAACTTTGTTTTAACGTTCACTTCAAGCACACGTTTTTTTTTTGTTGCAAATGGGGAAAGTTTTTTGACAAAAATTTCTTTAATTTTATTGATAGAAATATAGTATCCGACAGCCTTCTTCCACGTCCCCCATCTAGTTAGTGTAGAATGTATCCGTTTCGTATCACTGGATATTTTTCATTAAAGGCTGAATCACGCAAACAAGCTTTCAAAAGCACTTTATACTCACATGAAATGAATGCGGTTTAAAAGGTAAATTTTAACATGTTCTTGTTTCTTTCTTTAATTTTTAATGGTATTGATATTCTTGACTTAAGCCAAGGTATTGAACTTTGAGTCCTACGGTGTTTTCTCCTTTTTGTTCTTACACAGTCGTAAAAACTGCAGCTTTTATATACTTTACAACTAGTAAAAAAACCAAAATTTGACTTATAGCATGAAAAAACTAAAAAATTTATTAAAATTATACATTTATGATGAAATATGATGAAATATGTATTTATTATAAAATATGCAAAAATATGCACTAACAAAACGATGCCATTTTGTTGCAAATTTGTTGATTCGCAAATATATTTAATTTATGTTGATCTACGACCAACGACAGAAAACACGTATTTGCATGAAAATCCTTTCCCTAGTAATAAGCTATTTCGCATCCTGTTTTTGGATTCAACACAACAAATTCTTTCATTTAATTTTGTAAAATTGTGTACTTGGTTTACTTGTTCAAATGTATTTTCAGTTTATGCTTTGTGGTCTCATTTGCTGTGATTTTTGTAAATAAATGGTAAAAATTAAAATTGTTCAATGAAAATGCTTAAAGTTAAATCAGTAATCATTTGCAAATAAAATTTTAATCACTTTTTAATACCAATAATCTATTTCACATTCTATTTTTTTTAAATCATTTCAACAAATTCTTTAATTTAATTTTGTAAATGTGTATATACTTATATGTATGTACGTATTAGTGATAAACGAATGTTAGTATTCGTATTCGAATTGTCGAATATTCGGCCATTTTCAGGTGAATACGAATACGAATATTTTTCAAAAGAAATTAAATAAATGCATAAATCCTAAACGAAATTTAAATAAATGACTAAAAGTTTTAGTTTGTACAAATACATTATAATTTTTTTATAGAAATTTGTGCTTTGTATCATTTTCAAATATTATTTAATGACAATCATTAAAATTTTGGGTACTTTTTATTAACTTTCCTTTTTCATAACAATATTTTAATATTTCATATTGCATATAATATTCGTATTCGTATTCGCGAATATCAAAAATTGACCTTCGTTAATCACTAGTATGTATGTATGTATGTATGTACACATGTTCGTTTCGCAAAATATAGGGGTCGAATCGTCACATCCGTGAAGGTACAACTCGTCACGTAAAAACACCATTTTTGTATTATGATACACATACACGTTCTGAAATCCCATTCAGCTTATAAGATTGACGTATCACTTAGTTTGTTTTCGTACGAATGTCGATACAATCACGGATGTAACGATTTGAGCCCTGATTTTCTCTTGTTTGTTTTGATTACTTTGTTAAAATCTTAATAACAAATATAATGCAGTTGTCCCTTTCTCGCAGTTCCTGCACCTTAAATTATGATTCTACCTCTTTTCATAAGTCACTTTCTGCAACTCTGGTCTACTTTGTGCTTCGAACCAAACTAATGGGCAACACTGTATTTGATTATAGGTGACTCGCCACAACGCCATAACTCTCACCATAGAAACCAATTGAATTTTGGTTTGGTTATGGCTTTGGCATTATGGCTACGTCACGTCTAATTTAAGCTTTAAGAGCTACAAACCCCTAGGAAAAACAAAATCACAAAATAATCAAAATAAGGAGTGAAATAATGAATCAGCTAGCTGTACTTTAATAATCCCTGGCTGTAAAACTCGCATTACATTTACATATGTAGGTATATGTTAGATATTTGTTTAAATATATATTTATTTGTTTTTGTTGTTTTTAATTTTTAATATACACAAAAATAAAATAAACGAATAAAACATTAAAAAAATAATAAAGATAAATTGACAATACATTGATTACTTCAGTTTGATCTGTCAAAATATACTTTTTTAAATACATACATACATATGTATATTTTATATAATTTATTACTTTATTTTTTTTCTTCTTCTTCAAGTTTAGCTTTAAATATTTGTTTATGTAAATAGTATTGTGAATGTATATTTTCTCTTCTTTTGTTTTATTTAAATATTAATAAATATTTTTCAAATATATTCGGTTGGTTTGTATTTGTTGCTTGTTTTTTTTTTTATTTTAATTATTTTTAACATAAAAATTATAAATATAAACATACAAAAAGTATTAATATTAATTGCATTATAATGAACAACATTAAAAATGTATATTTTTACTTTTTATAAAAAAAAAATTATTGTTATTATTACATATTTTTATTACTGTCAACATTTAAAAGCTTAAATTTAATTTTTATAAAAAAAAAATTTAATATAAAAGAAATTATATTGTAATTACATAAATTGTCGTCATTAAAGTATTTTTATTGTGGGCGTAAATATTTAAGTGTGTGTGGTGAAGGGAAATGGGTTAGAGGGCGGAGGGAGTGGTTCATGTATATTCTATATCGGGTTTTTAAATTTAATTTGAATAATTTATTTGTTTTTGTTTGCTTAATTTTTCACTGTGCATTCTGTGCTCGTTTAGAATAGTTTTTGTTTTACCAAAAAATAATATAAAAAAAAAATTAAGTTCGTCTTCCATACAACATTTATTGCGTTTGTTGTTGAATTTCAATCTTTTCCACTGTCATGTCGGGATTCATAGCTGTTGCCTCCTGTTGAGTGAAAACAAATAAATCATTTAATTTGCAAGGATTTCAGTGCAAAATTAATAAGAAATTCACCTGTATTGCCTCAGCCAAAGCTCTGTCATGATCAATTGGATCTCCATCTGATTGTATGGTAATCTTTTGCTCTACACGGGTCTCAACAATGCCGTCTCGTTCGGTTTTGTACTAAAAATTATAATAAAACCATATTAATAAGGAAATTAAAAACTGAATACATTTTATTTCATTTCAATTTTATTACAATTTACGAAAGTCTACTTTTTCAGTTTAATTAGGGTGTTATAGCGGAAAAGAGAGAAAAACCCGGAAATTTGCTTAAAAAGTAGGACTTAAGATTGTTGGATATATTGGCATATCCCTACTGCAACATTCAAAATTACTAATATGGCAACTCTGTCTTCTTTTGACATTTTGCTTTTGTAACTTTTCTATTACTTGTCATTTATATCTTTTCCGGTTTATAACCTTTTTTACCTTTCACTGAATTAATCAATAAAGACTTTTATAGTTGAATTAAATCAACATCACTGCGTTTTTTCTACAGGTTATGGGCCCAGAACCCAGTAAATTTACGCATAATTGTGCCTGGGTTTAAAGTTTTAAGAAATTATGGCGACAGATATTAAAACATCAGTGGCAAAGCTTAATGCTGAAAGTTACTTCACGTGGAAGTTTAAATTGGAGATGCTATTGATAAAGGAAGGTATCTGGGAGGTTTTAACGACAGCAAAGCCAGCAACAGGTAATGATGCATGGATAAAGAAGGACAATAATGCGAGAGCAACAATTTCTTTGGCGGTGGAGGATGACCAGTTGCATCTAATAAGGCAATGCAAAACGGCGGCAGAGATGTGGCAGACTTTGCAGAATTACCATGAACGAAAATCTTTAAGTAATAAAGTTGGTGTAATGCGAAAAATCTGCAGTATGCGTTTGGAAGATAATGGTGATGTAAAGGTTCATATTGGTATGATGAGTGATTTGTTTCTTAAGTTGCAGAATTTGGGTGAGAATACTTTTAGCGAAAAATGGAACATTGCAATGCTGTTAAGTAGTTTGTCTGCCAGTTACAATAGTTTGATTACTGCTTTAGAGTCACGGTCTGAAGAGGAACTTACGATTGGATATGTTGAATCAAAATTAATTGAAGAATATTCTAGACGATTCCAATGATTCGCAAAAGGCTATGCTGGTATCCAACAGAAAACAAAGTTCAAACATAGAATGTTATTTCTGTCATAAAAAGGGTCACTTAAAGAAAAATTGCATTAAATATAAAGAGTGGAAAAGAAAACAACCACAACAAAAGGCAAATACGGCTATAGATAATGATTTTTGTTTGGTGACAAGTGGATAATAGATTGGTGGCAAATGGATAATAGATTCCGGTGCGTCCTGTCATATATGCAATGATAAAAGGTTATTTGTAAACATGGACAGTGGTCTGAAAAAGGAAATAGTTTTGGCAAATGGTGAGAAAGTCATATCAAGCGGCGAAGGTACAATAAAAATAAAACTGAAAAGAAATTATAACAACATAACATTTGATAATGTGCTATACGCCCCTACAGTAAACATGAATATATTATCGGTTAAACAATTGACAAGAAAGGGTTGTAATGTCGATTTTCAAGGTGAAAAGTGTATTGTACGAAAAGATGGTAAGGTAGTGGTTTATGCAACTTCTGATTCGGGGCTGTATTTATGTCAAATTGAACACCATTTAAACCTTACAAATGTATGCTCAAGAAACTGTATTCATTATTGACATAAAGTTTTAGGTCACCGGGATGCGAAAGCCATTGAAACTATGAATTTAAAGAATCTGGCAGATGGCTTAGAAATTAGCAAGTGTGAAGTAAACGATTGCTGTCAAATTTGTCCTATTGGTAAATCGACTCGTACACCATTTCGTAAAAAAGAATGGGTAAGTTCAGAAAACAGATTTAATTTGATTCATACTGATTTATGCGGCCCGATGGAAATAGCTACCCCAAGCGGTAATCTATAAATATTGACATTTATAGACGATTATAGTAGATATTGCCATAAAAATTTGCTAAAACACAAGTCTGAAGTCCCTGAAAAATTAAAAAACTTTGTTTCCTTGGGTAATACAAACTTTGGTGTTAAACCAAAAATATTCAGATCTGATCGTGGTAAGGAATACATGAATAAAGAGAAAATGAAGGGATACAAATTCAATATACAGCCGGCTATAGTCCTGAACAGAACAAAGTCGCGGAACGAAAGAACCGGTCACTTATTGAAATGGTAAAGTGCATGCTGGCGGAGGCAAAACTACCTGGCGAATTATGGGGTGAGGCGGTGTCTACGTCCAACTATTTGCAAAACAGAATTCTTACTCGAACTACAGGGGTTACTCCATATGAAAGAATGTTCGATAAACTTCCCGACTTGGGTCATTTAAGAATTTTTGGTGAAACTGGATTTGTTCATATTCCCTAAATAAAGAGAAAGAAGTTTAGTGAAAAGTCTCTTAAAATGATTTTCGTTGGATATGATCCACAATCGAAGGCTTATCGAATGGTTGATAAGAATCGTAGAATTCATATTTCACGAGATGTAAAATTTACAGGCAAAATTGAGGGATTCAATGAAAAAGATAAAACCTGTTCTAATGAATTTGAAATTTTGTTTAAAGAAGCAGATGGCGTAGAAGAAAATAATTGTGGGGAGGAGTCTGATGATTCGTTTGAGTCGATTAATGGGTTTGATAGTGATGAGAAGTGCGCAGATAATTTACAAGGTATAAGAAAATCTGAACGTAAAACCAAAGGAAAACTTCCAGCAAGATATGCAAGTGCTTTTCAAGATTATGTCCCTACAACGTATGCCGAAGCAATGCAAAGCGGTGAAAAAGGTAATTGGTTCAAGGCTATGGAAAAGGAGTTCGAAGCTTTAAAAACTAATGAAACTTGGATATTGGTGAAAAGACCCAAAGACCGAAATATTATTAGTTGTAAATGGGTTTTCAAGAAAAAGTGTACTGACGATGGTGAACAATATAAAGCGAGACTCGTAGCTCGAGAATTTGCACAACAGTACGGCGTGGATTTTGATGAGGTTTTTGCTCCAGTGGTGTCACACACTACTCTTAGAACACTTTTTTCTATTAGTGGAAAACGGAATTTAAAAATTCACCATATTGATTGTGGAACAGCTTTCCTAAACGGAAACTTGAGCGAAGAAATTTTTATGGAACAGCCCACAGGTTTTAAAGAAAAGGTTCATGAAGACCTATTATTGTCAAAATTTATTTAATTATTTTATTTATAAACAATTTATTTCACTTATAAACAATTTATTTAATTATTTTTTATACGGTATAAACTTGTTTAACAACTTCTTTAGTTCTAGCACTTTTATAGTTTTTGGATTTCAAACACTTTAGAAATTTTGGTTGGGAAAATAGGTTGTCACTTGTTGAGATATCAGAGAAGACTGATGACAGTCTACATTATTTCTTCTACTTATATACTTTATATGAGAATCGTGTAGTAGTCACCAAATCTAATTTATTACGTCATATGCTGAAATTCATACACACACACTCACACACACACACATACACATTCCCGCAATTTTATGTTGGTATTACGATATATGATGAAATTCATATACAGAGCAACACCCAGAACAAAATCGCTAGCATCAGTTTGTAATATAAAGGTACGAGAAAAATCGTGACACATGAAAGTAGGTGCTTCTATAAGTTTTTGCTGTATTTCTCCAAAAGCTATTTCCTATAATTCTTTCATTAAAGTAAAATATACTGAAATAAAAATATCATTACCCCTATTCACAAAACTATGCTTATCAACCTGATAGGACTCAAAATATTTAATACCTGCAACACAGAGAAAAAACTGCCTAATAAAATCAATAAGATTTTCTCTATGAAACGGTTTTAGGCTAAGGGGTCTCCCAGCGAAGCGAAGCGAAGATTTTTTCATAGAGATTCTTTATTGTTTTTATGTGGTAAATCTTATTAATTTTATCAAGAAGAAACCCACATAAAATCAAGAAGAAATCTTATTATTCACAACTTTTTTTACTCAATTTCCGTTATTTTTGTCACCAAAAAAACAATCCATAGAGAAAATCTTCTTGATTCTATTAGGTTTTCTTATAAATTGTAAACCATAAGGATTTTTTATTGATTTCATTAGGTTGCCTTATTGATTTTTTTCAAAAAGGTTTTCATTATTGATTTCATTAGGTTGCCTTATTGATTTTTTCAATAAGGTTTTCTTCTTGATTTTATTAGGTTCCTATACGATTATATGTAAAGCATCTTATTAATTTTTTTAATAAGGAAATCTTCTTGCTTTTATTAGGTTTCTTATTATTTCATATCTATAAATAGACATACATACAATTTTTTTCATGATCTTTTTCATTTTTGTATAAGCATATTTATACAATACTTTCAGTGCGGATTCAGGCTACTTGTTAGCATATTGGTTAGAGTTCTTGCCCATCAGTCAGAAGGTTGCTGGTTCAATACTTGTCTCCTCCCAAGTAATAAATATGTGTGTATCGTTATTTAGTTAATTAAGAATATAATATAATATGTATGTATGTATGTATGTATGTATAAATAAATAACATCTAAGTATACTACATACATACATACATATATCGTACAGAATTTAAATGAAATGTAAGTACAATTTTTTTTAATTTTTTATTACGTTGCCTAATAAAATCAAGAAGAAAACCTTTTTGAAAAAATCAATAAGATAACCTAATAGAAACTACAAGATTTCTTCTTGATTTTTTCAAAAAGGTTTTCTCTATGAAATTAATAAGATTTACTTATTGAAAAAAAAACCATAGAGATATCTTATTTATGAGGCATTTATTAGGCACTGTTTTCTCTGTGAATGCACTTGTACATATAAAACCTATGCCAACACAATATTTTCTATATCCATAAGAATAGCAACGTCAATAGCCTTGAAAACATATATACGTTCATTTGTAAATATGTATGAAAAAGTGTTGATGTAATTCACACAATCAATGATATTCTTCAAAGCAAAAATAGATACAATCACATACATGAAACATACAACATAAACATACATTACCAAATACATTCCCTATCCATTGCCATTTACAACAGGGTTGCCACCCTCTGCACCTATTAGATTATTTTCCCAGAAATCGCTAACATAAATGCAATAACTTAAAACAGCAAACCAAAGTATATCAAATAATAATCACTACATACACACGAATATACAGATCCCTTGTCACTACCCTGCAGTCAGACTGGGAACAAGTGTCTTTGTATCAACATTCAAATTCTAGAGACAATTGCAGTATAATAATTTATTTTCTATCCGTCATTATAAAAGAAAGAGAGAAAGCAGATATGATCAACACAAATACGGTGGAATTGTCAACAACTTGTCAATATACATACATTCATTTGTACATACGTAAATTATAGAAATGTATCAGTAACTAACTGTCTGGTTGATATTTATCCATGCTTCCTAATACCTACGTAGTCACTACCTAGTCAATTGTTTTAGTATTACTAGTAGGTTTTCAATAAGAAGCACATGTTAAATGTCTATAGTACATAGTTTTGTATGGGTGATAATTAGAGAGTAGTACTGGTGGCAAGTCAAAAGCGAGTCAGTACATTTTCAAAATTGATATTTCCTACATGGGTATAATGTTTGTCTACCACTACAACAAAAGTATCAATTAAACAATTAAATACATAAACACACACACACATACAAACACCCACATATCCATACATCCATCTACTGTAAGCACAACGTTTCTCTACAATAACAACAAAAGCTGTACACACAAGTACATACATAAAGAATCAAAGTCACACACACTCATACACACAACCACACACACACACAAAATCTGAGCATGAAAATCCCCAAAATCCCCCATATTCGAAATAGAATTGCCATCACTTTTGTATTAATGGAGGTCTGAGTCCTGTTTTTTCCGGTTATGAATTCCCAAAACAGGACTCAGGCCACCATTACTACTCTACTGAAGTAATTTATTTTCTTTATTAAAAATTAATTATTGTACTCGATTAAATATTGTTTATATACATTCACAGTGTTTGAAGAATAACAGAGCACGATATTTACACAAACTGCACATTATAGGACAACCACACTTAAGAACAAACGCCTGCCACAAGGACATAAACGTCACACTATACATATTTAAATTTACAAATACTTGTAATATAAATACGTACACTCATATACATACTTATGTGTAAATAAATATGTTTTAAAGTATATACAAAGAATTCGAGTTAGGCGGATTATGGAAACTTACACGAAACGTATTTCCAAATGCTAATGGAGAAGTAACTGCAAGGAATTGTTTAAGAAGTCATACTTACGGTAATCGTTTCGACGGTACGCGTTTTACTGCTGACGGTTTGGGTTGATACAATTTCACCTTCAGCCGTATAGCCGGGAGAGTTTTCACCTAGAATAACGCGGGTTTGCTCGATGCGGGGACCGGTAGCGGTTGCTGATGTAGAGGCAGATGTTTGAGTCATGGGAGATTCCTACAGTCAACAAATAAGAAAATAATTACTTAATTTCATATGTAAGTATATATGTATGGAAACCAACAAATTTTTAAGTTGGAATTTCAAAAAGAGAATGAAATCTACATGTTACGACTTTTAAATGAGAAAAAAACCAAGTGTTAACTTTGTTTCATTAGTTTGAGTATTATTTTCACAAACCTTGTATGAAGTGGTATTATAAATAGCAGTGGATCCATCATAGGGACCATCGATGGGTGTACCAGAATCTCCAGAACTTGTGGAGGAAATACTGTCACGTCTTTGGAACTGGTTTTTAGTTAAATCACAATAGCATTACAAAAATTCGCAAGTCACAAAACAAATACAACAAGTGAATTTAAATACAAAAAAAAAACAACAACACAAAAATTCAGGCATTCATGGATGAGGAAATAAAAAATAAAGAACAAAATAAAGGTAATTTAATTTTTAAATCATGCATTTCATGTGTTGTCCAAGTGGACGCCTGCGTTAACTTACCTGATCTCCACTGGTTACTGTTGCTGTTGTCTTAACTTCTTGTGTCACAACACGTTGTTCTTGTTTGTTGGGATCATGAGTACGTGTTGTAGCCACTGTTTTCTCTTCCAACTGTTCGGTTTTGGCTTTTTTGCCTAAATCTTCGTGTGTCGTCGCTGTACGTGTTGTTACTGCAGTGGCAGTAACATAAGCACCACTGGTCAGATCGACGACTGGAGCATCAGCCTTTTTAAATTGTCGACATTTCGGTTAGAAACGTTCGTTAGTTTGGAAAGGCGTTTTTATTTTTATGAGGTGAGATACAAGCGTTGTTTAACAAAAAAACGAAAATTTATACATGTTAATTAAGGAACAAAAAACAATATTTTTAATTTCATTGACAAAACAAAAGAAAAACAAATAACTCCATATTTACAATAAGCTTAACCCCCTGTTTCCATAATACAGACGGTCGACTTGAGTAAAAAAATTTGTACGAAAAGCGCTCATATTTTTGAGTGATTACAATCTTTTCAGACGAGTTGACTGCCTGGCTTGTGAAAGTTGTTGATTAGTTTTCATATTGGTATTTATTTTCTTTGCCTAGTTACACTTCTTTACAAATAAATTATGCATGTTTTTTTGTGTGCCAGAGGTAATTTCCGGAATCACCGATCCGACTTATAAAATTTTTTCAATAAGATGAAGAATGGAGCCTCCTAATGGACATAATTATTTGTTGCACCGTTAAAGTGCATAGAGTAGGGTAGAAGGGCGTTAAGGCCCCAAACCCAAGATATATTTACTATGGTTTTAGCAGACATCTTTTAAGGTAAGAGCTTTCAGGATCAGTACATATTTCAGTCCGTCTGGGCTCCCGTCCGACCCCTGTACGAATGAAAATGTAACTTTGTTTGTTTGTTAATGATCAAACAGAATTAGTCTGCAACTTCAGGAAAAAATCGCTGTCAGTATTAACAAAGCTAATAATAAAATTTACGGCAGTAACTTCAAATGCTCTCTAATTGTTGTTTTATTTTCTTTTTTGACTATTTTTCTTTGTAGTTTTTTATTTTTGTTTTCAAAATATGTATATGAAATTTATTGAAATTATGGTACCATTGTTGAGAGAATATTTATGTGAGAGCATAAGAAAAACGCTGTCAAAATAACATATATATTCTATACCTCTACTGCTTTCTGGGGCTGGTTTTTTGTGTCAATTTGTATGGAAAATGTGTTTATGCCCCAATTCTGTTTGATCATTTACGATTTATCGGCTCATGCCCCAAAAGTGTTTCCTCCCAGAGATATGCGCGTTTTATGATGTGATGGTACACCAAAGATACACGCATTTAAATCTTTAAAATGGCTCTCCTGAACAAAACCGGTTTTTACCCTTAGGTCCATTTCTATTTTGCGCGTCACATATGCTTTTCGACATGAGATACAGACACACTTTTTTCGCACTTTTCGAGAAACGATGGAATATTTTGTTTCACATATTTCCGACGCGAAAAGTTCTCACCAAAGTTACAGAACATGGGTGCTGTTGGACTTTGGAGTTATAGCGGCATACCAAGGGGTTTTTTGATAATTATGTCATTCTCCAATGTGTTGGTATTGTTTTGCAAAATCACGATTTATGGACATGAGAATACTCGTTATTTTTCGAAAATATACATATTGAAAAATTGAAATTGCTCGCTACAAAAATATTAAAATTGGTCGCATTCATAAGACGTAGCTGTTGAGCTCAACTGTTGTGAAACTGTTGGCAACTGTTGGACCCAACAGTTACTTCTTAGAAACGGATTGATGGATGTACTGCAAAATGAACAGCTGATGAACGTAAGCAATTGAAAACGAACGAAAGAGCAACAAATAAACTAACTTAGATTGGCTAAATTAATTAGTTTAGCTAAAGTGTAGGTTTAACACAGATATTTAATGAAGTCAGCAGTCCAGGAATCTTCCATTTTTACAGTAAAATTTGCTCCCTAAAATAAATATTCTGTGTTTGAACAACACTGCAATAAAAAGAAAGACCTGCGCCTATAGTATTTTTATTTTAACGCTGAGCCTCCATGTGCTCAAAAAACGTTTAAACGCAATAGTGAACTAAATATGTAATATATAATACAAAGAGACAGCATGATATACATACATATGTTTGATGAAATTAGTAATTTAATTTAATTCCTTTATTTCGTTCCTTTATCGAATTTTAAATGCAAAATTTAACAAATATTTGCAGCCGCCATCTGGCAAAACGACGTTGCATTATATTATAAACGGCATAAGTCTTTTCGATCAGCTGTTCAGGCTGAGCACAACATGTTGACTATAGGTAGCGAAAAAATTTTATGATGGAAAAAATGGCAGCAATTACTCAACTGTTGATTGGAGCGAAACTACTCAACTATGCGTTTCTAAGACAAACACTCAACGGTTGCTCAACTGTTACGTCTTATGAATGCGACTATTGTAAGCCCAAGAGGTATTTTGTTGCCTTTATTTTACACAAGACTGTATAGTATGTTAAAGCATTAAAAAGTACATTTGCACTGTTGCACATTTGCACCAACAGTAGTTTTCGGTTTTTGAAAATAATGCGTTCTGAAAGCAAAACTCCGTCTGCCAACAAGCAAACAAACATAAAGATATTATTGAATTGGCCCAATAATGCACGATAGTGTGACCGAATTGTACCGATTGTTGTAACAATTGTATTGTAGCCGATACGAACCGAAAAAATTTTCACAATGTGCAACGATAATGGGACCACCCAAGAATAAATTGACAAATATTTTAAAATGTGTGCCGATATAGCACGATCAAAAATTGTCGTAGAATGTGCTACTTGCGCCGATAGTGGGATCTTAACTTAAGAAATAACATAGGCTATACAGTTGAAAAAAAGTATGAACCAGAAAATACACCGATATTGGTGAAACTTAAAAAATAGGTAGATATGCGACTAGAAGAACGCACAGGCTTTCTATTTTAAGTCCTCACAAGGTTTTCACCTTTCGCAATTTATGATCATATTAATTATTTTTTCAATTTGAACAAATGCTAATTTTTATGTTTTAAAACGTCTTTGCAGCAATTTGGAAGAACTATTGAACTGTGATAAATTGGGCAATGATGCGGAACCAACAATTAATTCCGAGCGGGTATCGCCGCCGGCAGAGATAGTTATTAATATTATATAGAGATATAAAGTTTGTAGGTTTTTGAGAGATAATCTCCGGAACCACCGGCGCGATTTCTTAAATTATTTCAGCAAAATGTAGGATGGAGCCTCCAAACGGACACATTACACTTATTGTCCTGCTAAAGTGGTCAGAATAGTATTGTGATGCGGTAAACCTCAACTTATTATTATTTTACTTATTGTGGCTTTAACAGATCTATTAAAGAAAGAGTTTTTACAGTTCACTACTGAAAAAAAAACATATCCTATTAACGTTAGTATGCTGTTAGACCTTCAGTCCGCCTGTCTGAAATTAACTTTGTTTGTCACTTTTTATCGGCTCAACGGCTAAGCCGATTTTGATGAAATTTAAAACATATATAGATCTGCGTCTAAAAGAACATGTAGGCTATATGAAGTTTTTAAGAAGGACCAAAGTAGGGACAGGGGACAATATTTGTCCTCCAAAGCTATGCAACCGATTTTTATGAGGTTCAATACATATATTTACAAGGAAGCATACAAAATTACATTCCTTAGTGAAAAGAAATCACTTTTCGGGGTTGATAATTAAAATTATTTAACAAAATATAATGAAAATAAAATAATTATTATATATCAGTTTAATCTAGGTTTATAAAGCTATCACAACTATTAAAAATAATTTCCTACTCATGCTATAAATATCAGTTTGAAACTATACGCATACTTACATTTCACATTTTTCAAATTCATGTCTTTAAAACTTCAACTTAAAAAAAAGCTTTAAGAAAATTGAAATCTAAAATTTAACTGGGGATGCCTCAATATAATAACTAATTAAATATGAAAAAACTGCAATAACGCGCTAAAGCTAAATAACTACGCACTACAGCAAAGCAGCGGAGTTTTACATACATAGTTAGATTGTTGAAAATTGCAAACCTTGTGTTCCTGTGTTGAATAGGTCACCTCTCCGGTACCTAAATTTCGAACTTCTTCTTCAACATTGTGTGTAACGCCATCATCATTCTTGGTTAATACTTGTTTGGTTGTTGTCTTCACTACCGTTGGTGTACTCACATACTTGCCCAAATTCTGTGTAGTGCTTTTCTTTGGACTGCCAACTACCATTTCTTTAACATTTTCCGTTTCGTATTCGTGTGTCATGTCATCTTCAGAACTAGCCTCGGAATCACGTCGTAGAGCATTTTTTCCCATATGTTTGACGCCGTCAAAGAATTGTTGTCTGGTAATAGGCACGGTTTCAGTTGTAGTACTTACTTGGGCCTGTTTTCCAAAGTGTGATGGATCGATTTGGGCATAATTCAAAATCAGTTTACCAGTAACCGGATCCTTGATAGCAGTCGCGGGATCGATATCTCCTGTGTTGGGATCAATATCACCATATTCGCTCTTAATACGTCCAGTTACGGGGTCAATTTCACCTGTCAATGTCATAGTGTGAGTTACTGTAGTACGGGCACCAGCAAAACGAGGATCGTTGGGGTCCACCTGTACAATTTCACCGGTAATAGGGTCAATCATATTGTAGACATAAACGGTTTTATTAAAGAACTTCAAGACTCGACCCGAGATTGGATCAATTTCGCATGTCTGTGGATCGACTTCTTCAGGACGGCCTCTTTCGTCAACCTTAGAGATAAGCAATATTCTGACAATAATCAGCTTGCCTGTCTTAGGGTCAACGCGAGCCAGTTTCGTATACACTTCACCAGATTCGTTATCAACTTGTGTAGTAGCATAGAGTGGTTCACCAGTAGCAGCGTCTACATCACCGGTTGCTGTGTAGATTTTGCCAGAAGAAGGTTCAATCTTTGTGACATTAGGATCAAGTTTAGTTTGTTTTTTAACTTCGTTAGTTTTGGTATTCAGGTAACCGTAGATAGTGATGACATAGCCTGTCTTAGGATCGACAGCGCTGGAAACAAATTGTTGCTCTTTAGTAGATGGATCAACAGTTCCGGTAGGCATCCAAATTTGATTTGATTTGGGATCGATAATAACTTCCTTATCTTTCGCCGTACTAACTTGGCTAATCGGCGCTTTTGTCTTGGGATCTAAACGTTGTTGTACAACACGTAAAGATATAATTCGGGCATAGTCTTTGTCGGGTTTATTGTTTTTGGGATTAATTTGGTTTTTCAACACTATTTGTCCAGTAGATGGATCAATCTTGATGTCGCGGGTCACTGATTTGCCAGATTTAGGATCGCTGAAGGTAATGGTGTGTCTGACCAAATCAATTTGACCATACTTCGTATCAACTTTACCAGCTCTAGGGTCAAACTGACCCCCTGAAGTTTCCACATGAGCTGTCTTAGGATCGATTATGTTCTTTTTAGAATCATATTTTCCGGCCAATGATGTAACTTCTACAATGGGATCAATTTGTTGGCCAACTTCAATAAGTCGTGCTTGTGTCGAATCTGTTTTTCCTGTTTTGGGGTCTGTCACACCTAAAATAGTGAGTTGTCCAGTTCCTGGATCAACTTTTACATTTTTAAAGACAACGATTTTGCCTGTTTTCGGATCAATCGCCTTTAACTCTCCAGTTCTAGTGTTAATTTCACCGTATTTGGTGTCCAGCAATCCAGAATCCATATTCAAGACTCCGAGCGATCTTTCCACTTCACCATTTGCCGTGTCGACTTTGCCAGTGGCAGGATCTATGCGGCTTGTAATCACGGTCAATTCTACAACTGGGTCATCTTGAGGAGTTATAGCCATAACAAGACCCAAAGAGTCATCCAAACGGCCGGTTTTGGGATCAGTTACTCCAGTAACCAACTGCAGGTGACCAGTTTTTGGATCAACTTCACCTTGATAGGTTTCATTTTTGCCAGTTTTTGTGTTTAAAGCAACTAGTGTGCCCTTCTTGGGGTCAATCAAACCATATTTAGTTTCTATCAGTCCCGTAGTAGGATCTGCAATGCCGGTAGAGTGTTCGACTTGTCCATTTTCAGTATCTATTCTCTTGGTGCTCGGATCAAACTTAGAAGTAATAACCATTATCTTCACACGTTTCTTTTTAGGTTTGCTGGAAGGTACAGAGCTTCCAACCCCAGATGCAGCGGTTCTTGTAGGTGTAGGAGGAGGGATTGAAGATTTTCCCACAGATTGAGGGGAGGCTGTTGATGATCGACCCTCTTTAGTGGGAGTGGAGTCAGTAGAAGAAGCAACCCCTCTACCAGCTACCATTTCTAAAATGTCTTCTTCCAAGGGGACAACTGTAATGATTTGACCCAAAGAACTATCGCTTCTACCTGTTTTAGGATCTATTATGCCACGTAATAACTGTATATGACCTGTTTTGGGATCCACATTACCAGTTATGCTTTCATGTTTTCCGCTGTTGGGATTAAAAGCCACCAAGCTACCCTTTTTAGGATCTATCAAACCATATTTGGTATCCACAAGACCTGTAGCGGGATCTAAAATACCAGTTGTAATGTCCAAAGTGCCATTATCGACATCGATCTTTTTATTCTTGGGATCAATTTTTGAGGTAATGATGGTTATCTTGACACGTTTTTTCTTGGGATCATCTTGTGTTGTAATGGCCATTGCTTGTCCCAAGGAGTTATCAAAGCGACCAGTTTTAGGATCAATAGCACCATTGCAGAAATTAACATTGCCGGTATTAGGATCAACTTCACCATGATGAACTTCCTTCTTGCCTGTCTGAGGATTCACAGCAACTAAAGTAGCATTTTTCGTGTCAATAACACCATACTTAGTACTGACAAGGCCGGTGGAAGGATCAAAAGTACCTATGGAGCTGTCAACAACCCCTTTATCAATGTTAACTTTTTTTGTCTTCGTATCAAATTTGGCAGTCACAACGGTCAGTTTGATCGGTTCTTCTTGTGGAGACACAGCAATTACTTGTCCAAGTGAGTTGTCTAAACGACCGGTTCTAGGATCTGTAACACCATTCAACAAATGAATATGACCGGTCTTAGGATCAACGTTGCCCTGAATAGTTTCTATATTTCCTGTTTTTGGATTCACAACCCCCAACGTACCCTTTTTAGGATCAATTAAACCATAAAATGAGTCCACAAGCCCCGTAGATATATCTAAGTTTCCAGTAGTTTGATCTACAGAACCTTTTTCAATGTCAACACGCTTAGTTTTCGGATCAAATTTAGAGGTCACAATTGTAATCTTAACTCTCTTTTTGGGTGAAACCAATGGTTTATCAGAACCTTCTAATGGCGTAACAGAAATTATTTGACCCAAACTGTTGTCGAAACGTCCTGTTCTTGGATCAGTAACTCCATTGACCAAGTGAATATTACCATTGACGGGATCAATGTCACCTTGATATAATTCCATTTTACCTGTTTTGGGATTAACGGCCACCAAGGTACCCTTTGTGGGATCTATTAAGCCATATTTAGAATCAACAAGACCTGTAGCGGGATCATAAACACCAGATGTAACATCCATTGAACCATTTTCCACATCGATCTTCTTCGTAGTAGGATCGAACTTAGATGTGATGATACAAACTTTAACGTGTTTCTTTTTAGGATCATTCAAAGGAGCAAAAGAATATATTTGGCCTAAAGAATTATCAACACGGCCAGTGGAAGGATCAGTTACATTGTTCAATAAACTTATATTGCCAGTTCTAGGATCATATTCTCCTTGATAAGTTTCTTGTTTTCCCGTTACAGGGTTAAGAGTGGATAAAGTACCGTTTTTAAAATCTAGCAAGCCATATTTCGAGTCAACAACTCCGGTAGCTGAATCGTATGTACCCGTAGAATGATCAACGGAGCCATGCTCAGCATGAACTGTGTTAGTTCTGGGATCAATGCGGGAAGTGATGACGGTTACGTTAACAGGTTCACCATGAGGTGCAATAGATATGATTTGACCCAAGGAATTGTCCAAACGACCTGTTTTTGGATCCGCGACACCGTTAATCAAATGGATATCACCAGATAATGGATCAATTTCTCCTTGATAGGTTTCCTTTTTCCCATTTTTGGGATTCAAAGCAGCCAAAGTAGCTTTCTTAGGATCGATTATGCCATACTTTGAAGCAATGAGACCAGTTGCTGGGTCTAGGCTACCAGTAGAATTATCTACTTTTCCATGAGTAACGTCGATTTTCTTCGTTTTAGGATCAAATTTGGCAGTATTTACGGTAATCTTTACATGAACCTTTTTGGGAGAGTCTTCTAAAGGCGTGATAGCGAATATTTGACCTAAAGAACTATCGAGACGACCGGTTCTTGGATCAACCACACCACTATATAGATGAATATTACCGGTTTGTGGATCAATTTCACCTTGATGGGTTTCCTTTTTGCCCGTATTCGGATTTACAGAAACCAAAGTACCCTTTTTGGGATCAATCACACCATACTTAGAGTCAATCAAACTAGTAGCAGGATCCAATGTACCAGTTGCGTGGTCTACGAAACCATTTTCTGCATCAATTCTCTTGTTTCGGGGATCGAATCTAGAGGTAACTGCAGTAATCTTAACCACTTGAGGAGCGAAAGCAATAATTTGGCCCAACGAACTGTCAGGAAGTCCAGTTCTAGGATCACTGACACCGTGCAGTAAATGTATGTTGCCAGTTTGGGGATCAATATCACCTTTATGAGTCTCCTTTTTACCCGTATTTGAATTTGTTGTTGTTAAAGAACCCTTTTTGGGATCTATTAAACCATATTTTGTATCAATATGGCCTGTAGCAGAATCCAAAGTTCCTTCAGAATGTTCAACAAAACCATTTTCTGCATCGATTTTCTTTATTTTAGGATCAATTTTGCCGGTTATTACCATTACTTTTACTTGGTTTTTAGGTTTTACAAGGCCAACATAAGCAGGCTCTTTGTTATACCTTTCCGAATCCAAAAATGCAGAAGTTGGGTCAACCAAAGGCTTGTAGCTACCTGGAGCACCAGAAACGTATCCCTGAGTTGGACTTTTTGAGGGAGAATACGATCTCTTTTGAGCATCACTCAGAGGCACTGCAGCAGCATCGACAGCACTTCCTTGCAGCTTAGCTTTAGTTGCGGGAGAGAGATTGGCTTCTTTCAACAATTTCGCTTTAGTCTTTGGCGACAGCTGTCCTTTGTCTAACTTGTCACGTGTGCGTGGTGATAGTTGACCAGATTTAAGCTTCTCTGCTTGTTTTTTTAAATCTTCTTCATTTCCGGGAGCATAATTAAATGCTAAGCCAATTTTCTTTTGTTGAGAACCGGGTGACAATTGTTCTTGGCCATCTTGAGCACGTTTAGCGCCATCGGGATCCTGAACATAGCTGAAACCACCAGGAATGTAAGATTTACGCGTGGGACTTACGTCACCATCTCCTTCAGTGTACTCGTACGGTTTTGTGTATCCTGGTGAAGTGGAACCACGTTTCTTGTCAACGTTAGCCTGATCATCAGAAGCAGGCAAGGCTATTTGAAGTTCACTGGGTCTACCTGTTTTATTCTTATCTTTGCCATCTTTAGATGGTGAACCACTCTTGCTCTTGCGTCCCGATGAGAACAAACCAACACCCTATGGCATGTGACAAGTTGGTAAAAATTTGGCCATCGATCACAAGTCACAAATTAAAAGAAAATAAAAAAATTAAAAAGAAAAGAAATGGGAAAGCAAAAATATTAAATAAAAATAAAATTGTGGCAAAAATAAAGAATTTAATTTTGAAAATTATATATAAGAAACTATAAAATAAGTCTACATACAAAATAAGTTTAAACATGTCCATTATTTCAGTTTTCAATGTCATGACCTTTGACTTTAGACAATAGCGAAAGATTATCCTGTTTATTTACGTAATTATATTTCTGTTGATACTTACACGTCTTCCAGATTTGTCAGATTTTTGGGAATCATTAAAATCATCGGTTCCTGAAACATTTTTATTCAATATAAGTACCAGTGCAATATCAAAAACAACAACGTTTTCAAAGGTAATTACCATTCATGCCACCGGCCGCTGCCTTTTCTTTGGCAGCTTTTTCTTTAGCCTCTTTTTCTTTTTTATCCTTTTCTTTCTTTTCCTTCTCTTTTCGTTCCTTTTCATCCTTTTCCTTTTGTTTTTTCTCTCTTAATTTAGCTTCTTCGGCAGCCTTTATTTAAAAATGTAAGAAAAAGTTAAGAAAATTTTAGTGAAATTATAATCTATTTCTTTTTAAAAATAAAAAATTTTATATAAATATATTTGTTCGATAACATAAGGACATGAAGCTTTAAGCATGCTTTTATATATATCGAGGAACATAAATCATATAATAAAGACAAAAACTAAAAGCTTATTTAGATCATAAGAGCAAAGATAAAAGGGCTCAAAAGCGAGTTAAAATGTATCAAACCTGGGAATGAAGTTTTGAACATGGGACTTGCAGAATTTGCTTTATCACAACTAAAAATTAACATCAATATCTTTTTTAGCATAAGATATTACACATTTCATGAAATGCAAAAATCACAATTGTGACTTCACTGATGGTGTTATGAAAATCACATAGGAAGAGACGACAAATTAATCAAGTCTTTTTAGCAAGGGTAAATGTCTAAATTTGTCTGTGTAGACGCGCACTTCATTAGCATCCATCTCTTTTTATACCCTTTACCAAAAAATGGTAAAAGGATATATATAGGTTTGTCATTCCGTGTGTAATTTCTACAATATTAATAAGCGACACATAAAGTATATATATTCTGGATTCTTCTGCATACGGAAGACGAACAAGCCATGTCCGTCTGTCTGTACGTGAAATCGGTTTTCCGCAGCTCCCTGAATAGCTAAGATCCATCCGAAAAAACGCAAAAGTTCAAGTCGCTCGTCATTTTAATTTAAATTTTTTGAATTTATGCCGAATGTAGTGTGTGAGCAATGAAAAATCCTTAACAAAAACGGTATTTTTAATCCATTTTTTTCAAATTACGTTTAAGATGTTGGTAATGAAATAAACTATTTGGTAAAAAAAATAAAACATTTCAGATCTTTACTATAACGCAAATTTTGAACTTTGAGGTGCCATAACTCAACCATTTCTTGTCAAATAGAAATTTGCAGCATATCGACGTAAAAGATATTCAATTACTTTTTCAACTATATGCCATTTATCTCGATCGGACTTTTGGGTTGGGCTCCACAAGGGTTTGAGTGGGACCATATACCGAAAAACACAAAAGTAAAGTTATCTAAAAAACGGTACTTAGGAAACAAATTACGGCGTTTTTCGTCTTCAGAAGGTCCCAATTAACTTATCTAGGCATATGGCGTTCTTGATATTTTTTGGCTGTAAACCAGTGTAATTAAACATATTTTATGTTTTAGGAAAAAGGCTATTTTCTCAGGACCCGTAAGACCTACGGATATGAAATTTGGACAGAGTATGTAGAGCTTTGGTCACTACAACAACGAAGACATAAAAGTTAAAAATTAAAAGGTGTTCCAAAACGAGCATCGAAAAATATTAAAATCCCATGTAATATACATATATACAATTGTATGTACAAGTGGCGCAAAAGTAAAAAGTATTGCTTCCGGGTTGCTTATGCTGTTGATTTAGACATTTCAGTCTGGGCATCATTTTGTACGGTTGCCAGATTTATCGGCTTCGCTGGCATGCTGGCGTTCTGCTCCGGCTGAGCTCGCCGTCTTGGGGGGTGTTCTTGCCGACTTTCGGGCAATAAGCAACAATAAACAAAACAAAAATCATGCCAGCTGCACTTGGAACGATTTAAAACCAAGAAAAAAATGTTTATAAATATATGGAATTTGGAGCCCGAAAGTGGAAATTTTTACTTGAAAAAAAACAAACTATTGGTAAAAAAAAACTAAAAGATTTGTACCCCAAATCACGCATACTTACAAGTCCGTTCTCTCAACATAAATGTCGCAGTCTTGAAATGTAAATACGTCATGTTTTTAAATGTATTCTCGTGACATGTATTATACTAAGCCAATAATAAATGTTGTCGTACTATAAACGAAGCACGATGGATGTATTGGTGTACGTGTATATGACTGTTAACAAGCGATATCGCCAAGAAGTCTTGTTTATAACAAACAATGTAAAGAAGTACTGTTGATACATGTATGCTTTTTATTTTGCATATTGTACGTTTGGGTGTGTGTGTAAGATTTATATAGTGAGCTATTATGCTTGTGTTTAAGGGAGGGTTTTTAACGCAAGCGCACACAACTCATGTAAATGCATGTGTGCGTTTGTATGTGCACAGAAAAATAAGAGAGCATACACAAGTTATGTAGGTATGTATGTATGTACATGCATGACGTTTGTATACGCGCCAATGAGAGAAAAAAGCACAAACACCACAAATTCTTCAGTCACGAACTATGTCTTCTTTATGCTAGGAACACAACTGACACGAACGACGAATTTTTCGGGGGCGAACTTTCGTCATAAAAAATAAAATACATTTGTGCATATAAAAATGAGCACAACACAACACCGCCGTACAACGAAATTCGTCGTGCGTGACGAACTCTGAGATAGATTTATTTCTATTTTGTACGCCGACGAACGACGAAAAAACAAAATTGAGAGAAAATTTTCTCACTCTCTCATTTATTGTACACACATCAACCAACTTTATCAAATATGAGAGATGAATTCGGTGAGTAAATTCGTCGTTATTGTGCTTAACAAGACGAATTCGTCGACGTGGACGAAATTCATCGCTCGTCCCAATTGTGTTCCTAGCATTACTCTTATACCTGCAATAAGTTAAACAAATGTATTGCCGAACACGTTGTTTAACGTTTGTTTCCGAAGATTTCGCTGTAGTAAAGCATTTGAAATTGCCCTCATGTCTTAAAAGTTCTTATAAGATGTCTTGTGCAGGTCTTTAATAAGAGCCATTGGGAGAGTTGTAAAAGAATCATTCGATAATGTGAGTTAAATATGAAAATTAAAATCAAATTTTTTTAGTACTTATTAATAAATTTTCCTTTTTAAACGTCTATCGCTCCTATCGTTGGCGTGCACAAAATGAAGACTTTGAATGCCACAGATATATGAAAAATTCAATTAAATAAAAGAATTGGAAGAGGGGTTGCTTTCATGCAAATGCATGTTTTTTCCCTTAAGTAAATATATTTGCGAAACAAAAAATTTGAATAAAATTGGCATGGATTTCTTTTCCGAATTTTACATCTGGCAGTTCATGTGTTGTCATTTTTTGGTGTCATTTGCATGTGTTTAGTGCCATTCCCATCAAATTTGTTAATAACACACAATTTTGGTGTCATTGTGACAGGAAAGCGACCAATTCTTAAGTAATGCAAGACGGTATCATTTTCTACTAGAGCTGTGCCAAATCGTTCATTCAAATGACCGCTCATTTTCGTTCGTTTGTTAAAAAAGCACTAGTTCGTTCATTTCGTTCATCCGCTCTTTTCAAGAAATAGAACGAAATAAAAGCAAGCAAACAGCTGATTCGTCAAATAAAAAGCGACAAATGCAATGAGTTTGTTATGAATTGTTTAGCAAAATAAGCAAAACAAACAATACAAAATTTAAGAAAAAAAAGCAATTAAAATTTTTAAAATATTAAAGTATTTTATTGGAATAAGAAATCAAAATATTCATATTGCCAAAAGAGCCACATATAAAAAATAAAAATAAACTGTTTATAATATATATGTATGTATGTACATACATATGTATATCAAATTTGTTAAAAGAAAAACTCTTAATATGTTCTAAAAACTTAAGAAATATTAATGGCAATTTAATTAATTTCATCATAATGGTCATACTATAACTAAAAGCAGACAAAAAGGCAAATGAAGTCCAGAATGTGACAAAAAATCTCAAATGAAAAATGAATATGCAAAAAAAAAAACAAAACAAAAACACCGTACTGCGCTCGTTTACTCATTTCGTTGAATTGTACTTTTTATCAGTATTGCTGAGCCAAAACAGTTCGGTAAAATGACAGGCTCTCTTCGTTCATTTTACTGATTCGTTCAATCGTACTCGTTCGTTCATGAACTACACAGCTCTATTGTCTTCTATTGTCTACATCAAGAACCAATTTTGACACAATTACATTTAGTGTGATATCCTTTATCATTGTGAGACTTTGTTTTTCGTATTATTTGTTCATTAATATTTATACAAATGGATAATCGCAAAAGTGGTGGAAAGGACCAGGTCTTAATTTTGTGTGCATGAAGAACTAATGTAGCCGATATTTCTGCCCTTTTTTGCATTTCTATTCCTATTAATGCTACATATACATATGCTTGCATACAGCCTCACGAACCTTCACAAGCTGAATTAGCTGTGTCGTCATGCCAGGCGTCCACTATTCTGTGCTTTTGCACCCTCTTTTTCGTTTTCCAAACTTTTAAATTTATGTACCCGCACACATTTAAAATTCTGTCGGTATATTCTCAATATCAAAATGTCAACACGCTGACATTTTCTTTTTGTGTTTGCAATATAGCCAACTTATTCTCACAGCTGTTTACATCAAATGCGTAAACAGGAGGCAAATTACGGCACTCGTTATTGAACGAAATTACGAAATATTTCAATAGAGTTTATATGGAAATATTTTAAAATTTCGAAACTTATCGAATGCCGTAATTTGGCTCCAGTTTGTGTGGCAATACCAAACAACAAAAAATATCGGAAATGACAAACGTTTCCACTAGTTCCCACTGTTGCCATATTTGTCACAAAATGCCATAGTTTGTACTCGACCTTATACTATGTTCACACTTATGTTTTTAAACGTGTTTAACGACTCGTTCGTGCTTAAGAACTTAAACACGACGATTTTGAGATGTTTTATCATACATTGACTTGTTTTGTTAAACTTCTCAAATGAAGTGTTTAATTTAATTTTAAACTTGAAGTGTTTAAGATTTAAACACTTCCTTAAACACGCAAATGGAATATGTTCAGTCCGTTTTTTGATAGATCTGGCGACTTTTTATTGTTATTAAATGGCGGCACGTGAAAAGTTATTTCGTATACAAGAGAATTAAGTAAAAAATACTCAATTATTAAAAAACATTTGTTGTTTAAAAATAATAAACCAATAAAAAAGCATTATCTTTCGTAAAATTTTACAATAATTTACTGACAAAAACGCCAACCTTAAACATCTCAAATGTAATGTGAACGGTTGTGTTTACTTTTTTAAAACACTTGCCTTAAACACGTTTAAGATCATAAGTGTGAACATGGTATAAGACCATGGGTAAAGTGAATAAAAAATAAGCATTTGCTTTTTACTTAAAAATGTGTTTTAAAACCTAAAATATGTATGTGTTTTTTGTTAACAAATTTTCAAGTAAAAAGCAAATGCTTATTTTTTATTCATTTTGCCCCATAAATGTGAACATGGTATTGTGCATATTTTTGCAAATTTTGCTGAAGATATACCCCCTCCCTAATGCAAAAAAATATTTTACTATAGATTTAAAGTTCATATTAATTGCCAAGCACTTTAAGGCTAACATTGCTTTGTTAAGAAATTGTATGCAAAACACAACTTTAGGTGCGTTTGAGTACTTTTCCAGTAAAATCCAGTAACTCAGTAAATACTGAGTAAATTAAAGAAATTACTCTCAATAAAAAAGTTTGCATATAAAAGTACGCGAACGGAAAAATTGTAAAATCCAGTAAAATATACACAACATCTGATTGACACTTTTGTGCGCTAAAAAATTATATGCAAAAAGTATATCTACATACATACATATGTACATATAAATATATACATACATACATACAGCAAAAAATTGATTTGGAAGCACTAACAACTGAGGGAAGCAATCTATTGTTTACTTGATAACAAAAGCTTCGAAAAATGCTTATGTGGAGCACTTCTTGCTTCTAGCTGGCTCATCTCAAACAAAAAAAAAATTAGTTATTCATGCGCAACGGCAAGTGATTCTGTAACATTGTCTTCCTTACAAAAACGCTTCTAGAAAGCAGTAATTTTTGCTGGGTAGTGGCCAGCCGTATGGAACAAATATGTGTTTTCGAGAAACTTAATGAAAATTTTTTCCACTTGTTTTATAAAAATACACGATATAATGTTTTGTTTATCAATAAAGGAAATAGACACAGATGTTTTTATTTGAACTTATGGGCTTGGCCCACGATGTCGACAAGAAACATTCTATATCTTACTTGTGCATATTGAAAACAAAAACAAACTTTGTTATTTTGTTTTCAGTATATGCACATACATATGTAAGTAAGCCGCTAAATTTTTTAAACTTTTCACCATCGACGTGAAAGGTTATTAGGATTCACAAAAAAAGACAAAAATCTGTGTTGTCGCATATGCCAATCATGACGACAATATTGTTCACTTCCTTTCAAGTAAGTCCAATATGAGTGCATTTATTAAGACAAATATAAAAGGGGAAAAGAACTTTACATATCCTAATATATTCAAGATATCGAAAAACTTTATTCGCGTTTAAAAACAATCTGCTATGTTATGCATTCCAAGTGAAATTACATAGTTCGGAAGTGCTATGGCATTGTTTTTATAAATACATATGTACATATTACAAACAATTATATGAAGATTCCGCACGTTTGAGTTTGCCGTGGAATATATAACATACCCTAATATTTTTCTGGTATCAAACTTAAATAAATGTAATATTATAATATAATACATTTGTTTTTTTTATTTCGAAAATTTCACCAAAACAATAAATTTTTGTTTCACTTTGATTTTGTTTGTTTATTTATATTTAAAAACATATGGTTTCATTTTACTGGATTTTACTGGCAAAAATTTTTCCAGTAAAAATTTGCATTTACTGAGTAAATGAACTGTCATTTTTCTCTCTCAATTCGACCTCTCATTTACTGGATTTTGTGTACGCGAACGCAATCCAGTAAAAAATTTTACAAATTTGAAAAAAATTTTGGATTCTCGAACGCACTTTTTAATTATTTTGTTATTTAATAATAAATACTGGTAACACCACCGTGTTCAACAACCACTTCACAGCTTATTATGAACAAAATTGAATAAAATTTCATTCGGGTATTCAAATATTTTTTTATTTTATTAAATAAATTTTTATTTTCTTGAAGTAAAGCAACCTAATTTAAACAATGCAAACAAGCTTTTGACATGGTAGGAAAATAGGTAAACATTTCTATGAAGTATACGTAAAAAAATATGAGCAACAAAGAAGAATTATCACAGTTTCTTTTATTCGAATGAAATGAGTATTTGAATACCCAGCTTTTTTCGATTTGTTTTGATTGTATGTACATCACTAAAACATTTATTTTTTTATGGATTTTACGATGTATTTTGAATCAATTAATTAATTTTGTGATGTTTTCCATTACATGACAGAAATAGTAAATCTAAACTAAGAGCTAACACTTCTAGTTTCATTTTCAGATGTAACATGAATCAATATGTCTTATATTAACAAAAATATTTGAGGTACAAAATACATATTTTGAAAATATCAACTTAAAGTAGTCTTAAGAAACGTGGGGACCTACTTTAGAAATTTGATGTAATAATTTTTTTAGAATACAACTTTACTTAACATTGCTTTGCAAAGCTTGGTTAAGTGTTTTTGCATAAGACCCTTATATTTTTGCATGATTTGGTCATAAATGCATAGTTTTGTTTCAAATTTTAGATACATACATATATTATTGTTGACAAGTTATTAATAGTTTTTTTTTTGGCAAATTTATTCGCTTGCATTGTTGTAGATTCTAGAACGGTTGTACAAGCACACGCTAAGTGTGTGTGCTAATGTTAATGCAATCTGTCATTTTTATGGTTTCAAGAGGAAATTGTCTGCTTTTAAAGACGAAAGTAGTGAAACAATTTTGCATAAACTTGATATTGTTTTTAAAAATGATAACGGATTTAAATAACAAATTTAATAGATAGTATATTCAATTCATTGTAATGGTTGAGTTAAAAAAATATACAACATTTGAGCCGATTACATCCACAGACGTTACAAGGCCTTTTTCAATGCACAAAACTTTCTAAGAAAAAATTGATTGAATATAAAATTTTTAAATGAAAATAAACGAACAACACTTTCTTTTTTCTATTTACGTATCGCTCCTTTACTGCAATATAAGCATATGAAAAAAATTCGTGTTTGGAGTTAATAATGCAGTAAAAATCGTGTGTAAAATGTAATATGAAAAGCGAAAATGTTTTTGCATCTTTATTTAGTTGTATGCAAATTGAAATTTTTAGTGCATATTTCGCATTTTTGATGTCAGATTTTACGCGCCCAAAATACCTTTTTTAAATGCATGAATACCGTGACCTTGATTATAACAAATGACAGCTTTTAAATTTTAAGCAATTTAAAAATTGTCATTTATTATAATTTTTATTTTGTCACAGAGCTTAGAATATGGGTGTAAGTCACAATTTACGAGTATGTATATGTAATTTAAATTAAAATTTAAAAACAAATAGATTTTCGAAGTTTTTTTTTGCAAAAAAAAGTGTGTTAATTATTTCGCTTTTATAAAAATTTTTTGCAAAACTACCAATCCCATATTTTTATTTGTTCTAAAGCTGATACTAGAAGAAATTTTTAGTTCAAAACTTTCTTTATTGAAGGAACCAGATTGTTACGAAATATACCTATTTTTGTTATAAATATCAAATTTAATGCTTTTTTTTGTAAAATTCCAGTGCTTTAAGCAAAAAATGTATCATGCCACCTTAAAAAAACATGTTTTTTATTTATTTCCAAAAATACTATCTGCGCCCTGCGAAAATAAAAAGAATACAGCAAAAATATTGAAAAAAAAAACATTTTTTGGGATTTTGCGAACTTTGTTTTGGGAATAGCCGGAAAAGAAATGTTCCGGCTATTCCCAAAACATAGAAGAATGAAAAAAATGGAAAAAACAGAAAATTAATAGTGATACTTATAAATGTGTTTACCAAAGGTAAATCAATTGTATACACAACAATCGTTTCTCATATTCCGTTTCATTGTAAATTTAAGTTAAATAGCTGATGTTAATAAGAATCTCTACCCAAGTAGATAGACTAGGGTGCTGATGAAGTGCGTGGCTGCACAGAAAAGTATCGGTATTTCCCCCAGCTTACAGTCTAAGTTTAATTTTTCTTCTCTTCTTTAGAAACTCACATTAATTAATAAAAATATTTCATTCAATAAGAATTGAAATTACTGAACTTGAGCCTAACTATGAATTATTTCTGATTAAAATTCACTACAGTTCAATTAAAAAAATCTAAAAATTTCTCACATTTTGCCAAATTTTAACAAATTAAACGTTTGACGCATTAGCTTTTATAAGACCACGTGTGGGTTTTCTGAGTCCCAAATGCGGATGAAAATGAGTTTCATCTGAAAAGATGATTTTTTTTTTGACAAAATCGACATGTTTGGTTTGGAAATAAATTTCCAATAAATCCCAGTGTTCATTTCGTTCAGTGGAGATAATATGTACATATCGATGGCTTAATATAAGAAAGGCGGAACTCAAGTTTTGGATATTTTTTAGGAGAAGCAAAACACTGAAGAAAAACTAAAGCATTTACATGAAGAAATAATTTTTAAAGTCACTAAGATCTTCTTGTTTCCCAGAAAACGTTAAAATTCCATTTCGAAAAAATCGAGATACATATGTCATCGATATACTGAATCTTGTGACAGAATAAAAGGTCTGTCTGCGTACTTTTCCAGTAGCAAATACTCAGTCAACTTTTTTTGGGGAGGTCTTACTCTCTTTTTTTTTACTCTGTCGACTGAAAATATCTTAAAAAGTTCGCAGACAGTATCCAGTAAAATCTTGCAAGAAAACAGCTGATCGGTGTGTAAACAATTGAAATAACAAAGCAAAAGAATTTTATTTTTATTTTATTTATTTATAACAATAACCAACCGATCCCATAGGGCCATATATAGTTGATGAACTACAAGAATAGCTTAATAATTAAACATGTGGGTAACAAATAAACTAGACGCAATATTCATGAAAAAAAAATAATAATATGTAGTTATAAAATTATTAGATGAGAATATTACTTATAAATTGGAAGATATATTGCGCATGAAGTTAACTATATGTATTCGGAATCTAGATCAGTTCAATTGTGAGAAATGTTCAACAAGCTTGCCTGTGAATGAATTACGAGTAATATGGAATGCTCTTAAGGATCGTGGCAGTGAATTTCAACATTTGGCGACTCGTGCAGTAAATGATCTTTCATAAATAAGACGATTTCGAATGGGGAAGAGAAGATGTGGGTTTCTATCACTTTGCAAAAACGTAAAATGTCTACGGAGATAGTCTGGACAGTCTGTGAGCATGACATTATAAAAGAAAAGTAGTGATCTAATCTGTATGAAGTTTATAAAACTACAGCCCAAAAAATCAATAACATGCATAGAAACATGATCGTTAATTCGTAGTTGGTATATAAAGCCAAATGCCACACAAGCGTAAAAAAAGCGTAACCAACTAATTACTAATGAAAAACTGTTTGATTCAGACATGTAATTATTAAGTTAAACAGTTTAGTACATAATTAATAGACAATTTTATAGAATCCAAAATGATTGCAAACTATTTAAATCAATAAATATATGTCTGAATCAAAAAGTTTTTCATTAGTAATTAGTTGGTTACGTTTTTTTTGGGCAAATGACACAAGAAATGCCAGATGTAAACTCAGCCTAAGGCACACCTATTTGAATTTTCAGCGCTACAGCCAGAGTATACCTCAATACATTATAATAAATTAGACATCAATAAGGAGTGAGCTATGCTCTTTCTAATATGTAAGAGCAGGTATAAATTCATTGCATAAAGTCTTCGTAAGGTTAAGTTTATTTTAGAAAATAGTCCATTAATATGGTGTCGGAAACTAAGAGTATTGTCTAGTAAAACACCAAGACATTTCATACGATCGACAAAATCAATGAGTTGACCAGCAAAATAGCATTATTGGAATCATTGGTTCTGCTTTTACGCCACGGTCGCACTGTATACTTGGACGTTTCTAGCATGCAATAAAGTGTTTGGTTTATTATAATTTATTATAAACTTTAAAAATCAACACAATTGTAACTATTTACCTCTGCCATTGTTAAATTTCAATTTCTATTTTCATTTCACAAAAATTATTTCATTCAAAAAGTAATAAAAACAGCTGTTCAAACTAGTTGCAAAATCTTGCAAGAAGAAATTTCTCCAGTAACATTTTGCAAGTTCTCTAACTTCCAACTGTCAAAAAATTCTCTTTTTGGCTCTCTCGCTACAAGAGATTTGGAGTACGCAGACAACATTTTGCAAGATTTTGTAACATTTTGCACAAAATTATGCAAAATATGTGTACGCAGACAGACCTAAAATGACATAGGTATTGCCAGATTCGAAAGAACCGCTAGTTCAAATTCAAACCGATAAACATTTCTTAAATTATAAGTGCTAACTATCAAAGAAATTATTTTAAAAAATTATAAAAGGAAAGCCCGATAAAAGTTCAAAATAAAAAGATGAACTGCTGCAGAAGAAAAGGTAGCTCACACTTACGGCCCTTTTCACAATGTACAATTAAAAGCTAACAGGAACTGTAATGGCAAGTTTTGTATGAAGAAGTGTCAGTTAAAGTTCACGTTAACTCTTAATCATACATTGTGAAAAGGGACGTTAGATGTTTAAAATCGTTGTAAATTTAAACGAGTTTTAAATTTAATATGAACCATGAATTGCGCTATTATAAATATGTACCCTACTGCTATCACAGCGCTCAATGTGGTTTTGGCCGTTTCTCAATTTTATTTAAATTTTCTCAATTTAAAATTACGATTTCTATATTTCGTGTTTCTCAATTTTGTCAATTTAAAATTAGAATTCCTAATTACATTTGGAAGTTACTCAAATTCAAATTGAAATTCTCGTTTTCATTTAAAATTTTCTGCTGGCAGGACAGGTTTTATTAAATGGATTTTTTATTATTGTTGTTATAAGACTTATAAACAAGCAGCCACATCTCCCTCTTTCCAAACCAAGGCTAAGAAGTTTAACTCGCTTTTAAGCTTATAAAACAAAGATGTCTTAAGATTTTAATCACAAATAAATAAATAAAAATATGTTTTGTTTTTGTACAAAATTTGGTTTTGCGTCTGTTTCTGTTAAAAGTGTCTGTATGTGAGTATATACTTTTATGTGTTATACATTTAGATAATTAAAAAAATGTACAAGTCATTTAATATGGCGTTTGATTTGAGAATTTTGAATTATTTACGTCTACACATTTACATATATTTACATACATACATATACAGTATTTTCCGTCTAAACGAAACCTTTTTCAAATTAAACGAATCCATTTTCAAATTAAGCGAAACCTTTTTCAAATTAAATGAAATCTTTTTCAAATTAAATTCAACTTTATTCGATCACATTGCAAATTTTTTCAAATTAAATAAAACCATTTTTATAATTTTGTTGAAATTTTTGTTGTTTTTGCTTTGCATCAATATTTTTAACTATTTTACATTTTTTTTGTTGGTATTATTATTTGGTTTTCCACTGTAAACTCGGCCCGCTACCAAAAATTTCTTCGCGAGCTCATATGGAAAATTGAAAGAAGACTAGAGTTACAAAACTCATTTTTAATTATGGATAATGCCAAAATCCATAAATTCCGAGATATACGGCATTTGGTGGACAATAGTGAATGTACATTTTCTAAGTTAAAATTCCATGACCCATCCTTATTAAGTGATATAACCACTAAGCGAAACATATTTAGTATTTATAATTGAGGAAAGCATCGAACAAATTAATCAAAATGATTGTGTGAACTATGTCGTGGACGTGCTCATCCAAATTTCTAAAGCGGCAAATGGACAAACTCTTCTTTAATTTTATAAATCAATATGTATATTATTTTTTTATATACTCGTACAACGGATTATGCTTTGTATTTTTTTTCACCCCCGACTAAAAAAGGGTTGTTATATGTTTGTAGTGTGTGTCTATGTATCTGTGTGTCTGTCCGTGTGCACGTACATGCCAAGCGGCTGAACCGATTATCATTTAGTTTTTTTTTTGTTTGAAAGGTGACTTGATCGAGAGGGTTCTTAGCTATGCCTGAAGAAAATCGTCCAGCCGTTTAGAAGATATCACATCTTCTCTCTCTCTCTCTCTCTATATATATATATATATATATATATATATATATATAGAAAAAGCTGAATCACCAGCAAATAAATTTCAAATTTTTAATTTTTGTTATTGTTTAATTTAATTGTTTTATTTTATTTAAAAAAAGTTTCGTTCAATTTGAAAATGGGTTCGTTTAATTTGAATCAGGTTTCGTTTAATTTGTAAAGGGTTTCGTTTAATATGAAAAAAGTTTCGTTCCATTCATTTAATTTGAAATGGGGTTTCGTTTAATTTGAAAAAGGTTTTATTTAAACTAAAAATGCTACATGTAGTATGTTTAGTACACATATTCCCTTAGATGCTAAACATTTCTTATATGTACATATGTAATAAAAAGCGGGATTTTGAAATATTTATATAAAGGTAGAAGAAAATTGGTGGGAATTTTAATGGTTTTCTCAGCATATTTTAACAGACATATAATTATAATTTTCATTATATACATACATACATAGATATATACATATGTATATATGTACTTATTTATAGTAAAATAGTTTAATGTTATTATTTAAGTTTAAAGTTAGTTGATTATTTTAGTAAAATAGCAAAAATTTAGATAGACATAAATATGGAATATATAGTTTTATATTTTATTAATTTAATAAAAAAACACGCAAACGATTGATATTAGTATAAACGATATTATAAATGAAAATGTTTTATTTAAAAATAAAAGTCCAAAGGCTAATTTTATAAAGCGCAATGTTTCAAATTCGAATTAAAACCTTTTTCAACTCAAACGCGAAACACTTGGAAAATTCAGCCTTTATTCAAAATAAACGAGTGCATAAATTTAAAAATACTTCGAAGATCTGTTTTTGTATATCCAACGAATAAATACTGTACAAATTTGAATACAAAAAAATACTCAGATATAAAACTTAAAAGGATTTTGTAACCAAATTCTTCAGTTACTGCCAAAGGACTTCTTTCTCTTTTGCTCTCAATAAAGTAAATTACGAAAAAACAGAGATATTGACAAAAAAAAACGAAAACTCTACAGCAACTTAGAAGATTAATCAAATTCAAGCTAAAACTAAAAGTGAAATCTAAAAGATTTTTAAAAATTAAATAGTATATAGAAATGTATAAAGAAAATAGAAGAGGAATATGTATGTATTGTATGTAATTTAAGCAGAAAAGTTAGAAGATGTTAACCTGATCGTCAGGGCCCAAAAAGGCGGCTGCTGCTGAGGCAGCATCGGCCGCAGCACCGGTATTAGTCTCGTAATCACCTTCGAGGGAACTCTGCGAAGAAGCCGAAGCAGTACCAGTGCTAGATTCACGTATCAACTAAGAGTAACCATAATTGTAATGTATTTGGGAGACACATACAACAGACGTTTAAATAACCAGAGCAACATTTTGTTTTAATATCGTGAATGTTTATTTTTTAATTTTTATTTTGTGAGTGAATGGATGTGTGTTGATTAGGGATGACATGTAAAAAAACGCGTTTAAAAAGCGTGTTAAAGTATGTTTTATGGGTGGTTTATAGTGTGTAATAAATTTTGATATTTTTGTGTGAGGAATTGCAAAAATACATTAAAATAATGCAGGATTAGTAAGAAGTGTCAACAGTAGAGTAGTTAAAGTATCAAAACAATCAAACCATTGTAAAGGATGTATTGATGTATTTTGTTTTGTAGTAAAATAAAAAGTAAACAAAATATGGAGAAGGAATTAATTAAGAATATTAAGACACTGTTAAAATAATTTTTACTTTTGTTTCATATAAAAGTAACAGAAGGGGAAATGTTCCGATTACAATTACAAATTCTTTAGTGATTTTAGGCAAACTTATGCCTAACTTACCTTTTCCTTTTTATCCTTCTTCAAAGGACTTCGGCTGCGTGGAGAATCCAAATCGGGTATATGTTCCGGTGGATGACCCATGGTATGACGTTTCTGCGAATCCTTTTCCTTTTCAGCTAAGGCCAAGGCTAAAAATTTAAGAACAATAATTTCAAATGTTCTGATTAAAAAAAACAAAATTCATGTGTCATACCATCCATTGATCGAGAAGTTAAACGTCTGCCCGACAAACTTCTATCGAACTTGGGTGCCGCACGATCTACTGGGTTTTTACGGCTCTCATACATGGTACGTCCTGAATAACGATATGTGGACCCAAAACGTGGAAACAGTGTCGATTTGTTTGTTGGTTCTGGTGTCATCAAACGGAAAAATGTGTGATGTTCTACACATGACTTCCAAAGCTTCTTCGCTGCTCTATGATTTGCCAATTTAAACCCAATGGTGACTTCGTGCTGTTCAAATTCGCCTGGACGTATTTTGATGTAGAAATGGTGGCGCTTATAGGATATTTTCAAAATTTTTGGCCAGGCAAAACGATTGATGCGTAATCTAAGTATACAGAAAGACGATTAATTTTCTAATCCAAAATTACACAATATGCAACCTTACTTGTCTCTGTACACCAATAATCCGGAGGCACAAACGCCCAACATGATGTCTACGCCTTCAGAGTCTTTAGCTGGATGTAAGTCCACGCCATACATTGCCAATTTCTTTGCATTTTCCAGGTAATGTAACTCAGCTTCGGCTGGCGATTGCCCTCTGAAAGAATAAAGTTATAATTTCTTATCTTATCAAGTACTTTGTTAGTGGATATTTAGATTATCAAATAATATAAAATCCTCACAAAAACATAAATGTGAAAAAAGGCCAAGTTCCTTTCCAAAATTTCGGCCATCAAAAGTAGTGAGATACAAATTTTCACCAAGTTCGTGTTTGGTACAATACCTATCACTGCATTTAGGTATGCATTATCTAAATTTGTAATCGTAAGGGTGTTATATAATTTCTAGATAATCTGCTTACTTGACAACATTTTTCCCGATATAAAGAAACGAACAAATACTGCCAAGTTAGCACATTATCTAGAAACTATATAGCACCCTTACAATTACAAGTTTATGAAATGCATACCATATTGCAGTGATAGGTATTGTACCAAACATGAACTTGGTCAAAATTTTTATCTCAATACTTTTGATGGACGAAATTTTGGAAAGGATCTTGGCCTTTTTCACATTTATGTTTTTGTGAAGATCTGATTACTTTTTGAAGGTTTTCTTAATAAAGCTTTTTAAACTTTAAATTTCTAGTCTGTTATAGTTCTATTCATAATGTCTGCGCCAGTTTAAAAGGCAGAGTTACATACAATATTGGGTTATAGGGTGATATGTGCACCATTGTGTCATAATAAGGACCGAGTAATTTCATTAATTTTTTAAGTCATCTGAGTAGAAATATGTAAAATGTAGTGTAAATTTTAGTGTAGTAAAGTCTGCTCAGACGAAGTCCTTTAGAAAACGCAAAATTAAATGCTAGCATGAGTGAAATGTGCAGCAAGGTTTCAATACAGTAGCTTGTGTTTTAAATTTATCTAGTTTCTAACTTACATAAATAAGCCTATTTTAGTTTTTTGCAAAATTTCAGTTCTCTTCCGTATAATATTTCAATACAAATTTGATAAACGTGGCCCTACTTCCCTAATTTAACAATCGGTGCTTTCAGATTTTTCCTGTTCGTAAATCCTTTAACTTAAATTCTTAATTTTGAGCTTAAAGTGCGTGTACATGCCCCCCATTGAAACTTCCAGGATTTTAAATCTTTCTTGGTGATCTCTTATTTAAATTTATTTTTGTATTGAATTTAAGCTCTCTAGTGCAAATTGTAGCTTGAAATGTTATGGCCGTTACCCCCACTCTCCGTCACTTTTTTAAACTCAAGATTTTGTTATGAGCAGCGCTCAATTATCATCGTATGCTTTTCAAGATGATAGCTTTTAGTTAAAGCTTCAGTTAAAACCTTCAGTAAAAAATTATCGTGGCCTCTGCCACTCCTGGTTAAAATATTTGGGTTTTTAGATTTTTCTATTTGGTTTCTCATCTTGACCTACTTGCGTATCAAACTTCAGCTCTCTAACGAAAATTTAATTATTTAATTCTTATGGGCGTATTCCAGCCCACTTTTTTTAAATAATTTTTTTGCCAGTGCCAATCATACGTGTCAAGTTTCATTGGAAACGGATATTAATATTTAAATAAATAGTATATTCAAATATGCTGACCCGAAGTACATGAAATAGGAGGCTTAAATTGTATGAGCGTGTTAACGCCCACTTTTTCAACGAAAATTTATACCCTTGTACTATTGCAACATGTATGCCAAATTTCAATAAAATCGCTTGAGTTTAAAGTCTTAGATTTTTTTAAGTTCTGAGGCTTATGGGCGCAGCCCCGCCCTCCTAGGTAAAATTTTTGGGTTTTCAGATGTTTCTAGTAATAGTAATAATAATTTCAGCTCACTAGCGAAAATTTTAATTTTTATTTGGCTAACAGTAATTTTTCCTGTTTAGTTTCGTTGGAAACGGGTAATAGTAAATACATAAATAGTACATTTAAATGTGCTGACCCGAAACACACGAAATAGGACGCTTAAATTGTATGGGCATGTAAACGCCCACTTTTTTCAATAAATATTTAGAGCCTGGTATTATTGCAACATGTGTGCCAAATTTTAATAAAATCGCTTGAGTTAAACGCCTTAGAAATGTTTTTTTAATTCTTAACATTATGGGCGTAGCCCCGCACCCTTGGTTAAAATTTTCGGGTTTTCAGATATTTTTTAGGTGAGTACTACTTGTGTACGAAATTTCAGCTCACTAGCGCAAATTTTAATTTTTATGGGCGTAAACCCGCCCCCCTGGTTAAAATTTTCAGGTTTTAAAATTTTTCTAGTTCATTGCTCACCTAGATGAACTCGTGTAACAAATTTCAGCTTTCTAGCTATAGCGGAAGTGCTACACCAATTTGATGAGTGGTCAGTGGTCAGTGAGTATGTCTTAAAATATGCACTTTTTGCACCTCCATATCTGCGGAACCTTTCATTGTAAAACTTTCAAACATATGAGGTAACATGAATTTATTCAAATTATGGTTTAAATTTTATAATTTTACGATTGCGGGGAACAAAGTTATGAGGCGGTAAAAACAACTCGAATGGCTTCCTGTAAATATACACACTGCGTGCATTGGCCGGAACTTGGCCTGGCGCACTGCCGTGCGCCTAGATTAAAATTTTTGAGAACTCCCGACAGATCCCTACATTCTAGTAATACAGGGTTTCAAAAACCGCCGGTCTGGAAGGGCTGTTAGCTGTTAAATATCTTTCATCTAAAGTGTCTTTTTAGTGAAAGGTTTGCCACTTAAGAATATGGTTCCTTAAACAACCAAAGAACGTGTAAAAATGGTTAAAACTTACTACTAAAGTAGTGGTTCAAAAATGGTGACCATTTTCGAGAATTACGGTTAAGTTGTATGGTCGTAATAATAGAACTACTGCGCAAGGAATTGGCAAGATTATAAAGAAATTCGAAGAGACTGGAAGCGTTACAGAGCTGCTCATGCCTGTTCATTATAGCTATGTGCGCACTGCCAAAAATATCGCTTCTGTTAATGAAAGTGTGGCGGATCATCAGAAATCGGGCATATCTTACGATTCCTTATTGTACATTTTGGATTTTCACCTCCACCCATATAAAGTGCAACCAGTGTTGCCAGAATTTCCAAGGATAAAATCTTAAAAATTGTTCACGAAAAAATCTTCAAAATCCGCATTTTACTCGTATTTTTAAAATCTTAAAAGCAATTTTTAAAACAATTTTTTTATATTTTATTCAATAGGGTTTAATAGAATTTATTCTACAGACATTGAACGTCTTTTACGTGAAAAAGGACAGCTAGAAGGCAATGGCAACAGCACAGATCACTCCAAAATAAAATTAGATTTAAAGAGTGCACTAGACGACTCCAAGAGCTGCTGGCTTATGAAAAAACTGTATGTCTAAAAAATTATCTGGAAAATCTTGATGCCACACCTGCATCAAATTACTCCTTGTGGCGAGCTGCTAGAAAGCTTAAAACACCTGTTGAATATAGACCACCTCTGCGCACTTCTACCGGAGGTTGGGCCAGAAGCGATACTGAAAAAGGTAACATATTTGTTGAGCATTTAAAATCCGTATTTACCCCAAACACATGTTCTGGTGTTGTTGATTTACCGAGTGTAGTTGCGCTGCCCCCTCGACCCATAAAATTTAAGACGCGTGATGGTTAGAAACTAATTGCTGAACTCAACCCGAAGAAAGCTCCAGGTATTGATGGAATAAGTAACAATATGCTGATAAATTTGCCCGATATTGCAATTAGAATCCTGTTATTTATTTTTAACGGCATTTTACGACTGGAGTATTATCCACAAAGCTGGAAGCTTGCGAAGGTCAAAATGATTCCAAAGCCGGGCAAAGACCTTACCAAGGCTGAGTCATACAGGCCAATAAGTCTGCTATCAACAATGACAAAACTCTTCGAAAAGCTGCTCATGACAAAATTGTCCCCAATTTTAACTGATAGTGGGTGCATCCCAGACCATCAATTTGGTTTTAGAAGTCAGCATAGCACCATTGAACAAACCCATAGATTGGTGCAATTTATAAGAAGAACTTTTGAAGAAAAAATCTATTGTTCTGCCCTGTTTATTGACGTTTCTCAGGCATTTGATAAAGTGTGGCATGAAGGCCTTATATTAAAATTAAAATCATATTTACCAATAAATTTTCTGAATCTATTAGAAAGTTTCATAACTACCCGAAAGTTTACGATTGTGGAAGGAGAATTCACGAGTCTGCCCCAATCTATATCATCCGGTGTGCCATAGGGGAGCATACTGGGGCCAGTTTTGTATTTGATCTATACTTGTGATATGCCTTTGAGCAGCAATATCCTTACATCTACGTTTGCCGATGATACAGCCTGCCTTAGTATGCACAAAAACCCTCACGAGGCTTCCCGATATCTTCAAGAACATATTACACAGTTGGAAATCTGGTTGAACTTATGGAGAATTAAAGTCAATGAACAAAAGTGTGTCCATACAACGTTTACACTAAGAAGAGATACTTGTTCCCCCATTCGAATCAACAATCAAAATATTCCTCAACATTCCCAAGTGAAATACCTTGGTATACACCTTGATCGAAGGCTTACATGGAAAAATCATATTGACTTTAAGCTAACTCAGATGAAACTTAAGTTATCTCAAATACACTGGTTGATTGGCAGAAATTCAACACTTAGTCTGGACTTCAAACTTTTAATATACAAGTCATTTTTGAAGCCAATATGTTACGGTATCCAGTTATGGGGCACTGCTCCAGCTTGCATTGTAGAGAGAATTCAACGAAGACAAAACAAAATTTTAAGGTTAATAACATCTGCTCCAAGGTAAATTAAGAATTCAAATTTACATCGTGATTTAAAAATGCCACTTGTGACTGAAGAAATTGCAAGATACGCAGGCAAATACTTAACAAAACTCGAGTCACATCCTAATCCGCTTGCTGGTAATATTTTGAGCTTTACTGGACACATCCGCCTAAAAAAGAGGGACACAAGGGCTATTTTACTCAACACTCTAGATGAAAATGATTGAAAATACATTTAATTTTCCTTTTTGATTATCACTGCTTTGTATTATTTAAACTATCACTAAGTTTTGGCCGACATTGGTCGGGCTAAATAATTATATTTTAGCTTTAAGATTTTATCACTTATTGTTAGTTCATATTTGAAGATATAATAAATTTATATGGGCGTATATGCCTTGGGGTCCAAGGCTTTAGACGCGACCCTCACAGCATCTCTAGAGCAAATGTCAACCTCAGGCTTCACGTGGCGGATCCTGCTTTCACAGATGATGCTCTGGCGTCCGAATAAAAGGCGGTATAACCTGTACACTACCACAGGTATGCTCTAACAGGAAATGGTTAGAACAACCGGAGATAAGGGGTCAGTTTGGATACCCTCATATTCGTCTTACCAAACCACACCCAAGGTAGCAGCCCTACCACCAAACTAGGCAACATTAGGCTAATCCCCTATTGCGGCTGAATCAGCGCACGATTACAACATAACCACAAAGAAGAAGGAACACAAAACAGACAGATATCTTGATGACGTACCCCGAATGTCCCCGGATACGATTTGCTACATGGAATGTACACACTTTGTTTCAAACAGGAAGGTTAGCTCAACTATCGGCAGAGTTAAAAATACTGAATATATCTGTTATTGGTATTAGCGAAATGAGGTGGAACGGCACCGGAGACTTCACAAGCTCTCAGGGTGACCGCATACTGTTCTCTGGTCGTAAAGAAGGTGAAGCTCATACGCACGGAGTAGGAATATTTATAAGTCATTGGGTCACATATAAGTCAGGGTCAGCTATTTCCCAACGAATTATAACAGCCCAGCTCAACAGCAGTATCGGCAAAATTACAATTGTTCAATGTTACGCGCCTACCGAGGTATATGCCCAGGAAACTAAAGAACAATTTTACGATCAACTAAATCACGTTTTAGATAAAGTTGATAGGAACGATATCCTTATATTAATGGGAGAATTTAACGCGCGCATCGGGCATTAAAATGAAAACGTTGAACAAATTATGGGATAAAACAGCCCGGGCGATAGAAACGAAAATGGTGTTCTGTTTCTGGAAACATGTGCGGCGCATGAACTTGCTATAGGTGACTTCTACTTCCCTCACAAACTACAATACAAAATAACGTGGCAATCGAGAGACGCACGACATACCATTCATAGCCAAATCGATCATTTCTGTATTACAAGAAAATTGCTCAAAATACTACAAGACGTCAGAGTACTGCGTAGCGCTGATATAGCTTCCGACCAATATCTCTTGATAGCCGAGTTAAATCTAACGCTTCGCAAACACAAGCACTTCCCGGTATCGAATCAACTAAATCGACGACCCTACAACGTCAACAAGTTGAAAGACGAAGACGCTAATAGGAGATTAGTTTCTTGCATTGCTGAAAAACATCAAAGTATTCAACCAATCTCCCAACTAAGCTCTAACTTAGATGACGAGTGGTGAGGATTAAGGCTATTATCAGCGACTCCGCTAATGAAATTGTTGCTTTTTCCAGAAAGAAAAATAAAGAATGGCTCTCAGCTAACTTTTGGAGCGTACTGGAAGAACGGCGTTGAACACGAGTAATGATGCTATCAGAAAAAGACCCCTCTCCTAAAAACGAGCTGCAATCCAATCTGTCAAACCTTATCAAGAAAGTTAAGAGTTAAGAGATAGGAACAATAAAAGAAACTATTTCAACACCACCGCCACTGAAGCTGAAAACGCTGCAAGTCAAGGTAACCTAAAAACCGTTTTCAACGTGATCGGAAAATTTTCCGGTGAAAAACCCAACACAAATATACCTATAAAAGATAAAACTGGAACAACTTATAAGGTGGAAGGAATATTTTGAGGAAACCCTAATCCATCCCTGTAACGCAGACAGCTCCTCACAAAGTGATGATGCAATTTATACCAGAACTCCACCCCCACTAACAACAGTTTGCATAGATCCCCCCACTCTCGACGAAATATCAAATGCCATTACACAACTAAAAAATTAAAGAGCTGCCGGCATTGATAACCTTCCCGCCGAATTTTTCAAATCTGCGCCGACTACCGTCGCTGAAATATTACTGCCTCTATTCCAAAAAATATGGACGACTGACAATTTTCCCCAGGAATGGAAATAAAGTATTATAATTGAAATACCTAAAATGGTATTTAACGAGGTAATACTTAACCGTATGCTCGAGCCTTTGGATGCGCACCTCAGAAAAAAACAAGCCGGCTTCCGCCCCAACCGCTCTTGTGTAGAACAATGTAACGAGTATAACACAACGCTATACTTAACGGTTATCGACTTTGACGCGATAAACAGAGAAAAAATATGGGGATCATTAGAAAGTAAAGGCGTTCCGCAGAAGCTAATTAACCTAATAAAAGCCCAATACAACGATGCAAAGATGCGTGTACTACGGTACGGTAAAAGCAGTCAACCATTCAACACATTAAGCGGTGTAAACAAATGGTGACTTCTCTCTCCGTTCTTTTTTATCCCAACCCTTGATGTTATTCTTGCATATACAAATAGTCCAAACATGGGTATCCACTGAAGAATAAACCAGCAACTCGAAGATTTAGAATAAGCTGACGATATCGTGCTAAAGCCGAAGAATTTGGTTTACAAATAAACGCAGCAAAAACAAAGTGTATCGCAGTTAAAAGTAACCAGCAAACAACATTCACTCTGAACAACAACACAATTCAAAAACTAAATTACTTCTGATATCTTGGAAGTAACATCACACCCGACGGCGGTGCAGTTGACTACGTAGATATGCGAATACATAAGGCAAAGGCAACGTTCTATAAGCTGAGAAAAGTATGGTTATCTAACGCCCTTTAACCAAAAATAAAGATACACAATACAACGCCTGAATTAAGTCGATACTTCTATATGGCTCCGAAAGTTTCACAAACAGATGCCTGCGTAATATATTAAAAATCTGGTGGCCAAGAATAATATGAAATGAACAACTACTACAAATTTCTGAGCAGGAAGAGATCAATAAGCAAGTCAGAAGAGAAAATACAATTGGTTAGGTCACACTCTTCGCAAACTCTATGACGAAGTATGCCACGCAACACTACAATGGAACCCACCAGGTGTACGCTCGCGGGGAAGACCGAAGACTACTTGGAGACGCACTATCTTCCTTGAGACAGCGAAATCTTTCAACGAACTTAGACACATTGCAACAGACAGAAACGAATGGAGATTCTGCGTAAACAGCTTATGTTCCTGATGGAATTCGCTAATAAATATATAATATGTGTAAAATAAATATGTCTTTGTTAGCACATATTTATAAAATTTAAACTCGCTTTAAAATTTATTTTATTTAGTTTTCAGTTGAAAAATAAAATAGATTCATATCGAATATAAATTATTTGCTGGGTTTTGTATGAGTTTCAAAGCCTACTAAGCTTATTTTATCTTTGTGATTTTCAAAAATATTATTATTTTATGAATTCTCATATAGTTTTTGAAAGTCTGTGCATAAAGTAAGAGGTTTGTGACTGTTCAAAATTTGTGGTTGAAGTCTACTGATGATTTGGTTCAAGCGCCAATGAAATACGGAAATAGACCAAGCTGAACCACCAGCAAATAAATTTCAAATTAAAATATAATTGTGACAATATGTCGAATAATAAATTTCTTAAATTATTTAGTTTTCTTTAATGCATGAAGAATGTGCATTTCGTTTCTGCTTAAGAAAATCATCAGTAGACTACAACCAAAAGTTTTTGAAATAAAGCAATATGTTTATAGAACGAATGTCAATATTAGATCTGTTCATTTACTTTCACAGCAGAAACTAGCAAAGAGAGAGTATGACAGATATTTACAAAATTACTCTCCCAAATGTGAAAAAGTAAATGAACGCTTTACTTGTAAAAACTTGCAAGAAAATTTTATTCATATCAGAACCATGGATGGAAATCATGATATAATTGTACTTTTTCTGATGTATTTTGTTTGATAATATTTTAAATTGCATTTTTTTAAGAAATTGATATTTAAAATAAAATACTTTACACAGTTTCATGTATATTTACGATTTTTATACATTTTTCATCCTTTTTTAAATTTATTCCATCTCTGATCATATATGAGAAACAAACAAAATTATATGCCATTAAAATTTAATTTATGTGGCTTAATAAAAGAAAGAAAATAAGTTAAGAAAACATGCTTCCTTTTTTCATACGTATATACATATGTTTTTTAACAAAGAAATGCAAACTTTTTCAGTTTTCCTTTTTCAAATATTTTTGTAAATAATTTATTTGACAACAGAACACACAACAGGTGGTTGAATAATTCTTGCAAGTAAAAATTTTACTTGTAATAATTTGTAACGATTTGTTTGTCTCTAATTTTTTTCTCTTTTGACGCTCTCTCCTTGCAAACTTTTTGGGTTAATGAATACTTTCCAGTACCAATTGTTACTAATTCGTAATAATTTTTAGTAAATGAACAAACCTATTGTTAAGTTTAAGTTTATCAAACGTGTGAGTTCTTTTGATTGCTCAAGAACAAAAATAAGTAACGCACAAATATTTGATTGACACTAACTGCCTCTCACACAGGGTACCTCCTTTTATACTATAGGGTGCGGTTCTAGAATGTTCGCTAGATGGCGTAATGACATGTGTATACTTGACCTGAAATTCGATAAAAACGAAGGCTCACTAAAGCGAAGAAAGTTCGAAACAAAATTCTTCGATATTTGTTCGCTAATCTAAGAAAATTCGAATGATCGCTAAAGCTTCGAGCATCGAACTTCTCTCGAAAGTTTTTCGAATGTGTGACTTTAGCCGAGTGGATGTGTGTCAGCCTGTTAGTCTAGAGGTACCAAGTTCGATGAATGGCAGCATTGTAAGTTAAAAAATAAAATAAGAACACATACCTACATATCTTCGTTCGTAAGTTATTGTGTTCTATATGATAAAAATGCTATTTTGGGAAGTCGCTATTAAAGTAAAGTTGTTTTACAAAAAACTGAACCGAAAAAGTTGTCGCAATCTTTATACCAAGAAGAAGTTTATGGATTTTTCTGCAAAAAAATTTTCGTCCTTGGAAAAGATTCTATTTACGAAACTCTTATTGTTTTATAGCATATATGTAGAACAAAATGTAAAAAAGTATTGTGTTTTAAATACTATAAGTATATCCTAGTTATTTGCCTGCAGGAAGTGGAACTAACATAAGACTAGTCACATGATCAGTCCCTAATTGATAGGTACTAGTCCGAGTTCCACCACTTCCTATGAAGTGGACCAGTCACTTTTACATGCGGATTGCCTAGGATGATTAATTGATACTTTGAATGCACCTTGTGACTTGTCTTTGAACTATCTTATGGGGACGTAATCGGTATGGAATAATATTAATTATCATGCTATTCCGACACTTAACTGTAGCAATGAAAACTTGTTTTTCTTATTGTTACAAATGCAATTATAATTTTAACAGATATTTTTTGGGACTCGAACTGACAACTTCCGGCATGACAGGCTTACACATTACCTACTCGACCACAGAGGAATTCATATTTCAAAATTATAAACACCAGTTAAGCTTAGGTTAACATCTAAGAATAGTTACGAGACTTGACCCAGAGTGGCTTGGTGGTATCATTGGACGAACATTATGTTTATGCAGTTTGATATGTACTGAATCCAACCACATTGAACTTGTTCAGTACCTTTTACATTAGTACTAGACCATATCCCAATTAAATTTACAAAAGATCACGACTATTATACATCACTACAATGGTGAATATATTTACATTTACATTTACAGGATTTGTCCTGTCTGTTTTCCACCATGCAACTAATAGTCCTTAGTCCTAATTTGCACTATGCAAGTCTTATTGCTAAGCTGATTAGTTTGTGGAAGAGAGAGAGAGAGACGAGGGCAACAGAATCGTTTCATTGCCCCTCGTCTCCTAACAAACTAATCAGCTTAGCAATAAGACTTGCATAGTGTAAATTAGGAATTACTTTTGGTAACACTCCCATTTTCTCAACTCATAGAACGAGCACGTTTTGGATCAATTGCCACCAAATTTTTTGCAGGGTATTATCATTTCAAGCACCTTTGCCATCGATCCACAAGTGTTGTTAATGAATTACAAAAGGGAAAGCATGTGAAGCGTTTTTTTTAACAGAAATTTTAAATTTTGACACCTTAACTTTTTGCAAAATCGAGCAACTGATAACAAAGAATTTGTCAGACATAGCAACGTGCGAAAATTCAAATCGAATGTTTTCAAAGTCTATTTTGGAGTTGCTCGACCGAGTACAGGAAAGGGCGAAGAAGCTCATTGGTGACAGTAGGGTATCCAACTCTATTGACTCATTGGAGCATCGACGCAATGTGGGCTGCGTTTCCTTGTTCTATCTATCGTTACTGCAACGGAATGTGTTCTAATGAAATTAGAAATTTTTACGCACAACACGAACTTCATTCAGGGTTTATCCTTTTGTGGTCGATTGGCCAACAAATCGCACTACCCATTACATAGAGAATTCCTTTTTTAGCCGTACTCTTCGTATGTGGAATAAACTACCTGCGGCAGTGTTTCCTGTCACTTTCCCCATAACCTATTTTCCTAGTTCTACCACAATGCATTGCATGAGTAGGGGTTATCCCCTGAGTGCTGGTGCTAATTAAAAAAAATTTAAAAGGAATCAATCATTAATTGCTAAACGAAGGTTTATTTACAACTATCATATTCAGCAAAAAAAAAAACAAGACAAGTTTCTTAGTAACAATAACACTTCATTGATATAATCGATTAGAAAACACCCGGACCTAATTAAAAATAAACCGCTTTTGCATACAGATTGTTTGTCATTTAAAACAAAAACAAAATTAAATTTATAAATTTCTATTCAATTCGCAAAATGTATTTGCACGTAAGAATATCAAAATTAGATTGTTGCTATTTTTGGTAATTACTCACTTGTGTGTTTTGTGTAAATCCATAACTTTATCCTCCAATTCCGCTGTCTGGTTTGGAGCAATCTTAAAATCCTTTAAATAACTGCGATTCGGCATTTCTTTTGGATCATAGTCTCCCATTTCCGATTGCACCAAATATGAGCCCAACAGAGCATGCGTGACAAATGTGCAGGGCAAACGGCCCTCCAAAATATCATTGCGTACTTGTAGACACAAATGATAACGTGTAATGTCCTCTTGCAATTGCGATGGTTCTGGCGGATAGAATTTCACTGCAAACTGCAAGGTCCAAGGATCACTACGAAAGAATTTCGAAACTGGTTTTTCCAAGTCTAACCAATTTCGGGGATCTGTGGGTGTTTCATATGTAAGACCAAAATAATCTTTCTCCAGGATGTTAAGACCGGCACATATGGAATTTAAGAGGTCACGTCCCTTGGCTTTGCGCTATAGATAAAAATATAAATTAAATTATATTCTAAGTTTATATGTATGTGATATCTACAAATGTTAAAAACTTACTTCAATGGTTACATCTAAAATGGAACCATCCAATAGGGTGATGCGAGCCAAAGCCGCTTTGGAATTGTTGGAAGGCGATTTTTTACCCTTCGTGGGAGTTTCCGTTTCTGCGGCGGGAGCTGTTTTCGTTTCCGCCGGCATATTGTACTTTTATTTTATTCCGTTTCACTTAATTATGCTTCGATTTTTTGTAAAGCCCTTCAACTTTTCTACGTGATAAAGTATTTTTAAACTAAAAGTAAAATAATAAATAGAAATGAAACAATTAATGAACTTAATATGCCATCAATGAATTAAATCTGTATAAAAACTTTTAATACATAAAAAAAATTTAATACGTTTTGTTGTCTTTAAATTAGATTAAAATTTATATCAATTAAACTGTGAGTAACAGCAATTCTTTCTAATTGACTATGGAAGTGGATGTGTAATTTGAACTCAACATAATCAACTCGTAGATTGTGAATCAACCACATTCATAGTGACACTATTAAGAATCCCAGCAAAAAATTACACATTACCATCAGAACTAATTGCCATATAATGACTTACTTTTCTGATTACCAAATTTCATTACTCGCTTACAAATCGCAATACCTAAAATTTTAAAAAATGATGTACAAGTTGCTACATGAGGAGAATTATTTTTTTTCGATGAAATAGATTACGTGAACAAGTTGCCAAATAAAAAAGTAAGTACTTCTCAAGAATCGATTATTTTAGTCTCACGCCTTCTTAAAATCATTAAGTTGGTAATCCAGTAAGGAAGGGCTTCTACTAAAAATGCTTAATTCCAAACCCGATTACCTTTTTTGAAATTTTTTGCTGGGATGTTGTTACATTTAATTAAGAACTTTTATTTATTTGAACTATAATAAATATGAGGTCAAAGAATAATTTCTTACCAAGTCATCTAAGTTCAATATCATTTATTCTCTTATTAAAACTTTTGATATCTATTAATAAATTCACCCTTATTACAGTTGTCGTCATCGACGTCACCTTAACACAATACCAATAAATTGGGGCTTGTTTACTCGCTCTCGAGAAAAATTTTGCGCAACTGGAAATATATTTCCGTTCCCTAAGGTCAAGAAAATACTATAAACCTGGCAACAGGAGTCAGTTGTTTTCGACACCTGATAAACAAGGACCAAATTTTTGGTGTTGTATTAAAGTGACGTCGATGGCGACAACTGGAATATTCACTGCATTTCACACTCGTAAGTAAAAGCTCAGATAGCCAACTGTAATGGAAACAGCTGATCGGTACTGTTATGTGAAAAGTAATAAAAATGGTTATAGAGATTTAACCTTAATGTAAGAATCTGTACATTACTTTTCACATAAGAATATCGATCAGCTGTTCCCTACCCTTCCAGTTACATTCCATTGAATGTTGGGAAAATCCCCAACGAAGGCAAAACATTTGATAACATCGGCTCCATGATGCATCAAAAATTCAAATTTACATCGTGATTAAAATATGCCACTAGTGACTGAAGAAATTGGAAAATACACAGGCAAATAGTTAACTTGAATGTCATCCTAATACCTTGGCTCGTAATATCTTGAACTTTACTGGACACATCCGCTTAAAAAAGAAGAACACTGAGGCTCTAATATGCAATACCGCAGATAAAAATTTTTCAGAATATGTTTGTGCTAGTACATCATTCTTGTAATAAATTGCATTGGTCGGGCCCATTAATTATATTTAGACCTAAGATTACTTATTGCTAGTTAATTTTTTTTTTAAGATAAAATAAATAAATATACCGAGAAAAAAAAGAACAAGTAACACAGGTCCTTCATGTCCTTCTTCTTTTCTTTAAATACTAAAATAAAGTGTCAAAACTTCGCTTATTAACAACTTATTTCTAAATTAATTTAATTTAATTTAATTTTTTTGTTCAATAAACGTATTTTATGTTTCAGTACGAATAAAACTGGTATTAATAATAAAAAAATACATATAAAAACGTTCCTTTTTGGATTGGAAAACACTTTTTTTAAAACTAATTATTTCTTTTTTATATAAATTAAACATTTATTAAAAGAAATATATTGTTGTAAAAAATTAGAAAAAAATAATGATTCCAGGGTTGGAAAATTTAATTTTTTGTATATAAAAGTAATTAGGTCAATTAATTTTTTGTTTTGTTTACAAATTAAATGTAAATAGAAAGAAATAGTTTGTAATAAAAAATTAAAAAAAAAATCATTGCTCCAGACGTGGAAAACTTAAAATTTATCTGGTATATAAATCTAATTAAATCAAACTAGTTATTTCTTTGGTAATTAAATATATGTATTCTATTGCTGAATTCAGAACAACCTGTATCGTGTATTTGTAAATATTGTGTACACTTTCTGTTTTTTAATTGTGAGCAGCCTGTGTATATTCAATGAAAAAATAACAAGAGTCAGAGAGTCTCTCTCTAATCTAAATATAGCATTTTAAAAACATATGAAATAAAAGTGTAACGGTGTATTTAATTTTTATATGAAAATTACAAACAACAAATTTTATACTAAATAAAAAAATTTTAAAATAAATTCGTATAAAATTTTAAAATAAATTAGTATAAAAAACCAGAAAAATCTAAATTATGGTTCCAAATTTTTTTTATATTTGCTAAATTTTTATATGGGTACCTCATTTAAGTATAAACGCAGGTTTCTGCCATGTTGCTTATTATCAGGGAAACCACAAATATGCAATTGCATGTTTTTTCCTGTCTGATATATCAATGCGGAATTAAGATATTTATCCTTTTCAGAACTTTTTCTGAATTCTGGCATCGATTTGTTAGTGCATATTTTTGCATATTTTACCCATTAAAGCATGTTTTTGCATACTTCAGCCTAACACGCATATTTTGAGCATTTTTCGAATTTTTAGAGCATATTTGGCATTTTTAGGGCATATTTTGGTACTTTAAAAAAAATTTATTTTAGTAGTAAAAAATTTTTTTTTGTGCAAAATTTCTATTTTTTCCATCAAAATTACATATTGTAGTGAAAGAAACAGTAGTAAAGGGAAGCAATATTTTGCTACCATTATGAAGTTAGACTTTAAAAAAGGCTATTTATTGTGTATGTTCTGGCTTCCGAATCGATTTCGCACGTTTTCTTGTGAGTTCTGATGTTAAAACACATGCTACATGTGTTTAAGTTGAAATTTAGAATTTACCAATTATTAGTACGTGTTCTGACATCCAAATTTAGAACAAAAAAATTAAAATGAACGATTTAAAATTTTTTAATTTTCACTCACTAAACAGTGTTGTGAAAGAAAAACGAAACGAGAAAATTTTAAATCGTCCATATCAATTTTTTCCGCTAAATTTTAATGCTGGAACAAATACTATTGATTTGTATATTCCAAATTTCAACTTAAACAAGTGTAACATGTGTATTAACATCCTCACTGGACGCTAATTTCAATAAAAACTTGGTTTGGTAATTGTGACGAACGCTGCCCCGATTGCATCAGTTGAGGTTGAAAAAGAACATTTTCAATGTATAAAAGTTTATTTAGATGTGACCGGCAGCGATTTTTATTTAAAAAGCTAAGTGAGTAGTTCTTATTTATTGCAATAACAATTATAAATAAAAAGCTTATCTTATTCTTCAAAATACAGTTCCCAAGGTTTTAAAACTGATATCGTAATCGCTTTTGAAGTAAAATTTAAATTTTTGTTCTTAATTAATTTTTTTATTGAGGGTATTCATTTTAGTTTTTTTCCTCGTTGGAAAAATGGAAAAATGTAATTTTTGAAAAATTTTTTCCCTGTGTTTGTTGTAAAAAATTAAATTTTTCCATTTTTCCAACGAGGAAAAAAACTGAAATGAATACCCTCATTGTTTCCTTGCTCTGTTTATTTTATTTTTGTCTTGTTTTGTATGTAAATTTTATTGAATTGCTGATTTAAAATTAGATTTTTATTTAAAAGTAATCCAATTTATTTTATTTTTAAGAGCATATTTTTTGAGTTTTTAGTGCATATTTCGAAGTTTTTAGTGCATATTGAATGCGCATAAAACAAATAAAAAAGTAAATACAAATATTTTATTTGTGAATACAATTAAAATATTATTTAAAAAGGCACCTACAACGACTTTTTGTAAATACAAACACACATTTTTAACATAAGAAAACAAAATCAACTCAATTATTTCCAATTAAAATGATTGAAAAACAAAAATTTTTAATGAATTTGTTTTTCCAATTCTAATGTGTTGTTTCTTTGTTTGTACTTTTTTATATTTTTTTTTAGAATTTGGTTTTTTGTTAAATTTTTAAGTTCTTTAGGATGAGTCAAACCGACAATCTCTTGATTAATAGACTAAGGCTAGGTTTACATCTGTGTGCCAAATGCCACACAAGCGTAAAAAAAGCTTAACCAACTAATCACTAATAAAAAACTATTTGATTCAGACATGTATTTATTAAGTTAAACAGTTTCATACATAATTAATAGACAATTTTATAGAATCCAAAATGATTGCAAACCGTTTAAATCAATAAATATATGTCTGAATCAAACAGTTTTTCATTAGTAATTAGTTGGTTACATTTTTTTGGGCAAACTAAATACAGAGTTTAAAATAAAATATTCAACTATTGCTAATATCGATAATAAAAGATTTGAATTAAATTCTTTAGTCGATAAATATCGACAGGTCACTCACTAAAAATTGCACTATAAAAAAAATTATAAATTTTTTTACAAAACAAATATGTATGTATGTATGTACACACGTACTTCGCTAAAGGCAGTGTTGTCAACTTTTAAATTTCAAAAAGCGCTGAAACTGAAAAAAACGAGTAATTTAAGTAAAAAAACACTAAATTTAATTATTTTATTATATTAAAAAAATTGTTATACATAAATATATATAAGATATATAGGGATCGGTTGACCTTGCATTTTATACATAAAACTTCAAATTTGAGACATCCGATACACGTTTTAATTCTAATTAATTATTAGTAAAATAAAATGATAACTATTGTTTAACTAATACTTTTTGATTACATTGGAGGGATATATTGTTACGTTTGTTAGACTTAATTAAAGTCGTAGAGGTAAAAAATCTATTTCTGCGCGCTTAAACATTGAAGTAACAAAAGATTGGTGGAAATGCAGTTTTTTATAATGCCTCAAACGAGTTTATATCCATTAACTTTGAAATTTATTTGCTGGTGGTTTAGCTTGGTCTATATACGTATTTCATTGGCGCTGGAACCAAATCATCAGTAGACTTCAACCACAAATTTTTAACAGTCACAAACCTCTTACTTTATGCACAGACTTTCAAAAACTATTTGAGAATTAATAAAATAATAATAGGCTTTGTAACTCATACAAAACCCAGCAAATAATTTATATTCGATATGAATCTATTTTATTTTTCTAAACCTTTATACAATTAGAAATCCATTGGATAACAATAAAAGTAATTAACCTTATTCGAATTTTTTGAAATGTTCTGCTTTTTGAACGATAGCCTTCCTCGAAAAAAAAATAGATAAGGAAATTTATTTTTGAATTTTGGGTCTAGTGCCACCGCCACGAAACAAAAAGCACTAAAAATTAATTTAAAAAGCACTGAGCACTAACTTCAAAATTTCTCGCGTCGAAAATTTCAAAAAGCACTAGAAACGGTGCGAAAAGCACCGAGTTGACAACGCTAGCTAAATGGTATATAAGATTCGGCACTCTTACTCAGTGCTGCCAGATTGATGATTTTAATATATTTTTTTATGATTTTTGGACCAAAATATGATTTCAAGATTTTTTTTTCTCGATTAATGATTTTTAATTTTGCAAATTATGATTTTACTTTCAATACATATGTACATATGTACAATTTTCTTTGTTGTTCTACAATGTATAATCAATAGCTATATACATACATACCTATAAAGAAAACAGTTTTGTCCCAGCGAAAATATTCGTCTACCTGGTTAGCAGGTTGGTAAGGGAGAGAGAACACAACTCTCCCTCCTCCACTGGGATCATTTGAAAAAAAAATAAGAAAGCCTGACTTTACAAACAAGAAGGTGACAAAAAATCAGTCCGGAATATACTCAAATTTTGAACAAATCTATACCAAATCGTTTAAAAGAAGTCATTCATCGCCAAGAAAAAGCAATTTACCTCTAAAACAATTGTCCATACTTTATATGATAATAATATTAATGAAATGTTTGTATTAGTTACTTTAACGATATAATTTTTTTATTAAATACAATTTGAAGTTCCTCAATAAAATGCTTTCTAAGTTCTTTTTCTAAAATATGACAGTAAGTAGTTCTTTATTGATGAAAACCAAATAACGTTGGTGTACGTCGAATAGTTTTTTTCTCCACTGTAAATTCAATTGTTTTTACTTTTTTTATTTAAAAAAATTTGGGCATCTGATAATTTTTTTTTCCAAAATATGATTTTCTGTCCGACAAATTATGATTTTCTTGGCAAAGCTTCTGGCAGCCCTGCTCTTACTTGTTTTTTATTGCATTTTATTATGTTGCTGTTTCAAAAGACACATGAGAAAAAAATAAACTCTTTAAATTGAAATGACCCATATGGTTGGTCTTTAATTATTACAGAAATATGTTTTGCAAAGCTTTGTAACTTTATTAGGCAATAAGACGACGTTTGTGCAACATCCATACAATAGAATAAAATAATATATATGTACGAGTACAATACTCATACAAATTCTACATTAAGGTTTTACAAAGATTGTTGCTACACATGAATAGATTTAATACCAGCGAAACTTTTAAAATAAAACAAGTCTATGTTCTTGCACGAATGAATGAATGAATTAATAAACAAACGAACAAATACGTGAAGAATTAAAATAAAAAGTTATTAAAAAGGAAGGTATGCCAAGTGTTATATATTAAGAAGAAAACAAGCACGCGGGTTTTAATAATAAACGTTAACAGCTTGGTAAGGACATTTTTCTTTATGTGTTGCTAATGGGTCAATTAAGGAGAGCAACCGAAATTTAATTGCGATCCTAGTTGCCAAAATATTCTTACGTATGGCAACTAATAACTACATATCAGGTATTAATTTCAGTTGTCAAAAAGCAATTGCATTGGCAACCACAATAATTTTTTCTTTCTGCACAGTTCTTAAGTAAGAGCTAAAGAAAAAACTGTTGGTCAAAAATTATTTTAAGCAATAGTCTAGTGAACAAATTAAAATTGGAGGTATTCAGCCCAATCATGAATATTCCCTCGAAATTAATTTCTCATGGAAAATAATTTTCTCGAGAAAACATTCCTCCAATCATAAATTCCTTGGAAATAAAAAAGAGTAATACGTGGCATCACCGCATTACGAAGTTCGCTGTTTTGCTTGTTTGTTGACATTTTGTTTCTCGCTTTTTTTTTGAGTGAGAGAGGTGTCGACTCCGCTTTACTGGAAATAAACAAAACCCAATTTTTTCAGTTATCCGTATTTTTCTCTAAAACGTAGTTCGGATTATTGAAATTTGTTGCCGTTAGACGTATTGCTTAAAATCAGTACAATATAATAGAAAATACAATAAAGTACGAAAGAGCAAAAAGAACAAATACATTTTGCCATTTAATTTCTTAACGGAGAAAACATGCACAATTTTTTTCAGCCTTAATTTATGCAATCGATTTCTAATAAATAAATTTTCCATTGTTTATTTTTCAGTAAAGCGAAGTAAGTTTCATACAAAACGTAGTGGTGGGCTTGCTTTTGGTTTTCAGTAATACGATATTTTCAGTATAGCAATGTTTCGCTAAGGCGAAGTGAATAAGACTAGCTGCGTTTAAAATCAGTGCGGGGATTTGTATTTGTAAACAAAATTACTAAAATTCACCAACTTAAAAAATTATGAAAATAAGTTTATAAATAATTTATTTGTGTTTTTCCAAATACAAGAACTAGAAAATTCAAGTTTATGCATATAAATTGTGTTTTAAGGGAGTATTAACTATGTTTCTATGTAAATTCCCTTCTGTTTTGCAAGGGAAAGATTTTTAGTGAAAAAAGCAAGTCCTGCTGTGTTCATACTTACTTTTTTCCCGGGCAGATTTTTTTATTCCGGCATTTGGTAAAACAAATTCATAATAGGAGAAAACGGGAAAAGTGAAAAAACTCGCACTTAATTGTTGTTCATGATTGGGCTGATTGACTAACTACTTCTTCCCTAGTTTTGAATGTTCTTTGCGAATTTTGAAGTTCTTTTTAATTTTTGTATTGAACGGTTTGATTTTACTTCAACATTCTTCCATTGCAGTTTTGATCTGCACTGCAGTATTTTTATCGTAAAGCAAAACACATTTCTTTTGAAAGTTTTTTTTTTACAATAACGGAGCAATATACACCAGTGATGCCAACCCAAAATCTTTCTTAGATGTAGATTCGATGTGAATAAGAGGTAGCTTCCAACAAATCCTACTTTAAAAAGAGTTACATCTACAGCACTTATACTTTAGGGTATTTTAAACACCTTAGACAAATAATTTTTTACCTTAATTAACATTTCGTTTCGATAAGAAATAAACGATTTTATGACAATCTTATTTGCGGATGGTTAATATTCAAAAGTTGAATATAAAAAACAACTAAAAAATATAAAAATTCAATTATGTCATTGTTATTTAATTACAGCCTTATTTATTTTAATTTGTTCTAAAAACCCTTTATAAAGTCATAATAATTTTTATAAATAAGGCCGTTAATTCTTCGCATATTTAAAGGAATGAATATTTTCATTAAATAATTTCTAATGCTTCTCTGTAGTTGTAGTGCTAGCGTTGCAACGTTAGGAAGGAAAGATTGTTTCTACAAATACTTTTTAACAAATTAACTTTCAATATTCGAACTATGTATGCAATTTTCTCACAAACTAGCCCAGTGAAGGAAATATTTGGGCTTTTAGCAGGCTTTAAATAGTGAAGCGTTGTTTAGATGCATTTGCTAAAACACATTTCAGTTGAACTTCTAGCTTGGATTAGATAAAATAAACTCTGGTAAAAAGTGGTATATTTTTCTCGGAAAGTGGTAGAGTTGAGTGAGATACCCAAAAGAGGTAGATCTAGCACAAAAGTGGTAGAGTTGGCATCGCTGTGTCACACTCTAGTTTATATGCCGTAAATTTTATGGCGATAGTATACTAAAGATTTTTTCACGGCACCTAACATATTTAAAAAAATTTCAAACCCAAAATTTGTCAGATTTTCAATTAATTTTTAAGATTTACAAGTCTCCTTCTCATTTTATACATTCATTACGCATTTATAGTGGTAACAACCTTTCCCATGGAATTCGCGATACCAAATTTCTCTTCATGGGTATTGAAAATTTTATGAGAACAAAAATTTCTCATTTTATTCACGATAAGGGTGCATATTTGTTTTATTCCATTTCAAAGTTCTACACATCTATAAAAAAAACGTCCTTTTGATATCGGACTTGTATATCCAGCTTTGATTTATCGTATTAGAGTTTGCTGAAAGCTTTTTTGTAATGAAAGCTTAATTTTACCACCTCTAAATTTAAAACAGTCGTGTCATTGTTATAACTAGTAAAAAGCAAACGACAATAGCAGAACTGTAGCGCGATTCATTAAATTTTTTAACGATAATCGCATCGTTAAACTAATTATAACGAAAATTTATCGAATTTGCTATTCAGTAACATTTTTAACGATAGCCGCTGTAGGTTAATGTCAGCTGTGTCGTTATTTAAACGACAATAATTTATGTGCTGTTAATTTTATCGACAAAAATCAACAGAAAATATCAGCTGACCCGGATAGTTAAAAGTTACTGAATCGCACTACTGTTTTATATTTAGATATGATAAATTTTACCATTCATTCCAAAAAGTTTTATGAAAAACGCAAATGTTAAGTGTTTCCACATTTGAGTTTCATTGAAAGGCACAAGAGAGATAAATTTTTTTTTAATTTATATTTTTCAATTAAGAACATATTTTTTAACATTTTGAAAACATTACAAAAAATTATTTATGTTGATGGAGTTTTTTTATATTCACAATAATATGACTTTAATGCAACTATATAATTCAATCATAGCATGTTGCTGTTTGATTATGGTAGCCTCAGCAATATTTTTTCTTTGCGTGTAGAAGAAGAAATAAATGTAACTCACCATTAGGTACATAATTTACATTAAGCATTTATTTTCATGAAATTAGTTGCATGAAAATTTTTCTTTTTTCAATAGGAGGCCTGGAGCAACAACTCATATCAAAAAAGTTGCAAAAAATGCATCAGAGATTAATTATAGCACTTTTTGTACAAAATTATCTTATAATAGCAGTTTATTTGCTATTTGCTAATAGAAAAAGTTTCGTGCAACAAAATTCGTGAAATATCATGAAAAAATGCTTAATATAAATTAGGTATATTATTATTGTAATTTAAATGCTTAGAGTTGCATTAATGCGACAATTAGAAAACTAATTTGCGTTATTCTTTTGTATGATTTCGAGTTCAGCTTTTCTAATTTCTAAAAGTGATTTCCTTTTTAAATTCGACTATGTATAGCTTTAGATTTTCTTCCATAATTTTGAATATTTTTCGAGTGTGCCTCTTTATTTCAGTAGTTTTTCTTTACATTTATACATAATTCATGTTGAAGCTTTACTTGCGCATCTAAGAAGCATATTTCGAGGTTTTTTGCTAGAATAAGAAGTATTGGGCTCCTCCTTTGAATCGCCGCTGGTATCTCTAGTTAGAGTTCTTTTAGTAATTTCATTTTCTTCATGATGGCTCTGGAAAATGCACCGGGGTCGCTTAAATCAAAATGTTCCTTATGACTCATGACAAAGTGCATATCTAAAATATTGACACAGTCAGTCTCTTCCATTGGTATCAAGGTAAACGGCTTAAAGGAGTCTACACCCATTGCATGGATCTTTGCTTTTTTGAGTGGCAGTTTCCTTTTTTAATTTGAATTTAAAATATCCTACACTTTCATGTAATCTTCATCATTGCGGAATAGAGCTGCAATAATATTTGAATCATCAGCAGTTTCATTCCATTTTTGTTTTAAATCAAATTTAAATCTTAAAAATTATTTCGGATGCAATGAGTAGTTATCAAAAAGTGAACTTCTTGCATTGACAACCCTATGTAAATTTCATTAGAAATTATCCAGATTTTCACTACTTTCGGATAACAAGTTCGGTATTTAATTGACTTCCTTGGAAGATCTTTTTTACTGGGAAACATTTACGTACTAAACAAAATTTTTTTATTATGAGTAATTTCTTCAGCACTTGTACTTCTTTTATTTTGAAGTTTTGTTTACATTAGTTTCAGTTGCTAATGTGTGATAATTGCATTTTCGATAACTTTTAGGCAACTAAAGAAAGTTGTCATACACAATATTAATTTTAATTGCGTTTGCGTTGAGTTTTTACAAGGCAGCTCGGTAGTTCGGTTGCCATCCACAATCGACCCATAATTCTTACCAACTGATGGCACTGTTTCTCGTTAAGCAATCGAAAATTTTTAACAAGTGTTTAAACTAGTGATGAAGGGAGCATACATACATACATACTATTTAATTGGGACAACTTCCCTTCTGTTCTTAGCATTTACACGCTAAAAACTAATTGCAAGAAATTAGTAACAAAAGTATACACAAGAAATCAAATTTTATTGCTATTATTATTTTTTTCTCGCTTTTATTGCTCTTAACTAAATTTATGCTATTGCAAATGTAGGTAAATGAGCTTAAGGCAAAATTGCAAAACTCTTGCATGAATTTATTATTTTTTTTTTTTTTGAGAATCACCATGACTGATAATAAAAACAAGCGACTTAAGGCACAGGAAACAAAACAAAGCTGAAAATAACAAGAATAAGAACACAATTACAGAAATCACATGGCAAAGTAGTAGAACTTGTAACGGAAGTAATTTAACGGAAGTGAAGTATCATTATTGTCTCTTTTCTTGTTTTTTTTTTAAATTAAGTTTTTATATTTTGTTTTGTTTTTTTATTACAAGTTGATGAATTCATACTACTTGTAGGAAAACAAATGTACAGTTATTCAGAGGATATGCTTTTATTACCTCTTTTACTTTTAAAAAATTAATGCGAGAGGTCACATAAAAATAACTTAAGTGTTAATCAAAATTTTTACACCAGGTTTGAGTATCTTGCCCAAAAATGGGCGGAGCGGCTAGACCATATGCCAATGATGTTATTAACAGTATTCTAAAAAATGCCTTCACGTTGGAAGTAGCAACGTGGTTGTCAAGACTATACAACCCCTTAAAATGAGTTTGAAGACAATCTTTTGCGTGACGTCATTCTGCCGACGTTATTGCTTATGTTCAGATATAAAAAATTGCACGTCTGTTAGTACTGTTAAGAAATAAAACTTAAAAAATAAACTAAATCTACTTCAAAATAAGTAATAAATAATAAATTCAGTGAAGTGCGACTTTGACCCACCCGCGCACGAAGGGTTCCGTACGGGCACGAGATATATAATTCAATACGAACTTTAGCCAATATAAACTACAGTTTTGGCATTTTTTTCGTTTTTGGGTTTTTTCAGTTTTAAGCGTTTTTTTAGTTTGGGGCTTTTGTTCACGTTTTGGCGATTTTTTTTTTTGGTTTTTGAAGTTTTTTTAATTTTGACGATTTTTATTATTTTGGCGTTTTTTTATTTTGGCGATTTTTTTATTTTGGCGATTTTATTTTAATTTTGGCTTTTTTTTCATATAGGTGATTTTTTTTTGGATTTGGCGTTTTTTTAGGTTTGGCACTTTTTTTTCGTTTTGAGGATTTTTTTCGGTTTTTGGCGTTTATTTTAAATTTTGGCGATTTTTTTCGTTTTGGCAATTTTTTTTAAAGTTTGCGATTTTTTTTTAATTTTGGCGATTTTTTTCACACAAACAATTATTTTGGTTTTGGCGCATTTTTCGCGTTTTGGCGATTTTTTTCGGTTTTGGCGTTTTTTTCATATTGGCGATTTTTTTCATTTAAACGATTTTTGAAAATTTCAAGAGTTTACCTCTTACGGTATCCAAGATATAGCAAGTAGTCAAAATTGCATTAACTGATGGACCACCCTTTAATTTAAATTTTTTAATATTTTAATGTTTATTGTTGTAGTCTATATAAAAATACACTAATTTTACAAATTTCAAGTGTCAATATACATATGTACATACAATTGTATGTATATTACATGAGATGTTAACATTTTTCGTCGCTCGTTTTGGAGCACCCTTTAATTTCTAATTCTCATGTATGTGTTGTTGTAGTTGCCAAATTGCAGGTTCCTAGCTCTTACGGTTCCTGAGAAAATACCGTGTGACGGACAGACGGACAGCGTAGCGAAAACAATAGGTGTACGGAACCCTAAAAACTACAAATAATACAGATCTAGTTAAATAAAAGATTTGTATATATGTATGTTACCTATAGTGCCGTTTGAAGTTGGTGCCAGCAACATTGCTAAGTAAGCACATATGTATGTACATTCATATGTACACATACATATTTGCATAAAAATTACTTGCAATTTTTTTACCGGGCATGTTCCTGTGTGTTTAGTACCAGTATTACTGCCACCAACTTCAAACGGCACTATAGGTAACATATACTTATAAAAATCTTTTATTTAACTAGATCTAAGTTTTATTTTTACCTTTTTAGTGCATACTTTTAATAAGCAGAAATACATTTAATTTAATACTAAACTTACACGATCGTAGCCCGGCCTACGTGTTTTTTAGTTTTAGTTTTTTTATATAGAGGTAGATATCTACCTTGTCCATACATTCATATGTACATATATACATATGTGTATTATATATGTACATACTATCGTATATCGGATAAATTTCAGAATTATATTATATGTATTTATAAAGCGAAAGTAATTCACAAAAATTATAAATTTCAAACTATTTAAAATGTTAATTTTTGGGTTCTTAAAATTTTGCCGCCCCTTAAGCCATGCCGCCCTAGGCACGGGCCTTACAGGCTTATCAGAGAATATAACGGCATTTCGAAATGTTCGCATAGAAGATCATATAATGTTTTATATGTACATACATATGCATTAAAATATTACAAAAAAAAAGGTTTATGGTCATATAAGGACCAGTCTTATACATACATATATACACCTACATATATACATATACATACACACATACATACATACATGCATACACGTACGCATACCCAGTCAGCATTTTATGAAATTATTGATCATATTCGAGCGATTAAAAGAAGCTTTTATGCGCTCGTTTTCGAGTCGAAAATTACTGTTCATTCGGGAGAAAATTGTACCCTAGCCGCGACTCTTCTAAAAGAGTATTTTATGACTCGGGTTTCCGATAAATTTCTACTCATTTTCATTTTTACATTTTTACATTTTTTTATTCACAAATTTAATACACTTTGTATTTTATTGATTTTACTGCATGAGCTTGCTCATTTAAGCGTCTCAAAAATGAGTCCAAATTTATCAGAAACGCGAATCATAACATAAATTTACTGCGTTATTATTAGAAAGTACATTCAATGTGCTGGTGTTTCACAAATTTCATAGATTTCACATCTGGTGGAATCAGAAAATAATGGGTTTAACCGTAGTTGGTGCATTTCGACTTAGAATATAACATTTTGGTCCTAGATTAAAGAAAGAATCTCACGATGTCACTAACGTTCGACTCGTCTTGACTTATGTACATTCAAAACAAAAACAAATTTTTAAATTTTGTTTTTGATTCCAATATAACTGTGCGACATCGTGGGACAAAATTCAATTAGTAGAGACAAAAACCAAAAATTTTAGCAGACTTCAAACATCGTTAAGAGCGATCTGTTAACTAAGAAATGAGGACAAGAACTGTAGAGCAGTGAGCCGGTCATTTTACTGAGCTGTTTTGGCTCAGCAATACTGATAAAAACTACAATTTAACGAAACAAACGAACAAGCGCACTTGGGTGTTTTTGTTTTTTTTTCTTTTTCTTTATTTATGTGAGATTTTTTGTCACATTCTGTAAGTCCACTATGAAATTAATAAAATTGCTATTAATATTTTATTGTTTTTTAGAACATGTTAAGAGTTCTTTTTTAACAAATTTGATATACATACATACGTATGTAGTAGGGTATTCAATTAATCAGGGTTTTGCTTTAATCGGTTAATCGGTCGATTAATTAATCGAATTTTTTACTTAATCGGTTAATAATCGTTTAATTTCGGTATTAACCGGTTAACCGATTAATAAAGTTTTTCCATAAATCAAGTGTTTGCAACAAATAAAAGTGCATAAATTATTTATGAATTTGAGTTTATTAGTAAAACCAAAAACACACATAATAGTTCTTAAGCCAATTCTATTAATTTTGTTAGAACCTTTCTTGTTTTACTATCGATAGTTTCTTCCGTTGGCGGGTCATCATCTGACTCATAATGACAGAGCTAAGCGACGAATATTCTGCAAAAAAGTACATTTCTGAATTTCTTAGCTTTCGTTTTCGTACGTTCTCTTCTTATTGAATCTAATCCTTAATTAAATTGTTGGCAACAGTACTATTGGCTTTTATTAAATTATTAAATAAAAACTTAATAATTCACTCTAGTTAGAGTACCAGAGTCTCTAGTAAACTCTTTTATAGCCATTTCCAAAGATTTTGAAGTTTAATTTAATTTAGGATCACTGAACATACTTGTTTGTATGAATAATTAATTTTAATAATAATAATTAATTTTGTAAATGAGATGCAACAAATAATTATTCACACAAAAAAATAAGCTGTAATACTACAAAATATGAAAAAAACTGTTTCGTCGGTTAATCGGTTAATCGACCGAAATTAACCGGTTTAACCGTTTATCGAAAAAAGCCCATTTTAAATTAACCGATCAGTTAATCGGGTAGTAATTAAACGGTTAACCGATTAAATGAAGAAACTCCCTGAGCTAAATATTTAAAGTAAAATATATTGTATGTGGTTTTAAATTCAATTGTTTTTATATTTAAAAAATGTATGTGTTACATACTGTCAGTATTAATTTAAGATAAAAATGCCAGGATTGGCTGCTTAAATTAGCAAACAATACCATATAGTCCACAATTCAAAAACACAATTAAAAAACTAATTTAATCTGTAATCTTGAACTCAAAAAGTGTCATTCGAATATAATCGACAACCAAAAACTACAAGCAAAGATTCAAATTATTTTAACGAACAATATTTAATAGTGCTTACGCCAATGTGAAAAATAAATAGCTCTTTTTTTTTGATAATAACAAAATTAAGTATTTCGTCTCTAAGCTACATATTTAGTCACTCAGCTTTGTAATTACCAGGGAAACCACAAATATGTAATTGCATGTTTTTTCTCGTGTGACATATTAATGTGGGTGCAATATATTTATCCGTTTCAGAACTTTTTAAGAATTTTGACATCGATTTGTTAGTGCATATTTTTGCATATTTCACCCTTTAAAGCATGTTTTTGCATATGCCAGTCTTACACGCATATTTTTAGCATATTTTCGAATTTTTAGAGCATAATTTACGCTTTTAGGGCATATTTTGATACTTTATAGATATTTTTTTATATTTTAATCCATTTGGCGCAACCGTCCTTTTAAAAGGACATTGCATTCCGAAAAATATATGCAAAGAAAAAATTTTTTCGGCTTACAAATTAAGAAGTTGGTAAAAAATTTTATTTTTCTTTTTCGCCATCTAAATCTCCAATGTAGTGTATAAATTTTTTTACATATTACTATTATTTTTGGACTTTAGTTCCAATACAACTTCAGTTTTGATATTTTTGACAGACTCTGCCCCCGAAAGGACGTTGAAGGAACATTGTCAATGCATTAAAGTTTAATTAGATGAGACAGAAGCGATTTTTATTTAAAATTCTATGTCAATATTTTGTCATTTATTGCAATAAAAATGTAAATAAAAATCTTGTTCTATTTATCCAGTTCCAAAGCATGAATTCTTATATCCTGATGTTTTGAAATTGAAGTTAAATTCTTGGAAAGCATCCAATAAAAATTAATTTGTGTTATTTGTTTTAGTCAAAATTTGTATGGTAATTTTGTTTTAACCTGCAAATGTTATTGAATTTTTGAATTAAAAATATATTTTCATGTGCAAATAAACCAATTTATTTTATTTTAAATCGCATATTTTTTTACTTTTTAGTGCATATTTTCAAGTTTTTAGTGCATATTGAATGCGCATAAAACACTTTTTTTAGAGCATATTTCTGGTTTCCCTGGTAATTACACTTTTAATGCTTAACAATTTCAGTACATCTGTTTATAGGCGGTTGGAGGTCACACAAGCCTTTTACACACACACAAAAAAACATTTTAGCTTTCTAATTACACTCTGGGGCGTAATAATTGTACTCCCAAAAGTCTAGACTGGTGTGCAATTTTTTTTAATGTACTATTAATTGAATTTAAATGCCTTGCAAAAAGAAGGGGATTCAATAAGGAATAACGTGCTTTGTGGATATTCATAGTTTTGACAAAAAAATAATAATAAAACAAGTAAGAGTGCTATATTCGGCTGTGCCGAAACTTATATACCCTTTACCAAAGTGCGTTTATGTAGTATAGAGATACATACATAAGCACAGAGATATGTAGGTACATATTAATTTTGTGAAAAAATTCATACTTTAATAAAATTTTTAGGTTTTTGGCATTATGTTTAATTTGGTGCTTTTTAAATTTTGGCGATTTATTTTATTTTGCTGATTTTTTTAGTTTTGGCGAGTTTTTTCGGTTTTTGACTTTTTTATTTAATTTTGGCGATTTTTTGATTGTGAAAATTTTTTTTTATTTAGGCGATTTTTTTTATTTTTTGGCGATTATTTTTTCATATAGGCATTTTTTTTTTGTTTTGTCGATTTTTTCGGTGTTTGGCGTTTTTATTTTTATTTTGGCGATTTTTGTTCATATAAGAATTTATTTTGGTTTGGCGATTTTTGCGGTTTTTGGCGTTTTTTTGTCACTGTGGAAATTTATTTTTAGTTTTGAATTACATAGTTTTAAAAGTTTTTATTTAAAAAATTAAATTTAATTCATTGTATTAAAGTCATTTGTTAGACTAGCACAGTGCGTAGACACAAATTAAATAAGCTCATGAATGCACTCCAAATATTGGCAAAAATAGTTTTTAAATTTCTTCCAAAGTGTCCTCAAACTACAAAAATTATGGTTTTATGGAGAGCTTATTCCTAAACTGTATGTATGAATTAGTGATGCGTATTCGAATTCCCAAATATTCGTCCATTTCTAGATATGTACATACGTATCGTATGCGTTCAAAAAAAAATAATATATATGTATAAAGAAATTCATAAATCCAAAACGGAATTTAAATGAATGGCACACAAATATTAGTTTATAATAAAAAAAAAAATAAAATTTTCTATATTTTTGCTATCCGTTTTTCCGCTAAATAATCTGCTATAGTATTCCGTATTGATGACTGCGTAGTATTTGAAACACCAAGATGAGAATTGGCATTAGCCTCACGTCGCTTTCACTAGTGTCTATAGGTGAAGTCGTCATCTATTTCAAAGATCTTGAAGACACTCCGTTTGGCCATCTTCAAATAAATCTAAAATGTGCGTGAAACTAAAAAAAATATATCTTGGATCAACAAAGGATTCCGTGGTGAAAAATATTTCATTATTTAAAAGACAAAATTTTTTTAACCAGTGCACTTAGCGGGGTATTTTGGGAGATCAAATAACTCAAAATGATATCCATTAGGAAAGATATGTAATATATCTTTTCTTAATTTGTGTCCTTTCTGCAACATTACATTTTCAATAGATATTTGCTCATTTAAAAAAATATTCCTTAAAAATACCTTAAAATTAGAGGGACACACAATCTAGTTCCAAGACACTGTTGTTTTCTAAATATTTTTTCCTGTTTGGTTGTATTAAATATTAAAATAATATCCTTATGAAAATACGTGTATGTATGCAAGTTTCCATTAACACATCTCTCAGACTTAAACATTATAGCCTGAAGTTGACCAACAAATTTTTAAAACTTGATAATTAGATATTGTCATGCACATATGTATATGGAAGAATATATTTTTTAAAATGACACTTTTTTTCCATGAGAATTGCAATATATGTTTTCATAAACTTCTGTAAATACCATTTTCTTCTATGTATTTGGTGGTGGATTTAATGTTAATATATGTATGTTGCATTTTGATATGGAATGAAGTTTTATGTACATAAACATGTAAATATAAATATGTATAATATAAAAATATATTAAAAATATTTAAAAATATAAATGGATAAAGATGAGGAATTGAGAACCTGTAACCATTTTGATTAAAATTTATTTATACAGTTAAAATATTTCGAACATTTCTATTTAATTGAGCGAACTCAATATTTTCTGCACATTTTTTTTCCTAAGTAACTTAAAGGTATCGATGAACTTCTGAGTAGATTTTACATGCAAAACAAAATAGACTTCGGCACTAGATTTAGTCGAAATGTAATTAAAATCTAGTGGTATTTATTGATGCAACTATGATTTCTTTTTCAGAATTGTACTATAACCCACTGTACTCAAGAAGGTGTGTGAATTAGCTATATTGCAGTTGTAGTTTAGGAAAATTTTCAGTGAAGGGTTTTTGTTTTGGATACAAAATTTTAATAAATGTAAAATAAAACTTGGTGTAAACGGTATAGATTTTGATAAAGATTTTAACTGAAATCTAATACATTTCGTTCCGGTTTAAATATTCTATTATAACGAATTTATATATATATATATTTTTTTTTTTTTGCAGAAAACACTATGCGAACTAAATGGTAATACGGCACTAGGTTATAAGGTATATTTTTAATAAGAGTAGACGCTAATATTTATTTCACTAGACTAGACTATAACTAGGATATAAAAGTGAACTTAATTAACTATTGAATGTGTATATAAATTATTTTAAATATGTAATAAGAAAAATATACTTAAAGATATATTTTTCAGCAAAATTTTGGATAAACTAAATTTTTTCAAAGTTTCTTTTTGTATTTTCTTGTCTTTCTGTTTAAAAATTTCTTAATTATATTTTTCATAGCATTTCTTCATGTGTATGTGAAAGAAAACCTTTGGCAACATCGGCGACACTAAACAAATACTTATAATTTCAATGTCCGTGTGGCATATTCAAGTCAAAGTCGTACAAATTTAAAGCAAATATTTTTCCGCCGCTTGACGTCGTTCTATGTTATTTTTTTTTTCTTTTATGTTCTCTTGTATGTCTTTCTGTAACATTCTCTAATTTTTTTATACACAGATCCTTTTAACTAAAGTAAAAGCGGAAGCTCTACAATATCTTTTTTTAATTTTCTGTTTTTTTTTTTTGATTGTGTGAATGTCATGAAGGAAATGAAATTGAAATTGATTTACTACAGACATACATACGTCCCGTATAGACAGCACTTGTGATTAAATTTATATAGGCAGACTTCAATCAATCATGCCATCCAAACGTCATCTGTCCTAGCGCAACTCATTAGGAAATTTAAGAAATATAGATAATAATTTTAATTAAAAAAATCATTTTAGGAGTTTTGACTACAGTACAAATATTTTATAAAAAAAAAATTAAAATTATTTTCCAAAACGCATTTATTTTTGTTATTGTTGCAAAGTGTCTTTATTTTATATAAAAACAAATATTTCATAAATAAGCATTCACGTTCACAGTACTCTTCGTTCTTAGGTCCATAATCATACACGCTTGCACGACCTTAAAGACAATGAAACCCCAGTAAGACTGGCTTTTATAGACGCAAAGTTTACTTTTCAAACTCTTTTTGCTGATGAAGGCCAATAAACCTTCATCATCAGCGTTCTTCTATGTTTGGTCCACTGTGTGTGGTGTCAGTTGATGTAGATTTCTGCTTTATATGCATAACTTTTATGCAAATGGAATATGTGAATTATTTTGATTCATTTTTTTCAATTTGCTGAAAGCTTTTTTGTAATGAAAGCTCAATTTTACCATCTCTAAATTTACAACAGTCTTGCCATTGTCAATTAATAGCCATGGGCCTGTGGCAAATTGTGCATAATTAGTGAAATGACAAAAGTTATATTTTGACAATTTTCGCTTACGATTTTCATGAGATTTTGTACGAACATAACTACCGTTACGCGAAATATTGAATTATTATACGGTCTAGTTTGCGAAATATAAGTGACTTCAAAATAAGAAAATTTAGCAAAAAAAAATACTTCACAAAATCATGCATATCGATGGCTTTATATAAGAAAATGGGAACTCGAATTTTCGATATTTTATAGAATAAGCAAACAACTGAAGAAAAACTAAACTAAAATCATTTAAATGGAGCAATAATTTTTTAAGTTGTCATAAGTCCTTGATTTTGAACTGTAGTGACTAAGATCTTCGAGGAGGATGCAATTATACGTTACAACTATCATGTATCATGTATCATGGTATTATGTTAAATAGCAGAAACAGGCCTTTTAAATGGTATGTATTATAAGTTGGGTTTACAATCTTCAGATGTCAAACTTTACTGACCTTACGTTCCCGGGTAATTTTCTCGAAAAATTATATTTTTAAAATACTAAAAACATATATGTTGATTAATAACTTATTTTCTTTACTGTGAAGAAAGTATAACTTTTGAGCTCCCAATAGTTCATGAATAAAAATATAAAATGTAAAAGAATTATAATAAAAAAAAATAAAAAATCACAGGAATTTATTTTTTCAAATGAGTTGTTTTTCATTTTTTTACTATGACTTTTTTATTTATTTATTAAACATATTAATGCAAAATAAATTTGCATAATATGGTGTTGCACAAGTATGGGCGGAGTAACGTAGACCATATGCCCAAGATGGTATTAATAGTATTTTAAAAGGTTTTGTGACTGAATGTACACGACCCATGCCTTCACATAGGAAGTAGGCAACGTGGTTGTTAAAGAAATTCCACAAAAAACCGCAAGATTATACGGTTATCCGTGGCAGATCAGTCAACCAGTGCGAGCGAGACGAAAAACTCTCGAAGGCCAAACAACACACACAAGCCTGACCGCACTTAAGAAATAATTACGATGACGCGAGAGATGTTCCCCGACCCAGAGCTGCTTAACGACTGTATAGCTCTTTTATATTTTGGCAATTGGCCGCTGTCAGCTGTCAAAGTTCGAAAGTTCCTATTCGAACATCTGTTATACATACAAGAAAACAAATTAATTTTACGAGGTGGCTCACAGCAGCAGCTGATTATTAACTTAAACTGCCAGAACTCATATGTTGTGTACTTTATTAAACTATTATGATATTTCATAACAAATTTAATAGTTTGCGTACACCAAAGAATTTTTTATTGTTTTAGTATTACTGTCGCCGCCATGTCACCTAACAGTCACCTAAAGCTGAACGAAATGGGTGAGTTCAGCTTAAATTCCATTTAGTATTTACTAACATAAAAAGTAAAAGAAAAGTACTCGCACATGTAAGAGTAAAACATTGAAATAAAGTGGTTACACAAAGTTTCTTCCAACTTAGTAGATGTACTATAAATGCGAATGCGCGTAAATAATATTTTATCGTAGACAAATATATGTATGTATTTCAAAATGCTGTAAAATTTTATTGTGCTATGGCTTGCGGGTTACTGCTGTAAATTGAAAAGTAGTTGCTAGTAGTCTCCAGTTACAAATTGTGCTGGTGGTGACATAAAACGTGACGCCAAAAATTTATGGGTTTTGGGTTGGGACTAAGGAGGGTGGTTGGCTGTAGCTGCATGTTACATAGAAACATAAATTAAAACCAAACATCCTGTCAGGACTTTAAAAGGAATTACGCAGTTTTATTAATTTACGCCAACTTATGTGCATATATGTGTATGCCTTTATACATGTATTTGTACACTGGAAAAAAAATGCTTTTAATTTTTTTTACGTAATATAAATATGTAAGACAGCTGTTCAAGCGAAACTTGTAAGCAACAATGAATGTGATTCTAGGTGACGACATGTCATAAGGCCGAAGCCGTAACCGTAACCACTGATATCATTTGAATTATTATTTTCCGTCATAACCATAAGCTTACAGGTGTATACACAGGTTTTCAGGTTAAAATTAAATTTTTTACATATCATACTCAATTTATTTCACAGCAAATTAAATTTTATTCCATGCAAATTAAATTATTTTCAGAACAAATTAAAATTTTGACAAGTCATTGTCAATCTCTTTCACTTCCAATTGATATTTTTCATTTTTCATAAAAATTTTTTGAACTTCAAATTAAATTATTTTGTTAATTTAACGCAAAATCCTTATTTATTAAACTTATTAAGGCTTTATAAAGGTTTAATAAGAAACATTTTGTACGAAAACTTGACTTAAAAACTCTTTATAAAGCCTTCATAAATTTTTAAATAAGGCTGTTAAAAACTAATTTTTCTCTTTACACCAACTAAGAACACTAAGTTTCTCAATAACCTAGGTTTTGCACGTGCAAGTGCAACTTCGAAAAACGCAATACACTCAAACTCTTTTACTAACACAACTACACTTTCGCCACTTGTAATATACTTCCAACTCAACTGCCAAGGAATTTTACCAGACAGTGACTTGTAGCAACTAAATGAAAAGTTAGTTAAGAGTGTTGCCCTATTAATACTTTACTACAAATTATCTGGATTGCAGTTTAATATTATTTAAGTTTATTATTAGTTTTAGTACATTTAAAATGTAATTTTTCTTAACTATTCATAAATCGAGCAGTCAATGAATTTTTGAGACATAAATATTGAAATAACTAAGAATAAGGTTCAGTACTATGTTGTTCCCATTAAACTAAATTTAGAAAATGTTATGAAAAAACTCTGCAATAAAAAGTAAACATGCAAGTTGCAAGACAATCGTCGGGCATTACATGCAAGTATTTTCACGTCTAAACGCATGAGAACGCAAGAGAAAGTTTATAATAACTCACAAGAGAAAAATTATTTTTTACACCTTTTCATATTGAATTCAAGAAAAAGTGAATTTGGAGTAAAATAAATTTAATTTGAAAAGCAAAAGTTTGACAATGTTAACAAACTGTTAACGAAATATCGAAAAAAAATTAATTGCAATTAAATAAAACGACCTCGAGCTTAACAAACATTAGAGAATAAATTAAAAAGGTCAAATAAATATAATTAAAATTTAATTTGTATTGAAAAGTATTTAATTTGTTTAATATAAAATTTTATTTGCTTTGAAAAACATTGAGTTTGATTTGTATCGAAAAACAGTTAATTTGAGAGTAAAAACCTATATATAATTTATATGTGGGATTCTGAAATCAGAGAAACAAATTACAAAGTAAATATTAGTTGTTATTAGTTATAAGCAGGGAAACCAGAAATATGCTCTCAAAAAAGTGTTTTATGCGCATTCAATATGCACTAAAAACTTGAAAATATGCACTAAAAAGTAAAAAATATGCCATTAAAAATAAAATAAATTGGTTTATTTGTACATGAAAATATATTTTTAATTCAAAAATTCAATAACATTTGCAGGTTAAAACAAAATTACCATACAAATTTTGACTAAAACAAATAACACAAATTAATTTTTATTGGATGCTTTCCCAAGAATTTAACTTCAATTTCAAAAGATCAGAATTCATGCTTTGGAACTGGATAAATAGAACAAGATTTGTATTTATATTTATATTGCAATAAATGACAAAATATTGACATATAATTTCAAATAAAAATAGCTTCTGTCTCATCTAAATAAACTTTAATGCATTGACAATGTTCCTTCAACGTCCTTTCGGGGGCAGAGTCCGTCACAAATATCAAAACTGATGTTGTATTGGAACTAAAGTCCAAAAATAATAGTAATATGTAAAAAAAAATATACACTACATTGGAATATTGGAAAAATAAAATTTTTTACCAACTTCTTAATTTGTAAGCATTTTAACCTAAATAGCGAAGAAAAAAATTGTTCTTTGTATATTTTTTTTCGGAATGGAATATCCTTTTAAAAGAACGGTTGCGGCAAATGGATTAAAATATAAAAAAATATCTATAAAGTATCAAAATATGCCCGAAAAGCGTAAATTATGCTCTAAAAATATCGAAAATATGCTAAAAATATGGGTGTAAGACTGATATATGCAAAAACATGCTTTAAAGGGTGAAATATGCAAAAATATGCAGTAACAAATCGATGTCAAAATTCTTAAAAAGTTCTGAAACGGATAAATATATTGTCCATTAATATCTCACACGAGAAAAAACATGCAATTGCATATTTCTGGTCTCCCTGGTTATAAGTAATTGTGCTAAATTATGTTAGAGTATGGTACGTCTAATTGTAGATTTACCCTTCAATTATCAATTTCAATTTACTAACAATAAAAATTATATTATTACCGAAGATGTGAAATATTAGTTTCAGGGGGAAAAATTATATAAAAGTATTGAACTTAAAAATATTTATTCCGCTATAAAATTTATTCGATATCCATGTTGTTGGGGCAGGTAATGTTAAAACTATAAGACCGAACACCTGCAGTAAATTAAATCGTTAAATATAGCTACAGTACTAGCGTAAGTACGCAAGCAAAAGAAAATTGGAGTTGTTTCATCGGAAACTTGCAATAGCAAGCCTAATACGTAAAATTTTCTATAAAAATTTCATAAGAATTAAAAATAAATTCTTTGTTTTTATGTTATGGTTTCATTATATTTATAAATAATTTATTATCAAATTAGTAGTAGTTTATATGATAAAAGTCTTATTGCAGCAGCAGATATCAAGCACAATTCCTATATATATATATTTGTAAGAATGTTCTTGGGAAATGTTATGATCCGAAGTTCAAAGTCTTACACTGGGTGTACACTCCAGTTTCAAGTTTTATTATCTTCTATGGACCGCCTTTCTGGTGGATGGTAATAGAAACGCTCTTTCATATTATGTTTATTGACAAAATTTAATTCGCATACACATACTTGTGTCCTGCACAAGACCACTTATAAGACCTTTCAATACATGAGAGATTTTTGAAATGCTTTACTACAGCGAAATATTCTAAAGCAAACGCTAAACAACACTGTTGGCAAGACAAACAACTGAAAGAAATGTCTTGACAACAGTGTTGTTTAGCGTTTGCTTTAGAACATTTCGATGCAGTAAAGCATATGAAAAATCTCTCATGTCTTGAAATGTCTTATAAATGGTCTTGTGCAGGACTTTAGTACATACATCCAATTACATTTCCCTAATAAATGAAAGTACTTGTTCGGGAATGTTTTCTAAGGATATTGAACTTTCGGTTTAAGGAGTATCCTATGTGAGTAAGGAACTGAGACACCGCCATCAGGAGTCATGATTCCTTGGTAAAGTTGAAGAGCGAATTCTCAAGCATTCATGTTCTGATGCTGTTTAACGACAATAATGTATGAAAAGTGAATTGCTTTGCCTTTGAACAAAGTGTAATGTTACATAACGCCACAGCACAAAACATTGACAATACGCACCCTTTCAGAACGTCGTCGAACACTATTAATAACGAGTGAAACATGCAATTACCGCATCAGTTTCAAATATGATGCTCATGGTTACAATATTTCGCAACTTTATATCTATACACGATATAAATACAGCATCTGAAAAGTATACAAACTTTCTATTGATACTTTTTAGAAGTCAGTCAGCTTTATTATTTCATAAAGAGTGCTTTCTAAACATCTGATTGTTTTGGTATCGCTCATTTTACCCCACAGCTGTAACGTAGTGCATCTAAGGGAAGCAAATGGATGCGTAGCGCGCAAGAAAAGATCCTCTCTTACAAGTTTCTCCAATAATAAAAATTTATTTAAACATACTCCTTGTGATGTATTGCTAAAGTAGGAAGTATGAATAAGATCGTACTTAGATGGTCCACAGTGAACAGTTGGACCGGAATAGCGACTCCTAACCTTTGAAAAGAACTCGCTTTCACTTCTGGTTCGCATCATTACAGAAAACTGATCAGTAATTCGAATTTCAAAAACATATAGCTTTTCCTTGTAATTTACATATAATGCATTTGTAACTTCCTGCATTTCAAATAAATTCGACATTCTCAATGACTGCCCGATCCTGGAGATTTGCACCTTTAGACAATTAGACGATAGATTTTTTTCAAAACCCGGATTTTATCGAAAAAATGTATATTGAAAAGCCTGTCGATACTTTTCTGGAGCGGAACTATTTTGGACTCCTGGGTATCAAAATTGGTAATATCCCATTCGTGCGGTCTCGTTTTAGATGGGAAATGTGCTTCAAATCTAACCCAAGTCCTATAGTTCTTCCATTTTATATAAAGCACCTTCTGCAATAAATTTGACGAATGAGATCAGCTGGAAGAAAATAGATTTTCACACGAGCAGGTATTAGATATAGGAAAAATTTCCAATATTTCTACTTTCCAAAAAAAAACATGATAAATATTCTCTTCCTCGTTTTCCCTGTCTGTTCTCCTCTCTTTATCACTCTATATCACTTTCTCTCTCTCTTTGATTCTTTATATATCGCACTACTTCTCTCTCTCTCTCTCTCTCTCTATCTCTCTCTTTCACAATCAATCAAAATACTTGCACAGTTTTATGTTTACTTCAAGAAATTCTTTTTGATTATCTCATTTGAAAATTCAATCTCCCTTTCCTTTTCTTAATCGTAATTGCTTCATAAATAAACTTGTCAACTTATTTTCCTAAATGAAACGATAGAGTGACAATTTAGTTTTATGTCTAGTAAAAGAGACATGGTGCAATTGTTTTAGCTGTCACTTTTATGGAATCATACTTCATATGTATGTATGTACTAGTGATGTAACGAATATCAATTTTTGATATTCGTCAATACGAATATTTGAAACGATATTCGCGAATACGAATATGTGAAATCTATAGATATTAAATTGGGCTTCTATTTACGCCTGCAATATGAAATATGAAGAAATTGTTACGAAAAAGTATTTCACACTCCTGTTGGCGTTCTCTAAAGTTAATAAAAAGTACCCAAAATTTTAATGATCGTCATTAAATAATATTTCAAAATGATACAAAGCACAAATTTCTATAAAAAAATTAATGTATTTGTACAAACTAAAATTTTTAGCCATTTATTTAAACTTCGTTAGGATTTATGCATTTATTTAATTAATTTCTTTGGAAAAATATTCGTATTCGTATTCGCCTTAAAATGGACGAATATTCGACAATTCGGATACGAATACGAATATTCGTGCTCCACAAGTATGCACATATATATACAGATAAAAGTGTATATGTGATGCTCGTGTGTGTGTGTGTAGTTTAGTCGTGCGTTGTGGTATGCCACATTATTAGGCGTTAAATTCAACAGCCATCATTTTATATGACATGATTGTCATAATATGTACGAGTATGTACGTCTGTTACAAGAGGGAAAACTTACTTACATTAATCATAAAAAATTTTAATTAAGTTAATTAAATTATATTTGCGCGACAATTTAGTAAAATGCAATAAATTATTCATGTAAAACTTTTCATATCATTTGCAGACAACAAGATGACGCTAATGAAAAGGATGAAATTATAGAAAACTGCTGCATACAAAAATACATACATATGTATGTATATAACATGGATTAAATTGAAATAATTTTTAATGGAACGTGGCAAATGGTCAATTTAATTATACATAATTACATATGTACATTACGGGAATAACCAATTTTTTGGCATAGTAACATGACATCAACCATGTCCTAGTTACCACGAAAATCATAATCTTTTGTAATTTTTCTCAAAAAATGCACGCACGGACGTGAACTAAAACAAAAATGTTATTTTACATAATCTAAAATTATTTCGAGGCATTCCTAATGCAATATTGAATATTTATAATTTTATACGGTGTTTTTAGGGTTCCGTACACCAAAGGTGAAAAAAGGAACCCTATTGTTTTCGCTACGCTGTCCGTCTGTCCGTCACACGGTATTTTCTCAGGAACCGTAAGAGCTACGGACCTGAAATTTGGACAGAGTGTGTAGAACCTTGGCCACTACAACAACAAATACATGAGAATAAGAAATTAAAGGGTGCTCCAAAACGAGCGACGAAAAATTTTAAATCTCATGTAATGTACATACAATTGTATGTACATATGTATATTGACACTTGAAATTTGTAAAATTAGTGTATTTTTATATAGACTACAACAATAAACATTAAAATATTAAAAAATTTAAATTAAAGGGTGGTCCATCAGTTAATGCAATTTTGTGTATGTTACTTTGACAAATTGCTATAGCTTGGAGACCGTAAGAGGTAAACTCTTGAAATTTTCAAAAACGGTAAAACTAAAAAATCCGAAAATTATAAAATCGCCAAACCGAAAAAAGTCGCCAAAAACCTGAAAACAAATCACCAAAATTTAAAAAAAAACGCCAAATCGAAAAAAATCTACAAAATTAAAAAAAATATAGCACTCAAATAAATCGCCTAATTCGCAAAAAATCGTTTAAATGAAAATAAATCGCCAATATAAAAAAACGCCAAAAACCGAAAAAAATCTCTAAAACGCGAAAAATGCACCAAAACCAAAATAATTGTTTATGTGAAAAAAAAATCGCCAAAACGAAAAAAAAATCGCCAAATTTTAAAAAATCGCCAAAACGAAAAAAATCCCCAAAATTTAAAATAAACGCCAAAAACCGAAAAAAAATCCTTAAAACGAAAAAAAAGTGCCAAAACTAAAAAAAAAATCGCCAAAACCAAAAAAAAAATTACCTATATGAAAAAAACGCCAAAATTAAAAAAAATCGCCAAAAAAAAAAACGCCAAAATAATAAAAATTGCCAAAATTAAAAAAACTTCAAAAACCAAAAAAATCGCCAAAACGTGAAAAAAGTGCCAAAACTCAGAAAGCGCCAATGAATTCAAAAAACCCCCAAACTAAAAAAACGCTTAAAACCGAAAAAACCCAAAAACGAAAAAAATGCCAAAACTATAGTTTATATTGTTCGTATTGAATTACATATCTCGTGCCCGTACGAAACCCTTCGTGCGCGGGTCAAAGTCGCACTTCACTGAATTTATTTATTTATTTTTTTGTTTTAAATAAACATACATATTATTCTTCAATATTGTTTTGCTTCTTTTGATCCGGATCAAAAGAAGCAAAACAATATTGAAGAATATAACTACAACGATCCAGCAACACAAAATTTGATTTATTTTATAAATCATTATATAATACATATTATTAATTTTTCTTAACTAAAAAGAAAGTTAAAAATTTTCAAAACTCAATCGCGGTTGGTGTGCGAACTTTTTGACCTTAGCGAAAAAATAAATACACATTACCTTCTAGTTTTTTATGCACTGTGCTATGCCACTTGATATTTTGAAAAATTGTTAAAAAAGTTATGTCCCTAATGTACATAAATATGTATATTAAGATAAGGTGTCATCTAGATTTTTTATTCTATCAAGAAAAATTTATTGTGAAAATGTTTTAAAAACTGGGGGCAAATTTCGGTACTCGTTGTCGAACGACATTACGAAATATTTCAATAAAGTTTATATGGAAATATTTCCAACCATATCGAATGCCTTAATTTCCACCCTGATTTCTGGATTGATTGTAACTAAAATTTAGGTCCCAATTTTAGCACTTACATATATCTATTATATTTTGAAGCTTTCTTTAAATTATTTTCAGTCGCACAATTTGTAATTTTTGGCAACTGGAAAGAGTTGCCACACATAATACTAATTTTAATTTGAGTTGCGTTGCCAGTTGCCATGGTAACTGAATTGCGGTAGCCATCCATAATAGGTCCATTCATTAAAAAAAATATATGTAAAGTATTTAACAAGTTTTTATTAAAATATTTTTTAAAATATCATTTCCAAGAATTTTTATAAAATATTTCAATGCAGAAAATCGCGAACATTGTTCTTATCGTGATAGACATATTTGGACATTTGGGTAATATGTTCATTAAAGAAAAATTTGTGTCATTTTGTAATTTATTAAAAAAATACGCCAACCGCACGCTATATAGGGCAATATATTTCTTCAGTTTAAAGTCCTTTCCACACGCAAAATCCAGTGATGCCAACTTTTTTGGCTTGAAAAGTAAATGAAAATTTTAAAAAAGCAATAAAAAGCGTACTTTTGAGATCTAAAAAGTGTAAGAAACATTGACGGGAAAAACGAGTTAAGATCCGAAGAAGTGATGTTTAATAATGTTTAATATTTTCTAAGTATTTTCTATTTAATGAAATATATCAGACGAAAAAGGTATATGCTTTACACTGAAAAAATATAAAAACACCCAGTTTTTATCAAAGTAATTTTAAGGAATAAAACATTTCTTAAAATCACTACTTAGTGCTTGGAAAAATACCATATTATGATATAAACACACGGACGACCGGCGAACTTCGCATAGTTCGATGAGCCTGCCTTCAAGAATTCGTTGCGTAAATTCGTCTTTTGAAACACAATTAAAATTGACGACCTGTATGTGTTCCTGTGGATATTTTTGTGGCCCATACATATAAAATTATGCGAATAGTCACTGCGCCAAAAATCACTTGCATATACATATGTACATATATTCAAACCAAATAAAATATTATTATGTAATAAAAATGAATGCAAAAAGTCGTTAACTTGATTAAAAGTCGAATAAATCATTTCTATCGCAAGAGTGTTGAAAATTCGAAATATTAGAAAAAAGCCCTGAGTTAAAACTGATTACACGCGCTAAAACTCTAAGGTAAAGCATTAACTCAGGAGAAAGTGCAAAACATTATGAAAATTTGCCAAAGCTTGGAAAAAATTTGAATTTAAGTCCCCAAATAAAAATAAATAAAGAAAGCCAAAAGCTTTGCAAAAATTATCTTTCGCAAATACAGTGCTTTTCGCTTAAAGCGAACTTCAAGGGACTGATCACATTTGTTCGTTTTAAGCGAAGTTCGTTTTAAGTGAAGACATCAAGAAACCATTATTGTGTGTACACATGTATTTTTTAACACTTTGGCTATTTATTTATTTATTAAAACAATTTTAGAACATTGTAGTCTTTAAAAAATCAGTTATTTTAGTTTGCTTAGTATATTGGCTTCATTTATATACACTTCCACTTGGGCCAAGTGGTAAAGAATTTGTTGTGGAGTGTCGCGAGACTGAAGAAAATTTCTTACACAGTTTACGCTACACATTGCAACTTTGCATTTTTTGTTATTTTTGTTGTTGCATTTTTTGTTCATGGCAACACACTTCTTGGTTCGTTTTAAGCGAAAAAAAGAACAATTTACATGCAAAAAAAGTTTGTTATAACCGAAAGTTCGTTTTAAGCGGGTTCGTTATAAGTGGAAAAATGTTCATGGTTTTATAGAAATAAAAGTTCGTACTTTCCAAAATGGTTCGTTTTAGGCGAAAGTTCGTTTTAAGCGGGTTCGCTATAAACGAAAAATACTGTATAATAAAAATTCGCGAAAAATTGCAAAATTTTAAATAAGCTATAATTTTTATTAAAAATGGGTACAACTATAAGGAATGCTAAAAATTTAATAAAAATCGCAAAAATTCACAAAAACACTAAAATCGCAATCTCAATAAAAATTTGTAAACGCATTTGAAGAAATCACTTACAGATATTTTAGCTAATTATGCAAATATTCACTGCGGCAAAAATTACTTGCATATCCATATAATCACAAAAAAAATATGATTAGGTACTACTTGCAATATAAATAATTCCGAAAATCTATATCAAGTCTTGATTTACATTAAAACTCAAATATATCGCACATCGCAAAAATGTTAAAAATTCGCAATTTTGGAAACAAACTGCAACGTAAATCAATAACTCAGAAGAAAGTGGAAAACATTCTGAAAATTCGCCAAAGCTTGAAAAAAATTTAAATTTTAAGTCCCTAAATAAAAATAAATAAAGAAAGCAAAAAAAACTACATCTTTCGCAAAAATAACAGAAATTTGTGAGAAATTGCAAAATTTTAAACAAGTGATAATTTATATTAAAAATCGGTAAAGCTCTAAGGAATGCTAAAAATTTGGGAAAAATCGCGAAAATTGCGAAAATTGGCAAAATCTTGTTATCACGTTATCCAGAATAATGACAATGCCTAACTAATACTATTTAAAATTCGCGAAAACTGTTAAGAAGCAGAATACTTGCAAAAACTCGCTTCGCGAACAATTCCAAAATTTGCGAGAAGTTGCAATATCGCGTACAACCCTTGAAACTCAGTAAAAATCGCCAAAACTGTTAAAAAAAATGAACCCGGAAAAACGCGAAAAACAGCAAACTCGCTAAAAATTTCTAAACGCATTAGAGAAATAACTAATACTAATTCCGGATTTTTATACCCTTTACCAAAAAATGGTAAAAGGGTATATATAGGTTTGTCATTCCGTGTGTAATTTCTACAATATTAATAAGCGACACATAAAGTATATATATTCTGGATCCTTATGCATAGGGAAGACGAACAAGCGATGTCCGTCTGTCCCTCTGTCTGTACGTGAAATCGGTTTTCTGAAGCTACCAGAACAGCTGGAGACTTCGTTCTTGGACTGGTGAATCAGAAATTTTCCGAAAAATGTTGCTATTGAAAATCAACAAAATCGAGCAGACGGTTAAAAGACGTCTTCAGGATTGAAAACCTTTAATATTTTTTCTTATAATTAAACATATTTTATGTGTTAGGAAAAAGGCTATTTACTCAGGAACCGTAAGAGCTACGGATCTGAAATTTGGACAGAGTGTGTAGAACTTTAGCCGCTACAACAACAAAAATATGAAAGTTAAAAAATTAAAGGGTGTTCCAACACGAGCATCGAAAAATATTAAAATCCCATGTAATATACATATATAAAATTGTATGTACATACTTATGTATGTGTATAGACACTTGAAATTTGTAAAATTACTGTATTTTTATACAGACTACAACAATTAACACTAAAATTTATTAAAATTTAAATTACAGGGTGTTCTATCAGTTAATGTAATTTTGACTATGTAATTTTGACAACTTGCTGTATCTTGGTAACCGTCGGAGGCAGTCTTGAAATTTTCAAAAACGGTATAACAAAAAATACCAAAATTGTAAAATTGCCAAACCGAAAAAAATCGCCTAAACGAAAAAACCACTAAATTAAAAAAATTCTAGCACTAAAATGAATTGCAAAAATTAAAAAAATGCTAAAATGAATAATATCTCCAAAAAGAAAAAATCGACATAATATAAAAAACGTCAAAAACCTTAAACAAAAACGCTAAAACGAGAAAAAAAGCACCAAAACTAAAAAAGCACCAAATTAAAAAAATCGACAAAACAAAAAAAATCGCCAAATTAAAAAAATTCTAGCAATAAAATATATTGCAAAAATGAAAAAATCGCTAAAATGAAAAAATCGCCAAAATGAAAAAAATCGTCATAGTGAAAAAATCGCCAAAATAAAAAAAAAAAACGCCAAAAAACTTTAAAAAAAATTGCTAAAACGAGAAAAAAGCACCAAAACTAAAATAAATGGCAATAACCTAAAAAAATTGCTAAAACGAGAAAAAAGCACCAAAACTAATAAAGCACCAAATTAAAAAAAAGAGATAAACTGTTTCTTTTTCTCTCTCCTGAAAACTTGTATTTTTTAAGATACGAGGTTGAGAAAGTAAGGCACCGATATTCAACGAAGTTCTCCAGATATAAGATACATAATTAGCAATAACTTTGTGTAGGGGTACCCTTCCGTTTTCTGATTAATTTTATAATATTTGCTTGAATATTTGAAAAAATCTGTTTGATAGTTTGTGAAGGAGGCATATTTTTATAACATTTTAGCAATTCATAAAGTAATCACTTCTTTATTTACTTTATTGTACTTAAAACTGGATAAAATAAATTTATGTTGCTACTTACATTATAAATGTCTATTCTGGTATTTGTTGTTCATGTAAAAAAAAATTATTTATGTATCTCAGATGATTCTTGTCGTCGTACTTAAACTGATGAATTTTGTTGTTGTTTGGATGTGTTTATTTGTTGGTTGAAAGTTGTAGATGCCTAAATTTGTGTCGTGTTAAATAAATGCTGCAAAAAGAGAATGAAAATAAAAATAAATTTAAGAATATAATATGAAAAAAAAATTTTTTGTTTTTACAAAAATAATTTCAAGGTTTCTTTTTTATTTTTATTTTTGTTGTGTTTATTTCACGATTACGTTCGTAAATGAAAGGGAAAATGAAAACGGCATCACAATAATAAGATAATAAAGCTAAAATATATGTATGTAGGTACAAATAAAAACAAACCGGCATAAGCTATTTAATTTAGATCAGAGCTGGGAGCTGAGGTAGGAAATACTAAACGTGTAAGTCACGGTTCACACCGTCAAGTTTAGCTGAACATGTTGTTATGTTCAATTTTCTTTACAAGCTGCTCTGGGTGTGAACATACGTTTAATTCTGTTTCCTAAAGTACCTATTACGAATGACAAAACAAACTTGACTGGTACGCTCAAGTCTGTACCCTTCACAATTTTCTTATCCCCAATATCCTAAAAACTCAATACTTAACGAGAACTGGGACTATCTTTTATACTCTCTTTACTCATACCTATTCACATAATTTAGTTACTTTTATGCGACTTAATGAGTCTAAATAAGATAATCTACTGTTTGCAGAAAGGTATCAGATTAAAACTCACTAAAATCAGCTTTTCAGACAATTTTTATATCGTAATTATTTCATAACATTTTGTCCGATCGTAAATATTCTTTTCTTCTTCTTTTTTAATGTTCGTTCTTCAATAGAGTTTGTATTTATTTAGGAAAGCTAGCACACACATATTTTGTTAGCACGCTTCTCATTTTGTTTCAAAATATTTTATTTAATAAGATATAAAATATTTTTAACTATTCTAATTTAAAAATTTAGGTTTTCCATCGCTGGCCCAAACGCGTTCAGTATCGCTAAGATATTAAATTGTTTTTAATGTTCTATAGATTTGAATTTGTTTGAATGTCAGCAACGCGCAACAGGAGAAGGTAATCAATGATTAGATCATTTGTTTCATTTAATGTTGTTTTTATATGTATTTCAAAGCAGTTTATAAATAATAAAAAATCATACAATACTCGTATACGAACACGAAGGCTTTGTTTGAAAGTTTTAAAATATATAAATTTTTTATGTTGATATATTAAGTGTGAAAATATAAATTTCAAAAACTTTATAAGAAATTACGTAGTTTGTATACCAAATACCCTCAAGCTAAACTTCACCACAAATGATTGATAGATATTTTTTGTAGAAATAGATTTGCATAGTTAAAATACATACGTATCATGTTCTTAAAGGCCATGACTCACTCACTATACTACACAATGACACGATATACGAAAAAATACAACCCTGATCTTTTGAAAATTTTCATAAACCACATCATACTAAGGTTGTATTTTCGCGCAAAAACGGAAGGACTGTGTATGATAGTGCATCACGGCCTTAAGAAAACTGGAAATTTTCCAAGTGTTTAATATGTACAGTGCCAAAAATATTAACGTACGTTTTGTTACTCTTTACATATCACAATATTTTACATATCACAATATTTTGGTATTTTCTGATTACGTGGATATTGGTTGCATAGTGTGCACTTAGCTCAAAATTCAAAATACGGTACTGTATGTCTGTCAAAATTAATGACAAGCGTGTTGCGTAAACACGTAGGAAAGTGTGTAACTACCATTCGACACATTTTATTTTACCTTGTGTAAAATTTCAATATACGTACATCAGGGAAGGCATTGAGAATTTTAAAATTGTACCAACAACTTTAATATATTTTACTTTTTTGACTTTAATTGTACTAAAATATTTTTTTATTTCAAATTATGTATTTTTATTTGTTTTTATTAAAATAATCGACTTTGTTGTGGACAGCGAATCGTTTTCACAAATTTGCTTGTAAGTTACACCTGTTTAAGTTGAAATTCAAAATATACAGAGTAACGTCATGTGCTCAAGTATCGGATGATTTGGAAATGGAATAATAGTTCACATTTTTTTTGATTTTCTTGCAGCGTATTGCTTTCACAAGACGGTTTTCAAGAAGAAGAATATGAGTTTCTTGAACCATGAAATGAAAGGAAAATTGTCATTTGCAATGTACTAAATTAGTCATTGGTGTACTATTGTACTTTCCGAGTTTAAATAGTACCAAAGAAGGTACAATTATACCAACTTTGCCATCCCTGATATACATACATAAATACCTACTGGGAGAAGAATATTTTGTCATGTTTTCAAGGAATTGTATATTTGCAATTTGTTAACTATAAACACGTTTTCGGCAAAACTAGTTTTTTGGAGTTGTGACAATATTTTATTGATATTTTATTTTATACTTGTTGTAAGAGATTAATTGCACTGAGTGTGATGTAGAGTTGGGCATAGTTGTTCCTTTTGCGGATTGTTCCTTTTTGTTCCCAACAACAAAAAGAACTAGTTCGTTCTTTTCGTTCAGTTGTTCTTTTCGGTCAGTTGTTCAGTCAACAACAGAACAGAGATTACACAGTCATTGAATCCTCTTCAATGTTGAATTCGTGTGTTAATATTCTAAAGTAATTTCATTTAATTTTTAGTGACCTTATTTAATTTGCTTTTTAGTTTGATCTGACTTATATTCAACACAACAATGTTCCTTATTTAAAACTAATTATAATCACTTTTTTTAATTCTAATAAATCTTTTTCACAATCTGTTTTTTAGTTCAATACTACAAATTATTTCTATTAATTTTGTAAAACTCACTTGTATATTTCACTAAGTATACATTTTCTTTTGTTTGTTTTGCTAAACTATAATATTTTACTTTAAATCTTTTGCATGTGTATTGGTCAGGAATAGAGAATAAGATAAACAAAAAATAAAGACCAAAAATTAACGATCGAACAAAAAACGAAAAAAGAAATACGAAGAAAACAAGAAAGTCCAAAAGAACAAGAAAGACTAAAGGAATAACAAAGACCAAAAGGAACAACTAGTCTGAACTAGTTCACATCGTTCACTTATCGGAATAGTTCAATTGAACTAGTTCGTTCTTTTTGAGCACAACCCTAGTGTGATGTTCTTAAGTCTTAAGACTTAAGGTTACCGCTTTAAAACCTGCCGGAAAATGAAACCCAGGCTTGCCATTTTATTGCTAGATTTAGCACTTTTTTTCTTCGTTTAGCAATAATGATTTTGAAAATAATGCTAAGTGCATTTTCTTAAAACTATTTGGCATTTTTTGCACTTTTTTTATTTCATTAGATTTATAAATTTTTCATAGATAATTCCTTAAGACGAATTGTGAGCCAATTAATATTATATGTTTCTCAAATTTATTTATCTTCATTAACTGTTTCGTATGCCAGAAGTCATATAACTGAACCGCTCTGAGATACATACATGTATATGTTCACAAATACATTAAAGTACACAATTTTAAATATTAAATTAACAAAACTTCTTCTTAGTTTTATTATTCTTAAGACCTTAGTGTAGATAAGGTTATTGATAGCTTAACAAAAAAAGCACAGCCAAAGCTAAAGGGAGCCCAAAACTTTAGTTATCGGTTATACGATTATGTTTCAGTTTAACTATACAAAGTGTGCGATTGGTATACATATCTGTTAATTAAATCGGTTCATCTAGATATGTAGAAAATAAATATATTTTTACTTAACTACTCTATTTAACACTCTTAAAGATTTTTTCTTTCTTGGTAATCCATTCGCAGCTGGATTAAAAATTTAAAAATTAAATATTTCAAGCAGCCTATTCATACATTATTGGAATGATTGATACAAAAATCTATCAAAAAATATGGCGAAATTTTTCTTACAATAAAAAAGTTGACATAATACTTTATAATTATTGCAAGTGTATGGTCCACTTAAGAAATAAGAGTAACTAAAAATGTTAACTGATTTTAGCACTTTGTTGTGTGTGCTGTAGAACATTTTAGCACTTTTATTTCTGCAATCCAGGACTTTTCCTCTTTCATCTTATGGCAACACTGATGAATCCTTAGAAAACACCCCCTATAAAACTATTCAATTTTTGATATTCGCGAATACGAATATTTCAAAAGATATTCGCGAATACGAATATTTGAAACGATATTCGCGAATACGAATAGGAATATTATGTGCAATATAAATATAAAAAATTTTTATGAAAAAGGACATTACACTCTTGTTGGCGTACTTTAAAGTTAATAAAAAGTACCCAAAATGTTAATGATCGTCATTGAATTACATTTGAAATGAAGCACAAATTTCTATAAAAAAATTAATGTATTTGTACAAACTAATAGCCTGTTTATAGAACGCGACTCGTCTATAGTAATCGCTAACATGTTAGCATTACTTTTTTTCGGGGTTTTAGAACACGAGTGTTGACGGTATTTTCTCAGGAACCGTAACAGCTACCGACCTGAAAGTTGGACAGAGTATGTAGAACCTTGGCCACTACAACAGCAAATACATGAGAATTAGAAATTAAAGGGTGCTCCAAAACGAGCGACGAAAAATGTTAAAATCTCATGTAATATACATACAATTGTATCTACATATGTATATTGACACTTGAAATTTGTAAAATTAGTGTATTTTTATATAGACTACAACAATAAACATTAAAAAATTTTAATTAAAGGGTGGTCCATCAGTTAATGCAATTTTGACTATGTAATTTTGACAACTTGCTATATCTTGGAGACCGTAAGAGGTAAATTCTTGAAATTTTCAATAACGGTAAAACTATAAAATCCGAAAATTATAAAATCGTCAAACCGAAAAAAATCGCCAAAACCTCAAAAAATCGCCAAAAATTTAAAAAAAATCGCCAAATCGAAAAAAATCGACAAAATTAAAACAAAAATTCTAGCACTAAAATAAATCGCCAATTCGAAAAAATCGTTTAAATGAAAAAAAATCGCCAATATCAAAAAAACGCAAAAAACCGAAAAAAATCGCCAAAACGCGAAAAATGCGCCAAAACCAATATAATTGTTTATGTGAAAAAAATCGCCAATATGAAAAAAAATCGCCAAAATTAGAAAAAAAATCGCCAAATTAAGAAAAAATCGCCAGAACGAAAAAAAATCGCCAAAATTTAAAATAAACGCCAAAAACCGAAAAAAATTCTCAAAACGAAAAAAAATCTCCAATTCCAAAAAAATAACCTATATAAAAAAACGCCAAAATTAAAAAAATAGCCAAAATAAAAAAATCGCCAAAATAAAAAAACGCCAAAATAATAAAAATTGACAAAATTATAAAAACTTCAAAAACCAAAAAAAAATCGCCAAAACGTGAAAAAAGTGCCAAAACTCAGAAAGCGCCAATAAATTCAAAAAACCCCCAAACTTAAAAAAACGTTTAAAACCCAAAAACGAAAAAAATGCCAAAACTATAGTTTATATTGTTCGTATTGAATTACAAATCTCGTGCCCGTACGGAACCCTTCGTGCGCGGGTCAAAGTCGCACTTCACTGAATTTATTATAGTTTTATCTCAACCTCAAAAAGAAAGCGTTTTGTCTTTGCATTGAATCAAATGGTAAATATTTATATACAAAACAGCAGCATGATAGAGGCTGTTATATCATTGGTCATTGGGCGTAGTGACCATATGCCCATTATATTATTTACAAAATTAAAATATTTTTGACTAAACATGATCTAATATCTTCATAAACAGCTTTAATGGTCTTTTTGCAATAAAAGCCTTATTGCATACATAACATATATGGGAATGTATGTTAATATGGGAATTCATGTGATAATCGTGTCCCATCTTCGAATAGAAACCTTGAGAACATATTCCACATGTGTGTAGATATCGCTTTTAATGTCGTCTACGATGAGTACTTACGGCCTTATGTATAAGTAAAAATTGGCATGAAGTTAACATAACTGGTGAAATGGAACATGATCTTAAAGAGTTTTGCCATGAAAGTTCACATTAAAAATCATGCTAAACTACGAATACATTCGTATTCACATCCGCCTGAATTTAGCGAATACGAATACATTCGTATTCGCCTGAAAAAGGCCGCATATTCGACAATTCGAATACGAATATTCGTGCATCACTAGTACATACTTACATACGTACACTCGTATGTCGTATATATAGTCGTATATACATACATATGTATATTATACTTAAGCAAATAATTAATTGTGAGAACCTCTTTATTTATTTATACTTAAAAGATTTTATTCAATAAAGTCACGTTGTTTTGTATACAGATTTTTTCAAATACTTGATTTTTAAATTTGTATGCTTTTGATCAGAATCAATGACGACGATGATGTTAATGATGACATAAGCCTCACAAATTCGTTTCATAAAATTTTTTTCGCAGGTACAATGTTTTTTGTCTTCTAAAAAAAAACAAGTAAAACCACAACAGACTGTAAAAAGCCGGCTACTAAAAACAAAAGTTAAATAATCGACAATAAATTATTTTTATTTTATTTTTTACTTACTGATACTCGTACATATTTTAAAACAATGTTATGTGCAACATGTTTTTTTTCCTCTTCTTGTTTCTGTTTTGGAACAGAAATACTGTGTACGTACGGGTATTTTTTGTCTACACAATTTGAAAACAAACTTGAACTAATATTGTGAAGTGCGACTCTTGAAAGTGAATATTTGTTGTTGTTTTTCATTTAGATTCTGTTTTTTATAAATTGGTAAGACATGCAAATGACGTAAGATGCTTTCGAATTGAAATATTTAGAACAAATTTGTTGCAAAATATTTATACATAATTTGCATTAACAGAAAACCATTTGTTTTTCTATACATGCATACATATGTGTGTATGTGTATGTAAGTATGTATGTGTGCACATACAGTGACTCAATTTAATAACCGAACAGCAAGTTTACAAAAAGCTTTTTCAATAAAACTCAATATATAATAAGGGATCAGTACAAATGTATAACAAAATTTAAATAAAATTTATTTAGGAATTAATGAACTTATTATGTGGAAAACCGCGTTGAATTTCAACCGTCTCTGAATTTAAGATATGCCTCAAGGAAGAATGGAAAAAATTTAGCCCGTTTACTGAAAAAAACTGGATAAGATGTAACAGCAACGAAATATTGGCTGAATGAAATAACGCCCAATGAAATAGATAAATTCCAAATTATATGTAAAATAAGGGGCCGTTCATTACGTAACGCTTCAGGGGATGAGGGCGGGGGTATAAAATCTATTCATAAATATTTGAGGAGAAGGTCCATGAAACACACCGAAGGCTGGCAATGCAGACATCCTTCGGTAATTAAAGCCGATTTTTCACATATCATAGAAAAGAAAATCATTGACCTCGGCTGAAGCCCTTTAATGCCGATATGCTTTGGAAAGCGAAGCCGGTCTTGGACATACCTAAGTGGAGGAAATCTGTGATCCCGGCCCCAATGTAGGGGTAACTTAGAAAGCAAAGTCGGTTTTGTTCATACCTAAAAGGAGAAAATCCCTGAGATTGCCTCAGAGGAAAAAATCCTTGAGGCTGGCTGAGAGACGGCAAAGCAGAAAAGCATTGGAAAACGAAGCATACTAAATAACCATATCAGCTTTTCGTTTACCACCACCTGGAAGTTTTGCGCTAGGTCTTTTTCATATACCCACTAGAAACTCAACGGGATATTATAACATCTAGACTCTTAAAATGTTTTCTAAACAATCTCGACACACCTTTATTCCCACTCATTCGGAAATGCTTCAAATCTAAAAAAAACCCCAAAAATCCCCCCGGTGATACAAAGAATCACAAAAACCTGTACAGACCTCCAACTAAACCAACTCAACAAAATTAATGAACAAGTTAGTTACAGTGTCACTGAAAACACAAAAATACTACTAACTAAACCTCTTCCACAATACAGATAAATTTTTACTGCTGAAATCATTGCAATAATGGAAGCAATTAACATCACCAACGACAGTAAAGGTTTATACGCAATATGCACCGACTCACTATCTTCTCTCAAATTAATTTCCAACCTTTCTAATAACAATGTTTATTCCAGAACCATACGAAACATTTTAATTGACAGATATCCAAATATAATACTTATATGGACGCCAGGACATTGTGGAATAAAAGGCAACGAATTTGCCGACAAGGTTGCTAAGGAGGGAACAAACAGACCACTTTTAACTTCGGCTAATTTTAACAAAACAAACATTAACAAATTTTAAAAAAATCACATCCTGGAGAACGCTAAATTATTTACAAAAACGTCAAACTGGTATCAAACTTCAAATACAAAACAAACTTGTATCAACAATTTCCCAAAAAATAAAAACAAATTTAAAAGACTAGACTCAGTAAAAATTGAAAGACTCCGCCTAGGGCACTCTAAGCTCTCCCATAATATAAAATCTAGGGATATAATAATGCACATTTTTTTAACATGCCCGAAATTTAAGAAAAATCGCGACCTGATTTTCCAACACAACCCAAATCCCATCTCCTTATTTTCAAATCCCAGTAAAAACAATTTTTCACAAATAATAACCTTTTTAAATGAAATTAATATTTATCACTTAATATAAAAAAATAAATAAAAAAAAGAAACACGTAAAGTAAAAATAAAAAATAAATGAAAAGAAAAGTTGAGCCTAAGACCTAGTAATATTTCATTACGTTTTGACGAAATTAACTAAAGAGGAATCAACTGCAAAAGTTTTGATCGTTTACAGACTCTGCATAACTTTAGATTTTACCTCACAAATAGTTGCAATAATTTTTCCATTTTCGATATTTAAAAAAAAATATTACCAAACGTTTTTCATTTACAAAATTAATGATGAAAAACAGAAAGAAATTCCATTAAAAAATATACAGCAATTGGTCGCAGGCAGGCAGGCAGGCAAGCAGACGATTGAACAACATGACGAATGAATGACGATAGTATGTGCTTCACACACAAATTTCTTTATTAATGGAACAATTTGTTCTGCATTCTGAGGGTCGGGAATAAAAAGACATCGGTGAAGACAACAGCTTATAAAAATCTTCGAGAATATAAAATTTTTTATTGCTTTTGTACATATTTGAAGATAATAATAATTAAACATTAAACAAAAATTTCTTATAAGTTGACAGCATTTTGTATTGCAATAATAACATTGTTTTAGATTGAATTATATGAATTTGTTCATGGTTTCTCAATTTGGAGTCATACAATTCATCAAAGTCTGAATAACATGCAAAAATATATACCGCATGTGAACGAATTTTTGTATTTGTGTATTTTCCACTAAAATTTATTTTATTTCGTGTAAGTTATTCGTAATTATGGTTTGTAATTTAAAAGTTATTAAAAAATTTATATAAAAAAGTTTACGCAAGCGGACAGGCTTTTGTTTTACTTTTCGTTTCTTTTTGTTAACAATATTAATGATAAATACGAGTTGAGATGATAATTTGATAATAATAAGCATTCACATTATTTTTTGTTATAAATATGTAATTAATTCCCAGAGCTAACAAGTGTTTGAAACAAATTGTTATTTTAAATAAAAATTTCACGATCACTGCACTGAAATGCAGGAAATCTAGTCAGAAAGATACAAGACGGTAACTGTTAAATTTATATGGCAGAGGCCAGGATCGTTACTTTAAGAACACTTACACAAAAAAAAATCTGGTAAGCCTTATATATTGAAAGGTGAAGTAGACGGTTTACAGATATTACCGAATTTCCTATTCGTTTACTAGATAAAGTCGGAAAATTTTCAATACATTTTGTTTTTTAAAAAAGTTAAATTTTAAAACAGCAAGATGTATTGAAAACGTTCTCGTTCTACCAAGTCAACAAATATCAAATTCTGTGTGAACTGCAATTATTTGTGATTAGCTTTAACTAAAATATATATGCTTACTTACTCGTATCTATATGCTTACTTACTCGTATCACTGTATTTCAAATTCTCTCACCAATACAACTGCAAAACATTCTATGCTTCTTTTTAGCACTTTATCTCTCTCTCTATAATTATCTCTTTCACTCTATTACTATCCCTCACTCATGATCAGTGCTGCCACAACCAAAAAATTCTAACAACCAAAATTCGCTTTAAAAGTTACCAAATGAGAAAAAATATAACCAAATTTCAATATGTAGTATTTTTATTAAATAACATCCCAGCAAAAAAAGTCATGAAAATTTAGAGTTTTCGATCTGGAAGCAGTGAAAATTTCGATCCGATCTAATGATTTTTACATAGGGTTGTCATTGCAAGAAGTTCTCTTTTTCGATGCCTGGTCACTGAATTGGAAGCGATATTAAAAAAAATTGCCTTTTTTCTATGATAATATTTTTATCTAGGAAAAATGGTAAATAGTTACCTATTTTAACAATTTGTTTCTTTTTATACGAATTTAACCCCGAAACAGTGTTTTCATGTAAATTTAAGCAAATAACTTATAAATTTTAGACTAAAATTAGTTCATAAATTTCTTAAAAAAATTAATTTTTTTTAATTCTGGTGAGTATTTTCTAAAACTATGGAGGAGTTACCAGGTTTTGTATAACTAAAATAAGCTTCAACATGGTTTTTTGATCACAGAAAATTAATAATATCGATTTTTTGGAAGCAATGAAAATGTAGAATGACTTAAATTTTTTTTCACTGGGATTTAAAATGCATACATATTTATAATGTAACGCATGTGATTTGAATACAGTTAATAATAATAATAAAAACAAAACAAATATAATTCTTTTACCTACACACATATGTATGTATATAATAAGTAAACGCTTGTACATGTATATAAATATAAAAAATTAAGATTTTCCTAGATGTGACCAATTTTTTTTAGGAAGGAGGCGATACGGGCGGACTAACGCGGTCACCTCCTATAGTGCTTTGTAGTACACAGTTGCGACCATTTAGTTAAATTAAAAGTTGTTGACAGTGTTGTAAAAGAAAATTAATGTAAACAAGTGAGTAGCAATCAAGGCGAATTCATAACAGGTGGCTGCACTAGCGATTTTCGTCACAGCTGTTTTATTTTCAGTTGCCTCGGTAGCAATACTAAAAATTGAAGAACATAAAAGCTTAAAAAGTATAACATTAAAAATATGTACATGTGTATCATTATTTTGGCAAAAAAATAACCAAAATGAGAAAATTATTCACATCTCCACATTAAAGAAAAAAATAACTACATTTGCTTAGAAATAACCAAAAACGGCAGCCCTGCTCATGATGCAATTATACTAGGCACATGCACGACTACAACAAAATTACAACACCAAAAAACACATGTATTTTGTTGGTTTAAACAAACCCTAAATTGTCGGAAACAAATGTCTTTTGTTTATAAAAACAACAATTACAGAGTAACTAAAGTACAATTGCAGACGCGGCATTCCTGCATGATTATAGCTATACAGTGTTGCCAAACTGTGTGTAGTTAGGCAGTGTGTAATTTCTACCACATGTGTATTCCATATAATTAAATTCTTTTGTAATCTGTATGTAATTCTACTTTGGGTTCTATTTTTATTTATTTTTGTTTTAATTTTAACCTACACAAAAGATGTGTAGTGTAATTTTCTTCAATGTGTAATTGGAGACACAGCCATGGTAAATTCATTGGCAACACTGTAATCATTTTATTCACACACATACATTAACATTTTTGCAGCTTGTAAACAAAGTTTGACAACTATGTGCAATGTATATAGTGACAGGCTGGGCTTGTGCATGTACCTAGTATAATTGTATGATGCCCTCACTTATTCACTATTTCACCATAAATATTTTCGGTTAGCCTTCTTGCAGTCATCATCGCTACTTTTAAGATCAATTTCAATTAAACATTCAAAGTGACAAGAACTAAATAAAAAATGGAAACCATAAAAAATCTAACAACAAAATTTAATTATCTAAACAACAAAAGTTTCGTTCACGTAAAGGAGCTCGAAACAACAATTAAATATACTAGAGCTGGAAAACGAGAGAAATATATTCGCGTATGTGAATTCATTTGTATAAGAAGCCAGTTGATGTTCGGCACTCTGGTGCTACTTTGGGCAGCTCAGAAATATATTATTAAAAATATAACTCGTGTGTACATATAATAGCAAAATATGGACCAACACTAAAAGTTGAAATGGAAAACAACATAATGTTCCTGCCTAAACGATAAAATGCTTTAACTGATGATGAAATTCTAGATATCTCGAGCTGATCAAATCGCTTAAGTAGAGAAGGTTGAGTGAGACGACTGAATTTTTTATTGAATAAACTAAATTAATTCTGTATATTATATTATAAATAAAAATACATCAGAGTTTAGTAAAATATATATCGTTAACTTAATACGAAAATGCCTCAACTTATAATTTTTCGTAATCCATATTTTTACATATTTCGATAAACCATTACCAGATACACTTCCTCCAATTTAATAAAACTAATATAACACTAAATTTGTAAAGTGTTTTTAATAAAAATTGCGTTTAAATTTTGTATCAAATATTGCATCTTTTTTTATTTCGTTTTTTCCTCCTGCTGTAAACTGTGAATATTTTTCAGTTAGGGCCTTTTGGTATTAAGTTAACGATATGTGTGTATGTATGTTGTGTTTTTATTGAATATTTTCAGTTATTTCATAAAGAAATTTAAGACATAAATGACCACAGGTAAATGTATTAAAATGATTATCCGATGGATTTCTAATTGTATAAAGGTGTAGAAAAACAAAATAGATTCATATCGAATATAAATTATTTGCTGGGTTTTGTGTTTGTTTCTAAGCCTACTATTCTTATTTTTCTTTTGTGATTTTCAAAAATATTATTATTTGTGAATTCTCAAATAGTTCTTGAAAGTCTGTGCATAAGATAAGAGGTTTGTGACTATTCAAAATGTGTGGTTGAAGTCTACTGATGATTTGTTACAGCAACAATGAAATGCATAAAAACCAAGCTGAACCACCAGCAAATAAATTTCAAACTTGACTCAAAATTGTCAAAATGGCATATAGAGCACATAAACCCCCGGACGTTGAGGCATATTTCAAATGTTTCATACCGATTGGAAATGAAATGTTGTTTATGGTGTGACAATATGTGTATGTGTGAAAGAAAAAACAAAGCAACTATTTCGATGCTGTTCTCTTAGTTTTATAACTCATTAATTTGACACTTTAAAACATATCTATGTACATTTTAAAGAAATTTCAGATATTGTAAAAAAATTTTTTGTATTTTTGTTTCATTATTCTCTACATTTACTTTATAATAATTTTCAATTATTAATCCAAAAAATAAATTTCTGTGCACTTTTTAATGTTTTGCACCGACCTTTAATATGTACTTCTTTTTAGCATGGAAATAAAAACAGCTGTGAACTAGCAAACTTATGAAAATTTTTTGTAAATACTGGTAATACATACTTTCTTTAAATGATTTCTATACAAACTATAAACATGAAATGACGATTTTAGAATTTGTGTGAATTTTCTAAGGAACATAAATTGTTTTTGAATAGCTCCATAAGATTAATTAATTATTTATGGCAGCATATGTTGTTCAAAATATTATCGACATTTTATTTTCTCTGCATTCCAATATGCAGTGTTGCACATCTGCTATTAGCTGAGAGCAGTTCCTGAGCTAGTTATGAATTGTGAATAAGATCTATAACTATCTAGTAACAATTTTTTTAGTTTCTGTTTTATTAATTTCGGATTTTGGTTATAATTTCTGAATGTTCACCAGTAACTAAACACACTTAGGGCCATTATTATAACTTGACGTTAGCTAAAAGTAGTATGTTATTGGATGGATAAACACTCTTTCATTATTACAACTTTATTTTACCAAAAAGTCAGCGATAAGTTAAATATAAGTTCAACCTTCCTGTAACTTTTATCGTGAGGTATAGTCATTTAAAGTTGCCACATTTTCGCCACTTGCCACACTTTCTACAGGGTGGCCCAGAAAGACCGAAGTGGTGTGAAATCCTTATAACTTTTTATTTAAGACATATTTTTTTAGTTTTTTGATTTTTAAATACATTAAATTTATAGGGAATATTTTAAGATTAGTTATTAAAAATTATATCCCGCAAGTGGTGGCCATTTTCTGCTTCGCACAAATGTGCTCTTTCCAACACATTTTCAATGACCTTTCGCAAAACTTCCGGTGTTATGTTGTTAATTTCGTCTCGAATATTGGTTTTTAATTCCTCAATAGTCCTAGGCTTATTAAGATAAACTTTCCCTTTTAAATAACTCCAAAGGAAACAGTCTGGAGCAGTTAAATCCGGGGAACGCGGAGGCCAATTAAAATTGCTTCTACGCGAAATTATTTTTTCACCAAAGATGTCGCGTAAAAGAGCCATTGTGGCCCTGGAAGTGTGCGCTGTGGGTACATCCTGTTGGAACCATATTTGCGGATGGTTTTCCACGGTTGGCTTTACCAAATTTTCCAACATGGCCTGATATCGATCACCATTGATGGAAATGGCGACACCTCGTTCATTTTCAAAAAAATATGGGCCAATGATCCTTTCTGAAGAAACACCGCATCAAACAGTATACTTTTAGTCTATTATTATCACTTACATGCCATTTATTAAGACATTTTTCGAACAATGGGATACTCCTCGTATTTAAAAACAACAGACAAATCAACAAATACAACTCTCATCATTGCTCGTTAAGATTAATTTGCTACAAATTTAATAAAAATTCCATTAATCTTTCACCAGTCGATAAAGTATTAATGCTAATTTTTTCTAATTTCTTTGCTCTCTGTTTGTTTAAGTTCTATTTAAAATTTATAAACAAAAATAAACTAAAAATATATTAAATACATAACAATAATTTCAAAATAGTTTTTTAGATTCTCGTGTAAAATAAACCGAAGAAAAAAATTTTAGTAAGTGTTGCGCTACACATTTTGTGTTTGCAGGCCTATACGAGTACATATTGATGGGGGGAAGGCAGTAATGACTAAATTTTGGGAACGAAGAGTTCGATTAATGATGTTTTCTTTTCTACAAAAATTATTTATTATTTATTTATTTATTAAACATATTAATGCAAAGTAAATTTGCATAATATGGTTTTGCACAAATACAAAAATGTCTTGCTCTTTAAAATTGAGCTACGATATATTCTAAGAAAAAATCACTATCACTAAGTTCCTGTTCACACGTTTCAACTTTTGTTGATCAACTCGTAATCCAGCTGCATGGAAAAAAGATGTGTTTGTATTTACGTCTTCGTCTTTCTTACAGCTGAATTACGAGTTGATCAACAAAAGTTGAAGTATGTGAATTGGTACTAATACTAATGGTGGAAGGCAGTCAGTCCACTTTACGCCCCGTATAAATCGATAGTTTTTATAGTCTCTTCTAAATTGAATTATCACAGGTTGGGCAAGATATAAAAGAGAACACTATCAGGTATGTTCTGACACTCATGTTTTTTAAATCGCATGTGAGCTGCAAATCGCCAAACTTGTTTCTACATGTTCTGTAACAACTCATCCGTTTTAATTACGACTTGCCATATTGATTTAGGTCAGCTGTTTGTTAAAATCGTCAGTGTATAATTAAGCAATGCAAAGACAAAATTAACAAACCAAAAAGATATATAAAGCAGAAATATACATCAACTGACACCACGTACAGTGGAGCAAATACAAAGAACGTTGATGATGAAGATGTAGTTTCTTTCGAAAACAGCTAGTTGTTCCGTTCTACTACGTGTTTGTGACAATATTTACAATTATCTTTGGTGCTATTTATTCATTAATAATTATCACATGTAATTTGACTTACAACGTGATACGAACTTAAGCCTAATCAAATAATTAATATAAAAACAAAGACATTTTATAAATTTCAATTTTATAAGAAAAATTTTGCGAAGCTACTAATATTTTTGATTCAAATCAAGAGAAAACATATTTAATTTAATTTATTAACCATTTTAGTGTTTCTTTAAAGTTTGGTTTAGGCTAAATTCATTAGTTCACTTCAGAATACTCTTGCGATTTGAGCTCGCGAAAAGGTTTGCGACTGCGAGTATGACAACACGCCAGTATAAGTTTGAATTGACTTAATTTTTCAGTGATCAATAATACTATTTTGTAAAAATAATTTAACGTAATTGGCTTCTAAATTTCAAACCAAATAGAAAATGAAATCTTGCTACATAGTGTTGCGGCAGAGATCTGCCAACAAACAAACGTCCGCTTCATAAGAGTTTAAGGTTAGTCATTTTATTTCGCAACAATTTCTACTGCTTTAAAAGATACGAGAAAAAAATATCAGAAAAAACTTCATACAACACGAAACTATTTATGAAAAGTAAAATTTTCGCAAGTGCGTTTGCATAAAAAGTAAAAGATACTTAAAAAAAACTATATAAAAAATTCACTTAGCGCTGAAATACTGTCCATAAGAGAAGCAGGGAAAGAAATGTCGACAGCCATTCAGCACTCCCATACGGTAAAATCACTTAAAATTTCCAGAATTTTAGATAAATATAAGCATTTAATACCCCGACTTTCTCGTCAAACTCATATAACTCTTATCTGGATTCATGATCATACGAGTACTATCAGCTGTGGACGCCTCTAATGCATTGTCAGTCGCAGTGCCGTTTGGTACCATTAAAAAAATACATATCTGCAAATAAAAGTTTCAAAAAGCAGAAGATAGATAAATTATGCTAAGTACGTGTATGGTCGCAAGGAAACCCTGGCCATGCTTCCACGATAAATGCTCAGAACAAATTGTAAGTAAAAATTTCAAGTGTCTCGCGGTACTGACGGGGTTTTCCCCTCAATATATTCCATCACAACTGTCAAGAAAAGGATACAGAAGACACAGTTTATCACCTACTCTAAGAGTGCCCGACATTGCACACTAAGCATTACTTATTTCTAGGAAAAAAAATTCTAGACGACCTATCGAGGTATCAGAGATTAGTGTAGGAGACTTCATTCGGTACTTTAATGCAACGGGCTGGATTTATCAACGATTGATCCAGACCTTTTTCATAGGTTAGGCTTCGGACGAGTAGAGTGGTACCTATCAAAACGTAATATCATGATTCTACTTTATTTCTTGTAGGTAACAAGAAGCCACGTTAACCAACCAAATTTGTGAAAAAAAATCACAAAATCGGGAAATATATTCATAAGCACAGACATTAGAAGAATTTTAAAGACAAAAAATCGGAACTACAAATTGATACAATCGAAAAATTCGAAAAATATATATAAATAAATGTACGTTTGGTCTTTAAAGGCTCAGTTAGCCGACTGTAATGTAAAGTAACTGCAATAGTAGGGAGCAGCTGTGAAAAGTAATGAAAATGGTGTTAGAGATATAAAGAAACGTAACCTAGTTTTCATATAAAAATATAGATCAGCTGTTTCCTACGTTGCAGTTACTTTACATTACAGTCGGCTAACTGAGCCTTTAGTCTTGCACTAATTTAATTCTGTAGGATGCAGCTTTATAGTGTTTTCCTGGTTTTAATCTTAAAACCATAAACGGCTGATTTTGCATTCACACTGCAAGTTTGTTAAATTCAGGTTTTAACTCACAGACTGTCTAATAAATTTGCTTTAAAAAATATCCTGCAGAATTGCGTGTATTTGTTGCTGTATTTTTTCTGCTTTTCTATAACACTTATTTGACAAACTGTACGTTTGTTTTTGTGTATATGATGGAAATTATTTTATATTTTGTAAATAAATATTTTAAAATTATGGAACTACTTATACAAAGTGAAGAAGTGCTTGGAAGTCAAGTTAATGTGTATAAAATATGCACAAATAAATTACAAAATAAAACTTTCTTATCGGCGGATTGATGCCAGTCATATCGTCTATTTTCACTTCCCAGAAGTCAATGAAAATATTTCCGTGCAATGAAAATATTGCAGCCGACATTTCTAAATTGAAAATTTATCAATTCGTATCTATTATTATTTACTGGCATAAACATAATCAGCTGCTTCCGGTCATTTTAACTTGGCAGCACTGAATTTAGCACAGCGAGGTTGCAAACAAGGTCTCATTTCATAAAACCAACTGAAAACCAAATCAAAAATGGTTTTAAGTTCGTTTTAACAAAAACAATTTGTATGGTAAAATCGGGTTTAAACAGTTGGTTTTAACGCTAAAACCAAACTTTATTAAAACCATGTCAGTGTGAAAACACTACATATTAGTTTTTTTTTGTAAAATGCGGTGAAATTAAAATTTTTGTGAGCTTCCTAATTGAAAGATTAGAGTCGTCACAAATGGACTGATTAGCACTTTCCATGTTTTCTACCGCTTTTAATGATCTTGATAGTATCGTATTTTGAGTTTTCCAATGTTGTGCCGGTTTCTTTCAACCTTTTGATCCATTTTCGAATGATCCAAACATCTAATATTGCAGAATCTTCTATGCGCTACTGTCGCTGAGTTACCGTTTTGCAATGCCGTATTGGCAGAATATCAGAATATGAAAAACTAATTTTAGCGAGATAATGATAATACATATCTAAAACTAGAAATAGAGTCACTCGTTGACATGGGATAAAGGCGCTTTCAAATGCAAAAATATACACTGCACGACTTCAGAAATGGAAATCCAGACAATTCTTTAAAATGAATACAAGTAAAAATAATCGATTAAAGAGGCAACAAAATGTAGCATCACTATAACACGCATTTAATTTATCGGACTGTCTGTTTGGCGGTTTTGCCAAATTTGGATCAGGCAGCAGCCAGTATTCACGCACACACATAAATAAATGCGTTATGATGATGATTCTAGTGCTGCTCTTAAAGTGTTCGTAGCAAAGCGTCTATTTTATTTCTTTGTTGTTGCGGGTGTTGTTCACGATGACGCCATCCAGACATATTGACTGACTGGCTGGCAGTTAAACTAAACTGACCATTTCTTAATTTAAATTAATATTATTTTTATCTTTTTCTGCTGTACGAATGGGTACATGCGAGTCGACTAGTAGAATATATTGAAATTTTTTTTTTTTTTTTCAAGACAAATGTGTGCCATTCATCCATCGCTAAACTTCACATTCGCATTGTATGGTGATACTTTTTGATAGAAAAAAAATTGTTAGAAGAAACAAAATTAAGACCTTCAAAATACTTTGTATAGACGAATATGGCTGCTGGCAATTTTTTTATGAATTTTTTAATTTAACTACATAATTTTTCGAAGCATCGTACAATTTCAATTAATTCATTGAATATAATGAGATACAAAAGTATGAGAATAAAAATGTAGATTTTGAAATTCGTGAAGTAGATTTTTATGTTGTAATTGTATGCATTTCGATTTTCAAGATTTACATACTGTTCACATTTAACAAGAGCTGAAACTAAAGCCGTTCTAAATAAATTCAGAAATTATATAAACTGCATGAATTAATAAAAATAACAACTCCTTAACAACAAAAAATTATAATATGTAAGGATTTTATAATATACACACGTTATAGACAAGCATAAGTACCAATATATTTTAAGCATAAAAATTAACCAGTTTTTATATTTATTATTTGATTCGAATAGTAATACGATGAATTAAAACAATTAACATATTCTATTTGCACTGAAATCCGAGTACTATACCTATAAACATGGTTGCCAGATTTTATGATTTATCGTCATTTTGACGATTTTGGGTTGCAAAAATATTGGTAACTAACACATACATACATACATACATACATACATACATATATGTATGTACATAAAAAGTTCTTGTAATTTTTTCACCGGTCATTTTCCTATATGTTTAGTAACTGTATTACTTGCACCAACTTCAAACAACACTATAGGTAACATATGTAAAAATATTTTATTTAACTAGATCAATATTATTTTTAGCTTTTTAGTGCTTATTTTTGAAGTCGGTTTAATTTTTTTTAAGTTTTATTTTTAGCTTTTTAGTGAAATAAAGTATTAAATTTCATAGGGCGTGACTTTTTTTTAACAAGATTGTGTATTTTTAAGAGTTCAAGGTGTGTGCAAAGTTTCGTAAACATTGGTTAAGTACAAGCAAATATTATGAAATATTATATTATTTAATGAAACTATTTTTTTAAGCTTTAGGTCAATTTAATATATATTGTTTTTAATTTATCGATATTTCGTTAACCATTGGCTAACTTCTTCAGGATATTTCTATCTTTTATATGTAATTTTTTATATTTTGTTTTTAATTATTTTTGAATTGATTTTTTCGTTTTCAATGACAAAAATTATTTTATATACAAAAGGTCGAAAAATTAGATAAACAATATTCTATTATGAAATATTATGAAATATTATACTAAAATTTAATAGGCGTGTTCCGCCCACTTTTTTGAACGCAAGATTGTGCCTTTATTTAAGCTTAGGCTGTGTGTCAAGTTTCATAAAAATCGGTGTAATAGAACTACGTGAAATGGTATAATACATTTTAATGGGCGTACCGCCCACTTTTTCAACTTTAAAATTGTGTAATTTCAATAACCAAAGATGTTTGCTAGGTTTCGCAGCAATCAAATAAGTAAAAGATCGTAAAATCAAGTTAAAAAGTGTGGGCGTATCCCTGCCCATTTTTTTTAAATGGGACCAATAGGAAGCTATACTTTCTCAGACAACAAAACAAGTTTTACAATCGGTCTAAAATGCACCGAGTTATGCACCTAAAAAAATAGACGCGAATTGTTAACCTCCTTCTTTCTAGTTTTGAAGTCGATTAAAAAATAGAGACGAATTGTTAACCTCCTTCTTTTTGTGAAGTCGGTTAAAAACCAAAATAAAACATGTAATTATTTTGTTCTTTAAACAATTGATTTCTTTTTTGATGAGTTTATTTTATGCAAAAACTACGAATTTATTTGATAAAAGTGTTTGTTTTATTTTTGATGAATTTTGGACGTTTCCGGATAATTATTTTGACGATTTTTCGTGCAAAATTTTACGAATTCACACCTATTTCATCTGGCAACTATGGCTATAAAGCAGAAATCTACATCAATTGACACCACACACAGTGAAACAAACACAAGAATGCTTTTGATACAGGTGTGCAGGGTGACCGATGACATTTTTCCAAAAGTGGCACCAAAAAGGGGATTTATAAAAAAAAAGGGGGTAAAATTAAAAAAACGAGAAAACTACAACAAAATTGTTATTTTTAATGTATTTTTACATAATTCACTGTAAAAAAATGGAGACAAAAAGTGGCAAAAGCACTCGAAAAAGTGGCAAGGCAGTCGAAAAAGTGGCAATTTGCCACTTTAGTCGCTAAAACGGTCACGCTGCAGTTGTGGCGACCTTCTAAAACAGCTAGTGTGCTAGTGTTTGTCAGAATATTTATGTACAATAAACTTTGGTGTTATTTGTTCCCTAAAAATTAGCACATGTAATTAGGCTTACATAGCGATACGAACTTTAGCATAATCAAATAATAGATTTGAATAGAAACAAATACAGTTCGAACCATAATCATTAAAGTAAATAGTTTTTGATTAATTTTATTATTTAAAATTGTTTATGTACATGTATACATATGTATGTATGTATGTATGTATTACCAAATTTACATTAGGTTTGTTCATTTACTAAAAACTATTACGAATTTGTTACTGCAAAGTGTTCATTGAGAGAAAAAAACCTATAGAGTATTATTAGTAAAATTTTTACTTGCAAGAATTATCCAACCACCTGTTGTGTGTTTTGTTGTCAAATTAATTATTTAAAAAATATTTGAAAAAGGAAAACTGAGAAATGTGCATTTCTTTGTTAAAAAAACATTCATACGTATGTAAAACCAAAGCATGTTTTCTTAATTTATTGTGTTTACTTCATTAAGCCGCATAAATTAAATTTTAATAGCAAATAATTTTGATTGTTTGTTTGATCAGAGATGAAAAGTGGCATTTTTGTAATTGTTAATCAATACAGTATTTTTCGTTTATAGCGAACCCGCTTAAAACGAACTTTCGCCTAAAACGAACCATTTTGGAAAGTACAAACTTTTATTTCTATAAAACAATGAAACTTTTTTCACTTATAACGAACCCGCTTAAAGCGAACTTTCGGTTATAACAAACTTTTTTTGCATGTAAATTGTTCTTTTTTTCGCTTAAAACGAACCAAGAAGTGTGTTGCCATGAACAAAAAATGCAAAAAAAAAATAACAAAAAAATGCAAAGTTGCAATGTGTAGCGTAAGCTGTGTAAGAAATTTTCTTCAGTCTCGCGACACTCCACAACAAATTCTTTACCACTTGGCCCAAGTGGAAGTGTATATAAATGATGCCAATATACTAAGCAAACTAAAATAACTGATTTTTTTAAAGACTACAATGTTCTAAAATTGTTTTAATAAATAAATAAATAGCCAGTGTTAAAAAAAGACATGTGCACACACAATAATGGTTTCTTGATGTCTTCACTTAAAACGAACTTCGCTTAAAACGAACAAATGTGATCAGCCCCTTGAAGTTCGCTTTAAGCGAAAAGCACTGTATAATTAATAAACTATGAAAACTGCATAGAAAATTGCAATTAGCAAATAGAAATTTTCGTGCAACAAATTTCATGAAGAAATTCGTAAAATTTGTATGAATAAGAGGAAGGAAAGAAATTAATTTCAAATAGAAAATAAAACAGTGCTTATGTTTATTTTTTTCAGAAATAGTGTTAAATTTTCAATTAAGAATAACTCAGTAAAAACTACTGCAGTCGTTAAGCTGCTCTGGGTCGGGGAACATCTCTCGCGTCATCGTAATTATTTCTTAAGTGCGGTCAGGCTTGTGTGTGTTGTTTGGCCTTCGAGAGTTTTTCGTCTCGCTCGCACTGGTTGACTGATCTGCCACGGATAACCGTATAATCTTGCGGTTTTTTGTGGAATTTCTTTAACAACCACGTTGCCTACTTCCTATGTGAAGGCATAGGTCGTGTACAGTCAGTCACAAAACCTTTATAAAATACTGTTAATACCATCTTGGGCATATGTTCTTTGTTCAGTGTTGTCAAAACGGCGGTTTTCCCGCTATATATGACTGTATTTTGTTGTCATTAGCGGCAAGTCGGCAGCGGGAATTTTAGCGGAAGAATTTCTTAGTTGACGGATTTTCAGCGTTTTTTAGAAACTTATAAAGAAAGGTATTGAATCAAAATAAAGTAAATTTAACGCAGCTATGCGACACGTACCCTGGTATTTATGTTGAGTTTTTTTTCGATATAAACACGTACATCGAAAAGAAACTAACGTCACTTTTTTGCAAATAAAAAATTGACATATTGTGGTCGTGTATTATAATGTGAAAATTTAAGAGGTTAAAAATAATAACATACATACATACATATGTATATACATACGAGTATAAAAGTGAATAAATCTCATAATTAGTGAATAAAATTTAATTCGATTAAAATTATATTACAAACCAATTTAATCATTATTTTCGTATTAAAAAAAAATAGTAAACAAATCTTTAAACAAACGGAAAAGAAACGGAAAACTGGGTGATTGGACCACTGAGTATGAGGAAAACATAATATCAACCAAAATCTCTCAAAACAATAACCTTTTCTGAATAATTTGTTTTTGATTAGAGACTTTTGAAATTCTCCTTCAAAATTAAACTTCAAGGCAATGTGAATTGAGCCATGGAGTTTATTTTATCAACACTATTTTTTTAATTTCAGATAGTCAGAAAGTCAGGAAATTTTAACAATATTTTACAAATACTTCAAGCAAAACAGAAAGATATTATTCCACAAGTGTAGAATAATTAGGGTCTATCGCAGAAAATATTGAAAATATACTGAATCAGCTTAAACATTAATATTATAAGATGGAATAGGCCCTTGGATTTTACTTTTTCCTGGCTTGATACTTGTGTATGGAAACTCTGCATGAAATAAAATACCTACTTAAAGAGTAGGCTGAGTTTTGCTTACAAATATTGGGGAATTACATACATACATTTTATAAAATTATCTTATTTTTTTTACTAATAAACCATAAAAACGACATATGTTGGTTATAAAAAATTCAGCGATTATATTAGTGTTTAATTTTACTCAGCTAGCAGTTTTTAGCGGGTTTTCAGGAGTTATATGGTGGGAAATGCTTGTAACATTTTGGCAACACTGACTGTTGACAAGACAAACAACTGAAACAAATGCCTGCCAACAGTTTTGTTTAGCGTTTGTTTTAGAATATTTCGCTGTAGTAAAGCATTTGAAAAATCTCTCATGTCTTGAAAGGTTTTATAAATGGTCTTGTGCAGGTCATTAATACACAATAACATCTCAGGTATTCGAATTTCTCTGGCGTTAAAAAAGCAACAACTGAAATTCGACAAATTTCATGTTTTTGCCATACATATTATGCCGGTTTGTATGGGAGATACTATAACGACCGGAGATAGAGTTTTGATTTATTTAAAAGAAATATTAGTTATGTATAAATAATTGGGGTCGGTCTTAGAAATTAACCTTCTATGGGCATCTGTTTACCCCTTAGGATCCGAAAAAACATTTCGCCTCAGAACGGCTTTTTGTACAGAAGCCATGTTTACATATCGGGATAGACCTTTGGTATAAAGGAAAAACCTGTATTTTATTAAATAGCGCGGGCACGAGGAACATTTTTTATTCATTTATTAATTAATTTCATCTACCCATTTGTGCTCTGTATATATGTATGTATATAGTTTTTGAATTACTCGATGAAAAGTGTCGATTTTACCCAAGTTACTAACTTTGAGAGCTTGGCGCCGCATCAAAAGTGCCCCGATTGGCCTGAAACTTCTTTATCTCAAAAATAAAAAATTGGTGTGTAATACTTTAATATTTCCAACTTTAAATATAAAAGCCATTCTATTTTGCATGTAAATGTCATTTTGTATGGCGCCTAACGAGGTTTTGGAAATGGCTTTAATTTTTGTTTTTTCATACAAAGTTGTAAAGATGACAATGCAATCGGGTGGAAAATGTTATTTTCTACCGTAAAAACCAAAAAAGTATATTTTGAAAAAATGGCGCCTACGTGGTTTGAGAAGAAATGCGACGATATGTGGTGATATTTTATTTGTACGTGTAGTCATGGTATATCTGATTCAATCCATCCGTTTACTCAGTCGTTCATATGTACATATATTAAATTTAGATTTGTTGGCAAGCAACTAAGGCCTGGTTTACATCTGTGTGTCATGTGACACAGAAGCGTAAAAAAACGTAACCACTAGTTACTAATGGAATACTGTTTGATTCAGACACGTTTATACTAAGTTAAACAGTTTCATACATAGTTAATAATAGACAATTTTATAGAATACAACATGACTGGAACCAGTTTAAATCAACCCAGCAAAAAATTTCAAAAAAGGTAATCAAGTTTGGAATTAAGCATTTTTGCTGGAAGCTCTTCCCTACTGGATTACCAACTTAATGATTTTAGCAAGGCGTGAGACTAAAATAATCGATTCTTGAGAAGTACTTAATTTTCTTTACTTGGCAACTTCTTCACGTAATCTATTTAATCTAAAAAAATCATTCTTCTGTTTTAGCAACTTGTACATACTTTTTTAAATTTTAGGTAATGTGATTTGTAAGCGAGTAATGAAATTTGGTAATCAGAAAAGTAATTCATTATATGGCAAGTAGTTCTGATGGTAATGAGTAATTTTTTGCTGGGAATAAATACATGTCTGAATCAAACAGTTTTTCATTAGTAATTAGTGGTTACGCTTTCTTTGGCACATGGCTCACAAGAAATGCCAGATGTAAACTCAGCCTAATAAAAATCTGCTCACATTACATTAACAATATTTTTAAAGAATTTTTAGATTCTTATTATAGACATAACTGGGTTTTAGGCTGATATCTGCCGTTTTAGTTGAGAGATAAAAATATTATCGGGCATAAACGTTCACGTGAAATGTGTTCCCTTTCCCTAAAATTGCAATCGCCAATGTTTTAATTTTCCTTGGAACTATTTTACGTGAACATAATTGTTCGCCTTTTATTCCCGAAAAGGGTGACTATGTACCAGCACAGTAGATTCTTCCCTTCTCCTTGTTAACATATTTTAAAAAATTTATTTGCAATCTTTCAGGTAGGAGAAGAAACTAGAAACAAAATAGCTAAGTTCGAAAATTCGAAATTCTCTCTTGCTTTTTATTTCTCGCGCCATCTGCTGAGAATATTAGGATTTTATACTCGGAAAATATGAATTCCCTGGGAATTATTTCCCGGCAAATATTTAGCATTGTACAAACGACAGGATTAAAAAAAGGGTTTTTTAAATAAACTTACGGAATTTCATAAGTAATTAGCTTTCCACTTGTTATTTAGAACTCACCTAAAAAGAAAAGAAATAAAAAGTCATTTTTAATATCTAAATAACATATCACAAGGGTGGTTGTTGTTCTAACAATAAGTGAGGACAACTAAAAAATATTTCATTTTGGTCACATAATTTTGTACATTTCATATTCTAGACTTGTAATTAATTTGTAAAATTTTAAGAAAAATAAACAAATTTATATATAAGAAACATATTATAATGCCAAAGTCTCTACTCGGTTAAGAAGGTAATAAAACATTTTATTATTTAAAGATTATTTTTTTGAAAATAAATTAATTTTTTATTTTATTATTTTCAATATAGTAAAGTAATTATAAATAAATGTTTCTATTGCAAATAAAAAAAATCACAAATATGTAAATTTCAATTATTTGATTAATCTCAAAATTGAACACAACAATGCAACATAATGTAAACAATTTCCTCCTCTTTAAAAACCAATTTAAAAAAAAAATAAAACAATTAATTGCTGAAAAACTTAATTACTATTCAATTGTGAGTTGCTGTGGTATGATAAAATTCAACTTCTTTGAAGACCAAAAAACAAAAAATAAATAAACAAATAACAAGTGAAAATTAGTTTTCTTGATATTATGTTAGTTGTTGTTGTTGTTGTTGTTATTGTTGCTGTTACTTTTTAGAAAGTTTAATAAGGGTTCATCAGTTGAATTGAAAATTGATGGTCATGATACATGTTCGTTCCAGCAATAAAAATCAATTGAATGGATTGAACGAAGAACACATAGAAGAAAGAAAATCTTAAAGCAGCAATTTTCAAATTGCACTTTTTCCTTAAAAATTATTTTTAGGCGATGGCAACGGGCACAAAACAGGCAGCAATAGATACAAATAGTCGTCACTATCAGCATCACTCCCCATCACTCTCTTCATTCCCACCCAATTCCCATGATTCCATAGTCATTATCGCGCCAGCATCTCAGCAATTGCTGCTGGTGTTTCATATTCATAAAATTTAACTTCAAATATTATTTGAAATATAAGATTTTCAAACTTCAAATGTGATTCCCAATACACGAGAAAATTGTATGGCCTGTTTTGGAAAATTTTCAATATTTAAGACCGAGCGAACGGCCTCAGGAAATCAAGCCTTCCACATTCTGTTTAACAAATGCTATAAAAGCCATTGACTTTTACTACGATTCACTAGTTGCATGTTGAAAGATGTGCTTTTGTTGTATGTGGCACGTACAGTTTTTCTTTTTTCTCAAAAATGTTTAATTGTTTATTCAATTGACTTCATCATCATCATCAGTATTACACAAAACAACCAGCAACTAAGAAGAGCCATGGAAGTAGAAAAAACAAATTGTAACGTCAATCAATCATGAAAGTTACAAAAGAGAATAAAACAGCAACTAAAATAATAAAAAAAAATTATTTGTATCGCCTTAAATGATTTATTACTGCGTATTAAAGAGAAAAATAATTCATCTATGTTATTCTTTAAAAAAAAAAACTTAAAAAATACGAGTACTAACTCGTATGCCACATTAAGTGGCACAAATAAATTTTTTTATGGAATTTTAATAACACAAATTGAGGCTAGAAAAAATCATTAAAGTATAATAAAATATGAAGTGGGTTTGAACATACAAACATACAGACATATGTATTTGTCCCACTAACTAAAGGCCCAACTATAATAGGAATAAGCGAACTTAAGCAACTGTGCGGTTACATATAAAACGTACATATGTGGCAAACTATAATGTACTTATGGAACTTTTCGTCAAGTTTCGTCAAATGTCATTTGCTTAAGTTAAGTGCCAAACTGAACGCACATTCCGTACGGAAAACACTATTTTTTAATTTTTTTAAACTCAAGCAAACAGCAGCAGAAAATATTCATTGATTTTAAATATTTTTTTATTGTTTCTTATTTTAAACGCAGAAAAAAATCAAAAATTTTATTTTCATTCTTTGTTTTACAATACACATATACACACATACACTTGAGATTAGTTATGTATGTTCACTGTTGTACTTTTTGGTAGGCAAAACAAATAAAACAAGTAATAAAGTGGTGGATATAATTACACGTGAATTTTTAATAGATTATGACATTCCAACAAGTTAATTTGATTGAATTGCATTCATTTAGTAGTTATAAGAAGACACAAAATTACAAAAAAAAAATTTAACAATACCTGTATTTGCAACTGTGGCTAAAGAATTCTTAAGTGCATGTAAGTACATTGTGGCCACCTAAAAGTCACATCTGAATTGCTTAAGTATTTGACAGACTCTGGCATTAGCTTAAGCCAGCATATTCATGTTATAGTTGGGCCTTAAGCTGTCGTCTCAAAACTGAAAAGGAATAGTGAGTGCAATTTTTAACTCAAGAAAATTTTTAACAGTCAAGCTTTTTTATTCATTTACGAAGGCCCTTTTTGAGTAAATAGAGCGTAAAAAATCAAATGCTAGTTAAATTTACAAGAACTATTTTTTTTTAAACGGGTATTTAATAAAGTTTCGGGTACTTATAACGGAAAAAGCACCAAAATATACCCGAAAAGCACAAAAATGGCAACGCTGCAAGGCTCCGTTTTGAATAATGTGTTCAACTCGACGGAAGACATCTTTAAAAAATAAAATCTGCATTTCCATTCTATCGTTCAATGCTCTTAATAAAATGTTGTGTCAATTATTGCGTTTTTTATTGAAGTTTGAAAATAGAGATCTGCTACCATATACCCTGTATAAGTGGCAAAATTAAACATGGTCTCAATGACTTTTACTTTGACTTTTTTAATATTGGGTTAAACTAAATTATGTCATTGCATAGAGGAACCCGTGGACACCATGCTCAAGTTGTTGTTACGCGTAATAGTGTCCTGCTAAAACGCTAAACAACACTGTTGGCAAGACAAACAGCTGAAACAAATGTCTTACCAACAGTGTTGATTAAGCTATGTACAGACGGTTGTCAGATCTTACAATATTGCCAGTAAAATGTGCTCAAAATGTCTTACAACAGTGTGAACTGGCAAATTTTTGTCAGGCGTCGTTTACAGAAAAAGCATTGTCAGTCCATTGCAAGACTAGCAGCTGACAACAAATTGTCAGATATCTTACAATCGTGTGAACACATTGTAAAATTATTGCCAGATATTTGTCAGACATTTTAATATTGTCAGATGTGCAAAGTTTATGCATCTGACAATGGCATCATTGTAAGAGAATTATTTCTATGGGCAACACTGCACACGCTTGAATTTAAATAAAACATTTATAATGAAATATATGCACACAAAATCATTGCAATTGCTTCTTTATGGTCCATAATAATTCATACATTCACTTTTTACATTTAACACAAGCACAAACGATTGATATTTAACAATTTCTAAAAAATGCTTTGAGTCTGGCAACCCATAACAACAGATCTAACAATTTGTGCATATGACAACCGTGTGAACTGACAATTTTTCGACTGACGATTTTGTCAGATGAATTTATTGCCATACAACCGTCTGGCAATAAATTGTAAGATTTTCTTACAGCCGTGTGAACTTACAAGGAATATTGTACTGGCAATTTTCGATTGCCAGTATGTATACATTGCCACCACATTGACAGATCTTACAATATTGTAAGATCTGACAATCGTCTGTACATAGCTTTAGCGTTTGGTTTAGAATATTTCGCTGTAGTATAGCATTTGAAAAGTCTCTCATGTCTTGAAATGTCTTATAAATGATCTTGTGCAGGACTTTAATGCGTAAGGCTTTTAGGGCCATTATTATGACTTGACGATAAAGTTGCGGATGGTTATTCATAACTTTAGCAAAACTGAAATATAAAGTAACAAAATTTTTTTTTTTTGTTTATTTGTCAAATTACAAAAATAATAAAAACATTTTTGTCAATTCTTTTTTTTTTTTTCATTATTATGTGTTTTGTGTTGCATTGTTTTTGTTTTATGCCATATTTTGACCAAATAATTTTTGCTTTGTTTTATAAAGTAGAAAGTGTGGCAAGGGGCGCAAATGTGGCAAGTTCAAATGACTATACCTCACGATAAACGTTACAGGAAGGTTAGTAGTAGGGAACTGCCGGTTCTATGGCAATAAAAATTGTCAAATTTGGGTAATTAATGTCAAAAATTTTGTAATTTATGGGAAAATTTTAAAAAAATGTCAAAGGTGTGAAGTGACGAGGGTTAGTTCACTTCGAGGGTATGTTGGGGCGCATGCTTTGTTTGTATGTATGTTTTAGATTTTTGTTTTAACCAAAGGTGTGAAGTGACGAGGGTACTCGATGGTTTGTAGATGTCTGTCGGTTGATGTGCATACTCGCAGTTTATTATGTTGGCGCGCATGCTTTGTTTGTATGTATGTTTAAGATTTTTGTTTTAACCAAAGGTGTGAAGTGACGAGGGTACTCGATGGTTTGTAGATGTCTGTCGGTTGATGTGCATACTCGCAGTTTATTATGTTGGCGCGCATGCTTTCTATGTATGTATGTATACGATTTTTGTTTTAACCAAAGGTGTGAAGTGACGAGGGTACTCGATGGTTTGTAGATGTCTGTCGGTTGATGTACATACTCGTAGTTTATTTTCGTTAGCGCGCATGCTTTCTGTGTATGTATGTATAAGATTTTTGTTTTAACCAAAGGTGTGAAGTGACGAGGGTACTCGATGGTTTTTAATCATTTTTTAAAATGTGTGCAACGTCTTTCACGTTATGTTTTTTTTTTATAGGGAAAGCAATACCACACAACAAGAAATAATTTCAAAAATGACAAACGTTGACACTAGTACACACTGTTGCGATGTTATAAAATATCATAGTATGTACTCGGCATTTGTTTTTTGTAATATTCTTTTTAGCTGATGGAGCTGGAAGGGTATTTATAGAAAGAAATTATGTATTCTGGTGAGATATTAATGTTTTTGTTGTTGGTTTTATTTAGTTTTATTTATTTTTTGTTTTTTGTGTAAAGAGGCTGACATTTGTCAAACAAACCATGAACACTTATATACATACATACATTGATATTTTTGAGAACGAGATAGGTGAATGTGATGTCATTCCAAAGAACCAAATGGCATACTTCTATAATGGAAACTTCCAAAATGAAGAAGAAAAGTTTATGGTAGATGAAGAGGACGATGCTTTCTTCATACATATGTATGTTGTAACAATGTAAGAATAGAACGTAATTCGTATAAATTGAGACGTTCTCTAATCTAGCAGCAAGTACAGCATTGTATCTAGCAAGTGCATCATCATCATATAAAATCTTAAAAAATACAATACATTCTATAAATTATTAAAATGGTATATAAATGTAATATGTGCAATAAGATATATAAATATCAAAAGTGTTTCTTGGATCATATCCAAAATCATGGTGTTGAGGACCAATATATATATCCTCAACAACAGCAACAATATCAATATCCTCAACAACAAAAACAACAACAACAACAACAACAACAACAACAGCAATACCAATATCTTCAAGAACAACAACAATATCAATATCCTCAACAGCAACAACAATATCAATATCCTCAACAACAGCTACCATATCCTACGGCCATGCAATGGTACCCAAATACTGGCCAACAATTGCAATATCAACTACAACAACAACAACAACAACAATACCAATATCTTCAAGAACAACAACAATATCAATATCCTCAACAGCAACAACAATATCAATATCCTCAACAACAGCTACCATATCCTACGGCCATGCAATGGTACCCAAATACTGACCAACAATTGCAATATCAACTACAACAACAACAACAACAAAAAGAAATGTATTGGCAACAACCCTCTACCTCCATGCAATGGTACACAAATACTCATGAACATCAACAACTACAGTATCAACCACAACAACAACAACAACAACAACAACAACAACAACGAGAACTTCAAGGAGCGGATGCTTGTGGAGGTAATTTAATAAATAATACCAGCATTGATGAAGAAACGCAAGGAAGACATAAAGATAATATGAAATTTTACACCATAAGCAAAGCGTTCAAAAATAATATTGTAACGTATGGATTAAATAATAAAAGAGATGAACTTTTACTAGAAGATTTCATTGGTGAAAATGAATCAATTTTCATAGAGATGCTTGAAAGTCATTTACAAAGCCACACTGTAATAAAATTTAATATGAGTATTGTGGCAGAATATGTAAAAATTGTGGGAGAGGAATTGGAGTTCAATATTATTCATCATAGAGCTAAAATGAATTTGTTGACCAGAGGAGATGAAATATATGAAGTATTTTCTAACCGATCAATATTGTTTCAAGTGGTGTCTGATCGCCGCAGTAGATACTTCTCAAATAAAGAGTAAACAGCGATGTAGCTCATACAATATTCATGACATAACTGCTGACATCATTTGTACCCAAAATGGTGTAACGCTAGATTTTAAGAATTTAATATTTCCAATATCTTTAAAAGATATTAAAATATTTGAGAAGCGGAATAGTGGAATCAGCGTAAACGTATTTGGTTATGATGAGGAAAATAATGTAGTTGTTGGTCCGTATTATATAACAAAGAAGGAAAAATGTAATCATATCAACTTATTGTTGTTGGAAAATATCGTTGGTCATCATTATGTTCTAATACAAAATATGTCTAGGTAAGCTAAAAGTGTCAAGTACTAGGGAATATATATATATATAACTTTTTATAATATTTATTATAAATGATTTCATTTAAATTTTTTACAGATTATTAAGCGGCCAAACGACAAAACACGAACACACTCTTAAATTGTGTAATGTATGTCTGCAATTTACTCACAGTGATAGGATCATGGAGCAACATCAAGCAGAGTGTGGTAAAATTGTAGCCCAGCTACCATCCTATAATAACGCTACACTTAAATTTAAGGACCACCAACGACAGATGGATGTGCCTTTTGTTGTGTATGCAGATTTTGAATGCATACTTGAGGACATCCAATGTATAGTAAGTAAAAAAAATAATTTAACTAAAAAGCATACTCCCTGTGCTTTTAGTTATAATATTAAATATATTAACCATAATATAGATAAGTTTAGAATATATACTGGTAGGGACGCTGCAGAAAAATTTGTTGCTTATTTAGTTAAGGATTGTGAAGATATATATACTAATTATTTAATGAGAAAGACACAAATGGATTCTTTATCCCCTTCAGAAATATTCAGTTTTCGAAATGCTGTAAATTGCCACATATGTGATAAATTTTTAGGTAGTGATCGCGTAAGGGATCATTGTCATGTAACTGGCAAATTTAGAGGTGCAGCTCATAATATGTGCAACTTAAAATATCAACAACCAAAATTTATCCCTATTTATTTTCATAATTATTCGTCTTATGACTCACATCTTTTTGTTAAAGAGTTAGGAGAAAAGTCTGACAACATAAAAGTCCTTCCGCTAAATAAAGAACGTTATATATCTTTATCAACATATACAAAAATGAATGACGATTTCAATCTTGAACTTAGATTTCTAGACACCTTACGTTTTATGCCCGAAAGCTTAGAAACTTTAGCCAATAATCTTACGGATAACGATTTCTGTACAATTAAAGAGCAATTTCCATCAAAAATAGAGTTTGATCTGGTTAGAAGGAAGGGTGTTTTCCCTTACAACTATCTCAATTCCTTTGAAAAATTAAATGATAGTCAACTTCCAGCGAGGGAAGACTTTTTCAACACACTTACCAATAGAGAATGTTCACATGAAGATTATGAGCATGCAAAAAAAATTTGGTACACATTTGATTGCAAAACTTTACAAGACTACATGGAGTTTTATTTAAAAACAGACGTTCTATTGCTAACTGATGTATTCGAAAATTTTCGAAAAGTTTGTAAGGGAATATATAACCTAGATCCAAGCCAGTACTATACTGCTCCTGGACTGTCGTGGGATGCTATGTTGAAGTACACAAATATAGAATTGGAGTTGCTAACTGATATAGATATGTATAATTTCTTTAAAAAAGGGATACGTGGGGGGATTGTACAATGTAGTAAAAGGTATTCAAAAGCAAACAATAAATATCTAGAGGATTTCGATAAAGAGAAACCTTCAGAGTTTCTAATGTACCTAGATGCCAATAACCTTTACGGTTGGGCTATGTCCGAATATCTTCCATATGGAGGATTCAGATGGTTATCAAGTGATGAGCTAAATCTGGATCCAAATCGGATAGACAATAATTCAAATGATGGTTATGTGTATGAAGTTACTTTAGAATATCCCTCCATTTTACACGAATCGCACAATGATCTACCTTTTTGTGTGGAAAATAAAAAACCTTACGGAAAGAATCAAACTAAATTAATTGCTGACTTTTCTACTAAACATTCATATATTATTCACTACAGAATTCTTAAGCAATGTTTAGAGTATGGTTTGATTCTAAAAAAAATACATCGGATTCTCACTTTTAAACAATCTCCATGGTTAAAATCATATATAGACTTAAATACCAAGCATAGAGCTAACGCTAAAAATACATTTGAGAAAAACTTCTTCAAATTGCTCAATAATGCGGTATATGGTAAGACTATGGAAAATGTAGATAAGAGAAAAGATGTTAGAATTGTAACAAACTGGAACAGAACGAATTGCAATCATTTGGGAGCCCAAGATTGGATATCTAAGCCCAATTTCCATAGTTTGTCTATATTTTCAGAAGACATGGTGGCGATTCAAATGAATAGGCTCCAGACATATTATAATAAGCCTATTTACTTAGGATTTTGTGTGCTAGAACTTTCCAAATGGAAAATGTATAATTTCCATTATGGCTACATGCAGCCCAAATTTAAATCAAAATTGTCATTAAACTATATGGATACTGATTCATTCATATATACAATACGGACTGATGACTTCTATGCTGACATAAAAATGGACATACAGGATGAATTTGACACATCTGATTATCCTTCAGATAACATATATGGTATTCCTCGTTTAAACAAAAAGGTGCTGGGTATGATGAAAGACGAAAATTGTGGAAAAATAATGAAAGAGTTTGTTGGGTTGCGATCTAAAATGTATTCATTTAGTGTTCAAGATCAAAATGATGTAAAGAAATCGAAGGGGGTCAAGAAAACCATTTTAGATAAGTATAGCCTAAGTTCATATAGAGATTGTCTGTTTAATAAATCAAATGTATTTGATAATATGCTTACCTTTAAGTCGAGTTTGCATCAATTATATACTATGCAACTACATAAAATAATACTAAGTTATCAAGATGATAAAAGAAAAATCAAAAGTGATGGTATAAGCACATATGCATGGTACCATTCAGCAATAGAGGAAACCAATCCTGATTATGAGCTTGACATGCTATTAATGGAAATTGATAGACTTCAAGAAGAAGAAGAAAGTTAAAATTAATGTAAATTTTTGTAAAGTTTTATTATTAAAATAAGTGTAAATATTAGTTATTAAAAAAATTCTTTTGTTAAAAAATAAATGTAAATATTAATTATTAAAAAATTTTATGAAAAAAACAAAGAAAATATAACCAATAAAAAACAATAAAACATATATTCTTGTGTACATTTTTTATTTATTTATTTATTTATTATCCATTCTTAAATATAATTTATGAATTTTCACATCTGTTAGAATCTTGTGTTGCATTTTTTCCCCAATCTCATAACAAAGTCGTGTCAGTTCAATCTTTACATCCCTTTCGTGTATTCCTTGTATTTCATTGAATTGGAGTTTTGTTTTGTTTAAAGTGGAGCAGGTTGGTATATAATATTCATAATAGAAATGAAGAATTTGTTTTCTTAGAATGTTGTTCCAACATAAAATTGATGTAAAAAATACTCGAATTTGAGTTAATGATCTCCAAGTGTCAGAATCGATTTTTATATTAGAGTTTCCTTGTTCGATAACTAAAAAACAAACACCCCTTTTATATTTAAACTTATATTCAACATCTCTCTCACTTTCATTATCAATTATATTTATAGAATTTAAAAAATCTCGACGATTAAGCATATCATGAATATAGTCCTTATAGCACATGAGTTGTAACCACTCTTCCCGGTCCAGTCCAATGTATTGCTTATTTTTATAATTCAGCCATATCATTGGCTTAAAACCAAAAGCTGTTGAAAATCCACATGAAATCTTCAATTTCCAATTGAGCAAGTATTCAAACTCAAAAACCAAATCATGTATTTGAGGTTTTCGTTCTTCATTGTGGTGAAATATATTCTTTAAAGTACATTTATCCATCCTCAATGAATATAATATTTAAACTAATAGTTTTTCGCTCTATTAATCTATATATATATATATATATATATATATATATATATATATATATATATATTAAAAAAAACAATAAAAACTAAATAAAACCCATACACATACATATATATTCTATATTTGTTCATTATTTATTTTTGACAAATTTTTATAAGTTTCAATAATCTTAAAAATAATTTTTTTCCTTATGTGGAACATGGTGCATCGACATGTGTCCGGCCCTTCCTCGCATCCTTCGCTATACCAGGGGCAGCTGGCAAAATGCCCACTATCAGAGTCCTCTTGTTCTATAATTCCATACTCCTCATTTTCATTGAGCATGGAGACGAAAAAATTTATGGTTTCTTTATGCTCATAGAGCAATAAGTCCTCAAAGGAATTAAGAAACTCAAATAACCGTTCACGTACTTGGCTCATTTTTTAATTGTTATTTTAATTTTCTTTTTTAAAGAATACTTTTTTCTTGAATGCAATTTTTATACTAGTACTCTTGAAAGTTTTACATTCTTATTTATAGTAAAATATTCTTGTAAAATTAAAATGTTACAAACACTTTTGAGTGCTTTTTGAAATATTTTGTTCCAGTTACACTTTAGAACATCAATATAACTATCTCTCCGATCTTTGTTTTGCCATTTTTTGTTTCAGTTACGCTTAAGAACGTCAATATAACTACTATCTCTTTCACTACAATTCTATAAGTAACAAAAAATATTTTACATCAAAAATAATTACAATATGAGAAAAAGAGATAGTTACGATACTGATCTTTCTTTTAAGAATTATTTTTTACCTATTTAAAGATTGGTAGAAATATTTAATACATCAGTTTACAAAAAACAGATTGAGCTATCTGTCAAAGAAGAAAAAAATACATATAAAAATTAAATTTAATTAATTAATATTGTAATAATGAATCCTCCAGATTTGATCACAAAATTCAACACATTAAATAAAAAAAAATTAATACATATAAAAGAGCTCCAGGACTCAACTAAGTATGCAGTTAAAAACGCTAAGCGTGTGACTAGTAAATATGGCACTACAATTCAAATTGAACTGGAAAACAACATAATGTTTCTACCAAATCGGTACAACACGCTATCGGATGATGATATAATAGAACTGGCATCTGGGATATATTGCATATGTAAGCAAGGAGACAGTGGCTTAAAGTTGGATACTGCTGCTGAATTAAATATCTTTTTAACAAATGCTCAATACCCACAGTGGGAATAATATGTAAAAAAAGTATATCTTATAAACTTTTTTTATTAATAAAACAAAACAAAATTTAAAAATTGTTTGTGTGTGTTATTTATTTATTCTTTTCACTTATTTTGTAAAGAAATTGAAGACATAAATGTCCACATTTAAATGAATCGTAATCTTGATATTGATTGTAATTATATTTTATATTTTTACCTAGATATTTAACTAATTCTAATGGAGGTTGTAAATTTCCAAAACTGTCGAAATATTCCTTATGTTCATTGTTTTTATAATATGCTACCCAATGGGTTCCAGGACCACTTGATAAATCCAAATTAATGATTCCGCATTCTCGATTTCTCGATCGTTTTGGTAGTGTATCCAACATGAAAACTCCTCTAAAGTATGGAATGTTTGTTGAAAAGTTTCTCAAATCAACATCAGATAGGGGTTTATTGGGCAGCTTTATGAAAAATTTGGTTTTTGTTTTTCTTGACAAACCAATCCATATCCTTTCTTATATGGTTTAAGGTAAAAACCTTTCCCCATTGCTACTGCTTCCATTGTTTTATTATGTCTGGTTGCTTCATCAAGTTGTTGTTTGGCATTCTTAGCAGCATTTATTGCTTTTGCTATAGCTGCTCCGCCAGTAGAAAGACTACCAATTGCACTCAGAGCAGTAAGAATAGGTACCAAAGGTAAGAAGCCACCAATCTTTGGAACATTAATTACGCGTGGTATTACAACTTGCGATTTCTTCCCCCTTAACGACTTGTTGATAATCTTACGTGCAATCCTAATGGCAGAGTTAATGTCTTGAGGTTTTTCCTTCTTCAATATTTTTGTTGCAGTTTTAATTGATGTACTGAACAGCTTTTTTCCATTTTGTTCACTTTTTTTTGCAACCTTCTTCTTCAACCCCATACCAAATTTTCTTTTGACTTTCATTGCGTTAGTAACCATGTATGCAAACGATTTTTCTGCAAGACTGCTATCTTTTGAAATAACTCGTTCCCAAGCTTTATTTTCAAGAATTTTATCAGCTTGATGTCTACTATTTAAATCATTTGTTTTGGAATAAGCAATATCGTGATTTTTACATGCAGCGTCTAATACATTAATTCCTTTGTCACCGCGATCTAAACGTTTTTGTAATTTTGTTCCGGGTCCACAAAACTGATATCCAGGAAGGTGTAATTCAACAGGCAGAGAGTTAATTACTCTATTCAATAAACCTTTTCCAACGGCTGGTTTTTTATAACTAAACGTTTTGTTATAATGTATTAACATCTTATTTTATTTTTTTTCTATAATAAAAGTAACATTTATGAAATGCAATTAGTTATGAGAATGCAATTAGTAAAACAACATAAAAATATTGTGATTCGCAATATTGATGCTTCAACGAAAATCAGATCTAAAATAAAACATAGCTCTCTCTTACCAAATTCTTTTCGTGCTCTAATAGTTGGACCATCAAATTGTGGAAAGACTAATGTTATGATTAGCTTGCTAGAAAGTCCTAATGGACTCAAGTTTGAAAACATCTATTTATACTCAAAATCCCTTTATCAACCAAAATATGAATACTTAAAGCGATTAATTTCACCAATTAAAGGGATGGGATACTACACATTTACAGATAATGAAAAAGTTATTCCTCCTGAGGAAGCGAAAACTAATTCTATTATGATCTTTGATGATGTTGCATGCGAGAAGCAAAATAATATACGAGCATATTTTTGCATGGGACGACATAAGGATGTTGATTCATTCTACTTGTGCCAAACTTATACGAGAATCCCCAAGCACTTAATAAGAGACAATGCAAATGTGATTATAATGTTTAAACAAGATGAGACAAACATGAAGCACGTTTATAGTGATCATGTTTCCAGCGATATGAGTTATGAAAAGTTTCATGAAATTTGTCGAGAGTGTTGGAAGGATAAATATGGATTTTTGATGATAAGCAAAGATAATGACTTAAACAATGGTCGCTATAGAAAGCAATTCGACTATTTTATAACGATATAAATTACTCTACATAAAAGTAAAACATTAGTACTTAATTTGGCCTTGCGCATAGTACATCTACTTATTTCCTAAAGTATTTACCATACCTGATCTGTTACCAGATCTAATAGCTGATACCTGATCTGATACCCCAATACCTGATCTGATAGCTGATCTTATACCTGATCTGATACCTGATACCTGATCTGATAGCTGATCTGATACCTGATCTGATAAGTGATACCTGATCGGATAGCTGATCTGATAGCTGATCTGATAGCTGATACCAGATCTGGTGTCTAACAGTTGAAAATGGATGAAAAAGTTTTAAAAGAGCTAATAAAGACAAGAAATGTTTTAAAGAAAAAATTTCGTAGTATAAAAGTTGATGAAGCAGATACACATGAGCAATTCAAAGATACATTTAAACCAATAATAGAACCATTAACAGAATTTGTGAACAATTCTAAAAATAATAAAAGAAGTATTAAGGCAGAAAGAGATGAACTTAAAACGAAAGTTTATAAAAATTCAAATTTTCCATTCAACGAACAATCAGTTAAGTTAGAGACAAGTACTCCAAAGAAACTTGTTGAAGAAACGTTATGCAATAAAAATATCTCACTTAGTAATCGAAACGCAAACAAGGTTGATAATGTTGATACTGATGATGATGATGATGACAACGATGATTTTTACTCTCAATCGGAAACTCTAGACAATTCAGATAATAATAAGAGTTATACTGACCTAGCACTCTTGGAAAGCAGAAATGAATTAGACACTCTATACGGTCCACATAAAGGTTTTAATAATGAATGGAAGTTTGGCAATAGTAGTATTAAACTTACTGAAGATAAAATAGTGATTGGAAATCACATATGGGCTTTTACACCAGGTTTATTTTCTTTACTGTTTCACAAAACACCAAAATATTATGATAAACATGAATTAGATATATATAAGAAAATTTTAGTGAGCACAAATGCATACAAAAGAGATTATAGACCTGATGGACAAATCAAAGGAACGAGAGCATATAAATATAAGCATATTATCAGTAAATTGTTTAAGAAAGAAAGTGAAAAAAACTCATCAACTTCGTCATCACTACATGCAATAAAAAGTCCTTACAAGGGTAAGGGTTTGATGAAACTAAACCCATACAAAGCTAACTATATATACTGGGATGATCCTAATGAGTTAGTAGATCGCCTTAGGCTATTGCTAGCATCACAAGCTGCAGGTCATACTAATCACAATAACGAAATTGTCTCAATTATCGAAGAATTATATGAAGCAAAAATTATAGAATAATATTTATCTACGTAAATCATGTCTATCGATAAGTTTGGGCACTATCTTAATGATACAAGTGGCAGAGTTTTTGTGAAAAATGTTCCTAAGCTGCTGGGCTTCGTTATGGATACAACTAATAACATTGACGTTCAAAACAAAAGAATCAAAAATGTGGCAAAAGCTTTGGAGGAAAACGACGTTGTTAATAAATTGTTTCTGCAAAGTCAAATTGAAGAGGTACGAGATGAAATCCATTTAATTTTAAGTCAGAAACTAAATGAAATTAGGGAAACAATTTCAAGTATGAAATTATTCTTTGAAAAAGAAATTAGAAAGATAAATGAGTTAATCTATGGGTATATAAGAAATATGATGGTCAACAGTACTTAAATGAACTCGCACTGAACTCAACTTATCCCGTCAAATTCTAAATACGTTAAATAATGACTTCAAAAAGAAATTTAATAAATGAACTACATAAGCAAGCACGAAAACATTTTCCACGTCGAAGAGTTGTTATGAAAGGAATAGATGATCTTTGGCAAGCTGATTTAGTTGAAATGGGGAACTATTCTACAGACAATAGAGATTATCGATTTTTGCTGACTGTAATTGATACATTTTCAAAATTTGCTTGGGCAGTACCCTTGAAAAGAAAGACTGCATTGGAAACAAGCCAGGCTATGCAGAATATTTTTCAACTGGGACGAATACCAAAAAACTTGCAAACAGACGATGGTAAAGAGTTTTTCAATAAACACTTTGGAAAATTGATGAATAAATACAACATTAATCACTACTCAACATATAGCAGAATGAAAGCATCAATAGTAGAACGATTTAACAGAACATTAAAAGGAATGATGTGGAAAGAGTTTAGCTTTAATGGGTCTTATAACTGGCTCGACATTTACAAAGACTTGATTAATACATATAATAAGAAAATTCATCGCACCATCAAAATGCCACCGATTCAAGTTAACTATAAAAATGAGAAAAAATTATTAAACACTGTATATAACCGCTTAAAACTATTCAAATTATCAAAATTCAATGTGGGAGATCATGTGCGCATAAGTAAATATAAACATGTTTTTGAAAAAGGATATACACCAAATTGGACCACAGAAATTTTCACGATTAAAAGAGTTCAAAATACATATCCAGCCACATACATATTAGAAGACTATCGTGGTAATCCTATCAAAGGTGGGTTCTATGATGAAGAACTTTCAAAAACTAGATATCCAAATACATATCTAGTTGAAAAAGTTCTTAAAACTAAAGGAGAGAAGGCATATGTTAAATGGTTAGGATTTTCCAATCAACATAATTCTTGGATCAATAAAAATGAAATATTGTAGTTAAGTGTGTATATATAAGTCTATATTTGTATCTAATATATTAAATAAAATATAAACTTCCTTTTTTATACAAAGTGCTGTGTTTAATTTCACTTATTTGTAATCAGACAACCATAATGTCAATAACACTTACTCTTAGCTCAAACTCATCTGAGTTATCTGCAAATTACTTTCCTCCTATTCGTTTGGATGGTGAATATGAATGTGCTCTAACTGATTTTCATTCATATAATAGCATTCCCAATGTAGATGATTATAACAATATATTTCATATTGGTGAACATGTAATTAAAATACCAATAGGATCTTATGAATTGAATGATATAGTTGATTATATTAAACATACCTATAAGCAGTATTGTCCGGAAAATAAAATTGATATAGAAGCTAATAACAATACAATGCAAGTAAGAGTTAAAAGCTCTAAGGATCCCATATACTTTAACAAAGATAACACAATTGGAAAACTTTTTGGATTCAATAAGAAAATTCTAGCTCCTAACCAAGACCATTACTCAGATCTACCAGTCAATATTTTCATCGTGAATATCTTGCGTGTTGAATGCAGTATAGTGGTTAACACATATACGAATAACTCACAAGCACACACATTACATGAATTTGCGATCAATGTCCCCCCAGGGTATAAAATTGTTGAGATTCCTCGAAATCTTATCTATTTGCCAGTTAACTGCCGAGAGATAAGTTCTCTAACTCTACGCATAGTTGATCAGAACGGTGATTTAATTAATTTTCGAGGAGAGGAAATTACAACACGAATACATTTGAGATCTAGCAAATAATGATAATATACAACGTCAAGCAATCTAAGGATAAAATTGGATACACTCATAAAACACTCTTGCAAACCAAACCACAATTAAAGAGATCATTACACAAAAAATATTTGACGCAAGAAAATAAAAAATTTTTAAAGTCTCTCAATTTAAAGTTGACAAAGAAATGAGTTACATACTAGATGTTCTAGAAAAACCTCAATCAGACGAGAGTATAATTAAAAAGGACTATCACACATATACACCATACCTACAATCCTTCAACAATAATGATGAGATTCGAATTTCAATACAAAATCAAGACTTATATGTGCTACCCAGCGAAAGCTACATATATGTTGAGGGAAGTATTGTAGATGATAATAATAGCAAAATATCTTCGTTTTTAAATCTAAAATTAAAAAATAACTTTGTGGCACATCTCTTTGACGAAATTCGATATGAACTTAATGGCATAGAAATTGATCATACAAGACATTTAGCGATTACAAGCAGCCTAAAAAATTTTGTTTCCTTATCACCAACAGAAAGTGTTGGCTTGTACAATGCAGGATGGAACAAACTCGATGATTTGGATATTTCAAATGGACACTTTAATTTCTATGTACCACTGAAACTATTTTTAGGTTTCGCTGAAGACTATAATAAAATTATACTCAGCGGTAAACATGAATTGGTTCTCTTACGTAGTAAGAACGATGAAAAACTCGTATACTCAACTGTTGCTACTGACAAACCAAAAATTAGTATCTCAAACATCTCATGGAGAATTCCGCATGTACAATTATCCGATCTGAGCAAATTGAATATGATTAAAATTATTAACAGTGGTGCTTCTATACCAATGGCATTTCGCAGTTGGGATTGTCACATTAATCCTCAACTAAATACAGGAACTAGCTATATATGGAATGTTAAATTGGCTGCAAATAGAGAACGACCCCGTTTTGTGTTGATTGCTTTTCAACAAGAAAATAAGTTTGTTCATTGTAATTTAAACAATTTAAAAGTACATTTAAATTCTGAATCGTACCCATATGATGATCTAAATGTAAAATTTAAAAATGGTCGGGTTGCCATCCTATATGATATGTATCTGCGGTTTCAACAAAGCTACTACATGAGGGAATCACAACCACTTCTAACTGCTCAAGAATTTAAAAATAGTGTGCCGATAGTGGTAGTAGATGTCAGTCATCAAAACGAAGCCCTCTCTAACGGTCCTGTTGATATAAAAATTGAAATTGAAACAGACTCCAATATACCTACCGATACATCAGCTTTTTGTATACTCATCCACGACCGTATAATAGAATACATACCCTTAAAAGGTCAAGTTCGTAAGATAATGTAAAAAAAATAAAAAATAATAAAATAAGATGATTGGGGATAAAGTTTTCATCGATATGCAAGGATTTAAATCCAATTCAAACATCTTCATTGCAAAAGAAATAGCAATTGTTTTTAACAATAAGGAGCACATAAATTTTATTATTAAACCACCGTTTAACTTCAAAAGATTATCAATAGCAAAACAAAGAGAAGCGAATTGGCTAACGAGAAACTTTCATCATCTGAATTGGAATGACGGATCAATATCATTTAAGAGTGTTGTAAAATTTTTAAAATCCAATTTAAAACATTATTCAATCTATGTTAAGGGTGTGGAAAAGAAGAAATGGTTTGAAAAACTACTTCGAATTAGAGTTTTCAACATCGAGGATTTTGGCTCCATCAACTTTAAACAAATACAACTTAAATATCCGGAATATTTTTACTGCAGCTATCACAATTATGGAGTTTGTGCCTTAAGAAATGCATATTTACTTTATCAGGAAAATAACTAAACAATTTATTTTAATTTTCTATTCTTACATTGTCACAACATATATTTACGATATTTTTTTAAATAAATATGTAGATTAAAATTATAAAAAAATTTTGTTCAATCATTTATTTATATGCATATGGTTTGTACAAGGACAAAGACAAATGTAAAAAAGTGAAAATAAAAATCTGTTTACACATTTTTTACGTTTTAAGTAAATAAATTTGAATTTGTGTTTACAAAATTAATCAAATTAAAATCTTAAATTTACGGTCGCCAATAATGCATCCCCCTCTTCGTCTTGCATGAAAATTTTGGTTATGTCATCTTTATCCTCATCTTTTGGCATATAATCAAACGCTGCCAAGAAAGCATCGTCCTCTTCATCCAGCCTAAACTCTTCCTTTTGAAAATCTCCATTCTTGAAGTATGCCATTTGGTTGTTTGGAATTTCATGATATTCATCTACCTCGTTCTCGAAAATGTCTCTAATGGATACATTAGGAGGCAAATCGTCGTCCGAAAACTCTATTGACAGAGGGCTTACGGATACCTCTTCCCGGCTGACAACGCTCATCTCTTCCCGATTGCCGGAGAACAATCTCACAAACTCATCTAGCGACATTTGTGAGCCGTTCAATGATATTAAAATTGGGCTGCTGCTTAATGTGTCCATTTTAATAATTTATAGAATGTATTGTATTTTTTAAGATTTTATATGATGATGATGCACTTGCTAGATACAATGCTGTACTTGCTGCTAGATTAGAGAACGTCTCAATTTATACGAATTACGTTCTATTCTTACATTGTTACAACATACATATGTATGAAGAAAGCATCGTCCTCTTCATCTACCATAAACTTTTCTTCTTCATTTTGGAAGTTTCCATTATAGAAGTATGCCATTTGGTTCTTTGGAATGACATCACATTCACCTATCTCGTTCTCAAAAATATCAATGTATGTATGTATATAAGTGTGCATGGTTTGTTTGACAAATGTCAGCCTCTTTACACAAAAAACAAAAAATAAATAAAACTAAATAAAACCAACAACAAAAACATTAATATCTCACCAGAATACATAATTTCTTTCTATAAATACCCTTCCAGCTCCATCAGCTAAAAAGAATATTACAAAAAAAAAAACAAATGCCGAGTACATACTATGATATTTTGTAACATCGCAACAGTGTGTACTAGTGTCAACGTTTGTCATTTTTGAAATTATTTCTTGTTGTGTGGTATTGCTTTCCCTATAAAAAAAACATAACGTGAAAGACGTTGCACACATTTTAAAAAATGATTAAAAACCATCGAGTACCCTCGTCACTTCACACCTTTGGTTAAAACAAAAATCTTATACATACATACACAGAAAGCATGCGCGCTAACGAAAATAAACTACGAGTATGCACATCAACCGACAGACATCTACAAACCATCGAGTACCCTCGTCACTTCACACCTTTGGTTAAAACAAAAATCTTATACATACATACACAGAAAGCATGCGCGCTAACGAAAATAAACTACGAGTATGCACATCAACCGACAGACATCTACAAACCATCGAGTACCCTCGTCACTTCACACCTTTGGTTAAAACAAAAATCTTATACATACATACACAGAAAGCATGCGCGCTAACGAAAATAAACTACGAGTATGTACATCAACCGACAGACATCTACAAACCATCGAGTACCCTCGTCACTTCACACCTTTGGTTAAAACAAAAATCGTATACATACATACAAACAAAGCATGCGCGCCAACATAATAAACTGCGAGTATGCACATCAACCGACAGACATCTACAAACCATCGAGTACCCTCGTCACTTCACACCTTTGGTTAAAACAAAAATCTTATACATACATACACAGAAAGCATGCGCGCTAACGAAAATAAACTACGAGTATGCACATCAACCGACAGACATCTACAAACCATCGAGTACCCTCGTCACTTCACACCTTTGGTTAAAACAAAAATCTTAAACATACATACAAACAAAGCATGCGCGCCAACATAATAAACTGCGAGTATGCACATCAACCGACAGACATCTACAAACCATCGAGTACCCTCGTCACTTCACACCTTTGGTTAAAACAAAAATCTAAAACATACATACAAACAAAGCATGCGCCCCAACATACCCTCGAAGTGAACTAACCCTCGTCACTTCACACCTTTGACATTTTTTTAAAATTTTCCCATAAATTACAAAATTTTTGACGTTAATTACCCAAATTTGACAATTTTTATTGCCATAGAACCGGCAGTTCCCTACTACTAAGGTTGAAGTTATCTTTAACTTATCGCTCACTTTTTGTTAAAATAAAGTTGTAATAATGAAAGAGTGTTTATCCATCCAATAAAATCCTACCTTTAGCTAATGACAAGTTATAATAATGGCCCTTAGTCTTTTTAAAGTTACCTATTGCAAAATGTACATTTCTCAGAATTAATTTTTTAAAATTTACTTGCTTGAAGGTACATTACTTTTTGTACAGTAATTTTAAAATTCTAGGTTTTTTTAAAGGTATCTATTTTAAAATAAATTCTTTTAAATGTTTTATTGAAAGAAGGTATGAAGATTTTTAAAGCAATTTTCAAAAACCAGTTTTTAAAAACTACGTTTTATAAATGTAAATTTTTTTGAACGGTGCTATTTAACAAGAAGGATGGCTTGGCTGATGGTACATCTTGCCCTACACGAGGCAACCAAAATTCGTATAAAAAAATTAACTTTTAGATTCCACAAAAAGGGGGGGAGGAAATAAAATTTTTTATTAAATCTCTTACTGAAAAAAAAAATATATTTAAAATCTTTGGACATTCTTGATTGAGATCATTTTGAGAGAAGAAAAAGCTTAAAGCATTTTCCAAAACACATTCGTTATATTTTGAGCGGGTGTGTGTATAATAAAACTCAGCACTAGCGATTGTGTTGTTCTTTTTTTCTGCTCCACTGTCATTAATTCAAGTGTAATTGCAAGTTGCATCTAAATTTATTTCTCGTATTGCATAAAACAGAAATACAAAATTTATATTTTTATTTATTAAAATTTATTTTAATTCAAATTGTGCCGCTTTTAATAATAATATTTATGACATCATTAAGTTTGTATGTATTTCATAACATTTCATTGTTTTATAATTAAAAATAATTCATATTTTTCACACCTTAATGCTTAAGCAGATTTCATAGTTTTGGATTTAAAACAAACAAACGAAACAGAACAAGAAATTTAAATATTAAAAAATAAATAAACACAATTCACATTTATTTCTATCAACTTAATCCAATTTAAAATAAATCACGTTCCGTTGTACGGCCAATGGAATTGAATAATTAAGAATTTGTGTTTTTGTGTTGGGATTAACAATTAACAGACGTAATTTTCCCGCAAAATTTATAACTAAAATTCACTGACTTGTTTGCCTGCTGATATTTAAACTAATTAATATTCATGCTGCAATAGAACTTAATAATCATTTATGTATGTATGTATGTATATGAAAATAAAATTATAATTTATACAAAAACAAATTCCAATTGATATGAGTCACACACAACTTAGCTCAGACGTTTAACGTTTATCTCGTTTGGCTGATTCTAAGTAAAAAGCATTGCGAGTAGAGTGGGACGTGGTCAACCCCATAAAAAATAATCAATTGTTTAAAAATACATTTTATTTTATTTTTAATTAATGCATAAAAATACACAAATTTTTTCTATTTTATTTACAATCAATAATAAATACTCTGGGTACAGTAGTTAAGAGTAGCTGATATTTATTTCAAAGCAAAGGAAGTGCTTCTTCATTTAGAACAGTGATGCCAAATGTTTGGCTTTTTGGAGGTTTTAGCGTTTTAAGAGATTGTATCAGATGTATTTATTTGAAGTATAGATGGGTACGTTCGTAAAAGTATTTATAGTGCATGTCTGCTACATCACGAACATTTAACCGTTCAGAAATGCGTAACTTGGAAGCCCTGTTTAGTGTTATATGTTTTTTAATACTAGCAATCGCCATGCCTACCGCAGATCTCTGCAAATGGCGCCGTAAATTATTTTAAGATGCAATAAGCTGTAGTAAATATATCGTTAGCTAAAATGCAAAAATGCATAACTACAATAAATGCAAAATCGAGTTCTTGATTGATTGTTATGAATGCCATTAAACTACATGTTTTGACAAAAAAAATTTAACAAGAAACAATGGAACTTAACTACAAGATTGTTTATTTTTTTTAGGTTTTTGCTTCTGTATAATTATATTTTTGTTAGTTAGGCCTTTTTGCACTTTACCTAACGATATGTATGTACAATACTCGTATGCAGGTCGCAATTTTTTTTCTTTAATTGATATATTTGTACCATCTTAAATACGAGGTTTGCTGTCATAAATGCGGTCCGGATATTTTAGCTCGATCCGAAGGTGCCTTCCGGTGCCGAATGGGGCCTAAAGTACCCAATAATCAGTGGAGGATTTTGTTAAAAAAGTAGAAATAATTCTGCAGTTTAGAATTCATAATAAGTTTCCTTTTCTAAATCGAACAAGATTTGACTTCTCCTCCATTAACAGAAGGTATAAACTGTAAGCGAAAACCCATATATGTGGCACTTTTTTGGTTCTTGGATAGAAAACAATTCACTTGCAAAAAATCTTTTTTATCAGATCAAAAAACATCAGCTTGACATCTGTTTTAATTTTTCATTAACACTAGGTGGCCCACTTTGGGGCTTTGTAGCTCCGCCTCCTATATAGTCAAAATTCAATTCTTAAATTTTGTATGAAATTTCATAACAATCGGAGAGTTTTGAAATAAGCTTCAGAGATGTTATAGTGGGATTAATGCGTTATGACCAAAAACACACTACGATTTTATATACATACATACATACATATATACATTGATTATGTATGTATGTATAGATATGTATAGATATATGTACTATATGGATATATGTGTGTATATGTAGATACATTTTACATTAACTGATACCATACACACTGCGTCAGAATAATTTCTATTTCTTCTTTAAAAATGATCAAAACCGTCGTCCTGAAGTTATCTTACGTATCTTACGAATCATATACTGGGGGATATTTTTCGATCTTTCGATCTAGAAAGAGAAACAGAAAGATGATGAGAAAGATGAAAACTATCTGTCGAACGATATCCATTTTGAAATCGATTGATGTAAAAATCATCAAAAACCCGGTCTACGCGTTCGTTTTATATAGTGCCGCAAAGGAACACACATCCATACATAAAGGGTCCGCCATCTAACCTTTTTTTCAAATAGTATTTATTTCGTGAATGGTAACACTTAGCCCATGTCTGATTTGACAGATAATTAGTTTTATCCTCCCGCTTAACGAGCCAACTGACCATCCAATGCGTTTTCGTTTCGCTAAAGGGCCAATCAGACTATAATACAAGTATTAATACTTTGACGAAAATGCATCCCTGGTCTTATATTTGTTTAAAAAATTTCAAAAAAACAATAACAACTCAACATGTCAGAGCTGCATTTTTCACAAAAGTATTAATACTTGTATAATAGTCTGGCTTAAGTGGACCTGGGATCGACTTACAGAAGATGCCGATTTTTCATTTTGATCTTGGCGGGTATGTAAACAAGCAAAATTTTCGCATTTGGGGCACATGAAAAGCCAACGCATCCAAAACGAGTCAGTGTTTGGTGCGGATTTTGGTCCAGAGGCATAATTTCGAAAATGAGCAAGAAGTGGCCGTTACAGTCAATGGCGATCGTTATTTCTCAAACCATGTTGAATGAATTTTTGTTCATAAAAATTGAAGAGGAGGATATTGGCTACATTTGGTTTCAACAGGACGGCGCTACGTGCCACACAGCCGAAGCTTCAGTAGTTTTTTTATAGCATTTTCAAAAAAAAAAAAGTTATATGGCGGACCCTTTACATAGGCTGATAAACACATTACCTTCTTTACGTCGCGCAGTCGGGTGAAAAGTAATTGAAATTCTGCAATAAAAGAGAATTCTTAAAAACCAAAAATTATTTTTTTAATAACTTTGAAATCTAACAAAACTAAAAAATAAATTTCACCCAACTATTTGTTGACGTATTTAATTGAAAATATTTTTCAGATTTTCCTTTAACTTACAATTTCACAATCAATTAATTATTTAATTGATATAGCAAAAAAGTTTATTTGTATTTACAAATACTTTTTTTGCTCTGGATATAAACTTTTGATTCCATTAAAAACCCAGGCAAGTTATTGTTAATAATTGCATAAATTAACCCTTCGCTGCCATGTGGGCCAAACATGATTTTTTTTAAATACCAACTTTTTTTTTAATTTTAAAAATGGATGGCAAAACCATTGCAAAAACTACAGCTCGAAATTTAAAAGAAAATATTTTTTATTGTGCTATTTTGGTCCCAAAGCATGGAAGACTTACCCCCTTATGCAAAAACAATTGGTAAACTTAAAGTTGGTTTAATAAACGAATTTTGTATGGCAAAACCGGTTTTAATGCATGCTTTAACTTTAACAATCGTTTTTGCATAAGAGCATTAATGTTTTTGTTCATAAAGTAATTTTTTAAGTTTTATTAGCTAAAGTTTTCACTATAATCTTTAATGATTATAAAACCCCGAACGCAAATACTAACATTAACATTTAAACAAGACCTAAAAATATTAAATAAGTCCCAATAAAATTTAATGGCATAAATTAAATTCATCCCGAACTGGAAGTAAAATAATGCCCAAATATTGGCACTGCAGGAATGCTTTAGATGGCGATCTTATCTGATCTGATCGATTACTTATATTGAAAACAAAAACAACCTTTTATATTTCATTGTTGTTTACAAAAAAAGTTGTCGATCAAACGTTTTCTGTCAACATCGAGAACAGGCGCTTAATAAAACTCTTCCAACAGAAGACAAGTATTGTGGTTGCAACTTGCAAGTAGCAGGTCTTCCCTTTGTAGACTACCGTAGGATTAAGCTGTCAGATAAGGCGTTATATTTTGCATTTGAAAATTAATTATATAAATACCGGTGTTTCATGTTGTTCAATTATTTTTATTTACCCCTACACTTCAATATATTTATGTACATAATATGTATGTAATATGTATACTATGTATGTATGTGTATGTCTATATTTAAAGGTGTGTGGCACACTATTACATCATGTTTGATTGCACTCCTCGTTATTCTTAAATAACAAATATTATGCAATTTCTTTGTGAAATGTAAAATTAAATAATACAGTTCAAGTATGATATTACTGCTGTAAAAACAAATCATATGTACATATATGTTAGTCTGTATTTAATACGAGTATAATATTTTCTTTTTTTTAATATACCCTAAGCATTGAATTTTTATCAGGCGCCGGAATTTTTGCCATTGTATCCGGCGCTCTAAATTTCTCAAATACATACATAGATATGTATAACCAGGGGAACCGCAAAGATGCAATTGCATGTTTCTTCTTGTATGTGGTATTAATGCGGAGACAAGATATTTATCCGTTTCAGAACTTTTTGTGAATTTCGGCATCGATTTTTTAGTGCATACTTTTGCATATTTTACCCTTTAAAGAATGTTTTTGGATATATCTATGTATCCGTCTTACATGCATATTTTTAGAATACTTTCTCATTTTTAGAGCATAATTTACGCTTTTAAGACTTCAAGCATATGTACATATGTATGTGTTGGTAAAAATTTTTATTTTCGTTTTTCGCCACTTAAATCTCATTTCAAATGTGTTCTGTGAATGTGGTGTATAAATTTTTCTTATATCTTACGCAGTTATTATGGACATTAGGTTCAATAAAAATTCGGTTTTGCTATTTGTGACGGACTCTGCCCGAGTAGACGTTGAAGGAACATAAAAGTATATTTAGATGTGACAAGCAACGACTTTTATTTGAAAATCTATATCAACATTTTGTTGTTTATTGCAAAAAAAAAATTATGAACAAAAATCTGGTCTTATTTATCCATATGTCTTTTAAAAATTAAGTTAAACTTTTACGAGTATGCCGAAAGCAATTAATTTGTGTAATTTGCTTTAGTCAAAATTTGTATGGCAGTTTGGTTTTAACGTGCACTTCAAACCCAAATTATTTTATTTTTTTAATACGGCAGTTATTCCTTTTTAAGGTTCCGTACACCAAAGGTGAAAAAAGGAACCCTATTGTTTTCGCTACGCTGTCCGTCTGTCCGTCACACGGTATTTTCTCAGGAACCGTAAGAGCTACGGACCTGAAATTTGGACAGAGTATGTAGAACCTTGGCCACTACAACAGCAAATACATGAGAATTAAAAATTAAAGGGTGCTCCAAAAGGAGCGACGAAAAATTTTAAAATCTCATGTAATATACATACAATTGTATGTACATATGTATATTGACACTTGAAATTTGTAAAATTAGTGTATTTTTATATAGACTACAACAATAAACATTAAAATATTAAAAAATTTAAATTAAAGGGTGGTCCATCAGTTAATGCAATTTTGTGTATGTTATTTTGACAAATTGCTATATCTTGGAGACCGTAAGAGGTAAACTCTTGAAATTTTCAAAAACGGTAAAACTAAAAAATCCGAAAATTATAAAATCGTTAAACCGAAAAATATCGCCAAAACCTGAAAAAAATCGCCAAAAATTTAAAAAAAATCGACAAAATTAAAAAAAAATTCTAGCACTAAAATAAATCGCCAAATTCGAAAAAATCGTTTAAATGAAAAAAAATTGCCAATATGAAAATAAACGCCAAAAACCGAAAAAAATCGCCAAAACGCGAAAAATGCGCCAAAACCAAAATAATTGTTTATGTGAAAAAAAAATCGCCAAAATGAAAAAAATCGCCAAAATTAAAAAAAAATCGCCAAATTAAAAAAAAATCACCAAAACGAAATAAATCGCCAAAATTTAAAATAAACGCCAAAAAACGAAAAAAATCCTCAAAACGAAAAAAAGTGCCAAAACAAAAAAAAATCACCAAAACCAAAAAAAATCACCTATATGAAAAAAACGCCAAAAATTAAAAAAATCGCCAAAATAAAAAAATCTCCAAATAAAAAAAAACGCCAAAATAATAAAAATCGCCAAAATTAAAAAACTTCAAAAACCAAAAAAAAAAATCGCCCAAAACGTGAAAAAGGTGCCAAAACTCAGAAAGCGCCAATAAATTCAAAAAACCCCCAAACTAAAAAAACGCTTAAAACCGAAAAACCCAAAAACGAAAAAAATTACAAAACTATAGTTTATATTGTTCGTATTGAATTACATATCTCGTAGCCGTACGGAACCCTTCGTGCGCGGGTCAAGGTCGCACTTTACTGAATTTTTATTTATTTTTATTGTTTTGTTGTTTTATTTTTGTCTTATTTTATATGCAAATGTTTAATTTACAATAAACAACAATTTATTTTATTTTTAAGAGCATATTTTTTTACTTTTTAGTGCTTATTTCCAAGTTTTTAGTGCATATTGAATGAGCATAAAAAACATTTTTTTTAGCATATTTCTGGTTTCCCTGCTTATAACTGCATAAATTGAAGTTGAAAGTCGTGTTTTATGTGTAAATATGCATGTGTGCATGTATGTATATGTATACATACGTATTAAATATGTGTGTCATGCATGCTTGACATGCACTTGGTTTTGGTTTTGTTTTCTTAATATTTTTTTTATAAATTCTTCATTATAAATTGTTTTATATTTATTCATACTCACTGTATATGAACTAAAAAAAATAGTAAATTATTAGAAAAACTAACGAGAAATAAGTGTTTTTTTTATATTCTTTCCTTTCTAGTCATTGGGATATTTTGTTAGAAAATCAACTCTTATACTCGTATGAATGCTTCACTATGGCTTTAATTTGTTTTCCTTTTTCTTGTTCTATTTTTTTTGCATGTTAAAATGCCATTTCCATTTAGTTTTAATATGAAACACTTTTCATGAAATATGAGTAAATGCAGGCATATTTTTTTAAAAATAAATTTAATTACGAAAACTGATGACACACTTACATACACTCAAAGATTTAATGGATTTTTTTGTGTAACAAAAGAAATATAAAAATGAAATAAAAATTTATGTTTTCAAAAGAAAGTTGGATGAACTTTGTTTGTTTTCAATTCACACAATGACATGAACTTTAGCATTAATGTCGCATAACCAAACCAAATAAATAAGAATATCGAAGAGAGGGCAACCTACGAACATTTAGAAGCGGTTCTCTAAATCAATGGATACCTACGTCCAGAATGCCCGCGGAAAAGTAGCCATTAGAGATGGACAAGTGGCGAATTTTTCCAACACGACACGACCCGAACAGGAATATTATGATGTCCAAAACTACTGCACTATGCGCTTGAAAGCAAATTGAATAGGGAAAAATTATTTTTTAAATTCAAACTAATACAAATTTTTGTTATATTTCAGAAATTTAAGCTTAAGAGACCCATACATACACTATCAACAAATTTGTCGGTGTTGCATGTTTGACAATACAAAATGTTAAATATTTTCTTTATTGGCAATTAATCCATACATTCAGGGGTGTCATAGAAACCGATCTTATCGGAATTGGATTAGAAACCGACAAAAAAAAATACTTTGGTGTCATGAAATCCAATTTTGTCGGATTTTTGTTCAAACCATGTCTAGTGTCGGTTTTAGATGTCATAGAAACCAATGTTATCGCTTTGTTATTGGATATAAACCAACCAGCTTACAGCTGTCTTTTTTTATTGGAAATAAATAAAATAGCTAAAAGCTCCATTTTTCATATCTTTCTTCAACAGTTTCATTATTATTAGCGAATACTCAAGCAAATTAAAGTAATTTATTTATGTTTTTATCCTTAATAAGGGAAGGCATAAAAATAGCTTTTCGTTTAGAGTTCATTTAAAGATGAACAAACGACAAATAAAGCGCTCCGTAAACTTGACTACATCATCTAGAATAGCACATATTTCTACCCAGACATATGCTAGAATCGTTTCCAAAAGCTCATTTTTTTGCGATTTATGTCATATCTGATTTTCTAAAATTTTGTTATTTTCTGCATTTAGAATTTTTTCGCGAAATTGGGATTTTTCGCGTTATTTCCGAGTTTATTTAAATTTTAAAGCTTGTTTTCAATTTTGCAACTTCTCGCGAATTTTTGCAATGTTCGCGATTAAATCGAGTTTTTGCCAGTATTCTGCTTCTTAGCAGGTTTCGCTATTAGACTTTACTATTATTCAGCTGATAGCAAGTTTTTGTAAATTTTTACCATTTTCGCGTTTTGTACCGATTTTTTTTAGCACTCCTCATAGTTATAGCCCTTTTTAATAAAAACGGCTTGTTTAAAATTGAGCAATTTTTCTAAAATTTCTGTTATTTTGGAAAAACATGTTATTTTTCCAAAGTTTTTGGATTTCTTTATTAATTTTTCTTAATTTTTCAAGCTTTTGCGAATTTTCTTAGTATTTTGCTTTTTCTCTGAGTTTAAGCAAATCTCAACCTATTTAGGGCGACTTTTTGGGTTCGAGATTAAGATAAGTTTATTTCTCTAATTAGCTAATCCGAAAATTAACTTAATCTCACATAATTGAGTTTTATGTTTTTGAGTGGTAGTTTAAACTTCTTGTTATGTGTAGTATTACCATACTGAGAAAGAAAATAGTGGCAACAATTTCTGTGCAAAAGTCATACATGTTATCAACAAACTTTGATTCTTTTGTTGGAAGAAGAAGAAACTGTCATATTTTATTATTTAAAAGTAAATATTTCGCGTGTTAAAGGAAATATATAAATAATATAATATATATATATGTATATTTATGTCTTTTAAATTATTTTATCCTACAATTTTTACAAAAATGTATATGTTTCACAAGTGTTTGTTGTGTATACTAAAGTAAGATTAAACCACCACGATTGGCCGCTTAAACTGGCAGGTAAAACCATATAATCGACTACCCAAAAATCACAAATGAAGATTAAAGTTAATTTAATCTCTAATCTTGAACTCAAAAAGTCACCCTTAGAGTTAAAGAATATTTGCATAACTTAACTTAACACTTCTTATCTCTTTTCTATAAATTAATTTTCATTAAAAGCACAATTTTTAAGAATATTTTAGCGTACATACCATAATTGACAAAATTTTCAAACAAATACTTGCATTAGAAGCCGTAAACAAATGAACGAAAACAAAAAAATCTGATTCGAACATCGAACATGTTTGGATTCAAAAATAACAAAACCGACTTCTTTTCATGACACCAAATGAATCCAATATTGGTTTACAATACCGACAATCAGCAAAACCGACTTGGATTCTATGACACCCCCGATTATATTCGTGTTTTTGGGTGGGCACAGAAACACTTGCTCACATTCCCTCACTAAGGCACGCTTCCGGAAATTGCCCGTCCACGGCCGTAATAGACAATATGAACTTATTGGAACAATGAAGGGAACTGAAAACAATCCTGAACGTCTTCAGAAGTCAGCTACTCGGAGGTACGTTAGATATGGATATAGACTAGAAGAGATGATATCGTAAATGGGGTTATTTATGAAAAATAAATATTTTAAGTTGGAAGTGTAAGTTAAATTCCATAAGTTAAATTCCATAAGTAAATTTCCATTGAAAACACAATGTGTTTATGTCAATGTGTCATTAGTTTTGCCGAAGACCGAATTTTTACAAATCACCCAATCGGTACTAAATTCTCACTCAATTTCAGGATTCCAAAATCATTTTTTGTGAAACTCACTCCAACAATTATTCTTGATTAAAAATGCAACCAGAAAATGCCAAGATCTGATCTGACTTTGTGGACCCGAAACTCTCAAAATATGCATTTCCGGGAATTTTTGTGCTTTAAAGTACATTTATTACGATGATTCCTTGCAAAAGTAAATTCATTGCACTGTGTTAGTTTAAAACTGTAACCAGGGGACCCTGGTTGGTAAACATAATTCAAGTACGTTGAATTCAGTGGTGCTAACCGTTTTCTTTGGTTAGCTCTTGTTAAACTTGGTTAAAAGTACCTAAAAATTTTAAATTTTACCAGTTTTCTTCTACCATTTATTCATGTTTATATCGATTAAAGAAAATATTATTAATAATCATGCGTCCTGAATTTTTTTTTAATAAAAAATTACCAATTAAAAATATTCCATTTGCAAGAAAGTTTCGTATATAGGGCAGAAATTTATATCAACTGACACCACACACAGTGGACCAACACAGAAGAACGCTGATGATGAAGGTTTAGTGGCCTTCGAAAACTGCTGGCTGTTCCGTTCAACTATGTGTTGTTGTCAGAATATTTACAACTAACTTTGATGTTACTTGTTCAAATATATATTTTTTTCAATCGATATGTATATGTATATCGATATAAAGGTTAATAAAAGGTAGAAAACTGGAAAAAATTGTGTTTTTTGGTACTTTTGACCAAGTTTTCAATCTTAAACAAAAGGTAACCAGAAAAAAAATCGGTTAGCACGAATGATTTCAGCGTACTCGAATTAACTTTACCCACTGAGTAAGTTTTAGTAGGTTCGAGCACAGTGTACATATTTTAGAGCTGAAATCAAATTATTAATCTTTATAATTTTACTATCAAATCCACCTTCAATAAACATTTCAAACTTATATGCATATAAATATTTTTATTGTAACCCATTTTTACTTTAACATAAGTTATAGCGTTTTCACACTGACATGGTTTTAATAAAAGTCGGTTTTAACGTTAAAACCAACTGTTAAAACCTGGTTTTCATCATGTAAAAAGATTTTGTTAAAACCAACTCAAAACTATTTCTTAAATGGTTTGTGAAATGCAACCAACTTAAGAATATATACCGATTCAAACATTTTCAACTTAAAAATGGGTGCAGCCGCAACCAGTGTTGCCAAAATGTTGTAGGCATTTCCCACAATATAGCCCCTGAAAACCCGCTAGCTGAATAAAAATAAACGCTAATATAACCACTGAATTTTTTATAACCAACATATGTCTTTTTATGGTTCATTGATAAAAAAAGAGAATACGATAAATTTTATAAAATATGTATACATATTCATAGATATACATACATATGTATGTATGTATGTTGGAATCTCATATTTCCCTAATAGTTGTAAGCAAAACTCAGCCTACTCTTTAAGTATTTATTTTATTTCCTGCAGAGTTTCCATACACGAACATTGAACCAGGAAAAAGTAGAATCCAAGGGACTTTTCCATCTTATAATATTAATGTTTAAGCTGAATCAGTATCTTTTCAATATTTTCTGCGATAGACCCCAATTATTCTACACGTGTAGTATAATATCTTGTCGTTTTGCTTGAAGTATTTGTAAAATATTGTTAAAATTTCCTGACTTTCTGACTATCTGAAATTAAAAAATAGTGTTAATAAAATAAACTCTGTGGCTCAATTCAAATTGGCTTGAAGTTTAATTTCGAAGGAAAATTTAATTAAAAAAGTCTAAGAAAATTTATTGTTTTGAGACATTTTGGTTGATATTATATTTTCTTCATACTCACTGGTCAAATCACCCAGTTTTCGGTTTGTTTTCCGTTTGTGTAAAGATTTGTTAACTATTATTTTTAATACTAAAAGAATGATTAAATAAGTTTTTAATATAATTTGTATCTCTAATTAAATTTTATTCACTAAAAATGAGATTTGTTCACTTTTATACTCGTATGTATACAAATATTTTTATTTTTAACCTCTTAAAGTTTCACATTATACTACACGACCACAATATGTCAATTTTTTATTTGCAAAAAAGTGACGTTAGTTTCTTTTCGCTGTGCGTGTGCTTATATCGAAAAAAAACTACATAAATACCTGGGTACGTGTCTTTATAAGTTTCTAAAAAACGTTGAAAATCCGTCAACTAAGAAATTGTTCCGCTAAAATTCCCGCTGGTGGTTTTTTAAATAGACTTGCCGCTAATGACAACAAAATACAGTCATATATAGCGGGCCGTTTTGGCAACACTGGCCGCAACAAAAATTACGGAGAAAAATAATCTTTTTTACGGAAAACAACGAAAATATTTTCATTGACCTCTGGGAAGTGTAAATATACGAAATGACGACATCCATCTGCCGATAGAAAAGGTTTAGCTTGTAATGTATTCATGCATTTTTTTATATATGTATAATAACTTGATTTCTTAGCACTTCTTCACTTTGTATAAGTAGTTCCATAATTTTAAAATGTTCATTTACAAGATACGAGTATAAAATAATTGCCGTTTTAGAGCACACCTGAGTTTTTCATACAAACAAAAAGTGCTGTTGTACAGTTTGTCAAGTAAGTTTTATATGCACATTTCTTAAGATTTATTTTATTTTGAGCAAATTTATTGGACAACCTGTTGTTTAAAACATGAATTTTACAAAATTTCAGTGTGAATGCAAAATCAGCTGTTTATGGTTTTACCGTTAAAATAAAACTAAACTAAAATACAAGATTTCTAGTTTTTTTATTGAAAATATATTTATAAACGACGTTTCAAAACTGATTTTGCATGAAAATGTCTTCTCTTTTTATTTGCATCGATCTTAATATAAAATCCAAACAATCAAAAAGATTTGTTCTTAATTCTATATTGTCATAATTATATTTATATGTACATAAAAATGTGTATTAATACTCGTACTTTTAATTTTTTTTTTTATTTTGCAAAAAAAAATCATTAAAGTGCAATTTGCACAACCCAGACGTCATCTCGTCTGAAAAATTTTTAATGATTCTGCTACAAATTTTTTATGGCCACTGGCAAATTCGTCTGGATGATGTAAAAAGTACTTAAACTAAAATTTATATGAACCAATTTTATTAACAAAATAAATAACAATTTAAAAGCATGTGATTTATGATCAATAACAATGAACGTCATTGGATATACATACATACATATGTATGTATTTATAACACACTAAATTTTATATACAATTTTTTTATTACAGATACTATTTTTATTTTATTTCAATTTTTTAACTTATTTTTTTTTCAATTAATTAGTATGAGGTGACAAAAAAGGTTAAGAATTTTTATGGAGATGAAAATGTCAACAAAAAAATTATATTTATGTATTTATAAGGCCAGTCGTTCTTTAAAGGGGGTCATATATTGACATCTTAAAAAAATAAAATAACTATGCAATAAATTGTATATGCATTACACAAGTCCATACATACATACATACATACACACACGCATACAAATGTATTATCATCATTTTAGCACTACAACCCGGGGTAGGTCTTGGCTGCAGCGTTGTCAACTCGGTGCTTTTCGCACCGTTTTTAGTGCTTTTTGAAATTTTCGACGCGAAAAATTGTGAAGTTAGTGCTCAGTGCTTTTTTAAATTCATTATTGGTGCTTTTTGTTTCGTGGTGGTGGCACTAAACACAAAATTCAAAAAGAAATTTACGCTTTTATTCTTCTTTTAAATCTATAATTTAAAAAGCACAAGCTCTGAATTAAATAGACCATTTCAAAGAAGGTTGTACAAGCATTGGTTGAAGAAATTCGCGCCATATTACCCTCAAACTTTAACATTTTAAGCATAATTAATGTAAACACTGTTTTGCCACACGTCAAAGAAGGCATCATGCAAGTATAGTTTAATAGCAAAATTTTTTTTAGTATATAAAATGGATGGATAATGATTCATTTAATGCAATGGAGTCTATGAGACTTAAGTACTATATCGAGTTTTGAGCGGAACTAGAAATCTAATAACGATTCCCATAAACTTTAAATGAAAAATGTTTTTATCTCTATGACTTTGTTTAAAACTAAAATACGTGAGAGAATATCCTTACACTTGGTTAATGCTTTGCTTTATATAAAATCGATTTGAAACGAGAAAATTTTTAAATTAAAAATTGTTAAATTAAAAAATTAAATTAAATTAAATTGTTAACTTTGTTATTTATCTATGTTGCTTTTGATTTAAAAAAAATAACTACTAACCCCGAGTTCAAAATCAATTGTCATTTACTGCCAATTTGACTACACTCAGGTTATTCGTTTGTGCGTTGACGAAACAAAATCTAAATTTTTTTTATAATAATTTCAAAAGGCTGATTGTGTATCGGATGCCTCAAATTTGAAATTTTAGGGATGGAATTTACGGACAACCGATTTCTATATTCTTTATGTACATATTTAGGTGTAACATTTTATTAATGTAATAAAATAATCTAAATTTAGTGCTTTTTCATATAAATTACGCGTTTTTTTCCTGGTTTCAGTGCTTTTTGAAAATTAAAAGTTGACAACGCTGCTTGGCCGGCTCCAATTTTGCTTTAAATCATAGATGCCCATTTCATTCAACAATTCAATTGTTACAATTGTTAATTGGCTCCACCCATCACTTTGTTGTGCTCATTTAAATTAGTTGTCTGCCAGACGCATTGTTGCCATTTTAGCATTTTCAGTGTCAGATCTGACATTTTCATTAGTTAAAAAGCATTGAACTTTTGAAAAATTCTGCCAAATGCTTTCTGGCAAATTTTGTTGAAAATAAAAAATTTTAATTTCCCATCTAAAAAAATTATATATGGTCCATATATTTTTGATATATGAATGTATATAACTATATATGAATATGTATGAATTCATGTATGGAAATATATGGCATTATAGATGGCAAAACTATTATATATGAACTAATAATATGAAATGTATTATAATATATGAGCTCATATATGAAAATTTAATTATGAAGCTCTTCATATGTGGATCCGTATATAAATATAAGATTTTATATATGGAGCCATATAAGAATGTGTGCATACATGATATCTCACATAAGATCGTTTTTGCAATCAAAAAAACTTGGAATTTTATCCATTAGAAAATACATACGGTATGCAAAGTTTATATGCGTACCCTCAACGTTTGAAAAAGAAAAACTTTTGTTACATTGTGGCCCCATTTAATATATCAAATAATCAAAAGGATACTCCAGTCATTAATTTTATAGAAAATAACAAAATTCTCTAGATAAGAAACAAAGTTCATATTACTGTATTGAAAACTATTGTAAGGCGGATTATTTTTTCTTTTATAATTAATTGCATTAGTTTTTAATGTTACGTACGAATATGATTTATGTGTTTTTTAAATAATTGATTCACCTTTTGATGAATGAAATGACTTTTAGTTCGTTTTGAATTATTTGTCCAAACAAATGTTTCAAATGTCTCAAGTCTAAAAAAATTTAATTTTAGTAATTTAATTGATTGCACAGCAGTGAGCTTTTGTAAATCAAGAGTGTATGAATATGAACTTTGCATACTGTGGAGGGAATTTACACATACATACATGTATGAAAATGTATGAATATATATAATCATATATGCCCATATATCCTCATTTTTCGGATCCGAACCATATATGGGATATCATATATGCTCCATTCATATTTTTTGGGATTATTCGTACGTTAAACGTGATTGTAACAAATCCAAAAAAACATCAATTATTTACTATTTTATGTTTGTATGTGCTACTAAAATACCTGTAAACATTAATCCCAAATAAACCTAAAATATTTTTTATGAATACGGGTTACGGGTAATAAGTTTAAACGTGAAATTCAGAGCTGTTTCAATAATTTGTTTTAAATTTGAATCTAGCATTAAACTTTTCTTCTGTATAACATTTTAGCAGAATTGTTTTGCCGATTTAGCATTCTCTCATCATAATTTTCTGGCAACACTGGCCAGACGGCAAGAAGTGCACTTGCTAATGAGGTGCTTATCGGATGTTTTGTTTTTTTTTTATAGTGCGTAGAAAAAATGGTCGTAACATTACGAAAATTGTTTATAGTTCTTAATGCCTTTGGTAATGCTCAATGTGTTTTATGTTATCAACATTTAAAGGCCATTATGAACATGTTATTACAAGGCATTATGATTCTTTTCATAGTGATATGAAAATACATAATGACGAGGAAAAAAATTACATAAGCATACGCTTGAAATGTTTTTTACCAAGTTTCTATCTAATTTCATTTCTATATTTTCTTCCTCTTGCATGCATCCCTTCAATTTTTAAGATATATATTTTCAAAATTGAATAAAAATCAATTCGTTTACTTTTTCGTTTTACTGTACCTCTAAATCTCTCACAATTTCTCACCAAAACACAAACATTTAATTTTCGGGCATCTTTGCTTTAAATCAGTAATGTCAAATACAAATCTATAGTTGTATGCAGTGCTGCCACAACCAAAAAATTTTTACAACCAAAATTCGCTTTAAAAGTTACCAAATGAGAAAAAATATAACCAAATTTCAATATGTAGTATTTTTATTAAATAACATCCCAACAAAAAAGACACTTCAAAAAAGCCATGAAAAAGTAGAGTTTGCTATCTGAAAGTAGTGAAAATTTCGATCCGTTCTAATGATTCTACATAGGGTTGTCATTGCAAGAAGTTCTCTTTTTCGATGCATAGAAAAGCTTGTAACTCCTCCATACTTTTAGAAAATACTCACCAAAATTAAAAAAATCTATTTTTTTAAAGAAATTTATGAACTAATTTTAGTTTAAAATTTAAAAATTATTTGCTTAAATTAACATAAAATCACTAATTCAGGCTTAAATTCGTATAAGAAGACTATTTACCATTTTTGCTAGATAAAAATATTATCATAGAACACAAAAAAGGGACGGGAAAAATTTATGAAAATTTATAGATAAGGTGTTCCTTTATTAAAGCCTATGAATCTATTAATGAAAAACATGAATTTGAACTAAATATCGTCAAGTTTTCAACTTGGAGTCTTCTGAGGGTTACGCACTTTTCTTGAGAAGGAGGAAATGCAGGCGGACAAAAGTGCTCACCTATTATGGACCACATAGTACGTGTGGTCCACGTGCATACTCAGAATTATTGGAAGTTCGAGTTTTCAGGAGATTTTCGAAAAACTTTAAATTTGTCCAACTAATTAAGATTTTCCAATTGTGACCAATTTTTTTTAGGGCGATACGGGCGATACGTGGTCACCTCGTATTGAGGTAGTACAGAGTTGCGACCATTTTTAAATTAAAAGTTGTTGACAGTGTTATAAAAGAAAATTATTGTAAACAAGTGAGTAGCAATCAAGGCGAATTCATAACAGGTGGCTGCACTAGCGATTTTCGTCACAGCTGTTTTATTTTCAGTTGCCTTGGTAGCAATACTAAAAATTGAAGAACATAAAAGCTTAAAAATTATAACATAAAAAAATATGTACATGTGTATCATTATTTTGGCAAAAAATAACCAAAATGAGAAAAATATTCACATCTCCACATTAAAGAAAAAAATAACCACTTTTGGTTAGAAATAACCAAAAACGGCAGCCCTGGTTGTATGTTTGAGAAAAGTTGTTTCATTCGTCTCTGAAGTACATAGAAAAAAATAAATATTTGCAACGAACGCAGATTAGTGAAGCAGCTCAAAATATATAAAAAGGAGTCGATATGATAGAAAATTAATAAATAAGGAATAAAAAAATCGGAGCGACCTATATTTTCCGAGTTACGGGGCTGTGAACTTTTCATAGAAACTGGGAAGAATTTCCAAAAATTAACTTTTTAAATAGCTTTTCTGATATAATTTATAGAAAAATAAGAAAAAATTAAACAAAAAAATTGGCTGCGACCCATTTTTCCCGAGTTATTGATATATTAAGTATAGATATTAAATGCTGTTTATTGAAGCTGCTACAAAAAAATCAAAATGCCTTTTTAATACATATTAATTTCTTTCCTTAAAAGTTTTGTAACATAAAACTCATTGAATTTCGCGAAAAGCATTAGTGATCATAGAATATTTTTCGCATGCCACTTTTTTTCTTTCACTGTATTTAAAAAAATTTAATACACCCAGTACCCATGTGTTATCGTCACTGTCTCATTGACGACTAAATGAAAGAGAATAAGAATGTGTGTGATTTTAGTTTCAACAATTGTGCCAAGAAACTGACATCAATGCTCTAAATAGATCACGGTCAACTGCAATCCTTCTCCAGTTGCTTAAACTTATAGTCTTGAAATCGTTTTCAAAACCGTTGCACCATCTCAGCTTAGGTCTCTGAGCTGGCTGACTTTTACAGAAGCTGTTATAAAGGTACCACACGACATGTACATGTTTTACAACGGGAAATTTGACAAGTCAGATGTAAAGAACATGTCATCTACGGTGGGCATTACTCTCATATTTGAAATAAACGATTATAAATCAGTCGAACTCTACATTTGTAAGCAAAACATACACACATACCTATCGATTCTTGCAAGAGTCATAATGCAAAAAAAAAACTTTTTTCACAGAAAACGCATTTGAAGTTTTGAATTTAAAAGCAATTTAATAGTAAATTTAAATGCAATTCTCTTATCAAGAGCTCATTATTTGTATTGAAATTTTTATATAATATAAAGAAAGACATGACTAACGAACGACTAAAAGAACGAATTTTTTCTTACATCAAATTCAGGGATTTTTTTACGAGAAGTAACAGTCAGACAATGAGTGCCTACTACTATTAATAGGTGTTACCTTCTTTAGGAAAGGGATAGTGATAGAGAAGATAGGTGATGAAGGAAGAGATAGAGGAAGGCTTCATTCCATTACAACTCTACTTTTTTACGTTTTTTAGTAATGCAGTATTGTAGCGCCTCTGGTGTCAATTATGCGTATTAAATTTTTGAAACTGTGTTTAGTAGCCATTTCATTGGTTATTTTACTTCGCCGATGATACTGCTAGACAACGAAGGAGGGCGCTCTGATGTTACATATTAGGATTAGTATCTGCTGAAGTCGGTATAGTTCAGTGACCAGTGCATTATGCCTGCATCACTTGAAATTTTCTACAACTGATACAGACGTGCAATAGCTTTCCGTGAGCAACTGCCTTGATGCCACGCCCCATGTACCCTTTTTAGAATGAACCTATGCCTACTCCTCAAATGCACACAGGTTGCAATCTTTGTATATAGTTATCCCTGTACTATTTATATGCAAGTACCTTGCTTAGTTACTTTGAGCTATCTAAACTCTGCTGCTATGTCGAAGTCATAGCTGCTGCTATGTCCGTGCCCATAGCAGCTTCTGTTGAATGGCAACAGCACCTAGAATAGTGTCTGGCTGACCGCGTCATGCCAATCACTAGCATTGATTTAACACTGGGAAGCCAAGACTATTCTCCCAGCGATTTTGGTAGCAACCACAGCCACCACGTTAATTCTCCTTCTTCCACGCTAAGGTGTTGTGTATACACTAGTGATGCACGAATATTCTTATTCGTATTCAAATTGTCGAATATTCGGCCATTTTCAGGCGAATACGAATATTTTTCCAAAGAAATGAAATAAATAAATGCATAAATCCTAAACGAAATTTAAATAAATTACTAAAAATTTTAGTTTGTACAAATACATTAATTTTGTATAGAAATTTGTATTTTGTACCATTTTTAAATATTATTTAATGACGATCATTAAAATTTTGATTACTTTTTATTAAACTTAAAGTATGCCAACAAGAGTGTGAAGTCCTTTTTCATAAAATTTTTTTAATATTTCATATTGCATATAATATTCGTATTCGTATTCGCGAATAGCGTTTCAAATATTTGTATTCGTATTCGCAAATATCGTTAAATATTCGTGTTCGTATTCGCGAATATTAAAAATTCACATTCGTTACATCAGTAGTATACACCAATAGCGAGGTCCCCAAGAAAATTCCTCAACCATTGCCGGTACAGCTCAACCACTCATCGAAGATGAACGCATGCCTGTGTCGCCAAATATCCAGTGCCTACTCCACACCTACCAAAATTATCCCTTAAACCCCGTGGGGTATGACGAACTCGGCATTTTAGCAAAGGACACTGACGACCGCTACATGCACTCAAAACTTCAGAGCAGCTCGGCTGTCGGGGTACCTGAACCCGTGGAACCAGAAGTAGCCTCTGGTGAGACCTCGAAGTTCCACCACAAGAGCTTCACCTCTATTGTCTTTTGTACTCAGGGGCAGTTCTAGGTGACGCTGCACCTAACTGGCATCAACAGGACCTGTCTTCCTTTTATAAATATGTGCACATCCTTTGCTCTGTTATTTCAGAGATCGGGTAGTAACACATAAGTTCTATGGGTAATGTACCAAAGCTTTGTCAATGGAAAAAGCCACATCACCCCAGCTGGTGCCCCAGGCTTGCCACACCCGTAGTCAAAAATAGACTCACCTGGGGGACAACTGATACAAAGAGACACTAAAGCACATCAGAAAAATATGTGGTGTTGTTATTTTCATGACTGTCGGAGACTGGGATCGAACCCAGCACCTTAGGCCAACGCCACCCTCAAAATGTATGCTATACGACTTACCGCGTTATTTTTATGAAATATGTTGCGGTATAGATTTTATTGCTGACATTAAAATGAAACGGAACTAATCTAAGCAAAAACGTTTCCCTGTAGATTGCATTCAGAATTTCATTAATCATTGACTGAAGAACAAGCAAGAGGACAGTAGTGTAATTTTCTACAATGAAATCTTTGACCAATCAAATGAGTATTTTAAAGGACTAAAAACTTTCTCCAGTCGCCATAAATCTGCGAAGATACGATTATGACAAATTGGCAACTGAAACTAATGTAAAAAAGGCATTAAAATTTGAGAAAAAGTTCTTAAAAAATTAATTATGTCAAAGATAATTAGTTCAGCGAAATTATTTTTCGATGAAGAGCTTCATTCAAGGGGGAAGTCAAACCCTTCAGAATTATCGCGTCCACTGTGAGTAAATGTTGTTGAAAAAAATTTATAACTAAAAATTTCTCTCTTAACTTTAAAACATATTTTCCCAAAAAAAAGGAGTAATTGATTTCATTTAATTTTTTTTACATTATAAAATGTTTGCCTTAAAAACTATGCAGCAACTAAACAGCTATGGTTGCCAATATGGCAACTGAAATTAACAGCTCTTAGCCTTAAAATAGGTTTAGCCTATATGCTACATAGTTGAACTGGAGAGAAACGACAAGGAAGGTTTACATGAAGTTTTTTGCTAAATATACCCGATGGATTTCTTCTGTATTTGCACTACTGCTTCCGATGCATGTTTTGAAGAAAAATTTTAATTTTTGTGAACTTCATCATCAATGAAGTCAGAAGTTAATATTACTTAATTGTGCCGCATACACTACTTTTCTTAATTTATTTTTAAAAAGTAGCTTTTTGTGCTCCATAGGTATACTTAATTGATGTGTCACAGCTGCGAACTGAGAGTTTTGTTGTTTTTTTATTTTTCTTGCTGTCCACAGAAATAAGTCGATCGTTTAACGCCAACCAAGAAGCCGTCGCCGTAATATTTTTACTTTCCGTCCGCTTACACACTTACACAACAAAAACAAGTATTTGGAGTGTATTAAATATAAAGAATGAAATTAAATGATTTTTCTTATACTCAAACATGCATAATTAAGGTTTTATTTTAGTGTTTAATGAGTGCCCCTGTGGCTGAGTGGTAGCGATGCTATCCTCTCAGTCCAGAGGTCATGGGTTCGATTCCCACCATGGACTCTGGGTGGTTTCTGCAGACAAGCTAAACGCTTTGCGGGTTGTGTTTGTTCTTAAAAAAAAATTAGCTAAAAATAAGTTTATATTAAAACATTTAATCGACGTCTGCGTCTGGGTGATGATGTTTTTGCTCAACATCCCCCGTTGAATTTTTCTTACGGCAACTTCTATACTTATTATTAATTTTTATAGATATAAAACAAAACAAGAGTTAACCTTACTTTGTATATTTTTGTATGAAGAAGGGGACGCAATCGCCAAAAGGTGGCGTGTACAGAAAGCAATACTTATTAAACCTAAAAATAATAGCGGATATGGAGGAGAAAATGAATGCTTAATATCTCAGAAACCATAATAAATTTCGCGAAACGCGTTTTTTTATTCAGAAAGAAGATATCCAAGATATATGTATATATTCCATACCTTACTAATTTGTTAAGAATGGTCGGTGGAGCAAAACTATTCTAGGTCGAAGAGCTGTTAGTTGTAACCCTTATTACCATTTTGGCAACTGAAAACGCAACTAAAGTTCAGTTGGCATCCATAATCGAAGGATTAAATATTGAATTACATTGGTTGGACTATTTCAACTTCGACTGCGACACTTTGGCTCTAGATTAAAGAAAAACTCATCAAAAAACATCGTAGCCGAAGTCGAAATCTCTATTTATTTAAGGATTATATTCTACTTTATATGTATGTACATATGTATGTACATATGTATGTATATGCATAAGGAAAATTTAGTTGTTGGGAAACTCTCTATCCATATTTTACTAGCACAGAACAATTCAATTGAAATTTTCACATTGTATACCAATTACATCTACCCTCTTCTCCGCCACATAAACCAAGCAACAACAAAAAATAATTTTGCTTATCCTATATGGAAACAATAACACAAAATCCAAAAAATAAATAAGTTGCATAAAGCCAGAGTACGAGTATAAATCGATATTTCATTTTAATTATTTCTCAGTTGTACTCATCCTCATTGAATTTTAATGACATTGTGAACCAATCGTTTCCAATTTTCACATATTGAGTTTTCACATTTATTGTGAAAAACTGTCTTTCCATCTTCATTTATAAAAATCAACTTTTTCAGCCTATTCATATGGTATGTGAAGGCAGAAAAAATTCAATTAATATAAATCAAGTTGTGTTGTGTTGTGCTGTGTTATTAATTCCGTTAGTTATTAACACATTTATTATAATTTTAAAACATTTTCTCCGTTTTTCTCTCACACATTCATTCATTCACATATTGCACTTTGATTATGTTTTTTCTTCTGATTCACATTATGAAGGCTCCTCTAATATTTATATTTTTATCAATCAAAATTTTATTCAATGGAATGTCATCGTAAATGTGTAACGAATGATACATGTCGTCACCTTAAATGCAAACGGACGTAACTACACAAAAATTCGAAATCGAGTTTTTGATTGATTATGGTCCATTTTATGAAACTACATGCTCACACAAAAATTTTGACTTCAACGATCAAAAACGACGACTTTATTAAAGAAATTCAAGCTGACGTAATTGCGACTGCATCTATTTTTTATTGCATTATTATGTATAAATAAATTCAGTGAAGTGCGACTTTGACCCGCGCACGAAGGGTTCCGTACGGGCACGAGATATGTAATTCAATACGACCAATATAAACTATAGTTTCGGCATTTTTTTCGTTTTTGGGTTTTTTCGGTTTTAAGCGTTTTTTTAGTTTGGGGGTTTTTTGAATTTATTGGCGCTTTCTGAATTTTGGCACTTTTTTCACGTTTTGGCGATTTTTGTTTGGTTTTTGAAGTTTTTTTAATTGGCGATTTTTTATTTTGGCGATTTTTTTTTATTTTGGCGATTTTTTTTTAAATTTGGTGATTTTTTTTAATTTTGGCGATTTTTTTTCACATAAACAATTATTTTGGTTTTGGCGCATTTTTCGCGTATTGGCGATTTTTTTTCGGGTTTTGGCGTTTTGTTTCATATTGGCGATTTTTTTCATTTAAACAATTTTTTTCGATTTGGCAATTTTTTTTTTAATTTTTGGCGATTTCAGGTTTTGGCGATTTTTTTGGGTTTGGCGATTTTATAATTTTCGGATTTTTTAGTTTTACCGTTTATGAAAATTTCAAGAGTTTACCTCTTACGGTCTCCAAGATACAGCAAGTTTTCCAAATTGCATTAACTGATGGATCACCCTTTTTTATTTATTTAAGTTTTTATTTAATTGTTTATTTACAAAAAATATTCAAACAATTAATAACCACAGCATGTATTTTATATTACAAAAATTATCTTCTTTCAAAATTTAAATTTAATATTTAAATACACTTTCTTTACAGCAGCGCAAAAAACTGTCATTTATCATGAATAATGAGAGAAGTTGGAAAAGAAAAACAAATTCAACAATTGCTGAAGAAATTTTAGAAAACACTTCTCATTACGTTCGACGTTTTTGTTATACTCTTGGCAGTGTTGTCAACTTTTAAATTTCAAAAAGCACTGAAACTATGAAAAAACGAGTAATTTAAGTAAAAGAGCACTAAATTTAATTATTTTCTTATATTAAAAAAATTGTTATACATAAATATATATAAGATATATAGGGATCGGTTGACCTTGCATTTTATACCTAAAACTTCAAATTTGAGACATCCGATACACGTTTTAATTCTAATTAATTATTAGTAAAATAAAATGATAACTATTGTTTAACTAATACTTTTTGATTACATTTATTATATTCTTTCTTAAAAATTTATAGAAATAAGTGCTCGCTCATCTAAGTTTATCGTGAAAGATAGAAATTGGTTCGGGAAAACCAAAAAATAATAGAAAATAGAAAAAAGAATGTATTACAGCTAAACACAAAGAAGATGCTTTACAACGTACATATGTATGAAATGTATCCAAAATTGTTCACCACAGGATATTTTGTTGTTCACAAAACATCAATACTGATAAAGTTTACAACGAAGCAGCTGTTGTATAAAACTATTTCTTAACCAATGACGTTTGGCGGTTTAACTAATGTTAAACCAAAAGCTGTGAATCAAATATTATTGGTTAAATTATTGCTATTAGCTTAATTAACTTAATGACTGTGAATTTGGGCCTAAGAGAATAAAACGATCTAACTTTAAGAACAAAATTCTTCAATTTAGATTGCAGAGATGTTAATATTTCAATCTTGAAATTTGGTCAGTAAGATTGACGTTATCAAATTTAACATAAATTCTTAATTTATGGAATGAATTCTTAAAATCAAAAACGTGGTCTTAAGCTTTAATAGCGCAGTCTTAAAATCAAGAACGTAATATTAATTTTAAGATTATATCCTTAAATTGTTAAGAATATGATCTTAATTTAAGATTTTTATTAAGAAACAAATCTTGAATTTGATTTTAAAAAATCAACATTTTATTCTTGAATCAAGAATTTTCGCATTTAACAGACTATAAAAATTATAAAATGATTTGAGTTTTGAGCGTAAAATCTTGATTTTAGCACGTTTTTTCCTCTTAGTGTATAAAAAAGTATATTCACAATTAAATTTTCTCGTTTTAGACCTTTTATGAAACGAAGTTATAACAAAGTGTAAGGATATATTGTTACGTTTGTTAGACTTAAATAAAGTCGTAGAGGTAAAAAATCTATTTCTGCGCGCTTAAACATTGAAGTAACAAAAGATTGATGGAAATGCAGTTTTTATAATGCCTCAAACGAGTTTATATCCATTAACTTGACATAAACTTATTAGATTTTACTTCTGCCCAAAACTCGACATTGGACTCAAAGTTTCTCCATTCTCCATCTATTGTTATAGTAACTAGACAAAATGATGCTATTAAACTATATTTGGGTATCTACTTGCTTAATGTCTTCTTTACATTAATTATGCTTAAAATGTTACAGTTTGACGGTATTTCTGCAACCAAGCATTGTACAACCTTATTCGAATTTTTTGAAATGTTCTGCTTTTTGAAAAATAGCTTTCCTCGAAAAAAAATAGATATGGAAATTTATTTTTGAATTTTGCGTCTAGTGCCACCGCCACGAAACAAAAAGCACTAAAAATTAATTTAAAAAGCACTGAGCACTAGCTTAAAAACTTTTCGCGTCGAAAATTTCAAAAAGCACTAAAAACGGTGCGAAAAACACCAAGTTGACAACGCTGATACACTTGGTCTCTCTAGAAGCTTTTATCAGTTGTATTCACAATACGAGTAATCACGTTTGTGTTCTGTTTCATCACATCTTTACTGCGACACTTTCAAAGTATTTCTCCAAATGATTTCACACTTAACGAAAGGAAATAATTAAACATAATTTCCGCTTAAGTTCTCAAACGGATATTTAAGGTTTTAATTCTATTGATTCAATGTATTTCATTTTTGATTTTCTTTATTTGTTCTCATTGCAATTTCATTGACTAGATTTTAATGCACATTTTTTTCAAGTCATTATTTTTCCTTCAAATTCCATAAGCACTTTGCATGTATTTTTTTTTTGCTGTGTCTCAAAATATCAACAGCTATTTAATTGTATGATGCTTCATTTAACAATAAATTGTTGATCAAAGACTATTTCAATTGAATACAATAAAATGTTGAGCGATATTCAGTTCAATAAACACATAACTCTAATATATATGTATGTATGTATATTGTACATTATTACTTTTGGAATAATGGTGAGATCATGACTGGGTTTATAATATAAACTTTATATGCATGTAAGGAGATCTCTAGTAAGAAGAATTTTATACGCTACAACTCCTTTTGTATGCGAAAACAAACATAAAAATCGAACAAACGCTTCACAATAACCCCGACATCGCCAATAGATAAGTGAAATATAGCACTGACCGACCTCCTAACACCACTCCAAAACCCATTTTTTAAAAGTTGTATAAATTATGAGTCATTTAAAAAAATATTGAATTTTATCTTACCCAACCTAACTAAACAACCATCATACCCAAAAAATAAAAATTATTTTTAATAAAAGATTATTTGTTTTAGCTTTCAGAATTTATTGCAAGACTAAATCGTAAAAGCTCTAATAAATAATTGGTTGGGTTGGTATAACTTTGGAACGTTAAGAGCAAATTTAAATGAATTTATCCAAATTTTAAACTGAATCATCAGTTTTTATAACTTCAAATAAAATTTTAAAAGTTACAAAGCATTATTTTTAAAATTTATGCTAAATTTACGGGGGAAAAATGTCATAAAGGACACAAAAATTAACCGAAACTTACAGGGAAGTAAAGTTTCAACAGTACAAGTGAAATCGTACTAAAGGGCCGAGTAAGGAGCAACATTCAAAAAAGTCGAGAAACCCCGATTTTTAGCTTATATTCGTTTTTAACGACCGAAAAATCTGAAAAAATCACAAAAATACTTTACTGTATAAAGATATGTTCACATTACATATGTATATTTGCATTATGGAATGTCACTTATTTTTACACATTATATTTTCTGTGTATGTCAAAATCTGCATTTTACATACGGTTTATAATTTTTGTGTTCACACGTTGGTATGTTATGTACATTTGACATAACCTATAAAGGTAAACAAATGCCTACCTTTGTTAATGCCTCTCCAATTTTTTCTTTCATTTTTAGTGTTTAATCTACTTAATCCATTTTAACTTAATTTATCTTACAATTTTAATTAATTTTTAACGCCACAAGCACTTGCTTTATTTAAAACCAGCTCATGTCAGATGCTTTGTCACTTGAAAATAGAACACGCTCTAAATCAAAATTGTCGTTTGTACTGCACACAGAGAAATAATACATGCTATTGTTTAAAGGTGACAATCCACACGACAAATACATATAATGTGAACACAGCTTAAGCTTTCAAAAACTGCTGGAGTACCTATAAAAAATCCTATATTAGTGGGACACACTAACATATATGTGTATATATATATATACGATTATGAACTGTACTCCACGTGGAATTGAAACGTGTGGAATTTCCACAGAATTTTTATTTTTTTGAAACAAACACAACTCACAAAGCGATTAGCTTGTCTGCGGAAAACACCCAGGGTCTGTGGGGAATCGAACCCACGACCTTTGGACTGAGAGGCTAGCATCGCTACCACTCTGCCACAGGGGTACCCTGTATGTATTTACATATAGCAAAAAAAAGGTATGGCGATTCCGAACGATTTAATTTCACGTGGTATACAGAACATACCCGATAGTTTATTATTATTTACTGTTGTTGTGGTTTATAGTTGTTCATTAATCAATCACTGCTATGAAAAATACTGGAACATATTTCTTTGAAGGAAAACGAAAAACAAAAATAAAAGGTTTAAGTTAAAAAAAAAAGTTTAAACTTTTCCCTTTGATCCACGTTTCTACCACCAAAACCAGTCAATGCCAAAAGAAAAATGCTGCAAACTGCGAACCCTGCTTTTAAATTCAAGAAGGGTTTCGGAATTTATTTCTCAAAGAAATTTTCCAAAAAAACATCGTCTAATCATTAATTCCTTGGGAACAAAAAAGCGTATTAAGTGGAATCAAATCATTTTGGAACCAATTGTTTTGCTTGTTGACAATATTATTGAAATTTAACAAATTATAAATTATGTATATATTTGGGAATTATTTGTGCATTTTGAAATACAAACACTACAAAATACAATTTTGTTTATATGTACATAAATATAAATTAACAATTATTTTTTTTATTAGTTAATTTTAATTATTATTGTTCGAACTTCATTTGTTTCTATATTTATGATTTGAAAGGGCTAATGTTAGTATCGCTTTTTAAGACAAATTACATGTGATAATTATTAATGAACAAATAACACCAAAGTTAGTTGTAAATATTCTGACTAACACACAGTTGAACGGAACAGCTAGCTGTTTTCGAAGGCCACTAAACCTTCATCATCAGCAGGGACAAGGACTTTAAAAAGGGTATTTATTTCAGGCACCTAAAATATGACATCAAAAACGCTAAATATGCACTAAAAACAATAAAATATGCACACATTTTAAACATTCTTTATTCAAAAGAAAAGTTTTCAGTTTACATACAACTAAATAAAGACATAAAAATATTTTCTTTTATCAAGCGGTGCGTATACAAGCCTTTTAAATTAAATTTTTTTCACCAGATTATATATGCTATAAGGATTTTTTTGCATTATTAACTCCAAACACGCATTTTCGAGATACTTATGTTTATATTGCAGTAAAAGAGTGATAACGTAAATAGAAAAAGAACAGTGTTGTTATTTATTTATTTTCAATTAAAAATTTTATATATTTTATATATTCGATTGTGAAGTTCAATCAATTTGTTCTAGAGAAAGCTTTTGTGCATTGAAAAAGCCATTGTAACTTTTGTGGGTGTAATTGGATCATATTTATTTGATTCGTTGTATATAATCTTGAATTGAATACTATATCCATTATATTTTTTAAACAAAATATCAAGTTTCTGCAGATTTGTTTCACTGCTTTCGGCTTTAGTAGCAGATAATTTCCTCTTGAAATCATCAAAATGACAATTTTAATTAACATTACCACACTTAAGGTGTGGTCACAGTTGCCAAACATTTGCTCAAAAAAGCGTAACCACTCAATGTTTGTGAAAAATCATTTCATTCAGACACGTGTTTATTAAGTTAAACAGTTTCATAACGAACTAATAGGCAACGTCATTGATTCCAACAACAAACACGTATCTGCATTGAAAGCTTTTTCATTATTATTTTGTGGTCACGTTTTTTGGGCAAATATTTTCCCAAGTGTGACCAGCCCCTTAATATGTGCCAATTAGGAATGCCAATCGAGAATGGTTTTTACGATCTCGGGATTTGGGATTTTAAAAAATCAAATCCTAGGCTTTCGGGATTTTGCGGGATCCCGAAATTTTTTTATATTCAGGGATTTTGCTATATACATATTTGAATTTAACAAAAATATTTATTATGCATAAAAAAGCAAAGTTACAAAACATTTAAATTTAAATCAAGGTTGGCAAACGGTATCGTAAAAATACCGATACCGATTCAAATACCGCTATAATTAGATACCGGTATCGATACCGATACCGAAACACATTTAGAAATACCGGTATCAGGAATACCGTTTAGGTCTATACCGGTTTGTACCGGTATACCGATTCCCATCAAAAATAAAGTTTCAAAAATATATTTCAATTAACTTTCTTATATAAACACGTTTTCGTTTCGCCTTTACACATTCTTATGCAGCACTGTTTTTTTAATCAACCGGAAAGTGCAATCATATCATAATCATCACCAGTGCGAAATACTAACGAACTTCATGAGGTTCTTAATGCCTTTAGGAACGAAAAACGTATCTCTAGACATATAAATGTTCTAAATTGGTCGAAAGAGCAAAGCCCTTACAAAGACAGTTATTTTAAATAATAACTTTTTAAATAAATAACTTATTTTAATTTGAAATTTATTTGCTGGTGGTTTAGCTTGGTCTATATACGTATTTCATTGGCGCTTGAACCAAATCATCAGTAGACTTCAACCACAAATTTTGAACAGTCACAAACCTCTTACTTTATGCACAGAAGTCTACTGATGATTTGGTTCAAGCGCCAATGAAATACGTATATAGACCAAGCTAAACCACCAGCAAATAAATTTCAAATTAAAATATAATTATGACAATATGTCGAATAATAACTTTCTTAAATGTTAAATAACTCATTTATATGAAATCGCGAAAGTTAGTATATTGGTTGTTCCAGATACACAACGTAATGCGGAGATTTAAAGTTTTGAAGAGTGCTTTTTAAAGATTTTTTTCTTTAATTGATATACTACCCAGAAAAAAAAGAGACTCCAAAAAAGTCATGAAAATGTAGAGTTTTCGATTCGGAAGTAGTGCAAATTTCGATCCGATCTAATGATTTTTAGATAGTGTTGTCATTGCAAGAAATTCTCTTTTTCGATGCCTGGTCACTGAATTGGAAGCGATATTAAGAAAAATTCCCTATTTTGTGTTCTATGATAAAATTTTCATCTAGGAAAATTGCCTTTTTTAACAATTCGTTTCTTTTTATACGAATTTAAGCCCAAAACAGTGTTTTCATGTAAATTTAAGCAAATAACTTTTAAATTTTAGACTAAAAATAATTCATAAATTTCTTTAAAAAAATAAATTTTTTTTTTAAATTCTGGTGAGTATTTTCTAACACTATGGAGGAGTTACAAGGTTTTGTGTGACGAAAATAAGCTTCTACATGGTTTTTTGCTCACTCTCGGCAAATTAAAAATATAGATTTTTTGGAAGCAATGAAAATGTACTTCCGCTAGAATGACTTCCATTTTTTTCACTGGTTTGCTGCGATAAATGCGGTCTTAATTTTTTAGCTCGATCCGACGCTGCCTTCTGGCGGGGCCTAAAGTACCCGATATATAGTGGGGATTTTTTTTAAATTTGAAATAATTCTGCAGTTTTTATACAAGCTGTCCGATTTTTTATGAAATTTTATGCAGCATTTGAGGAGGTTTCAAAGAGCTCAAGTCTGGAATTTAGGCTATATATCCTTAAAAGGGGCGGAGTCACAAAGCACCAAATTGGGTAATCTTTTAGTCAATGAAAAATTAAAATCAATGCCAAGCTCATGTTTTTGATCAGATAAAAAAGATTTTTGAAAGTGGATTTTTTTTATCCAAAAGCTAAAAAAAAGTGTGCAACATTTATGGGTTTTCGCTTACAGTTTAGGAAATATTCGAGAATAAATTCAGTGAAGTGCGACTTTGACCCGTGCACGAAGGGTTCCGTACGGGCACGAGATATGTAATTCAATACGAACTTTAGCCAATATAAACTATAGTTTTGTCATCTTTTTCGTTTTTGGGTTTTTTCGGTTTAAGCGTTTTTTTTTTAGTTTGGGGGTTTTGTGAATTTATTGGCGCTTTCTGAGTTTTGGCACTTTCTTTCACGTTTTAGCGATTTTTTTTTTGGTTTTTGAAGTTTTTTTAATTTTGGCGATTTTTATTATTTTGGCATTTTTTTTTATTTTGGCGATTTTTTTATTTAGGTGATTTTTTTAATTTTGGCGTTTTTTTCATATAGGTGATTTTTTTTTGGTTTTGGCAACTTTTTTAGTTTTGGCACTTTTTTCCCCGTTTTGAGGATTTTTTTGGGGGTTTTTGGCGTTTATTTTCAATTTTGGCGATTTTTTTCGTTTTGGCGATTTTTTTTTAATTTGGCGATTTATTTTTTAATTTTGGCAATTTTTTTTTCACGGTAACATTATTTTGGTTTTTGGCTAATTTTTTTAGATTTTTGGCATTTTTTTCTTTTTGGCAATTTTTTTTTCATTTAAAGGATTTCTTCGAATTTGGCGATTTATTTTAGTGCTAGAATTTTTTTTAATTTTGTCGATTTTTTTTAAATTTTTGGCGAATTTTTCAAATTTTGGTGTTTTTTTCTGTTTGGCGATTTTATAATTTTCGGATTTTTTAATTTTACTGTTTTTAAAAATTTCAAGAGTTTACCTCGTACGATTTAATTTTTAATTCTCATGTATTTGTTGTTGTAGTGGCCAAGGTTCTACATACTCTGTCCAAATTTCAGGTCCGTAGCTCTTACGGTTCCTGATAAAATACCGTGTGACGGACAGACGGACAGCGTAGCGAAAACAATAGGGTTGCTTTTTTCACCTTTGGTGTACGGAACCCTACAAAGTGTAAAAAAATTTAAATTTTTACCAACGTTGTTGTTGTTAGATTTAGAAAATGAAACTTATTATGAATAAGGGATGTAATTTGTAACATTAAACATAACATTTGCCAATAAATATTTTCGGCTGAAAAGTCTTTCTTAGGTAGAAAATAATAACAAATAGAATTTGCTTTTGATTTCCCGGCAATTCCAAAAAAAAATTACAAAAAATTTGAATTGAAATATTCGTTTCGTCTGAATTTTGCGACTACGAATATATCTAAAAACGGACGAATATTCGAGAATTCGAATACGATTTTTTAAAATTTTACTAAGTGCATGCAATTCTACATGTACTTCGTGTGTAATATAAATAATACATACACTGTATGTATTTATTTTTATTATTTTGTTTAATTAACCATAATGTATATGTATGCAAAGTTTCAACTGCAGTTTTCTTATTTTAATTTTTTAATAAAAATATAAAAACGTATATAGAAACATATAAGTTTAAATACTTTTTATGTTAATGTAAAGTAAGTAACTTAACAAAAAAAAAAAAAAGATTTTTTGCTATGTCCACTGTCTGAATTAACAAATTTAGCAGTTATATCGGTATACCGGTATTATAAACTCGGTAACGGTATGTACCGGTAATACCGATACCGAAATAAAAAAAATACCGATATCTGTACCGATACCGAAATTTAAAAAATAGTTGTACCGGTATGAATACCGATACCGTTATTTGTTTCGGTTTCCAGCCTTGATTTAAATATTAAAAGTACTCACGTCAAAAGTTGCTCTATTGCGATAAAGCAAAATTGCAATATTAAAAAAAAATACAAACAATATTTTTGCATTAATAATTTTTCAACAATAATATATTTTGAAATTTAAATTTTTGACGAACTGACACAAAATCATCCATTAATAGCAAAATATGGACAAAACCATCCATTTATAGCAAAATATGAGACAAAATTATGCATTTATGACCAAAACTATGCACTAACAAATCGATGCAATTCTTATTTCGTTCTTAACATTATAAAAGCTGAGGGAAAAAATACGCATTTGCATGAAATCCCTCTCCCTGATCATCAGCGTTCTTTTGTGTTTGGTCCATTGTGTGTGGTGTCAGTTGATGTAGATTTCTGCTTTATACTCAGCCATCATTGCAAATGGAATATGTGAATTGTTTTAATTCATATTATTTCAATTTGCTGAAAGCTTTTTTGCAATGAAAGCTCAATTTTGCCATCTCTAAATTTACAACAGTCTTGCCATTGTCATTTGTTCTTTACTGATTATTCAAATGCTAGTTAATTTGCTTATTTTTTTTTCTACTCAAGACAAACTTTCTGGTTTCTTACTATTAAATATATTTTATTAATTTTTGCCACTGACCCATGACTATTAATTTTCATTAATTTTAATTATTATTGTTTATAATTTTTTGTAAACTAACCTCTATTTTTCAAGGGAAAATTTTTAGTTAAAACAAAAAAATTCAACTGCTTTCATAACACTTCCTTTTTTCACGGGGAATGTTTTCTTACCGTATTTGATAAAAAAGTTTATAATAAGAGAAAATTGAAAAAATGTGTGTGAAATTTTTATTTATGATTGCGCTCAATTCTATCTCAAACAATTTGCAATTTGCCAAGTGTCTCCTCTCGTCTCATGACACTCAAGAATGATGATAAAATTATATGATTATTATGATATTTGCTTCTTATTATATGGGGTAAATATTTTGAAAATTTATAACTGAATAGCCTTCCAAAAGAATCAAAATTTATGCAGGCATTATGAAGACTTCTTCGATTAAAATATAAGTTTAGAGTGACCGAAAGTCAACTTTCAAATGAAATTAATGGCTGTAAGACATTTAAATTTTACTCACAAAAAGGATGAACGTTTCTTAAAAGCATTTTTACTTCTGTTTACATACCTGGAAAGATATAAAGGGAAATTGTTGTGTTATTGTCTTGTTTTCTTACAAAAGTAAAATATACAATTTAAATGATGTATATATATATGATACTAGTACACAGAAAAAACTAAATTTCTTTTTCAGTAACCCAATTCATTGAATAAAATAAAAAATAAATAAAAATAAATATTTTGTGTGAATGCGGACCTACAAAGAAATTTGTAGATTCTGATAACAATTTTGTAAAAATTTGACTGAAAAAAATATTCTTTTTAGTTAACATATTATGGCATTAGAGAAAAAAAGTAAACTGAAACTCAAAATATTAACAGTCAAAATATTAACAGTAACAGTCAAATACTCGTATATAAAAAAAAAGCAAGACATTTTTAAAAGTTTTTTTTTGTGTTATTCAGCAATTTTTTTTTATAATTTACAAGCACATTCGCTAATTTTTTTTTAATTATCAAAAAATTAATTAACTGAATCAATAGCAATTCTTACTAATTTTCCTAAAAAAATATTAGTAAAAGTTTTATTTGACACTGCAAAAAAAACTTTTTTACAAAAATTACTTTAAGTATTTCAGAAAAAAATAATTGAATCATATAAAAGGTTCAACTATTTTTTGTACTTTCAAAAATTTGCTTGTTTTTATAGTTAAGCATTTCGTTCCCGCTTTTGGAACTCGTCAGTACACTTCAACCCAAAAAATTTACGAATTTAGATAACAAACTCCGTATGTTTATAGTAAGACTCTTAATACTATATTGAGAATCACAATATACAAACATAATAAGTTTGAAAACCGTAACGAAAAATCTTTACAAAAAAATAAAATATGTATTTTTTTATTTAGTAAATAAAATGTTTTTTATATCGATAAAATTATTTATAGAAAAAATTAAAAATAACACTGGTTTACAGCCAAAAAAAAATACCAAGAGGAATTAGTCCTGATTACGCTGAGAAGCTGGATACATTACTGCAAAAATTCAATGCCATTATTGGTAAGCGTTGACTGAAAGCATGTATATCAAAATGGCCGTTATCGTTTGAAAATTTATTCTTTTTAACTTTAAGATTCAAATATGACACCTAAATTACACTTCTTATTCAGTCATTTGAATATTTTCCCCACGAAAAGTGATGAACAAAGTGAAAGATTTCACAAAGAAATGGAAGAAATCGGGAGACGTTACAAAGGCTGGTTGGATGAACAACTGATGGCGGACTATTGTTGGTTCCTCATTCGCGAAGATCCATCCGAAAAAAACGCAAAAGTTCAAGTCGCTCGTCATTTTAATTTAAATTTTTTGAATTTACGCCGAATGTAGTGTGTGAGCAATGAAAATTAAAATATTGTCGTTCCACAAAATCCTTAACAAAAACGTTATTTTTAATATATTTTTTTTTTTCAAATTACGTTTTAAATCTTGGTAATGAAATAAACTATTTGGTAAAAAAATAAAACATTCCAGATCTTTACTATAATGTAAAAAAAATTAAACAAAAATGAAAAATTTTGAAATAAACGTAAAAAATAAGCAAGTTTTGAAGGTGCCATAACTCAACCATTTCTTGTCAAATAGAAATTTACAGCATATCGACGTAAAAGATATTCAATTACTTTTTCAACTATATGCCATTTATCTCGATCGGACTTTTGGGTTGGGCTCCACAAGGGTTTGAGTGGGACCATATACCGTAGAACACAAAAGTACAGTTATCTAAAAAATGGTACTAAGAAAAAAAATTACAGCGTTTTTCCTTTTCAGGAGGTCCCAATTAAGTTATCTAATCATATGGCGTTCTTGGTATTTTTCCAAATTAAAAATTTGTAGAGCTGTGTAATCAGACAAATTTTTTTTACATTATATAAAAATAAATTTAAGTAAAAAATAACAAATTTAAATATGAAAAAAAATATATCTAAAAATATTCTGTTACAAATTTAGTTTATATAGATAATTTTCATTCTGTGCAAAACACACGTTTGTTTGAAAATTTTTTGGGAATAATTTTTTCTGTGTATAACCTAACAGACGAAACATCGTGCGTATTCTAGATGTAAATAATTTTATTAAGATTCAAAGAAAAAAAATTCATTAAGAATTCATTAAAACACAGCCACACAACATGCATACTTACTTATGTACATACCCAGTAAAAAATATATGGATTAATCCATAATCGAGCAACAAAGGAGTAATGACTTGTTCATCCATTTGAAGTAATAAGCGAGCTATCGAAACTTTTTTTTTGTTTTGTTGTTTATGCCTCGCTTAATACTCCAAATGGATCAATGAGGGATGTATCAGTTCGTTTTTGGTTTTTTTTTTTCATTGATATAACTGTTAATTGTTGTTTTCGTTTTGTTTTTCTATTTAGTCAGTTTAGTTTTAATTTAGTTTGTAAGTGTCATTTAAGACGACTAGTTGAAAATGAAATTGAAAAAATAAACAAATTTGTATGTTATATGATTTTTTACTCCGTTTTTGCTCTTTTAGGAGACAAAAGCGAATACTCCCTCTTTCGTCATTTTCAAGATCAAAGGCAGTACTCCATAAGGAGCTTAAAAGGAGTACTCGTTTCTGCGGACATGCTGTGTTAAAAATCCAATGAGATCCGGAGTTTTATGGAGTAATCCATTACTCGCAAAGGAGCGCTCCAAGATTACTCTTTGGATGATCATATTTTTTACTAGGTACATATGTACATATGGAACCATAATTAAATAATAACCCAGAGTCGGATTTTTATTAGCTAGCTCAAAATATATGTATGTATGTGACTTTTTGCTAACTAATTTACAACTAGCTTCTGAACTAACTCATAAATGATGCAGATGTGAGTCAGTTGTTTTTTCACAATTGTGTTCTTCCCGATAAGTATTGAACTTTAACACTTTAAGCTATCTCAAAACTGATTGGTCAGTTGTTTTTGTACAACTAACTTGTCCACAATAAGTTTTGAACTAACTTTTAACTAACTCAAGGCAGAGATTAGTCAAAGTTTATCGAGAAGATGTCAGCATAAATTTCATGTTTATGTTAACTCTGTGCCATTTATATTTTATATGGCGCGATGGCAAAGTGTTAAGTATGATGGCTGACAAACAAAGTGGTCACGGCTCGACGATATCCGTTCTCGTTTCTTAAAAAATAATTTAAAATAGTTTAAACTTTAAGCTGACTAATAAATTTTAGTCAATATTAAGTTAAATTAAATCATAATTAAATAAAAAACACTATTTTTTTATTTGGCACAAGCTAACTTATAATGACCTAACTCATGGTTAGTTGAGGACGGATGCACTCGTCCTATGGCCACTAAATGCTAAAACGGATCACTTTTAACATGCAGAATGAGTGCGAATTTTAACCACTGTTGACTAATTTTTGGCTGATAAGCCAATAGTTTTTAGTTCGCTCAAATTCCCACTAGGTGTAATCTAATAAATACGTGTGAACTATGTGATGATGTGGTTGGTAGTAGCAACTTTAAACGCTTATAGCTCTCAAAATACAGAACCGATTTCAAAATCGATGCAGTAGTACCGGCGTAAAAGCACAAAACATACAGAAGTGTCACGAGACCGAAGATAAGGGTATTTTTTCTGTTTGTCTCGTTTTCCCTCAAATTTTGTTGGCGTTTTTGTTTTGATACTTTTTTCTAGTGCAATAAATTTTTATTAGCTGTGTTAGTTGGTAAGTGGTAATACACTACAGTACAAATACACTATACTTTTCTCTTTTTTCCACGAGTTAAAAAAAAACCTGATTAGAGCTGTTTTTACCTGTCACTTTCTTCATTTTAGTGTGTTCTGTGGTAAAAATGATTACAAAAAAAAACATGTTTGCCTACTAATTATATGGATGGTACATACATAAAATATAAGTTTAAACAGCACGCTCAGTACTTTACAAAAATACTGAACTTTTTCCGAAATAAAAATATTGCAACGACTGATTCTGATAGACAGACGGACCAAAAATATTTGCTTTAGGGCTCATATTAGTAGGCTTAATTTTTGCTCAAAGTTTTCAGTTATTTTGTGTTCTCTTCTCAAAAATCACTTTCGTTTCACATTCATACAGTGTTGCCAGAATTTCTAAGGCTAAAATCTGCAAAATTTAACAATTTTTCACGAAAAAATCTTCAAAATCTGCATTTTATTTTTAATATCTTTAAAAAAAATCTTCAAAGCTATTTTTAAAACAACTTTTTTATATATTATTAAAAAATTTTACATAAATATGGACGTACAAGTTTAATATAAATATTTTTTTATTAATCCATATTCATAAAATTTAAACTGGGGTTAAAATGTATTTTATTTAAATTTAAAAAAAAATTTTTAAATAATTTTCTATCACATTTTTTTATGAATAGAAACCTTTAATGTTCGAAGAATGTGCATTTCGTTTCTGCTTAAGAAGCTCATCAGCAGACTTCAACCAACATTTTTTTGAAATAAGGCAAAAAACTTCATATGTTTATAGAACGTCTATCAATGTGTTATTAAGAATTACGTTCACAAACGTTAACAAACAAATTTCCATAAAAAATTCGTTTTGTAAACCAAAACTATTTTTTATGAATACAGCAGAAAAAGCTTCAAGCAAAAATCTTTACAAGATAACATCTTCGATTTGGGACATTGGTTGAAGTGTACTGATAAGCTTGGCGGTTTTTTCACACGCAAAGTTTACTTTGCAAAGTCTTGAGTTTATTAAAGAAAAAAGGATATAGAATAAGATCTCTTTTCTCTTCTCTCCTACAAACTTTAGACTTTGCAAAGTAAACTTTTGTGTGGAAAACACATCTTTATTTAGGAGAAACGAAATGCATAAAACCAACAAACAGATAAAAATTCTTCATACTTGTGTGCAAACAATATAAAATGAATGAGAAAAGAAATCGGATATATAAAAAATTATACAGTGATTTAATTTGTTACATAAATATCCAAAGGATTTCGAAGTTTTGTTTTATTCAAGTTCATTTGACTCAAATTTGATTGTCAAAGTTACGTCTTCTGTTGCTTTAATGCTGTCTTCTAAGTTCAAAAATTGTAACTCTCTAAACTGTGAGTCGTTCACACATAAAAGAAACAAAAAGCAGTAACAGTAATAGCAAAATGTAAAAAAAATCACTATAATTGGAGTTGAAAAATCTGCGTTTTTAGGCCAAAAATCTTCAAATCTGGATTTCGTCTTTTTGGAGGGTAAAAATCTGCAAAATCCAGATAAATCTGCATTTCTGGCAACCGTACATTCATATAATAGAACTGGGTAAAAAGTAGTGGTCGCCATTTTGGTGCGTCTGCCATTCTGTCATATTGTGTTTAGACCAATTTCTGGCTTCTCGATTATGGATGGCAACCGAACTTCAGTTGCCGAGTTAACTAGCAACGCAACTGAAACTAAAATTGGTGTTATGTATGGCAACTTCCTCCAGTGGCGAAAAAGTTATCGAAAATACGGTTATGACAGATTGGCAACTGAAAACAATGTGAACAAAAATGCAAAATATAAGAAATACAAGTGCTTAAAACAAAATCATCAAGTGCTTAAAATAATACTTATCCTTAAAATTATTAGTTAAGTGGAATTAATTGCTGATGTAGAGAAGGAAATGCAAATTGTTGAACCTACTAGACGGCCTAAAATAGGTTTTAACAATCTCTTTTAACTTTAAATCATATTTTCTTTTTAATGTGCAATGAATAAACTCGAAAATAAAAATAATATAGCACATAATTTTTAATTTTTTCACTTTTAACTATGCAGCAACTACAAATTTGTGTTTGCCAATATGGTAACTGAAATTACCAGCTGTTAGTTGTCAGTTGCCATCCGTAATACCATTTCGGCAACTAGCAACGCAACTACAGTTCGGTTGCCATCCATAATCGAGCCATTCATCTTTTAGTATACTATTTATGTACTATATTTTTTAGGACAGTTTTGTAAATATAAACAATAAAATTTAATAAATTTTTTTAATTTGCGAAAAAAATATGACGCCAAAAGTCGAGGATCATTTCTTTTTTTCTTTCTTTATTCCTACTTTCATACATACATGATCTAGAAACTAAATCCGCTACCATATTAGAGTTACCACAAAATTACATTTATATATATTCCAGAGCACCGTGTAAAATGCATCTAATTTGCAAAAATTTAAATTATTTACAAACAAAGATGATATACTTGGCAAAAGAAAAAATTTAATACCCATATTGCCCTATTTAAAACGAAGGGTTACCACCCCATTGCATTTTTGTCAAAACTCGAACTAGCACGAATTTCAAAAAAAGCTGAACCGTATTTAATTAAATCGACTAAAGATTAAAATATGTTAATTTGGCATTTTTATTACCAACAACGCCGAACAAAAAATTCAACAAGCGTTTTTTTACAGAATATCCTTAAAAAAGGACATGGATGATCGTCCTTGGAATTGTATATACAGTTGGACGACCCCCTTGAAAAAAACTTTCTTACGATACCCATATTGTATACGTTGGTAAGGAAACAGATTCTCAAATTGACAAAACATGCAAAAATCGAAATGGTCCAGCCACGAGAGGTCAAAGCTGGAGCCGAAATAATTTAAATGTCATGATAAAAAATACCAATCTTCATTTTGAGGCAGGTACACCTTGCACGAATTTCGTTTCCATACAACTTGAGTCGCTCTAATGTACATGCATATCCTGGAAAAAATTTGGTGACAATTTTTCCAAACGTACTCAGCCTATGACTTGAGAAAATGGGAGTGTCACCAAAAGTAAGGGGCAGTGCATGGTGAAAAAATGAACTATCCTGTAAATGGTTATATATTCACCATTGTCGTGATGTATTGTCTTGATCTTTTGCCAAATTAATTGAGACTTGGTGTAGTATTATAGTATATTATTATTATTATTATTATTATTATAGTAAAAGGCACTGAACAATTTCGATCTAGGACCTATCAAACAATATAAACATAATGTTCATTGTACATCCAATGGTGGCCTGGTACTCTGGAACCAGTCCCGTAAATATTCTTAGATATTAACACTTTTGAAATATGAGCGCCTCTGTGGTCCAGTGGGAGGTTGAAATTTCGAGTCCAAAAAATATCTGTTTAAAAATAAATTATAATTATACTAGCTGACCCCGGTCCGCGTTGCTGGACCTAAGCAAACATTAGTGTTGTATATGGCATTGGTGGTACAATATGAAAATTGGATTTTTCCCACGAAAAACCCAAATATTGCGCCATCTGTCGGACGAACTTCAAACTACACAGAAACACTCCTCACGCCCCATAGAGCATGTATATAAAGTTTGGTCAAAATCTGTGCAGTAGTTCTTAAGTTACGGTGCAAAATCACAAAAAAAAAATATTGCGCCATCTGTCGGACGAATTACAAACTACACAGAAACACTACTGACAGCCCATAGAAAATATATATAAAAATACGCGCCGGTCTTTTACAAATACTTTGTGGGGTGGAAGGCGACAATCTGTTGGGGCATTGAAGAGTTCACCCCGAACAAATAAACGTGTTTTTGATTTTTATATATTATAATAATAATTATATTTGTAACAATAAAAAAAATTATAAGTTTTCATTGTTACAGTTAATTGTCGGAATGACATTTTTAAATAATTTTTATTATTCCACACCGATTAGGTCCCCATTAGATAGTTCAGTGACAAGTCATAAGATGCATACAAAGTATCAATTAACCCCATCCTAGGCCATTCCCATGTAAAAGTGACTTTTGGAAGTTTGGGTGGTCTAATGTATAAACAGTTGCGAAATCTTCAAACACAAACAATTAAATATTAATGGGAACTTTTACTCCTCACTGCTTAACATAAGCTCCCCCATACTCAGTACTGACTGTTATTGGCATCACTATCAACAGCTGATGTTGTTTTTATTGCCATTTCATTTAGTTTTACAGAATGTAAAGTGAAACTTAAACATGTGAGAGAAGAGAAAATACTTTAAGTTTATTAAAAACTTGTTTTTACATATTTAAATAAAAACTGTATATTTTTCTAAACATATTTATGAAGTTTTATAATAAAATTTTTCGTCAAAATAATAAATTAGCTCAATCATGAATATTCCCTCGGAATTTATTTCTCGAGAAAACATAAATCCAATCATAAATTCTTTGGGAACAAAAAATAGTAATACGTGGCATCACCGCATTACGAAGCTCGTTGTTTTGCTTGTTTGTTGACATTTTGTTTCTCCCCTTTTTTTTTGTTTTGAGTGAGAGAGTAAACAAAATTATTAAAATTAACCAACTTGAACAAATATGTAAAAATTAGTTTATAAACGATTTATTTGGGCATTATTTGTGTTTTCAATATAAAAGAATAAAATACAAGTTTATATATATAAATTTTGTTTTAATGGAGTATTAAATATGTTTTTATGTAAACTCCCTTCTGTTTTGAAAGGGAGAGATTTTTAGTGAAAAAAGCAAGTTCAATTGCGTTTATAATACCTACTTTTTCCCCCGGGGAGATTTTTATTACCGCATTTAGTAAAAACAGGGGAAAAGGAAATTGATGATAGGGGAAAAGTGAATTTTTGTTCATGATTGGGCTGAATATGTTTTTGTATTTTTTCTTGTTTGCTTTTTTAAAGAACAAAATACATCGTAGGCTTTAAAGGCGGCCCACGACAAAAAAAATTACAAGGGAACGCCTGCTTTATGATAGATATGTGGGGTGCGAAATAGGTACCAAAATTATCTCATAAAATTTAAAATATGTATATAAAGTTGCTTATTTTGAGCCGTTTCCCCCCTTTTTCAGCCAATGACACCTTTTACACCGTCCATAGACTTCTACAACAAATATTTTAAATCACAAAATTTGCAAAATCGGTTCAGACGTTGTCAAGTTTTTGTCAGACTAATAAACTCCAATTTATTTTTATATACTAAATACATATCCTTACCTTAATATGGAAAGGCCTTAACTTGTTATTTTTTTGAAGTCGAGTTTTTGTATATTTCGATAGAACAAAACAAGCAAAAATCTCGATATGAAAATATTAACGAGTTTATAAAGGCCTTTCTATATTAAGGTAGCGATCGATGTATAGATGAAAGTTCGAATCTCAACTTAAACATTAGAAACTAGCTAAAGCTTGAGAGAGGGCTTTTCTTGCAGAATTTATAACTACAACAATATTTTATATCAACGTTAAAAGCATTTTAATTTTAAGTGTGATTCAACGTTTTGCGGATGTTTTATAAACATTTCACAAACAAATTCTTGCTTAAGTTGCAAGAAGAAAAACTATTAATTATAATTTATTAAGTTGGCTGGTTGGTTGAAAGTAAAAAAAATAATTAGACGTATTTTAAACTTTCTCTTTAATAAATTTTTTGTAAATTAAAAAGAAACTTAGTGATAATATATTTTGTTTAATATATGTGTACTCGTAACAATGTGTGTTATGTTAGAGATATTTTTGTAATTTATTTCAAAATGATAAGCTTTATTCTTTTTAGGTTTATTGACCATAATAATTTTGCTAACTAACGCTTAACTCTATCCCTCTTAAATGGCAACTATTAAGCTTTGTTTTTTTTATTGGTTGGAGAAAATTGTGCCAAATCATTAATTTAATAGTTGCAGGTTTTTTTGTTTATTTAAATTCATGGAAAACTTTTATTTAAGTTGAATTTAGTTTTGCGGTTTAATATTCTTATTGTTTTATGTTCAAGAACTAGTTTTTTTGGTTGTTGGTTGTTTCAGTTAAAAAAAAATTAATAATAACATTTGACCGATTTTGTATGGCATCAGCGAAGCGTTGCATTTTGTGTTTGTGTTAAAATTAAAAAGGGTTTTTTTTAATATGAATGGCTGCTTGATGTGGAAATATGAAAAAATTAATAGAAAATTTTAATTAATTACACATTTAGGTTTTGTTTTAGATGTGTTTAAGAAAAAACGGGAAAGAAATACGCTTAACGTTCTGTCAGTGCGCGGATTAACTCAAGCAACAAAAGTTGTGTACTTCAGTGAAAGTTTAAGCGCTGGCTTACACAGAAAAAAATATCATCAAAATGCAACCAGCAAAACAAATTGTTAATAGTTAATTTAAATTTAAATATATATTTCGTTAATATAAATACTTAAGTTGTTGATATGACAAACACTCACATTTTTTTCAATAAACTGAACTAACCAAATTTTAAAAATTCATTATTGATATAACAAATTAAAATTTCTCTAGTCAATTAAATTACTATAGTCAATTATTTGTTAATTTATATCATAACGGAATACGCACATGTAGAAGAAACAGAAGAACTCGCATTTTGGGTGTATTCATTATTTGCTTATCTGATAACGATTTGCTCTTTAGCTGAGTGATAAGTACATCACTCTATTAATCAAGAGATTGCCGGTTCGACTCATCCAAACATCTTTAAAATTTAACAAAAAACAAAACTCTAAAAAAACATAAAAAAATACAAACAAAGAAACAACACATTAAAATTTTTAAAACAAATTCATTAGAAAATAATTTTTTTCTGTTAACAACTCAATTGTTAATAACACAATATTTTAATTGGAAATAATTGAGTTGATTTTGTTTTCTTATGTTACAAATGTGTGTTTGTATTTACAAAAATCGTTGTTGGTGCCTTTATAAATAATATTTTAATTGTATTCACAAATAAATTATTTGTATTTACAAATCTTTTTTTTCTGTGTAATTGAACTAAATATAAATTTGTAGAGCTGGCCAACAAAACTAGACGTTTCCTCAGACATGATTTTATTTTTTAAATTTTTTTTCGGGTTCTCAAATTACACAGAACACAACAGTTCGATCCTACCTTAAAAAATAAAGAAAACTAATTTTTCCTTGCTAGTATATACCTAAGTCAGGGCTAATCAAACTGTGGTACGCGAAACTTTCCCAAGTGGTACGCCAAATGTTCGAAAATTTGAGCATTTTTTTCATCAACTAACCAAGTAATGCAATTACTTAAATGAATTAGAAATATATGCTCAATTTACAAAACCTCTTGTATCTCTGTATCGATTGTATTATCATATTAAATCCAAGAGTGTAACATTTGTTGTATGAAATTTTCATATAAAAATGAAATACACTATTACAATTTTATTTCATATGTTTTTAAAATGTTGCATTCAGAGCGTGTTGCGAAAATGTTGTAGGCATTTCCCACCATATAGCCCCTGAAAATCCGCTAAAAACCGCTAGCTGAATAAAAAATAAACGCTAGTATAGCCGCTGAATTTTTTATAACCAACATGTCTTTTTTATGGTTTATTGATAAAAAAAAAGAGAATAAGATAAATTTTATAAAATATGTATACATATTCATAGATATACATACATATGTATGTATGTATGTTGGAATCTCATATTTCCCCAATATTTGTAAGCAAAACTCAGCGTACTCTTTAAGTAGGTATTTTATTTCCTGCAGAGTTTCCATACACGAACATCGAACCAGGAAAAAGTAGAATCCAAGGGGCTTTTCCATCTTATGATATTAATGATTAAGCTGAATCAGTATCTTTTCAATATTTTCTGCGATAGACCCCAATTATTCTACACGTGTAGTATAATATTTTGCCGTTTTGCTTGAAGTATTTGTAAAATATTGTTAAAATTTCCTGACTTTCTGACTATCTGAAATTAAAGAATAGTGTTAATAAAATAAAATCTGTGGCTCAATTCAAATTGGCTTGAAGTTTAATTTCGAAGGAAAATTTAATTAAAAAAGTCTAATCAAAAACAAATTATTCAGAAAAAGTTATTGTTTTGAGACATTTTGGTTGATATTATGTTTTCCTTTATACTCACTGGTCCAATCACCCAGTTTTCGGTTTGTTTTCCGTTTGTTTAAAGATTTGTTCACTATTCTTTTTAAGAATGTTGGTTTGTTATATAAATTTAATCTCTAATTAAATTTTATTCACTAAAAATGAGATTTGTTCACTTTTATACTCGTATGTATGTACATGTTTTTGTTTTTAACCTTTTAACGTTTCACACTACACGACCACAATATGTCAATTTTTTATTTGCAAAAAAGTGACGTTAGTTTCTTTTCTCTGTGCGTGCTTATATCGAAAAAACCCTACATAAATACCAGGGTACGTGTCGCAGAGTTGCGTTAAAAATACTTTATTTTTATTAAATACCTTTCTTTATAAGTTTCAGAAAAACTCTGAAAATCCGTCAACTAAGAAATTCTGCCGCTAAAATTCCCGCTGGTGGTTTTTTAAGTAGACTTGCCGCTAGTGACAACAAAATACAGTCATATATAGCGGGAAAACCGCCGTTTTGGCAACACTGCATGGTAGACAGTGTTGGTTACTCGTTATATAAGCTACGAGGATGGATGAATACCTCCGTCACTTTTTGAATGAAACACAGTTTTTTTTTGCAAAACAAAAATGTATTTTTCAACATAAACTACTTTTTACTTAACACAATTAGTCCACTTAGTTCCAGTTTTTGTATCCCTTCCTAAAAAATAGGATTTTTCGAGGTCCTTAAAATAGGCATTTCATCGTTGGAGCTAAATTTCTTTCTACCGAGCCATTTTTTTAAGTTTGGAAATAGGAACTAATCACTTGGGGCTAAATCTGGAGAATAGCTCGGATGAGGGAGCAATTTGAAACCTAATTCATGGATTTTTGCCATGGAAACTGCCTATGGCATCAACAATATCACGCACTTTTAATATTCAATAAGCCCACACCATATCGTAAATTTTTCGAAATTTTCGGTTGTATTGACCTCAATTGACCGTCAGGGTCATTTGTACTTGTGCGACCACAATGAGCGTCAGTAAACCACTTTTTTACCATTGAAATCGATTATGCAGAGTCACCTTAGTATTTATCGAGCTTTTCCTTGCTTTGATTGACGGTTTTTTTTCGCAAAAAATAATATTTAATGAGCACTCGAAATTCACTTTTTCCATTTTTGGGAAAATACACGAGGTTGTATGTTTTGAACAGCTGTTGTACGCAAAGTAAATGACGACACTTGCTCAAAATTTGACAGTAGTCTATCAACAGGTATTACTTGATGGGAACAGTGTTGCATTTTATATAACTACGAGGGAAGTTCATAAAGTCACGGACTTATTTATCGACCCTCGTATATTTGAGTTAGTTTGTGTCTATTAGCTCATTTCGCTGTTATTAGAAGAGATCAATAAAAATAAGCTAAACTCCACAAGAAAATCCAAACAGTATTATTACCGAATTCAGTATCTAGAGAGTCAACAAACAGTCTGTCTACAAGTATTTAATTGAAAACCACTCCCTTAGTAATATACATATGTATATGTTAATACATACATATGTATGTATATACTAATATTTTAATTGAGTTTCTTTGTTCGCCAATTTACTTCGAAATGAAATTTTAATTCAAGTTCAAGTACGCGACACATACAAACAATTTACATTCTTTATTATTAATTTGATAAATTTATTGTTGTCCTTAACAAAGTTAAACATGAAAGTTCCATAAATTTAAATGATTCAATCAAGAGAAATATAGTTTTTTTAAATCACAAGTGTGAAAATACTCTTAAGGAGATTATGTCATCAAACGAATTATGTCATGTTTGTCGCAGAAATATGAGGAAACGCATCGTAAAATAAATTTTTTATACATATGTAAACATGTATGTATATGATGGTGATGGCATGTTACACATAAAATAACTTTAAAATTAAATAAATAAAAAACATGTTCAAGATCTTATGGTAAAATAATGTTACCAGCAAAATGACGTTTCGACAAGGTTGGCATCGGTATCGGTATTACCGATATATACAGTTACAGATTCTAAAATGCAGTTATTATTGTTAAGTTTATTGATGCAGACAGTGCACATAACAGAAAAATCTTAAAAAATTAATACCAACGTTTCTATTTATTTACCCCCTTATGCAAAAAAATATTTTACTTTTGCTTTAAAGTTCATATTAGTTGACAAACACTTTAAGGCTAATATTGCTTTGTTAAGAAATCGTATGCAAAACACAACTTTAATTATTTTGTTATTTAATAATAATTACTGGTAACACCACCGTGTTCAACAACCACTTAACAGCTTATGATGTACAAAATGGAATACAATTTCATTCGGTTATTCACATATTTTATTATTTTATTAAATACATTTTTATTTTCTTGAAGTAAAGCAACCTAATTTAAACAATATGAGCTTCTGACATGGTAGGAAAACAGATAAACATTTCTATGAAGTATACGTAAAAAAAATATGAGGAACAAAGAAGAATTATCAGAATTTGTTTTATTCGAATGAAATAAGTATTTGAATATCGAGCTCTTTTCGATTTGTTTTGATTGTATGAACATCACTAAAACATATTTGTACAATTGTATTTATTTTAACACTTTTTTTATGGATTTTACCATGTATTTTGAATCAGTTGGATAATTTGATGATGTTTTCCATTACATGACAGAAATAGTAAATCTAAGCTAAGAGCTAACAATTCTAGCTCCATTTTCAAATGTAACATGAATCAATATGTATTATATTAACAAAAATATTTGAGGTACAAAATACACATTTTGAAAATATCAACTTAAAGTAGTCTTAACAAACGTGGGGACCTACTTTAGAAAATTGATATAATAATTTTTTTAGAATAGAACTTTACTTAACATTGCTTTGCAAAGCTTTGTTAAGTTTTTTTGCATAAGACCCTTATTATTTCATTTATTTATAAAACCTTAATAATTACATTATTTAATATGTAGTCTTGATTTTAAATTAAAATTTTTATTATAATCAAGAATAATTTTATAATCGGACTTGCGTTCAGTAGTGTCAATTGTTATTGTTTAGCACGAAGTTATGTATATCACTCTACCTAACCTAAGTACGTTTAACTATTATTACTTATCTTTTACGATTATTAAATCAATAATGTATATACAATATAATTATGTCTCAAAACAAGAAAGATTCGACAGAAGCGTTAATCATTGCGCAGATACTCCAAAGTAGAAAGGAACCAGAGGAACTTATGAAAAGTAAAATTTTCTATGTGTATACTAAAGACCTGCAAAAGACGTCTTATAAGAACTTTTAAGACATGCGGGCAATTTCAAATGCTTTACTACAGGGAAATCTTCTGCAACAAACGCTAAACCACGTGTTTGGCAATACATGTGTTTAATTTATTGCAGGTATAAGAGTAAAGAAGAAAATAGTTCGTGACTGAAGAAATTGTGGTGTTTGTGCTTTTTCTACCTATTGACGCATATACTAACGTCATGCATGTACATACATACATACCTACATATTTTTTGTATGGCCTCTTATTTTTCTGCGCACATACAAACGTACACATGCATTTACATGAGTTGTGTGCAGTGTTGCCAGAATTTCTAAGGCTAAAATCTGAAAATTTTAAAAATTTTTCACGAAAAAATCTTCAAAATCTGCATTTTATTTTTAAAATCTTCAAAGCTATTTTTAAAACAACTTTTTTATATATGATTAAAAAAATTTACATAAATATGGACGTAAATGTGTAATATAAATATAAAAATTTATAAAATTTAAACTCGGTATAATATGTATTTCGTTAAATTTTTTAGAAATTAGAGCTTTGGCTCGTTGTCCTGTTGGAAACCAAATGTTGATGTCAAGTTAAATTTTTCCGCGCTCACCTTTCAATTTATTTTTAACATGTTTAAATATGCTCATTTATCCATTGAAGATTTAATAAACTGCATCTGACCTACACCTGCAGCCACCGTATAACACCATACCATAATTCCACCACCTCCGTATTTAACTGTAGCAACTAGATTTCGCTTCTCAAGAGCAGACCTTGAATATTTGATGGCCTTTTATGCCAAAAATACAAAATTTACTATCATCCAAAAATTGCACTTGTCTTCAAAGTGGATACGTTTTTTTCTATTGACATTAGCAAAGCATGATTTTTTAAGGACAACCCTACCATGATATGATTTCCTTAAAATGTTTCTGCCTGTTTCTGCACAAACTTTCTTATTAAAGAACTGTCCGGCGTGTTCAATAATATTTTTGGAAGTAATACCGGGATTTCTCTTTGTCATATTAACTATTTTGTGTTCTTCTCGTACGGATCGTAGCGTAGAAGCTAATACACCTGTATTTTGTTACATTATATATGACGCGTTGGACGGACGTATATGTTCTGCCAAGTTTTACCAATTTTTGGGAAGCTTCTTCCTGCATTTTTTTTATAACGTTTCTTTTCGAAACACTCACATCTTTGCTTTTGGCTTCCATATGTGAAAATCTACATATGTATGTATGTGACAGCGCATAGGGAAAGGGGCCTAAGGGTAAAAAAAGATAAATTTCCCCTTTTTTTTGATGTGGACAACATCTGAGCATCGAATGACGCCGATCCTATGCCCCAAAAATGTTCCCTCCCAGAGATATGCGCGTTTTATGAAGTGATAATGATTTAAATCTTTAAAATGGCTCTCCTGAACATAACTGATTTTTAACCTTAGGTCCCTTTCTATTTTATGTTCACTTGTAAATAAAATCTACCCCTAATCTCGTCAAACGATCACTTAATTTAAATAAATAAAAATAAAATAATATTAGCAAAAATGGATCCAGAAATTCTTAAAAAATATCGGCATTATTAACATAAACTAAGTGAACGCAGACTTTAAGGTGCCCATCAGCGTTGTCAACTTGGTGCTTTTCTCACCGTTTCTAGTGCTTTTTGAAATTTTCGACGCGAGAAATTTTGAAGTTAGTGCTCAGTGCTTTTTAAATTAATTTTTAGTGCTTTTTGTTTCGTGACGGTGGCACTGGACCCAAAATTCAAAAATAAATTTCCATATCTATTTTTTTGAGGAAGGCTATCGTTCAAAAAGCAGAACATTTCAAAAAATTCGAATAAGGTTGTACATTACTTGGTTGCAGAAATACCGTCAAACTTTAACATTTTAAGCATAATTAATGTAAAGAAGACATTAAGCAAGAAGGTACCCAAATATAGTTTAATAATGGATGGAGAATGGAGAAAATTTGAGTCCAATGTCGAGTTTTAAGTTTATGTCAAGTTCCATCAATCTTTTGTCACTTCAATTTTTAAGCGCGCAAAAGTAGATTTTTTACCTCTACGACTTTATTTAAGTCTAACAAACGTAACAATATATCCCTACACTTTGTTAAAACTTCGCTTCATAATAAAAAAGGTCTGAAACAAGAAAATTTAATTGTGAATATACTTTTTTATACACTAAAGGGGAAAAACGTGCTAAAATCAAGATTTTACGCTCAAAACTCAAATCATTTTAATATTTATAGTCTGTTAAATGCAAAAATTCTTGATTCAAGAATAAAATGTTGATTTTTTTAAGATCAAATTCAAGATTTTTTTTTTTAATAAAAATCTTAAATTAAGATCATATTCTTAACAATTTAAGGATATAATCTTAAAATTAATATTACGTTCTCTATTTTAAGACTGCGCTATTAAAGTTTAAGACCACGTTTTTGATTTTAAGAATTCATTCTATAAATTAAGAATTTATATTAAATTTGAGAACGTCAATCTTACTGACAAAATTTCAAGATTGAAATATTAAGATCTCTGCAATCTAAATTGAAGAATTTAGTTCTTAAATTTATATCGTTTTATTCTCTTAGGCCCAAATTCACAGTCATTAAGTTAGCTAATAGCAATAGTTTAACCAATAATATTTGATTGACAGCCTTTGGTTCAACATTAGTTAAACCGCCAAACGTCATTGGTTAAGAAATAATTTTATACAACAGCTGCTTCGTTGTAAACTTTATTAGTATTGATGTTTTGTGAACAACATAATATCCTGTGGTGAACAATTTTGGATACATTTCATACATACATATGTACGTTGTAAAGCATCTTCTTTGTGTTTAGCTGTAATACATTCTTTTTTATTTTCTATTATGTTTTGGTTTTCCCGAACCAATTTCTATCTTTCACGATAAACTTAGATGAGCGAGCACTTATTTTTATCAATTTTTAAGGAAGAATATAATAAATGTAATCAAAAAGTATTAGTTAAACAATAGTTATCATTTCATTTTACTAATAATTAATTAGAATTAAAACGTGTATTGGATGCCTCAAATTTGAAGTTTTAGGTATAAAATGCAAGGTCAACCGATCCCTATGGATCTTATATAAATATTTATGTATAACAATTTTTTTAATATAATAACATAATTAAATTTGGTGCTTTTTTACTTAAATTACACCCCATCGGGATAACTACCTTTTCGTGGTGTGGTGGCTTAACTACAGACCGTGGTCTATATCTTCAACCCAGTACCATAGCTGACCTTCAATGGTTCCCTATGGTACTGGGTGAAGACAACTGACTCTAAAGGTCTGTATACCAAAGGTTATCCAACCCTAAACCGGGGTGTGATGCGACCCGTGCCCATCGGATTTTTGCAGTCAGGGTTAAAAGACTGTATTAGAACGGAGCCTTGCTGATACCTGGGCACCTCAGCAAGTAGACGACGCCCTCACCACGTTATCGGGGGCTATGACGTGGTGGCTTTCAAATCCCCCCCACTCGTGGGACCAAAATGCTAAAAAACAATTCCAACAAAAACAAAACAAAAAACAAGACCGGGACCGGTGAACTGATGGTGCTTTCGAGCGCGGAAGGACAGGGGACCGGTTTCACGCAACCGTCTGGTACGAGAAAACTCGTTCAGGCGAAGGCTGCCGAGAACACTGGGCAGATAGTCGGTACATGCAGCAGTGCGAGCTCGGCCACGCCGGGTTCAACCAAGCATGTCCGACCATCAAAAATGAGGCATAACCAAAAAAGGTTATGCCTACGCATTGTAAAGACGCTGGGCACTCAAGACCCATCCAAATTGTCCGAGGAACAGAAATCATCCTTTGGATGGGCAAAAGGTGTCCTTAAAAACATGGACACTCCCGCCTTAAGCAGTAGCGGTGCTAGCACGTCGTCAAAACCGTCTGGTAAAAGACTGCGTTCGCCGGACGACAAACCATTGCCTAAGCGGCCTAAGGCTAATAGCAATATTGGTGTTAGGTCGTATAGTGAGGTTGCGAAAGACAACCTCATAATGGCCGTTGTCGACAGTGGAGATATGGATGGAACCATCCCCAGGGGCAAGTTGAGTACTGTGGAAGCTAAGCTTGCAACCTAGTACTACCAGGTCCTTGCGGAGAATCCAGGCTTACCTCCCGTATGTCGCGATGCAGGCTGGTATCAAGGCAGGGTCAAGCTGATGGCCTTTGGAGACCAAAGATCGGCGGACCTGTACAAGGCAGCTATTAGCAGGATGGGAGAGCCGTGGCCGGGTGCGAAAATCGATCTTGTCAACAAGAGCGACATTCCATCCCGACCCCGCGCGCATGCATGGATTCCGGCATTCCCAGACACGGCTGAAGCAGCTGAACCGGCAACTGGAAGATGGGGAGGTTCGGTGAGGCGGAGGGGGACAGACGTGGTGTAATTATTATACTAAACGCTGAAACCCTTCCTCACTTGGCCAAGTCCAATAATATCTTATCGTACGCCTTTGGACAGGTTACGCTGAAGGTGTACAAAGGAGATTAGTCTCCAGTGACGGATAAATCCAAGACAGTGTGTGGAAACGCTGTGGAGGAAGAATCTGAAGAGGAGGAGAAGAAGGCCAGCTTGCGAGAATCTTCGGAAAAGGATGGCTATATTACATCCGACTCTGAAATTCTCGGAGGCGCCTCAGGCCTGTTCGACGCTGATTACGGCGAAGACAGTGACCTTCTTCTTGAGACTGACGACGAGTCCGATAAAACGGTCGTGGAGATGGATTTCGTAGCGGATGTTGAACCTGCTGCAGATAAATCTCCACCACTCTAAAGCAGCCTCAGCGGCTCTTCAGCTTCGCTTGACAACATGCGAAGTTGACATAGCCCTAGTCCAAGAACACTGGATTAGTGGTGGCAGGGTTTGCGGACTAAGGACCAAAGATTTTAAGATGCTAGCCCTCAAGAATGAGGGTAAAATTAGAACCTGCATCTTGGCAAGGAACCACCTTAATACATTTTCATTATCTAACTTCAGCGGCAGAGACATAACGGCAGTTAGCGTGGAAGTCGGAGATACATGCTACTGGCTGGCGTCGGTGTACTGCGCTCACGACGATCAAGGTCCTCTACCGTCGGTAGTCGTGAGAAACTTTGTGGATGCGGCGGTAAACGCTGGTCACCATATCATCCTGTGCTGTGATGCCAACGCACATCATACTATCTGGGGAAGTACGGACACTAATGAAAGAGGTGAGGAACTTTTTGAATTTGTAGTTAGTGCTAACCTTAACATTTGTCATAGAGGTCAAGAACCTACTTTTATAACAAGGAACAGACAGGAAGTCCTGGATGTTACCTTTTCGTTTGATTCGGTAGCCGATAGAATCATGAATTGGCGTGTACTTCAGGAACATTCCTTTTCTGATCATAGGTTTATTGAGTTTAGTATTAGGGAGCGGGCACCTGTGGTAGAAATCTCCCGAAATATTAGGCAGACAAACTGGCGTCTGTATAGGACCATTTTTTCTAGACAATTAGGAGTGATTGGAGACTCGTCACTTCTAGAAACTTCTGATTTGGATTGTGAGGTTGATAACATTACTACAATCTTCAAAAATGCAAGAGAGTCGTCTTGCCCCTTGAATAAGCCAAGGGGGAAAAAGAAACCGACTTGGTGGAATAGAGAGTTACAATTGTGTAGGTGTACATGTAGAAAACTCTTCAATAAGGCTAAATCATCCAGAAATGAACTGGACTGGATAGCTTATAAGGGTAAATTAAAAGAGTATAAAAAGCAGATAAGAATTGCTAAAAATACAACATGGAAGAAGTTTTGTGAAAATATTGAAAATATTTCAGAAGCCTCTCGCATGAGAAAAATTGTGTCCACTACTCCCTGCACCCTGGGGTATTTAAAGAATCCCAATGGGACGTGGACTACATCCAGCGAGGAGTCGTTAAGAACCCTGCTGGACACTCATTTTCCGGGTAACTCAGTGTCTGAGATTCAGACATCTGATCCTTACCCTATACCAGCGGAAAATATATCTGACATTGTCAATATGCAGACATTAAATTGGGCTCTGAGAAGTTTCAAGCCCTACAAGTCACCAGGACCTGACGGTATCATACCGGCGGAGATATGGAAAGTATCGAATCTCGTAGCCCCAATGCTACTGAGAATTTACACCAGTTGTCTAAGACTGGGTTATGTTCCTGAAAAGTGGAGGGAAGCGAGAGTGGTCTTTATACCGAAGGCTGGTAAAAGCTCTCACACCACACCGAAGGACTTCAGACCTATAAGTCTATCATCCTTTCTTCTGTAAACATTAGAAAGGATGGTTGATCATTATATCCGCAAAACCATCAATAGTAAACTACTTTCCCCGCATCAACATGCATATCAAACGGGAAAAGTCAACAGAATCGGCTCTACATGAGCTGGTTGGCACGATAGAGAAATCTCTTTCTGTAGGTGAATATACCTTTGTAGCCTTCGTGGATATTGAGGGGGCTTTTAATAATATAGCTCCAGATGCGATAATTGAGGCATTATCGAATCTGGGGGTTGGCACGGGATTGTGTAATTGGGTTCAAAATCTACTAACTCACCGTAGGATAACTGCGGCTCTAGGAGCTTCTAGGCAGACCCGATTTGTAAATAGGGGTACACCACAGGGAGGAGTTCTTTCGCCACTATTGTGGAATTTAGCTCTGAATCCTGTGCTGCTATCTCTAGAATCGCGGGGGTGCAGAATCGTGGCTTATGCTGATGATGTGGCAATAGCAGTAAGAGGAAAATTCCTCACAACATTAAGGGACATCCTACAGGATGGTCTTTCATATTTAACAAAATGGGCGGAGAAACGTGGGCTCGCCGTTAATCCTAATAAAACGGAACTAGGAAGTATAAGATACCTGATTTCCGACCTATAACACTTAATAATACGCAGATAAAAGTGTCCAACACTGCAAAATATCTTGGTGTTATTCTTGATTCAAAGCTGAGTTTCAAAGCGAATGTTCTAGAGAGAGTGGAAAAAGCAACAATTTCACTATATCTATGCAAAACATCCATTGGGAAGAATTGGGGTCTTACCCCAAAAACTGTTCATTGGATGTATACTGCAATAGTACGTCCAATTCTCATGTATGGCATCATCGTGTGGTGGCCATCCCTGGAGAAAAAGACGTATCTATACACCTTACACAAGGTGCAAAGACTTGCATCCTTGTATGTAACCAGTGCTATTCGCACCACTCCTACGGATGCACTGGGGATGCTTCTTCATCTACTACCATTAGATCTAGTAGGGAAGGAGATGGCAACGTCCTCGGCAATCCGTCTTAGATGTGTTTCTCTGTGGAACGGAAATGGAACCGGCCACTGCAGAATACTCGATGGTGAAGTTAGGGGATGGAGGATTGACCAAACCTCCCCTGCCCTACTACACGAACGTCTTTATAAAACCTGGATACCATCTACAGAAATGTGGATGAATAGAACTCCAGGTAGAAGAAAAAGTGTTGATTTTTATACGGACGGCTCCAAACACATGAGGGTGTGGGCTATGGGGTCTTTTCGAGGGCTTTAGGTCTTCGCATTGCAAGGCGACTTCCAGATCACTGCAGTGTCTTTCAGGCAGAGATCCTTGCTATAAGAGAAGTTGCGAACTGGTTAAAAGTGAATGTCACTTCAACGACTTTAATTAACATTTACACCGATAGTCGAGCAGCTATTATAGCCTTGAATCCTCGCTTCAGAGAACAACAACAGCCCTCGACTGCCGATCATCTCTAAATGAGATGGCAGAGCAGTTTGATATTAGGATCATCTGGATCCCGGGGCATAGAGGCTTACAGGGGAACTCTAGGGCTGACGAGCTTGCTAGAATTGGGACAACCTTACAGGTTCCACCGGATTTGGAATGTGTAGGTCTACCCCTACTCTCTTGCAAACTCAGACTTAGGCGCAAGACAGAGGATGAAACAAATAGAAGGTGGGTCACAAGAAATGATTGCGTGATCACAAGGCAGTTATGGACTCACCTAAATAGGGAAGGTACGGATTACCTAATTTCAAAGAATAGGAAACAAATCTCGATTCTAGTGTCCGTGTTAACCGGACACTGTCTCATAGGTAGGCATGCACAAAGGCTAAGGGTTGAACACAACGACTTTTGCCGTAGCTGCCAAGATATTGATGAAGAGGAAAGCATAGAACATTTTCTTTGTCACTGTCCTGGACTTGCAGGAAAGAGAATGGCCACAATGGGCGCTCTTGAATTCAGGGAACTTTCTGACGCTGCTGGTGTTAAACTTCAACGTATTAGCAGCTTTATATTGAGCTCTGGATGGTTCGACGGTGGGGACTCCGCATAAGCAGAGTCTCCGTGGTATCACAATGGACCAAAACGGTCTAAGTGAGTCCGGGTTTCTGACTGCAACCCCTACCTAACCTAACCTACTTAAATTACGCGTTTTTTATAGTTTCAGTGCTTTTTGAAATTTAAAAGTTGACAACACTGGTGCCCATATTTACATATTGTTAAACTGAAGTCCCGTTATAGGAAAACTGAAGACATGCATTTAGTTTTTGTTTTTTTTTATACCGGATTTCCAACAAATTTTTTTGTCATACAATTTGGTCAAGTTTCTGGTAATATATTTTTAAATAAAATTCTGATTGTAATCTGTTGTTCATATGACAAGAAAAAGCTTAAAAAGCTTTCTTCATACTAGGTTTGATCGGGTACTCCGCATTGGGAGCCCGCGCGATCACAATTTTACCGATAACTGTTCTCGTACTCAAAGTTTGGGTAAGTAAAGGAGCTTTTGAGCAAGTAATGTTTTTGTTCTTCTTGCACGAAACAGCCCGTAATTTTTTTTTGGGCAAGCCGAAAAACGATCAGCTATTTGAAAAATAACCAATAACAAAGTAAAATTAAATTGTCCTAACTAAAAACATTGAAAACTTGTATCAAAAAGGTTTATAAACTACAGTCGACTTCGCTTTACTGAAAATAACTAAAACCCAATTTTTTCAGTTATCCGATTTTTTCTCTAAAACGTAGTTCGGATTAATGAAATTTATTATAGTTAAGAGTACAATATAATAGAAAAATACAATAAAGGTAAGAGCGACATTGACATTTAATTTTTTAACGGACAAAACATGCACAATTTTTCAGCCTTAAGTTATGCAATCAATTTCTAATAAATAAATTTGTCATTGCTTATTTTTTCACTAAAGCGAAGCAAGTTTCATACAAAACCTAGTTGTGGGCTTGCTTTTGGTTTTCAGTAATACGATATTTTCAGTAAAGCGATATTTCGATAAAGTATATACGATACGATAAAGTATATATGTATGTACGAGTATGTCTGAAAATCTATTGTAAGCGGCAATTGACTATTCATAAATTTAACAAAGAAATTAAGAAGTTTAAAGAATCCCAGGCAGAAATTGTGACTTTGCCCAAAAAAATATGTACCACCACAACACTGTAAATACAAAATTACGACTCTTCCAAAATTGTTGTATCATCACAGTACTGTAAACACAAAAATATGACTTAACGTTTACAATTGCCGCGTCCTTAGTAATGATGTACCACTACAACACTGTATTTACAAAAATCCGACGTTAGTTTCCCAATACCCCGTTTACAATAATTCTATACCGCTGCAACACCGTAAATACAAAAATTTTACTTTAGTACCCCAAATACCCCGCTTACAATAATTCTTTACCGCTTCAACACCGTAAATACAAAAATTTGACTTAAGTTGGGAAATTTACATTGTGACGACCTCAAAAGTTTGTATTTAGAGTATTGTGACAACATTGAAAACAAGAGTCGGAGGACGGTCATTCGGCGTTATCATTTTAATGTTATGAGTACATTAAAATTTTGGTAAACGAATGTTGTACTGATGTTAGTTGTACCCGCAGACAATCGTAGCAACGTCGTGCTGATTGTCTTTTTCTGCCTGGGATGTTTTTTCGCTTTTTAAACTTTTAAAATAATTCTTATTTTTCTTTTTGTGTAGTACTAAAAAACTTTTATATGTTGAGTTCGACTTGATAAAACATTTAGCGACCGACAACAATCCCTAAAGAAATAAATAGTGTCAATTGTGTTTAAATTTATTGAACGTAAACATTTTCTATCAAACAACTAGTATTTATGTATTCAATCCTGAAATTAATCAAGATTTTTGCAGAAGTTTTTTATTTCAACTTTATTTGTAACAACGTCAAAGAAACCCGTTTGTCTACTTGCAGAACGTGAGAAAAATGCTTTGAAAAGTACGAATATTTTACATATACAACGCTGTATGAATACCGGCACATTTGTTAAGTTTGCACTTGTAAACTTAACGCTTTGATAAGGTTGGCAAGTTTTAATACGAGTAGTTCCGTTCCAATTACTCTTTCTATATTTTTTTCTTTTGGTTTTATGCTGGAACTAGTGTTTGAATGCACATGAAGATTTAATCGAATGTGGTTAAGAATGAATTTGATTTATTGATCCCATCATTTACAACATGACTAAAATAATACTGTGTCATTTATAAAAATTATTAAGGCTTAATAAAGGGCTTCTGAAATAGATTTCTATAAAAAAAATTCTTATTAAGCCTTTATAAAGCCGTAATATTTTTTTCAGCCTTATTTATAAAACTTAAAAGTCTTTATAAAGGCTTTTTAAATTTGTTTTAAAAACTCTTTGTAAAGACTTTTTAAATTTTATAAATAAGGCTGTTTATAAATAAGTAAGATTTAAGAAAATAAGAAAACCCGACTGCGAACAACTTATGAACCGTTAAATATCCTAAATTGTCATCCAAAATATAAAATCATAATAGGAAACTAAAGATTATTTTAAAATATCTGTAGAATGATTCATTTTGATATTTTTCGCCGACTTTTTATTATTTTCGTATAAGTATATGGACATTATTATTGTTATGGGAAAACATTAAGTTTAATACTATGTACTTGTATAACTTAAATGTCTTTTTGTATATAAATTTTTCGAAATCCTTTTAATCGTTTAATTGAAATCTTACTGAACGCTTAATTTGAGTATAAACACTCTCCTCTAAAATACTTAAATATTATTTAAGCGCTCGTCCATTAATATAAATGATAATTCAAAACACAATTTAATTACTAGTGTTTATTTTAATTGAAAGCCGCTTGGAGAAAACAAATATAATAATAAAGTTGCTTTTCCACTATGAAATAAAATAAATCAAAAATTTTCGCAATTTGTTTTATTTATGATTTTAATTAAAAAAAAAAAAGAAAACTTACTTTGCTTTTGATCGACTGTTTAATAGTATGGTTGCATTAAAGAAGCTGTCGGTTTTGAAAGATTTTTTTTCTTACAACGTTTCTTTCTGAACAGCAAAGAAATGTTGCTTCAAAACAGGAAATTTTTCTTCATCAAAGCAAATATTATTTATTATTTTTTATTTGTTTATTAAATTGGTTTTTTAACAACCACGCACTGATAGTGCCAATTATGCTCAAACAATTTGTCAATATTATTTCCTCACACAAACTAGACTTTAAAACACAATACACAAATTATTGGGAGGCGCCTCAGTTTTTTAAAAAGTAAAATTAAGCAGTTAAGAAAATTTTATATAAATTTATCACACTGCATTTAATAGTGTTTTTACATTGATATGATTTTAATAAAAATTTGTTAACTGTTAAAACCTAGTTTTACCACACAAAATGATTTTGTTACAACCAACTTAAAATCTTTTTTTAATTGAATTTAAGAAGCTTTCATGAAATCCAACCTTGTTTTCACTGCACTAAATTCAATGCTGCCAAATTAAAATTACCGGAAGCAGCTGATAATGTTTATGCCAATGAATATGGGTAGATGCCGCGCAGAGTAGCAAGCCGACCGAAATATTTCGGCGACGGCGGCTGAACGGCTTAACGCCGATTTGCTTAAGCATTTGAAAAAAAATTTTAACCAGTCTGTTTTTAGAAAAAAACATGAATTATTGAATCCATACGTTGTAACATTATTTATTTTCCAATAGTTTGAATATTGTATTAATTGATGTCCTAAATGCCAAGCAAAATAACTTCTTAAATTATTTGTTAAGCCAAAGAAACATTCTAGACTATCAGGGCAATTATGAAAAAAATTTTGCGAGAAATTTCTCCCTTTTCAAATTGGAATTTTTTGTTTTCCCTATTACTTGCTATTAGTTGGAATCGTTCCCCGGGATAAATTTCTCGCGGAATTTTATTCATGATTGTAATCTATATAAATTTGATTTAAGCTTCCCGATTGAATTACTTTATTGGAACACTGCTACGGATCAACAAACAAAAATCTTTGATCAATTAATTATCAAAAAGTCGCCTGACTTCAAAAAAGTCTATGTAAACGTGCATGTATTTAAAAAGGGACTCCAAAAGAGCACGTAAGTGTTGTCGCAGCTACGTTAGCGTTCACATAAACATTTTCTTTTTGTGGGGAAGGAAATAACTATCTTTCCGGGACGTTCGCTATCATATTAAATACGAAATTTGAAAAGTAAAAAAAAATAAAAGACTAAATATCGGCTGAGTACTAAGCCGCTGATAAGCGAAGTGGTTCGGCGGCGGCTCGCCAGTCGCGCCGTTAGGCCCCTTTCACATTAGGCAACTTTACTTGCGGAAGTATAATTTTCATTTTTATTTCTTTTCTTTTGAACTTGCTTCTATGTTCACATTCAGTTCATTTGTTGAGCAAGTTTAATTTTCTTATGCTCGAGTTTTCTTAATTTGTTGACGTTTTATTTAATTTTTTAACTTTTTATTCACAAATAAAATTTTCTTAACACAAAATTAATTAATTAGACAACACACCAAAGAAGAAATAAAAGACAATGTCAAAAACAAATCAATATCCCAAGCCAACAATGACAGCTGAAACAGAATTGTGGCAGAATTGCCAAGTTCAAGCAAGTCTGTACTCAAATCTCGGCAATTCTTTCCCCTTCAACCGACCTTTCCTCTCACACCCACAAACACAAGACTTGCGCAAGTAAAGTTGCCTAATGTGAAAGGGGCCTTACGGCTTGCTACTCTGATGCCGAGTGAAAGATTTTCAACTTAAAAATTTATGCAACAATAATATGCAGCAATAATCAAGAAATTGTGGAGAAAAAAAGTCTTTTGGACGGGGAGTAAAAAAATACACTTGTGAAACATTTACCCAAAAAAGCGTAACCACTAAATGCTAATGCAAAACCTTTCAATTCACACAAAAGTTTGTCAAGTTAAAGAGTAGTCAATAATGTTGGATTCTATGACATTGTCTTTTATCTGTATTCGAAACTGTTTAACAAGTATGACCGTACCTAAGACTAACAACCATCTACCAATTAAAATGGTTTAGCTTATTTTTTGTGCATATTAATATGCACAAAATATGGAAATAAAGTTATTATAATATAAAAAAATGTACAAATTTGTACATTTTTTTTATATTATAATAACTTTATTTCCAGGCACTTCTTATAAAATTACTTTCAGAATTTTAAGATGTTCATTTACAAAATATAAAATTGTTTCCATTTTAGAGCGCATTGTAAAATTTCTGTGTTTCTCATACAAACAAAAACAGATGTTGTATTATAGTTTGTCAAATAGGCGTTAGAAAAAGTGCAAAAATACAGCAACAAATACACATATTTTTACAAGAGATTTATTTCATTTTGAACAAATTTATTCCAGAGTGAATTTACCAATTTTGGAGTGTGAATTCAAAACTAACTGTTTATGGTTTTAAAATTAACGAGCTAATTCGATCACATTCTTTCAGTTTGAGATTATGGCATTCGCTATCGAAAAATACAATAATATAATCCGATATGGAATGCCATATTCTCAAACTGAAAAAAAAGTGTCGAATGGGCTCGTTATCGACGATAAGACCCCAGGTTTAAGCTTTAGGTGTGAAAACACTATAAAAAAAATTCAAACGAGAGTAGTTTTATATTTAAGTTTTTTGTTGTTGTTATTTTATTTTGATATCTTGGCACCACTATTTTTCTTAAGAACGGTGATGCCAAGCCATACACTTTTTATTATTCCACGATTCATTTTGTTCGCAAGCAGCTGTGGCAACCAGCTGAATAAAGATTTAAATCAAGCTGTACAACAAGTTCTCCTATAGCGACTCGAAAATGGTAGTTGGTCGAAAGTTATTAGAATTTGCAAATTTTTATTTAATATTAAACTTTAGGAACAGACGATGTAAATTTCGATCGATTAACTACTGGAAAAGTTTTTTTTGATTTTGCTATCTTTTAATACGCATCTATTTAGAAAAAATTCTTACACATCAGTTTAAGACCGACGTGTCTAGGTTTTTGGGGGTTCGAAAAATCGATTTCATGCACAGAAAGACGGACATTGAGAAGTCGAATTCCCTATTCATAAAAAATATATATACTTTATGCCAGGGGTTCCCACTAAATTCTTGTTCACGGATCTATTGTAAGTCTTTCAGTATTTCTTAAATGTATGTATTTCTTATGTATGTTTAAAAGTACACCGTTTTTATTTAAATATGTAAAACCAAATTTTAAATAATCTTAGTATTTTCTCTTCATTGACATGTTTAAACTTCACTTCACATTAAATCACACTAAATAAAATGGCAATAAAAACAAATCAGCTGTTTTTGGCAATAACAGACATTGCAGAGTTTAAAATATTTTATATATTTTTTATTTGATTTTTTTTAATATGCATAGTAATTTATGGACACAGTTTTAAGCAAATATTTATTTGGAAATATATTGGGAACTAATACGGTAAAGACCTGAAGTTTTGTAAAAAAAGTCGGAATAAAATAAGTGGGCGCGGCTCTACATATGTACATACATGTTTTTTTATTTTGGAATATCTTTGCATTCGCAAGAAAGTAAGTCACGATTTTTATAATGTGCGTTGTCTTACAAAAAAGTTCGAATTGGGTCTCCCATAAAGAGAAAATATTTACTTTGGGATATATGGAAAAGGAATATAGGGAGAACCTTGAAATTTCGTGGAAAATCTTTGTTGGTATTGTTAATTTCAGAATTTAACAAGTATCGTCTTCAAAAATAATACCATCGGACCGGTTTTGCTGATTTGCCTACTGCGTCTGGTCTAGAAGGAGCAATAGCTATTAATTCTTTAATGCCTAAAGTTGGCATAGCGCTTTCCACATTATTTCAAGATACTCGTATCTTGGAAGCCAAAACGTTTTTTCATGAGCAGCAATGGCAATAACAAGAATAGTATTATAAAAAGGAGTCAATAATAGAGCGAAAAGTGAGTAAATTAAATATAAATTTTTTATTATCTTGGTATATGCTTCAAACACAATTTTGAAATTCCGCTGATTCTACTGATGGAATTTAATGCAGTGAGAGTTTTGAAACTCCTCAGGACTGTTAATGTTAATAGTAAAAATTTTATTCTACGAAATATTGAAGATTGAACCGTAAACGTGGCGTGGCAAGTGGTTTTGGGTAGTTAAGCAATAACTACATTTAAAAAATTATAAATTTTTATCAGTTACATTGTAATAAAAATCGAAGGGATTGAAAATTTCAGAACTCTAAAGAGCGGTATAAAGCGGGACAGAAATTTGAAGCGGGATCGACCTATGAAAAGCGGGATAATCCCGCCTAAAGCGGTATGTCTGGTCAGGTTATCCACACCTTTTTTTAAATGGTCGTTGGGCCGTTAAGTAATGATTATTAATCGTACTGATTATTAATTTGATTACTTTTTTTGAAAGTAATGATTAAATTACGATTATTTTCACTTTCGCACGATTACTAATTGATTACGATTACTAATAATGGAAATTACAAAAAATAATCAAAAGTAATTACAAAATAATCCGATTGCTTTTTAAGGTTACTTTTAATTCTTTTTGATTATTTCTTAATAATCAAAAGTAATCTTTGAAAGTAGTCGGATTATTTTTTGATTACTATTGATTCTTTTTTGTAATTTCAAGTAATTTAGATTACTTTTGGATTATTAGTAATCGTAATCAATTATTTATCAGAAATTATTTTAAAGGGAATTATACAATCAGTACAATTCTTTTTTAAATGTTATCGAATTGATTACTAATCGTATGATGTTAGCTCTGGACGTGTTTTTACCAATATACAATACGATTTACATACATCGAAAACGAAGGACTTTCCGATTAAGCAACCACTTCAAACATTAATGCCACATCATTATGATGTTAGTAACGCCTTTGCCAGCCCTGAAAGCATACCCTGTATTTGACACACCTGTTAATTTAACCAAATATCTCTGGCATCAACGTTCATCATGCAACTTTATCAAGTCACACTTGATCACAGACAGCGCAGTTGTCTAACGGTCACATTTAATTTTTTTCTCTATTTTGCGTTCGTTTTTTTTATTCCTTTATGTCTTGAACAATGAATGATCTCTTTTTGTATCAATTAAATTTTTTTTAAATATGTAAATAAATTTAAATTTTATGGTGTTACTGATGCATTACATTTCTGACCCATTTTTTGCCCTAATGAATACAACAGCAAGAGCAGTCGAAGTAGGAGAATATTATTTTGTTATGGAAGAAAAATTTAAAACCATAATGATGACAACTTTTTTTATATGTACTTATGTATATTGGAGAGATCATTCAACTTCGTACTGGTATTTGTAGAATCTAGTGGCATGGAATTTAATCTTAAATAATACATAATAGTAATAATATGTACATATCTGCCTTTTGCAAAATTGCGGAAAACAGTTTATAATATTATATAGCAAAGTATGCAGCTACAAATTAATGAAATTAAACAGCCATTTTGCTACAAAATTAATTATAAATCATGTTACAAAGGAGTGTAATTATGTAAATTTGGTGAAAGTACAATGTTAAGAAAAATTAGGCCAGGTCGGAGAAATCTTTGAAAATTTCAATAGGTCACGTAAGCTTTTAACATGAAAACGTTTAAATATGAAAAGTTTAAAAAATCTTCCATAACAAAATGTGCGCCGAAAAGAGAACAAAAAAAAAAAAGTTAAATAAATTGCAGAGAGTTCTAAAAGTCTCAAAAGTAGAGATGAAAGAAAGAAAAATAATGAAAAATTTTTAATTAAAAGAAGCCGTTGAACTGTTTAAAAAGCGTAAGTCGAAAAGTTAGATAATGTTAACAAACCGTTTTAAATAAGTAGGTCTCAAAAAGAAAGAAAAACACGCTGGAGTCCTTAGAAGAAAGTTAAAAAATCGGCCAGACAAAAATTAAAAAAAGTAAAATAAAACAAACAAGTTTAATACTAAATATACAGTATCGGCCAAAACCTAAGCACCCCTCAGTATATTTTTTTTAAATGATAATTTTTTTAAGAAAACAAAGTTATTAAAATTTTTATTTTTATTTTTTATCTACTTATATCTTTATTATTGAAAAACACAAACTTAAGGAATTCAGAATTTAATGTAAAAAAAGTTAAAACTCAAAAAACATTTTAAGTCGCATATACAGGGTGGCCCAGAAAGACCGAAGTGGTGTGAATTCCTTATAACTTTTTATTTAAGACATATTTTTTTAATTTTTTGTTTTTTAAATACAGTAAATTTATAGGGAATATTTTTAGATTAGTTATTAAAAATTGTATCTCGCAAGTGGTGGCCATTTTCTGCTTCGCACAAATGTGCTCTTTCCATTTCCATTATTCATAACTTATTTATGAGTGACGAAGCCCATTTCCAATTAAATGGGTTTGTTAACAAGCAAAACTTTAGGATATGGGCTAAGGAAAACCCGAGAGTACTTCATCAACGACAATTACACCCAGTTAAGTGTACTGTTTGGTGCGGTGTTTCTTCAGAAAGGATCATTGGTCCATATTTTTTGGAAAATGAAAGAGATGTCGCCATTTCCATCAATGGTGATCGATATCGGGCCATGTTGGAAAATTTTGTAAGGCCAGCCGTGGAATACCATCCGCAAATATGGTTCCAACAGGATGGAGCCACAGCGCACACTCCGAGGGCCACAATGGCTATTTTACGCGACATCTTTGGGGAAAGAATAAATTCGCGTAGAAGCAATTTTAATTGGCCTCCGCGTTCCCCGGATTTAACCGCTCCAGACTGTTTCCTTTGGAGTTATTTAAAAGGGAAAGTTTATGTTAATAAGCCTAGGACTATTGAGGAATTAAAAACCAATATTCCAGACGAAATTAACAACATAACACCGGAAGTTTTGCGAAAGGTCATGGAAAATGTGTTGAAAAGAGATCATTTGTGCGAAGCAGAAAATGGCCTCCACTTGCGGGATATCATTTTTAACAACTAATCTAAAAATATTCCCTATAAATTTACTGTATTTAAAAAACAAAAAATTAAAAAAATATGTCTTAAATAAAAAGTTATAAGGAATTTACACCACTTCGGTCTTTCTGGGCCACCCTGTATAAGCGGACAAAACTAAAGCACCCCCAATTTAAGGTGCAAAAAAAAGTATTGAAATCAATCAATACTTCGTTGCGAATCCTTTATTCTGGATGACACATGCACATCTTTTAGCCATAGAGGATATTAAAAAATATTAATTATATCAGGTGTTATTGCTTCCCAGGCTATTTTTGCGGCCTCAAATAAATTTTCTTTGGTTTTGAAATTTTCTCGATTAATTTTTAAGTTAACGATCTTCCACAAGTTCTCGATTGAGTTAAGATCGGGACATTGAGTAGGCCAACGGAGAACTTCTATCAAATTGTTTTGAAAAAACTCGTTTTTTCCACTTTTGACGCATGTTTTGGGTCGTTATCTTGCTGGAATGTCCATTTAAGTCACATCTCTTCCATCTCAACCATCCATAATTCCATCAATCTTATGAATTGGCCCAATCCCTTGCCCAGATTGGATTGTCCTTTTGATTAAGAAGTCTTCATGTCGCGAATTTTTACGTGTCCTTCCTCCAGAATGACTAGAAGACGTGCGACCAATCTGCAAAAACTTTTTAATTAGCCTTAAAATAATTGATCTGTTGATCGAATATTTTGCATTCAATTGATGTCTTGATAAGCCGGCTCTCAAATCATCCAAATATCAAGAGAAAATTGCAAAACTAAAGAAAATTTTTTTGAGGCCGCAAAAATAGCCTGGGAAGCAATAACACCAGATATAATTTATATTTTTTAATATACTCTATGGCTAAAAGATGTGCATGTGTCATCCAGAATAAAGGATTCGCAACGAAATATTGATTGCAATAGTTTTTTTTTGCACCTTAAATTGGGGGTGCTTTAGTTTAGTCCGCTTATATTTGCGACTTAAAATGTTTTTTGAATTTTAGCTTTTTTTAATTAAATTCTGAATTCCTTGAGTTTGTGTTTTTCAATAATAAAGATATAATTAAATAAATAAATCAAAATAAAAATTTTAATAACTTTGTTTTCTTAAAAAAATTATCATTTTAAAAAAATGTACTGAGGGGGTGCTTAGGTTTTGGCCGATACTGTATGTACATATAGGTTGTTCTGTTTGCCTGCATGATCAATATCGATAACTATGGTTTGGCAGCTGAGAATGTCAAACTGTAGTGACATTTCTGATCAGTAAAGTTTGGAAGTCATTATGAATCGCAAGAACAACGCTTTTAAATTACGGAAATTTTATTTAAAAAATATAAGTTCGTAACGCACTACGGGCAAAACAATCGGCCTATTAGGCAAGCAATTCGTGCTGTTATTGGTAATTTTCGCACTAATGTTACTCTACTCGATTCAAAACCATTAACAAAACAAAGAAATGTACGCGCCGAAGAGAATTTTGCTGATATAGCGCAATGAGCATTGAGGTGTCATTACAGTAAACTTCCAGCGCTATCGAGAAGTGATGACTGAATTTTTGTTTCCAAAAATTAATCAGGTAAACATCAACGAGATTTGGTTTCAACAATTTGCTATACACCACGTTTAACTATCGATTTATTGTCAAATCAATTTGGTGACAACTTTATTTCTAGAAGTTGTCCTCTTCACTGGGTTTGTCGTTCGTGCGATTTAACGCCTCTGAATTACTTTTTATGGGGTTTTGTTAAGAGCAACTATCGTAGCTTTTCTTTGAACTGTGTGTGTATTTTGTTGTTGGATTTAAAAAAAAAGTTACTATATTTTGCATTTGCACTAACGCAAGAGCATTTGCATCAAACATCGAATACCGCCAATGTTAAAATTCTAAAATAAAATGCCAAGAATTGCAAAAATACATATGTATGTATAGGGAAAAAGTTTGATCTTGAGAACCATACCTGGAACTTCTCTCTAAGTGGTACGAAAAGTATTAATTTTCCACAACTGCAGTTTTGTATAAATAGTTGGCATCGCTGTATATAAATATCTGTTAGTGTTTATTAGCTAGCTCACTGCGACGAATTCATAGATAAGAATTCGGTGTATAAATTCGTCGTATGAGACACAAAAGCGACGAAAAATAAACGCTGCTATAATCATAGTTGCCAGATTAAATAGGTGTAAATTCGCCAAATTTCGAACGAACAATTTTCAAAATAGTTATCTGAAAACGTCCAAAATTCGCCCAAAAAACATACACTTTTTTCAAATAAAAACATAACACAACAAATAAATTCATAGTTTTTCATAAAATAAGCTAAGTTCTTATTAATAGGGAGATCACCTATCGTATTTTTGGTAAAATAGTATACATTGTGCAGAATAAATAGCACAACATTTTTCCCATACTTAATTTTGCCCTAACTATGGCCTATCAAAGATGTTTGGGACTGTTCAAAATTTGGGGTTGAAGTCTATTGACGATTTGGCTGAAGCGCCAATGAGACACGTACGATATGTATATGGACATGCTTGACTATCAGCAAATAAATTTTAATTATTGTATGTACACTTCTGACAATATGTCAAATAATAGATTTCTTTAAAAAACAAAAAACAAAATGTTTCATTTGGCACCCAAAATTGTCAAAATGACGATAACTATAATTGATAAGCACATTGAGTGCCAAGCGGTTTTGACGAAAACTTTACCAGGAGGTCAAATATTTTATTGTTTGTTAAATGAGTGTATTAGTGATATTTTACCATTTTACCCCTTACGTTTTATTTTATATAGGCTTTTTTTGTGTGGTACATTTCTGTACATTTCATAAATTTTTCACTTCATAAAACCTCAAAAAATCATCCTAGACCCATGAATGCTTTTGCATAAATGTTCAGTAAAAGAATGGAGACAGCAAATTTCACTTAGTGCGTATATAAAAGAACTACAGGCTCTAAGTAATAACAATCATTGTCGTACGGAAACGTAAGACATGGTACCCCACGACGGCATATTGTCGTACGGAAAAGTGCGACGTGGCCAGGGCTGCCGTTTTTGGTTATTTCTAACCAAAAGAAAGAATTCAATTGCATCGCCTACACATGGAGTAGAAATTACACACTGTCTAACTACACCCATATTGGCAACACTGAATAACTATAATCATGCAGGAATGCCGCGTCTGCAATTGTACTTTAGTTACCCTGTAATTGTTATTTTTATAAACAAAAAATAATTTTGTTGTAGTTCTGCATGTACCTAGTATAATTGTATCATGGAAGAAACCAATAACAATTTGCCATGACAGTGTACATGAGCTTAAACTTGACAGATAAACAAAGAAGAGGCAGGAAGGAATATAAAAGAAAGAGCCAAACTTTCTTTTGTAACAGTTTCAAAACCTCAAAAAAAACGCTACAAGTACAAGTAACAAATAATGTGGAGAATAAAAAGAAAACAATAATGTGGTCAATAACTTATGGATACATGTGTAAGTATTCTGTGTATTAGTTCTACACAGTATTAGTATCAGTTCTACACAGTGTGGCTTAAAATTAATGGTAAAACAACTTTAACTGCAGCAAGAAGACAGACGGACGGACTACGTAGTGTTTAATGTAATTCAAAAGCTATTCGCTGCTCACTTAGGAACAAGAATAAAGTCACGCTTTCAAAGCTTAAAACTTTTTTTTCGCTATAAACGAGGAAGAACAAAAGAACCACGAATTGGACAACTATAACAAATGTATGTAAGTATGTCTACTTGAAGAAATAAATTAATTAGTGTGCGTAAATGGGACGGTTTTGTTATAGAAAATTGTTTTTGTATTTTGTAAATCGATTATGGAAAGCTAAAATAAATTTACTTGTCAATTGTTGGCAGCTGTCATTTTCAGTTGATGAAACAGTATTTTCTTTAAAGTTTGACACTTCGTTCATTCTGATATTAAAAGCAGTCATTGCTATATTAGAGATATCAGAAAATACAGTGCTGTAAACTCATTCGTCTGTGTACTACAGGGTGGCCCAAATAAGACCAGCTGATGTGAAACACAAATAACTTTTTTATTTTTTAACATAATTTATTTTTTCTTTTTGCAGATTATAACTGAACTCTTGGAAATTTTTTAAAATGAATACGTACAGTCCACAACAACGCATTAAAATTATCGATTTTTATTATTCTTCTAAACGATCAATTGTTATGACGTAGCAAAATTATCGCTGTTTTTTTAACGTAAGATCAGCGCCCACATCTTCCATGATTACAAGTATAGTTCGCCGTTTTGAGGAACTGTGTTCAGTTGCCGACCGTACAGGAAGAGGTGCTCATCGAAATATTCGTACTGTAGACAACGTGGAAGCTGTACAGCAGAGTGTTGCAAAAACGATCCATATGTCTCAACTTGTCGCCGTTCCACCCAATTGGGTATACCCAGAACAACATTACAGAGAATTTTAAGGTGGGATCTTAAGATGTATTCATACAAAGTTCAAATTGTTCAACAGCTTCTACAGCAAGACTCCCAACAATTATCAATTAAGTTTGATCGTTTGAGAGTTAACCCAACTTTAAGATTGCCATTGTCATTCTCAACTCAAAAAATTTTGGAGTCCATAGTTGGCTTGTGCTATATTACAACTACAAGTAACAATTTCTTGCGATTCATAATACCAAAAATAATTTGATTGTTTGAGAGGTAGGTTCACTTTCAGACGATCAAGCGCAGTTGAGATGAGAACGACAACAGATCTGCTGCGCAATAGATATTTTCCCATTTGTGGAATTTTATTTTCGTGAATTAATGCATTAGTTAGACTTGAATTTGACAATGAACACAACGAAACACGGAATCTACGTGATTTAGAACAAATACGCCGAAAGAGCTTAAGATATAGGTAAAGATAGTGAACGTATTTGGTGCACAATCTGAATATAATGCAATCTGCGGAGCAGTATAACACCAGGTAGAAATAACCTTCAGGCTTATTATTTGCTAAAACGAAAACTCACATCACTAAAATGCTTTGAAAAAATAAAATGAAAAGTTGCGATGAAATGATACGCTACAAATACGGCGAGTTAAATTTATAAGATATCTTCAGATTTAGCAAAACATTTAACAAAATTGCCAATGGATATTTTGCTAAATAACTAATGATACTGGTAGGTACCAGCGGTAGTTTAGAACTCTTTCCCTGCAAAAAGTTGCAATAATGGAAGAAAAATATCTCCTTCTATAGCAAAAATTTAAAGGGTCTTTTAAATCGCTCCCTCATCCAAATTTCTATTACTGAACTCTTCCGTTACTGCAGAATAAAAAGAAAACATTAAACAGCGGATCCAGAATTTTCTCTCTCCCGTATTTGCTTATTCTCCGGCTATTTATAGGAATAGGGAAGAGAAAAGAATTCCCTGTAAAATTCGTAATTTGGCTGATAATATTAGACGTCGTTGAAATACGCCAATTGTAATCAGGCAATTATTTTTAATACCACAAAACGGCTCAACGTTTGGCAATGCATTAGAAGCATCTATAGCGCCAGCCTTGGCTGATTAGTCCGACCGCTCATTGCCAATGCAGTTACTAAATCCATTTCAAGGCACATTAAATACATACACACGCATTAGATGCAACTCTATGCGTTTAACAAAGTTGCACAAAGTAATTGTCAAAAAATTGTATGCATCAAACATTTCAAAGAAACATATACATAAACAAAAAATCAGCTGATGAGTAATCTCGCTCTTAAGTGTATCTGTTTGATATGCCTTGATCCATTTTACGTAATGAATAGTTTTCAATTCCATATGATTTCCTTATAAAAACTAAAAGGCGAGCAATGGATCAAACTTCTTACTAAATTAAAAAGAAAAATGCGACTACGTTTGCTTTAAAGAAACGTTCTCGTAAACAAGCCAAATTATAATTGAAGTTGTAAACACAAGACACAATTTTTATGCCAAAATAAAATAGGGCATCTTAATGCAAATGCATGTTGCCAAATCAATACCAGCACCATCTTCATCAACATCTAAGTCTAATACAAATACGACTTACTAATCGCAGTAAACAAGCCAAATATTTAAGAAATTACATACTCGCACTTCAATATTTCAAGTAATTCAAGCTCAGTATATGTACATACATATGTATTTATTTATGTACATATGTATGTATGTACTCGTATCTACATATGTGTGCCTTCAATATAATCATAAACTAGATGCCATGATGACAAAAGTTTGTAGAATTTAAAGTATAGATTCAAATCTTTGATGATGAATATACTCTGGCATTGTGAGTAAACATGGACATTTTTTTATTGAATAATTTTTAACAATAACGAACGAATGAATAACTGACGCACGCATTTGTTAAGTCGGGAATCCGTTTGAATTGAACATCAAAAGCGGTATAAGTGCATATCTATACATATTTATATGTATTTGTCTGCTTACGCTTTATTGGCTGCACTTTTATGGTTACTCCAAGCAAACAACAATAACTACAAAAACAAATTAACAGCTACAAGAGCTACATATGTACATATCTATAATCCATATACCAGCTTGCCTAATGTATTTTTAAGTACAAACAAAAACTGGATTTATGACTTTATTTACACTCTTCATGTCTTCAAGTTTTAAATTTTTATAAGAAATCTTAACATATTGCAAAGAAACCTGTGATGCCCAGCGATGCGCACCTCGGACTCTCCTTCCTTAATCCCTCCCACCTTAACTCATAATCATAGGAAATAACCTGACCGACAACCGATAAACTTACAAAAAGTATAAAAAATATAGTTTTTTCCTTATTCACCCTGTGTTTCACAGGATGATAACAATTTTTTCGACTCGAAAAGTTCTCACATTCTTTACAGAAACGATGCACAGTTTACGAACTTCGCTAGCACACCCCAGTTCCTTCCTATGGAGTTCCTGCATGAGTTGCAGGCTTTGAGCCCTTTGAACCATTTATGGTTTAATCAGAGTAGAACTCAAACAATTAACTAAGCAATATGAAAATAAATTCAGTGAAGAGCGACTTTGACCCGCGCACGAAGGGTTCCGTACGGACACGAGATATATAATTCAATACGAACTTTAGCCTATATAAAATATAGTTTTGGAAGTTTTTTTTTCGTGTTTGGGTTTTTTTAGTTTTGGGGATTTTTGCGTTTATTAACGCTTTTTTAGTTTTGGCACTTTTTTCTCTTTTAATATACATACATTTGTAAAATTAGTGTATTTTTATATAGACTACAACAATAAACATTAAAATATTAAAAAATCAGAAATAATTCATAGTTAGGCTCAAGTTCAGTAATTTCAATTCTTATTGAATGAAATATTTTTATTAATTAATGTGAGTTTCTAAAGAAGAGAAGAAAAATTAAACTTAGACTTTAAGCTGGGGGAAATACCGATACTTTTCTGCGCAGCCACGCACTTCATCAGCACCCTAGTCTATCTACTTGGGTAGAGATTCTTATTAACATCAGCTATTTAACTTAAATGTACAATGAACGGAATATGAGAAACGATTGTTGTGTATACAATTGATTTACCTTTGGTAAACACATTTATAAGTATCACTATTAAATTTCTGTTTTTTCCAATTTTTCATATTTCTATTTAGGTTAGCACGAAATTATTTTACTCTACCTCAGTATGTTTAACTATTCTTACTTATCTTTTTACGATCATCACATTAATTATTTTTACTTATTCGATGTACCATCGGTACATGCATGTAAGTATTATTGTAGTGGTCTATGTTACTTGTTGTTGCATTCTACAGTTTTTACTTGGATTTCCAGCATTCTGAAACTGTGATGGCCAAGTGAACAGTGATTGCCAAGTGAACATATTTTTGTCACGTGCCCATGATGTATTAAGTGAGAAATTTTTAGATATTTTTTAATTGAACTGTAGTGAATTTTAATCAGAAATAATTCATAGTTAGGCTCAAGTTCAGTAATTTCAATTCTTATTGAATGAAATATTTTTATTAATTAATGTGAGTTTCTAAAGAAGAGAAGAAAAATTAAACTTAGACTTTAAGCTGGGGGAAATACCGATACTTTTCTGTGCAGCCACGCACTTCATCAGCACCCTAGTCTATCTACTTGGGTAGAGATTCTTATTAACATCAGCTATTTAACTTAAATGTACAATGAACGGAATATGAGAAACGATTGTTGTGTATACAATTGATTTACCTTTGGTAAACACATTTATAAGTATCACTATTAAATTTCTGTTTTTTCCAATTTTTCATATTTCTATTTAGGTTAGCACGAAATTAATTTACTCTACCTCAGTATGTTTAACTATTCTTACTTATCTTTTTACGATCATCACATTAATTATTTTTACTTATTCGATGTACCATCGGTACATGCATGTAAGTATTATTGTAGTGGTCTATGTTACTTGTTGTTGCATTCTACAGTTTTTACTTGGATTTCCAGCATTCTGAAACTGTGATGGCCAAGTGAACAGTGATTGCCAAGTGAACATATTTTTGTCACGTGCCCATGATGTATTAAGTGAGAAATTTTTAGATATTTTTTAATTGAACTGTAGTGAATTTTAATCAGAAATAATTCATAGTTAGGCTCAAGTTCAGTAATTTCAATTCTTATTGAATGAAATATTTTTATTAATTAATGTGAGTTTCTAAAGAAGAGAAGAAAAATTAAACTTTGACTTTAAGCTGGGGGAAATACCGATACTTTTCTGTGCAGCCACGCACTTCATCAGCACCCTAGTCTATCTACTTGGGTAGAGATTCTTATTAACATCAGCTATTTAACTTAAATGTACAATGAACGGAATATGAGAAACGATTGTTGTGTATACAATTGATTTACCTTTGGTAAACACATTTATAAGTATCACTATTAAATTTCTGTTTTTTCCAATTTTTCATATTTCTATTTAGGTTAGCACGAAATTATTTTACTCTACCTCAGTATGTTTAACTATTCTTACTTATCTTTTTACGATCATCACATTAATTATTTTTACTTATTCGATGTACCATCGGTACATGCATGTAAGTATTATTGTAGTGGTCTATGTTACTTGTTGTTGCATTCTACAGTTTTTACTTGGATTTCCAGCATTCTGAAACTGTGATGGCTAACCTAAATAGAAATATGAAAAATTGGAAAAAACAGAAATTTAATAGTGATACTTATAAATGTGTTTACCAAAGGTAAATCAATTGTATACACAACAATCGTTTCTCATATTCCGTTCATTGTACATTTAAGTTAAATAGCTGATGTTAATAAGAATCTCTACCCAAGTAGATAGACTGGGGTGCTGATGAAGTGCGTGGCTGCACAGAAAAGTATCGGTATTTCCCCCAGCTTAAAGTCTAAGTTTAATTTTTCTTCTCTTCTTTAGAAACTCACATTAATTAATAAAAATATTTCATTCAATAAGAATTGAAATTACTGAACTTGAGCCTAACTATGAATTATTTCTGATTAAAATTCACTACAGTTCAATTAAAAAATATCTAAAAATTTCTCACTTAATACATCATGGGCACGTGACAAAAATATGTTCACTTGGCAATCACTGTTCACTTGGCCATCACAGTTTCAGAATGCTGGAAATCCAAGTAAAAACTGTAGAATGCAACAACAAGTAACATAGACCACTACAATAATACTTACATGCATGTACCGATGGTACATCGAATAAGTAAAAATAACACTAGTTTACAGCCAAAAAATACCAAGAACGCCACATGTCTAGATAAGTTAATTGGGACCTCCTGAACACGAATATCGCTGTTATTTTTTTTCCTAAGTACCGTTTTTTAGATAACGGTACTTTTGTGTTTTTCGGTGCATGGTCCCACTCAAACCCTTGTGGAGCCCAACCAAAAAGTCCGATCAAAATAAATGGCATATCGTTGGAAAGCTACTTGCATGTATTTTCCGTCGATATGCTGGAAATTTCTATCTGACATGAAATGGCTGAGTTATGGCACCTCAAAGTTCAAAATTTGCCTATTTTTTACGTTTGTTTCAAAATTTTTCATTTTTATTTCGTTTTTTTTCTACGTTATAGTAAAGATCTGGAATGTTTTATTTTTTTACCAAATAGTTTATTTAATTACCAACATTTTAAGCGTAATTTAAAAAAAAATTGGTGAAAAATAAAGTTTTTATTAAGGATTTTGTGGAACGACAATATTTTCATTTTCATTGCTCACACACTATATTCGGCGTCCAACAGTAAAAATTTAAATTAAAATGTCGAGCGACTTGAACTTTTGCGTTTTTTTTCTGTCTTACATACTTATATAAATGCAAACATAACATATACATACATATATGCACGTTTGTCAACTGCATTTCAAGAATTTTCCATAAGAAAAATTTTACAAACACTTCTTTATATCTATCCCTATTTTTTTTCATTTCATTACCTACCAACAAACACATGCACATTAAACATAAAACACCATAAAATGTGGGAAACTTTTAATAGAATTAAAAATCCATTAGCCATAATTAGCCGTGGACACCGAATAATGCATGTAACAACTGCCGAACAATATTAAATAAAATTGGTAAGGGTCAAGAGTGTTTCTTCACATTTGGAAAGCCAATGCAATGGAGAAACCAGATCAACCATACAACAGATTGTTATTTCTGTTTAACGGAAAAGGCTATCGGACGTAGAATTGAACCAGTTTATCCAGTTGTTAGCTCGGTGACGCTGCCAGTGCCGCACTCAGTATCGTGCCCCAAACCGCAGCTGATTGAAGCGGGTCCCACAGAAATACGAAAAAGAACAATAAAAAATGATTCATCAGATGAGTGCAGTGAACCAGAAATGCAATCAAATAAGAAACCCCATTTACTTACTCAGGCCGAGCTTAATGATTTGTGCCGAGATTTGTATTTGACGAAATCGAAATCTGAATTACTTGCATCACGATTGCAACAGTGGGGATATTGTGCTCCTGAGACACGTGTTACATATTACCGTGATCGCAGCAAAGAACTTGCACTTTTGTTCGCAAAAACGGCAAACTTTTGTTTTTGTGCCAACATATGTGGTCTTTTCTATGCTCTCCAACAAAATTATGACCCAGAGGAATGGCGTCTTTTTCTGGATGGAGGCAAGGATAGTTTGAAGGCAGTCTTGCTTCATAAAGGGAATACGAAACCATCAATTCCAATCGGATATGGAAAATACATAAAGGAAACATATGAAGCAATTAAAGAACTTCTTGATCTCATACATTATGACCAACATCAATGGAAAGTTTGCTCTGATTTTAAATTAGTTGCCATACTATCTGGATTGCAAGGGGGCAATACGAAGTATCCCTGCTTTCTATGTCTATGGGACAGCCGTGACCGTCAGAATCACTACACCCGAAAAGTTTGGCCTGAGCGAAGTGAACGTACGCACGGAGAGTACAATATCAAAAATGACCCACTCATTCCTCAGGAGAAGATAATACTTCCTCCATTACATATTAAGCTTGGGTTATTTACAAATATTGTGAAAAAGTTGCCAAAAGACGGTCTTGCCATGAATTACCTTAAACAAAAATTTCCGAGAGCCACAGCGAGCAAAATTGAAGCAGGTATATTTGATGGACCTCAAATTCGGGCTCTGTATGGTGACCAAGCATTTAATGAGTGTTTAGGTCCAGCTCATTTGGAGGCATGGGAAGCATTCCAAGACATCGTTCACAACTTTTTGGGAAATTACAGAAGTCCTGATTACGCTGAGAAGATCGATATATTACTGCAAAAATTCAATGCCATTGGTAAGCTTTGAGTGAAAGCATGTATATCCATGTTATCATTTGAAAATTTATTCTTTTTAACTTTTAGGTTCAAATATGACACCTAAATTACACTTCTTATTCAGTCATTTGGATATTTTCCCCACGAACTTGGGCTCCGAAAGTGATGAACAAGGTGAAAGATTTCACCAGGAAATGGAAGAAATCGAGAGACGTTACAAAGGCTGGTGGGATGAACAAATGATGGCGGACTATTGTTGGTTCCTCATTCGCGAAGATCCATCAAAAAAAAAACGCAAAAGTTCAAGTCGCTCGACATTTTAATTTAAATTTTTACTGTTGGACGCCGAATATAGTGTGTGAGCAATGAAAATGAAAATATTGTCGTTCCACAAAATCCTTAATAAAAACTTTATTTTTCACCAATTTTTTTTTAAATTACGCTTAAAATGTTGGTAATTAAATAAACTATTTGGTAAAAAAAATAAAACATTCCAGATCTTTACTATAACGTAGAAGAAAAACGAAATAAAAATGAAAAATTTTGAAACAAACGTAAAAAATAGGCAAATTTTGAACTTTGAGGTGCCATAACTCAGCCATTTCATGTCAGATAGAAATTTCCAGCATATCGACGGAAAATACATGCAAGTAGCTTTCCAACGATATGCCATTTATTTTGATCGGACTTTTTGGTTGGGCTCCACAAGGGTTTGAGTGGGACCATGCACCGAAAAACACAAAAGTACCGTTATCTAAAAAACGGTACTTAGGAAAAAAAAATAACAGCGATATTCGTGTTCAGGAGGTCCCAATTAACTTATCTAGACATGTGGCGTTCTTGGTATTTTTCCAAATTAAAAATTTGTAAAGCTGTGTAATTAATGTGATGATCGTAAAAAGATAAGTAAGAATAGTTAAACATACTGAGGTAGAGTAAAATAATTTCGTGCTAACCTAAATAGAAATATGAAAAATTGGAAAAAACAGAAATTTAATAGTGATACTTATAAATGTGTTTACCAAAGGTAAATCAATTGTATACACAACAATCGTTTCTCATATTCCGTTCATTGTACATTTAAGTTAAATAGCTGATGTTAATAAGAATCTCTACCCAAGTAGATAGACTAGGGTGCTGATGAAGTGCGTGGCTGCACAGAAAAGTATCGGTATTTCCCCCAGCTTAAAGTCTAAGTTTAATTTTTCTTCTCTTCTTTAGAAACTCACATTAATTAATAAAAATATTTCATTCAATAAGAATTGAAATTACTGAACTTGAGCCTAACTATGAATTATTTCTGATTAAAATTCACTACAGTTCAATTAAAAAATATCTAAAAATTTCTCACTTAATACATCATGGGCACGTGACAAAAATATGTTCACTTGGCAATCACTGTTCACTTGGCCATCACAGTTTCAGAATGCTGGAAATCCAAGTAAAAACTGTAGAATGCAACAACAAGTAACATAGACCACTACAATAATACTTACATGCATGTACCGATGGTACATCGAATAAGTAAAAATAATTAATGTGATGATCGTAAAAAGATAAGTAAGAATAGTTAAACATACTGAGGTAGAGTAAAATAATTTCGTGCTAACCTAAATAGAAATATGAAAAATTGGAAAAAACAGAAATTTAATAGTGATACTTATAAATGTGTTTACCAAAGGTAAATCAATTGTATACACAACAATCGTTTCTCATATTCCGTTCATTGTACATTTAAGTTAAATAGCTGATGTTAATAAGAATCTCTACCCAAGTAGATAGACTAGGGTGCTGATGAAGTGCGTGGCTGCACAGAAAAGTATCGGTATTTCCCCCAGCTTAAAGTCTAAGTTTAATTTTTCTTCTCTTCTTTAGAAACTCACATTAATTAATAAAAATATTTCATTCAATAAGAATTGAAATTACTGAACTTGAGCCTAACTATGAATTATTTCTGATTAAAATTCACTACAGTTCAATTAAAAAATATCTAAAAATTTCTCACTTAATACATCATGGGCACGTGACAAAAATATGTTCACTTGGCAATCACTGTTCACTTGGCCATCACAGTTTCAGAATGCTGGAAATCCAAGTAAAAACTGTAGAATGCAACAACAAGTAACATAGACCACTACAATAATACTTACATGCATGTACCGATGGTACATCGAATAAGTAAAAATAATTAATGTGATGATCGTAAAAAGATAAGTAAGAATAGTTAAACATACTGAGGTAGAGTAAAATAATTTCGTGCTAACCTAAATAGAAATATGAAAAATTGGAAAAAACAGAAATTTAATAGTGATACTTATAAATGTGTTTACCAAAGGTAAATCAATTGTATACACAACAATCGTTTCTCATATTCCGTTCATTGTACATTTAAGTTAAATAGCTGATGTTAATAAGAATCTCTACCCAAGTAGATAGACTAGGGTGCTGATGAAGTGCGTGGCTGCACAGAAAAGTATCGGTATTTCCCCCAGCTTAAAGTCTAAGTTTAATTTTTCTTCTCTTCTTTAGAAACTCACATTAATTAATAAAAATATTTCATTCAATAAGAATTGAAATTACTGAACTTGAGCCTAACTATGAATTATTTCTGATTAAAATTCACTACAGTTCAATTAAAAAATATCTAAATATTAAAAAATTTAAATTAAAGGGTTATCCATCAGTTAATGCAATTTTGACTATGTAATTTTGACAACTTGCTATATCTTGGAGACCGTAAGGGGTAAACTCTTGAAATTTTCAAAAACGGTAAAACTAAAAAATCCGAAAATTATAAAATAGCAAAACTGAAAAAAATCGCCAAAACCTGAAAAAAATCGCCAAAAATTTCAAAAAAAACGACAAAATTAAAAAAAATTCTAGCACTAAAATAAATCGACAAATTCAAAAAAAAATCGTTTAAATGAAAAAAATCGCCAATATGAAAAAAACCCCAAAAACCGAAAAAAAATCGCCAAAACGCGAAAAATGCGCCAAAACCAAAATAATTGTTTATGTGAAAAAAAATCGCCAAAATTAAAAAAATCGGCAAATTTAAAAAAAATCGCCATAACGAAAAAAATCGCCAAAATTTAAAATAAACGCCAAAAAACAGAAAAAAATCCTCAAAACGAAAAAAAAGTGCCAAAACTAAAAAAAAATTGTCAAAACCAAAAAAAATCACCTATATGTAAAAAAACGCCAAAATTAAAAAAAAATCGCCAAAATAAAAAAATCGCCAAAATAAAAAAACGCCAAAATAATAAAAATTGCCAAAATTAAAAAAACTTCAAAAACCAAAAAAAATCGCCAAAACGTGAAAAAAGTGCCAAAACTCAGAAAGCTCCAATAAATTAAATAAACCCCCAAACTAAAAAAAAAACGCTTAAAACCTAAAAAACCCAACAACGAAAAAAATGCCAAAACTATAGTTTATATTGTTCGTATTGAATTACATATATCGTGCCCGTACGGAACCCTTAGTGCGCGGGTCAAAGTCGCACTTCACTGAATTTATTTAGTTTTGACACTTTTTTTCTCATTTTGGCGATTTTTTTCGGTTTCGGCGTTATTTAACTTTGGAGATTTTCGCGAGAAATTGCAAAATTTTAAACAAGCCATATCAAAATATCAATAAAAATCGCGAAAATGACGAAAATTCGCAAAAAGTTACTAACAGTCTAAAATTTTTTAAAAATCGGCAAAACTGTTAGGAGGCTGAAAGCATGCAAAATCGCGTTTATCACGAACTTTGCAAAAAATCGCCAGAATTTGCAAAATTTTAAACAATGCATAACATTGATTAAAAATCGCCAAAAATGTAAGGAATGCAAAAAATTTTATAAAAACCGCGAAGATTCGCAAAAAGCTACTAACCGCGGAATGATAACAAAGTTTAATATTTTTTAAAAATTACAGAACTGTTAACTGAAACTGAAATCATGCAAAAAGTCGCTTTTATCGCGAAGTGTGCAAAAATTCGCGAATTCGAAGCAAGTTGGAATAAGAGTGATTGTCTTCTTCAGAATCGCCTGAAATTTTTTGATTTTTTTATGAAATTGTAATTTTCCTTATTTTTTAATCACCAGAACCCACCATTAACATTTCTGCAGTATATTATTCGCATAATGCCGATTTTTTTGTTTTTTTTGCTTTTATTAATTTCAAAATATTTTCGTTAATTTTATTCTTTATCTTCTTCTTTTTAAATATTCTGCATTTTTAAAAGTCTAACAACACCTACAACAGGCTGTTCACATCTACCGTAGTTGTAGCTAATACAATCTACAATCTACATTAGATTGTCAATTGGGTAATTAATTTTTTATAGAAATTTGTGCTTTGTATCATTTTCAAATATTATTCAACAACGATCATTAAAATTTTGGGTACTTTTTATTAACTTCGAAGTACGCCAACAAGAGTGTGATGTCCTTTTTCATAAATTTCTTTTTTATATATCATATTGCATATAATATTCGTATTCGTATTCGTATTCGCGAATATCGTTTCAAATATTCGTATTCGCATTCACGAATATCTTTTGAAATATTCGTATTCCTATTCGTTTCGTACATCACTACTACATACATATGTATATTTTTTTAAATTTCACTAATATTCAGCCCAGTTATGAATATTCATTTGTTTCCGGGGAATAATCCTCCTATTCTAAATAGCGGGGGAATAAGCAAATACGGGAGAGAGTAAAATCTGGATCAGCAGTTTAATGTTTACATATTTTTCTACACTAACGAATAGTTGTTCAGCAATAGAAATTTAATAAAAATTTTATATTTTCATTGTCAATAAAATTGCGTGTTAATATATTTGTTTTTGTTTAAATAAAAATAAAATAAACAGTGTAACTATTCACAGACATGCCGAATAACTTTGTGATGAGAAAGTGGCGTGAAAACTGAGCCAGGTGCAGATGCAAATAGATTAAATTCTCAAGGAAATTGTAAATTGTATAAAGTTTTTCTTATCGGTCTTGATAATATTAGAAGGAAATAAATCTTTCTTAAAGGAGGCCTGCAAAATTTAGTGTTTTAGTATTTGTTCTGAATACAGAAGTAGTTTATGTTTTTGAAGTGCATGTGCGCACGGTTTAGATAAAAATGAAAAAATACAATAATTTAGTATTTATTTAAACTTTTTGTTCTAAATAAATGCTTATACTATTGTTTTACCACATTTATTAATATGATTTTTAAATTTTTGCATTAGTTCCCTTCAAAATGTTTGGGGAGAAAACTCTCAAAAAATTCTCCCTCTCCCTCATGTCCAGAATACCTACTTTTTTCCCGGGGAAATTTTGATTCATAATAGGAGGAATGGGAAAAGGAAAAAACTCCCGGGGAATTGCTATTCATAATCTAAATTATCTAAATGCCAAAGGCAATATAGAAAAATCGGACATAAATTAACACCGAGTTTGACGTTTTATCTTCGCAATAATTTGCAACGAAAAACTGTTGACAATTATTGCCGCAATTATTGCAAGCACTGGCAATGAGCTGAATCCATTGGCAATATCAATATATTGACATTTGCTGCAATATATGTTAATGAATTTATTGCCAGTCTAGACGGGAGGTTAGTGATTCGCATGATATTGATATATGATACATATATTTGCATTGATATTTCGTGATAAGAAGTTCCAAAAGCTCTTAATTCCACATTATTGGCTTTTTTAGTAACATACTTATGTATGTATTTATTTTTATTTTTAATAATTATTATGTACTTATGCTTTACACCATTTAATTTTTTTAAGCACTTGTACTTGTATTAACTTTGAAAGCTGAAAAAGAATAAAATATAACAAGAATGAAAAAGAACAGAGTGATGTTGTTCCTGTCCTTCTTTCTTTTCTACTTCGTTCGACCACAGGTTTTTTGATCATATAATAGTAAGATGAAGGGAGGAGAAATTTACAGGCAGTAGGGCATAAAAATGGTATACGCTCCCGTAAATATACATCCTCACAAAAACATAAATGTGAAAAAAGACTAAGTTCCTGTCCAAATTTTCGGTCATTAAAAGTAGTGAGATATAAACTTTTACCAAGTTCTTGTTTGCCACAATACCTAACACAGAAATATGTTATGTATTTTATAAATTTGTAATCGTAAGGGTATCATATAATTTTTAGACAATCTGCTAACTTGAAAATATTTTTACCGATTTTAAAAATGAACAAATAAAAATTTTCTCTCCTTTTTTAGAAAAGTAAAAATTATGCCAAGTTAACAGATTATCTAAACATTATATGATACGCTTACGATTACAGATTTATATAATACATAACATACCGACGACCGACTTTTATATCTGCTAGTGCTCGTGCGCCTAGATACATATGTACACACATGCATACATACACACATAAGTAAAATTTGTTTTGAGAAAAAAGTTGAAAAATTTTCTCTTGGTATCAAGAATCGGTACCGACGGGGATAAACAGATAAACAATTTGAATGGAGTTTTTATTGATATTTTTTTGAAATGTTAATACATATCGAATTGTATAGCTTGCCCTTGCCCTCAGATCGTTCAAAATCAGCATTGCGAATGTTCGAAAAATAATATCGTTATTAACAAAACCACTACATATTTTTTCTTGTGTAGAAATTTCAATTTGAGTATGTTCAAAGCAATTTTAATTGTTTTTTTTTTATTTATTTTTATTGAATCTATTGCGGCTGATGAGTAATTTTTGGTAAATTATTTCGTTATTTCAGCACATATTATCACATGCACTCATGTACATACAATTAAATAATTTTCCTCATTTATTTTATACAATTCGAAAAAGCAATTGACAAAAAGTATGTCAAAATGCGTAAACAATTCGCCTCAAATCAGTTCAATGCACTTTTACATTGAGCTCGAACAAAGTTTATTAAATTTTTTTTACAGGGGCAAAAGTGGGTAAGTGCTAGGAATGCCAAACGGGAAATCCCGAACCCGAAAATCCCGGGATTTAATTGTAAAGTTTAATCCCGGGATTTCTTTTTCGGGATTTCATTGCAATTTTGTAAAAAGTTATTTATAAATTAAAATTTTCGTTAATTTTATGGTATTTTTTTATAATATTTAAAAGTCCCATACAGTTTTATAAGTGCAGTTTTAACAATTTAATGACTATTCGTGACATATTTCTTTTAAATTAACAACATAAGCAAAATAATTTAACTACTTTCTCACGGTTATTGTCATCAAAGGTGCTAAAATATACAACTAAGAATTATTTTGAAAACAAAAATAATAATATGAGCTTTGGAAGGGTAATAACATTTGGAAAATTCATAAGTTTGACAAATTTATTCCGTCTTACTCTATATTATGAGAGCAATTATGAAATAAAATTCCACGAGAAATTTTTCCCGGGGAATAATTTCAAACAGTAGCAAATAATAGGGAATATAATATAATTTATATATAAATTATTTGCTGGGTTTTGTATTAGTTTCAAAGCCTACTAAGCTTATTTTGTCTTTGTGATGTTCAAAAATATTATTATTCTATGAATTCTCATATAGTTTTTGAAAGTCTGTGCATAAAGTAAGATGTTTGTGACTGTTCAAAATTTGTGGTGGAAGTCTACTGATGATTTGGTTCAAGCGCCAATGAAATACGTATACAGACCAAGCTAAACCACCAGCAAATAAATTTCAAATTAATAATAGGGAAAACAAAAAAAAATCTAATTGGAGAAGGGAGAAATTTATTGCGGAAATTTATTCATAATTGCATTGTATAACTAACTGAATGTCGACTCCTCAACGTTATAAAAAAATTAGCACTTATCTACTTTTCGGTAACAATTCAGTACCATTGACAGCTCCTTACAATTGAAGTAGAATACAATACAAGGCAAGAGCAAACTTTTTGTTGTCGGGTTAACGTAAACGTAAGAAATATTTACCGGATAATGCGTTTCGTCTTTCAAAAGTCCATAGATATGTAAGTATGTTCGTGTTGGTTAAGATTATATAAAAAATGTACATATGTATATTGAAAACTAAAACAAATTTTCATATTAGTTATGGTTTTCGGTATAAATTCTCTAACATCAAATGTGATTAATCTACTTAAAAATAGATGAGAAAAATTTTTTGATTTTTATTTTATTCTCCTATTAGAAAATTGTTAACTTTAAAGATATATTATCAATATAAAAACTTTTAAAATGCATAAAATTTGTTATTAAAGTAATATTTATTAAAAAAAACTAATTTATTTTGCCAACAAATTGTAGATCCCGAAATCTCGAAAATCCCGAAAAATCCCGGGATCCCGAAAATCAATCCCGATTGGCATCCCTAGTAAGTGCGTACATGATTGAAGAAGTTGAAGACATCAAACGAAAAATTTGCATTTACTGCATGCATATCGAGTCATAACAGCTAAAATATATTAAGCACACACACACATTTTTTGGATTTCGTTTTTTTTTTTTTAATCGACTATTTACTATCGCAATTAACAGAATTTTATGTCAAAAAATTAAGTTCGATAATCATGTCGCTTAAGGTTTTTTGGCGGTTATGGCACGATATACGGTTAAATTAAGAAGGCTGCACAAATTGCGCGGAAAAAATCGTTTTAAGGTTCGCAATTTCCCAAATAAAAATTTAGATAAGCCTTGACTTTTTTGCACAAACCATGATGAATGAAATTTTTTATATAAGACAAAAAGAAGCAGGCATCGCCGCGCACACTCATTCATTTGACGTTTATATTTGAGTGCATGCTGCACTTGAGAGGTGTGTTGTCATTTGATTAATGTTCATTTTATGTTTTTTAATGTTTATTTTTGAGCAATCAAGAGAACTCACACGTTTAATAAAATTTAAACGTAACAATATATTACCTCAATTCAAGACAAAATTTAAATAAAATTCTATATACAGTAGTTTTTATTTAGCTGCCTTTTGTTTAAGTGCACTTTTGACTTAACTGCCTAAAATGGTAAATTTCTGTCACTATTCTTTACAATCCTATACAAATTCGTTTTTTAAGTGCACTTTCTATACCTGCACATTTAAGATAAGTGCCCTAAATGGTATTTTTAAAATATTTTCATACAAAAAATTAATGTTAGCTGCACATTGACTTAAATGCACAAAGTATATTTTTCTGTAATTATTGTACAAAATCCTTTTTTTAAGTGCTCTTTGTATAACTGCGCATTTAACATATTTTTAGGAAGTTTTAAATTATTCTCATATAAAAAATTTCAGTTAGCTGCATACGTTAAAAAATGAGGCTACATAAATATGCAACCATGTATGTTTATAAAACTGAAGCCAAAAATTGTAAACCTGCACATTTATTCAGGTAAGTGCATTTAAGATAACAGCATTTTTGACTTATCTGCACAAAAAGTCGTGCAAAGTTGATTGTGCAGCTAAGTCAAAATTACTGTATTCCTATTTTCATTGTAGTGTTTACGTTAGTCTTGCTATTGATATTCATGGAATGGAAAAATTATATTTATTTTGTAATATTGGTGAACTTCAAATGAAAATCGTTCGTTTTAAATAACTGACAAATACACATAACACGGTGCGACAGTCCAAAAAACCTGGGACCCGATATTATTTTTCTTGTAGGGCTTGTCGAGTTAAAGAAGAACCCAATAGTGAAATATGCCGGACACCTCCAAAATCCGGATTTACGGTTAAAAACCCGTTTTTTTTACCTTTGCGCACTTATTAGCCTGTAACTTTATTGATAATGATCCGATTTTTAATTTCTTACTAGATTTGGGAATAATAAACTAAGATCTTTCGAGTGATATATAATTTATCTAAGAAAACTTGAGAAATTTGGGTATTATTGTCCAGCAAACACTAATTTTGAGGATTTTACCAAAAACTTTCAACTTTGGTGACGTTTTTATACATTAAAAAGTACGTTTATTTACGATTACAATGCATACTTGGGGTTAAAAATAGATAAGCAATTGACTGAGTTATTTAACTTTTCATGAAAACAAATTTTTTACCAAAATGCCTGCACAATGTTTTTGGTGTTGTTTTTATACACCTTACAAATCAATGTTATACTAAACTCAAAAAAAATATTACAAATTGTTTCATGGCGAGATGGTCATACTTTGCGACCATAACGATTCCGTGCACGACTATCCCATTCACAAAGATAGCACGGATATTTTGCGTAACGACCTTGCATACCAAATAAAATTGTCAAAACCTTCGACTTTCCATTTGTGGGTAGTATAGTTAACAAAAATTATTATATTTTTCATCTTTTGTATTAGTCGCATATGCGATTGGAACTGAAGGTAATTGATTTTGATTAGTGTCTTTTTATTGGGAATTGTTACAATTTAAGTTTAACATTTATTAACGCACTAATAATCCCAAATTATTATTTTACTTATTCAGTAAAATAATTTTTTATTAAAAATATATTGAAGTTGATTATTGAGGGGTTTAGCTGGATCCAGGATAAATGTAGCAACTAGATTTTGCTTCTCAAGAGCAGACCTTGACTATTTGACGGCCTTTAATGTCAGAAATACAAAATATTTTATTATCCAAACATTTCCGTCCACCAAAGGAAAAGGAACCCTATTGTTTTCGCTACTTCCTCAGGAACCGTAAGAGCTACGGACCTGAAATTTGGGCAGAGTATGTAGAACCTTGGCCGATACAACAACAAATAATTTTTATACAGACTACAACAATTAACACTAAAATTTAAACAAATAAATAAATTAATCAATTAATCTATCAGTTAATGCAATTTTGACAATCTTGGAAACCGTAAAAGGCAAACTCTTGAAATTTTCAAAAACGCTAAAATTAAAAAATCCCAAAATTATAAAATCGCCAAACCAGAAAAAAATCATCAAAAACTAAAATAAATCGCCAAAACCATAAAAAAGCATCATATTAAAAAATTTCTAACACTAAAATAAATCGACAAACCGAAAAAATCTCGAAAAAAGTGCCAAAACTAAAGAAATCGCCTAAATGAAAAAAAAAAAATCGCCAAACTGTAAGAAACGCCAAAAACCGAACAAATCGACAAAACGAGAAAAAAAAATGCAAAAACTAAAAGAAGCGCCAAAACTAAAAAAAAAACGCCAGAAATCGAAAAACAGTCACAACTAAAAAACTAAAATTTCTTATTAACTGCACGGCGTGTTCAATAAATTTGTTTGGAGGGATACGGGGATTACTCTTTGTCATATTAACTATTTTGCTTTCTTCTCGTACAGATAATATTTTTGAGCATCTGGATCGTGGCGTAAAAGCTAATATACTTGTATTTTTGACATTATACATATTTGACACGTTCGACGGACGAATATGTTATCTCAATAGTCTTACCAATTTTTGGGAAGCTATTGCCTTCTTCCTGCATTTTTATAATTATTTTTTTCCGAAACACTGGCTTCCATATTCGAAATTCTAAATGGATCCAGAAATTCTTAAAAAGTACGAGTGACAAAAATTAACATAAACAAGTGAACGCAGACTTTTTGTATTGTTGAAGTTCCGTTAAAGGAAAACTGGAGAGATGAATGTATATAGTTAACTAATGCCTGTACTTTAAGATTTTTCTTATAAATTTCATTGGTTAAACCTCTTTCATTACTGGTTTTAATCGCAAGAAATCCGTTAAAAGTTTCGAATAGTATTGAGTATCCAAACGAAAATTATTGAGTATTGAGAATTTATCTGCACTAATATAAAATAATTCGTGTTTCTACCCCGCCACAATCATATGTTTATGACTCTAACTAAAAACTTCCTTCACTGTACTAAATGAAATGCACAAAACAGAAAAAAATTTGTTATCCAGTAATAGAAAAAATTATAGTAAAACACTTGTGACATACATATTAATTTGAAGTGGTTTTTTTAAAACAAACAATGGACAGAATGGAATTTGATTATTATAGGTACTCACTTTTCAATATAAATACTCGTATGTTTGTTATTCCTCAAATTGAGTTTTCAATATTTACCTGAAAAAAAGAAGAAGAAAAAACTTTAAAATTGTTTATATACATAAGTACATACATAGTATATTAACCATGTTACAATAATATAACATGTGACGTATGAAATTAATTTTGACTTCTGTTCCAATTATTTGTTTACTGATTTTTCGTAAACAGAGAGGAAAGCGTTGCCACACGCAAGTACGGGGAAATTTTTTCAGGAATGATTTTAGAAAATGTGTAATTGTACTTTTAAATAGTAAATGTGATTGTTTATTCTTATAGGTTATTTTATTAATCACATTTTTTGAATTGTGACGTTGTAGAAGTAAATAAGCGATATGTTGAATAGTGACTCCCTGAAATAAAGATTTACTTCATAGCTTTTCTTAAGCCTTTGATGTAGAAAATTTTTAAGCAAAAAATCCATGAGGCAACTAGATAAAGAAGAAGAAATATACAACCACCGAAGCCATTAAATATTTGAAATATTTTTTATTTTATTATACACATACGGAAAAGTAACCAAATTCATTCACCCTTGTATCGTTTATTCTTGGATGATTACGAGACAATGCAAATGCATACATTCTTCATCGTTTTATGTAACAGTAGAAGCCGCATTTTCATACTGAGTTTCTGTATTCAGATGATATTAGGCGGGCTTCTTCAATATCTGTGTTGACTTTCATAAGGAGAGTCATACAGATATTGATTTAATTTAATTTAAATATCAATGGCACAAAATATCCATCAGTTGCCTCAGTGCCGGTCCCCTATTCTATTTTATTCTATTATATTATATTCCATAGACATTATTTCCATGTACATATATTATTGCATGCCAGCAGTTATTTCCTGAATTATTTTTTATAATTGCAGGTCGCACATCACATTCACTGAATAGATCGCCCTTGGCAAAATGAACATATTCAAATGTATATACAAAAGGGAATTTTCTTGGAGCCACCTATCGATAGAAAATTACAAGATTCGGTTCAAATCATCCAACCCTCGGCTGCTGAACCTTCAACTCTAGTGATGCCAACATGGCGCACAGCATAGAATTTACCCTTGGGCACAATTACCAGCGAGTAAAAGAGATGTGCTCGGTGGCAGCAACAGAGTCCCTGAGCAATAAGTTCAAAGTCACTGTTCGTGGGTAAACAGCCATTACAGAAGAAAACCTCACGCCTTAATAATTTGCTCTTTACTAGTTCTCCAATGCATTGAATTTTTTTTTTTGCACTTTCCTTCACTGCGGCAGCCGATTCTTAAACGCAACAAAAAATTGTTAATTCTTCAGCACGCACCGCTGTTTTGTTTATTCTTCTTGGTAGCTACCAATGCAGCTCGTTAATAATAAATCAAACAAAATTAAAATTAGTTAATTTTAATTATTATTTTTCGAACTTAATTTATTTTTATATTTATAATTTAAACGGGCTAAAGTTCGTAACGCTTTTTAAGCCAAATTATATGTGATAATTATTAATGAACAAATAACATCAAAGTGAGTTGTAAATATTCTGACAACACATACATACATAGTTGAACGGAACAGCCAGCCGTTTTCGAAGGCCACGAAACCTAAAAGAACGCTGATGATGAAGGTTTAGTGGCCTTCGAAAACGGCTGGCTGTTCCGTTCAACTATGTATGTATGTGTTGTCAGAATATTTACAACTAACTTTGATGTTATTTGTTCATTAATAATTATCACATGTAATTTGGCTTAAAAAGCGTTACGAACTTTAGCCCGTTTAAATCATAAATACACAATTAAAATTGTTAAATTTTTAGATTCTTTAATTGAACTGTAGTGAATTTTTAATCACGTGACAAAATATGTTCACTTGGCTATTACTGTCCACTTGGCTATCACAGTTTCAGAAGGCTGGAATAACCAAAAATAAAACTGTAGAATCCAACAACAAGTAACATAAGACCACTACAATAATACTTACATGTATGTACCGATGGTACATCGAATAAGTAAAAATAATTAATGTGATGATCGTAAAAGATAAGCAAGAATAGTTAAACATACTGAGGTAGAGTAATACAATTTCGTGCTAACCTAAATAGAAAAATGAAAAAATGGAAAATAACAGAAAATTAATAGTGATACTTATAAATGTGTTTACCAAAGGTAAATCAATTGTATACACAACAATCGTTTCTCATATTCCGTTTCATTGTAAATTTAAGTTAAATAGCTGATGTTAATAAGAATATCTACCCAAGTAGATAGACTAGGGTGCTGATGAAGTGCGTGGCTGCACAGAAAAGTATCGGTATTTCCCCCAGCTTAAAGTCTAAGTTTAATTTTTCTTCTCTTCTTTAGAAACTCACATTAATTAATAAAAATATTTCATTCAATAAGAATTGAAATTACTGAACTTGAGCCTAACTATGAATTATTTCTGATTAAAAATTGTTAAATTTTTTTTTATCAAAAAATATTTTTTTTTTAATTTTTGAACTAACAAAACAAACAGTCAAAAAAGTGAACTAAAAGTCGGATTTCAGAAATGAAATGAAATGAAACGGTAGCGTTATTTTTGAGAGTAAAAAATAATCGGCATAAACTCAAAATTTTAGTTAATATGGCGACGAAAAGAGCTAATGGTTTTACCTTTATATTATTGTATCATGGTATTAACATTTTTTTATTATGATTTTATTTATTTTTTTTTTTTAGTTTTTTAACATTTTCCATTGACTTCTTTTCTCTAATCCAAAGCCCACAGCAACGAATGAAGAAGCTGCCGTTATACTGGCTGTCAATGTAACATTTTAGATACATGTTTTTTATCTCTACACAAATAACGCAACATACATATTTTTAAACTTCAACTTAAGAAGAAATTAAAGCACCTAAACTTTGGGTCCCAAAGCGATATCCAAGGCCATAAATGAACATACATACATACATACATACTTGTTTACATACATCCATAATTATAAAAAAAAATTATGAAGACATGGTCGGTGTAAAAAGTAATAAAAAGACTTTTGCTATCTTCCGCTTATTAAAAATAAATTTTACCGCAAAAAGCAGGGCAGTAAGAAAGTTTAGAGCCATTAAACTCATTTAGCATAACAATTTTACAGTGCACTGACTTGGTAATCGCATAATTAAACTGTTTCTAGGAGATTTGCGAAACTAAACACACAAACAAACATTTTATATTTAAAGCTTAAATGTCAAACATGTACGAAAATAAAACAAGGACTAACGTAAACAAAATTGTGTTTAAATATTTAATTAATTGGAAAGTTTAATTGACTCGAATTACTTTTTTGATGTGTAAACATCTATACGCTAGTGTGTAAAAATCTTTTTCACAATACAATCACAAATTTTGAGTAAGATCGTAAAGCGTTATCAAATCGGTGTGAGCTATGTATGAATGTATTAGTGTAATCAACAAGAACCAACCCGAAGTACAGAGAAACTTCCGTGCAGGAAATGTCACTGGTGAATCAGTACTGATTCACTATTGACTTTGTCGCCAGTACTACTGACTAATTATAGAGTGGGTTATAATGCTTTTTGCTATAGACATTTAACATGTGCGTGTCATTGCAATGAAAAGCAAATACTGACATTGGAACTACCGATTAGATAGTTTTTTAGGGACCATATGAAGACATTGGAAACATATAGCAGCCACTAGCACATTTTAGTTATTCTAGTATAATCCTTTGATAATGAAATTGCGAATTTTGTTCACATTTTGGTATTTTATTAAACAAATATATAAAAAATGGAACTTATAATTAAAAAACATGCATTAATTAATTAATTAATTCATTTAATCGTTCAGCATATCGCCAGCAACTAGGGATTTTGTTTGCCATCTCTATTAAATAAATACACATTTGTTAATCAAAAATTTTATGTTTGGCTAAATTAGTAAAATCAAACACTTACGAATGAATCTGCAAATATGACAAATCTTTAACTGATGGCACAAAATCTTCCACAGGATAAAACAATTTCCATAATTGGCACTTTCACTTAAAATTTTAATTTAATTTTAACATTTTCTATTTTTTACAATATGGATTGTTATGTTATATCTTTTTGGCAAATCCTTTTTGTGTATTTTTTTAAATTATTGTTCAATACATTCAAATTCACCTTTTAATTTGATATCTTAAACTAATTTTTATAAACACTTAAATTTTGCTTTACGTCACTTTTGTTTTCAAAAGTGAAAGTCTGTGCATAAGATAAGGGGTTTGTGACTATTCAAAATATGTGGTTAAAGTCTACTGATGATTTGTTACAGCAACAATGAAATGCATATAGACCAAGCTGAACCAGCAGCAAATAAATTTCAAATTAAAATATAATTATGACAATATGTCGAATAATAAATTTCTTAAATTATAAGCCAATATTAATATTGAAAACCAATATAATCGACTACCCAAAAATTGCAAATGAAGATTAAGGTTAATTTAATCTTTAATCTTCAACTCAAAAAGTCGCCCTTAAAACGTATTTAAATTTAATACGAACAGTGAATTCCGCTATTATTATTTATTTTAACAATGCTGCATTTTTAAAACAAAAACGCAAAATTCTTGTTTTAAGAATGCTTTTTTGGTCCACAGTCCACAATCAGCCAATATATCTAAGTTAGTTTAAGTTTCATTTGTGTCAGCTTTGAGTCAATATGGTGTTTCCATGTAATTCGTCGATCAAGGTGTATACAAAGGTATTTTACATGTGAATGTTGAGGAACAACTTGATTGTTGATTCGAATTGGGGAACAAGTATCTCTTCTTAGGGTAAACGTTATATGGACACACTTTTGCTCGTTTACCTTAATTCTCCATAATTTTAACCAAGTATAGTGGGGAGCCCACTTACTGGCCCACTGACGTACGAAAAATTCCGGATGTTATTGATTTTGGCGTCATGAAAAATATTTCTAGGGATTTAATTAACGTTGAAACTTCTCTAGATCTCTCCTCCGATCACTCCCCCACTATCGTTACAATTTGTAACCTACTAACCTCACCCATATATGAAGATGATCAATCGTGTTAATTGGCTGGGATTCAAAAAATATATTAGTAGTCATTGCACGGAAAATATTGCGCTAAGAACACCCAATGACATTGAAACTGACATTGCCAATCTTAACGAAATTATTAAACAGGCTGATGAGCATGCCACTACCTCCCATCCGCAGTCTGGGTTTAATAAAATTTATTCCAGGGATATTGAACATCTCGTGTGTGAAAAAAGAAGAGCTAGAAGGGAATGGAAACAGCACAGATCACCCCAACATAAACTCAGACTTAAAGAATTGCTTACATCTGAAAAAACTCTCTTAAAAATTATTTGGAAGGTCTTGATGTCACACCAACATCTAATTACTCTTTGTGGCGCGCTGCTAGAAAGCTTAAAACACCCGTTGAGTTTAAGCCACCTCTGCGCACATCTACCGGAGGATGGGCAAGACGCGATACTGAAAAATCTAAAGTATTTGATGAGCATTCAAAATCCGTATTTACCCCAAACACATGTACTGGCGTTGCTGATGTGCCGAGTATAGTCGGTCTGCCCGGTCATCCCATAAAGTTTAAGACGCGTGATGTACAAAGCCTAATTGCTGAAATCAACCCGAAGAAAGCTCCGGGTATTGATGGAATTAGTAAGCAGATGCTGATAAAGTTGCCTCGTAGTGCAACTAGAAAACTGTTATTCATTTCAGCTGGAAACTTGCCAAGATAAAAATGATTCCAAAGCCAGGCTGAGTCATATAGGCCAATAAGTTTACTGTCAACAATGTGAAAGCTCTTTGAAAAATTACTCATGATAAAATTGTCCCCAATTCTAACGGATAATGGGTGCATCCCGGACCATCAATTTGGTTTTAGAAGTCAGCATAGCACCATTGAACAAACTCATAGATTAGTTCAATTTATAAGAGTTATTGTTCTGCGCTGTTTACGGACTTTTCTCAGGCACTTGATTAACTGTGGCCTAATTTTAAAATTGTAGACTTACCTATCAATAAACATTCAAAATCTTTTGGAAAGTTACATTATTGCCCGGAAGTTCACTGTTTTGGAAGGAGATTTCATGAGTATGATTGTAACTATCTCATCCGGTGTGCCACAGGGGAGTATACTGCATTTTGCATTTGATATATACTTGTGATATGCCTGTGAGCAGTAATATCCATACATCTACGTTTGCCGATGATACAGCCTGCCCTTACGAGGCATCTCGATATCTTCAGGAACACATTACCCAACTGGAACTATGGTTAAACTTATGGAGAATTAAGGTAAACGAACAAAAGTGTGTTTGAATAACATTTACCTCACGAAGAGATACTTGTTCCCGCATTCGGATTAACAATCAAGTTGTTCCTTAACATTCACATGTAAAATATTATTGGTGTATACCTTGATCGACGGCTTATATAGAAATACCACATTGACTCGAAGCTAACACAAATAAAACTAAAATTAACTCAAGTACATTGGCTGATTCGTAGAAATTCAACCCTCATCTATTTGCAAGCTGTTGATATAGAACAAGTCGCTTTTGAACAAATTTTACGGTTAATAACATCTGCTTCATAGTAAACTAAAAATTCAAATTTACATCGTGATTTAAATATGCCACAAGTGACTGAAGAATTTGCAAAAGACGCTGGCATATATCTAACAAAACTCGAGTCACATCCTAATCCACTTGCTCGTAATATCTTGAACTTTATGGACACATACGCTTAAAAAAGTGGGGGCACAAGGGCTGTATTACTCATCACACCAAATGCTACTTCTTGAAAATATTTTTTTAATTTTTTTTTTAATATCGTATTTCAAGTGCTAAGTAAAACTGATTTTTACGAAGCCTCGTATACGCCATGAGCTCTGAAAAATACTAAATATTGCATTTAAAAAAGGCAAGTATTTAATTATTTACTTCCAATTATCCGATTTAGCAAACAGAGACATAATTTTGTGTTTAAAGAAATGGGCGGGCATGGGCATGGGCTTTAAAACTTAATACTTTTACTTGACGGATTTTGCGAAACTTGTCACACAGCTTGAGCTCTAAAAGTCACCCGATGTACATTTAGATGCAGTTAATTAAATAATTTTTATATGCGTTTCCTAAAATACTCTTCAAAGTCGGTGACAATAACAATGATAAATAACTAAACGCATAAATAAGTAAATATATGTACAATTTGGTAGCCTGATTGCCAATTACTTCGAACAGAACTATAAGTAATGCATATAAAAATGTTTCGTTTAAGTGAATCTAAATTATTTTTAGTTTCTAGTGCTTATTTTTGAAGTCGGTTACTATCCATCCATACACTACTATCCAATTATCCATTCTTTTATGTTTCGTTCAATGATTTTGTTACCACTAGAAACAATTTGTTTTGTGAGTATGTATGTATGTACATACTTCGAAAAATAAGAATAAAAGTAACCGCGAAAAAAATGTTTCGCCATTGACAAAAATATTAACAGATTAATAAAATTATATTAAAATTAAAATTTTGCGCAACATTTTGAAATCGAATATTGTTTATACTCGTACACTATTGAGCCATTATTTTGCAGTCATGAATAAAGTCTAGTTATTTAGCAATCAACAAAAAAAATTTGTTCTCTATATCTTTGAATATTTTGTACATAAAAGGTATCTACAAAAAAAAAACAATAAAATTTATTTATCTTATCAAGTTTATTATAAATAAACATAAAAAGCAAAACCAAAAAACAAATATATTATGTACTGGCATTTTCGAATAGGTATGACTAAATGAAGGTAATAAGCACAAGGGTGTTGGGTGTTCTCTACTCTAAATTAAACATTTAAGTACGTACTAGAGACCTGCGTAAACAGTCTTAATATGTAAATACGTTTTGTTTTTAAGTGTATTCTCGTGGCATGTATTATACTAAACCAATAATAAGTGCTGTCGTATTATAAGCGAAGCACGATGCATGTATGGTGTACGTGTATATGATTGTTAGCAAGCGATGTCGCCAAGACAAACAATCAAAAGAAGTACTGCTGATAGGAGTATGCTTGTTAATTTACATATTGAACGTTGGAGTGTGTGTGTGTAAGATGTAGATGGTAAGCTAGTATGTGTTTAAAGGAGGTTTTTTTAAAGCAAGTGCACACAACTAATGTCAATGCATGTGTGCGTTTATATATAGAAGAATAAAAAAGCATACACACAACTTATGTAGGTATGTAGGTATGTATGTATGTACATGTATGACGTTTGTATACGCGCCCATGCGTAGAAAGAAGTACAAGCATCACAAATTTTTCAGACACGAATATTTTCTTCTTTACTCATATACCACCAACAAGTTAAACAAATGTATTGCGTACAGTGTTGTTTAGCGTTTGTTTTAGAACATTTTGCTGTAGTAAAATATTTGAAAAATCCCTCATGTCTTAAGTTCTTATAAGAGGTCTTGTGCAGGTCTTCAGTACGTACAGTGTACATTGCACACACTCGTACATACATACATACATACGTTACAGGTGGAAAACTATCGATGGCACTATCGACAAATAATTTGTTTGTGCCTATCGATGTTTTTATTCTGCAATCGATTAATGGTCGAAATTTTTACTATGTTGATTTTTTTAACAAAAATAACTGGATGACATAAAATTTCATCCAATGCTCAATTATTTTGCATAAAATTATTTTAGTTTTGTTTTGAACTGAAAAATTAAGTTATATATTGTTTAAACAAATATTTTGTTGATAGTCTTGAATCGATATATCGATAAAGTTTTTTAAAAACTTTCGATAATGAATCCATCGATAGTCTTCCACCTCTGATGTGCATATGTATGTATGTAGATACAAATATGGACTTGATTTAACAAATCTACTATACATAAACGAGAGCAGAAATAAAATTAATCAATATTGAATAAAAATTTGCAATATGAGTCTTCTTCATATCGTCACCTAAAATGCAAAATAACGTAACATTACTTTTCATAAGTTTACAGGAGAAGCAAATATGTAACTGCATAAAATGGAAACTATTAGAGATATTAAGTCAAAAAGTTTTCTCGTACTATCATAGAAGAAATGACAGTCTGGAAGCAAAGATTTTAGATCTTGCATATTTTGCCATTTCTTTTTGGAAATGGCAAGTCTTTGCAAATGCAATCGCTTACATTGCTGATTTCCAGAATTTCCGATAGTCCTTTGTGGAAGAAGCCAATAGTCATCCTTAATATTGGTTTTGTAATATATGACTCTTGTGGGGTCGTACGCCAAGCGTACACATTTTATTAATTTCACAACACTTGATTTTCTTTCAAATTTTTTAAAAAAATTTCAGAATGATAAAAATTTGTACTAAAACTAAGATGAAATTAAATTGAATACACATAACTAAAAATTCAAAGCTTATTTCCATTAAAAACAGGAAAATAAGTGATATGTAATTTTTAAATTCGTATGAGTGGCGTTATACCTATTGCTTAAGAAAATCATGCACTTGATGATACACATGATACACATGATGTAGTGAATGATAAGTTAATAAAAACAAATTAATTTTTAATTTTTTGATGATACGTTATTCTGTCCTGCACAAGACCATTCATAACACCTTCCAAGACATGAGAGATTTTTCAAATGCTTTACTACAGCGAAATATTATAAAACAAACGCTAAGCAACACTGTTGGCAAGACAAACAACTGAAACAAATGTCTTGCCAACAGTGTTTTTTATCGTTTGTTTTAGAATAGTTCGCTGTAGTAAAGCATATGAAAAATCTCTCATGTCTTGAAATGTCTTATAAATGGTCTTGTGCATCAGAGAGGTGTTTGCTTCTTTTTCCCATTCATGATTATTTTGATGAAAAATAAAATAAGTAGGCAAAAGCGTTCGTTCTGATTATCAACAAATATTGGTATGATGAATAAAATCAAAAAAGCAAAAATGGGCGCGTATGAGCGCGTATGCATAAAGTGATGGTTATTTTTTTAGAAACAACGGAATATTATGTACTTATGTATGTATTTAGCAATTTATATACCGATGGTATCAATTAGAAACTCCATATTTCGTATTTTTTACGAAATTAAGTTTTTCAGTGATTCCAATACATTGCACACAAATACACCTCGTCAAAAAAATTTAATGCAATAGTGTAAAAATAACGCTTTTGCAAGCAGTTGGACAAAAAAAGTTTCATTGTGAATATTACAGTTTCTATTATAACTTCTTCTGTAAAGTTGCAATTACTTGTTATGGTCCTTCTACTTGACGTTATATAAAGTTATAACGTTATATAACGTTACTGACTGTCTAAAACACATATAATCGCCCAGCCCCCAAACGACATTTAATGCGTTGGCTCCCCTTTGATATATAGAACCACTATGAAGGGATTTTTGGTAATACGAATGCGAAGGGGATAACAAGGTGCAAAAAGGTTAAAATCGGTAACTCGGAAGCTACGATAAACAAACTCCAAGTTTACTTTTAGGGGTTAAAAATTGAAGTTTAGTATCTTTATTACACTCGACACATCTTCTAAAGTGTTAAGCACAGCAGAGAGGTTTTTGAGTCGTTCTTTTCCCTTGGACAGAATCTGAAATAGGTTTTGACACTTTCTAAAAATTCGAACTTATAAGGGGTAAAATAGTGCCCGTTTTCATTACTTTTTTTGTTCTTAGCTTATCATTTTACATATGTGTACATGTAAAATAGTTGAAACATTTTAAGTCTGAGTTAAATATTATTAACTGATATAGTGTATTCTTGAACATTGAAACTAGAGGGTACTTTGAATATTAACTATTCAAAAAACACTATTCGGAAAAGGTACTTTTCGAAAAAGTGCCTTTTCGATTTTTTTAAAATTATTTTAAAATCCTGGTCGTTTTACATTTTTTCTTTTTAAAGTGTTTGCTTACTGATTTGTATTAAAAAAATAATATTTTTCATAACTCCTCTGCTTTGATTTTATTCAACTTAAAAACCTGATTATATAAAAATTTGAATAAAACATGTATGAAATTACTTGCAACTTACCAAACGATACGTTCGTAAGTATGATTCTAATTTTATTCAACATTAAGTTTTGTTGCATGATTAAGTGTGAACAAAAGTTTAATGTATGATGAATGATTAGAATAAAACATGTTCGATCACTCGAATCACATTTACTTAAATGAAGCGTTCACTATTACGATGATGATTTTACTCAATGTTGATTTATTTTGCATTATTAAAAGTCAATAACAAATTTATAGTATGATTAAATCAGGAAATACGTGATTTTTGTCGTTCTCTGTTGTGCATGACACTTATACGTTATTTTGCATTTTAGGTGACGATATGCTGTATGTACACATGTAAAAGTTATTACATTTATTTATCTATGTACATACATATATACATATCAGAGAACAGAAATGAATAGTGAAAAAGTGAATGGAGTTAAATCATGACTTATAATTTCTAGTACGCATTGAGCACTCATATTTATTGCAATGTTGTCTATGAATCGAATCACTCGAAAGTTTGAAGTGAGCATCGAACTCATACATAGCAACATTTATGACTTTGTTGATTTCGACTCTCCTTAACTCAATCCATATGGACGATGCAAAATAAGGAAGTATGACTCACAATACGAACATTACAGTTCTCATTATGAGGCTGTGTGTGTGTTTCTCTGTTGCTTGTTTTTGTTTTTTTGTTTTTGCTGGAATTGAAAAACAACCCTATTTACTACTATTGTATACTACTTGCAAACTGGGGACAAATTACGGCACTCGTTATCGAAAGAAATTACTAACTATTTCTATATAAACTCTATTGTAACATTTCGTAATTTCGTTCGATAACGAGTGCCGTAATTTGCCGCCTGTTTAATGACTTCATGAGCTAAATGAGTAAAATCAATGCGAGTAGTATAAGTACTTTCCTGAAATTAGAAAACAAACTGAGGTGCTTTGTAAGTGTTAGTGTGATATTAATATTAATGTCAACGTGTTGCATTAATATTTAATTTAACTTATTTATAAATTAATTTCATTGAGAGTGTGTGTACATCAGAGTAGTTGAGTTTAAACGATGTCTACGCATTTACTTACATATATTGAAAATTTCATGAGTCAGTAAGAATAGCAAAAACACGATTAATTGCTGATCTCTGATACATATGCACATATCGTAAGCTAAAATACAAAAAAGCGTAACTAACAAAAAATTAAAGATTGAGTTTTTGATTGACTTGTCTTGACATGTACATTACACTTCTGTGATAAAAAATTACACTATTATTAACAAAAAAAAAAAAAAAAAAACAAGGGGACTTCATTACAAGTTTGTTTAATTTTTCTTTTAGTTTTTTGCTTCGACTGCAAAATTATATTTCTGTTAGTTTCGCCTTTTAGCATTTTAGCTAACGATATGTATGTACGTAAAAAGCTTTAAACGTCTTTTATACTGAAGACAATGACTGTTATTCTGGTTTCCATTTTTTTATTATTTACACATAATATCGAATTACGGCAAATATTTCTATGAAACATCTTGTCACAATTTAGATCAATAGTTTCGAGTGACTCATAATGATTCGTGCATATATGTACATACATATGTATGTACGCATGTACATATCTATGTGTGTATCAGCATAAAAATAAATTTATTTGTGCAAGAAAATTTACCAAAATTATTTTTTGCACAGATTTTACAATTAATAATGAAAGTAATGGGTCCCAGGGAAAAAAATGGAAGTCATTCTAGTGGAACTACATTTTCATTGCTTCCAAAAATTCGATATTCTTAATTTGCCGAGAGTGACCAAAAAACCATGTAGAAGCTTATTTTAGTCATACAAAACCTTGTAACTCCTCCATAGTGTTAGAAAATACTCACCAGAATTAAAAAAAAAATTATTTTTTTAAAGAAATTTATGAACTAATTTTAGTCCAAAATTTAAAAGTTATTTGCTTAAATCCGTATAAAAAGAAACGAATTTTTAGAATAGGTAACTATTTACAATTATTCCTAGATGAAAATATTATCATAGAACACAAAAAAAATGAATTTTTGTTAATATCGCTTCCAATTCAGTGACCAGGCATCGAAAAAGAGAACTTCTTGCAATGACAACACTATGTAAAAATCATTAGATCGGATCGAAATTTTCACTACTTCCAGATCGCAAACTCTACATTTTCATGACTTTTTTGAAGTCTCTTTTTTTTTGCTGGGGTGGTATTATTGATTCCGCACGGAAAGGAAAATTTTACGGAAAGAACTATCGCTCCATATGCAAATTGCAATTATTCATTTCTGTGGTAAATTCTTTCCGTGAAATTGATTTAACGTCTCCGTTCTTGTTAATTCTGACGTGGTGTAGTGTCGGCTGTTGTTAAAAAAGCAATTTAAAAGATATACATACATATGTACATACATCCATACGAGCATATGTAAATACTAGTGATGTAACGAATGTCAATTTTTGATATTCGCGAATACGAATACGAATATTTCAAATGATATTCGCGAATACGAATACGAATACTTTATGCAATATGATATATTAAAAAATTCTTATGAAAAAGGTCTTCACACCCTTGTTGGCGTACTTTGAAGTTAATAAAAATTACCCAAAAATTTTAATGATCGTCATTGAATAATATTTAAATATGATACAAAGCACAAATTTCAAAAGTTTTTCAGGGATTTTAGCAGAGCAGATTTTATGGGTATTGAGAATCCATAATGTACTAAAATGCATAGTAACAATCCACGGTTAAATTGGTCTTCAAGATCATACAAATTAACAGCTCCTGGGTGGAATTTAGGTGCGTATTAAGGGCCACTCAGACTATTATACTTGTATAAAGACTTTCATCACACTTTACGGAAAAGAAATCTAAATACATTTGTTTCGACTGTCAATAAATCTAACGTAAAGTGTAATTTTATGTTCACACCATCACACCTGATATTACATTAAAAGCACAAGTATAAAGCAAACAGCTGTGAGGATTAACATGCCTACATTAATCGTTGACTTCCGGCGGCAGAGCAGTTAAATGCACGCTGTGGTCGTGCCGGCCTTTGAAAATAGACGGCGTTTAAAATAGTTGATTTACATAAGATAAAGCAAAAGAAAGTAGGATAATTTCGTTAACTTTCAGACATAGCTTACAAGAAAAGCAATTGAATACGATAAGCATATTCAATATTTATAACAGTTTAAATGACGGCACGGAAACGGCGTCGAAACAGACGACTTGTTAGTTTGGATTTATTAATAATGCAACTCTGGTCAGATGAAAAGTATTATCGTTTAGAAAATTTTCATAAAATGGTTAAGTATTATGGGGTGTCAAATTTTTATCGTATTATTTACCATTCGTTATGACGTTTTGCAATCACAATATCGCACTTGCACGTATTATTTGAATTTTTGACATGTATTAATACAAAGTATAATAGTCTGAGTGGCCCTTTGAGAATTCTCATTCTACTACTCCAAAAAATATATGTACATAAATTTCATAGTATTTTTTACGTATAACCGATATTGATAAAAGTTATGTAGATTATATTATTAAAAAATGCGAGAAAATAAATAATTGAAAAATGCTAAAGAAAATGCTTACTGCTAAATCGAAAATTTTGCAGCTAATGCTAGAAACACAACTGGGACGAACGACGAATTTTTCGGTACGAACTTTCATCATAAGATATAAAACACATTTGTGCATTCGTGCGTGACGAACTCTGAGATAGATTTATTTCTCTCTCAATCTCTCTGTCATTGTACACACAACAACTAACTTGATCAAATATGAGAGAGGAATTCGGAGAGTAAATTCGTCATTATTGTGCTTCACACGATGAATTTACGCAGCGAATGCTTATCGACGAATTCTTCGACCTTGACGAAATTCGTCGTTCGTCCCAGTTGTGTTCCTGGCATAAATCAACAAAAAAATGCTAAATTTAAAAAAATAGTCACGCTGACGCTCACATATTTTCTCTCAAGCAACTATGACCATCGTTGTCAACTTCTAAATTCCAAAAAGCACTGGTAAAACGCGTAATTTAAGTAAAAAAAGCACTAAATTTAAGTTTTTATTATTATATTTAAGAAAATGGTTATGTATAAATATGTATATAAGAAATATAGAAATCGATTTACCCTTCATTTCATCCCTAAAATTCAAATTTGAGGCATCTGATACACATTTTAATTCTATAAAAATCATTGAGTTCTGAAATCAATTTCACGCAGTTTTAAAGTTTTTTTAAAAAAAATTTATATAGTTTCATCAACGAATCACCTGAGTTTAGTCAAATTGGCGGTAATCGACAAGTCTTTCTAAGGTTAAGAGCTGATCGGACTTTGAGTTCGGTGGGCTTAGTAGATATTTTTTTTTTGTTTAAATCAATACTTACAAAATTTTATTTTTATTAAACTATGAAGTGAAAACATTATTTCGGCTGCAGTTGAACTATATGACAAAGATAATAAAATTTTGAACGAAATAAAAAGGGTATCGGCATTGTCGTGCAGAAATCGCAATATAAATAACAAAGTTAAAAATATAAAAAAGTGATTTGCAAGTTTATGAAGTTATACAAAAAAAGATTCATATGTATTGTTATTTTAGAAAAAAGTTACCTTAATAAAGAAAAATATAAATAACGAAAAACGACAGTTCTATTCACAACACAATTTTCTCGTTTTAGACTGTTTTTTAATGTAAAGGAAAGTGTAAGGACATTCTGTTACCTTGGATTGGATTGCAATTTTTGATAATGAATCAAACGAGTTCATAGCTACTGAATCGCTATTAGATTTTATTTTACTTCTGCGCAAAACTCGATAGTGAACTCACTATTTTTCCATTGGATTAGGGGAGTCGTTCTCCATCCAGTGAGACAAAATTATTACACTCTACTTGGGTAACACCGTGTATTGTCTTCTTTGTTATGTGACAAAACACCCCAGCAAAAAATGTCAAAAAAGGTGGAAGCTGTTCCTTACTGGATTACCAGCTTAATGATTTTAACAAGGCGTGAGACTAAAATAATCGATTGTTGAGAAGTATTCATGTTGTTTATTGTAGCAAATAATAATTTTTTTCTGTGCGGAAACTATTTATTTTTTTTAGTCGAAATAAAATTATTTTTTTTAAAATGCGGTTGTTTTAGTAAATGGAAGATCTTGATTAAAAAATCAGTTTGATTAAATATACATATATGTAATAACTTTCTAAGAAATATATATGTAAATAAATTAAAAAAACTATTGTTTTACTATTTAATACACCAGTTTGTAAAATTTTTTTTATAAAATTAATTGAAGTGGGTTTTATTTTATTCGTATCCGTGCTTATTTGGAAATATGTACTTATATTTAAATAATAATTTACCAAAACGTAAGTACTTATTTTTTTAGTTTAAAATAAATAAGTAGACAATTTAAAAATATAAATATATTTATTTGAAATATGTAACTACATATTTTGGAAATATTTTCAGGTCATCTTTAAAACCTCAAAGAATATGAATTTTTTGAAATGCTCCATTTAACTTCAGAACTTATGTTTTTTACATCATTGACTTACTTAAAAAAAAATAGTTAAGGAAATTTTTCTTTGAATTTTTTGTTTAGTGCCACCGCCTTGAAACAAAAAGCACCAAAAATCAATTTTAAAAGGCATTGAGCACTTACTTCGAGTCGAAAAGTCGATTACAACATACAAGAGTATCTCTGCTTCGTTTGTGGGAAAAACTAGAGTTGTGCAGCTCATGAAAGAACTAGTTCAATTGAATGATTCACTTCACTGAGCGCTGTAAGCCGTTCAATTCACTGAGCGCTGCCAGCTCAGTACTGAGTGGCTTCTAGGTTTGTATCAAACACTTTTAGTAGCTCGTTTTAGACACAAACATATAATCAAACTCATTTAAATAATATGTGGACTTCCATCAAACTCATTCAGCATAATTTAAGTGGGTTTGTGTCTAAAACGACCTAATGAAAGAGTTCGATACAAGTGTTGTACTTTTTCAGCAAATGTTGTATATCGCACTAGTACATAAAAAGTATATATGTAGATATATTTATTAACAAATTCCACTCATTAAACTATTTTAATTTTATCTATTTTTTATATTTCATCTGCCTTCTTTTGTAATACACACCGTATAAATCCATCTCTTTTTATGCTTCGGTTTCCGCTCCTTCTTTATGCTTGAAAAAATGTTTCACTACAAATGAACTGAGCTACTGAGCTAACTGAATGAAATACTTCAGTAATATGAGCTGAGCTGAAAAGACGGGACACTCAAAAGAGCTGATAAGCACAACTCTAGGAAAAACTAAAATACCCCTCAAATAAAAAGGCACATACATACCTATCAAACGCATTTACTGTCTCTCTTTCTCTCATACATACAGTCTGAGTATGTTTATACTGAGACTATGGATATTTAATCGTAAAAAAAATATGCTGAGACTCGGGATGACAGATGGGCAAAAAAAATATCGATATAACGAAACATCGATTTTTGAGAAAGTAAATATCGATATATTACTACGTTTATACGCACGGGTTATTTGAAAATAAAACTTTAAATTGTTGCCATATTATCATTTTTATTGCGACTTACTACTTCAGAAAACTATTCACGTTTAACGCACTATTTGCAAATAAAATGCTTGAAGTTGCCACACTTACAAATTTTTGCTAATAAAAAACAATAAATTGATAAAATAATGTACAAAAAACATTGATAGAAGAAAAAATTACCATAAAAACAAATTATTATTTTTTATTTTACACATTTACACAATTTTTTTGCAAGCATGAGTAACATTTCCATGGAAGTGCTACCAAGTTTTTATACATTTAAAATGCCGTATAAACAGTGAGTTAATTTATTTGCAAATATTTTTATTTGCAAATAGTGCGCGCATAAACGTAGTATATATCGCCGATGTTTTAAAAACCGATATATTGATATATCGATTTTGATTTACAAGTATCGGGTTTCGATATTTTTAAGAGCTTTATCAATTTTAGCTGTTTTTCAACTGTATGATATTGGCATCACTGCTATTGATGACAAGAATAAAAAAAGAGAAATTTCATAATAACATTCAAGGCGCATCTATAAGGTAAACCTACTAAGCCAGGTGAATTTTATTTGTTGAATAAGCTTTATGTCAAATTTGGTTTGTGTGGATATATACCTAAAGGCAGAATTTCTTTTTACTTTCTGTTCTATTACGGATCAGTTGACTCTTTTTTGTTTGTAGAACTCTTATACAAGGCGTTCGTTTTTCTCTTTCGTTCTATTCCGTTTCGTTTCAAACTGTGAAAATAAAAAAAATGTTAAGTAATTGTATATGACAACATATGTACTTGAATCAAATAAAAACATTTCGAAATAAACTGTGATTGTGCTTTATGAATTTAAAAAGTTTAATTTTTATCAGAAAAACACAAAACTATATTGAAACATAACAAAACTCATCACTTTAGTGGAAAACTTTCAGAAACAGCTGATAATTTATTACAGAAAAAGTAACTATTAAAATGTAGATACAGAACTACACAGCACAGAACAGCAACAGTAAGTAAAGGCTAATGAAGCCTTAAGGAGCTAAATTTGGAGTATTTTTGCAACATTTATTATATATATGTATGTTTAAAAAGTATATATATATATATGTATATTGATACTGTTCAAAAATATCGATACGATATATATCGATACATTTTTTTGATTTACCCATCTCTAGTCAGGATATTTACCCTGAAAGCAATGTCGATGGTGAAAATGTACCGAGTCTCTTATGACTTTGTCACCAGTACTAGTTTGCAATTATTCCCCATACAATAATTTGTGCTATAGACATTTAGCACGTGCTTGTCATTGAAAATCTACTAGTAACACTAAAACAATTGGCTAGGTACTAGTCAACATAGAGACATGCCAACCAGATATTTACTAGTACATTTATAAATTTATATATTTTTACGTACATAAAAATTTATTTATATTGACAAGTTGTTAAAAAAAATCCACCAGAAATGCACCACATCTGTTTTCTATCTTTCTTTTATACTGACGAATAGTGGAGAAATTGTAGACAATGTAACTACTACTGGAATTTTAGTGGTGACATAGAGACATTTGGCCCCAGTGTGACTGCAGGGTATGTGTGCGTTTCTGTTTGAAAACATGCTTTATATGTGTGTGTGTGTGTGTAAATAGCCCTGTATAAACGCAATTAATAGTTAGAGTATTTTTATATTGAGTCTATAAATTTCGTGTAACTGTGTAATTTAAAAAATGTGTATTAACATACATTGTAGTTGTTGGATGTTTATAGTTATGTATACGTATTTCGTTTAAAACTAATGATTGTTTTTTGCATTTTGCGTGTTTTTATTCTTAGCTGCCCGAATTTGTTTGACGGCCAATACTCAAAGAGTACTTAAAACAATACTTTTATCATTCTATATAATAATAATGGCAAAGAATCGCCTTTATAATAAAACAAAATTCAAAACAATTAATACCATTTATGTGGTTTATTTTAATTAAAATTGCTATGCATCTAAAAACACCCTCTGTTCCGCCAAGAGTTTGCAAAGTAAACTGTCCCTGTCTAAAAGCAACGAAAAGGACTGTAAGTTCCAATTCAAACTACACAAGTCTTATTTCATAAGCATATCACTTTTTCTTCTTTGAACTTTCAACGGCGTCCTCAAAATGGAGAAAGCAGAACGTATTGACAGTACTTACATCAAGCTCGTCTCTCTCTCTCTCTGTCCTTCAAACTAACCAGCTTAGCAATAAAACTTGCATGGTACGAACGGGGACTAACACAGGTGGTTTCGGTTCAGTATTAGTATGAACTGTAACCGAAGGACTTCAGACCTATAAGTCTATCATCCTTTCTTCTGTAAACATTAGAAAGGATGGTTGATCATTATATCCGCAAAACCATCAATAGTAAACTACTTTCCCCGCATCAACATGCATATCAAACGGGAAAGTCAACAGAATCGGCTCTACATGAGCTGGTTGGCACGATAGAGAAATCTCTTTCTGTAGGTGAATATACCTTTGTAGCCTTCGTGGATATTGAGGGGGCTTTTAATAATATATCTCCAGATGCGATAATTGAGGCATTGTCGAATCTGGGGGTTGGCGCGGGATTGTGTAAGTGGGTTCAAAATCTACTAACTCACCGTAGGATAACTGCGGCTCTAGGAGCTTCTAGGCAGACCCGCTTTGTAAATAGGGGTACACCACAGGGAGGAGTTCTTTCGCCACTATTGTGGAATTTAGCTCTGAATCCTGTGCTGCTATCTCTGGAATCGCGGGGGTGCAGAATCGTGGCTTATGCTGATGATGTGGCAATAGCTGTAAGAGGAAAATTCCTCACAACATTAAGGGACATCCTACAGGATGGTCTTTCATATTTAACAAAATGGGCGGAGAAACGTGGGCTCGCCGTTAATCCTAATAAAACGGAACTAGTCCTTTTCTCCAGGAAGTATAAGATACCTGATTTCCGGCCTATAACACTTAATAATACGCAGATAAAAGTGTCCAACACTGCAAAATATCTGGGTGTTATTCTTGATTCAAAGCTGAGTTTCAAAGCGAATATTCTAGAGAGAGTGAAAAAAGCAACAATTTCACTATATCTATGCAAAAAATCCATTGGGAAGAATTGGGGTCTTACCCCAAAGATTGTTCATTGGATCTATACTGCAATAGTACGTCCAATTCTCATGTATGGCATCATCGTGTGGTGGCCATCCCTGGAGAAAAAGACGTATCTACACACCTTAACCAGTGCTATTCGCACCACTCCTACGGATGCACTGGGGATGCTTCTTCATCTACTACCATTAGATCTAGTAGGGAAGGAGATGGCAACGTCCTCGGCAATCCGTCTTAGATGTGTTTCTCTGTGGAACGGAAATGGAACCGGCCACTGCAGAATACTAGATGGTGAAGTTAGGGGATGGAGGATTGACCAAACCTCCCCTGCTCTACTACACGAACGTCTTTATAAAACCTGGATACCATCTACAGAAATGTGGATGAATGGAACTCCGGGTAGAAGAAAAAGCGTTAATTTTTATACGGACGGCTCCAAAACACATGAGGGTGTGGGCTATGGGGTCTTTTCGAGGGCTTTAGGTCTTCGCATTGCAAGGCGACTTCCAGATCACTGCAGTGTCTTTCAGGCAGAGATCCTTGCTATAAGAGAAGTTGCGAACTGGTTAAAAGTGAATGTCACTTCAACGACTTTAATTAACATTTACACCGATAGTCGAGCAGCTATTATGGCCCTTGAATCCTCGCTTCTAAGAACAACAACAGCCCTCGACTGCCGATCATCTCTAAATGAGATGGCAGAGCAGTTTGATATTAGGATCATCTGGATCCCGGGGCATAGAGGCTTACAGGGGAACTCTAGGGCTGACGAGCTTGCTAGAATTGGGACAACCTTACAGGTTCCACCGGATTTGGAATGTGTAGGTCTACCCCTAATCTCTTGCAAACTCAGACTTAGGCGCAAGACAGAGGATGAAACAAATAGAAGGTGGGTCACAAGAAATGATTGCGTGATCACAAGGCAGTTATGGACTCACCTAAATAGGGAAGGTACGGATTACCTAATTTCAAAGAATAGGAAACAAATCTCGATTCTAGTGTCCGTGTTAACCGGACACTGTCTCATAGGTAGGCATGCACAAAGGCTAAGGGTTGAACACAACGACTTTTGCCGTAGCTGCCAAGATATTGATGAAGAGGAAAGCATAGAACATTTTCTTTGTCACTGTCCTGGACTTGCAGGAAAGAGAATGGCCACAATGGGCGCTCTTGAATTCAGGGAACTTTCTGACGTTGCTGGTGTTAAACTTCAACGTATTAGCAGCTTTATACTGAGCTCTGGATGGTTCGACGGTGGGGACTCCGCATAAGCAGAGTCTCCGTGGTATCACAATGGACCAAAACGGTCTAAGTGAGTCCGGGTTTCTGACTGCCACCCCTACCTAACCTAACCTAGTATGAACTGTATGTAATTGATTTCAATAGTTCAATACTTTAATTTCTTTCAATGAATTTTCTGAAATATTTTTTTATTTTATTTCTGCATAATAAATGCTTAAGAAAATAAGTCTATAGATGTTGAGATCATATTTCAATACTACGAGTAGAGTACAACATGACGTCGAGTTTATCTTTTTTATCTTTTGCCAAGTCTTCACTTATTCTGCAAGTTTTAATACTTTTTCATCGAGACGACTGCAAAACGGAGTAAATGCCTACTATGATTTCTTTTCAAATATTTACATATTTACTTGGAATGAATATGCTTATATTTAGCAAATATTACGATTTTATTTTTTGCTTTCGTAGTAAATAAGTGTTTGTTTTTATATTTTCGATAAGAGTCAGCGCAATTATTATAAAACATGTGAAACAAAAATATAAACAAACTCAATTTCCATCTTTAACTTTGTTAAATTTATGAGCAAATGTTGGACTTTCGTGTGTGAATGATTCATTTATTTTATAGGGGTTTAAGACTTGTACAAGTTCAAGGTTGTTTTTAATATATATATATATATATATATATATATATATATATATATATATATATATATATATGTATGTAGATATTTATAGCTCTTATCAAACTAAATTCTTTTACAGGTTTATTATTCGAAATCAAATTTCAGGTATATACTAAGTGCCTGTCCCACGATGTCATCAGCAAACGTTCGATCGCCAACTGATATTGAAAACAACAACAAATTTTTTAATGTTATTTTAGTTTGTAATACAAGTTATCGATCGAACGTTTGCTGGTGACATCGTGGGACAGGCAGTAAGTTTTTTTTCATAAAGTCAAAGAGGAAGGTTATGGTTCTTCAGATATTTTTATATCTACTCCTATGGAACCTTGTTATTGTATAAAAAAAATTTAAATAAAACCAATAAAACATTGTGTGAAATTAATGTTTTATGCGTATTCGTTAGTAAAGGTGAAATCGTGGAATGGTGGCATTTTTAAGGCCACTTTGATGTGAAAAGTAATGGAAATAGTTATAGAGATGTAATGTAACGTAACCTACTTTTCACATATAAAAATATCGATCAGCTGTTTCTTAAGTTGCAGTTACATTAAATTACAGTCGGATAAATTAGTAATAAATTCCTAAGAACATCATCATCTACTGTAAAAATTTCAACGTATTCCGATTACTCTTTTATCTCGAAAACTACATTTGACACCATTTTTGTGACAGTGTAGTGACTACCTTTATATCACCAAAAAGTTAAGTGAGTTAATACAAAAGTGGACATAGAATTGTATGATTTTGATTTGACCCTTTATTCAAGTTAAAAACAATCAAATTGTTTTAATTTACATTTTGTTATATTTTGAGTTGATTAAATTTGTTTCATTTTGTGATTTTATTTCAAAATGTCGCTGTTTTATGATAAAAATTCTCACATTTTTTTTGAATTGTGATCCTTTTCAAAACATTCGATATTTTTGCCCAATAATTGCAAGATTTTAAAATAAAAAAATGCAAATATATTTTCAAATGGAATTTGCTTACTATTATGGATTCGTATTTTCAAATTCTCTTAAAATGTAACCACAAAAAGTTTTTCGTCTCTACTGAACATTTTAAAATTTTGAGTTAATACCCTCAAAACAGTCACATTTCGAATTAAGATCGCAAAGTTAAACAAATTTTATCAACAAAACACTCTCAACTGAAAATACAACCAAATCTAAATAAAAGACTTTTATTATTTTTAACTTGAATAAAGGATCAAATAAAAAAATAATACCTTTTTTATGAAAATATATGTCCATTATTTTGTTAACTCAAAATAATACCGTTTTGGTGATACAAATGTAGTCAATACACAATCACAAAAATGGTCGGGTTTCGAGATGAAAGAGTAATCGGAATACGTTGAAATTTTTCGAGAAGATAGATATTGATGTTTTTAGTTGATTTCTTGTAAAAAGTGAAATTTTAAAAAGTTAGAGTTAATACCTTCTTGTTGATTAAGTGCGATATATATATATATATATATATATATATATATATATATATATATATATATATATAAAACTTAAGTTTAAGGTTAAGAAATGGAGAACAAACCTATTAAAACTGCTCTAATGTTTCCGTTAACATAGTATATATATAAGAGGGCAGATCAGTAAGTCCGGGACTTATCGAGCTTCCCTCGTAGTTATATGAAATACAACACTGTTCCCATCAAGTACCACCTGTTAATAGACTGCTGTCAAATTTTTAGCATATGTCGTGATTTACTTTGCGTTTAACAGCTCTGGGGGTCTACTCTGTATTTCGTAACGAAAGAAAATTCTTTCGAATTTGTATGTTATTAGCATTACAATTCGAAAGCATTTGCTTTCGTTTCGAATTACAGAGTAGACCCCGTGTTCAGTGTATGTTACACTCTCGTGAATTTTTCTAAAAGTGGAAAAAAGTTAATTTCAAGTGCTCATTAAACATGATTTTTTGCAAAAAAAACCGTCAATCAAACCAAAGAAAAGCTCGATAAATACTATGCGGACTATGCACCATCGATTTGAATGGAAAAGTGGTTTACTGACTTTTTTGTGGTCGCACAAGAACAAATGACGCTAAACGTTCGGGACGGCCAATTCAGGTCATCACACCCGAAAATGTCGAAAAAATCCACGAGTGCATGAGTTTGTTGATGCCATAGGCATCCCACATGGTTCAGTGGATTATATTTTGAATGATTACTTGGATATGATAAAGCTTTCCGCAAGATGGGTGCCGCGCTTGCTCACAATCTACCACAAACCCATGTGCAGTTTCCATGGCAAAAATCAGTGAATTGGGCTTCAAATTGCTCCCTCATCTGCCGTATTCTCCAGATTTAGCCCCAAGTGACTACTATTTCCAAACCTAAAGAAATGGCTCGGTGGAAAGATATTTAGCTCCAACGATGAAACTGTTGACCAACCAAATTCTTTTCTTAAGGACCTCGAAAAATTATTTTTTTGGCAGATATACGAAAACTGGAACTAAGTAGACTAAGTATGTATATTAAGTTAAAAGGAGATTATGTTGAAAAATAAATTTTTTTTTAGCAAAAAAAAGGTTCATTCAAAGAGTCACGGAATTATTGATCCACCCTCGTATATCAATTGTGTCAACTTTACACAGAAAAAATTTTCAAATAAACATTTGTTTGAAATAAAATTTTGTTTCAGTAAATATATTTCGCTGTTCCAATTTTATTTGTCGTTTATCGTTCGCTATCAGTTACTTGTCGGTATTTACATGTATACAACACGATCAATCGAAATAAGCCTCAAAAAGATCCCAAGAGACTGTTGTGAGATCTGACTATATTGTCAGCAAAATGTGCTAAAAATTTCATACAACCGTGTTTCTTTGCAATTTTGGTCTGACATCGTCACCAGAAAAAACACTGTCAGTCCATTGCAAAGACTAGCAGCTGACAACAAATTGTCAGATATCTTACAATCGTATGAAAAAAATATTAAAACATATATGCAGCCAAATTATTGAAATTGCTTCTTTGTGGTCCATAATAATTTATATTTTCACTTTATACATTTACACAAGCACAAACGATTGGTATTTAACAATTGATAGTAAATGCTTTGTGTCTGGCAACGCATAACAACAGATCTGATTTGCTTTTCTTGTGAACTGACAATATACTCGTACCTTGTGTTGGGGGCAAATTACGGCAATCGTTATCGAACGAAATTACTGACAATCGTCTTAAGTTGTACCTATCAACAAACCGAACATAAACACGAACACATTTAAACAACAAATTTATTCAGCCGAACTCTGTTGAATTTAAATTTTTACAAAATTGTTATCAGAATTTACAAAATTATTTGTAGGTCAGCATTCACATAAAATATTTACTGGTTCAATGAATTTGGTTACTGAAAATAAAATCTAGTGAGTTTTTTCTGTGTATCCATCGTTGCGTTAATGTCAGTTAAAAAAGAAATTTTATACGAGTAAACACTCATCATTTGACTGACTAGAGCTTACCTCAGGAGGATCTCGTAGGAGATTACGGGTGTGGCAATACCGGGGACTCAAGCCGGGGTAAATTGGCTTGTTCCCTCGGCATACCTTTGGGTTTTTACCTATAGAACTTATGTGCTACTGCCCAATCTCTAGCAATAGAGGAATGGATATGCACATATTTATAAGAGGAAAGGTCTGCTATGTTGTCCAGCAGGTACAGCGTCACCTGTAACTGCCCTGAGTTCAAAAGACGATAGAGGTGAAGCTTTTCGGGATGGAACTTCGAGGCCTAATCAGAGCCTTGTATGGGGTACCACGGCTGCCTGTTGCCCAACAACTGCTCTAGGAGTTGGATGTGTGTAACGTGTCGGCGTTATCCTTTACTAAAAGGTCGATTTTGTTCAAACTCACAGGGCTTAATGGGTGATGTTGAGCTGTGTTAAGTAGGTAGTAGGGCTTGTGTCAGCTCAGGCATTCGTCTGGCTCTGATGAGTGGTTAAGCTGTGTCGGTAAATGGTGAGGAATTATCTTGGAGACCTCGCTTTGGGTATAGGCAACTACGCTCGCGTCGTGTGATCACGGAGAATCGCACATGGTGGCTGTGTTTGCTACCAAAAACGCTGAGAGAATAGTTTTGGCTTCCCAGTGTTAAATCAATGCTAGTGCGCTGTCAGCCAGATACTATTCTAGGTGCTGTTGCCATAAAACAGAAGCTGTTTTGACTACGGTATTAGCAGCAAGAGTTTAGATTGCTCTAAATACCTCAGCAAGGTACTTGATCGTAGTACAGGGATAACTATGTTTAAAGATTACAACCTATGTGTTCTTGATAAGTCACATAGACCACCGTGATCACGTTAATAGGAAACATCTAACTGACGAGACATTTTTAGGGTTCCGTACACCAAAGGTGAAAAAAGGAACCCTATTGTTTTCGCTACGCTGTCCGTCTGTCCGTCACACGGTATTTTCTCAGGAACCGTAAGAGCTACGGACCTGAAATTTGGACAGAGTATGTAGAACCTTGGCCACTACAACAACAAATAAATGAGAATTAGAAATTAAAAGGTGTTCCAAAACGAGCGACGAAAAATTTTAAAATCTCATGTAATATACATACAATTGTATGTACATATGTATATTGGCACTTGAAATTTGTAAAATTAGTGTATTTTTATATAGACTACAACAATAAACATTAAAATATTAAAAAATTTAAATTAAAGGGTGGTCCATCAGTTAATGCAATTTTGACTATGTAATTTTGACAAATTGCTATATCTTGGAGACCGTAAGAGGAAAACTCTTGAAATTTGCAAAAACTGTAAAACTAAAACAAAACCTGAAAGAAATCGCCAAAAATTTAAAAAAAATCGCCAAATCGAAAAAATTCGACAAAATTAAAAAAAAATCCAGCACTAAAATAAATCGCCGAATTCGAAAAAATCGTTTAAATGAAAAAAAAATCGCCAATATGAAAAAAACCCCAAAAACCGAAAAAAATCGCCAAAACGCGAAAAATTCGCCAAAACCAAAATAATTGTTTATTTGAAAAAAAAAACGCAAAATTAAAAAAAAGTCGCCAAATTTAAAAAAAATCGCCAAAATTTAATATAAACGCCAAAAACCGAAAAAAATCCTCAAAGCGAAAAAAAGTGTGAAAACTAAAAAAAATCGCCAAAACCAAAAAAAATCACCTATATATGAAAAAACGCCAAAATTAAAAAAAATCGCCAAAATAAAAATAAAGACGCCAAAATAATAAAAATCGCCAAAATTAAAAAAACTTCAAAAACCAAAAAAAAAAATAGCGGGTCAAAGTCGCACTTCACTGAATTTATTTCATATTTATTTATGTATGTAGGTTTCGTAGCGAGTCGCTTTTTTTCTGGTGGAACTCAAAAAAAAAACCCCAGCACCCTTGCTTGGATTTACTATTTAAACGCTCTAAAAAAAGCGACGCGCCATTTCAGCAATATCTTTCTTTTTAACGATAATTAATACTTAATTATGTGAATCCACATTAATGGCTAATAAATCAGTGAATATTTAAACAAAGTTTGAGTTAATTTTCATAAAAAATTTAAATTTATTTAAATACACTTTAATTTTTTCAGTGGCTAATTAATGTTATTATCAAATGACATTGAAAGTATGGTAGCACTACAATATTTCCAAAGTTTTTATTAAAGTAATTTTAAGAAATACACAATATTCTTAAAAGCAATATTTGGTGGTTTTTCTTAGTTTGGCACTAACGCTCAAAATTTGGCGTTTTGAGTCTTCAAAAAGCACTAAAAATATTGCCTAAAGCACCAAGTTGGCATCGCTGGTTCATGTACATGCCTTCAAAAAAACACACAAGCACAAAACATATGGTATGTTTGTAAGATTTAAACAACACTTAAATGCAGAATGTTGGCTATTTAAGATTTATTTAATTTTGGGTGAAAAACAAAATTTTGTGTTTAAAAATAAAATGAATAGGTGTAATCATTGACTTATTTATTAGCTATAATACTCATATACTTTAAAATTTAAATTAATTAATTAAAATCAGAAAGACATTTCTTTCTTTGGCTTGTTTTTCTCTTTATTTATTTACTTCCAAAGTTTCTATGCTTATGTACGTTGTTGGTATGTATTATGAATTTCTTCTTCAATTTGAATTCATATGTATGTTAAATTTTTTCTTTTCTTTTCTTTTTTTTGTGGAGGTGACACTCCCTTTCAAACGAATCTTTGCCTTTAAAAATTTATTTTTGCTTTCATAAAAGAATGTGTTGTATCGCGTGTTAACAAGTTTGTGATAAATATTTTATATATATTTTGTTGTTGCAACATACTTACATACATACTTGCTACCTGCAATTGTAACTCCACACTCCCACATTTATTTTGTTAATATTTGATATAATGCCATAAAATATGTACATACATATGTGTGTATCCTAGTATCGTTACCTCAATATAGAAAGGCCCTAACTCATTATTTTTTCGAAAGCGAGATTTTAGCATTTTGCTGATACATTAGATGTTCCTCTATACAAATTTTTATATTTGCATATATTCAGCGTTTCTGTTACTAGTCATAACTTTCCTCTCTCTCCCATAAACTCAGACTCAGACTCACGGGTGCCAATTCACCGGGTACAGGTAAGACGCCAGACCAACGCCCCAATTTACCCTTTTTAGAATGAACCTATGCCCACTCCTCAAAGGCACGCAGGTTGCAATCTTTGTATATAGTTATCAATGTACTATATGCAAGTACCTTGCTTAGGTACTTTGAGCTATCTAAACTCTGCTGCTATGTCGAAGTCAAAGCTGCTGCTATGTCCGTGCTCATAGCAGCAACAGCACCTAGAATAGTGTCTGGCTGACCGCGTCACGCCAATCACTAGCATTGATTTAACACTGGGAAGCCAAGACTATTCTCCCAGCGATTTTGGTAGCAACCACAGCCACCACGTTAATTCTCCATCTTCCACGCTAAGGTGTTGTGTATACACCAATAGCGAGGTCCCAAGAGAATTCCTCAACCATTGCCGGCACAGCTCAACCACTCATCCGAAATGAATGCATGCCTGTGTCGCCAAATATCCAGTGCCTACTCCACACATGCCAAAATCATCCCTTAAACCCCGTGGGGTAGCACGAACTCGGCATTTTAGCAAAGAACATTGACGACCGCTACATGCATTCAAAACTTCAGAGCAGCTCGGCTGTCGGGCCACCGGCACCCGTGGAACCAGAAGTATACTCTGGTGAGACCTCGAAGTTACTACTACCATAAGGGCTTCACCTCTATCGTCTTTTGAACTCAGGGGCAGCTCTAGGTGACGCTGCACCTAACTGACATCAACAGGACCTGTCTTCCTTTTTTAAATATGTGCACATCCTTTGCTCTGTTATTTCAGAGATCGGGTAGTAACACATAAGTTCTATGGGTAATGTACCAAAGGTACGTCAATGGAAAAAGCCACATCACCCGTTGTCAAAAATAGACTCCCCTGGGGGATACATATGCACATATGTATATGTATGTATGTATGTACGTACCAGAACCAACACACGCAAAACTGGTGCAGACAGGTACATATGTATATCTGTGCAGGCCTATAGTACATATGCGAGTTAATATTTACATATGTATCTATGTATCTTAAGAAGTTTTCAGTTTATCGCATTTGTTTGATTTTGAACCGACTGCAACAAAGGAGGAGCTTATGAAGTCGTCGTGTATTTTTTTTGTGTATGATCCAGGCATACCAATGTGCCCGGAAATATCGTTTCGGATGATCGTGACACGGATCTAATGGTTAGAGTCCCGTTAAAATGCTGTAAGATTTGAATTCAGCAAGATTTATTTGGGACTGCACATACCAGGGGGTCTACTATGTAATTTGATACGAAAAAAATGGTTTCGAATTTGAATGTTTATAACATTTAAATTCGAAAGCCTTTTCTTTCGTTTTGAATTACAGAGTCCAACGAGGTCATCTGCTCGATGAGGAGGCAAATATGGTGTTTCGTTTCTGTAACTTGTGAGAAAATCTACCATCGAGAAAAACTAAATAAATAATTACAAATGCATGTATATTTTAGACAGTGGTATTCATATAAAAACTGGAAAAAACTTACAAATGATATCAACAGGATGGTAAAAATTTTTTGGACTCGAAAGGTTCTCACATTCCTTACAAAAACGAGGCAGTGGAGCGGACAGACAGCTCTCGGGCACATACGCACACTTCTTGTGGTAATTAAAGGTCAATATTTTATCGGATCGTTACAAAACTTACGAGTAGCACCAGGCAAGGAAAATGGCTTCTGGGATTTGGTACCAACTATGAAAACAAAATTTACTTTTTAGACCATGATGGTACCATTTTTTTAATATTTATTTATAAGAACAAAAACGTAAAAAAATGTGTTTGAAAATTCAGAAGTTTACAATAAAAAACAAAAACTTAACAAAAATGTGTAAAAAATTTAGTATACAATAAAAAGCAACATAAGAAGTATTAAATATTACATTCATAAAGGTCCATTCGTAGATTCGACAATTATTTTAGAGTTTAAAATAAAACACACACAAAAAAAATTAGAGAACATATGCAAAATTAATGTCACCATATAGTGAAACATTGACATTTTTAAATTGTACCAAGTAACTCGCGGTAGTACCACGGTACCAACCAGGTCAAAAATGTAGCATAAAAAATACAATTGCACCATGATTTCCATCCGTGAGTAGCACACCTAATGGGTTCACGTAATGGCACAACCTCAAACTCAAAAAATCTTACGAATCGCAATATGTAACATATGTAAAATCATTAGAAATTATCCAAATGTGCACTGCTACTTCCGGATTGCAAGCTCTATATTTTCATGACTTCTAACGAGGGTCTTTTTTTACGATTTTAAATAAAAATTGAAGAGATAACTTTTAGGTTTTATATTTTTTATATTTTTAACCGTTTTGCGCCCATTTCAAAATCATTGCGCCAGATTTAATATATCGTTGAACTTTTGAATTTAAATCTTACGTAAATTTCGGGTTATGTTTTAACTTACTCGTATAATAAATTAAAATCTATATTTAGAAAGTAAAATTAACAAAGTTATGAAACTTGTTGTTACAAAATATGTACATATGTATGTATGTATGTATTAGTGAAGTAACGAATGACAATTTTTGATATTCGCGAATACGAATACGAATTTTTCAAAAGATACTCGCGAATACGAATACGAATATTTGAAATGATATTCACGAATACGAATACGAACACGAATATTATATGCAATATGAAATATTAAAAAATTGTTATGAAAAAGGACTTCACACTCTTGTTGGCGTACCTTAAGTTAATAAAAAGTACCCAAAATTTTAATGATCGTCATTGAATAATATTTGCAAATGACACAAGCACAAATTTCTATAAAAAAAATTAATTTATTAATTAACTAAAATGTTTAGTAATTTATTTAAATTTCGTTTAGGATTTATGCATTTATTTATTTAATTTGTTTGGAAAAATATTCGTATATGACGAAAACGAATACATTCGTATTCGCATCCGCCTGAATTTAGCGAGCACGAATACATTCGTATTCGCCTGAAAATTGCCGAATATTCGACAATTCGATTACGAATACGAATATTCGTGCATCACTAGTATGTATGTATACACGTAACAGCTGCATTAATTGCCATGAAAAGTGACTTAAGATAGTCGTATGTTACAGTGACGCAATACACAAAATGTAGAAAGCGTTGCATTTGGGAGCGTGACAAAAAATTATTTTAGTTTAGTTTTTTAAAACATCATTAATTAATCTTAAACCCAATTTATTGTGTTTTTTATTTTGGTGCTGCCTTAGATTACTTCTCTCAAATTTTTTCACATTTCTTTTGGAAAACATTCTTTCTTGATAGTGAAATATTTTCATATACGATAGGGTATTCAATCGGTTAACCGTTAATTGGTTAACCGGCTAATTACTACCCGATTAACTGATCGGTTATTTTAAAACTGGCTTTTTTCGATTAACGGTTAAACCGGTTAATTTCAGTCGATTAACCGATTGACCGACGCAACAAATTTTTTCATATTTTTAGTATTACAACTTATTTTTTGTGTGAATTATTAAAGGTGAGTTTTTAGAAATTATTTTACAAGCAAACAAAGATGTATTTTCAGTGATCCTAACTTAAATAAAACTTTAAAATCTTTAGATATGGCTATAAAAAAAGTTTAATAAAGACTCTAACTAGAGCGAATTATTAAGTTTTTGTTTAATAATTTAGTAAAAGCCAAGTACTGTTGCCAACGATTTAATAAGAATTTAATGAGAGACGAATTAAGTTCTTTTACACCTACACTCAGAAATATTACCTTCTAGCGAAAAATACAGTATAAAAGCGAAAGCTAAGAAATTCAGAATCGAACTGTTTTGCAGAGTGTTCAACGCTGAGATATGCCAGAATGAGTCAGATGATGACCCGCAAACAGAAGGAACTATCGATACTAATATATGAAATGTTCTAATAAAATTAACCGAAACAATTAGTAGTGTTAAGAATTGGAAAAAAATAAAAATAAAACAGCACTAATGAATGATTTTATATGTTTTAAAAAATCAAGGAAAAGGACTGAGAAACTAGATAATCTGTATTATGGATTACTTTCGATTTCGTCAACAGCCACGATAAGGAAAGGATTTTTCCAAGTCAGGTTTTACCAAAACTAAAGTGGAGAACCGCTTAAATCCTAAACATTTAAGCCAAATTAGTTTTCTGAAAGATTGTTTTAGAAGGTCTCTTTAAACTATGGAAGTTACTAATATAACGACCTCACAAACTTGTTAATTTTTAACGAATACATATACCTATATTTATAATTTTTTTTTGCTTTATTTAGTTTAAGAATTATTATTATGTATTTTTTTATTTTTTGTTTTACTGACAAACTCAAATTAATAAATAATTTATGCACTTTTATTTGCTGAAAACACTTGATTTATGGAAAAACTTTATTAATCGGTTAAACGGTTAATACCGAAATTAACCGATTAATAACCGATTAAGCAAAAACTTCGATTAATTAGTCGAGCGATTAACCGATTAAAGCAAAACCCTGATTAATTGAATACCCTAATATACGACGAAATAAAATATTTACTATGTGGATCTCCTCTTACACTTCGATTTTTATTTACAAAAGAAATAAGAAACATTTCATGATATAAATATGTATGTATCAATAAATGTATTAACAAATAGCAAACATTTATTTTTCATCTCATATGGGTTTGGGCAAAGAAAAGAGCTAAAACGCGCCGTCTAATATTAAACATCGTTATGGATGCTATCATCACTTCATCATTATTTCCAAATTTATGCTTATGTGCATACATACATATGTGCATGAATATCCCTACATATGTACATATGTATATAGCAGGTGTGGTCGGCTATTATAAATTCGAGAGCCACGTTTAGTAATTAATATTTTAAAGAGCTATTTATTTATTTTTGAAAGCAATACACATACATATACACATGTTTAGAATTGATCTAATTTAAAAGTGAATCAGTTTAAATTTTAAATTTAAAGAGTTTTTTCGTAAACAATTTTTTTTTAAATGTAGAAATTCAAAGCTACCATATGAAATACGTGTTTAAACGATGTACATAGTATATTAATTTTACGAGTACATGTGGCAACACAGCGGCAAATGATTGCAATTTGCTGTAGGGATGAAACGATACCACTAAGGTATCGATACTATTACTTGATACGGCATCACTTCAGAAGTATCGATACATATTCAGTATCGAATAAAAAACATCGATACTTACTTGTATCCATCAAGTTTTTCACATGATTTAAAGTAGTGAAAACAAAATTAATTACCCACCAAACCAAGTGCTCCTAATTCGCAAAGAATTAATTCTTAACGACTAGTTGACAAAATCTTCCGATTTCGGAAGCGATTAATATAAGAAAAAACTAATTGTTTAAATTTCTTGCAGACAAGTTTTGGTAGAATTTATTTATGAAAATACACTTCAACAAACTAATTTTTGAATTACAAAATTTTTTAAGTTCAATTTTGTTAAAAACACATCCATAAAAATCGCCAATAAATTCATTTATCGCCAGAAAAATTTAATTGACATGTCGCCAAATCATTAGACGACAAACAAAGTGGAAAAATCGCTACGTTTGGGCTGGACTGGAGCAGAAGATATAGTCGAGATGACATTTTAAATGTTTGTGCAAATTCGTTTTGTTCCCGCAATAACGCGCGCTTTTAAAACAATTTTCGCAGCTCTCAATTTTAACGTCTTTTTTATAAAATATTTGATTTGGGTGGTCGCATTTTCACGAACTTACTCTAATATATATTCCAGATATAAAGTTACATATAACACGAACAAATAAAATTGTGTTAAACTGGGGTCATGTTCAACTTTTTTGTAGCCAATAACAAATGAGTATATTTGATTGATACGAGTAGTTTTTACCGATACCTACTTGGTACTCGGTAGTAGAGTATCGATACCAAAAATACTTGGTTTCTAAGAAAAAGTATCGAGTATTTACTTGTATTTACTCGTATCGTTTCATCCGTAATTTGCTGTGTCACACACATCTTTTTAATTGTTTAATGCAATTGTTTCGTTCACCTCAATTTTCCTTTAAATATTTATATTCAAATAAATACAAGTATACGCTGGGCTTTTATTATTCATTTAACATGATAGCAGCTAATTTCAACTTTGGCTGAAAAATTAAAATAGTTGGCAACTCAGTTCGATTTTGTCCGATCACAAATTAAAATTAAACAAATTGAGGCAGATAATCAAGGTGTACATAACCAGGTGGCAGCGCTACTTCAGCTGATAGTTTTTGCTCTATGTGCTTAATAGCTGACGAATGTCAAAAGGCCTGTCTCAAGATGTCACCAGCAAACGTTCAATCGAAAACTTGTATTGCAAACAACAATATCATTAGAAAATTTGTTGTTGTTTTCAATATTATTATGTATTCGATCGAAGGATTTCTGGTGACATCGTGAGTCAAGCCGAAAAGCTTCTTTTTTTGGTTTTGATACAATTATTTTTGTGCTTTTGACGTTATTCGGTTCTTTACACAGCCATGGTTGCCATATTTTTGTATAACAAATCCTTACGCAGTCACATGTATAATTACACCATGCAGAAAATGTTCCGACAAAATTTATTATCTTTTTTTCAAGGCTGGCAAACGGTATCGTAAAAATACCGATACCGATTCAAATACCGCTAAAACTGGATACCGGTATCGATACCGATACCGAAATCCATTTCGGTTAGAAAATACCGGTATCCAGAATACCGCTTACGTCTATACCGGTATGTACCGGTATACCGATTGCCATCAAAAAGAAAATTTCAAAAATATATTTTAATTAACTTTCTTTTATGAACACGTTTTTGTTCTCCTTCACATATTCCTGTGAAGCGCTCTTGTTTTTAATTAACCGGAAAGTGCAATCATATCATAATCATCACTAGCGCGAAATACTAACAAACTGCGTGAACTGCTTAATGCCTTTAGGAACGAAAAACGTATCTCTAGACATATAAATGTTTTAAAATGGTGAAAATAGCAAAGCCATTGTAAGCCGCATTTATTCGGGCCTGTTCTGAAAATCACGGTGATTTCAAATCACGTGATTTCAAAAGTAAACTATTAATAGCTGACTGGATAGAGGGTTTTTATTGCGTTTTAAGTTTTTTGCATTTATAATAGAATATTTTCTTTCGACTCCTAAGGCTATAAATCGTGAAATTTACAACAGCAATGATTTAGCTTTTATTAATTTTTTGAAATCACCGTGATTTGGCATGTCGTGATTTGCAGAACAGGCCCGATTGTATATGAAATCGCGAAAATTAGTATATTGGCTGTACCAGGTACACCAGCTGATGCGAAGATTTTAAGTTTTGAAGGGTGCTTTTTTAATATATGCACATTTAACTGGTCTAGCGAGGCCTAGAGTACCCGATAAGCAGTGGAAAAAATTGTAAATAATTATGCAGTTTCTAAATTGTTATGGAATTTTACACAGCATTGAAGGAGGTGTCGGAGAGCTCAAGTCTGGAATTTAGACGACGGAGCCACAAAGCACTAAAGTGGGCAACCTTGGGTTAATGAAAAATTAAAATCGATGCTCATGTTTTTGTTCAGATAAAATAACATTTATTGCAAGTGGATTGTTTTCTATCCAAGAAGCTAAAAAAAGTCTTCTACATTTTTGTGTTTTCGCTTACAGTTTAGAAAATATTAGAGAAAAAAGATTAAGATTTTGGCTTTTTTACCAACCTTGGCCCACTGTTCTGCTAATGGAGAAGTCAAATCTTGTTAGATTTATAAAATTAAGCTCATTATGAATAAGAGATAAAATTTGTAACATTTAAAAAAAAATTGGTATCAAAATTACAATTAATTCAAAATTTTTATGCAATTTAAACTAAAATTTAAAAAAAAGTAGATTTTCATTAGTTTTGAAGAAAAAGGTGGGTTAATTATTTCGCATTTATAAAAGAATTTCGCCAATCAATATTTTCGTCTCTTAGGTAGAAAATGATGCAATCAATACACAGAAAGTAGTAACGAATATAATTTGCTTTTGAGTTTTGAGTTTGAGTCGATTTCCAATAAAATTAAATTAAAAATGGAACTTTTCAGTATTTTTGGAGTATTCTTCTTATTTTTCGCCGGGCGCAGATTAGATTTTTGAAAATGTGTACATATTTAAAAAAATATCTTGTTTTAAAGTGGCGTAATAAATTTTTTAAAACATTTGGAATTTGATATTTATAACAAAAAATAGGTCTAATTCAAACAGAGATGGTGTACTTTAACAAAAATACTGTTTATTGCTTGATTTGAAATATTCAATCATTCGTTTCGTCTGAATTTGGCGCGTTCGAATACGAATATCTTTAAAAAAGCCGAATATTAGGGAATTCGAATACAAATATTCGCACATCACTAAGTGCATACAATTCTACATGTACTTCGTGCGTATATTATACAATTTATGTATTTACTTTTATTATTTTGTTTAATTGACAGTGGACATATAATTGAATATGAACTAATAATTTAGCAGTAATATCGGTATACCGGTATTATAAACTCGTTAACGGTATGTACCGGTAATACCGATACCGAAATAAAAAAATACCGATACCGTTAGCGATACTGAAATTTAAAAAATTGTAGTAGTAGGTATCAATACCGATACCGTTATTTATTTCGGTTGCCAACCTTGCTTTTTTTCTCTCTCTGAAAAAGAGAAACGTAAGACCCCAGGCAGAAATTGTGACTTTGCCCGACTAACTATTAGTTTCTCAATACCCCGTTTACAATATTTCTATACCGCTACAACACCGTAAGTAAAAAAATTTGACTTTAGTTCCCCAAATACCCCGTTTACAATAATTATTTACCACTGCAACATCTTAAATACAAAAATTTGACATAAGTTGGGAAATTTCCATTGTGACGACCTTATAAATTTGTATTTAGAATATTGTGACAACATTGAAAACAAGAGTCGGAGGACAGTCATTTCGCGTTATCATTATAATGTTATGGGTACACTAAAGTCTTGGTAAACGAATATTGTAGTGAAGTTAGTTGTACCCACAGACAATCGTAGCAACGTCGTGCTGATTGTCTTTTTCTGCCTGGGACTCCATAAAAAATTTTCTCCGGACCAAAATTTTGTTATTTTCTTTATTTTTTATTATTTTTATGTTTTGTTTATATTTGAAAGAAGAAATGAAGTAAAACGATTTTTTAAAAATTTAATAAAAACAATTTATCTCTTATTAACTTAGGCTGGATTCACCCAGTTTCGGAACAAAATTTTTGTCCGGACTAAATTTTTTATATATATAAAATAATATATACATATGTACATACATATGTATGTATGGAGATGAACGAAACAATTGCTTTAAACAATTAAAAAGATGTGTGTGAAACAGAAAATTGTAAAATTTGCCGCTGTGTTTACACACGTATTTCATATGGTAGCTTCGATTTTCCAGACAAAATGTTCGAAATGGATGAATCGTCTTGCAAAAAACTCTCAGTAAAAAAAAATTTCTCCAGACAAACATTTTGTTCAGAAACAATGGATGAATTCACCTTTATGCTATAATTTTTTTTTCTTACATGATTGTTAAATATTGTGCGAAAGAGCTACTTCATTCAGTAGACTTTAAAAGCCGCATACGAATCGCGAGCCCCGTTAATGCCACCTCTGATATATGTATGTATGTGTAGTACAAATACATATCTACATATTCAATCATTCACTCTTTTGAAGGTAAAAAATTACATACATACATACATATATATACATATATATATGTATGCATTTCGAAAACGGCTGGAGCTAAAAGCAAACACCCGCAGAGACCGTGTTTACACACAGCGGATAGATATTTTATTTTATTATCGTTTTCATATTTAGGTCAAAATGACATTTTAATTTATTTTTTTTATTTGTCTGACGACCCACTTCCGTCATCAGCACGCAATGAAACACCGCCGACTGACTCGCCATTCTCGGTCTCCATGGTGTTTTCCTTTTAAATCGCCTTCTTCTTAAGTCCGTCTGGCCAGGTTTTTTGCTTTATTTTATTTGTTGACACGTTTGATTAACACTCTTCTCATTATGGCCCGCTTGGTCTTTTCAGACACATTCATTGACCACTTTTGTAAATTTTATTTTATAACAATGTCTTGACTGTGTATTTTTCCAATTGATGTTTTTCCCATTTTTCTTTTCTTGCTTTCCACCCATTTGATTTTATAAGGTCAATGGCATACATTCTTGTTTTTCTTTCTTATTTACAAATGTAAATTTTAACCTACCAGAGTTTGCCAAACTTTGTTAATGCTTGGTTAACAATTATAAAGTATAACAAAGTCTTGGTCATCCGATCTAGCCAAGTTGGTCCGAAAACCAAAGTTAGAGCTTATTGAATTTTGTCATTTCTTTTGCCATTTTTTACTTAAGTTCCCAGTGAAAAAAAATGGAAGTCATTCTATTTGAACTACATTTTCATTGCTTCCAAAAAATCGATATTTTTAATTAGTTGAGAGTGAGCAAAAAACCATGTAGAAACTTATTTTAGTCATACAAAACCTTGTAACTCCTCCATAGTGTTAGAAAATACTCACCAGAATTTTAAAAAAAATTAATTTTTTTAAAGAAATTTATGAACTAATTTTAGTCTAAAATTTAAAAGTTATTTGCTTAAATTTACATGAAAACACTGTTTCGGACTTAAATCCGTATAAAAAGAAACGAATTGTTAAAATAGGCAACTATTCGCCATTTTTCCTAGATGAAAATATTATCATAGAACACAAAAAAGGAAATTTTTCTTAATATCACTTCCAATTCAGTGACCAGTCATCGAAAAAGAGAACTTCTTGCAATGACAACCTTATGTAAAAATCATTAGAACGGATCGAAATTTGCACTACTTCCGCATCGTAAACTCTACATTTTCATGACTTTTTTGGAGTCTCTATTTTTGCTGGGTTAATAATAAAATATTATTACATATTTTTTCTTTATTGGCTTTCATACTTTAAAAATTGTTTTTCGAGTTTTTTGTACAAAATATCACATTCAAATTTTCTTAATATACACTCAAAAATCAGGAACTGAAACCCTGAAAAGAATGGGTTCAGGTTCGGGTTAATCAAAATAAGAAATTCAGTTTGGGGTTCGGGTTCAAAGTTAAAAAAACTACATGTGTTTTATTATTAAAAGCTTAAGCTAATACAGCTAATACACTGTTTTTCTATCAAAGTTAGACTACACAGACACATATATATATGTATGTACATGGAAAGGTGTTCAATCCGCCTTGGCCCTTATTTTATTTTGATTTTGTTTTAAATTTTTTTTTGCATGCAAGAAATGTAATGGATCAATTGGAGATATATATAGAGGAACATAATATACTCTCCAAATATCAATCAGGATTCCGTAAAAAACACTCATGTGAAACGACCGTTAACTATGTCATTAGTAAATGGAAAGAGATAGGAAATGATAAGAAATTGATTGCAATTTTTCTTGACTTCAAAAGAGCATTTGAAACCATTGATAGGGAAATAATGATAGAAAAGCTATATATGTATAGAATAAGAGGAAAAGAGCTGAATTGGTTCAAATCGTACATGGACAACAGAACACAGACAACTAAGGTAAATAATTCAGTATCGGAGGAAGTAATGAATGACTTTGGAGTTCCACAAGGCTCAATACTAGGCGCACTGCTTTTTATTATTTATATTAATGACTTGCCAAATATATTAGAAAGATGTAACATAGTCCTATACGCAGATGATACCTTAATATATACCATTGCAGACAAGGAAGAAGAATGTCGAGAAATTATAACTTATAATATAGATAAAATAAATAATTGGTTAAAAATGAATGAACTTAAACTTAATGAAAACAAAACGAAGATAATAGAAATTAACATCAATTCGAACGAAACATTTGAAATAAATAACTCGGTAATTGAAAAAGTTGAGCATATAAAATATCTCGGGTTTATAATTGATAAGAAACTAAAATTTAATGAACACATTGAGCACATATGCAAAAAAATCGGTAAAAAAATCAGTTTTCTTGGAAGAATCAGAAACAAAATATCAAAAACTACAGCGATAAATATATATAATACCATAATAAAACCACACTTCGAGTACGGGTCTACTATTTTATATACATGTAGCAACACACTCCAATTAGCAACAATGCAGAAACTTCAAAATAAAGCTATGAGAATAATATTAAAATGTGATAGATATACTGAAATAAATACAATGCTGAATATCCTGAAATGGTTAAATGAATGTGAAACAGAGACTTCAATTCAATACGCTCAGATTTATTAAAAAGATGAAACAAGGCGACGCACCCAAATACCTTTGTGAACAAATAAGATATGTAGGAGAAAGCCAACCGTACGGACTAAGAAATGTGAACGATTTTCGATTAAACAGGGTTATGTCAACGCAGATGCAGAGATCACTGTTTTACAAGGGCTTACAACTGTATAATAAACTACCAAATAATATGAAAAATGAAAATAACGAGAATGTATTTAGAAAAAAATTTATTAATTTTGTGAGATTTAGTGTTGATTTATAATGATAGGAAGTTTGAATCATGTATTGTAAAAGTATTTTTAATACTAATAATAATAAATAAATAAAAAAAATCTTATTATTCTTCTATTAAATATTTCTCTATTTTTTATATTTTTGGAGCCGAACCTTGCTGAATTTTCCGGAAGTCTTTATAAACAGCAAACCTGAACCCGTTCGGGTTCGGTTTCAGTCCCTGAGTCTAATTAATTTTTTATTTTTCTTTGTAAATTAACGGCCTTACTTATAAAAATAATAAAGGCTTTATAAAGACTTTTTAAGAAACATTTCGTAAGAACATTTGTTTTAAAAAAACCTTTTTAAAGCCTTACTAAGTTTTATAAATAAGGCTGTAAATATATTTTGTCTTGAAAAGAAAAGTTTTGTATAAAAAATTGGAAAAATAAAAACTACAGCCCCAGAGCTGGAAAGTTTCAACTTCTTTTGATATTAGGTTTGTTCATTTACTAAATATTGTTACGACTTTGTAACAAATGACACTGGAAAGTGTTCATTGATCAAAAATTTTGAAGGTAGAGCGTAATCAGAAGAGAGATAAAAATTGAGACAAAAAAATTCCTACAAATTATTACTACCCAGCTAAAAAAATATGTATGGAGCATATATGATATCCCATATATGGTTCGGATCCGAAAAATGAGGGTATATGGGCATATATGATTATATATATTCATACATTTTCATACATGTATGTGTAAATTCCCTCCACAGTATGTAAAGTTCATATACATACACTCTTGATTCATAAAAGGGCACTGCTGTGCAATAAATTAAATTACTAATATTAAATTTTTTTAGACTTGAGAGAGAGGTTGTATTTAATGTATTGTTCGGACAAATAATTCAAATTGAACTAAAATTCATTTCATTCACCTTTGTGCTCCACCAAGCAACGATTCTTTTATTTTTTTTATTGAATAGAAAACATGATGAATTATTGTCCTATCTTTTTTAATTTTTTTATTTCACTGTTTACTTAGAAAAAGATTTATTTTCAATTAATAATTTTACTTAATCAACGTTTTCTCTCAAGATAAAAAATATGTCTTTTTATGTATAAATATATAATGCACCATTATCTTTCAAACGCTTGGCTTTGTGTTTGGTGGGTAGCTCGCAACCTCAACACATAAAAAATTTACCACTACATTGACAGTGCCCACCAGTGATTTAGAGCAAAGATGCCCAAAAATTAAATGTTTGTGTATTGGTGAGAAATTGTGAGATATTCAGAGGTACAGTAAAACGAAAAAGTAAACGAATTGATTTTTATTAAATTTTGAAAATATATATCTTAAAAATTGAAGGGATGCATGCAAATATAGAAATGAAATTAGATAGAAACTTGGTAAAAAACATTTCAAGCCTATGTTTATGTAATTTTTTTCCTCGTCATTATGTATTTTCATATCACTGTGAAAAGAATCATAATGCCTTGTAATAACATGTTCATAATGCCCTTTAAATGTTGATAACATAAAACACATTGAGCATTACCAAAGTCATTAAGAACTATAAACAATTTTCGTAATGGTACGACCATTTTTTCTACGCACTATAAGAAAAAAAACAAAACATCCGATAAGCACCTCATTAGCAAGTGCACTTCTTGCCGTCTGGCCAGTGTTGCCAGAAAATTATGATGAGAGAATGCTAAATCGGCAAAACAATTCTGCTAAAATGTTATACAGAAGAAAAGTTTAATGCTAGATTCAAATTTAAAACAAATTATTGAAACAGCTCTGAATTTCACGTTTAAACAAACTTATTACCCGTAACCCGTATTCATAAAAAATATTTTAGGTTTATTTGGGATTAATGTTTACAGGTATTTTAGTAGCACATACAAACATAAAATAGTAAATAATTGATGTTTTTTTGGATTTGTTACAATCACGTTTAACGTACGAATAATCCCAAAAAATATGAATGGAGCATATATGATATCCCATATATGGTTCGGATCCGAAAAATGAGGATATATGGGCATATATGATTATATATATTCATACATTTTCATACATGTATGTATGTGTAAATTCCCTCCACAGTATGCAAAGTTCATATTCATACACTCTTGATTTACAAAAGCTCACTGCTGTGCAATAAATTAAATTAGTAAAATTAAATTTTTTTAGACTTGAGACATTTGAAACATTTGTTTGGACAAATAATTCAAAACGAACTAAAAGTCATTTCATTCATCAAAAGGTGAATCAATTATTTAAAAAACACATAAAGCTTATTCGTACATAACATTTAGCTTACGAAATCAGATTAAAAACTAATGCAATTAATTATAAAAGAGAAAATAATCCCTCTAACAATAGTTTTCAATACAGTAATATGAACTTTGTTTCTTATCTAGAAAATTTTGTTATTTTCTATAAAATTAATGATTGGATTAGCCTTTTGATTATTTGATATATTAAATGGGGCCACAATGCATAAAATCACACAAGAATGATTTTTTTTGTAACAAACGTTTTTCTTTTTCAAACGTTGAGGGTACGCATATAAACTTTGCATACCGTATGTATTTTCCAATGGATTTCCAATTCACCAGTGATAAAATTCCAAGCTTTTTTGATTGCAAAAACGATCTTATGTGAGATATCATATCTTATATGGCTCCATATATAAAATCTTATACTTATATATGGATCCACATATGAAGAGCTTCATAATTAAATTTTCATATATGAGCTCATATGTTATAATACATTTCATATATTAGTCCATATATTAGTTCATATATAATAGTTTTGCGATGTATAATCCCATATATTTCCATACACGAATTCATACATATTCATATATAGTTATATACATTCATATATTAAAAATATATGGACCATATATAATTTTTTTAGCTGGGTAGTAAAATTTTTACTTGCAAGAATTATCCAGACAGCTGTTCTGTGTTTTGATTTCAAATTAATCATTTGAAAAATATGTGAAAAAGGAAAACTGAAAAATTAAATATGTATACGTGTGAAAAAAGAAAGCATATTTTCTTAATTTTTTGTTTTTCTTTATTTATTCGTTCAGCCACATAAATCCAATTTTATTGTCAACAAATTTTGTTTGTTTCTCATATCTGATCAGACATGGCAAGTCGCATTTTTGTATTTGTTAATGGAATAAAATTAAAAAGTTATGAAAAATGCATAAAAATATTAAATAATATATGAAACTGTGTAAAGTATTTCATACTAAATGTCAATTAAAAAAAATTGCAATTTAAAACATTATCAAACAAAATACATCAGAAAAAGTACAATTGATGACTTCCATCCAAAGTTCTGATATGAAAAAAATTTTCTCGAAAGTTTTTACAAGTAAAGCGTTCATTTACTTTTTCGTATCTGGGAAAGTAATTTTGTAAATTTCTGATTTACTCTCTGGTTGCTGGTTTCTGTTGGCAAAGTAAATGAAGTTTTATCTAGTTTTTTAATACTAGATAAAACTTATTATTTCCTTTTTTCGTTGTTCACTTAACATATTTTATATATTTTATAAAGAACTAGATTGGTATAAGAAATCAGGAAAATCTTAAAGGATGACCAGGCTGTGAATATATTCTCTATTTTAGAAAGAAAGAAATAAGTATTAAAAACCTGAAATTAAAATTATGGTGCCAGGGTTTTAAACTGAACACAAAAAATTCAGTTAAATATATTGCATGTTTTAGAAAGATCTTCACTCCAAATTTTTTCTTTATGTTTGTTAAATTTTTATAGGGATATCTAATTTAAGTATAAAAGCTTATTGTGGTCTCAGCACAGTTATATTTCGAATCGATGGTCTTTCATTGATAGCTTGTGACGAGTTCTTATTATATTTGCAACATCAAAGATTATTAAATACGGAAAATATGAAACAAATTAGTTTAGGGTTATTAAATAGTAATAAGGTTTTGGAATAAGGGTGAATGTAAAATATTTCTTAAATACATGGTGTAGAATAAAATATTCAACTATTGCTAATATCGAAAATAAAATATTTGAATCAAATTCTTTAGTCGAAAAATACCGAGAGGTCACTCACTAAAAATTGCATTGTAACAAAAGTAATATGTATGGTGTATATATGTACATATATATGTATGTATGTATGGTATGTCCAATCTCGGCTTCACTTAAAACAATTTGGTGAACCACTTTTACTGTTATAGAAGCCAAATAATGATGGAGATGGAACACATTGGAGAAACTTTTAAATATTTTCTACAATATACATATACCTATATGTCGGACTTTGAATGTATTTTGTGTATAAAACGTCAAGCGTTGACTGTTATGTCAAGCTTGGGCAGAATCGACTGGCGCTACTGAAAAAAAAGAGGGCTTGGAAAGAACAGTTGCGAAGCAGTAGTGGCGAGCTCGAGACTGCCACGTTGAATTAATAAAAAAATAAATACTGAAAATATTTGAAGTGATTTGAAGTTTCATTCACTACGATCCATTTCAAGAGCCAATAGAAAACGTCGTGAGCAAAAATAAGTAGCAAAATAGATTTATTATTGATATTTAGTTAGTTTTTAATTATTATATAACAGAATTCATATATTTTTTTTAATTGTTTAACGTAAAATTAACATTGCACAGCCGTCTTTCAATTGGCCTTTTTTCTTAAAACATAGAACTTATAGCATCAATTGTACCTATGAAATATTACAATTTTTTTCCATTAAGTTTTGTAGATTCTTATAATAAACTTATTAAACTAAAAAAGCAACATTAGTTTCTAGTAACTAATATTAGCGGCCAACGCTATACGAAAAACGAATCCAAAACAAACACAAAAAATATGTTTTAAATCGAAAATAAAACCGAGCGTCGTCATTACGACGAAGTATGATGGTGCAGGGTTAAATATTTAATGGATAAAGGAGCAGATTTAAACATTTTAAAAAGAAATTTAAAGCTGAGTGCTTCTTAGAGTTTAGCTATTGTACAATGCTCCTAAGCAGCTTTAAACTAAAGTCCCTTTTCACAATGTACAATTAAAAGATAACAGGGACTTTAACGGCAAGTTAAGGCCGGGGCACAATGAATCCGTCATACGTTAAACTTCGCCTTTTTCAACTGACATTAACGCAGCGACGGAGAAGGTTGGCACAGCGAGGACTTCACTGACGGAAGCATTTGTAGGTTTATTCTACATTTTGTTTATTAAATTCAACTTTTTTATTTATTTCTTTTATTTCTTTTTTTTAATTTTATTTTTGCTGCCACAAAATCACAAACACATACCGAAAAACATACCAAGAAAATTAACCAATATCTGTCAAACTACTCAACGTTCGCAAAAAGTTAAAAGTTGAAAAATTTTTGTACTTTGCATTGACGGACATGTACTGAATGTAACAGACTTCATAAGAAACCATGTATTTCAACTTAGCTGTCAGTTGAAAAAGTCGAAGTTTAACGTATGACGGATTCATTGTGCCCCGGCCTTAAATCATGCATTGTGAAAAGGGACGTAAGTGAAGTATTAAAGCAGCGTGGATATCTTACAACATTAAATTCCGCTATATGAAAATTGGTAAAAGAAATGTGCATTTTGTTTTTGGATTTTGTAACTACATATAGAGTTTCAAGAAAAATTTGTGTGCAAACAAATTGAACCCTCTGCGACTGATGTGGTAGTCTAGCAGACACCAACAAAAACAAAAAAAGAGGTCTAATGGCCTATTTCCCACCTGCGAAAGAAAACGCTCGACTTAAAATTTATATTGAAAACAACAATAAAGTATGAAAATTTGTTTTTGTTTTCAATATAAATTGTAAGTCGAACGTTTTCTTTCGCAGGTGAGAAATAGGCCATAAGTTTTTTACCGAAAATTCAAGCTATGCCGATAAATAACATAAAACACGAATTTTTGATTTGAGTTATAAAAATACTATATAAATAATAACTTACACTCATAAACAATAAACAAAAATTGTTTTATTAGTTTTACAAAACGGAACTTTGGTTATATATATAAGCCATGGAAATGGTGTCTGGTAGTCTACCACGTCATTAGAATTGTGAGAACTATATCACGTCAGTCGCAGAGGGTTAATCTCAATTAAACGTTTGCGTATTGTTTTCAAATCACTTGAAATATTATTAAAGTGAACGCAGACTTTATGGGCTATGTGTACATACAGTTAGCAAAGAAAAAACTTGTACAGCAAACGCTCCGCTCTTCTAATCAAAGTATCTCAGTTGCTTTGTAAGGTTTTAAGTTAAAACCAAAAGCAGTTTCAAGACATATTAAACAGCTTTCTATGTAAATCTTTCATTTTATTAAGAAAATTTATTTTGTTACTAAAAAAAATAACCTAACATAAAATAACACTATTTTCAAGAGCAAAAAAAACTTGTACACTAAATTTTCTCTCAGGAAGGAGTTATGAAATAAGGAATTTACTAAAAATTAGTACTAAATGTAGCCACGTCTAGCATCTAATAGATTATTCTCATAGAATGAACTGGATTTTTGGCAATTTTGGGAGGTATATGCTCCCATATGACCTGGAGAGCACTTTTGAGTTAATTTTCGCCCCTATTCTACAGCTCGCGCAATTTTTTCTCCACATACGCCTACAGAATTCCATTAGTACTAAGGGCAGGGTCTAGGGAGGATGCGCCTGCAATTTTTTCCATTGAATGGAAGCCATTCTTTCATTATTCTAACTAATCAATAGTCTCCTCTTACATTTAATTTGGCAGCTAACTGTGCTAAATTTTCTATAAGTTTATTTATGTAAATAATCCATTTTATTCATTGTACGTTCTATAAAAACTGGATTTCATACACCAGTCGATCTTATTGAGCCCCATAACATCATATTACATACATCCCCCATGCTTCACCGTGTAAGTATTTAATAAGCAACAAAATAAATAATTTTCCAAAAACAAAAAAATATACATACATATTTATGTATTTTCAGCAACACTTCAAATATTTTTGGCCCTGAACGCCTCCTAAAACGACCAAAAACAAATCTGACGTCATGCCTCACAACAACAACTATCGTTTTGTGAATTAATTACATCCATACATACACACTTACATAGATGTTCATACGCATATATTTTTCAACGACAATGAAAATAATACTACTACATACCTACAAAACTTTTTTACGAAAAACCGGAATTTCAAGTCAACAATTTTAACCCTAGAATGGTAAACATATTTTTTTAGCTCCTTAATGGTAAACTTCGCTTGTGAGGCGACTTTTATAAAAAACATTTATATGACTTTAAAAACAACAAAATTTTAATAAACCAAATATAAAACATATTTATTCAATGTTTAGTAACAAAAATAAACAGAAACCAGTTCATTTTATAAATATCTTAAGCATATGCCAGACTTTTTTTGATCACATATTTTAATCACTAATTCTAAGAGATCGTTTAGAAATAAAATAAAAAAAATTAAAAAGTTCCATTCGACAAAAATAATATTTTATCTTATTGTCCATAAATCAAGTTAATATTTAAAAATATAATGTACAGTTTTGAAGTGGAAAAAAAACTTTCTACACCAAAATAAATTTTGTAGTTTTTGGCAACAGTTTGGTGATCTGTGCTCTAAAATGTATGGTTTCTTGCATTTTACGCAGATACATATATACGCTCATACGTGTTGATTTCGGGAACAGAAATCATATTTTTATTTTTTGAAATTTTTTATGCCTGGTTTGTCTGCATAATCATCAGTGTAATGACCAATATCCTCATGTATTGCTGCACGAACTCTTTTTTGCATACGCGTCCTTTCGTCCAAACGAGTGGCGCACCAGTCGGTACTTAGGTCGTTGTCAATTTAGTATCTGCGCTTCATAAGCAGTCATAATAAAAAATTAAAAGGATTATATGCATATACCAAAGAAGAAAACAGAGCAAGTGTGCGCACAACCTCGTACAACACTCAACTGAGTTGGCACGAGCGTATGCTTAGGTAGGTGTAAGTGATCAGAAAATATCGTTAAAAAATACTATTGCTTCGCCTCACAGGCGATGTTTACCATTCTAGGGTTAATATCAGTTTATTAAGAGTTCGAATTTTTTTAGATCTAGAACAGAAACACTGAGAGTAAGAAATACAAATTGTTGAAATAGAATGTTAGCGAAAAACACAGACTAAATATAAACAGCCTTATTTATAAAAATTATTATGGCTTTCTAAAAAACCTTTTTTAATGCCTTGATAAGTTTTATAAATAAGGCTGAAAAAGTTTTATGTGATGTCTCTATCGGACTTTCATGCGAATGTACTGTGAGCGTCAAAAGATAGTAAACAGTTATTTCCTGTTTCCTACCGTTGCAGTTACATTCCATTGCAGTCGGCTGACTGAGCCTTAATTGTATATCTGGTGTATACTTGTATACTTGGTGTCGCGAACGGCACAAAATTTAGAACTCGACTTCGATAGCATCTAGAAAATATTATGACATCTGCGAATTATAACACAATTTTTGGACAGCGATGATTTTTAAACTAAAGTGGAATAATGTGGCTTTATATTGATAGATGTCATGTTGATATGTTTGTGTTCCTAAAATATCTTGATAGATGTAAAAAAAACCTGATGTAAGCGGTATAGATTTTCATTAAGATTTTAATTGAAATCTGCTAGATTTTTTGCTAGTGTAAATGCACTTTAAAAACTATTAAGCTATTAACTGGATATAAAATCCGCGTATAACACTCGAAACCCCATTAAAGTCACACAAAGTTACTTGTTTTATGTGCTCCAAGTTTTTTTTAATAAAAAAAATAATTAAATTAAAATATGTATTATCAAACATAAAATTTGTTTTGTGTAATTTATAAAACTTTGAATTATTTTGTATAAAATAGAATTTAGATTCGGATAACACGGGTACTTGCATATGTACATATTTACTAATAATGTAAAGGCTTTTTCCTGTACTCGCAAAACTCACGATAATATTTGATCATGTTGCAGCCAGCGCATTTAACCAAAATTCTATGAATGTGAAATTTAAATGGTCACAGGTGCCAATTATGAATAAAATTCCGGGATAAATTTTTCCCGGGAAACAATTTCAAACAATAGCAAAAATAATTATGTTATAAGGTTGATATGCAACTGCATACTTTAATTATTTAGTATAGAATACACTATAATGCAACTATGTATGTAAGTTTGCCGCCCTTTTCATTCTTACTGAATGTACTTTTTTATTTTCTTTATGCAAGGAACACAATTGGAACGAACGACGACGACGAATTTGTTGATAAGCATTCGCTGCGTAAATTCGTGTGTGAAGCACAATAACGACGAATTTACTCACCGAATTCATCTCTCATATTTGAAAAAGTTGGATGCACGGTTGCCAGAAAAGCAGATTTATCTGGATTTTGCAGATTTTTACCCTCCAAAAAGACGAAATCCAGATTTGAAGATTTTTGGCCTAAAAACGCAGATTTTTCAACTCCAATTATAGTGATTTTTTTTACATTTTGCTATTACTGTTACTGCTTTTTGTTTCTTTTATGTGTGAACGACTCACAGTTTAGAGAGTTAAAATGTTTGAACTTAGAACACATCATTAAAGAAAAAAAAGAAGTAACTTTGGCAAGCTTCTGGAATAGAATATCTGATATAAAACGAGCTTATTTTGATTATGATTTTGCAGCCCTAAGTTAAATTAAAATGAATGAAATGTCTTTACCACATTCATTTGAAATGAACTTGAATAAAACAAAACTTCGAAGTCCTTTGGATATTTATGTAACAAATTAAATCACTTTTTGTACAATTTTTTATATACCCGATTTCTCTTCTCATTAATTTTATATTGTTTGCACATAAGTATGAAGAATTTTTATTTTTTTGTTGGTTTTATGCATTTCGTTTCTCCTAAATAAAGATGGGTTTTCCACACAAAAGTTTACTTTGCAAAGTCTAAAGTTTGCAGGAGAGAAGAGAAAAGAGATCTTATTCTATATTCTTTTTTCTTTAATAAGCTCAAGACTTTGCAAAGTAAACTTTGGGTGTGAAAAAACCGTCAAACTCCACGGATGTCGCAAAATCGAAGATGTTATCTTGTAAAGATTTTTGCTTGAAGCTTTTAAGCTTTTTCTGATGTTTTTGTTTTGTAAAGCAAAACTATTTTTTATGGAAATTTGTTTGGTAAACGTTTTGTAACCCAAAATAGTTTTTGTGAATATTACCTTTTATGTTTGTGTACGTAATTCTTAATAACACATTGATAGTCGTTCTATAGACATATGAACTTTTTTGTCTTATTTCAAAAATTTTTTGGTTGAAGTTTGCTGATGAGTTTCTTAAGCAGAAACGAAATGCACATTCTTCGAACATTAAAGGTTTCTAGTCATAAAAAATGTTATTGAAAACTATTTAAAAAAAATTCTAAAAAATTTAAACAAAATACATGTTAACCCGAGTTTAAATTTTATAAATTTTTATATTTATATTACACATGTACGTCCATATTTATGTACATTTTTTTAATCATGTATAAAAAAGTTGTTTTAAAAATAGCTTTGAAGATTTTAAAAATAAAATGCAGATTTTGAAGATTTTTTCGTGAAAAATTTTTAAATTTTGCAGATTTTAGCCGTAGAAATTCTGGCAACACTGGTTGGATGTAGTGTGTACAAAATCAGAGAGAGGAGAGAATTTTCTCTCAATTTTGTTTTTTCGTCGTTCGTCTGCGTACTAAATAGAAATAAATCTATCTCAGAGTTCGTCACGCACGAAGAATTTCGTCATACGGCGTTGTTGTGTTCATTTTGATATGCACAAATGTGTTTTATTTTTTATGACACAAGTTCGCACCGAAAAATTCGTCGTTCGTCCCAGTTGTGTTCCTAGCATTACTTACTTTACAATAAACTCTCATATTATCATAATAGGGAAAACAAAAAAATTCTAATTGGAAAAGGGAGAAATTTCTCGCGTAACTTTATTCACAATTGCCTTGGCAATATGATATTTTCTAAAACTTCATTCAAATCCCCAATATCGCGCGGTTAACATTTTTTGCGTCTTCTTTTAGATGGAAAAAACAAGAAAATCATGTGCATACATATGTATGTATGTAATAAAAGAAGTCCAAGCAGCGAATACCGAAAACAAAACAAACTTGCTTAACACCTAAAGAGAAACCAGAGGAAAAACGCCAAAAAAAAAATTTAAGTACATCTCACACCAGTGATGCAAAATGTGGCACAATTGAGCCATTTTAGATTTTAGATGGTTGATGGCCCTGTGGTACTTTCTAAGCTGTTCGGGCCCTTTCAGATCGAAATCCAACCAACTGCTTCAAACCTTTGATCACAGTTTTTAATGTAGCTTTCTCCTTTTTAAAAAACTACCTTTATTTTGCGAGATTGTTATTTAAACTGGTTTCCGAAACTTGAGGCAGATCATATTTTAAGTGGTTATCGCACTTGTCATTAAAATTTTTCAAATCGAAACGGAACAATTAAATAATGAATGTAGGACACTTTTGGAAGACGCAGAATGTGAAAAGTTCAAAGATTTAAGTAGGAGTAAATTTTGGAAAAATATTTCTACAATTAAAAATCGTTTAGATAAACCCCTGAATACAAATGTATGCAGAGTTGTTCTCCTTAGTATGTGTGGAAAGAATCTCTTCTGGCCCAAAACATGATCAAGATTAATATGTATCAGAAATCGTCTAAGTAAATACTTTGTCATCCTTAATACATACAATCGAAAGCTTTAATGATTATGATAATTTAAGACTTAATACAAAAAAATTTTTAACAGGAACAAATTGAGGAACTTTTGGACTAAAAACTTAGGAATTATGGAATTAATGGAATTATGAGTTTATATCGAATACAGTGCTTTTCGCTTAAAGCGAACTTGCAGGGACTGATCAAATTTGTTCGTTTTAAGCGAAGTTCGTTTTAAGTGAAGACATCAAGAAACCATTATTGTGTGTGCACATGTCTTTTTTAATACTTTGGCTATTTATTTATTTATTAAAAAAATTTTAGAGCATTGTAGTCTTTAAAAAAATCAGTTACCTTAGTTTGCTTAGTATATTGGCTTCATTTATATACACTTCCACTTGGGCCAAGTGGTCAAGAATTTGTTGTCGAGTGTCGCGAGACTGAAGAAAATTTCTTACACAGCTTACGCTACACATTGCAACTTTGCATTTTTTGTTATTTTTTTTTTTTGCATTTTTTGTTCATGGCAACACACTTCTTGGTTCGTTTTAAGCGAAAAAAAGAACAATTTACATGCAAAAAAAGTTTGTTATAACCGAAAGTTCGCTTTAAGCGGGTTCGTTATAAGTGAAAAAATTTTCATTGTTTTATAGAAATAAAAGTTCGAACTTTCCAAAATGGTTCGTTTTAGGCGAAAGTTCGTTTTAAGCGGGTTCGCTATAAACGAAAAATACTGTATATGTTTTAACTAAAATTGATTTTTTAAGCAACATACACATATAAAATATTTATTAACTTTAATATAAAAATAAATCTTTTAAACTAATTTGAATTTTTGGCGCTAATTTTTGTTTTTGATCTAAACAAAATAAAACACATTCATCATATTACATACTTTTGATTTTACTTAAATAAAAAGATTATAATCAAATATATGAAAAAATTGTTGTTGGCCCTATCAAAAGTATTTTGGCCCTTTTAAATCGTTAATTTGGCCCTAAACCATAGATGCCCAATGTAGTAGTATTGGTGAGAGTAAAAAAATAACACTGGAAGAAAACAATTTGCTATTCATTTTATTTTGGTGTTTTAAAGGGAATTTTTCTGCAATTTTGGTTTATTTTATTATTTTATAAAAATGACATTTTCATTGAGTTTTTTTAATAAATATCTAGATAGTATCAAATATTTCGAAATAAAAAGATTCTTCGAAGTGTTTATAAATTTCCCCTCAATTAATCATTGTTCAATTTGCAATTAAAAAGTAATGAAATCTTCTATGTTGATACTCTTATTACAGTTACGCAATAAACCACCATATCTTCATCATTTTCTTTAGATTGATTTACCCATTCCTTCAACTTTTCAATAAAAATTTTCTTATAAATTTAAAATTGTTTTTCTTTTTCTTCCCCCTGCAAATAATTCATGTCTTTGTGAACATCTTCAAAATGTTTTTTTAAATTATATTTCTTAGTTTTTTTAAATGTCTTATGACAAATAAGACATTGCATGTCATCAAAAGCATTTTGTAACATAAAATACTTTTCGGCTGACATCATTAATATATCGCAATAATTTCAATTTATGTGTTCACTGACAGCAGTCTCGATGACGATTAACATGTAAAATAAGACACAGAAGTTCTGCAAGTGTAGTTTGTCTCTCCCACTCAACATGCTGATTTCCTATTGGTTGATTGACGATCAAACAAAAGAGCGTAATAATACATGTGAGTTTAATTTGCTGATATCAGCCACTACTGGGCATCTTTGCCCTAAACCAAAAATCTCAAAATGCATCACTATCTCACACACAAGCAAGTACCCACTTGACCTGAGATTCGATTAAAAAAAAGAATGCTCACTAAAGCGAAGAAATTTCGTTACAATATTCTTTGATATTTGTGCGCTTATCAAAGAAAATTCGAATGTTCTCTAAAACTTCGAGCTTCGAACTTCTCTGGATAGTTTTTCGAATGTGTGACGGTAGCCGAGATGATGTGTGTCAACCTGTTAGTAATAAAATAACTAAGTAAATAGTAATAAAATAACAACACATACATAAAAAAAATTTGTCACGATAGTCTAGTGGATGTGTTAGTCTGTTAGAATGGACGTACCATGTTCAAATCCTGCAGCGTAAGTTAAGGTATTAAAAAAATAGCTAAATAAAATAAAATAAGTTAAAAGAAATAAATAAAAATATAAATTTTTTTTTACTTTTTCTGCAGCTTTTTTGGGATTTAGAAATTAGTTTGATATTCGCTCACTTTTTATATTGCTAGCGAAACTTCGAGATCGAATATTTTTTGGAACAGAACTGAGCGAAAGAGGAACTTTTTTGGATTCATTTTTGAGTGTCACTCTCGATAGTTATACATGTTAAATATTCGAGAAACCACTATCAATAACGAAAGTCTTGGTCAACTGGGATACAGTGCATGTATTAAAGACGTTGGATTTGTTTGCTTCCCTCTAGTCAGTCTAGATTTAAGATTTTTTCCAAAAATAAAAAAGTTTTTTGAAAATATATGTAGTTCTATAAAGCTTTTTATAAATACATAGTTTAACTTTTGCAGTATAGTGGATGAAAATATTAAGTGATGTTTGTATGCAATAAAACAATCTTATATTTTTTCACACTCGCTCTTATGTACGAGCGTTTATGCCGTTTAAATAGCTTTACATTTTAATAAAACAATCAACAAATAAGATATATGTACATACATACATATGTACATAGATAGATACATATGTTTATTAATGTATGTATGTAATATTTTTTTAAACATCTCTAACGGCCCTTTTCACAATGTACAATTAAAAGCTAACAGGGACTTTAACGGTAAGTTTTGTATTTAGAACTGTCAGCTAAAGTTCATGTTAACTTTTAATCATACATTGTGAAGTGGAACGATTTTGATTATAATCGATTTTAAATTTTTTACCCCCGAATAAAAAAAGGGGTGTTATCAGTTTGTAGTGTGTCTGTGTATCTGTGTCTGTCCGTGTCCACGTACAGACCAAATGGCCGGACCGATTTTCATTTAGTTTTTTCTGTTTGAAAGCTGACATGATCGAGAAAGTTCTAAGGCCAAGTTTTAAGAAAATCGGTTCAGCCGTTTAGAAGATATCGCATCTTCTCTAGATATATTCGGGGGTTTTCAAAATTTTTAATGTTTGTTATTAACACTTATAAATAATAGCGGTTTTCACGCTTCGTAGTTTTTTGTAGACCCCTTTTTAAATTTAAAAGCGTTTTTTTGTGGCAATGCGTGAACGACTATTTTTGTCGATGTACATAAATAATTTGAAAGAGCTGATTTTTCTTTTCATTATTTGAAATTATAGAATAACAAAACAAAAAGTAACGTAAATGCCTAAAACCGGGAAAAGATAAAATTGTTGAGTTTTTCGTACAAAATGCAGTGGATCAAATTGAAGATACGTAAGAGTGTGATATTGGCAGTTTTGCCGCTTTTAAATATTTCACTATTATAGGTTTAGTAATTTTTTCAATACGTTTAGCAATTTTTCGCTAACTTGCGATTTTTCGAGTTTTTTTCCAAACTTTTTATATTTTTAATGACTTTCCCGATTTTTAATCAATTTTAGCGCTTGCTTTCGATTTTGCAAATTTTCATGATTTTTTTGCGAAGTTTTTTTTTTGAGTTTCCTAAGAGTTTTGCCGATTTTAAATAATATTAGAATTTGTTATTATCATCCCGCTGTTAATAAGTTTTAGCAAATTTCCGCCGTTTTCGCGATTTTTAGGGAATTTTTTGTATTCCTTACAGTTTTGGTAATTTTGGATCAATAGTATAGTATGGCTTGTTTAATATTTTACAACTTCTTGCGATTTTTTGCAAATTTCGCGATAAATGCGACTTTTTTCATGCTTTCAGCCTCCAAACAGTTTTATCGATTTTTAAAAAAATATTAGTTTGTTTTCATCCCGCTGTCAATATGTTTTTGTAAATTTTCGTAATTTTCGCGATTTTTGCGAATTTTTTTCATTCGTTAAAGTTTTAGCGATTTTTAATCAATATTATGGCTTATTCATAATTTTGAAACTTCTCGCTATTTTTTGAAAAGCGGCATTTTGCGTCTTTTAGCCTCCTTACAGTTTTGAAGATTTTAAAATATTATTAAACTTTGTCATCATTCCGCTGTTAGAAACTTTTTGCGAATTTTCGCAAATTTTTTGCATTCCTTACAGTTTTATCGATTCTTAATAATACTTATGACAATATGTCGAATAATATTAGTTTATTTTTTATTCGACCTTATTATGTGTTTTAAATTATTTTATTATTTTTTTAGGCTCAGGTCAATTATTTCCTTCAAATAAAACTCTTCTGTGTTTTATTACAGAATTTTTATTTTTTATTTTTTCAATATTTCTAACACCTTTGGTGTTCTTCTTCAGGAATTGAGTAAAGCCGTCTATCTACTGAGTATGAAAGTGAAATGCTTACACAAAAGAGTTTTATTTGAAGGAAATAATTGACCTAGAGCCTGAAAAAATAATAAAATAATTAATGTCGTGTAATAAAATTCTTACAGCTTTATTTATAAAAATTAAAAGGGCTTTTTAAGAAAAATTTTTTATGAAAATTTGTTTTAAAAAATCTTTATAAAGACTTTTTAAGTTTTATAAATAAGGTCGTTAGATTCTTAATCATTATTATGGCTTTTTTTAAAATTGTACAATTGACTTGTACAATTACAAAACTTAATATGCTACTGTTTTTGGTCTTGCTTTTTTTTAAAAGTATAGTAAATTAGGTTTCAATGTATTTCGTTGTTGTGGTCTTGTAATGTAGTATCTTTAAAAGGATTATTAATTTTACATGGGTACTTTAATACGAAGCGTGAAAACCCTTAATATAAATTTTATATTAGGTCTGTTCAATTACTTTCACAGCAGAAACTAGCAGCGAGAGAGTAAAGGCAAAACTATAATATGAATAAGCGAACTTAAGCAACTGTGCGGTTACATATAAAACGATTGTGGAAAACTATAATGTACTTATGGAACTTTTCGTCAAGTTTTGTCAAATGACATTTGCTTAAGCTAAGTGCGAAACTGAACGCACATTCCGTACGGAAAACACTGTTTGTGCATTGTTTAAACTCCAGCAAACAGGAGCAGAAAATATTCATTGATTTTAAATATTTTTTATTGTTTCTTATTTTCAACTCAGAAAATAAAGCAAAACTTTTATTTTCATTCTTTGTTTTACAATACACACATACACATTATTTTATTTATGTACATATGTTCATTGTTTTACTTTTTAGTAGGCAAAACAAATAAAACAAGTAATAAAGTGGTGGATATAATTATACGTGAATTTTTAATAGATTAGGACATTCCAACAAGTTAATTTAATTGAATTGCATTCATTTAGTAGTTATAAGAAGAAACAAAATTACTAAAAAATTGTGAACAATACCTATATAAAGAATACTTAAGTGCATGTATGTAAGTACATTGTGGCCATCTAAATTGCTTAAGTATTTGACAGACTTATCGTTCAATTGTGGCATTAGCTTAAGCCAGCTTATTCATATTATAGTTGGGCCTTAGGCAGAAATTTACAAAATTACTCTTCTAAATATGAAAAAGTAAATGAACGCTTTACTTGTAAAAACTTGCAATAACATTTTATTCATATTAGAACCATATCTGGAAATCTTGATACAATTGTACTTTTTCCGATGAATTTTGTTTGATATTTTAAATTTAAATTTTTTTTAGAAATTCACATTTAATATGAAATTCTTTATACAGTTTCATTTAGTTTTATCTTTTTTTATGAATTTTTCAAAATTTTTAAATTTTATTCATTAACAAATACAAAAATGCCACTTTCCATCTCTGATGATATATGAGAAACAAGCAAAATTATTTGCCATTAAAATTGAATTTATGTGGCTTAATGAAGAAAACCAATATATTAAGAAAACATGCTTTCTTTTTTCATACGTATACATGTTTTTTAACAAAGAAATTCATATTTCTTCAGTTTTCCTTTTTCGAATATTTTTTAAATAGTTTATTTGACAACAAAACACACAACAGGTGGTTGGATAGTTCTGGCAAGTAAACATTTTACTAGTAATAATTTGTAGGAAGTTTTTTGTCTCCCAATTATTTTCTCTCTTTCGACGCTCTCTCCTTGCAAACTTTTTGAGTTAATAAACACTTTCCAGTAAAAATTGTTACAAATTCGTAACAATTTTTAGTAAATGAACAAACTTATTATCTATTTATTTTTATTTTTTAAAGCATTAATTTTGAAATAAATTTGAAAAATATTTATTTAAAAAATTTAAACAAAAATTTTTTTAAAATGTGATTTATACATCAGTACTGATTAGTCAGCTCTGGCGATATTTACATCAGAACTGATTTGTCAGCTCTGACGTCGTTTACTTCAGTACTGATTAGTAATATAAGGTCTGTCTGCGTACTTTTCCAGTAGCAAATACTCAGTCAACTTTTTTGGGAGAGTAAGACCAATTTGTCGACTGAAAATATCTTAAAAAGTACGCAGACAGTATCCAGTGAAATCTTGCAAGAAAACAGATGATCGATGTGTAAACAATTGAAATAACAAAGCAAAAGAATTTTTGCCAGAAAAATAGCATTATTGGAATCATTGGTTCTGCTTTTAAGCCACAGTCGCACTGTATGTTTGGACGTTTCTAGCATTAAATAAAGTGTTTTGTTTATTATAATTTATTGTAAACGTTAAAAATCAACACAATTGTAATTATTTACCTCTGCCATTGGTAAATTTCAATTTCTATTTTCATTTCACAAAAATTATTTCATTCAAAAAGTAATAAAAACAGCTGTTCAAACTAGTTGCAAAATCTTGCAAGAAGAAATTTCTCCAGTAACATTTTGCAAGTTCTCTAACTTCCAACTGTCAAAAACTTCTCTTTTTGGCTCTCTCGCTGCAAGAGATTTGGAGTACGCAGACATTTTGTAAGATTTTGCAACATTTTGCACAAAATGATGCAAAATATGCGTACGCAGACAGACCTATAATGTGGGATGTGCAGTACAGATATATGTTTTACTAATTCATGAGAGAGAAACAAAATCGCACGTACACGAATGTTTACATCAGTTTTTTCATATTGCCCATAACAAAATGATACAAACTTCTGATGTATAAGCCCATCTGAAATGTCCATCAGATGATGCAGCAAATGACCGTCATTATTCTTGTAGGGATGTGTCTCTCTGTCAACATAGGGTTGGTATCAGCGATGCCAATTTAGCGCGTTTTGCGCTAGATTTAGCGCGTTTTAAGTATGCTAAACGCGTTTGTTAGCGTGTTTTGAATAAAGTCGATAACATCATTTCAGTTCAATATTTTTTTACTTTTTTTGTAAATGTTTAACAATTTTCTAGTATCCAAAATTATGATAAAAATTTTCAATTTGGTTATTGGTAAAAATACATTGACTGTGGTTAGAATTAATAAATTCAGTGAAGTGCGACTTTGACCCGCGCAAGAAGGGTTCCGTACGGGCACGAGATTTGTAATTCAATACGAACAATATAAACTATAGTTTTGGCATTTGTTCGTTTTTGGGTTTTTTCGGTTTTAAGCGTTTTTTTTAGTTTGGGCTTTTTTTGAATTTATTGGCGCTTTTTGAGTTTTGGCACTTTTTTCACGTTTTTGCGATTTTTTTTTGGTTTTTGAAGTTTTTTTAATTTTTGGGAATTTTTATTATTTTGGCGTTTTTTTTTTATTTTGGGTATTTTTTTTAATTTTGCCGTTTTTTTCATATAGGTGATTTTTTTGTTGGTTTTGGCGATTTTTTTAGTTTTGGCACTTTTTTTTCGTTTTGAGGATTTTTTTCGGTTTTTGGCGTTTATTTTAAATTTTGGCGATTTTTTTTAAATTTGGCAATTTTTTATAATTTTGGCGATTTTTTTTCACATAAACAATTATTTTGGGTTTTGGCGCATTTTTCGCGTTTTGGCGATTTTTTTCGGCTTTTGGCGTTTTTTTCATATTGGCGATTTTTTTTCATTTAAACGATTTTTTCGAATTTGGCGATTTATTTTAGGGCTAGAATTTTTTATTTTAATTTTGTCGATTTTTTTCGATTTGGCGATTTTTTTTAAATTTTTGCGATTTTTTCAGGTTTTGGCGATTTTTTTCGGTTTGGCGATTTTATAATTTTCGGATTTTTTAGTTTTACCGTTTCTGAAAATTTCAAGAGTTTACCTCTTACGGTTTCCAATATATAGCAAGTTGTCAAAATTACATAGCCAAAATTGCATTAACTGATGGACCACCCTTTAATTTAAATTTTTTAATATTTTAATGTTTATTGTTGTAGTCAACATAAAAATACACTAATTTTACAAATTTCAAGTGTCAATATACATATCTACATACAATTGTATGTATATTACATGAGATTTTAAAATTTTTCGTCGTTCGTTTTGGAGCACCACCCTTTAATTTCTAACTCTCATGTATTTGTTGTTGTAGTGGCCAAGGTTCTACATACTCTGTCCAAATTTCAGGTCCGTAGCTCTTACGGTTCCTGAGAAAATACCGTGTGACGCACAGACGGACAGCGTAGCGAAAACAATAGGGTTGGTGTACGGAACCCTAAAAACGAATTTTTGTACTGTAAATGGGAAATGTTTTTGAAATTTCACAGCTAAAACTATGTATCAATGACCCAAAAAGTTTACATAACTTATTAAGCATCTTTTCTAGCTAAAGTACAAAATGCATTTGAATAGCAAAACTATACGACAACTTATGTATATGTTGTTACAAAGAATATATTGCACAATCTGAAAAAGGTTTACTAAAAAAATTTTATTGACTGATAATCATACATACATAGATCGACTTTTATTAAAATTTAGTTAAGCGCGCTATAAATAGTTGACAATGTTGTAACTTAGCGCGTTCTAGCGCGTTTTAAAAAGGGCAATAGCGCGTTTGGGTTGTAAATAGTTGGCATCAACATGACCGTTTAACCGACTAAGGTGACAAATTGCCACTTTTTCAACTGCCTTGTTAATTTTTGGCCCCCTTTTTTAATGAATTATATAATAATACATTAAAAATCCCCTATTTGGTGCCACTTTCTGAAAAATGTCATCGGTCACCCTTGTTGGCGCCGCTGGTTGGTATTGCTTATTAAATAAAATAAGAGAACAGCATAGGGAAAGGCCGGACATTTGTTTAAAAAAGTAGGACTTAAAAATAAAACGAAATTGATTTTTTTCAATAATATTACTATGTACCACTAAAATCTTAAATAATATCGATGGTCAATCTAACGCCATTTTATAGAGAATATTTTTACCCAACACCATTGATTTGTGTAAATTAAATTATACCTACATTTAAGAATATTTGCATACATAAACGCACAGAAATAGAAATTCAAATATCATTTAAAATTTTGGAAAAGAATTTTAAACTTAGAGTTGTCGTTTGCTCTTATCAAAAAAGGTTTATAGTTTTTCTATCGAAATTTTGTTTAAATGTACACTTCAAGCACATGTTATTTTTTTTGCAACCAAATGTTTCCAACGATAGGGCTACCGACTTAAAATAAACTTTCATTGCTTAGTTAAAATTTCTTATTTGTTCATAAAATAAAGATTTTGAACTCTCGCTTAAAGCTAGGTACTATATTACACTGGCCCCTTTTACTCAACTCCATTTTAAATAAATCTTAATAATTCTACATCTTAAAATTAGCTTCGACAACCCTCATGAACAGTGTTTTTATAAGATCAGCTGTACATCCAATACCAACTATTTCCCTTTTTTGTTTAGTTTTTAGGGTTCCGTACACCAAAGGTGAAAAAAGGAACCCTATTGTTTTCGCTACGCTGTCCGTCTGTCCGTCACACGGTATTTTCACAGGAACCGTAAGAGCTACGGACCTGAAATTTGGATAGAGTGTGTAGAGGCTTGGCAGCTACAACAGCAAATACATGAGAATCAAAAACTAAAGGGTATTCCAAAACGTGCAACGAAAAATGTTAAAATCCCATGTAATTACATATAATTGTATGTACATACATATATTGGCACTTGAAATATGTAAAATTAGTGTATTTTTGTATAGACTACAACAATTAACACTAAAATTTTGAAAAATTTAAATTAAAGGGTGGTCCATCAGTTAATGCAATTTTGACTATGTAATTTTGACAACTTGCTATATCTTGGAAACCGTAAGAGGTAAACTCTTGAAATTTTCAAAAACGGTAAAACTAAAAAATCCGAAAATTATAAAATCGCCAAACCAAAAAAAAAATCGCCAAAAATTCAAAAAAATCGCCCAAAAGAAAAAAATTGCCAAAATTCAAAAAAAATCTACCACTAAAATAAGTTGCAAAATTCGTATATATCGCCCAAATGAAAAAAAATCGCCAAAATGAAAAAAGCGCCAAAAACCGAAAAAACAGTAACAAAATAATTGTTAATATGAAAAAAAATTGCACACATGAATGCATATGTATATTGTATGTGAGTAAAAAAAATTATTATAAGTATGTACGAACATTAATAAGAAAAGGATAAAACGAGAAAGTGAAGATCAGAGTAGCCAGCCGAGCATAAAATTTCGGCGGCGGCGGCTGAAAGACAAATATTTTCGGCTGCGGCGGCTGAACGGCTTAACGCCGATTAGTTTAAGCATTTGAAAAAAACTTTTAACACAGTCTGTTTTTAGAAAAATATGTGAAGTATTGAATCAACACGTTGTAACATTATTTATTTTGCAATAGTTTGAATATTGCAGTAATTGATGTCCTAAAAAATAGCTAGCTTCGTAAATTATTTGTTAAACCATAGAAACATATTCTAGACTATCAGGGCAATTATGAATAAAATTTCGCGAGAAATTTCTCATTTTTTAAATTAGAATTTTTTTTTCCTATTACTGGGAAAAATTTCTCGAGGAATTTTATTCTTGATTGCCTTCTACATAAATTTGATTTAAGCTTTCCGATTGAATTACTTTATTAGAACACTGCTACGGATCAAGAAACAAAAAGCTTTGAACAATTAATTATCAAAAAGTCGCCTGAATGCTTAAACAAAGAAGTCTATGTAAACGTGCATGCATTTAAGAAGGGACTCCAAAAGAGAACGTATGTATGTAAGTGTTGTCGCAGCTACGCAGTGTTGCCAAAATGTTGTAGGCATTTCCCACCATATAGCCTCTGAAAACCCGCTAAAAACCGTCAGCTGAATAATAATAAACGCTAATATAGCCGCTGAATTGTTTATAGCCGACATATGTGTTTTTTATTGGTTTATTGGTAAAAAAAGAGAATAAGATACATTTTATAAAATATGTATACATATACATAGATATATGTATGTCGGAATCTCATATTTCCCCAATATTTGGAAGCAAAACTCAGCCTACTCTTTAAGTAGGTATTTTATTTCCTGCAGAGTTTCCATACCCGAACATCGAACCAGGAAAAATTAGAATCCATTTTCTGCGATAGACCCTAATTATTCTACACGTGTGGAATAATGTTTTGCCGTTTTGCTGGAAGTATTTGTAAAATATTGTTAAAATTTTCTGATTTTTGACTATCTGAAATTAAAAAATATTGTTGATAAAATAAACTCTGTGGCTCAATTCTCATTGGCTTGAAGTTTAATTTCGAAGGAAAATTTCAATAAAAAAAGTCTCTAATCAAAAACAAATTATTCAGAAAAAGTTATTGTTTTGAGATATTCTGGTTGATATTATGTTTTCCTCATACTCGCTGGTCCAATCACCCAGTTTTCGGTTTGTTTTTCGTTTGTCTAAAGATTTTTTTACTATTTTTTTTTTTAATACGAAAAGAATAATTAAATTCGTTTCTAATACAATTTTAAGCTCGACTTAAATTTTATTCACTAAATGAGATTTGTTTACTTTTATACTCGTATTTATGTGTTTTTATTTTCAACCTCTTAAAGTTTCACATTATACTACACGAACACAATATGAAAATTTTTATTTGCAAAAAAAGTGACGTTATTTTCTTTTCGCTGTACGTGTTAATATGGAAAAAACTCAACATAAATACCAGGATACGTGTCGCAGAGCTGCGTTACAAATACTGTATTTTGATTCAATATATTTCTTTATAAGTTTCAGAAAAACGCTGAAAATCCGTCAACTAAGAAATTCTTCCGCTATAATTCCCGCTGGTGGTTTTTTAAATAGACTTGCCGCTAATGACAACAAAATACAGTCATATATAGCGGGAAAACCGCCGTTTTGGTAACACTGCAGCTACGTTACCGTTCACATAAACATTTTCTTTTTATGTGGAAGCAAAAACAACTACATATATATACGGGACGCTCGCTATCATATTAAATACGAAATTTGAAAAAATATAAAAATAAAAGACAAAATATCGCCGATAAGCCGTGTGGTTCGGCGGCGGCTCGGCTTGTTGAAAAAAATCGGCTGACTGGCGTGATTCACAAGCGATCGTGATCAAATTTATAATTAATCACGCGTGAGTGCGTGAGCGTGACTTAAAAAAATTACTCGTACGTGATCGTGCGTGAGCTATTTTTAAGAATCACGCACGAATTCTCACGCTCTCACGAGATGACACTCCTGCAGAGGTACATATACAAACATATATGTAACTGTATTCAATCTTTTGAAATAAATTATTTTATAATAATAACTACATACATATATTAATAAATACTACAATCTATGTATGGTAGTATGAGCTTTACAAACATAATGAATACAAACAGCTTTGTAAATATGTATGTACGTATGCTTTTAGATACCCTGTAGGAATTGTCAATTGAGAAGCACTACTAATTCAGTAGTGCCTTTGTCAACAGTAGTACTGACGAATTGTACCGTAGAAATTATGTTTTGCTATAGACATTTAACATGTGCATTAGGGTTGTGCCCAAAAAGAACAAACTAGTTCAATTGAACTATTCCCATAAGTGAACGATGTGAACTAGTTCAGACTAGTTGTTCCTTTTAGTCTTTGTTGTTCTTTTAGTCTTTCTTGTTATTTTGGTCTTTCTTGTTCTCTTGGTCTTTCTTGTTATTTTGGTATTTCTTGTTATTTTGGTCTTTCTTGTTATCTTGGTCTTTCTTGTTCGTTCGATCATTTTTGGTCTTTGTTTTGTTTTTTATCTTATTCTCTGTTCCTGACCAATACACATGCAAAAGATTTAAAGTAAAATTTAGTTTCTCGTTTGCATACTGTTAAAAAGATACAAATGTAGTGTGCCTATTAAATTATTTAGCACAATAATCAAAACAAACAAAAGAAAATGTATAGGTACTTAGTGAAATTTACAAGGGAGTTTTACAAAATTAATAGAAATAATTTGTAGTATTGAACTAAAAAACAGATTGTGAAAAAGATTGTTAAGATTAACAAGTCAAAGTGCTATATTCGGCTGTGCCGAATCTTATATACCCTTTACCAAAGTGCGTTTATGTAGTATAGAGATACAAACATAAGCACAGAGATATGTAGGTGCATATTCATTTCGTGAAAAAATTCATACTTTTTTCTAGTGCAATTTTTAATTTTTTGGCATTATGTTTAATTTGGTGCTTTTTAAATTTTGGCGATTTGTTTCATATAGGCAATTTGTTTTGGTTTTGGCGATTTTTTTCTGTCTTTGGCTTTTTTTTAATTTTGGCGATTTTTTTCGTGCTGGCGATTTTTTTGATTTTGACGATTTTTTCATTTAGGCGATTTTTTTATTTTTTATATATTTAATTTTTTTAGTTTTTTTCTCGTTTTGGCGATTTTTTTCGGTTTTTGGCGTTTTTTAATTTTGGCGATTTTTTTTCGTTTTGGCGATTTTTTTGATTTTGCCGATTTTTTTTTCATTTAAGCGATTTTTTTTGTTTTTGGCATATAGGCAATTTGTTTTTTTTGGCGATTTTTTCCGGTTTTGGCGTTTTATTTTTTAATTTTGGCGATTTATTTTCGTTTTGGCGATTTTTTTGATTTTGGCGATTTTTTTTCATTTAGGCGATTTTCTTAATTTTTGACGATTTTTGTTCATATAAAAATGTTTTTTTTTTTGTTTTGGCGATTTTTGCGGATTTTTGTCATTGTGGGATTTTTTTTGGTTTTGACACTTTTTTCTCGTTTTGGCGATTTTTTTCGGTTTTTAGCGTTTTTTTAATTTTGGCGATTTTTTTTTCGTTTTGGCGATTTTTTTTCATTTAAGCGATTTTTTTTAATTTTTGGCGATTTTTTTCATATAGGAAATTTTTTTTTTGATTTGGTGATTTTATTTCGGTTTATGGCGTTTTTTTAATTTTAGCGATTTATTTTCGTTTTGGCGATTTTTTTTTTGATTTTTGCGATTCTTTTTCATTTAGGCGATTTTTTTTTTAATTTTTGGCGATTTTTGTTCACATAATCATTTATTTTTGTTTCGGCGATTTTTTTCGGTTTTTGGCTTTTTTTTAATTTTAGCGTTTTTTTTCATTTTGGCGATTTTTTTTTGTTTTGGCGATTTTTTTAAATTTTTGGCGATTTTATAATTTTCGGATTTTTTAGTTTGACCGTTTTTGAAAATTTCAAGAGTTTAACTCTTACAGTTTCCAAGATATAGCAATTTGTCAAAATTACATAGTCAAAATTTCATTAACTGATGGGCCACCCTTTAATTTAAATTTTTTTAATTTTAGTGTTAATTGTTGTAGCCTATATAAAAATACACTAATTTTACAAATTTCAAGTGTCAATATACATATGTACACACATACATACAATTGTATGTATATTACATGGGATTTTAAAAGTTTTCGTTACTCATTTTGGAACACCCTTTAATTTTTAGCTTTTATATATTTGTTGTAGCGACCAAAGTTCTACATACACTGTCCAAATTTCAGACCCATAGCTTTTACCGTTCCTGAGAAAATAGCCTTCTTCCTAAAACATGAAATATGTTTAATTATTAGGAAAAAAGTTAAAGTTTTCCAACCCTGGAAACGTTTTTTAATCTGTTAAGTTTTTAAAATTTTTTTTTAATTATAAATACCAATTTTATTCATACCGAAGTATAAAATAAGTTAATTTAATAAAAAAGTAATAAAAACTTGTTTTCGGTAGTTATTTTCTATGGGTAAATTGAGTTTGAGTTTTCCAGCTCTGAAACCGTCTGCTCGATTTTGCTGAATTTCAATAGCAAAATTTTTCGGAAAATTTCCGACACACCAGTCCAAGAACGAAGTCGCTAGCTCTTCTGGGAGCTTGGGAAAACCGATTTCACGTACAGACAGACGGACAGACGGACATCGCTTGTTCGTCTTCCCTATGCATAAGGATCCAGAATATATATACTTTATGTGTCGCTTATTAATATTGTAGAAATTACAAACGGAATGACAAACCTATATATACCCTTTTACCATTTTTTGGTAAAGGGTATAAAAAAGTAATTATAATTTTTTTTAAACTGATTACGGATTTCATTTTAAAAATTTCAAAACATTAATTTTTTCCTTTTACTTACTAAAAGCATACAACAAATAAGACTACAAAACACAAATGAAAATATGTCTAAGCAAGGAAAATTTTTACTCAATTAAAAGAAAGAATTTGTTGTGTTAAAAATCAGTATTAAAAAAGTGATTAAAATTTGTTTTCAAATGATCAAACTTCATTTAAAGTATTTTCAATAAAAAAATTTTATTAAATAAGGTTATTAAGAATGAAATGAAATTAATTTAGAATATTAACACACGAATAAAACATTGAAGAGGATTCAATGACTGTATAATCTCTGTTTTGTTTTTCACTGAACTACTGACCGAAAAGAACAACTGAACGAAAAGAACGAACTAGTTCTTTTTGTTGTTGGGATCAAAAAGAACAATCCGCAAAAGGAACAACTATGCCCAACTCTCATGTGCATGTTACTAAAAATCAACTACTGCGTTGGTATATTCACTAGGTAGTTATTTTTTGACCATATGTAGACATTGACTCACTAGTAAATTTTAGTAACTCCAGTCTAAATTTTTGCTAATTAAACTGCATATTTCGTTAACATTTGGTGTTTTATTAAAAGAAAAGAACTAACCAAAAAAAAAATAAAAAATTATGTATATAGGTACATAATATGTATCGGTGAAGTAGAAGGACATGAAATAATAAAGGCTTTTTCAAATGCTCGAAGGTATCATTTTCAAACATAACATTTTTAGATATTCGCATTCGTATGCGCCAAATTCAGACGAATGCGAATATTTTAACAAAAAACATAAATAATTAAATAAATTCATAAATCCTTAACGAAATTTTATTAAATGACATAAAAATATTAGTTTGTAATAATTTAAAAGAAACTATTTCAATTCAATTCTTTTGCCCAATTTAAAAACAAATAAAACAAACTTCTTGTACAATTCACATTAAAAGTTAAAGCACTTTTCTAAATAATAGGTCGCATTACGACTTCCACTACGACGATTTTGTACTAGACTACAGAACATTGCAATATTTTTTCTTTCATCTATCACTACATAACATTGCAATATTTTTTCTTTCATCTATCCACAAAATCGTCGTAGGCGTAGTTCGAAAACTATTTCTCCATATTAAATTATAACAAAGTATTATTTATATACATAAGTATGTTTATTGGAGGGGCTAGTTCCTAGATAACTGCTCTTTTATAAAAATATTTTCTTTAGTTCGGTTAAATAAAAAATTTAAATAATATCCCTTGAAAAATACGTCTATGTATTAAAGTTTACATTAATACATCTGCCAAAACTTATACACTTATACGATGTAGCCTCAAGTGGGCAAACAACAATTTTAAAATTTATAATTTGATTTTGTCATATCCATGTATGAATATATTTTTTGAAAGGAAACATTTTAATCCATGAGAATTGGAAGAAAGATTTTTCTGCAAGACAATTTCCTTCTATGTATTTTTCATCTACATATATTGGTAATAAATGTTGTAGTTTCATTTCATATGGAAATAATTTATTTATGTAGGTAGGTATATTAAAAATATTTAAAATGTTAGAAGGATGAGGAAATGAAAATCATTTAAACAGTTTGACTAGAATTTGTCTCTACATCAAGTGACTTTTCAGCAAAATAATTTTTTTTTTTTTTAATACATGTATTTATTTATTGTATCTTCAAATATGAACTAACAATAAGTATTCAAATCTTAAATCTAAAATATAATTATTAGGACCGACATGCCACTACCTCCCATCCGCAGTCTGGGTTTAATAAAATTTATTCCAGGGATATTGAACATCTCGTATGTGAAAAAAGAAGAGCTAGAAGGGAATGGCAACAGCACAGATCACCCCAACATAAACTCAGACTTAATGAATGTTCTAAACGACTTCAAGAGTTGCTTGCATCTGAAAAAACTGCATCTCTTAAAAATTATTTGGAAGGTCTTGATGGCACACCGACATCTAATTACTCTTTGTGGCGCGCTGCTAGAAAGCTTAAAACCCCCGTTGAGTTTAAGCCACCTCTGCGCACATCTACCGGGGATTGGGCAAGAAGCGATACGGAAAAATGCAAAATATTTGCTGAGCATTTAAAATCCGTATTTACCTCAAATACATGTACTGGTGTTGCTGATTTGCCGAATGTAGTTGCTCTACCCCCTCGAGCCTTAAAGTTTAAGATGCGTGATGTACATAAAGTAATTGCTGAACTCAAGCCAAAGAAAGCTCCAGGTATTGATGGAATTAGTAACAAGATGCTGATGAACTTGCCGCATATTGCAATAAGAATCTTCCTGTTTATTTCTAATATCATATTACGACTGGAGTATTATCCAGACTGCTGGAAGCTTGCCAAGGTTAAAATGATTCCAAAGCCAGGTAAAGATCTTACCAAGGCTGAGTCATATAGGCCAATAAGTTTACTGTCAACAATGTCAAAGCTTTTTGAAAAGCTACTCATGACAAAATTGTCCCCAATTTTAACTGATAGTGGGTGCATTCCAGACCATCAATTTGGTTTTAGAAGTCAGCATAGCACCATTGAACAAACTCATAGATTGGTTCAATTTATAAGAAAAACACTTGAGGAAAAGAAGTATTGTTCTGCCCTGTTTATTGACGTTTCTCAGGCATTTGATAAAGTGTGGCACGAAGGTCTAATTTTAAAATTAAAATCATATCTAACAATAAATTTTGTGAATTTATTAGAAAGTTACATTACTACCCGGAAGTTCACGGTTGTGGAAGGAGAATTCTTAAGTGTGCCCGAATCTATATCATCCGGTGTGCCACAGGGGAGCATACTGGGGCCAGTTTTGTATTTGATCTATACTTGTGATATGCCTTTGAGCAGCAATGTCCATACATCTGCGTTTGCCGATGATACGGCCTGCCTGAGTATGCATGAAAACACTCACGAGGCTTCCCGATATCTACAAGAACATATTACACAATTGGAAATGTGGTTGAACTTATGGAGAATTAAGGTAAATGAACAAAAGTGTGTCCATATAACGTTTACCCTAAGAAGAGATACTTGTTCCCCAATTCGAATCTATAATCAAAATATTCCTCAACATTTCCAAGTGAAATACCTTGGTATACACCTTGATCGAAGGCTTACATGGAAACATCATATTGACTTTAAGCTAACTCAGATGAAAATTAAGTTATCTCAAATACACTGGTTGATTGGCAGAAATTCAACACTCAGCATGGACTGTAAACTTTTATTATACAAGTCGCTTTTAAAGCCAATATGGTGTTACGGTATCCAGTTATGGGGCACTGCTTCAGCTTCCAATGTAGAGAGAATCCAACGAAGGCAAAACAAAATTTTACGGTTAATAACATCGGCTCCATGGTACATCAAAAATTCTAATATACATCGTGATTTAAATATGCCACTAGTGACTGAAGAAATTGCAAAATACGCAGGCAAATATTTAACAAAACTCGAGTCACATCCTAATCCGCTTGCTCGTAATATTTTCAACTTTACTGGACACATCCGCTTAAAAAAGAGGGACACAAGGGCTCTATTACTCAACACGCCAAATGGGATTTCTTGAAAATACTTTTTTTTATACTTTTTTATAATTTTTTTCTTCTTTTTTTATTATCACTACTTATGTACATATTATTTATAACTATTAGCAAAATAATAAAAATTAAAAATTTTCGTAGGAATCTAGGTATAAATTTTTTTTATAGAAATTATAGAAACTTTTGTTCTATTATTTTCAAATATTATTTTATTTAATGACGATCATTAAAATCTTGGATAGTTTTTATTAACTTTAAAGTACGCCAACAGTAGTATGAAGCTCTTTTTCATAAACTTTGTTTCATATATAATTTTTTTAATGTCTATAAGTTTATTGGTATTCGCGAATAACAAAAATTGACATTCGGCAAAACACTAATAAGTTGTAAACAACTCGTGCGTGATTAAAAATATTTTATTCGTGAGCGTGCGTGATCGTGAAAATTTTCAAGATCAATCGTGCGTGAAAGTGCGTGAGTAAAATATTTTTTTGCGTGAGCGTGCGTGTCGTGAGTCATAAAACACTCACGTGCACATCTCTAACTGCAAAAATAGACATTCTTGGAAATTAACGGTCTAATTCATAAAAAATATTTTAGGTTTATTACAGGTTTATTTGACAAATATCCCATAGAAATATGTCAAATAAGCGGTTAATAAACCTGAAATATTTTTTATGAATAAGGCAGTAAGGAGCCAAGTACTTCGTCTTTCCGAAGAAGGTGCTCAAAATCTGTTCTGGTAATGTACAACGAAAAATATTACGGTTAGAGACTTGAGCGTTACAGCTGCTATTCGAATTATTATAATTGAGTTTGTTTAAATAAAATTATAATAGTTTTTAAAAATGCGCCTAGGAGGCATTTTCGTTCTAAAAGGTGAGTTATTTCAAAAAATTAGAATTAGTTTTTTCTAACAGGCTAAAACTTGCAATCAAAAGAAAGTACATATGTATGTACATACATAGATTAGAATAGTTTCAGCGAAATTATCAAACAAATCTTTGATTAATGAAAACATTACTATTTTATATGTACACATGTATGTACTTAGTATATTATTTACTTATAAGCTCTAATGCATACATACATACATACATATGTAGGTACGTATGTTTACATACATAAGTACATATACATTTCAATCAAAATGAATTCCACGAATTTAAATATTATACACACTTATGTATATACATACATACATATGTATGTATATGAATTTTCACGTATGACTTCAAATAACTCGCAATTTTAAATAAAAAATGCGTGTTTGCTGGACACAAAGTATGTATGTATGTATGAATGTGTGCACAGAAAAGATTTTTTGTTTTTGTCGAAAACACATGACACGTTTTTAGGCATTCTATAATCGCAGAAACGTTTACATTTACATCACATTTAACATTTACTTTATATCTGCGATTTCTACAGTCGGGTAATGGAGCCTTTAAACGTTAAAATTGGAATTTAAAATTTTTTAAATATTTATCTTTTTAGGAAACAATTTATCTTTTTGGAAACTAAAATCTATCTTTCTCGAAATTTCACTGGCAACACTGATCTAATAACAGTAACATTGTGAGAGAATTTTGTGTTTGGACAATTTGTTGCTTTTTGTTGGTGTTTGTTGGACTGTATGTATTAAAATTTAATTAAATACACTGTATTTTAAAATGTATAAGTGTGTTTGTTGTGTTTTTTTAAATTTTAAGCTATGAAGCAGATATGGGATTATGAATTTTAAAATTGAACCAACTTTAAAAAATGTTTACCTTTTTTACATTAATTGCACTAAAATATTTTTAGTTGATATTCGGCCCTGTTGTGTAAACCGATCGATTTGAAACCGCACGATTTTAGAAAACTAACTCCGACAATACAAATATTTTTTTAGATTTTCTTAAATTTTTTATTATATTGATTCCCAAATATCATATCCGAAAAAAATTATCGTGTATGATTTTAAACACTTCTGCCGAACCATTATTCATTTTTTGATAGCGAGAAATTTACTCGGATTCGGTTTACAGAACAGGGCCGATTATTTTTATTGTTTTAATTAAAATAATTGTCGGTAGCCAAAAAATAATTGCTTGTGAGTTCGGATGCTACAGCGGTTTAAGTTGAAATTTAGAATATACAAAATAATAGCATGTGCTCTAGCATCCGAATTTAGAAGAAAAATAATTTTAAAAAGGAGTTCACCTTTTTTGATTTTCTCGTTGCGTTGTACTTTCACAACACTCTTTTGTACACAGAATTTTCACTTTTCAACAATGAAAATAAATGCGGATGAAATTACTAAAACTGGGAAGATTCCTTAATTGTGCTAAATTAACTATTGGTGTAATAATGGACTTTTTGAGTTTGAATAAATAGTACCAAAAAAGTACAATTGTACCAATTTTGCCATCACTGCTATGAAGTCATACACATTAAATGTTGATTTCATAGGTTTTCCTTTTTTCTGTATGTTGTTGCTTCATGGTTGCGTTCTTGTTGTATTTTCATCATTAATTTTATCATATCAACCATTCTACGTAAGCTTTGAAGTTGTTTCCTACTGTTGTCGTCGTCGTTACCACAGACAAGTTTTTAATTTTTTTTATTAGAGCCACAGCCCCAAAAAGAAGTATTAAGTGGATTTATGATTTATTTTTTCATGACTATCTTAACTATAATTTAAGAAATTTGTTTTACTATCTTACCTTATTTGAAATTTATTTCCACAATTTATTTAATTTGTTTTAGGTACATAGGTATATTCCAATTAAGTTTTTTGTTGGTTTGTTATTTCTGGTTTTTGTTGTAAGAATTGTGAAAGAAAGTTGTTTTCGTTTTACGTTCGTGTTTTAATTTTTTTTACTTTTCCACACAAATTCTTGTTAAAAACTTTTTTCTTTTACTTGTAATTTATTTATTTTTTATAAATATATTTCTTTACTTAATGAAAAAACAATTTGTGCTTATGATTTTCTGTAAAAAGAAAGCAAAGGTATTTTTTTCTTAAAAAAAATTTGAGAAAACTCTGTATGTATAAAGTAAATTTCTTTATTTTTACACTGCTGAAAATATTAAGTATGTATCTTACGGATAAAGCAAATTATAATTGCTTTTATTTTTCTTGAATAGTTAATGATTTATCTCTTACATTCGATTATATTTTGATGTTTTGTTTGACAAACGTACGCCACGACTGAAATACTCGAACTGATTGCTTTGAAAACTGGTCTTATTTCTAGGGTCCCCCAATAAAAATATGCAAACATAATGAAGAACAACTACAAAAACGCAACTCTCAATTTAATAGATACATTATTAAAGAGAGCGTATTAATTCCTCTTAATACTGGCCCACCCTAAAATCCAATTGGAGTCCATTATATTACAGCAGATCTCTCATACTGTTATATTTTGTCAGAAGTATGGCAGCCCTCACTGTTATTTGCTTTGGCTGCCAGACTTGACAATCTATCGTCAAATGGACGATTTTTGATCCCGAAGAAGAGAAGCAAGTCGATGGGTTTTTATCGGCGGCGGCTTAGCATGTTGCGGCGTGGTCTTACCGGCTCGCCACTTTTATATCGCCGCGCCGATGATTGTATATTAAATTATTAAAACACTGAAATTATGACCCCCATATTCATAAAATTTGAAATATATTTTATTTAAAATTTTCCATACAAAAAAAATTAATTTCAAATTCATTTAATTTTTTTTTATAAATATGGGGGGTCATAATTTCAAAGTGTCTAATAATTTAATTGTGATTTTGTAAATTCCTAAGGCCTCATTCAGAAAAAAATAATTTACGTTTACTGAATGTTTACCAAACAAATTTCCGTACAGAGTTTGTTTCGTAAACCTTTAGGAAACCTAAATTATTTTTTGTGAATATGACAGCTAATGTACATTTGAATCTAAACCAATGTTTTAAATAAAATTTATTGCAATTTAATCAAAAGGAATAATTAAACTTTTATTCATTTGTTGTTATAATTATTAATAATTGGTTTACATGAGAAAAATAAATTTCATATAAATAGGTACATAGGTGTACATGAAAAAACATTAATAAACATAAACATAAATTAATATTGATACATATTTCATTTGTACTCCATAAAAGCACGAAAAAGAGATCATTTATAACATTTAAAAATACTTCAAAACATTTGTGCAATATGCAAACATACATGTATGTTTACACAGCAATTTGTCTTGAAATCAAAATAATTTTTGAAATAAAAAATAGGGAGTTTTAAATTATTTAATTACAAAGTCTTCAAAAGTCATAAGTGATAAATTACTATTTAAGACCAAATAGCACCGTTCTAAGCGACCTGTTGTATTTCCACATAAAAATTGTCATAAACGTTAAATTCAAATGACAGAAAATAAACAAATATATTTATTTTTATTTCTTACGTCGTTGAAAGACGACTAACTGTTTGAATTTTTTGTTCAATAATTTTTAAAAAAATTCGCGAATCATTCATGCAACGAATTAGCAAATTTGGAATTAATTCTTTTCACAACAAAAAATAATTGAATTAAATTTAAATGAATTCAGATGAATTAGGCAAAAGTGAATTGCAATTCGTTTTAAATTCAAATATGAATTCGTTCTACCAATTCATATTTGAATTGAAAAAGAATTGAAATTCATTTCTGCCTAATTCATATTTGTAAACGAATTGCAATTCATTTCTCCTAACTCATCTGAATTCATTAAAATTTAATTCAATTCTTTTTTGTTGTGAAAAGAATTAGTGTGCAATATACTTACTTAAACAAGAAGTAAGGTACATACATAGGTATCACTATTAAAATTGGTCTAGCAATTACTTCATTTTACTGCGTGTTAAACAAAGGGTCTACCAAGTACTGGTTGTCGTGAATAAACAATTGCTTTAAACTTTTACACACGTATCACTTCCATACAACACTTGAAATGTACTTCTGCAATAACCTTAGATAAGGTTAACGGTTTTAAAAATTGGTTATTAAGTGCAAAATACCAAGTACTTTGCAGTGACTACTATTCAATACTTTCAGAGTTGATTATGTATTAATAAATTTTACCTTAATACAAGAAACCATTTCCTATTTATATTCAACAAAAAAAAGAGCATTTTCTCCCTTAGAAACTAAAATAAAAATAGTGACAATTAGTAAATCTGATTCTGCTTAAAAGCAGCATTAAAATTAATAAACTTTATTGAAATTTAGTTTAAATTTACCTATTTTTATCGTGTTACAAAATCTCTATTTTTGTACAAAGTTTGTTTACATATTTTACTAGGAAGAATACCGCAAGGTTGCTACAAACATACTTAATGTGCGAAACTGCATTATCATGAAAATATTGCAAAATTTGTTAAAGTTAATTCACAAATAACTTCTGAATTCAAGCATTTCAGAAAATGACTGGTGCTACCTCGGAAACCTACTTTTATTCTTTATCGATAGGTATATGATTTATTACGGTACAATAAATGATTTCAATTTTATAGGCAAAACAATTTCTTACTAAATTTTTGCCTTTGAAAAGTTTGCTGGGCTATAACTTCTGAGTGCAAGTATTTGGAAAAATAACAATTACTGTTTTTGAAAGGTATTTAGGTTCCCTATTGATTGGTACTAGTCGCTATATGGTACATCGAATAGTTTTCGATTTGTTGGCCAAACAAATTTTCCCTAATTTTGGTGACTTTAAAAAGTTTGCTGGGTATAACTTCTGAACGCAAGTATCTAGAAAAATAATATTTACTGTTTTTAAAAGAAATTTTGATTCCCTATTGATTGGTACTAGTCGCTTTATGGTACATTGAATGGTTTTTCATTTATAGGCAAAACAATGTTTTACAAATTTTTGGACTTTGAAAATTTTGCTGGGGTATAACTTCTGAGTGCAAGTATTTGAAAAAATAAAAATTACTGTTTTTGAAAGGTATTTAGGTTTCCTATTGACTGGTACTAGTCGCTATATGGTACATCGAATAGTTTTTTAGTTATAGGTGAAACAAATATTTTCTTATTTTGGTGACTTTAAAAAGTTTGCTGGGGTATATCTCTGAATGAAAGTGTTTGAGAGAATAACAGTTACATTTTTTTAAAGCTATTTAAATTGTCTATCAATTGGTATAAGTCGCATTACGGTACAATGAACTGATTTTGTTTTATTGCCAGAAAACTTTTTTTTTAATTTAACTGACATTAAAAAGTTTGCTGGGTATAACTTCTGAATGATAGTGTTTCAGAAAATGAAAGTTACTTTTTCTTAAAGCTATTTAAATCTTCTAACAATTTATATTAAATAATTAATACTACAAAAACCATTTTTTGTTTAACAAGTGAAAGAACAATTATTTAATATTTTTGTGATTTTCAAAGGTTTGCTGGGCTATAACTTCTGAATGCAAGTAGTTGGAAAATGATTATTACCAATTCTGAAAGGTATTTTGATTCCCTATCGAATGGTACTAGTCGCTATATTGTACATCGAATAGTTTTAATTTTATGGGCCAGCAAACTTTTTCCAGAGTGCTATTTTCAAGTGCTCTGTTCTTCTAGAGTATGGTAATGAAAAAAGTGACAGTTGTAAAATTAGGTTCTACGCCCTCTAATGTACCTAATTTAGTTATTGTTCTTTTTAAATTAATTAGTTATTACTTATTTTCAGTGCAATAAATATGTTAATTATTTTGCCAAAAGTTGTTTACTTTGAAAAAGTACTTTTTTTGCAACTCTGAAAAAGTTTGCCAAATAACTGTAAAAGTTTGCCAAAAAGTTTGTTTTCTTCTCGGCGATCAAGCCGCCGACAAGCCGATGACATCGGCGCCGGCTCGGCTCATAAATATTTACCGGTGAAATTCCGTTAGGATAGAAATTGATTCCGATAGCAAGAAATTTTATGATGATAGATACCAGGCGAATCGAGTTTTTGTTTCAGTGTTGAAAAAAGACAAATATATTAATTTCACAACACCGAATATATTGTAAGCAAAAACATATCTTTGCATATATGAATGTGAGTACGTACGTACATACTAGTGATGTAACGAATGTCAATTTTTGATGTTCGCGAATACGAATACAAATATTTGAAACGATATTCGCGAATAAGAATATTTTATGTGAAATCTATAGACATTAAATTGGGGTTCTATTTACGTCTGCAATATGAAATATTAAAAAACTGTTATGCAAAAGGACTTCTCACTCTTGTTGGCGTACTCTAAAGTTAATAAAAAGTACCCAAAATTTTAATGATCGCCATTAAGTAATACTTGAAAATAATACAAATCACAAAATTCCTTAAAAAAATTAATGTATTTGTATAAACTAAAATTTTTGAGTCATTTATTCGAATTTCGTTTAGGATTTATGCATTTATTTATTTAATTTCTTTGGAAAAATAATCGTATTCGTATTCGCCTGAAAATGGCCGAATATTCGACAATTCGAATACGAACATTCGTGCATCAATAGTACATACACACGTAAGTATATGCACAAAAAAAGAAACGAACATGAGTACTTACATACATAAGTCTTATTTACCCCATGCAAATCATAAATATAGAAACAAATGAAGTTTGAACAATATTAATTACGTCCCTTTTCACAATGTATGGTTAAGAGTTAACGTGAACTTTAACTGACAGTTCTTCATACAAAACTTGCCGTTAAAGTCCCTGTTATCTTTTAACCATATATTGTGAAAAAAAGGTACGTTAGAAAGTTATTTTTATTTAATTAGTAACTTAATAATAATTAATTAGTATAAAGTTATAGCATAGAGCACTAGTCACATTTGCGACTATTTTATTGGTTGACCAGAAGCAGTTAATTTCTTATTTAGATGCTCCCGGATTGGGTTGATTTTTTTCCATTAAGCAAAACATTATTTGCCAAATCAGTGTGTTTTGTTATATTTAAAGACAACTAGAAATTCTTTATATTTGTATTTTTTTATACGTACGTTTGTGCATACATTCATTTATAAGTAAATACATATGTAAGTAAAACATTGAACATGTATTTTCTTTTACCTCGCTTTTTCTATGTTAAACGTCATTTCGAGTGCCTTTTTGATTGCGAGTAAAAACACGAACGGAACGAATGTATGCACGTTTTTGAATGTTGTCATTAGAAATTTCGATATGTGTTATTCGAAAACGAATGAAATGATCCCAAAAGTTAAAAAACTCGCATAATCGAGTAATAACTCGCTTGCAATCGAGTACGGTAATTAGGCCCCAGTTACCCTCAAGTCTACAACAAGTATTGCAGCAGCAATAACCACATGTACTTTTTTGGTATAAATTACCTTCCTACTTTTCAAAACCGGGTAGCATGGTCAGAGTGTATGTTTCTTATGGGAAATGTCAAACACCATACAGAGCTGAATATATGTTTGAAGATAACCCAAAATAATATGTTTTTAGGCTTATAACTACAGAATCCAAATTAAAAATACATGAGTCACCATCATGATCATCTTATTAATACGCCTTCACAGAATACACAGAAGTGTAGAAAGTGACAAGTAAAAATAAGCTCCAATCAAGTTTTTTTTAATTCGTCGAAAAAATAGACAAACAAAGTGCACGTTATATTGTAGTGTACTACTACTTACCGATTAACACAGCTAATAAAAAGCAGCATCTATGATGCTCACCTGTGTGGGATATATTTTTCAATTATGATCAGTAAATATGTATCTATACCCTGCAGGAGATCGAACTAGTGACCAACTGGTATTTTACTAATACAGAAACCACCACCACTAGTTCCCAACTGTAAACTTTCCTATAACATCTTAATGCTCAGATTAATATTGAGTGTGTTTGGAAAATTACTAGTGCCATTGGTACTAGTCTAGGACTAGTTTATTACCAGTTCTTTTGGTGGTTTTATTCCTTTGTTATCCAGTGACAACTGCTAGTTAAAATTCGCAATTATTTTTCAAAATTCAAAAATACAAAAGGTTTATTATAATTATTTTTAGGTGAACCTATTTAATAATTGTATAATACTAATTTTCGTACAGTGCAAGGGCTCTGTTAGACAGTCAAAATTTATTTTGCAATGGGGTGCCTTGGAACTACTTCATAGACGAGTACACATCAGAACTAGTAATTTTATACAACAACTTTAACCCTTTTCGCACTAGTTCTTGCTGTTCTAGTAATTATACTACTAGCTTTTAGACAATTGACGCCTATTCTCCTGCAAGGCACTATCAGATATACTATCATTGAGTCGTACGAATCAGTAGAGTGAGCAGTTTTATGGTCGAAGATGTAACATCACACACATCACATTTTTCACTTTTAGCTTAATAATGTGAGAGAAACTGTTCTACGCAATGATGAACATATTCTGCATGACTACCGATCAAATGACCTGTTATTTGACTAATTCTGTTCTTAAAAATACATATTGATTTGTCCAATATTTGAGTATGAAATGAAGACTATTGCATACATCAAGGCACATTTAATACAGGTACATGCATTAGGCAAAACTTTCTGGCAAGTCTGTGCTTCTCACATAGCTTTACATAGTAATTGTCAAAAAATTGTATGCATCAAACAAGGCATAAAAGTAATTGTCAAATGAATTCTTCGTTATAAACTTGTAAACAAGAAATCAGCGGATGAGCAATATGCTTGATACGTGTACCTGTTTGATATGCCTTGGCATACATTATTGGGATTTCGACGGATTTCCGATCATTTTATCTGGCAGCCCTGCTTGGCTTATATTTTCATGTTTCTGGTATCACAATTTTTTTCACCACAGCAGGCTACCAGAGTAGCAAGCCGTACCGGCGCGGCTGGCGGCTAGCCAGTCAGCCGTTTTTTTTACACAAGCCGAGCCGCCGCCGAACCACTCGGTTTATCGGCGGCTTATACTCAGCCGTTATTTTGTCTTTTATTTTTTATAATTTTTTAAATTTCGTATTTAATATGATAGCGAGCGTCCCGGAAAGATAGTTGTTTTTGCTTCCACATAAAAAGAAAATGTTTATGTGAATGGTAACGTAGCTGCGACAACACTTACGTTCTCTTTTGGAGTCCGTTCTTAAATACATGGACGTTTACATTGACTTTTTTGTTTAAGCAGTCAGGCGACTTTTTGATAATTAATTGTTCAAAGCTTTTTATTTATTGATCCGTAGCAGTGTTACAATAAAGTAATTAATTTTAAATTCAATCCGAAAACTCAAATAAAATTTATGTAGAAGGCAATCACGAATAAAATTCCGCGACAAATTTTTCCAGGGGAAAAATTGCAACTAATAGCAAGTAATAGGGAAAGAAATTCTAATTTGAAAAATGAGAAATTTCTCGCGAAATTTTATTCAGAATTGCCCTGATAATCTAGAATATATTTCTATGATTTAACAAATAATTTACGAAGCTATTTTTTAGGATATCAATTACTGCAATATTCAAACTATTGCAAAATAAATAATGTTACAATGTGGTGATTCAATAATTCACGTATTTTTCTAAAAACAGACTGGGTTAAAAATTTTTTTGAAATGCTTAAACAAATCGGCGTTAAGCCGTTCAGCCGCCGCCGCCGAAAATATTTGTCTTTCAGCCGCCGCCGAAATTTTTTGCTCGGCTTGCTACTCTGCTAAAGTACAATTGCAGACGCGGCATTCCTGCATGATTATAGTTATTCAGTGTTGCCAATATGGGTGTAGTTAGACAGTGTGTAATTTCTACTCACATGTGTAGGCGATGTAATTGAATTCTTGTATAATATGTGTGTAATTCTACTTTGGGCTCTATTTTTATTTATTATTGTTTTAATTTTAACCTACACAAAAGATGTGTAGTGTAATTTTCTTCAATGTGTGTAATTGGAGACACAGCCATGTGTAAATTCATTGGCAACACTGTAATCATTTTATTTACACACATACATTAACATTTTTGCAGCTTGTAAACAAAGTTTGACAACTAGGTGCAATGTATGCAGTGACAGGCTGGGCTTGTGCATGTACCTAGTATAATTGTATCATGAACGCACTATTTGCAAATAAAATGCTTGAGGTTGCCAAACTTACAAATTTTTGCTAGTAAAAAACTATAAATTGATAAAATAATGCACAAAAATCATTGATAGAAGAAAAAATTACCATAAAAACAAATTATTATTTTTTATTTTACACATTTACAAAATTTTCTTGCAAACATAAGTAACATTTCAATGGAAGTGCTATCAAGTTTTTATACATTTAAAATGCCGTATAAACAGTGAGTTAATTTATTTGCAAATATTTTTATTTGCAAATAGTGCGTGCATAAACCACATATATAAGGCATAAACGTAGTAATAGAAAGCTGATGAAAAAATTACTGCGGCGGCGAAGCAAAAAATTTTACGACAAGCCGCCGGCTACCAGCAAATTAAAATAAAGAATGTATTTTTCACAACGCAAGTGAAGAAAGCAAACTCTGTAAAATTGTAAACTTTCGACAGAGTTGAAAAAAAGGAGTAAATTTGTTTTGGTCTGCATCAAGGCGAATTCAGTATAAGGTGACCTTATCAGTACAACAATTTTACAACACAAAAAACAACATGTAGTTTGGTATGCTAGAAAACCAATCTGTCAAAAGATTTCTGAGCAAATTTTGACGTTTTGGTTCAAATTGCTCAATTTCGCATCAACAGCTGATAATCAGCTGGGCTGATAAGGTCACCTGATACTGAATTCGCCTTGGGTCTGCATATGAAATGTGAAAAAATTTTACCATTTTGCAAACCGTTTAAAACGGTAATTACAATTTGTAGTAAATTATATTATATTAAAGCTAAATTATATTATATTATATTTTTCAAGACTAAATTTTAGGGAAAACTGCTTTTCAACATTGCCTTTTTCTGTTTTTTTTACCACAAACAAAGCGCAAAAGATACAAAATTAATTCGGTTAAAAACAATTAAATTTTATATTGATTTTATGTGTAATAAGAATTGTTTTTTTATATATGATAATATTCTAGCAATTTTTCCATTTTTTTTTATTAATAATTGCAAATTAAAGCTAATAATAAACATTATTAATATTAATATTATTTATTAGTTCCAATTCATGGTGGTAGTTGGTATTTGTGCTGCCACATCAAACTGTCTACATCTTATACCTGTACTATCAGTAGCTGCACGCTAATATTGACATTTTATAAAAAGTTTGCGAATAAGAAAATATTTACGAAGTTGCAAGTTTGATGTGGTATAACTTCTGAGTTCCACAAATTCAGAAACTGACAGTCACAAATTTAAAAAAGTAGTTTTGTTTTCTATCGATTGCTATATGTTACAATAAAATAGTATGAGTGGTTTCTTTTTATGAGTGGAAAACTTTTGTCCTTATTTTAGAGCCTTCACCGACTTTGCTAGGATATAACTTCTGAAATAAAGTAATTTAAGCAATGACAGTCATCAATTCTGACAATAACTTTTATTATCTATAAAAACATATATGTGTTAATACCTTAAAATAAATAGTTATTATTTTATAGGCATAAAAGTTTTTTTGGTAAATTTTTGTTAAAAAATTTTTTTTATGGGACTATAACTTCTGATATAAAGTATTTCAGAATATGAAAACCACTATTTTTGAAAGGTATTTCAACCCTCTATCTAATGGTATATACCTTAATAAGGTACAAGAAACCATTTCCTTTTTATATTCAACAAAAAAATTCTAAACGCAATTGTTAAGAGCATTTTTCTCCCCTAGAAACTAAAATAAAAATAGTGGCAGCTATTTTACAAAATCTCTATTTTTGTACAAAGTTTGTTTACATATTTTACTAGGAAGAATACCGCAAGGTTGCTACAAACATACTTAATGTGCGAAACTGCATTATCATGAAAATATTGCAAAATTTGTTAAAGTTAATTCACAAATAACTTATGAATTCAAGCATTTCAGAAAATGACTGGAGCTAAATCGGAACCCTACTTTTATCCTTTATCGATTGGTATTTGATTTATTACGGTACAACGAACAATTTAAATTTTATAGGAAAAACAATTTCTTACTAAATTTTTGACTTTGAAAAGTTTGCTGGGCTATAACTTCTGAGTGCAAGCATTTGGAAAAATAACTATTATGGTTTGTGAAAGGAATTTAAATTCTCTATCGATTGGTACTAGTCGCTATATGGTACATCGAACAGTTTTTTATTTGTGGGCCAAACAAATTTTCCCTAATTTTGGTGACTTTAAAAAGTTTGCTGGGTATAACTTCTGAACGCAAGTATTTAGGAAAACAATATTTACTGTTTTTGAAAGAAATTTTAATTCCCTATTGATTGGTACTAGTCGCTATATGTTACACTGAATGATTTTTCATTTATAGGCAAAACAATGTTTTACAAATTTTTGGACCTTGAAAATTTTGCTGGGGTATAACTTCTGAGTGCAAGTATTTGAAAAAATAAAAATTACTGTTTTTGAAAGGTATTTAGGTTTTCTATTGATTGGTACTAGTCGCTATAAGGTACATTGAATAGTTTTTTAGTTATAGGTGAAACAAATATTTTCTTATTTTGGTGACTGTAAATAGCTTCTGAATTAAAGTGTTTGAGAAAATGACAGTTACATCTTTTAAAAGCTATTTAAACTGTCTATCAATTAATATAAGTCGCATTACGGTACAATGAACTGATTTTGTTTTATTTTCAGAAAACTTTTTTTTTAATTTGACTGCATGCAATTCAAAAGTTTGCTGGGTATAACTTCTGAATGATAGTGTTTCAGAAAATGACAGTTACCTTTTCTTAAAGCTATTTTAGTCTTCTAACAATTAATAATAAATAATTAATGCTACAACAAATGGTTTTTGTGTTACAAGTGAAAGAACAAATATTTAATATTTTTGTGATTTTCAAAGGTTTGCTGGGCTATAACTTCTGAATGCAAGTAGTTGGAAAATGATTATTACCAATTCTGAAAGGTATCTTGATTCCCTATCAAATGGTACCAGTCGCTATATGGTACATCGAATAGTTTCTTTTCAGAGTGCTATTTTCAAGTGCTCTGTTCTTCTAGAGTATGGTAATGAAAAAAGTGACAGTTGTGAAATTAGGTTCTACGCCCTCTAATGTACCTAATTTAGTTATTGTTCTTTTTAAATTAATTAGTTATTACTTATTTTCAGTGCAATAAATATGTTAATTAATATGTTAAGTTTGCCAAATAACTGTAAAAGTTTGCCAAAAAGTTAATTTTCTTCTCGGCGCTCTGAAACACTGCATTATCAAAAAAAAGCGTAAGAGAATGAAGCTTTCTCTACCCTCTTCCTTCAAAAACCTGTCTTCTCTATCACTATCCTTTCCCTATCACGCTCTCTTACTATCTTCTCTTCAACTAACAGGTAGCACAAAGGGACCATTGTATTGGACCCAAGTGAGCTGGACTCTAAATTTCACCCTTCCTTACCAGCAGCCTGCTAACCTAAACTAACCTAACCTAAAATAATAACCATACATACGCATAGCAACGAGAACTCACAACAGCTAACCAAAATCGATCAAATCACGATTACTACATACACACAAATTTATTGTCACTACCCTGCAGTCATACTGGGAACCAAGTGTCTTTGTAGCAACATTAAAATTCTAGTGGCAATTTTGATATAATAAGTTTGTTTCTATCCCTCATTATAAAAGAAAAATATAGAAAACAAATATGGTATTTTTGGGGTGGAACTGTCAACAACTTGTCTATATACATATATGCATTTGTATGCACACAAATTACTGGAACTAACTGTTTGGTTGGTATGTATCCACATCCCATAAGAACTACGTAGTCACTACCTAGTCAATTGTTTCAGTGTTATTAGTATGTTTTTAATGACAAGCACATGCTAAATTCCTATAGCACAAATTATTGTAAAATTAGAGAGTAGTACTGATGACAAGTCGAAAGCGAGTCAATACATTTTTCAAAATCGATATTTCCTACAGGGTTATTTATCTACCACTACAACAAAAGTAGCGGACACTGGCAGACACCCAAGTAAATATAAAAACACACACACATATGCACACACACACATACATACACACATACAAACACCAACATATACATACATCCATGAACTGTATCCCAGCATACCATATGCGCTCTAAATGAGCTCATAAAGACTCTTTTGTCGGAACGCTGATGCTCATAATGAGTTCATAAAATAATCATAAACAGTCATAAAACGCTCATATTTGAGTGGCTTTTTCCACTAAAGTGGTCACTCATGAAAGAGCTCTAAATTTTATGCATAAAAGAGTAGTTTCCCAGCTTACCATATGCGCTCTAAATGAGCTCATAAAGACTCTTTTGTCGGAACGCTGATGCTCATAATGAGTTCATAAAATAATCATAAACAGTCATAAAACGCTCATAGTTGAGTGGCTTTTTCCAATAAACTGGTCACTCATGAGAGAGCTCTAAATTTTATCCATAAAAGAGTATTTTATGACTCTTTTTATTTTTAATATTACATGCTGGATTTTCTTTTCTTAATTTATTTGAACGAAGTTCACTTATTATTAATTTACTTTCTTTTAAGCTTGCTATTTTCATTATTTTAATTATGTATTATTTTTATATTTATTATAAAATAACTCACAATTTTGTCTTTACGCTTCCAAAAATATTCACTAATGAATCAATTTGTGTAACTTCTTTCTTCTGCTTAGCTGGAATTTACCGTTATCTGGCAGCGTGCAGAAATTACTCATAAAATGTCGTATTGTCGCGTACCTGTAAATCCTTGTCGCAGTGTAGTTGAGTTGTGAAATCACAATGCAACCCATGTACATGTTGATTATCAGACGATTGGCCGCGCTGGCATGCTGGCGTATCCCCGGCTAGGGCTCGCCGTCTTGGGGTGGTTCTTGCCAACCCATCTGGAACAACCACAAACGAACGACAAAATAAAAAAATTCATGCCAGCCTAGTAAATTCTCAAATTAACATGTTTGAGGTGGAAAAAGAAAAAAATTGGTGCCCGAAGCAGGTACCAATTACCTCCCTGATTGCTCATACACACACACATGACCCAATTTCGCCTGGCCGATGTTTTACCAGGGCATCAACCCTCCCCTTTTGAGATCAGATGACCTCTCCATGACATCGCACTCAGACTGCGATGCCCCTACGCTTGCGCCACCCGGAAAAACGCTTTACTTTCCCCTACTTACTTACCGCATCTCATATGTTCTCACACATTCATCTTAATAGAGATGCCTGTAAATTTCAATTTAAATGTACATACATAAAATGGCATTTTATTCATTAAAATTTTTCATTAAATCAGCAAATAATCTTAATAAAAAAAATCTATCAAAACCTGGTTTTTTTTTTTTTATATACTAAAGTGGCAAAAATGAAGGAGATCACAAATAATTTGATATAAAGAAAGATAATTATTAAGTACTTAAAAGAATCAAAATTTGTTTTTATAAATCAACAAAAAAATTACATTCTTTTTACTAACTTTCTTCCTACTGGGGTTTTGTTTTAGATACATAGACAATTTTACTTTTTTGCTTGTTTCTTAAATCAAAAATTTCAAAAATTTAAATTTTCTTTTTTCATTTAGCTATGGGTGTAGGGCCAAGTGTTACTAATATTTGCCGTCAGTCAGTGGCGTGTACTGCGTACGCTGTCGCTTTATAATGTAGGTCAAATTCCTTGGATACATATATATACATATGTATGTCTATGTACACACCTATATATATATGTCTACATATATTCGCATATATATTTATATATACACGTATATATATATATATATGTATATGTATTCATATATATATTTTACCACAATTCTTATACGCGCGTTAGTAAGGTAAACACTTGTACAAAAAAATAAAAAAACAAAAACGGGCAAATACCCTATATACGAGTTCCCTACGCTGCCTAGGTTGAGCTCACCCTATCTAGCGATCAGGATTCACCATTTAGTGAAGAATTAAAATTACAAAACAATATGTCACTAAGTGTTTTCCCTATCTTGCCACCAAAAACACAAATATGAAAAAAATGAAATTTATATACATATATAGGTATGTAGGTAAAAAAAATTATATACGTACATATATACATAGAGTAATTATATTTTTAAGCCGTTCGTTCACGTCCCGTCTCGTAAGTCTAACGTCAATTGGCAAAATACCTGGGCACTGGGTTACTTAGTTGAACATTTTTCCCAAACGGCTGTCTTCGTCCTTCGGCTGGGAGTTAGTTGGAACAGTTCCCCGCTGGATGTGATGCCTAGCAGACCTTTGGGACTTTCCTTTGGATTTTCCTTCGGCACATACAATCCGCTTCCATCGCCCGGCAAATCACGTAACATCAGCGTCATCAATCTTCCGGAGCACCGGTGTCTTAAAACGTCGTGACCAAGAACAATCTTCTTTCTGTTTTATATGTTAGACACTCGTTTTCTTATCGTAATTAATTCAGGAAAAAGTAGTTTTTTTTTTGTTTTTTATAATTTCTGTAGGCGCTCCAATTAATAATCTTATGTGGATACAATATGTTTCAAAGTTGCCAATAAGTAAATTTTAATTTCAACACAGAGAAACAGCAAACGATTACTACTTTTTTTCCACAATTATATTAACCTCAAACTGGAACAATTTCAGTTTTAAAAAGTTTTGTTTTAATTGTTTGAATATCTTCCAAGATATTTTCTTTAAAAGGGCGTATTCTTTTTTTCACCTTTTTTTCTCTAGGTATGGCTGCCGTTTTTGCAGTTTCTTTCCTTCTTCACACAAGACGATTGCAAAGAACGAGTATGCACGATTGTTAAAAAAATGGGCCAAAAACGTTTTCCAACGTGAATTTATCACCAGCAGATTGCTTTCTTATTGTCTTCACCAAACTTTAAACTTTTTGTGCGGCACATTAATTATTTAATTAAATATTACTTTATTTGTTTGTCTTTTGTAATTTAAGGGAATTATTTCGAGGATTTAATTTTTGCTGCCTCTTGGCCGAAAGAAAAAATACGACTGTGCTGCTGCACTCACTGAACAAAACTTAACTTCTTTTTCTTTTAGCACACTCACTATGCAGCGACGCCATTTCTTTTCAATTTTCTTTTCTTCTCTCCAGCCATCTTTTTTTCTTCTAGAACGTTTCGTTCCCGCTCAATATCCATCTTTTTTATTTCTTTCTTTGCTTACTGCTTTTCATTACAACTCTGTGTTTTCCAACGCTGTGCCCTGTGTCTACACCGGCTAAATCGATAAGATGTCAGGCTTACACACTTGCGCACGCCACAAACCCAACCATTTCCACGACCCAGCTTCGGGCCTGGAAATGGGAGGGACACCGTGCACATGTAGTTGCCTCTACGGGGTTAAAACTTAATGCTGGTCGCCCGATATTAATGTATTGGCGGTCTGAATTTGGTCTGCCTATTTCCCCGGTGATTATGATTTTGAGTCTATACTATGCTAAAAGAACGTTTTGTGTAGGGTACTCTAAAAAGGTTAGGCATAAACCCACCAACTTCCAAAAGTTAAAATAAGAAGGTAAAGAAACTTATTCCTGCTCGATGTCCAACACCGCGGGTATGCAAAAACACAAGGACTAAGTCCACCAAGCATCACTTACCCTTGGCGGTAAATACCCCCTGGGTTTTTGTAAAAAAAAAATAATGGAAAAAAAATAAAATATATAAGTATATATAAAAGGATTTTTGCTAACTAAAGAAAAATGAACTCAAAACCATGAAACTTTCTAAAGGTGTGGTAAAATATTCAATTGAAGCACTCTAAGTATTTGTCACCCTTTTTGAAGGCTTCATTTAGTTTTGAGTACCTCTTAAAGGCCTTGTTTTATCTATTCTAATAACTTATGTATAATTCGTATAGATACTATAAATTCAAGGACACCTGAGCGATGCATAAAAAAAATGATGAGGACGAACACCCGAAAAAAAAAATTTTCAGTGTGCGAGTGGGTCCTCAACCCGAATAAAATTTGATAAATTAATTATATATAAAAAAAAAATTGAGTAAAAAGAAAAAGACTAAAGTCCTATTAATTGCTTCACAAATTGACTACGGATTAATATGGTTTTCTCAACCAGCTGACTGATATGTGTCGTGGGAATCAACAAACGAACAGAATGGTAGGTGACCTCTATAGACTACTTAGATAAAATGTTAGAAAATAAGTTTGAAAATCGACTTACGTAGTATAAAAGATAATTACGGACAAGCTTAACCGACATTATGTTCTTACGACCTGATTGCTTTAAATGTTTTGACGATTGCACAGAAAATGCTGGGACTAGAACCACCAAAGATTTTAAAGCTATTGCTTCAAATCTTTGGCGTGAAATACCCCCAGTGATTTTCCTTGAAGATCTTCTATCTCATAAAGGCTGTTTCCAATCGGTTTTCTGACGCGACATTTCAAAAATTTCCGTGCAAGTTTTGCATTAAATCCGCTTTTGAAGTCGCTTTGTTGGAAATTTCGCCGGTATATTTCTTGACCAGGAATAAATTTAACATCGCGACATCTCGTGTTATACGTCGATTTGTTACGTAGGTAAGCTTTGTGTATCATTTCGCGTATCTTTTGCCTTACTAGTGACATTTTCTCTGATTTTGTTATTATATTGAGCTCGGGGTCATTTAAACTTTCTAGTCTTTTGGCTAACTTATACATGCTTCCGTGCCCAATCGCGTTCATACCAAACAGTGCGTAATACGGCGTAACTCCAATAGACGTTTGTATGGACGATCTAAGGGAAAATTCAATTTCCGACAAATGTTTGTCCCATTCAGCCTGATCATCTTGTAGATATGAACGTATGGCAGACAAAATTGATTGATTCGTTCGCTCGGACGCGTTAGCTTGCGGAGAGTGAATTGCGGTACGTACGTGTTTAACACCAAAATTTTTCACGAGCTCTGCGAATTCTCTGCTAACAAATTGTTGGCCATTATCAGAGACAATAGTCTCTGGCGTTCCAAACTTATGAAACACTTCGGCTATCAAAAATTTTATTACGTTTTTTGTGTTTGCCTTTGGCAGAGCTTTTAAAAGAACAAATTTTGTTAGATGATCTAAAACGATAAAAATAAAACTGTTGCCGTTCTTTGAGCGTGGATAAGGACCGAGAAAATCTACGAAAATTCTTTGAAATGGACGCTCACTAGTAATTTCCGCTCCCATTGGTGGTCGTAGAGTTTTGTTGCTTGGTTTCGTTTCCTTGCAAATTTCACAATTTGCAACGAATTCTCGAACTTGCGCGTTTTGGTTTGGCCAGTGAAAATACTCTTTGACTCGTCGAAGAGTTTTTCCAACGCCTCCGTGACAAGCCAGTGTTGAATTGTGTGACTTTTCTATGATGGACGTAGTTAATTCATGAGGGACCCATAGTTTCCATGAGAAGTCTTCATTCATTACTACTCCATCATAAGGTCGTGCTCTTTTGTAAACAAATCCCTCAACTACTTTTAAATCAGGCAACTGATCAGAATTTTTTTCTATAGTAGAAATTAATTCTAAATAGTCACTGGATTTAAAAGCACTTGAGTTGAGATCGACCAGCCCTTCTACATCTGCCGAGACTTCATCCATTTCGTAACGCGATAGGGTATCGGGTACTACATTTTGTTTCCCCTGCCTATGCTCTATTGTGAAATCATACGATTGGAGATGTAGGCTCCACCTAGCTAAACGACCAGTGAGATCTTTATGTGACATAAGCCACTTAAGACTACTGTGGTCGGTTATCACGGAGAAAGGCATAAGTTCTATGTAGGGCCTAAACTTCTTAATCGCCAGGACTACTGCCAAGCATTCACGTTCAGTCACCGAATAATTCTTCTGCGCCGATGTCAATTTGTGTGAAAAATAGGCAATGGGGTGTTCTTCGTCAGAATCGTCTTTCTGAAAAAGAACAGCTCCAGCCCCCACATCTGACGCGTCACACTGAACGTAAAAATGCCGGGAGAAATCGGGGTGATTGAGAAGTGGGCTCGAAATCAGAGCATTCTTGAGGCGATCAAACGCAGCTTTGGCTTCATCGGAAAACTTGAATTGCTTCCCCTTCTTTAGCGTGTCAAAGATTGGAGCTGCAATGGTGGCATAGTCTGGTATAAATTTTCTATACCAGCCTGTTGCGCCCATGAAACTCCGCACCTGCTTAGCCGTTTTAGGGTAGGCAAAACGAGTAATTGTTTCCACCTTCGCCGGATCAGGTTTAAGTTTACCACCTCCTACTATATAACCCAGATATCTTAACTCTTTAAAGCAGAATTTAGATTTTGCCACATTTATGGTCAATCCTGCTTTTGTCAGACTATTAGCCACACGAGACAACAACTCCAAGTGTGTCGCAAAATCTGGAGACACCACCAGAAGGTCATCTAAGTAGACAAAAACTCTATCCCGAAGTGCTGCAGGGATCACCTTATCCATTAAACGGCATAACCTTTGAGCTGCGTTACACAGCCCAAAAGGCATGACCGTAAAATGGTAAAGTGGTCGCCCAGGCACCGTGAAAGCAGTTTTTTCCCTACTAGACTGATCCAGTGGGATCTGCCAGAATGCGTCTTTCAGGTCGACACTAGAAATAAAAATCGTGTCTCCCAAGCGGCTAAGCAAACCCTCAATGTGGGGCAGAGGATAGGCATCCTTGACCGTCAGTGCATTGAGCTTTCGAGCGTCCAGACACAATCTGTTCTTTTCGCCCTTACGGACTAAAGTCACTGGATGGCTCCAAGGACTCTCGCTAAGCTCAATGACACCAAGACCAAGCATCCTATCGAGCTCTGCGTACATTAGTTTTTGTACTGCCGGGGAAACAGGATAGTGCCGGTCCTTCACTGGGATTGCGTCCCGCGTGTCTATTACATGTTGTTCTAAATGTGTCTTACCCAGACCTTTTTTACTGAAGCAGGGGAACAACGATATGACTGAATCTAATTTCTGTTGTTGTTCATCTGTCAACTTATGAGTCACAATATCTGCGTCACTTTCTGTCTCTTCGACGAGACTTATTCCATTTGTCGTGAGACTATCGAGGTTGGCAAACATTTTAAAAACCTTCATAAAATCAACCCCCAAAAATAACTCACGACTCAAAGTAGGCACTAAATAAAACGTTATGACCTGCGTTGTCTGGCCAAACGTAACTTGCGCCCGTACGCGGCCTACAATCTTATGCGCGGTACCGTCGGCTGTTTTTATAATATTCGCGAAATCGTGTATTTTCAGTCCTGCTTTATTTACAAAATCTAGACAATTGAGGCCTAAGCACGATACAGTGGCCCCACTGTCTAGAAGACCTTCTACTTCACAACCACCTAAAGCAATTTTGGTGTAAAGACGCGAATCCGTACCTTCATACAGCGAAGCTATAGAAATTTCACGCCTCACTTTTCTACGTAGCTTGTACCTCTCACGCGCCTTTTTAATTCTGTTTGAGACATTGCCAAAAATTCTACGTTTTGCCTCATTATACTCGCGTATTCTGATGTGAAGAGGTTTTACTTCTCTCAATTTGACGTCGCGATTAAAATTGTTAATTACTTTATCCTTATTATCTAAAATCCTAAAAGTACCCACCACTTTTTCCGTTTGTTGATTCGAAACTGGACTTAAACTTCGGTCGAACGCGTCTCGCCAGTTCGGGACGTGTTCTGATTGCGGTTTCCCTGACATTTCGGACACTTAGGAGCCACTACGTTATCCCTACCACACCTAAAACAAAAAATACGTGTAACTGGCTCAGGGCAGTCTACAAAACTATGGCCCACAACCTTACAATTCCAGCATGTGTAGTTACTTGTGGATCGTAGCTCATCTACTTCTGGATTATTTGGAGGAAAATTTTCGTCATCATACGTGATTTCGTTTACTCTAGGCTGGAAATTTGAACGCTGCTGGTAGAGTTGCCTCTGATTAGCAATTAAATTTTCCGCACGCCTCACCTCTCGACAAAACTCTGACAACGTTCTTAAATTCACTGAGAACATCATTTGCGCTAGAGATGGTTTTAGATTGCCCCTCATAATTTCCACCAACTGCTCCTCCTCGTAAGGATTTTCTTGTTGGTTTCGCAATTTTATGACGGCATTATAAAAATCATCGAACGCTTCGTTTGGCTGTTGACGCCGATTCAGAATCTTCATTTGTACTTGATATTCTTTTTCGAAACACCTATATTTTGCCAGCAAAGCCTTCTCTAACTCCCCCCACGTATTAATAAGGACTATTTTCCTATGGTCCCAGTACCAGTCGAGCGCGGGACCTTCCAGCAACAAGTGGAAATTCCTGAGAATTTCATTGTCAGGACAATCATAGTCTCTCCTTAACGCTCCCACTCGAAAAATGAACTCCTGGACATTCATGGTCCTACTGGTGCCATCAAACTTTAACCCCCATTTGGCTAGTTTATACCTATCTAGAGGTTCATGACTTTGTCTAGAAATCGCCTGCGGATATTCCTGTGGCTGTTGCTGATAATAAGTTGGCGCAGCCCAAGCCCCCTGTGGATGGCTTGGCTGTGAGTTAATCACCGTTGGACGCTGCAACGAAGGTTGACGAGGCTGTGGATATTGCCCATATTGTTGCTGTATATATAGTGGCTGTGCGTTGGCTGTCAAAATATTTTGCTGTTGTCTCACTGGTTGTTGAACCGCTGCCATCTGTGGTTGCTGCCGAAAATCGTGATTCGTGTACTGTGCATATGTTGCCTGTGTAACCGAGGGTGGATGAGCAATCGCCTGTGGTGGTGCTACCTCACCTGGTACACTTTGCATAACTCTAGGTGGCTCTGTATATCGTGGCGCTGGATACAATGGTGGTGGTGGCATCTGATTTATGGCTGCCTGTCTAAAATCGTTTTGTTGTTGTTGAGTAAAAACCTGCCCAGTCACGACAGAAGGCCGGAAACCAACTGGTGGCTGGGTATATGGCAACTGAGGCGGTGTTGTTTGGTGCATAGACCCTACTATCGGAGCAATGCCAGACGGATGTGGTGATGCTTGATTACCCGCGGCTGCTCTTAACGCGTCTTTTAATTCACATAGCGCTTTTTCAATTTTACTATCTACTTTTTTCAACCAATCAGCTTGGCACATGCCCACTGTGGCCTCAACTACTTGCTGAATATTAATTGCATCGCAAGGAGCTTCAGCTATTGGACTGAAAGAAAAATCGGCTCGCCTTTCGGTACGAGTGTCTTGAGCCCTGGAGGCTGAAAAACTTGGTGACTCTACTATTTGTTCTGCACCCTCTGAGCTAGCTGTTAAGTCATGCGCTACTGAGGTAGCCAGAACTGGATTGTTCACCGTTGAAAAGGTAGTTACTGTACCTGTGGCTGATGACGAAGTGGCAAAAGTTACTGTCGCGGGGGTTATAGCCCCACCGGTAACACTAGCACTGGTTGTGGTCATATTACACAAGTTCCTACTCAAACTTCGGGTTAAAACCATTTACCAAAAGCCCAGGAAAAATTTATATAATTATAAAAAAAATCAATTACGAGTCTAATCTCGTTTCCAGAAACAATTTAAACCAAAATACAAAATAAAAAAAATGATAAAAAGGAAAATATATAATACTACTTGACCTATAATATCGAATAGTAGCAAAAAAAAATTTTTTGAATAATACCAAAAAAACTCTCTCTGATGTGGAGAACAAAAATTCAAACTTATATAAAAAAAATGACTTTGTGTCGTAAAATACGTTTCTCCTATGGATAAACAGGAAAATTCCAAAAAATATATATATTAAACCATGTACATATGTGCGGCAGTGTTCGGGTAAAAGTAAAAGCTTCCAGATGACGTAAGTATTAATTAAATTGAGTCGTAGTGTGTGTATGTTTATTGATGTTTAGTTATTATATGTTTTCAGGAGATAATTTTGAAAACAAAAAAAAGGAACCAAAAAAAAAATTAAACACTATATTTATGTGTGTATGTTGTTAAGACTGTCAGTAAAGGAAGTGTAGCAACTATAGAGAATATTAAACTCGTCTCTAAGGACTGACCACAACTTTACTGTAGCTAATGCTTTTCTCTGTTAAGGATAATAAAAAGGTAAGTAAAACTCAATCAAAAATTTAAAAGGATATTTAATATATATTTCACCAGAAAACAAATCATTTATCAGATCCTTATCATATTCCAGCCGATGAGCAATTAAAAACCATAACAATAAGAAAAATTGAATTTTCACAAAAATTTTTAAGACTCAGTCTGCTGTAACATGATAAAAATTCTCTGAATCTGCCAAAACACCTGACCTCACCATTTGCGCAATATGTCGCAACGCGACCTTAGTTCTTATGACTATAGTGCCGGGACTTACATATGTGCTAATGGCGAGAGCCATGGCATTTTGAAAGCTCAGTCCTGAATAAAGAAAAAATTTTAAAATGGAACAGTTCTTATTTTCTTCAAAGCGTCGCGGCTGCTAGGGACTCTTATTACCTAACAGGTCATACGTAAAAAGAAAAATCGAACAATCTACAAAAAAAAAATGCATTGAAAACTAAAAAAAAAAAAAATTTTGCTTTCAGGACTTGCTTCGGGCCCCACGTTGGGCGCCATTCTATTATTGTCGTATTGTCGCGTACCTGTAAATCCTTGTCGCAGTGTAGTTGAGTTGTGAAATCACAATGCAACCCATGTACATGTTGATTATCAGACGATTGGCCGCGCTGGCATGCTGGCGTATCCCCGGCTAGGGCTCGCCGTCTTGGGGTGGTTCTTGCCAACCCATCTGGAACAACCACGACAAACGAACGACAAAATAAAAAAATTCATGCCAGCCTAGTAAATTCTCAAATTAACATGTTTGAGGTGGAAAAAGAAAAAAATTGGTGCCCGAAGCAGGTACCAATTACCTCCCTGATTGCTCATACACACACACATGACCCAATTTCGCCTGGCCGATGTTTTACCAGGGCATCAACCCTCCCCTTTTGAGATCAGATGACCTCTCCATGACATCGCACTCAGACTGCGATGCCCCTACGCTTGCGCCACCCGGAAAAACGCTTTACTTTCCCCTACTTACTTACCGCATCTCATATGTTCTCACACATTCATCTTAATAGAGATGCCTGTAAATTTCAATTTAAATGTACATACATAAAATGGCATTTTATTCATTAAAATTTTTCATTAAATCAGCAAATAATCTTAATAAAAAAAATCTATCAAAACCTGGTTTTTTTTTTTTATATACTAAAGTGGCAAAAATGAAGGAGATCACAAATAATTTGATATAAAGAAAGATAATTATTAAGTACTTAAAAGAATCAAAATTTGTTTTTATAAATCAACAAAAAAATTACATTCTTTTTACTAACTTTCTTCCTACTGGGGTTTTGTTTTAGATACATAGACAATTTTACTTTTTTGCTTGTTTCTTAAATCAAAAATTTCAAAAATTTAAATTTTCTTTTTTCATTTAGCTATGGGTGTAGGGCCAAGTGTTACTAATATTTGCCGTCAGTCAGTGGCGTGTACTGCGTACGCTGTCGCTTTATAATGTAGGTCAAATTCCTTGGATACATATATATACATATGTATGTCTATGTACACACCTATATATATATGTCTACATATATTCGCATATATATTTATATATACACGTATATATATATATATATGTATATGTATTCATATATATATTTTACCACAATTCTTATACGCGCGTTAGTAAGGTAAACACTTGTACAAAAAAATAAAAAAACAAAAACGGGCAAATACCCTATATACGAGTTCCCTACGCTGCCTAGGTTGAGCTCACCCTATCTAGCGATCAGGATTCACCATTTAGTGAAGAATTAAAATTACAAAACAATATGTCACTAAGTGTTTTCCCTATCTTGCCACCAAAAACACAAATATGAAAAAAATGAAATTTATATACATATATAGGTATGTAGGTAAAAAAAATTATATACGTACATATATACATAGAGTAATTATATTTTTAAGCCGTTCGTTCACGTCCCGTCTCGTAAGTCTAACGTCAATTGGCAAAATACCTGGGCACTGGGTTACTTAGTTGAACATTTTTCCCAAACGGCTGTCTTCGTCCTTCGGCTGGGAGTTAGTTGGAACAGTTCCCCGCTGGATGTGATGCCTAGCAGACCTTTGGGACTTTCCTTTGGATTTTCCTTCGGCACATACAATCCGCTTCCATCGCCCGGCAAATCACGTAACATCAGCGTCATCAATCTTCCGGAGCACCGGTGTCTTAAAACGTCGTGACCAAGAACAATCTTCTTTCTGTTTTATATGTTAGACACTCGTTTTCTTATCGTAATTAATTCAGGAAAAAGTAGTTTTTTTTTTGTTTTTTATAATTTCTGTAGGCGCTCCAATTAATAATCTTATGTGGATACAATATGTTTCAAAGTTGCCAATAAGTAAATTTTAATTTCAACACAGAGAAACAGCAAACGATTACTACTTTTTTTCCACAATTATATTAACCTCAAACTGGAACAATTTCAGTTTTAAAAAGTTTTGTTTTAATTGTTTGAATATCTTCCAAGATATTTTCTTTAAAAGGGCGTATTCTTTTTTTCACCTTTTTTTCTCTAGGTATGGCTGCCGTTTTTGCAGTTTCTTTCCTTCTTCACACAAGACGATTGCAAAGAACGAGTATGCACGATTGTTAAAAAAAATGGGCCAAAAACGTTTTCCAACGTGAATTTATCACCAGCAGATTGCTTTCTTATTGTCTTCACCAAACTTTAAACTTTTTGTGCGGCACATTAATTATTTAATTAAATATTACTTTATTTGTTTGTCTTTTGTAATTTAAGGGAATTATTTCGAGGATTTAATTTTTGCTGCCTCTTGGCCGAAAGAAAAAATACGACTGTGCTGCTGCACTCACTGAACAAAACTTAACTTCTTTTTCTTTTAGCACACTCACTATGCAGCGACGCCATTTCTTTTCAATTTTCTTTTCTTCTCTCCAGCCATCTTTTTTTCTTCTAGAACGTTTCGTTCCCGCTCAATATCCATCTTTTTTATTTCTTTCTTTGCTTACTGCTTTTCATTACAACTCTGTGTTTTCCAACGCTGTGCCCTGTGTCTACACCGGCTAAATCGATAAGATGTCAGGCTTACACACTTGCGCACGCCACAAAAAATCACATAAAATTTATCGTTTATGAGCTCAGAAATATGCGCGCAGAAACCAAGCATTAAACACTCATAAAATTTACCGTTTATGAGCTCAGAAATTTACACGTAAGAAACACTCATAGAAAGTCATAAAATCGATCGTTTATGAGCTCAGAAATATGCACGCAGGAAACACTCACAGAAGCTCATAAAATCGCTCATATATCATAGCGCTCCGATAATAGTATGCTGGGGGAGTATTTGCCAGTCTAAACAGAAATATCGACTGTGTTACCATCTTTACATTCAGGTGCATCATCTGATCCAATCAGCCATGTCACAGAGCTCAATTCCGTTCGGAAGCGGAATTCAATCCGTATTTTGGTGCTTTGGAAACCAAAAAACGAAAAAAAATGCGGAACGAAATCACTTTTAATTTCATGGACGGAATTAACATTTTCTGCATGTTAAAGTAAAAAAAAATATTTTCATAAATTTGTTTCAATAAAGAATACTATTTTTCATTTATTTATTCAAAGCTGAATTACAATTAATTAGTTTATATTTATTTATTATGTAAATATCTCAAGTCATTACAAAAATAAAATCAACAAAACCAAATCTACGGAATTGGTTTCTTTAGTATTGCCATACCATTTTTGTATGTACTTTATCAAAATCTTCATGTTGGCAGCACACAAAACAAAAAAATACAAGCAAAATTAAAATATGAATACAAAAAAAATTTAAAACGCCTAAACATATGCAACATTATGCTTTACTACAAAATTATATTGCCACACTTATAAGATAAAAACGATTTTACAATTTCTTTCTGATTGATGAAAACGATCGGAAACTGAAGCACCAAAATGAACATTGAACGGAATGGTTAATACGGAATCAAAACCATTCCGAACGGAATCTGTGACACGGCTGAATATTTCAACCAACCGCATCAGATGTGCATGAATTGGAAATCCATACAGCAACCGTGCGATATAGTACACCACGGTTTGCAATGATGTGCGATAGCTTTGGGGTATCCGATCGATAAGCATACGTTTTGCCTTCAGCTTTCTTCGCTGACATACAGTTTAAGGATGAGCGAGGTGAAACCATTATTATGGAAAAGTGAGCCGAGAGCGTGAAAAATCGAGACACGATATTTTACGAGCAAATCACGATAGTGAATCGTTGATCGCTTCTTCGTTTGATAGTAGTAAAAATGATTCGTCAACTCGGGAGAAAATTAATGAAGTAATTCACACTAATACGTGAACCACATTGGTCACTAATTGGCTATGTGAATTTAGAAGGCAAAGGCGAATCCTGCAAAGCGAAACAAGCTGAATTTATTACATTTTTCAAATATAAAAATCTTTCAGTTGAAAATTTAATTGTCATCTGTAGTGACGGTGAGGTGGCAAACACTGGCACATCTGGAGGTGTATTGCGTCTCATTGAACGCTATCCAGATAGACCAATACATTAGTTTATCAGTTTACTTTATTGAAAATGAATCAAACTCCCGATCAAATAAAAAAGCTAATTAATTTATTCAACAATATTTTAGTACAAGTAAAGTATGAAAAAAATTTTTTACCAGTAGGTGATATAAAAAACATGGATTATATGTTTCAAAATTCAATGTAGTTAAAACAAGTAACAATTATAAATATTAGAAAAATGTGTTTGTGTAATTTGAAGTTGTTAAGCAATTTTTGAGGAGGAGCCTCAAATTAGTAAACACCAGATTTTAGCCTAAAGATTTCTAGCTTTGTTGTGGGCAAAGCCTTTGTTAACATCTCCCCAGAAGGGCAGTAGTCACAACTGATTATCTTCTTGTCGACGTAGTCTTTTACAAAATGATATTTTGCGTCTATATGTTTGGATCGATTGCTGAGTTTTTCATCTTTTATTAAATTTAGACAGCTCCTGTTATCTTCATACATTATTGTTGGATCCATTTACTGGCATCCCAAGTTGAAAAGGATATTTCGGATCAATACGGGTTCCTTTGCAGCTTCAGACAATGCGATGAACTCTGCTTCTGTTGTTGACAGTGATACACAAGTTTGCTTTTTACAAGCCCAGCTGATTGCGCTTCCATTAAACAGAAAAATGTAGCCAGAGTTTGACTTTCTATCGACTCTGCATTCTGCCCAGTTGGCATCGGCATAACCGATCAGTTGGTTTTGATTGTTTGATAAACCGTTCAAATTTAAGTACATTTTGGAAGTCCCCTTTAAGTATTTAGCTATGCGCTTCAATTCATTCCAGTCCTCATATGTTGGATTACTTGTTTTTCTCGCTAATATTGATACACTTGCAGATATATCAGGACGTGTATTTACGGATATGTACAGCAAAGAACCTAATAAACTTTGATATTCATTATTTTGCAGCAATAGTTCGGAATCGTTTCTTCCATAAGAAGGATCAAGAGGATATTTCGAATATTTGGCATCTTCCAATCCAAATTTAGTCAATGTTTTCTCAATATATTGTTTTTGTCTTATTTTATAGTTAAACTGATCAGTTTTAACAATTTCCATTCCGAGATAATGGGAAATACTTCCAAGGTTGTTCACTTCAAACTTTTTATTTAACATTTTGTAAACATTTTTTATTTGTTGATTATTATTAGCAGCAACCACTAAGTCATCAACATAAACTAACACGTAAACATCTTTCCCATTGATGACATTATGGTACAAACATGGGTCTGCCTTACTCTGAATAAAACCACCATCAATCAAAACATTGTTAAGCGCTTTATTCCAAACGTGTGCGGATTGCTTAAGGCCATAAATACTTCGATTAAGCTTGCACACCATTTTATCATTACCTTCAATAAATCCGCTCGGCTGCTTCATGTATATTACTTCCTTGAGATAACCATTTAAAAATGCGCACTTGATATCCATGTGTTCCACATGCATTTTTCTAGCAGCAGCAACGGACAACTAAATACGAAAAGTTGGTTGGCGCACAACCGGTGCAAATACTTCATCATAATCGTGTCCATATTTCTGTGTAAAACCCTGGGCAACTAAACGTGCTTTGAATCTCTGAACTTTACCATCAATACCACGTTTAATTTTATATGTCCATTTGCAACCGATAATATTCGCATCAGGGGGAGCTTGAACCAAATTCCAAGTTTGATTTTCTTTGTGGGAATTTATCTCTTCTTGCATTGCAGCTTTCCATTGCGGTTTTTGTTCTGACATAACGGCTTGTTTGTAAGTTCCAGGTTCAATAATATTACCAGACTCTACCAGGTTAGAATATTTCACAGGTGGAACACCCTTGTTTTCTCTAGCTGATCGTCTTACAATTGGTTCATCAACTACGCTATTATCATCGAAATATTCGAGATCAGTGTTAATGCTACAGAAAGAATCAGCATCAGAATCATCTATAACGTTGTTATTAGGAACTTCTTTAATAGGCTTAGATGAAATACTAATTTCCAAACAATCATTATTTATTGATAAATTTTAATCGCTTTTTGATTTCACTATCTTCATATCAACGAATTTATAATCTCTACTTACATACGCTTTGTTATCATTGGTATTGACAAAACGTAGTCCTGTGGAATGCTCATCATAACCTATGAACGTTAATAATTGCGCCTTATTATCAAGTTTTCTTCTTTTTATGTCAGGTATTAATACATAAGCCTTAGAACCAAAAACTTTCAAATTAGTTAAGTCAGGTTTTTTACACTCCCATCTCTCATGAGGGGTACACAATAAGGAACTGGTAACTAATCTATTCTGCAAATAGTTCGAACACATAATGGCTTCCCCCCAATAGGTATTCGCTAAACCAACTTCAAGAAGAAGGCAACGAGACATCTCGACAAGATATCTGTTTTTCCTCTCAGCCACACCGTTTTGCTGCGGGCTATACGCAACAGAAAATTGTGATTTTATGCCGTAACTCTGAAGGAAATCCAACATCTTCTTCGACTTATACTCAGCGCCATTATCTGATCTTATGCTTTTAGGAACTTTACCAAATTTGTTCTTAACTTCTTCAACGTATATTTTCATTTTATCAAAAACCTCAGATTTGTTATTTAATAAATATACTACGGCATAACGACTATAATCATCGATGAGCGTTAGAAAATATCTTTTTCCGCCGGGTGTAACGGTTTGCATCGGACCACAAATATCGGAATGTATTAACTCTAGAACTTCCCCGCTTTTTGTAACAGACTTTTTAGGAAATGGTTTTCTATTTAGTTTACATCGCATACATACGTCACATGTTTCACGAATTCTACAATCAGAAATTTTAAAATCGTTTTTGAGCTTACCAGATTGCATAGCCTTAACCGCATTCATATCTCTGTGCCCAAAAATTTTATGATAATAATGTTGACATCGATTTAGAGTGCAAACAGCAGCCAAAGCTTCTTCATCTTTTTGTTTTTCAAGTTGATATAAATTATTTACACATTTCGCAACACCAACTTCCTTATTATTGACGTCAAGAATTTTACAATTGGAACCGTAGAATAAAACTTTGAATCCAACATAAGACATTTTCTTTACGGATAACAAATTTCCTCTGAATGATGGAATATAAAGAACGTCATCGATTGTAACAACTGTTTGATCACTTTTTCCGTTCACCAACTTTATTTTACAGGAACCTATACCTGCAGAATATACGACATTACCATTTGCTACTGTAACTTTTTCACGCCAGCTTGAGTCAAGGTTTATAAATTCTTCTTTAATACTACATATGTGGCAAGTAGCACCGGAATCAATAACCCATATACCGGCTTCAACATTTACGACAAAACAAGAATTACTACATTCTCCACTATTCTCTGCAGTTTTGGCATTTTGATTATATTTATTTGCTTTGCTATTTTTGTTCCAGCAGTCTTTACGAATGTGACCAATGCCACGGCAATAGTGACATACAACTTTCTTGATATTTGTGCTGTTGTGTTTAAATTTATTTGTAGTCTTCAATACAGTGTCTTCGCAAAATTGCCTTCTTTTCTGCTTTTCATTCTCTTCAAGTAATTTATTTTCTACTAAAGTCATTGTGAGGTCTTTTTCATCTCTTATTTCAAGGGCGGTAATTAAAATGTCATATGTATTTGGTAGACTGCTCAAGAGCATTGAAACCATCCAAGACATCCGACATTTTTTATCCAAGTGATTGCAATTTCGAAAATAACAACTTCAGTTCGCTTATATGCTTGTCCATATCACCACCAGATTGCAGTTTTAATTCACAGATGGTTCTCATTAACTTTACCTTGTTGCTTAAAGTTGACTTCTCATGGTAGGCTTTTAGGATGTCCCAAGCTTCTTTAGCATTTTTACTGCTTGCGATGCGGAAAATTTCTGACTCTTCCACAGCCAGCCCAATTAAAATATACGCCTCTGCATCTCGCTCTTTCCATTTTTGATCAGGGGCTGTAGGAACCTCATTTTCAATTATGTCCCAAACCTTTTCTTTTCTTAATAGCAACTGCATCTTGTACTTCCACAGCTCATAGTTGTCTCGATTCAACTTCGTTACCAGAAGTCTTACATCAGCCATTTTCAATGACAAGTTAACACGAAACCAATGAACAACACGAAATAAATTTCAATTTCGATTTTATATAAAAAGCACAATAAATGCAACGGATTTTATTTTTATTAAGCGAAAAATAAGGGAAGGCCCATAACCTATTGAAAATGAATCAAACTCCTGATCAAATAAAAAAGCAAATTAATTTATTCAACAATATTTTAGTACAAGTAAAGTATGAAAAATTTTTTTCACCAGTAGGTGATATAAAAAACATGGATTATATGTTTCAAAATTCAATGTAGTTAAAACAAGTAACAATTATAAATATTAGAAAAATGTGTTTGTGTAATTTGAAGTTGTTAAGCAATTTTTCAACATACTTCATTTCAACGACTTGCCGTTCCGACATCTGTACAACGCTGTCGAAAAATAGGCCACTACTGGACCGACAAAAAGCACTGGATCGTTTGCTCAAAGGATAGATATTTGCAATACATTACAAGTAAATATCATAACTTAATGTACTTCTTTCTCTATACGATATAGTTTAGTAATTTTTTTTATTGAAATCAACATTTTTCAGGTTCCAATGAACACGTTCCTCCAATGAGTACAGATGCTGAAAATCAACTTTCCACGGACGTTAAATATCTATACCAAATTGCCCAAGCCGTTTCAAATGGTAGTTGCTCAATTAATCTTGCAAACATCAAACCTGTACCGGTAGGACATTCGAGATGGATAATAAAAGCAAATAGATTGCTCCGTGTGTATATTGCGACAGAAAACCCATCACAAAATTTAAAAATTTTGGCAAGGTACATCATGAAAGTGTATGTTCCCATGTATTTCAAAGTCAAATAGGCCGACTTCCTAAATGCAAGTTGCAATGCACAATTTAATAAAATGTGTGTGCAATGCTAAGCATGTATTAAGAGAAAACTTGCGTTGCGGAGACATTTTTAGCATTTTATCGGCATTTAGGAACGTCGCTATGCAGCTCATATCTATGCCTACAAAATAAAAATGATGCGCGATTTTGACAAATGATACTCATTAAAATTAGTTGCCAAACGATTAGGAGCATTGGACATTGCCAGAAAGTTTACATATGCGTTTACGAAGTGTATGCATTGTAAATATGAATTGCAACTTGCGTTTAGGAAGTCGGCCATACAACAATTCAGCTGTATACGGTAGTGCTCTGCTTGGAAAATTCATCCAGTGGACGCAATATTTACCAGACAACTTACGCAACATCGTAAGTCCCGTAATACAGAATAATTCCTATTTCGCACACAGTGAAAATGAAATGTTGAGCATGTTATTCGATGATTGTAAAGAAATTCGTAAATTGGCACTCAAAAAATATTGAATATGTACATATGTATGTAAAACCAAACATCAATTTTGATTGTACGGATTACGTTCACATGATTTAGAGGACAAAGCATTGTTATTTGAACCGCCATTTACCACGAAAATTCCGCATGAGCATTTACAACAATACCTCAAATGTGTATATGATGATGATCCACTATTTCCAGACCCACTAATACCTTGTCATATTCAAGGTACGGAGCGTCATTTCCACCTACTAGCTAGTGTTGCTAAGCGCTCAACCGACAAAAACGGTGAAGGTATAATGGCATCTGTATCTGAAGGCCGAAAGAAAGAAAGAGCCTCGTATGGAATCTCGAAAAGATTTGGAAGGCAATCTTTGAATGAGAAATACACTGAATTGGAATTTTTGATGTGAAATCGTTTAAAACAAGAATTGCTTTCTTCTTGATTCATATCTCGCTCTACCAATACAATTACTTTGTACTTACGATGAATTTCTCATAATTTTTAAAATAAATATTGAACAAAACAAAACATTAAGGGTTTTCATGAGAACTCTTAAAATTGCCATTTGTGCAAATGGGCAAACTTGCGAGACTTGTTTCATGAAGCCCCTTTTGAACTTTTGGACAAACAGTTTATGTAAATTTTAAACAAACGTCAAAAAATTAATTTAATAAAAATATAATAATAAAATTTAAAGCAATTTTTAATTTAAAAACATATTTATACATTTCTATAAAAATAAAAAAGTGCGTGTGTATTAGTGATGAGCGATAATGCGATTTTTTTTAATAATGTTGCTCCTTGTGAATGTGATTTCTAAATCGCTGTTCTTTTAAACTGTGACTGTGATCACAGTTTAGCAGTATTTTGTTTGTAGCAGTTTTGTTATTTTAAGAAAATCTATTAAGAAGAGCAGCAGTGAAATTAAACTGTGAATGTGATCACGGTTTAACACATTTCAGCTCTTCTGCTTTAAAAGTATTTATTAGAATTGGTATTTTGATAAATACTAATAAGAAGAGCGACAAGAACAAACAATTAGCAATCAACCCCGTCCAAATACTGAGATTTTCGTATAAGAGGCAGAGAGACAAAAATTTAAAATATTAACATGTGAGATGTACATAGTTGCCAGAAAAGACGATTTGACGATTTTTTATAGACAAAAGCTGGCCGTATAAAAAAAATTCATGTGGTAGCCTTATCTAATGTTAAGTAAGCATATAAGAACAATCACAGTTTGTGTAAAAGAACTATATTTCCAAAACTTGTTACTTGATAAATTCAGTCACAGTTCAAGGCGAATTCATATAAGGTGACCTTATCGCTACAACAATACAACAATACTAAAAACAACATGCAATTCGTCTGGCTTTAAAAAACCCCATCTGTCAAAAACAGTTGACTAATATACCAATACATACATACATATTTATAAAACACATACACTTTTCACTTTAAATGTAAACAAACATTAGATAAAAGAAGAGATTTTGACAATCGGGGTGCAAAGCAGTTCAATTAGGCTTCGAACACCTGATAATCATCTGGACTGTTAAGGTCACCTGTTATCAATTCGCCTTGTCACAGTTGTGATTAGTGATTTTTCAATTGCTGTGAAAAAAGAACAGGTTTCAAAATATCGCTCAACTCTAGTGTGTATGTCTAAAAATGCGTAAAGGAAGCAAAAAAATCCAAGAACTTGTTATTTACAAAATGCACAGTTTAAGTTTACGACTGAAAATTATTGGACAAATTTAACAGGTTTGTGTAAATAAATTCCCATACAATTTTTGACCTTTTATTTACGAGAGTGTAAAAATGCACAATTGCACATTTTGCGAGACTTTTGAACATTCCCATGAAAACCCTTATTATATTTTTGTATAAAAAAGTGGAAAAAAATAAGATATAGAAAATTTTTATGATTTTGCACTATAAACAACTGAAAATGGTAATTTATCAATATTTTCACGAAAAATTTGCACTTTCACAAGGAAAAAACTGCCTGAAGGCTACAATTTTTGTCTTGGTATTGGATCGAAAATCTCAATGGTGGCTGTTATGGGCCAACATGTCAAAAAAAAAACCTGACAAAAAGTGGTGCATTTTCTACATTTTCGACTTTTTGACCATGAAAACGAAGTTTTTTCTAAGTATATAATAATAAAGAGAAATTGTAGCCCGAGACGATAGCTACAACTTTACTTTTGAAAATAAGTCAAAATTTCAAATAGTTTACGGAACATGAGCAAAAGAAAGTCTGAAAAAAAACTGCTAGTCAAAATCTGAAGGCTCGATTTTCACCGTAGACGTATATGGTATAGTGGACTTTTTTGCTTAGTACAATCCCAAGAATCAAAAACGCGAAGCGCCCATTAAGATGTTTAAATTTTCCCACCCTAATGCACATACATACTTTTTAAATCATACAATGTTTCCTTTTTTGATATATCATGTATTTCTGAATATATAATTTCTTACTTTTATTCTGAAAACATTACGAAGTTCACAAAAATATATTTATTAATAATAAATAATAATTACAATTAATTAATTAATTTTTTTTTAATTTAACGTTTCACAATAGAGATCACTGGACACTCATTTTCCATAATTTTTGGAATCCTTATTCATAATAAACTAAAATCTAGTGATCAATGTCTACACAAAAGAAAGGGACACAATTTTGGAACGAAATCATTTTAAATAAAGCATTCTTATTGAAAGTAATTAAAATTATTAATATTCAAATAAATGTATATCGAAGAAAAGCAATTGATTATTGAGAATAAATAATTAATTAATTTTTTTATTTTCAGTTTTTTTCTTTTGTTTTCGAAACTTACTATTAGAAACTGTTAAAGTCGTGAGTTGTGTGTTATGTCAAGGTATACATTTTAAAAAACATCTAAAATATTAACCTAAATTACAAACCAAAGTTACATAAGTAGTGCTGCTGTGTATACAAATTTTTAAAAAAAATAAAACATGCGCATCGCCTTTAAAATGGTAAATAAGAACGATAAAAAATTCAAAATAATTAAAAAATTACAAATGCATTACGTTTAAAAATAATTCAAACTAAATTATTAAAAATGTTTATCTGCACTAGCCTCGGTCTTTTTTTTCTTTCTAAATATGAAGTAAGTAAAAATAAAATTGATGTTAAAGCTGATGGAATAATTTATCTGGCCCAGACCTGGGCAAAATGCATTACTTTTGCATTAGCATTAAATTAAAAAAAAACAATGCAAATGCAAATTTATTGAATTAACACTAAATCGTATGCTTTTAATGCATTATTTTTTCCATTGAATTAAAATCCCCTCAAAGTAATGCATTAATATTGCATTGGCATTAAATTTGATATTTTTAATGCACTATTTTTTGCATTGAATTAAAATATCCTCAAAGTAATGCACTAATATTACATTTGCATTAAATTTAATATTTTTAATGCACTATTTTTTGCATTGAATTAAAATATCGTCAAGGCAATGCATTAATATTGCATTGGCACTAAATTACACGTAAAAAATGCACTAATTTTGCATTAGCACTAATGAAGTAATGCAATATGATTCCATTATAACTAAAACATATTGTGCACACAAAATTAAATAAAGGGTGAACAAAACAAATGGTGATTAAAGAATACAGTAAAGTTCACATTGAGGCCACCTACATATGAAAAATATTCATTGAACATACATATCGCACTTACGACCCTTTTCAGAATGTACAATTAAAAGCGAAGAGGGACTTTAACGAGAAGTTTTGTATGAAGAACTGTCAGTTAAAGTTCACGTTAACTCTTAACCATACATTGTGAAAAGGGAGGTTAATCAACAGGGGAGTATTAAGTCAAAATTTTAAAATTTTCAGTAGAGACGAAAAACTGTTTGTGGTTACATTTTAGGAAAATTTAAAAATCCAAATACATCATGGTGAGCAAATTCCATTTGAAAATATATGTACATTGTTTTTATTTTAAAACCTTGAAATTATTATATAAGAATATCTATGTTTTGAAAAGAGTCGCAAATCAGAAAAAATTTGAGCAATTTCATCATAAAAACACTTTCATTTCGTATTAAAATCATAAAGTAAAAAAAATTTATCAACAAAAGAGTGATCAAAATACGTTGAAATTTTTTCAGTAGATAGATATTGGTGTTGTTAGTTGGTTTCCTGCAAAAAGTCAGATAGCAAAAATTTTGACTTGATACCCTCTTGTTGATTAAGTGAGATGTGCATGTTCAATGAATATTTTTCATTTGTAGGTGGCCTCAATGTGAACTTTACTGAATTTTTTAATTTTTATTTGTTTTGTTCATCATTTGTTTAATTTTATTATGTACAATAGGTTTTAGCGACAATGCAATTATATTGTATTACTTCATTAGTGGCAATGTAAAATCAGTAAAATTTTTACTTGTAATTTAGTGCCAATGCAATATTAATGCATTACCTTGAAGTGATTTTAATTCAATGCAAAAAATAGTGCATTAAAAATATCAAATTTAATGCCAATGCATTATTAATACATTACTTTGAGGGGATTTTAATTCAATGGAAAAAATAATGCATCAAAAGCATACGATTTAGTGTTAATTCAATAAATTTGCATTTGCATTGATTTGGTTCAATTTAGGAAAATGCTCAATGCATTACCTTATTTAATGCAAATTTCCCAGGTCTGATCTGGCCTTTAAATAATTCAGAAATTTTTTAACTTGGGAAAAATTCAAATTTCATTTTCATTGAAATTCTACTGAAACCTCCATTTACAGTCAACAACAAAAAAAAAACTTGTACAAACGCTCCGCTTTTCTAACCAAATTATCTTTATTTCCCTTTAAGATTTTAAGCTAAAACAAGGAAAATCTTTCATATTACATATTAACAAATTTCTTTTGATGATAAAATAAAAAACATAAAATATTTCTATTTTCAAGAACCAAAAATACAAGTTAGTGTTCTTTTCCTTTGGAAACGAGCTAAGAAATAAGTACAAGTCTAAAAATTAGTACTAAATGTAACCTTTTCTAGCATCTAATACATTAGTCCCAATTTACACGAGGCAATTTTACTTGCGCAAGTCATGAATTTGTGAACAAAGAAGTGAGGAAGAAGTGAAGAGTGTAAAAACCAGCAGAATTGCCGTACAGACTTGCCCGTACTGGCAATTCTGTTTTTGCTATCATTCGCTCTATATCAAATTTGACATTTCTTTGTATGTATATGTATATGTATAAGCAATTATATGTATAAGCAACCGAAGAAGACTTGCGCAAGTAAAGTTGCTCTATCTAAACACTACAGCAAGTTTAATAGAAAATTTTATGACTTCCGCAAGTAAAATTGCCTCGTGTAAATTGGGACTTACATATTTTTATCGAATGAACTGGGTTTTTGGTAATATTGGGAGGTATATTTTGCCATATGACCTGGAGAGAACTTTGGAGTTCATTTTGGCCTCTAATCAACCGCTCGCACAAATTATTCTTCATAAACGACAACATAATCTTTACAATACTAAGGCCAAGGATCTAGGGAGGATTTGTCAGCAATTTTCACATGATATGGAATAGGGTTAATTCATTCGGTTAATTCAAAATTGGTTTTTTCGATTAAAGGTTAAACCAGTTAATTTCATCGCTTAACAGAAGTAATTTTTTATTTCATATTTTGTAGTATTAACCTAGTCTAATAATAACGTTTTTTCGTCGCACATACATACATGTTTGGAAATTATTATTATCCATAATAGTACAAGAAATGTTCTAAAAAAAATTAGCCGAAACAACTGGAAGTGTTAAGAATTTGAGAAAAAAAAATAAATAAAACAAGACTCTATTGGCATAATGAAGTATTTTATATGTTTAGAGAAATCCAAAAATAAAACTGAGAAACTAGATATTCTGTATTATGGATTGCTTTCGATTTCCTCAACATCATCGATAAATGAAACGATTTTTCCAACTAAAGAAGAGAAACGCTTAAATCCTAAACATTTAAATCAAATTATTTTTCGGAGATTGTGTTAGATCTCTTTAAACTACGAGTATTAACTAACATAATGACCTCACAAACTTGTTAATTTTTAATGGGACTTATCGTGGGCCATATTTAGGAATTTTTCGTGCTTGATTTTTTTAAGAATTCTTGTGTGTGTATTTCTTTTCTGCCATTTTATACATTGCTCGTTCTATAAAATCCAGATTTTTGACAAAATTCGAACCCATTGTGCCTCATATAATTTTTTTTAAAGGGAAGTAACACTCAGGCAATGAATGTATACTACTATTACTTGGTGTTACCTTCTTTAGGAGAGGGATAGTGATAGAGAAGACAGTTGGTGAACGAAGAGATAGGGGAAAGCTTCATTCGTTAACAACTCTGCTTTTCGCACATTTTTTAAATAATATAGCGTTGCAGCGCCTCTGGTGTCAATGAGGCGTATTAAATTTTCGAAGCTGTGTTTAGTAGCCATTTCATTGGTTATTTTACTTCGCCGATGATTTTGCTACACAATACTGAAAAAGGAGGGCACTCTGACGTTACATCAGGATTAGTATTCCCTGAACCCGGTGGAGTTGAGTGACTTTCCTAAAACTAATACAAAGGGATACTAATGCACATCAGAAAAATGTGTGGTGTTGTTATTTAATGACTTTGTCGGTGACCGGGCTCTAAGCCAGGGAATTTGTAGTCAACGTGCTAACTATTTCAGCCAACGCCACCCTCAACTACCATAACATTACAGAGCTTTGTTTCACCGTTTTTATTATTCAGGCTGGATCTTCTCTTCGCTGCACAACGAAAGATTATATCAATAATCACTCAGATCACTTCTGGGACACTGACGATTCCAAATTTAGTTTATTTGGATATGATCGTTGTAGTTTTCTATGTTGACGAAAAGCTCCAGCATTAATGATAAAAACTTTAATAAAACGGTAAAGCATGGCGGTGTAATGTCATGGTATGGGGATCAATGGTGTCGAATGATATATAAAATCTTGTTTTTATAGAATGTAAAAAGAATAAAACGGATTATTTTGAAAAATACTTCACCAAAAACCCAGTTCATTCGATGAGAATGTGTTATGTATTAAATGCTATAGAAGGATATACTTAGTACTAATTATTTGTCTAGTACTTATGTATGTCTTAGCTCTTTTCTAAAGGAAAAGTTAATGTGCAAAGTTTTGTTTTTTGTTTGATTCTTGAACTAGGAAATATTTTATATTATGTTAGCGCTAAAATAATTTGCTAATAAAATGAAAAACATGCATAAAAAACTGATTAGTTTATATTTAAATTCCTCTTGGTTTTAGCTTAACATCTTAAAAGGCAAAATAGATAATTTGGTTAAAAGAGCGGATCTCCTTTGGTACATGTACATATTTTTTTTTTGTTGACTGTATGTCAAATGCAGCTGAACTTAATTTTATTTATAGGACGAAAACATTCCCCTTATCGTGGTTGGCGTATTTCGACTTCGACTACTACACTTTAGTCATAGATTAAAAAAAATCTATTGGAAAAACGTTTTAGTCGGAATCGAAATACTCCAACTCCGATAAGGAGGATTATTTTCTTATGAGTTATGAGCAACGAAATGTATATCGACTTTCTTAACAATGAACAAACTATTTTAAATTTCACATCTTATAGTTTTACGAATAAAAGAATTTTGAAAATGCAATCAGTCGATTTTATAGAGCAGTTGATACTGTAAATATTCTGAATATATAAAATCGGATTTCATCAAAGTGATTTGAACCCATAAAAATGTGTTTTGTTCAGCTAAACCTCTAATGTTTTCAAATCACTTTGTAGTTTTCGCGACTATTATAATAAATTACTCAATGTATTCTTTATTAATTGAACAATTAGTTGTTTTATTTATAAAAATAAACAGTTTGTATTTCATTTTCAAAATAAAAAAAAACAGAAAACAGCTGAATTGTGTTTTCGCCAGCACAAAATCACAAGTAAATTGGAATATTAATTCGAAAAAATAAATATGTATGTATAATATGTAAATATGTATGTATGTATAAAAAATGAACATTAAAAAAGTATAGCTCAATAAATTATAGGCAACTGGATTAAGCATAAACAAATTTCGTATAAAAAAATCTTACGAATTTAATATATTTGTATCTATATGTACATAAAATAGTTTTTTGCACTCAATGGCTAAATATAAAAAAATCCGGACAAAGCTTTTGGGACCTGATGGGACCACTTTTTTCAAAACTTTTTATTTCGATATACATAAGCAGCTTTTAAATATCGTAATTTGCATCAATAGCCCGAAATAGAATAGACTCGCATTGCTACTCTTGAAAAACACATACATACATATGTGTATGTCCATAGTATGTACTACATACTTATTGCTAGAAACACAACTGGGACGAACCGCGAAGTTTTCGTTGCGAACATGCATCAGATATAAAATAAATTTATGCTGGGAACAAAATTGGGACGAACGATGAATTTTTCGTTGCGAACTTTCGTTATCAGAAATTAAACACGTCGTTGTTCTGCTTTTCACGACGATTTTAATCAGCAAATTCCTACAGACGAATTCGTCGCCATGGACGGAATTCGACAATCGTCTAAGTTGTATTCAGAGCATAACGTCGGTGTTTTAATTAACCGACACACATTAGGAAAATATTGCAAATTTTTCAGACGATCCGATTCACCATAATAATTTGTAGAAAGGGGTTAACTTCAAACTCATCTTATAATGAGTTCAGAACTAGTGAGCCAAACATAAGCCTCATGATTGATTTTTTTTAATAGTTTTGCCAGGGTAACAAAGTCAAAATAGAAGTATTCTCCAGAAACTATCCTAGTAGTCAGTACCTTCATGTATAAAGTACGTAGGTGTTCTGAATTATTGTGCCAAAGTATGTTCCCACTAAGGTTCGCTGTTCGTTTTTAATCGAAATTGAAAAAGCGGTTTTTTAACACAAATATTCGAAACCGAAAACCGTCAAGAGAAACATACTTAAGTGATTAATCGTACATTAATTACAATGACAAAAGAATTGGGCTGACGTCCAAAACGAATCAATACAAAGTTTGTATACTTTTCTGATGCTGCATTTATATCGTGTACAGACACAAAGTTCTCGAAACCAGAGATACATATTTTACGGCTGATCATCAATAGTAAAATGAAAAATAAAACATTATCAAACAGTACCATGATCTTTAAAATAAATTTATACATGTATTAAACATCTAGCCATAAACTAACTGTTTGCAATATTTGTAATTAACAGCCATATTATAATAGTTTATAGTTGTTTCTAGCAGTTTTGGTTGCAATTAATATAATGGGTCTAATTATTACGGGTGTCGTATTTCGATTTCGTATTCAAAGTGCAAATAATTCACTACACCTTTACGAATTGTAATTCAGAAAGCGTCAATTATACATAATTCAAAAAATGTCAATTGTAATTTAGATTTAACAATTTAATTTCAGAAAGGGTCACTTGTAATTTAGATTTATCAATTCAAAACAGTAGTTAAGCAGCTCTGGGTTGGGGAACATCTCTCGTGTTATCGTAATTATTTTTTAAGCGCGGTCAGGCTTGTGTTTGTTGTTTGGCCTTCGACATTTTTTCGTCTCACTCGCACTGGTTGACTGATCTGCCACGATTTACCGTATAATCTTGCGGTATTTTGTGGAATTTCTTTAACAATCATGTTGCTACTTCCTATGTGAAGGCATAGGTCGTGTACAGTCAGTCACAAAACTTTTTAAAATACTGTTAATAACATCTTGGGAATATGGTCTACGTTACTCCGCCCATATTTGTGTTTTATAAATAAATAAATAAATAATAAGTTCAGAAAGCGTCAATTCTAATTTAGATTTAGTTTAAATTCAGGAAGCATCAATTGTAATTCAGAAAAGAACAAATTTAATTATTTAAAAAAAGTTTGTTTTTATTATTTTTTTTCTCTCAATTGCTTGTTTTTCAATAATTACTATTCTGAAGATGGGACAAGCACTATCTATGTACATTAGAGTTGAGCGATATTTTGAAACCTGTTCTTTTTTCACAGCGATTGAAAAATCACTAATCACAACTTTGACTGAATTTATCAAGTAACAGGTTTTGGAAATATAGTTCTTTTACACAAACTGTGATTGTTCTTATATGCTTACTTAACATTAGATAAGGCTACCACATGAATTTTTTTTATACGTTCAGCTTTTGTCTATAAAAAAATCGTCAAATCGTGTCAAATCGTCTTTTCTGGCAACTATGTACATACATCTCACATGTTAATATTTTAAATTTTTGTCTCTCTGCCTCTTATACGAAAATCCCAATATTTGGACGGGGTTGATTGCTAATTGTTTGTTCTTGTCGCTCTTCTTATTAGTATTTATCAAAATACCAATTCTAATAAATACTTTTAAAGCAGAAGAGCTGAAATGTGTTAAACCGTGATCACATTCACAGTTTCATTTCACTGCTGCTCTTCTTATTAGATTTTCTTAAAATAACAAAACTGCTACAAACAAAATACTGCTAAACTGTGATCACAGTCACAGTTTAAAAGATCAGCGATTTAGAAATCACATTCACAAGGAGCAACATTATTAAAAAATCGCGTTATCGCTCATCACTAATGTACATATATACAACAGTGGTGTATGTTTTCATATAATATTTGGTCAAACAAAATTTTTAAGTAGTGATTTTTCTTTATAATATATACCATTTTCTGAATTACAACTGACGGTTTCTGAATAAAAATTGACACGTTCTGAATTACAATTGATGATTTCTGAATTTAAATTGATAAATCTAAATTACAAGTGACGCTTTCTGAATTTAAATTGATAAATCTAAATTAAAATAGACGCTTTCTGAATTACAATTGGAAATGGTGTAATAATTAAGCCTGATACAAAAAAATTAAAGTGTTGTCCAGATCATGACAAAATGATAATAGAGAGTTGTCTGATCTGACAATGTTATGTCGGAAGATTAACTTAAAAAATATGTAAGCCACATTTTCATATTAATGCATTGCATTCATGATTTAGGAAAAATATTTGAAATACATAACAAGTCAATTCCGTAAGAATTTTTCGACGTCGCGTCGTTATCGACAAACAATTTTCTACTATTAATCAATCGCCCTAATGTATATAAAATCCTCACAAAAACATAAATGTGAAAAAGGCCAAGCTCGTTTCCAAAATTTCGGCCATTAAAAGTAGTGAGATAAGAATTTTGACCAAGTTCGTGTTTGGTACAATACCTATCACTGCAATATGGTATGCACTATATAAATTTGTAATTGTAAGGGTGTTATATAATTTCTAAATAATCTGCTAAACTAAAGACTTTGTTATGAGCAGCTCTCAATTATCATCGTACCCTTTTTAAGATGATAGCTTTTAGTTAAAGCTTCAGTTAAAACCTTCAGGAAAAAATTACCGTGTCCTCTGCCACTCATGGTTAAAATATTTCAGTTTTTAGATTTTTCTATTTGGTTTCTCATCTTGACCTACTTGCGTATCAAACTTTTTTGAACGAAATTTTATAACTTTGCATTATTCCAACATTTGTAGCAAATTTCAATAAAATCGCTTGAGATAAACATTTTAAATTTACTCTTTTAATTGTGTGCTTTATTGGAATAGCTCCGCCCCCTGGTTAAAATCTCCGGGTTTTCAGATTTTTCTAGTTAGTTGCTAATCTAGACCTACTTGTTTATTAAATTTCCGCTAACTAGCGTATATTTTATTTATTTTGATCTTATGGGCGTGATAACACCCAATTTATCAATCTCAATACCTGCTGTAGCCATTAGTTATCTTTCCAATCGAGTTTCGTTGAAAACAGACAGTAATGAATATATAAATATGTAGTATACTAAAATATGCTGACCCGAAGTACATGAAATAGGAGGCTTAAATTGTATGGGCGTGTTAACGCTCACTTTTCCAACGAAAATTTATAGCCTTGTATTATTGCAACATGTATGCCAAATTTCAATAAAATCGCTTGAGTTTAACGCCTTAGATTTGTTTTTTAAATTCTGAGCTTTATGGGCGCAGAGCCTCCCTCCTAGGTAAAATTTTTGGGTTTTCAGATTTTCCTAGTAATTTGCTAATCTATAACTACTCGTTTATCAAATTTCAGCTCACTAGCGCAAATTTTAATTTTTGATCTTATGGGCGAGTTCCCGCCTACTTTTTTTAACCCCAAATTTTTATTTGGCTAACAGTTATCTTTCCTGTTTAGTTTCGTTTGAAACGGATAAAAGTAAATACATAAATAGTTCATTTAAATGTGCTGACCCAAAACATGAAATAGGTGGCTTAAATTGTATGGGAGTGTTAACGCCCACTTTTTTCAATAAAAATTTAGAGCCTTGTGTTATTGCAACATGTGTGCCACATTTTAATAAAAATCGCTTGAGTTAAACGCCTTAATGTTTTTTTTTTAATTCTTAACATTATGGGCGTAGCCCCACACCCTTGGTTAAAATTTTCGGGTTTTCAGATTTTTTTTAGGTGAGTACTCATTTAATTCTACTTGTGTACCAAATTTCAGCTCACTAGCGCAAATTTTTATGGGCGTAAGCCTGCCTTCCCCCCCCACTTCCACCCTTGTTAAAATATTCAGGTTTTCAGATTTTTCTAGTCCATTGTTCACTTAGATATACTCGTGCAACAAATTTCAGCTTTCTAGCTATAGCAGAAGTGCTTCATCAATTTGATGAGTGTGTCAGTGGTCAGTGAGTATGTCTTAAAATATGCACTTTTTACACCTCCATATCTCCGGAACCTTTCATTGTAAAACTTTCAAACTTTGCATATGAAGTTGAATTTATGAATTTATTCTAAATTTAAATTTAAATTTTATAATTTTACGATTGCGGGGAACAAAGTTATGAGGGGGTAAAAACACCTCGAATGGCTTCCTGTAAATATACACATACTTTTACTGCCGTGCGCCTAGACAACAAGAACAACGAAACTTTTACTTTCCTAGCAGAAATTCGAAATGACAGAGTAAAGCAAAAATGTACTCTTCTAGATACGAAAAAGTAAGTCATGATTTAGACTTGGCAGTTTTTCTTGAAGCAGTTCTCAATTCTCTTTTAAAACTGCTCGATTGTTTACACACGGACGGTTTCTTGTTAAATTTTCCTATTGTTTTAATGCAGCGAGTGAAATAACAAAAGATAATTGTCCAAGCAATTCGGTGCCCCTCTTCTGTCTTCTTTCCCCTCTCTACCTTAAACTCAGACTTGCTTCAAGAAGAACTGCCGAGTCTAAAACATGAGTAAATGAATGTTTTACTAGCTCATGTTTTAGACTCGGCAGTTATTCTTGAAGCAAGTCTGAGTTTATGGGAGAGAGATGAAAAAAGAAAGAAGAGGGGTACTGAGTTGCTTGTACCGAAAAGTTACTTCAATTCCCTTCTGTTATTTCATTGGCTGCATTAAAACAATAGGAAAATTGAACAAGAAACCGTCTGTGTATAAACAAACGAGCAGTTTTAAGAGAGAATTGAAGAAAACTGCTTCAAGAAAAACTGCCTAGTCTGAAACATGAGTAGCCAAAAAAAAAGTCAATGCGATGCGCACATGAAATGCAATGCGAAAGAAACTTGATATTCTATAAAACTTTCGTACTCGCATTCTAATTTTATTTCAAACCGGGCCAGCACTGGTCAAAAAATAAACGTCAAGTTTAGAGTTAAAATTTATTTGTGGTCTTGAGCATTAAATGCGAAATTTGCCAAACATTGATTTTTTGGCACTATGGTTTGGTGCAAATTTAAAAATTTTTGCGAATACTTTTTTACATTCGAATAAATTTTGAGATTTTGAGGTGTTTTCGCATTACAGAATACCGACATTCTCGCATTTTAAGTGCGAATCAAAAAGTGCTTTGCTAACATCGTAACAAAGAATAGCAATTTATATATTTTCGAGTCGCATTGACTTTCGCAAGAAAACTTTATCTCCATCAGAAACACTGACGGAAATCATGACAGAATTACACTTTTCTGGTGTATTTTGGATATTCTTTGGAAACAAATTTTCATATTTTAAATTACGAAATTTTTAAAAATACATATTTGATATGAAATACTTTTACACAGTTTCATGTATTATTTACTATTTACATATGTATATGACTTTTCTATTAGCAGAATTCACGGTTGGCCATGTATATCTTTTACATATTGCAGTTTTAAATTAAACAAAATTTACTAAAGCCACAATATGTAAAAGATCTACAAGGTCAACAGCCAATTCCGCTATTTTTTTAATTTCATTCTATTAAAACATCCATACATATATAAAAAACAACATTTTCCACTCCTGATCAAATATGATAAACAAGTCTGCAACAATATTACCTCATTGACCACAAAATTGTATTTATTTATGTGGCCTCATGAAAGAAAAATATATAAAAAAAGCTGTAATACAAAATCACGTGACTACAATTTTTTAATTTTTATAGCAGACAGAAAAACGTTAACAAAATTATTCAAGTGACTGAATTAAAGTGACTGTATTGTCTTTTTTAATTTGGCTGATTCTTATGATATACATATATACATACATACATATGTATGTATATTAACACTGTCGGAAAATACGTTAACTTTAAGCTAATTAACTAACATTTCGCAACTAGGACTCACTGACACTTGTAATCAACTGACTATTTTAACATTGCGATGTCCTAGGCCTTAGGCAATTGTCTCACTCTGCTTTACTTTTCAGCTAACTTAAAGTTGACTTTATTGAATCAACTGGTTGCCAGTAAATTAAAAAAATTTTTCTGGGTTTCGAACATGTATCATCACACGTTGTGTACTGAACGCGCTACCACTCAGCTACGGTACGATCTAAAATAACAACAGCGAAATGTTAATATAAAATTAAAATAAGTTTCAAAGTAGCTGAGAATAAATTTGTTGACTCTCATCAAATTCAATTACGTACTCAACTTAAGAATTAATTTTGATTTTGTGCTGGAAGACATTACAATTAGCTTTTAGTCAGTCTTACAAAAGTTAACTATAAGTTAACTATTTTTTTAGTCAACCACACATTCTCCGACAGGGAGTATCGTCACATTAAATGCAAACGGACCTAACTACACAAATATTCGAAATCCAGTTTTTGATTGGTTATGTTCATTTTATCAAACTACATGTTCGTGCAAACATTTAGACGTCTGCGATCAAAAATGACGACTTTATTAAAGAAATTCAAATGGACTTAATTACTAATGCATATATTTTTTATTGCAAGGAACGTAACTAGCATAAAAACTTAAATATATAAAAAGGAAATTAATGGTTAAAACATATAAGTATCCATACTAAAAGTAAATTCAGAAGAAAATATTGAAGAATACTTTATTATTATTGATTTTGTATCGTTTTTTGTTTCTCCTGTAAAAAATATAGAAGTGTAATTACGCCCGTTTGCATTTAAGGTGGTAATATTTATTATAGACAGAAACGCTGAATAACATATGTATCTTTACATACCAGAACAAACAAACGTAAAACTGGTGCAAACAGGTATGTATGTATATCTGTGCAGACCTATAATATGTACATAAATATATATGTACATATGTAAGTATGTGTATATTAATTATTACTCCTGCAAGGAACATAGAGCCGTCCAATTTTTTTAACAACACAAAACAACCCGCGAAGCTGTTAGCTTGTCTGCGGAAAACACCCAGGGTCTATGGCGGGAATCGAACCCACGAACTCTGGACTGAGAGGCTAGCATCGCTGCCCCACAGCCACAAGATTTGAAAATTTGAAGGGAAATGTGTTTCGGTGTAATACCCAATAATTAATTAAATTTTTCAAAAATTAGTTTCTAATCAAAAGCACAGAATGTACAAAAAATTTGTGTGTCTAAATGCTTTACTCCCTTATGGCTCATGACTAAATCGAAAACACAAAAATTTTAACATTTTTGCAACAATTTTTTCCTTCAAGCACACGTTCATTTTTTTGCATATGGGGGTAAATTTTTAAGTCATTGCCTGATTTAGCAATACACGTTTGAAAATTGCATTCCTAGCCGAAAATCGACTTTATAAATTTTTAGCGAGTTACAGAATAAGGAGGCTGACATACTACTCACCAACGTGACTCTGCACAAATGAAAGAAATTTTTGTTTTAGATTAATAATCTAGAAAGCATTTTAAATTTTGGAGGATCCTTCGTGATATATTGGCCAATAATACAAACAATTTTGTAATTTATGTGAATACTAAGTGTAACTATCAGGCATGTTCTGAAAATAAATCACTTTTTGAGAAAGTGATTTTAAATCACAAGAAAGGTGTTCTGCATATAAAACTTTTTAAATTTTTGTGTCAGCTAAATGCCGGCCGATTTGAAATCACTTGGCTATTTTTTCAATCACTTTATTTTGAAATTCGCAACAAATTAATTATCTTTTTAATTAATTTTTAAAGTAAAATTAGCAATTTTCTTTGAAAGAATTTAGAAAATTATGAAAAAATTAAAGACAGTTTATTTTGCAAGAAGTGTTGTTATTTGGTTTGTGATTTGCATTTGCGATTTTGCATATACAAAACAAAACATCACCTATTTTCTTGTAGTTTTTGAAAGGGTAAAAAAAATCATACCAAAAAGTTAAAACTTTAGTGATTTTCAGAACACCATCAAATCACAATTGTGATTTTAAAACCACAAAGTGATTTGAAACCTTGTGATTTACAGAACATGCCTGAATATCTTTAAAACTAGAGCTGCTAGGGAAAAACCAATGATGACGTAATACAGTCGAAAGTACACAAGGATTTTTATTTAAACATTGAAAACAATAAAAAGCTATATACATACATTTTGTTGTGCTCTGCTATCAACAACGGTAAGACAATTTTATGGTATTGTACTGACGTGACGTCGACAAATAGTTACGGAATACGAGGGATTATTATTTCTTTTTGTTTATGAAAATAAAGTTACATGCTACATAAATATTTGTGGCCCTATGTTTAATCAAAAATTGGCATGAAGATAGCATAACTGACGAAATTGAATTGTATTAACATACAATTTTACATTAAAAATGGTCGCATTGCTTAATTTTAACCCAACTCTAAGTTCTAGCATGATTTTTATCGTGAAGTTTCATGGCAAAACTCTTTAAGATCATGCCAGGTTTGCTTACACATAAGGCCATTGATTTTCAACATATGCTAAATACAAAACAAACAATTAATTCGTTTTGAACTTCGTATACTTTTCTTGGGAGTTTTTTTTTTCTTAGCTTTCAGCTTTGTAGTTAACAGCTGCATATACATTTTTTTGCATAAAACCACCTAGCTTTATATGGGAGGCATTTCCTTTAGTGTTTAGTTGAATAACAGTTTTAACAATATTGTATTCTTTGTTTTTTTGTTTGTTTTTTTTTAATTTGTTTGTGCTAGTACAATCATTAATTTCTTTTTATTTAAAAATTTCAACATTAATAATTTAGTTTGAATTAAATATTTAAATTTCGCGAAAGCTAAAGAAAGGGTGGAGGCTGAAATTACAGTTTGTGTATTATGAATTGGACTGAATATTCAGGGGAAAAAGATAAATATGTATATAAATGTGTAAAGCAAAAATATATATGTATTTGCTAAAAAGAAGTTAAAAAACAGCCAAAAAAGCATTGTAATAAACTTAAAGAAATTAGACGAATTAATCAAATATTATTTTTCTTCTTTAAATAAAATGGTGAGGAACTCTATTATGTTATATGTATATGTATATTTATCAATTGTTTTATTTTGATATACTTTTTATATAAATAAGAAGTTGTAAAAGTCTTTATACAAAATACATATAAAATTACCTTTAAATATATAAAATAAAATTCAAAGCATGCATAGCATACGAAAATAATAAGAGAACATTATCAAAGTAAAGGATATATAAAATAAAAAAGAGAAATCTTCGCTTTCGTTACAACTTATAGATGTTTTCTATTGTGGATTCGTTACAAAACGCAAAAAAACGAGCAGTTAAGAAAAATATATATGTATCACATTATGAATTTAATATAATAATTTATATAATTTTCTCCGTTTCTACAGATCATTATATCATCACAATATTCGTGGCGCATTTATGCATTTTGAAAGCAAACTGTAATTTCAGCATTTAGTTTTTTGTTTATGATAAAATTGTGTTTTTGTTTTTGTTTTTCATTTCAATTTCGTTTAGAGTTGTTGATGATTCGTGTTTTACTGTGGAATAATAACCTATGATTTGTTGTTAGATTGTTTGAGAAATAGTTTAAAATCTCTTTCAGTCTCCTCGTCCATTTCGGGATCTAAATCAACGTCATCGTTGTCCTCCTCATTGTCTGAGGAGGTGGCTGTGCCGGCAGCTCCATTGGTTAAGAACTCACATTCTTCAGCAGTAATTTCGTGGCCATCTGGGCCATAGAATACGGGATCATCTGTGTCACGTAGTGGTTCTATATGTTTTGAGGCGTTTGGTACGCTTTGCGTGACTGTGCCAGACGGCTTACGTCCCCAATTGTTCTTTTGCAGTGAAATTACATTATTTGCCAGCGGATATTTTCCAGGATTTTGACAGTTAATGGCATCGAGTTTAGCAATAATGTCTGACATATCGGCAGGGCAGTCTGTAGATAAGTCGTATCCAGCCAATTTTAAAGTCAAACAAATGCAACGAATATTATCTTTGTTATCTGGCATTGAGAGTAGTTCTTTCAGCGAAAATACAATATTTTCGGCAATGAGATAATTGCGAGAGTCTTCACCTCGCAGCTGCATATATAACTCGGCTAGAAAAAGGGCAGTTTCACGTACCTTTGACTCTTGTTTTCTTTGAATATATTCGCGCACCTGTTGCTGGTGAAATTCGAGTTTGTATTTGAGCAATGTATGAAATAAGGAATTTTGGCTGGGATTTAATGTGTGCAAGAGATTATATAGCTTGGCACCCATATAACGGAAATTGGAATTTTTAATCGATTCATTGAATATATCCTCCATTGCAATGGAAAGTACGTAGTGGTTGTTCTCCATGCCTTCGAATATGTAATTGAAACGCGTTGCAGTGCTATCGAATTGGCCAGGATTTTGATTGAGGCATTGAATCACAGTTTGCAAATAATCGAGAGCAATGTTTTCCATATCGTTGGCACTTTCAGCCATGGCCGTGGCATTTGACTGTTGCTGATTCTGTTGATGGTATTGTGGTTGTTGTTGTTGTTGCTGCTGCTGTTGTTGTTGTTGATTTTGATGGTTGTTGTAACGGTGTAGGTGCTGATTGTGATGGTGTTGCTGCTGATGTTGATTATGATGATTTTTATTATAACGCTGATGGTTTTGTTGATAATCTGAATTTTGGCCAATTTTTGGACGTTGTTGCTGCTGCTGATAATAATAACTTGCACTGTCACCACCACCACCACGACCACCACCATTACCAGCAGTACGCAAACGATCTTGTACATTCGAAATGCTCAACGAACCCATTTGATTATTCATAGTTTGTGTTGACGGTTGATATTGTTGCTGTTGATGCTGCTGTTGCTGTTGGAAATATCCATTGGAATAGGAATCTTGATGCTGTTGATATTGGTGTTCTTGTTGTTGCGCTTGCTGATGCTGGGGCTGCTGGTATTGCTGATAATTTTTTTGTATATACTGCCTTTGATGTTTCTGCAGACGATCTTGAACATTGTTAGGCATTGCATTGCCGTAGCGCGGCACAAATTCGACTGCATTAATGGAAAGTGTTGTCGAAGATGCAGCGGCTGCTTCTGGATGATATGTTTTTGGCTGCCTGAGAGGTTTTAATTCCTCATCTGGACTGTACATTGCACGTCCTGGAGTTATCTCCATCTTTATTCCGGTTTTTTACTTGGCTGTTCTACTTTTATCAAGGCGAAAACAACTGAAACAGAGAGTGTGTAAAAAGAAACAAAAATTAACTGTTGGTTTAAAATTTAATATTTTTGGAGAATTTTATCGCATGTATAAAAAGTTTTTCATTAGTACAATTTTCCTTTAACTTAAAGTGAGCGATAAGCCAAATGCAAGTTTATCCTACTTGATAAGTTATATTATTTATTTATAGTACATATTCTACAAAGTAAATTTGCAGAATATGGTTGCACAAAAATGGACGGGTGACTAAAGCTGAGTTCACATTATATGTATTTGTCGTGTGGAATGTCTCTTTTTCACATGGTATACTTTTACATATAGTCTGAACACCTTTAAACAATATCATGTGTTATTTCTCTGTGCGCAGTATAAACGACAATTTTGATTTAGAGCGTGTTCTATTTTTAAGTGACAAAGCATCTGACATGAGCTGGTTTTAAATAAAGCAAGTGCTTGTGGCGTTAAGAATTAAGTAAAATTTTAAGATAAATTAAATTAAAATGGATTTAATAGATTAAAAACTAAAAATTAAAGAAAAAATTTAAAAGGCATTAACATAAGTAAGCATTTGTTTGCCTTTATAGGTTATGTCAAATGTACATAAAATACCAACGTGTAAACACAAAAATTATAAACCGTATGTAAAATGCAGATTTTGACATACACAGAAAATATCATGTGTAAAATTGAGTGACATTCCATAAGGCAAATACATATAATGTGAAACATCTTAAGACCATATGTCCATGATGTTATTAACAGACCTATGCCTTCACATAGGAAGTACCAACGTGGTTGCTAAGGAAATTCCACAAAAGAAACGCAAGATTATACGATAAAGCCTGGTACTCAGTTCACAATTTCGTGCGAAATGCTGTCAAACTACATATAAAAGTGTTTGGTATGAAATATTTGCGAAATAAATTCGCAAAAGTAGTACTCTGTTCTTTTTGTGAAAAACACGTAAAGTCATGTCTTTCTATGAAAAATTAGTCTGGCATCATTTCAGTTTAGCTGCGAAACAACAAAAAAAGCAAGAAATTTATAAAAAAAACGCGAGTTGGGCTACATTTAGTACATGTCAAATTTTTCATGCGAAATAATCAAGGTTTTTCGCAACATCGAACAGAGTACCAGGCTTAATCCGTGGAAGATCAGTCAACCAGTGCGAGCGAGACGAAAAACTCTCTAAGGACAATAAACAACAGTGGCCTGGTTGCACTTAAGAAATAATTGCCAACGAAGCGTGATGTTGACTTGCCCAGAGCTGCTTTTAGACTGATAAGTTACATATTATATTTTAAATAATGAACAAACTTTCATATGTCCGATAAAATCATACTTTTAACTAACTTTAAGTTGTAATACTCTCCATTAGAGCTAGTTTTTAGCATAAAGATAAACTCTAAACTTAAAATATTGCTTTTCAAATAAAGTTAATAATCTTAGTTTAACCGAGCAACGTTGCTCAGTTAAATTCAAACTAGAACTGTCAAGTGATAAAAATATGAAATAAATATTACCAAGGCACTCATTAGGTCCTTTCATTTACTTTCACAGCAGAAACTATCAACGAGAGAGTAAGGCCGAATTTTACAAAATTACTCTCCCTAATATGAAAAAGTAAATGAACGCTTTACTTGTAAAAACTTGCAAGAAAATTGTATTCATATCAGAACAATGGATGGAAATCATGAAACAATTGTACTTTTTTGATGTATTTTGTTTGATAATATTTTAAATTGCAATTTTTTTAAGAAATTAATATTTAAAATTAAATTCTTTACACAGTTTCATGTATATTTACGATTTTTATGCATTTTTCATACTTTTTTAATTTTATTCCATTAACAAATACAAGAAGTCGAATTTCCATCTCTGATCATATATGAGAAACATACAAAATTATTTGCCATTAAAATTTAATTTATGTGGCTTATTGAAAGAAAAACAGTAAATTAACAGTACGTCTCCACGCGCAATATTTATTTCCGAACATAGGCAATAACGTAGGCAGCATGACGTCACAAATATGTTCATGTATAAGCTTATGTTTTAAAGCCTGTTACTCTGTTCGAAGTTGTGAAAAACCTTGATTATTTCGCTTATTTCTGATCTTGTGATATTGCATTTACCAACAAAGACAAAGTATTTTCAGGTCCTTAAAGAAATGGTGAGAACAATTAAATCTTCTAAAACAAAACTATTATTTAAAAAAATATTACCATTTTGATGCATTTGCGGAATAGCCAGAGTTGGTTGAATCTGTTGAGTGTTGTGGGCACTTAGGACAAATGTTGGCCGGGTCCCATCTTAGGTAAAGAAACCATAAGCGACATAAAGTGGGAATATTTGGCCAAATTGTTGCAAGCACCATGCCGCAATGACGGCTATTGTTGAGAAAATATAGTACGAACATGTTTATCGCCGATTGCATCAAAATTTATGGTTTTTAAGGCTCATTAAGCGTAAAAAAATAATTAAAATAAATTTATTTTGTAAATGCAAATTCTTGAACATGTTTTCACATATATTTTATTAATTTTAAATTATTTAGGCTTAATTTTACACTCAGAACTTTAGGAACACCAGTGGTTTTTGATTAAAGAATTTAAACACAAATATTACAGCCATATTGCACAATTATTTAAATTTTATTCCAAAAACGTGTAAAAATTAACTTTTGGAAAAATTTATCCTGTGATTTTTCACAATCATGTGTTCACAAATGCCACGTATAGCTATTGCTTTTATAAATCCAAAAAGTATATATGTTAGAGTGAAACAACTAATGCAATATTTGCCCGAACTGCCACTAGCAAAATTTTTTGTTCAATACGCTTTTTTTCCTATGAACCCCAAAATTTCCAAAACCCATTTGTATACTAATTAAAATTTTTTTGACAATAAATAATCCAATAATTGTAATTTATGGAAACATTATCAATATAATTTGATAAAACTTTAATTTAAATAAAACTTAAACAAATATGTACAAAAATTACTATAAAAAATATGCAATAAGGATTTTAAAAAGAATCCTCCAAATTTTATTGAAGAAACGAAACTATGGCAGCTCCGGTAGCAATTAAATTGTTGCATGTGTGTTAGTAAAATGGTTTTGTTTGTGTTAGTTTCGGTCATTAATTTCTTGTAGGGAACATGACTAGTGTTTTTTTCGCACGGAAATAATTAACAATGTTGCATGCTTTCAAGAAAAAAAGCAAGAAATTTATTAAAAAAAACGCGAGTTGGGCTCGCGTACATGTACATGTCAAATTTTTCATGCGAAATTTTTTTTTTATATTTTTTTTATGCATGTTATTTTTATTTATTGTATCTTCATATATGAACTAACAATAAGTATTCAAATCTTAAATCTAACATATAATTAGTAGGCCCGACCAATGCCAGACATAACTAAGTGATAGTTGTAAATAACACATAAGTAGTGATAAGCAAAATTTTCAAGAAACTTCATTCGGAGTGTTTAATATTAGAGCCCTTGTATCTCTATTTTTTAAGCGGATGTGTCCAGTAAAGTTGAAAATATTACGAGCAAGCGGATTAGGATGTGACTCGAGTTTTGTTAAATATTTGCCTGCGTATTTTGCAATTTCTTCAATCACTAGTGGCATATTTAAATCACGATGTATATTTGAATTCTTAATATACCATGGAGCAGATGTTATTAACCTTAAAATTTTGTTTTGTCTTCGTTGAATTCTCTCTACATTGGAAGCAGAAGCAGTGCCCCATAACTGAATACCGTAACACCATATTGGCTTTAAAAGCGACTTGTATATTAAAAGTTTGCAGTCTAGGCTGAGTGTTGAATTTCTGCCAATCAGCCAATGTACCTGAGTTAATTTTAGTTTCATTTTAGTTAACTTATAGTCAATGTGATGTTTCCATGTAAGCCGTCGATCGAGGTGTATACCGAGATATTTCACATGTGAATGTTGAGGAACAACTTGATTATTAATCCGAATGGGGGAACAAGTATCTCTTCGTAAGGTAAATGTTATATGGACACACTTTTGTTCATTTACCTTAATTCTCCAAGGGTTTAACCATAGTTCCATCTGGCTAATGTGTTCCTGGAGTTTTCGGGATGCCTCATCAGGGTTTTCGTGCATACTAAGGCAGGCGGTATCGTCGGCAAATGTAGAAGTGTGGATACTACTGCTCACAGGCATATCACAAGTATAAATCAAATATAAAAATGGCCCCAGTATACTCCCCTGTGGCACACCGGATGAGATAGTTTCAGGCATACTCATAAAGTGTCCTTCCACCACTGTAAATTTTCGTGCAAGAATGTAACTTTCCAAAAGATTTAGAATGTTTATTGGTAAGTATGTCTTCAATTTCAAAATCAGGCCTTCATGCCACACTTTATCAAATGCCTGAGAAACATCAATAAACAGGGCAGAACAATACTTCTTTTCCTCAAATGTTTTTCTGATAAATTGAACCAATCTATGCGTTTGCTCAATGGTGCTATGCTGATTTCTAAAACCAAATTGATGGTCCGGGATGCACCCATTATCAGTTAAAATTGAAGACAATTTTGTCATGAGTAGATTTTCAAAAAGCTTTGACATTGTTGACAGTAAACTTATTGGCCTATATGACTCAGCCTTGGTAAGATCTTTACCTGGCTTTGGAATCATTGTAACCTTTTCAAGCTTTCAGCAGTCTGGATAATACTCCAGTCGTAAAATGGCATTAAAAATTAATAACAGGATTCTAATTGCAGTACGAGGTAACTTAATCAGCATCTGGTTACTAATTCCATCCATACCGGGAGCTTTTTTTGGGTTGAGTTTGGCAATTCGTTTTTGTACATCACACATCGTAAATTTTAAGGGTCGAGGTGGTAGAGCAACTACACTCGGCAAATCAGCAACACCGGTACATGTATTTGGTGTAAATACGGATTTTAAATGCTCAGAAAATATGTTACATTTACAGTATCGCTTCTTGCCCAACCTCCGGTAGATGTGCGTTGGCTTAAACTCAACGGGTGTTTTAAGCTTTTTAGCAGCGCGCCACAAAGAGTAATTAGATGCTGGTGTGACATCAAGGCCTTCCAGATAATTTTTAAAAGATGCAGTTTTTTCAGATGCAAGCAACTCTTGGAGTCGTTTAGTGCACTCTTTAAATCTGATTTTGTGTTGAGGTGATCTGTGCTGTTGCCATTCCCTTCTAGCTCTTCTTTTTTCACGTACGAGATGTTCAACGTCTGTAGAATAAATTTTATTGAACCCAGTATGCGGATGGGAGGTAGTGGCATGCTCAGAAGCCCGTTCAATATTCTCGTTAAGATTTGCAATGTTCGATTCCATATCATTGGGTGTTCTTAGCGTAATATTTTCCGTGCAATGACTACTAAGATATTTTTTGAATCCCAGCCAATTAACACGATTTATAATCTTGACATATGGGTGAGGTAATGCGCTTCTCAGTGGGCTACAGATTGTAACGATCGTGGGAGAGTGATCGGACGAGAGATCTAGGGAAGCTTCAACGTGAATTAATTCCCTAGAAATACTTTTTATGACGCCGAAATCTATAACATCCGGAATTTTTCGTACGTCAGTAGGCCAGTAAGTAGGCTCCCCACTCGAAATAACATCCAAGCCTATTTTTGAAATTGTGTTGAACAACGCCCTACCTCTAGGCGTAATAAGACGCGAACCCCAGAACGTACGCTTAGCATTGTAGTCGCCAGCTGCTACGAAACAAGGTCCAAGAGATTTGTAGAATTTCTCGTGTTGGTCCTCAGTGATTGAAAATCTGGGAGGGGAGTAAATTGAAGATATCACGAAATTTGTACAAACATTTTCAATGCAGATATTTGCTGCTTCTAGATGTTCTTCACAAATGTTGTCAAGAATATAGTGCTTGAGTCTTGACTTTATTAGAATTGCTGATCCACCGCATGCTCTCCGTCTAGGGTCCTTTGTATCATATAAAGTGTAGCCATTCATTTTAAAGAGACTTCTAGAAGTCAAATGAGTCTCAGAGACCAACATTATATCAATATTTTTTTCCGTAAGGAAGTGCTCAAGTTCATTTTTATGTTGGCGAATGCCGTTTGCGTTCCAGAAACATATTTTTAACGTCTTCATGGCTTGTTAATTAATGCTTGAAGCAGAGTATTCTGCATTCTCAGTATTTCTTGCATTATGGTAGTCATATTTGTTGTAAAGTTGTTTATAGTTAGCACCAGATTCTCAATAGTAACTTCAAGGCGACTAAAGTTAAAGCCTGAGTTTGCATTCGTTGAATTATTTGGCGGTGAAACATTTTGCGTGGGAACAGAACTAGCCTTAGCAGCATCGGCATACGATACACGTGAAGTAACTGGTTGGCTCACTTGAGCAATAGAGGCGGAGTACGCGTTTAATGGTTGAGCTGGAGCTAATTTAGGTTTTTGACTCATAGCCTGTTTAACGAAAGAATATACAGGGCATCCTCTATAGTTAGCGGTGTGATTACCTCCACAATTACTAAATTTTTTTTCTGCTTGATCTTTTGGCTTAGTGCAGCTAGCAGTACCATGCAATTCACCGCAGATAACACAAACTGTAGTAAATTGCAGTAAGTTTTTGTATGACCATATTATTGGCAATTATGGCACTGTACATGACCTCAACGCTTACGTGGCTCTTCAACTGTGATTTTTCGGTGTAACAGAAAGTTTACGATATACATAAATTGGATGCGTTTCATTTTTTTTCAATTGTATGTCATTCGGCTCCAGTTTAATGCGAAATAGGGGTTGGGCGATCTTTTCTCTGTTAATTATATTAGTAAAATTTTTTACCTTAAATCCTTGATCGAGAAGTGCACATTTTACTTCTTCGGGCTCAACATATGAATCTATGCCCTTTAATACTATCTGTAGGCCTTTAGCACTCTTAAGTTGGTATGTGTAAAAATTTGTTTTATTTTTTTCAAAATCATTAACAATTTTTCGGAAATCTTTTTCATCATATATTTGGATTTTAGTTTCATCAATATTACCTCGTTTAATTGGAATTACGTGAAAAGTATTTTCACCAATGGTCGACAGTAGTTTTGTTAGAAGCGCGTTAGAATTTTTTCCCCTCAGATATATACACAGGTGGCGGCTTAAAAGACTTTTGAGATGATGCAGCGGTCTTGTTATTATCGTCTTGTAATAATGAAAAACGATTGTGGCGATTCGTAGATGATGCGCTGTTATCCCTAGACATCTTTGGAACAGATGAAATTTTAGAAGAATTCGAGCTTCGCCCACACTTTACCACGGTTATATATCTGTCCATTCCGACTTGTATCTTTGGTTTTGAGTTACTGTTATCTGTAGTGATAACTTGGTTAGGTGATGAACACGAGGCCGAAGAGAATGATGTCAATGGCTTAACTGACGAAGTACTAGGCAACTGTAATGTTAAAGAATCACTAGTTGGCATTGGACAAAGCGAAGTTGATCGCTGTCCAAAAAGTGGATTTGTCGTTAGAAAAAGTCGATCAGCAAATTTTTTATTTTTATTAAGAGCTTTAGAACTCACAGTAAGTCTATCATCAGGTTTTTTATTTCTATTGTAAAATAGGCATTTCTGCCGTTATAACTCACTTCACATTTATTTGTTTTTGAGGTACTCATATAGAGTATTCCTCAAGGGCACTTTGTCTGTGTTCGCGGTTTTTTTGTTTTTGTTATTTATGTAAAAAAATATTAGCTTATTTATCAAAGTTAATAATATGTATTACGAATATTTTTTTTTTTTTTTTGATATTTTTTATTTAGTATGTTGGTATGTAAGAAAAAACTCCGCTATGATGTTAGTTCGCTATGAAGGTACAACGAGAACTCCAGGAGTGATACTGAAAAAGGTAACTTGTTTGCAAAGCATTTAAAACCGTATTTACACCAAACACATGTACTGGTGTTGTTGATTTTCCGAGTGTAGTTGCGCTATCCCCTCGACCCATAAAATTTAAGATGTGCGATGTACAAAAACTAATTGCTGAATTCAACCCGAAGAAAGCTCCGGGTATTGATGGAATTAGTAACCAGATGCTAATGAAATTGCCTCGCATTGCAATTAGAATCATATTATTCATTTTTAATGCCATTTTACGACTAGAGTATTATCCCCACAGCTGGAAGCTTACCAAAATTAAAATGTTTCCAAAGCCGGGCAAAGATCTTACCAAGGCAGAATCATACATCCCAATAAGTGTACTATCAACAATGTCAAAACTTTTCGAAAAGCTGCTCATGTCAAAATTGTCCCCAATTCTAATTGGTAGTGGGTGCATCCCAGACCATCAATTTGGTTTTAGAATTCAGCATAGCACCATTGAACAAACGCATAGATTGGTTCAATGTATAAGAACATTTGAAGAAAAGAAGTACTGTTTTGCATTGTTTATTGACGTTTCGCAGGCATTTGCTGAAGTGTGGCATGAAGGCCTAATTTTAAAATTGAAATCATATCTACCAATAAATTTTCTGAATCTATAAGAAAGTTACATTACTACCCGGAAGTTCACGGTTGTGGAAGGGGAATTCATAAGTGTACCCGAATCTATATCATCACATGTTCCACAGGGGAGCATACTGGTGCCAGTTTTTATTTGATTTATACTTGCGATATGCCTTTGAGCAGTAATATCCATAAATCTACGTTTGCCGATGATACATCCTGCACGAAAACCCTTACGAGGCTTCCCGATATCTACAAAAACATATTACACAATTGGAACTATGGTTAAAATTATGGAGAATTAAGGTAAACGAGCAAGTGTGTTCAGGCAACATTTACCTTGCGAAGAGATACTTGTTCCCCAATTCGAATCAACAATCAAGGTGTTCCTCAACATTCACATGTAAAATACCTTTGTATACACCTTGATCGACGAATTACATGGAAACACCATATTGACTTAAAGCTAACACAAATGAAACTTAAACTAAGTTAGATATATTGGCTGATTGTGGACTGTGGACCAAAAAAGCATTCTTAAAACAAGAATTTTGCGTTTTCGTTTTAAAAATGCAGCATTGTTAAAAATAATTGTTAAAATAAATAATAATTGCGGAATTCACCGTTCGTATTAAATTTAAAAACCTTTTAAGGGCGACTTTTTGAATTGAAGATTAGAGAATAAATTAACCTTAATCTTCATTTGTAATTTTTGGGTAGTCGATTATATTGGTTTACAAGCACTTGTGAAACATTTAACTTTTTGTAAAAATTTTATGGTAAAATAATTTAAAAACGCTTAAATAAATAAATATATATATATATATATATATATATATATATATATATATATATATATATACTATATATATATAAATATATATTTTATATTATATATATATTTCCTTTAACACGCGCATTATTTTACTTGTAAATAATAAAATATGCCAGTTTGTTTTTCTTCCCAAAAAAATCAAAGTGTGTTGATAACATGTACGACTTTGAACAGAAAATGTTGCCACTATTTTGTTGCTCAGTATGGTAATACTACACATAACAAGAAGTTTAAACTACCACTCAAAAACATCAAACTCAATTATATGAGATTAAGTTAATTTTCGGATTAGCTAATTAGAGAAATAAACTAAACTAATCTTAATCTCGAACCCAAAAAGTCGCTCTAAATATACTACGATTTTAATCGTCCAAGCGTGAGCGATTTTTTCTTCTGTATTGTAAAATAAATTCAGTGAAGTGCGGCTTTGACCCGCGCAAGAAGGGTTCCGTACGGGCACGAGATATGTAATTCAATACGAACAATATAAACTATAGTTTTGGGATTTTTTTCGTTTTTGGGTTTTTTCGGTTTTAAGCGTTTTTTTAGTTTGGGGGTTTTTTGAATTTATTGGCGCTTTCTGAGTTTTGGCACTTTTTTTCACGTTTTGGCGATTTTTTTTTAGTTTTTGAAGTTTTTTTAATTTTGGCAATTTTTATTATTTTGGCGTTTTTTTATTTTGGCGATTTTTTTATTTTGGCGATTTTTTTTAATTTTAGCGTTTTTTCATATAGGTGATTTTTTTTTGGTTTTGGCGATTTTTTTTAGTTTTGGCACTTTTTTCGTTTTGAGGACTTTTTTCGGTTTTTGGCGATTTTTTTAAATTTTTTCGTTTTTTTTCATTTTGGCGATTTTTTTTCACATAAACAATTATTTTGGTTTTGGCGCATTTTTCGCGTTTTGGCGATTTTTTTCGGTTTTTTCATATTGGCGATTTTTTCGAATTTGGCGATTTATATTAGTGCTAGAATTTTTTTTTTTAATTTTGTCGATTTTTTTCTATTTGGCGATTTTTTTTAAATTTTTGGCGATTTTTTTCAGGTTTTGGCGATTTTTTTCGGTTTGGCGATTTTATAATTTTTGGATTTTTTAGTTTTACCGTTTTTGAAAATTTCAAGAGTTTACCTCTTACGGTCTCCAAGATATAGCAATTTGTCAAAATTACATAGTCAAAATTGCATTAACTGATGGACCACCCTTTAATTTAAATTTTTTAATATTTTAATGTTTATTGTTGTAGTCTATATAAAAGTACACTAATTTTACAAATTTCAAGAGTCAATATACATATGTACATACAATTGTATGTATATTACATGAGATTTTAAAATTTTTCGTCGCTCGTTTTGGAGCACCCTTTAATTTCTAATTCTCATGTATTTGTTGTTGTAGTGGCCAAGGTTCTACGTACTCTGTCCGTAGCTCTTACGGTTCCTGAGAAAATACCGTGTGACGGACAGACGGACAGTGTAGCGAAAACAATAGGGTTCCATTTTTCACCTTTGGTGAACGGAACCCTAAAAACGTTTATTGTTCAATTCAAAGAGACTCTCTGAGAGGATTTGTATGTAGCTTGTTCTTCTTTTGTACAAACTGTGGTAAATAAATTCAACTACAACATGTACTACAGTTTTTAGTATAGTAGATGGTGTAGGCATAGTTAATTAAAAATTTATGCATTTTGTTGTTGCCGTGTTTTAAATTTACCAGGATTTATCAAAGCTACAATATGTAAAAGATCTACAATACCAACGTTGAGTATCATTGTAAAAATATGAATGTAACATTTTTTGATTCTCTACATTATCTAGTGTTCGTCAAGAGTGTCTAAGAGCCTGCAAAATCTGTGAAATAGACTTGCCAAAATTATCTGATCGGGTATTTAAGCTATTTTTTAGAAACGCATCTTACAATCAACAAGAAGCGAATTATATAGATTAAACAGGATAAAATATCAACCAATATTTGTTAAACTTAATGAAAATTCATTGTCAACTTATCAAAATCATCAATCATGTATCAAAATCATCAATCATGTATATCACTTTATTTATTCGCAAATTTTTGTTAAAGTAATTACACATTTTTATAAAAAAAATTTATAGGGGAATACTTATATTTTTTACGATATGGGAACATTTTTTTTTTATTTCTCTCAAAAAACAAACTTCAAAAATACTTATTTTTAAAAACAAAGAGAGAATGGAAGTACCTTCTATATTTATATCATGCTTGTTGATCAAGTGCGATGTATTAACCTATTAAATAGGGAAAGGATTTTCAGGTAAATACATGTTTTCTGTCGTTGGTCGTAGATCAACGTAAATCAAATATCTTTGCGAATCAACAAATTTGCGACAAAATGGCATCAATTTGTTAGTGCATATTTTTGCACATTTTATAATAAATGTATACTTTTAATAATTTTTTTAGCTTTTTCATGCTATAAATCAAATTTTGGTTTTTCGATTAGTTGCAAAGCATGTAAAAGCTTCAGTTTTTACTACTGTGGAAGAACAAAAAGAGAGGAAAACGAGAAAAATTTACAATCGTATTTTTTTCTGATATTATTCGTAATTTAAGAACTCCGGAGGACTCCTTCAACTCATTTGAAAAGTTCAATAAATTGGCGCAAGTCAAGAATATCAATAGCATTGAAAATGGGATAATAGAACTTTTAAACCCAAAAATTTTTGTGTAATATTTTCGTGCTCTCCACTGGTTCCCATTAATTCCATGTGGATTTAAAGTGTTTTTGAGAGCTTCTTTGCGTGTTGCAGCCTTTAATGAAAACTATCCATTGATACGATGGTGATTAGAGTGGCCGTTAACTGTATGGAGACTTTTTTTGGTTTCTTCTACTCTCAAAATCGGTTCAGTTTTGTGTAAAAAATATACATACAATTTTCATACAGATAAGTTGAGTTGTAGGGGGTACGTCCGGCTCTCAAAGTTGGCCTTAAAACCCATTTTTCAATGTACTTTTTTGCATATGACTATCTTTTTTAAAAATCATTTTACATTACAAAAACATATATGTGAAAAAAAGTTCCTTTCCAAAACTTTGGCCATCAAAAGTAGTGAGATACAAGTTTTGACCAAGTTCGTGTTTGGTACAATATCTATCACTGCAATATGTTATGCATTATATTAATTTGTAATTGTAAGGGCGTTATATAATTTCTAGATAATGTGCTAACTTGGCAATATTTTTGCTCTTCTAAGAAAGGAGAAAATAATTTATATTTGTTCATTTCTTTATATCGGGATTATTAATAAATAAACAAAAGGAATTAAAAGTAATCTTTAAATATAATCGGATTGTTTTTTGATTACTTTTGATTCTTTTTGATTACTTTGTTGTAGTTTCAAGTAATTCATATTACTTTCCCAGTATTAGTAATCGTAATCAATTAGTAATCGTGCGAAACAGAATATAATCGTAATTTAATCATTACCTCACCTTTCAAAAAAAAAAGTAATCAAATTAGTAATCAGTACGATTACTAATCATTACTTAACAGATATGGCTAAAACATGTAAACCCCTAAGCTTAGGTCCTCCCCATCAATATCTTGCCTTAATAAGCTTAACATTTTTATAAGTAATAAATAAATAATAATAATAATAATAATAATAATAATAATAATAATAATAATAATAATAATAATAATAATAATAATAATAATAATAATAATAATAATAATAATAATAATAATAATAATAATAATAATAATAATAATAATAATAATAATAATAATAATAATAATAATAATAATAATAATAATAATAATAATAACAATAATAATAATAATAATAATAATAATAATAATAAAAAAACAATCACCCTTATTCCAGTTGTCGCCATCGACGTCACTTTAACACAACACCAAAACATTGCTGCTCGTATATCCGTTGTCGAAAACAACTGATTCCTGTTGGCAGACTTATGCCATTTTCTAGACCTTAGGGAACGGAAATGTATTGTCAGTTGCGGAAAATTTTTCTCGAGAGCGAGTAAACAAGACCAAATTTTTTGGTATTGTGATAAAGTGACGTCGATGACGATAACTGGAATAAGGGTGAATATTAAAGGTTTAAAAAAGAGAGTTATTTTATCTTGCATGTTGATGATGAATTTTCTAGCCAGAAACAAATTCCTTGCCTCAAGGGTCAGTGTTATCAGCCACGCTTTACACTTTATGTACGTGCGATGTAATTGCCCATAGGAATCAAGAAGGAGCTCGTTATGCTGCCGACAGTGCTTTCATATGTTCTGCTGTTCTGTTTCAAATGCAGTAGTCAAGAGAACGCAAGAGAGCTTTATCTCAACCCAAAAATATTTACTTTTAAAAACGTAAAATCAAAGTAAATGATAATAAAACTCAAGCAATTATATTTCCATTTATTAAATAGCAAAAACGTAATCCTACAAATATGTACAAGTATTTTGTATGTTAGTGGAAACATTATACCCATTAAAGATGATATGTATTAAATAGCTAATTTCTTTTAAGCATTTTCAAAGTTCGTAAGAAGTTTTTGTGACAATTTTTCTTCAAGTATGTGGTGAATAATAGTTTTTGTTCTTTTATTCAATTGTTAGATTTAAGTAAAATCTCTTAACACTGTACCTTATTAGCTTAAAAAAAGTTGTTCATTAATATCTAGTCTTTAGGCCTATTTGGTCAAATGAAATGTGTTTTTGACGTTTTTTGATTCTTTACACAGCAATGGTTGTTGTATTGTTGTTAAACAATTATTATGCAGTCATCTGGAGCCTTATTCTCAAAACTTACAATTGTTGTAATACAAGTAAAACAGTTGAGAAACTATATAGGTTTTATGTATCACAAAACTTGTAAATTTTGAAAAACAGGTCCCTGGTATAATTGCAGCATGCTGAGAATCGTTCAACGGAACTAGTTCGTTTATAAACTACACAACTCTAACTGGGTGTAAGTATATCATATTAGAATTTACGCCAAAAAGGCTAATTTCCCTAATGTCTAATGCACATTTTGCGTATTCGTAAAATAATAACAAGAAACACACAAATTGTAGGTTCCAAGTTAGTTTTTTTAACTTTAAAGTTGTGGCTTTAAATATTCTAGATTTAGTGAAAAAAATTATTTAATATACCACCGCGGTGTACCACCATGAAATTTACTATGTGTGAACCAAAGATTCATACTCCATGAAAAAATGTGTTGCAGGGAATTATTGTTAACAAACTAAACTTTACTTACTAATCTTGTCCTAAAAATAAACATTTATAACTCCTAGTATTTAAATCGAAGGAAAATATCTATATTATTCTATTAATTCAGTTCGACTGCAAAAATAAATAGAACAAACCCAGGGAAAAGTGGAAATATTTCGAGGGAAAAAATATTCACATATATAGTGAAACCTCTCATAACGGACATCTCTAGTAGCCGGACAAGTTTTGTAGATCTAACACGTTCATTAGTTTTTCCATACAAAATGCTCTCCCATAACCGAACACTAACAACCGGACGCCAGAGTAGCAAGCCGAGCAAAAAATTTCGGCGGCGGCTGAAAGACAAATATTTTTGGCGGCGGCGGCTGAACGGCTTAACGCCGATTCGTTTAAGCATTTGAATAAAAATTTTAACCCAGTCTGTTTTTAGAAAAATACGTGAATTATTGAATCGCCACTTTGTAACATTATTTATTTTGCAATAGTTTGAATATTGCAGTAATTGATATCCTAAAAAATAGCTTCGTAAATTATTTGTTAAATCATAGAAACATATTCTAGATTATCAGGGCAATTATGAATAAAATTTCGCGAGAAATTTCTCATTTTTCAAATTAGAATTTCTTTCCCTATTACTTGCTATTAGTTGGATTTTTTCCCCGGGAAAAATTTCTCGCGGAATTTTATTCATGATTGCCTTCTACATAAATTTTATTTAAGTTTTCGGATTGAATTAAAAATTAATTACTTTATTGGAACACTGCTACGGATCAACAAACAAAAAGCTTTGAACAATTAATTATCAAAAAGTCGCCTGACTGCTTAAACAAAAAAGTTACCATTCACATAAACATTTTCTTTTTATGTGGAAGCAAAAACAACTATCTTTCCGGGACGCTCGCTATCATATTAAATACGAAATTTAAAAAATTATAAAAAATAAAAGACAAAATAACGGCTGAGTATAAGCCGCCGATAAGCCGAGTGGTTCGGCGGCGGCTCGGCTTGTGTAAAAAAAACGGCTGACTGGCTAGCCGCCAGCCGCGCCGGTACGGCTTGCTACTCTGCCGGACGCGGACACTAAATTTTTAAAAATATTGTTCTAAATACCTCTCATAAGCGGATAGAAACGGTGAAACACGGCAACAAGACTTGCATTTATATAGTAGGTATTTCTTTATTCAACTCTGATTCATATTCGTATTGGTGTTAATGATATTGGTGATTCCAAGGGGTAAGCAAATGCAAATATGATGCGTTAAGGACTGTAAATAAATCGCTTTTTATTTGACCATCCTTTTTTAGATCGTGGCCAGAGCCGCCGCCGATAAATATTGAGCACCATGAGCCGCCGCCGATGCATAGTCCCCTTTTACAATTGCGAAATTGAAAGGCAGACAGACGTAGTTTGTAGGCGAGGAGTTGAAGAAGTAGAGTATGTAGTACACGAACCTCTGTACCGGACATTTATTGTTTCTCTTTTCTACTTTTCGTAATTGATTCTTGTTGTTTCACATGCTTTTTCTCATTAGGGGCTCATACAGACCACTTTTACCTTAAAAATTTTAATTTTTCGACGCTAAAATTTTTTTATTCAAAATCATATAATCAAGTACACACATATCTACTGACCTTCAATAACACTTTGTGCAAAAAAAACCCAATTTTTTTTTGCACTTTTTGTTTTAAAAATAGAAGAACGAATAGTTTGTATTCACTTTTTTTAAACATAACTTACAAGGAAAGGACTAATTAAATTTTCACTGCCAATATTTGGCAAAGCAACATCAAAACCTTAAGAGTAAATACTAAAATATGCAACACAAGAAATGCAACAATTTGATATTGAAAGGAAAAAAATGCTATAAAAATAAAAAACTAAGGCTTTTTAAGTTGCAAAGTGGTTTTAATGACCTAGGAACACAACTGGGACGAACGACGAATTTCGTCCAGGTCGAAGAATTCGTCCATAAGCATTCGCTGCGTAAATTCATCGTGTGAAGCACAATAACGACGAATTTACTCACCGAATTCCTCTCTCATATTTGATAAAGTTAGTTGTTGTGTGTACAATGACAGAGAGATTGAGAGAGAAATAAATCTATCTCAGAGTTCGTCACGCACGACGAATTTCGTTCGACGGTGGTGTTGTGTTCATTTTCATATGCACAAATGTGTTTTATTTCTTATGACGAAAGTTCGTACCGACAAATTCGTCGTTCGTCCCAGTTGTGTTTCTAGCATTAGCTGCAAAATTTTCGATTTAGCAGTAAGCATTTTCTTTAGCATTTTTCAATTATTTATTTTCTCGCATTTTTTAATAATATAATCTACATAACTTTTAACAATATCGGTTATACGTAAAAAATACTATGAAATTTATGTACATATATTTTTTGGAGTAGTAGAATGAGAATTCTCTAATACGCACCTAAATTCTACCCAGGAGCTGTTAATTTGTATGATCTTGAAGACCAATTTAACCGTGGATTGTTACTATGCATTTTAGTACATTATGGTTTCTCAATACCAATAAAATCTGCTCTGCTAAAATCCCTGAAAAACTTTTGAAATTTGTGCTTTGTATAATATTTAAATATTATTCAATGACGTCATTAAAATTTTTGGGTAATTTTTATTAACTTCAAAGTACGCCAACAAGGGTGTGAAGACCTTTTTCATAAGAATTTTTTAATATATCATATTGCATAAAGTATTCGTATTCGTATTCGCGAATATCATTTGAATAATTCGTATTCGCGAATATCAAAAATTGACATTCGTTACATCACTAGTATTTACATATGCTCGTATGGATGTATGTACATATGTATGTATATCTTTTAAATTGCTTTTTTAACAACAGCCGACACTACACCACGTCAGAATTAACAAGAACGGAGACGTTAAATCAATTTCACGGAAAGCATTTACCACAGAAATGAATAATTGCAATTTGCATATGGAGCGATAGTTCTTTCCGTCAAATTTTCCTTTCCGTGCGGAATCAATAATACCACCCCAGCAAAAAAAGAGACTGCAAAAAAGTCATGAAAATGTAGAGTTTGCGATCTGGAAGTAGTGAAAATTTCGATCGGATCCAATGATTTTTACATAGGCTTGTCATTGAAAGAAGTTCTCTTTTTCGATGCCTGGTCACTGAATTGGAAGCGATTTTTTTTGTTCTATGATAATATTTTCATCTAGTAAAAATTGTAAATAGTTACTTATTTTAACAATTCGTTTCTTTTTATACGAATTTAAGCCCGAAACAGTGTTTTCATGTAAATTTAAGCAAATAACTTTTAAATTTTAGACTAAAATTAGTTCATACATTTCTTTAAAAAAAATGATTTTTTTTAAATTCTGGTGAGTATTTTCTAACACTATGGAGGAGTTACAAGGTTTTATATGACTAAAATAAGCTTCTATATGGTTTTTAGCTCACTCTCGGCAAATTAAAAATAGCGATTTTTTGGAAGCAATGAAAATGTAGTTCCACTAGAATGACTTCCATTTTTTTTTCACTGGGTGGGAGTTCTGAAGCTCTCAATGAAAATAATACAAATAATAAATCTAATGAAAGTATTTTTTTAACGACAAATCCAATTTTTCGTCAGCGATCAACTTCGCTTTGTCCAATGCCAAATAGTGATTCATTAACATTACAGTTGCCTAGTACTTCTTCATATAAGTCAGTAATATCATCTCCTTCAGGCTCGTGTTCATCACTTAATAAAGTTATCACTACAGATAAAAGTAGCTCAAAACCCAAGGTACAAGTCGGAATGGACAGATACATAACAGTGGTAAAGCGTGGGCGAAGCCCAAATTCTTCAAAAATTTCATCTGCTCCAAAGATGTCTAGGGATAATAGCGCTTCATCTACCAATCGTCAAAATCGTTTTTCATTATTGCAAGTCACCGACGACAAGCCCGCTGCATCATCGCAAAAGTCTTTTAAGCCACCACCTATATATTTGAGAGAAAAAAATTCTAGCGCCCTAATTAAAAAATTAGTCTCGGCCATTGGTGAAAACGCATTTCATGTTATTCCAATAAAGCGTGGTAATATTGACGAAACTAAAATTCAAATATACGAAGAAAAAAATTTCCGTAAAATAGTCACTGAATTCGAAAAAAATAAAACAAGTTTTTATACGTACCAGCTTAAAAGTGCTAAAGGTATGCAGATCGTATTGATGGGCATTGACTCTTATGTTAATCCCGAAGAAGTAAAAGATGCACTCATGATACAAGGATTTAAGGTAAAAAATGTTACCAACGTAATCAATAGGGAGAAGATCCCCCAGCCTCTATTTCGTGTTGAATTGGAGCCGAATGATATACAGCTGAAAAAAAACGAGACACACCCAATTTATAGCCTAAAATACCTCTTATACCGAAAAATCACAGTTGAAGAGCCACATAAGCGATCAGGTCCCGTACAGTGCCATAATTGCCAAGAATATGGCCACACAAAAACATACTGTAAATTACCCCCTGTTTGTGTTGTGTGCGGCGAATTACACGGCACTGCTAGTTGCAATAAGCCAAAAGATCAAAGTGATAAAAAATGCAGTAATTGTGGAGGTAATCACACCGCTAACTACTCCTGTGTACTCTTTTGTCAAATAGACTATGGTGCAAAAACCTAAATTAGCTCCATCTCAATCAGCAAACGGTTACTCCCCACTTTTGCGCAAATGGACCAACCAGTTACTTCCCGTGTAGCGTATGCCGATGCTGCTAAAACAAATGTTATTCCCGCACAAAATGTTTCCCCGCCAAATATTTCAACAAATTCAAACTCAAACTTTAGTTATAATCGCCTTGAAGCTACCATTTTACAACAAATATGACTACCATGATGTAAGAAATACTACGAATGCAGAATACACTGCTTCAAGCATTAATTAACAAGCCATGAACATGTTAAAAATATATTTCTGGAACGCAAACGGCATTCGCCAAAATAAAAATTAACTTGAGCACTTCCTTAGAGGAAAAAAATATTGATATAAAGTTGGTATCTGAGACACATTTAACTTCGAGAAGCTTTTTCAAAATAAATGGCTACACTATGTATGAAAAAAAGTACCCAAAGGGAGAGCATGCGGTGGATCTGCAACTCTAATTAAGTCAAGACTCAAGCACTATATCCTTGACAACGTTAGTGAAGAATATATGCAAGCTACGAATATTTTTGTAGAAAATTTTTCTTCTAATTTCGTGATATAATCAATTTACTCACCTCCCAGATTTTCAGTTACCGAAGATCAGTATGAGCAGTTCTACAAATCGCTTGGATCTTGTTTCGTGGCAGCTGCAGACTACAATGCAACGCATGCGTACTGGGGTTCGCGCCTTGTAACACCTAGAGTTCGAGCTTTGTTTAATACAATTTCAAGAATGGATGTTATTTCGGCTGGGGAGCCCACTTACTGGCCTACTGACGTACGAAAAATTCCGGATGTTATTGATTTTGGCGTCATGAAAAATATTTCTAGGGATTTAATTAATATTGAAACTTCTCTAGATCTCTCCTCCGATCACTCCCCCACTATCGTTACAATCTGTAACCCAATAAGAAGTGACTTACCTCACCCATATATGAAGATGATCAATCGTGTTAATTGGCTGGGATTCAAAAAATATATTAGTAGTCATTGCACGGAAAATATTACGCTAAGAACAGCCAAGAACATTGAAACTAACATTGCCAATCTTAACGAAAATATTAAACAGGCTGCTGAACATGCCACTACCTCCCATCCGCAGTCTGGGTTTAATAAAATTTATTCCAGGGATATTGAACATTTCGTGTGTGAAAAAAGAAGAGCTAGAAGGGAATGGCAACAGTACAGATCATCCCAACATAAACTCAGACGTAAAGAATGTTCTAAACGACTTCAAGAGTTGCTTGCATCTGAAAAAACTGCATCTCTTAAAAATTATATGGAAGATCCTGATGTCACACCAACATCAAATTACTCTTTGTGGCACGCTGCTAGAAAGCTTAAAACACCCGTTGAGTTTAAGCCACCTCTGCGAATATCTACGGAAAAATGTAAAATATTTGCTGAACATTTAAAATCCGTATTTACCCCAAATACATATACTGGTGTTGCTGATTTGCCGAGCGTAGTTGCTCTACCCCCTCGACCCTTAAAGTTTAAAATGCGTGATGTACATAAAGTAATTCCTGAACTCAATCCAAAGAAAGCTCCAGGTATTGATGGAATTAGTAACAAGATGCTGATGAACTTGCCGCATATTGCAATAAGAATCTTGCTGTTTATTTCTAATCCCATATTACGACTGGAGTATTATCCAGAACTCTGGAAGCTTGCAAAAATCAAAATGATTCCAAAGCCGGGCAAAGATCTTACTAAAGCTGAGTCATATAGGCCAATAAGTTTGCTGTCAACTATGTCAAAACTCTTTGAAAAGCTGCTCATGACAAAATTGTCCCCAATTTTAACTGATAGTGGGTGCATCCCAGACCATCAGCATAGCACCATTGAACAAACTCATAGATTGGTTCAATTTATAAGAAAAACATTTGAGGAAAAGAAGTATTGTTCTGCCCTGTTTATTGACGTGTGGCAGGCATTTGCTGAAGTGTGGCATGAAGGCCTAATTTTAAAATTGAAATCATATCTACCAGTAAATTTTCTGAATCTATAAGAAAGTTACATTACTACCCGGAAGTTCACGGTTGTGGAAGGAGAATTCTTGAGTGTGCCCGAATCTATATCATCCGGTGTGCCACAGGGTAGCATACTGGGGCCAGTTTTGTATTTGATCTATACTTGTGATATGCCTTTGAGCAGCAATATCCATACATCTACGTTTGCCGATGATACAGCCTGCCTTAGTATGCATGAAACCCCTCACGAGGCTTCCCGATATCTACAAGAACATATTACACAATTGGAAATGTGGTTGAACTTATGGAGAATTAAGGTAAATGAACAAAAGTGTGTCCATATAACGTTTACCCTAAGAAGAGATACTTGTTCCCCAATTCGAATCAATAATCAAAATATTCCTCAACATTCCCAAGTGAAATACCTTGGTATACACCTTGATCGAAGGCTTACATGGAAACATCATATTGACTTTAAGCTAACTCAGATGAAACTTAAGTTATCTCAAATTCATTGGTTGATTGGCAGAAATTCAACCCTTAGCCTGGGATGTAAACTTTTAATATACAAGTCGCTTTTGAAGCCAATATGGTGTTACGGTATCCAGTTATGGGGAACTGCTTCAGCTTCCAATGTAGAGAGAATCCAACGAAGGCAAAACAAAATTTTACGGTTAATAACATCGGCTCCATGGTACATCAAAAATTCTAATATACATAATCAATAAGTATGCCACTAGTGATTGAAGAAATTGCAAAATACGTAGGCAAATATTTAACAAAACACGAGTCACATCCTAATCCGCTTGCTCGTAATATTTTAAACTTTACAGGACACATCCGCTTAAAAAAGAGGGCACAAGGACTCTATTACTCAACACTCCAGATGGGATTTCTTGAAAATACTTTTTTTATACTTTTTATAAATTTTTTCTTCTTTGGATTATCACTACTTATGTATTATTTATAACTATTAACAAGTTTATGTCCGACAGTGGTCGGTCCTAATAATTATATTTTAGTATTAAAATAAAAATAAAAAAAAAGTTCTTACATATATTTTTCAGTTCTTCTAGTGTTATTAAACGAAATATGAATTTAGGGCTTATCAGAGATACGTTGACATGATTGATATATTGCACATTATTTTTGATCGTCTCCCTTATCGACCTAATACGAAACGAAATAATTATTAAATTTATTGGCTATGCCAAAATTTTCTTTATATTCTATTTGGTTAAATATCACAGATTGGATTGCGCTTTTGTTCTTCTTTAGAATTTGTTTCTTTATTTCTCTCCACATCTCTTTCTGATCTTTAGCATCATTTATTTTTTTATTAATATATTCTTTATTTAAATTTTTACTTTATATATGTTTCGAATTGTTATGTAATTATTCCACGCTTCTTCACTATTTTGAATCCTTGCGAATTGGTATTTTGTAATTTTTTGATTTTTTAAACTTCTTTTTTCATCAGTAAACCATAAATTTTTATTGTTGTCACTAATTTTCTAAATATCCATCAAATTCATAAACGGTGTTAGTTATGTTATTTTTAGTATTTATGTTCTGTATGTCTACTATTTCTCTATTATATATAATATATTTGAATATTTCAACTTCTTTATATGTGTTCTGATTAGGACTATAATTAGCATTATTTATTGTTATCTCAATGGTGATTTCGATTTTGGCCAAAATTTTGACCACCAAAAAATCTTCCATATACATATGAAAATGCATTATTACACATTGTTCAAAATCATATTTCTCAAAAGCTATACTGATTCTGAATGCAATCCATATAGTTCTGAAATATATGAAGACTTGGCTTTCGACCCCAATTGGCCGTATAACCCCACCATTTCGATTTTGGCCAAAATTTTGACCACCAAAAAAAGTTCAATATACATATGAAAATGCATTATTACACATTTTTCAAAGTCATATTTCTCAAAAGGTATACTGATTCTGAATACAATCTATATAGTTCTGAAATATTTGAAGCCTTGGCTTTCGACCCCAATTGGCCGTATAACCCCACCATTAAGATTTTGGCCAAAATTTTGACCACCAAAATAAGTTACAATTTGTACATTAATATTTTTGCTTGAAAATGTTATAAAATATATGCTCTGTTAAGTTAACAGTGTACAAGTGAGAGATTTTTTCTTACCTCACAGTGTTTGAGCGAGATATATGTAAAATAAGACAGGGATGCTAACAACGAAGCTAACTGACAGAGCTAACTTCACACACATTATTTCAACTTGGTTATAGTTATTTAAGAGTCCTTGTATGTTCGCATATATGCCTCGAATTTGCTTTGATTGTTATTCTATTAAGCCAATTATTCTCCTCCATATCTCCTGGTTTTTGCAATTTTCTGATTTGTGATTATACCCTTTACACTTGAAGCACTGTATAATGTCAGTATCAAAAACCCTGCATTTTTCCCATCCAATGTTAATTTCTTCTACCTGCATAGCCTTTGCATATGATTGATTGTCTATCTTTAGTATCGCGTTATATATTGTGTGTCCATTTCTTTTATAATCAAATAGTTTAATCACTTCCATCTCACTTTCATTCAGTATATCGTTTTGTTTTTTTTTTCAATTTTTTTATTTCATCTTCTGTTAATTTATATGTCATACCCATGATACAATAATATAAAGGTAAAACCACATTTGACGTTTAAAATTAATTATGACTTTTACCCAAATTATTTGAATACTGTTTTTTTGTAAACAGAGAGGAAAACGTTGCCACACAAATATAATGGCAACTTTTATTTAGGAATGCTTTTTGAAATGAGTTTAGAAATTATAGTTTAATACATATTTTTTTAAACGTTGTATCAATTGGACATGAGGATAACGAAATTCGCGTGTAATATGACCTACAAAAGTAAGCAAATGTTTGATTTTTTATTTAATTCACCTGATAATAAAAAAGCCTTACGGCTAGGGATGCAACATCATTCTTAAAAACATCGATGTTTGAAAACATAACAAATTCGACAAAAGAAACGCGAAAATGAGCAAAAAACTTGCTAAAAGCAGAATAACAGAATATTGGTTAAAATTATTGAAAACTGTTATTATCCATCTTCTCCTGAAGTTTTAAAAATTTTTGGTTTTTAAAACTACAGTGTTTACCGGCCACTACATAGTTTTGCAATCAAAGGGAACGAAAATACTTTCGAGTTTGCATACTATTGGTTCAGAATGGAACCAACTTGGTATACGATTGGAGGTATGTTTTAGCACCACCCTTCCTAACCTTGCATAACATTAACATACATACATACACATTCCAGATGGCTAGTTTAGTAGAACAATGTTAATAACAACCAAATTCGAAAGCATTTTCTTTCGTTAAGAAATACGGAGTAAACTCCCAGAATGTGAAAGTGTACCTGTGGACAACACTACTTTAAAGCAATAATGTAATGCAAGTATTTAATATGGCAGTTACCTTTGAAGAGGAATTGCACTTAGGCTCAAACGGATACAATGATTTTTTTACATTCATATGCTCTTCACGGAAGTGAGCAGAACAACACAAAGGATTTTTTGGTAGTAAACCATCATCTATATTGCATGTTTCTATCCATTTCTGCCGCATATATGGAATTGAAGGAAATTGAAAAAAACTTGACATTCGTGCCTTTGCTGAAATGCTTGGTATTACTGCAATTGTGATATACGCAGCTCATTGCTTAACATTTATTTTTTACACAAATTACAATTATTTATGATATATGTATGTCAATATCTATTTAATAACTTTTAATACAAAAGTGATGAATTTTTCAATATTTTCATTATAAAACATTTTTTTTTAATTAAAAAAGCATAACAGTCAAAAAGTAAAAAAAACTCGGATTTTACAGATGAATACGGTAGCATTATTTTTGAGAGTAAAAAATAATCGGGATAAACGTCAGAAGGTTAATATGGCGACGAAAAGAGAGAATGGTTTTACCTTTATATTATTGTATCATGGTCATACCTATTATTTTAATTTTCATTCCTGTCTGATTTGGTACTTTAATTTCATATGTTTCACTCATATTATTCTCGATTGCTTTTTTACTCGTCTTCACTACTTTCACTTTGGATGATAATTGATCCATTTTTCTTTTGTGCAACATCAACAATTTTAAAATCAGAAGAATTAATTTTATTATTTAGATCTTCTTTAGTTTTAAAAATATCCTGTTTTTCTTTAGGTTTAATAATTAACGGACTTGGTTTATTAAAATTTGGCATCACTCTATTGGTTCTTAATGCATCTGAATATGATGTCTTATTAGTTTTGACGTTTGTTTTCTCAATAGTTTTCTTTATTTCATTACACATCATTTTGTTTGTTTCTTTAATTGTGTCACATATTTCTTTAGTTTTATTTTCCTGCTTACTTATAGAACCGTATAGTTTCTTAAATTCTTTTACATTCACATCACATAATTTCTGAGCATCATTTAATTTTTTTAATCTTTCGTTATATCTCTTTTCTATTTCCTCAAGTAATTGTTTTATTTCACGTTCATTTTCTTTAAGTGCGGCTTTAAATTCGCCTTTGTATTCTATAAGGTTATCTTTGTTTTTTTTTACATTTTCTTGGACATCACTTAGCGCCAGGTCTATATTGTGTATATACTGCAGGCAATCGTCACACAAAAATCTAATGAAACCACCAGAATTCAGTATTCCTCGCGAGTATTGATCTATTCCTGAACACTTTTTAGCACAGTAAAAAACTTTTTTACATATTCCCTCACACATTATGCCGGATTCACCGCGAATCATAGTTTACATTGATTTTACATATTTTTATAAAATTTTTGTTTTTCTTACAACAACCTAATAAGTTACTGTTTTATAAGAATTTCACTTTCACAAGTGGCAGAAAAAAATAATCGTAATCTCGTAATCTTTTCACTTGTTAACAGTCTTGTGAAAAGAATACGAGTTTTTTTTGCCAAAAGTGAAAACAAAAAAATCTAAGTTTGAAATTGTCCATTTAAAAATTGTTTTCATTAAAATTCGGATGGTGGAACACATACTATTAATTTTTATTATCTAAATTTCAACTGGAACAGGTGTAGCATGTGTTTTAACATGCGATCCCGTAAGAAAACATGTGAAAACGATGTGGAAGCCAGAAGATGCACGTATATGTTGTAAACAGATGCAAGTAATTAGAAAACAATTAGTACAAGTTTATTTTTATAGGAAAAATAATAATTATGTATTTTTTTTTTTATTTTTTCTTATATATATTGTATATATTCTTGAATATATTGGTGCAATATTCATGTATCAGAGTTCTCGTTGTACATTCATAGTGAACAGTCGATTTAACGGAGTTATAATTTCATACTAAACAAAAAAAATCGTACGAAAAAATATTCGGAATACATATTGTTATTGACAAATAAGCTTTATTTGCATTGCTAATACTTTTTACATGTCATAATTAATAAAAACAAAAAAATCGTAATCAAAAAAATAAACAAACAATCAAACATACAAACAAAAGTGCCCTTTGAGTACCTCAAAAACAAATAAATGTGAAGTGAGTTCTAATGGCAGAAATGCCTATTTTACTGTGAGTTCTGAAGCTCTTAATGAAAATAATAAAAATAAAAAATCTGATGATAGACTTACTGAGAGCTCTGAAGCTCTTAATGATAACAAAATAAATAAGAAATCTGATAGTAGACTTTTTTTAACGGCGAGTCCAATTTTTCGTCAGCGATCAACTTCGCTTTGTCCAATGCCAACTAGTGACTCGTTAACATTACCGTTGCCTAGTACTTCTACATTTAACTCAGCGATATCATCCGCTTCGGGCTCGTGGTCATCACTTAACCAAGTTTTTACTGAAGTTAAGAGTAGCCCAAAACCCCAAGTGGGTCCAAGTGGGAATGGACAGATATATAACAGTGGTAAAGCGCGGACGAAGCCCAGTCTTCGAAAATTTCATGTGCTCCAAAAATGTCTAGAGATAACAGCGCATCCTCTATTAACCGTCAAAATCGTTTTCAAATATTACAAGTTGACAACAACGAACCCGATGTATCTATGAACAAAACATCCAAGCCGCCACCAATCTATTTGAGAGAAAAAAATTCAAACGCTCTTATAAAAAATTTAATTTCAGTCATTGGTGAGAATAAATTTCACATCGTTCCAATAAAACGTGGTAACATTGATGAAACCAAAATTCAAATTTATGAAGAAAAAGATTTTCGCAAACTGATTACTGAATTTGAAAAAAGTAAGAAAAGTTTCTACACATATCAGCTTAAAAGTGCTAAAGGCCTGCAGATCGTATTGAAGGGCATCGATTCCTATGTTGCTCCCGAAGAAATAAAAGATGCACTCGTCCTCCAGGGATTTAAGGTAAAAAATGTATCTAACATAATAAATAGGGAGAAGATTCCTCAACCTCTATTTCGCGTCGAACTTGAGCCAAACGATATAAAATTGAAAAAAAAAGCGAGACTCATCCAATTTATAATTTGAAATATCTCTTATATCGAAAAATAACAGTTGAAGAACCACACAAGCGTTCTGGACCCGTACAGTGCCATAATTGTCAAGAATATGGTCACACAAAAACTTACTGCAAGTTACCTTCAGTTTGTGTTATCTGCGGTGAATTGCACGGTACTGCTTGTTGTACTAAACCTAAAGATCTAACAGAAAAAAATGTAGTAATTGTGGAGGTAATCACACCGCTAACTACAGAGGATGTCCTGTCTATTCTTTCGTTAAACAGACTATGGGGCAAAAACCTAAATTAGCTCCAGCACAAACAGCAAACGCTTACTCCGCCACTTTTGCTCAAATGAGCCAACCTGTCACTTCACGTGTATCGTATGCCGATGCAGCTAAGACTAGTTTAATTCCCACACAAAATATTCCGCCTCAAAATAATTCAACGAATGCAAACTCAAGCTTTAATTATAGTCGCTTTGAAGCTACTATTGAAAATCTAGTGCTGACTATAAATAATTTTACAACAAATATGACTAGCATTATGCAAGAAATGCTACGAATGCAGTCTACACTGCTTCAAGCATTAGTTAACAAGCTATGAACACGTTAAAGATAAGTTTCTGGAACGCAAACGGCATTCGCCAACATAAAAATGAACTTGAGCACTTCCTCACGGAAAAAAATATTGATATAATGTTGGTTTCTACACTCATTTGACTTCAAGTCTATTCAAAATTAATGGCTACATTTTATATGATTCAAAGGACCCAAGAGGAAGAGCATGCGGGGGATCAGCAATTTTAATAAAGTCAAGACAAGCATTATATTCTTGACAACATTTGTGAAGAGCATCTACAAGCAACGAATAATTGTATCGAACATTTTTGCACAAATTTTGTCATATCATCAATTTACTCCCCTCCTAGATTCGCAATTACTGAGGATCAATACGAGGATTTCTACAAATCTCTTGGCCCTTGTTTCGTAGCAGCTGGAGACTATAATGCAAAACATACTTTCTGGGGTTCGCGTCTTATCACACCTAGAGGACGAGCGTTGTTCAACACAATTTCAAAAATGGGCTTGGACGTCATTTCGAGTGGGGAACCCACTTACTGGCCTACTGACATACATAAAATTCCGGATATTATAGATTTTGGCGTCATGAAAAATATTTTTAGGGAATTAATTCACGTTGAAGCTTCCCTAGATCTATCGTCCGATCTTTCTCCCACGATCGTTACAATCTGCAGCCCACTGAGAAGTGCTCTACCTCACCCATATGTGAAAATGGTCAGTCGTGTTAATTGGCTGCGATTCAAAAAATATCTTAGTAGTCATTGCACTGAAAACATTAAGCTAAGAACTCATGACGATATTGAATCTAATATTGCTAATCTTAACGAAAATATTAAGCAGGCAGCTGAACATGCCACTTCCTCCCATCCGCAGACTGGGTTTAACAGAATATATTCTACAGATATTGAACTTCTCGTATGTGCAAAAAGAATAGCTAGAAGAGAATGGCAACAGCACAGATCCCCCAAAATAAATTAAGATTAAAAGAGTGCACTAAAAGACTCCAAGAACTGCTTGCATATGAAAAAACTGCATCTCTTAAAAACTATCTCGAAAATCTCGACGTAACACCAGCATCTAATTACTCTTTGTGGCGCGCTGCGAAAAAAATTAAAACACCCGTTGAGTTTAAACCACCTCTGCGCACTTCTACCGGAGTTTGGGCCAGGAGTGATATTGAAAAAGGTAACTTGTTTGCAAAGCATTTAAAATCCGTATTTACCCCAAACACATGTACTGGTGTTGTTGATTTCCCGAGTGTAGTTGCGCTACCTTCTCGACCCATAAAATTTAAAATGTGTGATGTACAAAATCTAATTGCTGAACTCAACCCGAAGAAAGCACCGGGTATTGATGGAATTAGTAACCAAATGCTAATAAAATTGCCTCGTATTGCATTTAGAATCATGTTATTCATTTTTAATGCCATTTTACGACTAGAGTATTATCCCCACAGCTGGAAGCTTGCCAAAGTTAAAATGATTCCAAAGCCAGGCAAAGATCTGACCAAGGCAGAATCATACAGGCCAATAAGCCTGCTATCAACAATGTCAAAACTTTTCGAAAAACTGCTCATGTCAAAATTGTCCCCAATTCTAATTGGTAGTGGGTGCATTCCAGACCATCAGTTTGGTTGAACAAACGCATAGATTGGTTCAATGTATAAGAAGAACATTTGAAGAAAAGAAGTACTGTTCTGCACTGTTTATTGACGTTTCGCAGGCATTTGATAAAGTGTGGCATGAAGGCCTAATTTTAAAATTAAAATTATATCTACCAATAAATTTAGTGAATTTATTAGAGTTACATTACTACCCGGAAGTTCACGGTTGTGGAAGGAGAATTCATGAGTGTGCCCGAATCTATATCATCCGGTGTGCCATAGGGGAGCATACTGGGGCCAGTTTTGTATTTGATTTATACTTGTGATATGCCTTTGAGCAGTAATATCTATACATCTACGTTTGCCGATGATACAGCCTGCTTAAGTATGCACGAAAATCCTCATGAGGCTTCGCGATATCTACAAGAACATATTACACAACTGGAACTATGGTTAAAATTATGGAGAATTAAGGTAAACGAGCAAAAGTGTGTTCAGGTAACATTTACCCTGCGAAGAGATACTTCTTCCCCAATTCGAATCAACAATCAAGTTGTTCCTCAGCATTCACATGTGAAATATCTTGGTATACACCTCGATCGACGGGTTACATGGAAACATCACATTGACTATAAGTTAACTCAAATGAAACTAAAATTAACACAGGTACATTGGCTGATTGGCAGAAATTCAACACTCAGCCTAGACTGCAAACTTTTATTATACAAGTCGCTTTTGAAGCCAATATGGTGCTACGGAATTCAGTTATGGGTCACTGCTTCAGCTTCTAACGTCGAGAGAATCCAACGAAGGCAAAACAAAATTTTACGTTTGATAACATCGGCTCCAATGGTACATTAAAAACTCAAATATACATCGTGATTTGAATATGCCACTAGTGATTGAAGAAATAGCAAAATACGCAGGCAAATATTTAACAAAACTAGTCACATCCTAATCCGCTTGCTCGTAACATCTTGAATTTTACTGGCCACATCCGCTTGAAAAAGAAGGACATAAGGGCTCTTATACTCAACACTCCAGATGGGATTGCTTGAAAATATTTTTTTTCTCTCTTTTTTTTTGATTATCACTACTTATGTATTATTTATAACTATCACTAAGTTTATGTCCGACAGTGGTCGGGCCTAATACTTATATTTTAGATTTAAGATTTGAATACTTATTGTTAGTTCATAATTGAAGATACAATGAATAAATAAATGTATTAAAAAAAAAAATATTCATGTATGTAGTTATGCATCTACGTCTAATTTTTGAAAAATACCTGAGATAACTCGTAATTATACTTGTACACTATGGTGTCCAAAATATTTTTTTAGGACTTAAGCATAATTTGAAAGGGTCAAGTATTTTTGAGATTTTTTTTAGATTTGTCGGAAGAGGTTTAGAGGTCGCACAAGTCGAATTTTTGCAAAACATCGAGTTTGTCGGCAATTTTTAATATTTTCATCACAACTTTAACCATAAACATAATGTTCTTACCTTTTGAGTAACTAATTTAGAAGAAAAATGTTCAAGCTTTATTTTTGTGTGCAAAAATTATGGATTTTAAATGAATTGGTTCTTTTAGGTAGCTTACATTACAATTTTTCTTAATTTTTCCACAAATTTTGTAAATAACGCTTTATAACTTTTAAATTTTTTTTTTAATTAAAAAAGCTAATGATGTAAGTAAAGAGGTTAATTAGTTTTAAATAATTTAAACAAAAATTCTTGATTTTTCTCCTACCGTTCCTGAGTTATACCCGTTCTATTTTAAAATCTAAAATTTAATTTTTTTCTCGAATATTTCCTAAACTGTAAGCGAAACTGCATAAATGTATCAGACTTTTTTTAGCTCATAGATAGAGAAATTCACCGGCAAAAAAATATTTTTTTCAAATCAAAAAAATCAGCTTGGCATCGGTTTGAATTTTTTATTAACCAGAGTTTGCCCATTTTGAGGTTTTGTGGCTCCGCCCCCTTTAAGGATATATAATCCCAATTCCAGACATAAGTTCGGTAACACCTCATTAAATGCTGTATGAAATTTCATTACAAGCAGACGGCTCGTTTAGAAACGGCAGAATTATTTCCACTTCTTTTTTCCTCACTGTGCAACATCAATATACATATATCTACTGTTAAAATTTCAGAGTATTCCGATTACTCTTTTGTTGATAAAATGTGTTACTTTATGATTTTGATTCGAAATGTGATGTTTCTTATGATAAAATTGCTCAATTTTTGTTTGAGTTGTGACTCTTTTCAAAACATATGTAGATATTCTTCCCCAATAATAACAATGTTTTAGAATAAAAACAGTGGAAATATATTTTCAACTGGAATTTGCTTACTATGATGTAATCGAATTTTCAAATTTTCTTAAAATATAAATACAAAAAAATTTAAATTTTGAGTTAATAACTTCTTTTTGATAAGGTGCGATATGTATATATTTAGTGAGATGCAACAATGCTCCATATGATCCAAGCCTAAGTATCCTGTCAGTGTAGTCGTAAAGCAGCACTGGGCGAGTCAACATCACGCGTCGTTGGCAATTATCTCTTTAGTGTAACCAGGCCACTATTGTTTATTGGCCTTCGAGAGTTTTGCGTCTCACTCGCCCTTGTTAATGGTTGCCGCAATTAACTGTATCACTTATAGAAGTTCCTTTATTTATTTATTTCAGTCTATGCAAAGAAAGTCTTTTCAGACTACGATAAAATGGTATATTTTTTTCTTAATAACTAAGATTGAATAACTTATACATATATTGTAAAATAGCAAAAGATCAACAGAAAATAAAGAGAGCTAATTTCTTAACGAATGAATATACAAAGTTATGAAATTATAGCAAAATTTTAAATAACAATATTATTTTATTACACTTAGAAGAACAAGTTTAAAATCAGAACAATGATTTGCTGAACTCTATATAAGACTTTGATTCTCTTTGCAATTTAAACTTAATTTCATTGAAAAACCCTAAATCACGGGTTATTGTGCCATTACGAGCATGGTTGCCACATTTGACGATTTTGGGTTTCAAAATTAGCATTTTGACGACTGGACGATTTTCGCCTTAAATTTGACGATTTTAATATAAATTTACACCATTTCCCGGGCAGAAAAAGACAATCAGCACGACGTTGCTACGATTGTCTGCTGGTACAACTAACATCAGTACAACATTCGTTTACCAAACTTTTAATGTACTCATAACATTAAAATGATAACGCCGAATGACCGTCCTCCGACTCTTGTTTTCAATGTTGTCAAATAATCTAAATACAAATTTATAAAGTCGTCACACTGTAAATTTCCCAACTTAAGTCAAATTTTTGTATTTACGGTGTTGAAGCGGTATAGAATTATTGTAAACGGAGTATTTGGGGAACTAGTCAAAATTGTGTATTTACGGTGTTGTAGCGGTATAGAATTATTGTAAACGGGGTATTGGGAAACTAACGTCGGATTTTTGTAAATACAGTGTTGTAGTGGTATATCATTACTAAGGACGCGGCATTTGTAAACGTTAAGTCATATTTTTGTGTTTACAGTACTGAGATGGTACAACCATTTTTGAAGAGTCGTTATTTTGTACTTACAGTGTTGTGATGGTACATATTTTTTTGGGCAAAGTCACAATTTCTGCCTGGGTTATTTCATATTTTTGTGTTTACAGTACTGTGGTGGTTATTATAACTTTTAAACAATTTCGAACTTACCAAGAACTTGGCAGCTTTTGAAAGAATATGCAATAAAACTAAAGAGTAATACATACCTAATTTACATTAAACATTTTTTTTTAAGTTGCCAAAGATGCATCATTCTACGTCTTTTTTAAAATAAAATTATTTTCTATAGCGCTGCAATTAGTACGTAGAAAAAGTTTCGTGCAACAAAATTCACTAAATTTCGTGAAAAAATTATTAATGTAAATTAGGTCTAAAAGGCAATCAATTTAAATTTTTGTATTAATAGTTTTGGAATTAAATGTTTTTAAGCCAATTATTATACGGAATTTATCAACTGAAGCAGGAATACAAAATTTATACTGTCGAATGCAAAAACTATTTAAAAAGTTGAGTAATTTGTAATTCGAGTGTGAGTAATAATTTTTATTTGGGAGATTATGAAGATGAGAATAATTGCTTAGACATTGATGAAATTTATTTAGAAATATTAGTATTTCCTGATTTCTAAAGATAATCAAATAGAAAAATGTGAAATCATTAAAAATTTGTATATGCTGCCGTGTGATAAAAGTTTAATAAGATTTGATTTCGAAGATAAATTAAGTCTAATTGATCCCTACAATATTATTATAGAAAATGAAAGTTCTTTCTACGATATTATAAAATATTTTTCTCACATTGTAAAGAATGTTAAAGACAGGAAATTGAATATAAATTCAGTCAGTTAAGTCATTAAAACTGGAAAAAGATTTAGATGCAGTCCCTACCACGTCAAACTCTCCAATATGCGAAATTGGGGTTTTAGATTCGTTATCTTGGTACACTAATTTTTACGATATTCCGCCTCGTTTCAAAATTCTGAAATTTACATTATGCAAGTTTTATTGCTAAGTTGATTAGTTTTTTAGGAGAAAGATACGAGGGGAAAAGAAACGGTTCTGTTCCCCTCGTCTCTCGTTCCTACAAACTAATCAGCTTAGCAATAAGACTTGCATAGTGTAAATTAGGACTTAGGAATACGCTGACTTTAAATTCATAATTGACGGGCCTTCGCGCTCTTCCGAAAAGTTCAAATTTGCATATTGGATATTTTGACGTGGTGGGGACGATGTGTGGAAAAAAATTCTCGAAATTAAAAAAATCACAGTCTTTTATTTCCCACCACAAGTAATTTTATCAAAAAAAAAATTTTTTCTTTTTTAATCTGCAGCAAACGTAGCAAGAGTATTTAGTCAAGTTAACCTAAACAAAAGCAAAGTAAGACATGTAATTATTTTTTTTAAACTACGAAATTATTTGTTGTAATATGTTTTTGTTTGAAAAAAGTGTTTGTTTTATTATTGACGAATTTTGGACGTTTCCGGATTATTATTTTGACGATTATAACGATTTCTTCGTGCGAAATTTCACGAATCACACCTATTTCATCTGGCAACTTAGTTAACTTGAAAATTCGGCGCCGTGTTGCAATCCCATACACCATAACCCCATATTGGCTTTATAACACCAGCGATGTGTTATAGTCCCATATGGGTTTATTTCCTTCAAATAAGTGCGATAGTACCATATTAAAAATTTAAAATTTATGCTATAACCCCATATTGGCTTTATTGCACTTTTTTCTGTGCGATAACCTCCTTTTTATAGAAATAACATAGTATGACTGATTTTAACTTTTCGTACAAGGGAAAATTCCCTTCTATTATAATATTTTTTTGCAAAATTATGGTTTCCCCTTTTACGAAATGCGGAATATAAGTGATTTAAACTTTTCATATATTTTGAAAATAATCGAAATCAATCCCTTACAACTATTTTTTCATGGCATACTGAATTTTCTGCTGGGTTTTTTTTTTGCAATCAATAATAGAGAGTGAACTAACTGTTAAACCTGTTTTGCATTGAATTGCCTAATAACTATGTTATCACATAAAAAGCGAATATTAAAAACAGTTTTGCGTATGCTGCTTAAAAATAAATATGGAAAATTTTAAAAGAATGGAGAGTAATCGTTTAAACGCAAGGAAGATCTTACTAAATAAAAGCGATATTATAAATTTCTCTAATGTTCCCGGATTTATAATTGATTCTTTTTTCGGAAAAAGAACTTATAAAGCGCAACTAATAGCTTGTGCTTTTGCTTTTGTTAATGGAATCAGCGAGTCGCAAATCCTTCAACTCATACGATGGATACCTTTCACAAAAACTCACGAAAAAAAAATAACAGAATTAATGATTAAACAGAATTCCGGCCTAAACACATTTCCCATACAATTTGACACAAAAAACCAGCCGCAGAAAGCAGTCGTGAGATAGAATCTATTTTATTTTGAGAACGTTTTTTCTTATTCTCTCACATATCAATACTGATTCTCACAAAAATGTTACCATACTTTCAATAAATTTCATATATTTTGTAAACAAAACTACAAAGAAAATTAAGCACAAAAGAAAATAAAACAAAAATCAGAGAGCATTTGAAGTTACTGCCGTCGATTTTATTATGGGCTTTATTAATTTATCAGCGATTTTCCTGAAGTTGCAGACTTTATTCTGTTTCATCATTTACTCTTATGGTTGGCATATTCTCCGAACGCTCACAAGTACTATAGCTATAATGTCGAACTTAATCAAGTAATATTTTGTAACGGAGATTTACGAAAATATGGCGTAAGAAAACAAAGAAATTAAATAAAATTTTTAATTTATAACTGTTCGTGGGGGCTAATTCGTACACCCTACAAAATCATTTGGTTTCATTTGTATACAAATGTCTAATAATACAATATGAGTTTATTCCCTTCAAATAAGTGAGATAATACCATATTTAAAATTTAAAATTTGTGCTATAACCCCATATTGGCTTTATTGCATTTTATTTTGTGCGATAACCCCAAACCCAAATTATGGGTTTATAGCATAGGAAAAAGTGCTATAAAGCCAATATGGGGTTACGGTATATGAGATTGCAACACGGCGCCGAAAATTCTGGGAGGTATAAAAAATGGTACAGCAAATTAAGCAAAACAGGACAGTCAAATGTATCCGTTAATAATATCGTACACCAGAAGGGGGATTGGAGTTTTCTACGTCCTTCTAAAGTACGTAGGCCAATAAAAAGGCACTTAGATTCATAAGGTACAGAAATTAAACGTGATAATGAGCGTGCAACGAATTTAAGAAAGATGCGCTGAAGTCTCTCGATACAAGAGATAAGATTTGAGACATGAGGATTCCATATAACGGCAGCATATTCCAACTTAGATCTAACGAAAGACGTATAAATGTATTTATGCGTGTACGGATTAAAAGACTCAGAGCAGTTTCTCTTCAAAAAACCAAGCATTTTATAAGCTTTAGGAAGTATATACTAAACATGAGCTACAAACGACATAGAACTATCAAAAACAACACCTAAATCAAGTTTAGAATTCGAAGTGTTCCAATTAATGAAATTAATATTAAATATCACTAGAAATGGGATTCGTGGATTTATGAAATGAAACATGTAAACACTTATTATCGGCATATAACAGATATTTTGACTTAATAAAGCAACCATCAATATCATTAATATAAATTAAACAATAACGGGCCAAGGATGCTCCAGGATGGGACACTCCAGACGTTTGGCAATAGGGCAAGGATTAAAACCTTTCAATAAATACGGAGCAAATTCCATTTGCTAAGTAAGACTTAAGCCATAGCAAAAAATTGGAATGGAATCCCATTTAACTCAATTTTGACAAGAGAACGTAATGATACTTTTGCATTTTTTTTTTGTTCCATTTGGAACACAGAATACAACAATAAGTATCCTGTTTTTCTATAATTCGGTATATTATAATGCCGCGAGGTTTTTTATCCAGGATGATTTGTCTACAGTTGCCATGCGAAGCTGAACCAGTCACTTTGTTCGGTTTCACAAAAAAAATTACACTTTATTTAATGATCCCCTCTTGTTCCATGATGGATTAAACCAATAGCAAAGATGATATGTTGACACATATATGTACATACATACAAAATAATTTCGCGAAAAGTTCAATTTGAAAATTTACAATGTTTTAATAGAGACTACCTATACGCAATTATATAAAATTAACCAAATTTAAATTCATACCACACACTCTCCCAAAAACACCTATGTATGTAATTTGTTATAGCAGTGCTCCCGCAGTTATGGCGTGGTTTATAGCCAACAATGAAGCCGTCTGTCTATACGTTCATGCTACGTACAATATTCAGAGAAATTTTACAAAAATTATAACACACAAAATGTGTTGGTTACACATACATACATACATACAGTGAAATAATACATGAAACCGAACTTGCTATGGGACCCATTTCGGAGCATCGTTTGAGTTATATTTTTCGCACTTCATTTTATTACGCACCTTATTTGTTTTTGTTTTCCTTTCCAAATTATTATATTTTGTTGTCCAATAGGTATTTGTTTTGCTGTTTTTTCTTCACTGAAATTTCGTTTTGGGGTTAATATGTTGTTTTTCTTTAGTTTGTTGCGTTGTCACTTTTTCGTTTAAAAATTTCCTCTTAAATTAGAGTAATTTATGATATAAATTTTCTCTTAAGAGATATGTAGTAGTTTTTGACAAAAATTTTTGAAACTTAACTCTTTGTTTGTCCGAGAATTTGCACAAAAACGAATGTATTTGTTTCAGATTTAGTGTTAGATAAGATATTTTAATAATAGAAAAACACATACATTTGTTTATAAACGCAAAGCCTGAAAAAGAAACAAATTTTAAAATGTTTATTGATGCTCGAACGAAACTAAAGAAAGAAATTTATTTGTTTTCGCTTTTTTTATATGTACATGTACATAAGAATATGTATATTTTTTCACTCACCTTTTCTATAACAATGACTTCGTTAATTTAAATAGGAGCTGTGTAGACGAACGCAAATTACATGCCAACTTTTTCCAAGTTGGTTACTGTACATATTTCTTTGAAATCAGTAAAAATCTTGTTATACACTTTCACTACAATATAGTTAATTTAAAAAATTTCACAAAACATTTGCTAATAAGCAAATCTTCAACCGAAAACCACAATAAATTTTACAAGAAAAATATTCCGACCACAAAGTACGTTCTGTCGAAAACGAGAGAAGTTTCATGTAAAAAAAAACATATTGTCATCAGGGCTGCCAGAAAATTTTGCTCAAAAATCTGCACTTTTATGGAAAATCATCAGCATTTTCGGCATATTAATTTCGAAAATCGGCATGAGTTTTTCATTAATTTTTTTACCTAAGGTAAGTCTAGACGATATGTTGAATCAGCATATTTATGGTGAAAAATTTTAAGATTTTAAGGCAGAATTAGTTTGTACGTCCTGTTCTGTTCTGAATCAGCTGTTTTGTTTCTGTTTAGTTGAAAATCTGTATGTGTGGATAGTTTTTCCTTTTTCCTTCTGTTCTGTTGTGGAAAGATCTGAAGAAAATAGAATTCAACGTTAAGTGACAGCCAAAAATGTGTATGTATTAGTGTGTTGTGATACTTTTTGTACAAGTCGCATCAATTCTATAGGTTGCCAGCTGATTTTTTTTCACAGAATATGTAATTGCAAAATATTTTATACGGAAAAGAGCGGCACAAAACAGCAACAGAAAGTAAAGACTATTGAAGCCTTCCTTCGGATTTTGCAACTTCTCGCGAATTTTTGCAAACTTCGCAATAAAAGAGACTTTTTGCTGAAAGCTACTAAGAGTTTTGCCGATTAAAAAAAATAATAAAAGAATTGCGGCCCGTCGCCGTGAAGAAAAAAACTTTTTCAGTCACGTACCAAACTTTTTTAAGAGTTGTGAGCACGTGCGTTTTTTTGAGAGTGTATGTGTGCCACGTGCTCGCATGAAATTTATATCCAGAAATTTACTTTAAATAAATAAAAAAAATATTAGATGTACGCTATTAATTTATATACCATTCAATAAAGGACAAAAGTAAGTATCAAAATTAGTAGATGCAATTTTTTTAATTGCTTGATTTCGAAAGTTATAACACAGCAAACTTTTTATAAAAAAAGTTTTCATTTTATAATATCAAACCGATTTAGTGTGCGCCATTGACACAAATATCAATCAATAGAAAATGTATATACCATTCAGAACTAGTAACTGTCATATTCAGATTAACTTTAGTTCAGAAGTTATAGCCCAGGAAACTTTTTACTAGCAAAAAGAAAGTTTTGCATCAAAAAATCAAAACCTTTAACTGTGCGCTATTGACACATGTACCAATCAATTAGATATTAAAATACCTATTGGAGCTGGTAACGCTCATATCAATATTTACTTTGGACATGAAGTTATAGCCCAGCAAACTTTTTACTGACAAAAAAAATTTTTGTCCCATTAAACCAAAACGGTTGATTGTGCGCTATTGACACATATCTCAATTGATTGCATAGGCTACATGTTATATGGCCTCAATTTAAAATGGTTATATAAGGTTAAATATATATATATATATATATATATATATATATATAATAGTGTTTTCACACTGACATGGTTTTAATAATGGTTGGTTTTAACGTTAAAATCAACTCTTAAAAGCTAGTCTTATCACACAAATTGTTGTTGTTAAAACCAACATAAAACCATTTTTTTTAATTGGTTTTAAGTTGGTTTTATGATATACAACCTTGTTTTCACTGTGATAAATTCAGTTCTGCCAAGTTAAAATAATCGGAAGCAGCTGGTAATTTGTATGCTAGTGAATAATAATAGATGTCGCTTGAAAGATTTTCAACTTAAAAACGGATGCAGGAGCAACAATAGTCAAACAATTATGGAAACAAGGAATTTTTTGGAAGAGATGTATTTGTGCATTTTTAATATACAATAACTTTATTTCTCATCACTTCTTCACTTGTATTACTAGTTCCATTATTTTAAAACATTTATTTACAAAATATAAATTAATTTCAATTTTATAACGCATTGCAAAATTTCCAAGTTTTTCATACAAACAAAAACAGTTGTTGCACAGTTTGTCAAAGAAGTGTTATAAAAAGAAGAAAAATACAGTACACGCATTTCTGCAGAAGATTTATTTTATTTTTGAGCAAAGTAATTAGACAGTGTGAGTTAAAACCTGAATTTAACAAGCTTGCAGTGTGAATGCAAAATTAGCTGTTTATGGCTTTAACGTTAAAACCAGGTTTTAACTTTCAGTGTGAAAACACTATCAGATAACCAAAACTGAGGGGTTAGTGTAAAGGTAAAGAATTTTTCCAAAAAATTCAAACCAACCCCATAATTTCGCATTTTTAACCCCAATGTTCATAAAAAAATGAAACTAATTTGAAATAAAACTTATGAAAATTTTTTATGGAAAATTTTAAATAAAATACATCCCAAATTCGTTTAAAATTTTATGGAAATGGGGTAAGTATTTTGGAAACTTTAACCCCCTGTTTCTCTAAATGCGAACGATATATTCGATCGAATATTAATATTGGAAACAAAAACAAATTTCAGTTTTTTGTTTTTGTTTTTGATATAAATGTTCGATCGAATTTATCGTTCGCATTTCGAGAAACAGGCCCTAAATTTTTATTAAAATAAAATATTTAAGTTGATCGTAATCTGCCCAAAAAAATTAAATGATTGGAAAAATTAAAAATGCTTGAATAGAAAATTTTAAGACCATTTTAAATTAAGGCCATATTACATGGAGCCTATGCAAACAAGTTATTGCTGCAGTGCTACCAGCCAGCGAATACTATCGTATTTAACCGTCCCTGGTTTTTTATTTGTAACATCACTATTATCGACATACTTTAAAATAAAAATATATTTGTTAATAATTGCACAGATAAGATAATAATAATCATTATTAATAATAATATTTGTTATTAGTTCCAATTCGTAGTGGTAGTTCTCATTTGTGCTGCCAGATATAAAGCCGAAGGTCCATACCATCCGTTCAATGCGTAGTTGCGTTTTATGCATGTGTCAAAAAAGTAGAATCAAAGTAATTTTATGTGGCAAGTTACAGAACAAAACGCAAAGAACGTATAGGCGCATAGGACGGATAAAGTAGATCTACTTTCTACTTTTGTATCCGTCTCATGCACCATGAAAAAACGTCAGCTGCTTTTGAAAGCGAAAGATGGCAAATTATATTATATTTTCAATGATATCGATAAAAACGTTAGTGTGGTGGATTTAAATTTTAAGTTTTTTTGTTATAAAAAAGTTTATAATAAATGAAAAATATTTTGTAATAAAGATTATAACTATTTTCAAGAATAAAATATATTAAAATCAGTTTTTAACATAAATATTTCAAAAACAAAATTTGCATTCTAGTTATCGATTGCTTTTGTGTACTGAGTGTCATCTCTGTTGTGTTTATTATTATTTAAGCAAGTGCAATGGAGGAGAAGCTAATTGAAGCTGTGAAAAATCACGAAATTTTGTATAATAAAAGCCTACTCCTCTACAAAATATTATATAGATAAACTCAATGAATTGAGTGAATTCATTTAAAATCACAATTTCACTTTCCATTTTTGCAAGAACTGTTTTTATTTTTAAAAATATTCACACTACAGCTGATCACAACAAAAATATTTGGCGCATAAAACGTATTGCATGTAACTTGAACTTATAATCGAAGAGAACGTACAGAAACGCATACAACGCATATGCATAGAACGGATGGTATGGACCTTCAGCTTAACTGTGCTATCAGTAGATGAACATAACTATCTACATCATCTTAACCTGTATTATCAGTAGCTGCACACTAGAGTTGGTCATAGTTGTTCCTTTGCGGATTGTTCCTTTTTGTTCCCAACAAAAAAAAGAACTAGTTCGTTCTTTTCGTTCAGTTGTTGTTTTTCGGTTAGTTGTTCAGTGAAAAACAAAACAGAGATTATGCAGTCATTGAATCCTCTTCAATTTTTTATTCGTGTGTTAATATTCTAAATTAATTTCATTTCATTCTTAATAACCTTATTTAAGTAAATTTTTTTATTGAAAATGCTTTAAATGAAGTTTGATCATTTGAAAACAAATTTTAATCACTTTTTTAATACTGATTTATATTCAACACAACAAATTATTTCTTTTAATTGAGTAAAAATTTTCCTGCTTATACGTATTTTCATTTGTGCTTTGTAGTGTTATTTGTTGTATACTTTTAGTAAGTAAAAGGTAAAAATTAATATTTTGAAATTTTTAAAATGAAATCCGTAATTAGTTTAAAAAAAATTATAATTACTTTTTTAATCTTAACAATCTTTTTCCCAATCCGTTTTTTAGTTCAATACTACAAATTATTTCTATTAATTTTTTAAAACTCGCTTGTATATTTCACTAAGTACCTATACATTTTCTTTTGCTTGTTTTGATTATTGTGCTAAATAATTTAATAGGCACACTACATTTGTATCTTTTTAACAGTATGCAAAAAAGAAACTATATTTTACTTTAAATCTTTTACATGTGTATTGGTCAGGAACAGAGAATAAGATAAAAAACAAAACAAAGACCAAAAATGATCGAACGAACAAGAAAGACCAAAATAACAAGAAAGACTAAAAGAACAACAAAGACAAAAAGGAACAACTAGTCTGAACTAGTTCACATCGTTCACTTATGGGAATAGTTCAATTGAACTAATTCGTTCTTTTTGGGTGCAACCCTACTGCACACTATTATTGACATTTTATAAAAAGTCTGCGAATAGGAAAATATTTACGAAGTTGTAAGTTTCATGTGGAATAACTTCTAAGGTCCAAAAATTCAGAAAATGGCAGCCACCAATTTAAAAAAGTGGTTTTATTTTCTATCGATTGGTATATGTTGCAATACGATAATATCAGTATTTACTATTTTATAAGTATAAAACTTTTGTCCTTATTTTTGTGCTTTGGATGAGTTTTCTAGGATATAACTTCTTAAATAAAGTAATTCAGATAATGACAGAGATTGATTCTGAAAGGCATTTTTATTATCTATAGAAAGATATATAATTTTATATCTGACATACGATAGTTACTATTTTATACGCATTAAACTTTTTTGTTAAATCTTAATGAAATAAAATTTTTTATTTGGGCATAGCTTTTGAACTAAAGTAATTTAGAATATGAGAGTCAGAAATATAAAAAGGTATTTTAATTTCCTATCGATTAGCATGTGGTTTAATTGAGCACAATCAATACTTTTCATTTTATATACAAGAACAAATTTTTGGTTGGAGTAATTTTCGAAAGTAGTTTTCTCCATAGTTACTCAAATAAAAATAATGACGTCTATTAAATCTGATTCTACTCGTACGACAGCATAGAACTTGATACTTTTTTTTTAAATAAAAGTAGAAATTACATAATTTTATTGATTTGCAAAATCAGTATTTTTTTATTTATTAACACGAGGTTGCCACTTGCACACTTACGTCCCTTTTCACAATGTATAGTTATAGTTGAACTTTAACTGACAGTTCTTCATATAAAACTTGCCGTTAAAGTCCCTGTTATCTTTTAACCATACATTGTGAAAAGGTTCGTTAGTGGGAAAAACTGTATTATCACAAAAATTATGAAAATTTTTAAAAGTTTGCTGGACTATAACTTCTGAACTAAAGCAATTCAGAAAAAGACTGTCGCCAATTCTAAAAAGTATTTTTGTCCATTATTGATTGGTATATGTCTAAATAGTGCACAATGAATCGTTTTGGTTTTATAAGACAAAAGCTTTTTCCTATTTTCAACGACCCAAAAAAGTTTTCTGGGCTATAACTTCAGAACTAAAGTAAATCAGGATATGACAGTTATTAATTCTAAAAGACATTTTAATTCCTAATCGATTAGTATATGTGTCAATAGCGCATAGTTAACGGTTTTGGTTTTATAGGACAAAACTTTTTTTGTCAATAAAAAGTTTGCTGGGCTATAACTACAGAACTAAAGTGAATCAGGATATGATATTTATTAATTCTAAAAGACATTTTAATTCTTAATTGATTGGTATATGTGTCAATAGCGCACAATAAACTATTTTGGTTTTATAAGGTAAAACTTTTTTTGTCAATAAAAAGTTTGCTGGGCTATAACTTCTGAACTAAAGTAAATCGGAATATGACAGTTACCAGTTATTAAAGGTATTTTTGTGGTTAATGCATTGGTACATGCAACAATAAGGCACAATCAATACTTTCCATTTAGCAGTTCAATTACCATATGAGGGTATATATATAAATTTATTTCATATGTTTGAATCAAGGTTGGCAACCGAAACAAATAACGGTATCGGTATTGATAGCGGTACAACTATTTTTTAAATATCGGTATCGGTAACGGTATCGGTATTTTTTTTTTCGGTATCGGTATTACCGGTACATACCGTTACCGAGTTTATAATACCGGTATACCGATATAACTGCTAAATTTGTTAATTCAGACAGTGGACATAGCAAAAAATCTTTTTTTTTTTTTGTTAAATTACTTCGAAAAGGGAGTATTTTTACATTAACATAAAAAGTATTTAGACTTATATGTTTCTATATACGTTTTTATATTTTTATTAAAAAATAATTTATTAAAAAAGTAAAATAAGAAAACTGCAGTTGAACCCAGTGAAAGAAAATGGAAGTCATTATAGCGGAAGTACATTTTCATTGCTTCCAAAAAATCGATATTTTTAATTTGCCAAGGTGAGCAAAAAACCATGTAGAAGCTTATTTTAGTCACACAAAACCTTGTAACTCCTCAATAGTGTTAGAAAATACTCAACAGAATTTAAAAAAAAAATTATTTTTTTAAAGAAATTTATGAACTATTTTTAGTCTAAAATTTAAAAGTTATTTGCTTAAATTTACATGAAAACACTGTTTCGGGCTTAAATTCGTATAAAAAGAAACGAATTGTTAAAAAAGGCAACTATATACCATTTTTCCTAGATGAAAATATTATCATAGAACACAAAAAAGGGAATTTTTCTTAATATCGCTTCCAATTCAGTGAGCAGGCATCGAAAAAGAGAACTTCTTGCAATGACAACCCTATGTAAAAATCATTAGATCGGATCGAAATTTGCACTACTTCCGCATCGTAAACTCTACATTTTCATGACTTTTTTGGAGTCTCTTTTTTTACTGGGAAACTTTGCATTTTGGTTAATTAAACAAAATAATAAAAATAAATACATACAGTGTATGTATTATTTATATTACACACGAAGTACATGTAGAATTGTATGCACTTAGTAAAATTCGAAAATTCGTATTCGAATTCTCGAATATTCGTCCGTTTTTAGATATATTCGTAGTCGCCAAATTCAGACGAAACGAATATTTCAATATTTCAATTCAAATTTTTTGTAATTTTTTTTTTGCAATTGCCGGGAACTCAAAAGCAAATTCTATTTGTTATTACTTTCTACCTTTTCAGCCCAAAATATTTATTGGCAAATGTTATGTTTAATGTTACAAATTATATCCCTTATTCATAATAAGTTTCATTTTCTAAATCTAACAACGTTTGCCTTCTCCAGTGGACAAAGGTTGGTAAAAATGTCCATTTTTTACACTTTTTCTCCAATATTTCTTAAACTGTAACCGAAAACCCATAAATGTTGCACACTTTTTTTAGCTTTTGGATAGAAAAAAATCCACTTTCAAAAATCTTTTTTATCTGATCAAAAACATGAGCTTGGCATCGATTTTAATTTTTCATTAGCTAAAAGTTTACCCATTTTTGTGCTTTGTGACTCCGCCCCTTTAAAGGATATATAGCATAAATTCCAGACTAGAGCTCTTTGACACCTCCTCAAATGCTGTATAAAATTTCATAAAAAATCGGACAGCTAGTTTAAAAACTGCAGAATTATTTCAAATTTAAAAAAAATCCCCACTATGTATCGGGTACTTTAGGCCCCACCAGAAGGCAGCGTCGGATCGAGGTAAAAAATTAAGACCGCATTTATGGCAGCAAACCTCATATTTTAGACAATTTCATATAAGGTATAGTCAGCTCAATTCGCTTTAAGAAATTTATACTTGAAATGTCAAGAAAATGTACTGAAAAATGTGTATTGACATCCGAAGTATATTCAATTTACAAGGGGCGAAAATAGTCACCTGATCCCTTGCTACCACCTAGTGTGATTTCGCCTTGGCTACAAAAATACTAAAATTCGCCTTGGTCTCCACCTGACATGAAATTTAGCGGCGGCGGCTGAAAATAGGCTGAGTCGGCTTAACAATTTTTACAAGTGTTTCAAAGTAAATCTTATTTTGTACCACAGAGCGGGAAAAATTGCTAGAAAATTATCATATAAAATAAAACAATTCTTATTAAACATAAAATCAATATAGAATTGAACAATTTTTCATCAGCAGCCGCCGCCGAGAAAATTGCTCGGCGCAGGTCACTGCTGGACGCCATGCTGAATGGCGGCAGTGCTGCCAACGACTGAATATAATTGTATTTAGCCATCCCTGGTCGTGAAATACACCACTGTTATCGACTCTAAATTAAAAAGGTAATTTTATTGTTTAAATTGTTTAATATTTATGAATAATTGCAAATTAAAGCTAATAATAAAGATTATTAATATAAATATTATATATTAGTTCCAATTCGTTGTGGTAGTTGGTATTTGTGCTGCCACATAAAACTGTGCTATCTACATCTTATACCTGTACTATCAGTAGCTGCACGCTATTATTGACATTTTATAAAAAGTTTGCGAATAAGAAAATATTTACGAAGTTGCAAGTTTGATGTGGTATAACTTCTGAGTTCCACAAATTCAGAAACTGACAGCCACCAATTTAAGAAATTAGTTTTGTTTTCTATCGATTGCTATATGTTACAATAAGATAGTGTAAGTGGTTTCTTTTTAATGAGTGGAAAACGTTTTTCCTTATTTTAGATCCTTCACCGACTTTGCTAGGATATAACTTCTGAAATAAAGTAATTCAAGCAATGACAGTCATCAATTCTGACAATAAATTTTATTATCTATAAAAACATATATGTGTTAATACCTTAAAGTAAATAGTTATTATTTTATAGGCAAACAAGTTTTTTTGGTCCATTTTCGTTACAAAAATTTTTTTATTGGACTATAACTTCTGAAATAAAGTATTTCAGAATATGAAAAAAGCTATTTCTGGAAGGTATTGCAACCCTGTATCTAATTTTATATACCTTCATAGGGTACAAGAAACTATTTCCTATTTATACTCAACAAAAAAATAATTCTAAACGCAATTTTCAAGAGCATTTTTCTCCTTTAGAAACTAAAATAAAAATAGTGACAGCTAGTAAATCTGATTCTGCTCACACAGTAGCATTAAAATTAATAAACTTTATTGAAATTTAGTTTAAATGTACCTATTTTTATCATGTTACAAAATCTCTATTTTTTTACAAAGTTTGTTTACATATTTTACTAGGAAGAATACCGCAAGGTTGCCACACACATACTTAATGTGCAAAACTGCATTATCATGAAAATATTGCAAAGTTTGTTAAAGTTAATTCACAAATAACTTATGAATTCAAGCATTTCAGAAAATGACTGAGGCTTAATCGGAAACCTACTTTTAACCTTTATCGATTGGTATATGATTTATTTCGGTACAATGAATGATTTAAACTTTTTAGGCAAAACAATTGCTTACTAAATTTTTGACTTTGAAAAGTTTGCTGGGCTATAACTTCTGGGTGCAAGTATTTGGAAAAATAACAATTACTGTTTTTGAAAGGAGTTTTAGTTCCCTATCGATTGGTATTAGTCGCTATATGGTACATTGAACAGTTTTTCATTTGTGGGCCAAACAAGTTTTCCCTAATTTTAGTGACCTTAAAAAGTTTGCTGGGTATAACTTCTGAACGCAAGTATTTAGGAAAATAATATTTACTTTTTTTGAAAGCAATTTTGATTCCCTATTGATTGGTACTAGTCGCTATATGGTACACTGAATGGTTTTTCATTTATAGGCAAAACAATGTTTTACAAATTTTTGGACTTTGAAAAGTTTGCTGGGGTATAACTTCTGAGTGCAAGTATTTGCAAAAATAACAGTTACTGTTTTTGAAAGGTATTTAGGTTCTTTATTGACTTATACTAAATGCTATATGATACATTGAATAGTTTTTTAGTTATAGGTGAAACAAATATTTTCTTATTTTGGTGACTTTAAAAAGTTTGCTGGGGTATATCTTCTGAATTAAAGTGTTTGAGAAAATGACAGTTGCATCTTTTAAAAGCTATTTAAATTGTCTATCAATTGCTATTAGTTGCATTACGGTATAATGAACTGATTTTGTTTTATTGCCAGAAAACTTTGTTTTTAATTTGACTGACATTCAAAAGTTTGCTGGGTATAACTTCTGAATGATAATGTTTCAGAAAATGACAGTTACTTTTTCTTACAGCTATTTTAATCTTCTAACAATTCATATTTAATAATTAATGCTACAAAAATTAGTTTTTGTTTTACAAGTGAAAGAACAATTATTTAATATATTTGTGATTTTCAAAGGTTTGCTGGGCTATAACTTCTGAATGCAAGTAGTTGGAAAAATGATTATTACCAATTCTAAAAGGTATTTTGATTCCCTATGAATGGTACTAGTCGCTATATGGTACATCGAATAGTTTTAGTTTTATGGGCCAGCAAACTTTTTCCAGAGTGCTATTTTCAAGTGCTCTGTTCTTCTAGAGTATGGTAATGAAAAAAGTGACAGTTGTAAAATTAGGTTCTACGCCCTCTAATGTACCTAACTTAGTTATTGTTCTTTTTAAATTAATTAGTTATTACTTATTTTCAGTGCAATAAATATGTTAATTATTTTGCCAAAAGTTGTTTACTTTGAAAAAGTACTTTTTTTGCAACTCTGAAAAAGTTTGTCAAATAACTGTAAAAGTTTGTCAAAAAGTTTGTTTTCTTCTCGGCGATAACACTACCAGTCAATTGACTGCTCATAATATAAGATGGTGCTACAATGCGCTACAAACCACCACCTGTGGTTTCTTATGTGATCGCTCAAAAGATTTCAGAGTGCGAGCGAAACTACATGCGAGTTTATGCTACAAAGTGTAGCACGTTGTAGCTTCTTCTCTTTTGTTTTTGTTTTTCTGTCATCGTATTTTTCTGTTTTTTTTGTGCATGCATTTTCTTTGTGAAATTGTGATTATTTAATAAACTTATGTGTGTTAAAATCAAATAAAAATTAAATTAAACAAAATATAAGAAACTTGTGTGTTAAGTTTGAAAATCTTGAAGTAATGGAAGTGGATACCAAAAAATTTATTAAAGAAAAATTAATGTAATCAAAAGAAATCATCTTGTTCAATATAGCGTTCACTCTGACATCTTATAGCATGATATATCACAAACTATTATCGCTTCTATCTTCGCTTCGCTTCTAGCGGCCACTCTGTCATCAGCCTTACAAAGGAATATAACATATAGTGTAACTGCTCACTCACTTAATTGTTTTTTTAGGGTTCCGTACACCAAAGGTGAAAAAAGGAACCCTATTACTTTCGCTACGCTGTCCGTCTGTCCGGCACACGGTATTTTCTCAGGAACCGTAATTGCTACGGACCTGAAATTTGGACAGAGTATGTAGAACCTTGGCACTACAACAACAAATACATGAGAATTAAAAATTAAAGGGTGCTCCAAAACGAGCGACGAAAAATGTTAAAATCCCATGTAATATACATACAATTGTATGTATACATATGTAAATATGTCGTACATATGTGTATTGACACTTGAGATTTTTAAAATTAGTGTATCTTTATATAGACTACAACAATTAACATTAAAATATTAAAAAATTTAAATTAAAGCGTGGTCCATCAGTTAATGCAATTTTGACTATGTAATTGTGACAACTTGCTATATCTTGGAAGCCGTAAGAGGTAAACTCTTGAAATTTTCAAAAACGGTAAAACTAAAAAATCCAAAAATTATAAAATCGTCAAGCTGAAAAAAAACGCCAAAACCTGAAAAAAATCGCCAAAATTTAAAAAAAATCGCCAAAATTTAAAAAAAATCGCCAAATCGAAAAAATAAATAAAAAATTCTAGCACTTAAATAAATCACCAATCTCGAAAAAATCGTCTAAATGAAAAAAATGGCCAAAATTAAAAAAACGCCAAAAACCGAAAAAAAATCACCAAAACGCGAAAAATGCGCCAAAACCAATATAATTGCTTATGTGAAAAAAACGCCAAAATGAAAAAAATTGCCAAAATTAAAACAAAACGCCAAAAACCGAAAAAAATCCTCAAAACGAGAAAAAAAGTGCCAAAACTAAAAAATCGCCAAAACCAAAAAAAAAATCAGCTATATGAAAAAAACGCCAAAATTAAAAAAAACGCCAAAACAAAAAAAATTGCCAAAATAAAAAAAACGCCAAAATAATAAAAATCGCCAAAGTTAAAAAACTTCAAAAACCAAAAAAAAATCGCCAAAACGTGAAAAGAAGTGCCAGAACTCAGAGAGAGCCAATAAATTCAAAAAACCCCCAAACTAAAAAAAACGCGTAAGACCGAAAAAAATGCCAAAGCTATAGTTAATATTGGCTAAAGTTCGTATTGAATTACATATCTCGTGTCCGTACGGAAACCTTCGTCGCACTTCACTGAATTTATTTTTTATTATAAAATGATATAAAAATAAATAAATAATTTAAAATAAACCACAAATGCATCTTGCTTTTTACAAATACATACATATCTAAAATTTTGAAAAGATATATAAACTAAATTAAATTTTGTAAATTTTTTTTAAATGTTGTGTATACTTATCTTTTTTAACACTTTTAAATTTTTACTTTACACAGACAGAATTCTAGTTTTTTCCCATAAAACTCGATGTTGTAGAAGTTTTGGCATATGTACATTAGATGTCCCACACTAACATATATGCTAGAGTAGAACAACTATAATTAAAAAATAAATCCATCATCACTTGACTATCAATATTGAATTCAATATAAATTGCTGCAATTGTGTTAGTGAAAAAATTTTGTTTGTGTTAGTTTCAGTCATTCATTTTTTGTAGAGATATTAACCAAATATATTTATTAAATTATATAAAAAATATTTGGCACTATTCGAGTTATATTTGCACCATTTAGAAAGAGTTACAACACGAAAACAATATTTCCAATTCCCATCACTGTGTCAATCATATATGTTTTTATTTCAGGTGGCATCTTTGTTCGATTGCTGAAAACTTGCTCGTCATTCAAAATTGTAGGAATTTTTCCAAATCGTCTTGAAAGAAAAATAATTGTTTGAAAAGACAAAAGTGTTGTTGAAAGTTGGATAATAAGCTAAGAAAAGTAACATACACCCGTCATATATTCAATTTAGTACTTTGTGAGATATACATATATAAAAATGTTTGGGCGTCAAAGTGGTCTTAGTAGTAGCGGAGGCAGTGGATCCAATTTAGTGGAATTTCGTGCCGGTAGAATGAATTTAATCGGAAAAATGGTTCATCCGGATACACGAAAAGGCTTGGTATATTTAACACAAGGTGACGATGGCCTTATGCACTTTTGTTGGAAAGATCGTACTACTGGAAAGGTAAGTTCATAATTGACTTTGTTTTTCTACTCGACTGTTAATCTGTATAAAATTGAAAGGTTGAAGATGATTTGATTGTTTTTCCTGATGACTTTGAGTTCAAACGTGTAGAACAGTGCAAGACTGGACGTGTTTATGTTCTGAAATTCAAAACTTCTAGTCGTCGTATGTTCTTCTGGATGCAAGAAGCCAAGACGGACAAAGATGAAGAATTGTGCCGGCGAGTAAATGAAATAATGAATAATCCACCATCAGCAACTCGTGGCGGACAAGATGGTGGTGATTTACAGTACATGTTAAATAATATGTCGCAACAACAATTAATGCAATTATTTGGTGGCGTGGGACAAATGGGTGGGCTAAGCTCTTTACTGGGTTCAATGAAGTATGTTTTTTAAACTATGTACATATGTATGCATATATGTAAATGTGTTCAATAATATTTATGATATTTGATTGCAGTCGGTCTTCAGATAGTTCTCGAACACCATTATCTAACCGAAATAGTAGTAGCGCTGCTAGTGGTCTCTTAACACCTGAAAATACCAGTTCTGCTACACGTACACCTTCAGCTCCCAAGGGCAAAATCAGCAAGAGGGGTGCATCCTCAAACAGTGAAAATAGTGGTGAAAGCAGCGGAGGATCTGGCAGTTCAGGAGCAGGCGGTAAGAAATTTAATACAGCTGCCAATCCAATCCAATCCTACTTATCCAACCTCTCACCAGAAGCTGGCTCTGGTCGTTCACTCAACATTGATTTTTCATCTGCCTTGGCTGGATCTGAAGTTGTCAATGATCTCATATCCGATCCAGAACGGGTCAATACTCTATCTTTGCACCTACCAGAAACTGAAGATGGCGATGAAAATAAAAAACAACAGATCAAAGACACAATTGCATCCCCCCAATTCCAACAGGCACTTTCTTTATTCTCCAATGCCTTACAATCGGCTCAATTGGGTCCCGTAGTTTCGCAATTCGAGCTCACGCCTGAAGCTGTTGCTGCTGCTTATTCTGGCAATTTGGAGGATTTTGTTAGAGCTTTGGAGAAAGCTTTACCAACCGGGACTACTATGTCATCTTCCAATAATTCAAAAACGAAGGACTCTTCAGCTGATGTCAAAAAAGAGAACGAAGATAAGTCTGTCGAAAAGAAAGAATAGTTATCATTCATACTTTGCAATAGCGTGAATTATTATTACTACACTTTACTCTTTTTTGTAATATATAGTTCAAAACTCATTGAACATGTTATTTTTAAAAGTTCAAGATCTGATGACATCTTCAATGGGATATGAAAAAAGCGCACTTTAGTTTCGCGCAATAAATATGCATAAAAAATTAATACAAGTTTTAAAAATTAGTTTAAGATTTTCTTCTTGCTGAAATATTGCTAAATTATCGAGATAAATACATATTTTCGAAACGAAACGAGCCAAATTTTTGTTAAAAACGGCCCTGGGGGTCTACTCTCGTTATTCGAAACGAAACAAAATGCTTTCGAATTTACGTGTTGTTAATAGAGATGTGCACATAAGCGTTTTTTGACTAACCACACGCACGCTCACGCGGAAAAATAGTTTCTCACGTACTTTCACGCACGAATGTTATTAAAAATTTTCACGATCACGCACGCTCACGAATAAAATATTCTTAATCACGCACGAGTGGTTTACAACTTATCACGATCACGCACGCTCACGAAAAAATATATAGTCAAATCTATGGTTTTTGTGTTTTTACACATACATATGTATGTATGTACATATATATGCACGTACATATATATGTAAAATTTACATTTCACAGTGGGACTTTAAAAAAATAAATGGTAATAAATCTGGAACTTCTAAACTACTAATTGAATTTATATAAAACTTCTAACATCCGTAGAGGAGGACTTAGGCTTTATAACACATGTCATGACAGCCTTATGGATTGAGCTGGTGAGGAGTTACAGTGGGCCAAAGTGGACCACCTGGGACTCAAAAACTTCTGAGGCTTGTAACTTTTTTTTTAAATTTTTCGGGATAAAGCATTTTGAGCTTAGAAACAATTTCCTAATATGTGTTTCCTTACCTCTTAACTTTACTTAAGACAAAAAATGTTTTTTTTTGCCTTGACTTTTTTAGTATTTTGCCTATAACTTTTTAGTTTATAGCTGTATTTTAAAATGAAATACAGCATTAATTTTTTGACGAAATTCTAAATAAAAATAAATTATGAATATCTACATTCGTGAAATCGGCAAAAGGCTAAAAAAACAAAATTTTTAATTTAAATTTTTTTAAATTTTTAATTTTTTTAAGTATTTTCAATTTTGTAAAAAACGTTTAGCACATTCTCTTTCTTTTTTATTTTTTTCACTTCTTTTTAAATTCGCAATTAATTTATTATTTATTATTATTGATTTTTAAAGTAAAATGGGCAAATTTTGAAGACAATTTCTTTTACAAATGTTGTTATTTGCTTTGTGATTTGCATTTACAAAACAAAACATCCGCTGTTTTCTTGTGGTTTTTGAAAGGGTAAAATCACACCAAAAAGTTAAAAGTGATTTTTAAAATCACAGTGATACAAAATATTTCTCATAGTTATACGATGTGTTTTTCGATTTAAGTATATTTAATGCTAATAAAACTTAGCTAAATGCTATTGCTACTGTTTTTTTTAAAGGTTTTTGTGCATTACTTTGCAGCGGCATCGGGAGGTGCTACCTGATTATGCTACTGCTAGGTTTTGTATAAGTCCGGATTTACATCTGTGTGACATGTGCCAAAGAAAGCGTAGCCACTAATTACTAATGAAAAATTGTTTGATTCAGATATATATTTATTTAAACAGTTTCCAATAATGTTGGATTCTATAAAATTGTCTATTAGTTATGTATGAAACTGTTTAACTTAATAAATAAGTTTCTGAATCAAATAGTTATTTATTAGTAATTAGTGGTTGCGTTCTGTTGGGCATGCCAGATCTAAACTCAGCCTAAGTTTCTAAGCCTGCTACGCTTATTTTGGTTTTGTAATTTCCAAAAATATTATTTGGAAATTCTCAAATAGTTTTTGAAAGGGCACTGCTACACGTTCAATATATATTGAACTCTATCCAGTATCGCGATATTTATTGTACGTGTAGCATGCAGTATTGATGGATTGAGATCCATATCGAAGAAAGGCGTAAACTATGGAATCCAGATCGCAGATTGCAGATCGCGTAATAAATATTAAATGTGTAGCATTTTCATGATATTAGATCGCGATACGTTAATAAGAAGTGAAATAAAACAAATAAAATAAAAGACGCAGTGAAAAATTTAACAAATAAAAAAGTAAAAAAGCTTATTACGTTTATGTAAAGTTTATTTTAATAAAAAGTAATGCCAGAAGATACTGAAAGCGAGTGGGTTATGCCGGTGTAATCGGATTTAACGACAGAAAAAATTATTTTGAAAGACTATTTTTAATTTATATATATAAATATTTATATATTTATTATTATAAAATAATTTATTTCAAAAGATTTAATACAGTTACATATGTACCTATGTATGTAGGAATGATATCTCGTGATAGCGTGAGAATTCGTGCGTGATTCTTAAAAATAGCTCACACACGAGTAATTTATTTTAAGTCCCGCTCACGCACTCGTGATTTTTTATAAATTTTATCACGATCACACGTGATTCACGAATGACACCATAAAATCACGACATTTGCACATATCTAGTTATTAACATACAAATTCGAAAGTATTTGCTTTCGTTTCGAATTACAGACTAGAGCCCCTTTTCTGTAAACCGAATCCAAGCAAACATCTCTTTTTCAAAACGAAAAAAAAGTTTTGGTGTTCTTTAAACCGAATTCACATAGTTATACTCGTTTATAAATCGGGTAAACATATCAGGTGGAAAGTAAATCGAATATGGTATTCTAATAAATCACTGAAGAAACACCAAAAAACAATTAGAATTAACAATTTGGAGTCTTTAATCCCAAATTATAACCAATTTACATGCACTTTGATACATTTAAATGTACAAAATTAGTTTTAAAAACGACTAGCTCTCAACGTGTTCACACTACTCTCCGGATAATTCGCGTGCATTAACTGTTTACCGTATTACTTGTTGTAGTTTCTCAATATAATAAAAAAAATATTTTCCTATTATTTATCTTCTACCATTCTTACGCAGTATTGCAGTGACTGGTAATAGTTTGCAAAAATTCCCCCTGCGCCCCCTTAATTGGGAAGAGAAAAAAATTAAACAGAGGAGGTTCTCCTATCGAGTTCACCTCCCTTCCAAAACAAAAGACATCAAACCCTAAATTCATTCTTATGTCGTCTAGTGACGAGAAAAAAACACTATCCGAATACTCCTGCTTTGCCTTACACCGAGCTATTCATTTAATGAGATATAATTTCCACCTCTCAATTGCGTGACGGTAAGCTTCTTTCTATTGCTTGTTAAAAATTCAGGTACTGCAAACAAATTCCTGGGTACTAAAGAACTTTTTGGTTTATGCACAATAACATGCAAGCTTCATGAGCATTCAAATTTCTCTAAAGGGACAATATTCGCCCCTTATCTAACCAAAATTCCCGAAAAAGAGATTATCGAAGAACTGCGTTCACAGGGGTTGTGGATGTGTACAAGTCTGAAAGAATAAACGACAATGTTAAATCTTTTTCAAGTGTAATTCTCCTAACGTTTGACCTTTACAATCCACCTGACACAATCGACGTTTCATGGCATAAAGTAAAAATTAGCGAATACATCCCAAACTCCACGCGCTGCAAAAATTGCCAATTGCTTGGTCACACGATGAAGCGTTGCAACAATTCCCCGTCCTGTGTAAACTGTAATTTACCGCCACATTCGCCCGTAGAATGTACTAGAACACTGCGCTAATTGTTTTGAAGGTCACCCTGCATCCAGTGTGCACACTTAATTTTTTTTTAATTCGGTAGATGCAACAAAAAGATTTGAATGAAATTCGGTAGAAAATTTTTTTATTCAGAGAAACATAAAAAATAACAGTTCAAAGAAACTAATCAGGTTCCAAAAGCGCATTTAAAACTTCACTTGTGATTGGAAATTAAACTACCATAAACAATGAAACATTTCCAATAATAAAAGTGTCATCCTCAGTTATTTGCCCTTACCCATTACATAGATATCTATGCTATGCATATATTAAATAATATACATAAATATGTAAGAGGAATTCAGTTCTTGTACATACATATCGTCACCTTAAAGACCAAACAACCTTTCAGCAAAAATTTCAAAATTGAGTTTTTTGTGGATTATTATTCCCTATATCATAACGCATATGTGTGCAAAATTGTTAACATCTACTATTACAAATGACCAAGTTATTACAGTACAGAGGATTGTTACGTACTAAAAAAAGAGGAAAATAAATCACCAAAAATCATGATACAATTTAAATTTTGTTGCATAGTGTAATTTAAGCAAACATTAGGCACTTTTTTTGTTTAAGCAAATAAAAGAAACTTTAACTGTTATTATTTAATTTAAATAATATTCATGTTTTCAAAGCAATACTTAATTGTTCATACTAATTAGTATTGCTGATAGGTTGTTTGGTTTCAGATTTTTACAATTCCAAATAACCTAAGCGCCATTTCATAGGCTGTGTTTAGAAAAACAAAGCTTTTTCAACCGATATATACTTCCGGTTTCATTTTAATCAGAATATATAATTTTCGTTTCAATATTGCAAACAGTTCCAATTTTATAAAGTTTTTTCCCTCTCCTGTAAGCTTTTGAAAACTGCTGATAGGTTATTTGGTCATTAAGGTGACGGTATGTAGGTTTTATAAAGCTACTAAAATAACTTTTATTATTATTATTATTTATTATTATATGTGAGATCCATTTATGAATTTAAACTTTTGTGCAAAAATTATTAAATCATTGGTAGGAATAAATATTTCATCTCCAAGGCACAATTCTTTGGTAAATATTAGGTTACTTATAGTTTCAGTTTTTAACCGATTTCTTAGTTCTGTTTTAATTATTTTCATGACAGAAAATGACAGCTCTGCGGCCGCACTTCTATGTGACAAAATAGGCAATTTACACATACCTGTATCGACTTAAATTACTAAATAACAATATTCGGTAGATTTCAGGCCTTGTTCGGTAGAATTGGTAGATTGTTACTCGCGGTCTCCACCTGACATAAAATGACTAACTTTAACATTAACTTCAAGTAAATGTTCAGTGTAGACTGGTCAAGTTAATGCTTTTTTCTAGTTATAACATTATTGTTAGTGCATTTGTTTTAACAACTCAGTTATAACTTGAAGTTGCAGCAAAATATCATGTCAGGTGGAGACATAGAGTTAAATTCACAAACATATTCGGTAGAACTACCGAATATCGGTAGAAGTGTGCACACTGCCTGCATCATCATTTACTCTACTTTTCACGATGTATGGTTAAGAGTTAACGTGAACTTTAACTGACAGTTCTCCATACAAAACTTGCCGTTAAAGTCCCTGTTAGTTTTTAACCATACATTGTGAAAAGGTACGTTAACTGTACAAAATTTAAACAACAGAAAGAATTACTAAAAATTAAAACAAAACAAAAATCCATGCGTGAAGCTTAGACAATATACAAAGATCAAAATAAAAACAACAACACTAACAACTCATCTTATTCAGCTATAGCAGCTTCAAACAAAAATACTACACCATTTTAACTTGTAATTGAGAAAATACAAAATCATTTTGAGAATTCCAAAATGATATTGAGAAAATACTAATTTATATCGAGAAATCCAAATTGATATTGAGAAACAACAAATTAATAATGAGAAATTCAATTTTATATTGAGAGAATTCAAATTGATAACGAGAAATCCAAACTTATATTGAGAGAATACAAGATGATAATGAGAATTTCAAATTAATATTGAGAAATAAAAATTAATATTGAGAAAATACTAATTGATAGTGGGAAATGCAAATTGATATTGAGACATCCAAATTGATATTGAGAGAATTAAAATTGATAATGAGATATCAAAATTGATAATGGGAAAAATCAAATTGATATTGAGAATTCCAAATTGATATTGAGAAACAACAAATTAATAATGAGAAATCCAAATTAATATTTAGAAAACACAAGTTGATATTGAGAATTCCAAATTGGTATTGAGAACATTCAAATTGATATTGAGAATTCCAAATTGATATTGAGAGAACACAAATTGATAACGGGAAATCCGAATTCATATTGAGAAAAACCAAAATGAAATTGAGAAAATCCAAATTCATATTAAGAATTTTGTTCGAAAATTTTTGGGAGAATGTACATATTTTAAAACGACACGTTTTCAATTATAAAATTTCCTATTTTTTCGGTCTTTTGCTGTTTTATACATATATTAAAACATAGTTTTTTGCAGTACTAAATGCGTACATACGTCGGCCTCTCTTTAGGATTCCGTACACCAAAGGTGAAAAGGAATCCTATTCCTTTCGCTACGTCCGTCTGTCCGTCACACGGTATTTTCACAGGAACCGTAACAGGTACGGACCTGAAATTTGGACAGAGTATGTAGAACCTTGGCCACTACAACAGCAAATACATGAGAATTAAATATTAAAGGGTGCTCCAAAACGAGCGACGAAATATATTAAAATCCCATGTAATATACATATATACAATTGTATGTTCATATGTATGTATATAGACACTTGAAATTTGTAAAATTATTGTATTTTTATATAGACTACAACAATTAAAACTAAAATTTAAACAAATTTAAATTAAAGGGTGGTCCATCAGTTAATGAAATTTTGACTATGTAATTTTGACAAATTGCTATATCTTGAAATTTGCAAAAAGCGTTAAAACTAAAAAATCCGAAAATTATAAAATCGCCAAACCGAAAAAAATCGCCAAAACCTGAAAGAAATCGCCAAAAATTAAAAAAAAATCGACAAATCGAAAAAAATCGACAAAATTAAAAAAAAATTCTAGCACTAAAATAAATCGCCAAATTCGAAAAAAATCGCCCAAATGAAAAAAATCGCCAAAATGAAAAAAACGCCAAAAACCGAAAAAATCGCCAAAACGCAAAAAAATGCGCCAAAACCAAAATAGTTGTTTATGTGAAAAATAAAATCGCCAAAATGAAAAAAAGTCCTGGTATTTGCGAGCAACGTCTTGGTTACTTAGAAGATATTATTGACAACGCTAAAATTACCATCATAACATATGTATATTATAAATGATTTTGTTTTTAAATATTTTTCTTTATATGTTTTGAATTCTCAATTTCATATTAATAAAATTTTCTCAATATGAACTTGGATTTTCTCAATATGAATTTGGATTTCCCGTTATCAATTTGTGTTCTCTCAATATCAATTTGGAATTCTCAAGATCAATTTGAATGTTCTCAATACCAATTTAGAATTCTCAATATCAACTTGTATTTTCTAAATATTAATTTGGATTTCTCATTATTAATTTGTTGTTTCTCAATATCAATTTGGAATTCTCAATATCAATTTGATTTTTCCCATTATCAATTTTGATATCTCATTATCAATTTCAATTCTCAATATTAATTTTTATTTCTCAATATTAATTTGAAATTCTCATTATCATCTTGTATTCTCTCAATTCTCTCGTTATCAATTTGAATTCTCTCAACATAAAATTGAATTTCTCATTATTAATTTGTTGTTTCTCAATATCAATTTGGATTTCTCGATATAAATTAGTATTTTCTCAATATCAATTTGGATTTCTCGATATAAATTAGTATTTTCTCAATATCATTTTGGAATTCTCATAATGATTTTGTATTTTCTCAATGCAAATTTGTATTTTCTCAATTTCAACTTAAAAAGGTGTAGTAATGAAAACAGTGAACAAAACATTACAAACCAAAACCACACTCCAACATCGAACTCAAACCATACTCATACAAACAAATAGAAAAAATAATCAACAAAGAAATAATTTACACTAAAGCCCAAAACATGACAAAATTCACAAAAATTGTTGAAAAGTGAAAAATTTTAAGTAAAAATTGAATATTTGAAAAAAGTAAATGTGTTTTCAACATATTAAAGTGTGTAACTGAAAGCCAGTGGTATTCCTCAACTACTGACTGTAAATTGTGGCCCAAATAATGTGAGATATTTAAGCAATTACAAAGTGTTTGCAAAAAATCTTTAAGGGCATTGTGATACCTTCGCGGCATTTGGAACATTTGGACATATGTAGGTACAAAGTTACTATCTATGATGAAGAATTGTCTAAAGAAAGCGTTTTTGTACATTTCGGAAGGTGAAACAATTGTTCAAGTTGTGCATGTTGTTGAATCTTGTTGGAACAACACTAGAAAGTCGGCACCAGCTCAACGAAAATAATTTCGTAAAGCTCATCGGGACACCCAATATGTTCATCACGTGGGCCATAATTGACGCATGCAACAATTTGGCCAAGTATTACAACATAATGCTGGTGGAGGCTTCTTCGTGCCTAAAATAGGGGCCCGCCAACTTTTTTTTTGATCTGCAAGTGCCTACACAAGTGAGTATAACACCACGATGGGTTGCACATGTGCGCTTGTGATATAACTGGCCAGCAAAATATCCCAGAACATTATATTTCTTTGGCCGGGCCGCCTGCTGCTTCTGAGCATACTACCAAATAAAAATGTACGCATGCTATCATGCCTAAATTGGGACCCGGCCAAAATTTGTTATATCCGTAAGTACATGCAAAAATGATAAATACTCTACGCTGGGCTGCAAACTATTCCAGAACCTTATATTAATTTGGCCGGGCCACCTTTAACAGGTGGTGCTGCTGAACACCGTGCTACCAAATAAAAATGCACGACAACATAAAGTTCCAGTAAGTCAGCTTGTTGCGCAAATGGATAAAAACGGTAAGTTTTATTTGAATAATATTTCAGTATTTGAAATATTAATTGTTCTCACCGTTTATTTATTCCAGAAAATCGTTTACGCCTCTTTGTTTGTAAATGCAACTAGATGAGAAACAACAGATCAGACATATGCATCCATTTTTGGCTAGATTTGTTGACTACTTTAAAAGCTGAATACTCTTTGGAACGTTTGGATGGTTATGGCATGCATATTTGTGTAGTATTGAAAGCAGTTGATCTTAATCAAACTGCTCAGAAGGTACTGATACAATCGGTAGGTAAAGCACCTATGGGGTTCTTATGTGGATGTGATCTTTTTATGGCCCTTACATACTTTAAAGGAGTCTTGAAACTAAATTCCAAATATCTGGCGGCTTGGACTTTAATGTCATGAATTTATATAGCTGGAAAACACGAATGCTGCCATACAAATTTATAGAAAAGCTGTAGGTAAGGTTTTAAGTGTTGATTCAATTTATATTAGATTCTTTTTTTACATAAAAATATATACATATGTATGTATGTATGTACATGTGTAAGCATATACTTTTTTAATACATGCTTTCTTAAATTATTTTTATTTTAGGGAAGACGTATGAAAAACTAGATAGATTTGAAAATGTGGTGGTTGTATAAAATGGCCAATCTGCATAAAAAATTAGGATCCTTAGAGCTGGCTGTTAAGTGCAACATTATGTATTGCAGCGATTTTTTAAAAACAGCCTTATTTATAAAAATTAAATAGACGATTATAAAGGGTTTTGAAAACAAATTATCATACAAAATTATTCTTATTAACATAATGTAGAAACAAGTTGTTTCTTACTTAAGCGTATACTCACCCCAATTTATATTAAGAAAATCTTAAAAGAAGTTATATGTATGTACATATGTCCAATTTTTAAATTTGTTTTTATTTTTTAATTTTTTTAGTATCTGTATAAATGTATTAATATTTTTGAATCATGTTAAATTGTTACAAAAGAAACTGGATATCTAAACAAAAATAAATTCCAAAATTTGTAAACTGAAAAACAAAATTATAATATTTACTAATATAATTAATTAACATCTTTTAAATAACTTTGATTTTTGATAATGACAATTAAACATTTTATTCAAAAACAAATAAATATTCATTTACTAATGCCATCAAAGTCTAAAGTTGTTTTAGTTGCGAACATTCTTCCATCTTAAATGCATTTTTATCTTTCCAGTTTAGATTTTTAGGGATCGAACAAAGTTTTGGAACAGCTATTTCTTTCAGATTCTTCTGGGTTTTCTTGTTGACGTTCACATATGTAAATAAAAGTAAAATAAAAATATTTGTATTATTAACATTTTATATTTAGACATAAAGCAAAAATTATATATCTTGAAAAGTATTCTGTAGCTGTAGGGCTTTTCATTTATTGCAAAGTTGTTTATTCGTCGTATCAAATACTTGTACAATAGGACACAGAACGACTTATATTTATTGGCGCTTTCTGAGTTTTGGCACTTTTTTCACGTTTTGGCGATTTTTTTTGGTTTTTGAATTTTTTTTAATTTTGGCGATTTTTATTATTTTAGGGTTTTTTTTTATTCTGGCGATTTTTGTATTTTGGCATTTTTTTTATTTTGGCGTTTATCTCATATAGGTGATTTTTTTTTAGTTTTGGCGATTTTTTTAGTTTTGGCACTTTTTTTCGTTTTGAGGATTTTTTTTCGGTTTTTGGCGTTTATTTTAAATTTTGGGGCTTTTTTTTCGCTTTGGCGATTTTTTTTAAATTTGGCGATTTTGTTTTTTAATTTTGGTGATTTTTTTTCATTTTGGCAATTTTTTTTTCACATAAACAATTATTTTGGTTTTGTCGCATTTTTCGCTTTTTGACGATTTTTTTCGGTTTTTGGCGTTTTTTTCCATATTCCAATTACTCTTTTGTTTATAAAATTTCTTTTGCTTCATGATTTTAATTCGAAATGTGACTGTTTTTTGAGTTGTGACTCTTTTCAATTTTCAAAACATATATGTAAGTATTTTCAAATGAAATTTGCTTACTACGATGTATTCGGATTTTCAAATTCTCTTAAAATGTAACCACAAACAGTTTTTCGTCTCCACTGAAAATTTTAAAATTTTGAGTTAATACCCTCTTGTTGATTAAGTGCGATATATATAATACATATATGTATATACATATGAATGTATGGACAAGGGGGTTATCTACCTCTATATAAAATAAGAAGCAATATGTCAACAAAACTAAAAAACACTTAACAAAAGGATTTGGACATCCATTCCACACCCTAGTACCAATGCACGTATAAATTTATAATTAGAGTTTTTTATATAAAAATGCAAAAATATTCGTCTTGACCTGTAATGCCAGAATTCCTTCACCAAAAATGGCTAAATGTAGACAAAAATGGCTAAGCGCCATCGAATGCAAAAATCATGAACTTTAAGCAAAAACAAGATGGTATTTCATATATAATTTTTTGAAGCAAATCGGGAACTTTTTAAAGTAAATAAAAACAATAAATTGAAGTAATAAATTAAATAACTTTTTTTCATGTAATCAAGAAACTGCGCATTGAGTGCAAAATTGCAATACTTGCAGTACGCCCTCTATTCATTTGTACATTCTGCAGAATAGCATGATATTCAGTCTTTAAATTTGTGGGTTACTAATCCCTTCCTTACGAAATATTTGTTTATACTTTTTGTTAATTTTATATTTTTTAAACTTTCATTTAAACTTTTATTTATATTATATTTTCACTCGTGTAAAAAAAATTACCCTTCTTTGATTGATATAATAAACCACCAACTACACCCGACAACGCATTACCATATTGCAACGATTATAATGTTATTTTAACCAATTTAAAATCTTATTGTTACCAATCTTTCATATAAGCTCTTTTAGATTTGAAATTTTTGTTGCAGCAGTTCTTGTATCTGGTTGAGAGTATTGAAATAGAATTGCGTACATACAGTTTGTATTCCTCTCTAAATCTTCTTCGCACAAAAACAAAAACTTGCTGCAACAAAAATTGCAAGTTTGAACGGGAGTTTATTGATATTAATTCCAAAACAATAATATATTACTCTGTTGTGTTTTTTGGTAGTAAATAAATGTTTTCTTTGTTGCGAGTTCAAATTTTATATTTTAAAAAGCACAAACAAATTTCATGTTTGTTAAAATAGCTAGATTAAAATAAAAATAGCTAAAAACAATAGCTAATAGCTAAACTCACTTTTCTTCCAGCTAAATGGAATGAAAAATGGCTATATTTGGACAGAAAATGGCTAAATTGGCATCACTGGTCTTGACACAGATAAATTAATTTTTTCCACCTTCCCAGTTATGTAAATGCTTCTCAAAGATTTTTGTTTTTTAAGGGTTTTATTTTCAAAATATTAATGTTAAATATTTACGTTTCATAAGCTTTACATAAATAGTCATTAATTAAATTTTCATTAATTTTACGTATTAAGAGTTTAAATCTATTTAATTTTTTACACTTCGTTAGGTTTGCACGATTGTAATTGGTTTATTTTTTTATAATATTTCCTGGTAAAAATTCTTTCACAAATTCAACCTTTCCTTTTATAATATAATAATTTTGTGATTGTGAAATATTATTTTCTACTATGTAGAATTCATTAAGTAAATATTTATTGCTACCATGTAGAATTTGCTAATTTAATATGGATTTCTACTATGTAGAATTTGTTTATCAAATGTTTAATTATTATTAAAAGTTATTAAACTTGTGTTATTTTAATGTTCTAAATGTTTTTATTTTATTTTTTTTTTTTGAATTTTTAATTAAGTTTTAACATTTAGAATTTGTCAATGAAACATTGTTTTTCTACTATGTAGAACTTTAGAATAGTCTAAATGTTTTATTATTTTGAAAGTTTTTAAACTTATTTCACTTTAATGCTTTAACTTAAAATTCCAATACGTGTAATGTTCTATTTATCTTTCTTAAAAATTTTTATTTAATTTTGAACTTTCTCATCGGTGGCACAATTATTACTATTCGAATTATTTTAATGAATGAACAGAGCATGTACCAAAAATACCAAATCGTAAAAGAACAAGAGTAAATTTAATATTAATTTCTTTTATGTTTTAATTGAACTGTTATTTAGATTGACAAAAAAAAACGAAAAAAGTAAAAGAAGAGAGTAAATTCAATATTAAAGGCTGGTTGTCGCATACAGCTGAAACTGAAACTAAAACTGAATTCCATACGTTTGCGACTGAAACTTAATAGCAACTGAATTTAGCAGCTGAATCCGATTTTTCAGTTGCTGTTGACAGGAACTGAATTCAGTACATTAGCAACCGAACTGAAAAAAAGTAGTTTTGACTTATTTTCAGTCGCTGTCCGAAAATGGGAAAAAATTTAAAATTTACCCTCGAAGAATAGGAAAAAATCACAGAGTTCGTGAAAAACAACGAAGTGTTGTACAATGTTCGACACAAAGCATTTCGTGATTCAGAATTGAAGAACCGGCTGTGGCTTGAGTTGGCGAAAGAAATGCATGCTGATTTCATTAACTTCATAGATTTTTCCCGATTTCCTTCAATCAAATCAAATCGATTTTTATAAAGTGCTCACGATTAAAAAGAAATGGAAATCGATGCGCGACTATTACGTTAATTCAAAGGGAAAGAAAACCACAGGTTCAGCACCAACAGCATTGAAAAGGGATGAGGCACTTTCTTTTCTTGACGACACATCAATTTAAAAAATATCGTGAGTGGATTTGTTATTATTTCTTCCCTAATTGGATTTAAAATTAATAAAAATTATTTTTAAAATTTCAGTACGATTTCAAACATTGGTACCGAAGAATCTCTACATATTCCAGACACGCCAATTTCCGAATGTGAAGAGTTTGAATTGCAATCGATCTTTAGTGATAGTCAATCTCTTCCTTCCTTTACGGAGAGCTATCATGTTGCTTGTTCGCCTGTTTTGACGCCGAAGTCGAGCACACCAGTTCCGAAAAAACGCAAGCCAAATGCTACACAAGAAACAACAAATGAAATCTTGCGAGAATTGATTTCATCTCGTCCAAAAGCGAGTGATTTCTACCCCCCACTGCAGAAAAAAAGAAATAAAGTATCAACATTTTTTGATTCGATGGCAGAAGCAGTTGAAAAGTTCAGTGATGTCGCAATTGCTCGAACCAAAATGAAGGTATTTTTTGCGATACAGTGATATTTGTTTTTGTTTTTTCAATCAATGAATTTCTTTTACAGATTGCGCAGATTGTATGTGAAGAAGAAGTCAAATGGGCTGAAGAGCAAGAGACAAAACAACAACAACGAAATTTCCAATTTGACTTTTTGTCATCTACATCGTCAGATGTAGATGCCAATAAATAATATTTAAATGATTTCATTTCAATAATTTTTATTTCAATAATTTATTTCAATAATTTTTATTGTGAAATTAATTCAAAAATACAACTTAAAAACCCTAAGTAGTCATTCTCTCTTGCCATTCTACAGCTCCAACACCGTTAAAGTAGTCTTTGAACTTATTTCGAATGTCCGCACCTTCAGACATTGGTCTTCCAATTGAATTTGTCATTGGAAACAAGTTCTCTGTTGGTAAAACAATGTCATCGGTATTGCCAAAAGTTGCTTCAGACGGACTTGGAATTTTTTCAGAACGCATCATATTGTGTATAATGCAAGAAGTGAGAATGATTTTGTCAATTTTTTCTGGATTCGTTGAAATTGGTGTGTGAAAAATCCGAAAATATGATGAAAGAATGTCAAACACATTCTCAGTTGTTCTTCTTGCTCTACTATGCCGATAGTTGTATATTGTTTTGGTTCTATCGTAAAGTTACTGTTGTCTAGGAAAAGGTTTCATCATAGCAGATGTCAATGCAAAAGCTTCATCGCCTAAAATTACATTCGGCAAAACGACATCAGTGTTCGGCAGTGCAGCGGGTGGTGGTATATTGAAATTGCCGCTATTGATGAGCCTCCCCATTACACTTTTCGAGAATATCCCTAAAACGTTCATTCAAATGGTCAATTTATAATTTCTATTTAAAAGAACATTCAACCAAAACTCACCAGCGTCACCTTCTCTCCCATAAGAACCAACATCCACTGCCACAAATTTATAATTGGCATCGACGATCGCCAAGAGAACGATGGAGTGGAAGTCTTTATAATTGAAGAACGATGAGCCGGCTCTCGGTGGACATTTGATTCTTACGTGCTTCCCATCTATAGCACCAACACAAATTGGGAAATTCCATTTTGTAAAGTAATTCTCTACATTTTGTTGCAATGATGCTGTCGTTGGAGTCGGAATTTCTTTCTCCAAGAAATTTTTAATAATTCCATCAAAGCATTTGTTCACAATCCGTCCAATGGTTGAGTGGTGCACACGATATTGAAAAGAAAGACATCGAAATGTTTCTCCGGTGGCCAAGTAGCGCAACATGATGCATAGTTTTTGATGTGCATTCATTGGCTACCGATTCCAAGTCGTGACAGTCCCATTCAAATCTTCTTTCAGTATTTTCACAATTTCGGCAAAAAGCAACGGACTCACACGAAAATATGCTTGAAACTTGCTATCGTCGTCCATCAGATGCCTGTCTACCAAAATCTTCATTTCGCCTTCTGAATCACGTCGTTTGTAAATTCTATGTGAACTTTTTCTTTCCGTTTTCAATTTCAAAAGAAGCACGGCAATACAAACATCGTGTTTAAACATAGCATTGGCGTAATTAAACGCATTTAATGAATATTCACCTTGCATTTTTTTGTAAAATTTAAATAGCGCGTATAAATAGTTGAAAAAAAAAACGTAAACAAAGCCGACAAATTACATTTGCTTTGATTCAGTTTCAGCTGTATGTTGCAACCCACGCAACATTCAGTTGCTGTTTTAGAACTGAAAAAGTAAGAACTGAAACTTAAAAAAATTCAGTTTCAGTTTTAGTTTCAGCTTTAGTTTCAGTTTGAGCTGTATGCGACAACCAGCCTTAACTTTTTTTGATATGTTGTAACTGAACTGTTAGTTCACTTGACAACATAACACGAAAATTTAAAAAGAAGAGACCACATTGAGAGTCAATTTCATTTAAATTTTTTGCCTTTTTTATTTAACTGTTGTTCAAGGCGAATTCAGTATCAGGTGACCTTATCAGCCCAGCTGATTATCAGCTGTTGATGCGAAATTGAGCAATTTGAACCAAAACGTCAAAATTTGCTCAGAAATCTTTGACAGATTGGTTTTCTAGCATAGCAAACTACATGTTGTTTTTTGTGTTGTAAAATTGTTGTACTGATAAGGTCACCTGATACTGAATTCGCCTTGACTGTTGTTATTTACTAAAATTAAATCAAAATGTAATCTCAATAAAGAGGGAAAAAATTCATACAGTGAATTAAAAAAAATTTCCAACTGATATATTCCAAATGCATGTGTCCACCTATACATACATATGTACACATATGTATGTATGTATGTACATACGTAACTTTAAATCCTAATGCGGCACGTGTTAGTATCAAAATATCAATTTGAAACTTACATAATGATTTTTTTTTCTAAAAATAAAATTTTAAAACTGCGCTGCATTAAAAATTTTTAAGTCAGAAAATAAGGACCAGTCTAATGTACATACATTCATATATCCAACAATTCTATGGAAATTCCGCACGTTTAATTTTACATAACATACACGAATATTTTTCTAGCGTCAAAATTAAATAAATGTTATAATGTTTATAAATTAATACATTTGTTTTTTGCTTTAAAAATTTTATCAAAAACTAATAAGGCCCCTATTATGAATTACAACTAAAAATTTTATTACGGATTACAACTTTTTTCACCAGGAGACAACTGCTTTATATCAGTTGTAATTTGGTTTTTATTTCGAGTGCTGTATTACCTTTGCTTCATTATTCCAGACACCAACCAATATTGTTGCCACGTGCATAAAACATGAAATCTAAAAAAAATACGAGGCCAAAACTAAAACTATTTAAAATGTTTTGTGATGGCAACTATGGTTTCAAAAAACATAGCATAGATGAAAACCTTTTCTTTTCGAGCATTGTTTCGAATACAACTAAAATTATTTGTAATTCAGAATGCCAAAAAACAGTCAAGTTGTTTTAAGGTTAAAGGCCCAACTATAATATGAATAAGCTGGCTTAAGCTAATGCCAGAATTGAACGATAAATCTGTCAAATACTTAAGCAATTCATATTTGACTTTTAGGTGGCCACAATGTACTTACATGCACTTAAGTATTCTTTATCCACAGCTGCACATATAGGTATTGTTCACAATTTTTTAGTAATTTTGTTTCTTCTTATAACTACTAAATGAATGCAATTCAATCAAATTAACTTGTTGGAATATCCTATCCATTAAAAATTCACGTATAACTACTTCACCACTTTATTACTTGTTCTATTTCTTTTGCCTACTAAAAAGTACAGCAATGAACATACATAAATAAACTTATGTGTATGTGTGGATATGTGTATTGTAAAACAAAGAATGAAAATAAAAGTTTTTCTTTCTTTTCTGAGTTTAAAATAAGAACCAATAAAAAAAATTTAAAATCAATGAATATTTTCTGATGCTGTTTGCTTGAGTTTAAAAAATGCACAAACAGTGTTTTCCGTACGGACTGTGCGTTCAGTTTGGCACTTAGCTTAAGCAAATGACATTTGACGAAACTTGACGAAAAGTTTCATAAGTACATTATAGTTTGCCACATACATTTTATATGTAACCGCACAGTTGCTTAAGTTCGCTTATTCATATTATAGTTGGGCCTTAAGTTGTTAAAATTTCAACTAAACTCAGTTGAGTTGTAAACCGTAATAGGGGCATACAAATTTTTGTTTCCCTTTGCTTCTGTTTGTGTATATTTAAAAACATATGGTTTCAAATTACTGGATTTTACTGGCAAAAATTTGTCCAGTAAAAATGTGCATTTACTCAGTAAATGAATTGTAATTTTTCTCCCTCAATTCGCCCTCTCATTTGCTGGATTTTGTATACGCGAACGCAATCCAGTAAAAAGTAGTAAAAAATTTTAAAAACTTTTGATTTCTTGAACGCACTTACTATACTACAAGGAGCATTTATTAGGTGACAGCCCTACACCAGGTGACTAATGTCATTAAACCAGGGCGTATACTCTAACTCGAAACGAAATGCTTTCGAATTATAATGTTAATAACATACAAAATCGGAAGCTTTTTCTTTCGTTTCGAAATACAGAGTATTCCTAAAAACATGCTTTTATTTGGATTATCCTCAAACACCTAACGATTATTCAGTTTTGTATGGTGTTTGTCACTTCCTATAAGAAACATACACTCTGACGATGCTACCTGTTTTGAAAAGTATGATGGTAATCTATACCAACAAAGTACATGTGGTTATTGCAATTGTAATATTTGTTTTAGTTATGAGGGTGTAATGTTCACATATGCCCATGTCAAATGCAATATTACAATTCACTACTGCTGTTAACCACGAATAAACACGTAGGATGGTAGATTACTACACACATAGCAATCGGAGAGCTGTTGGTATTGAGGACTACGGGAGCCATTGATTTTATTGGCTAGCTCAAAGTCGGTTATGGGGGGGTTCGGTCCTCACTACAACACTCTCGCTACTGAACAGTCGGAGTTCGTTGTTATAGACTCCCTATTTTTTTTTTGATTTTTAACAAAAAAACAATTAGTAGATAATAATAGAATTTAGTACTTCGATAAATTTAGTGGATAATGGAATTTACAAAAAAACTAAGAAAAATGTAGACTATGGTGACTTATTCTAGTGCCGCATCCAACAAACATGGCTTCATCTGATCTACTGATGAGCCTCGTCCTTTACCCTACCTCCCATTTGTCCTATTGACGAATATTTGCTAGGATCCCAAAAGACAATTACCTTACGTTACCACACCTTCAGAAGGAAAACTCAGGAATTATATTATTTCATGATAAGCCAATTATTGGTTCCTTTTTATTAATTAAATACCTGTTTTTAAATCTAACAAATTATTGGGTTGTATATTAAAAGTTAACACAATACTTGTTCAAACTTATTGCCATATGAAAATACACTACATTTAACATATTTGATTTTTATTTATATTCTTGTGAATCCAAATTTTTTCTCTTTATATGCTTCAAGTTCTTTTATTTTCGGGGTTTTCCTACAGGGAATTTACTTATATCAACTATAGACAATTTTTTGGAAGAGGGAAATAATTTGTATGCTATTCCTACCGAAAAATTATATTGTAAAAAAATTGGATCAAAATAAGGCTGAAATAACAATATAAATACTAAATATATATATATATATATATATATATATATATATATATAGGTAATTTTTAAATATATAATGAAGTAAACAATTAGGGATGGTTAAAAAAAAATTTTAGATACAATTTGTTGACCAAAAAGGAATTTGTTTTAAAGAAATAATAAAAAAACAAATTAAGAAAAACTAATTAGAATGCCAATTTTTCAGGAACAAAACTAATACAACAAAACTTTATTACTTTGCCCGATTAGAATTAAATTTAATAAAAAAAATAATAACTGCGAAAATAAGTCTTTTGTTTTTTCTTAATACGAAAACTCTAAGAAGTGCTGGGCTTGATACAAGTTGTATTTTAATATTATACGAGGGTGATACCCTAGTTTATATTAAACTACAACGACATTAATTTCAATTAAGATATAACAAGAAAATTTAAAAAAAAAGACTCACCATCATCCGTCGTGGTTCATGAAGGCCTCAGGAACTTGCTGACGAAAATGACTAAGCTGGAATAAAAGTTTAATTATGGGTGCACAAAATAATATCTGAAATTTTTCTATTTTTGTAAGTGCAAATTTGGGGTTTTATTTCTTTTTCCTCCTTTTTCTCTTTTTCGAAATTTCAAATACTGTTCCTTTAGTGGGTTTTTCTTTTGTTTGTCTAATTTTTCTTTTTTTTTATTATTTTCACAATGCAAACCCAAATACTTTCAAAGATTATTTATAATTTCTTATATTTTCTTTTTTTCTAGATTTTTTTTTTAGAACAAAAGTATATCTTTATATTTTCTTAATTTTTAAATTCAACATGGCTTTTTTGTTTTCTTGTATGTTAGTTATTCTTTATTAATGAAGCTTTTATCTTTCTATTTAAGTACATAATATTTCCTGTCATCCAAAATTCTTTAATTTGATTCTACCTGACTTCTACCTATCAGACACCTAGAATACTCATACCTACGTACCTATTTTCGATATACTTATTCCCTTGCAGACTTCGTAGTTTCCTTAACGCTGTTGGAGTTGTTGCTGTAGGATAAAATGCTTTCTTCTAGGTTATATACGGGCTAATTTTTAGACCTTAGTGGTGGCTGTGGCTTGTTACAAGTGTGGTTGTTGTTGTTGCTGTTGATCAATCGAAGCGGTGGTGGCGAATCCTTTAGGAATTGATGTTGTTAGCCTTCGAATTTTGTTATTGTGGTGGCCCATCGGGGACTTATTTTATTTTTACTCATATTTTACTTGGATGGGTTTTTGTTAACTAATTTTTAAGGGAGATTTTGTTAACTCTTTGTGAGTTTTATTTTGTTAACTATTTTTAAGTTCTGGTTTTGGTTACGCACATGTTTTACTTTGCTGGTTTTTATTAATATTTTACCTGGCTGGTTTTTTTTTTTCGTTAACTAATTTTAAGTTCTGGTTTTGTTAACTATTTGTAAGTTTTGGGTTTTTCTTCGCACATTTTTGACTTGGCTGGTTTTTGTTAACTAATTTTTAAGGGAGATCTTGTTAACTCTTTGTAAGTTTTATTTTGTTAACTAATTTTAAGTTCTGGTTTTGGTTACGCACATGTTTTACTTTGCTGGTTTTTGTTTATATTTTACCTGGCTGGTTTTTTTTTCGTTAACTAATTTTAAGTTCTGGTTTTGTTAACTATTTGTAAGTTTTGGGTTTTTCTTCGCACATTTTTGACTTGGCTGGTTTTTGTTAACTAATTTTTAAGGGAGATCATGTTAACTCTTTGTAAGTTCTATTTTGTTAACTATTTTTAAGTTCTGGTTTTGATACACATTTTATGCCTGGTTTTTGTTAACTATTTTTAAGTTCTGGTTTTGGTTACGCATTTTATGCCTGGTTTTTGTTAACTATTTTTAAGTTTCGTTTGTGAAATATTTAAAATTCTGAAGTTGATTGTATTATGCATAGAATACTAATATTCTGTGGTTTTATGTGGCTTTCCTTTCATCTTGTTTTAAATTCTTGTTCTTTTTTTTATTTAAAAAAAAATTTTTTTTTCACTCTGAACTCATGTTCTTTCTTCAATATCCACAACCCAATTGAAAAAAAGTTTTTCATTTCTTCGCCACGCTAGCTTGCTGTACTATTTTTTTATATTCTATCTACCGTTTTTCGACGTTTCTCGAAGCATCTTCCGATTGTCCCGTTACTTTTGGTATATAACGAACGTGATTGAAAAGAAAACACGTAAAAAGGCATAAGATCCACTGGAGTAGTGCCAGACGCAACGAATTATGTCTTTATTAAGGCAGGGTTGCCAATACCATAGTAAAAAAAATACAGAGATGATTGAGTTTCATCGTATGCCATAATGTCAAGACCGGTGTAACCAAATGTTATTTCCAGTAAAAAAATAAAATACTAATAAACAGAACTCCGAACCTTACAAACTAGACAATAATGGTGATTTCAGCGTATTATTGGCTAGAGCTACTATTCAAGGACGTATGTCCTTTGCATGATATGTTCCAACCAGTTTACCTTGCAGGTCTTCAATGGTGTAATAATGTGAACCTAATTTTTCCCTTATTCTTCCTTTTATAAAAAGTGGCGATAATTTTGCGTTGAAATCTTTTCCAGCCTTACTTTGGGCAAAACTTCTCCTAAAGATTTCTTGGCCAATGCGGAAACTTACGGGGCGTGAACGAAGATTATATTGTTCGCGATTAACTTCATACGCCTTCCTAATATTTTTTCGCAAATCTAATCGTATGAGATGAAGATTGTCATCACGAGACAGGTTGTAAAAGGGTTCATCTAAAATCTTAAGGTTTCTTAGTAACGAATATGAAGTAGCATGTGTAATCATATCGAAGCCAAATAAAGCGTGATACGGAGAAGTTTGAATTGTCTGGTGAAAAGAATTTCGTAACGCACAGCTAATTTGAGGTAAATTTTCATCCCAAAGTCTTTGATCTTTCTTTAAATAAGCACGTATTCCAGCTATAATAGATCTATTTACTCGTTCCGACGCATTGCTTTGGGGTGAGTAAACGGCTGTGTAAATATGTTTAATTGCCAGCTTTGTCAAAAATGCATTGAAATCGTTTGCACGAAATTGCGAACCATTGTCACTTACTAGGGTCTCTGGTACTCCATAAACATGAAAAATTTGTTTATCAAGATACTGAATAATAATATTTGAAGCGAATTTTTTTAACGGGAACAGCCAGTGAAACTTGGACATGTGATCCAATACGATGAGAAGTCCTATATGGCCTGCTTTACTTCTGGGATACGGTCCAAGAAGATCGACATAGAGGCGCTGAAAAGGTCGGAGGGATACGATATGTTTTCCCATTTCCGGTCGCAAGATAAAGTTTGGTGCTTTTGTGGTTTTACATGTTTCACATTTGCTTACATAGTCTCTAACATCTTTCACGAGGCCAGGCCAATAGAAGTTTCTGCGGATGAGATGAACAGTTTTGCCCATACCTCCGTGTGCGGTAAGGGGATTATCGTGAGCCCTTTTAATAACATCCAGTCTTAATTTTTCCGGTACCCACAATTTCCAGCTCAATTGGTCCATTTCAATTTCACCCTTGTAATGCTCGGTTCTTATATAAACAAACTTATCTATCACTCTGATATCTGGGTATTTACTTTGTTCTCGTGTAATTTTCTCCTTCAGGTCTAAATACTCTTGGTCTCCAAAGTGCGGTGAATCTAGATCTATTTCTGGTTCAGTTGATGTTAATTGAGAAATTTCTTCATTAAAACAGCGCGAAAGAGCGTCCGGTACAGTATTTTCTTTACCCTTACGGTGACTAATGGTAAATTTGTAAGCCTGCAATTTAAAAACCCATCGCGCCAGCCTTCCTGAAAGATCTGGTTGGCGTAAAAGCCAGACTAGGCTTGCGTGGTCTGTAATTAATTCAAATTCCTGTAATTCCAGGTAGCATCTAAAACGATTTACTGCTTCTACCGCAGCCAAATATTCTCGTTCCGTTACGCTATAGTTTCTTTGCGCACTGTTCAATTTTTTACTCATAAATGCTACGGGTTTCTCGTTTCCTTCTTCATCCAGTTGTACCAAGACTGCACCTATTCCGTAGTCGCTGGCATCATAATGCAGGAAAAAATTTTTTGAAAAATCTGGGTTAACTAGTATGGGAGTGGTGGTAAGGAGTTTTTTAATTTTATCAAAGGCTGCGTTTGCATCAGGGGTCCAACAAAATTTCTTTTTCATAGAAATAACTTCTGTAATGGGGAAAACTATACTAGAAAAATTCTCGACAAATCTTCGGTACCATCCGGCGATTCCTAGAAATCCACGAACTTGACGAACCGTCTTTGGCACAGGCCAATTTATAATAGCGCTTATCTTTTCCGGGTCCGTTGATATTCCACCATTACCAATAATATAGCCTAAGTACGGAACCTTAACAACACAGAACCTACTTTTTGCAATATTCAGGGTCAAATTTGCCTTACGAAACTCTCCTGCGATACGAATTAACACCGACAAGTGCGATACAAAGTCCTCCGACACAATTATCAAGTCGTCCAAGTAACCGAAAACAGCATATCGCAAATCAGGAGGTATGATCTGATCAACCAATCGACACATTGTTGAGGGGGCATTACAAAGCCCAAAAGGCATTACGGTAAATTGATACAAAGGACGACCTAGTATGGTAAAGGCAGTTAGCGGCTTCACCGAATCGGACAAACCGATTTGCCAATACGCATCCTTTAAATCTAGTTTTGTAATAATATTAGCCTTGGGAAGTCTGGAAAATATGCCTTCAATAGAAGGAAGGGGATATGCGTCTTTTTGTGTTACCGTATTAAGTTTTCTGGCATCCAAGCAGAGACGAGCTTTATTGGGCTTTATTACCAATCGCATGGGTGAGCTCCAGGGTGACTGTGATGGTTCTATTACTTTAAGGCTTAACATCCGATCGATTTAGGCATACATTAATTTCTCTACCGCTGGGGAGACCAGGTAGAATCTCTGTTTTATGGGTTTGGAGCCTACCACCTCAATATGGTGTTGAATTAAACTGGTTCTTCCTAACCCTTGTCTTTCAAAACTGGGAAATAGCGCAATTACTGCCTGCAATTGTTGACGTTGGGTATGCGTTAGAGGATATTCATCCGGTGGTGATTCCAAATTAACTCGATCTGGGGACTGGGTATTTTCATGCTTACCTAACTGATCTTGCAATAATTTACTATGATCTATAATATCCACGGATTCTATTATATTAGGGACTAAATTAAAAGCCTTCCAAAAATCTATGCCTAATATCAAGCGTTGGGTAATAGAAGGTATTACAAAAAGATTGATTGTGCGCTTTTGATCTTTAAATTCAATTTCTACGGAAAACCATCCAGTAACTGTTTGTGACCGACCATCCGCAGTTTTAACCTGTGAGCGGCATTTATTAAAATTTTTAAAATGTGAAAAGTTATTTTGTGCCAACTCTCCACCGATACATGAAATACTAGCTCCAGTGTCGAGAAGACCAAATTCGGTATATTCTAGAAAAGAAACCTTAGCATAATAACGATTATCGCTATTGTTGCTAATGATAGCAGACATTAAGAACTTTCTACATCGTCTACGAAGCTTGTAAAAGTCTCGCATACGACGTGTTGACCTTTTGGGTTTAGGAACATTATTTTCGCTGGCCGTGGACGAAAAAATTCTATTCCTTCTAGCAACATAAGTTTTCCAACGCTCATGGTATGGAACAATAGGAAAAAGTATTTTAGCTTGATTTTCCTCTTTATAGTCTATAGGTAATTTTGGTTTTTGAAAAATTTTCAAATTTGTTACATCTTTAGTTGTTGGCTGACTAGAGTTATCTGATGAGGCGGCGGTATTTAGTTTTTTGAATTCTGTTGTGAGATCTTTGAAAATGAAATCTTTTTAATGGCACATTTGGGGCATTGCGGCTTATACGTGTTTTTTGTACCGCAAGCATAGCAAAATATAGTTCGCTCTTCCACACAATCATACCAAAAATGATCGGGTTTTTCGCAATTCCAACAATAATTCCTCTTTTCATTAGTGTCTAAAGCATTAACTTCGTCCATGGGCACAAAATCTTGAGGCTCCTCCCCTTCTATTTCAGAAATTTGTCGTCTAGAATTTGGATAATAGGGGGTTCGCATATTTAAATTTTTACGTACTTGTTCATCATTTAAAAATGTCTCACTCATTTGAACTAGCCTTCGCAGATGAGAAATGGAATGTGCGGGTACATATAAAATATCTTGTCGAATTTCCGGCCTTAGATTACGCGTTAAAATTTCGATAAGTTCGCCTTCAGGAATAGGGACTTGTAAACGATCCATTATTGAAGAAACTGCATCAAAGAATGTGTCAAATGACTCGCCGACTTTCTGTTTTCTATTCCGTATTTCCTCACTAAACTCAAATGATGACTTAAAATCACGATATTGACATTTTATTGCCTCACAGAAGGGTTCCCAATTGCTCGAATTCACTTGCTTTCGGTATCTCCAGTACCAATCTTTGGCTTTACCACTTAAAAGAATATTAAGATTTCTCTCTACGGGCGTAAAGTCTCCATTGAAATGATCAAGAGTCAACGATCTAATGCTATATAAAAATTCTTCAATGGTAAGACCTGTGGCAGTACCATCGAACTTTATGTTCCAACTTTGAATAATAGTGGTCCATTTATCTGGATTAAACGAAGAAGTTCTGGAGTAGGCTGATGGTGACATATATGAACGATTAGAGCCATTATTGTGCGAAGTATTGTTATTTACCCCTACACGACTATTTGCTGGTATAGGTCGATTTGACGATATATTAGAAGGTCTATTACTATCTTGTTGGTAATTATTTCTCCCACCTGTGATATTAGCGTTGGGTTGGGGAATTGGAAAGAAATTAAAATTTGTTAGGAGTCTTGCCATTGTGGTTTCAATCATTTGATTAAACTGATTAACATCAAGAGTAACAGCCGAACCATTCCGGTTTATAACTGTTGGCATATTTGAATTTGACCTGTTTTCGATTACTGACGGAATAACTTGAGCTTCTACTTCTGGCATTTCCGGTTCTATTTCAATTAAGGGTGCTTGACTATCATCTAACCTGCGACTTTGACTACGAGTATTGTATGACCGCGATATAGCCCCTCGACCTCTACCTCTATTGGACGAATGCGTATCTGGTGGAACTGTGCGATTTATTATTTTCAAGTCCGCCAATTCACATGGTTGTTTACAATTGGGACACTGCGCTGTACTCGATAAGTAGTTCTCAATGCAAGTTCTATGAAAATTGTGGCTACACTTGCTTATTATTAGGCAGGAGTCATCCTCTGCCATACTAGTGGAGCAAATAATACAAATATCTTCTCCCATAGCGGAAGATGTGGAAGACGATTGTTCGTTAGGAGGAGTTCGGAGTAACGACATTTCATATGAGATAATAAAAATCTGACGGTCCTAATTCAAAATAAATTCTTCAAAATTTCGTGTATAATATCCTTTTAATTAAAAAAAATAAATCAACCAAAAGAATATATATAAAATTATAAAAAAAAAAATCCTATTTCAAATGCTTTTCCTTAAAAACTAGTAAATAAGTATAAAAAAAAACAGGATATAGACGTTCGCATATTGTAATAGGTCCGAGCTCACAAGCTACTAACAAGTTTCGGCAGAAAAGTTGTTTCTTGTTTTAGAAGCTAGACTTTGGACAGATATTAATGTTTAGGAACAAAATACCCGTTTTCTCAAAATCTAACTTCAAAAAAAAAACTGTTAAATTTTATAAGCCAAGTCCTATTTCAACATACTACCGACGTTCCTACAAACGTTATACATCAATATACTAAATTTGAGTGCGGAAAATACAAACACTGAACTCATAGGTCGTATCACTCGGCAATTTCTAAGTGTACGAATATCCATACAAGGACTATTTGGTATTCCTTACCAAAATCCAATAAATTGTGAAAACCTTTGTAAAACTTTTTTTTTTTTAATTTTGAGCTCTAATAGTGATAATATTAATGCACAACGAAACTTAAAAAAATTAGGTAGCACCGAAATACATAGTGGGTTAAAATACTTTCGGGCTCCACGTTGGGCGCCAGTTTATTTCTTATATTATTGTAATGTTCACATATGCCCATGTCAAATGCAATATTACAATTCACTACTGCTGTTAACCACGAATAAACACGTAGGATGGTAGATTACTACACACATAGCAATCGGAGAGCTGTTGGTATTGAGGACTACGGGAGCCATTGATTTTATTGGCTAGCTCAAAGTCGGTTATGGGGGGGTTCGGTCCTCACTACAACACTCTCGCTACTGAACAGTAGGAGTTCGTTGTTATAGACTCCCTATTTTTTTTTTGATTTTTAACAAAAAAAAACAACTAGTAGATAATAATAGAATTTAGTACTTCGATAAATTTAGTGGATAATGGAATTTACAAAAAAACTAAGAAAAATGTAGACTATGGTGACTTATTCTAGTGCCGCATCCAACAAACATGGCTTCATCTGATCTACTGATGAGCCTCGTCCTTTACCCTACCTACCATTTGTCCTATTGACGAATATTTGCTAGGATCCCAAAAGACAATTACCTTACGTTACCACACCTTCAGAAGGAAAACTCAGGAATTATATTATTTCATGATAAGCCAATTATTGGTTCCTTTTTATTAATTAAATACCTGTTTTTAAATCTAACAAATTATTGGGTTGTATATTAAAAGTTAACACAATACTTGTTCAAGCTTATTGCCATATGAAAATACACTACATTTAACATATTTGATTTTTATTTATATTCTTGTGAATCCAAATTTTTTCTCTTTATATGCTTCAAGTTCTTTTATTTTCGGGGTTTTCCTACAGGGAATTTACTTATATCAACTATAGACAATTTTTTGGAAGAGGGAAATAATTTGTATGCTATTCCTACCGAAAAATTATATTGTAAAAAAATTGGATCAAAATAAGGCTGAAATAACAATATAAATACTAAATATATATATATATATATATATATATAGGTAATTTTTAAATATATAATGAAGTAAACAATTAGGGATGGTTAAAAAAAATTTTAGATACAATTTGTTGACCAAAAAGGAATTTGTTTTAAAGAAATAATAAAAAAACAAATTAAGAAAAACTAATTAGAATGCCAATTTTTCAGGAACAAAACTAATACAACAAAACTTTATTACTTTGCCCGATTAGAATTAAATTTAATAAAAAAAATAATAACTGCGAAAATAAGTCTTTTGTTTTTTCTTAATACGAAAACTCTAAGAAGTGCTGGGCTTGATACAAGTTGTATTTTAATATTATACGAGGGTGATACCCTAGTTTATATTAAACTACAACGACATTAATTTCAATTAAGATATAACAAGAAAATTTAAAAAAAAAGACTCACCATCATCCGTCGTGGTTCATGAAGGCCTCAGGAACTTGCTGACGAAAATGACTAAGCTGGAATAAAAGTTTAATTATGGGTGCACAAAATAATATCTGAAATTTTTCTATTTTTGTAAGTGCAAATTTGGGGTTTTATTTCTTTTTCCTCCTTTTTTTCTTTTTCGAAATTTCAAATACTGTTCCTTTAGTGGGTTTTTCTTTTGTTTGTCTAATTTTTCTTTTTTTTATTATTTTCACAATGCAAACCCAAATACTTTCAAAGATTATTTATAATTTCTTATATTTTCTTTTTTTTCTAGATTTTTTTTTTAGAACAAAAGTATATCTTTATATTTTCTTAATTTTTAAATTCAACATGGCTTTTTTGTTTTCTTGTATGTTAGTTATTCTTTATTAATGAAGCTTTTATCTTTCTATTTAAGTACATAATATTTCCTGTCATCCAAAATTCTTTAATTTGATTCTACCTGACTTCTACCTATCAGACACCTAGAATACTCATACCTACGTACCTATTTTCGATATACTTATTCCCTTGCAGACTTCGTAGTTTCCTTAACGCTGTTGGAGTTGTTGCTGTAGGATAAAATGCTTTCTTCTAGGTTATATACGGGCTAATTTTTAGACCTTAGTGGTGGCTGTGGCTTGTTACAAGTGTGGTTGTTGTTGTTGCTGTTGATCAATCGAAGCGGTGGTGGCGAATCCTTTAGGAATTGATGTTGTTAGCCTTCGAATTTTGTTATTGTGGTGGCCCATCGGGGACTTATTTTATTTTTACTCATATTTTACTTGGATGGGTTTTTGTTAACTAATTTTTAAGGGAGATTTTGTTAACTCTTTGTGAGTTTTATTTTGTTAACTATTTTTAAGTTCTGGTTTTGGTTACGCACATGTTTTACTTTGCTGGTTTTTATTAATATTTTACCTGGCTGGTTTTTTTTTTCGTTAACTAATTTTAAGTTCTGGTTTTGTTAACTATTTGTAAGTTTTGGGTTTTTCTTCGCACATTTTTGACTTGGCTGGTTTTTGTTAACTAATTTTTAAGGGAGATCTTGTTAACTCTTTGTAAGTTTTATTTTGTTAACTAATTTTAAGTTCTGGTTTTGGTTACGCACATGTTTTACTTTGCTGGTTTTTGTTTATATTTTACCTGGCTGGTTTTTTTTTCGTTAACTAATTTTAAGTTCTGGTTTTGTTAACTATTTGTAAGTTTTGGGTTTTTCTTCGCACATTTTTGACTTGGCTGGTTTTTGTTAACTAATTTTTAAGGGAGATCTTGTTAACTCTTTGTAAGTTCTATTTTGTTAACTATTTTTAAGTTCTGGTTTTGATACACATTTTATGCCTGGTTTTTGTTAACTATTTTTAAGTTCTGGTTTTGGTTACGCATTTTATGCCTGGTTTTTGTTAACTATTTTTAAGTTTCGTTTGTGAAATATTTAAAATTCTGAAGTTGATTGTATTATGCATAGAATACTAATATTCTGTGGTTTTATGTGGCTTTCCTTTCATCTTGTTTTAAATTCTTGTTCTTTTTTTTATTTAAAAAAAAAATTTTTTTCACTCTGAACTCATGTTCTTTCTTCAATATCCACAACCCAATTGAAAAAAAGTTTTTCATTTCTTCGCCACGCTAGCTTGCTGTACTATTTTTTTATATTCTATCTACCGTTTTTCGACGTTTCTCGAAGCATCTTCCGATTGTCCCGTTACTTTTGGTATATAACGAACGTGATTGAAAAGAAAACACGTAAAAAGGCATAAGATCCACTGGAGTAGTGCCAGACGCAACGAATTATGTCTTTATTAAGGCAGGGTTGCCAATACCATAGTAAAAAAAATACAGAGATGATTGAGTTTCATCGTATGCCATAATGTCAAGACCGGTGTAACCAAATGTTATTTCCAGTAAAAAAATAAAATACTAATAAACAGAACTCCGAACCTTACAAGGGCACCTGATTGATGTGCCTAGATACATATATGTACTATGTATGATATTAGAGTTTCCAATATCAATTCTTAGAGGATTTTTATGGTTTCCACCATTATAAAGCCTGAACGTTTTCACGTTATAATGGAAAATTTCACAAAATAACTGTTAGCAATAAAAATAGTTTAGTTTTTATCGCTTTTTAAGCCAAATTACATGTGATAATTGTTAATAAACAAATAATACTAAAGTTAGTTGTAAATATCCTGACTAACACATAGTTGAACGAAACAACTAGCTGTTTTCGAAGGCCACTAAACCTTCATCATCAGCGTTCTTTTGTATTTGGTCCACTGTGCGTGGTAACAGTTGATGTAAATTTCTGCTTTGTATACATACGTAACTTTTATGCAAATGGAATATGTGAATTGTTTTGATTCATCGTATTTCAATTTGCTGAAAGCTTTTTTTCTAAGGAAAGCTCAAATTTACCGTCTGTAAACTTGCAACAGTCTTACCATTGTCGTTTATTCTTTACTAATTATGCACATGTTAATTATTTTGCTTATTTTTGTTGTACTTAAGACAAACTTTTTTGGTTTGTTACTATTAAGTATATTTATTTTAAATTTTTGCCACCCCATGGCTATTAATTTTAGTTAATTTTAAATTAATTAATTAATTAATTTAATTGTTCGAACTTCATTTGTTTCTGTCTTAAGTAGAACAAAAATAAGCAAATTAATTAACATATTGTTACGTGAATATATAAATAAATATTCCTACAGGGTTAATAGAAAGAAATATCTGGAAGTATTTAACTAAAGCACTAAACGTACACACATATTCACGTGCAACAACAATAATTGTGTACATAGCTGCAGGCGTCCACACATACAGATAAAAGCGAGAACACTTATGATAACCACGCTGTACTACCAGTACCACTCCGCATTACCAGCATCAGAGTCGTTACTTTGAAATTAAAAATAACGGATAATCGAATTATCTACAAACATCTAGAAACAGTGACATGAAGTTTCCAGATAGTGTTGGAAGACTGTTTGATCCCCTGGCTACCAATAAATATTTGCGTCTAAAGCCTGGTACTCTGTTCACAATTTCGTGCGAAATGCTGCCAAACTACATATAAAAGTATTTGGTATGAAATATTTCCGAAATAAATTCTTTCCATGTGAAATTAGTCTGGCATCATTTTATTTTAGCTGCGAAACATCATGAGCAGTGCCTTTTTCGCACGGAATTTTAACAATGTTGCATACTTTCAAGGAATAAAAGTGATAAAGTCATAAAAAACCGTGAGTTTGGCTACATTTAGTACATGTTAAATTTTTCACGCGAAATATTCAAGGTTTTTCACAACTTCGAACAGAGTACCAGGCTTAAGCAGCCGCATCGTTGGGCAGCAATAGTTTCTTCCAGCTGGTTTTACTAAGTACATACATGCATGTTATTACGCCATATATCAGTCGAACATTCTAGATCCGGTTCCCGTAGTATAAAAAGAGGTATCCTGTGCGAGAAACAGTCAGTGCTAATCAGAAATTAGTCCATTCAGCATCGTTGAAAGTAAAGACCTCGTTCGGTGGATAATAACGATAAGAAGTAGTTAAGTAAAGACAAGTTGTAATTTTCTTAGTCAAGAATAAAAGGAAGAACAGTAGCAAATAAAAATTGTGTGTTATTTATTTTTATTTTTGAGCAATCAAAAGAACTCACACGTTTAATAAAATTTAAAGGTAACAATATGCATAATTATTAAAGAACAAACGGCAATGGAAGACTGTTGTAAATTTATTTTTTGATTACAAAAAAGTTTTCAGCAAATTGAAATACGATGAATAAAAACAATGCACAGATTCCATTTGCATACAAATTACGTACTTTATAAAGCAGAAATTTACATCAAGTGATACCACACACACAGTGCACCAAACACAAAAGAATGCTGAGTATAAAGGTTTAGTGGCCATCGAAAACGGCTACTTAGTTGTTCCGTTCAACTATGTGTTAGTCAGAATTTTGTCGAAATTTACACTATGCAAGTCTTATTGCTAAGCTGATTAGTTTGTGGAAGAGATAGACAAGGGGAACATAAACGATTCTTAGTACTGTAACTCATACGAAATTAAGTAACCGAGTTATCGAGTCGTCGCGGCAAGAACTTTATTACACAAAATGTCCTTATCATTTATAGAAAATCTTCTGCATATGTACATACATACATATGTATGGATATAGTATTTGGTACAATTTTATTTCTTTCCTGAACAGGTACAATTTTTAACTCTCTAGTGACCCCTTTACAACACTGGGAAACGAAAATATAATGCATATACTCAAGCATACACGCATACAGCCCACTGTTTTGTTTTGATAGTTTGTGTTGGTAAATACTGTGTCATGATACAAGCTAAAATATTTTGTTTTTGCAATATACTTATGTATATGTACCTACATATTTGGCTTTTCTGTTTTAAAACGCAATAAACCTTGAAAGGAATCATACGCAAACAAATAATACCGTGGTTGATCAAAATTAAAAATATTGAAAAGTTCAAAGAAAATTATTAATATAATTATGAAAAAAATAAGCAGAAATATTAGTAATATAATATTTACTTAGGTGCATGTGAATGCATGTAAATATGCACATACATGTGTAATTATGTGTGTGTAATTACATATAAGTTTTGTCAAGTGTTAAGATTAGCATTACATATGTATCATATTGAAAATGAAATGTACATATGTATGTTGCAACTACATACATACATACATATGTATGTTTCTACTTTTATATGTATGTATTTATGTATGAATGTGCCGGGTACACGCGTACTTAAAATTTGATAAATAAGTGAAAGCCAAGCGAAATATTAAGAGCTACATAAGTACATATGTACATAGTACATATTTAAATGTATGTATATGTGTATATGTACATACGTTCTTAAATAAAAATAAACAAACATAAATAATTAAAAAATATTTAAATTACTTTAAATAAATCCATGTTTATGTGTATGTATGTAAACATTATAAAAAAACATGGCTAAAAAGAAGCTTTTATATCACGGTTTGTTTTGTTATGTTTTTTGTTGACTTTCCGAAGCTTGCAGTATGTACACACTTATGGATATACATATATATCTACAATAAAAGTGTAGAGTTATGTACCTACATAATTATATACAGTCAGTGTCACTAACAGGGCTGCCGTTTTTGGTTATTTCTAACCAAAAGTGGTTATTTTTTTCTTTAATGTGGAGATGTGAATATTTTTCTCATTTTGGTTATTTTTTTTGCCAAAATAATGATACACATGAACATTTTTTTATGTTATACTTTTAAGCTTTTATGTTCTTCAATTTTTAGTATTGCTACCAAGGCAACTGAAAATAAAACAGCTGTGACTAAAATCGCTAGTGCAGCCACTTGTTATGAATTCGCCTTGATTGCTACTCACTTGTTTACAATACTTTTCTTTTACAACACTGTCAACAACTTTTAATTTAACTAAATGGTCGTAACTCTGTACTACAGAACACTATGTGGTTCATAGGAGGTGACCACGTTTGTCCGCCCGTATTGCCTCCTTCCTAAAAAAAATTGGTCACATCTTGGAAAATCTTAATTAGTTGAAAAAATTTAAAGTTTTTAGAAAGTCTCCTGAAAACTCGAACTTCCAGTAATTCTGAGTATGCTCGTTTTTAGAGTCTATAATAGGTGACCCCTTTTGTCCGCCCGCATAGCCTGCTTCACAAGAAAAGTGCGTAACCCTCAGAAAATTCCAAGTTGAAAACTTGACGATGTTTGGTTCAAATTCATGTTTTTCAGAAATAGATTCATGGGTTTTAAACACCTTATCTATAAATTTGCATTAATTTTTCCCGTCTCCGTTGCATCATTTAATGGAAAAGTCCTTTGGAAAAGCATTATTCGAATTTGTATAGCTTAACAAAGGTCTGTTAACACGCTAACAGAGATCTGTTAAAGCACAAGGTTTGTGTCAAGGGTTATACATTTTAAAATTTAACATCACACACATTCAAACTATTATACTGTGAACTGCAAGCTTTGTTTACTTTATATTTAAAAAAACTGTTATTTTTTATATATGTACATACATACATGTACAAGCGTTAACTTATTACATGCATACATATGCGGGTAAAAGAATATATACAAATATATGTATTTGTTTTGTTGTTATTATTATTAACTGTATTCAAATCACATGCGTTACATTATAAATACGTATGCATTTTAAATCCCAGTAAAAAATTTAAGTGGAACTACATTTTCATTGCATCCAAAAAATCAATATTATTAATTTGCCTAGAGTGAGAAAAAAACTATGTAGAAGCTTATTTTAGTCATAAAAAACCTTGGAACTCCTCCATAGTGTTGGAAAATACTCACCACAATTGAAAAAAAATTATTTTTTTAAAGAAATTTATGAACTAATTTTAATCTAAAATTTAAAAGTTATTTGCTTAAATTTACATGAAATCACTGTTTCGGGCTTAAATTCGTATAAAAAGAAACAAATAGTTAAAATAGGTAACTATTTACCAATTTTCTATGTAAAAATATTATCATAGAGTACGAAAAATGGAATTTTTCTTAATATCGCTTCCAATTCAGTGACCAGGCATCGAAAAAGAGAACTTCTTGCAATGACAACCTAATGTAAAACTCATTAGAACGGATCGAAATTTTCACTACTTTCACATTGGAAACTCTATATTTTCATGACTTTTTTGGAGTGTCTTTTTTTTGCTGGGATGTTATTTAATAAAAATACTACATATTGAAATGTGGTTATATTTTTTCTCATTTGGTAACTTTTAAAGCGCATTTTGGTTGTAAAAATTTTTTGGTTGTGGCAGCACTAATATTCGGTTTTCAGATTCACAATAACAAGCCTAACAAGCAATGGCAACCAGTGACCTGCGCCGAGCAATTTTGTCGGCGGCAGCGGATCATGAAAATTTGTTGGGCGGCGGCTGAAAATCGGCTGAGTTGGCTTCACATTTTTGGAATTGTGTCAAAGTAAATTCACAATTTAAAAGTTATATATGCTACCGCTGATAAGGGCTAATCTAAATCAAGGCGAATTCAGTATCAGGTGACCTTATCTGTTGATGGAAATTTAAGCAATTTGAACCAAAATGTCAAAATTTGCTCAGAAATCCTTTGACAGATTGGTTTTGTAGCATAGCAAACTACATGTTATTTTTTGTGTTGTAAAATTGTTGTACAGATAAGGTCACTTGATTCTGAATTCACCTTGATCTAAATGTTAAGGATTTGTTTATTTCGAAACAGAACAGGCATAAAATATATGTATATGAGTTATATTTGTTCTATTCTAACATACGTGTTAGGCTGGAATATATAATGTAAATATCACCTAATACAAAAATAATTGGCAACATTTTACACCTCATTTGCAAATAGTGCGTTATTGTACACAATTACAATTAAATGTTGCATATTTTGGCACATACACTGCAACCTACCTACAATGCAACCTATAAACATAAAATCATTTTAATATTCGAGGTGTCCCGTCCACTTTTATTTTATTCCGACTTTATATTTTTGAACAGCTTATAACGACAATGGAAGCGCCACGCCCACTTGTATACTCCTTAACACTATTTCGTTAATTACTTCGAATGTTAAAAAAATTGGACAAAACGGCCCACCCTTTCTCCGATTTTTGATAAATTAAAAAAAGTAGCCGGACCAATTTTTTTTAATTTAATTTAATTTATTCATTCATAACACGAAAACCTAGCCTAATGGCCATAATCAGTTTCACTAATACTACTACAAAAGGTACTACTGAGTAAGAACCTAAGTTAGGTAATGACAAATATTAAAAAAAATAGCGAAATCGGTGCAAACGTTCTTAAGTAATGCAATTACCAACAAACCACATTTGATTTTTATTTATGTAGAAAAATATTATTTTTTATACATAAATGTCTTTCACATGTAATTTGGCTTAAAAGCGATACGAACTTTAGCCCGTTCAAAACATAAATATAGAAACAAATTAAGTTCGAAAAATATTAAAAATTAACTAAAATAAATGTTTTTGTTTATTTGAAGTCGTTTCTTTTGTGTTGAAAACTCTGTTTTCTATATCCCGCTTCTAAATTATATTTATTTTGAAATACCGCTTTTGATCGATCGATCATGTCCCACTTTTTGTAAAAATCTTCTGGTCACTTTACCTATACCTGCAATAACTGAAACAAATGTCTTGCCAACAGTGTTGTTTAGCGTTTGTTTTAGAAAACTTCGATGCAGTAAAGAATTTGAGAAGTCCCTCATGTGTCTTAAAAGTTCTTGTATGTGTTTTTTTGCAGGGGTCTAGTAAGTACTATTCGAAAAGTTTTTAAAATTATTATATGCCAATAATTAAAACTTTATTCGAGTGATTTTATTTAGAATATTATGGTATTTTACGCATAATTTTATTCGAACATAAGCATATGTACATAAATAAGGAACGTGTGAATCAAAATGATTTTGACTAATATTTAGTGGTTACGCTTTTTTGGACAAATTTTTACCAAGTGTGGCCGTACCTTTATATGTACTTGTTTTACTTATTTTTACGATTTCCCATGGTTAAAGCTGAAGGTCCATACCATCCGTTCTATGCATATGCGTTTCTGTACGTTCTCTTCGATTATAAGTTCAAGTTACATGCAATACGTTTTATGCGCCAAATATTTTTGTTGTGATCAGCTGTAGTGTGAATATTTTTAAAAATAAAAACAGTTCTTGCAAAAATGGAAAGTGAAATTGTGATTTTAAATGAATTCACTCAATTCATTGAGTTTATCTATATAATATTTTGTAGAGGAGTAGGCTTTTATTATACAAAATTTCGTGATTTTTCAAAGCTTCAATTAGCTTCTCCTCCATTGCACTTGCTTAAATAATAATAAACACAACAGAGATGACACTCAGTACACAAAAGCAATCGATAACTAGAATGCAAATTTTGTTTTTGAAATATTTATGTTAAAAACTGATTTTAATATATTTTATTCTTGAAAATAGTTATAATCTTTATTACAAAATATTTTTCATTTATTATAAACTTTTTTATAACAAAAAAACTTAAAATTTAAATCCACCACACTAACGTTTTTATCGATATCATTGAAAATATAATATAATTTGCCATCTTTCGCTTTCAAAAACAGCTGACGTTTTTTCATGGTGCATGAGACGGATACAAAAGTAGAAAGTAGATCTACTTTATCCGTCCTATGCGTCTATACGTTCTTTGCGTTTTGTTCTGTAACTTGCCACATAAAATTACTTTGATTCTACTTTTTTGACACATGCATAAAACGTAACTACGCATTGAACGGATGGTATGGACCTTCGGCTTAAGCAACAATTTTACTGCACTCGTGTTATCAAAAATCGCTAAACGAGTTGAAAAGTGAAGTCAAGAAACCGAAAACCTGCGACCCAACAACCATTTGAATAATACAAATAAAAGTGCATTTAAGAGCAATCAATAGTACATATGAATGTATGCATGTATTTCTGTGAAAAAAGTTTAAATCCATTCAAATTAATACGAAAATCGTTTGTGTGTTTATTGCAACATTTCAACCATTTGTCAACAATGTTCATCAAATTTCGTCAAAACCGCGGAACTTCTAATACATACTTATATGCATAGCAAATGTCACGAAATTAATGAGGAATTGAACTCAAATAATAAGAAGTCATTTTTCGTGGAACGCATATTGAATTAAGGAAACCCACCATAAAAAGGTAAGTTTTAAAATTATGTACTATCTTAGAGAGTTGGGCTCCATGAAAAATCGCCAAAAATTTCAAAATCAAAAATCACCAAACAAAAAAAAAGTAAAATGCCCAAAATTTCAAAATGAAAAATAAAAAAAAATTAAAAATCGCCCAAAAAGATGAAATATCGCTAGAAATTCAAAAAAAAAAAACACAAAAAAATTCAAACGTATAGTAATTTAATTTTTATATTAAAAAAAACGAAAAGTTATAGAAAAGCATAAATAATATTCTTTTCTTACTGAATTTCAATAAAAGTATGAATAAAAGGTAATATTCTTGGAATTTCTGGATTGGAATTTTGTATTTTTGGTTCATTACGTGAGACCATAGGCTTTCAGTTTAAGATATAAAACTTTAAAATCGACCGGTTAGAGAAATAGTTATGATAGATTTAAAATACATTTTAAGTTTTAGCTGATTTTTGGTACAAAAGCGAGATATTAAAACTTGCTTAAAATATTTCTTTTGCACAAAGTCTTATATTTTGTGTCACATTTACAACTTATACTTATTAAAAACTTAAATTATTTCATTAAGTATCAAGCTTAGGCCCCCGGGAAATTTTTAGAATGAAGAGCCAAAGGTTGGGGTTTGAAGAAGTTTGAGTTAAAAATTAGCTTATCAAGAAGGGAACAACCAAAATGCAAAGATTGTTATAAATGTTACTTAGATAAAGAGGTTTTAATGAAGAAGACGTAGGTTTTTATTTAAATACAAAAAAAACATTATATATATAGTACGCAAAATTTTAATAAATTTGTAAACTTAAAATTACTATTATAATATTGGACATATATGGATCTGATGTGTATAATAAAATAGTAATCAAGTCTTCATTAGTACAGCATCTGGAAATTTTTCGTGTGTTGTTCTCGCGAAAGAATCTGTAGTATTTGTTTCTTTTTTCTTGCGCTTCTTCAGACAGATCTCCTATTGGTAGGATATTGTGTTGAATTATTTGTTCCCCATGATACAAAATTTTGTGAACTGTGGATGGCATATACATATCTCCAAAAGTATATTTCGTTGTAAAGTATAGCTGTTTTTTTGTCGTACTCTCCAAATTTTTTTTGCATTTGTCTTTCTGCTGCATGCTAGAACTTGTAATATAATGTAGAATCGTCTTATTGGTTCCAAGTCTACACTTGCAATAGATGCTGCAGCTTCTGGATCTGAAAAAATCTTCTTGCTGTATTTCCATCATTTGTGTTTCCTTATCCTTGCTTTGGCTGATCGATAATTAGGCCTAATTCTAAATATTTTTCTTGAATTTGCTTTTTGCTTTTTTCTTTATTTTGCTCACTGTTTCGCCTAAAGAACCAAACCCAAATCATAATCTAATTTAAGAATGTGCTCCATAAAACGAATTCTAGCATGAAGAGGGACAATCCAAATTCGTATGTTGCCTTAAATTTATCCTCTTCAGGAATGGGATGGTTTAATTGACTTGATGTCCGTTGGCATATAATGCAGCTTGACGATGCTTTTGTATCAGTTAAAGCTTGTTCAACTTTTCCATCAATCATTGTGAGACACATTTTAAAACTTACTTGGATTTCCTGTTCATCTACTGTAAATATTACAGGTTAAATGACATTAATTTGATCTTTTATCTTTTGGACTTCTTCAGTTATGACATCTTTTGTTTCTTTTCTGAATGTAAATTTTATTGGTCTGCAATACTTTGTTGATGAGGGTATTTAATTTTTCCATATATCAATTTCTGTTGCTCTACTAGTTGACGGCTCAAGGCCGGTATAACTTCTTGTTAAGCGCCAGTGATGCCAACCCAAAATATTTCTTAGAGGTAGATTCAGTTCTCGTTGTACATTCATAGTGAACAGTCGATATAGCGGAGTTTTTATTTCATAATAAACAAAAAAAAATCGTACGAAAAAATATTCGGAATACATATTGTTATTGACAAATAAGCTTTATTTGCATTGCTAATATTTTTTACATAGTCATAATTAACAAAAACAAAAAACCGTAATAAAAAAAAACAAACAAACAAACAAAAGTGCCCTTGAGGAATACTCTATATGAGTACCTCAAAAACAAATAAATGTGAAGTGAGTTCTAATGGCAGAAATGCCTATTTTACTGTGAGTTCTGAAGCTCTCAATGAAAATAATAAAAATAAAAAATCTGATGATAGACTTACTGAGAGCTCTGAAGCTCTTAATGATAACAAAATAAATAAGAAATCTGATAGTAGACTTTTTATAACGGCGAGGCCACTTTTTCGTCAGCGATCAACTTCGCTTTGTCCAATGCCAACTAGTGATTCGTTAACATTACCGTTGCCTAGTAATTCTACATTTAACTCAGCGATATCATCCGCCTCGGGCTCGTGGTCATCACTTAACCAAGTTTTTACTGAAGTTAAGAGCAGCCCAAAACCCAAGGTCCAAGTGGGAATGGACAGATATATTACAGTGGTAAAGCGCGGACGAAGCCCAAAGTCTTCGAAAATTTCATCTGCTCCAAAAATATCTATGGATAACAGCGCATCCTCTATTAACCGTCAAAATCGTTTTCAAATATTACAAGATGATAACAACGAACCCTATGTATCTACGAACAAAACATCCAAGCCGCCACCAATCTATTTGAGAGAAAAAAATTCAAACGCTATTATAAAAAATTTAATTTCAGTCATTGGTGAGAATAAATTTCACATCGTTCCAATAAAACGTGGTAACATTGATGAAACCAAAATTCAATTTTATGAAGAAAAAGTTTTTCGCAAACTGATTACTGAATTTGAAAAAAGTAAGAAAAGTTTCTACACATACCAGCTTAAAAGTGCTAAAGGCCTGCAGATCGTATTGAAGGGCATCGATTCCTATGTTGCTCCCGAAGAAATAAAAGATGCACTCGTCCTCCAGAGATTTAAGGTAAAAAATTTATCTAACATAATAAATAGGGAGAAGATTCCTCAACCTCTATTTCGCGTCGAACTTGAGCCAAACGATATAAATTTGAAAAAAAGCGAGACTCAGCCAATTTACAATTTAAAATATCTCTTATACCGAAAAATAACAGTTGAAGAACCACACAAGCGTTCTGGACCCGTACAGTGCCATAATTGTCAAGAATATGGTCACACAAAAACTTACTGCAAGTTACCTTCAGTTTGTGTTATCTGCGGTGAATTGCACGGTACTGCTGGTTGTCCTAAACCTAAGGATCTAGCAGAAAAAATGTAGTAATTGTGGAGGTAATCACACCGCTAACTACAGAGGTTGCCCTGTATATTCTTTCGTTAAACAGACTATGGGGCAAAAACCTAAATTAGCTCCAGCACAAACAGCAAATGCTTACTCCGCCACTTTTGCTCAAATGAGCCAACCTGTCACTTCACGTGTATCGTATGCCGATGCAGCTAAGACTAGTTTAATTCCCACACAAAATATTCCGCCTCAAAATAATTCAACGAATGCAAACTCAAGCTTTAATTATAGTCGCCTTGAAGCTACTATTGAAAATCTAGTGCTGACTATAAATAATTTTACAACAAATATGACTAGCATGATGCAAGAAATGCTACGAATGCAGTCTACACTGCTTCAAGCATTAGTTAACAAGCCATGAACATAAAAATTAACTTGAGCACTTCCTCACGGAAAAAAATATTGATATAATGTTGGTTTCTACACTCATTTGACTTCAAGAAGTCTATTCAAAATTAATGGCTACATTTTATATGATTCAAAGGACCCAAGAGGAAGAGCATGCGAGGGATCAGCAATTTTAATAAAGTCAAGACTCAAGCATTATATTCTTGACAACATTTGTGAAGAACATCTACAAGCAACGAATATTTGTGCCGAAAATTTTTGCACAAAATTTGTCATATCATCAATTTACTCCCCTCCTAGGTTCGCAATTACTGAGGATAAATACGAGGATTTCTACAAATCTCTTGGCCCTTGTTTCGTAGCAGCTGGCGACTATAATGCAAAACATACACTCTGGGGTTCGCGTCTTATCACACCTAGAGTACGTGCATTGTTCAACAGAATTTCAAGAATGGGCTTGGATGTCATTGCGAGTGGGGAGCCCACTTACTGGCCTACTGACATACATAAAATTCCGGATATTATAGATTTTGGCGTCATGAAAAATATTTCTAGGGAATTAATTCACGTCGAAGCTTCCCTAGATCTATCGTCCGATCACTCTCCCACGATCGTTACAATATGTAGCCCACTGAGAAGTGCTCTACCTCACCCATATGTGAAAATGGTCAGTCGTGTTAATTGGCTGCGATTCAAAAAATATCTTAGTAGTCATTGCACTGAAAACATTAAACTAAGAAGTCATTATGATATTGAATCTAATATTGCCAATCTTAACGAAAATATTAAGCAGGCTGCTGTACATGCCACTTCCTTCCATCCGCAGACTGGGTTTAATAGAATATATTCCACAGATATTGAACATCTCGTATGTGAAAAGAGAAGAGCTAGAAGAGAATGGCAACAGCACAGATCACCCAAAAATAAAATTAGATTAAAAGAGTGCACTAAAAGACTCCAAGAGCTTCTTGCATATGAAAAAACTGCATCTCATAAAAACTATCTGGAAAATCTCGATGTAACACCAGCATCTAATTACTGTGGCGCGCTGCGAAAAAAAATAAAACACCCGTTGAGTTTAAACAACCTCTGCGCACTTCTACCGGAGTTTGGGCCAGGAGTGATATTGAAAAAGATAACTTGTTTGCAAAGCATTTAAAATCCGTATTTATCCCAAGCACATGTACTGGTGTTGTTGATTTCCCGAGTGTAGTTGCGCTACCCCCTCGACCCATAAAATTTAAAATGTGTGATGTACAAAATCTAATTGCTGAACTAAACCCGAAGAAAGCACCGGGTATTGATGGAATTAGTAATCAAATGCTAATAAAATTGCCTCGTATTGCATTTAGAATCATGTTATTCATTTTTAATGCCATTTTACGACTAGAGTATTATTCCCACAGCTGGAAACTTGCCAAAGTTAAAATGATTCCATAGCCGGGCAAAGATCTTACCAAAGGACAATCATACAGGCCAATAAGTCTGCTATCAACAATGTCAAAACTCTTCGAAAAACTGCTCATGTCAAAATTGTCCCCAATTCTAATTGGTAGTGGGTGCATCACAGACCATCAATTTGGTTTTAGGAGTCAGCATAGCACCATTGAACAAACGCATAGATTGGTTCAATGTATAAGAAGAGCATTTGTAGAAAAGAAGTACTGTTCTGCACTGTTTATTGACGTTTCGCAGGCATTTGATAAAGTGTGGCATGAAGGCCTAATTTTAAAATTAAAGTCATATCTACCAATAAATTTGGTGAATTTATTAGAAAGTTACATTACTACCCGGAAGTTTACGGTTATGGAAGGAGAATTCATGAGTGTGCCCGAATCTATATCATCCGGTGTGCCACAGGCGAGCATACTGGGACCAGTTTTGTATTTGATTTATACTTGTGATATGCCTTTGAGCAGTAGTATCCATACATCTACGTTTGCCGATGATACAGCCTGCTTAAGTATGCACGAAAACCCTCACGCGGCTTCCCGATATCTACAAGAACATATTACACAATTGGAAATGTGGTTGAAATTATGGAGAATTAAGGTAAATGAACAAAAGTGTGTCCATATAACGTTTACCCTAAGAAGAGATACTTGCTCCCCAATTCGAATCAACAATCAAGTTGTTCCTCAGCATTCACATGTAAAATACCTTGGTATACACCTTGATCGACGACTTACATGGAAACACCATATTGACTCAAAACTAATACAAATGAAACTTAAACTAATTCAGATATATTGGCTGATTGATAGAAATTCAACACTCAGCCTAGACTGCAAACTTTTATTATACAAGTCTCTTTTGAAGCCAATATGGTGCTACGGAATTCAGTTATGGGGCACTGCTTCAGCTTCTAATGTCGAGAGAATCCAACGAAGGCAAAACAAAATTTTGCGTTTGATAACATCGGCTCCATGGTACATCAAAAACTCAAATATACATCGTGATTTGAATATGCAACTAGTGATTGATGAAATTGCAAAATACGCAGGCAAATATTTTACAAAACTCGATTCACATCGTAATCCGCTTGCTCGTAACATCTTGAATTTTACTGGTCACATCCGCTTGAAAAAGAAGGACACAAGAGCTCTTATACTCAACACTCCAGATGGGACTGCTTGAAAATATGTTTTTTTCTTCTTTTTTTTTGATTATCAATATTTATGTATTATTTATAACTATCACTAAGTTTATGCCCGACAGTGGTCGGTCCAAATACTTATATTTTAGATTTAAGATTTGAATACTTATTGTTAGTTCACATTTGAAGATACAATAAATAAATAAATGTAAAAAAATAAAATTTTTTACAAATGCAAAATAATTAAACATAAAGAATATTTTAAATGACGGAAAATTGCATTTGTTTATATTAGTAAAACAAACATATTTTTTTGCATCTTTTTTGTATAATAGTTTGACACCTACAAGAGATTTTTGTTGCGATTTTTTTGAGTGTGACAGAATTCAGTCAGATTTTCTAGTGAATGAATCGTACGACTGTGTATGATAGTGTATCACAGCCTTAAGGTACCATATAAAATAACAACAGAAAAATGTTAATGTAAAACTGAAATTAGTTTCAAAGTAGCTGAGAATGAATTTGTTGGCTCTCATCAAATTCGATTACGTACTCAACTTAAGAATTAATTTTAGGTTTGTTCTGGATGAAATTGCAGTTAGCTTTTAGTCAGTCTAAGAAAAATTAAATGTAAGTTAACTATTTTTGTAGTCAACCACACATTTTCCGACAGGGTATTGCATTAAACACATTCACCACAGCAGGCTACACGAACACACGACTTCAAATGCCGCTAGCAGCATTTGTCGCCTCGTAGCCAGCTACTTAATTATTTTGGAGACGGCAGCACCATCTTCACCTCATATTTAAGTATAAATACATAGTTCTGCGTTGCCACCTTCAAATATTTCGCATTTATAAAAATTAAATTACTCTTTAAAATGTACTTATATGACGTAAAAGTATAAAAATGAATCAATTTATTCTTTACATAAACTTTTGGATATTTTTTCTGCTAAAGAATATGAAATACTTGTACGATATCATCACTCATTCAACATTTTGTGTTATACTGGTAACACTGAATTTTCTCATTGCAGCCAAAAAAATAGATATTTGTTTAATTGGACTACAACGACAAAATCAGAATAGGCAACAACCTGCCGCCATGTTGCCTTGCTGTCTTCAAAATAATTATTCGCATATAAACATGTGTATTCTATCCTTGACATTTGGTAGTCGATAGCTTGATGTGGTGAATGTGTTTAATGCTTATTCACTTGACATTTGCTATTTTTTTAAGTTATGTACATATGTATGTATTGGTTTGTGCTGCTGGTGCGGGGTTTTACCTGGTTGAAAAATTATGCCAACCACAAAAACACTCTCTTTGCCTCTCTCACCAACAAACTGGCATGTTATGCCAGCACAATTGTTCTCGTGTGTGAAAGCCCAATAGGATGAAAAATGGCTAATTTGCAGTGATGTTCTTTAATATATTACAAAAACGTCGAAGTCGAAATACGCCAACCACGATATGGGGAAATATGTCCGCTATCAACTGCCAGTCTCGCTTCACCCAGTGTGCCCTTACCTTTTGTGTATGTTTTCCATATTAAAGTAATAAAACTTGCTGTTAATTTATTCCTTTACATTATAAATATAAGTTTCTTATTATTTTTAACAAATTTATAGTTTTGTTTAATTATAAATGAAAATAAAGCAAATTAAATTTCTACTGGTTTTATTGTAATAAACCTAGATAAAATAAATGCCACCAAAACGGTAGCGCAGGCAAAACAAAATGCAAATGTGTAAAATGATTCCTCGGTAAATACGTCGGTGAAGGCGGGAATATCATTATAAATTTGCTCAATAACTGCTAAGGTGCCCTTGTGCTTGCGAGCCATTATTTAACTCTGACTTACAACTTTGGGTTGTTTTACTTTTTCTTTTGTACTTTTTTTCCACCAGAACCTTTCGATATTTTTTGCTTTTCAGCTTTAGTTAAAACTTTGCCTTTCTCCTCTTCTTCAGGTGCCAATGGTGACACGTGTTTATTACACAGTTGTAGGAGTTCCAATGTACTTAAATTGTTGCTTAAGAAACGTACGTCTTTAACTTTTAATTGTTCTGAAATATAAAACATATACAAAAAAGTGATTAAACTTTAATTATCAGTATAGTATAGGGTTTCTAATTTCCCGGACTTTTTCAATTTCCGGGAATTGAGAAGTAAAATTTTTTATTCCCGGGAATTTAAAAAAACATATGAATTTAATTAAATGACCTCAATAAAAAATATAATTTTATGAAAAAACATACAACATTTAAATTAATAACAAAAATTTTAATTTTAAGAACCCCAGAAAAGCCAAGTTAAGATCGCTCGGATCAATTTTGTAGCTAAGAACACTCGATCAAGCCAACTTTCAAAGAGAAAAACTAAATCATAATCGGTCTAGCCGTTTGGTCTGAACGTGAACTCATACAGACACACAGATAAACCGACACACATTACAAACTTATAACATATGCTTTGAGTTATGGCATAGATAGTAATTCCATCCACATCAGCCAATCTAGATGCTACTAGAGTTGTGTAGCTCATGAACGAACTAGTTAAATTGAACGATTCACTTAACTGAGCGCTGTGAGCCGTTCAACTCACTGAGCGCTGTCAGCTCAGTACTGAGTGGTTTCTACATTTGTATCGAACACTTTTAGTAGCTCGTTTTAGACACAAACCTATAATCAAACTCATTTAAATAACATTTGGACTTATTCAGCAGCTCGTTTTAGACACAAACCTATATAATTTAAGTGGGTTTGTGTCTAAAACGACCTAATGAAAGAGTTCGATACAAGTCTTGTGCTTTTTCAGCAATTTTTTTGTGTCACACAAGTACATATGTACATAAAAAAAGTATGCATATGTATGTATACGTATAAGTATATTTATTACCAAATTCCACTCATTAAACTATTTTACTTTTATCTATTTTTTATACTTCACCTGCCTCGTTTTGCAATGTACGACACACACACAAACGCACTCTGTATAAATCTGTCACTTTTAATGTTTCGGTTTTCGCTCTTTCTTTATGCTTGAAAAAATGTTCCACTACAAATGAACTGAGCTACTGAGCTAACTGAATGAAATATTTCAGTAAAGTGAGCTGAGCTGAAAAGAGCGGTCACTCAAAAGAGCTAATAAGCCCAACACTAGATGCTACTCGCATTTCCTATAAAGTCTTTTAAGGTTGAACAGTTTTTGTAACGCTGGACTTTATTGAAGTCACCTCGAAAACATCTATTACACCTGCTTCCATGCTTATATTATGCATTGTTACAGAGTTGTATTTTTGAATAATAAGACAATGAACAGCAATGTACAAAAAGCAAATTTCAAAAACTTAAATATTAAATTCACGAAAATTCCCGTTGAAAATTATTTAAATTAAATTATTTTCGTACAACTCCCGGGAATTCCCGGGATTTTTTTCCCCTGTAGAAACTCTAGTATAGTACTAAATACAATTAATTTATGTACATACATACATATGTATTTTGAAACTTATTATATTAAAGGGTTACAGCTTTCAGTTGTAAGATTTTAAATGATACTAGATATACCAACGGACGACACAATCGTCCGTATTCTAAAATCTAAATGTAAATAATTTTATTAATATTTAAAGAAAATGTATCTAAACTTCAAAAAAATGCATTAAAACACAACCACCCACATACTTACATATGTACATATGCATGATTAAATAATGCATGAAATTAAAAACGTAAACGAAATCCCTTTAACTAAGCTAATTCAATTTATTGAACTCTCTTCCTTTTAATATTATGGCTTTCATACAATAACAAACAAAATACAACAAAAAGATAAAAAGAATGTTTAGATCAAGAGAAATACTACAAAACACACACAATCTCAAGTTTTGTTTTTTGTTTACTTTACCCTGCAGGAAATGTCAATAGTAAAATTATACTGATTATCTATTGACTATGTCACCAGTACTACTGACAAATTATACCCCAACTAATGCTATCTACTTTTGACATTTAACACAGGCTTGTCCTACGAAATCTACCAGTAGACTACGTCAGTACTGAATAAGTAGTTCTTGTTGGACCATGTGGCGAAAATGTCAATAGTAAGATTGTACTGACTTACTATTGACGATATCATTAATACTATTTTAATTTAGTTAAAACAGGTACAAATATTTATTTAAGTAATGTAATTAAAGAAATTAAAAGCAAAATAAGGTACAAAATATTGTATAGTATTTTTTAAGTTAACATATCTTATTGTTGAATTAAATAAAAGGAACTTCGTTTCGTTTTATATTAAAAAAATTTATATACATTTATAAGCTCATTTCTTCGTGGCTGTCTGAACAAATCGTTATTTTTACCGATCATAGCCTTTAGAACATTGCCGAAGATGCGTAATCCTTTTTTTCCGAAAGATCCATCTACATTGTAATCCATTATAATACTTTGTCCAAGAACTAAATGCAAATTGCGTTCAACATTACCAGCGAAAAGTAACTTGATTTGTCGTATCTATAAGATATAAATTCGGTATTTTTATTGTGTATCTACCTAAGTTGTTCCACGGCAAAATTTATTGGCTCAATTGTGGATAGCAATTCAATTTTAGTTAGGTTGCTAGAAGTCACTAAAATTTACAATAAGGGGGATTATTATTTTGACAACTGACAACGCGACAATAATTGTATTGCCTTCCATAACCGAGTCATAATATATTATCTAAGTATACTTACGTATGGGTCGCCTTGTGTAGCTAAAATAACGTTTAACTGCTTTAATTGCTCTGATAGTGGTACATCTAGACCTTCCTCCTGTAAGCTTCTCTGTACATTTTCTAGAAGGCACCGTTTCAATGTACCAATTTTTTAATTTCTCACGCAGCGACAGCTTTGAGTAAGACAAATCCTCAAAATGGTGCACAAAATCATTATAAGGCCCTTCACTTTCTGGAAAATTCCCACTTTCAATAGAAATTGATGCATCATTATTAGGCTCTACAGGTCCTGGAAAATTTTCACTCTCAATAGAAATTGATGCTTCTTCACAATTTCTATTTCTATAAACAATTTTTTGCTTTTTCACCAATCGTCTGCTATTTCTTTTGCTCATTATATGTATGTAACTATGTATACACTTATTTAAACAAAAATAATAAAATACATATGTATTTAATAAGTTTTGTACTTTTTACTTACCTTTTAATATCACTTTTTATTATTTTTTATATAAAACCAAATATTTAGCTTGCGGCCACAACTAAATTTAAAAAACAAAATGAAGTAATTAACAAAAGCAAGCAACAAGCCGATGTTATTTAATTGGCGTCGGCGCTGGCTCATAAAAAGAAATGTCGGCGGCGACAGAAAAAGTATTTTGAAACAAATATTTGCAAACAAAATTATTTACTGCCTTAACTTCTCTAAAAATGCAAGATACTTTTTAAATTTTTTTACGTACTATATTCCCAAAATATTATTTTAATATGTATGTAATTTAATTATTCAGTAAAATATTTTTGTTTTTGTTAAAAATACAAATACTATTTTATATTTTCTACAACTTTATGCTGGGGAATTTTTATCAATATAGAGATCATATCTTTTGTTCAAAGGATGTCGACACAAATGACAAAATTAAACAGAAAGCTCACTAAAAAATAACATTTCCACTTTAATATCATTTATTTTTTTAAGAACATAAGTTTTATCATCGCATTTTGACTAAACATTTGATAATGTGAATATTAATATTATAAGGCCTTCTATTGTTCAATGACTCTATATAAAATAGTGTGACGAGACAACCAACGTTTTGCGGAAATTAATAAAATGTTTACGACATCAGCTGTTGCAAAAAAAAATATTTATTTCTATTAATAAATCGTTACAAACATTCATTGGCACCGTTACTATTACCTTTCACAACCGAACAGTTGTGAGCCCCAAATCCTACTAAATTTTCAATACTTAACAACGAAAATAGTACAAGAATATCTATTATTAAAACAAGAAAAGTTTCCATATTAATGAGAGCCATCACTGCCAAAAAGCTTAAGGCTGATGACAAAGTGACCGCTAGAAGCGAAGCGAAGATAGAAGAAGAATTCCTTGTGTTTGTTGTCAAAAATTACATTTTTCCATTTTTCCAACGAGGAAAAAAACTGAAATGAATACCCTCAATGAATAATTGTTTAATTAAATTAGTTATTCATTATTATATTTTAGTTTAAAAAAAAAACAAAACAAAATTCTCAAAATAAGCTTAATCAATTTTCAAAAATGTAACAGCATTTATACTAAAATACGGAACCGCACTAATTGATTTACAGTAAATCTATTTCTAATTTTTGTTTTAAGCAAATTCATGCTGCAGAATGCATTTTCAACTCAACTCTTGAGATAATTCTTTAAAAGTCATGGGTAACATTAATTTAACTTTTGCACTTGTAATTCCAAAATTGCAATCAATCCAAAATTGCAATCAACAGCTGGCGCTTCGCGGTTACCTGTATTATTGTATCATGGCTTATTAATTTATGGCCTTTTCGTTTCAGCCACAACAATTTTTTTAAACTATGTTACAATTTTAAGACATTATGACACTTAAGACACCTTTGTGAATACCCCATATGTATTTTCTAAACTATTTTCCTTTTTTAACCTTAACAAATTATCATCCTTATAAAATTGTTATGTCTTTAACAATTTAGATTAAAAAAGGCTAAAAAAGCTAAAAAATAAGCTAAGAACTAAAGGCTAAAAGAGCTAAATAATCATTTTCTGGCTAGCGGTTTATTGTGACATTTATAGATTCGCGAAGGGTATTTTTGTCTCCGATTGTGAGCAAGACTGAGGTATTCAACGAGTTTAAAAAGTTTAAAAACATTGCTGAGAATCAATGTTCAAAGAGAATTAAAATTTTACGTTTAGACAATGGCACTGAATATACGAACAATGTGTTCCAGAAATTCCTAAGAGAAAATGGAATAATTCATCAAAAAACAGCTCCATATACACCGGAGCAAAACGGTGTGGCCGAACGGCTAAGCCGCACCATAGTTGACCGTATTAGATGCATGCATTTTGGATTCTGAGGTCGATGAGAAATTTTAGGCCGAAGCAGCAGTGACAGCAGCCTATTTACTAAATAGAATACCATGCCGAGAAAATAGTATTTGTCCAGAGGAGATATGGTCTGCTAGAAAACCATGTCTAAATCATATTCGAGTCTTTGGTTACAAGGCTTTTGTGCATACTCCAAAAGTGAAGCGTTCCAAATTTCAAGCAAAGCCTATTCCTGGTATTTTCGTCGGGTACTGTACCCATGCAAAGGCATACAGATTGTTTGACCCATCTGCAAGGAAAATAATCATTAGCCGTGATGTTGTTTTCATGGAGGATCAGGTATGTAACAATGAACAAAATTTTACTAATAGCGTTCCGAATCTTGTAGTTGATATTGATGGAAATGTCAATTCAGAGAGGCATTTAATAAGTGAATTAACATCTTATGACATATGTGATGAAGTCAAACAAGAACAATTAATCGATGATGAAAACAACGAATCAACTGACAGTCTTACGGTGGAATATGATGTCAAATCAGAGTAAAGCTTAACGTTTGAAGATGTCCTTACAGATTATAATCAAAAAGATATTTCTAATGAACGAGTTGAAGTTCGAAGGTCTGAGCGATTAGCTGAAAAATATTTGCATGAATACAGTTTTGTGCAACGAGCTATGTATCAAAAGATCCAAAACTATTGAAGAAGCCTGGAATTGTGAACAACCTGATGGTTACAATGATGGACGTAACCGTGTTTGTATATTGAAAAAAGCCCTTTACGGACTTAAACAATCCAGCCGTGTGTGGAATAAAACTTTAAACAAAATTCTCCTGCAGTTTGGTCTGAAAAGAAGCGAAACTGATCAATGTGTCTATTGGCATTTTCGAATAACATGACGACAGTAAATAAACTTAAGGCTAAACTGTCAAATCATTTTTGTATGAAAGATTTAGGAGAAGCGTCATCAGTTCTAGGTATGAGAATTAAGAAGTCTGCTGGTACCTTGAAAATAGATCAATCACAGTATATTTCAAATGCACTCAAAAGATTTTCAATGGATGAATGTAATCCAGTGAACTCACCAGTGGATATTAACCAGAAACTTTCATTTGAAATGTGTCCGAAAACAAATATGGAAGAAAAGGAAATGAAAAATATTCCTTATATGTTTGCTGTACGCAGCGCAGAATTCAAGACCGGACATTTGCTATATCGTAAATTTACTCAGTCGCTTCAACACAAATCTAGGGAAGGCACACTGGCTTGCAGTAAAAAGAGTAATGAAGTACCTAAAAGGTACTATGAATAAAGGTCTGATCTACAAAAAAGAATCCGAAAGTCTCGTTGGATACTGTGATGCCGATTGGGCAAGCAACATTGATGACAGACGGTCTACAACTGGCTACATTTTTACAATGCATGGTGCGTCAATATCTTGGAACTCCAAAAGACAACGCTCAGTCGCACTTTCGTCAACAGAAGCTAAATTGATGTCAATGGTGTCAGCAATTCAAGAATCAATATGGCTTCGTCGACTGGAGTATGAGTTGACTTGGGAAACGCCCAAGTCAATGATGTTATATTGCGATAATAAAAGCGCTATTCAGATTGCACAAAATAACTCGTACTCGTCCAGGACAAAACATGTCGACATTAGAATCAAATTTATACGAGAAAAACTAGAAGGCGGGGAAGTCAAGCTAAAATATTTGGAAACCAATAATATGTTGGCCGACAGTTTTACGATGGGCGTCCCAGCCGACAAGCATAAGTTTTTTGTGCAGAAATTTGGTTTGATATAAAATTAATTTGTATATGTTTCACAGCAAATTATTAACTTTATTTGAAATAAATAATGTATTGATATAAGATATTTAATTGAATGCTTATTCATGGATCATATTGTGAACCGAATAACCATTACATTTATGCATCTCTATTGATGCATTTGGATTTGTGTAGTAAATGAGAAACTAATAAACACGTTTAGTTCTTTTGCAACCATCAAACTGAACACACGCGTTTAACTTTTATTAGTTAACAAGTCTCATAGCAAAAAAACGATTCATTGCAGATAAATGATTGGTATGCTGTTCCACATATCCACGACTTTGGGATGCTATTGGATGGCAAAAAAGTACTGAGTAAAGTAGATCTAGTGAAAGTATACCATCATATTCTTGTCGCAGAAGACGATATAAGGAAGACTGCAATCATAACTCCGACAGCCGACTTTGATTGAGTTTTTACGGGTGACATTAGATTTGACGTGGTGAGTTTGCTTCGCTAAGGCCCAAATTCACAGCCAGTAGTTAGCCAATAACAGTAGTTTAACCAATAACATTTGATTCATAGCTTTTTATTTACCATTATTACTTTATTAGTATTGTTGTTTTGTGATAATTCATACATATTTCACATATACATACGTTGTCAAGCATTTTCTTTGTATTTAGCTGTAACACATTCTTTTTTTATTTTCTATTGTCGGTCCTGTTCTGCAAATAACGATATGTCAAGTCATTGTGATTTTAAAAAAATTAATAAAAGCTAAATCATTGATTTTGTAAATTACACGATTATAAATGACAAAACTTACTGCCTGGCCCACGATGTCGACAAGAAACTATCTATCGCTTACTTATATTGAAAACAAAAACAAATTTTCTTATTTTGTTTTTGTTTTCAATATAACTAAGCGACAGATAATTTCTTGTCCACATCGTGGGCCAGGCCGTTAAAACACAATGAAGCTATTAAAAGTTTTTAAATCACGCGATTTGATATCACCGTGATTTTCAGAACAGTCCCGTGTATTTTAGTTTTCCCGAACCAATTTCAGCACTAATTCAATATCTTGTATGGTAAAGTTAGACGGGCAAACACTTGTTTTATCCATTTTTAAGAAATAATATATAAAGGTTAGGCCTATAAAATATCATTTGCATGAATTATATTTCAGTTCACGCCATCAATTTTCTGTTAATCCAAAAAACAATAAATGTTCCATGCCATAAGGGCATAGTTTTAATAAAAAGATGATTCCGATATTTTAATACCAACTTTTGGTATTCGCAACTAAAAAATTTTCGTTCTACATTAACGTTAAAATAAACACTTTCTATCAGTTTGTAACGTTGAAATTTTGGTTTTTGTGTGATCTATTATTGTTGTAGCTGGCGAATGTGTTATTTCTGTTATTATTTTGTGGTTGATACCGTGGTTTATCTTTTCTGACATGAAGAATTTCGTTATGAATTGTTTTCAAGTGCAATTGCAAGTTCTGATACTTCTTGCAATGTTGTTGGTCGTGCACAGCAGTGTTGCCAAAACGGCGGTTTTCCCGCTATATATGACTGTATTTTGTTGTCATTAGCGGCAAGTCTATTTAAAAAACCGCCAATGGGAATTTTAGCGGAAGAATTTCTTAGTTGACGGATTTTCAGCGTTTTTCTGAAACTTATAAAGAAAGATATTGAATCAAAATAAAGTATGTTTAACGCAGCTATGCGACACGTACCCTAATATTTATGTTGAGTTTTTTTCGATATAAACACGTACAACGAAAAGAAACTAACGTTACTTTTTTGCAAATAAAAAATTTACATATTATGGTCGTGTAGTATAATGTGAAAAGTTAAGAGGTTAAAAATAATAACATGAACAAATCTCATAATTATTGAATAAAATTTAATTCGAGATTAAAATTATATTACAAACTAATTTAATCATTCTTTTTGTATTAAAAAAATAGTAAATAAATCTTTAAACAAACGGAAAACAAACCGAAAACTGGGTGATTGGACCACTGAGTATGAGGAAAACTAATATCAACCAAAATCTCTCAAAACAATAACTAATTTATTAATTATAAATTATTTAATAATTTGATTTTGATTAGAGACTTTTTTTTATTGAAATTCACACAGAGTTTATTTTATCAACACTATTTTTTAATTTCAGATAGTCAGGAAATTTTAACAATATTTTACAAATACTTCAAGTAAAACGGCAAGATATTATTCCACACGTGTAGAACAATTAGAGTCTATCGCAGAAAATATTGAAAATATACTGAATCAGCTTCAACATTAATATTATAAGATGGAATATGCCCTTGGATTCTACTTTTTCCTGTGCCTATGTTCTGTAACTTTGGTGAGAAATTTTCCAAACGAAAAGTTTATTGTCATTCAGGAAATAAAATACCTACTCAAAGAGGAAATAAAATACCTACTCAAAGAGTAGGCTGAGTTTTGCTTACAAATATTGGGGAATTTTGAGATTCCAACATACATACATCTTCCATATGTATACATACATATTTTATAAAATTTATATTCTTTTTTTACCAATAAACCATAAAAAAGACATATGTTGGTTATAAAAAATTCAGCGATTATATTAGCGTTTATTTGTATTCAGATAGCGGGTTTTCAGGGGCTATATGGTAGGAAATGCCTGCAAAATTTTGACAACACTGGTGCACAGAGAAAACAGTGTCTAATAAATACCTCATAAAATAGAACAAAATTAATAAGATAAATTAATAAGGAAATCTTATTAATTTAATTTCATTTCCTTTTTGAAAAAATCAAGAAGAAATCTTGTAGTTTTTATGAGGTTATCTTATTGATTTTTTTAATAAGGTTTTCTTCTTGATTTTATTAGGCAACCTAATAAAAAATATAAATAAAATTGTACTTATGTATTTTCATTTAAATTCTGTACGATATATGTATGTATGTATGTATTATATTTATGTTATTTATTTATACATACATACATATTATATTATATTCTTAATTAACTAACTCACCATACATACATATTTATTACTTGGGAGGAGACAAGTATTGAACCAGCAACCTTCTGACTGATAGACAAGAAATCTAACCAATATGCTAACAAGCAGCCTGAATCCGCACTGAAATTATTGTACAAAAACATGCTTATACAAAAACGAAAAATATCATGAAAAAATTGTCTCTATGTTTATTTATAGATATGAAATAACAAGAAACCTAATAAAAACAAGATTTCCTTATTAAAAAAAATTAATAAGATGCTTTACACATAATCATATAGGAACCAAATAAAATCAAGAAGAAAACCTTATTGAAAAAATCAATAAGGCAAACTAATGAAATCAATAAGAAATCCCTATAGTTTACAATTTATAGGAAAACCTAATAGAATCAAGAAGAATTTCTCTATGGATTTTTTTTGGTGCTAAAAATAACGGAAATTGATTAAAAAAAGTTGTGAATAATAAGATTTCTTCTTGATTTTATGTGGTTTTCTTCTTGATAAATTTAATAAGATTTACCACATAAAAACAATAAGGAATCTCTATGAAAAAATCTTCGCTTCTTTCTGCTGGGATACCCCTTAGCCTAAAAACGTTTCATTGAGAAAATCTTATTGATTTTATTAGGCAGTTTTTTCTGTGTGACAGGTATATGGTTGATTTAAGCAAAGTCTTCTCTTAGTCCTTTTTTAAAAGTCTATAGGGCTAATTTGTTGTTTAATTTAATTATTACATTCTTTTCTGCTACTGACGCTGTATTTCCTAATTCTTCTATCCTTAATTTGTTTAGACTATCTATAATATATAGTATTTTTAGGGTTCCGTACACCAAAGGTGAAAAAAGGACCCCTATTGTTTTCGCTACGCTGTCCGTCACACGCTATTTTCTCAGGAACTGTAAGAGCTACGGACCTGAAATTTGGACAGAGTATGTAGAACCTTGGCCGCTACAACAACAAATACATGAGGATTAAAAATTAAAGGGTGTTCCAAAACGAGCAACGAAAAATGTTAAAATCCCATGTAATATACATACAATTGTATTTACATATGTATATTGAACCTTGAAATTTGTAAAATTAGAGTATTTTTATAGACTACAACAATTAACATTAAAAAATTTAATTTAAACGGTGGTCCATCAGTTAATGCAATTTTGACAACTTGCTATATCTTGGAACCCGTAAGTGGTGAACTCTTGAAGTTTTTAAAAACGATAAAACTAAAAAAACCGAAAATTATAAAATCGCCAAACCGAAAAAAATCGCCAAAACCCGAAAAAAAATTGCCCAAACTAAAGAAAAATTTCTAGCACCAAAATTAATTCGAAAAAATCTCCAAAATGAAAAAATCGCTAAAATTAAAAAAATCGCCTAAACGAAAAAAAATCGCCAAAATTAAAAAAAAAATGCCAAAAACCGAAAAAATTCCCAAAACGAGAAAAAAAGTGCCAAAACTAAAAAATGCCAAAATTAAAGAAAAACTCCAAAAACAGAAAAAATCGCCAAAACCAAAAAAAAATTACCTATATGAAAATACACCAAAATTAAAAAAATCGCCATAATAAAAAAAATCGCCAAAATTAAAAAAAACTTCAAAAACCAAATAAAAAACGCCAAACGAGAAAAAAGTGCCAAAACTCAGAAAGCATCAATAAACTCAAAAAACCCCTAAACTAAAAAAAACGTTTAAAACCGAAAAAAAACGAAAACGAAAAAAAACTATAGTTTATATTGGCTAAAGTTCGTATTGAATTACATATCTCATGTCCGTACGGAACCCTTCGTGCGCGGGTCAAAGTCGCACTTCACTGAATTTATTCTTTCAATGAATTAACTGACACTTATTTCCTTGGAATAATGTGCTTAGTTTGTTTTGTAATTCTGGGATTGTTTTAGTGCTTTTGTATCTTTGTTCTAGTAAATTTTTTAATATTCCAAAATTTTCTGGTTTGCTATAACTTCCTATTGCTGTTCTAATATTGGATGTTAGTTTAGAATGATATATGTACTGAAGAAAAACTATATTTGCTGTATCTGACAGGGTTTTATTTATTAGTTCTGCGGTTATTATAAAACTTTCTAATTCCAGATAATTGCCGCTGAATAATGGTAGTGCTTTTGAAGCCGTTTCGAGATTAAAGGCTGACATTGTGATATTTTGTATTGCTGAGTCTTTTTGACTTTCCAATAAATAATCTTTAATTTTTGTATATGGACATTTCTCTCAGAAGAGAAAAAATTAAAAGTTCTTTAATTTTTTTTTTTGAAAATTTTGAAAGAAAAACTATAAAATTTAATAATTCTGCAAAAGTTTTGCAGTTATTCATTACATATTTCGAGATATTCATGTCCAAAGTCAAGCAAGTGAAATTTTTTTTCACATTTTTTTTAATTTGAAGAGCAACTTTATTTTGAAAAATATTCTTAGCGTTATTTATAATAATCTTTATAGATTGAGTTTTTCCCTCTTAGATCTCCGTAAGGATATCAGGAGTTAGAAAGTAATGCATAAGATTCAATACGATGAAAAATTGTTACAAAATTTTGCTTTGCATTTCCGTTAATTTAATGTCCCGTACGATATTGAAAAACACCCTTTTGTGCAAATACATCGAAACTGCTTGAAGAAAGTTCATCAAGTAATGATTACAAACAGACATTTGTATTGCAATTAAAATAAAAATAAAATATTTTGAAAATAAAAAGAATTGCGAACTAGGCACCTGTGCAAAATTTTTCCCGTACGACATCGCTACTGAGAAATTTAAAAGTATTAAAAAAATATTTGCTTTAATAACTAATTATTTTTGGAAGAGCATTCTATAGTTCAATTATTTAAATCAAGATGAATAAAAACAGCGAGAAAAATTAAAAGAAAATGAAATTAAATTGCAAAACTATAAACTAAAAAGCCGAGAAAGATTGAATTTGAGCTTCACCCACGCTTTACCACAGTTATATATCTATCCATTCCGATTTGGACTTTAGGTTTAGGGCTACTGTTATCGGTAATAACTTGGTTAAGTGATTAACACGAGCCCGAAACGAATGATGTCACTGGCTTAAATGACGAAGTACTAGGCAACTGTAATGTTAACGAATCACTTGTTGGCATTGGACAAAGCGAAGTTGATCGCTGACGAAAAAATGGTTTTGCCACTTGAAGCAGTTCTGTTCAATTCTCTTTTTAAACTGCTCATGGTTTACACTCGGACGGTTTCTTGTTGAATTTTCCTATTGTTTTAATGCAGCAAATGAAATAACAAAAGATAATTGAAGTAACTTTTCTGTACAAGCAAGTCAGTACCCCTCTTCTTCTTCTTTCCCCTCTCTTCCACAAACTCAGACTTGCTTCAAGAAAAACTGGCGAGTCTAAAACATGAGTTAGAAAACGTCTATCATCAGAATTTTTATTTTAATTATTTTCATTAAGAGCTTCAGAACTCACAGTAAAATAGGCATTTCTGACATTAGAACTCACTTCACAGTTTTTGAGTATTCCTCAAGGGCACTTTGTTTGTGTTTTTTTTGTTTGCGTTTTTATTTTTTTTTTATATTTATGACTATGGCGGTATTCGGTGTTCGATGCAAATTGTCTTGCATGATTGTAAATGCAAAATATCGTAGCTTTTCTTTAAAAAACCAAATACACACACAATCCAAAGAAAAGCTACGATATTTGGCATTTGCACTTACGTATGACCATTAGCATCAAAAATCGAATAACGCCTATGTAAAAAATATTAGCAAAGCAAAAAGCTTATTTATCAATGTCAAAATGTATTTCGAATATTTTTACGTATGTTTTTTTTTAGTATGTAAGATTGGTCTTCGCACAATACTTTTAGCTGATTCACAGTTTACGCTGTGGAAGTAGTTTATGGGGCATCACTAACTTTACGTGTGATGTTGCATCTCCCTCTAACTAACACTGCTAACTCCAGTGCTTTTTACCAGAGATGTGCAAATGTCGTGATTTTATCGTGATCATGATCAAATTTAAAATAAATTACTCGTGTGTAATCGTGAGTGGGCTATTTTTAAGAATCACGCTCGAATTCTCACGCTCTCACGAAATTTCATTCTTGCATAGGTACATACATACAGTCTGTCAATAATGAGTTTGCACAAACACAGTTTCGTTAAAATTATTAGTAATTCCATGATATTTTTATTCAAAAAATACATTTATTTACATATATCTTAAACTTATAGGTATTTAGAGAGATCGTATAAAAAAATTTGTAATCAATCCTAACAAAAAAAATATTTAACAAAAAAAAAATTACTTCATATCACGTTGTCAATTAACTCTTTGCACAAAAATTTCATTGTCTATTTGGTTTCAGTAGAAAATTTTAAAATTTAGTTTTTTGAAAGTTTAATATTTGGTATGAAAACCTTTAGCATCTACCACACACTGTAAACGGGTTTTCATTGAACCTACTAGCTTCTTGAGGTCATAGTTGGTTGGTATTTTCTGCCACTCTTCCGATATTGCTGTTTTCAGCGATGTCATATTTTTTGGCTGGCGTTTAGCGACTCTTTTTTTCAAAAACACCCATAGATTCTCTATTGGATTGAGATCGGGACTTTGAGCGGGTGTATCGATGACGTGCCCACAGTTGTATAACAGCCACATCCGCACCATATGCGACTTGTGTTTTGGATCATTATCTTGGTAAAATTTAAAATTTGGCCTGTTGTCCGTAATAAATCCAAATTTCTGCGCACTGCTAACCAAATGGGTCCGCAAAATGTTTAAATATTGATGTGCGTCCACTGTTGAGTCTATGAAAGCAAGGTCACCCACTCCTTGACTTGAGATGCAGCCCCAAATCATAACAGAAATTTTTCCAAATTTTACGGTTGGTATGATATTTTGTGGATTTAGAGATGTTAAAGGCTTGCGCCATACCCTAGGTGGTCCATCGTTGTAGTATAGCATCATCTTCGTCTCATCACAAAATATTACATTGTCCCAATACTCATTCGGCTGTGACACGTTATTAATAGCGAACGAAAACCGCTTTTCTACATTTGCTGCTGACAGGAGTGGTTTTTTTCTTGCTGCTCTCGAGGAGTACTTATTTTTAATTATAGTCTGACGCACTGTCTCATGGCAGACAGTAATGCCAAGCTCTTCCTCTAGCTCTGCCGCCAGTGCTCTAGTAGAAACTTTTGGGTTTTGAGCCAGTTTTCTTATAATAAAGCGCTCGGCACGTTTGCTAATCTTATTTTTTCGCCCACCTCCTTGCTTTAATTCTAGTCTATTCTCTTTTTCAGCTCGATTTATGACGTTGTGAATTGTTCTCCGTGATACTGCAAACATTTCCGATAACTCATCTGCACTTCTTCCTAGTTGGCGATTATAATAAATCAACTGAATATTATTGTACGATAATCTTTTTCCAGGCATTTTTGAATCTTTTACTATAATAAATTTACGACGTGTGCAATGCAAAAGTTCATCACAAATGGACCTAAAAATCAATTGTCATGAACAATGTACGTAAATTATAACGGGAAATCACCGTTTTGTAGAAAAGAGATTAAAAATTGCACGCTGAGCAAAGAGTTCTTTAACATAAAGAGAAAGAGTGCAAAGAGTTTATTGACACAGGGAAATTAAGTAAAAAAAATTTTTTTTTGAGTTTCTTTTTTGTTTACAACGTATTAACATTTTTTGCGACGCCATTCCTATAAATACCCATCAATTTATGATAATATACATACAAAATTTTTTTGTTGAATGAAAATGCTATTAAATTACAAATAATCTTTTATTAAATCGTGATAATTTTCAATGTGCAAACTCATTATTGACAGACTGTATGTATGTATGTAACTGTATTGATTTTATAATAATAAATACATATATGTATGTTTTAATTTTAAATTTATTTGATGGTGGTTAAGCATTGTCTATATGCATTTCATTGTTGGTTTAACAAATCCTCAGTAGACTTCAACTACGTATTTTGAGCAGTCACAAACCTCTTATCTTATGCACAGATTTTCAAAAACTATTTGAGAATTCACAAATACATAATAATATTTATGAAAATCACGAAAGAAAAATAAACGCAGTAGTCTTAGAAACTTAGGCTGAGTTTACATCTGGCATTTCATGTGTGCCCTGTGCCCAAAAGAGCGTAACCACTAATTACTAATGAAAAACTGTTTGATTCAGACAAAAAAGTATTTTAATATATTTTGTTTATGGTACACAACTATATTTTCCTTAAATTTTGAATTTTCAGAAAATCTGCGCGGAAAATGTTTAAAACTATCTACATAATAAAATGTGCTAGTTGAAATTTTCAAACTCTACCGTCACAACTTTTTATAAGCTATTAAACACAAAATATTTTTAAAATTTGCTATTTTGGGACATTGCTGAATGTGGGGTGCATGTCCAAAATACAAAATAATTGGCTCTAAGCATATTCTTAATGCATTTTCTTTAGCGATATGTGGTTAGAAAGTTAATGTATTAAACAAAGTTTGTTACAAAATGAAAATAATGAAGATACTTGTAAAAATATGCCTCTTTCGGGGAAATTTCAAAATTTAGATTTTACCCTTTCCCCGATTTCACGAATACTGATATTAATAATTATTTTTTCTTAGTTTTAGTTAGAAATTTGTCAAAAATTTAATGATGTCTTTTAATTTAAAATCCAGCAAGAAACTAAAAAGTTATAGGCGAAATACTAAAAAAGTCAAAGCAAAATTTTTTTTGTCTTAAGTAAAATATCTTCTAAGTTATAAGAGATACGCAGACACATCTTAGGAAATTATTTCTTTTAAGCTCAGCTCAATATGATTTATCCGGTGTACAACTTTGGCGCACTGTAACTCCTCTCAAACCAGACGGCAGTCGTGACATGTGTTATAAATCCTAAGTACTCCTCTACGGATATTAGAAGTTTCATATAAATGCAATCAGTAGTTTAGAAGTTTCAGATTTATTACCATTTATTTTGTAAAAGTCCCCACGTGCAATGTAAATTGTACATACATATGTACTAGTGATTCACGAATATTCGTATTCGTATTCGAATTGTAGAATATTCGGCCACTTTCAGGCAAATACGAATACGAATATTTTTCGAGAGAAATTAAATAAATAAATGCATAAATCCTACACGAAATTTAAATAAAGTACTAAATGTACAAATACATAAATTTTTTATAGAAATTTGTGCTTTGTATCATTTTTAGATATTATTTACTTTTTATTAACTTTAAAATACGCCAACGCGTGATCGTGATAAGTTGTAAACCAGTCGTGCGTGATTAGAAATATTTTATTCGTGAGCGTGCGTGATCGTGAAAATTTTTAATATCATTCGTGCGTGAAAGTGCGTGAGTAAAACTTTTTACGCGTGAGCGTGCGTGTCGTGAGTCAAAAAACGCTCACGAGTACATCTCTACTTTTTACTAATCAATGATAGCATAAATATTAATCAAGTTTGACTGATCATAATTGACTAATATACTGATAATAAATATAATTTTAATATTAATTTAATATTTTTTATTATAAAAAGTATTTTAAAAATACAGAAATATAAACAATAACAGTCTAATTCATAAAAAATATTTTAGGTTTGTTACAGGTTTTGTAATGTCATTTAATATGTCTATATCAACTCTGTTTTCTTCTCATTATTGCTTTACACGGTTTTGACATATACTCACTTATGTCTTTGCTTGTATCGAGTACAACACGTTTTTTCTTTTTTTTAATATATACTGATTTCCGGTTATTAATCATCTGCCCAATTTTTGTAATATATGTCATGTGTTATTCCACTGAATTAATAATAAAATGAATTGAATTAATAATTATTCGAAGTGCAGCGTGTATTTATTTCGAAGAACACAACAGAATTGGCGACGAGGATAAACAAGTATAGCAACGTATCGGGTATAACCTGAAAATGGAGGCGCAGGTACAACAATTACTGCAGGCCATCACGGCTATGACCACAGCAATGCAACGCCAACAAACCAACACCAGCGTTGTCATTTCAAACTTTGACGCTTTGAATCCAAAAATCGAGCAGTTCAAAACATACAGGGAACGACTGGAGATACATTTTCAAATAAAAAAGGTTTTTGATGACAAACTCATGTGTGCAAAATTGTTACTGCAGTACATAGGTTCATCGACTTACACATTGTTGACTACTTTGGCAGCTCCCAAGAATATTAATCAATTGGAATATGATGACATCGTTACACTGTTAGAAGCACACTTCTGTCCTAAGAAGAATGTTCTAGTAGAACAACATCGTTTTCTCTGCGAGGTTCAGAACGAGAACCAATCTATTTCAGATTTTGTGGCTATTCTGCAAAAAAGGGGAACTGAATGCGAATTCGTGTGCGAATGCAAGAAGTCAGTGGCAGAAATTTTTCTTAGAGCACAGTTTATCAGAGGAGTACGTGATAGTTACATCCGTGAACAATTGTTGCAGAACCCAAAATCAACATTTAAGCAGGTGGTAGAAAAAGCAACAGCATTAGAGGCAGCAAAAATGGACAACAAAATAATTGGTAATAATGCGACGTGTTCAACGAGTGACGTGCATAAAACACAAGTGCTAAACACGCGCGGTCGTACAAATATAAATCGTAATACCCAAAAAAAAAACGATCGTCAAAATCAAGAACAAGGGTAAATTACAACGAACTTGGTATCGAAGGGTTGTGTCTCAGATGTGGTCGGAACAACCATTTATCAACAGAATGCACTGTAATCAAAGACAACCTAAAATGCAAATTACAAGATAAAAAACATTCAAGCTAAGGACAACATCAATGCAGATTGTTTATCTAGGGCACCAGTTAAGGGTACAACAGCATTCAAACATTTCTTGGATGAGGAAGTAAAGATCATTCAGGATCAAATAATCAATGAGATTTCTACATTCACAATAACTGCTACAAAAATTGCTAAGGAAACAGAGCTTGATGTTGAACTTTCAAAATTAAAGCAAGACTTGTTAAATGGAAAAAATTATGAAGCAGAGTACTCAATTCAAGAGGGCGTAATTTTTAAAGGTAATCGAGTGGTGATACCAGTAAAGTTGCGTGAAGAAATCCTAAACGAGCTACATCACACCCACGTCGGCATAGTAAAGATGAAACAATTAGCAAGAAAATATTGTTTTTGGAAAGGTATAGATGGCGATATTGAGCGTTTGGTCAAAGCATGTGCTTGTTGTGCAAAGGTAAGGAAAAGTCCACCAAAAGTAATAACACACCATTGGGAAGAGCCAACTGAAAACTTTCAGCGAGTTCATATCGACTTTGCCGGACCATTTCAAAATCATCACTTTTTCGTTCTTGTAGATGCAAAGTCGAAATGGCCTGAATTTCGAGTATTAAAAGATGCGCCAACTTCTGTCTGTCACAAACAATTGTCTCAGACAATGCCACCATTTTCCAGAGCACACTTTTTAAAAATTATTGTGCTACCAATGGAATCGTGCAGAAATTTATAGCTCCAGGACATCCAGCTACAAATGGGCTAGCAGAAAGATATGTACAAATTCTAAAGTCAAAATTAAAGGCCATGGAAGATGATAAAACACCGCTTAACATTAAAGTGCAGGAAATTCTTTTTCGCTACAGGGCAACACCATTAGCAAATGGACAAAGTCCATCAAAACTCTACCTTGGACGGGATTTAAGAATCAAGTTAAATGCGTTGCTTCCAATGAAGTTATCAAAATCAATATTAGTTACTCCCGTTGTTCGACAAATCAGCGTGGGAGATAGGGTGCAGGTGCGATGGTACGACAAAAATAAATCAACATGGAAGTTTGGAACCATTAAGTCAAAGTTCGGTCGTCTCCATTATCGCGTAAAGCTTGACAATGGCTACGAATTGAAGCGTCACATAAACCAGTTGTACAAATCTGGCGTAGGCAATCCGAAAAAAACTGTAACGTTCTCGGAACCACCAATACCTGAAAAGACACAAATTGAAGAAGTACAGATCGAACGTAGCATTACCACCGACAGCAATCCGATTTCAGAACCATCTCTTCAAAATCTTCCTTTAAGAGAACAAGGCGAAACATTAAGGCCGAACAGAGCAAGAAAACCTCCAGCCCATTTCAAGGACTTTGTGCGTCAGTAAGCGTGGGAGATTGTAATGTCATTTAATATGTCTATATCAACTCTGTTTTCTTCTCATTATTGCTTTACACGGTTTTGACATATACTCACTTATGTCTTTGCTTCTATCGAGTACAACACGTTTTTTCTTTTTTTAATATATACTGATTTCCGGTTATTAATCATCTGCCCAATTTTTGTAATATATGTCATGTGTTATTCCACTGAATTAATAATAAAATGAATTTAATTAATAATTATTCGAAGTGCAGCGTGTATTTATTTCGAAGAACACAACAGGTTTATTTGACAAATTTCCCATAGAAATATGTCAAATAAGCGCTTAATAAACCTGAAATATTTTTTATGAATAAGGCAGTAAATATTTAAAAACAAAACACATTAAGCAATTAGAAAATACTATTTCGATATCGCTTCAACCCCAACGTATCTTGCTCTTTCCAAATATGTAAAAATTTAACAAGAAATGAGTACATACAAGTCATGTAACGAATGTCAATTTTTGATATTCGCGAATACGAATACGAATATTTGAAACGATATTCGCGAATACGAATATTATATCGACGTTTCCCCCGAATGGTCTACCAAGATGGAAAAATTAAATGTTGATTATCTTCGGGTTTTATTGTTTATAATTATAAAAAAGTCGTATGTTTATATAATGGAATGTTTTAATAACATATCTCAGCTGTTTTAGTTGAGGAAATTGGGCTGGAAGCTGGAAAATTTTATATTTTCTTTTTAAGCTACTTGTAAAGACATTTTTATATACATAAGTATAATTATTTTACATGTAAAAAATATGTCATGTTTGCACTCTTTCTTCAAAATCTCTCTATTACCAAATAGTAAGAAGAGAAAAGTGTAAGAACAAAAAAAAAGTTCGAAAATGTGGAAAAATTGGCAATTAAGCCAATTAAACAAAAACCAGTAGAGATATCTTATTGTGTAAATACTTGATAGAGACCTATATCAATACACTTTTAAAATAAATTAATCGCTTTTCATTATTCTGTTCCATTTCTCAGATTTTTAAATTTCACTACTGTCAGCCAAAGTTGACTTCTATTTTGCGTACGTTCGTGGCGACATGTTTATAACTATTAATATGAAAACTTAAACTCGATGAAATCCATCTTTTGCACTAAACATAGAGCTTCTAAAATGCTATCAAATCGCAAAAAATCCTTGCAAAAGTTTTATTTTCTATATTTTTTGTACATCAAAAGCGTACGAACGTACGTTCATGATTCCAGGAAATGCCCATTTGTGAAATCTATAGACATTAAATTGGGGTTCTATTTACGCCTGTAATATGAAATATTAAAAAATTGTTATGAAAAAGGACTTCACACTCTTGTTGGCGTACTCTTAAAGTTAATAAAAAGTATGAAAAATTTTAATGATCGCCATTAAATAATATTTGAAAATGATACAAAGCACAAATTTCTATAAAAAATTCATGTATTTGTACAAACTAAAATTTTAGTCATTTATTTAAATTTCGTTTAGGATTTATACATTTATTTATTAACAGCCTGTTTATAGAAAACATAACCCTTTTTGTTTTTATGTTTCGTTTATAAACAATAACAATAATAAAATTTGCTTTTTATAAAACATTTTCAAAAGCTTTTGTTTTGTCATAAAAAGAGGTTTTTAGGTATAACCAAAAATCACACTCACAAAATTATAGCAGTGACGGAATAAAAAAAAGTAAAACCTATTAAAAACAATTTTAAGGAAAAATTTTAAATAATAATATTGATTAATATAGATTTTCATTGTATTTCGTATTTTCCGTTGTTATTAGAACTATTATTTTTTCCTGTAACTCATACTTTATTTTGACTCAATGCTAAAAAATTTTGTAATTTGTTTAAAAGCTAAATTATGAAAAATAATGCAAATATAATTTTGTTATTCGTTCTTGTGAAAGTTAAGTTAATCCGATTAAATAAAAACCCTCTGTACAAAAAAAACTATCGTATGCTTCAAGTGTACGTTAAAAACGGTTTTTATATGGTAATTTTTTTGCATAGGATTTTCGTTAAAGTCAAATGAAAAATATGGAGACTGAATTTTAATTAATTTTACATAAAAAATTTTATGAGTGTAAAAAACTGAAACTCTTGTTTTCACTCACATGAAAATAAATAAATGTTTTAAAAACGTAAACATAGTTTTGTTCGTTATTTTAAAGAACGTATATGCTTATTCATTTCCGAAAAACAAGATGTTAATTTTTTTGGAAAAATATACGTATTCGTATTCGCCTGAAAATGGCCGAATACTCGACAATTCGAATACGAATATTCGTGCATCACTAGTACATACGTACATGTATTTTAAATTAAACTTAACAAAATTAATTTTTTCATTATTGTTTTCATATTAAAATATATATAAAATTCAATATTTTAAAATTTTTTGCATATGTACATTAGATGTTCCACTCTAGCATATGCATATGTTAGTTAGAGTAGAGAAACAATAGTCACTGTTGAATTGAATGCAAAATTGTTGCAAATAAGAATAAGAGTTTTAGTTAATTTTAATTATTATTTTTCGAACTTAATTTTTTTCTATATTTATGATTTGAACGGGCTAAAGTCGTATCGCTTTTTAAGCCAAATTACATGTGATAATTATTAATGAACAAATAACATCAAAGTTGTTGTTGTAAATTTCTGCCTTATATACGAAACTTTTGTGCAAATGGAATATGTGAATTTTTTTGATTCATCGTATTTCAATTTGCTGAAAGGTGTTTTGTTTTTTGTTGTCAGAATATTTAGAACTAACTTTGATGTTATTTGTTCATTAATAATTATCACATGTAATTTGACTTAAAAAGCGATACGAACTATAGTTCGTATAGCCCGTTCAAATCATAAATATAGAAACAAATTAAGTTCGAAAAATAATAATTAAAATTAATAGCCATGGGCCTGTGGCAAAAAATTTAATAAATATACTTAATAGTAACAAACCAAAAAAGTTTGTCTTAAGTAGAACAAAAATAAGCAAATTAACTAACATGTGCATAATTAGTAAAGAATAAACGACAATGGTAAGAGTGTTGTAAATTAGAGATGGTAAATTTGAGCTTGCATTAAAAAACACCTTTCAGCAAATTGAAACACGATGAATCAAAAAAATGCACATATTCCATTTGCAAAAAAGTTTCGTATATAAGACAGAAATTTACATCAACTGATACCACACAGTGGACCAAACATAGAAGAACGCTGTCGATGAAGGTTTAGTGGCCTTCGAAAACGACTAGCTGTTCCGTCAACTATGTATAGTTGTCAGAATATTTACAACTAACGTTGATGTTATTTGTTCATTAATAGTTATCACATGTAATTTGGTTTAAAAAGCGATACGAACTATAGCCCGTTCAAATCATAAATATAGAATAAGAGTTGTTGATTTGTTAGTGGACAAATTAGCTTAAGAAATTTGAGAGGAAGGTCATCATGACCAGCGGCATTGGATTAAATTTTAGAAAATGCATTACATAATTCTTCGAGTACAATGCTTCGAAACGAGAAACGATTGTTAGGAAAACTAATGTCAAAAGGATTATGTATACATTAAAAGTTAATGATGCTTGAACGCAATTAATATTAAATAACTTCTTGAACTTACCTTGAGCTTTTTCAATTAGAGAAAATTTAACTTCAGCAGGTTGTCGATTACATACAACATCAGTTTTCAAAACGCAATTGGGATTTGTTCCTACCACACGGGGATTAGACAAAAGATACAGGAATTCTCTAGAATAAAAATAAATCAATATTATTACATACAGTCAGCGTTACCATATATATTTTTTTAAGAACTTGTTATATCTGAAAAATAACTTTTTTTTCCAAAAAAAAACTTTTTTTTTACAAAGGTACCAAAATTTTAAAAGAAAACATAAAATTTTTGCATCGATCAACCGTGATTAACTCTATTATCCGGAATTGCAAGCAAGCAACTGTTTCCAGCAAAAATATTTTTCCCCTTATGGTACATATTTATGCAATTTTTGATTAAACACAAGCATAACATCCATAAATTTTTCTTTTATTATATGCGGTATATACAAAGATGTATAAGTAGAAAAATATGAAAAATCAATAAAAGCTGTTACCCCAATAACCGGGAAAATCGGTTATCCAGAATGCTCCCGATCCCGAGCATAAGCACACATAAATACATACATACATATCGATGGTCGCAATTAAAATTGAAATTTTAAGTTTTTCGTAAGAAAAATTTATTGCAATACTGTAAATAAACGCTTTTAGATGCAGTTGTACAAAGCAGTTTATACAAGCAGTTGTACTGTTTCTATTATGTTTTTAACTTCTCCTGTAAATTTGCAATTATTTGAGTTAGGGCCTTTTTACTTCTAACCAACAATATTTACGTATCCATATTCCATGTACATTTTCTATTTTGAGCAAAAGAAAGTTATTTCAAGTTATTTTTTCTTTTTAATTTCAGTGATTTCACATTTCACTATTATTCGCATTGGTATTTAAAGAAAATCTGCAAACTGGCTCCAACCCCGACAAAAATGTCAACGGAGCGTGAGCTGGCTCCAGGTTTGCCTGCTCAGCTCCATACCTTACCAATGACATTTGCCGATATAGGATCTACACTGGCAGTGGGCTTTATTGGAAAAGTGTATGGTAAGTAGTAACTGTTACGAATTGCAATATAATTCGAATAAAATACCTACATATTTATTCCAAAAAAATTTATGAAAATTTTTTTACTTTGAGGCCATTTGCTTATAAAGAAAATTCTGACAGTTGAAAGTATGCAAAAGGAAAATGTATTCCAATTTGTTTTTTTACGTCATTTTTCGCGCATGCGTTTTCATTTATATTGGGAAATTCACTTTATACATACTTTGATATTTAAATAAAGGCAAGTTCATATTAGAGATGGCCATTTCTCACAGCGTTAACATGAGCGCGATATTTATAAAATTTTATTCATTATAAATACGCATTCATTCATTACACAGATTTTAAAAATAGCAACGCTGTCATGACAGTATCAATACATGAAAAATTTTCAAATTGTCTGATTGATTCAGGGCAATCATGAATAAAATTCCGCTTGAAATTTCTCGTTTTTTCCAATTAGAATTTTTTGTTTTCCCTATTACTTGCTATTCACGCGGAATATTATTCATGATAAATCGACAATAATTTGAGTTTGAAATTTATGTTTGAAAGAATAAACGTAAATTTTGATTCAGATATTTTAAGCAGGTTAGGTCAGGTTCGGAAGGGAGGTAGCGCTTCCAATCGTAGACCCTTGTTTTTAGTGAATCTCTTCTTTTAACAATGCCTTTTCCCTTTCCTAATAGGAAGACAATTTTGGGCACATTTTACGTTCCCTTTATATTATCGACCTTAAAAAACGCGATATCTCCAACTGAGCACCTAAGTCTGTGGTCTTCTAACTTCTGGCAATGACACCTAATGGGTCTAATTATAAATGTCGTATTTCGACTTCGACTATAACGATTTTGAACTAGATTAAAGTAGTCGAAGTCCAAATATGCCAACCACGATATGGGGGATCATGTACATACATACTTATAGTGCGTTTCCATATACGTGTTTTGGAGCAGAAAACTTGTTTTGCTCAAAACCAATGTTTTGCTACATGTTTTCCAATATATTTTTCATATCAACAAATGTAAATGCAACACTGCGTTGCTGGCTGAAACTTCAAAAAAAAGCCGCAGTATTCTGATAAAAGATGTTACTAGTATAGAACATATAATCTTTTAAGCAATTGTACAAACCACATAAGTTGTATTTATATGTTGTTTATATGTAAATGAGTGAAAAATTTACTAATCTAAATAATAAGGTTTGCGCTCTTGATAATAAAATCGAATTGATTGCGAAAATTCACACAAGCAAAACACAAAAAAGCATAATGGAAACACTTTGAAGCGTTTTGAGAAAAACAACTTGTTTTGCTCCTAATGGAAACGTACTATTATGTTGTATAGTGAACAAACAAAATTAAATGATGCCACAGGGTGTACTCGGCATAATAGACAATCGTTATATAATCCAACATGATTGAAAATGTTCAACTTATTATATGCGTGTCTGAATCAAAAGGTTTTTCATTAGTATTTAGTTGTTACTTTTTTTTTGAGCAAATGATTGCCAAGTGTAAAAGTACCTCAAGGCTCGCTGCCAATTTTTTTATTTAGTTTTTGTTATTTTTTATTGTCTATTGGATAGGATAATTTTTATTTATTTTTGAGAGGAGAACCTTAACCCGATTTAAGCACCTTTTTTAATAGATATGTACATATCGTCGTTGCTCTGACGTAATCGGTTATATGTATATTATTATTTTTTTATTTCACCATTATAACACTTGATGTGTCAAACATTCACTCAGCAAATCTTTTAAACATATATTAATTGCTTCTGAAGTTAGCAAAAGTAGACTTTACATATTTATTCATTTAGATTTTTGTATGGACAAAATTTTTGTGTATCGTCATATCGAGCCTTGAGCGAAACGTTATCGTAAGCGACAATAACCAAACTTTACAGGAGAGCGTTTTTCGATTATTTCCAAATGTATGGATAAAATTGAAAATGTTTTAATGCAGTTTGTGATCATTTTGTCCTGGCCAGTGATTGGGAGCAAAAATAATTTTGTATTTTCATATTTGGCACTAGTTATGGCGCTTACGATAATTTTTTTTCATATAAATGGAGGAATTTAAAAAATTTTGTCGCTTACGATATTTTTCTTTTTGTGTTTTTTTATCTAATAGAAAAAGAAATTGGTACATTTTTTTTAAATCTATTTACAATAAGGTTACCAAAAGCAAAAAAAAAAACAATATTATTTTGGTAATAAATAGGTACTCTTATTATTATAAACAGTACTATTGAAATATTATAAAGTGTTTTATTAATAATTTTGTTAGGTATTTAGTGGTTTTTGTAAATATCGGAATCTTTTAATTTGTTAAATGATTCCGTATTTATAATTTTATATTTTTCACAAATATTTCATTGGTCTTTTTTTGTTTTTAAATATCTTGCGAAAAATAAATAATGATGGTTAATGTTTGTTGGTGAGAAGACTTTAAAGCTGGATGCCACAAAAAATCAACCCCAAAAATTAAATGTTTTTTTAAACTAAATTGGGGCTGCTGAAAGCGAATATAGTCATTATTAATTTTTTTGAAAAGCGTTTTCGAGATATTCGCAAAAACGAGTTTATTTTGCAGTTTGCAAGGATAATTCGAAAAATCTTGAGAACTGTTTAATTAAATTACGTTAGTTTTACACTGCTGAATAGATATGTTTTTATTTTATCGCCTCATATTTATAGTGTATTTATCGGCCCTTTAGATATAAAAAAATAAAATTTTAAGTGAAAACATCCGAAAATTCAAAATCGGATATATTCAGTAAATATGTATGTATGTCGTAACTTTTAGATTTTTTGATAATAACAATTTTACGCTTACTAAGTTGGCTACAAAATTTTATTTAAGATACAGGTTTAAGATAAATTTTAGATTTTTTTAGCCTAACGGTGCAACTTAAAATATTGAATTAAAAAAAACTCAAAAACTTAAATTTTTTTTAAATCTGAACACATTAAAAATATGGCAAATAAATATATCTTTGCAACGGTGTTACATTTTCGAAATTTTAATAAACAGTTCCTAAGATTTTTGAAAATATCTTTGCAAACTGCAAAAAAACATGTTTTTCGCGAATATCTCGAAAACGCTTCTTAAGAAAAATAAATGAGGTTAATATTTTTTGTTGCATAGGGAATATGTATATTACAATAAATATGTGTCGCTTACGATAATTTTAAATTTTTTTTAAATGAAAACATCTACTTACGATAAAATCTCAGCCGCCGTATTTTTTAAATTTTGAGCTATGTCATGAAATCTTAATTTCTCAAATAAAAAAAATTTTACCGGATGTCGCTTAAGATAATGTTGCGCTCAAGGCTCGATATGATTTCAAAAAAGCCCTAAGTTACAAAATATTCAAAATCTACTTTTGGATTGATTATAATATACAGTATCAAAGCACATGTTCCTGCAAAATGTTGCACTCCTACAATTAAAAATAACGTCATTATCCACAAAATTCTAAAAGCTCTAAGTGCAAGTGAAAAATTCCAAACACAAAATTGTAACTTACGCCTTTCGGTAAGGAATAAGTAACAAACACCAGATTTTCTCTGTACTGTACTGTAATTTTTATTTTTGTTTATAAGCAGGTAATTTTTATATTTGACGGTCACACTTGGCAATTATTTGCCGAAAAAGCGTGACCAACATTATTTTTATTCCAACAATGCTTTGATAATTCCGAATATTTTAATTCCGCATACAGAAAATAACCAAATACCTTTTTATATTCAGAATTTCCTTTCATTAAATTTTCCTTTGTTGGTTACTTTGTGTTTTATTAGTAAAAAAATTAAGTAAGATATATATATATAATTTAATATTAAGATTACCATAACCATTTTTTAATTCGACTTACGCCCTTTTCAGTTTCACAAAAAAAAATCCTCAAAGGCGTAAGTTTCACATCTCTGCAAGTAATACAAAAAACTGGATATTTTTCTTCATGTATTAATTATTTAACAAAAACTTAAGAAAAAAGTTTGAAAATTGTAAACCAATTTTTCATTTTAAAAAGTGTTTTGCTTCTCATGTAAAACTGTTTACATGTAACTTAAGGCTTTTGTGAAATCATATGACGATATGTAGTTTGAGGTCTCTCTTCTCGATAGAGAGAAGTTTTTGACATTCGTCAGCAGCGTTGTCAAATTTGAAATTTCAAAACGCACCAAAATGGAGAAAAAGCGCGCCACTTACAAAAAACGCACCAAGCCTAGAATTTCTTTTTTTTTATTTCAAAATGTTTATTGAATTAATAATTTTGCATAAAAAGTATAATATTATTTTTTGTAAATTATAATTTTTTAGATTATTTGAACTGTCGGATAGTTAAAAAATACTTTTGGATTTGTTCATATGTAATATACTGAATACCTCGACCAAAGAAATATATGACTTATATACAAGTTTCATAATTAAGTCCACATATGTACATTAATTTTTAAAAAATTATAAATTTTTAAACATTAATTTTATAGATTCTGCTTAAAACTTAAAAAAAAGATATCAAAAATTAATTATTCCAAATTAATAAAGCTAATATTTTCATCATTATTGTTATTATAGGGTCATAAAAAAGATTTAATTTCAAACTGTGATGTTTTGTAAACATCATTACTATTAATATGGTAATTAACACTAGCAGGAAGTTGGTAAAAGTTTCACAACAAAAATTTTCCAGTTTTAACCCACTGTCGTGTTCAATTTGCGTTGGTGCCACCAAAAATTTAAAAACGCACTAAAATTCAAAAAAAACGCACCAAGCACTAAGGAATTTTTCGCACAAAAAAATTCAAAAAGCACCCAAATTGGTGCGAAACGCACCAAGTTGACAACACTGTTCGTCAGCTACGAAGCACATAGAGCAAGGCACATTTAATACAGGTACATGCATTAGGCAAAACTTTCTGGCAAGTCTGTGCTTCTCACATAGCTTTACATAGTAATTGTCAAAAAATTGTATGCATCAAACAAGGCATAAAAGTAATTGTCAAATGAATTCTTCGTTATAAACTTGTAAACAAAAAATCAGCGGATGAGCAATATGCCTGATACGTGTACCTGTTTGATATGCCTTGACATAGAGCAAAAAATTATCAGCTGAAGTAGGTAGCGCTGCCACCTGGTTATAACATCAAGTTACAGCAAAATTTCATTTCAAGAGACGTAAGCAGATGCTTCAATATACGTGGTTTTGTGCGTTTGTTTACGAAAAATCGTCACACATATACTATTGGTGTGAATAATTTTTACCCTGAAGGAAATGTCGATGGTGAAAATGTACCGAGTTGCTTTTGACTTTGTCACCAGTAAAATACATTCTGCTATAGACATTTAGCCTGTGCTTGCTTGTCATTGAAAATCTACTAGTAACACTAAAACAATTGACTAGGTAGTGACTTCATAGTTCTTATGGGAACATGGAGACATACAAACTAGACATTTACTGGTACATTTCTATACCTTAAGTACATGAAAATTTAATTATATTGACAAGTTTTTGAAAAATTTACCAGAAATACACCACATCTGTTTTCTCTCTTTCTTTTATACTGACGAATAGAAGAGAAATTGTAGACAATGTAACTACTACTAGAGTTTTAGTTTTGACATAGAGACATTTGGCCCCAGTCTGACTGCAGGGTATAAACAAACGCACACAACCACATATATTGAAGTTGCATAATGATGTGTCTGGCACCCGCCGTAGAGTTACAGAGAACATTGCAACATTTTTCTTTAATATAGTGCGAAATCGTGGTAGTCGAAGTCGAAATACGACACTCATATATTTTTATACTGAACTACGAGCGTAGATGCCTTTAATGCAATTTTACTGACTGTAGGTTTTGGAACAAACAATTTCGCTTTGTTAGATAAAGATTTTTATGATTTATAATTTCTCACATCTTAATAAACTCACCTTGTTGCTTTAACATTTTCAGCAAATGGATCAAATGTAATTGTTATACGTTTTACTCCTTTTAAGTTTACTCGTTTTACTTCTTTTTGAATAGCTGAAACAATACCCTGTGAACGCGTAAAAGTACCACTAAAATATATAGACATCTTTTTATAACTTCTTTTTTAATTATAATTGTGCTTTTTTTTTGTTTTGTAATCTTGAGAGATCTGCGATTTTGAAGAAAAAGAATGTCAAAATTTACTATTCCAACTAAAAAGTAATACCAAGTTGTCTACGGAACTATTTTCAGCGTTACCGCTGTGGGACCAAAAAAACATTTTAGCCCGATTTTTTCTGCTTTGCCACTTTTTTCTCAAAATTCTTTTAAATCCTTTTTGTATTAGTTTTGCTTTTAATAGAGTTTCCACCGGCTTTAAATCAAGTACATTGAAGTCAATCCCTTCGAAGTGTTTCCACCGAACTTGTGAGTGATTTGTTGTACGAATTTCCATATTCAATTTACGCATATGCTTTATAAGGTGGGCGCAGCAACTGTAATGTGAATTTTATTCACATGTAGTTGATATTTAAAATTGATTCTATATTCCTTAACGTAATTTTTTTTCGAAATTGTCAATCACTATTGCTGAATGACCCAGGGATGGATTTTGTAATTTTGAGAGCAACGCAGGTTTGCATACATAAATAAGAGTTCGAAAAGTGGTATTTTCGACATTATTTAAAATAAATCAACTACTTTGAGGTGATTTATCCATATACAAAATGTATGGTAAATCATGTATAAATTAACATGATTTGTCTAAATCATGTCGGTGGAAGCATACTATTAGTGGCTAAGCATTTCATTGGTGCTTTGCCAAATCATCAATAGACTTCAATTACACATTTTGAATGCACAGAATTTAAACACATTTTGAGAATTAACAAAAAGGAATATTTTCGGTTTAATTTTTTTATATACACACAGCATAAGTTATGCAATCCGACATTCAAAGTATTAATTGTCGTTTCATCTTGTACATATTGAAGACGAGCAATTTCTACATACATAATCAGCAAACCACAGGGTTATGTAAAACAGTTCAAACTATTATTAAACAGAGCGGGTAATGAAATCTCTAGAGCAATTTTCAAAACTTCAAGTCTTGAAACTTTAAAACAGGCAATTTAAGAAACTGTTTGGAAGACAATATGTACTCAAATTATAAATTTTCTTGAAATGTAATGGAATTGTCATACACTAGTTTTGGCGCTTAATAAGGTTATTATAATAGCATTATTAATTTATATATAATAAAACATCTTTATATCAAGCACAAGTGATTTTATACTGTCGGTTTTAAATTTCTTCTAAGCTGACAATTTTAGACATTACGTTTGAAAATACATATGCACAATCAAAATAAATGTAAAGATATTTAGTTATTATTGTAACTATCAAAAAAGAACAGCATAAGTTAAAAAGATATACTTTTTTCTTAACAGTTCAAAATTTCTTTGACCATATATCGTTTTATTCAATTTGTAAATTAGTTGAGCTTGAGGCCAAGAAGAATTACAAGTGCCTCTTTTTCCAATATTTAACGCTTATCTTTTTAGTAAGCTACTAATACAAACCTTGAGCCAATAAATTAATAAATAATTTGTCCATAACCTTAGAGTATATATAATTTTATATAATATTTTTAAAGGAACTACGTATTTTCCACTTATAATATAAGAAATATATAAATAATATTTACTATGTTGCGTTGATTTTGACATATAAGAGAATTGATTTATGTTGCTTGTATTTTTTGATTTTGCTTATTTCTTTTTATAAAAACAGCTTAATTATTCAATGCCTTGCTTATAAAAATATTTTTGATTTATACTACAACAGTTTTTCATATGAAATTTATTTTATAAGCTCCTTATTAAACAACAATACAATACATTGCAAAATAACATGAAATAAATTTGTACAAGAACAAAGTTGTAGTGTATAATACATATATGTAGTAGAAAATATTTTCGCATAAATCAAGCACTGCCTTTTCTTTTTAAAAAAATTATCGAAAAAACGCTAAATTATTTATAAAAGTAAATACTTGTAAGTTTGATTGAAATTTTTTTCATACATGCTTAAAATCATTTTCGTGTTTTTAAGGTTTGTTAATCGTAAGCTTCTTGTTGATAATTTTCAAATGAAAATGAAATCCACTTTTATATTACGTTTCCACTATGATCAGAACAAGTTAGTTATCTCATAACACTTCGAAGTGCTTGCACTACGCTTTTTGTGTTTTGGATTTACGAATTTTCAAAATTTGATTTTATTATCAGGCCCGCAAACCTTATTATTTAGATTAGTAAATTTTTCTCAATTACATATACAACTTATAAATACATCTAATGTGGTTTGTACAATTACTTAAAAAATTTAATATTCTGTATTAGTGCAATCTTTTATAAGCGTATTTCGGGTTTTTTATGTTTTAGCTAGCAACGCATTGTTGCTCTGATAAAGTTCGTTATGATTTTCAGGAAAACAACTTACTTTAAGTGTTTTACTGATATGAAAAGTTATTGGGAAAGCATGAAGCAAAACATTGGTTTTGAGCAAAACAAGTCACGTTTCACGTATATGTAAACGTTGTATTAAACTTTAACATATTATTTTTTTCAATTTTATTTAAAACAAGTTTTCTGCTACAAATCACGGCTATGGAAACTTGATATTAAACTTTTATTTTAAAAAGTTGGCTTGTTTTTATTGTTAAGCAATTGTATGTATGTACATATACACATATGTATTTCGTTCCCGCTTTTGGAACTCATTAGCAGGGCTGTCAGATTTGTCGATTTCTGGCCAAACGTGTCGAGTTTTCAACTTGTTTGGTGTCCAAAATTTTTGATTGGTGACATAGTGATTTTTCTGGTGATAAATAAATTTGTGATTATGATTTTTAAAATCAATTTGGGTAAATATGTCGGAAAAACTGGCAACCCTGCCCATTAGTAGACTTCAACAGGGTGACCGATGACATTTTTAAAAAAGTGGCACCAAAAGGTTTTATCAAAAAAGGGACAAAACTAAAAAAACGAGAAAACTACAGTACTGGCAATTTGCCACTTTAGTCGGTCAAAGGGTCACGCTGGACTTCAACCCAAAAAAATTTTGAATTTATCATGGTACAATAATACAGGTAACCGCGAATCTGTAACAAATGTACAACAAATAAAACACTGTGATATTTATTGCTGTTTTGTGATGACAACTGTCAAAAAACAAGATACGTGTACTTGCGTTTTCTTTTGGCTTTGCAAAGCTTGTTAGTATTAGTACAGTTTAACCCTGTTGCTAATTTGTGGAGTATTTACGTTTTGGAACAGTCCTATACTAGTTATAAAGAGAAAGAACTAAGAAGCTTGATGAAATATCGGCTGCACTTCTCTACAAGCGACGCGCTGTCTCTCTCTGCCTCTTTTGTTTGTCATGTAAACAACATGGAAAAAAATAATTTTTTTAACTAGTATAACAGCAACTAGACCTTCAACTAGTATGCAACTCTACACAAAATAACTAGTTGTGCTCCTATGACAAGCCAATTTAAAAGTCGATAGTTCGATGTATGAAAAAAAACAGATGTGCAACCAGTCTGAATTCAAAAGCAACTAGTATGTTTCTGACCACATACTACTCCTTTTATCTGCAGGGTAATAGGCACTGTGCGCGTGTGTTGGTAAAACATAAAAAACATTTGGCAGATCACATCACGAAACAAGCAAAACAATAGGCGCTTCGCGGTTACCTGTATTATTGTATCATGGAATATATGTTTGATTTATAAAAAAGTATTTAGAGATTGTCAGAGTATTTGTTGTATGTAGATTTTTCTTCTTTTTCTTGCTTCACATAGGTTTTCACAAAAGAAGCAAACAAAAATTTAGCGGTAACGCTGATTATATCCCCAATATATCTTAACTTCTGTATATATATTGAAACGCCATTTTTCGTTTAGCATTTCGAAGTTGTCAGTATTGTTTTTGTACTGTGGAAGAACGAACGTCGAGAATCGTGCAAGTGGAAAAATAGCTGAGAAATTTCAATTGGTATTTTTTGCATAATGCATGCAAAAGAAGAATAGTTATTTTACATTAAATTAAGGTGCAATATCTAAAAATATAAATAAATTTAAAGTTGTAAGCCAAACTAAATTGTAAAAGCAAAAAATTTGTGAAAAGACTCGATCAGCAATTTAACACACGACACATTGTTATAATAAAGAAGAAAAATATACATACATACGTACTTCAAAATCGTCCATCGCTTTGTGTAGCTAGTTATTACCCACCGTGTTGTATATGCTTAAGTTAATCACAAAAATAAAAGGCCAAAAAGTTTCTTCTTTATCTTTCAAAGATTCTACAAAGTTATATACATACATTTATGTATAAAATCGGCGATTCTCGACAAGAAAAAAGCACGCATTTAATAAAGTGATTCTTAGCGTAAAAATAAAAAATTTTAACATAATTAAATATGTTGAATTTGTGCCTCTTATTGTGTTCTTAATTTGCTGTGTTTCATATACAAAGAAATTTAAACAAGTTCTTTTTAAATCTAAGCAAAAATTAATATTTGCAATTTGTGAAAACGAAAACAAAAAATTCTCTACAACAAAGTGATCAACAAAAGGCTGAAAGTAAACCCATAAATTATACAAATATATTTAAAGCAGAAAATAAGTCTTAATTAATAGTTTGAACAAAAAATCAATAAGATGTATCCTGTTGGCCAACGTAAGTTGAATTTTTATAGTAAAACTAAACAAAATTTAATTTTTGTACATATGTACCTATTTATTTTACGTCTTGTATGAAAAAATTTGTGTATTCTCTTTTGGTGTTCTAATTCGTTGCAACTGGACGTCAGTTGCGCAGTATCAGGCAACGAAGACGACCTGGTTTTTTCGACCGGCGGCGGCTGACCGAAATAATCTACGGCGCCAGCTGATAGTCGACTCAAGCCGAAAAACGTCCATTAAGAAATAAAAAGGCCCCTTTCACATTAGGCAACTTTACTTGCGCAAGTATAATTTTCATTTTTATTTATTTTCTTTTGAACTTGCTTCTATGTTCACATTCAGTTCATTTGTTGAGCAAGTTTAATTTTCTTATGCTCGAGTTTTCTTAATCTCGCTTCCAATTTCTCATTATTTTTTAACTTTTTATTCACAAATAAAATTTTCTTAACACAAAATTAATTAATTAGACAACACACTGAAGAAGAAATAAAAGACAATGTCAAAAACAAATCAATATCCCAATCCAACAATGACAGCTGAAACAGAATTGTGGCAGAATTGCCAAGTTCAAGCAAGTCAGTACTCAAATCTCGGCAATTCTTTCCCCTTCAACCGACCTTTCCTCTCACACCCACAAACACAAGACTTGCGCAAGTAAAGTTGCCTAATGTGAAAGGGGCCAAACTATTTATCATTTCTTTTGAACAAATAAAATAGATAAATTTCGGCGGCATCGCCGTGCATCGGCGGCGGCTCAGCTGATCGCCTTCGTTTGTTGCGGCAGTATTCATAATTTAAAAACTTGGTATCACTATTTTATTACACACAATCATGGTTGCCAGATTCGACGGTTTATCGTTATTTTGATGATTTTGGGTTGCAAAATTGTAACTTTGACGACTAGACGATGTTTGCCTCTAATTTGACGATTTTAAAATAATTATAAATTTACGCCATTTATTAGAATTTTAAAAAAATTTTGAGTTTGACCAAGAACTTGGCAGCTTTTGAAAGAATATTTAATACAGCTAAAGAGTAAAAGGCAATCGTTAATTAATTTTTGTATTAATCATTTTGAATTACATGTTTTTTAAGCCTGTTATTCTATAGAATTTATCAACTGAAACAACAGAAATACAAAATTTATACGGTCAAATGCAATTTTTAAAAACAGATTTGCTTGAGTGTGATAATTTTTATTTGAGGGATTATAATGATGAAAGTAACTGTTTAGACATTGATGAAATTTATTTAGGAATATTATTCTTTACTGATGCTAAAGTTAATCATATTGAAAAATGTAAAATCATTAAAATTTTTATATGCGACGGTTTGGTAAAATTTTAATAAGACCTGAATTCGAAGATAAATTAAATTTAGTTGATCCCTACAATATTATTGTAGAAAATAAAAGTTCTTTCTACGATATATTAAAAGAGTTTTCCCACATTGTTAAAGATTGCGAAGGACAAGAAATTTAATTTAAATTCAGGCAATTATAGTTATTCAAATTGGAAAAAGTTTTCCATGATACATAATTAAAACTTTTAGATTTGTGGAAAAAATTCCCTAAACGAAAAAAGGACTTTAGTGTTTTATTTCCAACCATAAATAATTTTATAAAAAAAAATAATTTTACTTTAACCTTCAGCAAACATAGAAAGAGTATTTTGTCAAGTTAGCTTAAACAAAACCAAACTAAGACATGTAATTACTTTGATCTTTAAAAAATTGATTCCTTTTTTGATAAGAGTTTAGCTTATTTTATACAAAAACTACGAGTTTAATTATTGTGCTGTGTTTTTTGTTTGATAAAGGTGTTTGTTTTATTTTTGACGAACTTTGGACATTTCCGGATAATTATTTTGACGACTTTGACGATTTTTTTTATAAAATTTGACGAATTTACACCTATTTCATCTGGCAACTATGCACACAATGCATATGAAAGTGCAGTTTTATACGTGGGCATGTCACAAAATATAATATGTTTTGTGATACAATTTTATTAACGGAACACTTAAAATTATGTATTTTGCTTCGTTTATACCGGTAAAATAGGTGTGATACTTGTATTAAAATTAACAACATATGTTTATAGGGTATTCGAACGGGTGTCTTAAAGTCATAAAGTCCTAAGATTTTAAACTAGTTTAAATATGTTAGCTGAAACATAAACAAAATGATAAAAAACAAGTGAAAAAAATATTACAAAAATAAAATAATATTTGGTACGAATGTGCAAAATTATGAGAAAATTATTCAACGACTTCTATCTGTATCCGAAAATTATTTGCGAAATTTTGTAGTTTTTGCAATATGTAAAACAAAAATTTCACGAGCATTTATCATTTGGAACAAATCAAGTTTAGGGGCGGGCACCTCTTTCAGTATAAAATCGCAAACATAAAATCGATTGCAAAAAAATCTATGTTTTCAAACAGAAAATCGATTTTGGATTAAAATCGAAATCAATTTACCATTCCCTACTAATTTTTTTCTTCATTTTTACAATTTTCTATAGGATAGCATACTTTTTTTGTAATTTTTTGCTCTTGTGCGTAATTTTAACAAATTAGGGGTGACTCAATCCATTTATGCCATTGGGTAAAGTGAATAAAAAATAAGCATTTGCTTTCTTCGAAAAACGTTAATATTGTCCAACTATATTAAAATTTTCCAAGATGTGACCAATTTTTTTTAGAAAGGAAGCGATGTGGGCGGAAAAACAAGGTCACCTCGTATGGACCACATAGTACTCTAAAAACGTGCATACCCAGAATTTCTGGAAGTTCGAGTTTTCAGGAGATTTTCGAAAAACGTTAAATTTGACCAAATATAGTAACATTTTATAAACCAGAATTTTTTAGGAAGGAGGCGATGTGGGCGGACAAACAGGGTCACCTCCTACGTACCACATATTACTCTAAAAAAGTGCATACCCAGAATTTCTGGAAGTTCGAGTTTTCATTAAAAAACTTTAAATTTTGTCCAACCATATTAACATTTTCCAAGATTTTATCAAATTTTTTTGGGAAGGAGGCGATGTAGGTGGACAAACAAGGTCACCTCCCATGAACCACATAGTACTCTAAAAACGTGCATACTCAGAATTTCTGGAAGTTCTAGTTTTCAGGAAAAAACTTTAAATATGTCCAACTATATTAACATCTTCCAAGATTTTATAAAATTTTTTTTTGGGAAGGAGGCGATTTGGGCGGACAAACAAGGTCACCTCCCATGGACCACATAGTACTCTAAAAACGCGCATACCCAGAATTTCGAGTTTTCAGGAGATTTTCGAAAAACGTTAAACTATATTAAAATTTTCCAAGATGTGACCAATTGTTTTAGAAAGGAGGCGATTGAAAACTTGACAATATTTGGTTCAAATTCATGTTTTTCAGTAATAGGTTCATGGGCTTTAATAAAGGAAGACCTTATCTATAAATTTGCTTTATTTTTTTTCGTCTCGGTTGCATCATTTAATGGAAAAGTCCTTTGGAAAGGCATTAGTCGAATTTTTAAAGCTTAACAGAGCTCTGTTAACACTTTAACAGAGCTCTGTTAAACAGAAGGTTTGTGTCAAGGGTTATAAATTTTAAAATTTAACTTCACACATATAAAAGCACTAACCTGAAAAACAAGTGATGATTCAAACGAGTGAAGTTTAATGATGTTTAATAATTTTGTAAGCTGTTCTCTATTTCTGCAATAGTATCATCTTTAATGAAATTAATCAAACGAAAAATGTATCCTTTACACTGAAGAAATAAATACACCAAGCTTTTATTTTTGTAGTTTTAAGAAATACACAAATTTCTTAAAAGCACTAGTTAGTGCGTTTTCTTAGTTTGGCACTAACGCTCAACATTTTTTGTTTTAAATCTTCGAAAAGCACTAAAAATAGTGCCAAAAGCAAAGTTGGCATTGCTGCTATACACTTTCCTATAGTTTCTCCAATTATCAACTCACGTATTGTAAAGCACAGACTCAACTTTCAACTATCAACTCAGTATCGCAAACTGTTATTAAAGGTACAATCAGCCGTGACATAAACATAGCTATAGAAAACAGCCGTTCGAACCAAACTAATGGGCAACACTGTATTTGATTATAGGTGACTCGGCATAACGCCATAACTCTCACCGTAGAAACCAATTGAATTTTGGATTGGGTATGGCTATGGCATTGTGGCTACGTCACGTCTAATTTAAGCTTAACTCGCAACTTAATTATCAACTGACTTCTTTAGTTGCAACTGACTGACTGAATAACCATTGTCACCCTTTTTATACTTCGCACAAAAACCACTAGCATTTTCCGGCAAGGTCTAGACAATCTCATCATCATCTTTACAAAATGGCATATGGTAGCTATGTATATACATATGTACATGTGTATATGCATACATCATTAATTCATTGAGTTGTTTACTTCCCAGCGGGAACTGGAAGGAGTAGGGATGCCTTCTGTACGCCTTCTTTTGGATGTAGAAGGCCTGCTCGCTCCATTCCATATTCATATATTGTTTATACGCGTTGCATTGCGGTGCAGGCTTTCTGTTCTTGCTTCTTTCGCCAGAGATTTTGAAAGGCCTTCAAAATAATAGATTTTGTTTTTGCTTTGGTAAAAAAAACCAAAACAAAACATGTTACTCCTACTCTTCTCCCTTCTCTTAGAAGCGAGTGTGGAATGTGTATCGTATATTTTATGCGAAAGAGTAGTTGAATAAAGCCTGGGCTTATTTTAGTTTTTCGTTGTAATTGCGATGCATGTATGTACATATGTAGATATATGTAACTTCTTAACGAGCAGACAGTTTTTTTTGTTATTGCTTGTTTATGTTTAATCAATCTTGTATGTGCTACGCATGTGTATTTAAGCTATGTACAGACGGTTGTCAGATGGAACAATATTGCTCTATTAGTTGTTTGGTCTAATCTAGATGTTTTTTTAATGACTGTAGGAATATTTTCGCGTAACTTACATTAACCCTGTTGTAATATTTTTTACGTAATGGTTGCGCCCATTTCTGTAACAATACTATAAATAAAGAGTTTTAAGCTTTGAAAAATGAATTGGATGAGCTAATGTTTCCGTAGCTTTCAAAAGTTATCAGGAGAATATTGTCAATTCCACACTCATCGGCGAATGTGGAAATAATATTTTCATAATCAAAACGAAGACTCGAAAGTCTAATACACACAAAAAACTTATTGAAAGACAATAACTCGTATCTTTTATGAAATTGAGCTTTGCAGTGATTCCAATACATTTCACACAAATGTACCTCGTCACAAAAATTTATTCTAATAGTGTAAAAAAAAACGTTTTACAATCGACTGTATAAAAATATTACGGAAAGAATACATATTACAGTTTCTATTATGTTTTTACTAGAGATTTCTTTTTTTTTGGTTACTAAGCCTTGGTCACTAAGCCTTCCCATGATGAAGCCCTTGATGTCCTGTAGTTTACACTTCCCGACATCAGTAATGCCTTCATGGAAACGTCTGCTCAGCCATCTAAGCCCATGACGTTCCAGTTTCGGACATTGACAGATAATATGTTCAATGGATTCTGGTTCTTCTTCATCCCCGCACATCCTACAAAAATCTGAAGTGCTAGACCGAGCAGTGACCTTTCAACACACCTATCATGATTCGCATCGCCTTCCTATTCATTTCAAGTAGTAGTTTACATCTTCCTGAGTCTGGTTTTGGCCAAAAACCACTCGAGACTACAATACTCCCTACTTCGCCATGAACTGTTGGCCCTGCTTTGTACCCAATTACTGAGTTCTTTATAGTAATAACCTATCGGTAATTTCACCAATCTATCGGACATTCCCTCTAACGCCGACCCTATTTTTTCGCCAGCTCATCGGCAATTTCATTTCCCTCAACACTGCTGTGGCCACGAACCCAACATAGTCTGACACTATACTTATCCATAAGCAAGTTGAGGGATTTCCTACAGTCACTAACAAGTTTCGATTTGACATTGTTTCCCTTCAAAGTTCTTAGCGCTGCCTGGCTGTCGACGTAGAAAATTACCTTCTCAACTTCAGCTACATTCCTTGCCACGATCTCCGTGGCCATGAGGATCGCCAAGATTTCAGCCTGTAAAACACTACCTGGAACATGGAATGATCGTTCCCAAGATATAGACACCAGCCCCTTTGCCTTCCCCCATTTTTGATCCGTCTGTAAAGACTGCTCTACCTTCATACAGCCTATCGGATTTGACCCAATAGTCCCTATCTGGAATTACCATTAAGGACGTTCTACTAAAATCGATTTCAGCGACCTTATAGTACGTAAACCCAGGGGTTACGGATTCCTGATCACCAAAACCGATCCGATTGATTTATGACCTGATATTCCCGTCCTCACCAAACCTGTTTCTGCGAGTCTAAGGAGACTTATAGTCGCCGTTTCCACCACAAAGTCCTCTATAGGTACTAGATGGAGAATGACGTCAAGGCAACCTGAGGTGTGCTCCTCTGAACACCTGTTAAGACCTCGAGGCACATCTATGAACCTTATCTAGTAATCCCTGCGACTTTCCTTCCTCAATGCGTCCCACCATACCATAACTACCATAGGAAATAACCGACCTGACAACTAACTACCTTTGGTTGCATACCCCACTTCCTTCCTATGGAGTTCCTGCATGCGTAGTAGTCATTGAGCCCTTTCTTTAGCTTTTCTTGCGTGTTAATTTTCCAAGAAAGTTTGCTATCTAGGAAAACACCCAGGTATTTAGTTCCATCTGCTAGTCTCAGCTCCACCCCCATCATCCTTTGTAGTACAAAGCTGTCTACTTTGTATCTTCTGGTAAAGAGGACTAGTTCAGGTTTCTCTAGGCTGACTCCTAGTCCTTTACTGCTTTCCCAGGAGGATAGATCGCTCAACGCCGACTGCATGATTTCACTAATAGTGAAAAGAAACTTTCCCGTTACCAGTAAAACCACGTCATCCGCATATGCAACTATCTTCCGTCTGCTCCTGTCAAAACGCCTAAGAGTTGCGTTCATTGCCAACAACCACAATAGAGGTGACAAAACTCCTCCCTGTGGTGTACCTCTTGTCACTAATCTCCTCAGGCTTTCTCTTACCTTACTCGAGTTGATGACTCTGCTGTTAAGCATGATAATTATCCACTCCACTAGAAAGTTCTGAACCCTAAGGGCCCTATAAGCAAAAATTGGCCCGAAGTGAGCATAAGTGGTAAAATTGAATATGTTCTTAAAGAGTTTTGCAATAAAAGTTCACATTAAAAATCATGCTAGGACTTAGAGGTGGGTTAAAATTAGGTAATGCGATCATTTTTAATGTCAAATTGTATGAAGGAGCTGGTTAACACCTAATTCAATTTCGTCACATGATAACTTCATGCAAATTTTGGCTTATACATAGGGCCGTACGAGTCTCAAGCGAATCCCTAATAGCCCCTATACTCATGTTGTTAAAGGCTCTCTCAATATGTAAGAATGCTGCCAGTGTGTAATCCTTGTGCTGTAGTCGTCTCTCTATAACACCAACGACGTCGTGAAACGCACTCTCAACAGAGCTGCCTTTACGATAGGCATGCTGAGCGCCACTAATGACGCGGGTATGAATTGTGTTTCTTAGATGCAGATCAATCAGTCGTTTTAATGTTTTTAAAAGAAACGACAAAAGACTGGTTGGCCTGAAATCATTCGGCTTTGCGTGGCTTGCCAGCCTCCAGCCTTTCGGTATAAAGCTCCTGCTTAAGCATATCTTTAAGATATACACCAGAGTCAGTAGTACGCCCTCTGGGATATTCTGCAACATGGCCTGAAAAATATCTGGGCCCGGTGATTTAATGGTTCAAATGGATTTATTGCCCATGTTGCTTTTTCCAACGTCACTATGAGTCAACTGCTCCTTCTAATTCCGGTTCCGACAATTAGTTAAAATTAACCTCCGTCGTTGCCTCTTCCCCTACTTCCCTACAGCCAAGAAAGTGAGTGTCCATCAGAACAGAGTTTCTCAGAGCTGGATTCCGTCCATGTGTCATCCAATATTTGAATATTCCCAGGAGCCCTAGGGTCTTTGACAATACTCGCCGAAACCTCGATAACTCATTAACAGAATCAATCTCCTCATAGTATTTCCTCCATGAGGCTCTTTTCGCCCTTTGGAGAGCACCCTTGTACTTATTATACAATACCTTATGATTGTTCCAGTCCTCAATCCTTCCTGTGAGTTTCGTCCTATTGAACAATCTTCTAACCGAGGACCTCGGATCTTTTAGATCTTTGGTCCACCACGAAGGCTGCTTTCTTTTGCCCGGGAAAACCACTCGACAGGACTGTTCAAAACATTCCCTACAAGTGTTAAGCCTACAGTACACGGCATGTAAAAAGCCACATACACATGCGGCTATGACGTCACGAGAATTTGCAGCATGTTGGTTGCATTTTTTTAAATTAGTACTAGTTGCTACATGTCGTATAATATTGATAATATTTTTGTTCCAAAATCTAAATATGACAAATTTAGCCGAGACGGACACATTTCCAGAGACAGCACATGTATAGTGATGTGAATTTCTCCATTTACATGTATTACTAGTACATGACATGTAGCCAATTTGGCTTCATGGTGACGTCAAAATTATGTGAGAGCCACATGCGCATGTGGATTTTTACATTCCGTGTACTGTAGGCTTTAGTGAAATATTCCACCTCCTCTTCCACTCCTCTTTGTGTGTCCACACCCTGCGGACAGGGTGACCGATAACATTTTTCAAAAAGTGGCACCAAAAAGGGGATTTATCAGAAAATAGGGGCAAAATTAAAAAAAAAATTAGAAAACTGCACTAGACTTTTTATTTTTAAAGTATTTTCATATAATTCACTCTAAAAAAGGGAGACAAGGCGGAGTTTCCCTCTCTCTTTTTTTAGTGCTTTTGATTTTATGAGAACACTAATACTGGTATCCAATTTTATCAAAAGCATGCAACAGCATTTGCTCGTGAATCAATGAATACAAGATTACGCATTGCGCATGTTTGTTAACTTGAGTGTGCTGGTGTGACGTCAAAATGACGTAGAAATTAAAATGTAAACAAAATTGCCCTATACCAAATACACGTGTTTGTGTGATTGTGTTTATGTTTATCGGCTAATGTGACGTACATGTGCAGAAAAAGAATTATATCAAAAGCTGAATCTTGTATTCTTTGATTCATGGCATTTGCTTATCTGCTTATCTTATTATCGAAGTATATTTCACTAGTGCACACCGAATGACAATTGTAAAATGAACACACAAGTGTAAAAATATGTGTATGTGTAAAAGTAAAAACAAACAACGTAGATTATTTGAGCATGTGATACTTTCCTAAGTTTTATAATTTATTAATTTAAGACTAAAAAATAAAATGAATAAATAATAAAATTTTTAAAATTTGTAATATCTTTCACAATGGATATAATTGTAAAAAGTTTTATTATCACTTAATATTTTATGATGTGTTGAGTTTGTGAAATGAAGTATGGTGCACTATGAAGTGTACAATAAAAATATTGCACACTTGACACAACTGTCTATTCAACTGTTGTAATTACAATGGTTTTTATTATTTTTCGAACATAATTTGTTTCTATGTTTATGATTTGAATTATGACAACACATAGTTGAACGGAACAGCTAGCCGTTTTTGGCTTAAAAAGCGATACGAACTTTAGTTCATTCAAATCATAAATATAGAAAAAAATTAAGTTCGAAAAATAATAATTAAAATTAACTAAAATTAATAGCCAGGGGCCTGTAGCAAAAATTAAATAAATATACTTAATATTAAAAAACCAAAAAGGTTTGTCTTAAGTAGAACAAAAATAAGCAAATTAACTAGCATTTGCATAATTAGTAAAGAATAAACGACAATGGTAAGACTGTTGTAAATTAGAAATGGTAAATTTGAGCTTTCATTACAAAAACACCTTTCAGCAAATTGAAATACGATGAATCAAAACAATTCACATATTCCATTTGCAAAAAAGTTTCGTATATAGGGCACAAATCTACATCAACTGATACCACACACAGTGGACCAAACACAGAAGTACGCTGATGATGAAGGTTTATTGGCCTTCGAAAACGGCTAGCTGTTCCGTTCAACTATGTGTTGTCAGAATATTTACAACTAACTTTGATGTTATTGGTTAACTAACAATGAGCACATGTAATTTGGCTTAAAAAGCGACACAAACTTTAGCCCGTTCAAATCATAAATATAGAAACAAAATTTTCTTATTTCATTAAGTTGAGTGTGAATTAAATTAATTAAATTTGTGTTCTGTACAACTAGTTTTTTTTTGAGTTATGACGTTATTTCACTAAATGAGCGATGTGTTGTAAAAGTATAATAAAAAAAACTTAACACAAAACAGAGTTTAGTACTATTGGGGTCGTAAAAGTACAATTTTAAAAGCTAATTGGTACGAAATTAGTTGTCTCATTTATCATCCCTGTATAAACCTATTCGCGAGTTATTGTTTTTTTGCGGTCTACATAATCAGCTTTGCGAGGTTTTTCAATTATTTTATTCCCTAGCGATTTCTTATATGTTTTCAATATATCGCACACTAAATTATAAAGAGTCACAACTCAAAATGATCAAAGTGGGTTTCGGTTTTTATAAACCAGTTAGTTAATTGAACGAATCTCTAACGACCGCATCAATTTCTGTTGCAATAAAATCTTCTTGAATAATATAAAATACCGTTATGCTAGTTTTTTATATTACACACTTGCGTCATTTGTACAGTATCAACTGTTGTTTGCCACTAATCAGGATCTGACATTTTTTGAGTTGTGACTCTTTATGATTAAGTGTACGATATAATGATTTTAGTAGAAATTTGTTAAAGAAAAACGCCACGTTTGAAAAATAAATTGACATTTTGTCAAAAAAGAAAAGTAAAAAACAAAATAATTAGTTATGACAGTAAAAAATACATACGGTGAATAATTGTATTAATACAGTACAAATTTTATATGAAAGAAATTAAAAATAATTTTAAACTGGTTTAAAATGTTAGGAATTTATGACTTCATGACACTTAAGACACCCGTTTGAATACCCCAATAGAGAAATGAATTTTTTTAAATATGGTATACGTACGTACAATACTTGCATGTTATTATAGACATTGAAACACTGGGATTGATGTGTTCAAATTTAAACACATTTAATTCCAAATTTAATGAACTCGTTTCTTATACCAGGAAGTCTACTCCCCTATTCGACATAAATTTTCATAGATCTATTTAAGAACTATGTAGGTATTAAAATGTAACAAGCGCAAATCTCTAAGTATTATTCAGATGAAACAAACGCACTTTCTTAAACCACTTTTATATATGTATGTAGGTATATTGAGTCTTTATTGCCTTGAAATTATTGTTTTCGAAATTTTTTTATGTTTTTATTTGATTTTTATTTTGTATTTTTATTTTTTGATTTCATTTCTCAATTATAGAAACACAATGGACTTCGCCCACAAGGCCTCAAAGCCCTACCCAACAGCAGACTAGCTTCGATACACTCACATGTAAATTTGAATTAAAATCTAAATGCTTTACAAAATTTAAAATTTTTTTGAATTAGTTACCTTAGTTATTTTTATACTTTTGATTTACTAACAATTTTTTCTATTTTAATAACATAGTTATTTATGAACATATTTTCTGTCTAAAAATTTGTTTCCAAATTTGTATTAATGCAGTGAATGCTTAGATACATACATATGTACTTACTAAATAAACTCTATTAATGTAAAATTTTGAAATACATAATAATATTTACGTCCTGATTTATTTTCGGAGAAAAGTCAAAAGTGTTAAGCATTAATAAAAGTTTATGTATTAATGAATTGAATATTCACCGCCTTAGGCATTAAACACATTCACAACAGCAGGCTACACGAACACACAATTTCAAATGCCGCTGGCTTGAATTTGCCGCCTCGTAGCCAGCTACTTTTTTTTGGAGACATCAGCAGCATAATGAAAACCTGTACCCCATTTCTGTAACTTGTGAGAAGTTCTCGCCTCGAGAAAAATTAAATAATTATATTGGTTGTCCTATTTGACACAGGGTTAGTCACATAAAAATTTATATAAACTTACAAAAAATATCAAAAAATACAGTTTTAATCAGAAATAATTCATAGTTAGGCTTAAGTTCAGTAATTTCAATTCTTATTGAATGAAATATTTTTATTAATTAATGTGATTTTCTAAAGAAGAGAAGAAAAATTAAACTTAGACTTTAAGCTGGGGGAAATACCGATACTTTTCTGTGCAGCCACGCACTTCATCAGCACCCTAGTCTATCTACTTGGGTAGAGATTCTTATTAATATCAGCTATTTAACTTAAATGTACAATGAACGGAATATGAGAAACGATTGTTGTGTATACAATTGATTTACCTTTGGTAAACACATTTATAAGTATCACTATTAATTTTCTGTTTTTTCCAATTTTTCATTTTTCTATTTAGGTTAGCACGAAATTATTTTACTCTACCTCAGTATGTTTAACTATTCTTCTTTAGAAAATCACATTAATTAATAAAAATATTTCATTCAATAAGAATTGAAATTACTGAACTTAAGCCTAACTATGAATTATTTCTGATTAAAATTCACTACAGTTCAATTAAAATATCTAAAAAATTTCTCACTTAATACATCATGGGCACGTGACAAAAATATGTTCACTTGGCAATCACTGTTCACTTGGTTATCACAGTTTCAGAACGCTGGAATAACCAAAATAAAACTGTAGAATGCAACAACAAGTAACATAGACCACTACAAAAATACTTACATGCATGTACCGATGGTACATCGAATAAGTAAAAATAATTAATGTGATGATCGTAAAAAGATAAGTAAGAATAGTTAAACATACTGAGGTAGAGTAAAATAATTTCGTGCTAACCTAAATAGAAAAATGAAAAATTGGAAAAAACAGAAAATTAATAGTGATACTTATAAATGTGTTTACCAAAGGTAAATCAATTGTATACACAACAATCGTTTCTCATATTCCGTTCATTGTACATTTAAGTTAAATAGCTGATGTTAATAAGAATCTCTACCCAAGTAGATAGACTAGGGTGCTGATGAAGTGCGTGGCTGCACAGAAAAGTATCGGTATTTCCCCCAGCTTAAAGTCTAAGTTTAATTTTTCTTCTCTTCTTTAGAAAATCACATTAATTAATAAAAATATTTCATTCAATAAGAATTGAAATTACTGAACTTAAGCCTAACTATGAAATATTTCTGATTAAAATTCACTACAGTTCAATTAAAATATCTAAAAAATGTCTCACAAAATACAGTTTTTTCTTACTCACCCTGTGTTTCACAGGATGATAAAAATTTTTTCGACTCGAAAAGTTCTCACATCAGAGACCTGCGCCGAGCATTTTTATCGGCGGCGGCTAGACGAAAATAGATCGGCGGCGGCTCAAAACCGGCTGTAGCCGACAATTGATTAGCTAGCCGTTTTATGTTCAGCTCATACAAAAAAATCGGCTTGAATTCAGTTATTTTCAAGATTTTCGATAAAAAATTATTTAAATATTTTAAGTTGATAAATTCGTATATATCTCGTTTTACAAAATGTATACATATATGTATGTACATATATGGATACATATATACATATATGGATATGTATTAATACATTCATATAAATGCATTTATATTACTTTATACTAAAAATGGGTTTAATTTTTTAAATTGTTAATAAACATTATTTCTATTTATTTATTGATACATTTTATACAAAGTAAATCAAGAAATAATTACAATGACTCTAGATCTGTTATTCAGTAGTGCGATTCAATAAATAATATTTTGTCGCACTAATTCGAATAATTTGAAGTAATTAAAAAATACATGTATATTCCGCAATATAAGTTTCATTTCTCAGGAATAAATAAATGTTGAATTGATTAATTTGATTGTACATGTTCATTCTATTTTTTGATTCATTATATCTTGATAATGCTTCAAATCCGATTCCAGCTCAGTAAGCTCCACGGATTTTTCCGAGCTAGTGGAATCCTCACAATTTTTATTGAGTTCTGAGCCTTTTTCAATTGATTTTTTTAAAAACTGGTGATATTGTTGTTGCTCATTATTTTATATATACAGTATACGAATGCACCGAAAAAATTTATTAAACTTAACAAGCACAAAACACAGACAAATTAAATTTATCAAGTCAATTCTTATGTACATTCTCAAGCAAAAAAGTTGGCAGAATAACGTAACAAAATTAGCATGTTCTTGTTCTGCGATGCTAAGTTAGCGCTTTTCGTGCAAGACGAAATGATACGAAAAGCTGTTAAATAATAAAAAAAAAGTTATTTTACTTTATTATAAACAATTTTGTTATCAATTAAGCGTATCCAGTTTTCGTATTTTGCATCTTTATGTCAAATTTCTTTTTTGAATGAGGGTTTGAGAGTCAAACAAAATCTATAGTATGTACTCTGCAAACTATAAAGTATCAAAATAGCTAGATTCGACGGAAAAATCACTAGACTATCATCACTCCTATTCTTCTATCACTAACAACGGAATCTATCAGTGTTGCCAGTTACAGGTATACAACCTTAAAATTACCTTCAAAAATCATAGAAAATGTCAAAATAAAAAATATTAAAAATTCTTGTAGAAAAATGGGAAAATAAAAATAAATCGGCGGCTAGTTTTAAGCCGATTTTAGTCGTCAAATTTTCGGTGGCGGCGGCTATCAAAACTCATCGGCGGCTAGTCTTAGCCGGCTTTAGCCGAATCGGCGCAGGTCTCTGACTCACATTCCTTACAGAAACGAGGCACTAATACTGATACATTTCAGTGGTGCTGCTTTCAAATATTTCTCATTTATATATAAAAATAAAATTGTTTATTCAAAAATATAAAAACAAATCAGTATATGTATGTATTTCTTATATTTTTTTTTTGCGAATTTTACTATTTACAGGTTTAGTAATTTCTTCAATAAATTTAGTAAATTTTATTCTATGTAGTTGCAAAATTTTTGCGTTTTTTTTCTCCAAAAATTTTATGTTTTTAAGGACTTTCGCGATTTTTAATAAATTTTAAGGCTTGCTTTCGATTTTGCCACTTCTCGCAAATTTTTGCAAAGTTCACGTTAAAAGCGCATTTTGCACGTTTTCAGCTTCCTGGCATGGCAGTTTTGCCGGTTTTTATGTAGTAAGTTTTTGCGAATTTTGATAATATCGCGATTTTTACCGATTTTTTTGCATTCCTTTTTTTTGTTTTGGCGATTTTTATAGCAAGAAATGACAGGTTAAGCGTATTTTATAAAAAGAACGTTTATTGTAGAAGGTTGAAAATATAATAATGAAAAGTATTTTAAAAAACATGAACAGACAAAAAGTATTAATATGTATTAAGGTTATTCCAATACTCCTCCTTAATCCTGTTGTTTGTTACTGAGGCTTTGGGTAGCCTTACGAAAATAGTTAAGCTTGGTCCTCTCGAGCGGTTTCGTTAGAACATCTGCAAACTGTTGGTCGGTCGACACATATTCCAGTTTGAATTCGCCCTGAGCTAGAGTGTCCTGAATAAAATGATGACGTATATCAATGTGTTTTGTCCTTGGATAAAAACCACCATTTAATGCGATTGCCATGGCGCTTTGATTGTCGCAACACACATTTAAAGGCTCATGATTTGTATGAAAATGTGATCTTATGCCATTCCACCACAACGCTTCTTGAACAGTAGCTGAGAGAGCTAAATCAGCTATTCAGCCTCACAAGTGGACAGTGCAACAGTTTGTTGTCTTTTTGAGCACCAGAATATAGCTCCTCCTTGAGCTATAAACATGTAACCTGTTGTTGATTTACGATCCTCAAGATTTGATGCCCAATCGGCATCAGCATAACCAATGATGTTGTTAACATCTTTTGTTGACAGCAGACCAATGACGAGGACCTGGATTTGAGGTATAGCGACTGAGTTTGTTTACGGCAAAACAAATATCTGGACGTGTGCATTGAGAAAAGTACATCAAACATCCTATTGCCTCCTGGTACGGAATTTCGCGCATTTTCTGAATGTCTTCATTTGTTGTTGCACAGTCATGCTTAGATATTTTCTCGCTTGCATTCATAGGTGTAGCTACTGCCTTTCATTCCGAACTTTTTAAGTATCTTTTCTATGTAACTCTCTTGATCGAGCGCAATAAAATTTTCTCCACGAGTAATTCTCATTCCAAGTACTTGAGATGCTGCCCCAAGATCTTTCATGTGAAATTTTCTCTTTAAGTGAAGTTTTACATCTTTCAGCTTCTCGTCATCATTACAAAATATGAGTAGATCATCTACATATATAGCTATTACTAAAATCTTTTTATCCTTTAGTTTGTAGAACAAGCATGGATCGTATTTGGATTTTTGAAGTCCAAATGACTCAAGTGCACAGTTTAATTCCTGATTCCAAATTCTACTAGACTCTTTGAGTCCGTATAATGCTTTATTCAGACGACATACTTTGGACGGATTATTTGGGTCCACAAAATTGGCTGGTTGTTCCATATAAATTTCATCATTTAGTCGACTTTGAAGAAATGCTGTAACACCATCCATTTGCTCAACTTTAATAAGACTCATTTGTGCGGCGATTGAGAAAAGGTATCGCAGGGAACTATGACGTACAACCGGTGAATATGTTTCATCATAGTCTAGAAAACCCACGCCGCACAGTGGCTGAAAATCGTTTTTCATTGGCCAAAAGTCTAATTTTTTTTTGTCACCGATTTTTAAAATTTTTACGCCTTTTTGTAGCTAATATATCCAGATTAAGGTAGCCAAAAACTTAGGTTAAACTATTGATAATTGTGGGCGTGGCATGCTGTCAAACTCAACCGTTTTTTTAATTTCAGAAAAAGGTGTTTTTCTTTTGTTTTTTATCAAAAATAAATGGTTACTACTCGCAAGCTATCATCGATAACGGCCTGCGGTCTTTTTTATAATGTTGGTAGGACTATAGTCTTTAGTTGTTGTAAGTGGTCACAGCTCTAGCGTTTAATATTACGGGCGTTATGAAATATTTATGAAACTACTATATTTTTCTCAAATTTAAATTTTAGTGGAATAGAACTTCTAGGGAACAAAAGGGAACAAGAAACGTATACCACCAGGAGAAAGGTGAAAGTGTCCTCTTTAACGCTATATATACTTTTGCACCCGTGACGACCCGTGGGTAGAACACTTTTTTCATTTTAATGAAATTACTCTAAAAAAAATTCAAATTAATTTAAACAGCCCTATAAGTACTCGTATACAATAGTGTCTTAAATTTTCACTTTTTTGCCTAAAAGTTTGTTTTTTTTTTACTTTAGACTACGTAAAATGAAAAAAATTAAATATAATACCTGCGAAAGGGTTTAATGGCTTTGTTTTGATCAGCAAAAAATAAGTCATAAAATTATCACAATAGGTTCTACAGTAAACATATGATCTCTTTCTGAATTTACCTGTTATCAAATGTTAGGGTCAACCAAAGTCATAAACATTTTTATAACAATAATGGCGACATTAAACCACTAAAGATAAAAAACAACCCCATATTGGCGAGATACTAATCAGTTTTACCTGATATTAAGGTCTGAATAACATGTGCAGTTTTGTTCAATTTAAGCACTACCTGCTATGAAATTGAAGATCAATGTGTGAATAACATGTATCTAAAAATGTATAAAACTACGGATTCCATAAGGGATTACTCAGTAATAAGTTAATGCTTTAATTGTACGGATAAAATATAACAAATAAAAATATTCAGATAAATATGGAGAGCTTCAGTTATAAAGAACTGGCCGAAGAGTATTTTAGAAACAAAAACCAGGAAGATGTTCTTAGTTACGTTAAAATAAAATTAAACTTAAATTCGTGTAGCACCGAAATGCAAGAGCAATTATCTAATTTCGTCAAAGCACTAAAAAAACGCTACAAAGAAGTTAGCTACAGTAAACAAAACTTTTATATAAAAAGTGCAATCTGGTTAGAAGGCCAACTTACTGTCGCTGCAGAAACAGCAAAGCAAGATAAGGCTGGAAGACCACGCAAATCATTAATGGGCAACTGCAGTGATAGATCTAAGAGGCGGAAACTTAAAGATTTTAACGATGCAATTGGTTGTACAAATATAAAAGAATCTTTCCTACATCAATTACGATCACAGAACCAATTATCAAAAGTGGATATCATTGAAAAAGTTGTTAAAGCTAGTCCAGTGAGAACAAAACGGATTCTTAAAAGTATACCAACTCCGAGTGATGCAATACAGTACACAAAAGAGTAGGCATTAGCATTATTTCTGGATTTGAAATTAACAAAACAGCAATATATTAAGCTCAGACTGCGTGCGATTGAAAAAGGGTCAAATATGTATCCAGCATATCATTACATAACCGCTGCTAAAATAGACTGTTTGCCATCAAAGGACACTATTACAATCACACCAATTTCGGCAGAGGTACAACTACAATCTCTACTTGATCACACAGCCGAACGCTTGCTACAATCAATAACAGGAAATGAGTTAAAGAAATATGGAAACACAAAGTTAATTCTTTTTTGTAAATGGGGATGTGATGGTTCCTCGGGACAAAAACAATACAAACAAGCTGTATGTGAAAATATTTCGGACTCAGATATGTTCATGGTATCATTTGTACCATTGCGATTGAAAAAGATTTTGGAAGATTCAGAGCCTTCGACTAGTACAACGCAAACAATGGATATTTGGAAAAATGAGACACCATCTTCTACGAAATACTGCAGGCCAATTAAATTTGAATTCAAAAAAGAAACTCATGATGCCATTAACAAAGAAGTTAGTGATATCAAGGCCCAAATTGCAACACTACAGCCATTACAATTACAGTTAGATGGGCAGCAAACTGAAGTAAGCTACCAATTAGTGCTGACAATGATAGATGGAAAAGTAGGTCAGGCTTTGACTAACACGAAGGCTGCATCCAGCTGCATTATATGCCAAGCAACATCAACCCAATTAAACCAAGTCCCGACAAAATCATTAGATAATACCGATGCATATGAATTTGGATTATCACCACTACATGCAAGAATACGACTTATGGAACACATACTAAAAATCAGTTATGATTTGGATTTCGGGTCTTCAGGATCAATAAGAAACAACGAAACCAACAAAGAGTTAAGAAGTTCAAAAAAGAAACATGTTCTAGATGAATATCGCAAATTAGGATTGATTATAGATCAGCCAAAACAAGGGTCAGGCAATATAAATGATGGCAATACCGCAAGAAGATTCTTTTCAGATCCAGAAACAGCATCTGAAATAACAGGAGTGGATTTAAACCTTATTTTCAGGTTTAAAATAATCCTAGAAGTACTTGCGTGCAATGAAGAAATTGACTCTAGAAAATTTGGAGATTATGCTAAGGAAACTGCAAAAATATATACAACCAACTACCCATGGAGAAATATGTCTGCAACAGTTCATAAAATCCTTTATCATGGAGAAGATATCATTAAATATCATTTGGTGCCACTTGGAGATCTATCAGAGGAGGCTCAGGAAAAAAGAAACAAGGATTACAGATTTTATAGAGAGCACAATACTAGAAAAATTTCACGAAATTCAACAAATGAAGATCTATTTAATATATTATTGGCAACGTCAGATCCGTTCATCTCCAGTATTCGAAATCAATGGAAAGTGTAACATCGGGATTTAGATGAAGAAGCCAAAAAACTACTAAAGAACAGAAATAGCACAGAACAAAATATGGAATATTTACAATCAATATTTGAGTCAAATGAATAATAATCATAATTGCCTTTCATTGTTATTTAAGGTACGAAAAGCATACTATTAGTAAAAAATAATAATAAACAGAACCTACCATTGTTACAAATGCTATTAAAATTTATTGCAGTTTTTATTTTTAATATGTTTTTTAAAATGATCAAATTTGACAGCAAAAAATAATAAATTTTTCTGTAGTAATAGCAATATTTTTAGATAATATTATTAAAGTTTTTTTTAAGTGTAACTATTCTTTGAGTGTAAACAAAATTGCAAATTAGACAGCAAAAAATTTTTAATTTTTCTGTAATAATAGCAAAATCGTTGATTTTACTATTTTTTTTTAGTGTAAAATTTTTTTTGAGTGTAACATTAAATAAATTCCATTATTACAAAACATATTTATAATTATTACTAATTTCCATATATTAAATTTTTTAATAAATAAAAAAATAATAAACCCATATTTCACTCTAAAAGTTAAAAAAATTCAAAAGTTCAACTTTGAGCTAGAATTCCTTAAAAAGTCCTCAATCAATTTTAATGTAATTAAAACTGAGTCAAACTGAACTAAATATCTATCCACTAAAATAAAAATTACTTCAATATTTTGATCAGTTCAAAAGTTACAGAATTTTGGCCAATGAAAAACGATTTTCAGCCACTGTGCGCCGTTTAAAGTCTGTGCTGTAGTAACTATATCCTTTACATAAATGTCCATGGAATTACAGTTTGAAAGTTTTGTGGTCATTAGCTTACGCAAAAGTGCTACGCGGCGTGTTAAACCACTATCCTCGTAAGCATTTGCTAGCTGTTGCCACAATTCTTTTGCTGAATTTGCACCCTGCATGTGTAACATAACATACCGGATCAATAATAAGTGTTAGCTTACTTTTGGCCCTTCTGTCTTGCTCTGGCTTTATGGCTGTTTTGGGGATTCCCGCATCATTGACTTCGTAGTCAATTGTGGTGTTCCAAAGATTGTCCAAATCCAGATAAGCCTGTGCAGCAATTTTCCAGGTGGGGTAGTTTTCCCTACCAAGCAACCTGTCAATGGTCAAACCACTTTCCGGCTTCGACATATTTGTAAAAAAAATTTTAATTCCTTCTATTCTATTCAAAAAAAATTCTTAATATTTTCTTTCAGGGCCCATAACCTATATCAAGAAAATGAGAAAAAGAACGTTTATTGTAGAAGGTTGAAAATATAATAATGAAAAGTATTTTAAAAAACATGAACAAACAAAAAGTATTAATTTGTATTAAGGTGATTCCAATAATTTTTAATCAATATTATGAATTGTTTAAAACTGCAACTTCTCGCGATTTTTGGCAAAGTTCGCAATAAAATCAACTTTTTCCATGTTGTCACCTTCCTAACAATTTTGCCGATTATGAAACAATATTAAAGCTAAATCTAGACGATATATTGAATCTGCATATTTATAGTGAAAAATTTGTTACCGGTGCCAACATATCGTGTAGACACATTTTTTCAATATACGTATGCTCTACTGCATACATATGTATGAAGGGCATTTGTTAAAGTTGCCAACAAAAGTTTGTTTAAGATTTTAGCATATCGTGTAGAAACCATGTTTTTACTTTGTAGAAAATTTGCTATGTATGCTGTCATATATGTTATTTGTTGAAAAGCCTACTTAAGCTTTTCAGCCTACGGCAAATTTGATAGCAAATAGAATTGATATTTTAACTCTACTCATGTATGTAGTGTTGCCTGATTTGTAATTTTTTCTCTTAAATTCGGCAATTTACTGCATATTAAACCTATGGTACCATTGATTAAAACGAAACGGTAAATATGAAAAATATACTGCAGAAATGTTAATGGTAGATTCGGATGAGTAAAAAATAAGGGAAATTACAATTTTATAAAAAATGCAGGCGATTCCGAAGAAGATAATAAATCTTATTCGAGTTTCCTTTCGATTTTCCAACTTCTTGCGAATTTTTTGCAAACTTCGCAATAAATCGACTTTTTGCATGCTTTCAGCCTCCTAAGAGTTTTGCCGATTTTAAAAAAATAAAATAATTGGTCATCATCCCGCTGATAGTAAGTTTTGGCGAATTTTCGTAATTTTAGCGATTTTTATTGAAAAATTTTCCTAAAATTTAGTATACCTTTTTACATCTTTTAAGTAATTTCATGAACTAATCAGGAGTAATTCATTTCCATTTTTGGATTTAAGACGAAATTGACTAGTCCTTAATATAAAATTTCCTTCAGTTTATAACCATTTTCCTACTCTTAGTAAATATTTCCTTTAAGTCAGTAAACATTTCCTGAAATGTGAGAAATTTATTGTGTATTTTTATGAACTACTTTTGAGGATCTGAACTTTTTATTTTTAACTCATATTAGATAATTTTTACTAGATTTTTGTAAAAATTTACTTAAACTTAGAAAAAATTACATAAACTTAGAAATTTTTTTTACTTGAATTTAGGAAAAAAAATTCTTAATAATACTACATGTCTTTTTTTGAGTGTAGGTGGTTTAAAATTATACAACTTCTCCCGATTTTTTTTGCAAAGTTCGCGATAAAAGCGACTTTTTACGTGTCTTAAAAAAAGTATTAAACTTTGTTAATAACATTTTGCAAATTTACGTAATGTTCGCCATTTTTACTGAATTTTTTTGCATTTTTGAATAGTTTTTACCAGTTTTAACAGTTTTGAAGAGTTTAAAACATTTTTAGACTTTGTCATCCTGCTGTTGCAGCTTTTCGCCAATTTCCCTCATTTCGCCAATTTCTTTTTCATTATATACATGTGTAATTGCAAAAATATAAATTTTTTCGCTAAAAGCGATATACATACATAAATTAATAATAAAGAGAGAGATTTGTAAATTTTTTTATATTTAGGCAAATGCTCACATGACTCAACATATATATCTGAATACGAAATTCAACATATTGTGCAGACGAAAAAAATGTATGCTAACTCATATGTTGTATTATCATTTGCTGACATATTGTTGACTTTAAAAAATTTGGTACTTTCCGCATACTGTGTAGACGCCTAACATATATACATATATGCTGACAGCAGGATTTGTTGTTATTTTTACCATTAGTAGGTTTTGTTGAAGCCAGGGTGACCGATGACATTTTTCAAAAAGTGGCACAAAATAGGGGATTTATCAAAAAAAAGGGGCAGAATTAAAAAAACGAGAAAACTACACTGAGCTTTTTATTTTTAATGTATTTTTATATAATTCAGTCTAAAAAAAGGGGGACAAAAAGAGGCAAAGCAGTCGAAAAAGTAGCAATTTGCCACTTTAGTCGGTCAAACGGTCACGCTGGTTGAAGCCCTGATACATTTTCTTGTGAAATATAAGAGAATGAATTCCTTGCAATTTGCTTTTGTAGTATTTATTTATTAAACATATTAATGCAAAGTAAATGTGCATAATATGGTGTTGCACAAATATGGGCGGAGTAACGTAGACCATATGCCCAAGATGGTATTAACAGTATTTTAAAAAGTTTTGTGACTGACTGTACACAACCTATGCCTTCACATAGGAAGTAGGCAACGTGGTTGTTAAAGAAATTCCACAAAAACTGCAAGATTATACGGTTATCCGTGGCAGATCAGTCAACCAGTGCGAGCGAGACGAAGAACTCTCGAAGGCCAAACAACACACACAAGCCCGGCCGCACTTAAGAAATAATTACGATGACGCGAGAGATGTTCCCCGACCCAGAGCTGCTTAACGACTGTTTTGTAGTAATTGTTTGCAGTATTGGGAATATATTACCCTTAAGAAAAAAAATCATGCTGGGAAAGCACTTAAAATGTCGTGATTTTATCGTGTCACGTGTTGCGTAATTCACGTGTGATCGTGATCAAATTTATAATTTATCACGCGTGAGTGCGTAAGCGTGACATTAAAAAAATTACTCGTGCGTGAGCTATTTTTAAGAATCACTCACGAATTTTCACGCTCACGAGATATCATTCCTGAATAGTTACATATGTATGTAACTGTATTGAATCTTTTTAAATAAATTTTTTTATAATAATAAATATGTATGTATGTTTTAATTTTAAATTTATTTGCTGGTGGTTAATGATTGTCTGTATGCATTTCATTGTTGCTTTAACAAATCGTCAGTAGACTTCAACCACATATTTTGCACAGCCACAAACATTTTATCTTATGTACAGTTTCAAAAATGATTTGAGAATTCACAAATAATATTTCTGTAAATCACAAAAGCAAAATAAGCCTAATAGGCTTAGAAACTTATACAGGGTGGCGAAAAATAACCTTCCGATGTTATTTGACTGTAATTTAAAAAAAATGAAAAACTTTGATTCGTCTTGTGGATTATTTTTATTTGGTCTTTTAATTTTTTTACATCAAGTCGAGAATATGATGTCATGTAAATGGCCGCCGCCACAGTTGATTGTCATTTGAGCCCTTTTTATGGCATTTTCCATCACTTTGGCCTAAACTTCCGGCGATACGAAAACTGCACACCATACAGTGACTTTGAGCGGGTGTAATGGCTCTTCGTGGGTTACACGCGGATTTTCAGTGCCCCAGAAGCGTAAATTTTGCTTATTTACGTACCCGTTAAGATGGAAATGAGCCTCATCACTCATGATTATTTTTGATGAAAAACCATCTTCCTCTTAATGGTGATCAAGGATGGTATTTCGCATGTGTTTACTACACAAATGTCAAAACAGAACTGACATTAGGCACCAATCGCAAAATTTATAGCATTTTCTGATAGGAGGATTACTTTTGCGCCACCTTGTACAAAACCCAGCAGTAGCATAATCAGGTAGCACCTCCCGATGCCGCTGTAAAGTAATATGCGAAAACCTTTTTTAAATCCATTAAAAATGTGTTTTGTTATTCGTTAAATGCTACCTGTTATTAGCATTAACTACACTTACATGGAAAAACATATCCTATAATTACGGGAAATATTTTTTCTTTCCAAAAGTGTACATGTATTTATGTGTGTGAAGTTAGCTCCGTCAGTTAGTTCGTTAGTTCGTAATTAGCATTCTTGTCTTACTTTACATATATCTCGCTCAAACACTGTGAGGTAAGAAAAAATCTCTCACTTGTACACTGTTAACTTCACAGTAGATATTTTATAAAATTTTCAAGCAAAAATATTAATGTACAAATTGTAACTTATTTTCGTGGTCAAAATTTCGGACAAAATCGAAATGGTGGGTTTATACGGCCAATGGGGGTCGAAAGCCAAGGCTTCAAATATTTCAGAACTATATAGATTGTATTTGAAATGAAATTTGAACAGAGTATGTAGAACTTTGGTCGCTACAACAACAAATACATGAGAATTAAAAATTAAAGAGGGTTCCAAAACGAGCAACGAAAAATTTTAAAATCCCATGTAATATACATATAATTGTATGTACATACATACGTATATTGACACTTGAAATATGTAAAATTAGTGTATTTTTGTATAAACTACAACAATTAAGCCTAAAATTTAAAAAAATTTAAATTCAAGGGTGGTCCATCAGTTAATGCAATTTTGAGTGTAATTTTGACAAAATTTTGAAATAGTGTTGTAATTTTTACAAAAACAGGCTGTTGTGACTTTTGACTATTGGACATTGGCGTCCAGGAGTCTCGTCCAATATTCTTTTTTACCCCATCTACGGTTTTGAAAAAAATGACCAACATTATTTTTCAAATTTTATTTTTTGAAATTGTGTTGTAATTTTTACAAAAACAGGCTGTTATGATTTTGACTATTGGACATTGATCTAGAGGCGAACAGGAGTCTCCTCCAACATTCTTTTTTACCCCATCTCCTACGGTTTTTAAAAAAAATGACCAACATTATTTTTCAAATTTCAAATTTTATTTTTTGAAATTGTGTTGTACATAATTTTTACAAAAACAGGCTGTTATGACTTTTGACTATTGGACATTGATCTAGAAGCGTCCAGGAGTCTCCTCCAATATTCTTTTTTTACCCCATCTACAGTTTTTGAAAAAAATTAATAAAAACCAATTTATGACTGTGGGTGAAGATATGGATTTTTTGTGTTGTTGTTATTATGAAATGTTATATCTATATAAAGGAGGCATAGAGAAGTCTCTTGGTTTAAATTTTCTGGTTTATTTTGCTTGAAAAATTTGGTATTAAGTACATTTTGTGGGTAAAAACTAATTATTATTAGTTAACAGAGCTCTGTTAAAGAAGATGGTTTGTGTCTAGGGTTATAAATTTTAAAATTTATCTTCACGCACATATCTTATTATATATTAAAAATTATTTGGAACACCCTGTTATAAATAACAACTTTGCTACGCTTGCACACATTGAATAGATATCCAAGAAAAATTTGTCAAATAAATAGAATTTATATGTAAATATCGTGTATACATATGTATATGCATGTGAATCAGAAAAACAATGAATTTTGAAGAGCACAAATCAAAAAACAGAAAAAAGCTCAGTGTGGAGTAATTTTTTGGTAGAGTCCAAAAGTGCTCCGTACGCTAAGTGCAAGTTGTACCACAAAGTTTTAAAAACTAATGGCGGTTCAACAAAAGGCCTCTTAAATCATCTAAACGTTAGGTAAGAGATTTTTTTAAATAACCATTTTTACTAAGTTTTTTATACAAACAGGTTCATATAATAAAACTTCAAAAAGGAGATTGCGAGGAACACCAAAGAAAAATGTTAAAGTACTCAGTTGATTACATTGTGAAGTAATCCAAGTGTAGTCAGTACTACTTGCGAAATAGTTAGCTTAAAGTTAGTTTAAAGTTAGCCAAATTTCCGATAGGGTAGCTAATGTGCCCATAAACATATACTGCAAGGCGAATTCAGTATCAGGTGACCTTATCAGTACAACAATTTTACAACACAAAAAACAACATGTAGTTTGCTATGCTAGAAAACCAATCTGTCAAACGATTTCTGAGCAAATTTTGACGTTTTGGTTCAAATTGCTCAATTTTGTATCAACAGCTGATAATCAGCTGGGCTGATAAGGTCACCTGATACTGAATTCGCCTTGCATATACTGCTCATGATCATGTGATAAGCATGTGTTGGTAAATTTAAAATTTTTGTTAATGTACATATGTATGTATTTCGTCGGTTTGTTTCTGCTTTGATATATGGGACATTTTTAATGAGTTATTGATTGATTATATACATATGAATAATGTGTCTTCTTTGCAAATTCGTTATCAGTTTTCCGATATCTTGAATATATCTGGAGATATAGGTATAGGTGCAAATTTGCGTCATTTCCACAATTTTTGAACATTGTAAAGTCTGCTTTACGGCAATCGACAATTTTTTTTCATATGTGGCACATTTTCAAGTAAAAGTATTAATATTATTCGCATCTGTTAGAATGTATATCAATGCATATTCAACTCAAAGAACGTAAATCAAAGCAAAGTACAAAAATGTAACTATTGTGAATAAAATTTAAATATTGTGAAACAATTTCTTTTATTAAATATAATCACTGTCTTTTATTTCATCATTTGTTTTTCCTCTAAAAGTCATGTTATATGAATAAAACTGATATTTTCACCTTTTATATCTAATTAAATACATATATACAGTAATTTAAACCACTTCAGCAAGTAGTGAACAATAGTGAACAATATTGTTGTTGTAAATGTGGAATGCGTTGCCAAAGATTTTTGTAATTTTTTCTTTAAGCCCTAATAACTTTTCATGTTGGATGTAAAAAGTTTATCAACTTTAAGTTTGAATAAAAATTCTATTGTGTATTTTTATAAAACTAATGCACTAAACATTCTTCATCGATTTTCTCAAAAACCACTTTTGTCCCATACATCAAAGCAGAAACAAATCGACGATTAGTGATAGCGACAGATGAAAAGGCCAGTAGGATATGTGCATAACATCTTTAAATAGGTACATACCTTTTTATAACAGCTTAATACACATAAGATCTACTTATTTTCCTTGAGTGAAACTTTTCAACTGTATCACATCTTAGATTATTTATTACAAATTTAACGTTAAAATGTTTTATTTGAAATAGTAGTATTGTGTATTGTACTTTTTCTCCACATAAGAATGTTTTATTTGTATGTATGTACGTAACCTGTATACATACATACATATCGCACACTAAATCATAAACAGTCATAACTCAAAAAATTCCAGATGGTCAGGAGTGGCAGAAAACTTTTGATACTGTACAAATGACAAAAATATGTAAGGCTGAGTTTACATCTAACATTTCTTGTGTGTCATTTGCCAAAGAAAGCGTAACCACTAATTACTAATGAAAAACTGTTTGTTTAAGACATGTATCTATTTGTTGATTAAAACTGTTTCCAATAATGTTGGATTCAATAAAATTTTCTATTAGTTATGTATGAAACTGTTTAACTTAATAAATACGTGTCTCAATCAAACAGTTTTTCATTAGTAATTAGTGGTTACGCTTTTCATTTTGATAAATGATTTTGAGTTGTGACTGATTATGATTTAGTTTGCGATATACATACATATGTAGGTAGGTTTTTCGATACAAATTATTTTTTTTTTCAAGTCAAACAATGTTTTTCAAAGCTAATTAAATTTTATATTAATCAAATTAAAAGAATTAATTAATTAATTAAAAGAAATTTATTATTTGACATATTGTCAGAAGTGTACATACAATAAATGAAATTTATTTGCTGGTGGTTTAGCATGTCTATATACGCATTTCATTGGCGCTTGAGCCAAATCATCAGTAAACTTCAATCACAAATTTTGAACAGTCACCAACCTCTTACTTTATGCACAGACTTCCAAAAACTATATAATATATCGAGGGTTTATATTCAAAAAGTGCTATCTGCAATTCTTAATAAAACTCTTATTTTCTCTAAGTCCAAGAGCAATAACTGTATTTGATTTACATTAGTAGAATTAAGATGTCTTCTGTAAACGGTACTATTTATCAAAATTTAGTTATTAGCTCTTTCACTTTGAAAAAAAAACAACAGTTTTTTGCGCTCTTCTAAAATATTCAAGCCTTGCAGATACCACTTTTTGAATATATTTTTATTTTTAAAATAATTTTCTTCTTTTTGAATTCAAACTTTTTCTTTTCAATTTCAATTTATGTATTTTGCTCCAAACTCACTTTTTCTTGAATTTAATATTACCCCTTTTAGACACGGAAATTTTACTTTGCAATGTCTTAATTCAGCTGTCTTTCTACCAGCTGAATTAAGAGTTTGCAAAGTAAACTTTCAGTGTCTAAAAGGGGTATATCGGAAGTTCTAAAAAACTATTTTTCTCTTTGAATTATGATAACCTTTCTCTCTAAAAATAAAATGCATGGCAAGAAATACATACATAGATCCGCACTCGTCAAGAACATAGAAATTCAGCATTACAATAATAAAAAAGCTAATATCATTTAACAAACTTTAATGGAATGAACAAGAAAACTTTTTTATAACAGTAAAGATTAAATGCAAACACGTGTTTGTCTAGTTAGTTATTTGGTAAATCGAGTGATATTAGAGTTGTCTGTCCAAAATTTAATGAAATTCTTATATCTTACCCCCTTATGCAAAAACAATTGGTAAGCTTAAAAAAGTTGGTTTAAGAAACGAATTTTGTATGGCAAAACCGGTTTTAACGCATGCTTTAACTTTAGCAATCGTTTTTGCATAAGAGCATTAATCTTTTAATAATAATATTAAATAAATAGTTAAAAATGATGTTAAACAATCTGTGGAATCGGTAGCAGATTGCAACAATTACTATGTTGATATGACAATGAATTTGTCATTAGCTGCTTCTGGAGAGCCGTTACAATAAATACATATCGTTGGTCACAAGTAGAAAGGCCCCGACTCAAATAATTGTAACTTTAACAAGAGAAGTTAAAACATAACAATACACAGTACAACTTCTTGTACAACTGCTTTGTAAAACTGCTTGTTAAAGCGTTATTTTTTACACTATTGCAATACATTTTTTCTGACGAGGTGTATTTGTGTGAAATGTATTGAAATTAATAAAAAAAACTCAATTTCGTGAAAATACGAGTTAAAGCCTTTCTACTTGTGGCCATCGATATGTAAGTATGTATTTATATAGCAAGTAATCGAAACTTTGTTAGATAAGTTGGTTTAAAAGAAAAATGAGCTTTTAAGTATTTTGCGTTAAATTAAAAAATAATTGTATTTGAAGATATGACTTGTAAAAAGTTTAATTTTTTCTGAAAATAGTTTAATTTGCTTGGAATAACTTTTAATTTGCCTTGAAAAAAATTTAGTATGATTTGTAAAAAATTTAATTTGAATTGAAAACACTTTAATTTGACAGTAAAAACCTATATATGTACATATATACATATGTATGTATATATGTATACTGAGCTTTGTATATGCATATGTATATTAGGCTTATGCAGAAAATAAAAAATTTGCAAAACGCTAAAAACTGGGTTTTCATATGCGGGATAAAATTCTAAGACGAACTGCGTTTTTATTTTTTTGATATCTTAAAAAAAGTTCCGCACCAAATGCATTTGCAAATCCAAAAAATCTCATATTTTCGTAATGACAAAAAATTTTTCGTTAATAAACCATCTACTAGTACCCGAATTTTATAGATTTTGATCCGCTGATTACTAGTCTGCTGTTTATTTTAAAATCCATTAAGTGGTTTTCGAGATATGACCATTTGCAAATTTGTGAAATTATCACTCAGTTTCTTTTGCTCACAGAATTACTTGTTGTTTCCTATTTAGCATTGACTTTTACACCTCCAAAATCTTGAATTACGGGTAAAACCGGTTTTTCGTACCCGTAGGCACTTATCAACCTCCAACTACGTTAAATATCCACCTCTAACTACGTTAAATATCCACCGATTTTAAATTTATAAACGGATTTAAAAAGAATAGACTAAGACCTTTCGAACCATTTTTAGTTGGTTCCGGTGAATTTCAGATATATTTCCGTATTTTTTTTATCGAATGTAATTTTTTCGGTTTTTTCGGCACTTTTTTATTTTGGACTCGTTCTTAGGTATTATTTTTGTACTGGAACCGTTATGTTTATAACTTTATTGTTAAAACATAATTGATTTAGAGTAATTCAAAAGTTTGTTTTAAAAAATTCCCTAGAAATTTACTGAGTTATTATTAAACTTTTTATTAGAAGACTTTTTGTTAAAAAAGTACCTGCATGATGTATTTCGAGTTCTATTTATACGCTTTCGATTTATTTACGCTTTCAGGATGATGTAAGTGCAATTTAATAGTCATATAAGTATCAACAAACAGTACAAAATTGGTATTAGAAATTTGCAAAGAGAGCTTAATTTATGTAAAAATGCTTTAATTAATAATAATTTTGGCGATTAAGGTTGGTATATGTAAAAAATTTAGTTCTCAAGAAAAAAGTTTGGCGACCACTGTTGTACAAATTATGTACTCTTGGTTGGTATATGTCTATTTAATTGGACTTACATTATCCTGAAAGCTTAAATACATCGATAGCGTAAAATAGAACGCGAAATACAATTTCACAAAAATTTGTCACACAGTGTAATATAATAATAATATGCAGAGATATCTCAAATGACCTTATGCAAAAATTACTCAATATATTGAAAAATAAATGATATATTTGTGATCAGCGGACCAAACTGTATGAATGTGCATAAATGATATTGTGCTGAAAAAATAAGTAACTTCTTGCAAAACCTGAATTAGCGAATAACTGGAAAACTACTCATCATATCTTGAAAACCACTTAATGGATTGTAAAATAAACAGCAGATTCGTAATCAGCGGATCAAAATCTATAAAATTCGGGTACTAGAAGATGGTTTATTAACAAAAAATTTTTTGTCATTATGAAAATATGAGATTTTTTTTTGGATTTGAAAAATCCACATTTTTGCTGCAGAAAATGCATTTGATGCGGAACTTATTTTTAAGATATCAAAAAAATAAAAACGCAGTTTGTCTTAGAATTTTAGCCCGCATATGAAAACCCAGTGATCCTTTGTGTTTAAAAAAATACGCATTACCCTAATTTATATATTATCTATTAGCACTTAATCCGCTATTACCTGATATGGATGATTGTAACGAACTACTTTTATTTATAGCACCAACAGCACCTGGTTCATCCGTGAATCCCACCGCTGTTACCAGCCCAAGCGCTTCAAGCGTGGCTGTAGGCGGTGCCGTGGGTGGTGCATCGTCCACCCAAGCAGCTGTTGCCTCCGCTTTAGGTGCTTCATCGACCGTAACCGCAGCGACGGCAGCAGCAACTGCAACTCCCACCACCCAACCAGAACTGCCAGTATTTACATGTCCTCGACGTCCCAATTTAGGGCGGGAAGGACGTCCCATAGTACTGCGTGCTAATCATTTTCAAGTTAGCATGCCTCGTGGTTACGTTCATCACTACGACATCAATATACAACCGGATAAATGTCCGCGAAAAGTAAACCGCGAAATTATCGAGACTATGGTTCATGCGTACAGTAAAATTTTCGGTGTCTTGAAGCCTGTTTTTGATGGTCGCAATAACTTATATACTCGAGATCCTTTACCTATTGGTAATGATCGATTGGAGTTGGAAGTCACCTTACCTGGAGAGGGAAAAGATCGCATTTTCCGTGTGACCATTAAGTGGATGGCTCAAGTTTCGCTATTTAATTTGGAGGAAGCTCTAGAAGGCCGAACACGACAAATACCCTACGATGCTATTTTAGCGTTAGATGTAGTTATGCGTCATTTACCTAGTATGACATATACACCAGTAGGTAGAAGTTTCTTCAGTTCACCAGACGGTTATTATCATCCTTTGGGTGGTGGCCGAGAGGTCTGGTTTGGTTTTCATCAAAGTGTGCGTCCATCTCAATGGAAAATGATGTTAAATATTGATGGTAAGAATTTGAGTGAATAACTAACGATTTGTATGAATGAAAAGGAAATAATAATTCCTGTTTTAGTTTCTGCCACGGCCTTTTACAAATCGCAACCTGTTATAGATTTCATGTGTGAAGTCTTGGATATTAGAGATATAAATGAGCAGCGTAAACCCTTGACCGATTCCCAACGTGTCAAATTTACAAAGGAAATCAAAGGTTTAAAAATCGAAATCACCCATTGTGGTCAAATGAGGCGTAAATATCGGGTTTGCAACGTTACCAGAAGACCGGCACAAATGCAATCGTAAGAACACAGAAAAACTCAAACTAACTACTTTGTATCTAAAATTTGCGCCATTTGCTTTTCTAAAAAATGCAAATTTTTTATTTTAATTATTATTTAGCGGTGTCATGTAATAATTTATATGGTTTTAAATTCTTTATTACACCATTAATTAACATCTTTTTGGTTTTTAAGATTTCCCCTACAGCTTGAAAATGGCCAGACGGTTGAATGTACTGTTGCAAAATACTTCCTTGATAAATATCGCATGAAACTACGTTTTCCCCATTTACCTTGCCTTCAAGTTGGCCAGGAACACAAACACACTTATTTGCCCTTGGAGGTTTGTCACATTGTAGCCGGTCAAAGGTGTATAAAGAAATTAACCGATATGCAAACTTCTACAATGATTAAAGCTACTGCACGCTCTGCCCCAGACCGGGAGCGTGAAATCAATAATTTGGTGAAAAGAGCAGACTTTAACAATGATTCATATGTACAGGAATTCGGTCTGACCATTTCGAATTCAATGATGGAGGTAAGAGGACGTGTTCTACCACCACCAAAATTACAATACGGTGGCCGAGTTTCCAGCATGGCGGGGCAGGTAAGTATTCGCTTAGTTTGCGGACATTAAAAAAATAAGTAATTACATACATTTTACCTTTATTTTCAGCAACTATTTCCACCTCAAAATAAAGTATCGTTGGCATCTCCGAATCAAGGTGTTTGGGATATGCGTGGCAAGCAATTCTTTACAGGTGTAGAAATAAGAGTTTGGGCTATTGCCTGTTTCGCTCCTCAACGTACGGTAAGGGAAGACGCTTTACGTAATTTCACCCAACAATTGCAAAAGATCTCCAACGATGCTGGTATGCCAATAATGGGCCAACCTTGTTTTTGTAAATATGCAACTGGCCCCGATCAAGTGGAACCAATGTTCAAGTATTTAAAACAGTCGTTTGCTAGTTTACAGTTAGTTGTCGTAGTACTACCGGGCAAAACACCTGTTTACGGTATGTTTTTGTTTGTAGATAGTAAAAATTTTGGTTTGTTAATTTATCCCTTACAATTATGTTGATATAGCTGAAGTAAAACGTGTTGGCGACACTGTTTTGGGTATGGCTACACAGTGTGTGCAGGCTAAAAATGTCAATAAGACTTCTCCTCAGACGCTATCCAATTTATGTCTGAAAATTAACGTAAAACTGGGAGGAATCAATTCGATCCTTGTACCCTCCATACGCCCAAAGGTTTTTAATGAACCTGTTATATTTCTGGGCGCTGATGTCACTCATCCACCTGCAGGAGATAATAAGAAACCATCAATTGCTGCTGTTGTAGGCTCAATGGATGCTCATCCATCACGCTATGCCGCCACAGTACGAGTACAACAACATCGTCAGGAAATCATACAAGAGCTCTCCAGTATGGTTCGTGAACTATTAATAATGTTTTATAAATCAACTGGCGGCTATAAACCTCATCGGATTATCCTTTACCGCGATGGTGTCTCCGAAGGTCAATTTCCACATGTTTTACAACACGAACTGACGGCCATTAGGGAAGCTTGTATTAAACTAGAGGCTGAATATCGTCCGGGCATTACGTTTATTGTTGTACAAAAACGGCATCACACAAGACTGTTTTGTGCCGAAAAGAAAGAACAGAGTGGTAAATCTGGAAATATACCAGCTGGTACAACGGTAGATGTTGGCATCACACATCCCACTGAGTTTGATTTCTACTTGTGTAGTCATCAAGGCATACAAGTAAATTAATATAATATACATATTTATTTATATTCAGATTTTTAATTCTTAACATTTTATATATATGTATGTAGGGTACAAGTCGGCCATCGCACTATCATGTTTTATGGGACGATAATCATTTCGATTCGGATGAGCTGCAATGTTTAACATATCAACTGTGTCATACATATGTTCGTTGTACAAGATCGGTTTCTATACCAGCACCGGCATATTATGCCCACTTAGTAGCATTCAGAGCAAGGTGAGTACAAACACACCTAAATTGTTGGCGGCCCTAAAATTCTTCAAGTTGTCAATTCATGTTGTGTTAGTTATGGTGGGGCTTAAATGAAATTTAGTGAAACAGTTAAAAGTAGAATATGTGATAGAAATTTGAAAAATAAGAAAAAGTTGTTAAATAAAAAGTTGTCGTATTTATCTAAATGGTTCAATATTGGTATTTGGGAAATACCGCAGGCCGGCTATGCAGGAATTCATTAGTAATATGCTCCGTGTCGGGAAATGTGACAAAGTCTGTCTGTCTGTCTGTCGTAATTCACCTGTAAGAAAGAAGAAGACGGAAATACAAATACATATCTCTTTTTTTTCTAACGCTTCACTTACACATGCAAGTAAGTTCCGGTGCACACGCTTTAACTTTTGTTGCTCCACTAATTACACTAATTCAGCTGTAAGAAAGACCTAGACGGAAATACAAATAGCTCTTTTCTCTTTTCTTACAGCTGAATTACTAGTTGAGTAACAAAAGTTGAAACGTGTGAACCGGTCCTAACTTGTTACAAGTTGCGTGTACGTATTAACAACCAATCCATCGAATGAATTAATAAAAACAGCTGCAACTTCCTTGATTGTTTACACAGTCAAGTGCAAGTTCATTTTAAAAATGTCTTTGAAGGCAAAGGTTTTAAAGGAAATTATTCCGCAGTGCAGGGGAACAAATTAAGGGAACAACTTTTTAGCAGAATAAATCATAAATTTATACAGCAAATCAATAATAAATCATATTTGATAACATGATTTTACTTTTTATATTATTTTTTACGCATATAAGTTGAAATATGTAATAACAATTTAAAAGTGATTCCACGTAAGCTATCCATTAAAATTAAATCCTTAAACGGTAACACTGTTTTTAATTTTAGCAATTCTCCAACATTCAACTAAAAAATCACTTCTAAGTCGTAATTTACACTAGGCAAGTCTTACTGCTAAGCTGTTTTTTTTGTGGAAAAGAGAGAGCGAGGGTAACCCCTCGTCTCTCTCTCTATCCTAGCAAACTAATCAGCTTAACAATAAGACTTGCACAGTGTAAATTAAGACTAACTCTGGTTTTAGACTCGGCAGTTTTTCTTGCTCAACTTTTGATTTTATAATGAGAAAGAAAAATAGGTATACATAAAGTATAAATTACTTTCTCAAAATAAAAAGGTGAGCAACTAAAACTGCCGAGTCTAAACCCAGAGTATTAAGTTACTTGCACTTAAACTTGCATGTGTAAACGGTAAGTTACAGCTGAATTACGAGTTGATCAACAAAAGTCTAACGGTCTAATTCATAAAAATTCCTTATTTCAGCTTTAATCCGTACATTACTTATGAAAGAGATTTTGCTTTATTAAGCTCTAATAAAAATTTGTATTCATAACTGATTAATATCAGTGAATTAACTATTAAACGATTTTGCTTCTTTTGTAATTTTATGTTGGCAACATCATGCTACTTTCGCTCTCATTTTATGTTTAGTGATGCATACAACGAAGAATCGATTATCTAGGTAGTCTGTTTAAGTCGAAAAAAAGTAAATCATTACGCATAATGTTATTAAAAAATAACTTCAAAAGTAGGCGTTTCACTTTTTATTGATAAATAAACCAAAAATTTATATATTACAAAAAATTGTATTTAAACACATTTATATTCGGCTGAGTACAAAGGTAGGCAAATACCCATTTTATAGCGGTTGATTATGCATCACTATTTTGTTTTAATTTTAAAATGTTATTGTACATACATACATACATATGTAAGCATGCAGTACCATACAAACATACGTATGCTTGTTTACATATGCCCTTATGTTTATAATTCTATTTTTCTTCTTGCCAATGAATGGGATTTCTTTAATTTTCAACGATGTTTATATGTATGTATTTTTCTTTTTGTACAATTATGCATACATATATACATGTACCAACTTACATAAAATAATACATTTGCCCAAGAACATTCACCCTTATTCCATTTGTCGTCAGCGACGTCACTTTAACACAACACCAAAAAAAATTTGGCTTGTTTACTCGCTCTCGAGAACAATTTTGCACAACTGACAATCTATTTCCGTTCCCTAAGGTTTGGAAAATAGCATAAACCTGCAAAGAGGAGTCAATTGTTTTCGATAACGGATACACGAGCACCAATTTTTTGGTGTTGTGTTAAAGTGATGTCGATGACGACAACTGGAATAAGGGTGATTATTCAGGAGACATGCATAAGAATAAACAAGAAACAAAAAAGTGAGAAACCACAGAAAATCTCACATAAGGGATAAAAAAATCAAGAAAATATTATTTATAATAGTTTATCAAACGCTTAAAGTAGCATGGAGGCTACATTAAAAATCTCGGAGTTATGAAACGTTTATTAAACGTCTAATAAGCTATTAATCATTTATAAATACACATTTAGCGATTTTTGACTATTAATGTGTTATTGAACTGTTAATAATCATTTATGAATTAGACCGTAAGTGTGTGAACCGGGACTTACGGGTTGACAAACAAGTCCCGGTTCATACGTTTCAACTTTTGTTGCTCAACTCGTAATTCAGCTGTAAGAAAGACGAAGACGGATATACAAATATATCTTTTTCTTATAGCTGAATTACGAGTTTAACAACAAAAGTTGAAACGTGTGGCGGATAATAATAAGTCCCAGTTCACACTAAGGATGCCAAATGGGAAGTCCCGATTCCCGGGATTTCTTTTTCAGAATTTCTTAACAATTTTTATATAAAAAAATAATTTAGAAATAAAAATTATCATTATTTTATGGTATTTTTTATATTTAAAAGTACAATACAAAGTGCAGTTTTAACAATTTAATGACTATTCGTGACATATTTCTTATAAATTAACAAGAAGGGAAAAATAAATTAATTACTCTCTCACGGTTATTTTCATTAACTAAGAATTATTTTGAAAACAAAAAGAATCATATGAGCTTTGGAAGACAAATAAAATTTGGAAAATTCATAAGTTTGACAAATTTATTCCGTCTTATTCTATATTATGAGAGGAATTATGAATAAAATTCCACGAGAAATTTTTCCCGGGGAATAATTTCAAACAGTAACAAATGATATTTTTTTTATCATCTTGTCATATGCGTGAGGTAAAGCGCTTCTCAGTGGGCTACAGATTGTAACGATCGTGGGAGAGTGATCGGACGAGAGATCTAGGGAAGCTTCAACGTGAATTAATTCCCTAGAAATACTTTTTATGACGCCGAAATCTATAACATCCGGAATTTTTCGTACGTCAGTAGGCCAGTAAGTAGGCTCCCCACTCGAAATAACATCCAAGCCCATTTTTGAAATTGTGTTGAACAACGCCCTACCTCTAGGCGTAATAAGACGTGAACCCCAGAACGTATGCTTAGCATTGTAGTCGCCAGCTGCTACGAAACAAGGTCCAAGAGATTTGTAGAATTTCTCTTATTGGTCCGCAGTGATTGAAAATCTGGGAGGGAAGTAAATTGAAGATATCACGAAATTTTTACAAACATTTTCACTGCAGATATTTGCTGCTTGTAGATGTTCTTCACAAATGTTGTCAAGAATATAGTGCTTGAGTCTTGACTTTATTAGAATTGCTGATCCACCGCATGCTCTCCCTCTAGGGTCCTTTGTATCATATAAAGTGTAGCCATTCATTTTAAAGAGGCTTCTAGAATTCAAATGAGTCTCAGAGACCAACATTATATCAATATTTTTTTTCGTAAGGAAGTGCTCAAGTTCATTTTTATGTTGGCGAATGCCGTTTGCGTTCCAGAAACATATTCTTAACGTGTTCATGGCTTGTTAAGTAATGCTTGAAGCAGTGTATTCTGCATTTGCAGCATTTCTTGCATCATGCTAGTCATATTTGTTGTAAAGTTGTTTATAGTTAGCACCGGATTCTCAATAGTAGCTTCGAGGCGACTAAAGTTAAAGCTTGAATTTGCAGTCGTTGAATTATATGGCGGTGAAACATTTTGTGTGGGAATAGAACTAGCATTAGCAACATCGGCATACGATACACGTGAAGTAACTGGTTGGCTCACTTTAGCAAAAGTGGCGGAGTACGCGTTTAATGGTTGAGCTGGAGCTAATTTAGGTTTTTGCACCATAGCCTGCTTGACGAAAGAGTACACAGGACATCCTCTGTAGTTAGCGGTGTGATTACCTCCACAATTACTGCACTTTTTTCCGCTTGATCTTTTGGTTTAGTACAACTAGCAGTACCGTGTAATTCACCGCAGATAACACACACTGTAGGTAAATTGCAGTAAGCTTTTGTATGGCCATATTCTTGCCAATTATGACACTGCACGGGACCTGAGCGCTTATGTGGCTCTTCAACTGTGATTTTTCTGTATAAAAGGTATTTTGGGCTATAAATAGGATGAGTCTCGTTTTTTTCAGCTGTATATCATTCAGTTCAACACGAAATAGGGGTTGGGGTACCTTTTCTTTGTTCATTATGTTAGATACATTCTTTACCTTAAATCCCTGGAGGACGAGTGCATCTTTTATTTCTTCAGCGACAACAGAAGAATCTATTCCCTTCAATACGATATGCAGGCCTTTAGCGCTCTTAAGCTGGTATGTGTAGAAGCTTGTTTTATTTGTTTCAAATTCAGAAACCATTTTGCGGAAATCCTTTTCGTCATAAATTTGAATTTTCGTTTCATCGATGTTGCCACGTCTTATTGGGACAATGTGGGATTTATTTTCACCAATGACCGAAATTAATTTTTTAATAAGGGCATTTGAATTTTTCTCTCTCAAGTAGATTGGTGGCGGCTTGGATGTTTTATTCGAGGATACATCGGGTTTGTCGTTCTCATCTTGCAAAATTTAAAAACGGTTTTGACGATGCGCTGTTATCCCTAAACATCTTTGGAGCGGATGAAATTTTTGAAGAATTAGGGCTTCGTTCACGCTTTACCACGGTTATATATCTGTCCATATCGATTTGCAGCTTGGGTTTTGAGCTACTGTTATCTGTAGTGATAACTTTGTTAAGTGATGAATACGAGCCTGAAGGGGATGATATTACTGACTTATATGAAGAAGTACTAGGCAATTGTAATGGTAATGAATCACTACTATTTGGAATTGGACAAAGCGAAGTTGATCGCTGACGAAAAACTGGCTTTTCCGTTAAAAAAACACTTTCATTAGATTTACTATTTCTATTTTTTTCATTAAGAGCTTCAGAACTCACATTAAAATAGGCATTTCTGCCGTTAGAACTCACTTCATAATTTTTTGCATTTGAGGCACTCATATAGAGTATTCCTCAAGGGCACTTTTTGTGTTTTTTTGTTTACGGTTTTTTTGTTTTTGTAATTTATGATTGTTTGTCTGTTTTTGATGTACTCGTATAGAGTATTCCTCAATGTCTCTGTTTATGTTTTTTTTGTTTGCGTTTTTTTTGTATTTGTTATTTCCACTATGTAAAAAATATTATCAAAGCAATAAAGCTTATTTATTAAAGTCAGTATGTACCTATTACGAATAATATGTACTACGAATATTTTTTTGTATAATTTTTTGTTTGTTTGGTATGTAAGAATAAATTCCGCTAATCGACTGTTCGCTATGAAGGTACCACGAGAACTGATAATATGGAGAACAAAATAATCTATTTGGAAAAGGGAGGAATTTCTTGCGATTATAGTGAATAACTATCCGTATGTCGACTCCTCAACGCTATAAAAAAATTAGCACTTTTCTACTTTTCGGTAACTATTGAGTACTATTGACAGCTCCTTACAATTGAAGTAGAATACAATACAACACAAGTGCAAAATTTTTGTTGTCGGGTTGACGTAAACTTAAAAGTATATAGATTTGTATGTATGTTCGTTTTTGTTAAGATTATAGAAAAAATTTACATATAGTGAAAACAAACAGAAATTTTCATATATAGTTATGATTTTCAGTATAAATTCTCTAACATCAAATGTGCTTAATCAACTTAAAGATAGATGAGGAAAATTCTTTTGATGCTTATTTCAAACTCGCATTAGAAAATTGTTAACTTCAAAGACAATTGTGTAATGATATGTTATCAATATAAAACCTTTTAAATTGCATAAAATTTTTTATTAAAATAATATTTATTTAAAAAAATAATTTATTTTACCAAAAAAAATTAGATCCCGAAATCCCGAATCCCGGGATTTCCACAAATCGACCCCGATAGGCATCCCTAGGGCACACGTTTCAACTTTTCTTGCTCCACTCGTAATTCAGCTGTAATAAAAAAGAGATTTGTATTTCCGTCTCCGTCTTTCTTACAGGTGAATTACGAATTGAGCAACAAAAGCTGAAACGTGTGAACCGGGACTAAAATAATTTGTATTTAAAACGTTGTCTTGTGCGTTTTATTATCTAAGTTCAAAAAAAAAAGTTTGTACAAAATCGTTAAATTTTTCACTTAATCCGGGTTCACTCGCTTAAAATTTTGTTGCTCAACTCGTAATTCAGCTGTAAGAAAAAAAAGAGATATTTGTATTTCCGTCTCTGTCTTTCTTACAGCTGAATAAGATTGCTGCCGCTAGAGTGAAAAAGCGGTTACAATAAAACCAACTACTGAATACCAGTGTTATGATAAATACGAAAGTTCAAAAATATTAAATTAATTTGTTACAGGCATTTTCAAAAAACTTAAGCTTAAATTTTTAAATCATACCTTTTAAATTCAGAAAAGCAATGCATAATAACAGTTTTATATGAAAACAATTTTTTTTTTAATTTTCTATCACACTTCACAGTTTTCTAGGAAAACTTCAGAGGCCTATAACTATAACAACACCAAAAACACTATACAAATTCTTTAAATTACAGTGCGTTTATTTCTGTATAAAAAAGTACATAAAATTACTCTATTATTATATTAACGTTCTAATGAACTTACCGCAGTGCTTTTCCTTTACAAACTAAAGCCGAGTACACACTGTTTCATTTTGTGACAAATGTGGCAAAAATAACTATGGGAACTAGTGGCAACGTTTGTCATTTCCAATATTTTTCGTTGTGTAGCATTACCACACAAACTGTTGACGCATCTGATGTAAATAGCTGTGAGAATAAGTTGGTGGCATTGCAAACACAAAAAGAAAATGTCAGCCTTTTGACATTAAGAAAATAACGAAAGAATTTTAAATTTGTGCATGTATAAAAATTTAAAAGTATGGAAAACGAAAATGCACAGAAGAGTGTGAGAAAAATTCAAGCGGCCTGGACGCATGACATGACGACACAGCTAATTCAGCTTGTGGAGGTTTGTGAGGGTGAATGGAAACATAAGTACCCAGGCAGAAATTGTGACTTTGCCCAAAAAATATGTACCACCACAAAAAATACAAAATTATTACTCTTCCAAATTTTTTGTACCACCACAGTACTGTAAACTAGGGGTGGAAAACTATAGATGGCACTATCGATAGTTAATTTTTTTTTGTGGCTATCGATTTTTTAATTCTGCCATAATACTTAATAATAATAATACTTAAAAACAATCGATATTTTTCAGTCACTATCGATAGTAAGTGATACACCACTAAAACCAAAAAATTTAAATATTTTCTTTTCCTAAAAAAAAAGAACTGAATTACGAGAAAATTTCTTCCCCTGTTCTCACTTATTTTTCATACAATTTCTTATTAATTTAACTGAAAAATATAATTTGATTTAATTTTGGTTTGTTTTGTTTAAAAATATTTTGTTTAGAGTTATTAGTGTGAATAAATGTGTATGTACATTATACGAGAACCATACAACTTCGATGCTATCACGATAGTATAGTCGATATATCGATATTTTTCCTAACTTTCGATAGTCTTAAATCGATAAAGCTTTTAAAAGCACCGAAAACTTTTGATAGTGATACTATCGATAGTTTTCCATCTCTAATGTAAACCCAAAAATATGACTTAAATGCTGTATGAAATTTCATTACAATCAGACGGTTCGTTTAGAAATTATTTCCAGAATTATTTCCACTTTTTTCCAAATCCCCCACTGTTTATCAAGTAGATTTTTAGACAAGTAACTACTTTAAAACTTTCACTTTAAAGTAGTATGACAATTTTTACTTCTATGTAAAATATGTCAAAATGCAAAAAAAAAGTGTTGTACGGAATTTGTTTGGCTAAAACAAGTAGGTGATAGAGCTGGGTCCAACTCGTTCATTTCTTAATTTTTGCCATAAACCTATGTTGTATTTACCACACACACAAATTGCAAGAAGCGAGTTTGTTGTTTTTTTTTTTTGAAAAATTTCCACACATGCGACATATTTCTTTACACGAATCCACTAAAGCAATAACCAAAACCACATAAAATATTACTTGTAGTTTCTCGGAATATTGACCAAAGCACATCAAAAAGTTAGCCCTGGTTCTACAACAAATATTACAGCACAAAAGCCTTTAACTTTGTTGGTATAAATAAGAGTTGAGCGATATTTCGAAACCTGTTACTTTTTCACAGCGATTGAAAAATCACTAATCACAACTCTGACTGATAGCTAATAAATCACTGAATGTTTAAACATAGTTTAAGTTAATTTTCACAAAAAATTAAAATTGATTTAAACACACTTTCATTTTTTCAGTGGCTAATTAAAGTTAATATCAAATTACGTTGAAAGTATGGTAGCACTACAGTATTTCCAAATATTATGGAAAGCTTTCCAAAGAACAGCTGTTTAATATAAATAAAAAAGTTGATTTATCAAATTGCAGAAAAATTAAATAGCAAAAAACACATTTTATGATACAAAAAGAGCATCGGAATGCATTTTTCTATTTATATATTTCATGAAATGAAAATATGTGTTACATTTGTTGTATATTTCCGAAAATTAAACGAAATTATTTTTAATAAGACCTCATGATGTTTATGTACATGCATTCAAAAAACACATACATGCACAAAACATATGGTATGTTTGTAAAACTTAAACAACGCTTAAATGCACAATGTTGGCTATTTAAGATTCATTTAATTTTGTGGTGAAAAACAAAATTTTGTGTTTAAATCAGATTTAAAAATAAAATACATATAATCATTGACTGATTTATTTGCCCTGAATATATCAAGTAACAGGTTTTGAAAATAAGTTCTTTCATACAAACTGTGATTGTTCTTGTATGCTTACTTTACAGTAAATAAAGCTACCACATTAATTTTTTTATACCTTCATCTTTTGTCAAGAAAAAATCGTCAAATCGTGTCAAATCGTCTTTTCTGGCAACTATGAACAGCTCTCACTTTTATGTCTTTGCAATTTTATTGTCTCTATGCCTCTTATACGACAATTCTCAATATTTGGATGGGGTTGATCAGTGTTGCCAGTTTTTTCTAGAGCTTATCCCCAATTTTTGATTTCTTTTGTGAAAAAAAAAATAATTTTAATTTTATTTGAAAAATAATGACAAAAATAACATATTTATTCAATAAAATTTATTTATACCGATAGACACGAGTATACGCTCATATAAATTTAATTTGTACTTATGAAAAACTTGTAACTTGTTGTACATAGTACTTGTATTAAAAAGTTTTAGCATTTCAGCAGAAGGAATAAATTTGTCGCAACAAATTGAATTATTTTTAAAGTGTGTGTTTATTCTAAGAAGTGCTTTCAAAAGGTTGTATTGCATTTTGTTGCGTATTTTTGTTTTGGTAGCGTTCATTATTCGTTAATCTGCCTTGATACTTCTTTATTAGAGAACATACACTAGTAACACACATTTTTAGACTTGCCAGATGCATACTTATTAGTTCAAAAATCATTCTTGTTTGACCATCAGTTGTACAAAAAATCCCCCGAAAATCCCCTCAAATTTGGTTACATCCCCAACAAATCCCCAGATCCCCAATACGAAACTTTCATCCCCAATCGCGAAAAAAAATCCCCGATTTGGGGACAAATCCCCTAAACTGGGAACACTGGGGTTGATTGCTAATTGTTTGCTCTTGTCGCTATTCTTATTAGTATTTCAAAACACTAATATTAGTACACACTTTTACAGCAGAAGAGCTGAAATGAGTTAAACCGTGATCACAGTCACTGTTTAATTTCACTGCTGCTCTTCTTATTAGTTTTGCTCAAAATAACAGAACTGCTACAAACCAAATACTGCTAAACTGTGATCACAGTCACAGTTTAAAAGAAAAGCGATCACTTTCACAAGGAGCAACATTCTTAAAAAATCACAGTTTCCATCATCTCTAGTATAAATTACCATGACACTTGTCGATGCAACGTTACATTGTCTTGTCAAGTTATAAGAAATGTCAAACACCATACAAAACTCAATATTTTGGAGTGATTATTGATAATAATAAGAGCATAGTCTTACGCTTATACCATACAAATAAACTTCGACATTTCGTCGGTTGGTTATTGGTTTGCGACACAGTATATTGTAAATATGTACATTATGTCTGCAGCAAGCCAATAACCAATCGACGACTTAGCTTAGTTAACAAACAAAATTCACCTGGGCTAGTGGGGTCACCGTATATACATATACGCCTTGGCTGTTATTGTGCATTTTTTTCTTCGCATCACATTCATGCCAATATCGTATAGTTGAAAAACGGCAAACATTTATAAAGCTCTTAAAAATATCGAAACCCGATACTCGTAAATAATAATCGATGTATCGATATAAATAAATATCGACGATATATATCGATGTTTTTTTCCCTCAAATATCGATATTTCAATATATCGATATTTTTTGTCCATCCTTAGTTTGCAGTACTGTGGTGGTACAAAATTTTTGGAAGAGTCGTAATTTTGTATTTACAGTGTTGTGGTGGTACATATTTTTTGAGCAAAGTCACAATTTCTGCCTGGGTAGTTAAAAATACTTAGGTAAAGTTATATAACTTCGTACCACAACCTGAATAGAAAATGAAAAAACGGAAAAACAGAAACCGAATAGTGATACTTAGTCCTAATTCAGAGGGGCGAACATTTGGAAGGAAAACATCTGGAATTCTCTTTTGTTGTTTCCATCGCGTTCACACAGACGAAAATGTTGCCGGCGACATTTCAATATTACTGGATAAAAGCAAGCATATTTGTACATCTATGCGTGAATATGTAGCAAAGAATATGAAAACAAACGAACACAAAAATGATTCTCTCTTCCCCACCAGTAAATTGCTAACAAACTAAATGTTTCCCTTCCAAATGTTTTCCTGTCTAATTGCGGTCTTACAAATGTGTTTTTACACAATGGCGGTATTCGCTGTTTGAGGCAAATTGTCTTGCGTAAGTGCAAATGCAAAATATCGTAGCTTTTCTTTCAAATCCAGCAACAAAATACACTCACAATCCAAAGAAAAGCTACGATATTTTCTATTTGCACATACACATACACAAAATACACTAATTTTACAAATTTCAAGTGTCAATATACATATGTACATACAATTGTATGTATATTACATGAGATTTTAACATTTTTAATTTCTAATTCTCATGTATTTGTTGTTGTAGTGGCCAAGGTTCTCCATACTCTGTCCAAATTTCAGGTCCGTAGCTCTTACGGTTCCTGAGAAAATACCGTGTGACGTACAGACGGACAGCGTAGCGAAAACAATAGGCTTTCTTTTTTCACCTTTGGTGTACGGAACCCTAATTAGTTCCATCAAGAAAGAAATAACTATTTCCCACAACGAAAAAAAAATTATCTCCTACAATAAACAACATAACTACTTCTCAAGAATCGACTATTTTAGTCTCACGCCTCGTTAAAATCATTAAGTTGGTAATCCAGTTAGGAACAGCATCCACCAAAAATGCTTAACTCCAAACTCGATTACCTTTTTTGAATTTTTTTCCCGGGGTATAAAGCAATACAAAAATTAAAGGAAAAACAAAAATTAACTTCATATACTTATGTTTAGTAATATCCCTGTAGTAAATAAAATAGTCGATTGACAAAAAACACTAGCTATAAATTAATTATTTTGCAAGTGACTACAAATTGGTTTAAATCTCATGCAGATATCAACCAAACATATTGAATAGAAGCACACGTAAGAAATAAATAAAAGCAAATAAGTAAATGAAAATAAAATAAAAAAAATCAATAGAAGCATGCCATGAAATCAAATGCCAAATGTTTGTGTTGAAAAAAAAAATAATAATTTCAATACTTAATATGTATAATATTTTCTATGAGCAGGAAAAACTTTCGTATGAATGTATGTATGTATTTTTGTTTTAAATATAAAAATACTAATTATTTCTATATATCAATATACATATATTCATTATATATAGTATATACATATGTATGTATGTATATAATATACGAATGTGTATGAAGATTTACATAAATATTTATTTAACTATAATAGATATTAAGTGACTTCAGAGTGGTTGAAAAATAATTAGTTAGTAGTCAATTTAAAAGTCATGCAGAGATGTCCAATTGACTACTGCCTATGACATGCCTATGTTAAAATAGTGAGTCAGCGACAAGGAAAAAAGTCACTTAATCAACCAGTTGTGGTTATTAAAAAACCAGTTTGAAGGTACTTAAAAATGAGTTTGAGTTCCTATAGGGATATACATAGAATATACATGCATACATATATACATATGAATGTATGGACAAGGTGGATATCTAACTCTATATAAAATATGAAGCAAAATGTCAACAAAACTAAAAACACTTGAATTTTGCACACCATAAGGCCAATTTAATTCGCCTCTGCTACCACCTCATAAAATAATTCCGCTTTAATTTCATGTTTCAGTAAGTGTTGCCATTCTCAAAAAACACCTACAACTTTTACATTTCGATTCACCCGGTTTTTAAATTGTAAAAAACCCGGACTATTCGACATTCGAAAAATCAACATTTTGAAAAAACAGACAACCGTATTGTGAAAAAAACCGGGATTTAAAACCGAGTCGATCACCCTAGTAACCACTAATTACTAATGAAAAACTGTTTGATTCAGACATTTATTTATTGATTTAAACTGTTTCCAATCATGTTGTATTTTATAAAATTGTCTATTAGTTATGTATACAACTGTTTAACTTAACAAATCAAAATCTGAATCAAATATTTTTTCATTAGTAATCAGTGGGTAAGCTTTTTTACGCTTGTGTGGCACATGGCACACAGATGTAAACCCGGCCATACATATGCATGTATGCAATTATTTTATGTTGCCACGGGTGTTACTCTATATTGCGATGCGAAATCAATTAGGATGCGAAAGCTAAATGCGATGAAATGTCAATTTGATACTCTATATTTCGCAAATTTTTTTGAAATGGACAATACTGAAATTGCAATAGAAAATAATGATAGTACAGTAATTTTGACTTAGCTGCACAATCAAGTATGTACGACTTTTTGTGCAGATAGTCAAAAATGCTGTTATCTTAAATACACTTAACTGCCTAAATGTGCAGGTATACAATTTTTGACTTCAGTTTCATAAACCTACATGGTTGCATATACATATATTTACACATTTAGCCGCTAACTTAAATTTTTTAATATGAGAATAGTACAAAAGTGCCTAAAAATATGTTAAATGCGCAGGTATACAAAGCGCACTTAATTTAAGGATTTTTAACAATAATTACAGAAAAAATATATTTTGTGCAGTGAAGTCAATGTGCAGCTAACATTGATTTTTTGCATGAAAATATTTTAAAAATACCAAAATTTTAGGGCACTTACATATGTTAAATGTGCAGGTATAGAAAGTGCACTTAAAAAAGGAATTTGTATAGGATTTTAAAGAACAGTGACAGAAATTTATCATTTTAGGCAGTTAAGTCCAAATTGCACTTAAACAAAAGTCAGCTAAATAAAAACTACTATAATGAAATGTCAAAATATGTTTAAAAAAATTCATTAAAAAAAGGAAAGTTAAGAAAAAATGTAACAGATTTTAATTTAAAATAAAATAAAGAGTGATGGATTCTGTAGCGTTATGGTTTGATCAGGAAAATGACCATGTTGAACGAGTTGTGAGACGAGTCTCAAGAGAAAGGTCCGATATATTATTATTACAGGTTATGTATATTTTAATTATATTTGTTTATTAACTTCGAAATATTATTTAAACATTCTGCCTATAATTAGCGTAACAATTTTTTTTAAATTTATTTTTACTTTGTAATGTGCAATTTAAAGGGTTATCATTCAGTTGTTAAAAAAAAATTAAAAAATAAAATTTAAATAATTGCGCCGACTAGAAACATTTTTTATTTGCTCATGAAATAATAATGTTTCCTATTGTGAACACGGCGTTTAATTATGAATACTTACATATATTATGAAATTCAAAATACATACATACATTTTTAAATTTCAGATATCACCTGGTTGAAAAAGAACACGACTCTGGTGAGGGTTCCCACCAAAGTGGCTGCTCTGAAGATAGAACACCTGGAGCAATGGCCAGAGCAATCACTGTGCATGCAGATACCAAAAAAGTTATGTACTTTGCTTAAATTTACATAAAACTAAAGTCTCAAATTATTTATTTGACAAAACCGTCTCTCTTTCTCATACACATTGTTATGAAAGAACAAAATGCCAAAAAAAATATATCAGCAACTGAAAAATACATTTATCTACAAAATTTTAAACAAGAGACACAATCTTCGAATAACTCACCATAAACACAAATGAAAGCATTTTAAAAGAAAGAAACAGAATAATTCTTGTTAAAGAAAATTAAAAATAAAATTATAATTTAGTATTAAGTGTTGAAACATTAATTTCATAACAAACAAAAACAAGTACACATTTTCAAACTACGAGTAAGTAAAAAAACATATCGCTCATTTACTCAAAAAAATGGAATTTTTGAGTTAGTTATGCAGAATTAATAGAACTAAATAAAATTTTCTTTTTCCATTAAGTTGTGTAAACTAGTTTTCTGGCAAACTATTTTTTTCGAGTTTTGACCTTGTTTGAGTAAATGAGCGATATGTATATTACAAGCAAAGAAGATCTTTTTCACAAAATCATCATACGGATTTGCAAATGTTTAAAAAAGTTTTGAGCATTTTTAAAACGTGAAAATATAAACGGTTAATAGGGAACAACAAAGAAAAACTACAAAATACATATAATCCTTTTTACTTGAAATTGATTTTTTATTTGAGTTTAAAGTTAAAAAGAGCGCATGTAAATTTTAATTTCATTATGATTTATTTTATAAAAAAATTTTTTAAACCAAAGTTTTATATAATTTACTTCTTTTATTGTGAGAATAACATACATATGTACATGTTTTTTAATACGAGTAATACAAACATTATTATTGTTTTTAAGCGCTCTTAACTTTAGTATAAAAGTTACACCGATATTTTAATGAAGATTTTGATATGATACTGTAATCTTAAATTTAACTATTGCAGCAGCTTTGGTGTAACTTTCGTGAATTTTGAATCATTTAAGAAATTATTTATATTTTCATTTTTCGTTGAAAATAATATTAAACAGAAACAAATGCAATATTTAAAAATATATTATACATACTTTTAAAAGATAATTACATACATAAAAATAAATTTGGAATTTTAATTAGTTTAAATTTCCTTTGCTAGCACATAATTAAAAATATTGAAAATAGTGGTCTAATACAAAGTTCGCATATCGCTTATCAATCTCTTCAATTCTTATGATTAAGTTACTTTAGAGTTTTACTTGACTAAATACTTTTTCATCATTTACTTTTATTATAATTTCTCGACCAAACTGAAACGGATAAAGCCAAGCATATACATACATAGATTTTTATGTATACATACATACTTTTAAGTAGTCATAGTCATTTAAAATTTATTAGTATGCTTCTCTTAAAATACAAAAATACATAATTTTAGATGGTGTACGGGTTTTATTAAACATACTTTAACTTAATTAATTTTATGAATTTAGTTTAATATTATTTGCATACATATATTGCAACTCAGTTAATTATATATTTTTTTCTTAATTACTATTATTATAACTGAGAAATTTGATAAATAAGAGGACACAGTTGAAGTTAACATTTGATTTCTTTAATTTTAATACAAAACAAATCATCAAAACTGAACAAAATAATAAATCATTAGCCACAAAGCAATTTTATAATTTTATTATAAAAATAATACATATTATTTATTTAATAATTAAAAATGCATTAACAAAAAATATATAATCGCATCTTTAATAATTGTGAATAAAAAGGCTAACACTTTCTACCAATGAAAACAAATAGATTCTGATATAAATGTGTTTACCTTTTATTGCCGATAAGGGCGAGTATATATATGTTTATATTTACCGTCAAGTCAAACGAAGATCATTCTAATTAATATATACATACATCGTTACCTCAGTATAGAAAGGCCCTATCTCATTATTTTTTTGAAACAGACATTTTTGCATTTTTCGATACATTAGATGATCTTCTATCGAAATACTCGTATATAAAAAACGCGATTTCAAACAAAATAATGAGTTAGGACCTTTCTATATTAATGTAACGATATGTAGTTATGTTAGTATATTTCAATATTTCGGTAAAAACAAATCGTTAACTTTGAATCCGAACGCCATTTCCTAACAGTTTACAGGAACAAAAAAAAAACTTTGAATCTAATAAGATAGAGCAGCTTAAAATATGTGTTTTTTATTGTTATGCCCATAACTTTTACATACAGATAATTTACGTAACGTTTATCCCTATGATTTTGACTTATAAAATTTAACTTACTCGATAGACACTAAGGGCGACTTTTTGGGTCCGATATTAAGATAGTTTATTTCTCTAATTAGCTAATCCGAAAATTAACTTAATCTCACATAATTGAGTTTGATGAGTTCAGTTTTTTAGTGGTAGTTTAAACTTCTTGTTATGTGTAGTATTACCGTACTGATTAACAAAATAGTGGCAACATTTTCTGTGCAAAAGTCATACATGTTATCAACACACTTTGATTTTTTGTGGGAAGAAGAAGAAACTGTCATATTTTATTATTTACAAGTAAAATATTGCGCGTGTTAAAGGAAATATATATAATATAAAATATATATATTTATTTAAGTGTTTTAAAATTTTTTTTTGCATTTGATTTTTACAAAAAGTTATATGTTTTACAAGTGTTTGTTGTCAATACTAAAGTAATATTAAACCACCACGATTGGCCGCTTAAACTAGCAAGTAGGCCCATATAATCGACTACCCATAAGTGGAAAATGAAGATTAAATTAAATAATAATAATAATTAAAATAGTCGCCCTAATAAATATCTATTTGTGTAAACTATGGGCATTATCCCAAGAAAAAAGAATAAATGTAATTTTTTACAAGCGACACCTTAAATATAATACATATTCTCAGATTAGTAAGTTATTTTTAACATTTTTGTTTAAATTCGAATTTCAAATTATTTCTGTGATATTAAAAACCTAAAAGTATCTCACCACAGAAATTTTTCTCCATACAGACAGTTGATTATATGAAACAAAAAGTTCTTGAAACTCAATAGCTTGCCTCAAATGACATGCCAATGAAAAATTTATTGGGGCTAACAATAAAGCAAATCATGAAAAATAATTACTGACAGGGCGGGACCGCAAGGGTTAATGCCTATCCCAACGGCCGGTACCATTTAGTAGAGCGATGATTAATTTTATCAAGCATCACTTGCATGTCAGAGAGATTTAACTCCTACCAAGTGCTGGTTTTGCGACATCCATAAATATTTTTCTTTTGGGATCTTTGGGCTCATTTCCAATAAACGCAGAAAGCAACCACTGCTTTATTATCCAACCCACGCACTGTAGCAATTCAATACCAAAGTTTTTCATCAGAAGTCTTGGCCCAATCCAACTCCAGCATCGCTTTTATGTATGTTTCACAAAGTATTTAGTGTGGTTTGCTCATGTCTCAGCTGTCAATGTTTTACTATCACCGTTACCCAAAGTTGCTTGCTTAAAAGCAATTTCAATAAACCAATAAAAAATATTGCTGGGTAACAGTACAATTTTTTTAATTTATCTTTTTATTAATCTTTCTTACACCTTCTCTTGTTAAATCGGCGTACTTGTTTTTTTTTTTAATTATGTTCTCCAAGTATTTTTATTTATTTTTTACTTTTTGAATTAAATATTTAACAGCTACATTTGGCCTTCGACTTCGAACTGAAAATGCATCGTAGTTATGTTGATCGCGACACTTCTGATAAATTTTTCTGGTTTTTCAGTTTTAATAACTATAATAAATTAATTCTATGTGTTGTTTGATGAACTTCTCAGGCAGAAATTGTGACTTTTCCCAAAAAATATGTACCACAACACCACTGTAAATACAAGATTACGATTATTCCAAAATTTTTGTACCACCACAGTATTGTAAACACAAAAATATGAGTTAACGTTTACAAATACCGCGTTCTTAGTAGTGCTATACAACTACAACACTGTATATACAAAAATTCAACGGTAGTTTCCCAATACCCCGTTTACAATAATTCTATACCGCTACAACACTGCAAATAAAAAAAAAATTACTTTAGTTCCCCAAATACACCGTTTACAATAATTCTTTACCGCTTAAACACCGTAAATACAAAAATGTTACTTTAGTTGGGAAATTTACATTGTGACGACCTTAAAAATTTGTATTTAGAGTATTGTGAAAACATTGAAAACAAGAGGCGGAGGATGGTCAGTCATTCGGCGTTAGCCTTTTAATGTTATGAGTACATTAAAATGTTGGTAAACGCAAGTTGTACAGATGTTAGTTGTACCCGCAGATAACCGTAGCAACGTCGTGCTGATTGTCTTTTTCTGCCTGCGAACACATGCTTTTTTAACAAAGAAATGCATATTTTTCAGTTTTCCTTTTTCAGATATTTTTTAAATAATTTGAAAACAAAACATACAACCAGCGTGACTGTTGGACCGACTAAGTGGCAAATTGCCACTTTTTCGACGTGTCAGCTGTTATTGTATTTCGCTGCTTTATACATGTGTGTGAATGTATGTATGTATGTATGTATGTATGTAAGAGAAAAGTTGACGTAGAAATCTATTTTCTGTAGATTTCTACCTCACATACGTTACAACATATTAAATAAACAGCAACATGTTTTATTAATTTTACTGATTTGTCAGTTGATCCGTCAACTCACGATTCGAATCTACTAATTCTACCATTAACTTTCCAGACCGAATAAAGTGGAAATTGCCCATTTTTGTCCACCTTTTTTTAAAGTGAATTATATATTAATACATTAGAAATAAGAAGTTTAGTGTAGTTTTCTAGTTTTCTTTTAATGTTGTCCTTTTTTTTTGATAAATCCCCTATTTGGTGCCACTTTTTGAAAAATGCATCGATCTCCCTGTTTCCAGCGATGTTGTCAGATTTATTTTCAAGCTCCTCGCCAAATGACTTGTCGAATGTCGCCAATTTAATAAAACATTAAATTTTAATTTTCATTTTTTTTTCATTTATTCATCCAAGATAGAAAAGCCTCATGGCCATAATCGGTTTCACTTATACTACTACATATAAAGTTCTACATCAATGATCATTTAAAGTGTAGTACACATGTATGTAAAATAATAATAATAAAAATATTAATAAAAAAAAAAATATAATTAAACAAGAAATATCTTGAATAAAATAGTTAACACTACTAAATAAAAAAGAAATTAACTGCCTGCCCCACGATGTCGAAAGAAAACTTAAGAGAACGAAAGTAAGTCACTCATTTTCTTCTATAAAAGTGTTCCACTATCTTTCGACTTATCGTTCGATTGGCTTTACGTTTCCCGTTTACGTAAGCCGTATACCCGTTGTCAAATATCCATGTTGCCACATCAACAATTTTACACATTCATCGTCAAATGGGAATAAAAAATCGTTCAAATGTGTGAATTGTGCTTTAAAAAATAAAACTCTTTTAATTTAACCTGCAACAAGTGGCACTCAAAAATAAATTAAAATAAACTTAAAAAACCAATTTCTGTTAATGATAAAAAGTTTTCAGAATTACTCAAGGGTTTTTATTTATGCAAAATAAGGACAGAAAAACCACAAGCTATGTAAAATTTTGTGAAGAATCTATCACCCAAATGGAAAAATGACCAACAGCCCATTTATTTAGGTTATTGTCATTTGGGTGAGTGATTGTCATTATCTTTAGGTCTTCTAAAAATACCAACAGACCCAGAAAAATTGTTCTTTCTTGCCGGCCTTTGGACAGGTGCAATAATTTTCACCTGTGCATACATACATATGTATATACATATGTCTATATGTATGTATGTATGCGCAACTGCAACTTCGAAGTTTTTTTTATAGCTGGCCCTCGTCCGATCCTAAGGACTGTCTTCTCTACGTATGGACATATATATGTAAATACATATACATATGAACATACGTCCATACATTATTTTTGCATTTATGTATGTATAATACACCAAATACCGGCTCCATTTAGAAGAGTTTTCTGCATAGCTGGATGGCTTAAGGATTTTCACCTCTGTGTATGTGGAACACTGCTTAGATGAATAAATACGGCCTGATGTATAAGAAAAAACTGGCGCAAAGTAAGTGACATTGCCTTAGGTGCTAATGAGTTCCTCCATGCAATTTGATATTAATCGGCGCATAATGTTTTAACCCACTATTAAGGCCCAGCGTAATTTATGCAAACTTCTTCACCGTTTTTTCTTATACATAAGAACTATAGTTTCTTACCAACTTTCATTATAACTAGCGGAAGTGGTGCTAAGCAGAAAATCTTTATTCATCGAAGCTGTTGTCGAACACATACATACCTAGAGAATAGTATCACAAAGACCAGCCAAAAGACGCAAAACCACTGCTTATAAGCTCAGGCGTGAGGAGACCGTCAACGACGGGTTACGCAACAAACCCATTTTCATCGAAGCCGGTATTATATTTGCTCATTAGCAAAGCAAAATATTTTATTTAAATTTAAAAAAATTTAATTTAATTCATTTTGTCTCAGTCGACAATAAAAATACAAGTGCCTGGTTTTGACATTTGAGTTCGTACAAATGACTGGAAAAAATGTTATTGGGGCGCAAATTTGTATTGAAATGCTTACGTTATCGTTCGCATTCATTTTCTTTCGACTTGTCGTGCTAAAGGCTTTTAGTGGAACGCAAAACAGCTGTTTGTCGTTTAAAATGCTTGCCAACGAAAGTGAGTGATATCCTGGAACAGGCAGTTAAAATTCAACAGAATATTAAATAACTTCAAGTTTAATAATATTGAGACCTGATACTCAATGTGGTGAAACACTACAAGGAAGAGCTACTCAGTCTAATCTCCTGGAATATTTTCCTTTTATAAGTGCCAACAGAGCAGTTAAATGCCCTTAAAACAACCAGTAATTCATTATAAACTCTTGCCAATCTTACATAAAATAATCGCTGTAATAAGGATGTTAGCCTAGGAATCCTCAACTGTCTATTTCTATGCGACCTACAAAAGAAGAACAAAGAACAAAGAACTCTGTTAGGTACAAAGGCACTTGTAATTTAATAACTTTGTAAAAGTGTATTAGGTTCCTATACTTAAGAAAATCAGAAAAACACAATCCTAAGAATTTTTGCACATAAGGTGATACATGTTGTCGCATTCTAAAACAATAGAGATATCTAATAACTCTATTGAATGTTAACTTAATTTTTCTGAGAACATTCCCATATGTTCCAGAATAAACTTCTAAAGTATATAAGAACAATGGCATTATCGTTGCATGAACAATCTGCTTCTTGATGTGAAAAGGTAATACTAAGTCCAAACTATATAACCGGCGCAATATAAAGCTAACCTTCGATACTACCGAATTAATGTGACTTTCAAAATTCAACTTTACATCAATAATGAGGCCAAGGCATCTAATTTTATCAACAAATTCAATGGAAACACCTTCCAACACAATAGTGTAATTATCACTTCTACAATCGCCAAATAACATTGCCTTAGTCTTACAAGGATTAACCGTAAGTTCATTATCAGTCATCCATCCGTAAAGCAAACCAACAGTATAGTCTATCATATTTTGTAAAAATATGATTCGGAATAGTTGCATGTCATCTGCAAATGAAAATGGCTGACATATATTGTTGGATAAAATCCCAAACAAGTCATTCACAAACACTATGAATAGTAAAGGACCCAAAACAGACCCTTGTGGCACACCACTATATACAGGAAGCATATTAGAACTGCAGCCTTTACTAATAACATACTGCTTTCTATCTGTAAGATAAGAAAAAACCAATCTACATGCCGACCTAGAAAACCCATAAAAACTATACAATTTACTGACCAAAAGCGAGTGATTCACCCTATCAAAAGCTTTCGCCAGGTCCAAAGAAAGCAAAACACAAACACCTTTTTCAGAAATACATCGCCTAATATTGTCAGTTAGACCAATCAACAATGAAGTAGTGCTCCTATTACTCCTAAATCCCGATTGACAGTCATGTAGCAATCTACTCTCGTCAATGTGTTTAATCATCTGTTTTTTAATAAGATGTTCAAGCATTTTCGACAAAATTGGCAATAGATAGATTCTTTTTAATGGGAATAATTTTAGCAACCTTCCATGACAATGGAAAACTAGATGTGGTAAAAATGGTGTTAACTAAGCGCAATATATAACTGCCAATAAGAGGCATTAATAATCTAATAAATTTGAGCGTAAAGCCATCATAGCCAACTGCCTTGGACTTAATTAAGTCAAAAGACTCAAACATCTCTAATAAGTCAACTGAACGAAAAGAGAACCCATTACGAGGGATACTAAAGAAATCAACTGTATGTGTATTAAGCACATATTGGTTAGACGAAAAGGCATCATTGAGAAGGTTGGGATCCATACCACCAAAATCATCAGTATTCCTTTCAACACCATTCTTGTTTAGTATGGACCAAATCTGCTTACTATTTTTGTTCTCAAAAATTAAGCCATGTGCTTCTTTCTTAAACTTTCTCAAAACAGATTTGACCGTATTTCTTTAACGACAGAAAATTCTCCAGTTCTCATGTAGGTAAGCTCCATAAGCAAGGTCTCTAAGTGATATTTGATGTTTAATTTCTGGTGCATTAACCCAGTTATCACCACGATTAGAACAAACATGGCACTTTAAAGGCACGGCAGAATGAAGAAACTGCATATTCTCACTCAAAATCATCAGCTGTTCATCAACGCAGTTTGTGAAGTGCATATTATCCAACCAACAATCGGACAACTTGGAGCGAATAGATTCAATACTAACTGCATTATAATCGTAGTATTAATTTTAGCTACAAAAAAATATTTTTATTATGTAATTACATTAAAAAAATATCGATAAATTTTAAATTCAGTAGGTAACGTCTATCGTAAAACATAAAAAAATATACATATTATTCAAAGCTGCCCTTCCACTTGCAATATAATTGTGGAATTTTTCGTATTGTACAATAATATCGCCAATGTGTATGTCATATCCGAAGGTGGCACGTTGACAAATAGATATGAAGACTTGATTTTTATTATACAATCAAGAGAATTGTTTAAAGTGGTGGCAGGCAAAATTGTTCAACATTGTTTACTTTTTCACTGTCAGGTAAATTGTGCAATATTTTCTTTGAAAATATTGTGCCATTTATTGCAGTTAGTATAGATAAAAAATAAAAATGGCGTATAAAAATACTTAAAAATATGTAACTTATTCCAAAAATCAATATAAATAGGATAAATTGAACTTGAACACTAAGATCAAAATTATTATTTAAAATATTAACGTTTACTAAAATGTGTGTTAAAGTACACACATCACATCCTTGAAGTAGTGAGTATCAGCAACAGCATCGTCGTAATCATACACTTTAGGCGAGAACTCTTATCATATTTTTCTGCTTCATTATCAAAATGTTGGTTCCAATTTATAAAAGGAAGTTTTCCCGCTGTGTTTCATGAACACCAAATGAGATTTTTTGGTCCATAATTTTTTTCTAAACTTCTTGAGTTTCAGAAAATTTTGTTTGAGATAAAGAGCTACATTATTTATAATTTTTTGCATGAAATATTTTATGTTGTAGAAAAAATCCCTTACTTAAAAATTTCATATTTTTAACATTATTCTGTTTTATTGAAATCGTAAAAATATAGCCAAAAATATCGCCATATAGGAGTTCAAATATCTCTAAGTAAATCGCCAATCGCCATTTCAAGATTTTCATCGCCAAAAACAAACATCTGACAACACTGCTTTCCAGTAACAATTGTTACAAATTCGTAAATGAGCAAACCTAACAAATTCAGTTATTTGAACAAGTATTTCATTGGTCGTATTCATAAGACGTAACTGCTGCGTAACTGTTGATTGTCTCAGAAACGCATAGTTGAGTAGTTTCACTCCACTCCAAAGTAATTGCTGCCATTTTTTCCATCGTAAAATTTTTTCGCCACCTATAGTCAACATGTTGTGCTCAGCCTGAACAGCTGATCGAAAAGACTTATGTCGCTTATACTATAATAAGTGCGTTCGAGAACTCAAAATTTTTACAAATTTATACTATTTTTTACTGGATTGCGTTCGCGTACACAAAATCCAGTAAATGAGACGGCGAATTGAGAGAGAAAAATGTCAGTTCATTTACTGAGTAAATGCAAATTTTTACTGGAAAAATTTTTTGCCAGTAAAATCCAGTAAAATGAAACCATATGTTTTTAAATATAAACAAACAAAATCTGAGGGAAACAAAAATTTTTTGTTTTTGATAAAATTTTCAAAATAGCAAAAAACAAATTAATAAGTCCTAAGCAAAAAAAGAGACTCCTAAAAAGTCATCAAAATGTAGAGTTTGCGATCTGGAAGTAGTGAAAATTTCGATCCGATGTAATGATTTTTACATAGGGTTGTCATTGCAAGAAGTTCTCTTTTTCGATGCCTGGTCACTGAATTGGAAGCGATAATAAGAAAAATTACCTTTTTTGTGTTCTCTGATAATATTTTCATCTACCTATTTTAACAATTCGTTTCTTTTTATACGAATTTAAGTCCGAAACAGTGCTTTCATGTAAATTTAAGCAAATAACTTTTAAATTTTAGACTAAAACTAGTTCATAAATTTCTTTAAAGAAATAAATTTTATTTTAATTCTGGCGAGTATTTTCTAACACTATGGAGGAGTTACAAGGTTTGTGTGACTAAAATAAGCTTCTACATGGTTTTTTGCTCACTCTCGGCAAATTAAAAATATCGATTTTTTGGAAGCAATGAAAATGTAGTTCCACTAGAATGACTTCCATTTTTTTCACTGGGTTATAAACAATATTACATTTATTTAAGTTCGATGCCAGAAAAATATTTGAGCGTGTTATGTATTACACGGGAAATTAAAACGTGTGGAATTTTCATAGAATTGTAGGAAATATGTACATATTTATAAAAACAATGCCATGACACTTCCAAACTATGTAATTTCACGGGGAATGTATATTGTTTGTAAACGTGAATAAAGTTAATAGATTATTATAGTTAAATTTTTGTTTATACATATCATCGGACGGTTACTGGTTTCCCGCATGGAACATTTGAAAAATTTAATGTCTAGTTTTCTTAAATTTGTTTTCAATTTTTCGATATCTTGAAGGTATCACAATATATAAAGTTCTTTTCCCCTTTTAAATTTGTATTAAAATTTAAATTAAATACACTCATTGGACTTACTTGAAAGGAAGTGAACAATATTGTTGTCACGATTGGCATATGCGACAACACAGATCTTTGTCTTTTTCTGTACATCCTAATAACTTTTCACGTCGAGGGTGAAAAGCTTAAAAACTTTTGCGGCCTGACCCGTGATGTCGACAAGAAAGTTTCTATCGTTTAGTTAAATACATATGTATATTTAAAACAAAATAAGAAAGTTTGTTTTAGTTTTCAATACAAGTAAGGTATAGAAAGTTTATGGTCGACATCGTGGGCCAAGCCCATTAATTCAAAAAATCTTCATCGATTTTCTCAAAAACACATATTTTTGTTCGATACCCAGCAAAAATTACTGCTTTCCAGAAGCGTTTTTGTAATAGACAATGTTACAGAATGGCTTGCTGTTGTGCATGAAAAAGGAATTTTTATTTTGTTCGAGATGAGCCAGCTAGAAGCAATACATTTAACTTCCAAAAGCCATGCATTTTTTTACCTTGCTAAAGTGCTCCACAGAAGTAATAATATGTATATAATTTTTGTGGGAACCCACCCGCCTTACGTTAGTGCTTTTCAGAAGCATTTTTCGAAGCTTTTTTTTTATCAAGTTAGCAATACATTGCTTCCCTGAGTTGTTAGTGCTTCCAAACACACAATACTTTGTGTTCCAGATCAGATTTTTTTTGCTGGGTAATTACCTGACTATATGTGTATATGTATGGATGTATGTATATTTTTCGCATATACATATGTATAATTTTTTAGCGCCAAAATTGTCAATCAGCTGTTGTGTAAATTGCTGGATTTTACAATTTTTCCGTTCGCGAACTTTTATATGCAAACTTTTTTATTGAGAGTAGTTTCTGTAAATTACTCAATATTTAATCAGTTACTGGATTTTACTGGAAAAGTACTCAAACGCACTTAATACAACGCCGATTTCTTAGGCGGCGACTGCAAATATTTGTTAAATTTTACATTTAAAATGCGATAAAGGAACGAAATAAAGGAATTAAATTAAATTACTGATTTCATCAAATATAATAAGGGTTTTCATGAGAATGTTCAAAAGTCTCGCAAACTGTGCAATTGTGCATTTTTTTTACACTCGTAAATAAAATGTCAAAAATTGTATAGAAATTTATTTGCACAAACCTGCTAAGTTTGCCCAATAATTTCCACTCGTAAAGTTAAGTAAAGTTTGTAAACAACTACTTCTTGCTTTTTTGGCTTGATCTAGGAATTTTTAATTAAACATTTTTTGAATTTTTCTTATTTTATTTTTATTAAATGAACTTTTTGACGTTTGTTTAAAATTTACATAAACTGTTTGTACAAAATTTCAAAAGGGGCTTCATGAAAAACGTCTTTTCAAATTTGCCCAATTGCACAAATGGCAATTTTAAGAGTTCTCATGAAAACCCATAATATGTATGTTTATTATCCTTTCTATTTATATTATACATATGTATGTATATTATATGTATATTCAATTCACTAATGCGTTTAAAGATGTTTTGAGCACATGACGGCTTAAAGCGTTAAAATATAAATACTATAGGTGCAGGTCTTTCTTTTCTTGCAGTGTTGTGCAAACACAATATTTATTTAGCGGTGCAAATTTTATTGTAAAATTAAAGATTCCTGGACTGCTGACTTCATTACATATTCTGTTTTGTAGATACATTTTAGCTAAAGTAATTAATTTAGCCAATCTAAATAATTTTGATCCTCTTTTATTTCTTTTCAATTATTTACATTCATCAGCTGTTCATTTTGCAGTACATCCATCAAGCCGTTTCTAAGATGTAACTGTTGGGGCCAACAGTTGAGCTCAACAGTTACGTCTTATGAATGCGCCCATTATTATAGATAGGTAGTATTTTTATATCGTTTTTTCAAATTTATTATCCAAAATTTTCAAAATTATTAGTAACAGCCAGATTTCACGAACAGTAAAATTGTTTGCTTGTATTTTATGAATAATCAGTAGATTTTAAATATACATATGCATGTATATACTTTAATTTTATTTGTGAAAATTTAAAATTCTTGTAATCCTTACTAATATTAAATATGAAAGGGAGTTTGTTCGTTTGTTTGCTACGCTTTCACGCCCAATCCATTATTAAAATTTCTATCACCAATGGAAAGCTACATTACCAGTCACAAATATAGGATATTTTTTGTCCGGTTTTTCCGAAACCCGCATTTTTGCGCTGGTTGGGGTAATTTTCGTTTCAGGTTTGATTGTTTAACCAGCTTGAAACCGGTATTTATTTTTGTTTAAACAGATCAACGCGAGCGAAGCCGCGGTTAATAGCTAGTATTAAATAAATTCAATAACTTCAATTAAATTTTACTTTTTATTTTTATTAAATATTGAAACATACTTATATTGTCTTTATTATTATTATTATTATTATTATTAATATTAATTTCTTTCCTAAAAAAACTACACAAGGGATTTAATTTTTTAATATTAGGTTTTATAAATTAACAAAAAACAAAAAAATACTTAAAAAACTTCAAGGAAAAATTTTAAACATATTAGAAACAAAAAAGAAAATACATAAGTTTAATTAATTATACATACAAGTGTAAACACATAAAGCAAAAAAATATATATAATATATTTTTGTATATACCTACATATGTATATATGTGCATATATGTATACATAGATACCCAGTCAGCATTTGGAAGATTGTTTCACCCAATTGAGTCTTTTTCGACTACTTTAGATAATCAAAAACTGATTAATCAGTTATACGGTTAAAATAGGACTCGAAAATTATACCCAGAACTGCTTAGAAGGTGATTTGTTTAAAAAACAAACAGCAAGCACACGCAGTAAAATCAATAAAATTCAAAGTGTATTGAATGTGTGAAAAAAATATCTAAATGTCTCGAAAATGAGTCGAAGTTGATCAGAAACGCGAATCGTAAAATACTCTGCTAGAAGAATCGCGGCTAGGGTACAATTTTCTCCCGAATGAACAGTCATTTTCGACTCGAAAACGAGCGTATAAATGCTTATTTTAATCGTGGCGGAGGAGTTGAAAGTGACTCGAATATTATCATTAATTTCATAAAATGCTGACTGGGATATGTATTATATACACATTCATATATGCACACACATACATATGTATGTATATATTATTAAGGCCTAATTCATAAAAAAATATTTTGATTTTATTAAAGGTTTATTAATGAAATTTCCATAGAAAATTTGTTTCATAAACCTTTTAATAAACAGATATATTTTTTATGAATAAGGCAGTTAGTTTATAAGTTAAAAAAAATATATAGTTTTTTATTTTAATTTGAACACAATAATGATCACTAATTCAAAGCCAATCGAAATCCAACTAAACAAGCAATTATTTTTTTATTTTATAAAATCTTGGAAGCAAAACCTAGTTTTAATTTTATATAATTGTTATAAATAAAGCAAGGCATTCACATAGTAATATTAACATTTAATATGACATATTATTAATAAGCTTTAAAATAATCTAGATTATTGAAAACCTAAAAATATGTACTTCAAAATTATTAATATATATATAAAAAAAACAATAAATGCATAAATACTTTAAAGGAAGAGAACAATATTCAGAAAAAGGTTTCTTTAAATAAAATTAAACAAAAAAATCTTGATAAAAAATATTAACTGCATGTAAATTAAAATTAACGTTAAACTTATATAAAAAATAAATGAAAGATTACATTAAAATGCTTCAATATAGAAAATTAATAATTATCAAATCCTCTCCTATTAAATTTATAATAAAATCTCTTGTAAACTATCAAAGTTTCTATAATTAAAGTTTTTACTTCAGTTTACTGCCGATTCGTATACAACACATTCCTATATTCCTATAAGCAATAAAATAGGTATCTACTGAAATTAATTTTTCAATGCAACTACAAGAGTAACTTCAACTTTTTATAAATATATGAGTTTTCGTTGAAACAGCATTCTTTCTTTTTAAGAATCCATATCATATACATGTTTGGCCCTTGGATGTTTTTGATTTCAAACAGTTTTTAATTTAAGGTCACTCTTTGATTTCGATATTTGATATCTATATTTATTTGATCCTTAACTTTTTTCTTTTTATTTCTTAACTTTTATATGAAAAACAATGGCTTTGTGTAAGTTTTTCCGGGATCTATAATGCCAAACAATCGCCGTTATTCTACTTGTCGACATCCATCGACATCACTTTAATACAATACCAAATAATTCGAATTTGTTTACTCGCTCTCGAGAACAATTTTGTGCTACTGGCAATGTGTTTCCGTTCCCTAATGTCTAGAAAATATCATAAACCTGCCAACAGCAATCAGTTGTTTTCGACAACGGGTATACAAGCCCCAATTTTTTGGTATTGCGTTAAACTGACGTCAATGTCGACAACTAGAATAGGGGTGAATATATGAAAGTTAAATTAAAAAAATTTGCAATCGCAAAATTAGATAATCATGTTGATAAGTATAAATTAACTCTCGTTTTCAAATTATTTACTATTTTCGTTTTCACTTTCGAGCAATTTTCACTTGTAAACAGTCTTGTGAAAGCAAAAAGAAACAAAAAAATTAAAAAAATAATAACTTTAAATCGTCCATACAATTAATTTATACTATTTTCTAAATTTAAACTCAAGCAGGTGTGGCATGTGTTTTAGCATTAGAACTTAAGAAAATATGTGAAAAACATTCGGACGCCAGTACATGTACGATTATTCAGAAAACGGACTGAATCGTGTACACAGGATCACGAAACATGGACGTAGTTAACTCCACCTTACCTAAATGTTTCACCCAGTCAGCGTGCGTTATTGGATCACTATATCCTCTCTACCTGGTTCTTTGCCTTCGGTGAAACCACTGCCACTTTAACATCCCAGCAAAAATTTTGCTTCAAAAAAGCAGGATTTTACTATTATAAAATAAAAGTAGCGCTAAGAAACCTGCTGATACGGCTGCTGATTTTTGTATGGCGAGTTCTCGGTTTGGAGCACACTACATTTTTGATCACTATTAAATCGATTTTTTCCTGTAGTTTGCTTCATATATGTTCACTGCTTTTTAACAAGCTCGTATTTTAAAGCGAAGTATGATGCGCTTTATTGCCCTATTGCTTAAAAAAACATGATTTTTTTTACTGGGATGGATAATATTCCTGGCTTCCAGGAATTCACTAAAGTCTTTCGACGTAAATCAACTACCTCAGTCCGTTATTCAACGCACTGGTCGGCCATAGTTGTCAAAATACTTATTCAACGCAGCAATCGCATCTTTAGTACTTGTAGTCAATACAGGAAATAGTCTCACGAACTTCGTGAACGTGTCAACTTTAACTAATACGTGTTTACATTTCGATTGTAGCGATGGCAATGAACCCAAATGATCAAAATGAATCGTATGAAATGGTTCAGGATGATTCTTAATACTATGCAAGTTATTTTTGTTCAGATTATTTGGTGCAGAATACATTATGAAACAAATTCATTTCCTTTTAGGTGTATCTATCTTCAATTTCATATCTGGAAACCAGTAGCTGCCTCTGATTTTCTGATAGCATATTTCTATACTCTGATGACCGAATTGTTCGTGTATTCTCCAATTCCTTACGTACTTACATTATTGTAGGTTCCCCATCCTTTCTAAAGGCCACTCATTCAACATACAAAACCTTTGCATTTCCGAATTCTCTAGTCTATTTCTCAGTGCGAAATCAAGATCATTAATTATCTGTAATTGAAAATCCAAGTCCTTGCTATCTACTGCTGCAATTACATTGTCACAATGGAACTTATTTCTTTTAAGTGTTTTTTTTAAATGGGCTTTTAAGGTCAGTGAATTAAAATAAGCGATTATTTATTTTATTAATTATTTCATCCGACGTTTCGTTGGAAAATCCCAGGGATGTTTTTATTTGTTAATCTGGTAACCTTGTTTTTTTATGCATGTTTTTTTTTATTTATTGTATCTTCATACATATATGAACTAACAATAAGTATTCAAATCTTAAATCTAACATATAATTAATAGGCCCGACCAATGTCAGACATAAATAAGTGATAGTTGTAAATAATACATAAGTAGTGATAAACAAAAAAATGTATTTTCAAGCAGCTTTATTCGGAGTGTTTAGTATTAGAGCCCTTGTATCTCTCTTTTTTAAGCGGATGTGTCCAGTAAAGTTCAAAATATTACGAGCAAGCGGATTAGGATGTGACTCGAGTTTTGTTAGATATTTGCCTGCGTATTTTGCAATTTCTTCAGTCACTCGTGGCATATTTAAGTCACGATGTAAATTTGAATTTCTGATGTACCATGGAGCCGATGTAATTAGTCTTAAAATCTTGTTTTGCCTTCGTTAAATTCTCTCTATATTGGAAGCTGAAGTAGTGCCCCATAACTGTATTCCGTAGCACCATATTGGCTTTAAAAGTGACTTGTATATTAAAAGTTTGCAGTCTAGGCTCAGTGTTGAATTTCTGCCAATCAGCCAATGTACCTGAGTTAATTTTAGTTTCATTTGAGTTAACTTATAGTCAATGTGATGTTTCCATGTAAGCCGTCGATCGAGGTGTATACCAATATATTTCACATGTGAATGTTGAGGAACAACTTGATTATTAATCCGAATGGGGGAACAAGTATCTCTTCGTAAGGTAAATGTTACTTGAACACACTTTTGTTCATTTACCTTAATTCTCCATAAGTTTAACCATAGTTCCATCTGGCTAATGTGTTCCTGTAGTTTTCGGGATGCCTCATCAGGGTTTTCGTGCCTACTAAGGCAGGCTGTATCGTCGGCAAATGTAGAAGTGTGGATACTACTGCTCACAGGCATATCACAAGTATAAATCAAATATAAAAATGGCCCCAGTATACTCCCCTGTGGCAAACCGGATGAGATAGTTTCAGGCATACTCATAAAGTATCCTTCCACAACTGTAAATTTTCGTGCAACAATGTAACTTTCCAAAAGATTTAGAATGTTTATTGGTAAGTATGTCTTCAATTTCTAAATCAGGCCTTCATGCCACACTTTATCAAATGCCTGAGAAACATCAATAAACACGGCAGAACAATACTTCTTTTCCTCAAATGTTTTTCTGATAAATTGAACCAATCTATGCGTTTGCTCAATGGTGCTATGCTGGCTTCTAAAACCAAATTGATGGTCCGGGATGCACCCATTATCAGTTAAAATTGAAGACAATTTTGTCATGAGTAGCTTTTCAAAAAGCTTTGAAATTGTTGACAGTAAACTTATTGGCCTATATGACTCAGCCTTGGTAAGATCTTTACCTGGCTTTGGAATCATTTTATCCTTGGCAAGCTTCCAGCAGTCTGGATAATACTCCAGTCGTAAAATGGCATTAAAAATGAATAACAGGATTCTAATTGCAATACGAGGTAACTTAATCAGCATCTGATTACTAATTCCATCCATACCGGGAGCTTTTTTCGGGTTGAGTTCGACAATTAGTTTTTGTACATCACACATCGTAAATTAAGGGTCGAGCAACTACACTCGGCTAATCAGCAACACCGGTACATGTATTTGGTGTAAATACGTATTTTAAATGCTCAGCAAATATGTTACCTTTTTCAGTATCGCTTCTTGCCCAACCTCCGGTAGAGATGCGCAGAGGTGGCTTAAACTCAACGGATGTTTTAAGCTTTTTAGCAACGCGCCACAAAGAGTAATTAGATGCTTTTGTGACATCAAGATCTTCCAGATAATTTTTAAAAGATGCAGTTTTTTCAGATGCAAGCAACTCTTGGAGTTGTTTAGTGCACTCTTTAAATCTGATTTTGTGTTGAGGTGATCTGTGCTGTTGCCATTCCCTTCTAGCTCTTCTTTTTTCACGTACGAGATGTTCAACGTCTGTAGAATAAATTTTATTGAACCTAGTATGTGGATGGGAGGTAGTGGCATGTTCAGAAGCTTGTTTAATATTCTCGTTCAGATTTGCAATGTTAGATTCAATATCATTGGGTGTTCTTAGCGTAATATTTTCCGTGCAATGAATACTAAGATATTTTTTGAATCCCAGCCAATTAACACGATTTATCATCTTGAAATATGGGTGAGGTAAAGCGCTTCTCAGTGGGCTACAGATTGTAACGATCGTGGGAGAGTGATCGGACGAGAGATCTAGGGAAGCTTCAACGTGAATTAATTCCCTACAAATACGTTTTATGACGCCGAAATCTATATAAATCCGGAATTTTTCGTACGTCAGTAGGCCAGTAAGTGGGCTCCCCACTCGAAATAACATCCAAGCCCATTTTTGAAATTGTGTTGAACAACGCCCTACCTCTAGGCGTAATAAGACGTGAACCCCAGAACGTATGCTTAGCATTATAGTCGCCAGCTGCTACGAAACAAGGTCCAAGAGATTTGTAGAATTTCACGTATTGGTCCTCAGTGATTGAAAATCTGGGAGGTGAGTAAATTGAAGATATCACGAAATTTGTACAAACATTTTCAATGCAGATATTTACTGCTTGTAGATGTTCTTCACAAATGTTGTCAAGAATATAGTGCTTGAGTCTTGACTTTATTAGAATTGCTGATCCACCGCATGCTCTCCCTCTAGGATCCTTTGTATCATATAAAGTGTAGCCATTCATTTTAAAGAGGCTTCTAGAAGTCAAATGAGTCTCAGAGACCAACATTATATCAATATTTTTTTCCGTAAGGAAGTGCTCAAGTTAATTTTTATGTTGGCGAATGCCGTTTGCGTTCCAGAAACAGATCTAGTGGAATCCTGACTTCAAATGCAAAAGTGTAAAAAAATTGTGTCCCCTAAGTATTCCAGATAGTGTTCTATAATCCGAGTCTGTTCATTACTTGTCAATACAATTGGCGAAGCATATGGCGAATTGAATTGCTATGCCGAATAATTCACCCATCTAGCAATTCTCCAATTATGTGATTCACCTCGTCCTTCTCTATAAAAGAAAGCCTCCTTGATGCACAGAAAGTCAGCGTAGAAGACTTCATTATTATCTTAGCCTCGTAAACACCAATTGCCACCGTCTCCCTGCTGTTATCAATATAGTCCTCTACCAAAACCGCGATGCGTTCCACAAATTCCCCCTTACTACACAGACCAACATCAAGCCCATCCCTGTTATTACAAAGCTGAACGTTACATATCCCATTGAAAGCCATTCAATATAGTAACAGAAATAAAGGTAAAATTCTATATACTTTCCTATATCTTATTAATGCAAAACCTTTAGCGGAATTCACGGTACATATTGTTACGTTTAAATTTTATTAAACGTGTGAGTTCTTTTGATTGCTCAAAAATAAAAATAAATAACAGCACGATTTTCTTATTTGCAGCTGAACTTCCTTTTATTATTGACTAAACCAATTACAACTTGTCTATTCTTATTTACTTCTTCAGCAAATATGTTACCTTTTTCAGTATCGCTTCTTGCCCAACCTCCGGTAGAGATGCGCAGAGGTGGCTTAAACTCAACGGATGTTTTAAGCTTTTTAGCAACGCGCCACAAAGAGTAATTAGATGCTTTTGTGACATCAAGATCTTCCAGATAATTTTTAAAAGATGCAGTTTTTTCAGATGCAAGCAACTCTTGGAGTTGTTTAGTGCACTCTTTAAATCTGATTTTGTGTTGAGGTGATCTGTGCTGTTGCCATTCCCTTCTAGCTCTTCTTTTTTCACGTACGAGATGTTCAACGTCTGTAGAATAAATTTTATTGAACCTAGTATGTGGATGGGAGGTAGTGGCATGTTCAGAAGCTTGTTTAATATTCTCGTTCAGATTTGCAATGTTAGATTCAATATCATTGGGTGTTCTTAGCGTAATATTTTCCGTGCAATGAATACTAAGATATTTTTTGAATCCCAGCCAATTAACACGATTTATCATCTTGAAATATGGGTGAGGTAAAGCGCTTCTCAGTGGGCTACAGATTGTAACGATCGTGGGAGAGTGATCGGACGAGAGATCTAGGGAAGCTTCAACGTGAATTAATTCCCTACAAATACGTTTTATGACGCCGAAATCTATATAAATCCGGAATTTTTCGTACGTCAGTAGGCCAGTAAGTGGGCTCCCCACTCGAAATAACATCCAAGCCCATTTTTGAAATTGTGTTGAACAACGCCCTACCTCTAGGCGTAATAAGACGTGAACCCCAGAACGTATGCTTAGCATTATAGTCGCCAGCTGCTACGAAACAAGGTCCAAGAGATTTGTAGAATTTCACGTATTGGTCCTCAGTGATTGAAAATCTGGGAGGTGAGTAAATTGAAGATATCACGAAATTTGTACAAACATTTTCAATGCAGATATTTACTGCTTGTAGATGTTCTTCACAAATGTTGTCAAGAATATAGTGCTTGAGTCTTGACTTTATTAGAATTGCTGATCCACCGCATGCTCTCCCTCTAGGATCCTTTGTATCATATAAAGTGTAGCCATTCATTTTAAAGAGGCTTCTAGAAGTCAAATGAGTCTCAGAGACCAACATTATATCAATATTTTTTTCCGTAAGGAAGTGCTCAAGTTAATTTTTATGTTGGCGAATGCCGTTTGCGTTCCAGAAACATATTCTTAACGTGTTCATGGCTTGTTAAGTAATGCTTGAAGCAGTGTATTCTGCATTTGAAGCATTTCTTGCATCATTCTAGTCATATTTGTTGTAAAGTTGTTTATAGTTAGCACCAGATTCTCAATAGTAGCTTCAAGGCGACTAAAGTTAAAGCTTGAATTTGCATTCGTTGAATTATTTGGCGGTGAAACATTTTGTGTGGGAATAGAACTAGCCTTAGCAGCATCGGCATACGATACACGTGAAGTAACTGGTTGGCTCACTTGAGCAAAAGTGGCGGAGTACGCGTTTAATGGTTGAGCTGGAGCTAATTTAGGTTTTTGCACCATAGCCTGCTTGACGAAAGAGTACACAGGACATCCTCTGTAGTTAGCGGTGTGATTACCTCCACAATTACTGCACTTTTTCCGCTTGATCTTTTGGTTTAGTACAACTAGCAGTACCTTCACCGCAGATAACACACACTGTAGGTAAATTGTAGTAAGCTTTTGTATGGCCATATTCTTGCCAATTATGACACTGCACGGGACCTGAACGCTTATGTGGCTCTTCAACTGTGATTTTTCTGTATAAAAGGTATTTTGGGCTATAAATAGGATGAGTCTCGTTTTTTTTCAACTGTATATCATTCGGCTCCAGTTCAACACGAAATAGGGGTTGGGGTACCTTTTCTCTGTTCATTATGTTAGATACATTCTTTACCTTAAATCCCTGGAGGACGAGTGCATCTTTTATTTCTTCAGGGACAACATAAGAATCTATGCCCTTCAATACGATCTGCAGGCCTTTAGCGCTCTTAAGCTGGTATGTGTAGAAGCTTGTTTTATTTGTTTCAAATTCAGAAACCATTTTGCGGAAATCCTTTTCGTCATAAATTTGAATTTTCGTTTCATTGATGTTGCCACGTTTTATTGGGACAATGTGGAATTTATTTTCACCAATGACCGAAATTAATTTCTTAATAAGGGCATTTGAATTTTTCTCTCTCAAGTAGATTGGTGGCGGCTTGGATGTTTTATTCGAGGATACATCGGGTTTTTCGTTCTCATCTTGCAAAATTTTAAAACGGTTTTGACGATTGGTTGAGGATGCGCTGTTATCCCTAGACATCTTTGGAGCGTATGAAATTGTTGAAGAATTTGGGCTTCGCGCACGCTTTACCACGGTTATATATCTGTCCATACCGACTTGCAGCTTGGGTTTTGAGCTACTGTTATCTGTAGTGATAACTTTGTTAAGTGATGAATACCAGCCTGAAGGGGATGATATTACTGAAATATATGAAGAAGTACTAGGCAATTGTAATGTTAATGAATCACTACTATTTGGCATTGGACAAAGCAAAGTTGATCGCTGACGAAAAACTGGCTTTGCCGTTAAAAAAACAAAAACAAACGTCATATACAAAACATAACATTTCTTCTTAATGGAAGCTCGTGTGCCATTCTTGTACCTGAACGATGAATGACTACATAGTCATAGCTCTCGAGCTGTAATTTCCATCTTGCTATCCGATTGGTTACCAATTTCTTACTCAGAGTCAAAGTCAATGAATTACAATCAGTCACTAATTGTAATCCTCTCAAAATATACTCTAAGCCTCCGCAGTGAATATATAACAGTAAGTGTTTCCAATTCGAGACTTTCATAACGTTCCTCTGCATCCGACGCTCTTTTTGAAAAATATTCAATAGGGTAGAACTGTAAATCATAACAATGTAACTCCATCTCCCTTCTGGGACTACAAATAGCCAAAAAAGGACCCGAAATCAATTTCTCCTTTAATCTCTGAAAACTTTTGACACATTCGTCACCAAAGATGAATTTACGAACATAAACCCAAAAATTATTGAAGCTCACGTGTATTCTTCGGAATAGGGTAGATAGTTCCTAATCGGAACAATCCCCCTTATTGTGAATGGCGTCGTCGACGTCACATCAAGACCACAGGAAATATTATCACTTGTCTACTCTTTATCGGCCCTTATTGACAATCTCTTACTAATCCCTAAAGCTTTGTAAGTTAATGTAGCATGTTAATAGTAGTCAATTCTTGTTGACAAAGAGTAAACAAGTGACAACTTTTACTGTTGTCTTGATGTGACGTCGACGACGCCATTCGCAATAAGTGGGAAACTCTCAGAGTGGCTTATTCTCGTTGGAGACACCCTGTAGTCCAAAAATTCAATATCCAGATATGTAGGCGGACTTACATTTGGCAAGTTTGAGCTCAAGAACATTTTCCCACAACCGCGTCAAAACCCTCTGAAGTAGATTCAAGTGTTCACAAATTGCTGAAATATGGCTAGACCGTACTTAAGACTAAATGGAACCGCAAAGCTTACACACTTTATTGAGTCATCCGCCATCCTGATCTAGTGGAATCCTGACTTCAAATGCAAAAGTGTAAAAAAATTGTGTCCCCTAAGTATTCCAGATAGTGTTCTATAATCCGAGTCTGTTCATTACTTGTCAATACAATTGGCGAAGCATATGGCGAATTGAATTGCTATGCCGAATAATTCACCCATCTAGCAATTCTCCAATTATGTGATTCACCTCGTCCTTCTCTATAAAAGAAAGCCTCCTTGATGCACAGAAAGTCAGCGTAGAAGACTTCATTATTATCTTAGCCTCGTAAACACCAATTGCCACCGTCTCCCTGCTGTTATCAATATAGTCCTCTACCAAAACCGCGATGCGTTCCACAAATTCCCCCTTACTACACAGACCAACATCAAGCCCATCCCTGTTATTACAAAGCTGAACGTTACATATCCCATTGAAAGCCATTCAATATAGTAACAGAAATAAAGGTAAAATTCTATATACTTTCCTATATCTTATTAATGCAAAACCTTTAGCGGAATTCACGGTACATATTGTTACGTTTAAATTTTATTAAACGTGTGAGTTCTTTTGATTGCTCAAAAATAAAAATAAATAACAGCACGATTTTCTTATTTGCAGCTGAACTTCCTTTTATTATTGACTAAACCAATTACAACTTGTCTATTCTTATTTACTTCTTCAGCAAATATGTTACCTTTTTCAGTATCGCTTCTTGCCCAACCTCCGGTAGAGATGCGCAGAGGTGGCTTAAACTCAACGGATGTTTTAAGCTTTTTAGCAACGCGCCACAAAGAGTAATTAGATGCTTTTGTGACATCAAGATCTTCCAGATAATTTTTAAAAGATGCAGTTTTTTCAGATGCAAGCAACTCTTGGAGTTGTTTAGTGCACTCTTTAAATCTGATTTTGTGTTGAGGTGATCTGTGCTGTTGCCATTCCCTTCTAGCTCTTCTTTTTTCACGTACGAGATGTTCAACGTCTGTAGAATAAATTTTATTGAACCTAGTATGTGGATGGGAGGTAGTGGCATGTTCAGAAGCTTGTTTAATATTCTCGTTCAGATTTGCAATGTTAGATTCAATATCATTGGGTGTTCTTAGCGTAATATTTTCCGTGCAATGAATACTAAGATATTTTTTGAATCCCAGCCAATTAACACGATTTATCATCTTGAAATATGGGTGAGGTAAAGCGCTTCTCAGTGGGCTACAGATTGTAACGATCGTGGGAGAGTGATCGGACGAGAGATCTAGGGAAGCTTCAACGTGAATTAATTCCCTACAAATACGTTTTATGACGCCGAAATCTATATAAATCCGGAATTTTTCGTACGTCAGTAGGCCAGTAAGTGGGCTCCCCACTCGAAATAACATCCAAGCCCATTTTTGAAATTGTGTTGAACAACGCCCTACCTCTAGGCGTAATAAGACGTGAACCCCAGAACGTATGCTTAGCATTATAGTCGCCAGCTGCTACGAAACAAGGTCCAAGAGATTTGTAGAATTTCACGTATTGGTCCTCAGTGATTGAAAATCTGGGAGGTGAGTAAATTGAAGATATCACGAAATTTGTACAAACATTTTCAATGCAGATATTTACTGCTTGTAGATGTTCTTCACAAATGTTGTCAAGAATATAGTGCTTGAGTCTTGACTTTATTAGAATTGCTGATCCACCGCATGCTCTCCCTCTAGGATCCTTTGTATCATATAAAGTGTAGCCATTCATTTTAAAGAGGCTTCTAGAAGTCAAATGAGTCTCAGAGACCAACATTATATCAATATTTTTTTCCGTAAGGAAGTGCTCAAGTTAATTTTTATGTTGGCGAATGCCGTTTGCGTTCCAGAAACATATTCTTAACGTGTTCATGGCTTGTTAAGTAATGCTTGAAGCAGTGTATTCTGCATTTGAAGCATTTCTTGCATCATTCTAGTCATATTTGTTGTAAAGTTGTTTATAGTTAGCACCAGATTCTCAATAGTAGCTTCAAGGCGACTAAAGTTAAAGCTTGAATTTGCATTCGTTGAATTATTTGGCGGTGAAACATTTTGTGTGGGAATAGAACTAGCCTTAGCAGCATCGGCATACGATACACGTGAAGTAACTGGTTGGCTCACTTGAGCAAAAGTGGCGGAGTACGCGTTTAATGGTTGAGCTGGAGCTAATTTAGGTTTTTGCACCATAGCCTGCTTGACGAAAGAGTACACAGGACATCCTCTGTAGTTAGCGGTGTGATTACCTCCACAATTACTGCACTTTTTCCGCTTGATCTTTTGGTTTAGTACAACTAGCAGTACCTTCACCGCAGATAACACACACTGTAGGTAAATTGTAGTAAGCTTTTGTATGGCCATATTCTTGCCAATTATGACACTGCACGGGACCTGAACGCTTATGTGGCTCTTCAACTGTGATTTTTCTGTATAAAAGGTATTTTGGGCTATAAATAGGATGAGTCTCGTTTTTTTTCAACTGTATATCATTCGGCTCCAGTTCAACACGAAATAGGGGTTGGGGTACCTTTTCTCTGTTCATTATGTTAGATACATTCTTTACCTTAAATCCCTGGAGGACGAGTGCATCTTTTATTTCTTCAGGGACAACATAAGAATCTATGCCCTTCAATACGATCTGCAGGCCTTTAGCGCTCTTAAGCTGGTATGTGTAGAAGCTTGTTTTATTTGTTTCAAATTCAGAAACCATTTTGCGGAAATCCTTTTCGTCATAAATTTGAATTTTCGTTTCATTGATGTTGCCACGTTTTATTGGGACAATGTGGAATTTATTTTCACCAATGACCGAAATTAATTTAAGGGCATTTGAATTTTTCTCTCTCAAGTAGATTGGTGGCGGCTTGGATGTTTTATTCGAGGATACATCGGGTTTTTCGTTCTCATCTTGCAAAATTTTAAAACGGTTTTGACGATTGGTTGAGGATGCGCTGTTATCCCTAGACATCTTTGGAGCGTATGAAATTGTTGAAGAATTTGGGCTTCGCGCACGCTTTACCACGGTTATATATCTGTCCATACCGACTTGCAGCTTGGGTTTTGAGCTACTGTTATCTGTAGTGATAACTTTGTTAAGTGATGAATACCAGCCTGAAGGGGATGATATTACTGAAATATATGAAGAAGTACTAGGCAATTGTAATGTTAATGAATCACTACTATTTGGCATTGGACAAAGCAAAGTTGATCGCTGACGAAAAACTGGCTTTGCCGTTAAAAAAACAAAAACAAACGTCATATACAAAACATAACATTTCTTCTTAATGGAAGCTCGTGTGCCATTCTTGTACCTGAACGATGAATGACTACATAGTCATAGCTCTCGAGCTGTAATTTCCATCTTGCTATCCGATTGGTTACCAATTTCTTACTCAGAGTCAAAGTCAATGAATTACAATCAGTCACTAATTGTAATCCTCTCAAAATATACTCTAAGCCTCCGCAGTGAATATATAACAGTAAGTGTTTCCAATTCGAGACTTTCATAACGTTCCTCTGCATCCGACGCTCTTTTTGAAAAATATTCAATAGGGTAGAACTGTAAATCATAACAATGTAACTCCATCTCCCTTCTGGGACTACAAATAGCCAAAAAAAGGACCCGAAATCAATTTCTCCTTTAATCTCTGAAAACTTTTGACACATTCGTCACCAAAGATGAATTTACGAACATAAACCCAAAAATTATTGAAGCTCACGTGTATTCTTCGGAATAGGGTAGATAGTTCCTAATCGGAACAATCCCCCTTATTGTGAATGGCGTCGTCGACGTCACATCAAGACCACAGGAAATATTATCACTTGTCTACTCTTTATCGGCCCTTATTGACAATCTCTTACTAATCCCTAAAGCTTTGTAAGTTAATGTAGCATGTTAATAGTAGTCAATTCTTGTTGACAAAGAGTAAACAAGTGACAACTTTTACTGTTGTCTTGATGTGACGTCGACGACGCCATTCGCAATAAGTGGGAAACTCTCAGAGTGGCTTATTCTCGTTGGAGACACCCTGTAGTCCAAAAATTCAATATCCAGATATGTAGGCGGACTTACATTTGGCAAGTTTGAGCTCAAGAACATTTTCCCACAACCGCGTCAAAACCCTCTGAAGTAGATTCAAGTGTTCACAAATTGCTGAAATATGGCTAGACCGTACTTAAGACTAAATGGAACCGCAAAGCTTACACACTTTATTGAGTCATCCGCCATCCTGATCTAGTGGAATCCTGACTTCAAATGCAAAAGTGTAAAAAAATTGTGTCCCCTAAGTATTCCAGATAGTGTTCTATAATCCGAGTCTGTTCATTACTTGTCAATACAATTGGCGAAGCATATGGCGAATTGAATTGCTATGCCGAATAATTCACCCATCTAGCAATTCTCCAATTATGTGATTCACCTCGTCCTTCTCTATAAAAGAAAGCCTCCTTGATGCACAGAAAGTCAGCGTAGAAGACTTCATTATTATCTTAGCCTCGTAAACACCAATTGCCACCGTCTCCCTGCTGTTATCAATATAGTCCTCTACCAAAACCGCGATGCGTTCCACAAATTCCCCCTTACTACACAGACCAACATCAAGCCCATCCCTGTTATTACAAAGCTGAACGTTACATATCCCATTGAAAGCCATTCAATATAGTAACAGAAATAAAGGTAAAATTCTATATACTTTCCTATATCTTATTAATGCAAAACCTTTAGCGGAATTCACGGTACATATTGTTACGTTTAAATTTTATTAAACGTGTGAGTTCTTTTGATTGCTCAAAAATAAAAATAAATAACAGCACGATTTTCTTATTTGCAGCTGAACTTCCTTTTATTATTGACTAAACCAATTACAACTTGTCTATTCTTATTTACTTCTTAACGTTATTATCCACCGCACGAGGTCTTTTACTTTCAACGATGTTCACTCTACTAATTTCCAATTAGCACTGACTGACTTGTTCGTTCACAACACAACTGAACTTCACAACTGACTTATTCACGACTGACTTGCCATTGGCAAGGCGAATTCATAACAGGTGACCTTATCGCTACAACAATACAACAATACTAAAAACAACATGCAATTCGTCTGGCTTCAAAAAACCCCATCTGTCAAAAACAGTTGACTAAAATACCAATACATACACATTTATAAAACACATTTTACTATGTATGTACATCGTGTTTTTGGCAAATCAAAGTGCATACTTTAAATAAAATAATTTTACAATATTTCAATACTTAATGAACATTTGGAACTATTTATATTTATATTTGAAACGTGAAATAAAACAGTGTTACAAATTTAAAAGTGAAGAGACATCACTGAGCCACAAAGACCGTATAGAAAAGACAAAAGGAAAAATCTGTCTGATGGCTGCAACAAATTATTATTAAGCAATAAAAATATAATTTTGAATCAAATTATAATTAAAATGGAAGTTCTGTCTACGTTGGCCCGTCATTGAGTACACTGTTACAAGAAGCTTTACAAATTCCGAAAATGGAAACTGGAACACGAAGTTAATATGTTACCGCAGAGTTTATACATTGCTTATGTAAATTTAATGGCAATAGAACAATTGGACGGTGGCTTTGAAATAATAGTTCTAGGACAGGAAGATGAACTGAAATTGTTCGAAATGAAGAAAAATCAATCATGTAATCCTTCCGATCAATCGTCATTTTTACAATCGCACCCTCTGTCACCTTGTGTGGAAACTCGTCCTTTAATAATATTAAGATAAATCATAATATTCTTCAACTAAAAGATTTTACATCAGACTGTGTCACCTTGTGTGGAAACTCGTCCTTTAATAATATTAAGATAAATCATAATATTCTTCAACTAAAAGATTTTACATCAGACTGTAAATCCGGTCGTTTATGAATATAAACCTCGATGAGTATATTGATAACAATATGGGAAGTATGAAACCAAATTATGCTTTAGTTCAATAAATTGGAATATGTAGACGATAACAATACAAGAAGAGATTTAGAAATAAAATTGCCAGGTCTGTACAAGTGTGGTTGATGTTATCCGCTGTACGTTGGTGGTTTTTATTAATAAAAATTTCCAATAAAATAAAAATACATATACAGTCGAACTTCCATAACTCTAATCACCATTATTCCAAAAAAAACTTCGACTTCCGGAGACTTCGAGTTACAGAATTGTATGTGACTTGTTTTTGAGTTAGTGAAAACTCCAGTTAGAGAAGTTAGACTTATGGAAGTTCGACTGTAATTCTGACTTTTTATTTCGTAATTGATTTTATTATTTTGTTTATATATTTTTGGTTTTATAATTATTCTCAATGCAAAATTAAAATGTTACAAAGTTAGAAAAATTTTATTTTTACCTCAAGTATTACATACTATTGTGGGTGTGAAAGCTTGGTTGGTTGCTTTTAATATCCCAAACGAAATTCCGATAATCTAGCATCAAACTGTAATGAAATTTTAATTTGCAAGATTTAAATATTTTATATAGGTATAAATGAAATACATACACTAACGGTGCTCTAGAGCAATATTAATGCTAATGAATCCTAAATATTCATTTTTAACAAAACCGCCAAAGATTCAATTGCAAGCAATGTACTTCTGCATTTACGGGATCTATTTTATTATTTTTAAATATTTGGAAGACGCTTAAATTTTTTTCACTTTAAATGTAAACAAACTTTAAATGTAAAGAAGATATTTTGACAGTTGGGGTCTAAAGCAATTCAACTAGCCTTCGAACACCTGATAATCATCTGGCCTGTTAAGGTCACCTGTTATGAATTCGCCTTGGCCATTGGTTGCTTCGCGCTTTTTATACTGTGCACCAATACCACTAGAAGTTTCAAGCATAGTCCAGACGATCATTATCATCTTAAATGTTGTTTACTTAGTGCCCAATTAAGTTCATGTGGTAACTATGTACATACATGTGTATATGCATACGTGTGTACAGCATTAACTAAGCAATGCGTGGTGGTTGTTTACCTTTTGCCTTTCGTTTGAATTAGCATGTATGTATGTGCGTGTGTAAATATGCGAATCTTCTTAATAAGCAGACGCTTTTTGTTGTTGCTTTTGCTTGTTTACGTGTTACGCATGCTTATTTAGTTATTTGCTACAGTGTTTGCACTCGAGTATGTGTGTACGTTTGTTGCTTTAGTTAAATACTTCTAGATAGTTCTTTGCATTAACCCTGTAGGAATCTTTTTACGTAACAATATTGTAGCTGTGGTAAATCTTGTTAAATTTAAAGCAAAGCAACAACAATTTACCAAATTCACATCTTGTAAAAGATCTACAAGGCCAACCGTGAATTCCGCTTTTCTTTTTAGGGTAAAATTCAACTGAACGAATTCCTGTGAAGGGAGTTAATTTGCCTTCCTTCACCTTACGACATCTTTTTGCTTTATTCAGAATAGTTCGAATAAATCTATTCGGACTGCCAATATCAAATAAACAAACAAAAAATTCAAATGGTGGATCAGCGTTTTTTTAAATTTATAAAATCATAATGCTCCTCATTTTATGTAGCCGATGGTCAAGATTCCCGCATTTAAAACAAGAGCCTTTTTTACATCTCTCCTTATGGGACTCATTTGAGAAATGGTCAAGCACAATAGTCGAAACCAGGGTTGTCAGATTTTTTCCGACCTATTTCGCCAAATTGATTTTAAAAGTCAGCAAAAAGTTTTATGCAGTTTTTCTTAATAAATATTTGATAATACGGGCCTGTTCTGAAAATCACGGTCATTTCAAACCACGTGATTTCAAAAGTAAACTACTAATACCTGCCTTGATAGTGGGGTTTTATTATATTTTAAGTTTTTGTCATTTATAATAGAATATTTTCTTTCAACTTCCAACGCTAAAAATCGTGTAATTCAAAAAAGCAATGATTTCATTTTCATTAATTCTATGAAATCACCGTGATTTGACATGTCTCGTGATTTGCAGATTATGCCCGATAAATTTGTTTTCACATACTTTTTTAATATAAATTTTTATAAAATGATCGTATCAAAATTTATCAGAAAATCGCCAAAAAATATTTATTGTAAATGTTTCTCATCCAAATTCAAAACGCATTAATGAATATATTTAATATAATATAATAAATCAAAATCAAATTGTTTTAACTTTTTGCAGACGAGTTTTCGTAGGATTTATTTTTGAAACTATTCCTTGAACAAAAAAATTTTCTGAATTAGAAAATTTTTAAAGTTCAATTTTGTTAAAAAAAATAGCCATAATAATCGTCAACAAATTTATTTATCGCCAACAAATTTATTTATCGCCAGAAAAATTACTATGTCGCCAAACTAAAAATTTTAACACCAAACAAGCTGATAAATTGCCACGTTTGGAGAGAAATCTTCATATCTGACAGCCCTGGTTAAAACTCCGAACATCTCTCTACATTCGGGTTACTAAATTTATCAGGTTTGGATATCAATGTATCATATTTCAGAAGAAGTTTCTTAAGTTCTGTCACTGAGGTCTCATTACAGAAGATCATACACGCTGAATCACACAATCCATCAACAATATATTCAATTAATTCAGATTCACTTATGTGGAATCCGCCTCCTACCTCTCGCATGGTTAAATTTTCAGCATTACGGTTCCAAACGCGTGTTCCAGTTTCTTATACACATTTTGAGTATTTTCTCCTTTGTTAAATTCTTTTGGTAACGCAGCCTTAATTAATATCATTCCAGCTTCGAACAGATAGGAGGCGCACAAACAACTTTGCACTACCTGTGACCATTCGACGACCAAAAAGTTGTTTAGAATTGTATCCTATCCATGGGTGATTTGCTCAAAGTCAAAGATCCATTTAGTAAGTCCTAATTTACACTATACAAGTCTTATTGCTAAGCTGGGGGGGGGGGGGGTTATTATGTAATTCGATTCGAAACGGAAACTGTTCGAATTTGTATGTTATTAACATTGTAATTCGAACAGTTTCCGTTTCGAATCGAATTACATAATAACACCCCTGATTAGTTTGGGAGAGAGAGAGAGAGACGAGGAGAACAGTAAAATTTCTTTTCTACTCGTCTCTCTCCTAATAAACTAATCAACTAAGCAATAAGACTTGCATAGTGTAAATTAGGACTAACATTGTAATTATCATTTCCGCTAAAGATTGACAAAGCGGCTTCGATGTAATTGAAGTGGAATGAAATCTTACTTACACTCTGCGCTTCCAATAACACGACTTCATTTTGTAACTTCAAACTATGAAGACGCTGTGCAAGTTTTGTTTCAAGTCATCCGCCATGTTGAAATTATTTACTACATCATTAATCTGAAGAAGCGCCATTTTGAATAAAATTGCTTGTTGCACCGTCATTGTTAATGATTATCGTTCCACTTCTGCGGACTCTTGGCGTACAGATATGTCGCTAGATTTTTGCGCCCCCGATGAATCCATATTAGACATTGGGACAATGTTTTCTTCATTGGCAGTTCCAATAGTCTGCTTCAACAAATTCTTCACATGCGTCAATGAGGCGTTTCAGGAAATTCTATTCCCATTTCTTTCAGCGCAGCAGCAATACAAGGTCTTCTCGTGATGCCATTTTTTTAATTATTCTAATTAAATTCATTATTCTTTTCTTTTAAATAACCCCTCACCTGAATCTGTAAAAATAATAAAAGACGCGTTTACTTCAACACTTGGCAGAACAATGCTAGTTTATACATACGTTTTATTTGATTTATGACATATCATAAGGCTGACAGAGTTATCATTATTTTTATATTATGTCAAGGTCACCAGAGCACATTGCCATTATATCTCGTTTGATCCTGATCATTTATCTTGGCATGAAAATTGTTCTCCGTGAGCTTTATTTTAGTTGATTCACTTAGTATTCCGGATTTTTTCTACACCTTTTTAAGTTGAAATTGAGAAAATACAAATTTGTATTGAGAAAATACAAATTCATAATGAGAATTCCAAATTGATATTGAGAGAATACATAATTGATATCGAGTAACATGAATTTGAGTTTGCTGTAAATTTTATAAACGCTCGTATTTTCTAACTACGGTGGAGTCAGGGGACAAATCACGGCATTCGAAATCGAGTGCACGTTCGTGTAGAGAAATATTTCGATGGCTGCAATTTTTTGGATCACGGTATTCGATCTTATTTTATGTTACCTGCTACTATTTTTTACTTTGCTGTTAGCATAGGACAATAGGGATATTCCATCATAAATTGCTCCAATATATCATTTTGTTTCCCATTTACTTTATTTGCATTTGTTCTGGAAGCGATTTCTCCCTTATTTATTTTTTGCACTGCCTATTGGGCAACCTTTGTACAGATAATCACTTTCACTAAAAACAAATAAAATTTTTATTTCAAAACTAATTGTGCGAAAATATCAGGAAAATACTTATACTTATATTTCTTGTTTCTTTCTTCCTTTGTTTTGTTTCGCGGCAAAAAGCTAGAGTTTACTTGCTTTCGATAGTAGATTACCAATCGAGTGCAACTTCGAGTAGATACGTTTCGTTAACGATTGGCGTCATCCACGTTAACAACATTTCGATGACAAAGTTCTCGATTTCGAATGCGGTGATTTGCCCCCAGTTCCTTCGCGGTAGCCAACTGTAATTAAAATTTTGGTGGTAATTCTCCCTATATACTGTGTAATATGTATAAGTAACGGGGTTGATTTGGTGAAATTGGTTCATTGCCATTTTATTGAGCTTTGCAAAAGTGGATGCTGCATATTCCATTTGCATATGCCTTATAGAATTCTAGGGCCCTATATGGGTGCATGCCATATAGACACTCGCTGATGGTAATTATTAAGAAAAGTTCGTGTTCGATTAAGTTTGGAAATGATATGATTGACATGTACAGTCAGAGAATTGTTCGTTGATATTATTCTACTCCCTTACCTCTCTTAGCACTATGTTGTTCACTGTTAAGTCCAGTTGACGCAATTTCGTACCAAAAGCTGATACCGTTGTCTTGTTTAGATTAACCTTCAGTTCCATTTTCATTGCATTTTTGCTCCAAGTTATCATGCACTACGTGACAAGAAACGTCTTTCACAATTATGCGAAAGTTCGCGAAATGGAAAATTTGTGTGTGTTCATCTGCTATACGGGGTAAGGAGGCTTAAGGACTTATGGCATTTTCTTTTCTGGGAAAAAATGTTTCACTTATTACAATTTTCAATGAAAATTCGCAATAAAATGATCTTCTGAAATATACATTTTATTAGACATTTTTGTGTCATCCCTTTGTTTTGTTGAAACCCATTCCCAGTAAGTCTATGTCAATATGATGCCACTGCCACTTAAATTCCCCTTGACGTCATAATCTGTATGTGCTTATTACATCGTTTATACGAGTACATAAGGCCGTGATCGTATTTTTGCGAAAAGCGAGACTTTTTTGGAAAAAAGTTTTCTCCGAATCGTATTTCCACATAAATGGTCGGATGATTCCCTCGTTACATTTCATATGTACTGGTAATAGGCAAAGGTCTGAAGTCAGTTACCTACGATGCATCGATCTTTATTGGAATAGGCTTTATTTTAATATTTTTCCAGATCTCTGAGAATTTCCCTGAATTCTATGTTTTATTAAAAAAATGAAATAAACTGACCTTACAGTTTTCCGATAACTGATAGATAGTTTTATCACAGAATACACAGAAATGAAGGAAGCGACAGGTAAAAAAAGCTCCAATCAGGTTTTTTTAAAACTCGTGAAAAAAAGAGAAAAGTAGTATATTTGATCCTGTAGTGTATTACTACTTACCAATTAACACAGCTAATAAAAATTTATTGCACTAGAAAGAAGTATCAAAACAAAAACGACGACATTTGTGGGAAAACGAGACAAAAAGAAAAATACCCCTATCTTCCATCTCGTGATAGCAGTTGTTTGTTACCATACTCATTTGAATTAAATGAACATATTTTACAAAAATTCGATTTTCATTAGGAGTAATGTACTATGTATCGGAAGTCTTATGAGATTTGTAATTTTGGGCCTGTTCGGAAATGCATCACTGCGCTGCATCTGATGCGTTGTGCATTCTGAAAATCAACAAATGGCAACACTTCAAATGTTGTGGGTTCTAAAGTGCATCGCAAAATAACATCAGAAATTAATCACAAAAATGGCTGATGCAAGAGATGAGTAAATATTTGATTGTTAGTTATTTGTTTTATTTAATTCGAAATTTGCAATCAAATGAACTTTTTTGTATACGCTTCATTTAAGCATCTGCATCAGCTGTTTTGTATCAGCTTAGATGCAGCGCATAGATACATTTCTGAACACGCCCTTTGTTTTGTGTATATTAATCAAGTTTCATTTATAAAATAATTTAAAATCTGTAGGCTTATTCTGAATTGCGATGCGAAAATCAATGCGATGCGCAAATGAAATGCGTTGCGAAAGAAAATTGGTATTCTGTTAGACTTTGGCAATCGCATTCGCAATTTATTTCAAATCGTGACAACGCTGCTCAAATAAACGTCAGTGTCAACAAACGTCAAATTAAAACAATAAACTGTTTGTGTTTGGTTCTGAAACTTATACGAGATTTATTTTATTAGAAAGTATGAGCTAAAACTTAAATTTATCAAACTTGCAATGTGAACGCAAAATCAGCTGTCTATGGTTTTAACCTTAAAACCAGGTTTCAACTTTAGGTGTGAAAACACTATAAAGATGGTTATTGTTTTCTTTTAAAATTTTATCTCAACAGACATACACAAAAATAAGCAGACGACAGAAGAACTTAGAAAACTTAACAACAAAATACATGTTATTTTTGTATTTAGTTGACACTTATTGTTTTGGTATGCATAATGACAACTTTAAAAAACTCTGTTAGAGACGAAAAGTTTAATATTCTATTTCTGTAAATTTTGAGTAGATTCAAAAGATACAAAAAATGTAAGGATTATACATGGTACCTGAAGTCATCAAAAGATACGAAAAATTGATTTTCCGTATCCTAATGCAGTAATGTCGCTGGTAGTTTACGAAAACCATATTTTGGTGTGGTAGTAACACATACATGCATCGCGAATAGTCATTGCAGAATAAATATGTATCTCTGATAATAATATTAAACACTTCAAAAAGTGAGAATTTTTTTTAGATTTTTTAATTGAACTTTAGTGAATTTTAATCAGAAATAATTTTAAGTCTCGCTTAAGTTCAATAATTTCAATTCTTATTAAATGAAATATTTTTATTAATTAATGTGAGTTTCTAAAGAAGAGAAGAAAAATTAAAGTTAGATTTTAAGCTGGGGTAAATACCGATACTCTTCTGTGCAGCCACGCACTTCATCAGCACCCTAGTCTATCTAATTTCGTGCTAACCTAAATAGAAAAATGGAAAAACGGAAAATTAATAGTGATACTTATAAATATGTTTCTCATATTCCGCTTCATTGAAAATCCAAAAAGTTAATTTTTGAATTCCCTAATGAAATTATAATAATCACCCTTATTCCAGTTGTCGACATAGGCGTCACTTTAACACAATACCAAAAAATTAGGACTTCTGTACTCGTTGTCGAAAACAATTGACTCCTGTGCGCTCTTTATGATATTTTCTAGACTTTAGGGAACGGAAATACATTGCCAGTAGCACAACATTTTTCTCGAGAGCGAGTAAACAATCCCAATTTTTTGGTATTGTATTAAAGTCATATCGATGTCGACAACTGGAATAAGGGCAAATATTGGCTGACTTCATAAATTCAGCTTGAAATCCAACAGTGCAAAGAAATTCATTTACAAGGCAAAGCATTACATTATGGCAACACTGCTTTGACAATTAGTGAAGTGACAATTTAATCTATATAATCGCGCAAAAGTTTTTACTTGTGTCATTAAATATAACTTGTGTAAAATTAAAATATTTTTAAATAAATGTTCACAAATCACGTGCTATTCTTCTGAAAACCGCTTTCGAATTGGCGTATAATACAAAATCAAGCAGTGTTAATAAAAAATATACCAAGCACAAAAGAATCATAAATGAAAGCAATGCACAAATTTGACAGATTTCGCGCAATGAAAATAATTGCTTTGCAACAATGAAGTTGTGGCATTGACAAAATAATAATATTTATGAACACTACGCATTACAGTGTTGCATTGCAAGCTGCATTTATGAAGACAGTCATTTCGCAAGTAATTTACAATAGTGACGGTTGTTTGTTGCAGAAACTAATCAAGTGCAAGCTTATATTATTTTTTAAATATGCATACATATGTATGTTAGAGCACCCAATGTGCCGAAAGTATTTATTTTATTCGCTTCAGCGGCAGTTTCTGGGTGGGGGAGGGGGGTAGACTGGACATAAAATATAATATACATACATATGCATCCGTAAAAATTGCACTGATAGCGTGCAAACCGGCCATGCGTATTGCACTTTTCATCCAAAAACAACTTTAAAGCTTTCCCAAAAAACTTAGCTTCATTTTATGAAATGACCACGATAGGCCAAAATTATGTATAAGTAATGTTTTTCTATTTATTCTGCACAAAAATAGTTATAAAATTTTTTTCCGAAAAACGGCGCATTTGAAAGTTATGGGGCCAAAAAGCAGCGTTGTCAACTCGGTGCTTTTCGGACCGTTTTTAGTGCTTTTTGAAATTTTCGAGGCGAACAATTTTGAAGTTAGTGCTCAGTGCTTTTTTAAATTCATTTCGGTGCTTTTTGTTTCGAGTCGGTGGCACTAAACTAAAAATTCGAAGAAAAATTTCCTCACCTATTTTTTCTTTCGAGGAAATGTACATATACATATATAAAAAAATAAGCTCTGAACTTAAATGGAGCATTTAAAAAAATTCTACCAAGTTTGTACAAGGCTTGGTGGAAAAAATAAGCGCCATGTTTCCCTTAAACTTTAACATTTAAATCATAATTAATATAAAAAATGTTTTGCCACGCAACAAAGAAGACATAATAGAAGTATTTACCCAAGTATAGTTTAATATCGAAATTTTGTCTAGTCTAGGGAAAATATAATTAGTCCACTATCGAGTTTTCAGTTGAGAATTATCGGATATTTATAATTTGATTGAATTCGAAAAATACGTTTGTTTCCTGACGAAAAATGATTAAACATAAAATTTTTTTATAATAACTACAAAAGGCTTCGTCAAACTGATTTGAGAATTCACTGATTCTTATACAATTAAAATGTGTTTCGGATGCCTCAAATTTATAGCTTTAAAAATGTATTGCAAAGTCAACCGATTATTATATTTTTTATATGCATATTTGTGTATAACAATTTTTTTTAATATATGATAATCAGGGCTATTCGACAATACGCGCTTCACTTCTTCGTCGTCGAACGTTTACTTTCGACAGTTCGACGTCGACAGATTCTAAAATACGTGCGAAGAAATATCGTTTCTAGTAATCGATTTTTTGTAATCTCTTATAAAAACATTAACTACATTGAAAACAGCTGACTTGTATGCAGAAAAAGTTTAAAGCAAAAAGGGATTTAAAGAAATAATTAATAAAAAACTTAAGAGTATAAGTGCTAAGTAACTTAAAAGGAAACAATAAACAGTGAAAGTGAAATTATTTAGCTGTTTTATTTATTTTAAAATTGTTTTTACATCTTTGAAGAACCTAAGAAAACTTAATTGTGTTGTAGAGCAGTGCCGAACGCCATAAAAGTTTAATGAACATTGGTAGACATCATATAAACACTTCGTATTTCTTTTTTCCTTATTTATTAAAACTTAACGTGCTGAAATTGGCATCGAACGAATATGACATTGAATCATGGTGAACAAGTATTTTAGAATACCTCCAATGTGAAAGAAACCATATGTTTTCTAGTACTCATCTCCAATGTAGTATTTTAGAATAGCAAAAAGTGAAAGATGCGCGTATTTGTGGTGAAAGTGACTTCCCGAATAGGCCTGAATAATTAAAAATTTAGTGCTTTTTTACTTAAATTACGCGCTTTTTTTGTGGTTTCAGTGCTTTTTGAAATTTAAAAGTTGACAACGCTGCCAAAAAGTGTTTATAGTTTTTTGTGGATGAAAAGTGCAATGCGCATGGCCGATCTGCACGCTATCAGTGCAATTTTATCACCAGTCTACCAGAAACTGAAAAAATATATATAGAAATAAAATAAATTCGGCATTTCATAATTTTTTGGGTGCTGTAATGTATATAAATATGTACATATGTACATATATGCCCTTAATTATGAAAGTGGTCTAAGTCATATATTTCTCTGGTCGAAATATTTAGTAGATTACTTTTGAACAAATTGAAAAGTATTTTTATATTATGCAGCATTTTAATTTAGATTTGTACTAGTCTCGATTTATGTAAATTTATTTAATAATTTTTAAATATTTATTGAAGTTTTTAAAGATTTATTTGAAATTTCGAAGCAAAAATGCACATGACTTAGACCACTTTCATAATTAAGGGCTTGTGTTTATCAAGCAGTTATAAAAATTTATAAGTTTTGTAAAAGCAATTTTAAGGTTGCTAGGAAGATTTCTTTGATTTACTCAAATCAAAAATTTTTCATTTGACTGGATTTTGAAATAAACGATTCAAATGATGACTGAAGAATCAGAAGGAAAATCATGCATAAAAGTGATTGATTGGGAAAAATACTGCATTACATTGTAGCTAACTTGTAGTTAGAGCATAAAAGTGTATTAAAGGTCGATTATATTTGTAGTAGACTATCAATTTGTCGGCAAGGAACGTCATAACCAATTGGAATAGGCTTTCGAATTATATAATTAGATTTACGAAAGGCTATATTTTTCATATGGACGAGTTTTATGATCTGAAACCTATTATGTGTTGAAAAATCTATATTATTTTCCAAGAAATTTTATAAAGAAGATTTGATAATTGCTAATTTTTTAAATCAGACTGTGTCAAAGAAGGAAATAAAAAGTTATAATTAAAACACAAGAATTTCTTAAAGTAAATTTAATTGTACTTTTACAGCCCATAAGATTTAAAATAAGCTGAAAAAAAGTAAATGAAATAAATGTTAACGAAGCAAACCTACCTTAAATATATTATTCGTGATTAAAATTTTAATTAATTTTAATAAGTTATATCTCATTATATACCATCTTGAACATACATATACATATGTATGTATATGGGCATTTCCACAGTAAGTTACGTCACCAGTTATGCTTGTAACTTAGAGCCATTCAGTTCGATTTCTTCCTACATGTTCTAAGCCAATTTCCAAAAAAGAATATAAAACATACGTTTTTCTTGGAAAAACTTGCACCATGTAACGTGACGTTACAAAAAATGAAATTTTCTGTGGAAATGTCCATGTTTGTTAATGCCAAATATAAAAAAATTAAAATTAAATTAAATTATGTATTTCAACTAATTATTTACTTCCATTTAAGTTTGCTTTGATTTAAAATTAAATAAAATACATACATATGTAAATACATACATACATACATATATACATAGGTATGTATAACATATATATACATATGTATGTATAACATATATATACATACATATATAGTTGATGGGTACAAATTTAAATTATCGGCTAAATTTAAACTAAATTAAGAACGCTAGTGAAAAAATCTTATTCGAAAACTAGAGACGCCCCATGACGAAAATAAATCCCCAATTAAATAAGATTTATGTTCATCAAGTTTACTGTCAAGTTTGCTATTTACATCAAGTTCACTATTTACATCAAGTTTGCCTACAATATACATAAATATGTACATAAGTACATAAATATCGAACCTTATTTTCGATGTAATCGTAAGCGACAAGAATTAAAGTTTTCAAGAGAAGTTTTTTTTTTTAAATATTCACATATGTTTCTGTACGTAAATTGTCACAATTCCGATATTTGTTTCTATTAGAAGGCAATTAAAGTACTTTACACTCCAGTTCAAAATAAAGTCACACGTCAATTGAATTGCTTGTATGCAGTTGATAATAATTCCGGTTTATCGTTGGTAGTGAAAATAAACGGACTGCACTTAAAAAATTTTTGTTTTAATATTGTACTTATTGATATTTTCTCATTTCCTTTTAAAATAAGTTATATTGTTCGAAAGGTTTTTCAACAAAAACGTGTACGTTTTTTAATAATATCTGATTTGAGACATTCAGGCTTATCATGAATAAAATTTCACATGAAATTTTCCAAACGTGTGAGCAATTGGTATCAAAAAACTTCATAAGATTGCGAAATATTTTGACAATTTATGAAAAAAAATCGTTCACAAAGATTTGTCTGTTGGAACAAGTAGAAATAAATATGTAAGCTTTTAATTTTATTCGAATTGATGTTACGAAATTAAAATCCATGTGAACGAAAAATAATAAGGCTTATTTTTTTTATTTTCTTTTATTTATTTATTATATTTATTTATTTATTGAACATATTAATGCAAAGTAAATTTGCATAATATGGTGTTGCACAAATATGGAGTAACGTAGATCATATGCCCAAGATGGTATTAACAGAATTTTATAAGGTTTTGTGACTGACTGTACACGACCTATGCCTTCACATAGGAAGTAGGCAACGTGGTTGTTAAAGAAATTCCACAAAAATCCGCAAGATTATACGGTTATCCGTGGCAGATCAGTCAACCAGTGCGAGCGAGACGAAAAACTCTCGAAGGCCAAACAACACAAACAAGCCTGACCGCACTTAAGAAATAATTACGATGACGCGAGAGATGTTCCCCGACCCAGAGCTGCTTAACAACTGTGATCACATTTTATGTATTTGCCATATGGAATGACACTTTTTTTATATATGATATTTTAGCTTTGTTCCTTTACTTCTTGGGTAAAGTTCGGTAAAATGAGAGCAAACTATAATTTCGCTCAATAATACAAAAATGCACAAAAGTACGGGAACGCAAAAACTTAAATTTTAACAATTGACTGATCTGCCACGGATAACCGTATAATCTTGAGGATTTTGTGGAATTTCTTTAACAACCACGTTGCCTACTTCCAATGTGCAGGCATAGGTCGTGTACAGTCAGTCACAAAATCTTTTAAAATACTGTTAATACTATCTTGTGCAACACCATATTATGCAAATTTATTTTATTCACACACATACACTAACATTTTTGCACCTTGTTAACAAAGTTTGACAATTATATGCAATGTATACAGTAACAGGCTGGGCCATGATACAATTAAGGCCATGTCAGATAAAACTTTTGCTTTGTAACATAAGAACAAGCATAATGGTATTTTATATTCTTAGAAGACTTATTGCAAAGAAATTGTATTGTGAGATTCAATCAATTAACTGGTTTATAAAAAAAAAACAACTTTGATTATTTTGAGTTGTGATTCTTTATGATTTAGTGTGCGATACATATGTACATATGTATGTATGTAGACAAAAATAAAAATATACTTATAGACAGACAATTCATAAATTTCTTGGGGTTGAGCTTAGTGGGAAATTTCACCGATTGCATTTGTTTTCGACATTGAATACCCAACTATTCTATGCGTTCTAAAACCAATGATTTAAATTTTCCTGTTGTACCTTAATATATATATGTATGTACATACATATGTATATGTAATAGATTACTAAATAATTTACAATTCGAGATTTAAATATCAGAAACATACTTTTAATTTGAGAACACTTAAAAAAGAAACTTTTTGGTGTCATTATAAATTTAAAAAAAACTAGATTTTAATAGTAAAATATTTAAAATTAAATCTTAAAATAAGTTTAAAAATTCGAATTAACGTTAGAAATAGAAGCTCACGTTTAAGCAGCATATACTGATTCCGAGTGATGTAACAGGTTAAACGAACTTCAGCGATTCAATTTGTTTCATTTAATTTTTTTTACCTTCAAATTTTCTTTTTCATTTACCCTTCTTTAGTCATTCACAAACAAATTTAGAACAAAATTCTTGTTATTACAAATATTTAAAAAAAAATTAAAACTGGGAAAATGAGAGCTTTAAAGATAACTCTGTGGTGAAATTAACACAAATTAAACATCCGTGAGATTGTATATCTACGTTAATAATAAAAAGTAATGAAAAGGAATAAGGAATTGTTTGCTATAAAAATATCAATGTTGTTTTTTTAATGCCGGGAATAAACATTTAAATATGAAGAAAATAGATTTTAAGTTTAACAATTAGAAAATAATAAAATTAATTTCAATTATTTTAAAGATAATTTTACTAATAAAAACCAGAAATAAATATTAAACTACACAAAGAAGATATCCAAGCAAAACTATTTTAAATGTCGGGGTTTACACTTATAGAAAAAAGTAATAAACTAATTATTGTTAGTTGTTTAATCATGAAAAAAGAGAAGATTAAGTAATAATATGTATTTAAATTCTAATAAAATATTTGCAAATTAGTTGTATAAACTACCTTTTAAATATTCAAAACGATATATGGGAATTATTGCAAACTTTTGGTGATCTATTTCATACAATGCATGTAAAAAACATACATTGAAAATATTTAAATTTTTTAATCTATTAAATTATTAATAAAATAAAATTGAAGAATAGTGGACAATGTGGTATTAATATTTACAATACACATAAATACATACCTATGTACATGCGAGTATATTATTAAACATATTTTTAATATTAAATCATATGTACTTAAAAAAGTAGATATGATGGAAGCATAATAAATTCAATAATTTACGGCTAAAATATAATTTTATTGTAAGAATACAAATCAACACTTAACAAGAAAAATACATTAACATAATTCAATATACATAAGAGCTAAATATAATTCATGGAATGGCTAAAAAATTTTTTGATGTTTAAGATGAAAGATATTCATTCTATATAGTAAATAATCAATAAAATAATTTTATCTAAAAATAAAATATCAAGTTTTTATTTTATTACAAAAAATTGGGAGCAAACTAACGATCTGGCTCAATTCTAAAATCATAAATGAATTCTGTTTGTTACAATCAAAATTAGGATACAAGTTTTTTTATAAAACTGTGGTTTTGTTCACCGATCTAAGCTCGCCTGGAAAAATCAATTGAATTTCTTATTTATGCTATACAAAAGATAATTCATTGAATCATACAAAGTCTTTGAAAAGTAACCGTAAGTAAAAATAAATTGAAATACCCAGCAAAAAAAGAGACTTCAAAAAAGTCATGAAAATGTAGGAAGTAGTGAAAATTTCGTTCCGATCTAATGATTTTTACACAATGTTGTCATTGCAAGAAGTTCTCTTTTTCGATGCCTGGTCGGTCACTGAATTGGAAGTGATATTAAGAAAAATTCCCTTTTTTGTTTTCTATGATAATATTTTCATCTAGGAAAAATGGTAAATAGTTGCCTTTTTTAACAATTCATACGAATTTAAGCCCGAAACAGTGTTTTCATGTAAATTTATGCAAATAACTTTTATTTTTTTAATTCTGGTGAGTATTTTCTAACAGTTACAAGGTTTTGTGTGACTAAAATAAGCTTCTTCATGGTTTTTTGCTCACTCTCGGCAAATTAAAAATACCGATTTTTTGGATGCAATGAACAAGTATTAGAAGGACTTCCATTTTTTTTATGTATGTACATTCATATTTATCGAACAACTAAAACTAACGATCTGGTACAAAGACTTCATGCATTTAAAAAAGGTATTTTAGGCGCCAAACATATGACATTAAAAACGCAAAATATGCACTAAAGCTTTAAATTTAGATATAACCAATTAAAGCCTTTTATATTGGGTCTAATTACACTGTGATACAAAAGTTGAGAAAAAAGTTATGCAGGGGTTCTCATGTGCCAATTAAGTTTTGTTGAAGTCCATAGAGAATGAAAATACATTTGCTTTTTTTAGGTCAATTCGTAAAAAGATTTTATAATGGTAAATGTGAACAACGGGGTTTTTAGAATTTCAAATTGAGAGAGTCATGCCTTCTTTGTTTCCCAACGGATTTCTATTAATTATTCTTCTGTTTAAAGGATTTGATGCTATGATAAATGGATAAATTATTGTGGTTGAAGTGTGAAAAATTAAAAAAAAATTTTTTTCTCATAAACAACTTAGAGAGTAGTGTAGTAATGTTTTGGGAATTAAAATCCAGGAAAAAACATGTCGTCTGCCACCATTAATACAAAAATGATGGTAACCGTAATACAAATGGAGGGATTTTCATGCTGAAATTTTCTTTGCTATGTGTGTGTGTATGGAAGATTGATTCTTTCTGTGTATGTGTATGTATGTACACTTGTGTGTACAGCTTTTGTTGCTATGTTAGAGAAATGTTGTGCTTACAGCGCATGGATGTATGTATATGTGGGTGTTTGGATATGTGTATGGATGTGTGTGTGTGTATGTTTATGTATTTAATTGTGTGTGTGTGTGTGTTTATGAATTTAATTGTGTGTTTGCCGGTGTCGGATACTTTTGCTGTAGTGGTAGACAAACATTATACCCCTGTAGGAAAGGTCGATAGTGAAAATGTACTGACTCTATTTTGACTTGTCATCAGTACTACTCTCTCTAATTTTTACAATAATTTGTGCTATAGACATTTAGCATGTGCTTGTCATTGAAAACCTACTAATAATACTGAAACAATTGATAAGGTAGTGACTACGTAGTTCTTATGGGATGTGGAGACATACCAACCAAACAGTTAGTTCCAGTAATTTGTGTACATACAAATGTATATATGTATATAGACGAGTCGTTGACAATTCCACCACAAAAACACCATATCTGTTTTCTATCCTTCTTTTATAATGACGGATAGAACAAACTTATTATACTACAATTGTCTCTAGAATTTTAGTGTTGCTACAAAGACACTTGGTTCTCAATCTGACTGTAGGGTAGTGACAAGGGATCTGTGTAATTGTATTGTTATTTGATAGACTTTGATTTGCTGTCTTGAGTTATCGCATTTATGTTTCCGATTTCTGGGGAAATAATATAATAGCTGCAGAATGAATGGCAGTGGATAGGGAATGATATCTCAACAAGTGACAACCTATTTTCATAACCAAAATTTCTAAATTGTTTGAAATCTAAAAACTATAAAAGTGATAGAACTAACTACTGTTTGTTAAAAAAGTTTACAGTGTATAAAAAATAATCAAATAAATTGTTTATAACTCAAATAAATTGTTTTTAAATAAAATAATTAAATAAATTGTTTATAAATAAAGTAATTTAATTAATTAATAAACAAATAAATAATTAAATAAAATGAATACTACAAGTTGTACCATCTGCAATAAAGTCTTTATGACTCATATGCTAACCAATCAAAGGCTGTCCTTGGAACTAGTAAGCTAAATCAAAAACACAAATCAAAACACAAAAAAAAGTGGTCACCAAGAACGGATTGATGATTTTCTCACTAAAAGAGTAAGTAACTTCAATGGGAGGATCGCGACATATATGCTCCTCAACCAAAATGTGGGTGTCTTGTTTCCGAAGGAGTACATAGTACAACAACTCCATGAATGTAGTAGGATACATACTACATTTAAATTTAATATGGAGCTCACATGTGTTTATATGAAGATGGTGAATGATGAGATGAATGTTTCCCAATTTCGAAAATGATTTTGGTAACTTTATCTGATGACATAGAAGACATGTACAAGAAACAGACGGAGGAGCTAAGAGCCAAAATGGAAGAATTTCAAGAGAGGGATAGCGGATGGACTTTGACTTCAATAAATTTCCTTGAAGTTAATATAAACAAGGCGTCCATAACAAGAGGATCGAGCTTTATACCTCTCCCAAAAAATATTGCAATGAAACGTGCATGGTAAATGGTGTCTAATTGCGGATTTAAATGTAAATAGTGGTCTGAATCCTATACAACGGAAAAACTATAGAAATTACAATATTGCTGACATTTCTGGTGAGAATATTAATATACGAGCAATTGCATTAAATTTTGAAGGTATAGAGTTTCCACTCCCATTAAAGCAGATAAAAAATTCGTAAATCAAAATGATATGAGCATAAATGTATTAAGTCACAATAGAACATTGCTTATAGGACCATACTACATAAAAAAAGGAGAAAAACACATTTATATTAATCTCTTATTCTTCTGATGAATGTTGTTGATGATGTTTCCAAAATCAAAAAATTACACTCAAAAACAAAATACGCCATGCACTATAGAGTTTTAAAACAAGCCATTTCAAATGGCCTCATCTTAAAACAAATCCATTGAATACTCAGATTTAAGCAATCCCCTTGGCTTAAAAAATATATTGACTTAAACACATTCCATAGGACAAATGCTAAAAATTATTTTGAAAAAGATTTCTTCAAACTTTTAAACAACGCTGTTTATGGGAAGACAATGGAAAATATTGAAAAACGTAGGGACATTAGAATTGCTTCATCTTGGGAAAAAACAAACAGGAATCATTTAGGTCTCAGAGCATTAATTTCGAAACCAAATTTTATGCAGTTGACAAAATTTTCTGATGATATGTATGCGGTAGAGTTAGAAATAATGGAACCACTATATGATAAACCCATATATGTTGGCTTTACAGTACTGGAGTTATCCAAGTGGAGAATGTATGACTTCCATTATGGCTTCCTGGAGCCTAAATTTCGCATTTCTCTCAACTATATGGATGCTGACTCGTTTAGTTATTAGTGATATTAGTTTGAATTTTGATACGTCAGAATATCCTATAGATAATCAATTTCGTTTGCCGCTACTCAATAAGAAGGTTTTGGGAACGATGAAAGATGAAAGCAATGTCGACTCTTCGCTCGGAAGCTGTTAAAAAATCTAAAGGAGTCAAAAAGTTGTCCATTAATGATTACAAAAGTTGCTTATTTGAATCCAAAATTATCTCAGATGAAATGTTTTTGTTTAGGTCTAAAGCACATCAACTATATACTCAAAAATTAATAAAATAGCACTTAGCTTTTCTGATGATAAAAGAAATATAATGAAAGATAAAATAAAAACGCGTGCATGGGGGCATTACATAGACCGAAATAATGAAACAATGGATGTAGAATAGAATGCTTCCTACTAAATTGAATGTAAGATGACAACAAGAATTTAATTTTGTATTAATTTTACTTATTTATTAATTTATTTATAATTTACTTATTAGTATAAGTAGAGTGATAATGGCGACGGGCGACATGTTTTGGGAATTAAAAACCGGGAAAACATGTCGTCCACCCCCATTAATACAAAAACGATGGCAACCCTGTTACAAAATGGGGGGATTTTGGGGATTTTCATGCCGAGATTTTATGTCTGGGTGTGTGTGTGTGTGTGTGTGTGTACACTTGTGTGTACACCTTATGTTATTATTGTAAAGAAACGTTGTGCTTACAGTTCATGGATGTATGTATATGTTGGTGTTTGTATGTGTGTATGTATGTGTGTGTGTGTGTTTATGTATTTAATTGTGTGTCTGCCGGTGTCGGATACTTTTGTTGTAGTGGTAGACAAATATTATACCCATGTAGGAAATATAGATTTTGAAAAATGTATTGACTCGCTTTCGACTTGTCACCAGTACTACTCTAGAATTATCACCCATAAAATACTTTGTGGTATAGACATCTAGCATGTGTCATTGAAACTCTACAAATAACACTGAAACACTTAAGTAGGTATTGACTACGAAGTTCTTATGAGATATGGATACATACCAACCAAACAGTTAGTTCCAGTAATTTGTGTACATACAAATGTATATACATATGTATATAGACAAGTTGTTGACAATTCCACCACAAATATACCATATTTGTTTTCTATATTTCTTTTATAATGAGGGATAGAACAAACTTATTATATCAAAATTGTCTCTAGAATTTTAGTGTTGCAACAAAGACACTTCGTCCCACTCTGACTGCAAGGTAGTGACAAGGAATCTTTGTATTTGTAGGTATGTAGTAATCGTTATTTGATTGACTTTGGTTTGCTGTTTTGAGTTATCGTGGGTATACTTATGTAGGGTTATTGTACATATGTACGCATTTATATTAATGATCTCTGGGGAAATAATATAGTAGCTGCAGGTAGTGGCAAGCCTGATAGCTGGTTGGAATGGAGGTGGATAGGGAATCTATTTGGTAATGTATGTAAATATATGATATTGGCGTAATGTATTTGAGCATATATATATTTTTGCTTTAAATAATATAATTGCTTTTATGAATTATATCAATACTTTTTCGTATATATGTATGTTTTCTAGACTATTTGCGTTGCTATTCTTATGGAGATAGAAAATATTGTGTTGGCATAAGTTTTATATGTACATACAGGTGAATTACAGATGTTAAATGTTTTGAATCCTATCAGGTTGATAGGAAGAGCTTTTGAATAGGGATAATGATATTTTTATTTCAGTATATTTTCACTTTAATGAAACAATTATAGGAAATAGCTTTTGGAGAAATACAGCAAAAATTATAGAAGCACCTACTTTCACATGTGCCGATTTTTCTCGTACGTGTGTATTACAAAGTGATGCTAGCGATTTTGTTCTGGGTATTGCTGTGTATATGAATTTCATCATATATCGTAATACCAACAGTGAATTCTGGAAATGTGTATGTGTGTGTGAGAACGTACATGTGTGTGTATGTGTACTACTACACGATTCGAATATAAAGTATATAAGTAAAAGAAATAATGTAGATTGTTATCAGTCTGCTCTGATATCTCAACAAGTGACATTCTATTTCCCCAACAAAAATTTCTAAAGTGTTTAAAATCCAAAAACTATAAAAGTGCTAGAACTAACTACTGTTTGATAAACAAGCTTATAGTGTATAAAAAATAATTAAATAAATTGTTTACAGCTGAAATAAATTGTTTATAAATAAAATAATTAAATAAACTAATAAAACAAATAAATAATTAAATAAAATGAATACTACAAGTTGTACCATCTGCAATAAAGTCTTTATGACTCAAACAAAACTAAATCAGCATATGGAAACGCACTCGTATGTTAACCAATCAAAGGCTGCCCATGGAATTAGTAAGCTAAGTCTTCAAAACAAATATGTGAGGATTGTGATGAGATGATCCCATCAAATAGTTATATGGCTCATGTCAGAACCACAAAACACAAAAACAGTTGTCACCAAGAACGGATTGATGATTTTCTCACTAAAAGAGTAAGCAACTTCAATGGAAGGATCGAGACATATATCCTCCTCAACAAAAATGTGGCTATCTTGTTTCCGGAGGAGTTTCTGAAATCTGCCAAGAGCTCCAAAGTACAACAACTCAATGAATGTAGTAGGATACATACTACATTTAAATTTAATATGGAGCTCACATGTGATTATATGAAGATGGTGAATGATGAGATGAATGTTTCCCAACTTGTACATATTTCGAAAATGATGTTGGTGACTTTGTCTGACGACATAGAAGACATGTACAAGAAACAGACGGAGGAGCTAAGAGCCAAAATGGAAGAATTTCAAGAGAGGGATAGCGGATGGACTTTGACTTCAATAAATTTTCTTGAAGTTAATATAAACAAGGCATCCATAATAAGAGGATCGAGCTTTATCCCTCTCCCAAAAAATATTGCAGCAAAATGTGCATGCATAAATGTCGAGAGCAATGATATTTATTGCTTTAAATGGTCTCTAATTGCTGCTTTGCACACAGATAGCAGTCTAGATTGAAGACAACGGAAAAATTATAGAAATTACAATATTGCTGACATTTCTGATGAGAATATTAATATAGGAGCAATTGCATTAAATTTTGAAGGCCTAGAGTTTCCACTCCCATTGAAGCAGATAAAACAATTCGAGAATCAAAATGATATGAGCATAAATGTATTTGGTCACCATGGAATATCGCTTATAGGACCATACTACATAACAAAAGGAGAAAAACACATTCATATTAATCTCTTATTGCTCCAGTCCAATGAGAACTTCCACTATGTGCTAATCAAAGATATATCAAAGTAAGTTTCATTAGTGCATTTATGCAAAATGTGTTCCCTATTTAAAAAGCTACTTCTTATTGTTATATTAATTTACATATTATTTTATTTTCCTCTTTTCCTTAGACTCCTTCGTTCCAACATGACGTCACACAGATGTAAGATTAATATCTGTAACACCTGCCTTTATCATACACATGATGCTTATGTGTACAGTCATCATAAAAATTTTTGTGGTAAAAAAGTCATCAGGATGCCTGAAGATGGATGTATTATTAAGTACAAAAACTACTACAAACAGCTAGATGTACCATTTGTCATCTACGCAGACTTCGAGTCTATTTTAGAAAAACTCCATGATCCTGTAAGTAAAAGCACTACAAATGTACAGAAACACCATGCGTGTGCATTCGGCTATTTTATTACTTGTAGTTTTAAGAAGGAAAATAACTCATATAGACATTATTTTGGTGAAGATTCGGCAAATGTATTTATCAAAAAAATAGTTGAAGATTGTACAGACATCTATTTAAATTATTTACTAAAAGTTAAGAAAATGTTCATGACCCCAATAGAAATAGTTCAATATAACAATGCAAAAAATTGTCATATATGTAAGAAAATATTAAATAACGATAAAGTTAGAGATCATTGTCATCTTACGGGCAATTATCGTGGGGCGGCTCATAGCGAATGTAATTTAAATTATAAAACACCTCAGTTTATTCCGGTTATTTTCCATAATCTTTCTGCATATGATATGCACCTATTTTTCAAAGAACTTTCTACTATAAAAAATGTCACAATAAAAGTGATTCCCCAGAACACAGAACGTTATATTTCTCTTTCAATTTTTATCAGATTATATGAAAAACATGGATTCGAAATAAGATTTATAGACTCGTTTAGATTTATGGCTTCGAGTTTAGATACGTTAGCAAAAAATCTTGATAGCAATGATTTTAATACTATTCGATCATGTTTCGTTGATGAAGCTCATTTCAACCTGATTAGAAGAAAGGGTGTATTTCCGTACTCTTACATGGATTCCATGACTAAGTTTAAGGAAATTAAACTCCCTAGTAGAGAAGAGTTCTTCAATATTCTAACGAATGAAGAATGTGATGTTGTCGAGTATGAACATGCTCAAAAAATATGGAGAGAGTTTAACTGTAAAACCCTCCTTGACTTTACTAAACTCTACTTAAAGACAGATGTTCTTCTTCTAACTGACGTGTTTGAAAATTTTAGGAAAATTTGTAGAGGTATATACGATTCGGACCACTGTCATTATTATACAGCACCAGGCTTATCCTGGGATGCAATGTTAAAAACCACAGAAGTTTCACTGGAACAGTTCACTGATTCCGAAATGAATATGTTTATGCAAAACGGAATTAGAGGTGGATTAGTTCAATGCTCGCAAAGATATTCGAAAGCGAATAACAAATATTTGGAAGATTTTGATGCATCAAAACCATTAGAATTTCTTGTCTACTTAGACGCAAATAACCTTTACGGTTGGGCGATGTCGGAATATCTTCCTTACGGTGAATTTGAGTGGGTATGTGATACTGATTTTGATGTTAAGAAAATTTCTGATACTGCGGAGTATGGGTACATTTTGGAAGTGGATATAGATTATCCCGATTCAGTGCATGATCTACATAATGATTTGCCATTTTGTCCCCAAAATAAGCCAATGGGGGGATCCAAAATCAAAAAATTAGTTGCAGACTTACACGCAAAAACAAATTACACCATGTACTATAGAGTTTTAAAACAAGCCATTTCAAATGGCCTCATATTAAAACAAATCCATAGAATACTCAGATTTAAGCAATCCCCTTGGCTTAAAAAATATATTGACTTAAACACATTACATAGGACAAATGCTAAAAACAATTTTGAAAAAGATTTCTTCAAACTTTTGAACAACGCTGTTTATGGGAAGACAATGGAAAACATTGAAAAACGTAGGGACATTAGAATTGCTTCATCTTGGGAAACAACAAACAGGAATCATTTAGGTCTCAGAGCATTAATTTCGAAACCAAATTTTATGCAGTTGACAAAATTTTCTGATGATATGTATGCGGTAGAGTTAGAAATAATGGAACCACTATATGATAAACCCATATATGTTGGCTTTACAGTACTGGAGTTATCCAAGTGGAGAATGTATGACTTCCATTATGGCTTCATGAAGCCTAAATTTGGAGAGAACATTTCTCTCAACTATATGGATACTGACTCATTTATTTATTCAATTAAAACTGACGATTTTTACGATGACATCCGTAATGATATTATTTTGAATTTTGATACGTCAGAATATCCTATAGATAATCAATTTCGTTTGCCGCTACTCAATAAGAAGGTTTTAGGTATGATGAAAGATGAAAACAGTGGGGATATAATGACAGAGTTTGTTGGCTTAAGAGCAAAAATGTATTCTCTGTCGACTCTTCGCTCGGAAGCTGTTAAAAAATCTAAAGGGGTCAAAAAGTCTGTAATTAAAAAGTTGTCCATTTATGATTACAAAAGTTGCTTATTTGAATCCAAAATTGTCTCAGATGAAATGTTTTTGTTTAGGTCTAAAACACATCAACTATATACTCAAAAACTAAATAAAATAGCTCTTAGCTTTTCTGATGATAAAAGAAATATAATGAAAGATAAAATAAAAACGCGTGCATGGGGGCATTACATAGACCGAAATAATGAAACAATGGATGTAGAATAGAATGCTTCCTACTAAATTGCATGTAAGATGACAACAAGAATTTAATTTTGTACCAATTATACTTATTTAATTATTTATTAATTTATTTATTATTTACTTATTTGTATATTAATTTATTTATGTATTTATTTCTGTATTAATTTATTTATTGGTTATATATATATATATCTTTGTTTATGAATGTATCTATTAATTTTAGTATTTTATTCACACAAAAGCATGTTAAAATTTAATGGTCTAAAACTTTTATCTTTTTTGTCTGTACCTAAATTATTTGTAAATAAGAATCAAGTATTAGATTAATGATCTTTTTTTTTCTCTCTCTTTCTTATTATATCATATATTTTTATATATACATAGAGTTAAATTTGTATTAGTACTAAGATTTGTAATAAAAAATTAGAAATAAAATATTGAAAAAAGAATTAAATATGTGAATGGTTTTCATTTCTTTATTGGCTTTACTTCGTTGAATCATAATTTTTTTTCCTTATGCATGCGCAATCATGTTTTCTTTAAGAGGTTCTATACAGCGCCGAATTGGTAGTTCACTACTACTAATCAAGTCCGAATATTTCTATTTATACTCAAATTATCTATATCAAGCCAAATATGAATATCCGAAGAAGTTAATTTCATTTTTAAAAGAATGAGATATTATAATAAAGCTTAAAGCATTTTAATTAAGATATTTGCTGATGTTGCATCTGAAAAGCAGAATAATATACATACATATATGTACGTGTATATTTTTGCCCCACAAGTAGAATGAGTCATCATTGTACTTGTGCCAAACTTGTAGCATTATTCCTAATACATGCATGCATACATATGTACATACATACAGTCAAAGTTAAATATACAAATAAACATGAAGCAAAATTATACCAAGGTCAACTCAAAATTATTTTAAATATGGGTGCAGTCAATTTTAAAATTATGTGATTTATATAAGGTTTAAAAGATGTTTTTTAAGCTAAATTTCTATTATGAATACAATTTTAGTGAATTTTGCTTAAACAAAATTCGAAATGCTGTTTAATATTTTTATGAATATGGTTCTAAGCATTTAATAAGAGACAATGCAAATGTAATTATAATGTTTATGCAAGATAAGGAAAAAATTAAGCACGTTTATAGGCATCATGTTGTATGTAATATTAATTTTTAAAAGTTTTAAGAAGTTTGTAGAGAGAGTTGGAAGGATAAATATGGGATTTTGATTATAAGCAAAGATATTGAATTAAACGAATTTCGTGTTAGAAAAAAATAAATAAAAATTACTGCTCATAAAAGATGGACTTTAGTTGATTCATCTGACCTGAAACTTCATTCATATAAATGTTATAAATGGCTAGCTACTTGTAAACTGATAATTCAATCTGAATCAGATAGCCTGATCTGAAAGCCAGACTAGCTACCTGAAAAGCTGATCTGAAAACCAGACCAGGTCCTGAAAAGCTGATCTGAAAACCAGACCAGGTCCTGAAAAGCTGATCTGAAAACCAGACCAGGTCCTGAAAAGCTGATCTGAAAACCAGACTAGGTCCTGAAAAGCTGATCTGAAAACCAGACTAGGTCCTGAAAAGCTGATCTGAAAACCAGACCAAGTCGTGAAAAGCTGATCTGAAAACCAGACCAGGTCCTGAAAAGCTGATCTGATAGCTGAAAAAGCTGATCTGATAGCTGATACCTGTTCTGCTATTTTCTGTTAGCAAACAATAATGAGATGGTGTTAAAGCAGTTAGTGTCGATAAGAAAATATCTGATGAAATTTAATGAAATTTCATAATATTGTGAAATTCAATTCCTCTTGTATAGAACCTCTTAAAGAAAACATGATTGCGCATGCATAAGGAAAAAAAAATTATGATTCAACGAAGTAAAGCCAATAAAGAAATGAAAACCATTCACATATTTAATTCTTTTTTCAATATTTTATTTCTAATTTTTTATTACAAATCTTAGTACTAATACAAATTTAACTCTATGTATATATAAAAATATATGATATAATAAGAAAGAGAGAGAAAAAAAAAGATCATTAATCTAATACTTGATTCTTATTTACAAATAATTTAGGTACAGACAAAAAAGATAAAAGTTTTAGACCATTAAATTTTAACATGCTTTTGTGTGAATAAAATACTAAAATTAATAGATACATTCATAAACAAAGATATATATATATAACCAATAAATAAATTAATACAGAAATAAATACATAAATAAATTAATATACAAATAAGTAAATAATAAATAAATTAATAAATAATTAAATAAGTATAATTGGTACAAAATTAAATTCTTGTTGTCATCTTACATGCAATTTAGTAGGAAGCATTCTATTCTACATCCATTGTTTCATTATTTCGGTCTATGTAATGCCCCCATGCACGCGTTTTTATTTTATCTTTCATTATATTTCTTTTATCATCAGAAAAGCTAAGAGCTATTTTATTTCGTTTTTGAGTATATAGTTGATGTGTTTTAGACCTAAACAAAAACATTTCATCTGAGATAATTTTGGATTCAAATAAGCAACTTTTGTAATCATTAATGGACAACTTTTTAATTACAGACTTTTTGACCCCTTTAGATTTTTTAACAGCTTCCGAGCGAAGAGTCGACAGAGAATACATTTTTGCTCTTAAGCCAACAAACTCTGTCATTATATCCCCACTGTTTTCATCTTTCATCATACCTAAAACCTTCTTATTGAGTAGCGGCAAACGAAATTGATTATCTATAGGATATTCTGACGTATCAAAATTCAAAATAATATCATATATGGGTTTATCATATAGTGGTTCCATTATTTCTAACTCTACCGCATACATATCATCAGAAAATTTTGTCAACTGCATAAAATTTGGTTTCGAAATTAATGCTCTGAGACCTAAATGATTCCTATTTGTTGTTTCCCAAGATGAAGCAATTCTAATGTCCCTACGTTTTTCAATGTTTTCCATTGTCTTCCCATAAACAGCGTTGTTCAAAAGTTTGAAGAAATCTTTTTCAAAATTGTTTTTAGCATTTGTCCTATGTAATGTGTTTAAGTCAATATATTTTTTAAGCCAAGGGGATTGCTTAAATCTGAGTATTCTATGGATTTGTTTTAATATGAGGCCATTTGAAATGGCTTGTTTTAAAACTCTATAGTACATGGTGTAATTTGTTTTTGCGTGTAAGTCTGCAACTAATTTTTTGATTTTGGATCCCCCCATTGGCTTATTTTGGGGACAAAATGGCAAATCATTATGTAGATCATGCACTGAATCGGGATAATCTATATCCACTTCCAAAATGTACCCATACTCCGCAGTATCAGAAATTTTCTTAACATCAAAATCAGTATCACATACCCACTCAAATTCACCGTAAGGAAGATATTCCGACATCGCCCAACCGTAAAGGTTATTTGCGTCTAAGTAGACAAGAAATTCTGATGGTTTTGATGCATCAAAATCTTCCAAATATTTGTTATTCGCTTTCGAATATCTTTGCGAGCATTGAACTAATCCACCTCTAATTCCGTTTTGCATAAACATATACATTTCGGAATCAGTGAACTGTTCCAGTGAAACTTCTGTGGTTTTTAACATTGCATCCCAGGATAAGCCTGGTGCTGTATAATAATGACAGTGGTCCGAATCGTATATACCTCTACAAATTTTCCTAAAATTTTCAAACACGTCAGTTAGAAGAAGAACATCTGTCTTTAAGTAGAGTTTAGTAAAGTCAAGGAGGGTTTTACAGTTAAACTCTCTCCATATTTTTTGAGCATGTTCATACTCGACAACATCACATTCTTCATTCGTTAGAATATTGAAGAACTCTTCTCTACTAGGGAGTTTAATTTCCTTAAACTTAGTCATGGAATCCATGTAAGAGTACGGAAATACACCCTTTCTTCTAATCAGGTTGAAATGAGCTTCATCAACGAAACATGATCGAATAGTATTAAAATCATTGCTATCAAGATTTTTTGCTAACGTATCTAAACTCGAAGCCATAAATCTAAACGAGTCTATAAATCTTATTTCGAATCCATGTTTTTCATATAATCTGATAAAAATTGAAAGAGAAATATAACGTTCTGTGTTCTGGGGAATCACTTTTATTGTGACATTTTTTATAGTAGAAAGTTCTTTGAAAAATAGGTGCATATCATATGCAGAAAGATTATGGAAAATAACCGGAATAAACTGAGGTGTTTTATAATTTAAATTACATTCGCTATGAGCCGCCCCACGATAATTGCCCGTAAGATGACAATGATCTCTAACTTTATCGTTATTTAATATTTTCTTACATATATGACAATTTTTTGCATTGTTATATTGAACTATTTCTATTGGGGTCATGAACATTTTCTTAACTTTTAGTAAATAATTTAAATAGATGTCTGTACAATCTTCAACTATTTTTTTGATAAATACATTTGCCGAATCTTCACCAAAATAATGTCTATATGAGTTATTTTCCTTCTTAAAACTACAAGTAATAAAATAGCCGAATGCACACGCATGGTGTTTCTGTACATTTGTAGTGCTTTTACTTACAGGATCATGGAGTTTTTCTAAAATAGACTCGAAGTCTGCGTAGATGACAAATGGTACATCTAGCTGTTTGTAGTAGTTTTTGTACTTCATAATACATCCATCTTCAGGCATCCTGATGACTTTTTTACCACAAAAATTTTTATGATGACTGTACACATAAGCATCATGTGTATGATAAGGGCAGGTGTTACAGATATTAATCTTACATCTGTGTGACGTCATGTTGGAACGAAGGAGTCTAAGGAAAAGAGGAAAATAAAATAATATGTAAATTAATATAACAATAAGAAGTAGCTTTTTAAATAGGGAACACATTTTGCATAAATGCACTAATGAAACTTACTTTGATATATCTTTGATTAGCACATAGTGGAAGTTCTCATTGGACTGGAGCAATAAGAGATTAATATGAATGTGTTTTTCTCCTTTTGTTATGTAGTATGGTCCTATAAGCGATATTCCATTGTGACCAAACACGTTTATGCTCATATCATTTTGATTCTCGAATTGTTTTATCTGCTTCAATGGGAGTGGAAACTCTAGGCCTTCAAAATTTAATGCAATTGCTCCTATATTAATATTCTCATCAGAAATGTTTGCAATATTGTAATTTCTACAGTTTTTCCGTTGTTTAGGACTCAGGCCACTATTTACATTCAAAGCAGCAATGGGAGACCATTTAAAGCAATAAATGTCATTATTTTCAACATTTATGCATGCATGTTTTGCTGCAATATTTTTTGGGAGAGGGATAAAGCTCGATCCTCTTATTATCGACGCCTTGTTTATATTAACTTCAAGGAAGTTTATTGAAGTCAAAGTCCATCCGCTATCCCTCTCTTGAAATTCTTCCATTTTGGCTCTTAGCTCCTCCGTCTGTTTCTTGTACATGTCTTCTATGTCATCAGACAAAGTCACCAACATCATTTTCGAAATATGTACAAGTTGGGAAACATTCATAACATCATTCACCATCTTCATATAATCCAAATTAAATTTAAATGCAGTATGTATCCTACTACATTCATTGAGTTGTTGTAGTATGGAGCTCTTGGCAGATTTCAGAAACTCCTCTGGAAACAAGATAGCCACATTTTTGTTGAGGAGGATATATGTCTCGATCCTTCCATTGAAGTTGCTTACTCTTTTAGTGAGAAAATCACCAATCCGTTCTTGGTGACAACTGTTTTTATGTTTTGTGGTTCTGACATGAGCCATATAACCATTTGATGGGATCATGTCATCACAATCCTCACAATATTTGTTTTGAAGATTTAGCTTATTAGTTCCAAGGAGAGCCTTTGATTGGTTAACATATGAGTGCGTTTCCATATGCTGATTTAGTTTTGTTTGAGTCATAAAGACTTTATTGCAGATGGTACAACTTGTAGTATTCATTTTATTTAATTATTTATTTGTTTTATTAGTTTATTTAATTATTTTATTTATAAACAATTTATTTCAGCTGTAAACAATTTATTTAATTATTTTTTATACACTATAAGCTTGTTTATCAAACAGTAGTTAGTTCTAGCACTTTTATAGTTTTTGGATTTTAAACACTTTAGAAATTTTTGTTGGGGAAATAGAATGTCACTTGTTGAGATATCAGAGCAGACTGATAACAATCTACATTATTTCTTTTACTTATATACTTTATATTCGAATCGTGTAGTAGTACACATACACACACATGTACGTTCTCACACACACATACACATTTCCAGAATTCACTGTTGGTATTACGATATATGATGAAATTCATATACACAGCAATACCCAGAACAAAATCGCTAGCATCACTTTGTAATACACACGTACGAGAAAAATCGGCACATGTGAAAGTAGGTGCTTCTATAATTTTTGCTGTATTTCTCCAAAAGCTATTTCCTATAATTGTTTCATTAAAGTGAAAATATACTGAAATAAAAATATCATTATCCCTATTCAAAAGCTCTTCCTATCAACCTGATAGGATTCAAAACATTTAACATCTGTAATTCACCTGTATGTACATATAAAACTTATGCCAACACAATATTTTCTATCTCCATAAGAATAGCAACGCAAATAGTCTAGAAAACATACATATATACGAAAAAGTATTGATATAATTCATAAAAGCAATTATATTATTTAAAGCAAAAATATATATATGCTCAAATACATTACGCCAATATCATATATTTACATACATTACCAAATAGATTCCCTATCCACCTCCATTCCAACCAGCTATCAGGCTTGCCACTACCTGCAGCTACTATATTATTTCCCCAGAGATCATTAACATAAATGCGTACATATGTACAATAACCCTACATAAGTATACCCACGATAACTCAAAACAGCAAACCAAAGTCAATCAAATAACGATTACTACATACCTACAAATACAAAGATTCCTTGTCACTACCTTGCAGTCAGAGTGGGACGAAGTGTCTTTGTTGCAACACTAAAATTCTAGAGACAATTGTAGTATAAAAAGTTATTTTCTATCCGTGATTATAAAACAAAGAGAGAAAGCAGATATGATCAACACGAATACGGCGGAATTGTCAACAACTTGTCAATATACATTTGTACGTACGTAAATTATAGAAATATACCAGTACTAACTGTCTGGTTGATATTTCTCCATGCTTCCATAACACCTACGTTGACACTACCTAGTCAATTGTTTTAGTATTACTAGTAGGTTTTCAATATCAAGCACATATTAAATGTCTATAGTACAAAGTTTTGTATGGATGATAATTAGAGAGTAGTAGTACTGTCAACAAAAGTAGCGGACACCAGCCAACATACAAGTAAATACAAAAACTCACACATATGCACACACACATACAAACACCCACAGATACATCCATCTACTGTAAGCACAACGTTTCTCTACAATAACAACAAAAGCTGCACACACAAGTCCATACATACATAGAAAGAATCAAACACAAACACACACAACTACACACACCACACACACACACACACAAAATCTCGGCATGAAAATCCCCAAAATCCCCCATTCGGGACAGGGTTGCCATCACTTTTGTATTAATGACGGTCTGAGTCCTGTTTTCCCGGTTTTTAATTCCCAAAACAGGACTCAGACCGCCATTACCTATCTACTAAAATGTGTGGTTGAAGTCTACTGATGATTTAGAGCAACAATGAAATACATATAGACCAAGCTGAAACACCAGCAAATAAATTATCGTTTATAATAAATTTTAATTTATAATAAATATTTATTAGTTCATCCAGATCTATATATTCTAGGTACTCCTTTATTCTTAGTAGGTCGCCCGCCCACATGTCTATCGTTATTGTCTATCGTTGTTAACTCAACAAGTGATAAACAGAATGTTATTCAAAAAACATTTCCACCTCTGTTAAAAGTAAGCAGAGCTTTTTCTCTGCTCCACACACAAGCGCAAGTGTGTTTATGTGTTAGTGCACATCACTGATGTACATACATACATGCCTACATAAATTGTGTGTACCCTCTAGTCAGCCTAGAACCATATGTCTCTATGTCATTACTCTTTTTCTAGCGACAATTACACCAGTTGAAATTTCGACAACTTTCCTTCCATGCGCGAGTAGAGATACGTTAGAGACAACAGTTCTAGTGTATTTCTGGTGACATTGTCAACGAACGCGTCAGTTTGTTTTTCTTTTTTATTATGTTGTGCAATAATGTTAAAAAATTACATATGTATGTATGTATGTATGTGTTTAAGTTTGTTGCCCCAACCCTTAAAAAATTTTAGACCAGGGTCACCAAAATGTATTAGTTAATCTTTGGTTCAAATGTCTCCATATGGTCGTAAAAGAATAGTGCTAAAGTCTACTGGTAGATTTTCAATGCGATTACATTGGCTGGGTACACCTAGTCAGAATTTCTATTTACACTGTCACTAGTAAAACACTACTATTTTACTATTGACATCGAGCGAGGAAATATCGATATTGTAGACCAGAGCCCCTAAAATTTACTAATAAATCTTTGGTGCCAATGTCCCCATGTGGTTCCAAAAGAACTACTTACCAGAGTTGTGCAGCTCATGAACGAACTAGTTCTATTGAACGATTCACTTCACTGAGCGCTGTGGGCCTTTCAATTCACTGAGCGCTGTTAGCTCAGTACTGTATTTGTATCGAACACTCTCAGTATTTCGTTTTAGATACAAACCTATAATCAAACTCATTTAAATAACATGTGGACTTCCATCAAACTCATTCAGCAGCTTGTTTTAGACACAAACCTATGTAATTTAAGTGGGTTTGTGTCTAAAACGACCTAATGAAAGAGTTCGCTACAAGTCTTGTGGTTTTTCAGCAAATTCTTTGTGTCGCACTAGTACATGAAAAAAGTATATATATTTAGATATACTTATTAACAATTCAACTCATTAATCTACCATTTACACTGTTACGTGCCTCAATTTGTAATTGTGATGCCAGCCAGCTCGAAAGCACCATCAGGGCAGGTTCCAACCCACAATTACAAGCCAGAGACAAGCACAACTAAATTGATCAACAAAAAAAAACTATTGCACAAAAAGAACTTTACCCCTACACGGAAACACTTCGAGGGAGAACTAGGTGACTGTGTTCCCCACTTCGCCCAGCCTTCCTAGGACACTTTTGATCCGTTCTCATTTTTGTTTGTGCCCCCCTCTCTAAATTCATACACCTTTTCTTAAACCACTATTTTCACATCTGACCTCACCCGAGAAAACTCACTTTAGCACAAAAACATCGTTTTTTTACAATAATTGACGAACTACATAAGGTTTATTATAAATCAAACTTAAGACTAAACAATATTCTTTAAGCTAAACAATAATTATTGTTACTTATTATACTGTTCTTTTTCAAATTTTTTATTAGTTTTCTTTATATTAAATTTAACAACAATATCGCCTCATAAAGGGCTAAACGAGTCAAATTGTATGTTGATTTTAAATCGAGTGGTCTTGAGACCTACAACTATCTTTAAAGTCAATCAAAAAAAATATACAAATTCCTTGATTTACAACTAACTTTCTTTTAAACTAACCTATACACTAAACAATAAAGACAATTGCATATATACTATTTTTTTTTTAATACATATATTTATTTATTGTATCTTCAAATATGAACTAACAATAAGTGATCAAATCTTAAAGCTAAAATATAATTATTTAGCCCGACCAGTGTCGGCCAAAACTTAGTGATAATTTAAATAATACAAAGTAGTGATAATCAAAAAGGAAAATTAAATGTATTTTCAAGCATTCCCATCTAGAGTGTTGAGTATAAGAGCCCTTGTGTCCCTCTTTTTTAGGCGGATGTGACCATTAAAATTCAAAATATTACGAGCAAGCGGATTAGGATGTGAATCGAGTTTTGTTAAGTATTTGCCTGCGTATCTTGCAATTTGGCATTTTTAAATCACGATGCAAATTTGAATTCTTAATATACCATGGAGCAGATGTTATTAACCTTAAAATTTTGTTTTGTCTTCGTTGAATTCTCTCTACATTGCCAGCTGAAGTAGTGCCCCATAACTGGATACCGTAACACCATATTGGCTTCAAAAGCGACTTGTATATTAAAAGTTTGCAGTCCAGACTAAGTGTTGAATTTCTGCCAATCAACCAATGAATTTGAGATAACTTAAGTTTCATCAGAGTTAGCTTAAAGTCAATATGATGTTTCCATCTAAGTCTTCGATCAAGGTGTATACCAAGGTATTTCACTTGGGAATGTTGAGGAATATTTTGATTATTGATTCGAATTGGGGAACAAGTATCTCTTCTTAGGGTAAACGTTGTATGGACACACTTTTGTTCATTGACTTTAATTCTCCATAAGTTCAACCAGATTTCTAACTGTGTGATATGTTCTTGAAGATATCGAGAAGCCTCGTGCGGGTTTTTGTGCATACTAAGGCAGGCTGTATCATCGGCAAACGTAGATGTATGGATATTGTTGCTCACAGGCATATCACAAGTATAAATCAAATACAAAACTGGCCCCAGTATGCTCCCCTGTGGCACACCGGATGATATAGATTGGGGCAGACTCATGAATTCTCCTTCCACAATCGTAAACTTTCGGGTAGTTATGTAGCTTTCTAATAAATTCAGAAAATTTATTGGTAAATATGATTTTAATTTTAAAATAAGGCCTTCATGCCTCACTTTATCAAAGGCCCGAGAAACGTCAATAAACAGGGCAGAACAATACATTTTTTCTTCAAAAGTTCTTCTTATAAATTGCACCAATCTATGAGTTTGTTCAATGGTGCTATGCTGACTTTTAAAACCAAATTGATGGTCTGAGATGCACCCACTATCAGTTAAAATTGGGGAAAATTTTGTCATGAGCAGCTTTTCGAAGAGTTTTGACATTGTTGAAAGCAGACTTATTGGCCTGTATGACTCAGCCTTGGTAAGGTCTTTGCCCGGCTTTGGAATCATTTTGACCTTCGCAAGCTTCCAGCTTTGTGGATAATACTCCAGTCGTAAAATGGCGTTAAAAATAAATAACAGGATTCTAATTGCAACTTGCCCCATAGTTTATCAGCATATTGTTACTTATTCCATCAATACCTGGAGTTTTCTTCGGGTTGAGTTCAGCAATTAGTTTCTGAACATCACGCGTCTTAAATTTTATGGGTCGAGGGGGTAGCGCAACTACACTTGGTAAATCAACAACACCAGTACATGTGTTTGGGGTAAATACGGATTTTAAATGCTCAACAAATATGTTACCTTTTTCAGTATCGCTTCTGGCCCAACCTCCGGTAGAAGTGCGCAGAGGTGGTCTATATTCAACGGGTGTTTTAAGCTTTCTAGCAGCTCGCCACAAGGAGTAATTAGATGCAGGTGTGGCATCAAGATTTTCCAGATAATTTTTAAGACACAGTTTTTTCATATGCCAGCAGCTCTTGGAGTCGTCTAGTGCACTCTTTAAATCTAATTTTATTTTGGGGTGATCTGTGCTGTTGCCATTCCCTTCTAGCTGTCCTTTTTTCACGTAAAAGACGTTCAATGTCTGTAGAATAAATTCTATTAAACCCAGTCTGCGGATGGGAAGTAGTGGCATGTTCAGCAGCCTGTTTAATATTTTCGTTAAGATTTTCAATGTTAGATTCAATATCACCTGGTGTTCTTAGGTTAATATTTTCCGTACAATGGCTACTGAGGTATTTTTTGAACCCCAGCCAATTAACACGGTTGATCATCTTTACATATTGGACAGGGAAGTCACTTCTTAGTGGGGTACAAATTGTAACAATCGTGGGAGAGTGATCGGAGGAGAGATCTACAGAAGCTTCAACATGAATTAATTCCCTACCGATATTTTTCATGACTCCAAAATCTATAACATCCGGAATTTTTTGTATGTCCGTAGGCCAGTAAGTGGGCTCCCCACTTGAAATGACGTCCAAGCCCATTTTTGAAATTGTGTTGAACAATGCCCGACCTCTAGGTGTAATAAGACGCGAACCCCAGAACGTATGTTTTGCATTGTAGTCCCCAGCTGCTACAAAACAAGGGCCAAGAGATTTGTAGAATTCCTCGAATTGATTCTCAGTAATTGCGAATCTATATATAAATATATAATATTAAAAAAAAACACAATTAAGGGTGCCTTCATATAAAAAAACTAAGTTGCTTTTGCACTTCACCCGGAAATGCAAAAGCTTTATGCGACCAACTAACTTTCTATTTCCCTTTAAAAAAAACTTGTAAAAGAATTTATCGTTTTCCCACACTGAATTGCTTGATTTGCTATCCTACCTAAAAGAGCTCACTTAGGTGATATTGCAGACCAGAAATTATAAAAAAACTTATAGTCTTTCCCGCCTTTTACAAATTCCTTTGACAAAAAAAAAATAGAAATTTCCCGCGTTTACCTAATTTATTACCTTATATTTCGGCACTAACAAATATTACGTGATAAGCTTATTTTAGTTATTTCATTCCCTATTCACACAAAGATCTAAAAAAAACAATATGACACATAAACACTTAACATAAAATACATTTAAAAATTTCGGGGTATTGTCTGGACACTCGAAGTTCGTCAAACACTATTATTTTTCCCGTTTTGTGAAACCAAGAATATGGCGAATTTTTTATTAGGCACCTTTTTGGTATCGTTATGGCTGCCTACCACTTTTGTAATTTTAAATTATACAGCTTTACCTGTTGTGTATTGGTATACTTTTTTCAACACCGGTTCGACCAATTCCTCCAGAAAATCACTGTTTTTATCCGTGAGAGGTTAGTCGCACTGCGCCTACCAGTTTTGTCAGGACTACAACCTAATTAATATAAAAAAATTCCTAATTTTATCCTTTTCTTTTCCTTTTCTTGCCGCAGTTAAGTTATAATAATTACTTACGTTCGTATGTACGCTAACACCTTTTATTTAACACAAAATGTATGAACAGATAGTGATCCAATTTTATTTTGGCTTATATTTTTATTTCTTAAATAACACCGGTACTTCACACCACAACGCACTTCTTACTCAGACAATTGTTCGGTTAATAATGGCCACTTGGTTCTTTAACTATAATTTTCCCTACCTACGTGTAGGATGGGCTATTTTTTTTTGCTCAATCTAAGAATCCAATAGACCCAACATTTACAACCCTGTCATTATTCTTTGTTGGCAATACCATATCACCTTTGTAGTGTTTTTAGTACTACTGCCATATTTTGACATTTCTCTCATTCTTTTTATTTGCAAAACGTGTGAAACTACAGAGCACAAACAAGAATCAATCCATAATTCAACTTACAATGATCAACTTATTAATTGTACCCACCACCAACCAACCATCATCTGCAACCTCAAGCCACCACCACAACATTGGGCGCCCACTCCTGAAACCACAAAAAGAATTTCATCTTTGCCGGCTCATAGACCTACAGACCACCACTAGCTGGAAAATCAGACAAACAGCATCGGCCATGAAAGCGATGCCATCGTGGCCATGCCAATTCAATTCCTAGGCACGCAAAAAAAACAGCCAAAACGAACTTTAACATATGAGCGGCCTATGGCGGCGGAAGCACACATGCACGAGCTAAATAAGCCGCAAAAAAACTTCGGTGGTACCAAGTCTACGCCAGTATAACCGGTGTGCGGCGTAGTGTATGAAGTGCTTGTCTCTAGTGTTTATGTTCCATTTTGGGCCCTCACACACAACGTGGGGAACTCCCACACCCTGTCAAGTCTCGAGCCGGGCAATTACACGTAAGTATCTGCGCTAATCTGTTCGTCTACCTGTGTACTATCTTGGTTACCCATTCGTTTAAGTTTATATACTATTGGTGAATCAATTAGTTGTTCCTGGCGTTTCAAAAAAAAAATTGTAGTAAAATATAAATAACAAAAAAAACGTATGAGAAATGAACATGTATGGGAAATTAATACAAACAAAAACTTTATACGATACTGCACTCTATCCTATCATAAAATTCCTAATCCTATATCTCAGTAGACCAAAATATCACAGATAAAAAAAATCTTGCACTTCTTCTCAGACTTTTATGTCTTTTGCATGAAAAACTCCAATTGTTTTTCCCTGGAGTGACTCCAGTTCATACATGTTGTTGCCAATTGGTTTGCTTATCAGACACTTTACGTATTTCTTACTAAATTTTGCATTTATATTGTTTTGAAATCTGAAAGTACAAAATTTTTTCGGTATACCTCTTGGCCTGGGTGGAATTTTGTCTCTCGTACTCTCGTATTATATCTGATTGCACTTTTTTGGTATGCGTTTGTTAAATTCGCCTTTATCTTGTCTCGAATTATTGCTAGTTTGTCGTCTTTTTGCATATTTACTATGTTGTGGTCTGACATGGACAGTAATTTTCTGGCCAATTTGTAGTCGGCGCCATTTGAATAGATATGGTATCCATATAGGGCAAATCCCAATCCCTTTGGTCGTTTTATAAATAGGCTCTAATGGCCGTAAGTACGGACTGATTCACTCGCTCGGCTGCGTTTGATTGCGGCGAGTAGAATGCTGTTTTGATATGTGTAATATTGTAAGTGTCTACCATTTCTTTAAATAATGTGGAGACAATTGTTGGCCGTTGTCACTATGCACTACCTCGGGAACCCCAAACTTCTGAAAAATTTCTTGTACCAAAAATTTAACCACATTCTTGGCTGTGGCCTCTTTCATGGCTTTAAGGAAAACGAACTTTGTGAAGTCATCCACAGCGATGAATATGTATGCGTTCCCATTTTTTGATCTAGGATACTTCCCTAAAAATCAATATAAATTTTCTGAAACGGTCTATCGGTTTGTACTTCATCCCCTATAGTCGGCATGGTATGATAATTTGGAGCTTTGGACTCTTTACAAATTTGACAATTTCGCACGTACTGATTAACTTGAATTGCCATTTTTGGCCAGTAATAGAGTCTTTTTAGTCTGTCAAGGGTTTTCCTGACTCCACCATGCGCTGAGGTAGGTGTATCGTGAGCCTTTTTAATCAGAACGTGTGTGATGTCACATGGAATCCAAAGCTTCCACACGGCTTCGCCTATGTTTTCGACACCATCAAGCAAGGATTTTTTATAAATTCGACCATCTTCCACGAGTAAATCAGGCAATTTCTCATGATTATCTCGTATATCCTGAATTAATTGTAAATACTCCTCTGACTCAAAGGCTGTGGATTCGAAATCAAAAAAATGTTTTTCAGTTATCTCAGCTATTACTGCTGGCATTCGTGAGAGCATATCGGCTACTACGTTTTCAGAGCCCTTTCGGTGCTCTATTGTGAAGTCGTAGGCCTGTAACTGAAGTGACCACCTGGCCAAGCGTCCACTCAGATCTTTCAATGACATCAACCATTTCAGGCTGGCGTGGTCCGTGATGACGGTGAACTTCATCATTTCGACGTAAGGCCTAAAACGTTTTATAGCTATTACTGCTGCCAGGCATTCCTTTTCTGTCACAGAGTAATTTCTTTGACAGTTATTTAGCTTTTGAGAATAAAATGCTATGGGATTTTCTTCTTCTAACTCATTTTTCTGAAAGAGTACAGCACCTGTTCCAAACTCTGAAGCTGAATAAAAAATTGTCTGCTGAAATCTGGGTGGCGCAGGACCGGGGCGGTGGTAAGAGAAGTTTTAAGCGTTTGTATGGCTTCGATCGCGCTGGGAGTCAATTTAAACTTTTTGCCTTTCTTAAGGGTGTCAGAAAGGGCTGCTGAGATGGAGGCGAAATCTTTTATGAATCGCCTGTACCATCCAGCAGTCCCTAAAAAGCTCCTTACTTCCCTAGGTGATTTAGGCAGTGGGATTTTTTTAATGGCTCTCACCTTTTCGGGATCTGTCCTCAGCATACCTCCTCCAATTATAAATCCTAAGTATCTAAGTTCTCTGAAGCAGAACATCGATTTTTTTAGACCTATTGTGAGATTGGCGTTAGTCAAACACTCCGCTACTTGTTTTAAAATATCTAAATGTGTTGGAAACTCGTCTGAAATAATAAGGAGGTCATCTAAATAGATAAAAACGTTGGGCTTCAATCTTGCAGGTATAACCTTATCCATCAGGCGGCATAGACGCTGAGCCGCATTGCATAGACCAAACGGCATTACCCTGAATTGATACAGCGGTCGACCTGGGACGGTAAAAGCAGTATATGGCTTTGCCTCTTCTTCAAGCTCTATTTGCCAGAAGGCGTATTTCAGGTCGACGCTGCTTATGTAGTGCGTTTGATCTATGCGGCTCAGTATGCCGTCGATGTTTTGGAGCGGATAAGCGTCTTTTACAGTTACCGCATTCAGCTAGCGTGCATCCAGACAAAACCTGTTCTTGTCAGCCTTCCTGACCACAGTCGTTTTATTGGACCAAGGATTATTGCTTTCCTCTATCACGTTTAATTTCAACATGTTGTCCAATTCCGCATAAACAATTTCCTGCACTGCTGGAGAAATCGGGTAGTGCTTATCTTTTATCGGGTTAGTGCCTTCCAACAATTTTATTTCGTGCTTCTCCAGCTTGATGCATCCTAGTCCTTTCTTTTCGAAGGATGGAAATTTCTCCACTACTTCATCCAATCGCTTTTGCTGTTCTGGGGTCAATACGTGCTTACCTATCTTATGTTCGGCTTGTTCATCATGCACTTACCTGGCTGTTTCAAGATTTATTTCAGCCGTTAAAAATATTTCAGAAGCTATATCGAACTTCTGCCAAAAATCAACCCCTAGGTACAGTTCCTGGTCTAATTCCGGACATAAATAAAATAAGATTTTGTGTTTGCTATGCTTATATTCCACCTCTAATTCACATCTCCCCAAAATTCTATGGCGCTGGCCTGTTGCTGTACAGACGTTACTAAACATTTTTATTATATTTATTTTTAGCTCTTCTACAATTTCACGACAATTCTTGCCTAATAAACTCACGGAAGCACCTGAATCTAATAAGCCTTTTAAATATTTACCATTAATTAGGTCTTCTGCGTAAGGTCTCGGGTCCTTTGCTACATTATACTGGTTTATAGATTCGTTTATCATCGTGCGCTGACGTTTTCTTGCAATGAATTTATTACGAATTTTGTGAATGTATTCACGTTTGCGGGAATTTGAGTTCGATTTGTTTGCTTGACTTTGACTATTATTATTTAATTTTTTACAACTCGGCGTTTTCATGTGTTTCTGTTTGACTTCGAGTTTATTCAAAGGGTTAAATTGTATCATGACAGAATCTATGGAAGCTGAAATGTTGGGGTTTTTGTTAAAAATACGTTTTTTGATAATATCATAATTTTGTTGCCTTACATCTAGGGGTAATAAATGCCGAATTTTTGCGAGATCTTGGTTGGCAATAGGCGAATCTAGTGATTTCTTGGGGATATTTCGTTGGACCGAGGCTCCCCCGTTAAAGCCACGCCCCTTTTCAAGTTTTCCCGTTTTAGGGTACACTTTGCACAGTTTGGCAATAAGGTGTTAGGTTTGCCACAACCGTAGCAGAAAAGCGACCTTTGCTGAGACAAACATTTTCTAAATGTGTGACCCCATTGCTGACAATTCCAACAATCCGGTTGGTCATTTATTGCAGCAACTTCGTCTATAAACTGTATTTCATCTTATTCGTCCTCACTAAGTACTGCTTCACTGACATACCTCGGATTCCTTATCGGTTGGGGTAGCACATTACGCATGTCCTTTTTGGGAAAGGTCCTTTCTGCTTCCATACATTCCATCCTCAAGTGCTCGACAGAGTTCACGGCCATTGGATATACAATACGCGCTACATTTTCTTTCAAGTTCCTCTTGGCAATCCTAACCATTTCCCCTTCATCAACGGGTACTTCTAGCCTAGCCCTGAGTAAATTAAGATTGTGAAAATAGTCATCAATAGATTCCCCAGGCATTTGTTTTCTTTCGACTAATTCCTGCATTCGCTCCCAATTTGATCTAACTGTTTTGTACCTATTTAATAAAGCTAGTCGCAAAGTTCTCCAATCCGTGATAACAGTGGTGCGTAAGAGCGCCCAGTAACACTGTTGTACTGTACCTGATACTAGTAGGTGGAAGTCTCGCAGGATTTCCTCCCACGGGATCTGATATTGCCTTTGCATGTGTTCTATTCTAAATATAAATTCTTCAACTGAAAGTTGATCACGCCCGCTTTGATTCCCCTTGAATTCCAGTCCAAATTTATCGACCCTAATTCTCCATGTATCTCGATTTTGGTTTGTATCTGGAGGTGGATTTGGGTTTTGTTCTAATGGTGGAGGTGGAAAGTCATATCTATGGCTATGCGAAAATTGTTGTTGCCGGTTTCTGGTATTATTTTCGTTCGCGGGGTACGTTCTATCCCTTACCGCTAAACTTCTAACAGCTTCTGACAATTGGCCTATGCTATCATAAACTTTCCTCATTTCCATTTCAATCTTGTCGCTTATTAGGTTCTGCATCGATCGATCTAGGCTAGCTTTCATGCCTTCAACACTCTCAGTAACCATTGACTTAACTGATGGCGATTCCTCATCTTGTATGGGATAGCGATTACGCTGTTGGCCTACGCTTTTCGGAATAGTCCCATGTATACCTGCCTGAGAACTAATCGTCGCTGACCTATCTTCTATTTGAGGTGATTTTTGAGCCGTTCTGGTGGACTTATTATCCTTCTTATATTTTTCTTTCACCTGTGGTGATGACCGGTTCAAATTGAATGATGAATTTCTTAGCCTGTGTCTTTTTAACTTACCAGACTCTCTAATGACTTCTTTCTCCTTAGTCGTGGGTAAATCGTCCATGAAAAGGAAATTTAACCCTCAGAAAAAAAACACTCTGATAACTACAGTCGCACAAAACTTACTGCAAGCACAAAAGTCCGTTTATACATAAACAAAAATAAAAAAATAATATGTGATTCCAAACGTCGGATAAAAATAAGTACCTAATTGTATGTCCAGGAAAATATGACAATTCGACATTAACTCTTCCACAATTGGGCTTATCGTTCAGACTAATTACTACAAAAATTAGGAATTAAACACTATAAACACAATTTGTAAGCAAACATAAATTAATCACAATACACTAATACCTTAAACATACAAAACACCTGTAATCTTAGACACCCAATATTATTACTAAATATAAGAATTAATACACAAAAATAATTAGGGCACAGGGATCAACCCGTACAAATACAATTCAATAACACTTTTTCCAATTACACAATATACATACTGTAAAGGATGTGTAGGATGGTAGAATCGCCATGTAAAGGATGAACAACCGTTTCGTCAGAGAGCCCAATTATTATTTTTATCCAGCTGTACAGGGGGTCCAGATTATAAATAGGCGTTCAAAGGAACTGCCAAAAAGGTTTGAAAATTTAATAAAAAAACAAGTTATTGCCGGATTACATTCAGAAATTAAATTCTCATTTTATTCACAATTTGCTCTGCTTATATACTATTTTTACAATTCTTACTTAGCCTTTCTAACTTACGTTTACATATCTACAATTATGTTTTGTTCCTTTCTTCACTATAACAATGATAAGCATATTTTTAAACAACCAATCAAAATTTGGTAAAAAGTAATTAAATTATGACTCAAAAGTATGTCACTCAATTTCTTGCATTCAGCATTCTTATTATGTTGCAATGCTTGTGCATTGAACTGCTATTAAAGCAATGCAAGTAATTTATGTTACAGTGCACTACCATAAGTGTGGTACACTACAATACATATATATAAAAAAAACTACTCAAGCACATGGAATAAAAATCCTCAATTGATTACTGACTCAAATCACTAAATAATGCGTTTAAAACACTTTTACTAGACAATGACAACACATTTTCGGGTTTGGTTATGATGCGAAAAATAGTGTGTGGCTTATTTTCTTTGAAGTGCCCATTACGGGCCTCTTAGTATTTCCTAAAGTCAATCTAGTAACAAAAATTTCAATATAAAATAAAAAATACCTTTTCAGCTATAACTGGGGTTATAAACTTGTATTGAGTAATTCGCGCAGTTGAATCCATTGTTCAAAGCGGCTACCATACTAACTTCACCCTCAGGTCCAAAAATACATCACCTTTCCAACTATGATGCTTCAGACCTCTAGATATTACCAGAGCGGCTATCACAGTAATTATTGAAAAGAGTGAGTTATATTTTTATTTTTGAAATTCAGTCCATTGCGGCACATCAGGCCTCTGACATTTAATATCGAGCGGCTGCCGTAATTTCGTGATTTTTCAAAAATATGGTAAGCGGAATTTACGTTAAAACAAAATGCTGGAACTTTGTCCATACAGTGGAATGTTATCTTTTACAAAACCACGCTAAAGGACAAAAATACCTGGATAACTGGAAGAATAAAGATTTAAATTTCACAATTGTACAAACTTGACTCTGCACAACAGGTCATGATAAAAATTAGTCCCTGCGGCCTATAGGCTCTATTCATATGGGGTAACAAAGTGACAAATTATTACACATTCAAAATTCAAAACTCTAAACTTTTAGGCTATAAAAAAAACTAGTAATGTTGCTGAGTATACCTAGATGATCTGTATACCTCAATATTCATTCGATTGGGCGCCATATTGTTACGTGCCTCAATTTGCCTTTGTAGTTGTGATGCCAGCCAGCTCGAAAGCACCATCAGGGCAGGTTCCAACCCACAATTACAAGCCAGAGACAAGCACAACTAAATTGAGCAACAAAAAAACTATTGCACAAAAAGAACTTTACCCCTACACGGAAACACTTCGAGGGAGAACTAGGTGACTGTGTTCCCCACTTCGCCCACGCTTCCTAGGACACTTTTGATCCGTTCTCATTTTTGTTTGTGCCCCCCTCTCTAAATTTATACACCTTTTCTTAAACCACTATTTTCACATCTAACCTCACCCGAGAAAACTCACTTTAGCACAAAAACATCGTTTTTTTACAATAATTGACGAACTACATAAGGTTTATTATAAATCAAACTTAAGACTAAACAATATTCTTTAAGCTAAACAATAATTATTGTTACTTATTATACTGTTTTTTTTCAAATTTTTTATTAGTTTTCTTTATATTAAATTTAACAACAATATCGCCTGATAAAGGGCTAAACGAGTCAAATTGTATGTTGATTTTAAATCGAGTGGTCTTGAGACCTACAACTATCTTTAAAGTCAATCAAAAAAAATATACAAATTCCTTGATTTACAACTAACTTTCTTTAAAACTAACCTATACACTAAACAATAAAGACAATTGCATATATAATATTAAAATAAAACACAATTAAGGGTGCCTTAATATAAAAAAAACTAAGTTGCTTTTGCACTTCACCCGGAAATGCAAAAGCTTTATGCGACCAACTAACTTTCTATTTCCCTTTAAAAAAAACTTGTAAAAGAATTTATCGTTTTCCCACACTGAATTGCTTGATTTGCTATCCTACCTAAAAGAGCTCACTTAGGTGATATTGCAGACCAGAAATTATAAAAAAACTTATAGTCTTTCCCGCCTTTTACAAATTCCTTTGACAAAAAAAAATAGAAATTTCCCGCGTTTACCTAATTTATTACTTTATATTTCGGCACTAACAAATATTACGTGATAAGCTTATTTTAGTTATTTCATTCCCTATTCACACAAAGATCTAAAAAAAACAATATGACACATAAACACTTAACATAAAATACATTTAAAAATTTCGGGGTATTGTCTGGACACTCGAAGTTCGTCAAACACTATTATTTTTCCCGTTTTGTGAAACCAAGAATATGGCGAATTTTTTATTAGGCACCTTTTTGGTATCGTTATGGCTGCCTACCACTTTTGTAATTTTAAATTATACAGCTTTACCTGTTGTGTATTGGTATACTTTTTTCAACACCGGTTCGACCAATTCCTCCAGAAAATCACTGTTTTTATCCGTGAGAGGTTAGTCGCACTGCGCCTACCAGTTTTGTCAGGACTACAACCTAATTAATATAAAAAAATTCCTAATTTTATCCTTTTCTTTTCCTTTTCTTGCCGCAGTTAAGTTATAATAATTACTTACGTTCGTATGTACGCTAACACCTTTTATTTAACACAAAATGTATGAACAGATAGTGATCCAATTTTATTTTGGCTTATATTTTTATTTCTTAAATAACACCGGTACTTCACACCACAACGCACTTCTTACTCAGACAATTGTTCGGTTAATAATGGCCACTTGGTTCTTTAACTATAATTTTCCCTACCTACGTGTAGGATGGGCTATTTTTTTTTTGTTCAATCTAAGAATCCAATAGACCCAACATTTACAACCCTGTCATTATTCTTTGTTGGCAATACCATATCACCTTTGTAGTGTTTTTAGTACTACTGCCATATTTTGACATTTCTCTCATTCTTTTTATTTGCAAAACGTGTGAAACTACAGAGCACAAACAAGAATCAATCCATAATTCAACTTACAATGATCAACTTATTAATTGTACCCACCACCAACCAACCATCATCTGCAACCTCAAGCCACCACCACAACATTGGGCGCCCACTCCTGAAACCACAAAAAGAATTTCATCTTTGCCGGCTCATAGACCTACAGACCACCACTAGCTGGAAAATCAGACAAACAGCATCAGCCATGAAAGCGATGCCATCGTGGCCATGCCAATTCAATTCCTAGGCACGCAAAAAAAACAGCCAAAACGAACTTTAACATATGAGCGGCCTATGGCGGCGGAAGCACACATGCACGAGCTAAATAAGCCGCAACAAAACTTCGGTGGTACCAAGTCTACGCCAGTATAACCGGTGTGCGGCGTAGTGTATGAAGTGCTTGTCTCTAGTGTTTATGTTCCATTTTGGGCCCTCACACACAACGTGGGGAACTCCCACACCCTGTCAAGTCTCGAGCCGGGCAATTACACGTAAGTATCTGCGCTAATCTGTTCGTCTACCTGTGTACTATCTTGGTTACCCATTCGTTTAAGTTTATATACTATTGGTGAATCAATTAGTTGTTCCTGGCGTTTCAAAAAAAAAATTGTAGTAAAATATAAATAACAAAAAAAAACGTATGAGAAATGAACATGTATGGGAAATTAATACAAACAAAAACTTTATACGATACTGCACTCTATCCTATCATAAAATTCCTAATCCTATATCACAGTAGACCAAAATATCACAGATAAAAAAAAATCTTGCACTTCTTCTCAGACTTTTATGTCTTTTGCATGAAAAACTCCAATTGTTTTTCCCTGGAGTGACTCCAGTTCATACATGTTGTTGCCAATTGGTTTGCTTATCAGACACTTTACGTATTTCTTACTAAATTTTGCATTTATATTGTTTTGAAATCTGAAAGTACAAAATTTTTTCGGTATACCTCTTGGCCTGGGTGGAATTTTGTCTCTCGTACTCTCGTATTATATCTGATTGCACTTTTTTGGTATGCGTTTGTTAAATTCGCCTTTATCTTGTCTCGAATTATTGCTAGTTTGTCGTCTTTTTGCATATTTACTATGTTGTGGTGTGACATGGACAGTAATTTTCTGGCCAATTTGTAGTCGGCGCCATTTGAATAGATATGGTATCCATATAGGGCAAATCCCAATCCCTTTGGTCGTTTTCTAAATAGGCTCTAATGGCCGTAAGTACGGACTGATTCACTCGCTCGGCTGCGTTTGATTGCGGCGAGTAGAATGCTGTTTTGATATGTGTAATATTGTAAGTGTCTACCATTTCTTTAAATAATGTGGAGACAATTGTTGGCCGTTGTCACTATGCACTACCTCGGGAACCCCAAACTTCTGAAAAATTTCTTGTACCAAAAATTGAACCACATTCTTGGCTGTGGCCTCTTTCATGGCTTTAAGGAAAACGAACTTTGTGAAGTCATCCACAGCGATGAATATGTATGCGTTCCCATTTTTTGATCTAGGATACTTCCCTAAAAATCAATATAAATTTTCTGAAACGGTCTATCGGTTTGTACTTCATCCCCTATAGTCGGCATGGTATGATAATTTGGAGCTTTGGACTCTTTACAAATTTGACAATTTCGCACGTACTGATTAACTTGAATTGCCATTTTTGGCCAGTAATAGAGTCTTTTTAGTCTGTCAAGGGTTTTCCTGACTCCACCATGCGCTGAGGTAGGTGTATCGTGAGCCTTTTTAATCAGAACGTGTGTAATGTCACATGGAATCCAAAGCTTCCACACGGCTTCGCCTATGTTTTCGACACCATCAAGCAAGGATTTTTTATAAATTCGACCATCTTCCACGAGTAAATCAGGCAATTTCTCATGATTATCTCGTATATCCTGAATTAATTGTAAATACTCCTCTGACTCAAAGGCTGTGGATTCGAAATCAAAAAAATGTTTTTCAGTTATCTCAGCTATTACTGCTGGCATTCGTGAGAGCATATCGGCTACTACGTTTTCAGAGCCCTTTCGGTGCTCTATTGTGAAGTCGTAGGCCTGTAACTGAAGTGACCACCTGGCCAAGCGTCCACTCAGATCTTTCAATGACATCAACCATTTCAGGCTGGCGTGGTTCGTGATGACGGTGAACTTCATCATTTCGACGTAAGGCCTAAAACGTTTTATAGCTAGTACTGCTGCCAGGCATTCCTTTTCTGTCACAGAGTAATTTCTTTGACAGTTATTTAGCTTTTGAGAATAAAATGCTATGGGATTTTCTTCTTCTAACTCATTTTTCTGAAAGAGTACAGCACCTGTTCCAAACTCTGAAGCATCACACTGAATAAAAAATTGTCTGCTGAAATCTGGGTGGCGCAGGACCGGGGCGGTGGTAAGAGAAGTTTTAAGCGTTTGTATGGCTTCGATCGCGCTGGGAGTCAATTTAAACTTTTTGCCTTTCTTAAGGGTGTCAGAAAGGGCTGCTGAGATGGAGGCGAAATCTTTTATGAATCGCCTGTACCATCCAGCAGTCCCTAAAAAGCTCCTTACTTCCCTAGGTGATTTAGGCAGTGGGATTTTTTTAATGGCTCTCACCTTTTCGGGATCTGTCCTCAGCATACCTCCTCCAATTATAAATCCTAAGTATCTAAGTTCTCTGAAGCAGAACATCGATTTTTTTAGACCTATTGTGAGATTGGCGTTAGTCAAACACTCCGCTACTTGTTTTAAAATATCTAAATGTGTTGGAAACTCGTCTGAAATAATAAGGAGGTCATCTAAATAGATAAAAACGTTGGGCTTCAATCTTGCAGGTATAACCTTATCCATCAGGCGGCATAGACGCTGAGCCGCATTGCATAGACCAAACGGCATTACCCTGAATTGATACAGCGGTCGACCTGGGACGGTAAAAGCAGTATATGGCTTTGCCTCTTCTTCAAGCTCTATTTGCCAGAAGGCGTATTTCAGGTCGACGCTGCTTATGTAGTGCGTTTGATCTATGCGGCTCAGTATGCCGTCGATGTTTTGGAGCGGATAAGCGTCTTTTACAGTTACCGCATTCAGCTAGCGTGCATCCAGACAAAACCTGTTCTTGTCAGCCTTCCTGACCACAGTCGTTTTATTGGACCAAGGATTATTGCTTTCCTCTATCACGTTTAATTTCAACATGTTGTCCAATTCCGCATAAACAATTTCCTGCACTGCTGGAGAAATCGGGTAGTGCTTATCTTTTATCGGGTTAGTGCCTTCCAACAATTTTATTTCGTGCTTCTCCAGCTTGATGCATCCTAGTCCTTTCTTTTCGAAGGATGGAAATTTCTCCACTACTTCATCCAATCGCTTTTGCTGTTCTGGGGTCAATACGTGCTTACCTATCTTATGTTCGGCTTGTTCATCATGCACTTACCTGGCTGTTTCAAGATTTATTTCAGCCGTTAAAAATATTTCAGAAGCTATATCGAACTTCTGCCAAAAATCAACCCCTAGGTACAGTTCCTGGTCTAATTCCGACATAAATGAAATAAGATTTTGTGTTTGCTATGCTTATATTCCACCTCTAATTCACATCTCCCCAAAATTCTATGGCGCTGGCCTGTTGCTGTACAGACGTTACTAAACATTTTTATTATATTTATTTTTAGCTCTTCTACAATTTCACGACAATTCTTGCCTAATAAACTCACGGAAGCACCTGAATCTAATAAGCCTTTTAAATATTTACCATTAATTAGGTCTTCTGCGTAAGGTCTCGGGTCCTTTGCTACATTATACTGGTTTATAGATTCGTTTATCATCGTGCGCTGACGTTTTCTTGCAATGAATTTATTACGAATTTTGTGAATGTATTCACGTTTGCGGGAATTTGAGTTCGATTTGTTTGCTTGACTTTGACTATTATTATTTAATTTTTTACAACTCGGCGTTTTCATGTGTTTCTGTTTGACTTCGAGTTTATTCAAAGGGTTAAATTGTATCATGACAGAATCTATGGAAGCTGAAATGTTGGGGTTTTTGTTAAAAATACGTTTTTTGATAATATCATAATTTTGTTGCCTTACATCTAGGGGTAATAAATGCCGAATTTTTGCGAGATCTTGGTTGGCAATAGGCGAATCTAGTGATTTCTTGGGGATATTTCGTTGGACCGAGGCTCCCCCGTTAAAGCCACGCCCCTTTTCAAGTTTTCCCGTTTTAGGGTACACTTTGCACAGTTTGGCAATAAGGTGTTAGGTTTGCCACAACCGTAGCAGAAAAGCGACCTTTGCTGAGACAAACATTTTCTAAATGTGTGACCCCATTGCTGACAATTCCAACAATCCGGTTGGTCATTTATTGCAGCAACTTCGTCTATAAACTGTATTTCATCTTATTCGTCCTCACTAAGTACTGCTTCACTGACATACCTCGGATTCCTTATCGGTTGGGGTAGCACATTACGCATGTCCTTTTTGGGAAAGGTCCTTTCTGCTTCCATACATTCCATCCTCAAGTGCTCGACAGAGTTCACGGCCATTGGATATACAATACGCGCTACATTTTCTTTCAAGTTCCTCTTGGCAATCCTAACCATTTCCCCTTCATCAACGGGTACTTCTAGCCTAGCCCTGAGTAAATTAAGATTGTGAAAATAGTCATCAATAGATTCCCCAGGCATTTGTTTTCTTTCGACTAATTCCTGCATTCGCTCCCAATTTGATCTAACTGTTTTGTACCTATTTAATAAAGCTAGTCGCAAAGTTCTCCAATCCGTGATAACAGTGGTGCGTAAGAGCGCCCAGTAACACTGTTGTACTGTACCTGATACTAGTAGGTGGAAGTCTCGCAGGATTTCCTCCCACGGGATCTGATATTGCCTTTGCATGTGTTCTATTCTAAATATAAATTCTTCAACTGAAAGTTGATCACGCCCGCTTTGATTCCCCTTGAATTCCAGTCCAAATTTATCGACCCTAATTCTCCATGTATCTCGATTTTGGTTTGTATCTGGAGGTGGATTTGGGTTTTGGGCTAATGGTGGAGGTGGAAAGTCATATCTATGGCTATGCGAAAATTGTTGTTGCCGGTTTCTGGTATTATTTTCGTTCGCGGGGTACGTTCTATCCCTTACCGCTAAACTTCTAACAGCTTCTGACAATTGGCCTATGCTATCATAAACTTTCCTCATTTCCATTTCAATCTTGTCGCTTATTAGGTTCTGCATCGATCGATCTAGGCTAGCTTTCATGCCTTCAACGCTCTCAGTAACCATTGACTTAACTGATGGCGATACCTCATCTTGTATGGGATAGCGATTACGCTGTTGGCCTACGCTTTTCGGAATAGTCCCATGTATACCTGCTTGAGAACTAATCGTCGCTGACCTATCTTCTATTTGAGGTGATTTTTGAGCCGTTCTGGTGGACTTATTATCCTTCTTATATTTTTCTTTCACCTGTGGTGATGACCGGTTCAAATTGAATGATGAATTTCTTAGCCTGTGTCTTTTTAACTTACCAGACTCTCTAATGACTTCTTTCTCCTTAGTCGTGGGTAAATCGTCCATGAAAAGGAAATTTAACCCTCAGAAAAAAAACACTCTGATAACTACAGTCGCACAAAACTTACTGCAAGCACAAAAGTCCGTTTATACATAAACAAAAATAAAAAAATAATATGTGATTCCAAACGTCGGATGAAAATAAGTACCTAATTGTATGTCCAGGAAAATATGACAATTCGACATTAACTCTTCCACAATTGGGCTTATCGTTCAGACTAATTACTACAAAAATTAGGAATTAAACACGATAAACACAATTTGTAAGCAAACATAAATTAATCACAATACACTAATACCTTAAACATACAAAACACCTGTAATCTTAGACACCCAATATTATTACTAAATATAAGAATTAATACACAAAAATAATTAGGGCACAGGGATCAACCCGTACAAATACAATTCAATAACACTTTTTCCAATTACACAATATACATACTGTAAAGGATGTGTAGGATGGTAGAATCGCCATGTAAAGGATGAACAACCGTTTCGTCAGAGAGCCCAATTATTATTTTTATCCAGCTGTACAGGGGGTCCAGATTATAAATAGGCGTTCAAAGGAACTGCCGAAAAGGTTTGAAAATTTAATAAAAAAACAAGTTATTGCCGGATTACGTTCAGAAATTAAATTCTCATTTTATTCACAATTTGCTCTGCTTATATACTATTTTTACAATTCTTACTTAGCCTTTCTAACTTACGTTTACATATCTACAATTATGTTTTGTTCCTTTCTTCACTATAACAATGATAAGCATATTTTTAAACAACCAATCAAAATTTGGTAAAAAGTAATTCATTCATTCAGCATTCTTATTATGTTGCAATGCTTGTGCATTGAACTGCTATTAAAGCAATGCAAGTAATTTATGTTACAGTGCACTACCATAAGTGTGGTACACTACAATACATATATATAAAAAAAACTACTCAAGCACATGGAATAAAAATCCTCAATTGATTACTGACTCAAATCACTAAATAATGCGTTTAAAACACTTTTACTAGACAATGACAACACATTTTCGGGTTTGGTTATGATGCGAAAAATAGTGTGTGGCTTATTTTCTTTGAAGTGCCCATTACGGGCCTCTTAGTATTTCCTAAAGTCAATCTAGTAACAAAAATTTCAATATAAAATAACAAATACCTTTTCAGCTATAACTGGGGTTATAAACTTGTATTGAGTAATTCGCGCAGTTGAATCCATTGTTCAAAGCGGCTACCATACTAACTTCACCCTCAGGTCCAAAAATACATCACCTTTCCAACTATGATGCTTCAGACCTCTAGATATTACCAGAGCGGCTATCACAGTAATTATTGAAAAGAGTGAGTTATATTTTTATTTTTGAAATTCAGTCCATTGCGGCACATCAGGCCTCTGACATTTAATATCGAGCGGCTGCCGTAATTTCGTGATTTTTCAAAAATATGGTAAGCGGAATTTACGTTAAAACAAAATGCTGGAACTTTGTCCATACAGTGGAATGTTATCTTTTACAAAACCACGCTAAAGGACAAAAATACCTGGATAACTGGAAGAATAAAGATTTAAATTTCACAATTGTACAAACTTGACTCTGCACAACAGGTCATGATAAAAATTAGTCCCTGCGGCCTATAGGCTCTATTCATATGGGGTAACAAAGTGACAAATTATTACACATTCAAAATTCAAAACTCTAAACTTTTAGGCTATAAAAAAAACTAGTAATGTTGCTGAGTATACCTAGATGATCTGTATACCTCAATATTCATTCGATTGGGCGCCATATTGTTACGTGCCTCAATTTGCCTTTGTAGTTGTGATGCCAGCCAGCTCGAAAGCACCATCAGGGCAGGTTCCAACCCACAATTACAAGCCAGAGACAAGCACAACTAAATTGAGCAACAAAAAAAACTATTGCACAAAAAGAACTTTACCCCTACACGGAAACACTTCGAGGGAGAACTAGGTGACTGTGTTCCCCACTTCGCCCACGCTTCCTAGGACACTTTTGATCCGTTCTCATTTTTGTTTGTGCCCCCCTCTCTAAATTTATACACCTTTTCTTAAACCACTATTTTCACATCTAACCTCACCCGAGAAAACTCACTTTAGCACAAAAACATCGTTTTTTTACAATAATTGACGAACTACATAAGGTTTATTATAAATCAAACTTAAGACTAAACAATATTCTTTAAGCTAAACAATAATTATTGTTACTTATTATACTGTTTTTTTCAAATTTTTTATTAGTTTTCTTTATATTAAATTTAACAACAATATCGCCTGATAAAGGGCTAAACGAGTCAAATTGTATGTTGATTTTAAATCGAGTGGTCTTGAGACCTACAACTATCTTTAAAGTCAATCAAAAAAAATATACAAATTCCTTGATTTACAACTAACTTTCTTTAAAACTAACCTATACACTAAACAATAAAGACAATTGCATATATAATATTAAAATAAAACACAATTAAGGGTGCCTTAATATAAAAAAAACTAAGTTGCTTTTGCACTTCACCCGGAAATGCAAAAGCTTTATGCGACCAACTAACTTTCTATTTCCCTTTAAAAAAAACTTGTAAAAGAATTTATCGTTTTCCCACACTGAATTGCTTGATTTGCTATCCTACCTAAAAGAGCTCACTTAGGTGATATTGCAGACCAGAAATTATAAAAAAACTTATAGTCTTTCCCGCCTTTTACAAATTCTTTTGACAAAAAAAAAATAGAAATTTCCCGCGTTTACCTAATTTATTACTTTATATTTCGGCACTAACAAATATTACGTGATAAGCTTATTTTAGTTATTTCATTCCCTATTCACACAAAGATCTAAAAAAAACAATATGACACATAAACACTTAACATAAAATGCATTTAAAAATTTCGGGGTATTGTCTGGACACTCGAAGTTCGTCAAACACTATTATTTTTCCCGTTTTGTGAAACCAAGAATATGGCGAATTTTTATTAGGCACCTTTTTGGTATCGTTATGGCTGCCTACCACTTTTGTAATTTTAAATGATACAGCTTTACCTGTTGTGTATTGGTATACTTTTTTCAACACCGGTTCGACCAATTCCTCCAGAAAATCACTGTTTTTATCCGTGAGAGGTTAGTCGCACTGCGCCTACCAGTTTTGTCAGGACTACAACCTAATTAATATAAAAAAATTCCTAATTTTATCCTTTTCTTTTCCTTTTCTTGCCGCAGTTAAGTTATAATAATTACTTACGTTCGTATGTACGCTAACACCTTTTATTTAACACAAAATGTATGAACAGATAGTGATCCAATTTTATTTTGGCTTATATTTTTATTTCTTAAATAACACCGGTACTTCACACCACAACGCACTTCTTACTCAGACAATTGTTCGGTTAATAATGGCCACTTGGTTCTTTAACTATAATTTTACCTACCTACGTGTAGGATGGGCTATTTTTTTTTGTTCAATCTAAGAATCCAATAGACCCAACATTTACAACCCTGTCATTATTCTTTGTTGGCAATACCATATCACCTTTGTAGTGTTTTTAGTACTACTGCCATATTTTGACATTTCTCTCATTCTTTTTATTTGCAAAACGTGTGAAACTACAGAGCACAAACAAGAATCAATCCATAATTCAACTTACAATGATCAACTTATTAATTGTACCCACCACCAACCAACCATCATCTGCAACCTCAAGCCACCACCACAACATTGGGCGCCCACTCCTGAAACCACAAAAAGAATTTCATCTTTGCCGGCTCATAGACCTACAGACCACCACTAGCTGGAAAATCAGACAAACAGCATCGGCCATGAAAGCGATGCCATCGTGGACATGCCAATTCAATTCCTAGGCACGCAAAAAAAACAGCCAAAACGAACTTTAACATATGAGCGGCCTATGGCGGCGGAAGCACACATGCACGAGCTAAATAAGCCGCAACAACACATGAAACTAATTGCAAGAAAGTAGCAATACAATCAAATTTTTTAACTACCACACTCACATTGTTTTTAATTTCCACTCAGCTTTCAACGATTTTTTCAAGAAAGTAAATTTTTGATGTTTTCAGAAAGTAAAATGAAAAAAGCTTAACAGTGTTACCACTTTTAAAGATTTGTACAAATATACAGGATTGTGGTAAAGAGTTATTATAAATTATGCTTATTTTGTATAAATTTTTGAAGAATTATAATATCGTATCCTCAAATATACATGAAGAACACAATTCATGCTTTTTTAAAACAATTATATTATTAAAATATTAATAATAATACTTATTCCCAACTTATTACCATATAAATTTGTGTATGTGAATATTATGGGTAACTCTAATTAAGTAGCAAACAAAGCAATTTTTTCCAACATTACTTTTCGACATTTCGGCATTTTTAAAATAACCTTTCACTTTCCTATAAAAACGAACAAGAAATTTTAATGAAAACCATTTATTTCATTAGAATTTTTATTCATGATACGTATACAGAAATTTCAAGAAAGTACTTTCATGTGTAAATGAAGCGTAAACTGTTTTAGTTTTATCTATTTTTTATATTTCATCTGCTTGTTGTTTTGTAATGTCCATGAAAGAAACGTGGTGTTAAGAGTCCCCAAGTCTCCAATTGTCGACTATTTTGGTGACATTGTCAACGGAGTGTCTATTTATATTGTTTTAATGCGTAGATACAATTTTTTTAGATACACACAATTATGCTTCTTCTTAACGTTTTATTGGTTTGTTGAAAATAAAAATAGCGTCCAGCAAATTTAAGTGTTTATAAAAATAAGTTTAAAGAATCAAATTAAAACAATATAAACGTATTGAACAATAATTAAAAAACATACACAAAAAGAAGTTGCAAAAAACAAATAAATTAACAATCCATATTGTATAGAAAATATAAAATGTGAAAATTATAAAATTTTAAGTAAAGGTGCCAGTTATGGAAATTTTGATTTGACCCTTTGGAAGATTTTGTGCCATCATTGAAAGATTTGTCACACTTTCAGCTCCATACGTAAGTGTTTGTTTGACTTTACTAATTCAGCGAAACATAAAATTTTTGATTAACATATTCATATGTATTTATAGAAATGACAAACAAAATGCCTATTTGCTGATAATATGCTGAACGAATGAATGAATTAGTCCGTTTTATTGTATGTTTTATATGCATAAATTTGATTTTTTTATAAATTTATTTAATAAAATACCAAAATGTGAACAAAATATGCAATTTCATTATCAAAAATTTACTAGAGACAATCTGTTTCCAATGTCTGCATATGGTCCCTAAAGAACTATGTAATCAGTAGTACCAATGTCAGTAGGTGCTTTTCAATGACACGCACATGTTAAATGTCTATAGCAAAAAGCATGTGTGGGGTATTATTAGTCAGTAGTACCGGCGACATAGTCAATAGTGAATCAGTACTGACACATACAACACGTACACACACCGTATAAATCTGTATCTTTTTATGCTTCGATTTTCGCTCTTTCTTTATATGTACTTGAAAAAATGTTTCACTACAAATGAACTGAGCTACTGAGCTAACTGAATGAAATATTTCAGTAAAGTGAGCTGAGCTGAAAAGAGCGGTAACTTAAAAGAGCTGATAAGGACAACTCTACTACTTACTCAGCAGTCTTAAGGCTTCATTAGTCTTTACTTTCTGTTGCTGTTCCGTGCCGTTCTTTTCCGTATAAAATATTTTGCAATTACTTTTTCTGTGAAAAAAATCTGCTGGCAACTTATAGAAATGATTACACTTGTACAAAAAGTATCACAACGCACTAATACATACACACTTTTGGCTGTCACTTAACGTTGAATTCTATTTTCTACAGATCTGTCCGCAACAGAACAGAACGAAAAAGTAAAAACTAACCACACATACAGACTTTCAACTAAACAGAAACAAAACAGCTGATTCAGAACAGAACAGCACGTATAAACTAATTCTGCCTTTAAAGTCTAGTGGTAGATTTTCAAAGACAAGCTAAAGTTATATGTCAATAGATGATTCTATTGGCTGGGGTACACCTGGTCAGTAGTACTGCTGACAATGTCACTAGTAAATCGCTACAATTTCACTATTCGCATTTTCTGCAGGGTATACTCTCTTATTTTTCTGCGCACATACAAACGCACACATGCATTAACATTAGTTGTGTGCGCTTGCTGAAAATAAAATATGTTTGTTTGGTTAGAAAAATGATAGTAACCCTGTCGGAAATTTGGCGGTAGGAACTAAGTCACCAATGAACTAAGTCCCCAAAACATAAATGAACTAAGTCCCTAAAGTTTTATATGGATGGCAACAAAAACAATTTTTGGGGAATTAGTTCTCTTTTTGTTAAATTTTTGGGGGCCAAGTTCATTTTTATGTTTGGTGACTTAGTTCATAGCGAACTAACTCCCCAAACTTTAGGGACTTAGTTCATTTATGTTTTGGGGACTTAGTTCATTGGGGACTTAGTTCCTACCGTCTGAAGGCCATAGGAAGTAAGTCCTCTATGAATTAAGTCCCAAAAAAAACGAACTAATTCCCAATCAACGGAAAGAGTTATAGATAGCATCGAAGCATTTAATATTGAAAGCGTGTGGAACGGCTTTGGCTTGTCGAAGGACAGGGCAAAACCCAAGCATTTCTTCACCGCGGCAATTAAGGAGGAACATTTTTCATTCTGCTTGTTTTCATCATTGAAAACAATAGAATTAATAAAAGCAAATATATCTCCAACTAAGAGAACATATCTCATTGATGCTACGTTTAAAATAGTATTGGGTGTTTTTTATTGAGGTATAGAACTTTAAGTTGGCATCACTTGTTTAACTGGCGTCCATTTTGTCAGCTGTCAAGTGATTAATATTTAGTTTGGTTTGCCATTTCATCATGAACAGGTTGACAAAAGAACAACGCTTGCAAATCGTGCAAATTTATTTCGAAAATAATGGTTCAGTTCGCGAAGTTTACCGCAAGCTCCGTCCATTTTATGGTCGACATAATCGTCCATCAGAGCAATTAATTCGGTTAACCATGGATCGTTTTCGCACTACGTTTACTCTATGTGATAATACGCATCCGCAGAGACGTCGAACAGTGCGCACCGAAGAAACAATTGCCGCTGTAGAGCAAAGTGTTGAAGAGGACCCGAATGAATCGATTCGACACCGGAGACCGGTATAGAGCCATGATAACCGACTATTTTGTTCCCGAATTGGATGGCATGAATGTGGATGAGTTGTGGTTTCAACAAGACGGCTCTACATGTCACACAGCGCACGTCACAATCGATTTATTGAAGGAAACATTCGATGACCGCATAATTTCGCGGAATGGACCTGTCAATTGGCCACCAAGATCGTGTGATTTGATACCATTGGATTATTTTCTTTGGGGATATGTGAAGTCGCTCGTCTACGCCAACAAACCAGAAACGTTAGGGGACTTGGAAGCCAACATTCGTGGCGTTATTGCCAACATACGGCCCCATATGCTCGAAAAAGTGGTTGAAAATTGGACCTGTAGAATTGGCTTTATTCGAGCCAGCCGCTTAATGGAATAAAATTATCCTTCCAATAAAGCCAAATTGATGGACATTAAAACGATTTTCTTGTGTTTTATTTCAATTCGAAGTTCTGTACCTCTAAAAAAACACCCAGTACCACATGGCTGCTTTAAGCAGTTTCTTTTTATTTACATACAATATTGTGAAGAGGTAAGTAAGTAAAGTTTATTCTAGCGACAGAAATAACAATTTTTTTTAGATTTTCCCATATTCTTTGTTCTGATGGACAAAAAAACAAATGAAATTTACAAAGCACTTTTTGAATATATGTATTACGGAAAATATATTTAATTTGGATCCAAATATATTTATAACCGACTACGAACAAGCTCTAAGAAATTCGTTAAGTGCAGTTTTTACACAAGCAAGACTTGTAGGATGCTGATAAGTAATTTTTTGACAATTTAAAATTAGTTAGTGATTAATTTTTAATCCACTTACATTAAAAAGTTCTTAACACGCAATTTTAATTTACAACCCATTTGTACTCAACCAGTTTTTTTCACAAACACTATAATGATTGAAGTTTTATCAACCTAGATAACGTTATTGTAATTATATAAATTATCTTTTTATATAGTATGTGATAAAATGCGTTTTAAAACTTTTCGGTTTTAGTGTTAAGAACTTTTTAATGTAAGTGGATTAAATATTAATTACTAAAAATTTATTAATTTTGTATGGAAAGAAGTTATTTAATACAAATACAATAATATTACCTATTGAAATTTGCCTGAATCACAACAGTGTTTCTAAAAAATTAGGTGAGTGTAGCATACATAATTATAATTTCACTACATACCTTCATAAGCTTTAAATTAATATATAAATCTCAAAATATGGTTTCTTAATTATAGGTTACATTTCTGCCAGGCAGTTAGACGAAAACAAAATCCTTATTAGATTTTATTAGGTATCAAAATATGCGTCAATACTTTACCACAAAATTTTGGCACTTCCTTTATTACCGCCTCATTTAATAAAAAGTTCTTTTGTGGCATTAAGATCCAAAATAATATTGATGGATACAAAATGCTTACTGGGGTTTTAGTTCATTGGGGACTTAGTTCCTACTGCCAGTCTCGGTAGGTGCTACATCTTTAATGACCAAACATCCCAAAACAAATATGAACAAAGCCCCCAAAGTTTTATATGAAAAAAAAACCACGACTTTTGGGGAATTAGTTCTCTTTTAGTTAAATTTTTGGGGGCCAAATTAATTTTTATGTTTGGGGACTTAGTTCATAGCGAACTAACTCCCCAAACTTTAGGGACTTAGTTCATTTATGTTTTGGGGACTTAGTTCCTACCGCCGGAAATTTGGCTAACTTTAAACTAACTTTAAGCTAACTATTTCGCAAGTAGTGCTGACTGACACTGGATTACTTCGCAATGTAATCAACTGACTACTTTAACATTGCGATGTCCTAGATGGTAGTCAATCGACTCACTCTGCATTACTTTCAGCTAACGTAAAGTTGACTTTTTTAAACCAACTTGTAGTCAGTAAATTAAAAAAACTTTTCCGGGGTTCGAACATATATCATCACAATTTGTTTACTCAACGCGCTACCACTCAGCTAAGCTACCATCTAAAATAACAACAGCAAAATGTTAACATAAGACTGAAATGAGTTTCAAAGTAGCTGAAAACTCAACTTAAGAATTAATTTTGGGTTGGTTCTGGATGACATTGCAGTTAGCTTTTAGTCAGTATAAGAAAAGTTAACTATAAGTTAACTATTTTTGTAGTCAACTACACATTCTCCGATAGGGAAACTTTACTAAGTAAAGTAACACTTGAGGAAAAGTTCTGTAATTTGAAATACATGTTGTGGTTATTCATTGTTATTCATTAATATTTTTTGTAAATAAGCAATTTAATAAAAACTTAAGAAAAAGTAAAAAATCTAATAATCCATTCAACAATGTAGTGTATAAATTCAGTGTACATAGAAAAATATGTTCTAATACTTTTTTAAATAAAATTTTTTTGTAAACCTTAAGAAGAATTACAATGGTGTAATATTAAAAAAATAAAAAAATGCAAAAAAAACATATTTGGCAATATTAAATGAATTTTATGTAATAAAACATTTAAATATTATATAGCAGACATTTAAAAAAGTATTGTAATAGTTTGCACAACGCTGTGTATAAATTTAGTATGACGACTTTTCAAAAAACAACGTAATTTTTATGCAGAAATAAACAGGGTGGAGTAGAAGTGGAAATGAGGTATTTAGCCTAATGAGGTTTGATATCTCTCTGATGGCGTATGAATCGAAAATATGATAATATAAATAAAAGTAGCACTATAATTTAGTTTTTGCATAACCTTGATTGGGGTCCCAGTGAAAAAAATGGAAGTCATTCTAGTGGAACTACATTTTCATTGCTTCCAAAAAATCGATATTTTTAATTTGCCGAAAGTAAGCCAAAAACCATATAGAAGCTTATTTTAGTCATACAAAACCTTGTAACTCCTCCATAGTGTTAGAAAATGCTCACCAGAATTAAAAAAAAAATATTTTTTTTTAAAGAAATTTATGAACTAATTTTAGTCTAAAATTTAAAAGTTATTTGCTTAAATTTACATAAAAACACTGTTTCGGGTTTAAAAAAAAATTAAAAAAAACGAATTGTTAAAATAAGTAACTATTTAATATTTTTCCTAGATGGAAATATTATCATTGAACAAAAAAAAAGGGAATTTTTCTCAAAATCGCTTCCAATTCAGTGACCAGGCATCGAAAAAGAGAACTTCTTTCAATGACAACCCTATGTAAAAATCATTAGATCCGATCGAAATTTTCACTACTTCCATATCGCAAACTCTACATTTTCATGACTTTTTTGGAGTCTCTTTTTTTGCTGGGGTCTTTTGATAAATAAGCCATCACAAAAGGGTCTACCATGCCTAATAATATCCAAGCTAATAAGGCTAGATATTTCCCGTCACATTTTTTATTTGTCGACTCCTCCCTTTTACTTTCTACATCAATCCACCATTCTTTTAATTTATGTTTACAAATTTCCTTATGTTTTTCAAAAAGTAGTTCTCTTTCTTTCAAATTAAATTTATTCACAGCGCGGCGAAAAGTAATAAAATGCCTCTGTAAACTATCCTCCCTGCTATTTTTAAATATTCCATAACATAAAATACATTGCATATTGCCTCAAGCATTTTTTATCACGAAATATTTCTTAGCTTCCATAATTATTATTATTATATTTTTTTTTTTGCTGTAAAAAATTTGTTAAATTTGAACTTTAATTTCGTCCCGTGTGCTTCAAGAAACTAAACAAAAAACCAAGAAAAAATTCCTACATCCGTGTCAGCTTTACCATATGTGAAGATTTATCTTATTTTTGAAGTTTTTCAGCATGTTAAAGACTAAAAAATTTCTTAGTCAAAAATAAGATTTTGGAAAATATGTATGATAAATCGTTCTTTTAACATAACATAATTTTAAGATATTAGTTAAGGTTCCTTTTAATTAAATTATTTATGTACATATATTATCCGTTTCATTAACAGAAGTATGAAAACAAGTAACACACTGCAACACTATTTATTTCCGTCCATTAAATTTCGTATATTTACCCTGCAGAAAATGCGAATAGTAGTGAAATTGTAGCGATTTACTAGTGACATTGTTAGTAGTACTACTGACCAGGTGTACCCCAGCCAATAGAATCATCTATTGTATTGTATATCGACATTTCCTCGCTCGATGTCAAAAGCAAAAGAGTAGTGATTTACTAGTGACAGTGTCAATAGTACTTCTGACTAAGTGTACCCAGCCAATGTAATCGCGTATTGACATATAACAAACATAGGGTTGTCATTGAAAATCTACCATTACACTTTAGCACTAATATTTTACAACCATATGCAGACATTTGAACTAAAGATTCACTAATAGATTTTAGTGACCCTGGTCTAAAATTTTATAAGGATTGGGGCAACAAACTGAAACACATACATACATATGTAATTTTTTAACATTATTGCACAACATAATAAAAAAGAAAAACAAACTGACGCGTTCGTTGACAATGTCACCAGAAATACACTAGAACTGTTGTCTCTAACGTATCTCTACTCGCGCATGGAAGGAAAGTTGTCGAAATTTCAACTGGTGTAATTGTCGCTAGAAAAGGAGTGTTGACATAGAGACATATGTATGGGCATTTCCCCCGAATGGTCTACCAGGATGGAAAAATTAAATGTTGATTATCTTCGTGTTTTATTGTTTATAATTATAAAAAAGTCTATGTTTCTATAATGGAATGGTTTAATAGCATATCTCAGCTCTTTTACTTGAGGAAATTGGGCTGGAAGCTGGAAAATTTTATATTTTCTTTTTAAGCTACTTGTAAAGACATTTTTATACACATAAGCAGGGAAACCACAAATATTCAATTGCATGTTTTTTCTTGTCTGATATATCAATCCGGAATTAAGATATTTATCCGTTTCAGAACTTTTAATGAATTCTGGCATCGATTTGTTAGTGCATATTTTTGCATATTTTGAGCATTTTTCGAATTTTTAGAGCATATTTAGCGTTCTTAAGGCATATTTTGGTACTTTTTAAAAAAAATTATTTTAATATTTAAAAAAAAAATTTTTTTGGTAAAAATTTCTACTTTTTTTCGTCAAAATCCCATTTTGTAGTGAAAGAAACAGTAGTATGGGGAAGCAATATTTTGCTACCATTATGAAGTTAGACTTCATAGAAAAAAGGGCATTGTGCATGTTCTTGGGGCAAATTACGGCACTCGATACCGTTCGAAATTTTTAAATATTTCCATATAAACTCTATTGAAATACTTCATAATTTCGTTCGTTAACGACTGCCGTAATTTGCCCCCTGGCTTCCGAATCGATTTCATACGTTTTCTTGTGAGTTCTGACGTTAAATCACATGCTACACGTGTTTAAGTTGAAATTTAGAATGTACTAATTATTAGTATGTGTTCTAACATCCAAATTTAGAACAAAAAAATAAAAATTTTAATTTTCACTCACTCGTAAACAGTCTTGTGAAAGAAAAACGAAACAAGAAATTTAAAAAAATTTAAATCTTAAATATCCAATTTTTTTTCTGCTAAATTTTAATGCTGGAACAAATACTATTGATTTGTATATTCCAAATTTCAACTTAAACAGGTGTAACATGTGTTTTAACATCCTCACTGGACGCTAATTTCAATGAAAGCTTGGTTTGATAATTGTGACGCAAAAGAACATTTTCAATGTATAAAAGTTTGTTTAGATGTGACCGGCGGCGATTTTTATTTAAAAAGCTAAGTGAAGATTTTTTGTTTATTGCAATAACAATTTTAAAAAAAGGTTATCTTATTCTTCAAGTTACAGTTCGTGATCGCTTTTGAAGTAAAGTTAAATTTTCGCTCTTAATTAATTTTTTTATTGTTTCCTTCTACTGTTTATTTTATTTTTGTCTTGTTTTATATGTAAATTTTATTGAATTGCTGAATTAAAATTAGTTCTTCATTTCCAAATAATCCAATTTTTTTATTTTTAAGAGCATATTTTTTGAGTTTTTAGTGCATATTTCGAAGTTTTTAGTGCATATTGAATGCGCATAAAACACTTTTTTTGGAGCATATTTCTGGTTTCCCTGCACATAAGTATAATTATTTTACATGCAAAAAACATGTCATGTTTGCACTCTTACTTCAAAATCTCTCTATTACCAAATAGTAAGAAGAGAAAAGTGCAAGGAGAGCAAAAAAATTTTCGAAAATGGGAAGGAGGCATGGCATGGTGATAATAATAAAAAACATGTGGAAAAATCGTACGTTCGCGACCCGTACGTTCGCAACCGGCAATTAAGCCAATTAAAAACAAAACCCGGTGGAGATATTTTATTGTGTAAATACTTGATCGAGACCTACATTAATACACTTTTAAAATAAATTAATGACTTTTCATTATTCTGTTCCATTTCGCAGATTTTTACATTTCATTACTGTCAGCCAAAGTTGACTTCTATTTTGCGTACGTTCTTGACCACATATTTATAACTATTAATATGAAAACTTAAACTCAATGAGATCCATCTTTCGCACTAAACATAGAGCTTCCAAAATGATATCAAAAGTTTTGTTTTCTATATATTTTGGACATCAAAAGCGTACGAACGTACGTTTGTGACCACAGGAAATTCCCATATGGTTTTAGGCTACAACTTTTATTTACAACTTTTTTTTACAACTTGTCCCCAATGTACAAGCAGACCAGTCGTTAAGCAGCTCTTGGTCGGGGAACATCTCTCGCGTCATCGTAATTATTTCTTAAGCGCGGTCAGGCTTGTGTGTGTTGTTTGGCCTTCGAGAGTTTTTCGTCTCGCTCGCACTGGTTGACTGATCTGCCACGGATAACCGTATAATCTTGCGGTTTTTTGTGGAATATCTTTAACAACCACGTTGCCAACTTTTTATGTGAAGGCATAGGTCGTGTACAGTCAGTCACAAAACCTTTTAGAATACTGTTAATACCATCTTGGGCATATGGTCTACTCCGCCCATATTTGTGCAACACCATATTATGCAAATTTACTTTGCATTAATATGTTTAATAAATAAATGTACAAGCAGAAAGAAAGGCGAAAAGAAAACAGATGTCTACATGCAAAAACCCTACAAGAAATTAATGACCGAAACTAACACAAAAATAATTTTTTCACTTACCCAATGAGGTAGTTTACACGAGAACAATTTTTAAGCCGCACAATTTTTGATATTTTACAAATTACAAGAGACTAATTAATCTGCCATAAATTGTATACGTATACACAGCTTTGTGTGTGTTAGGGCCAATTTCACCAACTTATTTAAATATCAATTCATATTTAAAAGTAATTTTTCTATACAAAAATAAATGAAAATCGACATTTAAATATGAATTGATATTTAAATAGGGTTGGTGAAATTGGCCCTTAGTGTTTCATTTATTCATTTGAAGTTTGGTTTTCGTTATAAACGTATCGGAACATACTTGCAGGAAAAATGGTAATAAATGAGCAATTGTTTATTATTGGCAATATTTAATAAAAAATTAAAATGAAAAAATTGTTTTCATTATCTTTTATGAATTAATGCGATAATGTATTCATATATCTAAATAGTTACTATTGACTTGAGGTATTTATTACAAAAGGAAATTCAGATATTTATTGTTCAATTGTTCAATTCAGACTAAGAAAATTTTTTATAACAAATTTCATTTACAAGACATATATTGAAACGATTGCTTATATAAAAAAAAACTACTTGTATTTCAACACCCTCCTTCAATCATTGACCCCCATTTTACCACGGAGTTCATTGAAACGTCTAATATCCAAAGATTTTGTAAATATATCAGGTTCTTGATCCTTAGAACTTATAGATTCAATTTTTATAAATCCCTTAGCCACATTATCACGAATAAAGTGGTGTTTAACATATATATGTTTAGCTCGTTTATTCTCAGAAGTGTTTGCCATTCCGATACAACCTTTATTGTCTTCATATATTGTTGTTACGTTTTCATTTGTTATTTCTTGCAAATCTTGCATTAAGCCTCTTAGCCATAAAGTCTCAGACACTGCAGAGCTCAAAGCAATATACTCTGGTTCGCTTGATGAAGTTGCCACAGTTTGCTGCTTCTTTGAAGACCAGGATACACAACCTCCATAAACTTTAAACATATAACCACTGACCGATTTACGATCTTCTTTATCATTTGCCCAATCAGCATCGGCAAATCCCTCAATTGGAATCTTATTACTTCGTACATAAGTGAGTTTCATATCCTTGGTTCCCTTTAGATAACGTACAATTCTTTTCAAATGTTGCCAGTGCGCTTCGTTTGGATTTTGTTGAAATCGTTTCATGTAAGCCACATAGAAACAAATAGCAGGCCTAGAACAAAGCATTGTATACATCAAACTGCCAAGTAACTCACGATATGGTTCATTGAATTTCTCATTTGTATGCTTTACAGCTGACAGTTGAAGTCCTTTTTCCATTGGTGTTTTTACAGGATTACAATCGCTCATTCCAAATCTATTTAAAACTTTTTCAATACCCGATTCTTGTGACAACTTTAATTTTTCTTCTTCATATTAAATTTTTATTCCAAGGAAATACTTCAAAGAACCGCAGTCACTCATTCAAACTTTGTTGACAAATCTTTTTTTAGTTTATCTATAAATTTCAGTTCGTTTCCAGCAATCAGTAAATCATCCACATATAGAACCACTATAAGAGCTACATCTTTTTCGAATTTAGTGTACAAACAATAGTCTCTACTTGATCTTTGAAACCCAAACGACAATAAGAATTCGTTAAATTTGCTGTTCCAACTACGAGGAGCTTGCTTAAGTCCATACAGGGACTTATTCAGTTTAAGAACCATATTTTCTTCCAATTCAACACCCTCAGGTGGTGCAAGATAAATATCTTCATCCAAGCTCCCATGAAGAAAAGCGGTCTTTACATCTAATTGATGAAATTGATAGGGGTTCTATAAGGAAATTTTTTATAAAAAATTTCATTTACAAAACATATATTGAAACGATTGCTTATATAAAAAACTACTTGTATTTCAACAGTTACATTATCCAGAAGTACTTTTTGTAACTTTGTTTAAAATAATTAAATAAAATCTAGTTCATTTTATTTTCATACAGCCTTATTTATAAAACTTATTAAGGCTTTAAAAAGGTTTGTTAAAACAAATTTTCATAAAAAGTTGTCTTAAAAAGTCTATAAAGCCCTAATAATTTTTATAAATACGACTGATATAATTTATTTAACACGAAAAAAACAATAAATTCAATTATTAGTTATAAAGTTTGTTGACGTGACCAACACCCCTTCTTCTTTTAAATTCATGTTTCCATGACGATGGCCAACTAATGACTAAATACGCTTTGTAAAATAAAAAACACCGAACCAGTGTTGCCAGAATTTCTAAGGCTAAAATCTGCAAAATTTAAAAAATGTTCACAAAAAAATCTTCAAAATCTGCATTTTATTTCTAAAATCTTCAAATCAATTTTTAAAACAACTTTTTTATATTTTATTCCAAAAATTTACATGGATAGAGATGTACATGTGTAACATAAATATTTTTTCATTAACCCATATTCATAACATTTAAGCTCGGGTTAAAACGTAATTTATTTAAAATTTTTAGAAAAATTTTTCTTAAAATAACTTTTAATCACATTTTATTTTTTTATGAATATAAGCTTTTAATGTTCACAGAAAGTGCATTTCGTTTCTGCTTAAGAAACTCATCAGCAGCCTTCACCCCAGAAATTTGTTTAAATAAAGTAAAAAATTTCATATGTTTATAGAACGACTATCAATATCTTATTAAGAAATACGTACACAAACATAAAATTTATTTTCAGTTCCAAAATGATTAACAAACAAATTTTCATGCAAAGTTTGTTTTGTAAACATTTTGTAAAGGAATCAAGCGAAAATCTTGACGGGCTAACATTTTCGATTTTAAATCCACTATTATTTTCTCATTAGCTTTTTTACAACGAGATGCCAAATTGGTTGAAGTCTGCTGATGAGTTTAGCGGCTTTTCCACATGCAAAATTTTCTTTGCAAAGCCTTGAGTTTGTTCAAGAAAAAATAATATAGAATAAGATCTATGTCTTCTCTCCTACAAACTGTAGCCTTTGCAAAGTAAACTTTGCGTGTGGAAACCCCATCTTTCTTTAGGAGAAACGAAATACATATAACTAACAAACAAATAAAAATTGTTTATAGTTATGTGCAAAAAATATAAAATTAATGAGAAAAGAAATCGGATGTATACAAAATTATAAAAAAATTCATTTATTTTGTTGCATAAATATCCAAAGGACTTCGAAGTTTTGTTTTATTCAAGTTCACTTGATTGAAAATTCTTTCCACATTTGCAAATGAATGTGGTAAAGACATTACATTCTGAATATACAGGGTGGCCCAGAAAGACCGAAGTGGTGTGAATTCCTTATAACTTTTTATTTAAGACATATTTTTTTAATTTTTTGTTTTTTAAATACAGTAAATTTATAGGGAATATTTTTAGATTAGTTATTAAAAATTGTATCCCGCAAGTGGTGGCCATTTTCTGCTTCGCACAAATGTGCTCTTTCCATTTCCATTATTCATAACTTATTTATGAGTGACGAAGCCCATTTCCAATTAAATGGGTTTGTTAACAAGCAAAACTTTAGGATATGGGCTAAGGAAAACCCGAGAGTACTTCATCAACGACAATTACACCCAGTTAAGTGTACTGTTTGGTGCGGTGTTTCTTCAGAAAGGATCATTGGTCCATATTTTTTGGAAAATGAAAGAGATGTCGCCATTTCCATCAATGGTGATCGATATCGGGCCATGTTGTAAAATTTTGTAAGGCCAGCCGTGGAATACCATCCGCAAATATGGTTCCAACAGGATGGAGCCACAGCGCACACTCCGAGGGCCACAATGGCTATTTTACGCGACATCTTTGGGGAAAGAATAAATTCGCGTAGAAGCAATTTTAATTGGCCTCCGCGTTCCCCGGATTTAACCGCTCCAGACTGTTTCCTTTGGAGTTATTTAAAAGGGAAAGTTTATGTTAATAAGCCTAGGACTATTGAGGAATTAAAAACCAATATTCCAGACGAAATTAACAACATAACACCGGAAGTTTTGCGAAAGGTCATGGAAAATGTGTTGAAAAGAGATCATTTGTGCGATGCAGAAAATGGCCTCCACTTGCGGGATATCATTTTTAACAACTAATCTAAAAATATTCCCTATAAATTTACTGTATTTAAAAAACAAAACATTAAAAAAATATGTCTTAAATAAAAAGTTATAAGGAATTTACACCACTTCGGTCTTTCTGGGCCACCCTGTACTTAGGGCTGCAAAATCGTAATCTGAATATTGTTTTATATCAGATATTCTATTCCAGAAGCTTGCCAAAGTTACTTCTTCTTTTTCTTTAATGATGTCTTCTAAGTTAAAAAATTGTAACTCTCTAAATAATAAAATAGGAAAAATTTAAAAAAATTCACTATAATTGGAGTTGAAAGAAAAATCTGCGTTTTTAGGCCAAAAATCTTCAAATCTGGATTTCGTCTTTTTGGAGGGTAAAAATCTGCAAAATCCAGATAAATCTGCATTTCTGGCAACAATGCACCGAACCTGTGGTTTCGCAAGTGTGTATGTATGTATTGGTTTTGTGCTGCTAATGCGGGGTTGAAGCTGATTGAAAAATTATGCCAACCAATAAACCACTCACTCTCTTCACCGAATTTGCCAACAAACTGACAAATCAAGGTAAAGCCGTAAAATTTTATCATAAGCGACAATTTACGTATTTAAAATAAATTTGAATATTATAAAAAACCTCCTGAAAATTCTAATTTTTGAAACTTTGTCTCAATGGAAACTTACGCACCACGCTTTTGATGCTTAGATTGATTGATTGTTGTTGATATTCGTGGGATGTTCAATTTAGCTGTCAATAAAAATTTTAAAAATATTGGGGCTGGTTTTTTCTTATCATCTGTAAAAAATAATCTTGTACTCAAAAATGAAGGAAAAAAATTCACATGAAGGTTCTACCGAGATTTGAACTCGGATCGCTGGATTCAAAGTCCAGAGTGCTAACCATTACACCATAGAACCATGTGGGATATTAAGTGTCAAATGACGTATAAGAATAAGAGAATACTCCTATATGACAGCTTTATTATAAAAGAATGCCGGATCGTTGTTTGTCCACATTTCTTTACAGTAATAACCACAGATGTCGGACATTGCAATTTTACCTAAATCAATACATAAAAAAAGTTTGTGTTTAATAGTGAACCAGATTGAATTTACGATGCAACGTTTTCTATAGAATAAAATAAAACTATATGTATGTATTTATATCGTTGACTTAGTCGGCAAATATAGAATGATTACACACTCAAAACATATTTCCCAAAAATTTTAAATGTTATGTTATTTTTCTTGCTGTTTTGCAGTTGTAAGCAAATAAATTAATTAAACATGTTAAGTCCAGATAAAATAAAAAACACCTGTCAATTCCAGCGGAAAACAATCTGCATTTAGTGTACTTGCATTTACTTAACAAGTAACTTTTTGTGTTAATATAAAATAACAAAATAAATAATTAATAGTTTCGTAGTGTTCGTACATTTAATATATACATGTGTACATATATTTATATGCATACCTATATTTATTTATTGTATCTTCAAATATGAACTAACAATAAGTATTCAAATCTTATATCTAAATATAATTATAAAGCCCGACCAGTATCGGACATAAACTTAGTGATAGTTATCAATAATACATAAGTCGTGACAAGTAAACAAATTAATATTTTCAAGCAGTTTCATCTGGAGTGTTGAGTATTAGAGCCTTTGCGTCTCACTTTTTTAAGCGGATGTGCCCAGTAAAATTCAAGATAGTACGGGCAAGCGGATTAGTTTGCTTTATCACTCCTAAAATATTAAAAAAGGACTAAGCAAATTTGCCGACTGAGCAACGATATAGTATTAAAGCTTCACACAAATTCGTTTCATATATTGTGGCACACAGAATGACAAGAGTATTTCATTTCAGTTTTTGGGCTTTTTGCTTAATTTTGGACTGCAGGAATAATAATAGTGTTTTGAATTATAATTAAAATACTTGGAATAGGTTTAATGGAAAACTATAAGTCGGACCGAATTAGACATGAAGTAAATAAAAGTGTAGTGGTATTAAGTTCAAATTTCAAAGTGTACAATAGTACTTAATTTTACAACACTGATTCTATTTATTAATTTTATTTTTCACTACACTTGTGTACTTGTAGAAGTAAAGTATAAATCGTTTCATAAATTTCATATGCAAAATAATAGCAATATAATATTTCATAAAAAATAAGCTTAAACTAATATGGTAAGTGGTGAAAAAAATGTATTACATTTATTAAGCAAACATGTTAAAGCCTAAAATACATACAATACAGGCTTTCTCTTATCACTGTATTTTATCATTATTTTTTATAAAAATTCTCTAATTTTGTGTATTTGTAGGATTTAATAGCAGAGGAAATTAACAATACTACTGGCGATGACAACAATACTATAATACCAACGTCAGCATCCTTATCCAGCGCTAACGCAGCAACAACTGCAGATAGTGCAGAATTAAACAATACTCTTCAAAGAACAAATTCAACGCCCCTTCAACCAAATTCAATAGTTACGGATGTGGGGCAAAATAATGGGGCCAGTGTAAGTGCGGGATCATCGGAAACATCGTCATCGGTCATATCGGCAACTGTGATGGCCGATGACACATTACATGTTGAAATTTCCGATGCCTTAAGTGAAAAGGATAAAGTAAAATTTACTGTACATACGCGTACCTCTCTGCCGGGTTTTTCGAAATCGGACAATAATGTTGTGAGACAGCATGAAGAGTTTGTTTGGCTGCATGATCGCTTCGAAGAAAACGAAGAATATGCTGGATACATAGTAAGTTTTAAATTTATTATGTACCTTCTAAGGTTATTCCCAATGCACAGTTTATATTTCTTGTAAATTGTAGATACCACCTTGTCCTCCTAGACCAGATTTCGATGCTTCCCGTGAGAAACTGCAACGGTTAGGCGAAGGCGAAGGCAACATGACAAAGGAAGAATTTAGAAAAATGAAAACAGAACTGGAAGCGTAAGTAACTCTTAATATCCTTTTTTTTCAAAGAAAAGCCGCTAATTTATTTCAGCATCGACATAAAAATTGTCCTTATTGTTTTGGGCCAATTTCGACTTTGACTAGGCCTAATTACTCATATATTAAACAATAAATGTTGGGGTGTTTTTAATCTATTAAAAAACATCATAGTCAAAGTACAAATACGCCAACCACGATAAGGAGGAATATTTTCTTGTCTCAACAGATGCGTGTACAGCTTTTTATATGGGATTTTTACCCAAGACCAAACATGATATACATACATACAGAGTAATTTGTAAACAAAAAACGCATTTTTTTGAGATATGTCTATGTTGCAAAAAAAGGAGCGATATCATTGTGTTACTCGTTTTATTTGTACTATTATCGCTGGATATTCACGGCCATATGTGTAAGCAAAAACTGGCATGATGTTAGCATAAGTGGCAAAATTGAACATGATATTAAAAGAGTTTTGCCATGAAACTTGACATTAAAAATCGCGCTAGGACTTAGTAGTGTGATAAACCTACGTATTGCGACAATTTTTAATGTCAAATTGTATAGAGAAACCTGTTAACACCTAATTCAATTTCGTCACTTAAGCTAACTTCATTCCAATATTTTCTTATATGTTCATAAGGCCGTCAACGGTTCAAGTTTTTTGCCAACACGCAATCTGGGGTTTTACGATTGTTTTTAATGTCGATGCTGCAACTCTGCATTATTAAAAAAACGTGCAAAACAGAGTTTAAAAAAAAATCAAGCTTTTAAGAAACTAACACCTAGTAATAGTAGTAGGCATTCATTGCCTGACTAAGCAAAAAAATAAAATGAGTACTTCTTTAGGAAGCACTTCTTAATTACTTATAAAATAGGTTATGCATTTTATTCTGGTTTTAAGAACTTATTTTTGATCACATATCTAAAGTAATGATAAATCACCTATTTTACTATTATTATCCTGTAAAATAAAAACCCAATAAAAAAGTGATGGAAAAAAGTAGAAAAAGTACCACAATTACTGATACGAACCACTCCAGCAAGCCCGGAAGCTAATAAAATTGACTGATTGACTTAAATGCTTAAAAGTACAAATTGTTCAACTTCAAAAATGAACAGAGACAATTATTTTAATTAATAGAATACTTTTAGGAATTAAATAGCTTTCTTAGTGGGATAAAAAACAAGTGAATAAGTACCACTTCCTAAAACATTGATTTTAGTTCTTTGGAAAATTGGTTAATGACCACAACCTAAATGTAAAATATATTGCATTTACTTCACAAATAAAAATTCACACATTATTTTAGAGTTTTTATAGCAAATACAAAGTAAATCTTATGCGCTCACGGGTTGGCAAACAAACCACTTCGCTCCAATGAGACGGTAATGTAAAATTCACTACTTTTTGCTCGGAGTTGGAAGTGCTTCTTATTAGTAGTTGTGGAGCTTTTTCTACTTTTTCATCACTTTTTTGCTTGGGAGTGTTACTTCTATTAAAAAAAATGTCGATGGGCAAGTATTCAGAAAGCTCGGGAATAAGAGGTGAAACTACGTCCCTGTCCAGATTTGCAATTTTTGTTGCTACAATTCTTGAGTTTATAGGGAAGGTGTACAAAGTTTCATGTGCTCGGCAATTCTCTTTTGATTTGATTCGTAATTGTTTATATCAGTTTATTAGTTGTATTTCACGTTTTTTTAAATAAAAAATAAAAAATATAACACAAAATAAATAGAATTGTTAATTTTTCAGGGAAATTTGTGCTGTAATATACATTTTTTAATGCATAATTGCAAAATTAGAAATTCCTAATGTGGAAACTTATGCAATTTCTAAGCAGAATTTTAAAAAATTGCTGCAACAAAAATTCCAAGTCTGGACAAGGACTAACTCAGCAAAAAAGTTTTGATAGGCATAGTTAGGGCACAAAAATGGTTATACAAGAATTTTCCAAATAACGCCGCATTTGAAGGTGTTCAGTTTTTTTTTTGATGAAAAGTGCAATGCGCATGACCGGTTTGCACGATATCAGTGCAATTTTTACGCATACGGCATCTTTTATGACCAGTCTACCAGAAACTGCCGATGGAGCGAATAAAATAAATACTTTCGGCATCCCATAAATTTTTTGGTTGCGATAATGTACATGCAAAATTTAATCCATAATCCATCTCTTTCAGAACTTTCTGCTTTTGAAATGTTAAAATATTTACATTTACGTCCTTGCTATTTTATGCTCCTTAGGGAATAGTAAAAGTAATTTTGGCTTGGTTTTGCACTTGATCAACAAGAGGGTATAAACTCAAAATTTGAAAATTTTCAATAGAGACGAAAAATTGTTTGGCTACATTTTAAGAGAATTTGAAAATCCGAATCCATCATAGTAAGCAAATTCCTTTTGAAAATATATTTACCAATGCACTTTTATTTACAGGTAATATCAGGATTATAAGAAAAATTAAAACATACAACAATAAAAAACATAGCTTTTAGTTTATCCAAAATGTCAAAAATAGAATTTTTTGTACTACAATAATAATAAAAATTATTCACATAAAGCTGAAAAAATTTCTCCACGGCAGCTCCCACTAACAAAATTTGGCAACGTTTAACCCTCTAATGCCACATTTTTTGTTTGACTTAAAAAAATCATATTCAGTTAATTTTGGGATGAGAAACTTGAATCTGAATTTAGTTTTTTCCTGTGAGTACTCGTTGACCTGTAAGAGGTCAAACTTTTAAGCCCGCCTTGAGGCGGAGTTGGGCATTATCGTAATAATTTAAACAACATAAATAATTTTTATATTAGCATTTTTATGGGTGAAATTTATTCTTAAATTTTAATAAAATAATACTGTTTTTCATTTACTATTTTAAGGGTTATCATGAAAGTTGAAAAAACATTTTTTTGACGTTGAATTGCATAAATTTAGTTTTGAAGTGTGTGGAAATACTTTGTTGACGTGCGTAAAGATTCATATGATCCATCAAATACTAAACAAAGAAAAGTACAATATTCCAATAAGTACGAAAATATCTGTTATAAGATCAGCATGTTTGAAATAATCCGTTAAAAAATCATCGGTCAAAAAATATACAAAACAGTCGTATGGTGTTTTCAACGTTTTGAAATGCTCCGGTACTGACTTCTCGCCGTGAAAAACCACTTCATTTACATGAAGTTGATAATCTTTTTTTCTCCATAAAATATTTTTTATTTCGTGCGAATCATTTCGAATTTCAGTTGGAACTCCATTGAATCTACCAGAAGATGAGCAAGTTGGGCCATCCTCTTCTTCTACAAGTTCAACTTCTATGTTTCGCTTTTTCTTAGCTTAGCTGGAGACAATATATGCACAGCTTCAGCAGTTACATTTTCTTGAAAACTTTGCCCAAGACCACTAATATTGGAAATGTTTATGCTAGCATTTATGGCGTCTGACAAAATCTCAGCTGAATTGAGTAAGTGGCCTATTTCTTCTTCATCTGCAGGGCAAACAAAATCTGGATCATCCATATCATCTCCGTCAAAATCACCATCATTATCTTCTTCACTTGATTCGTCTTCTGATGGAAATCTTTCCATAAAGTCCAAAATCTCATCCTCCGTCATTTTCGACAGTTTTTTTTTTATGCTTACCTTCCATTTTCACTGTAACATATAAATATTATAAAATACAAAATTTTTGTGTTAATGCCCCAGTCCGCCTATAGACGGGCTGAGCAAAAACAACCACATCCAGTAGCGATTGTATTTTTTAAAATAAAAAATTAATATTTATTTCAACTGAACTTTTAAATACTCACCAGTAATTTTTTCAAGCCGATCTAAAGCTTTGAAATATTATTTTTTCGATGCACAATATTAACGTTTTTCACAAAGAATTAAAAATGACCGTTGCCGCTCAAACTCAAGATGACAATGTACCCTACCAGAAGGCTACCAGTCAATTGACTAGTCATTTGACTAGTAGCGACGACCACAACTTCGGTCACTGTCCCCAGTTAGTTTATTAGGGGCTTGGTGAAAAAAATGACCACAACATTTGTGTACGTGTGATTTTTTCTCTCTCTCTAACTTATTAATTTCACTTAATTAAAGCACATTTATCTGAACTGCTTACTCTGCTACTTTTTTGCCAGCCACAGATTACATAGGCATTGGTAAACTATGACTAGTCAATGGTTACAAGGAAACTGGTCACCTATTACTAGTCAATATTTACGTAGAAACTGGTAAAATGTAACTTTTAAATAAAAAACATAATTTTTATGTTATTTTTAATTGTTTTTATTATAATAAATTAAACAAATAAGTAATATAAATATATAAAAACAAAAACAAACCAATCCAGAATAACGCAGGTGGCACCAACGTAGTCTTCCTAACACTTTTTTTAGCTCCAACACACCTTGCTTTTTGTAAATATCTAAAATTTAAAAACAAAATATATAATCGTATAAATTAAATAGAACTTTTTTATTTCTTTTAGACATTATTGTTGTTACTTAACTTTATTAGCACTTTTATAAATTTTATATCACAGACCGAACGAATTGTATATTTTACAATAAAACGCGACGTCTCAAATGTTTTGGCATATGTACATTAGATGTTTCACTCTAACATACAGGTTAGAGAGGAGCAACTAATTATTTAAATTAATAAATGTGTCGGTCATCTCTACCAATCAAATGACCATTCAATTGACTAGCACTCTTAAATTCAATTTAAAATTTTTGCAAATGTGTTAGTGAAAAAATTTCGTTTGTGTTAGTTTTGGTCATTCATTTCTTGTAGGGTACTATTTGCCAAACGCGTTGGAGTGTTGCCACAAAATGAAAAGTTGTTGATAAAATAAACTTTAATTTATACTTAGATTTATTTATTAAATAAATATTGACAAAAATAAAAATTTTATAACGGTTTTTTGCTACCCCGCCTTGAGGCGGACTTAAGCATTAGAGGGTTAACACTTTTCACAATTTTTTTTATTGTTTTTTCATATTTTTTTTTAATTTTTTTTTCACAGAATTGTTTTAATAAAATATTTTTATTAAACAATATTTGAAGATTCGGATGAACTTTAATTTGAAAAATAGCTCAGCTGTGATTCCGCTACTACCTGGTGAACGTGCTTTGATATATTTACATTGTTTTTAATTTAAAATCTTGCAATTATTGGTGAAAAATATCTATATTTTGAAAAGAGTCACAACTCCAAAAAAAAGTGAGCAATTTTATCATTAAAATCACAAAATAAAACGAATTTTTATCAACAACACAGTATCAACTCAAAATACAATAAAATTTAAATTAAAACAATTTGATTGTTTTTAACTTGAATAAAGGCTCAAATCAAAAAATACCGTTTTTATGAAAATTAACCAAGGTGTATCTAACTAGGTGGCAGCGCTACTTCAGCTGATAATTTTTTGCTCTATGTGCTTTGTAGCTAACGAATGTCAAAAACTTCGTTTTGTTTTGGTTTGGGTACAAACATTTTTGTGCTTTTGACATTCTCCGGTTCTTTACACAGCTATGGTTGCCGTATTTTTGTATAACAAATCCTTACGCCGTCACCTGTATAATTACACCATGAAATTAACGTTACATTTCTATGTCCACTTTTGTATTAACTCAAAATATACCTTTTTTGTGATATAAAGGTAGTCACTACACTATTACAAAAATGGTCTCAAATTTGATTTTCGAGATGAAAGATTAATCGGAATTTTTACAGTACTTGATGTTGTTAGTTGATGTCTTGCAAAAAGTGAAATTTTAGAAATTTTGAGTTAATACCCTCTTGTTGATTAGGTGCGAAACTTACTCAAATAAAACTTTAAAACATTTTTGTATTGTAAACTGTAACGTTTGCAAACCGTTTAGTTTCTTGAGTAAAAGTGCTTTCCCTTTGCTTTTTGTACGGTTGGCAATATCTGCCTGGGTATGTTTACAACTACAAAACAAAAACGAAATGGAAAGTTGTTTCCATTCAAACAAATTTAATTTTTAATTTTAATTTTTAAAATAAATATTAAAAGAAAATAAAAATACAATCATAGTTACTATAGCTGACAAAGGTAATAAGACAGTGGTTATTTATAAAGACGAATATAAAAATAAAATGAAGGAACTACTAGAGGACAAATCTACTTACAAAATTATCAGAAAAGATCCTACACCACAACTGCAAAGAACAAATAACAATATAATAACAGAACTTCTGAAACGGAACCATATTACTAAGTTGAAAAAAATTAGAATGACATCTCATGCAGCTATGGCACCGGAACTTTATGGTTTACCAAAAATACATAAAGAAAACATACCAATAAGGCCAATTTCATCATCTCTGAAAGTGCCATGTTATCATCTATCGAAATATGTGGGTACAATATTAAAAAATCTCATTTCTCAAACTTATAACATCAGAAACTCTATGCAACTGAAGGAAAAACTCTGTGATATAACTTTAGACGAGAATGACATCATAGTATCATTTGACGTGGTATCATTATTTACTAATATACCTACACATTTAGCTATTAAAACATACTTGACAAATGGGATACCGTTAAGGAGCACACTACTGTTAGTAGACGGCGATTTTTGAAAATACTTCAATTCTGTATAACAGACAACAACTATTTCACATATGATGGACAGTATTATCACCAAACATATGGTATGCCAATGGGTAACCCATTATCACCGACGATAACAGATATTGTTTTGGACACATTATTAGACGATATTATTAATGAATTGAAAACAAAACACATATACCTAAAATTTATTTGTAAGTATGTCGACGACTTATTTGCGGTTATTAAAAAAGCGGACATGGAAATCGTATTAAAAACTTTAAACTCATACCAAAAAAATCTGCAATTCACTATTGAGATAGAAGAAAACAACGAAATACCATATTTGGATATGAAAATAATTAAATACAATAACAAATTAATAACAGACTGGTATGTAAAGGAAACCGCATCTGGCAGATTAATAAATTACCATTCCACCCAACCGATGATCATGAAAATAAATACGGCGACGAATCTAATTAACAAAATTCTCAACATCAGTGACAAACGATTCAGAAATAAAAACATCAGTAAAATAAGAAACATAATGACAAAAAACAACTTCCCGATATACATTACGAACAAACTAATAAACAAATGCTTAAATAAAAACGCAACTGGAAACAATAATAATGGAGTAGCAGAAAAAGTTTTTTACAGTGTACCATATGTACCAAAGTTGACGGAAAACAAAACATTAAAACAGATGATAAATGATAAAACAACAATAGTCACACATAGATCAAACAAGACACTAAGACGTCTTTTTACACAGGAAAGAACAAAACTTGACAAATTAGAAACAGACAATGTTGTATACGAAATAACTTGTCAAGGAAATGAAACAGAAATATGCAATAGAGTATACGTGGGAACAACAAAACGAAAACTCGGAACTAGAGTATCAGAACATGAAGCAGACATAAACAAAGGAAAAGAGACAACAGCTCTAGCCCAACATGTGAAAGAAACGGGACATAAAATAGATTTTAAGGGTGTCAAAATATTAGATAGAGAAAAGAGAGCGAATAAAAGATATACACTAGAAAGCCTACGAATACAGCAACGTATTAAAAAATCGATCAATACAAAAGAAGACAAAGACAACACCAAACTGCAATATTCAATTGCAATAACTTGACAAGTGAAGTTCTGTGATATTAGTTTTAAGTTTGCCTGTGATATTTTACATTAATTTTTATTATTTAAATTATACAATTAATTGTTCGTGCTGTCCAGTTTTATAATTTATTCAATAATGTAACTGAAGATCGTAAGTCAAACATAAAAATTAGTATTACAAAAATATGACAAAAAATAATAAAAAAATTGTAATTTGTTGCCAGAATTTAAAAATAAAAATTCTCCTGAAGACGTCGGAAAAAAGCTGACGAAACGTTGAGAAAAAAGATGAAATAAATTGGTTTTATTTGCATCCTAAGAATCAAGAAATCTGACCATAAATAGCCAAACGTGAAACACAATAAAAAACATAAACAAACGAAATTGGTCACAAAACATAAACACAATTAAAATGCTCTTTGTTAAAATTTTGATGCTACGAATTTTGAAAAAACATTTGTGTTGCGTACGACAAAAAATGTGTCCGGTATTTATAGTCAACCAAAAAAAACATGTTGCCTTTAAGATTTTAAGATAAACCCCAAATCAATTTAAAAGCAATTTAATTAACTTTCTATGAAAATCTTCCATTTTATTGACAAATTTATTTTATTGCTGAAAAATAACATATCGGCACTTCCAGAGAAAAGTCCACCATGACGAAAAAAATTAAAGTTCACCAACAGATTTGTTTTCTTGTATTATAAATTAGAAATATTTAAAATTAACTAAATTTAAGAGTTCGAAACTTTCCTTAGTTGTGATGACGAAATAATGGGCTACAAAGTTAGGCTTCTCGTTTTGGTAAGTTTTACTTAATTTCATGAGCATTTTTTCTCTATTTTTTATACTTCTAGGAGCAATTGCACAGTAATACTTGTATTTCAAAAATATTGCTACAACAACAACTAATCATAGAAAAATGAAGAGAAAGTCATTATATGTATGTATATCAATTAACCGTAAAATTTAGCCAAAAAGAGAATTTTTTGACAGTTGGAAGTTAGAGAACTTGCAAAATGTTGCTGGAGAAATTTTTGCTTGCAAGATTTTGCAACTAGTTTGAAGAGCTGTTTTTGTTACTTTTTGAATGAAATAATTTTTGTGAAATGAAAATAAAATTGAAATTTAACAATGGCAGAGGTAAATAGTTAGAATTGTGTTGATTTTTAACGTTTATAGTAAAATTATAATAAACAAAACATTTTATTTTATGCTAGAAACGTCTAAATATACAGTGCGACGTTGGCGTAAAAGCAGAACCAGTGAAGCCAATAATGTTATTTTTCTGGCTAAAATTCTTTTGCTTTGTTATTTCAATTGTTTACGCACCGATCAGCTGTTTTCTTGCAAGATTTTACTGGATACTGTGTGCGTACTTTTTAAGATATTTTCAGCCGACAGATTAAAATTGGTCTTACTCTCCCAAAAAAGTTTACTGAGTACTTGCTACAGGAAAAGTACGCAGACAGACCTAATATTTCAATGTAACGTAACGCCAGGAAAAGTAGCATTTATTTTCATTATCTACACGCTAACGATCCAAGTGCGTGAAATTTTGCGTGTTAACAAAGTGTTATTAACTTATGTGCTAATAATAAAAAAAATCGTTTATAAAACAAACATTTAATATAATACTAGATATACCAACGGACGACGACACAATCGTGCGTATTCCAGAATCGAAATGTAAATAATTTTATAAAGATTCAAAAAAAATTTATCTAAACGTCAAACCCACATACTTACATACATGTGAAAAATTAAATAATACATGAAATTAAAAACACAAACGAAATCCCTTCAACCACGGATGGAAATCATGGTACAATTGTACTTTTTATGGTACATTTTTAACCTTGTTGGTACCGTGGTACTACCGTGAGTTACTTGGTACAATTTAAAAATGTCAATGTTTCACTATATGGTAACATTAATTTCTCTAATATAATAGTCCTATCTACGAATGTACCTTTATGAATGTAATATTTAATATTTTTTTATATTATTTTTTATGTGTACTGAGTTTTTATAAAATTATTTGTTGAGTTTCTGTTTTTTATTGTATACTTCTGAATTTTTATACACATTTTGTGCGTTTCTGTTGTTATTTATAAATATTAACGGTCTAATTCATAAAAAAATATTTAAGGTTTATTACAGGTTTACTTGACAAATTTCCCATAGAAATATCTCAAATAAGCGCTTAATAAACCTGAAATATTTTTTATGAATAAGGCAGTAAAAAAATAGTAACGTTATGGTCTAAAAAGTACATTTTGTTTTCATAGTTGCTACAAAATCCAAGAAGTAATTTTCCTTCCCTGCCTCCAACTAAGCTAATTCAATTTACTGAACTCTCTTCCTTTACCTTGCGGCTACACGTTCAATAAATTGCTTTAAATTTTTTCACACATATGGTTTGTCAAAATTTGCTAAAATTGAAGTTGTGACGTAGGTTGCAAGCAATTTGATTTGCAATTTTATGTTCAAAATGCCGTCGTCGAGGAAACAATTAAAAATTTTCGCCTACATATTTTATTTCAGCAAAGAAAACTAATTCTGTTCAAAATTTTTTTCAAACGTAAAAATTATTTTAAAACAGCAGTTAAATTGAAAGAAAAATTGAATGAAGCGTTAAAAAAAAATTGAAGTCCACCTGGTATTCGATTCCCAAATGTATGAGTGTGGTAGTAAAAAATTGTGAATGTATTGAATTTTGAAACAAAAATTTAAGCAAAAATTGAACGTGTAGCCTCCAAGTTAAGTATTATGGCTTTCATACAGTGAAAAATAAGAGAAAAAAATTTTAAATCAAGAGAAATACTTCAAACACACACACACAATCTCATGTTTTGTTTCTTGTTTACTTGTGAGCTAATAAATGCGTGTGTAATATGCGTGCATGCGGTAGTAGTAACTTTAAACGCTTATAGCTCCCAAAATACTAAACCGATTTCAATAAAACATAGATTCTGCACATCTGTACCGAAAAACCTTTAAAACCATAAAATTAAAATTTTAAATTTTTAATTTTTGTTATTAAATAATATATCACGATTTGTGACCTATTTCCCACCTGCGAAAGAAAACGTTCGACTTACAATTTATATTGAAAACATAAACAAATTTTCGTATTTTATTGTTGTTTTCAATATAAATTGTGAGTCGAACGTTTTCTTTCGCAGGTGGGAAACAGGCCATTATTTCGCAATAATATCAGACCTGGGACATTAGTATTAAATTATCTAATGCATAAACCAAGTCAATGCAAACAGTGACGGATTTATCTTTGATACACAAAGTAGACCAGAGTTGTAAAAACTGACCTATGAAAAAAGCTAAAATCATTTGTGGTGCAGTCACTGCGAGAAAGGGACAACTGTAGTATATTTGTTATTAAGATGTTAACAAAATAATCAAAACAAACAAGAGAAAATCTGTACTTTGTGAAACGAACACGAGTACATACATACATACATACATACATACACATTTACAAAATTAAATTAAAGAATTTGTTGAACTCTAATGCAAAGGTAGTATTTATCGGGTAGATAAAAACCTACCTTTAAGTAAAGGCAAGTTGTGAGAGCGGCCCTTACTGCATTATTTTTCGCAACAAACTAAAATCTCAAAGTAATGCATTAATATTGCATTTTCACAAAATCATATGTGAAAAACGCACTAATTTTGCATTACCACTGATGCAGTAATGCAATATTATTGCATTATCACTAAATCATATTGTCCACAATAAAATTAGATAAAACGTGAATTTTTTTTATTAAATAACAGAAATAGTCAGGTGGTGGTTGCCGCACAGTACACTGGTTTTCCGTACAGTACACCCATGCCCTTAAACGGGACCGATTACTCGCTAAATCGAGTGCTTTCCACCAGACTGAAATTCCATAATATAATATAGGTTCTACAACCATCTTTAGCAATATAGGTTTTACAACCATCTTTAGGTCTTATTCGCCAAGTGGGGCCGATTTCGTTCCTGAAATTTACTAAAACAAGATATACATGGTTAATTAGTGTTTTTTTTTTATTGGGAATTATTACAATTTATGTTTAACATTTATTAACTCACTAATAATCCCAAATTATTATTTTACTTATTTAGTAAAATGTTTTTTTTTATTAAAAATATATTGAAATTGATTATTGAAGGGTTTAGCTGGTCCCTATGCGCATTTCACTGTTGCTAAAGCAGATCATGAGGGAACCTTTACCCAAAGTATCTTAGAACAACTGGAGTTATAATGTTATAAAGTTTCATTTAAACAAATGAGAAGCTCAACAAATGACAAAGTTGAAACAAGAACTCAATAAATAAGTAAAATAATAATTTGGGATTATTAGTGCGTTAATAACTGTTAAACTTAAATTGTAACAATTCCCAAAAAAAACACTAACAGCCCAATTATGAATACCAATTCCCTGGGAAAATGTTCCCTTCTCCCATCCCTGGTATTACAAATTAAAATTTCCCTAGAATTTTTTCTCCTTCCTCCTATTCTAAACACTTCCTAAAAAAGGGAAAACTACCAAGGGAAAAAGTATGAATTATGAAAATTAAAAAGGGGAAAACAATCGACTGTTTTTGGGAGTTTTTTCCTCATATATTTGAAAAGGAGTTAACTCAAAAATGTAAGTATTACATTAATAAATGAAAAAAAAAATTATTTAAATTTTGTTTTTAAGGTCGAAAAATAAAAATAGACACTAGATGCAACATTTACTGACCTTAATGCAGCAGCATCCAGGAATAGCTCGTGGGTTTTTTAAAGGTGAGAAGCAAGAACTGTAGAGATTCTGGCAAAACGCTGAAAGTGAATTAAATGCACTTGGACTACCAACCAAAAGTAGCAGCGATTGGAAAAAGGTTTATTTTCATGATATACTAAAAATTAGCAATTGTTTGAAAGTCTTTTCAATACAGATTTGGACTGAACAAAAGAAATATGTGCGGCAAAAGGCAGCACAAAATTTGCAATACCAGAAAGGAACAGGTGGAGGCCCAAACAAAAATGATATATTTTCAGCAATCGAACAATCCATATACGATTTAATAGCAATGAAAACTTCTACTAAACTTCTATTAAAGGTGTCACTGTAGATAGCTTCGGTCTGGGGTCGCCAAAAAAATTTTGAATTGACTGAATCGTCATATCTAACAGACGTAGACATGCAGCTTGTTCCACAAAATTTGCAACATCGCGAATATGCCTTCTTCCACAACCACATGAGAAGCTATACTGTACATTATTGAAGCCAACTTAAAATATTAAAATATTTACACAAATAAATTTATAGCATAAACTTTTATTAATTTCCCGCACTATAGCACAAGATAAAATGAAATTTATTTGCTGGTGGTTTAGCTTGGTCTATATGCATTTCATTGTTGCTGTAACAAATCATCAGTAGACTTCAACCACACATTTTGAATAGTTACAAACCTCTTATCTTATGCACAGACTTTCAAGAACTATTTGAGAATTCACAAATAATAATATTTTTGAAAATCACAAAAAAAAATAAGCATAGTAGGCTTAGAAACTTATACAAAACCCAGCAAATAATTTATATTCGATATGAATCTATTTTATTTTTCTACACCTTTATACAATTAGAAATCCATTGCATAACAATAAAAGTAACTATTCAAAATGTGTGGTTGAAGTCTACTGATGATTTGTTACAGCAACAATGAAATGCATATAGACCAAGCTAAACCACCAGCAAATAAATTTCAAATTAAAATATAATTATGACAATATGTCGAATAATGGATTTCTTAAATGTTAAATCTTAGATTTTATTTTTCATTTTGCCTTGTAGTTACTTTTATTGTTATCCAATGGATTTCTAATTGTATAAAGGTGTAGAAAAATAAAATAGATTCATATCGAATATAAATTATTTGCTGGGTTTTGTATAAGTTTCTAAGCCTACTATGCTTATTTTTTTGTGATTTTCAAAAATATTATTATTTGTGAATTCTCAAATAGTTCTTGAAAGTCTGTGCATAAGATAAGAGGTTTGTAACTATTCAAAATGTGTGGTTGAAGTCTACTGATGATTTGTTACAGCAACAATGAAATGCATATAGACCAAGCTAAACCACCAGCAAATAAATTTCAAATTAAAATATAATTATGACAATATGTCGAATAATGGATTTCTTAAATACAAAATAAAATGTTAAAAGCAGAACAGCTGACTCTGATTTTCTCACTCCCTTTTTTGCTATTCCCTCAAATATTAGAATAAGGGAGATTTTCCCCGGTTACAAGACATTGGGAAGGGAAAAATTTCCCCAGGAATATTCATAATTGGGCTCAGGGTTTCCAAATAATCGCAGATTTTTGTAATCGCGATTACGATTAAAAAATATGCAATTAATCGCGGTTATCGATTAAACGCGATTAATCAAGAAATTATATTATATTTTTTATTATAATTTTTTCTAAGACCAAAATAAATTGCGTCATGAGTTTTAGTCGAACTGCAGCCAAAAAAAAATTATTTATTTTGTCCTGAGTTTTTTAATTAAATTGTATTTTTATTTTTAGAAAATTGTAAGATGCACGTAAGATCGTAAGTTCGTAAATCAGAACTTGTTAGTAAAAAAGTGCTAAAATCAAGATCTTGCGCTCGAAATCAATTCATTTCAATCTGAATAGTCTGGTAAATGCGAAAATTCTTGATTCAAGAATAAAATCTTAATTCTTTTTAAGATCGCAGTTAATATTGTAATCTTGAATAAAATCTTATTTTAATATCGAATTCAAGATTTTGTTCTTAATAAAAATCTTAAATTAAGATCATATTCTTAAAAACTTAAGAATATAATCTTAAAATTAAGACCACGTTCTTATTTTAAAAATTCATTCAATAAATTAAGAACTTATACTTAAATTTGAGAACTTCAATCTTACCGAACAAATTTCAAGATTGAAATGTGAAAATTTATACAATCTAAATTGAAGAATTGTGTTAAATCAATCTTTTGATTGAAAACTTTTTCTTGGACGAAGTATATGTACATATGTACATATTTCTACTTTCTTAATTTATTTTTTATTTAATTTTTAATGAATGAACAAGTTCATATAAAAACAGTATTATATATAGCCTTTTTAAGGGAGGTTGTTCAATCATCATGATATAAATTCATCAGGTATGGACACTCAATTATAAATAACCTTTTTTTGGCATTTCTACGTTTTTTGTAATAATGCGAGGTTTCAAGATAAAGCAAACTGCACCTATCTGTCAACTGAATGAAAAATATTTGTATCAATTGCAATGAAATTTTTGAGATATTACGACGTTTTTGAAATAAAATTGGAAGAATATCGTTTCTTGTGTTCTGTATAAGTTTCTGTGAACCTACTCGCTTATTCTATTGGATTTCCCAAAAAAGCTTATGTAAGTATGTACATATTAGGGATGCCAATCGGGATCAATTTTTGGAAATCTCGCGATTCGGGATATTGTAAATCCCGATCCCGAGAATCCCGGGATTTTCAGGGTCTCGGGATTTCGGGATTTTCGAAATTTCGGCATCTAAATTTTTTTGGTAAAATAAATATTTTTTTTTAATAAATATTACTTTCATAACAAATTTTGTGCATTTTAAAACTTTAAGTTGATTACACTGAAAACCATAACTACATAAATATAAAATTTGTTTTTGTTTTAAAAATATGTATGTATATTTTTTCTATAATCTTAACAAAAACGAACATACATACATACATATCTATGGACTTTTTTAACGTTTACGTTAACCCGACAACAAAAAATTAGCACTTGCCTTGTATTGTATTCTACTTCAATTGTAAGGAGCTGTAATTGTACTCAATTGTTACCGAAAAGTAGATAAGTGGTAATTTTTTATAGCGTTGAGTAGTCGACATACACTGCAATTATGAACGAATTTCCGCAAGAAACTTCTCCCTTTTCCAAATAGATTTTTTTGTTTTCTCCAATTATTTGCTACTGTTTGAAATTATTCCGTGGAAAATTTTTCGTGGACTTTTATTCATAATTGCCATCATAATATAGAATAAGACGGAATAAATTTGTAAAACTTGTGAATTTTCCAAATGTGATTTTCCTTCCAAAGCTCATATGCTTCTTTTTGTTTTCAAAATAATTCTTAGTTGTATATGGTAGCCCCTTTGATGAAAATAACAGTGAAAAAGTAGTTAATTTATTTTGCTCTTGTTGTTAATTAATAAGAAATATGTCACGAATAGTCATTAAATTGTTAAAACTGCAGGTAAAAAATTGTATGAGACTTTTATATTTTATTTTTATATTTTTTATTTATTTTATTTTTATATTTTTTTATGCCATAAAATCAACGAAAGTGTCTATGTATAAATATATGTTTATATAAAAATTACTAAAAAATCCCGAAATTGAAATCCCGGACTTGAATATTACAAATCCCGGGAATCGGGATTTGCCAAATCCCGAAAATCCCGGGATTTCGGGATTCGGGATTTCCCGTTTGGCATCCCTGGTACATACACAATATAAGAGGTTTGAAACTTTTGTAAAGTATGGTTGAAGTCTATTAGTGATTTGTTAAAGCAACAATGAAATATAAACATAAAAGTATATATACATATATTTTGTATTAAAAATATTCATTTTTGTTTATTATTAGTTGAATTTGAACTGTATGCAAATTTGGCACAAATTCTTTGCTTAAAAAAGGGATGAATTTTTAATCGTAATCGAGCTATTAATGTGTGCGATTACGATTACAATGTGCGATTAATCGCGATTACGATTATAATCGCTAACATGCGAACCCTAATTGGGCTGTAATTAAAACGTAACAATTCCCAATAAAAAACACTAATTATATACAAGGTTCGAAATGTCTAAGTCTCTTTCTAAATCGGTTTATCAATACAGGTACGAAAAAGCGGTTTTTACCCGTAACTCAAGATTTTGGGGGTGTTTGAAAATTTCAAATACAGATTGTTGTTATGCTCGACAAAACCTACCAGAAAAATAGTAACACGTTCCAGGTATTTCCATTTCATTAAAATTTGTCACACAGTGTAATTGTAAGATAACCAAAACGAAAAAGTTTTTAACATTCATCAGATAAAAAGCAAATAAAAAAAAATTATTAGATAAAATACGATTACCATCTAATTAGATAAGCTTTGAAGCATTTGTGACATCGCAAACAAAGATGATAGTGTGTACTAGTGGCAACGTTTGTAATTTCCGATATTTTAGTTGTGTGCCACTGCGTTCCAAAACAAAAAACATATTGTGAATGGCATTGCTCCGAATCATCCTTGTTCTCAAAATCTCATTCCCCTTAATTAGTAGATTGACCGTCAACCAATTGACCCATAAGAGAAGTAGTTAGCAGCGACACACCAATTAATTAATCTCTTTCCTCATTAGCCTGATGTCCACTTCAACCTAGTATTCAGTAAATATTACCTACTTGAAATATTCCTAAACAACTTTAGAAATTATTTGTTTATTAATAGTTTTGCTAACTTTCTTGCATTTTTTTAAATAACTTATTTTAAAAATATCCAAAATTTTAAAAATCAAATAAATTTCTTGTCTTTACAGCGAATATCTTGCAACCTTTAAAAAAACTGTTGCTATGCATGAAGTTTTCTTAAGGCGTTTAGCCTCTCATACTGTTTTTCGCAATGACCAACATTTAAAAGTATTCCTCGAATACGATCAAGATTTGTGTGCTAAACCACGTAAAAAGACAGCCATATTTGGTGGTCTTGTCAAGTCTCTGGGAAAAACCACCGATGAAATACTTTTAGGAGTAACTGTACATGACGTTAATGATTTCTTCGAAAATGAGTTTCAATTTCTAACTGAATATAATGGGCACTTGCGTGAAGCTTCACTTCGTACCGAAAAAATGACACAACGTCACAAGGATGTTGGTGAATGTCATCAGAAAATCTCGAATGCTTTAAGGCAGTTGTCAACCGCTGAAAAGGGTTCCATGGAAACATTTTGCGCAAAGACTGCTGATATTTTTGAAAAGATCAAGGTACATTTTAAACTTAAAAACATATGTAATAACAATTGATAGTATAAATGTTTTCTGTACACAAATTATAAAGAACCTAGAAGTTCGTGTGGCTAGTGATCAGGATTTAAAACTTGGTGATACTCTGCGTTATTATCAACGTGATAGTGAAGCTGCCAAAGCCTTGTTATTGCGACGTCTACGTTGCCTGGCAGCTTATGAAGCCACTAATCGCAATTTAGAAAAAGTTCGAGCAAAAAATAAAGATGTCCATGCGGTTAGTATCAAAAATTATTCTTCAAAAAAATTGAATTTTTCTTAATTTCCGTCTATTTGCTGATAAAAATAATGGCAAAAAAACACTAAAAATAACTTCGTTATGTAATAGAGCGACTCACGTTGTATAAATGTGAAAACTGCGACTGTGTTATCCCTCTCAAATCATAGATTGGTCTTTTTAATGGGGGCTCCCAAAACATATGAGGGGTCTTGCGATGATCGTTCGTGAGCTGGACCGTTTCTAAAAGAACTCTATTTTTGAAGTTTTTTGCACATTTTCGTATTTTATTCCAACACAACATATTAAAAAAGGTACGTCATCTGAAAGATAAAAATAAATTCAGTAAAATGTGACACTCTAGATATGTAATACTATATGAACTTTAGCATATATAATAAATAGTTTTGACATCTTTTTCGTTTTTAGGATTTTTTCGTTTTTGAGCGTTTTTTTTAGTTTGGAGTTTGGAGATACAGCAAGTTGTCAAAATTACATAGTCAATATTGCATTAACTGATGGAACACACATTTTTTACATTTTAGTGTTAATTGTTGTAGTCTGTATATACACTGTCGGACAAAATAAAGTATAAAATATTTAAACGCATATAAGTTGCTAAAATAAAATTTGAAATAAACATGTTCGGCTAAAAAAGCAATTAAATTTCTTTTATTTCATAAGATTGTATTAAAAAAACAACAAAAGAATAATATTCAATCCCTAATTTTTGAAAAGTCATTACAAAACTAAACTTAGACAACATTTTTACACGACAAAATAAAGTATAAATGCATGTTATTATAGTTTAAGCTTGCAATATGCAGTTGATTAATATTTTGCTGCTCCACCTTTACTTATAATAACCTCTCTAAGAAGCTTTTCCATACTTAAAGCTAGATTTTTAAAAATATCTTTTGGAATCGCTCTCCATTCAACTTGCATTTGATTCCAAAAAGTTTACAGGTTAGTGCGCGATTCCATAAGGATTTTGTTATCCAAAATAGTTCATAGATGCTCAATAGAGTTTAGATCTGGGCTTTGAGCAGGCCACTCCAATTTTTCGATATTATTTTCTTCAAAAATCGTTTCGCCACCTTGCTTGTGTGTTTGGCATCATTATCTTGTTGAAATATAAAGTCCCCTAAACTCATTTCTTCAGCATTACTGTTAAGATTTTCGTGCAAAATGCTAACATAGTGATCTCCAGCCATTTTGGAATCTATTTTTACCAGCCGTCCAGCGCCCGCTGTTGAAAAACAGCCCCACACCATAAGACTTCCCCCACCATGTTTGACCGTATGAATAATGTTCTTAGATTTAAGTACTTGTGAAGGATGGCATCACACACGCTGTCGACGTTTTGAGCTTTTAATTCAAATTTGGACTCATCCGACCAAATCACTCTGTTCCAAAACGATTTTGGCATGTTAATGTACTTTTTTGCAAAATCTAATTGTTTTTTTATATTGGCCGCACGTAACAACGGTTTTTCTTCGCAAACGAACTTCTCAACTCGCTTCTTTCAAATATTTTCCTTGCTCTAGGTATTGATATACTATATTTTTTTGACAGATCCTTATATTTAATACAATCTTCACGGTCTTTTACCAATAGATCCTTCACATCTTTGGACAATGGTTTCATATCAACTTCCTGTAAAAATTCTTTTAATTAGTTAAAAATATATAATATTTTAAATAATATTATTATTACTCTCGCAATAAAACTGGAATATTAATTGCTTAAATTTAACTTACCTTTTATTTTCTATAAAAAAATAACAAAACACTTTCCCAGAATATTCAAAAAATTAAAATTACACTTTATTTTGTCGCACTTGTATTTAACGGCACCTTCTTGTTCAAAAGCAAGTAAAGAAAATAAACAAAATAATGATCAATGTGTCAATTATCGTTTTAAAAATAACAAGCGCATATAAATTTCTAACGGGATTGCAATTTTTTTATTTTCATTTTTAAAAGCGGCACAGTGAAGGAAAAACTATCAGCACAGCTTTTATACTTTAAATTGTCCGACAGGTATATGCTTATATACATATATATATATATATATACATACTTATATACATATGTGTGTATATATACTGTGAGCGTTAAATGAAAGTAAACACCACATGCAGTTTGAAAAAAAAATATTTATTACTTATAAATAAACATTGATATAAAAAAATTATATTAGATAAGTCTTTAGTAATTAAAGTAAAACAAAATATATTAAAACTAGAAATTTAAACAAAGGCACATAAGCAAAAAATTAGGATTTAATTATATTCTAATTATTTTACGCGTCAAATGAAAGTAAACAGAAGTATAAATATTAGAGAAAAGTTTATTTTTGATATTTTGTTGGCCGTTCTATTGATTTTAAGACAGCTAATAACCTCGTAGGTATCGATTCGATAAGTTTTCTGGTAACATCAGGTAGCATTTTACTCCATTCATCCTCCAGTGGAGCCTTATGATCATCCTTGCAAAAAATACGCATTTCTCCATCTTCTATCCACATGTCCAAACAGATGCTCGATTGGGTTAAGGTCCTGGGATTGCGGTGGACGGTCAAGTGTTTTTGGTGTATGATACAGCAACCATTCCTTCACAATTTTTGGTGGAATGATTTGCATCGTTGTTCCGTTGAAGTATCCAGTTCTGTGATAACAGCAATTTCTCCACACTAGGGGCAATATTGGGTCTTAAAATGCTGAGGTAATATTCTTTTTTCATTATCGATTTTATAAACACAAGATTAGCGACTCCCATCCCCAGACCAATACGGATCCTCCACCATGTTTTACAGTTTTAACCACACACTTATCATTAAATGTTTCATGTGCATTTCTACGTGTCTTCGGTGGTTTTTTTGGCTACTCTACCATGTAGACCATTTTTGTGTAGGCATCTTCTAACGGTGCTAGCAGTTACTGCTTTCTAACAGTTTTGTTGTATATTTTCTGCTATTTTTACAGTATTACAAGCTGGGTTTGCTTTCACTTCTCTAGCAACAGTCCTAACTTCTTTGTCTATGGGGCGGTTTGGGGGTCTTCCACGTGCTAAATCCTTTACTGTCCCTTATTTAGCGTATTTATCTATAATTTTTTTATAGTACAATGGTTCCTTTCAATAAGATTACGTATTTGTCGCAGTGATTTTCCCTTCTTATGCAAATCTATTATGATTTCGCGAGAATCACTTGAAGTTTGCTTTCCCAATGTCTATTTTTGACTATTTTGCACTAAAAGTTTTCTTTAATTCTACATAGACTTTGAAAGATGAGAATATTTATCACAATACTTTCCGATTATAGTTAGAAACAAACAAAAATGTAAGAAGTTCCCACCATTTTTGCATTTGCAGCATGCATATCGTCTTTGAGGTTGAAACTGTTTACTTTCATTTGACGCGTAAAATAGTTATGATATAATTAAATCTGAATTTCTTTTTTATGTCCGTTTGGTTTGTTTACCCGTTTTAAAATATTTTGTTTTACTTTCATTACTAAAGAATAATATAATAAAATTTGTGTATATCAATGTTTATTTATAAGTAACAAATATTTTTTTCAAACTACATGTGGTGTTTACTTTCATTTGACGCTCACAGTACATATACAGGCAAATCCCGATATAACGAACGCTATAATGTCAGGCCCATTCGTTATACCGAAAAATTTGTTATATCGCAAAGTTTTTTTTCAACTGTTATTTTAATTATTATTATTGTAGACACGATACAATACAATAAAAAGAATGAGGGTAATTTATTTTTAAATAAGCTACAAAATACAAACTATAGGAATCAAATTTTTTTTGCATTTACATTGCTGCTGTAGATTTTGCTTAATACTTTTTGCCGTTCGTTATACAGAGCACACACTTATCAAAATATTAGCTATAAAAAGTATTATTATTGCAAGCTTTTGCGATTTTTCATAATGTTTTGCGCCTTTTCTCGGGTTAATGACTTACCTTACAGCTTTAGCGAGTTTACCCAATTTTTTTTTGTTTCCATTCTTGCAATTTCTCGCAAATTTTTGCAATGTTCGCGATGACTGCGAGTCTGCAATAATATTACTTCTGTACAGTTTTCACGAAATTCAAACAATACATGTTAGACTTTGCTATTATGCAGCGGTTAAGAAGTTTTTGATAATATTCTCTATTTCGCATTTTCGCCGAATTTTTAGCATTAGCGATTTTTAATAAAAATGATTGCTCTTATGCAAAAACGACTGTTAAAGTTAAAGCATGTGTTAAAACCGGTTTTGCCATACAAAATTCGTTTGTTAAACCAACTTTAAATTTACCAACTGTTTTTGCAATTTTTTTTTTGCGAATTTCTGTTTTTAATTCGAAAGATGCAATTTTTTTAAAGTTTTTGGGTGTCTTTATTTATTTTTATTTAGGGACTTAAATTTTAAAACTTTTTTGAATCTTCATAATGTTTGCCCTTTATCCGGAGGTAATAACTCAATTTTAGTTTTGGGTTTGTTTTCAATATTTGGAATTTCAAGATTTATGCCTTTTAATATTTAAGATACTTTTATTAATTTCAAGGCTTTTGCATTTATTTTTATTTCAAGTACATAATAATTTTTTTTTTTTTGCATATTATGCAAGTTAAACTTTGCATAATATGGTATCTATGGGCTACAAATATATCCATAGCAAGGCAGAGATTTGGAGTAGATCGAATTCTTGAAGGCAAGTTCATCGAACTATGCGAAGTTTGTCGGTCGCCCCAATTATGCTTAAACCATTATGGAAATGAAACAAAATAAGAGTTAAATTTATTTTGTACGTTTTGGTATGAATAATTCGGTGCAATAGCATGTACAGCAAAACAATACTTATTAAACCTAAAAATAGCTGAAATGGAGAAAAATTAATTATAAATGTCTCAGAAATCATAAACATGTTTCGGATCCAGAAATGGAATACTCGAAATACATATATGTACATATCGCTCATTTACTTCAATAGTGGCATAACTCAAAAAATGGGTTTTTTGAGTAAATAATGCAGAAAGATTCGGCATTCCGTATTTTATCTTGTGTAAAAATTTCATACAAATAGCTTATACCATCACCTCCTGAGAGAAGATTTGTTTTTCATTTCTCCATTCAGTTGTATGCAAATTGAAAACTTAAAACGCGTTTTCTGTAAAAGTGGTTTTTTTGAGTTGTGCCACTATTGAAGTAAATGAGCGATATGTATATACCCCACACCCAAATCATTTTTTTAAATGGTTGGTCAAACCAATAATGGGCTAACGATATATAAAACGGAATGTGTTTTTTTTATTTGTTTGTTTTTACCTTATAGGAGACCATACCTCTGGACGAATCTTTCTGGAATTTTCACAACATTTAACTGGGACTCTGGATTAAATTATAGGCTCTACGCGTACTTTTACGTCCACTTTTTTAAATCATGTTACTCCTTCCACATAGTACTTAACAAGTTTTATAATATTAACAAGCATAAATCTGCCATTTGTGGACCATTTAAAAAAAATTCATATGAAAAAGTCCATTAAATTTTTTTTGGGGAGGGAAGACGGTGTCGCTAATTGCCCGCCTCAGTAATTGATTAAAAAATAACTTGGTTATCTATCGACCAATTTTCACAATTTTTTTAATATCGGGAGAGGAAAAAGGAGGCAAGTGTACTCCTCAAAAATTGATTATATCAAATATTTTTGTCATTTATGAACCAATTTTCAAAATTCATTTTGCATATGGAGAAGGGTCCTCTAATTTTTTTTTATTGTATGGAGAATAGAGTGACCGATTATTCGACTTTTTCCAAACCGGTTCTCGTGTAGTTCGAATACTTGAAATTATGAAAAACACGGTTTTGGTTTTTACAAATTCATTTTAAGTAAATAAATTACTATGCAAAAGTTTTGACTTTAAATTGCTTTCTGAAAAACATATTTAACCAGAAAAAGTTCAAGACGGATGTTGTAGATGAGCCAGAACTACTGATTACTTTCGGACATTTAAAACCACTTAGCTTTACCTTTGCCACAACCACTACTTTGTGGCCAGAACGCTCAAAGAACTGTTACAATTCTGTTATTTATTTATTTATAATACATATTCTACAAAGTAAATTTGCAGAATATGGTTGCACAAAAATGGACGGGAGACTAAGACCATGTGTCCATGATGTTATTAACAGTATTCTTAAAAATGTTTTTGTGACTGACTGTACACGACCTTTGCCTTCACATAGGAAGTAGCAATGTGATTGTTAAGGAAATTCCACAAAAGAACCGCAAAAGAACCGCAAGAGCGAGAAGCAAAACTCTCGAAGGCCAATAAACAACAGTGGCCTGGTTGCATTTAAGAAATAATTGCCAACGACGCGTGATGTTGACTCGACCAGAGCTGCTTTAGGACTGCCAATTTTAATTTATAAAATATGCTAATTATGTCTAAAAATGTACCATGTGCTTACTTACTAAACCTGAGCACGAGCCATTTGCTTGTTTCATCTTCTTGATTTACATTATGTTATTGTTCTCGCTTTTTAGCGCTCTTGATTTTATGAGAACACTAAAATTGTTATTCCCTTTTATCAAAAGCAATCTACCAAACATAGGCATTAGTTATTGTAGTGTCGAAGCATATTTCACTATTGCATACCGATTGATTGATTGATTTAAACGGGCTAAATGTAAAAATAAGTGTGTGTGTAAAGAAATAGGAAACAACGTAGATTTTTGAGCGGGTTAGTTCGCTTGAGATACTTTTCTAAGTTTTATAATTTATTAATTTAAGACTCAAAAAATAAAATACCTATAAAAATAATATCACAATGTATGTAATTGTAAAAAGTTTTATACAAACAATGGTTTTGTTTGATTTAAACGGGCTAAAGTTCGTATCGCTTTTTTAAGCCAATTTACATGTGATAATTATTAATGAAGAAATAACACTAAAGTTAGTTGTAAATATTCTGACTAACACATAGTTGAACGGAAAACCTAGCTGTTTTCGAAGGCCACTAAACCTTCATCATCAGCGTCCTTTTGTGTTTTGTCTGCTTTATATCGTAACTTTTATGCAAATGGAATATGTGAATTGTATTGATTCGTCGTATTTCAATTTGCTGAAAGTTTTTTTTTTGTAATGAAAGCTCACATTTACCATCTCTAAATTTAAAACAGTCTTGCCATTGTCGTTTGTTCTTTACTAATTATGCACATGTTAAGCTATGTATAGACGATTGTCAGATCTGGCAATGTGCTTACAATGTACTGGCAATCGAAAATTGCCAGTACAATATTCCTTATCAGTTCACACGGTTGGAAGAAAATCTTACAATTTATTGCCAGACGGTTGTATGGCAATAAATTCAGCTGACAAAATCGTCAGTCGAAAAGCTGTCAGTTCACACGGTTGTCATATGCACAAATTGTCAGATCTGTTGTTAAGCGTTGCCAGACTCAAAGCATTTTTTAGAAATTGTTAAATATCAATCGTTTGTGTTTGTTTTAAATGTAACAAGTGAATGTATAAATTATTATGGACCATAAAGAAGTAATTGCAATAATTTTGTATGCATATATTTTATTATAAATGTTTTATTTAAAATCAAGCGTGTGCAGTGTTGCAAATAGAAATAATTCTCTTACAATGACGCCATTGTTAGATGCATAAACTTCGCGCATCTGACAATATTAAAATGTCTGACAAATATCTGGCAATAATTTTACAATGTGTTCACACGATTGTAAGATGTCTGACAATTTGTTGTCAGCTGTCTTGCAATGGACTGACAATGCATTTTCTGGCAACGACGTCTGCAATATTGTAAGATCTGACAACCGTCTGTACATAGCTTAAGTTGATTTGCTTATTTTTGTTCTACTTAAGGCAACCTTTATTAGTTTTTTAATGGGTGTTTTTTATTGAGGTATAGAACTTTAAGTTGGCATCACTTTTTTAACTGGCGTCCATTTTGTCAGCTGTCAAGTGATTAATATTTAGTTTGGTTTGCCATTTCATTATGAACAGGTTGACAAAAGAACAACGCTTGTAAATCGTGCAAATTTATTTCGAAAATAATGGTTCAGTTCGCGAAGTTTACCGCAAGCTCCGTCCATTTTATGGTCGACATAATCGTCCATCAGAGCAATTAATTCGGTTAACCATGGATCGTTTTCGCACTACGTTTACTCTATGTGATAATACGCATCCGCAGAGACGTCGAACAGTGCGCACCGAAGAAACAATTGCCGCTGTAGAGCAAAGTGTTGAAGAGGACCCGAATGAATCGATTCGACACCGGAGACCGGTATAGAGCCATGATAACCGACTATTTTGTTCCCGAATTGGATGGCATGAATGTGGATGAGTTGTGGTTCCAACAAGACGGCGCTAGGAAAGGAAACATTCGATGAGCGCATAATTTCGCTGAATGGACCTGTCAATTGGCCACCAAGATCGTGTGATTTGACACCATTGGAGTATTTTCTTTGGGGATATGTGAAGTCGCTCGTCTACGCCAACAAACCAGAAACGTTAGGGGACTTGGAAGCCAACATTCGTGGCGTTATTGCCAACATACGGCCCCATATGCTCGAAAAAGTGGTTGAAAATTGGACCTGTAGAATTGGCTTTATTCGAGCCAGCCGCGGCGGCCACATGCCCGAAATCATATTTAAACACTAATGGCATAAAATTATCCTTCCAATAAAGCCAAATTGATGAACATTAAAACGATTTTCTTGTGTTTTATTTCAATTCGAAGTTCTATACCTCTAAAAAAACACCCTGTACAATCAAGTATATTTATTTAATTTTTGCTACAGGCCCATGGCTATTAATTTTAGTTTATTTTAATTGTTATTATTCGAACTTCATTTGCTTCTATACTTATGATTTAAACGGGCTAAAGCTCGTATCGCTTTTTAAGCCAAATTACATTTGTTTTGTTGTTGGTTCTGTGTTCTCTATATTTACTATATAATCAATTACAATAACCACTACAAAGAATATCCGCTTTTGAAAAAAATACAATACTGTGCACTTTTTCATGGCTTGTGCTCAGTTTTATTACTTACGTTTCAGATTTAAATTCAATTCTTGTTTCTTGATATTTACAAAACTAGAATACATGTACAAAAGTAGCAATACAAACAAATATTTTTGGTCTGTGGTGGATAATCTACCTCTATATAAAATATGAAGCAAAATGCCAACAAAACTAAAAAACACTTATTACAAATAGATTTTGACATCCATTGCACACTATAAGGCGAATTTAATTCGCTTCTGCGAATTACACTGAACTTTTACACTGAAAAAAAAACACTTGGGAAAATCAACAGAACACGTTGGCCTAAGTTTTAATATAGTAAAAACTAATTTTATTGCAAAATATACAAATCGACTAAGTCGGTTTAAAAAAAAAACCCACAACCGTATTCCTAAAATACAGTGTTTTAAAACCGGTTGAAAAACCGAGACGCAAAGTGCCCGCCTTTAAGAAGTGATATCAAATAATATCATATGTGGACCAATTAAATTTTTTTCATGCGGAAGAGTTCAACTATATTGTTTTGTGTTTGGTAATAAAGGGGAGGCGGGGATTGAAGCGCCGAAATGTGCCCACCAAAAATGGATTATCCAATTACTTTGTCGTTTTTGGACCAATTTTCAAAATTCTGTTTGCATATTGCAAAGGTCCTTTAAATTTTTTTATATATCGGGGGAGGCAAAGTGCCCGCCTCGAAAATTTGTTATCAAATATCATTTCTGGACCAATTTCCAAAAATTTCCAAAAATTGATTATCAAATATTTTTGTCGACCAATTTTCAAAATGCTTTTTACAAAAATCAATAATCAAATATATTTGTCATCTAAAATTCTTTTTTCATATGGAAAAGGTCCACTATTTTTTATTTTTTTTTAATGTGTTTTTGGGGGGGGGCGAAGTAAAGTGTCCATACTTTAAAAATTGTTTATCATATAAATTCATCGTAATAAGATTTAGACAAATTTCCAAAATTCTTTTTTCATATGGAAGAAGTAAATTTTTTTTTGGGAATTTGGAAATTTCCAAAATTCTTTTTTACCGGTGCGGTGGCCGCAAATCGCCCGATTTTGGTTTTTGCTTATGCAAGAGGTCTACCAAGTTTCGCCCTCTCCTCTCCCTCCTAAGATTTAAAAAAACTTGGTAGACCTCTATCATATGCGAAAACCAAATTACTTTGTCATTTCTGGACCAATTTTCTAAATTATATTTGCATATGGTAAAGGTCCATTAATTTTTTTAAATTTTTTTTTAAATTAGTCTTGAATCGATATACCGATAAAGTTTTTTAAAAACTTTCGATAATGAATCCACCACCCCTGATGTGCATATGTATGTATATATGTAGATACAAATATGGACTTGTTTTAACCAATCTACTATACATAAACGAGAGCATAAATAAAATTAATCAATATTGAATAAAAATTTGCAATATGAGTCTTCTTCATATCGTCACCTAAAATGCAAAATAACGTAACATTACTTTTCATAAGTTTACAGGAGAAGCAAATATGTAAGTGCATAAAATCGAAACTATTAGAGATATTAAGTCAAAAAGTTTTCTCGTACTATCATAGAAGAAATGACAGTCTGGAAGCAAAGATTTTAGATCTTGCATATTTTGCCATTTCTTTTTGGAAATGGCAAGTCTTTGCAAATGCAATCGCTTACATTTGCTGATTTCCAGAATTTCCGATAGTCCTTTGTGGAAGAAGCCAATAGTCATCCTTAATATTGGTTTTGTAATATATGACTCTTGTGGAATCGTACGCCAAGCGTACACATTTTATTAATTTCACAACACTTGATTTTCTTTCCAATTTTTTAAAAAAAATTTCAGAATGATAAAAATTTGTACTAAAACTAAGATGGAATTAAATTGAATACACATAACTAAAAATGCAATGCTTATTTCCATTAAAAACAGGAAAATAAGTGATATGTAATTTTTAAATTAGTATGAGTGACGTTATACCTATTGCTTAAGAAAATCATGCACTTGATGATACACATGTGTAATATGATGTAGTGAATGGTAAATCAATAAAAACAAATTAATTTTAAATTATTTGATGATACGTTAATTTGTCCTGCACAAGACCATTCATAACACCTTCCAAGACATGAGAGATTTTTTAAATGCTTTACTACAGCGAAATATTATAAAACAAACGCTAAGCAACACTGTTGGCAAGACAAACAACTGAAACAAATGTCTTGCCAACAGTGTTTTTTATCGTTTGTTTTAGAATAGTTCGCTGTAGTAAAGCATATGAAAAGTCTCTAATGTCTTGAAAGGTCTTATAAATGGTCTTGTGCATGACACTTATACGTTATTTTGCATTTTAGGTGACGATATGCTGTATGCACACATATAAAAGTTATTACATTTATTTATCTATGTACTTAAATTTGAAATTTATTTGCTGGTGGTTTAGCTTGGTCTATATACGTATTTCATTGGCGCTTGAACCAAATCATCAGTAGACTTCAACCACAAATTTTCAACAGTCACAAACCTCTTACTTTATGCACAGACTTTCAAAAACTATATGAGAATTCATAGAATAATAATATTTTTGAAAATCACAAAGACAAAATAAGCTTAGTAGGCTTTGAAACTCATACAAAACCCAGCAAATAATTTATATTCGATATGAATCTATTTTATTTTTCTACACCTTCATACAATTAGAAATCCATTGGATATCAATAAAAGTAATTACAAGGCAAAATGAAAAATAAAATCTAAAATTTAACATTTAAGAAATTTATTATTCGACATATTGTCATAATTATATTTTAATTTAAAGTTTATTTGCTGGTGGTTTAGCTTGGTCTATATACGTATTTCATTGGCGCTTGAAATAAAATAGATTCATATCGAATATAAATTATTTACTGGGTTTTGTATGAGTTTCAAAGCCTACTAAGCTTATTTTGTCTTTGTGATTTTCAAAAATATTATTATTCTATGAATTCTCATATAGTTTTTGAAAGTCTGTGCATAAAGTAAGAGGTTTGTGACTGTTCAAAATTTGTGTCTGAAGTCTACTGATGATTTGGTTCAAGCGCCAATGAAATACGTATATAGACCAAGCTAAACCACCAGCAAATAAATTTCAAATTATTTACATATTTAAAAAATCAAATATTTTTGTCATTTCTAGACCAATTTTCAAAACTTATTGCGTATGTATATGGAAAAAGTATACTAATTTTGATAATTGGAAAAGTTTACTAGAATTGGTTTATTTTAATTAGGGGAGGGGTTAGCAAAGCACACCGGGTTAAGCTAGTTTTAATTACTATTTATAGAATGACTCATTTCTGATAGTACAAATGGTAAAGTTTAATGCTCATGAACGGTCACTACTAGACCCCTTAAATGTTTTGGTAGTTTTAGGTAGAGAGGGGTAACACAAATTTTTTTGTGAGTCGCTCTAATTTATAAATATTTATGTACATATGTATGTATGTATAAATACATATGGATATGATTATTTTCACTTTGTATTTAACCATGAATCAAGAAAACACTCAGCCGTACAAAAAAAATTCTAGTTCAGATCTACGTCAATATAGAATACACACGTGTGTTTCTTGTATGAATGTGTGAGAGATAGAGTACATTCAACAAAAGAATTTACATATGTATGTACATATGTACTTTGCTTAAAACAAAATTCTTCATCTATGTCACAGGCAGAAAATAAAATAACGGAACTGCGCAATGCCCAATCTTGTTTTCTTGATTCGTGCTATATCTCTTTATATCATGATTAATTTGGTTTTATGTACATACTGCGAGCGTCAAAAGTAAACAACACATGGAGTTTGAAAAAATATTTATTACTCAAGCTATGTACAGACGATTGTGAGATCTTACAATATTGTCCGATCTGGCAATGTGCTGACAATGTACTGGCAATCATTTATCTGACAAAATCATCAGTAGAAAAATTGTCAGTTCACACGGTTGTCATATGCACAAATTCTCAGATCTATTGTAATGCGTTGCCAGACTCAAAGCATTTGTTAGAAATTGTTAAATATCAATCGTTTGTGTTTGTTTTAAATGTAACAAACTGCATTAACTTCGCGCATCTGACAATATTAAAATGTCTGACAAATATCTGGCAATAATTTTACAATGTGTTCACACGATTGTAAGATGTCTGACAATGTCTTACAATGGACTGACAATGCATTTTCTGGAAACGACGTCTGACAAAATTTGTCAGTTCACACGGTTGTAAAAAATTTTGAGCACATTTTACTGACAATATTGTAAGATCTGACAACCGTCTGTACATAGCTTTATAAATAAACAATGATATACAAAAATTTTATTATATTATTTTTTAGTAATGAAAGTAAAACAAAGTATATTAAAACGAGTAAACAAACCAAACGGACATAAAAAAGAAATTCAGATCTAGTTATATCATAACTATTTTACACGGTCAAATCAAAGTAAACAGTTTCAACCTCAAAGACGATATGCATGCTGCAAATGCAAAAATGGTGGGAACTTCTTACATTTTTGTTTGTTTCTAATTATAACGGGAAAGTTCTGTTTTAAATATTCTCATCTTTCAAAGTCTATGTAGAATTAAAGAAAACTTTTAGTGCAAAATAGTCAAAAATAAACATTGGGAAAGCAAACTTCAAGTGATTCTCGCGAAATCATAATAGATTTGCATAAGAAGGGAAAATCACTGCGAGAAATACGTAATCTTATTGAAAGGAACCATTGTACTATAAAAAAAATTATAGATAAATACGCTAAATAAGGGACAGTAAAGGATTTAGCACGTGGAAGACCCCCCAAACCGTCCCATAGACAAAGAAGTTAGGACTGTTGCTAGAGAAGTGAAAGCAAATCCAGCTTGTAATACTGTAAAAATAACAGAAAATATACAACAAAACTGTTAAAAATCAGTAACCGCTAGCACCGTTAGAAGATGCCTACACAAAAATGGTCTACATTGTAGAGTAGCCAAAAAAAACCACCGAAGACACGTAGAAATGCACATGAAACATTTAATGATAAGTGTGTGGTTAAAACTGTAAAACATGGTGGAGGATCCGTATTGGTCTGGGGATGGGGGTCGCTAATCTTGTGTTTATAAAATCGATAATGAAAAAAGAATATTACCTCAGCATTTTAAGACCCAATATTGCCCCTAGTGTGGAGAAATTGCTGTTATCACAGAACTGGATACTTCAACAGAACAACGATGCAAATCATTCCACCAAAAATTGTGAAGGAATGGTTGCTGTATCATACACCAAAAACACTTGACCGTCCACCGCAATCCCAGGACCTTAACCCAATCGAGCATCTGTTTGGACATGTGGATAGAAGATGGAGAAATGCGTATTTTTTGCAAGGATGATCATAAGGCTCCACTGGAGGATGAATGGAGTAAAATTCTACCTGATGTTACCAGAAAACTTATCGAATCGATGCCTACGAGGTTATTAGCTGTCTTAAAATCAATAGAACGGCCAACAAAATATCAAAAATAAAGTTTTTTCTAATATTTATACTTCTGTTTACTTTCATTTGGCGCGTAAAATAATTAGAATATAATTAAATCCTAATTTTTTGCTTATGTGCCTTTGTTTAAATTTCTAGTTTTAATATATTTTGTTTTACTTTCACTACTAAAGAATTATCTAATATAATTTTTTTATATCAATGTTTATTTATAAGTAATAAATATTTTTTTTCAAACTACATGTGGTGTTTACTTTCATTTGACGCTCAGAGTATTTTTATCAAGGTTGGAAAATAAGACTGCAATAAATATCTATGCTTTTTTCCTATACTTAAAATAAAATTATTCAAGGTTATAGAATACCGAAAATTTTCTACTGCGTCTGCGTGAGGCTGTTTATATACGAGTATTTAGTATTTATTCTCATTTCGTCATAAAAATTTTAATACAGGAAGGATATCAAAAAGTTTCAAATAATGTGTTTTAAGATTTCTCTTCACTTGACATTGATTATGCTTATAGTGTAATCACACTCACATGGTTTTAATAAAAGTTGGTTTTAACCTTAAAACCAGCTGCTAAAATTTGGTTTTACGATACAAAATGGTTTTCTTAAAACCAACTTAAAACCTTTTTTGAATTGGTTTTAAGTTGATTTTATGAAATGCAACCTTGTTTCCGCTGTGCTAAATTCAGTGCTACCAAGTTAAAATGACCGGGAGCGGCTGATAATGTTTAGTTAATAAAAATAGATACCAATTAGTATATTTTCAAGTTAAACATGGATTCAGCCGAAATAATAATCAAAAGCTTAGGGGGAAAAATAATATTTTGGTCGGAAAACGAAGAAAATATTTTCAGTGACCTCTTTGAAGTGAAAACAGACGATATGACTGACATTTAACTGCCGATAAAAAAGTTAAATTTTTTAATGTATTTGTGAATTTTGTGTACACAATAACTTGATTTCCAAGCACTTCTTCGCTTTTTATAGGTTAAGTTAGGAAGGGTGGTGCTATACCGCACCTCCACTTGGAGACCCAATTTGGTCCGTTGTGATGCCCTTCTATTGCCAAAAAAAAAACTAATATTTACCCTCCCATTTATAGCCAGAAGTGACCATCATCCATCATTAATGCCTATATTTTACACTTCCCTTTATCAGTAATGCTTTAATGGAAAATTCTGCTCAATCATCTAAGCCTACGACGTTGCAGCTTTGGGCAGTGAGAGATAGGTTTCTGGTTCCTCTTCATCCCTACTACAATCCTGCGTACTTTTACCGCTGCCTAGCTATCGACGCAAAACGTTACCTTCTCACCTTCAGCTACATACCTGGCCACCGTGGCCCTGAGGATTGCCAAGATCTCAGCCTGGAAAACCCTGCATTCATTTGTCTGAAAGATTTACGAATGTTCGTTTCCAAGATATAGACACCAGCCCCTGTACCTTCCCCATTTTTTATCCGTCTGTAAAGACTGCACTATATTCATACAGACTATCGAATTTTACCCAATATTACCTATCTGGAATTACCATTAAGGGTGTTCTACTAAAATCTATTTCAGCGACCTTATAGTCCGTAAACCCAGGAGTTACGGATTCCTGATCACTACCTTCTTTTGCCGACCCCAGTTCCTTCCAATGGAGTTCCTGCATGCGTAGTAGGCATTAAGCCCTTCTTTAGCCTTTCCTGCGTTTTTTTTCAAGAAATCTTGCTATCTAGGAATACAAGCAGGTATTTAGCTCCCTCTTCCGTTCGCTCCTGTTAAAATTCCTAAGAATTTCGTTCTTTGCCAACAACCAGAATAGAGGCTTTCCCTTCCCATACTCGAGTTGATGATTTTGCTATTAAGCACGATGACTATCCACTCCACTAGAAAGTTGTGTACCCTAAAAATACAAATACCTAACACGCGTTAGTTCGTCGTCGAGATTTGTGCGTTTGAAAGCTTTACCGCATGAAAAATTGCAAGTTACACAACACGCAATATAAACGCCTCTTCTATCAGCTTTTTTATTTATTTTTACATTGAAAAATTGACTTGGAACATTTTAAATTTCGTTTTTATGCAATAAAACATACATTTCAAACTCTTAAATAAGATTATCCTCCATGATTCTAATTTTTTGTTTTTTATTGTCTGCTGGTTAATTGTCAAAACAACACAACGCTTTAAAAAGTTGAAAGTTAACCAACTTTCTGTGGCAAACGCGTCAAAGAGTTTCATATGTAACTTGTATGCAGAAGCACTATTTAAACTTTTTTTTGACAGATGTACTTTCACCTTAAGAATCTCCAGCGCCTCCCTAATAGCTTCTATACTTATGTTGTTAAAGGCTCCCTCAATGTTGCGGGTATCAATTGTGTTTCTCATATGCATATCAATCAGTCGTTCTAATGTTTTCAAAAGAAACGACGATTGCCTGATTGGTTTAAAATCCTTCGGCTTTGAGTGGCCTGCCTTACGTGCTTTGTCTATGAAGATAACCCTAACCTCTCTCCAGCCTTTTGGTTTAAACCTTTTGCTTAAGACACTAGTACCCTGTGACATTCTGCAACATGGCCGGAAAAATACCATCTGGGCCCGGTGATTTATACTATTCAAATGTATTTATTGCCCATGTTGCTTTTTCCAACGTCACTACGACGTCCACTGCTCGTTCCAATTCCGGTTCCGACAAGTAGTTAAAATTAACATCCATCGTTGCCTCTTCCCCTACTTCCCTACAGCCAGCAAAGTGAGTGTCCATCAGAACAAAAAGTGTGAGCCGGATTCCGCCCATGCGCCATTCGATCTTTGAATGTTCCCAGGAGCCTCGATCTCATTTACGGAATCAATCTCGCAGTATTTCCTCCATAAGGCTCTTTTTCGCCCTTTTGAGATCACCAGTCTCAATCCTGAGAGTTTCGCCCTATTGAACAATCTTCTAATCTTCTTACCTTATCCTCTGTGACAGGGACATACAATGTGTAGCCCGTGGCTCTTAATCCGCAAACCCTATTTTTATTAATACAGGGTCCTTGGATAAGAGGTACGTATACTTGCGACTTATTGAGGTGTATTACTAGTTCGGCCGAGGCTGCCTTACTGTGGTACAGGTTTATCTGCACCACCCGCAGCCTTCTTGGGATCATCCGACTTAGTAAATCTAAATCTTACAGTCCTCAAGCCGAACTTCACAACACCCCCCAACAACTGCAGCCTCCTCATGGGTTTGTCCTGAGAGGTGAGTTCTGCGCTGCCAGTACTGTCAGTATGATTTCCATCGATCTGACGGGTGGTGGAAACCACGCTGTCACCATTGCCCGGAGAGGCAGATCTAAGGCTGAAATTACCACCAGTTTCGCCTCCGGGCGAAGGTTCCCACTCCCGTCAACGACGGTTTAGAATTGTAATTCCTCCTCCTTTTCTACCCCCGTTAGGCCGATTTCATCGTTGAACCTACTTTCAACCACCTGCCATAGTTCAGGATTGATCCTCCCATCCGGAACATTTCTATCCATGACAGCCGCCCGAAGGCCACCTTCCTGGCTCGCCGAATTTTTTTGAGGAATATGAATACCCTCCATTACCCACTGAGTCATTTATCTGCTTAGGTCCAGAGTCTAAGAGATCCGCCCCTAAAATCCGACGGCTAGTTGATATCAGTGTGATTTCCTTCTCGTTGTCCGACCCCAATGACAGATCTCATAGGTTCTCACTGACCCCTGCAGCTAAGTCACCCGATAGAGCAATGTTCATCAACTCCCTCCAGTTCTTTGAGTAACTGACTCTCCTGTCTGAGCAAATTCTCATGCAAAAGAGTCAGCAGCTTGTCTCGCCCCAACGCATCGTTCGTGGAGTCAACGTCACCGTCCTTTTGAAAATTTTTTTGTGAAGCATCTACCTTGTGATTTGAAATTAATAGAACGCGAACTCGTGGAGCTAAACTACATCTGCAGACACGCTGCAATGATTTAGACAGACAAGTGAAACGTAGCGTTCGCCGTGACGAAAGAAAGTGGCTGGACGGAATCAGCAGGGATGCTCAAATGGCGGCGGATAAGCACCGTACCGGTGATATGTATAGGGCGCTGAGGAAACTCACGAATGCTCACATAACATGTCATAGGTCTTTAAGAGGTGCCAACGGTGTACTTGCAATAACAGCGGAGCAACAAGTTGAAGTATGGGCGAATCACAATAGTAGTATGCTGTCGGAAAATAACCACTCCATACGGACCGACTGCGAATGTGAGGCTCATGTGGATGACCCAACTATCAATTCTGCATGTCCTACCATGGAGGAGATCGAGTACTCAATTAGTAGTCTTAAGGGTAACAAATCACCAGGTACTGGCGGAATCCCTGCTGAGGTCTTAAAGTCTGACCCGCATACGAGTGCTGAAATAATACTGCCAATCATTCGGAAATTCTGGAAGGTTGAACATCTGGATAATGAACTAACGGAGGATATTATAATAAACATATCGAGTAAGAGAGATCTCGCAGACTCTAATAACTGGAGCGGCATTGTTTTGCTAAGCGTAATTAACAAGGAAATAGCCCAGATAATTGAGAAAATAATTTCCGATAGGGTAACACCAACCTTAAGGCAGGAACAAGCTAGATTCTGACCCCATAAGTCCACCATCGACCACATCAACAGTCACGTGTCATTGTAGAACAATCAGTAGAATGGCGCTCACCACTTTATCTATGCTTCATAGACTTCAAGAGGGCCTTTGACAAATTGAACCACGATGTGATTTGGAGTGCGTTGCCATGCAGGGGGATCACCCTCAAACTCATACGTCTTATAAATACCCTATACCGAAAAGGATCTTGTGGGATAAAGCATGGAGGATTGTTGAGTCGAGCGGGGAGAGTTGCGATCGGTGTCAGACAGGGCTGTTTTCTATCACCACTTCTATTCAATTTAGTTTTGGACACAATCCTTTATGGAGCCCTGGATAATGGCAGGGGGATAACGTGGGGCTTGCAGGGCCGCCTAAACGATCTTGACTACGCAGACGATATTAGTCTTTTGGCGCGCTGCTACTCAGTTCTAGCGGAAAACTTGCAGAGCGTAACGCTGGCGGCGGAAGCAGCAGTTTTGAAAATTAACGTCATGAAGACAAAAACCCTACGCATTAACACAAACTCCCAGGATTTGTTTGCCATTGGTGCTAGTGATATAGAAGACGTTACCCAATTCTGTTACAAACGGAGGATCGGGCGCGGATGTCGATAACCGTTTGCAGAGGGCAAGTCAAGCATTTGGCCGCCTAAAATCCATTTGGAAGTCACAATCTCTATCCTTGCGCACGAAAATTGCTGTATTTAACGCGAATGTGAAATCTACCCTTTTGTACGGTTGTAAAACATAGAATGCTGCCACTCCAGACCTGCAAAAAATGTAAGTTTTCGTGAACCGCTGTCTTCGCAAGATTGTACGCATATTCTGACCGAGAACTATACCGAATCATATGCTTTGGAGAAGAACAACCCAACAATCTTTATCAATTGAGATAAAGAGACGGAAATGGCGCTGGATTGGCCACATCCTTAGAAGGCATACGAACGACATTACTAGAATTATGGTAGATTGTAACCCTCAAGGGAATAGAAGAAGGGGGCGTCCAGCTCACACATGGAGAAGATAAATTGAGGCCGAAGTAAACCGCGGTAAAAGTTGGGGAGACGTCAAGGCGTTGGCGTAGGAACGACGAGAACCTATATCTATATATATATCTATATATATATCTACTTTGTTCCCACGAGAATGCCAATAAATGAGAAGACCATCTGCGCAGTGACGGCGTGCGCGGACTAAGCAAAATAGTCTAGAACCAACCTGTGCCATAGGCGTTGGAGGAGGGTTACTGCATGCGACTAATTTTATTTATCCACTAAATTAGCCATTCAGATCATCGGCACAAACCCCTACTATCTTGACCTTAAAAATTGTTTCTGTGTTCTAGCACAATACGACAGTAGACATAACTATGTACCAGACACTTGTTGTAACCGGACAGCCTTTAGTATGCATGCCTTTGTAGTCGCGGCTCTTAATTCAGAAAATCACAGTGACCCCTGAAGCAAGGACAGTAACGACAGCTTGCACTTAAGCCACCATATCACTGCAAGATAGTAATCCATGTGGAATAAGTATAAGTAGTTCCACAATTTTAAAATGCTTATTTACAAAACATAAAAAAATATTAATTTAAGAGCGGAGTTTTTCAGACAAACCAGTTGTTGTACAGTTTGTTAACTTACCGTTTACACATGCAAGTACAAGTGCAAGTAACTCAACAAAAGTAAAAACAGTGTTACCGTGTAAGGATTTTATTTTAATTTTAATGGATAGCTTACATGGAATAATTTTTAAAATATTATTATTTCAACTTATATACGTAACAAATAATATAAAAAGTAAAATCATGTAATCAAATATGATTTATTATTGATTTGCTGTATAAATTTATATTAATTATTCTGTTAAAAAGTTATTTACCTAATTTGCTTCCTTGCAATGTTCCTATGCTAAAAATTTGGCAACCCAGATATTAACAACTCATACAAATACACACAAAATAGAAACAAAGTACGGAGCAATTTTCTTTAAACCCTTTGCCTTCAACGACATTTTTAAAATAAACTTGCACTTGACTGTGTAAACAATCAAGCAAGTTGCAAGTGTTTTTATTATTTCATTCGATGTATTGGTTGTTAATACGTACACGCAAATTGTAACAAGTTACTTGCATGTGTAAACGAAGCGTAAATAAGTGTTGTAAAAAGCAAAAAATACGGAAAATATACGGCAACAAATGCACGTATTGCTACAAGAGATTTATTTTATTTTGAAAAAATGTATTGGATAGTCTGTGAGTTAACTTTGGGTGTGAAAACATTATTAGACTTTTTATTATAAAAAATTTCCTTAACTCGTATGTTAGTTCGATTAGAATTTCGACCGAGTGCTCGTAGCATGGAGTGAAAATTTGTTCATACGAGGGGAACTATTTATATTTCGGGAGCTGGAATCACTAATGTCAATAGCTGAAATCAGGTAACAGCTATTTGTGAAGTGAAATTTTTTAGCATACACGTATTGACAACGCTTTGATATACAAGCTCTATTTGTGATTGTAGGTACACACTTTCCAACGTGTTTACTGAACACGTTTATGTTACATGTTGCATATTTTGACACAGACACTGTAACCTACAATACAAACATCAATGCCACCTATAAACATCAAAACATTTTGATATTTTTGAAACTTCGAATGCAACTGGTTGCATAAATACGTAGCTAAGTCTGTACCTACCATGAGTTCAGAAAATCAATTTGACAAAAAATTTAACTTTCAAGAGAAGGGTTTCTTTGGATTATTTTTCGCAATCTTCGATGTGAATTATCTCAACAAGAATGTGTCAATGAACTCAGTTCCTTGTATGTCGATGAAGCACCATCAAAAACTACAGTATATCGCTGGTATAGTGAATTCAATCATGGTCGTAGTTCCATCGCCGATGAATTCCGTGAAGGTCGTCCAAAATCTGTTGTGCGACAAAACATCGATGCAGTGCGTGAACTGATAATGCAAGATCGCCATGTGACATATTATTAGATAGAGGCAACCTTGCACATTAGTATATGGGTATTTCAAGACGAGCTAAATCCAACAAAAGTTGTTCGTGGAATAAGCACAGCAAAGCAAATGTTCGTCTGTTTCTTCCGCCGAGTGCCCACTGTTCCGCTTGAACAACTTAGAACTGCCAATTCGATATTACCTCCCCAACTTAACTCTGCCCACCGACCCTTCTACTGCCTTCTCGTTGGCTTACCTTTTTTAACACTACTCACACATCCTTATCAAATTATAAAATCGTATTGATATCTGCTTCATATCTTATAATTTTATGGTAGTTTTATTTAATATTTAATTTAATATTAATATTTAATAAAGCTCAAGTATTTGTAATAATTTATCATTATAATTGTATATGTAATAATTCGAATCCAAATTATATACAATTCTAGGCAGAATTTCAGAAACGCTCCACAAGTGCAGACGTTGTCTTAATAATTATAATGATTAACAGGCTTACGCATTATTTTTTCGTTAATACATGTATTTTATTTATTGTATCTTCAAATATGAACTAACAATAAGTATTCAAATCTTAAATCTAAAACATAATTATTAGGCCCGACCACTGTCGGACATAAACTTGTTAATAGTTATTAATAACACATACATAAGTAGTAATAGTCAATAAAAGGGGGAAAAAGTATTTTCAAGTAGTCCCATCTGGAGTGTTGAGTATAAGAGCCCATGTGCCCCTCTTTTTTAGGTGTATGTGTCCAGTAAAGTGCAGAATATTACGAGCAAGCGGATTAGGATGTGATTCGAGTTTTGTTAAATATTTGCCTGCGTATTTTGCAATTTCTTCAATCACTAGTGGAATATTTAAATCACGATGTATATTAGAATTTTTGATTTACCATGGAGCCGAACACATAGATTCGGGAACACTAGTGAACTCTCCTTCTACAACAGTAAACTTCCTATCAATAATATAACTTTCCAAAAGCTTTTGAATGTTTATTGGCAGATAAGTCTTCAATTTTAAAACTAGGCCTTCGTGCCATACTTTATTAAACGCCTGAGAAACATCAATAAAGAGAGCAGAACAATACTTCTTTTCTTCAAATGTTGTTCTTACAACTTGGACCAGTCTATGCGTTTGTTCAATGGCGCTGCTGACTTCTAAAGCCAAATTGATGGTCCGGGATGCACCCATTACCAGCTAAAATTTTTGGACAATTTAGTCACGAGCAGCTTTTCGAAAAGCTTTGAGATTGTAGATAGTAGGCTTATAGGCCTATATAACTCAGTCTTGGTAAGATCTTTGCCGGCTTTGGAATCATTTTTATCTTGGCAAGTTTCCAGTTATGAGGAAAATACTGAATTCTTAAAATAGCATTAAAAATAAATAGCAGTATTCTTATTGCAATATGAGGCAAGTTCATCAGCATTTTGTTACTAATACCATCAATACCTGGTGCTTTCTTCGGCTTTAATTCAGCAATTTCTTTTTGTACTTCACGTATGTTAAACTTTAAGGGGCGAGGGGGTTGAGAAACTACACTTGGTAAATCAGCAGCACCCGTACATGAATTGGGAGAGAATACAGATTTTAAATGCTCAGCAAATAAGTTACCTTTCTCACTATCGCTTCTTGCCCAGCCTCCGGTCGAAGTGCGCAGTGGTGATTTAAGATCAACTGGTCTTTTAAGATTTCTAGTAGCGCGCCATAAAGAGTAATTAGATGCTGACGTGACATCGAGACCTCCTAAATATTTTTCCAGTATTGCAGTTTTTTCCGATGATAGCATCTCTTTGAGTCGCTTAGTACATTCTTTAAGTCTGATTTTACTCAGGGGTGATCTGCGTTGTTGCCATTCTCTTCTACCTCTCCTTTTTTCACATGACAGACTTTCAATTTCCGTCGAATAAATTATATTAAAGCCAGTCTGCAAACGGGAAGTAGTGGCATGTTTAGCAGCCTGTTTAATATTTTCGTTAATTTTGGCAATGTTGAATTGTGATCTTAGCTGAATGTTTTCACTGCAGTGACTACTAAGTTATTTTTTGAATCCTAGCCAGTTGACCCCATTAATCATTTTCACATATGAGTGATTTAAATCACTCCTTAGTGGGTTGAAAATTGTAACTATTGTGGGAGAGTGATTGGAGGAGAGATCTAGAGAGGACTCCACGTGAATTAAGTTCCTATGGATATTTTTCATGACGCCAAAATCTATAACATCCGGAATTTTTCGTACGTCAGTAGGCCAGTAAGTAGGCTCCCCACTCGAAATGACATCTAAGCTCATTTTTGAAATAGTATTAAACAACGCTCGACCTCTAGGTGTTAACAGGCGCTTACGCATAACAAAAAAATGGCATGAAGTAAGCATTAGTGACGAAATTGAACTAGGTGTTAACGAATTCCTCCATTCAATTTGATATAAATTAATGTACATATATCTTCATACAGAAGACCTAAAAAACTTCAGATAGAGATTCAAGTATTCCATCTTCAAAAATCAAAAATTTCTCTTTGAGTTTTCGAGCTTCGTTAGTAATTCAATCAAAGAATATCTAGTTACTAGACAAACACTATCACTAGAACGCAACAGCATGTTAATTTTGCCTAAATATTTTTCTGTAATAAAGCTTGAATTTTGCCATCAATAATCACATTTTGCTTTTTGTTATTTTTTACCACAAAAATAAAGTGTTTTAATTAAGGAAATTGAGGAAACTCTTCTAAACTGTTGAATTGGATGTACATACCAACCTAATCGAATGATAAAAAAAGTTTTCGTGAACAGCTGAATAATTTGTAAAGCTAAAAAATAATATCGTAAATAAAAAATACGTATGCAAAGAACCCAAAATAAAAAGAATATTGATATTTCCTTTTTATCATGATATACATACATACATATGTATGTAATTGTACATACATACAAGATTGTTGTGAAATATTTCTGCTATACTTTGTAAAATTTTATTATTTTACTGAAAAGGCTTTTAAAAATCTTTGTTTCTTTTGAAAATTTTTATACACAAAATGTTTATGCATCACTATAAATTTCTTTTATATTTAACCTCAAAATTAAAATAATTAAATGCTCTTTTCCATAAAACAAATCAAACAAAAAAACTATATTTGCAGCCCTTGGAAGTTCAAGAGGTATATGGTTTTCTAAAGTATTTAATTTAATGTAAACTAAACTTAATCGTTAAATGTTGTTAATAACCCAGTATTAAAATTATTTTATACACAGATACAATTATAAACTAAATCATAAAAATATATTTACAATACATACATACATACATATGTACATATCTAGGTCCACAAGTATTTATATCATGTAGTATTTTACACAAATAAAAATTTTTATTGATAAACACTACTTATCTAAAGGTATGATCACATGTGGCAAAAATTTGTCAAGAAATCCGTAACCACTAAATACTAATGAAAAGCCTTTTAATTCCGACATTTTTTTATTGAGTTTCTAAATTGAGTTTCATACATATGTAAGTAATAGACAATGCCATAGGTCCCATAATTACTGAAAAGTGTTTAACTTAGTAAGAACGTATCTGAATTAAAAAGTTTATATAATTAATATATACTAACTAAACTTAATACATAAATAAAGTAACCAAATATTTAGAGGTTATATTTTTCCTAAGTGTGATCATACTTTAATATATCGCTCATTCACTCAAAAAATTGGATTTAAGAGTTAGTGCTGCAAAATTTATCCTCATATCATCTCGTTTATCATATTATGTAAAAATGTCATACAAATATCTTGTTTGCTCAACTCGACAAGTTGCGTGTTTAATTTCGTTCGTTTTTGAGTTATGACGTTGCTTGAGTAAATGAGCGATATGTACATATGTATGTACATACACACCAACATACACACACGTACATATATGTATACATACATATCTGTGGACATTTGACAAAACGTCTTCTTTCTAAATCAACAACTTTTCAGTAAAGCGAAAATGGTGTTAAAAAGTGGCAAAAAAAAAGATAACAAAAGTTAACAGTTAAAAATTTAAAGAAATATTATCCTTGGATATTATAGAAAAATACTTAATGCACATTTTGTGATCTTTTTATACCTTCTAAAAGCAACAGTTTTATTTGAAATGGATTTTGAACAAAAAAAATTAACTTCTGCCATACAAGTCGTTTTTTCAAAATTGTTCTGATTAAATAAGAAAATGATTTTAGTCACTTAAGTCAAGACAAGTTGTAAGTTTTTCAAACTTTGCTTTTGACAAAAAGACTTCTTTCGAAAGAAGCTGTTTTATCAAAAGCGAATTGATAAAAACGTGCTAGAACTAAATGGAGACAAACTCTGTTTTTTCAAATGGCAGTTATCAGTTTTTTGTTCGAATTTTAAAATTATTTTCAATTCTCTGAAAGAAGATGTTTTGGCAAATTGAAATTGGGAAAAAATCTGAAAGAGGTCGATTATTTGATTGTATATCTTGCGTTGTAAAAGTCTTAGAAATACGAGGCTTAGGGCAAATAAATCAGTCAATGATTATTGTTAAATCAGATTTAAACACAAAATTTTGTTTTTCACCACAAAATTAAATGATGAATCTTAAATAGCCAACATTGTGCATTTAAGCGTTGTTTAAGTTTTACAAACATGCCATATGTTTTGTGCATGTGTGTGTTTTTTTAATGCATGTACATGAACATCATGTGGCAGTATTAAAATGAATTTCGTTTAATTTTCGAAAACATACAACAAATGTAACACATATTTTCATATCATGCATAATATAAATGGAAAAATGCATTCTGATGCTCTTTTTGTATCATAAAATGTATTATTTGCTATTTCACTTTTCTGCAAATTGATAAATCAACTTTCATATTTATATTGAACAGCTGTTCTATGGAAAGCTTTCCATAATATTTGGAAATATTGTAGTGCTACCATACTTTCAACGTAATTTGATATTAACTTTAATTAGCCACTGCAAAAATGAAAGTGTATTTAAATCAATTTAAATTTTTTTGAAAATTTACTTAAACTATGTTTAAACATTCAGTGATTTATTAGCTATTAGAGCAAAAGAAGCGCCCTAAAATGTTAGGCTGAGCTTACATCTGGCATTTCTTGTGTGTCATTTGCCCATAAAAACGTAACCAACTAATTACTAATGAAAAACTGTTTGATTCAGACACTTTGGATTCTATAAAATTGTCAATTAATTATGTATTAAACTGTTTAACTTAATAAATACATGTCTGAATCAAACAGTTTTTCATTAGGAATTAGTTGGTTACGTTTTTTTACGCTTGTGTGGCATTTGGCACACAGATGTAAACCCGGCCTTATATTTACTCTACAAATGTGGGAAAATTGTCTTATCTTGAGAAAAGGCATTTTGTCAAATGTCCACAGATACATACATATATTAATCACATAATTTGATAATACGTGGCATGTTTTGATTGAATTGTAGTTAATAAAATCAGCTAAACGTTTGACTTCGTTTATTACAATTATTTTACATACATGCAACATACATACATACGTTTGTTATTATTTTCTTTAAAATATAATACATATGTATGTATGTATGTAAATAATATACATATATAATATATTATATTTATTTATTGCTTTAAATAACAGGCTGAAGCTGCACAGAATGAAGCATGTGAAAAATTTGAAAAAATGTCGGCTTGCGGAAAAGAAGAGTTAGTAGGCTTTCGAAATCGCCGTGTCCAGGCTTTTAAGAAAAGGTATTTATTTGTTGTTGCTTTTTTCAACAAAATAAAATTTTATTTTAACTGCAATATACAAAACTTACTTACAGTTTAACCGAATTAGCCGATTTGGAAATAAAACATGCGAAAAACCAATATGAATATTTACGTCAATCTTTATTAGCATTAAAAGAAATTTAATATTTGTTATGTCTATGATTTGCATTTTTTATTACAATTATATTTTAATTTTTATATTTGCATTATTAAAAATGTAATTTATATATACCTACATATATAAATATTTATATAAGTATATATTATATATCCTACTCTATAGATCTATCCATGATTCTATCTTTGTTCATTCCGCAATGAATGTTGAACATTCGTTTCTTAAATATATTTACAATTTATATTTTTTATTATAAATTTTATTATATTATGAACATATTTATATATAATGCTGCAAAAGCAAAAGAAATAAAAAAAATATTTAATATAAAACTAAATTGCAAATAATATTTAGTCTATGTACCTATTTCCTCGGTTGGTTATTGGTTTGCGGCACAGTATGTTCAAAATCAGGGACCGCAACAATTATATTTTTTTTTTTAATTCCTAATTTTTATTTATTCCTCAGAAAATAACAGTTACTTTTTGAATTTCATATTTTTGCTTAATTTTTAAAATGTAAATGTAAACTCTTATACATATATTATTAAATTAAATTTGCTTTTTATAATTTTTATACATTTTAAAAATTAAAATTTTTTTGACCAAAAAAAATCAAAACCAAAAAGTAACTGTTGTTTTGTGACGAATAAACAAAAGTCACAAAATAACTCTTATTTTTAGAGTTATTTTGTGAGAATTAAATAAAAATCAAGAAATAACTGTTATTTTGTGAGGAATAAATAAAAATAAAAAAATAAAAAATAGAAATCATTGCATCTATAGGTAGTCCATGTAACAGGAGTATCGTGGGATATTCCTTGTCCGTGTAGTACTTCCCTGTTAGTGTGATTTTTTCAGTTTAAGTACAGTTTAAGTTCAAGCACACTTTCATTTTTTTGCATATGGAGGTACTTGGTTTATTTTTCAAAAAACAAATAAAACCCATAGCCCATATTGTTGAGGAAAAGTCCTAGGTTTGTCAATTTATCGTCGATCCTTGGATTCTGGCATTCCAAAAACGATTTTTTATGTCCGGACGGTTAATTTTGTATGAGAAACAAAAACAATTTTTTTACATTAAGTGCGTTCGAGAACTCAAAAATTTATACGAATTTTTACTCTTTTTTACTGGATTGCGTTGGCGTACACAAAATCCAGTAATAATTGTCACAAATTCATAAATGAGCAAACCTAATACAAATTCAACAAATTCAGTTATTTGAACAATTATTTCATTGGTCGAGACAACCGTTGAGTGTCTTAGGGTCAATTTCACCAACTTATTTAAACATCAATTCATATTTAAAAGTAATTTTTCCATACAAAAATTAATGAAAATCGACATTTAAATATGAATTGATATTTAAATAGGGTTGGTGAAATTGGCCCTTAGAAACGCATAATTGAGTAGTTTCGCTCCACTCAAAAAGTAATTACTGCCATTTTTTCTATTGTAAAATTTTTTCGCTACCTATAGTCAACATGTTGTGCTCAGCCTGAACAGCTGATCGAAAAGACTTATGCCGTTTATACTGTAATAACTGCGTTCCAGAACTCAAAAATTTGTACTATTTTTTACCGGATTGCGTTCGCGTACACAAAATCCAGTAAATGCGACGGCGAATTGAGAGAAAAATGACAGTTCATTTACTGAGTAAATGCAAATTTTTACTGGACAAATTTTTGCCAATAAAATGAAACAATATGTTTTAAATATAAACAAACAAAATAAAAGGGAAACAAAAATAAAAATTTTTTGTTTTTGATGAAATTTTCAAAATAACGAAAAACAAATGTAATAACTTACCGTTTACACATGCAAGTACAAGTGCAAGTAACTCAATAATGCTACAAGTTGTAGGCTCTCTGGCAAGGAATTTTCATTAGTCCCCTTTTACAATTGAGAAATTGAAAGGCAGACAGACGAAGTTTGTTGGCGAGGGGTTGAAGAAGTAGAGTGTGTAGTGCATGAACCTCTGTACCGTACATTTTTTGTTTCTCTTTTCTACTTTTCGTAATTTATTATTGTTGCTTCACTTGCTTTTTCTCCTTTTATGGTCTGTAATACAGACTCTGTATGCATACTTGATGTGTATCAAGGCATACACAGAAAAAAAGATTTGTAAATAAAAATAATTTATTTGTTATTATTAAGACATGAGGGATTTTTCAAACGTTTTACTACAGCAAAATGTTCTAAAACAAACGCTAAAGCCCCATTCAGACTATTATACAAGTATTAATACTTTTGTGGAAAATTAAGCTCTGACATGTTGAGTTGTTATTGTGTTTTTAAAATTTTTTAAACAGATATAAGATCAGGGTTGCATTTTCGTCAAACGTATTAATACTTGTATTATAATCTGAGTGGCCCTTAAGCAACACTGTTGGCAATACATTTGTTTGACCTATTACAGGTATGTATATGAGTGAAGAAGAAAATAGTTCCTGACTGAAAAATTTGTGATACTTGTGCTTCTTTCTAGGCATGAGCGCGTATACAAACGTCATGCATGTACATAAAATTACATATGTCATAAATACATACATTCATAAGTTGTGTGTATGCTCTCTTATTTTTCTGCGCACATACTATAAACGCACACATGCGTTGACATTAGTTGTATGCGCTTGCTTTAAAAAACCTCCCTTTAACACCCCCGAAGGAAATGTCCATGGTGAAAATGTACTGAGTCGCTTTTGACTTTGTCACCAGTACTACTCTACAATTATTCCCCATACAATACTTTGTACATTTAGCGTGTGCTTGTCATTCAAAATCTACTAGTGACACTAAAACAATTGACTAGGTAATGAATTCATAGTTCTTATGGGGACATGGAGACATACCAACCAGACATTTACTGCTATACATTTCTATACCTTACGTACATAAAAATTTATGTATGTTGACAAGTTGTTGCAAAATCCACCAGAAATACACCATATCTATTTTCCCTATTTCTTTTATACTGACGAATAGAAGAGAAATTGTAGACTAGAATTTTAGTGTTGACATAGAGACACTTGGCCCCAGTCTGGACATAATAGCTCACCACCCTGCAGATAATATTCGTCTACGCGGGCCAATGTGGCTTAAATGGACTAGTTACAAAATGGCCCATTGCACTGTAGCCTGGATCATTTTGTGACAAATGGTTGTATTTTAACATGCAGTGTTGCCAAGAGCTGCATGATTTATAATTTTTAATTATACATTGTTAACACTGATGTCATCCATTAGCAATTGTTTATTTAAAATTGAAGTTTGAAAACGGGACTTTTTGTGGAGTTTGTGAAAAATTGTTATTATAAAGTAAATATATAAAAATTATAATATAATGGATTATAGTGCACGCCATAAAAGACGATTATTGAGAAGTGATAAAGAAAAGTTGTTTAAAGATGGTAAAAAACAAAAATTAAAAAATTTAATGTGCAAGTGGCTTAGCAGAATTCGCATCTGCTGAGGCCGACACTTCCTGGCATCAGGATTTACATGTTGAATGCGGCATTAAAAAATTATCTACTGAACTAGGGCAATGGCAGTTAAGCAGTAGAATATCAAGGGCAAATATGAGAGAGCTCTTGGTTATATTAAAGAACAATGGTGTAGATGTGCCTCTATCTCCAATTACTCTTGTCAAAAGAATAGATACAGCAATAAACATAGTCTCTTTTCATCCAGGCCGATATGAGCATTTCGGAATCAGACAAAACTTGATGAAAGAGGCACATTTGTTAGAATCATATGACGAAATACTTTGTGACATAAATATATGTACATAGATGGCTTGCCAATTTTCAAAAGTTCAAATACGCAACTTTGTCCTACCTATATTTATAAATTGTTAATGTTAATATTAAAAATATAAAAGTATTTTTTGCTGGTATATATTGTTACGTAAAAAATATTCCTACAGGGTTAATGCAAAGAACTATCTGGAAGTATTTAACTAAAGCACTAAACGTACACACATATTCACGTGCAAGCACTATAGCAACAACAATTGTGTATATAGCTATAGACACACACATATACAAATAAAAGTGCGAGCATTTATGGTAACCACCCTGTACTAAAAATAGCACACTGCATTACCAACATACAAGTCGTTACTTTGAAAACAGCGACATGAATTTTCCCGATTGTGCTAGAAGACTTTGAACATCTGGCTACCAATAAACAAACACGCCTAAACAGCCATATCGTTTGTGAGGAAATAGTTTCTTCCAGTTGGTCTTTACTAAGTACATACATGCATGCATGTTGCTACGCGATCTATTTGCGAACATTCTAGATCCGGTTTTGTAGTATAAAAAGAGTTGCCGTATGTGAGAAGTCAGTCAGTATTGGAAGAAGTAGAGGAAACATTTGATATTAACAGTATTTGTTGCAAGCTTCTGTCACTGCCTTTTGAAAATAAAGTTATTTTAATGCCCATTTTACATAGTTGCACTTAATAGTTTTAACTTTAATAAAATTGTTCCTTCTAAAACAATTTTTTTATGAAAAACAAAACATTTTACAAACACAAATATTTTTTATGAATCAGACTTTAAATTAATGATATAATTATAATACATATAAATAAATATTTATATAAAAAATACATACTATATAAATTAATAAAAAAATCGAGAAAAATTGAGGAAACCTAGAGATTAAATGCTTGCGTTGAAATTTCACATTGTAAGTATAATAAAAACCAAATATAATGTTATATTGTTAACTTTTTATAATAACTATATTTGTTATTTTTTTCAGATCCCTTAAAAAAATTTCCATGCTATGTGTTCATGTCTGAAGAGGGTGGTACCCATCCCTGATCCATAGTGTGATGCCATATCTACGTAGAGGATTTTGACTTCTAGGGTGCTGCAGTAATCAACTTTTGTTTTTTCTACCTTTTTCTTATAAGTACTTCGGATTTGTAAAAAACATATAACTTCGGTACTTGTTCATCTCGTTTTTGCACACACCAGTTGATAGTTTTCGCGCTTTACAATTAACGTAATTGGATTTTTTATTATAAATAAAATTGTAAATCTTAAGCCAAAATCTAAGATATCGGAGTTTTATTCGATTCGACACATTAGCAAGTTCCTTTCTTCTTTCCCTTATTTGATTCGTTTCCGACTCCCTCTACGGGCACTTGAGGTTCCATTTTCGGTGCAGTCAGCCATCTGGAAGCCGACGATACTGAATCTACACACACACATTTTGGTCCTTCGAGCCGGATTTTTGCTGTTCGTTTCTTTGGGAACCCCAAGTCAAGGTAAAGGTGACCTCTACAGTACTTATTAACCTTTGTTGTTTTTTTTCTCTTGTACCATTGAGTTCATAAACAACAACACCTTCGCAAGAAATTCAACATACATACATAAGATCAAAAACATCATATGCATTCATTTGTAATACGATAATACTGGAAAGCTTTTGTCACTATTATTCTGTACTACCAATAGTGAAACCCATTTTAGTTAAGCCGCGAACCGACTTCGAATTTAAAAACAACTAAGCCAACCTGCTGTCTTTTACTTTTTCAACACTAGTTTTCTTTCTTTATTCCTTTCTTTATTCTGACATATCATTGCCAGTGACATTTGGTTACTCTTCAAGAAAATTTTAATTATAAAAATCGAAAAGAAACCCTATAAATTCAATAAACAATTTTGATCGCAAAGATATCAAACAAAATACTAAGAGGTGCATATGTATAAAGGTAAATAAAATATATAGTGGTCCTTAATACAGATGAAGTATCAACATAAAATATATAAAACTTGCATATATACGTCTACATGTCACTTAAGAGACCGTGACAGGAGCTAAACACTGGAATACATACTTAATACATAAAGATTTAAAATAAAAGTTACTATCACTATATACCTGGTTTAAGTTTCAAGGTAATTGTCTAACAATTTTCATTTATTTATTAAACATACGAGTATACAAAAATAGTGACATACATACATGTTTGTTATCTGTTTTTTTTGGCTGATATTGCATTTGCGAGATTAGTTCATTACAATAACAATCGAAACAAATTTGCATTAAAACAGTTGCATATATGTATGTATATATGTACATATGTATATATGTACATATGTATATATGTTTTATAATCGTTGGCTGAGCAGCGGTGATAATAAGCAGAGTTTTGTAAGTCAAGTAAAGGACAGAGTGTACCCGAAAAAGATTTTCAATAAAAAATATTTATACATATTTATCTATTTTTTTACGAAAGCGTTATGCAAAAGAGAAATAATTTTTTTGTTTAAATGAAACCTTGCGTTTATTAGAAAAGTGAAAAGTAGATAAATCAAAAGGTAAATGTTCTCAAATTGTTTTAAACTTGAATCCCATAGTAAGATTGAAATACTATTTATATATTGAAAGGATTCTTATACATTAATATAAATCATTAGAGAAGTTAATGCTAATGCATGAGTGATTGATTATTTCTTTAATATATTTCTTTTATTTCACTCACCTTTATTACCAGAAAAATTCGGTTACTGCGCGTAAAATATTTTTTGTTCTAATAGCGTTGCACAAGAGAACATTCTTCTTAATTTGTATTTAATTGGCACTTCTTACTCTTTTCTTCAATTGTTCACTCTCAACGCGTGAGCTATTTAGTGGCAATTATCTGGGTACCACATCTTTAATTTTGTTCGTTTGCAAAGACGTCTTTTTTCGTATAAAGGCGTGAAATATTTTTTCTCAACTATTTATATTACTTGAATATACCTTTGGGTATCAAGATGGTAAAATCAGATAATTTGCATAAATTTGAGAAGTATGCTGGACTTTTTCTTGAGTTTGAAAAAGACTTTAACGAAACTCACAGAAATAACCAGACATCCTTCACAATTGAACTTGAGAGAGAAGAGTTTAAGACTTTGTGGGAAAAGGTTAAGGCGTCTTATGAAACCGTTGCCATAGCGAGTGGGAATGTTGATTCGGAAGAGGATATCGAAGCGGCAAAGACTCTTTTTAAAGAGTGTAGACTAGCCTACATTACCTGTGCGGCACTGATGGGGGAATTGTCACAAACTTTCGTGAGTAGACCTATACTTTCGTCCACTCAACATGTAATTAATTCAAACGAGGCACCTACTTCTTCGAATAGTCACCATATTAGACTACCGCCGTGCACGACTGAACCTTTTTATGGTGATTATCAGTCATGGCCGGCTTTTAGGGATATGTTTGTAGCAGTATACATAAACGGTACTTCATTGACTGCAGTTGAAAAATTATTTTACCTTAGGCAAAACACTCGAGATGAGGCTTTAGAGATTGTCAAAAAATCTCCCCTCACTAATGAAGGGTTTGAAACAGCGTGGAAGAATTTGAAAGACCGCTATGAAAATAAAAGGATTTTGGTTAATATTCAACTAAAAATTTTGTTTAACTTAGTTGAGGTTGAATCAGAATCAGCTGCTGAAATAAAGCGATTACAAAGAGATATCAACAATTGTATTTCTACTCTTCATTTGCATGAAATTGACATTCGAAATTGGGACTCAATTTGTATTTTCCTTTGTTCCATTAAATTGCCTGATTTGACATTGTCGTCTTGGGAACAGTCATTACGGGAAAAAACTGAAATCCCAAAGTGGGAGGATATGGATAGTTTTCTCACTTCTCGTTTTCAGTCCTTAGAAACCGTTTCGGGTATTAGAGCAAGTCCCACAGAGTACATTTCAGCCCAAAGCTCTAGCAAAAATACTTCGCTCGAGGAAAATTCTCATCGTAAAAAAGAAAATTATTCAGAAAATGAACGAGGTAATTCTTCTAACCGTAAAATTAGAGCCTATCAGGCTAAAGTAGTGAAAAGAAATTGCCCCTGCTGCTCGAAGGACCACTTATTAAGAACTTGTCCCGCATTTTTGAAATTGAGACCGGAGGAAACATTTTTAGTTGTTAAAAGAAACAGTCTATGTATAAACTGCCTTGCTGAAGGTCATAAATTAAGTTCTTGCCAAAGCAGTTTTAGTTGTTCAGTGTGCAGAGTGAAACACCATTCTTTATTACATAGAGAGGTTATAACTGAGAACCAAATTGAAGAACCAACCACTAGTCAAGCAGCTGCTAGTGCAGCTGTTCAAAACTGTTTCGCTACTACTTCGCATCATCTTCGTTGACTCAGGGTCTCAGGCAACTTTCATTTCGGAGAGTTTGCAGAGAAAACTTAATTTGCCCACTAGGGCGGTTAGAGCCCAGGTTTCGGGCTTAAATGGTGCTTCAGCAGGTTCGGTTCAGAAGTTGTGTTCGTTTGAGTTGACTACTCCCTTAGATAACCGATTGAGAATAAATGTAGAAGGTATGGTCCTATCTAAACTGACAGAAAATTTGCCTGCAAAATCCCTGAACATATCTCAGTCTTCCTTTTTGGACAGTTTGATGCTAGCCGATCCTTATTTCGAAAAGAGTAGAAAGGTTGATCTACTCATTGGAGCTGATATTTACTCAAAAATTATGAAGGACGGCGTCCGACGAAATATCATGGGAGATTTGATGGCCCAGGAAACCATATTTGGTTGGATTTTAACCGGGGCTCTTCCTGATCCTGATCATCGAGCATTTACTACCACTGTTTCGTACTACACCGAAGTAGGGTTAGACAAACAGTTAGAAAAGTTTTGGGCATTAGAGGAGCCTCCCAATGCCTCAACTTTTACCCCGGAGGATGAATACTGTGAAGAATATTACAGACATACTACGAAGCGAAACGCAGATGGTCGTTATATAGTGGCATTACCATTTAAGCCGCAATATGTAAGTGAAAGTGGGCTCGGATCCTCTCGTGAGAAGGCGCAGGGACAGTTTTTAAGGAATGAAATGTCGTTATTGAGAAAACCAGAGCTTAAGACTACATATGACAACGTTCTTTTAGAATATAAGACTCTAGATCATATGTCTTCAGTTGAAAATGATAATGTGGAATCCTCGGAATCGTTTTACTTACCGCATCATGCGGTTTTTAAACCTGAAAGTTCGTCTACTAAAGTCAGAGTAGTCTTTAATGCTTCGAGTCGTTCATCTTCAGGATTAAGTCTTAATGATGTTTTATACACAGGGCCCATTTTACAGAACGATCTCACATTGTTAATAATTAAATGGCGCTTCTATCGTTATGTGTTCAATGGGGATATTGAAAAGATGTATCGCCAAATTTTGGTCGATCCAAGACAGACAAAATTTCAGCGCATCGTCTTCCGACGCAACTTAGGAGATGATTTATTAGATTTCGAACTGGAAACCGTCACCTTTGGAGTTAACTGTGCTCCGTACTTGGCTATAAGGACATTGCATCAATTAGCGAGCGATGTTCAAGATCAGTGGCCTCTCGCCGCCAATATATTGCGTTATAATATGTATGTAGACGATGCATTGGCTGGAGCTCACGACATTTTATCAGCAATTGCCGCTCGTAACGAACTAGTGTTGGCTTTATCGTCTGCTGGATTTTGTATGAGGAAGTGGACCTCAAATGACAGTCGAATTTTGCAGGATTTGCCTGCTGATTTTCTTTTAAAGGAAAATTTTCTAAAAATTGACGGCGATAGCACCACTAAGACATTAGGTATAAGGTGGAATGCCCGTTCCGACCAATTCTACTTTTCCACTTCTGTTATTTTTGAAAACAGGAAGTTTACTAAGCGGGAGGTTTTGGCTAGTATTGCTAGGCTTTTTGACCCGGCTGGTTGGCTGGGCCTATAGTTATAGTGGCAAAAATGCTGATGCAACAAATTTGGAGCGAGAAAACTGACTGGGATGAAGCTATATCAGCCGAAAGTTTGATAAAATGGAATCAATTTGTAGCTGATTATAAGGACATTGATAATGTAACGATTCCTCGTTGGATAGGGTTTACACTTGATAGCTCGGTCCAAATTCATGGTTTTTCTGACGCCTCTGAGAAGGCATATGGCGCTTGTGTATACGTTCGCATTCAGAACGAGAAAGGAGATATTCAATCGTACTTGCTGCTAGCAAAATCCAGAGTAGCTCCATTGAAAACTATTTCATTGCCACGTTTAGAACTCTGTGGTGCTTATCTTTTGGCAGAATTAATTAGCACGGTTAGGAAGTATGTTGAATTGATTGACAATCGAACAGAGGTTTATGCATGGAGCGATTCCACTATAGTTCTAGCATGGCTTCAAAAGCCATCCAATACTTGGAAAACTTTCGTGGCGAATAGGGTGTCGAAAATTACAGAACAGGTTGACAAGAGTAGGTGGAGGCACGTTTGCTCAAATGACAATCCAGCTGACTTGCTGAGTAGGGGTGTCCGACCTCAGGAGCTTCGTAATAATGAACTTTGGTGGCATGGCCCTTCATGGTTGTGTTCCTCTGCTGATCATTGGGAGACTGCGTCTATGGAAAAACTGGGGACAAGAGAAGAAGAACGCAAACCCCAGGTATTTTTTGTATATTATAAGTCATTTACTGACTTACTAGAGCGGTTTTCCTCGTATTCAAGAGCGCTGCGCATCCTGGCGTTAGTAACGAGAGGTTGGAAACTAATCCTAAAGCAAGAGCCACATTTTTCTGGCTCAGAGGTTACGTCAACCGAAATTCATTCGGTGAGAGAAAAGCTTATTATAGTCTCTCAGAAAGTTTTTTTCGCTAGTGAGTATTATAAATTGAGCAATGATCAACCTATCTTAGAGGGAAAGCTAGTAAGCTTGTCACCTTTCCTAGATGAAAATGGTGTAATTCGTGTGGGTGGACGTCTAGCAAATGCTTCAAACTTGACATACAATGAGAAATTCCCCATAGTATTACATCCACACTGTCGCTTCGCCATTCTATTTGTAGAATTCATTCACAAAATCACGTTGCACGGCGGAAATCAGATGATGTTACGAGTATTGCGAACAGAATTTTTCATTCCACATGCCAAAAATTTAATAAAGACGATTATAGGTCGGTGTAAGAGTTGCATTTTACAGAAAAAAGCTACCCAAAGTCAAATTATGGCAGCTCTTCCTACTTCAAGGACAATAATTTCTCGCCCTTTTAGCATTAGTGGTGTGGACTTCACTGGGCCCTTTGATATACGAAACTACACTGGTAGAGCTTGTTTAATCACAAAGGGTTATGTTTGTTTATTTATATGCTTTGCCACGAAGGCGATTCATTTAGAAGCTGTTAGCAGTTTGTCGACCCCAGCCTTTTTAGCGGCCTTTCAGCGATTTATTTCTCGACGAGGGTACCCGAAAGAGATGCACTCGGACAATGGTACAAACTTTGTGGGTGCTTCCAAGGCTATAAAGTCAGAATACCGTAACTTTCTCCGCAGTACAGAGTCCACTGTAAACAAGAAGTACGGACCACAAGGCCTTTGCTGGCATTTTAACCCTCCTGGGGCCCCCCATATGGGAGGAATGTGGGAAGCAGGCGTAAAGAGTTTCAAGCATCATTTTAAAAGGATTGCTGGAAACCTAAAATATACCTTTGAGGAGTTTTCCACATTGTTAGCGCGTATCGAATCCTGCCTAAATTCGCGACCATTATGTCCTTTAACGGAGAATATTGATAGTTTAGATGTTTTAACGCCAGGACATTTTCTGGTTGGTGGTCCACTTTTATCTCCACCTGAGGTAGATAATATGGAGGCTCCATTGTCCATCGTTAATCGTTGGCAACGAGTAAAGGCATTGAACCAACGATTATGTGTCAGGTGGAAAGATGACTACTTGAAAGAGCTGCACAAACGACACAAGTGGAAGTTTATGAAAAGAGACCTCAAAGTTAATGATTTAGTGGTAATTCGCGAGGATAACCTACCAACAAATGAATGGCGTATGTGTAGAATAGTAAAAATTCATTTAGGGAAAGACAACCACGTCCGAGTTGTAAAGTTGAAGACGGCACGTGGCTTAGTAACCAGACCAGTTGTGAAGTTAGTACTTCTTCCAACATATTAGTGTTTGTTTTTTTTTGTTTTATTCGTTCTTTTTTCAGTTTATAGCATAATGGTGTCAAAGAAAAAATATGCCAAAGGACATTCCGGTAAAACCATGGTTTGTCGAGTTTGTTTGGAAAGCCACCCCTTGCGCTTTTGTGAAAAATTCCTGCGAGTGGACGTACAAGAAAGGATGCAGCTCGTTTCTATCTACAAATATTGTGCGAGTTGCTTAAGTCATGACCATACCTGGCGTACTTGTGAAAGTAAGGGAAGGTGTAAGCGCTGCGGTGATATGCATCACACGCTTCTACACAAATCGACTAGAAGACCTAGTTGGTCGCACTCGAAGATTAGTAAAAAATTAAAGCGCTGCCTACGGGGACCTAGTTCGTCCACCCACCCTACGAGTAGAGGACCTCGTTCGTCCCAAAACTCTGCCAGGGGACCTAGTCCGTCTGATGGTCAGGAGGATGAGAGACCTCGTTCGTCTCAAGCCCTGGTTCCTGCCCGTTCACGGAATCATAAGTCAACCGAAAGAAGTAAGGAAGTTTGTTGGAGAAAAAGAGACAAGTTTGTTGCTGAACTGCCTACATACCACATTTCGGAGATGGTATTATTAAAACCTACTGCAATCGTAAAAATTGTCATCAGTCAAAAGCATGTTTTTGAGAGAGTCGTGATCGATCCTGGTTTGAAAACCTCTGTGGTGTCTGATGACGTTGTGCGGCGACTAAGAGCGAAGACAGTCTGTGTAGGAAAAATTGAGAAATGTCTAATTGTACTCCGGGGAAACCATGACAATAGCGATACAGTAGAAACGTATGCAACAGTTCAAAGAAAGTTTAAAGTGGTTTCACCCTCAAGGTCAATCGATGGAAGAATTGTTGACGAGTTTCCAGGTCTTCAATTGGCAGATCCCCAATTTTATGTCTCGGCTCCTGTCCAGATAAAACTTGGATGTGATGTTTACACAAAGATAATTAGAAATGGTGTCTCTGGTGGCTCCCTAGGAAAACCATTGGCTCAATTCTCTATTTTTGGCTATTTGATATCCGGACCCTGTGCACCATAAACTGCTTATGAGTATTGTCATTATTTTTTTTTCTTGTTCCTTTTTTATATATTTTATTGAAATAATTATTAATTAATAAAACCGTTAAGTCCCACCTCCTGAATTCTATCGGATGTTTTCGGAATATTTTTTCTTTTTTTTTTATTTATTTACTACTAGATACGCAATGAATTGAGTACAGGTTGCAGTATTGCAAGGCGGCCGGGATGTTCATGTCTGAAGAGGGTGGTACCCATCCCTGATCCATAGTGTGATGCCAAATCTACGTAGAGGATTTTGACTTCTAGGGTGCTGCAGTAATCAACTTTTGTTTTTTCTACCTTTTTCTTATAAGTACTTCGGATTTGTAAAAACCATATAACTTCGGTACTTGTTCATCTCGTTTTTGCACACACCAGTTGATAGTTTTCGCGCTTTACAATTAACGTAATTGGATTTTTTATTATAAATAAAATTGTAAATCTTAAGTCAAAATCTAAGATATCGGAGTTTTATTCGATTCGACACATTAGCAAGTTCCTTTCTTCTTTCCCTTATTTGATTCGTTTGCGACTCCCTCTACGGGCACTTGAGGTTCCATTTTCGGTGCAGTCAGCCATCTGGAAGCCGACGATACTGAATCTACACACACACACTATGACTGCTTTCAATTTAAAGGTGAGTTAATCAAAAAGAAACATTCGATTTTTTTCATACTAAAAGCATTATTTACGTTACAGAATTAATCGACAAACAAAGTCAGATGATTGCTGAACTGATGGCCGATCAAAAAACTTTAAAAGAACAGTTTTCAAAACTGCAGGGTATTCACCACAAATCAAATATTTTTGATTAGTAACTCTCATAATTAACCTATTACTTGTTTTAATATTTACAGCAACAAAAGAACATCAGAGTAAAGTAATAGTAGAAATGTTGGCCGACCACAAAATTCAACTTCAAGTACTAAACAAGACTCGCCAAAATACAAATACCCTAACGGAAGTATTTCCAATTAAAACAGAAGAAGTTCTTCTGAACCTAGAATCTGAAATAAGCAAATTAAACGAAGAAAAATATGTAAGTAATTATGAATACTTATATTTAATAACTATAAATGATAAATTGAAAATAATAACGCATTGTCCAATTTTAATTTGTTCAGATTTCTGCTGTGAAATCCTTAATAGACGGAAACATAGCTAAACATTTTGAAAGAATTCTGTCGCGCGAATTATGTATGATGTACAACACAGATGGAATATGTGGGAAGAAAAGCATGAAAAGTCAAAAAAATTTATACAATGTTATTATAGGTAAGAATTTGGATTATTTAATCTTACATTCTTACAGAATTGAGATCTGCATTTTATGTGGCAATGAAGCGGCACTTTCGTTTGGCCAGTTCGAAGAAGAAGGAAAATTTGTAACCAACATAGTATTATCTTAAGATACCTTATTTTTAATAATTATTTTAAGGTTTTGATTTAGAATTACCTTTTATAATTTTTGAAAACTGTATGAAAAACTGAAACATTTTTGTCTACATGTAAAAATCACTTTGGTGATGTGAATTAGGCAATGGGCCTCTTTTTATTTTCCTGAATTTGTACTTATGTACATACATATGTACATACATACATACTTTATTGCTAAATTCGCTAGCCATTTCATATCGATTAAAGTTGTATTTGAAAAGACTATTTTAAACAAAATATACCCTATAGGAACTCAAACTCATTTGTAAGTACCTTCAAACTGGTTTTTTAATAACCACAACTGGTTGATTAAGTGACTTTATTCCTTGTAGCCGACTCACTATTTTAACATAGGCATGTCATAGCCAGTAGTCAATTGGCCATCTCTGCATGACTTTTAAATTGACTACAAACTACTTATTTTTCAACCACTCTGAAGTCAATTAATATCTATTATAGTTAAATAAATATCTATGTAAATCTTCATACACATTTGTATATCATATACATACATACGTATGTATATACTATATATAATCAATATATGTATATTGATATATAGAAATAATTATTATTTTTATATTTAAAAGAAAAATACATATGTACATACATTCATACGAAAGTTTGTCCTGCTCATAGAAAATATTATACATACTAAGTATTGAAATTATTTAGTTTTTTTTTCAACAGAAACATTTGGCATTTGATTTCATGGCATGCTTCTTTTGATTTTTTTTATTTTCTTTTCATTTACTTATTTTGCTTTTATTTATTTCTTACGTGAGCTCCTATTCAATTTGTTTGGTTGATATCTGCATATATTTGTCAATCGACTATTTTATTTACTACAGGGTATCCACATACATACATATGTATGTATGTAATTCGTTTTTTTTAGACATATTGGATAGTATCAATAAAAAAAGTATTTGGTTTTTACTTAAAAATTTGTTTAAAAAAACAAAAAAACACATGAAAATTTTTATGTATACTTTTTTTTATTCATACTACCCATTGTGTGTAATTTTCTTTTCAAATGCAAGTTAAAGCAATGCAACAGGGCTTGTAAATTAGGAATTATGTATGTAAGTATGTACATATACACCTAATATCTCTTATTTTGTTGTTAATGTAAAACTGTTACATTTAACTGTTATTTTTATTACAAATTTTATAAAACAGTTTTCTATACAAAATGTATTTTATGAACCATTTATGAAACAAAACTATTTTTTATGAATAAGTAAGTATAAGTATTACATATGTAAGTCTAATTGAAAATATTAATTGGTGAATACTCTTTTCTGTGTTATCAGAAACAAGTAATAAAAAAATAAATATATGGTGTACATTTTTGTCATATATACAATTCAGTCTTAAACTAAACAAAGCACCATGTATTTAAATATTATTAGTAACTCTTTTCAAGGCTTACCTGTAGAAATGCACACTTTCGTGTGTACTGCATATTTTTGTCGCATTCTGTTTTTTTTGTTAAAGGAAATCAATTAATTTTTTGTTTTTTATAAGGACGATTTGTCAATAAAAATTTAATAATTAATTTGTTTTATTAAATAAAAATTTTTTTCAGAAGAATACCAAAATACGTAAGTCCTTTACTGTATTCATAATTATATGATATGTGAATTGTTTTAGTTTTTATTATTATTTTGTTATTCATAAATAAAACTGAAATTCTTTAACGTAAAGTTTTTTTAATGTTTCATAGAGTAGTGCCAGGGTGTAGTTTTGAAACTAACCCTATTGATTAATCCCTAGAGTAGCGACATGGAGTAGTTTTAAAACGAACACTCTCTAGTAATGCATGGAGTTATGACATGGAGTAGTTTTGAAACTAAGCCTATTGATTAATCCGTGGAATAGTGACATGAATTAGTTTTTAAAATAACCCTCTTGAGCACTCCATAGATTAAAAACATGGAGTAGTTTTGGGACTACTCCTGTGTAATGCAAAGTTGGTTAAAATGGTCCAACCCTAGGACATCGCAATGTTAAATCGACCACCTTTTTCCATATATTTGGAGTAGCTTTGGAGTACTCCTAATCCTCTTTGGACTACTCTTTAAATGCATGTATAGACTAGTCGTACTATCTGCAGGGCATCTACATTTTACACACACACTCAAACGTACAATATCCCAGCGGTAAAACTCAGAAGACCTTCTTGGTGCAGGCCTTATTAAAGGACCCTTTCGCATAAAATATACGATACACATTCCACACTCGCTTCTATGAGAAGGGAGAAGAGAAGAAGTAACATGTTTCGTTTTGTTTTTTTACCAAAACAAAAACAAAATCTATTAGTTTGAAGGCCTTCCAGAATCTCTAGCGAAAGAAGCAGGAACAGAAGGCCTGCTTCGCAATGACAACGCATGTAAGAAAGATGTGAGTATGGAATGGAGCAGGCCTTCTACATCCAAAAGAAGGCGTACAGAGGCCTTCTAGAAGGCATCCCTACTCCTTATAGTTTCCGCTGGGAAGTAAACAAACTCAATGAATTAATGATGTATTCATATACACATGTACATATGTAGTTACCATATGCACTTTGTAAACAACATTAAAGATGATGATGATATTGTCTAGACCTTGCCGGCAAATGCTAGTGGTTTTTGTGCGAAGTATAAAAAGGGTGACAATGGTTAGTCAGTCAGTCACTTGAGTCAGTTGCAATTAATCAAGTCAGTTGATAATTAAGTTGTGAGTTATAGCTTAAATTAGACGTAACGTAGCCACAATGCCATAGCCATAACCAAACCAAAATTCAATTGGTTTCTACGGTGAGAGTTATTGCGTTTTGGCGATTCACCTATAATCAAATACAGTGTTGCCATTAGTTTGGTTCGAAAGGCAGTTTTCTATGGCTATGGTTATGTCGTCTTATTGAGCCTATATACACGTACACGAATACAGGCATCGTGCTTCGCTTATACCCACTTGGCCAACATTTATCGTGTAAAACTATCGAGAGTGACAACTAAAAAATGAATCGAAAAATGTTCACCTGTAACTCAGTTTTGTCCCACAAAACATTCGTTATCGAAGTTTCGCTAGCAATATCAAAAGTGAGAGAATATCGAACTAATTTCGATATCCCAAAAAGGCAACAGAAATAGTAAAAAAGTAATTTTATTTTTTCATTTATTTATTTATTTTATTTAACTTAACTTAACTTGAACATGGTACCTCCATTCTAACAGACTAATTTTCGAATTTTTTTTTGATTAGCGAACAAACATCGAAGAATTGTTTTTCGAAATTTCTTCGCTTTAGTGAGCATCCGTTTTTATCGAATATCAGATCAAGTGGGTAGTACGACACATTTATTATTGGCTTAGTATAATACATGCTACGAGAATACATTTAAAAAACATGACGTATTTACATTTTAAGACATTTTACGCAGGTGTCTAATGTAAACCAAAGAGGTTCATACTTAATGAAAAAAAGGTATTACAGGGAATTATTGTTATTAATCGTGGACACTATTTATTGCTCTTATCCTACAATGAATTATTTAGAACTTTTAATATTTAATTAATTGGGAGTATAATGGTGAAATTACGCGATGTGTTTAGTCAGTTCGCCTGCAAACGTACACGGCAGTTATGAGTACAATTCCGCAAGAAAGTTATCCCTTTTTCAATTAGAATATTTTTTCCCCTATTACTTGGAAGGAAATTGGGATTGTCAACAGAGATGCATGTAGTGCGGAACGTTTTCTGATTGTCATTCACTTGGAAGCAGTGATGCCAGGATTCCTTCAGCAAAAATTACTAAATGTATAAAAAAAAATGGCTAAAAACCAGCTAAAAATGGCTAAGCGGCATCGAATACAAAACTCATGAACGTTAGCAAAAACAAGAAGGTATTTCATATATTTTTTTAAAGCAAATCGAGAACTTTTTAAAGTAAATACAAACAATAAATTGAAGTAATAAATAAAATAATATTTCTTCAAGTAATCAAGCAACTGCGCATATAGTGCAAACTTGCAATACTTGCAGTACGCCTTCTATTAATTTGTACATTCTGCTATTCAGCCTTTAAATTTTTGGGTTACTAATACATTCCTTGTGAAATTTTTGTTTATAATTTTTATTCATTTTCTATTTTGAACCCCCGGGCGTTTTTAAAATTTTCAAGTTTTGTTATTTAAACTTTCATTTAAACTTTAAATTATTTTGTATTTCCACTCGTGTAAAACAAAAATTACCCTTGTTTGACAACTTAAAATAACATTGCAACGATTATAAGAACGGAGTAGAAAATCCTATTGTTACCAATTTAGCCATTTCTATCATATAAGCGCTTTTAGAATGCTGCAACAAAAATGCCAAGTTTGAACCGTGATTTATTGATATTAAGCGAAAACAATAACATATTACTCTATTGTGTTTTTTTTGGTAGTTAATAAATGTTTCTTTGTTGCGAGTTTAAATTTTTATGAAAAAACACAAAAATATTTCATGTTTTTTAAAAATAGCTAAAAAATAAAAGCGTCTAAAAAATAGGTAATAGCTAAACTCACTTTTCTGCCGGCTAAATGGGATGAAAAATGACTAAATTTAGCCAGAAAATTGCTAAATTGGCATCACTGTTTGGGAGTGACCAGAAACGATTCTTCTCTTTGACTGTCCAAGCAGCTCACTACTTCCGGTCCAAGTAGACTAGACTAGACCGAGTATTTTGCGGCAATGGCTTTTCAGATTCCTCTGAAATCTAGCCAAAGTGAGAGGGCGCCCAGTCATGTAGGCTACCTGAATGGTTACCGAACATCGTAACGTCTCAGGCAAGTAGGTAAATTTGGATGAATATTTCCTGTACATGACTGTCTGAATGGTGACCCTATCCCCAATCTAAAAAAGGACGGCCAGCAACTCACATTTCTGAAATCCAACTTGCTAACGAATCGCTTAAAAACCAGCCTGGTGCCCTATGATCCAGTTTGAGTTGGAGAGATATATATACAGGGTGGGCCAAAAGTCACGCCTGCATGTAAAAATTTAATAATAATAATAATGTTACGTTTAAATTTTATTAAACGTGAGTTCTTTTGATTGCTCAAAAATAAAAATAAATAACAACACGATTTTCTTATTTGCAACTGAACTTCCTTTTATTCTTGACTAAACCAATTACAACTTGTCTTTTCTTATTTACTTCTTAACGTTATTATCCACGGCACGATGTCTTTTACTTTCAACGATGTTCACTCTACTAAATTCAAATTTGTACAGACTGACTTCTGACATATGGCAGCTCTTTTTATATTACCAAACCGGATCTAGAATATTCGTAAGTAGATGGTGTGGCAGCATGCATGCATGTACTTAGTAAAGACCAACACAGAAGAAACGATATGGCCGTGTAGGCGTGTTTGTTTATTGGTAGCCAGATGTTCAAGCAGTCTTCTAGCATAATGGGGAAAATTCATATCGCCGTTTGTAGGTGATTCGATTGGCCGTTAGTCTTTGGATTTTCAAAGTAACGACTTGTATGTTGGTAGTGCAGTGTGCTATTTTTAGTACAGGGTGGTTACCATAAGTACTCGCACTTTTATTTCTATACGTGTACGTCTGTAGCTTTGTACACAATTGTTGTTGCTATAGTGCTTGCACGTGAATATGTGTGTACGTTTAGTGCTTTAGTTAAATACTTCTAGATAGTTCTTTGCATTAACCCTGTAGGAATATTTTTACGTAACGATAATAATAATAATAATTTTAGATTTTGTTTATCGAACCGTGTTATACCACCATGCAAACTTTAACGACCGAGCAACGACCCAAAGTGGTAGAATTTTATTTTTGAAATTTTTTAAAAACGAATTATCTCAAGAAATTCAGAATTCAATTGCCCAGCACGTTGACCAGACTTGATTATTTTCTATGGGATTATCTCAAAGAACGAGTGTATGTTAACAAGCCCCAAACTATAGATTAGCTAAAGCACAACATTGAAGCTGATATAAGACAATATAGCCTGAAACTTTGCGTGCAGTTATGTAAAATGCCCCAGTAAAAAAAGAGACTCCAAAAAATTCATGAAAATGTAGAGTTTACGATGCGGAAGTAGTGCAAATTTCGCGGCGATCTAATGATTTTTACATAGGGTTGTCATTGCAAGAAGTTCTCTTTTTCGATGAAAAAGGGTAAATAGTTGCCTTTTTTAACAATTCGTTTCTTTTTATACGAATTTAAGCCCGAAACAGTGTTTTCATGTAAATTTAAGCAAATAACTTTTAAATTTTAGACTAAAAATAATTCATAAATTTCTTTAAAAAATAAATTTTTTTTAAATTCTGGTGAGTATTTTCTAACACTATGGAGGAGTTACAAGGTTTTGTGTGACTAAAATAAGCTTCTACATGGTTTTTAGCTCACTCTCGGCAAATTAAAAATATCGATTTTTTGGAAGCAATGAAAATGTACTTCCGCTAGAATGACTTCCATTTTTTTTCATTGGGGCCTGTTTAAGAGCCCAATTGTGCATCGATGAAAATGGTGGTCATCTCTCAGGTATTTACACAATTCACAACCCACTGTAGATTGTAGATTGTATTAGCTACAACTAGGGTAGTTGTGAACGGCCTGTTGTAAGTGTTGTTAGACTTTTAAAAATGTCGAACATTTAAAAAGAAGAAGAGCAAGAATAAAAACAACGAAAATAGTTTGAAATTAATAAAAGCAAAAAAAAAAACAAAATTCGGCATTATGCGAAAAATACACTGCAAAAATTATAATGGTGGATTCGGGTGATTAAAAAAATAAGGAAATTTACAATTTCATAAAAAATTAAAAAATTTCAGGCGATTCTGAAGAAGACAATCTCTCCAGCTTGCATCCGATTTTGCAACTTCTCGCGAATTTTTGCACACTTCGCGATAAAAGCGACTTTTTGCAACTCCTAAGAGTTCTGCCGACTTTTAAAAAATATTATACTTTCTTATCATCCCGCTGTTAGTAGCTTTTTTCGAATTTTCGCGATTTTTATTGAATTTTTTACATTACTTAGATTAGATAAAAGTTTTGCCGATTTGGTACCTTCATAGCGAACAGTCGATTAGCGGAGTTTTTTCTTACATACAAACAAACAAAAAATTATACAAAAAATTATTCGTAGTACATATTATTCGTAATAGGTACATACTGACTTTAATAAATAAGCTTTATTGCTTTGATAATATTTTTTACATAGTGGAAATAACAAAAACAAAAAATAACCGAAAACAAAAAAAACACAAACAGTGACATTGAGGAATACTCTATAGGAGTAACTCAAAAACAAATAAACAATCATAAATTACAAAAACAAAAAAACCGTAAGCAAAAAAACACAAAAAGTGCCCTTGAGGAATACTCTATATGAGTGCCTCAAATACAAAAAATTATGAAGTGAGTTCTAACGGCAGAAATGCCTATTTTACTGTGAGTTCTGAAGCTCTTAATGAAAAAAATAAAAATAATAAATCTAATGAAAGTGTTTTTTTAACGGCAAAACCAATTTTTCGTCAGCGATCAACTTCGCTTTGTCCAATGCCAAGTAGTAATGATTCATTAACATTACAATTGCCTAGTACTTCTTCATATAAGTCAGTAATATCATCCCCTTCAGGCTCGTATTCGTCACTTAACAAAGTTATTACTACAGATAACAGTATTTCAAAACCCAAGGTGCAAGTCGGTATGGACAGATATATAACCGTGGTAAAGCGTGGGCGAAGCCCGAATTCTTCAAAAATTTCATCCGCTCCAAAGATGTCTAGAGATAACAGCGCATCCTCAACTAATCGCCAAAACCGTTTTTAAAATTTTGCAAGATGAGAACGACAAACCCGATGTATCCTCGAATAAAACATCCAAGCCGCCACCAATCTACTTGAGAGAGAAAAACCTATATATATATATTTACCATTTTTTGGTAAAGGGTATAAAAATTCAAATGCCCTTATTAAAAAATTAATTTCGGTCATTGGTGAAAATAAATTCCACATTGTCCCAATAAAACGTGGCAACATCGATGAAACGAAAATTCAAATTTATGATGAAAAGGATTTCCGCAAAATGGTTTCTGAATTTGAAACAAATAAAACAAGCTTCTACACATACTAGCTTAAGAGCGCTAAAGGCCTGCAAATCGTACTGAAGGGCATAGATTCTTATGTTGTCCCTGAAGAAATAAAAGATGCACTTGTCCTCCAGGGATTTAAGGTAAAGAATGTATCAAACATATTTAACAAAGAAAAAGTACCCCAACCCCTATTTCGTGTTGAACTGGAGCCAAATGATATACAGTTGAAAAAAAACGAGACTCATCCTATTTATAGCCTTAAATACCTTTTATACAGAAAAATCACAGTTGAAGAGCCACATAAGCGTGCAGGTCCCGTGCAGTGTCATAATTGCCAAGAATATGGCCATACAAAAGCTTACTGCAATTTACCTACAGTGTGTGTTATCTGCGGTGAATTGCACGGTACTGCAAGTTGTACCAAACCAAAAGATCAAGCGGAAAAAAATGCAGTAATTGTGGAGGCAATCACACCGCTAACTACAGAGGATGTCCTGTGTACTCTTTCGTCAAGCAGGCTATGGTGCAAAAACCTAAATTAGCTCCAGCTCAACCATTAAACGCGTACTCCGCCACTTTTGCTCAAGTGAGTCAACCAGTTACTTCACGTGTATCGTATGCCGATGCTGCTAAGGCTAGTTCTATTCCCACACCAAATGTTTCACCGCCAAATAATTCAACGAATGCAAATTCAAGCTTTAACTTTAGTCGCCTTGAAGCTACTATTGAGAATCTGGTGCTAACTATAAACAACTTTACAACAAATATGACTACCATGATGCAAGAAATGTTGAGAATGCAGAATACTCTGCTTCAAGCATTAATTAACAAGCCATGAACACGTTAAAAATATGTTTCTGGAACGCAAACGGCATTCGCCAACATAAAAATGAACTTGAGCACTTCCTTACGGAAAAAAATATTGATATAATGTTGGTCTCTGAGACTCATTTGACTTCTAGAAGCCTCTTTAAAATGAATGGCTACACTTTATATGATACAAAGGACCCTAGAGGGAGAGCATGCGGTGGATCAGCAATTCTAATAAAGTCAAGACTCAAGCACTATATTCTTGACAACATTTGTGAAGAACTTCTACAAGCAACAAATATCTGCATTGAAAATTTTTGTACAAATTTCGTGATATCTTCAATTTACTCTCCTCCCAGATTTTCAATCACTGAGGACCAATACGAGAAGTTCTACAAATCTCTTGGACCTTTTTTCGTTGCAGCTGGCGACTACAATGCTAAGCATACGTTCTGGGGTTCGCGTCTTATTACGCCTAGAGGTAGGGCGTTGTTCAACACAATTTCAAAAATGGGTTTGGATGTCATTTCAAGTGGGGAGCCTACTTACTGGCCTACTGACGTACGAAAAATTCCGGATGTTATAGATTTCGGCGTCATAAAAAGTATTTCTAGGGAATTAATTCACGTTGAAGCTTCCCTAAATCTGTCGTCTGATCACTCTCCCACGATCGTTACAATCTGTAGTCCACTGAGAAGCGCTTTACCTCACCCATATGTCAAGATGATAAATCGTGTTAATTGGCTGGGATTCAAAAAATATCTTAGTAGTCATTGCACGGAAAATATTACGCTAAGAACACCCAATGATATTGAATCGAACATTGCAAATCTTAACGAGAATATTAAACAAGCTTCTGAACATGCCACTACCTCCCATCCGTATACTGGGTTCAATAAAATTTATTCTACAGACGTTGAACATCTCGTACGTGAAAAAAGAAGAGCTAGAAGGGAATGGCAACAGCACAGATCACCTCAACACAAAATCAGATTTAAAGAGTGCACTAAACGACTCCAAGAGTTGCTTGCATCTGAAAAAACTGCATCTTTCAAAAATTATCTGGAAGGCCTTGATGTCACACCAGCATCTAATTACTCTTTGTGGCGCGCTGCTAAAAAGCTTAAAACACCCGTTGAGTTTAAGCCACCTCTGCGCACATCTACCGGAGGTTGGGCAAGAAGCGATACTGAAAAAGGTAACATATTTGCTGAGCATTTAAAATCCGTATTTACACCAAATACATGTACCGGTGTTGCTGATTTGCCGAGTGTAGTTGCTCTACCCCCACGACCCTTAAAATTTACGATGTGTGATGTACAAAAACTAATTGCCGAACTCAACCCGAAAAAAGCTCCCGGTATGGATGGAATTAGTAACCAGATGCTGATTAAGTTACCTCGTACTGCAATTAGAATCCTGTTATTCATTTTTAATGCCATTTTACGACTGGAGTATTATCCAGACTGCTGGAAGCTTGCCAAGGTTAAAATGATTCCAAAGCCAGGTAAAGATCTTTCCAAGGCTGAGTCATATAGGCCAATAAGTTTACTGTCAACAATATCAAAGCTTTTTGAAAAGCTACTCATGACAAAATTGTCTTCAATTTTAACTGATAATGGGTGCATCCCGGACCATCAATTTGGTTTTAGAAGTAAGCATAGCACCATTGAGCAAACGCATAGATTGGTTCAATTTATCAGAAAAACATTTGAGGAAAAGAACTATTGTTCTGCCGTGTTTATTGATGTTTCTCAGGCATTTGATAAAGTGTGGCATGAAGGCCTGATTTTGAAATTGAAGACATATTTACCAATAAACATTCTAAATTTTTTGGAAAGTTACATTGTTGCACGAAAATTTACAGTTGTGGAAGGACACTTTATGAGTATGCCTGAAACTATCTCATCCGGTGTGCCACAGGGGAGTATACTGGGGCCATTTTTATATTTGATTTATACTTGTGATATGCCTGTGAGCAGTAGTATCCACACTTCTACATTTGCCGACGATACCGCCTGCCTTAGTATGCACGAAAACCCTGATGAGGCATCCCGAAAACTCCAGGAACACATTAGCCAGATGGAACTATGGTTAAACTTATGGAGAATTAAGGTAAATGAACAAAAGTGTGTCCATATAACATTTACCTTAAGAAGAGATACTTGTTCCCCCATTCGGATTAATAATCAAGTTGTTCCTCAACATTCACATGTGAAATATCTTGGTATACACCTCGATCGACGGCTTACATGGAAACATCACATTGACTATAAGTTAACTCAAATGAAACTAAAATTAACTCAGGTACATTGGCTGATTGGCAGAAATTCAACACTCAGCCTAGACTGCAAACTTTTAATATACAAGTCGCTTTTAAAGCCAATATGGTGTTACGGTATCCAGTTATGGGGCACTGCTTCAGCTTCCAATATAGAGAGAATTCAACGAAGACAAAACAAAATTTTAAGGTTAATAACATCTGCTCCATGGTACATTAAGAATTCAAATATACATCGTGATTTAAATATGCCACTAGTGACTGAAGAAATTGCAAAATACGCAGGCAAATATCTAACTAAACTCGTGTCACATCCTAATCCGCTTGCTCGTAACATCTTGAACTTTACTGGACACATCCGCTTAAAAAAGAGAGATACAAGGGCTCTAATACTAAACACTCCAAATGAAGTTGCTTGAAATTTTTTTTTTTGCTTATCACTACTTATGTATTATTTACAACTATCACTTAAGGGCCACTCAGACTATAATACAAGTATTAATACTTTTGACGAAAATGCATCCCTGGTCTTATATTTGTTTCAAAAGTTTCAAAAAAACAATAACAACTCAACATGTCAGAGCTGCATTTTCCACAAAAGTATTAATACTTGTATAATAGTCTGAACGGGGCTTTAGTTATGTCTGACATTGGTCGGGCCTATTAATTATATGTTAGATTTAAGATTTGAATACTTATTGTTAGTTCATATATGAAGATACAATAAATAAAAAAACATGCATTAAAAAAAAAATAAAAAATTTTTAAAAAATTTTAGACTGTTAGTAACTTTTTGCGAATTTTCGTAATTTTCGCGCTTCTTGCCGAATTTTTTGCATTTCTTATAGTTTTAGTGATTTTTAATCTATATTATGGCTTGTTTAAAATTTAGCCAGTTTTCGCGATTTTTTGCAAAGATCGCAATAAAAGCGGATTTTTGCACGGTTTTTTGCCGTCCCAACAATTTTGAAGGTTTTAAAACATTATTATCATCCTGCTGTTAGTAGCTTTTTGCCAATTTTAACACCATTTCGCGAATTTTTTCATTTATGGTAAATGTAATTAAAAAAAGATTAGCACTTTACTACCTTATGCATTTCTGATGCCATTCTATGGAAATTAACTACACCATTTTACAACTATTATACAGTTTGACGACCTACTATACTTGTTTTGAATTGAGCAATTATTTTTCAGAATTAAACTTTACAGTGAGATTACACAGGACATATGTTTGAAAATTTTTGTGTTGGCAATTGTCAAATTCTGTTGCTAACACAAAAAATGACTGTGTAAACCGTAAATGTTAGTGTTCGAACACATGTTTGGAAATAATTGCTCGAGCACAAGTCTGAGCAATTATGTGAGAAAAAAAGTTGTAAAATTTACATTTTTCGTAGAAAATAATGGCGCCAAACTAGAAATAATAATGCCCTAATTCTGCTTGACGATTGTGCCTTCTTGTCTATGGACGGAAAAAAGCAGCAGTTGTGATTCTTTAGAACAATAATTATTTATTATGTTCCAAACATTATATTCAACACATATTTTTTCATATATTTTTCAAAATATAGTATAATACTTTAACTTAATTTTTATGTTTTAAAAACATGGAAATAATATTTTTATTTTTCATTATCAAAGACAACAACCAGTTTTGAAGAAAATAAAAATAAATAGAGAATTCAAACACAAGAACTCAAGTATTTTCAAACAAAAACGTCCTAAATCTTCTTACTGAATTACGGCATAAGTTTTTTATAAAAAAATCAAGCAGATGCATAAAATTTATGTTCCGTGGCAGAATTATTAAATAATCAAAACTTAAACTTAATTGCTCGTCTATTCGTACTGTTAGATCGTACAAAGCTAATATTATATTCAAAAAATCAATAAAAAAAATATATAATAATAAAAGTTATTAAATTTTTACAAGAAGGCGTGAATTTTGGCACACTCTGTATATTACTTGATATTGCTTGAAATTGTTCCCCGAGAAAAATTTCACGCGGAATTTTTTGCATCATTGCCCTCAATAACTGAATAAAATCAAGGGAAAAGTGGGAAAATCCCCATGAAAAATATTATTCGCGATAAAAGGAATCAAAAGAGAACACATTTCTGAGGAAAAATTTTGCAACTTGTTCACGATAAGCGGTGCATATTATTAGAAAAAAATCAACTTCGTTTTATAGTAGGACTAAAAAACTTACTTTTTTAAGCAAATGTCCAGGGTTTTCCCCTCAGCTGTCCTCTTTTTATAAATTACGCTATAAAAATCCTAACTATAGGTAGTAAAAAATTTTACGATGGAAAAAATAGCAGCAATTACTCAACTGTTGAGTGCAGCGAAACTACTCAACTATGCGTTTCTAAAGCCTTACAGTACACGGCATGTAAAAATCCATATGCGCATGTGAATATGACGTCACGAGAATTTTCAGCATGTTGGTTGCATTTTTTTTAAATTATTTGTAGTTGCTACATGTCATAAAATATTGATAGTATTTTTTGTTCCAAAATCTAAATATGACAAATTTTAGCCGAGTCGGACACATTTCCAGAGACAGCACATGAGTAGTGATTCAAATTTCTCAATTTACATGTATTGCTAGTACACGGCATGTACCCAATGTAGCTTCATTAAGACAAACACTCAACGTTTGCGCAACAGTTACGTCTTAAGAATGCGACCAATGTATGTATTAGAGACCTGCTTAAATAGTCTTGACAAATTAACGTCATGTTTTTTTAAATGTATTCTCGTGGCATGTATTATTACTAAGCCAATAACAAATGCTGTCGTACTATAAACGAAGCACGATGGATGTATTGGTGTACGTGTATATGACTATTAACAAGCGATGTCGCCAAGACCTCTTGTTTATAACAATCATGTTGATACATGTATGCTTGTTATTTTGCATATTGTACGTTTGGGTGTGTGTAAGATGTAGATGGTAAGCTATTGTGTGTTAAACTTGAACAGTTACAAGGATGTTTTTTAAGCAAGCGCACGCAACCAGTGTGGTCAGATATGGCGATATCTCGCCAAACGTGGCGACGAAAATTTGTTTTCGTCAATTGATTGGTCATTTGACTGGTAGAGATGACCGACACATTTATTAATTATAGTTGCTCCTCTCTAACTTGTATGTTAAAGTGAAACATCTAATGTACATATTAGAGACCTGCGTAAGCAGTCTTGAAATGTAAATACCTCATGTTTCTTAAATGTATCCCCTTGGCATGTGTTATACAAGCGATGTCGCCAAGACGACTTGTTTATCACAAACAATGAAAAGAAGAACTGTTGATTCATGTATGCTTGTTATTTTGCATATTATACGTTTGTGAGTGTGTAAGATGTAGATGGTAAGATTATGTTCACGGTTGCCAGGTTTGACGATTTATCGTCATTTTGACGATTGTGTGTCGAAAATAGCATTTTTACGACTGGACGATTTTCGCTTTCAATATGAGGATTTTTAAACAATTATAAATTGACACCATCTTTTATAACCTTAAATCAATTTTGAGTTTGACCAATAACTTGGCAACGTATGCTAGAAATGCAATAAAAATAAGGAGTCAAATTCATTCAATCTTAATTTTTGTATTAATAATTTTGGAATTAAGGGCGCAATTTTGTAAAACGCAACACTTGACACATTTCTTATGTATGCATTTTCTTTTTTTATTAAAATCTCTTCTATCTAAAATTTGTCAACGCTTGGCGTTGCGTTTTACAAAATTAGGCCCCAAATTTGTTTACATTTATTTATTTATGTATCTTCAAATATGAACTAAGAATTAGTATTCAAATCTAAAATATAAGTATTAGGCCCGACCACTGTAATAGTAGTGATAATGAAAAAAAAGAACAAAATATTTATATTTTCAAGAAGTCCCATCTGGAGTGTTGAGTATAAGAGCCCTTGTGTCCCTCTTTTTTAGGCGGATGTGACCAGTAAAATTCAAGATGTTACGAGCAAGCGGATTAGGATGTGACTCGAGTTTTGTTAAATATTTGCCTGCGTATTTTGCTATTTCTTCAATCACTAGTGGCATATTCAAATCACGATGTATATTTGAGTTTTTAATGTACCATGGAGCCGAACACATAGATTCAGGCACACTCGTGAACTCTCCTTCCACAACAGTGAACTTCCTGTCAATAATATAACTTTCCAAAAGCTTTTGAATGTTTATTGGCAGATGTCTTGAATTTTAAAACTAGGCCTTCATTCCACACTTTATCAAATGCCTGCGAAACGTCAATAAACAGTGCAGAAAAGTACTTCTTTTCTTCAAATGTTCTTCTTATACATTGAACCAATCTATGAGTTTGTTCAATGGTGCTATTCTGACTTCTAAAACCAAATTAATGGTCTGGGGTGCACCCACTACCAATTAGAATTGGGGACAATTTTGACATGAGCAGTTTTTCGAAAAGTTTTGACATTGTTGATAGCAGACTTATTGGCCTGTATGATTCTGCCTTGGTAAGATCTTTGCCCGGCTTTGGAATCATTTTAACTTTGGCAAGCTTCCAGCTGTGGGGATAATACTCACGTCGTAAAATGGCATTAAAAATTAATAATATGATTCTAATTGCAATACGAGGCAATTTTATTAGCATCTGGTTACTAATTCCATCAATACTCGGTGCTTTCTTCGGGTTGAGTTCAGCAATTAGATTTTGTACATCACACATTTTAAATTTTATGGGTCGAGGGGGTAGCGCAACTACACTCGGGAAATCAACAACACAAGTACATATGTTTGGGGTAAATACGGATTTTAAATGCTCTGCAAACAAGTTACCTTTTTCAATGTCACTTCTGGCCCAAACTCCGGTAGAAGTGCGCAGAGGTGGTTTAAACTCAACGGGTGTTTTAATTCTTTTCGCAGCGCGCCACAAAGAATAATTAGATGCTGGTGTGACATCGAGATTTTCCAGACAGTTTTTAAGATATGCAGTTTTTTCATATGCAAGCAGCTCTTGGAGTCTTTTAGTGCACTCTTTTAATCTAATTTTTTTTGGGGTGATCTGTGCTGTTGTCATTCTCTTCTAGCTCTTCTTTTTTCACATACGACGAGATGTTCAATATCTGTAGAATATATTCTATTAAACCCATTCTGCGGATAAGAGGAAGTGGCATGTTCAGCAGAATACTTAATATTTTCGTTAAGATTGGTAATATTAGATTCAACATCATCATGAGTTCTTAGCTTAATGTTTTCAGTGCAATGACTACTAAGATATTTTTTGAATCGCAGCCAATTAACACGACTGACCATTTTCACATATTGGTGAGGTAGAGCACTTTTCAGTGGGCTACAGATTGTAACGATCGTCGGAGAGTGATCGGACGATAGATCTAGGGAAGCTTCAACATGAATTAATTCCCTAGAAATATTTTTCATGACGCCAAAATCTATAACATCCGGAATTTTATGTATGTCAGTAGGCCAGTAAGTGGGCTCCCCACTCGAAATGACGTCCAATCCCATTTTTGAAATTGTGTTGAACAACGCTCGTCCTCTAGGTGTGATAAGACGCGAACCCCAGAAAGTATGTTTTGCATTATATATAATTGCGAATCTAGGAGGGGAGTATATTGATGATATGACAAATTTTGTGCAAAAATTTTCCACACAAATATTCGTTGCTTGTAGATGTTCTTCACAAATGTTGTCAAGAATATAATGCTTGAGTCTTGACATTATGAAAATTACTGTTCCCCCGCAAGCTCTTCCTCTTGGGTCCTTTGAATCATATAAAATGTAGCCATTAATTTTGAATAGACTTCTTGAAGTCAAATGAGTCTCAGAAACCAACATTATATCAATATTTTTTTCCATGAGGAAGTGCTCAAGTTCATTTTTATGTTGGCGAATGCCGTTTGCGTACCAGAAACATATCTTTAACACTTTCATGGCTTGTTAACTAATGCTTGAAGCAGTGTAGACTGCATTCGTAGCATTTCTTGCATCATGCTAGTTAGTCTTGTGTAGTTCATGAACGAACTAGTTCAAATGAACGATTCAGTACTTTGAACTAAGTGAACTAGTTCAATTGTTTTACGCTCAATAGTTCAATTTTTGAACTAGTTCAATTTTTGAACTAGTTTAATTTTTGAACTAAGAACTAAGACACAAAATGAACTAACAAAAAATGAACTAAATGTTTTCAACGTTTTGCTTTCCCTTTTTATTGTTTGTGTGCTTTGCTTCTATACTCATCTATACGTATGTATGTACATATGTATGTGTATTTAGTTATTGCTGGCTACTACTACCCCAAATGCAATAATAAACAAGAAAACACACAAACACACACAAATTATTTTGGATTTATGAGATTTCTAAAAAAATTCACACTAAATTTGTTTTGCATATAAAGTTTATATTATAAACCCTTTATTAAGCAAATTTATTAATTTTAGTTTTCGTAAACTTTTTTAATCACAGAATCCGTGCTTTTAATATTGTTAAAGACCACAACATACATACATATGTACATAATATGTATGTAGAATTGTAGATGTAGAATCATTGAACTAAAAAGACGTAACTAGTTCATTGAACTAAAAAGAGCGATTGAACTAAATGAACGAACTAGTTCATTTATAAATAATGAACTATACTGACCGGTCACTGAAATGAACTAAATGGCACAAGTCTAATGATAGTCATATTTGTTGTAAAATTATTTATAGTCAGCACCAGATTCTCAATAGTAGCTTCAAGTCGACTAAAATTAAAGCTTAAGTTTGCATTCGTTGAATTATTTTAAGGTGGAATATTTTGTGTGGAAATAGAACTAGTCTTAGCAGCATCGGCATACGATACACGTGAAGTAACTGGTTGACTCACTTGAGCAAAAGTGGCGGAGTACGCGTTTAATGGTTGAGCTGGAGCTAATTTAGGTTTTTGCCCCATAGTCTGTTTAACGAAAGAATAGACAGGACATCCTCTGTAGTTAGCGGTGTGATTACCTCCACAATTACTACATTTTTTTCTGTTAGATCTTTAGGTTTAGTACAACAAGCAGTACCGTGCAATTCACCGCAGATAACACAAACTGAAGGTAACTTGCAGTAAGTTTTTGTGTGACCATATTCTTGACAATTATGGCAATGTACGGGTCCAGAACGCTTATGTGGTTCTTCAACTGTTATTTTTCGGTATAAGAGATATTTTAAATTGTAAATTGGATGAGTCTCGCTTTTTTTCAATTTTATATCGTTTGGCTCAAGTTCGACGCGAAATAGAGGTTGAGGAGTCTTCTCCCTATTTATTATGTAAGATACATTTTTTACCTTAAATCCCTGGAGGACGAGTGCATCTTTTATTTCTTCGGGAGCAACATAGGAATCGATCCCCTTCAATACGATCTGCAGGCCTTTAGCACTTTTAAGCTGATATGTGTAGAAACTTTTTTTACTTTTTTTAAATTCAGTAATCAGTTTGCGAAAATCTTTATCTTCATAAATTTGAATTTTGGTTTCATCAATGTTAGCACGTTTTATTGGAACGATGTGAAATTTATTCTCAATGACTGAAATTAAATTTTTAATAAGAGCGTTTGAATTTTTTTTCTCAAATAGATTGGTGGCGGCTTGGATGTTTTGTTCGTAGATACATCGGGTTCGTTGTTGTCATCTTGCAATATTTGAAAACGGTTTTGACAGTTAATAGAGGATGCACTGTTATCCCTAGACATTTTTGGAGCAGATGAGATTTTCGAAGACTTTGGGCTTCGCCCGCGCTTTAGGTTAGGTTAGGTTAGGTAGGGGTGGCAGTCAGAAACCCGGACTCACTTAGACCGTTTTGGTCCATTGTGATACCACGGAGACTCTGCATATGCGGAGTCCCCACCGTCGAACCATCCAGAGCTCAGTATAAAGCTGCTAATACGTTGAAGTTTAACACCAGCAACTTCAGAAAGTTCCCATTGTGGCCATTCTCTTTCCTGCAAGTCCAGGACAGTGACAAAGAAAATGTTCTATGCTTTCCTCTTCATCAATATCTTGGCAGCTACGGCAAAAGTCGTTGTGTTCAACCCTTAACCTTTGTGCATGCCTACCTATGAGACAGTGTCCGGTTAACACGGACACTAGAATCGAGATTCGTTTCCTATTCTTTGAAATTAGGTAATCCGTACCTTCTCTATTTAGGTGAGTCCATAACTGCCTTGTGATCACGCAATCATTTCATGTGACCCACCTTCTATTTGTTTCATCCTCTGTCTTGCGCCTAAGTCTGAGTTTGCAAGAGAGTAGGGGTAGACCTACACATTCCAAATCCAGTGGAACCTGTAAGGTTGTCCCAATTCTAGCAAGCTCGTCAGCCCTAGAGTTCCCCTGTAAGCCTCTATGCCCCGGGATCCAGATGATCCTAATATCAAACTGCTCTGCCATCTCATTTAGAGATGATCGGCAGTCGAGGGCTGTTGTTGTTCTTAGAAGCGAGGATTCGAGGGCCATAATAGCTGCTCGACTATCGGTGTAAATGTTAATTAAAGTCGTTGAAGTGACATTCACTTTTAACCAGTTCGCAACTTCTCTTATAGCAAGGACCTCTGTCTGAAAGACACTGCAGTGATCCGGAAGTCGCCTTGCAATACGAAGACCTAAAGCCCTCGAAAAGACCCCATAGCCCACACCCTCATGTGTTTTGGAGCCGTCCGTATAAAAATCAACACTTTTTCTTCTACCTGGAGTTCTATTCATCCACATTTCTGTAGATGGTATCCAGGTTTTATAAAGACGTTCGTGTAGTAGAGCAGGGGAGGTTTGGTCAATCCTCCATCCCCTAACTTCACCATCGAGTATTCTGCAGTGGCCGGTTCCATTTCCGTTCCACAGAGAAACACATCTAAGACGGATTGCCGAGGACGTTGCCATCTCCTTCCCTACTAGATCTAATGGTAGTAGATGAAGAAGCATCCCCAGTGCATCCGGAGTGGTGCGAATAGCACTGGTTACATACAAGGATGCAATTCTTTGCACCTTGTGTAAGGTGTATAGATACGTCTTTTTCTCCAGGGATGGCCACCACACGATGATGCCATACATGAGAATTGGACGTACTATTGCAGTATAGATCCAATGAACAATTTTTGGGGTAAGACCCCAATTCTTCCCAATGGATTTTTTGCATAGATATAGTGAAATTGTTGCTTTTTTCACTCTCTCTAGAATATTCGCCTTGAAACTCAGCTTCGAATCAAGAATAACACCAAGATAATTTGCAGTGTTGGACACTTTTATTAAGTGTTATAGGTCGGAAATCAGGTATCTTATACTTCCTGGAGAAAAAGACTAGTTCCGTTTTATTAGGATTAGCGGCGAGCCCACGTTTCTCCGCCCATTTTGTTAAATATGAAAGACCATCCTGTAGGATGTCCCTTAATGTTGTGAAGAATTTTCCTCTTACAGCTATTGCCACATCATCAGCATAAGCCACGATTCTGCACCCCGCGATTCTAGAGATAGCAGCACAGGATTCAGAGCTAAATTCCACAATAGTGGCGAAAGAACTCCTGCCTGTGGTGTACCCCTATTTACAAAGCGGGTCTGCCGAGAAGCTCTTAGAGCCGCAGTTATCCTACGGTGAGTTAGTAGATTTTGAACCCACTTACACATCCCGCGCCAACCACCAGATTCGACAATGCCTCAATTATCGCCCGCGCTTTACAACAGTTATATATCTGTCCATTCCGACTTGGATCTTGGATTTTGGGCTGCTCTTAACTTCAGTGAAAACTTGGTTCAGTGATGACCACGAGCCCGAAGCGGATGATATCGCTGAGTTAAATGTAGAAGTACTAGGCAACGGTAATGTTAAGGAATCAGTAGTTGGCATTGGACAAAGCGAAGTTGATCGCGACGAAAAAGTGGCCTCGCCATTAAGAAAAGTCTACTATCAGATTTCTTATTTATTTTGTTATCATTAAGAGCTTCAGAGCTCTCAGTAAGTCTATCATCAGATTTTTTATTTTTATTCTTTTCATTAAGAGCTTCAGAAGTCACAGTAAAATGGGCATTTCTGCCATTAGAATTCACTTCACAGTTATTTGTTTTTGAGGTACTCATATAGAGTATTCCTCAAGGGCACTTTTGTTTGTTTGTTTGTTTTTTTGATTACGGTTTTTATTTTGTTTTTGTTATTTATGACTATGTAAAAAATATAAGCAATGCAAATAAAGCTTATTTGTCAATAACAATATGTATTCCGAATATTTTTTCGTACGATTTTTTTTTGTTTAGTATTAAATAAAAAATCCGCTAAATCGACTGTTCACTATGAATGTACAACGAGAACTGAGTGAACTGAACGCGAAAATGGTAAAAATTTGCAAAAACTTGCTAACAGCTGAATAATATTAAAGTCTAATAGCGAAACCTGTTAAGAAGCAGAATACTATCAAAAACTCGATTTAATCGCGAACATTGCAAAAATTCGCGAGAAGTTGCAAAATTTAAAACAAGCCTTAAAATTTAAATAAACTAGGAAATAACGCGAAAAATCCCAATTTCGCAAAAAAAAATTAAAATGCAAAGAATAAAAATATCTTAGAAAATTAGATATGACATAAGTAGCAAAAAAAATTGCTAGCATTGCAGAAGTTCCAATGAGCTTTTGGAAACGATTCTAGCATATGTCTGTATAGAAATATGAGCTATTCTTGATGATGTAGTCAAGTTTACGGAGAGCTTTATTTGTCGTTTGTTGATCTTTAAATGAACTCTAACGAAAAGCTATTTTTATGCCTTCCCTTATTGAGGATAAAAACATAAAAAATTTACTTTAATTTGCTTGAATATTCGCTAATAATAATGAAACTGTTGAAAAAAAGACATGAAAAATGGAGCTTTTAGCTATTTTATTTATTTCCAATAAAAAAGACAGCTGTAAGCTGGTTGGTTTATATCCAATATCAAAGTGATAACATTGGTTTCTATGACATCTAAAACCGACACTAGACATGGTTTGAACAAAAATCCGACAACATTGGATTTCATGGCACCAAAGTATTTTTTTGTCGGTTTCTAATCCAATTCCGATAAGATTGGTTTCTATGACACCCCTGAACAGCCGTGCAGTAATTATCTTTGTAAATTCATTTTCATTTCATGCAAGATAATATCTCATTTTATGCTACTTCATTATTTTTACATGTGTTTAAAGTTAAAGATTTCTTTTTTAAACAAAAAATGGTTACTTACATTAATACTTTCATTTTGCCGTCAAAAAGGGTTACCTTTTTTAATGACAAAAATAAAAATTTTATATGAATAAATGTAAACAAATAAAAATTATTTACGGAAAGGCAAACACTGTGATTTGACACTAAATTGCTAAGTGCGCCACACGACGTAAGGCGGAAGAAAAAAAACTAACGTGTTCAACAAACGCGAATTCTTACGTATTCGTGCGTGCCTTGATTGAGACGTGTTCTATAAACATGCTGTTATTGTTTAAAAATTAAATCAAACAAATTTTTATTTTGATACATGTATCAACCATTGCAAAATTAAGTCCAACAATTACTATAGATACAAAAAATAAAAATTCATTTAAATTCATTCAGTTAGTTAAAACAAAAATTGAATCAGAGTGGCTCCCGTTTAAATTTATTGCAGTTGCTGGTTAATTTTCCTGTACAAAAAAAAACCAGGACAATTTAAGAGTGGACCAAGACAACAGGAGAATTTGTCTGTATTTCGAAACGAAAGAAAATGCTTTCGAATTTACATGTAATTAATATACAAAATTCGAAAGAATTTTCTTTCGTTTCGAATTACAGAGTAGAACCCCAGGGCGTATGGCAGCACCATTTTAGCTGCAATTTACTGGATTAATACAAGCTCTTTTACATGAAATTTTTTATTTACCAATATAATTTTTGTGTTATCTTCGGTTTATTTGTTCAGGGCTATCATGAATAAAATTCCGCGTGAAATTTTTCCCTGGAACAATTCCAACTAATAGCAAGTAATAGGGAAAACAAAAAATTCTAATTGGAAAAGGGAGAAATTTCTCGCGGAATTTTGTTCATGATAGCCCTGGTTAATTATTTCTGTGTCACAATGGACCTTATTACAGTTATAGAATCGACTGGAATCGAGTTCGAGAACCGTCGTAAGGTAAAAAAATCTTGAAGTTTTAAAGTGCGGTCTAGAATGAAATAAATAGTAATAAGATTTCTTTGTATAAATTTTACATACATATAACATTTTAAACATAAATTTTTTTAAATACATATAAGAATAAATGTCAATTTGCACACTTATTTGCAAATTTCTGTTTGCGACAAAAACACGTAAGCGACAAATTTGGCTACAGTTACTTGTAAGTAACAATTTTTTTTAAATGTTTCCTCCATATTTTGTAAAAGAAAAACTCCATATTTAAATAAAAAATTATAAAGTTTTTTCGTTTCCTAAAAAATGAGTTGCTGACGCTTACGTGGTTTAAGAAGAAATGTGACAATATAACCATTTATATGAACATGGAAGGTTTACAAACGGAAAAACTGATATTTTATTATAAAAATAAAAATTATTTTTGTCATTCCGATCGTTTTTATATAATTTAAATATCATTTAAAACAAAGTGATTTGCCACCAATAACAAAAATGCACATACGCGATTATTCATGAAAATCAGACACTTATGAAATAAAACATAAAACAAAAACTGATGGCTTACTTATGCATCGCAACCAAACTTCAGTTGCTTTTGCCAAAATGGTATTATGATGAAAGCTGGCAACTAACAGCATTTAATTTCAGTTGACATATTGGCAATGAAATAGTTTTTAAAGCAAAAAGGCGATAAAATTAATTATTAATTGAGGGCCCGATTATGGTTTTCAAACGGTTTGTTATTTTAATGTTGTAAATTTCAAATTGCGATTACGGTTTACAACACTTATTTGAGTGTTGCAATTTTTGTTGTCTCCTTTGTAATTTTGTTGAAGTCCTTGCTATTATGGTTGAAAACAGGTGTTCTTATGTGAAAAACTTACAATGTAACACTTAGATGTGTAAATGCTAAGGCTGAGTTTACATGTGGCATTTCTTGTGTTGTCATTTTCAAAATGTGTGCGTATGGAGGGCAATGCCACACAACGAAAAATATCGGAAATGAAAAACATTGCTACTAGTACCCCCTATTGCGATGTTATAAAATGTCATGTTTACTCGGCATAAGTAACATCCATGATTATTTTTTTTTTCTTGTAACAACATACATGCATTATATGTATATTTAAAGGATTTTTTAATTGCTTTTCTTTTTAAGTCTCATCTTTTTGGCACGCAGCTTTGGATATTTATGTAAAATATTTACTAAATTAAAATTCAAATGTTACATACACAACACCTAAATGCTGTAAACCATAATCGCAAAACCGAAATTTAGGCATAAAATTATTTAAAAAAATTCAAAATAAAAATTAATTTAAATACTACTCTTTATTTTTATATTTTGTAATGTAAACAAGTATTATTTTCGGTTGCCAATTATTAGTATGCATTTTCGATCACTTTTTGGCAACTGGTGAAAGTTTTCATACATAATACTAATTTGCCATTTGACACGGTAACTAAGTTCGGTTGCCATCCATTATTAGCCATAACACTTAGTTTATAGGTAAAAGAAAATAAGTAAATTATTGTTATTTCTTTGAACGAAATAAAATCTTTAAAACTATTATTTATAACAAAACAATAATTCAACTTGTTTTTATGAGTTAATCCCAATTTAAAGCATTTTAAATACAAGCTTTGAAGAATAATTATGAGACAAACTAAAATAATTTAAAAATACTATAAAATAACTAGATTACCATCTAAATATTTCTAAAAATGTACTTAATGAATTCTTAATGCCTTATCTATAAAAATTATTAAGGCTTTAGAAAGGCTTAATAAGAAATTTATTTTATGAAAATCTGTTTTATAAACCCTTCATTTTTAAGCTTTAATAATTTTTAAAAGTAAGACTGTTAATATTTACAAATTGTCGACAATTTTAACAAAAAATTTCCTCTTGTTCTATTTTGAACAATTTTGCAAGTAGTATCATTGATTTAATCATCAATCAATATCGGTTCTTCCAAGGAGTTATCTGGGCAGTTAGATTTATTTCCAGGTGATTCAGAATTGCGACTGGGGCTCTTTGTCCGACGGACGAGCAAAGATTTTTGATGCTGAAATGAAAAATAAAGAAATAAGTCTTGCTGCCTTTAACAGTATCTAAAAAATTATCTAGAAAAATTTCAAGTTAGTGACTTGTTTCTCTCGTCTTTTTCACTCGTGCCAAAATCAAGATTTTCAATTTTTAATTTTTTTATTCCACAAGTTGTGTAAATCATTACGTTTAAAAAAATTTGAGAAATATTTGTCACATTAATTAGAAGAAAAAAATACCACAGTGAAATTTTTTTTCAAAAGAAACAAGATCCAGATGCAGCGATTAGGAAGCAGCAAAATAATATACATGCATGTATGTTAATAACATGTAAATTCGAAAGACTTTCTTTCGTTTCGAATTACACAGTAGACTCTCTGAAGTAGCAAATCGGTACAAGGGGTCTACTGTGTAATTCGAAGCGAAAGAAAATTCTTTCGAAATTGTATGTTAATAACATGTAAATTCGAAAGATTTTCTTTCGTTTCGAAATATTGAGTGTACCCCCAGATCTTACTTCTTTCCTCTTTCTCTCTCTCTTTTCCATAAACTCAGACTTGCTTCAAGAAAAACTACTGCGTGTAAAACATGAAGTTGCTCTTAAAATTATTCCAAAAAATTTTTACTTTTTTAGAATTAAATAAGTTAAGAAGAAGAAGTTATAACATTACAAAGACGAGATTTGTTGTCGAAGAAGAGATGTGTTGGTTTCATGTTGACTTTTGATGGTTGTAGACTAACCGTATACGTTTTCATATCAGGTTTTATACTACGTTGCCAGACATCTTTGCTTATCTGAAATTTTCAAGTATTGTGTGTGTGAACTGGTGGATATGCACCGTTGTCTTCATGTTGTTTAGCAATATAATCTACATATGATCAATACGCAATCAGCTACAATCAGCAGGCAGGCCCACAGAGGTACACCTCATGTTGGTGAGCTATCACCCCTATTGTGAAATGTGACTGTCAACAATCTGCTAAAAAAATGGAATCTATGAATACTAAAACCATTGCATACGCAGATGATGAAGCGATAGCAATATCAGGATTTAAACTAGATAAATACAGCAAAAAGATTTGAAATTTCACTAAATGAGGTAAGTGCTTTGTGTAACGGAGCGCCCTCAGCACCAACCCAACAAAATCTGAACTGGTACTCTTCTCCAGGAGATACAAAGTCCCCCACCCAAAACTAAATGTCATTACCTAAGCCTGTCAGATTATCTGGGTGTTGTCCTCGATGGTAAGCTTTCCTGGAGAGAAAATCTTCAGAAACGAGTAGCGAAAGCTACTCCGGCAATCTACGTTTGTAGAAATGCAATCAGCCCTACTTGTGGAATAAGTCCTAAGGGAGTCGCTTGGATATTAGATATGGCTATGTTTTATAGTTATATTATTTATATTATTTTATGGAATTTCGGTCTGGTGAAAAGCACTCGACTCTGTAAGTTATCAATCCCGTATAGAGGGAATTCTCCGATAAATGGCACTTACGATAACAGGTGCTCTAAGATCAACACCAACAAAAGCGCTATTCGCTATGTTGGGTTGGCTTCCGGTGGACTTAACGGGTAGAAAGCTAGCTCTACGTACCGCCGTCAGGCTGAACGCAATAGGCGCATGAATAATGTACCGGATCTTATGGACTACTGCATTCCGAAACCCTACTTCAATAGGAATTTTTAAATTTCATTGACAGAAGGGTTTTCCCCATTGAACGGAGCCATACAGGTCTTCACGGACGGTTCAAAAAAGACGGAAAGGTTGGTGGAAGCGTTTGTATTCCAGAACACGGAATTGAAATGTCCTTCAGACTCCCGAATGAGTGTAGTATGTTACAGGCAGAGTTATCTGCCATCATAGGGGTGTATAACACATCCTTTCTTGTCCGAGAATGTCGTAAAGCCCTGGATGGAAAGGTTGGTGGAGGCGTTTGTATTCCAGAACACGGAATTGAAATGTCCTTCAGACTCCCGAATAAGTGTAGTATGTTACAGGCAGAGTTATCTGCCATCATAGGGGTGTATAACACATCCTTTCTTGTCCGAGAATGTCGTAAAGCCCTGGATGGACTTGCGCAGCACTCAAATATCTTGTTAAACTTGATGCATGGGACTTTTTCAGGAAACATACTTGTGGATGAACTGGCAAAGAGGGGAACCCTACTAAGAGAGGTCGATATCGACAAACTTTGTGGTCTCCCACTCTCGTCCTACTGGAGACGTTTCGATGTTACCTTTCTTGAATTAGCTCAAAACAGATGGTGTAATGAGCCCACCTTTGTAATAGCGAGAACAGTCTGGCCTCGCCTGGACTCCCGCAGAACGAAAAATCTCATGAACTTCAATAGGAAGCAATTGAATAACATCGTGGCCACTTTGACCGATCACTGTACCTTCGGAACCCATGCTATACGTGGGTCACCCGTATAATGACTACTGCTACAGTTGCAAGGAAGAGAAAGAGGCGAAAATTATCCTGCATCTTCTGTGCCTTTGTCCCGCTATGGAGGATCTCCGTCTGCACCTCCTTGGCAGAATATCATTCGGAAGCTTATCCGAGTTATCGGAAATCGGGCTCAAAAACCTGAGCCTCTATATTAGTAATAGAGGCTGGTATAATCGCTGACCTCCTCTAGCCAAATTTCTTGAACCACTCTCACCTCATACCTGCCCCCAACAATCTTTTATCTCTTTTCTACTTCTACCCTTCTCACCCTCCTATTGTTCTCTCTATTTTCTTTCAACTTACAGCTAGCACAAAGGGATTATTATATGGGACCCAAGTGAGCTTGACTTTATTTCTACTATTTGCCAACAGGCTGCTAACCTAACGTAACCTAACCTATGGGCATAATGGTAATGTAGATAAAAGCTTTTACTTCTAATGACATTTGCGTTCTTTTGTCATCAAAGTGTCTAAACTAGAGATAGGCAAATGCAAAAAATGTATCGATATACATATATCGTATCGATATTTTTGTACAGTATCGATATATATTTTTTTAAAACATAGATATTTCGATATATAATGATATTTTTTTCTAAAAATGTTGCAAATATATTCCAATTAATCATTGTTTAAGGGAGGAATGCCCAGTGTTGAACACTGCAAACTTCATCGTTGCGGAATACGATCCATTAAAAAATTATTTAATATTCAAAGAAATTGCGAACAACTAAATTACATCTTAATGAATTCCATGACTGGAGAAAACCCAAATTGGTAATGATATCGAAAAAGGAAATAAATTTATTCCCTACATCTGTATGTTTAATTTGTACCTATTATGGGATAGTTTCTGGAAAATTAACAACTTAATAACAAATATACAAAAGTTGTCCCTTTCTCGCCGAACCCGTGTCAAAGCTTTTTTCATCACTCATATCCCTCACCTCTGACCTCTGTGTACTTTGTGATTACAGCTAATGCCAACATGACTTGCGGTCCATATAATTACTTCTTTTAACGAAGAGATTGCAATCAGGCTATGTATTTCAGCAAATTAGAAATAATCTGAATTTTTAGAATGAAGTAATTGACAGCTACCCATACTCTCAGTAAAGATTACAAGCTTTGTGCTACCATCGTCCACTGCTGTTTTAACTGCATGATACAGTGCAACAATTTCCCCAAAAACCGATGATGTTCTATAATCTATTTTAATATATAAAATTTCATATTTCGACATATTATTGATGCCACAGCCTGCTGAATTGCTAGTCACTGACGCGTCGGTCGCAAAAATTGTGTAATGATTCCTGCTGTATTAATCCATTTTTTCAAATAGTGCTGAATAAATAATATATTTGGTAGGTTTTCCCTTTTGTCCAAATAGTTTGAATTGAATTGAATTGAATGCGTTCGAAACTTGTTTGCAATAAAGAAGTAGATGAACTTGTTACCAGCGCCTGTCATAATAGTGTTATAGTAAGACCATTAAAGTTTCTAAGCTTTTCCCCGTTAATGTGAAAAGTTATTAGGGTCTACGTATGTACAGAAAAATAAAAATTGTTGCCGCATATACCAACCATGACAACAATATCGTTCACTTCATATCCTCTATAAACGTGTCACTCGCCAAATTATGTTGTCAGAACTGAAGTCAGGTCTCAAAAAAAGCGGCTGGTCATTTATTTACACGGACGGCACTAAATCAAAAACCCACATACCAGCTTATGCCGTAGTGGACGAAGTAGGAAAAAGCCTATCAGTCGGAACACTATATGAACATGGATCAGTTTTCACAGCAGAATGTTGTGCTATATACTAAGCCATATGCTTATCATTGAAGAACAATACCAAAACTGGAATCTTTACTGACAGTCTATCAGTTCTAAAAGCAATAAATAACCCATATAATAACAAATGGGATATAATAAACAAAACTAGAAATGTTCTAACAGGCAGAGAAAATACAATAAAACTGTTGAGGATTCCCAGTCTCATTGGAGTTTCCGGAAACGAATTTGCTGACACTGCGGCCAAATATACGCCTCTTACGCCCCGATCTTAAGGGATAGTACGATAGAGAAAATAGATCTTCGCCGCCACATAACAAGCTATGTCGCACTCAAATTTAAAGAAAACCATTCATCTCACTACCACTATTCCATCATAAATCCTTATAACGATCCACCTGTTTATCCAATCGATGTTTCTAAAAACAAAATAAGAATTTTTTCCAGACTACGTCTGGGTCACACCACATTTTCACACGACTGGTTATTAAACAAAAATACGCCAAGGCTCAATTGCAATACATGCAACTGCTTTCTAACAATAAAACACATTCTTTTGGAATGTCCGCTTTTCCGTAATAAAAGGAACCAAACATTTGGTAGCATACCCGCAACCGATCTCTTAAAGGAAACTTCCACCGTCAAGATCAACATAATAAACAATTTCATAGAGATAACCAGACCGAGAATTGGTCTGTCTGGGTACTTTTCCAGTAGCAAATACTCAGTAAATTTTTTTGGGAGAGTAAGACCAATTTTACTCTGCTGGCTGAAAATATCTCAAAAGTACGCAGACAGTATCCAGTGAAATCTTGCCAGACAACAGCTGATCGGTGTGTAAACAATTGAAATAACAAAACAAAAGAAGTTTAGCCAGAAAAATAGCATTATTGGAATCATTGGTTCTGCTTTTACGCCACGGTCGCACTGTGTATTTGGACGTTTCTAGCATAAAATAAAATGTCTTGTTTATTATAATTTATTATAAACGTTAAAAATCAACACAATTCTAACTATTTACCTCTAGCATTGTTAAATTTAAATTTTTATGTTCATTTCACAAAAATTATTTCATTCAAAAAGTAAATAAAAACAGCTATTCAAACTAGTTGCAAAATCTTGCAAGCAAAAATTTTTCCAGCAACATTTTGCAAGTTCTCTAACTTCCAACTGTCAAAAATTCTCTTTTTTGCTCTCTCGCTGCAAGAGATTTGGAGTACGCAGACAACATTTTGTAAGATGATTTTGAAACATTTTGCACAAAATTATGCAAAATATGTGTACGCAGACAGACCTAATATAAGAGGAAAGAAATAAATAAAAAATATATCGTATTTATGTATTTTTATATTGTGTAAACAATTACGCTCTTATGCAAAAACGATTGTTAAAGCTAAAGCATGCATTAAAACCGGTTTTGCCATACAAAATTCGTTTGTCAAAACCAACTAAGTTTACCATTAGTATCCACATATACATACATATATGTACATGTAGCTGATGACCTTTGTAGCTGATGCTCATTAAATATATTTAGTCTAACAATTAATTTTTTGGAGTAAATAAAAGAAAGATAATAATAATATCCTGATATAGGAAGGAATTTAGGAAAAGTAACATTGATAATATACAACACTGCACAACAAAATAGAGGTTTTTTCATAATGTTTAAATAAAAATGGCCGGTTCTTATGTATTTTTATCCCCTGATTAGGATGGCGTCATAAGATTTTCTCTATCAGCTCTAATTTTGAACATTTAGTGTCATTTACTATTTGCATATTTTGCACTTCTTTTTGAATTATTCCGTTAATATATAACGAATGGTACTCGAAACTCAGAAATAATTTCTGTATTAAATAGATTCACATTGATTTGTAAAATATACGTACAAAAAATGTGCGGGTAACTAGACCATGTGCACATACATATGTAGATAAGAATGACTATTACAAGTATGTATACAAAAATAAATCTTAGAACGATATTTCATATATAAATAATAATTTTGGACTATAATAAGCGTAAAATAGAGAGAGAAGAAAAAAATTTAATAAAATGTTAAAAAAAATATATAACAAAATTTTGGGTGAATAAACTTATCAAATGTTTTCAATGTTGTGTTTCCTTAGACTTCTGTCTATTGAGGGCAGGAACTTTTTGTTTGCGCAACTGAGAATATCATCCAGTGATTCGTTTATTTTAGACATTGGGCATTCAAATACTGTAAGGGTGACATTACATTGGGAGCATTTTGCTGGCTCCGTCCGCTCGAAATAATGCCTTGTGTTGAAGAGGGCTTTGCCTACTCTTAGCCGAGCTAGAAATATGCAATGTTTTCTAGTCAATGATTTATCATAATGGGGTCTTTTAATAGTGGGGTTCTGCGACTTTTTAAACATTTTGAAGGCGTTTGTGATAAAATTCGGAAAGCTGCCAGTGTAGTTAGCCTGTGGAATGTTCAATGCCTCTTTTGCAGCAATGTCTGCTTTCTCATTTCCTTTAATTCCAATATGCGATGACACCCAAAACAATTAAAATTTCTTGTCTTGTATTTTGTAATAAGATGTTGTCATATATACCATTATGGTTACGTTTTAAGGCCCTAATGGCGCTGAGACTGTCTGAGCAAATTATTGAAGTTTGATTCCTTTCGATGGCGTAGGATATAGCATCTTTTTCTACTATAGCAAACGATGATGCTCCATTTTGAAAGGATCCATCAGTGAATAATTTAAACTTCGGTTTGAAAATAGCAATCTTCTCATAAAGCATTTTTTTTAAATAGATATCATTTAATCTGTTTTTTACGTGGCCTCCAAGGCTATCGTCGATAGTAAATAAAGTTTTGATAACATTGGATGTATGCTGAAATGGCTTTAGGGGAGGAATGGGTATATTGTTTTATTTTATTACGTTATTATTATTATTACGTTAACAGACGAAGCTGGTGTATTTAAATGACAAGTAGTGTGTTTCTAAAATAGTTCGTGTAGACCATCATGTGGCAAAGTAATAGATTTAGACGCCAAATTGACTGACGATTTTTCCAAAATTGTGTGGAAATCTTCGAAAGTAGCCTCTTGTCGTAGTTTTTGCATTGGAGTAGCTTTAAGTAACCCTGATTCAGTCCTAAAGCAATTATTGATAGAGGTGTTGATCTTGGCGAAATTTTTCTTTGATGTCCAACCATATATAGTTACGCAGTGAAGAATAGTACCGATTACCAAAGACCGGCATATGTTAAGTGCCACATCAATATGAGGTCCTTTGTTCCTAGAACAAATTAGCTTAAGTATGTTATTGATTTTACTCAATTTAAATACAACATATTTTGCATGTGCATTCCACAGCAAATTTTTTTAAAAATCAGCCCAAGAATTTGAATTGATTTGGTCGATGATGGGAACATTGACATTTCTGATGAGTAGGTTACTAGCGGCGCAATTTTTTTAACCTGCATACATGTAGTATCTCGATTTTATCGGCACGAATTACTGTTCCTCCACTGTTTGACCATTCACGTAAAATTTTGTCCAGATTTTGTAAACTTGAAGAAACTGACTCTTTATTACCAGAAGCTATAACAAAAATATCAGCGTATATACCTGCAAAATCGATACCCGTTAGGCCAGTGATAGCGTTGGCTTAGGAATTAGAATATATCGTGTAAAATAAAATCGACAATGGAGATCCTTGAGGAACACCGTTGTCTAAAGGGTAGGTTTTAGATAAATGCCCATCTACGTTTACCACAAATTTACGATCTTTGAGAAAAGAGAAAAATGTTTTAAGTATTCCCAATGGAAAATTCCATTCATGAAGTTCTGTCAAGACGTACGTGGAAACCACTCTATCAAAGGCCTTCTCAATATCCTCAGATATTACCAGCGAATGTTTTCCATTTTTCAGGTTTAGCCTGAAGTGTTCTTCAAGTTGGTGGCATACACTGTGAACACCATGTCTAGGGATAAAATCGTGTTGCAATTTAGAAATATTTTTCCTCGTATATTTCCAGAAACGCTTGGCCAAGATTTTTTCAAATATTTTAGATGAAACTGGCAATAATGAAATAGGTCGGTATCCTTACCCAGTTTAGGAATGGGTGCAAGCATTGCAGTTTTCCAATCGTGGGGAGAAGTACCGATGACTAAGATTTTATTGTATAAATCGCAAAGCCTAGATTTAAGGCAAATGGGCGCATTCTTAACCGAATATGTGATTTTGTCTTGTGCTGGGGAGGTTCCTTTAAGAGTCTTCAAAACTTCACTTAATTCCGAGATTTCTATTTTGGAATTCATGACCTCATATTGTTCGTTGCTTGCTTGAATGTTGTTGATGTTGAAGTTCCTTTTTGTTGATATTATTACTGGGTCAAAAGCTTCATCAGAACTAAGTGAACTCCAAAAGATAGCAAATTTTTCAGCTATATCCTTTGGGTGTATTATGTTGCTGTTGTTTAAAATTAGGTTTGGAAAGTTGCAGAATTTGTTGGAATTTAGATTTTTAACTTTTTCCCATAAAAATCTGGTGTCCATGTTTGGAATTAGGGAATTTACGAAAGTTTCCCATGCCAGTCTTTTTGCTATTCGGCACTCTCTTTTCACCTTAGCGCAGGCCCTTCTATATTCCAATAAGTTTTACCTGTTCCTGTGTCTTCTGAATAATATTCAGCACTGTTTCCTCAAACTAATCAAAACTGCAATGCCCGTATTGAACCAAATTGGACTATGCCTATCATTGGGGTTTTTGTTTATGGGAATAGTTTCATTTGCAGCCTTTCTAAATATTCGTTTGATCTGTGCAGCGTCTCTGTTGATATTGAGGGATTTGTCGAAATGGGAAGAAATTGTTGAGGCGTTCTCTGCAAAACTATGCCAGTCTACATTTTTTGTCTAGAAAACGCGGTACAAACTTTTTAACATACGAATCTGTGTTGTTGGAAATTATTATTGGAAAGTGGTCTCCTACTTCCGGTATTGGCAAACGAGTCCAAACTAGATGTTGAGCGATGTAAGCACTGGTCATGGAAACATCTACAGCAGTAAGCGTGTTTCTGGTATTTAGAAGAGTAGCAGAGCCGTCGTTCAAAATTACCAAATGTTTGTAGTCTGCATAGTCTTCCCAAATTCGCGGGTTATCTATATATAATATTGTTTTTAATATAGAGAAACTTGTATATGGAAAGGACGAATTGGAAACAGAAGCCCTGTTGCACTACCAACTTAAGAAGTTTTATATTTTGAGCAGGTAATTATTTAAAAAAACTTGGTTTACCCAACAGGAGAAGTACAACAACAACAAGTTGCTTGCATATCATATGTTTGTGCCAATTCGTCGGTTGGTTTCTGGTTTGCTGCAGACTTAATGTATTTTGTATATAATGTGTGCACACTTAATATAGTAAACCTCGGTTAACTACCTCATCAAAAATTTAATGATTTTTGGAGTAATTATCTGAGAAAGGTAATTAAAAGAAGACGTTTAATTACTTCATTTATGAGAATACGCTTAAATACCTTTATAATTTCATTACATTTTCTCGCTGGGTATTTTTTTTATTTATTTCAGAACTGCTGTTATATTTTATTTTCTCTCTCAATTTTTAGGACGCTAAGATGAAAGGGACCCGGAAGCAGAAGTTAGATTTAAGAAATATTATATTAAGTTTAGAAAATTTAGAAAATTTTAAAAGCTATTCTAAAGCAAATGAAACCTTATTTCAATGTGCTATAAATACTCTAAATGCAAAGAAAAGCCAACACAGCAAAATAAAAAATAGTGCGAAAATTCGCAAACGCATTTCAAGTGCTGCAAATCGAGTATTAAAAACACAAAATGTACAGTATCGGCCAAAACCTAAGCACCCCCTCAGTACATTTTTTTAAAATGATAATTTTTTTAAGAAAACAAAGTTATTAAAATTTTTATTTTTATTTTTTTATTTACTTATATCTTTATTATTGAAAAACACAAACTTAAGGAATTCAGAATTTAATTAAAAAAAGTTAAAATTCAAAAAACATTTTAAGTCGCAAATATAAGCGGACTAAACTAAAGCACCCCCAATTTAAGGTGCAAAAAAAAACTATTGAAATCAATATTTCTTTGCGAATCCTTTATTCTGGATGACACATGCACATCTTTCAGCCATAGGGGATATTAAAAAATATTAATTATATCAGGTGTTATTGCTTCCCAGGCTATTTTTGCCGCCTCAAATAAATTTTCTTTGGTTTTGCAACTTTTCTCTTGATATTTGGATAATTGGAAAGCCGGCTTATCAAGACATGAATTGAATGCAAAATATTCGATCAACAGATCAATTATTTTTAGGCTAATTAAAAAGTTTTTGCCGACTGGTGGCACGTCTTCCAACCATTCTGGAGGAAGGCCACGTGAAACTTCGCGACATGAAGACTTCTTAATCAAAACGACAATCCAAAATGATCCCAAAGCATCTTCTAGTCACATACGAAACCGCTTAGATTTAAAACTTAGTGAAAGAACGATTCGCAGAAGGGCGGTAGAGGCCGGATTATGCAGTCGGCGACCAGCCGACTATCGTCAAAAAATAAAGAAGCCAGACTTGAATTCGCCAAGGCCGATCTCAACTGGAATGTCCAAAAATCTAAAACTGTGATGTTTTTTGACGAATCAAAGTTAAATTTAAAGGATTCAGATAGCATAAGGCAGACCAAATGAACAACGGTTGAATCCTAAATATTGCAAAGGCACTGTGATGGATGGAGGCGACAACATAATGGTCTGGGGTTGTTTCTCTGGGCAAGGAATTGAGCCAATTCATAAGATTGATGGAATTATGGATGGTTTCATGTATCGTGACATATTCAAAGACGCGATATTGCCTTATGCTGAATAAGAGATGTTACTTAAATAGACATTCCAGCAAGATAACGACCCAAAACATGCGTCAAAAGTGTAAAAAATTAGTTTTTCCAGAACAATTTAATATAAGTTATCCGTTGGCCTACCCAAAGTCATGATCTTAACCCAATCGAGAACTTGTGGGAGATCGTTAACTTAAAAATTAACCGAGAAAATTGCAAAACCAAAGAAAATTTATTTGAGGCCGCAAAAATAGCCTGGGAAGTAATAACACCTGATATAATTAATATTTTTTAATATCCCCTATGGCTGAAAGATGTGCATGTGTCATCCAGAATAAAGGATTCGCAAAGAAATATTGATTTCAATAGTTTTTTTTTGCACCTTAAATTGGGGGTGCTTTAGTTTAGTCCGCTTATCTTTGCGACTTAAAATGCTTTTTGAATTTTAACTTCTTTTTTAATTAAATTCTGAATTCCTTAAGTTTGTGTTTTTCAATAATAAAGATATAAGTAAATAAAAAAATTAAAATTTAAATTTTATTAACTTTGTTTTCTTAAAAAAATTATCATTTTAAAAAAATGTACTGAGGGGGTGCTTAGGTTTTGGCCGATACTGTAAATATAGGTTTAGAAATATCTGCAAGTAAAGTTTTATTGGAAACTTTAGATTTAAGAAATAAAGGCTTATTATATGTGCTTGAAAAAGTAGAAAATAATATCTTATTGGAAACAAGAAATATAACGTATGAGTTCAGAAATTTCTGAAAATGGAAAAAAAGTTTATTAGAAACTTTAAATTTAAGCAATACAAGCTTATTAAAAAATAATACAAATTGTGAAAAAAAATCTCTCTGAGAAATTTGAAAGTTTCCCAATGGAACAAGTTCTTGTATCGGCGCTATTGTCTGATGTTGACGAAAGTTTGGAAATCATAACTAATTCCAAGAACAGAATTTAATGAAGAGAAAAATATTTCTGAATTGGGAAGTTTAGCTCCACATTCTAAATTTGTAATTAGCAATTCAGAATCCATCTCAATTTTGAATAATAATGAAATTAATAAAAAATTAAATGAAAATTTAGTGAGACTTTAAATCTTTTGTTTATGATATAAAATTTGAAATTAATAAAAACTTCACAAAGAATGAATGTTATCTTAACGAAATTAAGACATGCTTGAGAGAAATTGTATGTAAGGGTATCATCGAAAAAAGTCCTAAAATTGAAGAAACTACTGATACTACCAGTGTTGCCAAAATGTTGTAGGCGTTTCCCACCATATAGCCCCTGAAAACCCGCTAAACACCGCTAGCTGAATATAAATAAACGCTAATATAACCGCTGAATTTTCTATAACCCACATATGTTTTATGGTTTATTGGTAAATTTTATAAAATATGTGTACATATGCATAGATATACATATGTATGTTTGTCGGAATCTCATATTTCCTTAATATCTGTAAGCAAAACTCAGCCTACTCTTTAAGTAGGTATTTTATTTTCTGCAGATTTTCCATACACGAACATCGAACCAGGAAATATTAGAATCCAAGGGACTAGTCTATCTATTAATATTAATGTTTAAGCTGATTCAGTATCTTTTCAACATTTTCTGGGATAGACCCTAATTATTCTACACGTGTGGAATAATATCTTGCCGTTTTGCTTGAAGTATTGTGTAAAATATTGTTCAAATTTCCTGATTTTCTGACTATCTGAATTAAAAAAAATAGTGTTGATAAAATAAACTCTGTGGCTTCACATTTCGAAGGAAAATTTCAATAAAAAAAAGTCTAATCAACAACAAATTATTCAGAAAAAGTTATTGTTTTGAGAGATTTTGGTTGATATTATGTTTCTTCATACTCACTGGTCCAATCACACAGTTTTCCGATACTACACGAACACAATATGATAATTTTTTATTTGCAAAAAATGTGACGTTAGTTTATTTTCGCTGTACCTCTTAATATGGAAAAAAACTCAGCATAAATACCAGGATACATGTCGCGTAGCTGCGTTAAAAATTCTTTATTTTGATTTAATATCTTTCTTTATAAGTTTCAGAAAAACGCTGAAAATCCGTCAACTAAGAAATTCTACCGCTAAAACTCCCGTTGGTGGTTTTTTAAATAGACTTGCCGCTAATGACAACAAAATACAGTCATATATAGTGGGAAAACCACCGTTTTGGTAACACTGTTTCTATTACATTTTTCGTTCGGATTTGGGATTTTTCGGTATTTTAGAAAATCAGAAACATTTTGAGAGTCATCCGTTATCTCAAACGAACCTAAGGTATGATTCCGTTTTTTACTCTCAGATTCTAGAGTTTTCGGAGAACTTTTTAAAACAATATTTTCACTACCATGTGTAGTATCCAGTGTTGCCAAAACGGTGGTTTTCCCGCTATATATGACTGTATTTTGTTATCTTTAGCGGCAAGTCTATTTAAAAAACCACCAGCGAAAATTTTAGCGGAAGAGTTTCCTAGTTGACGGATTTTCAGCGTTTTTCTGAAACTTATAAAGAAAGATATTAAATCAAAATAAAGTATTTTTAACGCAGTTATGCGACACGTATCCTGGTATTTATGTTGAGTTTTTTTCCATATTATTCCATAGCGAAAAGAAGATAGCATCACTTTTTTGCAAATAAAAAATTGTCATATTGTGGTCGTGTAGTATCGGAAAACAAACCGAAAACTGGGTGATTGGACCAGTGAGTATGAGGAAAACATAATATCAACCAAAATCTTTTAAAACAATAACTTTTTCTAAATAATTTGTTTTTGATTATAGACTTTTTTATTGAAATTTTTCTTCGAAATTAAACTTCAAGCCAATGTGAAGTGAGCCACAGAGTTTATTATATCAACACTATTTTTTTATTTCAGATAGTCAGAAAATCAGGAAATTTTAACAATATTTTACAAATGCTTCAAGCAAAATGGCAAGATATTATTCCACATGTGTAGAATAATTAGGGTCTACTGCAGAAAATGTTGAAAAGATACTGAATCAGCTTAAACATTAATATTAATAGATGGAATAGTCCCTTGAATTCTAATTTTTCCTTGTTCGATGTTCGTGTATGGAAACTCTGCAGGAAATAAAATACCTAATTAAAGAGTATGCTTAGTTTAGCTTAAAATTATTTGGGACATATGAGATTCCGACAAACATCCCAATAAGCACTTAAAAAAATTAAAATTCAAGTACTTGAAATATAACTGGAAACAAAGTTGAATTCAAACATTTTTTCAAGTAATATTCAAGTTTGAATATATTTTCAAATAAAAAATCAAACAACATACAACATGTTCAAACCTTGTCAAATAAATTATTTATGTTTTAATAAAATTAAATTATGGTGAAAAATATCAGATATATAAAAAAGTGATTTAAAAAAAAACAAAAAGTTATTAAAATCGTGAAGTGAAGGTAGATATGCAGCAAGTAATTATAAGAAAACTTGTCGATTGCATTTTCCTTTCTATTTTAACCCATTAAGGCCCTGCATTGCGTTTTCGCAACGTTCACTTAAGCCCCCCCCCCCCTCAGGCATTTTGTGATTACATAATATTGTAATAAAGCACATAGAAATAAAATTTAGCTTAATATCTAATCGACCTCTTTTTGGATTTTTATCACACATAAGTTTTTTTTTATAAAAAAATTTATTTAAATTTTTAATTTTTCCTGTTTTTTGGGTACTTTTAGAAATTGTTAAAAAAATACAGTAATATATAATATACCTATCTCAAACTTTTGACGGAGGTAGCTGACATACGAATATTATTATTTTTAGTGAAAATCCCAATTATCTTAGGCATTTGCCACTATTTTTATGATTGGATATATCTGTGATGGGAAAACGCAACAGTGGGCCTAAGCGATATACAAATTATATAAAATTATCAAATGAAAACATATTTATGCAAGCATACATACATATTTATGTATATACATATGTTAATAGTTAGTTGTTGTTATTCAAGTGTTTTCACTTTTTGAGTGGCGTCATAATGTCTCGTGTAGGTAACGGTAGTTCGCATATGTTCAAATTTTAATTGCTTCTTAGCTTAGTTGATAAAAAAAATGTTTTAAGATCTTAATCAGTTGGTGAATTGAGCTTAAGCAGAAATACTAGAGCAAATAAAAAGAATGTTTTGTAAAAAGTTTTTGAGTTTAAAAGAGATCAACGATATTTTAAATGAAAGCTCCGATGAGGATGAAATCGAATTAAAAAATGCTTCTGAAATAGATATTGCAATGTTGCCACCGTCAAAAGTGGATGAAATAACTGATACGGAAGATATTGAAGAAAATGAAAACCGCACAAGTAATGCGAAATTATCCTCTCCCAAGGTATTAAAGAAAAAAGAACGTGGAAGTTATGACTACTGTTATGACCCGAAAAGTGAGATAAGTGCTATACGTTGGAATGACAATTCTGTGGTCATTATCTTGTCAAATTTTGTTTCTTTAGAGCCACTGAAACAAGTTAAGAGATACGACACCAAAAATAAAAAAATGATTACGATTTCTATGCCTAATGCCATATATGAATACAATAAAACTATGGGTGAGGTTGATTTATTTGACAACGCGATGAACAACTACCGTATTCAAATCAGAGGAAAAAGTGGTACTGGCCACTTTTTACTAATGCTCTAGATGCATCTTTAGTAAACTCCTGGAAATTACATTGCCTATTACAAAAACGGCGAAAACAAGCTCAAATACCTCAACTAGAATTCAGAAAGTTTATTATTGAATCTCTTTTGCGGACTGAAAATTGTGATAGGATAATAGCTACCACCAGTAGTGTTACTAATTCAATGATTCGAACTGATCGAGTCGATCATAAAATTATTCGCCACGGAAAACGTTTGAGATGTCGGCAATGTAGCAGCCAAACAATTTATAAATGTGAGAAATGTGACGTAGCAGTGCACCCGAAGTGCTTTGCAGCCTATCATAATTGATTTAAATATTTAATGTATATGTATACTTTTTAGTTTTTTTTCTAAAGACGTGAATAAAATATTTTGATTTAAAATGTTTACAAATGCCTTTAATTTTTATATCGTTTAGGCCCAACGTTGCGTTTTCGCAACGGAGGTTATCTGGGCCCCCACTGATCCGATTTGCCTAAAAATTGTTTTCTTTCTTATTTAGGTATATCCAATTAAATTTTAAAAGTTTCATCATTATAGCTCAATGGGATCATGGATCGGGCCTTAATGGGTTAATAGCATTGTTTTTGAAGCTTAAAATATACTTGAATTCTATTGTAATACAAGGTTGAATTACGGTATAATTCAAGGCTTGAATTGAACTGTAATACAAGTGAAATGTTTGAATTGAATTCAAGTACCCACTTCACTGGAGAATGCTATTGAAATAAAGTGTAAATCCAGCATAATTCAACCCTTGACAATTGAATGTGGGACTTGAATAACAATTGTTTTACACTTGATTTCAAGCAAAATTGCTTCTTGGGATACATCTATGCATATGTACATATATTTTATAAAATTTATCTTATTCTTTTTTTACCAATAAACCATAAAAAAGAGATATGTTGGTTATAAAAAATTCAGCGGTTATATTAGCGTTTATAGCGTTAGCGGTTTTTAGCGGGTTTTCAGGGGATATGTGGTGGGAAATGTCTACAACATTTTGGCAACACTGGGTGTAATGAAATATGAAATGTATATGAATTTTATAAAGTATGATACATACTACTAAATGAACCAATCAATCAGTCAATCAATCACAAAAACTACTTTTTATTTTTCAACAAAAAGATACTTAAAAATAAAATAAATTCTAATGAACTGTCCATCGTTAAGGACAATTTCTTTTTGACCAAGTTTGATACACTGTTTTCTGAAGTAAATCATATAATAGCTCATGTTAGTTTTGGCTTTTATGATAACTTAGAAACCTCACACTGGTCTTCTTTAATTAATAACGAGCAATTAACAAATTTTGTTTTAGATGCTTGCCTTTTAGCTGTTATAAAGGAGAGTAGATTATCTCATTGCTATTGTCTGCCTTGCAAAATTGATAACATAAATTTTGAAAAGATGAATCTGTTAATAAACAATCATCCTGATATATTTGTGCCTATATTACATTCTTCCCATTATACTTTGTGTGCTTAAACTTAAAACTCATGAATTTTTGTACATAAATTCAGTAAAAAGTCAAGGTGAAGGAAAACGACTATATAATAATTTTCTCAATGCGCTCGGGAAGGAAAAAGCTCTATGGAATTATTGTTCAATACTTTAAAGAGATGTTCAAAAAGATAAAACAAGTTGTGGCATATTTGTTTTAATGTATGTTAGAAAATTCTGGATAACCAGCCTTTAATACATTTAAAGAACCCCGATGATTTTCGTATAATATTAAAAAATTTACTAATAAAATATCAAGGTGATAAAACTAGATTTTGTGTGCAGTGTGGACATTTAAAGTTGACAGAGATCAGTATAGTAACCATATGTAAAGACTGTCATTATTATATTTGTGATAGATGCAAACAAAAACATTGCATAGAAGAAAGATGAGGAAATATAGCGCTTCTTACGCCCTATCAGACAGTATGAGCCATTTTTTTTTGACACGCGGCCCGGTTTGGGTGTTATAGGCCAAAAAGTGAGCAAAATTTTGATTCCAAAACGGTTTTTCAAAAATTTTGTTCGAAACACTAACTGTCCAGGAAAAATCGAATGATAAGGAAATATAGCCCTTCTTAACCCCTATCAGACAGTATGAGCAATTTTTTTTGACACGCGGCCCGGTTTGGGTTTTATAGGCCAAAAAGTCAGCAAAATTTTGATTCGAAAACGGTTTTTCAAAAATGTTGTTCGAAACACTAACTGTCCAGGAAAAATCTAATGATGAGGATATACAGCCTTTCTTACGCCCTATCAGACAGTATAAGCCGTTTTTAGGCAAGCGGCCCGGTTTGGGAATTATAGGCCAAAAACTAAGTAAAAAGTTTGTTGAAAAAGTACAGTTTGTTGAAAAGCAAAAAAGGTATTAAAATTAGTACTAAATTAACAACCAATTTTATGTTGTTGCCATATAAATTAAAAATTTTGTGCAGAAATATATTTTTTAACTTTGCAGCACTACTGATTGCAGCCTGCAAAGCCGAAAATACAAATTTTTCTCTTTATAAGAGAGGATTATTTTTGGGCTCTCTGAGAAAACCAGAAAAGTTTGTTCAAAAGTTTGTTATCTTCACGGAGATTTATCATTTACTGCATTTTGAGTACGCGAACGCAGTTTAGTAAAATGCAGTAAAGTTCAGTAAAAATTTGTAAAAACTTTTGAGTACGCGAACGCAATTAATTTCTTTATCTGAATAGCTCTCTGTTATTTTATTTACATGTGTACCAAATGCCACACAAGCGTAACCAACTAATTACTGATGAAAAACTATTTGATTTAGACATATACATATTTATTAAGTTAAACAGTTTCATACATAATTAATAGACAGTTTTATAGAATCAAAAATGATTGCACTGTTTAAATCAATAAATATATGTCTGAATCAGACATGAGTTGACCAGCAAATCGGGATCGAAGTTAACCAAAGTCCTCCTCATCTTGTCCAATTTCTGCCTTTCCTTTCTTTATCCGACTTTGAAATTTTGCCTTTTCCTGTGGAAAAAGTATTTTCAAAATTTTCAAAGGCCCTCTTCGAAACTGACACTGATTGTGACACCATAGCGCTACTTTTGTTTTCCCTAATCGCAGGCAAATTAGTATTTTTCATAATTCACCAAAAAATAATTGATCTTCCACAATTCAAATAGTTCTTATTATTCCGCTCACCACAAAAAGACAAGTTGACTGCACGAGATCACGAAAGAGAGTGATTCTTTTTCTTCTTGCACGAAAAAGCCCTTAAATTTTCTTTGGTCTAGTTAGGGCAAGGCACATCAATCAGGTACCCTCATTACTACAACAAATAATTATTACAACAGCAATAACTACATGCACTTTGTTGGTATAAATTACCATCTTACTTTCCAACATATTTAAAAGTTGCACCAAAAAGGTTTATAAACTGGTGATGAATAAAGACTTATAAGCTTTTATATAAAATTGAGAAACAAAACATTCTAGATATGCTGAAACATGTTAGAGTAAACGCGTACGTAGTATAATTTAATTTACTTACATTTTGCATTTGAACGGCCTTGCTAGCAGCCACGAATTGCCATACAGCTGGTGGAGTTTGCGCTTCATTTAGGATTCTATTCATAAATCTATAACATTAAAACATAATTGTTAATCTATTTGCTTTTACACTTCAGAAAGTTAAGAAAGTACTTATTCAGATAGTTTTTGACAGCTGGGAGCCCCTGCAATTTAAGTATACCCACTGAAGGTACCTTAACATAGAATTCGTCAGCTACACGTTTGGCAACAAATTTCTGATTGGCATGAGTTGAAGAAACAATGTAGCCATATTGTATATGAGAGGGCGGATTTGGTGTTGGGTCTTTATCAATTATATCATTAATTACAATTTGACCTTTAGGTGAAATAAAATTTTGTGTGTTTGTATCGGGATTATGAGGTTTTTGTGGAGACCCAAATGATTGTACTTTGCTTATAGTTAAATTAGTATTTCCTGAAGTCGTTGTTTCTGCTGGAACAAGTGTGGTGGTTGGTTTGTTTGCATTAAGCGTTGACGAAACTGTACACCCAGATGACACTATGGTCGATGATGCCGATGGTGGTGTAATTATGGTTGAATTAACTAACACAGCTGGTGGTTTAACTGGTAGTTTAACTGGTGCTTTTGCTGGTGCTATTGTTGCTTTTATTGAGGGTAATAAATGAAGGGATGGTGATGGTGGTGGTATCGATACTGGGGAAGAGGTTTTTGAATTGATTGTGGCAACATTTAGTCCAGGTTTATTTAACATATCCTGAACTTGTTTCACAGTTAAAGTTGATGGTTGATTTGTTGTTACTGTTGCAGTTGCTGTTGGAATGGATTTCACAGACTGCACTGTGTTTGTAACATTAGAACTAACAACTTTTTGCACTTTTAACGAGGCCGGTGATCGAAACGTGAATGAAGTTGCAGTTGCACTATTCTCCGATGAAAGCAACGAAGAAAGACTAGAACAGGAAGTCGTTAAAAGTTTGGATGTAATAGGTGTAGGTGCTGAATGTTTCGGTACAATGCTTGCTTGCTTTGTACATAAAAATGAATTAATAAGTTTCGTTTTACTCGTAATAATAGTGTTTGATGTGGAAGTGACTGCCGTCGTTGTGGTATTAAAAAGTGTAGGCAATTTAATCTTTTTGTTGGGAGGCTCGGAAAAACTAACACTATTTACTAATGAAGTGGAATTCGCATTTACACATAGAGATGTCGAAGTTAGTGGCGTACTCTTTAGTGCGGTGTTTGTAGCCGTCGTTCTCAATACAAAAGATTTCGATCCTGGCAAAGAAGTTGTCGTCGAACTTGTTGCCGTGGATGAAGTGGGTTTAATGACAATCGATGCTGTTGGCTCATCGCCGTCATCCATAAAATTGACATCAAAAACAATAGGAGCCTTAGATTTTGTTGCTGTTGTTGCTTCTGTATTCTTTGAAGATTCTAGAGCCGTCTGTAAATGGTTAGACTGTGTACAAGAGGTTGCTTTAGATAATTGTATTGAACCCACAGTTGACACAACTTCCGGGGCGATCAATGAAGATGCATTTTTTTTATCATTTAGCGGATTTATTTGAATGTCTTCCGCATTATTGGGTAAAATTTTATTTAAAACCGCATCCACTGCTATATTTTCGGTAATTTTGTCAAATTTATTGGAACAGAATATTGATATGCGCCTACGTTTTATCTCACCGGCTTCCAGGGCTTGCCTTATTATATTTTGCGGCTGTTTAATGCCAGCAGATCGAAGTTCGTTTGCTTGTTTTCGATTATTTTCCAGTGAACATGCAGTAACTGTATTATTGCCAATAGTAGCATTAGTCATTGTTGTTGTTGTTGCTACAACTGAGTTACTCGAGGACGAAGATGTTATAAATATTGTAGAGCTATAAGGTGCCTCTGGCGGTGCAGATTCAATGCCAGTTATAACAGCACTTTGTGGTAGAGTAACAATTTGTGTTGGTGCTACGCTCGTCATTGGTGTAGGTGGATTTATGCCAGTTATAACAGTATTTGGTGGCAGAGTTAAGATAGGTAATGGTTTGTTAGTGGCTGTCATCGTCGGTAAATTTAATACAACTGGTGAAGCGGTATTCAAGGGTTTAATAATAGTGTTTGTGTTTGGCACTTTAAGTAAGGACTGTGTGCGCACGCCGACTGTGGGGCTGTCCACATTATTTGCTTTTGGTGCTATCGGAGTTTGTGTGGGTAATGGAGCAGGCAACAAGCTTGGTTTGGGCAGTATGTAGACAGGTTTTTTTACCTGGGGATTTTCGGATGGATCTTCTATAATTACACAATCTTCATCGTCGTCATTATTACGAAAAATTTTCTCGCTTTCGTTAGCAGAATTTGCTGGTGGCACATGTGCTGGCGGAGGCGCAGGCGCAGGCGTTTCTATCATAGTTTTGTTAGCTGTTGTCAAACCAAAATTGGAGCATGCATTTTCAATAGCTGGCTTTTCATTTATTACACTTACATCCATTTCAAAATGTGTCTGACCTTTTAAGTGTACCAACCAAAAGGCTTTAGTTTTTTCCTCGGGTTTCTTTACTATATTATGTTGGAGTTGATACAACTCCCTCAGCATCATTTGTCCGTCCACACTTTGCAGTAATATCAGAGTAGGTGCTTTCATGTTCAAAGTCAAGGGACCAAAATATATTTTTCTAACCGATTTGGGTGTAACGAATGCATCAAAGGGAGCATTTTGGAAAAATTGTAATTTAACAATTTTGCTTTTTTGCCGAGCAAAGTTAATAACTTTTTGTATTCGATCCAATGAAACAAGATCACGAAAATCTGGCACGAATATATGAGAAAAATCATTGTGCAAATCGAGTACCAACCATTTGTGATCCAGTTTGTGTAGTTCAGGTAAGAAAATTTCATCAATATCGCTCTGCGTTACTCTGCGAAATTCAATATTCGAACTCATTTTACTGTAACTATCCATTTTTAATAAACTGGTGGTGCTTTGTGCGTTTGCATTTTCAATTTTGCGTTTTCGGGAATTTGTCTTGGTAACTACTTTCGAAGGATCGGTTTCAAGCTTTGTTTGTTTTTGTATCGTAGCAGGATCTTTTTGTTGACATATTTGTGGCGTAAGCTGTTGAGTTATTGGTGGTTGAAGTGGTATTTCAGAGTTGGGATTTTGAATTTGAGGAACAGCTTGAGGATGGATAGTTACTATTCTACGAGTTGGCATAATTTGTGCTATTTTTGGTGTATATGGTTGTGGCGGAGGTGGAGGTGGCGTTGGTTGTGGTGTTGGGATTTTTTGTGCAGCTGCATTAACTTGAGGGTTTGACCACTGACTTGCCAACTTCTCTTTTTTCTTTTGCTCCTTCTGTCTTTGCTTCACCAGCAGCGAGCATAAAACATTTATCTTTTTCGTTAATGAAGGATGACTTTCAGGTGTAGGTTTATTACATGCCATAGTAGGATCTGCTTTTAGAAAACCCTTTATCACCCAATGTGATTGTTTACCCTGCATTACTACGGCCAACTTTTCAGTTTCGATATTTCGAAATTTCTGCAACAACATTTTTCCCATTAAGGGCATTTTCTCTGCTTTCAAAGCTGCAATATTAACTATTCCCATAGCACCAACAATTAAAGGCATTACATTTTGTATGGTTACCACAAAAAAGGTGGCGTCTTGTAATTTAACTTGCCAAATATAGGCGAAACCTTCACAAAAAGCATCAAGAAAATTGCACCATTTCATTATACACAAAATATCTGAATTTGGTGTTGGTATTATATGCGATTCCCTCTGAAGGGCACAATCAATATCCTGCATCTTTTTACTAACTAATGTATTCATAGTTCTTATAACATTGTTATACACATCTCTAATATTCTCGTTATCCATGTCCAATACATGAGCACTGCTTGTATCCTTGGACATTACACTAGTTTCTACTGGTAGAGGATTTGGAGAATTTTTAATTTGCTGATTTTGATTTTGGGAAAATGCAGCCGAATGTACAGAGGTGGCGCAAGTAAAGTCCAAACATTGATCTTCATTAGCCGCTGCAATAGAAGTTGGTTTTTGTATGTTTGCTTTAGCGTTTAACGAAAAGCAACTTGCTATTTTAGGCAGTATTAAGTCAGCAACTGCTGAATCTGGTTCCGTCGCTAATTCTCTCACTTCCTGCTGGGCTGTTGTAGCCACAGCTGGCTGTGTGGGTTTACCTGTTTCGCTGTTTTTGAGATCTGCTGGTTGAGTACATTTTTTTACAGTTATAACACCGCCACTACTGCATATCTGAAAGTGGTTAATATCAGTATTTGGCAAAAGTTTTTCGAATGAATTTGCTTTTGAGTTCATCGATGAAACTTGTTGGTTTTTGTTATCATTATTTTTATTTGATTCTGCGGTATCGTCTTCATCTCCTAAAAGATCCACAACCTCATTGACAAGCAAAAACTTTTTCTTGGTAACATCGTTTGATGCCAAGTTTTTATCCAATTGATAAGGTTGAGGCACTTGACTGTTTGATTTCTCTTTGCTGTTTTGGTTTTCATTTGAGTCACTCGAACTATTATTCAACTTGTGATTTTCAATGTCTGTTTTATGATAATAGACGGATCTCATCACATGTTCATTTAGAAGCAGTCTAGTTTGATCATTTTCATTGTCTTTGATATATTTCAAAATAGTAAGTCTGCGCCTGCGATTACAATACAGAAACATTCGCCTCGGTGTAGGAATGTGACGCCTACAGCTATCGATTCGCGGCAGATAGAAACGTTTACGAACATCAAGTAAATTCCGCTTTGGCTTTTGCGTTTCTGTACAATTTGTCTTATTTGCTAAATCTTCAGCAGTTTCGTCGGAATCTTCGTCTCTTTTTGGTGTATTTGCTACTTTCTCCGCTCTTACTTCGCTGCTTTCCTTCCTTTTGCGTTTCCTTTCTTTAATCCAATCGTCGTCATCATCCTTGTCGTCTTGTTCATCCTCATCAAAATCTTCCCCTGCTTTGTCATTGCCAGCCGCTTCATTTTCGTCCTCATTGTCTTTATTCACTACATTTTTCTTCTTTTCAACTTTATCAAAAGTGTACTTTGGCTTTGCGTTTACACCGTAGTCGTAGTCAACTTTTTGTTCTGCATCGTGTTCAAATGTGGTGTTCATTTCTTCCTTTTCAATTACCATGGGTTTACCTTCTACAGCTCGCCCTTTGCAAAAACATTTATACAGATTATGCACCATGCACCAAGGGGCAATATTATCCATATCTTTCAAAGGGACTAAATTAACTGCACAATGTTTTAATTTATCTAATATTGAGTACTCAACGTACACCGGATCATATACTTCTTTGAACTCAGTGGCTAAGTGTTTTTCTTTATCTATAGTAGTCAAGGCAGTTTTCTTCGGTGAATTTCTACGTTGCTCATCTTCCGTATCGGTAAAGTCGTCATAACGCTTGGGAGCTTTCGTACAGCGACGTTTTTTATCGTTGTTTGTTTCATTGATCAGTAATGTTTCATTTTCCGTTAGCACAACCGTTGAGGTAAACTCCTTTTCCATGCGTGCCAAGCGTGCAGTTGCTTTACGACGCAACATAAATGCATCCTCAGTCGTAAGTGTTCGTCCCTAAAATATTCTTAAATTGAAACATATATATTTCATGTAATAATTTCCATTGAACTTACATCTATCTCAAGGCGCATTATACGTGACTGATTAGATGGCTTGCAAGAACACTCCAGCATACATTTGGTTTTCCCGCAGTGTTCCCGGATTGGTGCAACTTCGCCCAGACTAACACAAATACAACCCATTTGACAATATTCTTTAGAGCAAGACTTTTTACCTGAAAACAAAGTGAAATATATAATTTGTATATATAAGTACATATGTATGTATGTATGTATGCAAATATAAAACAATCGTGCGTTTTATATGTAATTAAGCTCATACCATTTTCTGGCTTAACAGCTGCATCGATAATTGTTGCATTAAGACGTTTAAGTTCCATCCTAAAACCATTATAAAAATGTAAAATTATTAATAAATTCCAAAGGTTTGACCAAACAAAAACTTACAACAAGCTGTTCTGTTTCTTGTGCTTCTTAGCGTTGCCTCCGCACACTATTGTGTTATTGGAAGAAGACGACACTGTTCGTTGTAGTCCATCCTGTTTGGAAACCTCCATCAATTTATTTGTTTGCACTTCCTCATTATTTAAACCATCTGGATCGGTTTTGATGAAGGAGTTTTCACTACAACTTATGGCAACAGTATTAATCATATCACTAACAACGTCGGCGCACGTCAGAAGTACATCATCTGACAGGTCAAGATCTTTTCGAAAGGAAAAATCGGTTTTTGGTACCAGTTCCCTTTCTTCCGCGCACTGTTCAAATGATTCGTCCAACTTTTCCGAGCGATCGACCACACGCCGAACTAAGATATGATTACGATCATTGAGATAAGGTATAACGAATGTATACGATTTTCTAAGGTCTCGCGAATTAAAACTTTTTGCTGCAGCCTGTTCTGCTTCTTTAAGCGTTTTAGGTTGCTGCAATGTTGAAACACTGAATTCGGCCCATTCTCTAGAAATATCGTGATGAGGTAAAATATATTGCAAATATCTTTTGGCAATTTCATGCAATGGTTTTCCAAATTCCGGGAATACTTCTAATTCCACTGTTGGCATGCGAACAACAGCCATACTGCCGCCAGCTAAAAGCAGAGCTGCAGTATCATCATCTAAAGGCTTCTGGAGAGTTTTGTGTGATAATGGACATGGTTTAAACACTGAAGGCAATGGCCCCTTGTTCAGTTTTTTATTTTTTTCTGAAATTATTTTAATAGGCTTCAAATACTGCCAAACTTTATTATCTGCACAATATTCAGAACATTCCATGGACGGTTTAATTGCACGACTAACATATCGAGTTTTATTAAACTCGTCGTTATTGCCCCGAGTCCCTCTCAAACGTACTTTATGAGTACCATGGTCAACATCTAGGATTTGATAGTAATATTTGTTGAATTCGGTATTTATAAAAGAAGCTGCATTCCAGCCGTTCCGCGTAAATGACATTGAAGAGTTGGCTGACTGAGACAACATTTGACTGGCACTTTTGACCTTTTGTGTTCGCATTCTTCTCTGCAGTTCTCTATAAATGCTTGCCTCGTTATTAATAATGGCCAAGCGATAATTTTTAGAAAACTTTTGCAAATATTGCTTTCTTTCGGCTACAGTACGGAACTTTAATAAGTTTTCTGGCACTGCCGGCATGTCAAAGTGAGGAGGTTTTGTTTTTGGTGTCATTAGACCTTCCATATCTCTAGCAAATATTTTGCCCTTTGTAACTGACTTATCCTCATCAATACTGTAATTTGTTTCCAAGTCGTTGAGGCGCATATATTCATTCAAAGATTCACTTATGAACACTGAGTTTTTGCTTTTTTTGGCAGAATGTGGAACAATAGGTGTCATAAGCATACCGGGAATTCTTTCGCAGTCCTCAAAACCCAAAAATTCGTCTGTAGAATCCATGGAATGTTCATGATGTTCATACGTCTCCTTTGAAGAGCTTGCTGACGTTCGCTGAATGCTTTGTTCTGCTTTGGTAGGGGATGTCTTTGCACTGTTAACCTTACTACCACTAACCTTACACATGAGCATGTCCAAGAAATTCAGCCCAGTCTTAAGTTTTTCTGTTTGTTGTGTGCTAGACTCTGTGTGAGACTTTTCAGTTTTCTCATCGGTATCTAATTGTTTTAATGGCTGTATATTTTCTTGTATTGTTATTTGCTTTTCCGGTGTCGACTCCAAATTAATTTGCCAATCTAATTGGGTTTGTGAAGTTGAACACTCTACAAATTGTTTTTCTTTGCCACTCAACTCTCGTGGAGTTATAGTATCTAAGGTGCCAGCTCTATCTCTGCGAATTCTCATATTATTTGGTAATTCGTTTGCGGTTTTCTTAACACCATCTATACTACTACTATCAGACTTTTCTTTCTCTTCATTACTTCCGGAACCCAGACTACGAGATCTATCTTTATGTCGTATGTTTGGACTCCCCTCTTTTTGGTTGTCTTTTGTAATTAACGACTGAGGTCTCCTCCCATTTTTAAGTAATTCCAATTGCTCTTTCAACTGCTTGCTAACATCTTCGTTACTACCACATGCAATTTCAGTATTTTCCGTTTCTGGTTTTTCTTTAGATTTTTCATCGTACATAAGTTCTTCCACATATTCATTTATGCCTAAATGATTTTTCTGCCACGCTACTACACGTTTGGACCATTGCTTAATATTTTGCCGCATCTTTTTAAAGATCTTACTATTAGATTGATCAAATAATACTCTCCTTAAACGATAGTATATAATAAAAACTCGATTTCCTCTTCGTATCGCATATCGTCTGATTACAATACGTGGCCATGTTTCAAACCATATAAATTTTTCGATATTTTCCAAATTATAACGTAAGAATGCAGTAGAAACTTTATGTTTTCGCTGCAGTCGACGAAATATCCGCCAGTCATTTTGTGTAAGTCTAATCATCTTTTTAATTCGATTTAGGCTGTTTGTGGCAGTTATGTGAGTATTAATCTAAAATAGTAAAAATCATTTTATTTTTCGAACACAACAAATTTTCTTAAGAGATATGAATAAAAAACTTATTTATGCATATAAAACATATTTAAAAAATGACGGGGTGACAAAAAACGCCCGACCGAAGGACGAATATCAAAGTACATTTATAATTAATACCTTGGACGAATATATTTACAGAAATATTAAGTAAACATAAAAACCAAGTCACATTTATTTCCAGGTAATAGCAATATTACAAAATTAAAGCAATCACCCAATTGAGGTAGTTTACACGGGATTAATTATGCTGGCACAACATGCCAGTTTGTAGGCAAATTCGGTGAAGAGAGTGGTTTTTTGGTTGGCATATTTTTTCAACCATCTTCAACCCCGCATTAGCACCACAAAACCAATACATACACACTTGCGAAAGCAAAGGTTCGGTGTTTTTTTATTTTACAGAGCGTATTTAGTCATTAGTTGGCCATCGTCGTGGAAACATGCATTTAAAAGAAGAAGGGGGGTTGGTCACGTCAACAAACTTTAAAACTAATAATTGAATTTATTGTTTTTTCATGTTAAATAAATTATATCAGTCTTATTTATAAAAATTATTAAGGCTTTATAGACTTTTTAAAAAAAAATTTACGAAAATTTGTTTTAAAAAACCTTTTTAAAGCCCTAATAAGTTTTATTTAATTCTTTAAAAAAAAATTACAAAAAGTACTTCGGGATAATGTAACTATTTAGAAATATGAATACACTTTCGTATTAATTCATAAAAGATAATGAAAACAATTTTTAAATAATTGCTCATTTATTACCATTTTTCCGATACGATTATAACGAAAACCAAACTTCAAATGAATAAATAAAACAATAACATACACAAAGCTGTGTATACGTATACATTTTATGCCAAATTAATTAGTCTCGTGTAATTTGGAAAAGAACAAAAATTGTGCGGCTTAAAAATTGTTCTCGTGTAAATTACCTCATTCGCACGATGACTTTTATGACGTATGTTTTTCGATGTAATTTTTTGGTTTGCTAGCGATCGGTGTAGAGAAGAGGGGTAGAAAAAATTGCTGTATTTTTGTGAATTCACACGATGAAATTTATGACATCTTTTTTTCTTAATTCCCTTTCCCTCATACCTGAATAAGATCGACAAGCGTTGCGTTTCAACTTTTGCTGCTCCACTAGCAATTCAGGTGTAAAAAAAAGAGATATTTGTATTTCCGTCTCCGTTTTTCTTACAGCTGAGTAACAAAAGTTGAAACGCAAAGTGTGTGCACCGGGGAATATGTGAGAGAACTTCGGCAGAAAAACAAATATAAAATGCCGATATTTCTCTTCATCTCAAACAACAGGAACACGCAATTTTACTTTTCTTATAACAGGCAAAAATTGCCAACCGTACAAAAAATTGTGGCACTGGAAAAGCACTTATACTCAAGAATCCAAAGGGGTTTGCTAACGTTACGGTTTACAAGCTGAAAAATTGTTTGCCAATGCTTTTTAATAACTTTCTGTTTTTTATTTATTTTCGTTTTTATTTATTTTTATATTAATGTACATTTAGTTCTTTATGTAAAAGAGTAATAGCAACTGTTTCATTTTGGCATTTGGTAAGAATACACTTAAAATCTACCATGCTTAGCTCTATTTCAGTTTTTTTTTCTTAAATCTTAACAACAAATAAACCCACATCCCTGGATGATAGTGAATACGTAAAAAAAATTAAGAGTTTCGTTAAATATATTGGGGCAAAGTCATAGTCAAAATAAAGTAAACTTTAAGAAATTAAAACCAATATTCCCATACAAAACTCTTAAAGCATACTTTGTTTTGACTATGACTTTGCCCCATTGCCTTTTAAATAAATATTATCACATTTGTATACATAAAGTTTGCTATTAAAAATTTCTGATATAACCATGACATTTCCATTACTTCCCTGGCTGCTTAATTTTGTTTTTCGTTTTGTATTTACGTGAAAAAACGTCATCGAATCATGCGTTCTAAGCACTCATTCGAATGATGAGCATTCGTGCTCGTCAATGACACGCCTGTGTTAAAATCATGCTTTCTGCACCTAAGTTGAACCAATGCATTTGCAATAGAACCAATGCATTAACTATTTCTTTTGCATGTCTTTTTTTGCTGGGTAACTGCAAACTTTACTTCAATTTTTATACAAAATTTTTCGCCGTTCACTAACAGTTCTATTATTTTGAACAGTGAATTTTTGACCAATTTTGTTAATTAATTTTTTTTCTATTTCTTGACCATAAATTACCTTCTTAGTTTTCTTAGTATAAACTTATAATAAGAAATTAAATCCGATGTAAAAAAATCTGAACAAAACTACGAATTTTTTTTTACGAACTGAAACTTTTATTTTTGACATTAGCACTCCTATTTTTTTTGAACACAACTGTAAATGAAAACAAGACTAAACCCAGCAATACAAAAAACACGTTTTCCTATTAATTATATAGAAGATAGATAGATAACCTTAAAAATGACTCCGACAACAAGAGAACGGAAAAATTAAATATGATATATCATGCTCTTCTTACTATTACTCCGACATCATGTCAGTAAAAGAATCTTCTCTTCTCTTCTCTTTAATAAAAACTAAATTGAAAAACAGAATGTTTATGGGACTTACATATGTATGACTTTTTTCTGGCTATACACATCTATAATCCAACCTTCTTTAAGCAACGGCGAATTGTATTAGCATCTACAAGAATTCCATTTGTAGGGTCCTCTTTCAGTTTTGTGCTACTTCTCTTTGTGTTTTTCGAAATTTCTCTTACAATTTTGAGGCTTAGCCTTTCATCAATCCTTGTTCGTCCCGATCGTGGCAAACTTTGATTCTTTTGTAGTTTTAATAATCAGGTATGTGATGGAAAACGATCGTTTTGAAAAGGTGTGATGAATTACGATCGATTTTGAGTATCATTTTTGAGCTAATCTCTCTAAAAGATAAAATTTAAACCATATAATAGGGCTGTGAAAAGAAAATTATCAAAAATTTTTGGAAAAACCATTAAAAACAAATTTTAAAATTATTGACAAAACGATTATCACATCACATCATCACACCTTTTATCGTTTTCAAATCGATTTTGTGTCTAAATCGTTTTTCATCACATACCTGAATAGTTTGGATCATGATACAATATCAATATCGTATCTTAAAAAGTACGCAGACAGTATCCAGTGAAATCTTGCAAGAAAACAGCTGATTGGTGTGTAAACAATTGAAATAACAAAGCAAAAGAATTTTAGCCAGAAAAATAGCATTATTGGAATCATTGGTTCTGCTTTTACGCCACGGTCGCGCTGTATATTTGGACGTTTCTAGCATGAAATAAAGTGTTTTGTTTATTATAATTTATTATAAACGTTAAAAATCAACACAATTGTAACTATTTACCTCTAGCATTGTTAAATCTCAATTTCTATTTTCATTTCACAAAAATTATTTCATTCAAAAAGTAATAAAAACAGCTGTTCAAACTAGTTGCAAAATCTTGCAAGAAGAAATTTCTCCAGTAACACTTTGCAAGTTCTCTAACTTCCAACTGTCAAAAAGTTCTCTTTTTGGCTCTATCGCTGCAAGAGATTTGGAGTACGCAGACAACATTTTGTAAGATTTTGCAAAATTTTGCACAAAATTATGCAAAATATGTGTAAGCAGACAGACCTAATGGTAAATTTTATTTAGGAATGCTTTTTGAAATGTGTATTTTGAGTTTAGAAATTATAGTTTAATACATATTTTTTGTAATTGTTGTATCAATTGGACATGAGGATAACGAAATTTGCGTGTAAAGCAAATATTTTTAATTTTTTAATTCACCTGATAATAAAAAAAGCCTCACAGCTAAGGATGCAACATCATTCTTAAAAACATCGATGTTTGAAAATATCAAAAATTCGGCAAAAGAAACGCGAAAATTAGCAAAAAATTGCTAAAAGCATCATAACATAATATATATTGGTTAAAATTACTGAAAACTGTTAAGCAGAATACTTGAAAAAACTCGCTGGAATGTCGAACATTGCAAATTCACGAGAATTTGCAAAATCGGAAACAGGCCTTAAAATCTATTAAAAATCGCATATGCTACAAACCAATAATGGGCTGACGAACTGTTAAAAAGAAAATAAACTTTCGTGCAATGTACTGATGTTGTATATTTATATATACGCAAATGTATTTATTTCCTACGACGAATATTCGTAAAGAAAAATTCGTCGTTGAAATTATGCAGTCGTTGCGTTTGAGCGCCTAACGTCAAGATTTTCATCTTCAACGTCTTACACAAACAGGCTGTTAGTTTTTCTTAATAATTTTTTATGTTAAGATATGACTTAGACGTAGCATGACGACAAAGTTCTGTCTTTGATTCGGAAGTGGTGCAGAGGCTGATCAGTTTGAATTGCTCCACAAAATATGTAACCTCTGTATACTTTGTGATTGCTGTTGTATCTTTGCTGCTACTCTTGCTGGTGCTGTTGTATTTTTTCTTTTTTTATGAAATAGTGAAATAATTTAATTGTTTTTAAACATTTTTAATTTAAATTAAAAAATTAAAAAAATTAATCAAAAACTCGGATTTCATAAATTAATAAGGTAGCATTAATTCTGAGAGTAAAAAATAATTGGGACAAACGTCAGAAGGTTAATATGGCGACGAAAAGAGAGAACGGTTTTACCTTTATATTATTGTATCATGGTTTGGATTGTAAATTTAGACAAATTAAAAATTTGTATTGCTTTTGACATTGAATTCTTTTCATTTTTTTTCAACTACTGCTAATAATGAGAGCAAAATCTAACACATATTATTAAATTAATAAAATTCAATCCTGTATGTACACTTTCATTTTTCAGTACCCTGTAGTAAATAAAATAGTCGATTGAGAAAAAACACTAGCTATAAATTAATTATTTTGCAAGTGACTACAAATTGGTTTAAATCTCATGCACATATCAACCAAACATATTGAATAGAGGCACACGTAAGAAATAAATAAAAGAAAAATAAGTAAATGAAAAGAAAATAAAAAAAATCAAAAGAAGCATGCCATGAAATCAAATGCCAAATGTTTGTGTTGAAAAAAAATATAATAATTTCAATACTTAATCTGCCTGGCTCACGATGTCGAAAAAAATTTTCTTTCGCTTATTTATGTTGAAAACAAAAACAAATTTTCTTATTTTGTTTTTGTTTTCAATATAAAGAAGCGAAAGAAAATTTTTTGATGACATCGTGGGCCAGGCCGAATATGTATAATATTTTCTATGAGCAGGAAAAACTTTCTTATGAATGTATGTATTTTTGTTTTAAATGCTAATTATTTCTATATATGTATCAATATACATATATATTCCTTATATATAGTATATACATATGTATATATGTATGTATATGATATACAAATGTGTATGAAGATTTACATAAATATTTATTTAACTATAATAGATATTAAGTGACTTCAGAGTGGTTGAAAAATAAGTAGTTAGTAGTCAATTTAAAAGTCATGCAGAGATGGCCAATTGACTACTGCCTATGACATGCCTATGTTAAAATAGTGAGTCGGCGACAAGGAAAAAAGTCACTTAATCAACCAGTTATGGTTATTAAAAAACCAGTTTGAAGGTACTTACAAATGAGTTTGAGTTCCTATAGGGTAGTTTTTACTTAACCAAAAAAAGTTACAGTTTTTTAAAGTTTTTATACCGAATTTATAAATTGGGTCCAATATAATACTCAAGATACAATATTTTCGAAAATCAAATAATATATAAATTATCAATAAGACATGAAATACATTAAAGGAGTTTTGCGGCTAAGTGTACATTCTCATAGGTAAATACATATGTCTATAGATTTGAATGTGCAAAGGTACCCTAAATTTGATATATGTATATTCCAAATAAATTTTATTTAATAAATTCTTACAACACGCATACATACATACATACGTACATATATGTATGTTTATCTAAGTATGTATGTACATACATATGAATGTATGTATTAGTGACCTGCACAAGACCATTTATAAGACCTTTCAAGATGAGAGATTTTTCAAATGCTTTACTACAGCGAAATATTCTAAAACAAACGCTATACAACACTGTTGGCAGGCATTTGTTTCAGTTGTTTGTCTTGCCAACAGTGTTGTTTACCGTTTATTTTAGAATATTTCGCTGTAGTAAAGCATTTGAAAAATGTCTCGTCTTGAAAGGTCTTATAAATGGTCTTGTGCACGACACTAGTATGTATGTATGTACATAAATATCTGAGTACATGTTAAGTTACATATTATTAACTAACTGGCATACACATAGCCCACAAAGTCTGCGTTCATAATGCAAATTAATTGCAATTGAAATGTAATTTTTTTAATGCACTTCTTGTTTACTTTCCTTGCTACAAATATCAAAAACCAAAATCCAGATTCGTATCTTCATTTATGTTATAAAGGGTTCTAAGTACGACAAAAAGTAAATAAAGCACCCATAAAGTCTGCGTTCACTTTGTTTGTTATTAAGAAATTTTTTCTTATTTTTTTACTTTAATTTCTTCTTATTATACTTAAGCGGTTAATAAGTTCATTTGTGAGTTTTCTTGAAAAGTTGTAACATTTTGTAAAATATGGAAGGCAGAAGTAAAGAAATTAGTGTTTCAGAACGAAAAATAATTATAAAATTGTGGAAGGATGGAAAAAGCTTCTGAAAAATTGGTCAAACAAAAGGCAAATCCTCGGGTTACATTTTCTAAAATGTGAAGCAAGCATTTCATAAGTCCGTTTGTGCCGAAACCGCTAGAAAAATATTGCGTAAGGCTGGATATCATGGCAGAGTTGCTCGAAGAAAACCATACATATCATTTGTGAACAGATGAATTTTGGAAATATGTAATATTTTCTGACGAAAGCAAATTTTGCATTTTTGGGATAAAAGGCCGTCAAATTGTTTGGGGTAAGTCATTATCTGCTTTTGATAAACAAAATCTTGTTGGTAGAGTCAAACATGGGGGGTGGTGGAGTTATGGTGTGGGGATGCATTGAGTCTTCTGGTGTGCGCCAGCTGCAATTTATTGAATCTACAACGGATAAATGGGGTATTTGAATATTTTAAAACATAAAACAAACAAAAAATTAATTTATTAACAACGTTTTGGTTCCAACAAGACAACGATCCAAAGCACACTGCGGAAGTTGTTAGGCTGTGGCTCTTGTATAATGATCCAAGATAGCTTAAAACACACACACACCTCCCCCCCCCCCCCCCACAACCACTAGCGAATCAAAACAATTGAGCATCCCTGGGATCTGTTAAGAGAAAAGAATTCGATAGCATAAAATAACAAGCAAAGAAACTTTACGAAGCGTCATGCTGGAAGAATTGGCGAAAATTACAGCTGAGGAAACTAAGAAATTAGTAAACTCAATGCGAAATAAGCTGTGAGGTCTTAAAACCTCGTGGCTATCCTACAAAATATTAAATGTAATTATTTTTAATAACTTTTTAAGATTTTTGATTTTTTTTTTGAGGCTGAACGCAACTTTTTGTTTATATACATATGTAAATATGTATTTACTTGTTGTTGCACTTCTATCCCGTTATATCAACAGTGAAAAGGAATTTAAGAAAAAAAATGTATTTCTAGTTGAATTAAAATATGTAAATAAAATATTAATTAAACAATTTTTATTTAAATTAAAAATGTATGCCTAGTTTTTATATCACACATCAAAATCCTAATGGTGAACGCATAATACCATTTTTTTTAATTTTACAAGGAGCAGCTCAATGCTTGCATTTTCATAGATACATATGTATGTATGTATGTACATCTGATATGTTTTTACTTTTATAGGCGTAACATTAAAAAAATTTTAGACAACTTATGATTACTAGGGTTAGTGAACTAAAAATTTCAGTAAGGACGATTATTTAAAACAGCGACGATATGTACATACATATATAATATATACATCTATATATATATGTACATAAATATAATTTAACACGTAATTAAATTTGTAAATTCTCACTGTTTCAATTTATTTATTTTCATTTCCGTTATTTTCACAAAACTTCATGTTTTTCCTATGTATACATACACACCACTATATCAATACCATCGATTCTTTTGGAATAGAACCCTCTTAAGAAACTAATATCTATTTCAAGTCCAAATATTAGGAAGTACTACTAATATTCTTACCAAACAACATATATAATTATTTTCACTTTAACATCAAACTGATTGAATTCACTTTTCTGTGAGAAAAATCATTTATACATATATGTATAAATAAAAAATACACCACATTGTGTATTTTAAATTGAGAATAATATATGTACAATGAACTGAAAGCAACAAGAACAAACAGCACCCACTTTGCAAATGGCGTGTATATTTGCTGTGCGTGTGTGTGAGGTCTCTGCCGCAAACACAAGAAGCAATGCTTTTAATTATTACAAATAAATCAGATTTAGAGCAACATTTTTCTTTTTGTTTTTTTATTAAACTATTCCAGCACACTTTAGTTACGTTTTTCCACAGTTTTATGCATTTAAAACTTTATATTTCCCATTTAAAATGAAATAAAAAATATTGAAAAATTTTACTGCAGTATGATCGCAAATCTTTTGCTTGTCTGACATTTGTTATACTTGTGTTCTTTGCTTTAATACGTTCCCCCAAAATGAATGTCAAAACAAAAATCTGTTGTGGTGTTGAGAGGGAAATGAGGTGGAAAATGAAACTTATTGTTTTTCCTTTTGAGCGGGAGTTTGGTGCATTAAACACATGTTATTTATTTACTTTGGTAAAAATATATGAAAGTATCACAGTTTATAAAAAAATTGCGGTATTTTGTTTGTATTGCCATACTTTATACTCAGTTTGTGTGAGTGTGTGTTCAGTGATAAACACTAATTAAGCAGCTGTTGATTCTTGGTAAAATTCGAAAGCAAACATGTGCTTTTTATGCAAGTCATCATGTTTGAGGTTAGGTGTAATTTAAAATACATCTTCACTTGCTAGAATATACATACATACATACAGTTTGTCAACAAAATGTTTTGACATAGTTAAAACCGTTTTAAATTTTGACTTTCATCGTAACTATTTTTTCCTTTTTTGCATTATGAAATTTTTTTATTATATATATGTATGTATGCACATACTAGTGATGCACGAATATTCGTATTCGAATTGTCGAATATTCGGCCATTTTCAGGCGAATACGAATGTATTCGTATTCGCTAAATTCAGGCGGATGCGATTACGAATGTAATCGTATTCGTCAAATTCAGGCGAATACGAATACGAAAATTTTTCCAAAGAAATTAAATAAATAAATGCATAAACCCTAAACGAAATTTAAATAAATGACTAAATATTTCAGTTTGTACAAATAGATTAATTTTTTTATAGAAATTTGTGCTTTTTATCATTTTCAAATATTATTCAATGACGATCATTAAAATTTTGGTTACTTTTTATTAACTTTAAAGTACGCCAAAAAGAATGTGAAGTCCTTTTTCATAACAATTTTTTAAATATTTCATATTGCATGTAATATTCATATTTGTACTCGCGAATATAGTTTCAAATATTCGTATTCGCGGATATCAAAAATTGACATTCGTTACATCACTAGTACATACATACATATTATATATTTAAATTTATTTATGTACATTTACATAAGTAAACAAATAGTTGTAAGTTATTAGTATGAAAATTACTTGAAAACTAATAAACTCAAAAATATCTTTGTCAAGAAAATGTTTTTACATCCTTGTATTATTTTGTAAGAAAATAGGAAAGATTTTAAGGTGTACAAAAATAAATATTTTTGTGGCCGCCGTTGGCATCAAATCGGCTTGTAAGACGATTTTTCTCATGGAAAAAAAATTTATTTTCCAAATATTCGTTCATGTCCAGTGTTGTTAGGAAATTATTTCTAAAAATCGTCAAAATTTAAAAATAAAATCGTCGCACTTTAAAACAAATCGTCGAAAAATCGTCATACAAGAATTATAAGTTTTATTAAACAACTGCTATATCATAGTAGAAATAGGAGACTATTTTATGTAACAAAAATAATTCATATAAACTACATAGCGAAATTAAAGCAAAAAATTCGTAATATGTATGTATAGTAGTCTGTAACAATTTCTTAATAAAACTAGTTTCAAAATAAAACTATACATACATACATACATACATACATTTTACAATTGTTGTTTTTTATAATTTTTTTATGTCAATATTGTAACATTCCGAAGAGTTTCACTTCAAATAATATTTTGAAAACATACTCACCCTTATTCCAGTTGTCGCCATCGACGTCACTTTAACACAAGACCAAAAAATTGGTGCTCGTATATCCGTTGTCGAAAAGAACTGACTTCTGTTGGCAGGTTTATGCTATTTTCTAGACCTTAGGGAACAGAAATAGATTGCCAGTTGCGAAAAATTTTTCTCGAGAGCGAGTAAACAACCCCAATTTTTTGGTGTTGTGTTAAAGTGACGTCGATGACGACAACTGGAATAAGGGTGATTAAGTAGTGGTCACTACCGATATATGCACTTGATTTATTTTGTGCATCGTGGACTAAGTAGAACCAATCAATTTGGGTTTCTCTATGTCCTGCTGGGTTTTTCCAGGTCATCTTATGTGTATTGTGGGGGAATACATAATAATTTCTGCACTTTTATTTATTGAAATTACTGGATTTGTGGAAAAACTTTATTAATCGGGTAACCGGTTAGTACCGAAATTAATCGATTATCAATGGATTAAGCAAAAAACTCGATTAATTATTGGAGCGATTAACCGATTAAAATAAATCCCAAAATGAATGAATACCCTAGTTGTGACTAAACTACTTGTGTATACATTTCTTTCTTTTGCTTCATAAAGAGTATGAAAAGAAGTAACACGCTGCAGCACTATTTAAGCAGCTCTGGGTCGGGGAACATCTCTCGCGTCATCGTAATTATATCTTAAGTGCGGTCAGGATTGTCTTTGTTGTTTGGCCTTCGAGAGTTTTTCGTCTCGCTCGCACTGGTTGACTGATCTGCCACGGATAACCGTATAATCTTGCGGGTTTTTGTGGAATTTCTTTAACAACCACGTTGCCTACTTCCTATGTGAAGGCATAGGTCGTGTACAGTCAGTCACAAAACCTCTTAAAATACTGTTAATACCATCTTGGGCATATGGTCTACGTTACTCCGCCCATATTTGTGCAACACCATATTATGCAAATTTACTTTGCATTAATATGTTTAATAAATAAATACATTATAATGTAAGTAAATATGTATCTATATTCGTATAAAATTAGTCTGACGACTTCTACATAAATTGGGCAGAGTTCTTACTTTTACGGATTGTTCATTTTTGTTCCCAACAACAAAAAGAACTAGTTCGTTCTTTTCCTTCAGTTGTTCTTTTCGATCAGTTGTTCAGTGAATAACAGAACATAGATTGCACGAATCCTCTTTGATGTTTTCTTGTTATTCTAAAGTAATTTCATTTTATACTTACGTACCTTTTCACAATGTATGGTTAAAAGATAACAGGGACTTTAACGGCAAGTTTTGTATGAAGAACTGTCAGTTAAAGTTCACGTTAACTCTTAACCATACATTGTGAAAAGGTACGTTAGCGACTTTATGCGTTGCGTAGTTTTTGTTAAAATTAATATTTTTGATTTAAAATGGTTAAAATGAAGTATGTGAACATTTGAAAACAAATTTTAATCACTTTTTTTTAATACTCATTCATATTCAACACATCAAGTTTTTTCTTTAATTTAGTAAAAATATTCCTTGTTCATACTTATGTATGTATGTACATACATATGTTCATATGTAAATACATACATATTTTCATTTGTACTTTGTGGTCTAATTCGCAGTATGCTTTTAGTAAGTACAAGGTTTTTTTTTCATTCATAGTAAGTACATGATTTTTAATTCAACACTACAAATTATTTCTTTTAATTTTGTAAAACGCACTTGTATATTTCACTAAGTATACATTTTCTGTTGTTTGTTTTGATTATTGTGCTAAAAATTTGATAGGTACACTACATTGTCTTTTTAAAAGTATGCAAATCATCTTAATCATAAGGTTTGATCTCGTACTCCACATTGGGAGCCCGCAGGATCTCAATTTTACCGAAAACTGTTCCCGTACTCAAAGTTTGTGCAAGTAATGGAGCTTTTGAGAGAGTAATGTTCTTCTTCTTGCACGAAACAGCCCGTAAATTTTTCTTTGGACTAGTTGGTCAAGCCGAACCAATTAGCTTTTTAAAAAATAACTAATAACAAAGTAAAATTAAATTGCTTAAATACCAAAAACATTGAAAAGTTGTATCAAAAGGTTTATAAGCTAGTGGTGAACTAAGTTTTATGAGTTTTTATATAAAACTATCAAAAACAACATTCTAGTTATGCAACAGCATGTTAAGCTGGATTCACACATTGTTTCCGTACAAAATTTTTGTTCAGACAAACATTTTTTTAATCAGAGTTTTCTGCAGTACGATTCATTCATTTCGAACCAACTCCATATGTATATGTTTTATTTTTAAATTTTGCTTTATTTCTATTGTAATTAATACAAATATATTATGTTCTTTTATTATTTATATAACATGTGGCAGCTCAGTTCAACTTGGCTGAAAAATTAAAAAACTTGGCAGCTAAGACCGGGTTTACATCTGTGTGCCAAATGCCACACAAGCCTAAAAAAACGTAAACAACTAATTACTAATGAAAAACTGTTTGATTCGGACATGGATTTTATTAAGTTAAACAGTTTCATACATAATTAATAGACAATTTTATAGAATCCAAAATGATTGTAAACTGTTTAAATCAATAAATACATGTCTTTTTGGACAAATGACACACAAAAAATGCCAGATGTAAACTCAGCCTAAGTTCAATTTTGTCCGGACCAGTGTTGCCATAATTTATTTTCAAAAATCCTTAAATCGACAAAAAAACCTTTTTTTATCATTAAAAATCTTTTTTAATAAATTTACTCAAAGAATATTGCTATACATCGACTTTACTCCATTTAAAATCAGTTAAAATTTATTTAGTTTCAAATGATCAGAGATAAATGTAAACATGTATATAACAAAAGGTTTACTGCAGATAATATGCATAAGATATACACATGTAATTAGAAAAATAAACTACATACATATTTATATTTCTAGGTTCTAGATACATAAAATGTGCATCTGCTCGCGGACTTGCATAAGCTGCCACAAAAACAAGACACACATTATGTAAGGCGACCATACGTACTCTTTTTAAGAGGACAATACTCTATTTCAACTCGCTGCCCTCTATTAAATTTGTGTACTCTATCTGTCCTCTTTTTCATAATCAGTCATCTTTTGTCATCTTTTATTTTAAAAGTATGATCAATAATTGTTTTTACTGAGTTTTCGATTTTGAAAATAAGTGGTAACACTTACTTTCATCCCGTCCAAATTGCTTTTAGTCTACCAGGAACTAATGCAGCTGTGGAGAGAATGTTTTCATTGATTAATGATATTTGGACCCAAGAGAAAAGCAATATATCGATTAATTGTGTGTTGGCTATAATTACTATCAAGTGCAACACCAATAAAAGCTGTATAGAATTTTCTAAACACTATGGATCAAGAGACGATATTTTAAAGAAAGTTCACGAATCTGAAAAGTATAATAAACCATAAACTTATTATATTAGATATTACAATAAGAACTTTTGAATAATTTAGTGCAATGAATTTTTAAGTTTCTTTATTAGTTTAAACTAATTTTATTTATTTTTATTTGTTATTTTTTTAACTACATATTTACATATGTAGAATGTAAATTTTTCTATAAAATACATACATATGTATGTAAAAAAAATGTATTTATGAATTCAAATAAATTTTTTGTTATATTTTTTTAATGTCCTCTATTTTCATTTCTAAAATCTGGTCACCTTACATTATGGCATTCAACATCGAACTAAATTTCTTAAAATATTAGTTGTATTTGAATGGAAGTTTCGATCCAAATCGAATGCCGTAATTTGCTCCGAAATTTAAACGAATTATTTCTTTTAACACGAGCGTGGTTATTATTGCTTGATCAGGAAAAACTGGTTTCACATACATAAGTAGCTTTTTCATGTAGACTTCTGTTCGCTCTTCTTTTTGTTTGTACATTGAGGAAAACATCGTTGAAATTTAATCAAAAGAAATAAATAGGGCTGCAGAGAGCTACTTTCTTTCATACTTTTTATAAATCAGAGAAGAAAATAAAGAAATAGTTTAGTCAAAAAGAACTTCAACTAATACGATAAAAAGTACCATTTTCCGCATTTTCAAAAATCTTATTTTTCCCTAAGAAATCTTTTAGTCTTTTTAACATCGCGAAAAACTTCAAAAATAAGATAAATCTTCACATATTAAATTATTTGAGATAGTTTGCACGAGAACAATTTTTAAGCCGCACAATTTTTGTTATTTTCTAAATTACACGAGACTTAAGCTGGATTCACCCACTGTTTCCGAACAAAATTTTTGTCCGGACGAAATTTTTTTTATATGGGGTTTGACGTTTCTCTTTTTGAGAGAGAGTAGAAGAGAGCAAATTTTGTGCGGAACATTTTCGGCTTGATTTGGTCCATGATACAATTACACTATGTACATGCAGAACTACAACAAAATTACAACACCAAAAAACACATGTATTTTGTTGGTATAAACAAACCCCAAATTGTCGGAAACAACTGTCTTTTGTTTATAAAAATAACAATTACAGGGTAACTAAACTATAATTGCAGACGCGGCATTCCTGCATGATTATAGTTATTCAGTGTTGCCAATATGGGTGTAGTTAGACAGCGTGTAATTTCTACTCACATGTGTAGGCGATGTAATTAAATTCTTGTATAATATGTGTGTAATTCTACTTTGGGTTCTATTTTTATTTATTATTGTTTTAATTTTAACCTACACAAAAGATGTGTAGTGTAATTTTCTTCAATGTGTAATTGGAGACACAGCCATGTGTAAATTCATTGGCAACAATGTAATCATTTTATTTACACACATACATTAACATTTTTGCAGCTTGTAAACAAAGTTTGACAACTAGGTGCAATGTATACAGTGACAGGCTGGGCTTGTGCATGTACCTAGTATAATTGTATCATGATTGGGTCTAATTTTAATTTTTGTCAGGACAAAATCGAACAGAGCTGCCAACTATTTTAACTTTTCATCCAAAGTTGACCTGAGCTGCCACATCATGTTATATGAATAATAAAAGCACAGAGTATACTTCGTCCAAGGCACATTTAATACAGGTACATGCATTAGGCAAAACTCTCTGGCAACTCTCTGCTAACTCTATGGCAACTCTCTGCTTCTCACATAGCTTTACATAGTAATTGTCAAAAAATTGTATGCATCAAACAAGGCATAATAGTAATTGTCAAATGAATTCTTCGTTATAAACTTGTAAACAAAGAATCAGCGGATGAGCAATATGCCTGATACGTGTACCTGTTTGATATGCCTTGACTTCGTCGGTTGGTTTCTGGTTTGCGGGACAGTATAGTCAAAATACATTAAGTCTGCACCAAAACAGAAACTAAACGACGACTTGTATTTATTAGAATAGAAATAAATTAAAATTAAAAAAAACATATACATATGTATGGAGATGAATGAAATAATTGCATTAAACAATTAAAAAGATGTTGCGTGACACAGAAAATTTTAAAATTTGCCGCTGTGTTGCCACTTGTAAAATTAATACGCATCGTTACACACGTATTTCATGCGGTAGCTTCGATTTTCCAGACAAAATGTGCGAAATCGTCTTGCAAAAAACTCTCAGTAAAAAATTTTTCAAGAAGTCAAACTACATTTAAAAAAATTTTGTTCGGAAACAATGGGTGAATCGAGCTTTAGTCCGCTTTTACAATTGGGAAATTGAATGGCAGACATTTTTCTAATTCTCTTTTAAATTTACCTAATTCTTTTACAACAGGGAAATTAACAGACAGACAGAAAATTTATAGTTAGTTTACTTCTTCACGTTTGCTTCTCACATACACTTACACATAAACCACAAGTATACCTTGATGCACATCAAGGCATACAGCCAGTGTGGCCACAACTAAAAAAAATTTAATGCTAAATGGGGCTTAAAATAATGCTAAAAAAAAATTTCGAAATGCTAAAAATAATGCTAAAATTTCCGATATTATTTTGACTAATTATTTCGTTATGATATATGAATTTTTCTTAATTTGCCTGCAAAATTTTAGTTCACATGAATCAACTTTGTTTGTTGATTTAAAAGTAACAAAATCCATATAGATTTATTTAATAACGATTTTTATGGCTATGGTTTTAATAAAATTCAACTTCGAAATTTTTGTACTTCAGGAAAATTAGTTTGTTGAAGGAGTATTTTCATAAATAAATTCTACCAAAACTCGCCTGCAAGAAATTTAAACAATTAGTTTTTTCTTATATTAATCGCTTCCGAAATCGGAAAAATTTGTCTTCTAATCGTTAAGAATTCTTTACGAGTTAGGAGTATTTGGTTTGGTGGGTATTTAATTTTGTTTTCACTATTTTAAATCATGTGAAAAGCTAGACCGATACAAGTAAGTATGGATGCATTTTATTCGATACTCAGTATGTATCGATACTTCTGAACCGATGTCGCATCAAGTAAAAGTATCGATACCATAGTGGTATCGTTTCATCCCTACCTCGCTGCGACACGTCGCCTGCGAGTCGTGTTTGTAGGCCAGAAGCAGCGGTGCCAACTATTTACAACCCAAACGCACTATTGCCCTTCTTAAAACGCGCTAGAACGCGCTAAGTTACAACATTGTCAACAATTTATAGTCAAAACGCGCTATTTTCTAGCGTGCTAAATTAAATTTTAATAGAAGTCGATGTATGTATCAGTAAATACAACATTTTTTATTACCCATTTTTCAGATTTTGGAATATTGCTTCTTCGAAATTATATCCTAACTGCCTTCTTTATAAAAATTATTTCAGGTTTATTGGGCGCTCATTTGACATATCTCTATGATAAATTTGTCAAACAAACCTGTAATAAACCTAAAATATTTTTTATGAATTAGACCGTAAATAACTAAAATCATTTAATACAGAATCATAGTCGCCTTCCAAATAATCCAAATCCTTAGTTTTTATTTTAATTTTATTTTTGAAACTTTGTAACAACATATAAGTTTGTATTTTACCTAAAATAGATGCTTAATAAGTTATTTAAACTTTTTGGGTCATTAATACATATAAAATTTTAGCCGATAATGGGTGCATCCCGGACCATCAATTTGGTTTTAGAAGTCAGCATAGCACTATTGAGGAAACGCATAGATTCCCAGGCAGAAAAAGACAACGTCGTGCTGACGTTGCTACGATTGTCTCCGGGTACAACTAACATTAGTACAACATTCGTTTACCAAAATTTTAATGTACGCATAACATTAAAATGATAACGCCGAATGACCGTCCTCCGATTCTTTTTTTCAATGTTGTCACAATACTCTAAATAAACTTTATAAGGTCATAACAATAACAAATTTCCCAACTTGAGTAAAATTTTTGTATTTACGGTGTTGAAGCGGTAAATAATTATTGTAAACGGGGTATTTGAGGAACTAAAGTAAAATTTTTGTATTTACGGTGTTCTAGCGGTACAGAATTTTTGTGAACGGGGTATTGGGAAACAAACGTCGAATTTTTGTATATACAGTATTGTAGTGGTATAGGATTAATAAGAATATGGTATTTGTAAACTTAAAGTCATATTTTTGTGTTTGCAGTACTGTGATGGTACAAAAATTTTGGAAGAGTCGTAATTTTGTATTTACAGTGTTGTGGTGGTACATATTTTTTGGGCAAAGTCACAATTTCTGCCTGGGTTGGTTCAAGTTGTAAGGAGGATATTTGAAGAAAAGAAGTATTTATTTAATTATTCTTCGAACTTAATTTGTTTCTATATTTAACAGGATAAAGTTCGTATCGCCTTGTAAGCCAAATTACATGTGATAATTATTAATGAACAAATAATCTGAAAGTTAGTTGTAAATATTCTGACAACAACACATAGTTGAACGGAACAGCTAGCCGTTTTCGAAGGCCACTAAACCTTCATCATCAGCGTTCTTCTGTGTTTTGTCCACTGTGTGTGGTATCAGTTGATGTAGATTTGTCCCTTATATACGAAACTTTTTTGCAAATGGAATATGTGAATTGTTTTGATTCATCGTATTTCAATATGCTGAAAGGTGTTTTGTAATGAAAGCTCAAATTTACCATCTCTAAACGACTAAATGGAAAGACTGTTGTAAATTTAGAGATGGTAAATTTGAGCTTTCATTACAAAACTCCTTTCAGCAAATAAGATAAGTTCCAATTTATATTTGAGACATTTCTTGCCGGAAATTTTTTCGATTTTCTTTTGCTCTTGCCCGAAGCTTTAACATATTTGACATTAATAAGCAGACAGAAATTTAGTAGTTTGTTTAGAGCCCATTTAGATGAAGGGTGGTCTAGCTGCGACAACGCTTACGTTCTCTTTTGGAGTCCCTTCTTAAATCCACGCTTGTTTACATGAAGACTTTCTTTTTTTTCGCAATAGTCAGGCGACTTTTTGATATTAATTTGATCAATGCTTTTTATTCGTTCATTCCTAGCAGTGTTGCCGTAGAAAAACTAATTGTTAGTTTGGGAAATGTAGAATTAATATGTCCATATACATATTCTTATTTTTTTTAATTTACTACCAAAATACAATAATTCCTTTTCTCTCCTTACTTTATTTGTTTATAATTTTTATGTTTTAACTGTTTATTTCATGAATGTTATAAACAAATTTTTGTTGTTGTGACTCTTTATCTCAAACAAAATTTTGTGAAATTCAATTTGGACGACATAACCTCATTTGGTGTTTATGAAGCACAGTGGGGAAAACTTTCCTTTATAAATTAGAACCAACTCTTTAATAATAAAGTTCCAAAAACCCTGTACGAGTTCTCGCCTAGAGTGTATGAACACGACGATTCTGCTGGTACTTACCACTTCAAGGATATAATATATGTGTACTTAAATACACATTTAAGTAAATGTTAATTCAGTTTTATCACAAGATTTAAATAATAGTTTTTATCTTGGTGCTTAAATTCAATTTGTCCTATTTAGATTAACCTTTTGGAATAAGTTATTTTGAAGTATTTTTTTAGGCCAGTATTTATATACTAATTCAAACACTTTTCTTAATTTTTCTTATATAATTGATTAATTCACAAAACCTCTTGCAGCTCTGTATCGATTGAATTTTCATATTAAATACAAGAGTGTAAAATTTGTTGTTTGAAATTTTCATATAAAAATTAAATACATTATTACACTTTTATTTCACATGTTAATGTTGTATTCAGAGAGAGGCTCTCTGAGAGAATTTGTATGTAGCTTGTTTTTCTTTTTTCATTAAAAATACAAAATACATTAATACACTACACAGAGTGTGTTCACAATTAAAAAAGAAAAAGTATATTTGATACACAAATACATGATTCAAATTGTTGTGAATTAAGCATATATATTTTTTATGTTTTACGATAGACGTTACCTACAGAATTTAAAATTTAACAATATTTGTAATGTAAGTATGTAATTACAAAATAAAAAAATATTTTTGTAGCTATAATTTAATGTTTTATTATATTGGCGATATTCGACAAGTCATTTGGCGAGGATGGTGAAAATAAATCTGACAAAACTGGTTGAAATTTAATCAATGGAAATAAATAGTGCTGCAGCGTGTTACTTCTTTTCATACTCTTTATGAAGCAAAAGAAAGAAATGTATACACAAGTAGTTTAGTCACAACTAGGGTATTCATTCATTTTGGGTTTTATTTTAATCGGTTAATCGCTCGATTAATTAATCGAGTTTTTTGCTTAATCCATTAATAATCGATTAATTTCGGTACTAACCGGTTACCCGATTAATAAAGTTTTTCCACAAATCCAGTAATTTAAATAAATAAAAGTGCAGAAATTATTACGTATTCCCCCACAATACACATAAGATGTCCTGGAAAAACCCAGCAGGACATAGAGAAGCCCAAATTGTTTGGTTCTACATACTCCACGATGCACAAAATAAATCAAGTGCACATATCGGTAGTGACCACTACTTAATCACCCTTATCCCAGTTGTCGTCATCAACGTCACTTTAACACAATACCAAAAAATTGGGGCTTGTTTACTTGCTCTCAAGAAAAATTTGACGCAACTGAAAATATATTTCCGTTTCTTAAGGTGTAGACAATAGCATAAACCTGTCAACAGGTTGTCAGTTGTTTTCGACAACGGATATACGAGCACCAATTTTTTTGTGTTGTGTTAAAGTGACGTCGATGACGACAACTGGAATAAGGGTGAATAATAGTAGAGCTTTATTTTAAACAACATCCAAAGCGAAATATAAATGCAGCGCGAAGACCATTGGAAATAGATAAACTAAAATCTGCAAATAACCTAGCAATCTTCCAAGCCAGAATAATATCACTGGGGTCCCTCCCAGGCAATAACCCTGATGGCGAAGATATGTGGTTCCATTTAAAAACACAACTGTATACAATTTGCAGAGATACACTGGGCTAAAAAAATCAAGAAAAGGAGTGGTTACCCGAAGAAACATGGAAGATAATTGAGGAAAGATGTTTAGTAAAAGTAAAGTTTCTGTCTGAAAACGATCCATTAAAGAAAGTTGATTATGGTAAAAGATATGATACATTATCAAGAGCAATAAAAAGAAGTGTCAAACAGGACAAGGAGAATTATTACAATAATATAAGTACTTCAGCACAACTTGCAGCTAACACATGCGATATAAAACAACTTTTTAAAATCACGAAGAATATAGTGGGAAAACGTGAAAGCAATGTCACGTCAGCAGAAAATGACGATAGTGCTATAGTCACAGATAGGAAAGAACAAGTAGAAATATGGAAAAGACACTTTGATAGAACGTTAAACGTTATACACCGAGAGCACTTAGAGGATATAACATTACGACAATATCGTCCAAATAGAAGCATCACCACTGTTCCTCCCAGTTTAATTGAAATCGGCATGCCTTTACAATACCAAGCAAAGCTGCAGGCTGTGACGTCGTCCCTTCAGAATGCTTTAAAGCAGACCCATAGGCATTCAGTAGACTCCTATAACCATTATTCATATGCATTTGGATTGAAGAAATTTTTCCAAGTGAATGGAAACAATTTATAATAATAAAGATACCAAAAAAGGGTGACAGGCGGAATGTAGCAACTGGCAAGGCATCTCATTGGTGCCATCTGTTATGGAAATTTTCAACACCGTAATTTAAATAGAATTGCTGAACCGCAAGATAATCAAAGAAGTCGAACACAAGTCGGAAGACACCCATACAGGTCATGCGTCGACCACATCAACACCATGAGAATTCTTATTGAACAATCAGCCGAATTAAACGTACTACTTTACATGACATTTATATATTTTGAAAAACCATTCGATGCAATAAACCGCGAATCCAATCATCAAAATAGTGAAACAAAGTTGTGGGTTATCACCTTTGCTTTTTATAACTGCTTTCGATGTTACGAGTATATTTGAAGCATCAAACCAACATCTCGGACTGAATTGGAAGCTAAACGAAAAACTTGGTGACCTTGCATATGCAGATGACATCGTCCTACTGAGTAAAAGTCAAAGTAAAATGCAACAAAAATTAACGCTTATCACAAATGAAGAAAGTTAAGCTGGCCTCCGAGTAAATATTGCATAAACAAAAGTCATGAGAATGAACTTCAGCCATTCCATGGTAAAATCACAAAACATACAGAAGTGTCACGAGACGGAAGATAAGGTTATTTTTCAGTTTGTCTCGTTTTCCCACAAATTTTGTCATCGTTTTTGTTTTGATACTTCTTTATAGTGCAATAAATTTTTATTATCTGTGTTAATTGGTAAGTAGTAGTGATGTAACGAATGTCAATTTTTGATATTCGCGAATACGAATACGAATATTTCAAACGATATTCGCGAATACGAATACGAATATTATATGCAATATGAAATATTAAAAAATTTTTATGAAAAAGGACTTCACACTCTTCCTGGCGTACTTTAAAGTTAATAAAAAGTACCCAAAATTTTAATGATGATATAAAGCACAAATTTCTTTAAAAAATTTAATGGATTTTTACAAACTAATATTTTTAGCCATTTATTTAAATTTCGTTTACGATTTATGCATTTATTTACTTAATTTCTTTGGAAAAATATTCGTATTCGCCTGAATTTAGCGAATACGAATACATTCGGATGAAGAAGTATTTTCATAAATAAATTCTACGACAACTTGTCTGCAAGAAATTTAAACAATTAGTTTTTTCTTATATAAACCGCTTCTGAAATCGGAAGAATTCTTTACGAATTAGAAGCATTTGGTTTGGTGGTGATTTAATTTTATTTTCACTACTTTAAATCATGTGAAAAGATTGAACGATACAAGTATCGATGCTCTTTATTCGATACTGTGTAGGTATCGATACTTCTGAACCGATGGCGTATCAAGTAAAAGTATCGATACCTTAGAAGTATCGTTTCATCCCTAACAGTATCAACTACACTATGTTTTTCTCTTTTTTCCACGAGTTTTAGCAAAAACCTGATTGGAGCTTTTTTACCTGTTACTTTCTTCACTTCTGTGAATTCTGTTGTAAAATTATAGCAGGTACATGCACAAGCCCAGCCTGTTAATTTATACAATACGAATAGTTTACAAGCTATAAAAATGTTAGTATGTAAAATTTGTACAGTGTTGCCAATGAAACTACACATGGCTGTGTCACCAATTACACTAAACATCTTTTGTGTAGGTTAAAATGAAAACAAAAGTAAATAAAAATAGAACACAAAGTAGAATTACTCACAGATTATTAAATTGTTTATCTAATTTTTCGACCTTTTTTATGTATTTAATGAAACTATTTTTTTAAGCTTTAGGTCAATTTAATATATATTGTTTTTAATTTTTCGATATTTCGTTAACCATTGGTTAACTTCTTCAGGATATTTATTCTATTCTATTCTTTTATATGTAATTTTTTATATTTTGTTTTTAATTATTTTTGAATTGATTTTTTCGTTTTCAATGACAAAAATTATTTTATACATATATATCTAAATAACAGTGTGTGTCATATTTATGACATATTTATGACACACACTGTTATTTAGATATATATGTATAAAATAATTTATGTCATTGAAAACGAAAAAATCAATTCAAAAATAATTAAAAACAAAATATAAAAAATTACATATAAAAGAATAGAATAGAATAAATATCCTGAAGAAGTTAACCAATGGTTAACGAAATATCGAAAAATTAAAAACAATATATATTAAATTGACCTAAAGCTTAAAAAAATAGTTTCATTAACTCACAGATTATACATGAATATAATTGCATGGCCTACATATGAGACTAATTGCACATTCTGTGTCATTAGACACATATTGGCAACAATGAATGATTATAATCATTCATGAATGCCACGTCTGCAAATATACTTTAGTTACCCTGTAATTTTTGTTTTTAAGAACAAAAGACATCTCTTTGGTAGAGGACTCTATAATTCTTTTAGTGCACATTGTTTGGGTGCCTTCACATGTGGGTATATCGTTTAATGAAAAGGTAGATTACATGGCAAGACAGGCTACAAATATTGGCATCCCATCGGAGGCAATGTTTACGCATTCGGAAGATATTCGCGAGATCAGACATCTTTTGAAACATCAGTGTAATGAGAAGTTTATTGAAAGGTCATGCTCCACTGGAGCATTTTTCTTCTCCTTATTTCCAGAAATTCCTAGACGACCGTGGTTTTTGGGGACCCGTTTGGGTCCTCCCGATATCAAAATATTGAATCGCCTTCTTACTGGCCACTCCTATGATGGTGTGTATTTACAGATGATCAGGGTGCGGTCTTCAAATTTGAGTTCCAATTGTAATGTGGTTGATAACGCTGAATACATGATATTTCATTGTTCGGAGTATAACAGTATTCGTTTGAGACACGAAATTTTTAACGATTTCTCTAACTTTTTTTCAAGGTTGGCAAACGGTATAGCAAAAATACCGATAGAGATTCAAATACCGCTAAAATTAGATACCGGTATCGATACCGATACCGGTATCGATACCGATACCGAATTTCATTTCGGTTAGAAAATACCGGTATCCAGAATACTGTTTACGTCTATACCGGTATGTACCGGTATACCGATTCCCACCAAAAATAAAATTTCGAAAATTTATTTCAATTAACTTTCTTTTATAAACACGTTTTTGTTCTCCTTTACACATCCTTATGAAGCGTATCTCTAGACATATAAGTATTTTAAATTGGTGAAAAGAGCAAAACCACTGTAAGCGAGAGTTATTGTATATGAAATCGCGAAAATGAGTATATTGGCTGTTACCGATACACAAGCTAATGCGAATATTTAAAGTTTTGAAGTTTTTTTTAATATATTGCACATTAAACTGGATCTTTAATTGATATACTACATATGTGCTTTGTATAAAATATGAGGTTTGCTGCCATAAATGCCTAGCGGAGCCTAAAGTACCCGATACACAGTGAGGATTTTTTTAAAAAATTGGAAATAAATTTCTAAATTAGCTGTTCTATTGTTATGAAATCTTACACAGCATTGAGGAAGGTGTCACAGAGCTTAAGTCTGGAATTTAGACTATATATGTTTAAAGCGGGCGGAACCACAAAGCAATAGAGTAGGCAACCTTGGGTTAATGAAAAATTAAAATCCATGCCAAGCTCCTGTTTTTGATCAGATAAAAAGGATTTTTTGCAAGTGTTTTTTTTATCCAAGAGCTAAAAAAAGTCTACTACATTTATGGGGTTTCGCTTACAGCTTAGGAAATAGTAGAGAAAAAATATTAAAATTTTGACTTTTTTTACCAACCTTTGTCCACTGTTCTCCTAATGGAGAAGTCAAATATTGTTAGATTAAAAAAATTAAAGTCATTATGAAAAACGGACAAAATTTGTAATATTATAAAAAAATTGATACCAAAATCACAATTAAGTCAAAAGTTATACTCAATTTAAACTAAAATTTTGAACAAAAGTCGATTTTCGCCGTTTTTGGGTTATTATTTCGCTATTATAAAAGAATTTCGCCAATCAGTATTTTCGTCTGAAAAGTCTCTCTTAGGTAGAAAATTATGCAATCAATATGCAGTTTGCTTTGAGTTTCCGGCAATTTCCAAGAAAATTAAATTAAAAATGGGACTTTTCAGTATTTATGCAGTATTGTTCTCATTTTTCGCTGGACGCTGATTAGATTTTTGGATACACATGTTTAAAAACAAATCTTGTTTTAAAGTGGCGTAATACATTTTTTGTTTACAGTTTTGGAATTTGATATTTATAACAAAAAATAGGTCTAATTCAAATATAGGGTTAAAGGGCTGATAGAGATAATGGAGAAAAATTTTCGAAACTTTTATATCTGAAGTTAAAGATTGCCATTGTTACAACTTAAATTTAGTTAAAAGTAGGATTTTATCGGACGTATAAAAAGTTGCCCATCAGTTCAATTTTAACTTAACCTAAAGTGAGCGCTAAGTTAAAGGCAATGTATCCTTCCTGGTTTTATACGTCCGACAAAATCCTATTTTTAAATATATTTAAGTTGTAATAATGACCCTAAATGTTAATTGTAGGAGAAATTTGTTTTGTTTGTTTTTAAGTTGGCTACAAGAATATTGTTTATTGCTTGATGTCAAATATTCAAATATTCTTTTCGTCTGAATTTGGCGAGTACGAATACGAATATCGAAAAAAGACGAGTATTCGTGAATTCGAATACGAATATTCGCACATCACTAAGTGCATACAATTCTACATGTACTTCGTGTATAATGCTCAACCACTGTATGTATTTATTTTTATTATTTTGTTTAATTAACCAAAATGTATACCTTATACATATATGCAAAGTTTAAACTGCAGTTTCCTTATTTTACATTTTTAATAAAGTATTTTTTAATAAAAGTATAAAAACGTATATAGAAACATATAAGTTTAAATGTTTTTATATGTTAATGTAAAAATACTCCCTTTTCGAAGTAATTTAATAAAATAAGAGATGTTTTGCTATATCCACTGTCTGAACTAATAATTTAGCAGTTATATCGGTATACCGGTATTATAAACTCAATAACGGTATGTACCGCTAATACCGATACCGAAATAAATAAAATACCGATAGCGTTACCGTTACCGAAATTTAAAAAAATAGTTGTACCGGTATCAATACCGATACCGTTATCTGTTTCGGTTGCCAACCTTGCTTTTTTCCTTACTGAATTCACACAACTGATATTTTTTCATAATTATGTTTATTTATTGATGAAGCTAAGATTGAAGATTGGATTTAAACCTTCATAGTAACGCTTACGCAAGTTTTACCCCCCAACTTTTGCGGAGGCAGGAATTTTTCAATGCCCAACGTTTTTATCACACACTGTAGTACAGGGTGGCCCAGAAAGACCGAAGTGGTGTGAAATCCTTATAACTTTTTATTTAAGACATATTTTTTTAGTTTTTTGTTTTTTAAATACATTAAATTTTTAGGGAATATTTTAAGATTAGTTATTAAAAATTATATCCCGCAAGTGGTGGCCATTTTCTGCTTCGCACAAATGTGCTCTTTCCAACACATTTTCAATGACCTTTCGCAAAACTTCCGGTGTTATGTTGTTAATTTCGTCTTGAATATTGGTTTTTAATTCCTCAATAGTCCTAGGCTTATTAAGATAAACTTTCCCTTTTAAATAACTCCAAAGGAAACAGTCTGGAGCAGTTAAATCCGGGGAACGCGGAGGCCAATTAAAATTGCTTCTACGCGAAATTATTTTTTCACCAAAGATGTCGCGTAAAAGAGCCATTGTGGCCCTGGAAGTGTGCGCCGTGGGTCCATCCTGTTGGAACCATATTTGCGGATGGTTTTCCACGGTTGGCTTTACCAAATTTTCCAACATGGCCTGATATCGATCACCATTGATGGAAATGGCGACACCTCGTTCATTTTCAAAAAAATATGGGCCAATGATCCTTTCTGAAGAAACACCGCATCAAACAGTATACTTAACTGGGTGTAATTGTCGTTGATGAAGTACTCCCGGGTTTTCAATATCCCATATCCTAAAGTTTTGTTTGTTAACGAGGCTTCGTCACTCATAACTAAGTTATGAATAATGGAAATGGAAAGAACACATTTGTGCGAAGCAGAAAACGTCCACCACTTGCGGGATATCATTTTTAATAACTAATTTAAAAATATTCCCTATAAATTTACTGCATTTAAAAAACAAAAAATTAAAAAAATATGTCTTAAATAAAAAGTTATAAGGAATTCACACCACTTCGGTCTTTCTGGGCCACCCTGTACTAAGCTAATTAGATAAAACATTTAACTGCTGCTACACCACTAGATGTGTTAAAGTCATAATAAGCCTGCTTGCTGCTACTTCATAATTTGTGTTATACCATGGCTTTGTGCCTGTGTGCCTCTGCTGCCATTATAATTTTTAGAATCCAAAAAAAAAACAAAAAACATTTGTTTCTGACAATTATCCGTTTGTTTATACCAACAAAATACATGTGTTTTTGGTGTTGTAATTTTGTTGTAGTCGTGCATGTACATAGTATAGTTTTACCATGCATACCTCTCTTCATCAATTACAAAACACTTGAAGAGGTAGATAAATTCGAATACCTAGACAGTATACCAACAAAAGATGGTGGCGTAAAGTGAAATGTCGAAAATAGGATACGCAAAGCTCGTGTATCTTTTGCGATATTGAATCGCATTTGAAAAGCCGCAAACATTGTTTTGGAAACAAAAATTAATATATTTAATGCTTGTGATATAGTTAGCGTTGCTTTACGGCTGTGAAACCTAGCATGTTATAAACGCTATAACAACGAAAATTCAAACATTTATAAATATGTTTATGTTTGCGACGCATCATCGGAATCTGGTGGCCCCGTATTATTAGGTCGCCCTAGGGCAACATGGAGAAGAACGGTACAGAGAGAGATGACCAAATCGATTAACGAATTAATAATTCTAGCGAGAAATAGAAACGGATGGAAAAGTTTTATTATGTGAATAGACTAAGTTCTTAAATACATATACATATATTTAATAGCATGTCAATAAATAAATAAGTAAAACAAAAATACCTCCCAAGAGAATAGGCGTCAATTGTCTAAAAGCTACTAGTATAATTACTGGAACAGCAAGAACTAGTGCGAAAAGGGTTAAAGTTGTTGTATAAAATTACTAGTTTTGATGAGTACTAGTATATGCTGTAGTTCCAAGGCACCACATTGCAACATAAATTTTGACTGTCTAACAGAACCCTTGCACTGTATGAAAATTGATATCATACAATTATTAAAATTTTAGGTTCATCCAAAAATAATTATAAACAAATAATTATAATTTCCCTTTCGTATTTTTGAATTTTGATAAATAATTGCAAATTTTAACTAGCAGTTGTCACTGGGTAACAAAGGAATAAAATGACCAATTTTATAGAAATTTTCCTTACAAAAGAACTGGTAATAAACTAGTACCAATGGCACTAGTAATTTTCTAAGCACACTCAATGTTAATTTGAGTATTTAGATGTTATAGGAAAGTTTACAGTTGGGAACTAGTGGTGGTGGTTTTTGTACTAGTAAAATATCAGTTGGACTCTAGTTGGATCTCCTGCAGGGTATGTATATAATTGTATTTACATACATACATACATATGTATGTATGTAATTTACGGTAATCGAGAAAACTTCCTGTGACGGATAGCGTAGCGAAAACAATAGGGTACCTTTTCACATTTGGGGTACCGAACCCTAAAAACAGATAATTTTTAAGAAAAACTGATTTTTGAAACAAAAAAATGCATGACTGCTCAACAGTTCAAAAATTAGAAAACAAACTAATCTGCACTTTTGGCAACGCTGCATACAAGTTAAAAAATTTTGTTTGGCATCACTATCTTTCATGGATACTAAAAAAAATTTCCAGATGACGAGACTATTCTTCCACAAAGATTAAAATCTGAACTATTCTTTAATGCGCAGGGCATTGACCAACATGAAAAATAAAATTGCTAATAGTACGAAGAGTATGTATGTACATACATATGTACATATAATAGCGACAAAATAGATTTTTACAGAATAGATGCATATATTCGTATGAATGTATGTATATAACTTTAAATATTTGTTTCGCAAAATTAATTAACAATAGTATAGTCTTGTAAAAGTAACACAACTGTACTTCCGTAGATCACTTGTAACGAAAGAGCACTCAAAAATAAAATGGCTGCCGCTACCACACGAAGAATTGACATAACGAAAAGGTTCGCAAAACTTAAGCATCGTGTACACAATTAATTTTATGCCACAGACACACACTTTTTTTAATGTACGTATGCATGTGCACATGCATATTTACATATGCACACGTAAATAGTTCGACCATTGATTGCAGCCGACGTCTTTATTTATACATACATAGGTTAAAAACAACTTACACAAATAGGTATTATATTTTGAATGGATTTATTGCAAATTCTTCTACAAAGCTTAAACAATTGCAGTTTCTTTCAACACTTTTGTTAGAATGTATTTAAAATATTTTTACACGCGATAACTTTTATCAGCAAAAAGAACGACGATTAATTCATTTGACATTTGGTTTCGTAACAAACAAAGCAATGAGAAAGAGATGAGTTTAACATGCGTATTGAAACGAGGTGGCAAATAATACATATGTATGTATGTGGTGAATATGAAATACCTTATATATCGTCACAGAAAATGCAAAATGTCATACTTATACCTGATTTACATTAAGCATTTTTTTCATGCAATTAGTTGCATGAAAATTTTTTATTTTTCGATAGGAGGCTTAGAAGAGAAACTTATATCAAAAGATTTGCCAAAAATGCATCAGAGATTCATTCTACGTCCTTTTTTATATAACGTTCTCTTTTATATCGCTGTAATTAGAAAATAGAAAAAGTTGCATGCAACAAAATTCATGAAATTTCATGAAAAAATGCTTAATGTAAATCAGGTATTATATAACAAAGAATTATCAGCCTTATTTATAAAAATTATTAAGGCTTTTTAAAGGGGTTTTAAGTAAAATTTTCATACAAAATTTTTCTTAACAAGCCTTAATAAGTTTTATAAATAAGGCTGTAAAAATTTAGGGCCGTTCGCAAAAAAAACGTAACAAAGCTTTATAAACGATTGGTAAGGAAAAGTTCTTAAAATTGTACACAAAAACTGTTATTAGCTTAGGAAACCTTAGCTAACTTGAAATACTTTAAAGTTGATATGTATATAAGTACAGTCATGATTTTTGTGGTAATTATCCGAGAAAGGTATTAAAGCGAAGACCATGATACAATTATACTAGGTACATGCACGACTACAACAAAAATACAACACCAAAAAAACACATGTATTTTGTTGGTATAAACAAATGAAAAATTGTCAGAAACAACTGTCTTTTGTAAATAAAAATAACAATTACAGGGTAACTAAAGTACAATTGCAGACGCGGCATTCCTGCATGATAATAGTTATTCAGTGTTGCCAATTTGGGTGTAGTTAGACAGTGTGTAATTTCTACTCACATGTGTAGGCCATGTAATTAAATTCTTGTATAATCTGTGTGTAATTCTACTGTGGGTTCTATTTTTATTTATTTTTGTTTTAATTTTAACCTAAACAAAAGATGTGTAGTGTAATTTTCTTCAATGTTTAATTGGAGACACAGCCATGTGTAAATTCATTGGCAACACTGTAATAACTGTATTCACACACCACACTAACATTTTTGCAGCTTGTAAACAAAGTTTGACAATTATATGCAATGTATACAGTAACAGGCTGGGCTTGTGCATGTACCTAATATAATTGTATCATGGCGAAGACGTTTCATTACCTCATAGAGGTAATTATACATAAGAATACGCTTAAAAACCTTTAGAAATGCATTTATCCTAACTCACTGTGGTATGTGGCACATAATTACTTGAAATAAAATTTTTACATACATATGTATGTATGCATTTCTTCAAATAAAATAAATAAAAAAACAATTAATATTACAAAAAATATAAACATAAGGTGCATATATTCGATTGCAGAATTGGATAAATATATACTTACGGGTAAAGAAAAAAAAGATATTTTAGGGAAATTTTATTTTGGTGTAAAATATTTCTGGGTTATTACTCGAAATGGGTAATTATACGAAAGTTAATTAAGCGTGGACTTTTGTGTGAAAATGAGTGTAAATAAACGGAGATTGAATAGTTGGAGTAGATTAAGGTATTTAACCGATGGTAATTAAACGGGTTATACTGTACCTACTTTTATACTTATATTAGATTTGTGAAATTACTAAAAAGCTTGTGAATATGGGTCTGTTCGTAAATGCATCACTGCGCTGAAATAATAATAAAGACTTTTAAAGCAGAAGAGCTGAAATGCGTTAAACCGTGATCACAGTCACAGTTTAATTTCACTGCTGCTCTTATTAGATTTTCTCAAAACAACAGAACTGCTACAAACAAAATACTGCTAAACTGTGACCACAGTCACAGTTTAAAAGAACAGCGATTAAGAAATCACATTCACAAGGAGCAAAATTATTAAAAAATCACGTTATCGCTCATCACTAATGGTACATACATACATACCGTAGTTTCCGCCTAAATGCTCCCCGCATAATTCATTTATCCGGTTAATTGCTCTAAAAACATTGAATGAAAATGTTCCATATAAAACGCATGGTAAAATACCCGTTTATATGAGTTCCGAAACAAAAGTGCCGGTTAATTGAAACTTGAACATTTTAACAAATGGTTGTTGATAAAACTGCATAAAAAGATGTCCCAACTTTTAAAATAATTTATTTTTTTTACTTTTTTTATTGCATATGCACATGTCTACACATGTATGTACAGTGATGCCAACTTTTTTGCCTCTAAAAGCACATCAAGATTTAACAAAAGCATAAAAAAGCCCAATTTTTAGATCTAAAAAGCGTAAACAAACTGACGTAAAAAGCGAGTGAAGATTCAAACGAGTGAAGTTTAATAATGTTTATTACTTTCTAAGCTATTCTCTTTTTCAGCAATAGTATCATCTTTAATGAAATATATCAGACGAAAAGGTATGCTTTATGCTAGGAACACAACTGGGACGAACGACGAATTTTTCGGTGCGAACTTTCGTCATAAAAAATAAAACAGATTTTTGCATATGAAAATGAACACAACACCGCCGTCGAAAGAAATTCGTCGTGCGTGACGAACTCTGAGATAGATTTAAGGCAGAATTAGTTTGTACGTGCTGTTCTGTTCTAAATCAGCTGTTTTGTTTCTGTTTAGTGGAAAATCTGTATGTGTAGTTAGTTTTTCCTTTTTCGTTCTGTTCTTTCGCGGACAGATCTGTAGACAATAGAATTCAACGTTAAGTGACAGCGAAAAGTGTGTATGTATTAATGTTTTGTGATACTTTGTGCACAAGTGTAAACAATTCTATAGGCTGCCAGCTGATTTTTTTCACAGAAAAATAAATTGCAAAATATTTTATGCGGAAAATAATGGCACAGAACAGCAACAGAAAGTAAAGACTAATGAATCCTTTAATTCTATTTTGTGCGCTGGCAAACGACGCAAAAAAATTTTCTCTCTCAGTCTCTCCGTATTTGTACACACAACCAGTGTTGTCAGTTTAGGGGATTTGTCCCCAAATTGGGGATTTTTTCCCACGATTGGGGATTTTTTCCCACGATTGGAGATGAAGGGATTTGTTGGGGATGATAACGAAATTTTAGGGGATTTCTCGGGATTTTTTATAACTGATCGTAACAAGAATGATTTTTGAGCTAAGAAATGTGCATCTAGCAAGTCTTAAAATGTGTGTTACCATTCATAGTGAATGGTTTCTAATAAAGAAGAAGTATCAAGGCAGCTTATTTAGTAAAACCACCACACTACTAAAAAAATTAAATTGTTAAGCTTTTTAATACAAGTACTATGTCCTAGTTTGTACAAATCTTATTGCTAAGCTGGTTTTGATGGAGAGAGACACGAAGGGAACATAAACTTGTCTTTTCGCTCGTTTCTCTATCCTAACAAACTAATAAGCTTAGCAATAAGACTTGGATAGTGTAAACTAGGACTATGTACAACAAAGTTTATGAGGCTGGTGAATCAGAAGATTTCGATTCTGAAGTTTTTGAAATGGTAAAACTTTGATTAAAAAATTTTTTACACTTGTGTATATTAAACTAAGTGTAATTTTTTCTTTACAAGTATTATAAGTGCAAATTAAATTAATACGAATGTAAATACAGTTACGATATAAATGAATTTAATTAGTGTTTTTATGGGAATTTTTACAATTTAAGTTTAAAATTTGTAAACGCACTAATAATCCCAAATTTTACTTATTCAGTAAAATATTTTTTTATTAAAATACATTGAAATTAAACATAAATGAATTTTGTTAAAGAAATATTTTATTTTTGTCACTATTTTTTAAATAAAATTAAAAAGTTTTATTTTGTTTACAAATGAAAAAGTTTTAATAAAAAACTCAATTTAGGGATTTTCGGGAATGACAAATCAAAAATTGGGGTTAAGCTCTGGGAAAAAACTGGCAACACTGCACACAAAAACCAACTTTATCAAATATGAGAGAGGAATACGTTGAGTAAATTCGTCGTTATTGTGCTTAACACGACGAATTTACGCAGCGAATGCTTCGTCCATGTGGACGAAATTCGTCGTTCGTCCGAATTGTGTTCCTAGCATTACACTGAAAAAATAAATACACCAGGTTTTTATTAAGGTCAGGGTGACCGATAACATATTTTAAAAAGTCCAACCAAATGGGGATTTAAAAAAAAAGGGACAACATTAAAAACAAGTAAGAGTGCTATATTCGGCTGTGCCGAATCTTGTATACTCTTTACCAAAGTGCTGTTTATGTAGTATAGAAATACATATATAAGCACACAGATACATATGTGAAAAAATTCATAATTTTTGCTCTAGTGCAATTTTTAGTAAGTGACCTCTCGGTATTTTTGGATTGAATATTTTTTTTGGATATTAGCAATAAGTTGAATATCTTAAGCTCGTATCTTATAAAACACGAGTTTTCACTAGAGAAAAAAAAGAAACGGTTTATCTATTTATACACATTGAAAAAGGTATATAGCGCGGTATTATGTAAACGTTTATTCCTAAAGAATTTTTTTGAATTTGTTCAGCACAAAGGAACGGGAAATGAAACGGAGCATTTTCTTTAATTAATTTTATAGTTAGGACTGTACTTTAGCGATAAATTTTATTTCAATTTACAAAAATAAATTTAATTGAGGGCGACTTTCACTTGCGAAAGAAGCGTGCCGTACTATATAAGCTTTAGCCTATATAAAATATAGTTTTGGCATTTTTTTCGTTTTTTGGGGTTTTTTCGGTTTTAAGCGTTTTGTTAAGTTTTTTAGCTTCGGCGTTTTTGGCTTTTTTTATTTGGTGCTTTTTTAGTGTTCGTGCTTTTTTCTCGTTTTAACGGTTTTTTAAGTTTTTTGGTGCTTTTTTTATTTTGGCGATTTTTTTCATTTTGACGATTTTTTTTTCATTTTGGCGTTTTCTTTTTTCATTATAGCGATTTTTTTCGTTGTGTCGATTTTTTTAATTTGGAGCTTTTTTAGTGTTGGTGCTTTTTTCTCGTTTTAACGGTTTTTTAAGTTTTTTGGTGCCTTTTAATTTTGGCGATTTTTTTTAATTTTGACGATTTTTTTTAATTTTGGCGATTTTTCTCATTTTAGTGATTTTTTTCGTTGTGTCGATTTTTTTTAATTTGGAGCTTTTTTTATTTTTGGTTTTTTTCTCGTTTTAGCGACTTTTAAAGGTTTTTGAGTTTTTTTTAAGTTTTTTGGCGCTTTTTTTTTATTTTGGCGATTTTTTTTATGTTGACGATTTTTTTCATTTTGGCGATTTTTTTTCATTTAAGCGATTTTTTAATTTTTGCAATATATTTTATTGCTAGAATTTTTTTAATTTGGTGATTTTTTTCGTTTTGTTCATTTCTTTAATTTGGTGCTTTTTTCTCGTTTTGGTTTTTTTTAATTTTTTAACAAAGTATAAAGAAACTTTGTTTGAACTGCTCATATTTGCTTTCACCATCTGTTCCAATGGCAGTTATGTTACTAAAACTTATTAAACACATAGACCCCACAACAGGCTAAAACGCTCCACGACTACAAGTGCCGTTGGCAACAAATGTTGCCTGGTAGCCAACTACTTAATTATTTTGAAAACGGCAGCAGCACCAGTGTTGCCAAAACGGTAGTTTTCCCGCTATATATGACTGTATTTTGTTGTCATTAGCGGCAAGTTTTCAGCGTTTTTCTGAAACTTATAAAGAAAGGTATTGAATCAAAATAAAGTATTTTTAACGCAGCTCTGCGACACGTACCCTGGTATTTATGTAGAGTTTTTTTTCGATATAAGCACGAACAGAGAAAAGAAACTAACGTCACATTTTTGCAAATAAAAAATTGACATATTGTGGTCGTGTAGTATAATGTGAAACGTTAAGAGGTTAAAAATAAAAACATGTATATACATACGAGTATAAAAGTGAACAAATCTCATTTTTAGTGAATAAAATTTAATTAGATATGAAAATTATATTACAAACCAATTTAATCATTCTTTTCATATTAAAAATAAGAGTAAACAAATCTTTAAACAAACGGAAAACAAACCGAAAACTGAGTGATTGAACCAGTGAGTATGAGGAAAACATAATATCAACCAAAATGTCTCAAAACAATAACTTTTTCTGAATAATTTGTTTTTCATTAGACTTTTTTAATTCAATTTTCCTTCGAAATTAAACTTCAAGACAATTTGAATTGAGCTTCAGATTTTATTTTATTAACACTATTCTTTAATTTCAGATAGTCAGAAAGTCAGGAAATTTTAACAATATTTTACAAATACTTCAAGCAAAACGGCAAGATATTATACTACACGTGTAGAATAATTGGGGTCTATCGCAGAAAATATTGAAAAGATACTGATTCAGCTTAAACATTAATGTTATAAGATGTAAAAGTCCATTGGATTCTACTTTTTCTTGGTTCGATGTTCGTCTATGGAAACTCTGCTGGAAATAAAATACCTACTTAAAGAGTAGGCTGAGTTTTGCTTACAAATATTGCGGAAATATGAGATTCCAACATACATTTATACATATATACATACATATGTATTTATATCTATGAATTTGTATACATATTTTATAAAATTTATCTTACCTTGCGGCTACACGTTCAGCAAATTGCTTTAAATTTTTTCACAAATATGGCTTGTCAAAATTTGCGAAAATTGAAGTTGTGACGTAGGCTGCAAGCAATTTGATTTCAATTTTATGTTCAAAATGCCGTCATCGAGGAAACAATTAACAATTTTTTTTATACGTATTTTATTTCAGCAAAAAAATTGCTCTTGTTTTAAATTTTTTACAAACACAAAAATTATTTTAAAACAGCTGTTAAATATAAAGAAAAATTTAATGAAGCGTTGAAATAAAAATTGAAGTCCACCTGGTATTCAATTCTGAAATGTGTGAGTGTGTTAGTAAAAGAGTGTGAATATATTGAACTTTGAAACAAAAATTGAAGCAAAAATTGTACGTGTAGCCTCCAAGTTATTCTCTTTTTTTTATCAATAAACCATAAAAAAGACATATGTTGGTTATAAAAAATTCAGCGGTTATATTAGCGTTTATTTTTATTCAGATAGCGGTTTTTAGCGGGTTTTCAGGGGCTATATGGTGGAAAATGCCTACAAAATTTTGGCAACACTGAGCAGCACCATAAGAACATGATATTGTTGTATAAATATATATTTCTTTGGTATCGCTTTCAAATATTTCAAATATTTTTTTAAAATAAAAAACAAATAAATTTTTTAAATTTTGTGTAAATTTTACTATTTACAGGTTTAGTAATTTATTTAATACATTTATTAATAATATCGCTGAGTTGCGATTTTTCGCATTTTTACCAAACTATTTTTATTTTTAACGGATATGGCTATTTCTGATCGATTTTAGGTTTTGCTTCCGATTTTCCAACATCTCGCGAATTTTTTAAAACTGTTCTGCAGGTTTTTCTAACAGTATTAAAATTTGTTATCATCTCGCCGTTAGTAAGTTTTTGCGAATTTCAGCCGTTTTCGCAATTTTTTTTAAGGTTTGCGATAAAAGTTAATTTTTGTATGTGTTTATCTTCCTGAAAGTTTTTCGATTTTTAAACAACATGAGACTTTCTTACAATCCCGCTGTTAATAACTTTTTTGCAAATGTTCGTTTCGCGATTTTTGCCGAATTGTTTGCATTCCTTAAAGTTTTAATGATTTTTAATTAAAATTATGGATTGTTTAAAATTTTGCAAATTCTCGCGGTTTTTTGCAAAGTTCGCATTAAAGCGGAGTTTTGCTTGTTTTTTAGCTTCCTAACAGCTTTGCAAAGCTGTTATAATTACTTTTGTAATTAACATTAAGACTTTTTAAGTTTCTTTCTTATGTTGCAATTAAAAATTTTTCTAAGCACCAATTTGATGATTTACATATTTTGCTAGGTTGTCAACACTGTTTTTAATTCGTAGCCATCAAAAATAGAAATAAGTTTAATTTGACTACCACGACAAATGCATCAAGGACAGCAACATTGAGCCTGTTGCCTTGTTGCCGTCAAAATAATCCTTCATATGAGAAGAACTCGTGTATTCTATCCCTAACATTTTGTAGTCGGTAGCTTGCTGTTGAACGTATTTAATGCTTTAAACTTAAAACTCGCTAAAGCTGCGAAGACGGTTTTGTAAGTATTTATTTTTGTGGTATGACCATCTTCATTAAATAGTATGACTGCACCACTACTCTAAAATATGTTTAAAAACAGAAATGTTGTCAACATCCACGATTAATTTTTATCCTGATACATGCAAATCAAACTCATTAAGTGCTAATACTATTTTAAAATAATCTTTAAAATTATAAGAAACCCCATAAAACGCAAATGTTGTATTAATATTAAATATAAGAAAAAGCGATGTTAGAGCTCAAAATTACAAGTCCCCAAATCCCTCCCTACGAAATGCTGTCCCCAAATGACAGGCGAAAGCAACATTTAGGGGACAAATCCCCTAATCTGGTGGCGCTGATAACGACTGCAATTTTCTTGTGGTACCACTATATTTTAGTTATAACTCTTAACCAAATAGTTGCAGCAACAGAAAAAATTCGTTAACAGTATTGAATTTGAAATAAAAGTTATTCGTGCTACCGAAAATATGGTTAGTATAACTAAAACAATATCATAATTGGTTCCTGTGAAAGAAAAATTGGCCTTCCTAACTGAAATAAAAATTAACAATAGACGCAAATAAAAATACACAATTTAAGAAATTTCTTATTTGACATATTATCTTAAGTTTCTTTTAATTGAAATTTATTTCCTGGTGGTGAAGCATGTTTATATGCATTTCTTAAACCACATATTTTAAACAGCCACAAACATGTTATCTTATACACAGATTTTCATAAACCATTTGAGAATTTGTAGCAGAAACACTCAAAACTTGCAACACTGAAACGATACAGCCTTTGTGTGCAACCACGGCCAACGCCCAATAATAATAAAAATTTACTGAGCGTCATTCGATCTTGCTCCCTCGCTACGTGTAGATTACTTTTATATCCCCTTATGCAAAAAAAATTGGTAAACTTAAAGTTGGTTTAACACAGGAATTTTGTATGGCAAAACCGGTTTTAATGCATGCTTTAACTTTAACAATCGTTTTTGCATAAGAGCAATAGACTTTACATACATAATTACTTTTCAGTACAAATAATACTAAGTTTTCTTTTTATCAATAAATTTAATTAGCATAGGACTACTCCGCCGTTTATTTGGTAAACATTACGTCTACAGTAACATTGGTGACTACGACATGATCTCCTGAATCATGTCCGAAAGCGAGAACACCCGTAGCAAGGTAGAAGCAGGCACATCAGCTAGAGGCACAGACGTAGAAGCATCCACATCAGCCAGAGGCGCAGGCGTAGAAGTCATCGTAAATCAAACACACACTAACACAGTAAATACCGATATGTTGGTCAATAGGATTTCTGTGAAAGTACTACCTTTTTGGGCCGAGCATCCCGAAATTTGGTTCGCAAAAATTGAAGCCCAGTCTGTGATCGCAGGCATCACGGTAGACGATACAAAATTATAACACAGTTTTGGCAGCCATCGAATCCAATGTTTTGGCACAAATGTCCGATGCCGTGCTGCAACCACCGACCGTCAACAAATATGTTTATCTTAAAAAATGTATAGTTTAATGATCTGCACAAGTATGATTGAAACGCTGTTCAACACATTCTCAAATTTTCAAACAGTCTTCCTATTCTCATTTGTAAAAGCGAAACGAGCAATGCAACTGAAAAAATGGGTGTTGCTTTAGAGAATGGAAACATGAGAGAATGGAAACATGAGAGAATAGAGACATGAGAGTAACGAAGCATGAGAGTTCGAATAGAATAGTACATCAATCTAGTTGTCGTTTGTTTCGTTCAAAAAAAGCGAAGCAAACGAAACATGGATGTCTTTGCCAGAATGACAAACGAAACACACATTTACTCTCATCTTTCCAAATTATTATGGAAACATTCGAATGTTTCGTTTTAAAAAGCGAATCAAAGGAAACATGCACATCTGTTTGGAAGTAAATGCGGTAGTTTGTTGTCATCGTTTCTGAAAGAAGGATACTCAAAAAATGGATTGCCAGGACGTAAGTGAAGCTTGTAAATACATATGTAGGCGTTATACTATTTTAAAATGTTTTTAACTGAAAATATAGGTTTTATAATCAAATTAAATGAAAATTTTTGATTTGATTCATATGTGCATTGGCTATTTTCCAATTTTACTGAAACAACAATTTTCTATGTCTGTCAAAAAAATTAATGTAAGACCGAATTTTTATTTCAAACAAAATAGGTTTTACACTTTTATCCCGTTATCTCAACAATGAAAAGGAATTTGAATTTTTTTTTTGTTTTTTGTAACAAAGGAAGTAAGCAATAAATGCATGAAAAAAATTTTATTTCAATTGCATACTTATGTTGCATTTTTGTACCTGTAAATGAAATAAATAAGCCAACCCTTTCTATTGCTTCTTTCATGATGAAATTTTTGCTCGAACTTCAGCGTACTGAAACGCTTACAGACACACATACAATACACTTGTTTATACACACACATAGCCCATAAAGTCTGCGTTCATAAAGTAAATTTTTATTACAGGTACAAAAATGCAACATAATTCAACTTACTTCCTTTGTTACAAAAAACCAAAAAAAAATTCAAATTCCTTTTCATTGTTGAGATAACGGGATAAAAGTGTCACAACAAGTGAGTAAAACACCTGCGTTCACTTTGTTTGTTATTGCAGTACCTGACTTTTTTAGAAGTTGTTTTTTCAGATTTTTGCTGCTTTCATACTTTGATATTATAGTTCAGCGTTAAACAAGTTTGTTTCCGAATTTTATTTCAAAGTTGTAACAGTTTTAAAAATATGGAAGGCAGAGGTAAATAAATTAGTGTGTACATACAAAGATGACTACGCCATCGCTTTAAAAATCAAGTGCACTCACGGCAAAAGTGAGTCAACGACATTTCTCATGGTTGCTCGGAGTTTGAAGTGCTTTGATTTTGCTCACAGACTTATTTTTTCTCTTTTGCGCTGAATCTTTTCTGTGTAATTTTTAGAAAAAGAACTCAGAAGTGTCGCTTTTACTTTAACTTTTTACAAAAAGTTAAACAACAGAATTTCCATATCAAATAATAATTTATTTAATTTTATTTAGTTTAAAAAAAAAGGTTCACAGCAAATAATAATTTATTTCATTTTATTTAGTTTAAAAAAAAGTTTCACAGCATAAAAAAAATCAGTTCATTACTTAGATCGAAAAACAATTTTTCAAAACATAAAATGGATCTAATTTCATTACTTATATCTAAAAAAAATTGCTCACAGCATAAAACATAATAAACAAACAAAAAATATATTTTTCTTTATACCATCTACATCAACTTAAAGGTTTTCATTGGTTTTGATCCCAGTAGGTACTACTTACTAAAAAAGGGTTACACCTAATTACTTACATCTAAAAAAATTGCTCACAGCATAAAACAAAAAAAAAACAAAAAATATTTTTCTTTATATCACTTACAACAACTTAAAGCTTTTCATTGTTTCTGAACCGAGTAGATGCTACTTACTAAAACGGGGTCATGTTAAAACACATCAAATACACCATAGAAGTTTGAAAGGAGGCCGTACCAGATAACAATTATCGGTTATCTTTTTCGACATGCTTTCAAACTTACATGATTCACTTCGTGTGTTTTCACATGACCTTCTTATATCGCTCAGTGTTCCTCCTCTTGGTTTTCTACTGCACTATTTTTTTCGAATTTGAGTGTACGAACATTAATTGCTCAATTGTGGAGTCAGTGCAACAAGTACGGGTCCTCCGATCCGAAATTAAATTCCTAGCAAGCGAAAATACTCTCTCGGAAGGAGCGCTGCTTGGGGTTGCAAATATTTTGCACTTACCTTATACAACAAAGGGAAGTCTTTTTTGTGCAAATCCCACCATTTTAATACCTTAAAATCGTCATTATAAGCAACATTTAAAGCAGTATAAAGCCGAATTTCATCCGACACTCTATCCGTCGATTCAAATGCATTGGCCTGGCCCAAAAAATCTTCTAGAGCTTCTAAATTTGCTGGTGGCTTCACGTTATGTGGTGGACTTTGGCTGCCTTGACCACACATATCCTCATCATATATCTTCATTTGGCGCTTACACTCATCAAGTATTTCTTGCTTTTCGCTATCATGAAAATATATGAGTTTGTTGGCTGGAGGATTCAGAAAAAGACCAATTTTGTGGAAAAGCGTTAAATTTTCTACAATTACATTTTGTATGTTGAAAGCCAAAGTATCTTTAAATTTACCACGCCTGCATCAGTATCTTTGGAAACACTTTTTTTCAAAAGGTGAATATGAGCGAATGCAATATCCATAGTCGGATACTGTTCACCTTCAAGCAACTTGGAGGCTTTCTCAAAATGCTGAAGCACTTCAACTAAGGCGTTTACAATTTGCAAATTGATACCATCAATCCGATGTAATTGACCTTTTTCCTGCAAAACTTTTATAATTTCTGCAGACAAGCTTTTAAGCTTTGCGGAACTTATTCTAGTAAGAATTGTATGAAAATTATTGAAATAAAATAAAAACTTAATACTTTTCAAAAGATTCTAACATATAAAAAATGGTGTTCCATCTTGTGGGTGAAAAACTCTTTAAAGTGGTTTGCAAGCTGTTATTCGCCCCAGACTTTTTGAAGTATCTCACTAGCTTCGTACAACTGACATAGTATTGATATTTCTGACAATCCATGGATCGACTTTTCAACGGCGTTGTGAATTAGGTGGCTTACACAGTGTATTTTATTGCAATCCCGAAATGCTGCAATCATATTTGCCCCTCTGTCTGTAACAATTACAACCTTATCATTTAAGGTGCAGTCATACTGTGACAACAATTCGTCTACAGAAAGCCGTATATTTGTGTCTAAAATCAAAAGAGAAAATACCAATGTAATGTAGGGATATGTATGCTTCACTAAATTTTAGTTCTCACGTGTACACTTTTCCCCTTCCATGGACATAAATCCAAGTAAATTCGTCAATAATTGCCCTTCCTTAACGAAATATATAGTGATGGACAAAAACGATTTACGTAAATAATTATCAGTCCATAAATCTGCAGTCAAGGCAAAACCTGAATCTTTGACGGACACTATCTCCCTTTTGAGCTCAACGAAATGTTTGGTGTACAGACTCTCAATATTCCGCGAAATTGTTGTCGGGTGCGGTAGAAGATTTTCTATATCGACGTAGGGCCCATACTTTGCACCAATCTCTATTACAAACTGAGCTACGTTTTTAAAGCCCGAATCGGCTAAAATCTTGAAAGGCCTGCAGTTCTCAACACTCCACTTAGTAAACACACTTACTGTGTTTTTTTTGCTTTCTTCATCTACTACAGCTTTTGTGCCTATAGACGTAGTCAACAAATATCATCTATGTTTTACGAGATTAGAGGTTGATCTCTCGTTGTATTTATAAATATTTATACATTTTCTGCAAGCTACAATGTTCGGTATTGCCTGCCCAGTATCATCGGAAACCTTTCCGAAAACTTCCCAAACTTTATTGCGACCTCGCTTACTTATGATTGTGAACTTGCCGTTAATAATGTTCTCTTTTATATTAGAATTTTTAAACAAACTACTATTGGAGACATCAATGGGACTGGAGTCTGTAGTTGCTGTCTATTTTGTTTGAAATAAAAATTCGGTCTTACATTAATTTTTTTGACAGACATAGAAAATTGTTGTTTCAGTAAAATTGGAAAATAGCCAATGCACATATGAATCAAATCAAAAATTTTCATTTAATTTGATTATAAAACCTATATTTTCAGTTAAAAACATTTTAAAATAGTATAACGCCTACATATGTATTTACAAGCTTCACTTACGTCCTGGCAATCCATTTTTTGAGTATCCTTCTTTCAGAAACGATGACAACAAACTACCGCATTTACTTCCAAACAGATGTGCATGTTTCCTTTGATTCGCTTTTTAAAACGAAACATTCGAATGTTTCCATAATAATTTGGAAAGATGAGAGTAAATGTGTGTTTCGTTTGTCATTCTGGCAAAGACATCCATGTTTCGTTTGCTTCGCTTTTTTTGAACGAAACAAACGACAACTAGATTGATGTACTATTCTATTCGAACTCTCATGCTTCATTACTCTCATGTCTCTATTCTCTCATGTTTCCATGTGTGTTTCGTTTCGTTTCGATTGATTGCCTCCTAGTGAATAGAGTAAATATTCGTTTCGTTCGTTAGATATATTCTCAATTAGAGTTCTGTTTTCGCTTCATTCTCAATAGACAGAAAATCAAAACATTCATGCAGATGTTTAGTATAGTTCATAGTTTTTGCGAAAATGAACAACAAAAATACAAAGATTACTGTCAGATATTGACTTAGGAGATCGCCGAAATACCCAGCTCTTGATCGAACTCAACGGCCTAGCCAAAAATAGAATAAGCGTAGATTTTCTTAAGTCACTCTGGCTTCAGCGTCTACCTCAACACGCACGTGCCATATTACAGGCTTCAGGTGCTGGTCTTTCTGAGTTAGCCAAACTGGCAGATAAAATTTTGGAGGTCAGTGATTATCGGCATGTAGCCGGTGTAAATGGATGGAACACAACAGATGAGAGCTCTATTGAAAAACGAATTGCTTCCCTGGAGGAATAAAGTAGTAATTTTTGTCGTTCACGTTCACGTAATCCCACACCAGTAAATAATAAGAAGACTCAACGATCCGCAACACCGCGTAGTGATATCTGTTTGTATCACGCTAGATTTGGCGAAGAGGCACGTAAATGTTGCAAGCCTTGCAAGTATTCAAAAAACTAGATCCGCAGTCTGATGAAAATTCCATCAAATCGTAGGTAGGCTTTCATTGCTGGACAACGTAAGTAAATTAACATTTCTTATCGACACAGGGGGCGACGTTTCAGTTTTGCCACCCCATTTCTGTGACAGAAAAAACGCAAAGTGTAAATTTTCTTTATTCGCGGCTAATGGCACACGAATAAACACATTCGGCGAACGCAGTCTCAAACTAACTTTTTCACTAAGACGCGTATTTGAATGGACATTCAGTAGCTGACGTCTCCGTACCTATTATTGGATCTGATTTCTTAAAATTTTTCGATTTACTTGTGGATATGAGGCATAATACGTTAGTTGACCGCAAAACTTTGTTGAAGGTTACAGGGACGTCTTCGTATTTACACCAACCAAAGATTTCAACTTTTAGCGTCGAAAATTTTTTTCCGATTTACTACACGAGTATAAGGACATTACCATTCTCAATACTAACCGCAGTCAGCGTTCGAACAACACAGATGTCACACATCATATAGTTACAAATGGTACAGCCGTATATTCCCGACCACGCAGATTAGCTGGTGATAAGCTCAAAGCAGCAAAGAAAGAGTTTGAATATTTGATAGAGCATGGTATTTGCAGGCCATCTAGTAGTAATTGGGCTAGCCCTCTCCATATGGTTAAAAAAGCTAATGGCGAATGGAGACTCTGTGGGGACTACCGGGCGCTAAATGCACGCACCGCAGCGGACCGTAACCCGATTCCTTTTTTGCACGACTGCACGCACATATTGTATGGAAAGCAATTCTTTTCCGTCATAGTCCAACAGAAAGTTTACATCAAATACCGGTCGAGCCAACTGACGTCGAAAAAACGGCCATATCAACCCCTTTCGGACTATTTGAGTTCAATTATATGACTTGGTTTGCGCAACGCGGCGCAAACTTTTCAGCGTCACATGAACTCTATTGTACGTGGTCTCCATTTTTATTTGTGTATATCGATGATATATTGGTGGCTTCCGCAGATGTTGAAGAACATCAACGCCATTTGCATTTCTACAGGACTTTCATCAAAAATGCAACCCAAAATCAAAAAAAGCTGCAGTCGCTAATAACAGGGAACGTAAACAACGACACCACACCACTAAACTGGGATGATGAGGCAGTATGCGCTTTTGAGGCTTGCAAGGACGAACTTGCAAATGCTACACTGTTGTGTGATCTTGTTCCGAATGCACCCCTGGTGTTAACTACTGATGCATCATATAATGCAGTAGGAGCGGCCTTACATCAAATTGTCAACAAGGTCATGCAGCCTATAGGTTTTTTCTCAAAAAAGTTATGAGACACTCAAGTTAAGTACAATACGTACGATCGCAAACTTCTCGCGATTTATCTAAGCATTGGCCACTTTCGCCACATGCTGGAGGGCAGAAACTTCATCATTATAACAGGCCACAAACCGTTGGTCTATGCATTCCAACAAAAGCACGATAACACTCCACCACGAAGGTCACGTCATCTAGATTTCATTAGTCAGTTCTCTACGGATATACGCCATCTCCCTGGAAAGGAAAGCTGCGCTGCAGATCTCATGTCCCGCATTAATAGTATAGACTGCCCCGACTTCAATGTGTTGAATGAAGAGCAGAAATTATACCCCGACTTACAATTATATATCCACTCCAACAACACAGGGCTTACGTTAAAAAAGGTTCTGGTACCACATTCGTCGAATATGTTATACTGCGATATTTCTACAGGCAGCGTTCGCCCTTTTATACCAAAAAAATTGCGCTATCAAATAATTTCTAAATTGCACGACCTTTCGCATCCTGGACGAAAAAGTACACATCGGCTGGTGGCTTATAGGTATGTGTGGCCAGGTATGATGAAGGACATTGCGCAGTATGAACGTATGTGTTTGCCATGTCAACGTAATAAAATCGTAAGACACACCAAAACACCCGTCGGTAGCTACGAACTGGCCGAAAGACGTTTTGACCACATTAATGTGGATATCATCGGCCCGTTACCCGTTTCGAAAAATTATCGATACTGCCTTACGTGTGTCGACAGATTTTCTCGGTTTCCAATGGCTACACCATTACAAGTTACCGTTACCGTTACCGTTACACGCATTGATAGAAAGTTGGATATATATTTTCGGTGTTCCACTTCGTATCACAACCGACCTTGGACGACAGTTTATCTCATCAATATTTGCAGAGTTAACAAAAATATTGGGCGTTCAACATTTAATGACCACGGCATACCACCCACAATCTAATGGCATCGTGGAACATTTTCACCGCACCCTCAAAGCAGCAATAAAGTGTTACGACAGCGGAGACTGGTCACTAGTCTCACCATTAGTTTAGCTAGGGTTGCGCACTACAGTAAGGGAAGACCTAAATGCTAGTCCAGCCGAGATGTTATGTGGCTCGAAATTACGTATACCGGGAGAGTTTTGCCATGCAACGGAGAATACTTTAGACTTTATCAAACGACTTCGTAGGCATATGTCAAGTTTAAGGGCAGCTAGAATGGTTCGACGTAGGACGACGTAGGATGCCATTTATAAATCGGCACCTAGACAGCTTTGAATTTGTTTTCGTTCGTGTGGACAGAGTGAAAACACCGCTGTAGTCGCCCTACGAGGGTCCATATAAAGTGTTAAACAGAGGGGATAAATTCTTCAAAATCGAGATGGGCCAACGGAAGGTAATATTTCGTGTGACAGACTCAAACCCGCCTTCACTGAGCAAGACCTTGATGAAGAGTCACGCATAGATAAAAGTAAGCGAGAGGCCAATGAAAAGGTGCATGAAGACGTACGTGAAGAAACTCGACAGCAGAAAGACGCACCACCGATTGATTGTCGTTCGATGAGAACTGGACGTCAAATTCGTGTTCCAGTGAGATTTTTAGACGCGATTTCTAAAAGGGGAGCCCTGTAACAGCAACACTCAAAACTTGCAACGCTGAACCGATACTACCATTGTGTGTAACCACGGCCACCGCCCAATAATAATAAAAATTTACTGAGCGTCATTCGATCTTGCTCCCTCGCTACGTGTAGATTACTTTTATAGACTTTACATACATAATTACTTTTCAGTACAAATAATACTAAGTTTTCTTTTTATCAATAAATTTAATTAGCATAGGACTAATCTGCCTTTTATTTGGTAAACATTACGTCTACAGTAACAAATTCATAAATCATAATACCTTTGAAAATCACAAAAGTTGATTCTTAATTTGCTGATATAAACTATGAACTCAACCTCGTAGTCAATTGTAGTTGCGTATAGAACGACAATTTTTTTTGTTGCCAATACCAAAAGTAGGTCGTAAAATCCAATTCATAATATTTTATTCGGTTGTGTTAACCAAGAAGTTAATTAGTCATGACAAAAGCATACGCTCGGATGCAATCAATTGAAGAATTGTCACAATCATATATTTTTTACCTTTACCTTCATTGCCCTTATGGCAATGAATATGGATTGTTTTTTGGATTAATAGAAAATTGATAGCGTGAATTGACATATAGTTTATGCAAATGATATTTTATTGGCCTAACCATTTTTCAACCCATCTTTTTTCTGGGTTTACATATGCACCTTATTGCAGAAAGATAAAGAAAATTACACTTTTTAATATATAATTAACACCCATGTGATGAATTTAGCAATTATTTTTTTTTTTTAGATTTTAAGTTTATGGCATTAGACTGAAGTTCCTTATATTTTTAAGTTCGTTTATTGATTTTTTTAATTAATAAATTAAAAAATTTAAAACAGTTTAAATATATTTTTTTTGCATATATCAATGAGAAAGTCATGTATATATTGCTTACAGATAAGTTTTTCAAATTTTGAAAATTATGCAAAATACAATGTCAAAGAAACAAGGGTCATATTTACCCAATTGACTGTCGGTGGTTTTTTTATCACCTGCCCGACGCTGGGTTACTAAAAGAAATTGTATTAATAAAAAATATATTTCAATTCATTTTATTCACAATAATTAAATTTTTGTACTTTGCTTTGATTTAAGTTTTTTGAGTAGAATATGCATTGATATATGTACATAACAATATTAATACTTTTACGTGGGAAATGTGCCACATATCCCAAACATTTCCGATAGCCTCAAAGTAGACTTTACAATGTTCAACAATAGTGGAAATGACGCAAATTTACAGCTCTATATCTCCAGATATATTCAAGATATCGGAATACTGATAACGAATTTGGAAAAAAGACACATTATTCATATTGTCACATTAACACATTATTCATATTGTCTATATATTTCATAGATGCTTTGCCAAATCATCAGTAGACTTCAACCACACATTTTGAACAGTCAAAAATATCTTATCCTATGTACAGACTTTCAAAAACTAGTTGATAATTCACAAATAATATTTTTGAAAATCACAAAAGAAAATTAAGCATAGTAGGCTTAGAAACGTTAACAGAATATATGTTTGAAGTCTACTGATGATTAGACTTGTGCCATTTAGTTCATTTCAGTGACCGGTCATTTTAGTTCATTATTTATAAATGAACTAGTTCGTTCATTTAGTTCAATCGCTCTTTTTAGTTCAATGAACCAGTTAGGTCTTTTTAGTTCAATGTATGTATGTTGTGGTCTTTGACAATATTAAAAACAAAGAATCTGTGATTAATAAAGTTTACGAAAACTAAAATTATTTAATTAATTAATAAATAAATTTGCTTTATAAAGGGTTTATATGTAAAACAAATTTAGTGTGAATTTTTTTAGAAAACTCATGTAGTGTAAGTGTTTACATGTGTTTTCTTCTTTATTTGTATTTGTGGTGGTGGTAGCCAGCAAGAACTAAAAACCCTGCAGGAGAATAGGCGTTAATTGTCTAAAAGCTACTAGTATAATTACTAGAGCAGCAAGAACTAGTGCTAAAAGGTTTAAAGTTGTTGTATAAAATTACTAGTTCTGGTGAGTACTAGTATATTATGTAGTTCCAAGGCACCACATGGCAAAACAAATTTTGACTGTCTAACAGAGCCCTTGCACTGTACGAAAATTAGTATTATACAATTATTAAAGTTTTAGGTTCACATAAATATAATTATAATCAAATAATTACAATTAAACTTTTGTATTTTTGAATTTTGATAAATAATTGCGAATTTTAACTAAGAGTTGTCACTGGGTAACAAAGGAATTAAACCACAAATTTTATAGAATTTTTCTTTGTAAAAGAACTGGTAATAAACTAGTCCTTAATTAGTACCAATGGCAATAGTAATTTTCTAAACACACTCAATGTTAATTTGAGCATTAAGATGTTATAGGAAGGTTTACAATTGGGAACTAGTGGTGGTGGTTTCTGTACTAGTAAGATACCAGTTGGGCACCAGTTCGTTCTACTGCAGGGGAAAGACACACACACACAAGAATTTTTAAACTAAATCAAGCAAAAAAAAAAACATAAATACATATGTATTCATTAAAAATTAACAAGTTTGTGAGGTCATTATACAGTTTAAGGCAGGGACCGTAACGGTTATAATTTGTATTTTAAAAATTACTTTTTAATTATTATTTCTTGATTTTTATTTATTCCTCACAAAATAACAGTTATTTACATAATAACAGTTACCTTTTGATTTTTATTTTATTTTTTTTTTTGCTTAGTGTTTAAAACTTTGAAAATGTAATTTTTGTGATAAAATTAATATTACCCGTTTTAAAATTGAATTTATCGCCAGAGTCTGTAAAAAAGATTATTATATGTTAAACTAAATTTTCTTTTTTATAGTTTATTCATTTTAAAAATTAAAATTTTTTTGAGCAAAAAAATAAAAATCAGAAAGTAACTGTTATTTTGTGAGGAATAAATAAAAGTCACAAAATCAGAGTTATTTTATGAGGAATAAATAAAAATCAAGAAATGTAACATGGAGTACCTTGGTATATTCCTTTTGCACGTAGCACTTCTCTATTAGTGTGATTTTTTCAGTTTAAATTTGGAAAATAATAGTTATTTGCCATCCCTGGTTTAAAGAGATCTTCTAACTTAACCTTACAGAAAAATAATTGGTTATACTATTTAAGATAATGGTTTAAATATTTAAGACCTCTTTAGTTTTGGTAAAACCTTACTTGGAAAAATCCTTTTACTTTTACTTATATTGGGGAAATTGAAGGCAATCCATAATACAAAATTGGGGTATTGATAAGGTTGTCTTAAGTGTCCTAAGTGTCATAATGTCTTAACATTTTAACATAGTTTAAAAATATTGTTGTGACTCAAACAAAAAGATCATAAAGTAATAAGACTTTCTCAGCTATGTTTATTGTTTGTCATAACTACAAAATTTGTCCGTTGTTGGGAGGTGTCCGCCTATGGGAGTTTGACAAAAAAAAGAGAAAAAAATATTTTTATTGTTTATTTAGAGCATTAACACAAAATTCAATTTATATCTAATTAACAAATAAGGTTTAACATAAAAAAAAGAAAATTTAATAAATAAATATAATAATGTCTTACTTATTAAAAAAGTCATGGTAAGGCACTAAAAGGAACATAAATTATACGCATTTGTACTCATCAAGGTGTATTTAAACAGGTGGCAGCGATACTTTGTAACTGTAGAATGTCAAAAACTTCGTTTTGTTTTGGTTTTGGTACAATTATTTTTGTGCTTTTGACATTCTTCGGTTCTTTACACATCTATGGTTGCCATATTTTTGTAAAATAAATCCTTACGCAGTCACCTGTATAACTACACCATGGTACTTATTTTGAAATAAAAAAGTCTTTATAGTTTTTTGTTTCATATTTGCTTGCTTTTTCTCGCTAAACAAGTTTGTAGGTGATTTTCTAAATTTTTTACAAATGTAAAAGCTGCATAATCAGTTTTTACTAGTGGCATGCGTGAGCAGTCTTGGAATGTAAATACGTCATGCTTTCTAAATGTATTCTCGTGGCATGCATTATACTAAGCCAATAATCAGCCGTGTCACACATTCCGTTCAGAATGGTTTTTATTCCGTATTAACTATTCCGTTCAATGTTCATTTTGGTGCTTCCGATTCCGATCGTTTTCATCAATCCGAAAGAAATGGTAAAATCGTTTTTATCTTGTAAGTGTGGCAATATAACTTTGTAGTAAAGCATAATTTGGCATATGTTTGGGCGTTATAAATTTTTTTATGTATATTTTAATTTTGCCTTGTATTTTTTTGTGTGCTGCGAACATGAAGATTGTGATAAAGTACATACAAAAATGGTATGGGAATACTAAAGAAACCAATTCCGTACATTTGGTTCTGTTGATTTTATTTTTGTAATGACTTGAGAAATTTACATAATAAATAAATAAAAACTAATTAATTTTAATTCAGCTTTAAATAAATAAATGAAAAATAGTATTCTTTATTGAAACAAATTTTTTTAAAATATTTTTTTTACTTTAACATGCAAAAAATTTCGTTTTTTTCGTTTTTCGGTTTCCAAAGCACCAAAATACGGATTGAATTCCGTTTACGAACGGAATTGAGCTCTGTGACATTTCAGATTAGATCGCGATATCTTAATAAAAAGTGAAAAAACAAATAAAATAAGGCGCAGTGCAAAAAATCTTACAAATAAACAGTAAAAAAGTTTATTATATTTGTGTAGTTTGTTTTAATAAAGGATAACGGCAGAAGGTAGTGAAAGCGAGTGGCTTCTGTCGGTGGAATTGGAATTAACGACCGACAAAATTATTTTGAGAGGTTTTATTTTTAATTTGGAGTCATTGCCGGAGTTGTGGGACATTTTTGTTCGACAGTTTCTTACTAAACCATCCGTACAGCACAAAAATAACGTAAATACTGACGCGATAAATATTGAACATGTAGCATACGCTCGTGATCCATCAATCCATTAAAATGGATCGCGATCCAAATATCAAAATATATATTGAACGTGTAGCAGTGCCCTTAAGTTTTGATTTTTTAATATTTCTGCCACAGAGCATATATTTTATGCTTCAGCTTTTTTCACAGAGCTCAATTCCGTTCGTAAACGGAATTCAATCCGTATTTTAGTGCTTTGGAAACCGAAAAACGAAAACAATGGACGGAATTAACATTTTCTGCATGTTAAAGTAAAAAAAATATTTAAAAAAAATTTGTTTCAATAAAGAATACTATTTTTCATTTATTTATTTAAAGCTGAATTACAATTAATTAGTTTTTATTTATTTATTATATAAATTTCTCAAGTCATTACAAAAATAAAATCAACAGAACCAAATGTACGGAATGGGTTTCTTTAGTATTGCCATACAATTTTTGTAATTACTTTATCAAAATCTTCATGTTCGCAGCACACAAAATAAAAAAATACAAGGCAAAATTAAAATATGCATAAAAAATATTTATAACGCCTAAACATATGCCAAATTATGCCTTACTACAAACTTATATTGTCACATTTACAAGATAAAAACGATTTTACCATTTCTTTCGGATTGATGAAAACGATCGGAATCGGAAGCACCAAAATGAACATTGAACGGAATAGTTAACACGGAATCAAAACCATTCTGAACGCAATCTGTGACACGGCTGAATATCATGAAAATGCTACACGTTCAATATTTATCACTCGATCTGGATTCCATAATTTAGGCTTTTCTGCGATATGGCTCGCGATCCATCAATACTGCATGCTACACGTTGAATAAATATCGCTGTGTTTGTAGTCAAAAATTACATTTTTCCAACGAGGAAAAAAACTGAAATGAAAACCTTTATTATAACTATGTTTTTAAAACATACAAATTAAATTAAAGTATTATACAATAATTTGAAAAATATATGAAAAAATATGTGTTGGATATAATGTTTAAAACAAAATCATAAAGCAAATGCACGAATCTTCTAGCATACACAATAAATAATGTTTTAAAGAATCACAACAGCGGCTTTTTTTCGTCCATAGACAAGACGATGCAATCTTCGAACTGAATTTGGGCATTAATTTTGTAATTTATACATTCTGCATTTAAAAAAACAACTTTGAATACAATTTTCAAACAAACAGGAAACAGAGGGGGAAATATTAAATTAATACGGTTGCACGATTTTAACGGAAACTTCAGAATATCTATAGTTGTCAGAAGGTGAATGCCAAGAAAAAATTAGTGGAAGTACCTTCTATATTTATATCATGACTAATATTAAGTAAATGTCAAATTCAATACAGAAAATTCGAACACAAATTAACACATTAGTTTGACGTTTCATGTTTGCAATAATTCTTAACAAAAATACGTTGACAATTATTGCATCATAAATTGCAAGTACCTGCAATGAGATGTTTCTACCAGCAATATAATTATTTTAACAACTGCTGCAATATATGTCGACTTGTTTGTCGCTAGTCGACACGTAGGGTCAGCTAAAACCTCTGCAAATCTGGCATTTCTTGAGACAGGGTTTCATTTCCCCGTAAAATGTTGGCATACGTTTTCGTATTTTACCTAAGGGCAAATTACGGCACTCGTTATCGAACGAAATTACGAAATGTTACAATAGAGCTTATATAGAAATAGTTAGTAATTTCCTTCGATAACGAGTGCCGTAATTTGCTCCCTGGTGGTTAATTTCATTACATATGTAAATATATTTTAATACAACTCAGTATTATGTGATCAATGATGCAACAAAATTATTGTGATCGTTATGTTCACACTTATGGTTTTAAGTGTGTTTAAAGCAAGCGTTTTAAATTGACGTTTGTCAGTAAATTACTGTATTTGGAAAAAATTAACTACGAACAATTATGTTTTTTATTTGGTTTATTATTTTTAAAAAAACAAATGTTTTTGTAAATAATTTAGTCAGCCCAATCATGAATAACAATTCAGTGCGAGTTTTTTCACTTTTCCTTTTCTACAATCATGAATTTGTTTTTTCAACTTTTTTATCAAATGCGGGAATAAAAAACTCCCCGCGAAAAAAGCAGGTTGAACATGCTTTTTTCACTAAAAATCTTCCCTTGCAAAACAGAAGGGGGTTTACATAAATATATAGTTAATACACAATTTTTACATATTTTTCCAAGTTGGTGAATTTTAGTAATTTTGTTTATCCTCTCACTCAAAAAAAGTGAGAAACAAAATATCAACAAACAAGCAAAACAACGAGGTTCGTAATGCGGTAATGCTACGTATTAGTACTCTTTTTTGTTCCCAAGGAATACATGATTGCAGGAATGTTTTCTCGAGAAAATTATTTTCCGTGAGAAATAAATTCCGGGGGATTATTGATGATTGGGCTGAATATTTTGTAACTAATTACTTATTTACCAATTAATTTTTCACGTGCCGTCATTTAATAAAACACAAATTCACCAGAGTTATCCAAAAACGCACTTAGCCATACTCCATTTACGTGTTTAAGAAATCTTAAACACTTCATTTGAGATGTTTAACAAAACAAGTCAATGTATGACAAAACATCTCAAAATCGTCGTTTTTAACCAAGGTTGGAAACCGAAACAAATAACGGTATCGGTATTGATACCGGTAGAATTATTTTTTTAATTTCGGTATCGGTAACGGTATCGGTATTTTTTTTATTTCGGTATCGGTATTACCGGTACAAACCGTTATTGAGTTTATAATACCGGTATACCGATATTACTGCTAAATTTATTAGTTTAGACAGTGGAAAAATCTATTTTTATTTTTTATTTATTTATTACTTCGAAAAGGGAGTATTTTTACATTAACATAAAAAGGATTCAAACTTATATGTTTCTATAAACGTTTTTATACTTTTATTAAAAAATAATTTATTAAAAAAGTAAAATAAGCAAACTGCAGTTGAAACTTTGCATATATAAAGTATACATATTGGTTAATTTAACAAATAATAAAAATAAATACATACAGTGAATGTATATTATACACGATATATGTACATGTAGAATTGTATGCACTTAGTAATGTGTGAATAATCGTATTCGAATTCACGAATATTCGGCCGTTTTTAGATATTCGTATTCGTACTCGCCAAATTAAGACGAAACGAATATTTGAATATTTCAATTCAAATAATAAACGATATTTTTGTAGTTAACTTAAAACAAACAAAATAAGTTTCTTGTACAATTGATACTAAAAAAGTTAAAAGCAAGAAGAAAGCAATCTTTAACTTCAGATATAAAATTTAGAAAATGTTTCTGCATAATCGCTATCAACCCATTAACCATATATTTGAATTACTTATTTTTGCTAAAAAAAAACATTAAATTCCTAAAGGGCCACTCAGACTATAATACAAGTATTATTACTTTTGACGAAAATGCATCCCTGGTCTTATATTTGTTTCAAAAATTTCAAAAAAACAATAACAACTCGACATGTCAAAGCTGCATTTTCCACAAAAGTATTAATACTTGTATAATAGTCTGAACGGGGCTTAAGCTGTAAACAAAAAATTTATTATGCCGCCTTAAGACAAGGTATTTTTTTAAATATTTGCAAAAATGAGACATTTTTTAAATTTTAGTTGAACTATAGTGAATTTTAATCAGAAATAAGTTCTTAATCGGGCTTAAGTTCAGTAATTTCAGTTCTTATTGAATGAAATATTTTATTATCCAGTAAAAAAAGAGGCTCTAAAAAAGTCATGAAAATGTAGAGTTTACGATGCGGAATTAGTGCAAATTTCAATCCGATCTAATGATTTTTACATAGGGTTGTCATTGCAAGAAGTTCTCTTTTTCGATGCCTGGTCACTGAATTGGAAGCGATATTAAGAAAAATTCCCTTTTTTGTGTTCTATGATATTTTCATCTAGGAAAAAGGGTAAATAGTTGCCTTTTTTAACAATTCGTTTCTTTTTATACGAATTTAATCCCGAAACAGTGTTTTCATGTAAATTTAAGCAAATAACTTTTAAATTTTAGACTAAAAATAATTCATAAATTTCTTTAAAAAAATAATTTTTTTTTTAAATTCTGGTGAGTATTTTCTAATACTATGGAGGAGTTACAAGGTTTTGTGTGACTAAAATAAGCTTCTACGTGGTTTTTTGCTCACTCTCGGCAAATTAAAAATATCGATTTTTTTGGAAGCAATGAAAATGTATACTTCCGCTAGAATGACTTCCATTTTTTTCACTGGGTTATTAATTAATATGAGAAGAAGGTGAAAAAATTAAACTAGAAAAGTCCCATTTTTAGGATTTTGTAATTTATTTGGTAATTGCCGGGAACTCCAACGCAAATTCTATTTGTTGTTACTTGCTGTGTATTGATTGCATAATTTTCTATCTAAGAGAGACTTAATTAATTAATCGATTAATTTATTTTGAATAAATGAAATAAAATTGCGTATAGCATTTTAATTAATTTTGATTTTGATACCAAATTTTAATATTGTAGATTTTGTCCCTTATTCATAAGTTTAATTTTTTAAATCTAACAAAGATTTTCCATTAGGAGAACAATGCACCAAGGTTGGTAAAAAATCCAAAATTTTAATCTTTTTTCTCGAATATTTTCTAAACTGTAAACGAACCCCCATAAATGTAGCAGACTTGTTTTACCTGTTGGATAGAAAAAAGATCCACTTGCAAACAATTTTTTTATCTGATCAGAAACATGAGCTTGGCATCGATTTTAATTTTTCACTAACTCAAGGTTGCCCACTTTGGTGCTTTGCTCCAGACTTAAGCTCTGTGACACCTCCTCAAATGTCGTACAAAATTTCATAACATTTTTTTACAAAATCCCCACTGTGTATCGGGTTCTTTAAGCCGCATTAATGGCCGCAAACCTCATATTTTAGACAGCGCACATATGTAAATAGTGTATCAATCAAAGAAAAAAATCTTTGTACAAATATTAAAAAGCTCTCTTCAAAACTTTAAATCTCCGCATTAGTTTGTCAATGTGGAACTTTCGCGATTTCATATACATAACTGTGGCTTACAATGACTTTGCTCTTTTTATCAATTTAAAACATTTATATATCTAAAGATGCGTTTTTCGTTCCTAAAGGCATTAAGCAGCTCACGAAGTTTGTTAGTATTTCGCACTAGCGATGATTATGATATTAACGCAATTTACGGTTGTTTAAAATAAATAGGGCTCCATAAGAATGTGTAAAGAACAAAAACGTGTTTATAAAAGAAAGTCAATTGAAATATATTTTTGAAATTTTATTTTTTGTGGGAATCGGTATACCGGTACATACCGGTATAGGCGTAAACGGTATCCTGGATACCGGTATTTTCTAACCGAAATGGATTTCGGTATCGGTATCGATACCGGTATCTAATTTTAGCGGTATTTGAATCGCTATCGGTATTTTTACGATACCGTTTGCCAACCTTGGTTTAAACCCTTAAACAAGAATGAGACGTTAAACATTTAAGTGTGAACATAGTATAATCGCAGAAAACCATTCACCAAGTAAAAATTATGCACATGAACACATACATACATATAAAACAAAAACAAAAAAAGTATCAAACTTTTATTTTATTTTTGTAAAAATTCATAGAAATACAGCCTTTTTTTGCCATTCAGGATTTTTTAAATTCGTATAAAAAACATAATCAAATATTTAATAATATTTTTGATTATTTTCTTCGTATACATGGCAGTTTGATGAGCCGCGGAAAACATTAATTACTGATGGTTTGAAATATTTATGTATTGGAACTGAAAAATTTACTGAAAAGCCAAAAATATAGAATGAAATAAATTCAGTAAAGTGCGAATTTGACTCGCACACGAAGGATACCGTACGGACACTAGATATGTAATACTATACGAATTTCGAATTTTTTTTTCGTTTTTTGGGATTTCTTCGGTTCTTAGCGTTTTTTTAGTTTTAGCGATTTTTTTTAGATTTTTTGTTTCGAGTTTTTTTGTATTGGCGATTTTTTTGGGGTTTTGGCAATTGTTTTTCGATTTGGAGATTTTATAATTTTAGGATTTTTTATTTTTAGCGGTTTTTGAAAATTTCAAGATTGCCTCTTACGGTTTCTAAGTTGTCAAAATTACATAGCCAAAATACCATTAATTTATAGAATGCCCTTTAATTTTAATTTGTATAAGTTTTAGTGTTAATTGTGGTAGTATGTATAAAAAAGGGTCTGCAGGGTATATATACCCTGCAGGAGAATAAACGTCAATTGACTAAAAGCTACTAGTATATTTACTAGAACAGCAAGAACTAGTGCGAAAAGGGTTAAAGTTGTTGTGTAAAATTACTAGTTTCGATAAGTACTAGTATATGATGTAGTTCCAAGGCACCACATTGCAACATAAATTTTGACTGCCTAACAGAGCCCTTGCACTGTATGAAAAATTGATATCATACAATTATTAAAATTTTAGGTTCATCCAAAAATAATTATAAACAAATAATTATAATTTCCCTTTTGTATTTTTGAATTTTGATAAATAATTGCAAATTTTAACTAGCAGTTGACACTGGGTAACAAAGGAATAAAATGACCAATTTTATAGAATTTTTCTTTACAAAAGAACTGGTAATAAACTAGTCCTAAACTAGTACCAATGGCACTAGTAATTTTCTAAACACACTCAATATTAATTTGAGTATTTAGATGTTATAGGAAAGCTTACAGTTGGGAACTAGTGGTGGTGGTTTCTGTACTAGTAAAATACCAGTTGGACTCTAGTTGGATCTCCTGAAGGGTATGTATTTAATTGTATTTACATACATACATACATATGTATATAATTTACGGTAATCGAGAAAACATCCTGTGACGGATAGCGTAGCGAAAACAATAGGGTACCTTTTCACATTTGGGGTACCGAACCCTAAAAACAGATAATTTTTAAGAAAAACTGATTTTTGAAACAAAAAAATGCATGACTGCTCAACAGTTCAAAAATTAGAAAACAAACTAATCTGCACTTTTGGCAGCGCTGCATACAAGTTAAAAAATCTCGTTTGGCATCACTATCTTTCATGGATACTAAAAAAAATTTCCAGATGACGAGACTATTCTTCCACAAAGATTAAAATCTGAACTATTCTTTAATGCGCAGGGCATTGACCAACATGAAAAAAATTGCTAATAGTACGAGGAGTATGTATGTACACATGTACATATGTACATATAATAGCGACAAAATAGATTTTTACAGCATAGATGCATATATTCATATGAATGTACATACATATATAACCTCAAATATTTGTTTCGTTGAAATGCACAATTAATTAACAATAGTATAGTCTTGTAAAAATAACACAACTGTACTTCCGTAGATCACTTGTAGCGAAAGAGCACTCAAAAATAAAATGGCTGCCGCTACCACACGAGGAATTGACATAACGAAAAGGTTCGCAAAACTTAAGCATCGTGTACACAATTAATTTTATGCCATAGACACACACTTTTTTTAATGTACGTATGCATGTGCACATGCATATTTACATATGCACACGTAAATAGTTCGACCATTGATTGCAGCCGACGTCTTTATTTATACATACATAGGTTAAAAACAACTTACACAAATAGGTATTATATTTTGAATGAATTTATTGCAAATTCTTCTACAAAGCTTAAACAATTGCAGTTTCTTTCAACACTTTTGTTAGAATATATTTAAAATATTTTTACACGCGATAACTTTTATCAGCAAAAAGAACGACGAGTAATTCATTTGACATTTGGTTTCGTAACAAACAAAGCAATGAGAAAGAGATGAGTTTAACATGCGTATTGAAACGAGGTGGCAAATGATACATATGTATGTGGTGAATATGAAATACCTTATATATCGTCACAGAAAATGCAAAATGTCATACTATATAACCTAGAATTATCAGCCTTATTTATAAAAATTATGAAGGCTTTTTAAAGGGTTTTTAATTAAAATTTTCATACAAAATTTTTCTTAAAAAGCCTTAATAAGTTTTATAAATAAGGCTGTAAAAATTTAGGGCCGTACGCGAAAAAACGTAACAAAGCTTTATAAACGATTGGTAAGGAAAATTTCTTAAAATTGTACACAAAAACTATTATTAGCTTAGGAAACCTTAGCTAAATTGAAATATTTTAAAGTTGATATGTACATAAGTACAGTAACCCTCGGTTAATTACCATATCAAAAATTTCATGATTTTTGTGAGAAAGGTATTAAAGCGAAGACCATGATACAATTGTACTAGGTACTTACACGGCTACAACAAAAATACAACACCAAAAAACACATGTATTTTGTTGGTATAAACAAATGAAGTGTTGCCAATCTGGGTGTAATTAGACAGTGTGTAATTTCTACTCACATGTGTAGGCCATGTAATTGAATTCTTGTATAATCTGTGTGTAATTCTATTTTGGGTTCTATTTTTATTTATTTTTGTTTTAATTTTAACCTACACAAAATATGTGTAGTGTAATTTTCTTCAATGTGTAATTGGAGACACAGCCATGTGTAAATTCATTGGCAACACTGTAATAACTTTATTCACACACATACACTAACATTTTTGCAGCTTGTAAACAAAGTTTGACAATTATATGCAATGTATACAGTAACAGGCTGGGCTTGTGCATGTACCTAGTATAATTGTATCATGGCGAAGACGTTTCATTACCTCATAGCAGTAATTATACATAATAATACGCTTAAAAACCTTTAGAAATGCATTTATCCTAACTGACTGTGGTATGTGGCACATAATTACTTGAAATAAAATTTGTACATACATATGTATGTATGCATTTCTTCAAATAAAAAAAAATAAAAAAAACAATATTACAAAAAATATAAACATAAGGTGCATATATTCGATTACAGAATTGCATAGATATGTATATACTTACCTATTAGTTTCGGGTAAAGAAAAACAGATATTTTAAGGAAATTTTATTTTGGTGTAAAGTATTTCTGGATTATTACTCGAAATGGCTAATTAAACGAAAGTAAATTAAGCGTGGACTTTTGTGTGAAAATGAGTGTAAATAAACGGAGATTGAATATTTGGAGTAGATTAAGGTATTTAACCGATGGTAATTAAACGGGTTATACTGTACCTACTTTTAAACTTATATTAGATTTGTGAAATTACTAAAAAGCTTATGAATATTGGTCTGTTCGTAAATGCATCACTGCGCTGCAAATGCAAATTTAAATGTTCTAAACTGGTTCACTGAAGTATATAATGCTCAAAGAAATGTAAGATATTGTTTACAAACATGATTACAACATCACATGGTCATATTTGCAAATTTTTGTCTCTCTGGTTCTTATAAGAAAATCACAACATTTGGACGGGGTTGATTCTTGTCGGTCTTCTTATTAGTATTTATCAAAATACCAATACTAATAAAGACTTTTAAAGCAGAAGAGCTGAAATGCGTTAAACCGTGATCACAGTCACAGTTTAATTTCACTGCTGCTCTTATTAGATTTTCTCAAAACAACAACAAAATACTGCTAAACTGTGATCACAGTCACAGTTTAAAAGAACAGCGATTAAGAAATCACATTCACAAGGAGCAAAAAGAGTTCTCGTTGTACATTCATAGTGAACAGTCGATTTAGCGGAGTTTTTATTTCATACTAAACAAAAAAAATTGTACGAAAAAAATATTCGGAATACATATTGTTATTGTTAGCTTTATTTGCATTGCTAATATTTTTTACATAGTCATAATTAACAAAAACAAAAAAAACCGTAATCAAAAAAAAAAATACAAACAAACAAACAAAAGTGCCCTTGAGGAATACTCTATATGAGTACCTCAAAAACAAATAACTGTGAAGTGAGTTCAAATGGCAGAAATGCCTATTTTACTGTGAGTTCTGAAGCTCTTAATGAAAATAATAAAAATAAAAAATCTAATGATAGACTTACTGAGAGCTCTGAAGCTCTTAATGATAACAAATTAAATAAGAAATCTGATAGTAGACTTTTTTTAACGGCGAGGCCACTTTTTCGTCAGCGATCAACTTCGCTTTGTCCAATGCCAACTAGTGATTCGTTAACATTACCGTTGCCTAGTACTTCTACATTTAACTCAGCGATATCATCCGCTTCGGGCTCGTGGTCATCACTTAACCAAGTTTTTACTGAAGTTAAGAGCAGCCCAAAACCCAAGGTCCAAGTGGGAATGGACAGATATATAACAGTGGTAAAGCGCGGACGAAGCCCAAAGTCTTCGAAAATTTCATCTGCTCCAAAAATGTCTAGGGATAACAGCGTATCCTCTATTAACCGCCAAAATCGTTTTCAAATATTACAAGTTGACAACAACGAACCCGATGTATCTACTAACAAAACATCCAAGCCGCCTCCAATCTATTTGAGAGAAAAAAATTCAAACGCTCTTATAAAAAATTTAATTTCAGTCATTGGTGAGAATAAATTTCACATCGTTCCAATAAAACGTGGTAACATTGATGAAACCAAAATTCAAATTTATGAAGAAAAAGATTTTCGCAAACTTATTACTGAATTTGAAAAAAGTAAGAAAAGTTTCTACACATATCAGCTTAAAAGTGCTAAAGGCTTGCAGATCGTATTGAAGGGCATCGATTCCTATGTTGCTCCCGAAGAAATAAAAGATGCACTCGTCCTCCAGGGATTTAAGGTAAAAAATGTATCTAACATAATAAATAGGGAGAAGATTCCTCAACCTCTATTTCGCGTCGAACTTGAGCCAAACGATATAAAATTGAAAAAAAGCGAGACTCATCCAATTTATAATTTGAAATATCTCTTATATCGAAAAATAACAGTTGAAGAACCACACAAGCGTTCTGGACCCGTACAGTGCCATAATTGTCAAGAATATGGTCACACAAAAACTTACTGCAAGTTACCTTCAGTTTGTGTTATCTGCGGTGAATTGCATGGTACTGCTGGTTGTACTAAGCCTAAAGATCTAGCAGAAAAAAAATGTAGTAATTGTGGAGGTAATCACACCGCTAACTACAGAGGATGTCCTGTCTATTCTTTCGTTAAACAGACTATGGGGCAAAAACCTAAATTAGCTCCAGCACAAACAGCAAATGCTTACTCCGCCACTTTTGCTCAAATGAGTCAACCTGTGACTTCACGTGTATCGTATGCCGATGCTGCTAAGACTAGTTCTATTTCCACACAAAATATTCCACCTTAAAATAATTCAACGAATGCAAACTTAAGCTTTAATTTTAGTCGACTTGAAGCTACTATTGAGAATCTGGTGCTGACTATAAATAATTTTACAACAAATATGACTAGCATGATGCAAGAAATGCTACGAATGCAGTCTACACTGCTTCAAGCATTAGTTAACAAGCCATGAACACGTTAAAGATAAGTTTCTGGAACGCAAACGGCATTCGCCAACATAAAAATGAACTTGAGCACTTCCTCACGGAAAAAAATATTGATATAATGTTGATTTCTGAGACTCATTTGACTTCAAGAAGCCTATTCAAAATTAATGGCTACATTTTATATGATTCAAAGGACCCAAGAGGAAGAGCTTGCGGGGGATCAGCAATTTTAATAAAGTCAAGACTCAAGCATTATATTCTTGACAACATTTGTGAAGAACATCTACAAGCAACGAATATTTGTGTCGAAAATTTTTGCACAAATTTTGTCATATCATCAATTTACTCCCCTCCTAGATTCGCAATTACTGAGGATCAATACGAGGATTTCTACAAATCTCTTGGCCCTTGTTTCGTAGCAGCTGGAGACTATAATGCAAAACATACTTTCTGGGGTTCGCGTCTTATCACACCTAGAGGACGAGCGTTGTTCAACACAATTTCAAAAATGGGCTTGGACGTCATTTCGAGTGGGGAGCCCACTTACTGGCCTACTGACATACATAAAATTCCGGATATTATAGATTTTGGCGTCATGAAAAATATTTCTAGGGAATTAATTCACGTCGAAGCTTCCATAGATCTATCGTCCGATCACTCTCCCACGATCGTTACAATCTGTAGCCCACTGAGAAGTGCTCTACCTCACCCATATGTGAAAATGGTCAGTCGTGTTAATTGGCTGCGATTCAAAAAATATCTTAGTAGTCATTGCACTGAGAACATTAAGCTAAGCACTCATGACGATATTGAATCTAATATTGCTAATCTTAACGAAAATATTAAGCAGGCAGCTGAACATGCCACTTCCTCCCACCCGCAGACTGGTTTTAACAGAATATATTCTACAGATATTGAACTTCTCGTATGTGCAAAAAGAAGAGCTAGAAGAGAATGGCAACAGCACAGATCACCCCAAAATAAAATTAGATTAAAAGATTGCACTAAAAGACTCCAAGAACTGCTTGCATATGAAAAAACTGCATCTCTTAAAAACTATCTAGAAAATCTCGATGTCACACCAGCATCTAATTATTCTTTGTGGCGCGCTGCGAAAAGAATTAAAACACCCGTTGAGTTTAAACCACCTCTGCGCACTTCTACCGGAGTTTGGGCCAGGAGTGATATTGAAAAAGGTAACTTGTTTGCAAAGCATTTAAAATCCGTATTTACCCCAAACACATGTACTGGTGTTGTTGATTTCCCGAGTGTAGTTGCGCTACCCCCTCGACCCATAAAATTTAAAATGTGTGATGTACAAAATCTAATTGCTGAACTCAACCCGAAGAAAGCACCGAGTATTGATGGAATTAGTAACCAAATGCTAATAAAATTGCCTCGTATTGTAATTAGAATCATGTTATTCATTTTTAATGCCATTTTACGACTAGAGTATTATCCCCACAGCTGGAAGCTTGCCAAAGTTAAAATGATTCCAAAGCCGGGCAAAGATCTTACCAAGGCAGAATCATACAGGCCAATAAGTCTGCTATCAACAATGTCAAAACTTTTCGAAAAACTGCTCATGTCAAAATTGTCCCCAATTCTAATTGGTAGTGGGTGTATCCCAGACCATCAGTTTGGTTTTAGAAGTCAGCATAGCACCATTGAACAAACGCATAGATTGGTTCAATGTATAAGAAGAACATTTGAAGAAAAGAAGTACTGTTCTGCACTGTTTATTGACGTTTCGCAGGCATTTGATAAAGTGTGGCATGAAGGCCTAATTTTAAAATTAAAATCATATCTACCAATAAATTTGGTGAGTTTATTAGAAAGTTACATTACTACCCGGAAGTTCACGGTTGTGGAAGGAGAATTCATGAGTGTGCCCGAAACTATATCATCCGGTGTGCCACAGCGGAGCATACTGGGGCCAGTTTTGTATTTAATTTATACTTGTGATATGCCTTTGAGCAGCAATATCCATACATCTACGTTTGCCGATGATACAGCCCGCCTAAGTATGCACGAAAATCCTCATGAGGCTTCCCGATATCTACAAGAATATATTACACAACTAGAACTATGGTTAAAATTATGGAGAATTAAGGTAAACGAGCAAAAGTGTGTTCAGGTAACATTTACCCTGCGAAGAGATACTTGTTCCCCAATTCGAATCAACAATCAAGTTGTTCCTCAGCATTCACATGTAAAATACCTTGGTATACACCTTGATCGACGACTTACATGGAAACACCATATTGACTCAAAGCTAATACAAATGAAACTTAAACTAACTCAGATATATTGGCTGATTGGTAGAAACTCATCACTCATCCTAGACTGCAAACTTTTATTATACAAGTCGCTCTTGAAGCCAATATGATGCTACGGAATTCAGTTATGGGGCACTGCTTCAGCTTCTAACGTCGAGAGAATCCAACGAAGGCAAAACAAAATTTTACGTTTGATAACATCGGCTCCATGGTACATAAAAAACTCATATATACATCGTGATTTGAATATGCCACTAGTGATTGAAGAAATAGCAAAATACGCAGGCAAATATTTAACAAAACTCGAGTCACATCCTAATCCGCTTGCTCGTAACATCTTGAATTTTACTGGCCACATTCGCTTGAAAAAGAAGGACACAAGGGCTCTTTTACTCAACACTCCAGATGGGATTGCTTGAAAATATTTTTTTTATTATCACTACTTATGTATTATTTATAACTATCACTAAGTTTATGTCCGACAGTGGTCGGGCCTAATACTTATATTTTAGATTTAAGATTTGAATACTTATTGTTAGTTCATAATTGAAGATACAATAAATAAATAAATGCATTAAAAAAAAAAAAAAAAAAAAAAAACAAGGAGCAAAATTATTAAAAAATCACGTTATCGCTCAACACTAATGTACATATGTACATACCCTATTTTCCGCCTAAATTCTCCCCGCATAATTCATTTATACGGTTAATTGCTCTAAAAACATTGAATGAAAATGTTCCATATAAAACGCATGGTAAAATACCCGTTTAAATGAGTTCCGAAACAAAAGTGCAGGTTAATTGAAACTTGAACATTTTAACAAATGGTTGTTAATAAAACTCTTAAAATCATTTATTTTTTTTTACTTTTTTCATTGCATATGCACATGTCTACACATGTATGTACAGTGCTGCCAACTTTTTTGGCTCAAAAAGCACATCAAGATTAAACAAAAGCATAAAAAAGCCCAATTTTTAGATCTAAAAAGCGTAAACAGAAATGACGTAAAAAGCCAGTGAAGATTCAAACAAGTGAAGTTTAATAATGTTTATTACTTTCTAAGCTATTCTCTTTTTCAGCAATAGTATCAATTTTAATGAAATATATCAGACGAAAAGGTATGCTTTATGCTAGGAACACAATTGGGACGAACGACGAATTTTTCGGTGCGAACTTTCGTCATAAAAAATAAAACAGATTTGTGCATATGAAAATGAACACAACACCGCCGTCGAACGAAATTCGTCGTGCGTGACGAACTCTGAGATAGATTTAAGGCAGAATTAGTTTGTAAGTGCTGTTCTGTTCTGAATCAGCTGTTTTGTTTCTGTTTACTTGAAAATCTGTATGTGTAGTTAGTTTTTCCTTTTACGTTCTGTTCTTTTGCGGACAGATCTGTAGACAATAGAAATTAACGTTAAGTGACAGCGAAAATTGTGTATGTATTAATGTTTTGTGATACTTTGTGCACAAGTGTAAACAATTCTATAGGCTGCCAGCTGATTTTTTTCACAGAAAAATAAATTGCAAATTATTTTATGCGGAAAATAATGGCACAGAACAGCAACAGAAAGTAAAGACTAATGAATCCTTTAATTCTATTTTGTGCGCTGGCAAACGACGCAAAAAAATTTTCTCTCTCAGTCTCTCCGTATTTGTACACACAAACAGTGTTGTCAGTTTAGGGGCTTTGTCCCTAAATTGGGGATTTTTTTCCACGATTGGGGATGAAGGGATTTGGGATGATAACCAAATTTTAGGGAATTTCTCGGGATTTTTTATAACTGATCGTAACAAGAATGATTTTTGAGCTAAGAAATGTGCGTCTAGCAAGTCTTAAAATGTGTGTTACTATTCATAGTGAATAGTTTCTAATAAAGAAGAAGTATCAAGGCAGCATATTTAGTAAAACCACCACACTACTAAAAAAATTAAATTGTTAAGCTTTTTAATACAAGTACTATGTCCTAGTTTGTACAAATCTTATTGCTAAGCTGGTTAGCTTGATGGAGAGAGACACGAGGGGAGCATAAACTTGTCTTTTTGCTCGTTTCTCTATTCTAATAAACTAATAAGCTTAGCAATAAGACTTGGATAGTGTAAACTAGGACTATGTACAACAAAGTTTATGAGGCTGGTGAATCAGAAGATTTCGATTCTGAAGTTTTTGAAATGGTAAAACTTTGGTTAAAAAAATTTTTAAACTTGTGTATATTAAACTAAGTGTAATTTTTTCCTTACAAGTATTATAAGTGCAAATTAAATTAATACGAATGTAAATACAGCTACGATATAAATGAATTTTGTCATTATTTTTTAAATAAAGTTAAAAAGTTTTATTTTGTTTACAAAAGAAAAAGTTTTAATAAAAAAACTCAAATTAGGGATTTTCGGGAATGACAAATCAAAAATTGGGGTTAAGCTCTGGAAAAAAACTGGCAACACTGCACACAAAAACCAACTTTATCAAATATGAGAGAGGAATACGTTGAGTAAATTCGTCGTTATTGTGCCTAACACGACGAATTTACGCAGCGAATGCTTCGTCCATGTGGACGAAATTCGTCGTTCGTCCGAATTGTGTTCCCAGCATTACACTGAAAAATAAATATACCAGGTTTTTATTAAGGTCAGGGTGACCGATGACATATTTCAAAAAATCCCACCAAATGGGGATTTATAAAAAAATGGACAACATTAAAAACAAGTAAGAGTGCTATATTCGGCTGTGCCGAATCTTGTATACTCTTTACCAAAGTGCTGTTTATGTAGTATAGAAATACATATATAAGCACACAGATACATATGTGAAAAAATTCATAATTTTTGCTCTAGTGCAATTTTTAGTAAGTGATCTCGGTATTTTTGGATTGAATATTTTTTTTGGATATTAGCAATAAGTTGAATATCGATGCCTTACTTTCTTAAGCTCGTATCTTATAAAACACGAGTTTTCAGGAGAGAAAAAAAAGAAACGGTTTATCTATTTATACTTCGGTGTTTGGATAAAAGTTTATATGCAATTATTAAGGAATTGATTATATATCGTATATATATTAGTAGTAATAATACACTAATCTTTTCTAGCTTAATTATGAAACGCATTTATTAAGATACGAGTTTGATGCATTAAGAGTCATTTTAATTATTGATACTTGATGAATAAGTTACTCGTTTTTTGCATTCATAGCTGTATAAACCAATAACGCTGTTATATTAAAACTATCCAATGAAAACAATATTTAGTATTTCACTTGACCTGAAATTCGATAAAAACGAAACAAAATTGTTCAATATTTGTTGGCAAATCTAAAAAAAATCGAGTGTTCACTAAAGCTTCGAACTTCAAACTTTTTAATAACCCTATAAAATAATTTTAGTATTGTACTTCTATACCATATTGTTTTATTCAATAATCCTTTATTTTACAAAATTGTTAAGTGTCTTAATTTAAACATCCCATTGAAAAAGATACATAGCACGGTATTATGTAAACGTTTAATCCTAAAGAATTTTCTCGAATTTGTTCAGCACAAAGGAACGGGAAATGAAACGGAACATTTTCTTTAATTAATTTTATAGTTAGGACTGTACTTTAGCGATAAATTATATTTCCATTTACTAAAAATAAATTTAGTTGAGTGCGACTTTCACTTGCGAAAGAAGCGTGCCGTACTTATAAGTTTTAGCCTGTATAAAATATAGTTTTGGCATTTTGTTTTTCGTTTTTTTTGGGTGTTTTTGGGTTTTAAGCGTTTTTTAATAGTTTTTTAGCTTCGGCGTTTTTGGTGTTTTTTTATTTGATTCTTTTTTAGTGTTGGTGCTTTTTTCTCGTTTTAACGGCTTTTTTAATTTTTTTGCTGCTTTTTTATTTTGGCGATTTTTTTCATTTTGACGATTTTTTTTTCATTTTGGCGATTTTTTTCATTGTAGCGATTTTTTTCGTTGTCGATTTTTTTAATTTGGAGTTTTTTTATTTTTGGTATTTTTTCTCGTTTTAGTGATTTTAAAGGTTTTTGAGGTTTTTTTAAGTTTTTTGCCTTTTTTATTTTGGCGATTTTTTTATTTCGACGATTTTATTAATTTTGGCGATTATTTTCATTTAAGCGATATTTTAATTTTTGCAATATATTTTATTGTAAAAATTTTTGTAATTTGGTGATTTTTTTTTTGTTCATTTCTTTAATTTGGTGCTTTTTTCTCGTTTTGGTGCTTTTTTCTCGTTTTAGCTTTTTTTAGGGCTTTTGACGTTTTTTTATTTTGTCGATTTTTTTCATATTGAAGAGTTTTTTTATTTTGGCGATTTTTATCGATCTGTCGATTTTTTTATTTGGAGCTTTTTTTAATTTTGGTGCTTTTTTTCGTTTTAGCGATTTCTAAAGGTTTCTGACTTTTTTTATTTTGTCGATTTTTTTTTCATTTTGACGATTTTTTTCATTTTGGCGATTTTTTTCGTTTTGTTGATTTTTTTAATTTGATGTATTTTTTTAGTTTTTGTGCTTTTTTATTGTTTTAGCAATTTTTTTTAAGTATTTTGGCGGTTTTTTTCATTTTGACGATTTTTTTCTTTTTGGCGATTTTTTTCGTTTTGTCGACTTTTTTGATTTGGTGCTTTTTTTCTTGTTTTAGCGATTTTTTAAGTTTTTTGGCGTTTGTTGAATATTGTGGAAACCCCGCATTTCAATCCAAATGTAAACAACACTGTAATTCTATGTTTTTACTAATGTCAAATACTTTGCGCCTAAAGATTTTGTATGTATCTAATTTTTCCTCACTTGAGATAGAAACGTGCTTTATATCACATCCTAACTTTTAGTCACTCATGTTATATATATATTGAAATAAACTTTATATTATATTTTATTATTGAATTAAACGACACCGTGTTTCACTGCGTATTGGAAGATCTGCAAATAAAAAAGGCAATGTTGGAACCAACAAAGGTTATGGGCCCAGGTGACAAACAGCTCGAATAAAATAGTGCAGTATCTTAATACGGTCATACTCAAAATTCACTGAAGGTAAAAAGTGAGGTTAGTTTATTGGTGTCGTTTGGGTTTTTATTGCTTTGTCCGGTGCTTAAAAACAAGCAAAATGTCGTCTGCTGTATCCAGCATAGAAAAGCTAAATGGAGATAATTATGCAACATGGTGCATACAATTAAAAAGTTTACTCGTTACAATGGATTTATGGAACACTGTTGTCGAAGCTTGTCCAAAGGAGAATCCTGCGTCATGGAAGGCGACAGATGCCAAGGCTCTAGCAACTATCACTTTGAGCGTAAAACCCTGTCAATTGATTTACATAAAAAACTGTTTGACTGCAAAAGATGCTTGGAATGCTTTAAGTTCAATGTATAAAGCGAACACCGCATCCAGAAAGGTGAACCTGTTAGAGGTTAGTACGTTTTAAATTTAACTATAATGAAAAATTTGCTCCACAATTAAATGAGTTTGGTTCGATAATTGACGGCTTAAAAGAGATTGGGATAACACTTAATGAAGATATGTTGTCCATTTTATTGTTGTGTAGTCTTCCCGAAGAAATGGAAAGTTTCGTAGTGGCTATAGAAAGTCGTGATGCGTTGCCCAAATATAATCAATTAATTGCGAAAATTTTAGAAGAAGAAATGCGTCAAAGTAATAAAGTTGTTGCAACAAATGAAACTGTATTCGCTGCAAATTCACGAAAAGATTATAAAAGAAATAAAAGAAATTTTAACAGCAACAACAACTATAAGTGCAAAGATGATAAACAACAGCAAAAATCAAGTCATCAAAATGAAAAGAAAACCAGAGATGGTAACGTATATAGCAATATGAAATGTTTTAAATGTGGTAAAAAAGGTCACATAAGATCTTAATGTAAGGAAAGTAATGATAAGAGAGATAATGATTTTGCTTGCTCTTTGAAAGATAAACAAACCAAATTTAAGAGAGTTGTGGATCTTAAATATTTTAACAGCTGAGTTAGTAGAAGATTTGTTTATTGTAAATTTGCAAAAAGTAAAAGATGTTGAAATTGTAAATGGTATAATTGACGAAAATGTTGTAAAAAAGTGGCACCAAAGGTTTGGTCATATAAATATTAATGACTTAAATAAATTAGTTACCAAAAAAAATGGTTAAAGGTATTGATATCAGAATACCTAAGTCAATGGGGTGTTTAACCTGTGCAGAAAACAAAATATGTGCTAAGTCATATAAAACCTATTCAAGTGTACAAACGAGTGACGTATTAGAGCTGGTACATACAGATTTATGCGGACCGATTGGTGTAAGATCTGTGGGAGGGTCATCGTATTTCATAACGTTCATTGATGACTATTCGCGTTATATATCAACATATTTTCTTAAACAGAAAAGTGATGCTTTTAATGCATTCACACATTTTGCTGGGCTCGCGGAGAAGCAGACAGGCCGCCAAATAAAAATTGTTCGTAGCGACAATGGTAAAGAATTTGTTAATTCGAGGTTTAAGCAATATTTTAATGAAAAAGGTATAATCCACCAAACGACGCTTGCTTACTCTCCACAACAGAACGGTGTCTCGGAACGTGCGAACAGAACTCTTGTGGAAATGGGAAGGTGTTTGTTAAATTCGTCGGGATTACCACAAAGTTTATGGGGCGAAGCTATAAATACGGCTCCTTATTTAAGAAATCGTGCTACTACAAAAGTAATTGGTGATGTTACCCCATATGAAAGATGGTGTGGTAAAAAGCCATCAGTGTCTCATTTAAAAGTTTTTGGTTGCGACGCAGTGGTGTTAAATAAAGGTCCAAAGCCCAAAGGAGGCAAATTTTTACCAAAAGGCACAAAAATGAAGTTCGTTGGTTATCAACTTTATACAAAGGCATATCGTCTGTATAATACAGAGACAAGACAAATATCTATTGCTCGTGATGTTTTGTTTTTTGAACAGTCTTTCGAAAACGTTTCTAATGTACAAAAAGACATAAACGGCCACCTTAATTGTGAATTACTTATAGAAAATCAAAAACGATTTAATGATGATCAACAAATTAATGATATTGATAACGAACAAGATAATGGTAATGAATTCGAGGCACAAGTGGATGATGAAGAAAGTGAAAAACAAAGTATTGAAATGCTGCAAAACGAAAAATCTGAGCTGACTAGTAGTGAAACAGATAGAGAAGACAGTCCTATTGTAGAGAAAAAGAGAAAACGAGGCAGACCAAAATTGTTAAGAGCTGGATGTAAGGGCAGACCAAGAAAAATTTATTGTACTGAGTCTGGGCCCCAAATTCTAAATTCAGTTATTGAGAACCCCCTTACTGTGGCAGAGGCTCCAAATGGTAAAAACTCTGATAAATGGCTGGAAGCTATGAAGATTGAATACGAATCGTTGATTAAAAATAAAACCTGGGAGCTGGTCGACAAACCAATAGGGAAAAATATTATTGGGTGCAAATGGGTCGTCACCTTAAAACATAATCCTGATGGTACAATTGAAAAGTATAAGTCGAGACTAGTGGCTCATGGTTGCTCACAAAAGCATAACATTGATTTTCAAGAAACTTTCGCTCCTGTAGTACGACATTCTACAATAAGGTTATTGTTAGCATTGGCAGCAAGGCACAAATTGCTTGTAAATCACATCGACATAGTGGCAGCATACTTAAATGGTAATTTGGAAGAAGAAGTGTATATGTATCAACCACCCATGTTTGAAGTTAATGAGTATCCCAAGAAAGTTTGTAAATTGAAAAAGGCTCTATATCGACTAAAACAAGCCGGACGTGAATGGAATAAGTAGATAAATGATATTTTGCTAGAAATGGCTTTTGTAAGATGCAAGTCAGACACTTGTGTGTATATAAAAGAACATGAAAATAATATTTGCATAATTGCTTTATATGTCGACGATATGTTAGTAGCATATTCAAGCGAATTTCAAATGAAAGAAATAATTTCCAAACTAAATAATTCGGTAGAAGCTATCGACCGTGGTCCTATTTCATTTTACCTGGGAATGGAAATTAATCGTGATGGTTTACGTGGAGATATATCCATTCATCAAAAGAAATATACTGAAGCACTATTGGAAAAATGGGATATGACAGAATGCAAGCCAGCAGCAACACCTTGGGCTAGTGGAACTATTCTGAAAAAATGTGATGAAAATTGCGAGAATTTGGACACAAAAAGTTATCAAAGTTTAATTGGTGGTCTCATGTATTTAGCCGTGATCAGCAGGCCTGACTTAATTCATGTGGTTTCTAAGTTGTCCCAATTCAACTCTCACCCTAACAAGGAACATTTTCAAGCTGCGAAATAGGTGTTGAGATACCTGAAAAAGAATCCTGTTAGTAAAATTAAATTCTCAGTTAATGTAGACAAGTTTTTATGTTTTACAGATTCAGACTGGGGTAACGATACGTATGACAGAAAGTCATATTCTGGTCATATGGTTCTATTGGCTGGTGGTCCTATAGCGTGGGAGTCACGTAAACAACCAGTTGTGGCCCTTAGTACCATGGAAGCTGAATATATAGCTCTATGCCAGGGGACCAAAGAAGTCGTTTCTGTTCGTCGTTTGATAGACGAGATAGGTTTGAAGCAGTATACTTCCAACCCTACTTTTATATTATGTGATAATCAAGCTGCATCGTTTATGGTAAAGAATCCAACGGTTCAGCGGAAAAGCAAGCATATCGACATACGGTATCACTACATCCGAGAGAAGTATGAAGAGAAGCTAATTAATATAGAATACGTTCCGTCTGATAATAACGCAGCTGATATTCTAACAAAGGTTTTAACCAACCAGAAACACATAAACGGATGTGAACTTTTGAAAATTGATTTTTAAATTTGTGGTACATTTGGCTTGAGGGGGAGATTGTTGAATATTGTGGAAACCCCGCATTTCAATCCAAATGTAAACAACACTGTAATTCTATGTTTTTACTAATGCCAAATACTTTGCGCCTAAAGATTTTGTATGTATCTAATTTTTCCTCACTTGAGATAGAAACGTGCTTTATATCACATCCTAACTTTTAGTCACTCATGTTATATATATATTGAAATAAACTTTATATTATATTTTATTATTGAATTAAACGACACCGTGTTTCACTGCGTATTGGAAGATCTGCAAATAAAAAAGGCAAGGTTGGAACCAACAGCGTTATTTTATTTTATAGATTTTTTTCATTTTGACGATTTTTTCATAGTCAAAATTACATAAGCTGATAGAACACCCTGTAATTTTAATTTTTATAAATTTTAGTGTTAATTGTTGTAGTCTGTATAAAAATACAGTATTTTTACAAATTTCAAGTGTCTATATACATACATATGTACATACAATTGTATATATGTATATTACATGCGATTTTAAGGTTTTCCGATGCTCGTTTTGGAACACCCATTAATTTTTAACTTTCATATTTTTGTTCAAAGTTCTACACACTCTGTCTAAATTTCAGATCCGTAGTTCTTACGGTTACTGAGAAAATAAACTTTTTCTTAAAACATAAAGTATGTTTAATTATAAGAAAAAATATTAAAGTTTTCCAACCTTGGAAACGTCATTTTAATGTTTTTTTTTTTAAATTAGAAACACCAATTTTATTCATACTGAAGTATAAAATAGGTTAATTTAATAAAAAAGTAATAAAAATTAGTTTTCAGTAGTTATTTTGTATGGTAAAATAGAGTTTGAGTTTTCCAACTCTGAAACCCTCTGCTCGATTTTGCTGATTTTCAATAACAAAATTTTTCGAAAAATTTCTGACACACCAGCCCAAGAACGAAGTCTCTAGCTGCTCTGGGAGCTTCGGAAAACCGATTTCACGTACAGACGGACATCGCTTGTTCGTCTTCCCTATGCATAAGGATCCAGAATATATATACTTTATGTGTCGCTTATTAATATTGTGGAAATTACACACGGAATGACAAACCTATATATACCCTTTTACCATTTTTTGGTAAAGGGTATAAAAACGAGATAACTACACTAAACTTTTTATTTTTAATGTATTTTTATACAATTCACTCTAAAAATAGAGACAAAAACTGGCAAGGCAGTCGAAAAGAGGCAAAGCAGTCGAAAAAGTGGCAATTTGCCACTTTAGTCGGTCAAACGGTCACGCTGATTAAGGTAATTTTAAGAAATACACAAATTTCTCTAAAGCACTACTAGTGTTTTTTTTTTAGTTTGAAACTGATGGTAGATACAGACTTTGCAACTTGCTTACGAAACACGTTTTCGAATACTTCGATACAGATAATGCAACCTACAATTCAACCGTAAAAGCAACCCATAAACATCAAAACATTTTGATATTTTCAAAATTTCGAATGCAACTTCGAACGCAACCATAAACAAGACTACAGATTATGCAACCGACTATGCAACCTGCCTGGTTGCAAGAACACGTTGCTAAGTCTGTACCTGCCATATGGCTAAAATTTTGACGTTTTGAGTCTTCAAAAGCACTAAAAATAGTGCCAAAAGCACCGAATTGGCATCGCTGATACATAATCAATGCAATTTTGTAAGAGCCCATTTAGATGAAGGGTGGCCTAGCTGCGGCAACGCTTACGTTCTCTTTTGGAGTCCCTTCTTAAATCCACGTGCGTTTACATGAAGACTTTTTTGCCCCAATTGTCAGGCGACTTTTTGATATTAATTTGATCAATTACAAAAACCCAATAATTCCTTTTTTTTCCTCACTTTATTTGCTTACAATTCATGTATTATAACTAGTTTTTTCATGCATGTTATAAAAAATTTTCCAACTGGCAACACTGCTTTTACATAACATACAAAAAATACAAAGGAAAGAAATATGTGAGAGAAGAGTTAAATTTGTTGCTTCAATTCCCAGTACGTGCGACTTTTGCTACCCCGCAACCTTCTTCTCACTTCTCGTTTACAAACTCGACTCGCAGGCGACGTGTCGCAGCGAGGCCACCCTTCACATAAACGGCCTCTAAAGCGGTCCATACACTACAACAGCATGCACGCACAATCAAGCGATTGAGCATTCATGCTCGAAGCACACATTATACCAACAAGCTGGTACAATATTCATTTTTTACAAAATTGCGGTAAGGGTGGTTATGAATAGTGACAAAGTTTTTGCTACAATTTATTTATTTTTTTCAGTCTATGGACAAAAAATTCTTACAATTACTATTGGATGTTGTTAAAATTAGCAGCTATGTATAACTAAAGAGCTAAAATTCTCGTTTCCATTGAAAAAAATTATATTTCAATAAATTATATTTTTTAAATGCATGTTTACTCCATGAAAACTTTGCTCATCTGAGTTAATTTCACCATATACTACACCAGCAAGCTTGTACCATCAGCAAAATATCAAACTCTATTTGACATCACTACAGCAACACGTGCAATCACACAAAATGCCCATACACGACCCAACCGCTGGCACAAACACTTGATTGCGCATGCATGCTGTTGTAGTGTATGGGCCGCTTAAGAGCCCATTTAGATAAAGGGTGGCCTAGCTGCGACAACGCTAACGTTCTCTTTTTTATTCCCTTCTTAAATCCATGCGCGTTTACATGAAGACATTTTTGTCGCAATAGTCAGGCGACTTTTTGATATTAATTTGATCAATGCTTTTATTCATTCATTCGTAGCAGTGTTGCCGCAAAGGAACTAATTATTAGTTTGGGATATGTAGAATTAATATGTCCATATATTTTTATTTTTTTAATTTACTACCAAAATACAATAATTCCTTTTCTCTCCTTGCTTTATTTGTTTATAATTTTTATATAATAACTATTTTTTCTAGCATGTTATAGAAAAACATGGTCTAACTGGCAACACTGCTTGTACATAACATACACAAAACACGAGATTAAGAAATATGTGAGAGAGGAGAGCTAAATTTGTCGGTTCCATTCCCAGTACGTACGACTTTTGCTACCCCGCAAGCTTCTCCTCACTTCGCGCCAACAAACAAGAATCGCAGGCGACGTGTCGCAGCGAGGCAACCCTTCATCTAAACGGCCGCTATAAGATGTTTCCGATTATTGATCTCAATGCTTAATTAAACGGTACATGGATTATATTTTATTCGTATCCGTGCGTGTATTGTTACTTATAAATACTATATTTAGAAAAATTTTAATGGTTTTGATTTATGAATTTTTATTAATAGCCCATTCAGGCTGATGCCAAATTAAGCAATTTCGTGATTTCAGTCGAAATCAAGTCAAAACTAAATAATTTCCCATACATTTTGACATATTCCAAATTAAGTTATTTTACTTAATTTCGATGAAATTAACAAGAAATTACAATATACAACTCTATTTTTGTACTAAAACTACGTTTTTTTAAACATGAGTAAATCTAAAAGTATGAGAAACAACAATTAAAAGAAATAAAAATTTTGACATTCAATATTAAATTAAAAAAAATTAAAATGATTAAATTTATGAAAATTTTAGAAAGAAAAATTTGTAGAAGTATAGCAAAGAATTTATTCAGCTGAAAAAAGTACTTCAATGTCTGCCGCAGTGATTAAGATGTTTGCGAAATCAACTCAAATGTCATTCAGTGCGTGCATAAACACTTTTCATTTCGTTCGTAATTTGAACTTGAAATTACTTAATTTCATGTCAGTCTGAAAACTGAAAATAAAAAAAATTACTTGGATTTATTTATATTTAAATAATAATTTTCCAAAATTTAAGTACTTGTTTTTTAGTTTCAAATAAATAAGTAGACAATTTAGAAACACATACAATTTATTTAAAGTAACAATATATAAAATTTTGTCAATATTTTCACGTCATCTTGTAAAACACAAAGAATATGTTCAACTTCTGCTTCCTATTTTTTAAATTTTACGTAATGTGATTTGTAAGCGAGTACTTCAATTTGGCAATCAAGAAAGTAAGTCGTTATATGGCAAGTAGTTCAGATGGTAATGTCTAATTTTTTGCAGGGAGTATTTACTAATGAATTGTTAACTCTTTCTTTTTAATAAAGCAATATAAAATCAAAACTTTTGTGTAATAAATGTCTTACTTAAAAAAACCGGTTGACCGGTTTTTCCTGAATTGCAAAAACCGAATCTGGGTTTTTCATAATTGCAAATATTCGAACTATTCGAAAACCGGTTTCTGGAAAAAGTCAAATAAACGATCACCCTACTCGTAATTCAGCTGTAAAGCGGCCCATCCATTATACAATATTATTGCATATGTCGTTGTATATATTATTGTGGTTTTGAACTATACTATGCAATAAATGGTACAATATCTCCAAAGTGAAATAGTAAACAACATTGAACAATGTTGCCACCACATTATCAAATCAAAAGTTTATCAAATCAAAAGTTTATCAAATCAAAAGTTTTTTTGACAATATATTGAGCCACCTCCGAATATGACATACACATTAGCGATATTATTGTACAATAGGGAAAATTGCACAATTATATTGCAAGTGGGTGGGCCGCTTAAGAAAGACGGAGACGGCAATAGCAATACATATATCTTTTTTCTTACAGCTGAATTACGAATGGAGCAACAAAAGTTGAAACGTGTGAACCGGGACTTTGGACACGCAGAACAAGTGTCTTCTTTAAAGCTCTTCGTAGTTGCATTGATTTAACGTTTTTGTATATTATACTTTGTGTCCTCATAATAACCTTTTACATATTTTGGGTATTAACAAGGGTGTCTTAAGTGTCATAATGTCTTAACATTTTAACATAGTTTAAACAAATTGTTGTTGTGGCTCAAACAAAAAAGGTCATAAAGTAATAATAATTTCTCGGCTGCTTATTGTTTGTCATAAGTACATACCAGTGTTGGGATATGGATATTTTTAGATTGTACCATGAAAATGGTAAAATTGTACTAAATTAACTTCAATTGTGCCAAAATGTAGTTATCTGCTAACTAAGCATACACAATTAGAATTCTTAACAATTCTTCATTTATTGAAAACAAAACATAAATAAATTAACCAATAGTGGGTACACACTTTAAGTGTTTCCGCAACACGTTTATATAACATAGACACTGCAACCTACAATGCGACCTATAAACATAAATCCATTTTGATATTTTCGAAACTTCGAATGCAATTTCGAACGCAACTATGAATAATACTACACAAGCCTACAAAAAACAATTTTTTTTATTAATAATATCAATAAAAATAATAATATGTACGTATGATCATAACAATTATAATGATAATAAAAATATAAATAATTTTATAATTATAATACATAGTAATGTATATATGTATTTATAAAGCTAAAATTGTAATTTAAGTAAAAAGCAAAGTCATTACATTGCTTGTAAGTATAAAATAATGATTTGATACCATTTAAATCATTGGTCGCATTCATAAGATGTAACAGTTGCGCAACCGTTGAGTGTTTGTCTTAGAAACGCATAGTTGAGTATCTCCGCTCCACTCAACAGTTGAGTAATTTTCCATCATAAAATTTTTTTCGCTACGTCTAGTCAACACGTTGTGCTCAGCCTGAACAGCTGGTCAAATAGAGCTATTTCTTTTATATGCTTTGTTAGGTGGCAGCAACAAATATTTGTTAAGTTTTACATTACAAATGCGATGAAGTAACGAAATAAAGATATAAAATTACATTATATAGATCAAGCCGTTTCTAAGAAGTAGCTGTTGGGGCCAACAGTTGCCAGCAGTTTCACAACTGTTGAGCTCAACAGCTACGTCTTATGAATGCGCCCATTTTCATTTTTTTCACACAATCAAAACTAATGTGAGGATATTGAACTCCCATTAATGCTTCAAACAGCTGTTTTGCATTTTACTTGATTTTTTTACTGATAAACACCCAGCAAACAAAAAGTCCTATGTTTGTGCTCTTGTTAAAAATTGCACACATGCATGCATATGTATTTTTTGTGAGTAAAAATAAATTATAAGTAGGTACGAACATTAAAGGCTTCATTAGTCTTTACTTTCTGTTGCTGTTCTGTGCCGTTCTTTTCCGTATAAAATATTTTGCAATTACTTTTTCTGTGAAAAAAAATCACCTGGCAACATATAGAATTGATTACACTTGTACAAAAAGTATCACAACACACTAATACATACACACTTTTAGCTGTCACTTAACGTTGAATTCTATTTTCTACAGATCTGTCCGCAACAGAACACGAACGAAAAAGGAAAAACTAACCACACATACAGATTTTCAACTAAACAGAAACAAAACAGCTGATTCAGAACAGAACAGCACGTACAAACTAATTCTGCCTTAATAAGAAAAGGATAAAACGAGAAAGTGAATATATAATAAGTTTTTTATGTGATTGAGGTGCTACTGCAAGCATAGACATTCTTGGAAATGAAGGAGCCAAGTACTTTGTCTTTCCGAAGAAGTTGCTCAAAATCTCTTCTGGTAATGTACAACGACAAATATTACGGTTAGTGAGCATTACAGCTGCTATTAAAGTTATTATAATTGAGTTCATTTGAAAAAAATTATAATAATTTTTAAAAATGTGCCTAGGAGGCATTTTCGTTCTAAAAGGTGACTTATTTCATAAAACTCACAATTAGTTTTTTCTAACAGGCTAAAACTTGCAATCAAAAGAAAGTAGATTAGAATAGTTTCAGGGAAATTCTTAAAAAAAATTTTGATTAATGAAAACATTACTATTTTATATGTAATTATATTATTTACTTATAAGCTCTAATGCATATGTACGTATTAAAGACCCGCAAAAGACGTCTTATAAGAACTTTTAAGACATGAGGGCAATTTCAAATGCTTTACTACAGTGAAATCTTCTGAAACAAACGCTAAGCAACGTGTTCGGCAATACGTTTGTTGAACTTATTGCAGGTATAAGAGTAAAGAAGAAAATATTTCGTGACTGAAGAATTTGTGGTGCTTGTGCTTTTTTCTCTCATTGACACGTATACTAACGTCATGCATGTACATACATACATATCTACATAATTTTTGTATGCTCTCTTATTTTTCCGCGCACATCCAAACGCACACATGCATTTACATGAGTTGTTCAAAAACCTCCTTTAAACACAAACATAATACTTTCCATTTAAATCTCACACGCACACCCAAACGTACAATATGCAAAATAGCAAGCATACATGTTTAAACAGTACTCATTTTCATTGTTTGCTTGAACAAGACGTCTTGGCGACATCGCTTGTTAATCGTTATATACACGTACACCAATACATCCATCGTGCTTCGTTTATACTGCGACAGCATTAATTATTGGCTTAGTATAATGCATGCCACGAGAGTACATTTAAAAAACATGACGTATTTATATTTAAAGACTGCTTACGCAGGCCACTACTACGTACATATGTATGTTCACATAAATACATAAGTATACATTTCAATCAAAATGAATTCCAGGAATTTAAATATTATACATACTTATTTATGTACATATGTACATATGTATATATATGAAAAATCCGTGTTCGCTGGGCACAAAGTAATTATCATGTACATATGTATGTGTGCACAGAGAAGATCTTTTGTTTTTGTCGAAAACACATGATACGTTTTTAGGCATTCTATAATCGCACAAACGTTCACATTTACATCACATTTAACATTTACCATACATCGGCGATTTCTACCATAGACTAACAATTAATTAATTAATTAATTCTTCTACTAGCATCACTTCGGGTGCCAGTTTGAATAATTTGAAAAAGTCTACCCCTAAATACAACTCCTGTTGCAGGTCAGGACACAAGAATAAATTCATTTGAAAACTTTCTTCTGGAAATCTGATAGTCGCGTTTATTTTACCTATTATCCGTTGGTGTTGACCGCTGGCCGTTCTGACGCTTGACCACCTGGGTATAATTTTTATTTCTTTATCAGATGCAAATTCTCGGCATCCCTTCCCCAGTATACTTACAGACGCTCCCGTATCTAACAAACCTGTTAATGCGTAACCTTCAATCTCTATCGGCAAGAATATTCTTGGGTCATTTGTGCAATTATTTACCCTGTTTAAAGATTCAATCAGCCTTCTATTTCTACGACGTTCTTTAAATTGTTGTCTTAATTTTATTATACGATTTGGCACCTGTTTTATAAGTTTACCTGATCCAAATATGTGGAATTTTACTTTGTTATAATTTTCTTCTCTAATTCCTACCGGTATATAATGACGTAATTGTGGACAAAAGTTCTCTGTATTGTTGTAATTTATTTGCATTAATTTCTCCAACAAGTTATTATTTATTCTTAATTCCTGGGGTTTCGATACTGACGCTGATTACCCCGAAATACAGCACCTCTCTGGCGGTTTTCCGGACGACAATCTTGGCATTTCGGAGTGACTACGTTTGGCTTGCCACACCCATAACAAAATATTATTCTTTCCAGAGACTCACACTCTCGGAAATTGTGCCCTACGGCCTGACAGTTCCAGCAGCCTATTTTTCGCTTTGGCTGACGATCCATTCCGGTTGCCACTTCATCACACATTCCTTCCTCAGAATCAAATATCTCGTCATCTATCTCGTTTACCACTCTTATAGGCCTTTGTTGGAAATGCACATTCCTAACCTCCCTTCTTGGAAAATTCTTTTCGGCATCATTGCATTCTATACGCAGCTGTTCAACCGACGACACAGCCACCGGATATATAATTCGGGCAATGTGCTCCTTGACGTTTCGTTTCATAATTTTGATCATATCATATTCCTACAGGGGCTGTAACAATCTCGATCGTATTTTACTCATTATTTGGAAAAAGCTATCTATTGACTCATTTGCTTGCTGTTTTCTCTCCACTAATTCTCGCATAATTTCAAAATTTGAAGTATTTGTTTGATATTGGCTCAACAGTTCACACTTAAGAGTGGGCCAATTCATTACACCATGCGTGCGGATTCGAAGCCAATACCATTCCTTAGCTGCACCATTAACCAACAAGTTGAAATCTTTTAAAATTTCTTCCCACATTACCTCATAATGGGCCTGTAGGTGTTACAAACGAAATATAAAGTCTTCGACGCTCATATGATTGCTATTGCCGTCGAATGATATACCCCACTTTTCCACTCTTATCGAAATCTTTTCGCCTGCCCTATTGATGCCTGTACCATTAGACATATTCGAAGTTGCACTATTACTCACGACTGCTGATATGCGTGGTAAAGAGTTGCTTTGACCATGATAATTAGTCCCTATCATGCCACTATGAAAAGAGCTAGCACTACTTCTTACATTTTCGCTGGTCATGCTGCCGTTGTTACTTCCACCACTTTCGGATAGAGGTATATCCGATATTTCATTTCGCGGATTCCTAACGCTTGTAACGCCTCTAACCACCGTCGTCAATTCTCCTACTAATCTTCTAAGGTCGTTCATTTCACTTTGAATCATTTGTTTCATCCTTTCTTCTAGCTCTACTTGACCACTTACGGTTGCATCAATCGTCGACCCTCTCCCTACTGGTTCATTTGCCACCATGCTAGACGCGCCTACGTTTTCTAATCCTATATTATTATTAGTATTAGGGGAGTTTAATGCTGCCGCTGCAGAATTATTTCCAGTTTGCTTACCACGTGAGTTAATGGTGTGTGACAAATCTGTGATACTCGGGTCACTATTATTATTTGCCATATCGTAATTCGACATTTTCTTCTGTTTTTGTGGTATGAAATAAGATGTATCAATTTGTGATCGAAGTTCTCTTTTTCTATTTTCCTTCCCAGTTTCCTTGCCTTTGTCCATTCCTTAGATATCCGCCTAACCTGTCTATCAACCCCTAGATTGTACTCAAAATATTTTCACACAGAGCACAAACACTATACCCCGATACACAGAAAAGTAAATAAAATCTCCCTGGGGCCGTAAACAAATCGTTGACCTTCAGCCACTGTATTTAGACCTATACAAAATTAACTCTATGCCCACAACTCCACTAAACAAATGACATTATTCCAAAATTAGACAATACGACTATTACCAATTTAATATTTTAATAAACACTTAAATGAAATTATATAGGTATATAAATAAAAAGGAAAAAAAAGACTTAAACTAAATATATAGATTTATGTATGTATATACTCACTCCAAGATAAAACGTGAAATACATTCATATAATACACACATACATAAATCTCTTTGACAAATAGTAAAAAAAATCTCTTAAAAATAATTAATTTAAAATCGCAAAGTAAATTAACACTTAGTGCTTCCAAAAACTTACTTCTGACACAACCAAACACTAACAATTTCTTCCTCTTGAAGCGTTCAATACTCAATTTCTCTCTACTATGCAATGCTTATATCAGGGGTCTAATATTAGATCCGGTGTGTATGTGTGGTAATAATATTTCTGTAATTCCTAATTCTAGTCCTCCTCGGTAAGAGCTAAAATACTGCGTCTTGAAAAACATAAAAAACTATTGCCGAATATGAATCCGTTTGTACCCTAGCCTACCATTCCGCATTATCCTGCCGTTAAGTTACTAGGGGCTCCTGCTACCATTTTTGTATTTCCCTCAGAACAATATCTTACATTGGTTCAGCTGTAGAAATCCTTCAAGGCCTCACAAACGAATAACAAAAAAAAATCTTACTTAATTACACAAAACAAAACGGGGTAATAGGTACTCGTCTTTCTCACTAAATATAGACTCATCACTACCTTAGGAACTTTTCCTAATATACTCCCATGCACTTGATCTACTGACACTCATATCGTTTTTTCAACGTAAACATTACCAACACCTTCGTACAACGGACTTCTAGCCTATGGCTAAAACGGCTACGTGGTGCATCTAGAATATTTTCGTAGGTATGAAGTCATAACTGGTCTATTGCGCTTTCATTAATGGGCTATTGTATTGTGTTTCGTTCTTATACACTAACATTACGTATATTTTTTAATTCCTATTATTTTTAGATTGGGCGCCATATTGTTACATGACCTATCGGCACTTGGATGGTTTCCACGACTAGCTCAAGAACGGGAGGATTTTCAGTGGAGTTCTCAACCCTCATCCAAGCCCAAGGGCCAGTATCAATTATAATACAAAACAGAAAAAATGTTAACTTACTTGTCTAGACGCATTTTAGGGAAGGTAGTTGTTTCTTCCGACTGCCCTAATCCCATCCTTGGTCATTTCTTCCATTCCACAAAATTTTTTTTTATGACCCCTCTCTTTTTATTACCATACACTCACCTCACTTTGTATTTCAACCCCTCTCTTTCAACTTATTCACACATATTTTATAATTTCGACTCACAAGATACAATATGCATATTTATTTCGATTCCTTATTTGATGAATTACACTTTCTATTGATACATATACAAATTTAAATACATTTAGTTTTCTACAATTTTGATTCAAAAATATTAGCGGATGGTCTCCAAAAAAAATTGTATGTAGCTAAACTCTATATTTTTACACTAACACTAAGACAATGGTATACATAAAAATGAAATCTATCCCAGGTTTCTCTCCTTATGACCTTAGAGCCAATCTCGCTCATCTAAATATTTCAAACTCTAATTTGTTCCTACCTGAAGGAGCTCCCTAAGGTATTGAATAATCTGCCACTATGCAGAACCACACTAAAATTTAAATCCTTTACGAGGATGAAATACCTTTCATAAATTCCTTTCTATTTCCACAAAAAAAAACTTTATGTACATATGTTTCTCTTTCCATTTAGGGCTATATAAATATTTTTTTTTTGGAGACTATCCTTACAAAACGCAATCTATTACTATTTTTTTTTTAACGCTAACATTAGCACTTGTTTTACAAAAAAAAGAACAAAATCTCACATAAGAGAGATATCAAAGGCCTGTCTCATACATATACTTATTTTTTTCTTTTAAGCAATTAATTAATGTTTAAATCTTTGACTTATCTTTCATTTCCTTTCTTTTTCTTCAGCACCGTGGGGCTTCACTCATCGCTTGCTTCAGGACTTTTCCTTTGCCGTCACGCTTATTTTGATGGTAATTATTCTAGTAATCGTAATTTCTCTCGCCTTGGTGCTCCTTTCCAATAATGCACTGTTCTTTATTGGCTGACCAACAATTCCACGTGGATTTCTTAGTTCACACATTCACTAATCGGAACGATGACCACAGTTTTTCACTTCTTCTGATTTAGTTTCTCGAGTTCCAAAATTTAAAAATTGTCGACTGTTGACTATATTCAATTTTTTTCGGCACTTTCTTTCCTTTTTTTCTTTTTACAACAATATGCGTTTGATCTAGTCTTTTAAACATATATAGTTGTTCTTTATTTCACTCAAAAATTTTATTTATTTAACTTTATTTATTTAAAACTCGTCGACTCTGCGCTCAACAACCGCCAGATCAACCTTCTGCTTCAATCTTCACTCGTTCAATCCCCTTCCATCGTCCAAATTTGTTTTCTTAACTGCACACCTACGACTTTCCCCGCTTCCAATTCTTCCAATTTTCCTCTACCATCTTTTATAATAAATATTCCAATCTAGCGGTCTACGTCCGCTATCTTTCCTGACTACATGACTGATTTAAAAAATTTTCTAGACATTTCTGCCTCTCCATATTTATTTGGTTTCGCCATCTTTTTTTGTGTTTCCCTCCAAAGCTTATCTATTTATTTCTTACTCCTGTTCCCTATCCTACTGTCCTAAACTCCTCTAAATCCCCTTGTCATAACCTCCAATATACCAGGGCAACATAACATTTAACAAGACGACTAACCTATTCAACAATTCCGTAATTTCGCTAACAAATTTAAATTTCAAATTACTCCATTAACCGTTTTACGCAAAATACTAACGTTGCCAATCACTTGTCGCTAATAGTAATTTATTTCATTCACTGTCTTCTATTAGCCTAAACAGCTGTTTTGACATAAATGAAATCCACAATCGTTTGCACGAGATACATCGAACAGAAGACCTCACATTGATAAATTAATAACGAAAAGAAATAAGAAAATGTATATGATAAGAAGCACTTCAATTATTGGATATATAACTTTCGCCCTTCCCTTAATCTCTACGAGTTGGCTTATACCTTGGAATACTTTCAGCCCGCTAAAAGTGTCGGAGGGTAAAGTATTGTTCCACTTAATTTCATTTGCATATTTTAACATTTGCTTTCTCTCCCACAGGTCCTTAATTGAGCCTTACTACACCGCGGTTTTGCTCAGCCGCCGCTGCATCATTGGGCATCACAATCCCTTTCCTAAACACTTGAACAAAAACACAAACATTACATGCATAAATATACATACATACTTTTACATATGTTCATGTAGGTGCGCGTGCTCACTGCCCTCCCGTTGCCATTAACCTAGATTGAGCTGGAGAGTGGTTCCTCCAAAACGCAATAAGCGCTTTCTTAACAAAACAAACTACATATGCATACATAAAAAAAAACTAATATACGGCATGTCCACCGCAACAGATTTTGGCGCAATAACACTTTTTCTCCACTTTGCGCCAAATCCTGCCAAGAAATTCTATTTTTTGTAAACACTAAATTTTACAAATGTCAAAACCGTATACTTTCTGAACATTTTATGAACAAGTTCGCACAGGCAAGAGAAAAGCTTGCAGTAAGTTCATTGTGTCCAAACGTTCTTATTCTGATTAATTCATACAACATGTTTGAACCGACCGCCTGTGTGGCTTGAGTAGTATGATATATCAACAATGCAAACAACATAGCCAATTCAACATTGATAAACATTTGCTTTTTTTGTTTGTAAACAGCGTTGCTGTTTTGGTTACTTTTAACCAAAATTGGTTACTTTTTTCCAATATGTACTTGTGTACTTTTCTTGCATTTTGGTTACTTTTTTATAAAAAATAACCTTTTTTATGTGATATATTAAATTTTGATAAACCATCACATGGTTGTGTGATGTGGTTTGCAAACTTAAAAGATAGTAAAGAAAAAGAAAATGTATTTCAATAGAAATTGATCAGATTTTCTAAATTGGAATTAATAAGTGTTGATATGGATGTATATAGTTGAATTTTGTGATAAACTTTCTAAACATATTGTTACATTTAAATTTTATTAAACGTGTGAGTTCTTTTGATTGCTCAAAAATAAAAATAAATAACAACACGATTTTCTTATTTGCAACTGAACTTCCTTTTATTCTTGAGTAAACCAATTACAACTTGTCTTTTCTTATTTACTTCTTAACGTTATTATCCACGGCACGATGTCTTTCACTTTCAACGATGTTCCCTCTACTAAATTCCAATTTGTACTGACTGAATTCTCACATATGGCAGCTCTTTTTATACAACCAAAACCGGATCTAGAATATTCGTAAGTAGATGGTGTGGCAACATGCATGCATGTATTTAGTAAAGACCAACACAGAAGAAACGATATGGCCGTATAGGCGTGTTTGTTTATTGGTAGCCAGATGTTCAAACAGTCTTCTAGCATAATGGGGAAAATTCATGTCGCCGTTTCTAGATGTTTGTAGGTGATTCGATTGGCCGTTAGTCTTTGAATTTTCAAAGTAACGACTTGTATGTTGGTAGTGCAGTGTGCTATTTTTAGTACAGGGTGGTTACCATAAGTGCTCGCACTTTTATTTGTATACGTGTACGTCTGTAGCTTTGTACACAATTGTTGTTGCTATAGTGCTTGCACGTGAATATGTGTGTACGTTTAGTGCTTTAGTTAAATACTTCTAGACAGTTCTTTGCATTAACCCTGTAGGAATATTTTTACGTAACACTGCCGCCCACTTAAGCCTATTCGTCCCGAATAGGCCCATCATCCGGCTTCCCATAGCTTGCGAGTCGTTCTAAATGTACAACTTTCATTTTTGACCTTGAGCTATTGTGTTTTTGTATTCTGTAGACGACATCGTTTAACCTTTTTATTACCGTGTATGGTCCCTCCCAGTGAGTCTGTAGTTTGGGAGATAATCCTATTTTCCGCTGTGGGTTGAAAAGTAGAACCAATTGACCCTCATTAAAGCCTTTAGAATTTGCAGCCCGGTCGTATCTAACTTTCATCTTATTACTGACCATTTTAATTCGGCTACGTACAAATTCATGTAGCTCATTTAAATTTTCTTGCCTTTGGAAAGGGCCAGTATCTGCTTCATTTCCTTGTGTAGGCTTGACGCCAAACTCTAAATCTCCGGGCAACTTTAACTCAGCTCCAAAGATAACTTTTGCAGGTGTTCGCGATGTTGTGTCATGCACAGCTGACCTGTAAGCTAATAGAAAGTCTGGAATGTGCTCGTCCCAGTCCTTTTGGTGCGCGCTAACCACTTTTCGCAAATATTCTTCTAATGTACGGTTGAATCTCTCTACCATGCCATCAGACTGTGGGTGAAGTGGTCTGGTTCTGGTTTTCTTTATCCCATAACGCTCGCACATGTTTTTAAATATGGCAGACTCAAAATTTCTACCTTGATCAGAGTGCAATTCAATAGGAACTCCATAGCGACATACCCAGTTGTTTACAAACGCGTCCACAACAGTTCTGGCTTCCTGGTTGGGTATGGCATAAACTTCTGGCCATTTGCTGAAATAGTCCATCATTACAAGAATATATCGATTCCCAGCGTTGCTGACTGGAAAAGGTCCTGCAACATCCATTGCTATCCTCTCAAATGGCGCTCCCGAGTTATATTTTTGCAGTAGACCCCGACTTCGTTTAGCTGGACCTTTAGCTTTCATGCACTGTGTGCAATTTGCTATCCATTCGGCTACGGCTTGTTGACATCCAATCCAATAAAAACGCTGTTTTAACTTTTCGAGCGTTTTTGTTACGCCCAGGTGACCACCGCTGGCTCCATTATGGAACTCCTTCAGCACCTCTCTCCTCTTGGATGTTGGGACCACGATCAGGTTGGAAACCGTCTTACCGTCTACACTTTCCCAGACACGATACAAACAACCATTTATCAACTTCAGGCTGTTCCACTGGGCCCAATACGATTTTACCAGTGGACTTTCAGCTGATATCTCATTACGTGTGGGTCTTCTATCCTCCTCTTTAGCCGCTATAATTTTTCCCAGTGCAGGATATGCCCGTTGCGCCTCTGACCAGTCTTCTTCCGTACCAATTTGTGTAAGCCTGACATCAATGACAGATTCTTTTGCTTCGACTTTTGAACAATGTCTGCACTTTAAGCTACAGGACCGCCGTGACAGAGCATCAGCATTATTATGCTTTGCACCCTTTCTGTGCTCAATGCTGAAATCGTAGCTCTGAAGACGTTCAATCCAGCGTGCTAGCTGCCCTTCAGGATTTTTAAACTGCAGTAGCCACCTGAGTGCAGAATGGTCAGTTCTTAACGTAAAATGTTGGCCATATAAGTATTTGTGAAAATGCTTAATGCACTCCAACACGGCCAGAAGCTCTCGTCGTGTCACACAGTAGTTTCTCTCCGGCTTCGACAGTATTCGGCTATAATAACCCACTACTCTTTCTGTTCCATTAATCACCTGTGATAGTACACCTCCTATTCCATATCCACTTGCATCGATATCTAACACAAATTTTTCCCCAGCAACTGGATATGCCAAGACTGGTGATGTGCATAATAAATCTTTTAGTGTCGGGAAAGCCTTTTCCTGCGATTCACTCCAATCGTATGGTTGCGACTTCTTTGTCAGCTCATGTAAGCTTGCAGCTATACTGGCAAAATTTGGCACAAAGCGTCTGTAGTATGTGCAAAGGCCCAAAAAGCTGCGCAATTCATGAAGATTTCTTGGATGAGGCCAGTCTTTTACTGCTCGTATTTTATCTTCATCTGTTGAGATACCATCTGCCGTAACTTTATGGCCCAGATACTTCACCTCTTTTTGGAATAGTGCTCACTTTTTGATGCTGAGTTTAAGTCCAGCCGATGATATGCGCTGAAAGACTTCATTCAGATTTTTAAGGTGTTCATCAAAAGTCTTCCCCATTACAATTATGTCATCAAGATACACCAAGCATGTTTTCCAGTGCAGTCCCTTTAATACTTGCTTCATGAGCCGCTCGAAAGTAGCCGGAGCATTGCAGAGTCCAAATGGCATAACATTAAACTGCCACAGACCATCGCATGCACTGAAAGCCGTTTTCTCCTTGTCTTTCTCTGCTATCTCCACCTGCCAATAGCCGCTTTGTAGATCTAATGTGGAGAACCATTTCGTTCCAGCAAGCGTGTCTAAGGTGTCGTCAATTCTTGGTAGCGGGTAACTGTACTTTTTAGTCACGTCGTTAAGTTTTCTATAATCGACGCAAAATCGAGTGCTGCCGTCCTTTTTCTTTACTAAAACTACCGGTGAACTCCAGGGACTTGAAGATTGTTCGATTACACCACACCGCTCCATTTCGTTGACCAACTCTTTTACCTCAGTTCGCTTAGCTAGTGGTATACTTCTGGCCGCCTGTTTTATTGGCCTTGCATCGCCAGTATTTATTTCATGTTTCACTATTGCCGTTCTCCAATGGCTTTGATTTTTCCCGACAAAAATGCAGGCGTGTCTTTTTAGCAGTTGTTTGGCCTTATTTCTATCAGGAGGCGATAGCCCTGCTACCCATTGCTCCACATGTGCCTGAAATTGTTCACGCTCCTTTGCAGAAATATTGGCAGGTTCTTGCTTTTCATCGCAGTTTATTATTGCCTCTGCTGGAGCACATTGACCTATTTCGGCATTCTTGTTGATGACTTTTTCTTGGAGTGATAAATTAAGTACCCTTATGGGGACCTTTCTTCCATTAATATCTCACTCTTAATTTCTGCTGGTTCTACTACCCACAACCGATTGTCCTCACAATCTCCCTCCATTCGTGCCCATATTACTGATTCAGACCGTGGTGGTAATGTCTGATTTTCTACAGCAAGCAGTTTCTTAACGTGCATCTGATTGTCATATCCAACATCAAGCGGTATTTCAACATTACGCCAAATCATCACTTGTTGCCCCATATGCAAGTTGATTCCGTGGCTTACCATAAAATCGGCTCCAATAATAACCTCGTCCATAATATCGGCAACAATAAATACGTGTCTCACACTGATATTGGCAATAGTCACCCTGGCCTCAGTCTTACCATAGACATTGGCAGGCTCCCCAGTAGCTGCACGTAGTCGTATATTGCTTATAGTTTCACATTTCCCGTTCACTACATCGGGCCTGATTATTGACTGTGACGCTCCCGTGTCTATGGTAAGGATGTGCTTTTCATCGTTGATGTATCCACATGCAGTAAGGTTGCTATTTTTCTGTTGCATCACTGATATGGAGATTGTGGGGCCGTCGTTTGTGGGAGCTAGCTCTTGCCCCTTAGTGCTAGCTCGTTTTAGTTTAACGGGGACTCCTGTGTTATTTGTGAGTACACCCGTTTATTGTTCCTTGATGGCGAAACAGATCTAGCTCTCTTTCTTGGCGCCTTGCAGTTGCGTTGGTAATGACCAACTTTGCCGCAGTTATAGCACTTATTATTGACTTTGTGCTCTTTCTCCGCCAATGCTTGTCTCATGGCCTCCTTAATGCTAGAGACTCTCATTTTCAGTATGGACTTCCATGTTCCGCACCTTGCACACCTGTGTCTTCAGAATCATCCTAGCAGCCTCCTGAGCCAGCGCAAATGAAACCATTTCTGCGAAGGTTGCCTTTTGCGTAGCACACACCGCAAGTTTAATATCAGGGTCACGGATGCCATTAACAAACGCCTCTGTTTTGACATGATCCAGGAATGGATGGGTTTCGCCTGTATACGTAAGCTGCACCAACCGCTCAATTTCCATTGCGAAATCTTGTAGAGACTCATTGGGCTTTTGTCCTCTACATCGCAATTCCATGCGGTATAGGTCACGCTTGTGTTCACCGCCATATTTGCGCTGAAGCGCCGCCATTATGTCATCAAAACTGTTTCTGCAGCCTACTGGTACAGTTTCGAGTACTTCTGCTTCCGCACCTTTTAAGGCCAAAACTAGCTCTATGGCCTTTTCTTCACTGTCCCATCCATTTCTGTTAGCCACTGTTTCGAACTGGAATTTGAAGATATTCAATGGTGCACTTCCATCGAAACAAGGCGTTTTTATTCTGCTGGAAACCTCTGGAGCAAAGCGCACTGGTCCGCCTTGACACTGAAGGTTGACGATTTTTGCTTCCAGTTCGTGCAATTTCTCGTCTACGTCTTTTATTTGTACCTCGACGACACCAATTTCTAAGCTATGCACTTTATTTTCTAGCTCTGAGATTTTCTCGTCAAACTTACTGACTTGTACTTCAATGCCATCTACTCTTCTATATAAGCCCTCAGAAATTTCTTGAAGTTTCTCATTTGTGGGTTTAACTTCAGCTAGAACTTTCTCATTGTTTAGCTTAGAAGACTCAGCATTAGCTCTAGAAAACTCCTGAAATCTGTCATCCATTTGCCCTAGAATTTTCTCCATCATAGTGGCTAGCATTGCGCTGATGTCTGTACTGGTTGGAGTACTAGTAGAAGGAGCAGATGCTTCTTCCATCTCATATTTCTCTTCAAATTCGTACGCTCCTATGTCAAAGCCACGACGCTTGAATTCATCTATCAGCCTCAGTCACACTTACTCAATTCCTTTTTGAGTTGCTCCACTTTTAGGTCTTCGAACTTCATTGTAGATTTTCTTCCCTTGTATTACAAAGTAATTATTTTCTAATTAATTTATTATTTTTACTTTAATTTTGCAATCCCACTTCTGACACCAAATGTTACGTTTAAATTTTATTAAACGTGTGAGTTCTTTTGATTGCTCAAAAATAAAAATAAATAACAAAACGATTTTCTTATTTGCAACTGAACTTCCTTTTATTCTTGAGTAAACCAATTACAACTTGTCTTTTCTTATTTACTTCTTAACGTTATTATCCACGGCACGATGTCTTTTACTTTCAACGATGTTCACTCTACTAAATTCCAATTTGTACTGACTGAATTCTCACATATGGCAGCTCTTTTTATACAACCAAAACCGGATCTAGAATATTCGTAAGTAGATGGTGTGGCAACATGCATGCATGTATTTAGTAAAGACCAACACAGAAGAAACGATATGGCCGTATAGGCGTGTTTGTTTATTGGTAGCCAGATGTTCAAACAGTCTTCTAGCATAATGGGGAAAATTCATGTCGCCGTTTCTAGATGTTTGTAGGTGATTCGATTGGCCGTTAGTCTTTGAATTTTCAAAGTAACGACTTGTATGTTGGTAGTGCAGTGTGCTATTTTTAGTACAGGGTGGTTACCATAAGTGCTCGCACTTTTATTTGTATACGTGTACGTCTGTAGCTTTGTACACAATTGTTGTTGCTATAGTGCTTGCACGTGAATATGTGTGTACGTTTAGTGCTTTAGTTAAATACTTCTAGACAGTTCTTTGCATTAACCCTGTAGGAATATTTTTACGTAACACTGCCGCCCACTTAAGCCTATTCGTCCCGAATAGGCCCATCATCCGGCTTCCCATAGCTTGCGAGTCGTTCTAAATGTACAACTTTCATTTTTGACCTTGAGCTATTGTGTTTTTGTATTCTGTAGACGACATCGTTTAACCTTTTTATTACCGTGTATGGTCCCTCCCAGTGAGTCTGTAGTTTGGGAGATAATCCTATTTTCCGCTGTGGGTTGAAAAGTAGAACCAATTGACCCTCATTAAAGCCTTTAGAATTTGCAGCCCGGTCGTATCTAACTTTCATCTTATTACTGACCATTTTAATTCGGCTACGTACAAATTCATGTAGCTCATTTAAATTTTCTTGCCTTTGGAAAGGGCCAGTATCTGCTTCATTTCCTCGTGTAGGCTTGACGCCAAACTCTAAATCTCCGGGCAACTTTAACTCAGCTCCAAAGATAACTTTTGCAGGTGTTCGCGATGTTGTGTCATGCACAGCTGACCTGTAAGCTAATAGAAAGTCTGGAATGTGCTCGTCCTAGTCCTTTTGGTGCGCGCTAACCACTTTTCGCAAATATTCTTCTAATGTACGGTTGAATCTCTCTACCATGCCATCAGACTGTGGGTGAAGTGGTCTGGTTCTGGTTTTCTTTATCCCATAACGCTCGCACATGTTTTTAAATATGGCAGACTCAAAATTTCTACCTTGATCAGAGTGCAATTCAATAGGAACTCCATAGCGACATACCCAGTTGTTTACAAACGCGTCCACAACAGTTCTGGCTTCCTGGTTGGGTATGGCATAAACTTCTGGCCATTTGCTGAAATAGTCCATCATTACAAGAATATATCGATTCCCAGCGTTGCTGACTGGAAAAGGTCCTGCAATATCCATTGCTATCCTCTCAAATGGCGCTCCCGAGTTATATGTTTGCAGTAGACCCCGACTTCGTTTAGCTGGACCTTTAGCTTTCATGCACTGTGTGCAATTTGCTATCCATTCGGCTACGGCTTGTTGACATCCAATCCAATAAAAACGCTGTTTTAACTTTTCGAGCGTTTTTGTTACGCCCAGGTGACCACCGCTGGCTCCATTATGGAACTCCTTCAGCACCTCTCTCCTCTTGGATGTTGGGACCACGATCAGGTTGGAAACCGTCTTACCGTCTACACTTTCCCAGACACGATACAAACAACCATTTATCAACTTCAGGCTGTTCCACTGGGCCCAATACGATTTTACCAGTGGACTTTCAGCTGATATCTCATTACGTGTGGGTCTTCTATCCTCCTCTTTAGCCGCTATAATTTTTCCCAGTGCAGGATATGCCCGTTGCGCCTCTGACCAGTCTTCTTCCGTACCAATTTGTGTAAGCCTGACATCAATGACAGATTCTTTTGCTTCGACTTTTGAACAATGTCTGCACTTTAAGCTACAGGACCGCCGTGACAGAGCATCAGCATTATTATGCTTTGCACCCTTTCTGTGCTCAATGCTGAAATCGTAGCTCTGAAGACGTTCAATCCAGCGTGCTAGCTGCCCTTCAGGATTTTTAAACTGCAGTAGCCACCTGAGTGCAGAATGGTCAGTTCTTAACGTAAAATGTTGGCCATATAAGTATTTGTGAAAATGCTTAATGCACTCCAACACGGCCAGAAGCTCTCGTCGTGTCACACAGTAGTTTCTCTCGGGCTTCGACAGTATTCGGCTATAATAACCCACTACTCTTTCTGTTCCATTAATCACCTGTGATAGTACACCTCCTATTCCATATAATAATAAATCTTTTAGTGTCGGGAAAGCCTTTTCCTGCGATTCACTCCAATCGTATGGTTGCGACTTCTTTGTCAGCTCATGTAAGCTTGCAGCTATACTGGCAAAATTTGGCACAAAGCGTCTGTAGTATGTGCAAAGGCCCAAAAAGCTGCGCAATTCATGAAGATTTCTTGGATGAGGCCAGTCTTTTACTGCTCGTATTTTATCTTCATCTGTTGAGATACCATCTGCCGTAACTTTATGGCCCAGATACTTCACCTCTTTTTGGAATAGTGCTCACTTTTTGATGCTGAGTTTAAGTCCAGCCGATGATATGCGCTGAAAGACTTCATTCAGATTTTTAAGGTGTTCATCAAAAGTCTTCCCCATTACAATTATGTCATCAAGATACACCAAGCATGTTTTCCAGTGCAGTTCCTTTAATACTTGCTTCATGAGCCGTTCGAAAGTAGCCGGAGCATTGCAGAGTCCAAATGGCATAATATTAAACTGCCACAGACCATCGCATGCACTGAAAGCCGTTTTCTCCTTGTCTTTCTCTGCTATCTCCACCTGCCAATAGCCGCTTTGTAGATCTAATGTGGAGAACCATTTCGTTCCAGCAAGCGTGTCTAAGGTGTCGTCAATTCTTGGTAGCGGGTAACTGTACTTTTTAGTCACGTCGTTAAGTTTTCTATAATCGACGCAAAATCGAGTGCTGCCGTCCTTTTTCTTTACTAAAACTACCGGTGAACTCCAGGGACTTGAAGATTGTTCGATTACACCACACCGCTCCATTTCGTTGACCAACTCTTTTACCTCAGTTCGCTTAGCTAGTGGTATACTTCTGGGCGCCTGTTTTATTGGCCTTGCATCGCCAGTATTTATTTCATGTTTCACTATTGCCGTTCTCCAATGGCTTTGATTTTTCCCGACAAAAATGCAGGCGTGTCTTTTTAGCAGTTGTTTGGCCTTATTTCTATCAGGAGGCGATAGCCCTGCTACCCATTGCTCCACATGTGCCTGAAATTGTTCACGCTCCTTTGCAGAAATATTGGCAGGTTCTTGCTTTTCATCGCAGCTTATTATTGCCTCTGCTGGAGCACATTGACCTATTTCGGCATTCTTGTTGATGACTTTTTCTTGGAGTGATAAATTAAGTACCCTTATGGGGACCTTTCTTCCATTGCAAGTTTTTACGAGGGCTTTTGCTGTTAATATCTCACTCTTAATTTCTCCCTCCATTCGTGCCCATATTACTGATTCAGACCGTGGTGGTAATGTCTGATTTTCTACAGCAAGCAGTTTCTTAACGTGCATCTGATTGTCATATCCAACATCAAGCGGTATTTCAACATTACGCCAAATCATCACTTGTTGCCCCATATGCAAGTTGATTCCGTGGCTTACCATAAAATCGGCTCCAATAATAACCTCGTCCATAATATCGGCAACAATAAATACGTGTCTCACACTGATATTGGCAATAGTCACCCTGGCCTCAGTCTTACCATAGACATTGGCAGGCTCCCCAGTAGCTGCACGTAGTCGTATATTGCTTATAGTTTCACATTTCCCGTTCACTACATCGGGCCTGATTATTGACTGTGACGCTCCCGTGTCTATGGTAAGGATGTGCTTTTCATCGTTGATGTATCCACATGCAGTAAGGTTGCTATTTTTCTGTTGCATCACTGATATGGAGATTGTGGGGCCGTCGTTTGTGGGAGCTAGCTCTTGCCCCTTAGTGCTAGCTCGTTTTAGTTTAACGGGGACTCCTGTGTTATTTGTGAGTACACCCGTTTATTGTTCCTTGATGGCGAAACAGATCTAGCTCTCTTTCTTGGCACCTTGCAGTTGCGTTGGTAATGACCAACTTTGCCGCAGTTATAGCACTTATTATTGACTTTGTGCTCTTTCTCCGCCAATGCTTGTCTCATGGCCTCCTTAATGCTAGAGACTCTCATTTTCAGTATGGACTTCCATGTTCCGCACCTTGCACACCTGTGGCTTCAGAATCATCCTAGCAGCCTCCTGAGCCAGCGCAAATGAAACCATTTCTGCGAAGGTTGCCTTTTGCGTAGCACACACCGCAAGTTTAATATCAGGGTCACGGATGCCATTAACAAACGCCTCTGTTTTGACATGATCCAGGAATGGATGGGTTTCGCCTGGATACGTAAGCTGCACCAACCGCTCAATTTCCATTGCGAAATCTTGTAGAGACTCATTGGGCTTTTGTCCTCTACATCGCAATTCCATGCGGTATAGGTCACGCTTGTGTTCACCGCCATATTTGCGCTGAAGCGCCGCCATTATGTCATCAAAACTGTTTCTGCAGCCTACTGGTACAGTTTCGAGTACTTCTGCTGCCGCACCTTTTAAGGCCAAAACTAGCTCTATGGCCTTTTCTTCACTGTCCCATCCATTTCTGTTAGCCACTGTTTCGAACTGGAATTTGAAGATATTCAATGGTGCACTTCCATCGAAACAAGCCGTTTTTATTCTGCTGGAAACCTCTGGAGCAAAGCGCACTGGTCCGCCTTGACACTGAAGGTTGACGATTTTTGCTTCCAGTTCGTGCAATTTCTCGTCTACGTCTTTTATTTGTACCTCGACGACACCAATTTCTAAGCTATGCACTTTATTTTCTAGCTCTGAGATTTTCTCGTCAAACTTACTGACTTGTACTTCAATGCCATCTACTCTTCTATATAAGCCCTCAGAAATTTCTTGAAGTTTCTCATTTGTGGCTTTAACTTCAGCTAGAACTTTCTCATTGTTTAGCTTAGAAGACTCAGCATTAGCTCTAGAAAACTCCTGAAATCTGTCATCCATTTGCCCTAGAATTTTCTCCATCATAGTGGCTAGCATTGCGCTGATGTCTGTACTGGTTGGAGTACTAGTAGAAGGAGCAGATGCTTCTTCCATCTCATATTTCTCTTCAAATTCGTACGCTCCTATGTCAAAGCCACGACGCTTGAATTCATCTATCAGCCTCAGTCACACTTACTCAATTCCTTTTTGAGTTGCTCCACTTTTAGGTCTTCGAACTTCATTGTAGATTTTCTTCCCTTGTATTACAAAGTAATTATTTTCTAATTAATTTATTATTTTTACTTTAATTTTGCAATCCCACTTCTGACACCAAATGTTACGTTTAAATTTTATTAAACGTGAGTTCTTTTGATTGCTCAAAAATAAAAATAAATAACAAAACGATTTTCTTATTTGCAACTGAACTTCCTTTTATTCTTGAGTAAACCAATTACAACTTGTCTTTTCTTATTTACTTCTTAACGTTATTATCCACGGCACGATGTCTTTTACTTTCAACGATGTTCACTCTACTAAATTCCAATTTGTACTGACTGAATTCTCACATATGGCAGCTCTTTTTATACAACCAAAACCGGATCTAGAATATTCGTAAGTAGATGGTGTGGCAACATGCATGCATGTATTTAGTAAAGACCAACACAGAAGAAACGATATGGCCGTATAGGCGTGTTTGTTTATTGGTAGCCAGATGTTCAAACAGTCTTCTAGCATAATGGGGAAAATTCATGTCGCCGTTTCTAGATGTTTGTAGGTGATTCGATTGGCCGTTAGTCTTTGAATTTTCAAAGTAACGACTTGTATGTTGGTAGTGCAGTGTGCTATTTTTAGTACAGGGTGGTTACCATAAGTGCTCGCAATTTTTTTGTATACGTGTACGTCTGTAGCTTTGTACACAATTGTTGTTGCTATAGTGCTTGCACGTGAATATGTGTGTACGTTTAGTGCTTTAGTTAAATACTTCTAGACAGTTCTTTGCATTAACCCTGTAGGAATATTTTTACGTAACACTGCCGCCCACTTAAGCCTATTCGTCCCGAATAGGCCCATCATCCGGCTTCCCATAGCTTGCGAGTCGTTCTAAATGTACAACTTTCATTTTTGACCTTGAGCTATTGTGTTTTTGTATTCTGTAGACGACATCGTTTAACCTTTTTATTACCGTGTATGGTCCCTCCCAGTGAGTCTGTAGTTTGGGAGATAATCCTATTTTCCGCTGTGGGTTGAAAAGTAGAACCAATTGACCCTCATTAAAGCCTTTAGAATTTGCAGCCCGGTCGTATCTAACTTTCATCTTATTACTGACCATTTTAATTCGGCTACGTACAAATTCATGTAGCTCATTTAAATTTTCTTGCCTTTGGAAAGGGCCAGTATCTGCTTCATTTCCTTGTGTAGGCTTGACGCCAAACTCTAAATCTCCGGGCAACTTTAACTCAGCTCCAAAGATAACTTTTGCAGGTGTTCGCGATGTTGTGTCATGCACAGCTGACCTGTAAGCTAATAGAAAGTCTGGAATGTGCTCGTCCTAGTCCTTTTGGTGCGCGCTAACCACTTTTCGCAAATATTCTTCTAATGTACGGTTGAATCTCTCTACCATGCCATCAGACTGTGGGTGAAGTGGTCTGGTTCTGGTTTTCTTTATCCCATAACGCTCGCACATGTTTTTAAATATGGCAGACTCAAAATTTCTACCTTGATCAGAGTGCAATTCAATAGGAACTCCATAGCGACATACCCAGTTGTTTACAAACGCGTCCACAACAGTTCTGGCTTCCTGGTTGGGTATGGCATAAACTTCTGGCCATTTGCTGAAATAGTCCATCATTACAAGAATATATCGATTCCCAGCGTTGCTGACTGGAAAAGGTCCTGCAACATCCATTGCTATCCTCTCAAATGGCGCTCCCGAGTTATATTTTTGCAGTAGACCCCGACTTCGTTTAGCTGGACCTTTAGCTTTCATGCACTGTGTGCAATTTGCTATCCATTCGGCTACGGCTTGTTGACATCCAATCCAATAAAAACGCTGTTTTAACTTTTCGAGCGTTTTTGTTACGCCCAGGTGACCACCGCTGGCTCCATTATGGAACTCCTTCAGCACCTCTCTCCTCTTGGATGTTGGGACCACGATCAGGTTGGAAACCGTCTTACCGTCTACACTTTCCCAGACACGATACAAACAACCATTTATCAACTTCAGGCTGTTCCACTGGGCCCAATACGATTTTACCAGTGGACTTTCAGCTGATATCTCATTACGTGTGGGTCTTCTATCCTCCTCTTTAGCCGCTATAATTTTTCCCAGAGCAGGATATGCCCGTTGCGCCTCTGACCAGTCTTCTTCCGTACCAATTTGTGTAAGCCTGACATCAATGACAGATTCTTTTGCTTCGACTTTTGAACAATGTCTGCACTTTAAGCTACAGGACCGCCGTGACAGAGCATCAGCATTATTATGCTTTGCACCCTTTCTGTGCTCAATGCTGAAATCGTAGCTCTGAAGACGTTCAATCCAGCGTGCTAGCTGCCCTTCAGGATTTTTAAACTGCAGTACCCACCTGAGTGCAGAATGGTCAGTTCTTAACGTAAAATGTTGGCCATATAAGTATTTGTGAAAATGCTTAATGCACTCCAACACGGCCAGAAGCTCTCGTCGTGTCACACAGTAGTTTCTCTCGGGCTTCGACAGTATTCGGCTATAATAACCCACTACTCTTTCTGTTCCATTAATCACCTGTGATAGTACACCTCCTATTCCATATAATAATAAATCTTTTAGTGTCGGGAAAGCCTTTTCCTGCGATTCACTCCAATCGTATGGTTGCGACTTCTTTGTCAGCTCATGTAAGCTTGCAGCTATACTGGCAAAATTTGGCACAAAGCGTCTGTAGTATGTGCAAAGGCCCAAAAAGCTGCGCAATTCATGAAGATTTCTTGGATGAGGCCAGTCTTTTACTGCTCGTATTTTATCTTCATCTGTTGAGATACCATCTGCCGTAACTTTATGGCCCAGATACTTCACCTCTTTTTGGAATAGTGCTCACTTTTTGATGCTGAGTTTAAGTCCAGCCGATGATATGCGCTGAAAGACTTCATTCAGATTTTTAAGGTGTTCATCAAAAGTCTTCCCCATTACAATTATGTCATCAAGATACACCAAGCATGTTTTCCAGTGCAGTTCCTTTAATACTTGCTTCATGAGCCGCTCGAAAGTAGCCGGAGCATTGCAGAGTCCAAATGGCATAATATTAAACTGCCACAGACCATCGCATGCACTGAAAGCCGTTTTCTCCTTGTCTTTCTCTGCTATCTCCACCTGCCAATAGCCGCTTTGTAGATCTAATGTGGAGAACCATTTCGTTCCAGCAAGCGTGTCTAAGGTGTCGTCAATTCTTGGTAGCGGGTAACTGTACTTTTTAGTCACGTCGTTAAGTTTTCTATAATCGACGCAAAATCGAGTGCTGCCGTCCTTTTTCTTTACTAAAACTACCGGTGAACTCCAGGGACTTGAAGATTGTTCGATTACACCACACCGCTCCATTTCGTTGACCAACTCTTTTACCTCAGTTCGCTTAGCTAGTGGTATACTTCTGGGCGCCTGTTTTATTGGCCTTGCATCGCCAGTATTTATTTCATGTTTCACTATTGCCGTTCTCCAATGGCTTTGATTTTTCCCGACAAAAATGCAGGCGTGTCTTTTTAGCAGTTGTTTGGCCTTATTTCTATCAGGAGGCGATAGCCCTGCTACCCATTGCTCCACATGTGCCTGAAATTGTTCACGCTCCTTTGCAGAAATATTGGCAGGTTCTTGCTTTTCATCGCAGCTTATTATTGCCTCTGCTGGAGCACATTGACCTATTTCGGCATTCTTGTTGATGACTTTTTCTTGGAGTGATAAATTAAGTACCCTTATGGGGACCTTTCTTCCATTGCAAGTTTTTACGAGGGCTTTTGCTGTTAATATCTCACTCTTAATTTCTCCCTCCATTCGTGCCCATATTACTGATTCAGACCGTGGTGGTAATGTCTGATTTTCTACAGCAAGCAGTTTCTTAACGTGCATCTGATTGTCATATCCAACATCAAGCGGTATTTCAACATTACGCCAAATCATCACTTGTTGCCCCATATGCAAGTTGATTCCGTGGCTTACCATAAAATCGGCTCCAATAATAACCTCGTCCATAGTATCGGCAACAATAAATACGTGTCTCACACTGATATTGGCAATAGTCACCCTGGCCTCAGTCTTACCATAGACATTGGCAGGCTCCCCAGTAGCTGCACGTAGTCGTATATTGCTTATAGTTTCACATTTCCCGTTCACTACATCGGGCCTGATTATTGACTGTGACGCTCCCGTGTCTATGGTAAGGATGTGCTTTTCATCGTTGATGTATCCACATGCAGTAAGGTTGCTATTTTTCTGTTGCATCACTGATATGGAGATTGTGGGGCCGTCGTTTGTGGGAGCTAGCTCTTGCCCCTTAGTGCTAGCTCGTTTTAGTTTAACGGGGACTCCTGTGTTATTTGTGAGTACACCCGTTTATTGTTCCTTGATGGCGAAACAGATCTAGCTCTCTTTCTTGGCACCTTGCAGTTGCGTTGGTAATGACCAACTTTGCCGCAGTTATAGCACTTATTATTGACTTTGTGCTCTTTCTCCGCCAATGCTTGTCTCATGGCCTCCTTAATGCTAGAGACTCTCATTTTCAGTATGGACTTCCATGTTCCGCACCTTGCACACCTGTGGCTTCAGAATCATCCTAGCAGCCTCCTGAGCCAGCGCAAATGAAACCATTTCTGCGAAGGTTGCCTTTTGCGTAGCACACACCGCAAGTTTAATATCAGGGTCACGGATGCCATTAACAAACGCCTCTGTTTTGACATGATCCAGGAATGGATGGGTTTCGCCTGGATACGTAAGCTGCACCAACCGCTCAATTTCCATTGCGAAATCTTGTAGAGACTCATTGGGCTTTTGTCCTCTACATCGCAATTCCATGCGGTATAGGTCACGCTTGTGTTCACCGCCATATTTGCGCTGAAGCGCCGCCATTATGTCATCAAAACTGTTTCTGCAGCCTACTGGTACAGTTTCGAGTACTTCTGCTGCCGCACCTTTTAAGGCCAAAACTAGCTCTATGGCCTTTTCTTCACTGTCCCATCCATTTCTGTTAGCCACTGTTTCGAACTGGAATTTGAAGATATTCAATGGTGCACTTCCATCGAAACAAGCCGTTTTTATTCTGCTGGAAACCTCTGGAGCAAAGCGCACTGGTCCGCCTTGACACTGAAGGTTGACGATTTTTGCTTCCAGTTCGTGCAATTTCTCGTCTACGTCTTTTATTTGTACCTCGACGACACCAATTTCTAAGCTATGCACTTTATTTTCTAGCTCTGAGATTTTCTCGTCAAACTTACTGACTTGTACTTCAATGCCATCTACTCTTCTATATAAGCCCTCAGAAATTTCTTGAAGTTTCTCATTTGTTGCTTTAACTTCAGCTAGAACTTTCTCATTGTTTAGCTTAGAAGACTCAGCATTAGCTCTAGAAAACTCCTGAAATCTGTCATCCATTTGCCCTAGAATTTTCTCCATCATAGTGGCTAGCATTGCGCTGATGTCTGTACTGGTTGGAGTACTAGTAGAAGGAGCAGATGCTTCTTCCATCTCATATTTCTCTTCAAATTCGTACGCTCCTATGTCAAAGCCACGACGCTTGAATTCATCTATCAGCCTCTTTTGAAGTTCTGACTTATTACCTGTTGTCGGCAGGTCACACTTACTCAATTCCTTTTTGAGTTGCTCCACTTTTAGGTCTTCGAACTTCATTGTAGATTTTCTTCCCTTGTATTACAAAGTAATTATTTTCTAATTAATTTATTATTTTTACTTTAATTTTGCAATCCCACTTCTGACACCAAATGTTACGTTTAAATTTTATTAAACGTGTGAGTTCTTTTGATTGCTCAAAAATAAAAATAAATAACAAAACGATTTTCTTATTTGCAACTAAACTTCCTTTTATTCTTGACTAAACCAATTACAACTTGTCTTTTCTTATTTACTTCTTAACGTTATTATCCACGGCACGATGTCTTTTACTTTCAACGATGTTCACTCTACTAAATTCCAATTTGTACTGACTGAATTCTCACATATGGCAGCTCTTTTTATACAACCAAAACCGGATCTAGAATATTCGTAAGTAGATGGTGTGGCAACATGCATGCATGTATTTAGTAAAGACCAACAAAGAAGAAACGATATGGCCGTATAGGCGTGTTTGTTTATTGGTAGCCAGATGTTCAAACAGTCTTCTAGCATAATGGGGAAAATTCATGTCGCCGTTTCTAGATGTTTGTAGGTGATTCGATTGGCCGTTAGTCTTTGAATTTTCAAAGTAACGACTTGTATGTTGGTAGTGCAGTGTGCTATTTTTAGTACAGGGTGGTTACCATAAGTGCTCGCACTTTTATTTGTATACATGTACGTCTGTAGCTTTGTACACAATTGTTGTTGCTATAGTGCTTGCACGTGAATATGTGTGTACGTTTAGTGCTTTAGTTAAATACTTCTAGACAGTTCTTTGCATTAACCCTGTAGGAATATTTTTACGTAACAATATAAATGATCAACAAAAAATATTTTGGTGACTTAATTAAATTTGCTTTTGTGGGCACAACTCGACTGCTTCTGAAAGGATGTTTTCGGACTTAAGTTTTGTCAAAACTTGTTTTATCTATCCACTCATGTATTAAATTATATTTTATTTATATTACTTGAAACTTGTTAAGAAAATCTAGCTTTATAACCCTGTATTGCGCCCCAGTTAGAAGTTTCAATGATACATATGCAAAGAAGATAACGACAATACAAAATTTTTTGATTAAGTCGACTTAAGCGATTATTCCATGTAGCCACACACATTTCTTCACTGAAGTATAAAATAGAATGGGATATGGAATGGAGCTTAATATAAAAAGAGCGATATCAATTCTTTTTCGAAATCGGCCTTTAAACGTTTTCTGGAAGACAACGTATAATTACATCCTTCTTGAAGATCTTAGTTCGTTACAATTAAAAATCAAGGACTTATGGCAACTTTAAAATTATTTCTTCGTATAAATTCTTTAGTTTTTCTTCATTTTTTTACTTCTATAAAATATTGAAAATTCGAGTTCCGCATTTTTAAAATTAAGCCATCGATACATATTTCCGGACATGCACAAGCTGTCACAAGACTAGGAGACAAATTAAGGCATCGAGTGACTTGAGATATTTACACAATAAATTAAAAAACCAATTAATTGTAATTCAGCTTTGAATAAATATATGAAAAATAAGCCGTATCACAGATTCTGGATTAAACATTCCGTTCAATGTTCATTTTGGTGCTTCAGATTCCGATCGTTTTCATCAATCCGAAAGAAATGGTAAAATCGTTTTTATCTTGTAAGTGTGGCAATATAATTTTGTAGGAAAGCATAATGTGGCATATGTTTAGGCGTTTTAATTTTTTTTGTATGCATATTTTAATTTTGCCTTGTATTTTTTTGTTTTGTGTGCTGCCAACATGAAGATTTTGATAAAGTAAATACAAAAATGGTATTGCAATACTAAAGAAACCAATTCCGTACATTTGGTTCTGTTGATTTTATTTGTGTAATGACTTGAGAAATTTACATAAGGTCTGTTCAATTACTTTCTCAGCAGAAACTAGCAACGATAGAGTAAGGGCAGCGTTGTCAACTTGGTGCGTTTCGCACTATTTTGAGTGCTTTTTGAAATTTTTTGTGCGAAAAAGTACTTAGTTGGTGCGGTGGCACCAACGCAAATTGAACACGACAGTGGCTTAAAACTGAAAAATTTTTCTTGTGAAACTTTTTTTTTTATTTTAACAAACACAACCCGCAAAGCGATTAGCTTGTCTGCAGAAAACACCCAGAGTCTATGGTGGGAAGCGAACCCATAACCTCTGGACTGAGAAGCTAGCATCGCTACCACTCAGTCACAGGGGCACTCTACCAACTTCCTGATAGTATTAATTACCATATTAATAGTAATGATGTTACAAAACACACAATTTGAAATTAAATCTTTTTATGACCCTGTGATAACAATAATGATGAAATTATTAGCTTTAATAAAGTTTTAAGCAGAATTTATAAAACTAATGTACGAAAATTTATAATTTTTAACAAATTAATGTGTGTAAGTCATATATTTCTTTAGTTGAGATATTCAATACATTACATATGAACAAATCCAAATATATTTTTTATTTTTCCGACAGTTCAATTAATCTAAAAAAATTTCTCATTTACAAAAAAATAATATTATACTTTTTATGAAAATTATTAATTCAATAAACATTTTCAAATTAAAAAGAAAAGAAATTCTAAGCTTGGTGCGTTTTTTTGTAAATATCGCGCTTTTTTCTCCATTTTGGTGCGTTTTGAAATTTCAAAGTTGATAAACTTTATTTTTGTGTAACAATTATGTGTAAAAAATTTAAATATCACTTCCGGCGCGACAGGATTCTTTACACTGGATAAGTTTGGCCACAAATACCTCTCGCTTTTTTTTTAACTCTACACTTAAAGTTGCAAGTATTTATTTAATAAAATTTTTCACAATATTTAATTATCTTTTGTTTTAATGTGAAATCACTGTTTTTGCACTAAATTTAGCTTTTTGCTAAACATTTTTGCAAAATTGCTTCATTTTTCTGTTCCTATTTTAATTGTTTCATAGCAAAGCAGCAGGTTTAAACTAGGAAAGTAACGATACGCCGTTTTGCCGATCCGATACACAAAAATAAATATCGACGATACCGATTTCGATACGCATATTGAATTTAAGTTAAAATTAACAAAACCTTTTGTTATACAAAATTATAGTGTAAGAGATTATTAATATTTAAATATGATATTTGAATTCATTCTTAACCAAAAACAAATTATTTTTTTTAATACATACATGATTAAGCATTGAGAGAACATGTTGTCACTACTATGGTGCAAAGCAAAACAAAACAAGCGTTTAATTTTTCTGTTTAGACTTTATGTTCTCCTTTTAATATGTTATTTCTTAGTTTTTATGCAAAAAAATCGTTGAAAGTTGAATTGTTTGTTCCAAACAGCTCTAAAAAAATTTAAAAAGTATCACGGTATCGATATATCGGCAAATCAGAAATATCGCCGATATATCGGAATCGGTATTCGTTACATCCCTAGTTTAAACATACTCTTCTCTTCTTCTTTCGATTCAGTTTTTTTGCAGAATACCTCTTTTCGATCCGTGCGTAAATGAATGCAGGAACGTAATCGAAATGCAGAATAGGGGTGAATTAGTTTATGTACATTGAAAGTAAAAAAACAATGCTAAGCGCCACTGTTCTGTGTATGGAATTGATTTAAAATCGTACGATAATTTTCTCCCTATATGATATATGAAAATTCATGTACATATATATGTACATAGTATATCATAAAAAAATCTTTAAGTCTGAACAAATATTTCTATTATAGTAGTTTTTTTAAACCGTGCGATTTCAAATCAAGTCGTTTTACAGAACGGTGCCGAAAGACTAATAAATGATTACATAATGTGTGATAAAATTTTATTTCAAATTCATAAAAGTATTGCATCAACGGCAAACATTCCAACTATTTACATATTTGCACGCGACAATTTTTAATGCTAAATTCAATATTTTGCAAAGTTGTGATTATCCGCAGAAAGCACAATAAAATAATAAAATAAAATAAAAAAAATTAGATTTTCCCTAGATTTAAAATAATAATAATAATAAAACTATTTAATTTTCTTGATTTAGTTTTTTATTTATGTACGATTATGTATAAGTACAATCACACCAGTAAATACTAATTGCAGGCTTACCTAAAAAGAGAACAAAAAATGCAATTTTTTATTAATTCAGTAACAAAAACTAAGAGTAGAAAAAGTAAATTGAATAAATTATTACACATAAATGGATTGCATTAGCATATATCGTCGGCTGGTTATTGGTTTGCGGACAGTATATTCAAAATACATTATGTCTGCAGCAAACCAATAACCAACAGGCGATATGTACATACTAGGATATTCAATCGGTTAACCGTTAATCTGTTAATTACTACCCGATTAACTGAACGGTTAATTTAAAATTCACTTTTTTCGATTAACGGTTAAACCGGTTAAATTCAGTCGATTAACCGACATAAAAAATTTGTGATATTTTGTAGTATTACAACTTGTTTTGTACGTAAATAATTATTTGTTTCGTCTCATTTACAAAAGGTGAGTGTTTAGAAATAATTATTCATACAAACAAAGACGAATGTTCAGTGATCCTAAATTAAGTAAAACTTCAAAGTCTTTGGACATGGCTATAAAAAAGTTTACGAGAGACTCTGGTACTCTAACTAGAGGGAATTATTAAGTTTGTATTTAATACATAACTTAATATAAGCCAATAGTACTGTTGCCAGCAATTTAATTAAGGATTAGATTTAATGAGAGACAGTACAATAACGAAAGCTAAGAAATTCAGAAATTAAGTTTTTTGCAGATCCTTCGTCGCTGAACCCTTTTATTATGAGTCAGATGATGATCCGCCAACAGAAGAAACTATCGATAGTAAAACAATAAATGTTCTAACAAAATTAACCGAATTAGTTTAAGAATTTTTATATGTTTTAGGTTTTACTAATAAAATCAAATTAATAAATAATTCATGCAATTTTATTTGTAGAAAACACTTGATTATGGAAAAACTTTATTAATCGGTTACCCGGTTAATACCGAAATTAACCGATTAAGCAAAAACCTCGATTAATTAATCGAGCGATTAACCGATTAAAGCAAAATCCCGATTAATTGAATACCCTAATGTATATAAATACGTGTGCACGTATGTATGTAATCAGTCGTTAAGCAGCTCTGGGTCGGGGAACATCTCTCGTGTCATCAATTATTTCTTAAGTGCGGTCAGGCTTGTGTGTGTTGTTTGGCCTTCGAGAGTTTTTCGTCTCGCTCGCACTGGTTGACTGATCTTTAACAACCATGTTGCCTACTTCCTATGTGAAGGCATATATCGTGTACAGTCAGTCACAATACCTTTTAAAATACTATTAATACCATCTTGGGCATATGGTCTACGTTACTCCGCCCATATTTGTGCAACACCATATTATGCAAATTTACTTTGCATTAATATGTTTAATAAATAAATAAACATGTACATATGTAAGAACTATTGACAATAATTTCGAAATTCATTAAGAAAAAAATTAATTATTTTCTGTACGCACTGATAGTGCTAATGTAATGGTGAACAATAAAATAGCGTTTCGTGAATTTGTTTGTATAAAAAGCGGTTTTATCATATATGTACATATATTAACAGCCTTTAATCTCAAAAAATTTCAATTAAATGAATAATATGTAAGTTGCCCATAGAAAATGCTGAATACGTCCATATATTTTATTATTTATGTATACAAATTCTAGTGATAAAGTTGTCTTGCTAGATTTTGCTTTTTTGACCGATATGAAAATTAGTTAGTCAATCAATTCATGAACTACAAGGTATTGTCAAAAACATTCTTGAACGGCTTTATTAGTTCAGCAATTCAGAGTAAAATGAACACATTAATATTCATTGTCGTCTAGTTAGAAACAACTACACAAACTGCTTACATGAATAGTCTATTATCAAAATGGTAACCCTGTTTACAGAAAATAAGGGACTACACAACCTTCGCATATGAATGATCAAACAAGACCAGGGCTGCCGCTTTTGGTTATTTCTAACCAAAAGTGGTTATTTTTTTCTTTAATGTGGAGATGTGAATATTTTTCTCATATTGGTTATTTTTTTTTTGCCAAAATAATGATACACATGTACATATTTTTTATGTTATACTTTTTAAGCTTTTATGTTCTTCAATTTTTAGTATTGCTACCAAGGCAACTGAAAATAAGACAGCTGTGACTAAAATCGCTAGTGCAGCCAGCTGTTATGAATTCGCCTTGATTGCTTCTCACTTGTTTACAATACTTTTCGTTTACAACACTGTCAACAACTTTTAATTTAAGTAAATAGTCGTAACTCTTTACTACAGAGCACTATGTGATCCATAGGAGGTGAGTTTGCTTATCAGCCCGTATCGCCTCCTTCCAATAAAAAAATGGTCACATCTTGGAAAATCTGAATTAGTTGGACAAATTTAGTTTTTCGAAAATCTCCTGAAAACTCGAACTTCCAGTAAATCTGGGCTTGCACGGTTTTAGAGTGCTATGTGGTCTATAATAGGTGACCATTTTTGTCCGCCTGCATTGCCTCCTTCCCAAGAAAAGTGGGTAACCCTCAGAAAATTCCAAGTAGAAAACTTGACGATATTTCGTTCAAATTCATGTTTTTCAGAAATAGATTCATGGGCTTTAATAAAGGAACACCTTATCTATAAATTTGCATTAATGTTTCCCGTCTCGGTTGCATCATTTAATGGAAAAGTCCTTTGGAAAGGCATAAGTCGAATTTTTATAGCTTAACAGAGCTCTGTTAAAGCACAAGGTTTGTGTCAAGGGTTATAAATTTTAAAATTTAACATAACACACATTCAAACTATAATACTGTGAACTGCAAGTTTTGTTTACTTTGGGTCTTATGCAAAAAAAATTAACAGCGCTTTGCAAAGCAATGTTAAGTAAAGTTGTATTCTAAAAAAAAATATTATATCAAATTTCTAAAGTAGGTCCCCACGTTTGTTGAGATATAAGTTGATATTTTCAAAATTTGTATTTTGTTCCTCAAATATTTTTGTTAAAATAGCACATATTTATTCATGTTACATCTGAAAATGAAGCTAAAAGTGGTAGTTCCTAGCTTAGATTTACTATTTCTGTCATGTAATGGAAATCATCATCAAATTATCCAACTGATTCAAAATACATGCTAAAATCCATAAAAAAATTTTAAAATAAATACAATTGTAGAAAAATTTTTTAGTGATGCACATACAATCAAAACAAATCGAAAACAGCTGGATATTCAAATACTCATTTCATTCGAATAAAAGAAATTGTGATAATTCTTCTTTGTTCCTCATATTTATTTACGTATACTTCATGGAAATGTTTATCTGGTTTCCTACCATGTCAGAAGCTCATACTGCTTAAATTAGGTTGCTTTACTTCAAGAAAATAAAAATGTATGTAATAAAATAAAAAAATATTTGAATACCCGAATGAAATTGTATTCGATTTTGTTCATCATAAGCTGTGAAGTGGTTGTTGAACACGGTGGTGTTACCAGTATTTATTATTAAATAACAAAATAATTAAAGTTGTATGTTGAATACAATTTCTTAACAAAGCAATGTTAGCCTTAAAGTGCTTGGCAACTACTATTAACTTTAAAGCTATAGTAAAATTTTTTTTTGCATAAGTTTATATTTAAAAAAACTTTTATTTTTTATATACATACATGTACAAGCGTTAACTTATTACATACATACATATGTATGTAGGTAAAAGAATTATATTTGTTTTGTTGTTATTATTATTAACTGTATTCAAATCACATGAGTTACATTATAAATATGTATGCATTTTCAATCCCAGTTAAAAAAATGGAAGTCATTCTAGTGGTAATAAATTTTCATTGCTTCCAAAAAATCGATATTTTTAATTTGTGGAGAGTGAGCAAACAACAATGTAGAAGCTTATTTTAGTCATATAAAACCTTGTAACTCCTCCATAGTGTTAGAAAATACTTACCAGAATTAAAAAAAATTATTTTTATAGAAATTTATGAACTAATTTTAGTCTAAAATTTAAAAGTTATTTGCTTAAATTTACATGAAATCACTGTTTCGGGGTTAAATTTGTATAAAAAGAAACGAATTGTTAAAATAAGTAACTATTTACCATTTTTCCTAGATAAAAATATTATCATCGAGCACAAAAAAGGGATTTTTTTTTAATATCGTTTCCATTACAGTTGACTAGTGCCTCGTTTCTGTAAGGAATGTGAGAACTTTTCGAGTCGAACAAATTGTTATTATCCTGTGAAACACAGGGTGAGAAAGAAAAAAAATGTATTTTTTCATACTGTAAGTTTATACAAATTTTTATGTGAGCAACCCTGTCGACCAATATAATTATTTAATTTTTCTCGATGCGAGAACTTCACACAAGTTACAGAAATGGGGCACAGGAATCGAAAAAGAGAACTTCTTGCAAAGACAACCCTATGTATGTAAAAATCATTAGATCGGATCGAAATTTACACTACTTTCAGATCGCAATCTCTACATTTTCATGACTTTTTTGGAGTATCTTTTTTTTGCTAGGATGTTATTTAATAAAAATACTACATATTGAAATTTGGTTATATTTTTTCTCATTTGGTAACTTTTAAAGCGAATTTTGGTTGTGGCAGCACTGAACAAGACTAAAGCTGAAGGTCCATACGTGGTCCATACCATCCGTTCTATGCATATGCGTTGTATGCGTTTCTGTACGTTCTCTTCGATTCTAAGTTCAAGTTACATGCAATACGTTTTATGCGCCAAATATTTTTGTTGTGGTCAGCTGTAGTGTGAATATTTTTAAAAATAAAAACAGTTCTTGCAAAAGTGGAAAGTGAAATTGTGATTTTAAATGAATTCATGGAATTCATTGAGTTTATCGATATAATATTTTGTAGAGGAGTAGGCTTTTATTATACAAAATTTCGTGATTTTTCACAGCTTCAATTAGCTTCTCCTCCATTGCACTTGCTTAAATAATAATAAACACAACAGAGATGACACTTAGTACACAAAAGCAATCGATAACTAGAATGCAAATTTTGTTTTTGAAATATTTATGTTAAAAACTGATTTTAATATATTTTCTTCTTGAAAATAGTTATAATCTTTATTACAAAATATTTTTCATTTATTATAAACTTTTTTATAACAAAAAAACTTAAAATTTAAATCCACCACACTAACGTTTTTATCGATATCATTGAAAATATAATATAATTTGCCATCTTTCGCTTTCAAAAACAGCTGACCTTTTTTCATGGTGCATGAGACGGATACAAAAGTAGAAAGTAGATCTACTTTATCCGTCCTATGCGTCTATACGTTCTTTGCGTTTTGTTCTGTAACTTGCCACATAAAATTACTTTGATTCTACTTTTTTGACACATGCATAAAACGCAACTACGCATTGAACGGATGGTATGGACCTTCGGCTTAATGCTCTTATGCAAAAACGATTGTTAAAGTTAAAGCATGCGTTAAAACCGGTTTTGCCATACAAAATTCGTTTGTTAAAACAACTTTAAATTTACCAATCGTTTTTGCATAAGGGGGTAAATGTTTTTTTTTTATGAAAATACAAATTATCTTTTATTGCTCTCTCCATTATTGTGAGAGAACTCGCACGCGTGCGCGGTTTTGAAGATCGTTGCTTTACTTGTAAAAACTTGCAAGAAAATTGTATTCATATCAGCACCATCTGCCGTGTCACAGATTGCGTTGGGAATGGTTTTGATTCCGTATTCCGTTCAATGTTCATTTTTGTGCTTCAGATTCCGATCGTTTTCATCAATCCGAAAGAAATGGTAAAATCGATTTTATCTTGTAAGTGTGGCAATTTAATTTTGTAGTAAGGCATATGTTTAGGCGTTTTAAATTTTTTTGTATGCACATTTTAATTTTGCCTTGAATTTTCTTCTTTTGTGTACTGCCACCATGAAGATTTTGATAAAGCACATACAAAAATTGTATGGCAATACTAAAGAAATTAATTCTGTACATTTGGTTCTGTTGATTTTATTTGTGTAATGACTTGAGAAATTTACATAGGGTCTGTTCAATTACTTTCCAGAAACTAGCAACGATAGAGTAAGGGCAGCGTTGTCAACTTGGTGCGTTTCGCACTATTTTGAGTGCTTTTTGAAATTTTTTGTGAGAAATATTACTTAGTTGGTGCGGTGGCACCAACGCAAATTGAACACGAAAGTGGGTTAAAACTGAAAAAATTTTAAACCGGTCAGCTACTAAATGCCTGCCGATTTGAAATCACTTGGTTATTTTTTCAATCACTTTATCTTGAAATTCGAAACAAATTAATTAATTGAATAACTTTATATCTTTTTTATTGTTTTTAAAGTAAAATGAATAATTTTCTATGAAAGAATTTATAAAATTATGAAAAAATTAAAGACACTTTCTTTTGCAAATGTTGTTATTTGCATTTGTGATTTTGCATTTACAAAACAAAACATCAGCTGTTTTCTTGTGGTTTTTGAAAGGCTAAAATCACACCGAAAAGGTAAAACTTTTGTGATTTTCAGAACACCATTAAATCACAATTGTGATTTTAAAAGCACAAAGTGATTTGAAACCTTGTGATTTACAGAACATGCCTGATAATAAATAAATAAAAACTAATTAATTGTAATTCATCTTTGAATAAATAAATGAAAAATAGTACTCTTTATTGAAACAAATATTTTTAAAAAGTTTTTACTTTTTTTATTTTTCTCAATAAATATATAAAATCAAAAGGGAGTTTTATATTGAAATTTTTATTTTCATAATTGAGGAAAAAGAATCGCTACTTCTTTTGCGATGAAATCGTTTGAATTACTTTTGGAACCTTGCAAGTCTGTAAAATTTATGTTTATTTTCCATATTGCTTAATTTACAAGAATTTGTCCTTTGATTGTTATACATATATTCTATTATACGATTATGAATAAGAATGCAGTAAACTGTTTCAAATTAAATTTTTATTCAATTGGTCTGCTATTGAATAAAAGGAGTTTTTATCTTAAACTCTGATGTACTTAGAGCAGTGTTGCCAGTTTTTTTCCAGACCTTATTTGATTTAGTCATCCCTGAAAATCCCAAAATTGAGTTTTTTGATTAAAATTTTTTCTTTTGTGAAAAAATTAAATTGTTTAATTTTATTGAAAAAATAGGGGGAAACAACACATTCATTCAATAAAATTCTTTATATCGATAGCTATACTCACATTCATATCAATATACATTAATACACATATGGCCTGTTTCCCACCTGCGAAAGAAAACGTTCGACTTAAAATTTATATTGAAAACAATAAAATATGAAAATTTATTTTTCATATTTTTCTTTCGCAGGTGGGAAACAGTCCAATAGTTTAAACCTACCTACAGAAAAAACATTAAAATCAATGAAAACCATATTGAATTAATAAGAAACATTAACAAAAGTCTAGTGATGTTGAAATATTTTATTTTATATGGAAAAACATTATTTTACAGTATTAATTTACAATTTTTTTTTAAATATCTCAATATACATTTTCTATTATATTGAAAATTATTGAATTAATGTGACGCGTTTTTATGTATGTATTTAGAAATTACTTCATTTACAAGAAAATACATGTTTAATAATAAATTATTCTATAAAATCGAACTCAAATAACTCAGTTACCTCCACCAACAAGCAATTCGCCAAAGCATTTGCATAGTGTCAGAAACATTGAAATATCTGTTTGGGAGAATTTTGCCTCAAGTGTTTCAACATGAGGTTTACTGGTTAACCCTTGAAGTAATTCTTGTTAACGTAAGCTGGATTGTATCGCATGCAGATATAATCACCCTTATTCTATTTGGCGTCGGCAACATAACACGACGCCGTTTTTAATGTTTTTTGGTACATCGGTATTCCCGTAGATAGTATTGCCATTTATCGATGACTGTCAGCATATGTTTGGCATTCTGTACGAAAAATTGATGTTGATGTTGCCGTTCATTTTGTCGTCAGTGTTTTTGATGTCGTGTTCTGTTGTGTGCATACCACAATGAATTTGAAAAATAATTTAAATAGTAAAAATGTGAAAATATAAGAAATAAAAAAGTATATATACATACATACATACGTACATACATATTTATTTAAAAAAAATTAAAAAAAAAGGGAAAAATGTTAATATGGACAAAATTAAAATTACCAAACCCAATTAATTTGAAAAGCTTGTTTAGCAGTTGAAAAAAGTCCGCAGGGGCAGTGTTCCTAATACTTTCAAGATACAGTGGGAAATTGTTGTGACTGCACTAAATTCCCTCGGTGCACCATTAGAACTAGTGGTAAATGGCAAAATGTAAAGTAAATAGGGTGTTGGGAAAGTATACTGTATGAAAGAAATATTTTTACAGATCTGACGGGACTTGAGCTTTAAATTAAAAAAAGGTTGCAAACAATGCTGAGCGTTAAGCAACAAGAAGCAGCGTATATAAACAATTAGCAATAAGCCCCTTGGAGGAAGCTGCAATCTCCAATAAACGTTGATCTGATCCCTTTTGTTTCCAAAATCAGGTTCAATTGTATCCAATACATGCTTAAATGATGTTTTATTCAGCCGAAAATAAATTTAAAATATTAAAACGATGAACATTTCTCATTATTTCACAAAAATATGTCGAAATTTATCACTTACTTTTCATTGGGTAAATTACAAATGCAATGACTTTTGTCTGAGAAATCTTCTTTTCACTAATAAATTTTTTATTTTTTTCGTCCCGATACGAAAGAAAAACATTTTATTTTAATTTATGTACAAACCTTTTACTTATTCAAAAACACTTCTACCAAAAATAGTAAACAAAATGAATCAGCTGTCTCAAATATTGGATATGTGTATTGCATTTATCGATAAACAGGCAACGTCGTCGTAACATTGTTAGTGAATACAAAGTTCGCATTGATGTTGTGTTAAATTGATGTTGTTTAAAAATTGACGACGATGTTGCCGACGCCAAATAGAATAAGGGTGAATGATTTTTCACTTAAAAAAGGTCCTCGTCACCATCAATCATACCTACCCTATAAAACACATTCATGAGTTGTATTGATCCAGATACAACTGCTGTCGAATTCATTATTAAAAAAGAGTTTTTCATCATCATCTAACAGCTTTATTCATATTTTTTTCTTAGCATGCTTCTATCTATTAAAAATCTATACTATTAAAATTTACGAATTCACTCATATGGATTTCATTTGCAGTTATAAACTTTCTTTGCTTATAAAATTGTATGACGTGAGGAATTTATTTAATTATACATATGTACATGCTTCGACATGCCTTAATTTTTTCGGTAAATTTATTTGATACTCATTTATACACATACTACATTCTTAAAGAAAGGATACTAAAGTCCAATTTCTTTAGTTTATTTATATTTTCTAAAGATCTGAAAGCTATATAAATGAATAAAGTGAAGATCTTTTATAAGTCCATATTCATATTTTAAGATTTTGTGTGTTAGAGCTTTCGAATTTTGAAAATGTAAATCTTTAACTATAAAAACTGATAATATGATGATGTTTCTGAATATTGCAGTATGTTATAGATCACTTTGAATGCTTCAGTTCTCACAATCACCCTTATTCCAGTTGTCGTCATCGACGTCACTTTAACACAACACCAAAAAATTAGTGCTCGTGTTTCCGTTTTCGAAAACAACTGACTCCTGTTGGCAGGCTTATGCTATTTCCTAGACCTTAGGGAACGGAAATAGATTTTCAGTTGCGCAAAATTGTTTTCGAGAGCGAGTAAACAAGCCTCAATTTTTTTGGCGTTGTTAAAGTGACGTCGATGACGACAACTGGAATAAGGGTGAATATTTCATACTTACCATCAAGTTTAGAGAATTCCACTACATTAAGTTAATTCTTACCCAAGACTTAACATTCCTAATAAATCCTTCAAAGAATAAAAACAACACAAACCAGATTTTTTCTTTTTTAATTTTAATTTATTTTAATATTTTTAAAAAACTTTTTTATAATAGTTATCTATTACATCCTCTATTATTGCTTTAAGCAAATAGTAGACTTCGCAACGGCAGATTTCAGAAACTCCTTCTTCATATGTTATGATGGAGCGAGGACAACAAGCAAAATGTCTATCAGATTCAGCCTCGCGCTCTACTACCCCAAACAGCTCGTTCTCTTCCAGCATGTTGATAAAGAACGTAACTAGTTCTTTATGCTCCCACAGCATTTTCTTCTCAAAATCCTTACTAAATTTGGTAATTTTTCTTATAGAATTCATTGTTCTTTGAATATCAATTTGTGAATGATTAGACTTCTTTCTTTAGAAGAGCTTACTAGCATTTTTGAAAATATATCCTAAAGGTGGTGACTGTGAAACAGTAGCTTCAATATTGCAAGCTTTGCGTATTATGCGGCTGATAGTTTGATGTATCAATACTTTTGTTTATATTCATCATCGATTTTTTGTTTAGATTTATTTTTGTTCTTTGCTAAAACAGTTTTAAAACGAATGAATATTTAAGCAAGACTCATTTTTAGCAACGTGTGAAAAATATAAAGTATATTTTTAGTGATCAGGTTCTCAGCGATATAAATTTTCTGAAATTTTAGCAATTTTGTGGAGTTTCGGAAGGTTAAATATGAATTTTAAGTTTGTGGGATTATTATTTCTGTTTATACTCATTTTCGATTTTTACTTAGATTTATTTTTTGTTCTTTGCTAAAGTAGTTTTAAAACAAATGCATATTAAAGTAAGACTCATTTTTAGCAGCGTGAGAAAAATCTGAAGAATGTTTATGGTGATTATGTTGCCAGAATCTTTTTATAGATTTCAAGCTCAAATTTATCATATTTTTTGGTACTTTATGAAACATTAGAGAAAATACTCCTGATGTTAGAGCCCATATTTGGCCACCAACTTGTATTTTATCTTCATTCAGTTTGAGGTTTCTATCACCAAAATTTCCATTCATTATTTAAATCTTTATGTGGACCATAGTTTGTATCTAATTTATTTTTTCCTTCCAAGACTTATAAGTCAGTATAAGTGTTTCCGGAATTGGAAGTCTGTGAGTAACAATCATCATCATTATTCTCAGTATTAGCATCATTAAATAAAATGGAATTATCAAATATTGTTCCTTCTGCTAGTTTCTTTGATGTACTTGTCTTTCTTTGTATTTCTTAGTTGTTCACGTGTATCTATTTCACCAGTTTTTGTACTTTTTCTTCAACACATTTCTTTAAAACTTTCTCATCCAGCTATTAGATCAGCTTATAAGGTATTAGATCAGATTATCAGGTACTTGGTCTGGTTTTCATATCATCTTATCAGGAACTGGTCTGGTTTTCAGATCAGCTTATCAGGAGCTGGTCTGGTTTTCAGATCAGCTTATCAGATATAAAATCAGCTTATCAGGTAGGTGGTCTAGTTTTCAGATCAGGTTATCTGATTCAGATTGAGTTATCATTTTACAAGTAGCTAACCATTTATATGAATGAAGTTTCAGGTCAGATGAATCAACTAAAGTCAATCTTTTGTGAGCAGTAATTTTCAGATTTTTTTTTTCTAAAACGAAAGCCGTTTAATTCAATCTTTGGTTATAATCAAAATTCTATATTTATCCTTCCAACACTACAAATTTCTTAAAACTTTTAAAAATTTATATTTCTGACAACGTGATGCCTATAAACGTGCGTAATTTTTTTCTCATCTTGCATAAACATTATAATTACATTCGCATTGTCTCTTATTAAATGCTTACAACCATATTCATAAAAATGTTAAACAGCATTTCGAATTTGGTTTAAGCAAAATTCATTAAAATTGTATTCATTCAATAGAAATAGAATAGAAAAACGTTTTTTAAACCTTATGTAGATAACCTAATTTTAAAATTGACTGCACCCATATTTAAAATAATTTTGAGTTGACCTTGTTATAGTTTTGCTTCATTTTTATTTGTATATTTAATTTTGCCTGTATGTATGTACATATGTATGCATGTACATATGTATTCACCCTTATTCTGCATTTCGATTCGGATCGTAAATTTCTTCGTTTGACAACTTTGGTATTATGCGTTCCGTTCTTCGATTTCTCTTTAGATTCTATGTATTCTGCATTTCGATCGTAACTACGTTTTTGTAAGTTAATTTAGTGACGGAGCGTTTTAAATGTTTGTTTGTTTAGCTTCAAAAAGAGATTAATTAAAAAAACAAGGCAATTATTAAATGCAAAAGAAGGTTTAATTAATGAACTACTCATTTTGTTTTGTTTTTCTGTACTGAAATGCTATTTTTTTTAAATTTATTACAGGTAGAACAGTATACAAATTTGACGTACCTATTTAGTGACAACGAAAAACGATATTGTCTGCGGGTGTGATTAAATTTAAAAAAATAAACTTTATTTTTGTGTTACAATTATGTGTAAAAAATTAAAATATCACCTCCGGCGCGACAGGATTATTCACACTGGATAAGTTTAGCCACAAATTTTTTTTTGGTTTTTTTTAACTCTCTGCACTTAAACTTGCACGAATTTATTTAATAAATTTTTTCGCAATATTTAATTATCATTTGTTTTAATGTTAAATCACTGTTTTTACTAAATTTACTTTTTGCTAAATTTTTTTTTGCAAAATTGCTTAATTTTTCTGTTCCTATTTCACCCGTTTCATAGCAAAGCAGCAGGTTTAAACATACTCTTCTTCTTTTTCTTTCGATTCAGTTTTATGGCAGAATACCTCTTATCGATCCGTGCGTAACTGAATGCGGGAACGTAATCGAAATGCTGAATAGGGGTGATTAGGAATAATGCTATAAGTTTGGCACAAGTAGAATGAGTCATCATTCTTCTGTCGCCTCATACAAAAATATACACTCATACAAAATATACACTTACATTATTCTGCTTTTCATGTTCAATATCAGCAAATATCATAATTGAAATGCTTTAAGCTTTATTATATCTCATTCTTTTAAAAATTAAATTAACTTCTTCCCGTCCCGGGAATTCCACTTTTAAAATTTCCCGATTTCCCGGAATTTTTTCTGCGGCATCCCGGGAAACAATAAAACAAATAGTTGACAACTTTACATACAGAAAACAACTGCTTTCACTTTGGCATTTGTGATAATTTATTGCGAGCAGCGTTTGTTCTAACAATTTTATATTTAAAGATGTATCTTGTCACATTCATTGATGTTTTAAGCAGGAACATAGCAGGTATAAGAGAAATGACGAAAGTTTTATAACCATTTATTGAATTTAAAATCGTAACTAATATAAGTGAGAAATATTTTTTTGTTATAAATAACTATTACCAAAGACCATTGTCGAAAGTAATTTTATTTTTCGGTTATCGCTACAAGAAAACACATCGTATTTTAAATTTAATTGATGCATTTCTAGGCCAAGATATTGGAATATCTTTGGAAAAGTGAACAAAACGGTCATAATAATATATGGATATCTCACGATAGAGTAGATAATGATTATTTTCTAGTAAAATTTTATTTAAAAAAAAAAACAATTTATTTTCTGTCCTTGGTTTTAAAGTATTTTATTGAAATCATTATTCTCTTTTTTTGTTTTTAATAAAATTGTTTTACATTGAAAAATCAATTGTATGGACGTTTTTAAAGAAGTATACGTATAAAACTTATTTAATTAGTGCTTACCTTTTTAACATTAGTTTATTTTTCCTTTTTTACAGCCAAATATCTGTAAAGAAAACGTTAAATTTTAAAAATGTATATTAATATGTATGATAGCAATATAATTCATTTGTACATATATAAAGTAGTGAAGAATTCAGTAGGACCTATTATGAATCGGGTTGCGTTGTTGCGGTTTTAATGTGATATCATGCCACATTGTCAGAATCCCTTTATCATCAGTTTAAATCAATAATATGTAGAAATATACGTATAAAACATATTTAATTAGTGCTTACCTTTTTAACATTAGTTTATTTATTCCTTTTTTACAGCCGAATATCTGTAAAGAAAACGTTAAATTTTAAAAATGTATATTAATATGTATGATTGCAATATAATTCATTTGTACATATATAAAGTAGTGAAGAATTCAGTAGGACCTATTATGAATCGGGTTGCGTTGTTGCGGTTTTAATGTGATATCATGCCACATTGTCAGAATCCCTTTATCATCAGTTTAAATCAATAATATGTAGAAATATACATATAAAACATATTTAATTAGTGCTTACCTTTTTAACATTAGTTTATTTATTCCTTTTTTACAGCCGAATATCTGTAAAGAAAACGTTAAATTTTAAAAATGCATATTAATATGTATGATTGCAATATAATCCATTTGTACATATATAAAGTAGTGAATAATTCAGTAGGACCTATTATGAATCGGGTTGCGTTGTTGCGGTTTTAATGTGATATCATGCCACATTGTCAGAATCCCTTTATCATCAGTTTAAATCAATAATATGCAGATAAATAAGTATAAAACTTATTTAATTAGTGCTTACCTTTCTAACTTTAGTTTATTTATTCCTTTTTTTACAGCCGAATATCTGTAAAGAAAACGTTAAATTTTAAAAATTTATATTAATATGTATGATTGCAATATAATTCATTTGTACATAAATAAAGTAGTGAAGAATTAAGTAGGACTTAAAAACTAAACATTCACATCTCAAATTTATCAAAATGGTTTTGTTTTTTCATAAACCAGTTCCCTGAACAAAGATCCAAAGACCGCAAAAATTTCTTTTGCAACACAAGTCTCCTTGAACAATACAAAACACGGTTATTACAGTTTTTATGTTATACACTTGCGTCATTTTCACAATGTTAACAGTTTTTTTGCCACTCTTAAACATTTGGAATTTGAGCTGTGAGTGTTTATTACACAGCTTTACAAATTTTTAATTAGGAAAAATACCAAGAACGCCACACGATTATATAACTTAATTGGGACCTCCTGAACAGGAAAAACGCTGTAATTTTTTTTTCCAAGTACCGTTTTTTAGATAACGTTACGTTTGTGTTTTTCGGTATATGGTATCACTCAAACCCTTGTGGAGCCCAACCCAAAAGTCCGATCGGATAAATGGCATATCGTTGGAAAGGTAATTGAATGCCTTTTCCGTCGATATGCTGAAATTGAAGAGGACGATATTGAAGAGGACGATATTGGGAACATTTGGTTTCAACAGGACGGCATTTTCAAAAAAAAAGTTATCTGGCGGACCCTTCATAATAAACAGAAAATTTATGATTTTTCAATTTAAGCAAACATATTGGTTAGAAGTAATTTAAACACCCCTATTCTGCGTTTCGATTCGAATCGAAAGTTTCTCCGTTTGGCAATTTTGGTATTCTGCGTTCCGTTCTTCAATTTCTTTTTCGATTCTATGTATTCTGCATTTCGATCGTAACTACGTTTTTGTGAGTTGTTATTTTAGTGGCGGAGAATTTTCAATTATAGTTTGTTTAAAAATGAACTATTTATTTTTATTAATCCAAGAAGCCTATTATTCGACATATTGTCATAATTATATTCTAATTTGAAATTTATTTGCTTGTGGTTTAGCTTGGTCTATATACGTATTTCATTGGCGCTTAAACCAAATCATCAGTAGACTTCAACCACAAATTCTAAACAGTCACAAACCTCTTACTTTATGCACAGACTTTCAGAAACTATATGAGAATTCATAGAATAATAATATTTTTGAAAATCACAAAGACAAAATAAGTTTAGTAGGTTTTGAAACTCATACAAAACCCAGCAAATAATCCATATTCGACATGAAAAATAAAATAGATTCATTTTTTTTTTACACGTTAAAATTATTTCTTTTTACATTTGTTTTTACGACTACGCCATGTTGAGATATGTTTCTTTATGTTATTTTTTAATTTTTCTAACTGAACTATTTATTTTTATTAATATTTTTTATAACAATGATTACAATATTCTTGATATATATGATTTTTACAAAAACTAATTAAAATTATAAAGTATATTTTATTTATTATACAACAATTATGACAGATTGGCAACTTAAAATAATGTGAACAAAAATGCAATATATAAGAAATACAAGTGCTTAGAGACAAAATAATCAAGTAAAAGTGCTTAAAACAATACTTATATTAAAAATTATTAATAAAGTGGAATTAATTGCTGATGAAGAGAAGGAAATGCAAAATGTTAAATCTATTAGACGGCCGAAAATAGGTTTTAACAATCTATTTTTTAACTTTAAATCATATTTAGTCCAGTCATCTTAGTAAGTTCACCTTGGAATTTGAGATACCCAGCTATAAACTCGTATTTTGACATCCAAAAGTTTTCTCAAAACCTACATATGGTAGGGTGTACGCGACTATTAAAATCTGAGGTCAAAGGTCATGAAAATTTTTATTTTTCATATTTTTTTTTGCAAATGGGGTTTTTCGCTATTTGTATTTATTACCAATATTTTAGAGGATAAAATTCCCTACAACTTTTGTTTAAACAGTTTTTTATACGTTGAACCGTTTTCGAGATAAGAAGGCAGAGATCGCACGTTTAGAGCATCATTTAAGGTCAACCGGTAGGGACAGATATTCAATTGCATTGTATAGTGGCCGCCTTATTTTTCAAGCCATCATCTTTTATACTTACTTTGGTTATTAGTTAGTTTTTAATCTTATTGTGGTGACTACGGGCGTATAATTCCAAGACCTATGGCTAATTTGTGTTTTCTATGTATTAAGTCAGATTCGGAAGGCGAATCATTAGTTGAAGTAGTACGCGGTATAAAAACTTTAAGAACTGCAAGTATCGAACGAAATGACGGTAAGTAGTTTGTGGGAAAGAGGGACGAGGGGAAGCAATAAGACTTGCATAGTGTAAATTAGGACCTTCATTGATCATTTGAAATTTGTAACCTCTGCAAAAATGCATGAAAAGTGCCGAAGTGCTTACATTAGTAAAAACTGCAATCAAGTAGAGAAACGGCGACTAGAACAAGGAGAAACTACAGCTTCTCCATCTGTACTCCGTAAAAGGCGAAGTGAAGAGTTCCATTTTAAGAAGCAATGTTTATTTTGTGGTGAAAACGCTGATGAGGCTGCAGAGATAAATAAAAGTATGGACGCAAGATAAAAAATTTGGGTACTATTGAGCTTAAGGATACTGTTATCAAAAAAGCAGAAGAACGTAGTGATGTTTTCGGAGAATTGGTGAAAATGCGTTTAATTCGTCAATATGATTGGATTGCTGCTGAAACAAAATACCATGCTGTTTGCTTTACAAACTTCTTATCATCGTCTCTTCAGGAACCTCGTCAAGATAACAAGTTAAAGTTTCAGTAGATCCATTTTTACTCCTCCAAATCGAAGTAACAAGGGAAAGCTCATTAATATGCTAGTTGAAAAAATACAAGCTGTAAATATTACTACTAAACAGGCCACAGATGATGCGGATGTAGTAATTATTGAGACAGCTATTGAAGAATCAAAACCTGGAAAAACTGCGATTGTAACAGAAGATATTGATTTGCTTGTCATTTTAATTGGGCGTATACTATCTCATCAACAAGAGATTTCCTTTAAAAAAGTCGGCAAAGGAAATGTAATAACAAAAATATACTCATCCAAAAGTTTTGATAAATATCCTCGTTCAAAAAAGCAAATTTTTTTATGCACGCAATTAAGTGGCTGTGATACTACTTCTACGGTTTTTAAAAAAGGAAAAAAACGTTTTTAAAAGCATTTGAGAAACTGCCGAATTTGGATCAACTTGCAACAGCATTTGAAGAAGAAAATTGTCTGGGTCAAAGATTATTTGAGAATTGAGTTCAAATCTTGCTGGCTGTCCATAATTCTCCAAAATCTGTTGGAAGTATCGATCATCTTCCTTATACTCAATACGTGAAGTCTACAAAACTGAATAAACCTGTGTCGTTGTCAAATATTCCACCTAAGTGCAGCAGTTTACCAACACTTTAATCGTGTTTATTATCAAGTCCAAACTTGGTTAGCGCATGATTTGGAACCCCGGGAATGGGGTTGGACAATACGTAATGATACTAGAACCTATAACGACAATTTTAGCACCTGCTCCAGAGGAATAGATCAACACAATATTCTGCAATTGCAGGAGTGGTTGTGGTTCGCGATGTGGATGCAGGAAATCAGGGTTAAAGTGTGCCTTAGCTTGTGGCCAGTGTAATGGACAAGCTTGTGACAACTGGCAACTAACAGATGGTAATTTCAGTTGCCATATTGGCAACCACAAATTTGTAGTTGCTGTATAGTAAAAAGTGAAAAAATTAAAAATTATGTGCTATATTATTTTTATTCTTCAGTTTCTTCTTTGCATATTAAAATGAAAATATGATTTAAAGTTAAAACAGATTGTTAAAACCTATTTTAGGCCGTCTAATAGATTTAACATTTTGCATTTCCTTCTCTTCATCAGCAATTAATTCCACTTAACTAATAATTTTTAAGATAAGTATTTTTTAAGCATTTTACTTAATGATTTTGCTTTAAGCACTTTTATTACTTATATTTTGGATTTTTGTTCACATTAATTTCAGTTGCCAATCAGTCATAATCCTATTTTCGATAACTTTTTGGCAACTGTAGGAAGTTGCCATACATAATACCAATTTTACTTTCAGTTGCGTTGCTAGTTAACTCGGCAACTGAAGTTCGGTTGTCATCCATAATCGAGCCATTAACTTATCGGGCATGTTCTGACACTCGCAAATCGAATAATATTTGCGGTTGTGACTTGAACTCGCAAGAGAGGTGTTCTGTAACTCGCAATCGCAAGACTTTTGTCGAGTTCAAATCACAAGAGTATACTGAAATGAACTGATGAATTTAGCCCAAACATAACTTTAATAAAGAAACACTAAAATGGTTAATTAATAAAATTTAATGTTTTCTTTTCATTTTAGTCAAAAATATTAAGTTTCACAAAACTTAGAACATACCTGTATTCCTAAAAATTTTGCAAAATTGCATTTTTCTGTTCCTATTTCACCCGTTTCATAGCAAACAGCAGGTTTAAACATACTCTTTTCTTCTTTTTATTTCGATTCAGTTTTATGGCAGAATACCTCTTATCGATCCGTGCGTAGCTAAATGCGGGAACGTAATCGAAACGCAGAATAGGGGTGAATAAGAACTGAATGCCTTAAAATTGTTGGTGACATTATCAAACTTCGGCCATTGTGTAATTGGGACGATGTTTGCGAAAAGCCTACATTGATCTTGCACTTATAATTACATATATTGCACACATTGAGAGTCTACAAATTAATAATTTATAGTGCATACATACTAGTGTTTTAAAAAAACCGACCCATTTAAAAACCGGGGTTTCGTTTACCCAAACTCAAAAAAAACCCGGTTAATCGGTTAACCGACCATTAAACAATAAAATAAATTATATGTAAAAAATAATTCATTTTAAACTAAAAAGGAACAAAAATTAATAATTTAAAAAGCAACAAAAATAACTTAAAGAATAGCATGTTACACAGTTTGAAATTTGTGGTAAGAAATACATACAGACCAAATGTAAATTTTATGAAGTTCTTTTTAAAGTATATTTCAATAAAAAAAACACAATCCAAATGTTTAGAAGACATTCTATTTTCAATTTAGTTTTTATTAAAGAGACGACAAGAGAAGAAAAAAGATTCTTTCAGTAAAAGAACTGGCGTTGATGTCGGACTAATAGTAAGAGCATGATATAGCATATTTAATTTTTCCGTTCTTTTCTTATCGGAGTAACTTTTAAGGTTATTGAGATTAACAGGCTTGCATTAATTACTTAAGTCTTGAAAAGATTTTAACGTCAAGTTTTGTTGTTTCTCTAAGTTTCTTGTAGAGCTGCATAGCAAAGTCTTTTGTAGTAAACTTTGACGAATATATTATATATTCGTAATACTTCGGAAAACAACCATTATGTAAATATAAAAATAGTGTAGGGTTATTTCTTTTTTGGGTCATATTTCTTCTTTGTGCGAAACTGCTATATGATTTTCATATTCTGTTGAACACAAATTTTAAAATTGCTCACTGCGAAATTATATGAACAGCTGATAACAGTGAGGTACACACAATAAAATAATATAAATATATATAGAGTTTTATATATATATATATATATATATATATATATATATATATATATATATATATATATATATATATATATATATATATATATATATATATATATATATATATATATATATATATATATATATATATATATATATATATATATATATATGTATATATAAATCCGGGTAGGAAAAGCCGGTTTCCTAAAGACCGGAAATAAGCCCAAAAAAACAGGGTTTTGGGTTAACGGGTTATGAGCTAACGGGTTTGGTCTGTAAACCGAATCTAAGTCTGACAGAAAAAGTGTTTCTATTCATACAAATAATTTTTCTTCATTCTTGGAGTACACACGGGGTGTGTTTAAAACCAATTTTGTACATTTAAATGTATCAAAAAAAAGGCTTGATTCTAAATCAATAATAATAAATAAAATAAAAAGAATAAAAAAATAAAAAAAAGTATAAATAAAACTTACTTAATAAAGTACTATCCAGTCCCATATTGAACGAATCTTCTATTTATTGTGTAATTTAGAATAACTGAAATGAAAAGAAGCCGAAAGAAGCCATGTAAACACTGAAACGATTTAACACATTATTTTTATAAATAAGTTTTTCAGTAAGACCAATCTTCGCATTCAACATGAAAAGTTTCCAAACTTTCAGATAGGGGCGAAAGTTTATTGTTCATCATGAGATGGGTTTACTTTTTATTTATATAAATATTTATTTCCTTACCTTAAAACATATTCAGTCCTGTACATTTGAATGCCTACATCTACGCTGGAAAAAGAAGCACGAGACGACAGAACATCAATCTGTTTCTTATACAAATGACTACACATTAGCGAATACATTTTTCTCAGTGACCAGCATTGGCCTGAAGATCAACCCAATACCACATTTGCAAACTAAAAAGATATAATTAATAATACGAAAATTGTTATATCATTGAAAGCTACATAGGTTAAAGATAATTAAAAAAATTTCTTGGATATTCAGTACATATTGATGTTCGTCATTATTCTTCGGTAGAACGAAAGTTAATTAGATGATACTCATCATAATAAAATGATTTATGTCAATTAAAAGTATAAATAAAACTCACTTAATAAAGTACTCTCCCTCCACTCCCATATTGAACGAATGTTCCTTTTATTGTGTAATTTAGAATAACTGAAATGAAAAGAAGCCGAAAGAAGCATGTAAACACTGAAACGGTTAAACACATTCGTTTTTTAAATAAGTTTTTCAGTAAGACCAATCTTCGCATTCAACATGAAAAGTTTCCAAACTTTCAGATAGGGGCGAAAGTTTATTATTGTTCATCATGAGATGGGTTTACTTTTTATTTATATAAATATTTATTTCCTTACCTTAAAACACATTCAGTCCTGTACATTTGAATGCCTACATCTACGCTGGAAAAAGAAGCAACAGACGGCAGAACATCGATCGGTTTCTTATACAAATGAGTACACATAGCGAATACATTTTTCTCAGTGGCCAACATTGGCCTACAGTGATCACAACAATACCACATTTGCAAACTAAAAAGATATAATTAATAATACCAAAATTGTCATATCATTCTAAACTGCAGTTTAAAGACAATTAAAAGTTTCTTGGATATTTAGTTAATTAGATAATAATCATAATCAAATGATTTATGTCAATTAACAGTATAAATAAAACTTACTTAATAAAGTACTATCCAGTCCCATATCGAACGAATCTTCTATTTATTGTGTAATGTAGAATAACTGAAATGAAAAGAAGCCGAAAGAAGCCATGTAAACACTAAAACGATTTAACACATTATTTTTATAAATAAGTTTTTCAGTAAGACCAATCTTCGCATTCAACATGAAAAGTTTCCAAACTTTCAGATAGGGGCGAAAGTTTATTGTTCATCATGACATGGCCCAGGCAGAAAAAGACAATCAGCACGACGTTGCTACGATTGTCTGCGGGTACAACTAACATCACTACAACATTCGTTTACCAAAATTTTAATGTAATCATAATCATAATACAAATTTATTAGGTCGTCACAATGTAAATTTCCCAACTTAACCCATTACCCGCCGCGGTACTCACTTGAGTACAGTAAAAAAAAGATGAAAATTTTGCATATTTGAGAGTTGTTGTAATTAATTGGCCTTTCTAGCTAAATCTGAACCATAGTCTATTGAAATAATGAACAAAAAACTGTCGATATATATTTAGACTTGTAAAAAATTAACTCTTAGTCTGGTGCAAAATTGATGTGACGTGGCAAGTATGTATTTTCAGCTTTTTATAAATCTTACTAAAGGTATTCACGTCAAAAGTTGCACTGGTGTGAAAAAGCAAAATTGCAAAATTTTCAAAAAATATAACAACAACCACATAGAAAATTATTTTGCACAAATGATACAAAATTGTCAGGGTCTGGGTAAGAGCAAGATTATCAGGGTAAATTTTGCAAAGTTGTGCAACTTTTTATGGCATTGCCAATCCAAAAAAAATTGCAAAAATTACGTGAAAAATAAACCATACATCAAATTACAACGCAGAAATACCTAAATGTATTTCTTTTAAATGAAAAAACAATTGGTTGAAGATGTTTTCGGTACAAATAAAGTAATTGAGATATTATAATTTTTTACAAAATTTTTAGCTAGAAATTGTAAAATCTTTAAATTTGATTTTAAGATCACAAATACATAATTTTGCTATATTCAAAAGACCTGTGTATGGCTTAAATTGTTATTAGAACTTTGTTAAATAATACCAATGTTATTAATATTGATATTTTTATTATTATGGGTGGCCCAGAAAGACCGAAGTGGTGTGAATTCCTTATAACTTTTTATTTAAGACATATTTTTTTAATTTTTTGTTTTTTAAATACAGTAAATTTATAGGGAATATTTTTAGATTAGTTATTAAAAATTGTATCCCGCAAGTGGTGGCCATTTTCTGCAAAAATATGCAAACATCAATTATGTATTTATATGAAGTGAAGGAGTGGATGAGCTAGATGAGTCAATTTCGCTGTACAGAATTGCCATTCGAGGTAAGAAATTGTGGTGGGTCTTGTTCACCTACATAATGGATATAGCTATTGCAAACGCTTGGCGGATATATGTAATGACCAGGGAAACCAGAAATATGCTCCAAAAAAAGTGTTTTATGCGCATTCAATATGCACTGAAAACTTCGAAATATGCACTAAAAACTCGAAAAATATGCTCTTATAAATAACATAAATTGGATTATTAGGATATGAAAATCTAATTTTAATTCAATAAAATTTGCATATAAAACAAGACAAAAATAAAATAAACAGAAGAAGGAAACAATAAAAAAATTAATTAAGATCAAAAATTGCACTTTTACTTCAAACCCGATCACATATCAGAATTGAAACTTTTCAACTGTATTTTGAAGAAAAAGACAAGTTTTTTTTATAATTGTTACTACAATAAACAAAAACTATGCACTTAGCTTAGAGTGAAAATTATAAAATTAAGTTTTTAAAATTGTGCAAAATATTGCTTGCCTGTACTACTATTTCTTTCACTACAAAATGAAATTTTGACGGAGAAAAGTAAAATTTTTTTCCAAAAATTTGTTTTTAAATATGAAACAAAAAAAATGTTTAAGGTACCAAAATATGCCCTAAGAACGCCAAATATGCTCTGAAAATTCGAAAAATGCTCAAAATATGCGTGTTAGACTGAAATATGCAAAAACATGCTTTAAAGGGTAAAATATGCGAAAATATGCACTAACAAATCGATGCCAAAACTCATAAGAAGTTCTGAAACGGATAAATATCTTAATTCCCCATTGATATATCAGACAAGAAAAAACATGCAATTGCATATTTGTGGTTTCCCTGGTAATGACTCATGATGATGACATGGATCAGCTTTTATTCCGACGTTACATTACGATATACTATTTACGGCAAAATACTCAAACTAAAGCTCGACACTCGTCTTCATTGGTCCTAAGGTTGCCACAAGATGGTATAGGGCACTACCCCAAAAAGTTAGAAAATCAACTCAGATGTATCGTATGCCATGCAAGAGTTCGCTGGCAGTGCATAAAATGTTTGAAAACACTATGTATTGAAAAATCATGTTTTGAAAAATACCACCTGTAAACCGCCGCTATACTCAATTGAGTACTCCCTCCCTCCTTACTCCGCCCGATTATTATTTTTTTTTAATTTTTCCACTACTTTATGTTAATTATCGACATTGGTTTGATGTGGCGGTTAATGGGTTAAGTCAAATTTTTGTATTTACGGCGTTGAAGCGGTATAGAATTATTGTAAACAGGGTATTAGGAAATTAACGTCGGATTTTTCTAAATACAGTGTTGTAGTGCTACATCATTACTAAGGAAGCGGCATTTATAAACGTTAAGTCATATTTTTGTGTTTACAGTACTGTGGTGGTACAAAAATTTTGGAAGAGTCGCCATTTTGTATTTATAGTGTTGTGGTGGTACATATTTTTTGGGCAGCCACAATTTCTGCCTGGGGGTTTTACTTTTTATTTATATAAATATTTATTTCCTTACCTTAAAACACATTCAGTCCTGTACAATGCCTACATCTTTGCTGGCCAAAGAAGCACCAGACGGCAGAACATCAATCTGTTTCTTATACAAACGACTACACATAAGCGAATATATTTTTCGCAGTGACCAGCATTGGCCTAAAGATCACAATACCACATTTGCAAACTAAAAATATATAACTAATAATACGAAAATTGTTATATCATTGAAAGCTACATAGGTTAAGAATAATTAAAAAAATTTCTTGGATATTCAGTACATATTGATGCTCGTCATTATTCTTCGGTAGAACGAAAGTTAATTAGATGATACTCATCATAATAAAATGATTTATGTCAATTAAAAGTATAACTAAAACTCACTTAATAAAGTACTCTCCCTCCACTCCCATATTGAACGAATGTTTTTTTTATTGTGTAATTTAGAATAACTGAAATGAAAAGAAGCCGAAAGAAGCATGTAAACACTGAAACGGTTAAACACATTCGTTTTTTAAATAAGTTTTTCAGTAAGACCAATCTTCGCATTCAACATGAAAAGTTTCCAAACTTTCAGATAGGGGCGAAAGTTTGTTGTTCATCATGAGATGGGTTTACTATTTATTTCTATAAATATTTATTTCCTTACCTTAAAACACATTCAGTCCAGCATACTTGAATGCCTACAGCTACGCTGGCCAAAGAAGCACCAGACGGCAGAACATCAATCTGTTTCTTATACAAATGACTACACATTAGCGAATACATTTTTCTCAGTGACCAGCATTGGCCTGAAGATCAACCCAATACCACATTTGCAAACTAAAAAGATATAATTAATAATACGAAAATTGTTATATCATTGAAAGCTACATAGGTTAAAGATAATTAAAAAAATTTCTTGGATATTCAGTACATACTGATGTTCGTCATTATTCTTCGGTAGAACGAAAGTTAATTAGATGATACTCATCATAATAAAATGATTTATGTCAATTAAAAGTATAAATAAAACTCACTTAATAAAGTACTCTCCCTCCACTCCCATATTGAACGAATGTTCTTTTTATTGTGTAATTGAAAATAACTGAAATGAAAAGAAGCCGAAAGAAGCATGTAAACACTGAAACGGTTAAACACATTCGTTTTTTAAATAAGTTTTTCAGTAAGACCAATCTTCGCATTCAACATGAAAAGTTTCCAAACTTTCAGATAGGGGCGAAAGTTTATTGTTCATCATGAGATGGGTTTACTTTTTATTTATATAAATATTTATTTCCTTACCTTAAAACATATTCAGTCCTGTACATTTGAATGCCTACATCTACGCTGGAAAAAGAAGCAACAGACGGCATAACATTTCGATCGGTTTCTTATACAAATGAGTACACATAGCGAATACATTTTTCTCAGTAGCCAACATTGGCCTACTGTGATCACAACAATACCACATTTGCAAACTAAAAAGATATAATTAATAATACCAAAATTGTCATATCATTGTAAACTGCAGTTTAAAGACAATTGAAAGTTTCTTGGATATTTAGTTAATTAGATAATAATCATAATCAAATGATTTATGTCAATTAAAAGTATAAATAAAACTTACTTAATAAAGTACTATCCACTTCGACACTGAACGAATCTTCTTTTTATTGTCTAATTTAGAATAACTGAAATGAAAAGAAGCCGAAAGAAGCCATGTAAACACTGAAACGGTTTAACACATTATTTTTATAAATAAGTTTTTCAGTAAGACCAATCTTCGCATTCAACATGAAAAGTTTCCAAACTTTCAGATAGGGGCGAAAGTTTGTTGTTCATCATGAGATGGGTTTACTATTTATTTCTATAAATATTTATTTCCTTACCTTAAAACACATTCAGTCCAGCATACTTGAATGCCTACAGCTACGCTGGCCAAAGAAGCACCAGACGGCAGAACATCAATCTGTTTCTTATACAAATGACTACACATTAGCGAATACATTTTTCTCAGTGACCAGCATTGGCCTGAAGATCAACCCAATACCACATTTGCAAACTAAAAAGATATAATTAATAATACGAAAATTGTTATATCATTGAAAGCTACATAGGTTAAAGATAATTAAAAAAATTTCTTGGATATTCAGTACATATTGATGTTCGTCATTATTCTTCGGTAGAACGAAAGTTAATTAGATGATACTCATCACAATAAAATGATTTATGTCAATTAAAAGTATAAATAAAACTCACTTAATAAAGTACTCTCCCTCCACTCCCATATTGAACGAATGTTCTTTTTATTGTGTAATTTAGAATAACTGAAATGAAAAGAAGCCGAAAGAAGCATGTAAACACTGAAACGGTTAAACACATTCGTTTTTTAAATAAGTTTTTCAGTAAGACCAATCATCGCATTCAACATGAAAAGTTTCCAAACTTTCAGATAGGGGCGAAAGTTTATTGTTCATCATGAAATGGGTTTACTTTTTATTTATATAAATATTTATTTCCTTACCTTAAAACACATTCAGTCCTGTACATTTGAATGCCTACATCTACCCTGGAAAAAGAATCACCAGACGGCAGAACATCAACCAGTTTAAGCGAATACATTTCTCTTGAATACATACATTACTCTAAGTGGCCAGCATTGGCCTACAGTGATCACAATAATACCACTTTTGCAAACTAAAAATATTTAATTAATAATTTGAAAATTGTCATATCATTGTAAACTAAAGTTTAAAGATAATTAAAATAAATTTCTTGGATATTCAGTTAATTAGATGATAATCATAATAAAATGATTTATGTTAATTAAAAGTACATATAACTAAAACTTACTTAATAAAGTACTATCCAGTCCCTTATTGAACGAATGTTCTATTTTCTATGCAATTTATAACTGAAATAAAAACAAGCCGAAGAAACATGTAATTACTGAAACGGTTAAAAATATATTATTTTTTAAAATAAGTTGTTCAGTAAGACGAATCTTCACGTTCAACATGAAGAATTTTAAAACTACAGATGGGGGCAAAAGTTAATTTTTCATCAAGGGATGGGTTTACTTGTAATTTCCCAGGCAGAAATTGACTTTGCCCAAAAAATATGTATCACCATAAAACTGTAAATACAAAATTACGACTCTTCTAAAATTTTTGCACCACCACACTACACAACACAAAAATATGACTTAACGTTTACAAATACCGCGTTCTTAGTAATCCTATACCACTACAGCGTAAATACAAAAAATTGACTTTAGTTTCCCAATACCCCGTTTACAATAATTATATATCGCTACAACACCGTAAATACATAAATTTTACTTTAGTTCCCCAAATACCCCGTTTACAATAATTCTTTACCGCTTCAACACTGTAAATTTACCGTCATTTTACTTAAGTTGGGAAATTTCCATTGTGACGACCTTATAAATTTGTATTTAGAATATTTGTGACAACATTGAAAACAAGGGTCGGAGGACGGTCATTCGCCGTTAACATTTTAGTGTTATTACATTAAAATGTTGGTTGTTAAATCCGTGTATTCTGCTTTATTAATTAAAATTCAGTTTCGGTACATACAAATTAAAAACTTAAAATCTATTTTATTTAAGGGAAAATCCAGAATAATAAAATTAAGAGTTTCCATCAAACGAATATAAAAACAAGTAATTTATTTATTTATTTATTTATTAAATTTGCATAATATGGTGTTGCACAAACATGGGCGGAGTAACGTAGTCCACATGCTCAAGATGTTATTAACAGTATTTTAAAAAGTTTTTTGACTAACTGTACACGACCTATGCATTCACATAGGAAGTAGCAACGTCGTTGTTAAAGAAATTCCACAAAATACCGCAAGATTATACGGTAATCTGTGGCAGATCAGTCAAACAGTGCGAGTGAGACGAAAAACTCTCGAAGGCCAAACAACAAACTCATGCCTGACCGCACTTAAGAAATAATTACGATAACGCGAGAGATGTTCCCCAACCCAGAGCTGCTTAACGACTGAAAAAAAACAAGTTATGTCAATACTATTAATACATAACATACATGATGCTAGTTTTACTCGTAGACAATCGTAGCAACGTCGTGCTGATTGTCTTTTTCTTCCTGGGTAATTACAAGCTGTTATAAAACAGGGAGTTACTTCAACAAGTACGTTACTATAATAGCTGATAGCCAAAGTTGCTAGTGCTATTTAAAATATTATATTAGTCTTATATTTATATGAGTTTAATATCATGTACATATGTAAATAAATAAATAAAATAAATAATAAATAAATTTACAGAAAAAACATAAAAATCATAGTATGTATGTATATTAAATTAGGTTAGGTTGGCAGGTTTTTGGTAGGAAAATGAAAGTTAAAAGTGTCCAGCCCGCTTATGTCCAATACAATGATCCCTTTGTGCAACAAGTAAGTTGGACAGTATATAGAAATAGAGAAAGGGAATATAATAGGAGAGAAGAGAGTGGGTCACTAAATGTCGTATTTGTACACACACCATAAAATGGATGACCAATACGTAGCCAGTCAGTGTAGCCAAGAGATTCCTCCAGTGCTTCCTAGTGAAGTTCATGAGGTTTTTAGTTTTTCAGGGTTTAGGCGATGCCAAAGGGTTCTCGCTGTCACGCAGATGGGCTCATTGCTCCATCTGTCTTGAGCTGATTTGAGAAAGTCAACATCTAGTCAATATGTTCTAAAATTCATTACGTTATGCATATAATTATTCTACAATACTTTTTTGTGAATCGCTGAATTCTATTTTCTATTCGCTCACTTGAATTTCCGAACGTGAAATTGAAAAAGTTTATTAGTTCTATTTTCGATTGTTTGATTTTGTTTGACTTGATTTGCAATCGTATTTTTGAAACGTCATCAGAATTTATGATGCACATTTTCAACGAATATACTGCGGATCTCTATTTTTTCAGTCTAAAATCAATTCGGTCAATGTTTAGAATTTATCTGATTAGAACCTTATGTGGACAACATTCTGTGCACTGACTAATTTTCGAACAGGCCAAAATTCAAAATAAAGTTTATTATTTATTCGTACCTTAAAGATTAATCCGCTTTATGTATACATTTAATTCCTATCAGCTTCAGAATCTGAGATAACTGAAAATATAAAAAAAATTATAATAAGTAATACATTGTGGTAGACATCTTTTTTGGGCAAATTCACAATTTCTGCCTGGGTATTCTAGTTAAAGCCGCGTACGTACTCCTTACGGAATTTCACGTTTGTAAATTTACATTTATTTCTACACGGTAGCCTTTTGTGTATAGTTATGTTTTGAATTTAAAACACACAAAAATACTCAAAATTAATTACAAATTGATGAAAATTGGGAGTGTAAAAACTCTGTGACCAAACAATTGTATGAACATTAATTTTTGTTTCAGTAGACTGAAAAAGTCTCCATTTATATTTACAGCGTCCCTAAGATAGGCAATAAATTTCAATAATTCCGTGTACTTTTCTTTTCAAATGGAATTCTTTGTGAAATTTACCAACCTGAATTTCAGTAATTTTTTTTACATACACTTTGTATGTGACCCTGAATTTCCGCCGTATGCACTCTGTACCAATCTTAATATAAAAATATTTTTTAGTAGATTTGTAGACAAAAATGAAACTTACCATCTAAAGTTTGGAAAGAAATCGAAGTAAAAAAGTTGCTGCAATCTAATAATATTTCGCTATTAATTTTTTTATAAACAACCACGTTATTTTAATATTTTCTTTTTAGAAAAATATGCTATGTATATTTTCTTCTTTTTTGTTTGGTTTTCTTATAATTGAAGACAACTATTTAAAATAATAGTTTGAAGTAAAAATATAAGGTCTTAAAACTACCGAATAACAAGACATACGAAGTTATCGTCTTGTCGAATTTTAAAATTTTACATAAAATGCATTTTTGTTTTGTTAAGCGACTAATTGCAATCTTTATCTTATACAAATATCTAACAAGTACAAATCCTATTCAGTTTTCTCCCTATCTTTATCTTTCTTCTTCTTCTTTTTCTTTTCTTTCTTTTCTCCTTCAGGTTCAGGTTCAACCATAACAACTGTTTGTTGGTCTTGGACTAAAGCCGAATCAGGAGCTTCTTTATCAGCTTTGTGCTTCTTTTTCTTTCTCTTTTCGGACTTTTCTGGGATGGCGTTGTCTCCACCAACAACAACAACGTCTTGGCTGGACACACTTAACTTCCGCTAAAATTTAAAAAAGCAAGCTTTTATTTATATTCCAAGTTAAACTCAAAAAAACTTTCTACCTTTTTAGCATCTTCAATATTATTGCCATTAGCGTTAGATTGCGGCGCTACAGCTGCTGCTGGTTTTTTAGCATTGTAATCCACAAAACCAGTTAGCCACTCCTTAGGTGTGTTTTCATTGGGTCGGCCATACTTATCTAATTTACCAGAGGCAATGAGAGCTTTCTTTGCGGATGCTTTAGGACCCAATCCCCATTTCCGCGGATATGTATCTCTTTCCATAATGACACGTTTAATCTTGGCAACAACTCCATGATCACATGATGCCATTGTCGCTGTGGTCATTTGAGCAATGGCCAAACATATAGCTTCACCCTTGGTGGTACAAATAACTATTTCTTGATCCATTTCAATGCCATCTTCATAACGTAAAACACCAGTTAACATAATTTTAGCACCATAACAAATAGCATTGACCTAAAAAAAGCCAACAGTAAGTTTTTATATTCACTTTACGAGAATTATAACATTGTACAATCATATCGTTGCCTAAAACGCACAACGCCCTGACAAAAACTTCAATTCAATTCAATTCATTATGGATGGCAACCGAACTGTAGTTGCGTTGCTAGTTGCCGAAATTGTATTACGGATGGCAACTAACAGCTGGTAATTTCAGTTTCCATATTGACAACCACAAATTTGTAGTTGCTGTATAGTAAAAAGTGAAAAAATTAAAAATTATGTGCTATATTATTTTTATTCTTGAGTTTCTTCTTTGCATATTAAAATGAAAATATGATTTAAAGTTAAAACAGATTGTTAAAACCTATTTTAGGCCGTCTAATAGATTCAACATTTTGTATTTCCTTCTCTTCATCAGCAATTAATTCCACTTAACTAATAATTTTTAAGATAAGTATTTTTTAAGCATTTTTTTTTAATGATTTTGCTTTAAGCAGTTGTATTTCTTATATTTTGCATTTCTGTTCACATTAATTTCAGTTGCCAATCAGTCATAATCGTATTTTCGATAACTTTTTGGCAACTGGAGGAAGTTGCCATACATAATACCAATTTTAGTTTCAGTTACGTTGCTAGTTGACTCGACAACTGAAGTTCGGTTGCCATCCATAATCGAGCCATAAATCAAGAATAAAAATAATATAACACATAATTTTTAATTTGTTCACTTTTTACTATACAGCAACTACAAATTTGTGGTTGCCAATATGGCAACCGAAATTACCAGCTGTGAGTTGTCAGTTGCCATCCGTAATACAATTTCGGCAACTAGCAACGCAACTACAGTTCGGTTGCCATCCATAACCGAGCTATAAGACTTCTATGAACGACTATATTGTCAATATTAAAAAGCCCTAACCGCATATTACGTAACTTCAAGTTCGAGTTTTGTTATGATTTGTAACGGTGCGGGGAGGGGGTCTTTAAAAATGGTACGTAACAGAAAAAATTAATGATTTCTTACAAAAATACATATCGCTTGTTTCGGCGTATATCCCACGATTTATAAATATACATATAAAACAAACAAGAAAACAAAAGATTTTAACTAACAAACCTTATTGAATCATAAGATAAGCAATATATTACTCTTGAAAACTCAAAACGATCTCCCCATCTTCGATGTGCTACTTTTTTCAAGCAAGTCAAATCGTATCCATTCTGCAGGAAAATGTTTTTATCAGGCAAGGTTGAAACGAAAAGATGGTATGATTATACGTATTAGAGTTGGGCATAGTTGTTCCTTTTGCGGATTGTTATTTTTGATCCCAACAACAAAAAGAACTAGTTCGTTCTTTTCGTTCAGTTGTTCTTTTCGGCCAGTTGTGCAGTGAACAGAGATTACACATACATGCATACATTGAATCCTCTTCAATGTTTTATTCGTTTGTTAATATTCTAAAGTAATTTCATTTCATTCTTAACGACCTTATTTAATTAATAATTTTTGATTGGAAATGCTTAGAATGAAGTTTGATCATTTGAAAACAAATTTTAATCACTTTTTTAATACTGATTTATATTCGACACAACAAATTATTTCTTTTGAGTAAAAATTTTCTTTGCTTAGACGTATTTTCATTTGTGCTTTGTAGTCTTATTTGTTGTATGCTTTTAGTAAGTAAAAGGTAAAAATTAATATTTTTGAAATTTTTAAAATGAAATCCGTTTTCAGTTTAAAACAAATTATAATCACTTTTTTAATTCTAATATTCTTTTTCAAGACCAAGATATCAAAAAGTACCAAGAGAATAATAAAGACCAAAAGAACAAGAAAGACTAAAATAACAACAAAGACCAAAAAGGAACAACTAGTCTGAACTAGTTCACATCGTTTACTTATGGGAATAGTTCAATTGAACTAGTTTGTTCTTTTTGAGCCAGCTATATATGTACCAAAGTTATATTGGGCAACGGACCTCAAAAGTTATAATAAAAAAATAATAACCAAAAATCCCTAAATAACAATTTTGAAAATATTATACATACACCCAATTTTCATACAGAAATTAATTCTTTGGGCTGTTTCTTATTATATTCGAGAAATTCGCATTGACAACTACAAAATTGTTCATTTCAGAAATTTTTTTCCTTCTGGAAAATTATTAAACTTTTAAGGCGTTTTGCGTTTCGGGTAACGATATATTCTACGTTATAGTCATATGAATGTACATATTTTACTACGAGTTCTTTTTTGTACTCTGAAATTTTCTTTGTTAAGAAATGTGTATTTAAATCACTTCAAAACATACACACATCGGAGCAGTTTTCATTTTCCCATTCATAGTCACATAAAGAACTAAAATTATATTCTTGATGCCGGCTTATATCATGGGGTCAGAGAAAGTATTCATATCTTAGGATACGCTGCTTTGGAACACTTACCGAACTGTCTTTCATAATAATTCTTTTGTGATTGACCAAAAGACCTTCCAAAGGTTTGATGACACGTCTCAACATAGATTCGTCTTTATGATTTTCATACATATACATGGCATCCAAGACATCGTGCATTGTTACCATACCATCACGTTCAGACTGTATGCCTGAGCGTACACGACGTAGTTCCAACATTTGACCACCAACACCCAGCACCAAACCAAGATGTACGCACATTGTACGGATATAGGAACCAGCCTCACAACTAACCCAAAAAACACCTTCAAATTTTCAATATTTTGTTCGTTTCGTAGTGATTTGATTAATTTAATATATAGGCCAACATTTCGAAAAGAGGCCATGAATATTGAAAAGAGAAAAACAAATATTGATATAAAAATAACAATAGAGATGTACATTTGGTTTTTGCTCAACAAAAACTAATGATTTAATTAATATTGCATTTTCTTCACAAATATGTAGCTGAAACTTTCTATTTCGCTAATAATTGCTAAGCAAAAAATCAACATAATCTAAGGTTTTATATTAAGATAATGTTAACTTCTTATAATAAATGCTTGTTTATTTTATAAAGATTTAATTCCAATTATGTATTGATTGTTACATATGTATGTACCCAGGCAGAAATTGTGACTTTGCCCAAAAAAATATGTACCTTCATAACACTGTAAATACAAAATTACGACTCTTTCAAAATATTTGTACCACCACAGTGCTGTAAACACAAAAATATGACAACGTTTACAAATGCCGCGTCCTTAGTAATGATATACCACTACAACACCGTAAATACAAAAATTTGACTCTAGTTCCCCGAATAGTCCGTTTACACAATTCTAATTCAAATACTCTAAATACAAATTTATGAGGTCATCACAATGTAAATTTCTCAACTTAAGTCAAATTTTTGTATTTACGGTGTTGTAGCGGTATAGAATTATTGTAAACGAAGTATTGGGAAATTAACGTCAGATTTTTGTAAATACAGTGTTGTAGTGGTACAACATTACTAACGTTAAGTCATATTTTTGTGTTTACAGTACTGTGGTGGTACAACAATTTTGGAAGAGTCGTAATTTTGGATTTGCAGTGTTGTGGTGGTATATATTTTTTGGGCAGTCAGAATTTCTGCCTGGGTACGTAAATACATAAATAAAAAATATACATAAAACCTTAACTTACCCATATTACGTGTTTCATCATAATCCAACAATTTACTGTCGTATACGGTACGTACTCGTAGTTGACGCTTTACTGCCGAAATTAGAGGAGGTCTTTGGAAGAGAGCACCACGTAACTTTTCTAATCCTTGGCGCACTTTAGCTACAGAGTCAACTGACGAGTGCAACTTAAAAATTGCAACGTATTCTTTGCCAGCACTTTGCTGTGACTTTACCAAACGAGTTGCACGATCAATGCAAACAATTAAGCAACCTGGAAAATAAAAAGGTACTGAAATAAAATATTTTAATAAAAATGCATGTGCATCAGGGTGGCCGTTATTTTTAGGGTTCCGTACACCAAAGGTGAAAAAAGGTACCCTATTGTTTTCGCTACGCTGTCCGTCTGTCCGGGTATTTTCTCAGGAACCGTAAGAGCTACGGACCTGAAATTTGGACAGAGTATGTAGAACCTTGGTCACTACAACAAATACATGAGAATTAGAAATTAAAGGGTGCTCCAAAACGAGCGACGAAAAATCTCATGTAATATACATGCAATTGTATGTACATACATATGTATGTATATTGACACTTGAAATTTGTAAAATTAGTGTATTTTTATATAGACAACAATAAACATTAAAATATTAAAAAATTTAAATTAAAGGGTGGTCCATCAGTTAATGCAATTTTGACTATATAATTTTGACAACTTGCTAAATCTTGGAGACCGTAAGAGGTAAACTCTTGAAATTTTCAAAAACGGTAAAACTAAATCGCCAAACCGAAAAAAATCGCCAAAACCTGAAAAAATCGCCAAAAATTTAAAAAAATCACCAAATCGAAAAAAATCGACAAAATTAAAAAAAATTCTAGCACTAAAATAAATCGCCAAATTGGAAAAAATCGTTTATATGAAAAAAAATCGCCAATACGCGAAAAATGCGCCAAAACCAAAATAATTGTTTATATGAAAAAAAAAACGCCAAAATTAAAAAAAATCGCCAAAATTAAAAAAAAAATAGCCAAAACGAAAAAAATCGCCAAAATTTAAAATAAACGCCAAAAACAGAAAAAAATCCTCAAAACGAAAAAAAGTGCCAAAACTAAAAAAAAATCGCCAAAACCAAAAAAATCGCCACCCGAAAAATATCGCCAAAACCTGAAAAAAATCGCCAAAAATTTAAAAAAATCGCCAAATCGAAAAAAATCTACAAAATTAAAATAAAATTCTAGAACTAAAATAAATCGCCAAATTGGAAAAAATCGTTTATATGAAAAAAAAATCGCCAATATAAAAAAACGAAAAAACCAAAAAATCGCCAATACGCGAAAAATGCGCCAAAACCAAAATAATTGTTTATATGAAAAAAAAACGCCAAAATGAAAAAAAATCGCCAAAATTAAAAAAAATCGCCAAAACGAAAAAAATCGCCAAAATTTAAAATAAAGGCAAAAAACAAAAAATCCTCAAAACGAAACAAGTGCCAAAACTAAAAAAATCGTCAAAACCAAAAAAAAAACGCCAAAATAATAAAAATTGCCAAAATTAAAAAAACTTCAAAACCAAAAAAAAATCGCCAAAACGTGAAAAAAGTGCAAAAACTCAGAAAGCGCCAATAAATTAAAAAACTATAAAAAAACGCTTAAAACCGAAAAAACCCAACAACGAAAAAAATTCCAAAACTATAGTGTATATTGTTCGTATTGAATTACATATCTCGTGCCTGTACGGAACCCTTCGTGCGCGGGTCAAAGTCGCACTTCACTGAATTTATTTATTTTTTGATTTCTTCTACTCTCACCAAAAAAATACAAAAAACTTCATACCGATAAGTTGTATGGTGCGTACGGCCCTCAAAGTTGGCCTTCAAGCCCATTTTTCAATGTAATTTTTTGCACAACTGTTTTTAAAAAATCATTTTACAAGAATATGACATGGCAATATTTTAGCTCTTCAAGTCAACAAAATTAGTCGCAAACAAAGTTTTTTGCTAAAATTAATATTTTAGAAAAATAATGAGGAAAATAACCAACAAAATACCAAAAATTGTATATAACAAAATTATATTAAAAAAAATCAATTTTCACTTTTTTTGGTGTGGACAACATCTGAGCATCGAATGAGACCGATCCCATGCCCCAAAAGTGATCCCTCCCCGACTATTGTGTATATTGTTCGTATTGAATTACATATCTCGTGCCTGTACGGAACCCTTCGTGCGCGGGTCAAAGTCGCACTTCACTGAATTTATTTATTTTTTGATTTCTTCTACTCTCACCAAAAAAATACAAAAAACTTCATACCGATAAGTTGTATGGTGCGTACGGCCCTCAAAGTTGGCCTTCAAGCCCATTTTGCAATGTAATTTTTTGTTTGTTTGTTTTGTTTGTTTTTAAAAAATCATTTTACAAGAATATGACATGGCAATATTTTAGCTCTTCAAGTCAACAAAATTAGTCGCAAACAAAGTTTTTTACTAAAATTAATATTTTAGAAAAATAATGAGGAAAATAACCAACAAAATACCAAAAATTGTATATAACAAAATTATATTAAAAAAAAATCAATTTTCACTTTTTTTGGTGTGGACAACATCTGAGCATCGAATGAGACCGATCCCATGCCCCAAAAGTGTTCCCTCCCAGAGATATGCGCGTTTTATGAAGTGATGGTACACCAAAGATACACGTATTTAAATCTTTAAAATGGCTCTCCTGAGCAAAACTGGTTTTTACCCTTAGGTCCCTTTCTATTTTCCGCGTCACATATGGAAATATTTTATTTATTTTTTAATGCATTCTGATTATCATAGCAAATCATAAATAATGCATGCGACATTATTGGGTAATATATTGGCTGTATTCGATGTTTGATGCAAATATCGTTGCGTTAGTGCAATAAATGCAAAATATCGTAGCTTTTCTTTGGATTGTGTATGTATTTTGTTCTTGGATTTTATAGAAAAGCTTCAAAATTTTGCATTTGCACTAACGCAAGAACATTTGCATCAAACATCGAATACCGCCATTGAAATACATAGCGAAAAAGGCATACAATATAACGGAATTAAATCACATTGCTACATTTTCAAAAAACAAGTTTTATATCCAACAAATAACGAGAGTACAGTAGCTCAGTGGTAGAGTGTGCCTTGAGAGTGAGAACAGCTCGGTTCGTATCCTGCGACATAAATTTTTATTTATTTGTTTGTTTTGTATTTACCTATCATTCATTTGAATGGATATCAAAGTATTTAAATTCTGACACAAACACATGATCTCCAATGACAAGGTAATGTAAAAATCATGCATGTTTCATATAAATCGAATCGAAATCAACACATGACTTGTCGTTTTTTTTTTGCTGGCAAATATTTAACAACAATCGAGTCTCATCCTAATCACCTTGCTCTTAATATCTTGAACTTTACTGGACACGGCCGCTTAAAATACGACATTTATGTGTGTATACTGCTTGGGCCTAATAATTATGTATATCTAGACTTAAATGTGCAATTAGACGTGAAATAGCTATAATGGCATAGCCATAACCAAACCAAAATTCAATTGGTTTGAATACTATTGTCAGTTAATTTTTTAAGGTACAATTGGCCAATTCACAAAGAGTTCTATTGTGTCATACATGTTTTCTGTCGTTGGTCGAAGATCAAAGTACCCAAATAACCCATCTTTGAGAATCAACAAATTTGCGACAAAATGGCATAGATTTCTTAGTGCATATTTTTTGCACATTTTTAATAAATTCATATTTTTGCATACATATTTCATTATATGTACATGCAATTTTTTTAGTTTTTCCATGCTATAAATCAAAGTTTGGTATTTTGATTAGTTGCAAAGTATTTAAAAGATGCACTTTTTACGACTGTGTAAGAACAAAATAAACTCAGTAAAGTGCGACTCTGACTAGCGCATGACACTAGATATGAAAATACTATATGAACTTTAGCCTACATAATACACCTATAGTTTAGCATTTTTTCGTTTTTGTGATTTTTGGGTTTTGAGCGTTTTTTTTTTAGTTTTGGTTTTTTTGGGTTCTTGACGTTTTTTTTTTTCATTTTGGCAATTTTTTATTTTGGCAATTTTTTTCATTTTTGGGGTTTTTTTCTTTTGGACGATTTATTTTAGTGCTAGAATTCTTTGGCGGCATGAAATAAGTCCCAACGGCATGAAATAAGACCCCAAAAACAAAAAGAAATGAGCCCCCAATTTAAAAAATTAAATAAGTACCCAACGGAATGAAATAACGCCCCAAACAGAAATGAAATAATGCCCTAATTTTTGGGGACTTATTTCATATGAAATAAAAAAATTTTAAAAATGAAATAAGCCTCCAATAGACATTCAATATAATGAAACAAATTAAACTTTTTATTTACAATAAGAGTAATTTTATTGAAAATATTCTCAGATGGCGCTGCATCTCAGTTTAAAAATAAGTACACCCTCACCAATCTTTACTTTAAGCAAAGGGATTTCGGCATTACTGCGGAATGGTACTTTTTCGCAACTGCACATGGATGCACCTATGCCACGGCACCCTTCGTGGATGGCATAGGTGCTGTAGTAAAAAAAAATATGTGAGATATCGTGTCATGCAACGTAGTTGCAGTATAAATACTAGAAAAGATTTCGTTTCAGCTGCCAAGAATTTTGTAAAAAGTATAAATTTGTATTTATGGGAGCAAAAGATCAAGGAAAAATTTGAGCTACTTAGTAAAAGGTGATAATAATCCAGTTCTTGGATAAAGTTTTCAAACTATATTTGAAGTTACTAGATCCGTTTCTACTCCAATTGCTATTACGAAATCGAACGCGTACCCCACTTGTGACGCTACAAAAATTAAATTTTTGTGCAAAATATAAAATTATTCTTCTTCTTAACTTTTAGTGAAGAACAACTTGATACCTCTGCAGCACTCATAGATTTGCTAATTTTGATAAACTGTATAAATTCGCAGAGTTCGCAGTGTGTCCTAGGCACTCGAAACGCATGTCTTTTTTGTGTCCCGCCCGTGACGAGGCTAATGTGTAATAAATTTTGCATTAGCGAATCTGAAATAGTGTGTTTCCGTGTAGTATCTTTGAAAGACAAGTCTGAAAACTTATTTTATAATAAAGTCATTTAAAAAATAGTTGATCATTTTCTTATTTTTTAAAACTAAGCACTTAAACTACTTCTTATTGTCCCACTCGTGACGATGAAGTCAGCCAATAATTAATGTGATGATCGTAAAAGATAAGCAAAAATAGTTAAAACATAAAAATTTACTTAATACTAGATATTTATACCAACGGACGACACAATCGTCGGTATTCTAGGATCTAAATGTATATAATTTTATTAAAATTCAAGAAAATTTATCTAAACAGTGCCAGGAAAATATGGTAAATGATATAAACAATTTGGATAAATCGCTGAAGATGAATAAGTTAAAATTAAACGAAACTAAAACAAAACTAATGCAAATAAATATGAGCAATGAATGAACTCTTGAAATTAATGGACAAATTATAGAAAAAGTAGATAAAATTAAATACATTGGTTTCATAATAGACAAAATATTAAAATTCAATGATCATGTAGATTACATATGCAAGAAAATTGGTAAAAAGATAGGATTCTTTAAAAAAAAATACGTAGCAAAGTATCCACTATAACGGATATAAATATACCTATATAACGTTATAATAAACCCCCAATTTGAATTTTGTTCAACAATCATATATACGTGTTGCACGGTAACAGAAATAGAAGGGCTCCAGAAATTACAAAACAAAGCTATGAGATCGATATTAAGATGTAATATTTATACCCCAATTGAATTTATGCTTGATACACTAAAATGACGAAATATAAAACAAAGATACGAGATGAACACACTATCTTTATTCAAAATATGAAAACGGGAAACGCACCAGAATACCTAATAAATCAGTTAAACTATGTTGGAGGAGTACAACCATAACACCTAAGGAACGTTAACAACTTCAGGCTTCCAAGAACAACAACAGCTGCAATGCAACGATCTCTTTTATATGTAAAATTTTGAGTTGTCGCTAAAAAAGTATAACAAATACTACTTAATAAATATATCTATCTATCTAAACGTCATACAAAATGCATAATTAAAAAGCTAATTAAAGCTAATGAATTAAGCTAATTCAATAATATTGAACTCTCTTCCTTTAGGTATTATGGCTTTCATACAGTAACAAATAAGAGAAAAAATTTAGATCAAGAGAAATACTACAAAGCCACACACAATCTCATGTTTTGCTTCTTGTTTACTTGTAAGCTAATAAATGTGTGTGTAATATGTGTGCATGTAGTAATAGCAATTTTAAACGCTTACAGCTCCCAAAATCATGAGTTTTCCTATTAATTATATACATAGATAGATAGATAGATTCATCACATACAGCTGATCGCTTTTAAGAATGGTTGTATTTACTTCTAAGCGATTAAGTAGTAATTTTGTTATTTTAACGGAAAATCTATCAAATTTACTGAAATTTTTGATTCGGCTGTAAGAGATAAAAATTGACAGACGTAACTTCAAGCGAACGAACGAACATGATTTCGTGAAACCCAAATTTACTTGATATCGAGTGACTCGCCTTCGTTCGCTTAGGTTTCCATTCGACATTGAGAAACAGGCTGTAAATGTTCATTATCTTCGTGTTTTATTCCCTCTTATTGTCGTTGGCGGTTTTTGACATCAAATTAGACTATTTGTAGTTGATTAAAGAAAACAAGCTACATTTCTCTTTAATCTACTACAAAACGCCTAACTTTCGCCGCAAAATCGCCAATTACAATGAGGGGGATTGTTTATAATTATAAAAAAGTCTATGTTTATATAATGGAATGGTTAATAGCATATCTCAGCTGTTTTAGTTGAGGAAATTGGGCTGAAAGCTGGAAAATTTTACATTTCTTTTTTAAGCTACTTGTAGACATTTTTATATACATAAGTATAATTATTTTTATATACATAAGTATAAGTATAAGTGGTGATAATAATAAAAAACCAGCAATTAAGCCAATTAAACAAAAACCAGTAGATATTTTATTGCATAAATACTTGATAGAGACCTACATTAATACACTTTTAAAATAAATTAATCACTTTTCATTATTATGTTCCATTTCCCAGATTTTTACATTTCAGTACGCGATATTTTCTCGCGCGCTAAATTAAATTTTAATAAAAGTCGATGTATGTATGTATCAGTAAATAAAATTTTTTTAGTAACCCTTTTTTAGATTTTTCGATATTGGTTCTTCGAAATTAAATGCATACTGCCCTATTCAGAAAAAAAATAATTTTCGTTTAAAAAGGTTTTGCAAAACAAATTTTAAATAGAAATTTGTTTGTTAATCGTTTAAACCTAAATTATATTTTTCTGAATAAAGCTGTGGCAGGATGTTACCTATTTAGTGAAAATGTATTTTTAAATGTGTGGCAACTCCGAGATCACACTTTAATTTTGACAAGCAATACTGCTAACACTTTTACACATCATCTTCATAAAAAGAAGCAACCGATCTCATTTTTTACATTGATATACATATATAAAAAGGGCAGAAACCCCGATAAATAAAAACAATTAATTTTTACAATAAATAAAAGTTCTTTTCCTTTATTTAGCTACACACCATATAAAATTTAGGTAGCTAGAAAGCCTTCAATAACTAAAATCATTTAACACGGAATAAGAATCGCCTTCCAAATAATCGTATATATATATATAAAGTTTTTATTTTAATTTGCCAAGCTTTGTAACAACTATAGTTGCGATTCAAATACTTTTTGTACTTTAGCTAGAATAGATGATTAAGAAGTTATGTAAAAACTGCTTGGTTCATTAATACATATTTTTAGTTGTGAAATTTCAAAAAGAAATCAGCCGTTTACGGTATTAAAATGAGTTTTTAATTCTAACCACAGTCAAGGTAATTTTATTTGCGACAGCTGAATCAATAACAAACTTGAAAATTTTTATCAGAGTTTCGGATACTAGCAAATTGTTGAACTTATACAAAAAAAATTAAAAAAAAACTTGCGTGCCAGTTGTCGAAAACTACTGACTCCTGTTGGCAGGTTTATGCCATTTTCTAGACCTTAAGGAACGAAAATAAATTGTCAGTAGCACAAAATTGTTCTCGAGAGCGAGTACACAAGACCTAATTTTTTGGTATTGTGTTAAAGTGACGTCGATGTCGACAACTGGAGTGAGGGTGATTATAGTACGATATTAAAAAACAATATTCGCATGTGGCTCTGACGTAATTTTGACGTCATTACCAAGCTAGTTTTTATACATGCCGTGTACTTGTAACATACTACATATACATGTGTACATGTAGATATTCACAGGCGACTTACATCTAGTTTAGTCAAGCTACTTCAAATAAATGATAGAAAATTTAATTTAAGAAAAAACTGTCCAAAAATCCTCGGAAAGCCATATTTACCGAGTTGTGGACATCAATGCCCTTATGCAAAAACTATTTTTAAAGTTAAAGCATGCGTTAAAACCGGTTTTGCCATACAAAATTCGTTTGTTAAACCAGCTTTAAGTTTACCAATTGTTTTTGCATAAGGGGGCTAAAGTTTTGAATGTCTGCTTTTTCGTGGTAGGTTTCTGATTTATAACAATATGGGTATCATATGAAATATGATCAAAATTATAACATGGTAAACAAATTTTTAAGGAAAATCAAGTTGTATTTTTCCCCATTTTATGTTTGTTTTGAAGTTAAAGGTATTTTACTTTTGTTTTAAAATAAAAATATAAAAAAGTATTACGCGTCGTATCGGGAAATATAGAAATCTTTGAGCACGGCCTAAGGGCGGTTATGCAGAAAATCGTCGGGGAATATCATAGAGGAGAAAATCTTTGAGCCCGGATGAAGGCTATGCAGGAAATATCACAGAGGAAAAAATCTGAGCCGGGCCAAAGGGCGGCTATACAGTCTTTACTATTACGTGTCGGGAAATATCATAGAGGGAAAAATCTTTGAGTACGGCCAAAGGCCGGCTATGCAGGATATCTTTACTATTACTCGCCGTGTCAGGAAATATCAGAGGAGAAAAGCTTTAAGAGTATTTACTATTATTTATTATAAACAAGATTAACCCCTTCGCAGTAAATATTTTCTTTAACTTCAAAACGAGCAAAAAAAGAAAAATACTACTTATGTAATTCGTCTTGAAAATTTGTTTACCGTGTCATAATTATGATAATCTTTCAATGATACCCTTACCGTTATACTAAATCAGAAACTTACCACGAAAATGCCAAAATAAACTCAGTTTTGGAGGTCCGTAACTCCGTAAATATGGGTTTCCGAGGATTTTCGGACAAGCTTTTTCTTATAATTCAACTTTCTTTCATCTAGGATAAGTTTTATTTAATTTGGAGCAGCTTCACTAAAGCCATTTGTTCCCAAATTTTACATGTAACTACTATTTTAATAAATGCAACCATGCTGAAAATTCCCTTGACGTCATGGCCACACACGCATGTGCCTTTTTACATACCGTATACTGGCTTTATATTAAAAACAAATACATGTAGATAATTAAATAGTTTACTGCAATGCTGGCCACTAAGAGAAAAATTGGCGCCAGAGTGTCAAACATCAATCGGCTTTTTATACAAATGAATATAAATAAATACGCTTATACATTACTCTCGAGTTTATCTTTGTGGGCAGCTAGGGTTTACTGCAATAAATATTCATTTTTCTAATTCTTCTAAGACCAAAGCGATGATTTTTAAACCGTCTAGTGCTACGTTTAATCTGTCTATCGTGATCGATGGCCGACCTATTGATTTTGTCGATCGAATGAAATGTCTTGGTATTTTATTAGACAACACTCTTAGCTTCGGACACCACATTAATGAACTATTTTCTAAAATAAACTTCACCTTAAGAAGACTATATGCAATGAATTTATACCTGCCATTACATATTAGAAAGAGCATAGCTCACTCCTTATTGATGTCTAATTTATTGTATTGTATTGAGGTATATTCTGGCTGTAGCGCTGAAAATTTAAATAGGTGTGCCCTACTCTTTAACAGAATAATACGCTTTATATACCAACTAAGAATTAATGATCATGTTTCAATGTATGTTAATGATTTTCTGGGTTGCAGTTTTAAAAACTTCATACAGATTAGATCACTACTTTTCTTCTATAATGTTATGCTCACAGATTGCCCAGATTATGTCCGTAGATTTTTTACGTTTTTGCAAAGTGGTAGAAGCCCACAGCTTCTATTTCCCACTAGAAATCGTCTTATTTATGAAAGATCATTTACTGTACGAGTCGCCAAATGTTGGAACTCATTGCCACGATCCTTAAGAGCATTCCATCTTACTCGTAATTCATTCAAAGGTAAGCTTGTTGAACATTTTTCACAATTGAACTGACCTAGATTCTGAATACATATAGTTAATTTCATGCGCAATTTATCTTCCAATTTATAAGTAGTAGTCTCATTTAATAATTTTATAACTACATACCTATTATTATTATTTTTTTTTTATTTTTTGCAATTTTTGTGTCTAGTTTATTTGTTGCCTAAATGTATAATTATTCTTATGCTATTCTTGTAGTCCACCAACTATATATGGCCCTATGGGCTCGGTTGGTTATTGTTATAAATAAATAAATAAATAAATAAAAATATGGGTACTGACTTTTGTTAAGAGTTTTAGTTATAAATATGTATGTATTTGAAAATCTGTAATTTATCGCGTTTTGATAAAGGGAATACAGAGTTTTGGTTACAAATAGTTTAAAAAGATACCGGACAAAGGCCGCATGTGCAAAATGAACTGTAAAACGCTGATAATACATAATATAATACATAATATAACTGCAGAGGATCACATTTATTACTTATAATTTCAAGGCCACTTACCAGTCACTTTAGGATCCAATGTTCCAGAGTGGCCTGTCTTCTCCACTTTTAAAATCTTCTTAATCCAGGCAACGACTTCATGTGAACTAGGATTTGAGGGTTTGTCCAAATTAATAAATCCCGATTTCATGTACTCCCTAATGTCGCGATTCAAGGGCGATGACCCACTGGGTAATGGTGTGTAATGATTTGTGCGTACATTTAGTTTATCAAAATTCTTTAACAACAATGGCCATTGCGAAGTATCCAATTTGGCACTTCTTTCAGAAGGTTTAACCGTAAAATCTCCCGATTTTTGTAAAGCTCCAATATCATCGACGTCAATGGGCTCTTCCTTTACTTTCTTCTTTTTCTTTTCTTTTTTGATTTCTGTACGACACAAAGAGACAAAACTTTTTGAAATCTCAAAAAACGTGGTTACAATCAGACACATACATACATACTTATGTACATATGTATGTATCTTTTAAAATACTACAACTATTATAAAACATTACTATAGTATCTTTAGTATTTCTTAGAAATATTTTAATTGCATTTTAATCCTTATAACATACCAATATCAGCCATTTTGGACGAGTTTCTAATTTAGAAAATAATTTAAAATGTCCCAGAATTGAAACTAAAAAAATTGAATCCAACACGTCCAGACTCAAAAACGAGGTTAGAAAAATGGACAGAATGACTATAAAAGCTGTCAAATGAAGACAATGAACAACACGTGCAGCACAAAGGCGGCACCTGGTTGTCAAGGTTGATATTACACTTGAAAAAAAATCAATTTACTTTCTAACATACAGTCTATACCTGACACATATGAGTCCACAGCTGATGATTATATATCATAACTCTTAATATAACATCGCATCTATCTCAGATATAAGGAACAAAACGTCAGCATAGGTACAAAAATAAAATTCCGATATTTCTCTTCGTCTAATACAACAGGAACTCGTAATTTTATTTTTCTTATAACATTTAATTGTATGCAAATTCTCATGGAGCTAACATGTATTAATTTTTTATCATTATTTATTTGGTTAACAATTTTTCACATAAGAAGTTTCGTCCAAAACATTCTTTTTCATTTATTTTAATAAACAATCGCAATACTTATTTTATTTTCATGTACGTATGTATTTGGACATCATCTCATAAGATTGTAGTTATAGGATTTATTCAAGGGATATCAAACAGGTACATGCATCTGGCAAATTGCTCATCAGCTGATTTTTTGTTTACATATTTATAACGATGAACTCTTTTGACAATTAATTTTGTGGTTTGTTTGATGCATAAAATTTTTTGACAATTACTTTGTAAAACATTTGACTAGTAGCGACGACCACATCTTCGGTCACTGAACCCAGTTAGTTTATTAGGGGCTTGGTGAAAAAAATGACCAAAACATTTGTGTGCGTCTGATTTTTTTCTCTCTCTCTAACTTACTAAAGTCACTTAATTAAAACACATATATCTGAACTGCTTACTCTGCTACTTGCTTGCCAGTCACAGATTACATAAGCATTGGTAAACTATGACTAGTCAATGGTTACAAGGCAACTGGTCACCTATTACTAGTCAATATTTATGTAGAAACTGGTAAAATGTAACTTTTAAATAAATAAACATAGTTTTTATGTTATTTTAATTGTTTTTTATTATAATAAAATAATTAAATAAGTAATATATATAAAAACAAAAAACAAAACAATCCAGAATAACGTAAGTGGCATCAATGTAGTCTTCCTAAAGCCCATGTGACACTTAATTTTTCTTTCATTTATCAAGTTTTATAGAAAAGTGCAAACATATTGCAATAGCAAAATTCAATAGGTGCAAAGGGTTCAGCTATATTCAGAAAAATGAAATAATGTCAACAACTTGATTAAAATTACCGAGAAAAAAATTAATATGTCAAAAAAATTTAAAAATTTTCAACTTAAAATTGACATTTCAAGCTTGAAACATAAAAGTGTTCGCTATTAGCGGATTAACACTTAAACATTTTGTTTCCGTTTTATATAGTTTTTTCTTTCTAACATTTATTTATTTATTTCATTTTTATTGTTTCTTTCTATCAATTCAATATCAATCAATGAAGAAAAAATTAAGTGTCATAAGGGATTAACACTCTTTTTCAGCTCCAACACACCTTGCTTTTTGTAAATATCTAAAATTTAAAAACAAAATATATAAACCATGGTGTAATTTTACAGGTGACTGCGTAAGGATTTGTTATACAATAATACGGCAACCATAGCTGTGTAAAGAACCGAAGAATGTCAAAAGCACAAAAATTTTTGTACCAAAAGCAAAACAAAACGAAGTTTTTGACATTCGTTAGCTACAAAAAAATTATTAGCTGAAGTAGCGGTGCCACCTAGTTACATACACTTTGATATAAACGTATAAATTAAATGAAAATTTTCAATTTCTATTAGACATTATTGATTTTACTTAACTTTCTTAGCACTTGTATAAATTTTATTTCACAGACCGAACGAATTGTATATTTTACAATAAAACGCGATGTCTTTACAGTTTTGGCATATGTACATTAGATGTTTCACTCTAACATATAAGATAGAGGATAAACTTTAATTAATAAATGTGTCGGTTATCTCTAGCAGTCAAATGACCAGTCAATTGACTGGCACTCTTAAATTCAATGGAAAATTATTGCAAATGTGTTAGTGAAAAAATTTCGTTTGTGTTAGTTTCGGTCATTCATTTCTTGTAGGGTAGTTTAGCGCATGCAAAAACGAATAACAGCCATCCCTAAACAAAAGCGGCAAGCATTTTTTATCTGTCAAAAGTCCTCATGTCCATACATTTTGTATGGAGCATACCGAAACAACGAGGCGGCAACGTGACGGCAACGCTTTGCTATTGGAAAATCCGATTTTGACAACGCGTTTCACAATGAAGTTAGTTGCAAAAGAAAACAATTGTAAACAATTGCCTTCTGTTTGCCATTATCAGCGTTACCATATGTGAAGATTTATTTAAGAATAAAAGATTTTTTTTGTTAAAAATAAGAATATGATATTTGGTAATTTTAGTATATTTTTTAATTTCCTTTTGACTAAAGTACTGACTATCAATTATGTGCATACATACATATATTTATCTTATACATGCTACATTCAGTATATATGTATTTTGTGTTACGAGTATTTACCTTTACGTTTGTTAGTTCATTTGAAACATAAATTTTTCCTAAATTTGAATTCAGTAAAATCAATGCACATTAAGAGGTTTTTGAGAAAAAATATATGACGACGCTGGGCCATCATCTTAAACACAAGAAGTTATTTTTTAATTCTTCTAAATAACTAATTTTTTAAACTTTATTTTAATTTAAATAACAAAAGTAAAAGTAAACGTTCAGTTTTATCACAAGACTAAAAAATAATTTTGATCTTGGTGTTCAAGTTCAATTTATCTTATTAAAATTGGTCTTTTGGAAAAACCCAGGCAGAAATTGTGATTTTGCGCAAAAAATATGTACCACCACATCACCGTAAATACAAAATTATAACTCTTCCAGAATTTGTGTACCACCCCAGCACTGCAAAGACAAAAATATGACAACGTTTACAAGTACTGTGTTCTTAGCAATCCTATACCACAACAAAACCGTAAATACAAAAAATTGACTTTAGTTTCCCAAATACCCCGTTCACAACATTCCTTTCATGCTACAACACCGTCAGTAAAAAAATTTAACTCAAGTTTGGAAATTTCCATTGTGACGATCTAATAAATTTGTATCTATAGTATTGTGACAACATGGAAAATAAAAGTCCGATGACGGGTATTCGGAGTTATCATTTTAACGTTATAAGTACATTGAAATTTTGGTAAACTAATGTTGTGCTGATGTTAGTTGTACCCACAGACAATCGTAGCAACGTTGTGCTCAAGGCACATTTAATACAGGTACATGCATTAGGCAAAACTCTCTGCTTCTCACATAGCTTTACATGGTAATTGTCAAAAATGTGTATGCATCAAACAAGGCACATTTGATATTGTCAAATGAATTCTTCGTTATAAACTTGTAAACAAAAAATCAGCGGATGAGCAATATGCCTTATACGTGTACCTGTTCGATATGCCTTGGTGGTGCTGATTGTCTTTCTGGCTGGGAAGTTATTTGCAAGTATTTGAAATTCTCAGAAGAAACTACGTATCTTAAATCAATCCCTATTACGCGCCTCTCGAAATGAAAATGTATGTATTTCCTCTTCTTTAGAAAAACAATTTTTTTTAAATAACGATTTTTCAGATACAAAAATGTATGTACTGAAATATATGCTACTAAATTCGAATCATTATTTTTCCTCCCACGTACGTAATATCTGCTTTAGATTTTTTCGCGACCCACCTTATATACGTGTATATCCATAATATTTGGTTCCCCATTTTCATCTTAAAAGTCAATGACTTCAAATAGGAGCCAAAAAAAGAAGCAGCTCAGGAAAAGTAAATACATTTTCATGTCGAGAGGAGCGGTATAGGGTTTCTTCGCAAAATTTTCTTAGAATTACATGTAGATTTTGTTTTTACTAGTTTTTTAATTTTTTTTAATCCATACTAACGACCCGGACACGTTAAAAAATTAATTTTGATACAGCCGATTTTTCGAGTATAGATTTTTCTATAATTTTATCTGGCAGCCCAGGACGTAACGAATACTACCCTACCAGTAAATTGACTAGTCATTTGACTAGTAGCGATGACCACAACTTCGGTCACTGTCCCCAGCTAGTTTATGAGGGGCTTGGTGAAAAAAATTACCAAAACATTTGTGTACGTGTGATTTTTTCTCTCTCTCTCTATCTTATTAATTTCACTTAATTAAAACACATATATCTGAACTGCTTAGAGTCTGAACACAATTTAACGATTATTTATTGCGGTGCAGTTTTCCATACGATTTTGAAGTAAAAATCCGCAGTACGAGATGGAATAAAATTAAAATCTATTTTATTTTCATTGCGGACTTTTTTATTCTCTCAATTTCCTCTTGCTGACGTTGCCGTAGTTTTTGAATAATTGGCTGTGTTCACACATTATTGTAAAAAAAAAATTGATTTTGAAGTTCAAACATTTTTTTCATATATTATAAACATATCAAATATATCTACGAATGTATAAAATGTTAATCATTTTTTGTTTTTAGTTATAAAAATGATTAACATGGCGCTGCCACCTGCCACCGTATAAATTAAATCAAACTTTTCAATTTCTTTTAGACATTATTGTTGATACTTAACTTTCTTAGCACTTGTATAAATTTTATTTCACAGACCGAACGAATTGTATATTTTACAATAAAACGCGATGTCTTTACAGTTTTGGCATATGTACATAAGATGTTTTACTCTAACATACAGTTGTAAATGCCTTGCTTGAAAGTATGCAACATTGTTAAAATACCGTGCGAAAAAAGCACTGCTTAAGGCATATCAAATTAAATGTGCCTTGGCACTGCTTATGTTGTTTCGCAGCTAAACTAAATAATGCCAGACTACTTTTGCATGGAAAGAGATGACTTTACGTGTTTTTCACAAGAACAGATTACTACTTTTGCGAATAAATATTTCATACCAAATACTTTTGCGGTTTGACAGCATTTCGCACGAAATTGTGAACAGAGTATCAGGCTTAAGTGAAAAAATTTCGTTTGTGTTATAGCCTGTTTGTAGAACACGACTCGTCAATAAAAACGCTAACATGTTAGCATTATTTATTTTTTGGGGTTTTAGAACACGAGTGTAGACGATTTTGATCAAAAAACGTAACAGGTGTCAGTTTATTTGCGTTTGTAGAACACGATTTGACTCACAATAAACGTCGAGGACGAATAAAAAATTGTAGTCGTTTGAAACAGAAATTAAAAAAATAAGCAAAACAGTAAAAAAGTTAAAAAAAATAATAGATATAATTAAAAAATGGAATTTTGAACCAGAAAAAGGTAAGTAATCTTTCATATTAAGATTGTTCTTGTTTTTATTACTTAAATTTTTAGTATCAAAATAATAAGAGGGCTGCAGCTTAGCTAATTGGTGGAAAAAAGTAGCACATTTTTGGAAAAAGTGCAAAATACCTATGTATGTGAGTAAAAAACTATAATTTTATCTAATATATGTATATTAATTGAAATTGTTTTAATCTCTTAGGAGCAACAAATGCATAAAAGGCTGTCCGCCTGGGGAAAAGCTGCACTACTGCCAACTGGCTGCAAAGTTTTCTCAACCCATTTTCCACGACACAATTTGTACCTACACATACCTGTCTGCAAAGAGGCCTTAAGTATAAGGATTTTGTGCGCATGAAGGGTTTGCGCGGCAGCATATATATTGGAACTACCTACTTAGGCTTACTTATATGGTAGAATTAGGAATTTGATGCCAAGATCTGTTCCATATGCAACTACGTGCAATTGCATCGCAGTAATATAGTCAGACATTTACTTATACAGCATGAAGTGATTAAAATTACGATTATGTACATATTTAATTGTGTTTTTTACTCTTTTTTATATCTAAGGAAAATTTAAATTTTGTTTTTAAGCTCCGTGAACTTTTCAGCATATTTATTTAGGTACTGCAATCTGCTCTTAGAGCATAATCAATACCAAGTTACTAACAGTTATTTTATAAATTTTTAGTGTATTTCTTATTTACAAATCAATAAAGCCAACAATTTATCCACGTTGTCGACACGTCCTTGTAGTAAATCCAACTCCTCCTCGCTCGCTCGCAAACTGGAACGACAATTCGTATTTGATATTATAATTGTAAATTTAGACAACAGTATATGGTGACATAAGATATCGAGCGTTGATCTTTTCCTGCTATGTGCAAAATTTTCTCAAATTCGTCTGCGCTCATTACAGAATATGTTTCGTCTTTCTTCAGTATTCATTTTTTGTTGCTTAGCCAGTTTGAGTAATTGTTCACATTAAACTCAATTTGATATTTATAAATAGCACAACTTTAACACAGATATTTATTTATTTATGAAACATATTCATATTTAACACAGATATAATTCACTTTTTTTAAAACACAATAAAAAATTGTTATTTGTTTACTTTTTTTATTTATGTATGTATGTAGATGTCAGCTGTGCACAAGAATAGGGTTGCCGTTTTTTTAAGGTGAAAAAAAATTTCATATGAAAAATATAAACTAAAATAATTTTTTAACACGTAGGCAACAGTACGATTTAGTACATATTTGACATAATGGCGAGTTAACGTAAGCTGCACGACAAAGTCGAGTCGCCTTCTACAAACGCTTTTAATTACGTAGTCGTCCATGAAATGGCTCGTCGTGAGTCGCCCTTGTCGCGTTCTACAAACAGGCTATTACAAGGCCCATTTATTAGGTCTATGCAACTCTACAAAAACACAGCAATACAAAAAACAACTTTGTGTTTAAGTTGTCAGAAACACACACAAACATGAACTAAAGTATATGGTGCAAGCAGCTTTTGACAGTTTAAACAAGAAAATACAGAATATCATCAGGACGATTGCGTTGACCTGATAAATAGGCCTTGGGCTATTAGTTTTGGTCATTCATTTCTTGTAGGGATGTGAGAAGCACAGAGTAGCCAGAAATATTTTTTTATTTCGCAAATGTTTCATACCAAATACTTTTATATCTAGTTTGACAGCATTTCGCACGAAATTGTGAACAGAGTACCAGGCTTTAGTGAAAAAATTTTGCTTATGTTAGTTTCGGTCATTTATTTCTTGTAGAGATGTGAGAAGCACAAAATTCCCACAGTACTTTCTCTGATGCGTGTACCTTTAGTAAATGTTTCTTGGATTTATTATAACAACGCTCTCGTAAAACATCATGAGAAAACACTATTTTAAGGTCTACACATAAAACAAATCTCTCTTATTTTAAATACTATGTAACATATCGTCTATACCTGATAAAAATTTATCATAACAATTAATAAAACGTCGGCAGAGCCTTTGTTAACTTTTTGTTCATGCAAGCATACATGCGAAGACGTGATTATTTTACTATGCTAAATCATAATTTTTTTGTCTTGGTGAAGAAAGCTTCTCACAATAATGGACCAAGTTATAAAAATGTAGCTTATGCTACAGAGTTCCAAGTAGTAGCACTAGCTTTATATTTTCAGTACTAGCTAAAGTTAGTAGTTAAAGCTAGATAAAGTGTGAATAACTCTTTGCTAGTGCTACATAGCTAGTACTGAAAAACGGTAGCAAATACTGGAAAATTTAACACCTGGCAGAAATCACTTATGAGTTCCCACTCGTTTTGCTTTTAATTCCCGGCATAATTTTTTCGGAATTTGGATATATGAATTGTTAATTTAATTTAGCATTAGATAATATAGTTTTATTTTTAATTAAAAAGTAGAAATCATTTACGGTTACATTTTGGAACATGGTTGTTCGGTATGAAACAAAGTTTTAGTGGAAAATGGAATTAAGTGCTCAAAAACAATTAAATCATTGATAGTTTTGATTTTTACTTCGATTAGAATTTTAATATTTTTTCACACGTTTTGGCAAACTTTTTGAAATATTTGCATAAACTGTGAAATAATTATGCTATTTTCAACAGAACAGTTCTCGTTGTACATTCATAGTGAACAGTCGATTTAGCGGAGTTTTTATTTCATACTAAACAAAAAAAATTGTACGAAAAAATATTTGGAATACATATTGTTATTGTTAGCTTTATTTGCATTGCTAATATTTTTTTTACATAGTCATAATTAACAAAAACAAAAAAACCGTAATAAAGAAAAACAAGCAAACAAACAAAAGTGCCCTTGAGGAATACTCTATATGAGTACCTCAAAAACAAATAACTGTGAAGTGAGTTCTAATGGCATAAATGCCTATTTTACTGTGAGTTCTGAAGCTCTTAATGAAAATAATAAAAATAAAAAATCTGATGATAGACTTACTGAGAGCTCTGAAGCTCTTAATGATAACAAAATAAATAAGAAATCTGATAGTAGACTTTTTTTTAACGGCGAGGCCACTTTTTCGTCAGCGATCAACTTCGCTTTGTCCAATGCCAACTAGTGATTCGTTAACATTACCGTTGCCTAGTACTTCTACATTTAACTCAGCGATATCATCCGCTTCGGGTTCGTGGTCATCACTTAACCAAGTTTTTACTGAAGTTAAGAGCAGCCCAAAACCCAAGGTCCAAGTTGGTATGGACAGATATATAACAGTGGTAAAGCGCGGACGAAGCCCAAAGTCTTCGAAAATTTCATCTGCTCCAAAAATGTCTAGGGATAACAGCGCATCCTCTATTAACCGTCAAAATAGTTTTCAAATATTACAAGTTGACAACAACGAACCCGATGTATCTACTAACAAAACATCCAAGCCGCCTCCAATCTATTTGAGAGAAAAAAATTCAAACGCTCTTATAAAAAATTTAATTTCAGTCATTGGTGAGAATAAATTTCACATCGTTCCAATAAAACGTGGTAACATTGATGAAACCAAAATTCAAATTTATGAAGAAAAAGATTTTCGCAAACTGATTACTGAATTTAAAAAAAAGTAAGAAAAGTTTCTACACATATCAGCTTAAAAGTGCTAAAGGCCTGCAGATCGTATTGAAGGGCATCGATTCCTATGTTGCTTCCGAAGAAATAAAAGATGCACTCCTCCTCCAGGGATTTAAGGTAAAAAATGTATCTAACATAATAAATACGGAGAAGATTCCTCAACCTCTATTTCGCGTCGAACTTGAGCCAAACGATATAAAATTGAAAAAAAAGCGAGACTCATCCAATTTACAATTTAAAATATCTCTTATACCGAAAAATAACAGTTGAAGAACCACACAAGCGTTCTGGACCCGTACAGTGCCATAATTGTCAAGAATATGGTCACACAAAAACTTACTGCAAGTTACCTTCAGTTTGTGTTATCTGCGGTGAATTGCACGGTACTGCTGGTTGTACTAAGCCTAAAGATCTAGCAGAAAAAAATGTAGTAATTGTGGAGGTAATCACACCGCTAACTACAGAGGATGTCCTGTCTATTCTTTCGTTAAACAGACTATGGGGCAAAAACCTAAATTAGCTCCAGCACAAACAGCAAACGCTTACTCCGCCACTTTTGCTCAAATGAGCCAACCTGTCACTTCACGTGTATCGTATGCCGATGCAGCTAAGACTAGTTCTATTCCCACACAAAATATTCCGCCTCAAAATAATTCAACGAATGCAAACTCAAGCTTTAACTTTAGTCGCCTTGAAGCTACTATTGAAAATCTAGTGCTGACTATAAATAATTTTACAACAAATATGACTAGCATGATGCAAGAAATGCTACGAATGCAGTCTACACTGCTTCAAGCATTAGTTAAGAAGCCATGAACACGTTAAAGTTAAGTTTCTGGAACGCGAACGGCATTCGCCAACATAAAAATGAACTTGAGCACTTCCTCACGGAAAAAAATATTGATATAATGTTGGTTTCTGAGACTCATTTGACTTCAAGAAGCCTATTCAAAATTAATGGCTACATTTTATATGATTCAAAGAACCCAAGAGGAATAGCTTGCGGGGGATCACGAATTTTAATAAAGTCAAGACTCAAGCATTATATTCTTGACAACATTTGTGAAGAACATCTACAAGCAACGAATATTTGTATCGAAAATTTTTGCACAAATTTTGTCATATCAATTTACTCCCCTCCTAGATTCGCAATTACTGAGGATCAATACGAGGATTTCTACAAATCTCTTGGCCCTTGTTTTGTAGCAGCTTATCACACCTAGAGGACGAGCGTTGTTCAACACAATTTCAAAAATGGGCTTGGACGTCATTTCGAGTGGGGAGCCCACTTACTGGCCTACTGACATACATAAAATTCCGGATGTTACAGATTTTGGCGTCATGAAAAATATTTCTAGGGAATTAATTCATGTTGAAGCTTCCCTAGATCTATCGTCCGATCACTCTCCCACGATCGTTACAATCTGTAGCCCACTGAGAAGTGCTCTACCTCACCCATATGTGAAAATGGTCAGTCGTGTTAATTGGCTGCGATTCAAAAAATATCTTAGTAGTCATTGCACTGAAAACATTAAGCTAAGAACTCATGATGATATTAAATCTAATATTGCTATTCTTAACGAAAATATTAAGCAGGCAGCTGAACATGCCACTTCCTCCCATCCGCAGACTGGGTTTAACAGAATATATTCTACAGATATTGAACATCTCGTATGCGCAAAAAGAAGAGCTAGAAGAGAATGGCAACAGCACAGATCACCCCAATAAAATTAAATTAAAAGAGTGCACTAAAAGACTCCAAGAAGTGTTGGCATATGATAAAACTGCATCTCTTAAAAACTATCTGGAAAATCTCGATGTCACACCAGCTCATTTTTAATGCCATTTTACGACTAGAGTATTATCCCCACAGCTGGAAGCTTGCCAGAGTTAAAATGATTCCAAGGCCGGGCAAAGATCTTACCAAGGCAGAATCATGCAGGCCAATAAGTCTGCTATCAACAATGTCAAAACTTTTCGAAAAACTGCTAATATCAAAATTGTCCCCAATTCTAATTGGTAGTGGGTGCATCCCAGACCATCAGTTTGGTTTTAGAAGTCAGCATAGAACCATTGAACAAAAGCATAGATTGGTTCAATGTATAAGAAGAACATTTGAAGAAAAGAAGTACTGTTCTGCACTGTTTATTGACGTTTCGCAGGCATTTGATAAAGTGTGTCATGAAGGCCTAATTTTAAAATTAAAATCATATCTACCAATAAATTTGGTGAATTTATTAGAAAGTTACATTACTAAGCGGAAGTTCACGGTTGTGGAAGGAGAATTCATGAGTGTGCCCCAATCTATATCATCCGGTGTGCCACAGGGGAGCATACTGGGGCCAGTTTTGTATTTGATTTATACTTGTGATATGCCTTTTAACAGTAATATCCATACATCTACGTTTGCCGATGATACAGCCTGCCTAAGTATGCACGAAAGTCCTCATGAGGCTTCGCGATATCTACAAAAACATATTACACAACTGGAACTATGGTTAAAATTATGGAGAATTAAGGCAAACGAGCAAAAGTGTGTTCAGGTAACATTTACCCTGCGAAGAGATACTTGTTCCCCAATTCGAATTAACAATCAAGTTGTTCCTCAGCATTCACATGTAAAATACCTTGATATACACCTTGATCGACGACTTACATAGAAACACCATATTGACTCAAAGCTAATACAAATTAAACTTAAAATAACTCAGATATATTGGCTGATTGGTAGAAATTCAACACTCAGCCTAGACTGCAAACTTTTATTATACAAGTCGCTTTTAAAGCCTTTGAATTCAGTTATGGGGCACTGCTTCAGCTGCTAACGTCGAGAGAATCCAACGAAGGCAAAACAAAATTTTACGTTTGATAACATCGGCTCCATTGTACATCAAAAACTCAAATATACATCGTGATTTGAATATGCCACTAGTTATTGAAGAAATAGCAAAATACGCAGGCAAATATTTAACAAAACTCGAGTCACATCCTAATCCGCTTGCTCGTAACATCTTGAATTTTACTGGCCACATCTGCTTGAAAAAGAAGGACACAAGGGCTCTTATACTCAACACTCCAGATGGGATTGCTTGAAAATATTTTTTTTTCTCTTTTTTTTTTGATTATCAATACTTATGTATTATTTCTAACTATCACTAAGTTTATGTCCGACAGTGGTCGGGCCTAATACTTATAATTTAGATTTAAGATTTGAATACTTTTTGTTAGTTCATAATTGAAGATACAATAAATAAATAAATGTAAAAAAAATATATGATCAACACAAATAAGGTGGAATTGTCAACAACTTCTCAATATACATACATTCATTTGTACGTAAGTAAATTATAGAAATGTACCAGTAACTAACTGTCTGGTTGATATTTCTCCATGCTTCTATAACACCTACGTAGTCACTACCTAGTCAATTTGTTTTAGTATTAGTAGTAGGTTTTCAATAACAAGCACATGGTAAATCTATATCTATCTATCTATTGTACAAAGTTTTGTATGGGTGATAATTAGAGGGTAGTACTGGTGGCAAGTCAAAAGCGAGTCAGTACATTTTCAAAATCGATATTTCCTACATGGGTATAATGTTTGTCTCCCACTACAACAAAAGTATCAGACACCGGCAGACACACAATTAAATACATAAGCACACACACAAAAACTCGGCATGAAAATCCCCCACATTCGGAACAGGGTTGCCATCACTTTTGTATTAATTGGGGTCTGAGTCCTGGGGCAAATCACGGCATCCGTTTCGACTCCACCGTTTCGAGGCCACCATTTCCACTCTACTAAGATTTGTTTAAAAGGAACATTTATGTACATACATATGTACACAACACACATATGTATATGTGTGTATGTATGCCGTTTTTTCTTAGTTTTTTGCCAGCGTTGCCAATAGTAAAAAAAATTACACAGCTGCAAGTCTAAACTAGTGCAAAAAAAAAATCTAAGAAAATGTTTTATTCTTTTTTTTAGTAAATTGAAATTTAAAATGAGATAATTGTTTAATTTATTTAAAAAATTATAACAAAACTAAAAATATAACATAAAATTCACTAATTCACAAATATTTACTTCAACGAAGAAAATTTTACCACTTTCCTCTTAACATTTCGTCAAAATTTCATGAGAAGAATCGCAACCTTTTTCTTTTCTTAATTTAAACTCATTTAACTATAAGTACTGTGCGATACTTATAAATTCTTTAGTTTTGTTAAGCATGTGTACATATATATTTATACTAAACTTTTTTTCTAATTCCTTTTTATCATTTTAGGTTTATAATTTGCATCACAATTTTAAAATCGATGTATTAACTGATAACTAATTTTTGGGTTATGTTTTAATTAAGCTGTTCACAAAAAAAATTTTTTCATCAGAAGTGTTTAAGAATGGTAATATCACAACTTTTCAGAAAGATAAGAGATATCACCAGCACAGTATTTACTTTGAAAAATTTAGACCAGTAAATTTCAAAACATCCAATTTATATCATAGATTAAGGTATTTATGGTATAAAAGTACACTCATTTTCGAAAATCTTTATACATTCGATTTTGTTGTGCCTCGGAACAGTATTTTCAGCAACTAAATTAATATAAGTTCAACTTTTCTGTATAACATCTTGCTTCTTTTTATAGGTCAACCAAAAGTAACTCATATTGTTAAAAAAATCAGCTTTTATGTAATTAGACAAAAAAATTTACACACCTTTGATTGCTTCAGCTTTTAATTTGTGAAAACCAAGGATTCGCTTTATAACATTAACGTACCTTTTAACAATGTATGGTTAAAATATAACAGGGACTTTAACGGCAAGTTGTGTATGAAGAACTGTCAGTTAAAGTTCACGTTAACTTTTAACCATACATTGTGAAAAGGTACGTAAATTAGAATTAGTTGAACGTCCAAGAGAATATGAAATGAACTCCAAATAATATTTTGTACATTTTTCATCTAATGCAGAAAGCATTGATTCAATTATTTTTTAATGATCATCAAAAATTTCCAATCTTCATTATAATCTCAACACTTCATATTGTGCCAGAGCACTTTCAGTGCAACAAGCTATTAATGATAAGAATTGCGTTATAACAAGTGATTAAATCTTATGGCTCGCTGGTGGGAAATATCGTAGAAATTTGCGGAGTTTGCATTACGTTTATAATAGGATTCAAGATTTCTTAGCAAACTTTTCTAAATATGTTTAGTATAATTTCAGCCTTATAAAAATTTTCAATACACTTTCATTAAGACTTACAACAATACTGTTTTGTTTATCTTTATAATAAACTTTGTTAGATACATGACGATTTCTCACAGGCATGAAGTCTCGTCTGTATACATTTGCAGCATATAAATATAACCCGATTTTGTCTTAAGTCGACCTATGCTGTTATCGCTTTGAAACATGTTAATATAAATGCGCTGATTTACACGGGCATAATTATGTTGACATAACATGGCAGTTTGTTGGAAAATTCAGTGAAGAGAATGGTTTTATGGTTGGCATAATTTTTCAACAAGGGGGCAAATCACGGCACTCGAAATCGAGTGCACGTTCGTGTAGAGAATTATTTCGATGGCTACAATTTTTTGGATCACGGTATTCGATCGTATTTTATGTTACCTACTACTATTTTTTACATTGCTGTTAGCATAAGACAATAAGAAAAACAAAACGAAAAACAAAACTTTATTTGTATTTGTTCTGGAAATGATTTTTCCCTTATTTATTTTTTTGCACTGCCTATTGGACAATTTTTGTATTGATATTAACTTTCCTTAAAAACAATTAAAATTAAATTAAATTATATTTTCTAAACTAATTGTTCGAAAATATCCGGAAAATACTTATATTTTGATTACATACTTCTTTCTTTTTCCTTTGTTTTGTTTCTTTGGTTTGTTTCACGGCAAAAAGCTAAGAGTTTAAATTGTTTTCGATAGTAGACTACCAATCGAGTGCAACTTCGAGTAGATACGTTTCGTTAACGATTGCCGTGATCCACGTTAACAACATTTCGAAGACAAAGTACTCGATTTCGAATGCGGTGATTTGCCCCCAGCTACAAACCCGCACTAGCAGCACAAAACCAACACGCAACTTAACAAAACATCAAATGTTAAATGAATACGAAAAACACTAACCCACACAAAGCTGTGTATACCAAGGTTGGCAAACGGTATCGTAAAAATACCGATACCGATTCAAATACCGCTATAATTAAATACCGGTATTGATACCGAAATTCATTTCGGTTAGAAAATACCGGTGTCCAGAATACCGTTTACGTCTATACCGGTATACCGGTATTCCCACCAAAACTAAAATTTCAAATATATATTTCAATTAACTTTCTTATATAAACACGTTTTTCTTCGCCTTTACACATTCTTATGCAGCGCTGTTGTTTTAATCAACCAGAAAGTGCAATTTTTTAGCTCGATTCGACGGTGCTTTCTAGTGGAGCCTAAAGTACCCGATACACAGCATGGTATTTGTAAAAAATTGGAAATAATTCTGCAGTTTTTAAACTGTCTGTCCGATTGTTATGAAATTTTATACAGCATTTAAAGAAGTGTCACAGAGCTCAATACTGCAATTTAGAATATATATCTTTAAAGGGAGCGGAGCCATAAAGCACCAAAATGGGCAAACTTGGGTTAGTGAAAAATTAAAATCGATGCTAAGCTTATGTTTTTGATGGGATAAAAAAGATTTTTGCAAGTGGATTTTTTTCTATCCAAGAGCTAGAGAAAAATCTGCTACATTTATGGGTTTACGAAGTATTCGAGAAAATATATTAAAATTTTGGCTTTTTTACCAACCTTTGTCTACTTTTCTGCTCATGGAGAAGACAAATATTGTTAGATTTAGGAAATGAAACTTGTTATGAATAAGGGACAAAATTTTTAACATGAAAAAAGTGGGTTAATTATTTCGCTATTATAAAAAAATTTTGCCAATAAATATTTTCGGCTGAAAAGTCTTTCTTAGGTAGAAAATGATGCAATCAATACACAAAAAGTAATATTTAACAAATAAAAAAATATTACAGTCCTAAAAATAGGACTTTTTGCAATATTCTTCTTATTTTTCGCCGTGCGCAAATACGATTTTTGGAAATATTTAAAAACATATCTTGTCTTAAGGTGGCGTAATAAATTTTTTGATCACAGGTTTGGAATTTGATATTTATAACAATAATAGGTCTAAATCAAATATAGGGTTAATGGTCTGATTGGGATGATGGAGAAAAATTTTCTAAACTTTTTATATCTGAAGTTAAAGATTGCTCTCTTGAGGTGAATAAGATTACTTACTTTAACATTTTTAATGTTAATTGTACAAGATACTTGTTTTGTTCGTTTTTAAGTCGGCTACAAAAATATTGTTTATTATTCGAATTGAAATATTGAAATATTCGTTTCGTGTGAATTTCGCGAGTACGAAATATGTAAAATCGGCCAATATTGGAGAATTCGAATACGAATATTCGCACATTAATAAGTGCATACAATTCTACATGTAATACACTGTATGTATTAATTTTTATTATTTTGTTTAATTAGCCAAAATGTATACTTTATACATATATGCAAAGTTTCAACTGCAGTTTTCTTATTTTACTTTTTTAATAAATTAGTTTTTAATAAAAGTATACAAACGTATATAAAAACATATATGTTTAAATTCTTTTTATATTAATGTAAAAATACTCCCTTTTCGAAGTAAATTAATAACAAAAGCGGTTTTTTGCTATGTCCACTGTCTGAACTAATAAATTTAGCAGTAATAACGGTATACCGGTATTATAAACTCGGTAACGGTATTTATCGGTAATACCGATACGGAAATAAAAAAAATACCGATACCGTTACCGATACCGAAATTTAAAAAATAGTTGTACCGGTATCAATACCGATACCGATATTTGTTTCGGTTTCCAACCTTGGTGTATACGTATAAATTTTATGCCAGATGAATTAGTCTCGTGTAATTTGGAAAAGAACAAAAATTGTGCTTCTTAAACTACCTCAATGCCGTTAAAGTCAAATAGTGCAAAATTACACAAAAAATGTATGATGCCAAAATAGTGCAAAAACTTTAAATTGTACATATTTTGCACTATTACACAGAAAGTGGTCAACGGTGTTTTTGACACAAAAATTTAATTTTGCTAGTGATGACACTAAAATTAATAAAAGATGTTAGATGAAACAAAATGAGATAGGAACATCTTTTAAAGATGTAGAAAGATGTTAATTTTTAGTACTGTGTATTTCTTATGGGAAGATGTTAACATTTTCGCAAATTGATGGTAGATGTTAGATGTGCGTCAGTGTAAAAAGCCTATTAAGTGCAACCTTGCGTTGCAGACAGTTTTTGCATTTTATCGGCATTTAGGAACGTCGCTATGCAACTCATACATACATATGTTTGCATTCAAAATAAAAATGATGCGGAATTTTGAAGGGTATGGATTTTAATTATGCATTGCAACTTGCGTTTAGGAAGTCGGCCATACATAAATTTTATGAACTTTATACACAAAAATTTATAAGAGGTAATATTAACTAAGCTTGCATAGGTATTTTTTTATCTGAAAGTAAAAAACTTGGGTTTTATTAGCTCTGCAGTTAGGTAATTTGTACATTACACTTAACCTAAAATCGAAGTTAATTTAACTATTACAATAAGGTATATTCTTCGAAATTATTTTATTGAATTAATTTCTATTTGATTGTCAAAAAACAACAATCAACAATTTCTATATTAAGGCGCCTGATCCGAGAAAATTTCAAACAACATACATACATATGCTGTAGCATACGAAGTCGGGACTCGTTACTTGTTTAAAAGTGAGTTTTTGTTTGGCTCTCCAACCACTCAATATTTATTATTTATATTTTTTTTGCATGTGGTTAATGCAAACCAACGGGATACCGCTATCTGACGAAAACCACTAATTCCATGCGGTGTGAGACGCAAAACTCTCGACGGGCAGTAAGCAGCAGTGGCCTGGTTGCATTTCTGAAACAAACGTTCTCTTACCTTAAAAAGTTTTATTAACCCTCGACTGTGTGACTGTACGAGTCTACGTACAGACTGAACGGCTGGACCGATTTTGATTTAGTTCTTTTTTTTTTGTTTGAAAAGTGGCTGCATAGAGACTGTTCTTAGTTATGTTTGGAGAAAATCTGTCCACCCGTTTATAAGATATCAAATCTTTTATAGATATATTCAGGGGTTTTTAAAATGTCTAATTTTGGTAATTTTCGTAGTGTTTGTTTTGAAATACAAAATAATAAAAATGTATGCAGTTTTGCTGTGTATGAGTGGTCAATTATTACACGGCTATTAGACGGCCATACTTGGTGTGATGAGAGACTGTTGACTTTCGTAAATTTCAACAGATCGCTTTAAAAATGCTTAATGCTGTTTGCTTACGAAAACACAAATTGATTTTTCGAACATAGAAATCAGCAAAATTTTTTTTGTTAAATTACCTAAAAAACGTTGTAAATGCCTTTCACTTAGTTAAAATTATACCATAATTTTAGGAAATATAACCTATGAATTTTTTTGTGTGTAATAAAAAGTTGAACTCTTTTAAAGTGTCAAATAGAATTGCATTTATGACATGATTCCAGTGAATCTTTCAAATATTTGAAGTTTTATTTATTGAGCTAAATATTAATTGCTTGTAAAATATGATTTTTCTTATTCATACTTTTGGCCATTATGTATATACTGTATTTTAGGAAATTGGATTAAAAAACTTAACGTAGATTACATAAATTTTATATATAAAACTAAAATGATTTGTTTATATGTTTGTTGCTTTTTGCTACAGAATATAAAATAAAAGAAATACTAAGTTAGAGGTAAAAAGAAAAAAGTAAAGAACCTTAACAAAATAAAAGTGTAAGGGGAATTTATAATAAGCAGTAATTTTGTGTTTTATGTTCTCTTAAAAAGAACAAACAATCAAGACTAATTACGGAATTTTCTTTTAAATGAAAAAATTCATTTTGCACATTAATCCATGCACGAAATAATATTTTTCAATAAACTAATATTGTAGCACAAATTAATGTGTAATAAATTTAAGAACAAATACAAAAAATTATGTAGTATAATATAAATGTAAGTATGATGAACAGTTTTTAATTTGTGTTGAATAATAATAAATAAATTAAAGTTTCAGAGGTGATCTCCCGTAGAAAACCTATTTTAATATTAAAACCCAGCTTTATCAACCATACTTACAATCTTATCGATGTTCAATTTTATAGTTCTTAACTGATCTACGGTCACTGGATCAAGGTCTTCTATAATTTGCGGTTGAACATCGCCAAGCTTCTTAGGGCGCATAGAAATGACACCGTTGCGCAACGGTATATTTAAATGAGCAAAGTTTTCCGGTAGCCTTCAAATTAGGAAAGTATACATTAAAAATAAGTAATAAATATCAAAAGAAATACTGAATATACATATATGTATATAAGTTAGAAAAGCAATGAGGCAAAGATTAAGCAAAAATAAAAAAATAAACAGCCAGATTACGATTTGCGTATTTTCAATACATCTAGTACTGGGTTAAAGAACTTGGCAAAATTTTTCTTTAACCTAGTAGACAAAATACGCCAACCGTAATCAGGCTGATTACCTTGTTCTACAAAAAATTTATTTTAATTAAAAAATATGTGTAAAGCTAAGTCTAGACGAAATGTTGAATCAGCAAATATATGCTTACATTCATATGCTTAAAAATAACAACAAATCCTGGTGTCAGCATATATATTTAGTAGTCGTCTACAAAGTATGCTGAAAGTACCAAATTTTTTAAAGTCAACATATGTCAGCAAATGATAATACAACATATGAGTTAGCATACAATTTTTGTGTCTACACAATATGTTGAATTTCGTATTCTGGTATATATGTTGTCATGTGAGCATTTCCTTAGATATAAAATAATTGACAATTCTATTTCTTTATTATTAATTTATGTATGTATATCGCTGTTAGTGAAAAAATTTATATTTTTGCAATTATACATGTATATGTGACGCGGAAAATAGAAAGGGACCTAAGGGTAAAAACTGGTTTTGTTCAGGAGAGCCATTTTTAAGATTTAAATACGTGTATCTTTGGTGTACTTCAATTTCATAAAACGCGCATATCTCTGGGAGGGAACACTTTTGGGGCATGGGATCGGTCTCATTCGATGCTCAGATGTTGTCCACATCTAAAAAAAGTGAAAGTTTACTTTTTTACCCTTAGGCCCCTTTCTCTATGCGCTGTCACATATAATGAAAAAGAAATTGGCATAAAGCTGCAACAGGAGGTTGACAAGGTCTAAAAATGTTTTAAACTCTTCAAAACTGTTAAAACTGGTAAAAACCACACAAAGGACAGCTTTTATTGCGAACTCAGTAAAAATTGGCAGGTTTAATACTTTTTTTAACTCGGCAAAACCGCCAAGAAGCTGAAGACATGTGAAAAGTCGCTTTTATCTCAAATTTTGCAAAAAAGTGCGAGAAGTTGCATAATTTTGAAACAGCCATAATAATGATTAAAAATCGACAAAACTGTAAGAAATGTAAAAAATTTAATAAAATCGCGAAAATGACGAAAATTCTCAAAAACTTACTAATCAGCGGGATGATGACCAACCCCGTTATGCAAAAACAATTGTTAAACTTAAAGTTGGTTTAACAAACGAATTTCGTATGCCAAAACCGGTTTTAATGCATGCTTTTACTTTAACAATCGTTTTTGCATAAGAGCACAATTCTTTTATTTTTTTAAAATCGGCAAAACTCTTAGGAGGCTGAAAGCGAAGTTTCCAAAAATTCGCGAGAAGTTGCAAAATCGAAAGGAAGCTGGAATAAGAGTGATTATATTCTTCAGAATCGCCTGAATTTTTTTTATGAAATTGTAATTTCCGTATGTTTTACTCACCAGAATCCACCATTAATATTTCTGCAATGTATTTTTCATATTTACCGTTTCGTTTTAATCAATGGTATCATAGGTTTAATATGCAGTAAATTGACGAATTTAAGAGAAAAAATTACAAACCAGGCAACACAACACTACATGCATGAGTAGAGCTAAAATATCAATTATATTTCCTATCAAATTTGCCGTATGCTGAAAAGCTTACATAGGCTTTTCAGCAAATAACATATAAGACAGCATACATAGAAAATTTGTTACAAAGTAAAAATATGGTGTCTACACGATATGCTAAAATCTTGAACAAACGTTTGCTGGCAACTTTAACAAATGCCCTTCATATGTAGTTAAGCATACGTATATTGAAAAAATTTTGTGTCTACACGATATGTTGGCACTGGTAACAAATTTTTCCCCATAAATATGCTGATTCAACATATCGTCTAGACTAAGCTTAAGCTTTTCAGCATACGAAAAATTTGATAACATATAGAATTGATATTTTAAGTTTGCTCATGTATGTAGCGTTGCCTGATTTGCAATTTTTTCTTTTAAATTCGGCAACTTACTGCATATTAAACCTATGGTACCATTGATTGAAACGAAACGGTAAATATGAAAAAATATACATACTGCAGAAATAACAATTTCATAAAAAAAATTCAGGAGCCTAATTCCCGCATTCGATTACGATCGAGTTATTGCTCGAATGTGCGAGTTTTCTAACTTTTGGGATTTTCGCATTCTGTTTCGAGTAACAAATATCGTAATTTCTAATGACTGCATTCGGTAACGTGCATACATTCGAATGCAACCGTTCGTGTTTTTACTCGCAAGCAAAATGGCATTCGAAATCATGTTTAACATAGAAAAGTGATGAAAAACAAAATGTATGTTCAATATTAGACTTATTTATTTATAAATGAATGAATGCACAAATGTACTTATCAAAAATACAAATTAAAGAATTTCTTGTTGACTTTAAATATAACAAAACGCACTGACTTGGCAAATAATGTTTTGCCTGAGTTGTCGGGGAAAAAAAAATAATCAACTCTGGGAGCATCTAAATAACAAATTAACTGCTTCTAGTCAACCAATAAGAGAATTGAAAATGTGGCTAGTGCTCTATTATCTAGCTTTACACTAATTTATTATTATTAAGTTATTAATTAAATTAAAATAAAAATTACATTTATGTATATTCGTTTCTTTTTTTTTTTTTGCATATACGTTTGTATCTACGTACATACATATGTTTTTGCACACATGTATTCAGTGTTGTGAAATGAATTTATATATAAATACATATATTTGCCTTTTTCCAACACTAAAACAAACACTCGACACTCGATTCGCTTGGTAGCGAGTGACATCATCGAAAAATTTCTTACCATCGAAATTAATTTCTATTCGAATGCAATTCCGATCACGAGTACAGGAATTAGACCCCAAGCGATGCGATGCGTTCTCGTTGTACCTTCATAGTGAATAGTCGATTAGCGGAATTTTTCTGACTTTCTTATTAAACAAACAAAAAATTATACAAAAATATATTCGTAGTGCATATTATTCGTAATAGGTACATACTGACTTTAATAAATAAGCTTTATGTGCTTTCCTAATCTTTTTACATAGTGAAAATAACAAAAACAAAAAAAACCGAAAACAAAAAAAAAACAAACAGTGACATTGAGGAATACTCTATACGAGTACCTCAAAAACAAACAAACAATCATAAATTACAAAAACAAACAAAAATAACCGCAAACAAAAAAATACAAAAAGGTGCCCTTGAGGAATACTCTATATGAGTACCTCAAATACAAAAAATTATGAAGTGAGTTCTAACGGCAGAAATGCCTATTTTACTGTGAGTTCTGAAGCTCTTAATGAAAATAATAGAAATAATAAATCTAATGAAAGTATTTTTTTAACGGCAAATCCAATTTTTCGTCAGCAATCAACTTCGCTTTGTCCAATGCCAAATAGTGATTCATTAACATTACAGTTGCCTAGTACTTCTTCATATAAGTCAGTAATATCATCTCCTTCAGGCTCGTGTTCATCACTTAATAAAGTTATCACTACAGATAAAAGTAGTTCAAAACACAAGGTACAAGTCGGAATGGACAGATACATAACCGTGGTAAAGCGTGGGCGAAGCCCGAATTCTTAAAAAATTTCATCTGCTCCAAAGATGTCTAGGGATAATAGCGCATCATCTACCAATTGTCAAAATCGTTTTTCATTATTGCAAGTCACCGACGACAAGCCCGCTGCATCATCGCAAAAGTCTTTTAAGCCACCACCTATATATTTGAGAGAGAAATTCTAACGCACTAATTAAAAAATTAGTCGCGGCCATTGGTGAAAACGCATTTCATGTTATTCCAATAAAGCGTGGTAACATTGACGAAACTAAAATTCAAATATACGAAGAAAAAGATTTCCGCAAAATAGTGACTGAATTCGAAAACAATAAAACAAGATTTTATACGTACCAGCTTAAGAGCGCCAAAGGTATGCAGATCGTATTGAAGGGTATTGACTCTCATGTTAATCCCGAAGAAGTAAAAGATGCACTCATGATACAAGGATTTAAGGTGAAAAGTGTTACCAACATAATCAATAGGGAGAAGATCCCCCAGCCTCTATTTCGTGTTGAATTGGAGCCGAATGATATACAGCTGAAAAAAAACGAGACACACCCAATTTATAGCCTAAAATACCTCTTATACCGAAAAATCACAGTTGAAGAGCCACATAAGCGATCAGGTCCCGTACAGTGCCATAATTGCCAAGAATATGGCCACACAAAAACATACTGTAAATTACCCACTGTTTGTGTTGTGTGCGGCGAATTACACGGCACTGCTAGTTGCAATACACCAAAAGATCAAAGTGATAAAAAATGCAGTAATTGTGGAGGTAATCACACCGCTAACTACAGAGGTTGTCCTGTGTACTCTTTTGTCAAACAGAGTATGGTGCAAAAACCCAAATTAGCTCCATCTCAATCAGCAAACGCTTACTCCGCCACTTTTGCGCAAATGAGCCAACCAGTTACTTCCCGTGTATCGTATGCCAATGCTGCTAAGACAAATTCTATTCCCGCTCAAAATGTTCCACCTCCAAATAATTCAACGAATGCAAACTCAAGCTTTAACTTTAGTCGCCTTGAAGCTACTATTGACAATTTGGTGCAAACTATAAACAATTTTACAACAAATATGACTAACATGATGCAAGAAATGCTGAGAATGCAGAATACTCTGCTTCAAGCATTAATTAACAAGCCATGAACACGTTAAAAATATGTTTCTGGAACGCAAACGGCATTCGCCAACATAAAAATGAACTTGAGCACTTCCTTACGGAAAAAAATATTGATATAATGTTGGTCTCTGAGACACATTTGACTTCGAGAAGCTTTTTCAAAATAAATGGCTACACTATGTATGATACAAAGGACCCTAGATGGAGAGCATGCGGTGGATCTGCAATTCTAATTAAGTCAAGACTCAAGCACTATATTCTTGACAACGTTAGTGAAGAATATATGCAAGCTACGAATATTTTTGTAGAAAATTTTTGTTCTAATTTCAATTTACTCACCTCCCAGATTTTCAGTTACCGAAGATCAGTATGAGAAGTTCTACAAATCGCTTGGATCTTGTTTCGTGGCAGCTGGAGACTACAATGCAAAGCATACGTACTGGGGATCGCGCCTTTTAAATCCTAGAGGTCGAGCTTTGTTTAATACAATTTCAAAAATGGGCTTAGATGTTATTTCGAGTGGGGAGCCCACTTATTGGCCTACTGACGTACGAAAAATTCCAAATGTTATTGATTTTGGCGTAATGAAAAATATTTCTAGGGATTTAATTAGTGTTGAAACTTCTCTAGATCTCTCCTCCGATCACTCCCCCACTATCGTTACAATTTGTAACCCACTAAGAACTGACTTACCTCACCCATATATGAAGATGACCAATCGTGTTAATTGGCTGGGATTCAAAAAATATCTTAGTAGTCATTGCACGGCAAATATTGCGTTAAGAACACCCAATGACATTGAAACTAACATTGCCAATCTTAACGAAATTATTAAACATCCGCAGTCTGAGTTTAATAAAATTTATTCCAGGGATATTGAACATCTCGTGTGTGAAAAAAGAAGAGCTAGAAGGGAATGGCAACAGCACAGATCACCCCAACATAAACTCAGACTTAAAGAATGTTCTAAACGACTTTAAGAGTTGCTTGCATCTGAAAAAACTGCATCTCTTAAAAATTATTTGGAAGGTCTTGATGTCACACCAACATCTAATTACTCTTTGTGGCGCGCTGCTAGAAAGCTTAAAACCCCCGTTGAGTTTAAGCCACCTCTGCGCACATCTACCGGAGGTTGGGCAAGAAGCGATACGGAAAAATGTAAAATATTTGCTGAGCATTTAAAATCCGTATTTATCCCAAATACATGTACTGGTGTTGCTGATTTGCCGAGTTCAGTTGCTCTACCCCCTCGAGCCTTAAAGTTTAAGATGCGTGATGTACATAAAGTAATTGCTGAACTCAAGCCAAAGAAAGCTCCAGGTATTGATGGAATTAGTAACAAGATGCTGATGAACTTGCCGCATATTGCAATAAGAATCTTGCTGTTTATTTCTAATGCCATATTACGACTGGAGTATTATCCACAACTCTGGAAGCCTGCAAAAATCAAACTGATTCCAAAGCCGGGCAAAGGTCTTACTAAAGCTGAGTTATATAGGCCAATAAGTTTGCTGTCAACTATGTCAAAACTCTTGGAAAAGCTGCTCATGACAAAATTGTCCCCAATTTTAACTGATAGTGGGTGCATCCCAGACCATCAATTTGGTTTTAGAAGTCAGCATAGCACCATTGAACAAACTCATAGATTGGTTCAATTTATAAGAAAAACATTTGAGGAAAAGTATTGTTCTGCCCTGTTTATTGACGTTTCTCAGGCATTTGATAAAGTGTGGCATGAAGGTCTAATTTTAAAATTAAAATTATATCTACCAATAAATTTAGTGAATTTATTAGAAAGTTACATTACTACCCGGAAATTCACGGTTGTGGAAGGAGAATTCATGAGTGTGCCCGAATCTATATCATCCGGTGTGCCACAGGGGAGTATACTGGGCCAGTTTTGTATTTGATTTATACTTGTGATATGCCTTTGAGCAGCAATATCCATACATCTAGTTTGCCGATGATACAGCCGGCCTGAGTATGCATGAAAACCCTCACGAGACTTCCCGATATCTACAAGAACATATTACACAATTGGAAATGTGGTTGAACTTATGGAGAATTAAGGTAAATGAACAATTCGAATTCCCCAATTCGAATCAATAATCAAAATATTCCTCAACATTCCTAAGTGAAATACCTTGGTATACACCTTGATCGAAGGCTTACATGGAAACATCATATTGACTTTAAACTAACTCAGATGAAACTTAAGTTATCTCAAATACACTGGTTGATTGGCAGAAATTCAACACTTAGCCTGGGCTGTAAACTTTTATTATACAAGTCGATTTTGAAGCCAATATGGTGTTACGGTATCCAGTTATGGGGCACTGCTTCAGCTTCCAATGTAGAGAGAATCCAACGAAGGCAAAACTAAATTTTACGGTTAATAACATCGGCTCCATGGTACATCAAAAATTCTAATATACATCGTGATTTAAATATGCCACTAGTGATTGAAGAAATTGCAAAATACGCAGGCAAATATTTAACAAAACTCGAGTCACATCCTAATCCGCTTGCTCGTAATATTTTGAATTTTACTGGACACATCCGCTTAAAAAAGAGGGACACAAGGGCTCTATTACTCAACACTCCAGATGGGATTTCTTAAAAATACTTTTTTTATACTTTTTTATATTTTTTTGCTTTTTTGATTATCACTACTTATGTATTAATTATAACTATTAACAAGTTTATGTCCGACAGTGGTCGGTCCTAATAATTATATTTTAGATTTAAAATTTGAATACTTATTGTTAGTTCATATTTGAAGATACAATAAATAAATACATGTATTAAAAAAAAAAAAAAAAAAAGGCGATGCTGAAGAAGACAATCTTACAATCTTATTCCATCTTCCTTCCGATTTTAAACTTCTCGCAATTTTTTGCAAAGTTCGAGATAAAAGCGAATTTTTGTATGCTTTCGTCCTCCTAACAGTTTTGCTGATTTTTAAAAAAATAAAAGGATTTGTCATAATTCACTGTAAGCTTTTGCGAATTTTCATCATTTGCGCGATTTCTATTGAATTTTTCACATTCCTTACAGTTTTGTCGATCTTTAATCAATATTATGCTGGTTTAAAATTATATAACTTCTCGCGATTTTTTTTTCGCAAAGTTCGCGAAAAAAGCGACTTTTTACATGTCTTCAGATTCTTGGCAGGTTTGCCGATTTTAATGAAGTATTAAACTTTGTTATCATCCCGCTGTTAATTAATTTTTCAATATTTACGTAATCTTCACGATTTTTGCCGAATTTTTTGCATTCCTTACAGTTTTAGCGATTTTTAATACACATAATTTAATTTTTTTCCAATTTTCGCGAATTTTTGCAAAGTTCGCAATGTGTGGTTTTTCCAATTTTTTAACAATTTTAAAGAGTTTATTACATGTATTCATCCTGCTGTTGCAGCTTTTTGTCAACTTCCGTCATTTCGCGAATTTCTTTTTAATTATATACATATGTACATACATATATAATTACGGTCTAATTCATAAAAATTCCTTATTTCAGCTTTAATCTGAACATTACTTATGAAACAGATTTTGCTTTATTAAGATCTAATAAAAATTTGAATTCATAACTGATTAATATCAGAGAATTAACTATTAAACGACTTTGCTTCTTTTGTAATTTTAAGTTGGCAACATCATGCTACCGTCGCTCTCATTTTATGTTTAGTGATGCATACAACGAAGAATCGATTATCTAGGTAGTCTGTTTGAGTCGCAAAAAAAGTAAATCATTACGCATAATGTTATTAAAAAATAACTGAAAAAGTAGGCGTTTCACTTTTTATTAATTAATAAAAAAAATGTATATGTTATAAAAAATTGTATTTAAACACATTTATATTCGGCTGAGTACAGAGGTAGGCAAATACCCATTTTATAGCGGTCGATAATGCATCACTATTTTGTTTTAATTTTAAAATGTTATTGTACATACATACATACCCAGGCAGAAATTGTGACTTTGTCCAAAAAATATGTATGTACCACCACAACACTGCAAATCCAAAATTACGACTCTTTCAAAATTGTTGTACCACCACAGTACTGTAAACACAAAAATATGACTTAACGTTTACAAATACCGCGTTCTTAATAATGCTGTACCACTACAATACTGTATTTACAAAAATCCGACGTTGGTTTCCTAATACCCCGTTTACAATAATTCTATACCGCTTCAACACCGTAAATACAAAAATTTTACTTAAGTTGGGCAATTTACATTGTGACGACCTTATAAATTTGTATTTAGAGTATTGTGACAACATTGAAAACAAGAGTCGGAGGACGGTCATTCGGCGTTATCATTTTAATGTTATGAGTACATTAAAATTTTGGTAAATGAATATTGTACTGATGTTAGTTGTACCCGTAGACAATCGTAGTAACGTCGTGCTGATTGTCTTTTTCTGCCTGGGTACATATGTAAGCATGCGGTACCATACAAACATACGTATGCTTGTACTTACATATGCCCTCATGTTTATAATTCTATTTTTCTTTTTGCAAATGAATGGGATTTCTTTAATTTTCAACGATGTTTATATGTATGTATTTTTCTTTTTGTACAATCCACGCCAAAATTTTCTATCGCGGAGGTGACGCTAAGAAGTTGAAACTCATCGTCTGCGATACCATTTTCTCATCGTAGAAGCGTCTTTCATATTGAGAATTTGTACCCCAGGAAGTATCTTCAAGAAATCACTTCTGCGTTACTTCAAGAATTCTCTTCTTTGTTTTTTTTTATCCTTTAAGCCTAGTACTCTGTTCACAATTTCGTGAGAAATGCTGTCAAACTACATACATATAAAAGTATTTGGTATAAAATATTTGCGAAATATATTCACAAAAGTAGTAATCTGTTCTTGTTGTGAAAAACACGTAAAATCATGTCTTTCCATGAAAAATTAGTCTGGGATCATTTTAGTTTAGCTGCAAAACAATATGAGCAGTACTTTTTTCGCACGGAATTTTAACAATGTTGCATACATTCAAGCAATAAAAGCGAGAAATTAAAAAAACGCGAGTTGGGCTACACTTAGTACTTGTCAAATTTTTCACGAGAAATAATGAAGGTTTTTCACAACTTCGAACAGAGTACCAGGGTTTACTTAAATTGACCATGGGATAATTATCAAATCAACAAGTAATTAGCAATTATGCAAAAACTACAACAATAACAAAACAAAGTCACACTTTACCACTGACCGACCACAGCAAAATACAAAAAAAAACTAATCTCGATTATGTCAAAAACTTCTTTTTAGCATTCTTTAAATTTTTTTCCAGACTTTCCCAGAAGTGCATAGTGTTGTTTTTGTTTATTATATCCATAACGGCAAATATCATTTTCGGCTGCTGTTGTAAAGAACAAACTATCTTCCAAACATCGTCTGAATGATTAAAAGACGACTGCAATGTAAATTGTTATTGTCAAATTCAAACTATCTTCCAATTAACGTCTAGAAGTGAGTAAGACGTAACGCCTTTGACGGAAGGGATTATGCATACATACATGTACCAACTTACATAGATTAATACATTTGACCAAGAATATTATTCAGGAGACATGCAAAAGAATAAACAAGAAACATAAAAGTGAGAAACTACAGAAAGTATCACATATGTACATATACATATGTGAGATTTTCTTATAAGGGATAAAAAAAATCATGAACATTTTATTTATAGTTGTTTATCAAACGCTTAAAGTAGCATGGAGGCTACATTAAAAATCTCTGAGTTATGAAACCTTTATTAAATGTCTAATAGGCTATTAATCATTTATGAATACACATTTAGCGATTTTTGATTCTTAATGTGTTATTGAACTGTTAAGAATCATTTATGAATTAGACCGTTACAAAATATAAATTTTTTCCACTAAAAGCAATATACATAAATTAATAATAAAGAAAGAGAATAGTCAACTTTATTTTATATTTAAGCAAATGCTCACATGACTCAAGATATACATATATCAGGATACGTATTTCAACACATCGTGAAGACACAAAAATTTTATGCTAACTTATACGTTGTATTATCATTTGCTGACATATGTTGAATTAACAAAATTTGGTACTTTCAGCATACTGTGTGGACGCCTAACATATATGTATATGTATATGGTGACAGCAGGATTTGTTGTTATTTTAAAGTATATGAATGTAAGCATATATTTGCTGATTCAACATATCGTATAGACTTAGCTTTATGTATAATTCTTAATTGTAATAAAAAATTTTTTGATAATTTGAAAATTGTTGTTTTCGATTTCATTGCTTCACGTTCAAGGCTCTGACTTATGTGAGGTTGGCTTGCTTGGGGTTTAAAACGCTCTGGGTGACGCCATTTTGTATTTACCATTTCGAATTTTATAATTCTGACAGAAAATTCGTAATCAGCGATCCGAAAACCCTCAAAAACGATATGTAACTTCATTATGATAAATAATACATGATGTTATACCCCAGGGGTGGTCTATTAGGGGTGAAGCGGGTGAATTTGACAACAAATTTGTAATCAGCGACCCCAAAAACCCCTAAGATTCCATTTTGGAGTGAATTAGTTGAAGTTTCGGATTTTAGCCAGCATTTTGGCAATCGGCCGCACTGTGCACATGCGTAAAAAATTTGCCAAAGAAAGCGGTACCACTAATTACTAATGGAAAACTTTTGGATTCAGATACGTATTTATTAAGTTAAACAGTTTCATATATAACTAATATACAATTTTATATAATCCAACATGATTGGAAAATCAATGAATAAATGTCTGAATCAAACAGTTTTTCATTAGTAATTAGTGGTTACGCTTTCTTTGGCACAAATATGTAAACCCAGCAAGATGCAAGTGACAAATAAAGAATACTGTGTTGCCACGATATGATATTTTTAAAAAAATCAATTTAATTGATTTTTAGTTAAAATACTGATTATGAATACCAACCTTTTTTAGCCTTAAAATGTTTGTTAACTAATATGCATTTTAAAGCTGAATAAATTTTTTTATGAATAGGGCTGATAATCATGTATGTTCTGACACTCGCATGGTTTTCAAATCACATGTGAGTTTGCAAATCGCCAAACTTGTTACTACATGTTCTGTAATCTGTAAAAAAGGGTGTTATAAGTTTGTAGTGTGTGTTAGTGTATCTGTGTGTCTGTCCGTGTCCACGTACAGACCAAACGGCTGGACCTTGTTTGAAAGGTGACTTGATTGAGAGGGTTCTTATTCATGTTTTAGGAAAATCGGTCCAGCCATTTAGAAGCCCAGTGAAAAAAATGGAAGTCATTCTAGCGGAAGTACATTTTCATTGCTTCCAAAAAATCGATATTTTTAATTTGCCGAGAGTGAGCAAAAAATCATCTAGAAGCTTATTTTAGTCACACAAAACCTTGTAACTCCTCCATAGTGTTAGAAAATACTCACCAGAATTAAAAAAAAATTTATTTTTTTAAAGAAATTTATGAACTATTTTTAGTCTAAAATTTAAAAGTTATTTGCTTAAATTTACATGAAAACACTGTTTCGGGCTTAAATTCGTATAAAAAGAAACGAATTGTTGAAAAAGGCAACTATATACCATTTTTCCTAGATGAAAATATTATCATAGAACACAAAAAAGGGAATTTTTCTTAATATCGCTTCCAATTCAGTGACCAGGCATCGAAAAAGAGAACTTCTTGCAATGACAACCCTATGTAAAAATCATTAGATCGGATCGAAATTTGAACTACTTCCGCATCGTAAACTCTACATTTTCATGACTTTTTTGGAGACTCTTTTTTACTGGGAAGATATCGCATCTTTTTTAGATATATTCGGGGATTTTTAAAATGTTTAATTTTTGTTATATTATAAAAATTTTGTGAAAATATTACTATTTTTCATTAAAATCAAAAGTAGACATATTTAATTTTATTTATTAACCATTTTAGTGTTTCATTAAAGTTTGGTTTAAGCTAAATTCATCAGTTCATTTCAGTATACCCTTGCGATTGCATAACATTTGCGATTTTGACTTGAACTCACAAGAGGTGTTCTAAAAATCGCAATCGCAAGACTCTTGGCGAGTTCAAATCGCAATATTAATAGTTTCGCAAAACTTTTATTATAAAATTTAAATTTATAAAATGTTCCTTTTGTTTTGTTAATTTTGTCTTTGCATTGTTTACTTATACATTGACGATTTTAACAAACAGCTGACCTAAATCAATATGGCAAGTCGCAAGCAAAACGAGTGAGTTACAGAACATGTAGAAGAGTTTGGCGATTTGCAACTCGCATGCGACTTGAAAACGAGGCGAGTGTCAGAACATACATACCTGATATAATAAGTAAGGATTTTGAATTTAACTTGTTGAATATGATGTTGATTTTTTTTAAGAAAATACATTTATTATAAATATATATGTACTTACATTTGAGCTACTAATGGACTGCCACATTTTGACAACACCAATTCACCGGGTTTGGGGAATCGTAAAAATGGGGGTGATTGGAGTGAGTTGTCATCGCCAACTTTGGATGTACGATCCGCACTAAGAGCTTTTGGGCGAGTTGCCATTGGTGTTCGCATTTTGCCACGAGAATGATGTTCAGAATTTTTGTGCTTCAAAGCCGACCCAGATATGCTAGCCGTATCGCCACAAGCAGAACGGCTACGTCTAGGACGTCTAGCTCGCGCCGAACTTAAAGGACCTGGTGTACGTAAACGTGCTGAATGACGCTGCCCTACAGGCTGTAGCATGTTCGATGTACCCAAATATGCTGTTGTTGATCCAATGCTGCCGCCAGTGGAACTATCCTCTGTAAGGTAGCCTTTACCAAATCAGTCAAATTGCCATAATGTATACATACATACATATAAATGAGCGGAAGAAAAGTAGTAGTAATAAGATGAGATGTGTTTGTTATGCAAAAATTTTTAAGGTGAACTTGAAAGATATTTAGTTAAAAAGATATAGATAATGTCCAAATGAATAAAATATGCTACCAACATTAAAAAAGCTTAGACATTCATAAAACAGTAAGACAAAAGTTCAAATAAAGCTTATAGCATATTTTAATATCAACCAAATACCAAATAAACAATAAAACACACTTATTTCTGTAAAATTAATCCACACACCAATAACCTCAAAAATCAATAAAAAAATTCAAAAATCTATTTATTTTTTTTTTTGATAAATCGGTCCTGTTCCGTAAACCGATCAGATTTTAGAAAACTAACACCGACAATAGAATTATTTTTTTTTAGATATTTTTGATTTTTTTCCAAATATATCTGAAAGAAAATTATCGTGTATGATTTTAAACGTCTGCAGTACCATTATTAATTTTTTGAAAACGGGAAATTTACTCGTATTCGGTTTACAGAGCAGGGCGGAATGTTTTTATAATTTCAAAATCGATTAACTTCTGCGAATTTGTAAATTAACAAATTAAAAAAATTTTTACAAAGAATAATTTAAATTCTTGTGGGGCGATGGTATATCCGTATTTGGTATTGGTTCGATTCCCAACAAAGACTCTGGTATGGTTCAATGACCGTCAAAATAATAACATATAATTTGGAATTGAATTTGTAATTGCAACTGCGTACTAAGTCCTCGTCCATACAGGCAATTTTTGTTGCTGCAATTTCTTAAAATTCTACTTTGAAATTGCATAAGTATCCACATTATGAAATTCTAATTTTGAAATATATGCATTAAAAAATTTCTATTACACCTCAAATTTCCCTGAAAAATTAACAGTTCTATTTATTTTTTGTTAATTTTTTATTTTTCACACAACTGAATAAATAAAAAACGTCAACTACAACTAACAACTTTATATAAACACGTACGAATTTGAAATCAAAAGAGAATTGCCGAGCACATGAAACTGTGTACCCCTTCCCAATCTTCTCACCCCTCTCACCGATAAACTCAAGAATTGCTGCAACAAAAATTGCAAGTCCGGACAGGGACTAAATGAAAAATCATGTAAATTCTAAATTTTCTATACATGGAAAAATTTATGAAAGTCGTTAAACTCATAGTACATGGTTTGATTTTCGCTATTTTTCATTTAATATTTTGCCTTATCGTGGTTGGCGTATTTCGACAGGAACTATTACATTTTTGTCCCTAGATTAAAGAAAAAGTGTTGCGGTGTTCTAGAATCTATTATTTTAGCTTTAAGATTTGATTACTTATTGTTAGTTCAGATTTTAAGATACAATAAATAAATACATGTATTCAAAAAAATTAAATAAAAAAAATCTAATCTATTACCAAAACGTCGTAGTCGAAACCGAAATACGCCAAACCCGATAAGGTGGATTATTTTTTTAAATAAGAAATACTTTTTTTTTAAATCTGAATTAGGTTTGCGGAATATAATAGCGGAATTCAGTGTTCGCATTAAATTTAAAACCCTTTTAAATATAATGCGATATTAAACGTCCAAGCTTGAGCGACCTTTTATTCTGTATAAAATTTTTCCGAAAAACGCTGCATTCAAAAGTTATGATGGTGTTTATATCCAAGGTATGTTATTTTTTAGGTAAAAAGGGCAATGCGCATGACCGGTAATGCACGCTATTAGTGCAATTTTTACACACGTGATTTTGTATGGCCGGTCTATCAGAAACTGCCGGTGGAGGGAATAAAATAAATACTTTCGGCAATTTACGAAGTCTAATGTCTATATCAAAGTTCTTTTCATATATGCGTGAATAAATTTCTATCAGAAAGGGTTGATCTAGTTAATTATTTTAAAAATAGATAATGTATGTAATACTGTATGTATGCATATTAGAGTGGGTCACTTTGTATGGAGTAAAAAAAAATTCACCAAGCGGTGGTCAAAATCGTAATCTACGACGAATTCCAAGAAAATTTGCTCAGGTAGGCATGGGTCTAAAATCAAAATCGAGTTTCCCATTTTTAACGACACGGCTTGTTCGAAAGGAAATTTCATGAGCTTTACTTATTTCCATGATTTAATATACATTTTCATTCAAAGTTTTTTTTTTAATTAACCTAAGCAACAAAATTGTTTAGTTGTCTAAACAGCTTTCGAAAGCTAATGAAATTTCCTTTCAAACAAGCGGAAACATAGCGTACGTTCGTAAATTCAGCAAATTCATGCATAAATGCGGCATTTCTGCCATCTTTTTTTGCGTATGCGTGATTATTAGTGTGTCCAAAAAAAATTTTTTTCTTTTGCCCAAGCATTTTTTTGAAAGCTTATAGGTCTACTGATGATTTGTTACAGCAACAATAAAATGCATATAGACAAAGCTGAACCACCAGCAAATAAATTTCAAATTAAAATAAAATACTCAAGGAAAAGTTTCTCGTTAAAAATGGGAAGCTTGATTTTGATTTTAGACCAACCTTCTTAGGCAAACCTTCTTAGAATTTGACGTAGATTGCGATTTTGACAACCGCTTGGTCGAGAAAAAAAATTGACCCACTCTAATGCATATACTATATATAATATACTTAAGGGGCTGTCCATATATTACGTAACGCTGTAGGAGGAAGGGGGTTCTAGTTTTGTTACGATTTGTTATGAAGGGAGGCGGTCTTTGAAAATGTTACGTAACAGAAAAAATTACTAATTTCGTACAATAATACGTGTTTTCTCTCATTTATTTATCTAATTGATTATACTTGTTACTTGGATATATTTGGTGCGTTTGAGTACTTTTCCAGTAAAATCCAGTAACTGAGTAATTTAAAGGAATTACTATCAATAAAAAAGTTTGCATATAAAAGTACGCGAGCGGAAAAATTGTAAAATCCAGTAAAATATACACAACAGCTGATTGATAATTTTGGCGCTAAAAAATTATTGATATGTATATGCAAAAATATATATATATATATGTTTATACATAAGTATGTATAAATATATATATATATATATATATATATATATATATATATATATATATATATATATATATATATATTATTTATTTATTTATTTAAAAAAATTTTACAAACATAATGAATTATGCAAATAAAAAAAAAGGAGTTTCAGGTGCTAACAGCAAAGGTTTTCGACCTAGATAGTTTTTGTGTTTTTAGATAAGTTTGTATAGATTACAGTGCTTCATAAGTAAAATTGTAGCTTTAATGTTGGCATAGTTGACTGTTTTAAGTATTTCAGGTAAACTGATTTTTCCGAAAAGTTGGTATTGGGCTTGTTTAACAAATGGACAGTTAAAGACGATGTGGTCGATGTGTATGGGGCTATTGGTATTACATAGATGACAAGTATTGGGAGATGAACGGGTAAAGATGTGTTGGTGTGTAATTAACGTATGGCCCATTCTCAGTCGACTGTAGACTTGGATGTCGCGTCGGGAGGCTGCTTTAGGGTAGCTAGGAGCAGTTTTATCTGGGTTGAAATGTTTGTAGTGGTGATGGTAGTTAGCCCAGAGTTCTGTTTCTTCTTTTTTGATATGTTTGAATATGAGACGTTTTATATCGTATTTGTTTGCAGAAGGATATGTTATAATAGGTGCGAATGTAGCATATTTGGCGGCTTGATCTGCGAGGCAGTTCCCAACGATGCCCGTATGTCCCGGAATCCACATTATCTTAAATTTTGTGTGGTATCTGATTAGAAGATCTCTTATCTTGCTAATAAGAATGTTTTTGTTGGACAAGTTTTGGATAGCTGTAATGGCGGATTTGGAGTCTGAACAGATTATATATTTACCAGCACAGTTTTTGTATTTATTCAAAGCATAGAATATAGCTGTGGCTTCAGCAGTGAAGATTGATGAGTTGTTATCAAGTATAGCAAGGAATACCGTTTTTAATGAATTATCTGACTGCAAAAGCGGTGGAAAATAATGTTTTTGACCCATCAGTGTATAAGAATTTCCAATTTCTATTTTTGTAGGATGAGGATAATTCGTTAAAAAGTGAAGTGTATATTGTGTCAGGGGTAGTATCTTTCGGAAGTTGTAACATATTTTTGACGAAGCAGTAATCTTTTAGTTTCCATTGCGGTTGGGAAGCGGTGTATAGTCTTTGCGGCTTTAATTGAATTCCAATATCAGAGGCAAACTTGAGGGCTTTATAAAGAGTAGAGGGGAAGCGCAGGGGGTTTTGTGACAATATGGAGCAGGTTCTTCCCAAGAGGTCTGATTCATAGGGAAATAGATAGTTAGTTATAAGGTTGGTGGTGTTTAATTTAAAACGTTCTTTGACTGTAGGAAGTCCGCATTCCGCCATTAGATTTGGGATGGGTGTGGTTTTGAGGGAGCCAATCGCGAGTCTAATCGCTTGGTTGTAGAAGGGGATTATTTTCTTTAGTTGTGAATTGGATGTTTTCCCGTAGATGTTAAGACCATATTCTATTTTTGCTAATACAGTACTACGAACAATGTTCAAGGATGTATTAGGGTGAGCGTAGCTCCGCCTGGAAGTAATGTGTTTAATAAGTTGTAATCTTTTAAAGAGGCTTTTTCGCAGGTATTCGATGTGGGTGGACCATGTGCAGGAACTATTAAAAATTAATCCCAATATTTTCAATGAATCAACTCTGTCAATTTGGTTGCCTTCTATGTTAATATTAGAGATGTTGCAGGAGCGTTTTTTGCATATATGTAGAAATTTCGTTTTGTTAAAAGATATTTTGGCGCCAGAGTTATTGCACCAGACGTTTAATGCTGCAAACAGAGGGTTGAGTACATTTTGCAGGTTTGTGTTTTTGTTGTGTTTGCATATTAGGTAGAGATCGTCAGCATACATAACGTGTTTGAAGAAAGAGTTGTTACGTATAATAATGTTAATTTTATTTGTAGCCACGTGAAATAGCACTACAGATAAAGGAGAGCCTTGCGGGATACCATTATGTAAAGGCTTAATTAGAGAGATGTTGTTGTTAACTTTAACTGCTAATTTTCTATTGGTGAGGAAGGCGTAAATGTAGTTTAGAATATTCTTGCCTAATTTCCATTCTTTAAGCTGGGATATGACGGTGTGTACGCCAACACGATCAAAAAAGCCTTTTCAAAATCGATTGATGTGATTGATATGTGGTTGTGGTGGGAAAGGGCGGAGTTAGCTATGTGATCGATCAAAATTAATGCGTCAGTCGTGCTTTTGTTAGGTTTGAAGGCTACCTGATTAGGACTTAAAAGCTTATTTTTGAATAGAAACCAAGTTATCCTTGTGGCAATGATTTTTTCCAAACATTTTGAAAAGCATGAAATAAGTGAGATGGGTCTGTACCCATCTACAGAAGTGGTGTCCTTGTTCGGTTTGGGTATTGCAATTACAGTGGAAGTCTTCCAACTTTGAGGAATGGTGCCTGTGGTGAAAATTATATTGTATAGTTGATGTAAAATTAATAGCGAGTTATGTGGGAGTTGTTTTAAAATTGGGTAAGGTATTTTATCGGCGCCAGGAGTTTTGCCTTTTAAAACAGAAAGTATTGATTTAATTTCGAGTATTGAGATATTTTCTTCCAAAAACTTTGATGATTGCGTCAACTCGTAGTTGGGGACAATGTTGATGGACCGTTTGTAGTGATTGAAATCGTTACTGAAGTTATCGTCACTCGACTGTTTCGACCAAGTTTCGGCGAAAAGGTTAGCAATTTCAGTAGAATCAGAGATTGGGCGGTTATTTTCCATTATAAAACGTATTTTTTTCGTAGGGTTGTTACCATTGAATTTTTTCAGATTAAACCAAATTCGATTTAAGGGGGTATGGGGGTTAATTTCTTTGGTAAAGTTGGAAAAAGATTCTCTTTTGGCACATTTGCTTTTAAATTTAAATAGTGCATTGGCTTTTTTATAAGACAATAAATTATCGGAAGTAGGATGTTTCTTGAATTTGTTGAAGAGTTGCTGTTTAGAATTTCGAAGTATTTGTAGTTCGTTTGACCACCAATAGGTATGTTTAAGTCTGGTGTGGTTATTGAAGGATGGAATAGAGGAGTTGGCTGCAGATTTTATGATTTTTAATAGCCAGGCGGCTTCTTTGTTGGGGTTGTTGGACAATGTTTTAGCTGGTATTTTGTTTAGATAGTTCTGAAATTTCACCCAGTTTGCCTTATTAATTATGAAACGAGTTGTAACTTTATTATTATACTGCGGAGTAGGTAAATTTTTCTGTATATTTATAAAGATGGGAAAGTGATCGCTGCCATGTAGTTGGGTGTCGATGTTCCATGTCGCATACAGGGATAAGTCTGGGGAAATAAAAGAGAGATCTATATGGGTGAAAGTCGATCTGGTTGAAAAGTGGGTTGGTCGGCCATCATTTAGTAATATTAAATTGGATTTTATGAGTGCCCTTTCCATTAAAGTACCCCGTTGGTTTGTTGAGGGAGATCCCCAAAGTTGGGAGTGTGCGTTGAAATCACCCAAGACTATGGTGTTGGGTCTGTTGTTCGTTAGGATCGACAAAAGTTCTGTTGCTGGTAATGGTTCCGATGGGTGTACATAAATTGATACAACCTTAAGCTTGATACCAAAGTATATTTCAATGTCAACATAAAAGTTTGTTATTTTATTAATATTATATTTAAGATTGTTGTTAAAAAATAGGGCAGCTCCGCCACGTCTTGTACTGGTACTAGACGACAGCGTTGAATTATACCCGTTAATTTTGATTGGGTTTGAATCGTGATGGGTTTCCTGCAATGCAATAATATCTGGTGAGAGTTCCTTTATCAGTAATTGTAGTTCGTGAAGGTTGTTATGGAAACCGTTTATATTCCACTGTAAGATCTTAATATCCATATTGAGGAAAATAATATTAGTTTAGTACTCCATGTCGGAGAGGGGGGAGTCTATTTCAGACCTCCTATGGGTAATTTTGCAGGGATTGTATTCTGAAGATGATGTTAGTCTTTGGGGTAATTTAGTTACTTTTTCTTTGTTAGGTTGTTTTGTTGTATTGTTTGTTTTGTTAGGTTGTGTAGGCGTATTGTTGTTTGAATGAATTATTGTGTCTGTATTTGCATTTTTTTTTAGTAGATTTGTGTTATTGGTTATTGAAGAGATGTGTCTTGAATTAAGAGAGTTTGTGTCAGTTTTTTCTTGTGTTGTTATCGAAAAATTATTTGTTTCTTTTTGACTGATAGTTGTTAAAATATTATTTTCATTATTGCATGTTTTGTTAACGGTATCGGTGTTTGTTGTTGTTGTTTGTTTATTATTTCTTTCTTCTATAGCAGTTTTTAAATCTTCTGTTGGGATTTCGTAAGTTTGCGTGCTGGAGATTTGCGCTGATGCCTCTTTATATGAGCAATTGTTGAGAGTTTTGATTTTTAGGATTTCTTTACGTTTTTTAAATGCTGGACAATTTTTGTTTGTGGAACGATGAGGGTGGTTACAATTAATGCATTGAATTTTGGTGCATGGTATTGGGTCATGTAAAGTTGCTGCGCAGATTTCACAATTGTCCAGACCGCTGCAATATTTCCGCGTGTGACCTAATTTATAACATTTTTTGCATTGAATGGGGTTAGGTATGTAAGGTTCAACCTTACAATTTAGAAAGCCAATTTTAATTTCATTAGGAAGTTTGTATAAGTTGAAACTTAAAATATGTAATGAGGTGTTGTTTGTTTTGTTGTCGTAGAATTTAGTAATTTTTTTGCATTCAATTACGCCTTGGTCTTTGAGGCCGTTGACGATTTCTTCTTCAGAAAGATTTTTTAGACTTGGTGCAAAAATTACCCCTTTTATTGTGTTTAGAGTTGGGTGTAAGAAACTTTCTACTTGACATATGCCCGATAAGTTAGTAGTTTTAAGGAATCTGTTCGTTTGCGTCGAATTTTTTGTGAGGATTAGTAGGTTACCATCCTTGGTGAAAGATATTTTAGTAGGCGGATCACTTGAAACTCCTTCTAATGCTTTAGATATTAGGAATATGTTTAAGCTTTGAATTGGTTTATCGCTATTTTTACTTTTTAAAACTATGCATTTAGGACATTGTTGATTAGAAAATTGTGTATTTAATTCCTTAGATCCTATTTGCGGAAAATCGGATACATTGTTTAGGTTAATGTGCATGTTGTGTTTTTTGCGTTTAGGTGATGGCGTTTGTTTGTGTTTGTCTGGATCGAGGATAGAATAATAGTTTCCTCCAGAGGAGGAGGCCATATTGAAGTGTCTTAGTGTCACTAATAAATTTAAACAGTTAGGTATGTGTATCAGTAAAAAATATTATAAAGATTTTATTTATTGTTTTAAATAAGAATGAGAGAAAATGATACACAACTATGAAAAAATAACTGCGCAGTGGCTTAAATAAAAATCGAACTGTATTCAAAGAGAACTTGGCGTCGACTGATATATATATATATATATATATATATATATATATATATATGTCAGGTAATTACCCAGCAAAAAAATTCTAATTTGGAACATAAATTATTTTGTGTTTGGAAGCACTAACAACTCAGGGAAGCAATGTATTGCTTACTTGATAACAAAAGCTTCGAAAAATGCTTCTGAAAAGCACTAACGTAAGGCGGCCTCTCACAAAAATTTTATATGAAAGGTATTCACGTCAAAAGTTGCACTGTTGCGGAAAAGCAAAATTTTCAAAAAAATATAACAGCAACCACATAGAAAATTATTTTCCACAAATGGTGCAAAATTGTCAGGGTCTGAGTAAGAGCAAGGTTATCAGGGTAAATTTTTATGAAAATCCTTTCTGAATTAAACTTCTAGGATTTTCTTTTTAAAACAGAAACTATATAAATAAAAGTTTGACAATGAATGAAATGAACAAATGTTAATTTAAAGTAAAAGAATTTACATGGCATACTATGAAAATATAAATGTTTAATATGACAAGTGTTATTTGTTGTGATTAAAGGTGTTCACGTCAAAAGTTGCACTGGTGCAAAAAAACCAAATTGCAAAATTTTCAAAAATATAACAACAACCACATAGAAAATTATTTTGCACAAATGATGCAAAATCGTCAGGGTCTGAGAAAGTGCAAAATTATCAGGGAAAATTTTGCAAAGTTGTGCAACTTTTTATGGCATTGCCAATCCAAAAAAATGTGCAAAAAGTACTTATAAAATCAACTATATATCAAATTACAACGCAGAAATACCTAAATGTATTTCTATTAAATGAAAAAAACAAGTGGTTGAAGATGATTTCGGTACAAATAAAGCTAGAAATTGTAAAGAAATCTTTAAATTTGATTTTAAGATCACAAATGCTATATTCAAAAGTCCTATGTATGGCTTAAATTGTTATTCAAATTTTGTTAAATAATACCAATATTATTATTAATATTTTTATGAGTGAATTAATTACAAAATAATCAGCAAAGTTTCAACACTTTGTTTCAGCATTTAAACAAACTCTTTTAACAATTAAGAAATATACGAGTACAATATATCTTTGCACATATTGTGTTGCTTTATAGACAACTAAACAAAATGGGTTGCTCACGTCAGAGAGTGCAATTATGCTTTTTTGCACAGTTTCAAGAGTTGACGTGAATACCTTTATTATATTTCCAAAAAATTTTTGCAAAGTTGTGCAACTTTTTATGGCATTGCCAATCCAAAAAAATGAACAAATAGTACTTATAAAATCAACTAACCAACAAATTACAACGCAGAAGTACCTAAATGTTTTTCTTTTAAATCAAAAAACAAATGGTTAAAGATATTTTCGATACAAATAATATAATTATAAAATAAAAATTTTTTAAAAATTCTTAGCTAGACATTATAAAGAAATCTTCAAATTCAATTTTAATATAACAAGTACATAATTTTGTTATTTTCAAAAGACCTATGGCTCAAATCGTTATTACAATTTTGTTAAATAATACCAATACTATTAATATTGATATTTTTATTAGTGAATTAATTACAAAATTAATCAGCGAGGTTCCAGCACTTTGTTTTTGCATTTAAACAAACCCTTTAAACAATTAAGAAACATACGAGTACAATATATCTTTGCACATATTGTGTTGCTTTACATAGCGTCTACAACTGCGATTAACTCTGACATAATTGTGAGAAAATGTCGGCAGAATAACAAAAATAAAATGCCGATATTTCTCTTCATCTTATACAAGGAGACAACGTATGTAATTTATCTTTTTGTTATAACATTTCATTTTATGGAAATTCTCATCGAGTTAACATGTTTTATTTTTGCATAATTAGTTATTTTATTTTCACTTTTTCACACACTTTAATTTATAAATCAATTAAACACATTTTAACATATAAAATCCCAGTAATTTTTTCCAAAATATATGTAGTTTTTCATTTATTTTAATAAACATTCACACATGCATACTAATTTATTTTCATGTACGTGTGTTTTTTTGACAATTCATCGCATAATATTGTTGGTATAGGATTTCTTATAACAACGGTCTCATAAAAAATCTTATAAGATTGAGATAACACTAATTTGAAGTCTACACGTAACATAATGCGCTCTGCGATTGAATTTGACGATCTTATCTTACATATTATGTTAGGTGTAGACCATATGTTATAGACATCTAAACAAAATGGGTTGCTCACAACAGAAAGTGCAAATATGCTTTTTTGCACAGTTGCAAGAGCTGACGTGAATACCTTTATAATGTAGTGGCTGATGCATTGCCTCGCCTTGATGTTATTTCAATGGCATCTCCTTTAAATTATGAGTTACTTGCAAAAGAACAACAGACTGACAAAGAATTGCAAATAATATTAAATTCTTCCAAAACCTTCTTTAAAGCAAATTTTATTACCTAATGCTGACATGAAAATATACTGCGACGTATCCTCAACATATATTCGGCCATATATAACTTCGAGTTTTCGGAAACCACTTTTCGAGTATCTTCATGGGCTTTCACATCCAGGAGTAAATAAAGCATCGGAGCTTTTTAAGATTTTTGTGTGGCCGTCAATTTCTAAAGATGTACGTGATTGGACTAGATGCTGTATTCCTTGCCAATCATCAAAAGTTCAACGTCATGTAAAAAGCCCTCTGGGAAATTTTGAACTTCCTAATCAACGCTTCAAACACATCAATATTGACATGGTTGGTCCGTTACCTCTATGCAAAAATTATAGGTATGTTCTGACTTGTATAGATACACTAGGTGGACAGAAGCAATACCTCTCGAAGATATAACAGCAGAATTTGTAGCCTCTGGTTTACTGCATGGTTGGATTTCCCGATATGTTGTTCCGATTCAAATTACTACCGACCAGGGGAGGCAATTTGAAAGCTCATTATTTCGTGAGTTTACTAAAGTTTTGGGAACTAAGACATTCCATTCCACTCCTTATCACCCTCAAGCGAATGGCCTGATTGAAAGATGGCATTGCTTTCTGAAGTCAGCTCTTAAGTGCTACGAAAGGCAAAACTGGTTGGATAACTTACCTCTAGTCTTAATGAGTTTGTGTTCAACAGTTATTCAGGATATTGGACATTAACCCGCAGAAATGACATTTGTAAAAAGTATCCGCCTTCCTGGTGAATTTTTTGAAACCTACGCAGAATTAATCAACGATAATGAATGGGTAAATCAATTTTGTGCGGCAATGCAACTAATTAAAGTATGCGTCATTGCTCAGAAAAAAGTTTTGTGCCACCCTTGTATTTGTTAGAAATGATGCCGTTAGAAGCTCTTTAAGACGTCCGTATAATGGACAGATTTTCAAATTACTTTTATCTGGAAAAGATTTCTATTGGCCGTATTAACCAGCTTTTATTTTCGAAGAAGGATCAGAAGAAACCATAAATAGCGATCTTAAAACAGTTTGTAATCAAAATGAAAGAACTTGTCTTGGAAGAAAACTTCGTTCAGGTCGTCACGTTACCTTTTCCCTTCCTTAAACTTTCATTGTCACTAGGGTGGGTTACTGTGGCGTACTTATTTTATAGTAATAATAAAAACTAGATATTTTAAAACTAAAAAAAGCTACTTTGTAAAAAAACATTTTTCGATCAATAGCTTTGAAACTCGTGTACAAAATTTTCTTTAGTTTTATGAAATTTATTATTATTTGAGAAATTTTTAGATTCTTTAATTGAACTGTAGTGAATTTTAATCAGAAATAATTCATAGTCAGGCTCAAGTTCAGTAATTTCAATTCTTATTGAATGAAATATTTTTATTAATCAATGTGAGTTTCTAAGGAAGAGAAGACAAATAAACTTAGACTTTAAGCTGGGGGAAATACCGATACTTTTCTGTGCAGCCACGCACTTCATCAGCACCCTAGTCTATCTACTTGGGTAGAGATTCTTATTAACATCAGCTATTTAACTTAAATTTACAATGAAACGGAATATGAGAAACGATTGTTTTGTATACAATTGATTTACCTTTGGTAAACACATTTATAAGTATCACTATTAATTTTCTGTTTTTCCATTTTTTCATTTTTCTATTTAGTGTAGCACGAAATTATATTATTCTACCTAAGTATGTTTAACTATTCTTGCTTATCTTTTACGATCATCACATTAATTACTTTTACTTATTCGATTCTTTTATTAAAGTGATATCATCTTTTTTAAACCCCCAAATAACGGTAATTTTGCAATATCTCGAAATATGTTCTACTTTTGACCATTCTGTATTCAGATTCGGATTTTGTTAAAAATTCTACATTAAGATCATGTGTCAAATTCATTTGGTCACGACTTTGTTGAAATTTTGTTTCACGGTGTAATTATAAAACAAAATTTAAAAGTAAGATAAGAAGGACCTACGAATTAACTCATAGTTTGGCTTCTATAACAGAAGTAGTTTGGCTTCTGCAACAGAAATCCCTACGCAGAAGCCAACTACGAGTTGATTCGTAGGTCCTTTTTCTCCTTAAAAAACATCATTTTTGAATTTTGATTATACCTATGCGAGTTTTTAATAATATAATGTGATTAAACACAATTGTCATTTTTGGACAGTTTTGTGAAAATGGCCGTGGCAGTTCGTGTTAAAAAAATCGCAATACACCATCAAAATCGGGGTCAACTTGGTTAAAAATTACGTGATTTGCGGTACGTCAAAAAATAAATGGTATCCGAATATGTTCTTAAATGTTCTTATTATAAAGCGGCCCATACACTACAACAGCATGCATGTGCAATCAAGTGTTTGTGCCAGCGGTTGGGTCGTGTATGGGCATTTTGTGTGATTGTATGTTTTGCTGTAGTGATATCAAAAAGAGTTTGATATTTTGCTGATGGTACAAGCTTGCTGGTATTGTGTATAGTGAAGTTAGCTCATTTAACTAAAGCGGCCCATACACTACAACAGCATGCACGCACAATCAAGCCGCTTAAATTAATACCTGATTTACATTAAGCATTTTTTTCATGAAATTAGTTGCACGAAAATTTTTTATTTTTCAATAGGAGGCCTGGAAGAAAAAGTTATATCAAAAGCGTTGCCAAAAATGATTCAGAGATTCATTCTACGTCAATTTTTATATAACATTGTCTTTTATATCGCTACAATTAGCAAATAAAAAGTTGCGTTCAACAAAATTCATGCAATTTCATAAAAAATACTTAATGTAAATCATGTAATACTTTATTTTATATTAACAAATATTGTTATCTATATTTTCGACCTTTTTTTAAGTTAAATTAAAAAACTAATTTTTGAAAGAAAATATCAAAAAAACGAGAAACAATATAAATCCTGAAGAAGTTAACCAAAGGTTAACGAAATATTGACCCAATAAATTTAGTATAAACTGACCTAAAGCTCAAAAAAATAGTTTTTTTATATTATTTTATATGTAAACATATTTACTAGCATTAGTTTTTTAATTTTCCTGCCAAATCATGCTTATTCCTACACTGTACTTACGTGCATACATACATACATACATAAATATGTACATTACATCATATGAGCTACTCACCCTCGTCGTTTGGATTTGCGGTTCTAGACTTCATCATTGTGGAATTTTGTAAGGACGCATTAAACATCTTAGATTTCTGTTGTTCCCAATCAGTTAAATGATTTAGATCCTGAAAATATAAATACACATAGGAAATAGTTTTATATTGTACGCATATTGTAACCATGTACGCACCAAAGACAATATATCAACCATTTTCATTTTCAATAGTGCTCTAGGTGTACGTTCCAACAACATATTTATTTCATACTCGTATGCGGTTAGCAAATCCTGAATTTTACCCTCTAAGGTATTATGGAAACCATCCAAAGAATTTTCAAATTCTCGAATTTTTTCCTCTCGGTTTGCAGTCTCACGATTGCGCTTCGAACTTTTTGAAACTTTTGTGCGCGGCATTTCAATTTATGAGTTTTTCAAAAATAAATTCAGAAGCGATTCGAAATCGATTGTTTTCAAAGTAACCTTTACTACTTTTGTAATAATATATTTAATAGTTTTCGCAATGTTTTTCAAATTAAAATGAATATATGAAGAAAAATGGCGCTTTTTCGTTATTCTCTTCTTTCTTTGTTTAGATTAATTTGAGTATGTTGCCGGCACTGCACAAAATCTTGTCAGCGCCTCTCAAACTGTTTTCTCTATATTACACGTTTGTATTTTACAAATACACTGAAAAAATATTTGGATTATGGTATGCTTTTGAGTGATTTGTTGCTCGAATTTTCGCATTTAATTTATGCACGTTCTTTACCAAGAGCTTACTCGTGAAAGTGCAAGTTCGAATAACACACCACACTCAAACTCTTTTACTAGCACAACAAAACTTTCGGCACTTGCAGTCACTGTTGCCAGAAATGCAGATTTATCTGGATTTGGCAGATTTTTGCATTCCAAAAAGAAGCAATCCAGATTTGAAGATTTTTGACTTAAAAACGCAGATTTTTCAACTCCAATTATAGTGCATTTTTTTTTTAATTTTTCCTATTACTGCTACTACTTTTTGTTTAATTTATGTGTTAGAAGACATCATTAAAGAAAAAGAAGAAGTAACTTTGGCAAGCTTCTGGAATAGAATATCTGATATAAAGAAATATTCAGATTATGATTTTGCAGCCTTAAGTTTGGTCAAAAAGTAATGTCCTTACCACATTCATTTGCGAATGTGAAAAGGATTTTCAATCAAGTAAACTTGAATAAAACAAAACTTCGAACCCCTTTTTGATATTTATGCAACAAATTAAATGAATTTTGTGTATATTTTTTTATATCCGATTTCTTTTCTTTTGTATGCATTTTGTGTCTCCTAAAGAAAGACGGGTTTTCCACACGGAAGGGCTACTTTCCAAAGGCTTGAGTTTGTAGGAGAGAAGAAAAAATATATCTTATTATATATTCTTTTTTCTTCAACAAACTCAAGACTTTGCAAAGAAAACTTTGCGTGTGGAAAAGCCCCTAAGCTCACCAGCAGACTTCAACTAATTTGGCATCTTATTGTAAAAAAGGTAATGAGAATATAATAGTGGATTCAAAATCGAGGATGTTAGCCTGTAAAGATTTTTGCTTGATTCTTTTACAAAAGGTTTATTAAACAAACTTTGTATGGAAATTTGTTTGTTAACCATTTTGTAAGCCAAAATAAATTTTATAAATATAACCCATTATGTTTGTGTACGTAATTCTTAATGACATATTGATAGTCGTTCTATAAACATGAAATTTTTTACCATATTTAAAAAAAATTCTAGTTGAAGGCTGCTGATGAGTTTCTTAAGCAGAAACGAAATTCACTTTCTTCGAGCATTAAAGGCTTATATTCATAAAAAAATAAAATGTGATTGAACGTTATTTTAAGAAAATTATTTCTAAAAAATGTAAATAAAATACATTTTAAGCAGAGTTTAAATCTTATAAATATGGGGTAATGAAAAAGTATTCTTTTTACACATGTACATCTCTATCTATGTAAATTTTTTGAATAAAATATAAGAAAAGTTGTTTTTAAAATTGCTTTGAAGATTTTAAAAATAAAATGCAGATTTTGAAGATTTTTTCGTGAAAATTTTTTAAATTTTGCAGATTTTAGCCTTAGAAATTCTGGCAACACTGCTTGCAGTCTACTTCCAACACAAGGCATATCAAACAGGTACACGTATCAGGCATATTGCTCATCCGCTGATTTTTTGTTTACAAGTTTATAACGAAGAATTCATTTGACAATATCAAATGTGCCTTGGTTGATGCATACAAATTTTTGACAATTACCATGTAAAGCTATGTGAGAAGCAGAGAGTTGCCAAAGAGTTAGCAGAGAGTTGCCAGAGAGTTTTGCCTAATGCATGTACCTGTATTAAATGTGCCTTGTTCCAACACAACCACAAGACATACAGAAGTGTCACAATACGGAATATAAGGGTATTTTTCTGTTTGTCTCATTTTCCCTCAAATTTTGTCGGCGTTTTTGTTTCGATACTTCTTTCTAGTGCAATAAATTTTAATTAGCTGTTTTAATTGGTAAGAATTAATACACTACAGTATCAATTCACTATACTTTTCTCTTTCTTCCACGATTTAAAAAAAACTTATTTTACCTGTCACTTTCTTCACTTCTTTATATTCTGTGATGGAAACCCTTACTATTCACCGAACTGGATTTATCTACGCTTAAAGTGGGCTACTCACAGGAGTAGCAGGCCGGGCAAAAAATTTCGGCGGCGGCTGAAAGACAAATATTTTCGGCGGCGGCGGCTGTACGGCTTAACGCCGATTAGCTTAAAGCATTTGAAAAAAAGTTTTAACCCGGTCTGTTTTTAGAAAAATACGTGAATTATTGAATCACCACGTTGTAACATTTATTTTGCAATATTTTGAATATTGCAGTAATTGATGTCCTGAAAAATAGCTTCGTAAATTATTTGTCAAACCATAGAAACATATTCTAGACTATCAGGGCAATTATGAATAAAATTTCGCGAGAAATTTCTCATTTTTCATATTAGAATTTTTTTCTTTATTACTTGCTATTAGTGGGAATTTTTCCCCCGGGAAAAATTTCTCGCAGAATTTTATTCATGATTGCTTTCTAAATAAATTTTATTTAAAATTTAAGATTGAATTAAAAATTAACTACTTTATTGGAACACTGCTACGGATCAACAAACAAAAAGCTTTGAACAATTATCAAAAAGTCGCCTGACTGTTTAAACAAAAAAGTCTATGTAAACGTGAATGTATTTAAGAAGGGACTCCAAAAGAGAACGTAAATGTTGTCGCAGCTACGTTACCGTTCACATAAACATTTTCTTTTGGAAGCAAAAATAACTATCTTTCTGGGACGCTCGCTATCATATTAAATACGAATTTGAAAAAGTATAAAAAATAAAAAACAAAATAGCGGCTGAGTACTAAGCCGCCGATAAGCCGAGTGGTTCGGCGGCGGCTCGGCTTGTAGAAAAAAATCGGCTGACTGGCTAGCCGCCAGCTGCGCCGGTACGGCTTGCTACTCTGCTACACACCATCGATAGTGTGAACACGAATTTCGTCAGTCGACAGTCAACCACAGAATCATATTCTGTGCACAGAATGGTTGACTGACAGCGGCCATGTTGGGTTTTGAGTGATAGTGTGTACTAAAAGCGTCAGTCAAGCAGAGAAACAAGCCGACTAGCTCGAATTCGGCGGCTAGCCGCCGCTGGTGTATTTCTAATAAACCACGCCGCCGCCAACCAAAATCGGCTCAAAAGCTCAGCCGGCTTGATCAGAGCCGCCGTTGTTATCAGCTCAGCCGTTAATTTTTTGAATGAGACTGGCATAAATGCTTGTACATACCAATTTTTACATCTCCATTGTGTGTAAAAATAAAGCCAACTATGAAAGTGCCGTTAGTTTTTATTCCATTTTTCACAAAGCCATTTCAATAAGTGAAACAAAATGTGATTAAATAATACAGAGGTTTAAATTTTTATTTTAATCAAAAAGAAAAAGAACTGCCTGAATCAGATTCAATATTATAAATTTTGCTATAAAATTCTATATAAATTTCTCTATTGAACAGAATTTGATAACAAAAATTAAAAAAAATTACATTAAAAGGGCATTAAAAAGAACTTACAAAATTGCTCCGTTTTCGTTTTCCTTCACTCGCCTGTATCACAGAGGATATAGTTTGTGCCTGTATGTTTTTAATTCTACCATAAGCCGAATTTCAGCCGCCGCCGATACTAAATTAAACGAGCCGCCGCCGCCGGCAATTTTTGGTCATGCAGCCGCCGCCGATAAAAAGGCCTCGGCTTGTTTCACTGCAGTCAAGAGATATTTTTGCAACTGAACTTCCTTTTATTCTTGACTAAACCAATTACAACTTGTCTTTTCTTAACGTTATTATCCACGGCACGATGTCTTTTACTTTCAACGATGTTCACTCCACGCTAAATTCCAATTTGTACTGACTGACTTCTCACATACGGCAACTCTTTTTATACTACATAACCGGATCTAGAATATTCGCAAGCAGATGGCGTAGCAACATGCATGCATGTACCCTACAAGAAATGAATGACCGAAACTAACCCCCCAAACAAAACAATTTTACTAACACACATGCAACAATTTAATTGCTACCGGAGCTGCCACAGTTTCGTTTCTTCAATAAAATTTGGAGGATTCTTTTTCTAATACTTATTGCATATTTTTTATAGTAATTTTTGCACATATTTGTTTAAGTTTTATTTAAATTAAAGTTTTATTAAAATATATTGATAATGTTTCCATAAATTACAATTATTTGATTATTTATTGTCATACAGAGATACCAGTTAGCACAACCGGTTAAATGACCTGTCATTTAACTGATAGTGTTCTTGTAGGGATACTTAGTAAAGACCAACACAGAAGAAACGATATAGCTGTTTTGTTTATTGGTAGCCAGATGTTCAAACAGTCTTCTAGCATAATGGGGAAAATTCATGTCGCAGTTTCTAGATGTTTGTAGGTGATTCGATTGGCCGTTAGTCTTTAAATTTTCAAAGTAACGACTTGTATGTTGGTAGTGAAGTGTGCTATTTTTAGTAGAGGGGGGTTACCATAAGTGCTCGCACTTTTATTTGTATACGTGTATGTCTGCAGCTTTGTACACAATTGTTGTTGCTATAGTGATTGCACGTGAATATGTGTGTACGTTTAGTGCTTTAGTTAAATACTTCTAGATAGTTCTTTGCATTAACCCTGTAGGAATATTTTTACGTAACAATATGTTCATAAAAAACTGGAAAGTAAAATTCACAAAAAATGTTGAAAACATAGACTACGAAATTAGACACGACACCGGCGAATTCAAGATAATTCGCTTTACCACGATTTTGCGGTAGAGATAGCAAATATGACTAATTTCTATGCCTTTCTCTGTCATATTATCTTGGTAAAATGACATTTACTTATTTACCAAATAAAAATTATCGCCGAGAAGAAAACAAACTTTTTGGCAAACTTCTATAGTTATTTGGCAAACTTTTTCAGAGTTGCAAAAAGAGTACCTTTTCAAAGTAAACAACTTTTGGCAAAATAATCAACATATATATTGCACTGAAAATAAGTAATAACTAATTAATTTAAAAAGAACAATAACTAAATTAAGTACATTAGAGGGCGTAGAACCTAATTTTACAACTGTCACTTTTTTCATTACCATACTCTAGAAGAACAGAGCACTTGAAAATAGCACTCTGGAAAAAGTTTGCTGGCCCATAATATTAAAACTATTCGATGTACCATATAGCGACTAGTATCATTCGATAGGGAATCATACCTTTCAGAATTGGTAATAATCATTTTTCCAACTACTTGCATTCAGAAGTTATAGCCCAGCAAACCTTTGAAACAGAGCACGAAGCCGATGTACAATGGTGGTCGGCAGGGGCTAAGAGCAAATATCATCGGCGGTGGCCAAAAAACCGGCTGTGAGCCGAAAATTTTTCGCCTTCGGCGGCTAAGCAAATGTGTCGGCTACCACAATAATTTTGTTTATTTTGCTTATCTGCAAGGACTATGGATTATTAAAACCTACATAAAAAAAGGGTTGTATTTTCACGGCCGCTTGAAAGGATGTTCTGGTTTAGAACGTTGCAGTTATAATGGGTGCCCCAACAAGAATGCAAGATTTAAATGACTAATGCAGCAATTGAATTGTTTCTCTGGCTGTATGACATGTGGCGCCGTCTTGTTGAAACCACATGCCCTCCACATTCATTTCTTCAATTCTAGGCACGAAAAAATTGGTTCATTTCAATTTGCTGACCTCGGTGTCGAATTGAGGTGGATGGAGTTTGAGCGACATCATCACGTACAGCTGCGACATTTTCGGTCGATCGACCTGGTCGAAGGCGCGTTGCTTTCTTTACATCACTAACAGACCCAGTTTCGGCAAATTTATCCATTAGTCTCTTTACGGTTGACTCTTTTGGAGCAACTTGTGATCCCAAATTGATCGCAATTTGCGAACTGTAGCCGCAAAACAATTCCACAATAAGAATGCGTTGTTCATTCGTGTAGCGCTTCAACTGAAAAACTACTTTAATGTCTGCCGCAGTGAATAATATGTTTGCGAAATGAACTCAAATGTCATTCAGTGCCTGCATAAACACCTTTCATTTCGTTCGTAGTTTGAGCTTGAAATTACTTAATTTCGTGTCAGCCTGAATGGGCTATAAGAATCAAATATCGTATACCAGTTTATTATAAGCTTTGTTATGTATTTGGAAATTATCCTACATCTCGTGATCCACTGAATAAAGCTTAACAAAACTACCCCCAAATATAAATGATAGAGGAAAACATATTTTCGTATAAAAAACCTGCGTGCATACTACATAATTCTTCCAACAAAAATTAAAAATAAATAAACACAGTATTTTGGTAAGAAAATGATGCCAGATACATTTCATACATGAGTGGTCGACTGAGCCGTGCGCCGATCACAGCCGCATGCATCGGCGGCAGCGCGATTTCGAGACAAAATTCGGCGGCGGCTGTTAAACCGGCTATGCGCCGAACAGCTTCGGGCTCTGCTTTGAAAATCACAAAAATATTAAATAATTGTTCTTTCACTTGTAAAACAAAAACTATTTTTTGTAGCATTAATTATTTATTATGAATTGTTAGAAGACTAAAATAGCTTTAAGAAAGAGTAACTGTCATTTTCTGAAACACTATCATTCAGAAGTTATACCCAGCATACTTTAGAATGTCAGTCAAATTAAAAAAAAAGTTTTCTGGTAATAAAACAAAATCAGTTCATTGTAGCGTAATGCGACTTATACTAATTGATAGACAATTTAAATAGCTTTTAAAAGATGTAACTGTCATTTTCTCAAACAGTTTAATTCAGAAGCTATACCCCAGCAAACTTTTTAAAGTCACCAAAATAAGAAAATATTTGTTTCACCTATAACTAAAAAACTATTCGATGTACCATATAGCGACTAGTACCAGTCAATAGGAAACCTAAATACATTTCAAAAACAGTAATTGTTATTTTTGCAAATACTTGCACTCAGAAGTTATACCCCAGCAAACTTTTCAAAGTCCAAAAATTTGTAAAACATTGTTTTGCCTATAAATGAAAAACTATTCATATACCAATCAATAGGAAATCAAAATTTCTTTCAAAAACAGTAAATATTATTTTCCTAAATACTTGCGTTCAGAAGTTATACCCAGCAAACTTTTTAAAGTCACCAAAATTAGAGAAAACTTGTTTGGCCCACAAATGAAAAACTGTTCGATGTACCATATAGCGACTAGTACCAATCGATAGGAAATTAAAATTCCTTTCAAAAACAGTAATTGTTATTTTTCCAAATACTTGCACTCAGAAGTTATAGCCCAGCAAACTTTTCAAAGTCAAAAATTTAGTAAGAAATTCTTTGGCCTATAAAATTTAAATCATTCATTTTACCGTAATAAATCATATACCACTCGATAAAGGATAAAAGTAGGTTTCCGATTTAGCTCCAGACATTTTCTGAAATTCTTGAATTCAGAAGTTATTTGTGAATTAACTTTAACAAACTTTGCAATATTTTCATGATAGTGCAGTTTTGCACATTAAGTATGTGTGTGGCAACCTTGCGGTATTCTTCCTAGTAAAATATGTAAACAAACTTAGTAAAAAATAGAGATTTTGTAACACGATAAAAATAGGTAAATTTAAACTGAATTTCAATAAAATTTATTAATTTTAATGCTACTGTGTGAGCAGAATCAGATTTACTAGCTGTCACTATTTTTATTTTAGTTTCTAAGGAAGAAAAATGCTCTTGAAAATAACGTTTAGAATTTTTTTGTTGAATATAAATAGGAAATGGTTTCTTGTACCCTATTAAGGTATATACCATTAGATAGAGGGTTGAAATACCTTTCAGAAATAGTCTTTTTCATTTTCTGAAATACTTTATATCAGAAGTTATAGCCCAATAAAAAAATTTTTGTAACGAAAATGGACCAAAAAAACTTTTATGCCTATAAAATAATATCTATTTATTTTAAGGTATTAACACATATATGTGTGAACGTGATCACACGTTACTACTATTTTATACCACCGTGTGTTCTGTGTTGTTTTCTTTTATGCACTCATCCTTATAGCCCATTCAGGCTGACTTCAAATTAAGAAGTTTCGTGATTTCGGTCGAAAACAAGTTGAAATTAATTAATTTCCCATATATTTTGACATTTTCCAAATTAAGTTATTTTACTTAATTTCGATGAAATTAACAAAAAATTACAATATACAACTCTGTTTTTGTACTAAAAGTACTTTTATTTTCAAACATGAGTAAATTTACAACTATGAGAAACAACAATTAAAAGAAATAACAATTTTGAAGTTCAATATTAAATTAAAAAAACAATGAAATCTATTAAATTTATGAAAATTTTTTAAAGAAATATGTGTATAAGTGTAACAAAGAATTTATTCAACTGAAAAAACAACTATAATGCCTGCCGCAGTGAATAATATGTTTGCGAAATTAACTCAAATGTCATTCAGTACCTGCATAAACAGTTTTCATTTCGTTCGTAATTTGAGCTTAAAATTACTTAATTTCGTGTCAGCCTGAATGGGCTATTAGATACATAAATTATCATTATTCCGCCAGACATTGTACTGGCAAGTTACTATTTCTATTTTACTCAGATCGTATTCCCTTTTTATTAATTTTAAAGAACTAATAAATGAATTATACAAATGAATAAAACCAATGTTTTATTTACATGGTGCCGAAACCCGCGTTGTTCTTAATAAATAGGAGAAATAATACAGTACAGTAATAAGACCACCGAAGCCCCTAGCAATAGAGCACGATAAGGATATGGGTAAAGAATGGAAGCTGTGGAGACAGCAGTATGAATACTTTGAGGTAGCTACTGGCTTAAGCGCTAAACCAGCGAACATACAACTGGCAACTTTTATGTCAGCGATTGGCTACGCTGCAATACAAATATACAACTCACTACCAATTGTAGAAGGGGAAAAACTACCGGAGGTAAAACAAAAATTTGAAAAATATTTCACTCCAAAGTTAAACACGACCTTCGAGCGGTATAAGTTCCACAAAATTGTACAAAACGAGGGTGAAACAATCGACGAATACATCACCAGGCTAAGGCTACAAGTCCAAAATTGTAATTTTGAGCAGCTCGCTGATGGAGGTTGTTGGTGGCACCACGGTTTGCATATGCGCTTTGCTTTTTTGCAAAAGCGACACGCTGATGGACTTTTAAGAGATCAGCTCATATTAGGGATTAAAAGCGACACGCTTCGTACCAAGCTGCTATCAGATGACATTACGTTGGATAAAGCACTCCAAATTTGCCAAGCTACTGAACTAGCCCAGAAACAAACGGCCGAAATAAATAACAATAATGAAGAAAAAAGTATAAATCTGGTAAGACAACATAATAAAACAAAAACCTTTGATTGCAGAAATTGCGGGAAGAATCATGCGGTACGCAGTTGTCCGGCACATCGCCATGTTTGCAAAAAATGTAAAAAAGAACACCATTTTGAAAAAATGTGCAAAACAAAAGCAAAAGCTAAACTTAACAAACACAGAGACGTTGCATATTGCGAACAAGAAATATTTACAAAGGACAGCGAAGGCAGTGATTCCGAACTGTTTATCGGGTCAGTTACAAATAATGTTAGAAATTACAAGGATAATTTCTCAGAAACAGTAATAATTGAAAATAGCAGGTATATTATCAAATTGGACACGGGTGCTCAGTGTAACGTATTACCAAAATCTGTAGTGGATAAAATACAAAATTATAATAAAGATATGAAAATTAAACCAACAAGTGTGCAACATCTAGTGTCATTTGGTAACAATAAAATGGACGTTTTAGGAGAAATTATAGCCAACTGTGAAATTGTGTAAAGTCAACTTCAAAATAGTAGATGAAAATGTCAGACCTATTTTAGGTGCAGAAGCGTGTGAAAAATTACAGCTGGTCAAAAGAGTATACGAACTCCAAATTGATAAAAACCTACATGAAGGCTTAGGCTGTATAAAGAATTTTGCATACGATATAGATCTAGTTGATAACCCAGAATTTGAAATTTGTCCGGCCAGGAGGGTAGCATTTAAGATTAGAGATCAAGTAAAAAAGGAGCTTGATAACATGGTAAAAATGGGCGTAATAGAGCAAACAAGTTTGCCAACTCCTGCGGTATCACCAATGGTAGTGGTACGCAAAAATAACAAAATCAGAATTTGCATTGACCCAACAAGTGTAAACAAGAATATTAAACGCCGCCACTTCCCAATGAACACCCTGGAGGAAATTAGTGCTCAGCTCAAAGGAGCAAAATATTTTTCAATTCTGGATTGCAAAAAAGGTTTCTGGCAGGTACCAGTAACGGATCGCACAAAGCAAATTCTAACATTTTCAACACCTTGGGGTCGCTATTCGTGCAAAAGACTACCCTTCGGCATCTCATCAGCACCCGAAGTGTTTCAAAGCATTATGCAAAAACTATTTTCGAAACTGCCAAATGTAAAAGTCGCAATAGACGATATACTAATACACGCTAACAACCTACAAGAACTACGTGAAACTACAGACAAAGTAATCGAAATTATTAGGGCAAATGGCCTAAAGCTAAATAAAGAAAAATGTCTATTTGAGCAGAACAAAATAAAATTTCTAGGCCACGTTATCAATGACGCTGGATTACATCCAGACCCAGACAAAATAGAGGCTGTCAGCCGCCTCAAAACTCCGGAAACCCGAAAACAACTGCAATGAGTTCTAGGCAAATTTACATATTTGAGCAAATTTATTAAGAATTTTTCACACATTACAGCTCCCCTCCGCCAATTACTAGAAAAATCCAATTCATTTTACTGGGACTCTAGTCAACAAAAAGCTTTTGGAGAACTAAAACAAGCTATTAGCAAACCCCCAGTACTAAAATTATATGATGTCAACAAGGATGTAAAGTTGCAAGTAGACTCCAGCTCATATGCTATGGGTGCAGTTCTACTACAAGAGGAACAACCAGTGGCGTACGCTTCCAAATCCCTTACAGAATGTCAATCTAGATACTCTCAACTAGAAAAAGAAGCACTCGCAGTCAAGTTTGGTTGCGAAAAATTCCATCAGTACATCTGGGGCAAACAAATTACCGTAGAATCCGACCACAAGCCGTTGGAATCAATTTTTCAAAAACCATTGCATTCATCTCCCTCAAGACTGCAAAAAATTTGATTAGGCCTACTAACATACAATCCTAGAGTAGTATTTAAGCCGGGCATTCAAATGCACCTAGCAGATCCACTGAGTCGCGACTGTCTTAATAATATCAACAATGAAGAAGAAGAAAATTTTGAAATACAAACTATATTGGCTATCTCCGACAAGGAACTAGAAATCTTGAAAAGGGAAACAAAAAATGATAAAACCAGTACGTTGCTAATTAGCCTAATCCGCAATGGGTGTCCAAAATTAAAAGACGAGTTACCTGCAGAGCTAAAGCAATTCTGGAACTTTAGGGATGAACTGTCAACAAACAATGATGGCATTATCATTAAAGCTGCAAAAGTGTTCATATCCCCCAATATGAGAGCCAGTATTCTAAAATACATTCACAGCGGACATTTCAGTTACGCCAAAAGCGTTCGAATGGCCAGAGAATCAGTATTTTGGCCACAAATGAGCAAAAACATCCTAAATTGTGTTAATAAATGTGCCGCATGTCAAGTTTACCAGCGAAACAACAAAAAACTAATAATTGGCCAAAAAGAGATTCCTAGTCACGGTTTCGAAATAGGTGCTACAGACTTGTTTCACTTTAACAACGAAGAATACATTGTCTTCATCGACAGTTATACCGGCTATCTCAAATTTCAAAAACTTTACGAAACTACAACCAAACAAGTAATCTTATTTTTGAAAGATATATTTTCCACATTTGGCCCACCGCTAACGTTAGAATCAGATAACGGGCCACAATTTTCAAGCAACGAGTTTAAAAGTTTTTCAACGAGCTGGAAATTTAATCACCGTACCAGCTCCCCATACCATCCAAGAGACAATGGATTAGCTGAGAAAGCAGTACAGATTGCAAAAAACCTACTTAAAAAATCAGCATATGATAAAAGCGACCACCACTTAGGACTTCTAAATTACATGAATACCCCTCGTGGCAATCTTGGGTCACCGTCCAAACGCTTATTTGGCCATGGTATCCGAAGCATGCTGCCAACTGTAAAGGAAACATTGTTATCAGCTGAAAGTAAAAGAATTTCGGAATACCTGAAAGAAAAAAGAGAAAAGCAAAGCGCATATGCAAACAGTGGTGCCACCAACAACCTCCATCAGCCTGTTAAAGGAGATACTGTCATCACGCGCACGAATACTCAAAAAACCTGGAAACCAGCAACCGTAAATACACAAATCCACCCTCGATCATACCTACTCCAAGATGCGAAGGGGAATTTGTACCGCAGAAATTTGGCTGATATTCGACATACCCAAGCGGAAATAAAAACAACGCCAGATGTCGTCGCGGAAAAAACAGAGTTTAACATTCCACCCAACACCACTAGTACTCACTCATCACCCGACAGTATCGAACACAACAGTCGTCCTCAGTCTACCGCGATCACCCAATCGGTAAACGACAACTTCAAACCACCACCTGTGCTGAGAAGATCGACCAGAGTTAAAACGAAACCTAACAGGCTGAACCTGTAGTTGTCCTCGAAAGAAGAAGGATGTGAACGTGATCACACGTTACTACTATTTTATACCACCATGTGTTCTGTGTTGTTTTCTTTTATGCACTCATCCTTAGATACATAAATTATCATTATTCCGCCAGACATTGTATTGGCAAGTTACTATTTCTATTTTACTCAGATCGTATTCCCTTTTTATTAATATTAAAGAACTAATAAATGAATTATACAAATGAATAAAACCAATGTTTTATTTACAATATGTTTTTATAGATAATAAAAGTTATTGTCAGAATTGATGACTTTCATTGCTTGAATTACTTTATTTCAGAAGTTATATCCTAGCAAAGTCGGTGAGGGTTCTAAAATAAGGACAAAAGTTTTCCACTCATAAAAAAGAAACCACTCATACTATCTTATTGTGGCATATAGCAATCGATAGAAAACAAAACTAATTTTTTAAATTGGTGACCGTCATTTTCTGATTTTGTGGAACTCAGAAGTTATACCACATCAAACTTGCAACTTCGTAAATATTTTCGTATTCGCAAACTTTTTATAAAATGTCAATAATAGCGTGCAGCTACTGATAATACAGGTATAAGATGTAGATAGCACAGTTTTATGTGGCAGCACAAATACCAACTACCACCACGAATTGGAACTAATAAATAATATTAATATTAATAATCTTTACTATTAACTTTAATTTGCAATTATTAATAAATATTAAACAATTTAAACAATAAAATTACATTTTTAATTTAGAGTCGATAACAGTGGTGTATTTGAAGACCAGGGATGGCTAAATACGATTATATTCAGTGGTTTGCAGCACTGCCGCCATGCAGCATGGCGTCCAGCAGTGACCTGCGCCGAGCAATTTTCTCGGCGGCGGCGGCTGATGAAAAATTCTTCGGCGCTAGTCGCTATATGGTACATCGAATAGTTTTAATTTTATGGGCCAGCAAACTTTTTCCAGAAAGCTATTTTCAAGTGCTCTGTTCTTCTAGAGTATGGTAATGAAAAAAGTGACAGTTGTGAAATTAGGTTCTACGCCCTCTAATGTACCTAATTTAGTTATTTTTATTTATTTATAACAATAACCAACCGAGCCCATAGGGCCATATATAGTTGGTGGACTACAAGAATAGCATAATAATAATTATACATTTAGGCAACAAATAAACCAGACACAAAAATTGCAAAAAAAATAATAATAATAGGTATGTAGTTATAAAATTATTAGATGAGACTACTACTTATAAATTGGAAGATAAATTGCGCATGAAATTAACTATATGTATTTAGAATCTAGGTCAGTTCAATTGTGAAAAATGTTCAACAAGCTTGCATTTGAATGAATTACGAGTAAGATTGAATGCTCTTAAGGATCGTGGCAATGAGTTCCAACATTTGGCGACTCGTACAGTAAATGATCTTTCATAAATAAGACGATTTCTAATGGGAAATAGAAGCTGTGGGCTTCTACCACTTTGTAAAAACGTAAAAAGTCTACGGACATAGTCTGGACAATCTGTGCGCATAACATTATAGAAGAAAAGTAGTGATCTAATCTGTATGAAGTTTTTAAAACTGCAACCCAGAAAATCATTAACATACATTGAAACATGATCGTTAATTCTTAGTTGGTATATAAAGCGTATTATTCTGTTAAAGAGTAGGGCACACCTATTTAAATTTTCAGCGCTACAGCCAGAATATACCTCAATACAATACAATAAATTAGACATCAATAAGGAGTGAGCTATGCTCTTTCTAATATGTAATGGCAGGTATAAATTCATTGCATATAGTCTTCTTAAGGTGAAGTTTATTTTAGAAAATAGTTCTTTAATGTGGTGTCCGAAGCTAAGAGTGTTGTCTAATAAAACACCAAGACATTTCATTCGATCGACAAAATCAATATGTCGGCCATCGATCATGATAGACAGATTAAACGTAGCACTAGACGGTTTAAAAATCATCGCTTTGGTCTTAGAAGAATTTATATTAAGTTTGCTGTTACTCATACAACGTGAAACATTGGACATTAAAGTGTTAATAACATATTCGAAAACATCTATAAGCTGCGTATGACCCTTAAATAATAGTTGTATATCGTCGGCAAAAACGAAGGCTTCACATTCAAAGCCGTTAAGTAAAGCAAAGAAATCATTCATATATATCATAAATAATAAGGGGCCAATAACGGAGCCCTGCGGCACACCACTAGTGACTGGTAGGCACCTCGAATTAAGGTTACTGCATTGAACGTATTGTGAGCGACCTGATAAATAAGAATATAATAATCTACAAGCGGATATAGAGAAATCGAAATATGTGCACAGTTTGTTGATTAAAATAGCATGACCAACCTTATCAAAAGCTTTTGATAGGTCTAAGGAAAGTAAAACAGCTACATCGTCCTTATCAATAATTCTTCTAATAGAATCGGAGAGACCAATTAAAAGGGAAGTTGTGCTATATCCTTCGCGAAAGCCTGACTGATACGGGGTTAGCAAAAAATTTTGGTTTAAGAATTGTAGGATTTGGTCTTTTATAACATGTTCAAAGATCTTGGACAAAACTGGAACAAGTGATATTGGTCTAAACTCACTTTCTGAATTTTTTTTTTCCTAATAGGTAAAACTTTTGCAATTTTCCAATCCATGGGGAATTGGAATAGAGCGCAAGTAATTGTTATCATGTGAGACTGGTCCAAAGTTTGAGCCAGATGACATAATAAAATATAAAAAAGAAAAAGAGAATTTCTATATAAAAAGTTAGAAATAAAAATAATAAGAAATTTAAGTATAAAAGAATGTATATGAATAAAAAAACATATAAATATTAGTAATTATATATAAAAAAAAATAAAATAAAAGGAACTGGAGGAGTAACCAGCTGATGAATTAGAAGCATCAAAACAAATATTATACGGCAGCATCCGCGAATAGCGTCTCACACTCATAAATATCCTTCGAAACAGATGACCCATCCATAAGATAAATTGTGACTTTAGGCTTGTCGGCATTGTAAATTTTAAATTTTTTGATTTTCTTTTTCTTCAGCAGTTGTTTACACATGAAGTTCATTTTGGCGGCCATAGGCGCATAGTGATCATTGAGAAAAGCTCTAAAGTGAACATCACCATTGATTATATCGCTAAGCTTCAGTGTTCTTGTCTTGTGATATTCAGCCATTAAGGTGTCACGTATACGGACACATTTAAACTTGACCAAAACCGATTTACTTTTATTCATAAAACAGACGTGCTGGATATCGTTTTCGTGTATTGCTATACCATAAATATTGCACAAGTTCACAACAACATATTCGAGATTTGGTGTTGCAGCAGGTAAACCATTAATCACAATATCGGTCCTGTTTGCTCTATGGTAAACAACATTGATTGCTTCGTCTTGCTTTTTGATTTTTTTTCCATTGTGGTATCGATTTGTAGAGCTCGTGTTTGGCAGCTTGCTAAGTCGTTTTCAGTTTTTCCAAGTCTAGTTACCAGCTCAGCACGAAGGTTGCATATCGATCTTTCGATCAGCTTTTCACTCTCCATCCGCTGCAACTCCAGCTGATTCGATATAGCATCGAGCTTGGCATGCACCTGGTTCATATGCAGAACTAGGTCTTTGATGTTTGTAGGTAATTCGCGACACTTGTCGCATTTGAAAAAAATTCCAGTTTGCTTGAACATGGAAGCGCAAAAAACTTCAGACATGTCTGCACAGCGCAGGTGAAACCATTGAAAACACATGTCGCATTGTACACTACCTTCCTTGCCAATATCTTTATTACATGCACCACAGGCAACTTTTTTGCCGGTCATTGTTGAAAAACAAAATTATATTATTATATATAAAGCAAAACAAGAAAACCACAAATGGCGGCAAAAGTAAGTAACAAAAACAATACAATAGACAGCGCGCAGTAGCAGCAGCAGCAGTGAAAGAAAATCCAAGTGGTATCCAAATGTAAGGTGAAATTTCATAAAATATCAGGATATACAATGCAATTATGGCGAATCAAGCACAAAAAATATTTATTCACAGATTTAACCAAATTTAAATAACAAAAAATTCATCAACTGAGATAAAAATAAATCTACTTAGCCATAGAGTTGCTTTCTCAACTCTCCCATACAAAATAAAAAGTTGAGCAACTAAAACTGATGTTTCTAAAACCTGATTAATTTATCGTACTCATTATTGTTCTTTTTAAATTAATTAGTTATTACTTATTTCAATTTTGCCAAAAGTTGTTTATAGCCCATTCAGGCTGACACGAAATTAAGTAATTTTAAGCTCAAATTATGAACGAAATGAAAACTGTTTATGCAGGTACTGAATGACATTTGAGTTAATTTCGCAAACATATTATTCACTGCGGCAGGCATTGAAGTTGTTTTTTCAGTTGAATAAATTCTTTGTTACACTTATACACATATTTCTTTCAAAAATTTTCATAAATTTAATAGATTCCATTGTTTTTTAATTTAATATTGAATGTCAAAATTGTTATTTCTTTTAATTGTTGTTTCTCATAGTTTTAAATTTACTCATGTTTGAAAATAAAAGTACTTTTAGTACAAAAACAGAGTTTTATATTGTAATTTCTTGTTAATTTCATGGAAATTAAGTGAAATAATTTAATTTGGAATATGTCAAAATATATGGGAAATTAGTTAATTTCAACTTGTTTTGGACCGAAATCACGAAACTGCTTAATTTGGAGTCAGCCTGAATGGGCTATTACTTTGAAAAAGTACTTTTCTTGCAACTGAAAAAGTTTGCCAAATAACTGTAAAAGTTTGCCAAAAAGCTTGTTTTCTTCTCGGCGATCATTTTTATGCAAACCAAAACAAATTTAATCCTTTGTTTGCAACTCTGTGTTAAGTTTGCAATTTTTTCAGAGTTTGCTGTCTTCACTTGCGTGATATATTCTGATGTGTATTATTATGTATGTAATTGTTGTTGTCGGAACATCCAGTCACAAATAGTCACAGAATACAAAATACTCTAATTTTTCGTTGCCAAAAAAGATGCATAGATTTTAGTAAAATTATTTTTTACAAATTATACATAAAAAATATACCAAATTAAGCTTATTCATCTCATAACTGCAGTCACAAACGAAATATAAAAGCTGGTATTATCCAGCTGAAAATAACACCTTGCACAGTAAACACCAGTGCAATAAGGCATACCAATTATTGTGCCAATTATTGAGAATATTAAAGGGAATATTTTTGATTCGTAAACTTTATTGTGTTTGCTATCTGTGTTGTAAATATAAATTTTATTTATCTTTATAAGCATACGCAAATATATACATACATACATAAGTATACACCTATGTACATGCATACACATATAGGCACTTTCCAGCTAACTATTCGTAGATAACAGCACAAAGAGAGAATACACTTGGAAGAGAACAACACTTGGATGAGAAAGTGATCCATTAAATTTCCCCCCAAAAAGTGCTTCTTGTATGTAAAAATTGATATTTTGAAGCTTGTTACCAAAATCTCGCTAAAACTAAAAAGCAGCATATTAACTGCTGCTCCAACAATTTTTACGCGATTTTTGGATAGAACAATGGGCTCCACAACAAAAACTACTAATCATGAAGGTGGTAGGAAAGACATAATCATTCGTCTGGACGATATTAAACTCTTGTGTGGTGATAATTGTAAAATGAAAGACACCGCACGTGTTGAACATATACTGAATGAATTCATTAAAGGTGGAACGGAGCGACTGCAATTGGTATCAGATTTTGATTATACCATAACGAAACAACGTACTTCCGATGGCAAGCAGGTGTTAAGCAGTTTTGGGATATTAAATGCTTGTAAATCTTTGCCGCCGAGCTTTATTGAAGAATCCAAAAAATTGTATCACAAGTATCGACCAATCGAAATTGATCCCCATATTCCTACAAAAGACAAAATTAAACATATGATTGATTGGTGGACTAAGACAGGTGAATTGTTAGTGTAAGTATAAGCAAAGTGGGTATTATTGAAGAAACTTAAGTGTCACATATTAAAATTAAATTAAATTACAAGAAATAGCAAAGTCCTCTCACACACGTCAGGTTTGACTCGTCAAGTCTTGAGTTTTTAGGAGAGAGGAAAAGATAATGGACGGGAGTACAGACTTGACCGTACCAGTCAACTTTGCTTTTTCGTTTTGTTTTTTCACTCTCCCCTCAAAATTTCCTTCAGAAGGTTTTTGCTGGTTATTTTTCTTTTCCTGGAGTGTCTGCCGAAATACTTTCAGAAATATGCATGTTACGGTCCGGCGATCGTGGAATATAGTCCAGTTATTTTGTGTGTGATAAAGCAACCATTCTTTAACTATTTTGGCGGTGTGAAGAGGATTTTTGTCCTGTTAAAAGATTCATGCTCGATCTAAGTTTAATTTTTATAATTTAATATAGGCGCCCAATTTTCTTTTGAGTAGTCCGTTTTATTCATTAAACTGTAAAAATTTCTAGGCTTCCGACTCTGCTTCCCCCCTTACAGCCCTCATCTAGTGCTGGATTTACGTATAGGCCCGGGCCTAGGGCATCAGAATTTTTGTGAATTACTTTTGCTTTATAAATATCAATGAAAAATTTAGAATATAATTCTGACCTTCCCCGTTAATTTTTTGGAGCAATGTAAATTTTTTTTTAGATTTGTATGATAGTATTCCAAAGCACTTTGTAGACCATTGTGCATTGTTGAGATTTAACGACATTTCGGGTTACTGTATTTTGCATGTTTATTTATGTAAATAAGGCGCACTATAGATAATAGGTATTGAGAAGCAGCGTTTAGAAACTTTTGATTTGTGTAATTTTGCTTCTGATTCTGAAAATGTAAACAGTCGCATTCAAAGCGATTGCATAAAACGAAAAGCTGTACACAACGGAGAGTTTCAGCAGTTGACATGTTCAAACACTTGTCGCTTTGACTGACTGCTCTTTTAAATAAGTTCGTATGTTAAATTTAATTTTTTTACTAGACTACTTTTTTTATTGCAAAGAGTGTTAGTGAAACTCAACAGAGAAGTATGCATTATTTTTATTTTACTATTTATTTTTATTTTATTTATTATTATTTCATTTATTATTATTTCAACCGAGCCCGTAGGGCCATATACGATTGAAGTAGTAGTAATAATAGAATAGAAGTATAAAACATATATGCTAACAATATACATATATACAATATGTACAGTTGGTATTATATGGACATTACAAAACTTTTGCAATCATTTTTTGCGATTTGATAGCATTTTGGAAGCTCTATGTTTAGTGCAAAAGAGGGATTCATCGAGTTTAAGTTTTCATATTATTAGTTATAAACATGTTTATACGAACGTACGCAAAATAAAAGTCAACTTTGGCTGACAGTAGTGAAATGTAAAAATATGCGAAATGGAACAGAATAATGAAAAGTGACTAATTTATTTTAAAAATGTATTAATGTAGGTCTCTATCAAGTATTTACACAATAAAATATCTCTACTGGATTTTGTTTAATTGGCTTAATTGCCGGTTGCGAACGTACGATTTCTCCACATGTTTTTTATTATTATCACCATGCCTCTTTCCCATTTTCGAACTTTTTTTTGTTCTCCTTACACTTTTCTCTTCTTATTATTTGGTAATAGAGAGATTTTGAAGAAAGAGTGCAAACATAATATATTTTTTGCATGTAAAATAATTATACTTATGTATATAAAAATGTCTTTACAAGTAGCTTAAAAAGAAAATATAAAATTTTGCAGCTTCATTATTTAATTGTTTCAGTCTATGGAAAAAAAGGTCCTTTCAGACTATGACATACAATTTAATCTTTAAAATATATAACAATTTCACTTAGTAGCTAGGATTAATAACTTATATGGTATAACTTATATTTGCCTGTATGGGCGTAACAATTTTAAAAGACAAAAAAAATTAAAGGCTAATTTCTAAATGAATGTATAGATATGCATACATACATATATACTTATACGCGTATTCTAATAAATAGTGATAAATTCTTTTGTCATACACTTTTGTCAAGTTTCTTGTTATATATTTTAAAATAGAATTGTGATGGTATTCTGTTGTTCATATGACAAGAAAAAGCTTAAAAAACTCAAAAAAGCTTTCAACATACTATGGTGAGATTTATGTCGAATTGAAAACTAATTTTATTTATTTACAAAATAATAATAAAAAAATTTGTAATGAAATTTTTTTTATAAGCATGGGTCATACATAAGTTTGATAACACTACCAGAGGGTATTAAAACCCTCTACCAAACAAATCTTAGCATCTAATGCCAAACAAATCATTTCTTACACTTTTTTCTTGCAAAAATTAAGGAAATTTTTTTTTTAATTTTTTCAGAATAACTTGCAGCGACTCCTAATTTTTTTGCTAACAGTATTTGGAAAAATTGTATCTACGGTGAAGCTGCACAAATTCTGTGAACACACCAATATAACCTGAACGTATCTAGGCACCCTATTTATGTACCTCATTAAGACCACCTTGCAACTTAAAATCGTTATTTTTTACTTTTATAGCATTTTTCCTTTGATATTGCTGCATTTTTTGTGTTGCAGATTTTAGTATTTACTATTTTAAGGTTTTGTTGTTGCTTTGCCAAATATTGGTAGTGAAAAGTTGTATGTTATGCTGAAAAAGTGAATACAAAATATTCTTTCTTCTATTTAAAAAAACTGCAAACAAAAATTGGATTTTTTTTGCACAAAGTGTTACTGTAGGTCAGTGGAGATGTGTGTACTTGATTATACGATTTTGAAAGAAAAAAATTTAGCGTCGAAAAATTAAAATTTTCAAGGTAAGAAGTGGTCTGTATGACCTATTAGTGTGCATAGACACGTTCAAATTGTATTAATGTATTCGCAAAAGTTGTTCACTTTTATCATAGCTACAAATTTGCCAAATATTGTGAGCAAAAAACTCAGAAATCCCTGGATATTATTCTGAAAAAAGGGAATAAATTTTTTTCTTTTACTTTTGCAAAAAAGTGCACAAAGAAATTGTCTTTTTTGGCATAAGATGATAATTGTCACACCTGAAAATTAAATTGAAAGGAAAATTAATAAATTTTTATTTTGTTATGTGCTTTTCATAAGGTGACAAATTTGTTATATTTTATTCATGACAATATTTTTCAGAATACCAAAAATATACAAATAGTCATTCACCTCAGTTTTGTTATAATTTTGTCACTGTCACAGAGGTTAGAATACGGGTATTAAAACAATTTTAAATAACAACATTACACGGTGCGATAGTCAAAAAAACCTGGGACCGGATATTATTTTTTTTTGTAGGGCTTGTCGAGTAAAACAAGATTCCAATAGTTAAATATGCCGGACACCTCCAAAATCCGGATTTACGGTTAAAAACCGTTTTTTTACCTTTGCGCACTTATAAGCCTGTAACTTTATTGATAATAATCCGATTTTCAATTTCGTAGTCGATTTGGAAAGAAAAAACAGATCTTTCGAATGATATATAATTTATCTAAGAAAATTTGAGAAATTTGGGTGTTATTGTCCAGCAAACACAATTTTTTTTTATATTTTTCAAACATTTTTCAACTTCAGTGACGTTTTTATACATTATTTTGTTAAGAAACTATAATACTATTCAATTTATTCAAAAAGTACGTTTATTTACGATTACAATGCATATTTAGGGCTAAAAATTGATAAGTAATTGAATGAGTTATTTAACTTTTCATGAAAATAAACTTTTAAACATTTTATACAAATTTTATTTTTGGTTATTTTACTCAAAAGTGTTTGCTTGAGCGTTTTTTTTTAAATCAGCATCATCAGTTTCTCGTTTAAGTGACCAGCAATATTCTGAAATCATTTTTATCTTATTATTTCCTTCAAATTGTTTTTCAGTAGTTTCCATTTCCTGGTGAAAATGTTAGCTTTGTTCATAACTCATCGCCGTTTACATCTTTTTTTTTTAACAAATTGTTTCATGTATCCCAGTTTAAGATGCATTGGTGGCAGAATAACGTCCTCAGCTTTAACTATTTGGTCATTTAAAATGTTTTTCCTGCCTATTCTATGTAACTCGCGAGATGGCCATACTTTGCGATCATAACGATTCGGTGCACGACTATCCCATTCACAAAGATAGCACGGATACTTTGTGTAAAAACCTTGCATACCAGATAAAATTTGCAAAACTTTTAAGTCAGCGACGAATTTCCATTTATTTCATATATTTCATCACTTCGTAAGTTTATTTTGTATTAGTCGCATATGCGATTGGAACTGAAGTAGAGTTGGGCATAGTTGTTCCTTTTGCGGATTGTTCCTTTTTGTTCCCAACAACAAAAAGAACTAGCTCGTTCTTTTCGTTCAGTTTGTCTTTTCGGTAAGTTGTTCAGTAAACAACAGAACAGAGATTACACAGGCATTGAATCCTCTTCAATGTTTTATTCGTGTGTTAATATTCTAAAGTAATTTCATTTCATTCATTAGTGACCTTATTTAATTAAAAATTATTGATTGAAAATGCTTAAAATGAAGTTTGATCATTTGAAAACAAATTTTAATCACTTTTTTAATACTTATTTGTATTCAACACAACAGTTTCTTTGTTTTAATTGAGTAAAAATGTTATTTGCTTAGACGTATTTTCATTTGTGCTTTGTAGTCTTATTTGTTGTATGCTTTTAAAATGAAATCCGTAATCAGTTTAAAAAAATTGTAATCACTTTTTTAATTCTAATAATCTTTTTCACAATCTGTTTTTTTAGTTCAATACTACAAATTATTTCTATTAATTTTGTAAAACTCACTTGAATATTTCACTAAGTATACATTTTCTTTTGTTTGTTTTGATTATTGTGTTAAAAATTTAATAGGTACACTACATTTTTAACAGTATGCAAACTAGAAACTATAATATTTTACTTGAAATCTTTTGTATGTGTATTGGTCAGGAACAGAGAATAAGATAAACAAAACAAAATAAAGACCAAAAATGCACGAAGGAACAAAAAACGAACAAGAAAGACCAAAATATCAAGGAATACTAAGAGAACAAGAAATACCAAAAGAACAAGAAAGACTAAAAGAACAACAAAGACTAAAAGAACAAAAAGGAACAACTAGTCTGAACTAGTTCACATCGTTCACTTATGGGAATAGTTCAATTGAACTATAGTTCATTCTTTTTGAGCACAACCCTAAACTGAAGGTAACTGATTTTGGTTATGCAATAAAACATCTTTTAATCCTAGATATTAGGTTACGAATCTTAAATTAATAAAAATAAAGTTATACCAAGATTCATTGCTTTAATCGTGACCCGAGCACTTCAGATTGCCGGTCTGACAAGTGTAAATCGCTAACAAGATCGTCGAAATCATATTTTGACAAAAAATGCCGCTCCGCTCTTGTAGATCCGGATGGAAGGAACTCTTCTTGTTCAAAATCTTTTTCTGTTACATCGACAGATTTGCTCATTGTCGGTAGATCATTACTTACATCTATCGGTTTTATAACAGTTGCAACATTTGCGTACTTAATGTTTTTGCGCGTTTTAAAACAGTGACCTAAAACATCGGCTTGACAAAAGTAGCAATCATTTGGTTTCTGATATGGCTGATGATGCCAAATCATAGGCGTAGAAAAGGGCAAAACAAACGAAGGTTGAATTTTCTTTTTTTTAATATTGATAAACAAATTCTGGCTCGTACTTTTGTACCGTAGTATCAAAAGAACGATTAAATACTTTATTGTACACCACTCCAATATTGTTTTTAAAATCACGCCGGTGACTGATATCAGTAAATAAGCCACAAATATAGCAAAATTTTTTACGATTGTCACACATTTTTTATTTAATTTTAATTTAAATTGCACACGGTTTTTATTAAATTGCAAACGTTTTTTTAAATACACAGATTCAAAGTGAAAAAGAAGACATTAACAAAACTTCATATTAAAAAAAACAATAATTTTTGCTGTGTTTACGCTAACAGTGATTTGTAATTTTAAAGAAAGTGCGTAAAAAGAACACGAAAAAAACAAAATTTTTGATTGCCTAAAACTCTCATTACAATTTTTCTTTGTGTTTAGGATAACACTTACTTGTAACTTAATATGTAGAAGGTGCATAAAAACAACACCAAAAAAATAGTGCAGGCATTTTGGTAAAAATTTTGTTTTCATGAAAAGTTAGATAACTCAGTCAATTGCTTATCTATTTTTAACTCAAAATATGCATTGTAATTGTAAATAAACGTACTTTTTGAATAATTTCAATAGTATTATATTTTCTTAATAAAATAATGTATAAAAACGTCACCAAAGTTGAAATTTTTTTCAAAAATCTACAAAATTTTTGTTTGCTGGACAATAACACCCAAATTTCCCAAATTTTCTTAGATAAATTATACATCATTCGAAAGATCTCAGTTTTTTCTTTCCAAATCTAGTATGAAATTGAAAATCTGATCATTACACTGCACAACAAAATAGAGGGGTTTTCATGATGTTTAAATAAATATGATCGATTCTTATGTATTTTTGTCTCCTGATTACGATGGCGCTATTAGTTTTTCTCTATCAGCTCTAGTTTTGAAAATAAAGTGTCATTTAGGATTTGCATGATTTGCACCTCTTTTGGTATTTTTCTGTTACTATATCACGAATGGTACTCCAAACTTAAAAATACTTTCTGGATTATTAATCTACACAAAAATGCCTTTCGTTTAAATAGATTTACATTGATGAGTATATCAGGGTATCTGACTATTATTGCAAGGATGTTAAAAATCGTGTGTTTTTAGTTTAGTCCTTGACATTTTTTTGATTATATTTTTTTTTTCATTTTATCAGTAATTCTTGTGTATTTTTGTTCGTTGATTACAAAAATAGATTTATATTTCGATATATATTTTCGGCTCTCTAATTTCGAAAGCCATCCAAAAATTTGTTTTTAATATACAAATTTTTATGCAAAAAAATTTTGTATGGACCAGTCCAGAAAATGTTTGTGTTATTGGTGGTTAATTTATAGTGTTTTATTATAAAAAAGTATCCGTGTCATATTTTTAAATAGAGCTGATACAGAAATTTCAACCATGGAATTGTAATCGTCATTAAAAATTGGACTAATTACATAACTCTATCATCAGAAATCCTGTCATGTAGCAATAAAAAAATACTATTTTCTATAATAATAATAAAAAAACACTATTTTCTATAATCACCCTTTCCCTAAAATTGTGATCGCCAATGTTTGCGTTGTTGTTATGGCAATACTATACTATATTCTAATTTTGATCACCAAATACATATATTTAACGTGAATATGATGCCGCTGATTTTAAATTCAGCCTCTTTTTTTTTGATACGTTGTAATTATATTCTAATAACTTTGTATTAAAAATTAAAATTTTTCTTTTAATTTATTTAATTTTTTTATTTCGTAAAAGCTGCAAGTTAAAATATGATATAAATAAACTACCAATAAAACAAAAATTTTCTGGACTGGTCCATACAACATATTTTTGCGTAGTAATTGCACTTATAACTTGTAAATAGACAAATGTATTGTAAAAAACAATTTTTTTTGGATGGCTTTCGAAAAGAAAAATTTCAAGACTTTCTTTAATGTAACACGAAATCTTTTTGAATTTAGAGGGGCTAGAAAAGAAATAAACCAATTTTTGTAATTAGCGAACAAAAATACACAAGAATTAGTTATATTTGCTCTAAAGCAATTATAATCAAAAAATCTTGAGGGACTAAACTAAAAACACAAGATTTTTAACATCCTTGCAATAATAGTCAGATACCCTGATATACTCATCAGTGTGAATCTATTTAAATGAAAGAAATTTTTGTGTAGAAGAATAATCCAGAAAGTATTTTTATGTTTAGAGTACCATTCGTGATATATTAACGGAATAAACGGTGCAAATTATGAAAATCCTAAATGACACTATATCTTCAAAACTAGAGCTGATAGAGAAAAACTAATGACGCCATCGTAATCAAGAGATAAAATACATAAGGATCGGCCATGTTTATTTAAACATCCAAATCACTGTTGTGCCGTGTTATCAAAAAAGTTACAAGCTTATAAGTGCGCAAAGTAAAAAAAAACCGGTTTTTAACCGTAAATCCGGATTTTCGCTTTTGGATTCTTCTTTAACTCGACAAGCCCTATAAGAAAAATAATATCCGGTCCCTGGTTTTTCTATTTCATTCAATTTTGTGTTATTTTATATACCATCCCACAAAACAAAATGCTCCGAATTTGTAAAGAATTCATAACGACTAGTCGGCAAATTCTTCCGATTGCGGAGCCGAAATATTACCGAAATCGTTAAATTTTTTGTATGAAATGGTTGACACGACTTCGTAACAATCTGTCGGTACGAAATCGATACGATATGACGGTACGAATTCGTAACGACATGTAGGTACAATTTCTTTTTGTTTGTACAGCAGATTACCGCTTCACCGTTATGTTGCTGCACTTACCGAAATAATTTGCACATACTTACATTTTTTAATATTTATTGCAATTATTATTTATTATATATATTTAAAACAACAATTTTCACAGATTTTTATTTATGTAGGTACTTAAAAATCAAACTTTTAATATTTTTAAAATTTTTATTAAACAATTGTTCAGAGAAACTACTGAAATGTCTTAACGAATTCGGTACAACAAGTCTGACTTCAGAAAAAGTCGAAACATTTTGTTTGAGGGGATCCTGGTATATTCATCAATGTGACTGTATTGACACGAAAGAAATTTTTGTGTAGATTAATAATCCAGAAGGTATTTTTAAGTTTGGAGGACCATTCTTGAAATATTAACGGAATAATACAAAAAGTGGTGTAAATTATGTAAATCATAATTGCTACGAATTAATGACGCCATCGTAATCAGGAGATAAAAATACATAAAGATAGGCCACTTTTATTTAAACATTATAAAAAACCTCCATTTTGTTGTGCAGTGTAATATACAAAATATCCTTTTAATTATATGATTTTCGAGAAAAATTTTAGCCTAAAAAAATTTTGAAAAAAGAACATTTTTTAAGTTTAACCTTTACCCAAAGTTTCTTAGTACAACTAGAGTTATTATGTTATAAACTTTCATTTAAACAAATGAGAAGCTCAACAAATAACAAAGTTGAAACAAAAACTCAATAATCAACATGTTTTTTATTTTCTTACTTTTGTACATTGCTGACTTTTTTTCGGCTCTAATTAAAGTAAAAGTATGTAAAGAAAATAAATGTAAATAACAACAACAGCTATACAAGAAGAGTGTTACCACACAAGTAATTCTAGTTGTTCTAAGAAACTGGGTAAAGGATCCCTGATGATTTGCATTAGCAACATTGAAATGGGCATAGGATCCACCCAAACCCCTCAATAATCAATTTCAATGTATTTTTAATAAAAATTATTTTACTAAATACATAAGTAAAATAATAACACTATGCAACAAAAAAATGAACCTTTAAAATGAGATGTTTTCTTAGCTAATTTATGGTCGCTGAACACGAAAATGGCACTCATTTATTTTTCTTAAGAATCGTTTTCGAGATATTCGCGAAAAACGTGTTTTTTGCAGTTTACAAAGATATTTCCAAACATCTTGAGAACTGTTTATTAATATTTGGCAAATTTAACATCATTGCAAAGATATGTTTTTCTTATATCAGCACATATTTTTAATGTGTTGATCGGATAAAGATTCGATGAGATTAAAAAAAATTTCAAGTTTTTTTTTTATTCAGTATTTTAAGTTGCACCCTTAAGCCAAAAAAAATTCTAAAATTTATCTTAAACCTGCATCTTAAATAAAATCTTGTAGCTAGGGATGAAACGATACGAGTAAATACTAGAGCTGTGCAAGCAGTGCTGCTTTGCTTAGCCTTCATGTTGTACAGCATTGAATTGTTCTTTCTTTTTAGTGCTCTTGAGTTTATGAGAACACTAAAAACAACAGCATTCGTTTATCTGCCAAGCGAGGGCATCAGTTATTGTTGTGTTCAAGCATATTTCACTAGTGTACACCGAATGACAATTGTATAATGAGCACACAAGCGTACAATTATGTATATGTCTAAAAGAAAAATCAAACAACGTAGAATCTACGTCGTAGATTATTTGAGCGTGTTAGTTCGCATGCTACTGTTCTAAGCAGTGTGACCAGATCCTAAAAAATTTTGATGCTAAATTGACCTTAAAAAACAGCTAAAAAATAATTATACCCAGCTAAAAAATTATATATGGTCCATAATTTTTAACAGAAGAACGCTGATGATGACGGTTTAGTGGCCTTCGAAAACGGCTGGATGCTCCGTTCAACTATATGTTGTCAGAATATTTACAACTAACTTTGATGTTATTTGCTCATTAATAATTATCAAATGTAATTTGGCTTAAAAAGCGATACGAACTTTAGCCCGTTCATAAATTAATTTTTCTTTTATAATTAATTGCATTAGTTTCTAATCTGATTTCTTAAGCAAATGTTATGTACGAATATGATTTATGTGTTTTTTATATAATTGATTCACCTTTTGATGAATGAAATGACTTTTAGTTCGTTTTGAATTATTTGTCCAAACAAATGTTTCATTAAATACAACCTCTCTCTCAAGTCTAAAAAAATTCTATTTTAGTAATTTAATTTATATCACAGCAGTGCGCTTTTGTGAATCAAGAGTGTATGAATATGAACTTTGCATACTGTGGAGGGAATTTACACAAACATGTATGGAAATGTATGAATCTATATAATCATATATGCCCATATACCCTAATTTTTCGGATCCGAACCATATATGGGATATCATATATGCTCCATACATATTTTTTTAGCTGGGTAGTGCTAAAATCTAATGCTAAAATTTAATACATACTTCTGCATGAGTTTAGCATACATAAGTGTCAAAATTGAATGTCTTAACGAGTTTTGCTTTACAATTTCACATTAAAAACCCCGCTTGGATGTAATTGTTTGTTAAAAATACATTATGGGCAAAATTTTTAATTAAAATTCTATAATGGAATTCGTTAAAACCTTGTTAAATTTAATCACTTATGCTAACTTTAAGTTTTTCTTTGTACATAATGCATTATGGTTTTTCGAAAACAACTCTTTTTGAACATGTATTTCGTTGATAAGCAACATTTAAAAATTAGTTTTTATAAAATAACACTAGTTTACCCCGAAAATGTACATATGATGACTGGTGATTTTCTTTATGTATTTTCTTTCGCTGAATTCGATAATCAAGTTTAGATTTTGTTTTATGAAACAGCTTTTGAGATATTGTAATTTTTCATGAAAATAAATCAGACGTTTTTTTACGATTTGTACTTTTCTGTCGGAATAGAATCACAGATTTCTATGATTTTTTTTGATAATGTGCCCTATTTTCATCGATATGTTTTGAACCGCTTTACCAATTAAAGATCCGATTATACATACTTATTTATCATCTCATTACCTTGCATTTGAATACGAACCAATCGGACATTTCTAGCTCAAGATATAATTGTTCAAGTGAAAAAAAGTCGAAAAAATTAAAAAATTACAATATCTCAAAAAGTGTTCCATAAAAAAATTAACCATGTAAATATCATAAAATGTACATGAAAAAATTGCAATTTTGTAAACTAAGCCCTTATGATACCTCATCTTTTCTTCATTGATTTGATATTGAATTCATAGAAAAAAACAATACATTTTAGAATGAAAAAATAATATAAAACGGAAACAAAATGTTTAAACCGCTAGTATTAAGACTAAAGAAACTAAAAATCGCTTTGTTTGCCCATAAAGCGCTAATTAGCGAACACTTTTATGTTTCAAGTTTGAAATGCCAATTTTAAGTTGAAAAATTTTACATATTTATTGACAGATCTTCATTTGTTATCGATAACTTTAGTCAAGTTGTTGACATTATTTCATTTTTCTTAATATAGCTGAACCCTTTGCACCTGTTGAATTATTCTATTACAATATGTTTGCACTTTTCTCTAAAACTTAATAAGTGAAAGAAAAACAGAATAAATGGTGTAGGTCTCCTCTTATCACCAAAAGCAAAGAGTGCTCTTTTATCGTACACTGCCATATCCGAGCGCTTCATAACGGCAAGATTAAACTTTAAATTTCGCAAAATATCTATAGTGCATTGCTATGCCCCAACCGAACCCGATGATGATGAACCAAAAGATCAATTCTACTTCCAGCTTGATTCAATCGTACGCTCTCTTCCGACATGAGCTATTAAGATTATTATGGGTAATTGCTAAAGTGGGTAGTAATAATAGTAACCTATAGTCATGAGCACGCAAGGACTTGGCGAGACAAGAAATGACAACGGCGATAGATTGGTAGATTTCTGTGCCAGAAACCGGCTTTTTATTGGCGGCACAAAATTTCCACACAAAAATATCCACAAATACACATGGCAATCACCAGATGGTCAGACGCGTAATTAAATTGACCACAAACTGATAAGCAAATTATTCTTAATTATTCTCATTATTCGCTGACATCGACAGCGACCATATGTTGCTAGTTGCTACTCTACTTTTGTGCCCAACCGTCGTAAATAGATTGCAGCCAAAGCGTACAAAATATAATCTCCTGCAACTGCAAAATCCTAAAATTGCACACGCGTATAATTTGGCTTTAACTGACAGATTACAAAGTAATAACATGTACACCTGTGCCCAAATAACAACAGCGTGCACGGAAATAGCTAATACCGTTATAGGTCCTACGAAACGAAGTCCAGCACCGTGGATAAGCAATGAAACTCTGGAGGAGATAAAACACCGCAAACGCCTGCACAACACTCCTACGGGCAAAAACAAATGAAGCGAAAAATACAGCCAAAACTAATTACAATTACTGCAGCCACCGCTATCCGCCGCAATCCAAGAAGGGATATTTCCACCTCCCCACCTTCCTGTGAAGAGATTGAAATAGTCCTGAAACCGATCAAAAATGGCAAAGCAGCCGGTTCAGATAACATTCCCGCGGAACTGCTTTGATATGGATCAGGGCCCATTGCTCAAGCTATAACTCAAATTATCAGAGAAGCCTGGGTTACAAACGCCTTTCCCACGGAATGGAAGAAGGGAATAATGATAACAATCCCAAAAAAGGGGACCTCACCCAATGCAAAAATTGGCGGGGAATAACATTCCCCCTTATCGTGATTGGCGTATTTCGACTTCGACTACGACGATTTCGTAATAGATTAAAGAGGATATTGTGCCGATCACATTAACTACTTGCGCGTAATCATCGAGTAGTCAGTACGGTCTCTCGTTATGTATCCTTTCATCCACCCTCTTTCTAATCCTCCTTGACTCCGCTTTAAATCAACAACTGAGAATAAATACTAGAAAAACCAATCTTATGCTTATAGTCACAACAAATGTAAATCCGCTATACTATAGACCGGCAGTTCAATGATTTGACGTCGACGGTTTTTGCTACATAGGCAGTAAAATAACCAAAGATGGGGGATCAGAGGCGGACATCCGCGATCGTATTAACAAGGCTAGAAGTGCGCTTCTCACATTGAATAAAATTTGGAGATGCAACAACATCACGTGTAAAACGAAAATAAGATTTTTCATTTGCAGTGTCAAATCCATTTTACTGTATGGCTGTACAACTTGGAGTTTGACACAATCGACAGCTCGCAAAATCCAAGTTTTTATCAACCGCTGTCTACTCTACGCCATTTATTGAGAATTTTCTGGCCAAACCGAATTACAAATGAGCTGTTACTACGAACAAATACTACTCCTATCGAAATAGAAGTCCGAAGAAGAAAATGGACCTGGTTACGCTACATCCTACGCCACCCGCACAATGATATTGCTAGAGCCGTCTTGAACTGAAACCCGCAAGAGCAACGTAGAAGAAGCCGCACAAGAAACACATGGATACGCTGTACGAAAAGAGATCTAGAATCAGTCGAAAAATCCTGGAATCACTTTGAACTTTTTATAACTGTTTTATATAGTATTACATAATTCAGTTGTAAATAAAGGGTCGGGCATGGAATTTTAGCTTAGAAAAGGTACATTCACTGTTGTCCACCAAATGCCGTATTTCTCGGAATTTATGGATTTGGGGATTTCCATAATTAAAAATGGGTTATTTAACCCTAGCCTTCTTTCAATTTTATGTATGAGCTCCCGAATAAATTCTTGGAAAATGGGCCGAGTTCACAATGGAAAGTTATATAATAATACCAGCAACAATGTAATAGTTCCAAGAAATCAATGCAAAGCATAAAAATTCCAACAAAACTATAAAATAGTTTTATTTAATTTGAAAAAAGTTGTACTGTGATTGAATACAGTTGTATTTAATTTAAAAAAGGTTTTGTTTAAATTAAAAAAGGTTTCGCTTAATTCAAGGCCCATTTATTAGGTCTATGCAACTCTACAAAAACACAGCAATACAAAAAACAACTTTGTGTTTAAGTTGTCAGAAACACACACAAACATGAACTAAAGTACATATATGGTGCAAGCAGCTTTTGACAGTTTAAACAAGAAAACACAGAATATCATCAGGACGATTGCGTTGACCTGATAAGTAGGCCTTGGCTTAATTTAAAAAATGTTTCGTTTAATTTTAAAATAGTTTCGTTCAATTTGAAAATGGATTCGTTTAGTTTGAAAAAGGTTTCGTTTAATTTGAAAAGAGTTTCGTTTAATTTAAACTGAAAATGCTATATATCGCCAAATATTGTTAGCAAAAAATTAGTTATTCTAAAAGAAATTAAAAAATACTTTTTCAAAAAAAAAGCGCATGAAGAAATAATTTTTTTCTGCGTAATATCGTCGGTTGGGTTTGGTTTGATGTGTGGAACAAAAATGTGTTTTCTAGAAAATCGATGAAGAATGTTTAGTTCATTAGATTTATAAAAATACACAATAGTATTTTTTGTTGAATAATAAAAATAGATATATATATATATATATATATATAGTCCCTAAAGCTAAGGAGTTAGTTCGCTATGAACTAAGTCCTCAAACATAAAAATGCACTTTGCCCCCAAAAATTTAACTAAAAGAGAACTAATTCCCCAAGAGTTGTTGTTTATTTTTCATATGCAATTTTGGAGCTTTGCTCATATCTGTTTTGGGGTGTTTGGTCATTAAAGATGTATCGCCTACCGAGACTGGCAGTAGGAACTAAGTCCCAAATGAACTAAAACCCCAAAGTTTGGTGACTTAGTTCATGGTGAACCAGCGCTCCAATTTTGAAAATTAAATAAGTCCCCAATATAATGAATTAATACCCAAGAAAAAAGCGAAACAAATCCCAAATAAAAAATTGTTTCCAAATAACGACCACCTTTTGATTCAAAATAAATAAAAATTATATTGAAATTAATTAAAAAATGCGATATTAAAGAGAAATTAAAGTTACATATATATAAATGTACATGTGTATCTATGTATGTTAAACTAAAGTTTGAGAAATAAAGAAATGTATAGTCAATAAAATTATAGCACAATGAGATCCAAATTAAGAAAATAAATTACACTCGAACTTGCATAGAGCTCTGTACAACTTTTCGGCAGTACGGACAATTATAATTTTGATGATTTTTCGAAACCACCTGATGGTGCCAGTTTCAAAGGAATACCGGGCTTCTATTTCCCCTCATTTCCTTCTATTGGCTAGAACAGTTTCAAACCTCTTATCGAAGTCATACACTTTATTCATCACGTCAGAGGGTTGCCCAAGTAGGGGAAATCGTCTTGAAAGGGATGATTGCTCCCATTGGCTAATTAGACAGTCACTGTCTGTGCTTTTCCCCACGATGCTTATTACTCTTTGTCTGGCAGCCGCCTCTACCACAATCGTAAGAGGTGTGAGTTCAATAAGAACTTCCATAGCCGCCGTAGGACACGTCCTCATAGCGCCTGTTATACAAAGGCATGCTTGCCTAACTGATTTCTAACCGATTTCTGGTCGTAGCCAGCCTGACACTGTCCGACCAGGCAACAGCACCATAAGTGATGATAGGTTTCACTATCATGGTGTATATCCATCTCAAGATTTTGGATGTGCAGCCTCATGTTCTTCCTGCCACAGATCTACAAAACATTAGAGTTTTTGTTGCCCTGTCAACAGTCGCCTCTAAATACTGTTTCCATAACAGCTTTGAGTCTAATATCACTCCCAGATACTTGACCTCCGATGAACTTTCTGTTTGCACGTTGCCCACCTGGATGTTTTTCCAACGTGGAAGTTTTCTCATCCTTGTGAAAGGAACAATGGTATTCTTTGCAGGGTTAATATTCAGTCCTACAGATATGCACCATTCCTCCTCTATCCCTAACCCGTTCTCAAATTTTTCTCTTGCAATGATAACAATGTCATCGGCATATGCTTGACATACCATGCCATTGCTCGTTAGTACATGCAAGAGTTCATCAACCACCAGGCTCCACAAAAGTGGAGATAATACACCGACATGGGGGCATCCCAAGGTCGTCTTTACTGCAAGATATTCCTTCCCCACTTTGGTTTCCGCAGTCCTACTCTCACGCATTTGAATATAGTGTTCTCAACTCTTTTCCTTCTAAGCGCAGATGCAACGGCAAATTGCTCTCAGTTGTCGAAGGCCCCTTTAACATCAAGAAACGCACAGACCGTCACTTCCTTAGAGTCTAGTCGGAATGACTTTGGAAGTGTAATATCCCTTCTACCTATCTTAGGTATGAAAATCATTCTTGCCCTGCTCCATGCCTGTGGTATGTAGCCTAGAGCTAAGCTGCTCCTGGTTAACCTTATTAGGTTGGGCATTAGCTCCTTTTTCCCCAGCTGGAGAAATATAGTGGAAAAATTTATATTTTGTAATTATACATGTATGTATAAAATGAAAAAGAAATTCGAGAAATGACGGAAGCTGGCAAAAAGCTGCAACAGCAGGATGACAAAGTCTAATAATGTTTTAAACTCTTCAAAACTTTTAAAACTGGTAAAAACCACACATTGCGAACTTTGCAAAAATCGCGAAAATTGGGAAAATTTTAAACAAGCCATAATATGGATTAAAAATCGCTAAAACTGTAAGGAATGCAAAAAATTCGGTAAAAATCGCGAAAATTACGTAAATGTGCAAAAATTTATTATCAGCGAGATGATAACAAATTTTAATACTTCTTTAAAATCGGCAAAACTGCCAAGAATCTGAAGACATGTAAAAAGTCGCTTTTATCGCGAACTTTGCAAATAAATCGCAAGAAGTTATATAATTTTAAACCAGCATAATTGATTAAAGATCGACAAAACTGTTAAGCTACGGTCACACTTGTCAAACATTTGCCCAAAAAAGCGTAACCACTAAATGCTAATGAAAAATTTGTCAATTCAGACAAAAGTTTTTCAAGTTAAAGAGTAGACAATAATATTGGGTTCTATGATATTGTCTATTAGTTGTGTTCGGAACTGTTTAATTTTAAAAGCAAGTGTCTAGGTCAAAACTTTTTTCATTAGGTTTTGTTGGTTACGCTTTTTTGGGCAAATGTTTGACAAGTGTGACCGTAGCTTAAGGAATGCAAAATATTCAATCAAAATCGCGCTAATGTCGAAAATTCCCAAAAGCTTACTAACAGCGGGAGTATGAAATGTAAGGAGGCTTAAAGCATACAAAAATTTGCTTTTATCTCGAACTTTCAAAAAAATCGCGAGATGTTGGAAAATCGGAAGGAAGCTGGAATAATAGTGATTGTCTTCTTCAGAATCGCCTGAACATTTTATGAAATTGTAATTTCCCTTATTTTTTACTCACCCGAATCCACCATTAAGATTTCTGCAGTATATTTTTTCACATTTCCCGTTTCGTTTTAATCAATGGTGCCATAGGTTTAATATGCAGTAAATTGCCGAATTTAAGAGAAAAAATGGCAAATCAACCAACACTATCCAGGAAGAAAAAGACATTCAGCACGACGTTGCTACGATTGTCTGCGGGTACAACTAACATCACTACAACATTCGTTTTCCAACATTTTAATGTACTCATAACATTAAAATTATAACGCCGAATGACCGTCCTCCGACTCTTGTTTTCAATGTTGAAACAATACTAAATACACATGTATAAGGTCTAATTTTAAAATTAAAATCATATCTACCAATAAATTTGGTGAATTTATTAGAAAGTTACATTACTACCCGGAAGTTCACGGTTGTGGAAGGAGAATTTATGAGTGTGCCCGAATCTAAATAATCTTGAAAAAAAAAATACAAAAAAAATTGTAAGCATCCGCCTGAAGTGCATTCTTCGCTGTCTCATCGACGACAAATGCTAGGAACACAACTGGGACGAATGACGAATTGTTCGGTGCGAACTTTTGTCATAAAAAATAAAACACATTTGTGCATATGAAAATGAACACAACACCGCCATAAAACGAAATTCGTCGTGTTTGACGTACTCAGAGATAGATTTATTTCTATTTTGTACGCTGACGAACGACGAAAAAACCATTTTCTCTCTCAATCTCTGTATTTTTACATGAGATATGAGAGAGGAATTCGTCGTTATTGTGCTTCGCACGACGAATTTACGCAGCGAATACTTATCAACGAATTCGTCGACGTAGACGAAATTCGTCGTTCGTCCCAGTTATGTTCCATTTTCTTAGACTGACTAAAAGTTAATTGCAATGTCATCCAGTAGCTCGTTTCTGTATTTCTCGCATCGTAAAATTTCTCACATGAAATGTGAAACATAAAATTCCATCGTTTCTCGGTATGTGAGAAAACGTGTTTCTATATTTGAATGCGAGAACAGACAACACTGATTTTTTTTACTGGAATATTTCCAGTAATCGAGCTTCAAATGAAAAAATGTCACAAAAATATTATTTCAATTTACAAGAAAAATAATTTTTTTTAATACATTTATTTATTTATTGTATCTTCAAATATGAACTAACAATAAGTATTCAAATCTTAAATATAAAATATAAGTATTAGGCCCGACCACTGTCGGACATAAACTTAGTGATATCCCAGCTAAAAAAATATGTATGGAGCATATATGATATCCCATATATGGTTCGGATCCGAAAAATGAGGGTATATGGGCATAAATGATTATATATATTCATTCATTTCCATACATGTACGTGTAAATTCCCTCCACAGTATGCAAAGTTCATATTCATACACTCTTGATTCACAAAAGCGCACTGCTGTGCAATAAATTAAATTACTAAAATTAACTTTTTTTAGACTTGAGAGAAAGGTTGTATTTAATGAAACATTTGTTTGGACAAATAATTCAAAACGAACTAAAAGTCATTTCATTCATCAAAAGGTGAATCAATTATTTAATAAACACATGAATCATATTCGTACATAACATTTAGCTTAAGAAATCAGATTAAAAACTAATGCAATTAATTATAAAAGAAAAAATAATCCGTCTAACAATAGTTTTCAATACAGTAATATGAACTTTGTTTCTTATCTAGAGAATTTTGTTATTTTCTATAAAATTAATGACTGGCTTATCCTTTTGATTATTTGATATATTAAATGGGGCCACAATGTATAAAATCATACAAGAATGGTTTTTTTTAACAAAAAGCTTTTCTATAATCCCATATATTTCCATACATGAATTCATACATATTCATATATATTTATATACATTCATATATTAAAAATATATGGACCATATATAATTTTTTTAGCTGGGCATGCATAAAAAAAATTTTGACAACTGATACTCATTATAATGAGTTGCCAAAGGATTAGCATTGGACGTTGCCGGAAAGTTTACATATGCGTTTATGTATGCATTGCAAATACAGGCCGGGGCACAATGAATCCGTCATACGTTAAAATTCGCCTTTTTCAACCGACAGCTAAGTTGAAATACTTGGTTTCTTATGAGGTCTGTTACATTCAGTACGTATCCGTCAACGCAAAGTACAAACATTTTTCAACTTTTAACTTTTTGCGTACGTTGATTGGTTTGACCGATATTGTTTTGCTTTTTTGTATGTTTTTTGGTGTGTTTGTATTTTGTGGCAGCAAAAATAAAATTACCCAATGAAATAAACGAAATACATACAAAAGTTGAATTTGATAAATAAAATGGAGAATCAACCTAGAAACTCTTCCGTCAATAAAGTACTCATTGTGCCAACCTTCTCCGTCGTTGCTTTAATGTCAGCTGAAAAATGCGAAGTTTAACGTATGACGGATTCATTGTGCTTCGGCCTTATGAATTGCAACTTGCGTTTAGGAAGTTGGCCATTGTCATAAGTTTATTTTAATTGAAATTTATTTCCTGGTGGTAAAGCATGTCTATACGCAACCACACATTTTAAACAGCCACAGACTTTTTTAATTTGCTGCTACAAACTATAATAAACTCAACCTCTAGTTAGATGCAACAACTGATAGAAAGTGTTTATTTTAACCTTAATATAGAACGAAAAAAGAAAAGAAAATATAGAACGAAAATTTTTTAGTTGACAATACCAAAAGTTGGTAGTAAAATCCAATTCATAATATTTTATTCGGTTGTGTTAACAAATCAGTTAATTAGTCATGACAAAAGCATACGCTCGGTTGAAGCAATCAATATAAGAATTGTCAGAATCATATCTTTATTACAATTATGCCCTTATGGCAATGAACATGGATTGTTTTTTGGATTAATAGAAAATTGATAGCGTGAACTGAAATATAGTTTATGCAAATGATATTTTATTGGCCCAAATATTTTCCAACCAATCTTTTTTCTGTGTGTGTGTATTCTATGCTTGACATTTTGTAGTCGGTAGCTTGCTGTGGTGAATGTGCTTAATGCTTTAGGTGAACTCCATAAAAAAAACTATTTTGCTGTTTAATATCTTCTATGGCTTGCGTTGGTGTTCGTAACGGCTTGTAGTCTCTTTTTCATTTAACTTATTAAATGCATGAGGTCATATTGACTAGGGTTTTTATTCCATTCCTCCAAAATTGCATTTTTCAATTCATTTCAGTTTTTGGGATGCCTCTTTGCTACTCTTTTCTTCAGATATGCCCATACATTTTCTGTGGGGTTAAAGTCTGGACTCTGAGCTGTTGTATCCAATACTTTTTTACAATTGTACAGCAGCCACGTTCGCACTGTGTGCTAGGGGTAGAAAACTATCGATGGCACTATCGATACTATCGATAGTTAATTTTGTCCTGACTGTCGATGTTTTAATTCTGCAATCGTTTAATGCTTGAAAACAATCGATATTTTTTGGTCACTATCGATAGTAAATGATACATCACTAAAACCAAAAAATTTAAATATATTGCTTTTCATAAACAAAAATAACTGAATGACGGTAAAATTTCTTGCGCTGATCTCACTTATTTTTATACAATTATTTGAGTTTTGTTATTTATTGAACTGACAAAGAAAATTCTATTTTTTGGTTGTTTTGTTTTGTGTAAAAATATTTTGTTTTGAGTTTTCGATGTAAATAAATATATACATTATACGAGAACCATACAACTTCGATACTATCGCGATAGTATTGTCGATATATTAATAGGTTTTTTTAATTTCAGATAGTCTTGAATCGATTTATTGATAAAGTTTTTCAAACTATCGAAAACTATCGATAGTGTCACTATCGACTCGAAGCTCTTTGTGCTTCGAATTTATTTGTACTAAGCACTCAATATATTCAAATATTGTTGCGCATCCATATTTTCTATGAAAACCAATTCTGCAAATCCTTTGCTAGAAATACAGCCACATATCAAAACAGAAAATTTTCAAAATTTTACGCTGAGAATAATGTTCCGATTTTCTAGGGCTTTAAGAGGCTGCCGCCATACTCTGTTTGGACCATCATTATAATATAGTCTCGTCACAAAATATGATGTTCCAATAATCATCAGGCTTATCTGCATACATCATAGCGAAAGACAATCGTTTTTCAACAGTTTGAACAGAAAGAAGTGTTTTTTTTTCTCGCAGCTCGATGTATACTGTTTTTTTAGTGTTTTGATTATTGTTTCGTGTGATACAGTAACATGGGTTCTGGTAGATATGATGGATTTTCTGTAACTTTTCTTAATATTCGGAAAACATTTTTGGAAATGTTCGCAATATTTGTACAATTAAAAAAAAACTATTTTATTTTCATTGCTCAATTCACAATCTATTGTATGTGTAGTAGGTAGTCAAGCTGTAAAATAGTTGTAAAATTGTTGTTGGTAATTTCCATATAAACGTTTACTACAACACCTACAATACTCGTATTTTTCCCTATGCTTATTGAATGTCATCGAATGGCATCAGGAATAGATAAGTTTATAAAATTGCTAATGCATTTTAATTATACTTGCTTTAATTTTTCTTTATTATTAATTAGTGAAATTATATATACATAAGTATGTATATAAATAAAAATTTCAATAGAATTTTGCAACTAATACTGAGTTTCTTTTAGCTAAACCAAAAACAAAAAATAAATTTTCCATCCTTGTTTTCTCTTCTATTTCCTTTTAAGTGCTCGACGTTTTTAAAAGCTTAACCACACTTACAACAGGCCGTTCACAACTACCATAGTTGTAGTCAATACAATCTACAGTAGGTTGTGAATTGAGTAAATATATTGATATTGTCACGTAAAAATATTCCTACAGGAATGCAAAGAACTATCTAGAAGTATTTAACTAAAGCAATAAACGTACACACATATTTACCTGCAAGTGCTATAGCAACAACAATAATTGTGTACATAGCTACAGACATGCACGTATACAAATAAAGGTGTGAGCACTTATGGTAACCACCCTGTCCTACCATTAGCACGCCGCATTGCCAACATACAAGTCGTTATTTTGAAACTTGAAAAACTAACGGCCACTCGAATCACCTACAAACATCTAGAAACGGCAACATGAATTTTCCCGAATGTGCTAGAATACTGTTTAATCATCTGGCTGCCAATAAACATAAACGCCTTGCAGTGGGTTTTACTAAGTACATAAATGCATGTTATTACGCCATCTAGTAGCGAACATTCTAGATCCGGTTCATGTAGTATAAAATGAGGTGGCCTGTGTGCGATTGAGTCAGTGTTAATTGGAAATTAGTGGAGTCAACATCGTTGAAAGTAAAAGACCTCGTGATGCACCGCAATAACGTTAAAAAGTAAATAAGAAAAGACAAGTTGTAATTTATTTAGTCAAGAATAAAAGGAAGTTCAGTAGCAAATAAGAAAATCGTGTGTTATTTATTTTTATTTTTGAGCAATCAAAAGAACTCGCACGTTTAATAAAATTTAAACGTAACAATATACTGTATATAGATTTTTACTTGTACTATATTTAATTTCAGTGGTTTTCCCTTGGGCCAAAGCGAAATTGATGGTATCGCTGGTCAGTATAAAGATGCTCTACGTGATCGCACTCATACTCTATTTGAAACACTCAACCGTTTGGATATACCTGTTTTGGTATTTTCAGCAGGATTGGGCAATTCCGTTGTATCCGTATTACAACAAGCTAACGTGCTGTACACTAATGTGAAAGTGGTCTCTAACTTTTTAAAATACAAAGATGGAATGTTAAATGGTTTCCAAGAGCCCATGATACATACTTTTAACAAAAATGAAACAGCATTGGATGGTAGCGAATACTATGACTTGGTACATAATCGAGATCATATAATTGTAATGGGCGATTCCATTGGAGATGCTGACATGGCAAATGGTGTGCCTGCGTCATCGCATATTATAAAAATTGGATTTTTATTTGACCACGTAAGCAGCATTGACAGTTTGAAATTTTATTCCATCAATAACTTTTTCTATTTTTTTTTTAATTTTAGCCTGAACAAAATTTAGAAAGATATATGAATGCTTTTGATATTGTGCTTGTTGATGACCAAACCATGGATGTTCCTTTGGCGTTATTAGAAGCCATAGAAACCTTTCAACAACGTTTGAAAACATCATCATCTTCGGACTCTAAAACTCAATAAATAAAACGAGGCTTTATTTATTTCTAAATCTGTTTAATTATTTCATATATTTTGCAAAATCTTAAATTATTTATTATACTGAGCCTTATCTTGATTGGCGTATTTCGAAGAAAAAATTGCGTTGTTTTTTAATATATTACAAAAACGTCTTACTCGTACTATAAAAACTCCGAAAATATCGTTACGTAATATGTGAATACCTCCTTAAAATGTAATGGAATGTAACTGCAACGATAAGAAATAACTGATGGATATTGTTGTGTGAAAAGTTCCAGTTTATATTCTATGATTTTTGTCTCAATTCTTACTTTGTATGTAAATAGGTAGAATTAATAGGGGAAGTGAGGAACTAAAAATAGTACACATTATAACCTTGCACAGATAGAACTGTTTGCACCAGTTTTGCGTGTTTTTGATTCTGGTATGAACAAATATGTTATTTATGTTGTAAATGAATTTGGAATGATAATTTTCGCTTTAATATTATTATACTGGCAATGTTTTATTTATATATTTTTATTGAAACGACGTTGTCTTTGATGTTGTAAGTTTTCATAAATTTTCAATATTTGATAGTTCTTAAATAAAACTCAAATTAACAGCTTATGGGCCTTAGAATACGCAAAATATAATTTTTTTTTCAATTAATAAAACAAATGGCAAGCTTTACAGATGGAAATTCTACATGGGCGTGAAAACATTGATGATTGAAAAAGGCAAGCGAAATCTTTGTTGGTAATTAAGAATGAATTGTTGGTCCGTGGTGAAAGAAGGTGTATTGGTGAAGGCCGTGATGAAAAATTAGATGAGCGTGCTCTGGCAGAGATAACGTTGATGGTGGACTCGAGCAATTATGGTCATATTGCTACGGCTACAACATCAAAACAAGCTTGGGATGCTCTTATGAATGCATACGAAGACACAGGATTGAGAAGGAAAGTTGAACTATTGAAAAATTTAGTAAATTTAAAACTGGATAAGTTTAGTTCAATGCAAGAGTACGTCAATGAATTGATTATCATCGCATTAAAAGTGAAAAACGTTAGTCTCAAAATTGACGACGAGTTGACTGCTTCCCTTATGCTGGCTGGGTTACCTGATGATTTCAAACCCCTTGTGATGGCTGTTAAAAATCTTCTCCTGCAGGACGCAAAGTTCGACCAAAAAGCGGAAAGTGAAGCAGTATTATATTCAAAAAACCATAAGAAGAATAAACAAGTAAGAGTGCTATATTCGGCTGTGCCGAATCTTATATACCCTTTACCAAAGTGCGTTTATGTAGTATAGAGATACATACATAAGCACAGAGATATGTAGGTACATACTAATTTTGTGAAAAAATTCATACTTTTTTCTCTAGTGCAATTTTTAGGTTCTTGGCATTACGTTTAATTTGGTGCTTTTTAAATTTTGGTGATTTATTTTATTTTGCTGATTTTTTTAGTTTTGGCGATTTTTTTTCATATAGGCAATTTTTTTTGGTTTTGGTTATTTTTTTTCATATAGGCGATTTTTTTATTTTTTATATATTTTACTTTTTTTTTATTTTTTTTGTAGCAATTTTTTTAGTTTTGACACTTCTTCTCGTTTTGGCGATTTTTTTCGGATTATGGCGTTTTTTTAATTTTGGCGACTTTTTTTCCTTCTGGAAGTTTTTTTGATTTTGACAATTTTTTTCATTTAGGCGATTTTTTATTTATTTTTTGGCGATTTTTTTCATATAGGCATTTTTTTGTTTTGGCGATTTTTTCGGTTTTTGGCGTTTTTATTTCTTTTTGGCAATTTTTTTAGTTTTGACACTTTTCTCGTTTTTGGCGATTTTTTTTTCGGTTTTTGGCGTTATTTTAATTTTGGCGATTTTTTCGTTTTGGCGGATTTTTTTGATTTTGACGATTTTTTTTCATTTAAGCGATATTTTTAATTTTTGGCAATTTTTTTCGTATAGGCGATTTTTTTTTAATTTTCGGCGATTTTTGTTCATATAAGCATTTGGTTTGTTTTGGCGATTTTTGCGGTTTTTTCGGTTCTTGAAGTTTTTTTTTTAATTTTGGCGATTTTTGTTCATATAAGCATTTTTTTTGTTTTGGCGATTTTTGGCGTTTTTTTGTCATTGTGGAAATTTATTTTTAGTTTTGACACGTTTTTCTCGTTTTGGCGAATTTTTTTCGGTTTTTGGCGTTTTTTTTTCATTTTGGCGATTTTTTTCGTTTTGGCGATATTTTTTAAATTTTTGGCTATTTTATAATTTTCGGTTTTACCGTTTTTGAAAATTTCAACAGTTTAGGTCTTACGGTTTCATAGATACATATATATAATTTGTTTGTTACATAGTCAAAATTGCATTAACTGATGGACCACCCTTTAATTTAAATTTTTGTAATTTTAGTGTTAATTGTTGTAGTCTATATAATTAATTTGGCTATTTATTTTCGTTTTGGAGATTTTTTTTTACTTTGTGAATTTTTTTTCATTTAGGCGATTTTTTTTTTAATTTTTGGCGATTTTTGTTCATATAAGCATATTTTTTGTTTTGGCGATTTTTGCGGTTTTTGGCGTTTTTTTGTCATTGTGGGAATTTTTTTTGAGTTTTGACACGTTTTGGCGATTTTTTTTCGGTTTTTTTGCGTTTTTTTTTAATTTAAGCGATTTTTTGCATATTGGCGATTTTTTCGTTTTGGCGTTTTTGTTTTAATTTTTGGCGATTTTATAACTTTTGTATTTTTTAGTTTTACCGTTTTTGAAAATTTCAAGAGTTTAACTCTTACAGTTTCCAAGATATAGCAATTTGTCAAAATTACATATTCAAAATTTCATTAACTGATGGACCACCCTTTAATTTAATTTTTTTTAATTTTAGTGTTAATTGTTGTAGCCTATATAAAAATACACTAATTTTACAAATTTCAAGTGTCAATATACATATTTACACACATACAGTTGTATGTATATTACATGGGATTTTAAAAGTTTTCGTCACTCATTTTGGAACACCCTTTAATTTTTATCTTTTATATATTTGTTGTTGTAGCGACCAAAGTTCTACATACACTTTTCAAATTTCAGACCCGTAGCTTTTACCCTTCCTGAGAAAATAGCATTCTTCCTAAAACATGAAATATGTTTAATTATTAGGAAAAAAGTTAAAGTTTTTCAACCCTGGAAACGTTTTTTTATTTTGTTAAGTTTTTAAATTTTTTTTTTAATTATACATACCAATTTTATTCATACCAATTTTATTCATACCGAAGTATAAAATAAGTTAATTTAATAATAAATTCAGTGAAGTGCGACTTTGACCCGCGCACGAAGGGTTCCGTACGGGTACGAGATATGTAATTCAATACGAACTTTAGCCAATATAAAATATAGTTTTGGCATTTTTTTCTTTTTTGGGTTTTTTCGGTTTTAAGCGTTTTTTTTTTTAGTTTGGGGGTTTTTTGAATTTATTGGCGCTTTCTGCGTTTTGGCACTTTTTTTCACGTTTTGGCGATTTTTTTTGGTTTTTAAAGTTTTTTTAATTTTGGCAATTTTTATTATTTTGGCGTTTTTTTTTATTTTGGCGATTTTTTTTAATCTTGGCGTTTTTTTCATATAGGTGATTTTTTTTGGTTTTGGCGATTTTTTTTAGTTTTGGCACTTTTTTTTCGTTTTGAGGACTTTTTTCGGTTTTTTGGCGATTTTTTTTTTAATTTTGCGATTTTTTTTAATTTTTAGCGATTTTTTTTTAATTTTTGGCGATTTTTTTCACATAAACAATTATTTTGGTTTTTGCGCATTTTTCGCGTTTTGGCGATTTTTTTCGGTTTTTGGCGTTTTTTTCAAATTGGCGATTTTTTTCATTTAAACGATTTTTTTCGAATTTGGCGATTTATTTTAATGCTAGAATTTTTTTTTTAATTTTGTCGATTTTTTTCGATTTGGCGATTTTTTTTTAATTTTTGGCGATTTTTTTAGGTTTGGCGATTTTATAATTTTTGGATTTTTTAGTTTTACCGTTTTTGAAAATTTCAAGAGTTTACCTCTTACGGTCTCCAAGATATAGCAATTTGTCAAAATTACATAGTCAAAATTGCATTAACTGATGGACCACCCTTTAATTAAATTTTTTTAATATTTTAATGTTTATTGTTGTAGTCTATATAAAAATACACTAATTTTACAAATTTCAAGTGTCAATATACATATGTATATAATTACAATTGTATGTATATTACATGAGATTTTAATATTTTTCGTCGCTCGTTTTGGAGCACCCTTTAATTTCTAATTCTCATGTATTTGTTGTTGTAGTGGCCAAGGTTCTACATACTCTGTCCAAATTTCAGGTCCGTAGCTCTTACGGTTCCTGAGAAAATACCGTGGGACGGACAGACGGACAGACGGACAGCGTAGCGAAAACAATAGGGTTCCTTTTTTCACCTTTGGTGTACGGAACCCTAAAAAAGTAATAAAAACTTGTTTTCCGGAGTTATTTTCTATGGGAAAATAGAGTTTGAGTTTTCCAGCTCTGAAACCGTCTGCCCGATTTTGCTGATTTTCAATAGCAAATTTTTTCGGAAAAGTTCTGACACACCAGTCCAAAAACGAAGTCTCTAGCTGCTCTGGGAGCTTGGGAAACCCGATTTCATGTACAGACAGACGGAGAGACGGACATCGCTTGTTCGTCTTCCCTATGCATAAGGATCCAGAATATACATATATACTTTATGTGTCGCTTATTAATATTGTAGAAATTACAAACGGAATGACAAACCTATATATACCCTTTTACAATTTTTTGGTAAAGGGTATAAAAACAAATTCAATGTTTCAATTGTAAAGAATTTGGGCATATGTCAAACAATTTTCCAAACAGAAAACAATAATTACAAAAAAGTAAACAAATTTAGAGGAAATGTAGCAACAACATTAATTGCCAAAGCAGGTAAAAGTATGCATGCGTGTATGAGTAAACAAATGGATCAAAGCCAAAATGAAACGTATTCAGTGTGTTGGTATGTGGACAGTGGTGCAAGCAACCATATGGTGGATACCAGTAATTATATGTACAACAAGCGGAAGATAGAAAATAAGAAGGTAATTATAGCTAATAATAGTGAGCTCTCTGTAGACTCTTCTGGCGATATTGATTTGGAAATATATTGTGAAAACAAGAAGAATAAGATTACAATTAAGAATGTAGAATATGTGCCAAACTTGTGTGCAAATTTTTTATCCGTAAAACAAATGACAGATGCCGGCAAGAAAGTTATATTTGAAGAACAAACTTGTAAAATCTTTGACGAAAACAATAATCTCGTTGTAACTGCTACAGCTTTCAATGATCTTTATTGTTTAGATAGCAAGATTGTGATGAGAAAATTTTTTTTTTAATACATTTATTTATTTATTATATCTTCAATTATGAACTAACAATAAGTATTCAAATCTTAAATCTAAAATATAAGTATTAGGCCCGACCACTGTCGGACATAAACTTAGTGATAGTTATAAATAATAAATAAGTAGTGATAATCAAAAAAAAAAAAAAAAATATTTTCAAGCAATCCCATCTGGGGTGTTGAGTAAAAGAGCCCTTGTGTCCTTCTTTTTCAAGCGAATGTGGCCAGTAAAATTCAAGATGTTACGAGCAAGCGGATTAGGATGTGACTCGAGTTTTGTTAAATATTTGCCTGCGTATTTTGCTATTTCTTCAATCACTAGTGGCATATTCAAATCACGATGTATATTTGAGTTTTTAATGTACCATGGAACCGATGTTATCAAACGTAAAATTTTGTTTTGCCTTCGTTGGATTCTCTCGACGTTAGAAGCTGAAGCAGTGCCCCATAACTGAATTCCGTAGCACCATATTGGCTTCAAAACAGACTTGTATAATAAAAGTTTGCAGTCTAGGCTGAGTGTTGAATTTCTACCAATAAGCCAATATATCTGAGTTAGTTTAAGGTTCATTTGTATTAGCTTTGAGTCAATATGGTGTTTCCATGTAAGTCGTCGATCAAGGTGTATACCAAGGTATTTTACATGTGAATGCTGAGGAACAACTTGATTGTTGATTCGAATTGGGGAACAAGTATCTCTTCGCAGGGTAAATGTTACCTGAACACACTTTAGCTCGTTTACCTTAATTCTCCATAATTTTAACCATAGTTCCAGTTGTGTAATATGTTCTTGTAGATATCGCGAAGCCTCATGAGGATTTTCGTGCATACTTAAGCAGGCTGTATCATCGGCAAACGTAGATGTATGGATATTACTGCTCAAAGGCATATCACAAGTATAAATCAAATACAAAACTGGCCCCAGTATGCTCCCCTGTGGCACACCGGATGATATAGATTCGGGCACACTCATGAATTCTCCTTCCACAACCGTGAACTTCCGGGTAGTAATATAAACGTCAATAAACAGTGCAGAACAGTACTTCTTTTCTTCAAATGTTCTTCTTATACATTGAACCAATCTATGCGTTTGTTCAATGGTGCTATGCTGACTTCTAAAACCAAACTGATGGTCTGGGATGCACTTACTACAAATTATAATTGGGGACAATTTTGACATGAGCAGTTTTTCGAAAAGTTTTTACATTGTTGATAGCAGGCTTATTGGCCTGTATGATTCTGCCTTGGTCAGATCTTTGCCCGGCTTTGGAATCATTTTAACTTTGGCAAGCTTCCAGCTGTGGGGATAATACTCTAGTCGTAAAATGGCATTAAAAATGAATAACATGATTCTAAATGCAATACGAGGCAATTTTATTAGCATTTGGTTACTAATTCCATCAATACCCGGTGCTTTCTTCGGGTTGAGTTCAGCAATTAGATTTTGTACATCACACATTTTAAATTTTTTGGGTCGAGGGGGTAGCGCAACTACACTCGGGAAATCAACAACACCAGTACATGTGTTTGGGGTAAATACGGATTTTAAATGCTTTGCAAACAAGTTACCTTTTTCAATATCACTCCTGGCCCAAAATCCGGTAGAAGTGCGCAGAGGTGGTTTAAACTCAACGGGTGTTTTAATTTTTTTCGCAGCGCGCCACAAAGAATAATTAGATGCTGGTGTGACATCGAGATTTTCCAGATAGTTTTTAAGAGATGCAGTTTTTTCATATGCAAGCAGTTCTTGGAGTCTTTTAGTGCACTCTTTTAATCTAATTTTATTTTGGGGTGATCTGTGCTGTTGCCATTCTCTTCTAGCTCTTCTTTTTGCACATACGAGATGTTCAATATCTGTATAATATATTCTGTTAAACCCAGTCTGCGGATGGGAGGAAGTGGCATGTTCAGCTGCCTGCTTAATATTTTCGTTAAGATTAGCAATATTAGATTCAATATCATCATGAGTTCTTAGCTTAATGTTTGGAGTGCAATGACTACTAAGATATTTTTTGAATCGCAGCCAATTAACACGACTGGCCATTTTAACATATGGGTGAGGTAGAGCACTTCTCAGTGGGCTACACATTGTAACGATCGGGGGAGAGTGATCGGACGATAGATCTAGGGAAGCTTCAACATGAATTAATTCCCTAGAAATATTTTTCATGACGCCAAAATCTGTAACATCCGGAATTTTATGTATGTCAGTAGGCCAGTAAGTGGGCTCCCCACTCGAAATGACGTCCAAGCCCATTTTTGAAATTGTGTTGAACAACGCTCGTCCTCTAGGTGTGATAAGACGCGAACCCCAGAAAGTATGTTTTGCATTATAGTCTCCAGCTGCTACGAAACAAGGGCCAAGAGATCCTCGGGCCAAGAATCCTCGTATTAATCCTCAGTAATTGCGAATCTAGGAGGGGAGTAAATTGATGATATGACCAAATTTGTGCAAAAATTTTCGATGCAAATATTCAAGAATATAATGCTTGAGTCTTGACTTCATTAAAATTGCTGATCCCCCGCAAGCTCTTCCTCTTGGGTCCTTTGAATCATATAAAATGTAGCCATTAATTTTAAATAGACTTCTTGAAGTCAAATGAGTCTCAGAAACCAACATTATATCAATATTTTTTTCCGTGAGGAAGTGCTCAAGTTCATTTTCGTTCCAGAAACTTATCTTTAACGTGTTCATGGCTTGTTAACTAATGCTTGAAGACTGCATTCGTAGCATTTCTTGCATCATGCTAGTCATAAAATTATTTATAGTCAGCACTAGATTTTCAATAGTAGCTTCAAGGCGACTAAAATTAAAGCTTGAGGTTGCATTCGTTGAATTATTTTGAGGCGGAATATTTTGTGTGGGAATATAACCAGTCTTAGCTGCATCGGCATACGATACACGTGAAGTGACAGGTTGGCTCATTTGAGCAAAAGTGACGAAGTAAGCGTTTGCTGTTTGTGCTAGAGCTAATTTAGGTTTTTGCCCCATAGTCTGTTTAACGAAAGAATAGACAGGACATCCTCTGTAGTTAGCGGTGTGATTACCTCCACAATTACTACATTTTTTTTTCTGCTAGATCCTTAGGCTTAGTACAACCAGCAGTACTGTGCAATTCACCGCAGATAACACAAACTGAAGGTAACTTGCAGTAAGTTTTTGTGTGACCATATTGTTGACAATTATGGCACTGTACGGGTCCAGAACGCTTGTGTGGTTCTTCAACTGTTATTTTTCGGTATAAGAGATATTTTAAATTGTAAATTGGATGAGTCTCGCTTTTTTTCAATTTTATATCGTTTGGCTCAAGTTCGACGCGAAATAGAGGTTGAGGAATCTTCTCCCTATTATTTATGTTAGATACATTTTTTACCTTAAATCCCTGGAGGACGAGTGCATCTTTTATTTCTTCGGGAGCAACATAGGAATCGATGCCCTTCAATACGATCTGCAGGCCTTTAGCACTTTTAAGCTGATATGTGTAGAAACTTTTCTTACATTTTTCAAATTCAGTAATCAGTTTGCGAAAATCTTTTTCTTCATAAATTTGAATTTTGGTTTCATCAATGTTACCACGTTTTATTGGAACGATGTGAAATTTATTCTCACCAATGACTGAAATTAAATTTTTTATAAGAGCGTTTGAATTTTTTTCTCTCAAATAGATTGTAGGCGGGTTGGATGTTTTGTTCGTAGTTACATCGGGTTCGTTGTTGTCAACTTGTAATATTTAAAAACGATTTTGACGGTTAATAGAGGATGCGCTGTTATCCCTAGACATTTTTGGAGCAGATGAAATTTTCGAAGACTGGGCTTCGTCCGCGCTTTACCACTGTTATATATCTGTCCATTCCCACTTGGACCTTGGGTTTTGGGCTGCTCTTAACTTCAGTAAAAACTTGGTTAAGTGATGAACACGAGCCCGAAGCGGATGATATCGCTGAGTTAAATGTAGAAGTACTAGGCAACGGTAATGTTAACGAATCACTAGTTGGCATTGGACAAAGCGAAGTTGATCGCTGACGAAAAATTGGACTCGCCGTTAGAAAAAGTCTACTATCAGATTTCTATTTATTTTGTTATCATTAAGAGCTTCAAAGCTCTCAGTAAGTCTATTATCACATTTTTTATTTTTATTATTTTCATTAAGAGCTTCAGAACTCACAGTAAAATAGGCATTTCTGCCATTAGAACTCACTTCACAGTTATTTGTTTTTGAGGTACTCATATAGAGTATTCCTCAAGGGCACTTTTGTTTGTATGTTTGTTTGTTTGTTTTTTTATTACGGTTTTTTGTTTTTGTTAATTATGACTATGTAAAAAGTATTAGCAATGCAAATAAAGCTAACAATAACAATATGTATTCCGAATATTTTTTCGTACGATTTTTTTTTGTTTAGTATGAAATGAAAACTCCGCTAAATCGACTGTTCACTATGAATGTACCACGAGAACTCATTTCTGTCATGTAATGGAAAACATCATCAAATTATCTAACTGATTCAAAATACATGATAAAGTCCATAAAAAAATGTTAAAATAAATACAATTGTACAAAAATGTTTAAGTGATGTACACACAATCAAAACAAATCGAAAAAATTTGGATATTCACATACTCATTTCATTCGAATAAAAGAAATTGTGATAATTCTTCTTTGTTCCTCATGTTATTTTACGTATACTTTATAGAAATGTTTATTTGTTTTCCTTTCCATGTCAGAAGCTCATATTGTTTAAATTATGTTGCTTTACTTCTAAAAAATAAAAAGTTATTTAATAAAATAAAAAAATATTTGAATACCCGAATGAAATTCTATTTGATTTTGTACATCATAAGCTGTGAAGTGGTTTTTGAACACGGTGGTGTTACCAGTATTTATTATTAATAACAAAATAATTAAAGTTGTGTTTTGAAAACAATTTCTTAGCAAAGCAATGTTAGCGTTAAAGTGCCTGTCAACTAATATGAACTTTAAAGCTAAAGTAAAATATTTTTTGCATAAGGGTGTTAATGTTTAAAAAATATGTTTGTTTTTGTATTTCAAATATTCCGCAATTGATGTAATATATAAAGCTCGACCTTCTTTGTTGAAAATCAAAAACTGAATCCTTATTTAATTTAAATTACTTCTATTTTAAAATAAAAAAAGTTGACAAAACTAATGATTTTCCTTTAAAAACTAACGGCTTTATTTATAAAAATTAAAAAGGCTTTGTAAAGGCTTTTTAAGAAAAATTTTTTATGCATATTTGTTTTAAAACCTCTTTATAAAGACTTTTTAAATTTTATACATCTTTTGTTGGCAAAGAAGGCGAGATTCGTTCTTCTGAAAGTTAAGTTAATACGATTGTAGAAAAAAGGCATTAACATTTATCCGTTTATTTGACTTTTTTGTAGTAACTTAAGTAGGAAATAAAAAATAAATGTTTTTTATGGTCTTAAGTCAGTTAACATTTTAGCAGAAAAAATTTAATATTTTAGACAATCATTTTAGTCAATCTTCTATACAGAATCTTATGAGTGTAGGAAAATCGTAATTTTCATTGTTTTATGTCACACCAAGTTCTTTCTTTATCATATGCAGGGCTGCCAAAAGTACCGACTTTTCAGCTTCCTAAAAATTTTACCGATTTTTAAAAATATTAGACTTTATTATCACCCCGCTGTTAATAAGTTTTTACACGGAAGAGAAGAAAAAAAAACTTAAAAGAAAACTTTTTTCGAGTAGAGTTGCAAAAAAGAAGTATTTTTGTTTCTGCTTACATTAAAAGCACGTGCTCGTGGGCGCGATAATGTTTTTGTTTACATTAAAAACACGTGCTGGAGCACGTGTTTGGGCAAAATACCATGAAATTTCGTTTTAACAAAGAAAAACATTATTTCTGTAAACATTACAACATGTTCAATGCCAATATGAATTCAAACATATGAAATAAATTTATATATATATACATACATATATACGCTCATATAGTAATTAGAGTGTTATATAAAAAGTATTCATTGTGCCTTATTGCCACATATACTAGTAAATAAAGGACAAATATACCTTTATTAACTGATAACTTTCATATTCAGATTTACTTTAGTTCTGAAGTTATAGCCCAGCAAACTTTTTATTGACAAAAAAAGTTTTGTCATATTAAACCAAAACCGTTGATTGTGCGCTATTGACACATATCTCAATTGATGGAAAATTAAAATTCCCTTTAGAACTAATAACTGTCATTTCAGATTTACTTTAGTTCTGAAGTTATAGACCAGCAAACTTTTTATTGACAAAAAAAGTTTTGTCCTATTAAACCAAAACGGTTGAGTGTGCTATTGACATATGTCTGAATTGATGGAAAATCAAAGTGCCTTTTAGAACTGATAACTGTCATATTCAGATTTACTTTAGTTCTGAAGTTATAGCCCAGCAAACTTTTTTGGTCGTTAAAAATAGAAAAAAGTTTTCGTCCAATTAAACCAAAACTATTTATTGTGCACTATTCAAACCTATACCAATCAATAAGGAACAAAAATGTTTTTAAGAATTGGGGACAGTCTTTTTCTGAATTACTTTAGTTCAGAAGTTATAGTCCATCAAACTTTTAAAAATTTTCATAATTGAGAAATTTTTAGATTCTTTAATTGAACTGAAGTGAATTTTAATCTGAAATAATTCATAGTCAGGCTCAAGTTCAGTAATTTCAATTCTTATTGAATGAAATATTTTTATTAATTAATGTGAGTTTCTAAAGAAGAGAAGAAAAATTAAACTTAGACTTTAAGCTGGGGGAAATACCGATACTTTTCTGTGCAGCCACGCACTTCATCAGAACCCTAGTCTATCTACTTGGGTAGAGATTCTTGTTAACATCAGCTATTTAACTTAATAATCTCTACCCAAGTAGATAGACTAGGGTGCTGATGAAGTGCGTGGCTGCACAGAGAAGTATCGGTATTTCCCCCAGCTTAAAGTCTAACCCCCTTATGCAAAAAAATATTTTACTTTAGCTTTAAAGTGTATATTAGTTGACAAGCACTTTAAGGCTAACACTGCTTTGTTAAAAAATTGTATGCAAAAAACAACTTTAATTATTTTGTTATTTAATAATAAATTCAGGTAACACCGCCGTATTCAGCAACCACTTCACAGCTTATGATGTACAAAATCTAATACAATTTCATTCGGGTATTCAAATATTTTTTTATTTTGTTAAACAAATTTTTATTTTCTTGAAGTAAAGCAACTTAATTTAAACAATATGAGCTTCTGACATGGTAGCAAAACACATAAACATTTCTATGAAGTAAAAGTAAACAAAATATGAGGAACAAAGAAGAATTATCACAATTTCTTTTATTCGAATGAAATGAGTATTTGAATATCCAGCTTTTTTCGATTTGTTTTGATTGTATGTACATCACTAAAACATTTTCGTACAATTGTATTTATTTTAATATTTTTTTTATAGATTTTACTATGTATTTCGAGTCAGTTGGATAATGTGATGATGGTTTCCATTACATGACAGAAATAGTAAATCTAAGCTAAGAGCTAACAATTCTAGCTCCATTTTCAAATGTAATATGAATGAATATGTGCTATATTAACAAATATATTTGGGGTACAAAATACACATTTTGAAAATATCAACTTAAAGTAGTCTTAACAAACGTGGGGACCTACTTTAGAAATTTGATGTAATAATTTTTTTAGAATAGAACTTTACTTAACATTGCTTTGCAAAGCGTTGTTAAGATTTTTTGCATAAGACCCTAAGTTTAATTTTTCTTCTCTTCTTTAGAAACTCACATTAATTAAAAAATTTTCATAATTTTTTGAAATTAAAGCTTTTCCCATTAAGTGTGCAAGTGGCAACCTAGTGTTAATTTGCCTAGTAAAATATGTAAGCAAACTGGTGAAAAAAATACTGATTTTGCAAATCAATAAAAATATGTAATTTTTACTTTTATTTAAAAAAAAGTATCTGCTGTCGTACGAGTAGAATCACATTTAATAGACTTCCCCTCTTATTCAAAAAAATGTTTTATTTGATCATAGTAGTTACCAAGCACTTTAAGGCTAACATTTCTTTGTTAAGAAATTGTATTCAAAAGACAACTTTAATTATTTTGTGATTTAATAATTAGTTCTGGTAACACCACCGTGTTCAACAACCAATTCACAGCTTATGATGTACAACATCGAATACAATTTCATTCGAGTATTCAAATAATTTTTTATTTTATTAAATAAATTTTTATTTTGTTGAAGTAAAGCAACCTAATTTAAACAATATGAGCTTCTGACATGGAAGCAAAACATATAAACATTTCTATGAAGTAAAAGTAAAAAAATGTGATGAACATAGAAAAATTATCTCAATTTATTTTATTCGAATGAAATGAGTATTTGAATATCTAGCTTTTTTCGATTCGTTTTGATTAAATGTACATCATTAAAACATTTTTGTATAATTGTATTTATTTTAATATTCTTTTATGGATTTTGCTATGTATTTCGAATCAATTGGATAATTTGGTGATGTTTTCCTTTACATGACAGAAATAGTAAATCTAAGCTAAGAGCTAACAATTCTAGCTTCATTTTCATATGTAACATTAATCAATATGTGTTATATTAACAAAAATATTTGAGGTACAAAATACACATTTTGAAAATATCAACTTAAAGTACTGTTAACAAACGTGGGTGTCTACTTTAGAATTTTGATATAATAATGATTTTTGAATACAATCGATAGGAAATTCAAATACCTTTTTATATTTGTGACTCTCATATTCTGAATTACTTTAGTTCAGAAGTTATGCCCAAATAAAAAATTTTATTTCATTAAAATTTAAAAAAAAGTTTAATGCGTATAAAATAGTAACTATTGTATGTCAGATATAAAATTATATATCTTTCTATAGATAATAAAAATGCCTTTCAGAATCAATGACTGCCATTTTCTGAATTACTTTATTTAAGAAGTTATATCCTACAAAACTTGTCGAAAGCACAAAAATAAGGACAAAAGTTTTCTTCTTATAAAATTGCAATAACTCATATTATTGTATTGCAACATATACCAATCAATAGAAAACAAAACCACTTTTTTAAATTGGTGACTGTCATTTTCTGAATTTTTGGAATTTAGAAGTTATCCCACATGAAACTTATAACTTCGTAAATATTTTCCTATTCGCAGACTTTTTATAAAATGTCAATAATAGTGTGCAGCTACTGATAATACAGGTATAAGATGTCGATAGCAATGTTCATCTATTGAAATCACAGTCAAATGTGGCAGCACAAATAAGAAATACTACCACGAATTGGAACTAATAATAAATATTATTATTAATAATGATTATTATTAGCTTATATGTGCAATTATTAACAAATGTTATACAAACTAAATTTTTATATTAAACTATGTCGATAATAGTGATGTTACAATAAAAAACCAGGGACGGATAAAGACGATAGTATTCGCTGGCTGGTAGCACTGCAGTAATAACTTATTGCATATGCTCCATGTTATATGGCCTCAATTTAAAATGGTCTTAAAAATTGAAACCAACATAAAACCATTTTTGAATTGGTTTTAAGTGGGTTTATGAAATACAACCTTGTTTTCACTGTGATAAATTGAGTTCTGCCAAGTTAAAATAATCGGAAGCAGCTGATAATTTGTATGTCAGTGAATAATAATAGATGTCGTTTGAAAGATTTTCAACGTAAAAATGGATGCAGCAGCAATAATATTCAAACAATTATGGAAACAAGGAGTTTTTTGGAAGATATGTATTTGTGAATTTTTAATATACAATAACTTTATTTCCCATCACTTCTTCACTTCTATTACTAGTTCCATTATTTTAAAACATTTATTTACAAAATATAAATTAATTTAAATTTTACAACGCATTGCAAAAATTCCAAGTTTTTCATACAAACAAAAACAGTTGTTGCACAGTTTGTCAAAGAAGTGTTATAAAAAGCAGAGCAATATAATAACAAATACACGCATTTCTGCAGAAGATTTATTTTATTTTTGAGCAAAGTTATTATACAGTGAGAGTTAAAACGTGAATTTAACAAGCTTGCAGTGTGAATGCAAAATTAGCTGTTTATGGCTTTAACGTTAAAACCATGTTTTAACTTTCAGTGTTAGTATAAAGGTAAAGAATTTTTCAAAAAAATTCAAACTAACATGGGGTTAGTTTGAATTTTTCGCATTTTTAACCCCCATATTCATAAAAAAATAAAATTAATTTGAAATTAATTTTAGGAAAATTTTGTATGGAAAATTTGAAATAAAATACATCCCAAATTCGTTTAAAATCTTATGGATATGGGGGTAAGTATTTTGGAAACTAAAAATTTTTACAATTTTTATTAAAATAATGTATTTAAGTTGATCGTAATCTGCCCAACAAAAATTAAATGCATAGAAAAATTGAAAATGCTTGAATAGAAAATTTTAAGACCATTTTAAATTAAGGCCATATTACATGGAGCCTATGCAAACAAGTTATTGCTGTAGTGCTACCAGCCAGCGAATACTATCGTCTTTAACCGTCCGTGGTTTTTTACTTGTAACATCACTATTATCGACATAGTTTAATATTAAAATTTAATTTGTTTAATATTTGTTAATAATTTTAGGTGAAACTATAGCTTAAGTAAAACGCTAGTTTACATAATATCACTTTAAATAATTTTACTATAAGATGTTGACAATGCATCTGCTATGAGTGAAGATTCAATCACGATCTCATCTCCATCATTTCCATTTCTATATATATTGATATGTCAAAGTACCACCGAAAACAAATATAGATATTTGCTCTTTTTTCTTATGGGGTTTGACAGTTGACACAGCTTTGCAGCATAACTGCGGTAACCTTGTTATTTGTCACAAATTTAATCGGGCTGCCACATCTTAAACAAAAAACGTCCGGAATGAAACAGAATATTCATCATACACTGGAAATATATTTAGATTTTATATAAAAATAATTTAGACAAAACTAATCATAATTGTACAAAACTGGTGGAAAATGTTTTACAAACATATATTTCCACAACCCGTTTGACACAATGTTTACTCAAATATTTCAATGTTTCAATGAAAAACACAATAATCTTCGCACACATCAAAAACCTAATGGTATTATATGGCCATCTAGCTCATTTTTTTTGTTAAATTGTATGTGAAATTTAAAATAATGAATAACACTATTTGGGTAAAATGCCAGAAATGACATCCCTATAGCCGTTTAGAGGGCTCTTTCACCTATTCAAAACTGGTCTTTTTTTTGGCACCATTAAATTTACAGATTTTATTCAATAATCGTACTTTTGATATTGGCCTAGTATGAAATTTCACCTAAAGTGGTATACCCTCTAAGAGGCTGAAATGCCAGAAATGACATCCCTATAGCCGTTTAGAGGGCTCTTTCACCTATTCAAAACTGGTCTTCTTTTTTTGGCACCATTAAATTTACAGATTTTATTCAATAATCGTACTTTTCATAATTAAAATATTTTTCTTTAATCGTGTAGATAATTGTTTGACATATATGATAGTTACTAGTCCCTCACCACAGTTTAAGTGCAACACTGTATGGAAAATTTTGTGGAGTGGAACAGAATTTCTCTTTCCCACCACGAATTATTTCAACAGGGTTGAAATAAATTGGATTTTGCTACATATTTTGCAAAATTCAATCCTTTTTTTCCTACTACTTGTTTTTTCAACTGTTCAAAAAAGGAGGATAAAATCGGGTTTTTACGGTACGATTTCTTCATTTGCGTTAAAAAAGTTTGGTACGTGACTGAAAAAGTTTTTCAAAAGTTTTTTTTCTTCACAGAAGAAAAGTTTTTACAACTTTTCCTAATATTCGCGATTTTCGCAAAAATTTTAACATTCCTTAAAGTTTTACTGATTTTTATCAAATATTGTGGTTTGTTTAAAATTTTTCAAATTCTCGCGATTTTTTTCAAAGTTTGCAATAAAAGCGGGGTTTTGCCAGTTTCTTTAGTTTCTTAAAGTTTTGAAGATTTTTAAACATTATTAAACTTTCTTATCATCCCCTGTCAGTAAAGTTTTGCAAACTTTCGCCATTTTCGCGAATTTTTTGCATTACTTATAGTGTTAGCGATTTTTGATCAATATTATGGCTTTTTTTAAATGTTACTACTTTTCGGAATAATGGTGATTTGCGCTTTATAAAATTATAATTGATTTTGTAATTAGCATAAGTTTTGTAACATAATTTTTTTATTTTAAAATTAACAAATTTTCAAAGCACTAATTTGTATTTACATATTTTGTTTGTAGCCATCAAAAATAGAAATAAGTTTAATTCGACTACGACGACAAAATTGAAAACAACCTGCCGCCCTGTTGCCTTGCTGCCTTCAAAAGAATCATTATCATATCAACATGTGCAAGGCCTATTTATCAGGTCAACGCAATCGTCCTGATGATATTCTGTGTTTTCTTGTTTAAACTGTCAAAAGCTGCTTGCACCATATACTTTAGTTCATGTTTGTGTGTGTTTCTGACAACTTAAACACAAAGTTGTTTTTTGTATTGCTGTGTTTTTGTAGAGTTGCATAGACCTAATAAATGGGCCTTGAACATGTGTATTCTATCCTTAACACTTTGTAGCCGGTAGCTTGGTGCGGTGAATAGGTTAATGCATTATAGCGAAATTTTGTGTAGTGTATACAATGAATGGAGAACTATTCACTGAATGCAATGGAAAATCTAACAGCGATTCAGTTGATATGAACTCGTTTGACGCGTTAGCAACAATTGAATTCCCATGAAACTTCTGTCACTTTCATATTTAAAAGCAGAAGTTGCTGAAACATTTGAAAAATTTGCCTGAAACGTGAAAATTGTGTTGTGAATAGAGCTCCCGTTTTTGTTTATTTGTAACCAAAACTGATTCCTATATAATTATGCAAGATCAACAGATTAAACAAACTATTTTTCTAGTAGAAGAAAATTATCATGAATATGAATGTGTTGAGAAAACTGTTGTTACATCGAGCACCCAAATTTGTTCGAATAATTTTTTTGTTTTAATTCAATACATGTATTAGGATTTTTTAAGTTTCTTAGCCAATTATGATTGAAGTTTTGTAATTCTTAACAGTGTATTAAGGTTTTAGGGTTTTGTAAGCTTTTTGAAATTGAGGTCGAAGTTTAAATTTTTAAAATGCTCATTAATTTTGAAACACGTTAAATAATAAATTAAACATATAATAATAAATGTAATAGTTATGTAATATCATTTTATAGAATACGTGATATTACATATGATTGTTATATTTGTCTAATTAATAAAACTTAATGAAAAACTCATGTCGATTTTCTTGACGATTTTCGAAATTAATACGCCGAAAATGCCAACGATTTTTTTAAAAAGTCCAGATTTTTTAGCAGAGTTTTCTGGCAGCCCTGATCATATGTTTTTTTTTTTTGAAGAGAGTGCAGTTTAAAAAACAAAAACATTCTAACGTCACATTTGACAATTAACTAAATTTTTAGTGTCATGCTGAATTAAAAAAAAGAAAATATACAAAAGGTGACTATTAATAAAAAGCTAAGAAATTAAATTAATTACAATAAAAAAGCAAAATTTAAAAAAAAATGCAATTAGAATATAACAACTGAATAGACAAATCAAAAAAATAATAACAAAAAGGATTAAATTGTAATAAATATTTGACCGAAATCAAAAGCCACTAGTAGAGACATTGAAAAAAGGGAATTTGCTAAGTATTACCCAATTGGTCTGGACAATAATTGCAACAACTAGGACAACAAAACTTGAGAATGTTTGGCTTCGATGGTGAATATCGACGTAAACCAAATCAAAGTTTTGGCGGTGCCTCCACAAGTAGCGATCGGGAAACGATTATACGCAAGGCAGCTGAAGAGCGATTGAAAAGAAATCAATTACGTCGGGAAAACAATGGAGCAGTTATTCTGCAATCATATTCTCGTTCATTTATACATCGCCAGAGACGTAAACGTTATGAAAGGGAAACATTTGATGAATTTATACACACTCATCGCGACAAACTTACACAAGAAGAAAACCTTGCTTTCCTATTAAAACGAATTATATTTTTCTATAACAATAAGGAAACCAAAGATGGTGAAAGATTGGTAAGTATTTTTTGAACTGAAATAGAAAAGTTTCGACATTAGGGTGACAAGGTTTCATAATTTTGGAAGTTGGAAGGGAAACCTGCAAGAATTTTGTATGTACAGATACATACCTATGTCTGTACACAGCAAAAAAAGTGATGAACAAGAAGTAGAAAAAGCATCACAACTACGGATAAGAACCTCTTAAAACTCCGAGCGAAAAGTAGTGTCGTTGGAGCGAAGTGGTTTGTTTTGAGAGAGAGAGAGAGAGAGATGAGATTGACTTAAGTATTTGTACTTTTAAGCATTTAAATCAATCATTTAATTTTATTAGCTTAAAGGCTTGCTCGCAGTTTAAAGTAATTCTTATCAGTAGTTTTGGTGCTTTTTCTATTTCTTGTTCATCACTTTTTTATTGCGCTTTTATTTTAGAGAATAATTTGGGTTTGCCTTCGACTTCCTTGTGGATTCCACTATATAGCTTTCGCGATATCATACGGCGATTTAGGCAAGTGTGTGCGATCCAGTGCCATTTGCGCTTTCGGATTTCAGATTGGCTTATGATTAGTTTCTAAAAAACTGATTATTTTGTATCGTTCATGGTCATTATATTCGAAAAAACTGATTATTTTGGATCGTTCATGGTCATTATATTCGAATGATCATCCTTAAGCGTTTTTTTTACAGAAACGTGCGTATATTTTAGTTCGTGATGATGTGTTCCATGTTTTGCATGCGTATAGTTGTGTGTAGGGATGGGCATATGGCAGAGCTGTAAAAAATTTTAATCAATTGTGATTGCAATCAAATTGATTTCAGAAATACTGATTTCATTCTTTTGATTTCAAAATGATTTCAGATTTCAAAATTAAATCATTACAAGATTGCAATCTTTCGTGATTGCAATCATTTTGAAATCATTTTTTTAGAAATCGTAGGATTTCAATCAATTTGCCTGAAATCAAATCTAAAGGGGTAGCATTCAATAAAATATTGTAGAGTGCTTACAGAGGTTGAGTTTCAGCTTCTGGTTTTCACCTTTGTGTCCTGAAAATACACGGGCTATAGGATCCTCCATAGTATTAGTGGAAAGCCCCATATTTTAGTGGAAACCACTAAATTTTGACACTTGACGGTTAAAAAAAATTCCCGTAAAGTAAATTATATTATAAAATATTTAAAACTTATCGGATTGCAGTTAAAAATTATGTTCAGTACTTTTGAAACATTTTTCAAATAAAAATTACTGTTATTGGCAACTCAAAATTATCAAAATCAGATTTATTTCTAGAAGAAGGAGTTTCATTTGAAGAGAACAATTATTTTGATTCTGATTTCATTTTGATTGCAATTAAGATTTAATTGCAATCAAATCGATTGCAATCAAATTTGATTGCAATCAACTGATGTATAAATTAATTTCGAAAAATTGATTGCAATTAAAATCGTAAACTGATTTCATGATTTCAAATTGAAATCAATTTACGGTTTTGATTGCAATCAAAAAATTAGAAATCAGTGACATAAAATCAAGTGATTGCAATTAAATTCATTGCAAATTTTACAGCTCTATCACATGGGAAAAATGTATCGATATTTTTGCACAGTATCGATATATATTTTTTTAAAGCATTGATATTTCGATATATCGATATTTTTTGTATGATAAATAATTTTGTCCAAAAATATTCCAAATTTGAAATAAGTACACATACTAAATATTTACGAACATACCAAGGCGAATTCATACTAGGTGGTCGCAAGGGATCAGGTGAATATTTTCGCCGCTTGTAAATTTAATATACTTTCCATGGCGAATTGACATAAGGTGGTCTTAATTTGCAACTCTGCGTATTCGCCTTGTATATTTGTTAGTGTAAAATTTCCTGCTGTCAGAATATTTCTTAACGTTTTGATTCATTTGACAGCAGGGAAATTAAGTCAGCTGGCGAATTAAGATCACCTTATGTGAATTCGTCTTGATACTTTGGATGTCAACACACATTTTTCAGTACATTTTCTTGACATTTCAAGTATAAATTTTTTAAAACGAATTGAGCTGAGTATACCTTATATCCAATTGCCTTGCAAACATACATAAACATATTAATTTTTTATTAAAAAGTCGATACTTATTTATCAAACAATTCAATAAATGCAATATAAACATAAAACTTAAAAAAAATTAAACCGACTTCAAAAATAAGCACTAAAAAGCTAAAAATAATGTAGATATAGTTAGATAAAATATTTTTATATATGTTACCTATAGTGCCGTTTGGAGTTGGTGCTATCAACATTGGTAAATAAGCACTTTCATATTTACATATACATATGTATATGTACATAAAAGTACTTGCAATTTTTTCACCGGGTATGTTCCTATGTGCTTAGTACCAGTATTACTGGCACCAACTTCAAACAGCACTATAGGTAACATACATATATAAAAATATCTTATCTAACTAGATCTACATTATTTTTAGCTTTTTAATGCTTATTTTTGAAGTCGGTATAATTTTTTAAAAAGTTTTATTTTACTTTTTAGTGCATACTTTTAATAAGCAGAAGTACATTTAATTTAATACTGAACTGACACGGGCGTAGCCCCGCCTCCTTTTTGTTAATACATGCTTGAGTATTTTTTAAAGCTCAGGGTGGGTGCCAAGTTTCGTAAAAATCGATTAAGTAAAAGCAAGTTAAATATGGTATTAAATTTTATGGGGCGTGGCTATGCTCACTTTTTTTAAAAACAAGATTGTGCATTTTTAAGAGCTCAAAGTGTGTGCCATATTTCGTAAATATCGGTTAAGCACAAGCACGGGAAATATACTAAAATATAATAGGAGTGCCCCGCCCACTTTTTTGAAAGCAAGATTGTGCCTTTATTTAAGATTAGGGTCTGTGCCAAGTTTCGTAAAAATCGATTTAATAGAAGCCTGTAAAATATAATATAAAATTTTAATGTGCGTGACTCCGCCCATTTTAAAAAAAAGAATATTGTGTATATAATAAAGCTCAAGGTGTGTGCTAAGTTTCTTAAAAATCTGTTAAATAAAACCACGTGATATGTTATAATCTAAAAAAAGATTTATATGGTTTTAAAAGTTTTTCGGTACAGATGTGCAGAATCTATTATGTTACGTTTAAATTTTATTAAACGTGTGAGTTCTTTTGATTGCTCAAAAATAAAAATAAATCACAACACGATTTTCTTATTTGCAACTGAACTTCCTTTTATTCTTGACTAAACCAATTACAACTTGCCTTTTCATATTTACTTCTTAACGTTATTATCCACGACACGATGTCTTTTACTTTCAACGATGTTGACTCTACTAAATTCCAATTTGTACTGACTGACTTCTGACATATGGCAGCTCTTTTTATACTACCAAACCGGATCTAGAATATTCGCTAGCAGATGGCGTAGCAACATGCATGCATGTATGTACTTAGTAAAGACCAACACAGAAGAAACGATATGGCTGTTTTGTTTATTGGTAGCCAGATGTTCAAACAGTCTTCTAGCATAATGGGGAAAATTCATGTCGCCGTTTCTAGATGTTTGTAGGTGATTCGATTGGCCGTTAGTCTTTGAATTTTCAAAGTAACGACTTGTATGTTGGTAGTGCAGTGTGCTATTTTTAGTACAGGGTGGTTACCATAAGTGCTCGCACTTTTATTTGTATATGTGTATGTCTGTAGCTTTTTACACAATTGTTGTTGCTATAGTGCTTGCACGTGAATATGTGTGTATGTTTGTTGTTTTAGTTAAATACTTCTAGATAGTTCTTTGCATTAACCCTGTAGGAATATTTTTACGTAACAATATTTTATTGAAATCGCTATAAGCGCTTAATGTTGCTACTACTACAAGCACACATATTACACACGCATTTATTAGCTTACAAGTAAACAAGGAACAAAACATGAGATTGTGTGTGTGTGTGTTTGATATAAAAAAATTTGTCTCCTATTTGAAAACCATAATACTTAAAGGAAGAGAGTTCAATAAATTGAATTAACTTAATTAAAGGGATTTCGTTTGTGTTTTCAATTTCATGTATTATTTAATTATGCATATGCATGTATGTGGGTGGCTGTGTTTTAATGCATTTTTTATGACGTTTAGATAAATTTTCTTTGAATCTTATTAAATTATTTACATTTAGATTCTAGAATACGGACGATTGTGTTGTTAACCTCCTTCTTTTTTTGAAGTGGTTAAAAAATTAAATAAATATAATAAAACAATTCAATATAAAAAATAAAATAAAGGAATCAAAAAAAATTTAACAAAAACAATGTGAAAGGAACTTCATATATGTACATACATACATGCATATGTACATATGTACTAGTGATGTAACGAATGTCAAATTTTGATATTCGCGAACACGAATACGAATATTTGAAACGATATTAGCGAAGACGAATGCGATTATACTTATGTGAAATTTATAGACATAAATGAAATATGAAAAAAATGCTATGAAAAAGAACTTCGTACTCCTGTTGGCGTACTTTAAAAATGTTAAACACTGCCCAAATTTTAATTTAGACAATTTTTTTTTAAATTATATATTGAAAAATAATATTTTTAGGCATTTATTTAAATTTCGTTTAGGATTTATGCATTTATTTAATATTTTTTTGGAAAAATATTCGTATTCGTATTCGCCAAATTCAGGCGAATTTGAATGGCCGAATACTGGGCAATTCGAATACGAATACGAATATTCGTGCATCACTTGTATGTGCATGTATTTATACTCAAATCGTATTTATTGTGTATAGATGTCAAAATAGCTATCTAAAAATAGATATATTTTTGGATTCAAAAATCAGAGCTGTCAGTAGATTTTTAGAAAACTATCTACGTTAAAACTTTCGCTACGAAATTAATCATTTTATATTCAAGTAATCTAAAAATTTTCATTCTATAAATATTTCAAAATACAAAAGAAGAATTGTATGAATACATTTTTTTTCTAAAACAAGTGGGTGATGGAGCTGGTTCCAACTCGTTCATTTGTTAATTTTTCCCATAAACCTGTGTTGTATTTCCACACGTTTTGTATGTCTTACCACACAAATGTCAAGAAGCGGGTTCGTTGTTTTTTTAACTTTACACGAATGAAGCACTAAAGCAATGACCAAAACCACATAAAAAATTACTTGTAGTTTCTCCGTATATTGACCAAGGAACATCAAAAAGTTAGCCCTGGTTCTACAACAAATATTTCAGCCCAAAAACCGCGTGGACTTTGTTGGTATAAATTACCATAACACTTGTCGATGCAACGTTAAATTGTCTTGTCAGGTTATAAGAAATGTCAAACACCATAGAAAACTCAATATTTTAGAGTGATTGTTGACGGTAATAAGAGCATACATAGTCTTAGGCTTATACCATACAAACCAAATTCGACATTTCGTCTGTTGGTTATTGGTTTGCGACACAATATATTGAGAATACATTATACCAATAACCAACCAACTTAGCTTAGTTAACAAACAAAAGTCACCTTGCGTAGTGAGGTGGGTCAACGTATGTAGATAAATGCCTTCAAAGTTTATTGATGATATCTCGGGACTTTTTGTGATCATATCGTATTATATAATATCATATATCATCGTACATCTCTGCAGACAAGTATGACTGTCCCCATTACACAGAAAAAAATAATTGTACATACAAATACTTTATATGTGAATACAATTAAAATATTATTTAACCCTTAAATGCATGAATTTTTCAAATATACTAAAAAAATATATAGTACAGATTTTTACTTCCTAATGCATATAAAAAAAATTTTTCTAATTTTTATAGGAAAATTTATTAAAAAATCTTATGTTGCAAATCTGCAATACTATGCATTTACATAAAAACAAGAATATGGTTTATAAATGACAGTTTTTAAAACAATTTTTTTCTTTAGTAAAGCAAAGAGCTACTTCACACTTTTCACATTTTGTTTGTGTGTATCCTATGCGGCCTGGCATTTTACAGCGACTTCGAACACAATTATCAGGCCAGTGACCAGTATTATCTTGCCTTATATCCTTAGGTGGAACATGTTGTACTGCTCCTCGTTTCTTCTTGGCTTGTATTCCATCTTCTATGATATTGTTGCTACGCCTTCCACGTTTGGTACAAACTGGAATTGTATCGTCTATGCTTCCTAGTACTTCAGCTAATTCCAATCTGTATTTGCATAAATTTAATGTGGGTAAAATCTCAGTTTTATCTTTCAAATCTTTATATACAAGCCAAGAATTAATGATTGGCATGTCTAACAAGTGGTAAAATATGCGCTGTTGAAAACAAGACGGTTATTGAACAAATGTTGCTTAATTATTTGCCAAATGTTTATTCACTACGATATAAATTAAATAATTACAGTTATAATATATTTAATAATTAATATTATAAAATAAGTTTGCTTACAATTTTGTGTGTCTCTCTCAAAAGTTTTCAACTAATGAAAATTATTAGACAACGTTTTCAATATAAATTTTAAAACAATTTTCAAAAAATAAAATATAAAGTACAATCATATACCAGAAAACATTTTAATAAATAACAAAAATAACGCGCATATACCACTTTCGGCTTCTCATTGTAATGCGATATCTGCATTACATTTTACATTTCAGTTACAAATAGTTGCGTTATTTGCAAATATTTTTCGTGAGTTATATTGGAATCAACTTAATTAATACTTTTTGTTTGTTCATGTTTTTTAAAATACTTTTCATTATTATACTTTCAACCTTCTACAATAAACGTTCTTTTTATAAAATACGCTTAACCTGTCATTTCTTGCTATAGGTTATGGGCCCAGAAAGAAAATATTAAGAATTTTTTTTTTTGAATAGAATAGAAGGAATTTTAATTTTTTTTTTACAAATATGTCGAAGTCGGAAAGTGGTTTGACCATTGACAGGTTGCTTGGTAGGGAAAACTACCCCACCTGGAAAATTGCTGCACAGGCTTATCTGGATTTGGACAATCTTTGGACCACCACAATTGACTACGAAGTCAATGATGCGGGAATCCCCAAAAACAGCCATAAAGCCAGAGCAAGAGAGAAGGCCCAGAAGTAAGCTAACACTTATTATTGATCCGGTATGTTATGTACACATTCAGGGTGCAAATTCAGCAAAAGAATTGTGGCAACAGCTAGCAAATGCCTACGAGGATAGTGGTTTAACACGCCGAGTAGCACTTTTGCGTAAGCTAATAACCACAAAACTTTCAAACTGTAATTCCATGGACATTTATGTAAAGGATATAGTTACTACAGCACAGACTTTGAATGGCGTTGGTTTTCCCATCAATGAAGAATGGGTCGGATCTCTATTGTTAGCAGGATTGCCGGAGAGCTATCGGCCAATGATAATGGCGTTAGAAAATTCTGGAACTACCATCACTGGCGATAGTATAAAAATAAAATTGCTTCAAGAGGTACCAAATGCAAGTGAAAATGCTGCATTTCATACAGCAAATCGTCCACCGGCAGTAAAAGCCAAAAAGGGTCCTAAGTGTAGAAAATGTAACAAATTTGGACATATCGCGAAATTTTGTTACACAAAGAAATACCCGTCTGGAAACAATAACCATAAGTACGATGCATTTTCTGCAGTCGCGTTATCAACGTTGGAAAATACATCTACTCATGATTGGTATTTTGATTCAGGAGCTACGTCACATATGACGTTAGACTCGAGATTATTGAACAATGTGCGCAAAGAAAGCGGAATCGTAACAACTGCTAATAAGGGCTTAATGCAAGTTGAATTATCGGGAAATACGATTCTTCAACTAGAATATCCTAATTCGTCTATTGAAATAAATGATGTTCAATACATTCCCGAACTATCAACAAATTTACTATCGATAAGCCGAATCGTTAAAAGGGGTCATACGGTAATTTTTAAAAACAAAGGCGTGGAAGTCATAAATTCCAATGGAAAAGTTATTTCCACCGGTTCCCATTTAAACGGTTTATTTAAATTAAATTGTGGCTTGGTAAGACAAGATAGAAGTTTGGCATTTAGTTCACTGGCCAGTAAACAATTATGGCACAGAAGAATGGGACACCTTAACCTGCAGAGCTTGGAGAAATTACAAAATGGATTGGTAACTGGAATTAAATTTGCAAATACAGCCACAAACGATTGTAAAATTTGTCCAATCGGAAAACAAATAAGATTACCCTTTAACAAGCATGCCACAAGAGCTTCTAGTATTTTAGAACTAGTGCACTCCGACATTTGTGGTCCAATGGAGAAAGAGTCTCTTGGAGGAAGTCGTTATTTTCTTACTATGATAGATGACAAAACACGGAAAATTTTCATTTATTTTTTAAAGACCAAAAGCGAAATGGAAGTAGCTAACGTTTTTAAAGATTTTTTGCACTTTGCCGAAAAACAAAGTGGACAAAAATTGAAGACACAGACTATGAAGAAACATATTCACCGGTTGCACATCATAGTTCCCTGCGATACCTTTTCGCAATCGCCGCACAAATGAGTCTTAAAGTTGAGCAAATGGATGCTGTTACAGCATTTCTTCAAAGTCGACTAAATGATGAAATTTATATGGAACAACCAGCCAATTTTGTGGACCCAAATAATCCGTCCAAAGTATGTCGTCTGAATAAAGCATTATACGGACTCAAACAGTCTAGTAGAATTTGGAATCAGGAATTAAACTGTGCACTTGAGTCATTTGGACTTCAAAAATCCAAATACGATCCATGCTTGTTCTACAAACTAAAGGATAATAAGATTTTAGTAATAGCTATATATGTAGATGACCTACTCATATTTTGTAATGATGATGAGTGGCTGAAAGATGTAAAACTTCACTTAAAGAGAAAATTTCACATGAAAGATCTTGGGGCAGCATCTCAAGTACTTGGAATGAGAATTACTCGTGGAGAAAATTTTATTGCGCTCGATCAAGAGAGTTACATAGAAAAGATACTTGAAAAGTTCGGAATGAAAGATGCAAAGGCAGTAGCTACACCTATGAATGCAAGCGAGAAAATATCTAAGCATGACTGTGCAACAACAAATGAAGACATTCAGAAAATGCGCGAAATTCCGTACCAGGAGGCAATAGGATGTTTGATGTACCTTTCTCAATGCACACGTCCAGATATTTGTTTTGCTGTAAACAAACTCAGTCGCTATAGCTCAAATCCAGGTCCTCGTCATTGGTCTGCTGTCAAACATCTGTTTCGATACTTGCGTGGAACTTCAAATTTAAAACTACGCTATACCTCAACAAAGGATGTTAACAACATCATTGGTTATGCTGATGCCGATTGGGCATCAAATCTTGAGGATCGTAAATCAACAACAGGTTACGTGTTTATAGCTCAAGGAGGAGCTATATCCTGGTGCTCAAAAAGACAACAAACTGTTGCACTGTCTACTTGTGAAGCTGAATATTTAGCTCTCTCAGCTACTGTTCAAGAAGCGTTGTGGTGGAATGGCATAATATAACATTTTTATACAAATCATGAGTCTTTAAATGTGTGTTGCGACAATCAAAGCGCCATGGCAATCGCATTAAATGGTGGTTTTTATCCAAGGACAAAACACATTGATATACGCCATCATTTTATTCAAGACACTCTAGCTCAGGGCGAATTCAAACTGGAATATGTGTCGACCGACCAACAGTTTGCAGATGTTCTAACTAAACTGCTCGAGAGGACCAAGCTTAACTATTTTCGTAAGGCTTTGGGTATTCAGTAACAAACAACAGGATTAAGGAGGAGTATTGGAATCACCTTAATTAATACTTTTTGTTTGTTCATGTTTTTTAAAATACTTTTCATTATTGTACTTTCAACCTTCTACAATAAAAGTTCTTTTTATAAAATACGCTTAACCTGTCATTTCTTGCTATAAGTTATTAATTGCTTTCGCATAATCAAAAGTTTTTAAATTTTTTTACTGAACCTTACTGCATTTTACTAAATTGCGTTCGTTTACCCAAAGTACAGTAAATGAGAACGAAAGTTGAGAGAGTAAAGTGACAGTTCTTGACTGAGTGTTTTGCAAACTTTTACTGCAGAAATTTGTCGTAGTAAAGATAAAAACATATGATTTAAAATGTAAACAAATGAAAAGCAAGCAAATGAAAACTGTAAAAATTTGAAAAAAGGTTAAATAAAAATTGCGAAAGTCATTAAAAAATAATTAATTTATAAATCATAATAATAATAGCCGTTAATATACATATTTTTTAATATATTTTATTACTACTTTTGTTTTGCAAATTTTTCTATTTACTCAGAGTTATAAAACTGTAAAGTATATGGTTACTTAGTATTGCACTTGCTTTTAAAGTAATTACTGATTATCATTATCATTAACAAATAGTCATGTAATTTTTATTAATTTAACCAACAACACATTTCTCGTTGTACCTTCATAGTGAATAGTCGATTAGCGGAATTTTTCTTACATTCTTATTAAAAAATTATAAAAAAAAATATTCGTAGTGCATATTATTCGTAATAGGTACATACTGACTTTAATAAATAAGCTTTATGTGCTTTCCTAATATTTTTACATAGTGGAAATAACAAAAACCAAAAAAAAAACTGAAAACAAAAAAAAAAACACAAACAGTGACATTGAGGAATACTCTATACGAGTAACTCAAAAACAAATAAACAATCATAAATTACAAAAACAAAAAAAAAAAATAACCGCAAACAAAGAAACACAAAAGTGCCCTTGAGGAATACTCTATATGAGTAGCTCAAATACAAAAAATTATGAAGTGAGTTCTAACGGCAGAAATGCCTATTTTACTGTGAGTTCTGAAGCTTTCAATGAAAATAATACAAATAATAAATCTAATGAAAGTATTTTTTTAACGACAAATCCAATTTTTCGTCAGCGATCAACTTCGCTTTGCCCAATGCCAAATAGTGATTCATTAACATTACAGTTGCCTAGTACTTCTTCATATAAGTCAGTTATATCATCCCCTTCAGGCTCGTATTCATCACTTAACAAAGTTATCACTACAGATAACAGTAGCTCAAAACCCAAGGTGCAAGTCGGTATGGACAGATATATAACCGTGGTAAAGCGTGGGCGAAGCCCGAATTCTTCAAAGATTTCATCCGCTCCAAAGATGTCTAGGGATAACAGCGCATCTTCAACTAATCGCCAAAACCGATTTAAAATTTTGCAAGATGAGAACGACAAACCCGATGTATCCTCGAATAAAACATCCAAGCCGCCACCAATCTACTTGAGAGAGAAAAATTCAAATGCCCTTATTAAAAAATTAGTTTCGGTCATTGGTGAAAGTAAATTCCACATTGTCTCAATAAAACGTGGCAACATCGATGAAACGAAAATAAAAATTTATGACGAAACGGATTTCCGCAAAATGGTTTCTGAATTTGAAACAAATAAAACAAGCTTCTACACATACCAGCTTAAGAGCGCTAAAGTCCTGCAGATCGTATTGAAGGGCATATATTCTTATGTTATCCCTGAAGAAATAAAAGATGCACTCGTCCTCCAGGGCTTTAAGGTAAAGAATGTATCTAACATAATGAACAGAGAAAAGGTACCCCAACCCCTATTTCGTGTTGAACTGGAGCCTAATGATATACAGTTGAAAAAAAACGAGACTCATCCTATTTATAGCCTTAAATACCTTTTATACAGAAAAATCACAGTGTCTGTTATCTGCGGTGAATTGCACGGTACTGCAAGTTGTAACAAACCAAAAGATCAAGCGGAAAAAAATGCAGTAATTGTGGAGGCAATCACACCGCTAACTACAGAGGATGTCCTGTGTACTCTTTCGTCAAGCAGGCTATGGTGCAAAAACCTAAATTAGCTCCAGCTCAACCATTAAACGCGTACTCCGCAACTTTTGCCCAAGTGAGCCAACCAGTGACTTCACGTGTATCGTATGCCGATGCTGCTAAGGCTAGTTCTATTGCCACACAAAATGTTTCACCGCCAAATAATTCAACGAATGCAAATTCTAGCTTTAACTTTAGTCGCCTGGAAGCTACTATTGAGCATCTTGTGGTAACTATAAATAATTTTACAACAAATATGACTACCATGATGCAAGAAATGCTGAGAATGCAGAATACTCTGCTTCAAGCATTAATTAACAAGCCATGAACACGTTAAAGTTAAGTTTATGGAACGCAAACGGCATTCGCCAACATAAAAATGAACTTGAGCACTTCCTCACGGAAAAAAATATTGATATAATGTTGGTCTCTGAGTCACATGAAGGACCCTAGAGGGAGAGCGTGCGGTGGATCTGCAATTTTAATTAAGTCAAGACTCAAGCACTATTTGCTTGACGACGTTAGTGAAGAATATATGCAAGCTACGAATATTATTGTAGAAAATTTTTGTTCTAATTTCGTGATATCATCAATTTACTCACCTCCCAGATTTTCAGTTACCGAAGATCAGTATGAAAAGTTCTACAAATCGCTTGGATCTTGTTTCGTGGCAGCTGGAGACTACAATGCAAAGCATAAGTACTGGGGGTCGCGCCTTGTAACACCTAGAGGTTTAATACAATTTCGAAAATGGGCTTAGATGTTATTTCGAGTGGGAAGCCCACTTACTGGCCTACTGACGTACGAAAAATTCCGGATGTTATTGATTTTGACGTCATGAAAAATATTTCTAGGGATTTAATTAATGTTGAAACTTCTCTATATCTCTCCTCCGATCAGTCCCCCATTTTCGTTATAATTTGTAACCCACTAAGAAGTGACTTACCTCACCCATATATGAAGATGATCAATCGTGTTAATTGGCTGGGATTCAAAAAATATCTTAGTAGTCATTGCACGAAAAATATTGCGCTTAAAACACCCAATGACATTGAAACTAACATTGTCAATCTTAACAAAATTATTAAACAGGCTGCTGAACATGCCACTACCTCCCATCCGCAGTCTGGGTTAGATGAAATTTATTCCAGGGATATTGAACATCTCGTGTGTGAAAAAAGGAGAGATAGAAGGGAATGGCAACAGCACAGATCACCCTAACATAAACTCAGACTTAAATAATGTTCTAAACGACTTCAAGAGTTGCTTGCATCTGAAAAAACTGCATCTCTTAAAAATTATTTGGAAGGTCTTGATGTCACACCAACATCTAATTACTCTTTGTGGCGCACTGCTAGAAAGCTTAAAACACCCGTTGAGTTTAAGCCACCTCTGCGCAGATCTAACGAAGGTTGGGCCAGAAGCGATACGAAAAAATTTAAAATATTTGCTGAGCATTTAAAATCCGTATTTACCCCAAATACATGTACTGGTGTTGCTGATTTGCCGAGTGTAGTTGCTCTACCCCCTCGAGCCATACAGTTTAAGATGCGTGATGTCCATAAAGTAATTGCTGAACTAAAGCCAAAGAAAGCTCCAGGTTTTGATGGAATTAATAACAAGATGCTGATGAACTTGCCGCATATTGCAATAAGAATCTTGCTGTTTATTTCTAATGCCATATTACGGCTGGAGTATTATCCAAAACTCTGGAAGCTTGCAAAAATCAAAATGATTCCAAAGCCGGGCAAAGATCTTACTAAAGCTGAGTCATATAGGCCAATAAGTTTGCTGTCAACTATGTCAAAACTCTTCGAAAAGCTGGTCATGACAAAATTGTCCCCAATTTTAACTGATAGTGGGTGCATCCCAGACCATCAATTTGTTTTTAGAAGTCAGCGTAGCACCATTGAACAAACTCATAGATTGGTTCAATTTATAAGAAAAACATTTCAGGAAAAGAAGTATTGTCCTGCCCTGTTTATTGACGTTTCTCAGGCATTTGATAAAGTGTGGCATGAAGGCCTAATTTTAAGATTAAAATCATATCTACCAATAAATTTAGTGAATTTATTAGAAAGTTACATTATTACCCGGAAGTTCACGGTTGTGGAAGGAGAATTCATGAGTCTGCCCCAATCTATATCATCCGGTGTGTCACAGGGGAGCATACTGGGGCCAGTTTTGTATTTGATTTATACTTGTGATATGCCTGTGAGCAGCAATATCCATACATCTACGTTTGCCGATGATACAGCCTGCCTGAGTATGCATGAAAACCCTCACGAGGCTTCCCGATATCTACAAGAACATATTACACTATTGGAAATGTGGTTGAACTTATGGAGAATTAAGGTAAATGAACAAAAGTGTGTCCATATAACGTTTACCTTAAGAAGAGATACTTGTTCCCCAATTCGAATCAATAATCAAAATATTCCTTGGTATACACCTTGATCGAAGGCTTACATGGAAACATCATATTGACTTTAAGCTAACTCAGATGAGATTTAAATTATCTAAAATACACTGGTTGATTGGCAGAAATTCAACACTTAGCCTGGACTTTAAACTTTTAATATACAATTCGCTTTTGAAGCCAATATGGTGTTACGGTATTCAGTTATGGGGCACTGTTTCAGCTTTCAATATAGACAGAATCCAACGAAGGCAAAACAAGATTTTAAGACTAATAACATCGGCTCCATGGTACATCAAAACTTTAAATTTGCATTGTTATTTAAATATGCCGCTAGTGATTGAAGAAATTGCAAAATACGCAGGCAAATATTTAACAAAACTCGAGTCACATCGTAATCCGCTTGCTCGTAATATTTTGAACTTTACTGGACACATCCGTTTAAAAAAGAGGGACACAAGGGCTCTATTACTCAACACTCCAGATGGGATTTCTTAAAAATACTTTTTTTATACTTTTTTATATTTTTTTTTTCTTTTTTGATTATCACTACTTATGTATTAATTATAACTATTAACAAGTTTATGTCCGACAGTGGTCGGTCCTAATAATTATATTTTAGATTTAAGATTTGAATACTTATTGTTAGTTCATATTTGAAGATACAATAAATAAATACATGTATTAAAAAAAAAAACCAACAACAAAACAAGGAAATCCAGAAGAAGTTATTTATAAAAATATTGTATCGAATACCAATAAGAAAAAGAGTTGAATAGTCAAAAGTTTATACATATATTTTTCAACACTTGGTGCAGTTCGAGTCAGCTGTTTCTTTAATCTTACTAATTTTTAGAATTTTTCCCGCGTACTTTTTTCGGCATCAGCTCTTTTTGAGAGTAAATTTTAAAATTTTCACAGTAACTACTCATTTACTGCATTTTACTGCAAAATTAAAAAAAGCAACCTATTACTATCAATAAAAAAGTTATACGGCAACGCTTTCGACTTTTATTTGTAAATAAGAAGTGCGCATAAAAGGGATAAATATTACAGTGTCATATATATTTATAGGGGAATACAAAGTAAGCAACACAAAATCTGAAATAGCCTTTTTATATACAACAATTGTAAAAAATTCGATTTTTAATTTATTGTGCCTACTTGGTTTAATATTTTACAAATGAAGAAACATTATTTTATTAAACAAAATAAAGGAATTCACAAGGTATTATAAACTGTTATATCAGTTATTTTATAGCTTTAAAATTTCATATGGTGCGGCCAAGGTTCTACATACTCTGTCCAAATTTCAGGTCCGTAGCTCTTACGGTTCCTGAGGAAATACCGTATGACGGACAGACGGACAGCGTAGGGAAAACAATAGGGTTCCTTTTTTCATCTTTGGTGTATAAAACCCTAAAAAGTGTGTTTGTGTGTGTCTAAAAGTCCCTAAAGAAGTCAAAAAAAGCAAAAAGTTTATGTTTACAAAATGCACAATTGCACAGCTTAAGTTTACTAGTCAAAATTATTGAGCAAACTTAACAGGTTTGTGTAAATAAATTTCTATAAAATTTTCGACATTGTATTTACGAGAGTGTAAAAATGTACAATTGCACATTTTGCGAGACTTTTGAACAGTCTCATGAAAACCCTTAATCTCTAATGAAAAGAATTTAGTAGAATTAAGGGAAAATAGTTGTATAATTAGATTATTGAAAAGCCAAATGACGAATTGCACGAGCACCAACGCCGATCATGTTAGTGATTATGAAGAAATACAGCCTGGTTTACTATTTCTTAATGACTATAATGATACCGTATTGATTGATAACCAGCCGATTCCACTAACGGGTACATTCATTATAAAGCATCATAATTCGACTATAGAATTACACGATAAAGTGTTTTATGTGCAAGAAACAACCTAGCTTGAACCGTTGCCAGCTATTTTACAGCAGATAACAGCTAAAGATCTGTTGGAAGAAATTTTATCCTTGGAGATGATTAAAGATCTTGAGATACAAAACAGAAATAGAATTTAAAAAATTAATCTGGTCAATAAAATTGGTTTCACCTTTTTCACAAAAACAAGTTGAACAACCTGAAGACAGAAAAACGCCTAAACCCATGCAGACGGGGACGTCAGCACTTGAGAAGGGAGGAGTTAACACCCCAAATGTTGCAATTCCACAACAAACAGTTTTGTTCATCGAAAATAATTAATTTCCTGATATTTAATTTGCTGATACTATCTTTCCTATTAACCAACAAGTTCATCAAAATTTAATAAACTAATTTTTGTTGATTCTTGCGTCTAGAATATTTTAAATGGAATAACAGGAAATAGTCAAATTCTGTTGCATCGTCAAATTAAGACTAAAAGCATAGGTAACATTATTTTTAAGTTTTAGTTTTTAAGTCAGTCTGTTTTTGTAATTAAAAGTGAAAGTTGATTAAATAAAGAAAAAATAAGAAATAAAAAAATTTATTTTATTTTTTTATGGGAAACTAATAAAAAATCCCTTAACTTACACAATAATAATTTCTCATATTCCATTTCATACAAAATTTGCGTTAAATAGCTGATGTTGATAACAAAACTCTACCCCAGTAGATAGACTTGGGTGCTGATGAAGTGCGTGGCTGCACAGAAAAATATCGGTATTTCCTTTCCCCAAGCTAATAAAGTCTAAGTTTAATTTTTCTTCTCTTCTTTAGAAACACATTAATTAATAAAAATATTTCATTCAATAAGAATTGCAATTACTGAACTTAAGCCTGACTAAAAATTATTTCTGATTAAAACTCACTACGGTTCAAATAAAATCTAAATATGTCTCACAAAATATATTTATTATTTTCTCATTCTTTCGTGAAAATAAAAAAACAATACAAATACTCTCATACAAGAACGAATAGAGTAAACTATTTTTTTCATTTTCCGTCCTGTTACAAATTCGTAACAATTTTTACTAAATGAACAAACCTATTATTATTTGAAATTCTGAAGGCATAACTCTACGTCTCCACCTGGCATGAAATTTTGCTGTCACTTCAAGTTATAACAGTTGTTAAAACAAATGCACTAACAATAATGTTATAACTTGAAAAAAGCATTAACTTGACCAGTCTACACTGAATATTAACTTAAGTTAATAGGTGTGTTTTTTTACTTTTGCAGTAAAATGCAGTAAATGAGTAGTTACTGCAAAAATTTTTAAATTTACTCTCAAAAAGAGCTGTTACTGAAAAATACGGACGGAACGGAAAAATAGTAAAAATTAGTAAGATTAAAGAAACAGCTGACTCCTATTCCATATAGTGTTGAAAAATATATAAATTTTTGACTATTCAACTCTTTTAATTATTGGTACTCGATACAATATTTTTATAACACGAACAATCTAAGAATAAATTTTGTAATTTATTTTATGTATTATTTGTAATTAATTTCTTTTTTATTTCCTTGTTTTGCTGTTGGTTAAATTAATCCTCACAAAAACATAACTGTGAAAAAAGGCCAAGTTCCTTTTCAAAATTTCTGCCATTAAAAGTAGTGAGATACAAATTTTGACCAAGTTCTTGTTTGGCACAATACCTATCACTGTAATATGCTATGCATTATATAAATTTGTAACTGTAAGACTGTCACATAATTTGTAGATAATCTGCGAACTTGACAACATTTTCCCCGATATAAAGAAATAAATAAATTCAGTGAAAGGTTTCCTACGGACATCAGATATGTAATTCAATACGAACTTTAGTAGGCTATATAAAATATAGTTTGGCATTTTTTTTCGCTTTTGACGTTTTTTAATTTTGATGTTTTTTTATTTTGGCAATTTTTTTTCATTTTGGAAATTGTTTTTTGTGATTTTTTCCGGTTTTTGGATTTTTTTCCATTTTGGCCATTTTTTAGTTTTGAAATTTTTTTTCTCGTTATGGCGTTTTTTTGGTTTTTTTTTGTTTTTTGTTTTGTTTTTTTTTAATTTTGGCGATTTTCGGTTTTTGGAGTTTCTTCATTTTGGCAACTTTATTCATTTAGGCGCTTTTTTTTAGTATTGACACTTTTTTTCATTTTGGCGACTTTTTTCGGTTTTTGGCGATTTTTCAATTTGGCGTTTTTTTTTTAAATTTGGTGATTTTTTTCATTTTGGCGATTGTTTTCATATTAACAATTATTTTGTTACTGGAGCCTTTGTCGCGTTTGGTGATTTTTTCGGTTTTTGGCGTTTTTTTCATTTTGGCGATTTTTTTCATTTGGATGATTTTTTCGAATTTTGCGACTTATTTTAGTGTTAGAATTTTTTTTTTATTTTGGCGATTTTTTTTGTTTTGGCGTTTTTTTGTATTTTTGGCGATTTTTTTTTGGTTTGCCGATTTTATAATTTTCAGATTTTTTAGTTTTACCGTTTTTGAAAATTTCAAGAGTTTACCTCTTACGGTTTCCAAGATTTGCTATATTTGTTGTCAAAATTACACAGTCAAAATTGCATTAACTGATGGACTTTAATTTAAATTTTACAAATTTCAAGTGTAGCGAAAACAATATTGTTTTCGCTACGCTTTCCGTCTGTCCGTCACACGGTATTTTCTCAGGAACCGTAAGAGCTACGGACCTGAAATTTGGACAGAGTATGTAGAACCTTGGCCACTACATCAACAAATACATGAGAATTAGAAATTAAAGGGTGCTCCAAAACGAGCGACGAAAAATTTTAAAATCTCATGTAATATACATACAATTGTATGTATAATTGTATGTATATGTATATTGACACTTGTATTTTTATATAGACTGCAACAATTAACATTAAAATATTAAAAAATTTAAATTAAACCAAAAAAAAATCGCCAAAAATTTAAAAAAAAATCGCCAAAATTAAAAAAATCGCCAAAATTAAAAAAAAAAATTTCTAACACTAAAATAAATCGCGAAATTCGAGAAAATCGCACAAAAGCAAAAAATCGCCAAAATGAAAAAAACGCCAAAACCGGAAAAAATCGCCAAAACACGAAAAGGCGCCAAAACCAAAATAATTAATTGTATGAAAAAAAATTTCCAAAATGAAAAAAAATCTCCAAAATGAAAAAAAATCGCCAAAATTAAAAAAATCGCCAAAACGAAAAAATTGCCAAAATTAAAAAAAAGCGCCAAAAAACAAAAAAAAAATGCTCAAAACGAGAAAAAAGTGCCAAAACTAAAAAAATCGCCAAAACCAAAAATGTTATATGTTATATGGAAAAAACGCCAAAATTAAAAAAACGCCAAAAACTTAAAAAACCAAAAAAAAGTCGCCAAAACGAGAAAAAATGTGCCAAAACTCAGAAAGCGCCAATAAATTGAAAAAACCCCAAAACTAAAAAAAAGCTTAAACCCGAAAAAACCCAAAAACGAAAAAATACCCAAACTATAGTTTATATTGGCTAAAGTTCGTATTCAATTACATATCTCGTGTCAGTACGGAACCCTTCGTGCGCGGGTCAAAGTCGCACTTCACTGAATTTATTTCACCTTTGGTGTACGGAACCCTAACAAGTATGCATTATTCTCTTCTTTTTTAGAAAGGTAAACATATTGCCAAGTTAGCAGATTATCTACAAATTATATGACACTCTTACAGTTACAAATTTATATAATGCATAGCAAGGACTTGGTCAAAATTTGTATCTCACTACTTTTAATTGCCGAAATTTTGGAAAGAAACGGCCTTTTTTCACATTTATGTTTTTGTGAGGATCTGACTACTTTTTGAAAGGTTTTCTTAATAAAGCTTATTAAACTTTAAATTTCCAGTATGTTATAGTTCTATTCATAAGGACTGCGTAAGTTTAAAAGGGCAGAATAGAATCATCAGATTAGAAATATGTAAAATATAGTGTACGTTTTAGTGGAAGTGACCCCACCTATTTTCTAAAGTCTGCTTAGAAGAAGTACTTTTGAAAATGCAAAATTAAAGGACAGTGTACTGTGTTTGTTTATTTAGCTTTATTCTGCCTACCCGTACTTTGCCGGCGCTCATAAACGCCACTGGCCAATTTTGATGAAGGCAGTTGAATGCCTGTTTTATTTTATTTTTTATTTGCAGAGCTGGTGAAAGCTCTATTTATTAAAACACTTTGCCAGTTAAAGACAGGATCAATCTGTGTTCTTTATTTAAAATTTTTCTTTCTTTTATACTAATTTAACATTTTCCAATACATGATAATTTGTTATTGTTTATTCCAAATACATTCCAATTTAATGTAATTTTCTACTAAATACTGTTTGTGTAAAATAACGTAATTTAACTTAATACTAATTTTACTTATCCTAGTCGACTTTGGATACCCTATCTTATAATTAACTACATACTAATTATATTTAAATGTGAGATACTTTACATAGCATAAGCATATTTAGCATAAGTGAAGTGCGCGTGTAAAGTTTCAATAGAGTAGCTTGTGTTTTAAATATTTTCTAGTTGGTAACTTACCTAAGTCAATTTTTTTTTCAAAATTTCAGTTCTCTGCCGTTAAACATTGATCTAAGTTTTTATAAACATGGCCCCACATCCCTAATGTAACAACCAGTGCTTTCTGATTTTTCCTGTACGCAACTTAACTTAAGGGGTATCGAATTTAAACTCTCTTGTTCAAATTCTAGCTTAAAATATTATGGCTGTTACCCCACTCTCCGTCAATTTCTTAAAGTCAAGATTTTGTTATGAGCAGCGCTCAATTATCATCCTCCTCTTTTTAAGATGATAGTTTTAATTTAAAGTTTCAGTTAAAAGCTTCAGTACAATATTAGCGTGGCCCCGGTTTAAATATTTTGGCTTTTTAGATTTTTCTAGTTGGTTTCTCATCTTGACCTACTGACGTATCAAATTTCAGCTCTCTAGCGCAAATTTCATTATTTTATTTTTATGGCGTATTCCTGCCCACTTTTTTAAAAGAAAAATTTTTTTAGTCAGTGCCAATCATACGTGTCAAGTTTAGATGGAAACGGACAATAATATCTACATAAGTAGTATAAATCTGCTGATCCGAAGTACATGAAAGAAGAGACTTAAATTTGATTGTCAAGTTAACTCCCACTTTTTTAAACGAAAATTTATAGCCTTTCATTATTAAAACATGTATGTCAAATTTCAATAAAACTGCTTAAGCCAACGATTTAAATTTCATGTTTTAGTTATAAACTTAATGGGCGCAGCCCTGCTCTTATAGCTATATTTTCCTGGCTTTAAGATTTTTCTAGTTAGTTTCTAGCATAGAAATACTTGTCTATCAAATTTCACCTCATTAACGAAAATTTAAATTTTTTATTCTTATTTGCGTGATCAAGCTCAATTTTTCAAACTCAAGATTTTTCTTTTCTCTCCTGTTGAGTGTAATAATGAATACATAACGTGTAATAATGAATACATAAATAGTATATTTAAATGATCCGAAGTACATACATGAAATAGGAATGCAAATTTTGTGGGTTTTTAACTCCCATTTTGCTTAAAGAACATTTATAACCTTGTATTATTGCAACATGTAACCCAAATTACAATAAAATCGCTTGAGTTAAACGCATTGGATTTTTTTTTAATTTTGAGCTTTTTGGGCGGCGGGGCTACGTCCTTGGCTATAATTTTCAGGTTTTCATATATTTTTAGCTAGTTCGTAATCTAGATCTACTTCCTTATCAAATTTCAGCTAACTAGCGCAAATTTTAATTATATTTTATGTACATATGGGCAGTTCGCAGGAGACGGACGCGACATTCGTACGCTTTTATTTGAGCAAAAAACAAGAAAGGAATGGAAAGATCCAATATATATATATATATTGTTACGTTTAAATTTTATTAAACGTGTGAGTTCTTTTGATTGCTCAAAAATAAAAATAAATAACAACACGATTTTCTTATTTGCAACTGAACTTCCTTTTATTCTTGACTAAACCAATTACAACTCGTCTTTTCTTATTTACTTCTTAACGTTATTATCCACGGCACGATGTCTTTTACTTTCAACGATGTTCACTCTACTAAATTCCAATTAGCACTGACTGACTTGTTCGTTCACAACACAACTGAACTTCACAACTGACTTATTCACGACTGACTTGCCATTGGTTGCGTTGTGCTTTTTATACTGTGCACCAATACCACTAGAAGTTTCAAGCATAGTCCAGACGATCATTATCATCTTAAATGTTGTTTGCTAAGTGCCCAATTAAGTTCATGTGGTAACTATGTACATACATGTGTATATGCATACGTGTGTACATCATTAAGCAATGCGTGGTGGTTGTTTACCTTTTGCCTTTCGTTTGAGTTGACATGTATCTATGTGTGTAAATATGCGAATCTTCTTATTAAGCAGACGCTTTTTGTTGTTGCTTTTGCTTGTTTACGTGTTACGCATGCTTATGTAGTTTTTTGCTACAGTGTTTGCTCGCGAATATGTGTGTACGTTTGTTGCTTTAGTTAAATACTTCTAGATAGTTCTTTGCATTAACCCTGTAGGAATCTTTTTACGTAACAATATATATATATATATATATATATATATATATATATATAGTGTTTTAAAGCAATGAAAAGGAGTAGTATATTTGAGAAAAAATTCTGGGTGATATCAATAACATAGTAAAAAGATATAAGCAAATGTGATGTACGAGTATTCGTATTTATATTCCCCAAATTCAGGTGAATACGAATAAATAAATAAATGCGTAAATCCTAAACGAAATTTAAATAAATGGATAAAAATATTAGTTTGAACGAATCCATTAAATTTTTATACATTTCAAATGGTATTTAATGACGATCATTAACATTTTAAGTAGTTTTTTATTATTATTATTAACTTTAACTACGCCAACAGAAGTATGAAGTTCTTTTTCATAACAAGTTTTTAATATTTCACATTGCAGGCGTAAATAGAACCCCAATTTAATGTCTATAAATTTCATATATAATATTCGTATTCGTATTCGCGAATATTGTTTCAAATATTCGTATTCGCGAATATCATCATTCGTTACATCACTAGTATGTACATATGTAGAACAAGAATTTAAAAATACATGCGTTTTTATGCTTCTTTAGATCGTTCCAAAATTCTATATAAGAGGCTCTTATTAACATTTTCAAAGACTTCTCTAATTGATCTTTGAGAAGGAAACCCGATAGTGTTAAATCGTTAAGCGAAATGTTTATTCTGATTTAAACAGCAATATAAGATCATTGCGATGTCTTCGATGGCACATCCTTTGGAGTGCATATTTTGTTTTCTTCCCGACGAAGTACTTTATATTTAACTTATGCTTAGTTCTTATTTTTTCTTTTAAACTTTTCTTTAATAAAATATTAATTCTGTGTCAAATTGAGGGATCTACTGTGTAATTCGAAACAAAGGAACTGATTTTGAATTTTAATGTTTATAACATGAAAGTTCGAAATCATTTTCTTTCGTTTTGAATTACAAGGTATACCCCTGAGATTATCATATATTTGCAAATAAATTGAAGGTAAAATGAAACTGAAAAACCAAAATATATTGGTCATACCATACCATGAATAACTATTTAATAACTTGTAAGTAGAGCTGGGTCCAACTCGTTCATTCGTTCATTTTTGCCACAAACCTATGATCAAACCCATGTAATTTAAATGGTAAAAATGAGCGAATGAACGAGTTGGACCCAGTTCTACTTATAAGTAAAGAACTTAAAGTAGCAAATTATTAAAAACTCTCTCTCTCTCTCTCTTGTTTTTATCTTCACATTAATTTTTATAGATCGAAATCTGTCAGCACGTCTTAAAGAATCCTATACGTTTAGTGCAAAATTCCACAACCGACGTTGTTTGGTTGCATCGTCTTAAAAAACTTCTCGATTTGTGTATCATACAATTAACAACTATACAGCAAAGTTCGCAGGCCATACCACTAAGAATGCTGGAGACATTTACAGCTGAATCATCTATAGAACGTTATGTGGAAAACGAACAATTAATACAAACATATTTAAATCATATATTTCGTTATTTAGTGGATCAAGATTATTACAAACGTCTGCGTAATTTATTGGAGTTAAAATGTCCCCCATTGGATGGTGAGACCCTGCATCCACCAAATCCATTCTCAGAGACTATATTGCAATTAATGCTTAGACCATTATTGTTAGCCCCCAAAACGGCATTTGGTATTTCCTACGGCAATGTTGTTTGTCAATCTTTTACGAAGTACATATTGGCAATGCCATTTACCGACTGTGTGCGTTATTTTTTAATACCCAGCTTTTCTGAATGCGCCGAATTCCCTTTCGAATATTTACTGAAGACATTACAGCGATGCACTCGATCAGAACTGCCTGAAAAAATGCAAGTCGATAGTAGTCCGGTGGTTACGTTTACCGGTGCTTCAGCTGCTGAAAGTCTTAATAGTTCAACAAATTCCGATTCGTCTTCCGGGGTAAAAGAGTATACTAATGTGAAAAGTCAGGAACCAGCGAGGATATTTAGTACATTTTTATTACATTCTCTATTGATGTTGGATCGGAAACAATTGAGTAAGTTTTTGAAAGATTTTTAAAAGCGAATTAATTTTGTGTTTGTTTTGCAATATCCTTAGGCTCCCTTCATGCCAAATCATTGTTAGGAGATTATATAAAAGTTATTGCTGAAGTATCTCCAAAGATTTTACAATTACCCAAATCGTCTTTAAAGCATGGCAGTCATCATCAATGTCATCATGGTCTGGCTAGCGAGGACTCATCGTCCGAAGATGAAAGCGATGATGAAGAGGATCGGGTTAAAAATAATCGCACTATACAATCTATGGATACAATGGATGTCGCTTGTTCGATACCCTTATCGGATAAAGAAAAAGAAAGCCTTTTGGAATGTATAGAACTTTTAAATCAAGGCGAACGTGTACACTGCATATTAGATCATATAGAGGAATATCTAAAAGATGAAGCCGTACTCTATGGACTTTGCGAAATTTGTCATAATTTAATGATTTATAACAAAATGTCCATGTTCGAATACAAGTAAGTTCAGTTGGAATTTTTAAATTGGCTTCATCAACGATTTGTATTTTATTTCTTAAAGGCTTTTATATACTTTGGCCTTCATGCCAAACTTTATACGTGCCGTTTGGTTTACTTTGATATCACAATCAAAACAACAGGGTTTTAATGCACCATTAACATTGATTTCGAAAGGAGTTGTTCGTAAGTATTAGAAACTTCATCATACATATTTTTGAGTTGTTAATATTAATTAATTTTTCAGCTAAGCACACTGGTGCTGAATCATTTGTGCCTTTGTTGGCCACATTTTGTATGCTCTTCGGACGTCTTTTACCTACTCTTCATGATGTAGAGTTTTGTGATGACAAACTTTTAATAGAGAAACCTCTACAGTTAGCTCTACATGTGCGCCTTATGCCGTTTTCTTTGGCAGAAATAGTGCAATTATCAAAGACCTTAAAAGAAGTTTCATTGGGTTTAGTGGAATTGGCTTTTCCTGAAACACGTTCCAATCTTAATCAACATTATCGCTTTGTTTTGGGTCGTTCCGATTCAGATGACAAAAAGATTAAGCAACAAAAACAAATATGGTCGAATCTTTTGAAAGTAGTTGTGTTTGTACTAAATCAAATACACACCCGCGACTTAAGATTGGGTTTCTGTCCGGAGTCTCATTGGACGGTCACACGACTTGATTTGCCCCTTGATCGTCCGGCTGATTTACCTTTAACTCGCGGCAGCCGCACACGTGGCATTAGACCATTTCAACCCATACGCGATTTTACACGCGAAGATTTTGAAAATGGTCCTCCTATGTCAACGAAGCAAATACGTTCGATAACGATTTTGAGAGAAATTCCTTTTGTGGTGGCTTTCAGTAAACGTGTGGGTATTTTACAGGGCCTCGTAGCAGCTGACAAAATGCGTATTCAAGGCCATTTACAGGCGTTTCTGCAGGGACCATCTATAACATTGACTGTACGAAGAACACATCTGTATGAAGATGCCTATGATAAACTGAGACCAGAAAATGGTAGGTGCAAGTACTTATTTCATAGTTATAATATAAAAACAGAATTTTAAATACATACACATATCTACATACATACATATGTATATTATTTTGTGGCAGAACCTGATTTACGATTGAAATTCCGTGTTCAATTTGTTTCATCATTGGGTTTGGATGAGGCGGGCATTGATGGAGGCGGCGTTTTTCGGGAATTTTTATCGGAATTGATCAAAACTGCATTTGATCCTAATAGAGGATTCTTCATGTAAGTGTAGAACTTATACTATTGTATTTTTTTTATGTTTTATCAAACGATTACACACACACAGAAGTCAAATTATATTATTTTTGAATAAAAGTATGTACATACGATCTTCTTAATCGGTTTGTTGCAATTAAAAATACTGTGCTGTTTATGTTCTCTGTTATTTCTAAACACGTACAATATTAATTATAAAATTTTAAGTTTTTGATAAATTTTCTGTTAAAATCGCTCCACCGACAGTTTCTGATAGACTGGTCATAAAAAATCACAAGTGTGCAAAAATTGCACTGATAGCATGCAAACCGGCCATGCGCATTGAACTTTTAAAAAATGTTATAAACCATTTTTGTTTAAAATAAATCGCACAAAATTTTGTATGTATGTACATAATTTAGCCCTAACTATGGCCTATCAAGGTCCTTTCATGGGATGAAAAAAAGTTTTTTGGAAAGGTTTTTTTCAACTGCTCTCGCTAAAAATTGGATAGATATATGTAATTATCAGGGAAACCAGAAATATGCTCCAAAAAAAGTGTTTTATGCGCATTCAATATGCACTAAAAACTTCGAAATATGCACTAAAAACTCCAAAAATATGCTCTTAAAAATAACATAAATTGGATTATTTGGAAATGAAAAACTAATTTTAATTCAGCAATTCAACAAAATTTACAAAACAAGACAAAAATAAAATAAAATAAAATAAAATAAAGAAAAAGGAAACAATAAAAAAATTAACTAAGAGCGAAAATTTAACTTTACTTCAAAAGCGATCATAACTGTATTTTGAAGATCATGAACTAACTGTATTTTGAAGAATAAGATAAGGTTTTTTTTATAATTGTTATTGCAATAAACAAAAACTCTTCACTTAGCTTTTTAAATAAAATTCGCAGCCGGTCACATCTAAATAAACTTTTATACATTGAAAATATTCTTTTTCAACCACAACTGATGTAATCGGAACAGCGTGCGTCACAATTACCAAACCAAGTTTTTATTGAAATTAGCGTCCAGTGAGGATGTTAAAACACATGTTACACCTGTTTAAGTTGAAATTTGGAATATGCAAATCAATAGTATTTGTTCCAGCATTAAAATTTAGCAAAAAAAATTGGATATTTAAGATTTAAATTTTTTTAATTTTCTTGTTTCGTTTTTCTTTCACAAGACTGCTTACAAGTGAGTGAAAATTAAAAAAATTGTATTGTATTGTATGTACTAATAATTAGTACATTCTAAATTTCAACTTAAACACGTGTAGCATGTGATTTAACATCAGAACTCACAAGAAAACGTGTGAAATCGATTCGGAAGCCAGAACATGCACAATACTCTTTTTTAAAGTCTTGCTTCATAATGGTAGCAAAATATTGCTTCCCCATACTACTGTTTCTTTCACTACAAAATAAAATTTTGACAGAAAAAAGTAGCAAATTTTACCAAAAAAACATTTTTTAAATATTAAAATAATTTTTTTTTAAAAAGTACCAAAATATGCCCTAAAAACGCCAAATATGCTCTAAAAATTCGAAAAATTCTCAAAATGTGCGCGTTAGACTGAAGTATGCAAAAACATGCTTTAAAGGGTAAAATATGCAAAAATATGCACTAACAAATCGATGCCAGAATTCATTAAAAGTTCTGAAACGGATAAATATCTTAATTCCGGATTGATATATCAGACAAGAAAAAACATGCAATTGCATATGTGTGGTTTCCCTGGTAATTATAATCCGTTTCTATTATTTTATAGGGTAAGCTCTGTAGACTATATAAACTCTAGTTTCGTTGAGATACATTCAGTGGATATTTTCCAAATACATAACTAAGTCCCGGTTCGCACGTTTCAACTTTTGTTGCTCCTCTCGTAATTCAGCTGTTTGAAAGACGGAGACGGAAATATCTCTCTTTTTCTTACAGGTGAATTATAGTTGAGCAAAAAAATTCGAAGTTTGTGAACCGGGATTAAGTCCCAATTCATACACTTCAACTTTTGTTGATCAACTCGTAATTCAGCTACAAGAGAAACGGAGAAGCAAATACAAATATCTCTTTTTTTCTTAGAGCTGAATTACGAGTTGATCAACAGCAGTTGAAGTGTGTGAACCGGGACTTAGTCAATTTTTGCTGATTAACTCTTAACCCCCAGTTGTCACATGCCAGTAATTACTTGCATATAGTGTAGGGTTTGCCAAAAAATCGCGAAAATTAAAAAACCGCGGTTTACGGTTTTAAAGTTCGTTCAGTTTTAAGAGTTTAAAAATAGATATGTATGCTGGAAAGATAAATGATGATTTCAAAATAATCACCCCTATCGTGAATAACAAGTGGAATTTCTCCTTACGAGAAATTTTCATTCCCCTCGAAAAAAAATGCTTTCGTGATTCTCCTGTGAAATTTTTCCCCGCTATGACGTGCATGTAAAAAATTGAAGAATATTTGTAAAGCTTAAAAATTAATTGAAAATCGGACAAATTTAAGGCCCTAATTTTGTAAAACGCAACACCCAACGTTGAAAAATTTTATATGGAAAACATTTAAATTACAAAAACAAAATAAATACAAAATTTGTCAACGTTGTTGCGTTTTACAAAATTAGGCCCTAAGTTTAATAACAAGAAGCATAAAAATTTTGGGTTCTAAATGAAATTTATATAACTTCAAAGTTGTGTTTTTAAATATTCTAGGTGCAGGGGAAAAAATTCTTTAGTATAGCACCGTGATGCACCACCATGAAATTTAGTATGTGTGACTCAAAGAGATTCAAACTCTATGAAAAAATATTTTGTTGGGAATTCAGTCTACTGCAGGCAGTTGCCGAGTAAACATCTTTTTCTCGTGACGATTGTGTGCTTTACCGTTCTTGTGCTATCGCGTGTTTTTTCTTAGTTTTTGCTTATCTCTTTAATGTTAACGGAAGTTTCATATTTTAATTTTTTTTTGTATGGTATTTAAAACTTTTAGTTTTTGGATAAGTGAGTTTTCCTTTTAAAGTAAAATGGAAGGGGTATATCCCCCGAACTTCAACCGACTTCGAGACTTAGACCCATCTACCAGCAAAAGCAAAGGCAATAAAAATAAAAGACTACGACCTCATGACTTCCCCTCATTACCAGAAAAACCCAACAATGATAATCATCTTCTGCGCTACTTAGTTGCTGCAGCCGTTTCACTAACAAACAATGTCGACCCTCGGCCCTTATCATCATACAACGTTTTCCAGGTAGAACGTGGACTCAATTTTATATCAAAGGATCGTCTTGAAGTAAATGAGGTGAGACGTGGTGATCTTCTTATTAAGCTTGCTGATAACACAACTGAAGAGAAATTCTTAAACGCTAAATATATAGATTGCATTTCCTAATCCCAAAAACTGATTATTCCATGGCATACCGTATTGTTGATAATTCATGGGTACTTGATATTGGGGGTAATGTAGAGAAGAATATTGTTGATGATGAGACATATTTAGGAGCTGTTGATAATTTTCAAGAGATGTCTGCGGTTGTTCTTGATTTCTGTCACGGCTTACGACCACTTGATCCTGCACACTATGATTTTTGACATGATCCAAAAAGGAGTTTTGGTATTTACATATATACCTTATGGCATCTTTTACACTGATAACCTGAAGAACTCATTTTTAATTATTTTATTATTATTATTTCACTTTAACACAGTTGCTGATGATGGTTTTAAATACAATAAAGTACTGATGTGTTGGTTAGAAAACTTGGCGTATTTATACGAAAATTAGTAGCAGTATCCTTGCAGCATATTTACTTTTTGTTTCTCTGCTGATGACTGTACTTAATTGAAACTTTGCTACTTTAAAATAATCGTAGACAGAAAAATGATTACGTCGCAAAATATAAATGTATTCCACAAAATATTTTACGCACAAGCATCCTCAGTCATACATACAAATACACATATATACATACACATACAAATATACATAAATACATACATACAATCAAATATATTTCTTAAACAAATAAATAAATACCAGCGACAAACAAGCTGGATCATCCACACACAAGTATTAGGGTGTTCATTATACATGAGAAAATTTTATACATAAATAAAATAATTAAATAAATTGTTTATTAAATATTTTATTTATAAACAATTTATTAGCGTGAGGAAATCATACATACATTCTCCCGATTCATATGAGAATCGCGTAGTAGTCATCAAATCTATTTTCTCTGATATTAATGATATAGTATTACGCTAACAAATTTCTACAGTCTGGCAACACTGGGAATTTTCCCTTTGGTATTAGAAAATAATAATCATGTTTTGCCGTCGGCATTTGAAAAAAATAAAAATGTGTTTTGTCGTCGGCATTTGAAAAAAAAAATAAAATTGTGGTTTGCCGTTGGAATTTGGAAAAAATAATAATCGTGTATTGCCGTCAGCATTAGGAAAAATTATCATGCATTGCCGTAGGCATTAGGAAAAATTAATAATCACTAGTTCACCATTTGTATTAGGAAAAATCATTTTCATGATTCTCCTGTCGGCATATACACTTGTGAAATCTTAATCTTATAAAACCCCTTAAACCACACCCACAAAAAAAATCACCCGTTATCACAATTAATATTACCCAAAAAAAAATCACTCGTTCCCACAAAGTTAATGTAAACAAAAAACTCCTTATGTAAACAAAAACTTGGACGGACTTATTGAACCACCCTTGCAGGTATCAAATTTCACAAATTTCTAAGAATTTAAGAATTTTCAAATTTTAATTACCCAAATTTAACAATTTTAGCCACAATTTTGCAAGTTTAATTGGGGCAGAATGTCCAGTTCTCTACTACTTATGTATAATAGCCCTTTTAAACCGCATTAATTTTATGTGGATATAAAGTGATTTTGAAAGCTTCTTTGCATGTTTCAGCCTTTAATAAAAAATTTTCAGAGATACGGTACGGATACATTCTACAGTAACTAAATGGCTCACGTGGCAGGAAGCTGTCGGATACTATATTTCTATTAACGTGTGTTTGAAGTGTACGTTAAAACAAAATTTTCATACAAAATCTGGTTTTAACGTGCACTTGAAGCACACGTTATTTTCTGCATATGGGGGCAAGTTTTTTTACTTTAAAATTTCTTTCATTTTATTAATAGGAATATAGTATCCGACAGCCTTCTGCCTAAATTGACATTTGTGCACACATAGTATTGCTTTCTTGTTAACAATATATACCAATTAGAGGCTTTCGTTACTTTAACACCTCAAGTTGAATTAATTAAAGATGTGGTAAAAAATAAATTAAAATATATGCAACAAATTGTATCAAAATAGTTCTAACAACTAAAACTTAGAAACTGAATATTCCACAAACAAAATAGCAGCATTTAAATGAGTACCAATAAATAACTTCATTTTTATTACATGAAATTTTTCCAGAAAAAATCGTCAAAGACTTACCTTTGACAATTTAAAAAGAAACATTTATACATTAGACAAAGACTTACCTTTGACAATCATTAATGTACGTAAATAAAAGTTCGACTGAACTTACTCGTATTTTGTATTCCATATGTTTTGACAAAATATTTGTTAAAAAAGCATTAAAGCTGAGTTTTTTATGTTTTTTAAGTTTTTAATATCAAACTGTTTGCTAAGAAAGCAATGAAGCTGATTTTTTTAAGTTTCTAATGTTCTTAAATGGTGAAAAAAATTTGATAAATGCATATTTTATTAGTTTTAAATACATATTTTTATATTTTTACTGCATATTTTATGTACATAAACCGTGATTTTAAATGCATGAAAATCCTTTCCCTAATTATGAATTTCATCATATATCGTAATAAATTAGATTTGATGACTACTACGCGATTCGCATATAAAGTATATATGTAAGTAGAAGAAATAATGTAGATTGTCATCAGTCTGCTCTGATATCTCAACAAGTGACAACCTATTTTCATAACAAAAATTTCTAAATTGTTTGAAATCTAAAAACTATAAAAGTAATAGAACTAACTACTGTTTGTTAAAAAAGTTAACAGTGTATAAAAAATAATCAAATAAATTGTTTATAACTGAAATAAATTGTTTTTAAATAAAATAATTAAATAAATTGTTTATAAATAAAATAATTAAATTAATTAATAAACAAATAAATAATTAAATAAAATGAATACTACAAGTTGTACCATCTGCAATAGTCTTTATGACTCAAACAAAACTAAATCAGCATATGGAAACGCACTCATATGCTAACCAATCAAAGGCTGTCCTTGGAACTAGCAAGCTAAATCTTCAAAAAAATATTGTGAGAATTGTGATGAGATGATCCCATCAAATGGTTATATGGCTCATGTCAGAACCACAAAACACAAAAACAGTTGTCACCAAGAACGGATTGATGATTTTCTCACTAAAAGAGTAAGTAACTTCAATGGGAGGATCGCGACATATATGCTCCTCAACAAAAATGTGGGTGTCTTGTTTCCGGAGGAGTTTCTGAAATCTGAAGAGAGCTCCATAGTAAAACAACTCCATGAATGTAGTAGGATACATACTACATTTAAATTTAATATGGAGCTCACATGTGATTATATGAAGATGGTGAATGATGAGATGAATGTTTCCCAACTTGTACATATTTCGAAAATGATGTTGGTGACTTTGTCTGATGACATAGAAGACATGTACAAGAAATAGAGGGAGGAGCTAAGAGCCAAAATGGAAGAATTTCAAGAGAGGGATAGCAGATGGACTTTGACTTCAATAAATTTCCTTGAAGTTAATATAAACAAGGCGTCCATAATAAGAGGATCGAGCTTTATACCTCACCCAACAAATATTGCAATGAAACGTGCATGCATAAATGTTGAGAATAATGGCATTTATTGCTTTAAATAGTGTGTAATTGCCGCTTTAAATGTAAATAGTGGTCTGAATCCTAAACAACGGAAAAACTGTAGAAATTACAATATTGCAAACATTTCTGATGAGAATATTAATATAGGAGCAATTGCATTAAATTTTGAAGGCCTGGAGTTTCCACTCCCATTGAAGCAGATAAAACAATTCGAGAATCAAAATGATATGAGCATAAATGTATTTGGTCACAATGGAACATCGCTTATAGGACCATACTACAAAAGGAGAAAAACACATTCATATTAATCTATTATTGCTCCAGTCCAATAAGAACTTCCACTATGTGCTCATCAAAGATATATCAAAGTAAGTTTCATTTGTGCATTTATGCAAAATATATTCTCTATTTAAAAAGTTACTTCTAATTGTTATATTAATTTACATATTATTTTATTTTTCTCTCTTTAGACTTCTTCGTTCCAGTATAACCTCTCACGTTAATAAGATTTATATCTGGAACACCTGCCTTTATCATACACATGATGCTTATGTGTACAGTCAACATAAACATTTTTGTGGTAATAAAGTCATGAGGATGTCCGAAGATGGATCTATTATTAAGTACAAAAACTACTACAAACTGCTAGATGTACCATTTGTAATCTACGCAGACTTCGAGTCTATTTCAGAAAAACTCCACGATCCTGTAAGTAAAAGCACTACAAATGTACAGAAACACCATGCGTGTGCATTCGGCTATTTTATTAATTGTAGTTTTAAGAAGAAAAATAACTTATATAGACATTGTTTTGGTGAAGATTCGGCAAATGTATTTATCAAAAAAATAGTTGAAGATTGTACAGATATCTATCTAAATTATTTACTAAAAGTTAAGAAAATGTTCATGACCCCAATAGAAATAGCTCAATATAATAATGCAAAAAATTGTCATATATGTAAGAAAATATTAAATAACGATAAAGTTAGAAATCATTGTCATCTTACGGGGAATTATGGTGGGGCAGCTCATAGCGAATGTAATTTAAATTATAAAACAACTCACTTTATACCGCTTATTTTTGATAATCTTTCTGCATATGATATGCATCTTTTTTTCAAAGAACTTTCTACTACAAAAAATGCCACAATAAAAGTGATTCCCCAGAACACAGAACGTTATATTTCTCTTTCAATTTTCATAAGTTTAAATGCAAGACATGGATTCCAAATAGTATTTATAGCCTCTAGTTTAGATACGTTACGTTACGTGGCTTCGAGTTTAGATACGTTAACAAAAAATCTTGATAGCAATGATTTTAATACTATTCGAACATGTTTCGTTGATGAAGCTCATTTCAACATGATTAGAAGAAAGGGTGTATTTCCGTACTCTTACATGGATTCCATGACTAAGTTTAAGGAAATTAAACTCCCTAGTAGAGAAGAGTTCTTCAATATTCTAACGAATGAAGAATGTGATGTAGTCGAGTATGAAAATGCTCAAAAAATGTGGAGAGAGTTTAACTGTAAAACCCTCCTTGACTATACTGAACTCTACTTAAAGACAGATGCTCTTCTTCTAACTGACGTGTTTGAAAATTTTAGGAAAATTTGTAGAGGTATATCCGATTGAACCCCTCTCATTATCCCAGTGAAAAAAAATGGAAGTCATTCTAGGGGAACTACATTTTCATTGCCTCCAAAAAATCGATATTTTTAATTTGCCGAGAGTAAGCTGAAAACCATATAGAAGCTTACTTTAGTCATACAAAACCTTGTAACTCCTCCATAGTGTTAGAAAATACTCACCAGAATTTAAAAAAAAATTATTTTTTTAAAAGAAATTTATGAACTAATTTTAGTCTAAAATTAAAAAGTTATTTTCTTAACTTTACATGAAAACACATTTTTGGGCTTAAATTCGTATAAAAAGAAACGAATTGTTAAAATAGGTAACTATTTACCATTTTTCCTAAATGAAAATATTATCATAGAACACAAAAAAGGGAATTTTTCTTAATATCGCTTCCAATTCAGTGACCAGGCATCGAAAGAGAGAACTTCTTGCAATGACAATCCTATGTAAAAATCATTAGATCGGATCGAAATTTGCACTACTTCCGCATCGTAAACTCTACAATTTCATGACTTTTTTGGAGTCTCTTTTTTTACTGGGATTATACAGCACCAGGCTTATCCTGGGATGCAATGTTAAAAACCACAGAAGTTTCACTGGATCAGTTCACTGATTCCGAAATCATTTTGCGAAACCTAATTTTATGCAGTTGACAAAATTTTCTGATGATATGTATGCGATACATTTAGAAATAATGGAACCACTATATGATAAACCCATATATGTTGGCTTTACAGTACTGGAGTTATCCAAGTGGAGAATGTATGACTTCCATTATGGCTTCATGAAGCCTAAATTTTGGAGAGAACATTTCTCTCAACTATATGGATACTGACTCGTTTATTTATTCAATTAAAACTGATGATTTTTACGATGACATCCGTAATGATATTAGTTTGAATTTTGATACGTCAGATAATCCTAGAGATAATCAATTTCGTTTGCCGCTACTCAATAAGAAGGTTTTGGGAATGATGAAAGCTGTAAACAATGGGGATATAATGACAGAGTTTGTTGGTTTAAGAGCAAAAATGTATTCTCTGTCGACTCTTCGCGTGAAACAATGGATGTAGAATAGAATGCATGTAAGATAACAACAAGAATTTAATTTTGTACTCATTTTACTTATTTAATTATTTATTCATTTATTTATTATTTACTTTTTAGTATATTAATTTATTTCTTTTATTTATTTCTGTATTTATTTGTTAATTTATTTATTGGTTATATATATATTTGTTTATGAATGTATCTATTATTTTTAATATTTTATTCATATAAAATCATGTTAAAATTGAATGGTTTAAAACGTTTATCTTTTTACCCATACCTAAATTATTTGTAAATAAGAATTAAATATTAGACTAATGATCTTTTTTCTTTCTTTCTTTTTATATCATATATTTTTATTTATACATAGAGTTAAATTTGTATTAGTACTAAGATTTTTAAGAAAAATAAGAAATAAAATATTAAAAAAAGAATTAAATATGTGAATGGTTTTTATTTCTTTATTGGCTTTACTTCGTTGGATTAAAAAGTTGTTGGTTTTCCTTATGTGCATTTTTTCCATATTGCTTAAACATGCACAGTCTTGTTTTCATGTTACTTAAACATGCACAGCATGTTTTCTTTGAGATGTTCTTCTACACAAGAGGAATTGAATATCATAATATTATGAAATTCCATTAAATTTCATCAGATATTTTCTTATCGACACTAACTGCTTTAACACCATCTGATTATTGTTTGCTAACAGAAAATAGCTGAACAGGTATCAGCTACCAGATCAGCTTTTTCAGCTATCAGATCAGCTTATCAGGACCTGGTCTGGTTTTCAGATCAGCTTATCAGGACCTTGTCTGGTTTTCAGATCAGCTTTTCAGGACCTGGTCTGGTTTTCAGATCAACTTTTCAGGACCTGGTCTGGTTTTCAGATCAGCTTAGCAGAACTTAATCTCGTTTTCAGATCAGCTTTTCAGGAGCTGGTCTGGTTTTCAGATCAGAATATCTGATTCAGATTGAGTTATCAGTTTACAAGTAGCTGGTCATTTATAACATTTATATGAATGAAGTTTCAGGTCAGATGAATCAACGAAAGTTAATCTTTTATGAGCAGTAATTTTTATTTATTTTTTTCTAAAACGAAATTCGTTTAATTCAATATCTTTGCTTATAATCAAAATCCCATATTTATCCCTCCAACATTCTCTACAAATTTCTTAAAAACTTTTCAATGAGGAATAGAGTTGGTGAAAGAACGGAACCTTGCGGTACCCCTGAATTTAGCGTGAACTCATTTGACGAGATCCCATCTATAACAACTCTTATAGTGCGATCCCTGAGGAAACTCGATAAGAATCGAGAGAAGTTATCACCGACACCAAGGGCAATACATTTTGACAAAAGTGCACCATGCCACACTCTATCAAACGCCTTGGAGATATCTAGAGCCACCATCTTACTTTCGCCAAAAATGGTGGACTGAATTACTCCATTTCTCCGAGAGGAGGGCAAGTAGGTCTCCCGTAGAGCGACCTCTACGAAATCCATACTGCCGGTCGTTGAGTAAGCTGTTGAACTCCAGATACCTTACAAGATGGAAATTCACCATATTTTCCATCACTTTGGAAAGTGCAGAACATATTGCGATTGGGCGATAATTTTCAGGGTTATTTGCTTGTCCTTTTTTAGTTATTGGATTAGCAACCTTCTTACACACTGGAACTCACCAGCATGGTACAATGTGCTGAAGAGGTTAGCTAATGGACGTGATAGCGTCGACCAGTGCTGGAATGCCATCCGGCACGGGAGACTTGTTTATGTTGAGTTCCGATAAAACCTTTTTTACTGCTCGAGCTCGAAAGAATATCTTAGGCATAGTAGTGGATACTCTCTCTAGCACAGGCAGTGGCTGATTGCTTTCCGGCAAGTACGAATTACTTGCAAATATTTCAGCTAGTAGGTTAGCTTTATCAGCTTTATCAGGCCATCCTTTAAGAGAGTGGGAATTGAAGAACTAGCATTATTCTTTACTCTTTTAACGAATGACCAAAAGGTCTTACTACCCCGAGGGGCAGCAAGAAATTTAGCACGGAGACTTTGGCACACGAAGATCTCGCCCTTTTGTGTAGCAAATCAGTATCAGCGTTTTGATTATTTCGCCAAATTCTGAATGCTTCATCTCTAGATCTGACTGCATTTTTGCATGTCTTATTAAACCACAGTTTCTCTCTGGGCTTAATCGGAAAACTTTCATTCCCATCAAAATTATACTTTCGACCATTTTTGCTATGGCATTCACATCATTGTCAAGGAAACATAGCTTTCAATTAAAATGCCGAAAAAAATCGTTGAGCTCAGCCCAACGAGCCTTTTCGTAGATGTATTTTAGTCGTATCGCTGCTGCAGGCGAAACGCTATGAAGTGCTAAGACCGAAAAGGAGGCCGAAATGTTACAGTGATGTGAATTACCGAGAGGTGCATTAAAACTCACTTCATACTTATCAGGGTGTGAAGTGAGAAAAAGGTCGAGTGTATTCTTTTGGTGCCCTTCAACACACGAAATGTGGGTTGGTTCATTCACGAGTTGCGCTAAGTGGTTATGCGCTTCGAAAAGCTCAACATATTGGCCTTCCGTAGTTGTACGGTTCGAATGGCGAAGCCATGTTGAATTGTCACAGGTTATCTAGAAATTATATGACACCCGTACGGTTACAAATTTATATAATGCATAGCATATTACAGTCATAGGTATTGTGCCAAACAAGAACTTGGTCAACATTTTTATCTCACTACTTTTAATGGCCGACATATTGGAAACTTGGCCTTTTTTCACATTTATGTTTTTGTGAGGATCTGAATGCTTTTTGAAAGGTTTTCTGAATAAAGCTTATTAAACTGTAAATTTCTAGTCTGTTATAGTTCTATTCATAATGAATGCATCAGTTTAAAAGGGAAGCCCTACATACAATAATGGGTTAGAGTGTGATATGTGCACAATTGTGTCATTACAAGAACCGACTGACTGATATACTTAATTTTTTAAGAATCATCAGAGTAGAAATATGTAAAATGTAGTGTAGATTTTAGTGGAAGTGACCCCGCCTATTCTAAAGTGCAAAATTAAAGGCTAGCATAAGTGAAATGTGCATGTAAATTTTCAATAGAGTAGCTTGTGTTTTAAAGATTTTTTAGTTGGTAACATACCTAAGTCAAAATTTCTACCGTATAACATTGATCTAAGTTTTTATAAGCATGGCCCAACATCTCTAATGTAACAACCAGTGCTTTCTGATTTTTCCTGTACGCAACTCACCTCTTAACTTAAAGGGTATCGAATTTAAACTCTTCTAGTTAAAATTCTAGCTTTAAATATTATGGCTGTTACCCCCACTCTCCGTCACTTTCTTAAACTCAAGATTTTGTTATGAGCAGCTCTCACCTATCATCATCCTCTTTTTAAGATGATAGTTTTAAGTTAAAGTTTCAATTAAAAGCTTCAGTACAATATTAGCGTGGCCCCTGCCACTCCTGGCTTAAATATTTGGTTTTCTAGATTTTTCTAGTTGGTTTCTCATCTTGGCCTACTGGCGTATCAAATTTCAGTTCACCAGCGCAAATTTAATGATTTTATTTTTATGAGTGTGCTCCCGCCCACTTTTTTAAAAGAAAAATTTTTTTAGTCATTGCCAATCATACGTGTCAAATTTTGATGCAAACGGACAATAATATCTATATAAATAGTATAAATCTGCTGATCCGAAGAACATGAAAGAAGAGCCTTAAATTTTACTGTCATGTTAACGCTCACTTTTTAATAGGAAAATTTATAGCCTTTCATTATTAAAACATGTATGCCAAATTTCAATAAAATTCCTTACGCCAACGATTTAAATTTCATGTTTTAGTTATAAACTTAATGGGCGTATCCCCGCTCCTATGGCTATATTTTCCTGGCTTTAAGATTTTTCTAGTTAGTTTCTAGCTTAGACCTACTTGTCTATAAAATTTCACCTCATTAGCGAAAATTTAAATTTTTTGATCAAGCCCACTTTTTAAAACTCAAGATGTTCTTTGGCGAGTGCTTATCTCTCCTGTTGCGTTTCGCTGGAAACGTGTACTAATAACTACATAAATAGTATACTTAAATGTGCGGATCCGAACTACATACATGAAATAGGAGGGCAAATTTTGTAGTTTTTTAACGCCCATTTTGTTTAAAGAACATTTATAACCTTGTATTAATGCAATATGTAACCCAAATTACAATAAAATCGCTTGAGTTAAACTCATCGGATCTGTTTTTTTAATTCTGAGCTTTGGGGACGTAGCCACGCCCCTGGCTATAATTTTCAGGTTACTAGCGCAAATTTTAATTCTAATGGGCGTGATACCGCCCACTTTTTCAATCTCTAGATTTTCTTTGACCAGTAGTTAGTTATCTTTCTTGTCGAGTTTCGTTGGAAACGGATTGTAATAAATTTATAAATATGTGGTATATTGAAATGTATATGAAATAGTAGGCTTAAAATGTATGGGCGTTTTAACGCCCACTTTTTTAAACGTAAATTTATAGCCTTGCATCTTTGCAACATGTATGCCAAATTTCAATAAAATCACTTCAGTTAAAGGCCTTAGATTTGTATTTTCAATTCTGAGCCTTATGGGCGCAGCCCCGCCCACCTTGGTAAAATTTTTGAGTTTTCCGACTTTTCTAGTAATTTTCTAATCTATAACTATTTGTTTATCAAATTTCAGATCACTAGCGCAAATTTAAATTTTTTATTCTTATGGGCGTGTTCCCGCCTACTTTTTTTAATCCAAAATTTTCTTTGGCTAGTGTTTATATTTCCTGTTTAGTTTTGTTGGAAACGGATAATAGCAGTTACATACTTAGTACATATAATTGTGCTGGCCGGAAGTACATGAAATAGGAGGTTCAAATTGTATGGGCGTCTTAACGCCCACTTTTTTTTTAGTTTATAGCCTTGTATTATGGTAACATTTGTGCAAAATTTCCATAAAATCGCTTGAGTTAAACGCCTTAGATATGTATGTGTTTTTAATTCTGGGCTTTATGGGCGTAGGCCCGGACCCTTGGTAAAAATTTTCGGTTTTTCAGGTTTTTCTTGGTGAAAACTCACATAGTTCTACTTGTGTACCAAATTTCAGCTCACTAGCACAAAGTTTAATTTTTATGGGCGTAGCCCCGCCCCCTGTTTAAAATATTGGGGTTTTCAGAATTTTCTAGTTCATCGCTCACCTAGATCTACTTGTGTACCAAATTGTAGATCTTCTTGATATAGCGGAAGTGCTTCATAATATTGATGAGTGAGTCAGTAGGTCATTGAGTCAGTGAGTATGTCTTAAAATATGCACTTTTTGCACCTCCATATCTCCGGAACCTTTCATGTAAAACTTTCAACTTTCGCATATGAGGTTACATGAATTTCTAGAATGAATTCTAATTATGGTTTAAATTTTATAATTTTACGATTGCGGGGAACAAAGTTATGAGGGGGTAAAAACAGCTCGAATGGCTTCCTGTAAATATACACACTGCGTGCATTGGCCGGAACTTGGCCTACAATGATTGCCCTCAATATCAAATAAATTTGTCATTTGTGGACCAATTTTAAAAATTTTGATTTCTTATAGAAAAGGTTTACTAGAATTGTTTTATTTTAATTGTAGGATGGGAAGCAAAGGGCACCGGGTTAAGCTTGTTGTTTATATAATATAATTTTTCTAAATTTTTTATTAAACATATTCTATATTGCTTGTATTTTATCAAGGAGAATCCATATCAGTTGGTCTCAACTGATTATTTTGGCTCGAAATTGGCTCTTCATTCGAAATTCATTTAAAACATTTAAATCTTAAAAAACGTTATTTAAAATATCATAAAATTAATATTTGTTCTCTTAACGTATCACTTTTTTTTATTTAATCTATCCAGGGTCACTACTGATAATAAACTTTACCCTAATCCAAATGTCGGCGATTTGATACCAGATTTTGAAAAACACTACTACTTTGTTGGTCGCATACTTGGAAAAGCCATTTATGAAAATTTATTAGTTGAATTACCCTTAGCGGAATTTTTTCTTACAAAACTGGCCGGCAAATATGCTGATGTTGACATACATCAATTGGCTTCCTTGGATCCAGAACTGTATAAAAATTTATTGTATTTAAAAGACTATGGAGGAGATGTTAGTGAATTAAATTTAGATTTTACCGTTGCCAGTAGTTCATTAGGTCAAACTCAAGTGATTGAATTGAAACCGCAGGGTCAAACAATTCCGGTGACAAATTCAAACCGTATTGAATATTTGCAGCTTATGGCCGATTATAAATTAAACGTGCAAATACGACAGCACTGCATAGCCTTTCGCAAAGGCCTGTCTAATGTTTTGCCCGTAGAATGGCTGTACATGTTTAGCAATAAGGAATTACAAATATTGATTTCCGGTGCTGAAATACCTATAGATTTGGAAGATCTTAAAAAGCATTGTAAATATGGTGGAGAATATAGTCCAGAACATCCTTCGATAGTGGCGTTTTGGTATGCTTTGGAGAGTTTCGATGATCTGCAGAAAAGACAATTGTTGAAGTTTGTAACGAGTTGTTCAAGGCCTCCGCTATTGGGTTTTAAGGTAATAATTTGATATTTTTTTTTTACATGCATATATACATAAAATTCAATGCCAATTTAAATTTTTCAATTGTAGGATCTAGATCCACCCTTTTTCATACAAAACGCTGGTGACATGGAACGTTTACCCACAGCTAGTACTTGTACAAATCTATTAAAATTGCCTCCGTTTAAGACCGTCGAACAAATGCGTGAGAAGCTGCTTTATGCCATACAGTCTGGTGTGGGTTTCGAATTAAGCTAAATAATATTTTCAAAATTATATGTTCTTCATTCCCAACTTCCTTACCTTATTTAGCTTTTCATTCGAAAATTGCAATAATTGCAATCAAAGCAAAAACATCGTTTTACATGTTTTCTTTTATATTAAAAATTTATTCTATTTTCCTAGTTGTATAAATAAGGAAAATATATGTGCTAAAACATTACATTATTGCAAAAGCATTAACATACATATGTATACCAATTAAATTCTCAAACTAAATTTAAACATGGATAATTTATGAAATATTTACATACATATGTACACACATATTTATATGACCAGACAGACATGTTTAAAAATGAAGAAATTTTAAACTACTTTCTGAAATTCATATCAAGCAAATACAACCTTTGATTCGACTTAATCTTTACATAATTTATTTAAATGGAAAATGTTAAAAATTATAGACATGTTTATATAAGAATAAATGTATTAAATATGTACATATGTATGACTTTTTAATTTTGGATTGCTTTTATCGGCATCATTATCATTATCGGCATAATATACCGATTTTCGTCGGCTCACTGAAATAAAGTCATAAGCAATAAGCAAAATTTGCCTTGTTTCTCAACTAATTGAAATATAAAGATAAAATTGCACCACACTGCAATTGGCAATAAAGCTGTATAGACTTATTCCAGGTATAATTGAGAAATGAGGCCATTTTGTTTTATTGCTTATGACTTTATTGCAGTGATGCGACGAAATCGGTACATTGTGGCGGTAGTGGGATTTCAGCTTTAATCTTAGTGCCTGGTTACTGATTTTGATTTTAGTTTCCCTTGTTTATTTGTAAAATTTCTTAATTTGCCAAATTATATTTTTATAAATCAGACGAGAGGCTTCTGTAGAATATAAAAAATCAATGTGATTAAATCCTTGTATTTCATTCAACGAATATTTAGTATTTTTCAGATTTTCTGCCAAACGAAAGACATCCTGTGGAAGAGAAGAAACAAATGAGTTACTTTTGGTAAATGAAAGTAGAATTAATAAAAAACAAGTAAGAGTGTTATATTCGGGAGTGCCGAATCTTATACACCCTTTACCGAAGTACGTATGTATATGTAGCATACAGATACATACCCTGTAGTAAATAAAATAATCAATTGACAAAAATCACTAACTTGTAAATTAATTATTTTGCAAGTGACTACAAATTGGTTTAAATCTCATGCAGATATCAACCAAACATATTGAATAGAAGAACACGTAAGAAATAAATAAAAGCAAAATAAGTAAATGAAAAGAAAATAAAAAAATCAAAAGAAGCATGCCATGAAATCAAATGCCAAATGTTTGTTTTGAAAATAAAAACTTAATAATTTCAATACTTAATATGTATAATATTTTCTATGAGCGGTTCGTATTTTTATTTTTAGTGAATATAATAATAATAAATATTTATATATAAATATGTACATATGTATTGGGTGTTTTTTATTGAGGTATAGAACTTTAAGTTGGCATCACTTTTTTAACTCGCGGCCATTTTGTCAGCTGCCAAGTGATTAATATTTAGTTTGGTTTGCCATTTCATCATGAACATGTTGACAAAAGAACAACGCTTGCAAATCGGGCATATTTATTTCCGCATAATTTCGCGGAATGGACCTGTCAATTGGCCACCAAGATCGTGTGATTTGACACCATTGGATTATTTTCTTTGGGGATATGTGAAGTCGCTCGTCTACGCCAACAAACCAGAAACGTTAGGGGACTTGGAAGCCAACATTTGTGGCATTATTGCCAACATACGGCCCCATATGCTCGAAAAAGTGGTTGAAAATTGGACCTGTAGAATTGGCTTTATTCCAGCCAGCCGTGGCGGCCACATGCCCGAAATCATATTTAAACATTAATGGCATAAAATTATCCTTCCAATAAAGCCAAATTGATGGACATTAAAACGATTTTCTTGTGTTTTATTTCAATTCGAAGTTCTATACCTCTAAAAAAACACCCTGTATATGTATTTATAGATATATATATATATAAATATACACATATATGTATGTATATAAATAATATATGTAATATAAATATACATATATCTTTTTTTCACTATAATATTAATTAACTACAAATTAGTAGTCAATTTTAAAGTCATGCAGAGATGGCCAATTGACTACCGCCTATGACATGCATATGTCAAAATAGTGAGTCGGCGACAAGGAAAGAAGTCACTTAATCAACCAGTTGTGGTTATTAAAAAACCAGTTTAAAGGTACTTACAAATGGGTTTGAGTTCCTATAGGGTACATACATAAGTACATACATACATACATATTTGTTTTGCAAACAAATTTTGAATTTTTTGTTATAGTGCAATTTTTAGTAAGTGACCTCTCCACATTTTTCGGCTAAAGAATTTGATTCGAATATTTTATTTTCGATAGTTAAATATTTTATACTACACTCTGTATTTAAGAAATAAGTTACATTCACCATTATTCCAGTTGTCAAAATCGACGAAACGTCAATACAATATCAAAAAAAATTAGGTTTGTTTACTCACTCTCGAGATGTTCAAAAACCATGCTACTGTTTAATAACCCTAACATATGTCTCAATTGAAACATCCCATTCCATCCATATTCCTAAAGAATATTTTTGATTTTGTTTAGCAGAAAGGAACGTTTTCGGGGAAGTGAAATGGAACATTTCCTTTAATTTATTATATAGTTAGCGATAGTTTTTCTTTCTATCTCCATTTACTAAAAATTAATAAGAACTCGTTACAAGCTGTGAACGAAAGAACAACGATTTGAAACATAACATAATAACCAGGGACATGCTCTTAAAAAAGGTACTTTAGGCGCCTAAAATATGACATCAAAAACGCAAAATATGCAATAAAAACAAGAAAATATGCATATATTAAAAAAATTATAAAATTTGTTTCATTACTTTGCCATTAAGGCAGACAATTGCCTCTTGAAATCGTCAAAATGACAATTTCCATTAAATTATTTAAGTGTATGTGCTTGAAAAATCGTTCTAACATTAAAGAGCTGACGAATAAAACTATACACGTCCTCAGTAAATAATTTTTTTTTAATTTTTTTGGGATCTTCAAGTACACATCTATACAGTCACAAAATATTTTCATTCTAAACCAGTTGGATCCTGCCTGTTCCTTTCAACAGTTTTCGAGGTATTGTAATTTCTTAAATTTTTCGACCTTTTTCACTTGACAGATCATATCTCGAGCTAGAATGACCGATTGGTTCGTTCTTGGTATTCAAATGCATGGTATTGAGATGACAAATAGATATGTATATTCGGATCTTTAGTTGGTAAAGCGGTTCAAAATATATCGATAAAAATAGTACAAATTTTTCAAAAAATTATTTTACAGTATTATAGTCTATATTATATCGAAATATTACAGCAATAGGATGTTTTACAATTTATTTAAAAATGTGTTCTGTCTTAGGAAAATCTTTTCTTCTTGAATGCCGGAACTGCGTGAAGTTGGCTGCTGTCGGTTTCTTTTTGTATCTCAGTTGTATTTTCTAGTAGCTAATTTAGTAGAAAGGAGTTGCCACAGTTCCAATCACTACAATTTCGGCCGACCTGACTAGTCAATCGACCTCGATTGTAGGCTCGGGCCCTCTTCATGCAGTTCCCTCATCATCTAAAAATTCATAATCAGTACATTCATCGTCTAGGTATTCATAATTAATGCAATGGTCAGTGCTACCGTGCATTTCTGATGGTGGTGCACTAGTAATGGTTACGGGTTCCAGCCACTTTTTCATCCTAGTGGAATCAATAATACCCGTATAGGGTATCTGCGTTACCTGACAGTTCTCTACGCCGCAGACCTCATACCGATCGTTGCCAACACACCTCCGAATGACGTAGGGCCCGCGATACTTAGGGACAAATTTCTTATTTACCCCAGCCGTGGTGTCGACATTCTTTATGACCACCATATCCCCCACCTCGAACTTCCTAGGGGTAACGTGATGCCGAGCAAAATTCCCTGCATTATACTCCTGCGACCGCTGAATGGCCTTGAAGGCAGATCCCCTCACCAGTCCAAGATTGGCCCTTTCCCCGTCAAACCTCTCCTGAATATATTCCGTCAATTCGTCCAAAATCTCACCCCGTTGTACCACCCCGAATAACATAACACTGCGAGTCTGTTTTGTCGTACACTGTACAGTATTGTTCAATGCGAATTCCACCCGGGACAACTTCCTAACTCAATCCGCGTGATCAATCGATTCTGTTAGCTTGGCCAGCATTGCCCTCAAATCACGATTCACTCGCTCTACCTGACCGTTCGATTGTGGCGAGGCGAGTGACACTTTTACATGAGCGATATTCCGCTCAGATAAAAATTTGGAAAATTCAACAGAGGTAAAGCACGATCCGCGGTCACTAATGATGCGCCTAGGCCTGCTGTAGTACTCAAAATATTTCGTCAATGAGCAACACACTTCCTTTGTGCCCGGCGAGTTCACGGCATATAATTTAACGAATTTCGTAAAAGAGTCCACTACCACCAAAACATGCCGACGTTTAGAATTAATAGCCGGCAAAGGGCCAAAGTGATCGATATGCAACGTGTCAAATGGCACCGGCTTTTTCTCCAAGCTATACAAATTTCTCTCATTGCTGCGAGCGGGCACAGAATAAAAAATACATTTCAAGCAATTCCGGGTGAAACGATTCAACTTCTCCCTCATCCCAGGAAACCAGTAGTGCTTATGTATCTGATTAATGCACTTCTCTATACCAACATGGCCGTACTTCTCGTGTGTTAACCTCATAATATTTTCCTCCATTTCCTCAGGCACGTACAACTGGTTTTGTCCCTGGACCCCTTGACGAAACACCAATCCATTGTCCAAGAAAAATCCCTTTACCTCCTCCTTCTCCAACCTTTCCCTAACTCCCCGCAATACCAGATCCCTACTCTGAACTATCTGGTTGTTCAAATCAACGTCGGACCCGTCTGTAATAGCAGCAATGTGTGCACGACTCAGGGCATCAACATATGCCATCCGTTCCCCTTTCCGGTGGCGGATCTCATAATCGTAATTCTCAAAGCTCAACGAGCGATACGATTATTGATCAGTTTCTTCCCCAAAGTTAGTGCCAAGGAATTGCAGTCGGTGACGATCGTAAATCTCAGGCCCTCCAAAAGCGTTCTAAATCTCCTCAACGCGTAGACGATAGCCAAGGTCTCCAACTCGAAACTGTGATATCTTGACTCAAGTTCCGAAGCGGATTTAGAATAGTAAGCTACAGGCAAGAGCACTGCCCCAAATCCCCGAGAACTGGCATCAGTATGCAGCTCAGAGACGCGGAACGGACTATAGACCGATAAAATGGGCGCCTCAACTAATTTGTCCCTCAAAGTGCAGAACGCTCCCATACAAGAGGCAGTCCACTCAAACACACTTGTCTTCTTAGTGAGGTCATTAAGTGGTCGGGCAATTCTCGCAAAGTCCGGCACAAAACGTCGGAAATAAGAAAACAAACCCAGACACTGATGGACCTCCCTAACATTCGAGGGAACCGGGTAGTCGCGTATCGTCGCCACATGATCACCATTGGGCCGAACGCCCATTTCATTAACACAATACCCCAGGTAATCAATTTCCTTATACCCAAATCTGCACTTTCCGAAATTCAAATCCAAACCGTACCTCCTCAGCAACAACAAAACACACCGCAGTACCTCTACATGCTCCTCAATAGTCCTCGTTGCTATAACAATGTCGTCAATATACACAACAATCCTCCCCGTGTCGATAAGGTCCCTCAATACCATACCAATAAACCGCTGAAATACGGCCGGCGCGTTCCGCAACCCGAAAGGCATAAAGCAATACTCATACTGGCCAAAGGGCGTGACGAACGCGGTATATTTAATTGAGTCGGCATGTATCCGAACCTGATGGAATCCATCCTTTAGGTCCAAGGTGCTGAAGTACCTCTTGCCACCCAAGTACTCAAGGCAGTCCTCAATCACCGGTAGAGGAAAGTTGTCCCGAAGGGTTATCCTATTTAGCGCTCGGTAATCCACACACATGCGCAAAATAAGGTCCCTCAATACCATACCAATAAACCGCTGAAATACGGCCGGCGCGTTCCGCAACCCGAAAGGCATAAAGCAATACTCATACTGGCCAAAGGGCGTGACGAACGCGGTATATTTAATTGAGTCGGCATGTATCCGAACCTGATGGAATCCATCCTTTATGTCCAAGGTGCTGAAGTACCTCTTGCCACCCAAGTACTCAAGGCAGTCCTCAATCACCGGTAGAGGAAAGCTGTCCCGAAGGGTTATCCTATTTTGCGCTCGGTAATCCACACACATGCGCAAACCCCCACTTTTCTTCCTAACCAGTATCAAGGGTGAGGCATAAGGCGAATCACTAGGCCTCACTATTCCCCGCCTCAGTAAACCATCAAGCATTCCCCGAACCTCCTCTCTCTCCCTATACGATAGCCGCCGCGGGGTAGTAAACACCGGCGTATCATCCGTCAACTTTATCTCCATGGAGTAATCCAACGCCCTTCGTTCGCTATCCAGTTCCCCAAAATAGCTCTCTTCTACCGCCCTATACACGGCCCCCCCACCTGATTTAAACCAGGATCAATATCTATCATACCACCCAAGCAAGGGCCCCGTCACCCACATCGGCCGTGTCAACAGCGCCAGAGAATTCCCCGTACATGCCCTTCCCAAGTTCAAAATACTATGCTTATCGCTAATGGCTGGAGACCCGGTCACCACCTGAGGGCTCCGATATGTACCATAAGACATAAGTGCACTCAAAACAGGTTTATTTGATTCATTACAATTTAATTTCAAATTTAATTTCAAAAGCTCCTGCTTCTTATACTTCTTTTTTATCGATAATAGATACCGACCTATCAACAGTGGGGCAACCGTCTCCTCATCCGGCAAAACAAAAAATGCATTAGTTACTACTCGACCACAAAACATCAGTTTGCATTTCACCTGGCCGAATATGCTTATTTTATTTTTCGGACCTACGCCCCGAAATGACGAGACGACTCTCCCACTATCGATGCAGAAGGGCACCACAGATTTCCGGATGCAGCTAATCGGACTGCCTAAGTCAAAAAGAGAAATAATAGACCTCAACACAGTGCACTTATCTCTCAAACACTTACCATTTGTACGGCGTCAATGGGATGCACCCCGTCACCCTCGTCAGCAATAGCCGCCACGGCACGGTTCCGCTTCGGACAGCTCTGGCGGTAATGGCCTATTTCTCCACAATAGAAGCATGAGTTCGGGGGGCGGATGGGCTTGGGACATTTACTTTGATAATGGCCAAACTGCGAACAGTTATAACACCTAATTGACTCTTCTACTGGCTTGGCGTTATTGACCTGGCCCACTGGCCCAGACTTTGTTTTAGTATTCGCCCTCAACACTACATCAGTCTTCTTCAAGCTCGTCGTTGTTTGCTGACGTCGACGCTCAAAGCGGTCGAATCGGCGGATTAGCTCGTCAATGGTGCTGGCGCCATACAAGATAGACATGTGGCTGCCTGCATCCGGGATGCCCTCAATAATCAGGTCTACTAGCTCCGGTTCCTCAATGCTAGACTGATTGGCAATGGTCTGCATATCCGTTAGCATAGACATGTCTCATTGGGCCGCAACCTGCGGGCCTATAGTTGGCGGTAAACTTCCTGCCGGGTAACTGTCCTCTTAAAAACCCTAATAAGACTAGCCTTCATAAAAGCATAGTCCATGGAACCCAAGTTTGATATATGGTTCCGGGCCGTACCAGTGAGGCGACGCCGCAGGCCGAGGCAACGTTCTCGGTCGCCATACCGGCATATATTGGCATAGTCCTCAAAGTTGGAAAACCATTTTTCGACATCATAACAATCATCTCCACTGAATGGTGGCACGACCGCATCTATCTCACTCAGGTCAATAGGGCGCCGCCGCCCAAAAGTGCTGTTGTCTGCACTTGATTCTAGTGCTCGAATCTCTTCATGTGCCCGTAGTATTTGCATCCGCAACTGCAACGGCCTTAACTCCTCGGTCAATGATTCATTGGTGGCAGCAGCGTTGAAAGCGCCAATATTTTCGGCTCCTATATACCCAGTTGACCTTGGAACATGAACCACTGGCCTGGTACAGAACATTGTGGTCATAATACACCCTGTGGTTAAAACGGGCGCGACAACCTCCATGGAGGCCGCTGATGAACTATAGCCCATCTGCATATTACCAAATGGCTCAGCAGGTGTCAGTATGGGCGGCCACATAACGCCGCTAGACACTGGCGGCGCCGACATTATGTTTGGCATGGCAGCGGAAAATTCCGATTGATTTGGCCGAAGGGCGGCAGTGAAAGTGGATGAAGCCGAAGGCACGACAGCAGCACCATGCGCAGAAGTGAGCGGCAGGGCACAACCAGATTCTGCTGGTATGGGCGGCAGGACAGCAGGGGTCAGTGCAGAAAGTGGTGGCAGTTCAGCAGTAGCGGTTGGACAACTTGACGGCATGGCATCAGTGGACACTGGGCAATGTAGCGGAGCACCTTCACGGCTTGTTTTGTCCATTGCCTCAGTTTTACGGTCAGCCGAAGTCGTGGACAACGTCGATTTATTGTCCGACTCATCACCGGTGTCAGTTTTTTTTAGCAGGTTGGAGCAACCAGCATCTATAATAGCAGAAGTGGTATTAGATGTACCCATTGTCGGTGACACACCACCTTCAGGTAAGCCCACAGCTCCTGATTGCGCATATAGGGTTCTAAGTTGCGCAATGCTGGCCGATGCTGGGAACTCCACCCCATTTTTTTAGCATCTCCATAATTTGCTGTTTTGTCAAACGTAGATCCATCTGCTACGTGTGTTGTAGCCCACACCTGAATTTATTATAGTCTATATTATATTGAAATATTACAGCAATAGGATGTTTTACAATTTATTTAAAAATGTGTTCTGTCCTCTTAGGAAAATCTTTTCTTCTTGAATGCCGGAACTGCGTGAAGTTGGCTGCTGTCGGTTTCTTTTTGTATCTCAGTTGTATTTTCTAGTAGCTAATTTAGTAGAAAGGAGTTGCCACAGTTCCAATCACTACAACAGTGATTCTAATGCCGACAGAAAAGTACAATTCGTTAAAAAACTTCTGGTTCTGTTCATGTACGTAAGATGATACTTTTACCTAGGAACTAATGGGGTTTTCTTTTCTGAATATATTTTGATGTTAGTAGTTGATTTTTTGCAAAAAGTGAATTTTTAGAAATTTTGAGTTAATACCTTCTTGTTGATTAAGTGCAATATACATACATATGTATACTTTGTGTAAGTAATTTTATACCAATTTGCAAAATTTTTTATTGATTTATTCTAATGGATCCAAAGCGAAAGGAAATTAATCTCGTAGACACGGTCAAAAAAAAAATATAAAACGAGATGCATTGCATGTAAAACATTCGTCCTCAATAATTAGAGAATGGCTTCCATCCAATATAAAGAAATTGCGGACACAGCCTCCTTAGAGCATATACTTCCAAATATTGCCAAAAACACAGTGTTTAGTGTATTACTTATTTAATAGCTCCTTCCTGTTGCATTATAAATAAAATATACTTTATAATTAATTAATTAATTTTGTAACAAACATGTATACCAAGAAATTTGTAATCATTGATATAAAAAATATTGAAAAAATAAATTGTTCAGGAAACATCACAATCATTTTCGAAAGATTCTTCCTCGTCATCCTCATCGATGAAATCTTTGTCAGCAATCATTGTATTCGAATCATTTGGCATGTCATTCATAAAACTAAACTCGATTTTATCTTGTTGATTTTTAGTGGTGTATTCAAATTCGTTCCCAAAAAATACCACACGCCACCCGTTTGGGTCTAACAAACGATAACCTTTTGTATCTTCACAGTATCCAACGAATATAAGCTCTTGAGATTTAGCATCCCACTTTTTCCTGTTTTCTTTAGGAATGTACGAAAGTGCCCGGGAGCCAAAAACTTGTTATGTGATTTAAATTTGGTTTAATACCTGTCCATACTTCTAGTGGTGTATGCTCGGGTATGGCAGAGCAAGTAGACCGGTTTATGACATAAACAGCGTTTGTAACAGCTTCAGCCCAAAACTTTGTTTGCAAGCCAAAGTGTAACAGCATGCATCGTGCGCGTTCAACTATAGAACGATTCATCCGTTCAGCGACGCTGTTCTGCTGGGGAGTGTACGGCACTGGGGTCTGATGTTATATTCCATTTTCAGTTAAAATCTTAGACATCTGATGATTGCAATATTCAGTGTCGTTGTCGGTACGTAAACATTTAATTTTTCGAGCAGTTTCATTTTCTACTCTGGCCTTAAATTTCAAAAAAAAAAAAATGGTGGTACTTCAGATTTTGGCTGCAAAATGTAAATAAAAGCTTTAGGCGAAAAATCGTCTATAAAAGTGAGAAAATAATTAGCCCCTCCATTGGACCACAAAGATCCGAATGGACAAGCTGAAGTAGATCCGTTGTATGTGTTCTCGATGATTTAAATTAGTTTCGTACCATCTTGCCTTTGATGCACGACTCGCAATTCTGATTTGACTTTTGCTGAAAATCCATCCCATTTACCATGTTTTTAGTTCTTGTCAAATCAGCATAATTTAAATGACTCATACGAGCATGCCATAGTTCGATGTTTTTGTTTTTTACTGCCACCATACATGTTTCGTTATCTTTACGATTTAGTTTGAACATGTTGTCCTCGAGCTGAGCAGTTGCAACTAGCTTGCCATGTGTATATATCATGCATTTGTCACCTTCAAATTTTACAGAGTGGTCCCTTTTTATTATTTGGCTCACTGACAAGTTGTGCAGATGAGCAATTGCCATTCTTAACATGTACTGTGACATTGCCAACGCCTTCCACTTTCAATTTTTCTTTGTTACCGACAATAATTTCTTTTACTTGGGGTTTCTTCATCTCAGTGAAGCAATCTTTGCGCATGGACATGTGCGTGCTGGCACCAGATTCCACAAACCAATCTTCCTCATTCATTACACCAGCTACAAAAACAGTCCAAAACCCAAATTCTCGATCTTTATTACTTTTGGTTTTATTTACGCGGCAATCAGCAGCAGCCTTGTGTCCATGGCGATTGCAATTAAAACAACGAAACCCCTTTTTTGCATAAATTTTCTTCTTTCTTATAGTAGAATAAAGTGCACTGCTTTCAGTAGGTTTTTTAATCTCTTGCAGCAAATTTATTTTTATTGAGCTTTCTATGCCCATTATCATAGGAGCGTATTCATCAGAAAGGCCAGCCAATAAAAAGGTACCAATCCACTCGTCGGCTACAAGCATATCAACTTCCTTGAGCTTGTGTGCGGTGCTAACTATTTGGCTAACGTGCTCTTCTATGTATGTATTCAGATGTGGTAAAACGCGCTGTAATTAGCTGTCGCAACAGTCCCACTCTTCGTGTCAACCCAGAGTCTTGAAACGCGGCCTTCAACTTGTCCCATACCTCTTTAGAAGTCAGAGCATTTTCAATATGAACGTAATTGATTTTATCAACCAATAAAATAATTTTCGTCCTTCCCTTTGTGTCCAACTTAAATTCTATCCCTTTGTCCGAATAATTTACTGATACAGTCTCCCATAGCTCTTCGTGTTATAAATCATTCTTGACAGCAAACGCCCACGAGGAATAATTTTCTCTTCCTTTTATCTTATCTACGTTGAAGCTTGCAATCGACGCCATGTTAAATAAAAAACTTTAATCCTTAAAGACCTGCTTTTCAACTATTGCTTATCAATTCCTGGGCCCATAACCTGTTAGGATTCTTTAAATAAAAGCCAATTGATAGCCAATTGAATATGTATAAAAAGATGTTTTATTAAACACGTATAAAAAGGAAGTAAGGAAATAAGGAAATAGTAGTAAAAGACAAAGTTGCATAAAAGTGCATACAAGTGTAATTAACATGATGATATATATATAGAACTTTCTAGATTACAAACATTAAGGTTGAAAATGTTTCCATATAATGTAGAGGTTATATATTATAAACCCGGTAAAAGCATTGTTGCTGCAGATTATGGCCGACTTCCTAAACGCAAGTTGCAATGCATAATTAAAATCCATACACTTCAAAAGCCCGCATCATTTTTATTTTGAATGCAAACATATGTATGTATGAGTTGCATAGCGACGTTCCTAAATGCCGATAAAATGCAAAAACTCCCTCTGTACAACGCAAGGTTGCACTTAAGACATACTCATTTTCTTAATTATGCATTACAACTTGCGTTTAGGAAGTCGGCCTATCTTTCCAGAAACTTTATTGGCACTGGAGATATGGAGCGTTATACGTTGTTATAACGGAAATGATACATAGTATAAATGCAACAGATAGAACGTTGGAAAAAATTGAAAGTGAAACTGAAAATTATGAACAACTATGTATGATACTCATGTTTTAGGCTCGGCAGTTTTTCTTGAAGTAATTCTGAGTTTATAGGGGAGAGAGGAAATATGAAGGAAGAGGGACACTGACTTGCTTGTACAGAAAAGTTACTTCAATTCTTTTTTGTTATTTCATTCGCTGCATTGAAACAACACGAAAACTGAACAAGAAACCGTCTGAGTGTAAACAAACGGCCAGTTTTAAAAGAGAATTGAAGAGAAGTGCTTCAAGAAAAACTGCCAAGTCTAAAACTTGACAAAGGAAAGTATTATTTAGAAGGATGGTAAGCAAAAGACAAAATACCACATTTTTTAAAATGGTATTATAATAAGAGAAACGATATTACGATAAATGGTAATTTAATATTTTTTAACGATCGTATAATTATACCGAACGACTTGCAATGTAATATTATGAAAAAATCACATGAGAGTCACATGGGAATATCAAAATTAATTACATTTTGTGAAGTGTGAAAATATCAAGAAATTGGTGTATCTAATATTAGGGAACCATTAGTACCACATAAAATTCCATACCATATGAAAAAATTGCTTCTGATGTTTTAGAATATTGTGGGAAAATTTTTTGATTATAATATATTATTGTAGCAAATGAATTGAGTTAACTCATTTAAAATCAAAAACATCGAATGTAATTGAAGTTTGGACAGAAGTTTTTTCACGGTTTTGTATACCAAAAGTTATTATACGAGATAATATGCCTTTTGGCTCGTACGAAGGCTTAGAATTTTCTAAAAAATGGAATTTTACAATAACAACTAGTAGACCAAATTATCCCAAGAGTAATGCTCTGGCTGAAAGAGCAGTAGGAATTGCTTATATAATTTTAAAAACATCTGAATCATTTTGATAGTTATATCCTCACAAAAACATAAATGTGAAAAAAGCCAAGTTCCTTTCCAAAATTTCGGCCATCAAAAGTAGTGAGATAAAACATTTGACCAAGTTAGTATTTGGTACAATACCTATCACTGCAATATGGTATGCATTATATAAATTTGTAACCATAAGCGTGTTATATAATTCCTAGATAATCTGCTTACTTGACAATCTGCTATTTTACCTGCTGTAGCCATTAGTTATCTTTCTTGTCGAGTTTCGTTGAAAACGGATAATAATAAATATATAAAAGTGTAGTATATTCAAATGTGCTGACACGAAGTATATGAAATAGGAGGCTTAAATTGTATGGGCGTGTTAACGTCCACTTTGTCAACGAAAATCTATAGCCTTGTATTATTGCAACATGTGTGCCAAATTTCAATAAAATCGCTTGAGTTAAACCCTTGGGTAAAATTTTTGGGTTTTGATATTTTTTTAGGTTAGTACTCACTTAGTTCTACTTGTGTACCAAATTTCAGCTCACTAGCGCAAATTTTAATTTTTATGGGCCTAGCCCCTAGCCTAGCCCTAGATATACTTCTGTACCAAATTTCAGATCTCTAGCTATAGCGGAAGTGCTTCATAATATTGATGAGTGAGTCAGTGAGTATGTCTTAAAATATGCACTTTTTGCACCTCCATATCTCCGGAACCTTTTATTGTAAAACTCTCGCATATGAGGTTACATGAATTCATTAAAATTATGGTTTAAATTTTATAAATTTACGATTGCGGCCAACAAAGTTATGAGGGGGCAAAACAGCTCGAATGGCTTCCGTTAATAAATATACACATTGCGTGCATTGGCCAGAACTTGGCGTGGCGCACTGCTCTGCGCCTAGATGTATAATGCATTGTTAGAATATCGTAATGCTCCAGTCAAAGATTTAAGTTATTCGCCTGCTCAACTTTTATTACATAGATGTTTACGAACTAAAATCCCCGTTACAGATAAAATGATAGAACCAAGCTCAAAATATATCAACAACAACCTTATTAGGAAGGAGATGAAGAATAAGATAGCGAATTTCCAACATTATTATAATAGAAATACAAGGAAAAAGAATGAGTTTAAGATCCGAGATGAGATATATTTTAAAATTTAAACATCACGAAAATGGATACCCGGAGTTATAATTGCATACAATGACACACCCAGATCTTATGTTGTAAAGAACGTTGTAAATTAACAAATTTACAAAAGAAATCCTACAATAATTGAAACTTATTTGCTGATGGTTTAGCATGTCTATATACGCATTTCATTGGTGCTTGAACCAAATCATCAGTAGACTTCAACCACAAATTTTGAACAGTCACAAAACTCATACTTTATGCACAGACATTCAAAAACTATATGAGAATTCATAAAATAATAATATTTTTCAAAATCACAAAGAAAACTGATACAATACCCAGCAAATAATTTATATTCAGATGAAATCATTTCATATTAAATTTAGAAAAGTAATAATAACACAGCGTGAAAAAAATAATACTTGAAAAGTGGTACTATTTTTCTGGTAGTTATTGTTGAGTATAACAACAATCTGTATTTCCAAACACCTCCAAAATCTTGAGTTACGTGTAAAAGGTTTTTCGTACACGTAGGCACTTGATACCTCTAACTAAGTTAAATATCAACCTATTTTGAATTTAGGCAAGGATATTGAAAGAAGAGACTTAGACCTTTTGAACCATATACATATGTATATATTGTTTCAGTGAATTTCAGATATATGTCTATATTTTTTCACCAAATATAATTTTTTCGGTTTTTTCGACACTTCTACTTTGGAATCGTTCTTAGGCAGTATTTTTGTACTGGAATCATACTGTTTATAACTTTATTATAAAACATAGTTTATTAGGAATAATTCACAGGTTTGTTTTAAAAAGTTTCCATCGAAATTGCCTGAGTCATTAAACATTTTATTAGAAAACTTTTTGTTAAAAACTACCGGTGTGATGTATTTTGCGTTCTATTTCTACGCTTTCTGTGTATTTAGGTTTCCAAGATGATAAAAGTACAATTTAATAAACATACTATATCAACTTAGAGTACAAAATTTATACAACAGTGGTCGCCAAACTTTTTTCCCTTTAAGAACCACATTTTTCACATCATGTCACACAGTGTAATCATTTAAAAACAGATATGTCAAGTGAAAATGCTATCAATTTGCGTAAAAGTGATCGTATGAAACCAGAACAAAGTCTTATACACCAACATAATTATTATAATCATATTACTATTTTGTAATATGCTAGTTTCATTTGTATTTTTATTTCTTTTATTATTAAAAATGTTTTATAAAGAATATTCACCCTTATGGTGGTCGGCGTATTTCGTCGTTTACTACGACATTTTTTTGTAATATATTAAAGAACACTGACATTTTTTCTTTAATCTAGGACGAAACTGTCGTAGTCTGAGTCGAAATACGCCAACCACGATAAGGGTAATTAACTTTATAATTTAATTAGTTCATAGATTTTACTTTTTATATTAAAAAAACGGAGATTTGCATATTCTCGGCAAATTAAAAATATCGATTTTTTGGAAGCAATGAAAATGTAGTTCCACTAGAATGACTTCCATTTTTTTCACTGGGTTTTTTGGAGTCTCTTTTTTTACTGGGATAATTTTGTAACAAACATCGTCGGTTGGTTATTGGTTTGCGGCACAGTATACTCAAAATACATTAAGCCTGCAGCAAACCAATAACCAACCGACGACATGTATATCAAGAAATTTTGTAATCATTGAAAAAATAAATACTTCAGTTAATTAGAAATAACTAAAAAAAAGACTTCTCAGCACTTCCTGAAGGAAAATTTAGTGTACAAGTTATTTTTGCTCTTGAAATTAGTTTTATTTTATGTTAAGTAATTTTTTTACCACTAAAATAAATTTGTTAATAAAATGAAAGGTTCTCATAGAAAGCTTATTAATTTTCCTTAAAATTGCTATTGGTTTAAGTTTAATATCTTACAAAGTAACAGAGATATTTTGACAAGAAAAGCGCAGCGTTTGCTGTTCAAGTTTGTTTTGCACACTGTATATTAATAAAATTCTTTGCCTTATGTACATTAGAGTGACCATTAATTTTTTATTTCTTCCACTCTCATCCCCCAAAATCAGTTCAGTTTTATGTAAAAAAAAAGTACAAAATAATTTCATACCGATAAGCTGCGTTTTGGGGCATGCGTTCGGCCATCAAAGTTGGCCTTGAAGCCCATTTTTCAATGTAATTTTTTGCATATGACTATCTTTTTAAAAAATCATTTTACAAGAATATGACATATGGTAATATTTTAGCTCTTCAAGTCAACAACATTAGTCTCAAAGAAAGTTTTTTGCTAAAGTTAATATTTTAGAAATTAATTAGGAAAATAACAAACAAAATACCAACAATTTTATGTAACAAAATTATATTTATATGGAAATTTTTTATTTTAAGCATGTACAATAAGAGCTTATATGTATATACATATGTGTATTATATTATTTGTTACATATACATATAGTCAAAATAAAACAATAAATAAATAAAATTACATCGAATATATGGGCTTGAGGGCCAACGGCCACTATTATTAAAAACGTTATATATTGCAAAAAAGATACAAATGCGCAAGGGATTCATATAATGGAAAAAAATCTCTTAAAGCTGATTATATAGACCGAAAAAAAGTAATAACTCGAAAATAGACCTACAACATGTAAATAGCGGAAACTTGCAAAAAAGCGAATATCTTTAAAAAACTTCCGAAACCACAAACCGCAACTGTAAACGAACAAAATCACTAGATTTTAAAAATAAAAAAACCGACTGTTGTAGACTTAGAGATGATAAAATTGAGCTTTCATTACAAAAAAATCTTTCAGCTAAATTGATAACGATGAATCAAAACAATTCACATATTCCATTTGCAATAATAGCTGAGTTTATAAAGCAGAAATCTACATCAACTGACACCACACACAGTGGACCAAACACAAAAGAACGCTGATGATGAAGGTGTAGTGGTCTTCGAAAACTGCTAGTTGTTCTGCTCTACTAAGTGTTTGTCAGAATTTTTACAAATAACTTTGTTGTTATATGTTCAGTAATAATTATCACATGTGATTTGGCTTACAAAGGAATACGGACTTTAGCCTGATTAAAATTTTAAATATAAAAGCAATCCCATTTGCAAAAATTTGCGAAAATTCGCGAATAATTTCATAAATAGAAAAAAAACCTTAAAATTTATTTACTTATGTATTATGAACAATCGCCTTCAGCTTGGCTTAAGGACTTTTTCCACAACAGTGTTTCCCGACACTAAAGATATTCTGCCCCATAAAATTATCTTGCTAATAAAGTTTTCTTGCTTGAAGATATTATTTAAAATTATAACCAGGGAAACCAGAAATATGCTCCAAAAAAAGTGTTTTATGCGCATTCAATATGCACTAAAAACTTCGAAATATGCACTAAAAACTCAAAAAATATGCTCTTATAAATAACATAAATTGGATTATTAGAATATGAAAATCTAATTTTAATTCAGCAATTCAATAAAATTTGCATATAAAATAAGACAAAAATAAAATAAATAGAAGAAGGAAACTATAAAAAATTAATTAAGATCAAAACTTGCACTTTTACTTCAAAAGCGATCACGATATCTGAATTAAAACTTTTCAACTGTATTTTGAAGAAAAAGACAAGTATTTTATTTATAATTGTTATTACAATAAACAAAAACTATTCACTTAGCTTTTTAAATAAAGATCGCCGCATCTAAAGAAACTTTTACACATACATTGAAAATGTTCTTTGATGTAATCGGGGCAGCGTTCGTCACAATTACCAAACCAAATTTTTATTGAAATTAACGTTCAGTGAGAATGTTAAAAAACATGTTACACCTGCTTAAGTTGAAATTTGGAAAATGCAAATAAATAGTATTTGTTCCAGCATTAAAATTTAGTAGAAAAAAATTCAAAATGGAGGATTTAAATTTTTTTAATTATCTTGTATCGTTTTTCTTTTCCAAAAATTTTTTTAAATATGAAACAAAAAATTTTTTAAAGTACCAAAATATGCCCTAAAAACGCCAAATATGCTCTGAAAATTCGAAAAATGCTCAAAATATGCGTGTTAGACTGAAATATGCAAAAACATGCCTTAAAGAGTAAAATATGCGAAAATATGCACTAACAAATCGATGCCAAAACTCATAAAAAGTTCTGAAACGGATAAATATCTTAATTCCCCATTGATATATCAGACAAGAAAAAAGATGCAATTGCATATTTGTGGTTTCCCTGATTATAACAATATTGGTCACATTCTGTTTCTTCATGGAGACCAATTAGCCTAAGTTTGCAAAGAATTATATGAATAATCAACCAAGTGAAAATCGTCTGATAAAAAAAATGCATCGTCAAAAATTATTGTAAAAAATGGGTGATTGTTCAGCAACTTTGGGCGAATCAACATGTTTAGATATTTGGGTATTTGTTCATAAAGAATAATTGCAAAATTTCCCAAAAATGTTAAAAGCCCAAAAAAAATATTCCAGATTCGGATGATTGTTTTGGGTTATTCTTTACTTATTTTGGGCGATTTTTAAGTATTTCTTCACCATGACTAATCACCTTACAATGTTGGGCGCTCCTTCATACATATTGTTACGTAAAAATATTCCTACAGGGTTAATGCAAAGAACTATCTAGAAGTATTTAACTAAAACAACAAACGTACACACATATTCACGTGCAAGCACTATAGCAAGAACAATTTTGTACAAAGCTACAGACATACACATATACAAATAAAAGTGCGAGCACTTATGGTAACCACCCTGTACTAAAAATAGCACACTGCACTACCAACATACAAGTCGTTACTTTGAAAATTCAAAGACTAACGGCCAATCGAATCACCTACAAACATCTAGAAACGGCGACATGAATTTTCCCCATTATGCTAGAAGACTGTTTGAACATCTGGCTACCAATAAACAAACACGCCTATACGGCCATATCGTTTTTTTTGTGTTGGTCTTTACTAAGTACATGCATGCATGTTGCCACACCATCTATTTACGAATATTCTAGATCCGATTTGGTGGTATAAAAAGAGCTGCCATATGTCAGAAGTCAGTCAGTACAAATTGGAATTTAGTAGAGTGAACATCGTTGAAAGTAAAAGACGTCGTGCCGTGGATAATAACGTTAAGAAGTAAATAAGAAAAGACAAGTTGTAATTGGTTTAGTAAATAATAAAAGGAAGTGCAGTTGCAAATAAGAAAATCGTGTTGTTATTTATTTTTATTTTTGAGCAATCAAAAGAACTCACACGTTTAATAAAATTTAAACGTAACAATATACATATATAGCTGTTTCGGGCGATTTGCACTTGGGTGATAGTTCGTAAAGCCTTATTACTGTATTATGTGCTTATACATTTTTTTGTTGTATCTATGATAATTATCTTAATCTCCCTTGGAGAGCCATGCTTATAATTCTTGGCTGATGGAGAATATTGCCTCTTATTCATACTTTTATTGCAATTCAGCAAGAAACGAATACCATTTATGATCTTCTGTAACTTTTTTTCAATATAAAAATTAAATTAATATAATTTTAAAATTGTTTTGATTTTTTTTTAATTTGGGCGATATTTCATTAGTTTTGGCGATTATTCATCTCTTTTGGGTGATTATTAATTTTGAAATTTTGGGCGATTTTTAGTTTTTAGGCAATTTGGTTTTGGGCGGTTTCGTGTGCCTAAATAAAACTTAAATTTGCAAAATTGACGAAAATTCGCAAAAACTTGGTAACATCAAAAAGATATCAAGGTCCGAACTCATTAAAATCGTTAAAACTGCAAAAATACATAGAATTAGGAACAATCACTTTTATTGCGAAACTAGAGAAAATTGGCGATAAATTGATTTTGAGTTTTTATGTTGGGTATAAAATTAAACTTGTTACAATTCGTTTATTATGCGAAACCCCTAAACAAAATACACGTGTGTATTTTTTCATTTTTATATACATATGTACATATTTTTGTATTTTCTATAACAATATGTATAAAACGTGGTACATAATACAACATTTTAAAAACCTTTTGATGTTGTGTCCAATGGTTCATAAAATTAGTCCAATAAACAGCCCATGAGTAACATGATCTTTAAAAGTTAAAAAAAATTTCATACTCTTATCGATGTTCAAACTTTGAAAACATTTAAATGGTTTTTACAAATTTTCAGTTGAAGAAATTACGTTATAAATATGCTAAAAGCGTTACTAGCATGAGAAATAAAATAGCTGAAAATTATTAAGTAGATACCTTAACTAATTCCTGTTATTTCATTTTGAGGATGGGAACGTTTTTTTAGCGATTGGTATAGCGTTCCCACATGAAAAATAAGAAATTGCTACAAACAACAAAATAGTGACCTAAACTTTCAAATGAAAATCGTTGCCTTCCACATGTAAATAAACTTGTATACATTGACAATGTTCCTTCAACGTCTACTCGAGCGGAGTCCGTCACAAATAGCAAAACCGAATTTTTATTGAAAGTAACGTCCGTATTAACTGCGTAATATATATAAAAAAATGTATACATTACATGGAACACAACCGCTTGTCAGCATATTAAGATAAAAGAATTCTATAAAGTATTAAAATATGCCCTAAAACCGTAAATTATGCTCTAAGAATTCAAAAATATGATAAGAATATGCGTATAAGACTGATATATGCAAAAATATGCTTTAGAGGGTAAAATATGCAAAAACATGAACTAACAAATCGATGCCAAAATTCATAAAAAGTTCTGAAACGGATAAATATATTGTCTCTGCATTAATACGTCATACAAGAAAAGAATGCGGTTTCCCTGCTTATAACTATTTCAAGATATTGATAGAAATAACTGAATTAAATACTAGTAATAATTTGTAGGAATTTTTCTGTCTCTCAATTTTTTTCTCTCTTAATGCTCTCTCCTTGCAAACTTTTTGAGTTAACGAGCACTTTTCAGCAAAAATTTTTACAAATTCGTTACAATTTTTAGTAAATGAACAAACCTATTATTAACAACTCGATATGTTTATATGTATTTATTTAGAATTTTTTGTGTAATTTTCTTATGCAGAGACATTTTATAGAAAAAACTTCTTTCGAGCGTTTTACATTCATTTTATATTCTTGTTCATTATTTTATTTTCTTTTTCTTGTAAATTATTTTTTTCTTTGTTATTGAAATAATATTATATTTGTGACATTTTGTTTTGATTTGACACTCGATTATTGTAAATATTCCACACGCAAAGAAAAAACATAGTTAGTACAATCACAATCGCAAACTATCATTAATGTTTGCGATTATAATTATGTCAAACATGTAATATAATAAAGTCATTCGAAACATTATATGTTCTGCTATGTGAATCACTATATATGTTCGTGTTAAACATTTTATTATGTTCACTACAGGTATGCTCCCATTTCCCGTAAACTATATATTTATTTTTGTCAGTATTATGATAATTATCCTTTTGATCATATTATTGTGTTCCTAAGAACTACAATATAAAAAAGAATGGTTTTTTATTTGCATAATTTTTTATTGAAACTCAGGTTTTGAAAATACAAATTTTCTTAAAACAACTTATCCTATAATTATATACATATGTACATACATAGCTTTATGACGAAGCTTTGGCTGAAAATTTCAAAATTGCCATTTGTTTGATTGGCATTGATATGGTGCACCTCTTTTGCTGCAATTGAGAAATAAGCATGTATGTACATTGCACATACATACGTATGTAAATAATATGGCAAAATTAATAAAAATTAACGATTTTCGTACCTGCTTCAATAAATATACAATAATTAAGGTGCATGGAATGGAACTAACTTCTTTTTTTTCCTTTAATATTTTTTTTATTAATTTTATTTGACTCACTTTTACCGGTAATATATTTTATTATTTTCTTTTACTTTGCGATCTAAAGTCTGACTGATGCTTGTATTTAATTTGAGAAAACTGAAGAAGAACAAATGATATTTTGGTATTGTGTTTTCTATACAACCATAATTAGTTTGTATTAGCAAAACTATCACCTTAACAAGAATACAATTTTTTAAGCAAAATATAATAATGACGATAAACATTCTCTTTTTATGTAACATTGTAAAATGTTAACAATATAAATTTTTGACACAAATGTGTATATTTAATATAACATGCATGCGAAAGTTATTTGTTTCTTTTAAATCAGTAAGAAGCTTTTAAATTAGATTTAATTTAACTTTTATTTTGTTGAAGTATGTAGATATGTATGTATGTATGTAGGTATATTGTTCTTCAGAATTTTATTCGCCACAAGCTTAGTATGATTGAATCAACTATAATGAATAATTGAGAAATGATGACCATATTGTAATAATTTGCATACATTTAAATGCTTAGAATAAAAATATAATGTTGGAACTCTATTTTTATTAGACTTAATTCTTTCAACCATATGAGGCAGAACTGAACAGAAAATTACCGTAGTGATCATTTCTGAATCATGTTTTTTCTTTGCGTGCAGTAAAAACAGACTCAGTGTTGTCTGTGTTTGCATTCAAATACAGAAACACTTTTTTTCTCACAAATCGAGAAACGATGGAAAATTTGTGTCTTACACTTCATTTGAGAAATTCTACGATGAGAGAAATACAGAAACGAGCTACTGGGTCTAAGTTGAGGGTTTTGAACTTTGTCCGACGTTAAAAGTTATACTTGCTAAACAAAAGTATGCATGTACATACATATATGCAAGGTTAAGACGAAAGCTTAATTTTTCTGAGGGAACTTTCAAATTTTATTGATCTGACCCTAGATCAATAACTTTTCACAGGCAATGTAAACTAAAAAAAGTGATGGCCAGCTTTTTGTATCAAATACTTCTCTGTGCGCTGCATACATAAATACATATCGCTCATTTACAAAAGAAAACTAGTTTGCCAGAAAACGAGTTTGAAGTTTTAGTTTACACACAACTTATGGAAAAAGGAAACTTTTTTCTTTCAAGAGTTAAGTAAACAAGATATTTGTATGAAAATTTTGTACAACAACATAAATAATTCCATATATTGAGTTATGACGTTCTTTGAGTAAATGAGCGGTATTTATGTAAATATAGAATCCTTGCTGCAAGACAGTCGTGGCGCAAAAAATACTTGTTTTACAGAAAACGAATTCAAAGTTTTTAATTTAGTAACAATTTAATGGTATACAAAAAATTTGTAATGAAATTTTTACATAAAATGTATAAATAAAATTCCTTTCTGTTTGAAATCTGACTCTCTTGCAGCAAAGGCTAGGTACGAACTTTTGTACGATAATTTTATGAATCTTAATAATAATGCATAATTTTCTTTAAAATTTATCATGTAATTATTTTCAATGCTATTTTTTTGGGCGATTCTATTGAACTTTTTAGTTCGTTTTCAACTATATATATATATATATATATATATATTGATGTTGACTTTCTCACCTGTTTGGCTATCAATAAATCACGATCTCCATAAAATAACTGCAGCGGTACACGTATGTTGCGTAAATTGTATTCAGGCGGCGTTTTTCTTTTGTAATGGCGATAATTCTCACTTTTCGATTTGTAATCATACTGTTGAAATTTTCCTACAGATGAAAAATGTTTAAAAAGTTTTTAAGTTATTGTGTGTTTAATATACATATGTAGAAAGAAGAGAGTATGAAAAAACATGTAATAATATTATACGTATGTATGTCAACATACTGCTACGTGTAGCAAACGAAATTATCCTGATTCATGATGTTGATGCGGATGATGAGGTAAAAAGTTTTACCGGAAGTTATCAATTGTCCAAAATGTTGAAACTGTTTGCGTGATATGCCAGCGGGTGTCGTTTCAAATATACGTGGAAATAGATTCTACAAAAACGATAAAAGGAAAAATAAAAAAAAATTAAATGCAAAATACTTTATTTATGTAGGTATTTCAAACCACATTAGCATGGTTTGTCCTAATTTACACTACGCAAGTCTTATTGCGAAGCTGATTAGTTTGTGGGAAAGATAGACGAGGGGAACAGAACCGTTTCTATTCCCCTCGTCTTTCTCTCCTAACAAACCAATCAGTTTAGCAATAAGACTTGGATAATGTAAATTAAAACTTTAATAAGCAAGTTAAAATTGAATTTATTAATAAAAAAACATGAAGATAATAATACTCTTGAGATCAGCTATAACAAATAAAAGCTTTAAGTTTTGTTTAAACTTAAAAAAACATCTCTTGAGATATTCAACATTAATTTATTTCTATAGATATAAACTACAAAGTGGTTTTAAACGAAACAGACCTGTGATATTAAGTTAAGTTGTGTTTAAAAAAATTTTATATTTGTTTATATATGTTTTAATGTTGAGTATTGCTGTTCAATATGTAAAATATGTACATATACCTATGTAATTAATTATTCCAAAAATGACGATCCCTTGAAAAAGTGGACAAAAAATCTACGAAACGTCAGCAAAAACTGTAAATAAATGGATTTTTATTTGCATTGAAATATTAGGCCCAAATACTGGCCAAAATAACTAAGAGATTAATTTATTTCTTCGACCTACTTTGTCCGATTTTTCGCTGATATCGGAAACTAATCCTTTCCGATTTTCAAGCTTTTTTTTAAATAAATTCAACACAAATATTAATAATATACACAAAAATTTTTTTTAAATTTGCTTGTGAATTATGTGTATGTACAAATTTATATAAAAACTAAATATCCGTTTTTGAAAATATTTATAGACATATCCCTACAAGAACACTACCAGTCAATTGACTGCTCATTTGATCGATAGTCAGGCAGGATATATTTATCATTGCGTAGAACAAAGTTTCCATCACTTTATTAAGGGCAAAATGAAAAATGTGATGGAAACTTTTGTGTACGTGTGATCTTGCATCTCTCTCTAACTATCGAATATAACATATAGTTGAACTGCTCACTCCAGTGCTTTTTAATAATCAATGATAGCATAAATATTACTCAAGTTTGATTTATCATAATAGACTAATATATCCCCCACAATTGAGTAATCATACATGATTGATATAATGACAATAAATATAGTTTTTATTATTTTAATTGTGTTTTTATTATAAAACGATATAAAACCAAATAAATAATTTAGAATAAGAGATCTACTTCAGCAAAAAAAGAATACACTAAGCGGTATATTGCCCTCTTCACACCTTTTCACCACCAACGCATCTTGCTTTTTACAAATACATATCTAAAATTTTGAAAATAAATACATAATTTAATTAAATTTTGTAAATTTCTTTATTAAATATTGTTTTTACTTATCTTTTTTAACACTTTTAAATTTTTACTTTTCACAGACAGATTTAATTCTAGTTTTTTTTTCATAAAACTCGATGTTGTAAAAGTTTTGGCATATGTACATTAGATGTCCCACTCTAACATATATGCTAGAGTAGAACAACTATAACCAATAAATAAATCCATCATCATTTTCTATCAAATGACTAGTCAATTGACTATCAATATTGAATTCAATATAAATTGCTGCAATTGTGTTAGTGAAAAAATTTTGTTTGTGTTAGTTTCAGTCATTCATTTCTTGCAGGGATGTATATAAAAATTAATACCTTTTTTTGTCACGGATGGAAAAAAAGAAGGAGTTAACGTACGCTTCTCAAATTTGGTACAGTATTTACAATTAACTTAATTAAGAAAAGTTTAAGTTTTGAATAATATCGTACCAATGACATGCCTACCGCCCATATTTCAAAAAGGAAACATTTTTCAAAATACAACTGCATAAACTTATATGTATACCCATCTTAATTGCACCTTGTGAGTAGTACTTACTGTAATTGTGAAAAGAATTTTTGGTCCTGTCAAGTATCCATTGAAGAAAATATTCAATAAGTCCTCATCCAGACTTGCAATTTTTTGTTGAGCAATTCTTGAGTTTATAGGTGAAAGAGCTGAGAAGATTGGTAAATTCTCTTTTCTTTTGAATATAAAAAAAATATACATCGTGATTTAAATATGCCACTAGTGATTGAAGAAATTGCAAAATACGCAGGCAAATATTTAACAAAACTCGAGTCACATCCTAATCCGCTTGCTCGTAATATATTGAAATTTACTGGACACATTTGAAGATACAATAAATAAATGCATGTATTAAAAAAAATATTTGCTTAATTCACAAAACCTCTTGTATCTTGTTGTTTGAAATTTTCATATAAAAATTAAATATTCTTTTACACTTTTATTTCATATCCCAGTGAAAAAAATGGAAGTCATTCTAGTGGAACTACATTTTCATTGCTTCCAAAGAATCGATATTTGTAATTTGCCGAGAGTGAGCAAAAAACCATGTAGAAGCTTACTTTAGTCATACAAAGCCTTGTAACTCCTCCATAGTGTTGGAAAATACTCACCAGAATTAAAAAAAAAATTTTAACGAAATTTATGAACTAATTTTAGTCTAAAATTTAAAAATTATTTGCTTCAATTTACATGAAAACACTGTTTCGGGCTTAAATTCGTTAAAATAGGCAACTATTTACAATTTTTCCTAGATGAAAATATTATCATAGAACACAAAAAAGGGAATTTTTCTTAATTCAGTGACCAAGCACCGAAAAAGAGAACTTCTTGCAATGACAACCCTATGTAAAAATCATTAGATTGGATCGAAATTTTCACTACTTCCAGATCGCAAGCTCTAGATTTTCATGACTTTTTTGGAGTCTCTTTTTTTGCTGGGTTCTTAATGGGCTACAAATTGTAACGATCGTGGGAGAGTGATCGGACGAAAGATCTAGAGAAGCTTCAACTTGAATTAAATCGAAATTACGATTCGACCTCTGGGTGTAATAAGACTCGAACCCCAGAACGTAAATTTTGTATTGTAGTCCCCATCTGCTACGAAACAAGCTCCAAGAGATTTGTAGACATTTTCCTATTGATCCTCAGAATCATATAAGGTGTAGCCATATATTTTAAAAAGGCTTCTTGAAGTCAAATGAGTCCCAGAGACTAACATTACATCAATATTTTTTTCCGTGAGGAAGTGCTTAAATTCATTTTTATGTTGGCGAATGTCGTTTGCGTTCCAACGTGTTCATGGTTTGTTAAATAATGCTTAAAGCAGAGTATTCTGCATTGTCAGCATTTCTTGCATCATGCTAATCATATTTGTTGCAAAGTTATTTATAGTTAGCACCAGATTCTCAATAATATCTTCAAGGCGACTAAAGTTAAAGCTTGAGTTTGCATTCATTGAATTATTTGGAGGTGGAACATTTTGTGTGGAAAAAGAAATAGTCCTGCTGCATCGGCATCCGATAGACGTGAAGTGACGGAGTAAAGTAAAGTAAAGTAAAGTGGTGGAGTAAGCGTTTGCTGTTTGTGCTAGAGCTAATTTAGGTTTTTGCCCCATAGTCTGTTTAACGAAAGAATATACAGGACATCCGCTGTAGTTAGTGGTGTGAGTACCTCCACAATTATTTCATTTTCTCTGCTGCTAGATCTTTAGGTTTAGTACAATCAGCAGTACCGTGCAATTCACCGCAGATAACACAAACTGAAGGTACCTTGCAGTAAGTTTTTGTGTGGCCATATTCTTGACAGTTATAGCACTGTACGGGTCGAAAACGCTTGTGTGGTTCTTCAACTGTTTCGGTATAAGATATTTTAAATTATAAATTGGATGGGTCTCATTTTTTTCAATTTTATCATTTGGCTCAAGTTCTCGAAATAGAGGTTGGGCGATATTCTCCCTATTTATTATGTTGGATACATTTTTTACCTCTCCGGGAACATCATAAGAGATTATGCCCTTCAATACGATCTGCAGGCCTTTAGCACTCTTGAGCTGGTTGTGTAGGAACTTGTTTTATTTTTTTCAAATTCTGTAACCATTTTGCGGAAATCTTTTTCTTCATAAATTTGAATTTTGGTTTCATCAATGTTACCACAATGACCGAGATTAATTTTTTAGTAAGATCGTTTGAATTTTTTTCCTTTCAAAAAGAATGGTGGCGGCTTGGATGTTTTGTTCGTGGATACATCGGATTTCTTGTTGTCATCTTGCAATATTTGAAAACGGTTTTGACGGTTAGTAGAGGATGCGCTGTTATCCCTTGATATTTTTGGAGCAGATGAAATTTAAGAAGACTTTTGGCTTCGCCCGAACTTTACCACAGTTATATATCTATCCATTCCGAATTGTACCTTTGGTTTTGAGCTACTGTTATCGGTAGTGATAACTTGGTTAAGTGATGAACATGAGCCCGAAGCGAATTATGTCAATGGCTTAACTGATGAAGTACTAGGCAACTGTAATATTAAAGAATCACTATTTGGCATTGGACAAAGTGAGGCTGAGCGCTGTCGAAAAAAAGATTAGCCGATAGAAAAATTCTATTATCATCAGTTTTTTTTACTTTTATTAAGAGCTTCAGAACTCATAGTTAGTCTATCATCAGGTTTTTTTATTTTTTTGTTTCCATTGAGAGGTCAGAACTCACAGTAAAATAGGCATTTCTGCCGTTAGAACTCACTTCACCATTTGTTATATTGGATGTACTAATATAGAGTATTCCTCAAGGCACTTTGTTTGTGTTTTTTGTTTGCATTTTTTTTGTTTTTTGTTATTTATGGCTACGGCTGTTTTCATCGTCATGGGTGGGACATTTGGAGTAGTTTAACTGCTTAGTTTTAAAGAATAAGAAAATGTTGAACTATTTTTTACATGACTTTATTATAAAATAAAAGTTCAGACTTGTCCTTCGAAGATACAACACGGAAACAGAAAACGGGTGGGACATGAAAAAGACATGCGTTTTGAGTGCCTAGGACACATACCCAAAACTTTGCGAATTTATACAGTTTATGCAAATGTAGCAAATCTATGACTGCAGCAGAGGTATCAAATTGCCCTTCACTAAAAGTTAAGAAGAAGAACAAGTTTATATTTTGCACAAAAATTTAATTTTTGTAGTGTCACGGCTGGGAAATTTTTTTGTAACGGTTGAAACGCGTGTTATAATATATATCTTATATACACACAAAAAAAATTCGCAGGTTATATTTTCTAAAATATGGTATAATTTTAACTAAGTGAAAGGGTAGAACGAAAATAGCAAAAATTAAAAATGTAAAAAACCCCAGAATATATGTAGAACAGACGTGATATCTTTTAAAAAACTGTACCGGTTTTCTTCAGACGTAACTAAGAAGAGTCTCCAACAAGTCACCTTTTACCAATAAATCAAAATCGGTCCATCCGTTTGGTGTGTACGTAGACTCGTACAGACATACAGTCGGGGGTTAATAAAACATTTGAAGGTAAGACAAAGTTTTATTTCATAAATGCAACCAGACCACTTTTGCTTATTGCCCTTCGAGAGTTTTGCGTCTCACACCGCATGTAAATACCCAGTGGAAATTTTTTCACACATATCTCCGATCTGAGACCAGTGACAATGTAAGCGCGACCCATCCAAAGCCTGTATATAATTTCTACTTGCATTTTCACAGCGTTGCCCTAGCCCACAAGATTTATACAACACTGTGTACATTGTAAGCGAAGGTTGGATATCTCCAACGGAGAGCGTAATTGAAACTAATAAGCAATATGATACTAAATTACTAACCCATCCAAATGAGATTCTGGTACAATGACTAAATTTTATTATAGTCTGTTTTGTTCTTTGCTTCTAGTTAACATATAATTCTACAAAAGGATAGTAGAAAGACATATTTGGATCGGATGCTAGTTGAATGCGCTTAACTTTGGATAGAAATTTTTATCCATGCAATTTGAGAACTCTCTTACAAAAACATCAAGTCCACTTATTATATTACAAAAATCGGAAAAATTTAACAAATACTGGGTCTAAGTAAATATTTAAATACAATCAGTCTTTTAGTGCTTCGCAATTTTTTGAAGTATATAAAAGTTCAAGAAATTTATTATTCGACATATTGTTATAATTATATTTTAATTTGAAATTTATTTGCTGGTGGTTCAGCTTGGTCTATATATATATATCAGTAGACTTCAACCACAAATTTTGAAGTCTACTGATGATTTGGTTCAAAGGGTATAAAAAAACAGAAATTCATTTTGTTCCCTTTTGTTGAGAAATAACAAGACAATTATGATAAAAAATGCAAGCTTACAGACCAAATGTGGATGGTAAAGTTAGTACATTGGCGGTATTAGGGGTTCGATGCAAAACGTCTTGCGTAAGTAGATATGGAAATCATCGCAGCCGTTCTTTAAAATCCAATCATAAAATATTCTGCATTTACACTTACGCAAGACCGGATACAGCCATTGTACTTTTTTCCTCCACTCAAACTTCAAAAGCCATGCGATGCATCAGTTAGGTTTTTGGTACAATACACAAATGTTTCCATTTTTGTAAATTTTTTATATGGAGATATATACACACATACATATGTATGTATGTACATAAATTTTTTATATTTTTACAATTTTTTATATTTTTATACTCTTAGATTTTTTATATTTCAATTAATATTTTAACTGAATCTTTAAAAAATGTTAATAAGTTATTTAATTGAATCCTAAAAAGTATTTCAATTAATTTTTTAATTAAATCTTCAAAAATATTTCAATTAAATTTTAATTGAATCTTTAGAAAACCATCAATTAAATTTTTAGTTAATGTAATATTTTTTTAATTGAAAAAACCCAAAAAATTTTCAATTAAAATGGATGAGTTAATACTACAATTTCCGTGATTGGTTGAAAACTAATTAATTTTTTAACTGAATCTTTTTTTTAATTGAATCTTGTTTTTACTTTTTTCTGTGCGATTAAGAAATTATTCCTGATTAAAATTTACTATAGTTCAACGAAATTTGTTTAGTATATGTACATTGTAAATATATACCTACATACATATGTAAATATGTATGTAATTATATTTATATACTCATACGAATATAATCAAGCCTTGGCATATTAATTATTCGAAAGATATGCATAAGCTAAGCACGCATCACAAGAAAAACAATGTCTTAGGTCGGGCTTACAACTGTGTGCCAAATGCCTCACAATTGTAAAAAAAGCATAACCAACTAATTACTAATTAAAAACTGTTTGTTTCAGACATGTATTTATTAAGTTAAACAGTTTAATACATCATTAATAGACAATTTTATAGAATCCAAAATGATTGCAAACTGTTTAAATCAATAAATAAATGTCTGAATCAAACAGTTTTCTATTAGTAATTAGTTGGTTACGTTTTTTTGGGCAAATGACACACAAGAAATGCCAGATGTAAACTCAGCCTTATAAGCTTGCTTACAAGCCAATATATTAAAACAATATAACTTATACATTAATAAAACCGATAGTAGGAAAAAGTACATCTTTATGCAGTAAAAAGTATCAAAAAGAGCCTAAAATTAGAAAAAAATATCAAATTTGGGTGCATTTAGAGTAGAAAAATAGTATCCAAGCAGTCGAAAAAGTGACAATTTGCTACTTTAGTAGCACCAACGGTAACGCTGCTTCTTGTTCGTATGATTACACCAATGCATACATAGCTCACACCGATTTGACAACGCTGTGTGATTGATCTTACTCACAATTTGTGATTGGATTGTGAAAAAGATTTTTACCCCCTAGCGTATAGAATTGATTGTGAAAATCTTTTTCGCAATCCAATCACAAATTTTGAGTAAGATCAATCACACAGCGTTGTCAAATCGGTGTGAGCTATGTATGCATTGGTGTAATCATACGAACAAGAAGCAGCGTTACCGTTGGTGCTACTAAAGTTTACACATCAAAAATTAACTTACTGTTTATACGGCATTGAAAATTTATAAAAACTTGATAGCACTTCTATAGAAATGTTACTTATATTTACAAAAAAAATTTGTGTACACTCTAAAACATTGGCTCAAATTTAGGATCATATATTGTCTAATTTCTTCTTGAAATATTCTTACGGTCTAATTCATAAATGATTATTAACAGTTCAATAACACATTAATAGTCAAAAATCGCTAAATGTGTATTCATAAATGATTAATAGCATATTAGACGTTTAATAAACGTTTCATAACTCAGAGATTTTTAATGTAGCCTCCATGCTACTTTAAGCGTTTGATAAACAATTATAAATAATATTTTTTTGATTATTTTATCCCTTATGTGAGATTTTCTGTTGTTTCTCACTGTTATGTTTCTTGTTTATTCTTATGCATGTCTCATGAATAATGTTCTTGGGTAAATGTATTAATTTATATAAGTTGGTACATGTATGTATTTATGCATAATTGAACAAAAAGAAAAATACATACATATAAACATCGTTGAAAATTAAAGAAATCCCATTCATTGGCAAAAAGAAAAATAGAATTATAAACATAAGGGCATATATAAGTACAAGCATACGTATGTTTGTATGGTACTGCATGCTTACATATGTATGTATGTACAATAACATTTTAAAATTAAAACAAAATAGTGATGCATAATCGACCGCTATAAAATGGGTATTTGCCTACCTCTGTACTCAGCCGAATATAAATGTGTTTAAATACAATTTTTTGTAACATATAAATTTTTTTTGGTTTATTTATTAATAAAAAGTGAAACGCCTACTTTTAAAGTTATTTTTTAATAACATTATGCGTAATAATTTACTTTTTTTCGACTCAAACAGACTACCACCCAGATAATCGATTCTTCGTTGTATGCATCACTAAACATAAAATGAGAGCGAAAGTAGCATGATGCTGCCAACATAAAATTACAAAAGAAGCAAAGTCGTTTAATAGTTAATTTACTGATATTAATAAGTTATGAATACAAATTTTTATTAGAGCTTAATAAAGCAAAGTCTGTAATTACAGATTAAAGCTGAAATAAGGAATTTTTATGAATTAGACCGTTAATGTCTAAATTTATATCGATTTTGTTGTTATTTGTATAAAAAAAAACAATATTTGTCCTCTTTTACACAAAAATTGGAATCTACTGCTAAAAAGTTTTATTTTTAAGCAAATTGTACTTAAAATACAGCCAGATATGTCTAAATAACGTCAAAAATGCTGAAAATTAAGCATATATGCGTAAAACACCAGAAATATGTTTAACAAAAAAAGTAGAAGTACAAAAGCGTACAAGTTGCAATACAAGCACACCATATTTTTTATTAAGTTCATTAAAACTAAATTTAAAGCAGTTTATATGTCAATAACAATACTCGTAGTATGTTTTTTTTATGTAAACAGTGAATATTGTGAAACTGGACAAAATATTTATGTGTAAAATTAAAAGAATCTCTCATTTACATACATGTAAATGATGATGCATTTATGCGTATTTAAAATGCAAGAAGGTGTCTAATAATAATCATTTAGTGCTTTTCACGGAGTCTTTCTAATAAAAACATTGTTTTTAAAAATAATTTGTGTTCCGATATTCTAATCAGGTGTTTGGTGAATGTTTGCAGTTTTATTGAGAAGGGCGTACATGAAATTCATTTATTTATTTATTTTCATGGGTGAGAGCATGATTAAACATAGTTTATTCAAAATTAAACATATTGTGCTTAAAAATCAACAAAATGTTTAAAAATATAGTTGTGTAATTTTAGGTAGAAAGTAGTCTGTAAAGTGTTGCCTACTATTATCGACCTAATTTTCAATAAAAGTGTTTTAGAGTGTAGGTGTATAAAATAAAAAGTAATAATTTGTTTTATTTTCTTCTATCAATGTTTTTTTGTGCAATATTTATCATTTTATTGTTTTTATTAGCAAACCGTGTATCAACCCCAATGATTTTATTTGCAAATAGTGCGTTAATAGTGAATAGTTTTCTGAATTATTAAGTCGCAATCAAAACAATAATATGGCAACAAATTAACAGTTTTATTTGCAAATAAGCCGTGCGTATAAACGTAGTATGCAATAGTTATATTAACTTGGATTTTAGGTAAAGTGTAATGTACAAATTATCTGACTGCATAGTTAATTGATGGATGTTGTACTTTATATTAATTACACAAATGTGGTAGGTTTTGAATTAGTTTACAATTTAAGTATTTTTCATTTTTTGTATTTTTAATCATTTAATAAAAGTTCTTTACTTGAAAAACACCTTTCAATACATCACATAATTGGCGACGAGAAAAATTTTTTTTTGAAAATTCACAAAGCGAAAGAATTTAAAATCAAATAAATTTTAAAAATTGTAAGTATAATTTTTATAAAAATAAAATAAAAATGCCTGTAACTTCATCCAATACGAGTGGCAAAATGACAACAACATTGTTGCAGACTTCGCAATTACCAGAATTTATGTGTGAATCTGAATCGTGGCAAATTTGGAAGGAGAAATTAGAAATACATCTGTGTGAAATAAAATGTGTTGACGAAAATTTAAAAAAGCCTACGTTATTGAACTCTTTTGGATCAGAACCATATAAACTGTTACATAGCTTGTGAAATCCTGGGTCTCCTGTTTCCAAAACATACCAAAATTTGTGTGATTTATTGGAAAGCCTCCTGTTATTATATTCCATGAAATAAAAAATTTTATGCCTCAGTTAAAGCTGATGCAGAAAGTGTGTCACAATGGTTTGCTAAAGTCAAGAAACTTGCAATTAATTGTAAGTTTGGTGCAAACTTAGATGCTTTTGTATTGGATCGCTTTGTTACTGGACTGTACGAAAATTTTTTGATAAATTCTGTGAAGAAGACGAAAATTTAATATTGGAAAACGCATTACGTAAGGCAATTATAATGGAAATGAAGCTAATAATGAAAGCAAGTGGATCAACAGACATAAATGCAATAAAGCAACAAAAAAGGAATTTCAAAAGTAACGCCCATAATGAAAATTTTAGCAACAATAATATGCGATGTGACATAAATAAAGCAGATATAACCAACAAAAATAAATAAATTCAGTGAAGTGCGACTTTGACCCGCGCACGAAGTGTTCCGTACGGACACGAGATATGTAATTCAATACGAACTTTAGCCAATATAAACTATAGTTTTTGCATTTTTTTCGTTTTTGGGTTTTTTCGGTTTTAAGGGTTTTTTTTTAGTTTGGGGGTTTTTTGAATTTATTGGCGCTTTCCGAGTTTTGGCACTTTTATTCACGTTTTGGAGATTTTTTTTTGGTTTTTGAAGTTTTTTTAATTTTGGCGATTTTTATTAGCTTGGCTTTTTTTTATCTTGGCGATTTTTTTATTTTGGCGATTTTTTAATTTTGGCGTTTTTTCATATATGTGATTTTTTTTTGGTTTTGGCGATTTTTTTAGTTTTGGCACTTTGTTTTCTTGTTTTGAGGTTTTTTTTCGGTTTTTGGCGTTTATTTTCAATTTTGGCGATTTTTTTCGTTTCTGGCAATTTTTTTTTAAATTTGGCGATTTTTTTTATTTTTGCGTTTTTTTATTTTTGGCGATTTTTTTTTCACATAAACAATTATCTTTGTTTTGACGCATTTATCGCGTTTCGGCGATTTTTTTTTCGGTTTTTGGCGTTTTTTTCATTTTGGCGATTTTTTTTCATTTAGACGATTTTTTCGAATTTGGCGATTTATTTTAGTGCTAGTTTTTTTGTGAGAAATTTTTAGATTCTTTAATTGAACTGTAGTGAATTTTAATCAGAAATAATTCATAGTTAGGCTCAAGTTCAGTAATTTCAATTCTTATTGAATGAAATATTTTTATTAATTAATGTGAGTTTCTAAAGAAGAGAAGAAAAATTAAACTTAGACTTTTAAGCTGGGGTAAATACCGATACTTTTCTGTGCAGCCACACACTTCATCAGCACCCTAGTCTATCTACTTGGGTAGAGATTCTTATTAACATCAGCTATTTAACTTAAATTTACAATGAAAAGGAATATGAGAAACGATAGTTTGTAGCTAGTTTTTTTTTTTAATTTTGTCGATTTTTTTCGATTTGGCAAATTTTTTTTTAAATTTTTGGCGGTTTTTTCAGGTATTGTCGATTTTTTTCGGTTTGGCGATTTTATAATTTTCGGATTTTTTACTTTTACCGTTTTTGAAAATTTCAAGAGTTTACCTCTTACGGTCTCCAAGATATAGCAATTTGTCAAAATTACATAGTCAAAATTGCATTAACTGATGGACAACCCTTTAATTAAAATTTTTTAATATTTTAATGTTAATTGTTGCAGTCTATATAAAAATACACTAATTTTACAAATTTCAAGTGTCAATATACACATGGTCATACAGTTGTATGTATATTACATGAGATTTTAAAATTTTTCGTCGTTCGTTTTGGAGCACCCTTTAATTATTAATTCTCATGTATTTGTTGTTGTAGTGGCCAATGTTCTACATACTCTGTCCAAATTTCAGGTCCGTACCTCTTACGGTTCCTGAGAAAATACCGTGTGACGGACAGCGTAGCGAAAACAATGCGGTTCCTTTTATCACCTTTGGTGTACGGAACCCTATAAACAGCAAAATAATAGAACCCAGTAAAAAAAGATACTCCAAAAAAGTCATGAAAATGTAGAGCTTGCGATCTGGAAGTAGTGCAAATTTCGATCCGATCTAATGATTTTTACATAGGGTTGTCATTGGAAGAAGTTCTCTTTTTCGATGCCTGGTCACTGAATTGGAAGCGACATTAAGGAAAATTCCTTTTTTTGTGTTCTATAATAATATTTTTACCCAGAAAAATGGTAAATAGTTGCTTTTGTTAACAATTCGTTTCTTTTTAAGCCCGAAACAGTGTTTTCATGTAAATTTAAGCGAATAACTTTTCAATTTTAGACTAAAAATAGTTCATAAATTTCTTTAAAAAATTAAATTTTTTTAAAATTCTGGTGAGTATTTTCTAACACTATGGAGGAGTTACAAGGTTTTGTATGACTAAAATAAGCGTCTACATGGTTTTTTGCTCACTCTCAGCAAATTAAAAATATCGATTTTTTGGAAGCAATGAAAAGGTACTTCCGCTAGAATGACATCCATTTTTTTTTCACTGGGAAGTTTATGTCAGCATTGTGGATGGCGCAATCACAAGTCACAATCATGTTACTATAAAGAAAGCAAATATCATATTTGTGGCAAGGTTAAACAGTTATCAACTGTATGTCGAAACAATAATAAAAATATTAATTATGTTGTTAATTCTAATGAAAATATTAGTAATAACTTTGATACTTCTATTTATACTATATTAGCAAATTATAGTTTTAATTCATATATTTTGTCAGTAACTATTGATGGAATTTCTATGGACATAACGTTCTTGTACATTGTTCCCGAGAAGCATTGTCAAAGCAGCACAACTAAAAAAGCTTCAACAGTGCAGTAATCAGTTTGTGAGCTATACAGATGACAAAATTAATATAATTGGTGATTTCTATGCAAATGTAAAATATAAGGGAATCACAAAATCTTTGAAAATAGTTGTGTCAGACATAAACACTAAACCTTTGCTAGGCAGGGATTTTCTAATAGAATTCAATTTACAAATTGCTCAGGTAGAAAACGTGAATAAAGTTGATAATAGGAACATTATAGACCAATTAAAAAATTAATTTAAAGAATTGTTTAACAATGAAGTAGGTAAATTCAACTTGACCGAGGTCTCACTACCAATGGATGAGAATGCGAATTATATATTTCTATATATGTATATTTTTCAAGCCTCGTACTATTCCTTTAGTTTGTTAAACAAAAGTTGAGGATGAGTTATAAGATCTTATTAAGAGGGATATATTAGTACCAGTTGATCATTCTGAATGGGGTACACCATTGCTACCAATTCTGAAAAGTAATGGTAAGCTCCGTATATGTGGTGATTACAAGGTAACAATAAATAAATGGTTACTTGATTATAAATACCCTTTACCACGCATTGATGCAATTTTTGCAGCTTTAAGTGGTGGCGAAATATTTTCCAAATAAGATCTGTCCAATGCTTATAACCAGCTTGTATTAGATGAGAAATCTTAACGTTTGTGCACATGGAGTACACACATAGGGACATTGAAAATGAAGAGATTACCTTTTGGTTTTAAGCCAGCAGCGGCAATTTTTCAGAAGACTATGGAAAGTATTTTAAGTGGTATTCCAAGTGTTGTTGTGTATCAGGACGATATTACAATTACAGTTAAAACAATAGTTGAACATACCAAAACACTTCAAATCGTTTTAAATAAGTTACAAGAGGCAGGATAAAGTGTCGTATTTAGGATTCATAATCGACAAAAATGGCCTACAAAAAACAGTGATAGGTATAAAAGTGTAATCAATTATCTGGTACCACAAAATATTACTGAAGTTAGAGCGTTTATTGGAATGACGAATCATTATTCCAAGTTTATTATGAAAGTAAACCCCATGTATGAATTATTAAGGAAAAATTTAAAATTTGAATGGTCGGAACGGTGTTGAAGGGCTTTTGAAGAAATTAAATCTGAAGTGTCTTCTGATCAAGTTATAGTACATTTAAATACTTCATTTAACTACAGATGCAAGTAACATAGCTGTGGCAGGTGTATTATCTCACAAATTTCCAGATAACACAGTTAAGCCTATAGCATTTGTATCTCGTGCTTTATCAAAAACCGAACGTAATTATAGTACGTTACAGAAAGAAGCACTAGCAATTAAATATTGTGTAATTAAGCTCGGGCAGTATTTACTAGGACAACATTTTATTTTGAGAACGGACAAGCAGTTAACATTTTTGTTTGGTGAAAGGAAGATATTACCACAAATGGCTTCGGCTAGAGTCCTAAGATGGGCATTTATATTGTCAGGTTTTAATTATTCAATTGAATATATAAAAGATAAGAAAAACGATGCTGATGAGCTTTCAAGAATTCCACAATCTAAAACTGTACCTGATGAGGAAGAAAGCAACTTTATAAATTTGGTTGAATCAGAAAAATACTTGAACTTAAAATTCAGAGATATTGCTAGAGAGACAAGACGCGATCCAGTACTTTCTAAGGTAGTAGATGCTATATATTCTGTATAAGTAGAAAGGTTAGAAGGCAATGAGTTTGAACCTTTTAAAAGGAGATCAGGAGGCTTATTCTGTATTGCGATGCGAAAGTCATTGCGACTCGAAAACATGCAAATGCGAACACTTCCTATTCTGTGTTACGACGTTCGCAAAGTACTTTTTTTATTCGCATTTAAAATGCGAAAATGTGGCAATTCAGTATTCTGTATTGCGAAAACAAATGTCAGATACATACGAAAGTTGCAAAATATATTCGACAGCAAAACAGCATTCGCAAAGAACAAATGTAAGTGAAAAATAATAATTTTGTTTATTTATTGTTACATTAATTGTTAAAATTATTCAGGGAAACAAACAACAAGACCACCAAATCGCACCAATTTGAAATAATTGTGGAATTTATGATGAAACACAGCCAATTGGCAAAGGGTCATTGTTGTTTTCAATGCTTCAAAATAAATTACATTTTTGCATTCAAGCTTATAATATCCGATTTGCTTACACCCTTTCATTTTGGTCATGTGCCTCTTCATCATCAAACCATAGTGCCACAGACTCCATTTTTGATAAATTACACATATATTATATAAATTAATGTTATTTTGTAAGCACAATCACAAATTTATTTTTCTTTCGTAAATTTAACTTTGACGTTTATTTTAGACCAGCGTTGTTATTTCTGGCCAGCGCTGTTATTTTTGACCGGCGTTGCCACGATTTAAAATAATACCCGAATGCGATTACGAAGGCCTTATAGAATACCAATTTTCTTACGCATCGCATTTCATTTGCGCATCGCATTGATTTTCGCATCGCAATTCAGAATAAGCCTCCAGATCATATATCTGTTGGCCCAATGTGGATATTGATATTGAGAAATTAGTTAAAAGTTGTGTACATTGTCAAGAAATAGGGCATAGTCCAGAGAAGTCCGTGTTGATACCATGGCAACCTGCGAGTTCAGCTTGGAGCAGGATACATTTAGATTTTGCAGGCCCTGTAAAAGGTTACTACTTATTAGTAATTATAGATTGCTTTACTAAATGGGTAGAAGTTTTTAAAACTAAAGATATAACATCTTTGTTTACTATTCAGTCATTAAGGGGATTATTTTGGCAATATGGATTAGTAGACACAATTGTGAGTGACAATGGTAGACAATTCACTTTTAAAGATTTTAATGATTTTACAAGTATGAATGGTATTAAGCATATTTTAACTGCACCTGGTCATCCAGCATCAAATGGTCAGGCGGAGAATTTTGTAAAGACTTTAAAGAAATCACTAATTGCATCACTGAATAGCAATGTTAACCATAATTTTGATTATAGAAACTCAAAACATTGCACAACAGGGGAAAGTCCTTCAAAACTATTTGTAGTTATATTACTTAAGTCTCGTTTAATTTTGTTAAAACCACCCTTAGTTAGGGATCAAATAATAAAAAGTCAGGAGAAGAACATTGAAAACCATAAGGGTAAAAGATTAGTAGATTTTAACACTGGTGACCCAGTTTTTATAAGTGATTATAGGGATCCTAACAAAGTTGAAAAGCAATTAGGTCCTAGATCTTATATTTGCATACATACTCATAATAACAGAGAAATCAAGCGTCACTGTAATCAAATGTGTAAAAGGGAGCTGCCTATTGACATTGATTCCAAGGATCTAAGTGAGGAAGAGAAGGCAAAGAAAAGACGCATTTACTGAACGTTGGTTACTACCACGAAGAAATGAATGATTACTAACGAAGAAAACTTAAGTGCAAACTTTACTTAAACACTATTTGAATTACTTCTGTTTTATATTAATTTTTTATGTATTGTTATTTCTACATTTTAACCTATTTTTCAAATTTAATACAATTCTAAATTCTTATTTAAGATTTATTATCAATCTTAAGTAAGGGCATGATGGATATTGTACTTTATATTAATTACATAAACGTGGTAGATTTTGAGTTAGTTTACAATTTAAGTATTTTTAATTTTTTGTATTTTTATTCATTCAATAAAAGTTCTTTACTTGAAAAACATCTTTCAATACATCACATTTTTTACTTTCATATATAAAAAAAATTATCTATGCAAACTTAGTTAATATTACCTCTTATATTCACAGTAAAAAAAGAGACTCCAAAAAAGTCATGAAATTGTAGAGTTTACGATGCGGAAGTAGTGCAAATTTCGATCCGATCTAATGATTTTTACATAGGATTGTCATTGCAAGAAGTTCTCTCTTTCGATGCCTGGTCACTGAATTGGAAGCGATATTAAGAAAAATTCCCTTTTTTGTGTTCTATGATAATATTTTCATCTAGGAAAAAGGGTAAATAGTTGCCTTTTTTAACAATTCGTTTCTTTTTATACGAATTTAAGCCCGAAACAGTGTTTTCATGTAAATTTAAGCAAATAACTTTTATATTTTAGACTAAATATAATTCATAAATTTCTTTAAAAAAATAATTTTTTTTAAATTCTGGTTAGTATTTTCTAACACTATGGTTACAAGTTTACAAGGTTTTGTGTGACTAAAATTAGCTTCTACATGGTTTTTTGCTCACTCTCGGCAAATTAAAAATATCGATTTTTTGGAAACAATGAAAATGTACTTCCGCTAGAATGACTTCCATTTTTTTTCACTGGGTTTTTTTGTATGTATAAGCACACTGCACACATTTTTTCGAACACTTTTAAGTGTCTTATCGTGCACCATTATTGGTAAAACATAAATGGTTTAAAAGGTATTTTCCTGTAGACATGCACAATATAAATGTTCTTTCAAAATTCGTGGTATAAAAGTGGTAAGTAAAACAGCGATTTCAATTTGCTTTGAAAAAACTATTTTCTATTTTGTTTTTGTTTTGTACCTGCAAACTATAGTACAATTATATTGTTTACCAATTCTAAAGTCCAATAAAATTTTTTAATTCCAATTAGAATATTTATTTAAGATGATTAAAATTTTAAAAAAATTTTACAAATGCAACAACAATAATAATAATAATAATTATTGAAGAACTATTTTTCTTTCAACAATAATTTCAGAAACTAATATGATGTAAAAAAACTTAATATATCGAGGGTTTATATTCAAAAAGTGCTATCTGCAAGACTTGAAAATTTTAGAAAAGCCCATAAAACTGTTGTTTTCTCAAAGTGCAAGTGTTATAACTAAATTTTGATGAATAGTACCATTAACAGAGAACATCTTAATTCTACTAATTTTAATCAAATACAGTTATTGCTCTTGGACTTCGAGAAAATAACAGTTTTATTTTGTCTACTAAAATATTCAAGAATTGCAGATAGCACCTTTTGAATATAAACCATCGATATACAGTTGTTTTTGGTACAAGTTCCTACAAAACAAACAAGACTACCGGGCGATCCTAGTTTATAGAACAGAAAAACAACATTTAATGTTTGTTGCTTTTTGTAGATTGTAGCAGAAATAACTTGTGATACAATTCTGTTATCCATTTATAATTTTTTTATATGATTTTTAATTGCAAGCTATGATTACATAATATATCATATATAAGCAAATTTGATGAAACATATCAATTACAGTTTTAGTTGTACTTTACAGCAAATACAACTATAAAAATAGAAAACATAATTTGTGTTTACAAAATTATTAACAACAACTACTTATAATTTAGTTTAGAGTGGCTGTTAATTACAAATATTTCAAATAAATAATTTATGGAAAATATTTTATTTTAACAATATATTTTAATTTTCTTAACCTTTGTTATTCGTTGTATATCATTAAATTTTCCTCGATGTTATACTTGTTTAAATATTATAACTGAATAATTTTTTTAAATAATTTGATCTAGCTACTAAAAAAATTAAAAAAGCTTATATTTGCAAATTGTATAAAACGTGATACATTTTTAATTTATTGACATTATTCTTTGGTTTTGAATTGAATTGAATACAATTTTATATAAAATAAATAAAAATAACTAATTTCTTTGAAGGCGAATAAGATTTCGATCTATTCAAGCCTCAAGCAAATTAAATGAAAAATATATCAGAAAATTGAGGTCAGCTGGACATTAAAGTCTGGTTTGAACCCTGACTCTTGTCTTGTATGTGATAAGTCTCATTCTCTACAGAATGAGTTATTTTTTATGTTTATGTTATGTCTAATACCAAAATGATGAAATATAAAATGATGCTGTGAACTGAAAAAGAGTTTGATGTTGTTTGTTTTTTACCCGACTGCGCAACCCAAGGAAAGGTATTGTGTTTGTGAGTCTACACACAAAAAAATTCATGGGATATATTTCCTAACATTACACCGCGTTACACACATTCTGTCCTATGAACCACATATATACTTTTTCGGAAAGGGGAGAAAGGCAAATAATGTAAAAATGTAAAAATTTGGAGTCTCTTCAAGTTATGCTGAAAAAAGTGAAAAAAAAATGTCCAAAAAAATTTGAGAATTTGATAAAAATCTATTTTTTCTTTTAATTTGACATAAAACAGACATTTCCACGAGTCTGCCTGCAAAAACTCAACTCAATTGGATCACGGAAAAAGGGTTAAAAACACTTATCCAAAGTTTTTCAGACAGACGTGGGACTACGAGCTTTATATTTTATACAAAAAAAATTCTGACGTGTACATGAAAATCGCCGATACACGTGTACTTTTATTTTTTCTCCCCTTTCCGAAAAAAGTATATTTGGTTCATAGGAGAGAAAAGAAGTTCGTTCTTGTAACGCGGTGTTATAGTATAGTTTTAATTTAGTGAAAGGGTAGAATGGCATTTAAAAAGTTTTTTTAGATAATTAAACAAAAATTTAAGTTGATTTCTATGTTCGAAAACTCAACTAAAATTTTAAATAAAAGTACTAAATGACTAGGTGAATTCGTATTTTTATTTTCTGTAAATTATCTGAACAGCAATGTAAAGTTATACATACATAATGCGGCAAACTATCATGGATTTTAGTTAAATTAATTATATCGAAAGCCTATTTTCAAAACACGTTAACTCAAATTTAGTCAAAATGACTATCTGATGGCAAATAACTCCCCTATGCAATATTCATCTGTAATAAAAATTTCGAATCAAAAACCATTATTCTGGCAGTGTGCATGGCCAAGTTCCGGCCAATGCACGCAGTGCGTATATTTACACGCAAAGACAAAATACGGTTGAGGTAACCATAATCAAACAGCAACATACTAATGATTGAATTATATGGTTGTAGTTAAATCACATTATTGTCAATAGAAAAGTAAACTTAAGTTAGTTTTTAATTATTATTTTTCGAACTTAACTTGTTTCTATATTTATGATTTATTTGAACGGGCTAAAGTTCGTATCGCTTTTTTAAGCCAAATTACATGTGATAATTATTTATGAACAAATAACATCAAAGTTAGTTGTAAATATTCTGACAACACATAGTTTAACGGAACAGCCAGCTGTTTTCGAAGGCCACTAAACCTTCATCAGCAGCGTTTTTCTCTGTTTGTTCCACTGTGTGTGGTGTCAGTTGATGTAGATTTCTGCTTTATATACGAAACTTTTTTGCAAATGGAATACGTGAATTCTTTTTGATTCATCGTATTTCAATTTGCTGAAACGTGTTTTGTTATGAAAGCCCAAATTTACCATCTTTAATTAGAACAGACTTACCATTGTCATTTATTCTTTACTAATTATGCACATGTTAGTTAATTTGCTTATTTTTTGTTCTACTTAACACAAACGTTTTTGGTTTGTTACGATTAAGTATATTTATTTAATTTTTGCCACAGGCCCCTGGCTATTAATTATTATTTTTCAAACTTAACTTGTTTCTATATTTATGATATGTGCATAATTAGTAAAGAAGTTGAAGTCTACTGATGATTCGGTTCAAGCGCCAATGAAATACGTATATAGACATGCTAAACCACCAGCAAATAAATTTCAATTATTGTAGTATTTAGACTTTTGACAATATGTCAAATAAATAAATTTCATTAAATTAAAATTGTTGAAATGAAATGTATATGTATATGGAAATGTATACTTACATATGTGTGTATATGTACTCGAAATACAGACACATTTCTATAAAGAGATAAACATATGTATGTACGTAAGTATTTGTTTTTCTTTATCTACCCTTTTGTTTGTTTGTACTTTATTTATTTATTTAATACGACGCGTGCAATACCGATAGCTTACAAACGAACCACTGAACTGACAGAAGATGTTTCTGAAAAAAATTTTTTTAAAAACTTAACATGATTTGGATAACATTCTATTGTTATTTACATTATATTATTTTTAAATAATAACAAAAATTATGTTGCAGTCATAAATTTTTAACAAAACTATATTGTTAAACTCTAACCATATCACACTTTTTTATGAATACAATAATGTAAATTAAATTAAATTCAAACATAACTTTGCTTATCGTAACAAATCTAATGTTTAAAATAACAATAACTAGTTTTCAACGACCACACATTTGTTTCTGAGAACATAATATTGTTTTCTCAACCATTCTACAACCATATCTTTTCTTTACGTGTACAGGAAGCCATTCGAGCTGCTTTTACCCCCTCACAACTTTGATCACCGCAATCGTAAAATTATAAAATTTAAATCATAATTAGAATAAATTAATGTAACCTCATATGCGGAGTTTTACAATGAAAGGTTCATATTTTAAGACATTCTCACTGATTCACTGACCTACTGACTCACTCATCAATATTATGAAGCACTTCCGCTATAGCTAGAGATCTGACATTTGGTACACAAGTAGATCTAGGTGAACGATAAACAAATAAAATCTGGGCTACGCCCATAAAAATTCAACTTTGTGCTAGTGAGCTCAAATTTGGTACACAAGTAGAATTATGTTAGTTATCACCTAGAAAAATCTGAAAACCCGAAACATTTTACCAAGGGTCCGGGACTACACCCATAAAGCTCAGGATTAAAAACACATATCTAAAGCTTTTAACTCAAGCAATTTTATTAAAATTTGGCACACATGTTACAAGAATATAAGGCTATAAATTTTTATAAGAAAAGTGGGCGTTAACATGCCCATGCAATTCAAACCTCCTATTTCATGTACTTCCGGCCAGTAAATTTAAATGTACTATTTATGTAACTACTATTATCCGTTTCCAACGAAACTAAACAGGAAAGATAAACACTTGTATTAAAAAAAGTGGGCGAAAACACGCCCATAATAATAAAAAATTTAAATTTGCGCTATTGAGCTGAAATTTGATAAACGAGTAGTTATAGATTAGAAAATTACTAGAAACATCTGAAAACTCAAAAATTCAACCAAGGTGGGCGGGGCTGCGCCCATACATTTTAAACCTACTATTTCATATACATTTGAATATACTACATATTTATAAATTTATTACTATCCGTTTCCAACGAAACTCGACAAGAAAGATAACTACTGCCCAAAGAAAATCTTGAGATTGAAAAAGTGGGCGGTATCACGCTCATTAGGAAATATAATTAAAATTTGCGCTAGTTAGCTGAAATTTGATAAGGAAGCAGCTATAGATTAGGAACTAACTAAAAAAAATCTGAAAACCTGAAAATTATAGCCAAGGACGTAGCCCCGCCGTACAAAATGCTCCGAATTAAAAAAAACCAATGCACTTAACTCAAGCGATTTTATTGTAATTTGGCACACACGCCCATACAATTTAAGCCACCTATTTCATGTTTTTCGGGTCATGACATTTTAATGTACTATTTATGTATTTGCTATTATCCATTTGCAACGAAATTAAACAGGAAAGATAACTTCTAGCCAAAAAAATTTGGTCTTAAAAAAGTAGGCGGGAACACGCCCATAAGAATAAAAATTAAAATTTGCGGTAGTGAGCTGAAATTTGATAAAGGAGAAGTTATAGATTAGCAACTTACTAGAAAACTCTGAAAACCCAAAAAATTTACCTAGCAGGGCTAAAAAAAAGAAATCTAAGGCGTTAAACTCAAGCGATTTTATTGAAATTTGGCAAACATGTTGCAATAATACAAGGCTATACATTTTCATTGAAAAAGTGAGCGTGAACACGCCCATACATTTTAAGCCTTCTATTTGAGGTACTTCGGGTCAGCACATTTGAATATACTACATATTTATATATATATATATATACTACCCGTTTTCAACGAAACTCGACAGGAGAGATAACTAATGGCTACCGCAGGTATTAAAATTTAAAAAGTGTTCCCATAAGGACAAAATCAATAAAATATACGCTAGTAAGCTGAATTTTGATAAACAAGTATGTTTAGATTAGCAACTAACTAGAAAAATCTGAAAACCCGGAGACTTTGACCAGGGGCCTATAAAAATAAAGCAAACAATTAAAAGAGCAAATTTAAAATTTTTATCTGAAGCGATTTTATTGAAACTTGGCACAAATGTTGGAATAATGCAAAGTTATACAATTTTGTGAAAAAAGTGGGGGTTAACACGCCCATACCTCATATTTAAACCTCATATTTCATGTACTTGGATCAGCAAATTTAAATATATTATTTATTTAAATATTAATATCCGTTTCCAACGAAACTTGACACGTATGATTGGCACTGGCAAAAAAAATTATTTAGAAAAAGTGGGCGGGAATACGCCCTTAAAAATAAATAATTAAATTTGCGCTAGAGAGCTGAAATTTGATACGCCAGTAGGTCAAGATGAGAAACCAAATAGAAAAATCTAAAAACCCAAATATTTTAACCAGGAGTGTCAAGAGCCACGATAATTTTATACTCAAGCTTTTAACTGAAGCTTTTAATAATAATTGATCGCTGCTCATAACAAAATCTTGAATTTAAAAAAGTTAAGGAGAGTGGGGGTAACAGCCATAAGATTTCAAGCTAGAATTTGCACTAGAGAGCTTAAATTCAATACACAAATAAATCTTAATAAGAGATTACCAAAAATAAAAACTGCTGGAAGTTTCGATTGGAGGGCATGGACACGCACTTTAAACTCAAAATTAAGAATTTAAGTTAAAGGATTTACGAACAGGAAAAATCTGAAAGCACCGATTGTTAAATTAAGGAAGTAGGGACACGTTTTAAAATTTTTATCGAAATATTATACGGTAGAGAACTGAAATTTTGCAAAAAAATAAGCTTGTAAGTACCAACTTGGTAAATTTAAAACACAAGCTACTGTATTGAAACGTCAGTAGTTCGTCTGAGCAGACCTTAGAAAAATAAGCAGGGTCACTCCCATTAAAATTTACACTATATTTTATTTATATTTCTACTCAGATGACTCTTAAAAATCAAATTAATCGGTCCTTATTATGACACAATGGTGCACATATCACCCTATAACCCATTGGGTGATATGCGAAAAGAATAGTATATACTAGCTAGTCAAGTACTTTCAGCTAACTGTAGTACCTTCGAAATTTTAGTGAATACTTAAACTCAGTATGCGAAAAGAAATTACTTGAAAATTCCTATCTACTAAACTCTGAATTTTTCGGTTTTAGTTTTTAGCTGTCAAATTTATTAATTTTTTAATAAAAAAACATAAACACAAATAGCGAATGTTAATTAATATTATGATTTATTTAAAATTTTGTAATTTCTCGCGAATTTCTGTAATTTTTTGCGAAAGATGTATTTTTTGCAAAGTTTTTTGTTAATTTTTTTTATTAATATTTATTTAATATTTAAAAATTTTGCAAGCTTTGACGTATTTCCTTAAAGATGTTGCCACCACAAACGCCGTTGTTATTATTTTTGATTATCTTTTTAATTGTTTAAAAAATTTTGTTTTCCTTTTTTTTTAATCATGACTACAATTTTGGTAAACAAAAGCCATATTGCTTTTTGTGCAAGGCTTCGTTGAAAAATATATGATTTGGAAAGGAAAAAAATGGAATATGAAACCGATCAGAATTCATCTCACCTAATTCAAAACGATAATCTTTCATCACATACCTGAATATCTTGTTCAAAACGATAAAGTTGTTTTCTTTAGAAATGGTATTTGATGAAGTATTAATGTTGACAGAAACTGGTCGCAACATTTTTCATTAATTATTTAATAAAATATGGATCATAAAAACAAAGCACTAATTTCTTAAGACAGTTTTCAAGCACACTTATTATTATGAAGTGCATACTTATTATTCGTTTTAATTTTTATGTGTTTCGCATTCCGAAAGTAAGTATACTCTAAATATTCTAGTGCCTGTTAGATTGTCACTTTGAGATACATCATTTCTTGTAAACACTTAATTATTTTGCGTTGAAAGTAAACTATTCACTTAATTTTACTATTTTATACTACCTACTAACCTTTTTCGCATATCACGCACTATTTTATGTAACTCTGCCCTTTTGAACTGGCGCAGACATTATGAATAGAACTATAACAGACTAGAAATTTAAATTTTAAAAAGCTTTATTAAGAAAACCTTCCAAAAAGTAGTCAGATCCTCACAAAAACATAAATGTGAAAAAAGGAAAAGTTCCTTTCCAAAATTTCAGCCATCAAAAGTAGTGAGATAAAATTTTTTACCAACTTCGTGTTTGGTACAATACCTATCACTGCACTATGGTATGCATTATATAAATTTGTAATCGGAAGTTGCCTATGCAAGCTTAGTTAACATTACCTATTATATTTTTTTTGTCCGTATGTATGTATGTATGTGTGTTCCTTTTTGGCACTCTATATATACCGAATGCGTGGAGCGATTTTGATGATTCTTACAGCAATCGATTTTTCTTAACACCGGAAGTGTCACTAGGGCTATGTTAATTGTCAAAATTAGACAGACGTCATTTTGTTAATGCGAAAAAAATAAAAAGTCAGCGAACTATATCAAAATAGGTATTATTCGACAGGTATTTTTAAAATCATCTTTAGGTTTCTCTTATTGTTTTTCATTTCGAATGACCATTTAGGATATTTAACGGTTCAAAATTGGTCGCAATCGGGTTTTTTGATTTTTCTTGTATAAATACTTGTTCTTTATTGACTTCAGTTTAGATTGTTGAATATGATCCCTTAAAAATTTTTGAATACAGATAAATTCTTATGCCTTGAACCAAAATATTAAAATCGGCCAGAGAGCAATTTCCATCATACTGTATGATTCTTGAGCACAAAATCTTAAAATTATTACAATTTTTAAAAATTATAGTGAGTGACATTCATAATAGCGAAAACTGTTCTGTCGAATGTTCGTCACATCCCACATGAAAATTAGTTTGATCAACGCTTTTTATTATAAAACGAAGTACTATGAAAGTAAAATATTGACATTTTTCATTTTAAAGCAAACAATCGGTAATTTTAAAGCTCTCCCCATTAATTTAAAACGTTTCATTCTTAATTGAAAGACTCTTCATTAGTAATTCAAAATGTTTAGTTTTTAACATAAAAAATGCACGGTGTCATGGAACACCGCGTAGAAACGTAGTACCCTACGTTTTATTTACCTTAGAAATGGCCCCTTACCGCTGAATGGGCTTAGTTTTGATAAAATATATGGCGCTCGTAGCATTCCAGACTCAGATATGTCTATCTTTTGAATTTTATCAAAATAAGATAAATGGTTACAAAGGGGCAGAAATTTCCCCTTACCTGCCCCTTGGTGCTATTAAAAAATGTATAGTCAATGTCTTCTTTTAGACTCAGAGTTATCTATGTTTTGAATTTAATCAAAACCGATTAGATCGTTTCTGAGAGGCAGAAATTTCCCCCTACCACCCCTCGTGGCAGTCGAAAAATTAGCAAACGCTGTTCACGGGGTGGTAATAAAAGCTATTTATATGAAATTTTTACACAAGATAAAATACAAAATGCCGAATTATGACACTATTGAAGTAAAAGAGCGAAATGTAGTCTTGTTTGCCGCAATCCCTAATGCGTATGCTTAACATTAAATAAAAAACACTCATACGCCATTCTGATTTAGTACAGTTTTTCGTAACTGAGAAAATTAACGAATAAATTATTTAAATTACCATAAACCACAATTTATTTAAATTTTATTTTAATATGCAAATTAAATGATTTTCTATTTTTTATAGCAACACTTTTCAGTAAAGACTTTTCTAAGAATTAATACAGTCAGCAATATTTATCTACGTGAAAAAAGAAAACGAACGAATGAATAAATAAATATTATTATTTTATCTTTCATTCACTACTTTTACTTTGCTTTTACTTTTAATCGATTTGCTTCTTAAATCAATCTTTCAGCACTTTCCAGCTCGTTCTCTCTTGTGTTTGAACTAAATATAAAATAACGCTTGTAAATAAGAATAAAATTTTAAAAGCAAAGAAACATACGAAGCATAAAATTATACATAAATTAAGTTTGAAGCAATATCAAGTGGCATCAGGAGAGAAGTCTCATAAATTTTAACTTTTCTACTCTATTCTCAATGTTATTTTTAATGTGAAAAAAGGAAATACAAAAGGACATATCGAGCAGCAATACTCAGAGCACTGTTGCCAGAAATGCAGATTTATATAGATTTTGCAGATTTTTACCTTCCAAAAAGACGAAATTCAGATTTGAAGATTTTTGGCCTAAAAACGCAGATTTTTCTTTCAACAACAATTATGGTGAATTTTTTTTAAATTTTTCCTATTACTGCTACTACTTTTTGTTTATTTTATGTGTGAACGACTTAAAGTTTATAGAGTTAAAATTTTTTAACTTAGAAGACATCATTAATGAAAAAGAAGAAGCAACTTTGGCAAGCTTCTGGAATAGAATATCTGATATAAAACAATATTTAGATTAAGATTTTGCAGCCCTAAGTTTGGTCAAAATGTAATGTCTTTACCACATTCATTTTGCGAATGTGGAAAGGATTTCCAATCAAGTAAACTTGAATCAAACAAAACTTCGAACTCCTTTTTGATATTTATGCAACAAATTAAATGAATTTTTTGTATAATTTTTTATATCCGGTTTCTTTTCTCATTAATTTTATATTGTTTGCACATAACTATAAATAATTTATATTTGTTTCTTGGTTGTATGCATTTCGTTTCTCCTAAAAAAATACGGTATGGGTTTTCCACACGCAAAGGCTACTTTGCAAAGGCTTGAGTTTGTAGGAGAGAAGAAAAAATATATCTTATTCTATATTCTTGTTTCTTCAACAAACTCAAGACTTTGCAAAGAAAACTTTGCGTGTGGAAAAGCTACTATACTCATCAGTAGACTTCAACTAATTTGGCATCTCATTGTAAAAAAAGTTATGAGAAAATAATAGTGGCTTCAAAATCGAAGATGTTAGCCTGTAAAGATTTTTGCTTGATTCTTTTACAAAAGGTTTATTAAACAAACTTTGTATGGAAATTTGTTTGTTAACCATTTTGTAAGCCAAAATAAATTTTATAAATATTATTATTATTGTGGACGTAATTCTTAATAACATATTGATAGTCGTTCTATAAACATGAAATTTTTTACCATATTTAAAAAAAATTCTAGTTGAAGGCTGCTGATGAGTTTTTTAAGCAGAAACGAAATTCACTTTCTTCGAGCATTAAAGGCTTATATTAATAAAAAATAAAATGTGATTGAACGTTATTTTAAGAAATTTTTTTCTAAAAAATGTAAATAAAATACATTTTAAGATGAGTTTAAATCTTATAAATATGGATTAATGAAAAAGTAATCATGTTACACATGTACATCTCTATCTATGTAATTTTTTTGAATAAAATATAAGAAAAGTTGTTTTAAAAATTGCTTTGAAGATTTTTTGAAGATTTTAAAACTAAAATGCAGATTTTGAAGATTTTTCGTGAAAGTTGTTTAAATTTTGCAGATTTTAGCCTCAGAAATTCTGGCAACACTGACTCAGAGGCACAACAAACACACACACACAAACGCACACACAGACGCACACACACATTCACAAACAAATAAATAAACTAAAAAAAACAGTGAGAAAATCTTGGCTTACGAGTTACTTTCTTTACTTTTCTTTTGATATCAGCAATTGGTGCTGCTTAGGATTTTAGTTTTATTTTTTAGTCTTTTATATTTTCATTTAAATAATACGTTAGGACGAAAGAAATCCCCCTAGAAATGGAAAAAAAAGAAATAATACTAACGTAAAATATAACGTTTCTTGCAGGGTCCGTAACTGTTATGACTTTTATCGAAAAAGTCAAGAAAAATAGTTATTTTTAACTTTAATTTCTTATTTTTTATTCTTATTCTTGTTATTTTTAACTCTTATTTTTTAATGCAAAAATTAAAAGTTATTTTTGACTTTTATTATTTTACTCAAAAAATAGAAGTTATTTTTTAACTTTTAATATTTTAAGGCAAAAATAAATAATAAATAAATATTGCATAGTAATAAGCTAGTTTTATTGCCTCCAATTTATAGGTAATAATAATTGAAATATATTACAGAAGTCTATAAAAATTATTGTTATTACAACAATAATTATTTATAACAAAATAAGAGAATTATGTTTTGCAATGCTCTTGAAATTGTGATAACGGATGTTTTACCATTTATAGAATTGAAAGCAATAAAACTTGCGTATTACTATGCAGTATTTAATTCATGACTTTTATTTTTGCCTTAAAATATTAAAAGTTGAAAAATAACATTTATTTCTTGAGTTAAAAAATAAAAGTCAAAAATAACTTTTTTTGCCTTAAAAAATAAAAGTCAAAATTAAAAGTTATTTTGTGACTTTTATCAAAAAAGGCACAAATTTAAAAGTCATAAAAAAATTTGATACCTACAAATGTATCATAATGATAAGAACCAAAATTTTCTACGATAATTTCTTATGTGTGCTTTTTTGATGTAAATTATTAAAAATAACAGTTATTTTCTCTCCCTGGTTTCTTGTGAATGCAGTTGTACAATAAAATGTTGTATGAAAGTGTTGACAATGTAGAACTTATTTTGGTATATAAATTGAACATTGTTTTCTGGAACAAAATGAATATTTTTAGAATTTTTAATAACAAACAAGAAAATCTACTTGCAATATGGAAGTTGTACATCTTAACTACATAAAGTTTTTCTTAAAAGTCGGTCATCTGAATGAGATGGCGAATTCGTATCCAAAGTTGGTAAGAAAGTATAGCAAAACTTTGATGAGTGGTTGACAAAAAATTGGACCTCTGCGAGAATGCTTACAAGTTTACAAAGAGTATGATGGGAAAAATCCTGAACGAATTTTCGACAAATCTGAACAATGTTGGACAATTATCTTTTTTTTTTGCAATACATGTATTTATTTATTGTATCTTCAAATATGAACTAACAATAAGTATTCAAATCTTAAATCTAAAATATAATTATTAGGACCAACCACTGTCGGACATAAACTTGTTAATAGTTATAAATAATACATAAGTAGTGAGAATCAAAAAAGAAAAAAATTTATAAAAAAGTATAAAAAAAGTATTTTCAAGAAATCCCATCTGGAGTGTTGAGTAAGAGAGCCCTTGTGTTCCTTTTTTTAAGCGGCTGTGTCCAGTAAAGTTCAAAATATTACGAGCAAGCGGATTACGATGTGACTCGAGTTTTGTTAAATATTTGCCTGCGTATTTTGCAATTTCTTCAATCACTAGCGGCATATTTAAATAACAATGCAAATTTAAAGTTTTGATGTACCATGGAGCCGATGTTATTAGTCTTAAAATCTTGTTTTGCCTTTGTTGGATTCATTCTATATTGGAAGCTGAAACAGTGCCCCATAACTGAATACCGTAACACCATATTGGCTTCAAAAGCGAATTGTATATTAAAAGTTTACAGTCCAGGCTAAGTGTTGAATTTCTGCCAATCAACCAGTGTATTTTAGATAATTTAAATCTGATCTTAGTTGGCTTAAAGTCAATATGATGTTTCCATGTAAGCCTTCGATCAAGGTGTATACCAAGGAATATTTTGATTATTGATTCGAGTTGGGGAACAAGTATCTCTTCTTAGGGTAAACGTTATATGGACACATTTTTGTTAATTGACCTTGATTGTCTATAAGTTCAACCACATTTCCAATTGTGTAATATGTTGTTGTAGATATCGCGAAGCCTCATGAGGATTTTCGTGCATACTTAAGCAGGCTGTATGATCGGCAAACGTAGATGTATGTATATTGCTGCTCAAAGGCATATCACAAGTATAGATCAAATACAAAACTGGCCCCAGAATGCTACCCTGTGGCACACCGGATGATATAGATTCGGGCACACTCAAGAATTCTCCTTCCACAACCGTGAACTTCCGGGTAGTAATGTAACTTTCTAATAAATTCACTAAATTTATTGGTAGATATGATTTTAATCTTAAAATTAGGCCTTCATGCCACACTTTATCAAATGCCTGAGAAACGTCAATAAACAGGGCAGGACAATACTTCTTTTCCTGAAATGTTTTTCTTATAAATTGAACCAATCTATGAGTTTGTTCAATGGTGCTACGCTGACTTCTAAAAACAAATTGATGGTCTGGGATGCACCCACTATCAGTTAAAATTGGGGACAATTTTGTCATGAGCAGCTTTTCGAAGAGTTTTGACATAGTTGACAGCAAACTTATTGGCCTATATGACTCAGCTTTAGTAAGATCTTTGCCCGACTTTGGAATCATTTTGATTTTTGCAAGCTTCCAGAGTTGTGGATAATACTCCAGTCGTAATATGGCATTAGAAATAAACAGCAAAATTCTTGTTGCAATATGCGGCAAGTTCATCAGCATCTTGTTAGTAATTCCATCAAAACCTGGAGCTTTCTTTTGCTTAAGTTCAGCAATTACTTTATGTACATCACGCATCTTAAACTTTATGGCTCGAGGGGGTAGAGCAACTACACTCGGCAAATCAGCAACACCAGTACATGTATTTGAGGTAAATACGGATTTTAAATGCTCAGCAAATATTTGACATTTTTCCGTATCGCTTCTTGCCCAACCTCCGGTAGATGTGCGCAGAGGTGGCTTAAACTCAACGGGTGTTTTAAGCTTTCTAGCAGCGTGCCACAAAGAGTAATAAGATGTTGGTGTGACATCAAGACCTTCCAAATAACTTTTAAGAGATGCAGTTTTTTCAGATGAAGGCAACTCTTGAAGTCGTTTAGAACATTCTTTAAGTCTGAGTTTATGTTGAGGTGATCTGTGGTGTTGCCATTCCCTTCTAGCTCTGCTTTTTCAACACACGAGTTGTTCAATATCCCTGGAATAAATTTTATTAAACCCAGACTGCGGATGGGAGGTAGTGGCATGTTCAGCAGCCTGTTTAATAATTTCGTTAAGATTGGCAATGTTCATTTCAATATCATTGGGTATTCTTAGCGTAATATTTTCCTCGCAATGACTACTTAGATATTTTTTAAATCCCAGCCAATTAACACTAGTGCTTATCTTCTTGAGGTAAGTCACTTCTTACTACTTTACAGATTGCAACGATAATGGGGTAGTGATCGGAGGAGAAATCTGGTGAAGTTTCAACGTTAATTAAATCCCTAGAAATACTTTTCATGACGCCAAAATCAATAACATCCGGAATTTTTCGTACGTCAGTAAGCCAGCAAGTGGGCTCCCCACTCGAAATAACATCTAAGCCCATTTTTTAAATTGTAATAAACAAAGCTCGAGCTCTAGGTGTTACAAGGCGTGAACCTCAGTATGTATGTTTTGCATTGTAGTCTCCAGCTGCCACGAAACAAGATCCAAGCAATTTGTAGAACTTCTCATACTGATTTTCGGTAACTAAAAATGTGGGAGGTGAGTAAATTTATGATATCACGAAATTAGAACAAAATTTTTCTACAAAAATTATCGTAGCTTGCATATAATCTTCACTAATGCTGTCAAGGATATAGTGCTTAAGTCTTGACTTAATTAGATTTGCAGATCCACCGCATGCTCTCCCTCTAGAGTTCTTTGTATCATACATAGTGTAGCCATTTATTTTGAAAAAGCTTCTCGAAGTCAAATGTGTCTCAGAGATCAACATTATATCAATATTTTTTTCCGTAAGGAAGTGCTCAAGTTAATTTTTATGTTGGCGAATGTCGTTTGCGTTCCAGAAACATTTTATTAACGTGTTCATGGCTTGTTAATTAATGCTTGAAGCAGAGTATTCTGCATTCTCAGCATTTCTTGCATCATGTTAGTCATATTTGTTGTAAAATTGTTTATAGTTTGCACCAAATTGTCAATAGTAGCTTCAAGGCGACTAAAGTTAAAGCTTGAGTTTGCATTCGTTTAATTATTTGGAGGTGGAACATTTTGAGCGGGAATAGAATTTGTTTTAGCAGCATTGGCATACGATACACGGGAAGTAACTGGTTGGCTCGTTTGCGCAAAAGTGGCGGAGTAAGCGTTTGCTGATTGAGATGGAGCTAATTTGGGTTTTTGCACCATACTCTGTTTGACAAAAGAGTACACAGGACAACCTCTGTAGTTAGCGGTGTGATTACCTCCACAATTACTGCATTTTTTATCACTTTGATCTCTTGGCTTATTGCAACTAGCAGTGCCGTGTAATTCGCCGCACACAATACAAACAGTGGGTAATTTATAGTATGTTTTTGTGTGGCCATATTCTTGGCAATTATGGCACTGTACGGGAACTGATCGCTTATGTGGCTCTTCAACTGTGATTTTTCGGTATAAGAGGTATTTTAGGCTATAAATTGGGTGTGTCTCGTTTTTTTTTCAGCTGTATATCATTCGGCTCCAATTCAAAACGAAATAGACGCTGGGGGATCTTCTCCCTATTAATTATGTTGGTAACATTTTTTACCTTAAATCCTTGTATCATGACTGCATCTTTTACTTCTTCGGGATTAACATAAGAGTCAATACCCTTCAATACGATCTGCATACCTTTGGCACTCTTAAGCTGGTACGTATAAAAACTTGTTTTATTTTTTTCTAATTCAGTCACTATTTTGCGGAAATCTTTTTCTTCGTATATTTGAATTTTAGTTTCGTCAATGTTACCACGCTTTATTGGAATAACATGAAATGCGTTTTCACCAATGGCCGCGACTAATTTTTTAATTAGGGCGTTAGAATTTTTCTCTCTCAAATATATAGGTGGTGGCTTTACAGACTTTTGCGATGATGCAGCGGGCTTGTCGTCGGTGACTTGCAATAATGAAAAACGATTTTGACGATTGGTAGATGATGCGCTATTATCCCTAGACATCTTTGGGGCAGATGAAATTTTTGAAGAATTCGGGCTTCGCCCACGCTTTACCACTGTTATGTATCTGTCCATTTCGACTTGTAACTTGGGTTTTGAGCTACTTTTATCTGTAATGATAACTTTATTAAGTGATGAACACGAGCCTGAAGGAGATAATATTACTGACTTATATGAAGAAGTACTAGGCAACTGTAATGTTAATGAATCATTATTTGGCATTGGACAAAGCGAAGTTGATCGCTGACGAAAAATTGGCTTTGTCGTTAAAAAAATACTTTCATTAGATTTATTATTTGTATTATTTTCATTGAGAGCTTAAGAACTCACAGTAAAATAGGCATTTCTGCCTTTAGAACTCACTTCATAATTTTTTGTATTTGAGGTACTTATATAGAGTATTCCTCAAGGGCACTTTTTTGAGTTTTTTTGTTTGCGGTTTTTTTTTTGTTTTTGTAACTTATGATTGTTTGTTTGTTTTTGAGGTACTCGTATAGAGTATTTCTCAATGTCACTGCTTATTTTTTTTTTGTTTGCGGTTTTTTTTTGTTATTTCCACTATGTAAAAAATATTAGCAAAGCAATAAAGCTTATTTATTAAAGTCAGTATATACCTATTACGAATAATATGTACTACGAATATTTTTTTGTTTGTTTGGTATGTAAGAAAAATTCCGTTAATTGACTGTTCGCTATGAAGGTACCACAAGAACTCGTCTTTAAAGTTAAAAATTTCCTAATACAAGTTTGAAATAAAAATCAAAAGAATTTTTCTCATATATTTTTAAGTTGATTAATCACATTTGATGTTAGAGAATTTATACTGAAAACCATAACTTATGCTAGGAACACAACTGGGAGGAACGACGAATTTTTTGGTGCGAACTTGCGTCATAAAAAATAAAACACATTTGTGCATATGAAAATGAGTACAACACCACCGTCGAACGAAATTCGTCGTGCATGACGAACTCTGAGATAAATTTATTTCTATTTTGTACGCTGACGAACAACGAAAAAACAATTTTCTCTCTCAGTTTCTCTGTCTTTGTACACACAACTACCAACTTTATCAAATTTCTCTCATATTTCGGTGAGTAAGTTCGTCGTTATTGTGCTTCATACGACAAATTTACGAATGCTTATCGACGAATTCGTCGACGTGGACGAAATTCGTCGTTCGTCCTAGTTGTGTTCCTTGCTTTAATATGAAAATTTGTTTTCTATATTCTTAACCAAAAAAAAAATTTATGGACTTTTGAAAAACGAAACGCATTATTCGGTAAATCTTTCTTACGTTTACGTCAACCCGATAACAAAGAGCTTGCACTTGCCTTGTATTGTGTTCTACTTCAGTTGTAAGGAGCTATCAATAGTACTCAATTGTTGCCGAAAAGTAGATAAGTGCTAATTTATTTATAGCGTTGAGGAGTCGACATACAGATAGTTATTCACCACAATTATGAATAAATGTCCGCAAGAAAATTGTCCCTTTTCCAAATAGATTAGTTTGTTTTCCATATTATTTAATACTATGTATTTTAAATTATTCCCCGAGAAAAAATTCTTGCAGAATTTTATTCATCATTAAGACGGAATAAATTTGTCAAACTTATGAATTTTACAAATGTTATTTCCCTTCTTTTTGTTTCCGAAATAATTCTTAGTTGTATATTGTAGCACCTTTGATGAAAATATAAAAATTGCTAAGAAATCGCTAAAAAGAGATCCCGGGATTGAATTGTATAAATTCCGGGAATCGGGATTTGCCAAATCCCAAAAATCTCGAGATTTAGGGATTCGGGATTTCCCGTTTGGCATCCCTAGTACACAAGTGTAAGTATATTCATCAGTGATATCCTATTCACGCGTACGTTGACACACGTACACTATAAGCTTCTTTGTTGATGTTGCTTTGTTATCATTTCGTCAAAGTAAATCAAACCAGTCGTTTTTTGCTGCTTCCCACACTACATATGAGAGTGTATTGTGTCTGCCCCAAGGTTGGAAACCGAAACAAATAACGGTATCGATATTGATACCGGTACAACTATTTTTTAAATTTCGGTATCGGTATCGGTATCGGTAACGGTATCGTTATTTTTTTTATTTCGGTATCGGTATTACCGGTGCATACCGTTACCGAGTTTATAATACCGGTATACCGATATTTACTGCTAAATTTGTTAGTTCAGATAGTGGACATAGCAAAAAATCTCTTTTTTTAATGAAATTACTTCGAAAAGGGAGTATTTTTACATTAACATATAAAAAAATTTAAACTTATATGTTTCTATATACGTTTTTATACTTTTATTAAAAAATAATTTATTAAAAAGTAAAGTAATCAAACTGCAGTTGAAACTTTGCATATATAAAGTATACATTTTGGTTAATTTAACAAAATGATGAAAATAAATACATTACATTGTATGTATATTATATATGAAATACACGTAGAATTGTATATTCGTATTCGAATTCTCGAATATTCGGCCATTTTTAGATACTCGTATTCGTACTCGCCAAATTCAGACGAAACGAATATTTAAATATTTCAATTCAAACAATAAACGATATTCTTGTAGCCAACTTAAAAACAAACAAAACGAAATTCTTATACAATTAATATTAAAAAAGTTAAAAAAAGTAATTTTATTCACCTCAAGACAGCGGTCTTTACCTCCAGATATAAAAGTTTAGAAAAATTTTCTCCATCATCCTTATCAACGCATTAACCATATATTTGAATTAGACCTATTTTTAAGTTAATTTTAATTATTATTTTTCGAACTTAATTTGTTTCTATATTTATGATTTTAACGGACTAATAGCTAATAAATCACTGAATAATTAAACACAGTTTAAGTTAATTTTCACAAAAAATTAAAATTGATTTAAATACACTTTCATTTTCTTAGTAACTAATTAAAGTTAATATCAAATTACGTTGAAAGTATGGTAGCACTACAATATTTCCAAATATTATGGAAAGCTTTCCATAGATCAGCTGTTCAATATAAATATGAAAGTTGATTTATAACTTTGCAGAAAAGTAAAATAGCAAAAACACATTTTATGATATAAAAAGAGCATCAGAATGCATTTTTCTATTTATATATTTCATTATATGAAAATATGTGTTACATTTGTTGTATAGTTTCGAAAATTAAACGAAATTTATTTTAATACGACCACATGATGTTCATGTACATGCATTCAAAAAACAGACACATGTCCAAAACATATGGTATGTTTGATAAACTTAAACAACGCTTAAATGCACAATGTTTGCTATTTAAGATTCATTTAATTTTGTGGTGAAAAACAAAATTTTGTGTTTAAACCAGATTTAAAAATAAAATACATATAATCATTGACTGATTTATTTGCCCTAAAGTTCGTATCGCTTTTTAAGCCAAATTACCTATTTTTGTTCTAAATATCAAATTCCAAAATTTATTACGCCACCTTAAGACAAGATATGTTTTTAAATATTTCCAAAAATGAGGCATTTTTTAAATTTTAGTTGAACTATAGTGAATTTTAATCAGAAATAATTTCTAAGTCGGGCTTAAGTTCAGTAATTTCAATTCTTATTGAACGAATTTTTTTTATTAATTAATGTAAGTTTCTCAAGAAGAGAACAAAAAAAAAATATTTCCAACAATCTAATCTGCGCCCGGCGAAAAATAAGAAGAATATTGCAAAAATACTGAAAGGTCCCATTTTTAGGATTTTTTATTTTTTATTTTGGAATTGCCGAGAACTCAAAAGCAAATTCTATTTGTTATTACTTTCTGTGTATTGATTTTCTACCTAGGAGAGACTTTTCATCCGAAAATATTTATTTTTATTTTTTAATAATTAACCTACTTTTTTCTTCAAAAAAAAAAACGGTGGAATTAAACTTTTCTTCAAAATTTTAATGTTACAAATTTTGTCCCTTATTCATAATGAGTTTCATTTCCTAAATCTAACAAGATTGAATTCTCCATTAGCATTAGTGGACCAAGTTTTTTTCTCGAACATTTTCTTAATTGCAAACGAAAACCCAGAAATGTAGCAGACTTGTTTTAGCTCTTGGATAGAAAAAAAATCCACTTGTAAAAAATATTTTTTATCTGATCAGAAATATGAGCTTGGTATCGATTTTAATTTTTCATTACTTCTGACTTGAGCTCTGACACCTCTTCAAATGCTGTAAAAAATTTCATAACAATCGGACATATAGTTTAGAAACTGCAGATTTATTTTTTTTTTACAAAATGACCACTGTGTACCGGGTACTTTAGGCCCCACTAGGCAGCAGAACGTACCGTCGCACATTGGGTTGAAATTGATAAAAACGGCTCTTAATTCAGGCGTTACAGATAACACTTATTTTTTCGTTTCGTAGTATTAAATGGGTCATTAGTAGTTTAAAAAAATCAGTTTTGAAAAAAAAAAAATTTTTTTTAACTCCGGGGATATCCGTTTGTCTGTCCGTATGAATATTTAAATTGCTTTGCAAATTCCATTTTTAAAGATAAATGAATGAAATTTGACGCATATGATTTTTTTAGGTTAGTAACTCAGAATACAAAAATTCAACGGAATCGGTAAATGATTTCGTATAGCCCCCATACAAAATACAAAATTTTCCCGAAAATAGGCCATGCTAATCTTTATTGATTAAAAAAGTTTTTATTAATATTAATATATATATAATAAATTTACATTTTAGTTTTGATATTATTAATCTTCATATTCGCTGTTACTAAAATAAATATCATCGGAATTATTTTCTTCAGAAATTTTAGGTAACATTAGAAGGTCCAATACCTGCTACTTTTAATACCACGCTACTTTTCTTTTTGTAATGTTTGCTCATATTACTAATAATAGGATCAGAGCTTATTAAAAATCGATTGAAAATATCTTCATTGGACTTTTCGCGACTGCATTTCCGTGAAAAATGTTCTCTGTATGATTTAAAATCTTTATTGCGAGCTTCCTGCGCTTCCTCCGATAACTGACCAATAGGTAACAGTGCATGAGTAATAATCTCCGAACCATGTATTAAAAATTTATGTAAAGTGGGAGACATGTTATACCATGGGTATTTTTTAACAAAGTATTTTGCGGTCGATAAAGTAAAATTTCAAAATTTTTCAACATTAATCTGATGACCACACGATACAGCAACTAAAATAGTATGCAACTTTTTGATCAGTTCAACGTCGATTTTTGTAATTTCCGCTGAAACTTCGGGGTTTTGGAAAAAACGTCTGGCTGTATTCCCGTCATTTGAGTTTCCAAACCCTGGTTTTGGCTGGTCAACTATAAGTCCGGTTTTTTGTCTGAACTCGACCTGTATTTTTGATCTGGTTTCACTATTTTTTTTTTCTGCTTCGGACCTTGCTTGCCATTTTTTTATTGGAATTTTATATGACAAGTGAAGAAGGCACTCGAAAAATCTTATCCAACCATGCAGAATGGATAAACCAAACTGCAGAGTGTTATTCTCAACTTTTCTTTGGATCATGCTATCGATTGAATTGAACTCTTTACTCGTGGCACCACATATATAACATTTTTGAGTTGATTTTGTTTCTGTTATAGAATTACATACCTTTCCATCGATCATTACTAACATAAGTTCATGTTTTACTTGGACGTTCCTCTCTCCTAAAAAAGCAGGTGAATTAACAAGTGATTTAATTTCTATATCTACTCTTTCTTTTTCAAGTTTCGCAACATTTGCTGTCTCTTTCTTAAACTCTATTTTTAGCGGCCTGCAAAATCTTGTTGAAGATGGACGAGGATTTTCCCAAATAATTTTATCATTGGCTACTAACTTTAAAGGGACGACAGATGTAATAAATACTGCAGAATCATCGGCATCAGAACCATGAAATGCCTGTTTGTAAGAACTGTGTCCTGAGCTGTCATCGAAGCCCCACTTTGTATACAATTTAATGTTACTTAATTCTTCATCAGTCAGATTGCCAACTTCTTTTTCCTTTAAAATTGTTAACCGCTCAACAGTATGGTTTAAAAGTCCTTGAAGACTTACTTCAGATGAAGTTTCACAAATTTTTATGCATTCACGTTTAGGATAGCACTTTTTTTTTGCATTTTGTATATCTGTATATGGCGGAAATTTTTCTGGAGCAACTCTTCGAATGATATTCTATTGATACCTTGACAATTTTGCATCTATTAATACAGCAAGAGCTTCTTCAGCAGTTAATTTTTTGGATTCTTTCTTAAAACTTTCTCTATATTTCTTTGCTTTTGTTGGGGAAATTGTTATATCTTCAACAATTTTTGATGCATCAATTTGTCCAGAAGCTCTCAATCCCATTTGGGTTGCATGAGCCAAAATAGCCAAAGAATTTGATTCTCTTAAATTTTTTGTTTTTTTTTGCCATAGTTTTTTTGCTGCATTCTTCAAATGAAAGGTGTTTTCTTCCTCGTTTTGTTTCTGATATGAACGAAATTTCGGTATTAAGCCAACTTTCGTTATTTTTTAAAAAATCGTTCTCTTTTCTGCAACTTTTAAGCCATCGACTTTTAAAATCATTGCAAAAAATATAAAACCTGTTTCTAAAATGTTTCATATCTTGAGGATTGTACCTTTTAATTAATTCAGTCTGCAAAAACTTTATTTTATTATAAATTCTTATAGAGTTTGCGTTTTTCATTATATTATAAAGCTCTCTTCGAGAAATGTAAATACCAGAATTTGTTCCTAAAATAAGAAGTTTAAAGTAATGGTATTTTTTTTTCTGTATCGAATAACGAGTAGTGTTTGCTCACATCACTTTTAGACAATAACACCACAGTTTCAAAAAAAAAAAAAAAAAAAAACAGTCACAATTGAAACAAACAAAAAGAAAGTTAAAAAAAACAATTATTCACGTTTCCAACTATCTTAAAAGTACTAAAAATTATACATACCCAACAGTTCAAACTTGAAGGACCATCTCCAATACTTATTAAAAGGCTAGATATTTCAACATGTGCTTTTGCAAAGTCAAGCACCTGTTCGCTGTTGCTTCAAAAGAACATATTAGCTTATCCAATGACAAGTACATGTTAAAGTCCTATGCTATTTTACCAGTATTGGAGACGGACCTTCAGTTTGGAACTGCTGGGTAATAATATTACAAATAAGAATATTGATAATGAAAAAATTAACAAAAATAAACAATAACAAAACTACATACCAAACATATGTATGTACACACTTACATGCATACACGAATTTTTCTTTGATGTTAAATTGAAAAACTACTTTTTTTCGTTCTTATCGCAAAAAACCCGCAAAATGTTTTTATATGATTTGTAAGTAGACATATCATAAAAAGCTATAAAAAATTTTTTTTTACCCAAGCTTGCCCAAACCGAATTTGAATTTCTACTTAAAACTTAAAAATGATTGTTTTTTATACCAATTTTCCAAAAAATATTAAAAATATTTCTACAACAAAAATATTTAACTGGGATACATATTTGAGTTTCCAAATACCTGAGGTTGAAGGTTCCATTGTAAAAATATTACTTTTATGCTATTAAAATATAAAAATTTTATTTAAAAAATTTTTTTTTTTAAATTTTTACCACTGTTTTCAAAAACTTAAAAAATGTTCAACTTTAACAACGCACAACTCGAAAAGTAAATAACAAAGGAAAATGAAAAAGATAGTTAGTGATACACAATTTTGTTTACTATAACCTGTAATTGGTTACTTTTTAAAAATATTAATTTTCAATTTTCAATTAAGAGCCATTATTGGGAATTTCAACCCAACGTGCGTCGGATCAAGCTAAATAATTAAGACCGCATTAATGGCAGCAAACATCATATTATAGACAGCGCACATACATATGTGCCCTTAGTTATGAAGTTGGTCTAAGTCATATATTTCTCTGGTCTAGATATTTAGTAGATTACATTTGAACAAATTAAAAAGTATATTTATATTATGCAGCATTTTAATTTAGAGTTGTACTAGTCTCGATTTATATAAATTTATTTAATATTTTTTATATATTTATTGAAGATTTTCAAAGATTTATTTGATATTTCGAAGCAAAAATGCACATGACTTAGACCAGGGCTATTCAACCTTTTTGGTTCGCGTACCACAAAACTCACAACCAACAATTCGCGTACCACCAAAAAAATTTTATGTGTATAAACAAGTATGGGCTCAATAAATAACCAAATAATTTTAAAATATTTAATCCATTTCATTTATTAATAATAAAAAACTACAAAATTAAGAAGAAATTTTATATCTGGTTCAATGTTTGTTAACTTTAACAAATATACGATTTGGCTCCAAATTCAATGTTGTTCGGTATTTATTTTTGATTGCCACCATTGATGAAAATCCTGTTTCACATAAATATGTGGAGGCGAAGATTTGGCGTACCACATGGGAACGTTTCGCGTACCACAAGTTGAATAACCCTGACTTAGACCATTTTAATAATTAAGGGCACATATATAGTAAATCAATTAAAGAAAAAAATCTTTGTGTATATACAACACATTAAAAAGAACTCATCAAAAGTTTAAATCTCCACATTACTTTGTGTATCTGGAACAGCCAATATACTAACTTTCTCGATTTCATATACATAACTGTGGGTTAACATGGCTATGCTCTTTTCACAAATTTAAAACATTTACCCAGTAAAAAAAAGGATTCCAAAAAAGTCATGAAAATGTAGAGTTTGCGATGCGGAGGTAGTGAAAATTTCGATCCGATCTAATGATTTTTACAAAGGGTTGTCATTGCAAGAACTTCTCTTTTTCGATGCCTGGTCGCTGAATTGGAAGCGATATTAAGGAAAATTCCCTTTTTTGTGTCCTATGATAATATTTTCATCTAGGAAAGATGGTAAATAGTTACCTATTTTAACAATCCGTTTCTTTTTATACGAATTTAAGCCCTAAACAGTGTTTTCATGTAAATTGAAGAAAATAACTTTTAGCTTTTAGACTAAAATTAGTTCATAAATTTCTTTAAAAAAATTTTTTTTTTAATTCTGGTGAGTATTTTCCAACACTATGGAGGAGTTACAAGGTTTTGTATGACTAAAGTAAGCTTCTACATGGTTTTTAGCTCACCCTCGGCAAATTAAAAATATCGATTTTTTGGAAGCAATGAAAATGTAGTTCCACTAGAATGACTTCCATTTTTTCACTGGGTACTTATATGTCTATATACTTATATGTTATGATATGTTTTTTGTTCCTAAAAGCTTTAAGCAGCTCATGAAGTTTGGTAGTATTTCGCACTAGTGATGATTATTATATGATTTCGATTTACGGTTGATTAAAAAACAGGGCGGCATACGAATGTGTAAAAGAGAACAAAAACAAAAAAAAGAAAGTTAATTGAAATAAATTTTTGAAATTTTATTTTTTGTGGGAATCGGTATACCGGTACGTACCGGTATAGGCGTAAACGGTATTCTGGATACCGGTATTTTCTAACCGAAATGGATTTCGGTATCGGTATCGATACCGCTATCTAATTTTAGCGGTATTTGAATCGGTATCGGTATTTTTACGATACCGTTTGCCAACCTTGGTCTGCCCCACACTGATATACATAGATAAACGATTAAACTCTACACACAGAGGAAAAACCCCTTAAAATCAATAAAACCCATATTGAATTAATAAGAAATACAAAAGAAAGTCTAGCCATGTTTAGATTTCTTATTTCATTATGCAAAAATATTCCCCCTAATCGTGGTTGGCATTCTACGACGTTTTTTGTAATAGATTAAGGAACATGGAAACATTTTTTCTTTAATCTGGGACAAAATGTCGTAGTCGAGGTCGAAATACGCGAAAAACGATAAGGCCCCTTAATTTACTGTATTAATTTATAAATTTTATTTATTTTTAAGTATCTCAATATACATTTTCTATTATATGGAAAATTATTGAGTTAATTGACGCATTCTTATTTTGAAATTGCAGCTCTTCCAACATTTTAAATGATATTTGAAGTGCTATATGTATGTATAGACTTACATACTTATGTATGTATGAACATAGGTGTACTTGAATGTAAATCGATGGTATTTCCAATGGTGCGACATTGACCCTTTTCACGCAACACCATCGCTATATATTTAATATTTTATTGGTAGTAATTTTATTGAAAAACTCAATTTTGTTTTATATTTAAGTTCTATTTTTTTTTTAGCAAATGTCCGGGTTTTTCCCTTTGCTGTCCTTCTTTTATAAACTGCGCGATAGCAACCCTAATATACACAAGTATAAAAGTTTTAAATAAAAGTTTACCATTTCGAAAACTCCACAATCGAAATCTTCTGATTCATCAGCCTCAGTAATTGTGTTGTACATAGTACTTGTATTAAAAAGCTTTAGCATTTCAGCAGAAGGATTAAATTTGGCCCAACAAATTGAATTATTTTTAAAGTATGTCCTTATTCTAAGAAGTGCTTCACCCAAGTCATATTGCATTTTTTACGTATTTGTGATTTGGGTTCATTGTTGGTTAATCTGCCTTGATACTTTTTGTTTATTAGAAACTATTCACTACACAGAAAAATGTATTCACCAATTAATATTTTTAATTCAGAATTTAATTGTATTAATTAAATTTTTAATTGTATTAATTAATTTGTGTGGAAAAACTTAATTGATATTATCAAATTGTTTATAGGTGAAAATTTAATTAATTTTTTAATTGATACTACAAATATTTTAATTAATATTACAAAATCATTCATATTACTTTTTTGTGTGTATGAGTAGTAACACAAATTTTTAGATTCTTAGCTCAAAAATTATTCTTATTATCATCAGTTATAAAAAAATCCCCAAAAAATCCCTTAAAATTTGGTTATATTCCTCAACAAATTCCCAGATCCCCACCACGAAAGTTTTATCCTCAATTGATATAAAAATCTACAATTTAGGAACAAATCCCTTAAACTGGCAACGCTGCTTTCCAATAAAATTTGCATTCACCAAACACCTGATCAAAAAATATCAGAACGCAAAATACTTAAAAAAATCGGCTTTTATTAGAAAGACTCTGTGAAATGCACTGCATCATTATTATAATTGGTAAAGACTTTCCACAAAATCCACAAACGAACGTACAACATAACCTTAAGGCTCAGTTAGCCGACTGTAATGTAAAGTAACTGCAACAGTAGGAAACAGCTGATCGATATTGTTATGTGAAAAGTAATGAAAATGGTTATAGAGATGTAATGTAACGTAACCTACTTTTCATATAAAAATATCGATCGAAGATTTCATACCGATAAGCTGTGTTTTAGGGGGTGCGTCCGGTCCTCAACGTTGGCCCTCAAGCCCATATATTCAATGTAATTTTTTTTGTTTTTTTTTTGTTTAGTTTTATTTTGACTATATGTATATGTATGAAATAATTTAATATATATATATATATATATATATAAGCTCTTATTGTACTTGCTTAAAATAAAAAAATTCCATATGAATATAATTTTGTTACATAAAATTTTTGGTATTTGGTTGGTTATTTTCCTCATTATTTTCTAAAATATTAATTTTAGCAAAAAACTCTCTTTGAGACTAATGTTGTTAACTTAAAGGGCTAAAATATTGCTATATGTCATATTCTTGTAAAATTATTTTTTAAAAAAATAGTCATATGCAAAAAATTACATTGAAAAATGGACTTGAAGGCCAACTTTGAGGGCGGATGCACCCCTAAAACGCACCTTATCGATATGAAAATTTACAGTAGAAGAAATCAAAAAAAGTCTCCATAGAATTAACGGCCACTCTAATGTACATATGTATACTACAAGAACTAATTGTTTAAAAATTAACTCAAACAAATTTTTATTTTGATACATGTATCAACCATATATTGCAGAATTAATTCCAACAATTATTAAAGATACAAATACAAATACAATAAGAAAAAATCAAAAATTTATTTAAATTCATTCACTTAGTTGAAACATAGTGGCTCTCGCTTAAACTTATTGTAGTAGCTGGTAAATTTTCCTGTACCAAAAAAAAAAAAAAAAACACAGGACCATTTAAGAGTGGAGCAGGATACCAAGACAGTTTGTCTAAATCCAGGACAAATCCTGGAAAACCAGGACGTATGGCAGCCCTATCGTAGATTGCTAGATTCTTTTAATTTTGCAGATAAATATTTTTTTACACTTTGGCAATATTTACTTATCACTATTTACATATACAATATACTACAAGTGTTGTTATTTACATATAAACTGCTTTAAATACTAGAAATTTTATTTTAATTAATTTAATAATTAATAATACTTATTGCAATTTGTACAGTTTTGTACTTCTACTTTTATGTCAAATATATTTTCTGCTGTTTTACGCATATAATATGCTTAATTTTAAAATTTTTTACTACACATCATCGTGATTTGGCTATTGGATTGCGGCAGACATAACGTATTTTGAATATACTGTGCTGCCAACGAATAACCACCCGCCGCACAGTGTTGCGAAACCGGAATTTTTTGAAAATCATATTGCCTAAACTGTAATTTTAATTGTATCGATGAGAAACTTCTACAGATTGGTCAGAATGAAATCCCAAACGGAATGAGTGAAAAAAATTTACACCGAAAAAAATTGTTGGGTCAAATTTTCAACAAAAGTCAAAAATAAAAAAAAATTGTTCGAAAAATTTAAAAAAAAATTTATTTTTAATCTTCTTTTATTTCTGATAAATACCCTATGATTAGTTTTTAAAATAAATTATAGGGTGGTCCGAACAAGAATTATAAACGTAAAATTTTCATGATTTTTCGATATTTGTTGAAAAACTCTGAAATTTTATATAAAACCAAAATCTATTTCAATTCTTATTTGAAAGGTGGCAATAAAAGCTTTAATTTGATATCAGTTTGAAGTCAATAGCTTCAGTTTTAAGAGAGTTATGCTCATTTTTGTGGAGTGCTAGAATAGATGTAGAATAAAAAAAAATTTTGAAGATACTATTTTATAACACAGGCATATTTTATTGCATTCTACAGAAAAATTACAAATTATCAGTCATCTAGCAATAAGTTCATTGCTTCCTCTGATAATTCCAGGTGTTTCATCTCCTTCAGTATTCTCCTACTTGTGATTGCGGGATCAGAATTGGAGGGCAGATAATGTTATATGTCTTCACAATTGTCTTTTATTGATGTTTTTCTCGCATGGTAAAGCCTTGTGTTTCTGAAGTCCTTGTTTCCTGCTTCCAATGCTTCTTCTGATAGTTGGCCAATGGGAACCAATTCGTTACCTGGCTGTCAGGGAGCCAGAAAAGGAGAAAAAAATGCAACATAACTGAAAACAGATAAGAGGATAGCATAAGCGCGCACAATATACCAAGCAGGAAAATAAACTACCTAGACGTAAAGGCCGCATTCCACCATAAAAACAAAGGGGAGAGAGAGAGAGCAAAAGAGAGAGAATAAAATAGTAAAACAACAGAGAGAGAGAAAGGTACCACCACAAGCTAAAAGAAAACACTATATAAAGACGGACACACATGCGGACTAATTAGTAGTGTTGTGCTTATCAGCTCTTTTGAGTGACCACTCTTTTCAGCTCAGCTCACTTTACTGAAGTATTTCATTCAGTTAGTTCAGTAGCTCAGTTCATTTGTAGTGAAACATTTTTTCAAGCATAAAGAAAGAGCGAAAACCGAAACATAAAAGTGACAGATTTATACAGAGTGTGTTCGTGTGTGTGTCATGCATTGCAAAACAAGGCAGGTGAAGTATAAAAAATAGATAAAAGTAAAATAGTTTAATGAGTGGAATTGGTTAATATATATATATGTCTACATATGTATACTTTTTTTATGTATGTATTTGTGCGACAAAAATTTTGCTGAAAAAGCACAAGACTTGTACCGACCTCTTTCAATACGTCGTTTTAGACACAAACCCCGTTAAATTACATAGGTTTGTGTCTAAAACGAGCTACTGAAAGTGTTCGATACAAATGTAGAAACCATTCAGTACTGAGCTGACAGCGCTCAGTGAATTGAACGGCTCACAGCGCTCAGTTAAGTGAATCGTTCAATTGAACTAGTTCATTCATGAGCTACACAACTCTACTAATTAGTGACAAAAAAGAAAACACTGAAGATGGCGATTAGCCGAAACCGGTCTGAAAATAATAAAAATTTGACGTGGGATGACGGAAAGTCACCCGAAAACCAATATGATTAAATTATTCAATAAGTGATTACGAGAATTTCCGTTCTATTTCTATGGAATAAATACTGAGAGTGATATACTAAAATCGCTATAACTCCCAGGAGGGCAGGTATAGGCAGCTGATTTTTTCACAGTTCGTTGAAAACAAATTATGTAACATTTCTGTAGTAGTTTGGAACTGGAACTCTCTGGGACTTTTTAGATATTGTTTACCTAACCCAAATTTTAAGGAAAAATGGACCTTTATTCGGGTTTTCGCTCTAAAAAAGGTGCATATGAAAATGTCTCAAACAACATTCCTTTTTTTTACAGAAAATACTTATCCGAGGCAGATTTTTTTCCGAATCAAAATATCTGTCACCAAAATCAAATGAGATCATTTTGAATACAACCCTGAAATCCCCTCTTTTCGTGAAAATTTTGTATATTTGACTTCTAAAATCAATTAAAAATCAACGGGCCAACATAAAAATAAGCTTTCTGTGTTTTTTGTTTACTTGGAATGTCTCTGACAAAATTGCATCATTAAAAACACTGAAAAAAATAATCGAAAAAAAGTTACTTTTCCACTAGCCGTAACACAGTGCGCCGATATGTGGCTTAAAAATAAACACTTTTAACATTAGATTTGAACTTTTGTATAAAAGAAGACAAATATTGTTTTTTTTTTATAAAATTAACCTCAAAATCGATATAAATTTAGACATTGAGAATATTTTAACAAAAATTTAGACAATATATGATCCTTAATTTGCGTTAATATTTTAGTGTGTGTCGATGGCTTAATATAAAAATGGCGTATCTCAATTTTTTTCGAAATCGCGTTTTTTAATGTTTTCTGGGAGATAACTTGTAATTGCATCCTCCTTAGTACGTTACGGTTAAAAATCAAGGACTTATGCCCACTTATTATTCCTGCATGTAAATGCTTTAGTTTTTCTTTGGTTTGTTGCTTTTCATATAAAATATCGAAAATTTGAGTTTCGCGTTTCTTACATTAAGCCATCGGTATGTACTATATAAATAAATAAATAAATAAATAAATAAATAAATAAAAAATAAATTTTTGTACTTATTATTTTTTCTTGCTTCTATGGATTATTTAAATTTATGTATTTAAAAACTTTTTCTGTCTGTCACACTAATAAACAACTTGTTTTTTATTTCGTGTATTAAAGCAACACAACAACTTTTGTGGCGAAAATTTTGTATTTTTGCTGATTGCATATTTTGTTGCATTAAGTTTTTGCTCAGGGTTGAATCATACAAAGCTTTTTTTATGTTTTACCCGCATATTATTATATTTTATAACATTCACACAAGCATATACATACACACATATGTATGTAAATTCATACAATGTGCATATATATATATATACATATGTATGTATGTACAAAAAAGGATTGCAGCACACAAACGTACATATGTGGATACAAACAAATATGTATACACTCGATAATAATATAATAATTTGCATTTGAAATTTTTATCACTATTATAACAAATACAGATATGAAGAGAAGAAAAATTCGAAAAAACAAGAATTAAATAAAACTAGAAAATTAAACACAAGAATCCTTAAATAAAAACAACAGCAACAAATACAATGCGCTCGTGTGCATTTAGTGCAGAAAAACTTTTTAGCAACAAGAAAACTTTCTAACAACAATTAAAAAGCAGTTGTGCTTTTCAAACGTATGCACATACATACATACAAACATACTTACATATGTACTTATATGGGCCACAGCATCTAGGAAATGAACGAATGAACCAAATGTCCTGAGTACTTTTATTTGTCTGATGTTAACATGAGCCCATCCGTACATACCACACACATGCGACATTAACCAGCAAACATTTAATTTTTAGCTAAGGTTCAACTTGAGATTTGGATTGTATTGTAACAAAAAATCCAAAAATATAATGAAACTAATGCTGACTACACATCTGGCATTTCTTGTGTTGCCATTTTCAAAATGTGGGCATCTCTGTTCACATTACGTTTATTTTATATGGTAAGCGATGTCACACAACCAAAAATATAAGAAAATGCCAAAGTGTGTAGAATGGCATTTTGTGGCCAAGTTATCATTAACATGAGATTTGTTCTGAACTTTGTAAATTAACGCAAAAGTGCCTAGAATCTAAGAATGCTGAAGAACATAAATTTGGGCTTTATCAACCCACACGGATTTCACTTATTATTATTTTTTTTCGTTTGATGGATGACTGTTAATAAAACTGAGTAATAAAAAAAATATATATGTGGGAAATTTTTTGTGACGTGGACATGGCAAAAGACTGTATGTCTCCGATTTAGGTAATATGTGATTATGTAACTCTATATGCCCTCGGTTGAGAAAAAAATTTTTTTAGGGACTTTGAAACTTGTTGTAAATGGAAGGTATACGCTTCTTCCAGTGTTATAATTTTTTTTATAAATGCTACAAAGCAATAAATAAGCATATCATGTTTGTACTTCAGCCTTTTCACCATTTTCCAATTTTATGTACATATCTATATAAAATTTAAATTCTTAAATTAAAGATTTAAACACTTCCTAAAACACGCGAATGGAGATTGTTCAGTCCCTTTTTTGATAGATTTGGCAACTCTGTGTTGTTATTAAATGGCGTCACGTGAAAAATTTTTTCGTATACAAGCAATTAATTAAAAAATACTCAATTATTTAAAAAAACATTTGTTGTTTGAAAATAATAAACCAATTAAAAAGCATTATCTTTCGTAAAATTTTACAAAAACAATAATTTATTGACAAAACGTCAACCTTAAACATCTCAAATGTAATGTGAACAGTTGTGTTTAGTTTCTTAAAATACTTGCCTTAAACACATTTAAAGGACATAAGTGTGAACATGGTATAAACCTGACAAATTTATTTATGGTTTGTAACTTTCCAAAGCAACTTTCAATTTTCGGTACGAAGATTAGACAACCTTTTTCCCTGGGCAGAGGCATAACATACATGATAAGATATTATAAAAATCATATACACATATCGAATACGTACATATTTATCAAAGCTTATCTTTGATCGTTTTGACAATGCATCTAACGTTATCGTAATCCTATTCTATTCTGATATTTAGAAATTTATTTATAATAATTTTTTCATATAATTAAAAAAAATTCAATGGATGTTTGCATATTTTTTTGTTTGTTTTTTGTTTGTTTGTTAATACATGTATTTATTTATTGTATCTTCCAAAATTAACAAAAAATAACTATTGAAATCTTAAATCTAAAACATAATTGTTAGGCCCGACCAATGTCAGATATAAACTTGTTAATAGTTATTAATAATACATACATAAGTAGTTTGCTATTTCTATTTGTGAATACTCGAATCGATTATAATTCGGAGAGACGCAGGTGATTAACCCACATCTTGCTAGTTCGGTGGTAGGGCTGCTACCTTTAAAATTGTTTTATTCTCTTGACAGCATAGGCCTCCGAACCTGCCTTTGTCGTCATTGTACTGGATTGCACGGAATAATCCTCCGTAGTAATAGTCAAAAAAAGGGGGAAAAAGTATTTTCAAGTAGTCCCATCTGGAGCCCGTGTAACTTTCTTTTTTAGGCGGATGTGTCCAGTAAAGCTCAAAATATTACGAACAATCGGATTAGGATGTGATTCAAGTTTTGTTAAATATTTGCCTGCGTATTTTTTTTGTTTTTTGTTTGTTAAAAGAAGTAACACTCAGGCAATGAATGCCTACTACTACTTATAGGTTTTACCTTCTTTAGGAAAGGGATAGTGATAGAGATGACAGGTGGTGAAGGAAGAAATAGAGCAAAGCTTCTTTTTTTTTCTTTTACAACTCTACGTTTTGCACGTTATAATGCAGATGTACCATGGAGCCGATGTTATTAGCCGTAAAATTTTCTTTTGCTTCGTTGGATTCTATCGACATTGGAAGCTGAAGCAGTGCCCCATAACTGAATTCCGTAGCACCATATTGGCTTCAAAAGCGATTTGTATAGTAAAAGTTTGCAGTCTAGGCTGAGTCTTGAATTTCTGCCAATCAACCAATATATTTGAGTTAACTTAAGTTTCATCTGAGTTAACTTAGATTCAATATGATGTTTCCATGCAAGCCTTCGATCAAGGTGAAAACCAAGGTATTTCAAGTGGGAATGGGTGGAATAGGTGAGCAAGTATTTGTTCTTAGGGTAAACGTTATATGGACACACTTTTGTTCATTGACTTTAATTCTCCATAAGTTCAACCATATTTCCAGCTGGCTAATATGTTCCTAAAGATTGCGGGATGCAATCGTGCCCACTCATATAGGCTGTATCATCGGCAAATGTTGAGGTGTGGATATTATTGCTCACAGGCATATCACAAGTATATATAATAAGTACAAGGCAGGACCCAGAATGTTACCCTGTGGCACACCAGAACATATAGATTCGCACACACTCGTGAACTCTCCTTCTTCAACAGTGAACTTCCTATCAATAATATAACTTTCCAAAAGCTTTGGAATTTTTATTAACAGATATGTCTTAAATTTTAAAAATATGCCTTCGTGCCATACTTTATCAAACGTCTGAGAAACATCAATAAAGAGAGCAGAACAATACTTCTTTTCTTCAAATGTTCTTCTTACAACTTGGACCAGTCTATGCGTTTGTTCAATGGTGCTATGCTGACTTCTAAAGCCAAATTGATGGTCCGTGATGCACCATTGTAAGCTTATAGGGCTATTTGACTCAGTCTTGGTAAGATCTTTGCCCGGCTTTGGAATCATTTTTATCTTGGTATATATTAAAAAAAAAATTCAATCGATGTTTGCTTATAAACCATATGTATATTGTGTACAACATTTGGTCAACCTTGTCCGACCGAGTAGTAGTTGTTATTTCCATGATAGCTATAACTGAAATAATAACATTTAACGTATCGCAACTTAAATGTATAGGCATGTATTTTAAAAACAACTAATACAAAAGCGATACAAATAACAAGTAAAAACTAGGGAAGTAACGAATACAAGTTAAGCGAATGCGAATGCAAACGCGAAAGCGAATGCAAATATTGCAATACGTTCAAAAATCACATGAAAATAAATTTGTATAAGAACATGAAGTTGTGTTGTATATATACATACATGTACTACATATAGCATTTTATTTAAATTTAGTCTTGAATTGAACTAATATATGTTAATTTATTAAAAATACAAATTTTTAAAACAGAAAGATATATGAAGTTATATTAAAATTAGTATAGATAAAAATTTAAAATAAATTTACAAAATGTTAGGCATTCGTACCTTTGCCCTAAAGTCTGATACTTTGTTCAACATTTCATGTGAAATGCTGTCAAGATACACATTAAGAAAAATTGGAATGAATTGTTCATGAAAAAATCTTGAAGAAGTAGTAGTCTGTTCATCTTGGGAAAAACAACATTTTAAGTTGTCACAATATGAGTGGTACTTGTTTCTCATGGAATTTACAACAAACAAGGACTAGTTAATAGTTTTTGCATTTAAAATTTTTTGTGCGAATTAATGAGTGGTGCTCAACATTTTTCAAAAGTTTGAACAACTAGTCTTAAGTAGAAAATATTTTCTAGCAGATCAAGCACTGCCTTTTCTTTTTCCAAAGCTGCAAAATAGTTCCAAACACCACTGTGTTTGGGGCTCGAAACCCAGCTTTTAAGTATACTTAATATATATGTATCCTTTTCATGCTGGCTAAAAAAATGTTAGTCTTTTTGAAATTAGTTAATCGTTTCGTAAAAGAAGTAAACATTTTTTTGTCTTTAGTATTCGCTTGAAATATTCGCACTTAGTTTAGCAAATGCAAATGGCAAATGTAAGCGAATAATTTGCGAATGCGAACATTCGTTACATCCCTAGTAAAAACATATCCATAATAGGGGTGTGCGCGCAGGTGGTTTTGTCATGGTGGGTATATACATATACTGTCGGTAGATTTAATTTTTATATGTTTGAGCCAAATAAAAGAAATTAATTAAAAAAATATTTAAGGGAACTTTTAAGAGGTCATAAAGAATATGGGTTTGTTTTAATAGCAGAAAAACCACGTAAACAGCAAAAACACGTAAATTTCGAAGTACCCAATAAAAATTGCTTCAAATAAGGAATGTTTCTACTATTATATAGTAAAAGTAGCGCTGATATCACCGCTGAATTACATTCTTCACTTCATTTTTGCTCACAACAACACCTAATGGAATCTAATAAAACATGCAAAAATATCAGTTAAATAAAGCGCTCTTTTAAGGCTTAATAATATAAACATATTTACTTATGTATAAACGCACTTTTCAAAATAGTTCATTGGAACATTCTGGCTTTAACGCCTGGATTCAGTTAAATAAGATTTTTTCTATAGTTTGTTTCACAAACGTTCACTGCTTCCAAGCATGTTCATATATCACAGCGAATTGCGATGCGCTTTATTGCCATATTGCTTTAAAAACCATGAAAATTTTTAACTAGGTAAATGATTTTTTTTTGTCTTTACTTACTCACATCTTTCATTTTTCATCAATTTGCCAAGATGATAACATCTTCCCATATGAATTATACAGGGCTGAATGATCAACATCTTTCAACATCTTCAGAAGATGTTCCTATCTCACTTTGTTCCATTCAACATCTTTCGATTATTTTAGTTTCATCACTAGAAAAAATGTATACACCCTATAGGAACTCAAACCCATTTGTAAGTACCTTCAAACTGGTTTTTTAATAACCACAACTGGTTGATTAAGTGACTTCTTTCCTTGTCGCCGACTCACTATTTTGACATAGGCATGTCATAGACGGTAGTCAATTGGCCATCTCTGCATGACTTTTAAATTGACTACTAACTACTTATTTTTCAACTAACTTGTACTTAATTAATATTATAGTAAAAAAAGATATATGCATATTTATATTACATATATTATATATATACATACATATATGTGTATATTTATATATATATATCTATGTAAATATATAAATACAATTTTCAGTAGAGACGAAAAACTGTTTGTTGAGAGAATTTGGAAATTCGATTACATCATAGTAAGCGAATTTCATTTGAAAATATATTTCTATTGTTTTTATTTTAAAACATTGCTATTATTGGGGAAGAATATCTGTGTTTTGAAAAGAGTCCCAACTCAAACAAAAATTGTGCAATTTCATCATGAAAACCATTACATTTCGAATCAAATTTTGTCAACAAAAGAGTAATCGCAATACGCCGAAATTTTAACTGTAGATACATATATATTGATGTTGTTAGTTGATTTCTTGCAAAAAGTGAAATTTTAAAAATTTCGAGTTAATGTCGTCTTGTTGATAAGGTGCAATGTGTACATAAGTATATATAATAATATTTATTATTATATTCACTGAAAATAAAAATACGAACTGCTCATAAAAAATATTATACATATTAAGTATTGAAATTATTATTTTTTTTTTCAAAACAAACATTTGGCATTTGATTTCATGGCATGCTTTTTTGATTTTTTTTTGTTTTCTTTTCATTTACTTATTTTCCTTTTATTTATTTCTTGCTATTCAATATGTTTGGTTGATATCTGCATGAGATTTAAACCAATTTGTAGTCACTTGCAAAATAAATAATTTATAAGTTAGAGTTTTTTGTCAATTGATAATTTTGTTTACTACTACTACAACAACTATATATTTTTTGTGATAACCTACATACATACATACATACATACATATGCATGTATGCATGTATGTATGTATGTACATAAAAATAATATGTGCAGAATAAAAAGGTAAGTAAATTATTATTTTTATCGCAAATTATTCTTTCAATGTAATATCACTTGCTGGTATTCGGTTTTATTACACAGATACATTTTATTATCAAGAAACCACAAATTATTTGAACAAATAATTTCACTTCACAATACTAATAATTTGTAATATATGTATATAAAAATGTTCTTACCTTTTTTTGTTAAATCCAGAATTTTTGTAATTATTCTGCAAAAGATATTTCTATGTATGTACATGACATTTCTATTTAATTTTTATTTATTTTTATTAAGGGGCCCATACACATAATGCTCATGCTCATGCGATAAGCATGTATTGGTAAATTTTAAATTTTTGTTAATGTGTTTGTCACACAGACAATGCAGTATAAAAAATCAAAATAGTTTTGATTTTGAAATGAACTCATACTGCTGACAGTTTTTCAAATGAACAAAAATAGAATTTATTAATTTTTCTCACATGTATTTTTTTTAAATTTGAAGTTTTACTGAAAAAAAGAAAGTAAAACAAACAAAAAAGGAAATAAAACAAAAAAAAATAAGTTCTGAAAAAATAATGTGTAAAGAAAATATGTTTTTAATTAATTCCTTCAATTCTATAAATTGTTTTTTGTTGTCAAACGCATGTTTATTTTATAAATTTTTATTTTAAATGATGATTGATGGCAGTATTGTATGTGTATGGGCCCCTTTACATTCCAAAAATTTTTTCACAAATGTATTCAGAGTAAAAAACTGTTTGGGTTAATATTTTATTCGGTTAGGAATATCAATGGCGGTATTCCATGTTTAATGCAAAATGGTCTTGCGTAAGTGTAAATGGAAAATATCGTAGCTTTTCTTTAAAATCCAATAACAAATACACACACAATCCAAAGAAAAGCTACGATATTTTGCATTTGCACTTACGCATTACCGTTTGCATCAAACATCCAATACCGCCAATATTGTATTTCATTTTCTTTTATTATTATAATACAATTTCAGGATGGTGGCAAATGATTAGTTAGTTATAATAACCAAAATTTTTTTTTCAAATTAAATATTGTTTACAGGAATAAATTTTTTAATTTCTAAAGCCAATATTCAGTCACGTTACTTTCTAACTTATATTTAATTCAGTTGTGTCAACCAATACTCAAAAATGGTTATCAAAATTAACGGATTTAATTGTTCCCAGCCAGCATTTTTTTAAATTTTCAATCATATTCTAGTTTTTTTTTGACTATTTTGCGCGATTAAAAAGCTAGAGTATGCGCTCATTTTCTGATCATAAAACATACTTCTGTCGGTAGAAAAACGTGACTACCCGCGACTCCTCTTGATAAGTCATTTATGAGTCTTTTTAATTGAAGTCTTTTTCGAATCGTTTTCTGATCATTTATTAGTCATATTTCACTTCATTTGTGACTCATTTTTGAATTATCTTTCGGTCAGGTTTCTAATGGCTTACGAGTATTTTGTGAGAAATTTATGTCTTTTTATTGTGATTTATGACTGTAATTTGAGTCATTTAGCAGTCGCATTTCTAATCGTATTTGACTCTTCTTCGAGTATTTTTTAGTCGGCTTTCAGAATTACGGCATAAACACATTTTCCATACAAATTGGCACAAAAAGAAAGTCACAGAAACTAGTCGAGAGATATAATCTATTTTATTTTGACAGTTTTTTCTTATCCTATCACATATAATTACCCATTCTCTCAATAAGGCTACTACACTTTCAATAAATTTTGTAAACAAAACTACAAAGAAAAATAAGCACAAAAGAAAATAGAACAAAAATCGGGAGCATTTGAAGTTACTGTCGTAGATTTTATTATGGGATTTGGTAATTTGACACCGATTTTTCCTGAAGTTACAGACTTATTCTATTTCATCATTTAATTTCATGTTCGATTTAACTTTTATAAATGAAAAAATAAAGTTTTTGACATTTATTCAAGAATACGTAAAGATTGCCTCGTTATACTTAAAAATAACTTACCAAGTAGTGTTGCATCATCTATCTGCGCAAAATATTATCATAAAATAATAATTATTATCACTTTTTAAGCACCTGCATGATCTGTTGTTGATTAAGTATTTCTCAATCTTTGAGATGAGCAAAATATAATAACAACTAACGGAAATAATAGTCAGATCTTAAACGTCTGGATGATTAATTTGCTATTATTGTATAATTTGTTATTTTTATATTAAATCGAACTATTTTTACCCATTAGCGCGAATCATTTTCGAGTTCTTTTTTGATTGTGTAAGTGATTAATCAGTTTTTGATCACCAATAGTGATCTTAAAAGACTCAGCAAGGTGATTTTTCAAAAAACAATCTTCCAAATGCTAGATGGGTTATTACTAATAAAATATTGTGAGAATTATATGTCTATTGTAATTATGGGTTTTTGTTTGTAAATGTGAAAAAATCGTACAATTGATTGATAATTGATAGCAAATATGTAACATTGGAATACATACATAAATAAATATTTGTTGCACCAACAGATTTTGAACCAATCTGTTCTCTCTCTCTCTGTGCCATTAGAAATTTTCTTTTTCCAGACTTTATAATTTCCCGGGAAAGCGGGAAAGATTTTTAAATTTCCAGGAAATTCCCGCAAATTGCGTAACGATACAAAATATTATTTATTTTAATTTATTAAAAAAAACAAATAAAACTTCATGAGATCTATAAAATAATAACCTTTTATAAGTGCGTCAGCCAAAACAAATTATATGTATAATTTAATTTTTTATGTAGAAATGCATGCATATCGTTAGCTAAGCGCAAAATTACGTATTTTTGATTTTTAAAATATTATAGGACAGAGAAAAAACTAATAAAAATATTCAAATAGCTGAAACAAAGTATATTTACATATTTTAATTTTTAATACGACTGATGGTCATGACAAACGTTTGACTTGTGTTTCGACGTGGGTTTTCATTTCAACTGAACATTACATTACAGGTAAATGCAAGTCCAAGTTCATTGCAACAACCAAATAGTAAAACATAAAAATAAAAAAGAATAGTCATTAATAGAATCGTTTGACAACCTGTTTCTAATTTTATTAAAAAAAAAGTCATACTAATGAAAAACAAGTGTACTTCCTACTGATGTTGGTTTAATAGAGAGTTACCATTTCTTTCAACGAATTTTTCAAAGTGTATTAATGTAGGTCTCTATCAAGTATTTACATAATAAAATATTTGTAGTAGTTTTTGTTTAATTGGATTAATTGGAACGTACGATTTTCCACATGTTTTTTTATTATTATCCCCATGCCTCCTTCCCATTTTCGAACTTTTTTTTCTTCTCCTTACACTTTTCTCTTCTTAATATTTGGAAATAGAGAGATTTTGAAGAAAGAGTGCAAACATAACATATTTTTTGCATGTAAAATAATTATACTTTTGTATATAAAAATGTCTTTACAAGTAGCTTAAAAGGAAAATATAAAATTTTCCAGCTTCCAGCACAATTTCCTCAACTAAAACAGCTGAGATATGCTATTAAACCATTTCATTATAAAAACATAGACTTTTTTATAATTATAAACAATAAAACACAAAGATAATCAACATTTAATTTTAATATAACAGTTATTTTCTTCATTATTTCCTAAAATATTTATTTTAGCAAAAAACTTTCTGTAAGACTATGTTGTAGACTAAAAGAGCTAAAATATTCCTATATATCATATTCTTGTAAAATGATTTTATAAAAAGATATGCAAAAAATTATATTGACAAATGGGCTTGATGGGCATTTTTTTATATAAAACTGATTTGATTTGGGGGTGGGGGACGGTGTGAGAATAAAAGAAATTAAGAAAAATAAATAACGGCCACTCTAATGTACACGCATAAGATAAATGTGCTTTTGGTAATATCCCTTTCAGAGAAGCCATCTCTTATTACTAATTTATAAACTAACGGCCTTATGCATAATCAAAAACAAAAACTGGCATTACGTTATCATAAGTGACAAAATTTAACTACGTGTTGACGAGTTCCTCTATACAATTTGACATTAAAATTCACCGCGTAATGTAGTTTTAACACAAGATTAAATCCTAGCGTGATTTTTAATGTAACATAACACGTTAAAAACATGTGCAATTTTGCAACTAATGCTAGCTTCATGCCAGTTTCTGATTATACATAAGGCCGTAAGACACTTAAATTGTCTTCTTCTTCTTTCTTATTAGAATATTTTTCTAATGTTGTCTGTTTCTTAGAAAAGCTTATTATTTTATATTGGGTCTTCGTTTCTAAGTTTTTTGAATTTTGCCCAAATAGCGAATAAGGCCACTAGTACATTTACCCTCACGCAAAATAGTTTTTGCACATAATTTCATTTTAATTTTTTTTTTCGCAAACTAATTAACATCGCATTCCTAAAATCAATGTCGACTCGACACTCAGCAAGAAATATGCGCGTACAAACTAAATTTACTATAATAAAAGATAAAAAAACCAGGGATTTCGTTCCTTAAAAATTTACATGATCCCTGATCCGTATGAAAAACACTAGCTGCCATACAAAGTAACTTCAGTGTTTCAACAAAGAGATTATCTGCTCAAATGGCTGTCGGTAAGAATTTGACATTATTCACCTACAAAATTCAAAAGGCTAATAAAAATACATTTGGAATTTTGCCAGAAGACGCTTGAAAAGGTGGAAAAGGGCGAGAAGGTATACCAATTTCTTAAGGTAGCAAAATTCATTAGTCACCTTTACATTCGTAACGAACTTCAAAACCGAAAATATTCGTATTGAATTCCAATTTTTTTTTACTTTACCCTATTTTTTGTTATTTTTTATAATTTGAAATTGGCGTAGGATAAACATAAATACATAGTTATAATACTGTAAACGTTTTGAAATGCGATATTCACTAGCTTAAAAGTAATAAAAATTTATGTATTTGCATCAGTGTCTCTTTGTATCAGTTGGTGTAGGAAAGGCATAGACACTTGTCACTGAACTACCTACTAATCCTCATGTATAATCATGTAACAGCACGTAACAGTGTCCTTCTTCAACGGTATTGTGTAGTAGAATCATCGGTGAAGTGAAATAACCAATTAAATGGCAACTAAAATTTAATACGCCTCATCGACACCAGAGGCGCTGCAACACTGCATTATTAAAAAAAATTGCAAAAAGCAGAATTAGAAAAAATGAGGCTTTCGTCTATATCTTCCTTCCCCATCTGTCTTCTCCATCACTTTCCCCTTTCTAAAGCCCTTACATAATGCCCACACCTGATTAATTTATATCATTATGAATGTGAAATTGATATCATGATGAAAATCCATCACGTATAGACTCAATTTATTAATACTATGGCAGCGTTATGATATAATCTTCAGATCTCACGGCCTGATGAATTCATCTTGATATTAAATATCATTTTATATGTCACTGTGCATTTAATGTTTATTTATTAAAAAATTTTCGTTAAAAAATGCGGTACAACAACTATTTGAGAGCAAAAAATTAAACAACACGCAAATTAGATATTATTAGCAAGTATTTTTCAAATATTTGTTTGATTTATCATGATATAAAATCTACCCCTTCGTATTGATATTAATGAAAAATTTACAGTTGCTCTGCCGGCGTCATATTACGAGTTATGATATAAAATCATCAGGTATGGACACTATGTTATGACACTTCATTTTTTCTTCATGGATTTGATATTGAATTAATAGAAAGAGCCAATAAATGTTAGAAAGAATAAACTATACATCAAACAGAAACAAAATGTTAAAATGTTGTCGAATTTTCTTAATCAGAAACCGCTGGTTTTAAGATAAAACAAACTAAAAATTACTATGTTTGACCATAATCCGCTAATAACGAACACTTTTATGTTTCAAGCTTGAAATGTCAATTTTAAGTTGAAAAATTTTATCATTCATTTCATTTCATTTGTTATCGATAACTTTAATCAAGTTGTTGACAATATTTCATTATTCTTAATACAGCTGAACCATTTGCACCTGTTGAATTTTCCTATAACAATATATTTGCACTTTTCTATAAAACTTGATAAATGAAAAAAAAAATTAAGTGTCATGGGCTTAAATCATGCTACGATATACACGTACATACATAAAATCTTATACATAATCTCTAAACTAATGGAATATTCACAAATATTTTTCTTTTAATGGCATTAAAACCTTTTACAGCAAAATTGTTTGCTGCATCATTTCTTTTTATAGATAAATGCATGGACTTCTATATTTAAAACTTGCTTTTAAAAGTATTTTATAACAATATGGCCTCAAGCAGGTCAATATAAGGACATATGAACAGATACTTTTGTATAATTCCCTGCATTTGCTAAACAATAACAGCGTAAATATGTAGGAATATTTATGTTTGCTTTGTTGTTACTCAATGTAGATCATGACATAGAAGTATAAATTTCGAGACATTTTTAATAGAAAATATTTGAAGCAATAAGCGAATTTATTTCACTTTATGGGAAAGTGAAAGAATTTGATTATATTTCATATAAATTTTCTCACTATTTGGAATAAAATGTGTAGATATATACATATGTATCATGGTTAATGTGACCATTAGTGAAATTCATCAACTTTTAATGAATAGATAAATGTTAATTTTGTCTACAATTATTCTTGTTTGCATTAACGATTATTGTATTCACGGAAATTGCATGAAGAAGTATAAGTTACCTGATTATTACTTTTTACAACACAGACGACAACAAAATATCTCGGTGTTCTTTCTCACGCTAAGCTGAGTTTCAATATAAATATTCTGGGAAGGGTAAAGAAAGTAACATTTTCATTGTTACAAAAATGCTGGCGTCTCACACCATCTCGTTCACTTGACTTATACTGATATAGTACGTCCAATTCTCAGTTAGGGGGCCATCATATGGTGGCCGTTCCTGGAGAAGAAGATGTGTCTGCATATGTTTATTACACAAGGTGCATCATTGTATGTAACCAGAGATCTTCACAATTCTCCTATGGATGCATTGTTAATGCTCATGCACCTGCTACTATAGGACATAGTATGAAAGAAGATAGCAATATTTGCACCAATCCGTCTATGTTTTATTGGTCTGGCGAGCGGCAACGTTACCGGCGATTGTAAAATTCTTAACTCTGAAGTATTGACCCACTCACGAACGTTTTTATAAAACCTCAATACCATCTGGCTTTTAAGCCAAATTACATGTGATAATTATTAATGAACAAATAAATGTTACCAACTGACTTTTCATAAGTGTAGTATTAGTAACCAGAAGGTCTTCCAATACAAAATTCTTGATTAGAATATAAAAGTCGGCTACCAAATGTTAGATCTTGGTGTTGTTGTGCACTCGAAGGTACATTTTAATGTCTCGCTGGACTACATAATACCTAAAGCTTATTCTACATGTTTTCTCATTAGAAGAAATTGTAAAGACACTGAGAATTTTATATGCTGCTTTTGTATGCTCTATGTTAGAATATTGTTCCTTTGTTTGGAACCTCATTTACCGTGTCAGTACGGAAAAAATTCAAAAGAAATTTGTAAAACTTTATCTTCGTAACAATCACATTCTCTTATCGTCTACATCATATTATGCTCATTGCTTACTTTTAGGCATAAAGCCTCTTTATTTAAGAACAGATACTAATTCCGTTTTGATAATCTATAATTTGATTATGGTGTCATAGATTGTGAATACTTATTAAATTTGATTAATTTTTGTATACCTTTCAGAACTCTAAGCTAAAATAATTTATTTTATATTTCGACACATGTTACTAATTATGCTATGCGTGAGAGTATGTTACGTGCTTTATGTACTTTAAATAATATAAATAATGTTGTTAGACTATTTTTGTCATTGTATGAGAATAATTTTAGAATGTTATTAGAAAATAAGGAGTTATTAAATATATTTTTAATTTAAAATTTATTGATTAGCCTGTAAGGATATTTTAGTCCATTGGCGAAATAAATAAATAATAATAAAATAATAAAAGAAGTTACGGATTGGTTGAGAGTGAATGTTCAATGAATTCAATGACTTTAATTAACATATATACTGATAGCGGAGCAGCTGTTATGGCTCTTGAGTACCCACACAACAAAAACTCTGGACTCCTGATAATCTCTAAATTAAATGGCAGAGCAGTTAAATATTAGGATTATTTGAATCTCGGCGCATAAAAGCTTTTAATGGAACTGCAGAGCTGATAAGCTTGCTAGAACTGGAATAACCTTAGGTTCCGCCAGAATTGGAATGTGTAAGCCTACTCTCTTGCAAAACTCATACGAAAGCGCAATATTGTGGAAAAAAAGCAATTGAATGTGGGCCACAAAAAATTATTGGCAATTATGGATATGCATTCAGCTAGCAAAAAAAATACGATTTCTTTGATTTCAAGAAATAAGAATCAAATCGTGATTCCAGTATCCATGCTGGCTGGACACTGAAAAGCTAAAAATCAAACACAATGACCCTTACCTGCAGGTGCCAAGGTATCGATGAAGAGTAAAATGTTCTATCTCACAGCCCTCGCCTATTCAAGAAGAAAATTGCCAGTTGGTTTATATTGAACCCAATGGACAAAAAGGGTCTATGTCTATGTCTATGTTTTGAAAAATCATGAATTTTTAGTTAATTGTGGTTGTACTTATATATTGTATATTATATATATATATATATATATATATATATATATATATATATATATATATATATATATATATATATATATATATATATATATATATATATATATTGTATATTATATTGTACTTATAATAACCTAATAATAGTCACTTTCTAGTTTCTAGTTACAAATGAATCTTTATGGAATAATATTTGGTGGAAAGATAAACACGTATAGTAAAAATTTACTTTTTTTTCGAAAAAAAGCAACGACGTCGTGGTCTTATTGTGAAAAAAATTTAAAATAATACATATATAAAAATATAGTTTTACATTTCCGGTAGAAATTTTACTATCCTCTTGAAAAAGAAGAGAATATAACCTAAAGGTAATTTTTTTTTGTAACATGCTCAAGTTTTCCAGGTACAAAACGTTCGTAATGATAGATAGTACAGCCGTTTAGATGATTACAATGCAAACAAACTTGAAAAGAAATACAGAATTGTTTAAGGTTGTCCCTGATAAATAAACAAATAAGTAGCATGCAGAGTACAAGGCAAAAAAAAAAAGAAAACAAAAGTTGAAGATAAAAAATAAGATATGGAGAAAGAGGGTCTACGTCTTGACCAAGTAAACACAGTCGAATAATTTTTGTCATATTTTGAAATGATTTTAATATTGACTTGTCGTTGCAAGACTTTTCTGTTTTGGTAGCTATTAATTGGCTCTGAAATCACATTCAAGGTGTTGAAAAAAGTTGGGGTTTCATGTTCTTTTCATCAGTGAAAGGAAATTATTTTTTAATTGCTCCTGTAAACTTCTACATTATAAGTATGTATATATCTGAAAATATTTTACTAACTCTAATAAATTAAGTGAAGTGCGACTTTGACTCGCGCACGAAGGGTTCTGTACGGACACGAAATATGTAATTCAATACGAACTTTAGTAGCCTATATAAAATATAGTATGGCATTTTCTTTTTCGTTTTTGACGTTGTTTTAATTATGGCGATTTTTTTTTTTTCAATTTTTTTAATTTTGAAATTTTGTTCTCGTTTTGGCAATTTTTTCGGGTTTTCGGCGTTTTTATTTTTTGGCGATTTTTTCGTTTTGGCGATTTTTTTTCGGTTTTTGGCGTTTCTTCATTTTGGCGACTTTATTCATTTAGGCGTTTTTTTTTTAGTTTTGACACTTTTTTTTCTCATTTTGGCGATTTTTTTCGGTTTTTGGCGATTTTTTTAAATTTGGCGATTTTTTGCATTTTGGCGATTATTTTCATATTAACTAACAATTATTTTGTTACTGGAACCTTTTTCGCGTTTGGAAATTTTTTCGGTTTTTGGCGCTATTTTCATTTCGGCGATTTTTTTCATTTGGACGTTTTTTTCGAATTTTGCGACTTATTTTAGTGTTAGAATTTTTTTTTAATTTTGGCGATTTTTTTCGTTTTGGTGATTTTTTAAATTTTTGGCGATATTTTTTGGTTTGGCGATTTTATAATTTTCAGATTTTTTAGTTTTACCGTTTTTGAAAATTTCAAGAGTTTACCTCTTACGGTTTCCAAGATATAGCAAGTTGTCAAAATTACATAGTCAAAATTGCATTAACTGATGGACCACCCTTTAATTTAAATTTTAGTGTTAATTGTTGTAGTCTATACAAAAATACACTAATTTTACAAATTTCAAGTGTAAATATACATATGTACAACAATTATATGTATATTACATGGGATTTTAGCTTTTTTAGATTTTTAATTCTCATGTATTTTTTATTGTAGCGGAAAAGGTTCTACATACTCTGCTCAAATTTCAGGTCCGTAGCTCTTAGGGTTCCTGAGGAAATACCGTGTGACGGACAGAGTAGCGAAAACAATAGGGTTCCTTTTTTCACCTTTGGTGTACGGAACCCTAAAAATGAGCAAAATTTAAATTGGACAACACTACAGAAAGTGTGAAGACCCAGTGATGCGAAATATGGTACAATTGGGCAATTTGTGGCACCTTTGGATGTTTGATAGCCCTGCTCAAAATTCGAATAACTACTTCAAACCTTTGAGTACACTTTTTAACTGAGTTTTCTATGTTTTAAAACCTCCTTTTATTTTTGGAGATTAGTGTGTGTCTAAGTTCGTTGAAAGATTTCCCTGTCGCAAGAAAGATAGTGCGTCTCCAACAGTCTTCGGTCTTCCCCGCGAGCGTACACCTTGTGGGTTCCATTGTAGTGTTGCGTGGCATACTTCGTCATATGGTTTGCGAAGAGTTTAGGTCACACTCCAATTGTATTTTCTTCTTCTGATTTGCTTATTGATGTCTTTCTGCTCAGAAATTTGTAGTAGTTGTTCATTTGATATTATTCTTGGCCACCATATTTTTAATACATTGCGCAGGCATCTGTTTGTGAAACTTTGCAGTTTAGTTTTAATGGTTTGGTTTACCAACCATGTTTCGGAGCCAGAACCATGTTTCAGAAGTATCGACTTAATACAAGCGTTGTATATGTCTATCTTTATTTTTGGTGAAATTGCGTTAGATGATCTTACTTTTCTCAGCTTATAGAACGCTGCCTTTGCCTTATGTATTGGCATATCTACGTCGTCAACTGCACCGCCGTCGGGTGTGATGTTACTTCCAAGATAGCAGAAGTTATTAAGTTGTTGAAATGGGTTGTTGTTCAGAGTGAATGTTGTTTGCTGGTTACTTTTAACTACGATACACTTTGTTTTTGCTGCGTTTATTCGTAAACCAAATTCTTCGGCTCTTAGCGACAGGTCATCAATCTTTCTCTGCATGTTGTCTTTCGTTGTGGAAAGTAGGACGATATCATAAGCGTATTCTAAATCTTCGAGTTGCTGGTTTATTCTCCAGTTGATATCCATGTTTTGACCATTTGTATATGCAAGAATAACATCAAGGGTTGTGATAAAAAGGAGCGGAGAGAGAAGACATCCTTGTTTTACACCGCTTAATGTATTGAATGGTTGACTGCCTTTCCCGAGGTGTAGTACACGCATCTTTGCATCGGTGTATTGGGCTTTTATTAGGTTAATTAGCTTCAGCGGAACGCCCTTACACTCTAAAGCTCCCCTTATTTTTCCTTTATTTATCGCGTCAAAAGCCTTTTCAAAGTCGATAAACGTTAAGTATAGCGTTGTGTTATACTCGTTAGATTGTTCTATTATGAGGCGTAGACTGTTTATTTGGTCTACACAAGAGCGGTTGGGGCGGAAGCCGGCTTGTTCTTTTCTGAGGTGCACATCCAAAGGCTCGAGCATACGGTTAAGTATTACAATGTTAAATATCTCACATACAGAGGGTGTCAGTGCGATACCTCTCCAATTACTGCATGATTTTAAATCTCCCTTTTTAGGTATTTTAATTATAATACTTTTTTTCCATTCCTGGGGAAAGGTGTCAGTTGCCTATATTTTTTGGGATAGAGGCAGTAATATTTCAGCGATGGTAGTGGAAGCAGATTTGAAAAATTCGGCGGGTAGGTTATCAATGCCGGCAGATCTTCCATTTTTTAGTTGTGTAAGGGCTTTTGATATTTCGTCAAGTGTGAGGGAATGCATGGAGATTGTTGTCAGTGGGTGTGGAGTTCTGGAATCGATTGCATCATCAGTTGTGATTGCATCATCGCTTTGTGAGAAGCTGTCTGCGTTACAGGGATGGTTTAAGGTTTCCTTAAGGTTTCCTTCGAAAGAAGTTGGCATATTTCCATTTTTATGTTTTATAGGTATATTTGTGTTGGGGTTTTCACCGGAAAGTTTTCCGATCACGCTGAAAACAGTTTTTAGGTTACCTTTACTTCCAACGTTTTCAGCTTCAGTATAAATATATAAACTCGTGAGTGTTTATCAAGGGAATTAAGAGAGAGAGAGAGTAAGCAATGTACAAAGGTGCTAAAACCAAAATACAAATAAGTACATATTCTGTAAGTCGCTAAAACTAAAGCTAAATTTTATCGCTAAAATACTGAACAAATAGAAAATTAAAATTTTTTTGGCGATGACATAACACGTGAAATTTTCGGCGAATTGCAGTTTTGAGTCATTGCCTGATTTAGCAATAAATAAAATGCGTTTTTACCCGAAAATCGAAAACTTGATTACATAAATTTTTAGCGATAGAGATTTAGCTTTAGCGACTTACAGAATACGGGGGCAGAGATGCCAAATCGGTGCCTTTGGCACTATTTTTAGTGCTTTTTAAGGACCCAGAACGCCCAATTTTGAGCGTTAGTGTCAAACTAAGAAAAAACACTGAGTAGTGCTTTTAAAAATTTGTCTATTTCTTAAAACTACTTTAATAAAAACTTGGTGTTTTTATTTTTTTCAGCGTAAAGCATACAATTTTCGTCTGATATATTTCATTAAAGATGATATTATTGCAGAAATAGAGAATAGCTCAGAAGATATTAAACATTATTAAACTAAAATCGGTTGACTCTTCACTTGTTTTTCACGTTTTTGCTTTTTACGCTTTTTAGATCTCAAAATTACGATATTTTGAGCTTTTTTTAATTTTGATGTGTTTTTAGAGTCAAAAAAGTTGGCATCACTGAGTACAATATTTATAATTGTAAATTAAAGGGGGTTGCAGCTAAATTTAATATTTTTTTTGCGGATCCAGTTGCAAAATTTTCCATTTAGCAGTTAGGATTTTCTTTGGCATTTTTCAATTATTTATTTAACATTTTCTAACAATCAATCAGTGCATCGGCTTTGGAAAGTTGGCATCACTGAGTACAATATTTATAATTGTTAATTAAAAGGGGTTGCAGCTAAATTTAATATTTTTTTTTTGCGGATTTAGCTGTAACATTTTCGATTTAGCAGTTAGGATTTTCTTTAGCATTTTCCAATTATTTATTTAGCATTTTCTAACAATCAATCAGTGCATCGGTTGCAAGGTTGGTGCTAATGGTTACAATGTTTCGCAACTTTGGATCTGTGCACGTAATAAATACCGTATCTAAAGACTGTACAAACTTTGTATTTTTTACGTAAAAATGAAATAGACGAAAGCCTAATTAGAGTATTTATAAAAAACCAATTTTTAAACGTTGTTAATAAACGAAACGTAAGTGAGAAACGTACTCTTCTCGAAGAACCGCCCGTGAATTTATATGTTTAGTTTGCTTTAAAGTTTATGTATAGTGAAAAACTGGTATGCAGTTAGCATAACCTAGTAAAAGTTACTGCTTTTCAGAAGCGTATTTGTATCGAAGACAGTGTTACAGAATCAGTTGCTGTTGCGCATGAATAAGGCATTTTTCCGAGATGAGCCAGCTATAACCAATACATTTAGCTTCAAAAAAGCCATGAATTTTTTGCCTTAGTCATAATTTACACCCTCGTCACTCTCTCCTTAAAAACTAATCAGCTTAAGCAATATGCAACAGACTTAAATATGTCTTATAAATCAATTTAAAATAAATAAAAACGTAAAAAGCTATAATGCGAGCATATATGGAGTGTTGCCAAAACGGCGGTTTTCGCGCTATATATGACTGTATTTTGTTGTCATTGGCGGCAAGTAAATTTAAAACCCCACCAGCGGGAATTTTATCGGAAGAATTTCTTAGTTGACGGATTTTCAGCGTTTTTCTGAAACTTATAAAGAAAGGTACTGAATCAAAATAAAGTATGTTTAACGCAGCTATGCGACACGTACCTTGGTATTTATGTTGTTTTTTTTTTCGATATAAACACGTACAGCGAGAAGAAACTAACGTTACTTTTTTGCAAATAAAAAATTGACATATTGTGGTCGTGTAGTATAATGTGAAAATTTAAGAGGTTAAAAATAATAACATATGTATATACATACGAGTATAAAAGTGAACAAATCTCATAATTATTGAATAAAATTTAATTCGAGATTAAAATTATATTACAAACTAATTTAATCATTCTTTTTGTATTAAAAAAATAGTAAATAAATCTTTAAACAAACGGAAAACAAACCGAAAACTGGGTGATTGGACCACTGAGTATGAGGAAAACTAATATCAACCAAAATCTTTCAAAACAATAACTTTTTCTGAATAATTTGATTTTGATTAGAGACTTTTTTTATTGAAATTCTCCTTCGAAACTGAACTTCAAGCCAATGTGAATTGAGCCACAGAGTTTATTTTCTCAACACTATTTTTTGATTTCAGATAGTCAGGAAATTTTAACAATATTTTACAAATACTTCAAGCAAAACGGCAAGATATTATTCCACACGTGTATAACAATTAGAGTCTATCGCAGAAAATATTGAAAATATACTGAATCAGCTTCAACATTAATATTATAAGATGGAATATGCCCTTGAATTCTACTTTTTCCTGTGCCTATGTTCTGTAGCTTTGGTGAGAACTTTTCCAAACGAAAAGTTTATTGTCATTCTGTGAAACACAGGATGACTAACGAAAAATTTAGTTGCTCATGTTTCTTTTAAGCTTATTTCAGGTTGTATATAAATCAGCCTGTGAAAAACAGGACAACCAATGTAATTGTTTGATTTTTTTCGACGCGAAAACTTCTCGCAAGTTACAGAACACAGGTACTGGTTCGATGTTTGTGTATGGAAACTCTGCAGGAAATAAAATACCTACTCAAAGAGTAGGCTGAGTTTTGCTTACAAATATTGGGGAATTATGAGATTCCAACATACATAAATCTATCCATATGTATACATATTTTATAAAATTTATGTTCTTTTTTTTACCAATAAACCATAAAAAAGACATATGTTGGTTTAAAAAATTCAGCGGTTATATTAGCGTTTATTTTTATTCAGAAAGCGGTTTTTAGCGGGTTTTCAGGGGCTATATGGTGGGAAATGCCTGCAAAATTTTGCCAACACTGCATATATGCTACCAATTAATTGTGAATAAATTCGGAATTAATGGAATGATCTTTAATAAATTTAGCTCATTTTATTTACAACATCTGAAGGTACCACAAATCATAATAAAATATAAAATCTTCTTTAGTTTAAAATTTTAATGAGTCTTTTAAAAAACAATTTTCTAAATTTTTTTGAAAAAATTTTTTTTTATTAAAGTTTCTGAATATCTCCGAATATATAAGACTGTTAAAAAATTAATGAGGATGTTATTTAAAGGTCAATTTGTTTTCTACAGAGTCAATTCAAAAAAAAAAAGTAATTTATAGCGATTGATACTCAGTACTTAGTGGACACAAATTAATTTACAAAATAAATTTCATTTTGTTGACCTGTGTAATTAATAAAAAAAATATTTTACTTAATAAGTAAAACATAAATGCGGAAATATGTGCGTTAAAAATGTTATACTTATATTGTCCCAAAAAAACACTAACTCTGTGATAATAAGGAAAAAGTGCTTAAGTCATATTTGATTGTTTTGCAGGAGAGAACTTTTAAGCGTTCAAGTCGATATTCAGAAATTTATTTCTTTTACAGTTAAATTGGGAAATTCTCTGTTATCCTTTATTTTTTAAGTAAACATCGCTCTACATACTGTAGACAATACATTCAATTTGAAATATACCCCAGTATAACCTAAATTAAGCTAGTATTTCAAATGGAATTAGAAGTGTAAAAGAGATAAGCCGTCAGTCATTGTTCTGTAACTTCTTGGAAAATCGCACAAATCAAATGACATTTTGCCCAGGAGTACTGCCGAATATGCATTAAATAATAATTACTTCGTATTCTCCAAGTTTAAATATAATTATTTTCATCCTGGTTAATTTAGCATAAATCACATGAAAATCAAAGTCAAGCATATGTAAATACTTGAAGGTCAATGTTAACAGCCTCGACTTTGTGCAAACACTCATTGATGTATGAAATCGTTTTCATTTAAACAAATTGCAACATTTCACATGCCATTTTTACCTTCTCATTGTTGATGCATAAAAATGCTTTAAAATTTATTTAAATAATAAAGGACGTGGGAGTGCTCTAAGGCTTTGAGTGTGTAAAAAAAGTTTTAAACCACAAAAATTTATTAAAAAAACTTTTCCAGTATTTTTTCACATTTTAAACCATATTTCAAATGCCTGCAGTTAAACAACTTTATACACTTGCATTCGCATTTGTACTCGTAGAAAAAAAATTTAAAGAAGATGGAAAAAAATTGCCAACATCTAGAAATAAAAATGAATGTTAAATCATGGTTTTAAATATTTTTGTACTCACACGATCCATTTCAAAGTCACTGAAACCCACCGAAAGGAAAGTTAGTAACAGGCAGAGATTTTGAGTGGGCATTCCTTTGCCACACAACAGATGTCCGCCCAATTGATTTAGAGTAGTGGATGGAAAAAGTTCATGTAATCCCAAGTGATTTAAGAGGGCCTAAAAATATAAAAGAGACATATGCACACATACAAATATGCTGGATTTTTAAAAGGGAATGTAAAAAAATCGGGGAAATAAAATACTTTCACATACTTTTACAAACTAAAACAAAGTATCGGTATGTAAACTAGACGTACATAGAACGAATGAATATAAAGAGTATTAACTCTGCTTGAAGTACGAGTTTTCGAAACAAAAGGTGTTTTTTACGTTGTTGAATTGAAATAATAATTGTAACCAGCAAAAACAGCTTAACATGGGTGAATGCGGATAAAAATATTGCAAATACGAATGAGCAAACTCATTCACTAGTCGCTGGCAGGAAGAATGGAAGAGGAAATTTGCATTTACATTTAAAATATAAAAACCGCCAAGTTTATTTAGTGGTGTCGGTTAAAAACACACACATATACATACATACATACATACGCACTCATAGTGCACAAGTGTGTGTGTGTATGCATATTGATATAAATATACGTACATACGTAGATTCACAATATTAAATCGGAGTTGTTTGTTATATAGACCAGTAAGAAATTTGGTAATATGATTATTGTAATATTATTTTGTGTAAAATGAATACGAGAAAAAGATAAAACAAAAACTTCTTATCTTTATGATTGAGTTTTCAAAAATAACAGGTAAAAATTTTCTGATCATCTGCCATTAGCATCAATAAAATGGTCACTCTGCTCTAACCACATTAGATTAAGTATTTTAATGAATTGCGAAGAACTACTATGTTACAAAATTCAGAATTTAAGGAGTTGGATTTTGTATAAAGCAAAAAATATATATATAAGCAACGATATTCTAGCGATTGATTTTGGTAAGCATTCTTATTTTTCTATGCTAGTTGACGGAAGCTAAGAAGCCAAAATAGCAGAACGGAACAACTAGCTATTTTTGAAGGACGCAACGCCTTCACCCTCAGCGTACGTTGTGTTTGGTCCACTGTGTGTGCGGTGTCAGTCGATGTAGATTTTTGCTTTATATACTCAGTCTTCAGTGCAAATGGGGTATGTGAATTGTGTTGATTCATCGTATTAAAATTTTCTGAAAGCTTTTTTGGTAATGAAAGATTAATTTTACTATCTCTAACGACAATAGCAAGATGTTATATCCTATCCCTCTTTGGAGCTACCACGCTTTCTAACACTATACATTCAAATATAATGACTTAAATATTTCTTTCAAAATTCTTTTCCTGATAGCAAGTAATTGCTTCTAAGAGCCATTATTACAACTTAAAATTAGTTAAAATTAGGATTTTATCGGACGTATAAAAAGTTTTCCATCAGTACAATTTTAGCTTAACTTAAAGTGAGCACTAAGTTAAAGCAAATGCATCCTTCATGGTAAGTTAAATTAAATTTATAATAATGAATACCGTTTTATACATGCGACAAAATCCTACTTTTAACTATTATTAAGTAGTAATAATAGCCCTACGTAGTTTAGAAGTGGCGGACTTGCTACAGTGGACCAAACACAAAAGAACACTGATGATGAAGGTTTAGTGGCCTTCGAAAACAGCTAGTTGTTCCGTTCAACTATGTGTTAGTCAGAATATTTAAATTTAACTTTAGTGTTATTTGTTTATTAATAACACTTTGGACCAAAATTTCAAAAAAGTCGTGACCAAATAAATTTGACACATAATCTTAATGTAGAGTTTTTCACCAAATCCGAATCTAAATTCAGAACGGTCAGGAGTAGAACAGATTTCGATATATGCAAAATTACCGATATATGGAATATAAAAGAATCTTGGTAAGTATTAAATAATTTTTTTATTTGTTTTTTCCACTTGAAAGAAAATAAAATTGTTAAAACAACCATGAGTTGCTTATAAAAATTTACTTTGAAATCCACTGTCATTTCATTTCATTTCAAAGTTAAAATTTCACAAAAAATTTAATGATTTTTTGCAATTTTGGTTTTTTCACTTATCACGTTAGATTCTTTTAATAGAAACATTTTGTGCTCAATAGAATACAGATCAGTGCGAAAATGATAAAGTTCTGGAAGATTAATTGAATTATCCCACTTTTATCATAAAAAAAATAAAAAGACACAAGTAAATATAGAAATATGTATGTACTTGAAAATTACTTAAAACTGTTGAGTTGCTTTGTCTATTGTAATTATTTTCTACTTCTCTCACATGGAATCATCAAAAAACCCCCAACATCGCCTCATCATACGCCCCTTGATACCGACGTTCCATTTCTTGCATTTGTTGGTGAAAGCGCTCACCATCCTCATGTGAGAGAATTTATTGATTTGTTTTGCTCCTTTAAATTACTGTCGTCAAAATCACTTGAATCAGATGAAACGGACTCATGCTTCCACTTTGGACAAAGAGGAAATTGGACTTCAGGCATATGAGGAGTTGGTTTTTTTAAATGAGTTGACATCTACATACTCAATACACTTATGGCGTCCATTATGCTTTACTTGGACTTAGCAAAAATAACAGTAAATTTCGTGGTTCGTAGGATCACGCCAAATTGCTGGAAAATCAAATGGCATATACCGACTGCGGTATAGTGAATTAGTTTTATATTCTGAAGGCATGCTTTTTAAACGCAAAATTAAAAAATGCAAACTTACTTTGCGCCCAACATATTTAAACGAGTTTTGCAGGAATTGCATATACTATTTGGGGTCCAAGATTTCATAATGTTTTCAGGATTGCCTAAAATACAGCGAAAATGCATTTTGTAATTGTCTTGAAAAATTTTACGGCTGCGCAAAACAATAAACTCCACAAGCATAGCAAAATATGTCCGAATTGTTCTGGCAAAAAATTCACGTTTGCACTGTGCATTTTATTTTTTTTAATATGAATTCGGTGATTTAAGAGAATCAAAAAATTAAGCAAACAATTTTATATTGTGAACTGTCAATGTTTGTAATACTAACAGCGTTCGTTTTTAAAATTTTGCGTATTTATTTCCTTTGGGTTTTTGATTTAATAAAACCAAATAGTGGGTTAATTCACTAAATCTTCTGTAGTTTTGTCATTTCTGCACCAATCTGGACATTGTAGAGCGCAAAATGTTTGTATTAAAGTTATTTAATGTCCTATGGAAAAAATCTTAAAATTCTAAATTGTTTGGTTAAAAAAAGAAAACTTGAAAACAGCAAAATTGCAGAAAATCAAAAATTTTTTTAATAAAGTTTGAAATTTGTTGCATTGTATCTCCTTCATTTCTTGACTAATTTTGACATAATATACAGACATTTTATTTTAGTAATTTTATTATCTTTTAATAAAAAATAAGGTGAATAAAACGACGAATATTTTTCAAGATATTTGCATTTAAGCCACTTCATATTTTTTAAAAACTCAAAAACGGTAATTTGGCTATATATCAAAAACTGTTCTACTTCCGACAGTTTTGACTTCATATTCGGATTCAGCGAACCATTTTACATTAGGATTAGGTATCAGATACGTTTGGTTAAAAAACTCTCACGTAATGTAATTATTACATGTAATTTGGCTTTAAAAACGATACGAACTTTAGCCCGTTCAAATCATAAATATAGAAACAAATGAAGTTTGAACAATAATAATTAAGAAATAACTAAAAAAATTTTTTGTTTGTTCTCAGCTTCTGGTAACGTTGTAAAGTGTCCATGTAGGAAATTTATCATCTAATTTGAGCTAATGCTGAAACACGGCACGGAAAATATTCCAATATTTCCATGTTATCTTTTCAACAAAACCCATGCGAGATAGTCCTTTGTTATCCCTTGTATTAGCTTCTTACCTATATATATTCGTATTATCTAAATAGTTCCAATTTTTTCTATGAGTTTACCTAATTTTTACATAAAAGGACCTTTCGATATTGAACTTTCTCATTCACTAACGCCTTTATAATTGCTTTGCTGTCCGTGAAAATATTTCTCGCATCTTGTGGCTTATGTCATAGTAGGCGCTAACCACTAAGTCGACAACTTTTGATTTGTTTATATACAGATTTGTTCCTGTACCATTCCCTACTTCGATTATTTCAACTCACTTCGAATTTTTGAATAATTTTTATACATATCTAATTGGGTAAATAATTTCTTTGCTAACATTATCAGTTGATGAGATAAATATCTATATAAAATTCTTTGGCACCTGAATGTGTGTTCTTTTTCAGACATTCTCCCATTATTATCAATCTCATGCTGCAACTTCATATGCGGTTCTCATTGCAGCACTTGGATGAAACATTTTTATGCTGACGTTCTGAATATTGGGAGAGGCCGAGTTCAAACCCTGGTCAGACCATGTCATATCAGCATCATGGATTTTTTTGATATATGTTAATGTCTGTGCACCCTCCTTCGTACATCGAAGCAACTATTTTAATTTTTTTATTTATCATGCTTCCACATCGTTTTCACATATTTTCTTGTGGGATTGCATGTTAAAGCACATGTTACCCCTGTTGAAGTTTAAATTTAGAAAATAAAAATTAAAAGTATGTGTCCAAGCATCCGAATTTAGATGAAAACAATTTTTAAATGGACGATTTCAAACTTTTAGATTTGTTCGTTTTCACTTTTGGCAAACAAACTCGTAATATTTTCACTTGTTAACAGTAAAAATATTAAGTATTATTAAGTACAGAAATCTTCTAGTGTTCTAGGCCCTTATCATTATATGAGTCATTCACATTTTCGCGCTCTACCAGAAACCCTCAGATTATTCTTCCTAGAATTCGTTCATCTTTTTTAGAGAAATCTTTTATTGTCAGGGTTTCGCGGTGGTGGAACCACTTACCACATCAGTTACGTGTCTTCTCTCATTCAAACAATGTATTTCGTTTGAAACTTTTAAAATTATATTCTCTATAATTACTCATGTTCAGCGTGACCGTTTGACCGACTAAAGTGGCAAGTTGCTACTTTTTCGGCTGCCTCGCCACTTTTTTGACTGCCTTGCCACTTTTTTTCTCCCTTTTTTAGAGTGAATTTTATGAAAATACATTCAAAATAAAAAGTTTAGTGTAGTTTTCTCGTTTTTTTTTTAATTTTGCTCCATTTTTTTGACAAATCCCCTTTTGGTGCCACTTTTTGAAAAATGTCATCGGTCACCCTGCTCATGTCTCTCTAAAGATTGAATTTAACTCAATTCACCTTAACTTCTACTGCTGCTACGGAAGGGACCTTTCTTTACTTTACTTTTTTTATAATTTTTTATATTTCCTACTTATGTTATCTTTGGCTGGGGAGCTGATTTTATGTTGGAATAGTAAATCTTTTATATTATAAATCAATGAATTGTTATGGTATGAATTTAATTTAATGAACAATTATTATTTAGTACCTAAGGTATTTTTAACTGTTATGTATTATTATATAATTGGCCTTAAAGGCTTTGTATTACATACTTTCTTGTAAATAAATAAATAAAATAAATAAATAAATATATGCTATAGTTGTTTATAGACAATGCGCCGTCTTTGTTCTTATGCCTCATTTTGCGAAAATTTCTCTTCCGTAAAAGTTACAAAATTTTAGTCTACTAAACTAGAACTAGAGGCAACGTTTAGAATTTGTGTTGCACACATTTTCCAAATGAAAACACAAGAAATGTCAGATGTGTACTCAGTATTATTCTGTTTGTACTGGGGAAACGTATAAGCTCTATAGATCTGATATATAGTCTGGTGCAACTCCAACTGCTCCTCATAAAAAAAACCTCCTTCTGGTGCAGCTCATTTACAAGATATTTTCATGTAGATTTATTAAAAACTTTTCAATCACGTCTCTATTTTCTATCAGGACAATTGGATTTTAAGCAGTAATAAATCACGACTACTTCTTTTGCTATATTTAGCACATTTATATGTAAAAGATTTATTTTTTTTTTTTATGCATGTTTTTTTTTATTTATTGTATCTTCATATATGAACTAACAATAAGTATTCAATTCTTAAATCTAACATATAATTAATAGGCCCGACCAATGCCAGACCTAACTAAGTGATAGTTGTAAATAATACATAAGTAGTGATAAGCAAAAAAAAAAATAAAAAATTTCAAGCAACTTCATTCGGAGTGTTTAGTATTAGAGCCCTTGTATCTCTCTTTTTTAAGCGGATGTGTCCAGTAAAGTTCAAGATGTTACGAGCAAGCGGATTAGGATGTGACACAAGTTTAGTTAGATATTTGCCTGCGTATTTTGCAATTTCTTCAGTCACTAGTGGCATATTTAAATCACGATGTATATTTGAATTCTTAATTTACCATGGAGCAGATGTTGTTAACCTTAAAATTTTGTTTTGTCTTCGTTGAATTCTCTCTACATTGGAAGCTGAAACAGTGCCCCATAACTGGATACCGTAACACCATATTGGCTTTATAAGCGACTTGTATATTAAAAGTTTGCAGTCTAGGCTGAGTGTTGAATTTCTGCCAATCAGCCAATGTACCTGAGTTAATTTTAGTTTCATTTGAGTTAACTTATAGTCAATGTGATGTTTCCATGTAAGCCGTCGATCGAGGTGTATACCAAGATATTTCACATGTGAATGTTGAGGAACAACTTGATTATTAATCCGAATGGGGGAACAAGTATCTCTTCGTAAGATAAATGTTATATGGACACACTTTTGTTCATTTACCTTAATTCTCCATAAGTTTAACCATAGTTCCATCTGGCTAATGTGTTCCTGGAGTTTTCGGGATGCCTCATCAGGGTTTTCGTGCATACTAAGGCAGGCGGTATCGTCGGCAAATGTAGAAGTGTGGATACTACTGCTCACAGGCATATCACAAGTATAAATCAAATATAAAAATGGCCCCAGTATACTCCCCTGTGGCACACCGGATGAGATAGTTTCAGGCATACTCATAAAGTGTCCTTCCACCACTGTAAATTTTCGTGCGAGAATGTAACTTTCCAAAAGATTTAGAATGTTTATTGGTAAGTATGTCTTCAATTTCAAAATCAGGCCTTCATGCCACACTTTATCAAATGCCTGAGAAATGTCAATAAACAGGGCAGAACAATATTTCTTTTCCTCAAATGTTTTTCTGATAAATTGAACCAATCTATGCGTTTGGTCAATGGTGCTATGCTGGCTTCTAAAACCAAATTGATGGTCCGGGATGCACCCATTATCAGTTAAAATTGAAGACAATTTTGCCATGAGGAGCTTTTCAAAAAGCTTTGACATTGTTGACAGTAAACTTACTGGCCTATATGACTCAGCCTTGGTAAGATCTTTACCTGGCTTTGGAATCATTTTAACCTTGGCAAGCTTCCAGCAGTCTGGATAATACTCCAGTCGTAAAATGGCATTAAAAATGAATAACAGGATTCTAATTGCAGTACGAGGTAACTTAATCAGCATCTGGTTACTAATTCCATCCATACCGGGTTGAGCTCGGCAATTAGTTTTTGTACATCACACATCGTAAATTTTAAGGGTCGAGGGGTTAGAGCAACTACACTCGGCAAAAGATTTATTAACATTTAAATTGTTTCCCCATTTTAAATACAAACCATCACATGTTGTAAATTGAGTGTGCAACACAGCACCATTTTTTAAACCATTAAGGGCTGAAGAAAAATCGTTCAGTTGTTATTTATATTCAAACTAGTAAATTTAAACGTAATGAATTCGAAATAAGAAAGCATGCCTTAAAGTTGAAATTCATTTTTGAATTCTATTGTAAATACGAGTATTATTATCAATAATAACCAGGGAAACCAGAAATATGCTCCAAAAACAGTGTTTTATGCGCATTCAATATGCACTAAAAACTTCGAAATATGCACTAAAAACTCAAAAAATATGCTCTTATAAATAACATAAATTGGATTATTAGGATATGCTAATCTTATTTTAATTCAGCAATTCCATAACATTTGCATATAAAACAAGACAAAAATAAAATAAACAGAAGAAGGAAACTATAAAAAATTATTTAAGATCCAAAATTGCACTTTTACTTCAAAAACGATCACGATATCAGAATTAAAACTTTTCAACTGTATTTTGAAGAAAAAGACAAGTATTTTATTTATAATTGTTATTACAATAAACAAAAACTATTCACTTAGCTTTTTAAATAAAGATCGCCGCATCTAAAGAAACTTTTATACATACATTGAATATGTTCTTTTTGAACCTCAATTGATGTAATCGGGGTAGCGTTCGTCACAACTGCCAACCCAAATTTTTATTGAAATTAACGTTAAAAAACATGTTACATCTGTTTAAGTGGAAATTTGTAAAATACAAATAAATAGTATTTGTTCCTGCATTAAAATTTAGTAGAAAAAAATTGGAAATGGAGGATTTAAATTTTTTTTAATTATCTTGTTTCCTTTTTCTTTTACAAGACTTTTTACAAGTGAGTGAAAGTTTAAATTTTAAAATCGTGTAAAATATTACTTGCCTGTACTACTATTTCTTTCACTACAAAATGAAATTTTGACGGAGAAAAGTGAAAATTTTTTCCAAAATTTTTTTTTTATTATGAAACAAAAAATTTTTTAAGTTACCAAAATATGCCCTAAAAACGCCAAATATGCTCTAAAAATTTGAAAAATTCTCAAAATATGGGTGTTAGCCTGCAATATGCAAAAATATGCGCATATTTTAAGTGTAAAATATGCGAAAATATGCACTAACAAATCGATGCCAAAACTCATAAAAAGTTCTGAAACGGATAAATATCTTAATGCCCCATTGATATATCCGACAAGAAAAAACATGCAATTGCATATTTGTGGTTTCCCTGAGAATAACACTGTGCAACAGTGAAAAATCCAGACAGTCCTGACAGTAAAGGTTCAATGGTACTAACAAAGGGTTGTAAAACACAATACTCAGTTTGGCGATTTTGGTGACCAATTTTTCGAAAATCTGTGCATCCACAAGAAATGGTCTCATAATTTTTTGGCCAAAAGCTAATTCAGACTTCGTGATAGAGTCTATTTTTCCAGCAATTATTTTTGGAAAAAATAGACGAAAGAAATTTTTCCCCCTTTTTCAGCATAACTTGCAAGGACTAATAATTTTGCACTAAGAATATTTGGTAAATCAGCAACAAAACCTTAAAATAGTAAATACTAAAATTTGCAATACAGGAAATGCAACAATATTCAAGAAATTAAGAAAGATGCAATAAAAGTATAGTCTAACTAGAAAAAATAACGAAAAGGGCACCTAATGAGGTATTTAGGATGCCTAGACATGTTCAGATTATATAGATAAGTTAACATAATTTGTCCAACTTTATCGTAGTTACAACTTTGCCAAATATTGTTAGCAAAAATTTAGAAATAAAGGGTTAGTTATTCTGAAAAACCTAAAAAAAATGTTTTCCTTAATTTTTGCACAAAAAAGTGCCCGAGGAAATATTTTTTTTTGTCATAAGATATTATCAAGATTTATTTGGTAAACTCTTAGCTTTATTATTGCTAGATATAGCTTAGCGCTATCACTTAGTCTGAATCAGCTGGTGTCAAAAAACGGACGACACCATTTTTTGAAGGTGCACTGATTTTCGAAATTTTTGGAGGCCCACAAAAACAAATTGGTCACCAAAATTGCCAAACTGGGTATAGGGTCTTACTACCCTTTAGTAGTACTATCGAATATATACTGTCAGGATCGTGTGTTTTCCAAAAGTCTCAATTTGTTTATGAACAATAAGGGTTTTCATGAGAACAGTTTTAAAAATAAAAAAGTGTGTGTGTGTGTCTAAAAGTGCCTAAAAAAGTACAAAAAAACAAGAAGTTGATTTTAACAAAATGTACAATTGCACAGCTTAAGTTTAAGAGTAAAAATTATTGGGCAAGCTTAAGGGGTTGTGTAAATAAATTTCTATAAAATTTTTGACATTTTATTTACGAGAGTGTAAAAATGCACAATTGCACAGTTTGCGAGACTTTTGAACAGGCTCATGAAAACCCTTAATGTTTTTATTGAAATTACCAACAAGTCGTGTACGAACTAAGACTCCCATAATAGGTTGTGAATTGAGCAAATATGTTGTATTGTTTTCTTCTTTAATAAAGTTTAGACATTGTAATGGTTTGAACGATAAATATTTTTTTTATCAGTTAATGTTAATTATATATTTTTTTATAAGTATACACCTCAAAACTATAAGTTTAAAAATATGTTTCCAACATATTAAATAATATTTGAAGTGCTTATTCTATCCAACATGCTATTGAAAGTGGTGCGATGCAACACTGGGTGTCCCTGTGGTTGATTGGTAGCGATGTTATCCTCTCAGACGAGAGGTCGTGGGCAGCGTTGTCAACTCGGTGCTTTTCGCACCGTTTTTAGTGCTTTTTGAAATTTTCGACGCGAAAAATTTTGAAGTTAGTGCTCAGTGCTTTTTTAAATTCATATCGGTGCTTTTTGTTTCGAGTCGGTGGCACTAAACCAAAAATTCGAAGAAAAATTTCCTCACCTATTTTTTCCTTCGGTGAAATCTATATATAAAAAAATAAGCTCTGAACTTAAATGGAGCATTTAAAAAAATTCTACCAAGATTGTACAAGGCTTGGTGGAAGAAATAAGCGCCATATTTCCCTTAAACTTTAACATTTAAATCATAATTAATATAAAAAATGTTTTTCCACGCAACAAAGAAGACATAATAGAAGTATTTACCCAAGTATAGTTTAATATCGAAATTTTGTCTAGTCTAGGGAAAATATAATTAGTCCACTATCGAGTTTTCTGTTGAGAATTATCGCATATTTCTAATTTGATTGAATTCGAAAAATACGTTTCTTTCCTGACGAAAAATTATTAAAAATAAAATTTTTATAATAACTTCAAAAGGCTTCGTCAAACTGATTTAAGAATTCACTGATTCTTATACAATTAAAATGTGTATCGGATGCCTCAAATTTATAGTTTTAAAAATGAATTGCAAAGTCAACCGATTATTATATTTTTTATATGCATATTTGTGCATAACAAATTTTTTTTAATACATATATGATGAAATTTAAAAATTTAGTGCTTTTTTACTTAAATTACGCGCTTTTTAGTGGTTTCAGTGCTTTTTGAAATTTAAAAGTTGACAACGCTGGTCGTGGGTGTTTTCTGCAGACAAGGTAATCGCTTAGCTTGTTGTGTTTGTTAAAAAAAGTCCTACTTTTTAACCGACATCAAATAAAAGAGGAGGTTAACAATTCGTCTCTATTTTTTTGAGGTATGGAGCTTCATAACTCGGTACATCTTAGACCCATTGTAAAATTTTTTTGCCGTCTGAGAGCGTATAGCCCATTGGTTCCATTGATTTAATTTGATTGCTGCGAAACTTAGCAAACACCTTTGGTTCTTGTAATTACACAATTTTAAAGTTAAAAAATAGGCGGGGCTACGCCCATTAAAAGGTGTTATAATATTTCACGTGGTTCTGCTGAACCGATTTTTACGAAACTTACCACACACCTTGATCTCTAAAATAGACACAATCCTCTTTTTAAAAAATGGGCGGGGTGACACCCTTTAAAATTTAATATTATATTTCACAAGCTTCTATTTCGCCGATTTTTACGAAACTTAACACACACCCTAAGCTTAAATAATGGCGTTCAAAAAAGTGGGAGGGGCACGCCTATTAAATTTTAGTATAATATTTCACGTGCTTGTACTTAACCAATATTTACGAAACTTGGCAGATACCTTAAACTCTTAAAAATACACAATCTTGTTTTAAAAAAAGTGGGCTTTTTAGTGAAATTTAATAATATATTTCACTCAGTCGTTAAGCAGCTCTGGGTCGGGGAACATCTCTCGCGTCATAGTAATTATTTCTTAAGTGCGGTCATTCGTCTCATTCGTGCTGGTTGACTGATCTGCCGCGGATTACCGTATAACCTTGCGGTATTTTGTGGAATTTCTTTAACGACCACGTTGCTACTTCCTATGTGAAGGCATAGGTCGTGTACAGTCAGTCACAAAACTTTTTAAAATACTGTTAATAACATCTTGGGTATATGGTCTACGTTACTCCGCCTATGTTTGTGCAACACCATATTATGCAAATTTACTTTGCATTAATATGTTTTATAAATAAATAAACAAATAAATATATTTAACTAAAAAGCTAAAAAAACTAAAAAAAAAATAAGCACTAAAAAGCTAAAAATAATATAGATCTAGTTAACTAAAATATTTTTACATATGTTACCTATAGTTTTGTTTGAAGTTGGTGCCAGCAATATTCGTAACTAAGCACGTACATACAAACCTACATATATGTACATATGTATATAAAAAGTACATTTCAATTTTTTGTACCGGGTATGTTCCTATGTGTTTAGTACCTGTATTAATGGCACCAATTTCAAACAACACTATAGGTAACATATGTAAAAATATTTTATTTAACTAGATCTATATTATTTTAAGCTTTTTAGTGCTTATTTTTGAAGTCGGTTTAATTTTTTTTTGAAGTTTTATTTAAGCAAATGTCCGGGTTTTTTTCCCTCTGCTATGCTCTTTATATAAATTACGCGAGAACAACCCCACACAGTGCAGCGCTTTCTTTAAACTATTTGAACTTTTTTGCACTTTTTTATTTCATTAAATACAGGGTGGCCCAGAAAGACCGAAGTGGTGTGAATTCCTTATAACTTTTTATTTAAGACATATTTTTTTAATTTTTTGTTTTTTAAATACAGTAAATTTATAGGGAATATTTTTAGATTAGTTATTAAAAATTGTATCCCGCAAGTGGTGGCCATTTTCTGCTTCGCACAAATGTGCTCTTTCCATTTCCATTATTCATAACTTATTTATGAGTGACGAAGCCCATTTCCAATTAAATGGGTTTGTTAACAAGCAAAACTTTAGGATATGGGCTAAGGAAAACCCGAGAGTACTTCATCAACGACAATTACACCCAGTTAAGTGTACTGTTTGGTGCGGTGTTTCTTCAGAAAGGATCATTGGCCCATATTTTTTGGAAAATGAAAGAGATGTCGCCATTTCCATCAATGGTGATCGATATCGGGCCATGTTGGAAAATTTTGTAAGGCCAGCCGTGGAATACCATCCGCAAATATGGTTCCAACAGGATGGAGCCACAGCGCACACTCCGAGGGCCACAATGGCTATTTTACGCGACATCTTTGGGGAAAGAATAAATTCGCGTAGAAGCAATTTTAATTGGCCTCCTCGTTCCCCGGATTTAACCGCTCCAGACTGTTTCCTTTGGAGTTATTTAAAAGGGAAAGTTTATGTTAATAAACCTAGGACTATTGAGGAATTAAAAACCAATATTCCAGACGAAATTAACAACATAACACCGGAAGTTTTGCGAAAGGTCATGGAAAATGTGTTGAAAAGAGATCATTTGTGCGAAGCAGAAAATGGCCTCCACTTGCGGGATATCATTTTTAACAACTAATCTAAAAATATTCCCTATAAATTTACTGTATTTAAAAAACAAAAAATTAAAAAAATATGTCTTAAATAAAAAGTTATAAGGAATTTACACCACTTCGGTCTTTCTGGGCCACCCTGTATATAAATTTTTCATAGATAATTCCTTCGGTCAAATCGTAATCCAATTAATAGAATATGTTTATCCAATATATTTATCTTCATTAAGTGTTTAGAATGACAGGAGTCATATAACTAAACCGCTATGAGATACACACATGGGTACAAATATATTAAAGTACACCATTTGAAATACTAAATTAACAAAACTTGTTTTAAGTTTTATTGTTTTGAAGATCTTATAGTGTTAATAAGGATATTGATTAGCTTACCAAAAAGCACAGTCAAAATTAAAGGGACCCAAGACTTTAGTTGCTATTTATACGATTATGTTTCCGTAAAACTTTACAACGTGTGCAATTGGCAAATCTATTAATTAAATCGGTTCCTCTGATTTATCTATGTAGAAAATAAATATATTTTTACTTAACTACTCTATTTAACACTCTTAAAGATTTTTTCCGTCTTGGTATTCAAATCGCAAATGGATTCAAAATTTATAAAATAAATATTTTAAGCGGCTTATACATACAATAACATCGTTAATGTTATGTAAAAATTTTAAATCTCACACAATTTGCGAAAGACCATCGATATTATTGTCGGTATGACATTTTTTTAATGCATGTTTTTTTATATTTATTATATCTTCATATATGAACTAATAATAAGTATTAAAATCTTAAATCTAAAATATAATAAGTAGGCCCGACCAATGTCGGACATAACTTAGTGATAGTTATTAATAATACATAAGTAGTGATAGGCAAAACAAGTAAGAGTGCTATATTCGGCTGTGCCGAATCTTATATACCCTTTACCAAAGTGCCTATATGTAGTATAGGGATACATTCATAAGCACATTCATACATATGCATATGGTTTGTTCTACACTCGGTATCTAAGAAATATTTTACATTCACCCTTATTCCAGTTGTCAAAAACGACGTCACGTCATTCAATATCAAACAAATCAGTGCTTGTTCACTGTGTCTTTATATTGTACCTACAAACCCAATAAAATAACTTGTTTTATTTAATAATCTTTGATGTTGCACAATTTTTATGTGTCTCAATTTAAACGTCCCAGTGCAAAAGTTATACTGGTGTATCGGGGTATTATGTAAAAGTTTATTATTATTTGTTCAGCAAAAAGGGACGGTTGCAGGGAATTAAAATGGAACATTTCCTTTAATTTATTTTATAGTTATGAGTGATCTTTAGCGATAAATTTAATTTGTATCTCCATTTACTAAAAATTAATAAGAACTGGTTACAAGAGTATCGGTGGTGCCAATTATCCTGCAGACAGGCGTTTGGCAACAGTGGCAACACTGTGCAGTCGTTTAGGATATACCGCCTGTTAACGGTCGGCAGAGCCTCGTTAGTGAAACAGGGAGTACCAAGTTTGTTGAGAACAGTGGGTGAGGTTGCCATTTGAGTAGGAGAGGCTATATATTCGCATCACTCCACCTATAGTCTCCCCATAAATCTAACTACTATAGAAATTATTTATTCATACAAAATTGTAAAATCTCCTTTTTGAGAAAACATTTATACATATAGATTAGTATAGGTGTATGTGTGTATATGCATGCAGGCGTAGACGTATCCAATGCACCCCCCAAGAAAATTGCTGTTACCACACTTAGTTATTAAAAATGTTCCGTAATTTATTTTAAAATTACTCATTAAAATTACCATAACAATGCATGCATGTATTATGTTTAAAAGTATTTGCATGCAATAAGACCACCCTACAAATAATGCAACTAGTCAATCGGTGCATGAAAATTATACTCCATGAAGGACCAGGAGTAGTCCAAACATAATAAAAATGTATGTGCGTGAGCTATTTTTAAGAATCACGCATGAATTCTCATGCTCTCACGAGATGACATTCCTGCATAGGTATGTATGTAACTGTATTCAATCTTTTGAAATAAATTATTTTATAATAATACCCTGAAGGAAATGTCGATGGTGAAAATGTACTGAGTCGCTTTTGACTTTGTCACCAGTACTACTCTACAATTATTCCCCATACAATACTTTGTGCTATAGACATTTTGCATGTGCTTGTCATTGAAAATCTACTAGTAACTCTAAAACAAATCACTAGGTAGTGAATTCATAGTTCTTATGGGAACATGGAGACATACCAACCAGACATTTACTGGTACATTTCTATACCTTAAGTACATACAAATTTACTTATATTGACAAGTTGTTGAAAAATCCACCAATAATACACCACATCTGTTTTCCCTATTTCCTTTATACTGACGAATAGAAGAGAAATTGTAGACAATGTAACTACTACTACAGGGTGGCCCAGAAAGACCGAAGTGGTGTAAATTCCTTATAACTTTTTATTTAAGACATATTTTTTTAATTTTTTGTTTTTTAAATACAGTAAATTTATAGGGAATATTTTTAGATTAGTTGTTAAAAATGATATCCCGCAAGTGGAGGCCATTTTCTGCATCGCACAAATGATCTCTTTTCAACACATTTTCCATGACCTTTCGCAAAACTTCCGGTGTTATGTTGTTAATTTCGTCTGGAATATTGGTTTTTAATTCCTCAATAGTCCTAGGCTTATTAACATAAACTTTCCCTTTTAAATAACTCCAAAGGAAACAGTCTGGAGCGGTTAAATCCGCGGAACGCGGAGGCCAATTAAAATTGCTTCTACGCGAATTTATTCTTTCCCCAAAGATGTCGCGTAAAATAGCCATTGTGGCCCTCGGAGTGTGCGCTGTGGCTCCATCCTGTTGGAACCATATTTGCGGATGGTATTCCACGGCTGGCCTTACAAAATTTTCCAACATGGCCCGATATCGATCACCATTGATGGAAATGGCGACATCTCTTTCATTTTCCAAAAAATATGGGCCAATGATCCTTTCTGAAGAAACACCGCACCAAACAGTACACTTAACTGGGTGTAATTGTCGTTGATGAAGTACTCTCGGGTTTTCCTTAGCCCATATCCTAAAGTTTTGCTTGTTAACAAACCCATTTAATTGGAAATGGGCTTCGTCACTCATAAATAAGTTATGAATAATGGAAATGGAAAGAGCACATTTGTGCGAAGCAGAAAATGGCCACCACTTGCGGGATACAATTTTTAATAACTAATCTAAAAATATTCCCTATAAATTTACTGTATTTAAAAAACAAAAAATTAAAAAAATATGTCTTAAATAAAAAGTTATAAGGAATTCACACCACTTCGGTCTTTCTGGGCCACCCTGTAGAACTTTAGTACTGACATAGAGACACTTGGCCCCAGTCTGACTGCAGTGTAACTACATATATAATAAATACTACAATCTATGTATGGTAGTATGAGCTTACAAACATAATGAATGAATACAAACAGCTTTGTAAATATGTATGTATGTTTTTTAGATACCCTGTAGGAAGTATCAATTGAGAAGCACTACTGATTCAATAGTGCCTTTGTCAGCAGTACTACTGATGAATTGTGTTTTGCTATAGACATTTAACATGTACATGTTATTAAACATCAACTACTTCGTTGGTATAATGACTAGGTAGTTATTTTTAGACCATATGTAGACATTGACTCACTAGTAAATTTTAGTAACTCATTTTTAGGGTTCCGTACACCAAAGGTGAAAAAAGGAACCCTATTGTTTTCGCTACGCTGTCCGTCTGTCCGTCACACGGTATTTTCTCAGGAACCGTAAGAGCTACGGACCTGAAATTTGGACAGAGTATGTAGAACCTTGGCCACTACAACAACAAATACATGAGAATTAGAAATTAAAGGGTGCTCCAAAACGAGCGACGAAAAATGTTAAAATCTCATGTAATATACATACAATTGTATGTACATATGTATATTGACACTTGAAATTTTTAAAATTAGTGTATTTTTATATAGACTACAACAATAAACATTAAAATATTAAAAAAAATCCGAAAATTATAAAATCGCCAAACTGAAAAAAATCGCCAAAACCTGAAAAAAATCGCCAAAAACTTAAAAAAATCGGCAAATCGAAAAAAATCGACAAAATAAAAAAAATAATTCTAGCACTAAAATAAATCGCCAAATTCGAAAAAATTGTTTAAATGAAAAAAAATCGCCAATATGGAAAAAACGCCAAAAACCGAAAAAAATCGCCAAAACGAGAAAAATGATCCAAAACCAAAATAATTGTTTATGTGAAAAAAAAATCGCCAAAATGAAAAAAAATCGCCAAAATTAAAAAAAAAGCCAAATTTAAAAAAATAATCGCAAAAATGAAAAAAATCGCCAAAATTTAAAATAAACGCTAAAAACCGAAAAAAATCCTCAAAACGAAAAAAAACTGACAAAACTAAAAAAATCGCTAAAATTAAAAAAAAATCGCCAAAATAAAAAAATCGCCAAAATAAAAAAACGCCAAAATAATAATAATCGCCAAAATTAAAAAAACTTCAAAAACCAAAAAAAATCGTCAAAACATGAAAAAGTGCCAAAACTCAGAAAGCGCCAATAAATTAAAAAGACCCCCAAACTAAAAAAAACGCTTAAGACCGAAAAAAACTCAAAAACGAAAAAAATGCTAAAACTATAGGTTATATTGTTCGTATTGAATTACATATCTCGTGCCCGTACTTAACCCTTCGTGCGCGGGTCAAAGTCGCACTTCACTGAATTTATTGCTAATTAAACTGCATATTTTGTTATTATTTGGTGTTTTATTGAAAGAAACTTACTAAAAAAAATTATGTATATAGGTACATAATACGTATTGGTGACGCAGAAGGACATGAAATAATAAATGCGGATGTACCCGCCCACTTTTTCAAATGCTAGAAGGTATCATTTTTAAACATAACAATTTTAGATATTCGCATTCTTATTCGCCAAATTCAGACGAATACGAATATTTTTACAAAAAAAAAAAAAAATAAATAAATAAATGCATAAATCCTAACGAAATTTTAATAAATGGCATAAAAATAATAGTTTTTAAAAGAAACTATTTCAATTAAATTCTGGTACCCATTTTTTTTTGTTTTTTAATACATATATTTATTTATTGTATCTTCAAATATGAACTAACAATAAGCGATAAAATCTTAAAGCTAAAATATATATATTATGTCCGACCAGTGTCGGACATAAACTTAGTGATAGTTATAAATGACACATGAGTAGTGATAATGAAAAAGGAAAAATAAATGTCTTTTCAAGCAGCCCCATCTAGAGTGTTGAGTAAAATAGCCCTTGTGTCCCTCTTTTTTAGGCGGATGTGTCCAGTAAAGTTCAAAATATTACGAGCAAGCGGATTAGGATGTGACTCGAGTTTTGTTAAGTATTTGCCTGAGTATCTTGCAATTTCTTCAGTCACTAGTGGCATTTTTAAATCAAGATGCAAATTTGAATTCTTAATGTACCATGGAGCAGATGTTATTAACCTTAAAATTTTGTTTTGTCTTCGTTGAATTCTCTCTACATTGCAAGCTGAAGCAGTGCCCCATAACTGGATACCGTAACACCATATTGGCTTCAAAAGCGACTTGTATATTAAAAGTTTGCAGTCCAGACTAAGTGTTGAATTTCTGCCAATCAACCAATGAATTTGAGATAACTTAAGTTTCATCTGAGTTAGCTTAAAATCAATATGATGTTTCCATGTAAGTCTTCGATCAAGGTGTATACCAAGGTATTTCACTTGGGAATGTTGAGGAATATTTTGATTGTTGATTCGAATGGGGGAACAAGTATCTCTTCTTAAGGTAAACGTTGTATGGACACACTGTTGTTCATTGACTTTAATTCTCCATAAGTTCAACCACATTTCCAACTGTGTAATATGTTCTTGAAGATATCGGGAAGCCTCGTGCGGGTTTTTGTGCATACTATGGCAGGCTGTATCATCGGCAAACGTAGATGTATGGATATTGCTGCTCACAGGCATATCACAAGTATAAATCAAATACAAAACTGGCCCCAGTATGCTCCCCTGTGGCACACCGGATGATATAGATTGGGGCAGACTCATGAATTCTCCTTCCACAATCGTAAACTTTCGGGTAGTTATGTAGCTTTCTAATAAATTCAGAAAATTTATTGGTAAATATGATTTTAATTTTAAAATAAGGCCTGAGAAACGTCAATAAACAGGGCAGAACAATACATTTTTTCTTCAAAAGTTCTTCTTATAAATTGCACCAATCTATGAGTTTGTTCAATGGTGCTATGCTGACTTCTAAAACCAAATTGATGGTCTGGGATGCACCCACTATCAGTTAAAATTGGGGACAATTTTGTCATGAGCAGCTTTTCGAAGAGTTTTGACATTGTTGATAGCAGACTTATTGGCCTGTATGACTCAGCCTTGGTAAGGTCTTTGCCCGGCTTTGGAATCATTTTGACCTTCGCAAGCTTCCAGCTTTGTGGATAATACTCCAGTCGTAAAATGGCGTTAAAAATAAATAACAGGATTCTAATTGCAATATGGGGCAAGTTTATCAGCATATTTTTACTTATTCCATCAATACCTGGAGCTTTCTTCGGGTTGAGTTCAGCAATTAGTTTCTGAACATCACGCGTCTTAAATTTTATGGGTCGAGGGGGTAGCGCAACTACACTCGGTAAATCAACAACACCAGTACCAGTGTTTGGGGTAAATACGGATTTTAAATGCTCAACAAATATGTTACCTTTTTCAGTATCTCTTCTGGCCCAACCTCCGGTAGAAGTGCGCAGAGGTGGTCTATATTCAACGGGTGTTTTAAGCTTTCTAGCTCGCCAGAAGGAGTAATTAGATGCAGGTGTGGCATCAAGATTTTCCAGATAGTTTTTAAGATATACAGTTTTTTCATATGCCAGCAGCTCTTGGAGTCGTCTAGTGCACTCTTTAAATCTAATTTTATTTTGGGGTGATCTGTGCTGTTGTTATTCCCTTCTAGCTGTCCTTTTTTCACGTAAAAGACGTTCAATGTCTGTAGAATAAATTCTATTAAACCTAGTCTGCGGATGGGAAGTAGTGGCATGTTCAGCAGCCTGTTTAATATTTTCGTTAAGATTTTCAATGTTAGATTCAATATCACCTGGTGTTCTTAGGTTAATATTTTCCGTACAATGGCTACTGAGGTATTTTTTGAACCCCAGCCAATTAACACGATTGATCATCTTTACATATGGGACAGGGAAGTTACTTCTTAGTGGGAGAGTGATCGGAGGAGAGATCTACAGAAGCCTCAACATGAATTAATTCCCTAGTGATATTTTTCATGACTCCAAAATCTATAACATCTGGAATTTTTTGTATGTCCGTAGGCCAGTAAGTGGGCTCCCCACTTGACGTCCAAGCCCATTTTTGAAATTGTGTTGAACAATGCCCGACCTCTAGGTGTAATAAGACGTGACCCCAGAACGTATGTTTTGCATTGTAGTCCCCAGCTGCTACAAAACAAGGGTAAAGAGATTTGTAGAATTCCTCGAATTGATCCTCAGTAATTGCGAATCTGGGAGGGGAGTAAATTGATGATATCACGAAATTTGTAACAAAATTTTCGATATATTTGTTGCTTGTAGATGTTCTTCAGAAATGTTATCAAGGACATAGTGTTTGAGTCTTGACTTAATTAGAATTGCTGACCCACCGCATGATCTCCCCCTCGGGTCCTTTGAATCATATAGAGTGTAACTATTTATTTTAAATAAGCTCCTTGAAGTCAAATGAGTCTCAGAGACCAAGCTTATATCAACATTTTTTCATGAGGAAGTGCTCAAGTTAATTTTTATTTTATTTTACCCAATTTAAAAACAAATAAAACAAACTTCTTGTACAATTAACATTAAAAGTTAAAGTACTTTTTTAATTAATGGGCATTAATACGAGTATCGTATTACGACTTCCAATATGATGATTTTGTACTAGACTACAGAACATTGCAATATTTTTTCTTTCATCTAGCACAAAATCGTCTTAGGCGTAGTGGAAATACGACACTCGTAATTAAGCCCAATATGTTTCCGAAAATTATTTCTCCATGTTAAACTATATAAAGGGCTCCATGAAAAATCGCCCAAAATCAAATCGCCCAAAAATTAAAACTCGCCCAAAATTTCAAAATGAAAAATCACCCAAAAAAATGAAAAATCGCCCAAAATTTTCAATATGAAAAATCACCAAATGAACAAAATGAAAAATCGAACAAAAAATGAAATATCGCCCAAAATTAAAAAACACCAGAAAACAATTTATATTATAGTAATTGCATTTTTATATTAAAATGAAAAAAGGAAACACAATGGTGGAAAAAATCTTTAAGCAGTGCAAGAAATCGTTAGAAAGCAGGAAAACTTTTCGAGCCAGAAAATTTTTATTAGGCTGTGCCGTGTCGGGAAACACCATAGTGGAGAAAATCCTTTAGCCCGGCCGAAGGCCGGCTGTGTAAGAAAACATTCTTCAGCAAAAAAAACTTTGTTAATCAGGAAATCTTTATTAGGCTGTGTCGAGTAGGGAAACACCATGGTGGAGAAAATCCTCGGCCGAGCTAAAACACGGCACTGCCTTAAATTTTTTCAGCCTTGCAAAGTGTTCTTGCGTAAGAACCTTTTCTTGCACTATCGGTCTTCGGCCGGGCTTAAGGATTTTCTCCACCATGGTGTATCCCGACACGGCGCTGCCTAAAGTGTTTTCTGCCTTGCAAAGTGTTCCTGCGTAAGAACGTTTTCATGCATTTGAGCCTAAGGATTTTCTCATCATGGTGTTTCCCGACAAGACACTGCCTAATAAATATTTTCAGCCTTGCAAAGTTTTCCTGCGTAAGAACGTTTTCTTGCACCTTAAGGTTTTTTCCACCACGGTGTATCCCGACACGGCGCTGCCTAAAATGTTTTATGCCTTGCAAAGTTTTCCTGCGTAAGAACGTTTTCTTGCACTACCGACCTTCGGCCGGGCTTAAGGATTTTCTCCACCATGGTGTTTCCCCACACGGCACTGATTAATAAAGATTGTCTGCTTTGCCAAGTTTTTTTGTTTATTGACATTTTCCTGCACTTCCGGCCTTATGAATTTTCTCCACCATGGTATTTGGGTGTATTTTTTCCTTTAATTTTTAAATATTTGAACAATTTTGGGCATCTTTTCATATGAAAAATCACCCAAATTTTGTATGGAAAAATTTTGGGCGATTTTTAATTTTTATTTTTGGGCGATTTGGCTTTGGACGATTTTTCATGGAGCCTAAAATAAAGTATTATTTATATACATTAGTATATTGGAGGGGCTAGATAACTGCTCTTCTATAAAAATATTTTCTTTAGTTCGCTTAAATAAAAAAGTTACACAATATTCCTTGGAAAATACGTCTGTGTTACAATTCCTCTAATCTGTTCTTATACTGTTTTCCTATGTGTGCAACACTTTCAAAGTTAAAAATGAATGTATAAAGGGAAAAAAGTATTTTTTGCCTAAAAATTTACATTTTTCTTTTTAAAATTCATAAAAAATCAAAGAATCCAAAAAAGTGTCAAAGTTTTTCGTTGGAAACGGATAGTAGTAGTTACATAAATAGTACATTTAAATGTACTGGCTGGATGTACATAAAATAAAAGGTTTAAGTTGTATGATTATTATTTTAACATGTGTGCCAAATTTCAATAAAATTGCTTGAGTTAAACGCTTAAGATATGTGTTTTTAATTCTGAGCTTTATGGGCGTAGCCCCGGACCCTTGGTAAAAATTTTAGGGTTTTCAGATTTTTCTAGATGATAACTCACATAATTCTACTTGTGTACTAAATTTCAGCTCACTAGCACAAAGTTTAATTTTTATGGTTAAATTTTTCGGGTTTTCAGATTTTTCTAGTTCATCGCTCACCTAGATCTACTTGTTTACCAAATTTCAGATCTGTAGCTATAGCGGAAGTGCTTCATAATATTGATGAGTGAGTCAGTGAGTATGTAATAAAATATGCACTTTTTGCACCTCCATATTTCCGGAACCTTTAATTGTAAAACTTTCAATTTGAATTTACTTTAATTATGGTTTAAATTTAATAATTTTACGATTGCGAGGAACAAAGTTATGAGGGTGGTAAAAACAGCTCGAATGGCTTCCTGGAAATATACACACTGCGTACATTGGCCGGAACTTGGCCTAGATATTTAAAATGGTAGAGGGATGAAGAAATGAAAATCTTTTAAACAGTTTAACTAGAATTTGTCTCTACATTTTTGGCATCAAGCAACTTTTCTGCGAAATAATAAATATTAAAATTTGTCGTAGGAATCTATTGAATTTTTTATAGAAATTATAGAAACTTGTGTTTTCTATTATTTTCAAATATTATTTAATGACGATCATTAACCCTAGGATTATGGGTAACTTTTTTCCACTAAGTTCTCCTCTTGGTCTGGCCAGACCACAGTGTAAAAATCTAAAAACCCAATTAAATAAAAAGTAAATAAGAATATCGTTAACTTAGTTGGAAAAAGTGCTAAGTCCATTTTTCAAATTATTCTGGAATGTAATTTGAGGAATTGTTCCTTATGAAGCATAATTCGTTACAACGGTGTTCGCTGTGACCAAAAATGCTCAATAAAACTATTAAAAAAGTAAATATATTTGGTGTTTACAAGAATGTAGTTATTTTATTGGTGTTGATAAGGAAAATATTAATTGGTTAACAATAAATAAGAATAATAATTATTAGTTTAAGGAAAAGGAAATAAATAGTAATAAAATTGTATATTTTTGCGATAAAGGAAACATCCAATTGCTTAATATTATACGATTTTGTTGAATTAAATTGTGTATTTATATTTTATGTTAAAAAATAGTAGAGAATATTTAGAAAAACAAATCATATATGAGGTAGATCATCATAAAAACAGTGATGGTCTTTGGATAAAGTTAGTTTTAAAAATTGCTGGTCTTCATATTTTCTTGCCGTTATTATCCTTCTTTCGTTGTAGAGAGGTTCCAAACTCGAAAAATGAATATAATTTTATTTATTTTCTGTGGTAAATTTTTCCACTCTTCCGTGAAACGAAGTTTATACATTATTTCACAATTTTTGTATATTTAATTGCACGAATATTCGTTACCTTGTGATCTCCTGTAACTCGTCCAGACCGAATGATTTTACCATTTGTGTGTAGCCAATTTCAAAAATTTTGAGTTCAATAGTTATGTTATGTTGAACTGCTGAATTCAGAAAGGCATTGCTCATTATGGCGTTTCGATTTTGGTAGGTACAGCAGTCACTATAAAAAATTAGTTTTTCAACTTCTTTTCACAAAGGACCTTTTGTTAGGTGAATTATATCCAGATGATCGAAAATTCTTCATTACCGAATCCACCTTCCACTTTATTCCATATAAAGCAATAAGCTTTATTGTTTTTAAGGTTGAAAAAAACCAAGTTGTGAAATTGCAATTTCGCGCGGTAGTACATGCTGCTTACCTCGGATTTTTGATCAATTAAATTCTTAATTAATTGGTGCATACTTTTTTCTGTGTAGCTTCCTTTCCTTTCCCTTTTTTTTCTGGCGAAGATTGTGTTCTTATTGTGATATATGTCCGACTGAAAATCATGCACAAATTTGGCATAGTTCACTTTTAGGAGAAAACAAAGCCAGATTTTTGGAAAATAATGTTTTATAAAAGACCGCAGTAAAAAGAGGAAGAATATTTCTTCTAGCGCACCAGTCACTAACATAAAAATCGTTCCTTTCAACTGTACGTGGCATATTTTCTTACTTAAATTTTTTTTTTGAACTTAGCATATTTGCCTACCGCAGCATTCCAGCAAGTAAAAAGAAAATAATGGTATTAATTTTGCTTGTAAATGATGTATTTTGAATTATACTAGCAAGCTACACTAAAATCTCAATTTCGACGAAAAGTGGACTTAGCACTTTTTCCGACTAAGGTAACGATATTTTTTATTAAACAAATATTTATTTTTCAAACTATACGAATTTGTTATATAAATTTATTATATTTTTATATTATTCTATATCACAATCGTCGCAAATGCAGTCTTATTTTCTTTACCATGCTGCAGGTACATTGCTTTTCAACATTTACCACAGCTAAAACAAGTTTTGCGTTTTGTTTTCGTTGTTATATTGCACTTAACGCATAATGGCCGGTAATTTTTTGAAGAGGTTGGAAAAGGTACTCTTTCTAACTGCGATGGGCCTGGCTCCTTAAAGAATTTTTGTGGTTGGCCCTGAAACATTTATTTTTAATATTAGATTTTTATACGTATGTATTATAAGGGTTATTCTTACGTAATCATTAAATTTCGCCAAAGCATTTATGATGTGTTGAAAACGCATAACATAGGATTGGTACTTCGTAGCTTCATTTGTCGGAGCACTAATTCGACAAGAAATCCGCGACGACGATCTATTTGTTTTAGATTTACCATGTTCTTATAAATCACAAAACGAAGCTAAACCAAGTATGTCCAATATATTGTAAAACATGCCAATGACCAGCAATTGGTTCCTCGTTTGCAGCTATAATATGATAACATCTGGTCCATTGTGTCAACTCCAGCTTTATTTCGGTTATAGTCAATAATTTGGTAGGATTTTTTAGCAGCGTTCAGTCTGGTTGCTCTACCTGGCTCTTCTTCCGCTGTTATGTTTTCTTCGATGGTATTTGTATAACCCTACGCCTCCAATAGCCATCCACTTGCACATAATACGATAATGACGCCGGCAAAGCAACTGTGAAAAGTTCATCAACTTCCTTGTTGTAGTGAACACGTGCCATGTCCATGTTTAGGCATATCAAAGTGTTTTGCGGTAGTGCAATAGAGTTGGAATATATACCAAATTTTCTCTGTCTCTTTTCTTTGTATTGCAAATTGTTGCGTACGGCGAATCTCATGGCGAACATTGTTGCTCAGACATATGATCAGGCATTGATGTCAGAGCATGGATGAAAGTCAGACATGAGACATGTTGCCCACACCAAGTTCATAGCTAGTGGAGCCCCTAGCAATGTTCTGTTGATAACAGTATAACAGCCTTACTTTTTTTTGATACATTGTAACAAAGGGCATATTTATTTTCATAATTACCAAATAACCAATAACAACACACAATTAATAATATAATATAATTTCATTTTTCAGCCACATCGTTTTTTTTTTACTTTGCAAAAACACATTCAAAAATCAAAAATGACACATAGATAATACTTTGTGGTCTAGCCAGACCAAGAGGGTAATTTAATATACCTTCACATAAAAATGGTATTTAACCCCACAATATGCTCCTATCAATTTCAAATTAGTTTCATTCGTTTCAGCACATATTATTTAATGAATTCAGTTACCTGCTTTTTTGATTTTTTCTTATATATTAAAGATATTGCAAGCAGAAAATAAGTTTGGTCTGGTCAGACCAAGAGGGTAATCATAGGGTTAAAAACTTGGATAGTTTTTATTAACTTTAAAGTACGCTAACAGTAGTATCAAGCTCTTTTTCATAAAATTTGTTTCATATATAATTTTTTTAATGTCTAAAAGTTTTACATATAACATTCGTATCGTATTCGCGAATATTATTTCAAATATTAGTATTCGTATTCGCGAATAACAAAAATTGACATTGCGCACAACACTAATGCATACATACAGATGTATGTGTAAAAACCTATTTTTCAACCCAAAAAACATGCAAATTGAATTACATACTTTTTCGTGGGCGTGCGTGATCGTGATAAGTTTTAAACCATTAGCGCGTGATTAAAAATATTTTATTAGTGAGCGTGCGTGATCGTGGAAATTTTCAAGATAATTCGTGAGTCAGAAAACACTCACGTGCACATCTCTAGTTGAAACTACCAGCGAAAGAAAAAATCTTCTTGTGAAGCAATAATATATTGGTTATCTTGTTGTTCGCTTTTTTTTCCTGCAAAGAATTGTTGTAATTTTCTTAAAATTTTACAATTTTCTTACCTGTCATTGTTATTAAATGCTTATTAATGCATAAAAGTCTTCAATGTAAAATATATTTGCTGTATTTTTAAACAAGATAATAATGTTGAAGTAAAACATTAAAACCATTTTTTGGCGGTTTCCGGTTTTTATGGGTTAAAAACCGTGGTTTCGGTTTCGGTTAAAACCGAACGGCAATCCCTATTATAAGTTATAGCTTAGTTTAAAAATTTTTGCTGTTAATTTTTTTAAACTTCGTTTGTAACTAGACTAGATGTACCTTCGAGATATAGAAGTGTGTACAAGTACAAGTACAAAACAAAAACGTTTTTTTAGGCTGTTCAAATGAATCATATATATAAAACATTTTTTTTTATTAGGTTGCCTAATAAAATCAAGAAACCCTTTTTGAAAAAATTAATAAGATACCCAGGCAGAAATTGTGACTTTGCCCAAAAAATATATACCACCACAACACTGCAAATCCAAAATTACGACTCTTCCAAAATTTTTGTACCACCACAGTACTGTAAACACAAAAATATGACTTAACGTTTACAAATACCGCGTTCTTAATAGGTCTGTCTGCGTACACATATTTTGCATCATTTTGTGCAAAATGTTGCAAAATCTTACAAAATGTTGTCTGCGTACTCCAAATCTCTTGCAGCGAGAGAGCCAAAAAGAGAACTTTTTGACATTTGGAAGTTAAAGAACTTGCAAAATGTTACTGGAGAAATTTCTTCTTGCAAGATTTTGCAACTAGTTTGAACAGCTGTTTTTATTACTTTTTGAATGAAATAATTTTTGTGAAATGAAAATAGAAATTGAAATTTAACAATGGCAGAGGTAAATAGTTACAATTGTGTTGATTCTTAACGTTTATAATAAATTATAATAAACAAAACACTTTATTTCATGCTAGAAACGTCCAAATATACAGTGCGACCGTTGCATAAAAGCAGAACCAATGATTCCAATAATGCTATTTTTCTGGCTAAAATTATTTTGCTTTGTTATTTCAATTGTTTACACACCGATCAGCTGTTTTCTTGCAAGATTTCACTGGATACTGTCTGCGTACTTTTTAAGATATTTTCAGTCGACAGAGTAAAATTGGTCTTACTCTCCCAAAAAAGTTGACTGAGTATTTGCTACTGGAAAAGTACGCAGACAGACCTAATAATGCTGTACCACTACAACACTGTATTTACAAAAATCTGACGTTAGTTTCCCAATACACCGTTTACAATAATTCAATACCGCTACAACACCGTAAATACAAAAATTTTACTTTAGTTCCCCAAATACCCCGTTTACAATAATTCTTTACCGCTTCAACACCGTAAATACAAAAATGTTACTTAAGTTGAGAAATTTACATTGTGACGACCTTATAAATTTGTATTTAGAGTATTGTGACAACAATTGAAAACAAGAGTCGGAGGACGGTCATTGGGCGTTATCATTTTAATGTTATGAGTACATTAAAATTTTGGTAAACGAATGTTGTACTGATGTTAGTTGTACCCGCAGACAATCGTAGCAACGTCGTGCTGATTGTCTTTTTCTGCCTGGGTAACCTAATAAAAACTACAAGATTTCTTCATGATTTTTTCAAAAAAATCTCTATTCTCTATAAAATTTATAAGATTTCCTTATTGAAAAAACCATAAAGATATCTTATTAATTATGAGGTATTTATTAGGAACTGTTTTCTCTGTGTATATTGATAACTTACTATATATTGTTTTGTTTTGTATAAAAAATGATACCCTTGGATTTAATTAATGTGCAAACTATGCAATGTATCCTAAATTTAGTTTGTTGTTTTTAACCTTATATCATTTAATCTTCGACCCATACTTAATTATGCACATAATAATAACACTGAACTAAATCGCAAGTCGCCACATGTTACCTTTATTAGATAGAAGTAAATTTTTTTAGGTAATTTCGAGACTTTTTAGTGGGTATGCGCAAAAAAAAGTATCATAAAAAAATAAGGGCCACCCTAATGCATATATGTATGAATATACGTACTATGTACTTGTCGTTCAAGTGTGAATAATAACGAGATCACTCAATGTTAGACATTCATAAGATTTTATAGGAAATTTATGAGTCTACAAGTACAAAAGTAAGTTTCTTTTTTTATTTTATTGCATTTTTATTATCGTTCATTTATTTATATAGTATATTAATACCTGAATGAAACACATTGTATCTTTTTTATGCTCAAAGTACTAGTATGCTGATGACTTCGGCCGAATATGCGTATATGGATATGTCCACAGAAAAACTTATTTATATCTTATATACTTTTTTGATTACAGTGATCTGCAAAAATATAAACAGTCGGGAGCAAGAACTTCTTTATATGATTTCAATAAGCTTTAGTGCGCTAAATCTGTTCATAGATTAGTTCCATCCAGTCTAGTTTTAGAGATTTTTTTATTTAAATAAAATACTGATATTTGAATATTCCACATACATATCGAGCCTTATTTTCGTAAGCGAAATGTTATCGAAAATAGACTTTTTTTTATTGAAATTAAAACTTTATGGCTAGGCCCATAATTATCAAAATAGTAAAATTACTGATGACTTTTATTTGTTTCTCCTGTGGTGAATATAAAAGTGTTGTTACGTCCGCTTGCTCTTAAGGTGACGATATGTATTAGTGTCCTGCACAAGACCATTTATGAGACATTTTAAGACATGAGAGATTTTTTAAATGCTTTACTTCAGCGAAATATTCTAAAACAAACGCTTAACAACATAGTTGGTAAGCTTTCCACTAAAATTTTAAAGCTTTGAAGAATGCTTTACTCGTCCAAGCCATATGCACAATATGAAAATTTTTATTAAGAGCTTCTTGTGATTTCAAACTGGCGAGAGCACAACAGCCAATCAGAACCTCGAAGAAAACAATTCTGGCTATTATTTTGGAAAGAAACCAGAACAAACACACAAAGAAAAAAATGGTTGAGGTAACCATAATCAAACAGCAACATACTATGATTGAATTATATGGTTGTAGTTAAATCATATTATTGTCAATAGAAAAACAAACTGTAAATAATATTATTATTTGAGTTAATAATAATTTTATCAACAAAAACAATGAACTTTGTTACACCTAATCTTATTATTGTAAATATTACAACAATATTGTTAGATGTGACTAAAATATAATTGAGACTCACCATACCATGTTCTTATATTATAATAATACTTTTAAATACGACAACAATATACAACAATATAATAATAATTGCTTAATTCACAAAACCTCTTGTATCTCTGTATCGATTGTATTATCATATTAAATACAAGAGTGTAACATTTGTTGTATGAAATTTTCATATAAAAATTAAATACACTATTACACTTTTATTTCATATGTTTTTAAAATGTTGTATGCAGAGAGAGGCTCTCTAAGAGAATTTGTATGTAGCTTGTTCTTCTTTTTTAATTAAAAATGCAAAATACATTAATACACTACACAAAGGGTGTACACAATTAAATAACAAAATGTTTATTTTATACACAAATATATGATAAATAAAGAATATTTATTGGTAATTCTTTTATTTAAAACAGCTGTTCGTTAAGTCCGAAGTAAAAATAAATTAATATTGTTGAAATAAAATGTATATATAGAAATGTATACTTACATACACTCAAAAAAGTTTTACAATAACTGTTTGTAGTTGTTTCAGAAGTTTATCGTAAGTCAAACTTAAACGAAAATGCAGTTGTCGTACGAAAAAAATTATATTTTAACTCTTTATGTATGTTACTAAAAAAAAACAACTACAAAGTTAAAATGATTTTTTGTGCAGTCAAAATATTCAATTATTATTGTTTTTAAATAAAATAAATAATTTTTTGTTCATTTCTACATATTGTGCTAAAAAATAATTGGAAAACTCTCTTGATTCAAATGAACTGTAAGCCAAAGGGTTTTTTAAATGACATTTTACTTGTTTCAAATGATTTTCCATTTCCACTAATAATTTACTACATAATATTAATAATATTTTGTAATATTTTGAGTGTATGTGTGTATACACGAAATACAGACACGTCTGTATAGAGAGATATACATATGTATGTACTAGGGTTGGACTCAAAAAGAACGAACTAGTTCAATTGAACTATTCCCATAACTGAACGATGTGAACTAGTTCAGACTAGTTGTTCCTTTTTGGTCTTTGTTGTTATTTTAGTCTTTCTTGTTCTTTTGGTCTTTGTTGTTATTTTAGTCTTTCTTGTTCTTTTGGTCTTTATTATTCTCTTGGTACTTTTTGTTATCTTGGTCTTGTTTGTTTTTTGTTCGTTCGTTAATTTTTGGTCTTTATTTTGGTTTGTTTATCTTATTCTCTGTTCCTGACCAATTCACATGCAAAAGATTTCAGGTAAAATATTATAATTTCTCGTTTGCATACTGTTAAAAATGTAGTGTACCTATTAAATTTTTAACACAATAATCAAAACAAACAAAAGAAAATGTATACTTAGTGAAATATTCAAGTGAGTTTTACAAAATTAATAGAAATAATTTGTAGTATTGAACTAAAAAACAGATTGTGAAAAAGAATATTAGAATTAAAAAAGTGATTATAATTTGTTTTAAACTGAAAACGGATTTCATTTTAAAAATTTCAAAAATATTAATTTTTACCTTTTACTTACTAAAAGCATACAACAAATAAGACTACAAAGCACAAATGAAAATACATCTAAACAAAGAAAATTTTTACTCAATTAAAAGTAATAATTTGTTTGTTGAATATAAATCAGTATTAAAAAAGTGATTAAAATTTGTTTTCAAATTATCAAACTTCATTCTAAGCATTTCCAATCAAAAATTATTAATTAAATAAGGTCGTTAAGAATGAAATGAAATTACTTTAGAATATTAACAAACGAATAAAACATTCAAGAGGATTCAATGTATGCATGTATGTGTAATCTCTGATCTGGGGGGTTACTCTCTATTGCGATGCGAAAGCAATTACGATGCGAAACTTAAATGCGATGAGATGCCAATTTGGTACTCTCTATTACTTTCGCAAGTCCTTTCGCAAAATTATTTGATATAGTGGCAACATTAACTTTGCAAAAGAAAATATGGTAAAGATTGACATTAATGAAGTGTCGAAATATGTAAAAAACGTCTTTTCAAAAAAGGAAAGTTAAGAAAAAGTGATGTGTAAGTGTTTAATTAAAAGTAAAATAGGGAGTAGTCTGTAGCGTTATGGTTTGATGAGGAAAAAGACCGTGTAGAACAAGTCTTAAGAGATATGTAGGTCCGATATACTCTCTTCAAACTTTCCGTCTGAATAAGGATTTCTTCATGTTCTAAACGCTATTCAATACGAGCTAAGACTTTTAAGGAGATCCACAGCAATTCCAATTTTTATAAAACTAGCCGCCATATTAAAACTATTTTGCCAAGGCAGATACCAACATCAAATTGGCCAGGATCTTACTTAGAACTATCGCAGAAGTCTATGTCACATTGCTTAAAAGATATCTGCGTGGCATTGAGACAATATTATGTTCCAAGCATATCAAATTTGATTAGATTTTAGGCACATACAAACGGACAGACTGACCAAAAACAAGCACTTCAACAGGAAATTGCACCATAGTATGAGTGAGCTATGGTTTGGTTAATTATATTTCACCTTGATTTTACATTTTTAGATACATACGTATGTTATAAAAATATGTAATATATATTTTTTTTCTTTTATTCAAAAAATAACAATTTCAATATCAAAAATAAATATTTTTTCAACGTAGTCACATGTTTTTCTCCCTTTGCGTTTGCTATTTAGCTATCGCAAGATATTTGCGATTATCGAACGATTTTGACAGCCACTTTTGCATTACAGAGTGCGGTGATACCAGGCTTGCGAACGAAAAAAACATGCGAAAAGCAAATGCGCAAACGCATTAGAGCGTACCAATCGTTCGATTTCGTAGTATTTTTCTTTCGCATCGCAATAGAGAGTAACCCCCCTGTTGTTCACTGAACAACTGACCGAAAAGAACAACTGAACGAAAAGAACGAACTAGTTCTTTTTGTTGTTGGGAAGAAAAAGAAGAATCTGCAAAAGGAACAACTATGCCCAACTCTAGTATGTACATATATTTTTATTGATCTACCCTTTTTAATATTGGCAATTTTTTTAATTTTAGCGATTTCAGTTTGGGAAATTTTTTTATTTGGCTCTTTTTCGTTTGAGTGATTTTTTTTTCAGTTTTGGCGATTTTTTGGTTTGGTGATTTTATAATTTTGGAATTTTTTAGTTTTACCGTTTTTGAAAATTTCATTAGTTTCCTCTTACAATTTCCAAGCCAAAGCAAGTTGTCAACATTACTTATTGAAAATTACATTAACTGATAGAACACCCTTTAATTTAGATTATTATTAAATATTAGTGTTAATTGTTGCAGTCTGTATAAAATACACTAACTTTACATATTTCAATTGTCTATGTACATATAATACATAGGATTTTAAAAATTTTCGGTGCTCGTTTTGGAACACCCTTGAATTTTTAACTCGCATGTATTTGTTGTTGGTTGTTGTAGCACCCAAAATTCTACATACTCTGTCCAAATTTCAAATCCGTTCACCCTTGGTGTACGGAACTCTAAAAAGGGATAAGTTTAGCAATAAGACTTGTGTAGTGTGAGCTGAGACTAACAGTTCTTGGCCACTCGTCAACATGTGTGATTTTTTGAGCTGTGACTATTTATGGTTTGTTGTCCGATATATATTTTTTTGCACTTGTCGCTTGTTACTAGTGTTGTCATTAGAAAAACAATTATTCGAAAATTCTAAATTTTTTTTTTTTGTTCGAATGAAAAGGAGCGATATGCATAAATACGCAAATTTTTAATTGATTACGTTTCAATTCAATAATATTTCAAAGTTCTTTTTATTAAAATAATTATGTTTTTAATGCAATGAATTGTTTTTTGTTTGTTAATTAAAAAATAAAACTAAGACATATAAGTGTCTCTCTTTGCTAAATTTTTCGAATAAAATTTTATATTCTTTTTTCGTTCGAACATTCGAACAAAACTTGAAAATTGTTCGTCTATTCGAAAAAAGAGATATCATGAAATTTTATTGAACAAATAAAAACACCAATAATTGACAACACTAGTTTTTACTAAAATACATTTTAGGTCTTGCTTATTGGTTATTTTACAAACCACATTTTTAATGAAATCAATTTTCTATGTGAATTAACGCATAATATCATTGCTTGCCATGGCAGGTTGAAATACATTTATACTTCCCTGATTTTCCAACTTACATCTAAGTATTCGCTCTCCAAAGCCATTAGTCTGAGCGGTGGACTTTGAAGATCTTTCAAAAAAGCCACTGGTGCCAATAGATGTCCGCTAATTATTTTCTCATTATATTCGGGCCTTTCCGACAACATCACGAACAATTCAGTAGAACCCTGGGAATGTGCAACATAATGCAATTTTGAGTGATAAGTAAAACTTAGTACATAATCCACTATGGCAGGTAGGTCCTTTGTGCCCATTTCGTGCCAAGTAAAATTCCAAAATTCTTGTTGAGATGAATCATATAACAAATGTTTTTTGGAATAGGTTGTACCGCGAGCATTGGGTAGCCAAATATCGTAGCCCTGCTCATGCAGTAAAGAGCCTAAGGAGCGATTTTTACCGGCTAAAATAAAATCAGCTGCCGAGCCCAGTAATCCATGCATAAGTATTATAGGACGTTTCGCTGTATTTTTATGGTTGGATTTGTTGATTGAGACTAAAGAGGACGGTATGCGATGCACTGTTAATATATAATTGTCTTTTGTTTGTACCTTATGGATTTCACATTTATAAGAGCTCGTTTCTATTATTTTGCAAACAAGGTCATTTTGTGCCAAAGTCCAGCAATTTAAACATAAAATTATATGTAAAACTAGTCCTTGGTATTTCAAGGAACTCATCGCTGACGTATTAGTTGAAATAAATTCAAGTTAGCCCTTCGCAAATTTTTAGTCACAATTTTTAATTTGTATCTTTAACATAACTCAAGTTAATGAGTTTAAATTATCTATCCACAAGTGCTTAGTTTAAGCTTGTATTCACTACTGATTTGTAACAAAATATTTAACATATTAAACAAATTTTTGTATGTTTTGATAAAGATGTATTTATGTATATTTGACTGTCTCGGTTTCTTCTGGCTAGTTACATACCTGCAAGCGTCTGTATATCTGTCTACCTAACTGCCTGACTATCTGTTTGTTTGTAATTATACGGCCCTTTTAACATGCTGACCATCAAATACATATTAAATCAACATTTATTAACTTGTTCCTAATATTTGTTACTCATATATAAAAAAACGTAGTTCTTAAATGCACTCGTAGTTTTCAAATATTTATTTTAATTTGCATGCGTCTGCTGCTTTATTTTTTAAAATTAATTTATATTTGTTTTGTCAACTTGTGTGCTGATTTTGTTATTGTTGTTCTAGAGGTCGTAGAGGTGTTAATAAAAATAGTTAAAATATAATTAAGTATACAATCTATAAAAATTTGGTTAATGCTCATGATTCTAAATTAAATGTATAATAACCAGGGAAACCAGAAACAGTTTTTAAAAAATTTGTTTTGCGCGCATTCAACATGCACTAAAAAACTAAAAACTCAAAAAATATGCTCCCAAAAATTAAATAAATTAGCTTATTTGGAAACGAAAATATTCAATAACATTTTCAAGAACAAAATTGTTCTGTAAGTGGACTCGGACAGACAGACAGATACACATGTGTAATTGTGGAATAATTGGTTTTATTCAAAGCAACTGTGACTTGCTACTTTTTTGTCAAAATGTAGAACAAGCGGATGTGTCCAGTAAAGTTCAAAATATTACGAGCAATCGGATTAGGAAGTGATTCGGTTGTGATGGTTTAGTTAAATATTTGCTGCGTATTTTGCAATTTCTTCAATCACTAGTGGAATATTTAAATCACGATGTATATTAGAATTTTTGATGTACCATGGAGCCGATGTTATTAACCTTCGTTGTATTCCCTCGACGTTGGAAGTTGAAGCAGTGTCCCATAACTGAATTCCGTAGCACCATATTGGCTTCAAAAGCGACTTGTATAGTAAAAGTTTGCAATCTAGGCTGAGTCTTGAATTTCTGCCAATCAACCAATATATTTGAGTTAACTTAAGTTTAATCTGAGCAGTGTTGGCAGTTTTTTTTCCAGAGCTTATGCCCAGTTTTTGATTTGTCATCCCCCAAAATCCTTAAATTGAGTTTTTTTTAATCCAAATTTTTTCTTTTGCGAAAAAAATTAAATTTTTTAATTTTATTTAAAAAATAATGACAAAAAAAAAACACATTTATTCAATAAAATTCATTAATATAAATAGCTGTATTTACATTCATATTAACTTAATTTGTACTTATAAAACTTGTAAAGAAAAAATTTTACTTAGTTTAATATAAACAAAATTTTTTTAACCAAAGTTTACCATTTTAAAAACTTCAGAAATGAAATTTTCTGATTCATCAACCTCAGAAACTTTGCTGTATATAGTCTTAGTTTACATAATCCAAGTCTTGTTGCTAAGCTGATTCCCCTCGTCTCTCTCCCCCTCAAGCCAATCTAAGGATTTGCATAGTACATAGTACTTGTATTAAAAAGCTTAAGCATTTCAGCAGGATTAAATTAGTCATAACAAATTGAATTATTTTTATAGTTTGTGTTTATTCTAACAAGTGCTTCCAACAAGTCATATTGCATTTTGTTACGCATTTTTGTTTTGGTAGTGTTCATTACTAGTTAATCTGCCTTGATACTTCTTTTTTATTAGAAACCATTCACTATGAATATTAACACATATTTTTAGACTAACCACACGCACATTTCTTAGCTCAAAAATCATTCTTGTTACGATCAGTTATAAAAAAAAATTCCCGAAAAATCCCCTAAAATTTGGTTATTATCCCCAACAAATCCCTACATCTCCAACACGAAATTTTCATCCCCAATAGCGAAAAAACTCCCCTAAACTGACAACACTGCATCTGAGTTAACTTAGAGTCAATATGATGTTTCCATGTAAGCCTTCGATCAAGGTGTATACCAAGGTATTTCACTTGGGAATGTTAAGGAATATATTGATTGTTGATTCGAATAGGGAAGCAAGTATCTCTTCTTAGGGTAAACGTTATATGGACACACTTTTGTTAATTGACCTTAATTCTCCATAAGTTCAACCATATTTCCAGGTGGGTAATATGTTGCTGAAGAACATATGGATGTATCATCGACAAATGTAGAGGTGTGAATATTATTGCTCACAGATATAACAAGTATATATTAAATAAAAGACAGCACTCAGAATACTACCCTGTGGCACACCAGAAGTTATAGATTCGGGCACACTCGTGAACTCTCCTTCCACAACAATGAACTTCCTAAAAATAATATAACTTTCCAAAAGATTTTGTATGTTGATTGGCAGATATGTCTTCAATTTTAAAACTAGGGCTTTGTGCCATACTTTATCAAGCGCCTGAGAAATATCAATAAAGAGAGCAGAAGAATACTCCTTATATTCAAATGTGTTTCTTATGACTTGAAGCAATCTAAACATTTGTTCAATGGTTCTATGCTGACTTCTAAGGCCAAATTGATGGTCCGGGATGCTAAAATTGTGAACAATTTAGTCATGAGCAGCTTTTCGAAAAGCTTTAAGATTGTAGAAAGTACGCTTATAGGCCTATATGATTCAGCCTTGGTAAGATCTTTGCCCATTTTTGGAGTAATTCTTAGCTTGGCAAGCTTCCAGTTACATATATGGAAAAAATTCATTCTTAAAATGGCATTAAAAATAAATAGCAGGATTCTTATTGCAATATGAGGCAAGTTCATCAACATCTTGTTACTAATGCCATCAATACCTGGAGCTTTCTTCGGGTTGAATTCAGCAATTACTTTTTGTACTTCATGCATCTTAAAATTTTAGGGACAAGTGAGTTGAGAAACCACACTCAGTAAATCAGCGGCACCCGTACATGAATTTGGAGTGAATACATATTTGAAATGCTTAGCAAATATGTTATCTTTCTCACTATCGCTTCTTGCCCAGCCTCTGGACGAAGTGCGATGTTGTGATTTAAGATCAACGGGTCTTTTAAGATTTCTAGTAGAACGCCATAAAGACTAATTAGATGCTGACGTGACATCAAGACCTTATAAATATTTTTCCAGTAATGCAGTTTTTCCGACGATAGCCGAAGTCGTTTAGTACATTCTTTAAGTCAGATTTTGTTTAGGGGTGATCTGTGTTGTTGCCATTCTCTTCTAGCTCTCCTTTTTGCACATACCAGGCGTTCAATTTTCGTACAATAAATTATTATAAAGCCCGTCTGTGAACGGGAGGTAGTGGCATGTTCAGCAGCATGTTTACTATTTTCGTTCAGCTTGGCAATGTTAAATTTAATATCATCAGGTGATTTTAGCTGAATGTTTTCAACGCAGTGACTACTAAGATATATTTTTGAATCTTAGCCAGTTGACCCCATTAATCATTTTCACTTATGAGTTAGTTAAATCACTCCTTAGTTGCTTGAAAATTTTAAATATTGTGGGAGAGTGATCGGAGGATAGATCTAGAGAGGACTCCCCATGAATTAAGTCCCTACGGATACATTTCATGACCAGCTAATTTTCAGTAAGTAAGCATTAATTTTTGTTGGGTTATGGCTTTATTGCAGAGATGTACACTTTGCCAATAGTGGGATTTCAGCTTTAATGTTAGTGCCTGGTGACTGATTTGGATTTTAATTTACCTTGTTTATTTGTAAAATTTCTTAAAAATTATAATAAAATTTTAGAGATTGGAGAATTTCTCTATACAATGTACACTTACTAGAAAAAGTATGCATACAAACTTTTGTAACACATTCCAGATGTTATTTTGCAAACACTCTGCTTAGTAATAAAAATTGTTTATTAACCAACGTGCATTTTACGTCCCTGCAGCATACTTCCTCCTAATTAAAAGCTCAAATCTATACATAGATATTCATCATGTTTAAAAAAATGCGCTTATTCAAACAGAAAAAGTTTGCGTACAGAAAAAAGATATTAATCTGCAGCCGGTTTTAAAATTTTTTATGCTAATCTCAACACATTATTTTATCATACATAAATATTGCACTTGATCAACAATTACCCTATTAACTCAAAATTTTAAAATTTTCAGTAGAGACGAAAAAATTTTTGTGGTTACATTTTAAGAGAATTTTAAAATTCGAATCCATCATAGTAAGCAAATTCGATCTTAAAATATATTTACAGTGTTTTTATTTTAAAATATTGCAATTTTTGGGGAAAAATATCTATGCTTTCAAAAGAGCCATAACTCAAAAAAATGTGAGCATTTTTATCAAAAAACCAGTCACATTTGGAATTAAAATCACTAAAGTCCATTTTCAGAACTTGCCTTTAGCTAAAGGTAGGATTTTGCCTGCCCGACATATGGCTTTGCATTATAAAACCTTCATTTATTATTTTTTATCCGTTAAATACTATTACTATTGATAACACGATTTTTAAGGTTGGTATTTTGATAGTAAGTTTTCGTGCATATGATACTGAGCTCCAGTAGTAGTGAACTGCCGGTTCGGCCCCCATTGAACTTGCAAAATTGTGGGTGAAATTGTTAAATTTGGGTAATTAAAATTTAAAAATTGTTAAATTCTTGGAAATTTGTGAACTTTGATACCTGCGAGGGAGGTTGAATAAGTCCGTCCAAATTTTTGTTTACATAAGGAGTTTTTTGTTTACATTAACTTTGTGGGAACGGGTGATTTTTTTTTTGGTAATATTAATTGTGATAACGGGTAATTTTTTTTGTGGGTGTGATTTAAGGGGTTTTATAAGATTAAGATTTCACAAGTGTATATGCCGACGGGAAAATCATGAAAATGAATTTTCCTAATACCAATGGTGAAATAGTGATTATTAATTTTTCCTAATGCCTAAGGCAATGCATGACTATTATTTTTTTTCTAATGCCTACGGCAATGCATGATAGTTTTTCCTAATGCCTACGGCAATGCATGATAATTTTTCGTAATGCCGACGGCAATACATGATTATTATTTTTTTCAAATGCCGACGGCAAAACACATTTGTATTTTTTTTCAAATGCCGACGGCAAAACATGATTATTATTTTCTAGTACCAAAGGGAAAATTGCCAGTGTTATCGTAATACTATATCAGTAATATCAGAGAAAATAGATTTGATGACTACTACGCGATTCTCATATGAATCGGGAGAATCTGTGTATTATTTCCTCAGGCTAATAAATTGTTTATAAATAAAATAATTAAATAAATTAATAAACAATTAATTTAATTATTTTATTTATGTATAAAATTTTCTCTTGTATATGAACACCCTATACTTGTGTGTGGATGATCCAGCGTGTTTGTCGCTGGTATTTATTTATTTGTTTAATAAATATAATTGTATGTATGTATGTATATTTGAATGTATTTATGCATGTGTATTTGTATGTATAACTGAGGATGCTTGTGCGTAAAATATTTTCTAGAATACATTTATATTTTGCAACGTAATCATTTTCTTTGTCTACGATTATTTTAAAGCAGCAAAGTTTCAATTAAGTACAGTCATCAGCAGAGAAACAAAAAGTAAATATGCTGCAAGGATACTGCTACTAATTTTTGTATAAATACGTCAACTTTTCTAACCAACACATCAGTACTTTATTGTATTTACAACCATCATCAGAAATTGTGTTAAAGTGAAATAATAACAATAAAATAATTAAAAATGAGTTCTTCAGGTTATCAGTGTAAAAGATGCCATAAAGTATATAAATACCAAAATTACTTTTTGGATCATGTCAAAAATCATAGTGTGCAAGATCAAGTGGTCGTAAGCCGGGACAGAAATCAAGAACAACCGCAGACATCTCTTGAAAATTATCAACAGCACCTTAATATGTCTCATCATCAGCAACATCCTTCTCTACATTACCCCCAATATCAGGTACCAATGAATTATCAACAATACGGTATGCCATGGAATAATCGGTTTTTGGGATTAGGAGTGCTAATGCAATATGAGTACCCAAGTTACAATTATAACCCCGTCACAACAGATAATCAAATGCAGCAGTATTCCAATTTGATGCAATGGCAACCTCTTAATTATCATCAACAAGAGCACCAGCAACAACAAGCTCAACAACAAGGTGTCGATATCCATGGAGGGAATTTGTACATCGATGCTATGGACAAAAGTTTACCGGAAAATGATGAAGAAGAAGAAGAAAGAAGAGGAGAAACTCTGCCAACTCCAATGAGTGCTTCACATTCTAGGACAGAAGAAGTAGCAGAGAATGTGAGATGTTTCAAAATATCGAAAGCCTTCAAAAATCATATCGCCACATATGCTATTCTAAATAGAAAGGACCAAGTTCTTCTGGAAGAGTTTATTAAGGAAAACATAAATATTTTTATTGAGAGACTTCACATGACTTTGTGTAAGCATACTCATGTGAGTATTGTGGCGGAGTATATCAAAATTGTTGAAAAAGATTTGGAGTTGTGTGTTATAACACATGTAGCTAAAATGAGTTTGGTGACGAAGGCAGACAATATAAAAGAAATATTCCGTAAACAGATTGATGAGATTTCAACCAAAATGTCCGAATTTGAAGAGCGTGATTCTGGTTGGACTTTATCACGCATAGTCCGAGCAGAAATCAGCATCAACAAATCGTCGCTCGTCAAAGGATCAAGTGTGATATCCACCCCTCAAAAACTAGTAGGAAAAATTACTTGCATCAATATTTAAAATGATGATGATGAATACTGCTTCAAGTGGTGTTTGATTGCTGCCATGGATACCTCCAAATACAAGCATAAAGAACGTCGCTATTCTTATGGTATTCAGGACATTTCTGCAGACATTATTTTTACGCGAAATGGTGAAGTGCTAAATTTCAAAAATTTAAGCTTCCCATTAGCTCTAAAAAAATTAACGTGTTTGAGGTGAACAATCCTACAATAAGCGTTAACGTATTTGGATATGATGAGGGGGCAAATCAGATCATTGGTCCCTATTATGTGACGAAGGACGAGAAAATTAACCATGTAAAGTTGCTTCTTTTGGAGAATGGTGAAGTTCATCACTATATTTTGATAAAGGACATATCAAGGTAAGTTAGAAAATTGTAAAACACTTTAATTTAATGATACATCTACTTGTTTTATATATTTTATAATAGATACATTTTACTTATAAATTTTTATCTATTTTTTATCATTCACAGACTTTTACGAAGTCAGATAACGCAGGATGGACATAAATTAATTTTCTGCAACACCTGTCTCCAGTACACTCACAGGGAAAACGTTATGCATAATCATAAGGCTGAATGCGGTAAAATTGTGACAAGTATCCCATCAGGTCCGGATGCAATTCTCAGCTTTAAGGGGCATCAAAGGAAAATTGATGTCCCCTTTGTGGTTTACGCTGACTTCGAATGCATCCTGGAAGATATTAGTGATAACGTAAGTAATAAAACTAGTCTAGTCAAAAAGCACACTCCTTGTGCATTTAGCTATTACATTAAGTGTCTCCATAACAGTAAGTTAGATAAGTTAAGGGTTTATACTGGGAGAGATGCCTCAAAAAAATTCATATTTAGTTAAAGATTCTGAGGATATTTATAATAATTATTTAGTAAATAATAGGCAAATGGATACTTTATCCCCTTCTGATGTTTATAATTTATATAGTGCGGTAAATTTTCATATTTGTCAAAAATTTTTAGGTAAAGATCGCGTTAGAGATCATTGCCACATAAGTGGTAAATATAGAGGTGCAGCCCACAATAAGTGTAATTTAAATTACCAAATTCCCAAGTTTATACCAGTTTACTTTCATAATTATTCAAATTATGACTCACATCTTTTTATTAAAGAACTAGGTTAAATTTCAATGCAGCTGAAAGTACTCCCTCTCAATAAGGAGCTTTATATATCCCTCTCCCAATTTTCAGAAATGAGTGATGGTCATAAGCTTGAAATAAGATTTCTTGATACAATACGTTTTATGGCTGAGAGTTTGGAATCATTAGCCTGCAATTTGTCGGATAATGATTTCAGCACTATAAGGTTCTTATTTCAGTCAGAAAACGAGTTTCAGCTTATTAAGAAAAAAGGTATTTTCCCCTATGAGTACCTAAATTCATTTCAAAAATTAGATGAGTGTCAGCTCCCTTCACGCAGTGATTTCTTTAATAAGTTGAACAATAAAGAGTGTTCTTTAGAGGAATACTCACATGCTGTAGAGGTATGGAATACTTTTGGTTGCAAAACTATGAAAGACTACATGGAACTTTACTTAAAAACAGATGTCCTCTTACTGACAGATATTTTTGAGAATTTTAGAAAAGTTTGTAAGGGTATTTATGAGCTCGATCCATGCCAGTATTATACAGCACCTGGCCTTTCCTGGGATACAATGCTCAAATATACAAAAATTGAATTAGAATTATTGACAGACATAGACATGTACAATTTTATGAAAAAAGGTATACATGGGGGGATCGTACAGTGTAGCCAAAGATATTCGAAAGCGAATAACAAATATTTGGAAGATTTCGATACATCAAAACCATCAGAATTTCTTGTCTACTTAGACGCAAATAACCTTTACGGTTGGGCAATGTCGGAATATCTTCCTCATGGTGGATTCAGATGGTTATCGCAAGACGAGCTGAATCTGGATCCAAACAGCATAGCTGATAATGGAACAGACGGTTATGTATATGAGGTCACGTTGGATTATCCCTCTCATTTACACGACTTGCATAATGATCTTCCTTTTTGCGCTGAAAATAAGAAACCTATGCAAGCGAAGTATAACAAGTTGATAACCGATTTCTCTACAAAGCAATCATATGTGATACACTTTAGAGTTCTAAAACAGTGCTTAGAATATGGCTTAGTTTTAAAGAAAACTCATCGTATTCTAGCATTTAAACAATCTCCATGGTTAAAAGGCTACATTGACTTAAACACCAACCATAAGGCCACTGCTAAAAATGCTTTTGAAAAAAAATTTTTCAAACTACTCAATAATGCAGTGTATGGTAAAACCATGGAAAATGTGGACAAGAGGGGAGATGTTAAAATTGTCAATAGTTGAGAGAGAATGAACTGTAATCATTTGGGTGCTCAAGATTGGATATCAAAACCAAATTTTCATAGTTTATCTATATTCTCAGAGGACCTGGTAGCAATTGAAATGACAAGAGTCAAAACCTGCTAGAATAAACCAATTTACTTAGGATTTTGTGTACTCGAGCTGTCCAAATGGAAAATGTATTATTTCCATTACGGGTACATGGAATCTAAGTTTAAGACAAAACTCTCCTTAAACTATATGGACACGGACTCTTTTATATATTCAATAAAGACGGACGACTTTTATGCTGACATAAAAAATGACATACAAGAACAATTTGATACATCGGACTATCCTACAGACATTTATAATTTTCCACTAGTTAATAAAAAGGTGCTGGGTATGATGAAAGACGAAAATTGTGGAAAAATAATGAAAGAGTTTGTCGGGTTGCGATCTAAAATGTATTCATTTAGTGTTCAAGATCAAAATGATGTAAAGAAATCGAAGGGGGTAAAGAGAGCCATATTAGATAAATATAGTATAGCTACTTATAAAAATTGTTTATTCAATAAGACCAATGTATATGATAATATGTTAACGTAACGATGTTCTAATATACTTTTTCGTAAAAAGTATATTGTACAGCTACAAGTATCGGGTCCTTCCTCACACTCAGGATCATACCAAGGACAGCTTTTGAAGAGCACTTCTGTGTTGTCTTCATCTTCCATAACTCCATATTCTTCGTTCTCATCCAGTATATTTTGGAAAATTTTTATCATCTCCCAATGATCAGAAAGCCTGAAGCTTTCAAAATCTCTCATAAATTGGTTTAGAGTACGTCTAATTTGGCTCATTTTATTTGCTGATAAATGAATGATGATGAATGTTGGAAGGTTCTTTAAAGACTAATTTTCTCAGTAAATTTTTAAAGTAGTATCTCCTAATCTTTAAAAAATCTACACCATCATCTCCATTCCATATTTCTTTTTAGCACTCTATCTCTCTCTATCCCTTTTTTCTCTATAACTATCTCTTTCTGTCTATCACTATCCACCGTTCCGTACGGGAACGAGATATGTAATTCAATACGAACAATATAAACTATAGTTTTGGCATTTTTTTCGTTTTTGGGTTTTTTCGGTTTTAAGCGTTTTTTTTTTGTTGGGGGGTTTTTTGAATTTATTGGCGCTTTCTGACTTTTGGCACTTTTTTCACGTTTTGGCGATTTTTTTTGGTTTTTGAAGTTTTTTTAATTTTGGCCATTTTTATTATTTTGGCGTTTTTATATTTTGGCGATTTTTTTTTATTTTTGGCGATTTTTTTTAATTTGGCGTTTTTTCATATAGGTGATTTATTTTGGTTTTTGGGATTTTTTTTAGTTTTGGCACTTTCTATCGTTTTGAGAATTTTTTTCTGTTTTTGGCGTTTATTTTAAATTTTGGCTATTTTTTTCGTTTTGGCGATTTTTTTTCATTTTGGCGATTTTTTTTCACATAAACAATTATTTTGGTTTTGGCGCATTTTTCGCGTTTTGGCGATTTTTTTCGGTTTTTGCCGTTTTTTCGTATTGGCGATTTTTTTCATTTAAACGATTTTTTCGAATTTGGCGATTTATTTCAGTGCTAGATTTTTTTTTAATTTTGACGATTTTTTTTAAGTTTTTGGCTATTTTTTTCAGGTTTTGGCGATTTTTTTCGGTTTGGCGATTTTATAATTTTCGGATTTTTTAGTTTTACCGTTTTTGAAAATTTCAAGAGTTTACGTCTTAGGGTCTCCAAGATATAGCAATTTGTCAAAATTACATAGTCATTGCATTACCTGATGGACCAGCCTTTAATTTAAATTTTTAATATTTTAATGTTTATTGTTGTAGTCTATATAAAAATACACTAATTTTACAAATTTCAAGTGTCAATATACATATGTACACACATACATACAATTGTACGTATATTACATGAGACTTTAACATTTTTCGTCGCTCGTGTTGGAGCACCCTTTAATTTTTAATCTCATGTATTTGTTGTTGTAGTGGCCAAGGTTCTACATACTCTGTCCAAATTTCAGGTCCGTAGCTCTTACGGTTCCTGAGAAAATACCGTGTGACGGACAGACGGACAGCGTAGCGAAAACAATAGGGTTCCTTTTTTCACCTTTGGTGTACGGAACCCTAAAAATGGACTTCACAGCAAATCTAATTTCAAAATTTAATGATCTAAACAGCAAAATTTTAATCCACAGAAAGGAGCTTGAATCATCAACGAAATATACTGTGTTACGTACATATAACAACTAAATATGGACTAACACTAAAAGTGGAAATGAATAAACACATAATGTTCCTGTCTAAACGGTATAATATTTTAACAGATGACGATATTAAAGATCTATCCAGTGGATCTTATTGCTCAAGTAGAGAAGGTGAAGAAAAGCTAATCGTTGAGAGTGAGCTGAGTGAATTTCTAATTCAAAATTCTCAATTTCCTATTTGGCAATAAAATATATTAGCTATGTATTTTAAATTATGAATAAAAAGACATTAAAGAGTTTTGTAAGCTATAAATGTTTGTGTTTTTATTTAATATTTTCAGTAATTTCATAAAGAAATTTAAGACATAAGTGACCACAGGTGAATGTATTAAAATTCTGATGTTGGTTATAGTTGTATTTTACATTTGTACCAAGATATTTGACTACTTCTGAAGGAGGTTGTAAGTTTCCAAAGCTATCGAAATATTCTTTTTCATTGCTGTTTTTATAATATGCTACCCAATGTGTACCAGGTCCTGTTGATACATCTAAGTTGATTATTCCACATTCAATTTTCTTTGCTCGTTTTGGTAGAGTATTCAACATGAAAACTCCTCTAAAATATGGAATATTTATGGAGAAGCGGTTTAGGTCCACATCAGATAGTGGTCTGTTGGGCAGCATCTCTAAGAGTTTTTTGATTCCTCTTTGTGAACTAAACCATAACCTTTTTTATATGGTTTTAAGTAAAGTCCTTTGCCAACTGCTGTAGATTCCATCGCTCTATTGTATCTAGTTGCTTCATCAAGTTGATTTTTGGCATTCTTTGTTGCATTTACAGCATTAGCTATGGCAGCACCTCCAGTTGTTAGACTACCAATTGAACCCAGAGCAGTTAAAATCGGTATTAGAGGCAAAAATCCACCAATTTTTGGGACACGTATTACACGTGGTACTATAATTTGAGATTTTCTTCCTTTTAATGATTTGTTGATAGTTTTTCGTGAAATTTTTATAGCTGAGTTAATATCTAATGGCTTTTCCTTCTTTAGTATTTTTGTTGCAGCCCTAATTCATGTTCTAAACAGTTTTTTATCATTTAGCTTGTTCTTTTTATAATTTTTCTTTTTCTCCACACCCATACCAAATTTTGTTTTGGCTTTCACTGCGTTAGTAACCATATATGCAAATTATTTTTCAGCAAGACTACTATCTTTCGATAAAATTCGATTCCAAGCTGAATTTTCCAGTATTTTATCAGCTTTATGTCTAGTACTTAAATCCTTATTTTTTGAATACGCAATATCGTGATTTTTACATGCAGAGTCCAATAAATTAATTCCTTTGTCACCTGGATTTAAACGTTTTTGTAGTTTTGCTCCAGGTTCACAGTACTGATATCCAGGAAGATGAAGTTCAACAGGTAGAGTGTTTATTATTTTATCTACTATACCTCCTCCAACGAAGGTGTTTTTATGACTAAACGTTTTCTGATATCGTATAACCATATTATCTAATTTTTTCTATAATAAGAGGCAACATTTATGAAATGCATTTAGTTACAAAAATGCAGTTAGTGAAACAACATAAAAATATTTTAGTTCGTAATATTGATGAATCATCGAACATTACTTTAAAAATAAAGCACAGCCCCCTCTTACCAAATTCTATTCGTGCTCTAATAGTGGGACCATCAAATTGTGGAAAGACTAATGTTATGATTGTTTTACTAGAAAGTCCTAATAGACTCAAGTTTGAAAAAATCTATTTATACTCAAAATCTTTACATCAGCCCAAATATGAATATCTGAAGAAACTAATTTCACCAATTAAAGGAATGGGATATTATACATTTACAGATAATGAATCAGTTATTCCACCTGACGAAGCTAAAACTAATTCAATTATGATATTTGATGATGTTGCATGTGAAAAACAGAATAATATACGTACATATTTTTGTATGGGGCGACATAGGGATGTTGATTAATTCTACTTGTGTCAAACTTATACTAGAATTCCCTAGCATTTAATAAGAGACAATGCAAATTTTATTATAATGTTTAAGCAAGATGAGACAAATATGAAGCATGTTTATAAGGATCATGTTGGCAGCGATATGAGTTATGAAAAGTTCCAAGAAATTTGTCGAGAGTGTTGGAAGGATAAATATGGATTTTTGGTGATAAGCAAAGATAATGAATTAAATAATGGTCGCTACAGAAAGCAATTTGACTATTTCATAACTATATAAACTACTCTTGATAAACATTCACTTTAGTTATTAATCTACCTTAAACTTCATACATCTATTTGCTATAAGCTGAGCTGCTTTCTGAAAAGCTGATCTGAAAACCAGACCAGGTCCTGAAAAGCTGATCTGAAAACCAGATTAGGTCCTAAAAAGCTGATTTGATAACCAGACCAGGTCCTAAAAAGCTGATCTGATAACCAGACCAGGTCCTAAAAGGCTGATACCTGATCTAATAGCTGATACATGTTATTTACTATTATTAAACATGGATGAGAAAATTTTAAAACAATTGGTGTTGACAAGAAATGTCTTGAATAAAAAGCTTCGTAGTATAAAAACTGGTGAAATAGATATACATGAACAACTAAGAGATACATTTAAACCTATAACAGAACCACTCAAAGAATTCATAAATAGTTCTAAAAAAATTAAAACAATTCCTATGAAAGAAGAAAGTAAAATGAAGGCAGAAGTTGAAAACATCAGTCAAGATAGAGACAAGTACACCAAAGAAACTAGCAGAAGGAACACTATTTGATAATACCATCTCATTAAATGATGTGTAGCGTGTTCTATCTATCACTACGACTAACATTGCGTAGTAAACATTTAAAGTCAACTTGACCGCAACATACATAACATCCAATGGCATTGAAATTATTTTTGTGCACTTTGCATTTGACACTCATGCAATCGGGCAAATACCGCTGCATGAAGTGTTAGACAATTGCATTTGACAGACTGCAACGTAAATATGTATTTTGTACAGATGCTATTTGACACTCGCCAGTCTGATCAAAGGCTGCATCATAATGCACTTGAATGAATCATAATTAATAACCACATGTGTTTATATAATAAATATAAACAATACAAAATCCATGTTTTCCAAATTTCTTATGAGACACACGCCGCACGCCTACCGTGGGAAACTTAAAGGAACAATTTGCTTATTAAGCATATAAATTTTCTTTTCCCTCTTATGTTAAGATAGGTTAAGCTTTATTCTCATAACTAGTATATAAGACAATGTATTTTTATTTTAAAATTAATCATTAAACAACATTCCTAGAGCTCCTAGCTGAGCTCAGGAAATAATCTTTTTATTTTATTTAAAATAAATTAAATAAAAATTTTATTTAAACAACCTATTACAGATGCTAATACTGTAAACGATGATGATGATGATGATTTTTACTCACAGACTTCCAATACAGAAGATACTTATACTGACTTATCAGTCTTGGAAGGAAGAAATGAACTAGATACAGACTATGGTCCACATAAAACTTTCAATAATGAATGGAAATTTGGTGATAGTAAGCTCAAACTTAATGAAGATAAAATACAAGTTGATGGTCAAATATGGGCTCTAGCACCAGGGCTATTTTCTCTAATGTTGCATAAAATACCAAAAAATTATGATAAATTTGAACTCGAAATCTATAAAAAGATTGTAATTACTACTAATGCATATAGAAGAGACTATACACCTGATGGTCAACTAAAAGGTACTAGAGGATATAAATATAAACATATTATTAAGAAATTTATTGACGAGAAAAACCAGAAGAATTTACCCCAATCAACAGGATCTAAGCCAAAAGGTAGCTATTTAGGTGATGGAATGATGAAATATAATATTCATAAGCCCAACTATATATACTGGGATGATCCAAATGAGTTAGTAGATCGACTTCGACTACTGCTCGCATCACAAGGTACAGGTCATACTAATCACAATAACGAGATTGTATCAATTATTGAAGAGCTACGTGAAGCGAATATAATACATTAACTTTAATAACGTATATAAAGCATGTCTGTTGATAAATTTGGACACTATTTAAACGATACTAGCAACATAATTTCTTTGAAAAATTCACCTAAACTGTTGGGGGTCTTTGTGGATACGAACAACAACATTGATGTCCAAAACAAAAGAATCAAAAATGTTGCAAAAGCTCTGGAGGAAAACGATGTTATCAATAAATTGTTTCTGCAAACTCAAATCGAAAAATTAGAAGAGAAATTATTAACATACTTTAAGGCAGACAATACTGTAATTGAAGAAGATCTTCAAATGCAAATCGAAGAACTGCAACGTGAAATAAAATTAGATATAGAAGAAAATTATAAAATTGAAAAAGATATCCAAAAAATTAAAACATCCTTTGAAGAACAAATTGAGCAGCTTAATGAGAAAATTTATAGATTGGAAAATTACTTGTTTGTATCAATAGCTGAAAGTCCTTCAAGTAGATCACAACACTCTCCAAAAAATCTGTAAAAACAACTTAATGTCTTCAAAAAGAAATTTAGTAAACGAACTCCATAAGCAAGCACGAAAACATTTTGTGCGTCGCAGAGTTGTAATGAAAGGAATTGATGATCTTTGGCAAGCTGATTTAGTCGAAATGGGGAACTATTCTAAAGAAAATAAAAATTATCGATTTTGTTGACTGTAATCGACACATTTTCAAAATTTGCATCGGCAGTACCGCTAAAAACAAAAACTGCACTCGAAAAAACCAAGGCAATGGCAGATATTTTTGAATTGGGGCGAGTACCAAAAAACTTACAAACAGATGATGGTAAAGAATTTTTCAACAAAAACTTTGAAAAATTAATGCATAAATACTATATTAATCACTACTCAACATATAGCAGTATGAAAGCATCAATTGTAGAACGATTTAATAGAACATTAAAAAGAATGATGTGGAAAGAATTTAGCTGTAATGGTTCATATAAGTGGATTGATATACACAAAGATTTAGTTAATGCATACAATAAAAAATTTCATCGCACAATTAAAATGTCTTCTATTAAAGTCAACGCAACAAATTAGGAAAAGCTGCTTAATACAGTATACAGTCATTTGCAGATGTACAAAATGTCGAAATTTAATGTAGGAGATCATGTTCATCCTGCAACATACATATTAGAAGATTATCTTGGTAATTCTATTAAAGGTGGATTCTATACTGATGAATTTTCAAAAACCAGATTTCCAAATACATATCTAGTTGAAAAGGCTCTCAAAACTAAAGCGACGGAAGTATATGTTAAATGGCTAGGATTTTCAGATCAACACAATTCTTGGATATGTAAAGATGAAATATTATAGTTGGAAAAATATTAAATCACCAACAACATCATATCAAGAACAATAATAGCATTAATATTAAGAAACTAATGTTAATTTTAAAATAAGAAAATGAAATAAATATGTAAATTATGCTTATAAACCATACTGTGTACTAAACTTTATTTAATTGTAATCAGCCTGTTATAATCTCAACAACACTTACTCTGAGCTCTAACTCATCAGAATTACCTGCTAGTTACTTTCCTCCTATTGAATTACATGGTGCATATGAGTGTGCTCTAACTGATTTTCATTCATACAACAGTATTCCAAATGTAGACACTTACAACAATATGTTTAATATATTAGAACATAAAATTGAAATACCAATTGGATCTTACGAATTAAATGATATAATTGATTTTATAGAAGAGCAATACAAACGACTTTGTCCAGCAAATAAGATTTTTATTGAAGCCAATAACAACACAATGCAAGTTAAAGTTAAAAGTTTCAAGGATCCTGTATATTTTAATAAAGACAACACAACTGGAAAACTTTTAGGATTCAATAGCAAAATCCTAACACCAAACAAATATTATTACTCAGATCTTCCAGTTAATATTTTTAAAGTGAATCTCTTGCGAATTGAAAGTAGTATCGCTATTAACACATACATGAATAACTCCAAATCACATACACTTCAAGAATTTCCGATAAATGTGCCTCCAGGCTATAAAATAGATAAGGTTCCAAGAAATCTCATCTATTTACCTGTGAACACCAGAGAGATAAGTTCACTAGCGCTGCGCGTACTTGATCAACACAGTGATTTAATTAATTTCCGAGGAGAGGAAATTACAATACGAATACATTTAAGGTCAACTAAATAATGCTAATATAGAACACAAATACATTAAAAAATATAGCAGCAAGAACAAAAACAACATTAAAGCGAACAGCGCAACAAAAAGCTCTAACAACATCAAATAAAAATTTTCTGAAGTCATTGAATTTGAAATTAAAAAAAAAATGAGTTCAATAATAGATGTCTTAGATAAACCTTTGTCTGATGAAAATATAATCAAGAAGGACTATCATACATATGTACCATACTAACAGTCTTACAACAATAATGGTGAAATTAGAATTCCAATACAAAATCAAGATTTGTACGTGCTACCCAGTGAGAGCTACATTTATGTGGAGGGGTCTGTTGCCGATGATAATAAGACCAAATCTTCATCATCTTCGGAGAACTTTATATTAAAAAACAACTTTGTGGCATATTTGTTTGATGAAATTCGCTATGAGCTCAATGGAATTGAAATTGATCATACAAGATATTTAGGAGCCACAAGCACCATAAAAAATTTGGTTTTTATGTCACCAACTGAAAGCAACGTGATGCAAAATGCTGGATGGAACAAAATTGACAATGTCACTCTTGTAAATGGATTTTTCAATTTCTATGTACCTCTAAAAATGGTTCTAGGATTCGCTGAAGACTACAACAAAGTTATACTAAATGGAAAACATGAATTAATACTCTTGAACAATAAGAACGATGAAGATATTGTACGCTCTAGTGTTTCTACTGAAAAAGCTAAACTTACAATTTCACCCATCTCATGGAGAATCCCACATGTACAATTATCGAACTTTAGCAAATTGAATATGATAAAAATTATTAATAATGGTGCTTCTATACCTATGGCATTTTGCAGTTGGGATTGTCATATTAATCCACAATTAAACATAGGAACTAGCCATATTTGGAATGTTGAACTGGCTGCAAATAGAGAACGCCCACGTTTTGTATTGATTGCTTTTCAACAAGAAAATAAGTTTGTTCATTGTGATTTGACTAATTTAAAAGTACATTTAAATTCAGTCTCATATCCATATGATGATCTTAACATAAAGTTCAAAAATTAACGATATGCAATTCTATATGATATGTATATAAGATTTCGGCAAAGCTATTATATGAAAGAATCTCAACCGCTTCTAACTGCACCAGAGTTTAAGACAAAAGCTCCTATTATTGTAGTAGATGTCAGTCATCAGAATGAATCACTCAATAATGGACCGATTGATATACAAATAGAATTTCAAGCAGCAACTAATATTGCAGAAAAGACAACAGCTTACTGCATTCTTATTCATGATCGTATAATAGAATATATAGCTATCAAAGGACAAGTTCGAAAAGTCTTATAAATTGAGAAATATGGATAACAACATAATTTTTATAGACGTACAAGGTTTCAAGAGTAATTCAAATGATTTCATCGCAAAAGAAGTAGCGATTGTTTTCATCAATTATGAATATAACCATTTCATTATAAAATCCCCATTTGATTTCAAATGGTTATCAATAAAAAAGCAAAAAGAAGCAAAGTGGCTAACAAATAACTATCATCACCTAAACTGGACTGATGGATCAGTTTCATTTCAAAGCGTTTGCAATTTTTTTAAAAGCCAACGAAAGATGTTCAAAGATTTATGTAAAAGGTGAAAAAAATAGACGATGTTTGGAAAAAATGTTACACGGAAAAATTTCTAACGTTGACTTTATAGGCTACATCAACTTTAAGCAATTTTAAATTAAATATAGGAAATATTTCTATTATTAGTTACTATTACTTTAGAGTATGTATCTTCAGGAATTCAGCTTTACTTAAAAGAGAAAATCCTCTCAAACTTTTAAGTAAATGCAAATGACAATTAAAACGTTTTTTTAATTTCAAATAAAAAAAACTGAAGATATTTCACATCTATACACACCAACATCAGTGTGACCGTTGAGAAATTTCAAAAAGTGGCACGAAAAGGGGATTTAAGAATTAAAAGTGGCACAAACAAGTAAGAGTGCTATATTCGGCTGTGCCGAATCTTATATACCCTTTACCAAAGTGCGTTTATGTAGTATAGAGATACATAAATAAGCACAGAGATATGCAGGTACATAGATATTAATTTTGTGAAAAAATTCATACTTTTTTCTCTAGTGCAATTTTTAGGTTTTTGGCACTATGTTTAATTTGGTGGGTTTTAAATTTTGGCGATTTATTTTGTTTTGCTGATTTTTTTAGTTTTGGCGATTTTTTTCATATAGGCAATTTTTTTTTGGCCTTGAAAATTTTTTTCTGTTTTTGGCGTTTTTTAATTTTGGTGACTTTTTTCCCTCTGGCAATTTTTTTGATTTTGAAAATTTTTTTCATTTAGGCGATTTTTTTATTTTTTTTGGAGATTTTGTTTCATATAGGCGATTTTTTTCAGTTTTTGGTGTTTTTATTTCTTTTATGCATTTTTTTTAGTTTTGACACTTTTTTCTCGTTTTGGCGATTTTTTTCGGTTTTTGCGATTTTATTTCGTTTTGGCGATTTTTTTGATTTTGCCGATTTTTTTTCATATAAGCGATTTTTTTTTAATTTTTGGGGATTTTTGTTCATATAGCATTTTTTTTGTTTTGGCGATTATTGCGGATTTTTTCATTGCGGGAATTTTTTTTGTTTTGACACTTTTTTCTCGTTTTGGCGATTTTTTCGGTTTTTTTAATTTTGGCGATTTTTTTTTTCGTTTTGGCATTTCTTTTGATTTTGTCGATTTTTTTTTCATATAAGCGATTTTTTTAATTTTTGGCGATTTTTTTCACATAGGCAATTTTTTTTTGTTTTGGCGATTTTTTTCAGTGTTTGGCGTTTTTTTTCATTTTGGCGTTTTATTTTCTTTTTGGCGATTTTTTTATTTTGGCGATTTTTTTCATATAGGCGATTTTTTTTTTAATTTTTGGCGATTTTTGTTCATATAATCATTTTTTTTTGTTTTGGCGATTTTCGCGGTTTTTGGCGTTTTTTTGTCATTGTGGAAATTTATTTTTAGTTTTGACACGTTTTTCTCGTTTTGGCGATTTTTTTCGGTTTTTAGCGTTTTTTTTTTAATTTTAGCGTTTTTTTTTTTCATTTTGGCGATTTTTTTCGTTTTGGCGATTTTTTTTTAATTTTTGGCGATTTTATAATTTTTTGATTTTTTAGTTTTACCGTTTTTGAAAATTTGAACAGTTTAGCTTTTACGGTTTCCAAGATATAGCAATTTGTTAAAATTACATAGTCAAAATTGCATTAACTGATGGACCACCCTTTACTTTAAATTTTTTTAATTTCAGTATTAATTGTTGTAGCCTATATAAAAATACACAATTTTACAAATTTCAAGTGTCAATATGCATATGTACATACATAATACAATTGCATGTATATTACATGGGATTTTAAAATTTTCGTCGCTCATTTTGGAACACCCTTTAATTTTTAGCATTTATATATTTGTTGTTGTAGCGACCCAAGTTCTACATACACTGTCCAAATTTCAGACCCGTAGCTTTTACCGTTCCTGAGAAAAGAGCCTTCTTCCTAAAACATGAAATATGTTTAATTATTAGAAAAAAAGTTAAAGTTGTCCAACCCTGGAAACGTTTTTTTATTTTGTTAAGTGTTAAAAAAATTTTTTTTTCATTATAAATACCAATTTTCTTCATACCGAAGTATAAAATAAGTTAATTTAATAAAAAAGTAATAAAAACTTGTTTTCGGTAGTTATTTTCTATGGGAAAATAGAGTTTGAGTTTTCCAGCTCTGAAACCGTCTGCCCGATTTTGCTGATTTTCAATAGCAAAATTTTTCGGAAAATTTCTGACACACCAGTCCAAGAACGAAGTCTCTAGCTCTTCTGGGAGCTTGGGAAAACCGATTTCACGTACAGACAGACGGACAGACGGACAGACGGACATCGCTTGTTCGTCTTCCCTATGCATAAGGATCTAGAATATATATACTTTATGTGTCGCTTATTAATATTCTAGAAATTACAAACGGAATGACAAACCTATATATACCCTTTTACCATTTTTTGGTAAAGGGTATAAAAAGGGGATTTTTATCACAAAAGAGGCAACTACCTTAGGAACAAAAATTTAAAGTCTAAACACGATTTTGAATTAATTTCATTCATTTTACTATATATTAAATTATATTTACAAGTGATATTGTAGAAGCAACGAAACCATTATAAATTTATAGATAAAAAACTAAATAACAATTCATGAATAAGAAATAACGTAATATATTTGTTTGACATGGGATGACAAATATAAAAAACAACACTCATATTTATTTGGTGCAAATGCCGATTTAACGAAAACATAACCTCCTCTGGTTTCATTTGCTAGCCATAACGTTTAAAAATTGATCATTATTAACATTATAAAGCTGTCATTTATTATACTTTGACATAAAGTGCTTTGACCCAGAAATACATACCAAGGTGTATATAATCAGGTAGCAGTGCTACTTCAGCTGATAATTTTTTGCTCTATGTGATTTATAGCTGACGAATGTCTAAAGCTTCGATTTGTTTTGGTTTAGGTACAATTATTACACGTAAATGCCTATAAATACGCAGATGAAAATTATAACATGCCTTCTATAAACTGGCAGTAAGTTTTTTTCTTATAACTCAACCTTATTTTGACTCAATGCTAAAAGTTTTTGTAGTTTGAATTACAGTTAAATTATGGAAAACAAGGCAAAAATCATTTTTTTATACGGAATTTGATTGTTTCACATTAAAAATGGCAAATATACGCGAACTTTTTTTTCCGAAAGTACTGATTATTTCTCTTAAATTATATTATTTTTTAAGTATTATTTGATTTTAGTCATTGTTAACTTTCAAGAACTAACAACATATTTATATAAATTAACAACGACGCAAATCCAATAATCCTTAAAAAATAATAGAATTTTTGTTAATACAAGTAGTACCTGCTATGGAAATGCTAAAAAATCGTTGTATGTTGAAATAACGCATTGCTGATGATTGGAAACGGCTTGAAAAAATCTTTCAAATGATGTAATTTACGAAAATATGCACAAAAAAAATAAAAAATAGGGCTTTTTACAGACGGTGCAGCTCATGAACGGTCATCGCTAGACCCGATATATAAAGACCAATCTTTGATTTGGGAGGGGTTACAAAAACTTTTTTTCAGTGAGTCGGTCCAATTTATGTATATAATCTTACAATCCGTGCATCTCAAATTGATTTTTATTCACATATCTAATTCAGTCAGAGGAATATTGATTAAACATTTTATTAGGTTTGAAAATTTAGGAACAAATTCAGAGACAGTTGATTATTTCTTTTAATCAACTGAAACTTTGATGCAAACAGTTCACCTTTCGTATAAGTTGAGATAAAAAAAATAATTTGTCATAAGAAATTATGCTTACCCAGCTAAAAAAATTATATATGGTCCATATATTTTTAATATATGAATGTATATAACTATATATGAATATGTATGAATTCATGCACGGAAATATATGGGATTATACATGGCTAAACTATTATATATGAACGAATATATGGACTAATATATGAAATGTATTATAACATATGAGCTCATATATGAAAATTTAATTATGAAGCTCTTCATATTCATTTAATATATCAAAAAATCAAAAGGATAATCCAGTCATTAAAATAACAAAATTCTCTAGATAAAAAACAAAGTTCATATTACTGTATTGCAAACTATTGTTAGAGGGATTTTTTTTGTTTTCTAATTAATTGCATTAGTTTTTAATCTGATTTCTTAAGTTTTGATGAATCAAATGACTTTTAGTTCGTTTTGAATTATTTGTCCAAACCAATGTTTCATTAAATACAACTTCTCTCTCAGGCTTAAAAAAATTTAATTTATGGCATAGCAGTGCGCTTTTGTGAATCAAGAATCATGAATATGAACTTTGCATAATGTGGAGGGAATTTACACATACATGTATGAAAATGTATAAATATATATAATCATATATGCCCATATACCCACAAATCCCTATGGCTACATATTACGTCAACAACCCTACCTACCCAAATCCCGAACAGACTTAAACTCCTACATACATACAAACATACAGATTCCCCCGGTTACATATTACTAGAATACCTCGCCCCCTCATAAATCACGATCAGTCTTAAGCTCCTACAGAAATATATATATTCCAATTACTAGAGAAATACATACACCCAGGCATACAGACGATCCATCTACCTCCACAACACCCCAACCCACCTCAAATCACGATCAGCATTAAATTCTCACAGGCATACATACATACATGTAATCGATCTACCTCTACTGCACCCCCGCCCCCTGCTTATCACAACCTCGATTAAATTCCTGCAGACATATACATCCACAAACTCCTACGGTTACATATTACAACACCTACAAGCACCCATCGACCCGAATCACAGACTACCAACACCTACATTAGCAGTAGAAAATAATAATCATGTTTTGTCGTCGGCATTTGAAAAAAATAAAAATGTGTTTTCCCGTCGGCATTTGAAAATAATAATAATCATGTATTGCCGTTGGCATTAAGAAAAATTATCATGCATTGCCGTAGGCATTAGGAAAAAATTAATAATCACTATTTCACCATTGGTATTAGAAAAAATCATTTTCATGATTTTCCCGTCGGCATATACACTTATACTTATAAAATCCCTTAATTCACACCCACAAAAAAAATCACATATTATCATAGTAGTTGAATAGTGGATGTGCTGCCCCCATTAATTTTAATGGGGTAATAAAAATGATGTTAATTAGCCAATTAATGATGTGATAAAAAATTAATGGGGGTGTCGGCTTTGTTTGATGTGTGTGTGTTTATATTTGGTGTTTGTTTACATATTTTTTATGTGTTTATGTTTCGTCCGTCTGTCGGGCGTATTGATTTCCGTTTGGTTGTTTATATTTGGAGGCTGTCGGTGGCGCGTTAGTTTATGTTTCGTCCGTCTGTCGGGCGTATTGATTTCCGTTTGATTGTTTATATTTGGAGGTTGTCGGTGGCGCGTTAGTTTTTGTGTGTCTGTCTGTCCGTGGGAAGTTTTGGTTGTTTGATACTTGTTGATAAATTTTGTTTATATTGATTGTGTGCATGTGTGTAATGGCATCCATTCATCTATTTTTGCTATACGCTTGTTTGTCTGTCCTTCGCTGGCTGGCGTATTAATGATTAACAAAAATGAAATGAAGAAAAAATTGTTGTCAAGTAATAATTTTGGAAGAGAATAGTTTGTAATTAATTCTGATAAAGAAATATGTATGTATGTAGCTTTTTTTTGTGATCGTAGATTTATAAACATTTGTATATATCTATGTATGTATGTATGTATACACTTTTGATACATGTAGATATGTAAATACATTCAGCCATAGGAAGAAATATTTGTTTACATTAAATTTTGAGAAGTATGCATGCTCGAGATCGCTTCTATGTTGATCCTCAAACTTTTTCGCTATTTGTTTACATGAAATTTTTTGTCAAGTGGTTGATGTGAAATTATGTATACATTTTTGGTGCATGCTTCTGCTGGACATCTCAATTTTGTCTTATAGTTTTGTTTGATATACTAACAAACATACATGTATGTATATGTACATACGTACATTTAAATCTATAAACAAATGTAATAACATGATAATTTAATTTGAAATTTATTTGCTTGTGGTTTAGCTTGGTCTATATACGTATTTCAATGAAATACGTATATAGACCAAGCTAAACCACAAGCAAATAAATTTCAAATTAAAATATAATTATGACAATATGTCGAATAATAAACTTCTTAAATAACATGATAATGTTTTTTTAAATTCTCCTTAGAAACAAATATTCGTCTGATCGATTAAATTTCCAATTGTGTTGCTAAGTATAAAACATACTGATGAAATTTGTTTATGTAACATATTAAATCTATGAGTATGTATTCGAATATGTACATATGCATGTACTATATGTACGTATGTTTGTTTATTTTTGTATACATGTCAACCACCAATACTAATTTTTGACGACAAATCTTTGTTTGACTGTATCAACTAATTTCTTTAATAATAATAATAAAACATTGGTTGATAGTGCTGAAATCATTTAATTTTTATTGAATAAATTTTAATAAAAATAATTATCTATGAAAACTGTATTATTTTTCATCTTTTTTTAATTTATAAGATTTTACGAACTTGTCCTCTTATAGGTATGTATTCAAGCAGACGATCATGAATAAGAATGCAGTAAGCTGATGTTTTGGCTGGAATGTTTGTTGCTGTTTCAAATTCAATTTTTATGTCAATTGGTCCGCTATTAAGCGTTTCGTTTTGATAACTAACATCTACTACAATAATGGGGGCATTATTCTTGAACTCTTGAGAAGTTAGGAGAGGTTGTGACTCCTTCATATAATAGTTTTGTTGAAATCTTACATACATATCATATAGAATTGCGTAGCGTTCATTTTTAAATTTTATGTTAAGATCATCATATGGATATGAAACTGAATTCAAATGTACTTTTAGATTAGTGAGATCGCAATGAACAAACTTTTTTTCTTGTTGAAATGCAATCACTACAAAACGGGGTCGCTCTCTACTTGCAGCCATCTTTACATTCCAGATGTGGCTAGTTCCTGCAGTTAATTGTGGATTTACATGACAATCCCAACTGCGGAATGCTATTGGTATAGATGCAGCATTGTTTATAATTTTAATCATATTCAATTTACTATGATCGGATAAGTGTACATGGGGAATTCTCCATGAGATTAACGAAATTGTAAGTTTTGGTTTGTCAGTAGAAGTGCTCGAATGTACAAGATCTTCATCACTCTTGTTGCGCATGAGTATTAACTCATGTTTACCATTTAAAATTATTTTATTATAGTCTTCGGCAAAGCCTAAGAACATTTTAAGTGGAGCATAGAAATTAAAATATCCATTTTCAATATTCAAATTATCAATTTTGTTCCATCCAGCATTTTGCATAACAGTGCTTTCCGTTGGTGATAAAGAAATCAGATTTTTTATGGTGCTTGTCTGTCCTAAATGCCTTGTATGATCAATTTCAATACCATTAAGTTCATAACGGATTTCATCAAAGAGATACGCTACAAAGTTGTTTTTTAATTTAAAGCTTAAATTAGAGGATTTTGGGCTCTTATCATCTACAATACATCCTTCCACATATATATAACTTTCACTGGGCAATACGTACAAATCTTGATTTTGTATTGAAATACGAATTTCGTCATTATTGTTATATGATTGTAGATATGGTACATATGTGTGATAGTCTTTTTTGATTATACTCTCATCAGATAATGGCTTATCTAGTACATCCATTATTGAATTCATTTTTTCGTTTTCAATTTTAAATTTAACGACTTGAGAAAGTTTTGATTTGATTTGGTTAGATTTTTTCGTTGGACTGATCTCTTCAACTGCCGGTTAGGTTCTGATATAGTTTTAGAATTAAATGCAGCTTTAGTCTTTGATATGTTTGTGTTATATATTATCATTATTTAGTTGGTCTCAAATGTATGCGAATGGTTATTTCCTCTCCTCGAAAATTTATTAGGTCACCGTGCTGATCAACAACGCGTAGAGCAAGTGAACTAATCTCTTGAGAGTTAACTGGTAAATAAATCAGATTTCTAGGGATTTCATCTATTTTATAGCCTGGAGGAACATTAATCGGAAATTCATGTAGTGTATGTGCCTTGGAATTGTTCATGTATGTATTAACAGCGATACTGCTTTCAACTCGCAAGAGATTTACCTTAAATATATTGACTGGAAGATCTGAGTAATGATCATGGTTTGGAGTCAAGATTTTAGTATTAAATCCCAAAAGTTTTCCAATTGTATTTTCTTTATTAAAATCTATTACATCTTTAGAGCTGTTAATTTTAAATTGCATTGTATTGTTATTAGCTTCTATTCGAATTTTATTTGTCGGACTGCAGTCTTTATATTGCTTATCTAAGTAATCAACTATATCATTTAATTCATAAGATCCAATTGGTATTTTAATTACATGTTCTCCTATGTGAAATATATTGTTATAGACGTCTACATTCGGTATGCTATTATATGAATGAAAAGCAGTTAAAGCGCACTCATAACCACCATTTAACTCTATAGGAGGAAAGTAATTTGCAGATAACTCTGATGAGTTAGAGCTCAAAGTAAGTGTTATTGACATTATGACGATCTGATTGCAAATAAATAAAAGCTTACTGTAATGTTGTTTATAAAAACGATTTATTTTTTATTTTAAATATATATTATTACATTATGTGCTAAATATAAGTAATGTTGTTGTTGTTGTTGTTGTTGTTTTACTCCAACTACAATATATCATCTTTACTTATCCAAGAATTATGTTGACTAGAAAACCCCAACCATTTAACATATGCCTCCTCTCGTTTAGTTTTAAGAACTTTTTCAACCAGATATGTATTGGGATATCTAGTTTTTGAAAGTTCTTCTTCATAGAATCCACCTTCAATAGGATTTCCGAGATAATCTTCTAATATGTATGTTGTAGGATATGTATTTTGAACTCTTTTAATTGTGAAAATTTCTGTTGTCCAGTTTGGTGTATAGCCCTTTTCAAAAGTATGCTTATATTTGCTTATACGTACATGATCTCCTACATTAAATTTAGACATTTTAAACATCTTTAAATTACTATATACTGTATTTAACAACATTTTCTCATTTGTTGAGTTGACTTTAATAGGAGACATTTTAATTGTGCGATGAAATTTGTTATTATATGCATAAAGTAAACCTTTATACATATCAATCCACTTATATGAACCATTATAGCTAAATTCTTTCCACATCATCCCTTTCAATGTTCTATTAAATCGTTCTACTATTGATGCTTTCATGCTGCTATATGTTGAGTAGTGATTAATGTTGTATTTCTGCATTAATTTTCCAAAGTGTGTATTGAAAAATTCTTTACCATCATCCGTTTGCAAGTTTTTTGGAACTCGTCCTAATTGAAAAATATTTTCCATTGCTTTGCTTGTTTCGAGTGCAGTTTTCGTTTTCAGCGGTACTGCCCATGCAAATTTTGAGAATGTGTCAATTACAGTGAGCAAAAATCGATAATTTCTATTTTTCGATGAATAACTACCCATTTCAACTAGATCAGCTTGCCAAAGATCATCTAATCCTTTCATCACAACTCTACGGCGTACAAAAATTTTTCGGGCTTGCTTATGGAGTTCGTCAACTAAGTTTCTTTTTGGAGACATTGAGTAGTTTTACGGATTTGTGGGGGAGTGTTGTGATATAGTTGATGCACTTTCAGCTATTGATGCAAACATGTAATTTTCTAATCTATAAATTTTCTCATTCAGCAGTTCAATTTGTTCTTCAAATGATGATTTAATTTTTAAAATGGTTTTTTCAATTTTATAATTATCTTCTATCTGTAATTTTATTTCTCTTTGTAATTCCTCGATCTGTACTTGAATATTTTCTTGAATTAGATTATTGTCTTCCTTGAAGTTATTTAATAATTGGACTTCTAGTTTTTCGATTTGAGTTTGCAGAAACAATTTACTGACAGCATCGTTTTCCTCCAGAGCTTTTGCAACATTTTTGATCCTTTTGTTTTTGACATCAATGTTGTTGTTCGTATCCATAACGAACCCCAACAGTTTAGGTGCATTTTTAATAGAAATTATATCACTAGTATCGTTTAGGTAATGACCAAACTTATCAACAGACATACTTCATACATATGTAAATACTTTATTAGAGTTAATGTATTATATTCGCTTCACGTAATTCTTCAATAATTGATACAATCTCGTTGTTGTGATTAGTATGACCTGCACCTTGTGATGCAATCAGTAGTCGAAGACGATCTACTAACTCATTGGGATCATCCCAATATATATAGTTTTGTTTTCGAGGGTTAAGGTGCATCATTCCATCGCCTTTATAATTAGGAATTGCTGCATTTGCTACTGCACTACTCTTCTGAGTATTTTCTTTAAATATTTTTTGAATTATATGCTTATATTTATAACCTCTCGTCCCCTTGATCTGACCATCAGGATTATAGTCTCTCCTGCATGCATTAGTTGTAATTAAAATTTTTTTGTAGATTTCAAGTTCAAATTTGTCATAGTTTTTGGTTTTTTATGAAACATTAAAGAAAACAAACCAGGTGTTAGAGCCCATCTTTGACCACCAACTTGAATTTTATCTTCATTTAGCTCAATGTTACTACTACCAAATTTCCATTCGTTATTGTAATCTCTATGTGGACCATAGTAAGTATCTAATTCATTTCTCGCTTCCAAGAGTGCTAAGTCTGTACAACTCTCTTCAGTGTTGGAAGTCTGTGAGTAAAACTCATCTTCATCCTTTCCACTGTCGTCATTAAATAATATGGTGTTATCCAATATTGTTCCTTCTACAAGTTTCTTTGGTGTACTTGTCTCTACCTTCACTGATGTTTTCAAGGAATTTAAAGTTTTGTTATTCTCAAGTTTTGTTTGGAATTTACTTTCTTCTTTCTTGGGGATTATTTCACTATTTTTAGAACTATTTATAAATTCTTTGAGAGGTTCTGTTATAGGTTTAAATGTATCTCTTAGTTGTTCAAGTGTATCTATTTCACCAGATTTTATACTACGGAGCTTTTTCTTCAAGACATTTCTTGTTGTAACCAGCTCTCTTAAAACTTTCTCATTCATGTTTAGTAGCGTCATATATCAGATCACTTATCAGGGGTCAGATCAGTTATCAGGTATCAGATCAGTTATAAGATCAGTTATTAGGTATTAAAACAGGTTATCAGACCAGTTAACAGGTATCAGAACAGCTTATCAGACCAGTTAACAGGTATCAGAACAGGTTATCAGACCAGTTAACAGGTATCAGAACAGCTTATCAGACCAGTAAACAGGTATCAGAACAGGTTAACAGATCACTTATCAGGTACAGGAACAGGTATCAGAACAGCTTATCAGACCAGTTAACAGGTATCAGAACAGGTTATCAGACCAGTTAACAGATATCAGATCACTTATCAGTTACAGGAACAGGTTATCAGATCAGTTATCAGGTATCAGAACAGGTTATCAGATCAGGTATCAGAAGAGATATCTGATCAGTTTATCAGTTAATGTTATCAGACCGGTATTATTAGGTTGCTGATCAGATTATCAGATCAGATTTTATGTGTCTGACCAATTATAAAAATAGATGTATGAAGTTTAAAGCCAGATTAAGAACTAAAGACTACCTTTTATGTGAAGTAATTTATATTGTTATGAAATAGTCAAATTGTTTTCTGTAACGACCATTGTTTAGTTCATTATCTTTGCTTATCATCAAAAATCCATATTTATCCTTCCAACACTCTCGACAAATTTCTTGAAACTTCACAAAATTCATATCGCTTGCCACATGATCACTATAAACATGCTTCATATTTTTCTCATCTTGTTTAAACATTATAATTACATTAGCATTGTCTCTTATCAAATGTTTTGGAATTCTGGTATACGTTTGACATAAGTAAAATGAATCAACATTTTTATGTCGTCCCATACAAAAATATGCACGTATATTATTTTGCTTTTCGCATGCAACATCGTCAAATATCATAATTGAATTGCTTTTAGCTTCATTAGGGGAAATAACGGATTCATTATCTGTAAATGTGTAATATCCCATTCCTTTTATTGGTAAAATTAAATTTCTCAGGTATTCATATTTCGGCTGATATAACGATTTTGAATATAAATAGATGTTTTTAAACTTGAGTCCATTAGGACTTTCTATCAAGCTAATCATAATATTAGTCTTTCCACAATTTGATGGGCCAACTATTAGAGCACGAATAGAATTTGGTAAGAGGGAACTATGCTTTATTTTTGAGCTAATGTTTGATGAAGCATCAACATTACGGATTAAAATATTTTTATGTTGTTTTACTAACTGCATTTTTGTTACTAAATGCAATTCATAAATACTACCTTTTATTATAGAAAAAAATAAAATAATATGGTTATACGATATCGGAAATCATTTAGTCATAACAAAACTGTCATTGGAGAAGGTTTAGTTAACAATATAATAAACTCTCTACCTGTTGAACTTCATCTTCCTGGATATCAGTACTGTGGACCTGGAACAAAACTACAAAAACGTTTACGTAGAGGTGATAAAGGAATTAATATATTGGATTTCGCTTGTAAAGAGCACGACATTGCTTATTCTCAAAATAAGGATTTAAGTACTAGACATAAAGCTGATAAAATACTTGAAAACAAAGCTTGGAACCGAGTTCTTTCAAAAGATAGCACTGTCACAGAAAAATTATTTGCATATATGGTTACTAACGCGATGAAAGCTAAAACAAAATTTGGTATGGGTGTGGAGAAAAAGCAAAATAAAAAAAATAGTTTAAATGCTAAAAAGCTGTTTAGCACATCAATTAGAGCTGCATCAAAAATGTTGCAGAAGAAAAAACCGTTGGATATTAACTCAGCCATTAAAATTGCACGAAAAACTATTAACAGTTCTTTGAAGGGGAAAAAATCACAAATTATAGCACCACGTATAATACGTGTTCCAAAAATTGGTGGTTTTTTGCCATTAATTCCAATTTTAACCGCTCTAGGAGCAATTGGTAGTCTAGCGACTGGAGGTGCTGCTATAGCGAAGACTGTAAATGCAACAAAAAATGCAAAAAGACAACTTGAGGAAGCTGCTAGACATAATAGAGCGATAGAATCTATAGCGGTAGGTGAAGGACTTTTCCTCAAACCATATAAGAAAGGTTATGGTTTGATTTGTAAAGAAAATTCAAAAAACTAATACAAATGCTGCCCACTAGACCATTGACCGATGTTGATCTAAAAAATTTTTCATCAAAAATTCCATACTTTAGAGGAGTTTATATGTTGAACACTCTACCAAAGCGTGCGAGGAAAAAAGAATGTGGAATAATCAATTTAGATGTGGCAACAGGACTCGGCACACATTGGGTAGCATATTTTAAAAACAATAAAGAAATAGAATATTTCGATAGCTTTGGAAACTTACAACCTCCTGCAGAAGTGATCAAATATCTGGGTAAAAATATAAGATACAACTATAATCAATACCAGAAGTTTAATACATTTAATTGTGGTCATTTATGCCTTCAATATCTTTATGAAATAAATAAAAAGACTACAATTTAAAATTAAATAATGTATATAAAATTTTGTTTTATTAGTTGCAAAATATATATGTATGTATACAATAAATTTACATTACTGCCAAATTGGGTATTGGCCATTTGAGATCAAAAACTCCTCCACCTCTTCCTTATACAAAATTAAATTTCGTTCCCCTTGTCTTTGTACACAGAATGTACCATCTGAGAGGTGGTTGAGCTCCTCATCCGATAGGGAGTTGTACCTGTTTGGTAAGAACATGAAGTGATCCTCCATTTCTATCTTCACAGTTGCCCCGTATTTCGTCGTTGTCCTCTGGGCAGTAACAATCCGATATTTCTTTGAAATATCTAAGTCCTTGATATGGATCAAGGACTTGTTGTTCAATGAACTAAACTTTTTAATTAGATTTTGGGAAGAGTCCATTTTAAGTTCTTTTGTCTTCGAGTATTTTACTAATATTGATATTAAATGTAGATTCGATGAATCTAAGAAGTCTACTTGAAAATACTTGTTGTGAAATAGTGAATATGTCTATGTGGAGCGATTAGATGTAGAAAGAGACAGAAAGAGAGAGAGAGAGAAAATAGCAATTGTAATCGACAATTTATATGTATCATTGTGAAATCAAAATTTTAACACAATATCAAATAGTCATTCATTACGTTAAGAACTTAACCATGAAATCTCTAGTAGAACAATTTCTTAAGGAATATGAAATATGTTTAATGCACGAACATAAGGATGCAGTACTATGTTTTCTTCACATGCTTAAAGAAAACGAAGACTTTGGTGTGGAGGATAATAATGATGCAGAACACTTTTCTTGTTGTCCTTGGTACAGCTCAGATTGTATAGAAGGACCAGACACGTGCAGATGCACGATTTATAATATAAGAAAAATCAATGTAATAAATTTAATCAATTCATATACGTTTATTTTTAATACCAAAAATTCAATAAAAGTATAAATAAAATGTTAATAAAATTCTTTCTTTTAGTTTTTAAAGATTATATCAAAAAGACAAAGTAAAAAAGTTATTAAACTAAACTATATGTATGTATGTATATATTTATGTATATATTTATATTTTTAACAATTTGTTTCCTTAATAATATTATTTATAAGCTAAAAAATTTTGGTTTTATAACTAGATGTTAAACCATATAGATATATATAAAATATGTTTATTTTTTTCACAAATTTCAACCTTCTTCAAGTTTATCAATTTCCATTAATAGCATATCTAATTCATAATGGGGATTAGTTTCCTCGATTTGATAATGATAATACGCAAATGTATTAATACCATCAGGTTTAACTTTTCTTTTGTCATCTTCAAAGCTTAAAATTACTTTTTTTAGTTCACTAGTATAAATTTGATGTACTTTTGACTTAAATGTTAGTATATTATCATATATTATAGACTTCTTAAACAAACAATTTTTATAAGTTGATAAACTATACTTATCAAGAATACATTTCTTTACTCCTTTAGATTTTTTAGTATCATTTTCATACTGGACGCTAAAAGAATACATTTTAGATCTCAATCCCACAAACTCTTTCATAACCTTTCCACAATTCTCATCCTTCATCATTCCCAACACCTTCTTGTTTAGACGAGGGAAACCATATTTGTTATCCTCAGGGTAATCAGAAGTATCAAATTCTTGTATTAAGTCACTTTTTATATCAATATAAAAGTCATCCGTTTTTATGGTATATATGAATGAATCTGTATCCATATAATTAAGAGATAAATTTGATTTGAATTTGGGTTGCATATACCTGTAATGGAAATCGTACATTTTCCATTTAGAGAGCTCCAAGACACAAAATCCTAAATATATGGGCTTATTATAATATGTCTTGTCTCTATTCATTTCTATTGCAACCATATCGTCTGAAAATATAGACAAGCTGTGAAAATTAGCTTTGGATATCCACTCTTGAGCTCCTAAGCGGTTTCGGTTCGATCTATTCCAGTTTGTTATTATTCGTACATCTTTTCTTTTGTCCACATTCTCCATGGTTTTGCCATATACTGCGTTATTAAGTAGTTTAAAGAAACTCTTTTCAAAATCATTTTTGGCGACAGCTCTGTGTTGAGTATTTAAATCAATATAATCTTTTAACCATGGAGATTGTTTAAAAGTGAGAATGCGATGAATTTTCCTTAGAACTAAACCATATTCCAAACATTGCTTAAGAACTCTGTAGTGTATTACATAGGAATTTTTCACAGAGAAATCGGTTATCAACTTCTTTTGTCTTGCTCCTAAAGGTTCTTTATTTTCAGGACAAAAAGGTAGATCATTATGTGATTCATGTAAATAAGAAGGATATTCTAAAGTTACTTCATATACATAACCATCATTTGAATTATCTTCTATATATCTAGGATCAAGATTAAGTTCTTCACTTGTCAACCATCTAAATCCTCCATAAGGAAGATACTCTGACATGGCCCAGCCGTACAGATTATTTGCGTCTAAATATATTAGAAATTCTGAGGGCTTGTCTTTATCAAAATCCTCTAGATATTTATTATTGGCTTTGGAATACCTTTTAACACATTGTACAAGTCCACCACGTATACCTTTTTTAAAGAAATTGTACATATCTATATCAGTTAATAACTCTAATTTAATATTTGTGTACTTCAGCATAGCATCCCATGATAGTCCTGGAGCAGTATAGTAGTGACAAGGATCTAAGTTGTAAATTCCTTTACAAACACTTCGGAAGTTTTCAAATATATCAGTTAATAATAGTACATCTGATTTCAAATATAATTATAAATAATCACGAAGAGTTTTGCAATTGAAAGTATGCCAGACATCTCTGGCGTGAGCGTAATCTTCAATCGAACATTCTTTATTATTGAGTTTATTAAAGAAGTCTTCCCTAGACGGGAGGCGAGATTCATTAAGCTTTTCAAATGAATCAAGATATTCATACGGAAAAATACCCTTTTTTCGTATAAGATCGAACTCTGTTTTGGTTTTAAACTGATTTCTAACTGTACAGAAATCACTGTCCGAAAGATTTTTAGCTAAGGATTCTAAACTGTGAGGCATAAAGCGAAATGTATCAAGAAATCTGAGTTCAAGATTGAATTTATCGGGCATTTTAATAAATTGTGATAAAGATATGTACAATTCTTTATTAAGCGGAATGACTTTCAAATTATTTTCAATTTGACCTAACTCCTTCACAAACAGGTGGGAGTCATAGCATGAGTAGTTGTGGAAATATATTGGTATAAACTTAGGGACTTGATAATTTAAGTTACAACTTCTGTGCGCCGCTCCTCTAAATTTGCCACTTATGTGACAGTGATCTCTCACGCGATCACTATTTAAATATTTTTCACATATATGACAAATCTGAGCATTTTGAAATGATACTAATTCTTCAGGAGTTAGAGTATCCATAAGATTTATTTTTGAGAGATAATTATTATAGATTTCCTGACAGTCTCTATTCAAAAATTTAACGAATTTAACTGAAGCATCTTTTCCTGTATAAATTACTAGCTTATCTAACTTATTATTATGTTTACATTTAATTTGATAGCTAAATGAGCAAGGAATATGTTTCTGAATATATTTAGTCTTATCACTTACACTAGTTTCTATTTTTTCTAGGACACATTCGAAATCTGCATAAATTACAAAAGGGACGTCTATTTTCCTTTGATAATCTTTGAAATTTAGTGTTGAATTTTCAGGTGCCGGCAGCTTCGTTACAACTTTACCACACTCCATTTTGTGTTGAGCCATTGTATATTCTTGATGGGTGTATTGTAAACAACTGTTACAAAATAATAGTTTACTACAATGTTTGGTTGTCTGTCGTTTCAAAAGTCTTAAAAAATAAAATCAATAAATAAATTATACAAATCTGTGTATATGTATAAATATTTTTACTTACTTTGAAATATCATTTATAAAGATGTAATGAAACCGCTCAGCATTTTCTAATAACATTAAGTTAACATGATTTTGTTTCTCTTCTCTTGTGTTGTAATATGGGCCAACTATTTCATCGGTTTCTTCATCGTAACCAAATACATTTACGCTAATATTGATATTTCTTTCCTCAAATATTCTTATATCATGTAACTTTAAGGGGAAGTTTAAGAATGAAAAATCTATTGTAAAATTATTTTCTAAAGTGATTTTATTGGAATCAATATCGTCGATGTTATAAGAGCTGCACCGTTCTTTATGTGTAATTGTTGAAGTACTTATTGCTGCAATTAACGCCCACTTGAAGCAGTAACTGTCATCGTTTTCAATATTGATGCATGCGCATCGATTAGCAAGCTTTGCAGGCGAACTTATCCAATATGATCCTTTTACCAATGACGATTTATTAATATTTATTTCCATACGAACAATTCGAATTAATGTCCAACCAGAATCTCTCTCCTGAAATTCTGACATTTTGTTCTGTATTTCAACAATTTGTTTCCCAACAACTTCATTAATATCATCTCCTCTACATAATAAGCTCATTTTTGCTCTATGTGAAATATTTGTTATTTGCATATCTTCGTCAACGATTTTCATATATTCACCAATAAGCGTAATCATAAACTTTATGATATTATGTTTTAGCAAACTGTTTTCAAGTCTTTCCCTTACAACATCTTTGTTATCATCAATAAACCTTTCAAAAATAATATCATCTTTTTTATTGGGAATTCCGTATATTGCTATTTTATTTTTGAAGGCCCTGTTTATATTATAATATCTGGGGGTGTCATTGTTTTCATTTATAGCTTGTTGTCCATTTCTTAAAATTTCATAATCATCATTATCATCAATATTCAAAATATCTATTTCTTCTTCTTCTTCTCCCATCTGAGTGTTCTCATTAATATTTGATAAGGAATTTTCTTCTCTATTTTAATTCCGAATATTTAGATATTGTTCCTCACGGTCTTCAGAATAATTCGATGAAACGTTAAATTGATGATTGTTAGCCAAAGGATGATATGTAGGATTGTTATATTGGACATGCTGTAGGGCTGCTGACGATGTTGGAGGATTAATTGATACGGGATATTGTTGAATTTGATTATTTCCTGTCACGTTATAATAAAAAGGGGTTGATTGTGGGTGAAAATATTGCATTGGTATGTGTTGTTGTTGAGCTGAGCCTACATGTTGTGGAAAAGTGTATGGGTATTGCGGAAAATACTCTATCGGTGCATACTGTTGTTGTTGTGGAAAAGTGTATGGGTATTGCGGAAAATACTCTATCGGTACATATTGTTGTTGTTATGGAAAAGTGTATGGGTATTGCGGAAAATACTCTATTGGAACATATTGTTGTTGAGGAAAATGTAACATGGGTATATATTGTTGTTCTGCAGAAATTTGGTGTTGAGGAAAATAATAACCTGATGAATACATACTTAGATTGTTTTTTTTTTTTTTAATATGTTTTTTATTTTTAAAAATATTACTTCAAACTTTTTCAAATTTGTTTTTATATATAACAATATCACTTAAAATTTTTTTAAATTTGTTTTTTATTTTTCAAAAAGATTACTTCAAACTTTTTCAAATTTGTTTTTATATATAACAATATCACTTAAAATTTTTTTAAATTTGTTTTTTATTTTTCAAAAAGATCACTTCAAAACTTTCAAATTGTTCTAAACAACATAAGACAATCACTTTGATTTATTTATTTAAATTAGTTCTATATAATAACATAAATGAACTCTATTATATGTTGAGGTTTTAAGAATCTACTTGTACGAAGTTCTTCTTTGAAATACAAATAATGTACTAACTTACAGAAAATAAAATTTTTGTACTTATAGCAACATACATATCTTCGACTTAAAAATTTCAGTAAAAAACCCAAACAATCAGCTCGAAAGAAATGCCTACGATTCAAAATTTTTACTGACAAAAAAAATAATACGTTTAACTAGAATCATGCTGAAGCAGGCATATGCAGATTGCAAAAATGTAATGTAAACAAATCTAATTTTGTATCTACGTATATACCTATGTATGAGTATCACATGATCTTCAGAAAGAAATAATAAAAAATAAAAAAAGACATCCGGGATCAAGTACAAACATGTTAAAGTATGTATAGTTTGGCGAATTTAATATAAACAAGCATTGCTTTGTATGTTGTATGTGTATCAAATAAACTTATTACAAACATATAGAAAGTATGCAGAGGGATACGTACATTCCTACATAATTAAAAAAATCCTAACGTTGCTAAATTTTGTAGTGAAAAAAATTTTAATGTAGTAAACAATTTCAAAGTAAAGGAAAAAATTTAAAAAATTTTTATTTGAACAATGAATCCCGTCATGACAACACCGATTTGTACATTAAACAAATATAGGGAGATGCTAGAAGGTGATGAGGAGCTATTCCTCCACATCAATTTAGAAGAAGAAAACACGACTGGACAAAATGGAGCATATGAAAATCTTCTCGAGGGTGACGAGGAGATTTTTTTGAACATTAGCACTCAACAATGTCAAACACCTCAGCCTACAGTTTCAAGAGGATCAGGCAGAGAGGTAGTTCAAATAATTGATATTAAAGTGCTCCCAGATATAGATGTCGCATGTTTTCTTGCCCTATATGAAAATACGGATGACGAACTGCTGAAGGAGACAGCGGAGTTAGTAGAGGCAACAATATTAAATAATTAATATTCAATTGTATATTTTTATCCTAAAATATTTTTACATACACATGTACATTAAATAAAATAAAAATAAAATAAAAAATACATATAAAACTATACAAATCTTCTATATTTAATATACATACATAGTAAAATAAAAATGGTTTGTTATCAAATAATCTACAAACTAATTTATATTGTAAAATGAATATTACAGTCATTAAAAATTTGTTGCACATGGAAACTACTACTTCAAGAAAATTCATCAATTTAATAATAATACTAAAATCAAAAGGGTACACGAAAAAAGTAAAGCGTTGCTGGTTGACATGTACACAAAAATAAACAAACATACGTACATATAGTACATGCATATGTACATATTCGAATACATACTCATAGATTTAATATGTTACATAAACAAATTTCATCAGTATGTTTTATACTTAGCAACACAATTGGAAATTTAATCGATCAGACGAATATTTGTTTCTAAGGAGAATTTAAAAAAACATTATCATGTTATTACATTTGTTTATAGATTTAAATGTACGTATGTACATATACATACATGTATGTTTGTTAGTATATCAAACAAAACTATAAGACAAAATTGAGATGTCCAGCAGAAGCATGCACCAAAAATTTATACATAATTTCACATCAACCACTTGACAAAAAATTTCATGTAAACAAATAGCGAAAAAGTTTGAGAGTCAACATAGAAGCGATCTCGAGCATGCATACTTCTCAAAATTTAATGTAAACAAATATTTCTTCCTATGGCTGAATGTATTTACATATCTACATGTATCAAAAGTGTATACATACATACATACATAGATATATACAAATGTTTATAAATCTACGATCACAAAAAAAAGCTACATACATACATATTTCTTTATCAGAATTAATTACAAACTATTATCTTCCAAAATTATTACTTGACAACAATTTTTTCTTCATTTCATTTTTGTTAATCATTAATACGCCAGCCAGCGAAGGACAGACAAACAAGCGTATAGCAAAAATAGATGAATGGATGCCATTACACACATGCACACAATCAATATAAACAAAATTTATCAACAAGTATCAAACTACCATAAATTCCCACGGACAGACAGACACACAAAAACTAACGCGCCACCGACAACCTCCAAATATAAACAATCAAACGGAAATCAATACGCCCGACAGACGGACGAAACATAAACACATAAAAAATATGTAAACAAACACCAAATATAAACACACACACATCAAACAAAGCCGACACCCCCATTAATTTTTTATCACATCATTAATTGGCTAATTAACATCATTTTTATTACCCCATTAAAATTAATGGGGGCAGCACATCCACTATTCAACTACTTATCATAATTAATATAACCAAAAAAAATCACCCGTTCCCACAAAGTTAATGTAAACAAAAAACTCCTCATGTAAACAAAATTTTGGACGGACATATTGAACCACCCTCGTAGGTATCAAATTTCACAAATTTCCAAGAATTTAAGAATTTTCAAATTTTAATTACCCAAATTTAACAATTTCAGCCACAATTTAACAATTTCAGCCAACAATTTTGCAATTTTAATTGCGGCAGTATTTAAGCTACTACTAGTAGCTTAAAAAGAAAATATAAAATTTCCAGCCTCCAGCCCAATTTTCTCTAGTAAAAGAGCCGAGATATGCTATTAAACCATGCTATTATATAAAAATAGACTTTTTTATAATTATAAACAATAAAACACGATGATAATCAACATTTAATTTTTCCATCCTGGTGGACTATTCGGGGGAAATGCCCATATGTTTTTTACGTAAAGTGTCACTTACGATAAAATTTTACAGCCCGCATCTTAAAACTTATCAAAATTTTTGCATTTTGATAATGCTAAACTATGGGCAGGCCAATAAAATTTTAATTTCAAAAAGTCTATTTTCGATAACATGTCGCTTACGATAAAATCAAAAATAAGGCTCGATGTGCTCTCTATCGACCTGTAATCGATTTCTTTCCGTATATTATTTAACGACAGTTTTATGTTTCATTTTTTTTAATTTCAGGTATTTGCAGCCTGCAATTTTGCCGTTGAAATACTTGGCCGGGTACCGACTTTAGACATGATTTTTGGTGCTGGAAGTGACCAGTTGGAGATTAAGTGGTTACAAATCTTACTTTTGCAATTTTTCCATAGTTTTCAATATATTTTTATTATCCCACCACAGTTTTGCGACTTCACCCGATTTCCCACACATTGGACCGAAGTAAATATTCTTGCGAAAGGTAAACATTGATTTTGGCTCTTTCCGCTGTGTTGGTCAAAATGCTTTTCTTGATAACACAGCGACAATTACTTTTCTTAGTATATAAATACATACATATGTATATATACGGATCTATTTAAATTTGCTTAAGCGGACCTTACACTACAACAGCATGCACGCGCAATCAAGCTATTAAGCAATCATGCTCGATCCACATAACATACCTGCAAGCTGGTCAATATTCACTTTTTTAAAAAATTAAAGAATAGTGGTTCTATATAGTGACACAGTTGTCTGCTTAAATTTTTATTCATATTTTGTAAATATTAGCAGCTTTGTACAACTAAAGTGCTCAAATTCCATTTCCATTGAAAAAAACTATTTTTAAACAAATTACAATTTTTAAATGAATATTTACTCCTTAACAAGTTTACTCAGCTTGTACCATCAGCAAAATATCAAACTCTATTTGACATCACTACAGCAAAACGTACAATCACACAAAATGCCCACACACAACCCAACCGCTGGCACAAACACTTGATTGCGCATGCATGCTGTTGTAGTGTATGGGCCGCTTTAGTAGCGTAACTTACCACAGGGATTGCTAAATGACCAGTTATAAGGCTCTCCTTGTAAAAGTGGAGGAATTCTTACCCATCTCTAGCATTTTAGAACGTCATATGTGACAATTTTTGTTTCAGTTCGTTTTTATGCTGCGAAGTGGCATTATTTATAGTTCTATTTTTCTTTTTTTTAAGCAATTTGAAATAAATTTAAGTATATCACAGCACGATTGATATCAAACCCCATAACATTTTTAATTTATCCAAGGCTTCAGCCTAAATCTAATAATTCGTTGGTATGTATTAAACATTTAAATTTTTACAATAAATATTTTAAAATTATCTCAAATTATAATGTTTGAATTGACTATACGATTTAAATTACATTTATTATAAAATTTTTATTTATTTCAAATAAAAACATTATTTTATTGTCGTTGTGTTTAGTCAAGTTTGTTAATACGTGCATAAAAATATCTTTATTGCTGTCGTTGTCATTATTGTCACGATAAACATAAAACGAAATTATGTTCGATGTCATTCATTTATTCATTTGATTGTTCATTGTTTTACAGCTTGTTGGTTGGTAAAATGAATTTAAGACAATTCAGGTATAAACTTTTGTAAATAATTGACTCAATTCACCCGTAAAAATACAAATATTATATTGTTTGTTTTGCTTTTTTTTAAATAAAATTTTTGCTAATTACATACCAGTAAATCAATAAAACAATAAGGGTTTTCATGAGAATGTTCAAAAGTCTCGCAAACTGTACAATTGTGCATTTTTACACTCTCGTAAATAAAATGTCAAAAATTCTATAGAAATTTATTTACATAAACCTGTTAAGTTTGCCCAATAATTTTGAATCGTAAACTTAAGCTGTGCAATTATGCATTTTGAAAAACCAAACTTTTTGTTTTTTGGATTTCTTTAGGCATTTTTAGACACACAAACACACTTTTTTATTTGTATAGAAATATATAAATAGGTTTTTAAATAAATTTCGTAAAATATTCTTATTTTATTTTTATTAAATTAACTCTTTGACGTACATAAACTCTTTGCTCAACAGTTCAAAAGGGGCTTCATGAAACAAGTCTCGCAACTTTGCCCAATTGCACAAATGACAATTTTAAGAGTTCTCATGAAAACCCTTAATATAATTTTCGACACGTAAAAAATAAATAAGTTTATAATAATAACAAGTAAGAGTGTTATATTCGGCTGAGCCGAATCTTATATACCCTTAACCAAAGAACGTTTATGTAGTATAGAAATACATACATAAGCACATAGAATGTAGGTACATATTTATTTTGTGAAAAAAATTATAATTTTTTGCTCTAGTGCAATTTTTAGTATGTGACCTCTCCGTATTTTTCGATTAAATATTTTTTTTTATATTAGAAATAACCCATAGAGCACAAAATATTGCTGGAATTTTGCAGGAATATTGATTCGTAACGTTGTAATGTCACAGGAAATATTCCTGCAGTGTTCCTGCAATATTTCTACTTCCGCTTTTTTTCCTTACCAGCAAGATTGAGGAAATATTGCACTTTTATTTTGGAATAAAATACTTTCGCCTGAAACGTCCAGAATTGCAATAAATTTTCAAAAATTTTTTTATTTAGAAATAATTGAATTTTTGAAGGAAAAATTTTTTTTGAGAATCGACGTTTTTTACCTGAACGTAAATATAAATATAGTTTTTGTTATAGGCCCTTATGCGTTTTCATCAGTAATTTTGCCGATATATGTATGCCATTATGGCATCTGAGTAGTAGTGGAATGGGCATTCGGTGGCAATTAAACTTACAAAATTGTTGCCTGAAATTGTTAAATTGTGGGTTGAAATTGTTAAATTGTTGCTGAAACTGTTAAATTCTTGGAAATTTGTGTTTTCGGCGGCGCTTTGATGTTTTTTGTTTACATTAAGAGTTTTTTGTTTACATTAAGTGTATGTCTGTTTGTCTGTCTGGCTGTCTGTCTCTCTGACTGTCCGCCTGACCGTGGGAATTTTTTTGTGCAGTATTTTGTGTGAGTGTATTAAGGTGACTCATAGTTTGGAGGTTTTTATGTGTGTGTATGCCGACGGCAAAACATGATTATTATTTTTTCCTAATACCGAAGGAAAATCGTGGAGATGATTTGTCCTTATGCCGACGGGAAATCGTGAAAGTTATTTTTTCTAATGCTAATATAGGTGTTGGCAGACTGTGATTTGGGTGGATGGGTGTTTGTAGGTGTTGTAATATGTAACCGTAGGAGTTTGTGGATGTATCTGTCTGCTGGAATTTAAGCGAGGCTTTGTTAAGAGGGGGGAAATTAAAAAAACGTTGTTTTAATTTTCATTTGTATTTACTTAAAAGTTTGTGAGGATTTTCTCTTTTAAGTAAAGCTGAATTCCTGAAGATACATACTCTAAAGTAATAGTTACTAATAATAGAAATATTTCCTATATTTAATTTAAATTTGCTTATAGTTGATGCAGCCTATATAGTCAACGTTAGAAATTTTTGGAGGGTGTACATTGCAAAACCTTTTAAAAATTTAAAACATTTTTAAATGAAACTGATTCAGCACCTCCAGCTTTAGTGATGACAGTTTTTTTTAGCCAGTTTGCTTGGTTTAACTTTTTTATTTATTTTTTGATAAACATTTAAAATCAAAGGGGAGTTTTATAATGAAATTGTTATTTTCATTATTGATGAAAACAAACACTACTTTTTTTTCAATGAAATCATTTGAACTAATTTTGAAACCTTAGGCCAATTTCACCAACTTATTTAAACTTCAATTCATATTTAAAAGTAATTTTTCCATACAAAAATTAATGAAAATCGACATTTAAATATGAATTGATATTTAAATAGGGTTGGTGAAATTGGCCCTAAGTCCCCTATAAAATTTATGTTTATTTTCCATATTGCTTAATTTATAAGACTTTAAAAATTTGTGCTGTGGGTGGTTATATATTCTATTATATGATTATGAATAAGAATGCAGTAAGCTGATGTCTTTGCTTACTGTTTCAAATTAAAATTTTATTCAATTGGCCCCCTATTGAATAAAATGAGCTTTTTTCTTAAACTCTGATGCAGTTAGAAGCGCTGGAGATTCTTTAATACATACATATATGTAACAGCTTTTTTGAATTTTAGATACATATAATATAGAATTGAATAACATTTGTTTTTGATTTTTATCTTAAGAAGTATATATATGAATGTACTTTTAAATTAGTTTAATCATTAATTAAATTTATTTGACATATTGTCAGAAGTGTAAATACTACAATAATTGAAATTTATTTGGTGGTGGTTTAGCATGTCTATATACGTATTTCATTGGCGCTTGAACCAAATCATCAGTAGACTTCAACCACAAATTTAAAAACAGTCACAAACCTCTTACTTCATGCACAGACTTTCAAAAACTATATGAGAATTCATAAAATAGTAATATTTTTGAAAATCACAAAGACAAAATAAACTTAGTAGGCTTTGAAACTGATACATAATAAACAAACTAATTTTCTTCTTGAATTGCGATCAACAGAAAACACAGTCGTTTTCTAAGAATTTAAATCTACTCTCTTGACGGTTTATGTAGTATAAAGGTATACTACACGAATTAATTAATTATGGATAATAGATATATATTTATTTTATGAAGGCTGATCGTCTTTAGCTTTTATTTGATGTTCTAGAAGATCTCATTTTATTAAAGTTCAGCTTATTGTATTCATATTTTTGATATCTTTAATTTAATTGTGTTTTATGTGTCTGTTAGCAGACTCTACGTATAAGTTAGTCAGTCACTCTTTATTTTTATTTATTTTTCACTAATTTTTGATTTTACTACTTGAAATAGAGAACATTTACATATATAATTTTTAAAAGTATACATATATGTACATTAATATATGTATGTATGTAAAAATTAGTTCAAGGAAATATGTACATGTTTAATAATAAACTCTTCTAGAAAATCGATCACAAAGAACTCAGTTACCTCCACCAGCAAGCAATTCACCATAAGTATTTGCATAAAGTGTCAGAAATATTGGAATATCATGTTTCAACATGAGGTTTACTGGTTGACCCCTTGAAGTAATTCTTCTTAACGTAGGCTTGATTCTATCGCATGCAGATGTAATGATTTTTCACTTAAAAAAGGTCCTCATCACCATCAATCGTACCCTATATAACACATTCATGAGTTGCATTGATCCAGATACAATTGGTGTCTGCGAGTTCATTATTAAAAAAGAGCTTTTCATCATCATTATCTAACAGCTTTATTCATATTTTTTGCTAGCATGCATGCCTTAGCATGCTTCTATCGATAGTGACGCGAGACTCCGAGACTCAATTAAAAATCTATACTATTAGAATTTACGAATTCACTCTTTGAAATTTTGTACACACTAGATACAGATGTACATATGTATTTCATTTCCAAAAATTGTATGACGTGAGGATTTTTTTTAATTACACATGCTTCGACATGCTGTCATTTTTTCGGTAAATTTATTTGATACTCACACAGATACAGATATAAAGTAAGATCTGTTTACATTGCATTTTATAATTTACGCATGCTTCAGCATTATTCTTGTTGAAGTCCATATTTATTCACTTAATTTGTTTGATACTCATTTATGCACATCTACATTCTTAAAGAATGGATACCAAAGTCCAATTTCTTTAGTTTAATTATATTTTCTAAAGATCTGATAGCTATAGAAATGAACAAAGTGAAGATCTTTTACAATACGCCCATTTTCGTATTTTAAAATTTTTTGCTTAGAGCTTTCAAAATGGAAAATGTACATATTTTACTATAAAAACTGATAATATGATGTGTTGCTGAATATTACACTGTGTTTTACTTCATTTTGAATGCTAAAGTTTTCTCAATATTTCATACTTACCAACAAGTTTAGAGAATTACAATACATTAAGTTAATTATATTTCCTAAGACCTATCATTCTTAATCAAATATTCAAAAACAAGACAACTTAGATTTTTCCTTTGTAATTTTATTTTTATATAATTTTATATATAAACATTTTATCATCTTCAAATTACTGTATACTGTATTTAGCAGTTTTTTCTTGAACTTTTCTATTTTATACACTAAGTAAGTCTTTATATATCAATCCACTTATATGAACCATTAATGATAAATTCTCTTCACATCATTTCTTTCAATAATCTATTAAATCATTCTACTATTGATGCTTTCATATTGAGTAATGTTAAATCCTATATTTTTGAATGAATTTTCCAAAGTGTTTATTAAATAGTTCTCTACCATCATCTGCATTTATTTTTTTTGATATTCGTACCAGTTCAAAAAAATTTTTCATTACCTTGGTTTTTTAGAGTGCCCCTTTTATTTTCAACGATACTGACCATATGAACTTTGAGAATGTGCCAATTACAGCCTACAAAAATCAATAATTTATATTTTCTGTAGTATAGTTTCCAATTTCAACTAACTCATCTTCCCAAATATCATATATTTCTTTCATTATATTTCTACAATACACAATCCATTTTAGAGATTGCTTATGGAGTTGGTTAACTAAATTTTTTTTTTTAAATTGAGTTGTTTTTCAGACTTTTTGGAGTGTTGTGGCCTACTTGATGCCCTTTCAGCTATTTATACTAACATCTAGTTATTTCCAATCTTTTTCATTCTCAATTCATTTCAATTTATCTTTCAAAACATGATTTAAATTTTAGAATGTCGTTTTTAATTTTATAACCGTCTTCTATCTCTAATTTTCTTTCACATTGTAGTCCATCACTTTGCATTTAAACATTCTAGAATATTAATGTTCCAAGTCATATTATTAAATTTTCCTCTAGTTTGTCGATTTCAGTTTCCAGAAACAATTTTCTGATAACATCGTTCTCCATCAGTGAAAGATGATGATTCTGTATGTATACATTAGTAGAAATTAAACTCTTTTTATAGATTTCGAGTTAAAATTTATCATAATTTTTTGGTATTTTATAAAACATTAGATAAAATAACCCCGGTGTTAGAGCCCATATTTGACCACCAACTTGTATTATATCTTCATTCAGTTTGAGTTTGCTATCACCAAATTTCCATTCATTATTTAAATTTTTATGTGAACCATAGTTTCTATCTAATTAATTTCTTCCTTCCAAGACTGATAAGTCAGTATAAGCATCTTCGGAATTGGAAGTCCGTGAGTAAAAATCATCTTCATCATCGTCATCATCATCATTCTCGGTATTAGAATCATTAAATAAGATGGAATTATCAAATATTGTTCCTTCTGCTAGTTTCTTTGGTGTACTTGTCTCTATCTTGACTGATGTGTTTGCAGGCTTAAAGCTTGTATTATTTTCAACATCTGTCTTCATTTTACTTTCTTCTTTCATGGGAATTCTTTTAATTTTTTTAGAACTATTTATTAATTCTTTGATTGGTTCTATTATAAGTTTAAATGTATCTCTTAGTTGTTTACGTGTATCTATTTCACCAGTTTTTATACTACGAAGGTTTTTCTCCAACTCCAACTGTTTTAAAATTTTCTCATTCATGTTTAATAATAGTAAATAGCAGGTATCAGCTATCAGGTATTAGATCAGGTATCAGGTGCCTGGTCTGTTTTTCAGATCAGCTTTTCAGGACCTGGTCTGGTTTTTAGATCAGCATTTCAGGACCTGGTCTGGTTTTCAGATCAGCTTTTCAGGACCTGGTCTGGTTTTCAGATCAGCTTTTCAGGTGCCTGGTCTGGTTTTCAGATCAGCTTTTCAGGACCTGGTCTGGTTTTCAGAACAGCTTATCAGGACCTGGTCTGGTTTTCTGATCAGCTTTTTAGCACCTGGTCTGGTTTTTAGATCAGCTTTTCAGGACTTGGTCTGGTTTTCAGATCAGCTTTTCAGGACCTGGTCTGGTTTTCAGTTCAGCTTTTCAGGACCTGGTCAAATTTTCAGATCAGCTTTTCAGTGCCTAGTCTTGTTTTCAGATCAGCTTATCAGGAGCTGGTCTGGTTTTCAGATCAGCTTTTCAGGAACTGGTCTGGTTTTCAGATCAGCTTTTCAAGACCTGGTCTGGTTTTCAGATTAGGCTTTCTGATTCAGATTGAGTAATCAGTTTACAAAGAGCTAGCCATTTATAACATTTATATGAATGAAGTTTCAGCTCAGATGAATCAACTAAAGTCAAAACTTTTATGAGCGTAATATTTATTTTTTTTTTCTTAAACGAAATTCGTTTATATCAATATCTTTGCTTTTAATCAAAATTCCATATTTATCCTTCCAACACTCTACAAATTTCTTAAAACTTTTCAAAATTCATATCACTAACAACATGATGCCTTTAAAGGTGCTTAATTTTTTTCTCATCTTGCATAAACATTATAATTACATTTGCATTGTCTCATATAAAATGCTTACACCCATATTCATAAAAATTTTAAACAGCATTTCAAATTTTGTTTAAGCAAAATTCACTAAAATTATATCCATAATAGAAATTTAGCTTAAAAGCGTTTTTTAAACCTTATTTAAATCATCTAATTTTAAAATTGACTGCACCCATATTTAAAATAATTTTTAGTTGACCTTGTTGTAATTTCGATTCTTGTTTATTTGTATATTTAACTTTGCTTGTATGTATGTATGTATACATGCGTGTATTAGGAATAATGCTATAAGTTTGACACAAGTAGAATGAGTCATCATTCTTCTGTCACCCCATACAAAAATATACACGTACATATATGTATGCATATTATTCTGCTTTTCAGATGCAACATCAGAAAAAATCATAGTTGAAATGTTTTAAGCTTTATTATAATATCTCATTCTTCTAAAAATTAAATTAACTTCTTCAGATATTCATATTTGGATTGATATATGTAGCTATATTGGGTATAAATAGAAATATTCAAAATTTATAACAGACAAGAAATTTAAAGTTTAATAAGCTTTATTAAGAAAACATTTTAAAAAGTAGTCAGATCCTCACAAAAACATAAATCTGAAAATAGGCCAAGTTTCCAAAATTTCGGCCATTAAAAAAAGTGAGATAAAAATGTTGACCAAATTCTTGTTTGGCACAATACCTATGACTGTAATATGCTATGCATTATATAAATTTGTATCCGTAAGAGTGTCATATAATTTCTAGATAATCTGCTAACTTGGCAATATTCGAATTTTTGTGTAGTTAGGTCCGATTGCATTTAGGGTGGCGACATGTATGTATGTATGTATGTATACACATACATGCATACATATGTATGTATGTATACACATACATGCATACATATGTATGCCCATGCATGCGTTCATACTATGTAATACAATGATAATTATTAATTGCATGCGCTTAACTTACCAATTCAAATTTTCTTTTATGTGTTCTGTATTCACAAAAATATAATATCGTGGGTTTATATTCAAAAAGTGCTATGTGCAATTCTTGAATATTTTAGTTGACAAAATAAAACTGTTATTTTCTCTAAGTCCAAGAGCAATAACTGTATTTGATTAACATTAGTAGAATTAAGATGACTTCGGTAAATGGTACTTTTTATCAAAATTTAGTTATTAGCCCTTGCGCTCTTCTAAAAATTTCAAGCCTTGCAGATAGCATTTTTTGAATATAAACTCACGATATTGGTTTTAATTCTTCAAGAACTTTTAATTTATTTTATTTCTCAAATATTTTTGAAGTTCGTTTGAAAGAAAAAAAATGCTCACTACTCTGCAATAAATTAAATTACTAAAGAGGGTATTAAAACCATATAACATAACATAAGAGGGTATTAAAACCATATAACAACCCAATGAAAAAAAAATGGGAGTCATTCTAGCGGAAGTACATTTTCATTGCTTCCAAAAAATCGATATTTTTAATTTGCCGAGAGTGAGCAAAAAACCATGTAGAAGCTTATTTTAGTCACACAAAACCTTGTAACTCCTCCATAGTGTTAGAAAATACTCACCAGAATTTAAAAAAAATTATTTTTTAAAGAAATTTATGAATTATTTTTAGTCTAAAATTTAAAAGTTATTTGCTTAAATTTACATGAAAACACTGTTTCGGGCTTAAATTCGTATAAAAAGAAACGAATTGTTAAAAAAGGCAACTACTTACCCTTTTTCCTAGATGAAAATATTATCATAGAACACAAAACAGGGAATTTTTCTTAATATCGCTTCCAATTCAGTGACCAGGCATCGAAAAAGAGAACTTCTTGCAATGACAACCCTATGTAAAAATCATTAGATCGGATCGAAATTTGCACTACTTCCGCATCGTAAACTCTACATTTTCATGACTTTTTTGGAGTCTCTTTTTTTACTGGGAAGTTTGGCGATCAGTTTTTTTATGTATCATCAGTTTTTGGCCAACATCTAAATCAAGCTCTAAGCCAGCGTTGTCCACAAAGAGAAACAGATTCAAAATGTGTGTGTAGTGGTGAGTGCACTGGGAGAAATTTGCTGGTAAATGTATTGAATAATGTTTTTGTATACAAAATTTTTTATGTTTAATTAATAACATGAACTATGTTTAATTAATAAGCTTATGTCTGTCCTCCCCTGACAAACTACACATTTCTAAATGACGACTTTCATAATGACGCTTAAAACTGTATGCACTTATTCTTTTTAATTTTTGATTGCATACAAGGCACTCAGCTTCATTAAATATGTTTAGTGAAAATAAAAAATTTTTCTCATAATATACCTTCCACATTTCAAAATAATAAAAAATGGTTAAAATGTAAACATAAAATTATTCCAAGTGTATTCAAATGTTGGAAAAAAAATCATAAAAATACTCAGTTGTTCTTCTCTTTTTCTCTAACTTGTAATCTCAACTGTGTATTTTGTTGTTGTATCATAACAAATCAAGCGACATCAACCTTCTTGCTTAAAAGTTGGCATACAACTGAATAAAATTATAACTTTTGTACTCTTTGCAGTGCGCTTCGTCAACATTCCTGTTGTGCATGTGTAAATCGCGAAAATTGTTCGGCCCCCGGGGGCATTGTGTACGCATCATTGCTCTAAACTATATATGGCAATAATATAGCCAAGACTCTATTGGACAAATCTTTCTAACATCTTATACCAAAATTTTTTTAGATAAATAAAGGACACATATACATATATATACCAAAAAATATAAGTTCTTGCACTTTTTTCTGAAAAAATAAGGGAAAAAAATTGTTCACTCTTTTCAGACTAACTTCCAGGGACCCCTGATTTTTTGCTAGCAATATTTGCCAAAGTTGTACCTACGGTAAAGGTGAATAACTTTTGTGAACATAGCAATATAATTTCGACGAGTCTTGGTACAATAATCACCCTTATTCTGCATTTCGATTCGGATCGTAAATTCTCCGTTTGGCAACTTTGGTATTCTGCGTTCCGGTCTTCGATTTCTCTTTCGATTCTGTGTAATCTGTATCTCGATCGCAACTACGTTTTTGTAAGTTGTTATTTTAGTGACGGAGCGTTTTCAATTTTTGTTTGTTTAGCTTCAAAAAGAGATTAATTCAAAAAATAATGCAAGTATTAAATACAAAAGAATGTTTAATTAATGAACTACACATTTTGTTTTGTTTTTCTGTACTGAAATACTATTTTTATTTAACTTATTACAGGTAGAACAGTATACAAATTTGACATACCTATTTAATGACAACGAAAAACGATATTGTCTGCGGATTTTATTAAATTTAATCAAATAAACTTTATTTTTGTGTTACAATTATGTGTAAAAAATTCAAATATCACCTCCGGCGCGACAGGATTATTCACACTGGATAAGTTTGGCCACAAATAACTCGATTTTTTTAGCTCTCTGCACTTAAATTTGGAAGAATTTATTTAATACAAATTTCCACAATATTTAATTATCATTCGTTTTAATGTTAAATAACTGGTTATTTGCACTAAATTTAACTTTTTTCTAAAAATTTTTGTAAAATTTTTGAATTTTTCTGTTCCTATTTCACCCGTTTCATAGGAAAGCAGCATGTTTAGACATACTCTTCTCTTCTTCTTTTTCTTTCGATTCAGTTTTTTTTGCAGAATACCTCTTTTCGATCCGTGCGTAACTGAATGCGAGAACGTAATCGGGAACGTAATCGAAATGCAGAATATGGGTGAATACCTCATGTATACCACTTTTTACCTCAAAATTTTTAGTTTTTTTGGAAAAAATAGATAAATTTCTTTCTTGGCAACACAAAAAATGCAACAATAATAAAGAAAGTAAAAGAAAATGCAACGAAAGTATAGTCTAACTAGTAAAAAACTCAAATTTTTAAGGTACGAAGTGGTCTTAATGAGGTATTTAGTGTGTCTAGACACTTTGTTAGCAAAAAAAATTAGAAGTCCCTGTAAGTTATTCTGAAAAAAAGTAAAAAAAAACGTTAACATTAATTTTTGCAGGAAAAAAAGTGCAAGAATTTATTTTTTTGGCATGAGATGTTAACAAACTTTGTTCAGTAGACTCTTGGCTACATTCTTGCATTATATAGTTTAGAGTTATCACCAAGCCTGAATTAGCTGTTGGCCCAAAACTGATGACATTTTTTGACGGCGCACTGATTTTCAAAATCTTTAGAGGCCCATAAAAAAATTGGTCAACAAAATAACAAAATGACGATATGGTTTTACTACCCGGCATGAAATTTTCTTGTAACTTGATGTTATAACTGAGTTGAATAAACAATTGCACTAACCATAATATTATAACTTGAAAAAGGCATAAACTTTAGCATTCTATATGTAACAATAACTTGAAGTTAATGTTAAAGTTAGTCATTTCATGTCAGGTGGAGACCGCAAATAGGGAGAATCAAATTATTTAACGTCACCGTTTATTTAAAAGTAAAGAGCAGGAACAGTCAAATAGTCGTCAAATTGAGCCGCCGCCAAATTCATGCAAGTGTCAAAGCCGTTGGTGCATAATAATTGTATTTTTTATGCAAATTGCTTTTACTCATTACAAACTGACATCTTATGTTGAAACAAATGTAAAACTAATTAAGATATTTCCACATTTATATATGTAATGATGACCATTATTATAAAGGTTTACAAGTAATTTTGAATGTTGCATTTTTTATTGCACAGTCGCCGTCATACCATTTTTATTGACATTCTTTTTTACTTTTGTAGTAGCGTATTTTTGTCGATAGTATCGTTATCGGAATAAAATATCGATAGTCTACTTACAATTTTGCAGCCCTACAAGAAATGTCAGATGTAAACTCAGCCTAACGCTATACGAAAAATGAAAGCAAAGCACACAGAAAAAATGTTTAAATCGAAAATAAAATCGCGAGTAAAAAATTAATTTTTAATTTTTAATATCCAGGGGAAAATGCATGCAAAAAACGGAATTAAAGCATCGCATTGACACATTTTCATGAAACAAGTTTTATCAACAACAAATAACAAGAATACAATGGGTAGTATGAATAAAAAAGTATTTACTTGTTACTTAAAAATTAAAAAAAAACAAAAAACGATTAGTATATATTTGCGGTTTTAAAACTAGGTAGAGAACTATGTATGCTTTGACAGTTATAACGGCGCGGGTCGTATCCTGGCTGCGTCGATATTTTTTTTGTACGAATGTATTCGTATTCGCTAAATTCAGGCGGATGCAAATACGAATTTATTCGTATAAAAAACCGCAAAAATAAAAAATTGCCAAGAACTGAAAAAAAATCGCTCAAACAAGAAAAAAGCACCAAAACTAAAAAAAAATCGCCCAATTAAAGAAAAATGCCAAAAACCAAAAAAAAATCAGTAAAACGAAAGAAGCACCAAAACTACAAAATCACCAAATTAAAAAAAACGTCAAAAACGCAAAAAATGGCAACTAAATAAAACGCTATTAAAAACGCTTAAAATCGAAAAAACTCCAAAAACGAAAAACATGCCGAAATTATATTTTATATAGGCTAAAGTTCATATATTATTCATATATGTTATTCATATATTCATATTCATATATTACTACGTAACCCTTTGTGCACAAGTCAGAGTCGCACTTTACTGAATTTATTTTTAGTAAATAAAATTTATCGCTAAAGTACAGTCCTAAATATAAAATTAATTAAAGAACATGTTCCGTTTCATTTCCCTGAAACTGTTCCTTTGTGCTGAACAAATTTCAAAAATTCCCCGATATATACATACATACCTTTTCCAATGGGATGTTTAAATTGAGGAAATTAACAATTTTGCAAAATCAAAGATTATTATATAAAACAAGTTACATAGTTTACTTGGTATGTAGGTACAATACTAAAACTATTTTCAAAGCTCGAAGCATTAGATCGAATCTCATGTCAAGTGGGATATTAAATATTGTTTTCATTGGATAGTTTTGATATAACGGCATTATTTGTTTGTTCAGCTATAAGTGCAACAAACGAGTAACTCATTCATCAAGTATCAATAATTAAAATTACTCTTAATGCACCAAACTCTCAATAAAGACGCTTCATAATTAAACTTACTACTAATATTAATATATAGAGATAAAATCAATTCCTTAATAATTGCCTATGAACTTTTATCCAAACAGCGGAGCATAAAGAAATGAACCGTTTCTCTTTTGCTCTCTTGAAAACTTGTATTTTTTTTAGAATGTAAGGCATCGATATCACAAAATTTTTACAACCAAAATTCACTTTAAAAGTTACAAAATGAGAACAAATATAACCAAATTTCAATATGTAGTATTTTTATTAAACGAAACAGTGATTTCATGTAAATTTAAGCAAATAACTTTTAAATTTAAGACTAAGGGTCTTATTCAAAAAAACTTAACAACGCTTTGCAAAGCAATGTTAAGTAAAGTTGTATTCTAAAAAAACTATTACATCAAATTTATAAAGTAGGTCCCCACGTTTGTTAAGACTACTTTAAGTTGATATTTTCAAAATAAGTATCTTGTACCTCAAATATTTTTGTTAATATAACACATATTGATTCATGTTACATCTGAAAATGAAGCTAGATGTGTTATCTCTTAGCTTAGATTTAATATTTCTGTCATGCAATGGAAAACGTCGTCAAATTATCCAACTGATTCAAAATACATCGTAAAATCCATAAAAAAATATCAAAATAAATACAATTGTACGAAAATGTTTTAGTGATGTACATACAATCAAAACAAATCGAAAAAAGCTGGATATTCAAATACTCATTTCATTCGAATAAAAGAAATTGTTATAATTCTTCTTTGCTCCTCATATTTTTTTACTTTTACTTCATAGAAATGTTTATGTGTTTTGCTACCATGTCAGAAGCTCATATTGTTTAAATTAGAATGCTTTACTTCAAGAAAATAAAAATTTATTTAACAAAATAAAAAAATATTTGAATACCCGAATGAAATTTTATTCAATTTTGTACATCATAAGCTCTGAAGTGGTTGTTGAACACGGTGGTGTTACCAGAATTTATGATTAAATAACAAAATAATTAAAGTTGTGTTTTGCATACAATTTTTTAACAAAGCAGTGTTAGCCTTAAAGTGCTTGTCAACTAATATGCACTTTAAAGCTAAAGTAAAATATTTTTTTGCATAAGGGGGTAAAATTAGTTCATAAATTTATTTAAAAAAATATTTTTCTGGTGAGTATTTTCGAACACTATGGAGGAGTTACAAGGTTTTGTATGACTAAAATAAGCTTCTGCGTGTTTTATGCTCACTCTCGGCAAATTAAAAATATCGATTTCTTGGAAGCAATGAAAATGTAGTTCTACTAGAATGACTTCCATTTGTTTACTGGGATTTAAAATGCATACATATCTATAATGTAACGCATGTGATTTGAATACAGTTAATAATAATAACAACAAAACAAATATAATTCTTTTACCTACATATGTATGTATGTAATAAGTTAACGCTTGTACATGTATGTATGTACATATATAAAAAATAACAGTTTTTTAAATATAAAGTAAACAAAACTTGCAGTTCACAGTATTATAGTTTGAATGTGTGTGATGTTAAATTTTAAAATTTATAACCCTTGACACAAACCTTGTGCTTTAACAGAGCTCTGTTAACGTGCTAACAGAATTTTCTTAGGGTTACGCATTTTTCTTGGGAAGGAGGCGATGCAGGCGGACAAAAGTGTTCACCTATTATGGACCACATAGCACTCTAAAACCGTGCATATCCAGAATTACTGGAAGTTCGAGTTTTCAGGAGATTTTCGAAGAACTTTAAATTTGTCCAACTAATTCAGATTTTCCAAGATGTGACAATTTTTTTATTGGAAGGAGGCGATACGGGTTGATAAGCAAACTCACCTCCTATGGATCACATAGTGCTCTGCAGTACAGAGTTACGACTATTTACTTAAATTAAAAGTTGTTGACAGTGTTGTAAACGAAAAGTATTGTAAACAAGTGAGTAGCAATCAAGGCGAATTCATAACAGGCGGCTGCACTAGCGATTTTAGTCACAGCTGTTGTCAGTTGCCTTGGTAGCAACACTAAAAAATGAAGAACATAAAAGCTTAAAAAGTATAAAATAAAAAATATGTACATGTGTATCATTATTTTGGCAAAAAAATAACCAATATGAGAAAAATATTCACATCTCCACATTAAAGAAAAAATAACCACTTTTGGTTAGAAATAACCAAAAACGGCAGCCCTGATCGATATTCAACTTATTGCTAATATCAAAAAAATATATATTCAAGCGAAAAATATCGAGAGGTCACTTATTAAAAATTTCACTTGAACAAAAATTATGAATTTTTTCACAAAATAAATATGTACCTACATATCTCTGTGCTTATGTATGTATCTCTATACTACATAAACGCACTTTGGTAAAGGGTATATAAGATTCGCCACAGCCGAATATAGCACTCTTAAGCTCCAAACACTTAGACGACAGCAGACTTCACAACTTCACGACTTCAAATGAAGTTGGCTTCAAATGCTGCCGTGTAGTCAGCTACATAATTATTTTGAAGGCAGCAGTAACACTATATACATATAATCAGCCAGATATATATTTTACATAAATAAAACTAAAGTTACTGACTCAAAACGTACTAATATCACGTAAAAATGTAAAAACACATAAATTTATTTCATAATTTTAATTTTGTAATGTTATTTTCTTTTAAATATTACGAAAAATTTTAAGCTCTTATTTCTTCCAATTTATATTTGCACTGCATTTTCTCTTTGCTGCTCACGAAAATAGAAATTAGTCTAAGTTGGCAGCAGCAGCAAATGCTGTTGTGTAGTCGTGCTGCTGTGATGTCGTCAAAATAATCGTTTTCATTTAAACACATGTATTTTATATTTGACACTTTGCTGTCTGCTGCCTGCTGTCGTCTAAGTGTTTAGAGCTTTACTTGTTTTTCTTTTGTTTATGCACGAGAATAGGGTTGCCGTTTTTTTAAGCTGGAGACACAATTTCGTATAAAAAAATATAAACTAAAACTATTTTTTAACATGTTGGCAACATCACGATTTAGTACATATACAATACGTTATACAAACGCTTTTCAGTACGTAGTCGTCCATGAAATGGCTCGTCGTGAGTCGCCCTTGTCGCGTTCTACAAACATGCTATAAGTTTCTGAATTCATTTGATATTCTTAAGTTATCGAAAAATTCTTGTTCTTCCCTTTACTTTAATATTATAGACTTCACTTTCTGCAATATCACTTTAAGTACAAAAACTTTCTTCTCTTTAAATTTATTTCATTTCATTTTGTTTTTAACTCGCATCAGTCAGCTCGTCGCACTAACAATACTTTGCCTTAATTTATTTTTTTTCCTGCCAACTTTTCTGTAGTTGTTGTTGCTTCTATTCGAGCGTTCTTAATTTGAAGATAAAGTTACACAGAATACTTTCGACACCAATTTCCGTTTTATGCTAACACTCTGTTGCCATTCCTTTTGCACTCGGCATTTTATAATCTTTTGTAATGCATCAATTATTTCACGACTTAAGAGAGATTTTTCACAGAATAAAAGTTTTCTTCTGTTTTTTTTTTGTAAAATATTGCTTTGCAAATCATTTGAAAAGTAACGAAAATAATAAAGGAAAATAATTATTATTCATTTTTCAAAAGTTGGTCTAAAGTTTTTTCATACAAAATATCAATACTTATTTATTTTAAAGGAAACATGTTCAATTTCTTCTTTTTATGTTGCACAAAAAAAACAATAAAAAATATGGTTTATATTAGGGATTGCTGTTCGGTTTGAACCAAAACCGTGGTTATTAACCCATAACAACCGAACCGAAAACCGACAAAATCAGCCTAGGTTTTTAAGTTTTACTTTAACGTTATTATCTTGTTTAAAAATACAGCAAATATACTTTACATTGAAGACTTTTATGCATTAATAAGCATTCCATAACAATGACAGGTAAGAAAATTGTAAAATTGTAAGAAAATTACAACAATTCTTTGCAGGAAGATTTGTAATCTGTTACAACGAAACAACCAACATATTATTGCTTTATTAGGGTCTCCACTAGCCATGAACTTGGTATGGGCATATGTCTGAGCAACAATGTTCGCCATGAGATTCGCCGTCCGCAATCATTTGCAATAGAAAGAAAAAAAAACAAAATTGGTAAAAAATATTCCATCTCTATTGCATTACCGCAAAATACTTTGATATGCCTCAACATGGACATCGCACGTGTTCACCAAAACAAGGAGGTTAATAAATTTTTCACAGTTGCTCTGCCGGCGTCATGTTCATGCCATGTCCAAGTCGATGGCTAGTGCAGACGTAGGGCTACAACGAAAAAATAAAAGAATAATAGTATGTTTACACGGAACGTGCTTCACTCTTTATTTATGCTCCACACCCCAATCATAAGTGAAGCAACTTGCTTCGCCATACAAATTTGTGAGAGCTAATCAATTAGATTCAATATGAATCTAGTTGCGAAGCTCGTAAATTTGTATCTTTTCTAACTTTTATCGCAGCTTATCGGCAGTTTATCTGAACTAGCCATCAAAACAAAACAGGTACTTATATGTGTATGTTTGTGTTTGTAAACAAATCCCAGCATACCATATGCGCTCTAAATGAGCTCATAAAGACTCTTTTGTCGGAGCGCTGACGCTCAAAATAAGTTCATAAAATAATCATAAATAGTCATAAAACGCTCATATTTGAGTGGCTTTTTCCAATAAACTGGTCACTCATGAAAGAGCTCTAAATTTTATCCATAAAAGAGTATTTTATGACTCTTTTTATTTTTAATATTACATGCTGGATTTTTTTTTCTTAATTTATTTGAACGAAGTTCACTTATTATTAATTTGCTTTCTTTTAAGCTTGCTATTTTCATTATTTTAATTATGTATTATTTTTATATATTTTTTTTTATAAAATAACTCACAATTTTGTCTTTACGCTTCCAAAAATATTCACTAATGAATCAATTTGTGTAACTTCTTTCTTCTGCTTAGCTGGAATTTACCGTTATCTGGCAGCGTGCAGAAATTACTCATAAAAATCACATAAAATCTATCGTTTATGAGCTCAGAAATATGCGCGCAGAAACACTCATAAAATTTACCGTTTATGAGCTCAGAAATTTACACGCAAAAAACACTCATAGAATGTCATAAAATCGATCGTTTATGAGCTCAGAAATATGCACGCAGGAAACACTCACAGAAGCTCATAAAATCGCTCATATATGAGCTCATATATGAGCTCATATATAAGAGCGCTCCGATAATGGTATCCTGGGATGAAAACAAACCAAAAAAACATAGTATGTAGATGTGAGTTTAATATAAATAAATTTAATTACGTTATGAATAGTATAAAAAGGAAAAATAAGAAGAAAATATAGGAATGCCTTCAAAACAAGATTTTGAATGAGTAGAATATTTGTAAGAATGTATGCTTATGCGTATGTATGTATGTGTATACGTGCGTATGATACGTATGTATGTATGAATATATATATATAAGAAATGCAACAAGAACAGTGATACCAACTTTTTCAGAGCAAAAAGCACTCTGCGTTCATAAAAAAGCACTAAATGCAATAAGGATATTTGTGTGTTCATAGGTTCCATCGTTGACATGACGCTTTATATTTATTCCTTCTTATTTTCCTTTATTTCTTACAAAATCATTTTTGAGACGAATTTCTGAAGCTAATTTATTTTAAATTATTTAATTTAATTTTCCTTTAACAAACAATTCCTTCAACGGTGAAATCTGTCAGTTTTTTTTTGAAATTTTTCAATGTTGGCCATACAAACGATCACTTAAGGGCCATTACTATGACTTAACGATAAAGTTTCAGATAGTCGTGGGTGTTATAGAGTCCAATCTTATCGGAATTGGATTTAAAACCGACAAAAAAATCATGTTGGTGTCATGAAATCCAATGTTATCGGTTTTGTGTTCGAACTTGAATTTTTATCGGTTTTAGGTGTTATGGAATCCAATGTTATCGTTTATTTTATTGGAAATAAAAGAATCAACTGACTGCTGGCGAAATTAATTGATTGGCTTTTATTTTTACTTCTTGTGGTTGGATAATTTGCAAAAATGTAAGTTAATAATAAAAAAGTTAATTTTAAACTTCTCTTAAAGTTTAACAAGTAAAATTTTAACGCAAATATTTTATCGATCTTCAATAAACTGGAAAAAAATTATAAATATGGCCACTTGTAATTTACTATTTTATTAACAAAATAGGGGAAAACACAAAAACAGAACGCAAAACTGCATTATGCTGGAGTTTATGGAGAAGTATCCAGATTTGGCGAAGGGTTTTTCAAAACGTGATAAACCAACTGTGGATTCCCTCTGGCAAGAATTGTCTGAAGCATTAAACAGTGCTGGTCCGCCGCAAAAGGATGTTAATGGATATAAAAAGGTAAACATTGTTTTACAGTGAATTAAAGTTTTGTTCAACTTTGTTGTTTTCTTTTTAAAGACATGGACTTAGTGGAAGAGTGACGTAAAAAGAAAGCTAGCCCAAAATAAAGCAGAATCGAGGGCCACTGGTGGGGGATCTTTTTCAAAATACCAACTCACACAGACCGAGGAAACCATAGTGCGTTTATGTGGCATTGTAAAATCTGTTGAAGGTGTGGCTGGTATTGCGATTGGACTAACAGAAGATTTAGGTGATTCAAGTGACAATGAAATGCCAACCACATCAAAACGACCATTGTCAACGCTTTCAGTGCACAACACTCCAAAAAGGCAAAAAACCAAAAATATTAATGAAAGGTTAAACAAATTTTTAGACGAAGATAATGAAAAAAAAATTGAAATTAATGAAAATTTAAAAGAATTGGTAAAAACTCAGGAAGAAAACGCGAGCAGCTTGAGGCGGATTTATAGAGCTATCGAAAAAACAAATGACAATATCGCAGGTGCCTTAAACGAGTTTGCCCGTATCAGTAAGAATAATTTGGAATTGATGCAAGAAAAGAATGAACTTAAAAAAAAACAGGTGGAGCTCGATTTGCTCAAGTTTGAGTATGAAAACAAGCATTCATAATAAAGATAATTTTAGTTGTTTTTTTATTAGTTTATTTTTAGTTTAATCTACATATGTAGACATATATATATTTTGTGATCCACTGATTTAGAAGACTGAATTGTTGTATTTTGTGTTTTTTTTGAGAAATAAAAATATATTTATTTTTGTTATGTCTTATTAATTTTCTGTGTAATTAATTTGCCAAACTATTTGAAATCTCATCCCTGATTCTTCGGCCTTCACTTTGCAATGTCGTGTTGGGTGATGATACGTTGTCTTCCGCATCATCTGAATTTGAAGTCATTGTCACGTCATCTTCATTGGTTTCCACATTGTAATATCTGCATATGTTGTGCAATGCACAACAAACATTTACAATTTTGACCACTTTTTCTGGACGATAATATAATGTGGTAAGTAAACAGCGAAACCGGCTTTTTAATACTCCTATAGATCGCTCTACAATGTTTCTAGCGGAAGAGTGCACTATGTTAAATTTGTATTCCTTGGAGTTGTAAGTTGGATCTCTGTAGGGCGTTAATAGAAAAGGTTCTATGCCATATCCGCACTCCCCTAATAATATTGATGTTCGGTCGCCTGAGTCATATTTTCGAAGGAAGTGTTGCCTTGCGCTGCTTATACTCCATACAAAAGAGTCATGACTGGAGCCGGGGTACCGTGCATCTATAGTCCGAATTTTCATATCACCATCGCAAATCTAATTATAAGTCAATATATTAGGTAAATAAATGTTTAAAAGCAATGAGAATTTTAAAATTATAATTAACTTACAAACATCGCATTCATACTAAAATATCCTTTGCGATTGTAGTACAAATGCTCATCAACACTAGGTTTAACAATCTTGATATGGGTCCCGTCGATGCAACCAATTATTGATGGAATCCTGTACTTGCTATAAAAATAGTTTCTGGATCTACATTTCTCATCAGAGTCCATTTCAAGTTTTACCCATTGCGGGCAAACGTAACGCTCAACAGCCATAAGCACATCATGCAAAACTATCGACACCGTGCTTCTAGCAAGACTTATGCTGGAGTCCTTTCCAACAGACCTCTGATAGGATCCTTCAGCTAAAAAACGTAACGAGGCCGCTAGCTGCAACAACGGTGGAATTTTTGAACGTTGCAGGTGCCCTTCAATGGCATTAAGTACCACCCGAAAAGCCTCTTTGTTCAAACGATAATATGCTAAGAATCTGCACATAATTATTGAATATGTACACATTTATACAAATATTGTAAGCATTAACATATACTTACGCTGTTTCCGGCACTTCAAATGGGTTGCTGCAGTCCCTCAATATTTTTCTAGTCACCCTCTCGGACTGTTCTTCTCCTAATAACATAAATGCTACAATGGCGGTTGTCATTTTATTTATTTATTAAACGTATTGTTACTTATTTGTTACTTTTTTATATATTTTTTTTTATAAAACCAAAATTTTTTCCAAAATTTTAACATAAATATCACAATTTGCCAAATTTGGTAAAAGAAATCCCTACAAATTGTAAATAAAACAGCAAACACAGAAAACAGCTGATTCGAATATCGGTTTTATTTGCATTCGAAAATAACAAAACCGACTTGTTTTCATGACACCAAATGAATCCAATATCGTTTTTCAAAAGCGACAATTACCAAAACCGACTTGGATTCTATGACAACCCCGAGTTACTCCTAACTTTAGCAAAACTGAACTATAAAGGGACCTTTAAAATTTTCCATTATTACAACTGTCCGATAAAATAAATAATACAATTTTTGTTTGGTGGCAACATTTCTGTGGATATTGTTTGTTAAAAATGATTAGTGGCAACTTGCCTTTGGTTTATTTGTCAAATTACAAACATAATGAAAATATTTTTGTCAATTCTTTTGTTTTTTAATTATTCATGTGTGTTTTGTGTTGTATTGTTTTTGTTTTATGCCATATTTTGAACAAATATATTTGACTTTGTTTTATAAAGTAGAAAGTGTGGCAAGTTCAAATGACTATACCTTACAATAAAAGTTACAGGTAGGATGAACTTGTCTTTAGCTTATCGCTCACTTTTTGCTAAAATGAAGTTGTTATTGGATGGATAAACACTTTTTAATGAAAAAGTGTTTATCCATCCAATAACATACTACCTTTAGCTAAAGACAAGTTATAATAATGGCCCTAAGTCTTATTGCGTTTATCAAATAAACGCTTTTGTAGATAGGGCCATTTGTTTTTCGTCAATAAAATCGCTAATTTTGGTCATACAAGTCTAAATTTTTTTGTGGTCTGTGCAATGCATCAGAATCAATCATCAACAATGAAAATACCGATTTTGGATTTGACAATTTTCGTTTTAGCTGACAATATATTTTTAATAATTTTTTTATTTACTTATTTATTTCCCTTATGGCCAGTTATATATGTATGTATAGAATGAGTATAAATTATAAACTTAAGTTAAGTACAATTTTAAATTTAGTACATTAATATGTTTTTGTAATAATTTCAATTATATCGAACCATATTTTCGATTTTATCGTAAGGGACATGTTATCGAAAATTGACTATTTTATTGAAATTAAAATTGTATGAGCGTATCGATAGCTTAGAATTATCAAAATGCCAAAATTGTTGATAACTTTTAAGATATAGGCTGTACACTTTTATCGTAAGCGACAATTTACGTACAAAAACATATTTGAATATTAAAACAAAATTTCTCCTAAAACTTTAATTTATGTCGCTTATGATAAAATCGAGAATAAGGCTCGATATAAAGGTAGTAATAGAAAATAAAAATTACAATAAAGAAGTCACCCTGTAGTAAATAAAATAGTCGATTGACAAAAAACACTAGCTATATATTAATTATGTTGCAAGTGACTACAAACTGGTTTAAATCTCATGCAGATATCAACCAAACATATTGAATAGAAGCACACGTAAGAAATAAATAAAAGCAAAATAAGTAAACGAAAAGAAAATAAAAAAAAATCAAAAGAAGCATGACATGAAATCAAATGCCAAATGTTTGTGTTAAAAAAAATAATAATAATTTCAATACTTAATATGTATAATATTTTCTATGAGCAGGACAAACTTTCGTATGAATGTATGTATGTATTTTTGTTTTAAATATAAAAATACTAATTATTTCTATATATCAATATACATGTATTTAATATATATAGTATATACATATGTATGTATGTATGTATATGATATACAAATGTGTATGAAGATTTACATTAATATTTATTTAACTATAATAGATATTAATTGACTTCAGAGTGGTTGAAAAATAAGTAGTTAGTAGTCAATTTAAAAGTCATGCAGAGATGGCCAATTGACTACTGCCAATGACATGCCTATGTTAAAATAGTGAGTCGGCTACAAGGAAAAAAGTCACTTAATCAACCAGTTGTGGTTATTAAAAAACAACTTTGAAGGTACTTACAAATGAGTTTGAGTACCTATAGGGCAAGTTTTATTTATATTTATATATACATACATACATATGTATAAGTTATACATATACATGGGCATACTGCATTACTTTTTTACTGCATTACGTGTTTCAGTAATCAGTAAAAAGTACTGATTACTGAAAAAAAATCAGTATTCAGTAAATTTTACTGGTTACTGAAAAGAGAAATCAGTATTCAGTAAATTTTACTTGTTATTGAAAAAAAATCAGTATTCAGTAAATTTTACTGATTACTGAAAAAAAATTAGTATTCAGTAAATTTTACTGGTTACTGAAAAAAAATCAGTATTCAGTAAATTTTACTGGTTACTGAAAAGAGAAATCAGTATTCAGTAAAAAGTACTGATTGCTGAAAAAGGAAATCAGTATTCAGTAAAAAGTACTGATTGCTGAAAATAAGATCAGAATTCAGTAAATTTTACTGATTTGTGTAAAAAATGCAGTAATCACTAAATGACTGATAGTAGATACTGTGTGTTTTAAAAATGATATGTACACATTGCTCACTTACATGAATAGTGGCATAACTGAAAAAAACGGAATTATGAGAAAAATGGCTTTAAAAGTTTAACGTGTTTTTATTTTTTTAAATTATCTAAAAAAGAAATGTGTTATTGGTTAAATAAAAAGTGATTTGCATAGATGAGAGACTTAAACACCTACTTCTAGACCATTACCATTTCAACAATTTTAAAAAACTCATCACTAAAAAGAATTTTATTAACACCATTTAGTTCTTCTGTTTTCAAGAAATCTTTTGTGTCTTTTGGGGTTTCACTAAAAAACTTTGAAGATCTTGGAAGGTCTTCTTTATACAAAAAATCATTTTTTTAATATTTTTTTTTCACAACAAATAAAATTTTAGAAAAATTTCAAATATCTTCCGGACTTCTAATTTGTTTTTATGTTTTTATTAGTTGCAATTTTTTCAATTAATAAAGTAATTTATAGCACAGGATAGTTCACTTATGTATCAATATTAATTTACAATTTATATACAGTCCACAAGTTCGTAAAATTAACACATATTTATATATTTCGTTTTTTCAGTTATGCCACTATTCTTGTAAGTTAGCAATTTGTACATATCATTTTCAAAACACACAGTATCTACTATCAGTCATTTACTGATTACTGCATTTTTTTTACACATATCAGTAAAATTTACTAAATTCTGATCTTCTTTTCAGCAATCACTACTATTTACTGAATACTGATTTCTCTTTTCAGTAACCAGTAAAATTGACTGAATAATGATTTTTTTTCAGTAACCAGTAAAATTTACTGAATACTGATTTTTTTTTCAATAATCAATAAAATTTACTGAATACTGATTTCTCTTTTCAGTAACCAGTAAAATTTACTGAATACTGATTTTTTTTTCAATAATCAGTAAAATTTACTGAATACTGATTTCTCTTTTCAGTAACCAGTAAAATATACTGAATACTGATTTTTTTTCCAGTAATCCGTAAAAAAAGAAAATACTGAAAAAGTACTGGTACTGAAAAATGCCCATCTATACGGAGTATGTACTTGGTTCTCCTGCCATCCAAATATTGCATAAAAACAAAAATATATCACAATATGAAAGCAAAAATCACGTGAAGAAAAATACAACTTGGTTTTTTTTGGTGATTCTTTTTATATATGTACATGCATACTTATAAAACCGAAACCGACCGCTTTTAATAGTTTAAATCGGAAACCGCGGTTTTTTAATTTCCACGGTTTTTGGCAAACCCTAGTTTTTGTTGTCATTCATTGTGTTCGATGTTATTCTATTATATTATGGTCGGTGATTGCAAATTTTATTTTCGAATAAATATAAATGTATGCAATATGAGGAATTTTAGCTTTAAATTAAAAAATGCCGAATACGCACTTACATATGTACGAATAAATTCAAAGTTAAGGATAATGAATTAATATGAAGATTTTATGTTTGTAGTTGGTTGAGGTGGGTTAAGCCTACAGTACACGGCATGCAAAAATCCACATGCACATGTGGCTCTGACGTAATTTTGACGTCACCATGAAGCTACATTGGCTACATGTAGTGTACTAGTAACATATGTAAATGGAGAAATTCACATCATTATGCATGTGCTTCCTCTGTAAATGTATCCTACTCGGATAAATTTGTCATATTTAGATTTTGGAACAAAAATATTATCAATATTATACGACATGTAGCAACTATTACTAATTTAAAAGAATCCTACCAACATGCTGAAAATTCTCGTGACATATGACTGTGGCTTTTTACATTCCGTTTACTGTAGGCTTTAGGCACACTTTGTTTCTGCAACAAAATTTGAAACTTCAAAAGCATGACTCTTCCTATTTTTCTGTCTGTATACATATATGGTGAAGTCATCTGAAACTATGTATATTAAACATCTGTACCCATGTTCTGTAACTTTTGTGAGAAGTTTTCGTGTCGGAAAGATGTGAAACAAAATATTCCTTCGATTCTCGAAAAGTGAGAAAAAAGTGTGATATAACTCATGTCAAAAAGTATCAGCAGTGATTACGTCATTACGTTATAAATTTCATAATATACAACTCAAGGCCGAATTAAAATCGCAGACTTTATGAACGCTTATCAAAAATATCTTTGACGGCGACCAAACTTCACTAAAAATTTAAAACTGTCAACGATAGCGGCGGGAATACAATCGTCGGCTATACTAATTCTAAATTCACACTAGTCAAGTCTTATTACTCATGTTTTAGACTCGGCAGTTTTTCTTGAAGCAAGTTCGAGTGTGTGGCAGAGAAAGGAAAGAAGAAAGAAGAGGGGTACTGACTTCATGGTACAGAAAACTTACTTCAATTCTCTTTTGCTATTTCATTCGTTGCATTAAAACAATAGGAAAATTTAACAAAAAACCGTCCGAGTGTAAACAATCGAGCAGTTTTAAAAGAGAATTGAAAAGAACTGCTTCAAGAGAAACTGCCAAGTCTAAAATTTTGGCTTATTGCTAAGCTTATCACTTTTTCTTCCTTGAACTTTCAAGGGCGTCCACGCGATTCAAGTCTTATATTTCAGCTCATTTTTTTTGTGCATAGTTTTGTGTATGCATGTGTGCATAATTTTAAAAATGAAAATTGTGTAAAAAGCGTTAGAAAGGGTAGGGAACCCCTTTATGTTATAAAAACTGTGAAAATTGCGTTATATTATATGTCAATAGCCCCTTATATAGTGGCCACACCTGATGATTTTATATCATATCTCGTAAAATGACGCCGATAGAGCAACTGTAATTTTTCATTAATATCAACATGTTGATGATTTCATATTATGATGAATCAAATAAATACTTGCCAAAAATAAATACTTTTCGTGTTGTTTAATTTTTTTTGGTCACAAATAATTGTTGTGATGCCTTTTTTAAACGAAAATTGTTTAATTAGTAAACCTCTAAGCATTTGAATTCTAAAAAAGCTAATCCACACTGTGTCATCTTTTTTTTTGAAAAATGTTCTTCCATTTCCGCAGCGGAAACTTGTGAACCAGCTAAAATTCTTGTGCGAAGACCAAGCGCATAACAAGTGGTAATACACTTATCCAGTCATTTATTCCGCAACTCATCAAAGCAGACTTCAAGATTCGATGCCATCGTTCTACTAGTCCGTTTGATTGTGCGTGGTTAGATGTAGTGTGTGTCACTCTTTAACCAAATGTTTTTGAAAGCAAAACAATTTGCTTTCGAATTTTCTGCCTTGATCGGTTATTATTTACTTCGGTACTCCAAATCTATACATATATCTAGATATTTGTAAACGCATAGGTTTCAGCTTTAATGTCGGCTAAAGGAATTGCTTCTGGCCTTTTCGTAAACCTTGCAATAACCTTGGCAACTTGTTAATGGACGACCTTATCGATATGGATGTGTTTAAAACGTTCCGGTGGTAGTTTAAAAATACCTAATGGACTATTCGTGTGGCAGTTTACTTTTGGTTTGTGACAAGCCATACAACCTCTAACCTATTCAGAAATGTTTTTTCTTAATGATTTCCACACAAATCAAGAGCGCATCAAATCAACTGAAGATTTTACACCTGGTCTCATCTTCAAATTAGAAAGGTCACAGTATATCAACTAATCACCACTCCTTACTAGCTTCAAGTCAAGAGAAGAATTACTATCGTTTACAAGTGACAATAACTCTCTATTAGTCTTTTGTTATTCAACCAATTATCAAAATCTAAATTTGTTGGCATATTAATTCCTTAAATGCGCGAAAGTGTGTCAGCAACAAAATGGTCCTTTCCTTTAATATGCCGAATATCCGCATTATACTGACATAAGATCTAATTGCCTCAATTGTCTTGGAGAGGCTTTATCTACTTTTTGCTTAAACGCATAAGTGAAATGTGGTTTATGGTCAGAAAATATGCAAAATTTATGACATTCCAAAAAAAATTGGAAATGCTTCAATGTGGAAATCATAGCCAGCTTGTCTTGCTAGTTTTTTTTTCGAAAAAAAACCCAAAGGAACGTTTCCTTTCAGATAATATAAAAGCGCTGCATTGCGAAGTTGTTGTTTACACTCATCAAATGCTTGCTTTCTAGATTCATTCCATTCAGTGTGTCGTTTGTCATGTCGTTACCTTGATGTATGCCATGTAGAATTGCTAGATATTTAGCTGCGTGTGGTATGAAACGTAGGCAAAAATTAATCATACCTAAAAAAACTTGAGCTCCTTGCAGTTGTCGCAAGTTTGTATTGCTAAATGGATTTTACATGGCTAGGAAGTGGCTTTAGTCCTTTTTCCGTGACCAAATATTCAAGAAATTCAATACCTCGTTAATAAAACGTTGGAAAATGTATGCAGCATTCCACAAACCAAAAGTCATCCCTTAAAACTTAAATGTGCCTATCGGCGTTGTTATTGCAGTTTTTCTTATATCGTCTTCTGCGACAGGAATATGATGGTACGCTTGAACTAAATCTACTTTACTGAATATTTTCTTACCATCTCACAGCACTTTAAAGTCGTGGATACGTGAAACAGCATAGCAATCAAGTACGGTTTGAGAATTTAGATTGCGGTAATCTTCGCAAGGGCTACACTCACCATTGGTTTTCTTGACCCACTTACTATAAGAAGGACGACATATTCCAAGGCGGACCATTTCATTAAATTATTTTTTCACCACTGTTAATTTTTTAGGGGAAAGACGTATTGGATTGCAAAATTCCGGTGGACCGGCAGTCTGTATAAAATGTTGAACTGAGTGCTTGGCTTCGGAATGGAAATTTATTTTTGATAAATCGTTAAATTCCGTTAAAAGTGAATAAAATGATGACGAAGCTGATAATGTTTTTATTGAAAAATTTTCATTATGAACAATTATATCTTTTCTACTTTGGCACGTTTTAGGATCAATTAGACAATTATTTTTTATATCAATAAGGATACTATAACTACCTAAGAAGTCTGATCCAATAATCGGTTTCTGTATATGGGCCATGACAAAATACCACGTGAAATTTCGCTTGAGTCCTAAATCGATAATAAGAGTTTTGGTGCCAAATGTTCTTATTATTGATTGATTGGCTGAATATAAAACAAATGGAGTTGGTTGTTGCTTATGTTTGATCAAAGTTGCTGGAATAACAGATACATCAGCTTCAGAATCGATTAAAAACTTTGATTTCGATTTGATATCTCAAATAAACAGGCGGCAAATCTCTTGGCTGCTCCCGTCCGTCACCAAAGATGAAGCATCGATTAGTTTTCCTGATGTTATTGGTTGAAATCGGAAGGACTAACACATTTCATTGCGTTGCTTCCAAATTTAAAATGACACCAGCACAAAGGTTTGGTTGATTTGGAACGACTATTATATTTTTACCCGTGGACCCACTTTTGCTTTTTGATCTTCCTAAAGATTCAGTTTTTTTGCCTACATTTTCCAATTGATCATTAATATTGTCTAATCTGCTTACATGTTTTCTGATATTGAAGAAACCACATGGATTTCTGTATCAGAACAATCAAAGATTTTATCTGCCATTTTGGCGAGTGTATCTAAGCGATCCTGTCTAACGGAAAAAATAGTTTTCGTTTGAGATGGCTGTCGTTGCATGCATAGCTGTTTTAAGATATCATCAAATACCTTGAGGTAAAGAACGCATTTGATCCAATAATTCTAAAGGTTTTCTGTCCGACAGGTCGGCTTCCGTTAAAAGCTTCTTTAGGCATTTTTTTTCAAAGTCAGAAAATGACAATATTACTTTCTCTTTCAAAGTGCCGTACATGCTTGTTTCTGGTGGGCTTATAATGCTTATGGGCATTGGATCTGAACGCCAAAGTGGTGGCGCTTTAACAGCAACTCTTGAAAACTCCATTTGAGAACCGTACGACGCTGCAGAAGAATATCTTCCAGCTGTTAAATATTTGTTCCGATGTTGACATCCTTCTTGCACAAACGCGGGATCACCAATTTATTAGAGTAAATTGTAATAAAACCAACAATTTAATATTTTACAAAAATAATGAATTTAATTTTACGAGTTAAAATTACAATTATAATAATTTTTGCTATTTTTAAATATTAAAAAAGCAATGAATAATTGATTGCTTTTCCCCCCGTTGTCACATGCCAGTAATTACTTGGAAGTAAAAAATCAGGAGAAATGTCCAAAAGACAAAAAATTTTTGAGTTTCTACACAGGACAGTGGAACTTGTAACAAAAATTACTTTACTTCAACTGCTACTGCAGTGTTCCCAAGTAGTCAATATTGATCTTCAATTGTTTGGTTAATATATTTCTTTTATTAAATAAAACATGAAATTTATACTCGAACTTAGCTCTCAAATGAGCTTTGGTGTCATTTATCAATATCCATTTTATATATACCAAAAATAAATGAAATAACTCTGTGCTCGGCAACATTGTTTTTTGTTTTGTCACTTTACTTGCGACAAGTGTAAAAATTTACTTGCTTCAAAAATCCATTGCAAGCTGACTCGAAAGTGACAAAACTGTGGCTGTGTTAGTGAAAAATGTTAGTGTATTGAGTTTTTTTCACTTGCACTTGCATGTGGCAACGGAGGGTTAAATATTCGTCATTCGTCGTATTTGTACCCCCTGATAACCTTGTTCCCCTGTCGTAAAATTCTTAAATTTAATTCATAATTTTAATTTATTTATGTCACTTCATATCTAAGTTTGAAAGTTTTAGACCAAAAGGTTCCTGAGATATGGAGGTGCAAAAGTGCATATTTTAAGACATACTCACTTACCACTGACAAAATCATCAAATTGATGAAATTGAATTGATGATGAAATTTGGCACATACATATGTTGCAAGGCCATACATTTTTGTTTAAAAAAAAGTGGGCGTTAAAACGCTAGTACAATTTTATTCTCCTAAAAATTTTTTTTTGCTTATAAAAAAGGTCGGGAATTTTTTTTTAGGGGGAGAGGTGTGAAAGATAATTTCTCTACCCTGCAATAATAAAAAATTAACTTTGTGATCTATCGACCAATTTTAAAAAATGCGTTTTGCATATGGAAGAAGTCCACTCAAGGTTGGCAAACGGTATCGTAAAAATACCGATAACGATTCAAATACCGCTAAAATTAGATACCGGTATCGATACCGATACCGAAATCCATTTCGGTTAGAAAATACCGGTATCAGGAGTACCGTTTAGGTCTATACCGGTATGTACCGGTATACCGATTCCCACCAAAAATAAATTTCAAAAATACATTTCAGTTAACTTTCTTATATAAACACGGTTTAGTTCGCCTTTAGACATTCTTATGCTGTACTGTTTTTATTAATCAACCGGAAATTGCAATCATATCATAATCATCACTTGTGCGAAATATTAACAAACTTCGTGAGCTGGTTAATGCCTTTAGGAATGAAAAAGAGAAAAGAGCAAAGCCTTTGTAAGCCACAGTTATGTATATGAAATCGCGGAAGTTAGTATATTGGCTGCTCCACATACACAAGGTAATTCGGAGATTTAAAGGTTTGAAGAGTGCTTTTTTAATGTATGCACATTAGACTGGTCGCAAAGATTTTTGCTTTAATTGATATACGGGTGCTGTCTAAAATATGAGGTTTTCCGACGATGCCTTCTGGTGGTACCCCACGGTTACTTTAGGCCCCCATGGGGATTTTTTTTTTAAATTTGAAATAATTCTGTAGTTTTTAAACTAGCTGTCCGAGTGTTATGAAATTTTATACAGCATTTGAGGAGGTGTCAAGTGTGAAATTTAGACTATATATCTTTAAAAGAGGCGGAACCACAAAGCACCAAAATAAGTAAACTTGGCTTGATGAAAAATTAAAATCGATGCCAAGCTCATGCTTTTGATCAGATAAAAAAGATTTTTGCAAGTGCATTTTTTTTTCTATCCAAAAGCTAAAAAAAAGCCTGCTACATTTATGGGTTTTCGCTTACAGTGTAGGAAGTATTCGAAGGAAGGAAGTATTGGCTTTTTACCAACCTTTGTCCACTGTTCTGCTAATGGAGAAGTGAAATGTTGTTAGATTTAGAAAATGAAACTTATTATGAATAATTGGAAAAATTTAATATTAAACATTAAACATAACATTTGCCAATAAATATTTTCGGCTGAAATGTCTTTCTTAGGTAAAAAATGATGCATTCAATACACAGAAAGTAATAACAAATAGAATTTGCTTTTGAGTTCCCGGCAATTCCAAAAAAAATTCAAAATATTTGAATTGAAATATTCGTTTCGTCTGAATTTGGCGAGTACGAATGACGCCCGAAAACGCCCGAATATTCGGGAATTCGAATGCGAATATTCGTATTTAACTAAGTGCATATAATTCTAGATGTATGTACTTCGTGTATACATATATATACATTAGAGTGGCCGTTATTTATTTTTTCTTGATTTCTTTTGCTCTCACCCCCAAATCACTTCAGTTTTATGTAAAAAAAATACAAAAAATTTCATAGCGATAAGTTGTGTTTTATGGGGCGAGTCCGCCCCTCAAAGTTGGCCTTCAAGCCCATTTTTCAATGTAATGTTTTGCATATGACGATCTTTTTAAAAAATCATTTTACAAGAAATGATATATGGCAATATTTTAGCTCTTCTAGTCAACAACATTAGTCTTAGGGCAAATAAATCAGTCAATGATTATATGTATTTTATTTTTAAAACTGAAAATTTTGTTTTTCACCACACAATTAAATGAATCTTAAATAGCCAACATTGTGCATTTAAGCGTTGTTTAAGTTTTACAAACATACCATATGTTTTGTGCATGTGTGTGTTTTTTGAATGCATGTACATAAACATCATGAGGTCATATTAAAAATAATTTCGTTTAATTTTCGAAAATATACAACAAATGCAACACATATTTTCATTTCATGAAATATATAAATAGAAAAATGCATTCCGATGCTCTTTTTGTATCATAAAATGTGTTTTTTGCTATTAATTTTTCTGCAATTTGATAAATCAACTTTCTTATTTATATTAAACAGCTGTTCTTTGGAAAGCTTTCCATAATATTTGGAAATATTGTAGTGCTACCATACTTTCAACGTAATTTGATATTAACTTTAATTAGCCACTGAAAAAATGAAAGTGTATTTAAATCATTCAGTGATTTATTAGCTATTAAAGAAAGTTTTTTTGCTAAAATTAATATTTTAGGAAATAATGAAGAAAATAACTAATAAAATACCAAAAATTATATTTACCAAAATTGCATTTATATTGAAATTGTTTTACTAAGCGTTTACAATAAGGGGTTATATCCATTAAATTATTTCATACATATGTATATTAAGTAGTCATAAAAAAACTAAACAAAAAAAATTACATTGGATATACATATGGGCTTGAGGGCTAACTTTGAGGGCCGGACGCACCCCCTAAAACACAACTTATCGATATGAAATTTTCTTGTATTTTTTACATAAAACTGAACCAATTTGGGAGGTGAGAATAAAAGAAATCAACAAAAAAAATCTAAATACAACTAACGGCCACTCTATTGTACAAACATACACTGTATGTATTTATTTTTATTATTTTGTTGAATTAACCAAAATGTATACTTTATGTATGCAAAGTTTACTTTTTACTTTTTTAATTAATTATTTCTTAATAAAAATATAAGAACGTATATAGAAACATATATGTATGTAAGTTTAAATACTTTTAAGTTAATGTACTACCTTTCCGAAGAAATTTAACAAAAAAAAAAAGATTTTTTTCTCTGTCGACCGTCTGAACAAATAAATTTATATCGGTATACCGGTATTATAAACCCGGTAACGGTATGTACCGGTAATACCAATACCGAAATAAAAAAAATACCGATACCGTTACCGATACCGAAATTTAAAAAATAGTTGTACCGGTATCAATACCGATACCGTTATTTGTTTCGGTTTCCAACCTTGGGTCCACTAATTTGTTTCTAATGTGGGAGGAGAAGAAGGGGGCTAAATAATAAATATGAAAAAGTCAACTAATTTTTTTTTTAATTTTTGGTGAGGTGGGAGGAAAGTGACCTCCTCAAAAACTAATTATCAAATATTTTGGACATTTGTGGACCAATTTTCAAAAGTCATTTTGCACATGGAAAATGATCGACTAATTTTTTGGATTGTAGTGGAAAAGGGAAGTAAAGTGTCCGCGTTTTATAGGTGAATATCAAATAACTTCGTCATATGTGGACCAATTTCCAAAATTCATGCGAAATTAGAGGTGTGTTGAAGCGGGGGTTTTTAATTGTGCAAAGACTCGCCCTAAAATTGACTATCAAATAATTTTGTCATTTCTGGACCAATTTTCAAAACTCATTTTGTATATGGAAAAGGTATGCTAATTTTTTTTTAAATTGATGGGGAGGGAGAAGTGAAACGCGCGCATGTAAGAAGTGAATATAAAATAGTTTCGTCACATGTAGACCAATTTCCAAAATTGATTTTGCGTATGGAAGAGGTCCATAAGTTTTTTCTTAAATTGATTAGGGGGAAGGGTGTAGGGTGTCAAAAATTGTCCGCCTCAATAATTGATTATCAAATAACTTCGTCATTTGTTGACCAATATTCAAAATGCTCTTTGCTCTTTGCGTGCCAAAAAATTAATTATAAAATTACTATGTCGATAGTGGACCAATTTTCCAAATTCTTTTTGCACATATGACTTTGTCATATGTGGACCAATTCTCAATTTTTTTTGCATATGGAAGAGGTTACTAATTTTTTTTTTTAAAGAGTGGGGGTTATCATTTCCCAAGCCAAAAATTAATAATCAAGTAGTTTTTTCATTCAAAATTCTTTTTTCATATGGAAAAGGTAAAGTAATGTTTTGTTTAGAAATTGTAGGGAAGGGGGAAACAAAGTCACCTACTTCAAAAAGAGAATATCAAATAACTTCATCATATCTTGATTAAAATTCAATTCAATTCATATGGAAGAGCCAAACTTAGTTTTTTGTGGTAATTGGGAAGGGTCTTGATGCTCGCATCAATAGTTAATTATCAAATTACTTCGTAAATTGACGACCAATGTGCAAAATGCTTTTTGCATATGGAATAGGTCCAACCAAGTTTTTTTTTAAATGGAGGTGTTGAAATGTGCCTGCAAAAAAATTGATTATCACATTACTTTGTTTGTGGATCAATTTTCAAAATTATTTTTTTCTAATCAGAAATAATTTTTTAGTTAGGGTTGAGTTCAGTAATTTCAATTCTTATTGAATAAAATATTTTTATTAATTAATGTGAGTTTCTAAAGAAGAGAAGAAAAATTAAACTTAGACTTTTAAGCTGGGGGAAATGCCGGTACTTTTCTGTGCAGCCACGCACTTCATCAGCACCCTAGTATATCTACTTGGGTAGAGATTCTTATTAACATCAGCTATTTAACTTAAATTTACAATGAAACGGAATATGAGAAACGATTGTTGTGTATACAATTGATTATTTCTGATTAGAAATCACTAAAGTTCAATTAAAAATCTACAAATGTCTCACTTAATTCATCATGGGCACGTGACAAAAATATGTTCACTTGGCAATCACTGTTCACTAGGCTATTACAGTTTCAGAATGCTGGAATAACCAAAATAAAACTGTAGAATGCAACAACAAAGTAACATAAGACCACTATAATAATACTTACATGCATGTACCGATGGTACATCGAATAATTAAAAATAATTAGTGTGATGATCGTAAAAGATAAGCAAGAATAGTTAAACATACTTAGGTAGAGTAATATAATTTCGTGCTAACCTAAATAGAAAAATGGAAAAAAATGGAAAAACAGAAAATTAATAGTGATACTTATAAATGTGTTTACCAAAGTTAAATCAATGGTATACACAACAATCGTTTCTCGTATTCCGTTTCATTGTAAATTTAAGTTAAATAGCTGATGTTAATAAGAATCTCTACCCAAGTAGATAGACTAGGGTGCTGATGAAGTGCGTGGCTGCACAGAAAAGTATCGGTATTTCCCCCAGCTTAAAAGTCTAAGTTTCATTTTCTTCTCTTCTTTAGAAACTCACATTAACTAATAAAAATATTTCATTCAATAAGAATTGAAATTACTGAACTCAAGCCTGACTAAAAAATTATTTCTGATTAGAAATCACTAAAGTTCAATTAAAAATCTACAAATATCTCATTATTTTTAATTTGGAATGGATCCACCAATAGAAATTTTGTAGTTGGGAAAGTGTCCGCCACAAAAATTTATTATCAAATAAATTTTTCATTTGTGGACCAATATCCAAAAGTTTTATTGATTATGGAAAAATTTTAGGAGAATTTTTTTTTTTAGAAATTGGTGGAGGGGGTAGCAAATCATTCATTTCTTTACATAAGAAAAAATGTTGCCATGTTTTTTTTCATAAGTTATATGAATTTCGACATTAACCCAATGAAAAAATTCATTAAAATTCAACCAATGTCACGCTTCGTTGGATTAATGAAACCAGTTTCGTTAAAATTATTTTAACGGAAATTACATCAAATGTATTAAACAGGTTCATCATTGCAATGAAAGAAATTCATCGAAACAACGAAATAATGTCATTAAAACCACGAAATAGTTTCATTAAAGCAACGAGATAATGTCCAACGAGATAGTTTCCAACGAAATAATTTCATTAAAATAACGAAATAATTTCATTAAAACAATGAAATAACTTCACAAAAAAGTAAAATAACTTTATTATAACAACGAAATATCGTAATTGAAACTGTGTGTAAATAAACATACAAAGAGTACAAGAACAATCAAAAAGAACTACATTTGATTCAAGCTTTTGGTTGACAACTGTTGAAGTACATTTAATATATCAGACTTTCATGACTACAACAAATACATTTCATAGCTATAATGAAATTCTAAATTGCTGTATATCTTATTTATTTTCTTTTTAGTTTTAAAAATTAATCTTTAACTTAATTGCTGTAAGGTATGTACTTATCTATATATGTATGTTTATATCAAGCAACAACTGTAAATGTTTCTTAAATATAAAAGGGTTTCTTAATAATAAGAAAATATTGTTGTCATAAATCCAATGAAATATTTGCTTAATTCACAAACCTCTTGTATCTCTGTATCGATTGTATTATCATATTAAAGAGTGTAACTAACATTTGTTGTTTGAAATTTTCATATAAAAATGAAATACACTATTACACTTTTATTTCATATGTTTTTAAAATGTTGTATTCAGAGAGAAGCTCTCTGAGAGAATTTGTATGTAGCTTGTTCTTCTTTTTTAATTAAAAATACAAAATACATTAATACATTACACAGAGTGTGTTCACAATTAAAAAAACAAAAAGTGTATTTGATACACTAATACATACATGCTTCAAATTGTTGTGAATTAAGCAATTGTTACGAAACTAGAATACCAACGAAGCAAATCCAATGAAACTCTTTCACAATATTCGTGAAATTTTCATTAGATTTGTGAAATTATCATTAGATTTGGGAAAAAAAATCTGATGAAATTGTTTCGTTCGATTTATGAAGCAAAATTCTTTCGGTGTAGACATGACTACAATAAAAATAATGAAAATAACACTTGAAAAATACTTTGCGATGTAACGAATTTTCTGGTATAATGAACATGCCTGATATTATATCGTTCGTTATACTGGGATTTGCCTATATGTCCCCCAGCTATAAAGTCTGTGGGCAAATTACGGCACTCGTTATCGAACGAAATTACGAAATATTTCAATAGAGTTTATATGAAAATATTTGAAATTTCGAACGGTATCGAATGCCGTAATTTGCCCCCTGGTTTAATTTTTTTCTCTTCTTTAGAAACTCACATTAATTAGTAAAAATATTTCATTTAATAAGAATTGAAATTACTGGACATAAGCCCGATTAAGAAATAATTTCTGATTAAAATTCGCTACCGTTCAATTAAAATCTAAATATGTATTTACTTTAAAATATGCACTGATAAATCGATGCAATTTTCTCGCAAATTTATTGATTTTCAAATACAGGAAAATCCCGGCATAACGAACGCTATAATGTCAGACCCATTCGTTATACCGAAAAATTCCTTACATCGCAAAGTTTTTTTCAAGTGTTATTTTAATAATTATTATTGTACACATGATACAGTACATTTTGTATTTACATTGCTGCTATAGATTTTTTTATTTTTTGCCGTTCGTTATACAGGGCACACATTTCTCAAAATATTTGCTACACAAAGCAAAACAAAATCTTAAAAATATTTTTTTCTTCATCATTCGTTATATCCAGTATAAAATTAGGCTAGTATTCGTCAATATGAGGTTGTTAATGTAAAATATTTTAACGTTCGTTTTATCAGGTTTTAGTTAAATCAAGATTCGTTATACCGCGGTTCGCCTGGATGTATATTTTATTCACGTTGAACTACGACCAACGACAAAAACATGTATTTACATTAACATCTTATCCATACCTATTAGTTATAAATGAAATTGTTTATCTTTATTAATACGTGTCTGTTTCAAACAGTTTTTCAATATTATTTAGTGGTCACGTTTTTTTCGGCAAATGTTTGCCAAGTATGAACATAATTGCGTATCAATAATCTCATTTATAATAATAGCTGAATTTATGTTATACTTTGGTTTTTTTTCGCGATTATAGATGTTTGCCTAAAAAATAAAAGTTAAGAGTGAATTTTCTAATTTAGCCGTAACAGAAATAAAATTCTGAAAATTCAATTGAAAGTTTAAAAATGTTCTACAAAAAAATAAAATATGACTTAACCACTTTTTCCTTAGTGCCAAAGATTTGTGTGTGTGTGTTTGCTTGTGAAACAAAATATTTTTAAAGAAGTGCTTTATTGATTGTTTGAGTAACAAACAACGTTACCGTTGAAAATTTTCAAAAAAGGGGACTTTCAAGAAAAAAGTGGCACAAAAAGAAAAATTAAAGAAACAAGCATATTTTTAAGTTATTTTTATTTGGAACAAACAATAAAAACAAATTTCTCATGTATAAGAAAAACAAAAACATTCATTTAATGAGAACTCATATACGACGTTTATACGCACCTGTTATTTGCAACTAAAAAAGCTAACCTACTAACTCTCAGAACAATTACTGATTACTGCAGATGAGATATGTATATGTATATAGAAAAAGAATATAATACCGGCAGTTTAAACAGCTAGTTGAGTATTTACAAATATTTTATTTGGCAATAAGACGAGTATAAACGTAGTATAGAAATCTACCAAACCTAAAAAAATAAATTATTAAATCTAGCATAATAATATAACAGTGCTAAAGCTGCGGAATTTGATATCGGTTGAAATTCAATTAGAAAATAAATGGAAATTTCGTTCGATAACTAATGCCGTAATTTGCCCCAGCTTTTAAGGCGTACATAAAATCAAGGAATACATAAATACATTTTTGGATATGGTTTACTTAAAAACGAGTATAATTCAAAAAATTTACTTAACCATTAAATGTTTTGATAAAAATTTTAAATTTTGGTTCTGAAGATGATAATACGAGTATTATTCTTTTTAGGCATTATGAATAGTTCTGTGGCAAAAAATAAAAATTCTAAGTTGAGATAATCTAATTTTGAGTTAATGGCGCCTCCGTTATTTGCATATTCGAACGTATCCCTGGTCGAAATTTCAATTAATTTGTGTAGTTTTTCAGGAAGTTATAGTGCAATGACTTGCGACTTATCTTTTTAGACTGTATTACTTATAGTGTGTAGAACGATGGTTGCTTAAAAAAATAAAGGTTAACAGAGAATTTTACAATTTAACTGTAAAAGAAATAAACTTCTGAAAATCGACTTCAACGCTTAAAAGTGCTTTCCTGCAAAACAGAAATATATGTCTTGAGCACTTTTTCCTTATTGCCACAGAGTTATTAAATACCTATTCTTTTGAAATTGTACATATGTATATATAAATAAGTTCTTCATTTGTAATCCATTCTTCCAAATCGTTTTGAAATAAATTTAAAGTGATTGCAACTTAAATCAAAAGCATTACTTGACGATAGCAATTCAGTGTGTTAGTTTCATACAATGTTATTTCATTTATCACAAAGTTGTTCACCTTTTAAAATAATGTACTTTTATCAAATTTGGCTTTCATAATTGCTGAGGAAAATGCAGTTAGAATTATCTATGTATGTACGTATGTAACCCAAAAAAAAATTTTTTAATCGTGTATGTTCTTATATGAAGTTTGACAAATAGGAAATAAAATCTTGTTGTCGAATGTGGTAGAATCTGTACGAATATGCGTACATTTGTTGTAAAAATAAAAACATAAGTGAACTTTGATCAAAAAGGGGCAAAAGGGGCACAAAATAATGCAAATGATACCAAAAGGGGATTTAAAACTAAGGGGCATAAAAAGTGGCAAGGGCAGTCGAAAAATGGGCAAAATGCGACTTTAGTCGCACAACGGTAACGCTGGTAACAAACAATACAGTCGTACATGCGGACAATGCTGCAGCGAATACATACTAGAGGAGATAAATTGATGACTGGCGAATTTACTCAAGGAAAGGATTAAAGTGTTGGAACGTATGAATTAACAATTAAGTATAAAAGTGTAAGTGTAATAATGTTTGTTCAGTGGCCGATGTTCGGAGCTTGGCATTTTATTCTGATTATCTCTTACTGATTTTGGTCTTGCTTAGTCCCAATTTACACGAGGCAATTTTACTTGCGCAAGTCATAAATTTGTGAACAAAGAAGTGAGGAAGTGAAGAGTGTAAAACCAGCAGAATTGCCGTACTGACTTGCCCGTACTGGCAATTCTGTTTTGTTGTTATCATTCGCTCTATATCAGATTTGACATTTCTTTGTATGTATGTATATGTATATGTATAAGCAATTATATGTATAAGCAACCGAAGAAGACTTGCGCAAGTAAAGTTGCTCTATCTAAACACTACAGCAAGTTTAATAGAAAATTTTATGACTTGCGCAAGTAAAATTGCCTCGTGTAAATTGGGACTTAATGTTTTATTTTCTTTTGCACTTTATCTCCTTGGCGTTTTTAAAACTGACTTGACTTTGTACATTCGTAACTTAACTCAAGAGAATTGTGACTAGATGGTAAATGGCAAAATCTGCTGTAGAAAGGAAACGAAGAAATTAAAAAAAGGTTTATTATCATTTTGATGTTTTCTTTTCACTACAATATTTTAATGAATGAAATATTAAAAAAAGAAAGTTTATGCTATTAAAAAGGAATTTTTATGTTTTTTTTGCTAAGAAAACAGCTTTGCAAATTATGATAATCAAAAGGGAATTGCAAAAGTTTCTTAAAAGTCAGGAATAAGACTTGTGATGTGTTTCTTTTTAGCTACTTTTTGCTTGCGAACAAAATGAGCGTGGAATTTATAAATGAAATGGTATTTAAAAGTAACAACATTATATATACATACAAAATTATTTCTATTCTTTATTTGTTTTCTTTCCACTATCTAGTTGGCTAATTTTTATAACCGTTTCTCATTGTAGTGATATCAGGCCTAAAGTAGTTCTCACGGTTTAAGCCCAGTTAATACTTAAAAACTTCCGGTGCCCAAACACAGTTATTAATTATGAAATACTGGAATGATGAGACAAGCAATGCCTCTAAACCAGCGGTCTTCAAAACCGCGAAAGCGTGCGAGTGCTCTCACAATAATGACGAGAGAGTGTACTCAATTGTTACTACAATCAGGATTACCACTTTAATCTCAGACTATTCATATATACTGGTTGTGTAGTCGCATTTTAATAAAATACAATGAATTCTTTTTAAATAAATTTAATTTCAGAGTTTTCTACTTTTTAGAGCTCGAATAATCATATCTGAAACTAATTTATTATATACTATTTAAAATACATCAAATTAATTAATCTCTTTTTGAACACAAGAAATAGACTCGAATTAGAGTTTCACAAATATATTACTAATATGTATACGTGACAGCCCTGCTATAAGAAGAGCAAAAGATATTTCGCTCAAAAACGAAGCACCACTACAAACGTAAGTGTGAATGTATATGTATGGATCGCTGCTCTAAACCCAGCATAACATATGCGCTCTAAATGAGCTCATAAAGACTCTTTTGTCGGAACGCTGACGCTCATAATGAGTTCATAAAATAATCATAAACAGTCATAAAACGCTCATATTTGAGTGGATTTTTCCACTAAGTGGTCACTCATGAAAGAGCTCTAAATTTTATGCATAAAAGAGTAGTTTCCCAGCTTACCATATGCGCTCTAAGTGAGTTCATAAATACTCTTTTGTCGGAGCGCTGACGCTCATAATAAGTTCATAAAATAATCATACACAGTCATAAAACGCTCATATTTGAGTGGCTTTTTCCAATAAACTGGTCACTCATGAAAGAGCTCTAAATTTTATCCATAAAAGAGTATTTTATGACTCTTTTTATTTTTAAAATTACATGCTGGATTTTCTTTTCTTAATTTATTTGAACGAAGTTCACTTGTTATTAATTTGCTTTCTTTTAAGCTTGCTCTTTTCATTATATTAATTATGTATTATTTTTATATTTATTATAAAAAAACTCACAGTTTTGTCTTTACGCTTCCAAAAATATTCACTAATGAATCAATTTGTGTAACTTCTTTCTTCTGCTTAGCTGGAATTTACCGTTATCTGTCAGCGTTCAGAAATTACTCATAAAAAGCACATAAAATCTATCGTTTATGAGCTCAGAAATTTAAACGCAAGAAACACTCATAGAAAGTCATAAAATCGATCGTTTATGAGCTCAGAAATATGCACGCAGGAAACACTCACAGAAGCTCATAAAATCGCTCATATATGAGCTCATATATAAGAGCGCTCCGATAATGGTATGCTGGGAATCAGTGATCTCCACACATATACACTCACACTTATGTTTGCTGTTGGGCTAGGGCTACCAGTTAGCATTCGGGTGATCATTTTTATCAGAAATCTCTTGTATGATTCTCTTCAGATCACTTTTGATGTACTATTATTATTTCTTGAAAATAGAGGAACAAAATGGAAACAAAATGATACTACTAGAAATATCATATATGATACGTAATCTGTAGGGTACCATTTTCTCACAACGAGAGTATCATTTATGATCGAAAAATAAGCTCATATGCGGTTATTTTCCCCGTAAAGCTGATTCGGAAAAGGTTCGATTAGGATACAAAATGTTATCTGGGTACCAAGCCATATTTATGATACAGTGGAATCTCCTTTAACGGACTCTTCCTATAGGCGGACACCCCCTTTGGACGGACACTTTCGACAGGTACCGGCAGCGCTCCATAAGAAAAACATTGCAACCGCTCCCCCTTGAACGGACTCTCAGTAGTTAGATACTGGCGGTTCTATGGCAGTAAAAATTGTCAAATTTGTGTAATTAACGTCAAAAATTTTTTAATTTATGGGAAAATTTTAAAATAATATCAAAGGTGTGAAGTGACGAGTGACGGCTCGATGGTTTGTAGATGTCGGTCGGTTGATGTACATACTCGTAGTTTATTACGTTGGCGCGCAAACTTGTATGTATGTTTTAGATTTTTGTTTTAACTAAAGGTGTGAAGTGACGAGGGTACTCGACGGTTTGTAGATGTCGGTCGGTTGATGTACATATTCGTAGTTTATTTTCGTTGGCACGCATGCTTTGTACGTATGTTTTTGTTTTAATTTTGAATTGAAGTGTGATTTTTTTTGTTTGTCAAGTGGTTGCAGAATTTTTTTTATTTTCTTTTTAGCTGGTGACCATGGAAGGTTATTTTAGAAGACCTTATGTATGCTTGTGGAAAATCTATGAATGTTTTTTGTTGTTGGTTCTATTTAGTTTGATTTTCCTAGTTCCTATGTTTAAAGAGTTTGAAGAGATGAAATAAAATATTTAATTTATGAGCAACGAACTTACTTGAAGGTTGGAGAAATTGAAGTGTAAGATATTTAGGATTGTCAAAGGGATAATTTGAACGGGCTAAAGTTCGTATCTCTTTTTAAGCCAAATTACATGTGATAATTATTAATGAACAAATAACATCAAAGTTAGTTGTAAATAATCTGACAACACATAGTTGAGCGGAACAGCCAGCCGTTTTCGAAGGCCAATAAACCTTCATCATCAGCGTTCTTCTGTGTTGGTCCACTGTGTGTGGTGTCAGTAGATGTAAATTTCTGCCTTATATACGAAACGTTCATGAAAATGGAATACGTGAATTGATTTGATTCATCGTATTTCAATTTTGCTGAAACGTGTTTTTGTAATGAAAGCTCAAATTTACCATCTCTAATTTACAACAGACTTACCATTGTCGTTTATTCTTTACTAATTATACACATGTTAGTTAATTTGCTTATTATACCCTTTACCAAAAAATGGTAAATGGGTATATATAGGTTTGTCATTCCGTTTGTAATTTCTACAATATTAATAAGAGACACATAAAGTATATATATTCTGGATCCTTATGCATAGGGAAGACGAACAAGCGATGTCCTTCTGTCCGTCTGTCCGTCTGTCTGTACGTGAAATCGGGTTTCCCAAGCTCCCAGAAGAGCTAGAGACTTCGTTCTTGAACTGGTGTGTCAGAAATTTTCCGAAAAATTTTGCTATTGAAAATCAGCAAAATCGAGCTGACGGTTTCAGAGCTGGAAAACTCAAACTCTTTTTTCCCATAGAAAATAACTACCGAAAACAAGTTTTTATTACTTTTTTATTAAATTAACTTATTTTATACTTTGGTATGAATAAAATTGGTATTTATAATTAAAAAAAAAATTTAAAAACTTAACTAATTAAAAAACGTTTCCAGGGTTGGAAAACTTTAACTTTTTTCCTAATAATTAAACATATTTCATGTTTTAGGAAGAAGGCTATTTTCTCAGGAACGGTAAAAGCTGCGGGTTTGAAATTTGGACAGTATATGTAGAATTTTGGTCGCTACAACAACAAATATATAAAAGTTAAAAATTAAAGGGTGTTCCAAAATGAGTGACGAAAACTTTTAAAATCCCATGTAATACACATACAATTGTATTATGTATGTACATATGCATATTGACACTTGAAATTTGTAAAATTACTGTATTTTTATATATGCTACAACAATTAATACTGAAATTAAAAAAATTTAAATTAAAGGGTGGTCCATCAGTTAATGAAATTTTGACTATGTAATTTTGACAAATTGCTATATCTTGGAAACTGCAAGAGCTAAACTCTTGAAATTTTCAAAAATGGTCAAACTAAAAAATCCAAAAATTATAAAATCGCCAAAAATTTAAAAAAATCGCCAAAACGAAAAAAATCGCGAAAATGAAAAAAACGCTAAAATTAAAAAAAACGCCAAAAACCGAAAAAAGTCGCCAAAACAAAAAAATGCTTATGTGAACAAAAAAAAATCGCCTAAATGAAAAAAAAAATCGCCAAAATCAAAAAAAATCGCCAAAACGAAAATAAATCGCCAAAATTAAAAAAACGCCATAAACCGAAAATAAATCGCCAAATCAAAAAAAAAATTGCCTATATGAAATAAAATCGTCAAAAAATAAAAAAATCGCCTAAATGAAAAAAATCGCCATAATCCAAAAAACAAAATCGCCAAAACGAAAATAAATCGCCAAAATTAAAAAAAAACGCCATAAACCGAAAAAATCGCCAAAAACCGAAAAAAGTCGCCAAAACAAAAAAATGCTTATGTGATTAAAAAAAAATCGCCTAAATAAAAAAAAGGCAAAATCCAAAAAATCGCCAAAACGAAAAAAAATCGCCAAAACGAAAATAAATCGCCAAAATTAAAAAAAAACCCATAAACCGAAAATAAATCGCCAAATAAAAAAAAATGCCTATATGAAAAAAAATCGCCAAAAAATAAAAATATCGCCTAAATGAAAAAAAATCGCCAAAATGAAAAAAAAATCGCCAAAACGAAAATAAATCGCCAAAATTAAAAAATAAAACGCCAAAAACCGAAAAAAATCGCCAAAAACCGAAAAAAGTCGCCAAAACAAAAAAAAATGCTTATGTGAACAAAAATCGCCAAATATTAAAAAAAAATCGCCTAAATGAAAAAAAAACGCCAAAATCCAAAAAAATCGCCAAAAGAAAATAAATCGCCAAAATTAAAAAAACGCCAAAAACCGAAAAAAATCGCCAAAACGAGAAAAAAGTGTCAAAACAAAAAAAAATTCCCACCTGACAAAAATACGCAAAAATCGCCAAAAACAAAATATATGCTTATATGAACAAAAATCGTCAAAAATTAAAAAAAATCGCCTAAATGCAAAAAAAAACGCTAAAATTAAAAAAACGCCAAAAACCGAAAAAAGTCGCCAACACAAAAAAATGCTTATGTGAACAAAAATCGCCAAATACTAAAAAAAAATCGCCTAAATGAAAAAAATCGCCAAAATCAAAAAAAAAAAACGCCAAAACGAAAATAAATCGCTAAAATTAAAAAAAAGCCATAAACCGAAATAAAATCGCCAAATCAAAAAAAAAAAATTGTCTATATGAAATAAAATCGCCAAAAATTAAAAAAAATCGCTTATATGAAAAAAATCGGCAAAATCCAAAAAATCGCCAGAACGAAAAAAATCGCCAAAATTAAAATAAACGCCAAAAGCCGAAAAAAATCGCCACAACGAGAAAAAAGTGTCAAAACAAAAAGAAATCCCACAATGACAAAAATACGCAAAAATCGCAAAAAAAATAAATGCTTAAATGAACAAAAATCGTCAAAAATTAAAAAAAATCGCCTAAATTAAAAAAAACGCCAAAATCCAAAAAAATCGCCAAAACGAAAATAAATCGCCAAAATTAAAAAATAAAACGCCAAAAGCCGGAAAAAGTCGCCAAAACAAAAAAAAAATTGCCTATATGAAAAAAAATCGCCAAAAACTAAAAAAATCGCCTAAATGAAAAAAAATCGGCAAAATCAAAAAATCTGCCACAACGAAAAACAAACCGCCCAAATTAAAAAACGCCAAAAACCGAAAAAAAGCGCCACAACGAGAAAAAACTGTCAAAACTAAAAAATTGCCAAAAAGAAATAAAAACGCCAAAAAACGAAAAAATCACCAAAACAAAAAACAAATTGCCTATATGAAATAAAAATCGCCTGAATGAAAAAAATCGTCAAAATCAAAAAAATCGCCAAAATAAAAAAAAACGCAATAAACCGAAAAAAATCGCCAAAACCATAAAAAAAATTGCCTATATGAAAAAAAATCGCCAAAAAATTAAAAAGCACCAAATTAAACATAATGCCGAAAACCTAAAAATTGCACTAGAAAAAAAGTATGAATTTTTTCACAAAATGAATATGTACCTACATATCTCTGTGCTTATGTATGTATCTCTATACTACATAAACGCACTTTGGTAAAGGGTATATAAGATTCGGCACAGCCGAATATAGCACTCTTACTTGTTTTTGTTCTACTTAAGACAAACTTTTTTGGTTTGTTACTATTAAGTATATTTATTTAATTTTTGCCACAGGCGCATGGCTTTTAATTTTAGTTAATTTTAATTATTATTTTTCGAACTTAATTTGTTTCTATATTTATAATTTGAACGGGCTAAAGTTCGCATCGCTTTTTAAACCAAATTACATCTGATAATTATTAATGAACAAATAACATCAAAGTTAGTTGTAAATAATCTGACAACACATAGTTGTATTTATTTTAATATTTTTTTATGTATTTCAACATGTTTTTTGAATCAGTTGATTAATTTGATGATGTTTTCCATTACATGACAGAAATAGTAAATCTAAGCTAAGAGCTAACAATTCTAACTTCATTTTTAAATGTAACATGAATCAATATGTGCAATATTAACAAAAATATTTGAGGTACAAAGTACACATTTTGAAAATATCAACTTAAAGAGTCTTAACAAACGTGGGGACCTACTTTAGAATTTTGATATAATTATTTTTTTAGAATACAAATTTACTTAACATTGCTTTGCAAAGCTTTGTTAAGTTTTTTTTTGCATAAGACCATTACTGTTTTGCAAGCTTTCGCAAATTTTCATAATGTTTTGCGATTTCTACTGAGTTACTTTACATTTTTAGCGAGTTTAATAAATTTTACTTTGGGGCTTGTTTCCAATATTTGCGAATTTGCAAGGTGTGATTTATTCGACTTTTAATCAAATTCAAGACTTGATATAAATTTTTGCATTTATTTTTATTTCAATAAGTTTTTTTTTTTGGTGTGGGTATATGTAAATATATTTGCATAATTTGGTATCCATGGACTCCAAAAATATCTATAGTAAGGCAGAGATTCTGAAATAGAAATATTAAATCGACAAATTTGATTGTGTTTCATTACACCGATTTACACAACGAATTTTTAAGGTAAGATCGTCGAACTTGTCGTTCGTTTTGCGTCCAAATTGTGTTTATAACATAATACGTTGTTTTCCCCATGCTACTTGAAATATTTATTTGAAATAAATTGGGGATGATATCGTCGTGGTAAAAAGTTTCATTACTTTAACAGAAGACAGTGATACCATCTTTGCGGAATGTAAAACAATTTCAGTTTTATATTGTAGTGGAATGTAGAATCTGTGCATATATGGCAATAAAACTATATCACATATATAATTTTTTGCAGTCTGCTGTTTATTTTAAATATAATTGTCTTTACCTTCAAGAATTACATATGCAATATTAATTTTAATTTCGATATATTTCTGTCTTTCAAATTTAACGTTAATGACAGTTTTTTATATGGATATATGTATAACAGTCTGGTTTTCCCACTCGTCTTCTGTTCTTATCGGGACGGAAAGATAAGCCACCTCCTAGCTTCAGATTGATGTTGTCCATATTTTGGGTACTATGAGTTAACCATGATTATAAATGCACGAATAATTCGGGATATTGTACACTCTAAATGCAGTGTTGCACGAATAACTTGGAGGATCTCTGCTAAATGCCACATTAATACTTGAAACAAAGCGTGGTTCTAACTACTTCGAAACAAGAAACATTCGTAGGATATCGTGTCTTACTCGCCGATTGAGTTTAAAGTTTTATACAGTTCCACTCACTAACTGGATGAAATATGAATAAAAATCGTTAATAATGTACCCAAAATTAATTGGGTAGGAATATACCTGTTATTCATGGTGCATATAACCTAATATGCTATATATAGGAATTTTAGTAACGACAAGTCACATGTTCTGGTTTAGTAGTTAAAGGTATGTTATAATCTAACATGCATTTAATTTGTAAGCATCAGGGTTTCATATTAGGTAATCTGCTAGCTTGACAGTATTTTTACCTTTCTAGTACAAATGTATATTCGTTTCTTTGGCTGTGGTAATACCAATTGGCTTAAAAATTTTATTCCCCAACGCATACTTCCAGTGATCACGGTTGCCAGAAATGCAGATTTATCTGGATTTTGTAGATTGTTACCCTCATGAAAGACGACATGCAGATTTGAAGATTTTTGCCTTAAAAACGTAGATTTTTCCGCTCCAATTAAAGTGAATTTTTAAAACTTTTCCTAATACTGCTGCTACTTCTTCTTTCTGTTATGTGTGAACGACTCATAGTTTAGAGACTTAAAATTTTTGGACTTACAAGACATCATCAAAGAAAAAGAAGAACTAACTTTGGCAAGCTTCTGGAAACTAATATCTGCTATTAAACGAACTTATTCTGATTACGATTTTGCAGCCTTAAGTTTATTCAAAATGTAAGATCTTTACCACATTCATTTGTAAATGTCAAAAGCATGTTTATTCAAGTGAACTTGAATAAAACAAAACTTCGAAGTCCTAAAATGTTTAACAATTTTCAATATAAAAAAAAAGTCATTAAAAAATTCTTTGATTTTTGTATAAACTAAACATAAACAATGTTTTTTTTCATTGTTGTAATTTTTCATTGTTTTTGTTATCCTGATATTACCTGGAAATAAATATTCCTTGGTATAAAATAATTTTCTTTAATAAAAAAATAAATAAAAAATATTTTGAGCAAGTTGCTTTTATATGTATATCACAAAAAGTAGGTTTTCCAACCCTGAAGTCATCAGGGTCAATCTCTTTCTTTAAAGAATGTAAGATATGTTTAATTTATAGAGAAAAAGGAAAATTTTGTTTCAGTAAGCTACTTTTGTTAAAGTTAAAGTTTTGCAACCCTGGAAACGTCTTTTTAATTTTTAAAATATTTTTTCAATTAGAAGTAGCGGTTTTATGCATACTGAAGTATCAAATGAGTTTATTTAACAACAAAAGTAATAAAAACTAGTTTTCGGTATTTATTTTATATGGCAAAATAAGGTTTGAGTTTTCCAGAACTGAAACCATCCGCTCGATTTTGCTGAATTTCAATAGCAATCTATTTTGGACCATTTCTAATACACCAGTCTAAGAACGAAGTCTCTAGTTTTTCTGGGAGATTCGGAAAATTGATTTCACGTACATCAGACGGATAGACGGACGGACATCGCTTATTCGTCTTCCCTATGCATAAGGACCCAGAATATATATACTTTATGGTTCGCATAATCATATAGGGGAAATTACATATGGAATCCTATATATACCCTTTTCCATTTTTTTGGTAAATGGCATAAAAAATTGTTTTAAAAATTGCTTTGAAGATTTTAAAAATAAAATGCAGATTTTGCTTACACTATTTCATTAAATAACTATGTGAGAATAAATGACAGATGTCAACCCTCCAAAATACTAAATTTGTTGCTTAGGACAAAAGCTGTTGTAAATCCCAAATTTTTGAATGATACATCCTAGAACTATTCGATGTATCATTTAAAAATGTGTGGTTTAACGTACGAATAGGCAACTTCCCCTCAGGATATATAAGTTTCGGCATAGCACTTTCCAAAGTGCGTTTATGTAGTATAGAGATACAAACATAGGCACACAGATATGTAGGTACATATTTATTTTGTGAACAAATTCATAATATTTGCTCTAGTGCAATTTTTAGTACTTTTTATATTCGGTATTTTTCGATTAAATATTTTATTTTTTCGATATTAGCAATAAGTTGAATAGCGACGCCTTACTTTCTAAAAAAATATAAGTTTTCAGGAGAGCAAAAAAGAAACGGTTCATCTCTTTATTCTTCGGTGTTTTGATAAAAGTTCGTATTATTAAGGAATTGATTAAATCTATGTATATTAGTACTAATAATATACTTATCTTTTTATTAATTGTGAAGCGTATTTATTGAGATACCAGTTTGCTGCATTAGGAGTAATTTTAATTATTGATACTCGTTGCACGTATAGCTAAACAAACAAATAATGCCAATCCCATGGAAACAAGATTTAATATCCCACTTGACCTGAGATCCGATAAAACGAATGCTCACTAAAGCGCAGAAATTTCGAATCAATATTTGTTAGCAAAATTAAAAAAAATAGCTTTACTATTGTACCTCCATACCAAGTAAACTAACCTGATTTATTTAACAATCTTTGATTTTAAAAAATTATTAAGTGTCGCAATCAGAGTAGCAAGGCGTGGCTTGCGGCTAGCCGATTTCTTTTCAGAAGCCGAGCCGCCGCCGAACCATTCGGCTTATCGGTGGCTTAATACTCAGCCGACTTGTTATCTGTTTTTACTTATTATAGTTTTTGAACTATTTTTGATTGTGTGACTTTTTAACATACATATAGTTTTTGTTTAAAGTTCGTATGAACTATGATGGAGAGCTTCCTTGAAAGATAGTTCTTTTCGATTTTGTTGTGTTACGAAAATATAAACTGTAAGCCAAATAGAAAGAGCTACAACAAAACTACCGTTCTCTCTTGGAGTCGCTTCTAAAACCCATGCAGGTTCACACAAAGACTTTTTGTCGCAGCATTTAGACGGCAGATATCGATTTGATCTATGCATTTTATTTGCTCATCCGTAGCAGTGTTGCTATATATATATATATAAGTTAAGCTCGCTGCCACGCAATGGGTTAAAAGTAGAGTCAGCGATAATAACTTAAAATTTCTTTTTTCTTTTAACTAACAGTTTTGCTTGCCTCGAAATTAATTTCTTGTCTTGTGATTCAATGACCTGATTCACTAAAATCTTTTTATTTTTTAATTGTGCTGAATTAGTAAAAATAATTTATTAAATTAAATGTTAAGCGATAAATTCAATATTTCGCAATTTCAATTTATTACCTTTGGTTGCTTTTTTATGTGAATCGGCATAATTTCTTTTAACTCTTTTTGTTTCTTGTTTTGCTTGCTTTGAGGAAATTACAACGCAGCGCGAAGTTACGTATTGTTGACCGAACAAACATTTTATCAGTTCTTGACAGGTCTCCATAGGAGACAACTCATTAAAAATATTGTAAACTTAAATAAAGTAAATTTACTAAATTCAAGGTCCAAGAATTTAAATAAAGTTATTATAAATAAAAATTGAACAGTGTAATTAATTAAATAAATACTTAATCAATATTATAAAAAAACTGAAGCAGAGTAATTTAATTGGCACCCAACGTTGAAAACAAGGACCCACAGCAATATAAAAAATCCTTATAAAGGATAACTAATGTGAAGATATAAGAAATCCTTATAAAGGATAACTAATGTGAAAATATTAAATTTTTTTTTGGTAAAGCATAATTAAAGTGAAAAAAACTTGTAAAGGACAATTTATGTCGTCATACAAAGAGTTCGTATAAAATATAATTGAAGTGATCATTAAAAAGTCCTTATAAAGGATAAACGCACAAAAAATCTCAGAAGAATAATTAAAATTAAAAAAAAAGAAGACACCCAACAAGAATATATGGAAAAAGCCTCAGAGAGGAAAAACATTTCTTACAAAAACATTTGAATAAATTATAATAAAAAAACAATATAAGAAACAAAATCCTCATAGAGGACAAGACATCAAAGATAATTTTGAAAATTTAACAAAAAAAAATCAGAGACTATAAAAATTCCTCAAGAACGCAGTGAGACCAAGACTATTCAACAATTTACAACCTAAAACTAACAACAGAGGCCACACCAAGGAAACGGAATCATCAACCAGAAAAAAAAGGAACAGAAGATAGATCAGAAATCACAACATGAAAGCAGCTGTAATGTTAATTTTAATGTAAGTCAGTTAAATGAATAAATTAATTATAAATAGGAATAGAAATAAATATAAAATTGAAAAGAAATATTGTGATTTTAACATTTAACTCTGATTTTGAAATTTAATTTTGTGTCATTCACGAATTTGGTACATTGTCCTGGCATACGAAAAGATAGTAGGAAAGATTAGTTGACGTTAGTTACCTCTTCTTATAAGGGTATAGACGGCTTAGCAGACCAGCTGAAAAAACTTTCTGTAGGTAAGGGCAGTGTTTCAGAAGCAAATAGACGATCAAACTGGTAGGCTTGCTTCCTTGGAAGCACCAGCAAGGGTAGAAGAATACAGGGAGGTGCAAATTCAACCAAATGTTCACTTTAGAGCAGGAATTATCTACTTTGAAACAAGGGCCGAGAGGAATAGTTGACTTTTATGACGAGGTAGAAAAAAGGCTTACGCTTATCATAAGCAAAGTCATCATGACTAATGAAGGAAATGCTTCGTTGATAGAATCGCTAAATCAGAAATACAGGCACGATGCGCTGCGAGTTTTTATATCAGGACTACGTCGGCCTATGTGCGATATTCTTTTCTCATGTAAGCCGCAGGACATGCCATCAGCGCTAGCCTTAGCCCAAGAACTGGAGACAAATTACGTGAGATATAATTTTGCTACAACGTATTCGAACAACTCAAAGCAGAACCCGACATCTAACCAGTATCAACATGCTAGAAATCACCCACACCTACGACCCATGATCCAAATGGGTTACCAGCCTGACACGACTAGAAACCAAACTAGTCCGCAAGGACATGACATTCAGAGCTACAATTTTGGAAGGCGCAGTAACAGGGTACAAAGACAGGAACCCATGGAAATCGATAGAAGCATACATAGGGAATAGAACAAAAATAACCCGCAAGCCGTCAAAAGACCAATAGAGTCATCTAGACAGTACCTTCCAGCTGCAAAAGCTCAGAGGGTAAATCAAATGACTCACGAATGGGAGGAGAATGCTAGTTGTGAAGAAGATAATTTAGATATGGACTCAGTTTATGACGAACATGAAAATGACTCTGAATGCTATTCAGTGGACACCGTAAATTTTTTAGGGGACGTTCCCTCCTTCCGTATGTAGAACGGGAAACAGGGGGGAGAACAATTAAAATTCTGTTAGACACTTCAAAAAAATATATTAAGCCAACACATATTCTAAAAGGCGTTAAGCAAATTACAAATCCATTTCTCGTAAAATCTGTACACGTTCATTCGAAAATTACTAGCAAGTGTGATGTTGGAATATTTGGAAGGAACACACATTTTTTCCTTTTACCAGAATACAATAGTTGGAGTCGACCTTTTGAATGAAGTAAATGCCAACATAGATTTTTAGAGAAAATACTCTTAGATATGATGGAGGAAACGAAAAGCTATTGTATGTACCCTGCAGAGACGTAAATAAAATATCAGACTTTCAGGAAAATCTAACCGCATATCAAAAGACCTTAGAACAATTACTAAAGACACACCGAAAGTTTTTTGCTGATCCGGATGAAGCTTTACCTTACAACACTTCAATAGTAGCCACGATTAAAACAATGGACGATCAACCAGTATATTCAAGACCATATCCATATCCTGTTGCTTTAACAGAATTTGTAGACAAAGAAATTAATGAATTGCTAAAAAACAAAATCATCCAACCATCGCGTTTCCCTATAACAATCCCATATGGATTGTAAATAAGAAAGGAATAGACGAAAATGGAAAAGCAAAACAGCGCATGGCAATTGACTTCAGGAAGCTTAATGAGAAGACACATAGTGAAAGGTATCCAATTCCAGATATCTCAGTGAATTTGGCAAGTCCAGGCAAGGCCTCGGTATTTTCAATCCTGGATCTTAAGTCAGGATTCCACTAGATAAAACTTGGAGAACAAGACCGACAGAAGACAGCCTATGCCCCTAGCATATTCCAGAATGCAATTGATGATGTACTGCGGGAAGAAATAGGTAGATGCTGCTACGTCTATATTGATTGTGGGCATTGGGATTGTGGGCTAAAAGTAATATAATTAACACATTTCTTTTCTCAGAAAAAGAAGTCAGTTTGTTAAGAAACTCTATAAAACAACAAAGTTTTCCTTGAACAATGTCTCAAATTTGCTGATTTAAAGATTGCTACTAACAGCTCCATTATATTGTATATGCTCAGCTTACCTATTGTCAAACCAAACTATTGTCAATCAATACTAATAAAACCTGTAAAAAAGAACAACGAAATTGTAAAATTGGATAGTACAAATATAATTTTATGTCAAGGTGAAATGTATGAGGTCAAGAATACGTGTAAATCCTATGATGATTTAAGTATATGCAAGCAAAATAGCATGAAGGATATATCGAAGACAAAATGTATTCCTAATCTCCTCAAGAGTAAGCCAGCAGTATGTAAAAAAGTAATAATTCTCATATTCCTTCATTTGAAATTGTACAACCCGGAATTTTATTTTTTAACTCCTACAACGGGGAAATCGTTATAAATAATAACCCAGTTACTATAAACGGCACGTTCATAGTAACGTACCATAACACCTATATACACCTATATATATATATATTTCTATGGTTTATCAAATATTGTATGAAGGTTCTTTTCCAGGCATTTGGGAAATCAATTACTGCAATACTTAAACCTTAACGTGTGACTTAACTAACGCAAAGTAAATAATTTTTCAAAATGGATATTTAATAATTCACCAGAACCACACTGAGAAGAAAAAATTTTTAAATGTTTAAAAAGTCCGCGTTAAGCCGTTCAGCCGCCGCCAAAAATATTTGCCTTTCAACCGCCGCCGAAATATTTTGATCGGCTTGCCACTCTGGTCGCAACTTAAACATCCCATTGCAAAAGCTTTATATATCGCGGTATTATGTAAACGTTTATTTCAAAAGAATTTTTTCGAAAAGGAACGGTTTCAGGGAAATGAAACGGATCATGTTCTTTAATTAATTTTATAGTTGGGATTGTACTTTAGCGATAAATTTTATTTCCATTTCCATTTACTTAAAATAAATTCAGTAAAGTGCGACTCTTACTTGCGCACGAAGGGTTCCGTACGGACACTAGATATGTAATACTATATGAACTTCAGTCTATATAAAATATAATTTTGGCATTTTTTTGGTTTTTTCGATTTTAAGCGTTTTTTAATAGGGTTTTTTTAGTTTTGCCGTTTTTTTAATTTGGTGCTTTTTTTAGTTTGATGCTTTTTTCGTTTTAGCGATTTTTTTTGGTTTTTGGTGATATTATTCATTTAAGCAATTTTTTTCAGTGGTGCGATTTATTTTAGTGCTAGATTTTTTACAATTTTGTGCTTTTTTCGTTTTGGTAATTTTTTTTTGAGGTTTTGGCGTTTTTTTAGTTTGGTGCTTTTTTTTATCGTTATAACGATTTTTTAGTCTTTGGCGTTTTTTTTTTAATTAAGTGCTTTTTTTAGTTTTGGTGCTTTTTTTTGTTTTTGGGCTTTTTTCTCGTTTAAGGGATTTTTTTAGGTTTTTGCGTGTTAATTTATTTTCGCGATTATTTTTTTTTAATTTTGGCGATTCTTGTCATTTAAGCCATTTTTTTTAATTTTTGCAATATATTTTAGTGCTAGAATTTTTTTATTTTTTTTTGTTTTGGCAATTTTTTCGGGTTTTGGCGATTTTTTCGGTTTGGCGATTTTATTTTTTGGAATTTTTTTGTGTTACCGTTTTTGAAAATTTTAAGACCTTGCCCCTTACGGTTTTCAAAATGCAGCAAGTTGTGGAGATAACATAGTCAAAACTGAATAAACTGATAGAATTTTAGTGTTAATTGTTGCAGTCTGCATAAAAATGCACTAATTTTACAAATTTCAAGTGTCTATACACATGTGTACATACAATTGCATATATGTATATTACATACGATTTTAAAATTTTTCGTTGCTCGTTTTAGAACACCCTTTAATTTTTAACTTGCCTATATGTATTTGTTCTGCACAGTTTGTCCAAATTTCAGATCGGTAGCTCTTACGGTTCCTGAGAAAATAGCCTTTTTCCTAAAACCTGAAATATGTTTAATTATAAAAAAATTAAAGTCTTCCAACCCTGGAAACGCCGTTTTAGTTTGTTTAATTTTATTTTTAAATTAGAAATACCAATTTTATTTATACTGAAGTATAAAATAAGATAATTTAATAAAAAGTGTAATAAAAACTAATTTTCGGTAGTTATTTTCTATAGCAAATTAGAGTTTGAGCTTTCCAGCTCTGAAACCATCCGTCTGATTTTGCTGATTCAATAGCAGTCTTAATTAGACAATTTCTAACACACCAGTCATAAACGAAGTCTCTAGCTGTTCTGGGAGTTTCGGAGTTTCACGTACAGGCAGACGGACAGACGGACATCGCTTGTTCGTCTTCCCTATGCATAAGGATCCAGAATATATATACTTTATGTGTTGCTTATTAGTATTGTGGAAATAACACACGGAATGAAAAACCTATATATACCCCTTAACCATTTTTTTTAATAAAGGGTATAAACAAATTTTTTTATGCATGTTTCTTATTTATTGTATCTTCATATATGAACTAACAATAAGTATTCAAATCTTAAATCTAACATATAATTAATAGGCCCGACCAATGTCAGACATAACTTAGTGATAGTTATAAATAATACATAAGTAGTGAGAAGCAAAGAAAGTATTTTTTAGTAGCTTCATTCGGAGTGTTTAGTATTAGAGCCGTTGTATCTCTCTTTTTTAAGCGGATGTGTCCAATAAAGTTCAAAATATTACGAGCATTCGGATTAGGATGTGACTCGAGTTTTGTTAGATATTTGCCTGCGTATTTTGCAATTTCTTCAGTCAATAGTGGCATACTTAAATCACGATGTATATTTGACTACTTAATGTACCATGGAGCAGATGTTATTAACTTAAAAATTTTGTTTTGTCTTCGTTGAATTCTCTCTACATTGGAAGCAGAAGCAGTGTCCCATAACTGGATACCGTAACACCATATTGGCGTGAAAAGCGACTTGTATATTAATAATGTTGAATTTCTGCCAATCAGCCAATGTTAATTTTAGTTTCATTTAAGTTAACTTATAGCCAATGTGATGCTTCCATGTAACCCGTCGATCGAGGTGTATACCAAGATATTTCACATGTGAATGTTGAGGAACAACTTGATTATTACTCCAAATGGGAGAACAAGTATCTTTTCGTAAGGTAAATGTTACTTGAACACACTTTTGTTCATTTAACTTAATTCTCCATAAGTTTAACCATAGTTCCATCTGGTTAATGTGCTCCTGGAGTTTTCGGGATGCATCATCAGGGTTTTCGTGCATACTAAGGCAGGCTGTATCGTCGGCAAATGTAGGAGTGTGGATACTACTGCTCACAGGCATATCACAAGTATCAATCAAATATAAAAATGGCCCCAGTATACTCCCCTGTGGCACACCGGATGAGGTTTCAGGCATACTCATAAAGTATCCTTCCACAACTGTAAATTCTCGAGCAAGAATGTAACTTTCCAAAAGATTTAGAATGTTTATTGGTAAGTATGTCTTCAATTTCAAAATAAGGCCTTCATGCCACACTTTATCAAATGCCTGAGAAACATCAATAAACACAGCAGAACAATACTTCTTTTCCTCAAATGTTTTTCTGATAAATTGAACTGATCTATGCGTTTGCTCAATGGTGCTATGCTGGCTTCTAAAACCAAATTGATGGTCCGGGATGCACCCATTATCAGTTAAAATTGAAGACAATTTTGTCATGAGTAGCTTTTCAAAAAGCTTTGACATTCTTGACAGTAAACTTATTGGCCTATATGACTCAGCCTTGGAAAGATCTTTACCTGGCTTTGGAATCATTTTAACCTTGGCAAGCTTCCAGCAGTCTGGATAATACTCCAGTCGTAAGATGGCAAGATGAGGTAAATTAATCAGCATCTGGTTACTAATTCTATCCATACCTGGAGCTTCTTTCGGGTTAAGTTCGGCAATTAGTTTTTATACATCACACATCGTAAATTTTAAAGGTAACAACACCGGTACATGTATTTGGTGTAAATACGGATTTTAAATGCTCATCAAATATGTTACCTCTTTCAGTATCGCTTCTTGCCCAACCTCCGGTAGATGTGCGCAGAGGTGGCTTAAGCTCAACGGGTGTTTTAAGATTTTAAACAGCGTGACACAAAGGGTAATTAGAAGCCGGTGTGACATCAAGGCCTTCCAGATAATTTTTAAAAGATGCAGTTTTTTCAGATGCAAGCAACTCTTGGAGTCGTTTAGTGCACTCTTTAAATTTGATTTTTTGTTGAAGTGATCTGTGCTGTTGCCATTCCTTTCTACCTCTTCTTTTTTCACGTACGAGACGTTCAATGTCTGTAGAATAAATTATATTGAACCCAGTATGCGGATGGGAGGTAGTGGCATGGTGGCATGTTCAGAAGCTTGTTTAATATTCTCGTTAAGATTGGCAATGTTAGATTTAATATCATTGTGTGTTCTTAGCGTCATATTTTCCGTGCAATGACGACTAAGATATTTTTTGAATCCTAGCCACTTAACACGATTTATCATCTTAACATATGAGTGAGGTACAGCACTTCTCAGAGGGCTACAGATTGTAACGATCGTGGGAGAGTGATCGGACGAGAGATCTAGGAAAGCTTCAACGTGAATTAAATCCCTAGAAATACTTTTTATGACGCCGAAATCTATAACATCCGGAATTTTGCGTACGTCAGTAGGCCAGTAAGTAGGCTCCGCACTCGAAATAACATCCAATCCCATTTTTGAAATTGTGTTGAACAGCGCCCTACCTCTAGGCGTAATAAGACGCGAACCCCAGAACGTATGCTTAGCATTGTAGTCACCAGCTGCTACGAATCAAGGTCCAAAAGATTTGTTGAATTTCTCGTATTGGTCCGCAGTGATTGAGAATCTGGGAGGGGAGTAAATTGAAGATATCACGAAATTTTTAACAAAATTTTCAATGCAGATATTTGCTGCTTGTAGATGTTCTTGACAAATGTTGTCAAGAATATAGTGCTTGAGTCTTGACTTTATTAGAATGGCTGATCCACTGCATGCTCTCCCTCTAGGGTCTTTTATATCATATAAAGTGTAGCCATTCATTTTAAAGAGGCTTTTAGAAGTCAAATGAGTCTCAGAGGCCAACATTATATCAATATTTTTTTGAGTTTGCATTCGTCGAATTATTTGGCGGTGAAACATTTTGTGTGGGAATAGAACTAGCCTTAGTAGCATCAGCATACGATACACGTGAAGTAACTGGTTGGCTGACTTGAGCAAAAGTGGCGGAGTACGCGTTTAATGGTTGTGCTGGAGCTAATTTAGGTTACAGGTACACAGGACATCCTCCACAATTACTGCATTTTTTTTCGGCTTGATCTTTTGGTTTAGTACAACTAGCAGTACCGTGCAATTCACCGCAGATAACACACACTGTAGGTAAATTGAAGTAAGCTTTTGTATGGCCATATTCTTGGCAATTATGACACTGCACGGGACCTGAACGCTCATGTGGCTCTTCAACTGTGATTTTTTTTGCATAAAAGGTATGTTAGGTTATAAATAGGATGAGTCTCGTTTTTTTTTCAACTGTATATCATTCGGCTCCAGTTCAACACGAAATAGGGGTTGGAGTACCTTTTCTCTGTTCATTATGTTATATACATTCTTTACCTTAAATCCCTGGAGGACAAGTGCATCTTTTTTATTTGTTTGTGTTGTTTTATTGGTTTCAAATTCAGGAACCATTTTGCGGAAATCCTCATAAATTTGAATTTTCGTTTCATTGATGTTGCCACGTTTTATTGGGACAATGTGGAATTTATTCTCACCAATGACCGAAATTATTTTTTTAATAAGGGCATTTGAATTTTTCTCTCTCAAGTAGATTGGTGGCGGCTTGGATGTTTTATTCGAGGATGTTGTGTATAAAAGGCAATTTTACACACAAATTGCTTTCAATAAAAATTAAGATGCCCGTAAGACTTGCCAATAATAAAACGAATGAATTTACTTTTTGGAATTATATGTAATGAAAGATTTTAAAAGAAAAAATGGATTACAAAAATAAATCAAACTGAAAAAAGGGAAATAGAAAAAGAAAAAAGCAAGACGTTTAAAACGAAAAAGAATAAAAGCAAAAAAAGGAAAAAGAGTTGCCAGATAAAATGAGGTTTCAAATTCAGAAAGTAAATAATCCCAACATCGGGTTTGTCGTTCTCATCTTGCAAAATTTTAAAGCGGTTTTGGCCGTTTTGCACTGTTATACCTAGACATCTTTGGAGCGGATAAAATTTTTGAAGAATTCAGGCTTCGCGCACGCTTTACTACGGTTATATATCTGTCCATACCAACTTGCACCTTGGATCTTGAGCTACTGTTATTTGTAGTGATAACTTTGTTAAGTGATGAATACGATCCTGAAGGGGATATAAGGGTAATATGACTTATATGAAGAAGTACTAGGCAATTGTAATGTTAATGAATAACTACTATTTGCCATTGGACAATGCGAAGTTGATCGCTGAGGAAAAATTGGCTTTGCCGTTAAAAACACTTTCATTAGATTTATTATTTCTATTTTTTCATTAAGAGCTTCAGAACTCACAGTAAAATAGGCATTTCTGCCGTTAGAACTCACTTCATAGTTTTTTGTATTTGAGGCACTCATATAGAGTATTCCTCAAGGGCACTTTTTGTGCTTTTTTGTTTGCTGTTTTTTTTTTGTTTTTTTAATTTATGATTGTTTGTACATAAAAATTATCCGAATTCTTACATAATTATTTTTCCCATGTTCATAAAAAATATGATGAAATTGAAATCCATTTAGAAAAATTTTTTATGAAAAATTTGAAATAAAACAAATTTTAGTAATATGGGGTCTGTGTTAAAAATGTTAGTTATTTTGAGGGTTAGACCCGCATATACCTATTTCGTTACTGCTTAAGGAACTATTAGTAGACTTCAAACAAACGTTTTTAAAATAAACTGAAAAGCCTCTCTCTTAATTGCATTTCATTAGAAAATTTGCAAAAAATTTAAATTTCATTCGATTTGATTGTATTTCACGGAGCTTGTTGATTTGATCTGAAAATGTGACTGAAGCTACGGTCACACTTGTCAAAAATTTGCCCAAAAAAACGTAACCTATAAACACGAATGAAAATGTTTTGATCCAGACACTTTATTTTTCAAATTTAACAGTTTCGAATACAACTAATAGACAATAGAATAGTTTCCAACATTATTGTCTACTCTTTAACTCGACAAACTTTTGTCTGAATTAAAAAATTTTCATTAGCATTTAGGGGTTACGTTTTTTTGGGCATATGTTTGACAAGTGTGACCAAAGCTTGAGTTCTTAAAGTTTAAAGCATTAAACACAGTCACCACAGCAAGCTACCGACTACGAAATGTCAAAAATAGAATACACGTGTTTATATGAGAATGATTATTTTGAAGACAGCAAGGCAACATGGCGGCAGGTTATTGTCTATGCTGATTTTGTCGTTGTAGTCCAATTAAAATAATTTCTATATCTTTGGCTGCAATGAGAAAATTCAGTGTTACCAGTATAATACAAAATGTTGAATGAGTGACATCGTACAATTATTTCATATAATTTAACAGAAACTAGAAACAAAAGTTGATGTAAAGAATAAATTGATTCATTTTTATACATTTACGTCACATAAGTACATTTTGAAAGAGTAATTTAATTTTTATAATTGCGAAATATTTGAAGGTGGCAATACTGAACTATGTATTTCTACTTAAATATGAGGTGCAGATGCTGCTGCTGCCGTCTCCAAAAAAATTAAGTAGCTGGCTACGAGGCAAAAAATGCTGCTAGCGGTATTTGAAGTCCTGTGTTCGTGTAGCCTGCTGTGGTGAATGTGTTTAATGCTTAACTTTTTAATTAGATGCTCGTTGCTCTCCACAGACAAACATACATACATACATACATATGTATGTACTTATGAATTTTCTGTAAATTTAATTTCGTTTGTCTTGTTTTCAAGGTTTCCTTTTTTGTTTATTTGTTAAAAGGTTATCAACATTGTTCTGGCTTTGTTTTTGTGTGCTGTTCTTTGTTGTCGGTTGCTATTCATCCAGATGGAGTCGTCGCTAATACGTTCATCGCCAAATTCCAATTTCAATTAGCATGAAAAACTATTTACACCGTCTCTCTGAATGATTTCGTTTTTCGTGCTGTTGCAATAGCAATAAATGCTGCATGGTGTTGTAATCTTGTGTATTTATCCGTGTATACAAATATTAAATACGAATGTATCTGTTGTGCTGGAACGCAAATTTTTGGTTAAACCATGCACTTACAAGCGATTTAAATGATTGCATTCGTTTAATAGAATCTCTAAGATTATTAAGAAGGATTCTTTAAAAAAATTAGCAAACGTATAAATTGGAACTGTACTACGTGGATTTCAAACTTACCGCCAGCTCTTAGTCATCCGTCGTACGATAAATAGTACAAACTAAGAATTATGTGAAATGATATGAGTTATGCTATCTTCCTGCAAGTGTCATTTTGCATAAGGATGGATGATTTTTTTAACACAATTTACAGGTTTATAAAATAATTTTTTATATTGAATTGATTTCATTAGAAACTGATTTAATTTTAAAAATAGTTTTCACTGTTTATTTGAAAATTTTTTCATTAACAAAAACAAGTAAAAGAAAAGCACTTGACTCATTTGCTGATATGTCGCCCATTTGTCGGTTGCAATGTTTATTAACCGGGTGATTTTTATAGATAAAACAATTGGGAACACACATTATTTTAAAAGGTTTGACTAAACAAGTTCTTAGAGACGATAATGGTAGCTGACGATATACATATTCAATCGTGCCAACATACCGTGGTCAATTTAGTCCAACAAGGTACCCTTGCATAAGCGCCCAATAAGCTAAAAATGTGCATGGACGTTAGGGAAACCATTATAATAAAATTGTGAAAAGTCTCCATTGATCGTATGTGGGCAAACATTTTAATTGGAGGTCAAAGTTCGCAAACATTTATTTTTGAATTTTTTAGAGCATAGGTTAATTTTATGATATAAATAGTAAGCGGTGATGTATCGGGCAATAATATGGTGGAAAATATCCCTAAGTAAGGTTGAGAAAAGCTATGTAAGAAACCTGTAGTAGGGGATGCCGTGTAGGGAAATACTATGGGGGAGAAAATTATTGATACGACTATGCACAAAATCTTTAGTTGGCAGCAGTGATACCAATTTAGTAATTTTCTGGCTAAATTTAGCCATTTTTCATCCCATTTAGCCGGAAGAAAAGTGAGTTTAGCTTTTAGCTTTTTTTTTAGCCATTTTTATTTTCATCTAGCTATTTATTAGCTATTTTTAAGAAACATGAAATATTTTTGTAACTTTTCATAAAAATTTAAACTCTAAACAAAGAAAAATTTATAAACTAAAAAAAATACAATAGAATGTTGTTGTTGTTTTCGCATTAATATCAATAAATAACGGTTCAAACTTGCCATTTTTGTTGCAGCAGTCTAAAAGTGCTTATATGAAAGAGATGGCTAAATTGGTAGCAATAAAATTTGCTACTCCGTTCTTATAATCGTTGGAATGTTATTTTAAGTTGTCAAACAAGGGTAATTTTTGTTTTACACGAGTGGAAATAAAAGATAAATTAAAGTTTACAAAATAAAAAATAAATAAAAATTATAAACAAAAATTTCACAAGGAATAGATTAGTAACCCAAAAACTTAAAGGCTGAATAGCATAATGTACAAATGAATAAAAGGCATAATGCAAGTATTGCAAGTTCGCACTATATGTGCAGTTGCTGGAATATGTTGCAATTTTTGTTAAATATATTTTCCTTTTTAAGAAAAATTGTCTATCTTAACTAAAATATTATTAAACAATAAATATATAAACGCAGAGTGCAGAAACGGTTTAGGTTTGGAATTGTGCTTTTCGAAAATAATATAGAATTTGATAAGCTAACCATGCATTTTATTTCGTACGCCAAACATTAAAATTTACTTCAGATAAAACCATGAATAATAAGCACAAATATTTTCAATAAAACATATTAAATTAATAGTAACAGTAACAGTATTATCACTTTGCTTAACTAGTTATTTAAAGATTCTTATGATAGATATATTTCTCTTCATGGTAAAAACCTCCCAGTATTATAAGAGAATAATTTTACATACATACATATGATATATATGTATATTTGATATAAATTTTTATGAATAAATTTAAAAAAAAACTGATGAGCAAACCGCACATTCAATAAAGCTCTAAAATTAATGATATTATCGTTTGTCTTTCTTTTTCATCAAATAAATTGCTAACATTTCCATTGTCATTTAATCCTCCTTGACCAGAACAAAAAATCTTAAACCGCTACTTAATACTTATTTTTATCAAACTAAAATCATTCTTGGTTTAAGTACAACTGACCTTTTCAATTAAAGTCTTACATGTTCCTAAAAACAAAGTTAAAAGTTAATTCTGTGTTCTTAAGCATAATATATTAATAAATTGAAAAAATATAAAAATTTCAACAGATAATAGCTTAAATTAATATTTGTGAAAACATACGAAAATCAGTTGGCTAATAACAAAGCAGCAAAATTTACATTAATATTTTTAAGTGGTAATTGCGAAACCTGGTCACTGCATTACAATTGGAATATTTTTCTTGTGGTGGCTTAAAAGCCACCGGAAAAACAAAACTGTGAAAGCAATATTGCAAAATCTGTGTTGATCATATCAATTACAGAAATTTAATCTGAAACACCAAATCAATTCCCGAATTATAAGAAATATTACCATATGATTGTCTAGAGCACGTACCCCCGAAGACCACGGTCGAAAACACTTCTTAATTCGTCAAAACATGTGTCTTTAAAACAACCTTCAACACCAATAAAATTCAACATTAAATTAACCTTTACACTTAACCTAAAAAACATCAACTAAATTATAGGTTTGTTTTTTTATTTTTTGGGTAAAGTTCGGTAAAATGAGAGGAAACTATAATTTCGCTCAATAATATACAAAAATGCACAAAAGTACGGGAACGCGAAACACCAAAATTTTAACACGAAAATAAACGTCAATTCATGTATGCACATACATACATACGTATACACATAACTAAACACATGCTTATGTACATACACACGCACATATTTATTAACATGATTCGGCATACTTATATGGGTTTTTTACAAGGTTGGAAACCGAAGCAAGTAACGGTATAGGTATTGATACTGGCACAACTATTTTTTAAATTTCGGTATCGGTAACGGTATCGGAATTTTTTTATTTCGGTATCGGTATAACCGGTACATACCGTTACCGATCTTATAATACCGGTATACCGATATTTACTGCTAAATTTGTTAGTTCAGATACTAGATATAGCAACAAATCTTTTTTTATTAAATTACTTCAAAAACATTTAAACTTATATGTTTCTGTATACGTTTTTATACTTTTATCAAAAATAAATTTATTAAAATGTAAAATAAGCAAACTGCAGTTAAAACTTTGCATATATAAAGTATACATTTTGGTTAATTTAACAAAATGATAATAATAAATACATTACATTGTATGTATATTATATATGAAATACATGTAGAATTGTATATTCGTATTCGAATTCTCTAATATTCGGCCGTTTTAAGATATTCGTATTCGTACTAGCCAAATTCAGACGAAACGAATATTTAAATATTTCAATTTAAACAATAAACGATATTCTTGTAGCCAACTTAAAAACAAACAAAACGAATTTCTTGTACAATTAATATTCAAAAAGTTACAGAAAGTAATTTTCTTCAACTCAAGAGAGCGATATTTACCTTCAGATATAAAAGTTTAGAAAAATGTTCTCCATCATCATTATCAACGCATAAAGCATATATTTGAATTACACCTATATTTGTTCTAAATATCAAATTCCAAAATTTATTACGGCACCTTAAGGTACCTTATGCTTTTAAATATTTCCAAAAATGAGACATTTTTAAATTTTAGTTGAACTTTAGTGAATTTTAATCAGAAATAATTTCAAATCGGGCTTAAGTTCAGTAATTTCAATTTTTATTGAACGAAATATTTTTTTAAAAAATATTTCCAAAATCTAATCTGCGCCCTGCGAAAAGTAAGAAGAATATTGCAAAAATACTGAAAGGTCCCATTTTTAGTATTTTTTTTTGGGAATTGCCGAGAACTTAAATGCAAATTCTATTTGTTATTACTTTCTGTGCATTGATTGCATAATTTTCTACGTAGGAGAGACTTTTCATCCGAAAATATCAAGGTTGGCAACCGAAACAAATAACGGTATCGGTATTGATACCGGTACAACTATTTTTTAAATTTCGGTATCGGTAACGGTATCGGTATTTTTTTTATTTCGGTATCGGTATTACCGGTACATACCGTTATTGAGTTTATAATACCGGTATACCGATATGACTGCTAAATTATTAGTTCAGACAGTGGATATAGCAAAAAATCTCTTTTTTTTATGAAATTGCTTCGAAAATGGATTTTTTTTACATTAACATATAAAAACATTTAAACTTATATGTTTCTATATACGTTTTTGTACTTTTATTAAAAAATAATTTATTAAAAAAGTAAAATAAGGAAACTGCAGTTGAAACTTTGCATATATGTATAAAGTATACATTTTGGTTAATTAAACAAAATAATAAAAATAAATACATACAGTGTATGTACATTATACACGAAGTACATGTAGAATTATATGCACTTATTGATGTGCGAATATTCGTATTTGAATTCCCGAATATTCGTCTTTTTTCCATATTCGTATTCCCACTCGCCAAATTCAGACGAAACGAATATTTGAATATTTGATATCAAGCAATAAAGAATATTCTTGTAGCCAACTTAAAAACAAACAAAACAAATTTCTCGTACAATTAACATTTAGGGCCATTATTACAACTTAAATATATTTATAAGTAGGATTTTGTCGAACGTATAAAACGCTACTTTAGGCTATTCATTATTATAAATTTAATTTAACTTAACAGGAAGGATACATTGCCTTTAACTTAGCGCTCACTTTAGGTTAAGTTAAAATTGTACTGATGGACAACTTTTTATACGTCCGATAAAATCCTACTTTTAACTAACTTTAAGTTGTAACAATGGGTAGTATGAATAAAAAATAGTATTTGCTTTTTACTTAAAAATTAAAAAAATAACAAAAAACACATACATATTTGGGGTTTTAAAACAAATTTTTAAGTAAAAAGCAAATACTTTTTTATTCATACTACCCAATGGCAATCTTTAACTTCAGATATAAAAGTTTCGAAAAATTTTCTCCATTATCTCTATCAACCCATTAACCCTGTATTTGAATTAGACATATTTTTTGTTATAAATATCAAATTCCAAAGCCGTAAACAAATAATGTATTGCGCCACTTTAAAACAAGATTTGTTTTTAAATATGTATGTATATCCAAAAATCTTATCAGCGTCCAGAGAAAAATGAGAAGAATACTGCAAAAACGCTGAAAGGTCCTATTTTTAATTTAATTTTCTTGGAAATTGCCGGGAACTCAAAAGCAAACTGCATATTGATTGCATAATTTTCTATCTAAGAGAGACTTTTCAGACGAAAATATTGATTGACGAAATTCTTTTATAATAGCATAATAATTAACCCGGCGAAAATCGACTTTTATTAAAATTTTTTTTTAATATTACAAATATTGGCCCTTATTCATAATTAGTTTAATTTTTTTAATCTAACAACATTTCACTTCTCCATTAGCACAACAGTGGACAAAGGTTGGTAAGAAAGTCAAAATTTTAATATTTTTTCTCTAATATTTCCTAAACTGTTGCGAAAACCCATAAATGTAGTAGACTTTTTTAGCTCTTGCATAAAAAAACACTTGCAAAAAATCCTTTTTATCTGATCAAAAACATGAGCTTGGCATGGATCTTAATTTTTCATTATCCCAAGGTTGCCTAATTTGGTGCTTTGTGGCTCCGCCCCTTTAAAGATATATAGTCAAAATTCCAGACTTAAGCTTTGTGACACCTTCCGCAATGCTGTGTAAGATTTCATAACAATAGAACAGCTAATTTAGAAATTTTTTTCCAATATTTTTACAAAATCCTCACTGTGTATCGGGTACTTTAGGCCCCGCTAGGCATTTATGTCAGCAAACCTCATATTTTATACAGAGCACATATGTAATTAGTATATCAATTAAAGAAAAATATGATGAAGGTTTAGTGGCCTTCGAAAACGGCTGGCTGTTCCGTTCAACTATGTGTTGTCAGATTATTTACAACTAACTTTGATGTTATTTGTTCATTAATAATTATCACATGTAATTTGGATTAAAAAGCGATACGAACTTTAGCCCGTTCAAATCATAAATATAGAAAAAAATTAAGTTCGAAAAATAATAATTAAAGTTAACCAAAAAAATATGTTTGGGGCCAGTTTAATGTGCAATATATTAAAAAAACACTTTAAATCTTCGCATTAGCTTGTGTATCGATAACAGACAATATACTAATTTTCGCGATTTCATACACAATAACTCTCGCTTACAGTGGCTTTGCTATTTTCACCAATTTAAAACATTTATATGTCTAGAGATACGCTTCATAAGAATGTGTAAAGGAGAACAAAAACGTGTTTATAAAAGAAAGTTAATTGAAATAAATTGTTGAAATTTTATTTTTGGTGGGAATCGGTATACCGGTACATACCGGTATAGACGTAAGCGGTATTCTGGATATCGGTATTTTCTAACCGAAATGGAATTCGGTATCGGTATCGATACCGGTATTTAATTTTAGCGGTATTTAAATCGGTATCGGTATTTTTACTATACCGTTTGCCAACCTTGGAAAATATTGATTGGCAAAATACTTTTATAATACCGAAATAATTAATATACTTTTTTCTTCAAAAAAAAACGGCGCAAATAAACTTTTTCTTAAAATTTAATGTTACAAAATTTGTCCCTTATTCATAATGAGTTTTATTTCCTAAATCTAACAAGATTGCCAAAATTTTAATATTTTTTCTCGAACATTTTCTTAATTTTAAACTAAAACCCGAAAATGTAGCAGACTTGTTTTAGCTCTTGAATAGAAAAAAAATCCACTTGCAAAAAAATTTTTTATCTGATCAAAAATATGAGCTTGGCATCGTTTTTAATTTTTCATTACTTCTGACTTGAGCTTTATGACACCTCTTCAAATGCTGTAAAAAAATTCATAACAACCCAGTGAAAAAAATGGAAGTCATTCTAGCGGAAGTACATTTTCGTTGCTTCCAAAAAATCGATATTTTTAATTTGCCGAAAGTGAGCCAAAAACCATGTAGAAGCTTATTTTAGTCATACAAAACCTTGAAACTCCTCCATAGTGTTAGAAAATACTCGCCAGAATTAAAATAAAATTTATTTCTTTAAACAAATTTATGAACTAATTTTAGTCTAAAATTTAAAAGTTATTTGCTTCAATTTACATGAAACCACTGTTTCGGGCTTAAATTCGTATAAAAAAAAAGAATTGTTAAAATAGGTAACTATTTACCATTTTTCCTAGATGAAAATATTATCATAGAACACAAAAAAGGGAATTTTTCTTAATATCGCTTCCAATTCAGTGACCAGGCATCGAAAAAGAGAACTTCTTGCAATGACAACCCTATGTAAAAATCATTAGATCGGATCGAAATTTGCACTACTTCCGCATCGTAAACTCTACATTTTCATGACTTTTTTGGAGTCTCTTTTTTTACTGGGTAGTTTAGAATTGAATAAGCTTTTAATTTAAATTAGTTAAAGTAGAATATTTACTGATCGAAAATTCCAGCACATATGTATGTAAGTAAATTTGTTACTAGAGTTAATTATTTTTCTCCTAAAAACAACACACAAAAAAGTAATATGAATGATTTTGTAATATTAATTAAACAATTTGATAATATCAATTACGTTTTTCCAGTCAAATCAATTAATACAATTAAAAATTTAATTAATATAGATAAATTCTTAATTTAAAATATTAATTGGTGAACACTTGTTTCTGTCAAGTAAGTTTTTCTTAACATGAAGTATATGCTGTTACTCATACTAATGGTAAATTTTCTAAATTTGAGTATACTTTGCATTTTATACAAGAAAAGGGCATTGAATTTAAGTGGTAATTTTAACTTAAAGTAAGTAAAATTTAATTGGAATGAATCCTACATAAAGGTAAATTTTCTTAATATTAAGTTCAAAACTTTACTACTTTAAGTTAACTTGTCGTTATTTCTACAACTTTTTTATTTCTTTTAAGAATAATCAACTAAAATTCAAACTAAATTTTTCTTAGCTGCAGTTAAAATAATAATATTATCAATAAAAATTTCTTTCAAATGAGTGTACAACATTTACTCAAAATAATGAAATTTTTTTTATTAATAAAAACGAAGAATTTAAAAATTCTAGTACAAAACGTATTGCTAATTTCAGTACCAATTGTTCTTCGTTAAAAATAAATAGAATTTTTTAAATTCAAAATAATGACATGTATATTTCGTCGGTTTGTTACTGGTTTGATAAATGGAATAAAAAAATCGTGTTATTAGGTCTGTTCAATTACTTTCCCAGCAGAAACTAGCAACGAGAGAGTAAGGCAGAAAGTTACAAAATTACTCTCCCAAATATGAAAAATAAATGAACGCTTTACTTGTAAAAACTTGCAAGAAAATTGTATTCATATGAGAATCATGGATGGAAATCATGATACAATTGTACTTTTTCTAATGTATTTTTTTGATAGTAGTTTAATATGCAATTTTGGTTAGAAATTCTTTACACAGAGTCATGTATTTTTACTATTTTTATGCATTTTTCATAATTTTTTAATTTTATTCATTAACAAATACAAAAACTCCACTTCCCATCTCTGAATATATATGAGAAACAAACAAAATTATTTGCAATTAAAATTGAATTTATGTGGCTTAATAAAATAAAAACAATAAATTAAGAAAAAATGATTTTTTACATACATACGTTTACATGTTTTTTGTACAAAGAAATTCACATTTTTTCAGTTTTCATTTTTCAGTTATCATACCCTTTACCAAAAATTGGTAAAAGGGTATATATAGGTTTGCCATTCCGTTTGTAATTTCTACAATATTAATAAGCGACACATAAAGTGTATATATTCTGGATCCTTATGCATAGGGAAGACGAACAAGCGATGTCCGTCTGTCTGTACGGTTTTCCCAAGCTCCCAGAAGAGCTAGAGACTTCGTTCTTGGACTGGTGTGTCAGAAATTTTCCGAAAAATTTTGCTATTGAAAATCAGCAAAATCGGGCAGACGGTTTCAGAGCTGGAAAACTCAAACTCTATTTTCCCATAGAAAATAACTACCGAAAACAAGTTTTTATTACTTTTTTAATAAATTAACTTATTTTATACTTCGGTATGAATAAAATTGGTATTTATAATTAAAAAAAATTTTAAAATTTAGCAAAATAAAAAAACGTTTTTAGGGTTGGAAAACTTTAACTTTTTTCCTAATAATTAAACATATTTCATGTCTTAGGAAGAAGGCTATTTTCTCAGGAACGGTAAGAGCTACGGGTCTCAAATTTGGACAGTATATGTAGATCTTTGGTCGCTACAACAACAAATATATAAAAAGTAAAAATTAAAGGGTGTTCCAAAATGAGTGACGAAAACTTTTAAAATCGCATGTAATATACATACAATTGTATTATGTATGTACATGTGCATATTGACACTTGAAATTTGTAAAATTAGTGTATTTTTATATATGCTACAAAAATTAACACAAAAATTAAAAAAATTTAAATTAAAGGGTGGTCCATCAGTTAATGAAATTTTGACAAATTGCTATATCTTGGAAACTGTAAGAGTTAAACTCTTGAAATTTTCAAAAACGGTAAAACTAAAAAATCCGAAAATTATAAAATCGCCAAAAATTTAAAAAAATCGCCAAAACGAAAAAAATCGCCAAAATGAAAATAAACGCTAAAACTAAAATAAAACCCAAACACCGAAAAAAATCGCCAAAACGAGAAAAACTTGTCAAAACTAAAAATAAATTTCCACAATGAAAATAAACGTCAAAAACCGCAAAAATCGCCAAAACAAAATAAATGCTTATATGAACAAAAATCGCCAAAAATTAAAAAAAAATCGCATAAATGAAAAAAAAATCGCCAAAATCCAAAAAATATCGCCAAAACGAAAATAAATCGCCAAAATTAAAAAAAACGCCAAAAACCGAAAAAAATCGCCAAAATAAAAAAAAAACGCTCAAATTAAAAAAAAACGCCAAAAAACTGGAAAAAGTCGCCAAAACGAGAAAAACGTGTCAAAACTAAAAATAAATTTTCACAATGACAAAAAACGCCAAAAACCGCAAAAATCGCCAAAACAAACTAAATGCTTATATGAACAAAAATTAAAAAAAAATCGTCTAAATGAAAAAAAATTGTCAAAATTGAAAAAAAAATCGCCAAAACTAAAATAAGTCGCCGAAATTAAAAAAAAACGTCAAAAACCGAAAAAAATCGCCAAAACAAAAAAAAATGCTTATATGAAAAAAAATCGTCAAAAATTAAAAAATCACTACAGTTCAATTAAAATATCTAAAAATTTCTCACAAAAATCGCTTAAATGAAAAAAATCAAATAAATCGCCAGAACGAAAAAAAAATCGCCAAAAACCGAAAAAAGTCGCCAAAACGAGAAAAAAGTGGCAAAACAAAAAAAATTCCCACAATGAAAAAAATCCGCAAGAATCGCCAAAACAAAATAAAATCTTATATGAACGATTTTTTTTCAACAATAAAATAAAATCGCCTAAATGAAAAAAAATCGCCATAATCAAAAAAATCGTTAAAACGAAAATAAATCACCAAAATTAAAAAAAAACGCCAAAAACCGAAAAAATCAGACAAAACGAAAAAAAATCCCCAAAATTAAAAAAACGCCAAGGACCGAAAAAAATCGCCAAAACGAGAAAAAAGTGTCAAAACTAAAAAAATTGCCAAAAAGAAATAAAAACGCCAAAAACCGAAAAAATCGCCAAAACAAAAAAAAATTTCTTATATGAAAAAAAATCGCCAAAAAATAAAAAATCGCCTAAATGTAAAAAATTGTCAAAATCAAAAAATTGCCAGAAGGAAAAAAGTCTCCAAAATTAAAAAAAACAACGCCAAAAACCGAAAAAAATCGCCAAAACGAGAAAAAAAGTGTCAAAACTAAAAAAATTGTCACAAAAAAATAAAAAAAATAATATATATAAAAAATAAAAAAATCGCCTAAATGAAAAAAAAAATCGTCAAAATAAAAAAAATCGCCATTAAATTAAAAAAACGCCAAAAACCGAAAAAAATCGCCAAAACCAAAAAAATTGCCTATATGAAAAAAAACGCCAAAACTAAAATATCAGCAAAATAAAATAAATCGCCAAATTTTAAAAAGCACCAAATTGAACATAATGCCAAAAACCTAAAAACTGCACTAAAGAAAAAAGAAAAAAGTATGAATTTTTTCACAAAAGTAATATGTACCTATGTACATATCTCTATGCTTATGTATGTATCTCTATAATACATAAACGCACTTTGGTAAACGGTATATAAGATTCGGCACAGCCGAATATAGCCCTCTTACTTGTTTTTAAATAATTTATTGGACAACAAAACACATAACAGGTGATTGGACAATTCTTGCAAGTAAAAATTTTACCAGTAATAATTTGTACGAATTTTTTGTCTGTAAATTTTTTCTATATTTTGACCCTCTCTCCTTGCAAACTTTTTGAGTTAATTAACACTTTTCAGTAAAAATTCGGAACAGTTTTTAGTAAATGAACAAACCTATTGGTTGCTTACACTATAAAGTCATGCATATGATACTGAGCTCCAATGACTATAAATTACTTTTTTTGAATTGACTCTGTATCTCGAGATTTTCCGTTATTAAGAAAAAAGAGGATGGTGCATCACATAATTTACATTTACTTGATAACCAGTTCTTTGATCAAATAAAAAAATACACAGAAGGCTAGAAAACAAATTGGCCTTTAAATTTTTTAACAGTTTTATAGTTTCGGAGATATTCGGAAAGTTTTATACAAAAAAATAAATATTTTCCAAAAAATTAAGAAAGTAAAGTAAAATCAACTGTTGAAAGGCAAAACAATGTAACATAATAGCCACTACTATAATACTTACATGTACGCACTGATGGTACATCGAATAAGTAAAAATAACTAATGTGATGATCATAGAAGGAAAGCAAGAATAGTTAAACTTACTTAGGTAAAGTAATATAACTTCGTGCTAACCTCAATATAAAAATGAAATAATGTAAAAACAGAAAATTATTAGTGATACTTATAAATGTGTTTACCAAAGATAAATCAATTGTATACACAACAATCATTTCTCACATTCAATTTCATAAAAAATTAAAGTTAAATATCTGATGTTAATAAGAATCTCTACCCAAGTAGATAGACTAGGGTGCTGATGAAGTGCGTGGCTGCACAGAAAAGTATCGGTATTTCCCCCAGCTTAAAGTCTAAGTTTAATTTTTCTTCTCTTCTTTAGAAACTCACATTAATTAATAAAAATATTTCATTCAATAAGAATTGAAATTACTGAACTTATTCCCGGATAAGAAATTATTTCTGAAAAAAGTTTCTTTTATAACTAAGAATCAATATATTGATAATGAAGCATCAAAAAACCTGCACAAGTTCTCGCCTAGAGTGTATAAATACAACGATGTTGCTGGTAGTTACCACTTCAAGGATATAATATGTGTACTTATTGTGTATGTAATGTGTATTTAAGTAAATATTAATTCAGTTTTATCACAAGATTTAAGTAATAATTTTTAACTTGGTGCTCAAGTTCAATTTATCGTATTTAGTTTGATCTTTCGGAATAAGTTATATTTAAGTATATTTTGTACGCCAGTTAATGTAAAAACTTTTCTTAATTTTTATACCCTTTACCAAAAAATGGTAAAAGGGTATATATAGGTTTGTCATTCCGTTTGTAATTTCTAGAATATTAATAAGCGACACATAAAGTATATATATTATGGATCCTTATGCATAGGGAAAACGAACAAGCGATGTCCGTCTGTCCGTCTTTCCGTCTGTCTGTACGTGAAATCGGTTTTCCCAAGCTCCCAGAAGAGCTAGAGACTTCGTTCTTGGACTGGTGTGTCAGAAATTTTCCGAAAAATTTTGCTATTGAAAATCAGCAAAATCGAGCAGACGGTTTCAGAGCTGGAAAACTCAAACTCCATTTTCCCATAGAAAATAACTACCGAAAACAAGTTTTTATTACTTTTTTATTAAATTAACTTATTTTATACTTCGGTATGAATAAAATTGGTATTTATATTTTAATTTGAAATTTATTTGCTTGTGGTTTAGCTTGGTCTATATACGTATTTCATTGGCGCTTAAACCAAATCATCAGTAGACTTCAACCACAAATTTTGAACAGTATATAGACCAAGCTAAACCACAAGCAAATAAATTTCAAATTAAAATATAATTATGACAATATGTCGAATAATAAACTTCTTAAATTGGTATCTATAATTAAAAAAAAAATTTAATAATTTAAAAAATTAAAAAAACGTTTCCAGGGTTGGAAAACTTTAACTTTTTTCATAATAATTAAACATATTTCATGTTTTAGGAAGAAGGCTATTTTCTCAGGGACGGTAAGAGCTACGGGTCTGAAATTTGGACAGAGTATGTAGAACTTTGATCGCTACAACAACAAATACATAAGAATTAAAAATTAAAGGGTGTTCCAAAACGAGCAACGAAAAATGTTAAAATCCCATGTAATATACATACAATTGCATGTACAAATGTACATATGTATATTGACACTTGAAATTTGTAAAATTAGTGTATTTTTATATAGACTACAACAAATAACACTAAAATTAAAAACTTTTAAATTAAAGGGTGGTCCATCAGTTAATACAATTTTGACTATGTAATTTTGACAAAATGCTATATCTTGGAAACCGTAAGAGTTAAACTCTTGAAATTTTCAAAAACGGTAAAACTAAAAAATCCGAAAATTATAAAATTGCCAAAAATTTAAAAAAATCGCCAAAACGAAAAAAATCGCCAAAATGAAAAAAAACGCTAAAATTAAAAAAAAAAACGCCAAGAACCGAAAAAAAATCGTCAAAACGAGAAAAACGTGTCAAAACTAAAAATAAATTTCCACAATGACAAAAAAACCGCTAAAATGCTATTGAAAATCAGCAAAATCGGGCAGACGGTTTCAGAGCTGGAAAACTCAAACTCTATTTTCCCATAGAAAATAACTACCGAAAACAAGTTTTTATTACTTTTTTTATTAAATTAACTTATACTTCGGTATGAATAAAATTGGTATTTACAATTAAAAAACAATTCTATAATCTAAAAAATTAAAAAAACGTTTCCAGGGTTGGTAAACTTTAACTTTTTTCATAATAATTAAACATATTTCATGTTTTAGGAAGAAGGCTGTTTTCTCAGGAACGGTAAGAGGTACGGGTCTGAAATTTGGACAGAGTGTGTAGAACTTTGATCGCTACAACAACAAATACATGAGAATTAAAACTTAAAGGGTGTTCCAAAACGAGCAACGAAAAATGTTAAAATCCCATCTAATATACATACAATTGTATGTACAAATGTACATATGTATATTGACACTTGAAATTTGTAAGATTAGTGTATTTTTATATAGGCTACAACAATTAACACTAAAATTGAAAACATTTAAATTAAAGGGTGGTCCATCAGTTAATGCAATTTTGACTATGTAGTTTTGACAAAATGCTATATCTTGGAAACCGTAAGAGTTAACCTCTTGAAATTTTCAAAAACGGTCAAACTAAAAAATCCGAAAATTATAAAATCCCCAAAAAGTTAAAAAAATCGCCAAAAAGAAAAAAATCGCCAAAATGAAAAAAAAACGCTAAAATTAAAAAAAAACTCCAATAACCGAAAAAAATCGCCAAAACGAGAAAAACGTGTCAAAACTAAAAATAAATTTCCACAATGACAAAAAACGCTAAAAACCGCAAAAATCGCCAAAACAAACAAAAATGCTTGCTTATATGAACAAAAATCGCCAAAAATAAAAAAAAAATTGCCTAATTAAAAAAAATCGCCAATATAAAAAAAATGTCAAAACGAAAATAAATCGCCGAAATTAAAAAAAAACGCCAAAAAAAAAAATCGCTTATATGAAAAAAAAATCGGCAAAATCAAAAAAATCACCAAAACGAAAAAAAATCGCCAAAAAAAAACCGAAAAAATCTCCAAAACGAGAAAAAAGTGTAAAAACAAAAAAAAATTCCCACAATGACAAAAATCCGCAAAAATCGCAAAAAAATGCTTATATGAACAAAAATCGCCAAAAATTAAAAAAAATCGCCAAAATCAAAAAAATCGCCAAAAAGAAAATAAATCGCCAAAATTAAAAAAAAACGCCAAAAACCAAAAAAAAATCGCCAAAACAAAAAAAATTGCCGTCATGAAAAAAATCTCTAAAAATTAAAAAATCGTCAAAATCAAAAAAATCCACCGAAACGAAAAAAAATCGAAATAATTAAAATAATCGCTTAAATGAAAAAAATCGTCAAAATCAGAAAAATCCACCCAAACGAAAAAAATCGCCAAATTAAAAAAATCGCCAAAATTAAAAAAACGCCCAAAAACCGAAAAAAATCGCCAAACCAAAAAAATTGCCTATATGAAAAAAATTGCCAAAAATTAAAAAAATCGCTCAATTGAAAAAAATCGTCAAAATTGAAAAAATCCGCCAAAACGAATAAAAATCGCCAAAATTAAAAAAACGCCAAAAACCGAAAAAAATCGTCAAAACGAGAAAAAGTGTCAAAACTAAAAAAATTGCCTAAATGAAAAAAATTTTCAAAATCAAAAAAATTGCCAGAGGGAAAAAAGTCACCAAAATTAAAAAACGCCAAAAACTGAAAAAAATGTCCAAGCCAAAAAAAAATTGCCTATATGAAAAAAAAAAGACAAAACTAAAAAAATCAGCAAAACAAAATAAATCGCCAAAATTTAAAAACCATCAAATTAAACATAATGCCAAAAACCTAAAAATTGCACTAGAGAAAAAAGTATGAATTTTTTCACAAAATTAATATCTATGTACCTGCATATCTCTGTGCTTGTGTATGTATCTCTATACTACATAAACGCACTTTGGTAAATGGTATATAAGATTCGGCACAGCCGAATATAGCACTCTTACTTGTTTTTAAATAATATAATTTTTATGTTTTACGATAGACGTTACCTACTGAATGTAAGATTTAAGAATTTTTGTAATGTAATTACAAAATAAAAAATATTTTTGTTGCTATAGTTTCATGTTTTATTATATTGGCGATATTTGGCTATATTTGACAAATCATTTGATGAGGAGGCTGAAAATAAGTCTGACAAAAATAGTTATCAGTATTCCGCTATCTTAAATATATCACGAAATATAGAGCTGCAATATTGCGCCATTTCCACAATTATATATATAAGAGACGCTTAGTGCAATAACTCCTCCGTAAGCTAAATGGAATCAAAAATTGATTTTATGTGCTCAATATATTTCTAGCTACCATAGCTTTCTATGCTAAAAAGGTTTTAAGTAAATTCGATTATTACAAAATCTACTTCTTCCAAAATGATATTTATATGGTGAAACTGGAAGCTTTTTCCAAGTTGGGAATCCTCCCAAAAAACATGAAATTTATATCAGAAACTAGCGCGGTATGATTTTTTCAAGTTTTTGTGGCATACGCAGTTATTACATAAAAAATATTATGATTTTTGTTGATGTGGCTTCCAGAAAGTATAAAAAGTTTTTTTAAGGTTTTAGAATAATTTTTTTTGTGTTATTAGAAAATATTTCGTACGAAAGTATTTATTTTTTGTAATCGGCAATAAAATTTCATTTTAAAGCTGTAAACAGTGGATCGATCTACTTTTATTAAACACTCCATTAATGAAGAACACCAGGAAATAAACACTACAAAAAGAGTGGATTTACAAAAAGAAAAACACATTGAATATATTAAAATAACGGCTAATAAGATGATTAATATAAAACCATTACTGCCATACATTGCACCAGTTAATTATAATTTCTAAAATAATTTGGAGGCTGCACATACCGAAAGTGAAGTAGATGTTTTAGAAATTATTTATATATTGTTATCATTATTAGCATTTGCTTTTTGATATATGTAGTTCTTAAATAAATTTGATAAATATTTTAAAATAAAATAATAAAGATTTTTTTTATTGCAATAACCTTGTACGCCACAGAAAAATATTAGAATAATTGGGCCTTAAAATTAGAAAATACTCAAATAAATTTAAGAAATTAGTAAGCAACCCAAAATTTTTTATTAAATATTTTACTTCCAATGGATTTTAAGAACTCATAGATGGACACATTATACTTATCCTCCTAAAATGCTTCTTCATGGTGTTTAAAGTAGAAAATTTTAAAACAACTATTTTTTAGATGTATTTTAAGCTTAAAAGCTGATTTATTCAATATTTTGTTTTGTGGCTTACAGAATTATTGCACTAATCGTCTTAATATCTTTTTTTTTTCAACTGGAAATTTAAGTAACGCCATATTAGGTAACGCCAATTACTAAGGCTAACAGAAAAAAAGTAAAAATATTTTTTAATCTGGAAACTTGGAACATAAATTAATAGCAGTACAAGTCCTAACGAAAAAAACTCTGCGTAAAAAGATTTGCCCAATTCCAGAGTTAGACAATTTAGTTATTCAAGTAAAACCCCACTTCTGCTTTAGGTAACGTAATGTCAGGTAATATTTTGTGTATATCTTGAAATCCTTAGGTTTGATTGTTTTAATTTTTTCAATGAATATAGACTATTTAATTAAAACATATTTAAAAACATATTTAAAACATTAAACATATTTATTTAAAACATATTTAATTAAACATAAGGAAAAAGATTTTTTCAAACATGATCTTTAAATTATTTGTCAACGTTTTGTCATGCAAATGTCACGTAACACCATAAAAGAATGTACCATATCGCGATATAAAGGAATAAATATTATTAAAAAATACACTTTGATGGAAAATTATTCCATTCAGTAGTCATTCGTCGCTTTCAAGCAAAAAATTCAAATGAAGAGTTTTCACAAATACAACACACTGCATTTTGTGATTGAAATGATTGATGCCATTATTGTTAATCCTTACTAGTGTTCTCATTCGTACAAAAAATTTTCGAATATTCAAACAAATATTATTCGAATTTTCGAACAACTTTTTATCATTTTTGTTCGAATGAACAAACAAATATTATTTGAATCACTTTGGCCGAATATTCTAATATTATAACAATTTTCTAAACTACTTTCTATAAAAAGATTTTACATATCATAACCTTTTAGTTTGTTAACAATGGGATGTTAAGTAATCAAATTATTTCAAATTATAAATACTCGTGTAAGCTGTTTGTATGTTCGCTAAGTGCATCTTTTGTTAATTGCTGGTAAAAGATAATGCTGCTTTAATAAAATAAAAAGGTGTCGTACAATTCATGATAAATAGTTTAGAGAAATATAACTGCGTTTATCTAATCAAAGGCCTTAAGAATCGATTTATTGAACGACGTAAGAAAGTATTAAATGCCTAAGGACTATTCCTCAGCTTTCCTATCCAACACTAAGTTTTTAAAATGCGCCATAAAAGGCGAAACAACAAGAGTACAAAAATATTTTGTTTTCATGATTATTTTGTAATCAAAATATCGCAAATAATCTCAAGTACGATGAAGTATTATATGATTTAAATTACTTGGAAACATCAAAGAAAGGATTACACAAACTTTTTTAATGCTATTTTAACTAAATATATCACCAACATTAACAATTTGCGTAAAAAACTTTTCTACTTGTTCTTTTATTAAAAGTAAAAAAAAAAACAAGTAAGAGTGCTATATTCGGCTGTGCCGAATCTTATATACCCTTTACCAAAGCGCGTTTATGTAGTATAGAGATACAAACATAAGCACAGAGCTATGTAGGTACATACTCATTTTGTGAAAAAATTCATACTTTTTTCTAGTGCAATTTTTAGGTTTTTGGCATTATGTTTAATTTGGTGCTTTTTAAATTTTGGCGATATTTTTTCATATAGGCAATTTTTTTGGTTTTAGCGATTTTTTTCGGTTCTTGGCATTTTTTAATTTTTGGCGATTTTTTTCGTTCGGGCGATTTTTTTGATTTGACGATTTTTTTCATTTAGGCGATTTTTTTATTTTTTATATATTTATTTTTTTTTTATTTTTTTGTGGCAATTTTTTTTAGTTTTGACAGTTTTTTCTCGTTTTGACGATTTTTTTTCGTTTTTTGGCGTTTTTTTTTATTTTGGCGATTTTTTTCGTTCTGGCAATTTTTTTTGATTTTGACAATTTTTTTTCATTTAGGCGGTTTTTTTAATTTTTGGCGACTTTTTTTCATATAGCGATTTTTTCCGGATTTTGGCGTTTTATTTCTTAATTTTGGCGATTTATTTTCGTTTTGGCAATTTTTTTGGTTTTGGCGATTTTTTTCATATACGCTTTTTTTTTTTGATTTGGCGATTTTATTTCGGTTTTTGGCGTTTTTTTTTTAATTTTGGCGATTTCTTTTCATTTAGGCGATTTTTTTTAATTTTTGGCGATTTTTGTTCACATAAGAATTTTTTTTGTTTTGGCGATTTTTTCGGTTTTTGGCGTTTTTTTTAAATTTTAGCGTTTATTATAATTTTGGCGATTTTTTTCGTTTTGGCTATTTTTTAAAATTTTTGGCGATTTTATAATTTTCGGATTTTTTAGTTCGACCGTTTTTGAAAATTTCAAGAGTTTAACTCTTACAGTTTCCAAGATATAGCAATTTGTCAAAATTTCATTAACTGATGGACCACCCTTTAATTGAATTTTTTTTAATTTTAGTGTTTATTGTTGTAGCCTTTATAAAAATACACTAATTTTACAAATTTCAAGTGTCAATATACATATGTACACACATACATACAATTGTATGTATATTACATGGGATTTTAAAAGTTTTCGTTACTCATTTTGGAACACCCTTTAGTTTTTAGCTTTTATATATTTGTTGTTGTAGCGACCAAAGTTCTACATACACTGTCCAAATTTCAGACCCGTAGCTTTTACCGTTCCTGAGAAAATAGCCTAAAACATGAAATATGTTTAATTATTAGGAAAAAAGTTAAAGTTTTCCAACCCTGGAAACGTTTTTTAATTTGTTAAGTTTTTAAATTTTTTTTTTAATTATAAATACCAATTTTATTCATACCGAAGTATAAAATAAGTTAATTTAATAAAAAAGTAATAAAAACTTGTTTTCGGTAGTTATTTTCTATGGGAAAATTGAGTTTGAGTTTTCCAGCTCTGAAACCGTCTGCTCGATTTTGCTGATTTTCAATACCAGTCCAAGAACGAAGTCTCTAGCTCTTCTGGGAGCTTGGGAAAACCGATTTCACGTACAGACAGACGGACAGACGGACATCGCTTGTTCGTCTTCCCTATGCATAAGGATCCAGAATATATATACTTTATGTGTCTCTTATTAATATTGTAGAAATTACAAACGGAATGACAAACCTATATATACCCTTTTACCATTTTTTGGTAAAGGGTATAATAAGAAGAAAGAGTAAAAATGAATGACATGTTAAAAAATGTTTGTAAATTTGTATCAATATCTATACTTTTAAACTAAGCAAATATTTAAGAAATCATATCTTTTTTAGATATAACAAGTGCGTTAAATATGTGTGCCGTAGCTCCCAAACGGTTTGACCGATTCTAATTTTTTCGTTTGAAAGGTGACGTGGTCGCATATCTTAGTCTATCCTGTAAGAAAGTCCGTACAGTCATAAATTTGCTATATATTACTATGAACAATATCAAAGCTTTTCGAAAAGTTGCTAATTGCTCATGCTCATGGTCCAAAATTTTAGCTGATAATGGGTGCATCCCGTACCACCAATTTGGCCTTAGAAGTCAGTATAGCACCATTGAACAAACGAATAAATTGGTTAAAGTTGTAAGAATAACATTTGAAGAAAATATGTATTGTTCTGCTCTCTTTATTCATGTTTCTCAGGCACTTGAAAAAGTATGGCATGAAGGTCTTTTTTAAAATTGAAGACATATCTGCAAATAAACATACAGAAGCTTTTGGAAAGTTATATTATTGGTAGGAAGTTCATTGTTATGGAAGGAGACTTCATGAGTGTCCCCTAATCTATATCTTCCGGTTTGCCAGACTGTAGTATTCTGGGGCCAGTCTTGTATTTAATATACATATACTTGTGATATGCCTGTGAGCAATAATATCTACACCTCTACTAATGTTTTAGAGGATCCGTCCATCCCTCAAATTTGACCCTTAAGCCCATTTATTCATTGTAATTCGTGCGCGAGTATATTTCGCACTCAACTGAATTTACTTATATTTGTTACGGATTTTTTTGGTGGTTAAGGCAATTCTTATTTCGGATTTATTTGTTTAGCCACTTGTAAAACCAGTTCATATGTATTTTTCAAATAGATCAACGCAAGTGCATAATGTGAAAAAGGGCCAAGTTCTTATCCAAAATTTCGGTCATTAAAAGTAGTGAGATATAAATTTTGACCAAGTTGTTCTTTGCACAATACATATCAGTCTAATCTGCCATGCAATTTATAAATATGAAATCATCAGGATTTCATATTATATCTAGGCAAGCCGAAGTACATGAAAGAAAAAACAAGATTTATGGGTGTAATCACGACCACTTTTCAAAACAGGACATTTTTACTTTGGATAAGTGCAATGTGTATGAAAAGTTTCAATAAAATGTATCCTTATTTATGATTTGATCAGTTTAAAGCTTATAGCACTTTTTAAGCCATGTCATAATGTAATAATTTTTAATGAAAACATAATACCAAAGTTAATTATAAATATTCTGATTTTTATTTTTCTTACTGATCTCTGATCTAGATTTATTTGTGCATCTAATTTCTGCTCTCTAGTGCAATTGTTAGTTTTAAGGGTGCGGCATTCATACCGTATACAATTTTTGGTTTTAAGATATTTCTATTGACTTACTCATCTAGACCTACCTCTTAATAAAACTTCTCTAGCCTGAATTAAACCTTTAAATTTTATGAGCATTACCCCGCCAAATACTTTAAAGTCACGATTTTGTTATAAACAGCGCATATAATTCATGCTAATTTTCTTCTAAAATGTGATAGACCGAAGTAGTATAAAAAAAGGCTTACATTTTATGGCAGTGATCACGCCCACTTTTTAAGGTGACAGTTTAAAGTGTTGCCTAAGTATAACGTGTATGCAATATTTCACTAAAATAGTTTGAGTTAAAAACTGAACATAACATTTTTAGTTCCGAATAGTATTACCGTGGCTTCGCCCATTCTGGTAAATTTTTTTAAGTTTTCAGATTTTTATAGTTAGTTACTCACCTATACCTACTTGTGTATCGAATTTTAACTTATTAGCTGAACTTTTAATTTTAAATTTTTATGGACGTAGTTCCGCCCCTCTGACTAAAATTTCGGAGTTTTCAGGTCTTCTTACTTGGCGTCCCATATAGAACTACTTTGATATCCAATTTCAGCTCCTTAGCACAACTTAAAATTTTTATAAGCATAGCCCCACTCACTTTTTAAAACTCAAGTTTTTGTTTTGGCTAGTGCTTATCAAGTTTCGTGCTTGTCAAGTTGCGTTGCAAACGGATAATAATACCTACATAAATAGTATATCTAAATAGGGTGAGCTGTAGTACATGAAATATGAGGCTTAAATTGTATGGGTGTTTCAACGCCCACTTTTTTAACGATATATTTATAGCCTAGCATTATCGCAATATATATGCCATATTTCCCTTCCATTAAGCGATTTAGATTTGCTTTTTTAACTCTGACTGTTGAAGGCGTAGCCCCGCCCTCCTGGCTAAAATTTATCGGTTTTCAGAGTTGTTAAGTTGAGTCCTCACCTATACCTAGTTCTGTATCGAATTTCAGCTCACTAGCAAAAATTTTAAATTATATGGGTGTAGCCCCGCCCAGCTGGCTAAAATTTCCCTGCTTTCAGGTTCTTTAGTTCATTGCTCGCCTAGATCTACTCGTGTACTAAATTGCAGCTCTATAGCTTATATAGCGGAAGTGCTTCATCAATTTGATGATTGTGTCAGTGAGTATGTCTTAAAATATGCACTTTTTGCACATCCACATCTCAGAAAGCCTTGATTGTAAATTTTAAAAATTTGTATTTGAGGTTACATGAATCAAATTTAATTATAGTTTAAATTTCATAATTTTACGATTGCGGTGATCAAAGTTATGAGAGGTGTCAAAACCGACCGAATGGCTTCCTATAAATATACACACTGCGTGCATTGTTCGGAACTTGGCCTAGCGAAATGCCGTGCGCCTAGATGAAATCCCTTCAATCTTTTTTAAGTGCAACTCATGACCATTTTAATAATTTTCCTCTAGTCCGTTTTCTTTATTTGAAATCATTTATAATCTTTTAGAAAAAAACATCCTTTTGCAATATGTAATTGCAATTGCGCATATTTTTAAGAGCTCTTCTTTCCTTATCAACAAAATATGACCGATATTTTTATTTGCTCTCTCGACTTTAATTTGCTTTAATTTGCCTTTAATGTCTTTATCATCCACTTGGCTGAAAATTAATTATCAACGTTGCGTTTCATTTATTACGAGATTGTTTTTCTCATTTTCTTGTAATCTTTCTTTTTTCTTTTTTTTCTTGCAGCTTATAAGTACTTATGCACTAGTATATATTTCCTTATGCGGACGATCTGTTTGGCGCGATTCATTGCACATCTGCATGCTTTTTATGTCGTGGAGTCATTGTTCTTTTTGGATTTGAGTGTTTCTGTGTGTTTTTTTATTTTTTTATTTTCGATGAATTGTCTACAAATTGCAATTGCAATTAAAAATCTCGTTATTATTTTCCATAGAAAATGTTTTGATTTCACACCTTGATTAAAAAAATTTCCGCGGAAAGTAAATAAAGAAATAATTACCATATGAATAATATTGAAATAAAAAAAATAAAATAAAAATATATATAATTATGTTTGTAAATACTTAAATTTGAAGAAATTGTACAGGTTCTTATGTTATTATGGGCACTGAAAGTGAAAGAGAATAAAATTATAATTTTTCCTGCTGAAGCTAATTTAAACTCTCTATCTTCCCACTTACCAAAATTTGCATGCTATGGTTTACATTTTTGCAAATTTTCATTTGACCAGTGATGGTAACTTTTAATCAAAACCCGTAAAATGCGACTTGAAAATACTCAGACTGGGGGCAAATCACCGCATACGAAATCGAGTACTTTGTCTTCGAAATGTTGTTAACGTGGATCACAGCAATCGTTTACAAAACGTATCTACTCGAAGTTGCACTCGATTGGTAGTCTACTATCGAAAACAAGTAAACTCTTAGCTTTTTGCCGCGAAACAAACCAAAGAAACAAAACAAAGGAAAAAGAAAGAAGTATGTAATCAAAATATAAGTATTTTACGGATATTTTCGAACAATTAGTTTAGAAAATATAATTTAATTTAATTTTAAGGAAAGTGAATATCAATACAAAAATTGTCCAATAGGCAGTGCAAAAAAATAAATAATGGAAAAATCATTTCCAGAACAAATACAAATAAAGTTTTGTTTTTAGTTTTGTTTTTCTTATTGTCTTATGCTAACAGCAATGTTAAAAATAGTAGTAGGTAACATAAAATACGATCGAATACCGTGATCCAAAAAATTGTAGCCATCGAAATAATTCTCTACACAGACGTGCACTCGATTTCGAGTGCCGTGATTTGCCCCCTGTTTAGGCGCACAGCAGTGCGCCAGGCCAAATTCCGGCCAATGCACGCAGTGTGTATATTTACAGGAAGCCATTCGTCGTGTTTTTACCCCCTTATAACTTGGTTCCCCGCCTTCGTAAAATTCTAAAATTTAATTCATAATTAGAATAAATCCGTGTTATCTCATCCGCGAAGTTTGAAAGTTTGAAAACAAAAGGTTCCTGAGATATGGACGTGCAAAAAGTGCATATTTTAAGACATACTCACTGACCACTGACACACTCATCAAATTTATGAAGCACTTCCCTGTAGCTAGAAAGCTGAAATTTGTTATACGAGCAGATCTAGGTTGGTCATAAACTAAAAAAAATCTGAAAACCCAAAACTTTTAGCCAGGGGGGCGCGGCTACGCCCATAAATGTCAGAATTAAAAAAGCAAATCTAACAACGCTTAACTGAAGCGATTTTATTGAAATTTGGCATATATATTGCGATAATGCAAGGCTATTAATTTTTTGTACTACGGCTCAGCCTAGTTAGATATACAATTTATGCAGGTATTATTATTCGTTTACAACGAAACTTGACACGAACGATAGCACTAGCCGAAAAAAACTTTAGTTTTAAGATTAAAATTTTTTAATTAAAAGTTTGCACTAAGGAGCTGAAATTGAGTATTCAAATAGGTCTAGTTGAGAAACCAAGAGGCCCTGAAAACCTGGAAATTTTAGTCAGAGGGGAGGGGCTACGCCCATTAAAACTAAAAATTAAAAGTTGCGCTAATGAGCTGAAATTTGATACACAAGTAGGTCTAGGTGAGTAACCAACTATACAAATCTGAAAACCTAACAAATTTTTACAGAATGGACGGGGCCACGCTAATACTGTTCAGAATTGAAAATTTTATATACTCTTTTAAATCAAACTATTTGAGTGACACATTGCATACAAGTTGTACTTATGCAAGACTTTAAGCTGTCACCTTAAAAAGTTGGCGTGATCACTCCCATAAAATGTAAGTCTACTTCGGTCTATCATATTTTAAATAAACATGAATCATAAACGCTTTTCACAACAAGATCGTGACTTTAAAAAAGTGGACTGGGTGATGCTCATAAAATTTAAAGGTTTAATTCAGGCTAGAGAAGTTTTATATAGAGGTAAGTGTAGATGAGTAAGCCAATAAAAAAATCTTAAAACAAAAAATTGTATCCGGCATGGACGGCACTCTTAAAACTCAAATTTGCACTAGATAGCAGAAATTTGATACACACAGATACAGAGATCACTAAGAAAAATCTAAAAACTTGGAAGTTTCAATCAGGGGCGGAAACAAGTACTTTGAACTCAAACTTAAGATCAGTTAGGTGTTTCGTTCCACTACGTGTTTTTCAGAATATTTAAAATTAACTTTGGTATTATGTTTTCATTAATAATTATCACATTATCACATGGCTTAAAAAGTACTATAAACTTCAGCCTGATCAAATCATAAATTAATATAAATTTAATTGTAATTTTTCATACACATTGCACTCATCCAAAGTAAAAATTTCCTGTTTTGAAGTGATTACACCCATAAATTATTATTATTTTTTTTCTTTCATGTAGTTCAGCTTAGCAGTTTAAGTTTATTACTTACATATGTATTTCTCACTAGATTTTTCCTACAAAACTCTACATGAACCATAAGTACTAGCAGATAGAAAAGTGGTCAAGGATAGTTCCATAAAGATTTTACGTAAGATTATCCTGTCGAGCGCTGACATTTTCTTGGACACGCCCACTAAAATGTATGCTTTACTTTTGATCTTTCTTTTCAGAAGAGTCTTACCAAATCGTGTGCACACTGGCGGCGTTGTAATGACACACTAATGCATTTTTAAAGTGTGCAATCCATCAAGCATAACACTCTTACCCATTATTTTATATAACTATGCCTTTTTCAACTGCCCAGTGAACATGAATAAAAATTAAAAAATACATTAGAAATTTCAAGTTTAAAAAGTTTTATTATAGAAAATCTTTTAAAAAGTAGTCAGATCCTCACAAAAAGGCCAAGTTCCTATCCAAAATTTCAGCCATTAAAAGTAGTGAGATATAAATTTTGACCAAGTTCTTTCTTGCAAAATACATATCACTATAATCTGCCAAGCATTTTATAGGTGCGAAATCGTCAGTGTTTTATATTGTATCTAGGCCACCTGCTTACTTGGTAATATTTTTATCCTTGTAATACAAAAAATAAGAGTGGATATTTATTTATTTTGCATGGGGAAAAATTATGTAGAAGATATAGCGATGTCCAAGATTTCTAGCCTTGAGCTTGATAATAACAAATTACACCGCATGTTAAATCGTGCTGATATATTTATTTCTGGAATGCCAATTGGCTTCAATTACCTCACTGGTAACATTCTAAAAATTTGCTGCGACTCTTACTGACATTAGTCATTGCTACTACACCCATCGTGGTAAATTGAAAGTGATAATTGTAAAATTCAAGAATATTCAGCTTAAAAATGATCTCATGTCAGAGTTCTTAAAATCCCCTAATCTGCAATTAAACCATTTAATTGATACTGATATTGTAGCAGTATTTAATTTAATGTTTGCATTACTTTCAACGTCTGCACGTACAGTTAAAAGATTCTAATATTTCACTAATGTTGAAGTCGTACAAGTGACAACTATTCAAGGCCAACTACAAATGTGCATCGACGGCAAATTTAAGAAAGAGTTTTTTTATTGTTGGCACCTGAACAGCTACACATGAGATTCCTGGATTGTTGGATTCCTGTTAATTAATTTTCGCCAAGATGATGAAGAAATGCCTCCTTATGTGCCCATCAAAGAATTGACACCAACAGACATGGGATTGCCCAGAACTCCAAGCCCGAATGTGGCCGTAAATACGCCACCGCCCTCTTTACTAAATTCCAGCAATAGTTTAGACAACACATCAAATAATTTGAAAATACCCTTAAAGTATCAACGGAAGTCAAAAACATCTTTGGAAAAGCACTATGAAAAGAAATTCTGCGAACGCAATTGGGAATATGATTGTGATGAGCTTTTAGCCTATTCAAATTCATCTTCAAACCCGGCCGCAGATGCAGCGGGCAATGCCAACGATCAAATCGATGGTTTAACCAATGCTTCCTCACTGTCGACTTTAGAACAGCAACAGCAAATGCATCACCATCAACAACAACACCAGCAACAACTTCAGCAGCAGCAGCAGCAACAACAACATGCTCTCCACAAATCATCAAAGTTTCGCCCCAAAGGCAAAGATTGGAATTGGTCTATGGATAGTAACAGCAGTAGCAGCCAAAAAGCCAAATGCGATTTATCGTCGTGGTCAGTGGCAAACAGCTCTATTGCAGCTTCAGCAACAGCAGCACAACCACTGCAGTAAAATTGATATTAGAAATATTTTTTATTTTTACTAAATTAAGTTTAATATGTTTGATCTTCTTAAAAAATTGATTTATTTTTGAAATTTATATACATATTTACAAACAAACATGCACATGTTTTATTAGTATTTTTTTTAATTCTTTTATAGCTTTGTTACATTGCATACATTAATAATTTAATTTTTTCTTTTCTGTTCCCCTATTAAGATCTAAAAAAAAAAGTTTTTAGTTAAAGTTTTTTGTTTTGTTTTGTTGAACAAAGATGCTGATAGTGCAAGAAGATTTGTAGCTTTTTGCAACTATTACAGGAGATTTATTAAAAACTTTTCTGAATATTCAAGACATTTAACAAAACTAACCCAGAAAAATGTTCCATGCGAATGGACAAAAGATTGTGAATTTGCATTTAAATACCTAAAGAAAGCGTTAATAAGCCCCACATTACTACAATACCCCGATTTTAGTAAAGACTTTTGCATAACCACAGATGCAAGTAAATACGCTTGTGGAGCAGTTTTAACACAAGAACACGAAGGTAAACATTTATCAATAGTGTATGCATCAAAAACACTTACTAAAGGTGAAAGTAATAAATCAACAATTGAGCAAGAATTAACCGCCATACATTGGGCTATAACACACTTCCGACCATACATATATGGAAAACATTTTCTTGTCCGAACCGACCATAGACCACTATCTTATTTATTTTCAATGAAAAATCCAAGCTCCAAATTAACAAGAATGAGACTTGATCTCGAAGAATATAATTTTACAGTTAATATGATAATTATGTTGCAGACGCTTTATCGCGAATAATCATAAATGACCTAAAAGACATGAATATTAAAATTTGTTCTATATTAAGAGTCACGACCAGATCAATGACCAATAAGAAGGCAAAAGAATTAAATAGTAATTCACATCCCAAACAGCATAATATTAATAAAAATAATAATGATTATAAGCCCAGTATATATGTACCATTAAATAACACGGATGTCAGAAAATATAATAAACTAAAGATTTCCCCCGGAAGATGTTATATTAAACGAGGAAAATCTATAGTAACATATATACAAATTAATGATTTGTTTACTAAAGGGAACTTTGACTTAGGACAATTTTTCTCTAGGCTCGAATATGTGGACATAATATTAATAAATTACAAGTGGCACCTAGTGAGAAAATATTCGAATTTATCTCTATAAATGAATTTAAAGTTATGGGCAATAAAATATTGAATAAAATTAAAGTAGCGCTACTAAATGAGGTGACCCAAATTGATAGTAAGAATGCCAAGGCAATTCTCGAACTTATGCTGAAATATCACGATGATCCCATAGAAGGAGGACATTGCGGAATATATAGAACAATAGAAAAAATTAAAAGATATAAGGTGGAAAAATATGTCAAAAGACATATCTAAATACGTAAAATCATGTCATAATTGCCAAACTTCCAAAACAACGCAACACATAAGAAGTCCAATGATTATCACACAGACACCTGATAAGGCCTTTGATACGGTTTATGTGGATACTATTGGACCATTTCCAAAATCATTGAAAGAAAACGAATATGCGATCACACTAATATGTGATTTAACTAAGTATTTGGTAACAATACCGATTAGAGACAAAAGTGCCAAAACAATTGCTAAAGCAATTTTTTAAAATTTCATACTCACCTATGGTCCGATGAAGACGTTCATTTCGGACATAGGAACAGAGTATAAGAATTCTATTTTAACAGAAATTTGTAACTTGATGAAAATTGAAAAACTAAACTCAACAGCTTACCACCATCAAACATTAGGAACAGTGGAAAGAAGCCATAGAACCTTTAACGAATACGTATGCTCTTACATTTCAGTAGACAAAACTGACTGGGACGAATGGTTAAAATACTTTACATATTGCTTTAATACAACACCTTCAACAGTTCATAATTACTGTCCTTATAAATTAGTTTTTTCAAAACTTCCGAATAAATTTCATCAATTCACTGAAGTGGATAGAATTTCTCCTTTATATAATATAGATGACTACGCCAAAGAAGCAAAATTTAGGTTAGAAATAGCATATAAGAGGGCCCAACAATTACTAGATAAGAATAAAACTAAGCAAAAAGAAAATTACGATAAGAATGTTAAGGATTACAATTTATATATAGGAGATTTAGTTTTACTCAAGAATGAAGCAGGGCATAAGGTGGAGCCAAACTATAAAGGTCCATACGAAATTAAAAACATAGACATAAGAAATAATGTAACAATAGTAGATAAGAAAACTAATAAAGAACAAATAGTTCACAAACATAGAATTAAGTTGTATCATAAGTACTAGAAACAAAAAAAAAGAGGAACAATATAAATAAATAAATATTGATACTCCGGAGTATGCAATAAATAAAATAATAATACTTGTATGTAAAACTAAAATAAATTCTAATTCTTGTTTAAACATATTTGTAAAAGAATGTCCATGGAACTAACGTTATATGAACATTCTTGCGAAAAGTGGAGGTGTAGCAGTATCTAATTTAATGTTTGCATTACTTTCAACGTGTGCACGTACAATTAAAAGATTCTAATATTTCACTAATGTTGAAGTCGTACAAGTGACAACTATTCAAGGCCAAGTACAAATGTGCATCGACGGCAAATTTAAGAAAGAGTTTTTTTATTGTTGGCACCTGAACAGCCACACATACTCGCAATCGTGAGAATGAATTTGTTTTTTAAAACAAGCATCATATTACGGCCAGATTCCACACGAAAATATGTGCACTAATTTTAAGTAAATAATAGATTTAATTTCAGTTTATTTTGTGCATACATGTTCGTATGTTTCAACATGAGTATGTCAATATCTAGGGTTAAGATTTATTCTCATAAGTAGTTTATAAGCTATAGTAATTTAATTTTAATTTTAATCTGAAAATTACTGCGACCTAGAGTTGCAATTTAAATAAAAAAAAGAAATTTAAATAAACCTTCGCTTATTAATATTGATGAACCTATTTATACTCTTTTATCATTTTTTGGTAAATAATGAAAATGTTGCTAATGTACATATGAGGAGATTAAGAAGGCGAGTCAAGGTGTTAAAAAGGAAATATTGTTTATTCATAAAGCCACCAAAACTTTTTGGTATCATATTTTTCTGCGAATCTCAAATATCTAATTAATATGCTTGTGCTATATCTTTTATTAATGTGTTCTGGATTAAAACTTACTGCTTTTATATTGGCATCAATACGACTCATTTAAGACCAGAGGCGCTGCAATACTGTATTATTAACAAAACGTGCAAAAATCAAAGTTGTAAAAGAATGAAGCTTTTCTCTCTCTCTCCCTTCACCCCTCTCCCAAAGAAGGTAACACCTAGTAATAATAGTAGGCATTCATTGCCTGAGTGTTACTTGTTGTTATATATATCTCACTTAATCAACAAGACGGTATTAATTATTAAAGTTTTATTATAATAACCGTCACATTTTGAATTTAAATCCTAAAGTAAAGCACATTTTATCAACAAAAGGAGCAATCGGAATACGCTGATTTTTATAGTAGATATATATTGATGTTGTTAGTTGATTTCCTGCAAAAAGTGAAATTTTAAAAATTTTGGGTTAATATTTTCTTGTTGATTGAGTGCGATATGTATGTATGTATGTATATACATTTACAAAATAAAATAAAACATACAAAATTAAGTAAAATTAATGATAAAAACACGGTTTTTTTCGTCTGACCCCTTGTATGATTGAGCCCCAGAAGTACGTGGACTCCTATTAGGGAACCCTTTCCTTAAATGCACTCTTTTGAAATAAATCAATTAAAGCTGTGAAATATATACTTATGTATGTATATTTACTTTTATAAAAAATATGAGTTCTATAACTCAATTGTCATAATAACGCAACATGAAAAATGCTTACAAGGATAAAAAATCAATTTTACAATACAACACTAGCTTTCGGTTAGTTAGTTGCCTGCCTGCTGGTTGTTGCCTGACTGGCATTGGTTAGATGAGTGTCTGCTGCAATAATAAATGCTTCGTCTCAAGAAATTTGCGAAAATATGGAAAGGATGCAAAAAATTATAATTTGAACATCATTAATTTCATGGTACAATGAAATTAAACCTTTCGTTCTTTAAAATTTACCATTTTCCTTTTTACAGGCAAGTGGCAAGTTAATATATCAACAAAGAGCACCAGAAAATATGAAAAAGAGGATGAAAATAAAACTTGAGTTATTTATGTCCCTCGTAGTGGCACTTGCTACTAAACACATCATACTTACAATGCTTTATGTATCCTTTTGTCACTGTTATAATAATTGTCAAGTAATTTAAATCAAAGAAAGAACGAATAAACGTTGCAAAGGGGGCATAAATAATAGGAATTGTAATGCCAAACGCATGATTTATTGAAGCAATTCTGCAAAACTAATGATTAAAACCCTTTTTTCCACTTTAATTTTTCTTGATGCCTTTTCTCGTATTACAAGTGGTGTTGCCAGTTTAAGTTTTTATAAACTAGATTCGATTTCTTTTGGATTTATAAATATTTCAAAAATGTTTTTTCACTTTGCTTTAAATTATTTTTTGAACTTTAGTTACTTTGCCGATTTTTGTTTAACATATTAACTAAGGAAGACGGTATGATGACCAATACTACACCGCTCAAAGCCATGATCTTACGTTCCTATATTAATCAAGGCGTTAATTATTTCAGGCAATGTACTTCCGCTCAACCGATTCCTTCGATACTTCAATTTCATGCTCCCGTAAATACGAATCGAATTAAAACTGTGCCACAGGTCTTAAAATGCTTGAGCAATATACAAAATATTTTATTGGCTAGGAACACAACTGAGACGAACAAAGAATTTATTCCACGTCGACGAATTCGTCGATAAGCATTCCCTGCGTAAATTCGTCGTGTGAAGCACAATAACGACGAATTTACTCAGCGAATTCCTCTCTCATATTTGATAAAGTTGGTTGTTGTGTGTACAAAGACAGAGAGAGAAAATTGTTATTTCGTCATTCGTCGGCATAAAAGATAGAAATAAATCTATCTCAGAGTTCGTCACGCATAACGAATTTCGCTCGACGGCAGTGTTTTGGTCATTTTCATAGCACAAATGTGTTTAATATTTTATGACGTAAGTTCGCACCGAAAAAATTCGACGTTCGCCCCAGTTGTGTTCCTAGCATAAGTTTGAATTCAGTATGAGAGACAATTGCCCAAATAATAAATAAATACATATCAAAGTTGAGAAATGTGAATAAAAACAAAGTAACAGCGCTCCGAATGACGTGTTTAATATAGGAAAAAAAAATCGAATTTCTACTTGTATGTTCGCTAACTTTGAACCACTATAACTTTTTTCTCTGGAATATTTTTTGCCAATTTCTGTTTATTTTTTAAGTTAGTATTCTATTTAATAATAATAGTAAGGCTTTTTAAGAAATATGTGATGATTCATTTTCCGTGCCGTTTTTAGAAAATCGTTTTATTGTAAGTATATCTGGAGAGTTGGAAATCTTCCATGGACTCAAAAATATAGAATACCATGTTATTCCATGGTTCTGCTGCCATCAAATGATATGTAACCTACTTGGATTACAAAATATTTGTTTCACCTTTTTGAATACACCAAACACATTTTTTCAAAAGATCAGCATGAACTCGCAAATTTCGCATCAACAACGATTCGATGTTTGGTGTTCAGCTCTGCCAAATAATATATATGACGCATCTTGGACTTTTTCATTTTAGGAAGTATTAGCAATGGACCCAATCAAACTATTGATCTTAAGAAATTAAAATGTAAATACTTTAAAATTTAATATACTTACCTACCATGTATTATATAATAAAAAATTTTGGATTAATGAAAAAATAATAAAATTGTAAAATTTTTTCATTTTATTAACGTCCAAGTAACTTTATAATTATTTTTGATTAAGGAAACTATGGCGACCACTTTACAACTTTTGGTGGGACCAGAGTTGCCATTGTAAAAAAAGTATCATAAAAAGGGTATTTAAAGAAAAAAAAATAGTAAAATAGGGTCAAGTTTTTTGCGAACAAAAAAACATTTATTTTAATTAAAACAAACAAACACGAATTTAAAGAATTAATTAAATACATTAGACTAAAATAAAATTAATTAACATACTTTAATAATAAATCAATGTTAACCCTCTATCCGGCCAGGTTGTAGAAATGATCGGATGAAGCTAATAATTTTTTTTAAAGTGGATATATTAAAAAAAACCGTAATATTTACAACTAACTTTGATGTTATTTGTTCATTAATAATTATCACATGGAATTTGGCTTAAAAAGCGATACGAACTTTAGCCCGTTCAAATCATAAATATAGAAACAAATTAAGTTCGAAAAATAGTAATTAAAATTAACTAAAACCGTAAATTTTAATTAACAGGTGAAAAAACATAAGGAATGAACGCCCGGTAAAGAATATTGAAGTCCATTTGTATACGGTCTCGTCAGTTTGCAAGTAATATAAATCATATTTAAATTTTATTTATAAAAAGTTTTTTTTAAGATTAGATATGTAAGTAAGTTAAAATACGTATTTTTTTAGCTGTGATACTCCCACAAATAATTTTCATTTGGAATCAGAGATTTGGGTGTAAGACTTTGTGCAATATTTTCACCATTTATTGGCTTTTCTATCGACCAAAACAGTAAAATGAACGACGCCCTCGAACCGAATATCGCCAACTGAACGAACAGCGCTGTTTCTAATACCTGATATGCTAGACTATGCTTCGTCATACATTTTGTTAATTTTATACAAAGGAAAAAATTAAAAGTGTCACTGGCACGAAAAAGGGTAAAACGTAATAATTTATGTCACAACGGCAAAGCTGTTTAAAATCAATATAAAATGCGCGGTATTGATAAATATTGTATTAAGTTAATGGCAATTATTGTTGAAATCAAAACTGTTTTTTAACAAGATGGTTTTGTTGAACATAATTATTGTCTATTTTTTCTGTGTATAATATCACACAAACTGTACAAACTGTTAAGACACACGCCGGGAAACTAAAAGTACTCATTTGCTTTAACCAAGCAGATCGCATGTCTTTTAATTTCTCATACTTATTGTCATAGGAGTTTAAAGTTAAATATAATTCTCACCACAAAGTAGACCAGAGTTGTAAGAACTGACGTATGAAAAAAGCTAAAATCATTTGTGGTGCAGTTACTGCGAGAAAGGGACAACTGTAGTATATTTGTTATTAAGATGTTAACAAAATAATCAAAACAAACAAGAGAAAATCTGTATTTTGTGAAACGAACACGTGTCCATACATACATACATACATACACATTTACAAAATTAAATTAAAGAATTTGTTGAATTGAATTAAAAAAATAGAATGTGAAATAGATTAATGGTATTAAAAAGTGATTTAAATTTGTTTACAAATGATTACTGATTTAACTTTAAGCATTTTCGTGTTTATGTTTTGTGACCAATTTCGTTTGTTTATGTTTTTTATTGTGTTTCACGTTTGGCTATTTATGGTCAGATTTCTTGATTCTTAGGATGCAAATAAAACCAATTTATTTCATCTTTTTTCTCAACGTTTCGTCAGCTTTTTTCCGACGTCTTCAGGAGAATTTTTATTTTTATTTTTAAATTCTGGCAACAAATTACAAGTTTTTTATTATTTTTTGTCATATTTTTGTAATATTAATTTTTATGTTTGACTTACGATCTTCAGTTACATTATTGAATAAATTATAAAACTGGACAGCACGAACAATTAATTGTATAATTTAAATAATAAAAATTAATATAAAATATCACAGGCAAACTTAAAACTAATATCACAGAACTTCACTTGTCAAGTTATTGCAATTGAATATTGCAGTTTGGTGTTGTCTTTGTCTTCTTTTGTATTGATCGATTTTTTAATACGTTGCTGTATTCGTAGGCTTTCTAGTGTAAATCTTTTATTCGCTCTCTTTTCTCTATCTAATATTTTGACCCCCTTAAAATCTATTTTATGTCCCGTTTCTTTCACATGTTGTGCTAGAGCTGTTGTCTCTTTTCCTTTTTTTTATGTATGCTTCATGTTCTGATACTCTAGTTCCGAGTTTTCGTTTTGTTGTTCCCACGTATACTCTATTGCATATTTCTGTTTCATTTCCTAGACAAGTTATTTCGTATACAACATTGTCTGTTTCTAATTTGTCAAGTTTTGTTCTTTCCTGTGTAAAAAGACGTCTTAGTGTCTTGTTTGATCTATGTGTGACTATTGTTGTTTTATCATTTATCATCTGTTTTAATGTTTTGTTTTCCGTCAACTTTGGTACATATGGTACACTGTAAAAAACTTTTTCTGCTACTCCATTATTATTGTTTCCAGTTGCGTTTTTATTTAAGCATTTGTTTATTAGTTTGTTCGTAATGTATATCGGGAAGTTGTTTTTTGTCATTATGTTTCTTATTTTACTGATGTTTTTATTTCTGAATCGTTTGTCACTGATGTTGAGAATTTTATTAATTAGATTCGTCGCCGTATTTATTTTCATGATCATCGGTTGGGTGGAATGGTAATTTACTAATCTGCCAGATGCGGTTTCCTTTGCATACCAGTCTGTTATTAATTTGTTATTGTATTTAATTATTTTCATATCCAAATAAGGTATTTCGTTGTTTTCTTTTTTCATTGAACAATTTTAATTTTTACCTTTTCTTTACAAAAATCACACAGCAAATAAGATCACAAAGCATAAACTGAAAACACATTTGAACAAGTAAACGAAGTACACAATTTTACAAAATTAAATGAAAGAATTTGTTGTGTTGAATCAAGAAACAAAATGCCAAATAGCTTATTACTATTAAAAAAGCAATTAAAAAATATTTTAAAATGATTGCATATCTTATTTGAAGCATTTTCATTTAAAAATATAAATATTTACCATTTATTTGCAAAAATTGCAAAGCGAATGAGGTTACAAAGCGTAAAATGAAATTAAGCAAAAAAAATGCCACCACGAAAGAAGGTTTAAAGAATGCGCAGTGACAGAGTGAGCGGGACCTCCGAAAACACAAATTATCTTCCGTCTCGTGACATCTCTGTATATCCTCTGTGATTCTCACAAAAACATAAATGTGAAAAAGGCCAAGTTCCTTTCTAAAATTTCGGCCATCAAAAGTAGTAAGATAAAAATTTTGACCAAGTTCTTGTTTGGCACAATACCTATCACTGATATATCGTACGCATTATATAAATTTGTAACCGTAAGAGTTTCATATAATTTTCAGATAATCTTGTAGCTGCGTGCATTGCACAGAGGAGCCGATGACATGTTTTTGAGGCAAAAAGTCAATTTTTCAAGTCAAACATTTAAAAAAATAATAAATGAATTTTATGCTTAACACTTTTAAACACTCAAATATTAAAAATAAAAGTAAGGTGGCATCTCATGGCTTCATACCGCGGCTGTCAATGTTGTAACTATTTCCTTAGCTACATTTTCTGACATTCTGTCATAAACAAAAAACAAATGAATTTAAGTCGCAAAAAACAAACTTTTAATATTATAATAGTTTTGCTAAATGGAAAATACTTCTAAAGGTATGTAAATTAAAATGATATTAAAAATAAAAAAAATAATTAGATGTAGTAAAAAATTTTTTGTGTTAAACTGTGTTGTCTTTTTTGTGAAGTTTTTGTTGTCGTCCCTATGTTCCTTGGAGTAGAACTTTCCGTATCGGAGCGTATCTGTGAAGAAATGTGTATGTGGAGAAAGGTAATAATATGTACTATAATCTTTTGGAAAAAATATCTGGTCCAAACTGCCGTTTTTAATGAAAAATGTATTTTTCTTTTAACTTTTGGTTGGAAAATGATAGAAAACCTGTTAATGTTGTCAAATGGATTTCCGAGAAATTTAATAGAAATATAAATGAAAACAATATGACGACTGTGAAAAAATAAATTAATAATTTTTGTGCACATGCCAAGCAAAAGTGGGTAAAAAACCGGAGAAGCACAAAACGTTTTCTAGAAAATGAAAGAGAATAATTATCTCATAAGGCGGTTTTCGAACTATTAGAAAGGGAAGTTGCAAAGAAAAAGGGACGTCCTTACATGGATTATAGCAAAGGAAGTAAGAGACAAAAAAGAAAAATGGCTACAGAAGTGTCGCTTGAACAAGGAAATGATACCAAGCTATTAATTTATGCCGCTTCTATTTCAGCTAATATATCGCAAGATACTGATTTAAACTTTATTTTAAAGAAAGCTGCTTCGTTTCCATCTGAACCAACTGCAATGAGAAAAAAAATAACTTCTAACAATAAAATGCCATTACCGCTTTCCGCTGAAGAAGCATTAAGCATTTTACTGGAGAATAATTTAACAAAACAACAGTATATCAACATAAGAGAGATGAGAAAGTCAAGAAACTTGATATTTTTCCTAGTTATAAAAAAATTCAAAAGTGTAATTTGCAATGCCGACTTGATGGACTAACGGCAACGGATTGATCAGCTCATATTCCTCTCCAAAGTTTGGTTGATCATATAGCAAAATGAATTTTGTCTAAGTAAGTAAGTATTCAAATCTTAAATCTAAAATATTAGTATTAGGCCCGACCACTGTCGGAAAAAAATATATATATTTTCAAGAATTTCCATCTGGAGTGTTGAGTTTAAGAGCCCTTGTGTCCCTCTTTTTTAGGCGGATGTGACCTGTGTAAAATTCAGGATGTTACAAGCAAGCAGATTAGGATGTGACTCGAGTTTTAGTAAATATTTGCCTGCGTATTTTGCAATTTCTTCAATCGCTAGTGGCATATTCAAATCACGATGTATATTTGAGTTTTTGATGTACTATGGAGCCGATGTTATCAAACGTAAAATTTTGTTTTGCCTTCGTTGGATTCTCTCGACATTAGAAGCTGAAGCAGTACCCCATAACTGAATTCCGTAGCACCATATTGGCTCCAAAAGCGACTTGTATAGTAAAAGTTTGCAGTCTAGGCTGAGTGTTGAATTTCTACCAATCAGCCAATATATCTGAGTTAGTTTAAGTTTCATTTGTATTAGCTTTGAGTCAATATGTAAGTCGTCGATCAAGGTGTATACCAAGGTATTTTACATGTGAATGTTGAGGAACAACTTGATTGTCGATTCGAATTGGGGAACAAGTATCTCTTCGCATGGCAAATGTTACCTAAACACACTTTTGCTCGTTTACCTTAATTCTCCATAATTTTAACCATAGTTCCATAGGAGTGATTGGAGACCCGTCACTTCTAGAAACTTCTGATTTAGATTGTGACTTTCATAACATTACTATAATCTTCAAAAATGCAAGAGAGTCGTCTTGCCCTTTGAACAAGTTAAGGGGGAAAAAGAAACCGCATGGACACTCATTTTCCGGGTAACTCAGTGTCTGAGATTCAGACATCTGATCCTTCCCCATACCTGCGGAAAATATATCTGACATCGTCAATATGCAGACATTAAATTGGGCTCCGAGAAGTTTCAAGCCCTACAAGTCACCAGGACCTGACGGTATCATACCGGCTGAAATATGGAAAGTATCGAATCTCGTAGCCCCAAGGCTACTGAGAATTTACACCAGTTGTCTAAGACTGGGTTATGTTCCTGAAAAGTGGAGGGAAGCGAGAGTGGTCCTTATACCGAAGGCTGGTAAAAGCTCTCACACCACACCATCATCATCATCTATCATCATTTCTTCTGAAAGCATTAGAAAGGATGGTTGATCATTATATCCGCAAAACCATCAATAGTAAACTACTTTCCCCGCATCAACATGCATATCAAACGAGAAAGTCAACAGAATCGGCTCTAAATGAGTTGGTTGGCACGATAAAGAAGTCTCTTTTTTAGGTGAATATACCTTTGTAGCCTTCGTGGATATTGAGGGGGCTTTTAATAATATATCTCCAGATGCGATAATTGATGCATTGTCGAATCTGGGAGTTGGCGCGGGATTGTGTAAGTGGGTTCAAAATCTACTAACTCACCGTAGGATAACTGCGGCTCTAGGAGTTTCTAGGCAGACCCGCTTTGTAAATAGGGGTACACCACAGGGAGGAGTTCTTTCGCCACTATTGTGGAATCTAGCTCTGAATCCTCTGCTGCTATCTCTAGAATTGCGGGGGTGCAGAATCGTGGCTTATGCTGATGATGTGGCAATAGCTGTAAGAGGAAAATTCCTCACAACATTAAGGGACATCCTACAGGATGGTCTTTCATATTTAACAGGAAGTATAAGATACCTGATTTCCGGCCTATAACACTTAATAATATGGAGATAAAAGTGTCCAACACTGCAAAATATCTTGGTGTTATTCTTGATTCAAAGCTGAGTTTCAAGGCAAATATTCTAAAGAGAGTGAAAAAGCAACAATTTCAGTATATCTATGCAAAAAATCCATTGGGAAGAGTTGGGGTCTTACCTTAAAAATTTTTCAATGGATCTATACTGCAATGGTACGTTCAATTCTCATGTATGGCATCATCGTGTGGTGGCCATCCCTGGAAAAAAGACGTATCTATACATCTTACACAAGGTGCAAAGACTTGCATCATTGTATGTAACCAGTGCTTTTGGCACCACTCCTACGGATGCACTGGGGATGCTTCTTCATCTACTACCATTAGATCTAGTAGGGAAGGAGATGGCAACGTCCTCGGCAATCCGTCTTAGATGTGTTTCTCTGTGGAACGGAAATGCAACCGGCCCCTGCAGAATACTCGATGGTGAAGTTAGGGGATGGAGGATTGACCAAACCTCCCCTGCTCTACTACACGAACGTCTTTATAAAACCTGGATACCATCTACAGAAATGTGGATTAATGAAACTTCAGGTAGAAGAAAAAGTGTTGATTTTTATACGGATGGCTCTAACACACATGAGGGTGTGGGCTATGAGGTATTTTCGAGGGCTTTAGGTCTTCGTATTGCAAGGTGACTTCCGGATCACTGCAGTGTCTTTCAAGCAGGGATCCTTGCTATAAGAGAAGTTGCGAACTGGTTAAAAGTGAATGTCACTTCAACGACTTTAATTAACATTTACACCTAGAAAACTCTAGTGCTGATGAGCTTGCTAGAATTGGGACAACCTTACAGGTTCCACTGGATTTGGAATGTGTAGGTCTACCCCTACTCTCTTGCAAACTCAGACTTAGGCGCAAGACAGAGGATGAAAATAATAGAAGGTGGGTCACAAGAAATGATTGCGTGATCACAAGGCAGTTATGGATTCGCCTAAATAGAGAAGGTACGGATTACCTAATTTTAAAGAATAGGAAAGAAATCTCGATTCCAGTATCCGTGTTAACCGGACACTGTCTCATAGGTAGGCATGCACAAAGGCTAAGGGTTGAACACAACGACTTTTGCCGTAGCTCCCAAGATATTGATGAAGAGGAAAGCATAGAATATTTTATTTGCCACTGTCCTGGACTTGCAGGAAAGAGAATGGCCACAATGGGCGCTCTTGAATTCAGGGAACTTTCTGACGTTGCTGGTGTTAAACTTCAACGTATTAGCAGCTTTATACGGAGCTCTGGATGGTTCGACGATGGGGACTCCGCATAAACAAAATCTCCGTGGTATCACAATGGACCAAAACGGTCTGACTGCCACCCCTACATAACCTGACCTAACCTAACCATAGTTCCAGTTGTGTAATATGTTTTTGTAGATATAGGGAAGCCTCGTGAAGGTTTTTGTGCATACTTAAGCAGGCTGTATCATCGGCAAACGTAGATGTATGGATATTACTGCTCAAAGGCATATCACAAGTATAGATCAAATACAAAACTGGCTCCAGTATGCTACCCTGTGACACACCGGATGATATAGATTCTGGCACACTTATGAATTCTCCTTCCACAATCGTGATCTTCCGGGTAGTAGTGTAACTTTCTAATAAATTCACTAAATTTATTGGTAGATATGATTTTAATTTTAGAATTAGACCTTCATGCCACACTTTATCAAATGCCTGAGAAACGTCAATAAACAGGACAGAACAATACTTCTTTTCCTCAAATGTTTTTCTTATAAATTGAACCAATCTATGAGTTTGTTCAATGGTGATATGATGACTTCTAAAACCAAATTGATGGTCTGGGATGCACCCACTATCAGTTAAGGTTGGGGATAATTTTGTCATGAGCAGCTTTTCGAAGAGTTTTGACGTACTTGACAGCATACTTATTGGCCTATATGACTCAGCTTTAGTAAGATCTTTGCCCGGCTTTGGAATCATTTTGATTTTTGCAAGCTTCCAGAGTTGTGGATAATACTCCAGTCGTAATATGGCATTAGAAATAAACAGCAAGATTCTTATTGCAATATGCGGCAAGTTCATCAGCATCTTGTTACTAATTCCATCAATACCTGGAGCTTTCTTTGGCTTGAGTTCAGCAATTACTTTATGTACATCACGGCATGTTAAACTTTACGGCTCGAGGGGGTAGAGCAACTACACTCAGCAAATCAGCAACACCAGTACATGTATTTGAGGTAAATACGGATTTTAAATGCTCAGCAAATATTTTACATTTTTCCGTATCGCTTCTTGCCCAACCTCCGGTAGATGTGCGCAGAGGTGGCTTAAACTCAACGGGTGTTTTAAGCTTTCTAGCAGCACGCCACAAAGACTAATTAGATGTTGGTGTGACATCAAGACCTTCCAAATAATTTTTAAGAGATGCAGTTTTTTCAGATGCAAGCAACTCTTGAAGTCGTTTAGAACATTCTTTAAGTCTGAGTTTATATTGGGGTGATCTGTGCTGTTGCCATTCCCTTCTAGCTCTTCTTTTTTCACATACTAGATGTTCAACATCCCTGGAATAAATTTTATTAAACACAGACTGCGGATGGGAGGTAGTGGCATGTTCAGCAGCCTGTTTAATAATTTCGTTAAGATTGGCAATGTTAATTTCAATATCATTGGGTGTTCTTAGCGCAATATTTTCCGTGCAATGACTACTAAGATATTTTTTGAATCCCAACCAATTATCACGATTAATTATCTTCATATATGGGTGAGGTAAGTCACTTCTTAGTGGGTTACAAATTGTAACGAAAGTGGGGGAGTGATCGGAGGAGAGATCTAGAGGAGTTTCAACATTAATTAAATCCCTAGAAATATTTTTCATTACGCCAAAATCAATAACATCCGGAATTTTTCGTACGTCAATAGGCCAATAAGTGGGCTCCCCACTCGAACTAACATCTAAGCCCATTTTTGAAATTGTATTAAATAAAGCTCGACCTCTAGGTGTTACAAATCGCTACCCCCAGTACGTATGCCTTGCATTGTAGTCTCCAGCTGCCACAAAACAAGATCCAAGCGATTTGTAGAACTTCTCATACTGATCTTCGGTAACTAAAAATGTGGGAGGTGAGTAAATTTATGATATCACGAAATTAGAACAAAAATTTTCTACAAAAATATTCGTAGCTTGCATATAATCTTCACTAATGCTGTCAAGGATATAGTGCTTAAGTCTTGACTTAATTAGATTTGCAGATCCACCGCATGCACTTCCTCTAGGGTTCTTTGTATCATACATAGTGTAGCCATTTATTTTGAAAAAGCTTCTCGAAGTCAAATGTGTCTCAGAGACCAACATTATATCAATATTTTTTTCCGTAAGGAAGTGCTCAAGTTCATTTTTATGTTGGCGAATGCGGCTTGCGTTTCAGAAACATATTTTTAACGTGTTCATGGCTTGTTAATTAATGCTTGAAGCAGAGTATTCTCCATTCTCAGCATTTCTTGCATAATGGTAGTCATATTTGTTGTAAAGTTGTTTATAGTTTGCACCAAATTGTCAATAGTAGCTTCAAGGCGACTAAAGTTAAAGCTTGAGTTTGCATTCGTTGAATTATTTGGAGGTGGAACATTTTGTGGGGGAATAGAATTTGTTTTAGCAGCATCGGCATACGATACGCGGGAAGTAACTGGTTGGCTCATTTGCACAAAAGTGGCGGAGTAAGCGTTTGCTGATTGAGATGGAGCTGATTTGGGTTTTTGCACCATAGTGTGTTTGACAAGAGAGTACACAGGACAACCTCTGTAGTTAGCGCTGTGATTACCTTCACAATTACTGCATTTTTTATCACTTTGATCTTTTGGTTTATTGCAACTAGCAGTGCCGTGTAATTCGCCGCACACAACACAAACAGTGGGTAATTTACAGTATGTTTTTGTATGGACATATTCTTGGCAATTATGGCACTGTACGGGAAAAATAAAACATAATAAAAAAAAATAAACCAACTTCAAATATAAGCACTAAAAAGTTAAACTTTTATATATTTCTAGTTAAATAAAACATTTTTACATATATGACCTATACTGTTGTTTGAAGTTGATACCAGTAATATGGGTACTAAGTACATAGGACCATGCCATGTAAAAAAATTAAAGTACTTTTCATGTACATTCATATATGTAGGCATGTGCTTAGTTACTAATATTGCTGGCACCAACTTCAAACAACACTATAGGTCATATATGTAAAAATATTTTATTTAACTAGATTAATATTGGTTAATTTTAATTATTATTTTTCGAACTTAATTTGTTTCTACATTTACATGTGATAATTATTAACGAACAAATACCATAAATGTTAGTTGTAAATAATCTGACAACACATAGTTGAACGGAACAGCTAGCCGTTTTCGAAGGCCTCTAAACCCTCATCATCAGCGTTCTTCTGCGTTAGGTCTACTGTGTGGTATCAGTTGATATAAGTTTGTGCCCCATATAAAGGGTGTTTTTTTAACTTAGATAGAACTTTAAATTGTAAAAAGTAACACAAAAAATTAAATTTTGATAAAACATTTTTGTTATTTGTTTCAGTATACTCTGACAAATCATCATGAATAGACTCACGCTTGAACAACGCTACGAAATTATCCAAATTTACTTTGAAAATCAGTCGTCGATTCGCGCAACTTATAGACGACTTCGTCATTTTTATGGCGTACATAATCGTCCATCTGAACAAGCCATTCGTCGAACTGTGGATAGATTTCGTACCACATACTCTCTAGAGGATGCAATAACACCAAAACGTCGAAGGAATGTGCGTAGTGAAGACAATATCACCGCTGTAAACGAAAGTGTGGAAGAAGATCCAAATTTATCGATTCGTCGTCGGTCGCAGCAATTGGGGCTCTGTCCGTCCACTACGTGGAAAATTTTGCGCAAAGATCTCGGCCTACAACCCGTATAAGATCCAGCTGGTGCAGGAATTGAAGCCACGAGACCATTATATGCGTCGTTCTTTCGCCGATTGGGCTCTAGAGCAGTTGGCAACTGACCCGTTGTTTTATCGCAAAATTGTGTTCAGCGATGAGGCGCGTTTTTGGCTTAACGGGTTTGTTAATAAGCAAAATTGCCGCAAATGTAGTGAGACCAATCCACAAGAGACCCTACAGACTCCATTACATCCAGAAAAATGCACCGTTTGGTGCGGTTTTCACGCTGGTGGCATCATCGGACCTTATTTCTTCAAAAATGAGGCTGGAGCTCGCGTTACGGTCAATGGAGATCGTTACCGCACCATGATCACTGATTTTTTGTTTGAAAATATGGATGACATTGATCCGGAGGAGATGTGGTTTCAACAGGATGGCGCTACGTGCCATACGGCGAACGCAACCATCGACTTATTGAAATCAAAATTTGGCGATAACTTGATTTCGAGAAATGGACCTGTCAATTGGCCTCCAAGGTCGTGCGATTTGACACCTCTCGATTATTTCCTGTGGGGCTACGTGAAGTCACTGGTTTATGCTGATAAACCAGCAACAATTGACGCCTTGGAGGCCAACATTGTTCGTGTTATTCGTGACATACGGCCAGCAGTGCTCGAAAAAGTGGCCCAAAATTGGACGTCCAGAATGCGCTTCGTCAAGAACAGCCGCGGTGGCCATATGCCCGAAATCATTTTCAAATGTTAATGTCACGTATTGATCTTTCGAATAAAAAAAAATTTTGATTACAATTTAATTTTTTATGTTATTTTTTACAATTTCAAGTTATATCGGGCTTAAAAAAACACCCTTTACGAAACTTTTTTGCAAACAACTATCACGTGTAATTTGGTTTAAAAATCAATACGAACCTTAGCCCGTTCAAATCATAAATATATATTAATATTATTTTTAGCTTTTTAGTGCTTATGTTTGAAGTCGTTTTAATTTTTTTTTAAGTTTTATTTTTAAAATATTCTTTAGTCAATTCCTTATAGCTGAAACTCTCCATATTTTTATTAAGACGAAAGTAATGTGCATATGTATTTGCTAAAACGCTACAAAGTAAAACTTGCAAAAATTTTTCCATCAATTTTTCAATTTTAGAATCAAATATTTGTATGAAGCTAAATTTTATTTCAAAATGATTGTCCTTATATGCTATACTGAATTTTTTTTAAAGCTAATCTAGATAACCTACTTAAATTCTCAATTTTCGAATAAGATTAACTCCTCCGCTCGCTTCCTCTCTCTCCTTCTTTATTTTCTTTCAGGTAAAGCTTGGATCACAAGATTGGCACAATGTACCGATTTTCGTCGGCTCACTGAAATAAATAAATCAAGTTATCGCCAACGATTGGCACAATAATCGTGTGATCCAGGCTTAAAGATGAAAAGACCTTCGAAACTACGGGAGTTTATAGCTATGTACATATATCTTCCCAGCAACCTTCAACATAATAGGTTTTGCTACCTGCGATTGTACTTATGATTGTTTATTTGGAATTTCGGTTTAAATTATTGATCTAAATTTTTATAATTCAACGCTTTGTATTGGAATAAAGATATGATTCTGACAATTCTTAAATTGATTGCATCAACCGATCGTACGATTTTGTCATGACTAATTAACTGAATGGTTAACACCAACGAATAAAATATTATGAATTGTATTTTACTACCAACTTTTGGTATTGGCAACTAAAAAATTGTCATTCTGTATTAAGGTTAAAATAAACACTTTCTATCAGTTGGTGCAACAAATTGGAGGTTGAGTTTACTATGATAGTTTATAGCACATAAGAGGTTTGTGGCTGTCCAAAATGAGTGGTTGAAAAAATGTATATAGACTTGCATTCATGTCAAATAATAAATTTCTTAAATTGTGTATTTTCATTTACGTCTATTTTTCATTTTTATTTGAGCAAAGAATGCCAATTTTCCTTTCACAAGTACCAATTATTATAATGTTTATATTAACCATATTTTCGGTAGCAAGAATAACTTTTATTTCAAATTCCATACTGCTAACCAATTTTTTCTGTTGCTGCAACTATTTGATTAAGGGTTATATTTAAGAAATTTATTATTCGACATATTGTCATAATTATATTTTAATTTGAAATTTATTTGCTGGTGGTTCAGCTTGGTCTATATGCATTTCATTGTTGCTGCAACAAATCATCAGTAAACTTCAACCACACATTTTGAATAGTCACAAAGCTCTTATCTTATGCACAGACTTTCCAGAACTATTTCAGAAATAATAATATTTTTGAAAATCACAAAAGAAAAATAAGCATATTAGGCTTAGAAACTTATACAAAGTCTGTTTTGGGATGCCAAAAGTCTTCAATAAAAATCAGAAAATGTCTCTTTCTAATTAATTTTTAAGCCTACTGAATGCTTTAATTAAGAAAAAATGGTAATAACTTTTGGATATTTTAATGATTTTCCAACTGCTTTAATATGTATGACGTTTAAACATATTTAACTAATATATTTGGCAAATTTTTTTATTTTTTATAAAACTTGATTTAAACTATTTTGTCTGCAGATACTGGCAACACTGACTGCAAATGCCATCAGATTTTTATTTTTTGGTATATTTCTTAAATGAAGTTTTAGGTGCCAGCAAAAAAGGAGTAATTTGCTGTATGATGTTTTTTTTGCTACTGTGCATTTACCCAAAGATTCATTAGTTTTCCTAATGCAAAATCATTTATTATAGAATTTTTCGTCAATAAAACTTTGAATCTGTTGGCAATGATGAATAAAATAAAATGCAAAAACTCATTTACATTTCATGGCACCCATCTCCTTTTCCCGTTATTTTGCTCCAGTTGATTGTTTGAATAAAGGAAACAAAAATTTACCGCCGGAAGTTGTATGCGAGCTTAAAATTGTGTTTGTTTTACTTACACGAACGAAGAGGACAATTTTTTCGCTCATTCATTTCTTACTTTTTGCTTATAATAAAAAAAATAGAATCTCATGAAAACTCATTTACATGCTACTAAAAATTTATAACAACTAAAAGGAGCAAAAAAAATGTACGGAGGAAAAAAATGCTTAATATATTTTTAAGATAAATGATTAAACGAATGACTGTTTAAAGTAAATGAAAGACACAGAGTCGAACTAAGTTGAGTGAATTCATTGAAAGTTCATTTCACTCTGTTGGAATTTTATATTTATTTCAAACCTCGTTAAAAAAAACATAAAAAGAAAACGAAATTTAAATTGATTGTTGTGTCAATAGGTTGTCATTCTTGAATAATTTAAAGGCAAATATTGGCAGAAAAAAGGAGAAAAATTAAGTAATTTATTATTTCTTTAACAGCTCTTTTCACAATGTCCGATTAAAAATTATTTAGAACTTTAACTACTCACAGTTAGCCAAAAATGTTTTTCACAATGTATGATTAGTACTTAACCGACACCACTTAACAAAAAAGTGGCTGTTAAATATAACCGAAAGAAATTTGCCAGTTAAGACACTAATCGAAACCCAAAATAATTAAAATTGATTAAATTATGCACCAAAATTCATATTATGGCAATTTTTTTAGTTTTAAGCTCTAAAATTTAAAGCTTCATATTTGTGACGGAAATAGAAATTTATGCATGTGTGTTTTAATTGTTGAAACTTCTTTTTTTGACAGACTGCTCTATACTTTTTGTTTTGTAAACAACTTTTTTTGGTAAACAACTGATGGTATTGCCATACTTTCTATCAAATTCATCTGCTAAGTAACCGAAAGATGGGGAAACATAAGATAATAACCGTCGGTTAATAGGTGCATGTTAACCAAACCGTCACTTAGCTAATTTTCTGTTAAAAACAAATAATTGGACATTGTGAAAGTGGCCGTAAGGCTGTGAACCATTTGTGTAAATACTGTTAATTTTTATTGAATTGGAGAGTTTATTGTTTTTATTCAATATTGAAAAATTTTTAAACTCTAAATGACAAATATTTTGAAATTATAAATCCAAGTTTTTCAATAAAAAGATTCAAGTAGATATATTGTAAAGCATTAAACACATGATCTAGAAACTAAATCCGCTATCACAAAATTGCATCTATATATATTCCAGAGCACCGTGTAAAATGCATGTAATTTCCAAAAATTTAAATTACATATTTACATACAAAGATGATGTAGGTGGCAAAAGAAAAAATTGTGTACCAATATTGCCCTATTTAAGACGAAGGGTTACCACCCCATTGCATTTTTGTCAAAACGCAAACTATCGCTGAACTGAATTAAATCGACTTAAGATTAAAATAATTTATATGTTGGACGCGCCTTGCAAAAACCTGTCTTATTATACCCATACGGTGTATGTTGGTAGAGAAACAGTTTTCTAAATTGACAAAACAAGCAAAAATATACCCTTTTTATAAATGGTCCAGCTGGGATCCGAAATATTTTAAATGTCATCTTAGAAAAGTCCAAGGTTCCTTTTTAGGAGGGAACATTGCACTTTTTTTTGGTGAGTCACTCTAATCTTTATATGAGAATGATTATTTTGAAGGCAACCAGTTAAGAGGCTACAGGTTGTTGTCCGTCCTACATTTTATTCATATTAAACTAATTCTAATTTTAAAACGACTTCAAAAAAGGTGGAGGTTAACAATTCGTCTTCATTTTTTTTAGGTGTGGAGCTTCATAACTCAGTTCATCCTAGACCGATTATAAAAATTTGTTTTGTCGTCTGAAAGGGTATAGCTTCCCACTTGTCCAATTGAAAAAACGTGGGTATGGACACGCCCACAATGTTTTATTTTGATTTTACGATATCTTGTTTATTTGATTGCTGCGAAACCTAGCAAATACCTTTGGTTCTTGTAATTACACAATTTTAAAGTTGAAAAAATGGGCGGTGCTACGCCCATTAAAATTTATTATAATATTTCACGTTGTTCTACTAAACCGATTTTTGCGAAACTTATCACACACCGTGAGGTCTTAAATAGACACAATCCTCTTTTAAAAAAATGGGTGGGGTTACGCCCATTAAAGTTCAATATTATATTCAGCGTGACCACATTAGCTTATTTTAAGCTAAATTTAGCTTATTTTTTTTGGAACTAGCTATAAAATTTTCATTTAGCTTTTAGCTTATTTTTTAGCTTTTTTTAAAAACTCATTTAGCTTTTTTAGCTTAATTTTAATATAAATTGCGTGTCCTTTAAAAATATATTAAAGACATAAAAAAGTTATAGAAATTAATAAATTCCGTATATTTTGTTCTGTTGTTTTATTTTTGTAATGACTTGAGAAATTTACATAATAAATAAATAAAAATTAATTTATTGTAATCCAGCTTTGAATAAATAAATAAAAAATAGGATTATTTATGAAAAAAAATTTAATATTTGTTTACCTTAACATGCACAAAATGTTAATTCCGTCCATAAAATTAAAAGTTATTTACGAAGAATTATTCAATACTTTTTATTTTATATAATACAAATATATTTTTGAGTATATGTATATTAAACGTTATTTTCACAATAAGAAACTATTGAAAAGTGATCAAAGAAGTAGAAAAAAGTTTAGCTTTATTTTCTGGCTTAAAAGTAAGCTCTTTAGCTTATTTTAGCTTTTTTCCAAACGTTATTTATCTTAATGTTATTTTAAAATCTGGTCACACTGATTATATTGCACAAGTTTCTATTTCATCGATTTTTACGAATCTTGCACACACATCCTAAGCTTAAATTAAGACACAATCTTGCGTTAAAAAAGTAGGCGGGGCACGCTCCATGAAATTTAATAATATATTTCACTAAAAAGCTAAAAATAAAACTTAAACAAAAATTGAACCGGTTTAAAAAATAAGCACATACATACATACTTACATATGTATATGAATGTACATAAGAACTGCTTGCAATTTTTTTACCGGGCATGTTCCCATGTATTTAGTACCGGTATTTCTTGCACCAATTTTAAACAACACTATAGGTAACACACATATGTAAAAATATTTTATTTAACTTTTTAATGCTAATTTTTGAAGTCGGTTTATTTTTTTTTTAAGTTTTATTTATGGCAGCAAACCAAAAACAGTGTTGACAATATAGAAAAATATGTAAACAAATTATTGCCAAGAAGTATTTTTGTTTACAAAATAAAAAGATGCTTACAAAGTTTTAATGTTAATTACAAAAGTAATTATAGTTTTGCAAAGCGTAAAAGCGAAAATTCCCGAAAAATTGCAAAATTTTACGCAAACCATAATTTTGAATAAAAATCGCTAAAAAGAATGCAACAAATTTGGCAAAAGTTGCAAAAATTTGCAAAAAGTTTCTAACAGCGGGTTAATGACAGAGTTTAATAATGTTTTAAAATCTTCAAAACTGTTAGGAAGCTAAAAGACACTCAGAAACCCTATTTTATTGCAAACTTTGCAACATTTTAAACAAGTCATAATATTGATTTTAAGTTGATAAAACTTTAAGGAATGCAAAAAATTCGGCAAAAAACGCGAAAACTACGAAAATTTGCAAAAATTTTTTATCAGCGGGATGTTAACAAATTCTAATATTCAATAATATTCAAGCGATAGAATTGATTAGAAATCACAAAAACCATTAATATATAAAAATTTTGGGGAAAATCGCGAAAAAAAATCGCAAGTTGGCAATAAACTGCTAAATATATTGAAAAAAAATTACTAAATCTGTAAAAAGTAAAGTTCGCAAGGAAATATAAGGAAATAAAGGATTTTTTTTATATTTTTGAATAAACTATTTTATTTCTATAAATGTGAATTACTTGAAAGCGGAACTATAGCAATATGGTATGCATTATATAAATTTGTAATCGTGAGGGTGTTATATAATTTCTAGATAATCTGCTTACTTTTTACCAAGCTCGTGTTTGGTACAAAAACACGAACTTGGTAAAAATTTTGGCCTTATTTCACATTTATGTTTTTGTGAGGATCTGACTACTTTTTGGAAGGTTTTCTTAATAAAGCTTTTTAAATTTTAAACTTCCAGGCTGTTATAGTTCTATTAATAATGTCTGCGACAGTTCTAAAGGCAGAGTTGCATAAAATAATGGGTTATAGGATGATATGTGCACCATTGTGTCATAATAAGGACCGAGTAATTTGATTAATTTTTTAAGAATCATCTGAGTAGAAATATGTAAAACATTGTGTAAATTTTAGTGTAGTAAAGTCTACTCCGACGAAGTCCTTTAGAAAACTCAAAATTAAATGCTAGCATGAGTGAAATGTGCATGCAAGGATTCAATTCAGTAGCTTGTGTTTTAAATGTATCTAGTTGGAAACTTACCTAAGCCGTTTTTTTTTTTGCAAAATTTTAGTTCTCTTCCGTATAATATTTCGATAAAAATTTTATAAACGTGACCCTACTTAACTAATTTAACAATCGGTGCTTTCAGATTTTTCCTGTTCATAAATCCTTTAACTTAAATTCTTAATTCTGAGCTTAAAGTGCGTGTCCATGCCCTCAATTAAAACTTCCAGAATTTTAAATCTTTCTTGGTGATCTCTAATTTAGATTTATTTGCGTATTGAATTTAAGCTCTCTAGTAGTGCAAATTCTAGCTTGAAATATTATGGCCGTTACCCCCACTCTCCGTCACTTTTTTAAACGCAATATTTTGTTATGAGCAGCACTCAATCATCATCATACCTTTTTAAGATGATAACTTTTAGTTAAAGCTTCAGTTAAAAGCTTCACTACAAAACTATCATGGCCGCTGCCACTCCTGGTTAAAATATTTGGGTTTTTAGATTTTTCTATTTGGTTTCTCATCTTGACCTACTTGCTTATCAACCTTCAGCTCTCTAGCGCAAATTTAATTTATATGGGCGTGTTCCCGCCCACTTTTTTTAAATAAATTTTTTTTGCTAGTGCCAATCATATCATTCAATCATTCGTTGGAAACGGATATTAATATTTAAATAAATAGCATATTTAAAGCTGCTGATCCGAACTACATGAAATAGGAGGTTTAAATTGTATGGGCGTGTTAACTTCCACTTTTTTCAACGAAATTTTATAACTTTGCATTATTCCAACATTTGTGCCAAATTTCAATAAAATCGCTTGAGATAAACATTTTAAATTTGCTCTTTTAATTGTCTGCTTTATTGGAATAACCCCGCCCCCTGGTCAAAATATCCGGGTTTTCAGATTTTTCTAGCTAGTTGCTAATTTAGACCTGCTTGTTTATTAAATTTCACCTTACTAGCGTACATTTTATTTATTTTCTTCTTATGGGCGTGATACCGCCCACTTTTCAATCTCAATACCTGCTGTAGCCATTAGTTATATTTCCTGTCGAGTTTCGTTGAAAACAAATAGTAATAAATGTATAAATACAGGCAAACCCAGTATAACAAACGATATAATGTCAGGCGCATTCGTTATACCGAAAAATTGTTATATCGCAAAGACTTTTTAAAGTGTTATTTTAATTATTATTATTGTAAACATGATACAATACAATAAAAAGAATGAAAGTAATTTATTTTCAAATAAGCTACCAAAATAAACGAAAGGAATCACCTTTTTCTTTGTATTTTTATTGCTGCTGTAGATTTTTTTTAAATATTTTTTTGCTGTTTGTTGTATAGAACACACATTTATGAAATATTCACTATACAAAGTAGAACAAAATCTTAGAAATATGTTCCTAGCAAGTTTTTATTTTTTATTTTGCAATTTTTTCTTAATCATTCGTTATATCCAGTATAAAATTAGGCTATTATTCGCCATATAAGGTTGTTAATGTAAAAAATTTTGACGTTCGTTATATCGGATTTTCGTTAAAGCTGGATTCGTTATACCGAGATTTGCCTGTATGTAGTATATTCACATATGCTGTTTTGAAGTACATGAAATAGGAGACTTAAATTGTATACGCGTGTTAACACCCACTTTATCAACGAAAATTTATAGCCTTGTACTATTGCATAATGTATGCCAAATTTCAATAAAATCGCTCGAGTTTAACGCCTCAGGTCTACTTTTTCAAATTCTGAGCCTTATGGGCGCAGCCCCGCACTCCGAGGTAAAATTTTTGGGTTTTCAGATTTTTCTAGCAATTTTTTAACCTAAAACTGCTCGTTTATCAAATTTCAACTCATTAGCGCAAATTTTAATTTTAAATATTATGGGCGTGTTCCCGCCTACTTTTTTTACCCCAAATTTTTATTTTGCTAGCAGTTATCTTTCCTGTTTAGTTTTGTTGGAAACGTATAATAGTAAATACATAAATAGTACATTTAAATGTGCTGACCCGAAACACATAAAATAGGAGGGTTAAATTGTATGGGCGTGTTAAGCCCCACTTTTTTCTATAAAAATTTAGAGCCTTGTATTATTGCAAATTGTGTGCCAAATTTTAATAAAATCGCTTGAGTTCAACGCATTAGAAATGTTTTTTTAATTCTAATCTTTATGGGCGTAGCCCCGGGTTTTCAGATTTTTTTAGGTGAGTACTCACTTAGTTCTACTTGTGTACCGAATTTCAGCTTACTAGTGCAAATTTTAATTTGTATGGGCGTAGAGGTTGAAATTTTCGGGTTTTAAGATTTTTCTAGTTCATAGCTCACCTAGATCTACTCGTGTAACAAATTTAAGTTTTCTAACTATAGCGGAAGTGCTTCATCAATTTGATGAGTGTGTCAGTGGTCAGTGAGTATGTCTGAAAATATGCACTTTTGCACCTACATATCTCCGGAACCTTTCATTGTAAAACTTTCAAACTTCGCATATATCTGTCCGTCTGTCCGTCACACGGTATTTTCTCAGGAGCTACGGACCTGAAATTTGGACAGAGTACGTAGAACCTTGGCCACTACAACAACAAATACATGAGAATTAGAAATTAGAGGGTGCTCCAAAACGAGCGACGAAAAATGTTAAAATCTCATGTAATATACATACAATTGTATGTACATATGTATATTGACACTTGAAATTTGTGAAATTAGTGTATTTTTATATAGACTAGAACAATAAACATTTAAATATTAAAAAAATTTAAATTAAAGGGTGGTCCATCAGTTAATGCAATTTTGACTTTGTAATTTTGACAAATTGCTATATCTTGGAGACCGTAAGAGGTAAACTCTTGAAATTTTCAAAAACGGTAAAACTAAAAAATCCAAAAATTATAAAATCGCCAAACCGAAAAAAATCGCCAAAACCTGAAAAAAATCGCCAAAAATTAAAAAAAAATCGCCAAATCGGAAAAAATCGGCAAAATTAAAAAAAAAATTCTAGCACTAAAATAAATCGCCAAATTCGAAAAAATCGTTTAAATGAAAAAAAATCGCCAATATGAAAAAAACGCCAAAAACCGAAAAAAATCGCCAAAACGCGAAAAATGCGCCAAAACCAAAATAATTGTTTATGTGAAAAAAAACGCCAAAATGAAAAAAAAATCTCCAAAAATTAAAAAAAAATTGCCAAATTTAAAAAAAATCGCCAAAACGAAAAAAAGCTTCAAAATTTAAATTAAACGCCAGAAACCGAAAAAAGTCCTCAAAACGAAAAAAAGTGTCAAAACTAAAAAAAATCGCCAAAACCAAAAAAAATTACCTATATGAAAAAAACGCCAAAATTAAAAAAATCGCCAAAATAAAAAAACGCCAAAATTAAAAAAATCGCCAAAATAAAAAAATCGCCAAAATAAAAAAAGGCCAAAATAATAAAAATTCCCAAAATTAAAAAAACTTCAAAAACCACAAAAAAAATCGCCAAAACGTGAAAAAAGTGCCAAAACTCAGAAAGCGCCAATAAATTCAAAAAACCCCCAAACTAAAAAAAAACTTAAAACTGAAAAAAACCAAAAACGAAAAAAATGGCAAAACTATAGTTTATATTGTTCGTATTGAATTACATATCTCGTGCCCGTACGGAACCCTTCGTGCGCGGGTCAAAGTCGCACTTCACTGAATTTATTTTTTAAAAACTTAAAAAAGTGCATAGCTAAAAGTAAGCAAGTGCAATTCGCATCAAAATTTCTATTCTATTTGCAAAAATAAAAATAAAAAATTATTGTAATTACTCATCTTTTTTATGTGTGCACAATTCCTTCTGTTTTTGAAGATGCTATGAATTGTTGCTCCACAGTAAATTATATTGAACAACGTTAAGTTTGAATTTAGTACAAATTTTTAAATAAATTCAATGCGACCTCCCATTATAGTGAAATAATAAACAGTGACATTGAGGAATACTCTACACGAGTACCTCAAAAATAAACAAACAATCATAAATTACAAAAACAATCATAAATTACAAAAAAAAACACAAAAAGGTGCCCCTGAGGAATACTCTATATGAGTACCTCAAATACAAAAAATTATGAAGCGAGTTCTAACGGCAGAAATGCCTAGAACACACAGTAAAGAGTTCTGAAGCTCTCAATGAAAATAAAAAAAACATAAATCTAATGAAAGTATTTTTTCAACGTTTCGTCAGCGATCTACTTCGCTTTGCCCAATGCCAAATAATGATTCATTAACACTACAGTAGCCTAGTAATTTTTCATATCATCATATTCAGTAATATCATCCAATTCAGGCTGAAGTTCATCACTTGACAAAGTTATAACTACAGATAACAGCTCAAAACCCGAGGTACAAGTCGGAATGGACAGATACATAACCGTGGTAAAACGTGGGCGAAGCCCGAATTCTTCAAAAATTTCATCTGCTCCAATCATCATCTACCAATCGTCAAAATCGTTTTTCATTATTGCAAGTCACCGACGACAAGCCCGCTGCATCATCGCAAAAGTCTTTTAAGCCACCACCTATATATTTGAGAGAAAAAAATTCTAACGCCCTTATTAAAAAATTAGTCTCGGCCATTTGTGAAAACGCATTTCATGTTATTCCAATAAAACGTGGTAATATTGTCGAAACTAAAATTCAAATATACGAAGAAAATCATTTCCGGAATATAGTGACTGAATTCGAAAAAAATAAAACAAGTTTTTATACGTACCAGCTTAAGAGTGACAAAGGTATGCAGATCGTATTGAAGGGCATTGACTCTTACGTTAATCCCGAAGAAGTAAAAGAGGCACTCATGATACAAGGATTTAAAGTAAAAAGTGTTACCAATATAATCAATAGGGAGAAGATCCCCTATACTCTATTTTGTGTTGAACTGCAGCCGAATGATATACAGCTGAAAAAACGAGACACACCCAATTTATAGCCTTAATAAATACCTTAAATCATAATTGATGAGCCACATAAGCGATCAGGTCCCGTACAGTGCCATAATTGCCAAGAATATGGCCACACAAAAACATAATGTAAATAATCCTCTGTTTGTGTTCTGTGTGGCTAATTATACGGCACTGCTAGTTGCAAAAAGCCAAAAGATCAAAGTAAAAAAATGCATTAATTGTGGAGGTAATCACACCGCTAGCTACACAGGTTGTCCTGTTTACTCTTTTGTCAAACAGACTATGGTGCAAAAACCTTAATTAGCTCCATCTCAATCAGCCACTTTTGCGCAAATGAGCCAACCAGTTACTTCCCGTGTATCGTATGCCGATGCTGCTAAAACAAATTATATTCCCACACAAATAATAGCCTTGAATTTACTATTTTAATTTTACAACAAATATGACAAGAATGATACAAAAAATGCTACAAATGCAGAATACACTGCTTCAAGCATTAGTTAACAAGCCATGAACACGTTAAAAATATGTTTCTGGAACGCAAATGGCATTCGCCAAAATAAAAATGAGCTTGAGCACTTCCTTACGGAAAAAAATATTGATATAATGTTGGTCTCTGAGACTTCGAGCAGCTTTTTCAAGATTAATGGCTACACTATTTACGATACAAAAGCATTCAGTGGATCTGCAGTTCCAATTAAGCTAAGACTCAAATACTATATCATTGACACCGTAGGTAAAGAATATATGCAAGCTACGAATATTTTTGTAGAAAATTTTTGTTCTAATTTAGTTATGTATGTCATCAATTTACTCACCTCCCAGATTTTCAGTTACCGAAGATCAGTATGAAAAGTTCTACAAATCGCTTGGATCTTGTTTTGTAGCTGGAGACTACATTGTAAAACATACATACTGAGGTTCACGCCTTGTAACACCTAGAGGTCGAGCTTTGTTTATTACAATTTAAAAAATGGGCTTAGATGTTATTTCGAGTGGGGAGCCCACTTACTTACGCCCGCTTACTGACGTACGAAAAATTCCGGATGTTATTGATTTTGGCGTCATGAAAAATATTTCTAGAGATTTAATTAACGTTGAAACTTCTCCAGATTTCTCCTCCGATCACTCCCCCACTATCGTTGCAATCTGTAACCCAGTAAGAAGTGACTTACCTCAAGAAGATAAGCAATCGTGTTAATTGGCTGGGATTCAAAAAATATCTAAGCAGTCATTGCGAGGAAAATATTACGCTAAGAACACCCAATGATACTGAAATTAACATTCCCAATCTTAACGAAAATATGAAACAGGCTGCTGAACATACCACTAGCTCCCATCCGCAGACTGGGCTTTACAAAATTTATTCCAGGGATATTGAACATCTCGTGTGTGAAAAAAGAAGAGCTAGAAGGGAATGGCAACAGCACAGATCACCCCAACATAAACTCAGACTTAAAGAATGTTCTAAACGACTTCAAGAGTTGCTTGCATCTGAAAAAACTGCATCTCTTAAAAATTATTATTATATATGGAAGGTCTTGATGTCACATCAACATCTAATTACTCTTTGTGGCGCGCTGCTGGAAAGCTTAAAACACCCGTTGAGTTTAAGCCACATCTACCGGAGGTTGGGCAAGAAACGATACGGAAAAATGTAAAATATTTGCTGAGCACTTAAAATCCGTATTTACGCTAAAGAAATGTTCTGGTGTTTTTGATTTGCCGAGTGCAGTTGCTCTACCCCCTCGACCCCTTAAGTGCGTGATGTACAAAAAGTAATTGCTGAACTCAAGCCAAAGAAAGCTCAAGGTATTGATGGAATTAGTAATAAGATGCTGATGAACTTGCCGCATATTGCAATAAGAATCCTGCTGTTTAGTTTTAATGCCATATTACAACTGGAGTATTATCCACAACACTGGATGCTTGCCAAAGTCAAAATTATTATAAAGCCAGGCAAAGATCTTACTAAAGCTGAGTCATATAGGCCAATAAGTTTGCTGTTAGATATGTCAAAACTCTTCGAAAAGCTGCTCATGACAAAATTGTCCTCAATTTTAACTGATAGTGGAGGCATACCGGACTATCAATTTGGTTTTAGAAGTCAGCACAGCACCATTCAACAAACGCATAGATTGGTTCAATTTATAAAAAGAACATTTGAAGAAAAGAAGTATTGTTCTACTCTCTTTATTGATATTTCTCAGGCATTTGATAAAGTGTGGCATGAAGGTCTAATTTTAAAATTAAAATCATATCTACCAATAAATTTAGTGAATTTATTAGAAAGTTACACTACTACCCGGAAGATCACGGTTGTGGAAGGAGAATTCATGAGTGTGCCCGAATCTATATCATCCGGTGTGCCACAGGGCAGTATACTAGGCCTAGTTTTGTTTTTGGTATATACTTGTGATATGACTGTTAGCTCTAAAATCCATACATCTAATTTGTTATTAAAGTAATATTTATTTAAAAAAATGATTTATTTTACCAAATAATCCCGGGATCCCGAAAATCCCAAGATCCGGAAAATCCCGGGACTTTCAGGATCGGGATTTTATAAATTGTTTGTGTGCTTTGCTTCTATACTCATCCATATGTATGTATGTAGGTATGTCTGTATGTATATTTAATTCTTGCTGGCCACCACTACCACAAATGCAATAAAGAAGAAAACACAAGTAAACACTTAAGCGGCCCATACACTACAACAGCATGCACGCACAATCAAGCGATTGAGCATTCATGCTCGAAGCACACATTATACCAACAAGCTGGTACAATATTCATTTTTTACAAAATTGCGGTAAGGGTGGTTATGAATAGTGACACAGTTTTTGCTACAATTTATTTATTTTTTTCAGTCTATGGACAAAAAATTCTTACAATTACTATTGGTATGTTGTTAAAATTAGCAGCTATGTATAACTAAAGAGCTAAAATTCTCTTTTCCATTGAAAAAAATTATATTGCAATAAATTATATTTTTTAAATGCATGTTTACTCCATGAAAACTTTGCTCAACTGAGCTAATTTCACCATATACTACACCAGCAAGCTTGTACCATCAGCAAAATATCAAACTCTATTTGACATCACTACAGCAACACGTACAATCACACAAAATGCCCATACACGACCCAACCGCTGGCACAAACACTTGATTGTGCATGCATGCTGTTGTAGTGTATGGGCCGCTTTACACTACATGAGATTTCTAAAAAATTTCACTCTAAATTTGTTTTAAATATAAACCCATTATTAAGCACATTTAATTATTAATTAATTAAATAATTTTAGTTTTCGTAAAATTTATTAATCACAGAATCCGTGTTTTTAATATTGTCGATGACAACAACATACATGCATACATATGCATGTAAAAGTAAAATCATTGAACTAAAAAGACCTAACCAGTTCATTAAACTAAAAAGAGCGATTGAACTAAATGAAAGAACTAGGTGATTTATAAATAATGAACTAAAATGACCGGTCACTGAAATGAACTAAATGGCACAAGTCTAAGGGCTCCATTACCCGACTTTAGAAATCGTAGATGTAAGGTAAATGTTAAATGTGATGTAAATGTAAACGTTTGTACGATTATAGAATGCCTAAAAACATGTCATGTGTTTTCGACAAAAACAAAAAATCTTCTCTGTGCACACATACATACATGCTAATTACTTTGTGCCCAGCAAACACAAATTTTTGATTTAAAATTGCGAGTTATTTGAAGTCAAACGTGAAAAGTCGTGTACATACATAAGTATGTATAATTATTAAATTCGTGGAATTCATTTTGATTGAAATGTATATGTACTTATGTGAACATACATACGTATTAGAGTTGGGCATAGTTGTTCCTTTTGCGGATTGTTCCTTTTAGTTCGTTCTTTTCGTTCAGTTGTTCTTTTCGGTCAGTTGTTCAGTGAACAACAGATCAGAGATTACACATACATACATTGAATCCTCTTCAATGTTTTATTCGTTTGTTAATATTCTAAATTAATTTCAGTTCATTGTTAACGGCCTTATTTAATTAAAAAATTTTTATTGAAAACAAATTTTAATCACTTTTTTAATACTGATTTATATTCAACACAACAAATTATTTCTTTTAATTGAGTAAAAATTTTCCTTGCTTAGACGTATTTTCATTTGTGCTTTGTAGTCTTATTTGTTGTATGCTTTTAGTAAGTAAAAGGTAAAAATTAATATTTTTGATATTTTTAAAATGAAATCCGTAATGAGTTTAAAACAAATTATAATCAATTTTTTAATTCTAATATTCTTTTTCACAATTGGTTTTTTAGTTCAATACTACAAATTATTTATATTAATTTTGTAAAACTCACTTGTATATTTCACTAAGTATACATTTTCTTTTGTTTGTTTTGATTATTGTGCTAAAAATTGGACACTACACTTGTACCTTTTAACAGTATGCAAACGAGAAATTATAATATTTTACCTGAAATCTTTTGCATGTGAATTGGTCAGGAACAGAGAATAAGATAAACAAAACAAAATAAAGACCAAAAATGAACGAACGAACAAAATACGAACAAGACCAAGATATCAAAAAGTACCAAGAGAATAAGAAAGACCAAAAGAACAAGAAAGACTAAAATAACAACAAAGACCAAAAAGGAACAACTAGTCTGAACTAGTTCACATCGTTCACTTATGGGAATAGTTCAATTGAACTAGTTCGTTCTTTTTGAGCCCAACCCTAATACGTATGCATTAGAGCTTATAAGTAAATAATATAATTACGTATAAAATAGTAATGTTTTCATTAATCAAAGATTTTTTTAATAATTTCCCTGAAACTATTCTAATCTACTTTCTTTTGATTGCAAGTTTTAGCCAGTTAGAAAAAACTAATTGTGGGTAGCACCTCAATCACATAAAAAACTTATTATATGAACACTTTCTCGTTTTATCCTTTTCTTATTAATGTTCTTACCTACTTATAATAATTTTTTTTACTCACAAACAATATACATATGCATACATGTGTGCAATTTTTAACAAGAGCACAAACATAGGACTTTTTGTTTGCTGGGTGTTTAGCAGTAAAAAACAAACAAATAAAATGCAAAACAGCTGTTCGAAATGCAAAACAGCTGTTCGAAATGCAAAACAGCTGATGGGAATTCAATACTCACATTATTTTTGGTTGTGTGAAAAAAGTATGAAAATTATTTAAATGGTATCAAATCATTATTTTATACTTACAAACAATGTAATGACTTTGCTTTTTAGTTAAATTATAATTTTAGCTTTATAAATACATATACATATACATATATACATTACTACGTATTATAATTATAAAAATATTTATATTTTTATTATCATTATAATTGATATGATCATACGTACATACTATTATTTTTATTGGTCATACCTATTATTAATAAAAAAAATAGTTTTTTGTAGGCTTGTATGTATGTTTGTACGCACACATGTATATTTTACATATTCATACGTATGTACATACATCTAAGTATATTAACAAGAAAACAAGCACACGATTGGCAATCTCAGGTTAGATTTTATAAAGATAAAATCTTTGTTAGAAAATTAAATTTATTAAAAATGCCATGTACGTATATATATTTAGCAAAAATTATCAAAAGAAAGAAAAGTACCACCATAGGGCTAATGTGCCACATTCCCATTCAATATACACACAACCCATCACTGTCTACAAATTTCACGTTACCTCGTCATGAAATTCTATTTTCTGCAGGTTCAGACGTTACATTTACGTGACATTTCAGTCAGGTAAGCATTTGCATAGCTTTTCATGCAACAGTTTCGATCAGCTGACAAATTTACATTTACAGTCGGGTAATCCTGCCTTAATTGAAAACAATGCAAATGCTTACCGAAATTTGCTGTAACGTTGACGGCCCGTCTCAACCTGCATAAAATAGAATTTCCAAACGTTGTTAGAGCTGTCTGTACATGGTAATACAAAGTATTACGACTTTGTAGAATCAAAATATTATGAAATTCTCTCCGTATTTAATGAAAAGAGAACAAGAATCTGTTGCAGGTATTTTTCATGTTTACACTGATACGATAAGTAAAATGCAAGCAAAGATATATAACTGTTGAGTTAATAACAAAAATTGAAAAATTGCAAAAAAAAGATACCCAGCTAAAAAAATTATATATGGTCCATATATTTTTAATATATGAATGTATATAACTATATATGAATATGTATGAATTCATGTATGGAAATATATGGGATTATACATGGCCAAACTATTATATATGAACTAATATATGAAATGTATTATAACATATGAGCTCATATATGAAAATTTAATTATGAAGCTCTTCATATGGGGATCCATATATAAATATAAGATTTTATCTATGGAGCCATATAAAAATGTATGCATTTATGATATCTCACATAAGATCGTTTTTGCAATCAAAACAGATTGAAATTTTATCACTGCTGAATTGGAAATCCATTAGAAAATACATACGGTATGCAATGTTTATAAGCGTACCCTCAACGTTTAAAAAAAACTTTTTGTTACAAAAAAACCATTCTTGTATGATTTTATATATTGTGGCCCCATTTAATATATCAAATAATCAAAAGGATAATCCAGTCATTAATTTTATAGAAAATAACAAAATTCTCTAGATAAGAAACAAAGTTCATATTACTGTATTGAAAAATATTGTTAGACGGATTATTTTTTCTTTTATAATTAATTGCATTAGCTTTTAATCTAATTCCTTAAGCTAAATGTTATGTACGAATATGATTTATGTGTTTTTTAAATAATTGAATACCCTTTTGATGAATGAAATGACTTTTAGTTCGTTTTGAATTAATTGGCCAAACAAATGTTTCATTAAATACAACCTCTCTTTCAAGTCTAAAAAAATTTAATTTTAGTAATTTAATTTATTGCACAGCAGTGCGCTTTTGTGAATCAATAGTCTATGAATATGAACTGTGGAGGGAATTTACACATACATGCATGAAAATGTATGAATATATATGATCATATACGCCCATATACCCTCAATTTTCGGATCCAAACCATATATGGGATATCATAAATGCTCCATACATATTTTTTCAGCTGGGTAGATATGTACTAATAAAACTAAATATTGAAGAAAACATTTTATAATTTCAATGTATTTCTTATGTTTGTTTATTGTTTGTTTGTTTTTTCTGTACCAGCTAAGTAGCTGATGGTTGCAGTCGTAAAATATTTACAAAAACAACATGAAAATTTACTGAGTTGATTTTGTTACTTTTGTAAAAGTATCAACACCTTCAATAAATACCATTAGTGCTGCCAATGTTTACTTTGAAATATACTTCTGGTGTGATGAAAATACTTAAGTTTCTAAAATGGTTTAGAAAACAAAACATTTACCGACCGCTTGTCAAATTTTCTATCCGTATTCTCTTTTACTTGATACATTTTGCGTTGACATGATAAGATTTTGTATAATCTACAGCATTTTTTGACATGTCGTAATACATTGTATTACCATGTAAAGACAGCTTAAGTAACGTTTTTAAACCAGTGATGGTAATATTGTATGTTAAATCGAATGGGGGTATTTTGGCTCTGTTTTTCGGTAATTTTATTAATAACAAGTAAGAGTGCTATATTCGGCTGTGCCGAATCTTATATACCCTTTACCAAAGTGCGTTTATGTAGTATAGAGATACATACATAAGCACAGAGACATGCAGGTACATAGATATTAATTTTGTGAAAAAATTCATACTTTTTTCTCTAGTGCAATTTTTAGGTTTTTGGCATTATGTTTAATTTGATGGTTTTTAAATTTTGGCGATTTATTTTGTTTTGCTGATTTTTTTAGTTTTGGCGATTTTTTTTCGGCCTTGGACATTTTTTTCGGTTTTTGGCGTTTTTTTAATTTTGGTGACTTTTTTCCCTCTGGCAAATTTTTTGATTTTGAAAATTTTTTTCATTTAGGCGATTTTTTTATTTTTTGGAGATTTTGTTTCATATAGGCGATTTTTTCGGTTTTTGGCGTTTTTATTTCTTTTTGGCAATTTTTTTAGTTTTGACACTTTTTTCTCGTTTTGGCGATTTTTTTTGGTTTTTGGCGTTTTTTTTGATTTTGACGATTTTTATTCGTTTTGGCGGATTTTTCTGATTTTGATGATTTTTTTTTTTCATTTAAGCGATTTTTTAATTTTTGGCGATTTTTTTCATATAGGCAATTTTTTTTTGTTTTGGCGATTTTTTTCGGTTTTTTGGGCGTTTTTTTAATTTTGGCGATTTATTTTCGTTTTGCCGATTTTTTGATTTTGGGGATTTTTTTATGTTTGGGTGGATTTTTTTGATTTTGACGATTTTTTTTCATTTAAGCGATTATTTTAATTATGGCGATTTTTTTCGTTCCGATGGATTTTTTTGATTTTGACGATTTTTTTTCATTTAAGCGATTTTTTTCATTTTTAGCGATTTTTTTCATATAGGCAATTTTTTTTTGTTTTGGAAATTTTTTTTGGTTTTTTGGCGTTTTTTTAATTTTGGCAATTTATTTTCGTTTTGGCGATTTTTTGGATTTTGGCGATTTTTTTTAATTTTTGGCGAGTTTTGTTCATATAAGCAATTTTTTTTGCTATTTTTGCGTTTTTTTTTTCATTGTGGAAATTTATTTTTAGTTTTGACACGTTTTTCTCGTTTTGGCGATTTTTTTCGGTTATTGGAGTTTTTTTTCATTTTAGCGTTTTTTTCATTTTGGCGATTTTTTTCGTTTTGGCGGTTTTTTTAAATTTTTTGGCGATTTTATAATTTTCGGATTTTTTAGTTAGACCGTTTTTGAAAATTTCAAGAGTTTAAATCTTACGGTTTCCAAGATATAGCATTTTTGTCAAAACTACATAGTCAAAATTGCATTAACTGATGGACCACCCTTTAATTTAAATGTTTTCAATTTTAGTGTTAATTGTTGTAGCCTATATAAAAATACACTAATCTTACAAATTTCAAGTGTCAATATACATATGTACATTTGTACATACAATTGTATGTATGTATATTAGATGGGATTTCAACATTTTTCGTTGCTGGTTTTGGAACACCCTTTAAGTTTTAATTAGCATGTACTTGTTGTTGTAGCGATCAAAGTTTCACATACTCTGTCCAAATTTCAGACCCGTAGCTCTTGCCGTTCCTGAGAAAATAGCCTTCTTCCTAAAACATGAAATATGTTTAATTATTATGAAAAAAGTTAAAGTTTTCCAACCCTGGAAACGTTTTTTTAATTTTTTAAATTATTAAATTTTTTTTTAATTATAAATACCAATTTTATTCATACCGAAGTATAAAATAAGTTAATTTAATAAAAAAGTAATAAAAACTTGTTTTCGGTAGTTATTTTCTATGGGAAAATGGAGTTTGAGTTTTCCAGCTCTGAAACCGTCTGCTCGATTTTGCTGATTTTCATATGTATGTATATACATATGTATATAAAAAAGAAATATGCATATATGTATGTAAATATGTATGGGTGAGATGTATAAAAATGAGATGTATAAACAAATTTAAATGGTATCAAAACCTCTTATTGTGTACGCACATACATGCATACATTTGTATGTAAACATTTTTTTTTGTAACATACATGTAACATGTTTGCTAACAAGGAAAAAGGCAATAACTCAAATAATTGTAATTTTACAGAAGGTAAAAACATAATAATAAACAGTGCAACTGCTTTGTAAAAATGCTTGCAATAGAGTTATTTTTTACACTATCGGTATAATTTAAGAAGTTAATTATTCGACATATTGTCATAATTATATTTTTTAATTTGAAATTTATTTGCTTGTGGTTTAGCTTGGTCTATATACGTATTTCATTGGCGCTTAAACCAAATCATCAGTAGACTTCAACCACAAATTTTGAACAGGTGTATTAGTGTGAAATGTATTGGAAGCACTTTCATGAATTATGAGTTAGGATATTTCTATTTGTGACCCTCGATTTTTATGTATGCATGAACATGTATATTTATTATAAATGTATAACATACATACATAAACAGATTCGTTGAGACAACCGAATTTGTTGCCAATCGAATTTTGGAGATTGCACCAACTATCAATTTTCTTTTGGTACCACAATATACTTAATTATAACCATTAACCCAATAGTTGCAACAACAGATAAAATTGGTTAACAGTATGGAATTTAAAATAAAAGTTATTCTTGCTACCAAAAATATGGTTAATATAACTAAAACCATATCATAATTGGTACATGTGAAAAAAAAATTGGTCCTCCTTGCTGAAACAAAAATAAGTAATAAACGCAAATAAAATACAAAATTTAAGAAATTTATTATTAGATATATTGTCATAAGTTTATTTTAATTGAAATTTATTTTCTGGTGGTGAAGCATGTCTATATGCATTTCTTCAACTACACATTTTAAACAGCCACAAACCTGTTATCTTATGCACAGACTTTCAAAAACCATTTGAGAAATCACACATCATAATATCTTTGAAAATCTTAAAAGTTTATTTTTGAATTTGCTGCTATAAACTACGATAGTAAACTCAACCTCTAGTTAGTTGCAGCAACTGAAAGAAGGTATTTATTTTAACGTTAATATAGTAAAATCCAATTCAAAATATTGTTACGTTTAAATTTTTTTAAACGTGCGAGTTTTTTTGATTGCTCAAAAATAAAAATAAATAACACACGATTTCCTTTTTTGCAACTGAACTTCCTTCTTATTTGTGACTATACAAATTACAACATGTCTTTTCTTATTTACTTCTTAACGTTATTATCCACCGCACGAGGTCTTTTACGTCTTCAACGATGTTCACTCCACTAAATTCCAATTAGCACTGACTGACTTCTCACGTACGCCAACTCTTTTTATACTACAAAATCGGATCTAGAATGTTTGCTAATAGATGGCGTAGTAACATGCGTGTTTGTACTTAGTAAAACCAACTAGAAGAAACTATTGCCGTTTCTACACCTACAAGGTGATTCTATTGGCCGTTAGTTATTGAATTTTCAAAGTAACGACTTGTATGTTGGCAATGCGGTGTGCTACTGGTAGTACAGGGTGGTTACCATAAGTGCTCGCACTTTTATTTGTATACGTGTATGTCTGTAGCTATGTACACAATTATTGTTGTTGCTATAGTGCTTGCACGTGAATGTGTGTGTACGTTTATTGCTTTAGTTAAATACTTTTAGATAGTTCTTTGCATTAACCATGTAGGAATATTTTTACGTAACAATATTTTATTCGGTTGTGCTAATCAATCAGTTCATTAGTCATGACAAAAGCATACGTTCAGTTGATGCAATCAATTTAAAAATTGTCACAATCATATTTTTATTACAATTATGCCCTGATGGCAGTGAACATGGATTTTTTTTTTTGATTAATAGAAAATTGGTAGTGTGAACTGAAATATAGTTCATGCAAATGATATTTTATTGGCGTAACCATTTTCCAACCAATCATTTTTCTGGGTGTACATATAATTTTGTGAATGTACATGGTTCGATACAGTTTTAGTAGCATTTACATATTTAAGATACTTTTTGTTCGCTGCAGTCACCATTTGAACTTTTTTTAATTCCCACCAGTGTTTTGTGAACAGCTGTTCGTTTTTCATATTAAAATAATAAAATAAATTAAAGCCTACGCACAAACGTCCAAGCAGTACGGTACTGTACAGTACGGCGACATCCACGTTCGGCTTATCCAGCTTTAAGTCGAAAGATAGTGGAACACTGTTGTAGAAGAAAGTGGGTGATTTACTTTCGTTTTCTTAAATTTTCTTTCGACATTGTGGGGCAGGCAGTTATTTTTAAAAACAAAGACAGTAGAAGTAGAAGTAGAAGTACCTTCCATATTTATTTTATGGTAAAAAGTATTCGCCCCATTTACTGAGTATTCGTTGCTTTTGAAAAGACCAGAGAACATTTATGTAAAACAAGCACAGCACGCAAGATAATTCGCCGCACTCATCCCTTTCGATTTACCATGCGTGGTTTTTTTCAAATGTTGTAGACTGACAACAGTATCCATCTTTTTTGTGATTGCATTTACCAAGGTTGAGTAATATAGTTTACAGCTAACAATATCAAATTTTTATCCCCAATTTTAACTAATAATAAGTTCATACCGGACCATCAATTTGGTTTTAGAAGTCAGCATAGTACCATTGAACAAACTCATAGATTGATTCGATTTATAAAAAGAAAATTTGAAGAAAAGAAGTATTGCTCTGCGCTGTTTATTGACGTTTCTCAGGCATTTGATAAAGTTTGACATGAAGACCTTATTTTTAAATTGAAGACTTATGTACCTACCAATAAACATTCTAAATATTTTGGAAAGTTACATTCTTGCCCGAAAATTTACAGTTTTGGAAGGAGACTTTATGACTGTGCATGTAACTATCTCATCCAGTGTGCCACAGGGGAGTAAACGGAGGCCAGTTTTGTATTTGATTTATACTTGTGATATGCCTGTGAGGAGTAATATTACTCACTTCTACATTTGCTGATGATACAGCCTGCCTTAGTATGCATGCAAACCCTTGCGACGCATATCTTTAAGAACACATAACCCAGCTGCAATTATGGTTAATTGGAGACTTAAGGTGAACGAGTAAAAGTGTGTCCAAGTAACATTTACGGTACGAAGAAATACTTGTTTCCCATTCGGATTAACAACTAACACCACATTGACTCTAAGTTAACACAAATGAAATTAAAATTAACTCAGGCAGACCGTCTGATTAAAAGGAATTCAACTTTCAGTCTATGTTGTAAGAAAGCTAAGGAATTCAGCTTGGGGCACTGCTTCAGCTTCTAAGTAGAGATAATCCAACGATGGCAAAACAAGATTTTATGGTTAATAACGTCGGCTCCATTGGCTCGTATCATATCCTAATACACTTGCTCGTAATATTTTGAAATTTACTGGATACATCCGCTTAAGAAAGGGGGACACATGGGCTATAATAGTCAACACTCCAAGGGGGACTGCTCGAAAATATTTTTTTTATCACTACTTATATATATTTATTAATAACTATCACTAAGTTTATGTCCGACACTGTTCGGAGACATAATTATATTTTATATTCAAGATTTTAATACTTGTTGTTAGTTCATACTTGGAGATACAATAAATAAATATATGTAATAAAAAATCATTAATGTAGATCCTTTAAAATCTCTTCTAAAGAAATATATTAAATATACTTTTTTATATGTTTTTTAAATTGTTTTCCTTTTTTCAGGTAAAAGTTCAGGCAGCAACAAGTGATGCTATATACGTCACAGAGACTTTTGCTCAACTAGCTAAAGGGCTTGCTGTCATTTGTTTCCATTGCTCTTCTGCTTTTCTTAACATTTCCCTCCAGCATCCTCGACTCAAAATTTTATAATCTGGTAAAGAAAGAAAATCCGAAAAAAGCATAAATACAATGAATAAATAGAGGTGAAGTATGGCTGCCACTTGGCCGTTTGGCTTGAGTTGTCTTGTTATGTTTTGTTGCATTGCACACGCTATACGAGTGTTTGTTGCTGTTTTCTTATAACGACTGCATTTTATTTTAAATCCACCTGAAACACAACACAAGTTGATGGCAGCTAAAAGGTGGAAAATTGTTTTCCTGCAACACTGTGTCGTTTAATGGTTGTTGCAGTTGCAAGAACACAAGGTACTTAAGAAGCCGAAGAAGCTTAGCAACAATTTCTAGTTAAGAAGTGATTTTTAATGCTTTTCCACAGTGTTTGTCTTTAACATTTTGTTCGTTAATTTTATTTTATTTAATTTTTTTGTATTATTGTTGTTATTTTTGTTTGTTTTTCTTACAGTTTAGCAGAAATTGTTGAGATTTTTCAAAGGTTTTCTACAGTTTCCTTTACTTTGTTGGACTCAAGTACAAGATGTATTTTTTTATACCGCATTTGTAATTTGTTACTTTTTTGGTGAATAATTTTTCATTTGGTTGTTGTTATTGCTGTTGTTGGATGCCAGGTATTGGTTTAAGGATATTAAAACGTAAAGCAATTAGAAATTTCCAACAAAAGCTTTTTCTAATGGTATTTTACTGTATTGAAAGAAACACCAGTATTTCAGCCAAAATCCAGCTGCTAAAGGACTGATGTGAGTAAAAGAACTGTAAAAAAGCAAATATTCAAAAGGAAGTAAAACCTCGACGTGCATATTCAGGGTGGCCCAGAAAGACCGAAGTGGTGTAAATTCCTTATAACTTTTTATTTAAGACATATTTTTTTAATTTTTTGTTTTTTAAATACAGTAAATTTATAGGGAATATTTTTAGATTAGTTGTTAAAAATGATATCCCGCAAGTGGAGGCCATTTTCTGCTTCGCACAAATGATCTCTTTTCAACACATTTTCCATGACCTTTCGCAAAACTTCCGGTGTTATGTTGTTAATTTCGTCTGGAATATTGGTTTTTAATTCCTCAATAGTCCTAGGCTTATTAACATAAACTTTCCCTTTTAAATAACTCCAAAGGAAACAGTCTGGAGCGGTTAAATCCGGGGAACGCGGAGGCTAGTTAAAATTGCTTCTACGCGAATTTATTCTTTCCCCAAAGATGTCGCGTAAAATAGCCATTGTGGCCCTCGGAGTGTGCGCTGTGGCTCCATCCTGTTGGAACCATATTTGCGGATGGTATTCCACGGCTGGCCTTACAAAATTTTCCAACATGGCCCGATATCGATCACCATTGATGGAAATGGCGACATCTCTTTCATTTTCCAAAAAATATGGACCAATGATGCTTTCTGAAGAAACACCTCACCAAACAGTACACTTAACTGGGTGTAATTGTCGTTGATGAAGTACTCTCGGGTTTTCCTTAGCCCATATCCTAAAGTTTTGCTTGTTAACAAACCCATTTAATTGGAAATGGGCTTCGTCACTCATAAATAAGTTATGAATAATGGAAATGGAAAGAGCACATTTGTGCGAAGCAGAAAATGGCCACCACTTGCGGGATACAATTTTTAATAACTAATCTAAAAATATTCCCTATAAATTTACTGTATTTAAAAAACAAAAAATTAAAAAAATATGTCTTAAATAAAAAGTTATAAGGAATTCACACCACTTCGGTCTTTCTGGGCCACCCTGTATAAGTACATACATACTTTGTTTTTAAATGCTATTGTGTGTATGTACGTATATTTTTTGTTGCCAAAATTATTCCTTGTACTTTAAAAATATTTATACCATGAGCTTTTTAATAATATTTCTGGGCAAACATTTTGTTCTAATCCGGGCCACAAATAAATAAATTCGTAATACATATTCTCCCTTATGCAAAAACGATTGGTATATTTAAAGTTGGTATAACAACCGAATTTTATTTCTTTATTTGTTTGTTTCTTTGTTTATTCAAAGTAATATAAAGCCTAAAAGGCTTTTAAACATTGCTTTATTCCGCTGTGCATTTTGGCTGCAATTCAAGTGGAATTACATTTTAAATCCAGTCACAATTTCCAATTTCGATTGTTGAATTACATTTGAAACATAGTCGAATTTAAAAGTGAATCCAGCAAAATTAACTATTCAATTACAGTCAAACAAAACCGTACCTTTACAGTGTAATTTCAGCTTTAATAACAGTGCGATTCAAGTTGAACCGAACATGGAATTGCAGTGGAATTCAACAATTTACAGCATGTTTCACAATGTCGAATGAAAACCTAAGCGAACGAAGGCTAGTCACTCGATATGAAGTAAATTTGGGTTTCACGAAATCATGTTCGTTCGTTCGCTTGAAGTTACGTCTGTCAATTTTTATCTCTTACGAAAAGTAATAGATCGGCATTGCCAAATCAAAAATTTTAGTAAATTTTAGAGATTTTCCGTTAAAATAGCAAAAATTACTACTTAATCGCTTTGAAGTAAATGCAACCATTCATAAAAGCGATCAGCTGTATGTGACGAATATTAAGTAAATTTGTAAATTTTTATCAACCAAGAAATAAACAAAAGAAACATTAAAAAGTGAAAATTATAAATACATCTATAAACTGCACAAGAGTGTGCAGTTTTTTTTTCAAGATAATAAATGAATTTTTGAAGCCAATAAATGATATTAAGTAATAATTTTTATTCTAAGATGTGTTTGTGCATTAATTTACCACTTCTTATTTTTTAAGAACTTTTTTTTAAATAATTTAAAAACTTTTTTACTCGGCGAATGCAAAACAACAAGTGAGTGATTTTGACATTTGCGTTCGCAATGTTGACGACACGTTCGATATTGTAAAACCCAAATCTGTATGAAAACACTTACGTTTTCATTCGCATTGTCGTTCGAGTGACTAATCGCAGAACGATAAGATAAAGAAACAGAATTCGGTTTTCGTTCGCTTAGAATGCGAATGAACATGTTTATTCGACATTGTGAAACAGGCTGTTAATTTAAGTGTATTTTAAGCTGCTTAAACAAGTGTTAATGCCAAATTTTCTTTAACTTTGTTAGCATTAAGTAAAGTTTGTACAAAAGGTTTCCCCTAAAGCAATAAGGTATACAGCTGAATGTTATTCACGGCAGCTTGTCTCATTAGCAAATAACGCCTAAATGGGTCCGTCATATCAGTTTATACGTCAAATATGCTGTTTCCGGCTTTTAACTAAGCTCTAAAAATTGGTCTTCTTGTTTCAACAGCCGAATTGAAAGGTAACCACGAGCAATTAAATTCAATAAATTCCTATTCAACTAACTACTACAATTGTTTAATTTCATTTCCTTATATTATACATTTCCTACTGGGGTTTGTAATTGCTGAGTGAAATATTGAATAAAGTTTCTTGTACTTTAATCGAATGGCTCAGAGGTTAATTGATTCTGGTCAATTCCAGCCATTTTTTATCTTAGAGAGAATCAACAAGGCTTTCAAAATAGAAAGCAAAATGCAATTCCTTTGCTTTCCATTAATAATTTTCTGGACATCTGCCTTCGCTATTGTTTTCACGACCTTACACACGTTTGTTTTTTAAATTCACTTTTTTATTTATGTATTTTTGATATTTTCACCACAATTTCATTTTTGATGATAAATAAATTACGTATTTGACAAGGTTTGAAAATATTTGTATGTTCTTTGATTTTTTATTTAAAAATATTTTCAAACTTGAAAATTACTTGAAAAAAATGCTTTAATTCAACTGTGTTTCCAGTTTAATTTCAAGGGGTAGAATTTTAATTTTTTGAGTGCTTATTGGGTACCCTTCACCGACGTAAGTATATGTAATACACAGGCACATACATTCGCATTTGTTTTGTGAAAAAATGTATAACTTTTTGCTCTAGTGCAATTTTTAGTAAGTGAGCTCTCAGTATTCTTCGAATAAAAATTTGATTCAAATATTTTATTTTCGATATTAGCAAAATATGAATAGTATATACATTGATCCTTATTCCAGTAAACATCGTCACGTCAATACAAATAAAAATTTGGGCTTGTTTACTCGCTCTCGAAATGTTAAGAAACCGTGCTACTACTTAATAACTCTAAAATAGTCTTAGTATTGAACCTCCATAGCAAGTAGATTAACTTGTTTCATATTTTCCCGTATTTAATAGTCTTTGATGTTTAAAAACTGTTTGGTTTCTCAATTTAAACATCCGGCAGTATTATGTAAAAGGTTTTTTCCAAAACAATTTTGTTGAATTTTGTTCACCACAAAGGAAAATATTATCCCGCTTTTCGCAGGTCAATCCCGCCTTTAATTTCTAACCCTCTTTTTAGAGTTTTGAAATTATCAATCTTTTATTCGATTTTATTAAAATGTGACTGACAAAAGTTCATTCCAAATATTTATATATTTATATTAAAAAGATGAAAACACAAAAAAGATGAAAACACAAATGTTCATTGTTTACACAAATAAGTGACTGGTCTAAAATTCTAACTACATTACATACTCTCAGGGAGAAGCTCCAACTCAAATATAAGAATGCGTCACATTAATTCAATACAATAGAAAATGTATATTGAAATCCTTAAAAATAAATAAAATTTATAAATAAACTGCCGTATTCAGAATAAATTATTTTGGTTTACAAAACAAATTTATATGCAAATTTGTATATTAAACGTTTCGTACACCTCAATTATTTTTTCTGAATAAGGCCTAAATACTTTAAATTAATATTTTTCCATATCGAAATAAGAAATTTCAATATGACTAGACTTTCGTAAATGTTTCTTATTAATTCAATATGCATAGTTTGTATTACTTTTAAGCTATTTTTGAGTAAACATTTTCTTTATTTATTTTTCTATCATCGGCAGACCAGCAAAATTTCAAACTTGTATTTTTAGCAGATACCAAGGTATTTAAGCAATTATAGCCTTATTTATAAAAATTATTACGTCTTTATAAAGGCTTACATCCTGTTTTTCGAAAATGAATAAGTGTATACGTTTTTTAAAATAACGAACAAAAATATGTTTACGTTTTCAAAACATTTATTTATTTTCATGTGAGTGACAACAAAAGAGCTTTCAGTTTTCTACACTCAAGAAATTTTTTATGTAAAATTAATTAAAATTTGGTCTACATATCTTTCATTTGACTTTATCGAAAATTCTATTTAATTTTTAATGTTGAAATGTTCACTGACTTAAAACTCTAAGAAACAATTATCTGTGCTTTTATTTTTTACTATAACTTACAAAAGTAATTAAATAAAGGAGAAAGTGCGAAATTTGTGCTTGAAGTGTAAGTTAAATCAAAATTTCCATACGAAAACCGGGTTTAACGTACACTTGAAGCACTCGTTAGTTTTTTTTTGCACATGGGGGTTTTTCTTTCAGTAGTTGCTGTTACCAAATTCAGTATAACAAAATAATATTTGCATTATTTTGCATAATTTAACTGTCAAACAAATCAGACATTTTTTTATCATTGAGTCAAAATAAAGTATAAGTTATAGGAAAAAATAAACATAATTCTAATAACAACGGAAAATGCGAAATACAATAAGAATCTTTATTAATCTGTGTATAATTTTCTAAATGAATGCTTGAATCAATTAAAAATAAAATTATTGCTTACCCCCTTGTTCATAAAATTTAAAATGAATTTGAAATAAATTTTATTTAAAATTTTTCATTGAAAACTATTTTAATAGATTTTACTTTTTTTATTCCGTCACTGCTATAATTTTGTGAGTGTGAATATTTATTTTAATTTTTTTTTATTTATTTAGTTTTCAACTTTGTTATTTGTTGTTGAGCTTCTCATTTGTTTAAATGAAAGTTTATAACATAATAACTCTAGTTGTTCTAAGAAGCTTTCTGTAAAGGTTCCCTGATGATCTGCATTAGCAACAGTGAAATGCGCATAAGATCCAGCTAAACCCCTCAATAATCAATTTCAATAAAAAATATTTTACTGAATAAGTAAAATAATAATTTTGGGATTATTAGTGCGTTAACAAATTTTAAACTTTAATTCATACATATTAAGAATTCTTGAGTAATGATCTCCCTAAATCGTTAAACACATATGTTTACCTGAAAAAAAGAATTATTAATCAGAAATAATTCATAGTTAGGCTTAAGTTCAGTAATTTCAATACTTATTGAATGACTGCACAGAAAAGTATCGGTATTTCCCCCAACTTAAAGTCTAAGTTTAATTTTTCTTCTCTTCTTTAGAAACTCACATTAATTAATAAAAATATTTCATTCAATAAGAATTGAAATTACTGAACTTAAGCCTAACTATGAATTATTTCTGATTAAAATTCACTACAGTTCAATTAAAATATCTAAAAAATTTCTCACAAAAAGAATTATTTTTGGTTATGTAAGAAATTTATTATTCGACATATTGTCATAATTATATTTTAATTTGAAATTTGTTTGCTACTGGTTCAGCTTGGTCTATATGCATTTCATTGTTGCAGTAACAAATCATCAGTAGATTTCAACTACACATTTTAAATAGCCACAAACCTCTTATCTTATACACAGACATTCAAGAACTATTTGAGAATTAACAAATAATAATATTTTTGAACATCACCAAATCAAAATAAGCATATTTGGCTTAGAAACTTTTACGAAACCCAGCAAATAATTTATATTTGATATGAATCTATTTTATTTTTCTACACCTTTATACAATTAGAAATCCATCGGATAACAATAAAAGTAATTACAAGGCAAAATGAAAAATGAAATCTAAAATTTAACATTTAAGAAATTTATTATTCGACAAAAACAAAATAATTTCAAATTAAAATATTTTTGGTTATTTGTTTAAGTTCCCATCCCTGGTACTATAATTTTTAATTTTTATTTTTGAATACTAATTTCTTTCTTTCTAAAATATAGAATGTATTTAATTACCAAGGAAATAGTTTTATATACCAAAAAAAATTCAAGTTTTCCAGGCCTGGAGCTATGTCTTTTATTTTTCTATTTTTTATGCCAAGCTTCTTCTTTTTCAGACACAGAATATATAATTTGTAACCAAAAGAAAAGTATTTGACCTAATTAATTTTATGTCGTCGTAAATACAAATTAAATTTTCCAGCCCTAGATTAATTTTTTTATATTTTCCTGATTCTTTATACCAATCCTGTTCTTTAAAAATAATATATAATATGTTGAGTGAACAAAGCAAAAAGGAAATAAGAAAAAATAGTTTTATTTGGTTGCTTTAATATCAAAAAAAGTTCAAAATTTCCAGCTCTGGAGCTGAGTTTTCTTTTTTCTAATTTTCTACACCAAAGTTTTATTATAAAAGCATAACATATAACGAGTGGTTTTTTTGCTATTATCTTTTTGGCAACACTAGTTTTGACAGCTCGCGCACGTTTTGTATCTTGTGTCACTGTCAAACATCTTCATTTTGGTCTATAATTTAATCATGAATCGTCTTACAAACGAACAACGCTTGCAAATTATTGAATTTTATTACCAAAATGCGTGCTCTGTTAAGAGCACTCATCGAAGAATTTATCGAAGAATTGTGTTCAGCGACGAGGCTCATTTCTGGTTGAATGGATACGTGAACAAGCAAAACTGCCGTATTTGGAGTGAAGAGCAGCCAGAAGCATTGCAAGAGCTACCAATGCATCCACAAAAAACAACCGTTTGGTGCGGATTATGGGCTGGCGGCATCATTGGGCCGTATTTCTTCAAAGATGATGCGAATCACAACGTTACTGTGAATGGTGAGCGCTACCGTGCGATGATAACTAACTTTTTTTTGCCCAAAATGGAAGAGCTTGACTTGCATGACATGTGGTTTCAACAAGACGGTGCCACATGCCACACAGCACGCGAAACAATGGACCAATTGAGAGGCGAGTTCGGTGAACAGGTTATTTCACGCTTGGGACCAGTCAATTGGCCGCCCAGATCGTGCGATTTAACGCCTCTAGACAATTTTTTGTGGGGCTATGTTAACGCTAATGTCTATAGCGACAAGCCCGCTTCGATTGACGCACTGGAAGCCAACATTGCCAACATTATTCGTGAGATACCGGCCGAAATGTTGGAAAGAGTATGCCAAAATTGGACTAAGCGGATGGACCATTTGAGGCGCAGCCGCGGCCAACATTTGCATGAAATAATCTTCAAACATTAAATTATATCGACCCAACTATCAATCCAAATAAATATTTCATGCATTTTTCTGAATTTTGTGTGTTTTCTTTTTTTTAATTTCCGATAGTTCTTAAAAAATCACCCATTATTTAATTTATACAGAAAAATAAACAAACTAAATAGACTTAAATACTTTTACATAACACATTCCAAGCCTGGAGTCATAAATTTTCATTTTTCTAGTTTCTTACACCAATCTCTTATTTTAATAATATAAGATATTTAATGAAATTTACTTATTTGAAATGTTGTCAAAAGTGTAAATACAATAACCGAAATTCATTTGCGGGTGGTTTTAGCATTACACGCATTTCATTGGCGCTTGAAATGCGGTTGTTGAATATAAGATATTTTAATTTCTAGAGAAAAAGGAAAAATTAGTTTTAGTAGGTTACTTTGATTTGGCAAAAATAGAATTAAAGCTTTCCAACCCTGGAAACGAATTTTTTATATTTTTTTTTGTTTTCAATACCAATTTTATTCGCACTCAAATATAAATAGTTTAATTAACAAAAACTAAACAAAAATTAGTTTTAAGTAGTTACTTTTATATGGCAAAACAAAGTTTAAGCTTTCCAGCTCTGAGACCGTCTGCTCGATTTAGCTGACTTTCAATACCAATCTATTTTGGACAATTTCTGACATACTAGTTGAAGACTGAAGTCTCTAACTTTTTTGGAAGCTGATTCGTCTTGCCTATGCATGAATCCAGATTATACATATTTTATGGGTCGCTTATTAATATAGTGGGAATAACACACTTAATGAAAAACTTATATATACCTTTTACCAATTTTGGTCAAGGGCATTGAATGAAGTATTGTTTTGCCCTTCTCAGGCCTTTGATAAAATGTGGCATGAAGGCATAATTTTAAAATTGAAGACATAGGTTCCAATAAACATTCAAAATCATTTGAAAAGTTACATTATCACCCGGAAGTTCACTGTTGTGGAAGCAGACTTTATGAGTATGCCCGAAACTACCACATCCGGTGTGCCAAGGGGAGTATACTGCGGCAAGTTTTGTATTTTATTTGTACCTGTGATATGTCTGTGAGGAGTAATAATATCAGTAGTAGGGAACTGTTAAACTGTTGGCTGAAATTGTTAAATTGTGGCTGAAATAATTAAATTGTTGCTGAAATTGTTAAATTGTGGCTGAAATGGTTAAATTCTTGGAAATTTGTGTTTTTTTGTTTACATTAGCAGTTTGTTTTGTTTACATTAAGAGTTTTTTTTTACATTAAGTGTATGTCTGTCTGTCTCTCTGACTGTCCGCCTGACCGTGCGAAGTTTTGTGTGGAATATTTTGTGTGAATGTATTAAGGTCACTCATAGTTTTGAGGTTTTTATCTGTATATATGCCGACGGCAAAACATGATTATTATTATACCCTTTACCAAAAAATGGTAAAAGGGTATGTATAGGTTTGTCATTCCGTGTGTAATTTCTACAAAATTAATAACCGACACATAAAGTATATATATTCTGGATCCTTATGCATAGGGAAGACGAACAAGCGATGTCCGTCTGTCCGTCTGTCTGTACGTGAAATCGGTTTTCCGAATCTCCCAAAACAGCTAGAGACTTCGTTATTGCACTGATGTGTCAGAAATTTTTGCTATTGAAAATCAGCAAAATCGAGCAGACAGTTTCAGAGCTGGAAAGCTCAAACTCTATTTTCCCATACAAAATAACTACCGCAAAACTAGTTTTTATTACTTTTTATTAAATTAACTTATTTTATACTTCAGTATAAATAAAATTGCTATTTCTTATTTAAAAAAAAATTTAAATTATTAAAAAGACCTTTCCAGGGTTGTAAAACTTTGACTTTTTTTCTTATAATTAAACATATTTTATGTTTTAAGAAAAATGTTATTTTCACAGCAACCGTAAGAGCTACTGATCTGAAATTTGGACAGAGTATGTAGAATATTGGTCGCTACAACAGCAAAAGTATGAAAGTTAAGAAGTAAAGGGTGTTTTAAAATGAGCATCGAAAAATATTAAAATCCCATGTGATACACATATATACAATTGTATGTACACACATATATATATGTGTGTATATAGAAACTTAAAATTTGTAAAATTACTGTATTTTTATACAGACTAGAACTAAAATTTATAAAAATTAAAATTACAGGGTGTTCTATCAGTTTATGTAATTTTGACTATGTAATTTTGACAACTTGCTGTATCTTGGTAACCGTAGGAGGCAAAGTTTTGAAATATTCAAAAACGGTAAAACAAAAAAATCCCAAAATTATAAGATCGCCAAACCGAAAAAAATTGCCAAAACACCTAGCACTAAAATAAATTGCAAAAATTAAAAATATCTCCAAAATGCAAAAAAAAATTGAAAAAAAAGCTCAAAAACATTAAAAAATCGCTAAAACTAGAAAAAAGCACCAAAACTAAAAAAACACCAAATAAAAAAAATCACCAAAACGAAAAAAATCACCAAATTAAAAAAATTCTAGCAATAAAAATGAAAAAAATCGCTAAAATAAAAAAAATCGCCAAAATGAAAAAATCGTAGAAAGGAAAAATAAAATCGCTTAAATAAAAAATAGGCCAAAAACTTAAAAAAATTTATAAAACGAGATAAAAAGCACCAAAACTAAAAAACCAAACCCGAAAAAACCACAAAAACGAAAAAAAACCAAATTGGAAAAAAATATACAAAATGAAAAAATCGCTAAAAGGAAAAAAACAAAAATGATTAAAAAATTGCCAATATAATAAAAGCACCAAAAACTTTAAAAATCGCTTAATAAAAAAAAACATCAGCATCAACGTAAAAAACACAAAAAACCTAAAAATACGCTAAAACGAGAAAAAACAATAAAAACTAAATAAAGCACCATATTAAAAGAAACGCCAAAACCAAAAAAAAGCTTTAAAAACTCTTACAATCAAAAAAAATAATTTTTTATTATTAGTATTTTCAAGTAGTCCCATCTGGAGTGTTGAGTATTTTTTAATAATTTTTTTTAATAATTTTTTTTAAGAACAAACACAACCCGCAAAGCGTTTAGCTTGTCTGCAGAAAACGCTCAGAGTCTATGGTGGGAATCGAACCCACGACCTCTGGACTGAGAGGATAGCATCGCTACCACTCAGCCACAGCGCCAAGACCCAAAAAAAATCACCAAATCGAAAAAAACCAAATTTTAAAAAATGTGACACTAAAATAAATTGCCAAAATGAAAAAATCGCTTAAATGAAAAAATTTCTAATATAGAAAAAAACATAAAATCGCTAAAACGATAAAAAAGCACCAAAAACAAAAAAGCACCGAATAAAAAAACACCACAAACGCAGAAAAAACCCTATTAAAAAACGCTTAAAACCGTAAAAAACCCACAAAAACGAAAAAAATGCCATAACTATATTTTATATAGACTAAAGCTCATATAGTATTATATATTTAGTGTCCGTACGGCATGCTTCGTGTGCAAGTCAAAGTCGCACTTTACTGAATTTATTTTAAGTAAATGGCCAAGTGAAATACTAAATATTGTTTTCATTGGATAGTTTTGATATAACGGCGTTATTCGTTTATACAGCTATGAATGCAACAAACGAGTAATTTATTCATCAAGTATCAAGAATTAAAATTCCTCTTAATGCAGCAAACTCGTATCTTAATAAATGCGTTTCATAATTAAAGTAGAAAAGATTAGTGTATTATTACTACTTCTATATATATAATCAATTCCTTAATAACTGCGTATGAACTTTTATCCAAACACCCAAGTATAAAGAGAGAAACCGTTTCTTTTTTCTCTCTTGAAAACTTGTATTTTTTAAGATACGAGGTTGAGAAAGTAAGGCATCGATATTCGACTTATTGCTAATATCCAAAAAAAATATTCAATCCAAAAATACCCAGAGGTCACTTACTACAAATTGCACTAAATCAAAAATTATTAATTTTTTCACAAAATAAATATGTACCTACATACACTCTAAAACACTTTTGTTGAAAATTAGGTCAATAATAGTAGGCAACACTTTACAGACTACTTTCGACCTAAAATTACACAACTATATTTTTAAACCTTTTGTTGATTTTTAAGCACAATGTGTTTAATTTTGAATAAAACATGTTTAATCATGCTCTCACCTATTAAAATAAATAAATTTCATGTACGCCTTTTTCAATAAAACTGCAAACATTCACCAAACACCCTATTAGAATATCGGAACACAAATTATTTTTAAAAACACTGTTTTTATTAGAAATACTCCGTGAAATGCACTAAATCATTATTATAATTGGTAAACACCTTGCATTTTAAATACGCATAAATGCATAATCATTTACATGTATGTAAATGAGAGACTCTTTTAATTTTGCACATACATTTTTTGTCAAGTTTCACAATATTTACTATTCACTTTTTACATAAAAAATATACTACGCGTATTGTTATTGACATATAAACTGCTTTAAATTTAATTTTAATTAACTTAATAAACAAATATGGCGTGCTTCTCTTGCAACTTGTACGCTTTTGTACTTCTCCTTTTTTTGTTAAACATATTTTTGGTGTTTTACGCATATATGCTTAATTTTCAACATCCTGACGTTATTTAGACATATCTGGCTGTATTTTAAGTACAATTTGCTTAAAACTAAACATTTTTAGCAGTAGATTTAAATTTTTGTGAAAAAGAGGACAAATATGGTTTATTTTAGACAAATGACAACAAAATCGATATAAATTTAGACATTAAGAATATTTGAACAAAAAATTAGACAATATATGACCCTAAATTTGGGCCAATGTTTTAGAGTGTATCTACGTGCTTATGTATGTATGTATTTCTATACTACATAAACAGCACTTTGGCAAAGGGTATATAAGATTCGGCACAGCCGAATATAGCACTCTTACTTGTTTTTTCCTAATACCGAAGGAAAAATCATGGAAATGATTTTTTCAAATGCCGACGGGAAAATGATTTTTCCTAATGCCGAAGGCAATACATAATAACTTTTTTTCAAATGCTAATATAGGTGTTGCTAGACTGTATGACTTTAAGTCTGATCGTGATTTAGGTGGGTGGGGTTGTTGACGTATGGGTGTAGCTCTCTGTCTGTCTGTGGTAATTTGTGCTAGGCTGTGATTAGGGGTCGGGGCGTAGTTGAGGTAGATTGATTACATGTATATATGTATGTCTGTGAGAATTTAATGCTGATTATGATTTGAGCTGGGTGGGATAAGATGGATCGTGTGTATGTGTATGTGTGTGTGTTTGTATGACCGTATTGAATTAGAATGTATCTATTTCTGTAGGAGCTTAAGGCTGGTTATGATTTATGAATTTGTATCTATATATGTTTGTAAGAGTTTAAGGCTGTCCGTGCTTTCTGGTAGGTGAAGGTGTTTTTGACATAATATGTAGCCATGGGGATTTGTGTGTATGTATGTCTGTATGTCTGGAGTTTAAGGCTGATCGTGATTTGAGGTGGGTGGGGGTGTTGTGGAGTTAGATGGGCTAAGTGTATGGCTGTAGGAATTTGTGTGTATGTATGTCTGCAGGAGGTCACGGCTGTATGCGGGGGAATCTGTGTATGTATGGTTGTACGAATTAAAGGTTGATCGTGATTTGTGTTGATGAGATTGATTGATTGTATATGTACATGTTTATGTATGACCAGGAATTTGTGTATGTTTATCTGGAGGAGAATTTAAAGCTGTTCGAGATTTGTAAGGGGTGGGGTATGTTAAAATTGTCTTGGATTTTTCTTAGATGTGTGTATATGATTTTCTCGCGCTGGTATTTATATGTAGGTAGAAATAAATTGTTTTCAATATCGACATTTGGTACTTAAAATGCTATCATATATCTGAACTTCCCTAATCCTAGTATGTTTTCATACTTACGATTGCTTTATACTTTCTCATGCTTAAATTTGCCTCGCTTTAAATTCTGCCTTTGAGAAATTTGTTTATATTATAGATTTTGTTTATTTAACTACAGGGTGGCCCAGAAAGACCGAAGTGGTGTGAATTCCTTATAACTTTTTATTTAAGCCATATTTTTTTAATTTTTTGTTTTTTAAATGCAGTAAATTTATAGGGAATATTTTTAAATTAGTTATTAAAAATGATATCCCGCAAGTGGTGGACATTTTCTGCTTCGCACAAATGTGTTCTTTCCATTTCCATTATTCATAACTTAGTTATGAGTGACGAAGCCTCGTTAACAAACAAAACTTTAGGATATGGGATATTGAAAACCCGAGAGTACTTCATCAACGACAATTACACCCAGTTAAGTATACTGTTTGATGCGGTGTTTATTCAGAAAGGATCATTGGCCCATATTTTTTTGAAAATGAACGAGGTGTCGCCATTTCCATCAATGGTGATCGATATCAGGCCATGTTGGAAAATTTGGTAAAGCCAACCGTGGAAAACCATCCGCAAATATGGTTCCAACAGGATGGACCCACAGCGCACACTTCCAGGGCCACAATGGCTCTTTTACGCGACATCTTTGGTGAAAAAATAATTTCGCGTAGAAGCAATTTTAATTGGCCTCCGCGTTCCCCGGATTTAACTGCTCCAGACTGTTTCCTTTGGAGTTATTTAAAAGGGAAAGTTTATCTTAATAAGCCTAGGACTATTGAGGAATTAAAAACCAATATTCGAGACGAAATTAACAACATAACACCGGAAGTTTTGCGAAAGGTCATTGAAAATGTGTTGGAAAGAGCACATTTGTGCGAAGCAGAAAATGGCCACCACTTGCGGGATATAATTTTTAATAACTAATCTTAAAATATTCCCTATAAATTTAATGTATTTAAAAAACAAAAAACTAAAAAAATATGTCTTAAATAAAAAGTTATAAGGATTTCACACCACTTCGGTCTTTCTGGGCCACCCTGTACATCCACCTTCTTTGACTGCATGACTTTTCTACACCCAGAAAAAAATCAACTTAAAATCAGTAAAAACCATGTTGAATTAATAAGAAAAATTAACGAAGGTTTATTCATATTGAAATTTCTTATTTCAATATGGAAAAATATTAATTTACAGTATTAATTTATGAAACTCATTAGTTTTTAGATATCTCAATATACATTTTCTATTATATTGAAAATTATTGAATTAATGTGACGCATTCTTATTTTTAAGCAGAATAATTTCCCGGAGTGTATGACCATGCAAATTAATGCTTCATATATTTTCATAATGTAGATATGTATGTAAGTGTGATTGTTAAGATCTATAAATACTTGAGCATTGATAAGAAATCTGATATGTATACATACATATCTACAAATTGATTTTAACCATCTAGCATTTGGAAGATTGTTTTTTGAAAAATCACCTTGCTGAGTCTTTTTAGATCACTATTGGTGATCAAAAACTGATTAAACACTTACACGATCAAAGAACAACTCGAAAGTGACTCGCGCTAATGCATAAAAACTGTTCGATTTAAAATACAATAACAAATTCTATAGCAATCGCAAATTAATCATCCTGACGTTTAAAATCTGACTATTATTTCCGTTAGTTATTATTATATGTATTTTACTCATCTGAAAGATTGAGAAATGCTCAATCAACAACAGATCATGCAGGTGTTTAAAAAGTGAGAATAATTATTATTTTATGATCATATTTTACGCGGATAAATGATTCAGCACTACTTTATATGTAATTTTTAAGTATAACGGGGCAATCTTTACGTATTTTTGAATAAATGTCAAAAACTTTATTTTTTTCATTTAAAAAAGTTAAAACGAATATGAAATTAAATGATGAAATAGAATAAGTTTGCAACTTCAGAAAAAATCAATGTCAAATTACCATATCCCATAATAAAATCTACGGCAGTAACATCAAATGCTCTCTGGAAACAAATTTCTTTTGTGCTTATTTTTCTTTGTAGTTTTGTTTATAAGATTTATGAAATTTATTGAAAGTGTGTTAGCCTTATTGATAGCATATGAAAAAACAGTCAAACTAAATTAGATTCCATCTCTCGACTGCTTTCTGTGACTTTCTTTTTGTGCCAATTTGTATGGAAAATGTGTTTATGCAGTAATTCTGTTCGACCATTAAATGTAGGACTCAGAAAGCCGACAAACAAATACTCGAAGAAGAGTCAGGTACGATTAGAAAAGCGACTGATAAATGACTCAAATTAAAGTCATAAACGACAATAAAAAGACTGATAAATTTCTCACAAAAGATTCGTAAGCGATTAGAAAACTGACGGAAAGACAATTCGAAAATGAGAATCAAATGAAGTGAAATATGACTAATAAATGATCAGAAAACGATTCGAAAAAGACTTCAAATACTACTAGAAAAGGGTTGAAAATGAGTCCAAACTAATATAGAAAAAGACTCATAAATGACTTATCAAGAGGAGTCGCGTGTAGTAACGTTTTTCTACCGACAAAAGTATCTTTTATGATCAGAAAATGAGTGCATATTCTGGCTTTTTAACCACGCAAAGGAGTCAAAAAAGACTAGAATTTGATTGAAAATTTCAATTTAGCAGACTGTAGCTATTAGTTTAGTCAGTCACTCTTCGCTTTTATTTATTTTTCGTTCTAATGTGTCCAAAACTAATGTGTCTAGAAAATCGATCTCAAATAACTCAGTTACCTCCACCAACAGGCAATTCACCATAAGTATTTGCATAAAGTGTCAGAAACATTGGAACATCTATGTTTGGGAGAATTTTACCGCAAGTGTTTCAATATGAGGTTTACTAGTTGACCCTTGAAGTAATTCTTGTTAACGTAGGTTGGATTGTATCGCATGCAGATGTAATAATTTTTCATTTAAATAATTAGTATACATATCCTCACAATCCTTAATTAAATAAGCAACAAATTTTTCTGCAACGTCCCTACCAGTATAGATTCCAAAATTATTTATATAATGGTTAATATATTTAATATTATAACTAAAAGCACAGGGAATATGCCTTTTAGTTAAACTATTTTTTATACCCTTTACCAAATGGCAAAAGGGCATATATAGGTTTGTCATTCCGTTTGTAATTTCTACAATATTAATAAGCGACACATAAAGTATATATATTCTGGATCCTTATGCATAAGCGATGTCCGTCTGTCCGTCTGTCTGTAAGTGAAATCGGTTTTCCAAAAGTCCCAGAACAGCTAGAAACTTCGTTCTTGGATTGGTGTGTCAGAAATTTTCCGAAAAATTTTGCTATTGAAAATTAGCAAAATCGGGCTTACGGTTTCAGAGCTGGAAAACTCAAACTATATTTTCCCATAGAAAATAACTACCGAAAACAAGTTTTTATTTTTTTTTAAATTAACTTAGTTTATACTTCGGTATGAATAAAATTGTTATTTGTAATTAAAAATAAATTTTTTAATTTACCAAAATAAAAAAACGTTTCCAGGGTTGGAAAACTTTAACTTTTTTTCCTAATAATTGAACATATTTCATGTTTTAGGCTATTTTCTCAGGAACGGTAAGAGCTACGGGTCTCAAATTTGGACAGTGTATGTAGAACTTTGGTCGCTACAACAACAAATATATAAAAGCTAAAAATTAAAGGGTGTTCCAAAATGAGCGACGAAAACTTTTAAAATCCCATGTAATATACATACAATTGTATGTACATATGTGTATTGACACTTGAAATTTGTAAAATTAGTGTAGTGTATTTTTATGTAGGCTATAGCAATTAAAATTAAAAAAATTTTAATTAAAGGGTGGTCCATCAGTTAATGAAATTTTTACAATGTAATTTTGACAAATTGCTATATCTTGAAAACCGTAAGAGTTAAATTAAACTCTTGAAATTTTCAAATACTGTCAAACTAAAAAATCCGAAAATTATAAAATCACCAAAAATTTAAAAAAAATCGCCAAAACGAAAAAAAACGCCAAAATGAAAATAAACGCTAAAACTAAAAAAAAGCCAAAACGAGAAAAACTTGTCAAAACTAAAAATAAATTTCCACAATGACAAAAAAACGCCAAAAAACCGCAAAAACCGTTTCCACAATGACAAAAAACGCCAAAAACCGCAAAAATCGCCAAAACAAACAAAAAATGCTTATATGAACGAAAATCGCAAAAAATTTAAAAAAAATCGCCTAAATGAAAAAAAATCGCCTAAATGAAAAAAAAATCGCCGAAATCCAAAAAAAATCGCCTAGATGAAAAAAATCGCCAAAATCTACACAAATCGCCAAAATATAGAATATAGATCGCCAAAATTAAAAAAAAACGCAAAATACCGAAAAAAATTGCCTATATGAAAAAAATCGCTTTTATAACAAAAATGGTAAAATCGAAAAAATCACCAAAACGAAAAAAAAAAATCGCAAAGATTAAAAAAATCCCAAAAACCGGAAAAATCGCCAAAACGAGAAAAAAGTGTTTAAACAAAAAAAAAATTCCCACAATGACAAAAAATCCGCAAAAATCGCCAAAACAAAAAAAAATTCTTAAATGAACCAAAATCGCTAAAAATTCAAAAAATCGCCTAAATGAAAAAAAATTCCCAAAATCCAAAAAATCGACAAAACGAAGATAAATCGCCACAATTAAAAAAAAACGCCAAAAACCGAAAAAAATTGCCAAAACAAAAAAAAAATTGCCGATATGAAAGAAAATCGCCAAAAATTAAATAAAATCGTTTAAATGAAAAAAATCGTCAAAATCAAAAAATCCGCCAAAACGAAAAAAAATCGCCAAAATTAAAAAAACGCCAAAAACCGAAAAAAAATCGCCAAAACGAGAAAAAAGTGTCAAAACTAAAAAATTGCCAGAAAGAAATTAAAACGCCATAAGCCGAAAAAATCGCCAAAACAAAAAAAGTATGAATTTTTTCACAAATTTAATATGTACCTACATATCTCTGTGCTTATGTATGTATCTCTATACTACATAAACGCACTTTGGTAAAGGGTATATAAGATTCGGTACAGCCGAATATAGCACTCTTACTTGTTTTACTTACTCTACATTAGATGTCCTCAAGTATGCACTCAAAATCTGCATACACGACAATATGCACATCCATCTGTCGTTGGTGGTTCTTAAATTTAAGTGTAGCGTTCCTATGGGATGGTAGCTGGGCTACAATTTTACCATACTCCGCTTTGTGTTGCTCCATGATCCTATCACTGTGGGTAAATTGCAGACATACATTACACAATTTAAGAGTGTGTTCATGTTTTGTCGTTTGACCTCTTAATAATCTGTAAAAAAATTTAAATTAAATCATTTATAATAAATATGATAAAAAGTTTACCTTAAATTTATATATATATATATATATATATATATATATATATATATATATATATATATATATATATATATATATATATATATATATATAAATAATATATATAATATATTTTAGACATATTTTCTATTAGAACGTAATAATGACCAACGATATTTTCCAACAACAATAAGTTGATATGATTTCATTTTTCCTCCTTTGTAATATAATACGGAGCAACAACTACATTATTTTCCTCATCATAACCAAATACGTTTACGCTGATTCCGCTATTCCGCTTCTCAAATATTAAAATATCTTTTAAATATATTGGAAATATTAAATTCTTAAAATCTAGCGTTACACCGTTTTGGGTACAAATGATGTTAGCAGTTATGTCATGAATATTGTATGAGCTACATCGCTGTTTACTCTTTATTTGAGAAGTATCCACTGCGGCGATTAGACACCACTTGAAACAATATTGATCGGTGTTTTCAACATTGATGCAAGCTTTTCTTTTTTGAAGTTTTTCTGGTAAACTCATCCAGTTTGCTCTTTAACTAGAGAAGCCTTATTAATACTTAGCTCTGCTCGGACTATGTATCAAAGTCCAACCAGAGTCCTTCTCTTGGAATTCAGACATTTTATTTTGAGTTTCTGAAATTTGGTTAGAAAATACTTCATATATTTCATCTCTTCTGGTCAACAAATTCATTTTAGCTCTATGATGAATAATATTGAAATCCATTTCCTCTCCCACAATTTTTACATATTCTGCCACAATACTCATATTAAATTTTATTAGTGTGGCTTAGTAAATGACTTTCAAGCATTTCTATGAAAATTGATTCATTTTCACCAATGAAATCATCTAGTAAAAGTTCATCTCTTTTATTATTTAATCCACACGTTACAATATTATTTTTTAACGCTTTGCTTATGGTATAAAATTTCATATTATCTTCATGTCTTCCTTGAGTTTCTTCATCAATGCTGGTATTATTTTTTAAATTACCTCCATAAGCATCCGCTCCTTGTAGTTCTCGTTGTTGTTGTTGTTGAGGTTGATATTGTAGTTGTTGATGTTTATAAGTATTTGTGTACCATTGCATGATGGTAGAGGGTTGTTGCCACAACATTTGTTTCTGTTGCTGTTGTAGTTGATATTGCAATTGTTGGTCAGTATTTGGGTACCATTGCATGACCGTAGGAGTTTGCTCCCAATACATTTGTAATTGTTGTTGTTTAGTATATTGATATTATTGTTGTTGTTGAGGATACTGATATTGTTGTTGTTTTTGTTGTTGAGGATATTGATATTGTTGCTGTTGTTGAGGATATTGATATTGTTACTGTTGTTGTTGGGGATATCGATATTCTTTCTGGGGTTTAGGATATATATATTGGTCCTCAACATCATGATTTTGGATATGATCCAAGAAACACTTTTGGTATTTGTATACCTTATTGCAGATATTACATTTATATACCGAATCCATTTTAATAATTTATAAAATGTATTCATAATATACATTTTTTAAGATTTTATACGATGATGCACTTGCTAGATACAATGCTGTACTTGCTGCTAGATTAGAGAACGTCTCAATTTATACGAATTACGTTCTATTCTGACATTGTTACAACATACATATATATATATGATATTTCTTTAAAATAAATATGTAGATTAAAAATTATACAAAACTGCTGTTCATTAATTTATTTACATATATACACATACATATGTATGTAGTAAGTAAGTATGTATGTATATAAGTGTGTATGGTTTGTTTGACAAATGTCAGCCTCTTTGCACAAAAAAAAAACAAAAAATTAATAAAACTAAATAAAACCAACAACAAAAACATTAATATCTCACCAGGATACATAATTTTTTTCTATAAATATCCTTCCAGCTCCATCAGCTAAAAAGAATATTACAAAAAAACAAATGCCGAGTACATACTATGATATTTTGTAACATCGCAACAGTGTGTACTAGTGCCAACGTTTGTCATTTTTAATTTTTTTTTACTGATGTGCGGTATTGCTTTCGCTATAAAAAACATAACGTGAAAGACGTTGCACACATTTTAAACAATGATTATAGCACAAGAAATGCCAAATGTGTACTTGGCATTACACACTCGCTTTTTTTATATACATATACGACTACTTACCCATCTTCCAACGCTCAAGTTATTGTAAAAACATACATAAATACACATGCATTAGCATAACATTGGCTCCCATGATCACGCATCTCTAATTCCCTTTGACAATCCTAAATATTTTACACCTCAATTTCTCCAACCTTCAAGTAAGTTCGTTGCTCATAAATTACATATTTTATTCATCTCTTCAAATTCTTTAAATATAGGAAATAGGAAAATCAAAGTAAATAGAATCAACAATAAAAAACATTCATAGATTTCCCACAAGCATACATAAGGTCTTCTAAAATAACCTTCCATGGTCAGCTAAAAAGAAAATAAAAAAAATGCTGCAACCACCTAACAAACAAAAAAAAATCACACTTCAATTAAAAATTAAAACAAAAACATACGTACAAAGCATGCGTGCCAACGAAAATAAACTACAAATATGTACATAAAACTATCCTTATCCCACACTTATGCTCCCACAACAAAACAAACAGAATTACAATTCAGTTCAAAATTAAAACAAAAATCTAAAACATACAAACAAGTTTGCGCGCCAACATAAAAAACTACGAGCATGTACATCAACCGACCGACATCTACACACCATCGGGTACTCTAGTCACTTCACACCTTTCTGAAGTTAAAACAAAAATCTAAAAGATACATACAAGTTTGCGCGCCAACATAATAAACTACGAGTATGTACATCAACCGAACGACATCTACAAACCATCGAGTACCCTCGTCACTTCACACCTTTGTGAAGTTAAAACAAAAATCTAAAACATACATACAACTTTGCGCTCCAACATAATAAACTACGAGTATGTACATCAACCGACCGACATCTAACCATTCTTATCTCACACTTATGCTCACACCACAAAACAAAACATCACGTACACATACATCTTCAAACCATCGAGTAGCCTCGTCACTTCACACATTTGACCTTATTTTAAAATTTTCCCATAAATTACAAAATTTTTGACTTTAATTACCCAAATTTGACAATTTTAATTGTCTTAGAACCGGCAGTATCTAACTACTAATATTATGTAATAAAAAATTTAATTGCGTATCGAAAAATCCCCCTCAAATTTTATTTTAATATGCATTTTCTTCATTTCAGAAAGTTATGCTAAATTTATGTCTCTAAAGTTTGTAGCGACTAGCTCTGTTATACAGTTTCATTAACTGTACCATCCATGAAATGAAACACTCAAATTAAAAACACATACACATACATACTTAAACAATGATATGCTACTATGACAACATTTTGCGTTGGCACTTTATAATTACAACATTCATACACAATTATCTTTTTAATTTTTACTTTACTTTGCATTAACTTACTTGATGTTGATTAGAATGAAAATTTTTTCATTCGCTTTATGTTCTTACTCAAAGCACTCACCAAGAAAAATCATCCGAATTGATTGGTAAGATGCTACACATGATTATAAATCATATGCAACAACATTGATCGATTAAAACTTAGCACCGAATATGTGTTTGTGTGAACAATTTTGATTTTTTCAACAAATATGTATGTTTTAAAGTCCTGCAAAAGACGTCTTATAAGAACTTTTAAGACATGAGGGCAATTTCAAATGCTTTACTACATTGAAATCTTCTGAAACAAATGTTAAACAATGTGTTCGGCATTACATTTATTTAACATATTGCAGGTATAAGAGTAAAGAAAAAAATATTTCGTGACTGAAGAATTTGTGGTGCTTGTGGTTTTTTCTCTCATTGACGCGTATACTAACGTCATGCATGTACATACATACCTACATAATTTTTGTATGCTCTCTTATTTTTCTGCGCACATACAAATGCACACATGCATTTACATGAGTTGTGTGCGGTTGCTTTAAAAAACCTCCCTTTAACACAAACATAATAGCTTAACATCTAAATCTTACACACACACCCAAATGTACAATATGCAAAATAGCAAGCATACATGTATAAACAGTACTTATTTTCATTGTTTGTTTAAACAAGACGTCTTGCCGACATCGCTTGTTAACAGTCATATACACATACACCAACACAACCACCCTGCTTCGTTTATAGTACGACAGCATTTATTATTGGATTAGTATAATACATGCCACGAGAATACATTTAATAAACATGACGTATTTACATTTCAAGACTGCTTACGCAGGCCACAAGTATGTTTTTGGAATATTGATTACGTAAGACCATTTGTAAGACTTTAAGACATGGAAGATTTTTCAAATGCTTTACTACAGCGAAATATTCTAAAACAAACGCTAAACAACACTGTTGGCAAGACAAACAAATGAAACAAATAACTTGCCAACAGTGTTATTTAACGTTTTTTTTAGAATATTTCACTGTAGTAAATCATTTGAAAAATCTCTTATGTCTTGACATGTCTTATAAATGGTCTTGTGGAGGACTTTAATATATGAACATTAGTATAAGCAGACTAATGTGTGTTTATTTGTATAGTTTTTGCCACGTTTTTACCATGTAAAGGCTGTTTCAGACTATAATACAAGTATTAATACTTTTGATGAAAATGCATTCCTGGTCTTATATTTGTTTCGAAAATGTCAAAAAAAAACAATGACAACTAAACATATCAGAGCTGCATTTTCCGCAAAAGTATTTGGTTCTTATATTATTCTTATATATGTTTCAAAAATTAAAAAAAAAAAACAATGACAACTAAACATATCAGAGCTGCATTTTCCGCAAAAGTACAGGGTGGGCCAAAAGAAACCAAGGGGTGTAAAAGTTTAATAACTTTTTTGTTTATTAATTATTTTTTTATTTTTTCTTTCAGATTATATAGACAACACTTGGAGAATTTATAATGGAGAGGTTTACAACTGAAAAGAGTTAGTTAATCGTCATCACCAACATGGCAGCGTAAGAGCTTTGCCTCGAACCGGTAGACCACGTTTAAGTTGCACTGCGGAAAATATTGAACGAGTACAGCAAAGTGTTAACGAAGCATCAGAAACATCTGGCAAAAGGCGTTCTGCTCAACTACGGCGCATTTTAAAAAAAGATTTACAGTTATACCCATATAAAGTGCAATTGGTCCAAGAATTAAAACCCGCAGATCATCGGCAACGTCTAAATTTCAAGAGTTGGCCAGGAATGAAATCAACTTTATTGAAAATTTGATTATGAGTGATGAAGCTCATTTTCATTTGAATGGCTTTGTTAATAAGCAGAACTGTAGGTTCTGGGGTTCTCTAAATCCAAAAGCCATTCATCAGCGCCAAGTGCACCCCATCAGGTGTACAGTATGGTGTGGGATCACATCTGAAAATGTCATTTGGCCCTACTTCCTCGAGAATGAAGATGGAAGTGCTGTAACCGTAAATGGAGAGCGGTATCGGTTTATGATAGAACATTTTTTACGTCCTGCTCTTGAAAACAGACCTGGTATGTGATTTCAGCAAGACGGAGCCACTGCCCATACTGCCCGAGACACTATGGCACTTTTAAGTCAAATTTTTGGAGAGCGAATAATTTCTCGAAATTCGGAAATTATTTGGCCAGCGCGATCGGCAGATTTGACAGCACCCGACTATTTTCTTTGGGGTTTTTTGAAGGAGCGAGTGTACGTGAACAAGCCAGAGACAATCCTTGAACTCAAGGCAAACATTGTTGCAGAAATTCCCACGCTACAGCCACAAGTTTTGAAAGATGTTATGGAAAATGCTCTAAAAAGAGCACATCAGTGCGAAGCTGAAAACGGTGGTCATTTAAGAGACATCATTTTTCATACTTAGTGTAAAAAAATTTCCATTTTGTATATTATATAATCTGAAAGAAAAAATAAAAAAAAGTTAATAAACAAAAATGTTATGAAACTTTTACCACCTTTGGCTTCTTTTGGCCCACCCTGTATTAATACTTGTATTACAGTCTGAAGCGACCTTAAACAGCATCTGTACTAAAACACAGCCAGATGAAAAAATCACACAAATATCTCGAGACCCGCACTAGCACAAATTGGAATGAATTTAAGTATAATAAAAAGTATTTATAACAAGCACTAACACAAAAATTGTTTCAGCTTTTAAGTTTAATAAATAAATACAACCAGTTGTACGTACGCACTTGTACAAGCACACACACACATAAACAGAACTGCAAATCTGCAAATAAATAACCACAAACACTCATATTTAATAACACATTTCAGGACAAGAATACAACGAAAAAGAATATTTCACCACAAATTTTATGAAGTAAAATTTAATTACAAAATAATAAAGTTCATAACCATACAGGGTGCTTAAGGATGTCTGTCTGGTGATTTGAGGTTTTTATTCAATATTTTTAAGCAACAGTTTTTTAATATACATATGTATTTCAAGAGTTTTTGTGCATACATATACATACATACGCATACATACACACATACATACTCGTAATACATGCACACATACATACATAACTCAACAAATGAAATAAATAAATTTTTTGAGTTGGTGATGCAGAATTAATCATCATATCCTTCTTCATATTGTATAAAAATTTCGTACACATATCTTGTTTACTCAACTCTTGAGACAAAAATAAAATTTTCTTTTCCATTAAGTTATGTGTAAATTGAAAATGAGTTTATTTTCTATAAAAATATTTTTTTGAGTTATGACGTTCTTTGAGTAAATGAGCGATATATGTATACATATGAACATATCGTTACCTTAATATATAAAAGCCCTAGCTCATAGTTTTTTGTTTTAAATAAAGATTTTCAATATACTAGATATTCTTTTATCGAAATATACAAACAACTCGATTACAAATAAATAATGAGTTAGGGCCTTTATATATTAAGGTAACGATATGCATATATGCGTTTCATGTTACAGTAGTTTTCCAATTTAACGAACCTAATTGTTATAATGCTAGGGATGAAACGATACCACTAAGGTATCGATACTTTTACTTGATACGGCATCGGTTCAGAAGTATCGATACATACTCAGTATCGAATAAAAAGCATCGATACTTACTTGTATCGGTCAAGCTTTTCGCATAATTTAAAGTAGTGAAAACAAAATTAAATACCCACCAAAGCAAAAGCTCCTAATTCGTACCGAATTCTTAACTAGACTAGTCGACAAAATCTACTGATTTCGGAAGCGATTAATATAAGAAAACACTAATTGTTTAAATTTCTTGTAGACGAGTTTTGGTAGAATTTGTTGAGAATTTACAACACTGTTCCAAGCCAAATATATGCAACTCTATTTTTATAATTGTTATACTTGTCAAATAATAACTGTTGCAAAAACGTTTATAAATTATTCCAATAACTTTGATCATTCTGTAAGGCCACTAACTGAATTACAATTTAGATATAAGCACATACTTATAATGAATAAAGTACATTTTTAACCTTGAAATATCAAGAGAGCGCCTTCTTTTATTTGGTTACGTTTCACTACTGCGTACCTGCACACTTTCTTAACTAACAAAGGTTATGGGCCCAGAACCCTGGTAACTTAAGTTGGAGTTATTAAAGATATACGGTTTTCAATAAACAATAGAGTGGTTAAGTAACCAAAGGTATTTTTTGTTTCATCTGTGGCTGAAGAGGAACAAATCAAAATGTCCAGTGGTATTGCAAGCATATAGAAATTAAATGGAGACAATTACCAAACATGGAGTATCCAGGTAAAGAGTTTATTGATCACACTGGATTTGTGGAATGTACTAGTGGATCCTTGTCCAGATACTGATCCCAAGAAAAGTGCATGGTTGACTAACGACAGCAAGGCTTTGGCAACAATAACTCTTAGTGTAAAACCAAGTGAGTTGATACACATTAAGAATTGTACAAAAGCAAATGATGCCTGGTATGTATTAAATTCATTATATAAATCAGATACAGCATCAAGAAAAGTAAATTTGTTTAAGAAGCTCGTAAAATTTAAATTCCGAAGCAATGAAAAATTTTCTGTTCAAATAAATGAATTTTGTTCAATAGTTGACGACCTTAAAGAAATTGAAATAGATCTGAATGGCGATTTGCTTTCAGTATTACTATTATGCAACCTTCCCGATGAAATGGAGAATTTTGTGGTTGCTATAGAAAGTCGAGATGTTTTGCCAAAATATGACAAATTAATTTCAAAAATATTAGAAGAAGAAATGAGACAAGGCAGTAAATTACATAGTCCAACAGAAAATATTTTTGCAGCGAATACGAAAAACTCACATTCGATCGCAATGTAAAGAGAAATCTGAGAATGATTTCGCATGTTCTTTGAATGTAGATAAATGTAATTATGCTGATATGTGGATACTTGACAGTGGGGCGACCTCACACATGTGTAGATCAAAAGAATTGTTTCTTACATTAACAGAGTCGATGCAACAGTTGGTTTTAGCATCGGGTGAGAGCATTAAAGCAGAAGGCATAGGTAACATAAAAATAAAAACACAATTCTGTAATCTTGAACTAAAGAATGTATTATTTGTACCCCAATTACATTCAAATTTCTTATCTATCAATAAAATTGTTAAGGCTGGGCATGTTGTTAAATTCGCTGATAACAAAGCAGAGATGATGAGTAAAAATAAACAAAAACTTTTGACAGCTTATTTAAAAGGTGAAATGTTTATAGTAAATACTAAATCTATTGAAAATTTTAAAAATACTGAAAGTGCTTACGGATTAATAAATGAAAATGTTGGCATAAAGTGGCATGAGAGGTTTGGTCACTTAAACATATACGATTTAAATAAATTAAGTGAAAAAAATATGCTGAAAGGTTTCAATGTGAAGATGCCAAAATCTATTGAGTGTATGACATGTGCAGTTTGTAAAATTTCAGCTAAGCCATATAAAAGTTATGCAAGTATACAAACAACTGACTTGCTGGAACTTATACACACCGATTTATGTGGGCCAATTGGTACAAAAACATTGAGTGGTGCAACATATTTCATCACATTTATAGATGACTACTCAAGGTATACAACAACGTATTTTCTTAAAAATAAATCAGATGCCTTTGAAGCATTCTGTTCTTTTGCTGCGATTGCGGAGAAGCAGACTGGCCGTCAAATTAAAATCGTTCGAAGCGATAATGGTAAAGAGTTTGTAAACTCTAAGTTTAATGAATATTTTTCAAAGAAAGGAATCGTGCATCAGACAACAGTGAGCTATACGCCACAACAAAATGGTGTGTCCGAGAGAGCAAATCGAACTTTAGTTGAGATGGCGAGGTGCTTACTAGAGTCTTCTGGATTACCACAGAGATTATGGGGAGAAGCGATTAATACGGCAACCTATTTAAGAAACCGTGCTCCTACGAAAGTTTTAAATATCGTGACACCGTATGAATGTTATGTTGGTAAAAAGCCGTCAGTTTTTCATCTCAAGACATTCGGATGCGATGCAGTCGTATTAAACAAAGGCCCAAAGCCAAAAGGTGGCAAATTTTTCCCTAAAGGTAATAAAATGAAATTTGTTGGATACGATACAACAACAAAAGGATATCGTTTGTTTAATACAACTACTGGCAAAATAGTCATTTCTCGAGATGTAATTTTCTTTGAACAATCCTTTGAAAAAATTTCTGGTGCAGATAAGGCAGAAGAAGAAGACAATTATTTATTCTTTGAATACAAAACAGATCAATGTTTTAATGCACCTGTGCAAGAAAAAAATAATAGTGATGAAGTGTCAACTGCAGAGGAAGAAATTACGGATTCTAGTAGTGTGGAAACGGACAGAGACGAAACAATTGTTGTAGAAAATAAAAGGAAACGTGGTAGACCAAAACTTATTAAGACTGGTGGAAAAGGCAGACCCAGAAAAGTGTACTGCACAGACGGTGGTATTGAAATGTTAAATTCAATTATTGAAAATCCCCAAACCGTGGCTGATGCTTTGAATTCTGAAAATTCTTTAAATTGGAAAGAAGCAATGCAAACGGAATTCGACTCATTAATGAAAAACAAAACATGGCATCTTGTGGAGAAACCTACTGGGAAGAACATAATTGGCTGCAAGTGGGTGTTTGTTTTAAAGCGTAAGCCAGATGGGTCAGTCGAAAAATATAAGGCAAGGCTTGTTGCTCAGGGCTGTTCCCAAAAACAAAATGTTGACTACAAAGACACTTTTGCACCGGTTGTGTGCCATTCAACGATCCGGTTATTGTTGGCCATAGCAGCAAAATTTGAACTGTTGGTGAATCACATAGACATTGTAGCAGCATATCTAAATGGAAATATCGAACCATGTTTGAACCCCCCATGTTTGAAGATAAAAATAATATCAACAAAGTCTGCAAGTTAACAAAAGCTTTATATGGTTTGAAGCAAGCAGGGCGTGAATGGAACAAAAAGGTAAATGATATATTGCTTAATTTGGGATTTACACGCTGTCAGTCAGACACGTGTATATATATTCGAAGAAATGGTTCTAGCTTAAATATCATTGCAATATATGTAGATGATATGTTGCTTGCATGTTCAAATGAAATAGATATGGCAAATATTATTGTAAGTCTTAATAAGCAAGTTGAAGCTGTTGATCGTGGCCCGATATCGTTTTATTTAGGAATGGAAGTAGAGAGAAGCAGCTTAAGAGGTGATATATCCATACACCAAAATAAATACACTCTCGAGATTTTAGAAAAATGGAATATGTTGAACTGTAAACCCGCATCTACACCATGGCCGAGTGGTGTTGTTTTAGAAAGATGCAAGAAAAATTGTAAAGACCTGAATACTAAAAATTATCAGAGTTTAGTAGGTCCATTGATGTATCTTGCGGTGATAACTAGGCCGGATATAACTCACGTTGTATCAAAACTATCTCAATTTAATAGTCATCCGCATGAAGAACATTTTCGCGCAGCAAAACATGTTCTTAGATACCTTAAAAACAATTCCGCCGGTAAAATAATTTTTTCTTCTGATACTAATAATTTCGAATGTTTCACAGATGCTGACTGGGGTTGTGACTGCGCAGATCGAAAATCCTACTCTGGTCATGTCGTTTTCATGAGTGGTGGTCCAGTTGCATGGGAATCTCACAAACAGCCAATAGTAGCGCTAAGCACAATGGAGGCAGAGTACGTTGCCTTATGTCAAGGAACGAAAGACATTATTTTTCATAGAAACATTCTACGTGAGTTTGGTTTTAATGATTTGATTGCATCTCCAACAAGAATATTTTGTGACAATCAAAGTGCTGGTTTTTTGGTAAAAAAATCCTGCTGTACATAAGAGAAGTACACAGAAAAAACTAATTTTCCATTTCAAACACAAAATTCTCTGAATCAAATACTAATATTTTCAATTTAGGTCATACAAAGAAATTTGTAAATTCAAATGCAAAATTTTGTAACAATTTGTTTGGAAAAAAACCTCTATTTTATCAATCAACAGATTGTCTGATTCAACAAAATTTTTTTATGAAAATAAAAAGTAAATAAAATAAATAACAGTTGTGTACAGTATGCAATTTCTATATTGGAACAGAAATATTCTCTTAACAATTTTGTTACAAGTATTACTTTATGTTAATTGTATCAACTAGAATTTTTCACTCCATATTGTTTTTTGGTTTGCTTAAAACAAAATTGGATCAAACTATTAACTGGAATAGTAAAAAATATTTACTGAATCAAAATTTTATTTCAAACAAACTTTTGTTTGAAAAATTTTTGGGAATAATTTTTTCTGTGTAAACACATCGACATTCGATTTCATTACATACGTGATCAATATGCGATGCAAAATATAGATGTTGAATATATACCCTCAGATGACAATGCGGCAGATATACAAACTAACAAAAGTCTTATCCAAAAATAAACATTTAAATGGTTGTAATCTTTTGAAATTAAAATTGTAAATTTTTTTATTGAAATTAGATTAGTAAATTAAATTTGGCTTGAGGGGGAGTTTGTTGAGAATTTACAACACTGTTCCAAGCCAAATATATGCAACTCTATTTTTATAATTGTTATACTTGTCAAATAATAACTGTTGCAAAAACTTTTATAAATTATTCCAATAACTTTGATCATTCTGTAAGGTCACTAACTGAATTACAATTTAGATATAAGCACATACTTATAATGAATAAAGTACATTTTTAACCTTGAAATATCAAGAGAGCGCCTTCTTTTATTTGGTTACGTTTCACTACTGCGTACCTGCACACTTTCTTAACTAACAGAATTTATTTATGAAAATACTCCTTCAACAAACTAATTTTCCTGAAAAACAAAAATTTTATAGTTAAATTTTTTTAAAAAGATAGCTATAAAAATTGCCAATAAAATCATTTATAGCCAGCAAAATCGACATTTCGCCAAATCAAAAACTTAGACCCCAAACAAAGTGGAAAAATTGCCACTTTTGGGCTGGACTGGAGCATGAGATATAGCCCAGATGACATTTTAAATGTTTGTGCAAATTAGTTTTGTTCCCGCAATAATGCACGCTTTTAATATAATATTTGCAGATCGCAAATTTTATCGTCTTTTTTTATAAAAAGTTTGATTTATATCATATATAGTCCAGATATAAGTTTACATTTAACACGAACTAATAAAATTGTGTTAAACTGGCGTCATCTTCAACTTTTCTATAGCCAATAAGGAGTGAGTATATTTTACCGATACGAGTACTTTTTACCGTTACCTACTTGGTACTCGGTAGTAGAGTATCGATACCAAAAGTATTTGGTTTCTAAGAAAAAGTATCGAGTATTTACTTGTATTTACTCGTATCGTTTCATCCCTATATAAGGCCTGTTCGTTAACGTAAATTGTTCGTACTAAGTTAAGAAGGAAAAGCGTCCTTTATTTTATTCAAAACTCAAAGCATACCTACTCGTAGTATTTTTAATATTTTTTTAAAAAACATAATTACTTATTTAATTAAAATATAAGTAAAAGAAAAATTCATAAAGCACTATAATACAAATATAATTTATTTAAAAAACTAATTAAGTATAGCCTGTTTTTTTGGAATTGATATCTTTCTCTGAATGGCATCTTCTTGAAGCTTCCTACAAAGCATTATATTTGATCTACTAATTTTGTTTTGTTGAGTCTATTTAATACAGATTTCGAAATGCTTAATGACATCTTCGTGTTTTATTTGAATTTCAGTTCCTTGCAGCTCTTTTTCATTATCGTTTTGTTTATCCGGTAAATGGCTATTTTCGATCCATCTATTAAAATTTAAATTAATTTTTTTTTAATCTGATCAGCCAACCAACCATGACTTGCATTCAACTATCCTCCATATACATATTTTGTTGTGCTTTGTATTTTAAAATGGCAATTGCGTTGCATGAGGGAGGAACCATTAAAAATGTTTGTTTTTCATTCTCGGCAACTCACCTTGCTTTACAGCTTTTCTATTGCGATACCAAAAAATACTGTTTTTAACATTCCTTAAAAAAATTTCCTTTGATTTTAGGATTGTACCAATGAAGGATTTATGCAGCCCATATTTTTTACATACGTAAATCTGTAATCCGCAGACCATTTCGATGATCACTGATAGTTTTAACTTTATCCCTTAAGAACAATCTATTTCTTTTACCCATTTTGATGTTCGTAGGAAAAATTACTTCACACAACTTACTCTCAAATGATATTAAACAAAACCATAAAAAGAAGAAAACTTACGGGAGATTTTTACTTATATTCTTTCTTAGTAACTTTCTGGTAGCAATTATGTTTCTTACATAATTTTACATTTGTTCGTTATACCGAGCACAAAATAGAGTTTTTGTTTGTTATATAAGGTACTCAGTAGAAAAAAATTTGATGTTCGCTAAATGCGATGTTCACTAAATCGGATGTCCGTTAAATCGGTAAACTACTGTATTTGATTTCGTTATCATATATTTTGGAAATTGAAATCTAATAATATTTTAAGGGTTCATAACGTCCATTAAAAAAATGTAACAAAAATTATGTTCTCCATTACAAAAAATCAATGGGGATTCTCAGTAAGTAAGCAAGTATGTTCATATTTTATTAAATGTCTTAGATACAGTAAAGGTAAAGTCAACAAAGAAGACAAATTCCATTTTCCAACCGAAAAGACTACACGGCACACATTTTTTTGTCGTACATTTTTAAGTATCTGTTCGTCCACGAACATTGGTGAAACATATATGGTTTAAAAGGTATTTTTGTGTAGATATGCACACAATAAATGTTTTTCAAAATTATGAGCATAAAAGTGCTAAAACAGCAATTTGAATTTGCATGAAAAAACAACGTTCTGTTTGATTTTTGTTTTGAACAAACATGTATACACATGTTTACACACGTGTTAAGTGGCCTAATTTAGACCACCGGGCGATCCTCGCATAAAAAAACTGTATCTTCTATCTCGGAGTAAACCACTGCCGTATAACTCCTCAGTTGAAAAATCAAATATAGTATATATAGTGACACCCGCTGATATTAAATAATAAATTTAGTGGTTCACCTCGGGTGATGCTACCTATGGACAGATAAGCATTAGACTAGATAACGCTAGGTCCGTTTAAAAGGTTTTGGGAATGGATCTATAAAAAAGTTAGTGAAATTATTATATTTGTGTGAAGTGGTATGCAATTATGAGGTTATAAACTGAATTATGTTGAGGGTTTCTTACTCCTGCGTAAAAGACGCGGTTGTAGTTTTTAAATAATGATTGCTTGGAATTTTTTAATATAAAGCTTAAGATTGTTTACTGCATTATTTTCTGCATAATTATTGATTTGTCTATTAAATAATTAAATTCTTTTACCAGAAATATGTTGAAACTGATGATAGATTAGTATAACAAAATTTTTTTGGAATAACTGGAAATAATATAACAAACTTTTATATAAATAAAAATGAAAAGTCTTCTATAAAACATTCATACTTTCTAGAAACGCTTATCTTATCACTTCAACGAAGAGCCGAGGTTTCTTCCTTCATAGAATCAGTTTTTTTAAATTATTTTTATTGCTTATACTACTACTCATAAATAAAAATTGGTCAAATAATTTAGCATATTTTTTTAATGTGGGTTATATTAAGTTTTTAAATATAGCAAATACACAAAAAATTGCTGGAGCTTTCTATTAGAAAATTTAAAACTGAACGATTTCACTAACGTTAACCTACAGCACACGGCATGTAAAAATACACATGCTCATGTGGCTCTGGCGTAATTTTGACGTCACCATGAAGCTATATTGGCTACATGCCCTGTACTATAACTACATGTAAATTGAGAAATGTACATCACTAATCATGTGCTTTCTCTGGAAATGTGTCCGACTCGGCCAAATTTGTCATATTTAGATTTTGTAACAAAAATACTATCAATATTTTACGACATGTAGCAACAAGAAATAATTAAAAACATGCAATCAACATGCTGAAAGTTTTCGTGAGGTCACATTCACATGCGCATGTTGATTATTACATGCCGTGTACTATAGGCTTTAATTTTTTTAAATATTTTTGCGACTACATATTAATATATATAATATATATAGTAATCGATATAAATTATAACGATTGTACGAGTATTACATTTTCTCGTGAAAATTAATTACATTTTTACCTATAAACAATTTGATAATATGAATTAAGTTTTTTCTCTCAAATTAATTAATACAATTAAAAATTTAATTAATACAATTAAATTCTTAATTGAAAATATTAATTGGTGAATACTTTTTTCTGTGTAAGTAGACTTTAAAATTTACTTTAAAAACATATTTTGCTAGGTGGCTGCCACTATTATTTGTGAAATGAAAACAAAATTTCTTTTGTCAGTTCAAGTGAGTAGTGAGCAGTGTTGAAATGCATAATGATTTTTTTCCTCTAAGGCTGTTCAAAATGTTCCAATCACAGAGAAAGAAAAGAGAGGGTATAACCGAACTATCAAATGAAGTGAAGATTGGTCTAGCCGTGATAACATTTTAAAAATTTTATAGTCTGAGACTGTAAAAGCTGATGCTTATGAAAGATAATCCTTCAGATCAGGGCAATGCAGCGGTGGTCGTTCATCAGAATTTAAGAACCTTTGTGTGGTAAAACTAATCCTCACAAAAACATAAATGTGAAAATGTGTATTAAAAATTTTAATTTTTTTATATTTCGTGAAAGCTGCATATTTCAAATTGCAAATGTAAATAAATGCAAATAACACTAACATTTTCTGAACTGTTCCATACAACATTTTTATACCCTTTACCAAAAAATGGTAAAAGGGTATATATAGGTTTGTCATTCCGTTTGTAATTTCTACAATATTAATAGGAGACAAATAAAGTATATATATTCTGGATCCTTATGCATAAGGAAGACGAACAAGCGATGTCTGTCTGTCCGTCTGTCTGCACGTGAAATTTTCCGAAAAATTTTGCTATTGAAAATCAGCAAAATCGGGCTTACGGTTTCAGAGCTGGAAAACTCAAACTATATTTTCCCATAGAAAATAACTACCGAAAACAAGTTTTTATTACTTTTTTATTAAATTAACTTATTTTATATTTCGGTATGAATAAAATTGGTATTTATAATTAAAAAAAATTTTAAAATTTAAAAAATTAAAAAAACGTTTCCAGTGTTGGAAAACTTTAACTTTTTTTTCCTAATAATTAAACATATTTCATGTTTTAGGAAGAAGGCTATTTTCTCAGGAACGCTAAAAGCTACGGCTCTGAAATTTAAACAGAGTATGTAGAACTTTGATCGCTACAACAACAAACACATGAGAATTCAAACTTAAAGGGTGTTCGAAAACGAGCAACGAAAAATGTTAAAATCCCATGTAATATACATACAATTGTATGTACAAATGTACATATGTATGTATGTATATTGTCACTTGAAATTTGTAAAATTAGCGTATCTTTATATAGGCTACAACAATTAACACTAAAATTAAAAAAATTTAAATTAAAGGGTGGTACATCAGTTAATGAAATTTTGACTACCCAGCTGAAAAAATATGTATGGAGCATATATGATATCCCATATATGGTTTGGATCCGAAAAATGAGTGTATATGGGCATATATGATTATATATATTCATACATTTTCATGCATGTATGTGTAAATTCCCTCCACAGTATGCAAAGTTCATATTCATACAATCTTGATTCACAAAAGCGCACTGCTGTGCAATAAATTAAATTACTAAAATTAAATTTTTTTAGACTTGAAAGAGAGGTTGTATTTAATGAAACATTTGTTTGGACAAATAATTCAAAACGAACTAAAAGTCATTTCATTAATCAAAAGGTGAATCAATTATTTAAAAAACACATAAATCATATTCGTACATAACATTTAGCTTAAGAAATCAGATTAAAAAATAATGCAATTAATTATAAAAGAAAAAATAGTCCGCCTTACAATAGTTTTCAATACAGTAATATGAACTTTGTTTCTTATCTAGAGAATTTTGTTATTTTCTATAAAATTAATGACTGGATTATCCTTTTGATTATTTGATATATTAAATGGGGCCACAATATATAAAATCATACAAGAATGGTTTTTTTGTAACAAAAAGTTTTTTTTAAACGTTGAGGGTACGCTTATAAACATTGCATACCGTATGTATTTTCTAATGGATTTCCAATTCAGCAGTGATAAAATTTCAATCTTTTTTGATTGCAAAAACGATCTTATGTGAGATATCATAAATGCATACATTTTTATATGGCTCCATAGATAAAATCTTATATTTATATATGGATCCCCATATGAAGAGCTTCATAATTAAATTTTCATATATGAGCTCATATGTTATAATACATTTCATATATTAGTCCATATATTAGTTCATATATAATAGTTTGGCCATGTATAATCCCATATATTTCCATACATGAATTCATACATATTCATATATAGTTATATACATTCATATATGAAAAATATATGGACCATATATAATTTTTTTAGCTGGGTATGTAATTTTGACAAATTGCTATATTTTGGAAACTGTAAGAGTTAAACTCTTGAAATTTTCAAAAACGGTCAAACTGAAAAATCCGAAAATTATAAAATCGCCAAAAATTTAAAAAAATCTCCAAAATGAAAAAAACGCTAAAACTAAAAAAACGCAAAAAACCGAAAAAAATTGCCAAAACGAGAAAAACGTCAAAACTAAAAATAAATTTCCACAATGACAAAAAAACGCCAAAAACCGCAAAATCGCCAATACAAACAAAAAATGCTTATATGAACAAAAATCGCCAAAAGTTAAAAAAATCGCATAAATGAAAAAAAATCGCCAAAACCAAAAAAAAATCGCCAAAAACGAAAATTAATCGCCAAAATTAAAAAAAAACGCAAAACACCTAAAAAAATCGCCAGAACAAAAAAAAATTGCCTATATGAAAAAAAATCGCCAAAAATTATAAAAATCGCTTTTATGAAAAAAATCGGCAAAATCAAAATAATCGCCAAAACGAAAAAAAATCGCCGAAAATTAAAAAAAGTCAAAAACCAAAAAATCGCCAAAACGAGAAAAAAGTGTAAAAAAAAATTCCCACAATGACAAAAATCCGCAAAATTCGCCAAAAAAATTCTTAAATGAAAAAAAATCGCCAAAACGAAAAAAATCGCCAAAATGCAAAAAAACGCTAAAATTAAAAAAACTGCAAAAATCGCCAAAACAAAAAAATGCTTATATAAACCAAAATCGCCAAAAAAAAAAAAATCGCCAAAACGAAAATAAATCGCCAAAATTAAAAAAAAAACGCCAAGAACCAAAAAAAATCGACAAAACAAAAAAAAAATTGGCAGTAAAAAAAACCGCCAAAAATTAAAAAATCGGTTGAATGAAAAAAATCGTCAAAATAAAAAAAACCGCCAAAACGAAAAAAATCTCCAAAATTAAAAAAACGCCAAAAACCGAAAAAAATCGCCAAAACGAGAAAAAAGTGTCATAACTAAAAAAATTGCCAAAAAGAAATAAGAACGCCAAAAACCGAAAAAATCACCAAAATAAAAAAAAAATTGCCTATATGAAAAAAATCGCCAAAAAATAATAAAATCGTCTACATGAAAAAAACGCAAAAAACCGAAAAAAAAAATTGCCAAAATGAGAAAAAAGTGTCATAACTAAAAAAATCGCCAAAAAAATAATAAAATCGTCTAAATGAAAAAAACGCCAAAAACCGAAAAAAATCGCCAAAACGAGAAAAAAGTGTCAAAACTAAAAAAATGCCACAAAAAAATAAAAAAAATAAAATATATAATAAATAAAAAAATCGCCTAAATGAAAAAAAATCGTCAAAATCAAAAAAATCGCCAAAATTAAAAAAAAACCCCAAAAACCGAAAAAAATCACAAAAACCAAAAAAAAATAATTGCCAAAACTAAAAAAACCAGCAAAATAAAATAAAACGCCAAAATTTAACAAGCACAAAATTAAACATAATGCCAAAAAACTAAAAATTGCACTAGAGAAAAAGTATGAATTTTTTCACAAAATTAATATGTACCTACATATCTCTGTGCTTATGTATGTATCTCTATACTACATAAGCGCACTTTGGTGAAGGGTATATAAGATTCGGCACAGCCGAATATAGCACTCTTACTTGTTATATGAAATTATTGCAGTAATGACTTAAAAGTTGACAGATGTTATATAAAAAATTCATTGTTTTGGATAACGTGTGAGAAGAAAAATTTTATGTATCAATTTTTATATCTATATCTCTGAAAGTAGCAAAGAAGAAGTTTAAGAAATCCTGATACATTCACGAATGTGGCTCTACTCAAATTAAAGAAAATTTTATGTTAATTAATAATCCAGAAAGTGTTATAATATTTGGAGGACTATTAGTGAAATATTATGCGAATAATTCAAAAGGTAGTGTATATTTTGCAAATGCTAGAAAAAAAACTAATGACAGCATCGTTATCAATAGATGAAAGTACATAAGGATCGGATATTTTTATTTAAACAACAAAACCACTGTTCTGCTGTGTAATGAATAAGTAAGTGTTTACGGAAAATTCATTAAATGGGTGTAATTAAAAGGATAATATAATAAACCATATTTTACTTAATTTTTCGAAAAAATATGCTCTTGCACTTTACTTTAAATATATATCAGATATGTTTTTAAGTTAAAGTAAATACATTATATTACGACAGCAAGTCAAAAACTCAGATGAAATGAATCAAATTCAGAAATATTTAAATGTGTATATACTTTTATTTAAATGAATTAAACTATTTATCATATCCTATCTTATCTCGGTCAAAGTAGAAAGACATGGTTGCATTAAAGAATAACAATTTTATTTAAAAAGAATAATTAATATTAAGTTTGAAATAAAAGAATAGTATTAAAAATCTACAGTGCCATTATTGCCAAGAATATGGCCATACAAAAAAGTAATGCAATTCACCTACAGTTTGTCTTATCTGCGGTGAATTGCACGATACTGCTAGTTGAGCTAAACCAAAAGATCAAGCAGAAAAGAAATGTAACAATTGTGGAGGTAATCACAACGCTAACTACAGAGGACGTCCTGTATATTCTTTCGTTAAACAGACTATGCTAAAAAAATAAGTTAGCTCAATCAGTAAACGCTTACGCAACGCTTGTTCAAATGAAGCAACCAATCCCTACACGTATATCGTATGCTGATGCTGCTACAACAAATTCTATTCCCACACAAAATGTTCCACCGCCAAAAAATTTAACATATACAAGCTGGATAATCTGGTGCAAACTATAAATAATTTTATAACAAATATGACTGGCATAATGCAAAAAATGCTGTGAATGCAGAACACACTGCTTCAAGTATTAGGCTGAGTTTACATCTGGCATTTTTTGTGTGTCATTTGCCCAAAAAAACGTAACCAACTAATTACAAATAAGAAACTGTTTGATTCAGACTCTAAGAAGAGATATTTGTTTCCCCATTCGAATCAACATTCAAAATAGTTATTCCCCAATATTTCCAAGTGAATACCTTTACTTACATGGAAACATCATACATCAACTCTAAGCTTACTCAGATGAAACTTAAATTAACTCAAATACATTGGTTAATTAGCAGAAATTCAACACTCAGCCTAGACTGCAAACTTTTACTATACAAGTCGCTTTTGAAGCCAATATTGTGCTTCGGAATTCAGGGGCCTAATTCCTGCACTCGTGATTGAAATTGCATTCGAATAGAAACTGATTCCGATAGCAAGAAATTTTCCGATGATGTCACCTGATACCAAGCGAATGGAGTTTTTGTTTCAGAGTTAGAAGAAGGCAAACAAATTCATTTCACAACACTGAATAAATTGTAAGGAAAAACATATGTGTGTGCAAAATCATACGTACTAGGGTTACCAGTTTTATTTTTCGAAAAAGCGGCATAACTAAAAAAATTAAAATCAAGGAATTTCAATCATTTTCGCGGCACAAAAAAAAACTTTTGAATATAACTGCTTTAAAGAATATATTTGTTAAAATTAATTAACGTTTTTTACAAAACAAATAAAAATATACATACATCTTTCTTACACATCAATTAAGAATTAACGAATTTTTAAAGTTGGGTTTGAAAATAAAACAAAAAATTTAAAAAGTTATTCATTCATGGTATGCTTTTTGGAATTCATTGGCAAGTATCTTAAAATTAATTCATAGATATAAAATCGATTGTATATATTAATGCAATAAAATACATACATATGTACATGCATACATATATATCGCACATATATCGCACTAACAAGAGGGTATTAACTCAAAATTTCTAAAACTTCACTTTTTGCAAGAAATCAACTAACAACATCAATATCTACACGCAAAGAAAATATATGGTTGTAGAATGGTTGAGAAAACAATATTATGTTCTCGGAAACAAATATGTGGTCGTTGAAAACAAGTTATTGTTATTTGAAACATTAGTTTTGTTACGGTAAGCAAAGTAACGTTTGAATTTAATAATTACATTATTATATTCATAAAAAGGTGTGATATGGTTGGAGTTTACTGCAACATAATTTTTGTTATGATTTAAAAATAATATAATGTAAATAACAATATAATGTTATACAAAACCATACTATATTAAGTTTAAAAAAAATCTTTTTCAGGCACATCTTCTGTCATTTCAGTGTTTTGTTTGTATTGCACGCGTCGTGTTAAATAAGTAAATAAAGTACAAACAAAAGGGCAGATAAATAAAAACATATACATGCGTATGTACATATGTTTATCTCTTTATATACACGTGTCTGTATTTCGAGTATACACACATATGTAAGTATGCGTTTCAAAATATACATTTAATTTCAACAATATTAATTTATTTTTATTCGAATTTAACGCACAGCTGTTTTAAACAAAAGATCTAACAATTAATATATTATTAAAAAACAAAATGTTATTATTATATTAAATTATACTGTTGTCGTATTTAACAATATTATTATAATATTTCTTATATTATGATATGGTGAGTCTCAATTATATTTTAGTCACATCTAACAATAGTGTTGTCATATTTGACAATATTATTATTAACTCAGATAATAATATTATTAAAAGTTTGCTTTCCCATTGATAATAATATGATTAAACTGCAACCATATAATTCAATCATAGTATGTTGCTGTTTGATTATGGTTACCTCAGCCATATTTTTTCTTTGCGTGTATGTACCTACTGTAAAAACTCCGATTACTCTTTCATCTCGAAAATCACATTTGAAATCATTTTTGTGATAGTGTAGTGACTTCCTTTATATCACCAAAAATGTATTATTTTGAGTCAATACAAAAGTGGACATAGAAATGTATCGTATATTTTCATAAAAAAGGTATTTTTTCGATTTGAACCGTTATTCAAGTTAAAAAAAGTCAAGTTGTTTTAATTTAAGTTTTGTTGTATTTTGATTTGATACTGTATTGATGATACATTTTTTTTGTTTTGTGATTATAATTCGAAGTGTGACCGTTTTTATGATAAAAAATTTGCAATTTTTTTTAATTTGTGACTCTTTTCAAAACATAGATATTTGTCCTCAATAATTGCAAGATTTTAAAATAAAAAAACAATGTAAATATATTGTCAAACGAAATTTCCTTACTATTATGAATTCGGATTTTCAAATTCTATTAAAATGTAACCACAAACAGGGTTTCAGCTCTACTGAACATTATAAAATTTTGAGTTAATACCCTCTTGTTGATCAAGTGCGATATGTATATCAAATTTTATATTATTCTAAAGATCTTTATATAAATTTGCATGTGAAACTTACAGTACGCAGGTGAATACATCGTGTACTACATACACGGCGTGAATTAGACTCCTTCAATCTTGTAAGATGTATGTACTTATTCTTTATTAGTTGAAGTTGCTGATGGTTGAAAATTATCTAATAAAACTAAAAAAGGCGTGATTTTTTATTCCCGCGTGGTACGCGTGATATATTTAAAAAAATCGGGACAATCCCGCAAATAGCGGTACGTATTGCAACACTAATACGTACATACACAAGTATTTGCAGAAAAAAAACGAATTGGAGGTATACATACATGTTATTTTAATATTTATTTAATTAATAAATTGATAATTAAGTTGTGAAAAATTATGGAAAAGAACACTAGCCATATTTTCGATTTTTTTTTTGTTGACCAGAAGCAGTTAATTTCTTAATTAGATGCGCTCAGGGTTGTTTGATTTTTTATTTTCCCTGACAACTGTTGCGCAAAACATTATTTTCTAAATCAGTGTGTTTATATTATATTTAAAAACAACTAGAAATTCTTTATATTTGTATTTTTTATACGTACATACATTTGTGCATACACTAATTTATAAATAAATAAGTAAAATATTGAACATATATTTTCTTTTACTTCGCTCTTTCTATATTTGACGTCATTTCGAATGCCTTTTTGCTTGCGAGTAAGAACACGAACGGTTGTATTCGAATGTATGCACGTTATCGAATGCTGTATAAATGCTGTGTTATTCGAAATCGAATAAGAAAATTCGAATAAGAAAAAGTTAAAAAACTCGAACATTCCAGTAATAACTCGCTCGCAATCGAATGCGAGAATTAGGCCCCAGTTATGAGGCACTGCTTCATTTCCTACTGTAGAGATAACCCAACAAAAGCAAAAAAAAGTTTCAAGGTTAATACCTGTATTAATAATAATAATCTGCTCCATGGTACATTAAAAATTTAAATTTACATCGTGATTTAAATATTCCACTAGTGACTGAAGAAATTGCAAAATACGCAGGGAAATACTTAAAAAAAGTCGAGTCCTATGTTAAATCACTTACCCGTAACATCTTGAAGTTTACTGGACATATTCACTTAAAAAGAGAAACACTTCGGCTCTAATACGCAACACTCCAAATGAAAAATATTTTTGTGCTTAATAAGACTTATTTTTGAGGAACAAGTGCGGTATATTAATAATTACTATTACTAAGTTGACACGTGAAACTGGTTGCCCCTAGTCATTTATTTTTATACTTAAGATTTGAGTACTTAATGTTAGCTCATTTTGGAAGATACAATAAATAATTACCAGAAAAAAAATTAGCAATAGATGAATATTTAATTTTACACTCTGTGCTTAAGAAGTATTTTACATTCACCCTGATTGTAGTCAACATCAACGTCTGGTCAAAACAATAAAAAATAAATTCAGAGACACGAGATATGTAATTCAATACGAACTTTAACCAATATAAAATATAGTTTTGACATTTCTTTTGTTTTGGGGTTTTTTTTCGGTTTTAAGAATTTTTTAGTTTTGGGTTTTTTTTAGTTTTGGGGTTTAGGGTTCCGAATACCAAAGGTGAAAAAAGGATCCCTATTGTTTTCGCTACGCTGTCCGTCTGTCCGTCACACGGTATTTTCTCAGGAACCGTAAGAGCTACGGACCTGAAATTTGGACAGAGTATGTAGAACCTTGGCCACTACAATAACAAATACATGAGAATTAGAAATTAAAGGGTGCTCCAAAACGAGCGACGAAAAATGTTAAAATCTCATGTAATATACATACAATTGTATGACCATGTGTATATTGACACTTGAAATTTGTAAAATTAGTGTATTTTTATATAGACTACAACAATAAACATTAAAATATTAAAAAATTTAAATTAAAGGGTGGTCCATCAGTTAATGAAATTTTGACTATGTAATTTTGACAAATTGCTGTATCTTGGAGACCGTAAGAGGTAAGCTCTTGAAATTTTCAAAAACGGTAAAACTAAAAAATCCGAAAATTATAAAATCGCCAAACCGAAAAAAATCGCCAAAACCTGAAAAAAATTCGCCAAAAATTTAAAAAAAATCGCCAAATCGAAAAGAATCGACAAAATTAAAAAAAAGTTCTAGCACTAAAATAAATCGCCAAATTCGAAAAAATCGTTTAAATGAAAAAAATCGCCAATATGAAAAAAACGCCAAAAACCGAAAAAAAATCGCCGAAATGCGAAAAATGCGCCAAAACCAAAATAATTGTTAAGTGAAAAAAAATCGCCCAATTTAAAAAAAATCGCCAAAACGAAAAAAATCACCAAAATTTAAAATAAACGCCAAAAATCGAAAAAAATCCTCAAAACGAAAAAAAAGTGCCAAAACTAAAAAAAATCACCTATATGAAAAAAAACACCAAAACTAAAAAAATCGCCATAATAAAAAAATCGCGAAAATAAAAATAAGCGCCAAAATAATAAAAATCGCCAAAATTAAAAAAACTTCAAAAACCAAAAAAAAAATCGCCAAATCGGGGAAAAAAGTGCCAAAACTAAGAAAGCGCCAATAAATTCAAAAAACCCCCAAACTAAAAATAAACGCTTAAAACCGAAAAAACCCAAAAACGAAAAAAATGCCACAACTATAGTTTATATTGTTCGTATTGAATTACATATCTCGTGCCCATACAGAACCCTTCGTGCGCGGGTCAAAGTCGCACTTTACTGAATTTATTTTAATAAACCACAAATATGCAATTGCATGTTTTTCTTGTCTGATATATCAATGCGGAATTAAGATTTATCCGTTTCAGAACTTTTTATGAATTCTGTCATCGATTTGTTAGTGCATATTTTTGCATGTTTTACCCTTTAAAGCATATTTTTCCATACTTCAGTCTAACACACATATTTTGAAAATTTGGTGTTTTTAGGGTACATTTTGGTACTTTTTACAAAATTTTTGTTTTAATATTTTAAAAATGTTTGTTGCTATGCTACTAATAGGACGAAACAGGGGTAAGAAAATAATTTTCGTAGCATAAATAATCGACACTTTTACAGTTATAAATTTATTTTTGTTTTGATTTCTTTGTACTTAAACCAGAGCACGACAATAAACGAAACAAATTTGTTTGATTTTGTTTTGTTTAATTCTTTGAAGTGAGAGAAACAGAAATCATGAGAACGGTTGCTTAATTTTTTTTTTTGTTCTAATTAATTTGTAGTTTTGTTTTCTTTATTTTTTAGATATTCTATAGATTATCTCAAGGGTGTCCAAAAGTTCCTTATGGAAGAGTAATCAACAATGCATTTAAAGAAAAACTAATTTGTATTCAATACTTATTTCTTGTTGTAAAAACCAATATATACATACATACACACAAAGAAAAAATATTGTTGCTTTACGCTTGCGTATATACAGTGAATAACGACAAAAAAAACTAATAAGACAAAGTTGGTTGTGTATTTCGTATTGCTAGTGCTGAATGCTGCATGTGTGTATGGCCGGGTTTCCATCTGTGTGCCATGTGCCACACAAGCGTAAAAAAGCGTAACCACTAATTACTAATGAAAAACAGTTTGATTCAGATACGTATTTATTAAGTTAAGCTATGTAACTAATAGACAATTTTATAGAATCTAATATGTTGGGAAACAGTTTAAATCAATAAATACATATCTGAGTCACACAGTTTTTCAGTAGAAATTAGTGGTTACGTTTTTTTTTGCGTATATGGAACACAAGAAATGACAGATGTAAACTTAGCCTATGTGTATTTCGTTTAGTTAGTCCCAATTTACATTTGAGAAATTTCTTGCCGGAAATTTTTTCATGACGGAATATTTTTGTAATTTTACCACTGACGGGAACAAAGTTATGAGTAAAGACAATACGAATGGCTTCGTGTAAAATTCATGTATTTTAATTAGTTGTTATGTTTTTGTTTCCTAATAATTGCATTTATGTATAAAATAAAATATATTTATGCATTTTGATTTATGACGATACTTTTATATTTTATCGAGATGTCGATGATTTTTCGATCATTTTATCTGGCAACCCTGCACACAGCCTATATACTATTTGTCGAAAACCTTATTAATGCGCCTTGCAATTTAACCAGTGTTGCCGGAATCTAAACTCAATTTTACACAGATATACCTTCAAAATTATCCAAAATTTTATAAATTACACAAAACAAATTTTCTGTTTGGTAATAAGTACTGCTTTCTATAAAAGTATATACTTATGTGCACCGAGTGATTTCTTTATTATTTGTTTTTCAGTGTAAATTTTTTTATTGCAAAAAAAAAAAAGATTCGTAACTTGCGGCAATTTTAAAAATACTCAGTAAGATTTGCTATTTCACCATGAATATACTTACAAGCGAACAACACTTTCAAATCATTGAATTTCATTATAAAAATTCGTACTGTATGAGAAATGTCTTTCGTAAATTATGTCCATTTTATGGTCGTCATAATCGATCGAAATTTTCAAGAAATTGTGACTTTAATTTCGCACCTGTTTCACTTTAAATACTTGCATGTGGGTAATGATATCTTTTTTGACAATGTAAAATTTTGACAAATTCCGAAAATAAATGTTATTTTTTTATTGGAAATGAAAAGGTTACTGAAAAATGTGTTTTATTTGGTTTGGGTTATTTTTAACCATTACCGTGAGAGATATTTTATTTTGGTTATTGTAACCAATTTAAGTGAGAAATATTTTTTTTGGTTACGAATAACAATTATAGCAACCAAAAAAAATTTTTGCAAGTTGGGCAGTTTCATTAAAAATATTTACTAATTTCATAAAAATAGTACTTGAGGTATTTAAACTAGTTATTTTGCTTTTTACTTTTCTTTTCAAAAAAATTTCCAATTATGTTCAAATACGTGGCGTTTTGCTTTAGCAAATTTTTACTCAAAACATTATTGATTGCAAAAAATATAATAATTCTGAAGGGATTAAAATAATGAAAAATATATCCAAAAAATTATTATATAGACCGCAAAAAGGCAATAACTCGAGAATAGGCTTACAAGATACAGTAAACTCGCGGTAATGTGAACTAATAAGAACCAAGGAAGTTTACATTATCGAATTTTAACATTTTCGATTATAAAAATTTGTGGTCTCATGCTATATTTTTTTTCTAAAAAAAAGTTACAAAATATTGAAACTCTTGGTATTTTTAACATAAAATATAATTTGTTGCAAGCTTAACGATTTTTTAGATTTTAAATTCACTTTTTATATTAAATATTTACTAAAAAAAAGTTAAATAAAGCACATTAATTCATTTTGCCACGATTATTATTATTATTATTAATAGAAGTTAACATTACTGCATAGTTCATTATATTAGAAGTCCGCATTACCAAGAGGTCAATGTGTATCTAAATGGAGAAAGCTTGTGAAAATGTCCGTAGATTTTGAGAATCTAAAATAATCTCATGTGCAAAAAATTGCGAAAATTTGCATATAATTTTTTTTATTAAAAAATATGTTTACGTATTTTTTAAGCTTTAATATTAAGAGGATGCAAAGAATGCAAAAAACTTGAAAAATTCGCAAAATTTACGAAAATTCGCAAAACTTGGTAACATCATAAAGATATCAAGGTATGATACTTATTTAAAATATAATATATATTGTGTTGTTGTTTACTCACTCTCGAGAACAATTATGCACAACGGACAATCTATTTCCGTTTCCTAAGGTCTAGAAAATAGCATAAACACGCCAATTGTTTTCGATAACAATTTTATTTGTACTGAAATATAAAAAAGTTCAATTCATACAAATAAAACCAAAATTAGTTTTAGCTATTTACTTTTATATGGCAAAATTAAGTTTACGTTTTCCAGCTCTGAAACCGTCTGCTCGATGCAGGTGATTTTCAATACCAATCTATTTACCATTTTTGGCGACGGGTATAAAAAAATCAAATAATCACATCTCGTGGCGAATGATTAATATCAGACACGAATTAAATTAATATCGCACATACGCTGTTGAACACGAGCATTTCTCTGTAGCCCGTTTCTGTATTTCTCGCATCGTAAAATTTTTCACATGAAGTGTGAAAGAATAAATTTCACAGTGTTTCTGTACTTGAATGCGAAAACAGAAACTGTCTCTACAATTACATAAACAACTTAAATGATTGCATATCGACAAAAGAAAGAAATATAACTTTCACTTGTAAACAGTCTTGTGAAAGAAAAACGAAACAAAAAAATCAAAGAATTTTAAATCATTCATGCCCAATATTTTTCTGCTAAATTTTAATGCTTGAACAAATACTATTGATTTGTGTTTTTAAAATGTCAACTGAAATAGGTGTATAGTTGTGTATTGCAATAACAATTAAAAATAAAAAACTTGTCTTACTGCCAGTTCATAGAAGCCATGTAAAAATTCTCGTCAAATTTTGAGTGCTTTAGAGGGCCAAGAATTTTTACATGGCTTCTAGGAACTGGCAGTTATTCTTCAAAATACAGTTCTAAGGTTGTAAGTCTGATATCGTGATCGCTTTTAAAGTAAATGTTAAATCTTTGTTGTAAATTTTTTTTTATTGTTTCTTTCTTCTGTTTATTTTATTTTTGTCTTGTTTTATATGCAAATTTTATTGATTTTCATTTCCAAATAATACAATTTATGTTATTTTTAGGATAATATTTTTTGAGTTTTAGTTTTAGTGCATATTGAAACACTCTTTTGGAGCATATTCCTGGTATCCCTGTTGATAAAATATATAAAATATATTGAGTGAACAAAGCAAAATGGAAATAAGAAAAAAATCAATTTTATTTAATTACTTAAATATCAAAAGAAGTTCAAAGTTTGCAGCCGTTGAGCTGTGGTTTAAATCATTATATTTTTATATACAAAAGCTTTCTTTCGAAAGCATAAAACATATTTAATTTATAAAGAAAAAGAAAAATAATTAGACCTGGTTACTAGTTTATTTAGGAAAAAAAGTTAAAGTTTTCCAACCTTGGAAACGCCTTTTTTACTTGTGTTACAAGTTTGTAGTGTGTGTCTGTGTATCTGTGTGTCTGTACTCGTACAGACCAAACGTGTTCTGTTTGAGAGGTGACATAATCGATAGTGTTTTTAGCTAGGTCTGAAAAAATCGGTCCAGCCGCTTAACAGTTATCACATCTTTTCTGTATATATCAGGGTTTTTTTACATTTTTAATTTTTGTTATATGTTTTCAATAACAATTTTATTTGTACTGAAATATAAAAAAGTTCAATTCATACAAATAAAACCAAAATTAGTTTTAGCTATTTACTTTTATATGGCAGAATTAAGTTTACGTTTTCCAGCTCTGAAACCGTCTGCTCGATGCAGGTGATTTTCAATACCAATCTATTTACAATTTTTGGCGACAGGTATAAAAAAATCAAATAATCACATCTCGTGCCGAATGATTAATATCAGACACGAATTAAATTAATATCGCACATACGCTGTTGAACACGAGCATTTCTCTGTAGCCCGTTTCTGTATTTCTCGCATCGTAAAATTTTTCACATGAAGTGTGAAAGAATACATTTCACAGTGTTTCTGTACTTGAATGCGAAAACAGAAACTGTCTCTACAATTACATAAACAACTTAAATGATTGCATATCGACATATTAATAATAATTTTAGTTTAACATTTCGTTGTATATGTATCTTTTCACGCAGATGAAGTTTCTCATGTTCAAACAGATATTAGCAAACCTTATATATAAATACGGTACACTTTTAAGCATCTTATCGTCCACAAATATTGGTGAATTTTGGTATTTTTGTGTAGTTATGCACAATATAATTTTTTTCTTCAAAATTAGTGGCATACATAAGAGTTTTAATTTTTGTTTTGTACACACATGTAAACACTTATTTATAAACGTTCAGGGGTCAAACTTAGACCAACGGGCGATCCTAGAAATTATAAATTTTTGTACAACTTTAGTTGTTCTTGTATCGATTTAAAATGTGACTTGTTTTGATAGTTCTTGTGAAAAACAATTTTCACAAAATTTTTTACAGAAACAGTTTTTCTAACATCCTTCCAATAATTACCGGAAAATAATTTAAATTACATATAATTGTCGTAAGGTAAAAATACAGAAATCGTTTTTTATACAATGTGTACCGTGACATGCCCAAGTAACGATCTTCCGAGGAAATTCCAGCTTGTAGTGCTGAAGAACACTAACGTAATTTGCCTTCCTTGAAAATGCTTTGTTTGAAAATATTTGAGTCCATTGGAAATTATTTATTTATTTATTTATTTATTTATTTATTAAGCATATTAATGCAAAGTAAATTTGCATAATATGGTGTTGTACAAATATGGGCGGAGTAACGTAGACCATATGCCCAAGATGGTATTAACAGTATTTTATAAGGTTTTGTGACTGACTGTACACGACCTATGCCTTCACATAGGAAGTAGGCAACGTGGTTGTTAAAGAAATTCCACAAAAAAACCGCAAGATTATACGGTTATCCGTGGCAGATCAGTCAACCAGTGCGAGCAAGACGAAAAACTCTCGAAGGCTAAACAACACACACAAGCCTGACCGCACTTAAGAAATAATTACGATGACGCGAGAGATGTTCCCCGACCCAGAGCTGCTTAACGACTGCATTGGAAATTATTGGTATACCAACTAATATTACTTTGCGTACATTCATATAAATGTTTAAATAAATCAAGAATCATTTCTTAATCTTGCTTAAGTTCAGTAATTACAGTATTTATTTAATGAAATAATATTATTAACTAATGTGGGTGTTATAAGAAAGAAAAATTAAACTAAAATTTTTATTTGGGAAAAATCTGAATTTTTCTGTTTAGCCACGCACGCACTTTGTCAGCATCCATGTCCATGAAATGAAAAATCGAACAAACAGAAAATGAAGAGTGATACTTACAAATATCTTACCCAACGTTAAATCAATTATTTTATAGACAATGTAATCATATCTCATATTCCATTTTATAATAAATTTACGTTAACTAGCTGATGTTAATAACAATTTTTGCCCAAGTAGATAGGTATGGGTATGGATTAAATGCGTGTCTGCACAGAAAAATTATGATTTTCCCCCAGCTAAAAAGTTTAGTTTAATTTTTTTTCTCTTCTGAAACTGGACGACATTCCGATTAAGATCAATTAAATTTAATATGTACCACTTATTTGAATAAATTTAAGGAATATTTTGTTGTTTTATTTGATTGTTTACAACATTAATTTTTTGTTGCTCTTGTAAACACAACAACAACTAACGGCCCTGTGTATAAGCAAAAATTGTCATGAAGTTAGCAAAAGTGACAAAATTGAATTAAGAGGTAACGAGTACTTCCATACAATTTGACATTAAAAATGTTCGCGTTAGCTAATTTTAATCCACCTCTAAGTCCTAGCATGATTTTTAATGTGAAGTTTCACGGCAAAACTATTTAAGATCATGCTCAATTTTGCCACTTATGCTAACTTCATGCCAATTTTCGCTTATACATAGGGCCGTAAGTGTTTTCCGTGTTAGATTGGATGGAACTTGCGTTGATATGTTGAAGAGTGTTCTGCCATAGTTGAGGCTATCAGTATTGCAATAGTTGTATTTATTACAAAAGCTAAATGAAGGACACACAATTAACAGATAATGATAGGAAGTATTTTGAGTTTTGTGAAGCTGGTATATTTTAACCCAACTGCTTTAATAAGAAAGCGCAGAATTGCGGCAATTAAATAACTCTTACAAAAGTGAAGTCTTACATTCGGATAGAGATATTAGCACTAAGAATCGAGTAGTTTTCATTAAACGGCTTTTATAAATTAATAAAATTTAACTTTTCGTTGTATTCAAGATTAATGAGCGTAGCTAAGACAATTGTACATTTCTAATTACTTCCTAACTCACATATTTTTACCGCCACGGTTTAGTTTTTTCTGTCTCAGTTTTCAGAAACATTTTATATTAGCAATGAACTATTGAAAAAATTCAATTTGTAACGTGACTAAAATTATTTATTTTATTTTAAAATTCTACTAAAACTTTGTTAAGTTCTTCTATTTGAAAAACAAAACCCATGCAGAATGAATACCCTTATACTAAATTAATACTCATTGTATAGTTAATGGAATCCTTTAGCTTTACATGTTAAACTTACTATATTTTACATATTTCACCTAAGATGAACATCATTTACTCTACATAATCCTTGAAAAGCTCATTCATTTCCATGTTGAAAAAAAATTTTCAAAATAACAAACATACACTCACTTGCCCACTTATACAAGCACATTACGAAATAGGAGTGGGAGGGAGGCAAAAACTAAATAGTTTACTATGAGAACGTAAAAGTCCACATTCATTCATTAATATCATGCGGTGTTATAAAAACGAATACTTTTCACAAGTACTGTACTAAAGAGAGAAAGGACTTGCGCAGGACCAAAGAGAATAAAAACTAACTATTTATGTTTGTTTAGGCCAATTAACTCTCTTTTATCAACACAAGCGTGCTCGGAAGTTTTTACGGATGATGCTTGGCTTGACTTATGAGCAACAAGAAATACACATGTATGCACATATATACATTCATTTATAAATGAGCTAACAACATAAAACGACAGTGTATCCTAATTTTTATCATCATGATTATCATTTTTGTATGTACTAGTTCCCATCATCACACCATCACCAACGTGATAGTCAACAACAACATTAGCTTCGTTTTAATACAATGTTTTCCTTTTGCTACCCAGAAGGAAACGTGGGGTTAAGTGTCCCCAAGTCACCACTTTTGTAGGCTATTTTAGTGACATTGTCATGGGAGCGTCTACATATTATATTGTTTTTGATGCGCAGAATATATTTTTTCAGGCACAGACAACTATGTTTCTTCTTAATGTTTTATTGGTTTGTTGAAAATAAAAAGAGGCGTCATGCAAAACTTATAAAAATTAGTTTAAGAAATCAAATTAAAAGTTAATAATAATAAAATTGTGTGCCATCAGTGAAAGATTTGCCATACTTTCAGATCCATAATTAAGTGCTTGAATTTACTAATTTACCGAAATATACAATTTAAATTAATCAGTACAGTTTTACTACGGAAATTTCCCGCAGTGTGGTGATATCGTTAATAGTAAAGGTACCAATACACTACATGTTTTTTAAGGTACCAATACAATACATGTTTTTGCTTGTGTTTTTTCAAGTTTATAATTCACATGTTTTTTTTGTGTCTGTCAAACTTAATTAATTTACATACGGTTTTTAATTTTTGGGCACCAACTTGTATGTACAATTCCACGTGACATCGGCCATGATAGTTTACAACAGCCGCTGGAAATTTCTTTGGTAGCGTTGCTGAAGTGCCGTCGTCACTGAAGTGCCGGCGTCACAAATATTTATTTAAGTTTTTTTCTTTTTAATCTGTAAAATATGGAGCTGGTGTCAACACTTAGTACATACTTTATATCATTGTTATTAAAATTTTAAAATGAGATAAAAAATAGTTAATTTATCACTAATACAAATACTTTAAACGGACGGCTAATGATATCGGAGACATTCAACCGTCGATAAATGTTTTCACATGGCATAGACATTTGAAAACACATGTGTGAACATAAGAAAATAGAACATGCTCTAATTGAAAATTTGTCTTATGTTTTTGCTTGTAAAATACACAAGCAAAGTTTTTGAATTCACCAACTACATGTTTTTACCGAATTATCTAAAACTTGACAGGAGCAATGTAAAAAACATGTAGTGTATAGGCACCTTTAGTTAGTACAATCTTACTATTGACATTTTCGCCATATGGTCCCACAAGAACTACCTAGTCAGTATTGACGCATTCTAGTGGTAGATTTCGTAGGACAAGCCTGTGTTATATGTCAATAGTAGATAGCATTAGTTGGGGTGTAATTTGTCAGAAGTACTGGTGACATTGTCAATAGATAATCAGTATAGTTTTGCTATTGACATTTCCTGCAGGGTAGTTACTATATGCGTGTAAGTGTTTGTGTGTGTGAATGTGTATGTATATATGTGCAAATATATAACAACACAATCATCACAACTCCTAGTAGTAATCAAACAGAAGAAGAGTAAAGTGTGTATTCGTTTACGTTAACATGGCGACAACACCTTGTGCTGTTGAATTAGTTACTCGTGATAGCTGAATGCTAACGGTTACTCGGATAAAATTAACTTCTCTCGTTAAATTTTTTTTAAAATTCCTAAAATTATTTGTTTGCAATAATGGCGCGTAGCTGGAATTTATGATTTTCATCTGTTTTTTTTTACAACAAAATAATTTTTGTTAGTGTGTTTTATTTTGATTCAAAGTTGGCAAATAAAACAAAATATAAGGTTTTGTTATACATATGTTTGTATGTACATACATATGTATATTATTTCTGTTAATACATATTGACTTAAGTGAGTATCAAAAGAGAGCCATTTTTAATTTTTTTATTGTTTGTTTATTTTGTTTGTCAAGAAAAAAATACTCAAAGACGTAACATGTGTGTGTATTTTAAAGTTTGTGTGCAATCTTCAGAAATAAAACTTGATTGATTTCTTTGTGTTTGTATAGGCGCCAGCTTATTATTTCAAAGTATGTATTAGTAGTTTTTATACATATGTGTGTGCTAAAGGAATTGGTGTCCATGAGTGCACATAAAGACAACGACACCTCAAAACGCGGGAAATTTTTTAAGTCTTTAAGCAATATATAAAAGAATATTTTAAATTTTTCTCAGTTCATAAAGAATACACACGGAAAAATTTTTTATGTTATCATTATTAACGACCGATCTAAGGAAATATAAAATACAACTTTCTTACACCAGCTTGCAGCGCTGGCGTCTATGCGGTTTTATGTTGTAATTAATTTTTACGATGATTTCCTTTTTATATACAAGTAATTTCGAAAACACTTGATAGTGACTACAGTAAATTTCTGTTGGGCCTCCAAAGATTTCGGAAATCAGTGCACTCAAGAAAATGGCATGGTCTTGGCTATAGCTCTAAATAATATGGAATAATAATGTAGCTAAGAGTCTAGCAAACAAATCTCGTTACCATCTTATGCCAAAAAATTTATTTCAGAGTGGCGTTGCTTGAGGTAGTTGGCAAACTACATCACTACAAAACTGAAGGTCCTGGGTTCGAAACCGGTCGCCGAAAGTCATTAAATAACAACACCGCGCATTTTCAGACGTGAATTAGTATCCTTTCGCATCAATTGTTGGTGGAAAGTTCAAGTGTAGGGTGCATGCATGAGTGTAGGGTGCATGCCCAAAATACAAAATAATTGGCTCTTAGCATATTTTGAATAGATTGCTTTTAGCGCTATGTGGTTTAAAAGTGCATGTGTTAAACAAAGTTTTTCACACAATTGAAAATAATAAAGATACTTTTTCTTAAAAAAAGTGCCTTTTCCAGAAAAATTTTAAAACTTTGAATTCTTTGCCTTTTCCCGTTTTCACGACTGCAGATATTAATAAGTTTTTTACTTATTTTTATTTAAAATTTGATCAGAAATTTAATGCTGTCTTTGAATTTAAAATCCAACTATATGACTAAGGGCCATTATTTTAACTTGACGTTAGCTAAAAGTATTTATAAGTATAAAAGTGTTATTGGATGGATAAACACTTTTTCATCATTACAACTTCATTTTAACAAAAAGTGAGCGATAAACTAAAACTTTAAAACTTTAATTATCATGAACTCAGTTTAAAAAACGTATTATAATATAAAAATTGTTCCAAAGAGACAAATAACTAATTGCATTAATATGTATGGTTTTAAATAAATGTAAAAATTGCTTCATTGTTTGGCACAGATTTCAAACAACAATGCACAGTGGGGACTTTTGCAAAATAAATGGTAATAAATCTGGAACTTCTAAACTACTGCTTGGATTTATATGAAACTTCAAACATCCGTAGAGGAGGATTCAAGTTTTATAACAAATGTCTTGGCAGTCGTCTGGCTTAAGCTGGGCAGGAGTTACAGTGGGCCTAATTTGACAACATTGAACTCAAAAAAAATTCTAATTCTAATTCTAAAAAATTATCCGATTTTTATGAGATAAAGTGTTTTGATCTGAGCTCAACATTTTTAATAAATAATGCCCTCAGATGTGCTTTTGGCATCTCTCAGAACTCAGAAGATATTTGACTTTTAACAAAAAAAAATTTTTTTGCCTTGACTTTTTTTTATTATTTCACCTACAACGTTTTAGGGCCATTATTATGGCTTAACGATAAAGTTTCGGATAGTTATTCCTGACTTTAGCAAAACTGAACTATAAAGTGACCTTTAAAATTTTCCATTATTACAAGTGTGTGATAAAATAAATAATAAAATGTTTGGTTGGTGGCAACATTTCTGTGGATATTGTGGATTTTGTTGATTAAAAATGATTAGTGGCAACTTGCTTTTGTTTTTTTTGCTAAATTACAAACATTATGAAAATATTTTTGTCAATTCGTTTGTTTTTTTTTATTCTTATGTGTTTTGTGTTGTATTGCTTTTGTTTTATGCCATATTTTAATCTAATAAATTTAGATTTGTTTTATAAAGTAGAAAGTGTGGCAAGTGGAGAAAATGTGGCAGGTTCAAATAACTATACCTCACGATAGAAGTTACAGGTAGGATGAACTTGTCTTTAACTTATCGCTCACTTTTTGTTAAAATGAAGTTGTTATAATGGAAAAGTGTTTATCTATCCAATAAATTCCTACCTTTAGTTAACGACAAGTTAACTCATAATACCCTTAGGGCCATTATTATGACTTAACGATAAAGTTTCGGATACTTATTCCTAACTTTAGCAAAACTTAACTATAAAGTGACCTTTAAAATTTTCCATTATTACAACTGTCCGATAAAATAAATAATAAAATGTTTGGTTGGTGGCAACATTTCTGTGGATATTGTGGATACTGTTTGCTAAAAATGATTAGTGGCAACTTGCTTTTGTTTATTTGTCAAATTACAAACATCATGAAAATATTTTTGTCAATTATTTTGTTTTTTTATTATTCTTATGTGTTTTGTGTTGTATTGTTTTTGTCTTATGCCATATTTTGAGCAAATACATTTGACTTTATTTTATAAAGTAGAAAGTGTCGCAAGTGGTGAAAATGTGGCAAGTTCAAATGACTATACCTCGCAATAAAAGTTACAGGTAGGATGAACTTGACTTTAGCTTATCGCTCACTTTTTGTTAAAATGAAGTTGTAATAATGAAAAAGTGTTTATCCATCCAATAACATCCTACACGTAGCTAACGACAAGTTATAATAATGGCGCTTAATACCATAGCATATTGGCCATTTCCAGGCAACGAAAAAAGAAATTTGTTGTTTCTGTTTTGTCTGCCGGTTCCAAATAAATTTTTGCTGAATTAATAATTAGTAATTCAAATTGTTTTGGATAAGGGTAAATACATTTTGGTATTCTTATTATGGACACACAATTTTACAGAACAATATTTTCTAATTATATATAAATTTTATTTAAGCTATAGGTCTTTTTGTAACAAATTTACAATTTTATATATTTTTATCGATATTTCGCTTCAAATTTGTGTAAGCTACACATACATAGATATATGAAATGAAAAATTTTTGTCAAAATTTAAAAAATAAAAAAGTTCAAAAAGCTTTTTACATAAAAAAAGATATTTAAAATAATTAGAAATATAAAAATAAATACATATGTCCATAATTATAATTATTAATTAAATATATGTATATATATGTAATCATTCTCATATGCACATACACATGTCTATACATGCATAAACATACACCCTGAAGGAAATGTCGATGGTGAAAATGTACTGAGTCAATTCTGACTTTTTCACCAGTACTACTCTACAATTATCTCCCATACCATACTTTGTGCTATAGACATTTAGCACGTGCTTGTCCTTGAAAATCTACTAGTAACTCTAAAACAATTGACTAGGTAGTGAATTCATAGTTTTTATGGGAACATGGAGACATACCAACCAGACATTTACTGGTACATTTCTATACCTTACGTACATACAAATTTATGTATGTTGACAAGTTGTTGCAAAATCCACCAGAAATACACCACATCTGTTTTCCTTATTTCTGTTATACTGATGAATAGAAGAGAAATTGTAGACAATGTAACTAGTACTAAAATTTTTGTGTTGACATAGAGACACTTGGCCCTAGTCTGACTGCAGAGCATATACACACCCCTCCATGATCATATACACATAAATGTCCACCGCATCTATCTACATATGCAAAACATACACAATCCTGAATATACATACACGTACACATATCCATGCAAATATTTCAAAATATATACATGTATGAATTTTAGAGACGTGAACGTCTTCGTTTATTAAAGTAAAAATAATGCTTAAACTCTAAACTAACATTCTTCAATTCTCTGTAATGTTTCTTCTACTTTTTTTCTGTCTTTGTCATCCATTGTGCCGAATAAGTATTTCATTTTCGCACCAAAAACATTTATTAGCCCTCTCTTTTGTCTGTGAGGAGTAATACCTTTCAACGATGTCTTTAAGTGCTGTATCTTATGGTTCAGAAACTCATCATTCAGTTCAGTCACGTTTTTCTCTAGATCCCAAATATATTCCTCATACTTAGTAGTATTAAACAAATGCAAAATGTTGCAATAGCTCTCAATCAAATGCCTCTGTCCGAATTTTATCATGCTGAATCCGTTTCCTATAGTCAGGTCTCTAAAATCAATTCTCTGTCCGCGTGTTACGCAGGTCGCAACCACCATTAACGTCACAAACAACGTCAAATAGAAGGCGAAAATCGTCCAGTCGTCAAAATGCTATTTTTACCACCCAAAATCGTCAAAATGACGATAAATCGTCAAATCTGGCAACCATGGATAGAATGCACATGTTTATATAAGAATGATTATTTTGAAGACAGCAAAGCAACAGGGCGGCAGATTGTTGTCTATTGTCTGATTTTGTCGCCGAAGTCGAATTAAACTAATTTCTACTTTTGAGGGCTACAACCAGGAATGATAAATGAGAAAACTAATTTCGTTCCAATAAGCTTTTAAAATTGTACTTTTTCGACCCCAATAGTATTAAACTCGTTTTTTTTGTTTTAACTTTTTTTATTAAATTTTTAAAATATATCGCTCACTTACTGAAATAACGTCATAACTCATAAAAAAATTTTTGCCAGGACACAGGTTTAAAGTTTTTAATTTACACACATTTAAATGATATAAGAAAATTTAGTGCTTGTTAGAAAAAAGAGCGATAAGGGGAATAATCTGCCTCATTAACTCAAAAATTAAAATTTATTAGAATTCGAGATCCTAGTCTTCTTTTGCAGAGTTTTTCTTTCAACACGTTGGAAGAGACACAGTAAATGCATACCTTTGGTCTCAAGTAGAAAGGCCCTAACTCCAATAATAGTTATTTTACAGGAGAAGATAAAAACACAATAGAAAGTGTAATATTCTTTCTGTAATATTTTTGTACAACTGATTGTAAAAGCGTTGTTTTTACACTATTACAAATACATTCTTATAACGAGGTGTTTTAAAATGAAAGGTTCCGAAGATATGGAGGTGCAAAAAGTGCATATTTTAAGATATACTCACTGACTCACTGACTCATTCATCAATATTATGAAGCACTTCCGCTATAGCAACAGATCTGAAATTTGGTACACAAGTAGATCTAGGTGAACGATGAACTAGAAAAATCTGAAAAGCCGAAAATTTTAACCAGTAGGGTGGGCCTGCGCCCATAAAAATTAATATTTGTGCTAGTTAGCTGAAATTTGGTACACAAGTTGAACTATGTGAGTTATCACCTAGAAAAATCTGAAAACCCGAAAATTTTTACCCAGGGTCCGGGGCTACGCCCGTAAAGCTCAGAATTAAAAACACATATCTTAAGCATTTAATTCAAGCAATTTTATTGGAATTTGGCACACATGTTACAATAATACAGGCTATCAATTTCTATTGAACAAAGTGGGCGTTAACACGCCCATACAACTTAAACCTTATATTTCATGTACTTCCGGCCAGTACATTTAAATGTACTATTTATATAACTATTATTATCCGTTTCCAACGAAGCTACACAGGAAAGATAAACACTAGCCAAAGAAAATTTTGGTTTAAAAAAGTGGACGGAGTAGTAATAAATTAGAAAAGTACTAAAAACATCTGAAAACTCAAACATTTTATCAAGGTGGGCGGGCTGCGCCCATAAGGCTCAAAACTTAAAATACAAATCTTAGACCTTTAACTGAAGCGATTTTATTGAATTTTGGCATACATGTTGCAATGTTTCAAGGCTATAAATTTACGTTGAAAAAAGTGAGCGTTAACACGCCCTACTACTATTACTATTTCATATACATTTGGATATACTACATATTTATAAATTTATTACTATCCGTTGCTAACAAAACTCGACAAGAAAGATAACTACTGGCCAAAGCAAATCTTGAGATTGAAAAAGTGGGCGGTATCACGCCCATTAGAAAATATAGTTAAAATTTGCGCTAGTTAGCTGAAATTTGATAAGGAAGTAGCTATAGATTAGGAACTAGCTAAAAAATCTGAAAACCTGAAAATTATAGCTAAGGACGTAGACCCGCCGTCCAAAAAGCTCAGAATTAAAAAAAAATCACATGCGTTTAACTCCAGCGATTTTATTGTAATTTGGGTTACATGTTGCAATAATACAACGTTATAAATGTTCTTTAAACAAAATGGGAGTTAAAAATTTGCATTCCTATTTAATGTATGTACTTCGATTCAGCACATTTAAATATACTATTTATGTATTCATTATTACACGTTCCCAGCGAAACTCAACAGGAGAGATAAACACTCGCCAAAAAAATCTTGAGTTTAAAAAACCGGGCTTGATCACGCAAATAAGAATAAAAAATTTAAATTTTCGCTAATGAGGTGAAATTTGATAGACAAGTATTTCTAAGCTAGAAACTAACTAGACAAATCTTAAAGCTAGGAAAATATAGCCATAATGGCGGGGCTACGCTCATTAAGCTTATAACTAAAACACGAAATTTAAATCGTTGGCGTAAGCAGTTTTATTGAAATTTGGCATACATGTTTTAATAATGAAAGGCTATAAATTTTCCTTTTAAAAATTGGGCGTTAACCTCACAATAAAATTTAAGTCTCTTCTTTCATGTACTTCGGATCAGCAGATTTATACTACTTATGTAGGTAGATATTATTGTCGCTTTCCATCGAAACTTGACACTTATGATTAGCACTGACTAAAAACTTATATATATTAAAAAAATGTGCAGGAATACACCATAAAAATAAAATAACTAAATTTGCGCTAGAGAGCTGAAATTTAATACGCCAGTAGGTCAAGATGAGAGACCAACTAGAAAAATCTAAAAAGCCAAATATTTAAACCAGTAGTGGCAGGAGCCACGCTAATACTGCCCTGAAGCTTTTAATTGAAACTTAAAACAAAATCTTGAGTTTAAAAAAGTGACGGTGAGTGGGGGTAGCAGCCATAATATTTCAAGCTAGAATTTGAACTAGAGAGTTTAAATTCAATACCCCTTTAGTTAAGGGGTGAGTTGCATACAGGAAAAATTCGAAAGCACTGGTTGTTATATTAGGGTAGTGGGGCCATGTTTATAAAAACTAAGATCAATGTTATACGGCAGAGATCTGAAATTTTGAAAAAAAAATTGACTTAGGTAAGTTACCAACTAGAAAATATTTAAAACACAAGCTACTCTATTCAAACTTTACATGCACATTTCACTTATGCTAGCCTTTAATTTTGCATTTTCAAAAGTACAACGTCCAAGCAGACTTTAGAAAAATAGGCACTACTCTGATGATTCTTAAAAAATTAAGTAGATCAGTCGGTTCTTGAAATGACACAATGGTGCACATATCATACTCTAACCCATTATTGTATGTTAGTCTGCCCTTTTGAAACTGACGCAGTCATTATGAATAGAACTATAACAGACAAGAAATTTAAAGTTTAATAAGCTTTATTAAAAAACTTTTCAAAAAGGAGTCAGATCCTCACAAAAACATAAATCTGAAAAAAGACGAAGTTCCTTTCCAAAATTTCGGCCATTAAAAGTAGTGAGATAAAAATTTTGACCAAGTTCTTGTTTGGCACAATACTTATCACTGTAATATACTATACATTGTATAAATTTGTAACTGTAAGAGTGTAATTAAATTTGTAGATAATCTGCTAACTTGGCAATATTCTTACCTTTCTAAAAAAGAAGAGAATAATGCATTCGTGTTCATTTCTTTATATCGGGAAAAATGTTGACAAGTAGGCAGATTATCTAGAAATTATATAACGCTCTTACGGTTACAAATTTATATAATGCATAGCATATTACACTAATAGGTAGTGTGCCAAACAAGAACTTGGTCAATATTTTTATCTCACTACTTTTAATGGTCGAAATTTTGGAAAGGAACTTGGTCTTTTTTCACATTTATGTTTTTGTGAGGCTTTGTATTGAATTCACACAAGCAACAAATGTCTATGAAATTTGACAGCTTATGTTCAACATTATTTCTTCCAAATAACATAATTATTTCTAAGTTTATTGCGCGTGAAGACTCCCAGCAAGAGGTGTACCAAATAATGGATGGAATTTCCATCCATGCTATAATTCAAAGCATATGAATTTATTTTTTGTTTTGTTTTTTAAATATTTATTCTTGTTCATCAAATGAACAAATAAAGTGGTTTTGTTTTTAATTTATGTGTTCTATGTTTATTCATAAAATTATATTTTTTATTTAGGTGATTTAATTAAATTCATATGTTTTTGATTCCCGGGAATCGGAAAAGTCCGGGAAATTAGAAACTCTAGTGTCAACACTCTATACTTGAATAGCTTTTGTTGCTATTTACATTTATTTTCTTTACATACTTTTACAACTACAATTACTCAGAGCTGATGAAAGTCATCCAATGTAGTAAAGTAAGAAAATAAAAAACATGTTGATTATTGAGTTCTTCGTTCAACTTTGTTATTTGTTGAGCTTCTGATTTGTTTCTTTGCTAATTTGGGTAACATTTATGATATTTTTTTGTAAATTAAGCATACATTTCAAAAATATTGCTTAGTATCTTTTAAAATTTCTATTAATGTTAAAAGAACTATTGACGCAGTTTAAAAAGTGGATGAACTCTGAGTCGTATAAAAAAATATTGAATTAGCTTATACCTTTAACTCTTGTACCCGTTTTGTGAAATTAAAAATATTGTAATGTGTTTGCCAGTTATGCATCGGATTTGTTTTAATGTGAGATATTTAGATATAAGATATTCTTTCAAAATACTAAATACTAGTGGTATTTTGTTCTGATGAGCAGACTTTAGATATGTTAGCCAGAAAACCGCTAAGCAGCTTACTTCTCATACCCAAACAAAGTATTTAAAATTGTTATTAAATAATTTTTTAGCTTTCAATCATCTATTGGAGCCTTTACGATATAGCCTATGCTTTGGAATAAACTCTGAAAATCTGTTTCAGAGGTTTTTGGATTAATATAAGTATAAGCCAAGACGACGCCGCGTTCTGCGACATCATTTACGACGCAGAGTGGACTATTTCGCGAGATGGCGGTCAAATATATATACTTTTTGACTGGATTGGAATTCTGTATTGTGGTTTCTTTTGTCCACTAGGTGAGACCATAGACTTTAAGTTTAAGATATAAAACTTTAAAAATAGATTTAAAATGCATTTTAAGTTGTAGCTGATTTTTGGTACAAAAGCGAGGTAATAAAACTTGTTTAAAAGATTTGTTTTGCACATTGAGTCACATTTACAACTAAAACTTATTAAAAACTTAAATTCTTTCAGAAAGTGCCAAACTTTAACCCCCGTGAAATTTTTAGTACGAAGGGCCAAAAGTTGGTTTTTGAAGAAGTTTGAATTAAAAATTAGTTTATTAAGAAGCGAGCATCAAAAATACAAATATTGTTTCAAATTTTCTTTAATAAAGAGGTTTTAATGAAGAAGACGTACAATTCTATTTAAATCGAAAATAAATAATAGCGGCTTTCACGCTCCGTGTTAAGTACCCTTGTAAAATTAATAGTCCTTTTGTTGTGTTGAATTTAAAAACGGATTTTTCTTTTGTATATTAAAAGGGATTTATTAATAAAAACTAGTATCTTATTATTTTTACTTTACAAATTTAAACCTGGAGGGTCCCGTGGGAATCGCAGGTATGACTCTAACTTCTTGACTGCAAAAATAGAAGACTCTAATTACAACTAACTAATTACAACTGCCCTCACTAACTAATTACAACTGTCTTCAACTAACAAACTACAACTGCCCATTTGGTTTCTTAACATGAACTATTTATACAAAACTTAATCATAATTTAATATATTAATATTATGCTTAATAGTTAATATTATTATGCTTACTTGCTAACGTACTTAATATTATTAAGCTTTTGACCCATTACGAAATATCGCTATTGCACAATTTGTCAACGCAAAGAATTTAACAAACAACCAAGTGAATGAACTGGTTGTTGCTGCGTTAACAAATTAGTGCAATGTACGGGTACGAGGGTTGTTCAATTCTGATTCACAACACTTTTAAAGATAGTAAATTACAAGACCACAACAACAAAATATATTGAAACATAATTTACAATACTTTTTAAAAAAGCAAGACAAAAAGCAGCAGCATATTAAGTGTTGTAATTGTGCAAGTCAATTGTACAATTTTAAAAAAGCCATAATACTAATACTAAAGCTGACAAAGCTAAAAGACACGCAAAAATTGCGATAATTTTCAAAATAATGAATAAGCCATAAGCATTAAACACATTCACCACAGCAAGCTACTGACTACCAAATGTCAAGGATATAATACACATGTTTATATGAGAGTGATTCTTTTGAAAACAGCAAGGCAACATGACGGCAGATTGTTGTGTAGGCTGATTTTGTCGTTGTAGTCCAATTAAACTTATTTCTATTTCTTTGGCTGCAAAATTCAGTGTCGCCAGTACAATACAAAATGTTGAAAGAATGATATTACACAATTATTTCATATCATTTAACAGAAACAATATCCAAAAAATTTATGCAAAGCATAAACTGGTTAATTTTTTAATCTTACGTCATATAAGTAGATTTTGAAAGAGTATTTTAATTTTTATAAATGCGAAATATTTGAAGGTGGCAAAACTGAACTATGTATTTATACTTAAATATGAGGTGCAGATGGTGCTGCTGCCGTCTCCAAAACAATTATGTAGTTGTGTACGAGGCGACAAATTCTGCTAGCTGTATTTGAGGTCGTGTGTTCGTGTAGCCTGCTGTGGTGAATGTGTTTAATGCAATAATATTGATTAAAAATCGTTAAAACTTTAACTAATGCAAACAATTCGCAAAAACCGCGAAAATTACGAAAATTTACAAAAACATATTAACAGCGGGATGAAAACCAAGTCTAATATTTTTTAAAAGTCGACAAAACTGTTTGGAGGATGAAAGCATGAAAACAATCGCATTTATCGCGAAATTTGCAAAACATCGCAACAAGTTCCAAAATTTTAAACAAGGTACAAAATTACCAAAACTGTAAGGAATGCAAAAAAGTTGCTAAAAATGGCGAAAACGGTGGAAATTTAAAAAAACTTATTAACAGCATTATAATAACAAAGTCTAGTATTATTTAAAAATCTGCAAATCTCTAAGGAAACTCTAAAAAATGCAAAATTCGGTTGTCGGTTTTATTGCAAATTTGCAAAAATCGCGAATGCTTGCACAATCGAAAGCAAGCGCTAAGATTGATTAAAAATCGCGAAAGTCATTAAAAATATAAGAAGTTTGTAAAAAACTAAAAAACGCGAAAAATCGCAAGTTCGCGAAAAATTCCTAAACGTATTGAAAAAATTACTTAACCAGAAATAATTCATAGTCAGGCTCAAGTTCAGTAATTTCAATTCTTATTGAATGAAATATTTTTATTAATTAATGTGAGTTTCTAAAGAAGAGAAGAAAAATTAAACTTAGACTTTAAGCTATACTTTAAGCGATACTTTTCTGTGCAGACACGCACTTCATCATCACCCTAGTATATCTACTTGGGTAGAGATTCTTATTAACATCAGCTATTTAACTTAAATTAACAATAAAACGGAATATGAGAAACGATTGTTGTGTATACAATTGATTTACCTTTGGTAAACACATTTATAAGTATCACTATTAATTTTCTGTTTTTTTCCATTTTTTTCCATTTTTCTATTTAGGTTAGCACGAAATTATATTACTCTACCTAAGTATGCTTAACTATTCTTGCTTATCTTTTACGATGATCACATTAATTATTTTTAATTATTCGATGTATCATCGGTACATGCATGTAAGTATTATTGTAGTGGTCTTATGTTACTTGTTGTTGCATTCTGCAGTTTTATTTTTGGTTATTCCAGTTTTCTGAAACTGTGATCCCCAGCTTAAAGTCTAAGTTTATTCTTTCTTCTCTTCTTTAGAAATTCACATTAATTAATAAAAAGATTTCATTCAATAAGAATTGAAATTACTGAACTTGAGCCTGACTATGAATTATTTCTGATTAAAATTCACTACAGTTCAATTAAAGAATCTAAAAATTTTCTCACTTAATACATCATGGGCACACGTGACAAAATATGTCCACTTGGCAATCACTGTTGACATGGCTACACAGAGCAGTCTAGCTTCTACGTCTAAGAAACTTTGGATAAAGATTCCCTGATGATCTGCATTAGCAACAGTGAAATGCTCATAGGATCCAGCTAAAACTCTCAATAATCAATTTCAATGTTTTCTTAATAAAAAATATTTGACTTCAAAAGTAAAATAATAACTTGGGATTGTTAGTGCGTTAAATATTTTAAACGTAAATTGTAACAATTCCCATAAAAAACACTAACAAAAACAATTAATTTCTAAGAATTATAAAAACTTTATTTTCTTAGTACTGATAAGTAACAAATAAGGTAATTATATATTTTATTTCGATTGAATATCTTATAAAACTTAAAAGTTATAAATGTTTGAAAATCAAAAGCTTACTGAAAAAATTCTCATTTTCACGAAATGCTTAAAATGTCGGTTATGAGTCAACCTGTTCACTGTGATATAGTTGAAATAAAATTTTCAGTTTTTGGCTCCCGAGGTACTTTTACTTGTGTCTACTTTCGAATAAACTTTAACATTTTTCAATCAGTGACCATAAAGAAATGTCTCTTGCCCGCCATCTCGTAAAATAGTCTACAGTGCACGCAAAGAAAAGATATGATTGTAGAATGGTTGAGAAAACAATATTATGTTCTCAGAAACAAATCTGTTGTCGTTAAAAACAAGTTTTCGTTATTTTCAACATTAATTTTGTTACGGTAAGCAAAGTAATGTTTGAATTTGATAATTACATTATTATATTCATAAAACAATAACAATATAGTTTTGTTAAAAATTTATGACTACAACATAATTTTTGTTATTATTTAAAAATAATGTAATGTAAATAACAATATAATGTTATCCAAAACCATACTATTTTAAGTTTAAAAAAAATCTTTTTGAGAAACATGTCAGTTCAGTATTTTGTTTGTAAGCTATCGTTATTGCACGCATCGTATTAAATAAATAAACAAAGTGCAAACAAACAAAAACATAGATAAATAAGAACATATACATACGTACATACATATATTTATCTCTTTACACATACGTGTTTGTATTTACATACATATACACATATGTATGTAAGTATACATTTCTATATATATATACATTTAATTTCAACAATATTAATTTATTTTTATTTCGAATTTAACGCACAGCTGTTTTAAACAAGAGATCCACCAATAAATATATGATTGAAAAATAAAATATTATTATTATATTAAATAATACTGTTGTCGTATTTAACAATATTATTATAATATAAGAACATGGTATGGTGGATCTCAATTATATTTTAGTCACATCTAACAATGGTGTTGTCATATTTACAATAATAAGACTAGGTGCAACAAAATTCATTGATTTTTGTTGATAATATTATTATTAACTCAGATAATAATATTATTAAAAGTTTGCTTTCCTATTGACAATAATATGATTTAAATACAACCATATAATTCAATCGTAGTATGTTGCTGTTTGATTATGGTTACCTCAACCATATTTTTTCTCTGCGTGATGTAACGTGCAGTTGCTGAACTTTCTTCTTTGCTTCAATGATTTGTTTGTATACCATATTTTCGGATATGTTTCTAAAATATAAAAATATATAAGTTTTGCTGGCTTCAAAAATAGCTGCCGTAGCATTTTTGATGAACGTATCGACACCAAGGCTTTGCGTTTAATGGTTCAAAATCTACATGCACCAAGTAACAACAAAGAATTAGCAAAACAAAAGTATCCAAAAACATTCTTAACAACAAATTCAATATTTATTTTTCGAAGCCAGCCCAGTGTTTTTTGAAGCCAGCAACCTTCCTGTTGATTTTTTTTAACAGATTCGAAAAAATAACATTGAAACAAATCATTTAATGAAGCAAAGAATAAAGTTCAGCAACTGCACATCATAAATGATGTCGCAGAACGCCGAATGGTCCAGGCTAATATGTACTTATATTAATCTAAGAACCTCTGAAACAGACTTTCAGAATTCACTGCAAGGCAAAGACCTACATCGTTAAAGATCCAATAAATAACTAAAAGCTAAGATTTTTATTTTAAATATTTTTGTTGGGTATGAGAAGTAAGCTGCCTATGGTTTTTAGGCTCGCATTGCTGAAGTCTGTGCAGCAGAACAAGAAACCTCCAATATTTAGTATTTTGAAAGAATATTTTATATCTAATTATCTATCATTAAAACAAATCCGATTCATAACTGGCAAACATGTTACAATATTTTTAATTTACCAAAACGGTTACAAACCGGAAAAAAGGTAAAACTTTGAAATGGTATGAGCAAATTTTATATATTTTTTTTAATTACTAAAACTTTATCAACATTTTAAACTGCATCATTAGTTTTTTAACTTTAACAGTAATTTTAAAAGTTACAAAGCATTATTTAAAATATTTATGCTAAACTTACAAAAAAAATGTGATAAAGTTTACCCAAAGGAGCAAAGAAATAACCGAAACTTATAATATGTCAACAGAATAGTAAAGGTTAAACAGTTTTGTTTAAAAAAGTTCATTTAGTAAGAAAGAAAATCGTGCTAAAAAAATGCAAAAAGTCGAGAAAACCCGACTTAAGCGTTAAATTAAATTTTAGTAACATATAAACCTCTTCCGAAAAATCTGAAAAAATCACAAAAATATTCTACCCCATAAGCTATAAAATACGAAAAACAGTTTTTTTCTATAGTAAAGAGGGTCGGACTCATTCAACCAATTCTTTTGACACAAACCTAGCATCAAACCCATCTAAATGACATGGGCTTGTTTCAAATATTTCCGACTGAATGAGTTCGACCCAAGTCTAGATTGTGTTCAAATAATTCTGTTATTATTATGCCAAATATACACACATTAAAATTATTTTCTTTCTTAAATTTTTTATAGCTGAAGGAGTAAAAAAGTTAATACTTTTTTTTACTCCTTTAAACAAGTGTAGCAGTCTTAGGCAGGGTTTACAACTGTGTGCCAAATGCCACACAAGCGTAAAAAAGCGTAACCAACTAATTGTTAATGAAAAACTGTTTAATTTAGACATCTATTTATTAAGTTAAACAGTTTAATACATAATTAATAAACAATTTTATAGAATCCAAAATGATTGCAAAATGTTTAAATCAATAAATACATTTCTGAATCAAACAGTTTTTCATTAGTAATTAGTTGGTTGCGTTTTTTTTTGGCCAAATGACATACAAGAAATGCTAGATGTAAGCTCGCCTCACTTTAATTTAATAATTATGATTCCAAAAAAAATTTAATTGACAGCAAACACAAATAAAAACAACAAACTTTAATAAAAGTTACAAAGAATGTACAGAGAACTTGTAAATTAAATTTTTCACACAGACAAATTTATGAAGCAAAAGCGTCAACAAGAACATTAAACAAGGACTCCTAATGCAAACAATGTAAAAGTCTTGAAGTCCTTCAAACAACCGGGTATATTTGTTTGCTATCGCAGTGCACAACTACATAAGTCAAGTAAATAGAAATAACAACATGATGACATAAAATAGTATTCGTATGAAAAAGTTAATAAATAAATAAAGAAACGGATGCAGAAGGAAAGTGAAAAACTTTAATAAAACAATAAGAGTAAAAAAAAACAAAACAGAACGGAAAGGAAAAATATTAAATGTTCGGAATAATGGACACATCCGTGATTTGCATGTTATCAAAATACAAAATAATCAGCAATTTAAAAGCGGGAATGAAGCAACAATTTAAAAAAAAATTGTATATTAAAAACTTGTTAAAAAAATATTTTGTGAATGTGGCAACAAGTGCATAAAGAATTAAACAAGTGAAACATTTAAATTTTTCAAAACTAGATAAAATTTGCTTTTATGCCAAAAGTTAAACACAAACCTGATTTCGTTTGTTTGTTACTGTGTAACAAATATAAATAATACGCATGTTAAGTAACACGTGTGCTTGTTTGTTTATGCATGCATGATATGCAAATCTAATACCATCAAGTTGAATAGAAAGGCAGAGGTATCTATGTGTGCACATAGAGGCACAGCAAGAGATAAAGCTGAATAGACACTTCCGTTTATAACACTCCAACTAATACACATTTCATTCTTTTCACACCGGATATGCATATGAAGTGCAATTCGTAACAATGGAAATCGATGTTAATATACGTAAGCCAACAACGGCAAATGGCTTAGAGCTCAAGACCATCTCAGCTGGACGTTATAGCAATAGCAATGGTCACAGTTATCTGCACAACCATATTTACAATAATAATAACAGCATTAATAATACAATAACACCATCTGCATCGAACCCACCATTTGGGTGTTGTGGCATTTTGAGTCGCCTCTTGTGCAGCAGTCATACACGTGGCAAAACAGCCACTTCTAGTGGTGACTATAATACTTACAACAATTGCGGCACAATGTCGCTAACAACACAAACTAATTGCAACAATTCAACCATTGCTACATCTGGCTTAACTGCAACAACATCAGTCTCCCAGCATAATCCTTCGTATATGAATCTCTTAAAAAAGAATCATGCACATCGTCGTACACCCCAAGAGATTTATTTCGAGAGTCGTGGTAAATCTTGCAAGAAGTTATTGAAATTCAATGGTAACTCCAATAAGGTAAGTAACTAAAACCAATACTTACATACATATACATATGTATCTAACTATTTCTATAGTTTATACGTGATAAAAATCTAGAAAACACTTTGCTCCTCATAAATCAGTGCGTCGGAGCTTGAAGTTATGAGATCTTTATTTGTTTGTCCTGGCCTTAGTTATTCACTCATACGTTTGCATTCGTTTGCATTATATTTCATGTAATTTTTTGCTGCTTTATTTGAAATTCATACACAATTTATATTTGAACTTTTTCAAACTCGTATGAATACAAAAACAACAGTAGCAATATTATGAAAGCAGAATGTACTCGTATACGAGTCATTGTTATCTAATCTGTAATCTCAAACATTTTAATATTTTATTTCATGAGAGTTTTTCTTTTTCTTTTTGTTTCTTTTCTTTTCATATTCTTCTCATTTTATTTTGCGTTTTCATGCTCCTACTTATCGGCAAAAAGAAACTGGGAAAGAATACTAACTACACTTAGAAAAATTTCGTGGACTTAGAAAATATTATTTTTATAAATAAAAATTATCTGGGTTATTTATAGCGATTCATTTTTACCTGGCAACGGATAGTCTCTACATATTGCAGAAGATCTATAATAATATATGCTACATGATACATATTAATATCTTGAATTCGTTTAAACATGAAAAATAAAGGGAAAAAGAAGAAGGAAGAAAGATCTTCTGCAACTGAAGAAAAATCATAGACTAATATATAACACTAAGTCAGATGTTGCCGGCTAATCTTAAATACTCAAAGTCCGGTATTTTTTGGGATTTTGAAATTACATTTAAAGGGATTTTAAATTATCTCAAAATGTAGTACTTACGAGCTGCCTTTAATAGATTTCCCATACAAAACAAAGTCTAGTTTGTTAGTAGATTTGTAGGCAATCTACAGAAAATTTAGTATTTTTATTTTATTTTTACTACCCTGTACAAAATATTTATATAAAGATGATTGAATTAGCTACGGTCTGCTTAAAAAGATATGTGAATTGGCTACATTGTAGTGTTTGGTTGTAGTTTTGGAAAAAATCTTGATAAATGTCAAAAAAAAACATAGTGCAAACGGTATAGATTTTCATAATGATTTTAATTAAAATCTGCTAGATTTTGTGCAGGTGTAAGTGCCCTATTAGCTTTCAAACGTAATTAAACTTATTCTTTTTTTATTTTGGTTTATTCATTGATACGAAAATAACAAATGTTTCATATTACACATTTTCATTGGCTCTTAAATATGTATCACACCTTAACCTAAATGGGGGCATTGAGCATCGACTTAGCAGCAGAGTACAAATTTTCAATAAATTCAAAGTATATTTCAAAATATACGCAATGATCAATGGTCGTGTTTACCTTAAGCTATAACTTAAATCTTACGGTTGATCACTACGTGTTGTTAATATATTTTATTATTATTATATATTTTATATATATTATTTTATTCCAATTGGAACCAAACTCGGCATGGTAGTTAAGTTTTGAACAACTAAAATTTTTACTAACAAACTTTTGTAATATTCAATGTGGTTCCCAAATTATAATGCATACAATGTACGAAAAAATACGAAATTTTTTTAAAACTGCCTTCATATAAATTGTTATAACATTTTTAATATCTAGGGTAGATAAAAAAGATCTTCATATACCAAATTCTTAATTCCAAATAAAATTCGCATTACTACACAAATTACCATTGCAATAGCACTAACAAATATTTTATATGTGATTAAAATTAAAAATGCAATTTAATTTCTAAAAAATAACTTATTTTTTAATTCGTCTACACTTACTTGTATGCGAAATTTCAGTTCTCTAGCATGCATTCTACCTTTAAGTTTAATGGGCGTCAATTGCAGCTTGAAGCTTTGCATACGTGTGACGTCCATGCAAAATTTAAAAACTTTTGAAATTTTACTTTTTGCAAGAAATCAACTAACAAGACCAATATCTATCTACTGTAATTTGTTGATAAAATTTATTTTACTTTATAATTTCAATACGAAATGTGAGTCTTTTTATGATAAAATTGGTAAAATTTTTTTTTGATTTGCGACTCTTTATAAAACACAGATATTCTTATCCAATAATTGCAAGGTTTTAAAAAAAACAATGTAAATATATTTTCAATTGAATTTTCTCACTGTGATGTATTTGGATTTTAAAATTCTCTTAAAATGTAACCACAAGCAGTTTTTCGTCTCTACTGAAAATTGTAAGATTTTTAGTTAATACCTTTTTGTTGATCAAGTGCGATATACTTTTTAAATACAAACAATACTAGTGCGACCCCGACTACTGCGTATACAATTTCAGCTCACTAGCTCAACTTTTAATTTCTAGTTTTTATGGGCGTAGCCCCCCTTCTCTGATTAAAATGTCCGGATTTTCGTATTTTTCTAGTTGGTTTTGTATCTAGACCTATTTGTGTATTCAATTTCACCTCATTAGCGCAATTTTTACTTTTTAATTTTTATGGGCGTAACACCGCCCACTTTTTCAAATAAATTTTTTTTGGGCAGTGCTTATTATCCGTGTCAAGTTTCGTTAGAAACGGACAATAATAACGACATAAATATTATGTATAAATATGCCGAGCCGTAGTACATGAAATATGAGGTTTTAATTGTATGCGCGTGTCAACGCAAATTTTTTTAACAAAAAATTTATAACCTTGCCTTATTGCAGTATGTATGCCAATAAAATCGCTTCTGTTAAGCACTTTATATTAGATTAGCTTTTTTAAGTCCGACCTCCTCCATGGCTTAAATTGTCTGGTTTTCAGAGTTTTGTAGTTAATTGGTTACCTAGACCTAGTTCTGTATCAAATTTCAGCTCACTAGCACAAATTTTAATTTTTATGGGCGTAGCTCTGCCTTCCTGTCTAAAACTTCCGGCTTTTTGCGATTTTTCTAGTTAATTGGTCACCTAGATCTACTTTTGTACCAAACCTCAGTTCTCTAGCTATAGCGGAATTGCTTCATCAATTTGATAAGTGTGTCAGTGGTCAGTAATTGTGTCTTAAAATATGCACATTTTGCACCCCCCCCCCCCCCCCCTATCTCAGGAAGCTTTCATTAAAGAACATTCAAACTTTGCATGTGAGATTACATGAATTAATTCCAATTATGTTTTAAATTTTATAATTTTGAGATTTTCGGAAACAAAGTTTTGAGGGGGGTAAAAACACGACGGATGTCTTAGTGTAAATATACACACTGCGTGTATTGGCCGGAACAAATACAACAATGGCAGGCAAATAAACGGCCGATTTCACTATTTTACTATATAAAAGGTATTACTACGCTTACTGTATTTGTAATATGCTACGTATTTATTTCCAAAAAGTGCAGAGAGGAAATGCTTTTTGCAGAAGAAGTTTAGCGAGCAGTTTTATACTGCTTTTATTGAAAAACGAGCGGCAAAGAGGTAAATTACGCGTAAATTTTCGTCAAGGAGGGCCATTGAATGCTGTTTGGGCTAATAAACGTACTTATCACCTGGCAGCAACTATCGACCTCCACCCGCACTACTGACAGGAATACCATTACTATTTCTTGATACATATATCTAGCGTTACCAGAAAATTGCAGAAAAAAACCAGAAAATTATGCAATATGTGTGAAAAGTGAATATACGAGCAGCGTATAAAAACTTTTTCAAAGTGCTTTGCAAGTGCGTAAGTAATATTAATGAAAATTTTGACAATAAACTTATCACAGTTGAAAATTCAAGCTAACCCCTTTTTTAAAAATAAAGAACAATTCAATAATAAATGATGGTAGCAAAGGAAAGTTTTAGTGCAAGACCAATAGAAATTGTATGGGGGTACCGGTGTACCCGGTCATTGACTATCGTAGGTGTCAACTCTATAACCATTTTAATCATAGACGAAGTTAATATTATTATAATACTAATAATAACTTCATAATTACACAATTGCGAGCATTTTCAAATTGAAAAAGGTTCCCAGGTACCCGGTCATTGACCGTAGGGTTGAATGCCCAACCTTGTGATTTAAATTTTACTTAAGTTTACGAGCATAACACATATTTTTGTGCTTGTGTGTAAATCTTGAAATTATGTACATGAACATCGTTTGGTCTTATTAAAAATAATTTTATTTACTTTTGATAATATATAACATATACAATACACAATTCCATATCATGGAATAAATGAAAACAAAAATGATTTCTGATGCTCTTTTTGTTTCATAAAATGTGTTTTCATACAATTTTAATTTCAACACGTTTATTACCTAAGTTTCTGATTTATGTTGAACAGTTGTTGTTTGGAATGCTTTCCATAATATTTGGAAATTTTTTAGTGGTGCTTTAGTACTTTCAACGTAATTTAATATGAACTTTAATTAACCACTGAAAAAATGGAAATCGTATTTAAATATAGTTTGAATTTGAGAAAACCAGCTAAATATGTAATTAAATATTAAAGTAAAATGGGTTTTAAACAACTAAATTTTACTATTTCGATTGTGTTTTCCCAATTTTAAATTTTATATCTGGACAAGTGAGAGAGAAAATTTTAGAATATGCAATTTTTGACTTATTCATTATAAACTATAGTGATATTATTTTATTTATGTTTCCTTTTAATTGGCAAGAATTTTAAAAAAATGTCTGAGTTGATACAATGGTAATTTACAATAATTTATATTTTAGCTACCCTGTTAAGAAATTAAAATAAAACGCAGTGCCATAATTGCGTTAACAAATTTAATTCAAGCCAATTTGATAATAAAAACAAATAGTAATGAATAACACTTACATAGTTTAGAAATTATTTAAACACTTATGTACTCCTCAAATATGCCGGCCTTTATAGCTTATTCGAGTTTTAAGGAAGTTGCATTCAATGATTTGTGACTGATTCGAATCGAATTCTAAGCTCGAAATTAATTTTTTAATATGTTTTGTTTTACAATGCATCCGTTCTTGAACTAATAATAATAAATAATAATTTATAAATTTTTTTTATGAAACATGCATTGTTTTTTACTCAATTACAACATTAGTCTGAGTGTACAACTGCATATATTTACATGTAAACATAATAATAAAACATCCTGTTATATGAAACATCAGTGTACACATGTCGAAGAAGCAAACTGCACAGATGTATGTGTATTTTACACAGTTTAACATGCTCATTATATACTTAAAAAAAATTTATTTGCTTGATGCAAACGGTATAAGAACCACCTAGTACTATACACAAATCCATGCACACATACATATATTTCATTATCAAAATAAACCAAAACAATCAGCCATCCAAACCAACCAGCCAAACCAACCACCGAACATCAAGTATGCATCAGCATAATGCATTAGCAGAGATTTTATTATTTCTACAACTATTGTTGTAACACACACAAACAAACATATATATATCTATGCACATAATCGTTGTTATTGTTAAACAAATATTGTATCATGATACCCAGCGAACAATATATCAAAGAGTGAAATAATTTAGGCATATGATAGCTAAAGCTTTTCTAGAGAATTTTTCAAACCTTTTTAAAAACTATTGTAAAATAATAGTTAAAATACAAATAATTTCCTAGGAGAATTTTGAAAACACAATAAAAATTTATCATACCAGTTGTTGTTGGGTGAAGCTAGTAACCTCTAATAAGATTGTAAGCACCAAGTATAAACGCTCTTAAGTGAAATTTACAATATTAGATTTTTAGTTTATATGATGTATGCTTTTTTCCTACAAATAAAACCTTTTTAAAAAGAAGTTTACACCAATGCAAATTATTAAAACACACCTTTATGGTTTGGAATACAAAGTTTGGTAATTTAATAAAAAAGATGGGTTCTATTCTTAAAAAATATCATTTTATTTCCCGCATGGAATACTTATGAAATAAAATTAAAATATATATATGTACATAAATATGTTAAATTGGTGACAAAATAAATAAGTAAATACAAATTTTGCTTGATTCACAATAGCAGTTAGCCAGTGCTGCAGTTACTCATAGCCTCTCTCTCTCTCTCGCTCTCTCTCGTGAATGAATGTTAAAATAAACATAATTGAAAAAATATACAGTTAGAACGACTTCCATTAGACTAGACAGTTTGTGTCTGTTATAAACGAAATTCATTATAACCTGAAAATTAACCTTGTACAGAAGTAAAAATTAGCAATTAAAAATAATATTCTCTTGTTTATAAATATTTTCAGCATAAAGTCGGGATAGAATTTTTAAGTGAACTCACAAAAGTAATAAAATGCAAAAAACATTTATTTTGTATTAAAAATATATCCTGTGATATGTTTTATTTTTGTTAACGCGTGTCAACATGTAAGCGAAACAAAAAAATTATCCAGATTTGTTTAATCAAAAACAAACAAAATTTAAAAATTAACAAATATTTACATATGTACAAGAGAAAAACTCATATGTGTTTTAATTTATTTATATATGTTTTAATTTATTTATAGAGCTAAAAGTGCGCTAAAGGTAAATACTTTCTGTAACCGAAGTTCTCTATAAACATTTGGGACAGGAGAAGTTGCTCATTAGCGATTAGGGATGCCAATTGGGATTGATTTTTGCAAATCCCGGGATTAGGGATTTTGTAAGTCCCGATTTCGAGAATCCCGGAATTTTCGGGTCTCGGCATTTTCAGGATCCCGGGATTTCTCGGGATTTCAGGATTTTCGAGATTTCGGGATTTGAAAAAAAAACATTTTTTTTTAGTAAATATTACTTTAATAACAAATTTTGTGCATTTTAAAACTTTAAGTTGATTAATACCATTTGATATTAGAAAATTTACACTGAAAACCATAACTACATAAATATGAAAATATGTTTTTGTTTTTAATATATGTAAATTTTTTTTATAATCTTAGCAAAAACTAATATACATACATATCTATGGACTTTTTGAAAAACGAAACGCATTATTCGGTAAATATTTCATTGTACTCAATTGTTCCCGAAAAGTAGACAAGTGCTAATTTTTTAAAGCGTTGGGTAGTCGACATACATATAGCTATTCATTGGAATTATCAACGAATTTCCGCAAGAAACTTCTCCCTTTTCCAAATAGATTTTTTTGTTTTCTCATATTATTTGCAATTATTCCGAAATTATTTCTCATATTATTTGAAATTATTTCCCGGGGAAAATTTCTCGTGGACTTTTATTCATAAGTGAACTCATAGTATAGAATAAGACGGAATAAATTTGTCAAACTTGTAAATTTTCCAAATGTTATTTCCCTTCCGTAGCTCATATTCTTCTTTTTTTTAAATAATTCTTAGTTGTATATTTTAGCCCCTTTGATGAAAATAACAGTGAAAAAGTAGTCAATTGGTCTTGTTGTTAATTAGTAAGAAATATGTCACGAATAGTCATTAAATTGTTAAAACTGCAGGTAAAAGATTGTATGGGATTTTTATATTTTTAAAAAATACCATAAAATCAACGAAAATCTCAATTTATAAATGGTTTTTATATAAAAATTGCTAAGAAATCCCGAAATTGAAATCACGAGCTTGAATTTTAAAAATCCCGGGATTTTAGGATTCGGGATTTCCCGCATGACATCCCTATTAGCGATATAATGCGTTATAACCGATGCTCTTTGTAACCGAACCTACTGTATTTACTTGTAAAATTTTTTTTGAAAAGCTGCAACTCAAATGGTTAATTGTGGAATAAAACTTATACTATAAATAATCTTTTAATGAGTGGTTCTTCGAAGTTAGAATTATTATCTGAAAATGGCATTGATTGCATATTATGGACAGAGTTCACGAAAAGAAATATATAAATTTTCTTAAAGTGCATACGTCTATAAAGCCAAACTGAACTTGGAATCCGGAAGTAGTACAAATTTGCATAATTTGTAATGATTTAGACATTGTCATTGCAAGAAGTGAATCCGAAGTCATGTTCATTATGTAAGTCTGATTTTTCGTATGGGCATTTCCACGAAAAAGTTATATTTTTTGTCCCGTGCAACATCATGCAATTAAGCTTATATTTCAGAACAATGCCACTAGACCTTTCTTAAAATTTTACTTAAAATAGAGCTGCTGGTGGCTACACAAATATGTTTATAAAGAATTAAAAAAGGTTTCGTTTTCTTTAAAAAAGCAAGCATATTTGTTTGGTGTCGCACGCTACAAAAAGTTTACACTTTTGTGGAAATGTCAATATGTTGCTTTTTTCCTTTCCTAAATTTCTTTTAAATCCACATATTTTTTATAGATAAATATCTCATGACATTGATTTCATTTTCCTAAAAAATCAAGTCATATCGCAATTATTTACGAAAACTATAAGTGATCTCCAATTTTGCATAAGTTTAATACCTTCTTTATTTTTTATATGGATATTGTTAATAATAGATTCCTGAAAATTCAAAAACACACACTCAGGGAAAAGCTGCAGCTTAAAATTAAGAACGTGTCAGATTATGTACTTAAAAATAAAAAAAAATTAATGAACTAATTAACTAATTTTTATATTGAAATAAGAAATTTCAACATGAATAAACTTTCGTTAATGTTTATTATTAATTCAATATGGTTTTTATTGATTTTAAGCTATTTTTCTCGTGGTGCACACATACTGATATTTTGGAAGTAAATAAAAAGTAGTTCTCTAATAATAATTACATCCATTTTTTTTCACTAGAAATGGTGATGGGATAAAATTGAAAGTTATTGTCAATGCGTTCTTAAACATTTGCCTTATGATACAGTGTTTGATTTGAAATCCTTCTCTGTGTGATAACAAACTTCTTGCTTGTTGGGTATATTTAAATTTACAGATACATTTCTACGTAAATACATACGTGCATATAAATATCCTAAACAACTAAGATTTGTATATCTTTTACAGTGTGATACCTTGGGAAAAAATTAAAAATTGGTTTTATCAACAACTATTATACAACAAAAAAAAAATTACTAAAACTTTGGAAAATTTTTAAAAATTGAATAAAAAAAAGTTGTGGTATGCGCCAAAGCAGTTTTCACTTGAAAACATAAAATATTTACTAAATTTCTAGTTCATTAATGAACTAGTTTACAGTAATTATATTTTAATTTTAAAGTAAAATTTTCCTAAAATTAAGTAAAATTTTCCCATAAAATTCGGAGCTTTGCAAAAAAAAAAAATTCGTAAGTATTTTCTTAAAATTTAGTATACCTTTCTAAATCTTTTAAGTAAGTCAAATTTCATGAACTGATCAGGAGTAATTCATTTCCTAACGTTTATTTTTTGATTTAAGACGAAATTGACTAGTCCTTAATATAAAATTTCCTTCAGCTTATAACCATTTTCCTACTCTTAGTAAATATTTCCTTTAAGTCAGTAAACATTTCCTGAAACGTGAGAAAATTATTGTGTATTTTTATGAAATATTTTTGAGGATATGAACTTTTTATTTTTTACTCACATTAAGTAATTTTTACTAGATTTTTGTAAAAATTTACTTAAAATTAGAAAAAATTACTTAAGCTTAGATTTTTTTTTACTTGAATTTAGGAAAAAAAATTTCTTAATAATAGTACATGTCTTTTTTTTTTGAGTACACTTACGCCTGTATTATCATTAACTTTCGATCTTTAACTGTGGTCGTAAGCGCTAATGAAATGAAGTTTTATTATAAAAGTTATATATTTTTTTGACTCGAAATATTAAGTAAATATTAGAAACTTAAATTAATATTTTTTGGTTTAATTAAGATGTGTATGCCTTAAGGTAGCCAAATTAGATGTGATCATTTTTAAGAAACATATTACATCAAATATTGTTGTAATTATTTCGACCCTAGTGTAGAGAGGAACAAATTTTTGTTCGCCAAGGGTGCAACACATTCATCAGCAGCGTTAATTATGTTAAATAAATGCTAAAAAAGTTTTCATCAATTTCGTTACCGACAGTCAAATATACTACCATAAATCATCATCCAAAACGTAAAATATACATAACAAAAAGTGAAAGTTTCCCAAACATGGAATCATTAATTTTTTGATTTTTCTGATTTCTTACACCAATCTCTTTCTTTTTAATATATAAGATATGTTTAATATATAAAAGAAAGGAAAAATTAGTTTTAGTTATTTACTTTTATATAACAAAAAAGTTAAAGTTTTCGAAGCTTGGAAACCTCTTATACCTTTTACCAAAAAATGGTAAAGAACATAGCGTTTTATACCACAGGCTTATATTCCTTTATTATTTCATTAAACTGGGTATGTCTCTTATTATCATATTAGAGATCTTCAGAGAATTTACAAAATTATTATAAATAATTATTCGGCATTAATTTTAAGCCGAATACGTATAACTATATAAGTCCAACAACTATGTATATACACGTTTTTTAAATTACTCATCACAAACGACACGAACTTAAATTTATAGACTGTATGAATTTAGAAATATTCTGAATATTAAATCGAATACTCATGCGTAATATAAAGCTATTTTATTTTCAAGCTCACGTAATCATGTTTTCAAACAGCCACACATTTTTCATTCCATTTTATATACACAAATGGTTGTATATAATGGCGAATAATTATTTATTTATTATAATCAATAAATATTCCGAGTATGATGGTATTATTTTATTTTTTACTGGATAAATATTAATATTCTGTGCGTAAAAATATTTAGACTGAAAGTATGAGAGATAGTCAATTAGTTTAAAACGCATATACTTCGTTTCGTTTTTTGCATAAACAAAGTAAAGGTGCTCTTGTATGTTGGAACCGGCCTTAATCACAATTGATATAGAGAAAATATATGTGCGTACGAATTTTTTGTACTACAATTAGGTTTATGCACAGTTTCTAATATTAAGACTATTTACATACTGATATCAATTTTTTTTGAGTACTTTTTGTCATTCTCTGATAAGAATGTGGCATTCACTGCTTGATATTCAATAGGCGAAAAACGCGGAACGCTGCCTGCAGCTTAAGAGTATATCGTACAAGAGAAATTTTCCGGTGACTTTTCTAAGCATTTACACATATGAAACTGTCCGTTCGGCTTAAACCAGTTATAAAAATGCCATAATTTAAGAAAACAATCTTCGGATTTTATCTCAGATATTTGTGAACCGTTTTTGTTTTAAAAATTATTAGCCTTTGCCTTATTAGTCCTTTGCTAAAGAAATATATGTGTGTTGCGGAAACAAAAAAATGCATGGACAACTTCACAAAATACGAGTAGTTGTGATCAGTAATGCCAATTTAGCCATCTTCCAGTTAAATTTACCCATTTTACATCCCATTTAGCCGGAAAAAAGTGAGTTTAGCTATTAGCAATTTTTTAGCCATTTTTATTTTAATCTAGTTTTTTTAGCAATTATTTAAACAGGAAATTTGTTTCTGATTTTTTATAAAAAATTTCAACTCGCAACAAAGAAAACATTTATTTAATACCCAAAAAGCACAACAGAGCAATATGTTATTGTTTTGGCATTAATAATAATAAACCCCCGTTCAAACTTGCAGTTTTTTTTTGTTTTTGTGCGAAAAAGATATAGAGAGGAATACAAATTGTCTGTATGTAATTCTATTTTAATACTCTTAACCATATACAAGAACTGCTGCAACAAAAATTGCAAGTATAAAAGAGCTTATATGAAAGATTGGTAACAATAATATTAAAAATTGGTAACAATAAGATTATAATCGTTGCAATATTATAAGTTATAAGTTGTCGGGTGATCAATCAAAGAAGGGTAATTTTTATTTTAAACGAGTGAAAATAAAATATAAATAAAAGTTTAAATGAAAGTTTAAATGAAAGTTTAAAAAATATAAAATAAACAAAAAGTATAAACGAATGTTTTGCAAGGAATGGATTAGTAAACCAAAAATTTAAAGACTGAATATCATGCTATTCTGCAGAATGTACTAATGAATAGAGGGTGTACTGCAAGTATTGCAACTTTGCACTTAATGCGCAGTTTCTTGATTACCTGAAAAAAAAATTATTTAATTTATTACTTCAATTTATTGTTTTTATTTACTTTAAAAAAGTTCCTGATTTGCCTTAAAAAATAATATATGAAATACCATCTTGTTTTTGCTTAAAGCTCATGATTTTTCAATTCGCATGGCGCTAGGCTATTTTTTAGTTAGTTTTTAGTAATTTTTTATCCATTTTGTTATCTACATTTGGCCATTTTTGGTGAAGGAATTCTGGCATCACTGGTTGTGATAGAATTCAGTTGTTATCGGGATTGGTTTTTATAACTACCCAATACTGATATAATTGGTGTCATGAATCCCTATCTTATCGATCTTATCTTATCATTATAACCAGGGAAACCAGAAATATGCTCCAAAAAAAGTGTTTTATGCGCGTTCAATATGCACTAAAAACTTCGAAATATGCACTAAAAACTCAAAAAATTTGCTCTTAAAAATAACATAGATTGGATTATTAGGAAATGAAAATCTAATTTTAATTCAGCAATTCAATAAAATTTGCATATGAAAGAAGACAAAAATAAAATAAACATAAGAAGGAAACAATAATAAAATTAATTAACAACAAAAATTTGACTTTTACTTCTAAAGCGATCACGATATCAGATTTTAAACTTTGGAACTGCATTTTAAATGATAACTGCCAGTTCATAGACGTAAAAATTCTTGGCTGTCTATTTATATTGGAAACAAAAACAAATTTTGAGTGCTTTGTTTTTGTTTTCAATATAAATAGGCAGACGAGAATCTTTGCATGGTTTCTATGAACTGGCAGTAAGACAAGTTTTTTATTTATAATTGTTATTGCAATAAACAAAAACTATTTATTTAGCTTTTTAAATAAAAATCGCCGCCTGTAACATCTAAGTAAACTTTTATACATTGAAAGTGTTCTTTTTCTACCTCAACTGATGTAATTGGGGGCAGAGTTCTTCACAATTACCAAACCAAGCTTATATTGAAATTAACGTCCAGTGAGGATGTTAAAACACATGTTACACCTTTTTAAGTTGAAATTTTGAAAATACAAATCAATACTATTTGTTTCAGCATTAAAATTTAGCAGAAAAAAGTTGGACATGTACGATTTAATTTTTTTTATTTTCTTGTTTCGTTTTTCTTTCACAAGATGTTAGAACACATACTAATAATAAGTATATTCTAAATTTCAACTTTAACACGTGTAGCATGTGTTTTAACATTAGAATTCACAAGAAAACGTGTGAAATCGATTCGGAAGCCAGAACATACACAATGGCGTTTTTTAAAGACTAACTTCATAATGGTAGCAAAATATTGCTTCCCAATACTACTGTTTTTTTTCACTACAAAATGAATTTTTTACGAAAAAAAAGTAAAAAATTTGTATCAAAAAATTTTTTTTTAAATATTAAAATGAAATTTTTTTTAAAAGTGTACCAAAATATGCCCTAAAAACCCCAAATATTCTCTAAAAATTCGAAAAATGCTCAAAAAATATGCGTGTTAGACTGATGTTTGCAAAAACATGCTTAAAAGGGTAAAATATGCAAAAGTATGCACTAACAAATCGATGCCAGAATTCATAAAAAGTTCTGAAACGGATAAATATCTTAATTCCGCATTAATATATCAGACAAGAAAAAACATGCAATTGCATATTTGTGGTTTCCCTGATTATAACAAATATCGGGTTTTAGGTGTAACATAATTAAATCCTATCGGTTTTTCATATTGAAGACAGACCGATCAAATAAAAGAAGAATTTTATCTTTTACTTGAGCTTAAATATTTAAAAAAAATTAAATTTATGTTTATTACACAAAACCAAATACCACTGTATGCACATCATCAAAATTTTGTTTGTAAATGTTTCTTCTGTCAACAATGCGTGTTGTCAAAAAGACAAGAAGAATTACAAAAAACGAAAAAAGAATATAATAATAATAATACAAAATAAAAAATATACATAAAATATTAAGTTCAAAGAGAAAAAGGTTTGCAGTTTTTTTTATAAGTTGCTTCATCCTTATTGTCCTACTTAAACCACACTAAGAATAAGTTTCATGTTTATTTTAATGATGACTTGGCAAAAGAATTAAAAGGAAATATTTAATGTTGTTTGTAAAAGTATATACCCAGCCATACATACACACACTTTCATACACATATTCAGATATGCTCCAAAGTAGAAATAATAATCACTGCAGTGGTAGTATTACGATTTTATGTTGTTTGATTGAGGTCAATGGCAATAATTTTGTGAAAGGACAGCAATATAAATGTATGGTTGGAGTTCAATAATATGGTAGGTGGTCTGAATGACATTTTGAATTATAAAATACTTACCATACATATTTTATGAAATAAGAAAGCTATACATGAAATTGTTTGCATATATTTGACATTTAAATGTGGTCAAGTAAGAGAAATGTAAAAAGTGTCGTGTACATGCACTTAAATAAGTGAATCATTAAATTTATTCCACCAAATTAATTTAATATTTAGTTTAAGATATAACACGAAAGAAGATATATGTAATAATGTATGTATGTATTTAAATGTAAATACATTTTCGTTTTATAACATCATTGCTTCCAGAGATATCTTTAATTAAATAACATTTATTAAAGTTTTCACATATATGTACAGATGTACAGAGGACCAAGGGAGGTCATTATTAGTGTAAAAGGATCCGGAACATTTTCGATAATTAAGAGCTTCTTTAACATCGCTAACTGTATCCATAGATTTGTATAATACTAAGTCGCCTGGCAACGACTTTTGTATCTTGAAGTTTAAATCGTCGCTGCCAACACAGAAAAAAATATCATCGAGATGCAACCCACAAAACAAATTGTTAATATTTATTTTCAAAATTAACAATCATCATTGTTGATATACCAAATTTTAATTTTTGTTGCCAATGAAATTACCCAACAAAATTATTTATTAAATTATCGCATTCCGCACAAACAAGATATCATGTTTTGTATCTATTCATTGTTTGCGTATCTAATAAAGTGTTGATCTTTAGCTGAGAGGTAAGTAAATTAGTTTATTATTCCCAAAGTTGCCGATTCAACTCCGCCCAAAGACATATACGGCCTAGCCCACGATGTCGACAAGAAATTATCTGTCTCTTAGTTATATTGAAAACAAAAACTAATTTTCTTATTTTGTTTTTTTGTTTTCAATATAACTATGCAGACAAGCAAAAAATTGTGATCGTGTATGAAAAAAGCATTATTAATATAACAATTATGATAATAAAATGTGTAGGAAATCAAACAATTCGCATTGTTAATGTAACAATAAAATTAATGTAAATAACTTTGAAATCTGAAAAATAAAAGTTGAAAAAATTAATAAATTTAAACAAGCTGTTTGTTAATATATTTAATTGAAAATATTTTTCAGATTTTCATTTATCTTATAATTTCGTTAATTGTATTTACAAAAATCGTTTTAGGTTCAAAATCAATTAATTATTTCATTGATATAACAAAAAAAAATTAATTGTATTTACAAATCATTTTTTTCTGCTAGCCACACATGATTTATGTATTTTGTGCGAACATCGGGAAATACGCGGACAATGAGACTATTACTTCTGTCCATTCACTTTTCTTATATCTTGAAAAGACAATGCCACGGCGACATTAACCAACAACAGTCGCAGATAAAAGCACTCAATCTATCTTCGATTGAGCGGTGAATGCATCAACTGGTGTGCCTTGCTTTCGGATCATCCATTCTTTTGCATGATTCCATGTTAAATAGCTGGCACTTTGGAACAGAGTATCGTACGTGCAAAGGTGCCGAAAGTATCCACACGATTACGCAACTGAAAAAATTCAGTGTGTGTACTTCTTGGTGGAATCTTTGCACACTGAGAATATGTGCTGACAAATTTCAATAGGGATTTATCATTTGCCGCAGTATAAAAAATTGTTTTTTTTATCATCCAAACGAATGCATTTGAAAGCATGAGTTGAATATCCGAACGGACTTCAAGAACTGATTTGTATATGTTTTCATACCTTTGAGCAGGCTATTAAATAGTTATGGTCAAAAGAGTCCATACCAAATTTTAATCCCGTGACTCCTATAGCTTTCAAAATATAATATATTTCGTTCGTATTGGCGTGCAACGTCTCACTTTGGGGTATAAAATATATACTACGACTTATTCTCAGAACTACCGAACACATACAAAATTTAATATTTTATAGCTTTCAAGATATAACATTATTATTAATTACTTTGTGTGGGAGGTACCCCTTCCCACGGTCCTATTCTAACGATATTTTGAATAACTTTGCATCTTGCTCTTAGAAGGTTCCATACCAAATCTGAGCACTCTGTCTCCTAAAGCTTTCAAGATAAAAGATACTTTGTTCGTGTAGGCGTCGCATAACCTATTCGCAGACCTGTCGAGTACACATACCAAATTTCATAAAATCAGTCAAGCTGTTTCGGAAGACTTCAATTACGAACACCATGACACGCAAATTTTATATATATAAACATTCAGACATCTATGACAAAGAAAAAAACGAATTGTTTTTCAAAACTTTTAATGCATATAACAAATTATTTAGTAAAACTAAATCAAAATTGATAAATGATGAAAAGTCGAATAATGTGTAACAAATTAACTGCGATGGTGACGGAACCAATATATACCCGAAAGAATGTGTTGGCACAAAAAAAAACAACGTACTCGTCCTATAACTTGAGAAAAGTGTATGGTGAAAACAGACATATCCCGTAAATGTTTACATATTCACATTGTCTTTTGTCAATTCAATTGGGAATCAGTTTAATATTATAGTAAATAGCACTGAAGTAGTTCGATGTGGTTGGATCGAGAACTTATCAAATAGTTTACGTATAACGTAAATTTTTCAATCTAATAATACCCCCAAGCCACTCTGGAACCAGTCTCGTAACTATAGTTAGATATTAACCTAAGCTTAACAATTGTCTATACTTTTAAATTACTACCCTGTGGTAGCGTGGATAGTGTGAAAGCCTGTCATGATGGAGGTTGTTGGTTCGAACCCCAAAAAAATCTGCTTAAAAAATATAACTGCATTTGTAACAATAAAAAATGTTCATTGTTACAGTTGAGTGTCGGAATTAAATTTTTAAATCCGTCGTTAAGCAGCTCTGGGTCGGGGAACATCTCTCGCGTCATCGTAATTATTTCTTAAGTGCGGTCAGGCTTGTGTGTGTTGTTTGGCCTTCGAGAGTTTTTCGTCTCGCTCGCACTGGTTGACTGATCTGCCACGGATAACCGTATAATCTTGCGGTTTTTTGTGAAATTTCTTTAACAACCACGTTGCCTACTTCCTATGTGAAGGCATAGGTCGTGTACAGTCAGTCACAAGACCTTTTAAAATACTGTTAATGCCATCTTGGGCATATGGTCTACGTTACTGCGCCCATATTTGTGCAACACCATATTATGCAAATTTACTTTGCATTAATATGTTTAATAAATAAATAAATAAATAAAATAAAATTTTTAAATCATTTATATTATTCTACATCGTTTAGGTCCCTATGAGGTTAGGTAAGGTTAGATTAGCAGGTTGCTGGTAAGGATAGAAAGTGAGAGTTCAGCTCACTTGAGTCCATTATGATGATCCCTTTGTGCTGCCTGTGAGTTGAGAGAACAGAGAGAGAGAGACAGCGAGAGAGAAGACGAGGGGTGGGTGAGAAGGGTAGAATTAGAAAAGAGATAGAAGATTGTTCAAGAGGGGTGTGAGTTGAGTTGAGAGTGGGTCAAGAAATTTGGCTTTGTGAGGGGGGAGGGGGTCAGTGATTATACCAACCACTATTCCTAATAAAGAGGCTTAGATTTTTTAGCACAATTTCCGGATAAGTTTGTGAAGGAGGTGCAGATGGAGATCCTTCATGGCAGGACAAAGACATAGGAGATGCTGGATACTTTCTTCCTCGTCATTGCAACTGTGACAGTAGTCATTATGCGGCAGTCCCATACGTTAAGCATGGGTTCCGAAGGTACAGTGACCAGTCAAAGTGGCCACTATATTTCTCAAATGCTTTCTATTAAAGTTCATGATGTTTTTCGTTCTACGAGAGTCCAGTCGAGGCCAGAGGGTTCTCGCTATTGCATGGGTGGACTCAGTGCACTATCTGATTTGAGCTACTTCTAGAAAGAAACCATCAAAACGTCTCCAGCAGGATGAGAGTGGGAGTCCACAAAGATTGTCGATATTGACCTCTCTTAGTAGAATTCCCCTCTTTGCTAGTTCATCCGCAACTATATTTCCTGAAATAGTCCCGTCTCCATGTACCCAGCTTAACGAGATGTTTCAGTGCTGCGCAAGTCCATCCAAGGCTTTTTGACATTCTTGGACAAGAAAAGATGTGGTTCACACCCTAATGAGGGACATAATATCAGATTTGCTGTCAGTTACAATATTGATATCTCTATTGTAAGTCCGATGGAACCTTAGCCAGTGTGTGGCATTTTTAATAGCAAATAACTCTGCCTGTACTATACTTCATTCATTCATTCAGGAGTCTAAATGTCATTTGAATTCCGTATTCTGGAATGAAAACGCCTCCTCCAACTCTTCCCCCTTTTTTGAGCTGTCCGTGAAAACCTGTATGGCTCCGTTCTGTGGGTAAAACTCTTCTGTCAATGAAAATTGGAAGTTCCCATTGAAGTTCCCATCAGATTTGCTGTCAGTTACAATATTGATATCTCTATTGTAAGTCCGATGGAACCTTAGCCAGTGTGTGGCATTTTTAATAGCAGATAACTCTGCCTGTACTATAATTCATTCATTCGGGAGTCTAAAAGTCATTTGAATTCCGTATTCTGGAATGAAAACGCCTCCTCCAACTCTTCCTCCTTTTTTGAGCTGTCCGTGAAAACCTGTATGGCTCCGTTCTGTGGGTAAAACTCTTCTGTCAATTTTTTTTTTTTTTTTTTTTAATACATATATTTATTTATTGTATCTTCAAATATGAACTAACAATAAGTGATCAAATCTTAAAGCTAAAATATAATTGTTTAGCCCGACCAGTGTCGGCCAAAACTTAGTGATAATTTAAATAATACAAATTAGTGATAATCAAAAAGGAAAATTAAATGTATTTTCAAGCATTCCCATCTAGAGTGCTGAGTATAAGAGCCCTTGTGTCTCTCTTTTTTAGGCGGATGTGACCATTAAAATTCAAAATATTACGAGCAAGCGGATTAGGATGTGACTCGAGTTTTGTTAAGTATTTGCCTGCGTATCTTGCAATTTCTTCAGTCACTAGTGGCATTCTTAAATCACGATGCAAATTTGAATTCTTAATATACCATGGAGCAGATGTTATTAACCTTAAAATTTAGTTTTGCCTTCGTTGGATTCTCTCTACATTGGAGGCTGAAGCAGTGCCCCATAACTGGATACCGTAACACCATATTGGCTTTAAAAGCGACTTGTATAATAAAAGTTTACAGTCCAGGCTAAGTATTAAATTTCTGCCAATCAACCAATGAATTTGAGATAACTTAAGTTTCATCTGAGTTAGCTTAAAGTCAATATGATGTTTCCATGTAAGTCTTCGATCAAGGTGTATACCAAGGTATTTCACTTGGGAATGTTGAGGAATATTTTGATTGTTGATTCGAATGGGGGAACAAGTATCTCTTCTTAGGGTAAACGTTGTATGGACACACTTTTGTTCATTGACTTTAATTCTCCATAAGTTCAACCAGATTTCCAACTGTGTAATATGTTCTTGAAGATATCGGGAAGCCTCGTGCGGGTTTTTGTGCATACTAAGGTAGGCTGTATCATCGGCAAACGTAGATGCATGGATATTGCTGCTCACAGGCATATCACAAGTATAAATCAAATACAAAACTGGCCCCAGTATGCTCCCCTGTGGCACACCGGATGATATAGATTGGGACAGACTCATGAATTCTCCTTCCACAATCGTAAACTTTTGGGTAGTTATGTAGCTTTCTAATAAATTCAGAAAATTTATTGGTAAATATGATTTTAATTTTAAAATAAGGCCTTCATGCCACACTTTATCAAAAGCCTGAGAAACGTCAATAAACAGGGCAGAACAATACATTTTTTCTTCAAAAGTTCTTCTTATAAGTTGCACCAATCTATGAGTTTGTTCAATGGTGCTATGCTGACTTCTAAAACCAAATTGATGGTCTGGGATGCACCCACTATCAGTTAAAATTGGGGACAATTTTGTCATGAGCAGCTTTTCGAAGAGTTTTGACATTGTTGATAGCAGACTTATTGGCCTGTATGACTCAGCCTTGGTAAGGTCTTTGCCCGGCTTTGGAATCATTTTGACCTTCGCAAGCTTCCAGCTTTGTGGATAATACTCCAGTCGTAAAATGGCGTTAAAAATAAATAACAGGATTCTAATTGCAATATGGGGCAAGTTTATCAGCATATTGTTACTTATTCCATCAATACCTGGAGCTTTCTTCGGGTTGAGTTCAGCAATTAGTTTCTGAACATCACGCGTCTTAAATTTTATGGGTCGAGGGGGTAGCGCAACTACACTTGGTAAATCAACAACACCAGTACATGTGTTTGGGCTAAATACGGATTTTAAATGCCCAACAAATATGTTACCTTTTTCAGTATCGCTTCTGGCCCAACCTCCGGTAGAAGTGCGAAGAGGTGGTCTATATTCAACGGGTGTTTTAAGCTTTCTAGCAGCTCGCAAGGAGTAATTAGATGCAGGTGTGGCATCAAGATTTTCCAGATAATTTTTAAGACATACAGTTTTTTCATATGCCAGCAGCTCTTGGAGTCGTCTAGTGCACTCTTTAAATCTAATTTTATTTTAAGTGATCTGTGCTGTTGCCATTCCCTTCTAGCTGTCCTTTTTTCACGTAAAAGACGTTCAATGTCTGTAGAATAAATTCTATTAAACCCAGTCTGCGGATGGGAAGTAGTGGCATGTTCAGCAGCCTGTTTAATATTTTCGTTAAGATTTTCAATGTTAGATTCAATATCACCTGGTGTTCTTAGGTTAAAATTTTCCGTACAATGGCTACTGAGGTATTTTTTGAACCCCAGCCAATTAACACGGTTGATCATCTTTACATATGGGACAGGGAAGTCACTTCTTAGTGGGCTACAAATTGTAACAATCGTGGGAGAGTGATCGGAGGAGAGATCTACAGAAGCTTCAACATGAATTAATTCCTACCGATATTTTTCATGACTCCAAAATCTATAACATCCGGAATTTTTTGTATGTCCGTAGGCCAGTAAGTGGGCTCCCCACTTGAAATGACGTCCAAGCACATTTTTGAAATTGTGTTGAACAACGCTCGTCCTCTAGGTGTGATAAGACGCGAACCCCAGAACGTTTGTTGGGCATTATAGTCTCCAGCTGCTACGAAACAAGGGCCAAGAGATTTGTAGAAATCCTCGTATTGATCCTCAGTAATTGCGAATCTAGGAGGGGAGTAAATTGATGATATGACAAAATTTGTGCAAAAATTTTCGATACAAATATTCGTTGCTTGTAGATGTTCTTCACAAATGTTATCAAGGACATAGTGTTTGAGTCTTGACTTAATTAGAATTGCTGACCCACCGCATGCTCTCCCCCTCGGGTCCTTTGAATCATATAGAGTGTAACCATTTATTTTAAATAAGCTCCTTGAAGTCAAATGAGTCTCAGAGACCAACATTATATCAATATTTTTTTCCATGAGGAAGTGCTCAAGTTCATTTTTATGCTGGCGAATGCCGTTTGCGTTCCAGAAACATATTTTTAACATGTTCATGGTTTGTTAACTAATGCTTGAAGCAGTGTATTCTGCATTCGCAGCATTTCTTGTATCATGCTAGTCATATTTGTTGTAAAGTTGTTTATAGTTAGCACCAGATTCTCAATAGTAGCTTCAAGGCGACTAAAGTTAAAGCCTGAGTTTGCATTCGCTGAATTATTTTGCGGTGAAACATTTTGTGAGAGACTAGAACTAGCCTTAGCAGCATCGGCATACGATACACGTGAAGTAACTGGTTGGCTCACTGGAGCAAAAGTGGCGGAGTACGCGTTTAATGGTTGGGTTAGAGATAACTTAGGTTTTTGACTCATAGTCTGTTTAACAAAAGAATATACAGGGCATCCTCTATAGTTAGCGGTGTGATTACCTCCACAATTACTACATTTTTTTTCTGCTTGTTCTTTTGGCTTAGTGCAGCTAGCAGTACCATGCAATTCACCGCAGATAACACAAACTGTAGGTAAATTGCAGTAAGTTTTTGTATGGCCATATTCTTGGCAATTATGGCACTGTACAGGAACTGAACGCTTACGTGGCTCTTCAACTGTGATTTTTCGGTTTAACAGAAACTTTACGCTATAAGTTGGATGGGTTTCATTTTTTTCAATTGTATGTCATTCGGCTCCAGTTCAATGCAAAATAGGGGTTGGGCGACCTTTTCTCTGTTAATTATATTAGTAACATTTTTTACCTTAAATCCTTGGTCTAGAAGTGCACATTTTACTTCTAAGGGCTCAACATATGAATCTATGCCCTTTAGTACTATCTGTAGGCCTTTAGCACTCTTAAGTTGGTATGTGTAAAAGTTTGTTTTATTTTTTTCAAAATCATTTACAATTTTTCGGAAATTGTTTTAATCATATATTTGGATTTTAATTTCATCAATATTACCTCGTTTATTTGGAAGTACGTGAAAAGTATTTTCACCAATTGTCGACAGTAGTTTTATTAGAAGCGCGTTAGAATTTTTTCCCTCACATATATAGTTGGTGGCTTAAAAGACTTTTGAGATGATGAAGCGGCCTTGTCGTTATCGTCTTGCAATAATGAAAAACGATTTTGGCGATTCATGGATGATGCGCTGTTATCCCTAGACATCTTTGGAACAGATGAAATTTTAGAAGAATTCGGGCTTCGCCCACGCTTTACCACGGTTATATATCTGTCCATTCCAACTTGTACCTTTGGTTTTGAGCTACTGTTATCTGTAGTGACAACTTGGTTAGGTGATGAACAGCCCGAAGCGAATGATTTCAATGGCTTAACTGACGAAGTACTAGGCAACTGTAATGTTAAAGAATCACTATTAGGCATTGGACAAATCGAAGTTGAACGCTGTCGAAAAAGTGGATTTGTTGTTAGAAAAAGTGTATTATCAGATTTTGTATTTTTATTAAGAGCTTCCGAACTCACAGTAAGTCTGTCATCAGGTTTTTTATTTTTATTGTTATCATTATGAGCATCAGAACTCACAGTAAAATAGGCATTTCTGCCGTTATAACTCACTTCACATTTATTTGTTTTTGAGGTACTCATATAGAGTATTCCTCAAGGGTACTTTTGTTTGTTTGTTTGTTTTTTTTTATTACGGTTTTTTTGTTTTTGTTATTTATGATTATGCAAAAAAATATTAACAAAGCAATTACAGCTTATTTATCAAAGATAATAATATGTATTACGAATATTTTCTTTTATATGATTTTTTTGTTAAGTATGTATGTAAAAAAAAACTCCGCTATGACGTTAGTTCACTATGAAGGTACAACGAGAAAATCCAATCTTCTGTCAATGAAAATTGGAAGTTCCCATTGAAGTAGGGTTTCGGAGTTTAGTAGTCTATCAGATCCCGTATGTTTTTCACTACGCCTAAAATATTTGCATAACCCCAAAGTCAGGGTTAAGTCCACCACCCAACATAGCGAAGAGCGCTTTAGTTGGTGTTGATCTTAAAGCACTTGTTATAATAAGTGCCATTTTAAGGAGAATTCTCTCTATTCGGGACTGATTACTTGCTGAGTCGAGTGCTTTCCACCAGACCAAAGTTCTATAAAATAATATAATACATCTCTAGTGTCCAACCGACTCCCTTAGGATTTATTCCCCATGTAGGACCGATTGCATTCCTACAGATGTACGTTGCTGTTGTGGCTTTCATTACTCTTGCCTGAAGATTTTCGTTCCAGGAAAGCTTACTATCGAGGATAACACCCAGATATTTGACTTTATCCGACAGGGTGAGGGTAATGCCATTTAGCTTTGGGTGGTTGAAGTTGGGAATTTTGTATCTCCTGGAAAAGAGAACTAGTTCCATTTTTTCCGGGTTGACACTGAGGCCACTCCATGAGCACCAAGCACTAACTTCTTTTAGTGCATTTTCTAGTCTCTGTGATATAGTATCCAGGTGGAACCCTGATATTGCAATTGCCACATTATCCGCGTATGCAACTGTTTTAATATTCATGGATTCCAATTTCTGGAGCAGATTATTAGAAGTGATTATTCTGCATAGTAGCAGATTTTCAATATGCTGCTAAGTCTCCCGTTCGAACCCCAGCTCTCTATGAGACTGAATGATTGCCGACGCGTCAATATTATTAAAGGCACCTTCGATATCCATGAAGGCCACCATTGTATAATTTTAATGCTCGAGTGATTTTTCTATGCATCTTACAAGTGAGTGTAAGGCGGTCTCAACCAATTTGCCCTTGGTATATGCGTGATGAGAAGCCGAAAGTTGAGAGTTATCAATGATTGTTCTACTATGGATATCCATTGTTCTCTCAAGGGTTTTCAGAACAAAGAAAGTTAGGCTAATAGGTCTAAAATCCTTCGTCTTGGTATGTGATGCCTTTCCTCCTTTGGGTATAAAGATCACATTACATTCAGTCCATGCAGTGCATGCCTTGAATATTACAAGTAACCATGGGATTACAAGATCGGCATTACGTTGCAGATTCGCGGGAATGATACCATCCGGACCTGGAGATTTAAATAGATGGAAGCTTTTCAGAGCAAAGTCCATTTTTTCCACAGTAATGTCTATGGATATTTGTGTCTGGGCATGGGAGGGGTATGTTCGTCGAATATTTTCACAGGGTTGACAGCCCGAAAAATGGCTGTTCATTAGGACTTCTAGAGATTCATTACTACTCTTTGTCCAGTTTCCGTCGTTATCCTGGATGAGGCTGGGCATTGTGGGTTTCTTTGCTAGGATTTTACACAGTCTACAAGTCTCGGAGTAGGATTCTACTTTATTACAGAAATCTCTCCAAGTTTTGCATTTAGTGTTCCTGACTTCGTTTTTAAATTTGTTTAAGTAGCTTCTTTGAACGCATTTGTTAGCAATTAAGTTTGTGAGGACTTGGCTCTGTACCTCCCACTTTGCTTTGCGTCTACTAACGTATAATTTTGTACTCCTATTCGAAATGCTAATTGAAAATGTTATATGGCGATGATCTGAGAATGAGCAATCCGAGAAGACCCTCCATTCCCGAACCAAGTGAGCATGCCTCGAGTTGACTAGAGTTATGTTCAATACCTCTTGCCTATTGAAGACTACGAAAGTCGGTTCTGAACCTTGATTCAGTACTACCAGATTGTTATCAATTATAAAATCAAAAATGGACTCATCTCTATCATTCGTATCTGAGCTGCCCCAGATCTGATAATGCGCGTTTGCGTCAGTGCCTATTATAATAGGAATACCGTACGTCTGCGCTTCTCTCGCTGCCTTTTGGACCAGAGTGCTAGGTGGGGGGTTCATATGGTCATGGGCCATGTAGCATGAGAGCAGCAACCATACTGTGGATTTTTCCGTCTCCCATGACACAGCTTTTGCGACTTCCTCACTGAAATTACATAGAATTAAGACCTGTAAGCTGGTTTTCACCATGATATAGGATCGAATGTTCTTATCATTGTTACTTGATCTATGTATATACAGTAATCTGCATCCCTTTGCGCTAAGTCCAAGAATTTTTCCATTGAAAGTCCATGGTTCTTAGATAAGCGCAATATCCACACCTCCTTCTAGAATTTGGCTGGTTAATGCTGCTAAAGCTGCTTTTGAAAGATGACGGTTAATTTGTGTCATCCTCGCCATTCTCAAATATCAGAATCATAGATGACGACGATATCATCCCGGTTTATGCGAAATTTGATGCCCATAAACTCGTAGTACACCAGATCTTGTTTATCCCGGAGTAGTATCAGCGGTTCCTTGTTAAGGACCACGATCGCCTTCTTACGAGCACTAACCGGTTCGAAAGCCTTTATTACCTTCCAGTCATTAGTCGGTAGGTTCAGATTTCCTTTCCGGAAGGAATGACAGCAATGACAGCAATGACAGCAATTGCTCTCGGCCTGCAAAGTATTTCGCTGACTGTGACCAAATCCAGTCTTGCACCGGGCCACACTTCCTCTAGATATTGAATTATATTTTTTAATTTGGACGCCGATAGGTCGGCCATGCAGGAGACTAGTTTTACATGTCCCTGAAACCAGCCTGCGTCCAAGAATTAAGGCGAATGCCCTTGATTCATTTCACTGTCTTGTAGGTAGTTGTCCCCACTTGTCGAAATCAATTGCTCCGTCTCAGTTACTGTGGGCAAGAACAGCCGTTACCAGCGAATTTCTTGGAACCTCACTGTAAGGTTTGTTTATAGCCTTAGAGTCTACCTGCTTTTGCCGCTTGCTAGATGGTTGCGCCCTTAGCTGCGACGAAGGTTCCTCCCCTGATTTCCAAGCACTTAATTTGGCTGCAGCAGATGTGCTTGGACTGAAGTCCAAGGACGCGCTGCGAGTTAACCTTGCCTTTTCTGACGGAATGGCAAGGTTTGGTTTTATTTTTTTTAAATGTTGTTCTCAATTTCGTTCCCAAGAGTATGCGCGTAAGAGGTTGGACCACATATACAGGGATGGCATACATGGGATGGGAAAAAACGTTTTAACCGACCCGTGCCTTAGCGTCGGCGTGGAGCTGTTAACGACTAGTCTTCTTTAACCACTAACTAGCCATTCAGGTTCTCGGCACTGCTACCATCATCCTTAACCTTACAAGTGGTTTAGTTTTGGTCCATGGGGTCCATGCGTAGCGAAAACTTAAACCATAAGAAAGGAGCTACATCATGAATTCCAAGATAGATTCATGACCTCCTATAGGAGTATCATGTAATCTTCTTATAATTCATTAGCAGTAACAACCCTACACGATCTCTTTCAGAGTTGGAAGGTAGAACATGTAAAATAGCATCTCCCCACTACAATCACATACATGGGTGGAATGTTTCTCGTGATCAGGAGTCTCCTTTAGTGCATACCTCTCCCTTGGTTCTCCCAACCCTGGTGCCTGTTTATCAGAGCACACAGTTGTCGCTGAGATACCAGGGGTGAATTTTTACCAGCACGTAGCCTGCCCATAACAACGATCCTACGATTTTCTGAAAACAAATCCCGCAAATTCGTCCCAGACCCGAGACATGACAGCAACATAAATGACCACTCGTGCAGTGTATCAGAATGATTGCTGATAGTGTCCTTCCCCTATCCGCCGCCTGGAGACGCACCCGGCAGGAGACTACTACTCTTACAGCATAGCTAGGTGCTAAACTAGCGCTGTTGTTCTCGTCCGTATGAGGTAGTTCAGTGACAAATTACAAGGTGTATATGAAGTATCAATTGATCCCCTCCTAGGCAATTCTCATGTAAAAGTGACTGATCCGCTTCATAGGAAGTGTTAGAACTTGAACTAGTTCCTACCACTTGGAGACCGGTCACGTGACTAGTCTTGTGTCAATTCCATTTCCTGCAGGGAATAAACAAACACAGACCAAAACATCATTACAGTTATTTTTACGAAAGAGCCAAGGTGCTAACATAAAGATGTTTTTAAAACTTTTAAAATCATTATTTGTTTTATAAAAATTCCCTGAAGATGATCAACAGTGTTGATCAAAATATTGGAAAATAAAAACAAAAATAAATAAATTATTTAATGAAAATGTAATTTTTTCAATTGATAAATGGACCTCAAGCTGAACAAAGTTATTTAATAACAAGTAAGAGTGCTATATTCGGCTGTGCCGAATTTTATATACCCTTTACCAAAGTGCGTTTATGTAGTATAGAGATACAGACATAGGCACAGAGATATGTAGGTACATATTCATTTTGTGAAAAAATTCATACTTTTTTTTAGTGCAATTTTTAGGTTTTTGACATTATGTTTAATTTGGTGCTTTTTAAATTTTGGCGATTTTTTTTCATATATGCAATTTTTTTTTTGGTTTTGGCGATTTTTTTCGGTTTTTGGCGTTTTTTAAATTTTGGCGATTTTTTTTCGTTTTGGCGATTATTTTGATTTTGACGATTTTTTTCATTTAGGCGATTTTTTTATTTTTTGGCGATTTTTTTTCATATAGGCAATTTGTTTTTTGTTTTGGTGATTTTTTCGTTTTTTGGAGTTTTTATTTCTTTTTGATAATTTTTTTTCTCGTTTTGGCGATTTTTTCGGTTTTTGGCGTTTTTTAATTTTGGCGATTTTTTTTCGTTTTGGCAGATTTTTTTTGATTTTGCCGATTTTTTTTTCATTTAAGCGATTTTTTTAATTTTGAAAATTTTTTTTCATATAGACAATTTTTTTTTTGTTTTGGCGATTTTTTCCGGTTTTTGGCGTTTTATTTTTTAATTTTGGCGACTTATTTTCGTTTTGGCGATTTTTTGGATTTTGGCGATTTTTTTTTCATTTAGGCGATTCATATAAGCATTTTTTTGTTTTCGCGATTTTTGCGGATTTTTGTCATTGTGGGATTTTTTTTTTGTTTTGACACTATTTTCTCGTTTTGGCGATTTTTTTCGGTTTTTAGCGTTTTTTTAATTTTTGGCGATTTTTTTTCGTTTTGCCGATTTTTTTCATATAAGCGATTTTTTTAATTTTTGGCGATTTTTTTTCATATAGGCAATTTTTTTTTGATTTGGCGATTTTATTTCGGTTTATGGCGTTTTTTTAATTTTGGCGATTTATTTTCGTTTTGGCGATTTTTTTGGATTTTGGCGATTTTTTTTCATTTAGGTGATTTTTTTTAATCTTTGGCGATTTTTGTTCACATAAGCATTTTTTTTTTGTTTTGGCGATTTATTTTGGTTTTTGGCGTTTTTTTTAATTTTAGCGTTTTTTTTTCATTTTGGCGATTTTTTTTTTGTTTTGGCGATTTTTTTAAATGTTTGGCGATTTTATAATTTTCGGATTTTTTAGTTTGACCGTTTTTGAAAATTTCAAGAGTTTAACTCTTACGGTTTCAAAGATATAGCAGGTTGTCAAAATTACATAGTCAAAATTGCATTAACTGATGGACCACCCTTTAATTTAAATTTTTTTAATTTTAGTGTTAATTGTTGTAGCCTATATAAAAATACACTTATTTTACAAATTTCAAGTGTCAATATACATATGTACACACATAATACAATTGTATGTATATTACATGGGATTTTAAAAGTTTTCGTCACTCATTTTGGAACACCCTTTAATTTTTAGCTTTTATATATTTGTTGTTGTAGCGACTAAAGTTCTACATACACTGTCCAAATTTCAGACCCGTAGCTTTTACCGTTCCTGAGAAAATAGCCTTCTTCCTAAAACATGAAATATGTTTAATTATTAGGAAAAAAGTTAAAGTTTTCCAACCCTGGAAACGTTTTTTAATTTGTTAAGTTTTTAAAATTTTTTTTTGATTATAAATCCCAATTTTAATCATACCGAAGTATAAAATAAGTTAATTTAATAAAAAAGTAATAAAAACTTGTTTTCGGTAGTTCATTTCTATGGGTAAATTGAGTTTGAGTTTTCCAGCTCTGAAACCGTCAGCTCGATTTTGCTGATTTTCAATAGCAAAATTTTTCGGAAAATTTCTGACACACCAGTCCAAGAACGAAGTCTCTAGCTCTTCTGGGAGCTTGGGAAAACCGATTTCACGTACAGACAGACGGACAGACGGACATCGCTTGTTCGTCTTCCCTATGCATAAGGATCCAGAATATATATACTTTATGTGTCGCTTATTAATATTGTAGAAATTACAAACGGAATGACATTTTTTGGTAAAGGGTATAATTAGTAAAATAAAGGTTTACTATATACACAATAAAAAATACCTTTTTTCAGAAGCCTAGTTAAGGACATACAAAAACCGTTTCCAAAGATTTTGAAACACCCTCAAAAATTCAAGTTACTTTGAAAAAATAAAACATTTTGAGGTGGGTCGTAGTACTTTAGTACTCACACATTTTTAGACCAATATACAAATTTTGCATAAAAAACGAAATATTATTTGTTTCAATCGATTTATATTTGCAAAAAGTTCTAAGCTTTTTATAAAGTACAAATTTTGCGATTGAAGACTTTTTTGATAAGCTATTTCACACAAATAACAGTGCTCTGCTTTTTGGAATATTTTATGGTACCAAATTATTGAGAAAGAAAATGGCAATGGATGGATTTTAAACTCTTCAGACTTAATTTTCTTAAGGACACTGGAAAAGCTTGTACAAGATTTTTCGGGTTCATACCATTTGCTAGAAATATATGAACAGTCAAAAGCATTAATAGGAAAAGGATCTAAAAGTGGGTTAAAAATACATTATACACCGATTGCGAATGTAAAATAGTTTGAAACTCGTTAAGATATATTCAATTTTGCAGCTTATGCAAACTGGCATGAAGGTTTTTGTTTCAAGTATATACAAAAAAGTTTCAAGTATATACAAAAAAATAACTGTAAGATTACAAAAAGAAAGCACTTTGCATAATTAAGTTTATGGATTTGTTTTTTTCGTTAATTGTCTTTTTATTCATATACTTTGCGGTGGAGGAGAAAATGCTAAAAAAAGGGTGTTAATGAAAACTTGAATAACTTTTACTATTTTTACCCGATTTCAAAAACATAAAACATATTTCGTTAAAACCAAAATTTGCTTTATGGTATATTTATAAGCGTTCATATCAAAATTAGCAATGCAAAGCTACTAAAATTAAAAAAGTTAATAAATTTCATTATTATTTTTTGGATATTCTTAACAAAAACAATACTTTAAACTCACAAAAATATCAAAATATGAACATTGTTTTAAGCGTAATTAGTTTTGTTCCTAAAAACATAAAAAAAATTAGACTTAACAAAAACTGACTTCGTTACAGTTCCATAAGTTGACGAACATCACCGAAAACAGTATTTTCAAAATAACTTCTGAACTTGAGGCTGTTTCTGAAATTTTTTGACACAATTTGTAATGTACTCAACAAGACCTACAACACACGCTAGGCCGTTTTCCAAGTTTTTGTTTAGTACAACACCGTATTATTAATACAGTAATTAAGAACGATTTTCTTCTACTCCGTATTTTATTGCATATTTCAGCAAAAGATAACATGTTCTTGGTCAAGTTCAAAATTGTTTGCAAATTCTAATGAATTGTGTCAATTTATAATTATTTATAAATCACCAAATTGAAGAGAAAATCGTCCAGTCATAGACATTTTATTTTTGGAATTCAAAATTTTAAAAACTATGATAAATCGTGGGATCAACATATAATACTCTCGCAGATAATCAGCCATTTTAGAGAGGTTTGCCATTTAACCATGCGTCCATCGATTGAGGAATTGAGTGATTGAAATATGATCAGTTCTTTTAGTGGATGGGAATAGGTTAAAAAAATATGGATATGCTTATAGCAAATTGTACGAGTATATAAAAAATATAAACTAAAATTTCAGTGCCACTGTGTACTTTGATGAAAAATTTAAAGGAAGGACAATTTAGCATCAAGCATGTTTCAGTTAATCACATATTTACATAAATACATGAGTATGTTTGTGTTTGGTAGAAAAAACTTTAATGTTTCCGTATTGAATTTGCTCTTACTTAAAAACACGTAAAATAAAAAATAGAAAAATAAAATAAGAAAGGAAGGCAAATATACGCTGCCAGAAAAGAATTTCAACTGTAAACGAAAGTCACAACACAAGAAGCGTAAACGTTTGTAAAATAAATTAAAACTTTAGTTGGTTTAAAAGAACTATAAGAGGCCTTGTTGACTCAATACATTCAATTCAATACATCAAAGAAAGTTTTAAATCTTAAGAGGAAATTGTTAATGCTCTAAATCTAATAATCTCTTAAATAATGTTTGCAACTGGTCCTGGGGTTTCTGTCTTGTTTTATTGTTATAAATTGAATAAGCATGCAAATCACATCAAATTAAAAACAAGAAGAATAAATTTTGATTTTCTTCTGATTACTAAACGGACTTAAGCCGCTGAATTAGAGTTTCTACGCTGGAAAAAAATCTTGGGAATTCATGGGAATTATTTTTTTTCAAATCCCGGGAATATAATATTTACGTTTTTGGAGTTAGCTTTCATACATTTGGTGTTCGTTGCTTCATTAAAGGTATTCACGTCAAAAGTTGCACTGTTGCGGAAAAGCAAAATACATTTTCAAAATATATAACAACAACCACATAGAAAATTATTTTTCGCAAGTGATGCAAAATTGACAGGGTCTGAGTAAGTGCAAGATTATCGGGAGAAATCTTGAAAAGTTGTTCAACTTTTTATGGCATTCAAAAAAAATAGACAAAAGGTACTTAGAAAATCAACCATACACCAAATTACAACGTAGAAATGCGTTGAAGATATTTTCAATACAAATAAATTAATTAAAAAACTATAAAATTAAAAATTTTAAAAATTCTTAGCTAGTAATTATAAAGTAATCTTCAAAATCGATTTTAAGATAATAAATACATAATTTTTTATTTTCAAAGACCTATGGCTCAATCTGTTATTACAACTTTCTTAAATAATACCAATATTATTAATATTGATATTTTTATTACTGAGTTCATTACAGAATTAATCAATAAACTTCTAACACTTTGTTTCAGCATTTTAACAATTAAGAAACATACAAGTACAATATATATATACATATATGCACACATTGTGTTGCTTTATAGACAACTAAACAAAATGGGTTGCTCACGTCAGAAAGTGCAATAATGCATTTTGCATAAGTTGCAAGAGTTGACATGATTACCTGTATTACTTAAAAATACAAATCTGTAAGCAGAGATTAACTGCACGTATCCACGCGCAATAATTATTTCCGAACATAAGCAATAACGTCGGCAGAATAATAGTACAAAAATTTTCATGTGCAAGCTTATGTTCTAAGCTATAGAACACGCATTGTGGAATTGGACATACACCCAGCAAAAATAGAGACTCCAAAAAAGTAATGAAAATGTAGAGTTTGCGATCTGGAAGTAGTGAAAATTTCGATCCGATCTAATGATTTTTACATAGGGTTGTCATTGCAAGAAGTTCTCTTTTTCGATGCCTGGTCACCGAATTGGAAGCGATATTAAGAAAAATTTCCTTTTTTTGTTTCTATGATAATATTTTCATCTAGGAAAACTGGTAAATAGTTGCCTTTTTTAACAATTCGTTTCTTTTTATACAAATTTAAACCCGAAACAGTGTTTTCATGTAAATTTAAGCAAATAACTTTTAAATTTTAGACTAAAAATAATTCATAAATTTCTTTAAAAAAATAATTTTTTTTTTAATTCTGGTGAGTATTTTCTAACACTATGGAGGAGTTACAAGGTTTTGTATGACTAAAATAAGCTTCTACATGGTTTTGTGCTCACTCTCGGCAAATTAAACATATTGATTTCTTGGAAGCAATGAAAATGTACTAGAATGACTTCCATTTTTTTTCACTGGGCATATATTAAAACAATTCACTGTATATGGATTTATGTGTTTTGGTTTTATTTTAATTTATTTAATTTTATATAAAACTTATTTATTTATATTCCTTTTATTTTACATTAAAAATTCTGTATTTTTAATCCAGCCACAAGTTTATTATATGTATGTATTTAATTCACACAAGCAACAAATGTCTATGCAATTTGACAGCTTATGTTCAACATTATTTCTTCGAAATAAGTTTGAACAACTATTTCTCAATTTATTTGCAAATAAATATATATTCGGTCCACACGAGAATTTGACAGTTGAGAACATAATTATTTCCAAGTTTATTGCGCATGAAGACTCCCAGCAAGTTTGCCAAATTCTTTCAAAATAAAAAGTTTTATAGTATATAAATTGGTAGATGTAGATGGAATTTCCATCCATGCTATAACTCAAAGCATATGAATTTAATGCTTTTTTTTGTGTTTTTTAAATATATATTCATTTTCATCAAATGAACAAATAAAGTGGTTTTGTTTTTGATTTACATGTTCCATGTTTATTCATAAAATTATATTAGTTATTGAGGTCATTTAATTTAATTCATATGTTTTTGAAATTCCCGGGAATAGCACATTTTATTTCTCGATTCCCGGGAATTGGAAAAGTCCGGGAAATTAGAAAACCTATGCTGAATCAACATTTGTATCTTCATTTGGTAACCTGTCTGCAAATAAATATAACAAAATTTACACAAAAATATAGAGAGCTAAAAACGTAAAAAAGTAGCGAATTAGATACGAGTTTTTATTAATCATGCACTTGTTTGTTTTAAATGTATATAAATGTGCTTGCTTACAGCTAATGATTTTATTCGATACGAATTTTCGTTCGTCTATTTATGATGAAATAATTTTTTTTTTTTAATATTATTGTTGTTTTAAAAATCAATGAAAATTCTTGATCGTTTTCTGTAATCATGCAATAAAAAATAATCGGAGTACCCATATATCCCAGATACGAGTAATTAAAAGTAAGTCGGTGCGTTAGTGCCGCACGAATAGAGCACCACATTGATGCACATACTACATAAAACATCAAGAATTGTCAAAATTATATCGCTCAACAGTAAGACCTCTAACGCATTTTAAATTTAAATACTCTTGTGTGTCGTTACAATAGCTGCAAAACTATTTTTCCATTCTTCGTATTTATATTTAAATAAAATATTCTTCCAGCCCCAGCTACACTTGACTCTGTGACACATGTTATTGTTGATACAGCAACCGTGCGATGGGGTTGTGAAAGAAATAATGCAAAACAATATAAAAACGAATAATACAAAACTATGACTGAAGAATTTAACTGAAAGTGGCATATTTGAACATGACACCTTCTAGAAAAATAAATAAATAAATGCCATTTCTAATGTCATTTGTTGCTTTGAGTTTATCTCAAATACTTTTAAATATATATAATATAATAAAATAAAATTTATAATTTACTTAATTTTTTTTCAAATTAAAAATAAAATACGTCAAACACATTTGTCTTAAGTGTTTCTATTTCACTTCGCGCTATTTTTTTTTTAATTTTCACTCAAGTATAAATGAATCTCGAGCACGGTTGCCAGAAATGCAGATTTATCTGGATTTTGCAGATTTTTACCCTCCAAAAAGACGAAATCCAGATTTGAAGATTTTTGTCCTAAAAACGCAGATTTTTTAACTCCAATTATAGTGCATTTTTTTACTTACTCCTTTTTTTTAGTTACTACTTTTTGTTTTTTTATGTGTGAACGACTCACAGTTTAGAGAGTTAAAATTTTTGAACTTAGAAGAACATTTATATACATTTAAACAAAAAGAAGAAATAAATTTGGCAAGATCTGGAATAGAATATCTGATATAAAACAAGCTTATGATTATGATTAATTTGCTGCTCTAAGTAAAATTAAAATGTAATGTCTTTACCACATTCATTTCCAAATGTCGAAAGAATTTTGAGTCAAGTGAACTTGAATAAAACAAAATATCGAAGTCTTTTGGATTTTTATGCAACAAATTAAATCACATTTTGTATAATTTTTTATGTATTCGATTTCTTTTCTCATTAACTATGAATAATTTTTTGTTTGTTTGTTTTTTTATGCATTTCGTTTCTTCTAAATAAAGATGGTTTTTCCACACAAAAGTTTATTTTACAAAGTATAAAGTTTGTAGGAGAGAAGAAAAAAGAGATCTTATTCTATATTATTTTTTCTTTAACAAACTCATCAGTACACTTCAACCAATGTCGCAAAATCAAAGATGTTATCTTGTAAAAATTTTTGCTTGAACCTTTTAAGCTTTTTCTTCCGTATTCATAAAAAATAGTTTTGGTTTACAAAAGGTTTTCAAAACAAAATTTGTATGGACATTTGTTTGTTAAACGTTTTGTAACACATAATAATTTTTGTGAATATTACCTTTTGTGTTTGTGTACGTAATTCTTTAACACATTGGTAGTCGTTTTATAAACGTATGAAGTTTTTTGCCTTATTTCAAAATATTTTTGGTTGAATTTGCTGATAAGTTTCTTAAGCAGAAACGAAATGAACATTCTTCTAATATTAAAGGCTTCTATTCATAAAAAATTAAATGTCATTGAAAGTTATTTAACAAAAAATTTAAATAAAATACATATTAAGCCAAGTTTCAATTTAATGAAAAAATATTTAAATTACACATTTTCATCAATATTTATGTAAATATTTTAAATAATTGTTTTAAAAATAGCTTTGAAGATTTTTTGAAGATTTTAAAAATAAGATGCAGATTTTGAAGATTTTTTAGTAAAAAATTGTTAAATTTTGCAGATTTTAGCCTTAAAAATTCTGGCAACACTGATCTCGAGTCTTTTGTTAAGGTGTTTTGTACTCTATTGTATCTATTTTTGTAGTTCTTTCTTGGTTGTTTCTCGTTAGAAATAATTTTCACAAAGATGTGCTTAAATTTAGTGAAGCATTAATAATAAAGGGTCCGCCAGATAACTTTTTTTTTGAAAATGCTATAAAAAAAACTACTAAATATTTTCTCAAATTAATTTTTTTATTTGAAAGTACAATCCTTCCGGTTAATCCTACCGGTGCCCCAAATGCGATAATTTTGCTTGTTTACATACCCGCCAAAATCAAAATGAGCTTCATCTGAAAAGATAATTTTTTTTTTGGCAAAATTGGCATCTTCTGTAAGTCGATCGAAGGCCAACTTAGCGAAGCGAAGCTGATTTTATTCAGCACATAAATTGTTGTTCATATTAAAGAATAAAGAAAAATTCAATGATGATTAAAAATCATATCCATTCTGTTTTACACATCAAATTCTGATTATGAGTAGAATTAACAAAATCATTTTATGAACAAGTTCGCACAGGCAATAGAAAAGCTTGCAGTAAATTCATTGTGTCCAAACGTTCTTATTCTAATTATGGTTATGATATACCAACAATGCAAACAACACAGCAAATTCAACATTGATAAACATTTGCTTTTTTTTGTTTGCTTGCCTTTTGTTTGTTTTTTATTGTGAACAGCGTTGCAGTTTTGGTTACTTTTAACCAAAATTGGTTACTTTTTTCCCAATGTGTCCTTGAGTACTTTTCTTGCATTTCGGTTACTTTTTTATATAAAAATAACCTTTTTATGTGATATATTAAATTTTGATAAACCATCACATGGTTGAATGAATTTGCGTGACTAAAAACAAATATGGATGTGGTTTGCAAACTTAACAGATAGTAAAAAAAAAGAAAATGTATTTCAATAGAAGTTGATTAGATTTTCTATATTGGAATTAAGAAGTATTGATATGGATGTAAATGGTTGAATTTTGTGAAAAACTTTCCAAACATACAAATGATCAACGAAAAATATTTTGGTGACTTAATTAAATTTGCTTTTGTGTGTACAGCACAGCACGAATGCTTCTGAAAGGATGTTTTCGGATTTAAGTTTAGTCAAAACTTGTTTTATCTATCCAGTCATGTATTAAATTACATTTTATTTGTATTAATTAGAACTTTTTAAGAAAATTTAGCTTTATCACCCTGTATTGCACATCAGTTAGAAATCTCAATTGTTTCAATGATACATATAGAAAGAAGATAACGATAACACAACACTTCTTTGATTGAGTCGACTTAATCGATTATTCCATGTAGCCACACACATTTCTTCACTGAAGTATTAAAAAACATTAGATATATTAAATACATAAACATTTTGGTTACTTTTTGTCGGCTTTGGTTACTTTTTTCTCATATTTTGGTTACGAAAATATTTTGGCTGTGGCAACGCTGGGATTGGGCAAAAAAAAAATACTTTACTCCTTCTGTTCTCCCTTCTTAAAGAAAGGAATGTGGAATGTGGATTGCATCTTTTTTTACTAAAGAGCTGAAGTCTTCTATAAGGCCTTCTTCAGAAGATACATAAGAATATTAACTGACTCAAGAGCACGAATTCGTTTACTTTTGTTTTGAAAAAAAAAAGAAAACAAAATGTTAGTCCTTCCATTCTCCCTTCTGATAGAAAAGAATGTGGAATGTGTACTTCATCTTTTATGCGGAAAAGCCGAGGCCTTCTATGTGGCATTCTTTAGCAGTTTGATAAGAATGGAAATGTAATCGAAAACATTTCTGAGCAGGCCTTTAATAAGGCCTGAACTAGGAAGGTCTTCTTAGTTTTAGCGCTGGGTAGATACGTACAGACACAAGTACGAGTATACACAGTTATATAGACAGATACACATACACACACTACAAACTTATAACACCCCTTTTTTAGTTAGGAGTTAAATATTATTTTTAGTGTTAAAAATATACCTTTTATTATAATCTATATGTCGACTTTCATTTAAAGCTGTTCAGTTGTTTTTGCGTTGTAATATAAAAAACAGACAAGCTTTATCATTTATAATATTAGAAGGATATGTTTGTCTTTATGTAATAAAGTTTAATTTTCGGTATTCGATAAAAACTCAACCTAAACTGAAGAGTCTACCTGACATCAACATAACAATAGTATTAAAAAGTATATGAATAAAACATGACCCCATTTGAACTACTAAAAGTCCTGTTGGTAAACTTCCTTTACTGCAATACATGCACACGCTCACAGGAGGTTCGGTTTGTTTAGTTTTTGGTGCTGGTGCGAACAAATAGAGCAATAAAATAAATATGAAAATAAAAAGAAGGAGCAAATGTAACTTCATTGGCACAAGTCCAATTGAAACACAAATAGCAAGAGCAATAAAGGTAAAAGAAATAACTTTACGTGCTCCTCTCCTTTCATTCCTGGAATTGAAAGGAAATAGTTCTCATCGCATATTCATGCATATGGGTTTCAAATAATTTATAACGGCAGTGCAGATTTATGACAAGACCTAGAAATATTTATAACTTATAAAATAATTTAAATATCGTGCTTTTTTAATAAATTTTAAAATATCCTTTGACCTCAAATGCCTTGAAGTCTAAAAGTGATAGTTTTTGTTGAACACTATTTTCTCAATAACCTATTATTTAATTAAAAGGCTCACTGCAGTACTCGTATGACTTAGAATTTCTTGTATTTGCAGAACATTTGCTTTGCCATCTTTTATCAAGTTAAGTCATTTGTAACAAATAATGAAAAAAGAAAAAGTATTTTGAGAAAAAAAGAAAACCAAGAGGCTCAGGCCAAAAAGTCTTTAGTGCTTTTGTTGAAAAGTGCAACACACGTATGTGAGAGCAAGCAAAAAAAAAAAAAGAAAGATGCAATTACCTGTGTTTTTAATATGTTGTAACTGAATGTTTCTTTAAAGTTCGTGCGATAGAAAATATTTTTAATTTTTTGGGCCATGAATTCTTTTTATTTGACTTTTATAGGTTTCTTTAAGGTCTAAAGTTACTTTTCCAACAACCAATAAGGCCAAGAAATATGAACAAAGAGCCCTTGTACATATAGTTTTGAGTATAAAACTAGAAATTGTTTTTTCCTGTGAGAAGCTTTAGCTAACAACTTAATCAGAAATGTGGAAATTGTGTAGTAAGTGCTGCTATAATTTTGGCAATTGAAACATTTTTATTTTAGGAAATTTTACTAAATATGAATTAAATTTATTGTATATTTTTTCATGTAACAGTTTGTTTCATAAATGGCTCAGTTGGTAAAATTTTTTTTGCGGGAATCTAGTTTCAAAAATTAATAACGACAAGTGCATGAGTAAACGTAATATTTAAATAATACAACCCCACGAAATAAAATTTTTTGATTCCATTTCAAAGATTTATTTAACTTTTTCATACACAGAGAAAACAGATTCGTGAAGACAATCAAAATTTGTTGCCAATCGAATTTTGGTGGTTGCACCAACTACATAACGGTATAACGACTACAATTTTCTTGTGGTACCACCATATTTTAGTTAGAACCCTTAACCAAATAGTTGCAGCAACAGAAAAAATTGGTTAGCAGTATTGAATTTGAAATAAAAGTTATTCGTTGTACCGAAAATATGGTTAGTATGACTAAAACAATATCATAATTGGTTCCTGTGAAAGAAAAATTGGCCTTCCTAACAGAAATAAAACTAAACAATAGACGCAAATAAAAATACACAATTCAATTTAAGAAAATTATTATTTGACATATTAACATAAGTTTATTTTAATTGACATTTATTTTCTGGTGGTGAAGCAAGCTTATATGCATTTCTTAAACCACATATTTTAAACAGCCACAAGCATATTATCTTACGCACATACTTTCAAAAACCATTTGAGAATTCATAAATCATAATACCTTTGCAAATCACAAAAGTTTATTATTAATTTTCTGCTATAAACTATGATAGCAAACTCAACCTTGTAGTCAGTTGCAGCAACTGATAGAAATTTCTTATTTTTACCTTAATATAGAACGAAAATTGTTTTGTTGCCAGTACCAAAAGTTGGTAGTAAAATCCAATTCATAATATTTTATTCGGTTGTGTTAACCAATAAGTTAATTTGTCATGACAAAAGCATAAGCTCGGTTGATGCAATTAATTTAAGAATTTTCAGAATCATATATTTGTTACAATTATGCCCTTATGGCAATGAACATGGATTGTTTTTTGGATTAATAGAAAATTGATAGCGTGAATTGAAATATAGTTTATGCAAATGATATTTTATTGGCCTAACCATTTTTCAACCAATCTTTTTTCTGGGTGTAGCTATGTTTGCGGAAAAGCGATCCTGCTGTTCGGAAATAACGAGTATCATACATTTTATAGTTGATGAATCAATAATATCATTTCTGAGGTATGTTTGAACGAAAATCGGTTAAGCTATTTGAAGTTAAGAGCTCTCTTATGTCTTTACATATGGCACCACAAAACTACAGCATCAACTGCGCAGGGGTTTTTAAAATTTTTGATTTTTGTTATTAATAAATTTTTAAATAAAATTAATTTTTTATGTGTAAATTTTTTGATAAATTTTCAGTTTAATATGTAAACAAAAAAGAGCTGATTAATTAATTATTGTCCGAACTTACCCAGAGAAAAGTTTCGTATATGGAGACATTGCTGCTAGAAAAAGTTTGCTCTTGTCCCCAATTTAAAACGTCATATCCCCAAAAAATTCCCTTTTAAAAAATCATAGTTTTTGTTGTCAAAAATATTTTGTCAATATTGCTGTTTGATATGATTTTAGAATGATGATGTAACTCATGCTATTGCTTCAAAATTCTTTGCAAGCTTTCCAAGCTTTTCCTATTCACAATGAAATTTCCTATACAATTTGACATTAAAAATCAAGGCAAAATGTAATTTTAACCCACCTTTAAATCCTATCGTAATTTTTAAAGTAAATTTGTATGGACAAACTCGTTAAGACCATGTGTAATTTTTCCAGTTATGCTAACTTCATGCTAATTGTTGATTATACATAGGGCGCTAGTGTTTGACATTTTAAAAAGTTTGAAAAATTTATTTGGAAATAAAAAGAAATTAGACGGAATTGGGAATTGATTTTGCCACTTGTGAGCAGTGATGCCAATTTAGCATTTTTTTGTTGCTAAATTTACCTATTTCTCATCCCATTTAGCCTGAAGAAATGTGAATTTAGCCAATATCAATTTTTTAGCCATTTTTATTTTAATCTAGCTATTTTTTAGCTTTTTTCCAGACATGGAATTTGTTTGTGATTCTTCATAAAAAATTTATACTCACATAAAAGGAACACCTTTTTACTACCAAAAAACACAACAGATTAATATGTTATTTTATGATTTATGAATTGAACAGGCTAAAGTTTGTATCGCCCTGTAAGCTAAACTATATGTGATAATTATTAATGAACAAATAACATCAAAGTTTGTTGTAAATATGTTACTCCCTATTGATTATATTGGCAACATTTTTTACTTTAAATCCTTGTATGATGAGTGCATCTTTGACTTCTTTGAGATTAACATAAGATTCAATGCCCTTCAACACAATCTCCATACCTTTGAGTGCCAAGCTGGTACGTATAAAAACTAGTTTTAGTTTTTTCAAATTCAGCCGCTATTTTGAGGAAATCTTTTTCTTCGCATATTTGAATTTTACCACGTTTACCACGTTTTATTTTAACGATGTGAAATTTATTCCCACCAATGATCGAGACTAATTTTTTAATAGAGGCGTTTGAATTTTTGTCTCTCAGATATATTGGTGGTGGAGGTTTTGTTCGAGGATACATCAGGTTTGTCGTTTTCATCTTGCAATATTTTAAAAGGGTTTTGACGATTTGTAGAGGATGCGCTGTTATCCCTAGATAACTTTTGAGCAGATGAAATTTTAGAAGAATTTGGGCTGCGCCCACGCTTAACCACATTTATAAATCTGTCCATCCCGACCTGAACCTTGTTTTTTTGGCTACTGTTATCTGAAGTGATAACTTGGTTAAATGATGAACACAAGCCCGAAGGAGATGATACTGCTTTCTTAAATGAAGAAGTACTAAGCAACGGTAATGTTAATGAATCACTACTATTTTGCATTGGACAAAGCAAAGTTGATAGCTGACGAAAAAGTATCTTTGCCGTTAAACAATTCTATTATCAGATTTTTTATTTTTATTAATAGCTTCAGAACTCACAGTAGGTCTATCATCAGATTTTTTATTTTTGTTTACTTCACAATTATTTGTTTTTGCGGTTCTCATATAGAGTATTCCTCAAGCGCACTTGTTTGTGTTTTTTGTTTGCGTTTTTTTTTTGTTTTTGTTATTTGTGACTATGTAAAAAATATTTGCAAAACAATTAAAGCTTATTTAACAATATCAATATGTATTCCCAATATTTTTTTCGTATGATTTTTTTGGTTTAATATGTAAAAAAACTCCTTTAATACGTGCGTTCACTATGAATGTATCACGAGAATTCAATAGAAAAATAAAATGAGTTCACATGAATATAAATTATTTGCTGGTTTTTGTATCAGTTTTAAAGTCTACTAAGCTTATTTTTTCTTTGTGATTTTCAAAAATATTATTACTTTATGAATTCTCATATAGTTTTTTAAAGTCTGTACATAAAGTAAGAGCTTTGTGACTGTTCAAAATTTGTGGTTGAAGTCTACTGATGATTTTGTTCAAGCGCCAATGAAATGCGTATATAGACATGCTAAACCACCAGCAAATAAATTCCAATTATTAAATTTACACTTCTGACAATATGTCAAATAAATCAATTTCATTTATTGCTTTTGTTTACTTTAAAAAATGTTCCTGATTTGGTTGAAAAAAATCTTTAGCCATATTTTTGTCTACATTTAGCCATTATTGTTGAGGGAATTCTGGCTCAATGTTTGTGAGCTGCATAACTTCAATGAATGGCAAACACACAAATTTGATGAAACTATTTTAATTTTTTAACAGAGTATAAAGAATTTGCTTACAGGTTTAGTAATTTCTTTAACACATTTAGTTAATAATTTGTCGCTAAATCGCGTTTTTTCGCGTAGTTACCAAATATTTTTTATTTTTAACGGCTTTGGCGATTTCTGATTAATTTTAGGGCTTGCATACGATTTTGAAATTTCTCGCGAATTTTCGCAAACTATTTTACAGATTTTTCTAACAATAATGAAATTTATTATCATCCCGCTGTTAGTAAGTTCTTGGGAATTTCTGCCATTTTCGTAATTTTCATTTAATATTTTGTGTTCCTAATAGTTTTGGCGATTTTTGCATGTTTTTAGCTTTCTAAAAGTTTTACCGATTTTTAAACAATATGAAATTTTTTTTTAATCCCGCTGTTAATAAGTTTTTGCAAATGTTCGTAATTTTCGGCAATTCTGCCGAATTGTTTACATTTCTTACACATTTTTTGATTTTTAATCAATATTATGGAATATTTAAAATTTTGCAAATTGTCGCGGTGTTTTGCAAAGTTTGCATAAAAGCGGGTTTTTTGATGTTTTGTATAGCTTCCTAACAGTTTTGCGCAGTGATGCCAACTTAGTTCTTTTCGTGCTAGATTAGCCCGTTTTCAGTCACTCAAAACGCGAAAAAAATGTTTGGCCCCAAACAAAAAAAGTGCTAATCCAGCACTTTCTACAATTATCCTTCAGCCCTTTTAGCCCCTTTTTGCTTTTTGCTCGATATGGCAATATTTTAATCTTCCTGATTTAAAAAAATATAGAATAATCTTCTATTTCTTTGAAATTTTCCAGTTTAGACTAAAAACAGATTGTGTATGTTTTTGGAAGAGCGAGAAATCGAAATTTTATTAAATAACGACCAATTTAAAATGTATGTACTTATGTAAACATACATACTAACTGCCATATTCATAAAAAATATTTCAGGTTTACTAAGCGCTTATTTGACGTATTTCTATTGCAAATTTGTCAAACAAACCTGTAATAAACCTTAAATATTTTTTATGATTTAGACCGTAAGTATATATGTTTATATACTTTTATTATACATGACATACTCAGAAAAAAACACATTACCATTAGAACCCCTTGCCATATAATAACTTACTTTTTTCATGGCCAAATTGAAGTACTCGCTTACAAATCATATTACCTAAAATCTAAAAAAATTATGAACAAGTTGCTAAATGAGGACAATGACTTGTTTTGATTAAATATATTACGTTGCCAAATGAAATAAATTCAGTGAAGTGCGACTTTGACCCGCGCACAAAGGGTTCCGTACGGACACGAGATATGTAAATTAATACGAACTTTAGCCAATATAAACTATAGGTTTGGCATTATTTTCGGTTTTGGGTTTTTTTTCGGTCTTAAGCGTTTTTTTAGTTTTGGGGTTTTTTGAATTTATTGGCGCTTTCTGAGTTTTGGTACTTTTTTCTCGTTTTGGCGATTTTTTTTGGTTTTTGAAGTTATTTTAATTTTGGAGATTTTTTTATTTTGGCGATTTTTTTTATTTTATTTTTTTTCATATAGGTGATTTTTTTTTGGTTTTGGTTATTTCTGCGGTTTTTGGCGCTTTTCTTTCATTTTAACAATTTTTTTAGTTTTGGCACTTTTTTTCTCGTTTTGAGGATTTTTTTCGGTTTTTGGCGTTATTTTTAATTTTGGCGATTTTTGCGCTTTGGCGATTTTTTTTTAATTTTTGCGATTTTATTTCATTTTGGCGATTTTATTTCATTTTGGCGATTTTTTTCACATAAACAATTATTTTGGTGTTGGCGCATTTTTGGCGTTTTGGCGATTTTTTATTGGCGTTATATTTTCATTTTGGCTATTTATTTAATTTGGGCGATTTTTTCGAATTTGGCGATTTATTTTGGTGCTAGAATTTTTTTTTTAATATTGTCGATTTTTTTTCGTTTTGGCGTTTTTTTTTAAATTTTTGGCGTTTTTTTAGGTTATGGCGATTTTTTTCGGTTTGGCGATTTTATAATTTTCGGATTTTTTAGTTTTACCGTTTTGGAAAATTTCAAGAGTTTACCTCTTACGGTTTCCAGGATATAGAAAGTTGTCAAAATTACATAGTCAAAATAGCATTAACTGATGGACCACCCTTTAATTTAAGTTTTTTAATATTTTAATGTTAATTGTTGTAGTCTATATAAAAATACACTAATTTTACAAATTTCAAGTGTCAATATACATATGTACATACAATTGTATGTATATTATATGGACTTTTAGCATTTTCGTTGCTCGTTTTGGAACACCCTTTAATTTTTAATTCTCATGTATTTGTTGTTATAGCGGCTAAGGTGTACGGAACCCTAAAAAGTAAGAACTTTTTAAGAATCGATTATTTTTTCTCACGCCTTGTTAAAATAATTAAGTTGTTAATCCATTAAGTAAGCGCTTCCACCAAAAATGCTTAATTCCAAACACGATTACCTCTTTTTAAATATTTTGCTGTGTATGTACATATATATATATAATTTATTCTATGTATATACATACCTAATTTGAATGTAAATGAAATATGTAACTTGTTGTAGTGAAATATCTCAAGCTACATATGTATATATGTGTTGATCTCATGATAGTTATTTACTTTCTAATAAAATACTTTACAAAAATGTATTTGTTGTTTTGATTTCCAACAGAAACATTTTAAAACTCGCCCCTTTTCGCACTTTTTCGAAAAATTTTACATTATTTTGCGCTAAACGTATATTTTTTTCAATTTATCCTTTTTAGTAGTAGGGAACTGCCGGTTCTATGGCAATAAAAATTGTCAAATTTGGGTAATTAACGTCAAAAATTTTGTAATTTATGGGAAAATTTTAAAAAAATGTCAAAGGTGTGAAGTGACGAGGGTTAGTTCACTTCGAGGGTATGTTGGGGCGCATGCTTTGTTTGTATGTATGTTTAAGATTTTTGTTTTAACCAAAGGTGTGAAGTGACGAGGGTACTCGATGGTTTGTAGATGTCTGTCGGTTGATGTGCATACTCGCAGTTTATTATGTTGGCGCGCATGCTTTGTTTGTATGTATGTTTAAGATTTTTGTTTTAACCAAAGGTGTGAAGTGACGAGGGTACTCGATGGTTTGTAGATGTCTGTCGGTTGATGTGCATACTCGTAGTTTATTTTCGTTAGCGCGCATGCTTTCTGTGTATGTATGTATAAGATTTTTGTTTTAACCAAAGGTGTGAAGTGACGAGGGTACTCGATGGTTTGTAGATGTCTGTCGGTTGATGTGCATACTCGCAGTTTATTATGTTGGCGCGCATGCTTTCTATGTATGTATGTATACGATTTTTGTTTTAACCAAAGGTGTGAAGTGACGAGGGTACTCGATGGTTTGTAGATGTCTGTCGGTTGATGATCATACTCGTAGTTTATTTTCGTTAGCGCGCATGCTTTCTGTGTATGTATGTATAAGATTTTTGTTTTAACCAAAGGTGTGAAGTGACGAGGGTACTCGATGGTTTGTAGATGTCTGTCGGTTGATGTGCATACTCGCAGTTTATTATGTTGGCGCGCATGCTTTCTATGTATGTATGTATACGATTTTTGTTTTAACCAAAGGTGTGAAGTGACGAGGGTACTCGATGGTTTGTAGATGTCTGTCGGTTGATGTACATACTCGTAGTTTATTTTCGTTAGCGCGCATGCTTTCCGTGTATGTATGTATAAGATTTTTGTTTTAACCAAAGGTGTGAAGTGACGAGGGTACTCGATGGTTTTTAATCATTTTTTAAAATGTGTGCAACGTCTTTCACGTTATGTTTTTTTTTTATAGGGAAAGCAATACCACACAACAAGAAATAATTTCAAAAATGACAAACGTTGACACTAGTACACACTGTTGCGATGTTACAAAATATCATAGTATGTACTCGGCATTTGTTTTTTGTAATATTCTTTTTAGCTGATGGAGCTGGAAGGGTATTTATAGAAAGAAATTATGTATTCTGGTGAGATATTAATGTTTTTGTTGTTGGTTTTATTTAGTTTTATTTATTTTTTGTTTTTTGTGTAAAGAGGCTGACATTTGTCAAACAAACCATGCACACTTATATACATACATACATTGATATTTTTGAGAACGAGATAGGTGAATGTGATGTCATTCCAAAGAACCAAATGGCATACTTCTATAATGGAAACTTCCAAAATGAAGAAGAAAAGTTTATGGTAGATGAAGAGGACGATGCTTTCTTCATACATATGTATGTTGTAACAATGTAAGAATAGAACGTAATTCGTATAAATTGAGACGTTCTCTAATCTAGCAGCAAGTACAGCATTGTATCTAGCAAGTGCATCATCATCATATAAAATCTTAAAAAATACAATACATTCTATAAATTATTAAAATGGACACATTAAGCAGCAGCCCAATTTTAATATCATTGAACGGCTCACAAATGTCGCTAGATGAGTTTGTGAGATTGTTCTCCGGCAATCGGGAAGAGATGAGCGTTGTCACCCGGGAAGAGGTATCCGTAAGCCCTCTGTCAATAGAGTTTTCGGACGACGATTTGCCTCCTAATGTATCCATTAGAGACATTTTCGAGAACGAGGTAGATGAATATCATGAAATTCCAAACAACCAAATGGCATACTTCAAGAATGGAGATTTTCAAAAGGAAGAGTTTAGGCTGGATGAAGAGGACGATGCTTTCTTGGCAGCGTTTGATTATATGCCAAAAGATGAGGATAAAGATGACATAACCAAAATTTTCATGCAAGACGAAGAGGGGGATGCATTATTGGCGACCGTAAATTTAAGATTTTAATTTGATTAATTTTGTAAACACAAATTCAAATTTATTTACTTAAAACGTAAAAAATGTGTAAACAGATTTTTATTTTCACTTTTTTACATTTGTCTTTGTCCTTGTACAAACCATATGCATATAAATAAATGATTGAACAAAATTTTTTTATAATTTTAATCTACATATTTATTTAAAAAAATATCGTAAATATATGTTGTGACAATGTAAGAATAGAAAATTAAAATAAATTGTTTAGTTATTTTCCTGATAAAGTAAATATGCATTTCTTAAGGCACAAACTCCATAATTGTGATAGCTGCAGTAAAAATATTCCGGATATTTAAGTTGTATTTGTTTAAAGTTGATGGAGCCAAAATCCTCGATGTTGAAAACTCTAATTCGAAGTAGTTTTTCAAACCATTTCTTCTTTTGCACACCCTTAACATAGATTGAATAATGTTTTAAATTGGATTTTAAAAATTTTACAACACTCTTAAATGATATTGATCCGTCATTCCAATTCAGATGATGAAAGTTTCTCGTTAGCCAATTCGCTTCTCTTTGTTTTGCTATTGATAATCTTTTGAAGTTAAACGGTGGTTTAATAATAAAATTTATGTGCTCCTTATTGTTAAAAACAATTGCTATTTCTTTTGCAATGAAGATGTTTGAATTGGATTTAAATCCTTGCATATCGATGAAAACTTTATCCCCAATCATCTTATTTTATTATTTTTTATTTTTTTTACATTATCTTACGAACTTGACCTTTTAAGGGTATGTATTCTATTATACGGTCGTGGATGAGTATACAAAAAGCTGATGTATCGGTAGGTATATTGGAGTCTGTTTCAATTTCAATTTTTATATCAACAGGACCGTTAGAGAGGGCTTCGTTTTGATGACTGACATCTACTACCACTATCGGCACACTATTTTTAAATTCTTGAGCAGTTAGAAGTGGTTGTGATTCCCTCATGTAGTAGCTTTGTTTAAACCGCAGATACATATCATATAGGATGGCAACCCGACCATTTTTAAATTTTACATTTAGATCATCATATGGGTACGATTCAGAATTTAAATGTACTTTTAAATTGTTTAAATTACAATGAACAAACTTATTTTCTTGTTGAAAAGCAATCAACACAAAACGGGGTCGTTCTCTATTTGCAGCCAATTTAACATTCCATATATAGCTAGTTCCTGTATTTAGTTGAGGATTAATGTGACAATCCCAACTGCGAAATGCCATTGGTATAGAAGCACCACTGTTAATAATTTTAATCATATTCAATTTGCTCAGATCGGATAATTGTACATGCGGAATTCTCCATGAGATGTTTGAGATACTAATTTTTGGTTTGTCAGTAGCAACAGTTGAGTATACGAGTTTTTCATCGTTCTTACTACGTAAGAGAACCAATTCATGTTTACCGCTGAGTATAATTTTATTATAGTCTTCAGCGAAACCTAAAAATAGTTTCAGTGGTACATAGAAATTAAAGTGTCCATTTGAAATATCCAAATCATCGAGTTTGTTCCATCCTGCATTGTACAAGCCAACACTTTCTGTTGGTGATAAGGAAACAAAATTTTTTAGGCTGCTTGTAATCGCTAAATGTCTTGTATGATCAATTTCTATGCCATTAAGTTCATATCGAATTTCGTCAAAGAGATGTGCCACAAAGTTATTTTTTAATTTTAGATTTAAAAACGAAGATATTTTGCTATTATTATCATCTACAATACTTCCCTCAACATATATGTAGCTTTCGCTGGGTAGCACATATAAGTCTTGATTTTGTATTGAAATTCGAATCTCATCATTATTGTTGAAGGATTGTAGGTATGGTGTATATGTGTGATAGTCCTTTTTAATTATACTCTCGTCTGATTGAGGTTTTTCTAGAACATCTAGTATGTAACTCATTTCTTTGTCAACTTTAAATTGAGAGACTTTAAAAATTTTTTATTTTCTTGCGTCAAATATTTTTTGTGTAATGATCTCTTTAATTGTGGTTTGGTTTGCAAGAGTGTTTTATGAGTGTATCCAATTTTATCCTTAGATTGCTTGACGTTGTATATTATCATTATTTGCTAGATCTCAAATGTATTCGTGTTGTAATTTCCTCTCCTCGAAAATTAATTAAATCACCGTTCTGATCAACTATGCGTAGAGTTAGAGAACTTATCTCTCGGCAGTTAACTGGCAAATAGATAAGATTTCGAGGAATCTCAACAATTTTATACCCTGGGGGGACATTGATCGCAAATTCATGTAATGTGTGTGCTTGTGAGTTATTCGTATATGTGTTAACCACTATACTGCATTCAACACGCAAGATATTCACGATGAAAATATTGACTGGTAGATCTGAGTAATGGTCTTGGTTAGGAGCTAGAATTTTCTTATTGAATCCAAAAAGTTTTCCAATTGTGTTATCTTTGTTAAAGTATATGGGATCCTTAGAGCTTTTAACTCTAACTTGCATTGTATTGTTATTAGCTTCTATATCAATTTTATTTTCCGGACAATACTGCTTATAGGTATGTTTAATATAATCAACTATATCATTCAATTCATAAGATCCTATTGGTATTTTAATTACATGTTCACCAATATGAAATATATTGTTATAATCATCTACATTGGGAATGCTATTATATGAATGAAAATCAGTTAGAGCACATTCATATTCACCATCCAAACGAATAGGAGGAAAGTAATTTGCAGATAACTCAGATGAGTTTGAGCTAAGAGTAAGTGTTATTGACATTATGGTTGTCTGATTACAAATAAGTGAAATTAAACACAGCACTTTGTATAAAAAAGGAAATTTATATTTTATTTAATATATTAGATACAAATATAGACTTATATATACACACTTAACTACAATATTTCATTTTTATTGATCCAAGAATTATGTTGATTGGAAAATCCTAACCATTTAACATATGCCTTCTCTCCTTTAGTTTTAAGAACTTTTTCAACTAGATATGTATTTGGATATCTAGTTTTTGAAAGTTCTTCATCATAGAACCCACCTTTGATAGGATTACCACGATAGTCTTCTAATATGTATGTGGCTGGATATGTATTTTGAACTCTTTTAATCGTGAAAATTTCTGTGGTCCAATTTGGTGTATATCCTTTTTCAAAAACATGTTTATATTTACTTATGCGCACATGATCTCCCACATTGAATTTTGATAATTTGAATAGTTTTAAGCGGTTATATACAGTGTTTAATAATTTTTTCTCATTTTTATAGTTAACTTGAATCGGTGGCATTTTGATGGTGCGATGAATTTTCTTATTATATGTATTAATCAAGTCTTTGTAAATGTCGAGCCAGTTATAAGACCCATTAAAGCTAAACTCTTTCCACATCATTCCTTTTAATGTTCTGTTAAATCGTTCTACTATTGATGCTTTCATTCTGCTATATGTTGAGTAGTGATTAATGTTGTATTTATTCATCAATTTTCCAAAGTGTTTATTGAAAAACTCTTTACCATCGTCTGTTTGCAAGTTTTTTGGTATTCGTCCCAGTTGAAAAATATTCTGCATAGCCTGGCTTGTTTCCAATGCAGTCTTTCTTTTCAAGGGTACTGCCCAAGCAAATTTTGAAAATGTATCAATTACAGTCAGCAAAAATCGATAATCTCTATTGTCTGTAGAATAGTTCCCCATTTCAACTAAATCAGCTTGCCAAAGATCATCTATTCCTTTCATAACAACTCTTCGACGTGGAAAATGTTTTCGTGCTTGCTTATGTAGTTCATTTATTAAATTTCTTTTTGAAGTCATTATTTAACGTATTTAGAATTTGACGGGATAAGTTGAGTTCAGTGCGAGTTCATTTAAGTACTGTTGACCATCATATTTCTTATATACTCATAGATTAACTCATTTATCTTTCTAATTTCTTTTTCAAAGAATAATTTCATACTTGAAATTGTTTCCCTAATTTCATTTAGTTTCTGACTTAAAATTAAATGGATTTCATCTCGTACCTCTTCAATTTGACTTTGCAGAAACAATTTATTAACAACGTCGTTTTCCTCCAAAGCTTTTGCCACATTTTTGATTCTTTTGTTTTGAACGTCAATGTTATTAGTTGTATCCATAACGAAGCCCAGCAGCTTAGGAACATTTTTCACAAAAACTCTGCCACTTGTATCATTAAGATAGTGCCCAAACTTATCGATAGACATGATTTACGTAGATAAATATTATTCTATAATTTTTGCTTCATATAATTCTTCGATAATTGAGACAATTTCGTTATTGTGATTAGTATGACCTGCAGCTTGTGATGCTAGCAATAGCCTAAGGCGATCTACTAACTCATTAGGATCATCCCAGTATATATAGTTAGCTTTGTATGGGTTTAGTTTCATCAAACCCTTACCCTTGTAAGGACTTTTTATTGCATGTAGTGATGACGAAGTTGATGAGTTTTTTTCACTTTCTTTCTTAAACAATTTACTGATAATATGCTTATATTTATATGCTTTCGTTCCTTTGATTTGTCCATCAGGTCTATAATCTCTTTTGTATGCATTTGTGCTCACTAAAATTTTCTTATATATATCTAATTCATGTTTATCATAATATTTTGGTGTTTTGTGAAACAGTAAAGAAAATAAACCTGGTGTAAAAGCCCATATGTGATTTCCAATCACTATTTTATCTTCAGTAAGTTTAATACTACTATTGCCAAACTTCCATTCATTATTAAAACCTTTATGTGGACCGTATAGAGTGTCTAATTCATTTCTGCTTTCCAAGAGTGCTAGGTCAGTATAACTCTTATTATTATCTGAATTGTCTAGAGTTTCCGATTGAGAGTAAAAATCATCGTTGTCATCATCATCATCAGTATCAACATTATCAACCTTGTTTGCGTTTCGATTACTAAGTGAGATATTTTTATTGCATAACGTTTCTTCAACAAGTTTCTTTGGAGTACTTGTCTCTAACTTAACTGATTGTTCGTTGAATGGAAAATTTGAATTTTTATAAACTTTTGTTTTAAGTTCATCTCTTTCTGCCTTAATACTTCTTTTATTATTTTTAGAATTGTTCACAAATTCTGTTAATGGTTCTATTATTGGTTTAAATGTATCTTTGAATTGCTCATGTGTATCTGCTTCATCAACTTTTATACTACGAAATTTTTTCTTTAAAACATTTCTTGTCTTTATTAGCTCTTTTAAAACTTTTTCATCCATTTTCAACTGTTAGACACCAGATCTGGTATCAGCTATCAGATCAGCTATCAGATCAGCTATCCGATCAGGTATCACTTATCAGATCAGGTATCAGATCAGCTATCAGATCAGGTATCAGGTATCAGATCAGGTATAAGATCAGCTATCAGATCAGGTATTGGGGTATCAGATCAGGTATCAGCTATTAGATCTGGTAACAGATCAGGTATGGTAAATACTTTAGGAAATAAGTAGATGTACTATGCGCAAGGCCAAATTAAGTACTAATGTTTTACTTTTATGTAGAGTAATTTATATCGTTATAAAATAGTCGAATTGCTTTCTATAGCGACCATTGTTTAAGTCATTATCTTTGCTTATCATCAAAAATCCATATTTATCCTTCCAACACTCTCGACAAATTTCATGAAACTTTTCATAACTCATATCGCTGGAAACATGATCACTATAAACGTGCTTCATGTTTGTCTCATCTTGTTTAAACATTATAATCACATTTGCATTGTCTCTTATTAAGTGCTTGGGGATTCTCGTATAAGTTTGGCACAAGTAGAATGAATCAACATCCTTATGTCGTCCCATGCAAAAATATGCTCGTATATTATTTTGCTTCTCGCATGCAACATCATCAAAGATCATAATAGAATTAGTTTTCGCTTCCTCAGGAGGAATAACTTTTTCATTATCTGTAAATGTGTAGTATCCCATCCCTTTAATTGGTGAAATTAATCGCTTTAAGTATTCATATTTTGGTTGATAAAGGGATTTTGAGTATAAATAGATGTTTTCAAACTTGAGTCCATTAGGACTTTCTAGCAAGCTAATCATAACATTAGTCTTTCCACAATTTGATGGTCCAACTATTAGAGCACGAAAAGAATTTGGTAAGAGAGAGCTATGTTTTATTTTAGATCTGATTTTCGTTGAAGCATCAATATTGCGAATCACAATATTTTTATGTTGTTTTACTAATTGCATTCTCATAACTAATTGCATTTCATAAATGTTACTTTTATTATAGAAAAAAAAATAAAATAAGATGTTAATACATTATAACAAAACGTTTAGTTATAAAAAACCAGCCGTTGGAAAAGGTTTATTGAATAGAGTAATTAACTCTCTGCCTGTTGAATTACACCTTCCTGGATATCAGTTTTGTGGACCCGGAACAAAATTACAAAAACGTTTAGATCGCGGTGACAAAGGAATTAATGTATTAGACGCTGCATGTAAAAATCACGATATTGCTTATTCCAAAACAAATGATTTAAATAGTAGACATCAAGCTGATAAAATTCTTGAAAATAAAGCTTGGGAACGAGTTATTTCAAAAGATAGCAGTCTAGCAGAAAAATCGTTTGCATACATGGTTACTAACGCAATGAAAGTCAAAAGAAAATTTGGTATGGGGTTGAAGAAGAAGGTTGCAAAAAAAAGTGAACAAAATGGAAAAAAGCTGTTCAGTACATCAATTAAAACTGCAACAAAAATATTGAAGAAGGAAAAACCTCAAGACATTAACTCTGCCATTAGGATTGCACGTAAGATTATCAACAAGTCGTTAAGGGGGAAGAAATCGCAAGTTGTAATACCACGCGTAATTAACGTTCCAAAGATTGGTGGCTTCTTACCTTTGGTACCTATTCTTACTGCTCTGAGTGCAATTGGTAGTCTTTCTACTGGCGGAGCAGCTATAGCAAAAGCAATAAATGCTGCTAAGAATGCCAAACAACAACTTGATGAAGCAACCAGACATAATAAAACAATGGAAGCAGTAGCAATGGGGAAAGGTTTTTACCTTAAACCATATAAGAAAGGATATGGATTGGTTTGTCAAGAAAAACAAAAACCAAATTTTTCATAAAGCTGCCCAATAAACCCCTATCTGATGTTGATTTGAGAAACTTTTCAACAAACATTCCATACTTTAGAGGAGTTTTCATGTTGGATACACTACCAAAACGATCGAGAAATCGAGAATGCGGAATCATTAATTTGGATTTATCAAGAGGTCCTGGAACCCATTGGGTAGCATATTATAAAAACAATGAACATAAGGAATATTTCGACAGTTTTGGAAATTTACAACCTCCATTAGAATTAGTTAAATATCTAGGTAAAAATATAAAATATAATTACAATCAATATCAAGATTACGATTCATTTAAATGTGGACATTTATGTCTTCAATTTCTTTACAAAATAAGTGAAAAGAATAAATAAATAACACACACACAAACAATTTTTAAATTTTGTTTTGTTTTATTAATAAAAAAAGTTTATAAGATATACTTTTTTTTACATATTATTCCCACTGTGGGTATTGAGCATTTGTTAAAAAGATATTTAATTCAGCAGCAGTATCCAACTTTAAGCCACTGTCTCCTTGCTTACATATGCAATATATCCCAGATGCAAGTTCTATTATATCATCATCCGATAGCGTGTTGTACCGATTTGGTAGAAACATAATGTTGTTTTCCAGTTCAATTTGAATTGTAGTGCCATATTTACTAGTCACACGCTTAGCGTTTTTGACTGCATACTTAGTTGAGTCCTGGAGCTCTTTTATATGTATTAATTTTTTTTTATTTAATGTGTTGAATTTTGTGATCAAATCTGGAGGATTCATTATTACAATATTAATTAATTAAATTTAATTTTTATATGTATTTTTTTCTTCTTTGACAGATAGCTCAATCTGTTTTTTGTAAACTGATGTATTAAATATTTCTACCAATCTTTAAATAGGTAAAAAATAATTCTTAAAAGAAAGATCAGTATCGTAACTATCTCTTTTTCTCATATTGTAATTATTTTTGATGTAAAATATTTTTTGTTACTTATAGAATTGTAGTGAAAGAGATAGTAGTTATATTGACGTTCTTAAGCGTAACTGAAACAAAAAATGGCAAAACAAAGATCGGAGAGATAGTTATATTGATGTTCTAAAGTGTAACTGGAACAAAATATTTCAAAAAGCACTCAAAAGTGTTTGTAACATTTTAATTTTACAAGAATATTTTACTATAAATAAGAATGTAAAACTTTCAAGAGTACTAGTATAAAAATTGCATTCAAGAAAAAAGTATTCTTTAAAAAGAAAATTAAAATAACAATTAAAAAATGAGCCAAGTACGTGAACGGTTATTTGAGTTTCTTAATTCCTTTGAGGACTTATTGCTCTATGAGCATAAAGAAACCATAAATTTTTTCGTCTCCATGCTCAATGAAAATGAGGAGTATGGAATTATAGAACAAGAGGACTCTGATAGTGGGCATTTTGCCAGCTGCCCCTGGTATAGCGAAGGATGCGAGGAAGGGCCGGACACATGTCGATGCACCATGTTCCACATAAGGAAAAAAATTATTTTTAAGATTATTGAAACTTATAAAAATTTGTCAAAAATAAATAATGAACAAATATAGAATATATATGTATGTGTATGGGTTTTATTTAGTTTTTTATTGTTTTTTTTAATATATATATATATATATATATATATATATATATATATATATATATATATATATATATATATATATATATATATATATATATATATATATATATATATATATATATATATATATATATATATATAGATTAATAGAGCGAAAAACTATTAGTTTAAATATTATATTCATTGAGGATGGATAAATGTACTTTAAAGAATATATTTCACCACAATGAAGAACGAAAACCTCAAATACATGATTTGGTTTTTGAGTTTGAATACTTGCTCAATTGGAAATTGAAGATTTCATGTGGATTTTCAACAGCTTTTGGTTTTAAGCCAATGATATGGCTGAATTATAAAAATAAGCAATACATTGGACTGGACCGGGAAGAGTGGTTACACCTCATGTGCTATAAGGACTATATTCATGATATGCTTAATCGTCGAGATTTTTTAAATTCTATAAATATAATTGATAATGAAAGTGAGAGAGATGTTGAATATAAGTTTAAATATAAAAGGGGTGTTTGTTTTTTAGTTATCGAACAAGGAAACTCTAATATAAAAATCGATTCTGACACTTGGAGATCATTAACTCAAATTCGAGTATTTTTTACATCAATTTTATGTTGGAACAACATTCTAAGAAAACAAATTCTTCATTTCTATTATGAATATTATATACCAACCTGCTCCACTTTAAACAAAACAAAACTCCAATTCAATGAAATACAAGGAATACACGAAAGGGATGTAAAGATTGAACTGACACGACTTTGTTATGAGATTGGGGAAAAAATGCAACACAAGATTCTAACAGATGTGAAAATTCATAAATTATATTTAAGAATGGATAATAAATAAATAAAAAATGTACACAAGAATATATGTTTTATTGTTTTTTATTGGTTATATTTTCTTTGTTTTTTTCATAAAATTTTTTAATAATTAATATTTACATTTATTTTTTAACAAAAGAATTTTTTAATAACTAATATTTACACTTATTTTAATAATAAAACTTTACAAAAATTTACATTAATTTTAACTTTCTTCTTCTTCTTGAAGTCTATCAATTTCCATTAATAGCATGTCAAGCTCATAATCAGGATTGGTTTCCTCTATTGCTGAATGGTACCATGCATATGTGCTTATACCATCACTTTTGATTTTTCTTTTATCATCTTGATAACTTAGTATTATTTTATGTAGTTGCATAGTATATAATTGATGCAAACTCGACTTAAAGGTAAGCATATTATCAAATACATTTGATTTATTAAACAGACAATCTCTATATGAACTTAGGCTATACTTATCTAAAATGGTTTTCTTGACCCCCTTCGATTTCTTTACATCATTTTGATCTTGAACACTAAATGAATACATTTTAGATCGCAACCCAACAAACTCTTTCATTATTTTTCCACAATTTTCGTCTTTCATCATACCCAGCACCTTTTTGTTTAAACGAGGAATACCATATATGTTATCTGAAGGATAATCAGATGTGTCAAATTCATCCTGTATGTCCATTTTTATGTCAGCATAGAAGTCATCAGTCCGTATTGTATATATGAATGAATCAGTATCCATATAGTTTAATGACAATTTTGATTTAAATTTGGGCTGCATGTAGCCATAATGGAAATTATACATTTTCCATTTGGAGAGTTCTAGCACACAAAATCCTAAGTAAATAGGCTTATTATAATATGTCTGGAGCCTATTCATTTGAATCGCCACCATGTCTTCTGAAAATATAGACAAACTATGGAAATTGGGCTTAGATATCCAATCTTGGGCTCCCAAATGATTGCAATTCGTTCTGTTCCAGTTTGTTACAATTCTAACATCTTTTCTCTTATCTACATTTTCCATAGTCTTACCATATACCGCATTATTGAGCAATTTGAAGAAGTTTTTCTCAAATGTATTTTTAGCGTTAGCTCTATGCTTGGTATTTAAGTCTATATATGATTTTAACCATGGAGATTGTTTAAAAGTGAGAATCCGATGTATTTTTTTTAGAATCAAACCATACTCTAAACATTGCTTAAGAATTCTGTAGTGAATAATATATGAATGTTTAGTAGAAAAGTCAGCAATTAATTTAGTTTGATTCTTTCCGTAAGGTTTTTTATTTTCCACACAAAAAGGTAGATCATTGTGCGATTCGTGTAAAATGGAGGGATATTCTAAAGTAACTTCATACACATAACCATCATTTGAATTATTGTCTATCCGATTTGGATCCAGATTTAGCTCATCACTTGATAACCATCTGAATCCTCCATATGGAAGATATTCGGACATAGCCCAACCGTAAAGGTTATTGGCATCTAGGTACATTAGAAACTCTGAAGGTTTCTCTTTATCGAAATCCTCTAGATATTTATTGTTTGCTTTTGAATACCTTTTACTACATTGTACAATCCCCCCACGTATCCCTTTTTTAAAGAAATTATACATATCTATATCAGTTAACAACTCCAATTCTATATTTGTGTACTTCAACATAGCATCCCACGACAGTCCAGGAGCAGTATAGTACTGGCTTGGATCTAGGTTATATATTCCCTTACAAACTTTTCGAAAATTTTCGAATACATCAGTTAGCAATAGAACGTCTGTTTTTAAATAAAACTCCATGTAGTCTTGTAAAGTTTTGCAATCAAATGTGTACCAAATTTTTTTTGCATGCTCATAATCTTCATGTGAACATTCTCTATTGGTAAGTGTGTTGAAAAAGTCTTCCCTCGCTGGAAGTTGACTATCATTTAATTTTTCAAAGGAATTGAGATAGTTGTAAGGGAAAACACCCTTCCTTCTAACCAGATCAAACTCTATTTTTGATGGAAATTGCTCTTTAATTGTACAGAAATCGTTATCCGTAAGATTATTGGCTAAAGTTTCTAAGCTTTCGGGCATAAAACGTAAGGTGTCTAGAAATCTAAGTTCAAGATTGAAATCGTCATTCATTTTTGTATATGTTGATAAAGATATATAACGTTCTTTATTTAGCGGAAGGACTTTTATGTTGTCAGACTTTTCTCCTAACTCTTTAACAAAAAGATGTGAGTCATAAGACGAATAATTATGAAAATAAATAGGGATAAATTTTGGTTGTTGATATTTTAAGTTGCACATATTATGAGCTGCACCTCTAAATTTGCCAGTTACATGACAATGATCCCTTACGCGATCACTACCTAAAAATTTATCACATATATGGCAATTTACAGCATTTCGAAAACTGAATATTTCTGAAGGGGATAAAGAATCCATTTGTGTCTTTCTCATTAAATAATTAGTATATATATCTTCACAATCCTTAACTAAATAAGCAACAAATTTTTCTGCAGCGTCCCTACCAGTATATATTCTAAACTTATCTATATTATGGTTAATATATTTAATATTATAACTAAAAGCACAGGGAGTATGCTTTTTAGTTAAATTATTTTTTTTACTTACTATACATTGGATGTCCTCAAGTATGCATTCAAAATCTGCATACACAACAAAAGGCACATCCATCTGTCGTTGGTGATCCTTAAATTTAAGTGTAGCGTTATTATAGGATGGTAGCTGGGCTACAATTTTACCACACTCTGCTTGATGTTGCTCCATGATCCTATCACTGTGAGTAAATTGCAGACATACATTACACAATTTAAGAGTGTGTTCGTGTTTTGTCGTTTGGCCGCTTAATAATCTGTAAAAAATTTAAATGAAATCATTTATAATAAATATTATAAAAAGTTATATATATATATATTCCCTAGTACTTGACACTTTTAGCTTACCTAGACATATTTTGTATTAGAACATAATGATGACCAACGATATTTTCCAACAACAATAAGTTGATATGATTACATTTTTCCTTCTTTGTTATATAATACGGACCAACAACTACATTATTTTCCTCATCATAACCAAATACGTTTACGCTGATTCCACTATTCCGCTTCTCAAATATTTTAATATCTTTTAAAGATATTGGAAATATTAAATTCTTAAAATCTAGCGTTACACCATTTTGGGTACAAATGATGTCAGCAGTTATGTCATGAATATTGTATGAGCTACAGCGCTGTTTACTCTTTATTTGAGAAGTATCTACTGCGGCGATCAGACACCACTTGAAACAATATTGATCGGTGTTTTCTACATTGATGCAAGCTTTTCTTTTTTGAAGTTTTTCTGGTAAACTCATCCAGTTTGCTCCTTTAACTAGAGAAGCTTTATTAATACTTAGCTCTGCTCGGACTATGCGTATCAAAGTCCAACCAGAGTCCTTCTCTTGAAATTCACTCATTTTATTTTGAATTTCTGAAATTTGGTTAGAAAATACTTCATATATTTCATCTCCTCTGGTCAACAAATTCATTTTAGCTCTATGATGAATAATATTGAACTCCAATTCCTCTCCCACAATTTTTACATATTCTGCCACAATACTCATATTAAATTTTATTACAGTGTGGCTTTGTAAATGACTTTCAAGCATCTCTATGAAAATTGATTCATTTTCACCAATGAAATCTTCTAGTAAAAGTTCATCTCTTTTATTATTTAATCCATACGTTACAATATTATTTTTGAACGCTTTGCTTATGGTGTAAAATTTCATATTATCTTTATGTCTTCCTTGCGTTTCTTCATCAATGCTGGTATTATTTATTAAATTACCTCCACAAGCATCCGCTTCTTGAAGTTCTCGTTGTTGTTGTTGTTGTTGTTGTTGTTGTTGTTGTTGTGGTTGATACTGTAGTTGTTGATGTTCATGAGTATTTGTGTACCATTGCATGGAGGTAGAGGGTTGTTGCCAATACATTTCTTTTTGTTGTTGTTGTTGTAGTTGATATTGCAATTGTTGGTCAGTATTTGGGTACCATTGCATGGCCGTAGGATATGGTAGCTGTTGTTGAGGATATTGATATTGTTGTTGCTGTTGAGGATATTGATATTGTTGTTGTTCTTGAAGATATTTGTATTGTTGTTGTTGTTGTTGTTGTTGTTGTTTTTGTTGTTGAGGATATTGATATTGTTGCTGTTGTTGAGGATATATATATTGGTCCTCAACACCATGATTTTGGATATGATCCAAGAAACACTTTTGATATTTATATATCTTATTGCACATATTACATTTATATACCATTTTAATAATTTATAGAATGTATTGTATTTTTTAAGATTTTATATGATGATGATGCACTTGCTAGATACAATGCTGTACTTGCTGCTAGATTAGAGAACGTCTCAATTTATACGAATTACGTTCTATTCTTACATTGTTACAACATACATATGTATGAAGACTTTGGAATGACATCACATTCACCTATCTCGTTCTCAAAAATATCAATGTATGTATGTATATAAGTGTGCATGGTTTGTTTGACAAATGTCAGCCTCTTTACACAAAAAACAAAAAATAAATAAAACTAAATAAAACCAACAACAAAAACATTAATATCTCACCAGAATACATAATTTCTTTCTATAAATACCCTTCCAGCTCCATCAGCTAAAAAGAATATTACAAAAAACAAATGCCGAGTACATACTATGATATTTTGTAACATCGCAACAGTGTGTACTAGTGTCAACGTTTGTCATTTTTGAAATTATTTCTTGTTGTGTGGTATTGCTTTCCCTATAAAAAAAAACATAACGTGAAAGACGTTGCACACATTTTAAAAAATGATTAAAAACCATCGAGTACCCTCGTCACTTCACACCTTTGGTTAAAACAAAAATCTTATACATACATACACAGAAAGCATGCGCGCTAACGAAAATAAACTACGAGTATGTACATCAACCGACAGACATCTACAAACCATCGAGTACCCTCGTCACTTCACACCTTTGGTTAAAACAAAAATCGTATACATACATACATAGAAAGCATGCGCGCCAACATAATAAACTGCGAGTATGCACATCAACCGACAGACATCTACAAACCATCGAGTACCCTCGTCACTTCACACCTTTGGTTAAAACAAAAATCTTATACATACATACACAGAAAGCATGCGCGCTAACGAAAATAAACTACGAGTATGCACATCAACCGACAGACATCTACAAACCATCGAGTACCCTCGTCACTTCACACCTTTGGTTAAAACAAAAATCTTAAACATACATACAAACAAAGCATGCGCGCCAACATAATAAACTGCGAGTATGCACATCAACCGACAGACATCTACAAACCATCGAGTACCCTCGTCACTTCACACCTTTGGTTAAAACAAAAATCTTAAACATACATACAAACAAAGCATGCGCCCCAACATACCCTCGAAGTGAACTAACCCTCGTCACTTCACACCTTTGACATTTTTTTAAAATTTTCCCATAAATTACAAAATTTTTGACGTTAATTACCCAAATTTGACAATTTTTATTGCCATAGAACCGGCAGTTCCCTACTACTCTTTTTAAGCCCTTTTTTTAAATTTGAACACGTTTTGAATCTCAAAAGTTAGCATCACTGGTTTTGGGAATTAGAGTGGTTTTCGCTTTATAAAAATATAATTGTGTTCGTAATTAACATTAAAGCATGTTAAGTTTATTTTTTATTAGTTTATTTTTTTATTCGACCTTATTATGTATTTTAAATTATTTTACTATTCTTTTTAGGCTCTAGGTCAACTATTTTCTTCAACTAAAACTCTTTCGTGTTATATTACAGAATTTTTATTTTTGTTTCAATATTTCTAACACCTTCGGTGTTCTTCTTCCTTTTTATGTTGCAATTAAACAGTTTTCTAAGCACCAATTTTATTTACAGTGAATCTGCTCATAGTCGGACACTCATCGTCGTGGTATTTTTGACCGGTTTTTAGAGGTATCCGCTTATGAGAGTGTTACACATTCTTTTATTTTAATTTTGGTTCTGCAAAACTTGTCCAGTTATTAGAGGTGTCCGGTTATGGGAGATGTCCGTTAGCAGAGGTTTCACTGTACATATTTTGCTGTGATGTCAACACTGTTTTTGATTTGTAGCCATCAAAAGTGGAAATTAGTTTAATTTGACTACAGCGACAAATATACTTTTTGTGGTTCTCAAAAAAAAAAGTTTGGCGACCACTGTTGTATAAATTTTATACTCATTGGTGATATATGTCTATTAAACTCTACTTTCATCATCCTCGAAGTCTAAATGCACAGAAAGCGTATAAATAGAACGCGAAATACATGATACTTCTAGTTTTTTTTAATAAAATGTCTTCTTATAAAATGTTTAATAACTCAGTAAATTTCGAGGGAATTTAAAAAAAAAAAAAACCTGTGAATTACGTTTAATCAATTATGTTTTGTAAGGGAAATTATAAACGCTATGTCTCCAGTACAATAATACTGTCTAAGAACGAGTCCAAAATAGAAAAGTGTCGAAAAAACCGAAAAAATTATATATGGGGAAAAGACATTCAGAAATTTACTAAGGGGCTGTCGATATATTACGTAACGTTGTTTAATCCGATTTTTGACCCCCTCCACCCCAGTACCAGATCGCAATAAAACTATGAACCCCCCACGGGGAATAACGTAACAAATTACATAGTTTAAAAAGTTTTTATTTAAAAAAATTAAATTTAATTCATTGTATTAAAGACATTTGTTAGACTAGCGTAGACAAACATTAAATAAATTAATACTCATTAACGTACTCCAAATATCGGCAAATTCCAAAAATTATGGTTTTATGGATAGCTTATTCCTAAACTGTATGCATGAATTAGTGAGGCGTGTTCGAATTTCCAAGTAATCGGCCATTTCTAGATATGTCGTTTAAAAAAATACATGTATAAAGAAATTCATAAATCCAAAACGAAATTTAGATAAATCGCACACAAATATTAGTTTGCAATAATTAAAAAAAAGAAATTATTTTTATATTTTTGTTATCCGTTTTTCCGCCAAATAATCTGCTATAGTATTCCGTATTGATGACTGAGCAGTATTTGAAACACTAAGAATTGAATTGGCATTAGCATCACGTCACTTTCACTAGTGTCTATAAGTGAAGTTGTCGTGTATTTCAAGGATCTTGAAGATACTCCGTTTGGCCATCTTCAAATACATCTAAAATGTGCGTGAAAAATATTTCATTATCCAAAAGAAAATATTTTTTAACCAGTGCACTTAGCGGGAGTGCTGTAAACATACACATTTGTTGAGGTATTTTGGGAGATCAAATGACTCAAAATGATGTCCATTACGAAAGATATGTAATATTTCTTTTCTTAATTTGTGTCCTTTGTGCAACATTACATTTTCAATAGATACCCCAATAAAAAAAGAGACTCCAAAAAAGTCATGAAAATGTAGAGTTTACGATGCGGAAGTAGTGCAAATTTCGATCCGATCTAATGATTTTTACATAGGGTTGTCATTGCAAGAAGTTCTCTTTTTCGATAAGAAAAATTCCCTTTTTTGTGTTCTATGATAATATTTTCATCTAGGAAAAATGGTAAATAGTTGCCTTTTTTAACAATTCGTTTCTTTTTATACGAATTTAAGCCCGAAACAGTGTTTTCATGTAAATTTAAGCAAATAAATTTTAAATTTTAGACTTAAAATAATTCATAAATTTCTTTAAAAAAATAATTTTTTTTTTAAATTCTGGTGAGTATTTTCTAACACTATGGAGGAGTTACAAGGTTTTGTGTGACTAAAATAAGCTTCTACATGGTTTTTTTGCTCACTCTCGGCAAATTAAAAATATAAATTTTGTGGAAGCAATGAAAATGTAGTTCCGCTAGAATGACTTCCATTTTTTTCACTGGGTAATATTAGCTCATTTAAAAAAATACTCCTTAAAAATACCTTAAAATTAGAGTTTTCTAAATATTTTTTTTGTTCGGATGGATAAAAAATTAAAATAATATCCTTATGAAAATACGTCTATGTATGCAAGTTTCCATTAATATATCTGTCAGACAAAAATTTTAAAACTTGATAATTGGATATTGTCATGCACATATATGGAAGAATATATTTTTGAAGGGGCACTTTTTTTCATGAGAATTTGCAAGATATGTTTTCGTAAACTTCTGAAAATGCCATTTCATTCTATGTATTTTTTATGGATTTAATGTTAGTATATGTTGCAGTTTGATGTGGAAAGAAGATTTATGTACATATGTACACATGTATATTAAGATTATTTTTAAATGTAAATGGATAAAGATGAGGAATTGAGAATCATGTAACCAGTTCAACTACAATTTATTTAATTTATTATAACAATTTTGTATCATCATTTTAAATGTTATTTAACAACCATTAAATTTTTGGATAGTTTTCATAAACCGCAATGTACGCGGACAGGAGTGTGAAGTTATTTTCCATAAAAATTTTTTTAATTGTAAATGTCTATAAATTTTACATCCCATATTTATTCGTATTCGCGAATATCATTTTAAATATTGGTTTTTGCGGATATCGTTTTAAAAATTCAAATTCACGAATATCAAAAAATGACATTCGGCATATGTATGTAAGTATACATACAATACTAGTGATGCACGTATATTCGTATTCGTATTAGAATTGCCGAATATTCGGCCATTTTTTACTATTCGTATTTGCCTGAATTTCGCGTAAACATAAATCTGTGTGACCTTCCCTGTCTATGATCTATGGGCATTTTACCTGCAATTATAAAAGCAGGCAAGCCTTGAAATGCGCAACATACTTCCAAAGCACCCACCCCATACACAAGCGATATTAACCACACATATGTAAGGTATCTTAGTGAATCTATAGGGTGTGTGTGCATAAGATATGATTCTTAAAGTCCAACTAACTATTTTAAATTTTTCAGGTAAAGTTATTCTTAATACCCCATAGTACATTACGTTCAACAATAGTGGTCCAAGTACCGATTCTTGGGGCACTCAACCAATAATCCTGCGTCTCCTTATAGCTGCATCAGTTTCACAAAATGGCTACCAGTAGATGTCTTGGGATGTCTAACTGAGCTAAGCCATCAACAATATGCTCCCATTTTTAGAGTTGAAAGATTTTTTTATGTTAAAAAATAAGTTACAAAAGTAAATAGGCTTTTAAAAGAGAACTTCCTACCTACCTACCTGTTTTCTATATTAAGTTTCAATATTTTTATCGCACATTTTCCCAAACTTAAAATTTAACTTTTTCAATCAAATAATAAAATAATGTTTAGTAATAGATTGTAATTGATTTCACAGGCCAACACGATTTTTAAGGTTGGTGCTTTGATAGTAAATTTTCGTGCATATGATACTGAGCTCCAAGCGAGATGTTCCGTTATTAAGGAAAAAGAGGATGATGCATCACAAAATTTGCATTTACTTGAGAACCAGTTCTTTGATCAAATAAAAAAATACACAGAAGGCTAGAAAACAAAGTAACCTGTAAATTACGTCGTTTTTAATTTTTTAACAGTCTTATAGTTTCGGAGATATTCAAAAAGTTTTATACAAAAAAAAATATTCTTTTAAAAAAATTGAGAAAAACGTTTTTGAAAAAAATTACAATTTTAAATTGAAGAAAATTTTATATTTTATTATTAATTGTGATACATTCATATGTTATAAATTAAATTTTTTTTTTATTTTTTTTTATTTTTTTTTTAATACATATATTTATTTATTGTATCTTCAAAAATGAACTAACAATAAGTGATCAAATCTTAAAGCTAAAATATAATTATCTAGCCCGACCAGTGTCGGCCAAAACTTAGTGATAATTTAAATAATACAAAGTAGTGATAATCAAAAAAGGAAAATTAAATGTATTTTCAAGCATTCCCATCTAGAGTGTTGAGTATAAGAGCCCTTGTGTCCCTCTTTTTTAGGCGGATGTGACCATTAAAATTCAAAATATTACGAGCAAGCGGATTAGGATGTGACTCGAGTTTTGTTAAGTATTTGCCATGGAGCAGATGTTATTAACCTTAAAATTTTGTTTTGTCTTCGTTGAATTCTCTCTACATTGGAAACTGAAGCAGTGCCCCATAACTGGATACCGTAACACCATATTGGCTTCAAAAGCGACTTGTATATTAAAAGTTTGCAGTCCAGACTAAGTGTTGAATTTCTGCCAATCAACCATTGAATTTGAGATTACTTGAGTTTCATCTGAGTTAGCTTAAAGTCAATATGATGTTTCCATGTAAGCCTTCGATCAAGGTGTATACCAAGGTATTTCACTTGGGAATGCTGAGGAATATTTTGATTGTTGATTCGAATGGGGAACAAGTATCTCTTCTTAGGGTAAACGTTGTATGGACACAATTTTGTTCATTGACTTTAATTCTCCATAAGTTCAACCAGATTTCTAACTGTGTAATATGTTCTTGAAGATATCGGGACGCCTCGTGCGGGTTTTTGTGCATACTAAGGCAGGCTGTATCATCGGCAAACGTAGTTGTATGGATATTGCTGCTCACAGGCATATCACAAGTATAAATCAAATACAAAACTGGCCCCAGTATGCTCCCCTGTGGCACACCGGATGATATAGATTGGGGCAGACTCATGAATTCTCCTTCCACAATCGTAAACTTTCGGGTAGTTATGTAGCTTTCTAATAAATTCAGAAAATTTATTGGTAAATATGATTTTAATTTTAAAATAAGGCCTTCATGCCACACTTTATCAAAGGCCTGAGAAACGTCAATAAACAGGGCAGAACAATAAATTTTTTCTTCAAAAGTTCTTCTTATAAATTGCACCAATCTATGAGTTTGTTCAATGGTGCTATGCTGACTTCTAAAACCAAATTGATGGTCTGGGATGCACCCACTATCAGTTAAAATTGGGGACAATTTTGTCATAAGCAGCTTTTCGAAGAGTTTTGACATTGTTGATAGCAGACTTATTGGCCTGTATGACTCAGCCTTGGTAAGGTCTTTGCCCGGCTTTGGAATCATTTTGACCTTCGCAAGCTTCCAGCTTTGTGGATAATACTCCAGTCGTAAAATGGCGTTAAAAATAAATAACAGGATTCTAATTGCTATATGGGGCAAGTTTTTCAGCATATTGTTACTTATTTCATCAATACCTGGAACTTTCTTCGGGTTTAGTTCAGCAATTAGTTTCACGTGTCTTAAATTTTATGGGTCGAGGGGGTAGCGCAACTACACTTGGTAAATCAACAACACCAGTACATGTGTTTGGGGTAAATACGGATTTTAAATGCTCAACAAATATGTTACCTTTTTCAGTATCGCTTCTGGCCCAACCTCCGGTAGAAGTGCGCAGAGGTGGTCTATATTCAACGGGTGTTTTAAGCTTTCTGGCAGCTCGCCACAAGGAGTAATTAGATGCAGGTGTGGCATCATGATTTTCCAGATAATTTTTAAGACATACAGTTTTTTCATATGCCAGCAGCTCTTGGAGTCGTCTAGTGCACTCTTTAAATCTAATTTTATTTTGGGGTGATCTGTGCTGTTGCCATTCCCTTCTAGCTGTCCTTTTTTTACGTAAAAGACGTTCAATGTCTGTAGAATAAATTCTATTAAACCCAGTCTGCGGATGGGAAGTAGTGGCATGTTCAGCAGCATGTTTAATATTTTCGTTAAGATTTTCAATGTTAGATTCAATATCACCTGGTGTTCTTAGGTTAATATTTTCCGTACAATGGCTACTGAGGTATTTTTTGAACCCCAGCCAATTAACACGGTTGATAATCTTTACGTATGGGACAGGGAAGTCGCTTCTTAGTGGGCTACAAATTGTAACAATCGTGGGAGAGTGATCGGAGGAGAGATCTACAGAAGCTTCAACATGAATTAATTCCCTACCGATATTTTTCATTACTCCAAATTATCATTAAATTAAATGAGCCACATTTATTTAAAATCATTATTTTGTTGACTTGGGTTATTTTTTTAGCAAACATTTTTCTTAAATAAATAGTAAAAAAATATGGAAATAATTTTCCAATTTTACTTCAAGGTTCCGAGATTTTTTGGTAAAGTGCGATTTGCTGACAAAAATAGAGTGCAACTTGTTTAAGTATTCATAAAAGTTTTATAATGCAAACTATTTCTTAACCACACATTATTATGACGATTCTTATGAGCAAATAAAAGAACACACATGCTTCATACGAGTATTTTTTAAAAACTGTGATTAAATAGGAGCTGGTGGGCAATTTTTCCTCTCCATAAATATTTAACCAATTTTTATGAAATTCAAACTGCAGTTATGTACATCTGCATTTAAGGACTAGGACATAAATGAAAGTTGGATGGCGATTTCTGCTTCTCAGAACAAATATACATTTAATTTGCTTTTTGGAATCTAACAGAACCAAAGTTACTCAGTTCCAGTGGAACACACATCTTGTTGCAAAAAAGTGATCAGTGTATCACGGCATAATTGAATTCAACAACCAATTAAGTCTTATTAAAATGAAGATACAATGATCTTTTGAGATATTTGAATAAATCCAAATTTTTTTTACTATCGATCATCTTAATTTAAAGTTGTATTAGTCTCGAATAATGAAAATCCATTCAATATTTATTGAGGTTTTAGTAAGATTAATTTTATATTTCGAAACAAATATGGATATGGCTTAGACCACTTTCATAATTATGTATTGTATATGATTTACATATAGAGTGAAACCTCTTATAACCAGACACTCACCATTGCGGTAGTTTTGTCCGGTTATTAGAGGTGTCCGCTTATGAGAGTGGTATACATTCTTTTATTTTAATTTTGGTTCTGCAAAACTTGTCCAGTTATTAGAGGCGTCCGGTTATTGGAGATGTCCGTTAGGAGAGGTTTCACTGTATATGTACACATGTCTGTTGACATCATGTGTTGCAAGCAAAACACAAAAATAGTTACAAACATAGAAGAAAAAAATCTATTATAAAAACAAAGGACATTCAATGAATTTTAGTTGTATGTAATCCGTTTGGTTTTCTCCCTTTATGCCACTGTAATAGAGAAGAGAACTAAACACTTGTGGTTGTTGCCACAACTAACAGAACTGTCTCAGCCACTTCCATTACAAACATATCTACCACAAACAGAATACAACTAGAAGAGACACTGTAGAATTGTAAATTTCAGGTTCGAATAAAAAACAGGACAGGCTTACATTTCCACAGAAAAATATTCTTACACATGAACAATCAGACTTGAGTGCACTAATAAGTACGAGCATGGCTGTGTATATGTTCGTGTGTGTGTGCTCAGTACCATTTTCATTTCCATTCTCAATCAAGTATGTCATTTTTGGTCAACTATGCTGCTCTGTACCAGCAGCACCTTCACTAGAATGGCCAGTACCTATTAAAGTTGTAAATTTTTAAGAAGAGCACTTTCGCAGCCTGCAGCTAGCAAGGTTGGAATTGAAAATGGAAAAAAATCTGTAAGGATTTTTAAGAGTTTTGTTCACTTTTTTCCTATTGTTGTTAAATAAGAGTTGCATGTGTGTGTTTTTTTGTGTATGAGCTGTAAAAGATCAACAGCCAAAAAGCATTAGTTTGACGCCTCAGACAGCCAATGGATATTCTTTAACACCACATGCCATTCAGGCGGACAGTAAATGAACCCATTTCTTAATATTGTCCTCTTATACGTTCTGTATGTAGAGTTTTGTTTGCCACTCGGGCATCTGCGTTAAAGTCATTTCACAATCAATGCACTTCAGCCATTTTGCAAACAATGTTTATTCAGCATAACACTTTACAAAAAAAAGTATTGAAAAAATTGTTAAATGAATTCTACCAGAAAAAAAATTAGTAGGGTCACTTTATTGAAAATTTTAAAAATAAGTCACTACAAAGTGGGGATGGCCTTAATAGACTGATTTTCCGACAAAAAAAATTAAGCAGTTCTTCAATAACAATAATTTTTCACTGAGAGGATTTTTTTCGTTAAAAAATGTGTAATCCCTAGCAACACCAACTTTATGTTAGTTTGTACTAGTTGACTGATTTGTTTTTGTTAATACATGTACTTATTTATTGTATCTTCAAATATAAAGTAACAATAAGTATTTAAATATTAAATCTAAAATATAATTATTAGGCCCGACCAGTATCGGACATAAACTTAGTTATAGTAATAAATAATACATATGTAAGTAGTGATAATCAAAAAGGAAAAATAAGTATTTTCAAGGAGTCCTATCTGGAGTGTTGAGTATAAGAGCCCTTGTGTCCCTCTTTTTCAGGCGAATGTGACCAGTAAAATTCAAAATGTTACGCTATTTGGCATTTTATTCAGTCACTAGTGGAATATTTAAATCATGAAGTAGATTTGAATTTTTAATGTACTATGGAGCCGATGTTATTAACCGTGAAATTTCGTTTTGTCTTCGTTGGATTCTCTTGATATTGGAAGCTGAAGTAGTGCCCCATAGTTGCATTCCATAGCACCATACACATAGGTCTCAAAAGTGACTTTAATATCAAAAGATTGCAACCTAGACTGAGAATTGAATTTCTACCAACCAGCCAATGTACTTGAGTTATTTTAAGTTTCATTTGTGCTAGCTTAGAGTCAATGTGGTAGTTCCATTTAAGCCTTCGATTAAGGTGTATGCCAACGTATTTTACATGTAAATGTAACGCTTAACACTTTTCACAATTTTTTATTAGTTTTTTTTCGTACTTTTAGACTGGTTTTCAAAGAAGTTTTCTTAATAAAATATTTTTCATATTGATAAGTTCTTAAAATTTTTTTTAATTACTATTTCGTAAGCAATTTTTGATGTTTCGGATGAAATTTAATTTAAAACAAGTAAGAGTGCTATATTCGGCTGTGCCGAATCTTATATACCCTTTACCAAAGTGCGTTTATGTAGTATAGAGATACATACATAAGTACAGAGATATGTAGGTACATATTCATTTTGTGAAAAAATTCATACTTTTTTTCTAGTGCAATTGTTAGGTTTTTGGCATTATGTTTAATTTGGTGCTTTTTACATTTTGGCGATTTTTTTCGGTTTTTGGCGTTTTCTTAATTTTGGCGATTTTTTCGTTCCGGCGATTTTTTTGATTTTGACAATTTTTTTCATTTTAGCGATTTTTTTATTTTTTATATATATAATTTTTTTTTTATTTTTTAGTTCTGACACTTTTTTCTCGTTTTAGCGATTTTGTTTGGTTTTTGACGTTTTTTTTTATTTTGGCGATTTTTTTTCTTTCTGGCAATTTTTTTGATTTTGAACATTTTTTTTCATTTAGGCGAATTTTATTTTTTGGTGATTTTTTTCATTAGGCAATTTGTTTTTTGTTTTGGTGATTTTTTCGTTTTTTGGCGTTTTTTTATTTCTTTTTGGCAATTTTTTTAGTTTTGACAGTTTTTTCTCGTTTTGGCGATTTTTTTGATTTTGACGGTTTTTTTTTTTAATTTAAGCGATTTTTTTATTTTTTGCCGATTTTTTTCATATAGGCAATTTTTTTTGTTTTGGCGATTTTTTTCGGTTTTTGGCGTTTTTTTATTTTTGGCGATTTTTTTTTGGATTTGGAGATTTTTTTGATTTTGTCGATTTTTTTTGCATTTAGACGATTTTTTTTAATTTCTGACAATTTTTGTTCATATAAGCATTTTTTTTGGTTTTGGCGATTTTTGTGGATTTTTTGTCATTGTGATTTTGTTTTTATGTTTTGACACTTTTTACTCGTTTTGGCGATTTTTTTCGGTTTTTGGCGTTTTTTTAATTTTGGCGATTTTTTTCGTTTTGGCAATTTTTTTATTTTGCCGATTTTTTTTATATAAGCGATTTTTTTTAATTTTTGCCGATTTTTTTCATCCAGGCAATTTTTTTTTTGATTTGGCGATTTTTTGCGTTTTTTTTTTAATTTTGGCGATTTATTTTCGTTTTGGCGATTTTTTTTTGGATTTTGGCGATTTTTTTTTTCATTTAGGCGATTTTTTTTTAGTTTTTGGCGATTTTTGTTCACATAAGCATTATTTTTGTTTTGGCGATTTTTTTTGGGTTTTTGGCGTTTTTTTTAATTTTAGCGTTTTTTTTTCATTTTGGCGATTTTTTTCGTTTTGGCGATGTTTTAAAATTTTTGGCGATTTTATAATTTTCGGATTTTTTAGTTTGACCGTTTTTGAAAATTTCAAGAGTTTAACTCCTACAGTTTCCAAGATATAGCAATTTGTCAAAATTACATTTTCAAAATTTCATTAACTGATGGACCACCCTTTAATTAAAATTTTTTTAATTTTAGTGTTAATTGTTGTAGTCTATATAAAAATACACTAATTTTACAAATTTCAAGTGTCAATATGCATATGTACATACATAATACAATTGTATGTATATTACATGGGATTTTAAAAGTTTTCGTCACTCATTTTTGAACACCCTTTATTTTTTAGCTTTTATATATTTGTTGTTGTAGCGATCAAAGTTCTACATACACTGTTCAAATTTCAGACCCGTAGCTTTTACCGTTCTTGAGAAAATAGCCTTCTTCCTAAAACATGAAATATGTTTAATTATTAGGAAAAAAGTTAAAGTTTTCCAACCCTGGAAACGTTTTTTTAATTTGTTAAATTTTTAAAATTTTTTTTTTAATTATAAATACCAATTTTATTCATACCGAAGTATAAAATAAATTAATTTAATAAAAAAGTAATAAAAATTTGTTTTCGGTAGTTATTTTCTTTGGGAAAATAGAGTTTGAGTTTTTCAGCTCTGAAACCGTCTGCTCGAGTTTGCTGAATTTCAATAGCAAAATTTTTCGGAAAATTTCTGACACACCAGTCCAAGAACGAAGTCTCTAGCTCTTCTGGGAGCTTGGGAAAACCGATTTCACGTACAGACAGACGGACAGACGGACATCGCTTGTTCGTCTACCCTATGCATAAGGATCCAGAATATATATACTTTATGTGTCTCTTATTAATATTGTAGAAATTACAAACGGAATGACAAACCTATATATACCCTTTTACCATATTTTGGTAAAGGGTATAAAAATAGCTCAGCTGCATTTCCGCTACTACCTGGTGAATGTGCCTCGGTTCAGTCCTTAAAACTTTTTCTTTCGTAACACATATACATATTAATTTATTTTATCTTAAAAAATAAACTAACAATAAGTATTCAAGCCTTAAATCTAAATATAATTATTAGACCCAACCAGTGTAGGACATAAGCTTAGTGGTAGTAATTAATAATATATAAGAGTCGTGCTAAGCAAAAAATATTTTCACGTTTAAAAACTTTTTTTATTATAATTTTTTTAGCTAAAAATAACTGGCTCTTATGTAGTTTGGTCCACTTATTAGGAATTTATCATTTTTCTAGCACTTCTAGTTTCAGATATATTGTACATTATATTCAAAAATATTCAAAATTTTTCTTTTTTTACGCAATTTTAAAAGAGTTATGTCTCTGATTTTTTTATTTCGTGAAAGCTGCAAATTTTAAATTGCAAATGTAATAACTAAAAATAACACAAACATATTTTGAACTGTTCTATACAACATTTTTATATGTAATTATTGCATTAAAGACTTAAAAATTGACAGATGTTATATACACCTCCGAAAGTAGCAAAGAAAAAGTTTAAAGGACGAAGAAAAAAGTACATGATTTTTTATATTTTAGTAATAAATCTAAAAATATCCTGATACATTCACGAATGTGGCTCTGCTCAAATTAAAAAAAAATTATATACATATTTATGTTTTGAACAGGCTAAAGTTCGTATCGCTTTTTAAGCCAAATTGTATGTGATAATTATTAAGGAACAAATAACACTAAAGTTAGTTGTAAATATTCTGACCACATACTTGAACGGAACAATTAGCCTTCATCATCACCGTTCTTTTGTATTTCGTCTACTGTGTATGGTATCAGTTGATGTAGATTTCTGCTTTATATACATACGTAAATTTTATGCAAATGGAATATGTGAATTGTATTGATTCATCGTATTTCAATTTGCTGAAAGCTTTATGTAATGAAAGCTCAAATTTACCATCTCTAACTAACAACATTTTTACAATTGTCGTTTATTCTTTAATAATTATGCACATGTTACATGTTACTTAAGACAAACTTTTTTGGTTTGTTACAATTAAGTATTTTTATTTTTAATTTTTGCCACAGGCTTATGGCTATAAATTTAAGATGGTTTTTTTAAATATAATTGTTCGAACTTCATTTGTTTCGATATTTATGATTTGAACGGACTAAAGTTCGTATCGCTTTTTAAGCCAAATAATAACAAATAACACTAAAGTTAGTTGTAAATATTGTGACTAATACATAGTTGAACATATCAACTAGCTGTTTACGAAGGCCTCTTTACCTTCATCATCAGCGTTCTTTTGTGTTTGGTTCACTGTGTGTGGCATCAGTTGATGTAGATGTCTGCTTTATATACGTAACTTTTATGCAAATGGAATATGTGAATTTTTTTGATTCATCGTATTTCAATTTGCTGAAAGCTTTTTATAATGAAAGCTCAAACTTACCATATCTAATTGAATAATAAAATTTTATGTTCACTAACAATACAAAAAGTATTATAATGTTTGGATGACTATTCGTGAAATATTAAGCGAATAATTCAAAAGGTAGTGCATATTATGCAAATGCTAAGACCGCAGCTGCTAAAAAAAAATAATGATGGCATCGTAAATAATAGATGAAAATACATTCCTGCTGTGCAATGAATAAACAAGTGTTCAGGGAAAATTCATTAAATGGGTGTAATCAAATGGATAAAATAATAAAATATTTTTTACTTAATTTTTCGACAAAATATGCTCCTGCACTTTAATTTAAATATATTTCAGATATGTTTTTAAGTTAAATTAGATACATAATATTCCGACAACAAGTCAAAAACTCAGATAGAAAAATTACAGATGAATTGAATTAAATTCAGAAATATTTAAATGTGTACATACTTAAGCTTAAATGAATTCAATTATTTCTCATATTCCATTCGTTAAGGATTCATGTTTAAAAAAAAAGATTGTTTGAAAAATGGCTAGGCCAATAAAATATCATTTGCATAAACTCTATTTCAGTTCACGCTATCAATTTTCTATCAATCCAAAAAACAATCATTGTCATAAGGGAATAATTGTAACAAATATATGATTCTGACAATTCTTAATTTGGTTGCATCAACCGAGCGTATGCTTTTGTCATGACTAATTAACTTATTGGTTAACACAATCTAACATAATATTATGAATTGGATTTTACGGCCAACTTGTAGTATTGGCAACAGAAAAATTATTGTTCTATACTAAGGTAAAAATAAGAACTTTCTATCAGTTGCTGCAACTGACAACGAGGTTGAGTTTGCTATCATAGTTTATAGCAGAAAATTAAAAATTAACTTTTGTGATTTTCAAAGGTATTATGATTTATGAATTCTCAAATGGTTCTTGAAAGTATGTGCATAAGATAACATGTTTGTGGCTGTTTAAAATATGTGGCTTGCTTCACCACCAGGAAATAAATTTCAATTAAAATAAACTTATGACCAGGGAAACCACAAATATGCAATTGCATGTCTTTTCTTGTCTGATATATCAATCCGGCATTAAGATATTTATCCGTTTCAGAACTTTTAATGAATTCTGGCATCGATTTGTTAGTGCATACTTTTGCATATTTTACCCTTTAAAGCATGTTTTTGCATACTTCAGTCTAACGCGCATATTTTGAGCATTTGTCAAATTTTTAGAGCATATTTGGCGTTTTTAGGGCATATTTTGGTACTTTTTAAAAAAAAATTATTTTAATATTTAAAAAAAATTTTTTTTTTTGGTAAAATTTTCTACTATTTTCTGTCAAAATTTTATTTTGTAGTGAAAAAAAAAACAGTAGCATGGGAAAGCAATATTTTGCTACCATTATGAAGTAAGACTTTAAAATAGAGCATTGTGCATGTTATGGCTTCCGAATCGATTTCACACGTTTTCTTGTGAGTTCTGATGTTAAATCTCATCCTACACGTGTTTAAGTTGAAATTAGCATGTACTAATTATTAGTATGTGTTCTGACAACCAAATTTAGAACAAAAGAAATTAAATTTTTTTAATTTTCACTCAGTTGTAAGCCGTCTTGTGAAAGAAAAACGAAACAAGAAAATTAAAAAAATTTAAATCTTAAATATCCAATTTTTTTCTGCTAAATTTTACTGCTGGAACAAATACTATTGATTTGCATATTCCAAATTTCAACTTTAACAGATGTAACATGTGTTTTAACATCCTCACTGGACGCTAATTTCAATAAAAACTTGGTTTGGTAATTGTGACGCACGCTGTTCCGATTACATCAGTTGAGGTTGAAAAAGAAAATTTTCAATGTATAAAAGTTTATTTAGATGTGACCGGCTGCGATTTTTATTTAAAAAGCTAAGTGAAGAGTTTTTGTTTATTGCAATAACAATTATAAAGAACCTTATCTTATTCTTCAAAATACAGTTCATGATCGCTTTTGAAGTAAAGTTAAATTTTCGCTCTTAGTTAATTTTTTTATTGTTTTCTTTTTCTGTTTATTTTATTTTTGTCTTGTTTTGTAAATTTTGTTGAATTACTGAATTAAAATTTGTTTTTCATTTCCAAATAATCCAATTTATGTTATTTTTAAGAGCATATTTTTTGAGTTTTTAGTGCATATTTCGAAGTTTTTAGTGCATATTGAATGCGCAAAAAACACTTTCTTTGGAGCATAATTCTGGTTTCCCTGCTTATGACAATATGTCAAATAATAAATTTCTAAAATTATATATTTTTATTTGCGTCTATTTTTTATATTTATTTCAGCAAGGACGGCCAAGTAATCTTTCACAGGAACAAATTATTATATTGTTTTAGTTATACTAACCATGTTTTCGGTAGCACTAATAACTTTTATTTCAAATTCAATACTGTTAACCAATTTTTTCTGTAACTGCAATTATTTGGTTAAGGGTTATAATCACTGTCGCAAACTTTTTTCCAAACAATATCGCTAAAGTAGACAAGAAAATAGCTAAATTTCAAAAATATTAAAAATTTTAGCGATAAATCGCTAAAAAAATTATTTACGAAATTTCTCTACAAATTTTATAAAATACCAAATAAACGCAATGTTATAGGTTATTAAAAGGAGTCTTTTATTAAAAAAAATATATTTACATAAATACATACGTACAGATTTGTAATATACATACATATGTATGCATGATATATTTAATTGCATACATACAGTCATACGTATGTATATAAAAAAAATTATAGAAGATATTATTTTTAAGCAAAAATTTGAAGCCAATCTTCAACATTGCTACTTTCATAGGTAGCATTGGAACCTAATTTGCTTAGTACTGAATTCGGAGCTTCGTAGCTGCAGCAACACTTGTTACTTAATTTCAAACCGTACCTAAATATTATAAGCTAATGCAAAAGATACAAAAACTAATTAGAAGAACATTACCTTACGTGTAAAACTGCATTTACTGTTTCGGTCATAAGTCTATTTCTTAACTTAGATTTAACGATGTTCAGTTGGCTGAAAACCCTTTCAACATCAGCATTTGACCATGGAAGAGACAACACATTAATAGCAAATTGAACGAGTTCCTTAAATGGATTATTTCCAGCAGAATCCCTAAAAAATAATACTTCGCCCCAAAATGAACAGGTTGAAGTTATTTCAGACCATTTGACATAGCATATATTAAAATACTGGTTATTAATTGTATCAGTTAAGTGATGAACCCCCGTTCAGACTATTATACAAGTATTCATACTTTTGTGGAAAATGCAACTCTGACATGTTGAGTTGTTATTGTTTTTTTGAAATTTTTGGAACAAATATAAGACCAGGGATGCATTTTCGTCAAAAGTATTAATACTTGTATTATAGTCTGAGTGGCCCTTCACTGATACTAAAGAGTGATAACAATAGCAACAGGTTTTGATTTTTTGGTTTCAGTGTGTTCTCAATGGAAAGCAAACTAACTAACTTTAAAATGTTATGATTTTCGGGCAATCTATTTAAAGATAAAATGCTTGAATTATTATTTGTGTTGGAATACATATTAGTTTATACCTTTTTTTAGTTCCATAATTAAATTAACCACAAACTGTATACATGAATTTGAAATATCTGCTTTCTTTTCGTCATCTACTAGTCCTTGATCTTTTAATGTTTTTAAGTGAATTTCAAATGTATATCCCAAGTAGCAGTCATACGATATATGCTTTAGAAAATCCGAAGTGATAACGTCGATTTCTATTGTTGGCTTTATAATAAACTGTTTTAAGAAATTTATGGTCAGTTCCATGTCACTTAAAAGTTTCGTTGGGTCACAGTTCTGGCTTTGAAAACTTTTCTTTAATAATTGAACACGAGTTAATATTGGTCGAAGAAATACCAAGTAGCACATATTTGTTTCATTATACAAATTGTAGAGATTTTGCGCCATAAAACACTTTTCGAATTGTTCTGCAATTCCAAAATGAGTTTTAAGTTGAATCCACAGATCTATAATTCTTGATATTGAAACCTCTATGGATAACCAACGTGTATCGCAAATATTTGTGATTTTTAAAGGATCCTATAATTTAATAATAATATGGGATTAAAAACAAACAACACTATGTATGTATAATGAAAAACAGAGATGAAGTTAGCATATTTGTAAAAATTTAACTAGGTTGTTACGAGTTCCTCCATACAATTTGCCATTGAAAATCCACTCATATTGTAGTCTTAACTCCTAACGTGATTTTAATGTAGAAGTGTATGGCACGAGGAATTTTGACACGCAGAATGTGTGATGAAATTAAAAGCGTTTTTTTTTATTTATTGAACGTGTCACTGCAGCGAAACTTCATTCCAGTTTTCCATTGTATGCACATAATGCCGATAATGTTTACAATTAATAATTAAAAATATTTTCACTATAATAAAATAATTAAAAATGTTAACAGTACACATACATACCTTCCCATCATTTATTGCTTCAAATATATGTTTGTAGCTTTGTTGTATTATGTAACTTCTCGAAAACCAGTTGTAGGTTTCATTTATAAGGTATTCAAGACAACTTGGCATACACATTTTCCAAGAATGAGTAACTGCTAACTGGATCGAATGACATACACACCTTATAAGTATAAGATTTGGAACAAATTTTTTCAACTCAACAAATACGCTCTTTTTGTTGCCGACCATAACGTTGGCATTGTCAGTCCCGACACCCAACATATTTTTCGGTTCCAAACTATACTTATTTAATACCTCCAGTATTACATATGTGATTCCTTCAGCAGTTGTATCGGCTACTTCGGCTAAACTTAGAAATGTTGATACAACTTTTTGCTTTTCAGTACTGAAGTAAATTATTACAATACCTATATATGTATGTATAAACATATGTATGTATATGAATGTGATCAAACTATTAGATGCAGATGTATTCATATAAAAAATACTAACCTAATAATTTTATAATACCAACATCTGTAGATTCATCCACTAATATACTGTACTTAGATGCCTAAATATCCTTTCTGAGCTCATTTACAAAATGAGGTGCTAAAACGTTTTTAATTATTGCAGTACATTTGGTTCTATGAATACGAATTTTGTCAGCTCCATCAAAATTCTTTTTACACAAGTCACTAATGTGGTCAATGGAGTTGTTTGACGTATGTTGACATATAAATAAAGCTAATGCGGCTTCTTGCATTTTAACGTTATCAGCAATAGTTTCATTTGGCACAAAGTTCAACTTTCTTCAACACGACCCTCTAATCGAAGCGGCTGATTTGTGTTTTTTAGTTTCAGCGTGACTTAGAAGGTCATATAGTTTTGCTGAAAGTGAGCATCTGCAAAATTTGCAAAATCCTTTTGTGTCGTTTTTTTCATCCACCACGATTCAAGACTTTAATTGTTCATGTTTTAGCCATTCGCGTCTAAATTTTTGGTTGTATTTAGGTGCCATGCTTTAAAATTTTAATTTTCAATATTTTTCACTTAACTTGCACAAATAGAAGTACTTATTTATGTATGTACGTATTCCTTGTTCTTTTATTAAATCAAAATTATAATGAAAAAAAAACTAGCACAATGTTAACAAATACACACACAAAAAATGTTTTATAAATACCGTTATTCGAGACTCACTTTGTTGGAACTCTTTAGCAGTGTTGACCAAAACTCTATTATTAAAAACACGCTTGAAAGTTAGAAGTCATCAATTCAAAAATTGTTCGAAAACCCGCTAATAGCTAAATCATAATTTTTCCCGCAAAATGTACTTCAAAATCGCTAGATTTGACGAGAAAATAGCTGAATTGGCAACAGTGGTTATAATTAAAATATAGTGGTACCACAAGAAAATTGCAGTCGTTGTACCAGAATTCTTTGTAGTTGGTGCAACCGCCAAAATTCGATTGGCAACAAATTCGGTTGTATCAACGAATCTGTTTACTCTGTGTTGACATGTTTACTGAGCTTTTTGTGTTTTTTGAAGAAGATCGCATTAAAGAATAACAATTTTATTTAAAAAGAAATAATTGAAATAAACTGATATTGAGGCAACTTAGATGTTATTTGTTGTATTAATTTTAAGTGCAGTTTGAAATAAAAGAATAGTATTAAAATCTCAAAAAATTAAGCTATAAATTCATTTGTATTTTTATGTTTAATACTATATATTTCTCTTATGTCACTTGTTACTAACTTTTTAGAATAAACACATCTGGAAATGTATTTTCGTATCTTGAAGCCACTAATATACAATACTAAATTGTATACATATGTATATCAGTAAACCATAAGTTTCAATAAACCTACAAACGTTCAGACTGGTGGAGCCACGTTCAATAATATTTAACTAAACATTATTTGTGTTTCTTCGCAGTAGATGATTGCTACATTCAAGGAAAAACTGCAACCTAAAAATAACAACGCCTCACATTAATTTAATAATTTTTAATATAGTACAAAATGTATATTGAGATATTTAAAAGTAAATGATTTTAATAAATTAGTACTTAGTAAATTAATATTTTTCCATTTAGAAATAAAAAATTTCAAAATGATTAGACTTTCGTTAATATTTCTTATTAATTCAATATAGATTTATATTGATTTTAAGCTGATTTTCTCTGGGTGTATGTAACTAACCTTTGTCACATTTTGAGCTTGTAATTATCAAGATGTTTAACAAATTTAGCAGGGTCATTACTCTTAAAATTTGATAATATATTTTTGTGGCGCGCTGCCAAAAACCTTAAAAGACCAGTTGAGTTTAAACCACCTCTGCGTACTTCAAACACAGGTTGGGCCAAAAAGCGATACATTTAATTTAAAAAAGCTTGTGTAAAAAAAACTATTTGGTGAACTCAAAAAGCTTCAGGTATTAATGGAAAAAGTAACCAGTTGCCGACGATTTTGTCTCGTATTGTAATAAGAATCCTGCTATTAATTAGTATGCCTTAATGCATACTAAGGCAGCTGTCAAGGTCAAAATTAATACAAGGCCAGACAAATATATTACCAACGCTTAGTCATACAGGCCATCAAGTCTACTATCAACAGTGTTAAATCTTTTCGAAAAACTGCTCATAAAAAAATTGCCCTTAATTCTAATTAATAGTGGGTGCATCAAAGACCATCAATTTAGTTTTAGAGGTCAGTATAGCACCATTGACCAAACGCATAAATTACTTCAATTTAAAAGAAAAACTCTTGAAGAATATAAATATTGTCCTGCCCTGTTTATTGAAGTTTCTCAGGAATTTGATAAAGTGTGGCATAAGGGCCTAAATTTAAAACTGAAGACATGTCTACCAATAAACATTATAAATTTTTTGGAAAGTTACATTCTTACCCCAAAGTTCACTGTTGTAGAAGGAGTGAATCCCGAATGCCCGAATCGATCTCATCCGTTGTGCATCTCATCCTTTGTGCATTGTACTGAAGCCAGTTTTATATTTGGTTAATACATGTAATATGCCTTTGAGCAGAAATATTCACGCTTTTACCTTTGCCGGTGATACAGTTGCCTTAGTATGCACGAAAGCCCTCACAAGGCATCCCGATATCTTCAACAACATATTACTCAGCTGGAACTATGGTTTAACTTATGGAGAATAAAAGTAAACGAACAGAAGTGTGCTGAGGTAACGAAAAGATACTTGTGCTCCCAGTAGAATCAATAATTATTTTTATTAAGTGTACATACAAATTTATTTGCTGGTGGTTTAGCATGTCATGTTTGTGACTGTTGCAAATTTGTGGCTGAAGTCTATTAATGATTTGGTTCAAGCGCCAATGAAATGCCTATATTGACATCGTTTAGGATGTCAAATAAATTTGAATTATTGTATGTACACTTCTGACAATATGTCAAATAAAAAATTTCTTTATATATAATAAATTTAATTACCAAGGAAATATTTAGTTTTATAAACCTAAATAGGTTTCAGTTATCAACTTCTCGAGCTATTTCTTTTGTTTTTCTAATTTTTATACCAAACTAGTTATTTCTATAACATAAAATATTCAAGACTTTATTCAGAAAAAAAAATTAGGTTTACAAAACGCTTAACAAACAAATTTCCATACAAAATTTGTTTTGTAAACTTTTCGTAAATATTAAATTATTTTTTTCTGAATATGGCAGTTATAATTTGTAAACAAAAAAATTATTTGACAAAGTTACTTAAACATACATAAAAATTAAATTTTCCAACCCAGGAATAATCCTTTAAGATTTTTCTGATTCCTTATACCAATCGTGTGCTTTATAAAAAATATAAAATATATTAAGGAAGCAAAGCAAAAATGATATAAGATATAAGATATGATATAAGATTCTTTCAAAATCATAATATATATTTAATTTATAAAGAAAAAGAAAAATATCAATTAGACTTAGTTACTTGTATAGCACAAAAAGTGCAAGTTTCCCAACCCTGGAATCATAAGTTTAATTTTTTACACCAATCTTTTTTTAAAGAATATAATATACATATGTTTAATTTGTAGAGAAAAAGGAAAAATTAGTCTTAATAGGTTACTTTTATTTAGCAAAAAAAGTTAAAGCTTTCCAACCCTGGAAACGTATTTTTTACTTTTTTTTATTTTCAATACTAATTTTATTCGTATTGAAATATAAAAACAATTTAATTAACAAAATAAAAAGAAAAATTAGTTTATAGCATAGACAGACGACAGCGTTAATTTGCATTAACTGTCTTAATTCAAATTAACTTGTGAATTATCATCATCCTAATGCGCATTAACTTTACCGTAAATTCAGTAAATGAAATTAAATTAATACTGAATTTAGCTATTTCAATATGATAATACCGTCAAAAGTCAATAAAAATTAAATTAATTTTTAATTTTCAAAATTAAAATGGATTCAAAACCAGGAAATATGAGTTATTTTAATTATTTTAGACAGAAATTTGTTCCATTTTAAGATTCCCAAGGAAAATTATCGAAGTGTGTGTTTGTACGAAAGGGATGCACAAATTTTATTAGTTGTTTACTTAATTCAAATACTGTCGCCTATCAGGGTAAATTTTTAATTTGCTTTTAATGCAAATTAACGATGTCGTCGGTCTACGCTCTTAAGCTACATAATTACTTTTCTATGACAAAAGAAAGTTAAAGTTTTCCAGCTATGAAACCGTCTGCTCGAATTAGGTGGGTTTTAATACCAATCTATTTCGAGCCATTTCTGACACACCAGTTCAAGACCAAACCTTCTGGCTTTTCTGCGAGCTCTGGAAAACCGCTTTCACGTACAGATAGACGGAGAGACAGACATCGTATTCCCTATGCATAACAGTGCAACCTAAATTAGAGCGTCAAGCGTTGCGTTAGCAGCAGGGTACGTATTTTCAATACATTCAAATAATATTTTATGCGTTTGCATGTGCTAAAAATACGTACCCTGCTGCCAACGCTGCGCTTGAAGCTCTAATTTGGTTGGACTCTAAGGATCCAGAATATATATATATGTATATATATATATATATATGTATATATGTATATGGGTAAGTCCCCGAAAGAGTCTACCAGCCAACAATTTTTGAAGTTAATCCAAATTAATTTTGTTTTTTACGGAACATTAGACTCGATATCTAATTTTATAAATATGTAAAAAAAAATATATTTTGATGATCATTAATACAAAAATTATTACCAAATCTTACCCTACCTCAGGTCTCTTAATGTTAACATATGTGGTTAACTCGAAAATCATATTGTTACTTACTCAATTCTCTTAGATTTTGGAAAAAAAAATCTTTTACTATTTTGGAAACAGTATAATTAGGTACAAAATGCCAGGTACATGCGTTGTAGAGTGCGTCACGAAAAATTAGATTGTTTTAAATTGTAGGCAGAAAAAAAATAATTTTTACAATTCTTTTAAAAATTTAAATTAAATTAATATCCTGCTTTTAAGTAAATAAAATAATAAAATTCTGCAATTAAAAAAAATTACCACTTATTAATTTTTGTAGCGTGCGTCACGATTTGAGTTCTCCCAAAAAATACAATAAAAACCTTGGCAATTTTTATTCTGTTTTCCGATCTATTCTTTGTCTATTATAATGAGCAGAGAAACAACAATTTCGTTTACTTTGGTGGTATCATAGGCGTAATGAGGGGGATGCTGGGAGGCATCCTCCGCCCCACAAACCTATAGATTTTTTGTAATACATTGATGAATAACAATAATTTTGTCTGGGTTATTGTGGGGGAGGGGTAAAGCCTCTTTCACTTCCCGAGGAAATCTATTGCCCCTCAATGAATTTTTATCCGATTAATACATTAAAGATATGAGCTGAAAAGAAAACACATATATTTGCAATGGTGTTAAATTTGCAAAATTTTAATAAACAGTTCTCAAGATTCTTGGAAATATCTTTGTAAACTGGAAAAAACAAGTTTTTCGCGAATATCTCGAAAACGCTTCTTAAGATAAATAAACAAATGCCATGTTCTATATTTATGATTTGAACAGGCTGAAGTTCGTATCGCTTTTTAAGCCAAATTACATGTGATAATTATTAATGAACAAATAACATCAAAGTTAGTTTTATATTCGTTTAGCGACCCTAAATTAGCTAAGAAAACATATATTTTTTTAAGTTAATGTCAAAAAGATAAAAATTTGTTGCATAGTGTTATCTGTCAGTTTAGATTATTGGCATATTTGCAACACAAAAAATTGTTTGCTAGCCGTATAATATTGAAAAAATTAAGACGTGTGCAGAGCGTGCTCGAAATTACCGCAAAAAATACAATCAAGTGAAAATTTAATACAAACAATATGGCTTTCGAATTAACCATCTATGTTAACACTAAAGTAATGATATTAACATGTAGAAAAATTTTAAATTTTTGTATAACGTTAAGAGACCTGAGGTAGGGTAGGATTTGGTAATAATTTTTGTATTTTATTTAACAAGTCAACAGAACCAGCAATTTAAAGAACCAAATAAATAAATACATAGGCTGAAAATATTTTGTATTTTGCATTTTAAATACATGACCAGCAAGTATTTTGTATTTTAAATACCGCAAGCCATGTATTTTGCCCAACTCTGGTTATACATATCGAGCCTTTGGTGCAAGATCGTAGTAACTCAAAATTTTAGTTTTTTTTTTAGAAAAAGAGATTTTGCTTCTATCTCTAACTGTTCAGATTCATCATCCATAAACCACTGACCACTGACCATTGACCACTGACCACTGACAAACTCATCAATATTATGCAGCACTTCCGCTATAGCTACAGATCTGGAATTTGATACACAAGTAGATCTACGTGAGCGATAAACTAGAAAAATCTGAAAACCCGAACATTTTAACCAGGGGGCGGGGCTACGCCCTTAAAAATTAATATTTGTGCTAGTGAGCTGAAATTTGGTACACAAGTAGAACTATGTGAGTTATCACCTAGAAAAATCTGAAAACCCGAAAATGTTTACCAAGGATCCGGGGCTACGCCCATAAAGCTCTGAATTAAAAACACATATCTAAAGCGTTTAACTCAAGCAATTTTATTGACATTTGGCACACATGTTACAATAATACAAGGCTATAAATTGTTATAAACAAAGTGGGCGCTAACATGCCCATACAATTTAAACCTCCCATTTCATGTACTTCCGGCCAGTACATTTAAATGTACTATTTATGTAACTACTATTATCTGTTTCCAACAAAACTATACAGAAAAAAGATAAGCACTAGCCAAAAAAATTTTAGATTAAAAAAAAGGGTGGAAACACGCCCATAATAATAAAAAATTAAAATTTGCGCTATTGAGCTGACATTTTATAAACGAGTTGTTATAGCTTAGCAAATTACTAGAAACATCTGGAAGCTCAAAAATTTTACCAAGGTGGGTGGGGCTACGCCCATGAGGCTCAAAATTTAAAATACAAATCTAAGGCCTTTAACTGCATTGATTTTATTGAAATTTGGCATGCATGTTGCACTGATGCAAGGCTATAGATTTACATTGAAAAAAGTGGGCGTTAACACGCCCATTCATTTTAAGCCTAATATTTCCTATACATTTGAATATACTACATATTTATAAATTTATTACTATCCGTTTCCAACAAAACTCGACAAGAAAGATAACTACTGGCCAAAGCAAATCTTGAGATTGAAAAAATGGGCGGTATCACGCCCATAAGAAAATATAATTAAAATTTGCGCTAGTTAGCTGAAATTTGATAAGGAAGTAGCTATAGATTAGGAACTAGCTAAAAAATCTGAAAACCTGAAAATTATAGCTAAGGACGTAGCCCCGCCGTCCAAAAAGCTCAGAATTAAAAAAAATCCAATGCGTTTAACTCCAGCGATTTTATTGTAATTTGGGTTACATGTTGCAATAATACAACGTTATAAATGTTCTTTAAACAAAATGGGAGTTAAAACCCCACAAAATTTGCATTCCTATTTAATGTATGTACTTCGATTCAGCACATTTAAATATACTATTTATGTATTCATTATTACACGTTACCAGCGAAACTCAACAGGAGAGATAAACACTCGCCAAAGAAAATCTTGAGTTTGAAAAACCGGGCTTGATCACGCAAATAAGAATAAAAAATTTAAATTTTCGCTAATGAGGTGAAATTTGATAGACAAGTATTTCTAACTAACTAAAAAAATCTTAAAGCTAGGAAAATATAGCCATAACGGCGGGGCTACGCCCATTAAGCTTATAACTAAAACACGAAATTTAAATCGTTGGCGTAAGCAGTTTTATTGAAATTTGGCATACATGTTTTAATAATGAAAGGCTATAAATTTTCCTTTAAAAAAGTGAGCGTTGACATGACAATAAAATTTAAGTCTCTTCTTTCATGTACTTCGGATCAGCAGATTTATACTACTTATGTAGATATTATTGTCCGTTTTCATCGAAACTTGATACGTATGATTGGCACCGACTAAAAATATTTTTCTTTTAAACAAGTGGGCAGGAATACACCATAAAAATAAAATAATTACATTTGCGCTAGAGAGCTGAAATTTGATACGCCAGTAGGTCAAGATGAGAAATCAACTAGAAAAATCTAAAAAGCCAAATATTTAAATCAGGAGTGGCAGGGGCCACGCTAATACTGTACTGAAGCTTTTAACTGATACTTTAACTTAAAACAAAATCTTAAGTTTAAAAAAGTGACGGTGAGTGGGGGTAACAGCCATAATACTTAAAGCTAGAATTTGAACTCGAGAGTTTAAATTCAATACCCCTTAAGTTACGGGTTGAGTTGCATACCGGAAAAATCAGAAAGCACTGGTTGTTACATTAGGGATGTAGGGCCATGTTTATAAAAACTTAGATCAATGTTATACGGCAGAGAACTGAAATTTAAAAAAAATTGACTTAGGTAAGTTATCAACTAGAAAATATTTAAAACACAAGATACTCTATTGAAACCTTACATGCACATTTCACTTATGCTAGCCTTTAATTTTGCATTTTCAAAAGTACTACATCTAAGCAGACTTTAGAAAAATAGGCGGGGTCACTTCCACTAAAATGTACACTATATTTTACATATTTCTATTCTGATGATTCTTAAAAAATTAAGTACATCAGTCGGTCCTTGTAATGACACAATGGTGCACATATCACACTCTAACCCATTATTGTATGTAGGTCTGCCCTTTTAAACTGACGCAGTCATTATGAATATAACTATAACATACTAGAAATTTAAAGTTTAATTAGCTTTATTAAGAAAACGTTTCGAAAAGTAGTCAGATCCTCACAAAAACCTAAATGTGAAAAAAGGCCAAGTTCCTTTCCAAAATTTCGGCCATTAAAAGTAGTGATATAACCAAGTTCTTGTTTGGCATAATACCTATCACTGTAATATGCTATGCATTATATAAATTTGTAACCGTAAGAGTGTCACATAATTTCTAGATAATATGCTAACTTGGTAATATTTTTACCTTTCTAAAAAAGAAGAGAATAATGCATATTTATTTAGTTCTTTATATAGGGAAAAATATTGTCAAATTAGCATATTATCTAGAAATTATGTGACACTCTTACGGTTACAAATTTATATAGTGCATAGCATATTACAGTGATAAGTATTGCGCCAAACAAGAACTTGGTCAGAATTTTTATCTCACTACTTTTAATGGCCGAAATTTTGGAAAGAAACTTGGCCTTTTTTCACATTTATGTTTTTGTGGTAAGTGAATTTTAATTTAATTTCTTATAATATTTAAGATTTAAAATTAAAACTTTAAGAAGAAAATAATTTAGAAAATGGAAGCCAGTTTACTAGAAATTGAAACCACCAATACTGAAGGCTTGAACGATGAGGATATAATGAACTCTCTGAATGAACAAATATTACAAGAATCTACATGTGGAAATTCATCAGCACACAACAAACTCCAAAGCCCGATACGTGGAAGAAAACTAAAACGTAATAATGATAGATGGAAACGGACAATGACGAAAAAACGCCCAAGAATACATCTCAAATTCTAAGCATAAAAAAGTCTGCCCTAAAAAAGAAATTAAAGTTCCGTGCTCACAGCAATGAATAAATGATGAAGATCGAAAAGCGTTGTTTTCATCATTTTGGGAGCTCGGTGACATAGAAAAAAAAGAGACAATTCATTGCAAATTCCATGGTAGATGTTGTTCCCACTTATCGATACATTCGAATTGGGGGAATGAGAGGTCCAAGAAGAAACAACAACTCCTTTTATTTGAAAAAGAATGGTGAAGATGTAAGAATTTGTAAGTTATTTTTCAAAAATACGTTATGCACAAATGATCGAAACATTATGACTATTGTTGAAAAAAGACAAAAGATTGCTGGATGTGTTATAGAAACAGATCAAAGAGGAAGGCATTCAAATCACGCAACTACAGATCAAATAGTCAAGCACGGAATTAAGTCATTCATTGAAATAATTCCGCAAAATTGATAGTCATTATACGAAAGCCAAAAGTACCCGACGATATATTGAGGGTTGCAAAACTGTTTCAAGATTATGTTGAAAGTTGCAAAAATTCAAATGAGTCATATTCGTCATATAACTTTTTATATAGAGTATTTAATGAAGATTTCAACATTTCCTTTTTTTCCCCAAAAAAACTAGGGATGCCAAACGGGAAATCCCGAACCCGAAAATCCTGGGATTTTTATAAATTAAAATTTTCGTTAATTTTATGGTTTTTTTTATAATATTTAAAAGTCCCATACAATTTTATAAGTGCAGTTTTAACAATTTAATGACTATTCGTGACATATTTCATATAAATTAACAACATAAGCAAAATATCTTAACTACTTTCTCACGGTGATTTTCATCAAAGGTGCTAAAATATACAACTAAGAATTATTTTGAAAACAAAAATAATAATATGAGGATTGGAAGGGAAATAACATTTGGAAAATTCATAAGTTTGACAAATTTATTCCGTCTTACTCTATATTATGAGAGCAATTATGAATAAAATTCTACGAGAAATTTTTCCCGGAGAATAATTTCAAACAGTAGCAAAACAAAAAAAATCTAATTGGAGAAGGGAGAAATTTATTGCGGAAATTTATTCATAGTTGCAGTGTATCGACTCCTCAACGCTATACAAAAATTAGCACTTATCTACTTTTCGGTAACAAGTCAGTACCATTGACAGCTCCTTACAATTGAAGAAGAATACAATACAAGGCAAGTGCAAACTTTTTGTTGTCGGATAATTTATTTTATCAACAAATTGTAGATCCCGAAATCTCAAAAATACCGAAATCCCGAAAAATCCCGGGATCCCGAGATCCCGAAAATCCCGGATCGGGATTTACAAATCCCGAATCCCGGGATTTCCAAAAATCCATCCCGATTGGCATCCCTAATGTGAACTGTGTACAGCCTTTAAAAATGTAACTGGGTTAAGCGGCCCATACACTAAAACAGCATGCATGCGCAATCAAGTGTTTGTGCCAGCGGTTGGGTCGTGTATGGGCATTTTGTGTGATTGTACGTGTTGCTGTAGTGATGTCAAATAGAGTTTGATATTTTGCTGATGGTACAAGCTTGCTGGTGTAGTATATGGTGAAATTAGCTCAGTTGAGCAAAGTTTTCATGGAGTAAACATGCATTTAAAAAATATAATTTATTGAAATATAATTTTTTTCAATGGAAAAGAGAATTTTAGCTCTTTAGTTATACATAGCTGCTAATTTTAACAACATACCAATAGTAATTATAAGAATTTTTTGTCCATAGACTGAAAAAAATAAATAAATTGTAGCAAAAACTGTGTCACTATTCATAACCACCCTTATCGCAATTTTGTAAAAAATGAATATTGTACCAGCTTGTTGGTATAATGTGTGCTTCGAGCATGAATGCTCAATCGCTTCATTGTGCGTGCATGCTGTTGTAGTGTATGGGCCGCTTTAGAAAAAGAAGACATGAAATTAAGATATTACCAACACCAATTAGAAAAACAACTATCCAGAACTGAAAAAGAAAATTATAAAAACAAAACCAATGCTTTTTTAAGTATTTATCAGTTGGAAGCAGTAGTTCAAATTCCAAAGGGCAACACATTAGTATTTTATTACAAAAGTAAATTATACGTATTTAACTTGATGGTATATGATTTAAAAAACAAGAAATGTACATGCTTTATTTGGGATGAATCTAATGGTCGTCGTGGTGTTAACGAACTAGCAACATGCATCTTAAAATATCTTAATCAGTTTCCTAAGGAATCTGACATAATATTTTACACCGATAATTGTGATGGCCAACAAAAAAATAAGTTTATGCTTTTTATGTTTTAAAGTTTGGCTTTAATTCAATAACACATAAGTATCTCATCAAGGGTCACATACAAAATGAAGGTGATTCCTGACATGCACTAATAGAAAAAGAAGTCAGACGAATGCTTAAAAGTGGACCTATGTATATATTATCTTGAATCTTTTATCCTTATTGTAAAGTCAGCAAAAAAAAGAAAGAAGAACCTGTTCATGTTGTAGAAATGTCTTACGAAGATTTTTTAGATATAAAAGAACTTGCCTCCGATTTAACAAACTTAAAACAAATGAAAATAACTGAGTTAAAAGTAATAAAAATTTTGTCAAATGCTCCAAGATCTATATTTATTAAAACATCATACACGGAGAGCGAGTTTCAGGAGATCGTTGTGATTAAAAATAAAAGCAAAATCGAGATACAACTAAATAAGGCCTACCAAACAAAACCAGGAATTTCAGATAAAAAAAATCTGATCTTATGGACTTAATTAAAAATAATTTAATACCATCATTTTATAAGACATTTTACTAAAATTTTTAGTTTTTCTGTAAATCTTTTTTTTCGCTTTTAAGTTTTGGATAATGAATTAGAAATTTGTTTTAAGTTCTTATATTTTTTAAAACTATGAAAATAAAAATCAAATAAAACTGAAAAATTTTTAAAAATCCAAACAAAATCTTTATTTTTTATAGTATATGGTTAATTACGGCATAATTTAAAAAATCTTAAAAGTTTGTTTGCTATAACGATATATTCGGAATTAATTAATAGATATGTTGTTGATTTTCTGACAATAACGCCACATCATTGTTAGGTTGATACAAAATACTTAAATATAAATAAATGTTGCATATTTTTAATAATTTTTGACCTTTTTTTAATTACAAAACACTCCTCTTTATTTCAAATGCATTTTTCTCAGTTCACTATTTTTTGAATTACTACGGTATTGCACCAAAGGCTCGATATGTATATGTGGCGTATGATTAATATCATTTATTTATTTATTTCAGTCTATGGACAGAAAGCCCTTTCAGGCAACGATATAAAGTTAACATTTTTAATAACTAAGAATAAATAACTTATATAAATAGTAAAAGATGAAAAATAAAAAAATAAAAATAAAGAATGCTAATTAATATCTCAATGAATGTATAAACAAAGCTATGAAATTAAAGCAAAATTTAAAGTAACAATATTATTTTGTTACACTTAGAAGAACAAGTTTAAACTCATTTTTAGTAGTGCTGAACTCCTGAAGCAAATCAGGATAGTCAATGTGTCCGTTAATAATATCATACACCAGAAGGGCGGATTAGAGTTTTCTACGTCCTTCTAATGAGAGAGACATGAGGACACCATATACCATATACACCATGAGGCAGCATAATCCAACTTAGATCTAACGAAGGACGTATAAATGTATTTATGCACGTACGGATCAACAGAATCAGAGCAGTTTTTCTTCAGAAAACCAAGCATTCTATACGCTTTTGGAAGTATATACTCAACATGGGATAAAAACGACATAGAGCTATCAAAAACAACACCTAAATCAAGTTTAGAATTCGAAGTGTTCAAATTAATGCCATTAATATTAAATATCAGTACAATAGGATTCATGGATCTATGAAATGAAACATGTAAACATTTATTTATATTTAGATGTAAGTAATTAAGTTAGCACAAATTCCTTAAATTATTGAGCTCATTTTGCATAGTGCATCACATTTCATTAAAAACAGATATTTTGATTTAATAAAGCAGCCACCAATATCATTAATATATAAATTAAATAATAACGGGCCAAGAATGCTCCCTTAGGGCACACCAGATGTTTGACAATAGAGCGTGGAATGAAAACCTTCAATATACACTGAGCAAACTATATTAGATAAGTATGACTTAAGCCATAACAAAAAATTGGAATGGAATCCCCTTAAACTCAATTTTGACAACAGAATGAAATGATATATTTTATCAAACGCTTTAAAAAAGTCTGTGTAAATAACTTTTACTTGGCTACCATCCTCGAGAGCATCTAGACAATATTCACTGAAAAGGTTCAGATCGGCCGGAATAAAAACCGTTTTGATACGGAGAAACCCAAGGTTTAATTTTTAAAAATAACTTTTTATGCACAATACGCTCAAAAATTTTAGAAACACAAGAAAGATAGGCCTGTAACATTTTACATAACTTCTGATGCCATCTTTAAAAACTGGAGTGACGGTGGCAGACTTCCACCTACTTATAAATTCCCCTTCTTTCAGAGACAAATTAAAAATAAACGTTAGAGCTGGTATTAAGGAGGTGCACGATTTTTTTTAGCAGATAAGCACAGAGGCCATCACAATCAGATTTTAATGAATTCCTCCTGAAGTAGAAATATTATAATTGAACGGTTCAGAATTTGAACTAAAAAATGATGCAGACATATTTACCGCCTCTTCACAAGAATTAGAGATTTTGCCATCTAGGCTGACTATAGATGTAATGTCCGACGATTTTCTTTTTATATTTGACAAAAGTCCAAAACGCTTTGGGGTAACGTATAATTTATTATTCTTTCGACAAGAGAAACTGCTTATACAAAAATTTATTTAAAAAGTTAAATTATCTGATGTAATGAACAAATTTAGCTTGAGATTAAAAATCTCCCATTTCCAAAAACTTTTTATGGAATTTGTTTAATGAATTTAAATAAAAAAATATATTAATATTATTCGCAAAATTTTAGTAAATTTGTAAACTTAAAAATTAAAATTACTTTTATTTAAAAAACTTTAGCAAATATTTCTTCTAAATAGCTTCGACTTTCATCTTCTAGAAGTAGTTTAGCTTCTAGGTCTAATTCAATAGTTTTCCATTTTTGTCGAATATTGGACATATATATATGGATCTGATGTGTATAATAAAATAGTAATTAAGTCTTCATTACTACATCATCAAATTTTTCGCGTGTTGTGCTCGCGAAAGAATCTGTAGTCCTTGTTTCTTTTTTCTTGCGATTTTTCAGACAGTTCTCCTATTTATTGGTAGCATATTGTGTTAAATTATTTGTTCCCCATGGTACAAAGTTTTATGAACTGTGAATGGCATATATCTCCAAAAGTATTTTTCGTTGTAAAGTATAGCTGTTTTTTTGGCGTACTCTCCAAATTTTTTTGCATTTATCTTTCTGCTGCATGCTAGAACTTGTAATATAATGTTGAATCATCTTATTAGTTCCAAGTCTACACCTTTAATAGATGCTGCAGCTTCTGGATCTGAAAAAATCTCCTTGCTGTATTTCCATCATTTGTGTTTCCTTCTCCTTACTTTGGCTGATCGATCATTAGGCCTAATTCTAAATATTTTTCTGGAGTTTCTTTTTTTCTTTGCTTTCTTTTTTCTTAATTTTCTGTATTTTTCTCACTGTTTCGCCTAAAGGACCAAAATCGAAATCATAACCTAATTTAAGAATGTGCTCCATAAAACGAATTCTAGCATGAATAGAGGACAATCCAAATTCGTATGTTGCCTTAAAACTATCATCTTCAGGAAAGGGGTGGCTTAATTGAATTGATTACCGTCGGCATATAATGCAGCTTGACGATGCTCTTGTATCAGTAAAATCTTGTGCACCTTTTCCATCAACATTGTGAGACACATTTTAAAACTTACTTTGATTTCCTATTCATCTACTGTAAATATTATAGGTTGAAGGACTTTAATTTGTTCTTTTATCATTTTGACTTCTTCAGTTTTGACATATTTTGTTTCTTTTCTGAATGTAAATTTTATTGGTCTGCAGTACTTTTTTGATAAGGGTATTTCATTCTTCCATATATCAATTTCTGTTGCTCTAGATATCATAAATAAATCAGCATCTGATGAATTTTCGGCATTATACTGCCTGTATTGTTTCTAACCACAGGATCCCGCACATCCCCAGTTAGAAATTAAAGTAATGCTGCCAGTTCCAAGTTTTTTCAAATGATCAGTATCTAGTGTGTTTAACAACCATTCGGATGTATGTTCAAGAAGATCTTGCAATTTTATTTCTGCTGAAGAGGAAGTGACAGTTAAAGCAGTTTGTGGAGGTAAGCATTCTTTTTTGACAGCAACTGGAAAAATCCCAGAATTCTTTTCATTGGTTCACTTCCGAAATTCCTTATACTGATTTTTAGTTAATTTTAAATCCAAAAATAGTGCTAACGCTTTTTCTGGAGTAAATTTCTTATCTTCATTTGGTGTAGAAATATTTTTCGAAATCCTTTTTGTTCGCCTTGGACTTGCTTCTATTATTGATTCAATTACCTCAATTTTCTAATATTTTATTTTTTGTTGGTTTAATTTTTTGCAAAAATGAGTCTTTGATTATTGGAGAAATTTCCTCATTGATATTCTGAAGTTTGCGTCTTCGAGTTCGTTCACTACATTCGCCAATATGCTTTGCTGCTCGACCCCATTTTCTACATTCATTGGCACTTGAAGGTGAAATTTCGAAAACAAGTTCTTTTCACAACCATTCATGGTGACGTTCGAACATCTTTTGCTTGTTGTAAGAGCATTCAACGTACCGTTTTTTCAGTGTTTTTCCAAAATTTAAATTTTTTTGTTTATTTAGTTGAATTTCTTCTATATTGCATAAGTTAAAAAATTCATTGTTTAGTATATGTAATTCCCTGTCGTATAAATCATTTTGTTGAAAGAAAGTATCAGCGAGATCTCTATAAGTGTATATAGTAATTTTTCTAATTGTAATGAATAACAATTATAAAGACTTTACTTTAAATACTCTTATCCGCAAATAAAAAATATATACAGGTAGACATGCAACATCACAACCAAAAAATGAGCACAAACACGAAGGGTTAGAAAGCCACAGCACAAACAATAGACCTATGGTACAATAATACAGGTAGCCGCAAGTCTACAACAAATAAAACAACAGTGATTTTTATTGCTGTTTTGTGTTGACAACTGTCAAAACACAAGATACGTGTACTTGCGTTTTCTCTTGGTTTTGCAAAGCTTGTTAGTATTACAGCTTTAATAGGCACTGTGCGCGTGTGTTAGTAAAACATAAACAACATTTGGCAGATCACAACACGAAACAAGCAAAACAGCTGGCGCTTCGCGGTTACTTGTATTATTGTATCACGCGTGCACCCATGAAGCTAGTCACAAAAATATTTTGCACACATTTTTTTCCGGGATTTCCATTTTAATTTTAATTTAATAGTCATAAAAAATCGAAAAAAATTTCGCTAATTGTGGTATCCTTTTTAATTTTGTAGTTTTACCTGACGAGTGCTTGTTACATGCCTTTATAAACATGATAAATCAATTAAAATCCAAAGTATATTTGTGACCTGAATTACACTTAGCCGCAAAACTCTACATACGACTAATATTTTTAAAAAATTGTAGTTTTTAAAGGAAAATCATTAATTTTGTCAACTTTTTTTGTTTTAAAATAGAAGTAATTTAAATAAAAATATCACATATAATTTCAGCAAAAAAAATTTAAAAAGCAAAAAATAATAAAATTCAATATTTTATCCGATTGCAAAAGTGTACATACAATGTATTATTGAATATGTTGTGTAACATTTTTTTAAAATTTATTGTTTTGTGTCTGCCATTTGATCAACTTCTTCAAAAGCTTTAGGCATCGAAGAAACCAGATTTTTAGTTGTTTTCGTTGACACGTTTTCCCATCGTTCGTTTAAAACTGTACTTATATGAGATAGAGACGATGGCCGTCTATTTTTCACGCCTCTGCTTCAATTCCATCAAAAAATTTTAGTTTTCCAACCCCATCAGCACTTGTACACTCCCACATCATTAGGGAGCCCCCACCATGTTTCACGGTACTACAAACGCTTTATTTTCAAAGTTAATATTATATTTTATCCACATTTTTGGCCGTCCGTCGTTTCTAAAAATGTTGAATTTACGCTCGTCCGTAAAAATAACTATTTTCCAAAGCTTAGATTTATTAATATGAACGTTTTTGCACTCCAGAGCATAACTATATCCTTTAGTTTTGCTTATGAGAATTATGTAAGGTGTTTTTCTGGCTATACACGACTATAATACATTTTTCTTTAAACAAGGGTGAATTGTATAAGCATCTACAAGAATTTCATAATTATTTTAAGGATAGTTTGGATTGTAAATTTAGTCAAACTAAAGATTTTTTAGGCTTTTGCCATTGAATTCCTTTTATTTGTAAGCTTGGTGACTAATCTTCGAAAGTCGGTTGATATTTTCTTACTTTTTTCCATTTTTGTTCAACTACTGCTAATGAAAGCAAAATCTAACACATATTGTTAAAACAAGACTAAATAAACACAAAATGATAAAATAAAAAGTGCTACCATACTGTATTTAATACAATTCAAACGCGTATATACACTTTTGCGACGTTGGCTATGTGTAATTTTTCAGTAGTTCTTATTTTACCAAAAAAGTAACAATATTTTTTTAGGTTTTTTATCTCGAAGTTATAAAGTGGATCCAATATAATACTCAAGATACAATATTTTCAAAAATTAAACATTAAATAAAAATTATGAATAAAATGTATGGAATGTTAAAATCGTTTGTAAGGTTTTGCAACTAACTGCCTGCTCCACGATGTCGAAAGAAAATTTAAGAGAACGAAAGTAAGTCACTCATTTTCTTTTATAAAAGTGTCCCACTATCTTTCGACTTATCGTTCGATTGGCTTTACGTTTCTAACGTAAGCTCCATACCCGTTGTCAAATATCCATATTGCCACATCAACAATTTCGCACATTCATCGTCAAATGAGTATAAAAATCGTTCATATGTGTAAATTGTGCTTTCAAAAATGAAACTCTGTTCTAAATGAGCTTGCAACAAGTGGCACCCAAAAATAAATTAAAATGAAGTCGGTTAAAAATAAAGAAACTTGACAAAACAATTTTTGTTAGAGGAAAAAGAGTTTTTATTCATGATAAACAAACACCATAAAAGGGCAAATCATACAAAATTATGTGAACACGTCTTGCAAAAATGCCAAGAAACCCAAACAAAAAGTTTTCTACCACACGCACATAAGTATGTATATACATATGTATGTATTGTATGTTTCTCTGCATAACTTATGTATACTTTTTTTAAGTTGGCCTTCTTCCGGGTTTAAGGACTCACTCCTGTAAGTATGTATGTACGTACATGTATCAAATACCGGCTCCGATAAGAAATAATTTCTTGTATATCCGAATGGCTTACGGATTTTCCCCTCTGCGTATGTAAATTCCTTCTCAGGTGTATTAACAGCTTTTAACCAACTGGCATTATAACTAGCGGAAGGGGTGGTAGGGATAAATTCCTTACTCATCGAAGCCGTTGTCAAACATACATACATAAATACCTGGAGAAGAATATCACAAACACCAGTCGAAGGCCGCAAAACCGCTTGTTTACAAGTCCAGACGTGAGAAAACCTCCAACAAATGACTGAACAAATTTTTATTGGGGCACAAATTTGTATTGAAATGCTTACGTTATCGTTCGCATTAATTTTCTTTCAACTTGTCGTGCTAAAGGCTTTTAGTGGAACGCAAAACAGCTGTTTGTCGTTTAAAATGCGTGCGAACGAAAATGAGTGATATCCTGGAACAGGCAGTAAGTGTATATAAGTTTACTTTATTTGTATAGGCATTTAGAAGAAAGTGTCGGTTACAAAACAGTGCTAATCTTTTTTTGTTCCCTTTTGACCTGTGAAAGTTATGCTCTGTTAAGTGCAAGAGCTTAGGAACATTTGAACCCTTTTAGAAAAACAAAAAAAAATAATTTTTAAAAATTATGAACACTTTACTTTTCTTGTACTGAAAGCTAACAAATAAGGTAATTATACGAAATTTATTTCGATTGAATATCTTATAAAACCAAAAAGTTATAGATGTTTGAGAATCAAAAGCTTACTAAGAAATTAGTCATTTTAGCAAAATACTGAAAATGTCCGTTTTTAGTTACCGTGTTCACTGTGATATATTTGAGTACTAGGGAACTGCCGGTTCTGCGACAATTAAACTTGCAAAATTGTTGGCTGAAATTGTTAAATTGTGGCTGAAATTGTTAAATTGCGGGCTGAAATTGTTAAATTGTTGCTGAAATTGTTAAATTCTTGGAAATTTGTGTTTTCGGCGGCGCTTTGATGTTTTTTGTTTACATTAAGAGTTTTTTGTTTACATTAAGTGTATGTCTGTCTGTTTCTCTGACTGACCGTAGAAATTTTTGTGTAGAATATTTTGTGTGAATGTATTAAGGTCACTCATAGTTTTGAGGTTTTTATGTGTGTATATGCCGACGAGAAAACATGATTATTATTTTTCCTAACTCCGATGGGAAAATCATGGAAATGATTTTTCCTAATGCCGATGGCAATGCATAATATTTTTTTTCAAATGCTAATATAGGTGTTGCTAGACGGTAGGAGTTTATGTCTGATCGTGATTTGTATGGGTGGGGTTGTTGTAATATGTATCCGTATGAACTTATGGTTGTAGCTCTTTGTCTGTCTGTGGTAATTTGTGCGAGGCTGTGAGAAGTAGGGTGGGGTGTAGTTGAGGTAGATCGGTTACATGTATGTATGTATGTACGTATTTCTGGTAAAATTTAATACTGATTATGATTTGAGGTGGGTGGGAGGATTATGTGTGTGTGTATGTGTGTGTATTTCTATAGGAATTGGAATATATCTATTTCTGTAGGAGCTTAAGGCTGATCGCGATCTATAAGGGGCGAAGTATTCTGGTCATATGTAACCGGGGGAATCTGTATGTTCGTACGCATGTAGGAGTTTAAGTCGGACTATGATTTAGGTAGGTAGGGTTGTTGACGTAATATGTAGCCATAGGATTGTGGGTGTGTGTCTGTAGGACTTTAAGGCTGGTCGTGATTTGAGGCGGGTGAGGATTTTGTTGAGGTAGATTGATTGTGTGTATGTATGTATGTATGTCTGTGAGAATATAAGATGATTGTGATTTATTAGAGGCGAGGTGTTCTTGTTATATGTAGCCGTGGGAATCTATATGTATATATGTCTGTGGAAGTTTAACACTATCCATAATTCAGGTAGGTGAAAGTTTTGTGTTGTATGTATGACCATAGAAATTTGTGAATGTATATATGTTAGGATTTCAATCCGGTCTTGTTTTGTGAGGGCGGAGTGTTGTTAAAATTTTCTTTGATTTTCTCAGATGAATTCTGATATGTGTGTGTGTGCATGTGGAGACGAGTTTCTTGCGTTGGTATTTAAATGTAGGTAGAAATAAATTGTTTTCAATATCGACATTTGGTACTATAAAATACTATCATATATCTGAACTCCCCCAATCCTAGTATTTTTTATACTTACGATTGCTTTATATTTTCTTATGCTTAAATTTGCCTCGCGTTAAAGTCTGCCTTTGAGAAATTTGTTTATATAACAGATTTTGTTTATTTAACTACATCCACGTTCTTTGACTGGACGACTTTTCTACACACAGAAAAAAAAACAACTTGAAATCAGTAAAAACCATGTTGAATTAATAAGAAACATTAGCGATGGTTTAGTCATATTGAAATTTCTTATTTCAATATGGAAAACTATTAATTTACAGTATTCATTTATTAAACTCATTAGTTTTTAGGTATCTGAACATACATTTTCTATTATATAGAAAATTATTGAATTAATATGACGCATTCTTATTTTTAAGCAGCATAATTTCCTTGAGTGTAGATCATGCAAATTTATGGTTAATATATTTTCATGATGTAGATATGTAAGTGTGATTGTGAAGATCTAATAAATACTTGAGCATTGATAAAAAAAATTTATATGTATACATACATATCTACAAATTGATTTTATGTTTGCATGTATGTATGTACATACAAATAAGTGTTTATCTCAATCTTTGAATACATATTTTTTCGTCATGTCATGTCTGTTGTTCTTGTTGTTGTTATTGTTGTTGTTGCTGTGTGTATAGATGTGAAATATCTTTGGTTTTTTATTTTTTTTTATTTTAAATTAAAAAACGTTGTTTTAATTTTCATTTAAATATGGTCAGTATCGTTGAAAATAAAGGCTGCACTCTAAAAAACCAAGGTAATGGAAAATATTTTTGAACTGGTGCGATTACTAAGAAACTTAAAACCAGATAATGGTAAATAATTTTTAATAAGCTCTTTGGAAAATTCATTCACAAATATAGGATTTAACATTACTCAATATGACATTAATAGTACAATGATTTAAAAGATTATTAAAAGAAATGATGTAAAAAGAATTTATCACTAATGGTTCATATGAATGGATTGATATATAAAGACTTACTTAGTGTATAAAATAGAAAAGTTCAAGAAAAAACATACAGTAATTTGAAGATGATAAAATGTTTATACATATATAAAATTATATAAAAATAAATTTAGAAAGGAAAAATCTAGTTTGTCTTGTTTTTGAATAATTGATTAAGAATGATAGGTCTTAATGTACTGTAATTATCTAAACTTGAAATCTTGAAATGTTGAGAAAACTTAAGCATTCAAAATGAAGTAAAGCCCAGTGTAATATTCAACAACACATCATATTATCAGCTTTTATAGTAAAAGATGAAAAGATTCTCCATTTTGAAAGCTCTAAGCAAAAAATTTTAAAATACGAATATGGGCCTATTATAAAAGATATTAACTTTGTTCATTTCTATAGCTATCTGATCTTTAGAAAATATAAATAAACTAAAGAAATTGGACTTTGGTATCCATTCTTTAAGAATGAAGATGTGTATAAATGAGTACCAAACAAATTTAGTGAATATATATGGACTTCAACAAGAATCATGTTGAAGCATGCATAAATTATAAAATGCAATGTAAACAGATATTACTTTATATCTGTATCTGTATGAGTATCAAATAAATTTACCGAAAAAATGAAAGCATGTCGAAGCATGTATAATTTAAAAAAAAATCCTCACGTCATACAATTTTTGGAAATGAAATACATAAGTATGTACATCTGTATCTAGTGTGTACAAAATTCCAAAGAGTGAATTCGTAAATTCTAACAGCCGTATTCATAAAAAAAAGTTGATTGAGGTTTAAAAACCATATTAGTTAAAAAACATTTTAAGGCTAAATAAGGTTTTTTAAATATTGGTATTCATAATCAGTGTTTTAACTAAAAATCAATTAACTTGCTTTTTTAAAAATATCGTGGCAACACTGTATTATCTATTTGTCACTTGCATCCTAGTTCTGCTAAACAACGATTATTAATTCACAAAGTACTCGTATCTGTATTTGTTTTTTGACCATTTTTGGAAAAATATTGCTTTTATATATAAAAAATGTGTTCCAACTCGTCCAAATTTAAAAAAAATAAAAATAGATTACAGCGAATCTTTCTTAAAAGTGCTTATTATATGATTTTTTTTATTGCAGATTAGGAAGCACTAGAATAACGAGTTTTATTTTATTTGTTGTGAGTTTTTATACATCACTATAATTATTATTTTTATTTTTCTTTCTTCTCTACATTGAGAAAAGACGAAATGGGAATGGAAAGCTGATTGCTACTTCCCTGGTAAATATTTATTTGGAGTTCATTTGAAATTTCATCATGAGCTTCTAAAAAATACAATTTTATTTTCTTCTTCTAATTAGCATTCGCATGTACATACATAAGTACACACATACAGGCAAAACTAAAAATGTAAACAAACACAAAGCAAAAATACAACAACGTCATCTTAAAATTGGTTTAAACATGGGGCCAGTCAATTTTAAAATTTGCTAATTTACGCAAGGTTTAAAAAACGGTTTTTAAGCTAAAATTCTATTATGAATACAATTTTAGCGAATATTGCTTAAACACCTTATGAAACGCTGTTTAAAATTTTTATGAATACGGCTGTAATAGTACAGATTTTTAATAGAAACACCACTACATCTCGGAATCTCGCGTCACTATCGATAGAAGCATACTAAGGCATGCATGCTTACAAAAAATATGAATAAAGCTGTTAGATGATGATAATGAAAAGCTCTTTTTATACCCTTTACCAAAAAATGGTAAAAGGGTATATATAGGTTTGTCATTCCGTTTGTAATTTCTACAATATTAATAAGACACACATTAAGTATATATATTCTGGATCCTTATGCATAGGGAAGACGAACAAGCGATGTCCGTCTGTCCGTCTGTCTGTACGTGAAATCGGTTTTCCCAAGCTCCCAGAAGAGCTAGAGACTTCGTTCTTGGACTGGTGTGTCAGAAATTTTCCGAAAAATTTTGCTATTGAAATTCAGCAAAATCGAGCAGACGGTTTCAGAGCTGGAAAACTCAAACTCAATTTACCCATAGAAAATAACTACCGAAAACAAGTTTTCATTACTTTTTTATTAAATTAACTTATTTTATACTTCGGTATGAATAAAATTGGTATTTATAATTAAAAAAAAAATTTTAAAATTTAACAAAATAAAAAAACGTTTCCAGGGTTGGAAAACTTTAACTTTTTTCCTAATAATTAAACATATTTCATGTTTTAGGAAGAAGGCTATTTTCTCAGGAACGGTAAAAGCTACGGGTCTGAAACTTGGACAGTGTATGTAGAACTTTGGTCGTTACAACAACAAATATATAAAAGCTAAAAATTAAAGGGTGTTCCAAAATGAGTGACGAAAACTTTTAAAATCCCGTGTAATATACATACAATTGTATTATGTATGTACATATGCATATTGACACTTGAAATTTGTAAAATTAGTGTATTTTTATATATGCTACAACAATTAACACTAAAATTAAAAAAAAATTAAATTAAAGGGTGGTCCATCAGTTAATGCAATTTTGACTATGTAATTTTAACAAATTGCTATATCTTGGAAACCGTAAGAGCTAAACTGTTGAAATTTTCAAAACCGGTAAAACTAAAAAATGCAAAAATTATAAAATCGCCAAAAATTTAAAAAAAAATCGCCAAAACGAAAAAAATCGCCAAAATAAAAAAAAGCTAATATTAAAAACAAACGCCAAAAACCGCAAATTTTGCCAAAACAAACAAAAAATGGTTATATGAACAAAACTCGCAAAAAATTAAAAAAAATCGCCTAAATGAAAAAAAATCGCCAAAACAAAAAAAAATCACCAAAACGAAAATAAATCGCCAAAATTAAAAAAAACGCCAAACACTAAAAAAATTGCCAAAACAAAAAAAAAATGCCTATATGAAAAAAAAATCGCCAAAAATTAAAAAAATTGCTTATATGAAAAAAAAATCGTCCAAATCAAAAAATTGCCATAACGAAAAAAAATCGCCAAAATTAAAAAAAAACGTCAAAAACCGAAAAAAATCGCCAAAACGAGAATAAATTGCCTATATGAAAAAAAATCGCCAAAAATGAAAAAAAATCTCCTTCATGAAAAAAAATCGCAAAAAACCGAAAAAATCGCCAAAACGAGAAAAAGTGTCAAAATGAAAAAAAAATTCACACCATGACAAAAATCCGCAAAAATCGCCAAAACAAAAAAAAAATGCTTATATAAACAAAAATCGCCAAAAATGAAAAAAAAATCGCCTAAATGAAAAAAAAATCGCCTAAATGAAAAAAAAAATCAACAAAATCAAAAAAATCGCCAAAACGAAAATAAATCGCCAAAAATAAAAAAACGCCATGAACCGAAAAAAATCGCCAAAACAAAAAAAAATTGCCTATATGAAAAAAATCACCAAAATTAAAAAAAACGCTAAACACTGAAAAAAATAGCCAAAACAAAAAAAAATTGCCTGTATCGCCAAAATTAAAAAAACGCCAAAAACCGAAAAAATCGCCAAAACAAAACAAAAATTGCCTATATGAAAAAAATCGCCAAAAAATAAAAAAATCGCCTAAATGAAAAACATTTTCAAAATCAAACAAATTGTCAAAAGAGGAAAAAAGTCGCCAAAATTAAAAAAAAGCCAAAATCCGAAAAAATCGCAAAACGAGAAAAAAAGTGTCAAAACTAAAAAAATTGCCACAAAAAAATAAAATATATAAAAAATGAGAAAATCGCCTAAATGAAAAAAAATCGTCAAAATCAAAAAAATCGCCAGAACGAAAAAATCGCCAAGATTAAAAAAAAACCCAAAATTAAAAAAAAACGACAAAAACCAAAAAAATTGCCTAAATAAAAAAAAATTGCCTAATGAAAAAAACCGCAAAAAAGCACCAAATTAAACATAATGCCTAAAACCTGAAAATTGCACAAAAAGTATGAATTTTTTCACAAAATTAATATGTACCAACATATCTCTGTGCTTATGTATGTATCTCTATACTACATAAACGCACTTTGGTAAAGGGTATATAAGATTCGGCACAGCCGAATATAGCACTCTTACTTGTTTAATAATGAATTCGCAGACAGCAATTGTATCCAGATCAATGCAACTCATGAATGTGTTGTATAGGGTATGATTGATGGTGATGAGCATCTTTTTTAAGTGAAAAATCATTACATCTGCATGCGATAGAATCAAGCTTACGTTATCAAGAACTACTTCAAGGGGTCAACCAGTAAACCTCATGTTGAAACACTTAAGGTAAAATTCTCCCAAACATAGCTATTCCAATGTTTCTGACACCTTATGCAAATACTAATGGTGAATTGCTTGCTGGTGAAGGTAACTGAGTTCTTTGTGATCGATTTTCTAAAATAGTTGATTATTAAACGTATATATGAACTAATTTTTACATACATGCATATATTTATGTATATGTATACTTTTAAAAATTATATATGTAAATGTTCTATATTTCAAGCAGTAAAATCAAAAATTAGTGATACATTAGAAGGAAAAATAACCAAAAATAAAGAGTGATTGACTAACTTAAACGTACAGTCTACTAACAGACACACAAAGCACAATTAAATTAACGATATCAAAAATATGAATACAATAAGCTGAACTTTAATAAAATGAGAAAAACCCGTATGTTCTAGAACATCAAATAAAAGCTACGGACGATCAGCCTCCATAAAATAAATATATATCGTATTATCCATAATTAATTAATTCGTGTAGTATACGCGGTTCCTCTATACTACAGAAACCGTCAAGAAAATAGATTTAAATTCTTAGAAAACGACTGTTTTCTGTTGAACGCTATTCAAGAAGAAAATGAGTTTGTTTATTATAATTTAACTAATTTAAAAGTACATTCATATCTATACTTCCTAGCATAAAAATCAAAAACAAATGTTATTCAGTTCTATATTATATGTATCTAAAATCCCAAAAAAGCTGTTACATATATGTATGAAATAATCTCCAACGCTTCTAACTGCATCAGAGTATAAGGAGAAATCTCCTTTTATTCAATAGGGGACTAATTGAATAAAATTTTAATTTGAAACAGAAAGCAAAGACATCAGCTTACTGCATTCTTATTCATAATCTTATAATAGAATATATAACCACCGAAGGACAAATTTTTAAAGTCTTGTATATATTAAGCAATATGGAAACGAAACATAAATTTTATTAATGACTAAGGTTTCAAAAGTAGTTTAAATGATTTCATTGGAAAAAAAGTAGTGTTTGTTTTCATCAATTATGAAAATAACAATTTCATTATAAAATTCCCATTTGATTTTAAATGTTTATCAAAAAAATAAAAAAGTAAAACCAAGCAAACTGGCTAACAAAAAAACTGTCATCACCAAAGCTGTTGGAGCTGAATCAGTTTCATTTAAAAACGTTTATACATTTTTAAAAGGTTTTGCAATGTACACCCTCTAAAAATTTCTAACGATCACTATATAGGCTGCATCAACTCTAAGCCAATTTAAATTAAATACATGAAATATTTCTATTATAGTTACTTTTACTTTAGAGTATGTATCTTCAGGAATTCAGCTTTACTTCAAAGAGAAAATCCTCACAAACTTTTAAGTAAATGCAAATGAAAATTAAAACAACGTTTTTTCAATTTCAAATAAAAAAATAAAAAACTAAAGATATTTCACATCTATACACATCAACATCAGCAACAACAACAACAACAACAACTAAAGACATGACATGACGAAAAAAATATGTATTCAAAGATTGAGATAAACACTTATTTGTATGTACATACGTACATACATATGTACATGCAAACATAAAATAAATTTGTAGATATGTATGTATACATATCAAACTTCTTATCAATGGTCAATATAAAGCAATCGTAAGTATAAAAACATACTAGGATTAGGGGAGTTCAGATATATGATAGTATTTTATAGTACCAAATGTCGATATTAAAAAAAAATTATTTCTACCTACATAGCAGCGCGAGAAACTCATATACACACACACAAGTAGTTGAATAGTGGATGTGCTGCCCCCATTAATTTTAATGGGGTAATAAAAATGATGTTAATTAGCCAATTAATGATGTGATAAAAAATTAATGGGGGTGTCGGCTTTGTTAGATGTGTGTGTGTTTATATTTGGTGTTTGTTTACATATTTTTTATGTGTTTATGTTTCGTCCGTCTGTCGGGCGTATTGATTTCCGTTTGGTTGTTTGTATTTGGAGGCTGTCGGTGGCGCGTTAGTTTATGTTTCGTCCGTCTGTCGGGCGTATTGATTTCCGTTTGATTGTTTATATTTGGAGGTTGTCGGTGGCGCGTTAGTTTTTGTGTGTCTGTCTGTCCGTGGGAATTTGTGGTAGTTTGATACTTGTTGATAAATTTTCTTTGCTATACGCTTGTTTGTCTGTCCTTCGCTGGCTGGCATATTAATGATTAACAAAAATGAAATGAAGAAAAAATTGTTGTCAAGTAATGATTTTGGAAGAGAATAGTTTGTAATTAATTCTGATAAAGAAATATGTATGTATGTAGCTTTTTTTTGTGATCGTTGATTTATAAACATTTGTATATATCTATGTATGTATGTATGTATACACTTTTGATACATGTAGATATGTAAATACATTCAGACATAGGAAGAAATATTTGTTTACATTAAATTTTGAGAAGTATGCATGCTGGAGATCGCTTCTATGTTGACCCTCAAACTTTTTCGCTATTTGTTTACATGAAATTTTTTGTCAAGTGGTTGATGTGAAATTATGTATAAATTTTTTGTGCATGCTTCTGCTGGACATCTCAATTTTGTCTTATAGTTTTGTTTGATATACTAACATACATACATGTATGTATATGTACATACGTACATTTAAATCTATAAAAAATGTAATAACATGATAATGTTTTTTAAATTCTCCTTAGAAACAAATATTCGTCTGATCGATTAAATTTCCAATTGTGTTGCTAAGTATAAAACATACTGATGAAATTTGTTTATGTAACATATTAAATCTATGAGTATGTATTCGAATATGTACATATGCATGTACTATATGTACGTATGTTTGTTTATTTTTGTATACATGTCAACCACCAATACTAATTTTTGACGACAAATCTTTGTTTGACTGTATCAACTAATTTCTTTAATAATAATAATAAAACATTGGTTGATAGTGTTGAAATCATTTAATTTTTATTGAATAAATTTTAATAAAAATAATTATCTATGAAAACTGTATTATTTTTCATCTTTTTTTAATTTATAAGATTTTACGAACTTGTCCTCTTATAGGTATGTATTCAAGCAGACGATCATGAATAAGAATGCAGTAAGCTGATGTTTTGGCTGGAATGTTTGTTGCTGTTTCAAATTCAATTTTTATGTCAATTGGTCCGCTATTAAGCGTTTCGTTTTGATAACTAACATCTACTACAATAATGGGGGCATTATTCTTGAACTCTTGAGAAGTTAGGAGAGGTTGTGACTCCTTCATATAATAGTTTTGTTGAAATCTTACATACATATCATATAGAATTGCGTAGCGTTCATTTTTAAATTTTATGTTAAGATCATCATATGGATATGAAACTGAATTCAAATGTACTTTTAGATTAGTGAGATCGCAATGAACAAACTTTTTTTCTTGTTGAAATGCAATCACTACAAAACGGGGTCGCTCTCTACTTGCAGCCATCTTTACATTCCAGATGTGGCTAGTTCCTGCAGTTAATTGTGGATTTACATGACAATCCCAACTGCGGAATGCTATTGGTATAGATGCAGCATTGTTTATAATTTTAATCATATTCAATTTACTATGATCGGATAAGTGTACATGGGGAATTCTCCATGAGATTAACGAAATTGTAAGTTTTGGTTTGTCAGTAGAAGTGTTCGAATGTGCAAGATCTTCATCACTCTTGTTGCGCATGAGTATTAACTCATGTTTACCATTTAAAATTATTTTATTATAGTCTTCGGCAAAGCCTAAGAGCATTTTAAGTGGAACATAGAAATTAAAATATCCATTTTCAATATTCAAATTATCAATTTTGTTCCATCCAGCATTTTGCATAACAGTGCTTTCCGTTGGTGATAAAGAAATCAGATTTTTTATGGTGCTTGTCTGTCCTAAATGCCTTGTATGATCAATTTCAATACCATTAAGTTCATAACGGATTTCATCAAAGAGATACGCTACAAAGTTGTTTTTTAATTTAAAGCTTAAATTAGAGGATTTTGGGCTCTTATCATCTACAATACATCCTTCCACATATATATAACTTTCACTGGGCAATACGTACAAATCTTGATTTTGTATTGAAATACGAATTTCGTCATTATTGTTATATGATTGTAGATATGGTACATATGTGTGATAGTCTTTTTTGATTATACTCTCATCAGATAATGGCTTATCTAGTACATCCATTATTGAATTCATTTTTTCGTTTTCAATTTTAAATTTAACGACTTGAGAAAGTTTTGATTTGATTTGGTTAGATTTTTTCGTTGGACTGATCTCTTCAACTGCTGCTTAGGTTCTGATATAGTTTTAGAATTAAATGCAGCTTTATTCTTTGATATGTTTGTGTTATATATTATCATTATTTAGTTGGTCTCAAATGTATGCGAATGGTTATTTCCTCTCCTCGGAAATTTATTAGGTCACCGTGCTGATCAACAACGCGTAGAGCAAGTGAACTAATCTCTTGAGAGTTAACTGGTAAATAAATCAGATTTCTAGGGATTTCATCTATTTTATAGCCTGGAGGAACATTAATCGGAAATTCATGTAGTGTATGTGCCTTGGAATTGTTCATGTATGTATTAACAGCGATACTGCTTTCAACTCGCAAGAGATTTACCTTAAATATATTGACTGGAAGATCTGAGTAATGATCATGGTTTGGAGTCAAGATTTTAGTATTAAATCCCAAAAGTTTTCCAATTGTATTTTCTTTATTAAAATCTATTACATCTTTAGAGCTGTTAATTTTAACTTGCATTGTATTGTTATTAGCTTCTATTCGAATTTTATTTGTCGGACTACAGTCTTTATATTGCTTATCTAAGTAATCAACTATATCATTTAATTCATAAGATCCAATTGGTATTTTAATTACATGTTCTCCTATGTGAAATATATTGTTATAGACGTCTACGTTCGGTATGCTATTATATGAATGAAAAGCAGTTAAAGCGCACTCATAACCACCATTTAACTCTATAGGAGGAAAGTAATTTGCAGATAACTCTGATGAGTTAGAGCTCAAAGTAAGTGTTATTGACATTATGACGATCTGATTGCAAATAAATAAAAGCTTACTGTAATGTTGTTTATAAAAACGATTTATTTCTTATTTTAAATATATATTATTACATTATGTGCTAAATATAAGTAATGTTGTTGTTGTTGTTGTTGTTGTTTTACTCCAACTACAATATATCATCTTTACTTATCCAAGAATTATGTTGACTAGAAAACCCCAACCATTTAACATATGCCTCCTCTCGTTTAGTTTTAAGAACTTTTTCAACCAGATATGTATTGGGATATCTAGTTTTTGAAAGTTCTTCTTCATAGAATCCACCTTCAATAGGATTTCCGAGATAATCTTCTAATATGTATGTTGTAGGATACGTATTTTGAACTCTTTTAATTGTGAAAATTTCTGTTGTCCAGTTTGGTGTATAGCCCTTTTCAAAAGTATGCTTATATTTGCTTATACGTACATGATCTCCTACATTAAATTTAGACATTTTAAACATCTTTAAATTACTATATACTGTATTTAACAACATTTTCTCATTTGTTGAGTTGACTTTAATAGGAGACATTTTAATTGTGCGATGAAATTTGTTATTATATGCATAAAGTAAACCTTTATACATATCAATCCACTTATATGAACCATTATAGCTAAATTCTTTCCACATCATCCCTTTCAATGTTCTATTAAATCGTTCTACTATTGATGCTTTCATGCTGCTATATGTTGAGTAGTGATTAATGTTGTATTTCTGCATTAATTTTCCAAAGTATGTATTGAAAAATTCTTTACCATCATCCGTTTGCAAGTTTTTTGGAATTCGTCCTAATTGAAAAATATTTTCCATTGCTTTGCTTGTTTCGAGTGCAGTTTTCGTTTTCAGCGGTACTGCCCATGCAAATTTTGAGAATGTGTCAATTACAGTGAGCAAAAATCGATAATTTCTATTTTTCGATGAATAACTACCCATTTCAACTAGATCAGCTTGCCAAAGATCATCTAATCCTTTCATCACAACTCTACGGCGTACAAAAATTTTTCGGGCTTGCTTATGGAGTTCGTCAACTAAGTTTCTTTTTGGAGACATTGAGTAGTTTTACGGATTTGTGGGGGAGTGTTGTGATCTAGTTGATGCACTTTCAGCTATTGATGCAAACATGTAATTTTCTAATCTATAAATTTTCTCATTCAGCAGTTCAATTTGTTCTTCAAATGATGATTTCATTTTTAAAATGGTTTTTTCAATTTTATAATTATCTTCTATCTGTAATTTTATTTCGCTTTGTAATTTCTCGATCTGTACTTGAATATTTTCTTGAATTAGATTATTGTCTTCCTTGAAGCTATTTAATAATTGGACTTCTAGTTTTTCGATTTGAGTTTGCAGAAACAATTTACTGACAGCATCGTTTTCCTCCAGAGCTTTTGCAACATTTTTGATCCTTTTGTTTTTGACATCAATGTTGTTGTTCGTATCCATAACGAACCCCAACAGTTTAGGTGCATTTTTAATAGAAATTATATCACTAGTATCGTTTAGGTAATGTCCAAACTTATCAACAGACATACTTCATACATATGTAAATACTTTATTAGAGTTAATGTATTATATTCGCTTCACGTAATTCTTCAATAATTGATACAATCTCGTTGTTGTGATTAGTATGACCTGCACCTTGTGATGCAATCAGTAGTCGAAGACGATCTACTAACTCATTGGGATCATCCCAATATATATAGTTTTGTTTTCGAGGGTTAAGGTGCATCATTCCATCGCCTTTATAATTAGGAATTGCTGCATTTGCTACTGCACTACTCTTCTGAGTATTTTCTTTAAATATTTTTTGAATTATATGCTTATATTTATAACCTCTCGTCCCCTTGATCTGACCATCAGGATTATAGTCTCTCCTGCATGCATTAGTTGTAATTAAAATTTTTTTGTAGATTTCAAGTTCAAATTTGTCATAGTTTTTTGGTTTTTTATGAAACATTAAAGAAAACAAACCAGGTGTTAGAGCCCATCTTTGACCACCAACTTGAATTTTATCTTCATTTAGCTCAATGTTACTACTACCAAATTTCCATTCGTTATTGTAATCTCTATGTGGACCATAGTAAGTATCTAATTCATTTCTCGCTTCCAAGAGTGCTAAGTCTGTACAACTCTCTTCAGTGTTGGAAGTCTGTGAGTAAAACTCATCTTCATCCTTTTCACTGTCGTCATTAAATAATATGGTGTTATCAAATATTGTTCCTTCTACAAGTTTCTTTGGTGTACTTGTCTCTACCTTCACTGATGTTTTCAAGGAATTTAAAGTTTTGTTATTCTCAAGTTTTGTTTGGAATTTACTTTCTTCTTTCTTGGGGATTATTTCACTATTTTTAGAACTATTTATAAATTCTTTGAGAGGTTCTGTTATAGGTTTAAATGTATCTCTTAGTTGTTCAAGTGTATCTATTTCACCAGATTTTATACTACGGAGCTTTTTCTTCAAGACATTTCTTGTTGTAACCAGCTCTCTTAAAACTTTCTCATTCATGTTTAGTAGCGTCAAATATCAGATCACTTATCAGGGGTCAGATCAGTTATCAGGTATCAGATCAGTTATAAGATCAGTTTATCAGATCAGTTATTAGATATTAAAACAGGTTATCAGACCAGTTAACAGGTATCAGAACAGCTTATCAGACCAGTTAACAGGTATCAGAACAGCTTATCAGACCAGTTAACAGGTATCAGAACAGGTTATCAGACCAGTTAACAGGTATCAGAACGGTTTATCAGACCAGTTAACAGGTATCAGAACAGGTTAACAGATCAGTTATCAGGTACAGAAACAGGTATCAGAACAGCTTATCAGACCAGTTAACAGGTATCAGAACAGGTTATCAGACCAGTTAACAGGTATCAGAACAGGTTATCAGACCAGTTAACAGATATCAGATCACTTATCAGTTACAGGAACAGGTTATCAGATCAGTTATCAGGTATCAGAACAGGTTATCAGATCAGGTACCAGAACAGATGTCTGATCAGTTTATTAGTTAATGTTATCAGACCGGTATTATTAGGTTGCTGATCAGATTATCAGATCAGGTTTTATGTATCTGACCAATTATAAAAATAGATGTATGAAGTTTAAAGCCAGATTAAGAACTAAAGACTACCTTTTATGTGAAGTAATTTATATTGTTATGAAATAGTCAAATTGTTTTCTGTAACGGCCATTGTTTAGTTCATTATCTTTGCTTATCATCAAAAATCCATATTTATCCTTCCAACACTCTCGACAAATTTCTTGAAACTTCACAAAATTCATATCGCTTGCCACATGATCACTATAAACATGCTTCATATTTTTCTCATCTTGTTTAAACATTATAATTACATTAGCATTGTCTCTTATCAAATGTTTTGGAATTCTGGTATACGTTTGACATAAATAAAATGAATCAACATTTTTATGTCGTCCCATACAAAAATATGCACGTATATTATTTTGCTTTTCGCATGCAACATCGTCAAATATCATAATTGAATTGCTTTTAGCTTCATTAGGGGAAATAACGGATTCATTATCTGTAAATGTGTAATATCCCATTCCTTTTATTGGTAAAATTAAATTTCTCAGGTATTCATATTTCGGCTGATATAACGATTTTGAATATAAATAGATGTTTTTAAACTTGAGTCCATTAGGACTTTCTATCAAGCTAATCATAATATTAGTCTTTCCACAATTTGATGGGCCAACTATTAGAGCACGAATAGAATTTGGTAAGAGCGAACTATGCTTTATTTTTGAGCTAATGTTTGATGAAGCATCAACATTACGGATTAAAATATTTTTATGTTGTTTTACTAACTGCATTTTTGTTACTAAATGCAATTCATAAATACTACCTTTTATTATAGAAAAAAATAAAATAATATGGTTATACGATATCGGAAATCATTTAGTCATAACAAAACTGTCATTGGAGAAGGTTTAGTTAACAATATAATAAACTCTCTACCTGTTGAACTTCATCTTCCTGGATATCAGTACTGTGGACCTGGAACAAAACTACAAAAACGTTTACGTAGAGGTGATAAAGGAATTAATATATTGGATTTCGCTTGTAAAGAGCACGACATTGCTTATTCTCAAAATAAGGATTTAAGTACGAGACATAAAGCTGATAAAATACTTGAAAACAAAGCTTGGAACCGAGTTCTTTCAAAAGATAGCACTGTCACAGAAAAATTATTTGCATATATGGTTACTAACGCGATGAAAGCTAAAAGAAAATTTGGTATGGGTGTGGAGAAAAAGCAAAATAAAAAAAATAGTTTAAATGTTAAAAAGCTGTTTAGCACATCAATTAGAGCTGCATCAAAAATGTTGCAGAAGAAAAAACCGTTGGATATTAACTCAGCCATTAAAATTGCACGAAAAACTATTAACAGTTCTTTGAAGGGGAAAAAATCACAAATTATAGCACCACGTATAATACGTGTTCCAAAAATTGGTGGTTTTTTATCATTAATTCCAATTTTAACCGCTCTAGGAGCAATTGGTAGTCTAGCGACTGGAGGTGCTGCTATAGCGAAGACTGTAAATGCAACAAAAAATGCAAAAAGACAACTTGAGGAAGCTGCAAGACATAATAGAGCGATAGAATCTATAGCGGTAGGTGAAGGACTTTTCCTCAAACCATATAAGAAAGGTTATGGTTTGATTTGTAAAGAAAATTCAAAAAACTAATACAAATGCTGCCCACTAGACCATTGACCGATGTTGATCTAAAAAATTTTTCATCAAAAATTCCATACTTTAGAGGAGTTTATATGTTGAACACTCTACCAAAGCGTGCGAGGAAAAAAGAATGTGGAATAATCAATTTAGATGTGGCAACAGGACTCGGCACACATTGGGTAGCATATTTTAAAAACAATAAAGAAATAGAATATTTCGATAGCTTTGGAAACTTACAACCTCCTGCAGAAGTGATCAAATATCTGGGTAAAAATATAAGATACAACTATAATCAATACCAGAAGTTTAATACATTTAATTGTGGTCATTTATGCCTTCAATATCTTTATGAAATAAATAAAAAGACTAGAATTTAAAATTAAATAATGTATATAAAATTTTGTTTTATTAGTTGCAAAATATATATGTATGTATACAATAAATTTACATTACTGCCAAATTGGGTATTGGTCATTTGAGATCAAAAACTCCTCCACCTCCTCCTTATACAAAATTAAATTTCGTTCCCCTTGTCTTTGTACACAGAATGTACCATCTGAGAGGTGGTTGAGCTCCTCATCCGATAGGGAGTTGTACCTGTTTGGTAAGAACATGAAGTGATCCTCCATTTCTACCTTCACAGTTGCCCCGTATTTCGTCGTTGTCCTCTGGGCAGTAACAATCCGATATTTCTTTGAAATATCTAAGTCCTTGATATGGATCAAGGACTTGTTGTTCAATGAACTAAACTTTTTAATTAGATTTTGAGAAGAGTCCATTTTAAGTTCTTTTGTCTTCGAGTATTTTACTAATATTGATATTAAATGTAGATTCGATGAATCTAAGAAGTCTACTTGAAAATATTTGTTGTGAAATAGTGAATATGTCTATGCGGAGCGATTAGATGGAGAAAGAGACAGAAAGAGAGAGAGAGAAAATAGCAATGGTAATCGAAAATTTATATGTATCATTGTGAAATCAAAATTCGATTATTGTAGATGTTAGTTATCAAAACGAAACTCTTAATAACGGGCCAATTGACATAAAAATTGAATTTGAAACAGCAACAAATATTCCAGCCAAAACATCAGCTTATTGCATTCTTATTCACGATCGTATAATTGAATACATACCTATAAGAGGACAAGTTCGTAAAATCTTATAAATTAAAAAAGATGAAAAATAATATAGTTTTCATAGACATGCAAGGCTTCAAAAGTAATGCAAACGATTTTATTGTAAAAGAACTCGCAATCATTTTTAACAATAACCAACATATCAATTTTATCATAAAACCTCCTTTTGACTTTAAATGTTTATCAACAAAAAAGCAAAGAGAAGCAAACTGGTTAACAAAACATTATCATCATCTAAGCTGGAACGATGGGACTGTTTCATTTAAAAGCATTTGCGAATTTCTAAAAGCTAATGTAGGTGATTCATATATCTATGTTAAAGGCGAGGAAAAGAGGCAATGGTTAGAAAAAATGGTGCAAAAAAGTGTTCTTAATATTGAAGATATTGGCTGTATCAACTTTAGTCAAATGGGGATGAAGTATCCAGGTCAATTTTATTGCAGCTATCACTTCAATGGTATTTGTGCTTTACGAAATGCAATCTTACTTGAAAAGAAACAACAGGATGAAGACAAATTGGCATGAGTTATTTTTTTAGTATATTACTTGTTTTATTATAATTTCTATTAAAAATGCACCTAAACTGTTGGGGTTCGTTATGGATACGAACAACAACATTGATGTCAAAAACAAAAGGATCAAAAATGTTGCAAAAGCTCTGGAGGAAAACGATGCTGTCAATAAATTGTTTCTGCAAACTCAAATCGAAAAACTAGAAGTCCAATTATTAAATAGCTTCAAGGAAGACAATAATCTAATTCAAGAAAATATTCAAGTACAGATCGAGGAATTACAAAGCGAAATAAAATTACAGATAGAAGATAATTATAAAATTGAAAAAACCATTTTAAAAATTAAATCATCATTTGAAGAACAAATTGAACTGCTGAATGAGAAAATTTATAGATTAGAAAATTACATGTTTGCATCAATAGCTGAAAGTGCATCAACTAGATCACAACACTCCCCCACAAATCCGTAAAACTACTCAATGTCTCCAAAAAGAAACTTAGTTGACGAACTCCATAAGCAAGCCCGAAAAATTTTTGTACGCCGTAGAGTTGTGATGAAAGGATTAGATGATCTTTGGCAAGCTGATCTAGTTGAAATGGGTAGTTATTCATCGAAAAATAGAAATTATCGATTTTTGCTCACTGTAATTGACACATTCTCAAAATTTGCATGGGCAGTACCGCTGAAAACGAAAACTGCACTCGAAACAAGCAAAGCAATGGAAAATATTTTTCAATTAGGACGAGTTCCAAAAAACTTGCAAACGGATGATGGTAAAGAATTTTTCAATACACACTTTGGAAAATTAATGCAGAAATACAACATTAATCACTACTCAACATATAGCAGCATGAAAGCATCAATAGTAGAACGATTTAATAGAACATTGAAAGGGATGATGTGGAAAGAATTTAGCTATAATGGTTCATATAAGTGGATTGATATGTATAAAGGTTTACTTTATGCATATAATAACAAATTTCATCGCACAATTAAAATGTCTCCTATTAAAGTAAACTCAACAAATGAGAAAATGTTGTTAAATACAGTATATAGTAATTTAAAGATGTTTAAAATGTCTAAATTTAATGTAGGAGATCATGTACGTATAAGCAAATATAAGCATACTTTTGAAAAGGGCTATACACCAAACTGGACAACAGAAATTTTCACAATTAAAAGAGTTCAAAATACATATCCTACAACATACATATTAGAAGATTATCTCGGAAATCCTATTGAAGGTGGATTCTATGAAGAAGAACTTTCAAAAACTAGATATCCCAATACATATCTGGTTGAAAAAGTTCTTAAAACTAAACGAGAGGAGGCATATGTTAAATGGTTGGGGTTTTCTAGTCAACATAATTCTTGGATAAGTAAAGATGATATATTGTAGTTGGAGTAAAACAACAACAACAACAACATTACTTATATTTAGCACATAATGTAATAATATATATTTAAAATAAAAAATAAATCGTTTTTATAAACAACATTACAGTAAGCTTTTATTTATTTGCAATCAGATCGTCATAATGTCAATAACACTTACTTTGAGCTCTAACTCATCAGAGTTATCTGCAAATTACTTTCCTCCTATAGAGTTAAATGGTGGTTATGAGTGCGCTTTAACTGCTTTTCATTCATATAATAGCATACCGAATGTAGACGTCTATAACAATATATTTCACATAGGAGAACATGTAATTAAAATACCAATTGGATCTTATGAATTAAATGATATAGTTGATTACTTAGATAAGCAATATAAAGACTGCAGTCCGACAAATAAAATTCGAATAGAAGCTAATAACAATACAATGCAAGTTAAAATTAACAGCTCTAAAGATGTAATAGATTTTAATAAAGAAAATACAATTGGAAAACTTTTGGGATTTAATACTAAAATCTTGACTCCAAACCATGATCATTACTCAGATCTTCCAGTCAATATATTTAAGGTAAATCTCTTGCGAGTTGAAAGCAGTATCGCTGTTAATACATACATGAACAATTCCAAGGCACATACACTACATGAATTTCCGATTAATGTTCCTCCAGGCTATAAAATAGATGAAATCCCTAGAAATCTGATTTATTTACCAGTTAACTCTCAAGAGATTAGTTCACTTGCTCTACGCGTTGTTGATCAGCACGGTGACCTAATAAATTTCCGAGGAGAGGAAATAACCATTCGCATACATTTAAGACCAACTAAATAATGATAATATATAACACAAACATATCAAAGACTAAAGCTGCATTTAATTCTAAAACTATATCAGAACCTAAGCGGCAGTTGAAGAGATCAGTCCAACGAAAAAATCTAACCAAATCAAATCAAAAATTTCTCAAGTCGTTAAATTTAAAATTGAAAACGAAAAAATGAATTCAATAATGGATGTACTAGATAAGCCATTATCTGATGAGAGTATAATCAAAAAAGACTATCACACATATGTACCATATCTACAATCATTTAACAATAATGACGAAATTCGTATTTCAGTACAAAATCAAGATTTGTACGTATTGCCCAGTGAAAGTTATATATATGTGGAAGGATGTATTGTAGATGATAAGAGCCCAAAATCCTCTAATTTAAGCTTTAAATTAAAAAACAACTTTGTAGCGTATCTCTTTGATGAAATCCGTTATGAACTTAATGGTATTGAAATTGATCATACAAGGCATTTAGGACAGACAAGCACCATAAAAAATCTGATTTCTTTATCACCAACGGAAAGCACTGTTATGCAAAATGCTGGATGGAACAAAATTGATAATTTGAATATTGAAAATGGATATTTTAATTTCTATGCTCCACTTAAAATGTTCTTAGGCTTTGCCGAAGACTATAATAAAATAATTTTAAATGGTAAACATGAGTTAATACTCATGCGCAACAAGAGTGATGAAGATCTTGTACATTCGAGCACTTCTACTGACAAACCAAAACTTACAATTTCGTTAATCTCATGGAGAATTCCCCATGTACACTTATCCGATCATAGTAAATTGAATATGATTAAAATTATAAACAATGCTGCATCTATACCAATAGCATTCCGCAGTTGGGATTGTCATGTAAATCCACAATTAACTGCAGGAACTAGCCACATCTGGAATGTAAAGATGGCTGCAAGTAGAGAGCGACCCCGTTTTGTAGTGATTGCATTTCAACAAGAAAAAAAGTTTGTTCATTGCGATCTCACTAATCTAAAAGTACATTTGAATTCAGTTTCATATCCATATGATGATCTTAACATAAAATTTAAAAATGAACGCTACGCAATTCTATATGATATGTATGTAAGATTTCAACAAAACTATTATATGAAGGAGTCACAACCTCTCCTAACTTCTCAAGAGTTCAAGAATAATGCCCCCATTATTGTAGTAGATGTTAGTTATCAAAACGAAACGCTTAATAGCGGACCAATTGACATAAAAATTGAATTTGAAACAGCAACAAACATTCCAGCCAAAACATCAGCTTACTGCATTCTTATTCATGATCGTCTGCTTGAATACATACCTATAAGAGGACAAGTTCGTAAAATCTTATAAATTAAAAAAAGATGAAAGATAATACAGTTTTCATAGATAATTATTTTTATTAAAATTTATTAAATAAAAATTAAATGATTTCAGCACTATCAACCAATGTTTTATTATTATTATTAAAGAAATTAGTTGATACAGTCAAACAAAGATTTGTCGTCAAAAATTAGTATTGGTGGTTGACATGTATACAAAAATAAACAAACATACGTACATATAGTACATGCATATGTACATATTCGAATACATACTCATAGATTTAATATGTTACATAAACAAATTTCATCAGTATGTTTTATACTTAGCAACACAATTGGAAATTTAATCGATCAGACGAATATTTGTTTCTAAGGAGAATTTAAAAAACATTATCATGTTATTACATTTGTTTATAGATTTAAATGTACGTATGTACATATACATACATGTATGTATGTTAGTATATCAAACAAAACTATAAGACAAAATTGAGATGTCCAGCAGAAGCATGCACAAAAAATTTATACATAATTTCACATCAACCACTTGACAAAAAATTTCATGTAAACAAATAGCGAAAAAGTTTGAGGGTCAACATAGAAGCGATCTCCAGCATGCATACTTCTCAAAATTTAATGTAAACAAATATTTCTTCCTATGTCTGAATGTATTTACATATCTACATGTATCAAAAGTGTATACATACATACATACATAGATATATACAAATGTTTATAAATCAACGATCACAAAAAAAGCTACATACATACATATTTTCTTTATCAGAATTAATTACAAACTATTCTCTTCCAAAATCATTACTTGACAACAATTTTTTCTTCATTTCATTTTTGTTAATCATTAATACGCCAGCCAGCGAAGGACAGACAAACAAGCGTATAGCAAAGAAAATTTATCAACAAGTATCAAACTACCACAAATTCCCACGGACAGACAGACACACAAAAACTAACGCGCCACCGACAACCTCCAAATATAAACAATCAAACGGAAATCAATACGCCCGACAGACGGACGAAACATAAACTAACGCGCCACCGACAGCCTCCAAATACAAACAACCAAACGGAAATCAATACGCCCGACAGACGGACGAAACATAAACACATAAAAAATATGTAAACAAACACCAAATATAAACACACACACATCAAACAAAGCCGACACCCCCATTAATTTTTTATCACATCATTAATTGGCTAATTAACATCATTTTTATTACCCCATTAAAATTAATGGGGGCAGCACATCCACTATTCAACTACTCACACACATAGCAGAATTCATCTAAGAAAAATCCAAGAAACTTTTAACAACACTCCGCCCTCACAAATCAAGACCAGCCTGAAATCCTCACAGATATACATTCACAAATTCCTATGGTCATACATCCATACATACATATACAATACATAAAATTAATCTCAAAAACAGAACGCTCTCACCTACCTGAATTATGGATAGTCTTAAACTACCACATACATATGTATATACCTATCGATTCCCATGGCTACATATAATAAATCACAATCACCTTAAATTCTCACAGCCATACATACACACACTCAGTCAATTTACCTCAACAAAATCCTCACCCAACTCAAATCACGACCAGCCTTAAAGTCCTACAGACACACACCCACAATCCTATGGCTACATATATCGTCAACAACCCTACCTATCTAAATCATAGTCAGACTTAAACTCCTACATACGTACGAACATACAGATTCCCCCGGTTACATATGACTAGAATACTTCGCCCCTTATAGATCGCGATCAGCCTTAAGCTCCTACAGAAATATATATGTATATTCCAATTCCTAGCGAAATACACACACATACACACACACACAGATGATCCATCTACCTCCACAACAACCCCACGCAACTCAAATCACGATCAGCATTAAATTCTCACAGCCATACATACATACATGTAATCGATCTACCTCAACTACACCCTCGACCCCTGCTTATCAAAGCCTCGCTTAAATTCCTGCAGACAGCTACATCCACAAACTCCTACGGTTACATATAAGAACACCTACAAACATCCATCCACCCAAATCACAGTCTACCAACACCTATATTAGCAGTAGAAAAAATAACCTTCACGTTTTCCCGTTGGCATAAGGACAAATCATTTCCATGATTTTCCCTTCGGTATTAGGAAAAAATAATAATCATGTTTTGCCGTCGGCATATACACACATAAAAACCTCAAAACTATGAGCCACCTTAATACATTCACACAATATATTCCACACAAAAATTCACACGGTCAGGGGGACAGTCAGAGAGACAGACAGACAGACATACACTTAATGTAAACAAAAAAACATCAAGGCGAAGCCAAAAACATAAATTTCCAAGAATTTAACAATTTCAGCAACAATTTAACAATTTCAGCCAACAATTTTTCAAGTTTAATTGTCGCCGGAGTGACATTTCACTACTACTATTTGAAATAAAGTTTTAAGATTTTTTTTCTCCCGAGGCTTACTAGTGTCTACTTTTGAATGTACTTTTACATTTTTCAATCAGTGACCATAAAAAATTACTTTTGGTCGCCATCTCGTAAAATGGTCCACAGTGCGCCGCATTATTTAAGCGTCAAAATCGTTTTTCAATATTGCAAGCTAATAACGACAAGCGGGCTCGTCTCATCGAAACAAAAACTCCAAACCACCACCACTATATATGAGAGAAAAAAAGTTCTAATTCCCTTATTAAAAAATTAGTCTCGGCAATAGTTGAGAACACATTTCACGTTATTCCAATGAAACGTGGTAACAATGACGAAACTAAAATTTTAAAACGAAGAAAAAGAATTCTGCAAAAAAAAATTTCTGAATTCGAAAGAACTAAAAAAAGTTTTTATGCGTACCAGCCTAAGAGTGCTAAAGGTATGAACGTCGTATTGAAGGGCATTGATTCTTATGTTAAGCCCGAACAAGTTAAAGATGCACTCATCATACAAGGATTTAAGGTAAAAAATGTTACTAATATAACCAATAGGGAGAAGATCCCCCAGCCTCTATTGCGTCGTTGAACTACAGCCAAATGATATACAGTTGAAAATAAAAAACGATATACACCCAATTTACAGCCTAAAATACCTCTTATACCGAAAAATTACAGTTGAAGAACCACATAAGTGATCAGGTCACGTTCAGTACTATAATTGCCAAGAATATGGCCACACAAAAACATACTGCAATTTACCATCTCTTTGTGTTGTGTGCGGCGATAAATAGACTATGGTGCAAAAATCTAAATTGAATCCTTCTCAACCATCAAACGTTTACTCAGCCATTTTTGCGCAAATGAGCCAACCAGTTAGTTCCCGTGTTTTGTATGCCGATGCTGCTAGGACAAATTAGATTTCCCATAAAAAATTTTTTCCGCCAAATAATTCAATAAATGTAAACTCAGACTTTAGTTTTAATCGCATTTAAGCTACTATTGATAATCTGGTGCAAATGATAAGTAATCTTACAACAAATATAACTAGAATGAGGCAAGATATGCTACAAATACAGAATACACTACTTCAAGCATTAGTAACAAGCCACGAACACGTTAAAAATATGTTTCTGGTACGCAAACGGCATTCGCCAACATAAAAATTAAGTTGAACACTTCCTCACGGAAACAAAAATTAATATAATTTTGGTCTCTGAGACTCATTTGACTTCAAGCAGCCTTTTTAAAGTTTATGGCTCCGCATTAAATATTTCAAAGGATCCAAGAGGAAGAGCATGCGGTGGGTCAGCAATTATTATTAAGTCAAGACTCAAACACTATGTCATTGATAACATTTGTGAAGAACATCTACATGCAACAAATATGTGCATCATTTTCAGATTTTCAATCACTGAGGATCAATACGACAATTTCTGCCCTTACAATTTGTAGCTCATTAAGAATTGATTTACCTCACCTATATGTGAAGATTATCCATCGTGTTAATTAGTTGGGGTTCAAAAAATACTTCAGTAGTCATTGTACGGAAAACATTAAGCTAAGAACATCCGAAAAAATTTAATTTAACATTCCCAATGTTAAAGAAAATATTAAACAAACCACTACCTCCCATCCGCAGACTGGGCTTAATAGAATTTTTTCTAAGGATATTGAACGTCTCGTGTGTTAAAGGAGAAGAGGTGGAAGAGAATGGCAACAGCGCAAATCACCCCAACATAAATTCAGATTTAAAGAGTGCACAAAACGACTCCAAGAAATGCTTGAGTATGAAAAAACTGCATCTCTTAAACATTATCCGGAAAATATCGATGTCACTCCAGCATATAATAACTCTTTGTGACGCGCTGGCAGAAAGCTTGAAACACCCGTTAAGTTTAAACTACCTCTGCGCATATCTACCGAAGGTTGGGCAAGAAGCGGTACTGAAAAAAGTAAAATATTTGCTGATCATTTAAAATCCGTATTTACCCAAACACATGTACTGGTGATGTTGATTTGCGGAATGTTGCTCTACCCCCTCGACCCATAAAATTTTAGACGCGTGATCTTCAAAATTAATTACAGAACTCAACCCGAAGATAGCTCCAGTTTTTGATAGAAATAATATTCAAATGCTGATGAACTTGCCTTACATTGCAATTGGAATCCTGTTATTAATTTTTAATGCAATTTTACGACTGGAGTGTTATCCACACAGTTGCGCAGATTAGTTAAAATTGGAGCAACAAATATTTACTTATACCCAGAAAAAATATTTGTTGAAAAATGATTAGGCCAATAGAATATCATTTGCATGAACTTTATTTCAGTTCCAACTATCAATTTTCTATTAATCCATAAAAAACCATGTACGTTTCCATCAGGGCATAACTGTGATAAAAATATGATTGTGGCATATCTTAAATTGATTGCATTAACCGAACATATGCTTTTGTCATGACTAATTAACTGATTGGTTAACACAACCGAATAAAATATTATGAATTGGATTTTACTACCAACTTTTAGTATTGGCAACTAAAAAATTGTCGTCCTATATTAACGTTAAAGTAAACACTTTCTTTCAGCTGCTGCAACTAACTAGAGGTTGAGTTTACTATCATAGTTTATAGCAGCAATTTAAAAAATTACCTTTTGTGATTTTCAAAGGTATTATGATTTATGAATTCTCAAATGGTTCTTGAAAGTATGTGCATAAGATAACATGTTTGTGACTGTTCAAAATGTGTGGTTGAAGAAATTCATATAGACCTCCAGAAAATAAATTTCAAATAAAATAACCTTATGACAATATGTCTAACAATAAATTTCTTAAATTTTGTATTTTTATTTGCGTTTATTTTTTATTTTTGTTTCAGCAGGGTAGACCAATTTTTATTTTACATGTACCAATTATACCACAAGAAAATCGATAGTTGGTGCAACCGCCAAAATTGGATGGGCAACAAATTCGGTTGTCTCAACGAATCAGTTTTCTCTGTGTACATACATTGTATGTCTGTATTCCAATTTTCCATATTTGCTATTAATTATCAATCAAATGTACGTTTTTTTCATATTTATAAGCAAAAAACAATAGAAATGTAATTCTCACAATATTTTATTAGTAACAACAATTGATTCCGCTAATTTCTAATAACCATTTTTAAGTATTGGTAGACACAACTGAATTAAATATAATGTAGAAAGCAATGTGTCTGAATATTTGCCTTTGAAATAAAAAAAAACTATTCTTGTAAACAATATTTAATTTGAAACCAAAAATACGGCCATTGTAATAACTAATAATTTGCCACCGTACTGAAATTGTATTGTACTATAAAAGAAAATAAAATGAAATACTTTATTGATATTCCTAACCAGTGTTGCAAACTTTTATCCAACAAATATCGCTAAAGTAGACAAGAAAATAGCTAAATTTTAAAAACATTTGAAAATGTAGCGATAATTAGCTAAAAACAAATTTATTTCAAAATTTTTTTAAAAATTTTACGGTAACTTGTTAACTTTTTTCATACTTCCCAAATTTTTCTAAAAATTTTATAAAATACCAAATAAAAGCAATGTGATAGGGAAATAAAAGTTTCGTTTTATTGAAAAACATATACATACATACATATGTATTCATTGTATACATATTTATACATGTTTATAAAAAAATATTATAACTACTGAATTCAGGACTTTCCCAGTAAAAATTTTTTTTAAAATATAGCAGGCTTCTGCTATTATAGAGCAAAAGTAGCACTGACACCTGATACTGATTTTTATATGGCGATTTCCCGGATTGGAGTACTGTATTTCTGCTCACAAAAGCCTTTTTTGAATCTAATAAAACATGTTAACATAGCAGTTATCTGAAGTGCTATTTATGTATGAAAGCGGTTCTCAAGATGGATAGGAGTACATTAGCTACTTTTCTGGCTTTAAAACCTGCATTGTTCTGCCGCTTTTCAATAAATTTTTTCTATAGTTTGCTCTTATACGTTCAGTGCATCTAAATAACCTCACATTTTAAAGCGAATTATGATGCAAACAAAATCGCTAGAATTCCCGCTAATAGATAAATCATAATTTCTCCCGCAAAATGTACTTAAAAATCGCTAGATTTGACGAGAAAATAGCCGAAATGGCAACAGTGTTCCTAACCGAATTAAATGTTAACCCAAAAAAATTTTTTATTCTGATTGTGGAATGTAATAAACAAAAATTAAGAATTATTCTTTAAACATATTCACCACAGCAGGCTACACGAACAAAGGACTTCAAATGCCGCCAGCAGCATTTGGCGCCTCGTTGCCAGCTACTTAATTATTTTGGAGACGGCAGCAGCACCATCTGCACCTCATATTTGAGTATAAACGCATAGTTCAGTACTGCCACCTTCAAAAATTTCGCATTTATAAAAATTAAAATACTCTTTCAAAATGTACTTATATAACGTAAAAGTATAAAAATTAACCAATTTATGCTTTACATCAATTTTTGGATATTATTTCTGCTAAATAATGTGAAATAATTGTGCGATATCATTCATTCAATATTTTGTATTATACTGGCAACACTGAATTTTCTCGTTTGCTCTTTTGCTCTCAATTGCTGTCTTCAAAAGAATCACTCTCATATAAACATGTGTATTCTATTCTTGACATTTGGTAGTCGGTAGCTTGCTGTGGTGAATGTGTTTAATGCCTTAGGCTTATACCCACACAAACCAAATTTCACATTTAGCTTAGTTACCCGAATAAAATTTATATAGCTCTTAAATATATCGAAACCCGATAAAGTATGAAGTAAAGTTAATAAGAATCGATATATCGTTTTTTTGAAATATCGGTGATATATATGGATATTTATTTTCTCAAATATCTTTATTTTTTGCCTAAGATACATTGCTTAATTAATAGCAAAAGCTTCGAAAATGCTTTTGAAAAACACTACCGTAAGGCGGGATCTCTAACAAAATGAAAAATTATCACACAAATATTTGCAAGGCAGTAACTTTTACATCTGAATATTAATTATGTATATGAAGCACTTCTAGGAAGCAGTAATTTTTGCTGGTTTATGCTAACTGCATACCAGTTTTTCACTTTGCATAAAGCAAATAAAAAATATTAATTCACGGACGGTTTTTCGAGAAGAAGCCTTTTCTTTCTTACGTTTCGTTTATAAACAACGTTTAAAAATAGTTTTTTTCTAAATATTCTTAAGCTTTTGTCTATAAAATTTTTACGTAAGAAATACTAAGTTTGTACAGTCTTCGGTTTTTGTTACGTGCACAGATGTTGCGACACATTGTAACCATGAGCACCAACTTTGCAACCGATGTGCTGGTTGATTGTTTGCGGTGTTCGAAATACTTAGTTGTCAACGACGTTTTGAAAGGTTATGAACTGTCAATGTTTTGTTTGAAGGTTTTATAAAACACTTTCTTGGAAGGCAATACAGCTGATGTTTTGTAAAAGTTATGTATATTATATTATATAATTATATTGGTGCACTGTGGTTGGATTTAGGTTGGAGAAATATCCGCTAAACAAAAGTCCAAGCTTTTGAAATATAATACTGGATTATTTATTTATACCGGAGCCCCGCACACATCTACAATTATACTTTATGCTTGTTGTAGTTGATTGTTTTTGAGTAGTTATTTATTACCTCTTTTTTTGCGTACTTTTCTCACCACTTTGGTAACCAGTGTACTAGAAAAACATCCAATCATTGAATGGACGGCAATGTATTGCAAGTGCAGTGGCAATCACAATTATTAAAGGTATTCACGTCAAAAGTTGCACTGTTGCGGAAAAGCAAAATTTCAAAATTTTCAAAAAATACAACAACAACCACATAGAAAATTATTTTGCACAAATGATAAAAAATTGTCAGGGTCTGAGTAAGTGCAAAATTATCAGAGTAAATTTTGCAAAGTTGTGCAACTTTTTATGGCATTGCCAATGGACAAAAAGACAAAAAGTACTTAAAAAATCAACCATACAGCAAATTACAACGCAAAAATACCTAAAAATTTTTGTTTTAAATGAAAAGCAAGTGGTTCAAGATATTTTCGATACAAATAAATTAATTATAAAATAAAAATTATTTAAAAATTTTTACTTAGAAATCTCCAAAATCGATTTTAATATAACAACCCAGTAAAAAAAGAGACTCCAAAAAGTCATAAAAATGTAGAGTTTGCGATCTGGAAGTAGTAAACATTTCGATCCGATCTAATGATTTTTACATAGGGTTGTCATTGCAAGAAGTTCTCTTTTTCGATGCCTGGTCACTGAATTGGAAGCGATATTAAGAAAAATTCACTTTTTTGTGTTCTATAATAATATTTTTATTTAGAAAAAATGGTAAATAGTTGCCTTTTTTAATAATTCGTTTCTTTTTATACGAATTTAAGCCCGAAACAGTGTTTTCATGTAAATTTAAGCAAATAACTTTTAAATTTTAGACTAAAAATATTTCATAAATTTCTTTAAAAAAATAAATTTTTTTAAATTCTGGTGAGTATTTTCTAACATTATGGAGGAGTTACAAGGTTTTGTGTGACTAAAATAAGCTTCTAGATAGTTTTTTGCTCACTCTCGGCAAATTAAAAATATGGATTTTTTGGCAGCAATGAAAATGTAGTTCTACTAGAATGACTTCCATTTTTTTTCACTGGGAAGTACATAATTTTGTGATTTTCATAAGACCTATGGCTCAAATCGTTATTATTTTTTTGTTAAATAATACCAATACTATTAATATTGATATTTTTATTATTGAATTAATTACAAAATTAATCAGCGAGGTTCCAGCACCTTGTTTCTGCATTTAAACAAACTCTTTTAACAATTAAGAAACATACGAGTACAATATATCTTTGCACATATTGTGTTGCTTTATAGACATCTAAACAAAATGGGTTGCCCACGGCAGAAAGTGCTCTTTTGCACAGTTGCAAGAGTTGACGTGAATACCTTTATTGATTTTCTTTTAAAAAAAAGTGGAAGGTAATTTTTCAATTTCAGATTCTTGATAACCTTCAATAAATTTTTGATAAAACGAGTTTTTTTAGTTTTAAAACAATTTCTTTCTTTCATTATTGGAAAAATGTACATACTCGCCATAAAAAAAAGTAATTTTCCTTTCTGCATACTAAACATTGAGTAAATTTCGTCAAAAGCATGCATACTCCTTTTCTACTTTAAACATTTCTTTCAGTGTTGGCTAGTAAGAAGAGATACACATTCGCATGAATAACCAAGATTAAGAGATTTGCTCTCTACATTGTTGTTGAAACAACCGCACGCGTGCGCTACTTTGCGGAGCTCTGTCCCCATATTCTGTAGTTTGCTAAAGCTAAAGCTAAATTTTATCGCTAAAATACTGAACAAATAGAAAATTTAAAATATTTGGCGATGGCATAACACGTGAAATTTTTGGCGAATTCCATTTTTTAGTCATTGCTTGATTTAGTAATACACGTTTCAAAATTGCATTTGTAGCTGAAAATCGAAAAACCGACTACATACATTTTTAGCGACAGAGATTTAGCTTTAGCGACTTAAAGAATAAGGGGGCTGATTTATACATAAGTGGTATGTAGAAATTTAATCTATTTTGGTACCTTGAAAATAAACGTTTATTCCGTTAAAATACACAGAGAAAACTGATTTGTTGTGATAACCGAATTTGTAACCAATCGAATTTTGTCGTTTCCAACAACTATCACACAATTCTGTTGTAATTAACGAATAAAAGCTTTTGTAAGTTTTTAGTATGAATTGGTTATTGCAAAAGAAAATGATAATTGTGACTATTAATTGATACAACCAATATAATTGGTATTTTTAAAGGAATCACTGGTAGACATGGCTCATATTCATATTTACATACATACATGCATACATATATACATACATGCGTACATACATACATACACGCAAATGTATGTATGTACATAAAAACAATATGTGCAGAATAAATAATAATTATTATCTTTATCGCAAATTATTCTTAATTTTTTGCTTATATTCTGAAGTGAAATGTGCAAATGTGTTATCGATGTGGTGCAATGTAACATCAGTTGCCGGTATTTGGCTTTATTACACAGAGACGTTTTTCTATCAAGAAACTACAAATTATTTGCACAAATAATTTCACTTCCGAATAATAGTAATAACACTTCGAATAATTTGCGATATATATAAAAATGTCCTTACCTTTTTTTGTTAAATCCAGAATTTGTGTAATTATTCTGCAAAAGTTAGTTACAATAACCAATTTTTTTTTAAATTAAATATTGTGTACCAGAATGGATTTTTTAATTTGAAAAACTAATATTCAGTTAATTAACTTTTTGATTTATATCTAATTCACTTTTGTCTACCAATACTTAATAAATTCGGTGAAGTGCGACTTTGACCCGCGCACGAAGGGTTAAATACGTACACGAGATATGTAATTCAATACGAATTTTAGCCTATATAAAATTTAGTGTTGGAATTTTTTCCGTTTTTGTATTTTAGCGTTTTTTTTTTAGTTTTGGGTTTTTTTGCGTTTATTGGCGCTTTTTAAGTTTTGCCACTTTTTTCTATTTTGTAAATATTTTTCGTTTGAGACGTTTTTTCATTTTGGCGATTTTTGTTTATTTTGGTTTCTTTTTTAATTTTTGGCAATATTTTCATATAGGCAATTTTTTTCGGATTTTGGAGTTTTTTCATTTTGGCAATTAGTTCTAACACTTTTTTCTCGTTTTGGCGATTTTTCGGTTTTTGGCGTTTTTTTAATTTTGGGGATTTTTGTCATTTTGGCGATTTTTTAATTATGTCGATTTTTTCAGTTTCTGGCGTTTTTTTCATTTTGGCGACACTTTTCATTGAGGCGCTTTTTTAAGGTTCCGTACACCAAAGGTGAAAAAAGGAACCCTATTGTTTTCGCTACGCTGTCCGTCTGTCAGTCTGTACGTCACACGGTATTTCCTCAGGAACCGTAAGAGCTACGGACCTGAAATTTGGACAGAATATGTAGAACCTTGGCCACTACAACAACAATTACATGAGAATTAAAAATTAAAGGTGTTCCAAAACGACCAACGAAAAATGCGAAAATCCCATGTAATATACATATATTTGTATGTACATACATATGTACATACACTTGACACTTGAAATTTGTAAAATTAGTGTATTTTTGTATAGACTACAACAAAAAAAAATTTAATTAATGGGTGATACATCAGTTAATGCAATTTTAACTATGTAATTTTGACAACTTGCTTTATTTGGAAACCGTAAGAGGTAAACTCTTGAAATTTGCGAAAACGGTAAAACTAAAAAATCTGGAAATTATAAAACCGCCAAAACAAACAAAAAATTTAAAAAATCGCCAAAACGAAAAAATCGTCAAAATTAAAAAAAAAAATCTAACACTAAAATAAGTCGCAAGATTCAAAAAAATCGTCCAAATGAAAAAAATCGCCATAATCCGAAAAAATCGCTAAACGCGAAAAAGTCTCCAGTAACAAAATAATTGTTAATAAGAAAAAAAATCGCCAAAATTAAAAAAACGCCAAATTGAAAAATCGCCAAAATGAGAAAAAATTGTCAAAACTATAAAAAAACCCCTAAATGGATAAAGTCGCCAAAATGAAAAAACACCAAAAACCGAAAATCGCCAATATTAAATAAAAAAAAAGCGGAAAAAAGCCAAAACCCGAAAAAAATCGCCAAAACGAGAAAAAAATGTCAAAACAAAAAAAGTTCTGTATTGGAAAAATAATCCAAAAATAAAAAAAATCACCAAAACAAAAAAATCGCCAAAATTAAAACAATCGACAAAAAAATCGCCAAAATTAAAAAAACCTCAAAAACGAAAAAAAGTCAAAACTATATTTTACACAGGCTACTAAAGTTCTTATTGAATTACATATCTCGTGTCCGTACGGAACCCTAGCGTACGCGGGACAAAGTCTCACTTTACTGAATTTATTTAGTTTTAACACTTTTTTTCGGTTTTTGTTTTTTTTTTCATTTTGGCCAATTTTTTTCATTTGGACGATTTTTTCGAATTTGTTTTGGTTTGGCGATTTTATAATTCTCGGATTTTTTAGTCTTACGGTTTTTGACAATTTGAAGAGTTTACCTCTTGTCAAAATTACATAGTCAAAACTGCATTAACTGATGGACCACCCTTTAATTTAAATTTTAGTGTTAATTGTTGTAGTCTAAATAAAAATACCCTAATTTTACAAATTTCAAGTGTCAATATACATATGGGATTTGAACACTTTTCGGTATATATAGTATATAGTATATAGTATATATAGTATAGTCCCAATCAAACCCTTGTGGAACCCAACCGAATAGTCCGATCGAGATAAGTGGCATATCGTTGGAAAGATAATTGAATGTTCTTTCCGGCAATAAACTGCAATATTTTATTTGACAAATGGTTGAGTTATGGCACCTGAAACTTTAAAATTTGCCTATTTCTTACGTTTGTTTAAAAATTTTTCATTTTTATTTCGTTTTTTTCCTACGTTATAGTAAATATCTCGAATGTTTAATTTTTTTATCAAATAGTTTATTTAGTAACCAACATTTTAAGCGTAATTATATTTTCATTTTCATTGCTCACACACTATATTCGGTGTAAATTCAAAAAATTTTAATTAAAATGACTTGCGTATGAACTTTTGCATTTTCTTCGGATGTATCTTCGCGAATGAGGAACCAACAATAGTCCGCCATCATTTGTTCATCCCATCAGCCTTTGTAGCGTCTCTCGATTTCTTCCATTTCTTGGTGAAATCTTTCACCTTGTTCATCACTTTCGGAGCCCAAGTTCGTGGGAAAAATATCCAAATGACTGAATAAGAAGTGTAATTTAGGTGTCATGTTTGAACCTAAAAGTTAACAAGAATAAATTTTCAAATGATAACGGCCTTTTTGATATACATGCTTTGACTCAACGCTTACCAATGGCATTGAATAAAAATTAAAAATGTTGAAAAAAACGTAAAAAATAGGCAAATTTTGAACTTTGAGGTGCCCTAACTCAACCATTTCTTGTCCGGTAGAAATTTGAAGTATATCGACGGAAAAGGCATTCAATTACCTTTCCAACGATATGCCACTTTTCTCGATCGGACTTTTGTGTTGGACAAGGACAAGGGTTGGACAAGGGTTTGAGTGAGACTATATACCGAAAAACACAAAAGTACCGTTATCTAAAAAACGGTACTTAGAAAAAAATCACAGCGTTTTTCCTATTCAGGAGGTCCCAATTAACTGATTAACATGTGGCGTTCTTGGTATTTTTTGGCTGTAAACCAGTGTAATTAATAGCAAATATGGAACATTCGAATACATAATTAAATATTTGTTGCTACAACAGATTTTTAACCTATCTATTCTCTTTGTGTATACTTGTGATATGCCTGTGAGCAATAATATCCTCACCTCTACATTTGCTGATGGTACAGCCTGTATGAGTATTCACGAAAACCCTTATGAGATCTCCGGGAACATATTACTCAGCTGGAAACATGGTTGAACTTATGGAAAATTAAAGTAAATGAACAAAAGTTGTATATATAACATTTACCCTAAGAACAGATACTTGAATCCCCATTCGAATCAGCAATCAAATTCAAATTTACATCGTGATTCAAATATGACATCAGTGACTGAAGAAATTGCAAAATACGTAGGCAATACGTTATCATAACTCGAGTCCCATCCCAATCAGCGAGCTTGAAACATCTTGAATTTTACTGGATGCATCCGCTTAAAAAGGAGGTACACTACGGCGTTAATACGAACACTCCACATGAAACTTCTTGAAAATATTTAAGTGCTTAATACATCATTTATGTATTACTAATTACTATCACTAAGCTTATTTCCGACACTGGTTGGGTCTAATAATTGTATTTAAGATTTAAGATTTGAATTCTAATTGTTAGTTCATTTTTGAAGATACAATAAATAATTATCACCCAAAAAAATATTGTAACAATATTTCCCCTATATTTTATTAAAACTTGTACTGATATAACAGTTTTTTTGTAACTAACCTGTTAAAGTTCTTACTATATTTTCCAAAAGTTGCATACTTACCTAAAACTAACTGTTGACTTTTTTTTAATCATGAAAACTCTTTAAAAAATCAAAATTTTTTTATAAGGTTGATTATACATATTTCATAAGAATATTGCGCAAAAAATAAAAAATTAAGTAACTTGTTCCTTTTAATTCAAAACTATTTTTTTTAAATTTGTGGCCAAATTCGTGACAGTGTGCACAGGGTCAACTAGTTGAATAATTTGAATTTTTTTATTTATTAAATGTTACAAATACAATTACAAATTATGTCATAACTTAATATAAACGAGAATAGTAACATAGACCATCACTCGTTGTAGTGAAACAGACTAGGGTCTATGGTGGGAATCGAACCCATAAGCTCCACACTGATAGGATAGATAGCACACTATTCAATATCTCACCGATGCACCCAGTTAAATATAAAATCGTTGCCTACCTAGAATTGACTTGAGTTTTATGATTACATTCGTTTTTCTATAAAATAAGTCAATAAAACTTGTATATAAAGTAATAAAATGTAACAAAGTTATGAAATTTGAGAGAAAATTTGCGTCAAGTGAACAAAATTTTTGTACGGTACATGTGAAATTCTCACAAGTGTACGGTTTGTACAATCGGTATAGTTTCTGTTAATCTGAAGCTTTTACTTTATTCGCATAAACAAGTGCTTAAATCACATGCGCAGTTAAAAAAACTAATTATCACTCTTTTGGCAATGTACTCAGCGTCCGACAGGAGTGTAGAGTTCTTGCCAAGTGCAAATTCATCATTATGATTACAAAAACTATGCTCTCCCTAAAAATAAATATTTTATTTTACAGACCTTAGACAGTTAAAAGGACATTAAACTCTTGAAATATGCTCGCATTATATTTAAAAGTCGATGAAAAAAATTTGGCAACCTCAAGCATCTTTTCAGTGGTCATTTCAAAAGGGCATCTGCATGTGTAGTCCTGGATAAACAACCAAACATTTATAAAATGTTTTCTTTATTTCAACACACTCATACTGCCGTAAAAATGCTTGTGCATGTAGTTAGTTGCATTACAACATAATTCGAATATCTAGTTCTCTAATGTTTGTGTGAGTTTTCGTTTTATTTTAAATTCAATATCAACATTTAACAAGAAAATGTCCAAGCAATGACGACAAAATAGAGAATCTCTTTAACATTTTCTTCTTTATCGACATGATTTTAGTCACCTCATCTTCATCATTGGCATCATTGCGAACATCATTAATGTTATATGTAAAAGAAAAAGTCTGGTTATTGCTTGGCAAACATTTAATACCTCCTTGCATTTTTTTATTAAAGTTAAATCTGCAGCTTTTTCCTTTCATTTTGTTTTAAAGAATCTGTCATTTAGTTACATGTACTTATGTACACACATACACATGTAAGTATGTATTATAGGTCTGCACAGATAGATGTACATGTTTGCATCAGTTTAGCGTTTGTTGTTTCTGGTATGTACAGATACATTGTATGTTATTCAGCGTTTCTGTTACAAGTCATTTTTTTGACTCTATTGTCTTCTTGAATCTAATCTGAGTTTATCGGTGAGAGAGAGAGAGGAAAGAATAAAGAAGAGGAATACTGATTTGCTTGCACCGAAAAATTATGGCTACTAACAGAAACGCCGAATAACATATGTATTTGTACATACCAGCTAAAGTAGACCAGATTTGTAAAAACTGACGTATGAAAAAAGCTAAAATCATTTGTGGTGCAGTCACTGCGAGAAAGGGACAACTGTAGTATATTTGTTATTAAGATGTTAACAAAATAATCAAAACAAAGAAGAGAAAATCTGTATTTTGTGAAACGAACACGTGTACGTGTATGTACACATTTACAAAATTAAATTAAAGAATTTGTTGAACTGAATTAAAAAAATAAAATGTGATATAGATTAATGGTATTAAAAAGTGATTTAAATTTGTTTACAAATGATTACTGATTTAACTTTAAGCATTTTCATTGAACAATTTTAATTTTTACCTTTTGTTTACAAAAATCACACAGCAAATAAGATCACAAAGCATAAACGGAAAATACATTTGAACAAGTAAACGAAGTACACAATTTTACAAAATTAAATGAAAGAATTTGTTGTGTTGAATCAAAAAACAAGAAACAAATAGCTTATTACTATTAAAAAAGCTATTAAAAAATGTTTTAAAATGATTGCATTTTCATTTAAAAATATAAATTTTTACCATTTATTTGCAAAAATCGCCAAGCGACTGAGGTTACAAAGCGTAAAATGAAATTAAGCTAAAAAATCCCACCACGAAAGAAGCTTTAAAGAATGCGCAGTGACAGAGTGAGCGGGACCTCCGAAAACACAAATTATCTTCCGTCTCGTGACATCTATGTATATCCTCTGTGATACCAGAACCAACAAACGCAAAACTGGTGCAAACAGGCATATATCATTGCAGACCTATAATAGTATGTAATAAACGTAAACAGTCTTAAAATGTAAATACGTTTTGTTTTTTAAATGTATTTTTGTGGCATGTATTATACTAAACCAATAATATATGTTGTCGTTTTATAAGCGAATTACGATTGATGTATTGTTGTACGTGTATATGAGTGTTAACAAGCGATGTCGCCAAGACTTCTTGTTCGTAACAAACACTCAAAAGAAGTAGTGTTGATGCGTTTATGCTTGTTATTTTGCATATTGTATGTTTGATTGTGTGTGTAAGATGTAGATGGTAAGCTATTATGTGTTTAAGGGAGGTTTTTTTTAAGCATGCGCACACAACTAATGTAAATGTAAATGTGTGCGCTTGTATGTGCGCAGAAAAATAAGAGAGCATACACACAATTTATGTAGGTATGTATGTATGTACATGCATGACGATTGTATACGCGACCACGCGAACTATTTTCTTCTTTACTTCTATACCTGTAATAAGTTAAACAAATGTATTTCCAACAGTATTGTTTAGCGTTTGATTTAGAACATTTAGATGTAGTAAAACATTTGAAAAATCATGTCTTGAAAGTTTTTGCAGGCGGTCTTGTGCAGGTCTTTAGTATGTATGCACATTACTTCATATGTACATGCTCTTGTGCGATATTTCTCGTATTTTATTCTAATCTTGATATCCTTTCTTCTTTAAGGCTCTTGGATCTGGATATACAAACACTCTCAAACTGTTGGCTATAACAAAAAATTAAAAAAATCTCAATGTATTGAAAATTTCAATTGATATGGTCGAACTAATTTTTCTGCATTAATTATAACAAAAGGAAAATGCAAATTAGCTAATCATTTTAAAAGAAAACAAGAGAAAATATGAAGAAATACAATAATCTGACTTTATTAAGTCCAATGTGACTTTAACTCAGTGAAATAAATGAAAAAATTTTATAGTTCTGTTATTTTTTTTCCGACTACTTTTCGTAGTTTTCTCCTTTGTCTTAATATCTTTTGTATCTTTCTAATTCACATCCACGACCTGATTTTGGTTGAAGCTTTGGCCATTTTAGCAAGTCTTAATAAACCCAGAAAAAAATTCGTTTAAAAATGGTTAGGATTATAAAATATTAGTAGAATAAACCATATTTTGACTCACGCAACAAATATTCTATCAATCCAAACAAGAGAATTAAATTGTAATAATGTTATGATTATGACAATTCTTAAATTGATTAGATCATGCTTTCGTCACGACTAAATAATGGATGTGATAAACACAGCCGAATAAAATGTTATAAATTAAATGTTAGTACTACTTGCAACTAAAAAAATTAGGTATGTAAAGCAGAAATCTACATCAAATAATACCGCACACAGTGGACCAAACACAAAAGAACGCTGATGATGAAGACTTAGTGGCTTTCGAAGACGGTTAGTTGTTCCCTTCAACTATGTGTCAAGCAGAATATTTACAACTACCTTTAGTATTAGTTGTTCATTAATAATTATCACATGTAATTTGGCTTAAAAAGTGATACGAACTTAAGCTCGTTTTAATATAAAAAAATAAATAAATATAAAAAAATATAAATATAAAAAAATGTCTTTCTAAATTTATTTCATTTATTTCATTTATAAAGAATATTAATCGGCTGTTGCAATTGAATGGTGATTAAATGTAGTAGCACTATTTGATAACAGCAAAATGAAAACATTTAGAACTGAATGTTGTCTGTGATGTTGCTGAAACGGCCAAAATTTTATTGGCGAAAAATTCGGCTGTCTCAAAGAATCTCTTTTCTTTGTTCATGAATAAATAAAATGACATATTAAGTATAGCTTCATTTGCTGTTTACATTTAGTAAAAACGTAACTGCAACAAATTCTGCATATTCATGTTCGATTCCTAGGCTTATTAATCAGCGGAGTTGTTAGAATAAATATGATGAGTTTCTTGACATGAGTCAAAGGACAAGAAGCACATCGACATCGATTTTATTTTTAATTAAAAAATTGCTGGAAGAAATAAAAAAAATTAAAAATTTTGAATGAAAGTATTAATAATCACATTACTAAAATTGAAATAAGTTAATATTTGAACATTTAGTGCAATTTTTATTTTTCACCGAAATAATAACTAAAAATATGTACATATGTATGTATGAAACAAATTAAACTGTTTAAGAGAATACATAAAGAAAGCTAATTTAAAATAAATTCCAATAATTAAAATGTTTATCAAAATAAAGTATATATTATTAATTAAAAACATAAGGCAGCTTAATTTGTGTACTTAGGTTTTATGCTGCGTGTCGATAGTGATAATTCTCTATCACAAAGAGATTTACAATAGAATTCTTCTTAAAAGCCTATAAAGCAAACGTATGAAAGTATAAGTAACATTTTCCAAATATCTAAGCATAACAACCTATCGAAGGTCTCGATCATTTTCAATAATTGAATGACTGGAGTAATAAATACCTTAATTGAACATTATTTATTAAATCAATCAAATAATTGATAGAAATTAAGTTTTTATATATAACAAAAAATAATTTAAAATAATGCCGTAAACTTGAGTAATACTTCTAATATTAATCGAATTCTATTGAAATACTCGTACTAAGACAATTCACAAAATCTTCTAAAGCATTGATGTCAGTTTCATGGCATAATTGTGGAAACTAAAATCACACGCATTCTTATTATTTAGTTAGTTAGCAGATTATCTAAAAATTATATGACATCCTTACGATTACAAATGTATATTTTTTTTAATACATGTATTTATTTATTGTATCTTCAAACTATGAACTAACATTAAGTATTCAAATCTTAAATCTAAAATATAATTATTTTATTTTTCGGACATAATCTTGTTAATAGTTATAAATAATACATAAGTAGTGATAATCAAAAAAGAAAAAAATTTATAAAAAAGTACAGAAAAAGTATTTTCAAGAAATCCCATCTGGAGTGTTGAGTAATAGAGCCCTTGTGTCTCTCTTTTTTAAGCGGATGTGTCCAGTAAAGTTCAAAATATTACGAGCAAGCAGATTAGGATGTGACTCGAGTTTTGTTAAATATTTGCCTGCGTATTTTGCAATTTCTTCAATCACTAGTGGAATATTTAAATTACGATGTATATTAGAATTTTTGATGTACCATTGAGCCGAAGTTATTAACCGTAAAATTTTTTTTGCCTTCGTTGGATTCTCTCTAAATTGGAAGCTGAAGCAGTTCCCCATAACTTGATACCGTTACACCATATTGGCTGCAAAAGCGACTTGTATATTAAAAGTTTACAGTCCAGGCTAAGTGTTGAATTTCTGCCAATCAACCAGTGTATTTGAGATAACTTAAGTTTCATCTGTGTTAGCTTAAAGTCAATATGATGTTTCCATGTAAGCCTTCGATCAAGGTGTATACCAAGGTATTTCCCTTGGGAATGTTGAGGAATATTTTGATTATTGATTCGAATTGGGGAACAAGTATCTCTTCTTAGGGTAAACGTTATATGGACACACTTTTGTTTATTTACCTTAATTCTCCATAAGTTCAACCACATTTCCAATTGTGTAATATGTTCTTGTAGATATCGGGAAGCCTCGTGAGCGTGTTCATGCATACTAAGACAGGCTGTATCATCGGAAAACGTAGATGTATGGATATTGCTGCTCAAAGGCATATCACAAGTATAGATCAAATACAAAACTGGCCCCAGTATGCTCCCCTGTGGCACACCGGTCGATATAGATTCGGGCACACTCATGAATTCTCCTTCCACAACCGTGAACTTCCGGGTAGTAATATAACTTTCTAATAAATTCAGAAAATTTATTGGTAGACATGATTTTTATTTTAAGATTAGGCCTTCGTGCCACACTTTATCAAATGCCTGAGAAACGTCAATAAACAGGGCAGAACAATTCTTCTTTTCCTCAAATGTTTTTCTTATAAATTGAACCAATCTATGAGTTTGTTCAATGGTGCTATGCTGACTTCTAAAACCAAATTGATGGTCTGGGACGCACACACTATCAGTTAAAATTGGGGATAATTTTGTCTTGAGCAGCTTTTCAAAGAGTTTTGACATAGTTGACAGCAAACTTATTGGCCTTTATGACTCAGCTTTAGTAAGATCTTTGCCCGGCTTTGGAATCATTTTGATTTTTGCCAGCTTCCAGAGTTGTGGATAATACTCCAGTCGTAATATGTCATTAGAAATAAACAGCAAGATTCTTATTGCAATATGCGACAAGTTCATCAGCATCTTGTTACTAATTCCATCAAAAACCTGGAGCTTTTTTTTGGCTTGAGTTCAGCAATTACTTTATGTATATCACGCATCTTATACTTTAAGGCTCGAGGGGGTAGAGAAACTACACTCGGCAAATCAGCAACACCAGTACATGTATTTGGAGTAAATATGGATTTTAAATGCTCAGCAAATATTTTACATTTTTCCGTATCGCTTCTGGCCCATCCTCCGGTAGATGTGCGCAGAGGTGGCTTAATTTCAACGGGTGTTTTAAGCTTTCTAGCAGCGCGCCACAAAGAGTAATTAGATGTTGGTGTGACATCAAGTCCTTCCAAATAATTTTTAAGAGGTGCAGTTTTTTAAGATACAAGCAACTCTTGAAGTCGTTTAGAACATTCTTTAAGTCTGAGTTTGTGTTGGGGTGATTTGTGCGGTTGCCATTCCCTTCTAGCTTTTCCTTTTTCACATACGAGATGTTCAATATCCCTGGAATAAATTTTATTAAACCCAGACTGCGGATGGGAGGTAGTGGCATGTTTAGCAGCCTGTTTAATAATTTCGTTAATATTGGCAATGTTAGTTTCAATGTCATTGGGTGTTCTTAGTGCAATATTTTCCGTGCAATGACTACTAAGATATTTTTTGAATTCCAGCCAATTAACACGATTGATCATGTTCATATATGGGTGAGGTAAGTCACTTCTTAGTGGGTTACAAATTGTAACGAAAGTGGGGGAGTTATCGGAGGAGAGATCTAGAGAAGTTTCAACATTAATTAAATCGCTAGAAATATTTTTCATGACGCCAAAATCAATAACATCCGTACGGCAGTAGGCCAGTAAGTGGGCTCCCCACTACCTCCCATCCGTATACTGGAATTAATAGAATTTATTCTACAGACGTTGAACGTTTCGTGTGTGGAAAAAGAAGAGCTAAAAGAGAATGGCAACAGCACAGATCACCCCAAAATAAGATTAGATTAGATTTAAAGAGTGCACTTAACGACTCCAAGAGTTTCTTGCATCTGAAAAATCTTTTAAAAATTATCTGGAATGTCTTGATGTCACACATGCATCTAATTACTCTTTGTGGCGCGCTGCTAAAAAGCTTAAAACACCCGATGAGTTAAGTCACCTCTGCTCACATCTACCGGAGGTTGGGCAAGAAGTGATACTGAAAAAGGTAACATATTTGCAGAGCATTTAAAATCCGCACTTACACCAAACACACAATCAGAAGAAAAATCAATCCATCCGTACTTAAATCAACCCAAAGCGGTGTCACAAGTACGGTAAGTACGGGTTTACTTAAGTCAGAAGGTTTGATTCAAGTACGGATTATTTAAGTGCTAAATACTTAGTTTTAGGCATATCTAATCCTAAATCCGTACTTGAAATAAGACCAAAACGATTTTGATTTCAGAAAAACTTAGATAGAATCAAACTCAAAATGCGCTTGATTCAAGAATTTCTTAGTGTATTTAATCACTAATCGGTACTTGAAATACTCCTAAAACGAGATTGATGAAGGAAAATCTTAGATTGAATTAAGCTAAAATGGGGTTTATTCAATCCCGAATCCGTACTTGAAATAATCCAAAAACGATATTCATTTAAAGAAAAATTAGATTGATTTGTTTTGATTTGTTGTTTGATTTTTTGAATAAAGAGATTTAATTTAATTTTTAATTTCACTTTTTATTGTCCATATTTATTATACATATTTTTACACTAAATGTAATTTATTCCACCAGAAAAGATATTCACCAAACTCCATACAAAGTAGGGATGAAACGATACCACTAAGCTATCGATACTTTTACTTGATACGGCATCGGTTCAGAAGTATCGATACATACTTAGCATCGAATCAAAAGCATCGATACTTACTTGTATCGGTAAAGCTTTTCACATGATTTAGAGTAGTGAAAACAAAACTAAATACCCACCAAATCAAATGCTCTTAATTCGTAAAGAATTCTTAATGACTAGTCGATAAAATCTTCAGATTTCGGAAGCGATTAATATAAGAATAAACTAATTGTTTAAATTTCTTTCAGACGAGTTTTGGTAGAATTTATTTATGAAAATACTCCTTCAACAAATTAATTTCTCTGAAAAGGAAAAATTTTTATGTTCAATTTTGTTAAAAACATACCATAAAAATTGCCGATAAATTCATTTATCGCCAGCAAAATCGACATGTCGCCAAATCAAAAACTTAGATGCCAAACAAACTGGAAAAATCGCTACGTTTGGGGCGGATTGGAGCAGAAGATATAGTCGAGATGACATTTTAAATGTTTGTGCAAATTCGTTATGTTTCCGCAATTACGCACGTTTTAAAAAAAAATTTGCAGCTCGCAATTTTATCGCCTTTTTTTATAAAATATTTGATTTGGGTGATCCCATTTTCATGAACTTACTCTAATATACATACATATATTCTAAACATAAATTTACATTTAACACGAACAAATAAAATTGTGTTAAACTGGTTAAACTGTGTTAAACTGGTTAAACATGTTCAACTTTTTTGTAGCCAATAAGAAATGAGTATATTTGACCGATTCGAGTACTTTTTACCGATACGTAATTGGTACTCGGTGGTAGAGTATCGATACCAAAAGTACTTGGTTTCTAAAAAAAGTATCGAGTATTTACTTGTATTTACTCGTATCGTTTCATCCCTAATACGAAGACCAAAAGCGGGTATTGCTTCCTTTACGTCGCTCTCTTACATGTGTTGCTAACAGTGTTGGCAGAAAATTTTCTGGAAAAATGGACTCATATATCCAAAATATTAGTTCTACGGAAGAAAAAAATGCTAAATTTTAAATTGATATAGGTTCTTTTAGCAGTTTGTTGCATGATTTTTTACTAATAATAATAGGAACTTGTGCTGCACAATACTGCCTCTTTGTCATCAATGAATAAATTATTTGTTTTGCTCTCAACTAAAGCCCACGTTTCTAAGCTGATTACACTTATAATCCTCATCGCTCCAAAAGTGCAACCCCATCAGTGCTCTGAGCGAAACTATGTCATTAAGAAGCTAGGGGTTCTTGGTCACCTAGAGCGATAACATGTTTCTAAATCCGGTCTTACAGCGAGTTGAGCAAAAGAAAATAATTATTAATTAGAACTTTTGAGGCATGCGTTGCAGAAAGTTATTGTACCTATTACTATTTTTTATCTAATATGTACGTATGTATATTTATATAATATAAAAAAAACAGATTAAAATATACTTCTGCATATAAATCTTTTACGGACATTTATAATAATAACGTTAATAAAGTGTGTATTTTGTTTTATTATTTGCAAAGTCAGGACCAGAAGCAATTATTATAGTGGGTTGACAGGCTTCAATTTCTGTTGAGCAACTTTTGAGCTTATGGAAGATGAAAGGGAAGATAATGAAAATGGGAACTATCGTATTTTTCTCTCCTGCATATCAACTAAAAAGTTGCTTAACTGAAATTGCAGTGTCACACACACAATCGATAAGAAAAACTAATATTTTTACGTATTCTTTATACAAAAACAGCTTCGCAATTTAAGTCCCTCAGAAGCTTTAGCAGTTTGGAGTTGTCCTTAGCGTTCACCTTTTGTCTTATTTATTTATTTATTAATTTACATTTTAATATTGATATTGTATTGATATTTTGTTCACTTTTCTTTTATTATAATCTTTTTTGCACACGAGAAATATCAACCGCGCCTAGTCACTTTTAAATAAAACATTTTCCGTTAAGAAGTACAATTATTATTTTAATTTTAATATATTGATTTTTTTTTAAATTTTATTGAACTTCAATCACAAGCACACTAACTTACTTGAAATTTTTTGGTTAAAAGGTTGTTTTATTCTTCTTTTTATATACATATGTATAAAGTACACACAGTCGTACTTTAAATAAGTTTTTTGTTCAATTTAAGAACTTTGTACTTGATTTAACTTTTTTTACATAATTTAAGCTCTTCATACACAATTTATGAAACTATAGGATCGGTTTTCTAAAGTGATCCCGCTTTCGGTATGTTTTAAGTAAATGTTAGTGCTATTTGTACTTAAATTTTTAAGTATGATTCGTACTAAAAGAAAGTAGAAACAATTTCAATTTAGTACGGCTTTTTTCCTTCTGTGCATGTACCGGTGTTGCTGATTTGCGGAGTGTAGTTGCTCTACCCCCTCGACCCTTAAAATTTAAGATGTGTGATTTTGTGTACAAAAACTAATTGCCGATCTCAACCCGAAAAAAGCTCCCGGTATTGATAGAATTACTAACCAGATGCTGATTAAGTTACCTCGTATTGCAATTAGAATTCTGTTATTAATTTTTAATGCTATTTTCGACTGAAGTATTACCCACACTGCTGGAAGCTTGCCAATGTTAAAATGATTCTAAGGTCAGGTAAAGGTCTTACCAAGGCTGAGTCATATAGGCAAATAAGTTTGCTGTCAACAATGTCGAAGCTTTTTAAAAAGCTACTCATGCCAAGTCATGTCTTCAATTTTAACTGATAATGGGTCCATCCCGCATCATCAATTTAGTTGTAGAAGCCAGCATAGCCCCATTGAGCAAACGCATAGATTGGTTAAATTTGAGGAAAAGAAGTAATGTTCTGATAAAATGTGGCATGAAGGCCTGATTTTGAAATTGAACACATACTTACCAATAAACATTCTAAATCTTTTGGAAAGTTACATTATTGCCCGAAAATTTACACTTGTGCAGGGATACTTTATGAATATGCCTAAAACTATCTCATCCGGTGTGCTACAGGGGAGTATACTCGGGCCAGTTTTATATTTGATTTATACTTGTGATATGCTTGTAAGCAGTAGTATCCACACTTCTACTTCTACTTCAACATGTGAAATATCTTGGTATACACATTGATCGACGGCTTACATGGAAACGTGACATTGACTCTAAGTTAACTCAAATAAAACTAAAATTAATTTAAATACATTGGCTGATTTGCAGAAACACTCAGCCTAGACTGCAAACTTTTAATATACAAGTCGCTCTTAAAGCCAATATGGTACTACAGAATTCAGCTATGTAGCATTTCTTTAGCTTCAAATATTGAGAAAATCCAACGAAGGCAAAACAAAATTTTATGTTTGATAACATCGGCTCCATGGTTCATCAAAAATTCAAATATACATCGTCATTTAAATATGCCACTACTGACTGAAGAAATTGCAAAATACACAGGCAAATATCTAACAAAACTCTAAACACATCCTGATCCGCTGGCTCGTAAGATTTTCAACTTTACTCGACACATCCGCTTTAAAAGGGAGATGCGAGGGCTCTAATACTAAACACTCCAGATGAAGCTGCTTGAAAATACTTTTTTTGCCTATCACTACTTATGTATTATTAATAACTATCACTAAGTCATGTCCGACATTGGTCAGCCTACTAATTACTAATTATATATTAGATTTAAGATGATTGTTACTTCATATATAAAGATACACCCCCTTTTGCAAAAACAATTGGTAAACTTAAAGTTGGTTTAACAAACGAATTTTGTATGGCAAAACCGGTTTTAATGCATGATTCAACTTTAACAATTGTTTTTGCATAAGAGCAACAATAAATAAAAAAAAACATGCCTTAAAAAAATTATTTGGCAGGTAGTTCAGATGGTAATGTCTAATTTTTTTGCTGGGTGTACGTAGACATTTCTATTTCTCTTTCTTTTATCACCAACGAAGTAAGATTTCCTGTAAGAGAAACCTCATCATCCAAACCGGGACTTTACTTCTTTTATTTATCTACTGAAGAGTTTTAGAAAACAAATTTTATATGCATTGTTGGGAGATGGAACTTGATTTAAGTTAAAAGTTTTATTAACAAAATTTTCTCAGAACTTTGTATGAATTTAATTATTGCACGGGAATTTCGACATTGATGTATAGACAGTTATAAGACTTTTAATTTTATTTATTTCGTTTTAAATATCTTAAAAAAATTTAAACTACTAAGTAAATTTTCAATTATCTCTCTTCAGCCTTATGCATGTCTGAAACCACATGAAGCAACTTTCCATTTATGTACGTATCATGTCTTTCATGTATTTATGTATAAATTTGTTTTCTAATTTTTTGCTCTCATCTCCATGATTTCCTTTTTCCGTCTTTAAGGACACAACGTTTTTTATGATACTTTTATTTTTTATGTGTTTGTATGCCTGTGTTTCTTGATAGACGACAGTCGGATTTTTTCCCTCCCAACATACTTCAAATATTTATTTATAAATGCACTTTGTCTGCTTAAGCTTTAAGTTGTATGTCTGCCGGTTGTATATAACTTTTCGGAAAAAAATAATGCAAAAAAAGTATTTGGCGACATGGCGACAACAAACAATGGAATTAACAACAAAATGTTCTTTTGTTGAAGAAAATTTTTAAGAAGAGACAAAAAGGAATGGGACTTCTCATATCGCTTTCTATCTTTAGAACAAAATATTAATAGTTTTTGTTGAGCTAAAATTCTTCTACTGCATTATGTCATTTGCTAAAAGAATTTGATATAAAATTTATGGCTACATTTAGTTCATTTAACTGCAAAAAGAATTATACATATTTATTACCAGAATACAAATAATATGTTAAAAATTTGCTGAGGGCTTTGAAGTACAAAAACTTATTGCCATTAAATCAAGATGTGAATTTGTGCTTATTTGAAATACAAATGAAATTTTATTAATAAAAGTTATTTAGATCCTTATTAACCCACCAATGGTGTCACAAATTTGGCGCCGCTACGCCGGTCTCACGCACCGAGATTTTCAACTGAAGATTTTTCCAAATTTGCTATTAATATGTATATCATGTGTTTTTTTAATTTATGCTCTTTAAGAATAAAGCAAAGATATTTAATCAATTTAAGATCTTTTTTTCAATATTAACATTAAAAAAATTGTTTTATTAGAGTATTAAAATACATTTTTCAAAATTAAGAAAAAAATAAAAACTTAAATATTTATAAAGGATGATAATAAGTCTGTTCATTTACTTTACCAGCAGAAACTAGCAACGAGAGAGTAAGGTAGAAATTAACAAAATTACTCTCCCAATTATGAAAAAGTATTCATATCAGATCCATGCATGGAACTCATGCTCCAATTGTACTTTTTCTGAGGTATTTTGTTTGATAATATTTTAAATTGTAATTTTTGTTTTATAAATTAACATTTAATTTTACATCTCTTATATATTCCGAGATGCAAAGTTTCATTTTTGTATTTGTTAATGAATAAAATTAAAAATTATGAAAAATCCATAAAAATTGTAAAAATACATAAAAACTGTGTAAAGAATTTCATATTAACAAACAAAATTATTTGCCATTAAAATTCAATTTATGTGGCTTAATGAAAGAAAAATAATTAACAAAGAAAACATGCTTTCTATTTTCATACGCGAACATGCTATTAAACAAAAGAATTTAAATTTGTTTCAGTTTTCATTCTTAAGTTATTTTTTTAATAATTTATTTGACAAACAAACACACAACAGGTGGTTGGATAATTCTTACAAGTAAAAATTTTACTATTAATAATTTGTAGGAATTTTTTTGCCTCTTTTGACGCTCTCTCCTTGCAAACTTTTTGAGTTAATGAACACTTTCCAGGAAAAATTGTTACAAATTCGTAACAATTTTTAGTAAATGAACTAACCTTATATTTTTTAGTCTTTCGACATTACGAACTTTTACAAAATATATAAAAAAATATAAAAAAATAATGAAAAATTTATAATTGGTTATTTTATTCACATACACGGTGACACACGGTCGCACGCACCAGGTTAGTAAAAAAATACACAACGTGTGCTCAAGAAACCGTGTCGTCATTAGCTAGTAGTAGGGGATGTGCAATGAGGCAGCTACTCGAAATTGCAACCAAAAATAATAACAGGGAATAATGTTATTTGAATTTTTTAACACAGCCGGTCTCACAGACCATTGGCGGGTAAAGAATGAATTAATTTTACTTAATTTTTGGAAAGCGTTAGCAAACAAAAACAACTCAAAATATATCTACATACTTATTCGGAACCTTTTAGACGAGTCCACTGCTGGGGTTGTCTACCCAGAGGAACAGTCAAGAACAAAACATTTTTAAATTTTATTTTCCTTTATTTTTATTTATTTCTAATCAAAGTCAAACAAAAACAAATACACTTTAGTCGCTTTAATGTTTTTGCATGCTGAGTAATATCAGTTTTGAATTTTTTTTTATCTCAACTCTCATGTGAATAACAAAGTATACGGGTACCATTAACGTTGTAGGATTTATTTATTTGTTGAAACTAACGATCGGCATATTTAAAACTGCTAAAGAACTTCTAATAAATTCTAAGTTATTACTGACTTTGATAAAAAAAATTAATTTGGATATCTAACACCCTTTGGAATCTAACACCCTCAACAGAATGACAAATTAGCTGGGGTAGGTACCTAGTAATTTTTTTAATAAATATTCTGTATGTTTGTATGAAATTGAATTATTCCTATACGACTCGTCCGATTTATATAAAATATTGTATGTATATTTAGCAATAGCATGATATGCATATCAAATCAAATGGGTTTTCCAGAAGAATTCTAATAATAAATTGACAAACTGGCACCTGACAAAAATGGCAAAATAATTATATTTTACGCAATTTTATTATACATACATATATAGTTATTAAACAAAAAAGTTTGCCACTATTAATTCTAACGTTCCACCATAAAATAACTTGACATCACTCCAAATTCAATACCACAAACCAATCTTACTGCCAGAACAATAAACATATGTCAGCTCCACTATTTATAAATACAATTTTAAGGAAGATTAAAGTCAGTTTTGAGCCCTCTATTGGCGCAATGTACCAATTTTAGTTAGCTTACTGCAATAAAACCATGAGTAATAGACCAAAATTGCCTTATTTCTCAGCTAATTGAAAAATAGGACGTAATTGCAGTGCACTGCATATGAGCTTATTCCGCAATTAATAGAGGACTAAGTCTACCCTTATGCATATTAGATGGGTAGTTGAATGTGTATTGCAAATCTGCCTGCCGCATCTGTTAAAAGCTTTTAGAGGTTTTCTTTGCTTCATACGTAGTTGCGAGTACACATAACAACTTCTAACTACCGGAGTAAGACCGATTTTTGCTTCTTTTGGAAACAGGATATATTAGAAGTTACAATTTCAAGCATATTACGTATTGCTGATTTGGCAGAAAATGTCTTAATCACTTTTGTTTATTCGGCACGTTGCTCTGTGTTTTCTTATAAAATTCAACACAAATTTCTTTAAAAAAAATTGCCTCTGACGGCATGTTGCACACAATAAAATGATACACATCCTGTGAGTTCTAAAGCAGGGGTGCCCACGGCCTATACGCTTGATGCGCATTTGTTATTGTAAAAGCGCGAAACATTGGCTGATCATTCTAATATGTATACACAACTCTTTTTGTATGAAATACACATATACACACATACCCCAAGTTCAAAGCAACAACACTTTCATATGCAGAGCAACAAGAACGCATGCTTTGCTGGTACAGATTGGTGCCAAGCGTAAATTTTGTTGTTTTTTTGTTTGTATGATTTTGTTGTTTTTTTAATGATTTCGTGAGTATGAAACATACGTAATGAAATATTTTTGTTTTTAATGTGTGCGTTAATATAGTGTATACGTATTGGTGTTTGCGCTTCCATAAGAAGGTTTTGGGCACCCCTGTTCTAAAGCATTACACCGCGTTACAAAAACGAACTTTTTTTCTGTCCTATGAACCAAATACAATTTTTCTGAAAGGGGAGAAAAAATAAAAATACACGTGTATCGGCGATTTTTATGTACACGTCATAATTTTTATTGTATAAAATATAAAGCTCCGTCAGTCTGAAAAACTTTGGAAAAGTTTTTAACCCTTTTTCCGTGATCCAATCGAGCTGAGTTTTTGCAGGCGGACTCGTGAAAATGTCTGTATCATGTCAAATTTAAAAAAAATTGATTTTTATCAATTCTCATATTTTTTTTGAAATTGTTTTTCTCTTTTTTTCAGCATAACTTGAAGGGACTCCAAATTTTTACATTTTTACATTACGTATACATGAAAACCGCCGAAACCCCTGTATTTTTATTTTTTCTCTCCTTTCCGAAAAAGTATATTTTGTTCATAGGACAGAACGTGTTTAACGCGATGTTATGAAATAATTATTATTGCCATGAATTTTTTTTACGTTTGCTGGTGTATTCGCCCAACAACATATCATTTAGTTTAGTTGTAACATAAAATGAATTCTGGATTTCACATTAGATTTTGCATGTTTTCTTGACAAAAATAATTTCATTTTTTTTCTTTTTCGATACATAAATTCGTTTTTGTTGAAAAATTAATTAATATATATGAAATTTGGCATATAATTTATCTAATTTCAATGCTATTTCAAATGATTTAACTTAAAATATAATAAACATCTGTAGTACTATAATATAGTTTTTTGCCATTCACATAAGGGTCAAGAATCTTTCTGTATCATGACAAACGAGAAGGTTTGCTAGAGACATAGGTATTCTCCTCCAGATTAAATACTGGTGTAAAGAGATTTTCCGAACTATGCCATCACCAGTGCTCTCTTTAAAGCCGGGATCCCACTATCGGCACAATGTCCCGATTTTCATCGGTTCACTGCAATAAAGTCATAAGTAATAAACTAAAATAGCCTTATTTCTCAATTAATTCCAGGATAAGCCTATATGGCTCTGTTACCAATGCAGTATGGTGCAATTATGTGTTTATATTTCAATCAGTTAAACAATAAGGTCAATTTAGCTTATTACTTATGCTTTTATTTCAGTGAGCCGACGAAAATCGGTACATCGTGCCAATAGTGGGATCTCGGCTAAATACTACAAAAATAAGTTATTCAATGAGACGAGTCGTCTGCAGGCGTAAGTAATTAAAAATTTTTATTTTTTAATTTTAACTTTTCTTTATTTCTATTTTTCTTTACTTTTGATCAAAGTTCAGAAAAATCAAGTAAATTTATGTTGCTTTCTTGTTTTTAGAAATGGTTTAGCGATATTGGTCTTAGGGCCATTATTATAACTTGTCTTTAGCTAAAGGTAGTATGTTATTGAATGGATAAACACTTTTTTACTATTATAACTTCATTTTAACAAAAAGTGAGCGATAAGCTAAAGACAGGTTCATCCCACCTGTAACTTTTATTGTGAGGTATAGTCATTTGAACTTGCCACATTTTCGCCACTTGCCACACTTTCTACTTTATAAAACAACGTCAAATATATTTGTTCAAAATATGTCATAAATCAAAAACAATACAACACAAAACACATAAGAATAATAAAAAACAAAAGAATTGACAAAAATATTTTCATGATGTTTGTAATTTGACAAATAAACAAAAGCAAGTTGCCACTAATAATTTTTAACAAACAGTATCCACAATATCCACAGAAATGCTGCCACCAACCAAACATTTTATTATTTATTTTATCGGACAGTTGTAATAATGGACAATTTTAAAGGTCACTTTATAGTTAAGTTTTGCTAAAGTTAGGAATAAGTATCCGAAACTTTATCGTTAGGTCATAATAATGGCCCTAAGGGTATTATGAGTTAACTTGTCGTTAACTAAAGGTAGGAATTTATTGGATAGATAAACACTTTTCCATTATAACAACTTCATTTTAACAAAAAGTGAGCGATAAGTTAAAGACAAGTTCATCCTACCTGTAACTTCTATCGTGAGGTATAGTTATTTGAACCTGCCACATTTTCTCCACTTGCCACACTTTCTACTTTATAAAACAAATCTAAATTTATTAGATTAAAATATGGCATAAAACAAAAGCAATACAACACAAAACACATAAGAATAAAAAAAAAACAAACGAATTGACAAAAATATTTTCATAATGTTTGTAATTTAGCAAAAAAAACAAAAGCAAGTTGCCACTAATCATTTTTAATCAACAAAATCCACAATATCCACAGAAATGTTGCCACCAACCAAATATTTTATTATTTATTTTATCGGACAGTTGTAATAATGGAAAATTTTAAAAGTCACTTTATAGTTCAGTTTTGCTAAAGTTAGGAATAACTATCCGAAACTTTATCGTTAAGTCATAATAATGGCCCTTTTGTATTCAATATAGATGGCTATGCGATATATGTTTTAAAATTGTTATGTTACAAACAGAACTAGAAACGCTGGGTTGGGTACAAATGACTCCTTATTCAGGTGAATTGATTGTTTTCGGCTATGTTTCATTTTCCCTGTTCAATTTTTATCAACCAACAGTGGAAAAACAGAATTAATGCAGCTTAAAAATAAATATTTGAAATTAAAAATTGTTTTGCCAGCAGTAAAATATTTTAAGATTGACTATTTACTTAATTTTATGATGTTATTATTTTAAAGCTTCAAGCAAGTCTACACATTTCCTCTAAAGAGTTCTTGAGTATTTTTTGTTTGCATAAAAATGAACTTTTGCAAGTTCATTTATTTTTCTATTTATTTTTTCAGTTTTCGGAAAAATATGGTCGAATTGTTTTTTATTAAGAACGGACTGAATAATTTCTTCTTATAACGAGAATGTAAACAATTTCCCAGTTTTGTAAAAAAATTTCAGTGTGTATGTGTAGGTGTGTGTATAAAATTTTTTTCATTATCAACAATTTTCCTTGCACAATAAATTCTTTTGTGTAATTTAAAAGGCTTTGTTAGTGAAGTTGTTTTTGTCTTGTCCTATGTACATATGTATGTATATCAAGGAAATTGCATGGGAGAGTGTGTGTACGTATGTATGTGTTTAAAAATATGAGTCTATTCGTATTATGATTTAGAAGCTCTTTAGAAATTTGATTGAAGTCTTACACATACAATGATACTATATTTATTTATTTATGATCGTATATGATACGATAGACAATGTACAAATAGATATAGATGTACTTAATATATGTATGTGTATATATGTATATACATATATGTACCTTTGTATATGTGTATGTGTTTTAAACAAAACCTCATAAAGACTCGTATTGTACATACAAAGAAGATTTTCCGAGAACGTAGTTCAAATAATTTCACTTGGGAAGATGATGAAAACAAGAAGTAAATTTTTCTTAACAGTTTATTGCTCTCACTTCTTCCTCCTATTCATCGAGTATATTTCACCTTGCACAACATGCAATAAAATTTATTTAAATTTAACTATCCTTCTTTTGAAAATACAAACTCTTGTTTGCGCAATTGTGAAAACAACAATAATGTGAAGAAGTTTTTTCTTATATTATTATGGGAAAAATTTAAGTTTTATATAGAAAATTTCGACTAAGAAGAAATATTAATATTCTTTTTATTTTAATACTATACTGGTTCATATATTATTACTTTACAACAAGTGTTTTATGTCAAAGATTCAAATAAAACATGCAAGTGCGATATTGTGAATGCAAAATGTCAAAACGAATGGTAAATAATACGATAAAAATTTGACATACCATAATACTTGAATATTTTTTGAAATTTTTCTAACGATAATACTTTTTATCTGATCAGAGTTGCATTATTACGAAATCTAAACTAACAACTCATCTGTTTCGATGCCGTTGCCGTGCCGTCATTTATGGTATATGCCCTCTTCTTAAACCGGAAGTCAACTATTAATCTAGCCATGTTAATTCTCCCAGCTGTTTGATTTGTGTTTTTAATGTAATATGGTGTGAATATAAAATGTCACTTTATGCTACATTTTTTGGCAGTTGAAACAAATGTCGTTAGATTTCTTCTTCATAAAGTGTGATGAAAGTCTGAGTGGTCCTTAACATGGTATATTTAAACATGGTTTAATTTTTATTGAATATTAAAAATTTTGTTATAAAAATACGGGACTATATGTATTTGACATAAGTTCTGTATTTAATTTTAAAAGTTTACTTCTTTACTTGTTAATTTCTATTTCATGGAAATCTACAGTAGATTTTAACCCAAACGATTATTGCATTAGTTAACAAAAATCACAACATACAAACGTAATAAATTTAAAAGTATCAAACGAAATTCTTTATAAAACAAGCATTTATATTAGATTTTTTAGTGGAAAATAAAAAAAAGCACAAAACATCAACTCCCGTTTCATTGTAACGACCCAGTTAAAAAATTATGTATGGAGCATATTATAGGAATCGTTCTAAATATGTACTTTTATTAAAAATTTTATTTATTTTATAAAATATTATTAATTGAAAAATATTCTTTCTATTTTAATAAACAATTTTTTATAACAAAAATTAGAACACATAAAAATTCGATCTTAAATACGGACGTCGACTTCAGTGTAAGCTTTACATGAAAAGCACTCAGTTTTGTAAGTGATTTTTATACAAATTTTCTAGACGAGTCACCTGCTTGACTTCTGGAAACAGGGTATAAGTACAGTATTAGATTAAAATCCGAAAACTTAGAGTATATGTACTTATAGTCCCTCCCACGTCAAACTATCCAATATGCAAAATTCTTTTATTAGATTCGTAATCTGGGTTCCTTAATTTATACGATATGCCTCGTTTCAAAATGCTGAAATTCTAACACACGATAAATAACTCAATAAGAAATAGTTTAAACTAAGCACATTTAGAAATACGCCTACTTTAAATTCACAATTAAAGACCCGTTAATTGTTAATTGCTCTTCTGAAAATTATAAATTTGTATAGAGAATAGTTTGAAATGGTAGCGACGATTCTTTACGATTAGCGCAAGCTTAAGATCATATATTGTCTAAATTTTAAATTGAAATATTCTTACAGCATTATTTATAAACTTTATTAAGGCCTCATAAAGCCATTTTAGAAGAAATTTTCATACAAAATGTTTCTTAAAAACAATGCAAAAAAATATTTTACTACAGCTTTAAAGTTCATATTAGTTGCCAAGCACTTTAAGGCTAACATTGCTTTGTTAAGAAATTGTATGCAAAACACAACTTTAATTATTTTGTTATTTAATAATAAATTCTGGTAACACCACCGTATTCAGCAACCACTTCACAGCTTATGTTATTTTATTTTGTTTATTTTGTTAAATAAATTTTTATTTTCTTGAAGTAAAGCCTTCCAATTTTAACAATATGAGCTTCTGACATGGTAGCAAAACACATAAACATTTCTATGAAGTAAAAGTAAAAAAAATATGAGGAGCAAAGAAGAATTATAACAATTTCTTTTATTCGAATGAAATGAGCATTTGAATATCCAGCTTTTTTCGATTTGTTTTGATTGTATGTACATCACTAAAACATTTTCGTACCATTGTATTTATTTTGATATTTTTTGATGGATTTTACGATGTATTTTGAATCAGTTGGATAATTTGACGAGGTTTTCCATTACATGACAGAAATAATAAATCTAAGCTAAGAGATAACACTTCTAGCTTAATTTTCAGATGTAACATGAATCAATATATGTTATATTAACAAAAATATTTGAGGTACAAGATACACATTTTTAAAATATCAACTTAAAGTAGTCTTAACAAACGTGGGGACCTACTTTATAAATTTGATGTAATATTTTTTTAGAATACAACTTTACTTAACATTGCTTTGCAAAGCGTTGTTAAGTTTTTTTGCATAAGACCCCTAATGTTTAAAGCAGTTTATATGTAAAAAACTATGCTCGTAGTTTGTTTTTTATTTAAATAGTGATAAATAAATATTGTGAAACTGTAAAAAGTCTTTATCTGCAAAATTAAAAGAATCTATGAATCTATCCCGTATTCAAAATCATATAAAATAAAATGAATAGGAAAGGAAACCATTTACCAATTATAATAATTATGAAGTGCATTTCGCCGAGTGACCCTAATAAAAACCGTGTTTTTTAAAATAGCATGTGTTATGATATCCTGATCAGGTGTTTGGTGAATGCTTGTAATTTTATTTGAAAGGACGTAAATGAAAGTTACTCTCACCCATGATTAAACTTATTTTATTCAAACAAATTATGATCAAAAATAAACAAAAGGTTAAAAAATATAGTTTTGTAATTTTAGGTCAGATATAGTCTGTAAGATGTTGCCTACTATTATCGACCCTACTTTCAACAAAATGAAAGTGGTCTAACCCCCATTTTTTTACTTAATAAATAAATATATAATTAACTAATTTTTATTTAAAATTAAGCTGTAATTAAATACGATTTCATTTTTTCAGTGGTTAATTAAAGTTCTTATTAAATTACGTTGAAAGTACGGCAGCACTAAAAAACTTCCAAATATTATGGAAAGATTTCCAAAGAACAGCTGCTTACCATAAACAAAAAAGTTGGTTACAAAAATGTGGAAAATAAAATTGCATAAAATCACATTTTATGAAACCAAGGGAGCATCAGAATGCATTTTTCTGTTTATACCATGATATAAAACTATGAATTGTATTTGTTATATATTTATGAAAATTAAAAGAAATTCTTCCTAATACGACCAGATTATGTTTTCAATACGACCACATGATGTGATGTCTGTGTTTTCAATAAACACACACAAGCATAAAAACATATGGTGGGCTCATAAAACTGAAATAATAATTAATTACACAAGGTTGGGTATTTAATTACTATTTAATTATGCACTCAAAAACACAATTTTGTATTTAATTCAAACTTAAAAAAAACAATCACCCTTATTCCAGTTGTCGTCATCGACGTCACTTTAACATAATACCAAAAAATTGGGGCTTGTTTACGCGCTCTCAAGAACAATTTTGCGCAACTGACAATCTATTTCCGTTCCCTAAGGTCTAGAAAATAGCATAAATCTGCCAACAGGAGTCAGATGTTTTCGATAACGGATATACGAGCACCTATTTTTTGGTGTTGTGTTAAAGTGACGTCGATGGCGACAACTGGAATAAGGGTGAATAACAAGTCAAGAAATGAGCATAAGTCAAACATTTATGCTGTCGAGATATTTAGTAGATTACATTTGAAAAAATGTAAATATATTTTTATATTATGTAACATTCGAATCTATAGTTGTACTAGTCTCGATTTATATAAATTTATTTAATCTTTTTTAATAATTTATTAAAGTTTTAAGAAACTTTACAAAGCCTTGCAAAGCAATGTTAAGTAAAGTTGTATTCTAAAAAATTATTATATCAAAATTCTAAAGTAGGCACCCACGTTTGTTAATACTATTTTAAGTTGATTTTTTCAAAATGTGCATTTTTTTACCTCAAATATTTTTGTTAATATAGCACATATTGATTCATGTAACATCTGAAACTGAAGCTGGAACTGCTAACTCTTATCTTAAATTTATTATTTCTGTAATGTTATGGAAAACATCACCAAATTATCCAACTGATTCAAAATACATGGTAAAATCCACACAAAAAAATATTAAAATAAATACAATTGTACAAAAATATTTTAGTGATGAACATACAATCAAAATAAATCGAACAAAGCTGGATATTCAAATACTCATTTAATTCGAATAAATGAAATTGTTATAATTCATCTTTGTTCCTCTTATTTTTTTTAAGTATACTTCATAGAAATGTTTATCTGTTTCCCTAGCATGTCATATTGTTTAAATTAGGTTACTTCAAAAAATTAAAATTTATTTAAATCAAATAAAAAAATTTTTGAATATCCGAATGAAATTTTAATTGAACTTTAGTGATTTTTAATCAGAAATAATTTTTAGTCAGTGTTAAGTTCAGTAATTTCAATTCTTATTGAATGAAATATTTTTATTAATTAATGTGAGTTTCTAAAGAAGAGAAGAAAAATTAAACTTATACTTTAAGCTGGGGGAAATACCGATACTTTTCTGTTCAGCCACTCACTTCATCAGCACCCTAGTCTATCTACTTGGGTAGAGATTCTTATTAACGTCAGCTATTTAACTTAAATTTTCAATGAAAAAATGGAAAAACAGAAAATTAATAGCGATACTTATAAATGTGAGTATATAGGAATTGCTTGTTCTCCCAGAAAGCAATTAAAATAGATAATGTAGATAACTGTTATCTATAGCCAGGTTTGTGTCTTCGCTAAATACTGGTATGAGAGTTGCCATATGATGGCGGAAAATGGTAAAAGGAGTATGTATTTGCTAAATAGTGGTGTGAGTGTTGCCATAGTCAGACGGGAAAAAGGGGTAAAAGGATAGTGAATTGGATAAATTTAGTATATTTACGTCATATGGCTGTGCTGTAAAGAGGTAAAATGTGTGTGAGTTGGCTAAGTCTTGATCACTGTGGCTGAGCTTACCCCAAAAGTAATTAAGTTTATCTTAATGGGTTTTGGGGTGAGCATTAGTATACAATAATAAGTGTAGGTGTCACTAGTGGAGAAATAATAATGGTTATGAGTCTTTGCTTAACAAAAGGCAAAATAAGTTTACCTTAATGGGTTTTGGGGTGAGCATTGGTGTACAATAATAAGTGTAGGAGTCACTAGTGGAGAAATAATAATGGTTATGAGTCTTTGCTTAACAAAAGGCAAAATAAGTTTACCTTAAAGGGAGTTGGATGAGCAGTAGTGGAGAAAATAGTAGCGGTTTATGAGTTGATTAAATCTTGATCAATGATGCTTGGTTTATGGTGGTGAACACTAACGGTCTTTCCCACGATGTCAGCAGAATTCGATCGAACGATTTTGGTGACATCGTAGGACAGGCCGTAAATGAAGTTGGGATTTGTATTTAATGTTTAAAAGTATGTACCCATAAATTTTAGTTGAACTTGAATATGTATTTTGTGTTGTTATAGAGCGAACCGCAGCACAAAAAATATTAGAATTTGTTTTCGTATTATTTTCGAATGTTTTGAGAATGGTAACGGCTAACAATAGTTTGTTTTGTATGCAGGCAGGAAAGATTGAAAAGAAAGTATTTGATGATTTAGGGAAAATATGTACATACATATGTATGTTTATGTGTATGTATGTATGTATGTATATATGTATGTTATTTAGTAAAGGCACATGTAATGTGTTCGTATAAAATTTCTAATTGATATTTTTAGTTGATATTTTTGTTTAATAATTTGCATATGTCAATTCTATTTTTGTTTAATAATTTGCATATGTTAATTCTATTATTTATTATATATTTAGTTTTGTTAGAGATTTTAGTGCGGAAATGCATAAAAATTAGACGAATTACTAGATTTGTTAATGCATGTGCGAATAGAAAATATGTTAATAAGGGTTAGGATTTTATAAGTAAACGATCGTGAGTGGAATAGGAAAGGGTTTAAAATGTAGTGAATTTGGTCAGCGTTACACGTGTATGTATGTATGTAATTGTATGTATGTATGTATGTATGTATGTATGTATGTACATATGTATGTACATATGTATGGATGGATAGGAGTGGATGTGTGTATGGATATGAGTGTGGAGTGAGGGAACAAATGCAATGTTTATGTGCATTAGCTTATCTCTTGATATTTTGTTTGTATTACGTTGTTGTTGTTGATGATTTTGTTTTTAGTATAAATGTCGAATCGTGGAACATTTTGAAATTATTCAGTGAAATTCAATTGCAAGCGATACATCTAATTTAAAAATTTAAAAAAACAAATCAAAATGGAATCTAGTCCGCTTATTATATCGTTAGAGGAAGACTTCGGCGTCATCAAGCCTTCGGTCAGCCCACTTTCCATAAGCGGTTTGACGGAATTTGACGTCAATAATTCAGTACAAGAAGTAGTATTAAACTACATAAACTCTACGCAGAATTGGAGCGAAGAGGATATTCCCAACAACCAGATGGGATACCATACTAACTTTTTCGAGGATGAAGTTTACGAATTCCTGTACGATAAAGAAGGGGATGACCTTCTGTCCAGATTTCATGAATTCTGGTGGGACGACGAAGGAGATAAGATTATATTAGATTTAAGTTTTTAAATATATTATATTAGATTTAAGTTTTTTTAATTATATTTAAATAAAATCTGTTTAACATTATATAAATGAAATAAAATACAACATGTAATAAATGTTAATAAAGTTGAAGGAAAAAATTAATTAATAAGGAAATAAAGAGAGAGAGAAAGAAAGAGAGATAGAGAGATGAATATATCTTTGATGTGAAAAAAATTATAAATAATTTGTACTGATGTATAAAAGTTCACAGTTTAATATAAGTTACATAACAATGAGCACCAACGAGGAGTTAATTTCTACCTTCAATAAATTGAACGCCAGGCAGAGACTTAGTATGAAGGACATGTTATCTCTAGAGGAGTACCATATAACTGGAGCTGAGCGTATTACGACAAAGTATGGGGAAACTATTGTCTTAGAACTGGGAACGAACATTTTATATTTACCAAAGAGATTTAATTCACTAAGTGAAAAGGATATTGAAAATTTATCTACAGGCGCTTATCTTATTTCTAAATATCCTGTAAATGATAGCCACAATAGTGATTTATACAGATTGGAGTTAAAGCCAGTTCCTCCTGTAAGAGATTATTATCCTTTTGCTACATTTAAATAGAAACTATTTAAAAAGTATTTAAAGAAATATTTTAAATAAAAACAAAAAACAAATGAGATTGCACAAATATTTGTTTAATTTATATGAATTCAACCATATAAAAAACATATGTACATATGTAAGTATATAATACGAAGATTTAACAAATCAATGAGTAGTTTTCATTAAGATTTTAAACTGGAACGATGGATTTTATAAATGATTTTTTACAAGAGTTCGGAAATATAATTTTCGAAGAACATCTGTCTTTTCTTCGAGCATTCAAAACTGATTACGAGAATTTTGATGATAAGATACCTTGCTCTCATGACGACAATTCAAATGAAGACGTTGTTGGCATGTGTACATGCTACTTTTTTCATATGAAAAGACTAAGGGTGAAGAAGATTATTGACAAATATAGAAGCTTATTTCATCACATTTTATCGACTGCCACCTTTAACCGAAAGGAAGATTGAAATGAATTAATAAACATTTGAAACAATTGACATATGCAAACAAATTAAATTTTATAATTTTTCATTAAAACAAAATAAAATATTTAAAAGGAAACATAAATTACATGTTTTATTTTTTCTTAGAAACGTTGAGACAACATACATATATGTATGTATGTAATTGTATGTATGTATGTATGTAAGTACATAGATAAGTAAGTAGAGCATAGTACTCAAAATATTTTCAATATAAAGGGATTTTTTAGAGTGAAGTCATCATCAGTTTAAAATTTACTTCCGAGGTGTATAGTAAAAAAAATTAATACTCTCTTTTGAAAATGGAAAATAAAATGAGAAATTTTTTTGAACAACCAAAGAAACCTCAAATACAGGATGTGGTTTTTGAGCTGGAGTACTTCCTGAATTTAAAATTAAAAATTTCTTGTGGGTTTTCAACTCTAAATGGATTTAAGCCAATGATATGGCTACATTATAAAAATAAACATTTTATTGGATTGGATCGGGATGAGTGGCTACGTTTAATGCACTATAAAACTTATATTAGCAGTGTCCTTTCTCAAAGAGAATTTTTAAATTCAGTCAATTTAATAGATGACACTACTGAAAGGAATACCGCCTATATATTTCAATATAAAAACGGTAGCTATCGCTTAATTATTCAACAGGACAACTACAAAATAAAAATAGAGCCAGATACATGGAAATCTCTAATTGGCGTTGGAATATTTTTAACTTCAATTATATGTTGGAACGGCATGCTCAGGAAGCAAATTCTACATTTTTATTATGACTACTACATTCCAACGTGTTCAGTATTGAGAAAAACTAATATACAACTAAGCGACATAAAAGGAATTAATGAAAGAGATATTGAAGTTGATCTGACACGTCTTTGTTACGAAATAGGAAAAAAAATGCAAAGCAAAATTTTAACAGATGTAAAAATACACAGACTATTGTTAAGAATGGATAATAAATGAAATGAAGCTATAAATAAATTAATTAAACAAATTATGTGTGTTTATTTTTCTTTTTTTATTCCGCATAGTTTTTTATTTCGTATTTTATTAAAAAGTTTAAACATAAATGTCCACAATTAAATGCATTCAATTTCTGATATCTCTTATAGTTATACTTTATATTGTTTCCCAAATATCTTAATACTTCTAAGGGTGGTTGAAGATTACCAAAACTATCAAAATATTCCACCTTATCATTATTTTTATAATATGCTACCCAATGTGTACCATCTCCGTTATTAGAGTCTAAGTTGATAATTCCACATTCTATCCTCCGTGGAATATTAGGAAGTTCATCTCTCATATAAACTCCTCTAAAGTGATGAATATACTTCTTTCCAAAAGTTTTTAAATCCATATCTGTTAGTGGTCTTTTGGGTAGCTGCTTTAATAGTTTTTTGGTGTAGTTTTCGTATAAAATATTCCATATCCCTTTTTATAAGGTTTAAGATAGAGACCTTTTCCTATTGCTATTTCCTCTAATGCTCTGTTATGTCGTTTACTTTCTTCCAGCTGTTCTCTACCATTTTTAGCTATAGTAATAGCTTTAGCAATTTGTGAACCTCCAGAAGCCATTGCACCTAATGTTCCAAGTGCTGTAAGTATCGGTATCAAAGGTAATAAGCCGCCAATTTTGGGAACTCTAATAATTCTTGGAACTTTTACTTCAGATTTTTTCCCAAGAAAAGAATGTTTAATAACATTTCGTGCAAGTTGTATAGCATCGTTTATATCTGTAGGCTTATTTTTCTTTAAGATAGTTGTAGCTGCTTTAATTGCATTACGAAAATGGTTTTGCTTACAATTTTTCTTAAAGTTTTTGGATTTAACACCCAAACCAAATTTCACTTTAGATTTCATTGCGTTTGTTACAAGGTACGAATTTATTTTTTCTCCGAATGTGCTGTCTTTAGCTGTTACCCTTTCCCAAGCTTTATTAGCTAGTTCTCTATCCGCCTGATGACGTTTTTTAATATCAGTACTCTGAGAATAAGCAATATCATGAACTCGACAAGCAGCATCCAATGGATTAATTCCTCTATCTCCTCTCTTCAACCGTTTTTCTAATTTTGTTCCAGGTCCACAAAATTGATATCCAGGTAAATGAAGTTCAACTGGTAGTGAATTAATCAAACTATTTACGAGTCCTTTTCCTTGAACAGTCTGTTTTGCATTAAATTTTTTACTTGAATACACAATCATTTATACTTTTAATTATATCTGTAAATAAATTTAAAGTTGTCAATATACATATATATGATTGTGAATGAATTAAATTTTAAAATAACTGTCAGTTGTAAAGATGCATTTGATTAAGCAACATTCAAATATCTTAGTAAGAAATTTTGATTTCATTGAATACAATAGCCGAACTAAACACAGTTGCCTGTTACCAAATTCTATAAGAGCATTAATAGTAGGTCCATCTAATTGCGGGAAAACAAATGTAATGCTCAGTTTAATCGAAAGCCCGAATGGATTAAAGTTTAAAAATATTTACTTGTATTCAAAATCATTACAACAGCCAAAATATAAGTACCTTGAAAAACTTATTTCATCAGTAAAGGGAATGGGTCTTTACACATTTACAGAGAATGAAGATGTCATATCACCTGATAAGGCAAAGGGAAGCTCTATAATGATTTTTGATGATGTTGCATGCGAAAAACAGAATAATATTAGATCATATTTTTGTATGGGTCGTCATAAAGATATAGATTCGTTTTATTTGTGTCAAACGTATACACGTATTCCAAAACATTTAGTACGAGATAATGCAAACTTTATAATAGTGTTTAAACAAGACGACTTAAATTTAAAACATATTTATAATGATCATGTTGGAAGTGATATGAGTCCCAAAATGTTTCAGAATATATGCAATGAATGTTGGAAGGAAAAATATGGATTTCTTGTGATCAGTAAGGATGATGATGTGTGGAATGGGCGCTATAGAAAAGGCTTTGATGTTTTCATTCAACATTAGTTATAAATATTCATCCAACTGCTGCGGACATTTTCTAATTAAAAGCTGGCTTACCTGTTTCAAAAAGCTGTTTTGCTGTTTCAAAAAGCTGTTAAGCTGTTTAAAAAAGCTGTTAAGCTGTTTCAAAAGGCTGTTTAGCTGTTTAAAAAAGCTGTTTTGCTGTTTCAAAAAGCTGTTAAGCTGTTTCAAAAAGCTGTTAAGCTGTTTTAAAAAGCTGTTTAAAAAGCTGTTTTGCTGTTTGAAAAAGCTGTTTTGCTGTTTCCAAAATCAGTTTGTAACTAGCTAAGCTATTCTCCAGCAACACAACATGGAAGAAAGTATATTAAAAGAATTGGTTAAATCAAGAAAAGTTCTAAAAAAGAAATTCGATAGTATCAAACAAGGTGAAGCAGAATCGTTTAATAAATTAGAACATACATTTAAACCTATAACAGAACCACTTAAAAAACTTGTAAAGTTATCTGATGATTCATTGGATCCAATGAAATTTTCTGATGAAAGAATTAAATCTGAAAATTATAATAAAATTAAAGGACACCAGAAAAAGATTATTACCAGTACTCCCACTAAAAAAGAGTGTTTTAGTCCTTTACCAGGAAAAAGTGAAAATAAAGAAGATTCACACTTGAATGAATCATTTTATTCTAAAGATAATGATTGGAAATTTAATTTAACAGATTTGTTTGAAAACAAAAAATTCGATACCATATTTGGACCTTATAAGGATGAAAATGGTGATTGGAAATTTGGAAATTCATATCTTAAGCTAAGTGATGACAAAATAACCATAGGAAATAAATCTTGGGCATTAACTCCAGGCCTTTACTCATTACTATTTCACAAAAGGCCGGAACAGTATGACTCAACTGAACTAGATATTTATAAACAAATTTTACTTGATACAAATGCACATAGAGTAAACTACGATCCCAGTAACCGACTTAAAGGAAATAGAGGCTTCAAGTATAAAAAAATAATTAATAAATTATTTGCTACTACTCACATTGGTGAAGGTTTAATGAGAGTAAATCTTAATAAACCAAACTATATATACTGGGACAATCCTAATGAAATTGTAGATCGATTGAGACTGTTAATAGCACCACAACAAGCTGGAAATAATAATCATAATGAAATAGTATCAATAATTGAAGAATTGAGAGAAGCAAATATAATTGAGTAGAGGTGATAAAACAAAGAGTATGACTGTCGACAAATTCGGTCATTATTTTAATCAAAGGTCTAGTAACGAAGGAAGAAGAAAATACCTCTTGAAGCATTTTGGTTTTATACTGGATGGAAATAAAATAAACATTGACAATAAAAGGATTATAAACGTAGCTTCACCTTTAGATGGACTTGATGCTGTTAACAAAGCTTATTTGATTTTACAAATAAGACACATGAAAGAGAATTTAAAAAGGGGAATAAGTGAGGAAGTTGTGCTGCTAAGAAGTGAAATAAAAGATTTAAATAAGAAAATAGCGGATATATATAACGTAATGACAACAATATCACCATACAATGGAAAAAAGAGCAGTAGTTAATGAGCTTCATTCACGAGCTCGGAAGAACTTCTTACGACGCAGAGTTATTATGAAAGGAATTGATGATCTCTGGCAAGCCGACTTGGTAGAAATGGGAAATTATTCAGCATATAATAATGGTTATAAATATATGTTAACTGTCATAGATACATTTTCAAAATATGCGTGGGCTGAAGCAATTAAATCTAAAACTGCCTCAGAAGTTTGTAATGCATTCAAGAAAATACTTGTTATGGGGCGTGTTCCTAAAAATTTACAGACAGATGATGGTAGAGAATTTTTCAATAAAGAGTTTGGAGGGTTGATGCGAAAATATTCAATTAATCACTACTCTACATATAGTGTAATGAAAGCTTCAATTGTTGAACGCTTCAATAGAACCTTGAAAGAGTTTAGTAACAACGGAACTTATAAATGGATTGATATTTATAAAAGTTTGATTAAACAGTACAATAAGAAAAAACATGGAAAAATAAAAATGGCACCAAATGAAGTAACTCATAAGAATGAAAAGCATCTCTTGAATACTGTATATAGTAATTTGAAAATTTTCAAACCTTCACGATATAAAGTTGGAGATTACGTCCGTATTAGTAAATACAAAAACGTTTTTGAAAAGGGATACACTCCAAACTGGACAACAGAGATATTTAAAATAAGATCGATACAGAACACTTTTCCTATAACATTTTTGTTAGAAGACTATCAAGGAAATAAAATTAAAGGAGGCTTTTATAAGGAGGAAATACATAGCACACGTTTTCCGAATACATTTTTGGTTGAAAAAGTATTGAGAACTAGAGGAAATAAGGCATATGTTAAATGGTTAGGTTTCCCAAGTCAACATAATTCATGGATAAATAAAACTGAAATATTATAAAATATGCAAGCATTATTATTTCATTTACAATTGAGCATTCACCATGTCAATAACATTAGCATTAAGCGGAAACTCTTCCATTTTAAAAGCAAATTATTTCCCACCTATAATTTTAACGGATGAGTATGAATGCTCCCTAATCGACTTCCATTCATATAATTCTATTCCAAATGTAGACTACGATAATAATCTTTTCCATATTGGAGATGCAGTTATTGAAATTCCCATAGGGTCTTATGAGTTGCAAGACATTGTCGATTTCATAACTACACAATATAAAAAAAATAATTTTAATAAAACCATAATAATTGAACCAAATAATAATACTTTACAAATAGAAATAAGTTCTTCACACGACATAATTTATTTTAATCGAACGCGATCAATTGGTAAATTGCTTGGTTTTGCAGAAAAATCTTTAAAGGCAGGAGTAGTACATTTATCTAATCAACTTGTAAATATTATGAAAGTTAATGCTATACAAATTCAATGTAATATAATACAAGGAGCATACATGAATGACTCTCCAGCACATATACTTCACGAATTTGCCTTAGACGTTCCTCCAGGTTATAAATTGGACGTGAACCCTAACAATCTAGTTTATCTACCAGTAAACGTTAAGGAAATAACATATCTTAAAATTTGGATTGTTGATCAAGAGGGACGTTTAATAAACTTTAGAGGTGAAGATATAACACTAAGGTTGCATTTAAGGCCAAGACAAAAATGATAATTTATAATAAAACCACAAGAAGAAATATCAATCTGAACATTCCTACAGATACTGTTAAAGCTATAAGACCAAAGTTAACAGAAGAAAATAAAAGATTCTTAAAGCTACTTAAATTTAAAGTAAACAAAAATGTCTGATATACTTAACGTATTGGAGCAACCGCTTTCGGACGAGAGTATAACAAAAAAAGACTTTCATAGTTATGTACCATATATTCAGTCATTTAAAAACAATGATGAAATTCGAATTACCCTACAAAATCAAGACCTATATGTTTTACCTTCGGAAAGCTTTTTATTTATAGAAGGAAATATAAAGAATAGTAAAGGCGAAGAACCGTCAAATGTAAGACTGAAGAATAATTGTGTTGCATATTTGTTTGATGAAATACGTTATGAAATTAATGGAGTTGAAATTGATCGAACCCGATACTTGGGAACATGTAGTACAATCAAGAATTATGTTTCATTAAATCAATTTGAAAGCAATATGATGAGAAATGCTGGATGGTGTGTTTCTGAGGAACTAGCTATATCTAAATTCAATTTTTGCGTACCTTTAAAATTACTAATGGGATTTGCTGAAGATTTCAATAAAATTATACTGAATAGTAAACATGAACTTATTCTACTACGAAGTTCAAGTGACGCAAATGCATATTATTCAACAGATGCAAATGCAGTTCTAAGTTTATCAATTACGAACATAACATGGAGAATTCCACACGTTCAACTTTCAGATTCTAAGAAACTACAAATAATGAAGATTATTAAAGGTGGCTCTTCTTTACGTATTGCATTTCGCAGCTGGGATTGTTATTTCAATCCCACTTTTGTTGGTGGGAGGAATCACAATTGGAATGTAAAGTTATCACTGAATAGAGAGAGGCCCAGATTTATAATATTAGTTTTGGAAAATGATAATAAATATATTCATTCAGACTTAAAAAATATTAAAGTACACTTAAATTCAGACTCTTATCCATATGATGACTTGAACCTTAAATTTGATGATAATCGTTATGCAATTTTATATGATATGTATGCAAAATTTCAACAAAATTACTATATGAGGGAACCTCAACCACTTCTCACCTGTGAAGAATTCAAAAACAAACCAATCATTGTAATTGATGTGAGCTATCAAAATGAAATGATAAAGAGCGGACCTATTGATGTTAAAATAGAGTTTGAAACTAGTAAGCCGGTACCACAAAATACAAATGCCTACTGTTTGATTCTTTATGATCGATTGATGGAGTATACACCACTAACTGGAATTGTTCAAAAAATTATTTAAACACTTTATAGTAATACTTACACATTTCCCATGTACTCTATGAAATAAATAATTAATAAAGAATTTTTCAAAAAACAATATAACAATTTTTTTATTTACAAACAGTTTTTCTTATTTAAATTTAAAAATATTTCAAAATGGTACAACGTTTGCAGATAAATATAATATTTATTATTTACAATCAAATTTTCTTATTTTATATTTACAAATATTTTTAAAAATTCTATTGCATATTGGAAAATGTAGTTGATAATGAGCATTCGTTTATTAAGAAAAATAAATTTTCAAAAAACAATATAACAATTTTTTTTTATTTACAACAGTTTTTCTTACTTAAATTTCAAAATATTTCAAAATTGTACAACGTTTGCAGATAAATATAATATTTAATATTTACAATCAAATTTTCTTATTTTATATTTACAAATATTTTAAGTGTTTGCTATAAAACATTACTGTTTTTATATATAATCACTTATTATTCTAAATTTTCTATTTGATTAATTAATAAATTCAAAGCATTTGAATTTGCGTTACTCCTTTCTATTTCTTTTATTAACAAATCTAATTCTACATCACCATTACCGCTTTCTAATTCGTAATGGTGCCACGCATATGTGTTAATATTATTATTACTTATTCTACGTTTTGTATCTTTACAACTTAAGGCTACTTTATTTGTTTCTCTGGTTAAAATAGTATGTAATTTTGACGTAAATGTTTGCATACATGTTGTAATTTCTTGTTTTGTAAATAAAACATTTTTATATACATCTAGAGTATAATTATTTACAATGCACTTCTTAACCCCCTTTGCCTTATTAACATTTTCACCACCTTCAGTAGTGTATGAATAAACTTTTGGTGCTAGTCCAACAAATTCGGTTATAAACTTCCCCTCTGTTTCATCCTTAATCATACCCAATACCTTCTTGTTTAAGAGCGGGAAATAAAAAGGATTATTTTCTGCGTATGACGAAGTGTCAAAACGATCTTTCAAGTCATCCCTTATGTCACTATAGAAATCATCTGTTTGAATAGAATAGATAAAGGAGTCTGTATCCATATAGTTCAAATTTACTTTCTCTTCATATTTCGGTTTCATGTAGCTATAGTGGAAATCATACATTTTCCACTTTGATAGTTCTAATATGCAGAAACCTAAATAAATGGGCTTATTATAATATGTTACAGTTTTATTCATTTGTATAGCCCACATTGAGTCTGTAAATTGTGATATGCTATGAAAATTCGGTTTGGATATCAGTTCTCCTATACCTAAATGGTTGCGGTTAGTACGACTCCATTCACTACGTAAGTGTACATCTTTCCGCTTATCAACATTTTCCATGGTTTTGCCATACACAGCATTATTTAATAATTTGAAAAAGTCTTTTTCGAATGAATTATTAGCTCTGGCTCTATACTGTGTATTTAAATCAATATATGATTTCAACCATGGTCTTTGTTTGAATTGAAGAATGCGGTAAACTTTCTCCAAAACTACACCATTACTCAAACATTGTTCCAAGGTTTTATAATGTATTATATACCTCTTTTTATTTGAAAGATCAGCTACTAATTTTTCATGTTTACTTCCGCCAATTATTTTGTTTTCAGCACAAAATGGTAAGTCATTGTGGCGATCATGACAATCAGAAGCGTAAACTAGGTCAACTTCATATATATAACCTATTTCCAAATTAGATGGAATGTCATGTGGGTGTATAAACTCATTTGTCCATGAAAAACCACCTGACGGAAGATATTCAGACATAGCCCAACCGTAAAGGTTATTTGCATCTAAGTATAAAATATACTCAGAGGGTTTTGTTTTATCATAAGTACTCAGATACTTATGATTTGCCTTACTATGTCTTTTACAGCACTGTGTAAGACCACCTCGAATGCCACGTTTGATGAAATTATACATTTCCAGATCTGTCAGAAGTTCTAACTCAATTTTTGTATGCTTTAACATTGCATCCCAAGACAGACCTGGGAGTGTATAATAATGAGGTGGATCAAGACAATGTATTTTTTTGCAAACTTTTCGAAAGTTTTCAAAAATGTCTGTCAGCAAAAGAACATCAGTTTTAAGGTACAAACTCATGTAATCGCGTATGGTTCTACAACTAAATGTTTCCCATACTTTTTGCGCATGTAATTAGTCTTCTTCTGAACATTTTTTATTATTCAGTTCAGAAAAAAAATCATTAATTCCAGGGAGTTTTTCATCATCTAATTTGGAATATGTATCAACATACTCATATGGAAAAGTGCCTTTTCGCTTCATGAGATTAAAATCATCTTGTTGTGGGAAAAACCTTTTAACTGTTTTTAAATCTTTATCAGATAAGTTTCCAGCTAAAGTGTCTAAACTAGATGCCATAAACCTGAAAGAATCTAGAAACCTTAACTCAACATGTTTCTGCTTCTTTCCAGTGTCAATTTCATCGGAACTATATACCTCTATAGTATGAGATAAGGAAATATAACGTTCCTTAGTCAAAGGTATTACGTTTGTATTTCCTTTCACATTTAATAATTCTTTTACGAATAAATGGCAATCGTAAGAGGAGAAGTTGTGAAATAAAATTGGTATAAACTTTGACACTTTATAATTTAAATTGCACGATTTGTGTGCTGCCCCTCTATATTTACCTGAAAAATGGCAGTGATCTTTTACTTTTAATTCATTGCCTAAGGGGTTACCGCAAATATGGCAATCTCTAGCACTTTCAAAAAGTTCTTCTTCTAAAGGAGTTAAGGGGGTCATTGATAAAACATTTTCAAAATGTTTTTTGTAAATATCCCTACATTCAATAATTATAGAATTCACAAAATGTGCACCTACATTTACGTTTTCATCCCTATTTACAAAAATTTTAAACCTATCTAAACTATCATTAAAACTACACTTAATATAAAATGAATAAGCACATGGTATGTGCTTCTTAATAAAGGAATGCTCATTATCACTTACATTTTCCAATATGCATTCAAAATCTGCATATATTACGAATGGAACATCCATCTGGTTTTGGAAGTTGGTAAATTTTAACAACGCCTTGTGGGTTTCTGGCATTCTCACAACACATTTTCCACACTCTTTGGTTTTATGCACTGCCATAACCTCAGCTGAATTGGTGTGGAATAGGCACGAGTTGCATATGAGGGTGCTTATGCTGTTATGTTGAGAAATTTGTGCTGATAGTAATCTGAAATAGAAACATATTAAGTAATTAACAGTTGTAATTATAATAAATTAATAATTCATGCATATGTAATAATAATAATAATAATAATAATAATAATAATAATAATAATAATAATAATAGTAATGATAATAGAAATAAAAATTATAAATAAATACCTTGAAATATTTTTTATTAATATGTAGTGATAATTTTCACCACATGGGCTTTCCAATAATATTAAATTAATGTGGACCTCTTTTTCCAATTTTGTGATGTAAAATGGTCCAACCACTTTTTTCAGGTTGTTGTCATAGCCAAAAACATTAACGCTAATGTCAGGATTTTTTCTTTCAAACACTTTTATGTCCTTGACATCGTTTGGAAACATCATGCCTTCAAAGTTCAAACTCCTACCGCATTCCAGCGTAATGTTTGTAGCGGATATGTTTCTTATTCTATAGGTTGACGGTAGATGCATGTTCTCCGCAGTATAGAAAGCTGCTATCACACACCATTTAAAACAATATATATCATTGTTTTGTATGTTGATGCATGCTTTCTTAAGTTCTAGTTCCACGGGTGTTTTAACGTGCAGAGATCCTGGAATTGGTGATGCTTTGCTGACGTTCAAATCCATCCATTTGATTTGGATTAAAGTCCATCCAGAATCTCGTTCCTGGAACTCAGACATCTTTGTTCTTATTGATTCTATCTGAGTCCTTAACATGTCACCTATATTATCCGCTCTTGTCAACCGAACCATTTGTGTTATATGAAACATATCGTCCTCTGGCATTGTAGGATTCGCAGGTAATTTATAGCGAGCTGTTAATTCCAAATTGAATTTTACTAGATAGTGTACAGCTAAGCTACAGTTTAGCAATTTTTCAAACATTACGCTTCCATCTCTTAAATAATTTTCTAAATTTAAGTCATTGTCACCTTTGGGGAAGCGGTAGGATTGAATTCGACAATTAAATGCACTTTTAACCAACACTATCTTGTTTCCAAAAAAATTATTGAGATTAATCCTATGATAATCTTTTCCGCAGTGGTTGAACCATTTGCTAGAATTTATATCCACATTACAAGTCTCACATCTTACAAGGGGTCCCTCCTCAAGCCGCTGAATTTTTGGCATTTTAAAATCTTCAGCAATCTTCCGTTTCGCTGCTGCTGTTGATGTGGACGGAGGATCCTGCTGTTCATCTTGGCACTCATGGATCTTAGCATGTTCTTTTTTCTCGAATGTGGTTAAAGAGACATGGCCGCAATATGTACAGGGCCTATGCACCAGTAAATGGTTATTTAACTTTAGCATACGTGAGTATGCATTTGAACAAATACTGCACTTGAAACTCATTTTTTTTTAATATTTTTACACTGATTAATGTATATGTTATATTTATTTATTTATTTATTTAGTATAATGAAGAATTTGTTCTTTATTTACACTTTGGTTCTTCTTTGGCACTTCTTCTTTTCACTTTAATAAGAACGATCAATGAAATCGATTTATTTATTTAGTATTATGAAGAATATATTCTTTATTTACACGTTGGTTCTTATTTGGCACGTCTTCTTTTCACTTTAATAAGAACGATCAATGAAATCGATGAATGCAACTTGACTGACTAAGTTTAAAATGTTCCACGATTCGACATTTATACTTAAAACAAAATCATCAACAACAACAACGTAATACAAACAAAATATCAAGAGATAAGCTAATGCACATAAACATTGCATTTGTTCCCTCACTCCACACTCATATCCATACACACATCCACTCCTATCCATCCATACATATGTACATACATATGTACATACATACATACATACATACATACATACATACATACAATTACATACATACATACACGTGTAACGCTGACCAAATTCACTACATTTTAAACCCTTTCCTATTCCACTCACGATCGTTTACTTATAAAATCCTAACCCTTATTAACATATTTTCTATTCGCACATGCATTAACAAATCTAGTAATTCGTCTAATTTTTATGCATTTCCGCACTAAAATCTCTAACAAAACTAAATATATAATAAATAATAGAATTAACATATGCAAATTATTAAACAAAAATAGAATTAACATATGCAAATTATTAAACAAAAATAGAATTGACATATGCAAATTATTAAACAAAAATATCAACTAAAAATATCAATTAGAAATTTTATACGAACACATTACATGTGCCTTTACTAAATAACATACATATATACATACATACATACATACACATAAACATACATATGTATGTACATATTTTCCCTAAATCATCAAATACTTTCTTTTCAATCTTTCCTGCCTGCATACAAAACAAACTATTGTTAGCCGTTACCATTCTCAAAACATTCGAAAATAATACGAAAACAAATTCTAATATTTTTTGTGCTGCGGTTCGCTCTATAACAACACAAAATACATATTCAAGTTCAACTAAAATTTATGGGTACATACTTTTAAACATTAAATACAAATCCCAACTTCATTTACGGCCTGTCCTACGATGTCACCAAAATCGTTCGATCGAATTCTGCTGACATCGTGGGAAAGACCGTTAGTGTTCACCACCATAAACCAAGCATCATTGATCAAGATTTAATCAACTCATAAACCGCTACTATTTTCTCCACTACTGCTCATCCAACTCCCTTTAAGGTAAACTTATTTTGCCTTTTGTTAAGCAAAGACTCATAACCATTATTATTTCTCCACTAGTGACTCCTACACTTATTATTGTACACTAATGCTCACCCCAAAACCCATTAAGGTAAACTTATTTTGCCTTTTGTTAAGCAAAGACTCATAACCATTATTATTTCTCCACTAGTGACACCTACACTTATTATTGTATACTAATGCTCACCCCAAAACCCATTAAGATAAACTTAATTACTTTTGGGGTAAGCTCAGCCACAGTGATCAAGACTTAGCCAACTCACACACATTTTACCTCTTTACAGCACTGCCATATGACGTAAATATACTAAATTTATCCAATTCACTATCCTTTTACCCCTTTTTCCCGTCTGACTATGGCAACACTCACACCACTATTTAGCAAATACATACTCCTTTTACCATTTTCCGCCATCATATGGCAACTCTCATACCAGTATTTAGCGAAGACACAAACCTGGCTATAGATAACAGTTATCTACATTATCTATTTTAATTGCTTTCTGGGAGAACAAGCAATTCCTATATACTAATGTGTTTACAAAGTTAAATCAATTGTATACACAACAATCGTTTCTCATATTCCGTTTCATTGAAAATTTAACTTTGCCATCCCTGGTATGTATATTTACAGGAAGCCATTCGTAAAATTCTAAAATTTAATTAATAATTAGAAGTATTTCAAGTCATATATTAAGTTTGAAAGTTCTAGAACAAATGTTCCTGAGATATAGAGCTGCAAAAAGTGCATATTTTAAGACATACACAGAGAAAACAGTGCCTAATAAATACCTTTATAAAATAGAACAAAATTAATGAGAAATCTCTATGGTTGTTTTTCAATAAGGAAATCTTATTATTTTAATAAGAAAAACTTTTTTGAAAAAATCAAGAAGAAATCTTGTAGTTTTTATTAGGTTATCATATTGATTTTTTCAAAAAGGTTTTCTTCTTGATTTTATTAGGCAACCTAATAAACAATAAAAAAAATTGTTAATTGTTATGAAAAAAAAATTAAGCTAAGTAGTTTTTTCTCCCATATAAAATATCAAAACCAATTAAAAGATTAATTGGGTATTTTAATTGAAAATATTTTTTCAAAACAATGTGGCATACTAAAAAAACCTTTAAATGTTTTATTTATTCACAAAACATACAGTTAATATGTAATATTTGTTAACTTTTTAATAGTATTCTGAGTTAAGCTCTGCTGATAACACTTTTTTGATAAACAACTTAATTCAATTAACCGCTGTATTTTTTATAACCAACATATACCTTTTTATGGTTTATTGGTGAAAAAAAAAAGAATAAGATAAAGTTTAAGATATATGTATGTATGTTGGAATGTCATATTTCCCCAATAATTGTAAGCAAAACTCAGCCTGCTCTTTAAGTAGTATTTTATTTCCTGCAGAGTTTCCATACACGAACATCGTACCAGAAAAAAATAGAATCCAAGGGACTATTCCATCTTATAATATTAATGTTTAAGCTGATAGTATCTTTCCAACATTTTCTGCGATAGACCCTTATAATAATATCTTGCCGTTTTGCTTTAAGTATTTGTAAAATATTGTTAAAATTTCCTGATTTTCTGACTATCTGAAATTAAAAAATATGGTTGATAAAATAAACTCAGCGGCTCAATTCATATTGGCTTGAAGTTTAATTTCGAAGGAAAATTTCAATAAAAAAGTCTCTAATCAAAAACAAATTATTCGGAAAAGTTTAATGTTTTGAGAGATTTTGGTTGATATTATGTTTTCCTCATACTCACTGGTCCAATCACCCAGTTTTCGGTTTGTTTTTCGTTTGTCTAAAGATTTGTTTACTGTTCTTTTAATGAAAATAATGATTGCAAATTAATTTAATCTCGAATTAAATTTTATTCACTAAAAATGAGATTTGTTCACTTTTATGCTCATATGTATAGGTATATACATATGTGTTTTTATTTTTAACCCCTTAAAGTTTCACATTGTACTACACGACCACAATATGTCAATTTTTTATTTGCAAAAAAAGTGACGTTAGTTTCTTTTCGCTGTACGTGTTCCAAATACTTTATTTTGATTCAATATCTTTCTTTATAGGTAAGTTTCAGAAAAACGCTGAAAATCAAATCCGTCAACTAAGAAATTCTTCCGCTAAAATTCTCGCTGGTGGCTTTTTACATAGACTTGCCGCTAATGACAACAAAATACAGTCATATATAGCGGGAAAACCGCCGTTTTGGCAACACTGCGTGTGTAATATGTGTGCATGGAGTAGTAGCAACTTTAAACGCTTATAGCTCCCAAAAAACTTAACCGATATTAATAAAATATAGCTTCTGCACATCTGTACCGAAAACACTTTAAAACCATATAATTTTTTTTGAATTCGGTGCAATAGTACCAGCTTAAAAGGGATTAAAAAAACATGTTTGCCTATTAATTACATAGATTTGGCATAAATATTTGAATGATGCAAGGCTATAAATTCTCCTTTAAAAAGTGGGCGTTAACATTCCCATAAAACTTAAGCATCTTATTTCATGTACTTCAAATCAGCAGATTTAAATAAACTATTTATTTCCAACGAAACTTGACACGTATGATTAGCACTGGCCAAAAGATTTTCTTTTATAAAAGTGGACGGGAATACGCCCATAAAAATTAATTAATTAAATTTGTGCTAGAAAGCTGAAATTTGATACGCAATTAGGTCAGGATGAGAAACCAACTAAAAAAATTTAAGAACCGGAATATTTTAACCAGAAGTGGCAGGGGCCGCACTATTATTGTACTCAAGGTTTATTGAAGCTTTAACTTAAAACAATCATCTTAAAAAGTTTACAATGATAATTGAGCGTGCTCACAACAAAATCTTGAGTTTAAAAAGTGACGGAGAGTGGGGCTAACGGACACAACACATAGGGTCACGTTTATAAAAATTTAGCGTAATATTATACGTTAGAGAGCTGAAATTTTGCAGAAAAAATAAGCTAAAATAAGTTAACATTTAGAAAAATGTAAAACAAAAGCTACTCTATTGCAGCCTTGCAGGCACTTATGCTAGCATTTAATTTTGCGGTTTCAAAAGTACTTCGTCTGAGCATTTTAAGTTTAAAAAGCTTTATTAAGAAAACCTTTTAAAAAGTAGTCAGATCCTCACAAAAATATATATGTGAAAATATGCCAAATTCCTTTCCAAAATTTCGGCCATTAAAAAAAGTGAGATAAAAATGTTGACCAAATTCTTGTTTGGCGCAATACCTATGACTGTAATATGCTATGCATTATATAAATTTGTAATCGTAAAGGCGTCATATAATTTCTAGATAATCTTCTAACTTGGCAATATTTTTACCTTTTTCAAAAAGGAGTGTATAATGTATATTTGTTCACTTCTTTGTACAGGGAAAAATATTGTACAGTAGGCAGATTATCTAGAATTATATGACACCCTCGCGACTACTAATTTAAATAATGCACAGCATAATTCAGTGATAGGTTTTGTGCCAAAGACGAACTTGGTCAAAATTTTTATCTCACCGAAATTTTGGAAAGGAACTTGGCCTTTATTAAAATTTATATTTTTGTGAGGATATATATGTTACACAGTTACTTTCTTGTTATCTATCCCCGCAAAAAAAAAAGATTTTGTAATGGGTAGTACTCTTTTAATGGCATAAAAAGTAATGAGGTGTACTTATTTATTTAATTATTTAATGCGTATAATAATGACTGTCCTCTAGTGAATAAAATAATAACTTATTTATATCATTACGTGAAAGTACTTGTTAAAGTAGTTTCGCCTTAATAGTGATATATATCTAGAGAAAATTTATTGATCGTGAAAATGGGATTCAAAAACAATAAAATAATTTTGGTTTACTATAATTTCTATTACAAAATTTAATTATTTTAGCATATTCTTCAATATACATATTCACATATTTTCTTTGCATACGTTTTGAACTTCTCAAACAAAAATAATGTATTATTCAGTCAAATTGTAAGTACTGACAACTGAGAAGTACATACACTTTTTTGCATTCTAGTAGGCAAACTTTTTTTTGGGATATAATGAATTGCAAGCCCTTTAATATTTTCCTTCGGAAATTCGAATCTTTTCCATGTATGATGCTAAAATATTAAACCAAATAGAACGTAATAATTGGCCCAATTAGTGATTGGTAAAAAAACAAAGGTTCAGTTTAAAAATTAATTAGTTTTCAACCAATCACGGTATTTTTAATATGAAATAATCCACTTTAATTGATTTTTTTTATTTCTCCAATTATAAAATATTACATTAGGTAAAAATTTAATTAATTGCATATTAAAGATTAAATTAAAATTAAATTGAAATATTTTTAAAGATTCATTTAAAAAATTTATTGAACTATTTTTTAAGATTTAATTAAAAAACTTATTAAACATTTTTAAATATTCAATTAAAATGATAATTAAAATACAAAAAAATTATAGTATAAATATATAAATAAATTCAGTGAAGTGCGACTTCCACCCGTGCGTGAAGGGTTCCGTACGGACACTAGATATGTAATTTAATACGAACTTTATCCTATATAAAATATAGTTTTGGCATTTTTTTTCGATTTGAAGCGTTTTTATACCCTTAAGCAAAAAACGGAAAAGGGTATAAATAGGTTTGTCATTCCGTGTGCAATTCCACAATATGAATATGCCATCGATAAGGTATATATATATATATATATATATATATATATATATAGACTTGAGAGAGAGGTTGTATTTAATGAAACATTTGTTTGGACAAATAATTCAAAAGGAACTAAAAGTCATTTGATTCATCAAAAGATGAATCAATTATTTAAAAAACACATAAATCATAATGCAAATAATTATAAAAGAAAAAATAATCCCTCTAACAATAGTTTTCAATACAGTAATATGAACTTTGTTTTTTATCTAGAGAATTTTGTAATTTTCTATAAAATTAATTAATATCTACGTAGGTAAATGAAGAAAAGTGTGTCCATATAACATTTACCTTACGAAGAGATACTTGTTCCCCCATTCGGATTAATAATCAAGTTGTTCCTCAACATTCACATGTGAAATATCTTGGTATACACCTCGATCGACGGCTTACATGGAAACATCACATTGACTATAAGTTAACTCAAATGAAACTAAAATTAACTCAGGTACATTGGCTGATTGGCAGAAATTCAACACTCAGCCTAGACTGCAAACTTTTAATATACAACTCGCTTTTAAAGCCAATATGGTGTTACGGTATCCAGTTATGGGGCACTGCTTCTGCTTCCAATGTAGAGAGAATTCAACGAAGACAAAACAAAATTTTAAGGTTAATAACATCTGCTCCATGGTACATTAAGAATTGATTTAAATATGCCACTATTGACTGAAGAAATTGCAAAATACGCAGGCAAATATCTAACAAAACTCGAGTCACATCCTAATCCGCTTGCTCGTAATATTTGAACTTTACTGGACACATCCGCTTAAAAAAGAGAGATACAAGGGCTCTAATACTAAACACTCCGAATGAAGTTGCTGGAAAAAAAATTTTTTTTTTTGATTATCACCACTTATGTATTATTTACAACTATCACTTAGTTATGTCTGGCATTGGTCGGGCCTATTAATTATATGGTAGATTTAAGATTTGAATACTTATTGTTAGTTCATATATGAAGATACAATAAATAAAAAAACATGCATTAAAAAAAAAAAAAAAAAAAATATGTACTTATGTATGGATCTGTAGACTACATATACATCCATACGTACTTTGGTGAAGTGTTTATAAGATTTGGCACAGCCTATTCTTCGGTTCTTGGTGATTTTTTTCATTTCATTTTGGGAATTTTTTTTCATATAGGCGATTTTTTTTACTTATGGTGCCTTTTTCGCGTTTTAGCAATTGTTTCGGTTATTGGCGTTTTTTCATTTTGGCGATTTTTTTATTATTGTGATTTTTTCGGATGTGGCGATATATTTTAGTGTTGGAATTTTGTTTTTTAATTTCGGCTATTTTTTATTTTTGGCGATTTTCTTCGAATAGGCGATTTTATAATTTTAGGATTTTTTAGTGTTAGCGTTTTTGAAAATTTTAGGAGTTTGACTCTTCCGGTTTCCAAGATACAGCAAGTTGTCAAAATTACATAGTCAGAATTGTATTAACTGATAAAACACCCTTTAATTTCAGTTTTAGTGTATAAAATTACACTAATTTTACAAATTTCAAGTGTCAATATATTTACATAAGTACATACAATTGTATGTAAAGGGTGTCTCAGTGAGAGTGCACTTTTTAAAATTGGAATATTTTTCTTTTCATGCAAGTGGCAACACTGAAATTTGACAGCAGTCACATCTGTTTATTCCGATTATTAAGAAAGGAGCACCTTTCGAAAGAACAACGCGTTATAATTGTGAAAACTCATTAAAAAAATGGGGAAAAATACATTGACTGTGAACGGCATTCGTTACAGAAATAAGATAACGGACTTCTTGTGGTCTCAGCTGGATGGCATAAATCTGGACAACATTTGCCACACCGCGCATGAAATAATGGACTTATTGCAGCAACGATTTCCAGAACACATTATCTCACGAATTTCTGATGTCAACTGGCCACCAAGATCGTGCAATTTAACGCCGTGCGATTTTTTTCTTTGGGGTTTTGGAAAATCTTAGGCTTATGCAAATAAACCCAAATTAATTCCTGAGCTCAAATCGGAAATCCAACGCGTGATCGGTGAGATACAGTTACATCTCTGCGCAAAAGTCATGGAAAATTTCATGAAAAGAGTAATGGTCCGTCATCGGAGCCGTAGGGGACATTTGCCAGATATTTCATTTCATACTTAATCGGAACATGTCTTCTTAAAAAAAAATAAAAATATCACAACTCTGTCATAAAATACTTGTTTCTATTTTAAAATGAAAAAGTGCACTCTTACTGAGACACTGTTTATATTACATGCGACTTTAACATATTTCGTTGCTCGTGTTGAAACACCAGGTAATTTTTAACTCTAACTCTATTTGTTATTGTAGCGGCCAAGGCTTTTGATACTCTGTCCAAATTTCAGGTACGTAACTTTTACGGTTCCTGAGAAAATAACCTGTGACGGATAGCAGAACGAAAACAATAGGATTCCTTTTCACCTTTGGTGTACGGAACCTTAAAAACCTATGGACACTCATACATACATAAGTACGTATGTATGTACAAATAGTTTCCAAAAATGGAAACATTTGTCTATGGTATCATAAACCTAACTGATGCATCGTATGGTGCACAAAAGTACGTACAATGTCCGTATTTATTTGAATTGTGTGTGTATTTTGTGATTGGATTTTAAAGAAAAGCTACGATGTTTTCCATATGTACTCAAGCAAGACCATTTGCATCCAACCCTAAATACCGCCAATGTACGAACTTTCCGATCCATATTTAGTCTATCAGCTTGTATTTCTTCTTATTATTAAGATTGGTTCTTAAGATTAATTGATTACACTGGTTTACAGCCAAAAAATACCAAGAACGCCACATGCCTAGTTAAGTTAATTGGGACCTCCTGAATAGGAAAAACGATGTAATTATTTTTTTCTAAGTACCGTTTTTTAGATAACGGTAGTTTTGTGTTTTTCGGTGTATAGTCCCAATCAAACCCTTGTGGAGCCCAACTGAAAAGTCCGATCGAGATAAGTGGCATATCTTTGGAAAGGTAATTGAATGTTCTTTCCGGCAATAAACTGCAATATTTTATTTGACAAATGGTTGAGTTATGGCACCTGAAACTTTAAAATTTGCCTATTTTTTACGTTTGTTTCAAAATTTTTAATTTTTATTTCGTTTTTTTCCTACGTTATAGTAAAGATCTCGAATGTTTTATTTTTTTACAAAACAGTTTTTTTAATTACCAAATTTTAAGCGTAATTTGAAAAAAATGGATGAAAAATAAGGTTTTTGTTAAGGATTTTGTGGGACGACAATATTTTAATTTTCATTGCTCACACACTATATTCGGCGTAAATTCAAAAAATTTAAATTAAAATGACCAGCGACTTAAATTTTTGCGTTTTTTTCGGATGGATCTTCACCAATGAGGAACCAACAATAGTCCGCCATCATTTGTTCATCCCATCAGCCTTTGTAGCGTCTCTCGATTTATTTGGTGAAATCTTTCACCTTGTTCATCACTTTCGGAGCCCACGTTCGTGGGGAAAATAAAGAAGTGTCATATTTGAACCTAAAAGTTAAAAAGAATAAATTTTGCAATGATAACGGCCTTTTGATATACATGCTTTCACTCAAAGCTTACCAATGGTATTGAAATTTTGCAATAATGTATCGATCGATGCCTCCTAATGAGCTGGCCCTAAACACTCATTATATGCTTGGTCACCGTACAGAGCCCGTATTTGAGGTTCATCAAATATACCAGCTTCAATTTTGCTCGCTGTGGAAATTTTTATTTAAGGTAATTCATGGCAAGACTGTCTTTTAGCAATTTTCATTCACATTATTTGTAAATAACACAAGCTCAATATGTAATGGCGGAAGTATTATCTTCTCCTGAGGAATTAGTCCAGATTACGCTGAGAAGATCAGCCCGATTTTTATAAATAAAACAAAAGTTACATTATTAACATACAATCCTCACAAACACATAAATGTGAAAAACGGCCAAGTTCCTTTCCAAAATTTCGGCCAACAAAAGTAGTTAGATAAAAATGTTGACCAAGTTCGTGTTTGGTACAATACCTATCACTGCAATATTATATGCATTATATAAATTTGTAATCGTAAGGGTGTTATATAATTTTGAGATAATCTGCTTAATAGGAGGCTTAAATTATATTGGCGTTTTAACACCCACTTTTTTCAATAAAAATTTAGAGCCTAGTATTATTGCAATATGTGTGTTAAACTTCAATAAAATCGCTTTAGTTTAAAGCCTTAGATTGGGGTTTTAGATTTTTCTAGTAATTTGCTAATCTATAAGTACTCCTTTATCAAATTTCAGCTCAATAGCGCAAATTTAAATTTTAATTCTTATGGGCGTGTTTCCGCCTACTTTTTTTACCCCAAATTTTTATTTGGCTAGTAATTATCTCTCCTGTTTAGTTTTGTTGAAAACGGACAATAGTAAATACATAAATAGTACATTTAAGTGTGCTGACCCGAAACACAGAAAATAGGTGGCTTAAGTTGCATGGGCGTGTTAACGCTTACTTTTTTCAATAACAATTTAGAGCCTTGTATTATTGCAACATGTGTGCCAAATTTCAATAAAATCACTTGAGTTAAACGCATTAGAAATGGTTTTTCAATTCTAAGATTAATGGGCGTAGCCCCACACCTTTGGTTAAAATTTTCGGGTTTTCAGATTTTTTAGGTGAGTACTCACTTAGTGCTACTTGTGTACCGAATTTCAGCTCACTAGCGGAAATTTTAATTTTTGTGGGCGTAACCCCGCCTCCTGGCTAAAATTTTCGATTTTTTAGATTTTTTTAGTTCATTGCTCACCTATATCTACTCGTGTAACAAATTTCATCTTTCTAGCTATAGTAGAAGTGCTTCATCAATTTGATGAGTGTGTCAGTGGTCAGTGGTCATACATTTAAATTTGAAATTTATTTGCTGATGGTTCAGCTTTGTGTAACAAATCGTCAGTACACTTCAAACACATTTTGGATAGTCACAAACCTCTTACCTTCTTCACATTCTTTTAAGAACTATTTAAGAATTCACAAATAATAATATTTTTGAAAATCACAAAAGAAAAATAAGCGTATTAGGCTAAGTGTGTGGTAGATGTCTACTGACGATTTGTTGCAGCAACAATGAAATAAATGCATATAGACAAAGCTGAACCACCAGCAAATGAGTTTTCAAATTAAAATAAAGTTTTATAAATATTAAAAGAACAACATTATTTTCATTTTATTTCTGTTTGAAAATTTCCTGTATGTAGTTAGCTAAATTACTTCTATTCATTTTTCTTTGCAGGTAATGGATTTATATTAAACAGACGTGTTTTGTAAGTATGAAAAATCTAATATAATAAATATATTTAATTAAAAATTTTCCAAAGGGAAAAATTTATATTTTACTAAATTGGAATCATTATTCTCCCTTTTACTTACGTTTTTGTCTTACATGCGGTCTTACAATTTCAAATTATGATTTTGATTCAACGTAGTACTCGAGGCAGGTCTATATCAAGTATCTAGGCTTAATTCTGGATCCGCAGATTGCTGATCAACAATGCATTGCAATGCTTAGCACGCATTCCAGAATCGTGTGTTTTCATTCAGCGTTATTCTTATTCGTTTATATTTACCAATATAAAACGAGATGTTTAAAGTTTGCAAGTCTTGATTGTTTTTTTTTTTTTGATTTCTCCGAATATTTTTTTTTTTTTTTGAAGAACAAATTTCATACGATTGTTTTCTTTTTTTTATTTCGCTCATGCTCATGATGACTTGGAAAATTTAATTTAATTAAATCATTCGGCAAGCTTAAAGCACCAAACTTCTGAAGAAGAAGAAAATATTAACCTGAAAATTTTTCCAAATCTGAATAATTGATGAACATTGCTGATGATTCCATTATTACGATTTATATTTTTTCAAAATTAGACGGGAAACTTTTTTTAATGCGAACTGTAAAATTAATAAGTCAATCAAAACAGTAAAATTCAGAGAAGGACGCGTCGTGTTTTTGTTTTAAAAGTCATTTCTTATTATTTTTTGTAAAAAATATAATTCCTTGTTTTTATGAAGACAAAAAATGCTTTGGGTCAGCAGATATAAAAAGCCACACGCGTATGTGGCGATGACAACACGGTAATTTTCGGCGTGTTGGTTGCATATTTTAAAATTACTAGTAGTGGCTCCATGCCATAAGATTTTGATAGTATTTTTGTTGTTTCTTTTTGTTGTTGTTGTGGCACATATAGCCGAGTCGAACCCATTTTCTGAGGCAGCACATGTGAATATCTACATACACATAAGTTAGTAGTACACGGCATGTAGGAAATGTATCTTAAGCTATGTACAGACGGTTGTCAGATCTTACAATATTGCCAGTAAAATGTGCTCAAAATTTCTTACAACCGTGTGAACTGACAAATTTTGTCAGACGTCGTTGCCAGAAAAACCATTGTCAGTCCATTGAAAGACTAGCAGCTGGCAACAAATTGTCAGACATCTTAAAATCGTGTGAACACATTGTAAAGTTATTGCCAGATATTTGTCATACATTTTAATATTGTCAGATGTGCGAAGTTTATGCATCTGATAATGGCGTCATTATAAGAGAATTATTTCTATGGGCAACACTGCACAGGCTTTATTTTAAATAAAACATTTATAATAAAATATATGCACACAAAATCATTGCAATTGCTTCTTTATGGTCCATAATAATTTATACTTTCACTTCTTACATTTAACACAAACACAAACGATTGATATTTAACAATTTGTAACAAACGCTTTGAGTCTGGCAACGCATAACAACAGATCTGAGAATTTGTGCATATGACAACCGTGTGAACTCACAATTTTTCGGCTGACTATTTTGTCAGATGAATTAATTGCCATACAACGGTCTGGCAATAAATTGTAAGATTTTCTTACAACCGTGTGAACTGACAAGGAATATTGTACTGGCAATTTTCGATTGCCAGTACATTGCCAGCACATTGACAGATCTGACAATATTGTAAGATCTGACAGTCGTTTGTATATAGCTTTAGTGATGACGTGTAAGTTACGTCAAAACCTTATGATGTGTACTTACTATAGGCTTAACTCTTTATTGGTACGGAAATCAGATGAGATGCACATCGGGTCTTGACCGTATTTGTATATCTTCCCCTATAAGTAGTATATAGGTTTGTCTTACAGTGCTTAATTTCTACAATATTAACATGCGACAAATAAAGTATGTATCTAATCTGGATCCTTCAGAATAGGCAAGACGAATAAGCAATGTCCGCCCGTCTGTCTGTGAATAAAATCGGTTTTCCAAAGCTAACAAAAAAGCTAGAGTGTCTAGAAATTCAGTCATTGACTGGTATGTCAAAAATGGTCTGAAATGTTTTGGTATTGAAAATCAGTAAAGTCAAAAACACGGTTTCAAAGCTGAAAAATTTAAACTTTTTTTTGCCATATTAAAGTCAGTAGCTAAAACTAATTTTGATTTTTTTTTTTGGAAAATAAACCTTTTTTTATATTTCAGTAGGGTCTAGGCCAAGTTCGGGCCAATGAACGCAGTGTGTATATTTACAGGAAGCCATTCGAGCTGTTTTACCCCCCTCATAACTTTGTTCCCCGCGATTGTAAAATTATAAAATTTAAACCATAATTAAAATAAATTTATGTTACCTCATATGCGCAGTTGGAAAGTTTTATAGTGAAAGGTTCCGGAGATATGGAGTTGCAAAAAGTGCATATTTTAAGACATACTTACTGGCCACTGACCACTGATCACTGACACACTCATCAAATTGATGAAGCACTTCCGCTATAGCTAGAAAGCTGAAATTTGTTACACGAGTAGATCTAGGTGACCAATGAACTAGATAAGTCTGAAAACCCGAAAACTTTAACCAGGGGGCGGGGCTACCATAAAAATTAAAATGTGCGCTAGTGAGCTGAAATTTGGTACACAAGTAGAACTAAGTGAGTACTCAACTAAAAAAAATCTGAAAACCCGAAAATTTTAACCAAAGGTGTGGGGCTACGCCCATTAAGCTTAGAATTATGGTTTTTTAATGCGTTTAACTCAAGTGATTTTATTGAAATTTGGCACACATGTTGCAATAATACAAGGCTCTAAATTGTTATTGAAAAAAGTAAGCGTTAACACGCCCATGCAACTTAAGCCACCTATTTTCTGTGTTTCAGGTCAGCACATTTAAATGTACTATTTATGTATTTACTATTGTCCGTTTTCAACAAAACTAAACAGGAAAGATGACTAATGGCTACAGCAGGTATTGAGATAGAAAAGTGGGCGATATCACGCCCATAAGAAGAAAATAAATAAAATGTATGCTACTAAGCTGAAATTTAATAAACAAGTAGGTCTAGATTAGCAACTAAATAAAACAAATTGAAAACCCACAATTAAAAGAGCAAAATTTAAAATGTTTATATCAAGCGATTTTATTGAAATTTGTCAGAAATGTTAATGGTATAATAAGATTATAAAATGTCGTTGAAATGAATGTAAGTTAACACGCTCATACAATATAAACCTCCTATTTCATGTACTTCGGATCAGCAGATTTAAATAAACTATTTATTTTAATATTAATAACCGTTTCCAACGAAATTTGACACGTATGATTGGCACTGGCAAAAAACAATTTATTTAAAAAAGTGGGCGGGAATGCACTCATAAAAATTAAATAATTAAATTTGCGCTAGAGAGCTGAAATTTGATAGCAAGTAGGTCAAGATGAGAAATAAAATAGAAAAATGTAAAAACCCAAATATTTTAACCAGGAGTGGCAGGGTCTACGATAATTTTGTACTGAAGCTTTAACTAAAAGTTATCATCTTATAAAGGGTACGATGATAATTGAGCGCTCTTCATAACAAAATCTTGAGTTTAAAAAAGTGACGGAGAGTCGCGGTAACGGCCATAACATTTTAGGCTAGAATTTGCACTAGAGTGCTTAAATTCAATACACAAATAAATCTAAATTAGAGATCACCAAGATAGATTTAAAATCCTGGAAGTTTCAATTGGAGGCATGGACACGCACTTTAAGCTCAAAATTAAGAATTTAAGTTAAAGGATTTACCAACAGGAAAAATCTGAAAGCATCGATTGTCAAATTAGGGAAGTAGAACCACGTTTATAAAATTTTTATCGAAATATTATACGGAAGAGAACAGAAACTTTGCAAAAAAAACGGCTTAAGTAAGTTTCTAACTGGATACATTTAAAACACAAGCTACTGTATTGAAACCTTGCATGCACATTTCACTCATGCTAGCATTTAATTTTGCGTTTTCTAAAGGACTTTGTCTGTGTAGACTTTACTACACTAAAATTTACACTATATTTTCCATATTTCTACTCAGATGTCTATAATTACGCGAATTATTCGGTCCTTATCATGACACAATGGTGCACATATCACCCTATAACCCATTATTTTATGTAACTCTGCCCTCTTGAACTGGCGCAGACATTATGAACAGAAATTTAAAGTTTAAAAAGCTTTAATAAGAAAATCTTCTAAAAAGTAGTCAGATCCTCACAAAAACATAAATGTGAAAAAAGACCAAAATAATTGCCAACAAAAGTAGTGAGATAAATTTTTTTACCAAGTTCGTCTTTGGTACAATGTCTATCACTGCAATATGGTATGCATTATTTAAATTTGTAATCGTGAGGGTGTTACAAAATCAGAAATAATTCATAGTCAGGCTTAAGTTCAGTAATTTTAATTCTTATTGCATGAAATATTTTTATTAACTAATGTGAGTTTCTAAAGAAGAGAAGAAAAATTTAACTTAGACTTTAGCTGGGGGAAATAGCGATACTTTTCTGTGCAGCCACGCACTTCATCAGCACCCTAGTCTATCTACTTGAGTAGAGATTCTTATTAACATCAGCTCTTTAACTTAAACGTACAATGAAACTGAATATGAGAAACGATTGTTGTGTATACAATTGATTTAACTTTGGTAAACACGTTTATAAGTATCACTATTAATTTTCTGTTTTTCCATTTTTTCATTGAAAATTTAAGTTAAATAGCTCATGTTAATATCTGCCCAAGTAGATAGACTAGGGTGCTGCTTAGGGTGCCCAGCTTAAAGTCTAAGTTTAATTTTACTTCTCTTCTTTAGAAACTCACATTAATTAATAAAAATATTTCATTCAATATGAATTGAAATTACTGTACTTTAGCCTGGCTATGAATTATTTCTGATAAAAGTTCACTACAGTTCAATTAAAAAATCTAAAAATTTCTCACTTAATACATCATGGGTGTTATATAATTTCTAGATAATGTGCTAACTTGGCAATATTTTTACACTTCTAAGAAAGGAGAAAATAATGTATATTTGTTCATTTCCTTATATCGGGAAAAATTTTGTCAAGCAAGCAGATTATCTAGAAATTATATAACACCCTCACGATTACAAATTTATATAATGCATATCATATTGCAGTGATAAGTATTGTACCAAACACGAACTTGGTCAAAATTTTTATCTCACTACTTTTGATACCCGAAATTTTGGAAAGGAACTTGGTCTTTTTTCACATTTTTTTTTGTGAGGATCATTTTCACAACTTGCTTTTAGCTAAAGGCAAGATTTTGTCTGACCGAAAATTGGATTTGCATTATAAAATCTTCATTTATTATTTCTTCAGTCATTAACTATTATTATTAGTATTATTGACAATAACAATAAAAAATTTAAGTTGTAATACTGCATAAAACTAATACTAACAAGTAAGAATGCTATATTTGGCTATGCCGAATCGTATATATCCTTCACCAACGTACGCATGGGGAATATACAGATACATAAGTGCATATGCGTACATATTTGTTTTGTGGAAAAATTTATTGTACTTTCTGCAAGTGAAATTCCTTCTTAAGAAATGTATGTTCAACTGAAAAAACAAATTTTTTTGGTAATTTTTTATCAAAAAAATTTATTAAATTTTCAACAATTGAACAATAATTTTGATTTTTCTGGTTTTAAATATTCATTTATTTCTCTCTTAATCAAAGAATATATTTAATTACCAAAGAAATAATTAGTTTTATTTAATTGTTTATTTATTATGTTTTTATTTTTCCAAATTCTGTATACCAAATTAGTTCTTTCTAAAACATACACAGAAAAAACTAGTTTTTAATTTCAAACACAAAATTCTCAGAATCAAATATTATTTTTTTCAATTTAGTTCCTACAAAGAAATTTGTAAATTCAAATGCCAAATTTTGTAATAATTTGTTTGAAAAAAAACTTGATTTTTTCAATTAACAAATTGTCTGATTCAACAAAAATTTTTAATGAAAATAAAAAGCAAATAAAACAAATAACTGTTCTGTACAGTGTGCAATTTCTATATTGGAACAGAAATCTTCTCTTAATAATTTTGTTACAAATGTTCATCTATATTAATTGTATGAACTAGAATTTTTCACTCCATACTGTTTTTTATTTTGCTTAAAACAAAATTGAAACAACTTTTTACTGGAGGAGTAAGAAATATTTACTGAACTTAAATTTTATTTGAAACAAACGTTTGTTTGAAAATTTTTTGGGATTAATTTTTTCTGTGTAAAGCATATTTAATTTGTAAACAAAGAGAAAAAATTTATTTGAACTAGTAACTTTTACTTACAAAAAAAATTCATTCTTATAGATATTTCTTTTTAACACCCGACTAAAAAAGGGGTGTAATAAGTTTGTAGTGTGTGTCTGTGTATCTGTCCGTGTCCACGTACAGGCCAAACTGCCAGATCGATTTTGATTTACTTTTTCCGTTTGAAAGATGACTTGATCGAGAAGGTTCTTAGCTATGTTTGAAGAAAATCGATTTAGCCGTTTAGAAGATAACGCATTTTCTCTAGATATATTCGGGGGTTTTTAAAATTTTTTAATTTTTGTTATTCCTTATACTAATTTATTTTTTTAAATATCTTAAGTGAAAAAAGGAATAAATTAGTTCTATTTAGTTACTTTTATATTAAAAAAAAAGTTAGAATTTTCTAGTTCTATAGCTATGGCTTTTATTTTTCTAATTCTTTATATATATACTTATATATATATACGTTAAATATACTTAATTTATAAAGAAAAAGAATAAAGTTTATTGGAAGTAATTACTTTCTTATATCACAAAAATTGAAGTTTCCCAGCCTAGGAATCATCCTTTTATATTATTTTAATTTCTTATACCAATATATTCCTTTTAAGAATATAAAACATGTTTAATATATAGAGAAAAAGGAAAAATTAGTTTTAGTAAGTTACTTTTATATAACAAAAAAAAGTGAAAATTTTCCAACCCTGGGAAAATCTTTTAAATTTTAATTTATTTTTAATTTTTAATACCAATTTAATTCAATTTAATTAATAAAAAAAATAGTTTTAGCTAATTACTTTTGATGGCACACATAAAAAATTATTGTCGAATTTTTCTCAATTAAGGGATTAAACTTTTAATTGAATATATGTTTGTTTTAACTGAGTTTACTTCTCTATCAAAAAAGTGTTATCAACAGAGCTTAACTCACAATACTACTAAATGGAAAAGGCCGTGATACACTATCACACAAAGTCGTGCGATCTACGAAAAACTACAACCCTGGTGTGATGAATTGTTTTCTGTCATTTGAAAATTTTCATAAACACCATCATACCAAGGATGTATTTTTTCGAAGATCGCACGACTTCACGGCCTTAAATAATTATTGCATATTAATTGCATGTAAATAAAATAACTTCTGTTTTTATGTGTGAAAATCGAGCAGTTTTTTGTAGTATATCACAGTGTTTTGAAAAAATATTTTCAATTAAAATACCCAATTAAACTTTTGATTAGTTTTAATATTTTCTATGCAAGCAAAAAATAAGCTTTAGTTAAAACAAAATTTTTAATCATTCTAATTTTGACGTGTGTTAAAAAAAAAACAATATTAAAATAAAAACAATCATATTAATTTTTTTCCTCATTTCTCAACAAGGAAATAATAATAAGAAAGGCAAGCTCATGGACCAAATATGGATGTTAAGTTAATACATTGGTTTTATGCGCGGTTCGATGCAAATCCAATCAGAAAATACACACACATAATTCAAAGAAAAGTTACGATATTCGGCATTTACACTTACGCAAGACTATCAAACACTGAATACAGCCATTGTACATTTTGCACCATTCGAACCTGAGAAACCATAAGATACATGAGTTTAGTTTTTGAAACAATAGGCAAATGTTTCCCTTTTTACATTTTTTATAGATACATATGTAAATAATATAATTTTTTATATTTTTATTTTATTAAATTTTTTTCTATATGTCAATTACCATTTTAATTGAATCTTTAAAAAATTTTAATTAGTTTTTTAATTAAATCGTTAGAAATATTTTAAGTAATTTTTTAACTGAATCTTTAAAAATATTTTAATCAATCAATTTTAATTGGATATTTAAAAAACATCAGTTAAATTTTTAGTTAATGTAATATTTTTTTAATTGAAAAAATCAAAAAATTTTTCTATTAAAACGAATAATTTCCGTGGTTGGTTGAAAACTAGTTAAAATTTTAATTGAATCTTTGTTTTTTTAATTGAGTATTGTTTTTACTTTTTTATGTGCAAAATAAAGTTTAAGTTATCCAGCTCAGAAAATGTCTCTCTCGATTTTGCTGATTTTTAGTACCAATATGTTTCTGTTACACCAATCCGAGACCAGGCCTATAATTATTTTGGGCGCTTCGGAAAACCAATGTCACGTACAGACAGACGGATGGGTATCACTTATTCGTCTTTCCTATGCAAAAGGATGCAGAATATATATAAATATACTTTAAGGGTCTCATATTAATATTGTGGAAATTACACATGAAATGACAAAATCATATACATATACCCTTTACCATTTTTGTAATTTTTTTTGGTATATAAAAGTAATCTACTAAAATTAAATTTTTCCTTTTCCCTATCATTTAAAAATACTTTATGTTTTTAAAAGCAAAAGATTAGTATAGGATATCAGAAAAATCTAAAAGAATGATTCCAGTGCCTCATTTCTGTAAAGAATGTGAAATATTGCCAAATTAGCAGATTGTCTAGAGTTTATATAACACCCTTGCAATTACAAATTTATATAATGCATAACATATTACAGTGATAGTTATTGTGCCAAACAAGAACTTGGTCAAAATATTTATATCACTAAATTTGATGGCCGAAATTATTTTAGAAAGAAACTTCGCCGTTTTTCACATTTATGTTTTTGTGAGGATCTGACTACTTTTTGAAAGGTTTTCCTAAACTTAACTTAACTTAACTTTTAAACTTAAAGTTTCTAGTCTGTTATAGTTCAACTCATAAGAGTTACATACAATAATGGGTTAGATTGTGAAATGTTCACCATTGTGCCATAACAAAGACCGTGTAATGTACTTGATTTTTTTTGAATTATCTGTTTAAAAATATGTAAAATATAGTGTAAATTTTAGTAGGAGTGACCCGCTCCTTTATATGAAGTCTGATTAGTTGAACTTCTTTTGAAACCGCAAAACTAAATGCTAACATAAGTGCCTGCAAAGCTTCAATAAAGTAGCCTGTAATTTAAATTTTTCTAGTTGATAACTTGCTTAAGTCAATCTTTTTTGCAAAATGTCAGTTCTTTTAGCAATCGGTGCTTTCGGACTTTTCCTGTTCACAACTCACCTATTAACTTAAAATCTTAATTTCGAGTTAAATGTGCGTGTCCATTCCCCCCGGTTATAACTCCAGGATTTTAGAACTTTCTTGATAATGTCTGATTTAGATTTATTTATGTATCGCATTTAAGCTCTCTCGTGCAAATTCTAGGTTTAAATATTATGGCCGTTACACCCACTCTCCATCACCTTTTAAACTCGATATTTTGTTGTCCATTTTTTTAAATGAAACCCATCCAATTTGTAGCGTAAAGTTTCGCTTACACAGAAAAATCACAGTTGAAGAGCCACGTAAGCGTTCAGGTCCTGTACAGTGCCATAATTGCCAAAAATACGGCCATACAAAAGTTTACTGCAATTTACCTACAAATTGTATTATATGTTGTGAATTGCATGGTACTGCTAGCTGCACTAAGCCAAAAGATCAAGCAAAAAAAAGTAGTAATTGTGGAATTAATCACACCGCTAACTATAGAGGATGCCCTGTATATCGTTTCGTTAAATAGGCAATAGGTGAAAAACCAAAAATAGATACAGCTCAACCAGTAAATGCGTACTCCGCCACTTTTGCTTAAATGAGCCAACCAGTTACTTCACATGTATTGCATGCCGATGCTGCTAATGTCAGTTCTATTCACACACAAAATGTTTCACCGCCAAATAATTCATTGAATGCAAACTCAATCTTTAACTTTAGTCGCCTTGAGGCTACTATTGAGAATCTGGTGCTAACTATAAACAACTTTACAACAAATACGACGAGCATGATGCAAGAAGTGCTGCGAATGCAGAATACACTGCTTCAAGCATTAGTTAACAAATCATGAACACGTTGAAAATATGTTTCTGGGACGCAAACGGCATTCGCCAACATAAAAATGAACTTGAGCACTTTCTCATGGAAAAAAATATTAATATAATGTTGGTCTCTGAGACTCATTTGACTTCAAGGAGCTTATTTAAAATAAATGAATACACTCTATATGATTCAAAGGACCCAAGGGGGAGTGCATGCGGTGGGTAAGCAATTCTAATCAAGTCAAGACTCAAACACTATGTCCTTGATAACATTTGTGAAGAACATCTACAAGTCGAAATATTTTTTACAAATTTCGTGACATCATAAATTTATTCCCCTCCCAGATTCGTATTAAATGAGGATCAATATGAGGATTTCTACAAATCTCTTGGCCCTTGCTTCATATCAGCTGGCAACTATATTGCAAAACATGCTTTCACGTCCTCTCACACCCAGAGGTTCAGCGTTGTTCAACACAATTTCAAAAATGGGCTTGGACGTCATTTGGAGTGGGGAGCTCACTTACTGACCTACGGATATACAAAAAATTCCGGTTGTTATAGATTTTGGATTCATTAAAAATATCTCTAGGAATTTAATCCATGTTGAAGCTTCTATAGACCTCTCCTCCGATCACTTTCGCACGATTGTTACAATTTGTATCCCAACAAGAAGTGACTTAAATCACCCATATGTAATTGGCTGGGGTTTATAAAAAACCTCAGTAGTCATTGTACGGATAACATTACGCTAAGAACATCCAAAGATATTGACTTTAACATTGCCAATAGTATCAAAAATATATAACAGGCTGCTGAACATACCACTACTTCCCATCCGCAGACTGGAGCTTATACAATTTATTCACTAAACGACTCCAAGAACTGCTTGCATTTGAAAAAACTGCATCCATTTATAACTATCTGAAAAGTCTTGATATCATACCAGCATCTAATTATTCTTTGTGGCACGCTGCCAAAAAAATTTAAACACCCGTTGAGTTTAAACCACCTCTGCGCACTTCTACCGGAGTTTGGGCCAGGAGTGATATTGAAAAAGGTAACTTGTTTGCAAATCATTTAAAATCCGTATTTACCCCAAACACATGTAGTGGTGTTGTTGATTTCCCGAGTGTAGTTGCGCTACCCCCTCGACCCATAAAGTTTAAAATGTGTAATGTACAAAATCTAATTGCTGAACTCAACCCGAACAAAGCACCGGGTATTGATGGAATTAGTTACCAAATGCTAATAAAATTGCCTCGTATTGCATTTAGAATCATGTTATTAATTTTTAATGCCATTTTACGACTAGAGTATTATCCCCACAGCTGGAAGCTTGCCAAAGTTAAAATGATTTCAAAGCCAGGCAAAGATCTTACCAAGGCAGAATCATACAGGCCAATAAGTCTGCTATCAACAATGTCAAAACTTTTCGAAAAACTGCTCATGTCCAAATTGTCCCCAATTCTAATTAGTAGTGGGTGCATCCCAGACCATCAGTTTGGTTTTAGAAGTCAGCATAGCACCATTGAACAAACGCATAGCTTGGTTCAATGTATAAGAAGAACATTTGAAGAAAAGAAGTACTGTTCTGCACTATTTATTGACGTTTCGCAGGCATTTGAAAAAGTGTGGCATGAAGGCATAATTTTAAAATTAAAATTATATCTACCAATAAATTTAGTGAATTTATTAGAAAGTTACATTACTACCCGGAAGTTCACGGTTGTGGAAGGAGAATTCATGAGTGTGCCCGAATCTATATCGTCCGGTGTGCCACAGGGGAGCATACTGGGGCCAGTTTTGTATTTGATTTACACTTGTGATATGCCATTGAGCAGTAATATCCATACATCTACGTTTGCCGATGATACAGCCTGCCTAAGTATGCATGAAAATCCTCATGAGGCTTCCCGATATCTACAAGAACATATTAAACAACTGGAACTATGGTTAAAATTATGGAGAATTAAGGTAAACGAGCAAAAGTGTGTTCATTCGAATCAACAATCAAGTTGTTCCTCAGCATTCACATATAAAATACCTTGGTATACACCTTGATCGACGACTTACATGGAAACACCATATTGACTCAAAGCTAGTACAAATGAAACTTAAACTAACTCAGATATATTGGCTGATTGGTAGAAATTCAATACTCAGCCTAGCCTGCAAACTTTTATTATACAAGTCGCTTTTGAAGCCAATATGGTGCTACGGAATTCAGTTGTGGGGCACTTCTTCAGCTTCTAACGTAGAGAGAATCCAACGAAGGCAAAACAAAATCTTACGTTTGATAACATCGGCTCCATGGTACATCAAAAACTCAAATATACATGGTGATTTGAATATGCCACAAGTGATTGAAGAAATAGCAAAATACGCAGGCAAATATATAACAAAACTCGAGTCACATCCAAATCCGCTTGCTTGTAACATCTTGAATTTTACTGGCCACATCCGCTTGAAAAAGAAGGACACAAGGGCTCTTATACTAAACACTCCAGATGGGACTGCTTGAAAATATTTTTTTTTCTCTTTTTTTTTGATTATCAATACATATGTATTATTTATAACTATCACGAAGTTTATGTCCGACAGTGGTCGGGCCTAATACTTATATTTTAGATTTAAGATTTGAATACTTATTGTTAGTTCATAATTGAAGATACAATAAATAAATAAATGTATTTAAAAAAAATTAAAAAAAAAAATATAAAAAAAATAGAAAGCAAAGCAAAACTATTAATTCGCTGTTGGTTTTTCGAAAACAAGCCTTTTTGAACGTGTATTTCGTTGATAAGCAACATTTAAAAATTAGTTTTTATAAAATAACACTAGTTTACCTTGAAAATGTACATATGATGAGTAGTGAATTTCTTTCGCTGAATTCGATAATCAAAGCTAAATTTTGTTTTATGAAACAGTTTTTGAGATATTGTAATTTTTCATGAACATAAGTCAGACGTTTTTTTTAACGATTTGTACTTTTCTGTCGGCATAGAATCACTGTAAAACATGATTTTTTTGATAATTTGCCCTATTTTCATCGATATCTTTTGAACCGCTTTACCAATTAATGAACCGATTATACATATTTATTCATCATCTCATTACCTTGCATTTGAATACGACACAATTGGTCATTTCTAGCTCGAGATATGATTGGTCAAGTGAAAAAAAGTCGATCGAATTAAAAAATTACAATATCTCAAAAATAGTTCCATAAAAAAAATTAACCTTGATTTTTGAATTCATCGGAAGAAAATACATAAGGAAATGTAAATACCATAAAATTTACATGAAAAAATTTTAATTTTCGTAAACTAGTGTAAAGCCCTTATGATACTTCATCTTTTTTTCATTGAATTGATAGAAAGACACAATGAATTTAAGAAAGAACTAATTATATAAAAGAGAAAAAATATGATTAAATGTAAAATAATACACATTATCTTTTTTATACTTAAAAACTTACGGAAAGTTTCGGGAATGACCTGCAAAGTTAGCTTATTCTCATATTTTTTTTAATTCAATATTACTAAGGGCTAAGAAATCAGTGCAAGTTAATCTCTATTTTTGGTTAAAAAATGTGCTTAAACTAGCAAACCTATAAATCCACACAGACTTTAAACCGTCATTAAAGGCATACAATTTGGTTACTTACATACCATATGTCTTGTATTTAAATAGCAATCAACTTTTTCCAAGCCTCTTCTTTTTCTTTAGATCCCGTTCGTTCGTTTTCATACACTCTATTGTTCCTTTATATGTACTACTCTAATTCGTCAAGCATAGATTAAATAATTTCAAAGAATTATTAGTCTGATGCAAAAACCTGGTTTTTTGACATTTATTCTAGTGCTCCCACATTATTATTTTTTAAGCTACATATACGGTATGGTTTGAGTTTACACCACATATAAATTTGAGTTTAGTTTAACTAAACCAGCATTTAAACTTTCAGTAATTTATTAACCCTAAAGCTTATTTCAGAAAAACGAGAGAGATAAATAACTTTAACACAAAATGCTTACTGGGCTCACACAAAAAATATATTTGAAGTATGTCACCAACACATGCATATTTACTAAAAATAAATACACATGTACGTGACGTGGGAGAAAATTAATACTTACTTTATTATCCATCCATCAATTTCCAAGTACATACTTTAAACATAAGCTTCAATATCTCAAACACCATCACCAACAGCAGCCCTAGCATCCTTATCGTAATCATCATTTTCATTGTCTTTATCGTTCTTGGCATCTAGAACATTTCCAGCAAAACCATTATTATGAATGTTGATTGTGTGCCTGCCTGACTGCCTGTCAACTCATACTTCAGTGAATCTTCTTTCAACATCAAATGTCAACACATCAATTGACTAGGGAGCCAAGATGACAACTTAAATTAGTTCAAAATGGAAAACTTAGGCAAATGCACTAAAAGCCTATAAATTAACATAGAGATTTTCTGATATTATTTTTCAATAAATTCTGTGTGAAAGGATGTCTATTTCTGTGTGCGTAAAGAATGCAACAAAATACGCAATAGCATGGGAAACATGAAGTAATTGAGTTTATTTTAGACTCCCAAATGGAAGAATGATTTAGTTCAAAGAGATCCATTAGCTTCTCCAATGTTAAATCTGTGTTAAGTAAATGATAACTTGATCTCTTATTTTATTAAATTAGAAAGTGTTTTAAGGAGTGTGAGCTAATATACATATGTATGCACATACATATGAATATTTTCTAATTTTTAAACTTTAAAGGAAAATGCAATTTCGAGTATATTTTAAGCATAACTTCTTAAAGTATAAAGAATTTTTATTTTCCCTATTTAGCATGAAATTTTTGAAAGTTATTCCTGAAAGAGAACATGCAAGTGTTTATATATCGTCACCTAAAATCCAAAAGGCCGTAACAACCAAAAAATTCAAAATATACTCTTTGATTGATTTTTCACATCTGTTTAAAAATACCGATTTTATTCATTAAAGCAAAATGGCCGTAATGTATAATTTAATTTAAAATATAAAATAAATTTGAAGGAAATTGGCGCTTTACGTTCAGTTACTGAGTTTTAATTAAAATTTTTGAAAGATAGAACGCTTCCTTACTCACCACAAAAATAACTGAATTTGGTTCAGAGTTTTAATTAAATTAATAAAAAGTGTAAAAATAAAATAAACCGAATGAAAGGAAAACAATACACGGGACTAACAATCTTTTCGATTTTGTTCACCAGAAAGGAACGTTATCAGGGAAATGAAATTGAACTTTTCCTTTAATTTATTTTCTAGTTCTGACTGTTCTTTAGCGATAAATTTCATTTCTATCTCCATTTACAAAAAATTAATAAGAACTCATTATAAGCTGTCAACGAAAGACCATAGGTTTAAAACATAACTGTGCTGAAAGCATAATAAGCAACATGGCACAATCCTTCGTTCCTTCGGCACAAAAATCTTGAGTAATGATCTTCCTAAAACATGAAATATGTTCAACTGAATAAAAAATTATTTTTGGTTATTTTTTAGGAAAAAAATTTTTTCGATTTCTAACCCTAGAGCAATAACTTATATCTTTCTGTATTTAATACTATCCCAGCAAAAAATTACACATTACCATCAGAACTACTTGTCATATAATGATTTACTTTTCTTTTTCGCTTACAAATCTCATTACCTAAAATTTAAACAAATTATGTGTAAGTTGCTTAATGAGGAGAATGATTTTTTTAGATTAAATAAATTACGTGAACAAGTTGCCAAATAAAAAGGAAGTTCTTCTCAAGAATCGATTATTTTAGTCTCACGCATTGTTAAAATCATTAAGTTGGTAATCCAGTAGGGAAGTGCTTTCACCATAAATGCTTAATTCCAAACCCGATTACCTTTTTTGAAATTCTTGCTAGGATTTTATTTATTTCTTAAAAGTAGAATATATTTAATTAACGAAGAAATAATTAGTTTTATATACTAGAAACCGTTTTTAGCTTTCCAGGTCTGCAACTATATCTTTTATTTTTCTAATTTTTATGTCAAACTATTTCCTTCTAAAACATTAAGTAAAAATAATTTATAAGTAAAAAGAAAAAAATTATTTAACTTAGTTACTTTTATACACGTTAACATTTCATTTTCCAACCCTGGAATCATCCACTTAGATTTTCCAGATTTCATCTACCAATCTTTTAGTTCTTAAATAATATATACATATATACATATAAGGTATGTTAAGTGAGTAAAGCAAAAAGGAAATTTAAAAAATTGTTTTATAGTTCCAAGTTTGCATCTCTGGAGCTGTGGGTTTAATTATTCTAATTTGCTGCACCAAACTTTTCTTTCAAAAGCATAAAACTATTTAATTTATTAAGAAAAAGAACCAAAAAATAATTAGACCTAGTTACTTTTATATAACACAAAAAAAATATGAGTTCCCTAACCCTGGAATCATAATTTTCAATATTTCTTATTTCTTGCACCAATCTGTTTTTTTAAATATAATATTTGTTGAATTTACAGAGAAAAAAGGAAAATTAGTTTTAGTAGGTTACTTTATTAAAGTTAAAGTTAAAGTTTTCCAACCCTGAAAACATCTCTTTAATTTTTTTAATTTTTTTTATTTTTAATACCAATTTTATTGGTACTGAATATAAAATAAACCTAGCCCATAAAATCTGCGTTCATTTTTTTACGGATTTAAAAATAACATACTAAAATGTCCCTAGCACAAATATTTGTTATGTATTTTCTACTTTTAGGCTATAGCTAAAAAAAAAAACAAAAACAAAACTTACATTAATTTCTTCAGTTTTCCTATACCGGAACTTCAGTTTAACAATACGTAAATCTGCAGCCGTATCTCGTAATCTCGATCAATAAAATGCTAAAAAATTTTGGTCAAATATTTTAGCAATGACGCTAAATCTGTATTCTGTAAGTCTAATTGCTTAGCTAAAATTTACTATTTTCGCCGCAGCTAATTTGCTATCTCCATACTATTTCTTTCTTTCTACTTTGATGAACTGCTGCGAGAAAGAGACAAACACAATGTATTCCTTTTTGATAATTCAATATGGTGTTTTCTTACTATATAGTTTGTTTTCCTTAAAAATTCTTAACACTTTTCTTCAATGAGTTTTTAAAATATTTTCTAAAATCTTAATTTTAAAAAGTTATTTTAAAAGCTCTACTCTAAATTTATTTATTTTTTGCCAAATATGTATTTGAGTAGCGCTTGTGGATAACACAGCTTTACAAATTTTTAATTTGGAAAAATACCAAGAACGCCACATGTCTAGATAAGTTAATTGGGACCTCCTGAACACGAATATCGCTGTTATTTTTTTTTCCTAAGTACCGTTTTTTAGATAACGGTACTTTTGTGTTTTTCGGTGCATGGTCCCACTCAAACCCTTGTGGAGCCCAACCAAAAAGTCCGATCAAAATAAATGGCATATCGTTGGAAAGCTACTTGCATGTATTTTCCGTCGATATGCTGGAAATTTCTATCTGACATGAAATGGCTGAGTTATGGCACCTCAAAGTTCAAAATTTGCCTATTTTTTACGTTTGTTTCAAAATTTTTCATTTTTATTTCGTTTTTTTTCTACGTTATAGTAAAGATCTGGAATGTTTTATTTTTTTACCAAATAGTTTATTTAATTACCAACATTTTAAGCGTAATTTAAAAAAAAATTGGTGAAAAATAAAGTTTTTATTAAGGATTTTGTGGAACGACAATATTTTCATTTTCATTGCTCACACACTATATTCGGCGTTCGGCGTTTATCCAGTTGTTAGCTCGGTGACGCTGCCAGTGCCGCACTCAGTATCGTGCCCCAAACCGCAGCTGATTGAAGCGGGTCCCACAGAAATACGAAAAAGAACAATAAAAAATGATTCATCAGATGAGTGCAGTGAACCAGAAATGCAATCAAATAAGAAACCCCATTTACTTACTCAGGCCGAGCTTAATGATTTGTGCCGAGATTTGTATTTGACGAAATCGAAATCTGAATTACTTGCATCACGATTGCAACAGTGGGGATATTGTGCTCCTGAGACACGTGTTACATATTACCGTGATCGCAGCAAAGAACTTGCACTTTTGTTCGCAAAAACGGCAAACTTTTGTTTTTGTGCCAACATATGTGGTCTTTTCTATGCTCTCCAACAAAATTATGACCCAGAGGAATGGCGTCTTTTTCTGGATGGAGGCAAGGATAGTTTGAAGGCAGTCTTGCTTCATAAAGGGAATACGAAACCATCAATTCCAATCGGATATGGAAAATACATAAAGGAAACATATGAAGCAATTAAAGAACTTCTTGATCTCATACATTATGACCAACATCAATGGAAAGTTTGCTCTGATTTTAAATTAGTTGCCATACTATCTGGATTGCAAGGGGGCAATACGAAGTATCCCTGCTTTCTATGTCTATGGGACAGCCGTGACCGTCAGAATCACTACACCCGAAAAGTTTGGCCTGAGCGAAGTGAACGTACGCACGGAGAGTACAATATCAAAAATGACCCACTCATTCCTCAGGAGAAGATAATACTTCCTCCACTACATATTAAGCTTGGGTTATTTACAAATATTGTGAAAAAGTTGCCAAAAGACGGTCTTGCCATGAATTACCTTAAACAAAAATTTCCGAGAGCCACAGCGAGCAAAATTGAAGCAGGTATATTTGATGGACCTCAAATTCGGGCTCTGTATGGTGACCAAGCATTTAATGAGTGTTTAGGTCCAGCTCATTTGGAGGCATGGGAAGCATTCCAAGACATCGTTCACAACTTTTTGGGAAATTACAGAAGTCCTGATTACGCTGAGAAGATCGATATATTACTGCAAAAATTCAATGCCATTGGTAAGCGTTGAGTGAAAGCATGTATATCCATGTTATCATTTGAAAATTTATTCTTTTTAACTTTTAGGTTCAAATATGACACCTAAATTACACTTCTTATTCAGTCATTTGGATATTTTCCCCACGAACTTGGGCTCCGAAAGTGATGAACAAGGTGAAAGATTTCACCAGGAAATGGAAGAAATCGAGAGACGTTACAAAGGCTGGTGGGATGAACAAATGATGGCGGACTATTGTTGGTTCCTCATTCGCGAAGATCCATCAAAAAAAAAACGCAAAAGTTCAAGTCGCTCGACATTTTAATTTAAATTTTTACTGTTGGACGCCGAATATAGTGTGTGAGCAATGAAAATGAAAATATTGTCGTTCCACAAAATCCTTAATAAAAACTTTATTTTTCACCAATTTTTTTTTAAATTACGCTTAAAATGTTGGTAATTAAATAAACTATTTGGTAAAAAAATAAAACATTCCAGATCTTTACTATAACGTAGAAAAAAAACGAAATAAAAATGAAAAATTTTGAAACAAACGTAAAAAATAGGCAAATTTTGAACTTTGAGGTGCCATAACTCAGCCATTTCATGTCAGATAGAAATTTCCAGCATATCGACGGAAAATACATGCAAGTAGCTTTCCAACGATATGCCATTTATTTTGATCGGACTTTTTGGTTGGGCTCCACAAGGGTTTGAGTGGGACCATGCACCGAAAAACACAAAAGTACCGTTATCTAAAAAACGGTACTTAGGAAAAAAAAATAACAGCGATATTCGTGTTCAGGAGGTCCCAATTAACTTATCTAGACATGTGGCGTTCTTGGTATTTTTGGCTGTAAACTAGTGTAATTTACACGTATATTTTTTTATGACACAACCAAAGTGGAATTTTTGGTTGATAGTAAATGTGGTATTTTTTATCATAAAAGGCCGTCAATTAGTCAGGGTCTGCAAAATCTAGTTGTTAGAGTTAAACACGGATCTAGTGGAATTATGGTGTGGGGTTGTATGGTGGCTGCAGATGTAGGTCAGAAGGAGTTTATTGAATCTTCAATGGATAATTGGGCATATTTATAAACTTAAAAAACAAATTTAAAGCTGAGTGTGGAAAAACTTGATTTGTCATATACATTTTGGTACCAACAGGACAACGACGAAATCACACAACGTCGTTCTTTACACTATTACTATTGTACAATGCTCCTAAGCAGCTTAAAACGGCCCCAATCATTTGATCCCAATCACACTGAGCACCTCTAGAATTTTTAGACAAAAAAAATCGCCAGCCTGTCATAATAAGTAATGAAGCTCTTCAAAATGTTATGCATAAAGAGTGGGCCAAAATCACAACTGAAGAAGCACAAAAGTTGATAAATTCCTTGTGAAATAGACTAAGGGGCTGTCCATATATTACGTAGCGCTCTACGGGTGAGAGGGGATTCGAGTTTTGTTACGATTTGTTATGAAGGGTGGGGAGGGGGTTATTGAAAATGTTAAGTAACAGAAAAAATTACTAATTTCGTACAAAAATAGGTATGTTTTTCTCATTTATTTATTTAATTGATCATACGTGTTACGTATTAGTGATGTAACGAATGTTAAATTTTGATATTCGCGAATACGAATATTAAATGTGAAATTTATAGCCATAAAATTGGTGTCCTGTTTACGCCTGCAAAATGAAATATGAAAAAAATTTTATGAAAAAGAACTTCATACTCTATTAGTGTACTTTAAAATTAATAAAAACTACCCAAAATTTTACTGATGACCATTAAATAGCATTTGAAAATGTTAAAAAGCACAAATTTCTACAAAAAATTTAATGAAAATTTATTTTTAGCCATTTATTTAAATTTCGTTTAGAATTTATGCATTTATTTATTTATTTTTCATAAAAATTTGAATACGAATATTCGTGCATCACTAGTATTGTATGTATTCATATGAATATATAAAAGAATTTTAAAATTATAAAAGTTTTTATGGGAAATAACTTCATACCCCTGTACGCGTACATTAAAGTTTATGAGAGCTATCGAAAATTGTAACTAATAACATTTGAAAATTATACAAAATTGTTATAATAAATTAAATAAGTTACAGTCAAATTGGTTGCATGGTTCTCAACTCATCATCTTTATCCATTTACATTTTTAAATATTCTTAATTTATGTACATAAAACTTCTTTCCATATCAAACTACAACATATATGTATTAACATTAAATCCACCATATATATAGAAGGAAATAGTATTTGCACAAGTTTACGAAAACATCTTGCAATTCCCATGGAAAAAGTTTCCTTTCAAAATATATTTTCTTCCACATATGTGCATGACAATATGCAATTACCAAATTTTAAAATTTTTGTTGGTAAACTTGAGGCTACCATATTAAAGTCTGAGAGATGTGTTAATGGAAACTTCATAGACCTATTTTCATAAGGATATTAATTTAATTTTTTGTACAACCGAACAAGAAAAAATATTAAGAAAACAACAGTGTCTACGAGCTAGATTGTGTTCCCCTCTAATTTTAAAGTATTTTTAAGGAATATTTTTTTAAATGAGCAAATATTATCTGTTGAAAATTTAATGTTTCAGAAAGGACAAAAGTTAAGAAAAGAAATATTACATATCTTTGGTAATGGGCATCATTTTGAGTAATTTGATCTCCCTCCCGCCCCTAAGTGAAGTATTTAAGGCAGCGTAGATTTCCTACAAATTATTAAATTACGGATTCCTGTGAAAAATTTGTATCTCTTATTTCTTAAATTGCAACTGAACGCAGACTTTTTGGTTGCAATATTCATGTACCTTCAATATTAAATTGCGCTATATGAAAATTGGTAAAATAAATGTACATTTTGTTATTGGTTTTTGTAAATGTTGTTTGTATGGTCTAAGAAAGATTTGTGTGAAAATAAATTTAATCTCAATTAAACGTTTACGTTTTATTTTCAAATCACTTGAAATATTATTAAGGTGAACACAGATTTTATGGTCCATGAGTGTATATCACACAAAAAATAGTTCCAGCTAGTTATTTTTATATGGCAAAGTAAATTTTAAGCTTTCCAGCTCTGAAACTGTCTGATGGATTTTACTGATTTGCCAATACCAATATATTTCGGACTATTTTTGACACATCTATCTTTTCTGGGAGCTTCGGGAAACTGATTTCACTTAAAGACAGACGGACACACGGATAGACGGACAGACCGACATCGCTTATTCCTCTTAGCTATGCATAAGGATCCAGAATATATATACTTTATGGATCGCATATGACTATTGTGGAAATTATACACGGAATAACAAACCCATATAGCTACCCTTTACCATTTTTTGTGAAGGGTATAAAAAGTTGTAAAATTTTCTATGATCGTGAATTTTTTACATTTAATAAATGAAGTCTTAATAATATATAAATAATCTAAATTAATTTAATGAACCAAATAAAAAAGTTGTTGGTTCTTGTATAGAAAATTGTACTGATATTGTTTAAAATAAATATAATTTAACCAAATAACAAAAAAGATATAAATAAAAATTATCATTTATATTACTGTATCTAAAATACATATCATAAAATTTATGTTAAAACATGAAATGTAACGATTAATTGGCAATCCATTGTGAATTATTGAATTTATATTTAACGCCTAACTTTCGAAGTTTGTAAATGTAGTAAAAAAATGTACTTGTAAAATCAAGAAGAAAAAAGAGCAAAGACACTTAGAAAGAAACTGGCAAGCGGTGAGCATCTCCTCTTGTACAATAAATCTCTGAATTTAAACTCAAACCACCCTTTTTATTTTCAAACTCCCTTGTAATATATCCACACCTTGAGAAATTATAAGGCATTTAAATAGGGAAAGGATTTCTGGGTTTCTTATCAAATCGCACTTTTGCCTAGGTGCTGACTATCTAAGCGACCACTGGTCCACATCCAACTCCTAGGTAAATCTACCCCCTAAAGGAACTCCGGAGCCTCAAAAGCAACCTATTCAGATATGTATATTGAAAAAGTTTATTCAAAATTTGAAGCTTTTAGATAAAGAAATTATCAATTAAACTAACAAATTGTAATAAATTAAATTCTTAAAGCTAAATTTATAGATAACGAAAATTTATCGGGTATGTTGTGTATTCCACACAAAATTAAATCGTTCGGAATTGCCATTGCATTGCTGTTATACATTTACATTTCCAACAACAATCCTATGAAAATTCCGCTAGTTTTAATTTCACGTGGAATACAAAACATACCCATATGTGATGATCTCTTTCATCTTTCTTTCAAATCAAAAGTTCTGAGAAAAAAGGGTTCATTGCATAATTGCAATGATTATATTTGTTCAAATAACAAGCCATGTTTTCTTGTTTTAATTTGTATTTGGAAACACAATTTTAAATAAAATTCTCACATTAAATGAAAATTTCGAAAAGTAATCTCACTTAAGTAATAAGATATAATCAATCCATGACATTCCATATAAAATTAATTAAATTTTGATGCATAAGTAAGCACAACTTTTCTTTTAATGGCTATGTTCCTACAAACTTTCTTAATAACTTTGAAAAAATATAAATACAAAAAGAACTATTTTTACTTTTCTAATCGAAAATGACACAAACAAACCCCAAATTAGAGTAATCAGGAAAATTTTACTGATAAATATTGAAAATAACATGACACTCCTGCCAAGTCAGCCCAACGAAAATAAACTATTTAGTGAGAAACTAAAAATATTCATCCAGCCACTACTTTCTTTCAATTTATTCGTATATATTTATTTACCACAATTGTACTCAGTTTTCAAACTATTCCAAATAATTATTAGAGAAAAACGAAAGCCATACCTCTTCTCATTCCCTCAACCAGCATCGCCTTCCACTTCATTGTCATTCTGAGTAAGGGGTAATAGAAATAGAAGATAACTGTGGAAAAGAAAGTTTAACTGCTTGTATAATGACAACTAATTTCAAGAGTAATAAGAAACTAAATGAGGTAAGCAGAGGAAGGACTAAGTAGTCCACGCAAAATGCTTGAAGTAATAGAAAGCAATTTTATATGGAAATACTTGAAAGAAAGTTTCTGGTGACATAAAAGTTGCCAACTCATTAACATAAGAATTACAGCAACTATTAAGAAAGAAAGGAATATAAAGAATAAAAATAGCTTCAAAGTTAAGGCAAAAACAAAGAACGTCTTAGCGGCTGGGAGAAAAAGAAGTTAAACAAATATCAACGTACGTGTTTCTACATAAACTACAATTTGTTATGTTAACTTCCGTTCCCGTTGATGCACTTAATAAGCAAAATGCTGGTTCTTTAACTTACGCATACACACACATTCTCACCTAAATAAAATTACATTAAGCTAAATTCGCAGAGGAAGAGAGAGTGATAGAGAAAAAACAAATTACCAACTGTTGTTGAACATCAAGAGTTTGAACAACAATTTACGACAGTTTTCTACTGGCGTTATTACACATGCTAGTACAAAAGGAAGAAAAAAACAAACAAAAAATCTGTTACGAATCAAAAACATTGCCAGAAGCAAAAATTTTCTATTGGAAAAAACTGTAGGCTCAAATTACAAAACAAAAAAAATACAACAGCAACAGAACGAGAAACTTCTAAATGAAAATGTCAACAAGAATTAAGCAGGAAAAACTTTTATGTTGAAACTTTTCTGAAACATTATTTTCTTCTTTTTAATTCATGCCAATTTTCTCTGTGTGATACACATTCAAATATCTGCAACAGTTAGCAGGAAGAAAAAATTGGATTAAGCACATAATACAATTTAATGCTAAATTATAGCACAAACCAATGTACAAGTGAGTATACCCTTCCAACATTTGGAAGTTTCTTTCATCGTCCATCGTCAAAGGCGTTACGTCTTACTCACTTCAAGACGTAAAGTGGAAGATAGTTTGAATTTCACAATAACAATTTACATTGCAGTCGTCTTTTAATCATCCAGACAACGTTTGGAAGATAGTTTTTTGTTTACAACACCAGCCGAAAATGACATTTGTCGTTATGGATATAATAAACAAAAACAATACTATGCACTTCTGGTTAAGTTGCAGTGACCGCGAAATAAAATTAAAAAAAAAATAAAAGAATGGAAAAAAGAAGTTTTCGATATCGTCGAGATTAGTCTTTTTTTTGTCTTTTGCTTTGGTCGGTCAGTGGTAAAGTGTGACATTGTTTTGTTATTGTTGTAGTTTTTACATACAGGCATGTTCTGTAAATCACAAGGTTTCAAATCACTTTGTGCTTTTAAAATCACAATTGTGATTTGATGGTGTTCTGAAAATCACAAAAGTTTTAACTTTTCGGTGTGATTTTAGCCTTTCAAAAACCACAAGAAAACAGGTGATGTTTTGTTTTGTAAATGCAAAAATCACAAATGCAAATCACAAAGCAAATAACAAAATTTCTTGCAAAAAAAGGGTCTTTAATTTTTTCATAATTTTATAAATTCTTTCATAGAAAATTACTCATTTTACTTTAAAAACAATAAAAAAAGATATTAAGTTATTCAATTAATTAATTTGTTTCGAATTTCAAGATAAAGTGATTGAAAAAATAACCAAGTGATTTCAAATCGGCAGACATTTAGCTGACCGGTTTAAAATCACAAAAATTCAAAAAGTTTTGTGTGCAGAACACCTTTCTTGTGATTTCAAATCAGTTTCACAAAAAGTGATTTTCAGAACATGCCTAATAATTGTTAATTTGATAACTATCCCATAGTCAATATCTGTAAAGGTCAAAAAAAAAATCAAAAGCAAAAGAGAGTCAAATAAAATAATAAAAAGTAACGCATAAGTGACTTCTTGAGGTAACGCAGAAGTGTCTTCTTGAAGTTAATTCCGGGGGTACAACTTCTCAATACAGAAGACGCTTCTACGATGAGTAAATGCTATCGCAGACGATGAGTAAATGCTATCGCAGACGATGAGTTTCAACTTCTTAGCGTCACTTCTGAGTAACTTCCGCGAAAGAAAATGTTGGCAGTGTATGTGTATGTAAATAGTTATGCATGCATTATGCTATTAATTTTATCGTGTTTTGAATTGTTTCTATATGTTGGAATATAGAAATACGTATCCCATTATTACAACAGACCCTACTTTAAAATTGATAAAATGTAATAACGCAATAGTTTTGGACTTTTATAAAAAAGAACATATAAGTAGATAATAGGCAAAAATTGAAATTTTTTTTGTTCTGCAGCAACTGCTCATGGATTACCTAAGGTACATAAGGAAGGCATGTCAATACGACCTATAGTGTCATCTTTCCAAGTTATGTGTTATCAATTAAGTAAATTTGTGGGCAATATTCTTAAAAACATAGTTTCTGAGAAATATAATGTAAAAAATTCATTGGAGTTGAAGGAAAAAATTAAAAACGTAAAACTTGATAATAGCGACTTATTAGTGTCTTATGATGTAGTTTCTGTATTCATCAACATTCCGGTTCGCACAGCGATAAATACGATAATAGACAAATGGAATATAATAAAAACAAAAACAACACTTCTACCCACGCTCACAATTTTTAGACATATTAAAGTTCTGTCTATACGAAAACAATTATTTTATTTACAATAAAAAAGTTTACAACCAAGTCTTTGGCATGCCCATGGGAAATACTCTCTCTCCAACAATTGCCGATATTGTTTTGGATAACTTACTTGACGTAGCACTGACTGAACTATTGAATAAAAACATTAATATCAATGACATAGCCAAATATGTAAATGATATTCTAGCAATAATCAACATAAACGACAAGGATGAGATATTTCATTCTCTCAACGGATATCATTCAAAAATCAATTTTACTATAGAAATTGAGACCAGGGGTGAAATCGCATATCTTGACACAAAATTATACAGGAATAGTAACACAAAAACATTCGACTGGTATTCAAAAAATATTTCATAGGGAAGAATTATCAACTTTAACGCTACTCAACCCAAAAGCCAGATAATAAATACAACAAAAAATTTTATCCAAAGAGTATTTGACATTAGTGACTATCAATTTCACACACAGAATTTAAAAAAAATCACTAACATATTAATAGTTAACAGTTTCCCTATTAATCTAATTAAATTCCTTATAAAAGCATACAAAAGAAAAAATTAATTCCGTGAAGTGCGACTTTGACCCGCGCATGAAGGGTTCCGTACGGACACGAGATATGTAATTCAATACGAAATTTAGCAAATATAAACTATAGTTTGGCATTTTTTTCGTTTGTTCGGTTTTAAGCGTTTATTTTAGTTTTGGGGTTTTTTAATTTATTGGCGCTTTCTGAGTTTTAGCACTTTTTTCTCGTTTTGGCGATTTTTTCTTGGTTTTTGAAGTTATTTTAATTTTTGGCGATTTTTATTACTTCGGCGTTTTTTTTTTATTTTGGCGATTTTTTAATTTAGGCGATTTTTTTAATTTTGGGGTTTTTTTCATATAGGTGCTTTTTTAGGGTTCCGTTCACCAAAGGTGAAAAATGGAACCCTATTGTTTTCGCTACGCTGTCCGTCTGTCCGTCACACGGTATTTTCTCAGGAACCGTAAGAGCTACAGACCTGAAATTTGGACAGAGTACGTAGAACCCAACAACAAATACATGAGAATTAGAAATTAAAGGGTGCTCCAAAACGAGCGACGATAAATGTTAAAATCTCATGTAATATACATACAATTGTATGTACATATGTATATTGACACTTGAAATTTGTAAAATTAGTGTATTTTTATATAGGCTACAACAATTAACATTAAAATATTAAAAAAATTTAAATTAAAGGGTGGTCCAACAGTTAATGCAATTTTGACTTTGTAATTTTGACAAATTGCTATATCTTGGAGACCGTAAGAGGTAAACTCTTGAAATTTTCAAAAACGGTAAAACTAAAAAATCCGAAAATTATAAAATCGCCAAACCGAAAAAAATCGCCAAAACCTGAAATAAATCGCCAAAAATTTAAAAAAAATCGCCAAAACGAAAAAATCAACAAAATTAAAATTAAAAAAATGGTAGCACTAAAATAAATCGCCAAATTCGAAAAAATCGTTTAAATTAAAAAAAATCGCCAATATGAAAAAAACGCCAAAAACCGAAAAAAATCGCCAAAACGCGAAAAATGCGCCAAAACCAAAATAATTGTTTATGTGAAAAAAAATCGCCAAAATGAAAAAAAAAATCGCCAAAAATTAAAAAAAAATCGCCAAATTTAAAAAAAAATCGCCAAAATAAAAAAATCGTTAAAATTTAAAATAAACGCCAAAATAATAAAAATTGCCAAAATTAAAAAAACTTCAAAAACCAAAAAAAAACGCCAAAACGTGAAAAAAGTGCCAAAACTCAGAAAGCGCCAATAAATTCAAAAAACCCCCAAACTAAAAAAACGCTTAAAACCGAAAAAACCCAAAAACGAAAAAAATCCCAAAACTATAGTTTATATTGTTCGTATTGAATTACATATCTCGTGCCCGTACGGAACCCTTCGTGCGCGGGTCAAAGTCGCACTTCACTGAATTTATTTTGGTTTTGGCGATTTTTTTCGTTTTGGCACTTTTAAATCTCGTTTTGAGGATTTTTTTTGTTTTTGGCGTTTTTTTAATTGTGGCGATTTTTCTCATCTTGGCGTTTTTTTAATTTTAGCGATTTGTTTTTCACATGAACAATTATTTTGGTTTTGGCAAATTTTTGGCGTTTTGGCAATTTTTTTCCGTTTTTGGCGTTTCTTTTCATTTTTGCGATTTTTTTCATTTGGACGATTTTTTCGAATTTGGCGATTTATTTTAGTGCTAGAATTTTTTTTTAATTTTGTCGATTTTTTTCGATTTGGTGATTTTTTTCAGGCTTTGACGATTTTTTCGGTTTGGCGATTTTATAATTTTCGGATTTTTTAGTTTTACCGTTTTTGAAAATTTCTCTTACGGTTTCCAAGCAATAGCAAGTTGTCAAAATTACATAGTCAAAATTGCAATAACTGATGGACCAACCTTTAATTTAAGTTTTTAAAATTTTAATGTTAATTGTTGTTGTAGTCTATATCAAAATACACTAATTTTACAAATTTCAAGTGTCAATATATATATGTACATACAATTGTGTGTATATTACATGGGATTTTAACATTTTTCGTCGCTCGTTTTGGAGCACCCTTTAATTTTTCATTCTCATGTATTTTTTGTTGTAACGGCCAAGGTTCTACATACTCTGTCCAAATTTCAGGTCCTTAGCTCCTACGGTTCCTAAGAAAATACTGTGTGATGGACGGACGACAGCGTAGCGAAAACACCTTCCTTTTTTCACCTTTGGTGTACGGAACCCTAATTACGGAGAGCGAGCAACCCTAAGGAAGATGATAAATGCTTTTACAGTGTAAAGTACATACCTGGTATCACTGATTCGAAGAAGATGAGAAAAATTATAAATAAAAATAATATAAGAATGAAAAAAATTAATAAATACAACACGCATAAATTGTATATTTTATTCATTTCTTCAAACTCTTTACACATAAAAAACAAAACAAACAACAACAACAACAAAAACAAAACATTGATATCTCACCAGCATACATAATTACTTTCTAAAATACCCTTCCATGTCCCCAGCTAAAAAAACGAATATTACAAACAACAAAAAGTAATGCCGAGTGCACACTATGATATTTTGTGACATCGCAACAGTGTGCCCTAGTGGTAACGTTTATCATTTCCGTTTTGTATTCCATATAAAAAAAACATAATGTGAAAGGCGTTGCACACATTTTAAAAAATGATTAGAACACAAGAAAATGTCAGATTTGTACTCGGCATTGCACATATACATATACGTCTACTTACCCATCTGGCAACGCTCAAGTTATTGTAAAAACATATACACGTATGAGCATAACGTTGGCTCCCATGATCACGCATCTCTAATTCCCTTTGACAATCATAAATATCTTACACTTCATTTTTTCCAACCTTCAAATAAGTTAATTAATTACATACTTCGTTTACCTCTTCAAACTCTTTAAATATAGGAAATAGAAAAATCAAACTAAATAAAACCAACAACAAAAAACATTCATAGATTTCCCACAAGCATATATAATTTCTTTCTAAAATAATCTTCCATGACCACCAGCTAAAAAAAGAATATTGCAAAAAGACAAAAGCAACATTTTTCTCTATGCACACACGCACCTACACTCTAAAATCATAAACCTGCTTCAACCGCTTAACAAACAAAAAAAAATTCCATTAAAAATTAAAATTAAAACAAAAACATACATAAAATCCTTCGTACCTACATAATTAACTATGTACATCGACGAACGGATATCCAACCATGCTTATCTCACAAACCATATATTTTATTCATGTCTTCGAACTCTTTAAACATAGGAAAAAAATAAATAAAAATCAAACTAAATAAAACCAACAACAAAAAACATTCATAGATTTCCACACAATTTCTTTCTCAAGTACCCTTCCGCAACCGCTTAACAAACGAAAACACATACTACGTATAAACAAAAGAATATTACAAAAAACTAAACTATGCACACACGCACACACAATATAAAATCATAAACCTGCTGCAACCGCTTAACAAACGAAAAAACATACTACATACAAACAAGCCCCACGTGCATACATAATTAACTATGCGCATCGGCGAACGGATATCAAACCATAAAATTAAAACAAACACACATCGACGGGCCGACATCAAACTACCCTTTTCTACGTACAAACAGTCCATAACCCTCGTCACTTCGCACCATTGACAGTAATTACCTTAATATGTAAATTTTAGCCCATAAATTACAAAATTTCGATTTTAATTACCCAAATTTGACAATTTTAATTGCTGGAGCTCATACGTTCTACTACTACTAAAAGAACTATAAACTACAAGTTTATGTATATAAATTGTGTTTTAATTGCATATTAACTATGTTTTTATTTAAACTCCCTTCTGTTTTGCAAGAGAAATATTTTTAGTGATAAATGCAAGTTGAACGGCGTTCATAATACCTACTTTTCCCCCGGGTAGTTTTCTTATTACCGCATTTGGTAAAACCTTAAAAAACAAATTCATGATTGGAGAAAAGGTAAAAGTGAAAAAACTCGCACGGAATTGTTATTCATGATTGGACTGAAAATAAAAAAATAAGAGAGGTGCAATGCCGGCATCACAAAAATTTTAAAAACAATTATATAACATGTAAGTAGTCGTATTTGCATACACATTTTTGTAAATATTTTTAGTATACATATATATATGCATTTATATGTAGCAACTCAGAACCACATTATTGTTCACAGGAAAGAATAATAATAATAACGAGGGCTGGAAATAGCTACACACGAAAAAGTAATATGAATGATTTTGTAATATTAATTAAAATATTTGTAGTATCAATTAAAAACTTAATTAAATTTTCACCTACAAACAATTTGATAATATCAATTAAGATTTTCCATTCAAATTAATTAGTACAATTAAATTCTTAATTGAAAATATTAATTGTTGAATACTTTTTTCTGTGTATTGCATTAATTATAATTAACGGCATTAATATTAAACTTTCTGCATTACAGAAAGATTGCCGCAGAGCTGCACTTCCATCAAAAGAATGCAAATGTCTAATTATTAATCAACACAAAAATATTTTTTATTTGGATAGAGTAACATTCCTGAGTATACCGGGATAGGAGTATGTTATTGTCATTAAAAGGATGTTAAGCATCGTTTGTTTTTTAAACTGTTTGATATTAAAATAATTGATTCTTATATATTTTCGTCCGCTGACTAAGAAAATTGCCTTATTATTTTTCTAGCGTATATAATTTCAGAGATAATGCAGAATTATAACAATTTTTTTTTTAAATAAAAAACTTATTAAACAAGAATTCAGGCTCAAGCCTTAAATCCTATAGCTACATCCACATGCAATACAGTACAGAAAACACATAACTTCATATTCCACAGACCAACCATGGTGATTCTTTGGAATGCAGGTGACAATCTTTTTAGAAAATTTTCTGAAAATCTCAAATGCATCCTGGTAACTTTATCATCGGCATTCATAACAGGATTTATTGTTTTAGAACAAAACGATGGTTGCATATAAATACATACATGTAAAACTTCCTGGAAAAAATTATTAAAGAAATTATTCATTTTTATTATTTAGCCGGAATATCGGCTAAAAGCGGGGTCTCCGCTAGCCATGAGCTTGGTATGGGAATCATGTCGAACATCGCAAATGGCTAATGGAGACCGCTCATGTCCAACTTTCGTCCATGCTCTGACATCAATGCCCGAACATATGTCTGACCAACAATGTTCGCTACGAGACTTGCCGTCAGAAACCATTTGCAATGGAAAGAAAAGAGACAGAACAAAATTGGTATATATTCCATCTCTATTGCACTATCGCAATATACTAGTGATCCCTGAACATGAACATCGCACGTGTTCACCACAGCAAGGAAGTTGGTGAATTTTTCACAGTTGCTCTGCCGGCATCATGTTCATATCATGTCCAAGTTGATGGCTAGTGGAGACGTATTTCATTAATCGCTTACAAATCACATTACCTTAAATTTAAAAAAATTACGCACAAGTTGAATGACGTGAATGATTTTTTACATTAAATAGATTACGTGAACAAGTTGCCAAATAAAAAAAGTAAGTACTTCTCCAGAATCGATTATTTTAGTCCTACGCCTTGTTAAAATCATTAAGCTGGTAATCCAGTAGGGAAGAGCTTCCACCAAAAATGCTTAATTTCAAACCCGATTACCTTTTTGAAATTTTTACTAGGTAAATATTACAGTTGTATTCAAATTAATATTTTTTTTAACATATTTTCACTCACTGCTTTAAGTTAAAGTGTGTGCAGCAAATATTTCTTTATCTACAGCTCTAAACTTTTATACAACTAGTAATTCTTAGTCGCAATATAAAAGTTCAAGTTACTGTTAAACTTTTCTTTCACTCACTAACTTATTATTTCGTTTTATTTACTTTTTTATTTACTTTTTCCGTCCTTTTCTTAGATATCAAATAAAAGACAACAACTAACGACAAAACTGTAAACTGCAGGAAAACTTTATAACTGCTTACAATTCTAAATAAATGTTAAAACGCATGAAGTACACTGCATTTCATAACTATAGTGCAAAGTATATTTAATGATGTGTACGTAATTGCAATGTGACTCTTGTAAAATTGTTCATTATTCTTGTTTATATTATAATTTTTTGCATATTTTTGTTGTCTTTCTCTCTGATCTTCTCTGATTTTCCATTGTTCTGGAGTTGCATGTAATTGATGTAAACATATTTTGATATAGTAGCTCATGAAAATGTGTAAATTTTTTTTAAGAATGTTACTGTTTTCTGCCTGAATTTCACCGATTTTTACACACAAATTCATTTGTATATATTTATAATTTATAATATGGAAAATTATTACAAAATAGTAACAACACTCAAAATATTTCATAGGTAAAATAAACGAAAAATGTGATTCATTTTACGAAAATATTCGTTGTTTTAACGGTACGAAATGCTTCGTAAATAGTACAAATGATATTTGTTTATTTTACGATATACTTTTTGTCTGCAAATAACAAAATTTTGTATTTTTACAAATATTTTTTTGTACATTTACGAAACACAATGTTTATGTTACAAAATAAATTCATAAACAATGAAAAGCAATTTTGTAATATATACAACATTTTGTGAAAAATTTAGAAAATAAAAATCTTTAAAAATTTTTTTTAACATTACATTACATTTTTACATTTGAAAAGAAAATTATAATTTTTGCAGCCTGTGTACTACTCATACATATTTTGCACTGAAATGCATGAATCAAACTGGGAACACAACTGGGACGAATAACTAATTTTTCATTGCGAACTTTCGTCATAGAAAATATCACATTTCTTCATATAAAAATTAAAAAGCACCACCGTCGAACGAAATCCGTCGTGCAAGACGAAAAATAGATTTATTTCGTTTTCTTTTTTATCTCGCTCTTTTGACAAACAATCACCCTTATTCCAGTTGTCGGCACTTTGACGTCACTTTAATACAATACAAAAAATTCGGGGCTTTTGTACCCCTTGTTGAAAACAACTGACTCCTGTTGGCAGATTTATGCTATTTTCTGGACCTTAGGGAAATAGATTGTAATTAACACAAAATTGTTCTAGAGAGCGATTAAATAAGAAAATTTTTTTTGGTAATTTATTGACGTGACATTAATGTCAACAACTGAATAAAAGATGAATAACTAATTAATTTTTTATAGAATATATACAATGTCAGTAAAATACATAAATGGGAAAATATTAAAAAATAAAACAAAACAACAGTTTTTGATTTTATATATCAAATTTTTTTTCGTAAATTTCACGTAACTTGCGTAAATTGAAGAATAATTTTGTACTGCAAAGAAAATGATGACAAAAAAAGTTTTTTATTTCACGAAAATTTCCAATTTTTATAAAAATGTTTTATTTTCTCCTAAATTCAAAAATAAACGAAAAATATGGTACTCTACACGAAAATAATTGAACGAATTAATTTTTGTAACTTAACGAAATTCGTAAAAATACAAAATCTGTTTTCCAGGACAAGCCAAAATAATTGTAAAATTTAAAAAACTTTTCGCTTATTGTACAAAAATTAAATTACGAAAAAGTTTTTCCTATTTTTAAGCATTGAATATTTTGAGTGAAGAGAAAACCATATGAAATCTCTCAAATGTGTGAACGATCAGGTAACACATGTTTACAAATTTTAAATAAAAATTAATTTGAAAGAAATAAGAGCCGTTTCTTTAAACCGCCGTCTCCAGGTGACATGAAATTACTAATTTTAACATTAACTTCAAGTTAATGTTAAATATAATAAAGTTATAACATTATTGTTAGTGCATTTGTTTTTACAACTCAGTTATAACTTCAAGTTACAGCAAAATTTCATGTCAGGTGAAGAATAAGAATAAAACGCTGAAAGTGTCTTTATTTATTTCTGTAATGTCAAAAATAAAGGCACTTTCACGACATAAGTATAGAAGCATAACTTCAGAAGGGGATTCTTTTTTCACTAAAGAAAAAAAAAAGGGAATTGGATAATAAAATAATCTTGAGGCCGTGCAAACTTTTGTTTGTAATTTTGCTTTGTACTTTCAGAGAAACATCTTTAAATTTGGGGTTTTAAGAATGCATAAAAATAAAAAAACCACAACGGGCTTATTTTTTATTTAGTGCCTTGTAGCTTAATGTATTCCAAAGGAATGTAATGTGATGTATTTAACTACATGCTATTGACCCAAAACCTGGCCCGTTGTTGTATCTTTCTTTTTAACCGACTTCAAAAAAAGAAGGAGGTTAACAATTCGTCTCTATTTTTTCTTTTTTTTCAGGTGTGTAGCTTCATAACTCGGTGCACTTTAGACCGATTGTAAAAAAATTTTTAGAGAGGGTATAGCTTCTCATTGGTTCCATTTAAAAAAAAGTGGGCGGAAACACGCCCGCAATTTTTTAAATTTGATTTTATGATATTTTACTCATTTAATTGCTGCGAAACCTAGCATTAAAATTTAATATAATATTTGACAAGCTTCTACTTCACCGATTTTTACGATAACTGGCACACAGCCTAAATTTAAATAAATTCACAATCTTGCTTTCAAAAAAGTGGGCGGATCACGTCTATTAAATTAATGTATATTATTTTACGTGCTTGTACTTAACCAGTATTTACGAAACTTGGCACACACCTTGAACTCTTATATATACAAAATCTGGTTAAAAAAAAGGACGTAGCCACGCCTCATAAAATTTAATAATATTATATTTCACTAAAAAGCTAAAAATAAAACTTTAAAAAAAATTAAACCGAATTCAAAAATAAGCACTAAAAAGATAAAAATAATTTTTCTCTAGTTAAATAAAATATTTTTACGAATGTTACCTATAGTGTTGTTTGAAGTTTGTGCCAGTAATACAGGTATTAAACACATAGGAACATGCCCGGTAAAAAAATTGCAAGTACTTTTTATATACATACATATATGTATGTATGTATGTATGTGCTTAGTTACCAATACTGCTGGCACCAATTTTAAACAACACTATAGTTAACATATGTATGTAAGAATATTTGATTTAAGTAGATCAATATTATTTTTCGATTTTTCGGGCTTATTTTTAAGGTCAAAATTAAATTAAATTTTTTTTTAAAGTTTTATGTTATGAAGTTTTAACAGAAATTTAATGAAATTTCCTGAAAAATTATTACAACTATTTTTACAAAGCTCAAAATTTTACGATATACATACATACACAGCTGAAACTGCTGTGCACATATAAATACAATATTTAAACGGCTTAATAATTAAACAAAATTCCGGCATAAACACATTTTCCATTCCAAATTGACACAAAAATAACCCCCAGAAAATAGTCGAGAGATAGAATCTGCTTTCTGGGGCTCAAAAGAAAATGAAACAAATATTAGAAAACATTTGAAGTTACTGCCGTAGATTTTACTATGGGCTTTGTGAATTTAACAGCGAGTTTGCTTGAAGTTGCGGACTTTTGCTAGGAACACAACTTGGACGAACGACGAATTCGTCTATAAGCATTTGTTGCGAAAATTCCCCGTGTGAAGCACAATAACGACGAATTTACTCACCGAAAACCTCTCTCATATTTGATAAAGTTGGTTGTTGTTAGTGTTGTCAGATATGGCGATATCTCGCCAAAAGTGGCGATGAAAATTTTGAAACAGCGATTGGCGATTTACTTGGCGATATTTGAACTCCTTGGGAATATTTTTACGATTTAAATAAAAGAGAGTAATGTTATGAATATGAAATTTTTTGAGGAATGAATTTTTTCTACAACATTAAATATTTAGTGCAAAATTATGTAAATGTTGCGACTCTTTATCGCAAACAAAATTTTTTTGAAACTCAAGAAGTTTTAAAAATATATGGACCACAAAATCTCATTTGGTGTTTATGAAACATAGTGCGGAAAACTTTGTTTTATAAATCAGAACAAACATTTTGATAATGAAGCACCAAAAAGCCTGCACGAGTTCTCGCCTAGAAATATTGAATACGACAATGCTGCTGGTACTTACCACTTCAAGGATATGATGTGTTAAGTACACAAACACATACACATTTAAGTAAATGTTAATTCAGTTTTATCACCTTTTAAACTTTTGCGCAAACAGTTTATGGAAATTTGAAACAAACGGCAATAAATTCATTTAATAAAAATAAAATAAGAAATGTCAAGAAATTGGTTCTGAAAACCATTTCTTTTTTAAATAGACAAATTTCAGGAAAAAAATCAACAAGAAAGACCACTTACTTCAGCTTTTTGTTTTGTTTTAAGATTTCATATGCTTCAGATATTTTATCCGAACTTAATTTCGAATGCACTAAATTATCTGACAAGGACAACACTGTTTTTCGATTTTGAAACTTTGCGACTTCAAAACGAAATGGTTTTCAGAACATTGCCGATATATCAAAGCGAATTCATACTAGGTGATCGCAAGGGATCAGGTGACTTTTTTCGCCCCTTCCAATGGAATATACTTTGGATGTCAACACACATTTTTCAGTACATTTTCTTGACATTTCAAGTACAAATTTCTTGAAGCGAATTGAGCTGAGTATACCTTATATGAAATTTCCTTGCCGATATATTTATTTTTATAAGAATACAAAAGTGTGTGTGTGTCTAAAAATTCCTAAAGCAAGAGAAGAAAGCAAGAAGTTGTTTACAAAATGCACAATTGCACAACTTAAGTTTACGATTGAAAATTATTGGGCAAGCTTAAATAAATTCCTATACAATTTTTGGCATTTTATTTATTTGCACAGTTTGCGAGACTTTTGAGCATTCTCATGAAAACCCTTAATATTTGTGTTTTACGACAAACATTACCTACTGAATTTTAACAATATTTGTAATGTACATAATTACAAAATAAAAAAATATTTTTGTAGCTATAATTTAATGTTTTATTATATTGGTGATATTCGACAAGTCATTTGGCGAGGAGCCTGAAAATAAATCTGACAACACTGGTTTTTTTGTGAACAAAGACAGAGAGAGAGAGAGAGAGAGAGAGAGACAGAGAATTGTTTTTTCGTAGTTTGCCAGCGTGCAAAATAGAAATAAACAAGGCATATACATACATGACAGGTAAAGTTAAATGATTAAACAGAATACCGGCTTAAACACATTTTCCATACAAATGGACACAAAAAAGCAGCCACAGAAACCAGTCGTGAGATAGAATCTATTTTATTTTGAGAGCGTTTTTTCTTATGCTCTCGCATATCAATACTCATTCTCACAAAAATGTTACCATACTTTTGATCAATTTCATACATTTTGTAAACAAAACTACTAAGAAAAATAAGCACAAAAGAAAATAAAATAAAAATCAGAGAGTATTTGAAGTTACTGCCGTCGATTTTATTATGGGCTTAATTAATTTGTCAGCGATTTGCCTGAAGTTGCAGACAACAACAAAGTACAAACAATAAAAACAATATAGTATTTTGTTGTTGGCTTGGAGGCTAGTATGTCAAAAGCAGCTGATTGAATTTACTTAAGCAGATATCTAGGCCATCATGGCTAACAGCCGGCTGAGCTGAGCCGTCGAAAATAGTTTGGCTTGTGCTCAATGTACAATCTAATCTAATAATTATTTTATTTATTTAAGATATTTATTATTTGGCACTATTTCATATGATTATTTGAATTGAAATTTATTTGCTGGTGGCTAAGCATTGTGTATATATTTCAGTGGTGCTTTGCGAAGTCATAGTAGACATCAAATATGTGGTCAAAAACTATTTGAGAATTCGCAAATAGTATTATCCTTGAAGAACACAAAAAAATGAAATAAGCGTAGTAGGCTTAGAAATTTTAACAAGAAATTTGGTTGAATCTATTGATGATTTGGCAAAGAACCAATGAAATACATATCGTCTGTTGGTTTCAGTTTTGCGGCACAGTATATTCAAAATACAAAGCAAATACAAATATACAGCAAACCAGAAACCAAGCGACGATGTGTAGGCAATGCAAATAAATTTCAATTAAAATAAACTTATGACAATAGGTTAAAAATTAATTTTTCCTTATAAATACTTTTATTGTTATCCAAGAGATTTACAATTGTATAAAGGTGCAGAAAAATAAAATATATTCATAACGAATATAAATTATTTGCTGGATGAAGGTGTATCTAACTAGATGGGAGCGCTACTTCAGCTGATAATTTTTGCTCTATGTGCTTTGTAGTTGTAGAATGTCAAAAACTTCTTTATGTTTCGGTTTTGGTACAAAAATTTTTATGTTTTTGACATTCTTCGGTTCTTTGCACAGCTATGGTTGCCGTATTATTGTCTAAAAAATCATTACGCACTCACCTGTATAATTACATCATGTGCTACGCTTGTTTTTTTTTTTTGTGATTGTAAAAAATGTTATTTTAGCTAATTCTAAAATAGTTTTTGACACCGGGGTTTTTATAAGTCTGTGCATAAGATAAGAGGTTTGTGATTGTTCAAAATACATATGTGGTTCAAGTATACTGATGATTTGGCAAACCACCAATGAAATATATACACACTGTGTAGCCAACAGCAGAAAAATGTCTATTTTATTTGTTTTTTAATTCTTTTTGTTATATATTTTTATTTAATCTTGGCTTCTGCCGATAATTTTCTCAAAAGCCCGCGCCGCCGAAAAAATCGTCCGGCGCAGATCTCTATATATATAAACAACTTTCGACACACGAGCCAACAGCACTGTTGCCAGAACTTCTCGAGGTGAAATCGCGAAAAACTACAGATTTCTGTGAAAAAAATCGTCAAAATCGTCAATTCATTTTAGAAAATCGTCAAATCAAAAATATTAAATTTTTTTGTATTTGAATTGTTTTATTACAAAAATTATTACAATGATTCAAACTTATTAATTATGCTTCCAACAAATATACACATATGCATTAATATACACATATGTATATAATCTAAACATGAAAACAATTAAAATTAAAAATAAAAGTTAAAAAAACTTAAAATGAAATCAGAATTCACATGCGTACATACATATGTATTTATTTTTAAAACAGATAATTTATAAAAAAAATAATTAGCATTTATGTTATAGAAACATTTTATGTATAAATATCAGAATTTAAGATTTTTAACAAATTTGAACTGATCTCAGTGTCATAGCAGTTTGACTTTTTAAGTTTTAAATAGTCCTTTGTGTATAGGATGACTTCTAAAGAATCGTTTTGTAAACGATTACGAACTTTGGTTTTATTTAAATTCACCTAAATATCCTTTGAACATTTGCCGATGAATGTGGTAAAATCATTATATTGCGAATAAAATTTGTTAAAATTGGGAAGGCCAGACTTGAATCACGTCTTTTCTTTTCGGATATTTTTTCCAAAATTCAGTAAAGTTTGTTTCCTTTCCTTCAAAAATAGTTTTAAAATCTAAAAATTGCAATTAATTCCCTATCATTTTCGTTTAAGACATTTGGAAAAGTCCTTGGCAATGTCCAGAATAGAGTTGGATTCGCCATTTAATATTAGGTTTGGATGAATTATGTTTAAAGATTTATATTGACTTTCAAAATAAAATCTTTTAAGTATCTGGTCACATAGTTCAATGTAAAATTGTAGGTATACAATTATTCATTATTTCTTCTACATCGATTTCGCAAAGATTTGAATTTGAAAGAACTTCTGCAGCGTAAACACATATATGTATATACTTTTCTATTATTCTGGAAATTAAATTTAGAAAAATCGTCATTTCTGGACCTAAAATCGTCACTAGTGCATTTTGAGAGGTAAAAATCGTCAAAATGCAGACAAATAGTCAATTCTGGCAACAGTTGCCAACAGTTATATGAATTCGCCTTGAATTTGGCACAAAAAAAAGTAGATCAACTGTGTGTTCAAGGCGAATTCACATAAAGTGATCTTAATTCGCCAGCTGACTTAAGGCCCAACTATAATATGAATAAGCTGGCTTAAGCTAAAGCCAGAATTGAACGATAAGTCTGTCAAATACTTAAACAATTCAAATGTGACTTTTAGGTGGCCACAATGTACTTACATGCACTTAAGTATTCTTTAGCCACAGCTGCACATATAGGAATTGTTCACAATTTTTTAGCAATTTTGTTTCTTCTTGAAACTAAAAAATAAATGCAATTCAATCAAATTAACTTGTAGGAATATCCTAATCTATTAAAAGTTCACGTATAATTATATCCACCACATAATTACTTGTTTTATTTGTTTTGCCTACTAAAAAGTACAATAATGAACACAAACCGCGTTTTCCGTACGGAATATGCGTTCAGTTTGGCACTTAGCTTAAGCAAATGAGATTTGACGAAACTTGACGAAAAGTTCCATAAGTACATTATAGTTTGCCACATACGTTTTATATGTAACCCCACAGTTGCTTAAGTTCGCTTATTCATATTAGAGTTGGGCCTTTAATTTTCCTGCTGTCAAATGAACCAAAACGTTAAGAAATATTCTGACAGCAGGAAATTTTACACTAACAAATATACAAGGCGAATACGCAGAGTTGCAAATTAAGATCACCTTATGTCAACTCGCCTTGTGTGTGTTCAACTTTACCTGTTATGAATTTGCCTAGGAAATAAATCTAGTCTAATCTCAGGGTTCGTCACGCACTACGAATTTCATTAGACGCGGTGTTGTGTTCATTTTCATATGCACAAGTGTGTTTTATTTTTTTATGACGGACGTTCGCACTGAAAAATTCGTCATTCGTCCCAGTTGTATTCCTAGCACTATTCTCTTTAATTATTTAAAGATAATTTTGTTGTCAAGTTTTTAATTTCTTACCTAACTGCGTAGAGCATGGCGTTCTCAAGTTATAATAACATATGTCATGCAAGTGTGGAAAATGTAAAAAAAAGTTGTACTTACATATGTATATTTTTTCTAAAGTTATCACCAGCAAACGAATAGTATTTACAGGCTTTACAAACAAACTTTGAACTGTTGAATCTTCTCTGCGGTAAATATACTTATCTGATGCAGTACTATTCACGTAACCTCTCCCCAAGTCCTAACACTTCCTATGAAGTAGACCAATGACTTTTACGTGTGGATGGGCTAGGATGACTTTAATTTATACTTTATACGCACCTTGAGTACTATCACTGAACTATCCTATAGTGACTCAATTACATAGAACAAATTTTATTATATATAACTTAAATACAATATATAAATAAATTTATAAATGTAATTCCGACATTTACCTGTAATAATTGAAAATTTATATATTTTTGTTAGTTTTATAAGTACAACCTTCCTACTTACACTTTCCCCTCTCCAATACACTGGATAAGCTCCTACAATTATGAACAGCACTATACGAATGTGTTTCCAAGGATTCATGCACACACGAGCGACTAAAACTTTTTCTTTTCAATTCTCATTATTGTGAAAATACATATTTTATAAAACAAGGTATACAAATTGTTAAGAAATGCGTAAAAATTCTTGACACGATCCGGTGCAACATCAAAATTAGGAATGCAACAGCAGCAGCATTCTATGTTAATGTGCTCGTATCTGTATAATACATTTATGACAACAGCACCATGACATTAAACTTGCACGGTTTGCTACATAAGATATAATTTTAAATTAAATTACGAGCGCAATTGTAATGCATGTATTCAAATGAATATACGAGTATACGAGATTAAATTATTGCTTTGAGTTTATTACTGTCAAGACAGATTAAAGTGAAATTTTGTACTAATGTTCAAACTTATAAGTAATTAATTGATAAATAGAACAAGTTTGAAATTTATAGTCAACGAATATATACAACTCGATGTAATAAGAGTCTTCCTTCCCCTTATATAAGCCTTCATCATTGTGACATCACTACACGCATAAGAGGTAGCCATAGGCTATGTACAACTATTAAAAACTAGTTATGCCCATTATTTCTAGCCAAAGATATCTATTTTTGTGCAGATAAATATCTACACAACGGGCATTAGTAAGGCTAAATACCTGCTATTCTTGTAGCAACTCTATAGGAAGGAACTGTGGTAAATTGGATTTATACATTAATATCTCCGGTAAATTTTTTCCTAAGAGTAAATTGTGTTATGGGAGACATCTAAGAAATAAGGCCTAAGTCCACAAATGTGTTTCAACTGGCTTCAAATGGCTCATTCTTCATTTGAAGCCAATGTAGAACTACGCAATGTAATCCGAGCACAGTGCGAAATTTAGGAAGTTTAGCGGAACTTAATTATTTAAACCAGTAAAACAGTTCTATATGTTGGTTTTTTAAATGGTTAATCAAAATTGTTGTGTTTTATTAATTTTATATACTTTATTTGTATTTTTTATAGAACAATAAAAAAAAACATAGATTTTGTAACAAAATTTTTAACGTCTATTTGAAACTAGACTCTTACAATAGTATGAAGACTCGTAATCATTACATGGGTCTGGATAGCACAACATCTTTTCTTTCTTTGCAAAAACATAAGGTGGAAAAAAAGTGCAACGGTATTTTTTGCTTGACCACGAAAAATGTTGTACTGATTTGATGTTAAGCTTGTATTATCAAGGCTTAAGCGGCCCATACACTACAACAGCATGCATGCGCAATCAAGTGTTTGTGCCAGCGGTTGGGTCGTGTATGGGCATTTTGTGTGATTGTACGTTTTGCTGTAGTGATATCAAATAGAGTTTGATATTTTGCTGATGGTACAAGTTTGCTGGAGTTGTGTATAGTAAAGTTAGCTCAGTTAAGTAAACTTGTCAAGGAGTAAATATTCATTTAAAAATTGTAATTTGTTTAAAAATAATTTTTTTTAATGGAAAATGGAAAAAAATGTAAGCGAACAACTGTGTCACTATATAGAACCACCCTTCTTTAATTTTTAAAAAAAGTGAATATTGTACCAGCTTGATGGTATGTTAGTTGGGTCGAGCATGATTGCTTAATAGCTTGATTGCGCGTGCATGCTGTTGTAGTGTATGGGCCGCTTTAAATTCGCAGTCTTTAGTTAGCTAATGAAGGTGTTTTAACAAATATCGTTAGTTAAACCACGCGTGGCCACGGTTGTTAGATAATTATAGACTGTGAACTTGAACCTAGGTAACGCCTTCTTGATTTTGATACCCCTTTCTAGAAAAGCACATGACAGTTCCTTGACAATCGTCTTGACTACTGGACTTCTAACTTTTCTCTTTTGCACTTTAGAATGCCAGTCCATAATTTTTTAGGTCTGCTTGCATTGAAACTCGATCCAATACACCCAGAAAAAAGATTAGTTGGAAAATGGTTAGGCCAATGAAATGTCATTTGCACAAACTATATTTCAGTTCACGATATCAATTGTCTATTAATAAAAAAAACACTCCATGTTCATTCCCATAAGGCCATAATTGTAGTAAAGATATGATTCTGGCAATTCTTAATTTGATTGCATCAACCGAGCGTATGCTTTTGTCATGACTAATTTTGTAATTGATTAACACAACCAAATAAAATATTTTGAATTGGATTTTACTACTAATAAATTGTCATTCTATATTAAGGTTAAAATAAACACTTTCTGTCAGTTGCTGAAACTAAATAAAGGTTTAGTTTACTCTCATAGTTTATGGCAGTAAATTAAAAATTTACTTTTGTGACTTTCAAAGATATTATGATTTGTGAATTCTCAAAAGGTTTTTGAAAGTCTTTGCATAACATGTTTGTGGCTGTTCAAAATGTGTGGTTGAAGAAATGCATATAGACATGTTTTACCACCAGGAAAATAATTTCAATTTAAATAAACTTATAACAATATGTCGAATAATAAATTTTATTAAATTGTGTATTTTTATTTGCTTTATTGTTAATTTTTATTTCAGCAAGGAAAGCTAATTCTTTTGAACTAGCTAACTCTATTGAAATATTTCGTAATTTTGTTCGACGATGAGTGCCGTAATTTGTCCACAGCAAATAATAATATTCCTACATAAATTTGAACAATGTATAAGCAATTATTTTTCATCTTTATTAACCCCCCAAAATAAAAAATTATCACAATAAAAATTACTCATAACTTTTTTAAATAGTTTTTGCATTTGACCATATAAATTTTGTATTTCTGTTGTTTTAGTTGATAAATTCTGTACAGTAACAGGCTTAAAAATCATTTAATTCCAAAATTATTAATACAAAAATTAAAACTGAAAGCCTTTCAGTCTTTAGTTTTATTGCATATTGTTTCAAAAGCAGCCAAGTTCTTGGTCAAGTTGAAAATTTTTTTAAAGTTCTAATAAATGGTGTAAATTTATAATTATTTTAAAATCGTCAAATTGAAGGCGAAAATCGTCCAGTCGTCAAAATGCTATTTTTGCAACCCAAAATCGTCAAAATGACGATAAATCGTCAAATCTGGCAACCATGTCTATACGCAAGGGGTTAAAAATCTTTTTCACAATACAATCACAAATTTTGAGTTATGAAATCGGTGTGTGCTATGTAGGGTTGTGTAGTTCATGAACGAACTAGTTCCGTTGAACGATTCAGTAAATTGAACGATTCTGACTTTATGATTGTGGTCTTTATTATAGTTCATCGTTCATAGTTCTTTTGTATAGGCTTGGCAAACGTCAGACACGATATTAAAATTTTACCCTATGCATAAATCGAATTTTAGTATGACGTCTGACATACAAAACTGAAAAAAAAACAGAATCGTTCATTGTTTCCATCATAGAACCATTTGTCGTTCAGTTCGTTATTTTCAGGGATGCAATTAAACATAGTTGATTTTTTAATGTGCAAAATGCTACCAGATTCTGATTTCATTTTATATAATTTTACCAATTTAATATGTTTTTAATACTTAGGTTTAATTTCATTGATATTGGGAAGTATTTTAAAGTATGTTTTTTAGTTTTGTAATCCATGTGAATAATATTTCATCTATTCTAGTACATAATATACCAGACAAAATGCAAGTATTAAGCAGTTTGAATTATCTATTCAGTGGCAACATTGTTTCCATGGCTTACTTGAAAAAACCGACTTATAATTTACTTTCGTTAAAACGGTTAAGTGATTGAAATTTTAATTTATATATAATTCAAAATGTTATCAAATAAAAGAAAACATAGTGAAATATGGTTGCATTTCGATAGTAAAGGTGAACAAAGAGCTATGTGTAAGTATTGCAAAACATCCATAAGCATTGTTGGCGGATCTCATAGCAATCTTAAGCGACACCTGAAGCTTAAGCACCCAACAACTGTTGTTGTTATGGAAAGACAAGCTCCCACAGCAGTAAACAGTGTTGAAAGCAGCGATGAGCCATCAACTAGCAGTTTGCACCTTCAACAAGCTCGACAGCAGCCCCAAATACCCAATTTTTTTCGAAGGCCACCACCTATCCGTAAAGTGGAAGAACTAAACAATCTTGCCCTGAAAGTTATTGTAAAAGGTCACCACGCACTGCGTATGGTAGAGGAGCCAAATCTACAAAAGTTTGTGGAAGCAGTTTCGCATTGCCCAGGATATTCACTTCCTACAAGGAAAACATTATCCAACAATATACAGGGTGGCCCAGAAAGACCGAAGTGGTGTAAATTCCTTATAACTTTTTATTTAAGACATATTTTTTTAATTTTTTGTTTTTTAAATACAGTAAATTTATAGGGAATATTTTTAGATTAGTTGTTAAAAATGATATCCCGCAAGTGGAGGCCATTTTCTGCATCGCACAAATGATCTCTTTTCAACACATTTTCCATGACCTTTCGCAAAACTTCCGGTGTTATGTTGTTAATTTCGTCTGGAATATTGGTTTTTAATTCCTCAATAGTCCTAGGCTTATTAACATAAACTTTCCCTTTTAAATAACTCCAAAGGAAACAGTCTGGAGCGGTTAAATCCGGGGAACGCGGAGGCCAATTAAAATTGCTTCTACGCGAATTTATTCTTTCCCCAAAGATGTCGCGTAAAATAGCCATTGTGGCCCTCGTAGTGTGCGCTGTGGCTCCATCCTGTTGGAACCATATTTGCGGATGGTATTCCACGGCTGGCCTTACAAAATTTTCCAACATGGCCCGATATCGATCACCATTGATGGAAATGGCGACATCTCTTTCATTTTCCAAAAAATATGGGCCAATGATCCTTTCTGAAGAAACACCGCACCAAACAGTACACTTAACTGGGTGTAATTGTCGTTGATGAAGTACTCTCGGGTTTTCCTTAGCCCATATCCTAAAGTTTTGCTTGTTAACAAACCCATTTAATTGGAAATGGGCTTCGTCACTCATAAATAAGTTATAAATAATGGAAATGGAAAGAGCACATTTGTGCGAAGCAGAAAATGGCCACCACTTGCGGGATACAATTTTTAATAACTAATCTAAAAATATTCCCTATAAATTTACTGTATTTAAAAAACAAAAAATTCAAAAAATATGTCTTAAATAAAAAGTTATAAGGAATTCACACCACTTCGGTCTTTCTGGGCCACCCTGTATTACCCAGGGTATATGCTGATATACTAGGTAATGTAAAAAAACAGATCCAGGCATCATCTGCAGTTTGTCTTACAACTGATGGTTGGACCTCAAGGACAAATGAGAGTTATATGGCAATAACAGCACATTTTATTGACTCTGAAACAGTTCTCCAGTCACACTTGCTAGCTTGCGAAGAGTTTAGTGAAAGGCACACTGCAGAAAATTTGATGGAATTCATAAGAAAACTCTGTGTAGAATTTCAAATAGAAAATAAAATAACGGCCATAGTTAGCGACAATGCTGCAAATATAACTGCAGCTATTCGCCAGGGTGGTTGGCGTGGTATTGGATGTTTCGCTCACTCCTTGAATTTGGTAGTGCAAGCAGGTATATCTGAAATAAGTGAAGTTGTTTCCAAAGTAAAAAGAATCGTGGAATATTTTCGTAAGAGCTCACAGGGCCTGAAACGCTTGCAGGAAACACAGCAACAAATGAACCTACCAGATTTAAAGTTAAAGCAAGACGTGGTCACAAGGTGGAACTCAACCTATGAAATGCTACAGCGAATCGTTGAGCTGAAAGACGCTGTAATTGCAACGCTTTCCCTAAGTCGTCCAGACCTAAATATTTCCTTAGAAGATTGGCACTTAATAATTGAAGTTATTCCAATTCTTAAACCGTTTTACGAAGTTACAAATGAAATGTCTGCCGAAAAAAATTTTACACTTTCTAAAGTAACAGTGTTGTGCAACCTTTTAGAAGGATTTATTTCAAAATGCCATTCACAGAATCCTAAAATAAAATCATTTCTGGCAATTCTGCAAACTGAGCTTCTTGGTCGTTTCTCAAACTTGGAGCGAAACAATTTGTATGCAGAAAGCACATTGTTGGATCCGCGCTTTAAAAGACACGGATTCAAAAACAATTCTGCATATGAACACGCCCTTGAAACATTACGGACACGTATACGCAATATAACGCTACCAAACGCTACCGATGTTAACGTAAATGTCACACCAGCAGAAGACTCATCAAGCATATGGAATAACTACGACCGGAACTTCTCAAGCATGGTCAGGCCAGACAATAATGCTGCTGCTGCCATAAGGGAGTTAGACAAATATATAAATGAAGAGTACATTGATAGAAAGAGTGACCCATTAGTGTGGGGGAAGGAACGTAAAACTTTGTACCCAAGAGTGTACATCTATGTCCTGAAACGTCTGTGCATTGTAGCAACATCTGTTCCTTGTGAACGCAATTTTTCTGCAACCGGACAAATTATAAAAGAAAGGAGAACACCATTAAAGCCGAAAAATTTTTCTAAGTTGGTATTTTTGCATAATAATATGTAATCAAAATTTTTTCCATTTATTTCTAAATTCAGTTTATTTAGCATATCTTTCCTGAAATTGCTTGGCTAAAGTTCGTATCATTGCATCTCTTTTTAATGCAACTTCAGGAAAGATATGCTAAATAAACTGTATTTAGAAATAAATGGAAGAAATTTTAGCCAATTTATAGACAAATTCTTCTATTTTGAAAACTTTAAAAAACTGTTAACGTACATACATACATACGTGCATAAAACAAATTTTAAATATTTTATTAACATTTTTTTAATTTTCTTAAATTGAATTAATATAATATGTACATATGTATGTAAATATATACTTAAACTTGAATATTCGCTTTTGTTTTGAAATATTTTTTCCTTGCAAGAATCTTTTACTGAATTTCAGTAAAAAAAACGCTGTGGCGCCACATTAAAATCATTTTGATCTTCAAATGAATTAAATTAAATACAATTCCTTTAATGTAACCAAGGAATTATATACTTACTACAATAATCATTAAAAACATTTTTGTTTTATACAATGGTCCATAAAACAATTATGTTATCAAATTATCAAAATTTTATCAAACCACGTGATTTCAAAAGTAATCTACTAATACCTGACTTGATAGTGGGGTTTTATTATATTTTAAGTTTTTGTCATTTATAATAGAATATTTTCTTTCGACTTCTAACGCTAAAAATCGTGTAATTCAAAAAAGCAATGATTTAATTTTCATTAATTCTATGAAATCACCATGAAATCACCATGATTTGATTTGCAGAACATGCCCGAATATATCTTTTGTAAAACCAAAATATTTTTATGATTATTGTAGTAAGTATATAATTCCTTGGTTACATTAAAGGAATTGTATTTAATTTAATTCATTTGAAGATCAAAATGATTTTAATCTGGCGCCACATCGTTTTTTTTACTGAAATTCAGTAAAAGATTCTTGCAAGGAAAAAATATCTCAAAGTCAATTAATAAAAATAACATGAATACATACATTCACAACTCTGAATAAAATGAAAATAATAATAATTTATTTATATATCATTTATTTATTTAATATTTATTTAATAGTGCACATGCAAATATTAGTTGTTTTTTTGGATTTGTAAACTTAATTTAATTTTAAATAAAATAAATAAAATTTAACAATACATATATTTATATATTTACTTTTGTTAAATTTTATTTATTTATTTATATGTTTAATAAATAAATAAATAAATAAAATTTAACAAAAATAAATATATAAATATATGTATTGTATCCTACCTTCATATAAAAAATTGGTATGCCCTATAAAAATACCCCCTTTTCCCCTTTATAGGGCAAATTCTATAACAAAAACTATCCTATGTCCGTTCTCGGATCTCAAGGTATCTACATACCAAATTTCATCGAAATCGGTCCAGAGGCCTAGGCATGAAAAGGTAACAGACAGACAGACAGACAAAGTTAATTTTACATTTATAATATTAGTATAGAGTATGGATTATATTTATCTAAAGTATTAAATTGATTAAATTCAGAGAAAAATTGAAAATTTTATCCGCCTAAATTTATCATATTTAATTCCATTTCATACCTGACTACTACCAACATAATTTCAAATTTGCAAATACTAAAAGTAAGATCTGTTCTCCAAGCTCCAATACATCAAAATATTAATCAGCACTTCAGTCACCTTAAATTTTTTAGAATAACTATAAGCATACATATTGTATAAATATATTTATTGAACATTTGTTAACATGCCTAATTTCATCGTCAACTCGAGGTTTTAAAGCCTTGCAAACTGTAGCCAAGTTTTGGGTAGCACGTTTAATAATAATAACATGGTAGAAACATACTTACAAATGTATGAACATACATACATATGCATGTTAACCCAAACTTAGTCTTCAGCCTTAAAGGTTCTGCAATGCCAGAAAAAATATGGTACACGTTTTCTATTGAAGGACATCGTATCGCAAAGGGTAATAATAGCCGTTTCTAAGAAAATAGATATATTTTATAGTATATGGAACAAGTTAAAAAATACAAATAACTTCTCTTAAGCAACGTAACAGATGTTTGATTTTGCAGGCTTCCATTCCAATCGGGTGGGCCTACGTCCTGTTGGTTCCCGTTGACCTGAACGTAAAATAGGAAGTATCATTGTCGAGCTTAGTGTTTCAAACTTTTGACATGTGATTTTATCAAACTTAGTTTAACCTTTTATGTATGTATTTTAAGCTCGAGTAGTTAATCCCCTCACAATATTTTACACAAATCTTCACGGAATTCGATTTTCTTATGGATGACTTTTTTTACAAATAATGAAATAATAATACCAAAGCAAGAACGACAAAAACAAAACAAATTTGATCTTTCGATCAATCACCGTCAATAAGTCAATAAGAACGATGAACTATGAACGAAATGAACGAACTAGTTCATTTCATCGTTCGGATCAATCTGAACGATTCAGTAAAATGAACTATTATGCACAACTCTAGTGCTATGTATGGATGTGTATATTAGTCTCTGCAGGAAATGTCACTAGTGAATCAGTACTGATTCACTATTGACTTTGTCGCCAGTACTACTGACTAATTATAATCCACTAAATGTTTTTTGCTATAGACATTTAACATGTGCGTGTCATTGAAAAGCAACTACTGACATTGGAACTACTGATTAGATAGTTCTTTAGGGACCATATGAAGACATTGGAAACAGATAGTCACTAGCACATTTTAGTTATTCTAGTATACTCCTTTGATAATGAAATTACGTATTTTTTCACAGTTTGGTATTTTCTTAAACAAATATATAAAAAATGGAACTTATAATTAAAAAACATGCAACAACCGGGATTAATTCTATTATTAGTTCAGCATATCACCAGCAACTAGGGATTTTGTTTGCCATTTCTATTAAATATATACACATACATATGTATGTTAATCAAAAATTTTATGTTTCGCTGAATTAGTAAAATCAAACACTTACGAATGAATCTGCAAGTATGACAAATCTTTAACTGATGGCACAAAATCTTCCACAGAGTAAAACAATTTCCATAATTGGGACTTTTGCTAAGATTTTAATTTAATTTTAAAATTTTTTATTTTTTACAATATGGATTGCTATTTTATATCTTTTTGCTAATTCTTTTTATGTATTTTTTTCAAATTATTGTTCAATAAATTTAAATTCACCTTTCAATTTGATTTCTTAAACAAAGTTTTATAAACACTTAAATTTTTCTCTACGTTACTTTTGTTTTCAAAAAATCAATAAAACAAGAAGAAACATAGTTACGTGTATATGAAAACTTGTTTTCTACGCATTAAGAACAATACTAATAGACGCTCTGTTGACAATGTCACCAAACTAGTCGACAAAGTGGTGACCTGGGAACACTTAACCCCACGTTTCCTTCAGGGAGTGAAATTAATAGAACAAGAAGTACATACAAAGAAACTTAGCAGCTGCATAGAAATACAGTCATCCGAATCTTATAGCATACCTCCAGAAGTTAATTTCAATAGAAATTGCTTGTGAAGTGTAATAATAGTATTGCCAGTGGGGATAATTTTGTTAAAAATTTGAAATATATAATATAAATGTCAAATATTTGTTTAAAAGATATATCGCAGAGAGAATTATGTTACGTGTAGACTTCAAATTAGTGTTATCTCTATATTATACGATTTTTCATGAGAGCGTTGTTATGAGAAATCCTATAGGAACAATTTTATACGACGAACTGTTAAAAACCTTACTTACCCAGTAAAAAAAGAGACTCCAAAAAAGTCATGAACATGTAGAGTTTGCGATGCGGAAGTTGTGAAAATTTCGATCCGATCTTCTTGTCATTGCAAGAAGTTCTCTTTTTCGATGCCTGGTCACTGAATTGGAAGCGATATTAAAGAAAATTCCCTTTTTTGGGTTCTATGATAATATTTTCATCTAGGAAAAATGGTAAATAGTTACCTATTTTAACAATTCGTTTCTTTTTATACGAATTTAAGCCCGAAACAGTATTTTCATGTAAATTGAAGCAAATAACTTTTAAGTTTTAGACTAAAATTAGTTCATAAATTTCTTAAAATTTTTTTTTTATAATTCTGGTGAGTATTTTCCAACACTATAGAGGAGTTACAAGGTTTTATATGACTAAAGTAAACTTCTACATGATTTTTGCTCACTCTCGGCAAATTAAAAGTATCGATTTTTTTTTTATTTTATTTATGTATAAAATGTTCTCTTGTATATGAACTCCCTAATACTTGTGTGTGAATGATCCAGCTTGTTTGTCGCTGGTATTTATTTATTTGTTTAAGAAATATAATTGTATGTATGTATGTATGTATATTTGTATGTGTATGTATGTATGTATGTATGTGTATTTGTATGTATGACTGAGGATGCTTGTGCGTAAAATATTTTGTATAATACATTTATATTTTGCAATTTAAGCATTTTCTTTGTCTACGATTATTTTAAAGCAGCAAAGTTTCAATTAACTACAATCATCAGCAGAGAAACAAAAAAAGGAAAAATTAGCAAGTAAGCAATAAAGTTAACTCTCCTCCTCCCCACTTCATTCACCTTACTAGTTTGTATTTGAAATAAGAAAACACTTGTACATTCTTTTATTTTGTATTCATTTATTGTTTAACATTTTTTTAAATTTTATAATAATACATACATATGTAAATTCATATTTTAAGAAGTAAAAAAGTTCATTTAAAGCAAGAGATTTCTTTTGTTAGTAAAATAGCATTTCTTAATGCGCAAACACCAAAATTATGATAACTACAATAAAGATATTCTGAATACTTGATTTCCATTTGTTTAAAGTTGATGCAGCCTATATCCTAAACGATAGAAATTTTTCGGTGTAATATTTTTTCCAACCATCGTCTTTTTTCTTCACTTTTCACTTAAATTTTTAACATCTTGCGTTGGCTTTTAAAAAATTGCAAACGCTTTGAAATGAAACTGATCCAGCAGTCCAGTTTAGGTGATGATAGTTTTTTGTTAGCCACTTTGCTTCTCTTTGCTTTTTTATTGATAACCATTTAAAATCAAATGGAGGTTTTATAATGAAATGGTTATATTCATAATTATTGAAAACAATCGCTACTTCTTTTGCGATGAAATCATTTGAATTACTCTTGAAACCTTGTACGTCTATAAAAATTATGTTTTTATCCATATTACTCAATTTATAAAACTTTTCGAACTTGTCCTTTGATAGGTACATATTCTATTATACTATCATTAATAAGAATGCAGTAAGCTGTTGTCTTTGCTGCAATATTAGTTGCTGTTTCAAATTCTATTTTTATATCAATCGGTCCATTATTGAGTGATTCATTCTGATGACTGAAATCTACTACAATAATTGGAGCTTTTGTCTTAAACTCTGGTGCAGTTAGAAGCGGTTGAGATTCTTTCATATAATAGCTTTCTCGAAATCTTATATACATATCATATAGAATTGCATATCGTTCATTTTTGAACCTTATGTTAAGATCATCATATGGATATGAGACTGAATTTAAATGTACTTTTAAATTAGCCAAATCACAATGAACAAACTTATTTTCTTGTTGAAAAGCAATCAATACAAAACGTGGGCGTTCTCTATTTGCAACCAGTTTAACATTCCAAATATGGCTAGTTCCTATGTTTAATTGTGGATTAATATGACAATCCCAACTGCGAAATGCCATAGGTATAGAAGCACCATTATTAATAATTTTTATCATATTAAATTTCTCCATGAGATGAGTGAAATTGTAAGTTTACCTTTTTCAGTAGAAACACTCGAACACACAAGATCTTCATCGTTTTTATTGCGCAAGAGTATCAATTCATGTTTTCCATTTAGTATAACATTGTTCTAGTCTTCAGCGAATCCTAGAAGCATTTTTAAAGGTACATAGAAATTGAAAAATCCATTTACAAGAAGGACATCGTCAATTTTGTTCCATCCAGCATTTTGCATCACGTTGCTTTCAGTTGGTGACATACATAGAAACCAAATTTTTTATGGTGCTTGTGGCTCCTAAATATCTTGTGTGATCAATTTCAATTCCATTAAGCTCATAGCGAATTTCATCAAACAGATATGCCACAAAGTTGTTTTTTAATATAAAGTTCTCCGAAGATGACGAAGATTTGGTCTTATTATCATCGGCAACAAACCCCTCCACATAAATGTAGCTCTCACTGGGTAGCACGTACAAATCTTGATTTTGTATTGAAATTCTAATTTCATCATTATTGTTGTAAGACTGTAAGTATGGTACATATGTATGATAGCCCTTTTTGATTATATTTTCATCAGACAAAGGTTAATGTAATACATCTATTATTGAACTCATTTTGTCTTTAATTTCAAATTCAATGACTTCAGAAAATTTTTATTTGATGTTGTTAGAGCTTTTTTTTGAGCTGTTCGCTTTAATGCTGTTGTTGTTTTTGCTGCTATATTTTTCAATGTATTTGTGTTGTATATTAGCACTATTTAGTTGACCTTAAATGTATTCGTATTGTAATTTCCTCTCCTCGGAAATTAATTAAATCACCGTGTTGATCAAGTACGCGTAGAGCTAGTGAACTTATCTCTCTGGTGTTCACAGGTTAATAGATGAGATTTCTTGGAACCTCGTCTATTTTATAGCCTGGAGGCACATTTATCGGAAATTCATGAAGTGTATGCGATTTAGAGTTATTCATATATGTGTTAATAGCGATACTACTTTCAATTCGCAAGAGATTCACTTTAAAAATATTAACTGGAAGATCTGAGTAATAATATTTGTTTGGTGTTAGGATTTTGCTATTGAATCCTAAAAGTTTTCCAATTGTGTTGTCCTTATTAAAATATACATGATCCTTGGAACTATTAACTTTAACTTGCATTGTGTTGTTATTGGCTTCAATAAAAATCTTATTTGCTGGACAAAGTCGTTTGTATTGCTCTTCTATAAAATCAACTATATCATTTAATTCGTAAGATCCAATTGGTATTTCAATTTTATGTTCTCCTATATGAAACATATTGTTGTAAGTGTCTACATTTGGAATACTGTTGTATGAATGAAAATCAGTTAGAGCACACTCATATGCACCATCTTATTCAATACGAGGAAAGCAACTAGCAGATAATTCTGATGAGTTAGAGCTCAGAGTAAGTGTTATTGACATTATAACAGACTGATTACAATTAAATAAAGTTTAGTACACAGTATGGTTTATAAGCATAATTTACATATTTATTTAATTTTCTTATTTTAAAATTAACATTAGTTTCTTAATATTAATGCTATTATTGTTCTTGATATGATGCTGTTGGTGATTTAGTTTTTCTTCCAACTATAATATTTCATCTTTACTTATGCAAGAATTGTGTTGATCTGAAAATCCTAGCCATTTAATATATACTTCCTTCGTTTTAGTTTTGAGAACCTTTTCAACTAGATATGTATTTGGAAATCTAGTTTTTGAAAGTTCATCAGTATAGAGTATATATAGTTGGGCTTATGAATATTAAATTCCATCATTCCATCACCTAAATAGCTACCTTTTGGCTTAGATCCTGTTGATTGGGGTAAATTCTTCTGGTTTTTCTCGTCAATAAATTTCTTAATAATATGTTTATATTTATATCCTCTAGTACCCTTTATTTGACCATCAGGTGTATAGTCTCTTCTATATGCATTAGTAGTAATTAAAATCTTTTTATAGATTTCGAGTTCAAATTTATCATATTTTTTTGGTATTTTATGAAACATTAGAGAAAATGCCCTGTTGTTAGAGCCCATATTTGACCACCAACTTGTAATTTATCTTCATTAAGTTTGAGCTTACTATCACCAAATTTCCATTCATTATTGAAATCTTTATGTGGATCATAGTTTGTATCTAGTTCATTTCTTCCTTCTACGAATGATAAGTCAGTAAAGTAGCTTCTATATTGGAAGTCTGTGAGTAAAAATCATCATCATCATCATCATCATCGTCATCATCATTTACAGTATTAGCATCATTTAATGAGATGGTATTATCAAATATTGTTCCTTCTGCTAGTTTCTTTGGTGTACTTGTCTCTATCTTGACTGATGTTTTTTCAGGCTTAAGACTTGTATTATTTCCAACTTCTGCCTTCATTTTACTTTCTTCTTTCATAGGAATTCTTTTAATTTTTTAAGAACTATTTATGAATTCTTTGAGTGGTTCTGTTATAGGTTTAATTGTATCTCTTAGTTGTTCACGTGTATCTATTTCACCACTTTTTATACTACGAAGCTTTTTCTTCAAGACATTTCTTCTCAACACCAACTGTCTTAAAATTTTCACATCCATGTTTAATAATAGTAAATAACAGGTATCAGCTATTAGATCAGGTATCAGCTTTTCAGGAGCTGGTATGGTTTTTAGATCAGCTTTTTAGGACCTGGTCTGGTTATCAGATCAGCTTTTCAGGATCTGGTCTGGTTTTCAGATCAACTTTTTAGGACCTGGTCTGATTATCAGATCAGCTTTTCAGGACCTGGTCTGGTTATCAGATCAGCTTTTTAGGACCTTTTCTGGTTATCAGATCAGCTTTTCAGGCCTAGTCTGGTTTTCAGATCAGTTTATCAGGTAGCAGCTCAGGTTATAGCAAATAGATGTATGAAATTTAAAGTTAGATTAATAACTAAGGTAAATGTTTATGAAGAGTAGTTTATATAGTTATCAAATAGTCAAATTGCTTTCTTTAGCGACCATTATTTAATTGATTATATTTGCTTATCACCAAAAATCCATATTTATCCTTCCAACACTCTCGACAAATTTCTTGGTACTTTTCATAACTCATATCGCTGCCAACATGATTCTTATAAACATGCTTCATATTTGTCTCATCTTGCTTAAACATTATAATAACATTTGCATTGTCTCTTATTAAATGCTTGGGAATTCTAGTATAAGTTTGACACAAGTAGAATGAATCAACATCCCTATGTTGTCCCATACAAAAGTATGTACGTATATTATTCTGCTTTTCACATGCAACATCATCAAATATCATAATTGAATTAGTTTTAGCTTCGTCAGGTGGAATAACGGATTCATTATCTGTAAATGTATAATATCCCATTCCTTTAATTGGTGAAATTAGTTTCTTCAGGTATTCATATTTGGGCTGATATAAAGATTTTGAGTATAAATAGATGTTTTCAAACTTGAGTCCATTAGGACTTTCTAGTAAGCTAATCATAGCATTAGTCTTTCCACAATTTGATGGTCCCACTATTAGAGCACGAATAGAATTTGGTAAGAGGGGGCTGTGCTTTATTTTTAAGGTAATGTTCCATGATTCATCAATATTACGAACTAAAATCTTTTTATGTTGTTTCACTAACTGCATTTTTGTAACTAAATAGATTACATAAATGTTATCTCTTATTATAGATAAAATTATATAATATAGTTATACGATATCAGAAAACGTTTAGTCATAAAAACACCTTCGTTGGAGGAAGTATAGCAGATAAAATAATTAACGCTCTACCTGTTGAACTTCATCTTCCTGGATATCAGTACTGTGGACCTGGAACAAAATTACAAAAACCTTTAAATTGAGGTGACAAAGGAATTAATTTGTTGGACTCTGTGATTTTTACAATCACGATATTGCGTATTCAAAAAATAAGGATTTAAGTTCTAGACATAAAGCTGATAAAATACTGGAAAATTCAGCTTAGAATCGAGTTTTATCGAAAGATAGTAATCTTGCTGAAAAATCATTTGCATATATGGTTACTAACGCAATGAAAGCCAAAACAAAATTTGGTATGGGTGTGGAGAAAAAGAAAAATGATAAAAAGAACAAGCTTAATGATAAAAAAAAAACTGTTTAGAACATCAATTAGAGCTGCAACAAAAATACTAAAGAAGGAAAAGCCATTAGATATTAACTCAGCTATTAAAATTGCACGAAAAACTATCAAAAAATTATTAAAAAATTATATACCACGTGTAATACGTGCCCCAAAAATTAGTGGCTTTTTGCCTCTAATACCGATTTTAACTGCTTTGGTAGATTTTAACTCTGCAATTGGTAGTCTAACAACTGGAGGTGCTGCCATAGCTAAAGCTGTAAATACAACAAAGAATGCCAAAAATCAACTTGATGAAGCAACTAGACATAATAGAGCGATGGAATCTATAGCAGTTGGCAAAGGACTTTACTTAAAACCATATAAAAAAGGTTATGGCTTAGTTCACAAAGAAGAATCAAAAAACTCTTAGAGATGCTGCCCAACAGACCACTATCTGATGTGGACCTAAACCGTTTCTCTATAAATATTCCATATTTTAGAGGAGTTTTCATGTTGAATACTCTACCAAAACGAGCAAAGAAAATTGAATGAGGAATAATCAACTTAGATGTATCAACAGGACCTGGTACACATTGGATAGCATATTATAAAAACAACAACGAAAAAGAATATTTTGACAGCTTTGGAAACTTACAACCTCCTTTATCTTGGTACAAATGTAAAATAAAACTATTTCTTAGATTTCTTTATGAAATAACTGAAAATACTAAATAAAAACACAAACATTTATATCTTACAAAACTCTTTAATGTCTTTTTATTCATACTTGGAAATACATAGTTATATATTTTATTGCCAAATAGGAAATTGAGAATTTTGAATTAAAAACTCACCCAGCTCACTCTCAACGATTAGGTTTTCTTCACCTTCTCTAATTAAGCAATAAGATCAAGGGTTGGGCTCAAAAAGAACGAACTAGTTCAATTGAACTATTCCCATAAGTGAACGATGTGAACTAGTTCAGACTAGTTGTTCCTTTTTGGTCTTTGTTGTTATTTTAGTCTTTCTTGTTCTTTTGGTCTTTATTATTCTCTTGGTACTTTTTGATATCTTGGTATTGTTCGTTCGTTAATTTTTGGTCTTTATTTTGTTTTGTTTATCTTATTCTCTGTTCCTGACGAATGCACATGCAAAAGATTTCAAGTGAAATATTATAGTTTCTCATTTGCATACTGTTAAAAATACACAAATGTAGTGTGCCTATTAAATTTTTAGCACAATAATCAAAACAAACAAAAGAAAATGTATACTTAGTGAAATATAAAAGTGAGTTTTACAAAATTAATAGAAATAATTTCTAGTATTGAACTAAAAAACAGATTGTGAAAAAGAATATTAGAATTAAAAAAGTGATTATAATTTGTTTTAAACTGAAAACGGATTTCATTTTAAAAATTTCAAAAATATTAATTTTTACCTTTTACTTACTAAAAGCATACAACAAATAAGACTACAAAGCACAAATGAAAATACGTCTAAGAAAAGAAAATTTTTACTCAATTAAAAGAAATAATTGTTGTGTCGAATATAAATCAGTATTAGAAAAGTGATTAAAACTTGTTTTCAAATGATCAAACTTCATTCTAAGCATTTCCAATCAAAAATTATTAATTAAATAAGGTCGTTAAGAATGAAATGAAATTACTTTAGAATATTAACAAACGGATAAAACATTAAAGAGGATTCAATGTGTGCATGTATGTGTAATCTCTGATCTGTTGTTCACTGCACAACTGACTGAAAAGAACAACTGAACGAAAAGAACGAAAAAAAAACTAGTTTTTTTGTTGTTGGGATCAAAAAGAACAATCCGCAAAAGGAACAACTATGCCCAACTCTAATAAGATCCACTGGATAGATTTTTAACATCGTCATCTGTTAAAATATTATACCATTTAGGCAGGAACATTATGTGTTTATTCATTTCAACTTTTAGTGTTGGTCCATATTTAGTTGTTACACGTAACACATTTCTAATAGTATATTTCGTTGATGGTTCAAGCTCCTTTATGTGGATTAAAGTTTTGCTGTTTAGAGCATTAAATTTTGAAATTAGATTTGTTGTGGAGTCCATTTATTTACTTAGTTGTTTAACTGGAAATGATCTTAAATGAAGCGATGATGACTTCAAGAAGACTAATCAAAAATAATTATGGTGAAATAGTGAATAAGTGGTGGATAGTGATAGACAGAAAGAGATAGTTATAGAGAAAAAAAGGATAGAGAGAGATAGAGTGCTAAAAAGAAATATGGAATAGAGATGACAAGACTGTGCATGTTTAAGCGATATGAAAACAAGAATTTGCATGTTTAAGCGATATGAAAACAAGAATCATGCTGAAGCATGAAAAGTTATAAAATGCAATGTAAACAGATATTACTTTATATCTGTATCTGTATGAGTATCAAATAAATTTACCGAAAAAATGAAAGCATGTCGAAGCATGTATAAGTAACAAAAATTCCTCACGTCATAAAATTTTTGGAAATGAAATACATATGTACATATGTATCTAGTGTGTACAAAATTCCAAAGATTGAACTCGTGAATTCTACTAGTATAGATTTTTAATTGAAACACCACTACATCTCGGAATCTCGCGTCACTATCGATAGAAGCATGCTAAGGCATACATGCTAGCAAAAAATATGAATAAAGCTGTTAGATGACGATGATGATGAAAAGCTCTTTTTTAATAATGAATTCCTAGACAGAAATTGTATCTGGATCAATTCAACTCATGAATGTATTTCATAGGGTATTATTGGTGGTGATGAGGACCTTTTTTAAGTGAAAAATCATTACATCTGCATGCGTTACAATCAATCCTACGTTAACAAGAATTACTTCAAGGGGTCAACCAGTAAACCTCATGTTGAAACACTTGAGGTAAAATTCTCCCAAACAAAGATATTCCAATATTTCTGACACTTTATGCAAATACTTATGGTGAATTGCTTGCTGGTGGAGGTAACTGAGTTCTTTGTGATCGATTTTCTAGAATAGTTGATTATTAAACATGTAGTTTCTTGTATATGAACTAATTTTTACATACATATATTAATGTATATTATACTTTTAAAAATTATATATGTAAATGTTCTCTATTTCAAGCAGTAAAATCAAAAATTTGTGACACATTAGAAGGAAAAATAACTAAAAATAAAGAGTGACTGACTAACTTCTACGTACAGTCTGCTAACAGACATACAAAGTAAAATTAAATTAAAGATATCAAAAATATGAATACAATAAGCTGAACTTTAATAATATGTGAAAAAATCGTATCTTCTAGAACATCAAATAAAAGCTAAGGACGATCAGCCTTCATAAAATAAATATATATCGTATTATCCATAATTAATTAATTCGTGTAGTATACGCGGTTCTATACTACAGAAACCGTCAAGAGAGTAGATTTAAATTCTTAGAAAACGACTTTGTTTTCTGCTGATCGCTATTCAAGAAGAAAATTAGTTTATTTATTATGATTTAACTAATTTAAAAGTACATTCATGTCTATACTTCTTAACATAAAAATCAAAAACAAATGTTATTCAATTCTATATAATATGTATCTAAAATCCCAAAAAAGCTGTTACATATATGTACGAAAGAATCTCCAACGCTTCTAACTGCATAAGAGTATAAGGAGAAATCTCCTTTTATTCAAAAGGGGACTAATTGAATAAAATTTTAATTTGAAACAGTAAGCAAAGACATCAGCTTACTGCATTCTTATTCATAATCGTATAATAGAATATATAACCACCGAAGGACACATTTTTAAAGTCTTGTAAATTAAGCAATATGGAAACGAAACATAAATTTTATAGATGACTAAGGTTTCAAAAGTAGTTTAAATGATTTCATTGGAAAAAAAGTAGTGTTTGTTTTCATCAATTATGAAAATAACAATTTCATTATAAAACTCCAATTTGATTTTAAATGTTTATCCGAAAAATAAAAAAGTTAAACCAAGCAAACTGACTAACAAAAAAAACTGTCATCACCAAAGCTGGAGGTGCTGAATCAGTTTCATTTAAAAATGTTTATACATTTTTAAAAGGTTTTGCAATGTACACACTTTAAGCAAATTTAAATTAAATATAGAAAATATTTCTATTATAGTTACTTTTACTTTACAGTATGTATCTTCAGGAATTCAGCTTTACTTAAAAGTGAAAATCCTCACAAACTTTTAAGTAAACGCAAATAAAAATTAAAACAACGTTTTTTTACTTTCAAATAAAAAAAACTGAAGATATTTTACATTTATACACACCAACATCAGCAACAACAACAACAACAAAAGACATGATATGACGAAAAAAAATGAATTCCAAGATTGAGATAAACACTTATTTGTATGTACATACATACATACATACATGCAACCATAAAATCAATTTGTACATAGATATTTATGTATACATTTCAAATTTCTTATCAATGCTCAAGTATTTATTAGATCTTAACAATCACACTTACATATCTACATCATAAAAATATATTAAGCATAAATTCGCTTGGTCTACACTCAAGGAAATTATGCTGCGTAAAAATAAGAATGCGTCACATTAATTCAATAATTTTCTATATAATAGAAAATGTATGTTGAGATACCTAAAAACTAATGAGTTTAATAAATGAATACTGTAAATTAATATTTTTCCATATTGAAATAAGAAATTTCAATATGACTAAACCTTCGCTAATGTTTCTTATTAATTCAACATGGTTCTTACTGATTTTAAGTTGGTCTTTTTATTTTGTGTGTAGAAAAGTCGTCCAGTCAAAGAAGGTGGATGTAGTTAAATAAACAAAATCTGTAACATAAACAAATTTCTCAAAGGCAGACTTTAACGTGAGACAAATTTAAGCATGAGAAGGTATAAAGCAATCGTAAGTATAAAAACATACTAGGATTAGGGAAGTTCAGATATAAGGTAGTATTTTATAGTACAAAACTAGCGTACCCTCGCCCGCTTCGCTGAGCGTGTAAATAAAATCTAATTTTTTTTACATACGACAAAACATTTTAATTGTGATTTATTTTTTTAATTTATTGTTTTAAAAATACTAAAATATGCCTATTCTAAAGCTTTTTGGTATACAACGTTCTTTGTTTATCCATCTGTCGTATAAATAAATAATGCTGATGGTGTACCTACTCGTGAGCACGCTACATAAAGTTGTCCATGTGAAAAGCATGGATTTCCTAAATTTATTGTATAGGAAACTGAAGTCGTTTAAAATGAAATGGTAAATTGGTGGGAATCATTGGAATTCGGGGAATTAAAACATCTTCGCCTTTGTATTTTCCTTTTAATATATAATAACATATATATAATAACATAACGATAACGTTGTTCAGTAGAATTTTTACTGCAAGTCTGGTGCCATTACAAAGGCGCGGTTGGTTTCTATTTATTTATTTATTTATTTATTTATTTCAATCCGATACATAGGAAGCCTAAAAGGCTATGCGAAGCATAATTATCGGAGCTCCAACTTTTAACTGTAGATTGTGTGGTGGAATTCCTGGCATATCAAGTGAATTTAAAAATTCAGTTGGATAATTTACAACGTCATCTTGATTCGTAACAGTGTCCACTGATTTGTATGTAACTAATTGGCCTGCTATATCTTTTTGTATAGCTTGGTTAATATCATTGACATCTTTGTTTTTGGCTGCCAATATTGCTCGTTCGCTCAACCAAACATGATTTTTGTATTGCTGCACAATATTTGGGAACACCTTTTGAATTAATTCTTCTTTGGATTTTGTAATATTGCAAAACGTGGTTGGTAGTGTTATGAAGCCAGTTAAAATATCAACTTGTATTTTTCCATTTCCAATAGCCAGCAATTGCTTCGAAAACTCATTTGCTGATGGACCATTTTGCATTTGAACGCACATATTTGTAGTGAGTTTGAGCGTTTTCTCTTATCTCCACAAATTTGAAGATTTCAAACACGCGTTTAGTTCATCGGCAGCAGTAGATCTAGGAATAACAGATAATGTCTGCCGAAAATCATCTGCTAACAATATTGTGGCACCACCAAACAATTCTTGACTTCCTCGTAGATCTTGCAATGTTTTATCTAAAGCTTGCAAAGATTTCTTGTGGGCCATAGTACATTCATCCCATACGATAAGTTTACATTGCTGCAAAACTTTTGGCATTCCAAATGTCTTGGGGATGTTGCAAGTTGGGGTTTCGGTAAACTGCATATTCAGTGGCAACTTCAGTGCAGAGTGTGCTGTTCGACCGCCATCCAGAAGAGTGGCTGCAATTCCAGAAGAAGCGAGTGCTAATGCTATCTTCTGTTGCGATCGTATGTTTGCTAAAAGCGATGAGAGAAAAATGTTTTCCCGTGCCTCCAGGCGCATCCAAAAAATATATTCCACCTCCTTCGTCGTTAACAACTTGCATAATTGAATCGTAGGCTTGTCTCTGTTGTTCATTCAACTTTGGAATATTTCATTGTACAAATGAGCTCAATTCATTAAATTGTTGTTCGCGTTGCAAATCTCGAATAAATATGTCGTGCATTGGACGATCGGGAGTTATCATTCCTAATTGTGTTAAAGCTTTATTTTCTATTGCTAAACACATGTCTTCAATAATAATCAATGCTTCATTATACATTTCCTCTGTGATCAGTAATTCTTGATTTGACGTGGTGAGACGCATTCGATGCAAAATATCGTCTGTCCTGTATTCTCGATATTTTATTCAGGTGGATTTGACGGGAAACATGTTGCTATTATTATAGAAAACAATGTCCGTAATTGATGCGGTTGAGCCGAAATGGATGCGTCGGCAAGTGTTAGATCCCAATTATTATGACGTCTTAGCGGTTTTTAAAAAAGGGCGTGGCACCGCCCACTTTCTACGAAGCAAAGTAATTCTCTTTATACGACCAACATATGTACCAAATCCCATGTTCATACTGCTACCGGTTCGTGAGATATGGCCGTTTCAAATTGCAATTTGTATGGGCGGTGCCACGCCTGTTTATCTAATTATGTCCTTATATAGCCTAAGATAGAGTCCCTGTCGACAGTACCACACTGTGCAAATTTCATAACAATCGGTTCATTATTATGACCGCCATAACGACTTTTTTAAAGAGGCGTGGCACCACCCACTTTCTACAAAACAAAGTAATTCTTCTTCTACGACGAACACATGTACCAAATCTCATCTTCATACCTCTATTGGTTCGTGAGATATAGCCATTTCAAAATTGGAGCTGTGTAGACGGTACCACGCCCCACACCAAAAGAAACAGACACATCAAATTTCATCAAAATCGGTCGAGCGGTTTCCGTGTCTAGAGCGACCAAACGAACAACGGTAATTTTTATATATATAGATAACGATATTGAAAACAATTTATTTCTATCTACATATACATACCAGCGCGAGAAACTCATATACACACGCACACACACACATAGCAGAATTCATCTAAGAAAAATCAAAGAAAATTTTAACAACACTCTACCCTAACAAATCAAGACCAGTCTGAAATCCTCAAAGATATACATTCACAAATTCCTGTGGTCATACATACATACATATACAATATATAAAATTAATCTCAACAATAGAACACTCTCACCTACCTCAATTATGGATAGTCTTAAACTCCCACAGACATATATACATATAGATTCCCACGGCTACATATAACAAGAACATATCGGCTTTAATAAATCACAATCATCTTAAATTCTCACAGCCATACATACAATTAATCTACCTCAACAAAATCCTCACCCACCTCAAATTACGACCAGCCTTAAATTCCTACAGACAGACACACCTACAAATTCCTATGGCTACATATTACGTCAACAACCCTGCCTACCCAAATCACGGACAGACTTAAACTCCTACATACATACAAACATACAGATTCCCCCGTTTACATATTACTAGAATACCTCGCCCCTCATAAATCACGATCAGCCTTAAGCTCCTACAGAAATATATATATATATATATATATATATATATATATATATATATATATATATATATATATATATATATATATATATATATATATATATATATTCCAATTACTGGAGAAATACACACACATACAGACGATCCATCTTCCTCCACAACACCATTTAATTCCCACAGGCATACATTCATGTAATCGATCTACCTCAACTACACCCCCGCTTATCACCGCCTCAATTAAATTCCTGCAGACAGATACATCCACAAACTCCTAAGGTTACATATTACAACACCTACCCATCCTCCCAAATCACAGTCTATCAACACCTATATTAGCATTAGAAAAAATAACTTTCACGTTTTCCCGTCGGCATAAGGACAAATCATTTCCATGATTTTCCCTTTGGAAAAAATAATAGTCATGCATTGCCGTAGGCATTAGGAAATGTTAATAATCACTATTTCACCATTAGTATTAGGAAAAATAATTTTCATGATTTTCCCGTCGGCATATACACTTGTGAAATCTTAATCTTATGAAACCACTTAATCCACACCCACAAAAAAATATCAACCGTTATCATAATTAATATAACCAAAAAAAATCACCCGTTCCCACAAAGTTAATGTAAACAAAAAACTCCTTATGTAAACAAAAATTTGGACGGACTTATTGAACCACCCTCGCAGGTATCAAATTTCACAAATTTCCAAAAATTTAAGAATTTCCAAATTTTAATTACCCAAATTTAACAATTTCAGCCACAATTTAACAATTTCAGCCAACAATTTTGGAAGTTTAATTGTCGCCGGACCGCCATTTCACTACTACTGTATCCCAAATACAGGTCCGAGGTTTTGATTCTGATATCGTCATCTCTTGAAATTAAACTTAAATTTTTACGATAGTATCCAAAAAAATTATTTGTATTATTTGCTTTAGTCTAAGTTTTTATGGAAATTTTGTTTTAACGTGCACTTAAAACCCAAATTATTGTTTTTATTACGGCACACAGTGGCTGAAAATCGTTTTTCATTGGCCAAAATTCTGTAACTTTTGAACTGATCAAAATATTGAAGTAATTTTTATTTTAGTGGATAGATATTTAGTTCAGTTTGACTCAGTTTTAATTACATTAAAATTGATTGAGGACTTTTTAAGGAATTCTAGCTCAAAGTTGAACTTTTGAATTTTTTTAACTTTTAGAGTGAAATATGGGTTTATTATTTTTTTATTTATTAAAAATTTAATATATGGAAATTAGTAATAATTATAAATATGTTTTGTAATAATGGAATTTATTTAATGTTACACTCAAAAAAAATTTTACACTAAAAAAAAAATAGTAAAATCAACGATTTTGCTATTATTACAGAAAAATTAAAAATTTTTTGCTGTCTAATTTGCAATTTTGTTTACACTCAAAGAATAGTTACACTTAAAAAAAAACTTTAATAATATTATCTAAAAATATTGCTATTACTACAGAAAAATTTATTATTTTTTGCTGTCAAATTTGATCATTTTAAAAAACATATTAAAAATAAAAACTGCAATAAATTTTAATAGCATTTGTAACAATGGTAGGTTCTGTTTATTATTATTTTTTACTAATAGTATGCTTTTCGTACCTTAAATAACAATGAAAGGCAATTATGATTATTATTCATTTGACTCAAATATTGATTGTAAATATTCCATATTTTGTTCTGTGCTATTTCTGTTCTTTAGTAGTTTTTTGGCTTCTTCATCTAAATCCCGATGTTCCACTTTCCATTGATTTCGAATACTGGAGATGAACGGATCTGACGTTGCCAATAATATATTAAATAGATCTTCATTTGTTGAATTTCGTGAAATTTTTCTAGTATTGTGCTCTCTATAAAATCTGTAATCCTTGTTTCTTTTTTCCTGAGCCTCCTCTGATAGATCTCCAAGTGGCACCAAATGATATTTAATGATATCTTCTCCATGATAAAGGATTTTATGAACTGTTGCAGACATATTTCTCCATGGGTAGTTGGTTGTATATATTTTTGCAGTTTCCTTAGCATAATCTCCAAATTTTCTAGAGTCAATTTCTTCATTGCACGCAAGTACTTCTAGGATTATTTTAAACCTGAAAATAAGGTTTAAATCCACTCCTGTTATTTCAGATGCTGTTTCTGGATCTGAAAAGAATCTTCTTGCGGTATTGCCATCATTTGTATTGCCTGATTTGCGTGGTCTTCCAGCCTTATCTTGCTTTGCTGTTTCTGCAGCGACAGTAAGTTGGCCTTCTAACCAGTTTGCACTTTTTATATAAAAAGTTTTGTTTACTGTAGCTAACTTCTTTGTAGCGTTTTTTTAGTGCTTTGACGAAATTAGATAATTGCTCTTGCATTTCGGTGCTACACGAATTTAAGTTTAATTTTATTTTAACGTAACTAAGAACATCTTCCTGGTTTTTGTTTCTAAAATACTCTTCGGCCAGTTCTTTATAACTGAAGCTCTCCATATTTATCTGAATATTTTTATTTGTTATATTTTATCCGTACAATTAAAGGATTAACTTATTACTGAGTAATCCCTTATGGAATCCGTAGTTTTATACATTTTTAGATACATGTTATTCACACATTGATCTTCAATTTCATAGCAGGTAGTGCTTAAATTGAACAAAACTGCACATGTTATTCAGACCTTAATATCAGGTAAAACTGATTAGTATCTCGCCAATATGGGGTTGTTTTTTATCTTTAGTGGTTTAATGTCGCCATTATTGTTATAAAAATGTTTATGACTTTGGTTGACCCTAACATTTGATAACAGGTAAATTCAGAAAGAGATCATATGTTTACTGTAGAACCTATTGTGATAATTTTATGACTTATTTTTTGCTGATCAAAACAAAGCCATTAAACCCTTTCGCAGGTATTATATTTAATTTTTTTCGTTTTACGTAGTCTAAAGTAAAAAAAAAACAAACTTTTAGGCAAAAAAGTGAAAATTTAAGACACTATTGTATACGAGTACTTATAGGGCTGTTTAAATTAATTTGAATTTTTTTTTGAGTAATTTCATTAAAATGAAAAAGTGTTCTACCCACGGGTCGTCACGGGTGCAAAAGTATATATAGCGTTATAGAGGACACTTTCACCTTTCTCCTGGTGGTATACGTTTCTTGTTCCCTTTTGTTCCCTAGAAGTTCTATTCCACTAAAATTTAAATTTGAGAAAAATATAGTAGTTTCATAAATATTTCATAACGCCCGTAATATTAAACGCTAGAGCTGTGACCACTTACAACAACTAAAGACTATAGTCCTACCAACATTATAAAAAAGACCGCAGGCCGTTATCGATGATAGCTTGCGAGTAGTAACCATTTATTTTTGATAAAAAACAAAAGAAAAACACCTTTTTCTGAAATTAAAAAAACGGTTGAGTTTGACAGCATGCCACGCCCACAATTATCAATAGTTTAACCTAAGTTTTTGGCTACCTTAATCTGGATATATTAGCTACAAAAAGGCGTAAAAATTTTAAAAATCGGTGACAAAAAAAAATTAGACTTTTGGCCAATGAAAAATGATTTTCAGCCACTGTGCGGCAGTTATTCTCTGTTAATATTTTTATCGTTTGGTTTTTTGTTTATTTATTTTTGGCTTATTTTATTTGGTAATGTTGTTGAATTAAAAACATATTTTTTTTTTAAATAAACCTTTTTATTTTATTTTTAAGAGCATATTTTTTACTTTTTAGTGCATATTTTAAAATTTGTAGTGCATATTGAATGCACATAAAAAAATCGTATAACCAACTAATAACACTGCACAACAAAACAGTGGTTTTTGCATGTAGTTTAAATAAAAATGGTTGATTGTTATGTATTTTTGTCTCGTGATTACGGTGGCGTCATTAGATTTTCTCTATCAGCTGTAGTTTTGAACATATAGTGTCATTTAGGATTTGCATAATGTGCACCGCTTTTTGTATTATTCCGTTGATATATCACGAATGGTACTCCCAACTTAGAAATATTTTAATTTTCTTGACTGCGTCATACAACATTTCGTTTGCGTAATAATTGCACTAATAACTTGTAAATGGACAAATGTAATATAAAAAACAATTGGATGGATGGCTTTCGAAAAGAAAAATTTCAAGATTTTTTTTAATGTAACACGAAATATCCCTAAAGTTAGAGAGGCTAGAAAAAAAATAAACCTATTTTTGTAATCAGCAAACAAAAATACATAAGAATTAGGTATATTTGATCAAAAAACATTAATATCAAAAAATTTTCAAGGACTAAACTAAAAACACACGATTTTAAACATCCTTGCAATAATAGTCAGATACGCTGATATACTCATCAATGAAAGGGATTTTTTTATAAATTAATAATCCAGAAAATATTTCTAAGTTTGGAGTATCATTCGTGATATATTAACGGAATAATTCAAATGTGCAAATTATGCAAATCCTTAATGACACTATATCTTTAAAAGTTGAGCTGATAGAGAAAAACTAAGGACGCCATCATACTCAGGAGTCAAAAATACATAAGAATAAGCCATTTTTATTAAGACATCCAAATCAGTGTTGTGCAGTGTAATTGATAGCAAATATGGAATATTGTCATACAGAAACAAATATTTAATAAAAAAGTGTGCGGGATAACGCCCATAATATGTGAACCTAGAATTCGTGGTAGAGAGCTAAAATTGTATACCAGAGAACAGATTTAATGCATTATTTTTTTGTTTTGAATGCAATCTCAAAAAATCTGCATATTGTTGTCAATCCACAAAATTTTAAAGAAACAACGCATTGCACAATCGATCTTTATTGCGTGCATTGCTTGTTTTATATAAATATTCACTGGTCTTGTCAAAAGCAACGAGTACTCAGTGAATGGTGTGAATGCTTTTTACTGTGATTGACCACAACGTAGTTTTTATACGTTGTGCTGGTATAAAACATTATTGTTGCTTGATTTACTTATTTAAAATAAATTGCGAATGAAATCGTCATGTAAAAAAGTTCCATTAATTTTCTAGATATCATCTTTGCACACAAAAAAGTAATATGAGTGATTTTGTAATATTAATTAAAATGTTTGTTTTATCAATTACAAATTTAATTTAATTTTCATCTAGAAATAATTTGATAATATCAATTAGGTTTTTTCACTCAAACTAATTAATACAATTAAATATTTAATTGAATAAATTAAATTATCAATTAAAAACATTAAGTGGTGAATAGTTTTTTCTGTGTGCGGCAGTGATGCCGATTTAGCCATTTTCTGGCTAAATTTTTTATTTTTTATCTCATTTAGCCGGAAGAAAGTGAATTTAGCTATTAGCTATTTTTAGCCATTTTTATTTGAATCTAGCTATTTTTCCAAACATTAAAATTGTTTGTGATTTTTTATAAAAAATTTAAACTCGCAACAAAGGAACACTATTAAAAAGCACAATAAAGTAATATCTTATTGTTTTCGCGTTAATATCAATAAATCCCGGTCCAAGCATTTTTTTTATTTTTGTGTGAAAAAGATATAGATAGGAATACAAAATATATATCGCACAAGAGAATATTTTTTTTTTTTTAATGCATGTTTTTTTATTTATTGTATCTTCATATATGAACTAACAATAAGTAATCAAATCTTAAATCTAACATATAATTAGTAGGCCCGACCAATGCCAGACATAACTAAGTGATAGTTGTAAATAATACATAAGTGGTGATAAGCAAAAAAAAAAAATTTTTTTTTCAACCAACTTCATTCGGAGTGTTTAGTATTAGAGCCCTTGTATCTCTCTTTTTTAAGCGGATGTGTCCAGTAAAGTTCAAGATGTTACGAGCAAGCGGATTAGGATGTGACACGAGTTTAGTTAGATATTTGCCTGCGTATTTTGCAATTTCTTCAGTCACTAGTGGCATATTTAAATCACGATGTATATTCGAATTCCTAATGTACCATGGAGCAAAATTTTAAAATTTTCAGTAGAGACGAAAAACTGTTTGTAGTTATATTTTAAGAGAATTTGAAAATAAGATTACATCATACTAAAAAAACAAATTCTATTTGAAAATATATTTCCGTTGGTTTTATTTTAAAACATTTATATTATTGGGAAATAATATCTACGTTTTAAAAAGAATCACAACTGAAATAAAATTGAGCAATTTTATCATAAAAACCATCAAAATCATAAAGTAACATAAATTTTATCAACAAAAGAGTAATCGGAATACGCTGAAATTTTAATAGTAGATATATATTGATTTTGTAGTTGATTTCTTGCAAAAAGTGAAATTTTAAAAATTTTGAGTTAATACCCTCTTGTTGATAAGGTGCGAGATATGTTTTTCTATTTCAATACTCTCCCACTTATTCAAGAATTGCTGCAATAAAAATTGCAAGTCTACAAGAGCTTATATGAAACAGACGGCTAAATTGGTAACAATAAGGTTTGCTACTCCGTTCTCATAGTCGTTGCAATGTTGCTATAAGTTGTCGGGTCTAGTTGGTGGTTAATGATATCAAGCAAAAAGGGTAATTTTTTTATAGAAGTGAAAATAAGATATAAATTAAAGTTTAAATGAAAGCTTAAACAATATAAAATGAACAAAAAGTACCCAGCAAAAAAATTTCAAAATTTTGTTATGGGTAGTACTCTTTTAATGGCTTACAAAGTAGTGAGTGGTATTTATTTATATAATTATTTTACATGTATAATAATTACTGTCCTGTAATGATTAAGATAACAAGTTATTTATATCATTATGTGAAAGTACTTTTTGTAGTACGAGTACTGTCCAATTAATAATGAAATATTTTTTGAGAAATGTTTATTGATCATGAAAGTGAGCTTCGAAAACAATAAAATAATTTTGTTTTACTGTAATGTTTATTACAAAATTTAACCTTTTTTGCATATTATTTAATATACGTATGCATTTATTTTCTTTGTAAAATTATGATTTTTAAAAATTCCAAAAAAGTTAAAAGTTTTATAATTATCTTAAAAAATTTTATTTGTTTTTATTGGAAAAATTGCCAATTTGCTTTTGAATAATTTTAGGCAAAAAGTAATCTACTAAATGTTCCATATTTGTAAGCAAAAAATAACCCATTGAAATTTGATTACTTTTAGACAATTAGTAATGTATTAACTTTTGGATATTTGTAGGCAAAAAGTATAGAGTAACTTATACTTTTTGAAGTTCTCAAACAAAAATAATGGGTTATTCAGTCAAATTGTAATAACTTACGACTGGGGAGTACATACACATTTTGCATTCTAGTAGGCAAAGTTTTTTTTCGCTGGGTATAAAGAAAACTTTGGCAAGGAATGGATTAATAACCAAAAAAATTTAAATACTGAATATCAGAATGTACAAATGAATAGAAGGCGTACTGCAAGTATTGCAAGTTTGCACTAAATGCTCATGATTATCTTAACTAAAAGAATTTTATTTATTACTTCATTGATAAATTTATTGATTTTAATTACATTAAAAAATTGTCCCGATTTGTTAAAAAAAAATCCATATGAACTGCGTTCTTGTTTTTGATTTAAAATCACGATTTTTGCATTCGATGGCGCTTAGCCATTTTTTAACCAGTTTTTAGCAATTTTTCAGCCATTTTTTTGTCTACATATAGCCATTATTGGTGAAAGAATTCTGATATCACTGGTGTGCGGAATTAAAAACGTTTTCATTTTCATATTGTAGTGGAATATAGAACCTGGCCGATAGATTTGAAATGTATTTTATCATTTTATGTCAAATTTTGTAGTTATTTGAAACGCATTTCAGATCTATTTTACTTTTTCCAATTTTAACTATTTGTATTTTTTTTTCTATCACCGTAAATATCGGCACAATGCATTTTTTTATTTATAAAATAATATAAAATCACTTTAAATAAACTTGTTATTTAAACGTGATATAAAAAAATCAGCGAATACTGAGTGAATGGCATGAAAGAAATACATTCTTTCATGCTGCATCATTTCATTTCGCTATCGATTAAATGCATGTCAATAGCAAAGAATTTATGAATTGTTAGCAAATGCGAATGATCTCATTCTATTCTCTGTTGTATATACAAATAAAATGAGTGAGCCAATGGAAAAATCTTAAAACCTAGAAATTTTATCCGGTAGGTGGGGACACGACCTGAAGCTCAAATTTGCAACAGAGAGTTAAAATTTTATGCACAAATAAATCGAGATCAGAGATCAAAAAAAAATTTAGGAACCCGGAAGTTTAAGTCAGGGGGCGGGGACAAACACTTTAAACTCAAAATGAAGATCGTTTTAATTGAAACTTTTCATACTTTTATCCAAAGTAAGAATTTCCTGTAATAAATCTTCGCTTTCTCTTTCATGTACTTTGGCCTAGCAGACTTAAGTCTATTACTTATGTATTTCTCATAAGCCTTTCCGTACGAAACTTTACATAAACCATAAGCACTAACCATAGCATAATCATGAGTTCGAAAAGTGGTTGGAGTCACGCCCATAAAAGTTTAAGGTAATATTATATTTTAGAGAGCTGACATTTTCTACATACTTAGGCAAACTGCCTAGAAATTATATGACACCATGACGATTACAAATTTATATAATGCATGGCTGATTGTAATGATAGGTATTGTAACAAAGAGCATTTTGGTGAAAATTTTATCTCACTGTTTTTGATAGCCAAAATTTTTATAGGAAATTTTTTTCACATTAATAATTTATGCCAAAAGTCAGTCACCCAGCGCTGAAAGCTTTGCAAATTCATATTTTCATGCAAAAACTACTTAGTAACTGTAAAAAGATACGCAATGCACTAATGAACTGGCATAGTGAAAGAGTCTTCCAGGTGGAGATACAAGAGGAACTGCTGACGATTATCCCATATTAGAGGCAAGTGAAGATGACGCATTGAAGTAGACTTGAGTAAAACACTCCATTAGCAACGCAAGCTCAATAATTTATTTTGTGTCCTATCCACTAAAATCAATTTTTAGATACTTCTGCTCAAATTGGACGTATCTTATGTTCTTGGAATTACCCAACCCATAGTTTGGAAATATATGTCGGGACTGTATCCTAACAGCTAACCTAAATTTTGTTTGCCCCTTCTCAGAAAATATTTATTTGCTACCCATGCTCAACTGCCATTTATATAGAACTTTATTTAAAGCTTATTAATTAAATGAATGTTTTGCCAAAAAAGAAGTGTCTGTGAAGAAAAAGGAACAATGCAACATTGTATTGTTTATTTAATTACCATTTAATTTAAAAATCGATCTTTAATTAAGTCTTTTAAAATCATTAACTAACATTCAGTTCCAAGTCCAGAATAATGCATATAAGTATGTACATGCAAAAAAAAAACAAATACATATTGTGTAAAAGAAGACCGTTCGGTTGTCCAACCAAATGCCACACGCATTGCTCTGGCTCATGTCCATTCTCGTCTCGTTGCGAGTTGGTTTCATTTGGCTAAAAGGTTTATAGATAGTTTTACACTTATAGTTGGTATACCACAACTATAATAATTACATTATTATTATTGTTGTTGTTCTTGTTGCTGTATTTGTTGGTAGACGTATCTGTGAGGACAGCTACGTGGTCACAAGAAGCGTGCATGTGGGGCCCAGCAACAAAGTAACAGTAATTTGCTTAACATCAATACGTTAGCATGAATCTCCAATGAATATTTAAGAATCCCCCAGGACTCAATAACAATTGACAACTACACTGTTCTCTCGTTCATGCACAAACACAGGCAGACTTGCAGGGAAGCATCAGTAAAGTAAATATTTATTTTACAACATGCAGACATCAATCCGCAGTTTTTATATTTTTTTTATAGAGAATGAATAAAATTCCACAAATCCGAATAAAACAAAATAAATTGTAACTACAAAAGTGTTATTTTTTCTTTTCTTTTTAAAAAAAAGAGCAATAGTAAAATGAATAAGAAGCTTTCTGTCAATTGGATTAAAATGATTCTAGTACTGCAATATGTAGAATACAAAACAATCATGTGAATTTGTATCTGGTAGTCGGTATGCTTGTGAAGAGAAGGATTTAAATGGCGGAAGATGACAACTAAATATCACAACAATTATCAGCAGTGTCGTTGTTCAGCTTACAACAAAAAAAAAAAAAATAACAAATAAAACAACCTCGTTGGAATTTTCTAAAATAAGTTTTTGAAATCAGAATCATTTTCCCATTTAGTAAGTTGAGATTCTAGACTAGATTCTTGCTTTGAAAAGTATACATCCTGTTTTCTCTGTATAGCCACGTTATGATCACAATGTTGCGATAATGTAAGACTTTAGAAGAAAACTGTTGACTCTTTTGCAATTGGAGTAAAAATCGTTATAAACTAAATATAATAAAATTTTTGAGGGTGGCATTGGCTGAAGTAGTTAGCACGTTGACCACAAAAACGAAGGTCCTTGTTTCGAGCCCGGTCACCGACAAAGAATATGCATTCAAGTGATGAGCGCATAGTCATTGGTGACTGAACTTTAGTGACTTCAGCGGATACTAATCATAATGCAAAAGAGAGATTCCTTCTTCATCTGTATTGACAGAAGCTATGCCAACTCTACCACTTTTGTGGTAGATCTACCTCTTTTGAGTATCTCACTCAACTCTACAATTTTTCTGGACAAACCTACCACTTTTTTCGTTTCTCAGTAATAATGCTAAAATATAGTTACCCGAGATTTTCTTATCTAATCAAAGCTAGAATTTCATCTTAAATATATTTTAGCAACGCATTTAAGCAACACTATGTTGACTTCACTATTGAAAACCTGCTACAAGCCCAAATATTTCCTTTAATAGGCCAGTTTGTAAAAATGTTGAAAGTTAATTTGTATTAATATTGTATTTGTAAAAATAGTCTTTACTGATACTCTGCAAGGAAAGCTACACGATATATCAGCGCTAGTGCTGGGCAACCCACAACTACAGAGGAGCATTAGATATTATTTAATGAAAATATTCATTCCTTTAAATATGAGAATGATAAAAATGTAAAAATTATTTAAATAACGATGTTATAATTGAACTCGGTAAAAAATAATTTTTCTAGGGTGTTTAAAATACCCTAAAACATGAGCGTTGTAGATCTACTTTTTTTCAAGTAAGATTTGTTAAAAACGAGGTAGTTTTCTCATGGAATCTACCTCTAAGACATATTTTGGGTTGGCATCACTGATTGACAGCGTGCAAAAACAGAGTTGTAAAATAATGATGCTTTCCTCAATCTCTCTCTCTCTCTCTCTCTCTCTTCCTTAACCACATGTTTTCTCTATAACTATCTATTTCTTAAAGATGGTAACAGCTAATAGAAGTAGTAGTAGAACGCATTCATTGTCTGAAGGCAGAATTTCTTACCATTTGATATAGTTAGACCCAAATTACACTATGCAAGTGTTATTGCTAAGCTGATTAGTTTGTTAGGAGAGAGAGAGAGAGACGAGGGGAAAAGAAACGTTCAAGCTTAGCTATAAGACTTGAGTAGTGTAAATTTGGACTTATTGAACCTTTCTTTTATGCAAATATTCTGATATTATCAATTTCACTTTGCTATTTTCACACAAAAAAGAGAGAGCCGAAACTACTAAAAATTTTTATTATCGTAAATACAAAAATTATCTGCCTAAAAATTTTTTTAAATTATAAAAAGTTAGTCAAAACTGCTTCTTTGGAAAAAGCAACTAATAAATATACATACATATGTACATATGTATGTATATATGTATACGATAAGGTTTTAATTAGTTTTTAATTCGTTTTGTCTACAAAGTTGTTAATGTATCGATATTTTTTTGTCACAAATTAATAATTATGTGACAAAGAGCAATATTGAATTAACAAATAAATGTATGACAAATCATTTCTTGAGGAAAAGCAACCAAGCAAGAATTTTATTAGTCCTTGATTTGTTTTGACAAATAAGTTTGTTGATAAAAATTTACTTTATGTTGAGGGCGTTGTGATGGTAGTAGAGATGTTATTAGAGAAGATGTCATGCTTGTCTTCGTACTGGATTGGTAACGGCACTAGCCTGTCAGCTCAGAGATTTTTGGTTCGATTCCCGCCATATACACTAGCGGCCATATGTATAATCAAAAATTGGCGTGATGTTAGCATAAACGGCAAAATTTAACATGGCCTTAAAGTGTTTTGCCATATAATTTTACATTAAAAATCATGCTAGGACTTAAACGTGTATTAAAACTATATTATGCAGTGATTCTTAATGTCAAATTGTATAGAGATACTCGTGAACACATAGTTCAATTTTGTCACTTATGCTAACTTCATGCCAATTTTTGATTATACATAAGGCCATAGGTATTTTTCGGGTTGTGTTAAAAAATACGCATTAGATTACAAATCAACAAAAACATTTTGATTTGGTCATAATCTGCATTAAAATTAATTGAAAGAAATATTCAACAAAATATTTAGTCAGAATTGACATAAAACTCAACAAAAAAGTTTTTGGTCAATGTTTGCATCCGTAGTAAAAATCGCTAAAATATTTTTCGTATAAAATTTTTGTTCAGTGTATTGCATTACAAAGTTATTTAGTTATTGACAAAAACACGATCTATATTAAATTTTAGACTTAATTTAAAGGTTTCTAAAGTTTTATGAATTTAATATACTTAAATTCATTTCGATCACAAATTCGTTGTCCAGTTTGCCTTTATTTTGTCATTGCATACGAGATGCATAAAACACTATACATAAATTTTTTTGTTTAAAACAAAACAAAATATTTTTAAGAAGAGCAAAAATCAAAGTTAATGTTTTTTCTTTTACATAAATTTCAATTGAGTTTATTAGAAAATAACCTTTGCGAAATGCACGTGGATTTTTGGATATTCAATTCAACAGTCAATATGAAATTTTTGTTTTTGGATAATAAAAGGGAAATAATTGATAAAAAACGTTTATTTTACCCTCCCCCTTCCCCCTCCACCAACTCTTTTCATCACTTTGAGACAAATGACAATATTATAACAAATGACAATTTTTATACTTGAAACAATTTAAAAATTTTAATTTTTTAAAATTTTTATTTTGCCATACAGCTTAGAATACGGGTGTATATCTTCAATATGACAAAAATCTTCATAGATTGGAAATTGAAAATCATTCCGATGGATCTGTGATTTTTATTGTCAATTTGTTTAGTTTCTGAGACATGCCTGAGTATCACAAAATTATATTTTATAATTGATGTCTACTAGAACTACATTCAAGACAAATATCAAGGTATTTCGGAAAAATCATAAAATAGTAAAATATATAGTTCTCTACATTTAACGTGATATTTATAAAATCAATCATGCAGTTGATCATGTAACCAACTTAACACACTTTTTTACTGCTTCAGGAGGGCAATGAGCGAGCTAATTTCCTATTAGGGCAACAAAAAAAGTATCTTGTGTTGTTTAACAAGTGTCAGTAGCAGTTTCGATTTCATTCCATTTGATTTATGCTGCCGCAGCACTAAAGTAAATAAATGCTGATTCTGATGTTGATGATATACTATCACTGCTCAATATACATAGTACATGTACTATATCGGTGTGTACATTGAACACTATGAATAAAAAAAAGAAATGCTCATATGAATGTACGTCTGTGAATCGAAATTGGATGAAAATCTTCCAGCGGTGTTGTTTTCGTTGTCGTCTAAAGAAACAAACACATGCGAGAGAAAAAGAAGTACAAAAAAAGCAATTCCCAAAGCTATTGATACAAAATAAGAATCATCTTGCAGCAACATAACAGCAACTAGGAAAAACAACTAGGCAAAATAATAAAATACAGGCAGTCAAGCAACCAAACAGGCAGACAGACAATAGGGAACATGAGAAAATATGTAAATTTTTCAATTGAAATGCAAAAAAAACGATGAAAAAACAACGTAGAAAAAATAAGCGGTTTCCCAGGCACTTTCCATTTTATAAGCCATTCAAAAAGGAGTAAGGACATAAAAAAGCGTTTGTTTCTTTCTTGGAGGGTCTGGTATTCTTCCTGCCACACGGCTGAATTGTCTTTTGGTTTGTATTCTATTTTTGAATTTCAATGCATCCACATGTTGTTGGTCTTTTTGTTGTTGCTTTGTAGAGCAGAAAATATTTGAATAGTCTTTATTTTATTTTTAATTTTTTTATATACTTTTTTGCTTTTTATTTTGCATAAATTGTTGTAATTTATTGTAATAATTCAGCTCGTGAGAATTGAGAATTCTTTTTTCAAATGTTGGCTTTATTCTTTTTAAAGCGTTTTTTTATATTTTACTCGTTTCTTCTGGTTCTATTTTGTAATTCTAAGCACGTACGTAGCATTTGTTATGATTATTATTGTTCCTGTTGTTGGTTGTTTTTGTTCATGTGTGTTTAAAAAGCTATTAAATAAATGTTGATTTTTTGTGTTTTTCTTTATTTCTTTAAATGGATGAAATTTTTCAGCTTAAATTAAGATATATTCTTTTAACTGGAAAGGAAGGAGTAACAAAAAAAATTCTGTAAAGTGTGACTTTGACTCGCGCGAATTAAAGTTTTACTACTTTTTTGAATTAAAAAAAATTTATTTATTTTTCTTAACTCGGGTGAGTTATTCTTAGTACTTATGCTAATAATAAACTTAACTTACAATTTTTAAATGTCAGTCTTATATACTAAAAATACATCCCAGCTAAAAAAATATGTATGGCGCATATATGATATCCCATATATGGTTCGGATCCGAAAAATGAGGGTATATGGGCATATATGGTTATATATATTCATACATTTTCATACATGTATGTGTAAATTCCCTCCACAGTATGCAAAGTTAATATTCATACACTCTTGATTCACAAAAGCGCACTGCTGTGAATCAATTATTTAAAAAACGCATAAATCATATTCGTACATAACATTTATCTTAAGAAATCAGATTAAAAACTAATGCAATTAACTATAAAAAAAATAATCCCTCTAACAATAGTTTTCAATACAGTAATATGAATTTTGTTTCTTATCTAGAGAATTTTGTTATTTTCTATAAAATTAATGACTGGATTATCCTTTTGATTATTTGATATATTAAATGGGGCTACAATGTATAAAATCATACAAGAATGTTTTTTTTTAACAGAAAGTTTTCCTTTTTTAAACGTTGAGGGTACGCATATAATCTTTGCATACCGTATGTATTTTCTAATGGATTTCCAATTCAGCAGTGATAAAATTCCAAGCTTTTTTGATTGCAAAAACGATCTTATATGAGATATCATTTATCTTATATGGCTCCATATATAAAATCTTGTATTTATATATGGATCCACATATGAAGAGCTTAATTAAATTTTCATATATGAGCTCATATGTTATAATAAATTTCATATATTAGGCCATATATTAGTTCATATATAATAGTTTTGCCATGTATAATGCCATATATTTCCATACATGAATTCATACATATTCATGTATAGTTATATACATTCATATATTAAAAATATATGAACCATATATAATTTTTTTAGCTGGGATGTCTGTTTCTTTGTTTCTTACTAATAAAACATATCTTGTAATTTCTTTGAGCGTGCTTCATTTTTTATCTTACAATTTTGTATCTTAAATACTAAATGAATATCATTCTTATCTTATTCTAACTTCTTTGTTCTAAGACGAACTCAAACCATTATGTTTGATTTCGTACTTTCTCTGACCTTGATTATTTACAATATTTTTATGATACTTATGACCTATAGAATATTTACTTATTTAATATATTTGTTATGACCTTTTATGATCTTTGCATTTAGGGATATTTTATGATCTTGTTTACATTCTTAATTTAATTGTTTGTATATTTTGTAATTCTTATCATCTATGGAAAGTTACTTATTTATTATCTTATAATATAAACATGTCCATGCATGTGTGTCAACTATGCGTGGGCGTCATTAACTATGCATGAGCGTCGTTAACTCGCACTAAGTTTTCCGTACAGACACTTGATATGTAATACTATACGAACTTTAGCCTACATAGTATCGTCCCTACCACGTCAAACTATCCAATATGGAAAATTGGATTTTTAGATTCGTTATCTTGCTGAAATTCTCACGAACGATAGATAGGTCAATAAGAAATATTTGAAGTCTTGAACTTTTAGGAATACGCTGACTTTAAATTCACAATTGACAGGTCTTCGGGCTCTTCTGAAAAGAGCACATTGGATAGTTTGACGTGGTAGAGACGATATATACGAGTAGTTTTGGCATATTTTTTCGTTTTTGGGATTTTTTAAATTTTGACCTTTTTTTCATATGCAGTTTTTTAGTAATGGCATTTTTTGCTTTTAGGATTTTTTTAGTGTTGGCCAAAAAACCGGAAAAATAGGCAAAATGGTCAAAAAATCGTCAAAATAAAGAAAGTCACCATAAATATATTACATTGAATAATTGGGCTAGATGGCCAACTTTGAGGGGGGACGTACCTCCTAAATTATAAATTATTGATATGAAATTTTAAACCAATTTGGGGGGAGCAAATATAAAAATTAAAAAAAATACTCCATACAACTAACGGCCATTATAGTCTATATACATACAATTGTATGTATATCTATTAGATGGGATTTTAAAATTTTTCGTTGCTCGTTTTAAAACACCCATTAATTTGAAACTATACCGCTTATGTCCAAATTTAAGGTCCGTAGCTCTTACGGTTTTCAAGAAAATAGCCTATGACGAACAGTGGTCAGCACACAGTGTTGTGAGTTCATATAACGAGCGGCCAAAAATAGATGGAGTTATCGTAAAGAAATAAAATTTGGCACACATGTTTAATTTGGAAAAATATAATCACACCTAAAATTTGGCCATTTAAATTTCAAGGATTCGTGTCCTTCCCTTATATCCTGATATAAATTATTACGATAACAGACATAAGAAAGTAATTGTGACTTAATGGGATCTTGTACAGACATTAATTTTAACATACATAATGTTTCTTCATAATGTCGTTATTTTTGGAGGAATGATACGCATACCTCAAAGATGTCTTTTTTCAAAAAAAGCACTAAGAAAGAAACAATTTTTCTTTCACTTATGATGAGTTAAACGTACATTGATTAAAAAATATAATATATATCACACTTCACAGCTTGACCATATAAATTTCAAATTAAAAATATACAAATTCTAACTAAAAATAGTTTTTTGGAATAATTACTAATTTCCCTTACTTTATAACAAAATTTTGACTGCCAAGCACGAAGATGTCCTTTTCATATCGTTCATTTGCTGCAAGAACGTCACAACTCAAAAAAACGGGATTTTTTAGTTGATAAGGATGAATAAGCAGTAGTTCCACACAACAAAACTTCTTTAGTTTTTTATTATAAAAATATTGTTAGACAGACAGACAGACAGACAATCTCCACATTGTTCTTCATATTGCTTAAAAATTACACTCAGATATATTGTAAAAATACCCAGCTCTTGAGAGAAGAATAACATTAGCTTTTTATATTAATTTCGGTTTTTTCATAACTCTCTAACTCAATCTGTATTGTAACTCCAAATTTTAAATTTCGAAAGATAACATTATTAACTATAATCGATCCATACAATACTTGTATATTTTTTCTATTCGATTAGAAAATTAACAGTTATACATATGCATATTACCATTTTTTTTATCGGAACTCCTATGTACTAAAATGTTAAAAGTGAGCATGTCTCAAAACTAGGCTTAATATATCAAAAATTCCTACCTGATTCGTGCTTAGCATGCCAAATGCAATAAGATGTGATATATACATATGTAAAAAGTTTGGAGATTTGCATGGGAGTTAGCATTTATTTTCACACAAAAAATTATATTTGAGAAATCAGAATAAAGAATGAATAATTTATATAAAACGAGAAATAATATTTTTTTGATTCGAAATTTATATTATAGATGAATATTGCATAAAGAAGCTATTTGCCATCGGAAACAAATTTTTACCAAATTTAAGTTGACATATTTTGAAAATAGGCTCGATATACATAAAGCTTAATAAGCTATACTGCGAAAAATTTCTGTTAACTGTCACTTTATTCTCTCAACTTGTGTTCTCAATTACGGTGTTTTAGTAAGCGAACGGAATTTAGTAAGATTTTAAAAACTTTTGCGTGCTCGAACACAGCTGTTATTGTATTGGGTACAGCGAAAACAAGGTTGCATTTCATAAAAACTACTTATACTAAATTTGTATCTGAATAAAATCTATTAGAATTGAGTAAAAATATTTCTGCAAATATTTCGTTTGTATGATAAAAGCAACTGATTAAATTGTACAGGAAGAAACTCTCTTTTTAAATATATTTTATACATAAGTATGAAAAAAATCTTCATTTATTTATATAAAAAAATTGCATGATGGTTTTTAATATCATTTATTATGCTTAGGAAGCATAAAATTTAATTGTCAAACTTTGAATGAAAAAAAAGCAATGTGAGTCCGATCACAGGGGACATATTTAAACATCTAGTAATGAATAATTTTTTTAAGTTTCAAGTACAAATGCTTTTAGTATATTTTTTAGTTAATAAATTAAAAGTATCAAAACTTTCAATATTGTACATAAGAATTGTACATAGGAATTTGCTGGTTTTTGTTTGTTTTATTTAACTTATTTGGTTAAGCTGTCTTCACATGGTAATACAGTGTATTACGACATGTCAAAAAATGCTGTAGATTATACAAAATCTTATCATGTAACCGCAAAATGTATCGAGTAGGAGAGAATACGAATAGAAAATTTGACAAACGGTCGGTAAATGTTTTGTTTTCTAAACCACTTTAGAAACTTAAGTATTTTCATCAAACCAGAAGTGTATTTCAAAGTAAACATTGGCAGCACTAATGGTATCTATTTAAGGTGTTAACACTTTTGCAGAAGCAACCAAAATCAACTCAGGAAATTTTCATGTTTTTTTAGGGTTCCGTACACCAAAGGTGAAAAAAGGAACCCTATTGTTTTCGCTACGCTGTCCGTCTGTCCGTCACACGGTATTTTCTCAGGAACCGTAATTTGGACAGAGTATGTAGAACCTTGGCCACTACAACAACAAATACATGAGAATTAGAAATTAAAGGGTGCTGCAGAACGAGCGACGAAAAATTTTAAAATCTCATGTAATATACATACAATTGTATGTACATATGTACATATATTGACAGTTGAAATTTGTAAAATTAGTGTATTTTTATATAGACTATAACAATAAACATTAAAATATTAAAAATTTAAATTAAAGGCTGGTCCATCAGTTAATGCAATTTTGACTATGTAATTTTGACTAATTGCTATATCTTGGAGACCGTAAGAGGTAAACTCTTGAAAATTTCAAAAACGGCAAAACTACAAAATCCGAAAATTATAAAATCGCCAAACCGAAAAAAATCGCCAAAACCTGAAAAAAATTATAAAAAATCGCCAAATCGAAAAATATCGACAAAATTAAAAAAAAATTCTAGCACTAAAACAAATCGCCAAATTCGAAAAAATCGTTTAAATGAAAAAAAAATCGCCAATATGAAAAAAACGCCAAAAACCGAAAAAATTGCCAAAACGCGAAAAATGCGCCAAAACCAAAATAATTGTTTATGTGAAACAAAAATCGCCAAAATGAAAAAAAAACGCCAAAATTAAAAAAAAAACGCCAAATTTTAAAAAAAATCGCCAAAACGAAAAAAATGGCCAAAATTTAAAATAAACGCCAAAAACCGAAAAAAATTCTCAAAACTAAGAAAAAATCGCCAAAATTAAAAAAAATCGCCAAAATAAAAAAATCGCCAAAATAAAAAAAAACGCCAAAATAATAAAAATCGCCAAATTAAAAAAAACTTCAAAAACCAAAAAAAATCGCCTAAACGTGAAAAAAGTGAAAACACTCAGAAAGCGCCAATAAATTCAAAAAACCTTCAAACTAAAAAAACGCTTAAAACCGAAAAAACTCAAAAACGAAAAAAATGCCAAAACTATAGTTTATATTTTTCGTATTGAATTACATATCTCGTGCCCGTACCGAACCCTTCGTGCGTGGGTCAAAGTCGCACTTCACTGAATTTTTTATTTGTAAATATTGTACAACTGCACCATCAAGTAGCTGATGGTACAAGCAAAACCAAACAAACAATAAACAAACCTGTATGAAAAAAATTATATTTTGTAGTAAAATTACATTGAAATAATAAAGTGTTTTCTCCAATATTCAGTTTTATTACTACACATTTGTTTGAGCAATTTTCCATTTATTATTAACTAACCAGTTCAATATATTTGCTTGCATTTTACTTATAGTATCAGTGTAAACATGAAAAATACCTACAACAGACTCTTTTTCTCTTTTTTAAATAAGGAGAGAATTTTATAATATTTTCATTCTACAAACAGGCAGACTGATAACATTTTTCAAAAAGTGGCACCAAAATGGGATTTATCAAAAAAAAGGGGCACAATTAATATAAAACGAGAAAACTACACTACATTTATTATTTTTAATGTATTTTTATATAATTCACTCTAACAAAAGGGAGAAAAAAAGTGGCAAGGCCGATGAAAAAGTGGCAAGACAGTCGAAAGAGTGGCAATTTGCCACTTTAGTCGGTCAAACGGTCACGCTGTCTACAAAGTCGAAATACTTTGTATTACCGTGTAAAGACAGCTTTATTAATATGCAAATGTATTAAAATTAAATGTAAGCTGTCATGAAAACAAAAGCAAAAACAACAGTAATAATGATGCTGTTATTGATTTTATGTAGTAATAAGTGCAACAATTTATTAATTATTTCAAAAGTCGAATATATGCAAAAAATGTTTTTGTAAATTATTTCAAATATTTTTGTTATTATTACGGGAAAAAGAAGCTTCCTACTTAACTCGGCTTTACTCACAACTATTTATCGTATTTTTTCCCCGAAATTCAATAAATTATAGATTTACGCGTAAAAAAACCTACATTTACTAGAACTAACCCGAAGTTAAAGGTTCCATTATTATATTTTTAATTTTTCCTTCAGAAAGCACTGAAAAATAATTATTAAAACTGCGAAAATTGCAATTTGTATTACAAGAAAAACGTGAAATAACTTAAACTTTAAAAGTGTATAGTTCCAAAATGGTAAAAATCAAATTTGTTTTACTTGTCATGTGGAATTTTGCTTATTTTTAGCCAGTAAATAAATTTATTCGGTTCTTACAAATTTAATTTTTCAATTAATTCCCGCTTTTGATATTCGAAACCCCAGCGTGCGTCGTTGAACGTTTTCGAATTTTAGTGAATTTTGGTCAAAGACATTTTTGATTAGCGTTCACAAAATCTGACATTTGGTTCGGCCCTTAGTTGTATATTATGACGATTCTAACGTCATGACGTAATCACTGTTGAAAGATGGAATATTTTGTTTTACATCTTTCGAAAGCAAGAAGTTTTCAGCAAAGTTACAGAAATAGGCACAGGGTAAACAAATCACTTAGGCTTTAAAAATCTCCACTGCCCTCCATGTTAACCCACTTATACAAAAAATTTATTTGTACTTCAAATGTGCTTTAGTGAAATTTTGGTGGACATTTTCTTTTAACGTACACTTTAAACTCAAATTATTATTTTTTGCATAAGCGGCTAAGTCTTTAAGAGTAAAAAACAAATTTTTTTTAATATGTTATTTAAAGGAGACGTTATTCCAAAAACATTTCATTAAAATTACTAAACCAAAAACCGTGACAGTTATTAGAGACCGACAAGTAAACAAATGTGTAGTAACAGAGTTCAAAATCAGGTCTAAACTGACCAACATTTCCACTGTCATTCTAATTATTTCGTAAGTGCGGACAGTCTTGTGTGCTCCATTGTCACTCGCACTTGTTAATGGTTCCCTCAATTAACTTTTTTGCTTACATTTATTTTTTGGAGCTTTTCAGTCCTAAGTGCAAGCTGTTTCAATAAGATTGTTACTAATGAAGACCATGAAAACTCTAGGAGAGCATCTTGTAAGCTCATACTTCCAACACAAGGGTATAAGCAATTTTAAGCTAATTTGAAATGCAACCGTGAACAAAATACAGTATTGACAGTGTATGTTCTATTCTAATACTACAGTGTAGTATAACCTTTTACTAAGTTTGGCGATTTTGGTGACCAATTATATTTGTGATTTCGCGAATCAGTGTGTCCTTAAAATATTGCATCATCAATGAACTTTTTTTTTAACTTTATATAAAAAGCACCTAGCTCTAACATTTTACGCCAAAAAAAATTAATTCTTCGTACACTTTTTTTTTGAAAATTATAGAAAAATATTTGTTTCACTTTTTTCAGGGTAACTTACAAGGACTGATATTATGTTGACATGTTCACAAGGGTTGTCCACCTTTACTGTAACTACAACCTTTCCAAATATTATTGGCACATAATTTCGACTTCCTCTAAGTTATTCTGAAAAAAGTGAAAAAAATTCCTTAATTTATAAAATAAGTGCACCAAGAAATGTTTTTTGGAGCAAAATGTTTACAAGATTTGCTTAGTAGACTCAAAGCTAAGTTATTGATATAATTTTTTTAAGCTATCACAAGGTCTGAGTTAGCTGTTGGCGAAAAGTGATGACACCATGTTGTAAGGGACCACTGATTTTTTAAATTTTTGGAGGTTTATAGAACAAGGTTTATAACCAAACTGATAAAAGAGTCTTATTACCCTTTCATAGTGCTATTGCTGTCTATTCCGTGTGTTTTTCCAACAGTCTTCATTTGGCAAAAAAGCATACATAACAAATAATTACGATGATACGAAAGTTCTTATTGATAAGTTGATAAGTTGAAGATTGTATTTCCAATCATGAAAGAATAGATGCTGTAATTTTAATTAAAAACTAAATTTAGTACGTATTATGCTTAACTGCAAATGAAGTCAAAGTCGCGTTATATGAATATGTGGGCAGACATTAATTGTGCCAGTATTAAAGGATAATTTATAATCCAACTAAATATGAGCCAATTCCTAAAAATATAAATCACTCTTTTCAAAGGCAAAAGCACTGGCGCAAATTCGAGGGAAAAGTTAGTACAACAGCAATGACTTTATAAAATAAACGGAAGTAAAATTATTTTCATAATGTCTATATCTAATATACAAACAAATTGTAATGAAAAGAGCTTAAATTGCGAAAAGTAAAAGGAGAATAGAGTTAAACAAATTGACACAGCCTTTTGTATCATAATAAACTACAGACAGAAAAAGTCTCATCATCATCTTTTCATATTTTTTCTTTACATTCTTTTTTCAGCTCCTCCTTAGTCACTCTTTCGCTACCGCATTTGTTTTAATTTTATGTTGAAACGCGTTAAAAATTTATTTCAAGTCGAGACGTTGATGGCAGGACATTATTTACAACGATGAGGACGTAAAATATAATTTTTTTCTCATTATTTGCAGTAAATTTAAAACCAACCAGTTAATGTCCTTTTACGTTGTTCGTTTATTCGTTTTACATATTTTCGTTTTGCTTTAGCGAAAAACCACTTATAACAGCCATAATGAGCTCTGAAGCACGATTATCCTCTTTACTTGGCCATTGACTAAGGTAAACTTGGAAGCTATTTGGAATATTTTAAGAAAAAAAAAATAATATAAAAGCAGGCTGAAGGCTTCAAATAGTTTTTTTAGGAGATAAGGTAAAGGATGTGCTTTATATGACTTTTTATTTGCTATATTAGAGCTTATTTGTGAAGTGTTAAGGAACATAGACCTGGGGCCATTTAGTAACCGTCGTATTCAGAACACATGGAGCAAATCTTAAAACTATCTCCTCTACAAGACTGATAAATCATCACCCACCAACCAACCTTTTACTTGGAGCTAATAATGCGTAGCGAACACTTTTTTTAATTGCTCCAAGTACTTCTGCTAATAAGATTTTTGTTTTTAATTTTTACCTTTCACTAAAGCCTCTAAAAACCTCTAGTGCAAGGCAAATTTTACACAAAAAGATATTTTGTAAGCATATATGGTTATTGTTAATACCAGACTCGTTTGCCTGGCTTAACTGAGATGTAAGTGGTGGGGCTTATCCAAGTGGTACACTAAGATAAGCAATTTAAAGAATGTTGGTGTTTTTATCCAAGTGCTACACAAGGATAACTCAAGTTGTGGAGGAATCAATTAGTTATTCAGGTAGTACACCAGGATAATCTAATTGACTCAAAGAAGTGAAGTATTTGACGATTTAAGTTGCAATCATAAACTTTATTCAATAACTTTAATAGTTATACAAAATGTAAAAAATAACTTAAAACAAATACAATAACAAAAAGTAGAATTAATAAAAAACAAATAAGAATTCAAACATAATTTAAAACGGCCAGAAATTGTTCATTATTATCTTGCCAAATGCATTCCTATCGTAAGCTAAGCAAAACAGATATTCAATTTCACTACTGTCTGGCTGGTAATTTGAAGCACACGTGGAAAATAAAATGTTTTATGTATTTCGTCAATTATGCTGACGTGATGGTTCTCACACCTGGCTGGACAAATATGTGAGAAATAAATTAATTTTATTTAAATTAAATTGTGGGAAAGAATTTAAGTGTACATGAGACTTGGCAAAAATTTGAACAAACAAAAAAAGTTAAACAAAAAAGAATTAAGCGTTTTGCTTAAGGTTTAATTCAACTAGATATTTTTTTATTTTGATACCAAAAAAAACGATCAAAAGAATCAACAGTTATTATTATATAGTAATCTTACTGTGATAGTTGTAAAATATGTAAATATTTTAATAGCAAGAAAACAAAAAAGAAGTTTGTTATAAGGTTGTTTACCCTGGATGACATCCGTACTTCATTGTTTTCAAATATTGGCATCATTCCCCTCACCACTGATTTGCTGGCCAAAATTTTAATTAAGAAGAAGAGGTTACATTTTACGTCATCAGTCAAACAGAGCTAAGAATTTTGAAGAGACATTTTGTTAAGTCGAAATTAGTTCGGGAGTGTAATAGAGCACTGAACGGACTGATGACTACGTGTGGTGCAAGGCTACGCTAGGTTCTAGCTCAATGCAATGTTGATTCCGTTGAATTGTTAAAATAAAAATCGTTATTAGATTAAGTGGTGGCAAAAACGCTGGTGAAATCACCGTTTAGTACCTAGTTCAGGTTAATCAGATATCGGGTTTCAGGAGTAAGAAGTAGTTTCTGCATCAGTGGGAAGTATTTCATCATGTTTTGGAGTTTATGACCAAGACTTCACCAGGAAAAATTTAAACAAGAACGTTCTATAGGTACTTATAATAGTTTGCAATATTAACAAGTAAGAGTGCTATATTCGGCTGTGCCGAATCTTATATACCCTTTACCAAAGTGCGTTTATGTAGTATAGAGATACATACATAAGCACAGAGATATGTAGCTACATATTAATTTTGTGAAAAAATGCATACTTTTTTTCTAGTGAAATTTTTAGGTTTTTGGCCTTATGTTTAATTTGGTGCTTTTTAAATTTTGGCGATTTTTTTTATATAGGCAATTTTTTTTTGGTTTTGGCGATTTTTTTCGGTTTTTGGCGTTTTTTTAATTTTGGCGATTTTTTCGTTCCGGCGATTTTTTTGATTTTGACGATATTTTGAATTTAGGCGTTTTTTTTATTTTTTATATATTAATTTTTTTTTAATTTTTTTTGTGGCCATTTTTTTTGTTTTAACACTTTTTTCTCGTTTTAGCGATTTTTTTCGGTTTTTGGCGTTTTTTTATTTCTGGCGATTTATTTTCGATTTGGCGATTTTTTTGATTTTGGCAATTTTTTTGCATTTAGGCGATTTTTTTAATTTTTAACGATTTTTGTTCATATAAGCATTTTTTTTTTGATTTGGCGATTTTTGCGGATTTTTGTCATTGTGGGAATTTTTTTTTGTTTTGACACTTTTTTCTCGTTTTGGCGATTTATTTTCATTTAGGCGATTTATTTTTAATTTTTGGCGATTTTTGTTCACATAAGCATTTTTTTTTTTTGTTTTTGCGATTTTTTTCGGTTTTTGGCGTTTTTTTTAAATTTAGCGTTTTTGTTTCATTTTGGCGATTTTTTTCGCTCTGGCGATTTTTTAAAATTTTTGGCGATTTTATAATTTTTGGATTTTTTAGCTTGACCGTTTTTGAAAATTTCAAGAGTTTAACTCTCACAGTTTCCAGGATATAGCAATTTGTCCAAATTACATAGTCAAAATTGCATTAACTGATGGCCCACCCTTTAATTTAAATTTTTTTAATTATAGTGTTAATTGCTGTAGCCTATATAAAAATACACTAATTTTACGAATTTCAAGTGTCAATATATATACATATGTACACACATACAATACAATTGTATGTATATTACATGGGATTTTAAAAGTTTTCGTCACACATTTTGGAACACCCTTTAATTTTTAGCTTTTATATATTTGTTGTTGTAGCGACTAAAGTACTGTCCAAATTTCAGACCCGTAGCTTGTTTTCGGTAGTTATTTTCTATGGAAAAATAGAGTTTGAGTTTTCCAGCTCTGAAACCGTCTGCTCGATTTGGCTGATTTTCAATAGCAAAATTTTTTGGAAATTTCTGACACACCAGTCCAAGAACGAAGTCTGTAGCTCTTCTGGGAGCTTGGGAAAACCGATTTCACCTACAGACAGACGGACAGACGAACATCGCTTGTTCGTCTTCCCTATGCATAAGGATCCAGAATATATATACTTTATGTGTAGCTTCTTAATATTGTAGAAATTACAAACGGAATGACAAACCTATATATACCCTTTTACCATTTTTTGGTAAAGGGTATAAAAAGTGTAAACTAGAGGATATTAGCTGTCTCGTCAATGACTGGTAATATGAAGAAGACTGGTAAACAATGAAGAAATTTCCAATGAACTATAGGTCTCCGAGTGAAAATGCCTGGGCAGTACCCTGTTAGCGGGGAAAATTTTTTTAGAAAAGATTTATTTGAATCATTTTAGTAACTTTACTAAAAAATATCCATAATGTGTGAAATAATGCTGGATGCAAATTCGTGAAACATCGTAACTTTTTAATTTTTTGCCCGATGAAAACAGTTTAGTGCCAAATACTAAACTATAGTGTTATAATAGTATTATTTTATTTTTGTTGGACACTATTTATGTGTAAGACAATTGTTTAATTCGCAAGCTCGCATTAATATTGTCTAATCATATAATTGTTTAATATTTGTTCGATTCAGAAGCTCAGTCGTATGGTTTACCTATTAAGAAAAATATAAAATTTGTGTATTATCATATTTTCAAAAGTAAGAGATTAAGTTGATATTAATTTATAGACAAATTTTTAAAAAAATTTAATTTCTTTATGTTTTAAATTAGTATAAAAAATAACGAAAATTCGTTTTAAAAAATATTTTTTTAATTCAAATTTCAAAACGAAAAAATCGTTTCTATTTACAAAATCTTTTTTTTAATTTGATATCATGAAATTAAACCAGGGGCTGGATTCCTCAAACATGAATTTTGAAGTGTTCACCATTTTCAGTGTTCGCAATTCTCCGCACTATTTCCAGTGGAAACTTATCACACTAATGTTCACTATAACTATCAAAATAATTCATTATCACCGTTACGGACGCACAAATCAACAAGAGCACTGAAATTGGTGACCACTTCAAAATTCATCGTTGCGGAATCCGGCACCAGGTGTGGGTATTCTATTTTGATTAAAATAGTTTGAAAATTTAAATGAAATGTAATTAAATATTCTCGTACATATATTAATTATTAAAATGATAGTTATCACAAATTTAAAATATTTCTACAAATAAGTCTAATATATGGGATATTCCCAGACCTGTAAAAAATACATAAAAACAAAGCTTAAATAAAAGTCTTTGACCAACAAGAATAATAAGAATAATCAGAGAATGTTTCTGCGTTAAAGGGTGTTTGTGTGATTTCCTCGTCGCAAAAATGATTTTGAGACAAACTCTGTTCACCATTATTACATGCTCACGTCCGGGAAATTTTTAATAATTGCATCGATTGTAGGGTACTTTCTTACTCAATTCAAATACTAATTCTATTTGCTTGCCAAAATTTTAATAAGAACCAAGGCGCATTTATTAGGTGGCAGTACTAAGCCAGGTGACTAAAGTCATTATACCAATTCAAATTGCAAATTTGGATTGTATAGGTATTAGCCTAAAAACATGCTTTTATTTGGGTATACATAAACACCTAACGAATATTCAGTTTTGTATGGTGTTTGACATTTCCAATAAGACACATACAATCTGACGATGCTATCCTGTTTTGAAAAGAAAGAAGTTAATTTATATACCAACAAAGCACATGTTGTTATTGCTGTTGCAATATTTGTTGTAGTAATACGATTACCTGATTGATGTGCCTTGATAAGAACCGTGAATCTAAAGAAAATAAAGTAATTAATTCTTTTTTCAATTGCTGCAAACTTAAAAACGCAGCCGAAATTAAGAAAAATATTAAGTCAGCATTCATTGTTTTCACTTTTTATTATTTGCTTTTTCTTGCCAACTTTATGGAATTCAAAAGTTTATCTTTAAGTGCAAAAGAAAGAACAATTCTATTTACTCCTTAACTTTTTTATATGCTTTCTTAGTTTTATTGAATTCTGCAAGCGCGTTTAATTGAAAAGCGAGTTAAAGGAATAGTTAGCAGCGAAAACAATTTCAAAATAAGACAAGTGAAAACGCGTTGTAATTTTGCAATGAGTTTTTAAGATTGCTCAGGGGATCTACTCTGTAATTCGAAACGAAAGCAAATGCTTTCAAATTGTAATGTTAATAACATACAACTTCGAAAGAATTTTCTGTCGTTTCGAAATACAGAGTAAACCCCCAGTACACAAACAATAAAAATACGAAAAATATTTGTATATAATTTTTATCTGCTTTTTTAAAATTAAAACTAAGCAAGCCCGTGGTTCAATTTCTTACGTGATATCTAACTAAAAAATTGTAAAGTCTATAAAAATTCTTATTTGGAGTTTGTTTTTGGCGCTTATGTATAATATTCAATATCATCAACTTTGTATTACCTGGGAAACCAGTTGGCACAGAACTGTATTGGAACTTGAATATAAGTAAACTTATCAAACTGTAATTTTTCGATAAACTTTAAAGATCATGAATATGGTCTTGTCATGTGATATATATTTTTTTCCTTTAAATTCGTGATATTATCAATAGCGAAATGAGAGTAAAAATTGTATACCCCACAGTCCCCATGCACTATCATTCATGCTTATGATAAAAAGATTTTGCTCACGCGAGACAATTTGCAAACTTATTTGTATGGCTCGCGCACATGCATGATTCAGACTACGACCTCGTAACGAAAATCTACACTGGAGTCTTATGGAATTACTTTGCAATCAAAATTGCAGAATTGCAGAAAACAGAGCATTATTTTCAAGAGCATATAACGAATAACTAATTGCTTTGGAAACAGCTTTAAGTTTATTCGATGTGATAAATAGATAAACCAAAGCAGAAATTTTAAAAGGTTTTATAATTGCTGTTGGTTCTACGAGTAAAACAAAATAATAAACAAAAACTATTAAGTAAAATAACATTTGGAAATATTAAACAATAACAACCTTATTTATAAAAATTATTATAGCAATATAAAGAGGTTTTGAAACAAATTTTAATGATATTTTTTTATTAAGCCTTTGTAATAAAGTCTTAATAGTTAACATGATGTTACAAAAAAAAAAAAACACTTTTTGTCAGAACTTGAAAAGCGACCTATTGGGTCTTGTAAGCCTAAGTAAGGACATACAAAAACCGTTTTCAAAGATATTGAAACACTCTTAAAAATTCAAAATATTTTTAAAAAATTGTTTTAGCGTGGGCCGTAGTCAGTGTTGTCAGATTTATTTTCAGCCACATCGCCAATTGACTAGTCGAATATCGCCAAATATCGCCAATATAATAAAACATTAAATTATAGTTACAAGAAATATTTTTATTTTGTAATTAAATTACAAAAATCGTTAAATTTTAAATTCAATAGGTACCCAACAAAAAATTTCAAAAAAGGTAATCGGGTTTGGAATTAAGTGTTTTTGGTGGAAACACTTCCCTACTGGATTACCAACTTAATTATTTTAACAAGGCGTGAGCAAAAAATTACACATTACCAACAGAACTACTTACCATATAATGACTTACTCTTCTGATTACCAAATTTCATTACTCGCTCACAAATCACATTACCTAAAATTTAAAAAAAAATGCGTACAAGTTGCTAAATGACGAGAATGATTTTTTTAGATTAAATAGATTACGTGAACAAGTTGGCAAATAAAAAAAGTAAGAACTTCTCCAGAATCGATTATTTTAGTCTCACGCCTTTTTAAGTTGGTAATCCAGTAGGGAAGAGCTTCCACCAAAAATGCTTAATTCCAAACCTGATTACCTTTTTTGAAATTGTTTGTTGGGAAGTAAACACTCGATACTTTTTTTTTGAAACGAAGTACTTTTGGTATCGATACTCTAATACCGAGTACCATTTTTTACTGGCTTCAAAAAAATTGGACATGACGCCAGTTTAACACAATTTTAGTTGTTCGTGTTAAATATAAATTTATATCTAGAATAAATATAAGAGTAAGTTAGTTATTTCCCATTTGTTTTATTGTTTTACGTAATTTTTCAAACTCAACAATTGTTTTTTTAATTTTCTTCTCTGAAGACCTATTTCTTTTTGTTCATAACCTTAAAAAAAAAATTCATAAAAAAAAACGAGACATTACTTGTTACAATCGATTAATATATATATGCAAATGTTATTAATTTTTTTTTCTAGAGTACAAATATTGCGACTACAGACTTTTTTTGGTAAGCCACAAATAAGAGTCCTCTGCTTAATGGGATATTTGATGATGCCAAATCATTAAGAAAGACAATGGTAATTGTTGGCTTATAAACTCTTCAGACTTAATTTTTTTAAGTACACTAGAACAGCTTTTGCAAGTACTCTCGGGTTCATACTATTTGTTAGAACTTTGCGAGCAGTCAAAAGCTGTTTTGAAGGCATCGTTTTTGTGGCTGCCCACTTCGCAGGTATTCTAGTAGAATTCAAGTCAGCGAATAAACCGCAAACATAACAAACATTATTATGTTTATAACACACTGCATGATGATTACAAAATCTACAAACTGATTATAATAACATTCATTAAAGTTTGGCATTGTGTTGGTATTAAATTCGATTATTTTATGTGTTTATTCAAATTAATGTAACTGAAAATTGCATAGCAACGCATTCTAAACTTCTTTAATGATTAAAAAAAAATAGGGCATAATTACCCACATTCATCTGTATTATCTTTCAGCCTTATACATACACAGAAAAAACTAATTTTCAATTTCAAACACAAAATTCTCTGAATCAAATAATAATTTTTTCAATTTAGGCCCTACAAAGAAATTTGTAAATTCAAATGCAAAATTTTGTAATAATTTGTTTGGAAAAACACCCCGATTTTTTCAATCAATAGATTGTCTGATTCAACAAAATTTTTTAATGAAAATAAAAAGTAATTAAAATAAATAACTGATGTATACTACAGTATGCAATTTCTATATTGGAACAGAAATGTTCTCTCAACAAATTTGTAACAAATATTACTTTATATTAATTGTATCAACTAGAATTTTTCACTCCATTATGTTTTTTGTTTTGGTTAAAACAAAATTGGATCAAACTATTTACCGGAATAGTAAAAACTATTTCCTGAATCAAAATTTTATTTCAAACAAAATTTTGTTTGAAAATTTTTTTACAATAATTTTTTCTGTGTAACAAGAAACTGGCGTAAGCGACAAAACTGAACATGGTCCTAACAAGTTTCACCCTACAATTTTACTTTAAATTCAGCCTAGGGTTTAATACTGGTTTAGAAGTACACTATGCACCGATTTATAAACTCGTTAAGGTTATAGAAAACAAATGATTACAAAAAACCAAATACTTTGCATAATTAAGTTGATGGATTTGTTTATTTCGTTAATTGCGTTTTTATTCATATTTTTTGCGCTGGTGAATAAAATGCTAAATAAGGGTGCTTAATGAAAAGTTTAATAGCTTTTACAATTTTTATTTGATTTGAAAACTTGAGACCATATTTTGTTAAAAACAAAATTTGCTTTATACATTTTATAAATTTTATATAAGCTTTCATATCAAAATAGGCAATGAAAAGCTAATAAAACCAAAAAAATTTATAAATTTCATTATTTTTTGTATATTCTTAACAAAAACAATACTTAAAACTTAAATATGTATCAAAATATGCACATCGTTTTAAGGCGTAATTAGTTTTGTTTTTAAAGACATAAAAAAATTTAGATCTAACGAAAACTGACTTAGTTACGGTTCGATAAGTTGACGAATATCACCAAAAACAGTATTTTTACAATAACTTCTGAACTTGAAGGTGTTTCTGAAATTTTTTGACATAATTTGCAATGTACTCAACAAGGCCTACAACGCACGTTAAGTCATTTTCCAAGTTTTTTTTCACTGTAACACCGTGTAATTTTTATAAATAAGGTTTTAAATAATTAATTACATATTATTCCTGACAATGACTAGACTTGTGCCTGTCCGAAATGTAAGCGATGTGTAAACCTCATCTGCAAATATCAACATACTCGTATATTAACTAAGAAACTGTAGCATCAAGGAGATGTTTTCACTAAATAATTGCAAATATAGTGAAAACAAAGAAAAATATTTTAACATCTTTGTCACAAAATAAATAGTATAAGATAAGTTCGAACAAAAATTATTCGTTTTATTGGCTCACAGTCCACATAAATGATAAAAAAAGCCAAAAGCCCCACTTAAATGGAACCGTTTGTTGTCTTATTTCACACTGCAATAAAGTTCATGCACATGATTAATAAAGCATTAGTTGCAGTTACACCAGTGTTAGATAAAAGTTCTTTTCAAATGAATTTAAAATGCACTTATCTCACATCTACTTTATACTCTAAAGCTGTGTACAGACGGTTGTCAGATCTTACAATATTGCCAGTAAAATGTGCTCAAAATTTCTTACAACCGTGTGAACTGACAAATTTTGTCAGACGTCGTTGCTAGAAAAACCATTGTCAGTCCATTGAAAGACTAGCAGCTGGCTACAAATTGTCAGACATCTTACAATCGTGTGAACACATTGTAAAATTATTGCCATATATTTTTTAGACATTTTAATATTGTCAGACGTGCGAAGTTTATGCATCTGACAATGGCGTCAATGTAAGATAATTATTTCTATGGGCAACACTGCACACGCTTGATTTTAAATAAAACATTTATAATAAAATATATGCACACAAAATCATTGCAATTGCTTCTTTATGGTCCATAATAATTTATATATTTCTAACAAACGCTTTGAGTCTGGCAACGCATAACAACCGATCTGACAATTTGTGCATATGACAACCGTGTGAACTGACAATTTTTCGAGTCTCGATTTTGTCAGATGAATTTATTTCGATACAACCGTCTGGCAATAAATTGTAAGATCTTCTTACAACCGTGTGAACTGATAAGGAATATTGAACTGGCAATTTTCGATTGCCAGTACATTGTCAGCACATTGACAGATCTGACAATATTGTAAGCTCTGGCAATCGTCTGTACATAACTTAAGTTGCTTTTAACACGTTTTAGTTTCGTTTTTATTTTTGTTATTCATCTATTTCATTCCAAATTTTTGCTTTTCGTTTGCTCTATTTTAGGTTTCACTATTGACTTCGATTGCATATTTTTGGCATCAGCATTAAATATGTTATTTCCTTTTTTTGTTTTGGTAAAAGACAAAAAAAGCCGAAAATTTACACATTTGATAGAAACATTTATTAATAGAACTATTTTTAATAATTGAAATTTATTGCTGGTGGTTAAGCATGTCTATATACGTCTTTCATTGGCGCTTGAACCAAATCATCAGTAGACTTCAACCACAAATTTTGAACAGTCACAAACCTCTTACTTTATGCACAGACTTTCAAAAACTGTATGAGAATTCATAAAATAATAATATTTTTAAGAATCACAAAGACAAAATAAGCTTATTAGGCTTTTAAACTGATACAAAACCCAGAAATAATTTATATTCAGGTGAACTCATTTTATTTTTCTACATCCTTAATATATGTAAATGAATATGAATATAAATTATTTGCTGGGTTTAATTTAATTAGTTTTCAACCATTCATTGTAATTGTAGTATTAACCCAATTATCTTAAATGATTTTTTTTAATTACAAAAATATGACAAATTAAAATTCTAATTGATGCTTTGGATAGATTTAATTCAAATTTAATTGAAATATTTTTACAAATTCCGCAAAAAAATTAATTGAAATATTCTTAGACATTCAAATAAAAAACTAATTAAAAATTAAGAAAAAAATAATGTTAAATCATAAAAAAAATATATAAATAAAATAGGAGATGTCATCCAAAAATCCCAATACTGAAAATATTTGTCCATTTTACCAAAAAAAAACTAATTGATGTATCCATTGCTTTTGAAGTTACAATTTTGCACAAATGTACAAAATGAGTTTACTTTACCATCTAGAAGGTTGTGCGTATTGCGAAACCAGAAACTTCAATAAATTTTTATACCATCCACCAAAAATGGTAAAGGGTATATATATTGTCACTACGTGTGTAATTTCCACAATATTAATATGCGACCCATAAAGTATATACATATATATTCATTTATTTTTAATTTTTTTTTTAAATAATTATATGCCCAATTTTATGAATTTTTTGTAAAATTAAATTTTTTTTTTTGTAAAATTTAAATTATTGTTGGAGTTAAGTATTGACAAATAAACTATAAATAGGGTTATTCCAAAAGACTTCTCGAAGCTTTTTTCGATATACGGTATAAAAAAGCTTGCGAGACAATATAAACTTCAAAATGGAATATCTCATCATTTAACTTAGTTTTTTAAAACGGAGTACGGTACTGTTTGTATTTTATCGAAAAATAAATGTTACTACTTATGTCTCGTATATGACGCGATTTGTATGAACCTATTAGAATATAAAAACTAATTTTTAATTATAAATATGTATTTAAATTATTTTGTTTTTCCTTGTTACATAGACTACTTATAGATCCACTGATTTTGATTTATTTAATTTTGATTCAAAAACTCAACTTTACCGATTATTTCTTGATTTCTATCTATTCCTCAGAAAATAAAAGTTATATCTTGATATTTATTTATGCCTCAGCAAATAAAAGTTACTTCTTGACTTTAATTTATTCTTCACAAAATGGAAGTTGTTTATTTAGTTTTGTTTATTACTCAGTACAAATCAAATTTTCTGTGCTTAAGTTTAATATAAACCGATTTAAAATTCTATTTATCGCCAGAGTTGGAAAAAAATTGTTTTTTTATATTATATTCAGTTAAAAAATTAAATTTTGTAAGCAAAAATATTAAAATAAAAAAGAAACTGTTATTTTCTGAAAATTATAAAGTAATATTTAAAATAAGTCTTATATTCGGTACGGTCCCTGGATCGTAAGGACCAATTTACAAAAAAGCAACATTATACTGCATATCCTCCTAGCATAGCCATTATTTTTAAATCGGCACTTACATTCCATAAAAAGCGATCGCACCGAATTCTATTGAAGAAAGTTTTTAGATTTTCATATTTCTCTTTCATAGTTACTGCATGAGCTAATGGTACGGGCGGATAATGATTTCCATTTTGTAGCCACGCTGCTCTCTGAGCCATCCCTGAAGGAAACGTGGAGTTAAGTGACCCCAGGTCACCACTTTTGTCAACTATTTTGGATACATTGTCAACGGAGCGTCTACATATTAGTATTAGTTTTGATGCGTAGAAAACAATTTTTCAGATACACAAAGCTATACTTCTCTTTAATATTTTATTGGTTTTGTTGAAAATTTAAGAGGCGTCTAACAAAATTTAATATCAGGAAACAATTAAAAAATACAACAATGAAAAAACAACATAGCTTTTAGTTTATCCAAAATATCAAAAATACAATTTGCTGTAACACAATAATAATAAATATTATTCACAAAAAGTTGAAAAAATTTCTTCACGGCAGCTACCACTAATAAAATTTGCAAAGTTTAGCACTTTTCACAATTTTTTAATAGTTTTTTTCGTATATTTTAATTTTTTTTCAAAGAAATTTTTTCATAAAATATTTTTCATATTAAAAATTTTTAAAATTTTTTTAATATCTCTTTCGTAAACAATTTTAAATTTTTGAAGATTCGGATGAACTTTAATTTAACAAAAAAATAGCTCATATGTATTTCCGCTACTACCTGGTGATAAAGCCCTTATAACACTTAAGGCCCAACTATAATATGAATAAGCTGGCTTAAGCTAATGCCAGAATTGAACGATAAGTCTGTCAAATACTTAAACAATTCAAATGTTACTTTTAGGTGGCCAGAATGTACTTACATGCACTTAAATATTCTTTAGCCACAGCTGCACATATACGTACTGTTCACAATTTTTTAGTAATTTTGTTTCTTCTTATAACTACTAAATGAATGCAATTCAATCAAATTAACTTGTTGGAATATCATAATCTATTAAAAATTCACGTATAATTATATCCACCACTTTAATACTTGTTTTATTTGTATTTTTATTGGAAAAAAAAAAAACGAAAAACACAGCTGTTTTGCCATTGAGAACACTTGGAGTTTTCAATATGCAATGCGTTTTGGTTATGCATATTTATTCAAGTGATGCAAATCTCAGTGGCATGTACTTTGTTGTTGTGGTCTTGCAGAATATAGCACGTATGCTACATTTGCAATATCTGCAGGAGTTGCAAGGGAAGTATGCAACGAAGACTGATTTCCGCTAAAATTTTTAAATGTTGCCAAATTTTCGTAAGTAGTATTAAGACAAAACAAATTAAAAATCGCTATGCTTGACCATAAATCGCTAATGTCGAACACTTTTTTGTTTCAAGCTTGAAATGTCAATTTTAAGTTGAAAAATTTTAAAATTTTTTGATAGATCTTCATATGTTATCGATGACTTTAGTCAAGTTGTTGACATTATTTCGTTCTTCTTAAAATACCCACCAAAAAATTACACATTACCATCAGAACTACTTGCCATATAATGACTTACTTTTCTGATTACAAAATTTAATTACTCGCTTACAAATCACATTACCTAAAATTTAAAAGAAATATGTACAAGTTGCTAAATGAGGAGAATGATTTTTTTTAGATTAAACTGATTACGTGAACAAGTTGCCGAATAAAAAAAATAAATACTTCTCAAGAATCGATTATTTTAGTCTCACGCCTTCTTAAAATCATTAAGTTGATAATTCAGTAGGGAAGAGGTCCCACTCAAAATTTTTAAACACAAACCCGATTACCTTTTTTGAAATTTTTTGCTAGGTAGCTGAACCTTTGCAAATGTTGAATTTTTCTATTACAATATGCTTGCACTTTTCTCTAAAACTTGATAAATGAAAGACAAATTAAGCGTCATATGGGCTTAAATGTGTTAAACAATAATTTAAAAAATCAAACAAAAAGAACTTACAAAAGACAAATAAAAAAGCATGGATTGCAAGTGGTGATATCGTCAATCTTACTACTGACATTTTCGTCATCATATGGTCCCACAAGAACTACCTAGTAAGTACTGACGCAGTCTACTGGTACATTTCGTAGGTCAAGCCTGTGTTAAATGTTAATAGTAGATACCATTAGCTGGGGTACAATTTGTTAGTTGTACTGGTGACATCGTCAATAGATAATCAGTATAATTTTACTATTGACATTTCCTGCAGGGGTTGAATATATATATATATATATATATATATATATATATATATATATATATATATTCCTAATATTACAATTATTTTTAATTACAGGAACCAAAAAATAATAATTCCTATACTAAGTATAGCTTTGCTATCGATCCAGAAGGTTTAAAGGTGTTACGGATAAATGTATAACACAATGTTTGTCAAAGTGGGATACCACCTCTTATTGTAAATAAAATCAAAATTTCTGCACCGATTTTCTTTACTTGTAGTTTATTTTATTTGCGATAAATAAAAAATGACATAGTAGCTACGCCCATCAAAAAATCTGTACATGTAGATAAAAACTCAAAATTTTTAATCAAAACAAATTTTTTGCAGAACAGTATGTTATTAGGCCACATTAATCGGGCCATAAACGGGCCCTGGTTTAGAACCTAGGGCAGGGTCCCACGCACATATACTATCATACTTTATGCTGATTGTTTTTGAGTAGTAAATTTATTACTTCTCTTTGCGCTGAAAGGAATTTTTTGTGTACTTTTCTCACACTTTTGGTAACCGGTGTACTTGAAAGACATCCCATCATTGTATGGACGGCAATGCTTTGCAAGTGCAGCGGCAATCACAGATGATGATTTTCTTTTCAAAACACGGGAGGTAGTTTTTCAATTTCCGATTATAACCTTCAATAAATTTTTCACAAAACGATTGTGATAGTTTTTAAACTGTTTTTTTTCTTTCATTAACTATTAGAAAAATGTACATACTCGCCATGACAAAGAGTTTTGTGCACCCTTATCGTTGGTGCTACTAAAGCAATTTGTCATATTTTCGACTGCTTGGATACTATTGTGCTACTTTAACAAAATGCACCCAAATTTGATACTTTTTCTAATTTTTGCCAATTTTTGATACTTTTTACTGAATGAATATGTACTTTTTCGAATTTTCGGTTTTACTAAGTCCTCGTCCATACAATGAAACACTTGCAGCGAAACATTTTTGATTTCTCTTTTGAAACGCATTCGTGTCCACACTGTGAAGTTTTGGTTTTGCAGGTTAATACATTTTCTCATATATTTTTCATGAGAATGAGGCGAGAATGACGTACTCAACAAGAATCGTCTACAAACTCAATCAAATGTTTCACTGTATGGACGAGAACAAATATATAAGTTATGCTGTTTTAATATATTGTCTTTTAATCAAGCTCATATGACATCCTTTTTTTGACATGCGTGGTTAGCTTATGCATATCTTTCGAATAATTAATATGCCCAGGCGTGCTTATATTCGTATATCTCTGTCTATATGAGGATGACAACAAAGTCTAGTATTGTTTAAAAAATTTGCAAATCGCAAGTTAGCGAAAAATTGCTAAGCGTATTGAAAAAATTACTAAACCTATAAATAGTAAAATTCAAAATAAAAATATAGAGAAATAAAAGGGATTTGTGTTTATATGTTTGAACAAATTATTTTATTTTTATAAATGTGAAATATTTTAAGGCGGCACCCCTACCAATATCACACTCTTACGTATCTTTAATTTGATCCACTGCATTTTGTATCAAAACTCAACAATTTTATCTCTTTCCGTTTTTAGTCATTTACGTTACTTTTTGTTTTGTTATTTTATAATTTCAAATAATGGAAAGAAAAATTAGCTCTTTCAAATTATTTACATCGAAAATAAAAATCGTTCACGCTTTTCCACAAAAAAACCTTTTAAATTCAAAAGGGTTTTAAAAAGCTACGAAGCGTGAAAACCGCTATGACTATTTGTTAATGTCTTACTTTAAAAGCAAGTGCAACACTAGCGGCCCTATGTATAAGCAAAAATTTGGCATGAAGTTAGCTAAAGTGATGAAATTGAATTACGTCTTAACGAGTACCTCCATACAATTTGACATAAAAAATGGTCGCATTACCTAATCTTAATCCATCTCTAAGTACTAGCATGTTTTTTAATGTGAAGTTTCATGGCAAAACTATTTAAGATCACGCTCAATTTTGCGACTTATGCTAACTTCATGCCAATTTTTGTTTAAACATAGGGCCGCAGGTAACAAGATACTCAACAGTTTTACAACTCTGCGTAATTGGAATAATTTGCATAACAAAAGGATTAATATAGTAAATTACAATATATGTATTTACTTGTATATTAAAATTAATTATTATCATACTTTATAAAATAATTATTTTTTAATTAATGTCACAATTTTTATTTAACCTTTTCTCAAATTTTTACACTTTCCGTTTGCTTAGTTTTCATTTGCTTACATTTTGAATCATATGCAGGGCTGCCGTCTTCGATTATTTCTAACCAAAATTGGTTATTTTTTTTAATGTGGAGATGTGAATATTTTTCTAATTTCGGTTATTTTTTTGCCAAAATAATAGTGCACATGTACATATATGTTATACTTTTTAAGATTTTATGTTCTTAAATTTTTAGTATTGCTACCAAGGCAACTGAAAATAAAACTTCTGTGACTAAAATCGCTAGTGCAGCCACCTGTTATGAATTCGCCTTGATTGCTACTCACTTGTTTACAATACTTTTCTTTTACAACACTGTCAACATGGTCCATAGGAGGTAACCGCTTTTGTCCGCCCGTATCGCCTCCTTCCTAAAAAAAATTGGTCACATCTTGGAAAATTTTAATTAGTTGGACAAATTTAAAGTTTTTCAAAAATCTCCTGAAAACTCGAACTTCCAGTAATTCTGAGTATGCACGTTTTTAGAGTACTATGTGGTCCATAAAAGGTGATCACTTTTGGCCACCCGCATCGCCTCCTTCCCAAGAAAAGTGCGTAACCCTCAGGAAAGTCCAAGTTGAAAACTTGACGATATTTGGTTCAAATTCATGTTTTTCAGAAATAGATTCATGGGCTTTAATAAAGGAACACCTTAGCACAAGGTTTGTGTCAAGGGCTTAACATTTTAAAATTTAACATCACACACATTTAAACTATTATACTGTGAACTGCGAGTTTTGTTTACTTTATATTTAAATAAATTCAGTGAAGTGCGACTTTGACCCGCGCACGAAGGGTTCCGTACAGGCACGAGATATGTAATTCAATACGAACAATATAAACTATAGTTTTGGCATTTTTTTCGTTTTTGAGTTTTTTCGGTTTTAAGCGTTTTTTTTAGTTTGGGGGTTTTTTGAATTTATTGGCGCTTTCTGAGTTTTGACACTTTTTTCACGTTTTGGCGATTTTTTTTTTTTTGGTTTTTGAAGTTTTTTTTAATTTTGGCGTTTTTTTTTATTTTGGCGAATTTTTTTAACTTGGCGATTTTTTTTAGTTTTGGCACTTTTTTTTCGGTTTTTGGCGTTTATTTTAAATTTTGGCGATTTTTTTCGTTTTGGCGATTTTTTTTTTAATTTAGCGATTTTTTTTTAATTTTGCCGTTTTTTTTCATTTTGACGATTTTTTTTTTCACATAAACAATTATTTTGATTTTGGCGCATTTTTCGCGTTTTGGCGATTTTTTTCGGTTTTTGGCGTTTTTTTCATATTGGCGATTTTTTTTCATTTAAACGATTTTTTCGAATTTCGCGGTTTATTTTACTGCTAGATTTTTGTTTTAATTTTGTCGATTTTTTTCGATTTGGCGATTTTTTTCGGTTTGGCGATTTTATAATTTTCGGATTTTTTAGTTTTACCGTTTTTGAAAATTTCAAGAGTTTACCTCTTACGGTCTCCAAGATATAGCAATTTGTCAAAATTATATAGTCAAAATTGCATTAACTGATGGACCACCCTTTAATTAAATTTTTTTAAAATTTTAATGTTTATTGTTGTAGTCTATATAAAAATACACTAATTTTAGAAATTTCAAGTGTCAATATACATATGTACATGCAAATGTATGAGATTACATGAGATTTTAACATTTTTCGTCGCTCGTTTTGGAGCACCCTTTAATTTCTAATTCTCATGTATTTGTTGTTTTAGTGGCCACGGTTCTACATACTCTGTCCAATTTTCAGGTCCGTAGATCTTACGGTTCCTGAGAAAATACCGTGTGACGGACAGACGGACAGCGTAGCGAAAACAATAGGGTTCCTTTTTTCACCATTGGTGTACGGAACCCTAAAAAACTGTTATTTTTTATATAAATACATGTAATGGGTGTTTTTTATTGATTTATAGAACTTTAAGTTGGCATCACTTTTTTAACTGGCGGCCATTTTGTCAACTGTCAAGTGATTAATATTTAGTTTGGTTTGCCATTTCATCATGAACAGGTTGACAAAAGAACAACGCTTGCAAATCGTGCAAATTTATTTCGAAAATAATGGTTCAGTTAGCGAAGTTTACCGCAAGCTCCGTCCATTTTATGGTCGACATAATCGTCCATCAGAGCAATTAATTCGGTTAACCATGGATCGCTTTCGCACTACGTTTACTCTATGTGATAATACGCATCCGCAGAGACGTCGAACAGTGCGCACCGAAGAAACACTTGCCGCTGTAGAGCAAAGTGTTGAAGAGGACCCGAATGAATCGATTCGCCACCGTGCACAGCAATTGGAGCTTTATCCATCAACTTTATGGAAGATTTTGCGCAAAGATCTTGGCTTCCGACCTTACAAGATCCAGCGTGTGCAATAATTAAAGCCGCGAGACCATGCAATGCGTCGTGATTTTGGTGTATGGGCCGAAAATGAGATTGATCTCGATGCTGATTTTCATCGCAAAATTTTGTTCAGTGATGAGGCTCATTTTTGGTTGAATGGCTACGTCAACAAGGAAAATTGCAGCATTTGGAGTGAAGAGAATCCATATGAAACCCTTGAGACGCCATTACATCCACAAAAACTGACTGTTTGGTGTGCTCTATGGGCTGGTGGAGTCATTGGGCCATACTTCTTCCGAAATAATGCTGGAGAGTCAGTTCGAGCCATGATAACCGACTATTTTGTTCCCGAACTGGATGGCATGAATGTGGATGAGTTGTTGTTCCAACAAGACGGCGCTACATGCCACACAGCGCACGTCACAATCGATTTATTGAAGGAAACATTCGATGAGTGCATAATTTCGCGGAATGGACCTGTCAACTGGCCACCAAGATCGTGTGATTTGACACCATTGGATTACTTTCTTTGGGGATATGTGAAATCGCTCGTCTACGCCAACAAACCAGAAACGTTAGGGGACTTGGAAGCCAACATTCGTGGCGTTATTGCCAACATACGGCCCCATATGCTCGAAAAAGTGGTTGAAAATTGGACCTGTAGAATTGGCTTTATTCGAGCCAACCGCGGCGGCCACATGCCCGAAATCATATTTAAACATTAATGGCATAAAATTATCCTTCCAATAAATCCAAATTGATAGACATTAAAACGGTTTTCTTGTGTTTTATTTCAATTCGAAGTTTTATACCTCTAAAAAAACACCCTGTACAAGCGTTAACTTATTACATACATACATATGTAGGTAAAAGAATTATATTTGTTTTGTTATTATTAACTGTATTCAAATCACATGCGTTACATTATAAATATGTATGCATTTTAAATTCCAGTAAAAAAATGGAAGTCATTCTAGTGGAAGTACATTTTCATTGCTTCCAAAAATCTATATTTTTAATTTGCGGAGAGTGAGTAAAAGACCATGTGGAATCTTATTTTAGTCATACAAAACCTTGTAACTCCTCCATAGTGTTAGAAAATACTCACTAGAATTAAAAAAATTAATTTTTTTAAAGAAATTTATGAATTAATTTTAGTCTAAAATTTAAAAGTTATTTGCTTAAATTTACATGAAATCACTGTTTCGGGCTTAAAATCGTATAAAAAGAAACGAATTGTTAATGTTTACCATTTTTCCTAGATGAAAATATTATCATAGAACACAAAAAACGGAATTTTTCTTAATATCGCTTCCAATTCAGTGACCAGGCATCGAAAAAGAGAACTTCTTGCAATGACAACCCTATGTTAAAATCGTTAGAATGGATCGAAATGTTCACTACTTCTAGATCGCAAACTCTACATTTTCTGGACTTTTTTGGAGTGTCTTTTTTGCTGGGATGGTATTTAAAAAAAATATTACATATTGAAATTTCTCAAGCGAATTTTGGTTGTAAAAATTTTTTGGTTGTGGCAGCACTGATCATATGTTTTTATCTTACTAAGTTTTACTACGACAAATTTCTGCAGTAAAAATTTGCAAAACATTCAGTCTAGAACTGTCACTTTACTCTCTCAATTTGTGTTCTTATTTAATGCATTTAGGGTAGGCCAACGCAATTTAGTAAAATGCAGTAAAGTTCAGTAAAAATTTGTAAAAACTTTTGAGTACGCGAACGCAATTATTAATAATACATAAATGTCGTATTAAGCACAAACATATTTTCAAAAAGTTTCATGTGCAGTGTTGCGTATTAGAGCCATAGTGTCCTTTTTTTAAACGGGATGTATCCAGTAAAATTCAGGATGTTACGAGCAAGCGGATTAGGATGTGACTCGAGTTTTGTTAGATATTTGCCTGCGTGTTTTGCAATTTCTTCAGTGACTAGTGGCATATTTAAATCACTATGTAAATTAGAATTTTTGGTGTACCATAGAGCAGATGTTATTAACCGTAAAATTTTGTTTTGTCTTCGTTGGATCATCTCTACATTGGAAGCTGAAGCAGTGTCCCATAACTGAATTCCGTAGAACCATATTGGTTTCAAAAGCGAATGTTATAGTAAAACTTTGTAGTCTAGGCTGAGTGTTGTATTTCTACCAATCAACCAATGTATTTGAGTTAATTTAAGTTTCATCTGAGTTAACTTAGAGTCAATATGATGTTTCCATGTAAGCCTTCGATCAAGGTGTACCCCAAGGTATTTTACGTGGGAATAGTGAGAAATATTTTGTTTATTGATTCGAATAGGTGAGCAAGTATCTCTTCTTAGGGTAAACGTTACATGGACACAATTTTGTTCATTGACTTTAATTCTCCATAAGTTCAACCTTATTTCCAGCTGGGTAATATTTTCCTGAAGATTGCGGTATGGCTCATAAGGGTTTTCGTGCACACTCATACAGGCTGTATCATGGGCAAATGTAGAGGTGTAGATATTATTGCTCACAGGCATATCACAAGTATATACTAAATACAAGTCAGGACCCAGAATGCTACCCTGGGTCACACCAGAACAGATTCGGGCACACTAGTGAACTCTCCTACAAAGGTGAACTTCCTATCAATAATATAGCTTTCCAAAAGCTTTTGAATGTTTATTGGCAGATATGTCTTCAATTTTAATATTAGGCCTTCTTGCCATACTTTATCAAACGACTGAAAAACATCAATAAAGGGAGCAGAACAATACTTCTTTTATACAAATTTTCTTCTTACAATTTGGACCAGTCTATGCGATTGTTCAATGGTGCTATGCTGACTTCTAAAGCCAAATTGATGGTCCGGGATGCATCCATTATCAGCTAAAATTTTGGACTATTTAATCATGAGCAACTTTTCGAAAACCTTTGAAGTTGTTGATAACAAGCTTAAAGGCCTATGTGACTCAGCCTTGGTAATATCTTTGCCCGGCCTTAGAATCATTTTGACCTTCGCAAGCTTCCAGCTTTGCGGATAATACTACAGTCGTAAAATGGCGTTAAAAATATATAACAGGATTCTAATTGCAATATGAAGCAAGTTCATCAGCATCTGGTTGCTAACTCCATCAATACCTGGAGGTTTCTTCGGGTTAAGTTCAGTCATTAGTTTTTAAACATCACGCATCTTAAATTTTATGGGTCGAGTTATAAAGCAACTACACCCAGTTAATCAACAACTCCATTACATGCGTTTGGCGTAAATACGGATTTTAAATGCTCACAAAATATTTTACCTTATTCTGTATCGCTTCTTGCCCAATCTACGGTAGATGTGTGCAGAGTTGGTTTAAACTCAAAGGGTATTTTAAGCTTTCTAGAAGTGCTTAAGAAAGAGTAATTAGATGCTTTAGAGACATCAAGACCTTCCAGATAATTTTTTAAGAGATGCAGTTTTGTCATATGCAAGCAACTCTTGGAGTCGTTTAGTGCACTTTTTAAATCTTATTTTATTTTGGGGAGATCTGTGCTGTAGCTCTTCTTTTTTTACGTACGAGACGTTCAATGTTTGTAGAATAAATTATATTAAACCCAGTCTGCGGATGGGAGGTAGTGGCATGTTCAGCAGCCTGTTTAATATATTCGTTAAATTCAATATCATCGGATGTTATTAGCTTAATGTTTTCCGTGCAATGACTACTGAGATATTGTTTGAATCCCAGCCAATTTGCACGATTGGTTATCTCCACATATGGGTGAGGTAAGTCACTTCTTAATGGGCCACAAACTGTAAAGATTGTGGGCCAGTGATTGGACGGGAGATCCAGACAAGCATCAACTTGAATTAAATCCCTAGACATATTTTTTATGACGCCAAAGTGTATAACATCCAGAACGTTTTGCATTGTAGTCGCCAGCTGCTACAAAACAAGTTCCAAGGAGGAGGGGAGCAAATTGATGATGTTTGATGCTTGTAGATGTTCTTCACAAAAGTTGCCAAGAATATAGTGCTTGAGTTTTGACATTATTAGAATTGCTGATCCACCGCATGCTCTTCCTATTGGGTCTTTTGAATCACATAATATGTAGGTATAAACTTTAAAAACCCTTCTCGAAGTCAAATTAGTGTCCGAGACCAACATTATATCAATATTTTTTTCCGCGAGGAAGTGCTCAATTTCATTTTTATGTTGGCGAATTTTTTTTGTGATCCAGAAACATATTTTTAACGTTACATGGTTTGTTAAATAATGCTTCAAGCAGTGTATTCTGCATTCGTAGCATTTCTTGCATCATGCTTGTCATATTTGTTGTAAAATTATTTATAGTTTGTACCAGATTATCAATAATAGCTTCCAGGCGATTAAAACTAAAGCTTGAGTTTGTATATGTTACATTATTTGGCGTGGGAATAGAATTTGTTCTAGCAGGATCGGAATACGACGCACGAGAAATAACTGGTATGGTAGTCAAGATGCATCAGTTTTTTCGCGGATCAAAAAAAAAATGTATGTAAAATTGAGCATGCATTTTAAAAAGAAAAAAATATTAAATGTATTCACTTCAGGTTTTTCTCCTTGGAAAAATGGAAAAATGTAATTTTTTTTGACAACAAACACAAGAAAAAAAATTCAAAAATTTTTTTTTTAATTTTTTTCCCTGTGTTTTTTGTAAAAATTTAAATTTTTCCATTTTTCCAACGAGGAAAAAAACTGAAATGAATACCTTTATTAATAATATAGAAAACATTTTAAATACAGAGTGCACAATAAAACATTCATCTGATCTAATATCAAAAATAAAATGTTTCAACCAAATATTTTTGGGGAACAATGCCCATATATTACTCACTATATGTCAGTCGTTAAGCAGCTCTGGGTCGGGGAACATCTCTCGCGTCATCGTAATTATTTCTTAAGTGCGGTCAGGCTTGTGTGTGTTGTTTGGCCTTCGAGAGTTTTTCGTCTCGCTCGCACTGGTTGACTGATCTGCCACGGATAACCGTATAATCTTGCGGTTTTTTGTGGAATTTCTTTAACAACCACGTTGCCTACTTCCTATGTGAAGGCATAGGTCGTGTACAGTCAGTCACAAAACCTTATAAAATACTGTTAATACCATCTTGGGCATATGGTCTACGTTACTCCGCCCATATTTGTGCAACACCATATTATGCAAATTTACTTTGCATTAATATGTTTAATAAATAAATAAATACTCACTATAAATTGCATTAGGGTAAACCAAAAAATGATAAATTTTTTCACAGGGTGCCTCTGTGGCTGAGTGGTAGCAATGGGCTCAATTTTTTCCAATATAAAGCATTGGACATTATTCCCTCATGTTTAAGAAAGGTAAAAATTTTACCAAGTTAGCAGATTATCTATTAATTATATGACGCCCTTGCGATTACAAATATATATATAATGCATAGCATATTTCAGTGATAGGGACTGTACCAAACAAGAACTTGGTCAAAATTTTTATCTCACTACTTTTCATGACAGAAATTTTGGAAAAAAATTGGAATTTTTTCATATTTATGTTTTTGTGAAGATCTAAATACTTTTTGATAGGTTTTTTAATAAAGCTTCGTAGAGGTACATAAAATAATGAGTTAGAGTGTGATGGGTGCACTTTTGAGCCATTACAAGAACCCAATAATGTATGAAACTTTTTAAGAGTCATCTGAGTAGAAATATGGAAAGTATAGCGTAAATTTTAGTTGGAGTGACCCCACCTATTTTTTTTTAAGTCTGATTAGGCGAAGTCCTTTTGAAGACGCAAAATTTAAGGCAATGTGTATGCAAAGTTTCAATAGAGTAGTTTGTATTTAAATTTTTTCCACTTGGTAACTCAACTAAACCTATTTGCTTGCAAAACTTTAGTTCTCTACCGTATAATACTACTTCAAAATTTGAACGTTGCCCTACATCCCTAACATAACAATCGGTGCTCACGTTTTTTTTCGAGTTCGTAACTCACCCCTCAACTCAAGATTTTGTTGTCAGCTGCGCTTATTTATCATCGCACACTTTTTAAGATCATAGTTTCAAGCCTTTTATACGTACATACAAGTTTCAAAAAAACGGCTTCAGTTAAAATCTGTATGTTAATTTTCAATTCAGTGCAATACTAGCGTGGGCTACTTCTGTTTATAATGTTTTGTTTTTTAGATTTTTCCTGAGTTGATTTCGCACCTTTACCTACTTGCATTTTAAATGTTAGCCCTCTAGTGCAAATTTAATTTTGTTTAATTTTTATGGGCGTACTCCCGCCCACTTTTTAAAAGAAAAACATTTCTGGCCGGTGCTTATCGTTCGTGTCAAGTTTCGTTGGAAAGGGATAGCAGTAAACAAATAAAAAGCACATTTAAATGTGCTGACCCAAAGTACATGAAATATAAAGCTTAAAATTTAATTTAAAATTTAATTTAAATTAAAATTTATAACCTTATATTATTGCAATATGTATGCCAAATTTCAATAAAATCTCTTGATTTAAACGCCTTAGATTTTTTTTTAACTTTGAGCTTTTTGAGCCCTGCCCTCTTGGTTAAGATTTTCGGATTTTCAGACTTTTCTAAGTAGCTACTCACCTAGGTCTACTTGTGCACCAAATTTCATCTCTCTTGGTATTGCGCAAGTGCTTCATTATATTGATGAGTGAGTCAGTGAGTCATTAAGTATGTCCTAAAATTGCAATTTGTGCACCTCCATATCTCAGGAACCTTTTATTTTAAAACTTTTAAACTTCCCATCTTTGGTGACATAAATTAATTCTTGTTATGAATTAACTTTTTTTATTACCCGAAGGGGTAAAAACACGGCGAATGGCTTCCTGTTAATATACACACTGCATGCGCCTAGATACTCGTACATACTTGATTTAATTATTTTAATTGCTGCTTCTTATATTTCTACTTCTAATAGCTAATAAGTCACTGAATGTTTAAACATAGTTTAAGTTAATTTTCACAAAAAATTAAAATTGATTTAAATACACTTTAATTTTTTCAGTGGCTTATTAAAGTTAATATCAAATTACGTTGAAAGTATGGTAGCACTACAATATTTCCAAATATTATGGAAAGCTTTCCATAGAACAGCTGTTAAATATAAATATGAAAGTTGATTTATCAATTTGCAGAAAAGTGAAATAGCAAAATACACATTTTATGATACAAAAAGAGCATCAGAATGCATTTTTCTATTTATATATTTCATTATATGATGATATGTGTTACAGTTGTTGTATATTTTCGAAAATTAAACGAAATTTATTTTAATACGACCACATGATGTTCATGTACATGCATTCAAAAAACACACACATGCACAAAACATATGGTATGTTTGTAAAACCTGAACAACGCTTAAATGCACAATGTTGGCTATTTAAGATTCATTTAATTTTGTGGTGAAAAACAAAATTTTGTGTTTAAATCAGATTTAAAAATAAAGTACATATAATCATTGACTGATTTATTTGCCCTAAGCATACTAAATATGAAATGAATGATTATACTTATAACAAAGAAATTCTCACCTTAAATATATTCATTATAAAAAGTCTTATATTATGTACAGTTAAGAAAAAACTCTACATACACCCTACTTTTTTCAACTTCTAGAGAACTAGTGATAATATTAAACATAGTTTTGATGTTAAGGTTTACGACATTAATAGTTAAGAATTTTGGAAGAAAAAAAAGTTTGAAAATATTGATCATAAATTTTGGCGATAAACAGAGAAATCGGTGGGAAAAAAGTCTACATACAGCATTGGCAACTCTTAAAATGCATAAGAATATGAAGAAGATAAATGTAAAAGAACCGTTAATTTTCTTGATTTGCTTTATTTCACAAACATTACAATCATTTAAATTCAGAAGGCGATTCGCAAAACACGTTTTAACTTTAAAAATGGTAAATAGAAGAGAAATACAGCAATCAGTTCGAAATTTGGTGGTTAACCTTCGAAAAGAGAACAAATCTTACGGGGAAATTACTAAAATAGTAAAATTAAGTCGCTCTACAGTGCTAACTATTGTCAAAAACTATAAAAACACCAATAGTACGAAAACAAGCCACGATCTGGAAGACCGCAGAAGCTTTCAAGACGCGATGTTAGTAGTGTCCTTAAAGAAGTCCAAAAATAAGTGCCCCAAAATTAGCCGAATACCTTGGAAGATGTTCGAATATTACTGTTTCATCAAGAACAGTAATAAACGTTTTGCATCATAGTGGCTTTAATAGTAGAACAGCACGCAAAAAGTCATTTATTTCAGCCAAGAATCGGCAACTTCGCCTGGACTTTGCTAAGGCACATTTACAGAAAGGAATGGATTTTTGGAAGAAACTTGTATTTACAGATGAAAGTAAGTATATTTTCGGGAATGACGGCCGAAACAAGGTTTGGCAGTGTTATGGTGTCGATTGGTTTTTGTTGAAGGCGTTATTGACAGATATCAGTATAAGACAATATTGGAACAAAATCTGAAGCCATCTGTGGAAAGCTTGGGGCTAGGAAGCCAATGGATTTTCCAACAAGACAACGATCCCAAGCATACTGCGCATATTGTCCGAGACTGGCTTCTTTATCATGCACCAAGACAGCTCAATACACCTCCCCAGTCACCAGACCTCAATCCAATTGAGCATATTTGGGACGTTTTGGAAAAATCTGCGCGCAAATATGATATCAGATGTCGTGAAACCCTGAAAACTGCCCTGACACGGGCGTGGTCGGAAATTGCGCCCACTATTACGGAGAATTGGGTGATGTCTACGCCACGTCGTCTTCAGGCTGTTATTGAAGCCCAAGGTGGTCCTACAAAATATTAAAAATATATTGTTTTCTTTTATTTATTTAAAAGAAATTAAATATTTTATTCAAGTTTTAAGACTGTATGTAGACTTTTTTCTCATGAATTTTTATTGCTTTTGTTATTTCTGTTATTGTTATGCTTTTGAATTAGCTTTTTGTTTTGTAAATAAACTTTGTTTTTGGTACTTTAAATATTAATGCAAACGCTTCATTAATTTGTCTAACAAATATCTTAAAAACACAAAATAAGGGGGTGTATGTAGAGTTTTGGTTGTTTTTTAATTCTTTAACGAAAGATCTCATGAACAGACAGCAAACCAGGCAAATAATGAAGTACATACTACCACTTTTACGAATAATATCAAATTCTGCACGAACTTTTAAAGAAGAGGGTTATAAATTTAAAAAAAAAATCAAATGAGACGATACTTATTTTTTTTTTTACTTTGCCAGAAATAAATGCGAAAATGTATCTGCAGCAAGCACTGTCGTGATAATGAGTTTTTCTAAAAGCGTGAATTACATGAAATGAAAAACAGCTAAGGAGAAACAAAAAAAATTAGTTTAATTGTTTATATGAAGGGAAAGTTTTCTTCTTGCAAAGTCTGTGTGCAAACTTCTTACTTGCAGTTGCACTTAATTAAAAAAAAAATAAAAGGATAAGAGGACCTGTAAAGAAAACATGCTAAAGTATCAAGTTGTTATATCGAAGGCTACAATAACCCTTAATATCCATGAGTAAAATGCTTGCACACGTAGATGGGCCTTAAATTAAATCTGTATGAAATTATCTTCTTAATTTGCAAAACATTCTGTTGGCTATAAGTATTTGTAAAAATTATTTGGGTTGACATCGTTAACAGTTTGTACTTGCGATATAGTTAACACTTGGCAGCATTATGAGTCTAATGAAATTTCGAGAAATAACTTTAATGAACTTTCGCAAACTGGTAGAAGTATATTGCAAAAACAACTTTGATATTAAGCTTTTATCCTCTATCTGAGGTGGAAGCAAACTATCAGAGTTATAAGAGTATTATTTGAGAAAATTGACATAGCCCAAATCGTAAAGTTTGTTTTTTTTTAATTTGATTGTGATAAAAAGATAGTGTCACCGTGTCTCACATACTGTCTTCACTACTATTTCGTAAAAATATATTCTTGCTTTCCACTCATTGAAATATTTGAAAAATTAATTGTGCATATTTCAGAGGTAATAACTTTAAATTGTATTAGAACAAAAATGAAATATTTGAATTACTCTTACATAAATGTATATTATATTAAGTCCTGGGACTACTAGGTGAAACAAAGCGCCATTAAAAATTGTTTTACACTGTAGTCTGTCTTCCGGTAGTTTTTTTAATTCCCTAGACGCTATTCTAGCACTATGTAGATCGGATTCAATCTGGCGCCACCATATATTTGCTGGTCTTCCTCTGCGTTGGCTGCCTTAGCGATATTAGTCAAGGGACTTTTTGGTGACGTCATCATGACTTTTTGTGAAGGTATGATTTAGTCAGTTCATCTTTTTGATACGGATGCCGGTCGCGATTCTGTTTTGTCCAGTTTTTTGCCATAGTGCGTTTTTTGTGTTTTTTTAGCCAAAAAATACACAATAGGTTTCTCAAACAGAAGTTGACAAAAACTTTGAGTATATTTGAGTCTTCTAAAGCGATGTTCCATTTTTCACAGCCAAATAATAAAACTGGCTTTACATTAAAATTAAATAGTTCAGTTTTAGTGCAAAAAGTTATGCTATTGGATTTCCATGTCTTATTAAATTTGCCGAAAGTTTCATTTGCTTTGGCAATGTGGTAAGAAATGTCATCTTTACTGCCACCCGAAGTTTTCATAATACTACCGAGATAACAGAATGTTTCTACATGGATAAGTGGGTGTTCTTGAACCTTCAGAAGATCGGTGTTGTTCGTGTTTATGCGTAATAGTTTTATTTTATGTATGTTAACCTTCAGACCAGGTCAAGATAAATTTTCAAAAAGTATATTGACAAAAGACATATATCGTCAGCATAATTAAGGTCGTCTAGTCCATTCTGGAGTCCAAAGGATATACCACGATTACCCTTTATCAACTGAGCTATAACAATATCTAGAACAATGTTGAGAAGAAAGCGTAAGAGCACGCAACCTTGTCGTACTCCTTTTTCAACTGTAAACTCCTTACTTATAAATTCCGCATGCAATACACGGAAACGAATTAGTGCTTCAGGAACTCTTTTACATTTTAAGGCATCCTATGTTGCCGGTTGGTGCTACGTATCAAATGCCCATTCAAAGTCAATCAGTACTCGTACCAAATATAAGGTAGACAACCATTCGATAGACTCTTCTTTTCCTATACGTACGCTGCTAATATGGTCTATACAAGGATTGCCGCTCCTGAAATGAGACTGATAAGGTTCAATGGTGCCAGTGATGTGCTAGTTTAATGTGTGAGCAATGATTTTGTTTGTCATGTTTAAAAATATGAGGCCTCTACAGCTTCTTAATTCAGACAGATTGCCTTTCTTTGAAATCTTAATTATTGAGTTCATCCGATAGATGCATATTTACCCCAAAATGTTCTATAAGTGGTCTTAGTAAGTTAGATCTTATAGTATGCTATATATATGATGCTATTCTTTAGTATAGTCATATAAACTCGAGAATATTCTATTATCGTTGTTAGATATCAGCTCCCACAGCTTAACTTGGTCTTCCTTACCGTGCGCCAATTATTTTATTGCACTTTTAACATCCCAGCAAAAATTTTGCTTCAAAAAAGCAGGTTTTTATTATTATAAAATAAAAGTAGCGCTGACAAACCTGCTGATATCGCTGCTAATTTTTGTATGGCGAGTTCTCGGTTTGGAGGACTATATTTTTGCTCACTATTAAATTACTTTTTTCCTGTAGTTTGCTTCATATACGTTCAAGCTCGAATTTTAAAGCACAGTATGATGCGCTTTATTGCCATATTGCTTCAAAAAACATGAACATTTTTTACTGGGGGGTATATAACAAATGTATTACCTTGATCATGGTCTGTTATGGTTTTTGCTATTTTATACATACTTCTGGTTCTCAAGGTATCGCTAACCTTTTCTGCATCGGTAACTAGATTATCTTACCACTTTCTCTTATCACGTCTCGCACTATGTTTTTCCTGCCTGTTAGCATTATTATATTTCCTTTGCAGGTCGGATTTTTTTTGACGGATTTTTCGTATTATCTCGGTCGTTTTTTAGATTTTCCCGGTTCTCGATAATGTCCCATGTACGGTCATATCTGGTTTTCGCTTTATTTTTACATATCCCGGATGTCTTACACCAGTTAATACCAACAATAAAAATTTAGGTTGAGAGTTCAGAGTTGTGACATCTTTCGCTTACAAAGGCAGCTTTTGTGGGTACCCACGACAATTTTTCTATGTCAATTCTTCTTTTGCTTCTGTTACTTTATCGCAGCGACAGCTACGATTTTAAGACATATTACGCCAACTACCAAGTGATGGTCACTACCAACATCCGCACCTCATGTCAAGAGAGAACCACGCTACGTGCGGCTGATGACAATATGATCAATTAGATTTTGAGTGGTGTGGTCAAGGGATACCCACGTAACTTTGTGAATGTACCGATGTGGAAACAATGTTCCTCCTGTTGCCTTTATTTTATCATATGGGCAATTTCATACTGTCGTACGGGACAGTCTTACGCATTTAAAGTGGAAAAGAGGTCAAAATAAAGTAGAGTTTTGTTTTGATTATTAGCCTTAGTTATGATCCCTGATCAGCTCTATTGATGGTATTAAATTCAATAATAATTAGTTTTCAGTTTTAAAGATAATTAGATAATTGCAAAAAACTAAGAATGTCGTACGAGACAAAAAAAGGATGTAGATTTTGTAGCAAACAATTAAAAACCTGAAACAATAAATTAATTTGACTAATTTTAAAATGAGGTGAGTAAATGATTCTTAAAATGGCCTAGATTTTACTAAAACAATATTAACAGCTTTCTTCTTACTTAAATTTAATTATATTCGTATGGGACATGGCGTACGGGACATGATGATGTTCAAATATTTTCCGGTGCTTTTTTTTGGAAATTATGAATAAAAAATTAAATAAAATAGCGGTATTTAATGTGTTTATTTTAACATAACGACGAACTTAAACGAAAATACAGAATGAGATGAAAAAGTTAATATATTTCACAAAATAGCTAAATTAAATACGAATAGTATTACGTACATTAATTATATTTTATTTTTGGATTTGCAGTTGTAGCTGCTTTTACTTCCTGTCCTTTTCAACAGAAAAAGTGCAATTGTGTGTGGTATAATTTTTACGTTTTTCTACTTTTCTGCCAAGTTATACAATGAAGAGTCCTTCTCAATATCATCGGATGGTATAAAATACATTTTAATCCCTTGATAAGAAAAATGCATCGGGTATAATAAGGTTTTTTGATTTTGCCTTTTAAGTATACGTTCATACTGCGTTTTCTCTTCAAAAACTTCTTTATTTGCTTCAGCTAAAGATTTTGACTTTTTTCTAGCGTAACGCGATCTTTCTTGGCTTTTTTATTTCCAGTTCTGCAATTTAATTTAATTTTCTTTTAATTTTTCTCTGTGCCATTTGCAATTCTCGCTGTTTTTATTCATCTTGATTTAAATAATTGAATTATAGAATGCTCTTCCAAAAATAATTAGTTATTAAAGAAAATATATTTTTAATACTTTCAAATTTCAGACAAGCGATGTCCAACGACATCATTAATCATTACTTGATGAAATTTTGCATCATATATATGTATAAAATTATATAATTTTCTGCTGCAAGAATATTGTTTTACATAAAAATATTTTGAAAAGTTATTTATATCCGGCAGCTTGTAGTAAAATTGTTTGCTTCGCCGCCACATTAATTTTTTCATCAGCTTCTCTCTATGCTAAGTGGAAATTGTCAAAATTTTACATTGTCAAAAAAGATATCATTTGGCACTGCAGAAAAATGAAATTTTTCCCCACAGGTAAATATATTTTTATCACAGCACTTTTCTACCGTTTGGCACATGCCCTTTATGCAAATACTTACGCTGAACATGTATTTCGTTGTGTATGACGTAATTTCAACATACATACATACTTTTATATATTTATCTATATTTATACAGTTAAAATTTTATAAATGTTCTCTATTTCAAGAAGTAAATCTAAATGTTGTGACACATAAGAAGGAAAAATAAATAAAAGTAATGAGTGACTGACTAACTTATATGTATGTACGTACAGTCTGCTAACAGACACACAAAGCACAATTAAATTAAAGATAGCAAAAATATGAATATAATAAGCTGAACTTTAATAAAAAGAGAAAAAAATCATATCATCTATAACATCAAATAAAAGCCAAAGGTGATCAGCCTTCATAAAATAAATATGTATATATTGTATCAATGTAAACATAGTATCAGTATCAAGCAACACAATTTGTACAATTAAATTTCAAAAATTTAATTATCCATAATTAATTAATTCCTGAAGTTTCCGGTTCCTGTATACTACAGGAACCCTCAAGAGAGTAGATCTAAATTCTTAGAAAACGACTTTATTTTCTGTTGATTGCCATTCAAGAATTATGATCATTATGATTTAACTAATTTAAAATTTAATTTAAATTCAGTCTCATATCCATACGATGATGTTAACATAAAAATTTATAATGAACGTTTCACAATTCAATATTATATGTATGTATGTATATAAGATTCCAAGAAAGAAAGAATCTCAAGTGCTTCTAAGTACATCAGAGTTTAAGATAAAAACTCCGTATATTCAATAGCAGACCAATTAAATAAAAATTTAATTTGACAATTAAATAAATTATATATGTACATATTAAAGGACAAATTCTAAAAGTCTTATAAATTAAGCAATATGGAAAATAAACATAAATTTTATCGGAAATTTTTTTAGATTTTTAATAGTACTTTAGTGAATTTTAATCAGAAATAATTGATGATTCTTGTGTATACAATTGATTTACCTTTGGTAAACACATTTATAAGTATCACTATTAATTGTTTTTATACCCTTTACCAAAAAATGGTAAAAGGCTATATATAGGTTTGTCATTCCGTTTGTAATTTCTAGAATATTAATAAGCGACACATAAAGTATATATATTCTGGATCCTTATGCATAGGAAAGACGAACAAGCGATGTCCGTCTGTCCGTCTGTCTGTACGTGAAATCGGTTTTCCCAAGCTCCCAGAAGAGTTAGAGTATTCTTTCTTTGACTGGTGTGTCAGAAATTTTCCGAAAAATTTTGCTATTGAAAATCAGCAAAATCGAGCAGACGGTTTCAGAGCTGGAAAACTCAAACTCTATTTTCCCATAGAAAATAACTACCAAAAACAAGTTTTTATTACTTTTTTATTAAATTAACTTATTTTATACTTCGGTATGAATAAAATTGGTATTTATAATTAAAAAAAAATTTAATAATTTAAAAAATTAAAAAAACGTTTCCAGGGTTGGAAAACTTTAACTTTTTTCATAATAATTAAACATATTTCATGTTTTAGGAAGAAGGCTATTTTCTCAGGAACGATAAGAGCTACGGGTCTGAAATTTGGACAGAATATGTAGAACATCGATCGCTACAACAACAAATACATAAGAATTAAAACTTAAAGGGTGTTCCAAAACGAGCAACGAAAAATGTTAAAATCCCATGTAATATACATACAATTGTATGTACAAATGTACATATGTATGTATATGGACACTTGAAATTTGTAAAATTAGTGTATTTTTATATAGGCTACAACAATTAACACTAAAATTAAAAAAATTTAAATTAAAGGGTGGGCCATCAGTTAATGCAATTTTGACTATGTAATTTTAACAAATTGCTATATCTTGGAAACCGTAAGAGCTAAACTGTTGAAATTTTCAAAAACGGTAAATCTAAAAAATCCAAAAATTATAAAATCGCCAAAAATTTTAAAAAAATCGCCAAAACAAAAAAATCGCCAAAATGAAAAAAAAGCTAAAATTAAAAAAAACGCCAAAAACCGAAAAAAATCGCCAAAACGAGAAAACCGTGTCAAAACTAAAAATAAATTTCCACAATGACAAAAAAAAAACGCTAAAAACCGCAAAAATCGCCAAAACAAACAAAAATGCTTATATGAACAAAAATCGCCAAAAATTAAAAAAAATCGCCTAAATGAAAAAAAATCGCCAATATCATAAAAAAAAATTCCAAACGAAAATAAATCGCCAAAATTAAAAAAACAACAAAAATCGCCAAAACAAAAAATAAATTGCCTATATGAAAAAAATCCCCAAAAATTAAAAAAAACGCTTATATGAAAAAAAAAATTCGCAAAATCTAAAAAATCGCCATAACGAAAAAAATCGCCTAAATCAAAAAAAAAACGCTTAAATTAAAAACAACGCCAATAACCGAAAAAAATCGCCAAAACGAGAAAAACGTGTCAAAACTAAAAATAAATTTCCACAATGACAAAAAAACGCTAAAAACCGCAAAACTCGCCAAAAATTAAAAAAATCGCCTAAATGAAAAAAAAATCGCCAATATCATAAAAAAAATTGCCAAAACGAAAATAAATCGCCAAAACTAAAAAAAAACGACAAAAAACGACAAAAATCGCCAAAAAGAAAAAAAAAATTGCCTATATGAAAAAAATCCCCAAAAATTAAAAAAATCGGTTATATGAAAAAAAAATTCGCAAAGTCTAAAAAATCGCCATAACGAAAAAAATCGCCAAAATTAAAAAAAGGCCAAAAACAGAAGAAAATCGCCAAAACGAGAAAAAAGTGTCAAAACAAAAAAAAAATCCCACAATGACAAAAATCCGCAAAAATCGCAAAAAAATGCTTATATGAACAAAAATCGCCAAAAATTAAAAAAAATCGTCAAAATCAAAAAAATCCGCCAAAACGAATAAAAATTGCCAAAATTAAAAAAAAACGCCAAAAACCGAAAAAATCGCCAAAACGAGGAAAAAGTGTCAAAACTAAAAAAAATTGCCAAAAAGAAATAAAAACGCCAAAAACCAAAAAAAATCGCCTATATGAAACAAAATCGCCAAAAAATAAAAAAATCGCCTAAATAAAAAAAATAGTCAAAATCAAAAAAATTGCCAGAAGGAAAAAATTCACCAAAATTAAAATAAACGCCAAAAACCGAAAAAAATGTCCAAGGCCAAAAAAAATTTGCCTTTATGAAAAAAATTCGCCAAAACTAAAAAAAGCAGCAAAACAAAATAGATCCCCAAAATTTAAAAACCAGCAAATTAAACATAATGCCAAAAACCTAAAAATTGCACTAGAGAAAAAAGTATGAATTTTTTCACAAAATTAATATCTATGTACCTGCATATCTCTATGCTTATGTATGTATCTCTATACTACATAGACGCACTTTGGTAAAGAGTATATAAGATTCGGCACAGCCGAATATAGCACTCTTACTTGTTCCATTTTTTTTCATTTTTCTATTTAGGTTAGCACGAAATTATATTACTTTACCTAAGTATGTTTAACTATTCTTGCTTATCTTTTACGATCATCAAATTAATTACTTTTACTTATTAGATGTACCATCGGTACATGCATGTAAGTATTATTGTAGTGGCTTTATGTTACTTTGTTGTTGCTTTCTACAGTTTATTTGGCTTTCCAGCAACTGTGATTGCCAAGTGAACAGTGATTGCCAAGCGAACATATTTTTTCACGTGCCCATGATAAATTAAGTGAGAAAATGGAAAAAATCTAAAAACAGAAAATTAATAGTGATACTTATAAATGCTTTTACCAAAAGTAAATAAATTGTATACACAATAATCATTTCTTATATTCCGTTTCATTGAAAATTTAAGTTAAATAAGTGATGCTAATAACAAACTCTACCCAAGTAGATAGACTAGGATGCTGGTGAAGTGCGTGGCTGCTCAGAAAAATATCGGTATTTATCTTAGCTATAAAGTCTAGTTGTATTTTTCTTCTCTTCTTTACAAACTCACATTAGTTAATAAAAATATTATCTTCAATAAGAATGGAAATTACTGAACTTGACCCCGAATAGCAAGTGTAATAGGTTGTTTTATTAACTTTTTATTTTTGTTTATTTTTATTTAATAAAATAAAAAGATTATTTCCTGAGCTCAGCTAGGAGCTCTAGAAATCGAATATAAATTATTTGCTGGGTTTTGTATAAGTTTCTAAGCCTACTATGCTTATTTTTCTTTTGTGATTTTCAAAAATATAATTGTTTGTGAATTCTCAAATAGTTCTTGAAAGTCTGTGCATAAGATAAGGGGTTTGTGATTATTCAAGATGTTTGGTTGAAGTCTACTGATGATTTGCTACAGCAACAATTAAATGCATATAGACCAAGCTGAACCACCAGCAAATAAATTTCAAATTAAAATATAATTATGACCAGGGAAACCAGAAATATGCTCAAAAAAAAGTGTTTTATGCGCATTCAATATGCACTAAAAACTTCGAAATATGCACTAAAAACTCCAAAAATATGCTCCTAAAAATAACGTAAATTGGGTTATTTGGAAATGAAAATCTAATTTTAATGCAACAATTCAATAAAATTTGCATATAAAACAAAACAAAAATAAAATAAAGGAAGGAAGAAGGAAACAATAAAAAATTAATTAGTCCTAATTTACACTATGCAAGTCTTATTGATAAGCTGATTATTTTGTGGGAAAGAGAGACGAGGGAAATATAACCGATTCTTTTTCCCCCGTCTATCTCTCCTAGCAAACTAATCAGTTTAGCAATAGGACTTGCATAGTGTTAATTAGGACCTAAGAACAAAAATTTAACTTTTACTTCAAAAGCGATCACGATATCAGATTTAAGTCTTTGGAAGTGTATTATGAAGAATAAGATAAGCTTTTTATGTAACATTGTTATTGCAATAAACAAAAACTATTCACTTATCTTTTTAAATAAAAATCGACGACGGTCACATATAAATAAACTTTTATAGGTACATTGAAAATGTTCTCTTTCAACCTCAACTGATGTAATCGGGGCAGCGTTCGTCACAATTACCAAACCAAATTTTTATTGAAATTAAAGTCCAGTGAGGATGTTAAAACACATGTTACACCTGCTTAAATTTTGAATATAAAAATCAATAGTATTTGTACCAGTATTAAAATTTAACAGAAAAAAATTAGATATGGATGAATTAAAATTTTTTAATTTTCTTGTTTTGTTTTTCTTTTACAAGATTGTTTACAAGTGAATGAAAATTAAAAAATTGTAAATCGTTCATTTTAAATTTTTTCTTATTCTAAATTTGGATGTTAGAACACATACTAATAGTTAATATAGTCTAAATTTCAACTTAAACACGTGTAGCATGTGTTTTAACATCAGAACTCACAAGAAAACATGTGAAATCGATTCGGAAGCCAGAACATACAAAATGGCCTTTTTTAAAGTCTAACTTCAAAATGGTAGCAAAATATTTGCTTCCCCATATTACTGTTTCTTTCACTACAAAATGAAAAAATTAATTTTTACTAAAAAAAATAAATTTTTACTAAAATTTTTTTTAAATATTAAAATAAAATTTTTTGAGAAATTTTTAGATATTTTAATTGAACTGTAGTGAATTTTAATCAGAAATAATTCATAGTTAAGCTCAAAGTCTAAGTTTAATTTTTCTTCTCTTCTTTAGAAACTCACATTAATTTGTAATAGGTTGTTATCAAAAAAGTTTTATTTTTAATTTATTTTAATTTGTTTATTTTATTTACTTTAAATATAAAGATTATTTCCTGAGCTCAGCTAGGAGCTCTAGGAATGTTGTTTTATGATTGATCTTAAAATAAAAATACATTGTCTTATATACTAGTTATGAGAATAAAGCTTAACCTATCTTAACATAAGAGGGAAAGGAAAAGGTATATGCTTAATAAGCAAATTGTTCCTTTTAGTTTCCCACGGTAGGCGTGCGGCGTGTGTCTCATAAGAAATTTAGAAAACATGGATTTTGTATTGTTTATATTTATTATATAAACACTTGTGGTTATCAATTATGATTCATTCAAGTGCATTATGATGCAGCCTTTGATCAGACTGGCGAGTGTCAAATAGCATCTGTACAAAATACATATTTACGTTCAAGTCTGTCAAATGCATTTATCTAACACTTCATGCAGCGGTATTTGCCCGATTGCATGAGTGTCAAATGTCCAGTGCACAAAAATAATTTCAATGCCTTTGGATGTTATGTATGTTGCGGTCAAGTTGACTTTAAATGTTTACTACGCAATGTTAGTCGTAGTGATAGTTAAAACACGCTACACCTCCACCTTTTATAAGAATGTTCATATAACGTTAGTTTTATGGACATTCTTTTACAATTTGTTATTTTAAATTATATAATAGAGTAGAATTATTTATTTATATTTTTGTAGTCCGGACATACTTGTATATTAACTTATTTAGTTCTATATGGCTTAAGTCTATTCTTATGAACTATTTGTGTTTTATTTGTTTTCTTATCAAATATAGTTACATTATTTCTTAAGTCTATTTTCTTAATTTTGTAAGGTTCTTTATATTGGGTTTCTAACTTATGACCTGCTTCATTTTTCAGTAATACTAGATCTCCTATTTTAAAGTTATAATCAATTATATCCCTATCATAGTTTAATTTTTGCTTAAGTTTATTTCTATCTAATAATTGTTGAGCTCTCTTATATGCTACTTCTAAATTTTGTTTCTTTTGCATAGTCCTCTATATTATATAGTGGTTCTACTTTATCTACATTGAAAATCTTAAAACTGTTAGGAGTTTTTGCAAAGACTAACTCATAAGGACAATAATTATGAATTGTTGAAGGTGTTGTATTAAAACAATAAGTAAAATATTTTAGCCATTCGTCCCAATCATATTTGTCTATAGATATATAGGAACGTACATATTCATTGAAAGTTCTATGACTTCTTTCTATTGTGCCTACTGTTTGGTGGTGATGAGCTGTCGAAGCTAATTTTTAAATTTTTAGTAGATTACAAAGTTCTGTTAATATCGAATTTTTATATTCTGTTCCCATGTCTGAAATGAACGTCTTCATTGGACCATAGGTAAGTATAAAATTTTCAAATATTGCCTTAGCGATTGTTTTAGCGCTTTTGTCTCTTATTGGTATAGTAACTAAATATTTAGTTAAATCACATATTATTGTGATTGCGTATTCATTTCCAATTAATGATTTTGGAAATGGCCCTATTGTGTCTACCACTACCGTATCAAATGGTTTTGTTGGCGTTGGTGTCACAGTCATTGGACTTTTGTTATGTTTTAAAGTTTTAGCAGTTTGACATTTATGACATGTTTTTACGTATTTAGATATGTCCTTGGACATATTTTTCCAATAGTAATATCTTTTTATTTTTTTCTAATGTTCTATATATTCCGCAATGTCCTCCTTCTATGGGATCATCGTGATATTTCAGCATAATTTCAAGAATTGCCTTGGCATTCTTACTATCAATTTGGGTCACCTTATTTAGTAGCGCTACTTTAATTTTATTTAATATTTTATTGCCCATAAGTTTAAATTCATTAATAGAGATTAATTCGAAAATTTTCTCACTAGGTGCCACTTGTAAATTATATATATTGTGTTTACCGGCCACTTTTTCGAGCCTAGAGAAAAATTGTCCTAAGTCAAAATTCTCTTTAGTAAACAAATCATTAATATGTATATATGTTACTATAGATTTTCCACGTTTGATATAACATCTTCCGGGGGAAATCTTTAGTTTATAGTATTTTCTGACGTCAGTGTTTGTTAAAGGTACATATATACTGGGCTTATCATTATTTTTATTTTTATGCTGTCTTTACCTCATGTTGTAGCACATCATAATTAAACTACAATTTTCGTTATATATTGTTGTGTTGTTGTTGGTATCAACTCGATTGTTGTAAATATCTTCCAATTTTGTAGTTACCGCAAACTGTAGTGTTAATGAAAAATTTTATTTGGTAAAAATGCATTAAGCTGTTGTAGTTGTTGCTCTCTGGTTGTTTTCCCTGGTGCTGATGTTCTTGTAGATTTGTTGGCTAGTTGTTGTTGTGTCGTCTGATTAATTCTGCCTTTTGGCCAGGCGGACATCTTCCACTGACAGATCGTTTTTGGCTGGTCTGTCAGGACTCAAAGATTTTCTTTCTTTTGCGCCTTACGGTCGCAACTGGCAAGATTTATTGTATTTTGGCAGTATAAATAATTTTATTTTATTCTGGGTGCAGAGTTTTAGCACTTCCAGGTTGGCAGGATCGCCATGTAATAGGTTGTTTTAATAACTTTTTATTTTTGTTTATTTTTATTTAATAAAATAAAAAGATTATTTCCTGAGCTCAGCTAGGAGCTCTAGGAATGTTGTTTAATGATTGATCTTAAAATAAAAATACATTGTCTTATATACTAGTTATGAGAATAAAGCTTAACCTATCTTAACATAAGAGGGAAAGGAAAAGGTATATGCTTAATAAGCAAATTGTTCCTTTTAGTTTCCCACGGTAGGCGTGCGGCGTGTGTCTCATAAGAAATTTAGAAAACATGGATTTTGTATTGTTTATATTTATTATATAAACACTTGTGGTTATCAATTATGATTCATTCAAGTGCATTATGATGCAGCCTTTGATCAGACTGGCGAGTGTCAAATAGCATCTGTACAAAATACATATTTACGTTGCAGTCTGTCAAATGCATTTATCTAACACTTCATGCAGCGGTATTTGCCCGATTGCATGAGTGTCAAATGTCCAGTGCACAAAAATAATTTCAATGCCTTTGTATGTTATGTATGTTGCGGTCAAGTTGACTTTAAATGTTTACTACGCAATGTTAGTCGTAGTGATAGTTAAAACACGCTACACCTCCACCTTTTATAAGAATGTTCATATAACGTTAGTTTTATGGACATTCTTTTACAATTTGTTATTTTAAATTATATAATAGAGTAGAATTATTTATTTATATTTTTGTAGTCCGGACATAGTTGTATATTAACTTATTTAGTTCTATATGGCTTAAGTCTATTCTTATGAACTATTTGTGTTTTATTTGTTTTCTTATCAAATATAGTTACATTATTTCTTAAGTCTATTTTCTTAATTTTGTAAGGTGCTTTATATTGGGTTTCTAACTTATGACCTGCTTCATTTTTCAGTAATACTAGATCTCCTATTCTAAAGTTATAATCAATTATATCCCTATCATAGTTTAATTTTTGCTTAAGTTTATTTCTATCTAATAATTGTTGAGCTCTCTTATATGCTACTTCTAATCTAAATTTTGTTTCTTTTGCATAGTCCTCTATATTATATAGTGGTTCTACTTTATCTACATTGAAAATCTGAAAACTGTTAGGAGTTTTTGCAAAGACTAACTCATAAGGACAATAATTATGAATTGTTGAAGGTGTTGTATTAAAACAATAAGTAAAATATTTTAGCCATTCGTCCCAATCATATTTGTCTATAGATATATAGGAACGTACATATTCATTGAAAGTTCTATGACTTCTTTCTATTGTGCCTACTGTTTGGTGGTGATGAGCTGTCGAAGTTAATTTTTCAATTTTTAGTAGATTACAAAGTTCTGTTAATATCGAATTTTTATATTATGTTCCCATGTCTGAAATGAACGTCTTCATTGGACCATAGGTAAGTATAAAATTTTCAAATATTGCCTTAGCGATTGTTTTAGCGCTTTTGTCTCTTATTGGTATAGTAACTAAATATTTAGTTAAATCACATATTATTGTGATTGCGTATTCATTTCCAATTAATGATTTTGGAAATGGCCCTATTGTGTCTACCACTACCGTATCAAATGGTTTTGTTGGCGTTGGTGTCACAGTCATTGGACTTTTGTTATGTTTTAAAGTTTTAGCAGTTTGACATTTATGACATGTTTTTACGTATTTAGATATGTCCTTGGACATATTTTTCCAATAGTAATATCTTTTTATTTTTTCTAATGTTCTATATATTCCGCAATGTCCTCCTTCTATGGGATCATCGTGATATTTCAGCATAATTTCAAGAATTGCCTTGGCATTCTTACTATCAATTTGGGTCACCTTATTTAGTAGCGCTACTTTAATTTTATTTAATATTTTATTGCCCATAAGTTTAAATTCATTAATAGAGATTAATTCGAAAATTTTCTCACTAGGTGCCACTTGTAAATTATATATATTGTGTTTACCGGCCACTTTTTCGAGCCTAGAGAAAAATTGTCCTAAGTCAAAATTCTCTTTAGTAAACAAATCATTAATATGTATATATGTTACTATAGATTTTCCACGTTTGATATAACATCTTCCGGGGGAAATCTTTAGTTTATAGTATTTTCTGACGTCAGTGTTTGTTAAAGGTACATATATACTGGGCTTATCATTATTTTTATTTTTATGCTGTCTTTACCTCATGTTGTAGCACATCATAATTAAACTACAATTTTCGTTATATATTGTTGTGTTGTTGTTGGTATCAACTCGATTGTTGTAAATATCTTCCAATTTTGTAGTTACCGCAAACTGTAGTGTTAATGAAAAATTTTATTTGGTAAAAATGCATTAAGCTGTTGTAGTTGTTGCTCTCTGGTTGTTTTCCCTGGTGCTGATGTTCTTGTAGATTTGTTGGCTAGTTGTTGTTGTGTCGTCTGATTAATTCTGCCTTTTGGCCAGGCGGACATCTTCCACTGACAGATCGTTTTTGGCTGGTCTGTCAGGACTCAAAGATTTTCTTTCTTTTGCGCCTTACGGTCGCAACTGGCAAGATTTATTGTATTTTGGCAGTATAAATAATTTTATTTTATTCTGGGTGCAGAGTTTTAGCACTTCCAGGTTGGCAGGATCGCCATGTAATAGGTTGTTTTAATAACTTTTTATTTTTGTTTATTTTTATTTAATAAAATAAAAAGATTATTTCCTGAGCTCAGCTAGGAGCTCTAGGAATGTTGTTTAATGATTGATCTTAAAATAAAAATACATTGTCTTATATACTAGTTATGAGAATAAAGCTTAACCTATCTTAACATAAGAGGGAAAGGAAAAGGTATATGCTTAATAAGCAAATTGTTCCTTTTAGTTTCCCACGGTAGGCGTGCGGCGTGTGTCTCATAAGAAATTTAGAAAACATGGATTTTGTATTGTTTATATTTATTATATAAACACTTGTGGTTATCAATTATGATTCATTCAAGTGCATTATGATGCAGCCTTTGATCAGACTGGCGAGTGTCAAATAGCATCTGTACAAAATACATATTTACGTTGCAGTCTGTCAAATGCATTTATCTAACACTTCATGCAGCGGTATTTGCCCGATTGCATGAGTGTCAAATGTCCAGTGCACAAAAATAATTTCAATGCCTTTGGATGTTATGTATGTTGCGGTCAAGTTGACTTTAAATGTTTACTACGCAATGTTAGTCGTAGTGATAGTTAAAACACGCTACACAAGTTATTTCTGATTGTAAGATCATATTCTTAAAAATTTAAGAAAATGATCTTAAAATTAATACGTTCTTAATTTTAAGAATTCATTCTATAAATTAAGTATTTATGGTTAAATTTGTGAACGTCAAATGTACTGAAAAAATTTCAAGATTGAAATAAGAAAACTTCTACAATCTATTATAACTATAACCTTTTTAGGGTTCCGTACACCAAAGGTGAATAAATTCAGTTAAGTGCGACTTTGACCCGCGCAAGAAGGGTTCCGTACGGACACGAGATATGTATTTCAATACGAACTTTAATAGCCTATAAAAAATATAATTTTTTAATTTTGGAGATTTTTTTATTTTGGCGATTTTTTTAATTTTAAAGATTTTTTTGTTTTGGCGATTTTTTCGGTTTTTGGATTTTTTTTTCAAATTTTTTTCTCGTTTTGGCGCTTTTTTCGGATTTTGACGATTTTTTTATTTTTTGTCGACCTTTTCGTTTTGGCGATTTTTTTTAATATTTGAGATATTCGGTTTTTGGCGTCTCTTAATTTTTGCGACTTTATTCATTTAGGCGCTTTTTTTTTGTTTTTACACTTTTTTCTCATATTGGCGTTTTTTTCGGTTTTTGGCGATTTTTCAATTTGGCAATTTTTTTAAATTTTGGCGATTTTTTTCATTTTGGCGATTGTTTTTCATATTAACAATTATTTTCTTACTAAAGCCTTTTTCGCGTTTGGCAATATTTTATCGGTTTTTGGCTCTCTTTTTATTTTGGCAATTTTTTTCATTTAGACGATTTTTTCGAATTTTGCGACTTATTTTAGTGTTATAAATTTTTTTAATTATGACGATTTTTTCGTTTTGGCGATTTTTTCGAATTTTTGGCGATTTTTTTTTTGGTTTGGCGATTTTATAATTTTCAGACTTTTTAGTTTTGCCATTTTTGAAAATTTCAAGAGTTTCCCTCTTATATAGCAAGTTGTCAAAATTACATAGCTAAAATTCCATTAACTGATGGATGAATTTAAATTTATTTAAATCTTAGTGTTAAATATTGTGGTCTATACAAAAACACACTAATTTTACATATTTTAAGTGTTAATATACGTATGTACTAGTGATGTAACGAATGTCCAATTTTTAAATTCGCGAATACGAATATTTCAAACGATATTCACGAATACGAATATTTCAAACGATATTCGCGAATACGAATACGAACATTATATGCAAAATGAAATATAAAAAAGTTATTATGAAAAAGCACTTCACACTCTTGGTGGCGTACTTTAAGGTTAATAAAAAGTACCCAAAATTTTAATGATCGTCATTGAATAATATTTGAAAATGATACAAAGCACAAATTTCTATAAAAAAAATTAATGTATTTGTAGAAACTAAAACTTTAATAGCTAATAAATCACTGAATGTTTAAATATAGTTTAAGTTAATTTTCACAAACAAATAAAATTGATTTAAATACACTTTTATTTTTTCAGTGGCTAATTAAAGTTAATATCAAATTACGTTTAATGTATGGTAGCACTACAATATTTCCAAATATTATGGAAAGCCTTCATTGAACAGCTGTTCAATATAAATATGAAAGTTGATTTATAAATTTGCAGAAAAGTGAAATAGCAAAAAACGCATTTTATGATACAAAAAGAGCATCAGAATGCATTTTTCTATTTATATATTTCATTATATGAAAATATGTGTTACAGTTGTTGTATATTTTCGAAAATTAAACGAAATTTATTTTAATACGACCACATGATGTTCATGTACATGTATTCAAAAAACACACACATGCACAAAACATATGGTATGTTTGTAAAATCTGAACAACGCTTAAATGCACAATGTTGGCTATTTAAGATTCATTTAATCTTGTGGTGAAAAACAAAATTTTGTGTTTAAATCAGATTTAAAAATAAAGTACATATAATCATTGAATTTAACGAATACGAATACATTCGTATTCGCCTGAAAATGGCCGAATATTTGACAATTCAAATACGAATACGAATATTCGTGCATCACTAGTATGTACATAGATTTTTATGTAAATTACATGGGATTTTAAAATTTTTCGCTGCTCGTTTTGCAACACCCTTTAATTTTTAATTCTCATGAATTTGTTGTTGTAGCGGTCAAGGTTCTACATACTCTGTCCAAGTTTCAGGTCCGTAGCTCTTACGGTTCCTGAGGAAATACCGTATGACGGACAGACAGACGGACAGCGTAGCGAAAACAATATGGTCCTTTTTTCACCTTTGGTGTACGGAACTCTAAAAATTGAACCCTATTGTTTTCGCTACGCTGTCCGTCTGTCCGTTGGGTTTTTTCGGTTCTAAGCGTTTTTTTAGTTTGGGGGTTTTTTGAATTTATTGGCGCTTTCTGAGTTTTGGCACTTTTTTCACGTTTTGGCGATTTTTTTTTTGGTTTTTGAAGTTTTTTAATTTTGGCGATTTTTATAATTTGGGCGTTTTTTTATTTTGGCAATTTTTTTTTTGAAACGATTTTTTTAAGTTTGGCGTTTTTTTTTCATATAGGTGATTTTTTTTTGGTTTTGACGATTTTCTTAGCTTTGACACTTTTTTTTGTTTTGAGGCGTTTTTTCCATTTTTGGCATTTATTTTAAATTTTGGCGTTTTTTCTCGTTTTGGCGATTTTTTTTAAAATTTTGCGATTTTTTTTAATTTTGGCGATTTTTTTCCTTTTTGGCGATTTTTTTTTCACATAAACAATTATTTTTGTTTTGGCGAATTTTTCGCGTTTTGGCGATTTTTTCCGGTTTTTTTCATTTTGGCGATTTTTTTTTCATTTAAACGATTTTTTGGAATTTGGCGATTTATTTTAGTGCTGGATTTTTTTTTTAATTTTGTCGATTTTTTTCGATATGGCGATTTTTTTAAACTTTTTGGCGATTTTTTTTCAGGTTTTGGCAATTTTTTTTCGGTTTGGCGATTTTATAATTTTTGAATTTTTTAGTTTTACCTTTTTTGAAAATTTCAAGAGTTTACCTCTTACGGTTTCCAAGATATAGCAAGTTGTCAAAATTGCATTAACTGATGGACCACCCTGTAATTTAAATTTTTTAATATTTTAATGTTAATTGTTGTAGCCTATATAAAAATACACTAATTTTACAAATTTCAAGTGTCAATATACATATGTACATACAATTGTATGTATATTACATGAGATTTTATCATTTTTCGTCGCTCGTTTTGGAGCACAATTTAATTTTTAATTCTCATGTATTTGTTATTGTATTGGCCAAGGTTCTACATACTCTGTCCAAATTTCAGCTCCGTAGCTCTTACGGTTCCTGAGAAAATACCGTGTGACGGACAGACGGACAGCGTAGCGAAAATTAAAGGGTGTTCCAAGACGAGCAACGAAAAATGCTAAAATTACATGTAACATACATACAATTTTTTGTACATATGTATATTGACACTTGAAATTTGTTAAATTAGGGTATTTTTATATAGACTACAACTATTAACAATAAAATTTAAAAAAATTTTAATTCAAGGGTGGTCCTTCAGTTAATGCAATTTTGACTATGTAATTTTGACAACTTGCAATATCTTGGAAACCGTAAGAGGTAAGCTCTTGAAATTTTCAAAAACGGTAAAACTAAAAATCTGAAAATTATAAAATCGCCAAACCAAAAAAAAATCGCCAAAAATTCAAAAAAAAAATCTTAAAAACGAAGAAAATCGCCAAAATTAAAAACAATCGCCAAATTGAAAAATCCCCAAAAACCTAAAAAAAATCGCCAAATTAAGAAAAAGAAAGTGTCAAAACAAAAAAAATCGCCTAAATGAATAAAGTCGCCAAAATGAAGAGACGCCGAAAACCAAAAATCGCCAAAATTAAAAAAAAATTACAATACGAAAAAATCGCCAAAAAATAAATAAACGCCACCAACCAAAAAAAAAAAAATTTCAAAAATGGGAAAAAAGAAAAAACCGAAAAAATCGCCATAATTAAAAAAACGTCAAAAACGGAAAAAAATCCCAAAACTATATTTTATATAGGCTACTAAGGTTCGTATTGAATTACATATCTCGTGTCCGTACGGAACCCTTCGTAAGCGGGTCAAAGTCGCTCTTTCCTGAATTTATTTAGTATTTCTATGTTTTTTGTAATAATGCTAGGTATAAAGATAAAGCAAACTGCACATACAATCTGTCAACCGAATGAAAAATATTTGTATCGATCGTAATGGTACCTTCATAGCGAACAGTCGATTAGCGGAATTTTTCTTACATACCAAACAAATAAAAAAATATTCGTAGTACATATTATTCGTAATAGGCACATACTGACTTTAATAAATAAGCTTTATTGCGTTGGTAATATTTTTTACATAGTGGAAATAACAAAAACAAAAAAAACATAAACAGTGACATTGAGGAATACTCTATATATTCTAACGGCAGAAATGCCTATTTTACTGTGACCTCTGAAGCTTACATTATGTTTACATGAATACGATATATATTTATTTTATGAAGGCTGATCACCTTTGGCTTTTATTTGATGTTATAGATGATACGATTTTTTTCTCTTTTAATTAAAGTTCAGCTTATTATATTCATATTTTTGCTATCTGTAATTTAATTGTGCTTTGTGTGTCTGTTAGCAGACTGTACGTATGTACATATAAGTTAGTCAGTCACACTTTACTTTTATTTATTTTTCCTTCTAATATGTCACAACATTTAGATTTACTTCTTGAAATAGAGAACATTTATAAAATTTTAACTGTATAAATATAGATAAATATATAAAAGTGTGTATGTATGTAAAAATTACTTAATGTACAACGAAATACATGTTTAATAATCTGGTATTCTTGAAAATCGATCTCAAATAACTCAGTTACCTCCACCAACAAGCAATTCACCATAATTATTTGCCAAACGGTAGAAAAGTACTGTGGTAAAAAAATATTTGCCTGTGGGGAAAAAATTTCATTTTTCTGCTGTGCCAAATGATATCTTTTTTGACAATGTAAAATTTTGACAATTTCCACTTAGCATAGAGAGAAGCTGATGAAAAAATTAATGTGGCGGCGAAGCAAACAATTTTACTACAAGCTGCCGGATATAAATAACTTTTCAAAATATTTTTATATAAAACAATATTCTTGGAGCAGAAAATTATATAATTTTATACATATATATGATGCAAAATTTTTCGCAAATTAAAATAAAAAATGAATTTTACACAGTCTAACTACATTTAAAGCACGTTAAAATTTATGTTATTGACGACGGGTCGAAGCGATGGCGGTGGTTTTAACTTTTATGATACCACGCTTTTTATTTGCTGCTTGTGAAAAATTTAGTATATGTTGTGTCAAAAATTCTACTATCCCTGGGTCTAGTGAAGTTTTATTCACCTCAGAAGTGTCAACAATTTACTTACACTAGTACTTTGCTACCGTTTGGTACAGGTCCAAAGTGCCAGAAACATTGGAATGTCTATGTATGGGAGACTTTTACCTCAAGTGTTTCAACATGAGGTTTACTGGTTGACCCCTTAAAGTAATTATTGTAAAGGTAATCTGGATTGTATCGCATGCGGATGTAATGATTTTTCACTTAAATCAGGTCCTCATCACCATCAATCATACCCTATACATTTATGAGTTGTATTGATCCAGATACAACTGCTGTCTGCGAATTCATTATTAAAAAAGAGCTTTTCATCATCATCATCTAACAGCTTTATTCATATTTTTTTTTTGCTAGTATGCATGCCCTAGCATGCTTCTATCAATAGTGACGCGAGAGTCCGAGATGTAGTGGTGTTTCAATTAAAAATCTATGCTATTAGATTTTGTGAATTCACTGTTTGGAATATTTTGCACAGTAGATACATATGTACATATATATTTCATTTGCAAAAATTGTATGATGTGATGGATTTTTTAATTATACATGCTTTAACATGCTTAAATTTATTTGATAATCATACAGATACAGATATAAAGTAATATCTGTTTACATTACATTTTATAATTTATGCATGATTCTTATTGAAGTCCATATTTATTGACTAAATTTGTTTGATACTCATTTATACACATCTACATTCTTAAAGAATGGATACCAAAGTTCAATTTCTTTAATTTATTTATATTTTCTAAAGATATGTTAGCTAAAGAAATTAACAAAGTGAAGATCTTTTATAATAGGCAAATATTCGTATTTTAAAATTTTTTTTAGAGCTTTCAAAATGGAAAATGTACATCTTTTACTATAAAAACTGATAGTGTGATGTGTTGCTAAATATTGCACTGTGTTTTACTTCATTTTGAACGCTTAAGTTTTCACAATATTTCATACTTTCCAACAAGTTTAGAGAATTACAATACATTAAGTTAATTATCTTTCCTAAGACCTATCATTCTTAATCAATTATTCAAAAACAAGACAAACCAAATTTTTCCTTTTTAATTTTATTTTGATATAATTTCAACATTTTATCATCTTCAAATTACTGTATACTGTATTTAGCAATTTTTTTTTCTCATTTGTTGAGTTAACTTTAATCGCAAACATTTTATTGGTGGGATGAACTTTTCTATTTTATACACTTAGTATGTCTTTATATATCAATCCACTTATATCAACCATTAATGGAAAATTCTTTTCAATGTTAAATCCAATATTTGTGAATGAGTGTTCCAAAGTGTTTATTAAAAATTCTTTACCATCATCTGCTCTTAAGTTTTTTGGAATTCGTACCAATTTAAAAATAGTTTCCATTACTTTGGTGTTTTAGAGTGCAGCTTTTATTTTCCACGATACTGACCATATAAACTTCGAGATTGTGCCAATTATAGCCTACAAAAATCAATAATTTATATTTTCTGTAGTATAGTGCCCCGATTTCAACTAAATCAGCTTCCCAAATATCATCTATTTCTTTCATTATATTTCTATAATACACAATCAATTTTAGAGATTCCTTATGGAGTTGGTTTACTAAATTCCTTTTTAAAGACATTGAGTTGTTTTCAGATTTTTTTGTAGTGTTGTGGCCTACTTGATGCCCTTTCAACTATTTATACTAACACCTAGTTAATTTTCGAATCTTATCATTGTCAATTCAATTCAATTTGTCTTTCGAAACATGATTTAATTTTTAGAATGTCTTCTTTAATTTTATAACTGTCTTCTATCTCTAATTTTATTTCACGTTGTAGTCCATCAATTTGCATTTAAACATTCTAGAATATTAATGCCTTATGCCATATTATTAAATTGTCCTTTAGTTTGTCGATTTCAGTTTCCAGAAATAATTTTCTGATAACATCGTTATCCCTCAGTGAACGATGATGATTCTGTATGTATACATTAGTAGTAATTAAAATCTTTTTATAGATTTCGAGTTCAAATTTATCATAATTTTTTGGTATTTTATGAAACATTAGAGAAATTACTCCTGGTGTTAGAGCCCATATTTGACCACCAACTTGTTTTTATCTTCATTCATTCATTGTTCTTTTGAATCAAAGAAAACAAGCTTCTACACATACCAGCTTTAGGGCGCTAAAGGCCTGCAGATCGTAGTGAAGGGCATAGATTCTTATGTTGTTCCTGAAGAAATAAAAGATGCACTTTTGCTCCAGGGATTTAAGGTAAAGAATGTATCTAACATAATGAACAGAGAAGAGGTACACCAACCCCTATTTCGGGTTGAACTGGAGCCGAATGATATACAGTTGAAAAAAAACGAGACTCATCCCATTTATAGCCTAAAATACCTTTTATACAGAAAAATCACAGTTGAAGAACCACATAAGCGTTCAGGTCCCGTGCAGTGTCATATTAGCCAAGAATATGGCCATACAGAAGCTTACTGCAATTCTAACTAACCGCTAACTACAAAGGTTATCCTGTGTACTCTTTCGTCAAGCAGGCTATGGTGCAAAAACCTATATTAGCCCCAGTTCAAACAACCAACGCTTCCTCAGCCACTTTTGTGCAAATGAGCCAACCAGTTACTTCCCGTGTATCGCACGCCGATGCTGCCAAGACAAATTCTATTCCCGCGCAGAAAGTGTCCTCCCCACCAAGTAACTCAACAAATGCTAACACAAGCTTTAATTTCAGTCGCCTTGAAGCCACTATTGACTATTGACACTTGTGCAAAATTTCAACAACTTTACAACAAATATGACTATAATGATGCAAAAAATGCTGAAAATGCAGAATACTCTGCTTCAAGCATTACTTAACAAGCCATGAACACGTTAAAAATATGTTTCTGGAACGCAAATGGCATTCGCCAACATAAAAATGAACTTGAGCACTTCCTTACGGAAAAATATATTGATATAATGTTGGTCTCTGAAACTCATTTGACTTCGAGAAGCATCTTTAAAATGAATGGCTACACTATATATGATACAAAGGACCCTAGAGGAAGAGCTTGCGGTGGATCAGCAATTCTAATAAAGTCAAGACTCAAACACTATATTCTTGACAACATTTGTGAAGAACATCTACAAGCAACGAACATTTGCGTCGACAATTTTTGTAAAAATTTCATAATATCATCAATTTACTCCCCTTCCAGATTTTCAATCACTGAGAATCAATATGAGGATTTCTATAAATCGCTTGGACCTTGCTTTGTCGCAGCTGGCGACTACAATGCAAAGCATACGTACTGGGGTTTCCGCTTGATAACACCTAGAGGTAGAGCGTTGTTTAATACTATTTCAAAAATGGGTTTAGATGTCATTTCGAGTGGGGAGCCTACTTACTGGCCTACTGACGTTCGAAAAATTCCAGAAGTTATAGACTTTTGCGTCATGAAAAATATCCATAGGGACTTAATTCATGCGGAGTCCTCTCTAGATCTCTCCTCCGATCACTCTCCCACAATAGTTGAAATTTTCAACCCACTAAGGAGTGATTTAAATAAGTCATATGTGAAATTGATTAATGGGGTCAACTGGCTAGGATTCAAAAAATATCTTAGTAGTCACTGCAGTGAAAACATTCAGCTAAGCTCACCTGATGATATTGAATTCAACATTGCCAAAATTAACTAAAACATTAAACAGGCTGCTAAACATGCCACTACCTCCCGTTTGCAGACTGGCTTTAATAGAATTTATTCTACGGAAATTGAACGCCTGGTATGTGGAAAAAGGAGAGCTAGAAGAGAATGGCAACAACACATATCACCCCTGAATAAAATCAGACTTAAAGAATATACTAAACGACTCAAAGAGATGTTATCGTCGGAAAAAACGGCATTACTGGAAAAATACTTAGAAGGTCTCGATGTCACGTCAGCATCTAATTACTCTTTATGGCTCGCTACTAGAAATCTTAAAAGACCAGTTGATGTTAAATCACCACTGCGCACTTCGACCGGAGGTTGGGCAAGAAGCGATAGTGAAAAAGGTAACTTATTTGCTGAGCATTTAAAATCTGTATTCACTCGGGTGCTGCTGACTTACCAAGTGTAGTTTCTCCACCCCTTTGCCCCTTTAAATTTAAGATGCGTGAAGTACAAAAAGTAATTGCTTAACTCAACCCGAAGAAAGCACCAGGTATTGATGGCATTAGTAACAAAATGCTGATGAACTTGCCTCATATTGCAAAAAGAATCCTGCTATTTATTTTTAATGCTATTTTAAGAATGCAGTATTTTTGCAGTGATGATGGGTGCATCCCGGACCATCAATTTGGCTTTAGAAGTCAGCATAGCACCATTGTACAAACGCATAGACAGGTCCAAGTTGTAAGAAGAACATTTGAAGAAAAGAAGTATTGTTCTTCTCTCTTTATTGATGTTTCTCAGGCGTTTGATAAAGTATGGCACGAAGGCCTAATCTTAAAATTTAAGACATATCTGCCAATAATCATTCAAAAGCTTTTGGAAAGTTATATTATTGATAGGAAGTTCACTGTTGTAGAAGGAAAGCTCACAAGTGTTCCCGAATCTATATGTTCTGTTGTGCCACAGGGAAGCATTCTGGGTCCTGTCTTGTATTTAATATATGCTTGTGATATGCCTGTGAGCAATAATATCCACACCTCTACATTTGCCGATGATACAGCCTGTAGGAGTGTGCACGAAATCCCTTATGAGGCATCCCGCAATCTTCAGGAACATATTACCCAGCTGGAAATATGGTTGAACTTATGGAGAATTAAAGTCAATGAACAAAAGTGTGTCCATATAACGTTTACACCTGGATCGAGGGCTTACATGGAAACATCATATTGGCTCTAAGTTAACCCAGATGAAACTTAAGTTAACTCAAGTATATTGGATGATTGGCAGAAATTCAAGACTCAGCCTAGACTGCAAACTTTTACTTTACAAGTCGCTTTTGAAGCCAATATGGTGCTACGAAATTCAGTTATGGGGCACTGCTTCACCTTCCAATATCGAGAGAATACAACGAAGGCAAAACAAAATTTTACGGTTAATAACATCGGCTCCATTGTACATCGAAAATTCTAATATACGCCGTGATTTAAATATGCCACTAGTGATTGAAGAAACTGTAAAATACGCAGGCAAATATTTAACAAAACTCGAATCATATTCTAATCCGCTTGCTCGTAATATTCTGAACTTTACTGGACACATCCGCCTAAATAGAGGGACACACGGGCTCTTATACTCAACACTCCAGATGGGACTACTTTGAAAATACTTTTTCCCCCTTTTTTGACTATCACTACTTATGTATGTATTATTAATAACTATTAGCAAGTTTAGGTCCGACAGTTGTCGGGCCTAATAATTATGTTTTAAATTTAAGATTTGAATACTTATTATTAGTTTATATTTGAAGAAACAATAAATAAATACATGTATTAACAAAAAAAATCAGTTTGAGATTACTATCACCAAATTTTAATGCATTTTTTAAATCTTTATGTGGACCATAATTTGTATTTAATTCATTTCTTCCTTTCAAGACTGATACCTCAGTATAAGTGTCATCGGAATTGGAAGTCTGTGAGTACAATTCATCATCATCATTCTCAGTATTAGCAGCATTAAATAAGAGGGTATTATCAGATTTTGTACCTTCTGCTAGTTTCTTCGATGTACGTCTCTCTATCTTGACTGGTGGTTTCTCAGAGTTTAAACTTGTATTATTTTCAACTTCTATCTTGATTTTACTTTCTTCTTTCATGAGAATTATTTTAATATTTTTATAACTATTCATGAATTCTTTGAGAGGTTCTGTTATAGGTTTAAATGTATTTCTTAGTTGTTCACGTGTATCTATTTCACCAGTTTTTATACTACGAAGCTTTTTCTTCAACACATTTCTCATCAACACCAACTGCATTAAAACTTTCTCATCCATGTTAGCTAACAGCAAAGAACAGGTATCAGCTATAAGATCAGGTGTCAGCTATCAGTATTATATCAGGTTTTAAGGAGCTGGTCTGGTTTTCAGATCAGCTTATCAGGACCTGGTCTGGTTTTCAGATCAAGTTATCTGATTCAGATTGAGTTACCAGTATACAAGTTGCTGGCTATTTATAACATTTTATTAACATGAAGCTTAAGATCAGATGAAATACGAATAAGTTAACTTTTATGTGGTAAAATCGTTTTCTATAACGATCATCGTTTAATCAGTATCTTTGCTTATAATCAAAAATCCATTTTTTTCCTTTCAACATGCTTTATATTTTTCTCACCTTAACTAAACATTACAATCAAATTATGATGATCTCGTATCAAATGTTTGAGCATTCTGCTATAAGTTTTACATAAGTAGAATGATTCAAGATTCAAGATTATCTCACCCTTTAAAAAAAATATGCTTCTCACACACAACATCGTTAAATATCATATTAGAATTACTTTTGTCATTGTTAGGAGAAATAACAGATTCACTATTTCTAAAAGTGTAATATCCCAATATTTTAATTGATAAAATTAATTTCTTTAAGCTGATGTAGAGACTTTGAGTATAAATATGTAGGTATCTTAAAATTTTAGTCCACTTTCTAGCAAGCCAATCATAACATTAGTTTTTTTGTTTTTTTTTTTACAATTTGACAAACCAACTATTCTTGCATGAATAGAATTTCGCAGACGGGAACTAGGGTTTATTTTTGAACTAACGTTCGATGATTCATCAAAATATCATATCAAGCTATTTTTATGTTGTTTTGACCATTAGAATGGGTCAATATTTATGAAATCTATTTCATAAATATTGGTTCATACTCATAGTCAAAACAAAGTATGCTTGTTAATACCCTCTTATTTAATGCTGCTAATACTGAGAATGATGATGATAATTTGTACTCACAGACTTCCAATTCCGAAGACACTTATACTGAGGAATCAGTCTTGGAAGGAAGAAATGAATAAGATACAAATTATGGTCCCCATAAAGATTTCAATAATGCATGAAAATTTGGTGATAGTAATCTCAAACTGAATGAAGATAAAAAAAATTTGTCACATCTTGGAAAATCTTAATTAGTTGGAAAAATTTAAAGTTTTTCGAAAATCTCCTAAAAACTCGAACTTCCAGTAATTCTGAGTATGTACGTTTTTAGAGTACTATGTCCATAATAAGTGACCATAATAGGTGACCACTTCTGTCCGCCCCCATCGCCTCCTTCCCAAGAAAAGTGCGTAACCCTCAGGAAATTCCAAGTTGAAAACTTGACGATATTTGGTTCAAATTCTTGTTTTTCAGAAGTAGATTCATGGGTTTTAATAAAGGGACATTTTATCAATAAATCCGTCTCGGATTTGGAAAGGTATTAGTCTAATTTTTATAGCTTAACAAAGCACAAGGTTTGTGTCAAGGGTTATACATTTTAAAATTTAACATCACACACATTATAAATATTATACTGTGAACTATGAACTAATTTTAGTCTAAAAGTTAAAAGTTATTTGCTTAAATTTACATGAAATCACTGTTTCGGGTTTAAATTCGTATAAAAAGAAACGAATTGTAAAAATAGGTAACTGTTTACCATTTTTCCTGGATAAAAATATTATCATAGAACACAAAAAAACGGAATTTTTCTTAATATCGCTTCCAATTCGGTGACCAGGCATCGAAAAGCAGAACTTTTTGCAATGACAAACCTATGTAAAAATCATTAGAGTGGATCGCAATTTTCACTACTTCCAGATCGCAAACTCTACATTTTCATGACTTTTTTGGAGTGTCTTTTTTTTTGCTGGGATGTTATTTAATAAAAATACTACATATTGAAATTTGGTTATGTTTTTTCTCATTTGGTAACTTTTAAGGCGAATTTTGGTTGTAAAAATTTTTTGGTTGTGGCAGCACTGGACATCAGCCTACTTCATTCTAATTCATGATCGTATAATAAATTATATATGTATATTATATGTATGTACATATCAAAGGACAAATTCTAAAAGTGTTATAAATTAAGTAATATGGAAAACAAACATAAATTTTATGAGATATTTCTTTTAAATTTTTAATTGAACTTTAGTGAATTTTAATCAGAAATAATTTGTTGTCAGGCTTAAGTTCAGTAATTTCAGTTCTGATTGAATAAATATTTTATTAATTAATATGAGTTTCTAAAGAAGAGAAGAAAAATTAAACTTAGACCTTAAGCTGGAGGAAATTCCGATACTTTTCTGCGCTGCCACGCACTTCATCAGCACCCTAGTCTATCTACTTGGGTAGAGATTCTTATTAACATCAGCTATTTAACTTAAATTTTCAATGAAACGGAATATGAGAAATGATTGTTGTGTATACAATTGATTTACCTTTGGTAAATACATTTATAAGTATCACTATTAGTTTTCTGATTTTGCATTTTAAGTTTAATTTTTCTTCTCTTCTTTAGAAACTCACATTAATTAATAAAAATATTTCATTCACTAAGAATTGAAATTACTGAACTTAAGCCTGACTATAAATTTTATAGAGGACTGAGGTTTCAAATGTAATTCAATCGATTTCATCGCAAAAGAAGTAGCGATTATTTTTATCAATTATGAAAATAACAATTTCATTATGAAACTTCCTTTTGATTTTAAATGTTCATCAAAACAAACAAAAATAAAAAAAAGTAAAAACAAGCAAACAAAAAAAAAATGTCATCACCAAAGCTGGAGGTGCTGAATCACTTTCATTTAAAAATGTTTAAACAATGTATACCCCTAAAAATTTCTAACGTTGCATCAACTTTAAACAAATGTAAATTAAATATAATTAATATTTCTATTATAGTTATTATTTTTATAGAGTATGTATCTTCAGGAATTCAGTTTTACTTGAAACATAAAATCCTCACAAACTTTTAAGTAAATGCAGGATAAAACTTAAAACAACGTTTTTTAATTTCACATAAAAAAACTATGAAGATATTTCACATGGATGGAAATCATGGTACAATTGTACTTTTTATGGTACACTTTTCACCTTGTTGGTACCGTGGTACTTCCGCGAGTTACTTGCTACAATTTGAAAATTTCAATGTTTCACTATATGGTAACATTAATTTTGCCTATGTTATCATTAATTTACCCTCAGAATGCAATATATAACAGGGACCGTAACGGTTATAATTTTTATTTTAAAAAGTACTTTTTAATCTTTATTTCTTGGTTTTTATTTATTCCTCACTAAATACGAGTTATTTTGTGACTTTTATTTATTCCTCACAAAATAACAGTTACCTTTTGATTTTTAATTTTTTGCTTAATTTTTAAAATTAAGAAAGTGTAATTTTTGCGTTAAAATTAATATTATCCGTCTTAAAATTGAATTTATCGCCAGAGTCTGTAAAAAAATATTATTATATGTTAAATTAGATTTACTTTTTTATAGTTTATTAATTTTAAAAATTAAATTTTTTTTGAGTAAATAAATCAAAATCAGAAAGTAACTGTTATTTTGTGAGGAATAAATAAAAGTCACAAATAGAGAGTTATTTTGTGAGGAATAAATAAAAATCATTGCATCTATAGATAGTCCATGTAACATGGAGTACCTTGATATTCCTTTTGCACGTAGGACTTCTCTATTAGTGTGATTTTTTCAGTTTAAATTTGGAAAATAATCGAGCGATCCCTGATATATAATATTCTTATGCTCTTTTTTATTGTATACATAATTTTTCAATTAGTTCGCCAGTTGACACATCCTCTTCACTTAAAACTGCGCATATCGCTGCAGTTATGCTGTTTTCCGATACTCTGCCACTGGCGATCCATCCAAGTTTTGTCTTTAACAATATTGGAAGATTATCGTCCAACTCCATTTTCCCGTTTTACATAAGACTGAATTAGTATTCGGCACCTAACAGAATATCCACCTTTCCTGGTTGGTCGAAATGTGGATCAGCTAAGTCTACATTTGGGATTTGCCAATTTGTAATGTCAATTTGTTGATTTGGTTGTGGACGGATGATTGTAGGGAGAACAAAAGCGTCTAAGTTAGTTGCAAAATTGTTATTTCTGGCTTGCAATTTAACATTTATGCGCTTTGTGGCCCTTCTTCGTACGTTTCCAATACCGTCAATGCATAAAAGGGCTTCAGCTGAAGATAAAGACAATCTTTTTATGACACGCTCGGATACTAGATTTAACTGAGACCCGGAATCCAATATTGCTCTAAATTCTCCTGAATTTCCGTTGACCGCTGTTAACCTTACTCTTGCTGTTGCAAGTAGTACATAACCCTGGCGCAACGGAGGGTTGTTTGTGGCAGCTGATGTAACTTTCACAGTAGTAGTGTTAGGTACAACATCTGCCTTCCATATATCATTTGAGTGCTGATATGCAGTTTTGACTTGATTACCATGCTTTGATGAATTTTGTGGTTTGGAATTTGAACCTAAATGCAATAATGTATTATGTTTTTTGTTACATTTTTTGCAAGGTCTTGATGTGCAGGTTTTCGAACTGTGATCAGCTCTGAAGCAGTTTACATACAGTCTTTGTTGTTGTACCCAGCTTAGCCGCTTTGCTTCTGATAGTTGTAGAAATTGCTGTTAATGGAAGAGTCCGTGGTCGCCGGCCGTGCATAATTTACAGGAAGCATAGTGTTCATTGGCAGTGGTTGCAGATGATGACACAACTTTAGGTGATGACTTCTCCCTTTGGCGGATTGATTCCATTGATTGAAACTCAAATTCCAAGAATGATAAAAACTCAGCTAGAACTGGCACGTTCCTTGGATTGGTTAACGATTGCATGTATCTTACATGTGTGCTTCTATCAAGTTTCCTCATCAGAAGCTGAATAAGAATTGCATCCCATGAGGCTGTTGCAATTCCTAAATTGTTTAAAGCCAACATACACTCCTTGGTGGTGTCATGAAGAGTCTTAATCGCTGAAGCAGATGACGTAGCTGCAGGCTGATCAATTAATTTCTCTACCAGGCTTGCCACAAGAACTCTTTTATTGTTGAAGCGGTCCTTGAGTGTTTGCCAGGCAGTGGCATAATTTATTTTTGATAATGACAACTGACTTATTAGACGTTCAGCTTCGCCGGATAAGTTACTTTTCAAATACCACATTTTCTGAATAGCTGGTATTGGTTGCTTGTCTACCATTTCAGAAAATAAGTCATGGAATTGACGCCATTTGAGGTAATCCCCACTAAATTGAGGTATAGTTAAATTTGGCAATTGTAGCGACTTGACTTTACAACTGTTTGTCATTAATTCTGGTGCTGCTGCATGAGTGTGCATATCATTCGGTTGAAGGTTGTCTGCCTGCACGAAAAGATTGACTAGAGTTTGCTGCATCAAATCATATAACGCTTCATATTCATTCTGATCAAATCCATACGCAGCTGAAATTGTAAACTGCTCATGAACTTCATCATATAGAATTTCTATTTTCTCCCATAGTTGCTTTATATTACTTATGTTCAGGTCAAAAAACTGTTTTGGCTTATCCTCTATGAATTTTTTTTATGCATGTTTTTTATTTATTGTATTTTCATATATGAACTAACAATAAGTATTCAAATCTTAAATCTAACATATAATTAATAGGCCCGACCAATGCCAGACATAACTAAGTGATAGTTGTAAATAATACATAAGTAGTGATAAGCAAAAAAAAATTTTTTCAAGCAACTTCATTCGGAGTGTTTAGTATTAGAGCACTTGTATCTCTCTTTTTTAAGCGGATGTGTCCAGTAAAGTTCAAATATTACGAGCAAGCGGATTAGGATGTGACTCGAGTTTTGTTAGATATTTGCCTGCGTATTTTGCAATTTCTTCAGTCAATAGTGGCATATTTAAATCAATTCTTAATGTACCATGGAGCAGATGTTATTAACCTTAAAATTTTGTTTTGTCTTCGTTGAATTCTCTCTACATTGGAAGCAGAAGCAGTGCCCCATAACTGGATACCGTAACACCATATTGGCTTTAAAAGCGAGTTGTATATTAAAAGTTTGCAGTCTAGGCTGAGTGTTGAATTTCTGCCAATCAGCCAATGTACCTGAGTTAATTTTAGTTTCATTTGAGTTAACTTATAGTCAATGTGATGTTTCCATGTAAGCCGTCGATCGAGGTGTATACCAAGATATTTCACATGTGAATGTTGAGGAACAACTTGATTATTATTATTAGTATCTCTTCGTAAGGAAAATGTTTCTTGAACACACTTTTGTTAATTAAGCTTAATTCTCCATAAGTTTAACCATAGTTCCATGTGGCTAATGTGTTCCTGGAGTTTTCGGGATGCCTCATCAGGGTTTTCGTGCATACTAAGGCAGGCGGTATCGTCGGCAAATGTAGAAGTGTGGATACTACTGCTCACAGGCATATCACAAGTATAAAAATCCTCTATGAATGCCAATGAATTTAATAGCCGTTTCAGAGCTGCTAAACGTATATTTAATTTGCGGATGATTCCAGGAGTACTATTCGGATCGTCAGGCATAGGTGTAACTCCTTGTGCTTTAGTTGCCGCTTTCGAAATTCCGCTGGACCTAGTGGCAGCTTCAGGTTGATCTTTATGTTCAGCCCTAAGACGTTTAGTTTCTTGATTAAACATGTCCAAGTATTCCTTTGTTATTTTTTTGATTTTGTCATAATAGCCCTCCGTGAAGTAGTCTTATTTCATTGGGTCATCGCAATCTTCCCGAATATCCGAATCCGTGTTTTGAAATTTATCCCAACACTCCTGAAGACGCCTCGAACGTTCCTCGAAGTAAGCTGCTGTTTTTCTTTCAGCTGGGTCCTTTTTAAAATTCCTTATTATCTTCTGGGTATCTTCGCCCGTTGAGACTTGAAGGTCCAATAATTTTTTAATTGTCTCCATTTTTACCCAGATTATTTGTGATAAAAACGTTTTGTATGGTGCTTGATCGCTCAGGTAGCGTGTTGAATTCAGCAATGACTGCTTACAAGATCCTTACCGCTGGTGGGGGGAACTTGAAGTTGAGAGCTGTTTGGGGTCACCAATGTTAAGTTTGATATTAAATTCTAGGTACATAAACCAAGAATTTGTTTGGTATCACAAGGTACTTGGGATCATGTAATAAAAAGGTGCAGTAAAATAAGTCAATTTGTCTACTACCCTATGTCTTTATTTTTCTTCTATATTTATACAAAATATTATAGCTAATTAAACTTATACGATAAATAATTAGGTCACTTATTAATGCAAGGTAAAAAAAATAACTAAAAATGCTGAATTTGTAAAGTCGCTGACCATTGAAGACATTGAACTTATGTTCCTTATTGTGGTCATTGACTGTTGTTAAAATAAACAAAAACACTTATTGGTAATATGACTACACATGTGTATGCATGGGTGTAAGTTATGCTGTGACTGCAATATGATTCTTCGGTCACTGACCATTAATGCATTGCACTTATTGTTTATGTTTTCTTATAAACAAATAATTGCAATTGCATTTACATACATACACATGTGTTTGGATGTTTATGAATTTAATTTTAATGAGTTGAATAATTATGATGAACTTAATTTAAGGGTCGCCAACACACATTTTTGTTAAGTTTCTGTTTTTTATTGTATACTTCTGAATTTTTATACACATTTTTTTACAATTCTGTTTTTATTAATAAATTTGAAAAAAATGGTACCGTCATGCTCTAAAAATTACATTTTGTTTTTATTGTTGGTACAAAATCCATGAAATCATTTTCCTTCCCTGATTTCACATCTTTACACCACAACATCAGCAACAACAAAAGACATGACATGACGAAAAATATGTATTCAAAGATTGAGTTAAACACTTATTTGTATGTACATACATACATACATACATGCAAGCATAGCCAGCCAGCATTTTTTCAAATTTTCAATCAAATTCTAGTCTTTTTTGACTCCTTTGCGCGATTAAAAAGCCAGAATATGCGCTCATTTTCTGATCATAAAAGATACTTTTGTCGGCACAAAAACGTTACTACCCGCGACTCCTTTTGATAAGTCATTTATGAGTCTTTTTCTATATTAGTTTGGACTCATTTTCAACCCTTTTCTAGTAGTATTTGAAGTCTTCTTCGAATCGTTTTCTGATCATTTATTAGTCATATTTCAATTCATTTTCGAATTGTCTTTCGGTCAGCTTTCTAATCGATTACGAGTCTTTTGTGAGAAATTTATCAGTCTTTTTATTGTCGTTTATGACTTTAATTTGAATCACTTATCAGTCGCTTTTCTAATCGTATCTGACACTTCTTCGAGTATTTTTTGTCGGCTTTCTGAGTCCTACGTTTAATGGTCAAACAGAATTACGGCATAAACACATTTTCCATACAAATTGGCACAAAAAGAAAGTCACAGAAAGCAGTCGAGAGATAAAATCTATTTTATTTTGACTGATTTTTCATATGCTATCAATAAGGCTACCACACTTTCAATAAATTTCATACATTTTATAACCAAAACTACAAAGAAAAATAAGGACAAAAGAAATTTGTTTTCAGAGAGCATTTGATGTTACTGCCGTAGATTTTATTATGGGATATGGTAATTTGACATTGATTTCTTCTGAAGTTGCAAACCTATTCTATTTCATCATTTAATTTCATATTCGATTTAACTTTAATAAATGAAAAAAATAAAGTTTTTAACATTTATTCAAAAATACGTAAAGATTGCCCCGTTATACTTAAAAATTGCATATAAAGTAGTGTTGAATCATCTATCTGCGTAAAATATGATCATAAAATAATAATTGTTATCTAATTTTAATTATTATTTTTCGAACTTAATTTGTTTCTATATTTATGATTTGAACGGGAAGGTTCGTAACGATTTTTAAGCCAAATTACATATAATAATTATTAATGAACAAATAACATCAAAGTTAGTTGTAAATATTCTGACAACACATAGTTGAGCGGAACAGCCAGCCGTTTTCGAAGGCCACTAAACCTTCATCATCAGCGTTCTTCTGTGTTGGTCCACTGTGTGTGGTGTCAGTTGATGTAGATTTCTGCCCTATATACGATACTTTCTTGCAAATGGAATACGTGAATTGTTTTTGATTCATCGTATTTCAATTTTGCTGAATCATGTTTTGTAATGAAAGCCCAAATTTACCATCTCTAATTAAAAACAATTCACGTATTCCATTTGCAAGAAAGTTGCAAGATCTGTTGTTGATTAAGCATTTCTCAATCTTTCAGATGAGTAAAATATAATAATAACTAATGGAAATAATAGTCAGATTTTAAACGTCTGGATGATTAAATTGCGATTGCTATACAATTTGTTATTGTATTTTAAATCGAACAGTTTTTACCCATTAGCCCGAGTCATTTTCGAGTTCTTTTTTGATCGTATAAGTGATTAATCAGTTTTTGATCACCAATAGTGATCTTAAAAGACTCAGCAAGGTGATTTTTCAAAAAACAATCTTCCAAATGATAGATGGGTAAAATCAAATTGTTGATATGTATGTATACATATCAGATTTCTTATCAATGCTCAAGTATTTATTAGATCTTAACAATCACACTTACATACATATCTACATTATGAAAATATATGAAGCATTAATTTGCATGATCATACACTCCGGGAAATTATTCTGCTTAAAAATAAGAATGCGTCACATTAATTCAATAATTTTCAATATAATAGAAAATGTATATTGAGATATCTAAAAACTAATGAGTTTAATAAATTAATACTGTAAATTAATATTTTTTCATATTGAAATAAGAAATTTCAATATGAATAAACCTTCGTCAATGTTACTTATTAATTCAACATTGTTTTTACTGATTTTAAGTTGATTTTTTTTCTGGTTGTAGAAAAGTCATGCAGTCAAAGAAGGTGGATGTAGTTAAATAAACAAAATCTATAATATAAACAAATTTCTCAAAGGCAGACTTTAACGCTAGGCAAATTTAAGCATGAGAAAGTACAAAGCATCGTAAGTGTAAAAACATACTAGGATTAGGGAAGTTCTGATATATGATAGCATTTGATAGTACCACATGTCGATATTGAAAACAATTTATTTGTATCTACATATAAATACCAGCGCAAGAAACTCGTATACACACACGCACATAAATTCACACCTCTAAGAAAAATCCAAGACAATTTTAACAACACCCCACCCCTCACAAATCTCGACCAGCTTTAAATTCTCCCCCAGATAAACATACACAAATTCCTATGGTCATACATACATATGTACATATACAATCAATAAATCTCAACAACACAAATCACGATCAGCCTTACACTCCTACAAACATACATACACAGATTCCCCCGCATACCGCCGTAACCTCCTACAGTCATACATACACACAAATTCCTACAGACATACACTCAGCCCATCTAACTCCACAACACCCCTATCCACCTCAAATCACGATCAGCCTTAAACTCCTACAGACATAAATACATACAATTCTCCATGGCTACATATTATGTCAACAACACCTTCACCTATCACAAATCACGGACAGCCTTAAACTCCTACAAATATATATACATACAAATTCCTACGGTTACATTCTACAAGAACACCCACCCCTCATAAATCATAATCAGCCTTAAGATCCTACAGAAATAGATACATTATAATTCCTACAGACATACACATACATACACATATCGATCTAACTCAAATACACCCCACCCCCTTATCACAGCCTCGCACAAATTACCACAGAGAGACAAAGAGCTACACCCATAAATTCCTAAGGTTACAAATTACGTCAACAACCCCACCCACCTAAATCACGATCAGACTTAAACTCCTGCAATCTAGCAACACCTATATTGGCATTTGAAAAAAATTATTATGCATTGCCGTCGCCATTAGGAAAAATCATTTTCCCGTCGGCATTTGAAAAAATCATTTCTATGATTTTTCCCTTCGGTATTAGGAAAAATTAAAACAAAAACAAAACAGAAAAAACATCAAAACTATGAACCACCTTAATACATTCGCAGAAAATATACCACACAAAATCTCTTACGGTCAGGCGGACAGACATACACTTAATGTAAACAAAAAATTCTTAATGTAAACAAAAAAAAGAACTCATAATCTAAAAAAAAACACAAATTTCCAAGAATTTAACAATTTCAGCCACAATTTAACAATTTCAGCCACAATTTAACAATTTTAATTGGCGCCGGATGAACATTCCCCTACTACTACTTGATTTTACTTTCCAGCATTAGAAAAAATTGTAATAGTATATTTTTTGATTAATCGCGTTTAATCGATAATCGCGATTAATCGCATATTTTCTAATTGTAATCGCGATTATGAAAATCTGCGATTATTTGCAAACTCTATAACATACATACAATTGTATTTACATACGTATGTATATTGACACTTGAAATTTGTAAAATTAATGTAATTTTATATAGACTTCAACTATATAAAATTTAAAAAATTTTTAATTAAATTTTGACGATGTAATCTTGTAAACTTTCTATATTTTGGAAACCGTAAGAGGTAAACTCCTGAAATTTTGAAAACGGTAAAATTAAACAATTCGAAAATTATAAGATCGCTAAACCAAAAAAAATCGCCCAAATGAAAAAAATTGCCAAAATGAAAAAACGACAAAAACCCCAAAAAATAGCCAAAACGCGAAAAATGCGCCAAAAATAATAAATTGTTTATAAAAAAAAAATCACAAAAATTAAAAACCTTCGCCAAATTGAAAAAAATCGCCAAATTGAAAAAACGCCAAAAACCGAAAAAAATCGCCAAAAAGAGAGAAAAAAGTGTCAAAACTAAAAAAGCGCGTAAATGGAAAAAGTCCCAAAAATGAAAAAATGCAATAAACGAAAAAATCAACACAACTAAGAAATCAACACAACTAAAAAAAATCGCCAAAATTAAAAAATCGCCAAAACGAAAAAATCGTCAGAATTAAGAATGAACGTCAAAAACCGAAAAAAATGCCAAAAAGAGAAAAAATTGTCAAAATTATAAAAAACGCTAACAACCGAAAAAAACGCCAAAACCAAAAAAAAATCGCCTATATATAAAGATTGCCAAAATTAAAAAAATTGCCAGATTAAAAAAAAAATCGCCAAACGTCAAAACCCTAAAAAATGGCCAAAAGAAGAAAAAAGTGCCAAAACTAAAGAAGCGCAATAAACGCAAAAAACGCTTAAAACCGAAAAAACCCAAAAACGAAAAAAATTCAAAGACTATATTTTATATAGGCTAAAGTTTGTATTGAATTACATATCTCGTGTCCGTACGGAACCTTTCGTGTGCGGGTCAAAGTCGCACTTCGCTGAATTTTTTATAATAGCCTATCCGATGGATTGCAAGCGTAGAGCTTTTGTTTTGATATATTTATTTATATACCTCGATACCATTTTACGATGTCCTTATGAAATTTGCGGACCTTGTTGAGTCTTCTACTTTAAAAATATTTTGCAACCAAATTTGTAATAATAAACCAAATGAAAATAATTATTTTGGAATTTGGATAACATACATTGTAAAATTTTAGTTTATTTTTAAGTATTTTTTCCCTACTACCCAGCAAAAAAATCAAAAAGGTAATCGAGTTTGGAATTAAGCATTTTTGGTGGAAGCTGTTCCTTACTGGATTACCAAATTAGTAATTTCAACAAGACGTGAAACTAAAATAATAGATACTTGAGAAGTAGTTATGTTGTTAATTGTGGGAACTAATTATATTTTTCGTTGTGGGAAGTAGCTATTTTTTTCTTGATGTAAATAATTTTTAAGGTCGAAAAAAACAACTTTTTTTAAATGTGCCGTTGTTTGAGTAAAAGAAAGATCATGATTAAATAAATAATAAATTTTTAAGAAAAATATAAATAAATTTAAAAACTATTTTTGTGGTACTATTGTTTTTACTACTTTGGGTTATATTTTATACGCATCCGTGCCTGTATTGGTACTTATTATATTTAGAAAAACTGCAATTGTGTTGATTCATGAAATTTTATTAAAACCGAATATAAAAAAATTTATTTCTAACTACTTATACTTAAATAATAATTTTTCATCTTTTAAAACCCAAAGAATGTGTCCAAGTTCTGCTCTCTATTTTAAAAATTTTGCGTAATGTAATTTGTACTTCAATTTGGCAATCAAAAAAGTAAGTCGTTATATGGCAAGTAATTCAGATTGTAATGTCTAATTTTTTGCTGGGTAGATATACATAATAAATACGCATGTACATACATATGTATGTAATTTAAGCCTTTTTAACTACATATGTAAAGAAGATACTCTTCGGAAACTGAAAACTCCTGTAATTTTATAAATTTAAATAATTGCCGTCTTCTTCCAAAAGGTGCTAAGAAACTCTTAAGTAACACTTATTATTTATTTTTGTTTGGCCGAAGAATGGTGAGAGGTGAAGAAGGAATGTTTGTTGGAATTTATATTTCTTGTTTCTGTTTGTCCTCATTAAATTAATATTCTATTCGCGGGATTAGTATTGTTTAAGAGTTTGTAAAAAATTAATTAAAAATCATGTGACAGTTTTTATTTTAACTTTTTTATTTATTTTTTCTTCTCAATTAAAAAAAGTTCACAACTGTTAAAACTTTTGCATTGTATTTTGTTTGACAGCGCGCTAAAGCGTTTGTAATAAAATTGCAATAAAAATTAATATTAAAATCATAAATAAAATGAAATAAGGATTACTCAAATAAAAGTTTGTGTCACGATTTTGTTTTGGTTTCTGCAACAATGTTCAAACAGTATGGGAACTTTATTTCTTGGAAATTGTAAAATTATTTTAGTATAACTTTTGTAGATGTTGATGGTTTTTACAAATGCACTGTTAAAAGTATTTATTTAAATTGTTTGCATATGACTTTCGACGAAACTTACATATTTGATGTAAAGTTCCCTTATATTGGGTTTCACACTCGGCAGTATTAGGTGAGAAAATTGTAAGCTATTGAAAGAGATAGAACAAGATAATAAAGAGTCGAGCTACCATACCCAGAAGGAAAAGGTAATGAATAGTAAGTGAGATGGTAATGCATATCATGCACATGGACAAGCTACAAAAAATCCAATTGAGCATTCCTTCGCTTTGTTTTTGTTTCACTGACCTCAAAGAACAAAACAAAATCAAACAATTTGTGTCGTTTTTCTCGTAGGTACTCTGGTTTTAAATACAAAGAAATCAAAACAAAAATAAACTTAATACTGTCGATTGTTTTTGTTACAAGAATCACGTCATAGCTCTGTATCGTGACATACATATACAAATATGTAAATAGCAAAGCTTTATAAGTTATATCGGTTGAGCAATGTGTGAAATATCTCGGTAGAACATTTCAACATACTCATCAGGCACGGCACCACGAAAAAATCTAAATGTGAATGCAGGAAGTGTAATTTTAATGACACGTTGCATCCATGTTGTTGATATGAAAGAAGAAGTTCTTGTACCAGTTCTTCGTAATTTGCAGCCCTTCTGTTTGCAATTATGAATATGAAAATTATGACATACATATATTTTTGAAAGCCACCAAATCTATTATTTCTTTATTGACAAGTGATAATTTGAACAATTCTGACTTTTTTTGATTTGGTCTAACTTGCAAGTGGAAATATACCTTTCAGATGTTTAATATATCTCCATATCTGTTCATAGCTTATACCAAATCGTTTATTTAACGCAAAACACAATGCTAGCAAAAATATTTTTAGCCCGTCAAATAAAGGCTCATTTGCTATGTTTTTGCTTCCCTGGCATGAGATCATCAGGACCATTTACCAAAAAAAGCAACAATATTTTGTATATGCCACTAGCATAGCATTTTCACAAAAAGCGATCGTTCTAAATTCTATTAAGCAAAAATTTCATGTTTTTCTACCTCTCTTTCATAGTTACTGTGTGAGCTACTGGTACGAACGGATATCGAGTAAAATTATGTAGCAACACTGCTTTTCGAGCTATTAGATGCATTTCTTCCTATTATTACTTTATTTATTAATTCTAGGAACCATAAAAAATAATTCCTTTATTTGGTATGACTTTGTTATTAAACCAAAAGGTGCAAATTCGTTACGGATAAATGTATTACACAATGTTGTTGAAGGGATTCTTGTGGATAATTGTGGATGAAATCTAAATTTTTTCGCAGATTTTCGTTACTCTTTTTATTTCCAACGGATACACAGTGGGGTTAAATGGGTCGAAAGTGACGCTTAATTGAATTTTTAAAATTTAATTTTTGTATTAATATTTAGTATCGGATAAAACTAGATAAAATTTTACATAAATATGTAAATTTTCAAGCATCTATCTTGTCAGCTGACTCCGTAGTGAGCTGTCAAATTTAAAAATTTTTTTGTAATTTTCTTAAAAAGCGAAAAAAGTAAAATTTTGAATTACACGAGTCCGTAATTTCCAAATTTAATGTTAACAAAGTGTTATTTTAATAATGGAACCTTCAATTTCAGGTATTAAAGTGTATAAAAATGATGTAGTGTTTTTGAAAATATGGGTGCAAATATTTTTGACGATTTTTTTAAAAAAGGTTTAAAATTGGCCTATTTTTGATGTTTCGTGAACCATAACTTCTAAGTTAGTTAAGGTTGGGTTTTAAATCATATATTTTCCAAAAGTATGGAATCTTAGCTTGATACTACAATAAAGAAAATATGCGGTGTTGTTGCTCCATTTTTTGCTATTAACATTTTTTTGTTTGAAGTCGTGTTTTTTCAAAGTCATGTATTTAACAAAACTAACGGAGAATTTTAATAGAGATAGGTGCGTGATCAAGGTTCAGTCATCTTCGTTCTCGAGAGTGTTAAATTAAAAAATAAATATTATAACGAAAATTTATAACAAAAAATGTCTTGGTAATAATTTTAACAAATGAAACTTATTAGTTTGCATTAAAATCAGTATTATAGATTATATAGCCATGGTGAAATATCATGTATAAGAATTCACAAAAATAAATCCCGGTTAACGCGCTCATCTCTATTATGATTGTTGTTATGTTGTGTTTTAATATTAATATTTGTTGTTTTAAAAGAAATGTTTATAGTGTTTTACTTCAAATAAAGTAATCGGTATTGAGTAAAAGGCTAAACAAATAAAACATTTAAATTATTTTAAAAAATAATTTAATCTATTTTAGGGACAAACCCCAATACTACTTTTATTCCTCGCCGTAAGCTTTATAATTTCATGAAAAATATTTAAGTACATGACTGGAAAGGTAAAATCAGCATATTAAAAACGAAAAAAATTAAACGAATAAACCCCACCAATATGACTGATTTTGAACAAAGATTTAAGAACTTTGCTTCCGACTTTAAAATCCGTTGTAGCAAAAATCAAAGGAACAATGAACTTTTTTTGAACTTAAATAAGGAATGGCTATATACTTCTATATCTTTTATCCCACCAACAAATAAACGAGGTCGTAAGGAAGTTTCATTTGAAGAGAGTTATGAAAAATCAAAAGCGAAGAAAAGTAGAAGCATTAAAGAAAGTACTTCTTTATCTGTTTTTACTTATGCTACACAAATGGCTTTAAGAGATTCGGGAAAAATTGAAGAATCAAAATTACTTAAGGAAATACAGAAAATTTAAGAAATACAAGCCACATCAATTAAGTCCGGAAGAAGCTTTATGTGTATTAATAGAAGCGAAACTTTCTCGAGATAGCTATAATGTTATAAGAAGAGTTGCTCCAGAAAGATTTCATTCGCATAAAAAAGTGCAAGATGCAAAACAAAAGTGCTATCCTAACCGAGAAGAAGTAAAAATATGTGAAACTTCCACACAAGTTACTCTTCAGGGACTTTTAAATCAAACGGTTGAACGAATATTTAAAATTCCAAAATGTGTTGATATTTTAAGAAAAGTAAAACTATCTGAGGTAACATTGCATTCAAAGGGGGGTTTTGATGTAAGTTCTGCACATAGTTCGTATAAACAAGCTTTTTTAGATTCAAGTTAAAGCGACTCTGCAGTTTTTATAACGTCCATTCTACCTCTCAAACTGGCTAATAATAATATAACAATTTTGAAAAATCCTCGTCCTTCATCAACTAGATTTTGCCGACCTTTAAAAATTTAGTATATTAAGGAAACAATAAGTGTTTCAAAATTAGAAAAGTAAAAGGTTAGGTTAGGTTAGGTTAGGTAGGGGTGGCAGTCAAAAACCCGGACTCACTTAGATCGGTTTGGTCCATTGTGATACCACGGAGACTCTGCTTATGCGGAGTCCCCACCGTCGAACCATCCAGAGCTCAGTATAAAGCTGCTAATAGGTTGAAGTTCAACACCAGCAACGTCAGAAAGTTCCCTGAATTCAAGAGCGCCCATTGTGACCATTCTCTTTCCTGCAAGTCCAGGACAGTACCAAAGAAAATGTTTTATGCTTTCCTCTTCATCAATATCTTGGCAGCTACGGCAAAAGTTGTTGTGTTCAACCTTTAGCCTTTGTGCATGCCTACCTATGAGACAGTGTCCAGTTAACACGGACACTAGAATCTAGATTTGTTTCTTATTCTTTGAAAGTAGGTAATCCGTACCTTCTCTATTTAGGTGAGTCCATAACTGCCTTGTGATCACGCAATCATTTCTTGTGACCCACCTTCTATTTGTTTCGTCCTCTGTCTTGCGCCTAAGTCTGAGTTTGCAAGAGAGTAGGGGTAGACCTACACATTCCAAATCCAGTGGAACCTGTAAGGTTGTCCCAATTCTAGCAAGCTCATCAGCCCTAGAGTTTTCCTGTAAGCCTCTGTGCCCCGTGACCCTGATGATCCTAATATCAAACTGCCCTGCCATCTCATTTAGAGATGATCGGCAGTCGAGGGCTGTTGTTGTTCTTAGAAGCGGGGATTCGAGGGCCATAATAGCTGCTCGACTATCGGTGTAAATGTTAATCAAAGTCGTTGAAGTGACATTCACTTTTAACCAGTTCGCAACTTCTCTTATAGCAAGGATCTCTGCCTGAAAGACGCTGCAGTGATCTGGAAGTCGCCTTGCTATACGAGGACCTAAAGCCCTCGAAAAGACCCAATAGCCCACACCCTCATGTGTTTTGGAGCCGTCCGTATAAAAATCAACACTTTTTTTCTTTTTCCATTCCATTCAATTTTTTTTCCATTCATCCACATTTCTGTAGATGGTATCCAGGTTTTATAAAGACGTTCGTGTAGTACAGCAGGTTTGGTCAATTATCCATCCCCTAACTTCACCATCGAGTATTCTGCAGTGGCCGGTTCCATTTCCGTTCCACAGAGAGGTACATCGAAGACGGATTGCCGAGGACGTTGCCATCGCCATCCCTACTAGATCTAATGATAGTAGATGAAGAAGCATCCCCAGTGCATCCGTAGGAGTGGTGCGAATAGCACTTACATACAAGGATGCACCTTGTATAAGGTGTATAGATACGTCTTTTTCTCCAGGGATGGCCACCACACGATAATGCCATACATGAGATGGACGTACTATTGCAGTATAGATCCAATGAATAATTTTTGGGGTAAGACCCCAATTCTTCCCAATGGATTTTTTGCATAGATATAGTGAAATTGTTGCTTTTTTCACTCTCTCTAGAATATTCGCCTTGAAACTCAGCTTTGAATCAAGAATAACACCAAGATATTTTGCAGTATTGGACACTTTTATCTCCGTATTATTACGGAGTTGAAAAACAGGGTTGAGGATGAAAAATAACTTATAGACAAAAAAAAAGATATAGACTTTCGGTCGGAGAAAATTCCATAAAAGTTCGATTCGCGATTACAAACACGTGCTCTACAAAGAAGTGCTATTTGTGTGGCGCTACGAGTAAGATGATTAACTCAATTGACACAATGATTGTTAGGGAAGTAAATAGTGGTACTTTGGACTTTGGGCTTTCAATACTTTACGGGTGGATACTTATCCTATAAAAGACCAATAAAAAAGTAGGAAGCAAGGTCGGATGAGGATAAGGAAATAGTTGCAGAAACAAAATCTCGAATTCAAAAAGAGTTTCGGGAAAGAACTCGGTTAATTGTGGATCAGCCAAAGCGAGGTTCCGGAAATTTTAACGACGGAAATACAGCAAGACGTTTTTTTTTAAATACAGAAATATCAGCAGAAATAACGAAAGTTGATTTGGCCTTAATAAAAAAAGCGCACAATATTAGTTGTTATTTCCTGTGGTCACGAAATCCACCTAGAGAATTTTCGCAATTTTGCTCATAACACTGCAAAGTACTTTGTTGAAAAATATCCATGGTTTTGTATGACTCCTACAATACATACATTTTTAATTCATGGTCCCGAAATCTTAAATTATGCCCTTTTATCGATTGGTGAACTTTCAGAAGAAGCTCTGGAAGTCAGAAATAAGGGTTTTAAAAATTATAGGGAACACTTTGCTCGCAAATGCAGCCGAGAAAAGTCGAATAAAGATACTCTAAATATTTTTTCTCAGTTCAGATCCATTCATATCTAGTATAAATAAACAAAATGAGCGGAAAGAAAAGCAACAATTATCAAATTCCGCTTTTGCTATTGCCCATTATTTCTCAAGATTAGCATGATAGTGAGAGTTATGATAGTGACGATTATGATGATGAAGGTGAGGATGAACATAATGATACAGATGGGGAAGATTATGATGCAGATTGTTAAAACAATTAGTGTATAATATATAATTTTATTCTTAAGTACATACAAAATGCATAAAAAATTTAAAATATTGTTTTTATTAATATTTTATACACATTTTAGAATTCATGAAATTTTGTCATAAGGACAAATAGGAGTTTAAATCAATTATGTAAAAATATTTATATACACAGAGAACAAAATACCAATGTAAAATTAACATGCCAAAAGGTAAATTCAAATTCATTCAAGTCAAATTAGAAGCAAATTTAATTTATATACAAAAATTTTTCTGATGTCTATGTCAACCACTTAAGCTTTAGTAATAAAATACAATTATTAAATTCATGTTGATCTAACTTGAAATACCTTTGATCCAACATGATTCTTCATTTTGAATTTAACACTACTTAAATGTTAATTCAACGTGAAATAATGTTATTTCAAAAGCAAAGTTTTTATTTCACAATTACTACAATTCATGTCAAATTAACATGAAACACACATAAACCAAAATCATTGCCAAAAAATGTAAAATGAATCCTATTTTTAACGATTCCACATTGTATTTGCTCTGTGTGTATGTATTTATTATTTTTAATTTATCTTTATAATACTATACTCAATATATTTTAAGTTTAAATTTTATTTAATCATTTATAGCTTTCTATTTTAAATTTACAATAAAATTTGTAAATTAAACCCATTTTTCACAAAATTGAAAAAACTTTCCCAAACAGACAAACAATTTTTTTTGTTTAATATGGTTTCTTTTTAAGTGTATGACAAATAATGATTAATAAAAAATATATAAAAATTTATTTCGTTACTTTTTTAAAAAAATTGGAAAATTCTCGAAATCCTTCAAAACCCAAATTCAGACATTAAATTCAACTCAAAAAAATTTAAATTACGGCTCCCATGAATTAATCGCCACTTTCGGTGTCATCGAACCCACTGTGGGATGTAGGTATTTAGCTTTCGGAACAATAGCAAATATGTAAAATATTTGCCGTTTTAATTTTTATTTGTATTTTTAATATATCTTTTTGCCAATAATTTCGAAATAACTCTCCAACCGCTGATAATCCACAAAAAGGTAATTTTATTTTGTATCTTTCAAAATTCAAGTTATGTAAATTGAAGTAAGTTAGTGTGACCGCTTTGTTTCAGGGGTCATATTTGCCACGTCCATTAAAAAAATTGTGCACGTAAAAGTTAAAAAGTGAAAACGGATTTAAATTTAAGGCATTGATGTTATTATAAACTTAGTCACAAAACTCTAATGGCCTATTTCTCACCTGGGAAAGAAAACGTTCGACTTACAATTTATATTGAAAAAAAACAAATATGAAAATTTGTTCTTGTTTTCAATATAAATTGTAAGTCGAACGTTTTCTTTCGCAGGTGGGAAATAGGCCATAAATACAGCTTAATATTAAAAAAAAAACTTTAGTTAAAAAAAAAATCATTAATTTTGTCAACTTCTTTTTATATAAAAATTTAAGTAATTTAAATTTAATAAAAATATCGCCATTAATTTCAGTACACAGAAAAAAGTAAAAACAAGATTCAATTAAAAAAACATAGATTCATTCGGTTAAAAAATTAATTAGTTTTCAACCAATGACGGAATTTGATCAACTCACGCATTCAATTAAAAATTTTGTTTGATTTTTCCAATTAAAAAAATATCACATTAACTTAACATTTAATTGGTTGTTTTTTAAAGGTTCAATTAAAATTTAATTGAAATATTTTTAAAGATTCAATTAAAAAATTAATTGAAATATTTTTTAAAATTCAATTAAAAAACTAATTAAAAATGTCTTAAGATTCAATTAAAATGGTAATTGAAATATAATAAAAAATTAGTAATATAAAAATATAAAAAATATGTTATGTACATACATATTATGTATGTATATATAAATTATTTCCAAAGATGGAAACGTTTGTATATTGTACCATAAACCTAACTCATGCATAGTATGCTTTTTCAAATTCGAATGGTGCACAAAAGTACGTACAATGGCCGTATTCGGTATTTGATAGACTTCCATAAGTTTTAATGCAGAATATCGCTTTTCCTTGAACTGTGTGTGAATTTTGTGATTGGATTTTAAATAAAGGCTACGATATGTATTTACGCAAAACCATTTTGCATCGAACCCGAAATGCCGCAAATGTTCGAACTTTTCCATCCATATTTGGTCTATCAGCTTGTATTTTTTCTTATTATTTTCTTGTTATTTATCAACAAAAAGAAAACAAATGAGTTTCTGTTTTTTTTTTATTTTAATATTTGATTTTTATTCCACGCATGTCAAAATTAGAAAAAAATTAAGCTGAGTAGTTTTTTCCCATATAAAATATCAAAACCGATTAAAAGGTTAATTGGGTATTTTAATTGAAAATATTTTTTCAAAACATACTATAAAAAAACAGCTCGATTTTCATACATACACACAAAAATTATTTACATACAATTAATATGTAAAAATTGTTAACCATTTCATAGTATTCTGAGTAAAGCTCTGTTGATAACACATTTCTAGTAAATTCAATTAAAATACACATATATTCAATTGATATATGTATTAATAAAATATATAATTTTTTTCTGAGCAATCACTTAATTGAAAAAAATTCAGCAATAATTTATTCTGTGTAGGCAACATTAAACAAGCAAATAATAATAAAATTCAATATTTAATTTGACTGCAAAAGTGTATATACGATGTGTTGTTGAATTTTTTGAGTAACATTTTTCAAAATGTTAATGGTTGTGTCTTCGCCTTTTTATCAAAAACTTCTCTAAGCCTGTTAGGTATTCAAGAAACCATATGTTAAGTTGTTTCCTCTATTTATTTGAGAAAGAGACGATGGCCATCTATTTATGACGCTTTCGCTTCAAAGGATCCCAAAAAAATCAATCACATTTAAATATGGCAACTGTGGAGATAAAGAAGGTTTGGCTTCAGTATTTGGAGAATCTATTCTTTAACTAGCCTTGAGTTGTGCCTGGGGTCATTATCATGCATAAATATATATGTATTTATTTTTAAGGAGCAATTTGTCTACACTCTGCAAAAAATAATTTTTTTAAATATCTAAATATCCACGACGATGCATAATTCCATAAGAAAAATTTTAATTCTCCAACCCCATCTGCACTTATGCACTCCCACACCATTACGGAGTCCCCATCATGTTTGATAGTACTGCATACGTTTTATTTTCGAGGTCAATATTATATTTTATCCATGTTTTTAGTTGTTCGTCGTTTCCAAATAGGCTGAAATTACGCTCGTCAGTAAAAAAAGTATTTCCCTACATTTGATTCATTTAGTTTTGTTTATAAAACTTTAATATGGTATTTATCTGGCTATACGCGTTTATAGTCCAACTTGCTTCAATCAACGGGTGAATTGTATTAGCATCTACAAGAATTCAATAATTATTTTTAAGGTCCTCTTTCATTTTTATGCTACTTCCCTTTGTATTCTTCACAATTTCTCTTTTGAGGCTTAGTCTTTCATCAAGCCTTGCAGTTCGTCCCTATCGCAGCGAAATTTGGTTCTTTTGTAGTTTTAATGATAGTTTGGATTCTAAATTTTCATTTCATTTTTATTTGAAAGCTTGATGACTTTTGAACGTCAGTCAATATTTACTTTTTTTCATTTTCTTCAACTTCTGCTAATAACCCAGCAAAAAATTAGACATTACCATCTGAACTACTTGCCATAAAATGACTTACTTATTTGATTGCCAAATTGAAGTACTCGCTTACAAATTACATTATTTAAAATTTAAAAAATAGGAAGCAGTAGTTCAACCTATTCTTTGGGTTTTAAAAGAGGACGTGAAAATATTGCCCAAATATGTATTTTTTAAATTTTAAACTTTTAAATTTTTTCGATTTCACTTTTGGCAAAAAAACTCGTAATCTTTTCACTTTTTAACAGTCTTGTGGAAACGAAAAAATCTAAAAATTTGAAATCGTCCATTTAAAAACTATTTTCATTTAATTCGGATGCTAGAACACATACTATTAATTTTTATTTGTTAAATTTCAACTTAAACAGGTCTAGCATGTGTTTTAACATGCGATCCCACAAGAAAACATGTGGAAGCCAGAACATACACGTATATATATTTCTAAATTGTATACTTCTTTATTTTAAACTAAAAAATAAATACCACATTTTAGAAAATTAATATTAAAATATAAGTATGTAGTTCCAAATACCCTGTCTTCATTTCCGGTTTTGTTCATCAATCAAAACAATTGAATTTTTTTTAAATATAGTTTTTATAAGTAATAATACAGGCACTGAGTACGAATAAAATGTAACCCACTTCAATTGATTTTATAAAAGAAATTTTACAAAATGGTTATTTCGTAGTAAAACAATACTTTTTATAAATTTATTTATATTTTTTTCAAGTTATTATTTACTTAACCAAACTGAGTTTTTAATCAAGATATTCCACTTACTCAAAAAATCCCATATTTAAAAAAGTAATATATTTTTCTATTAAAAAAAAGTAGTTCCATCAAGAAAAAATAACTATATCCCACAACGAAAAAAATAATTATTTCCTACAATAAATTACAAACTTTTTTTCAAGAATCGATTATTTTAGTCTCACGCCTTGTTAAAAAAATTAAGTTGGCAACCCAGTAAGGAACAGCTTCCACCAAAAATAATAATAATAATAATAATTCCAAACTCGATTGCCTTATTTGAAATTTTTTGGTGGGAATTTAAGCAAAATATAACAAATATTGTTAGAACAAGACTAAATTAACAAAAAAAATATAAAATATAAAGTGCTACTATATCTGTATTTAATAAAATTTGAACGAGTATATACACTTTTGCGACGCACGTTGCGAAAAACATGGTACAAACGCTCTCATCGTTTCATTTACTTAATTACACCATTGTTACTAGCGATAGGTTCTGAGATTTTTAGTATGTTTAATAGAACTTTTTAAAGAAATGGGTGGTATAATTTTTTTTGTGTAATAGCACTAGCCGTAGGTACCATACACTTGGAAGTCAACACTTTTAAACAACTACACCCCATGAAATATAGAGATATACTAAAAAAATTTCCAACTGACTATCACAAATAATACAAATAAAAATGCACATGTATCACCGATTTTCGAAATTTTTGAAGCAAAGAATTTTTTTGATGAAATAAAACAAAAACGCTCGTATACCATTTTCGTTCTTTGTACACATACTATAAGTTTTAGAAATTCAAAATTTGGGCACTCCCAGCACCTTTGTGCACCTTACACTGATACCCTCCAACTGGCAGGAAAGACGGTTTAAATGTTACATTACTAACATGGGGATCTTGCTCGAAATGTAAGAATTTTATTATTGATCCTTACAAAGTTAAACTAGCATAGATATAATTTCAGTTGGTAGTTCCTTTTAATGACTCATCGTTATATTGGAAGCGCGTTAACTAGTTATTAGTGGATCAGATGCCTCGAGAAATATTTTAAGGAGCGGGCTCACATATTCCAGGTTCTTCAAAAAGGCTCTGCATTGCCTCTGCCTTTTCCAAAAAGTTTTTGCATGATTCTTTCAAAAGATTTTCGAAAAATACTTAACGTGCAACGTTAGCTAAAGGTACGGTCACACTTGGCAAACATTTGCCCAAAAATGCGTAACCACTGAATATTAGACAGTTTTATGCATAACTGATAGACGATGTCATAGAACATTAATGTACATTGTTTAACTTATTAAACTTTTGTCTAAATCGAAAGGGTTTTTATAATATTCAGTGGTTACGCTTTTTTAGACAAATGTTTGCTAAGTGTGACCGTACCTTAAGCATAATTTTTCAGTAGTTTTTACTTAACCAAAAAAAGTGAAAGTGTTTTTTTAGGTTTTTTATCTCGAAGTTATAAAGTGGGGCAAATATAAGACTCCAGATACAATATAAAAATAATAATAATAATACAATATAATAAGGGTTTTGATGAAAATGCTTAAAAGTCTCGCAACTGTGTAATTGCGCATTTTTACACTCTCGTAAATAAAATGTCAAATATTGTCTAGAAATTTATTCACACAAACCTGTTAAGTTTATAAATTTGTAGTGTGTGTATGTGTGGCTTTGTATCTGTGTTTCTGTCCGTGTCCACGTACAGACCAAACGGCTAAACCGATTTTGATTTAGTTTTCTTATTCTATATTTATTAAATAAACTTTTTGACGTTTGTTTCAAATTTACATTAACTGATTGCGCAAAATTTCCAAAGGGGCGTCATGAAACAAGTCTCGCAAGTTTGTCCAATTACACAATAAAGACCTGCAAAATACGTCTTATAAGAACTTTTAAGACATGATGGCAATTTCAAATGCTTTACTACATTGAAATCTTCTGAAACAAACGCTAAACAACGTGTTCGGCAATACATTTGTTTAACTTATTGCAGGTATAAGAGTAAAGAAGAAAATAGTTCGTGACTGAAGAATTTGTGGTGTTTGTGGTTTTTTCTCTCGTTGACGCGTATACTAACGTCACGCATGTACATACATACATACCTACATAATTATTGTATGCTCTCGTATTTTTCTGCGCACATACAAACGCATATATGTATTTACATGAGTTGTATGCGCTTGCTTTAAAAAACCTCCCTTAAACACAAACATAATAGCTTACCATCTAAATCTTACACACACACCCAAACGTACAATGTGCAAAATAAGAAGCATACATGTATAAACAGTACTTATTTTCATTGTTTGTTTAAACAAGACGTCTTGGCGACATCGCTTGTTAACAGTCATATACACGTACACCAATACAACCATCGTGCGTCGTTTATAGGTCGACAGCATTTTTTATTGGCTTAGTATAATATATGCCATGAGAATACATTTAAAAAACATGACGTTTTTACATTTCAAGACTGCTTACCCAGGCCACTATTGCACAAATGACAAATTTAACAGTTCTCATGAAAACCCTTAATATAATATAATAATACAAATTAAAAAATAAAAAAATTAAATAAAAATTATGAATAACAGATATGAAATACTTAAAATTGTATGTAGAGTTTTGCGGCTAAGTGTATAATACATATTTTTATTTAAAACAAATTTTTTGCAGAACAGTGATATGCTACCATTTCTTGCATTCGATTGAACCACTGTCCATCAAAGTGTACCCCCAGGGGAGTCTGTTTTTGACTACGGGTGTGGCAATCCCGGGCCCCAGCTAGGGTAATGTGGCTTTTTCCACTGACGTACCTTTGGTTCATTACCCGTAAAACTTATGTGTTACTACCCGAACTCTGGAAACAGAGCAAAGGATGTGCACATATTTATAAAAGGTAAACAAATATTGTACGACCGTTTTTGTCAGTTAGGTGCAGCGTCACCTAGAATTGCCCCTGAGTTCAAAAGATGATAGAGGTAAAACCCTTGTGGTGGAACTGCGAGGTCTCACCAGAGGCTACTTCTGGTGCCACGGTTGCCGGTTGCCCGACAGCTGAGATGCTTAGAGATATGTGCATTGCGGTTGTCAGGATCCTGTGCTGAAATGGTTGCTCGTCCTAAGGGAAGTTGCACATACGTTTACATATCTGTCATGTCTTAGTAGGCACAGGATTTTGGCGGCGAGCTTGCGTTATTCTCGCGTGGGTGGTTCTCGCTGCTCTGAAGTTTTGAGTGCGTGTAGCGGTCGTCAGTTTCCTTTGCTAAAATGCCGAGTTTTTCCTACCCCACGAGGTTAAAGGGATGATTTTGATTGGTGTATACACAACACCATAGCGTGTAAGTCGGAGAATTATCGTGGTGGCTGTGGTTGCTACCAAAATCTCTAGGAGAATAGTCTTGGCTTCCCAGTGTTAAATCAATACTAGTGATTGGCGTGACGTGGTCAGCCAGACACTATTCTAGGTGTTGTTGACATTCAACCGAAGCTGCTATGGGCACGGACATAGCAGCAGCTATGACTTCGACAAAGCAGTAGAGTTTAGATACTTCAAACTACCTCAGCAAGTTACTTGAATATAGTACAGGGATAACTATATACAAAGATTGAAACCTATGTGCCTCTACACGTAAAGAAAAAATATGGTTGAGGTAACCCTAACCAAACAGCAACATACTATGATTGAATTATATAGTTGTAGTTGAATCATATTATTGTCAATAGGAAAGTAAACTTTTAATAATATTATTATCTGAGTTAATAATAATATTATCAACAACACTATTGTTAGATGTGACTAAAATATAACTGAGACTCACTATACAATGTTCTTATGCAATAATAATATTTATAAGTACGACAACAGTATTATTTAATATAATAACAATATTTTGTTTTTCAATCATATATTTATTGGTGGATCTCTTGTTTAAAACAGCTGTGCGTTAAATCCGAAATAAAAATAAATTAATATTGTTGAAATTAAATGTATATATAGAAATGTATACTTACATATGTATGTATACTCAAAATACAAACACGTGTGTATAAAGAGATAAACGTTTGTACGTATGTATATGTCTTTATTTATCAACCCTTTTGTTTGTTTGTGCTTTATTTATTTACTTAACACGACGCGTGCAATACCGATAGCTTAAAAACGAAACACTGAACTGACAGAAGGTGTTTCTGAAAAAGATTTTTATTTTAAACTTAAAATAGTATGGTCTTGGATAGCATTATATTGTTATTTACATAATATTATTTTTAAATAATAACAATAATTATGTTGCAGTCATAAATATTTAACAAAACTATATTCTTAAACTCTAACCATATCAGACTTTTTTATGAATATAATAATGTAATTATTAAATTCAAACATTACTTTGCTTACCGTAACAAAATTAATGTTTAAAATAACAATAACTTGTTTTCAAAGACCACAGATTTGTTTCTGAGAACATAATATTGTTTTCTCAACCATTCTACAACCATATCTTTTCTTTGCGTGTATGGAGTCGACATAGGTTCATTCTAAAAGGGTGCATGGGGGCGTTGGTCTGGCATCTAACCCAGCACCCGGTGCTTTGGCACCCGTGGTGTAAGGCCGCTAAGGCAGGTACTCCCGGAAAGCTATTGCACATTTGTCCACTCAAGTGTATAACTATGAATGTGTTCTCTGAAAATTTCTTTTATTTCCATAATAATAAAAAAATCAGTAAACAAGTATAACTATACTAGCTTTATATTATATAAAAAGGGAACTGATTTAACAAGTAAGAGTGCTATATTCGGCTGTGCCGAATCTTATATAATCTTTACCAAAGTGCGCTTATGTAGTATAGAGATACATACATAAGCACAGAGATATGTAGGTACATACTAATTTTGTGAAAAAATTCATAATTTTTTCTCTAGTGCAATTTTTATGTTTTTGGCATTATGTTTAGTTTGGTGCTTTTTAAATTTTGGTGATTTATTTTATTTTGCTGATTTTTTAGTTTTGGCGATTTTTTTTCAAATAGGCAATTTTTTTTTTGGTTTTTGCGATTTTTTTTTCATTTAGGCGATTTTTTTATTTTCTATATATTTTACTTTTTTTATTTTTTTGTGGCAATTTTTTTTAGTTTTGACACTTTTTTCTCGTTTTGGCGTTTTTTTCGGTTTTTGACGTTTTTTTTTAAATTTTGGCAACTTTTTTTCCTTCTGGCAATTTTTTTGATTTTGACAATTTTTTTTCATTCAGGCGTTTTTTTATTTTTTGGCGATTTTTTTCATATAGGCAATTTTTTTTTGTTTTCGCGTTTTTTCGGTTTTTGGCGTTTTTATTTCTTTTTGGCAATTTTTTTCGTTTTGGCGGATTTTTTTTTATTTTGACGATATTTATTTCATATAAGCGATTTTTTTAATTTTTGGCGACTTTTTTTCATATAAGCAATTTTTTTTTTGTTTTGGCGATTTTTTCGGCCTTTGGCGTTTTTTTTAATTTTGGCGATTTATTTTCGTTCTGGCGATTTTTTTTAATTTGGCGATTTTTTTTCATTTAGGGGTTTTTTTTAATTTATGGCGATTTTTTTTCATATAAGCATTTTTTTGTGGCCATTTTTGCGCATTTTTGTCATTGTGGAAATTTATTTTTAGTTTTGACACGTTTTTCTCGTTTTGGCGATTTTTTTCGGTTTTTAGCGTATTTTTTTATTAAATTTTTTTTTCATTTTGGCGACTTTTTTCTTTTTGGCGTTTTTTTTAAATTTTTGGCGATTTTATAATATTGTATTTTTTAGTTTTACCGTTTTTGAAAATTTCAAGAGTTTAACTCTTACAGTTTCCAAGATATAGCAATTTGTCAAAATTACATAGTCAAAATTGCATTAACTGATGGACCACCCTTTAATTTAAATTTTTGTAATTTTAGTGTTTATTGCTGTAGCCTTTATAAAAATACACTAATTTTACAAATTTCAAGTGTCAATATACAAATGTACATTCAATTGTATGTATATTACATGGGATTTTAAAAGTTTTCATCACTCATTTTGGAACACCATTTAATTTTTAGCTTTTATATATTTGTTGTTGTACCGAAAGTTCTACATACACTGTTCATATTTCAGACCCGTAGCTTTTACCGTTCCTGAGAAAATATCCTTCTTCCTAAAACCTGAAATATGTTTAATTATTAGGAAAAAAGTTAAAGTTTCCAACCCTGGAAACGTTTTTTTATTTTGTTAAATTTAAGAAATATTTTTTTAATTATAAATACCAATTTTATTCATACCGAAGTATAAAATAAGTTAATTTAATAAAAAAGTAATAAAAACTTGTTTTCGGTAGTTATTTTCTATGGGAAAATAGATTTTGAGTTTTCCAGCTCTGCAACCGTCTGCCCGATTTTGCTGATTTTCAATTGGAAAATTTCTGACACACCAGTACAAAAACGAAGTCTCTAGCTGTTCTGGGAGCTTGGGAAAACCGATTTCACGTACAGACAGACGGACAGACGGACATCGCTTGTTCGTCTTCCCTATGCATAAGGATCCAGAATATATATACTTTATGTGTCGCTTATTAATATTGTAGAAATTACAAACGGAATGACAAACCTATATATACCCTTTTACCATTTTTTGGTAAAGGGTATACAAATGCTTGATCTTTTGCAAATTATTAGCAATTCCAAAAGATTTTAGCGCATAAAATCTTAAAATTTGAAAAATACACTGACTTGCTATACGTGTCATTTACAAAATATTTCACTTATAGGAAGTTTTCCGCAGAAAGAACTGCTTTTTTTTCTTTTTTGGTCTCTGTCAAGTACATAATAATTGCTTTAAGATTTTTTTTACTTTATGATACCGAGGGATTAAATTTAAAAACAAAAACAATAATTCCCGCTTCAAACATGTGTTGATGGGCTCCTGAATGTGTATTTAAAGGTTTTGAATCTACATACAAAAACATATACGGTATCAATGTACAAAATAAATGTCTGTATGGTCTGCCAATTTCAGACTCTTCATTTTATTTTCCAACAACAACTCTATACTATTGCAACATTAACTAATTTCTGTTGCAATAAGGAAAAAGTGCTTAAGTAATTTTTTACTGTTTTGCAGGAGAGCACTTTTAAGCTTTCAAGTCGATTTTTAGAAATTTATTTCTTTTAAACATCGATCTACACACTATAATTAATACATATAAATTGAAAAATACCAAAGCATAACCTAAATTAATGGCCTGGCCCACGATAAATAAGAAAATTTGTTTCTGGTTTCAATATAACTGAGCGAGAAATAATTGCTTGTCGACATCGAGGGCCAGGCCTTAAGTTATTATTCCAAATGAGATTAGAAGTCCAAAATCGATAAGTTGCAAGTCATAGTGCTATAACTTCCAGAAAAATCGCACAAATCAATGAAATTTTTATCAGGAGTACTTTCAAATATGCAAATTACGTAGGTAACGTTGACTTAGAACCAGCTTATCTCGACTTAAGCACTTTGTTCTTTCTGACACAGATTTCTATGCAGATAATGGTTTGGAAACTCACTGTATAAATCCATCGTAAAGTAATAATTGTTGATGCCGTTGTCGTTGTTGTTTGCTGCTGCTGTAGTTGTTGGCTGTCATGTGTAAATGCCAGCGTTGGTCATTATTTTAATGCCGATTAAAATATGTTGACAATGTTCTTTTATATTTTATAAAGTTTTTTTTGTATGGAGTATTAATTTTTCAATTTTCGCCCTCTGCACATGTTTGAATGTGCTGTGTTCTTGTTTTCAGGCGTGCTTAAAATGATATTTTCATATGAAATGCATAATGGTTTTTGTAACTTTTTTTGAAATTTGTTAAGGTTTTTTTGTTTGTTTGTTAATTCATTGTTTTTAAAATTTTTACTTCAGCAAGTATTAATACTAGTATTATTGGAGACAATTTGTGTCATTTTAAATTGTCATAAAAATAAAATTTAATTTATGTAAGGAAAATTAACTGCTTTTATTATATATAAAACGATGTAGCAGATTGTTAATTTTATAGTTTAATGAAAAAAATTAAGAACATTATTTAAAATATTTCAGTCAATTTCTTATAACTTTCATTGAACCAAATTTATAAACATTATTTTTGATATTGCACTTTGCTTTTAATATTAGAACCCGATGACGTTACAGAAGTTGTTCAATGCTTTCTAGCTGATTTGTTTCACCAGCAATGGATCCATTGGTAGTAGTAGTTTTATGATGTACTCATTGCTCATACATGTAGTATTAAAACTTCTTTGTGCGATCTACTATTTAAAAACCGATATTTATGTCATATAGTTATATAACAGCGTACGTCCAAAAATTTTATTTTTGAGGATAGTCAAAGCGAGTAATTATTCAAGCTGCGGTCTCACTATGAAACATTTTCAAATATATTAAACTATCATGTAGATATACATAGGTAATGACAATGTTCCAACTAATTTTTAGGAAACATTTTTTAAAGGATCAGATCCTAGAGAAATAAAAAATTAACTAAATATTATAAAAATCGTCAAAATTGTCAAATTGTGTTTTGACAAAAAAAGTTATGTCAATGTAACTGATTGTAGCTGAAGAAAAATAATGCTAGTGTTTTTGTCCCAAGAAACTGCTAAAACGTAAAACGTTTGTATGTATCTATGTTAGGGTTTCTAGTTTTCCGGACTTTTCCAATTCCCGGGAATCGAGAAGTAATACGTTTTTTATCGCGAATTTCCAAAACGTATGAATTTAAATAAATGACCTCAATAGAAAAAATTATTTTATGAAAAAAAAACACAACATTTAAATTAATAACAAAAAATTAAAAATTGTAAGAACATCCGAAGTACAGACCAAATGGCTGGACTTGAAGAAGATATTATACTGAGTAACATTTCAAACGAAAAAACCAGATTGAAATCGGGTCTCGCCGCTTAGGAGCTATAGCGTCAAAGATACGCAGACTCAACAGGAAATATTTAGAAAAGATGTGATATCTTCTAAGCGGCTGGACCGTTTTTCTTAAAACTTACCTAAAAACCCTCTCCATTAAACAGAAAAACTAAATCACGAACTCGTACTGACACACAGATACAGCGATACACAAAAATGCACTACAAACTTATAAGACCAGTGTTTTTGGTAGGGGGTTAAAAACAACACAACTCTATTCGTTCATTTCATGAACACCAATATTACACGAAACAAAATCAAAAAAATTCTTATGCTTTGAGCTATAGCATGGATGTAAATTCCACTTACATCTGCAAATCTACATACTATTTCCTATAAAAGACTTTTTTGGTTGAAAATATTTCGTAACGCTTGAAGTTGTTGGAATCACCTCTAAAACCTCTATTACATCTGCTTCCATGCTTATATTATGCATCGTTATAGACTTGTATTTTTAAGCAAAAAAAAAACAACGAACAGCAATGTAAAATTCCCCGGGATTTGTAAAAAAATAATTCCCGGGAATTCCCGTGATTTTTTCCCGTGTAGAAAATCTAATCTTTGTACATCCGGGATATAAGTAATAGAAGACTTAAAATATGAATAAATACCACATACAGGGCAGTTATGACTAGAAAAGACAAAATTAAATGTTAATTAAAGACTTGCTGGGACATTAAAAGCTTTAAAATAGCAAATAAATTTCAAAAACCAAAAACCCGACTAAATAAAAGAACTGAAAAGAAAAAAAGTAAAGTACTGCGGAAAAGAAAAATTATTAATTTATCTAATGAACACTGCTGCCAGAAAAATGTTGTCTGCTGTCCCCAATTTAAAAAGTCATGTCCCCAAAAAATAGCCTTTTTAAAAGAAAAATCCTAATTTTTGTCCCCAAAAATATTTCGTCACAATTGTTGTTTGATATCATGATGCTGTAACTCATTCCATTGTTCCAAGCTTTTTGCATATTTTTTCCAAGAGATAACCATCTACGGCCGTATCCATAACAAAATACTAGCGTAAAAATAGCTTGTACATTGTCTTAACGAATTTCGCCATACAATTTGACATTGAAAATCAAGGCAGAATGTAGTTTCAACCCACTTTTAAATCCTATCGTAACTTTTAATCTAAGATTGTATGGCAAAACTCGTTAAGACCATGTTTAATTTTGCTACTTATGCTAGTTTTTCATTATGCATAGGGCGGTAAAGTTTGACATTTGTAAAAGTTTCAAAAATTTATTTTAGTCCACACTTAAATTAATTAAATCGAATATTTGTTTGTACTTAAGCGTTCGCAACGGAGATTGGAAATAACAAGAAATTAGACAGAAACTGCATAAGTTCAGTGATTGGCACACACCAATTTTAATTATTTAACAAAGTATAAAGAAATTTGTTTGAACCACATATATTGCTTACACCATCTGTTCCAATGGCAGTTATAATATGTTCACACTTGTGGTCTTAAACGTGTTCAAGGCAAGTATTTTTAAAAACAAAACACAACCTGTCACATTACATTTATTTTTTTTTTATGCATATAATATAGTAATTGATTGCAGTAATAAACAATTTAGCATTTTTTAACTATTTAACCATTAAAATAAAAAACTAACACTTTAGATAAAAATCATAAAACCAAATAAATTTGTTAAATTTTTGTGATTTTACTATATGGAGCATTCTAGTGTCATGTACAGACAAATTTAACCATTTCTAGGCGCTTATATTACATACAGCTCTTAAATGATAACACAGTTATATATACTTTTTTCCGTTATTGAATAGACTGCATACTAGTCCTCAATCCTTCATAGTAAGCTTTTCTATGTTTTAAAAATTAGTGTAGAAAAAAGTAATATACTGTCCATCACGTGTGGAAGAGACCGAGTCAACCAACATTTGAAATTAATATGGTTAATTGCAAATTCCAGCGAAACTCTGAAACATGGAGAAAAAGTGTCTAAGAAGCAAATTATAACTAAAAAGCAAGCTTGATGTTTGCGAAAAAAATTAATTAAAATACATATTTTTTTTCGAAGACCACTAAACCTTCATCATCAGCGTTCTTCTGTGTTGGTCCACTGTCTGTGGTGTCAGTTGATGTAGATTTCTGCCTGATATACGAAACTTTCTTGCAAATAGAATACGTGAATTGTTTTGATTAATCGTATTTGACTTTTAGTGGTCTAAAAATTAACGAAAACATTTTGTATAAAAACATTGTGTCCTTGCTGATTAAAAAGTGCCACCACCCAAGAATTGCTTTTACTCAAAACTACTAAAAATTGCCTGTAATTATCTATTCTAATACTACTCATGAAAATCACCAGTCATAATGTCGCAGGATAATTTTTTAGCTATTCAAATGAGGATTAGGGAAATATATATGAAGAATTGCAAGAACGCTAGAAGCGGGTTCAATATCAAAGTTGCTGGACCTTCTATAAGTACCGAAGCTCCAAGTTGAAAAAACTTTATACAAAGCTGTTCAAAATGTTTCAATCGCAAAGAGAGAAAATAGAGGGGGTAACCGAACCGCATAAATTAAGATTGGTCTAGCCGAAAGTCGTGATAATATTTTCAGAGCTTTGTAGTCTGAGACCGAAAAAGGTGTTGCTTATGAAAGACAGTTCTTGAGATCAGGGCAAATAAGTAACTTGCAGCGATGGTTTTTCAACAGAATCTTAAAACCGTTATGTGGTAAAACTAACACAATGTTGAATGAAAATTGTGGAAAAAACTTGTATACCACCGATATGATATATAGAATTGGCGGAAATATAAAAAGATTAGATAGGAGATAATAATGAAATTAAAAAGTCGTGGAACGCTGAAACAATAGTTTATCAGCAGATAAAACTGTGTTTGACCACAGATGTTTATTTATTTTATATACGAAAATTGAACTATGTCCCGTACACGACGCTATTTGTCTGTACGTAACAAAATATGAAAACCAATTTTTAATCATAAATATGTATTTTAATTAATTTTTTTCGCCAACATCAATCTTGCTTTTTAGTTATAATTTGCTTCTTAGACACTTTTTCTCCATGTTTCAGAGTTTCGATGGAATTTGCAATTAACCATATTCATTTCAAATGTTGGGTGACTCGGTCTCTCCCACACGTGATGGACAGTATATTACTTTTTTCTGCACTAATTTTTAAAACATAGAAAAGCTTATTAAACAGCTTAAAGGCTGTTAAAAGGCCTTCCATATAAGGGCTGTTAATGGCCTTTCAGAGAATGGCTGTAAAAAGGGCTTCAAAAAAAGGTCAGATATAAAGGGGTTTAATAAAGGTTTTCAACTGCTGGGGCACGTATCTCAAAACTTACAAGTGTTGAAATACAAGTAAAATAGTTGTGAAGATATACATACATATGTTTGTATATTTTATATGAAATATTTTCCCAACTGTTTTACTTGTATTACAGCACTTGAAAGTTTTGAGAAACAGGCCCGAAGTATTCAATATACACATCCATACATAGTGTTTTGATTTATATTTTGTGATCAAATGGGCCGAACACATTGAAAGGAAACTTCTGCAAATAAGAACCCATATATTATTTAAATGCATACATAATATTGATCGAACAAAAAACTGTCTTATTCAACGTACAAAACTCAACTAAAATAATTTACGTTTTCTTTTGCTTAATTGTTCTGTATTTGGCATTTGTTATAAAATTTAGTTTTTTATAGCGTCATCTGAATTCTTTTGCTTTGGCTTTGGCAAAAAAAAGCAAAACAAAATACTTTACTCCTTCACACAGAAAAAAATACCAATGTAAAATTAACATGCCAAAAGCTTAATTCAAATTCATTCAAATCCCATTAAATTTACTATGTTGTATGAGTGTGTTGGTGGTTATTTGCTTTGTTCATAGCTGCAATACACATTGTGCTTAGTTATTTAGGTTGTTTTTGTATTGTTGTTGTTTTTTGTTTGTAAACAGCCAACAAACTGTGGCTGGCTGCTAGGCAGTGTACTAGTCTTGCATTGAGAAGATCGCAGGTTCGAATCCTGGAATCCGCAAAGTATTTTGTATTTTTTTAACTAAAACTTTTCAAGTCAAAGCATTTTTTTACCTAAAACTAAAACTTTTCAAACAGATTGTATGTAAAATTTCTAGAAATAATGTTAAATTATAATTTAATTCAAGATGGTAAATGTTTAGTGTGTATCTTAAGAATATTTGAAGTTGTTGTGCCACGCGATGAGTTCCGTGTTCAAATCTAGGCCGGGGAAGCAAATTTAATTTATATAACAAAATTTTTCTGATGTCTATGTCAACCACACGTAAGGTTAATAATTAATAAAATACAATTATGACATTAAATTAAATTCATGTTAATCTAACTTGAAATACCTTTGATGCAACATGATTCTTCATTTTGAATTTAACAGTACTTAAATATTAATTCAACGTGAAATAAAGTTATTTCAAAAGCAAAGTTTTTATTTCACAATTACTACAAATCATGTCAAATTAACATGAAACACACATAAACCAAAATCATTGCCAAAAAATTTAAAATTAACCCTATTTTTAACGATTCTACATTGTTTTTTCTCTGTGTGTTCTGTTTTCCCTTCTTATAGAAAGGAATGTGGAATATGTATCCCTTCTTTTTTACTAAAGAGCCGAAGTTTTCTATAAGGCCTTCTTCAGAAGAAAAGAAAAACAAAATGTTACTCCTTCCATTCTCCATTCTCATAGAAGGGAATGTGGCCACCACTTGCGGGATACAATTTTTAATAACTAATCTAAAAATATTCCCTATAAATTTACTGTATTTAAAAAACAAAAAATTAAAAAAATATGTCTTAAATAAAAAGTTATAAGGAATTTACACCACTTCGGTCTTTCTGGGCCACCCTGTATTTATCACGAAAATAGATAAGCTTATTTGCTGCTAACGACTTTATCAAAACGTCAGCTTTCATTTCCTCTGTGGGGCAATAGATACACGATATAATATTTTTCTTCACTATATCCTTTGTCATTTTGTACTTGGTATACATATGCTTTGTTCTTAAAGAGAACTTATCATTAATTAAAAGACGTATGGTGCTTTGGTCATCGTTAAAAATTATCGTTGGTCCTTTAACATGCAAATGCAAATCTTCTAAAATTTGTCTAATCCATTTAGCTTCTTCAGCAGCTTCCGATATAGATATATACTCCGCTTCACAGGTTGATGATACGACAAGTGTTTGCTTTTGGCAGGATCACGATACAGTACCTCCAGTAAAGAAAAATATTCGGTCACTGTTCGACTTTTTTTCAATTTTTTCCTCTGCCCAATTCGCATCAGCATATCCGATTAGCTTTTCATCTTTATTTTTGTTTCTTAAATTTAATTTAAGATCAATAGAAATATTGATGTATGAATTGAGTGAGCCCTTTGAATTGTGCTACAAAAAAATGTAAATTAAATTTAACGCCCAAAGTGAAGTTATGCTGCAGCGTCAACTGCAGAGAAGATTTTTAAAATTTTTAATTTTTGTTATAAATTTTTTTATTTTTATATATATTTTTTGTTATTAAAATTGTTTTTTCTTCTTTGTTTTTTGTTTGTTTGTTTTTTCTTAAAAAAAAAAATAAATTGATATACATGCGTCCTTTTTGCACAACTTTTTAATATTTTTCTAATACAATTTTTTTGTTCACCCATATGTGAAAATGGTCAGTCGTGTTAATTGGCTGCGATTCAAAAAATATCTTAGTAGTCATTGCACTGAAAACATTAAGCTAAGAACTCATGATGATATTGAATCTAATATTGCTAATCTTAACGAAAATATTAAGCAGGCAGCTGAACATGCCACTTCCTCCCACCCGCAGACTGGGTTTAACAGAATATATTCTACAGATATTGAACTTCTCGTATGTGCAAAAAGAAGAGCTAGAAGAGAATGGCAACAGCACAGGTCACCCCAAAATAAAATTAGATTAAAAGATTGCACTAAAAGACTCCAAGAACTGCTTGCATATGAAAAAACTGCATGTCTTAAAAACTATCTGGAAAATCCCGATGTCACACCAGCATCTAATTATTCTTTGTGGCGCGCTGCGAAAAGAATTAAAACACCCGTTGAGTTTAAACCACCTCTGCGCACTTCTACCGGAGTTTGGGCCAGGAGTGATATTGAAAAAGGTAACTTGTTTGCAAAGCATTTAAAATCCGTATTTACCCCAAACACATGTACTGGTGTTGTTGATTTCCCGAGTGTAGTTGCGCTACCCCCTCGACCCATAAAATTTAAAATGTGTGATGTACAAAATCTAATTGCTGAACTCAACCCGAAGAAAGCACCGGGTATTGATGGAATTAGTAACCAAATGCTAATAAAATTGCCTCGTATTGCATTTATAATCATGTTATTAATTTTTAATGCCATTTTACGACTAGAGTATTATCCCCACAGCTGGAAGCTTGCCAAAGTTAAAATGATTCCAAAGCCGGGCAAAGATCTGACCAAGGCAGAATCATACAGGCCAATAAGCCTGCTATCAACAATGTCAAAACTTTTCGAAAAACTGCTCATGTCAAAATTGTCCCCAATTCTAATTGGTAGTGGGTGCATCCCAGACCATCAGTTTGGTTTTAGAAGTCAACATAGCACCATTGAACAAACGCATAGATTGGTTCAATGTATAAGAAGAACATTTGAAGAAAAGAAGTACTGTTCTGCACTGTTTATTGACGTTTCGCAGGCATTTGATAAAGTGTGGCATGAAGGTTTAATTTTAAAATTAAAATCATATCTACCAATAAATTTGGTGAATTTATTAGAAAGTTACATTACTACCCAGAAGTTCACGGTTGTGGAAGGGGAATTCATGAGTGTGCCCGAATCTATATCATCTGGTGTGCCACAGGGGAGCATACTGGAGCCAGTTTTGTATTTAATTTATACTTGTGATATGCCTTTGAGCAGCAATATCCATACATCTACGTTTGCCGATGATACAGCCTGCCTAAGTATGCACGAAAATCCTCATGAGGCTTCCCGATATCTACAAGAATATATTACACAACTGGAACTATGGTTAAAATTATGGAGAATTAAGGTAAACGAGCTAAAGTGTGTTCAGGTAACATTTACCCTGCGAAGAGATACTTGTTCCCAAATTCGAATCAACAATCAAGTTGTTCCTCAGCATTCACATGTAAAATACCTTGGTATACACCTTGATCGACGACTTACATGGAAACACCATATTGACTCAAAGCTAATACAAATGAAACTTAAACTAAGTCAGATATATTGGCTGATTGGTAGAAACTCAACACTCAGCCTAGACTGTAAACTTTTATTATACAAGTCGCTCTTGAAGCCAATATGGTGCTACGGAATTCAGTTATGGGGCACTGCTTCAGCTTCTAACGTCGAGAGAATCCAACGAAGGCAAAACAAAAGTTTACGTTTGATAACATCGGCTCCATGGTACATTAAAAACTCAAATATACATCGTGATTTGAATATGCCACTAGTGATTGAAGAAATAGCAAAATACGCAGGCAAATATTTAAAAAAACTCGAGTCACATCCTAATCCGCTTGCTCGTAACGTCTTGAATTTTACTGGCCACATTCGCTTGAAAAAGAAGGACACAAGGGCTCTTTTACTCAACACTCCAGATGGGATTGCTTGAAAATATTTTTTTTTTTTGATTATCACTACTTATGTATTATTTATATCTATCACTAAGTTTATGTCCGACAGTGGTCGGGCCTAATACTTATATTTTAGATTTAAGATTTGATTACTTATTGTTAGTTCATAATTGAAGATACAATAAATAAATAAATGTATTAAAAAAAAAAAAAAAAAAATTTTTTTGTTCGTTTGAATATTCGAACAAAAGTTAAAAATTATACGTCTGATCGTCCAAAAAAAAATCGTGAAACTTCATTCGAACAAATATAAAAGACGAATTGTAAAAATCGCTAATGGTATTTTAGCTTTTTTTTTGCCAAATTTCACTAACTATACTAATGTTTAACTATATATAGTAATTCGTAATTTAGAAGTCAAAGAATGCACTACGTGTAATTATAAATCATTTTACGAGGATGCACTATTATAAATCCTTTTACGAGGTAAAATTTAAAATAATAAAGAAAGATTTTCGTCTCAATATTTATTAAAAATTATTAATTCTTGTTTGCTTTATTTGTATATTTATACCTTACCGTATATACATCGAAACACGAATAATTAGCAATACGAGCTACTGAAAGAGTTCGAAACAAGTCTAGTTCAAACAGACATAGTAAGTAATGTTTTTAAAATTTAAATATATTCTGTAAATTTTATCCTCACAAAAACATAAATGTGAAAAAAGGCCAAGTTCCTTTCCAAAATTTCGGTCATCAAAAGTAGTGAGATAAAAATTTTTACCAAGTTCGTGTTTGGTACCATACCTGTCACTGCAACATTGTATGAATTATATAAATTTGTAATCGTAAGGGTGTCTAGTTAGTTGCTAATCTAGATCTACTTGTTTATCAAATTTCAGTTAACTAGCGTACATTTTATTTATTTTCTTCTTATGGGCCCACTTTTTCAATCTCGATACCTGCTGGTGCCATTAGTTATCTTTCCTGTCGAGTTTCGTTGAAAACGGATAGTAATAAATATTTAAATATGTAGCATATTCAAATGTGCTGACCCGAAGTACATGAAATGGGCGTGTTATTGCAACTTTTTCAAAGAAAATTTATAGCCTTGTATTATAGCAACATGAGTGACACATTTCAACAAAATTCGCTTGAGTTTAATGCCTTAGATTTGTTTTTTAAATCCTGTGCCTATGGGCGCAGCCCCGCCCTCCTAGGTAAAATTTTTGGGATTTTAGATTTTTCTAGTATTTTGCTAATCTATAAACTCCCCCCCACCCCCACGGTTAAAATAATGTTCGGATTTTCAGATTTTTCTAGTTCATTGCTCACCTAGATCTACCCGTGTAACAAATTTCAGCATTCTAGCTATAGCGTAAGTGCTTCATCAATTTGATGAGTGTGTCAGTGTTCAGTGGCCAGTGAGTATGTCTTAAAATATGCACTTTTTGCACCTCCATATCTCCGGAACCTTTCATTGTAAAACTTTCAAACTTCGCATATGAGGTAACATGAGCTTATTCTAGTTATGGTTTCAAATTTATAATTTTACGATTGCCGGGAACAAAGTTATGAGGGGGAAAACAGCTCGAATGGCTTCCTGCGTGCATTGGCCAAAACTTGGCCTGGCGCACTATTGTGCGCCTAGATTATTTTTTAAATAGGCGACCATAATTTATGGTTTAATCAAAATCAAAGTTATTGTCAATATAAAGTAATAAAGAAAATAACTGCTAAAGGGGGTTATTTAAAAACCACTTTTGAGGGAAATTTATAAAAAAGACAAAACGATTCAACTGCAATAATTTGCGTGTAATAAATAAATAAAAAAAATAACACACCCCATTTTAAACTCGTGTGTCATTGATAAAATATTATTTAAATATATTGAAACCTATATACACATTAGTGATGCACGAATATTCGTATTCGTATTCGAATTATCGAGTATTCGGCCATTTTTAGATATTCGTATCCGTATTCGCGAATACAAATACGAATATTTTTCCAAACAAATTAAATGAATAAATCCTAAACGAAATTTAAATTAATGACTAAAAATATTAATTTGTACAAATCCATAAAAATTTTTAAAGAAATTTGTGCTTTGTATCATTTTCAAATATTATTTATTGACAATCATTAAAATTTTGGATAGTTTTTATTAACTTTAAAGTACACCAATAGGAATGTGAAGAAAATTTATAGCCTTGTATTATAGCAACATGAGTGACACATTTCAACAAAATTCGCTTGAGTTTAATGCCTTAGATTTGTTTTTTAAGTCCTGAGCCTATGGGCGCAGCCCCGCCCTCCTAGGTAAAATTTTTGGGATTTTAGATTTTTCTAGTATTTTGCTAATCTATAACACCCCCCCCCCCCACCGGTTAAAATAACGTTCGGATTTTCAGATTTTTCTAGTTCATTGCTCACCTAGATCTACTCGTGTAACAAATTTCAGCTTTCTAGGTATAGCGTAAGTGCTTCATCAATTTGATGAGTGTGTCAGTGTTCAGTGGCCAGTGAGTATGTCTTAAAATATGCACTTTTTGCACCTCCATATCTCCGGAACCTTTCATTGTAAAACTTTCAAACTTCGCATATGAGGTAACATGAGCTTATTCTAGTTATGGTTTCAAATTTATAATTTTACGATTGCCGGGAACAAAGTTATGAGGGGGAAAAACAGCTCGAATGGCTTCCTGTACATATACACACTGCGTGCATTGGCCAAAACTTGGCCTGGCGCATTGCTGTGCGCCTAGATTATTTTTTAAATAGGCGACCATAATTTATGGTTTAATCAAAATCAAAGTTATTGTCAATATAAAGTAATAAAGAAAATAACTTCTAAAGGGGGTTATTTAAAAACCAATTTTGAGGGAAATTTATAAAAAAGACAAAACGATTCAACTGCAATAATTTGCGTGTAATAAATAAATAAAAAAAAATAACACACCCCATTTTAAACTCGTGTGTCATTGATAAAATATTATTTAAATATATTGAAACCTATATACATATTAGTGATGCACGAATATTCGTATTCGTTATCGAATTATCGAGTATTCGGCCATTTTTAAATATTCGTATCCGTATTCGCGAATACGAATACGAATATTTTTCCAAACAAATTAAATGAATAAATCCTAAACGAAATTTAAATTAATGGCTAAAAATATTAATTTGTACAAATCCATAAAATTTTTTAAAGAAATTTGTGCTTTGTGTCATTTTCAAATATTATTTATTGACAATCATTAAAATTTTGGGTAGTTTTTATTAACTTTAAAGTACACCAATGGGAATGTGAAGTCTTTTTTCATAAGAATTTTTTAATATTTCATATTGGAGGCGTAAACCAAACCCAAATTTAATGTCTATAAATTTCACATATAATATTCGTATACGTATTCGAGAATATAACGGGGGCTATTCTGGAAAACGCGTCGAAGAAGTGAAACTTTACATTCAAACAAAAACAAATTTTCAAAAATTGGTTTTGTTCGCCATGCATTTCATAAATGAAATAAACTTGAAAATTTCAACGCGTTTCTCTTTCTTTCAAAAACAGTTAATTTTGTATGAGAAACAAAAACAAATTTTTTACATTTACACAGTTTTGTTTTTGTTTTGTATTTAAGTTTCGCTAATATAAAAAATTGACATTCGTTACATCACTAGTACATATGTATATATGTACATGCGTGTATTTACTATATATGGGGATAAATATCTTTTTGAAGTATATTAATTGTCACACAAAAACGAGCATTGCGGTATACAACAAAATAATTATTATAAATATTTTTTTAATTTCAATGCAGTCATTTGTTCCGACGCATGTCGTGTTGAGCAAAATAAACACAAAAACAATGTACATACATATCGCTCATTTATTCAAAAAACGTTATAACTCAAGAAAGCGGGGAATTGTTTAAATACCCCGGGATCCACAACACTACAACAACACTTATGTTTTAGGGTACTTTAAACACCTTAGAAAAATTTTTTTAACGAATTTAATTATATCATAGTTATTTAATTAATTTAAAATTTTTATTTTTCTCTTATTTAAAGGAATGAATATTTTTATTAAATAATGGTGTCTGTTCTGAAATACGCGCCGACTTGGTGAAACTTACATGGAAAACAAAAACAAGACTGTGCAAAAGTACAAAATTTGTTTTTGTTTCTCATACAAAATTAACCGTTTTTAAAAGAAAGAGAAACGCGTTGAAATTCTCACGTTTATTTCATTTATGAAATGCATGGTAACCAAAAAAAAAATTTTGAAAATTTGTTTTTGTTCGAATGTAAAGTTTCACTTATTCGACGCATTTTCCAGAATAGTCTCCAATATATAATGCTCCTCTGTAGTTGTAGGTTTCCCAGCGCTAGCGCTGATATATCGTGCAGCTTTCCTTGCAGAGTATCAGTAACGATTGTTTTTTACATGTATTGCTAACATATATTTAAGTTGGACTTCTTTTTCGTCAGCGATCAACTTCGCTTTGTCCAATGCCAACTAGTGATTCGTTAACATTACCGTTGCCTAGTACTTCTACATTTAAGTCAGCGATATCATCCGCTTCGGGCTCGTCGTCATCACTTAACCAAGTTTTTACTGAAGTTAAGAGCAGCCCAAAACCCAAGGTGCAAGTGGGAATGGACAGATTTATAACAGTGTTAAAGCGCGGACGAAGCCCAAAGTCTTCGAAAATTTCATCTGCTCCAAAAATGTCTAGGGATAACAGCGCATCCTCTATTAACAGTCAAAATCGTTTTCAAATATTACAAGTTGACAACAACGAAACCGATGTATCTACGAACAAAACAATCCAGCCACCACCAATGTATTTGAGAGAAAAAAATTCAAACGCTATTATAAAAAATTTAATTTCAGTTATTGGTGAGAATAAATTTCACATCGTTCCAATAAAACGTTCACATCGTTCCAATAAAACGTGAAACCAAAACTCAAATTTATGAAGAAAAAAATTTTCGCAAACTGATTACTGACGTTGAAAAAAGTAAGAAAAGTTTCTACATTTTAATTTGAAATTTATTTGCTGGTGGTTTAGCTTGGTCTATATACGTATATATACGTATATAGACCAAGCTAAACCACCAGCAAATAAATTTCAAATTAAAATATAATTATGACAATATGTCGAATAAAAAATTTCTTAAAAAAGTTTCTACACATATCAGCTTAAAAGTGCTTAAGGCCTGCAGATCGTATTGAAGGGCATCGTTCCTATGTTGCTCCCGAAGAAATAAAAGATGCACTCGTCCTCCAGGGATTTAAGGTAAAAAATGTATCTAACATAATAAATAGGGAGAAGATTCCTCAACCTCTATTTAGCGTTGAACTTGAGCCAAACGATATAAAATTGAAAAAAACGAGACTTATTCAATTTACAATTTAAAATATCTCTTATACCGAAAAATAACAGTTGAAGAACTACACAAGCGTTCTGGACCCGTACAGTGCCATAATTGTCAAGAATATGGTCACACAAAAACTTACTGCAAGTTACCTTCAGTTTGTGTTATCTGCGGTGAATTGCACGGTACTGCTGGTTGTACTAAGCCTAAAGATCTAGCAGAAAAAAAATGTAGTAATTGTGGAGGTAATCACACCGCTAACTACAGAGGATGCCCTGTCTACTCTTTCGTTAAATAGACTATGGGGCAAAAACCTAAATTAGCTCCAGCACAAACAGCAAACGCTTACTCCGCCACTTTTGGTCAAATAAGCCAACTTGTCACTTCACGTGTATCGTATGCCGATGCAGCTAAGACTAGTTCTATTCCCACACAAAATATTCCGCCTCAAAATAATTCAACGAATGCAAACTCAAGCTTTAATTTTAGTCGCCTTGAAGCTACTATTGAGAATCTAGTGCTAACTATAAATAATTTTACAACAAATATGACTAGCATGATGCAAGAAATGCTACGAATGCAGTCTACACTGCTTCAAGCATTAGTTAACAAGCCATGAACACGTTAAAGATAAGTTTCTGGAACGCAAACGGCATTCGCCAACATAAAAATGAACTTGAGCACTTCCTCACGGAAAAAAATATTGATATAATGTTGGTTTCTGAGACTCATTTGACTTCAAGAAGCCTATTCAAAATTAATGGCTACATTTTATATGATTCAAAGGACCCAAGAGGAAGATCTTGCGGGGGATCAGCAATTTTAATAAAGTCAAGACTCAAGCATTATATTCTTGACAACATTTGTGAAGAACATCTACAAGCAACGAATATTTGTATCTAAAATTTTTGCACAAATTTTGTCATATCATCAATTTACTCCCCTCCTAGATTCGCAATTACTGAGGATCACTACGAGGATTTCTACAAATCTCTTGGCCCTTTTTTCGTAGCAGCTGGAGACTATAATGCAAAACATACTTTCTGGGGTTCGCGTCTTATCACACCTAGAAGACGATCGTTGTTCAACACAATTTAAAAAATGGGCTTGGACGTCATTTCGAGTGGGGAGCCCACTTACTGGCCTACAGACATACGTAACATTCCGGATGTTATAGATTTCGGCGTCATAAAAAGTATTTCTAGGGAATTAATTCACGTCGAAGCTTCCCTAGATCTCTCGTCCGATCACTGTCCCACGATCGTTACAATCTGTAGCCCACTGAGAAATGATCTACCTCACCCATATGTAAAAATGGTCAGTCGTGTTAATTGGCTGCGATTCAAAAAATATCTTAGTAGTCATTGCACTGAAAACATTAAGCTAAGAACTCATGACGATATTGAATCTAATATTGCTAATCTTAGCGAAAATATTAAGCAGGCAGCTGAACATGCCACTTCCTCCCACCCGCAGACTGGGTTTAACAGAATATATTCTACAGATAATGAACTTCTCGTATGTGCAAAAAGAAGAGCTAGAAGAGAATGGCAACAGCACAGATCACCCCAAAAAATTAGATTAAAAGAGTGCACCAAAAGACTCCAAGAAAAAGATGAAAAAACTGCTTCTCTTAAAAACTATCTGGAAAATCTCGATGTCACACCAGCATCTAATTATTCTTTGTGGCGCGCTGCGAAAAGAATTAAAACACCCGTTGAGTTTAAACCACCTCTGCGCACTTCTACCGGAGTTTGGGCCAGGAGTGATATTGAAAAAGGTAACTTAAAAAGTAAACTTAAAATCCGTATTTACCCCAAACACATGTACTGGTGTTGTTGATTTCCCGAGTGTAGTTGCACTACCCCCTCGACCCATAAAATTTTAAATGTGTGATGTACAAAATATAATTGCTGAACTCAACCCGAAGAAAGCACCGGGTATTGATGGAATTAGTAACCAAATGCTAATAAAATTGCCTCGTATTGCATTTATAATCATGTTATTAATTTTTAATGCCATTTTACGACTAGAGTATTATCCCCACAGCTGGAAGCTTGCCAAAGTTAAAATGATTCCAAAGCCGGGCAAAGATCTGACCAAGGCAGAATCATACAGGCCAATAAGCCTGCTATCAACAATGTCAAAACTTTTCGAAAAACTGCTCATGTCAAAATTGTCCCCAATTCTAATTGGTAGTGGGTGCATCCCAGACCATCAGTTTGGTTTTAGAAGTCAGCATAGCACCATTGAACAAACGCATAGATTGGTTCAATTTATGAGAAAAACATTTGAGGAAAAGAAGTATTGTTCTGCCCTGTTTATTGACGTTTCTCAGGCATTTGATAAAGTTGGGCATGAGAGTCTAATTTTAAAATTAAAATCATATCTACCAATAAATTTGGTGAATTTATTAGAAAGTTACATTACTACCCAGAAGTTCACGGTTGTGGAAGGAGAATTCATGAGTGTGCCCGAATCTATATCATCCGGTGTGCCACAGGGGAGCATACTGGGGCCAGTTTTGTATTTGATTTATACTTGTGATATGCCTTTGAGCAGTAATATCCATACATCTACGTTTGCCGATGATACAGCCTGCTTAAGTATGCACGAAAATCCTCATGAGGCTTCGCGATATCTACAAGAACATATTACACAACTGGAACTATGGTTAAAATTATGGAGAATTAAGGTAAACGAGCAAAAGTGTGTTCAGCTAACAGTTACCCTGCGAAGAGACACTTGTTCCCCAATTCGAATCAACAATCAAGTTGTTCCTCAGCATTCACATGTAAAATACCTTGGTATACACCTTGATCAACGACTTACATGGAAACACCATATTGACTCAAAGCTAATACAAATGAAACTTAAACTAACTCAGATATATTGGCTGATTGGTAGAAATTCAACACTCAGCCTAGACTGCAAACTTTTATTATACAAGTCGCTCTTGAAGCCAATATGGTGCTACGGAATTCAGTTATGGGGCACTGCTTCAGCTTCTAACGTCGAGAGAATCCAACGAAGGCAAAACAAAAGTTTACGTTTGATAACATCGGCTCCATGGTACATTAAAAACTCAAATATACATCGTGATTTGAATATGCCACTAGTGATTGAAGAAATAGCAAAATACGCAGGCAAATATTTAACAAAACTCGAGTCACATCCTAATCCGCTTGCTCGTAACATCTTCAACAAGGGCTCTTTTACTCAACACTCCAGATGGGATTGCTTGAAAATATTTTTTTTCCCTTTTTTTTTGATTATCACTACTTATGTATTATTTATAACTATCGCTAAGTTTATGTCCGACAGTGGTCGGGCCTAATACTTATATTTTAGATTTAAGATTTGAATACTTATTGTTATTTCATAATTGAAGATACAATAAATAAATAAATGTATTAAAAAAAAATAAAAAAGAAAAAAAAAGTTGGACTTCTAGCTTAGAGTATATAAGAAAACTCTACTATTTTGTTAATGATAGTTACTGAAAAAATGTTTGCATTGAAAAACAATCTGAAATATGGTCCAATTTTTCTTCTTCATTAATTATATTGCACTACCCTAACTTTGATATAAATTTTACAACCAAATGAATTTGTGATAATTTCTTGTACTAATTGAAAACTTAAAAATATTAATTAAACATTTAAAAAGTTACAAAAAGAAAATATGTAAGTTGATAGAAAACAGATATAAAAATGCAACAAATGATTCGCTCCAAGTAAAACAAGCATATCAAATTATGCAGAGTACCGATCTGGCATTTCTTGTGCTGTCATTTTCATGATGTGGGCAACGCCGTTCACATTGTTTTTTTTATGGAAAGCAATGCCGCACAACGAAAAATATCGAAAATGCCAAACTTTGTTACTAGTAAACACTATTGCGAAGTCACAAAATGCCATACTGCGTACTCGTCATTAGAATCACTTAATATATTTCTTCGATGGTGGTGCAACATACCCTGTTTGTTAATTACGTGATGTTTGTTAAAACCACACAAACCAGTATCAGCATTTCATGTCATTTTTTTTATATAAGATGTACATGTTTGCATGTACATATTTACTGTAAAGTTAAATAATGTCAACTATGATAAAGGCAATTATTAAAAATATTTTCTCGATAATATTGTGTTCATAAAAGTATTAGTGAAAAAAGGAAGCGGTATTGAAATTGAAAGAATTAACTTTATCGTGTAACCAACAAGTAATGCAGACTATCAAAACTACATTATTTCTGCTTAGATCCTAACGAAAATATTACTATAATTTATTTATATACGTATTTATTTATTTATATATGTATTGATATACTCTAACCTATGGTTTGCACATGCAAGTGCAAGTTCAAAAAACACAATACACTCAAACTCTTTTACTAAAGGTGCCTATACACTACATGTTTTTTACACTGCTCCTGTCAAATCTTAGATAATTTGGTAAAAACATGTAGTTGGTGATCTCAACAACTTTGCTTGTGTAAAATGCACAAGCAAAAACATAAGACAAATTTTCAATTAGAGCATGTTCTATTTTCTTATGTTCACACATGTGTTTTCAAATGACTATGCCATGTGAAAACATTTATCGACGGTTGAATGTCTCCGATATCATTGGCCGTCCGTTTAAAGTATTTGCATTAGTGATAAATTAATTATTTTTTATGTCATTTTAAGATTTTAATAACAATGATATAAAGTATATAACAAGTGTTGATACAAGCTCCATATTTTGCCGATTAAAAAGAAAAAAACTTAAATAAATATTTATGACTCCAGCACTTCATTGACGCCGGCACTTCAGCAACGCTACCAAAGAAATTTCCAGCGGCTTTAATATTGAAACATATCAGCTGTTGTAAGCAATCATGGCCGATGTCACGTGTAATTGTACATACAAGTTGGTGACCAAAAATTAAAAACCGTATGTAAATTAATCAAGTTTGACAGATACAAAAAAAACATGTGAATTGTAAACTTGAAAAAACACACGCAAAAGCATGTAGTTTATTGGTACCTTAACACAACTACACTTTCGGCAGTTACAGTCTACTTCCAACTCAACTGCCAAGGAATTTTACAAGACAGTGACTTGTTTCACTTGTAGCAAGTAATGAAAAGTTATTTAACAGTGTTGCCCTATTAATACTTTAGGCAAAATTAACTGGATTTAAGAGTAATATTATATGAGATTTTATTAATTTGAAATACATTTACAAGTTAATTTAATGTTTTTTCTTAAATATTTATAAATCAAGCAGTTAATGAATTTTTTAGACATAAATAACATTGAAACAATACGAATAAAGTTCAATACTATCTGGTTCCCTTAAAATTAAACTTTTTTATGTTATGAACAACTCTGCACTAAAGGGTAAACATGCAAGTTGCAAGACAGTCAGGCATTTGTGCGAAATTTTCGTTGATAATATGTACACAGAGCTTGCATGCAGGGCACTTGCACGTGTAAACGCAGGGTTATGTGGATACTTGCTTAATGCAAGATTGTGCTTGTGTTTAATCGTTTCAAATTATATTTTAAAAAACAATTTAAGAATAAATATCTCAATACAAAAATATTTTAAAATAAGAGAAATTCTGGTTGAAATTTCATATTCTAGCTTAGCTTTAATTCTAATACTAAGCGTAAAATTCACAGCTAAAAACAAACAAAAAATATCTTTGTCTTTTGAGTCTTTATTTGTTATATTAAAGTCATAATATAAAGCAACATAATGCTTAAAATTTTCCCCTTAAATCCTAAAATAAATGTTTTTAATTATGAAATAAAAGGTTTGTTTGTTTTATTATTTACGACAATACCCTATTAAGAGGTTGTTGCAAAGGTCGTGATTAAGTATAAATTCATGTTACGTCTTCTTACTAAAACATCCGATAGTCGACGCATGACTGATTGAAAAATTCTGCTATTATCTGCAAAAGAAAAAAACTTTCATAGTTTAACCAAAACTATCAAGTATGTTCTTGATTTCATCACGTTAGAAACATCTCAACGTTTTGAAATCACACTGCTGTAATTTGATTTTCAGAACTTGTCTGATGGTATGAGAGTTCTCATGTTTTGTTGAATTTCGAAAAATTTACCAATTTTATATGGTGTGTTACCTATATTGTGTAGTTTAAATCCATTTTTTAACAAAATGGTCACTAATGTCAAAAAATCAGAAACCATATTTTTCAAATTGATTATTAAAATTTCAAAACTAATTCTGAAATGTGACCGATTCGGTTACATTGGGACCTTTTAAAATTATTGCACCAAAATTTCTACTAATCTTCTCGAGAAATTTCATTAAAAAATACTATTTTTCTAAATCAGTTATTTCATTTTCAGAAATATGAGTCATTGAATTGGATTTATAACTCTACTTTACTCCACCTTTGTCCAATTAATGTTTTATTTTTCAATTAGCCTTGTAAGTACTTTAAGTTTTTTCGATGAATTTCTAATTATAAAAGCATGTAGGAGAATAAAATGAGTTCACCTGAATACAAATTGTTTATTGCGATTTTTATCGGTTTGAAGGCCTATCAAGCTTATTTTTTCTAGCGTGATTTTCAAAAATATCATTAGTTGTGAATTTCCAAATAATTTTTGAGAGTCTGTGCATAAAGTACGAGGTTTGTGCCTGTTCAAAATTTGTGGCTGAACTCTACTGTTGATTTGGTTGAAGCGCCAATAAAATATGTAAGTGTAAAGCAGAGCCAGCCACGACATAAAATGAGGTTGTGTTAGTGAGAAAACACCCTGCCACCCAACAAACATTATGCATTATTAGGGAATAATTAATGAATTGCGAACTCATGATTTTTGTATTCACTGTGTAAATCGTAACTACGAATACGGAACTGATCACATTTTAAAGTTTTGCAGTAAGATTTTCGGTGTTAATACTCTTGTGGCAATTCCTTATCATTAAAATATGCTTCAAATGCGAAGAACTTAGGCTATTGCGTTGCTTTGAACAAATTAGTTTGAGGTCAGAAAAAATTTGCTCACACAAGTAAGTAGATGGAAAAAACGATAAACATTTCATAGCATTTTTTTTGATTTCGGGATATACCAATGTATCCAAATTTTTCCAGAAGTCTGTAACATTCGTTTTCTCTGCCGCATTTAATTCACTTCGAAGTATAATCAGTTCGCTTTGTAGTTGGTTACGTCACAAGTCAATGGACTTTCAAAAATTTCAAGCAATGGTTGTATTTTCTCGAAGTCTTTAAACCTGTCTTGAAAGTTATATAAAAGTGTTTCAAATAGTGTTATGTATTCAAATTTAGTTACGTTCTTCTGTTTGTCATATACGAGATAAGTTTTTGGAAAACTAGAAAAATCATTTGATTGAATTTCGGAAAGGAGTAAAAATATCTTTGTCTTAAAGTTAAAAAGAATTCTTTTCCTTACCTTGCAGCTCTAAATTGAATTCATTTAAAAAACTAGTGGTATCGGCCAAAAAAGCTAGATCCAAAATAAATTCTTTGTCTTGTAAGGCCTGCACTCCACAATCATCTATCTTTTCCTTTTCTAAAAACTGTAGCACTTCTTCTTTTAAATCAAACAATATATTTAAGCAATCACCACGGCTTAGCCAACGAACTTCCGTGAACATTTTTAGATCATTATATGCTGCGTTTTTGTTTTTCAAAAAGTTTACAAACTTTCTATGTGTGAGGGCGTGATGACCTCCTCGTATTTTATTAATAATGCGTTCCGCAGTTTTCATGGCAGGATAATTAGTGATAAATTTGGATGCAAGAGCGGCCTGATGAATGATGCAATGAAAGCTATGAATTGAAATTCCATTTCTATTCATTTGCCCAATGAAACCTTCACATTTGCCTGCCATTACATTTGCTCCATCTGTACAGACTCCAACAATTTTTTTTGTATCTGTAACAGAAAAAAGCTTATCGCTAACTACATCGAATAAAAGTTTGCCAGTTACATTTCCGTGAAATGTTTCTAAGGAAAACATAGTTTCAAAAACTTCGTAGTTGCGACTTACACAACGAATACATATAACGAGTTGACAAAGGTCATTTATGTCTGTGCTTTCATCCAGACAAAAGGACATGAATTCGCAATTCATTAATTTTACCCTAATAATATATTCTAATGAATCTCCTATTTGGGAAATACGCCGTACCACCGTCTGAGGAGACAAGGGAAGAGATTGTATTAACGTAGTTTTGTAATTAAGTCTTTGTAAAACTTTATCAAACATATTTTTTACAAATATACCATCAGAAAATGGCCTTCCATGTTTGACAATGTCCAAGCTTATTAAGATCGATATCTCCACGAGGAGTTTTTTATTTTCAAAATGTGCTTCATTTTGCTCCACTGCAAGCAACCATTCTTTCATTTTTTTAATGTAAATGCCTTTGTTTTTATTAAAAAGCATTTCTTTTTCTGTACTTTCAAAAACATTCATTTCGCTATGAAACGTCTCATAATGTCTTTTAATAACATATTCAGTGTCGTTCTTAAATGTTTTATAACATAATATACATTGCACGTTACCAAATGCACTTTGAATAGCGAAATATTTTTCGCATGCCATTATTTATACAAAATGTTTGCTGGTTACCTAAAAAAATAAAACCACAACAACAAAAACAACAAAAGCATCAACAAAAACTGTAAGCATCCGCGCATGTGTAATCGTCGCTTGTTCATTGACGACTAAATGATGAAACAGAGTAAAGTCTGCAACTTCAGGCAAATCGCTGACAAATTAATTAAGCCCATAATAAAATCGACGGCAGTAACTTCAAATACTCTCTGATTTTTATTTTATTTTCTTTTGTGCTTATTTTTCTTAGTAGTTTTGTTTACAAAATGTATGAAATTGATCAAAAGTATGGTAACATTTTTGTGAGAATGAGTATTGATATGCGAGAGCATAAGAAAAAACGCTCTCAAAATAAAATAGATTCTATCTCACGACTGGTTTCTGTGGCTGCTTTCTCAGTGTCCACACTTGCAATTTTGTTGCAGCAATTCTTGGTTGTTTTAGGAGAGAGAGGTAAGAAGCTTGGGGAGGGGTACAGTGTTTCATGTTCTCGGCAATTCTCTTTTGCTTTGCAATTTTCTCTATTCAACTTGAAGTTTGGTAGGGTTGAAGAAGGCATAACAAATACAAGAATTGCAGTACTCGATTTTTCTAATGTGGACACTTACGCAATTCCGCAGCAGAATTGCATGCAACAAAATTGCAAATGTAGACAGGGAATTTTTTGTGTCAATTTGTATGGAAAATGTGTTTAAGCCGGTATTCTGTTTAATCATTAAATTAATGAGCATAAGAATATGTGTGAAGTGCTCTCTGCACAATTGTTGAATGAAATGGTTGGCCCTGGTGTAAAGACATGCTTCTCTACCAGCAAATAAATTTCAATTATTATTTTAATGTAATATGATTGCTTTCTTTTAACTTTGTTTTGAATAATTGATATAAACGCGTTATTTTGGGTCACATACGCTTAAAAATTGGCCGAGTCACGTACTTAAGTTAGCCCAACAAGACATAGTCAATCAAAAACTCGCATTTTAAATTTTTGATGATACGTTCTTTTAAATTTTCAACGTCGATAAGTTCAATTCCATATATTTCAAAATGACCACTAATCTTCAAAGAATTTCACAAAAAAGTATTTTCAAAATCGACTATTTTAATTACCAAAATTTTTTGGAAAGTATACCCTCTCAGACAAAAAAACCTATTTTTTAAACCTTTCCAAAAATTATGGAGTTAAACACAAAATATACAAACGAATAACTAACTTTTTTCGTGTTTTGCATATGCAAAGGCATATGCCATACAAAATTTTCACTGATTATGATTCGTTAATTGTGCTCATTCGTTCATGAACGACACAGCTCTAATTAGCACCACTACTACACTACAGGGCTAATAAAACATTTATGACGCCGGCATGAGATTTACAGAACAATTTTAAAAACGTTGGCAACAATGTTTTTGGTTTGCACAACAGGCCATTTGAGGGTATGTTCTCTAAAGGATGGATACGCAAGAGAGTGTCCACAAAAGACAGGGTGCTTAATAAAAGTAATATAAATATCATTTTATAAACATTTATAATAAAATAACAATTGCCTCATACATATTTTATAAGAGACTACTTAATTCTTGCTCAAAAACGTAAAATTTTTTTGTCCTCAGAAGGTCGGAAAGATATATTATATTATTATATTATATATTTATTTATGTGTTTAAACTACCAATATGGGTCACATGGTTTTGTTACTTACACCATTTCTTCAGGTCGTATTCGACCTGTTTTCTTACACTCTATTATTCTTTTATACTATTATATTTCGCCAAACGTAAACATAAATCTTTTCACAGTAAAATTTGGCAACCTTTAACTAAACTTTTTTTAATCTTTTTTGCCCTTTTGATTGTGTAAAGAATTGATATCATACTGCAAAACTGCAGTTTTGTTTACATTTATTATAGTGCTGCACAATATTATTTTTTAATCCACACATAGGGTGTGCTTCGCTAATTTACTCCTGCTGAGTTTAAACTACATATAAATATGAGTTTAGTTTAACTAAACCAGCGTTTAAACTGTGACTGAATTATTAGCCCTGAGACTTACAATCATTCCTTGTAGTTGAAAAATAAATAAAAGTAAATGATTTAAATATTTACTTATATTACAGATCACTGGTGCACTTTCTATTATTCTATTATAAGCTCTTTCGTGTGTTTCCCAGTTTTAGAAACCTGTCTCTCGATCAATGTTATTGTGTTTTAGACTTCACCGAACACTTTATTTTGAATTGGACAGCCATTGTTTCATGCTGGTAACTCCGTTATATAAAGTCGTACTCACATTTCTTATTAAAAAGTACCATTTTATTCATTATATTTAGATGCAGTATTACGAATTAAACTTTAACAAATGAATATACATACACATATTTTTTTTGTAACTTATTCAAAACTTATCAAGAATTAATAATTCAGGTGTGAAATCCCATTAAAAAAATCGTGATTTTTAAAGCTCGTAATAAAAAGAATCAATTTAAAAAGAAATTCGGCTCTTTTTCTTCCAATTATTCACAAACTGTTAAAGTAAATATGAAACAAAACTAGAATCAAAATTTAAACATTTTATCAAATAAATGTAAGTGTACTTAAATGCAACGTCTGATTGCCAATTAAAGAATGTTTTAAATGAAAAGTTATTTTAACTATTTGAATACTCAGCAAATAAATATTGATTGAGTTTAAGTTAAATGTAACAGCATGAATGGAAATATCATCAAATAAAGAAAGGCATTAAAAAGTTTCATTTTGGGAACGAAATAAAAAACACAAAAGAAGGAATAAAGGGAATGGCCACTTATACTTTAGCAAACTTTTTGCCATTAAAATAAGATGAGAGATTCACAGACAAGAAAAAAATGTTTTCAGTTGAGCAAAGTGTATTTTTTAAGGGGGATAAAATGAAAATTATAACGTTTCAGATAGACAAGTATGACTTACAGTGCATAATGTTCAAATTTAACTTAAGACACATAAAAAGAAAACTTAATCCTCCTTATTGCGAATGGCGTCGTCGATGTCACATCAAGAAAAGTTGTCACTTGTCTACTCTTTGTCAATAAGAATTGACTACTATTAACATGCTACATTAACTTAAAAAGCCTCAGAGATTAGTAAGAGATTGTCAATAAGAGTCGATAAAGAGTAGACAAGTGACAATATTTACTGTCGTCTTGATGTGACGTCGACCACGCCATTCACAATAACGGGAATTATATTTGTATATTTGGTGGAAAGAAAATAAGCCAAATCATTACAGTCCCATATAATTTTCCTATAAGTGCGGTATTGCTTTGTATAAGGAAAACTCACAGTTAAGTTAAAATCATTTGGCATTAGGGATGAACTGGAATGATTCCGGGAGTTTTGAAAATGAGTAATTTTTATAAAAGCCGTAAAAGATGTTTGTTAATACAGGGTGTTTTTTTAGAGGTTTAGAACTTCGAATTGAAATAAAACACAAGAAAATCGTTTTAATGTCCATCAATTTTGGTTTAATGGAAGGATAGTTTTGTGCCATTAATGTTTAAATATGATTTCGGGCATGTGGCCGCCGCGGCTGGCTTGAATAAAGCCAATTCTACAGGTCCAATTTTCAACCACTTTTTCGAGCATATGGAGCCGTATGTTGGCAATAACGCCACGAATGTTGGCTTCCAAGTCCCCTAACGTTTCTGGTTTGTTGGCGTAGACGAGCGACTTCACATATCCCCAAAGAAAATAATCCAATGGTGTCAAATCACACGATCTTGGTGGCCAATTGACAGGTCCATTCCGCGAAATTATGCGCTCATCAAATGATTTCTTCAATAAATCGATTGTGACGTGCGCTGTGTGGCATATAGCGCCGTCTTGTTGGAACCACAACTCATCCACATTCATGCCATCCAATTCAGGAACAAAATAGTCGGTTATCATGGCTCTTTACAGGTCTCCAATAACGGTAACTGACTCTCCAGCATTATTTCGGAAGAAGTATGGCCCAATGACTCCACCAGCCCATAGAGCACACCAAACAGTCAGTTTTTGTGGATTTAAGGGCGTCTCAAGGGTCTCATATGGATTCTCTTCACTCCAAATGCGGCAATTTTGCTTGTGACGTAGCCATTCAACCAAAAATGAGCCTCATCACTGAACAAAATTTTGCGATGAAAATCAGCATCGAGATCAATCTCATTTTCGGCCCATACATATGGCAATATGGCCATGCATATGGCATATGGCAAGAGCGACTTTAGCATAAAAAATTAAAATCATGTACTGCATGAGTCTCATACCCAACTTCAGAAAAATCTTCGCTTTCATGGATGCTATCATTCGATTGATAGTTTTCAAAGTAATTGATTCGTTGTAGCTTTTGAACAGGAGATTGGCCTGAATTGTTGGTACTGTGCGGTCTTTTTGACTGATTTTCACGAACAATGACTTTTTGATTATTGTAATCAGGGCTGAATTTGTGATGATCGATACCTACGCTATTTCTAAGAGAGTTGGGTATTCGAAAATATGATGTGCCTTTGTCAATTTCCATTGGAATGGGAGTATAATATTGTGGAATTTGCTTGAAGTTCGGAGAATTTTGGTAAGCATTTGCATGGCCGGACGTATTGTTCGATCTGTATGCGTTTGACTGCAAAACGTTTTTGGAATTAGCAAATGCATTTGCAAATTTATACCTTTCCCAATTTTGTTCTAATTCCTGAGCCGTTGCTAAGGCTGAGGGTAAATCTGGCGGATTCGCCGAAAAACAAATGTCACATAGGTGTTTTCGAAGGCCAGATATAAGAACACGCAATGCGTTTAAACGTGCACGATCGTTTAGAGCTTCAATTACCTCTTCCCTACCGGAGTTAGTCATTATAATCTTATTAACAAATAGAAAGTCAATTGCCTGTTCACCTTATCGTAATATTCCGTGATCGACAACTTGGCCTGTCTTAAAAAGCTTAATTCATTTTCTAGTAAGTATAGTGGTCTTTTATCCGAATAGGATTGATCCAAACGTGAAATGTCTGCTTCAAAATTAAACATTGTATTGAACGCGCTTGAGGTCGAATTCGCTTCGCCCACTATTTTATTTCTTAAGATTTCCATGGTAACATAATATGTTTCAGAACCCTTTAAGTAGTAATTCATAGCGAATTTTGCAGCTTCTTTCCAAGCTGGATACTCTTTTGAGTCTCCACCAAACTGTGGTAGAGCTTTAACGAGGTCTAAATTCGTGTTACCGGTACCAATACCGGGCTGAATACATACTGGTGTCAAAGGTTCAACTCGGCTTGGTTGCAAATGTTGGACAGCGGCTGTCACCCACTGCTGCCTCAACAAGACCCAATACGTCATTTCTATTCATTTTAATGTTTTTGTTTTAAATTTATATTATTTTGGTAAAACAGAATAACAAAATTATCGCTAATAACTCACCAAAAAAAAATTGGATTGTAAGTTAATAAGTGAAGCAAAAATTAAAAACTAGAATCAGAAACAAAAATTCAATCGAAAGAGTGCTCCGAAATATAAACAGATTTTGTAGGCAAATATAAATGTACCTGGATATACTTAAATGTAAAAAAGAAAATATATAAAAACAAGTAAGAGTGCTATATTCGGCTGTGCCGAATCTTATATACCTTTTACCAAAGTGCGTTTATGTAGTATAGAGATACATACATAAGCACAGACATATTAATTTTGTGAAAAAAATCATACTTCTTTCTCTAGTGCAATTTTTAGGTTTTTGGCATTATGTTTAATTTGGTGCCGTTTAAATTTTGGCGATTTATTTTATTTTGCTGATTTTTTTAGTTTTGGCGATTTTTTTAATGTAGGCAATTTTTTTGGTTTTGGCGATATTTTACGGGTTTTGGCGTTTTTTTAATTTTGGCGATTTTTTTGTTCTGGCGATTTTTTGATTTTGACGATTTTTTTTCATTTAGGCGATTTTTTTATTTTTTGTATATATTATTTTTTTTTATTTTTTTTGTGGCAATTTTCTTAGTTTTGACACTTTTTTCTCGTTTTGGCGATTTTTTTTTCGGTTTGTGGCGTTTTTTAATTTTGACGACTTTTTTTCCTTCTAGCAATTTTTTTGTTTTTGACAATTTTTTTTCATTTAGGCGATTTTTTTATTTTTTGGCGATTTTTTTTCACATAGGCAATTTTTTTTGTTATGGCGATTTATTCGGTTTTTGGCGTTTTTATTTCTTTTTGGCAATTTCTTTAGTTTTTACACTTTTTCTCGTTTTGGCGATTTTTTTCGGTTTTTGGCGTTTTTTTATTTTTTGCGATTTTTTTTCGTTTTGGCGGATTTTTTTTTTTTATTTTGACGATTGTTTTTCATTTAAACGATTTTTTTAATTTTTGGCAATTTTTTTTAATATAGGCAATTTTTTTTGTTTTGGCGATTTTTTTTCGGTTTTTGGCGTTTTTTTTTAATTTTTGCGATATATTTTCGTTTGGCGATTTTTTTTGATTTTGGCGATTTTTTTCATTTAGGCGATTTTTTTAATTTTTGGCGATTTTTGTTCACATAAGGATTTTATTTTTGTTTTGGCAATTTTTGCAGATTTTTGTCATTGTGGGATTTTTTTTTTGTTTTGACACTTTTTTCTCGTTTTGGTGATTTTTTTCAGTTTTTGGCGTTTTTTTAATTTTGGCGATTTTTATTCGTTTTGGCGATTTTTTTGATTTTGCCGACTATTTTTCATATAATCGATTTTTTTAATTTTTGCCGAATTTTTTTTCATATAGGCAATTTTTTTTGTTTTTGGCGATTTTATTTTGGTGTTTTGCGTTTTTCTTAATTTTGGCGATTTATTTTCGTTTTGGTGACTTTTTTTCATTTAGGCGATTTTTCTTTTAATTTTTGGATATTTTTGTTCGTATAAGGATTTGTTGTGGCGATTTTGTCGGTTTTTGGCGATTTTTTGTCATTGTGGAAACCTATTTTTAGTTTTGACACGGTTTTCTCGTTTTTGGCAATTTTTTCGGTTTTTGGCGTTTTTTTAATTTAAGCGTTTATTTTCATTTTAGCTATTTTTTTCGTTTTGGCGATTTTTTTTAAATTTTTGGCGATTTTATAATTTTTGGATTTTTTAGTTTGACCGTTTTTGAATATTTCAAGAGTTTAACCCTTACAGTTTCCAAGATATAGCAATTTGTCAAAATTACATAGTCAAAATTTCATTAACTGATGGACCACCCTTTAATTTAAATTTTTTAATGTTAGTGTTAATTGTTGTAGTCTATATAAAAATACACTAATTTTACAAATTTCAAGTGTCAATTACATATGTACATACAATTGTATGTATATTACATCGGATTTTAAAAGTTTTCGTTACTCATTTTGGAACACCCTTTAATTTTTAGTTTTTATATATTTGTTGTTGTAGCGACCAAAGTCCTACATACACTGTCCAAATTTCAGACCCGTAGCTTTTACCGTTCCTGAAAAAATATCCTTCTTCCTAAAACATGAAATATGTTTAATTATTAGGAAAAAAGTTAAAGTTTTCCAACCCTGGAAACGTTTTTTTAATTTGTTAAATTTTTAAAATTTTTCTTTAATTATAAATACCAATTTTATTCATACCGAAGTATAAAATAAGTTAATTTGATAAAAAAGTAATAAAAACTTAATTTCGGTAGTTACTTTCTATGGGAAAATTGAGTTTGAGTTTTCCAGCTCTGAAATCGTCTGCCGGATTTTGCTGATTTTCAATAGCAAAATTTTTCGGAATATTTCTGACACACCAGTCCAAGAACGAAGTCTCTAGCTCTTCTGGGAGCTTGGGAAAACTGATTTCACGTACAGACAGACGGACAGACGAACATCGCTTGTTTGTCTTCCCTATGCATAAGGATCCAGAATATATATACTTTATGTGTCGCTTATTAATATTGTAGAAATGACAAACGGAATGACAAACCTATATATACCCTTTTACAATTTATTGGTAAAGGGTATAAAAAATCATAGAATGTATCAAATGTTCAAGGCTGGTACGGACTTCCAAAAAAAACGCGGAATTTTGAAATATATTGTCTTTTACAGGTATGTTATAACCAGGGAAACCAGAAATATGCTCCAAAAAAAGTGTTTTATGCGCATTCAATATGCACTAAAAACTTCGAAATATGCACTAAAAATTCAAAAAATATGCTCTCAAAAATAACATAAATTGGATTATTTGGAAATGAAAATCTAAATTTAATTCAGCAATTCAATAAAATTTACATATAAAATCAAGACAAAAATAAAATAAACAGTAGAAGGAAACAATAAAAAAATTAATTAAGAGCGAAAATTTAACTTTACTTCAAAAGCGATCACGAACTCTATTTTGAAGAATAAGATAACCTTCTTTTATAATTGTTATTGCAATAAACAAAAACTCTTCACTTAGCTTTTTAAATAAAAATCGCCGCCGGTCATATCTAAATAAACTTTTATACATTGAAAATTTTCTCTTGCGTAACAATTACCAAACCAAGCTTTTATTGAAATTAACGTCCAGTGAGGATGTTAAAACACATGTTACACCTGTTTAAGTTGAAATTTGGAATATACAAATCAATAGTATTTGTTCCAGCATTAAAATTTAGCAGAAGAAAATTGGATATTTAAGATTTAAATTTTTTAATTTTCTTGTTTCGTTTTTCTTTCACAAGACTGTTTACGAGTTAGTGAAAATTAAAAAATTTTATTTTTTTGTTCTAAATTTGGATGTTAGAACACCTACTAATAATTAGTACATTCTAAATTTCAGCTTAAACACGTGTAGCATGTGATTTAACGTATGAAATGGATTCGGAAGCCAGGGGCAAATTACGGCAGTCGTTAACGAACGAAATTACGAAGTATTTCAATAGAGTTTGTATGAAAATATTTAAAAATTTCGAGTGGTATCCAGTGCCGTAATTTGCCCCCAGAACATGCACAATGCCCTTTTTTATGAAGTCTAACTTCATAAAGGTAGCAAAATATTGCTTCCCCATACTACTGTTTCTTTCACTACAAAATGAAATTTTGACGGAAAAAAGTAGAAATTTTTACCAAAAAATTTTTTTTTAAATATTAAAATAATTTTTTTTAAAAGTACCAAAATATGCCCTAAAAACGCCACATATGCTCTAAAAATGCGAAAAATGCTCAAAATATGCGCGTTAGTCTAAAGTATGCAAAAACATGCTTTAAAGGGTAAAATATGCAAAAATATGCACTAACAAATCGATGCCAGAATTCATTAAAAGTTCTGAAACGGATAAATATCTTAATTCCGGTTTGATATATCAGACAAGAAAAAACATGCAACTGCATATTTGTGGTTTCCCTGGTTATAACTATAAGTGGAGACTTTTCAGTCAACTGAAAAAATAATGTTGGTTCAATTGTATGGCCACAACGTTCTTGGCGTTTCTTATTTTCGAAAATTGTAATAGATTAGTTTGTAAGCAGACACAATTCTACATAAAAAGCTACACGATTATTTTCGTGTAGAGATAAATGTAAATTTACGAATGTGGAATTATGTAAGAACACCGTACCGGGCTTGAAAAGAAAATAATTATAAGAACATGAGTGATAGCACGAAAAAATATGTTTAATAATTAATTATCATAAAGATTCCAATCTGATAAATAGACCTTGATTCCAATGGAGTTTTGTACGGCTCTCTTGTGTTGTAAATCGTTAAGTACAAATATCTTCTGCTATGCTTTCTCATTAGCGGATGGTCAAATTTATTTATTCAACAATTACTTTTGCTTTTATTTTACAAATTTCAAAAAGAGATTCTATCTTGATTGCAATTTTGCCCTCTTTATGTCTTTCTTTTCGTAAAAAATATATATGTACATACAGTGGGAAGCTAAACTGTCCGGATGTTTTGCACTAAGGAAGTAAGGTAATGAAAATAATACAAATATAGGTATATTATCAAATAAATGTATTTTTTATTTAATTGAACATTATTCTAAATTATAAAGCAAAAATATAAAAAAACAAAAAATTCACTATTCGGATACTTTTGCAAAGTACAAGAAATAAACATTATCACGATATTGCTTTGTTAAAATGTAACGGTATTTAACCCGTTGGTTTTTTTTTTTTGTTTGTTGTCATCTCTTTATCAAGCTTTTATTGCTCTATTTGTGCATTATTGTTTGACCTGTGAAGTGATTAACATGATTTTTAAATATAAAATTAAAAGATCTTCAAAAATGAGAAAAACGCCAACTGATATTGAAAACAATGTGATAAATTTGTTGCAAAATAATTATTCATGCCGTAAAATTGCTGAAAAATTAAATTTGAGTAAATCCACGGTAAATGATATAAAAAACGACGAAATGTAGCTTGCAATAATAACCAAGGGGGTCGACCAAGACTGCTTTCTGATGGTGATGCCCGGCAGATTGAACGTTTGCTACATAATAAGGACACCAAGACCCCGAAAAATGCTGCAAAAAGTATTGGTAAGGATGTCAATTCCTGGACGGTTAGACGCGCATTAAATAGAACTGGTTTAGTAGCCAGTGTGAAAAAGAAAAAACCAGCACTTTCCGATAGAAATGTGAAAAGACGCCTTCATTTCTGTAAAACCCACAAAAATTGGACAGTAGATTACTGGAAACGGGTTATTTTGAGCGACGAAACTAAAGTCAACCGATACCAGTCGGATGGAAAAGAATACTATTGGCATAGGCCGCAGGAGCGCATCCAAAAGCCCCATGTGAAGGAAACGATGAAACATGGTGGAACATTGGACCTTTGGTGAGAATCCAAGGTATAATGAAGAAGGAAGATTACCTGAATATTCTAAAAACAAATTTACCAGAATTTGTTGACGAGAGTGCTTATCCAACCGAAGAAGTTGTTTTTCAGCAAGACGGGGATCCGAAGCACACGGCCAAAATAGTTAAAAGCTGGCTACAAAACCAAACTTTAGGGACAATGAAATGGCCTGCACAAAGCCCGGACCTGAATCCTTTAGAAAATTTATGGGCTATTGTGAAAAGAAGGCTGGAAGCATATGAAAACCTACCAAAAAATGTTGACGAGCTTTGGGAGAGAATACAACAAGAATGGCGAGCTCTTGACCGTGATATCATCCAAAAGTTGGTGGAGAGTATGCCAAAACGTATTGAAAGCGTAATTAAAAATAAAGGCCTTTGGACGAAATATTAAATTGGCAACGTTAATAGGTTGCAAAAAACGCCGCATACAAAAGCGCAAACAGTGCAAAAGTGTCCGAATAGTGAATTTTTTGTTTTTTAAATTTTTTTTATTTTTTTGAATTTATTTTTTATTTTTATAATTTAGAATAATGTTCAATTAAATAAAAAAAATAAATATATTTGATAATATACCTATATTTGTATTATTTTCATTACCTTACTTTCTTAGTGCAAAACATCCGGACAGTTTAGCTTCCCACTGTATGTATGTATGTATGTACTTATTATTTCTGCAAATTTGCACGTGTTGTTTTACATACACATTATGTAAATTTTGTAAAGAATATACATACATATGTAAGTAAGTATTTTTTAACCTTTATTAGGAATTTGTTTTAATCCATTAATGGACACTTTTATGAAGAATTCTTATTCTTTGTATTACAGTTTTAAATGTTACAACATTGATTTTCATACGTTTTCATCAAACAATAGATGTATTATGTATGCGTTTTAAAAATTATTGTACGTGTATGGTATTTTATAATAATTTTTAGTATTTCGTTGGGCGCCAATTATTATGAGTTGTCACTTCTATGTTGGACGACGTTCCACGTGTTTAACCTAGGATATGGTCGTGTAAGAAAATGAAACGTGAAAATGTGACTGACGCCCTTATTTTATTCTTTTTTATTATTCTTTACAGCTCAAGGCGAATTAATTTGTATTCGCCTTTGCAACTCTTACTTCTAATTGGCGATGCCAGATAAATGAACATTTTATTCTTAATTGGCGATGCCAGATAAATGCAAAAATATGTTAAGATAATTCTATAATTATTATTTTAGCATGATGTGTTAACATGATGTTAACTTATACAAGATAATATACGAAATGACGCATTATTCTGCATTATTAACTCAAAAAAACCAATTTTTGAGTTATGATACTATTGAAGTAAATGAGCGATACGTATTTCAAATCAGCGTTTTAATATTCATCAGAAAAGTTGAAGTCGTTTTAAAATAATCACGTTCTTACAGATTTTTAGTATACGACTGGCATGAATATATCGCAAATACATTGCAGATAAACCATTTTGCTTTAAAAAAAATGTGCATGGAGATAAACCAAAAAAATGTGAATAACTCGCAAATATATCGACATTTTGATCAGATAGAAAAAAATGCATTACCAGGAATAGTTTAGGATCAAAAACTAATTTTTACAAAATCTGCAGATAAACCATTTTGAATAAATGCTGTCGATATATTGATATCTTTAGATTTTTTTTATATTTCAATTAATATTTTAATTGAATTATTAAAACGATTTTTAATCAATGTGATGTTATTTTAATTGATAAAACCCAAAGAAATTAACTTAAATGGATTTTCGTGTTTGGTCAAAAAGTAGCTAATTTTTTAATTGAATATTTATTTCTTTTAATTCAATTTATTTTATACTTTTTTCTGTGCTAATGATAATTTAAAATTATTAAAATTGATTTCATAATAATAATAATAAACACAATCCCACGATTGTTTTCCCCTTAAGAAATTAATAATTAAGTAGGCTAGGTATTAGCTTCCGAAAAAATATTAAAAAAATACATCACTTTTTTTTCATGAGCCTACTTAATATTTTCACGACGTACATGTATTATTATAAATACAAAATATTAAATTAAAAATTTTTTTTCTAAAAGCTTATAAACATTTTAAAGTTACAAAATATTGAATTTTTGACCAATTGTCTTTGAAGGCAAATGTGTTAAGAATAAAATAAACTAAATATTATTATATTACTATTTATTTAGTGAAAACACTCAAACTCACAAAACATCACTTTAGGTAATATTAAAGGTTTTGCTTTTTTCTCGCCCTAAACAAGCCTAACGTTCCTTAATAATTTGGTTTCATTAAATTACTAATTAAATCAATAATTTTGAGGTGATTTTTGTACTATTTAGCTTATTATATTCTAAGTACATGAGCATGAACAGACAATGCACTGTGAGAAAAAATGCAATATTTTTGGTATTAATTGTAGTTTTAAAACTAGAGACTTAAAACTTTGCACGTATTTAGGTAACACCAAAATAGAATTTGTTTTTTTTTCATTGGACCACGCTTTTTCTGCCTCCCCTTAAAACAATCCGTCTTGGCAAAAAAAGTGGAATTTTTGGTATTAATTATTTAAATTTATTAATTATTTATTTAAATTTCAAATATATATGAGGGTATTATAATTTCTGCTGTTTATATCGTTTGTGTTAGACTTCTAATTATCTTGATTCGGAAATTAAATTAGAGGCTAAAAATAATGCATGAGCAAAGGAATATTTACCAAAAAAAGCGATTATTTTTAAATGGAGCAAATTGGAACAATAATGGTTAGTTATTCATTAATTTACACAATTTAATTAATAAGTTGCCATTTGTAAGTTTTTTTCACTGGTTTGCTATTCAGAAATTATAATTCACGAAACACAAATATAAATGTTATGTTCAATCTAATATTATACATAAATAAAACACAATTGGTCAACAACACAAAATAATGACCAAATTGGTAGCAGGTAATAATTTAACACACCTCCACTAATATTTTCCATAACAACACTTTTTAATTTCATTCAACTTCAACCTTCGCAAGCACTCGAACTCAGCTGATGTTTACCGCCAGTTGTACTAAAACAAAGTGATATTTAATCAGCTGACTTTTAAAACATGCCAGCAAAAAAGGGTTGCCACCCAAACATATATATAATAATTTTTTTTCTAATATGGGTTTTTAGATTAAGGATTAAATTTCAAAATATGAATCCAAAAAGAAATTGACTTTATGCCAAAAAATTCTACGATCAAAAGTTCAATATTTTGCAGTTTTGAATTTTTTTGAGCTTCTAAAAGAAATAAATTGTTAAATTTCTATAAAAAAATTTCAAATTTTATTTCACGAATAACTACATTCAAAAAATTGCATAGCTAAAATAAATGAAAAATGTTGTCATTTTATGAAAATACGAAATGCTTCGTAAATAGTACAAATGATATATGTTTATTTTACGAAATAATTTTTGTCTGCAAATAAGAAAACTTAGTATTTTTACAAATATTTTTTATGCAAATTTTCAAAAAACAATGTTTATATTACAAAATAAATTCGTAAATAATGAGGAGCAATTTTGTAATTTATACAAAATTGTGTGCAAAGTTTGGAATAATAAAATCATTAAAAAAAGTATTTTGCATTTGAAAAATAATTTTGTATAAGGTTGCAATAATTAGGAAAAAAAATATAATTTGAGGGGAGTTTTTACAGCCTGTGTACTCCTGATACATCACATAGACATGCACACATACACTCATACATATTTTATATTGAAAATAAAGGCTCAACTATAATGTGAATAAGCGAATTTAAGCAACTGTGCGGTTACATATAAAACGTATGTGGCAAACTATAATGTACTTATGGAACTTTTCGTCAAGTTTCGTCAAATGTCATTTGCTTAAGTTAAGTGCCAAACTGAACGCATATTCCGTACGGAAAACACTGTTTTTGCATTTTTTAAACTCAAGCAAACAGCAGCAGAAAATATTCATTGATTTTAAATATTTTTTTATTGTTTCTTATTTTAAACTCAAAAAGAAAGCAAAACTTTTATCTCCATTCTTTGTTTACAATACACAGATCCATACATACACATGAGTTTATTGTTTTATGTTCATTGTTGTACTTTTTAGTAGGCAAAACAACTAAAACAAGTAATAAAGTGGTGGATATAATTATATGTGAATTTTGAATAGATTAGGACATTCCAACAAATTAATTTGATTGAATTGCATTCATTTAGTAGTTATAAGGAGAAACAAAATTAAAAAAAAATTGTGAACAATACCTATATGTGCAGCTGTGGCTAAAGAATACCTAAGTGTATGTAAGTACATTGTGGACACCTAAACGTCACATCGGAATTGCTTAAGTATTTGGCAGCCTTATCGTTCAATTCTGGCATTAGCTTAAGCCAGCATATTCATATTATAGTTGGGTCTTAACACATTTCTTCATATGAAAATTAAAAAAACACCATCGTCGAACGAAATCCGTCGTGCAAGACGAAATATGCGATAGATTTATTTAGTTTTTTTTCTCCCTCTTTGCACAAAATATCACCCTTATTTCAGTTGTCGGCATTGACGTCACTTTAAAACAAGGTTGGCAAACGGTATCGTAAAAATACCGATACCGATTCAAATACCGCTAAAACTAGATACCGGTATTGATACCGATACCGAAATACATTTCGGTTAGAAAATACCGGTATCCAGAATACCGATTCACACCAAAAATAAAATTTCAAAAATATATTTCAATTAGCTTTCTTTTATAAACACGTTTTTTGTCTCCTTTAAACATTCTTATGAAGCGCTCTTTTTTTTAATCAACCAGAAAGTGCAATCATATCATAACAAAGGTTCAACACGATTTTTAAGGTCGGTACTTTGATAGTAAATTTTCGCGCATATGATACTGAGCTCCAATGCCTATAAATTACTTTTTTGAATTGGTTCTGTATCTCGAGATTTTCCGTTAATAAGAAAAAACAGAATGCTGCATCACATAATTTGCATTTACTTGAGAACCAGTTCCTTGATCAAATAAAAAAATACACAGAAGGCTGAAATTGACCGTTAAATTACGTCCTTATTAATTTTTTAACATTCCTATAGTTTCGGAGATATTCAGAAAGTTTTATACAAAAAAATACATTTTTTCCAAAAAAAATCGAGAAAATGGTTTTTAAAAGAATCATTACAATTTGAAACTGAAGAAAATTTTATATTTTATTATTAATTGTGATACATTCATATGTTATAAATAAAATGAGCCACGTTTATTAAAAATCATTCCATTAATTCTGAATTTATTCACAATTAAGTGGTAGCATATATATTCTAGTATTACAATTTTTTTCAATTCAAAATAAATAATTAATAAACTTTTTTTAATTAGAGTATATAAACGTATGTATATACACACATATAAGTTTAAATGTGTTTTATGTTTATGTAAAAGTACTTCCTTTTCGAAGTAATTTAATAAAAAAACTATTTTTTTACTATGTCCACTGTCTGAACTAAAAATTTAGCAGTAATATCGGTATACCGGTATTATGAACTGGTTAACGGTATGTACCGGTAATACCGATACCGAAATAAAAAAAACGATACCGTTACCGATACTTTTAAATTTAAAAAGTAGTTGTACCGGTATCAATACCGACACCGTTATTTGTTTCGGTTGCCAACCTTGCTTTAAAAAAATACAATTGTGTACCCGTTGTCGTAAACAACTGACTCCTGTTGGCTGACTCATGCTATTTTCTGGAGCTTAGGGAACGCAAATAAATTGTAACTAGCACAAAATTGTTCTAGAGAGCGAGTAATTAAGCAAATATTTTTTGGTAATTTATTGACGTGACATCGATGTCAACAGCTGGAATAAGGATGAATAACTAATTATTAAATTAAAAATTACCCATGGACAAGATTTGTCGTTTTTCCCAGATGTATTCCTAGCATAAGTCGAATACGATTTTTTTTACAATAATTTTTTATTTTGATTGAAATTTGTTGAATAATTTTTTATAGAATATTTATAATGATAGGAAAATACATAAATAGGAAATATTAAAAAATAAAACAAAACAACGGGGGGTTATTATGTAATTCGATTCGAAACGGAAATTGTTCGAATTCGATAACACTGTTTCTTCATTTGTCATTTTACTTACAGAAATTTACTTACAATGAAATTGTGTTGTAAGTTGAGCAGCAAGTACAAAAATTTTTATTGTATTAGTAAAAAAGTGTGAGTTTATTGAGTTATTTAGTTTTTCGAACTTAAATGTGTAAATGTTAAGTAACCCGACAGTTTCTGTTCTTATATTTAAAATTTTTTTTCGTAAATTTCACGAAACTTGTGTAAATTTCAGAATAATGTTGTAGAAAATGATAACAAAACAAAATTTGTTTATATATACTTCCAATTTTATAAAAATGTTTTATTTTCTCCCAAATTCAGTAAAATAAACGAGAAATATGGTACTATATACGAAAATAATTGTACTAAATAATTTTTGTAACTTTACAAAATTCGTAAAATTACAAAATCTGTTCTCCTGCACAAGCCACAAATATTTTCGTAAAATGAAAAAATTTTTATTTTTAAGCACGAGTGTAAGAAATCATTGATTTTTTAGATAACCTAATTAAATGATTTCTAGGAAGTCTTGTTAGTTGCGTGATGCTATTTTATTGGTCGGAGTTGGAGATACTCTCTTCGAGTTATGGTGAATTACACTGACATACCTCATGAAGATATTAGGTAGGATCATAAAAAAAATATGACGTAATGGAAAAAAACAATGATATAGTTTGTTTTAATATACTTAGATATGTTTAAAATTGGAATCAATTGTTGAAGGGAAAACAAAAACTAGTTCTTTTTGGGTTCAAATAAAACAGAGTATGACAGCTTTATTAATTTAATTAAAATTTCGAAAACCTAGAAAACACAAAAAACCCACCATACAACCAAATATTCATTCTAAAAGACGCCCACTTATTAATACTGTTTGGAAGAAATAAAATAAGATAAAATGATAATATGAATGCAAATTACAAAGTAAAATTTTAAAAGTTCAATGCATTTTTAAGTAAATACAGAAAATATTGCAAATAAATTATTATGTTAATTTAATATGTTTCATCTCTTCTCTTTTTTTTTTGTAGATATTACTGTACCCCGAAGAGGGCTGGGCACGTACTGCTTCATCGTCGTATTGGACCATAACACCCTGTTGGTGGCAACCCAATCGTTGTCGCATTGAGGAATACGCTGGCACTCAACGTCAGGTTACAAAAGCCAAAATGGTGGCACTTGAACAAAAAGGTTCTTTGCTAATAGTTGGTCATTTTCGCAGTAAAAGTTCATCATCTTCATCAGCAACCTCATCGTCGGCAGCATCCAATGCTGCAGCAGCTTCTACAGTCCCATCATCCATATCAAACGAGACATCGTCCTCTAGCACCACATTATGCTCACCATTGGCATCTTCAAAGGATAATGATGAATTTAAATTGTACTTGAGCTCGAACATTTCCATGGAAGACTATAATATGGGTTACTGTCTAACAGGCTTCGTTGAACGACGTTGTCAGCAAACGAATTCATTTCAAATGACACATTTTGCTGTTATTAAACGTCAATGGCCGTCCTTAGCGCAGAATAATAAAAGTACTAAAACAAACAGCAGCAGTAGCAGTAGTTGGGCGAGCGCTGGTGTTTGTGGTGGCAAAGCAGCTTCAAAATCAACGTAATTGTAGTATTTAAAGAGGGATTTTATTTACATATTTATTGGTTTTACTTAAGATTTACAATTTTCTCTTACTCCTATTTCTTTTTTTGCTCTAAATTTTTTATTGCTTTCTTTCTTCTCTTTTGTGGTTGCCAATTGAATCAAAAATATGCATTATACATAGCTCAAGGGAAGAAAAATAAAGCACTTACTACAACTAAAATAACCAAGGAGATAAATTTAAAAAGCATACTTTAAGGGCTAAAGTAGTAACGTAACTAGAAGCATAATTTGTAGAGTTGAACAAGATTTATATATATATATTTTTTGCTTATGCAGTTTTAAGTTTTTAATTGATTGTATACCTCAAAAAGCACAAAGAGAAGCAATAGCTTTGATTTTCTTTGAGGTTTGCTGCTGCTGAAAATTTTAAAGAAACCTAATCTAGAGATTATGCTTTTGCTTTATGAAGTGCGTAGAAGACAAATTTATTATAGAAATTTGTTTTATAAGCCCCTTATAAAGTATTACATTTTTTTAATAAGTCCACAGAACAAACTATAAGAAATTTTTTTACTTAACAAGCAAATAAAAGATGTACAGACATATTAACTTATTTGAAAAAGGTTTTTCATTTCATTTAGTTATTTTAAAATATGAGTTATTAATCAATTATATAATCAGTTTTAAATAATGCTTAATTTCTTTCAAACAATTTTGATTTTATTTTGGTAATTTTATATTAGATTGTAATAAATTAAAATTAGAATTTCAATTGGTTTATCAGTTTAAAGGTACTTAACCGCAATTTGGTATATATTTTAATTAACGAGTCTAGCACAACAAGATTATTATCTTCTAAATTAAAGTTCTGGTAATCAGAGGTTAATGTTTCAATTAAATTCAATATTTAAATACATAAATATATGAGTGTTGTTGTTTGATACGAAATAATATAATATATTATATATGTACAGTGGGGAGTTTTAATGAGTACATGTTAGTACTTACCATCATTAAAACTCCCCACTGTATATAGAACAAAAAAATTGGGTAAAGATAGTGTACAACTAAACATCAATGTATTTGATAAACGGTTGGTTGGCCGCAGCTGGAATGAAAGTGGCTTTTCGCTGATGCAATAAGGAAAAACTCATTAAGACATATTTTACTGTTTTGTACAAGAGCACTTTTAATTTTTCAAGTCGATTTTCAGAAATTTTTCACATTCGCACATTTACATTTATTTCTAAACAGAAATAAAATCGTGTATCCTTTTGTGTTAAATTATGTTTGGATACCAACAAATACATTTAATTTTTAATGTACTACATACAAAAATACTAAAACTTAATTAAGAATTGTATATATGTACATTAATTTTTGTTCCAATTGAAGGAAAAAAGTTATCACTTACGGCTAAAAGTAGGGAAGTAACCGATGCCGATACCGATTCCGATATATCGGCGATTCTTCTAATTTGCCGATATATCGATATCGGCGATATTTTACTGTCAATGCGACAATACTTCTTAAATTTTTTTAAAGCTGTTTTGAACAAACAATTAAATTTTCAACCCTTTTTTTACAACAACTAAGAGAAATAACATATTAAAAGCATAGTAGTCAAATGTTCTATCAATGCTTAATCATGTACGTATTTTGCTGAAAAATAATTTGTTTTTTGTTAATTTCAAAGTGAATTCAAATATCAATTTAAAATTTTAATAATCTCCCACACTCTATTTTAATTGTAATTTGAGTTCAATTTCAATATGCGTATGGGTATCGGTGATACTTCTTTTTTAGTATCGGTATCGGAGCGGCAAAACGGCGTATCATTACATGCCAGTAGTGTGTTTATGGGGGTTCAGGGACAATGTGCACTATAAAGATCAATGTACAATTGCATATCAAGCTAGGTGTGACCGTAGTGCTATATTTCTTCATGGTATTTTATGTGTATCAAGGTCTCCTATAAGGATTAATGTAAAATTGCACATCATGCTAGGTGTGGCCGTTGGGTTATTTGCTATTTTGTGTGTGTATCATAGTCCAATGTAAAAGTGCACATCATGCTAGGTATAGCCGTGGTGTTATTTTTTGTCACTACGATTATTTTTAATGGAAGATTACTTGAAATGAAAATTTTGCTGAGGCAAATTTCTTAAATATTTCATATCTTTATTTAATTTTTTCTATGTTCACTTACAAGTGATACATTTCTATTGGTTATTGTGTTTGTGTGCATTAGCAAATTGTATTATATTACGATGAAAATTTTGTGGAGGGGAATTTTTAAATATTTCGTATCGTTATTTTATCTTTTTCTATTTTATGCATTGGTTTGAATTTTTATTTTTTTTTGTTTAAAATAAAATTTTATGATCGTCTGTCTCCTTTGTCTATTTGGCTATTTTTATTACACATATTTTACTGCTTTTCCCAGGAAAAAAGATCAGTAATAACAACAAGGATAAAATTAGATTTTACTTTTATTCCGTCCCGCACTGCGGATTTTTACTTCAAAATCGTATGGAAGTCCGCACCGCAATAAAAAATCGTTACATTGTGTTCACACTCTAATTTGTAGGAATTTTTTTGACTCAATTTTTCTCTCTTTTGACGCTCTCTCTTTGCAAACTTTTTGAGTTAATAAACCCTTTCCAGTAACAATTGTTACAAATTCGTAATCATTTTCAGTAACTGAACAAACCTTTTATTAGAGTTCGTTTGGCGACCAGGTCACCTGATTTGTTTTTTGGGTATCATAATTTTTTTAAGGGTTTTGCCTTAATAAAAATAATGGCGGTCTTTTTTTGGAAACATTTTCACTCCTTGGGGTAGTTCAACCCACATAAAAACGCGGATTTTGAGCTCATTTTTCTGCAGAGCAAAAACCCTTCCACACTTAAAAAAGTTCCAAAAACCCACAACAGGGGGCGCAAATCTTATTTGAAAATATTTTTTTTAGTTTTTTTCAACATGCACGATAAAAATGCATTTTAAGCTTAGCGAAACGGTATAAATATTTTATTTTAGGCTTAAAATGCCTTTTTATTGTGCATGTTTAAAAAAACCTAAAAAAAATTTTTAAATGAGATTTGCGCCCCCCGCTGTGGGTTTTTGGAACTTTTTTAAGGGTTCAAAAACATACATTGTATTAATTTTTTCTGCAGAATCGACTGGTGAAATCAGATTTGAACCACCCCAAGGAGTGAAAATTTTTTTTGCCCAAAAACCTTAAAAAAATTATGATATCCGCAAATAAAATTTTTAAAATTTACTCTAATATTTATATCATGACTTCTTCTAGACAGAATAAAGCTACAAACATAAATTTTAACATCTTTTCAAGGGACTCGACAACACAATCGAATTGAAGGATTTGATAGTCTACATGAAAAATCATAATCTTTTAATATTTCTTCAACCAACTCGACAACTGCCAAACTAATCAATTGACAGAGCCATACACGCTTTCATTTGGACCATAACCGACTCAATTGAAAATTGAATTGAATCGTGTATGGGAAAAAAATAATAATTGAAAAATCTACTCTATGGCTTATATCAGTTAAAATTTAAATATTTAAATTACTTCTACTGTTAGAATTTGTGTTAGTAAAAAAACAGAGTGTCTTTTTGCCAAAGACTTTAATATATGTTTACTTTTTATAAAGAAAACAATGAAATTTTCGCTATTCCGTAAAATTTAAAATCAGGCTATCCTGTATTAACGTGGTGTATTCCTCTGTAATTTTCGATGAGCTCTACTCTCAGTTCGTTGATTGCACTTAGCAGTGGAGCAAAAATAGAGAGAGAGAGAGAGGTGTTGCAAATTACATTTTTAATATGCTAAGCTATTATAAAACGTTTTTCATGTGAAAACTCTTTGAAATTGTGGGACAGTTTTTGTAATTTATTACTGTGATACTGCAGATTAAAAAATATAATAATATTCTTTAACTTATTTTTTAACTTTATTAAGTTTAAAAAATTTCTAAACCATTAATGGCTCATTTACAACTTTGAGCAGTTCTAGCAAATTTCAATTCAAATCTTAATGGCAATCTTAAAGTCTTAGAACATGTTTCACACATACAAGTAAAATTTTTCTTACAAACAACAAAATAGTTTTCATAGTAAAAATTTTTTACTGAAAAAAACTTATAAATGTTGAATGGACGCTCTTTTTATAATGCTGTTGGCTGAAGTTGTTAAGGCGTTATCTACAAATCTGATTAAAATGAAGAGTCTAAGTTTAATACTGTGAGCGGTTGTCAAAAAAGTAAAATAATCATACATTAAATTTTTTGTGCTCACTTCAAAACATTAACGAAGGTGTAATCAATGACTTAATTTCATATGCACAATGGCATTATTTAATTTTTAGAATGAAAAGGTTTCACGAAAAAAAATGCTTTACATGAAACTTAATGAAAATTTTTCACTAATGCAATAAAATCCGACGTTAGCTCGTTATTAATGACGGAATTCATTGTTTTAATGCAAAATTTATAGCTGGCATGAACATTCTTCATTAATACAATGAAATCCTACGTTAGCTCGTAATTAATGATAGAATTCATGGTTTTAATGCAAACGTTCATAGCTGGCATGAAGATCTTCCTTTCAGTTGAGATACTAATTTCATTCGAATCAAAGAAATTGTTATAATTCTTCTTTGTTCATCATATTTTTTTTAACTTTTACTTCATGGAAATGTTTATATGTTTGCTTTATTTCATGATAATAAAAATTTATTTAACAAAATAAAAAATTATTGGAATACTCGAATGAAATTTTATTCGATTTTGTACATCATAAGTGGTTGTTGAACACGGTGATGTTACCAGTATTTATTATCAAATTACAAAATAATTAAAGTACTTTTGCATTTAATTTCTTAAAAAAGTAATGTTAGCCTTAAATTGCGTGGCAACTACTATGAACCTTAAGGCTAAATTAAAAAATTTTCCACATACAGGCGTTAAACACTCACGTTTTTGTATACCTCTCTTTGTACTTTGCTTTCGAGAATTACAAAATAAAGCGAAAACAGCGTGTAAGTTGAAATATGTAACAAATAATGGAAGACATTTAAAATGACAAAACGTTTAAATAAAACAAGTTCAGGGCTTAAACTTATTATTGTTAGTATCATTAAAGTTACAGAGCGATACGAACCTTAGCCTAATTGAATCACAAAGAAAACTTATTTTTCTTTTAATTTCTTACGACACAGTCCAGTCCTCATTTGAATAAAAAATATTGTGCTACATAAGTTTAAAATAAATTAAGTGTCACATGTCTTTGAAAAAGCATTAAATAATTGCAAAATATACATAATTCAAACAAGTAAGAGTGCTATATTCAGCTGTGCCGAATCTTATATACCCTTTACCAAAGTGCGTTTATGTAGTATAATATAAGCAGAGATATGTAGGTACATATTAATTTTGTGAAAAAATTCATACTTTTTGTGCAATTTTTAGGTTTTAGGCATTATGTTTAATTTGGTGCTTTTTTTTTGGCGATTTTTTTTTCATATAAACATTTTTTATGGTTTTGGCGTTTTTTTCGGTTTTTGGCGTTTTTTTTAATTTTGGCGATTTTTTTTCGTTTTGGCGATTTTTTTGATTTTGCCGATTTTTTTCATATAAGCGATGTTTTTTAATTTTTGGCGATTTTTTTTTGTTTTGGCGATTTTTTCAGTTTGGCGTTTTTTTAATTTTGACGATTTATTTTCGTTTTGGCAATTTTTTTGATTTTGGTGATTTTTTTTATTTAGGCGATTTTTTTTAATTTTTGGCGATTTTTGTTCATATAACCATGTTTTTTTGTTTTGGCGATTTTTGCAGGTTTTTGCGTTTTTTTTTTGTCATTGTGGAAGTTTATTTTTAATTTTGACACGTTTTTCTCGTTTTGGTGATTTTTTTCGGTTTTTGGCTTTTTTTTTAATTTTACCGTTTTTTCTCATATAATCGATTTTTTTAATTTTTGGCGATTTTTTTTCATATAGGCAATTTTTTTTTGTTTTGGCGATTTTTTTCAGAGTTTGGCGTTTTTTTAATTTTGGCGATTTATTTTCGTTTTGGCGATTTTTTTGATTTTGGCGATTTTTTTCATTTAAGCGATTTTTGCGCTTTTTTTTCATTGTGGGAACTTTGTTTAGTTTTGACACGTTTTTCTCGTTTTGGCGATTTTTTTCGGTTTTTGGCGTTTTTCTTAATTTTAGGTATTTTTTTCATTTTGGCGATTTTTTTTCGTTTTGGCGATTTTTTTTTAATTTTTGGCGATTTTATAATTTTCGGATTTTTTAGTTTTACCGTTTTTGAAAATTTCAAGAGTTTAACTCTTACAGTTTCCAAGATTTGTCAAATTTACATAGTCAAAATTGCATTAACTGATGGACCACCCTTTAATTTAAATTTTATTAATTTTAGTGTTAGTTGTTGTAGCCTATATAAAAATACACTAATTTTACAAATTTCAAGTGTCAATATACATATGTACACACATACATACAATTGTAAGTATATTACATGGGCTTTTGAAAGTTTTCGTCACTCGTTTTGGGCCACCCTTTAAAATTTAAATTTTATATATTTGTTATTGTAGCGACCAAAGTTCTACATACTCTGTCCAAATTTCAGACCCATAGCTGTTACCGTTCCTGAGAAAATAGCCTTCTTCCTAAAACATGAAATATGTTTAATTATTAGGAAAAAAGTTAAAGTTTTCCAACCCTGGAAACGTTTTTTTATTTTGTTAAGTTTTAAATTTTTTTTTTAACTATAAATACCAATTTTATTCATACCGAAGTATAAAATAAGTTAATTTAATAAAAAAAGTAATAAAAACTTGTTTGCGGTAGTTATTTTCTATGGGAAAATAGAGTTTGAGTTTTCCAGCTCTGAAACCATCTGCCCGATTTTGCTGATTTTCAATAGCAAAATTTTTCGGAAAATTTCTGACACACCAGTCCTAGAACGAAGTCTCTAGCTGTTCTGGGAGCTTGGGAAAACCGTACAGACAGACGGACAGGCGGACAGACGGACATCGCTTGTTCGTCTTCCCTATGCATAAGGATCCAGAATATATATACTTTATGTGTCGCTTATTAATATTGTAGAAATTACAAACGGAATGACAAACCTATATATACCCTTTTACCATTTTTTGGTAAAGGGTATAATAAATACTTTCAAGTTTGTGATATATCAAGGTTGTATCTCATATATATACATATGTACATATAAACGCATGTAAAAGTATTTGTGTTTGTCAAAGCACATCTTAAGGCATAATAGATATTTATTGCTAACTCAGTATTTATTTCCAATATATTGTGTTAGTCTCTTGCAAGTGTTTTAATTTTTTAATTAAGCTTGAGTGTATATTTACTAAAAAAAATTAAAATAATATGTGTAAATAAACTGTACAAAGTATAAAAATTGTACCGCCTGAGGCTAGACAGTAAAATTTTAACTATATCAAGAGAATTAAAACATAATACAGTAGAATCTCAAGTGAAGAGAAATTTTTAAGAATTAATGGGGTTTTCGATTTAAACGAACTTTTGTTTAGCGGGTTTCACATAAGAATATAGGAATTAACGAGGTGTTAATATTCATGTTATACTTGACATTATGTGTTTTTAATTCAAATAACAAACTGACCACAAAAACAAACTAAAATAAAAACCCATAAAAAAGTTATTTTCCACTACGACAATTTTAAGATGTATAAACGTATGTACATTAGACCACCCAATGTGCTCACGTGTGCAAAAATTACACCGTCAGCGTGTAAACCGGCCATGCGTATTTCACTTTTCATAAAAAAAACTATAAACACTATTAGTCCCATAACTTTCAAATGCGTTTGTCGGAAAAATTGTATATAACTATTTCTGTGCAGAATATATAGACACACATTCTGAAAATAACTTTGCCCTAACTATGGCCTATCGTACTCCTTTAATGAGATAAAACTAAGTTTTTTGGGAAACTTTTTTCAACAGCTCTCGATAAAAATTGGAAAGCTATAATTATAATCCGTTTTCATTATTTAGTAAGGTAAGATTTCGAGATTTGTATTTGAAACAAATATATGTATATCATTTAATAATAAAAGGTTCAAGACATTATATACCAGTTTATTATAGGCTTTGTTATGTATATGGAAATTGTCCTACTGCTCGTGATCAACAAAACTAGACACAAATAAAAAATCTGCGTACAAACTTGCACATATTATGTACATTCACGAGCAAATCACCCATGACCAGTAGCAAAACTTATTGCTTGAGCGTTACTTATCTCTGAAAGTTAAACATTCCAAATTGCATTCGACTATCAAGTACTCCAAATAGTCCCAAATGAGAATGCTTCAGAAATTCTTCTAAAGCTTAGAAATAGTTTCTCGTTTACCAATACATAAGCAGACAAGAATGATAAAATAAGGAGTACGCCATCGCGCAAGAATAAAGAAACATTTCTCCGCATGATGGAACTCTAACTTCACTCAACCTGTGCTCTCATTGGCTAGTAAAATTTAAGCTCCAAACACTTAGACGACAGCAGACTTCACAACTTCAAATGAAGTTGGCTTCAAATGCTGCCGTGTAGTCAGCTACATAATTATTTTGAAGGCAGCAGCAACACTATATATATATTTTACATAACATATTTTACATAAATAAAATTAAAGTTACTGACTCAAAACGTACTAATATCACGTAAAAATGTAAAAACACATCAATTTATTTCATAATTTTAATTTTGTAATGTTATTTTCTTTTAAATATTACGAAAAATTTTAAGCTCTTATTTCTTCCAATTTATATTTATAGTGGCAGCACTGCATTTGCTCTTTGCTGCTCACGAAAATAGAAATTAGTCTAAGTTGGCAGCAGCAGCAAATGCTGTTGTGTAGTCGTGCTGCTGTGATGTCGTCAAAATAATTGTTTTCATTTAAACACATGTATTTTATTTTTGACACTTTGCTGTCTGCTGCGTGCTGTCGTCTAAGTGTTTAGAGCTTTAGATGTAGAACTATTGCGCACACAAACACTCACATATAATCTATGCTCTTTTTCTTCTGTCTTCACTTTATTTTGTTCTTATTTTTCTTAAGCTATGTACAGGCGATTGTCAGATCTTACAATATTCTCAGATCTGTCAATGTGCTGGCAATCGAAAATTGCCAGTACAATATTCCTTGTCAGTGCACACGATTGTAAGAAAATCATACAATTTATTGCCAGACGGTTGTATGGCAAAAAATTCATCTGACAAAATCGTCAGTCGAAAAATTGTCAGTTCACACGGTTTTCATATGCACAAATTGTCAGATCTGTTTTCATGCGTTGCCTGACTCAAAGCATTTTTTTGAAATTGTTAAATATCAGTCGTTTGTATTTGAGTTAAATGTAAAAAGTGAATGTATAAATTATTATGGACCATAAAGAAGCAATTGCAATGATTTTGTGTGCATATATTTTATTATAAATGTTTTATTTAAAATCAAGCGTGTGCAGTGTTGCCCATAGAAATAATTCTCTTAAAATGATGCCATTGTCAGATGCATAAACTTTGCACATCTGACAATATTAAAACGTCTGACAAATATCTGGCAATAATTTCACAGTGTGTCAGCTGCTAATCCTTCAATGGACTGACAATGCTTTTTCTGGCAACGACGCCTGACAAAATTTGTCAGTTCACACGGTTGTAAGAAATTTTGAGCACATTTTACTGGCAATATTGTAAGATCTGACAACCGTCTGTACATAGATTTAGTTTTGCAGCTTTTATACAACATTTAATTTTTTTTGGAAATCTCTCTGAATATATTAATTACTGGGCTGCCAACTACAAGAAAATACATAAATTTTTTGCAAGAAAATTATAAATCTCACATGTGAAACAGACTTGGTAACTTTTGCGTGGGGACTACTACGTCATCAAACGGTAAATCATGTGCAAAGCGTAATCCTTATTTTATCATTCTTGTAAGTAGGGCCGACTTCCTAAACGCAAGTTGCAATTCACAATTTAATAAAATGCGTGTGCAATGCTAAGCATGTATTAAGAGCAAACTTGAGCTGCGTAGACATTTTTTGCATTTTATCGGCATTTAGGAACGTCGCTATGCAACTCATACATATGTTTGCCTACAAAATAAAAATGATGCACGATTTTGACAACTGATACTCATTAAAATGAGTTGCCAAACGATTAGGAACATTGGACATTGCCAGAAAGTTTACATATGCGTTTACGAAGTGTATGCATTGTAAATATGAATTGCAACTTGCGTTTAGGAAGTCAGCCTAGATACCTTACAGACTTAAACATGCTACAAGACAAGCTTCTAAGCTGCTGGAGTGTCGTGCTTTTCAGATCATTCCCAGTGATAACATCATATAGATATTTCTTTAAACTCCTCCATATCCATCTGTTGGCAGTGTCAGCTTAAAGATTCGACTTTTAGTTGTGGGATATCTTTCGAGAGTGAAGGCAATGTGTGTTATCAAAGTGATGAGCTGTTGAATATTGACAGAAGTTCTTTTAATCTGAAATGGAACCCGCTTTAATTTTAGATAAATATGTATATATTATTCTTGCCCTTGTTCAGATCAGACTAATCTCATAAATTTTGATAGCATGGACCTTAGGGATGAGTCTGTATTTACTAACTAAGCTAGTAAGGAGTTATAAGTGCAGTGAAATTAGGACTCATGAGTTGTTGGTTTTATGAATGAACTATATAACTATATAAGCCACGATAAATTCCACGTGGAGTCACCCACATATGTATCTATTCATAATACAATTTTAAATCAGAACTGCAGAACAAATTAAGTTAATCTCTTGAATAATTTTCATTACATATGTACATATATCTTAAAAAGCAAACAACGAACTTACATTAATTTTGAAAATGTTCAATAAAACTTTAAACGTTCTCATATCACAGTGCTAATATTCCGTTTTATAAAAAAAACTAAAAATACAAAATTTTTGAGCTTTTAATTTAATTAAGTTGAAAAAAATTATTTTCCCAAATTGCCAAATTTTGTTATAAAAATTTTCTTTAAACATAAAAAAAACAAATTCTTTCAACAAAACTGTCTTTCATACGAAAAATCGACAACAAAAGCAAAATAAATCCTTGCATCAACTTCAGCAGCAAAGAACAAAAATAATAATAATATGTAGTAGAAAAAAATTTGCAACAAATTGCAGCTTTAAGCTTAATAAACTTATGCTCACTTAAGCATGTGATTGTGTTTTTTATTCCATCTTTTCTACACTCACAATTATACGACAAAATATATACATCCATATACATACATATATACTTACACATCGATGTACGTGCATGTGAAATTGTGTGTTATTACAGCATAAGCACTTTAATTTTTTATTGTAGAAATATTGAGAAATTGTTATGTGGGCATGTGTAAATGTTATGAAACTTAATAGAGTTTTATTTCCCAGAATTTACTATGTCTGTTTTTGTTCTTTCTTATTTCTTTGTTTTTCAATATTAAAATTTAGGAAAAATGTTATTAGATATTTTTGTTTCAATGTGACCAGTTTTTCTCGTTATTTCTATTAAAGGTACTATATTAAGTTTTTTATATATGAGTGTATTTATTGGAAGTTTTGCTTTAAAGGTATTTATTTTCGTCTTTTAAATATCTCAAAATTGTTAAAAATAACTTTATTAATTACAGAGCTTAGTAGTTTTCACAAGACTAAGATTGCGCCACATAAAACGTGTATAAAATTGATTATATATATATATATATATATATATATATATATATATACATATATGTGTATGATATATATATATATATATATATATATATATGTATATATATTTGATTAAAATGTATTCAAAATATCATATAATATATTGGCTAGTAATTTAAGAATTTGTTTGATTGAAGCCATTTCTTACTACGTCCAAGCAGGAGATCCTAAAATTTTATGTTAGGTTTCGCCCAGCTTTAAATTTTTTTATTCTTATTAATATTTCTAAGTAGTTTAAAACTCAATTCAGTAAAAGTCTTGTATCTAATTTTCAGTGGTAACTAATAAGTGTTTCTGTTCCACAATATTCATTGCAAATTTCACTTAGGCACTTTTTTGGTTTTGACAATTTTTTTCTTGTTTTTTCGGTTTTTGGCGTTTTTTTCTTTTGGCGATTTTTTTTCATTTCGGCGATTTTTTTCATGTAAAAATTTTTTTTTAGATTTAGCGCCTTTTTTCGATTTAACGATTTTTTCGGTTTTTGGCGTTTTTATTCAATTTGGCGATTTTTTTATTTGCGCGATGTTTTCGAATTATGCGATTTATTTTAGTGTTAAGCTGGATTCACCCATTGTTTCCGAACAAAATTTTTGTCCGGACAAATTTTTTTTCCATAGCTCTTACGGTTCCTGACAAAATAGCCTGTGACGGACAGACTGACCTGAGTCACGAAAACAATAGGGTTCCTTTGGTGCACGGAACCCTAAAAACTTGCAGTGTTTTATGTGTTAAAAAAATAAATATATTTCATTTGCTAGTTGTCAAAATAATAAAGTAATTTTTTCTAATTATTGTATGTATATATTTATGTACATCCGTATTCATAAAAATTAAAAAGTGTATTTGAACCTCATTCTAGGAAAATTTTGAATGAAAAATTTTAAATCTAATAATTTTAATTTTAATAATAAATTTAATAATAATTTTAGATTTTATGAATATTAGGGTCATAACATGTTAAAGTTTTCATTTCAATTTGAGGGTTAATAATCTTATATATCTTATCGTCCACCAGTATTAGTGATATAAATATGGTTTAAACGATATGTTTGTGTGGGTGTGCACAATAAATTGTTTTTTTAGATTTCTTGGCACAAAAGTAGTAAAAAACGATTTAACGATTTGTGCGTGTGCACATGTGCTTATAACAAATAAAACCATACTAGGTGTCAAATGGTATAATACCATCGTAAGCAATAATGATAGATAGTCCACATAATAATAAAATAAAACACCTGGTAAGTCCAGCTGAAAACTATCTATGTATATCTAGCGCACTTGCATTTACTTAACAAATAACTTTTTGCGTTAATTTAAAATAACAAAATTAATAATTTCATTGTCCTTACACAAATTTATTGAAAATAAATAAATAAAATTGAAAAGATAAGTTTTGTCGCTTCTGAAAAATTAAAAGAAAGTATTTAGCATAATTGCTGACTAAGGCAACGATATATAAGAACTCTTCAAATATGTTTACATACGTACAGCCTTATTTATAAAAAATATTAAGGCTTTATAAATAATGCTTATGAAATTTAAAATAATAATAATCTCTAATGCTCAAATATTGTTTTCTTTTTTGCATACCTACGAACGCAATGTAACATTATTATGATTATTATGTTTGAATAAAATCGAAGATTTTTTCGCAAATTTAATTTTGTTAATTTGCTGAGTGAATTTGTAAGGCGATTGTTACCTTGCAAATATTTGACAAACTTATCAAAATTTGCTCTGCAAAAATATAATTTACAGTTTTTGTGGAACGAAACAGCATAATTATTTACAAAGTCTTTGCAAATAACACTTTTCAATATTAACTTTTTATTTTGCTGAAAAGAACGGAAATTGCAAAAGAACGTAATAATTGCAAAGACTTTGCAAATTACACTTATCAATTTCAACTTATCACTTATAAAATTTTATATTTCCGAGGAACAAAAAGTTTTGCAAACTGTCGAAAAATTTGATTAGTGCACAGTGAAAAGTTAACAATTTGTTTCGTGGAATATGGCCCTGGTTTTAACGTTAAAACCATAAACAGCTGATTTAACATTCACACTGCAAGTTTGTTAAATTCCGGTTTTAACGCACAGACTGTCTAATAACTTTGCTCAAAATAAAATAAATCTCCTGTAGAAATGCGTGTGTTTGTTGTTGCTTTTTATAATACTTATATCACGCCCTGTACAAGTGTTGTTTTTGATTGTATGAAAAGCTCAGAAATTTTACAAAGTGTTGTAAAATTTTATATTTTGTGAATACATAAGGGTTTTGATGAGAATGTTCAAAAGTTTCGTAATGTAACGGGCCACGGTTACTCCGGTTTGAAGCTGGGGTATGCTCACCGTGCCCAGGGTTCACTCCAAAATTGTGAAATCAAACACGTTTTAATTTCTTTTACTTTTTTATTTATTTATCTACAAGTTTCTAACTTTTGCTCAGCTATGGCAACTGGTGACCAAGGCGATGCCCTACGCTACAATCTGCTAGCTCCTCCACTTCCGGATAAGAACCCGTCGACTACTCACTCCGCTGACAAGCTGGAGACCTAGTATTCCGGGTGAAAACCTCCGGGAATTCCTACCACCTGACGCCTCAAGAATTATTTATGAGTTATGAAGGAAGTTGGATGAAAATCCCTCTTGCCTGTGTACACAAAGAAAAAAAACTGTTGCACTTGGTCACTTGTTACCACTTACCACTTGTCGTTGTCACCACTCTGAATCACACTGCGTAAGAGAGCCTCCTTCGTTATGTTGTCTCCTTTTATACTTTTCTGCCCGCTACACTTTTGTTGCTTTGTCGCTTTTGCTTCTCTGATGAGTTCGATCCACTACATCTCTCTTTTAACATGTTTGATGTCTGGCACAATGGTGTTTATTTGTCGCTTAGCAGTTTTCTCCTCTCTGATGCTCGACCACAATCTTCTCTTCTCACATGTTCGATGTCTGACACGATGGCGTTATTTGTCGCTTAGTAGAATTTCGTGTGTATATGTATGTAATTTGTCGTAGTTGTAGTTTTGCTTTGAGTTTAACCCTTTTGTTTCACTTTTATAGAACTGACCCATTGCTTCGCGATTAAAGTACATATACGTATTTGGAATTTGGCAGATATAAATCTGCCACCCCTTTGTAAGAATTTAAATCCAGTTTGGCTTTGTGTGGCCAAAATTATATAAATTTTGGGTCCTCACAAACTGTGCAATTGTGCATTTTTACACTCTTATAAATAAAATGTCAAAAATTTTATAGAAATTTATTTACACAAGCCTTAGCAGGTTTGCCCAATAATTTTCACTCGTAAACTTAAGCTGTGCAATTGTGCATTTTATAAACAACAACTTCTTGCTCTTTTAGCTTGCTTTAAGAATTTTTAGACACACTCACACATATTTATTTTTTTTTTTTAAATAAATAAATATTTTTTTATATTTATTAAATGAAATTTTTGGCGTTTGCTTCAAATTTACATAATTTCAAAAGGGGTTTCATGAAATATGTCTCGCAAGTTTGCCTAATTGCACAAATGGCAATTTTATCAGTTCTGATGAAAACCCTTAATATTTTAAAATTATGCAACTATTTATACTAAGAAAAGAAGTTCTTGGAAATCAAGCTATTGTATATAAAAAATGCACAAATACATTACAAAATAACACTTTTTTTATCGGCGGATCGATGTCAGTCATATCGTCTATTTTCACTTTCCAATTTTTTAATTATTATTGCGGCTGCATCCATTTTTAAGTTGAAAATGTTTCAATTGGTATCTATTCTTATTCAATGGCATAAACATTACTAGCTGCTTCCGGTCATTTTAACTTGGATGTACTGAATTTAGCACAGCGAAAACAAGGTTAAATTTCAAACACCAATTCCAACTTAAAACCACTTCCAAAATGATTTTAAGTTAGTTTTAATATAAACAACTTGTATGGTAAAACCTGATTTTAACATTTGGTTTTAATGTTAAAACTAACTTTAATTAAAACCATGTCAGTGTGAAAACACTTTAAGGTTATGCTATGCATTTGGCATGCAATATATCGTAATGTAGTTCAATTCATTTTCTTGTTACTCATACGTATCGGATTTTATGTTATAAATTGTTTATCTGCATAAGGCTGAGTTTACATCTGGCATTTCTTGTGTGTCATTTGCACAAAAAAACGTAACCAACTAATTACTAATGAAAAACTGATTGATTCAGACATGTATTTATTGATTTAAATAGTTTGCAATCATTTTTTAATTCTATAAAATTGTCTACTAATTATGTATTAAAATGTTTAATTTAATAAATACATTTCTGAATCAAACAGTTTTTCATTAGTAATTAGTCGGTTACGCTTTTTTTACGCTTGTGTCGCATTTTGCACACAGATGTAAACCCGGCCTAAGCCGAACGTATACGTAATATTACGTACATATGTAAATCAGATTGAGAGAAATGTGCCATAGAACAGTACGTTTTTCCATCAGCAAGAGAGAGTCCACGTTTTTAGGTACTTGTGTAGCTATTATAGATTTATGAGCGTGGAAAATCGAACTGACTTTTTGTTTGGCAAACATTTGGCTACAGACAAATCTGCTTATAACGACCAATTTATATGTGGCTCATCCATTATTCAAACAAATTCGTTGTATCGCGAAGTTTTTTAAACATTTTACTTTTCAAATTTTTTTTGCCTTAGGTTTTCTTTTAGTTTTCTTGTCGTTCTTATTTTGAAACTTTTATTGTATAAAAATATCTAGTTTTAATGTTTTCTTTGATGGTATAACATCAATCTTGCTTTAAAATTTCCCAATATGATGTGGTGAAATTTTTAAATTATTTATTATGAGGTTTTCTTGTATGTATTTGTTTCCAAGTTAAATTTTCTTTCCTTTCGATATATTTTCTCAAAAGCTTAACTCGCCGTCCACACGAGCAATAGTCTTGGCAGTTATTGCCTTGGAGGTTATCAAATTCGATTGGTGACACAAGATATTAGCATGTAGACTGTATGAATATGTGTCAAAGTGAAATAATTGAAAGAAATGCTTTAATTAAATAAAATAAATACAATTTCAATTTACAATCACCTTACTTTCGTACTTAGGTATGTCTATCCATACAAATACAACAATATTTGAATATACATACGTGTTTTCTATATTCATTGTTGAACACAAGCAATTTATCGTCATCATTCTGCCGACGTTATTGTTTGTGTTAATATACAACAAATTGCTGGTGTGGTCGTAGTGTTAAACTTCACTCTTGTTAAATTATTTAATTTTAAATTAATTTTATTTGACAGCATATTAGAAAGTAAAAAATGATTTTTCATTATAAAATTATTCACTATTTAAGGGCCACTCAGACTATTATACTTGTATAAAGACTTTCATCACACTTTACGGAAAAGAAATCTAAATACATTTGTTTCGACTGTCAATAAATCTAACGTAAAGTGTAATTTTATGTTCACACCATCACACCTGATATTACATTAAAAGCACAAGTATAAAGCAAACAGCTGTGAGGATTAACATGCCTACATTAATCGTTGACTTCCGGCGGCAGAGCAGTTAAATGCACGCTGGGGTCGTGCCGGCCTTTGAAAATAGACGGCGTTTAAAATAGTTGATTTAAATAAGATAAAGCAAAAGAAAATAGGATAATTTCGTTAACTTTCAGAAATAGCTTACAAGAAAAGCAATTCAATACGACCCAGTGAAAAGAAATGGAAGTCATTCTAGCGGAAGTACATTTTCATTGCTTCCAAAAAATCGATATTTTTAATTTGCCGAGAGTGAGCAAAAAACCATGTAGAAGCTTATTTTAGTCACACAAAACCTTGTAACTCCTCCATAGTGTTAGAAAATACTCACCAGAATTTAAAAAAAATTATTTTTTTAAAGAAATTTATGAACTATTTTTAGTCTAAAATTTAAAAGTTATTTGCTTAAATTTACATGTAAACACTGTTTCGGGCTTAAATTCGTATAAAAAGAAACGAATTGTTAAAAAAGGCAACTATTTACCCTTTTTCCTAGATGAAAATATCATCATAGAACACAAAAAAGGGAATTTTTCTTAATATCGCTTCCAATTCAGTGACCAGGCATCGAAAAAGAGAACTTCTTGAAATGACAACCCTATGTAAAAATCATTAGATCGGATCGAAATTTGCACTACTTCCGCATCGTAAACTCTACATTTTCATGACTTTTTGGAGTCTCTTTTTTTACTGGGGATAAGCATATTCAATATTTATAACAGTTTAAATGACGGCACGGCAACGGCGTCGAAACAGACGACTTGTTAGTTTGGATTTATTAATAATGCAACTCTGGTCAGATTAAAAGTATTATCGTTTAGAAAATTTTCATAAAATGGTTAAGTATTATGGGATGTCAAATTTTTATCGTATTATTTACCATTCGTTAAGACATTTTGCATTCACAATATCGCACTTGCACGTATTATTTGAATTTTTGACATGTATTAATACAAAGTATAATAGTCTGAGTGGCCCTTTAACGATATGGAATTCTTAAACTCAGAACATATTTCTAGAGATATTCAGCGCCACTTCACAATTTTTAAAAACATTCGTTGTGTCTTATTAGAGGGCCATGATACAGAAATATATTTTTTTGAGTCTGGCGCAAACTTGGGTCTTACGTGTATGCAAGGATTCAAAACAAATTAATGAGCCATACCTGGAAGTAGTAAGAAATTTCATTTCATTTCGATTTCAGACTCAATATTTGGAAACGCGTTTGAAGTTCTGAAAGTAGAAGTGAGGTACGTTTGCAAACACACAAAAAATTGCTAGCTAACCACGGTGTGATAGTAAAAATTTGGGAACTTATTTTGTAAAACGCAAAGCAAACAAATTTTTTATGTATTTTGTTTTTGTAATTTATATTTTTTCCAAGTAAAATTTGCAAACGTTTGGCATTGCAATTTACAAAATTATGCCCTTCGTTTTTCATTTCATTAATTGTAATGTGTATATTCTCACGATTTTGTCAGATGAACATACAAGAGTCTGGCAATAAATTATAAGATTTTCTGACTACCGTGTAAACTGACAAGCATAGTTGCCAGATGAAATAGGTGTGAATTTGTCAAATTTTTTACGAAAAATCGTCAAAATAATTATCCGGAAACGTCCAAAATTCGTCAAAAATAAAAAAAAAACACTTTTATCACATAAAGTCATAGTTTTTGTATAAAATAAGCTAAACTCTTTAAAAAAAAAAAGAATCAATTGTTAAAAAAAATAATTACATATTTTACTTTGGTTTTGTTTAAGTTAACTTGACTAAATACTCTTTTTACTTTTGCTGAACATTACGGTAAGATTAAAATTTTTTTATCGGAAATAGTTTCTTAATTGGTCTTAATTAAGTTCAGTATTTTAAATTCTCACTGGATGAAATATTTTTATTAATTTATGTGATTTTCTAAAGAAGAGAAGAAAAATTAAACTAGACTTTATTAGCTGGGGGAATGTTTTTTGATAAAATTAATTATGGTGGGAAATAAAAAACTAGTACTTTTTCGTTTCGGGAATATTTTCCACAAATCAAAAAGTTTTAAGTATGTATCATGAAAAACTTTTTTAAATTTTAACTAATAACTTTAATTGCCTGAATTTAGATTCAATTTCCTGTCTTTTACACTCTTTAACATTGTGAGAAAACTCTTTTAGAATATCGTAATAATAATAATATTAGTTAATAATATTTAAGGGATCAATTAGACTTACTTTATCTTCGAAGTCAAATCTTAATAAAAATTATATATATAAAAAATTTTAATGATTTCATATTTTTCAATTTGATTAACCTTAACATCAGCAAATACAAATATTCTTAAATAAATTTAAACAATGTCTGAACAATTATTTTTATCTTTATAATTCCCCAAATAAAAATTATCACACTCAAGCAAATCTGTTTTTAAAAATTTACTCATAACTTTTTTAAATAGTTTTTTAATTTGACCGTATAAATTTTGTATTTCTGTTGTTTCGGTTGATAAATTCTGTACAATAACAGGCTTAAAAATCATTTATTTCCAAAATTATTAATACAAAAATTAAAATTTATTGCCTTTTACTATTCAGTTTTATTGTATATTCTTTTAAAAGCTGACAAGTTCTTGGTCAACCTCAAAATTGTTTTAAGTTTGTAATAAATAAATTGAGTAAGTTTATAATTATTTTAAAATCGTCAAATTGAAGGCAAAAATCGTCCAGTCGTCAAAATGCTATTTTTGCAACCCGAAATCGTCAAAATTACGATAAATCGTCAAGTATGCCAACCGTGTGAACTGACAAGAAATATTGTACTGGCAATTTTCGATTGCCAGTACATTGTCAGCACACTGTCATAGCTTAAGTGTGTTTGGGATGAGTCGAACTGGCAATCTCTTGATTAATAAACTAACGCACTTACTTACCACTTAGCTAAAGAGCAAATCATAATTGGTTAAGCAAATAATGAATACACGCAAAACATGATTTCTTTTATTTCTTCTAATCTAAAAATAACTTTTTTGAATAAAAAAAACCAGCCACACGACGTTTTTTGGCTTCTTGTCCGAATTAACACGTTTATAACACGAGCAATAAAAAAACAACAACATCAGCACATGACCACGTTGAAGGCCCAACTATAATAGGAATAAGCGAACTTAAGCAACTTTGCGGTTACATAAAAAACGTATGTGGCAAACTATAATGTACTTATGGAACTTTTCGTCAAGTTTCGTCAAATGTCATTTGCTTAAGTTAAGTGCCAAACTGAACGCACATTCCGTACGGAAAACACTGTTTTTGCATTTTTTTTAAACTCAATTAAACAGCAGCAGAAAATATTGATTGATTTTAAATATTTTTTTATTGTTTCTTATTTTAAACTCAGAAAAAAGCAAAAATTTTATTTTCATTCTTTGTTTTACAATACACATATACACACATACACTTGAGATTATTTATATATGTTCACTGTTGTACTTTTTGGTAGGCAAAACAAATAAAACAGGTAATAAAGTGGTGGCTATATTTACACGTGAATTTTTAATAGATTAGGACATTCCAACAAGTTAATTTGATTGAATTGCATTCATTTAGTAGTTATAAGAAACAAAATTACTAAAAAAATTTGAACAATACCTATATGTGCAGCTGTGGCTAAAGAATACTTAAGTGCATGTAAGTACATTGTGGACACCTAAAAGTCACATCTGAATTGCTTAAGTATTTGACAGACTTATCGTTCAATTCTGGCATTAGCTTAAGCCAGCATATTCATATTATAGTTTAGCCTTGAGTCAATCAACAAGCACGGCAATCACCTACACAAACAAATGAAATTAATTGATATTTTAAAATGTGCGGAATTAATAAATACTATATTCAAGTTAATGACAAATATTATTGAAATAAAAAATTTTATTCAATAACATTGTTTTATTGGAAATATTTCTTGTCTATTTTTTTTCTGTGTATGAAGCCCTTCAAGGCAAAAAAAAAATCATGACTGAATGTATTGTATTGGCTGAATGTATTGATTCTAGCTGGCTCATTTCGAACAAAAAAAATGCCTTATTGTTGCGCAACAGTAAGTGATTGTGTAACAGTCTTCCTTACAAATACGGTTCTGGGAAGCAGTAATTTTTGCTGGGTTATGCTAACTGCATACCAGTTTTTCATTTTGCATAGATCAAACAAAAAATATTAGTTCACGGACGGTTTTTCGAGAAGAACCCTTTTCTCTCTTACGTTTCGTTTATAAACAACGCTTAAAAATGTTATTTTAAATACTCTAAAGCTTTCGTCTACAAAATGTTTACGTAAAAAATACAAAGTTTGTACAGTCTTTGGATACGGTTTTTGTTACGTACACAGATGTTTCGACACATTGTAACCATGAGTACCAACTTTGCAACCGATGTGCTAGTTGATTGTTTGCGGTATTCGTAATACTTGTCAACGATGTTTTGAAGGTTATGAATTGTCAATGTTTTGTTTTAAGGTTTTATAAAACACTTTCTTGGAAGGCAAGGCAGTTGATTTTTTGCAGGTCAGACTTTTTTACGTATAACCGATATTGTCAAAAGTTATGTGTATAATATTATGAAAAATTCTAGAGAATGTTAAATAAATAATTGGAAAACGCTAAAGAAAATGCTAACTAAAAATTAAAATTTTGCAGCTAAATCAACACACAAAATGCTAAATTTAGCTGCAAAAATGCTAAAATAGCCACACTGTTAGGCAGTGTGGTTGGATTGAGGTTGTAGAACTATCCGCCAAACACAAGTCCAAGCATTTGAAATATAATACTGCATTATTTATTAATACCAGGGCCACGCACACATATACTATCATACTTTATGCTTGTTCTAGTTGATTGTTTTTGAGTAGTAATTTATTACCTCTCTTTGCAGTGAAAGGAATTTTTCTCACCACTATGGTAACCAGTGTACTTGAAAAACATCCCATCATTGAATGGACGGCAATGTTTTGCAAGTGCAGTGGCAATCACAAATAATGATTTTCTTTTTAAAAAACAGGGAGTTCATATTTCAATTTCAGATTCTTAATAACTTTCAATAAATTTTTGATAAAACTGGTTTTTTAGTTTTAAAACTATTTTCTTCTCTCATTATTGGAAAAATTTACATACTCGCCATAACAAAGGGTAGTATGTAGGGTATTCAATCAGTTAACCGTTAATCGGTTAACCGGTTAATTACTACCCGATTAACTGATCGGTTAATTTAAATTTAGTTTTTTCGTCGATTAACGGTTAAACCTGTTAATTTCAGTCGGTTAACCGATTAACCGACGTAACAAATTTTTAAATATTTTGTATTATTACAAACTTACTTTGTGTGTGAATAATTATTTGTTTCGTCTCATTTACAAAAGGTGAGTGTTTAGAAATTATTATTCACATACACAAAGAAGTATGTTCAGTGATTCTAACTTAAGTAAAACTTAAAAATCCTTGGACATGGCTATAAAAGCGTCTACTAGAGACTCTGGTACCCTAACTGGAAGGAATTATTAAATTTTTATTTAATAATTTAATAACAGCCCATAGTACTGTTGCCAACGATTTAATTAAGGATACAATTTAATGAGAGACAGTACAAAAGTGAGAGCTAAGAAATTCAGAAATGAAATTGTTTGCAGAATATTCGACGCTGAGCTCTGCCTTTATGAGTCAGCTGATGACCAGCCAACAGAAGAAACTATCATTAAAAATACAAGAAATGTCCTAACCGAATTAGTTTAAGATTATTATGAGTTTTTTGTTTAACTAATAAAGTCAAATTAATAAATTATTTATGTACTTTTATATGTTGAAAACACTTGATTTATGAAAAAACTTTATTAATCGGTTAACCTGTTAAAACGGAAATTAACCGATTATTAACCGATTAAGCAAAAACCTCATTTAATTAATCGATCGATTAACCGATTAAAGCAAAACCCCGACTAAATAAATACCCTAGTATTGTGCCTTTCTGCACACCAAACATTCAGTAAATTTCGACAAAAACATGCATACTCCTATTCCAATTTAAACATTTCTTTCAGTGTTGGCTAGTAAGAAGAGACTACACATTCGCACGAATAACCATGATTAAGAGATTTGCTTTCTACATTGTTGTTGAAGCAACCGCACGCGTGCGCTACTTTGCGGAGCTCTGATTTATACATAAGTGGTATGTAGAAATTTAATCTATTTTGGTACCTTGAAAATAAACGTTTATTCAGTTAAAAAAATAGAAAACAGATTTGTTGTGATAACCGAATTTGTAGTCAATCGAATTTTGTCAGTTCCAACAACTATCACACAATTTTGTTGTAATTAACGAATAAAAGCTTTTGAAAGCACCAATTTTTCAGTAGAGATATGTGAATTTTTAGAATGAATTGGTTATTGCAATAGAAAATTATAGTTGTGACTATTAATATATAATTGGTATTTCTAAAGGAATCATTGGTAGGCATGGCTCATATTCATATGTACATACATGCATACATACATACATACATACGTACATAAATACACCCATATGTATGTACGTATACAAAAACAATATGTGCAGAATAAAAAGGTAAGTAGATACATTAGTATCTTTATCGCAAATTATTCTTAATTTTTTGCTTATATTCTGAAGTGAAATGTGCAAATGTTTTATCGATGTGCCGGTATTCGGTTTTATTATACAGATACATTTTGTTATCAAGAAATCACAAATTATTTGCACAAATAATTTCACTTCATAATATTAGTAATAACACTTCGAATAATTTGCAATATATATAAAAATGTCCTAACCTTTTTTTGTTAAATCCAGAATTTTTGTAATTATTCTGCAAAAGATATTTCTATGTATGTATGTACATATGTATATGACATTTCTATTTAATTTTGCTTGAACACATTCCACAAATTTTTTCACAAATGTATTCAGAATAAAAGATTGTTTTGGTTAATATTTTATTCGGTTAGGAATATCAATATTGTATTTCATTTTCTTTTCTTTTATATTACAATACAATTTCATTACTGTGGCAAATGATTAATTGGTTGCAATAACCAAATTTTTTTTCAAATTATACATATGTACATATATTGTTTACAAGAATAGCTTTTTTAATACATTTGATTGATAATTGATAGCAAATATGGAATATTGGAATACAGAGGTAAATATTTGTTGCTCCAACAGATTTTTAACCAATATGCTCTCTCTGTGTATTACCAAATCCATTATTTATAATAAACTTTTTTACTAACATCCTATATTTGAAATGAAATACGCACAAATATTCTTGAAAAAATTTAAAATATTTAAATGTTCTCAGCCCAATTACGCAAAGAAACGATGTGTTTCTTTGCGACAGCGTGATAAATCGAAAATACAGAGAAGTACAATATTTCTAATTGTGAATTAAGAGGGGTTGCTCACACGTACTTTTAAGACTATCGGTTAAATACCCTAACTGTATATGACTTGATACGAATTTCTTCATCTGTTCTCAGGGCAGTATTTATTTGACCTTTATAAAATTTTATCCACCGCCTTTTTATATTGAATAAAATCTTTCCGCCGACTTGCAATTTCACTATCTTTCTTCAGCTTTTACTGTTAATTAGCCTCATGACCCTTAATAAACCATTTACGAATAAATTGTTTATATCAAATTTTATTTAAATTTTTTCTGCTTGTCTGAGCATTTAAATGGTGGCGAGTAGTAAATAGCATTGTAGCATTATAATATTTTAATGTTTATTTAAACAGCGCTATTTGGTCCTTTATTTTTCGATTGCTTCTATTGCTTCCTACAACCATAGCAACTTCTTTTTTGGTTTGCGTACGATTTGACTTCAGATGCTGAGAAGTTAGGAACATTTCAAAGGTGGTAAAATGAAATTTATTTGATTCGTTTGCATTTTCTTTGTACTTTAATAAATTTTTTATATTTTTTTGTTCGTAATTTTTATATCCCCCCATATATGTTATTTATTCATGTTATATAACTGCATGTATTCCTCCGACTCTATGTTGAGTTCTTGTGGACGTGTACAAGTTTGCATTAAGTACGAATGTCAAGCATTGCGTGAAATTGTGTCAAAATAAGTCAAGCTTAACATGATTTTCTACCAAAATGTTCTGTGTGAAATGTTGTATGAAAACGCAAACATTTAAACTCCCACACATGATATACTGTGCTTTTCAAACTACGTAAAAAAATTTATTTTCAGAATAAAAATAAATTGCAAACTGTAAAATTATGAAATGAAGCAAAAGTTTTTTCGTTTTAAATTCTCATTATCGTTTAAACGTATCTGACAGTTTTCTTTTCTAAGTCTTCCAGCATAAACATATTTTCGCTGTAACACAAATAAAATGAAAAAATTTTATATAAAAAAACAAAATTATAGTTAATGGAGTTTACGACTACCTTTCGTATTTCGTGTGATGCCAAAAGTTACATTGAACCGTATTTAAATTTATCAATCAGGATAAAAAAATTAAAAACATACAGTTAAGATGACTGTTGATAAAACTTTTTGTAATAACGAAGTAATTTAAAAGAAAAAAGAGAGAATGAAAATTGGGCAAAAATTAGAAGAAAACAGTAGGCGCTATGAAATAAGGTCCAAGTAAGAAATGTCCGTTAAGATTTGACCGCTATTTCCTTGGGCTTTATTTCATAGCACCGAGAAAGTAAAGACGTGAATGGTAGAAGGAAGTGCAGAGAAGAGAAGAGAAGAGCGAGAAGAGGAAGAGAAGAGGAGAGAAGAGAAGAGAAGAGAAGAGAAGAGAAGAGAAGAGAAGAGAAGAGAAGAGAAGAGAAGAGAAGAGAAGAAAAGAGAAGAGAAGAGAAGCGAAGAGAAGAGAAGAGATGAGATGAGAAGAAAAGAGACGAGATGAGAAGTGACGAGAAGGGAAGAGAGGAGAAGAGAAGAGAAGAGAAGAGAAGAGAAGAGAAAAGAAGAGAAAAGAAGAGAAGAGAAGAGAAGAGAAGAGAAGAGAAGAGAAGAGAAGAGAAGAGAAGAGAAGAAAAGAGAAGAGAAGAGAAGAGAAGAGAAGAGAAGAGAAGAGAAGAGAAGAGAAGAGAACAGAACAGTTTTGGCTTAAAATTGTCATAGTAAGATAACAATTATTTCCTGCCTTTAAAATGCTTTGGCAAGCATCCACTTTAAAACATTAAGTTTTAGGTTTTAAATAAAAAAGGCGATAGAAATATTTAAAGTAGGTAAACATATAACAGGTGATTCTCTTTGTAATTTTTTATAGTTCTTCAAACAATACTGTTTGGTTGGAACAAAAAAATTAAAAAACAATTTATTACTGTATTATTTGTGACAAATAAAGAAAAAACTAATTTTTTAATTTCTATTTGTGTTCCATAAAAAACGAATAACACTGATGAACGCATATAAGATATAGAATGGGCTTGATGGAGACTCTTGTTTCTTAAAATTGTTCTTTATATTTTTGATATTTTGATAAAATCGTTTTACTTACTTTTTTTTCATTTTTTCTCATAGCCAAAATTTTAGAAACAAACGTAAATATTAATTTTTTATTATTAAAACACCTCAAATTTAAAAATAAAAATTAAAATAATAAATAGTATCTAATTAATGTAAAAGCGCTTGTAAACTAAGAATATATAAAATAAATATTGTTTTCTTTTCTATGTGTATGAACGTAAAATTTTCTTTTTGGTTAAAAGTAAAATACTAAACTTATTTAATATTAAGAAAAAGGAATTTATTTTATCTTTTCCTCCAGCTATATGTAGAATCTATCTAAATCTAACTATAAGACTTTGATTTTCTTTTTCGCTAAGTTCGAAATATTAAGATACTAAACCTTATACAAATGAACAAATGCCAAAAAAATCTTTTCCTCTATGAAAATTTCAAAGCATAATCAAGACCCTCCAAAAAGAAAAACATAAAAAATAAATAGATACAAAAATGATCTCAACATTACAGCAAACATTAACAAATATTTACAGGATCTAAATCAAAAACTACAAACACAACATCCAGCAAAAAGGAAAAGTTTTTAAGCAGTTTAAAAGAAAACTATATCGAAATTCGTCCATAAGTTGGAGTCTGATTTTAAACCGGGTGTCTTGAAAAAGATATAAACAATTCATAAATACATCGCTGTACTAAATCATATTTATGAGAAAAGAAATTAAGCATACTGGTAATTGCTAAAATTAGGATGATATTTTTTATTAAAATTTTTAAAGTAGCTTAAGCTTTTTTAAAACAAACTAGATGTAAGAAATATATATATACCCGATTCAAACAGAGTTTTTACGTGCTACAATAGAAGAATAGGAACACAGAAAAGTTCTCATTAAATTTTAAACTGTATTATTATCAAATAACAAATAACAATTATGTTAACTGGTCTTTATGATTCTCGGCTTAAGGGGAGTCTTAATTGAAAACATGATAAAATTTAACGCTTTTAAAACTGATAATTCAGACTATTAAGAAAAATAAAATATAAAAGAATAACAACATCAATAGCCTATTTCACTAATTCTATTTAAATATTAATTCATATTTAAAAGTCATTTTTCTATACAGAAGTTTATGAAAATCGACACTTAAATATGAATTGATATTTAAATAGAGTTGGTGAAATTGGCCCTAAACAGCTTACCGCTACCATACTATTTTGTGTTTCATTGTTTAAACTGGCGAAACTTTAAACTTTTTAAAGACATTTTAAATAAAGATCTTCATTTCAATAATAAGTTGTTTAAATATGTTTGATGAAAGCGAGTCTTAATATTCAAAAACGCTCAATTGAAAATTTATGAAATTCCCATCGAAAGTTTAGGTATGAGGACGATTGATTATACTACCAAAGTGACTCGGACCATTTGTTAGTCTAGCCATCCCTTTGATGTTGGGGATGCAACATAGGATAGTCACAGAAAAGAAATTCGAACAAAGAGGAACTTATTTCCACAATCTTCTCTCACAAACACAGAAATATTTCACAATGAAACCACTATTGCTAGTTCCTCAAACAAAGGAGACTATCTCCTAGTTTTAACTTAATAATTAAGTACGTAATTAGCTAATTTTTATTTAAATATAAGTTGTAATTAGATACGACTTCATTTTTTCAGTGATTAATTAAAGTTATTATTAAATTACTTTGAAAGTACGGTAGCACTGCAAAATTTCCCAGTATTATGGAAGGTTTTTCAAACAACAGCTGTTTAATTTAAACAAAAATTTTAGATTATTTAAATGCAGAAAATTTAAATTGGATAAACACACATTTTATGAAAACAAAGGAGCATCAGAATGAATTTTTCTGTTTATTTATACCATGATATAAAACTATGAATTGTAAATGTTATATATTTATGAAACTGAAACAAAATTCATTCTAAAACGATGATGTTTTCAATACGACTAAAAAACACAATTTCTTATTTTATTATAACTTAAAAATAATTACAATTTGATTAACAAATGAAAAAATGGGCATAAAATTTGGCTGTTAAGTTTTCACTTTAATTTTATACACTAAAAAAATATTTATGCTTAAAAATACGAAAAATATTTTCGTAATTTAACTTACAAAAACTTTTTTAGATTGTACAGAAAAAAGATTTCATACTTTTACGAGTTTCGTTAGTGATTGAACTTAGAAGAAAATTAAGCCTTTTTGAAAAATTTTAAATTTCTTAAACTTAAAAAATTTTGTTTTGTTATGATTTTGCCTTCAGTACAAAATTATTCGTAAATACATATACGAAAAATTTGTTGTACACAGGAATAAAAACTATTTTATTTTGCAAGTTTTGTGAGTTTTACGAACAATATTGTAAAATATAAGAATAAAAACTGCAGTTTTGTTTTGTTTCTTATACTTTTTTTTGCCCTCAGTCTTTTTCAATTAAAAACCCGTATAATTTTTCATATGTAATAGTAATAAGAAACTATAACATATAAAAATGAATATACAATATATAAAAATTATATAAATCTAGCCGTGCAAACGTTGTGTAAAACAATAAAAAGCGAGAGTTAATAATTACTGTGATATTTTATACCAGTTCAAACCATTGACCACATGAGTATGTTACTGAATAGCAAAGTCGATAAATGTTCGTTATATATATTATAGCAATACGATGATTGTAATAAAGTTACTGAACCTCACAAACTGTTTTAATACTTTTTTGTTATGTTTTCCTTATAAATGCATATAAACTCATAACCATTTGTTTATGCATGTTTTTTATTTATTGTATCTTCATATATGAACTACTATATACTATACTATAAAAGTATTCAAATATGAAATCTAAAATATAATTCGTAGGTCCTACCAATGTCAGATATAACTTAGTGATAGTTATTAATAATACATAAGTAGTGATAAGCAAAAAAAAGTATTTTCAAGCAGCTTCATCCGGAGTGTTTAGTATTAGAGCCCTTGTATCGGTCTTTTTTAAGCGGATGTGTCCAGGAAAGTTCAAAATATTACGAGCAAGCAGATTAGGATGTGACTCAAGTTTTGTAAGATATTTGCAATCTCTTCAATAGTCACTAGTGGCATATTTAAACCACGATGTATATTTGAATTTGAATTCATAATGTACCATGGAGCAGATGTATTAACCTTAAAATTTTGTTTTGTCTTCCTTGAATTCTCTCTACATTGGAAGAAGAAGCTGTGCCCCATAACTGGATACCGTAACACCATATTGGCTTTAAAAGTGACTTGTATATTAACAGTTTGCAGTCTAGGCTGAGTGTTGAATTTCTGCCAGTCAGCCAATGTACCTGAGTTAGTTTTAGTTTCATTTAAGTTAACTTATAGTCAATGTGATGTTTCCATGTAAGCCGTTGATCGAGGTGTATATATAACATGTGAATGTTGAGGAACTACTTGATTATTAATCCGAATGGGGGAACAAGTATCTCTTCGTAAGGTAAATGTTACTTGAACACACTTTTGTTCATTTACCTTAATTCTCCATAGTTCCATCTGGCTTATGTGTTCCTGGAGTTTTCGGGATGCCTCATCAGGGGTTTCGTGCATACTAAGGCAGGCTGTATCGTCGGCAAATGTAGAAGTGTGGATACTACTGGTCACAGGCATATCACAAGTATAAATCAAATATAAAAATAGCCACAGTATGCTCCCCTGTGGCACACCGGATGAGATAGTTTCAGGCATACTCATAAAGTGTCCTTCCACAACTGTAAATTTTCGTGCAAGAATGTAACTTTCCAAAAGATTTAGAACGTTTATTGGTAAGTATGTCTTCAATTTCAAAATCAGGCCTTCATGCCACACTTTATCAAATGCCTGAGAAACATCAATAAACATTGCAGAACAATACTTCTTTTCCTCAAATATTTTTCTGATAAAATGAACCAATCTATGCGTTTGCTCAATGGTACTATGCTGGCTTCTAAAACCAAATTGATGGTCCGGGATGCACCCATTATCAGTTAAAATTGAAGACAATTTTGTCATGAGTAGCTTTTCAAAAAGCTTTGACATTGTTGACAGTAAACTTATTGGCCTATATGACTCAGCCTTGGTAAGATCTTTACCTGGCTTTGGAATCATTTTAACCTTGGCAAGCTTCCAGCAGTCTGGATAATACTCCAGACGTAAAATGGCATTAAAAATTAATAACAGGATTCTAATTGCAGTACGAAGTAACTTAATCAGCATCTGGTTACTAATTCCATCCATACCGGGAGCTTCTTTCGGGTTGAGTTCGGCAATTAGTTTTTGTACATCACACATAGTAAGTTTTATGGGTCCAGGGGGTAGAGCAACTACACTCGGCAAATCAGCAACAGCGGTACATGTATTTGTTGTAAATACGGATTTTAAATGCTCAGCAAATATGTTACCTTTTTCAGTAACGCTTCTTGCCCAACCTACGGTAGATGTGCGCAGAGGTGGCTTAAACTCAACGGGTGTTTTAAGCTTTTTAGCAGCGCGCCACAAAGAGTAATTAGAATCTGGTGTGACATCAAGGCATTCCAGATAATTTTTAAAAGATGCAGTTTTTTCAGATGCAAGCAACTCTTGGAGTCGTTTAGTGCACTCTTTAAATCTGATTTTGTGTTGAGGTGATCTGTGCTGTTGCCATTCCCTTCTAGCTCTTCTTTTTTCATGTATGAGACGTTCAACGTCTCTAGAATAAATTTTATTGAACCCAATATGCGGATGGGATGTAGTGGCAAGTTCAGAAGCTTGTTTAATATTCTCGTTAAGATGGCAATGTTAGATTCAATATCATTGGGTGTTCTTAGCGTAATATTTTCCGTGCAATGACTACTAAGATATTTTTTGAATCCCAGCGAATTAACACGATTTATAATCTTGATATATGGGTGAGGTAAAGCGCTTCTCAGTGAGCTACAGATTGTAACGATCGTGGGAGAGTAATCGGACGAGAAATCTAGAGAAGCTTCAACGTGAATTAATTCCCTAGAAATACTTTTTATCACGCCGAAATCTATAACAAACAGAACTTTTCGTACAGCAGTAGGCCAGTAAGTCGGCTCCCCACTCGAAATAACATCCAAGTCCATTTTTGAAATTGTGTTGAGCAGCGCCCTACCTCTAGGCGTAATAAGACGCGAACCCCAGAACGTATGCTTAGCATTGTGGTCGCCAGCTGCCACGAAACAAGATTCAAGCGATTTGTAGAACTTCTCATACTGATCTTCGTTAACTGAAAATCTGGGAGGTGAGTAAATTGATGTTATCACGAAATTAGAACAAAAATTTTCTACAAAAATATTCGTAGCTTGCATATATTCTTCACTAACGTTATCAAGGATATAGTGCTTAAGTCTTGACTTAATTAGAGTTTCAGATCCACCGCATGCTCTCCCTCTAGGGTCCTTTGTATCACATATAGTGTAGCCATTAATTTTGAAAAAGCTTCTCGAAGTTAAATGAGTCTCAGAGACCAACATTATATCAATATTTTTTCCGTAAGGAAGTGCTCAGATTCATTTTTATGCTGGCGAATGCCGTTGGCGTTACAGAAACATATTTTTAACGTGTTCACTAACTAATGCTTGAAGCAGTGTATTCTGCATTTGCAGTATTTCTTGCATCATGGTAGTCATATTTGTTGTAAAATTATTTATAGTTTGCACCAAATTGTCAATAGTAGCTTCCAGGCGACTAAAGTTAAAGCTTGAATTTGCATTTGTTGAATTATTTGGCGGTGAAATATTTTGTGTGGGAATAGAGTTAGCCTTAGCAGTACCGGCATACGATACACGTGAAGAAACTGGTTGGCTCAATTGAGCAAATGCGGCGGAGTACGCGTTTAATGGTTGTGCTGGAGCTAATTTAGGTTTTTGCATTATAGCCTGCTTGACGAAAGAGTACACATTACAACCTCTGTAGTTAGCGGTGTGATTACTGCATTTTTTTTTTGCTTGATATTTTGGTTTAGTAAAACTAGCAGTACCGTGCAATTCACCGCAGATAACACACACTGTACGTAAGTTGCAGTAAGCTTTTGTATGGCCATATTCTTGGCAATTATGACACTGCACGGGACCTGAACGCTTATGTGGCTCTTCAACTGTAGTTTTTCTGTAAAAAAGGTATTTTAGGCTATAAATAGGATGAGTCTCGTTATTTTTTCAACTGTATATCATTCGGATCCAGTTCAACACGAAATAGGAGTTGGGGTATCTTTTCTCTGTTCATTATGTTGGATACATTCTTTACCTTAAATCCCTGGAGGACGAGTGCATCTTTTATTTCTTCAGGGACAACATAAGAATCTATGCCCTTCAGTAGAAGTATTGAAGAAGTATTGTTTTGCCCTGTTTATTGACGTTTCTCAGGCATTTGATAAAGTGTGGCATGAAGGTCTAATTTTAAAATTAAAATCATGTCTACCAATAAATTTGGTGAATTTATTAGAAAGTTACATTACTACCCGGAAGTTCACGGTTGTGGAAGGAGAATTCATGAGTGTGCCCGAATCTATATCATCCGGTGTGCCACAGGGGAGCATACTGGGGCCAGTTTTGTATTTGATTTGTACTTGTGATATGCCTTTGAGCAGCAATATCCATACATCTACGTTTGGCGATGATACAGCCTGCCTTAGTATGCATGAAACCCCTCACGACGCTTCCCGATATCTACAAGAACATATTACACAATTGAAAATGTGGTTGAACTTATGGAGAATTAAGGTAAATGAACAAAAGTGTGTCCATATAACGTTTACTCTAAGAAGAGATACTTGTTCCCCAATTCGAATCAATAATCAAAATATTCCTCAACCTTCCCAAGTGAAATACCTTGGTATACACCTCGATCACCGGCTTACATGGAAACATCACATTGACTATAAGTGCTTTTGAAACCAATATGGTGTTACGGTATCCAGTTATGGGCACTGCTTCAGCTTCCAATGTAGAGAGAATCCAACGAAGGCAAAACGAGATTTTACGGTTAATAACATCGGCTCCATGGTACATCAAAAATTCTAATATACATCGTGATTTAAATATGCCACTAGTGATTGAAGAAATTGTAAAATACGCAGGCAAATATTTAACAAAACTCGAGTCACATCGTAATCCGATTGCTTGTAATATTTTGAACTTTACTGGACACATCCGTTTAAAAAAGAGGGACACAAGGGCTATTTTACTCAACACTCCAGATGGGATTTCTTGAAAATACTATTTTTATACCTTAAAAAATTTTTTTTTTTGATTATCACTACTTATGTATTAATTGTAACTATTAACAAGTTTATGTCCGACAGTGGTCGGTCCTAATAATTATATTTTAGATTTAAAATTTGAATACTTATTGTTAGTTCATATTTGAAGATACAATAAATAAATACATATATTCAAAAAAAAATCTCTTGCAGATTTTTCATATTACAACCATAATATATTTTGTGTTCGCACGAAATTTTGTATTTAAGCAAAATTGGTTTTTATGATTTACAAATTTAAGTACGAAGAATTTTTACCGTAAAAATAACGAATATTTTTGTAATATTAACCACATTTTTTGTTTGAAATATTTTGAGCGCAGAAAACTTTTTCAGTTTAATTTTTCTTCAAAAGGATCAAATTTTAATGATATTCATCAATTCCTAATTAAAATATAAAAACAGTATAAAAGTTTATAAAAAGTATATAATGAAACCCTGTACTTTAAATTTATCTGCCAATTTACATCTATAAAATTTTACTTTAAAACCAATTCAGCTGCAATTATTATTATTATTATATTGTCACCCGGTATCGTCTTTTAGTGCTTAAAGTTAAAGTGAAAAACAAAGCTGTATACGCAGATAGAACTTATTGTTTATGTATACGAAAAACTAAGATTTTTCCCATCTTCTTAATTTCCAATGTAGCACGTAAATTATAGTCCATAAGCTAAACAAATGAATAGAAAACACACAAATGCCTGCCAATGCTTGACACACAATCATTATCAAATCTTAAATATACCCACCCCTTAACAGGATATTAAAAAAATTAAAAAAAATCTCTACATCCTTACACAAATCATCAGTAATAAAATACTCAAGTAAAGTAAAATCAAAACTAAGCACCGGAAATCAGCTCCAATTAATTTTTAATAAAAAATTAATTACATATATTAAAATCAAAAAATAAAAAAAAAATCGAAGCTTATACACCAAAGCTTATATACCAAAAAAAAACAAAGTGAATTAGGTAAGAAAATACTTTAAATGTGAATTTGTGTATTTAATACTAATAAACGTTTTTACCTTACCTTTGTAAGTTATTTTTTAGATCGTAGAGGTTTTGTGAACGTAGTTTTAATTGATTTTAATTTGACTTACAATTTAAAACGTTCACAGTCCACAGCTCATATACATATATATGGGCCCTATGTTGGCTGTTCAGCGATACAATTTTAAAGATCTTCAGAATTGTAGACATTAAAAGAACATCTCTTATTTGGCTTAGACACAGGACAGACCATAAAAAATATATTCAGGGGTATCATGAAATTTTTCACTTTTGCAATTAGAATTTTTTTATTGGTTGGAATTGTTCCCAGGGAAAAATTTCACGTGGAATTTTATTCATGATAGCCCCGATTATGTGCTGGGACTTGGAGAAAGTCTCGTTTATTTGACGTAGAGTTGGCAATTTTGATTGATAGAAAAAAACGTTAACAATATTAAAAGTTAACATATTGAGAAACAATAGTAATTTTTTTTTTGTTTTACTTAAATAACACTAACTATAAAAAAAGTAAATGGGATAGAAAACGCATTATAAACACTGAACATATTCGAAGCCCAATAGATGTCTGTGGGCCACTGCACTTGATTTTGCAAAAAAGAGACGGACGACTGAGGCATTCTCTATGAAATATTTTGAGAGAATTTGAAAACCAAATAGTAAACAAACTCCATTTGAAAATATATTTTCATTGCTTGTATTTTAAAACCTTGCGATTATTGGGGAAGCATATCCATGAAAAAAGTCAAAACTCAAACAAAAATTAAGCAATTTTATCATAAAAGAGTCACATTTCGAATTAAAATCATAAGATAAAGCAAATTTTATCAACAAAAGAGCAATTGGAATACGCGGAAATTTTAACAGTAGATAGATATTGATATTTTAAGTTGATTTCAAATAAAGATGTGATTCGAGTTTTGTTAAATATTTGCTTTTGTATTTTGAAATTTCTTCAGTCACTAGTGGCATATTTAAATCACGATGTAAATTTAAACTTTTGATGTACCATGGAGCCGATGATACTAACCGTAAAATTTTTTTTTTGCCTTCGTTGGAACATATCGGCATTGGAAGCTGAAGCAGTGCCCCATAACTGAATTCTGTAGCACCATACTGGCTTAAAACCCGACTTGTATACTAGAATTTTGAAGTCTACGCTGAGAATTGAATTTCTTTCAATCAACCAATGCAATTGAGTTAACTTAAGTTTCATCTGAGTAAGCTTACAGTCAATATGATGTTTCTATGTAAGCCTTCGATCAACGTCTAAATCAAGGTATTTAACTTGAGAATGTTGACCAAAATTTTTGATTGGTGATTCGAATGGGGGAACAAGTCTCTGTTCTTCGGGTAAACGTTATATGGACACACTTTTGTTCATTTACTTTAATTCTCCATATGTTCAACCATATTTCCAGCTGGGTAATATGTTCCTGGAGATTATGGGATGCCTCATACAATCCTTCTATAAATAATGTAACTTTCGAAAAGCTTTTGTATGTTTATTGGCAGATATGTCTTCAATTTTAAAACTAAGCCTTCGTGCCATACTTTATCAAACGCCTGATAAACATCAATAAAGAGAGCAAAACAATACTTCCTTTCTTGAAATGTTCTTCTTACAACTTAGACAAATCTATGCGTTTGTTCAATGGGGCTATGCTGACTTTTAAAGCCAAATTGATGGTCCGGGATGCACCCATTTTCAGCTAAAATTTTGGAAAATTTAGTCATGAGCAGCTTTTCAATAAGCTTTGAGATTGTAGATAGTAAGCTTGTACGCCTATATGACTCAGTCTTGGTAAAATCTTTGCCCAGCTTTGGAATCATTTTTATCTTGACAAGTTTCCAGTTATGAGGAAAATACCGCATTCATAAAATAGCATTAAAAATAAATATCAGGATTATTATTGCAATATGAAGCAAGTTAATCAGCATTTCGGTACTAATGCCATCAATACATGGTACTTTCTTCGGGTTGAGTTCAGCAATTAGTTTTTGTACTTCACGCATATTAAACCTTAAGAGACTAGGGGGTAGAGAAACTACACTCGTTAAGCAGCAGCACCCGTATATGATTTGAGAGAGAATGCAGATTTTAAATGCTCAGCAAATAAGTCTCACTATCGCTTCTAGCCCAGTCTCGGAACGAAGTGCGCAGTGGTGATTTAAGATCACGGGTATTTTAAGATTTCTAGTAGCGCACCATAAAGAGTCTTTAGATGCTGACGTGATAACGATACCTAAGTCTAAGTCCATTAATGCAGTTTTTTCTGACGATAGCAGCTCTTTGAGTCGTTTACTACATTCCTTAAATCTGATTTAATAAAGGGGTGATCTGTTTGTTGCCATTCTCATCTAGTGTGAAATGAAAATTTTTTCATGTTTTCATACTGTTTCTGATTTTACTTCATTGAAAAAATTAAAATAAAATTGAAATGATTTCACATGAAAAAAAAAACAAGTGGAATGAAACAAGACATTTTCACAGTTATAGCCTTTTCACACTCACTCGCATCTTTGAGGAATGCGTGGAATATGTTGAAAATTTAAAAAACCTGTTCATATTACAAGATCTGTCAACTTTGATATGTTATTTATTATTTTACTATTTTTACGAGTATGAGTAATTAAAAATTAAATAATAAAATGTGATTTATAAATTCAACAGAAATTGATTTAATTGCTTCTCTTGAAGAGCAAAACAATTAATGCTACAATATGCAAAATTAGTAGAAATTATGCTAGCGGAAGATGATGAAAACGAAATATTACATACTTTTTGCGCAAAGATTTCGCGTCCGAGAAGCTGTTAGACATTTGCAATATATAATTTATTTCGGTTTGGAAAAATATATACAAGATTTTATAATATAATACATACATATGCATGTATATAAATAAATATTGGAAAATTTACGGATCTTTCTATGGGAAGGATATTCCAAAAGGTAGCCCTGAATGTACATATGTGCATAGTACATGCGTTTGTAAATACGCATACATACATATGTATATATACATGTTTATTTATGCATGTATGAATATGGTTGTATTCATTTCTAGTGAAAAGATGTTGAATGGGACAAACTGAAATAGGAACGTCTTTTGAAGATGTTGAAAGATGTTAAACATTCAGCCCTGTATATTTCTTATGGAAAGATGTTATCATCTTGGCAAATTGATGAAAGATGAAAGATGTGAGTAAGTGTGAAAAGGCTTTTACAATTCATTACTGATTCTCGTTTTATGAAAAAGTGTAAGTAAGTGTCAAAACCTTTTCATATGAATGTGTTATAGGAAGGCTTACAGTTTGGAACTAGTGGTGGTGATTTCTGTACCAGTAAAATACTAGTTGGACACTAGTTCGATCTCCTGCCGGGTATGTGTGTACATACGTACGTATGCAAGTTTGTGGGTGTTGGTACATTTATATGTTCCTATGCACATTCTTAAAAAATAGGTAAAGCATGCATGTTGTTAGCTTGTTTATCCTTTTTTGAAATCCTCGTTAATTATGATACATATTGTACACTTTTCTCTACCTGCGAGAAACATGTACACTAGGATCATAAATAAATTGTATTTCTTGTAAAATATCTTATTCTCATGTGAAATATTTTCTTAATTAGGTGAAACTTAAAGCTGGTAAAAGGCTGAACATACATATATGAAATATCTACATATGTATTTAGGTACATACTTATTAACGTGCAAACAAACGAACATAATGCACATGAGTATGCATGGAAAAATGCAAAGACTGTTTGTGTTGTTTGAACTTAACCTTTCCCAGCTAGCATTTTGTATCATAATCCAATCTTTTCCGAATCAGCTTGACGGGAAAAAAGCAGCATATGAGATCATTTTTCGATCATATATGATACTCCCGTTGTAAGAAAATGGTACCCTACAGATGAATCATACCAAAGAATCATTTATGATACGATTTGCTGATTCATTTTTGTAAAATTTTCTGCTAGTATTTAATCATTAAATCACCTTTTTGCTGTTTCCTTGCATTTTGTTTCTCTATTTTCAAGAAATCATTATTTAATCATATTAATGAATCATAAATGAATCCTTTTTCCACCAGCCAAGTGATAAATCAGATTTAAATCTTCAAAACTGATCCGAGGAGAATCATAAAATAGAGATTTCTCCAAAAATTATCACACAAATGCTAGCTGGGTTTCCTTATATATTTAAATTATATACATATGTATGTAATTTTTAGTATACTATTTCTTATTTATTTATATATGTGTTTGTTTTTTAATCAATATAGTGAGATTACAGGAGACATAACCCTGTAGTAAATAAAATAACCAATTAACAAAAAACACTAATTTAAAAATTAATTATTTTGCAAGTAACTACAAATTGGTTTAAATCTCAGGCAGATATCAATCAAACATATTGAATAGAAGCACACGTAAGAAATAAATAAAAGCAAAATAAGTAAATGACAAGAAAATAAAAAAAAACATCAAAAAAAGCATGCCATGAAATCAAATGCCAAATGTTTGGAAAAAAGCAAAATAATTTCATTACTTAATATGTATAATATTTTCTATGAGCAGTTCGTATTTTTATTTTTAGTAAATATAATAATTTGAAATTTATTTGCTGGTGGTTCAGCTTGGTCTATATGCATTTCATTGTTGCTGTAACAAAACATCAGTAGACTTCAACCACACATTTTGAATAGTCACAAACCTCTTATCTTATGCACAGACTTCCAAGAACTATTTGAGAATTCACAAATAATAATATTTTTGAAAATCAGAAATGAAAAATAAGCATAGTAGGCTTAGAAACTCATACAAAACCCAGCAAATAATATAAATAAAATAAATAAAATAGATTCATATCGAATATAAAGCGGCAGCGGTTCCAGCAATAAAAAAATTGCTTAGCGCGGCATCGTAACTGTGAATTTTTGATCCAGGGAATAGTAAATTGTCTTCGATTCCAATCGAAAATCGATTTTCTGTTTAAAAATCTCGATTTTTTCAATAGATTTTATGCTGAAATCGGATATTGGGATATTTAAATCGATTTTTATTTATTATTATCAAAATTTTGGCAATTCTAATATTTAATAAAACGCGGTTGTAATAAATCCCGATATTTACAAAATCAAAAGAAACTGTTTGTGAATCTCTGCGACAACAGTGCTTTGTAAAATATTATTTTCTACGGCTGCGTTAATACACTGAAAGGAAAATCATTCATTCAGAGATTGAAACGGTTTCATTAAATGTTCTGCATTATATTAATGAAACTTTTCATTAATACAATGAACAATTACATTGTATACATGAAATCTTCCGATCTCTGTTCTCCATGTTCATTGTATTAATAAAAATCGTTACATTGTTTAAACGAATTTTCTTTTTAGCAAATTTGGGGCAAATATAAGTTCCACAAATTTTATCTACTTATGGTATACAGTTTGCAAACATAAATAAGTTAAAAGTTATTTTGTTAAAAAATATTTTCTATTTCATACTTTTCTAATCACTTTTAATTGCAAAGCAGTATGGTCGTCATAAATGCAATGAAATCATTTCATTTATACAATGTAATATTCTTCATTGTATGCCAGATATCTCTCTCTTTCTCTTTTTTAATCCATTCACGTGACTCACCACTATACAAACACAAAAAGGTTGTGCCAAACATACAATAAAGATGTTAAGATTTTTGCTTGATTCCTTTAAAGCAGGGAAGGAAAATGACTTCTTGAATTTTGTACCAACTATAAAAATAAAATGTACTTTTTAGATCATGACGGTACCATTTTTTAATATTAAGTATACAATAAAAATACAGAAACTTAACAAAAATGTGTATAAAAACTCAGTACACAATAAGAGTTAACATAAGAAATATTAAATATTACTTTCATAAAGGTACATTCGTAAATTTGACTATGTATTATATTAGAGATTAAAATAAAACACATACAAAAAATTTAAAGAGAACAGAGGCAAAATGAATGTTAACATATAGTGAAACATTAACATTTTTAAATTGTACCAAGTAACTCGCGGTAGCCGTGGTACTACCAACAATAAAAAGTACAATTGTACCATGATTTCCATCCGTGTTTTAAACCAAATCTGAGAGAAATGTACATATAAGCGTGTGTGTATTCATTTGTATAAAAAGCCGATTGATATTCAGCCCTTGTGCTCTTCTCTGTGCGGCCTGTTTGTGTATTGTAATTCTCAACAAAATATTAAGAGTTTTAAATACTATAAACATGTGAGTTTTTCGGCTTATCCTAGGAACACAACTGGGACGAATGACGAATTTTTCGGTGCGAACTTTCGTCATAAAAAATAAAACAAATTCGCGCATATGAAAATGAACACAACGCCGTACAACGAAATTCGTCGTGCGTGTCGAACTCTGAGATAGACTTATTTCTATTTTGTACGCCGACGAATGACGAAAAAAGAAAATTGAGAGAAAATTCTCTCTCTCTCTCTCTCACAGTTTACACAACAACCAACTTTATCAAATATGAGAAAAGAATTCGGTGAGTAAATTTGTCGTTATTGTGCTTCACACGACGAATTTACGCAGGGAATGGTTATCGATGAATTAGTCGATGTGGACGAAATTCGTCATTCGTCCCAATTGTGTTCCTAGCATTACTTAAAACATTATTTGGGCTGAACCCTAATGATTAGTTCCTTAAATTTTAAATGTTTTACTTTAATAAATACAAACATATGTACTTGTATATATTAAATTAAATAAAAAAATCTATATATTTTTTATTAAATATGTGGTTTGGAAGAGATGTGATTTCATGTTTTTAATAGAAAATTTTCATTATTTACTGCTTATACATATTTCATTATAATAATGAAAATCTCATCATTAATTTAATAAAATTTTGTTTATATTAATGAATAAACTTCATTAATAGTATGTATACACTTCATTATATATATGAAAAAGTTTCATTGAACTAATGAAATAGTTTCATTCTATTTATGACATAGCCGCCAAAACTAACTTCATAAATACAATGAATCATTCTTCATTGATCTAATGAAGGGCTTCATTAGTTGACTTTTAATGAAAAATTTCATTAAAACAATGAAGAATTTCGTTGTCTGAGTGAAGAGTTTCCATTCAGTGTAGTAACTTTGCAAAGAAACGGGCTATGCAGTCATCATATAAACCAAAAACTTTTTTTATAAAATCTTAGTGAACAAGATAAGTCTGGTAACTAAAGTTATCCATCCTCATTCCGTAAATTTTTTCCACATGAGCGTCAAGACAATATCAAAAATACGACACTGAATTTCTATGAAAACTATAAGACAGCAACAGGCTGTTAAAAATAATCAATTTCTGAACAAAAATAGTACGTAAGTGTCCTTTAACATTGACATTGTCTTGACATTGATGACAACAATTAGTTATATAATAAAGGTGGTTAGTAAAACAATATTTAAACTAATAATCCCTAGAAATAATTTTTTGTAACCTATACCTGACTTACATTAAGCATTTTTTCATGAAATTAGTTGCATGAAAAATTTTTATTTTTCAATAGGAGGCCTGGAGGAGAAACTTATATCGAAAGCGTTGCCCAAAATGCATCAGAGGATCGTTCGACGTCCTTTTTTACATAACATTATCTTGTATATCACTACAATTAGCAAATAGAAAAAGTTGCGTGCAACAAAATTCATGAAATTTCACGAAAAAATGCTTAATGTAAATCAGGTACTACTCTAAAATATTTATACTTTTAGTTTCCTCAGTTTTGCTGTTTCTTTTGCTACGAAAAATTGTCGCAGTAAAATACTCAGTCATGAACTGTCATTTTACTCTCTCAGCAATTTTGTTTTAAACGGTTTTAAGTTAGACATTCATGTACGATTAATCGATATCAAAAATTAAAATTAAAAAAGTTGATCGAAAAATCGAAAATCGATTTTTGAAGACATTTACCAATCCCTACTTCGATCTCTTCATTTGATAAATAAAGTTAAATACCGTGAATACAAACATTTCATAGCTACACTTAAATGAAATATTTTTCATTACTTAAACTAGAATCGCAATCTGTGAAACTGTGAAAATACGGTGTGAAAACTTGCTATGGAGAGAACATTGAAAAGTTTTTTTTCACTTCACATTATCACATAACCAGAATCGACATCCTGGTATGATTCTTGATATTTTCATCACTAAGTTTGATGGGTTGCATGAATAATCGCCCAATGATTTTGGGCTTTTATTCATAATGAACAAAGACCCAAAAGAAAGTGCAAATCGCCCAAAATTTTGAGAAAAATCACCCTTTTCAGGTTCAATTTTATAAGTAAATGCCGAAAATCCACTATGAACATATATTTGATAAACCCATTTATGAAGATTTGGCGTTTGTATCTTTTCAACTTATTTCTTGCTTTGTGGAGTCCGAAATAGTATACATGTCAATACTCCAGTTTTACCAGTTTATAATTAAAGCGATATTTTAGGTAGGCTATCCTAATGTTCGTCTGTTCGTCACTCTGTCTAGTTTCTGTAATAAATTTTAAAACTTTTCTTTGTATGTTTCAACAAAAAAAATTGTTTCTTAAGAGTTTATTTCGTGAATCATTATGCAGAGAGTATATCTTAACAAGAAAACATGTCACAAGTTATACATAGCAAAGTAGTACAGATATCTTAAATGAATGACTTTAACTCAAAGGTTTGTTTGGTGGCCCTCTCCCCAAAAAAAAAGAAATGTGAAACTGATTCCAGCCTCCAGATATCATTAATTAGAAGAACATTGTATATAGATGGGTTTGATTAAAAGCAACAAATGTAATTATCACATTATATTTACTCTACTACAAATATTTTATAGACGTTAATGTTCCTTTAATATTTATAACAAAAGGAATGAAAGCCGTTATTATTTGTCTATGAATCTTTTCTATGTTGAAAGTAGGAACAAATGATTTTTCAATTATAAAATTATTCAATTAATTATTTGGTTTTATCAAAGTAATTAATATGATGTTTCCACAAGCCAAACACTCAATTCGTCTACAAAAAGAGACTAAAGCTTAAAATCAATTAACAAATTAACAAAGTTTAATACTTGCAAAATATTATAAAACCTTAAAGATTTCAGCCGCAATTGTTTTTGATGTGAAGTCCTACTAATTTTCTTTTATAGTTTTAAGTTAGTTTATATAAATTAGTTTTTCGACCTCAAACGTTTTTTGAAATCTTGAGTCGCAAACTAAACATTGTTAATTTCTAAGTAAAATCATATAATAATCTACTTAAACACTGTGCGCATTAAATCATTAACGAGCTTCTTTAGATTTACTCAAAAAACAATACGTTTAGATTTAAAAAAAAAACAAACAAATGCGTTTTTGCTTAAAGAAAAACTGCTTCTTATATTTACCAATCAAACACAAAAAAACTTAATAAAAAACTAAAAGAAAATACTAAATGAATAAAAAGATATTTAATTCCCAGTAAATTTAAGTGAAATTTAAATCAAAACTTATTAAACTATTAAGAAATATGACAGCAAAATAAAATTGATAAAATATTTACATTGAATTAATGAAAAATAAAATAAATAAAATAAAGATGATTCATACAATATACTGTCTAAAAACAGAAATTAAATTAACTAGAAATGAGTGAAGTGAAATTTAAAATTGCCTGCATGTAGTAGAAAGCTGCGTATTTTATGTATATTTTTATTGTATTTTACTTTTATTAAGCTAAGGGCAGTAAATATAGTAAAAACAACAAAAAAAAACGAGAAAATATTGAGTAAAATATACATCTAAAATAACTGATAAATCAATGAAATAAAAGATATAAAAGATCGATATGAATTGTTCATCTTAATGGTTACAAAAATTCTTCCAGTGTAAGTATGCATGTATTTTATCTAACGCTGCAGCCACACGTTCAATAAATGGCTTTCAATTTCATTACACATAATGTGTGGCAAAATTCTTTGAAATTGATAGCTGTGACACAAATTGATAATCAGTTTCATTTTCTAAATGCCACCGATGAAGAAACAACTCAAATTTGAAGCTTCAATAAATGAAAAGGTGAATTTGAAAGCAATCTAGTTTTAAATTCAAAAAGTTTGATTGTAGTAGGGAAAGAAGTGTGAGTGTATTACAAATTGAATGGAATTGAAAATAAAAAATTGAACGTTTGGTAAAGTAAATTAAAATTTAAATTTTATTTACTGTACAAAATATTTTCCGTCAGTGGAATCAGAAAACTAAGAGAAACCTAGTGGCTATTAGTTCAGTCAGCAAGTGTTGTCAATGCCAACTGATAATTACTTTATTGTGCATGCTAGGTATAATAGTTAAAATTAAGAAAAGGTAGAAAACACACAATCTGTTACATCCTTTAAAATCTGGGAAAAAAAGTTCTGGCTAATACATGATACAATTATACTAGGTACATGCACAAGCCCAGCCTGTCACTGTATACATTGCACATATTTGTCAAACTTTGTTTACAATTGTTGCCAATGAATTTACACATGGCTGTGTCTCCAATTACACATTGAAGAAAATTACACTACGCATCTTTTGTGTAGGTTAAAATTAAAACAAAAATAAATAAAAATAGAACACAAAGTAGAATTACACACAGATTACACAAGAATTTAATTATGTATATGGAATACACATGTGAGTAGAAATTACACACTGCCCAACTACACACAGGTTGGCAACATTCAATAGCTATAATCATGCAGGAATGCCGCGTCTGTAATTGTACTTTAGTTACTCTGTAATTGTTGTTTTTATAAACAAAAGACATTTGTTTCCGAAAATTTAGGGGTTGTTTATACTAACAAAATACATGTGTTTTTTGGTGTTTTAATTTTGTTGCAGTCGTGCATGTACCTAGTATAATTGCATCATGGGGCTAATACATATCTGTGTGCAGATGGTTGCGCACAAGAATGATAAAATAAAGATTACGCCAGCTCGCAAGAATAAAAAAACATTTCTGCGCATGATGGAATTCTGACGTCACTCACCCTGTGTCTTCATTGGCTATTAAAATTCAGTTGTAGTGTAGTGTGTGTTTATTTACTTTTGGTCACTATGTCCGCACACTTGTGTGTTTGACTGTACAAGTTATTTATCTGTTCACACACTTTTGTGTTTTACTAAATTGCTGCATGCCATCTGCATTCAGCATGTGTCACACGACACCATCGTTATTTTTGTAATCTTTTATACACACATGCACTGAATGTATTAAAATGTATTAGCTTAAGTTAGAATTAAGTTATTTTATTATAATAAGATCAGACAATAAAGAATTATCAAGAGGGACAGTTGCTTCGGCCGCTGTCCTCTTGGATTGAAACAACAAAACATAAATAATTTTTACATTATATTACATGGCGATCCTGCCAAATAAAAGAAATTATAAAAAACTATTACAAATTAAAAATCTATTACGATCTGAAAACAAATTTAAATGTTTTAATATTTCTTAACTACAAAACTAGAAAACGCCAATAAAGAACAACGTAAAGATTTATTGAACAGAAATTATAAAGTGTAATCAATTAAAAAGAAAACCAGAAATCAACAAAGAATAAAAATTAAACAAATCAGTTAATTTTGAATAAAAAACAATGTGGTAGTGGAAAGAAGTGGAATTAATTTAAGAAAACTATTAAAGGATTAATTTCACATACTGTGAAAATAAGAAATAAAACAGCACCTTTGAAAGTTGTGCAAGTGCTCTGAGTCTATACAACGACAACAATCCACACAATTTTAGTTCACACAGGTTTTGGCAGAGAACTCGTTTTGCGTTGGGAACAGCAATTATTGCATTGCAAGCAGTTGGACAACCACTAATCCAGTTATAATTACCGTCGAGAACTTACAAAAAAAAAACATTTAATTTAATTGATTTACAACTAATTCATTTATATTCAAAATTTCTTTTATAATAGTTAAACTAATTACAAAAATGCTTAATCTACATAAAATTTATTGTTGCTCTTAAATGTTTCAATTTCCTGTTATTAACAATTGCTTCATATGTATACATATACTTAAATATTTCATTTTTTATTTAATGCTTAAATAGCAATTGAATGTTTGGTGACAATTTTTAAGAAATTTATATATTTTGTCCTCGTGTTTTAGTTAACTGCTATGTTATTATTGATGATGTTAACGTTATGGGTATTTCCATGTAAGTAAAACATTGTTTTTATTAAAAGATAAAATTATTATTACATGTTACAGATTACAATTTTATACTTGAACAATAAAATTGAAATTAGTACATTCTAATTAACTTAGATGTTCTTAAAATTAAAAAAAAAAAAAAAAAAAATAAAAAAATAAAAAATAAAATTTAAAAAAAAAAGGTATATAAAAAATATATATACAAAAATTTATCTCAATTAATTTAACATTAAATACTAAAATCAGCATCACTGCGATACTTACGAGTCCCTCCAGCGATGCCTGATCCTTAATTGAAGGAAAAGAAAAGAGAAAGTTTTAAGATTAATGACGAAAGTGACTACCTAACATAAGAGTATAATTTTTCTTACTTGCAATATGAAATACGAATGTGACATTTCTGATTGGATTTCATAATCACTCGTAATCAAATTTTGTCGGTCGGAATTGTCACAGTTAATTTTTCGATGAGTATAATTTTTTTTTTCCTTCCCTTGTATCTATATGAGTATAGAAGGATCTGATTTCTTCTTTCTGAAACCACGCAACTCAAAATATAAAATATATAGTTATTTTGTTATTTAATTTTTTTTATATTAAAGTCAACCTTGGGTGGATTTATATCTACCGAACCCTTAGCCTTTTGTTTGTTTCACATTAATGGCAACAAAGTGAAACTAATCTATTCATACACTGGTAATAGATTCAGACCTTCGATAACGTGACACAGAATTTACATTGAGAAATTGTATTTGATGTTACTGAAAAATATTTCTAATGTCAACATTCCTTGAATCGTAACCCAGTCTACAATTCAATTATATATATGTTGTACAGAATATATAATATCCTTAAATAAACCAAACACGTTACTGATGTATTGACCACTTTGGTTTTTTTTTCTTTCATCAAGAAATTGGCTCCTTTGCATAGTTATTCATCATGGGTGGTCATGAATCAAAGATTGAAAACCCGAATGCCAATGTCATAAATGAGATAATGATAAAGGTTGAGTATCCCATTGTATATTTAGGCATTATAATTGCTCTCCTGGTATTGCAAATCCTTATAACCCTATATCAGTTACACAAAAGATCGTTGAAAAAGAATTATGCACGAAATGTTTCCATTGCAAGAGGTTTAGATGCTGTCTAAGCAAGATTTTATGTATATGCTTCTGCATATATGTATGTACTCAGTTTTGGGATCTACAATTGAGTTCAAAAAAAAAAAAAAAGAAAAAAGGATTTTATTAGGACGCTACCAACAGCGCCTATTATTAATTAATAAACTCACGTTATATTAAAATTTCCAATCAAAAAAATTAATTCTTTATTTAAGTTATTCACAATTTAAAATTATCACAATGAACCAAGGTCCTGATTTTAAGGTGGATTCAATTTGCGTTCGAATATGATATTACCTTTTTAGCTTCTAGAAACGGCTCTTCTGAACCAATTAAAGAATATATTTTTTTTTGTTGTGTGTTTCCTTGTACACAGAAAAAAAGCCAAGGATAAACGCTTATAATCAAATAATTAAACCACAATATTATCCATCATCAATGACACAAGACTGAATCCCAGTTAAAATTTTATGGATTGGGATGAAATTGTATTAAAAGCTCGATTAATTAAGGAAGAGTTCCTTAAATCTTATAAATGCTTAAATCAAAATAGGGACACAAGAAACGAAACGGTGAATAAACACATTAAGAATCTTGTGGATCGTTTCGAACAGATACGCGTACTACTTAACGTCAATTATAATAGACTTACTCCAGCACACAAAGCCGCTGCTGAATCATTCTTCCTTGACATACGTGCAAAACTTATATCAGTGACACAAAAAAGGGGTATCCTTATAGAAATACCTACATCCCTTCATGAATCAATTAAATTTGTTTCCTTAATCAACACTGATCATAACGGAAAAATGCCACAAACAAACATTGAATTTATAGGTACGGCCTCGAAAATCCTACCGGATTTCGATGGAGGGCCAACAAACCTGCAGAGTTTTATAGATGCCTTGGAACTACTAAACTCTATAAAAGAGACACATGAAGCTATAGCCATAAACCTCATAAAGACAAAATTAAAAGGTACAGCTAGAAACTTAATCACAAATGAAGCTACTATTGACCAAATTATTTCAAAGTTAAAATCCACTGTTAAAGGAGAATCGGTGGAAGTAATTAATGCAAAACTCCTAAACCTGAAACAGCAAGGCAAGACCGCTAATTCTTATGCCACTGAAATTAATGAATTAACAAAGAAACTGGAAACCGCTTATATATCTGACGGTTTACCTAACTCAACAGCAACAAAGTATGCTACCAATGCTGCCGTTACAGCTATTATAAAGAATGCTAGTAACGAAAGGGTAAAATTAATAATGGAGTCGGGTACGTTTTCTAATATGAACGAGGTCATGTCGAAATTTATAAGTAGTTGTACCGATGTATACGGACAACCTAACTCTATACTCACTTTTCATAATGACCGTCGTAACTCTAATAATAGGAATAACAATAGGCCACGTTACAAAAGTAGCGGACCAAATAATATCAATAGAAGCAATAACAGCAACCCCGAAAGAAACTCCAATGGGTATAGATTTTCAAACAATAATTTCCAATTTCAAAATAGAAACAATGGCAATTGGAACTATAATAATGGCTTCAGAAATAGGATCAATAATCCCCCTCACAACAACCACGGTAGTAGAGGAACAAATAATATACGATGTGTAACCGACAATGCTTCGGAAAACTAATAGTAGCCTCTAAATACTCTATACATACAATAAACCTAGGTCTATACAGTTATCTAAAAATTAGAACGTCTATGAACAATAATCCCTCAATGTTTTTGGTTGATACAGGGGCAGACATTTCAGTAATTAAACATAACCAAGTTCTACACGAACCAATAAATATAAATAAAAGAACCAATATAAATGGAATTGGACAAGGAACTATAACTACACTGGGAAAAGTACAAAGTGATTTGAAGATTGAAGATCTCCTGATAGCGCATGAATTTCATGTTGTAATGGACGATTTTCCTATCCAAGTAGATGGAATAATAGGAATGGATTTCATTCGAAAATATCAATGTACTTTGGACTTCCAAACTGATAAAGATTTCATAATTTTAAAATCAATTGATGTTCCATATGATATAGCAATTCAACTTATGAACGCACCAAAAATTAATACTGTAACTATCCCAGCCAGATGTGAAGTGATTAGACTAGTTCAATTTGAATCGTCAGAAAACGATGTACTTATTCCACATCAAAAACTTCAGGATGGAGTATACATTGCCAACACAATTACTTCAAAATTACATCCTCTCGTAAAAATAATTAATACTACGGACAATGATGTGACTGTTAATAATGTTTTAGTTCAGGTTGAAAGTCTTAGTGATTACGAAATAGCAAAAAAAGGCTGTAACTCATCAAATAAAACAGAAAAACTTAACAAATTGTCAAAAAATTTTCCTCGCTTTGCAGAAAAAGAACTAAAAATATTATGTTCTGAGTTCATAGATGTGTTCGCACTAGAAACAGAAAAAATCTCTTCAAATAATTTTTACAAACAAAAACTAAAACTGCATGACAAACAACCTGTATATATTAAAAATTACAGAATACCACACTCTCAAAAAGAGGAAGTGAATAAACAGGTAGAAAGACTAATCAATGATGATATAGTTGAACCTTCAGTTTCTGACTACAATAGCCCTATACTTTTAGTACCTAAAAAACCTTTGCCAGGTACTGCTCAGAAAAGATGGAGATTGGTGGTTGACTACAGAGGTATCAATAAAAAATTAATAGCAGATAAGTTCCCATTGCCACGAATAGATGACATACTGGATCAATTGGGTAGGGCAAGATATTTTTCTTGTTTGGATTTAGTATCTGGATTTCATCAAATAGAGCTCGAAGAAGACTCTAGAGATGTTACGTCCTTTTCAACTGAGAAAGGATCCTATAGATTCAAGAGATTACCATATGGTCTTAAAATAGCACCGAATTCATTTCAAAGAATGATGTCCTTAGCATTCTCTGGCTTATCACCAGCTAAAGCTTTCCTTTATATGGATGACTTAGTAGTAATTGGTTGCTCAACTTCACATATGTTACGAAATTTAAAAGATGTATTTAGTCTTTGCAGACAGCATAATCTAAAGCTACACCCTGAAAAATGCTCATTTTTTCGTAGTGAAGTAACATTTTTGGGCCACAAATGCACAGATAAAGGCATTCTGCCTGATGACAGCAAATATTCCGTAATTAAAAACTACCCTACACCTAAAAATGGTGACGAGGCAAAACGCTTCGTGGCATTTTGTAACTACTACAGAAGATTCATTCCGAATTTCGCTGAGTCATCGCGCCATATCACTCGACTATCTAAGAAAAATGTACAGTTTGAATGGACCGATGAGTGTGAAAAATCATTTCAATACCTCAAAAGCCAATTATTAAGTCCAAGACTGCTACAATACCCAGACTTCAAAAAGCAATTCTGTATTACAACAGACGCTAGTAAACACGCCTGTGGAGCTGTCCTTAGCCAAGAGAAAAACGGTGTACAAATGCCTATTTCCTACGCATCTAGATCATTCACAAAAGGTGAATGTAATAAATCCACCATTGAGCAGGAGTTAACTGCAATACACTGGGCAATACAACACTTCAGACCATACTTATATGGTACAAAATTTTTAATTAAAACTGATCATAGACCACTGACATATCTGTTCTCAATGAAAAACCCATCCTCAAAACTAACACGTATGAGGTTAGATCTGGAAGAGTATGACTTTGTAATAGAGTATATTAGGGGCCAAGAAAATAATGTGGCAGACGCACTGTCACGCATTGACTTTGAAGATATTAAAAATATCAACATAAATCATATACTGAAGGTAACAACAAGACTTCAGGGAAAAACAAGAAACAGTGACTCGGATGAAAGGACACGGGAAAAAGAATTGGTCAGTCTAAAAGTATACGAAACCATAAATGCCTATAAATATTTAAAAATGCCTCAGTTGCATTTCACAAAGGATACTTTAAATATCCTTGCCGGAAAGAAAAAACTTTTCGTGTATAAGCTGAATGACTTAGTTATTAATGGAAAGGTCGATTTAGATCACCTCTTTCCAAAGCTTGCAAAAATAGCTGATAACATAGGTTTTTCAACATTTAAATTATCACTAGATGATAATCAATTAAAAATCCTAGGAACAAATGTAGAAACATTTAAAGAAACAGGCAACCGCATTTTAAAGGATTATGAGCTAACCATTGTACTCATACCTAACATAACAAAAGTAACAACTGATCAAGAAAGACTAGATATAATGAAAAAGTGTCATGAAAACCCCATTAGTGGAGGACATCCAGGAATCACTCGCATGATAAAAAAAATTAGGCTTTATTATTATTGGAAAGGTATGACGAGAGATATTACCCGTTATGTGAAGAATTGCAAACAATGTCATTTAAATAAAGCAACAACAAAAATAAAACAACCATTTATTGTAACACCGACCCCTATTAAACCATTCGATGTGGTCATTATTGACACCATAGGACCACTTCCAAAATCTGAATCCCAAAATGTGTACGCAGTAACCTTAATGTGTGATCTTACGAAATATTTAATTGCCATACCGGTAGAGGACAAATCAGCAAAAAGTATTGCAAAAGCAATAGTGGAGGGATTTGTATTGACATATGGTCCCATGAAAAAAATAATAACTGACATGGGTACTGAATATATGAACCAAATACTACAAGAGCTTTGTTCAATGATGGGAGTGGAGAAAGTCAACTCTACACCCTATCATCATGAAACTCTAGGAACTGTGGAGAGATCTCACAGAACGTTTAATGAATACGTGAGGTCTTATATCGCATCTGATAAATCAGACTGGGACATATGGTTGAAATACTTCACGTATAGTTACAATACAACACCGTCAACTGCACATGATTATTGCCCTTTTGAACTTATTTATGGGAAAATCCCTCCTTTAATGGATTGCACCAGAGACAATATTATAGATCCATTGTACAATGTAGACTCATACGAAAAGGAAGTTAAATTCAGACTGCAAGTAGCTTGGCGCAGAGCCGCTAACCTCATCAATAATACTAAGTTACAAAGGCATTTAATTTCCCGAGAGAATGCAAATTCGCCAAATATTGCGATAAACGACCTTGTACTGGTTCAAAATGAAGCTGGTCACAAACTGGATCCTTTGTACAGGGGACCATATAGGGTCGTGGCCATTCATGAAAACAACAATGTTGACTTAATGGACACAAATGATAAAACTTTTACTGTTCACAGAAACAGAATAAAGAAGATCAATTCTTGAATATCATTTTTTGTGTTTTGTTTTTTTTTTTTTTTTTCTCTACTTCATTTTTCAAGGTGGGGAACCTACGACGACTTTGATTGCTTTGTGATTGTAAGCTACCCGATATAATTGCAATTTTCTCTTTATCTTAAATTTTTCAATCTCAAATAATAATACATAATAAGATTATTCCTTCTGTTAAGGATCTAAAAACAAAAAAAAAAGGTTTTTAAATAATTTTTGTATTCAAATAATAATTGGAATGATCTATCTAAGATTATTCCTTCTGTTAAATGGTGAAGGACCTAAATAAAAATATATATAAATGTATATATCAATTATATAAAAATAAAAAATATATATAAATATATATATCAATTATAAAAAAAAATTTTTTTTTAATTTTGTAATAGTGTTAGAAATCCCAAAATTTTATTGTAACTTAAGAATGATCAACTTAAATATATATTGATCATTCTTTCCGAAAAAGGGAGGTGTAGTGTGTGTTTATTTACTTTTGGTCACTATGTCCGCACACTTGTGTGTTTGACTGTACAAGTTATTTATCTGTTCACACACTTTTGTGTTTTACTAAATTGCTGCATGCCATCTGCATTCAGCATGTGTCACACGACACCATCGTTATTTTTGTAATCTTTTATACACACATGCACTGAATTTTTGTGTGGGAATATGCAACGTTTGCATATTCCCACCGCAATAAAATGTATTAGCTTAAGTTAGAATTAAGTTATTTTATTATAATAAGATCAGACAATAAAGAATTATCAAGAGGGACAGTTGCTTCGGCCGCTGTCCTCTTGGATTGAAACAACAAAACATAAATAATTTTTACATTATATTACAGTAGACACGGTTGACAGAAATGCAGATTTATCTGGATTTTGCAGATTTTTACCCTCCAAAAAAACGAAATCCAGATTTGAAGATTTTTGGCCTAAAAGCACAGATTTTTCAACTCCAATTATAGCGCATTTTTCCTATTAATGTTGCTCCTTTTTGTTTCTTTTATGTGTGAACGACTCATAGTTCAGAGAGTTACAATTTTTGAATTTAGAAGACATTATTAAAGAAAAAGATGTAACTTTGACAAGCTTCTGGAATAGAATAGAATCTGATGTAAAACGAGCTAATTCTGATTATGATTTTGCAGCCCTAAGTTAAATTAAAATGTAATGTTATTACCACATTCATTTGCAAATGTAGAAAGAATTTTCAGTCTAGTGAACTTGAATAAAACCAAGCGTCGAAGTCCTTTGGATATTTATGCAACAAATTAAATGACTCTTTGTATAATTGTTTATATATCCGATTTCTTTTCTGATTCATTTTATATTATTTGTACATAACTGTAAAGAATTTGTATTTGTTTGTTGGTAATATGCATTTCGTTTCTCCAAAAGAAAGGCGGGGTTTCCACGCAAAGTTAACTTTGCAAAGTATTGAGTTTGTAGGAGAGAAGAGAAAAGAGATCTTATTCTATACTATTTTTTCCTCAACAAACTCAAGACTTTGCAAAGTGAACTTTATCGTGTAGAAAAGCCACCAAATTCATCAGTAGATTTAAACCAGTGTGGCAGCTAATTGTGAAAAGGCAATGAGAAAATATTACTGGATTTAAAATCAAAGATGTTAGCATGTAAAGATTTTTGCTTGAATCTTTTAAACTTATACTGCCGTATTCATTAAAAATAGTTTTGGTTTACAAAAGGTTTACAAAACAAACTCCGTATGGAGATTTGTTTGTTAAGCACTTTGTAACCCAAAATAATTTTTGTGAATATTCCCTATTATGTTTGTGTACGTTATTCTTAATAACATATTGATGTCTTTTGCCTTATTTCAAAAATTTGTTGGTTGAAGTCTGCTACTGAGTTTCTTAAGCCGAAACGAAATGCACATTCTTCGAACATTAAAGGCTTATATTTATAAAAAAATAAAATGTGATTGAAAGTTATGTTGAAAATTTTTTTTAAAAAAATTTAAATAAAATACATTTTAAGCCGAGTTTAAATTTTATGAATATGGTTTAATGAAAAAATATTTAAATGACACTTGCAAATCCATATTTTTGTAATTTTTTTTAATAATATATAAAAAAGTTGTTTTGAAAATAGCTTTGAAGATTTTTTGAAGATTTTAAAAATAAAATGCAGATTTTGAAGATTTTTTCGTGAAAATTTGTTAAACTTTGCAGATTTTAGTCTTAGAAATTCTGGCAATACTGGTTGTAGAACTATTACACACACACAAACACTCACATAACATATTTCCTTCTCTCGTCGCTTTATTTTGTTTTTATTTAACTTAAATTTGCAGCTTTTAAACAACATTTACGGCCTGGCCCACGATGTCGACAAGAAATTATCTTTCGCTTACTTATATTGAAAACAAAAACAAATTTTCTTATTTTGTTTTTGTTTTCAGTATAACTAAGCGAAAGATAATTTCTTGTCGACATCGTGGGCCAGGCCGTTAATATTTTTTTTTTGGAAATCTCTCTGAGTAAACTAATAACATGGCTGCCAACTACAACAAAATACATAAATTTTTTACAAGATATTATAAATTTCACATCTGATACAGACTTGGTAGCCTTTGCGAGAGAACTACAACGTCATCAAACGGTAAATCATGCGCAAGGCGTAATCTTTATTTTATCATTCTTGGTTGCACAGATAGACCCCTCCCAGCCATAGTCACTTAGTGTAAATGCATAACTTTGTAGTGTGACCCTTATATAAATGAACTATTGGAGCATTAAGTCAGAAATCAGTTAGGTAGATATTTTAGAAATCCATATTCAAATAATTTTATTATATGTATTCTCAAAATTTTACCTTCCCAGCTAAAAAAATTATATATGGTCCATATATTTTTAATATATTAATGTATATAACTATATATGAAAATATGTATGATTTCATGTATGGAAATATATGGGATTATACATGGCAAAACTATTATATATGAACTAATATATGGACTAATATATGAAATGTATTATAACATATGAGCTCATATATGAAAATTTAATTATGAAGCTCTTCATATGTGGATCCATATATAAATATAACATTTTATATATGGAGCCATATAAGAATGTATGCATACATGATATCTAACATAAGATAGTTTTTGCAATCAAAAAAGCTTGGAATTTTATCACTGCTAAATTGGAAATCCATTAGAAAATACATACGGTATGCAAAGTTTATATGCGTACCCTCAACGTTTAAGAAAGAAAAACTTTTTGTTAAAAGAAAACCATTCTTTTTATACATTTTGGCCTCATTTAATATATCAAATATTCAAAAGGATAATCCAGTCATTAATTTTATAGAAAATAATAAAATTCTCTAGATAAGAAACAAAGTTCATATTACTGTATTGAAAACTATTATTAGACGGATAATTTTTTCTTTTATAATTAATTGCATTAGTTTTTAATCTGATTTCTTAAGCTAAATGTTATGATTTATGTGTTTTTTAAATAATTGATTCACCTTTTGATGAATGAAATGAGTTTTAGTTCATTTTGAATTATTTGTCCAAACAAATGTTTCATTAAATAAAACCTCTCTCTCAAGTCTAAAAAATTTAATTTTAATAATTTAATTTATTGCACAGCAGTGCCGTCTGTGAATCAAGAGTATATGAATATGAATTTTGCACATACATGTATGAAAATGTATGAATATATATAATCATATATGCAAATATACCCTCATTTTTCGGATCCGAACCATATATGGGATATCACATATGCTCCATACATATTTTTTTTAGCTGGGTTCTTCATTATACAGGGTGGCCCAAAAAGACCGAAGTGGTGTGAATTCCTTATAACTTTTTTTTTAAGACATATTTTTTTAATTTTTTGTTTTTTAAATACAGTAAATTTATAGGGAATATTTTTAGATTAGTTATTAAAAATTATATCCCGCAAGTGGTGGCCATTTTCTGCTTCGCACAAATGTGCTCTTTCCAACACATTTTCCATGACCTTTCGCAAAACTTCCGGTGGTATGTTGTTAATTTCGTCGCCAATATTGGTTTTTAATTCCTCAATAGTCTTAGGCTTATTAACATAAACTTTCCCTTTTAAATAAACCCAAAGGAAACAGTCTGGAGCGGTTAAATCCGGGGAACGCGGAGGCCAATTAAAATTGCTTCTACGCGAAATTATTCTTTCACCAAAGATGTGGCGTAAAAGAGCCATTGTGGCCCTCGCGGTGTGCGCTGTGGCTCCATCCTGTTGGAACCATATTTGCGGATGGTTTTCCACGGCTGCCCTTACAAAATTTTCCAACATGGCCCGATATCGATCACCATTGATGGAAATGGCTACACCTCGTTCATTTTCAAAAAAATATGGGCCAATGATCCTTTCTGAAGAAACACCGCACCAAACAGTACACTTAACTGGGTCTAATTGGCGTTGATGAAGTACCTTCGGGTTGTCCGTAGCCCATATCCTACAGTTTTGCTTGTTAACGAACCCATTTAATTAGAAATGGGCTTCGTCACTCATAACTAAGTTACGAATAATGGAAATGGAAAGACCACATTTGTGCGAAGCAGAAAATGGCCACCACTTGCGGGATATAATTTTTAATAACTAATCTAAAAATATTCCCTATAAACTTACTGTATTTAAAAAACAAAAAATTAAAAAATATGTCATAAATAAAAAGTTATAAGGAATTCACACCACTTCGGTCTTTCTGGGCCACCCTGTACATAAGTATATAAATATATATGTATGTAACAAAATCTATATCTACAATAAGAACAATAATATTCATTTTGCGCTAGTCACTAAAATTAATTATTAAGCGAATGAAAATAAAAGTAAAAAAACAAATGGCACATAACTTAACGATATAAGTTGTTTATATATTTATATGGAGACCTGTATGTATGCAGATATGTAATATTATCATAGTAAAGAGAATAAGCAAGAAATGAAATAATCAAATTTCATATAAATTAATAGTAATGCTAGGAACACAACTGGGACGAACGACGAATTTCGTCCACGTCGATAAGCATTCGCTTCGTAAATTCGTCGTGTGAGGCACAAACTGTTCACCCTCCGCATTTTTTTGTACCAACACACTTCCTATTCAGTCTTGCTATTATCACAGTGAATAAAAAAAGGCTGTGAAAAATCTGTAATACGCAACACTGGCGCCGTGGTCAAGATGCGCTTCCTCAAAAGATTTCTGGGCGTTGTCAGTCCACACAAACTTTATATTCTGCTTGGTCACATCTGTCAAAGGTGACGTAACAGTGCATTGCCAATCTTAACGAAATTGTTAAACAGGCTGCTGAACATGCCACTACCTCCCATCCGCAGTATGGGTTTAATAAAATTTATTCCAGGGATATTGAACATCTCGTATGTAAAAAAAGAAGAGCCAGAAGGGAATGGTAACAGCACAGATCACCCCAACATAAACTCAGACTTAAAGACTGTTCTAAACGACTTCAAGAGTTGCTTGCATCTGAAAAAACTGCATCTCTTAAAAATTATTTGTAAGGTCTTGATGTCACACCAACATCTAATTACTCTTTGTGGCGCGCTGCTAAAAAGCTTAAAACACCCGTTGAGTTTAAGCCACCTCTGCGCACATCTACCGGTGGTTGGGCAAGAAGCGATACTGAAAAAAGTAACATATTTGCTGAGCATTTAAAATCCGTATTTACCCCAAATACATGTACTGGTGTTGCTGATTTGCCGAGTGTAGTTGATCTACCCCCTCGAGCTTTAAAGTTTAAGATGCGTGATGTACATAAAGTAATTGCTGAACTCAAGCCAACGAAAGCTCCAGGTATTGATGGAATTAGTAACAAGATGCTGATGAACTTGCCGCATATTGCAATAAGAATCTTGCTGTTTATTTCTAATGCCATATTACGACTGGAGTATTATCCACAACTCTGGAAGCTTGCAAAAATCAAAATGATTCCAAAGCCGGGCAAAGATCTTACTAAAGCTGAGTCATATAGGCCAATAAGTTTGCTGTCAACTATGTCAAAACTCTTCGAAAAGCTGCTCATGACAAAATTGTCCCCAATTTTAACTGATAGTGGGTGCATACCAGACCATCAATTTGGTCAGGATAGCAGCATTGATCAAACTCATAGATTGGTTCAATTTATAAAAAAAACATTTGAGGAAAAGAAGTATTGTTCTGCCCTGTTTATTGACGTTTCTCAGGCATTTGATAAAGTGTGGCATGAAGGCCTAATTTTAATCTACCAATAAATTTAGTGAATTTATTAGAAAGTTACATTACTACCCGGAAGTTCACGGTTGTGGAAGGAGAATTCTTGAGTGTGCCCGAATCTATATCATCCGGTGTGCCACAGGGGAGCATACTGGGGCCAGTTTTAATTTGATTTGTACTTGTGATATGCCTTTGAGCAGCAATATACATACATCTACGTTTGGCGATGATACAGCCTGCCTTAGTATGCATGAAACCCCTCACGACGCTTCCCGATATCTACAAGAACATATTACACAATTGGAAATGTGGTTGAACTTATGGAGAATTAAGGTAAATGAACAAAAGTGTGTCCATATAACGTTTACCCTAAGAAGAGATACTTGTTCCCCAATTCGAATCAATAATCAAAATATTCCTCAACATTCCCAAGTGAAATACCTTGGTATACACCTTGATCGAAGGCTTACATGGAAACATCATATTGACTTTAAGCTAACTCAGATGAAACTTAAGTTATCTCAGATACACTGGTTGATTGGCAGAAATTCAACACTTAGCCTGGACTGTAAACTTTTAATATATACAAGTCGCTTTTGAAGCCAATATGGGACACTGCTTCAACTTCCAATGTAGAGAGAATCCAACGAAGGCAAAACAAAACTTTACGGTTAATAACATCGGCTCCATGGTACATCAAAAATTCCAATATCCATCGTGATTTAAATATGGCACTAGTGATTGAAGAAATTGCAAAATTCGCAGCAAATATTTAACAAAACTCGAGTCACATCCTAATCCGCTTGCTCGTAATATTTTGAACTTTACTGGACACATCCGCTTAAAAAAGAGGGACACAAGGGCTCTAATACTCAACACTCGAGATGGGATTTCTTGAAAATACTTTTTTTTATACTTTTTATACATTTGTTTTCTTTTTGGATTATCACTACTTATGTATTATTTATAACTATTAACAAGTTTATGTCCGACAGTGGTCGGTCCTAATAATTATATTTTAGATTTAAGATTTGAATACTTATTGTTAGTTCATATTTGAAGATACAATAAATAAATACATGTATGAAAAAAAAGGAATATGTCTATCAACTAATGTTGTTGACGAAACATCAGCACGTGGAATGCAAGTTTAAATATTTTCAAATATGTATTCCCAATATCGTATATTATTATACGGGCCTGTTCTGAAAATCACGACATGCCAAATCACGGTGATTTCAAAAAATTTATAAAAGCTAAATCATTGCTTTTGTAAGTTTCACGATTTATAGCTCTAGAAGTTGGAAGAAAATATTCTATTATAAATGCAAAAAACTTAAAACGCAAAAAAACCCACTATACACTCAGCTATTAATAGTTTACTTTTGAAATCACGTGATTTGAAATCACCGTGATTTTCAGAACAGGCCCGATAATTATTAAATTGTAATATCGACTTATCTTGGTGGGGGCATAAGAGATCTGTCTTTTACAATGCTGTCAATGTTTTTCTAAGTCTTAATGATAATGGAAACTCTGCAAACAGTCATCGCAGAGAATAATGCTTCCATGATGGTTAGTTTGTTGTGATCGAATCAATCTATGTAAAATAAACATAAAAATTAAACATATACTTATTATGATTTTTTTTTTTATAATCATCACATTTACCTTGAAATATTTTTGATATATACATAGTGTGAAACTATATTTCCTCCATTATCTTTCTGCAAAAACAATAGCTGTATATGCTTAGATTTTATTGCTTTTGTTTTGTAATGTGGGCCAACAACTAAGTCTTTTGCCATCTCATAACCAAAAACGTTTATACTAATAGTAGGATTATTGGTCTCACTAAAATTTAAAGAAAATCCGTTTCATCCCATAACTACTAGTGCGTTGCGCATTTCTATAAGTTGATAGAATTGCCCATTTGAATCAAAAATCATCATCGTTTTGTACATTTATACATGCTTTCTTTGACATCAGTTTAGGCGGGAGAGCTATGAAACTAGAACCTCTTAGTGGTTGATATTTATTTAAGTTCAGGTGAAGTCTTAAAAGTTGAACTAGAGTCCAACCACTGTCCCGCTCTTGAAACTCTTCCATCTTTGTTAATATATTTTGAATATTAGTGAAATATTCATTTGTGAATTCATCAATATCGAAAACTTCTTTCGTTTTGGTTTGAAAATGCTTTACCTCTATTGGAGTATTTTCTAGGTCCCTCATTTTGGGACAAGCAAATAAGCCATACATCTCCATATTATATTTCAGAGCGCCATTGTTTTTTAAAAAGTAGTCAACTTCTTTCTTTAATGACTCCACAGCTTCTTTCATAAACACCTCTGGGAGGAGGCATTCCTCGTTGTCGTTTATGTATACAAGTGTCATAAGTGTTTGTTTAAACGTACTTTTTACAAGCTTTACATGACTTATGCTGGAGCTGGAAGCATGACTTCGTTCGTGCTCTCTGTAATTTTCCTCACTTAGGAAAGCTCTTTTGCATTCTTTGCATTCTAAATTCGATATCATTTTATTTTTGTACAAACGTTTTTTAAATATACTAAAGATTTTATGAAGCAAATTTACAGACTGTTTTGTAAAACGTTAAACGTTAGAAATCAATGGTTACTATTTTTAAAATTATTTAACTTACCTATTATGAGTTAAAAATATTTAAATCTATACACATATGTATGTATATAACAATAAATATTTCGAGTTTTCTTTTTTTTCACACAACACTTCGTTTTTGAATAATGTCACAAGACTAGAATTTTGTTTAGAAAAATGTTTTATTTTATACTTTTTTTTCTACACGCAATATATGCATACATTCATCTATAGAAAATTACCTGTAATTGGAAAATCTTCATATTTATCTACATACATTTATGATGTTGTAAATTAGTGAGTTTAAGCAATAAAGGAAAAATATTTGTTTGTCCTTCATAGACATATATTTTTTTGTAATTAGTTTTTTCGCATACCTTTTTTCTTTTAACGCATGCACATACATACATACATACATACATACATACATACATACAGCGGTATGTAAAAGCAAAGTATGCACACTCATTAAATTTTAAGTGTCCTATACTTTTTCTTAAAAATGAAAATTAGATTTGTTTGTAATCAGGTTTTCGCATACCCTTTTTCTTAGAACAAATAAAATGTAAATTTCACCAACGCACGCACGTAAATCTACACGCGCAAAAAGCATGCATACGCATGTCTCTCGTTCTTAATACTTTAAAAATACTTAATATCATGTGTCTTGCATGTGCATGTTAATTTTTAAATGTCCTATCCTTTTTTCTCTCTTAAAATGAAAATTAGAGTAAAGCAAAGTACATCTAAATGCTGTGACATGAAAAAGCATGCAAAAGCATGCTTACGCACTACATGCAATGGAAATATCCTTCCTTATAGGAATATTTTTTCATGTAATTTATTTTTTTGGTGAGAATTTTGAAAATTTCTATATAAGTGCAAAAAGTAATAAAACTTGTAATGCATACATATACATATGACCATGTGTCTTGCACATGCATGTTTAAATTTCATGTCTTGTACATGCATGTTTAACTTTCATCAAATTTTGAAATGTCCTATCCTTTTTCTTAAAATGAAAATAAATAAGATAACTTATTTTAAGCATAAACTCTCATTTTCATAAAATTTAAATGAATTTGAAATATATGCATTTTATTTTAATTTTTTTGAACTAAATTTTCCTGAAATGGATTTCAAATTCACTTTGTTAACGTGCATGTGCATGTTTAACATAAAAAAAAAATCAATAAATAATAGGGGTCACTTCACTTTACTAAATATATTTATTGTTTTAAAAATTGTGTAACTACATAAAATTTCTTATGACAAATAAAAATTTAGCTATAGTTTAGTTCGAATATTGCTGAACCATTTGGTGATTGACGTCCTTTGTAAATAATTGTCCAAATTTTGTCATTCATTTTTGATAAGTAAGGATCCTCTCTGTTTAAATATTTAACGATTCTTTGCGGAAGATAAAACCACTTATTGTTGTTTAAATATGCAATTACTTTGGATCCATATTGTGTAACCTTCCATTCAAAATTTAAAATCTTGTAAGGTTCATCTAAGGGAATATCATCCATTTTTGTGTATTCTGATTTTATTCCTTGGGCAATGTTAATTATTTGTTGATAGATCTAAAAACAAAAAAAATTAGTTAAATTTTATATGTATTTCTTTAACTTTTATATAATAAATAAAAAATTCTAATGTTATGTTAAAATTCATTCCTACCATTGTTATAGAACGTAATTTCAAGGATCTTTGAATAACAATAACTAAAACTAAATTCTAATTGATATTTTATGTACATATTTGTAAGTCAATCGACCTCTCATCTTAATATAATTACTCAAATGAGAATCTCATTCGAATTGTTCCATTTACAAAAATATCTTCGTTAAACTTTTTATGAGAAAAATATATATGTATTGTCATTTGAAGTTAAATTTGTTATAGAATATATGTATGTATTGGAATATCCTTCCTTATGGGAAATACATGTATTGAAATATCCTTCCTTATGGGAAAATACATGAATTGGAATGCACATAAATGTACTAATTAGAATGATCCTTAAGGACAAATACACCATTCTAATTAGAATGATCCTTATTGACAAATACACTATTCTTATTAGAATGATCCTTATGGGGAAAATACACGAGTGCCAGAATGCCCATAAATATACTACTCTCTTTATACTTCGGTGTTTGAATAAAAGTTCATATGCAATTATTAAGGAAGTGGTTACATCTATATATACAGTAGTAGTAATAATACACTAATCTTTTTTTGTTTAATTATGAAGCGCATTTATTGAGGTAGGAGTTTGCTGCATTAAGAGTAAGAGTTAAGAGTTAAGAGTTTTTTTATTCTGTGCGTTTTTTTAGTTTTGGTGATTTTTTCTCGGTTTAGCGATTTTTAAGGTTTTTGGCATTTTCTTTAATCTGGCGATTTTTTAGTTTAGTGCTTTTTTTCATTTAAGCGATTTTTTTAAGTTTTCTTTTTTGGAGATTTTTTAATTTTAGCGATTTTTTTAATTTTGGCAATTTATTTTAGTGCTAATTTTTTTTTAAATTTGGTTTTTATCGGGTTTTCGCGCTCATTTTATTTGGTTCTTTTTATAGCTTTTAAGCGTTTCTTAAGTTTATTTTGGGTTTGGCGTTTTTTTTTTTGGTTTTTTTAATATGGTGCTTTTTTTTTTGATTTAATGCTTTTTCTCGTTTTAGCGTTTTTAGGTTTTTTGCATTTTTTTAATTTGATGCTTTTATAGTTTTGGTGCTTTTTAATTTTAGCGATTTTTTAAGTTTTTGACACTTATTTTTATATTGGCGGTTATTTTATCATTTTGGTGTTTTTTCATTTTAGTTATTTTTCAATTTTGTAGATTTTTTTCCAATTTGGTTCTTTTATCGTTTTTGTAATTTTTTCGGGTTTGGGCATTTTTTTAATTTGGTGCTGTTATTTCGTTTTAGCGATTTTTTCGCGTTTTAGCGATTTTTTTGGGTTTTTGGGATTTTTTTATTTGTTGTTTTTTAGTTTTGGCGTTTTTTATTTTTTGGTTTTTAGCGGTTTTTAAGTTTTTGTCGTTATTTTTATTTTGGCGATTTTTTCATTTGAGCTATTTTTTTATTTTAGCATTTTTTTCATTTTTGCAATATATTTTATTGCTAGACTTTTTGTAATTTTGTTCTTTTTTCGGTTTAGCGATTTTTTTCGGGTTTTGGTGATTTTTTTAATTTTATGGTAATTTTTTAGTTTTGGTGTTTTTTCTCGTTTTAGCTATTTTTAAGGTTTTTGGCGTTTTTTTATATTGACGATTTTTTTTAATTTTGAAGGTATTTGGAGATATTTTTCATTTTAGCGATTTTCTTCATATTTGCAACTTATTTTAGTGCTAGAATTTTTATATTAATGCTTTTTTCGTTTAGGCGATTTTTTTCGGGTTGGTGATTTTATAATTTTGGGAGTTTTTTGTTTAACCGTTTTTGAAAATTTCAAGACTTTGCCTCCTATGGTTACCAAGATACAGAAAGTTGTCAAAATTACATAGTCAAAATTACATAAACTGATAGAACACCCTGTAATTTTAATTTTTATAAATTTAAGTGTTAATTGTTGCAGTCTGTATAAAAACAGTAATTTTACAAATTTCAAGTGTCTATATACATACATACATATGTACATACAATTGTATATATGTATATTACATGGAATTTTAATATTTTTCGATCCTCGTATTGGAAGACCCTTTAATTTTCAACTTTCATATATATGTTTTGTAGCGACCACAGTTCAACATACTCTGTCCAAATTTCAGACCCGGAGCTTTTACGGTTCCTGAGAAAATAGCATTCTTCCTAAAACATGAAATATGTTTAATTATAAGAATAAAAGTTAACGTTTTCCAACCCTGGAAACTTCTTTTTAATTTGTTTAATTTTTTTTTAAATTAAACATAAAAATTAACTTGAGCACTTCCTTACGGAAAAACATATTGATATAATGTTGGTCTCTGAGACTCATTTGACTTCTAGAAGCCTCTTTAAAATGAATGGCTACACTTTATATGATACAAAGGACCCTAGATGGAGAGCATGTGGTGGATCAGAAATTCTAATAAAGTCAAGACTCCAGCACTATATTTTTGACAACATTTGTGAAGAACATCTACAAGCAACAAATATCTGCATTGAAAATTTTTGTACAAATTTCGTGATATCTTCTATTTACTCCCTTCCCTGATTTTCAATCACTGAGGATCAATACGAGAAATTCTACAAATCTCTTGGATCTTGTTTCGTAGCAGCTGCCGACAACAATGCTAAGCATACGTTCTTGGGTTCGCGTCTTATTACGCCTAGAGGCAGGGCGTTGTTCAACACAATTTCAAAAATGGGCTTGGATGTTATTTCGAGTGGGGAGACTACATACTGGCCTACTGACGTTCGAAAAATTCCGGATGTTATAGATTTCGGCATCATAAAAAGTTTTTCTAGGGAATTAATTCACGTTGAAGCTTCCCTAGATCTCTCGTCCGATCACTCTCCCACGATCGTTACAATCTGTTGCCCACTGAGAAGCGCTTTACCTCACCCATATGTCAAGATGATAAACCGTGTTAATTGGCTGGGATTCAAGAAATATCTTAGTAGTCATTGCACGGAAAATATTACGCTAAGAACACCCAATGATATTGAATCTAACATTGCCAATCTTAACGAGAATATTAAACAAGCTTCTGAACATGCCACTACCTCCCATCCGCATACTGGGTTCAATAAAATTTATTCTACAGACGTTGAACATCTCGTACGTGAAAAAAAGAAGAGCTAGAAGGGAATGGCAACAGCACAGATCACCTCAACACAAAATCAGATTTAAAGAGTGCACTAAACGACTCCAAGAGTTGCTTGCATCTGAAAAAACTGCTTCTTTTAAAAATTATTTGGAAGGTCTTGATGTCACACCAGCATCTAATTACTCTTTGTGGCGCGCTGCTAAAAAGCTTAAAACACCCGTTGAGCTTAAGCCACCTCTTCGCACATCTACCGGAGGTTGGGCAAGAAGCGATACTGAAAAAGGTAACATATTTGCTGAGCATTTAAAATCCGTAGTTACACCAAATACATGTACCGGTTTTGCTGATTTACCGAGTGTAGTTGCTCTACCCCCTCGACCCTTAAAATTTACGATGTGTGATGTATTGTTCAATTGTTTGTCTTCCCTATGCATAAGAATCCAGAATATATGTACTTCATGTGTCCATTTTTTGGTAAAGGGTATAAAAAATGGAAGTCATTCTAGTGGAACTACATTTTCTTGCTTCCAAAAAATCGATATTTTTAATTTGCCGAGAGTGAGCAAAAAACCACGTAGAAGCTTATTTTAGTCATACACCCTACACCAAACCTTGCAACTTCTCCGTAGTGTTGGAAAATACTCACCAGAAGTAAAAAAATTATTTTTTCAAAGAAATTTATGAACTAATTTTAGTCTAAGATTTAAAAGTTATTTGCTTAAATTTACATGAAAACACTGTTTCGGGCTTAAATTCGTATAAAAAGAAGCGAATTGTTAACCATTTACCATTTTTCCTGGATGAAATTATTATCATAGAACACAAATATTCTTAATATCGCTTCCAATTCAGTGACCAGGCATCGAAAAACAGAACTTTTTGCAATGACAAACCTATGTAAAAATCATTAGAATGGATCGATATTTTCACTACTTCCAGATCGCAAAATCTACATTTCCATGACTTTTTTGGAGTGCCTTTTTTTGCTGAAAAGCAAACTGGCTAACAAAAAAAAACTATCATCGCCAAAGCTGGAGGTGCTGAATCAGATTCATTTAAAAAAATTTGTCAATTTTTAAAAGACAATGCAATGTTTTTCCCAAAAATTTTCTAACGTTGACTATATAGGCTGCATCAACTTTACGCAAATTTAAATTAAATATAGGAAATATTTCTATTATAGTTACTATTTCTATGGAGTATGTATCTTCAGGAATTTAATCTTACTTAAAACAGAAAATCCTCACAAACTTTTAAGTAAATGCAGATAAAAATTAAAACCATGTTTTTGACCCGCGCACGAACAGTTCCGTACGGACACGAGATATGCAATTAAATACGAGCTGTAGCCTATACAAAATATATTTTTGCATTTTTTTCGTTTTTCACGGTTTTTTTAATTTTTGCGTTTTTTTTGTTGTGGCGATTTTTTTAAATTTGGCGATTTTTTTCATATAGGCGATTTACGTTTTGGCAATTTGTTCGGTTTTTAATTTTTTTTACATTTGGGCAATTTTTTAGTTTTGACACTTTTTTTCTCGTTTTGGCGATTTTTTTGGGTTTTTGGCGATTTTTTCGTTTTGGAGATTTTTTTAATTTTGGCTATTTTCGGTTCGGTTTTTAATTTTTTTTACATTTGGGCAATTTTTTAGTTTTGACACTTTTTTTCTCGTTTTGGCGATTTTTTTGGGTTTTTGGCGATTTTTTCGTTTTGGAGATTTTTTTTAATTTTGGCTATTTTCGGTTCTTGGCGTTTCTTCGTTTTGGTGACTTTTTTTCATTTAGGCGCTTTATTAATTTTGACACCTTTTTTTCTCATTTTAGCAATTTTTTTCGGTTTTTTGACGTATTTTCAATTTGGCGATTTATTTTATTTTGGCGATTTTTTTCATTTTGTCGACTTTTTTTCATATTAACAATTATTTTGTTAGTGGCGCCTTTTTCGCATTTTGGCGATTTTTTCGGTTTTTTGCGCTTTTTTTCATTTTGGCGATTTTTTTCACTTAGACGATTTTTTCGAATTTTGCGACTTATTTTAGTGTTAGAAATCTTTTTTCTTAATTTTGGCGAGTTTTTTCGTTTCTGCAATATTGTTCAATTTTTGAATATTTTTTTTTTTGGTTTGGCGATTTTATAATTTTCGAATTTTTTGGTTGTACCGTTTTTGAAAATTTTAAGAGTTTATTACCTCTTACGGTTTCCAAGATATAGCAAGTTGTCAAAATTACATAGTAAAAATTACGTTAACTGATAGACCACCCTTTAATTTTATTTTTTATAAATTATAGTGATAATTGTTGTGGTCTATGTAAAAATACACTAATTTTACAAATTTCAAATGTCAATATACATATGTATGTATATACAATTTTATGTTAAATGGGTTGTTAACATTGATCGTTGCGCATTTTGGAGCAATTTAATTTAATTTTTAGTTCTCATGTATTTGTTGTTGTAGTGGGCAAGGTTCTACATACTCTGTCCAAATTTCAGATCCGTAGCTCTTACGGTTCCTGAGAAAATAGCGTGTGACGAACAGCGTAGCGAAAACAATAGGGTTCCTTTTCACCTTTGGTGTACGCAACCCTAAAAACTATGCAGATATTTCACATCTTTACACAGCAACAGAAGCAACAACAAAAACAAAAGACACCGCATGACAAAAAACTGTATTCAAAGATTGAGTCAAACACTTATTTGTATGTAGTACATACATACATACACTGAAATAATTTTGTTCATAAATTCTATGAATTTCGACATTAATCCAATGAAATTCATTAAAATTTAACCGACGTCACGCTTCGTTGGATTAATGAAACCAGTTTCGTTAAAATTATTTTGATGAAAACTACGTCAAATGTATTAAACTTTGTCATCAATGCAATGAAAGAACTTCATCGAAACAACAAAATAATTTTATTAAAACGATAAAATAATTTCATTAAATCCACGAAATAATTTCATTAAAGGAACGAGATAATTTCCAACGAAATAATTTAATTAAAATAAAGAAACAATTTCATTAATACAATGATATAACTTCATAAAATAATAATTGAAAGTGTATGTGTAAATAAGCATTCAAAGAGTACAAGAACAATGATACAGAACTACTTTTGATGCAAGTTTTTGGTTGACAACTGTTGAAATACATTTAATTTATCAGACTTTCATGACAACAATGAAATTTTCATTGGGATAACGAATACATTTCATATGTATAAAGAAATTCTAAATTGCTGTATATTTTATAATATTTTTAGTTTTAAGGAATTTAAGCTTTAACTTAATTGCTTTAAGGTATGTACTTATGTTTATATGTTTATTTCCAGCAACAGCTGCAAATGTTTCCTAAATATATAGGAGTTTCTTAATAATTAGAAAATATTGTTGTAATAAATCCAATGAAATATTGTTACGAAACAAGAATACCAACGAAGCAATTCCAATGAAATTCTTTCACAATATTCGTGAAATTTTCATTAGATTTGTGAAATTATCATTAGATTTGTGGAAAAGTCAAAGAAGGCGGATGTACTTAAATAAACAAAATCTGTAATGTAAGCAAATTTATCACAGGCAGACTTTATCGCTAGACAAATTTAAGCATGAGAAAATATATATCAATCGTAAGTATAAAATCATACTAGGATTATCAGACATATGATAGTATTTTATAGTACCAAATGTCGATATTGAAATAAAATTATTTCTACCTACATATAAATCCCAACGCGAGCAAATCATATACACGCACATACACACACATAGCAGAATTCATCTAAGAAAAATCCAAGAAAATTTAAAGAACACCCCACCCCTCACAAATCACCACCAGCCTTAACCCTTTCAAAACGATTGTTTTTAAAGCTAAAAGATCTTTTTTATATTTAATTGGTTGATTTTGGCTCAATTAGTACTCTGTAAGATGCGTTCGCCTAAAGGATAACCAGGACAGGGAAAATATCCTGGGACAGAGATGTCCCACCAGTAATTGGCTAAGGTACACATACGTCCCAACAGTAACTGAATTACTCAAAAGCAAATAATGGAGTCATAGATGTATAGTGTGTAATTTCAATTCTGTATTTATTTATTGATATAAAAAGTAAGTATCAAATGCAATGAATGTAAATGAAAGTTAAGTAGAATGATATTTGGCTAAACAGAGCTTGCACAAAGGCATATTGCATGAAATGCAAATCATTTTGGTACGTTGCTCTTTTTTATTGTCCGCACAGCTTCTGCAATGGCGGCGTGTGTTTTCTTCAACAGGAAGATGTTCACCGACTCCTGAAAGTGTCTTTGACCGCAAGGAAGGACGCCCGCTTGTTCTACGAAGTTTGATCTTCGCTCTCTCTTTTCCATGGGTGAGGAGCTGCTCAGCCAATTCAACAAGAAATTTTTTATTTATTTTTATTTTTATTTTTTTTATATTTCTTGAAATATAATCCAAGCATCAGGTACGCAAATCATTAGCAGCTTTTGGAAAACTCTCTTCCACCATTTCCCTGACTTTCTGTCAGGATCATAAAGAGAAGAAAACTGATCTGAAAGATCGACGCTGCCCATATACTTGTTGTAGAAAGAAACGGTCTCAGGGCATGAAACTTCAATGGCGTCTCCTTTCTTGTTTGTCTTTTTAACATTCACTACGGTATTACTGTGACAATTACTGATTAATAAAACTTCCTTTGTATCTTGCCAATTTGAAATTTATTTGCTGGTGGTTCAGCTTGGTCTATATGCAACCACACATTTTGAATAGTCACAAACCTCTTATCTTATGCACAGACTTTCAAGAACTATTTGAGAATTCACAAATAATAATATTTTTGAAAATCACAAAAGAAAAATAAGCATAGTAGGCACAGTGGCCAATTTGGCTTCGCTAGCGGCATTTAAATCAAATTTTCAAATTTGAAAAACCGTTAATTTTTTTTTAACAATCGATAACAAATACATTCACTAGATTTGTATCGATTTTTAAAAGCTCAGCTCACAGCTGATGAACAGCTGTGACCTGTCAAAGTCAGCATATGTTTCTGCAAGTGTTGTGCAAAATATTTCCGCCATTTTGATCATCGTTTTGCTATTCGTGTTAAATTTGCAAATTTTATTATTTTCATTAAAAGTTTTGTTATATACTAACGCCAAGGTATGTATTATATAAAAAATCTGTGGTTGTGATCTGTGTATACTTATGTTATTTATAAAACGTAATCGTGTTTAAGTGTATTAGCAACTCGCCCATTGTAACGTACACCTGTTTTTCGTGGAGTAGAACTTACAAAATTCACCTGCATTTAGTGTAATTGTAAATTTTTCTATATGTGTAGACCATTGTGTGTCCAAAATTTCCAAAATTTACTGCGAGTACCTGCGAGCCTTTAATTTATTGTACTTTTTAGGCAAAATGTCAGTGACAAAACGCACCCTTTTTTTAATATGGCATGAAGAAGCGATCCCAAGTATACAAGTAATAATAACACCCATTTAACTGCTGTCTACAAATCGGGTTGTGATGGCAGCAGCGGTCATTCCACATATAGACAAAAATTTAACGACTGCGAAGGAAACATGGGAGACCAATATTTATTTTCAATTTGTATTGTATCACTGCAAGTGCAGAACGGACCGACAGTTTTATGGAAAAACAATCGACCTTCTTCTACACGATACTGTCGACCAATCAAAATACTTTTCGAGAAGGAAACGGCGGACCTGAGTCGCGGGGAAATTGAAAATATTAAGAGCCAAATATTAAATATTGTGCCAACATATGTTTATTGAATTAAAAACAAAATAAAAAAAATTAAAAATAAAAAATTTAAAATTAAAAAAAAAATTTAAAAAAAAAAATTTTAATTAAAAATAAAAAAAAAATTTAATTTTTTTTCCAAAAATTGTTTAATTTTTTTCTGAATTAAGAAAAAAAGTTTTTGAAGATATCTTCTTTACTTTGAATAAAATGCCGCTAGCGAAGCCAAATTGGCCACTGTGGTAGGCTCAGAAACTCATACAAAACCCAGCAAATAATTTAAATTCGATATGAATCTATTTTATTTTTCTACACCTTTTTACAATTAGAAATCCATTGGATAACAATAAAAGTAATTACAAGGCAAAATGAAAAATAAAATCTAAAATTTTACATTTAAGAAATTTATTATTCGACATATTGTCATAATTATATCCCAATTTGAAATTTATTTGCTGGTGGTTCAGCTTGGTCTATATGCATTCCATTGTTGCTGTAACAAATCATCAGTAGACTTCAACCACACATTTTGAATAGTCACAAACCTCTTATCTTATGCACAGACTTTCAAGAACTATTTGAGAATTCACAAATAATGTATCTTGCCATTTACAAAACATAATAAAATTGTTGCAAAATTTAAAAACACTAACTCCTCTTCCTAATTTTGTGCCATCAAGATTTGGTAAGAATTTTTGTTTTTTCATAATGGTTCCAACTAAACCGAAATTCAAATTTTGAGCTAAGTTTGCGGAAGTAAAAAACTGATCACAACATATTACGGCTGAAGGATTTGAGAGAGTGGAACTAGGTTTTCTCACAACTCGTTCTCCAAGAGTACCATCGCAAACAACAGTTTCTCTTCCACAATATATGTCGAAATCGTAGGTGTATCCAGTTGTAGAATCACATCGTTCCCAAATCTTAATGCCTCGTTTTATTGGCTTCATCGAGTTGTATTGCTTCAAAGATGACCTGCCTTTGAATTTTGCCATAGCTTCATCAAATGACTGGAAAACGCAGTCAGTTCGACAATTTTGAAACGTATATTTTAGACATGAAATCATTTCATTAACATAGTACGTTTTTGAAATCTGTAAAGGTTTTTCTGGGTAATTCATATACAGTTTTTATGACAAAAATAAAAATTGGTCACGACTTATACTTTTTTTATTACTGTATTACCCAAGGATAAGTTTTGAGACCAATACATATGCATATGTGGTAAATGGTTATAAGACATGACCAAGTATACACCAACAACAATCATCATTTCATATGGATCAGTAGCCTGCATTGGGAGTTTTTCTTTTTTATCGACGAGTCTCTTGTTCTTATTTTGAAGATTTGTGTTGAATATTTCAATTCTTTTATTTGTGAAATCGGCTATTTTTATAAATAAGCTTCTTGGAAAGACTTTGAAGAAAACTTCAAGTTCTTTTGAACACGTGTTAATGTTGACACGAATAACTGGCTGTTCAAAGTTCGGAATTGTTTTTCGAGGCTAAAAATTATTAACGCTGTTGTTCCATATCACTTCCCTGTTGGCTTGCGTATCCCCTCCTTCTGCAAAATTATTTTCTTCTCTTTCGACATCTCAGTGCTCTTCAGATGAGCTATCACTTGCATTTGAGTAAGTTGGATCAATGATGCTGTCACCATCGAAGTCACTGCCATTTTCAGAGTCAGTGTTTTCCAAAAAGTTTCCAATCTCTTCATCATCAAATAACCTCTGGCGCTTCCGTTTTGAAAAACATTCACTAATTTTTAAAAAGGACTAAATTATTTTATGTACGAGTGCGTTACTATTGGAACAAATGCATCCCAGTGAAAGTTACTGCTGGGACACATATGTCCCAGATTTAGTTCTTTCTATATATTCTATATACTTTTTGTGTTTTGCTGTTGATAAATATTTATTTGTGCTAATATTAACACACCTCGACATATTTCATTAATTTAGAAATATAATCGATCTTGAATTTACCAAAAACACTACTTTTTTCCTCACTAAACTAGCACGTGCCACAATCAACTGCAAACTAAAAGCTAATTTCTGCACAAGTACAAAGAATAACGGAATAAAAGAATCTGTAAAAAATGTTACTGCTTATAGAAAACTGAAAAACTGACAAAAACATATACGAATAAATGTTAATAATTGTGTTTTAGTTAAACACGAACACTCAGTGGGATACATGTGTCCCGTCAGTATTGAAAGGGTTAAATTCTCCCCCAGATATACTTACACAAATTCCATTGGTCATACATATACATTATACAAGATTAATCTCAACAAAACAACACTCTCACCGACCCGAATTTACTGATAGTCTTAAGCCTACAGTACACGGCATGTAAATGTGGCTCTGACGTAATTTTGACGTCACCATGAAGCTGGATTGGCTACATGTCGTGTACTAGTGACACATGTAAATGGAAAAATTCACATCATTACATATGTGCTGTCTCTGAAAATTCGTTCGACTCGGCTTAATTTCTCATGTTTAGATTTTGGAACAAAAGTACTATCAACAATTAACGGCATGTAGCAACTACTACTAATTTAAAAAATGCTGAAAATTCTCGTGACGTTATATCCACATGCGCATGTGAAGTTTTACATGCCGTGTACTGTAGGCTTGCAAAACTCCTACAGACATACATATATATGGGTAGTATTTTGTTTCGTTGTACCCAATAAAAGCAGAGCGTTTTATTTATATTATAAAAAAACTAAAATTCACTTCTTATTTAAAGTTTAACTTAAACTAATTTAACTAATTAAAAGAATACAGATATAAAAAATGGAGAAATCACAATTTTAAGCTGACAAGATGTCTCGAGCGTAGTTGGGATAAAAAAGAAAATTAAAAATGGTGTTTTTTCTCTATACGAGTATAAAGTTACCTCATTGCGCATTATACAATACCGGTTATTTTTGGTAATCTCAGGTTGCCACATTACTCCCCTCGGTGGTACAAAGCTATCTTGACCTAACCTGGAGCCGAATTTGTCTTCCTCTGCTTGTTGCCGTGGCTGTAGATGATGGCGTTTCGGAGTCTGGTTTCGGGAAAGTATCATTGTGTTCATTTTCGTTATGTTTAAATGTTGCAAGATTAGGATCTTCTGCTGCAGTGTTTGCTTCGTAGGGCGTAAGAGCTTGTGAGTTGGGTAAGTTGGTGTCCGGTTGAGCTTCGCTTAGTGCATCGGATGCTGGCAGACGATCGATGCTTACAATCGTTTTCTGACCATATTTAATAATGCTAAAGTATTTTTTAAATGGTTTTACAAGAAAATACGGACCATCGTAGGGATGAGTGAGTGAATTGCGAACTGAGTCCTTTCTTACAAAAACCTGTGAAGTTGCCTGTAGGCTTTTTCACATAAACGTTGCCTTCGTTGATTGGTGTGTCGTTTGTGTTGGTTGGATGTTTCTCATTGACTCACGAAATTCTTTTACGAAATTACTATTTGCTTTTATGGAGGTATTTTAGAGAAAAAATTCTCCAGGAATTCTTAAAGTAGTGACATAAACGAGTTCCGCTAGTGACGCATTTATGTCGGATTTGAAAACTACGCGAATACCAAGTAATATTGTGGGGAGGTGATGCACTCACTTCATTTTCTTGAGGGTTATATGACGTTGTTCGCAAATGAGTTGTTCTAATCGTTTGCATTAATTTAGTAAAAACTGAGAACTCAAATTGTCTACCTCTGTCTGATGTTAGTCGCTGTGGTACACCGAATCTAGAAATGCTATGTGTTATCAAGGCGTTTGCTAAAGTCTCGGCAGCCTTGTCAGGCATAGGGATGGTTTCGGGACATCGAGTGAACCTATCAATGATGGTCAGACAATAGCGTTGACCAATACAAAAAGGGAACGGACTGACAACGTCGATATTAATATGGTAAAATCTCTCTTGTGGCTCGTTTTTTTCTGGACTAGAACATATGTGTCGCTGTATTTTCGATCGCTGGCACTGCATACACGTCCTCACGATGTCTTTTCTCATTCGATGCCAGTAAAATCTAGATGTTATAAATTCTGTGGTCACGCGTGTACCAGGATGAGCTAAATTGTGTAGCATATTAAAAATCTGCTTTTGGAAACGCTTCGGAATGTATGGTCGAATGCGTGAATTATACGTATCGCATACTACCTGTTCATTGCTGTTTGGCACCAACACGTATTTTAACATAAGTGAGCACTTGTTTCCTCTTAAATATTTTTGTAACACTAGGTCGGTTCTTGAGCTTTAGCTAAATCACTGTAAGTTTTACTTCTTGCGGAAAAGTCGTTGATGTTTTCTACCGCATGCATCCTTGAAAGTGCATCAGCAGTTGCATTTTCCTTTCCAGGGATATTTCGTATGTCAGTTGTGAACAGGCTGATGAGGTGGAGCTGTCGATGCCTTTTCCATTTTTTGCTTAAAAGCTAATTTAATGATCGGTAACCACGTGGCAGGAGCGACCTTCGGTTGCGTACCGAAAATGGTATATAGCTTGGTAAACAGCAGTTAAATCCTTATCGCATGTAGAATATTTTTGTTGTGTGGGCGTCAGTTTCTTAAAATAGAAGCCTAAAGCAGGGATCCAACTATCGGCACAATGTACCGATTTTCGTCGGGTCACTGAAATAAAGTCTTAAATAGTAAGCTAAATTGGGCTTTTTTTCAACTGACTGAAATATAAGGACATAATTGGGCCCCACTGCATCGGTAATAGAGCCATATAGACTTATCCCGGAATATATTGAAAAATAAGACTGTTTTGGTTTATTACTTATGACTTTATTGTAGTGCGCCGACGAAAATCGGTACATTGTGCCGATAGTGGGATGCTGGCTCAAGGGTTGCGTATTACCATTAACCCTTTGATGTAATGCTGCCTCTATTTTAGCGCTAAGAACAGGATGTGCCAGTAACGTAGCGTTAGACAAGTCATCTCTGCAACGTTTAAAATCGATTTCAGTCTTTGCCGTCTATTTCAGCGGTGTCGTGTCGTTCTTTTTGTTCCCACCCATTATGTTTTGTAAAACTTGTTGGTAAACTATTGTGTTCGGTAAAAACTTTTGATAAAAGTTCATCATTCCAATGAATGTTTTTAGTTCCTGACAATTATTTGGCTTTTGGTATTCGTTGATTATGGCGATCTTTTCAGGCGATGGCCGTATGCCGTCAGGTGTGACAAGATGACCAAGAAAAGTTATTTCTACCAAACTCACATTTTTAACATAAATTACCAGGCAATTCTCTCGAAGACGTTGAAATACCACGCGTAGGTCTTTAAGATGTTGTTCCAATAAGGGAGAGCCAAATAAATATCGTCAATGTACGGCAACACATAGTCGACACCTCTAAAAACTCCGTTAATAATTCGTTGAAAGGTCTGTGCGGCGATTCTAAACCAAACATCATGGTGTTAAATTTGTAAAGACCAAATGGAGTACTTATTGCAGTTTTTGGAACATCATCGGCCCAAATTGGTATCTGGTGGAATGCTTTTTTTAAATCTATTTTTTTACAGACATTCTTACCTTGTAAATTGTTGGTGAAATCCGTTAGATTCGGCAATGGATATCTGTCTGGAACGGTCTGTGCGTTTAGGGAGCGGTAGTCCCCACACGTTCTCCAAGTTTTATCGCTTTTTCGCACCATATGAAGAGTACTACTCCAGTTCCTTTTCGATGGTTGACATATTCCGGCTTTGGCTAGAAGGGCGAATTTCTTTTGGGCTGCTTGCAGTTTATCTGGAGGTAATCGACGTGTTTGGCAAAAAGTTGGCCGTCCTGTCGTTCCAATTCGGTGGATGATTGGTGATTTCGTTTTCAAACCGAAAAGCGGGAGTACTGTTATGTCTTTGAATTCGATTAAAAATTCTGCAAAAGGGCTGGTAGAAGTAAATGTTTTACCTGAAGGCGAAAAATTTTGCACTTTGTAGAGGAGTCTTCGCTAGACCACGTGACTTGTTCGCTACATATATTTGCATGGGCTGCGACATGTTTTTGCGTTGTGTGCATACTTTTTATGATACCAACAATCTTCAAAACTTGCGTTTGTATCCTCGCGTGATGATCTCTAATGCTGGGACCGGTTTCGATTGTCGGAGTTCTTTTCCGATCGGGAACGTGTACGCGTCGTGAAACGATCAAACTTTTTTGTTAACTCCACTATAGCAGCGCGTACTTCGCTTACTTCACCTCAGTTGTCCTTTCCCACCTTCTTGATTTGAAACGGCGATATTGCATCTACAATGGAGTCAGCTTTTTTCGTGAATTCCGCCGCTGTGCCCGTTGACGCTGCAATTACTGGCTGGGCAAAAGTCGGCAAGCGATTTATTCAAAGACCATTTAGTGCGGCTTCACCAACTTAACTGCCCGCGACACGCCTCATTTCAAAAAACAGCTCCGATGGTTTTTTGTCCCCTAGAGGCATTTGCGATAAAAGCCCGTTTAGTCTTCGTTATTCGCTGTTGGCGAAATGGTCTATTATGCCTTGTCTCGAGAATTCGACATGATCATTCAATGGTGTCGATGTAACAATGTGAGTAAGTTGGCGGGTTTTTGCTTGTTAGACGTAATGCCAGATGCGCTAAACAAAAATTCTAAAGACGTAAACCATTCTTCGATATTTCTGACGCACATTTTTGGATACGGTAAGCGAGAATAAATCGCGGACAAATTGCTGGTAGTGCGTGTCGTTAGTGAGGGATTAATGTCATCATCTAGTGAGGGCGTTGTATCTACGTCAGTCTTGGTTGCCATTGGTTCTTTACTCGGGGTCACTAATTATGGGTAGTATTCTGTTTCGTTGTACTCAATAAAAGCAAACCGTTTTATTTATATTATAAAAAACTAAAATTTAATTTTTATTTAAAGTTAAACTTAAACTTATTTAACTAATTAAAAGAATACAGATTTAAAAAATTTAGAATTTACATTTAAAAGCTGACAAGATGTCTAGAGCGTGGTTGGGATAAAAAAGAAAATTAAAAATGGTGTGTTTTCTCTATACGAGTATAAAGTTACCTCTTTGCGCATTATACAATACCAGTTATTTTTGGTAACCGCTGGTAGTAGGTTGCAACATATATACACATAGGTAGATTCCTACGAATACATATTACAAGAACACCTCACCCCTAATAAATTACTATCAGCTTTAAGCTCCTACAGACGTACATACACACAAACTCTCACATACGTACACTCAATCCATCTATATCTACAACATACCACCTCAAATCACCATCAGTCTTAAGCTCCTACAGACATACATACACACAAACACAACACTCTTCCACCCACCCCAAATAATAATCAGCATCTAGGTGCACAGCAGTGCGCCAGGCCAAGTTCCGGTCAATGCACGCAGTGTGTATATTAACAGGAAGCCATTCGAGCTTTTTTTACCGCCCTCATAACTTTGTTCCCCGCAATCGTAAAATTATAAAATTTAAAGCATAATTAGAATAAATTCATGTAACCTCATATGAAAGTTTTACAATGAAACGTTCCGGAGATATGGAGGCGCAAAAAGTGCATATTTTAAGACATACTCACTGACTCACTGACTCACTCATCAATATTATGACGCACTTCCGCTATAGCTACAGATCTAAAATTTGATACACGAGTAGATCTAGGTGAACTATGAAATAGAAAAATTTTAGCCAGAGGCGGGGCTACGCCCATAAAAACTCAACTTTGTGCTAGTGAGCTAAAATTTGGTACACAAGTAGATCTAGGTGAGCAATGAACTAAAAAATTTGAAAATTAGAAAATTGTAACCAGGGGGCGGGATTACGCCCATAAAAATTAAACTTTGTGCTAGAGATCTGAAATTTGGTTAACAAGTAGAACTATGTGAGTAATCACCTAGAAAAATCTGAAAACCTGAAATCTTTTACCAAGGGTCCGGGGCTATGCCCATAAAGCTCTGAATTAAAAACACATATCTTAAGCTATAGATTAGAAAATTACTAGAAACATCTTAAAACTCAAAAATTTTACCAAGGTGGGCTTGGCTGCGCCCATAAGGCTCAGAATTTAAAATACGAATCTTAGGCCTTTAGCTGAAGCGATCTTATTGAAATTTGGCATACATGTTGCAATAATGCAAGGCTATAAGTTTACGCTGAAAAAATTGAGTTTTAACTAGCCCATACAATTTAAGCCTACTATTTCATATACATTTGAATATATTACATATTAATAAATTTATTACTATCCGAAACTCGACAAGAAAGATAAAGATAGTGGTCAAAGAAAATCTTGAGATTGACACTCTTACAGTTACAAATTTAGATAATGCATAGCATTATATAGGTATTATCTCAAACAAGAACTTTGTATCTCACTACTATTAATGGCCGAAATTTTGGAAAGGAACTTGGCCTTTTTTCACATTTATGTTTTTGTGAGGGTTAAATTCCCACAGACATACATACAAACATACATGTAATCGATCTACCTCATCTATACCGCACCCTGCTTATCGCACCACGTTAAAATTCCCGCAGACAGATACATTCACAAACTCCTACGGTTACATATTACAACATCTACAAACACCCTTCCACCCAAATCAGTCTACCAACACATATATAATCATTGGAAAGTAGATTCAGTAAAGTGCGACTTTGACCCGCGCACGAAGGGTTCCGTACGGACACGAGATATGTAATTCAATACGAACTTTAGTAGCTTGTATAAAATATGGTTTTGGCATATTTTTTCGTTTTTGACGTTTTTTTAATTTTGGCGATTTTTTTATTTTGACGATTTTTTTCATTTTGGCAATATATTTTTTTTGGTGGGCGATATTTTCGGTTTTTGGATTTTTATTTCCATTTTGGCCATTTTTTTCTCGTTTTGGCGATTTTTTTCGGTTTTTGGCTTTTTTTAATTTTTTTTTTGTGCGTTTTTTTTAATTTTAGCGATTTTTTTCTTTTTGGAGATTTTTTTTCATATTAACAATTATTTAGTTACTGGAGCCTTTTTCGCGTTTGGCAATTTTTTTCGGTTTTTGACGCTTTTTCATTTTGGCGATTTTTTTTCATTTGGACGATTTTTTTTGGAATTTTGTGACATATTTTAGTGTTAGAAATTTTTTTTATATGACGATTTTATTTGTCATTGCATTTTTTTTGAATTTTTGGGGATTTTTTTTGTTTTTTGGTTTGGCGATTTTATATTTTTCAGATTTTTTAGTTTTACCGTTTTTGAAAATTTCAAGAGTTTACCTCTTACGGTCAAGATATAGCAAGTTGTCAAAATTACATAGGTAAAATTGCATTAACTAATGGACCATCCTTTAATTTAAATTTTTTTTAGTGTTAATTGTTGTAGTCTTTACAAAAATACACTAATTGTACATACATACGTATTTCAAGTGTCAATATACATATGTACATACAATTATATGTATATTATATGGTATTTTAACATTTTTCGTTGCTCGTTTTGGAACACCCTTTAATTTTTAATTTGCATATATTTGTTGTTGTAGTGGCCAAGGTTCTACATACTCTGTCCAAATTTCAGGTCCGTAGCTCTTGCGGTTTGTGAGGAAATACCGTGTAACGGACAGACGGACAGCGTAGCGAAAACAATAGGGTTGCTTTTTTCACCTTTGGTGTACGGAACCCTAAAATAACTTTCACGTTTTCCCGTCCGCATAAGGGCAAATCATTTCCATGATTTTCCCATCGGCATTAGGAAAAATCATTTTCCCGTCGGCATAATGACAAATCATTTCTATGATTTTCCCTTAGGCAATAGGAAAAAATAATAATCATGTTTTGCCGTCGGCATATACACACTAGTGGCCTGCGTAAGCAGTCTTGAAATGTAAATATGTCATGTTTTTTAAATGTATTCTCGTTGCATGTATGATACTAAGCCAATAATAAATGCCGTCGTACCATAAACGAAGCACGATGGTTGTATTGGTGGACGTGTATATGACTGTTAACAAGCGATGTCTACAAGACGTCTTGTTTAAACAAACAATGAAAATAAGTACTGTTGATAAATGTATGCTTGTTATATTGCATATTGTACATATGGGTGTGTGTGTAAGATTTGGATGGTAAGCTATTGGGCGCATTCATAAGAAGTAGCTGTTGAGCTCAACAGTTGTGAAACTGCTGGCAACTGTTGGCCCCAACAGCTGCTTCTTAGAAACGGCTTGATGTATATAATGTAATTGTATATCTTTATTTCGTTACTTCATCGTATTTGTAATGTAAAACTTAACAAATATTTGTTGCTACCACCTAACAAAGCATATAAAAGAAATATCTCTATTTGACCAGCTGTTCAGACTGAGCACAACGTGTTGACTATAGGTAGCGAAAAAATTTTATGATGGAAAATTACTCAACTGTTGAGTGGAGCGGAGATACTCAACTATGCGTTTCTAAGACAAACACTCAACGGTTGCGCAACTGTTACGTCTTATGAATGCGACCATTATGTTTGTGTTTAAGGGAGGTTTTTTAAAGCAAGCGCATACAACTCATGTAAATACATCTGTGCGTTTGTATGTGCGTAGAAAAATACGAGAGCATACAAAAATTATGTAGGTATGTATGTATGTACATTAGGGTGGAGCGATATTTTTTTTTGGAGCAAGCGCTTTTTAATACCTGCAAAAAGTTGCTCTTTTAACTATTTAATATACACACAAAATTTCACTTCGCATATGATATATATAGAGGTGCCCCCATCATCGTTAAGTTTGGCAATATTCTTGAATTTAGTTAAAAAATTACGTATATTTAAGAGGGAGCGATTTTTTTTTATATTTAGCAATCGCTTTTTAATACCTGTAAAAAATTGTTCTGTTATCTCCCAAATATACACAGCATCTCAATTTACTCAAGATCTCAATTACAAATGTGGTTTAAAATAAAATGTAATCCCTCGTGTATAAACGGAGCTAAGCACTTGTGGAAAACAATTAATCTGAGTCGCTATTTGAACGCCCATTTGAAGAAGGTCATTGACAAGGTAATCCAACGAAATGGATATTTCGGTCACCCAGAAAATCTTCTTATTGCTATGCTTGGAGATGTAAGAGAAATCATACGAGGTCTGGCATATCGACGAATTTTAAAAGCAAGAACTAAGAAAACTCCAGAACTTCAGAACTTCGACTGTGAGATAACTGAGCCACCTCTGACTTTAGATATATCTGATGAAGACTTGAAAGCCATTGTTAAAAGCGGTCTCGCCACATATAAAAAAATTAAAGATTTTCCCTGCCACACTCAAGCCGTAGAGCGCTCTATCAAAGTAGTAACAGAAGCTTCAAGTGCAGTTTGTGGAAAAAATAAACGAGACGGTTTCATTAGGGCAAGACTACTATCGCGCCAACAAATGCCTACTTTTGATACAAAAAAACAATTTAATATTTAATTACTGTATTTCTCAATAATTATCTAGGTTACCATAATTACTTTTATTTTGTTTCTTTAAATCTATATGAAAATATGTAACGTCTATAATAAATATAAAATAAGTAACTAAAAAAACACCCTTTTAGTTATTGGATTCCTAAGTTATTGTTATGTATTTCACTTTATACTAATAATAAACCAAAGTTTTTAACATATCTGATAGTTTGAGGAGAATGTGAAAAATAGGGAACTTTTCCTAATTTTCAATTGTGTTGGGTCACCTCAAAATATCGAGACAAGTAAGTAATTTTTCATACGTTTAATTTACTCACTGAAAGGCAACTTTTTATCGCTATTGCGTTAAAAAAAAAACAAAGAAAAATTTTTTTCATACATTATCACTCCACCCTAATGTACATGCATGACGTTAGTGTACGCGTCAATGGGTAGAAAAAAGCACAAACACCAAAAATTCTTCAGTCACATACTATTTTCTTCTTTATTCCTATACCTGCAATAAGTTAAACAAATGTATTGCCGAACACGTTGTTTAGCGTTTGTTTCAGAAGATGTCGCTGTAGTAAAGCATTTGAAAAATCCCTCATGTCTTAGAAGTTCTTATAAGACATCTTGTGCAGGTCTTTAATACACACATAAAAACCTCAAAACGACAGACAGGAAGACAGCCAGACAGACATACACTTAATAAAAATTTCTTAAGAGAAACAAAAAAACTAATGTGAACAAAAAACACAAATTTCCAAGAATTTAAAAATTTTCAAATTTTAATTACCCAAATTTCACAATTTGAGCCACAATTTAACAATTTCAGCCACAATTTAACAATTTTAATTTAGCCAGAATTGGCTGCTTACTGCTACTAAAATCCTGATTTCACAAGAAAGGTAGGACATTATTATATGTGTACCTATATCGCAAAATATTCGAAGTTCTATTACTATTATTCTGAAGTGAAATTATTTGTACAAATAATTTGTAGTTGCTTGATAGGAAAATGTATCTGTGTAATAAAGCCAAATACCGGCAAGTGATGTTACATTGCACAATGTGGAACAAAAATTCGGTTATAACAACAAATCCGTTTTCTCTGTGTACAAACGGGAATTATCCAAAGTAAAAATTTCCTTGTTTTTAAAAGTGGCCGTGACTGCACTCATAAATCTTAACTTTTTCTTTCATGTACTTCGGCTTAGCAATTTTTAGTCAATTGCTTATGTATATCTTATTAGCTTTTTCCTACGAAGCTTTACATGAACCATAAACACTAGCAGATAGAAAAGTAGGCGGGTCAGGCCCATACAAATTTTACGTAATATTATATGTAATGAGGTGATATTTTATATACAAAATTGACTTATTCAATCGGAAATTCCAAAAATTAAAGCACAAGCTACGCTTTTGAAACTTTGCATTCACATTGGACATATGTATGTATCTTTTTGAGATATGTACTTTCGATAAGCAAACTTTAATATGTAAATATATTTAGAAAAGTAGGCTAAGTCACACCCACCTGGCAATGTTAAAAATATGTAATACAGCAATCATATTCTGTAACTCGCTTAGCTTAAGCTAAATCTCCATCCCTAAAATGCTAAAAAAAATATTAGGGCAAATATTTTAGCGATGATGCTAAATCTGTATTCCGTAAGCATAATTGCTTACCTAAAATTTACTATTTTCGCCGCAGCTAATAAGGTGAAAAAAAGACAAATATAATGTGTTCCTTTTTGTTAATTCAATATAATGTTACCTTACTTTATGGTTTGTTTTCCTTAAAAATTCTTAACTTTTTTCTTCAATGAGTTCTTAAAATATTTTCAAAAATCTTAATTTTAAAAGCTGTACTCTAAATTTGTTAAGTTTTTGCCAAATATGTATCTGAGTAATGCTTACGTGGATAATTTACACGTATATTTTTTATTACACCACCAAATGCGGAAATTATAGGAAAATTTTCCGAACATGGCATCACTTTGTTTAATTATTTTGGTTTAGTTTATGTACCAAAAAAAATTAAAATTGGAAAATTGAGTGTATTTACTTTGCAGTAATACATCTTAGCAATATGCTAGATATCCTATATATATTTTTTTTAAATTAAACAATTTTCTAAACCATAAATCGCACCCTTATTCTTCTATTGTCATTTTATTTAAATTATGTTTCACAAAAATAAAGGGAACAAAAATATTAATATTAGTTCAGTTGTTCAGAGGAGCAAATTGTTTTTGCTCCTCCGGATACTGAATATGTATGTACATTTATTTTTGCTCTTTTGTCAGCCTTTTAGTAATTTCTTCCATTAAAATTAATTTTTTACTAAGCTTATTTTGTCTTTGTGATTTTCAAAAATATTATTATTTTATGAATTCTCATATAGTTTTTGAAAGTCTGTGCATAAAGTAAGAGGTTTGTGACTGTTCAAAATTTTTGGTTGGGGTCTACTGATGATTTGGTTCAAGCGCCAATGAAATGCGTATATAGACCAAGCTAAACCACCAGCAAATAAATTTCAAATTAAAATATAATTATGACAATATGTCGAATAATAAATTTCTTGAATAAACATTAAATGAAAAATCATTTCTATGTTAGTTACTTTTTAGCACCTTGAAATTTTCGTTGCTAAAATTTTAGTGTTTTCGAGAACAACGATTACTTATGTGGCGTTAGAGAATACAAAATTTAGACATATTAGCGATGGCACTAAACGCTAAAATTGCAGCGAATTCAGTTTTTATGGGTGGCATTGCCAAATTTAGCAACGCACGTTACAGAATTGCAATCACAGTAAAAAATCGCTAATCAAGTTTTAAGATTTTTGCCGATAGAGATTTAGCCTTAGCGCGTTACAGAATACGTCCGCAGAAGATAAAAGCGGATATTTAATTACTTCTTTACATGGAGAAAAATGATATCAAGTAAGCAGGTTGCCTAGATATTCTATAAAACACTGACGATTTAATATTTATAAAATGCAAGGCAGCTTAAAGTGATAGATATTGTGCAAAGAAGAACTTGGGAAAAAATGTATCCTACTACTTTTAATGGCCGAAATTGTAGATAGGACTGTGCCATGTATTGGTGTGTCTTGTCAGAACATAGTAATAATGACCTTGCTTTATTTTTTGTCAATTCATTAGAATTACAACCTTTATGGTGACTCATATATGTATGTATGTAAGAATAAAATGCAATACTTAACTGATCTCTGTACATATGTTTAGGTTTGTTGCCCTAACCTTTATAAAATTGTAGACGAGGGTGACTAAAATGTACTAATGAATATTTGGTGCAAATGTCCCCATATGGTCATAAAAAAACTACCACGTCAATAATGCTATGGTCTACTGATCTATCAGTTAGTTATATGTCAATAGGGAATTTTATTGGATGGGGTACACCTGGTCACTAGTACATTGGCTATGTCTATAATAAATCACTACAGATTTACTGTTGACATCGAGCGAGGAAAATCCGATATTGTAGACTAGATCTCCTAAAATTTACTAGTGCATATTTGGTGCAAATGTCGCTACGAGACCCCAAAATAACTACTTAGTCAGCATTGCTTCAGTCTACTGGTGGATTTTTAATGACAAGCTATTGTTAAATATCAATACATAATTACATTGTCTGGGGTACGCTTGGGCGGTAGTACTACGGACAATGTAGTAAATCACTATAATTTCACTATTCCTAGTCATTATAGTTGTATTTCCTGAAATGGAGTTGATTTTTATCAAACAATTTAATTTTCTTTCCTGTATGTACATATGTATGATTCTATAAATTAAAATATTATGCCCTCGGGATTTTATTTCCGTTGTTCTCATTGTTATTGTCCTTTAGCTGTTACAAAGGTCTGTTGTGTTAAGTTTTTGCTTTAGTCCTTTATCTTAATATTTTAACTAGGGCATGTTCCCGTAAGAGAGAACTTAAAAAATTTAAATCATGTCAAAAACCTGTCACTTTTGTTGCATGTAAATTCTACATCATGTCTGCTAACAATCAGCCAGAAAAATTTAAAAAAAATTGAGCAAACAAACAACGGAAGTTGGTGCCATTGTGATATATATACATATTTTTTTTCAGTATGCAAATGTATGTACACACATCGGTGTGAGTGTGAGTGTGTGTGTATAGATGTTTGTGTGAGACCAGAACACACATGATGTCTGCATCAGTGATGGGAAATTTGGTACGATTGTACTTTTTTTGATAGTATTTGACATAAAAAAGTACCGTAGTACTCCCGCAACACATTTGATACTATCATGGCCAGCTTACAAATGCAGTCAGAAGAAGTGAGTATGCAGTGCTGGATTTACGTATAGGCCCGTGAGGCCCGGCCCTAGGCAGGCATAGTTTTAGGGACGGCAAAATTTTAAGAACCCCAAAAATTAACATTTTAAATAGTTTGAAATTTATAATATTTGTGAATTACTTTTGCTTTATACGTATCAATGAAAATTTTAAAATATAATTCTGACCTTACCCATTAATTTATCGGTGCAACGACAGTTCGGGTAAGTAAGTGTATTTTACATGTTTACATACGAAACCAGAGCATACTCTAGATAGGAGGCATTGAGAAGCAGCATTTAAAAACTTCTGAAACGGAGAGTTGCAGCATTTGACATGTTCAAACAGTTGTCGGTTTGACTGACTGCATCTTTAAATAAGTTCATAAATTAAATTAACATAAGTGATGAAATTGTATTAGGTGTTAACGAGTTCCTCCATACATATTGACATTAAAAACGGTAGCATTATCTAATTTTAACCCACCTCTAAGTCCTAGCATGATTTTTAATATGAAGTTTCATCGCAAAACTCTTTAAAATCATGTTCAATTTCGCCACTTATGCTAACTTCATGCCAATTTTTGCTTATACATAGGGCCGTTTTTCTGCAAAAAGTGTTAGTGAAACTCAACAGAAAAGTGTGCATTAATTTTATATAAAGACGAAAATTTTTAAGTTAAAAAATGGTTTGTATCACCTACTAGGGTGTCTAGACACGTTCACATTATATTGCCAAATATTAATATCAAAAAATTAGTTATTCCAAAAGAAATTAAGAAAATTACTTTTGCAAAAAAAGTGCATGAAGAAATAATTTTTCAGCGTAATATGTTAATGAGATTTATTTTATGGACCCTTAGCTACATTATTTTCATATATAATAAAGCGCTATAACAAGTCTGAACACCATTTTTGAAGGCGCACTGTTTTTCGGAATCTTTGGATTCATAAAAATTAATTGGTCACCAAAATTGCCAAACTCTGTGTAGGAGCTTACTTCCCTTTGGTAGTACTATCGAACCTATACTTCCAGGACCATGTGGATTTTTTACTGTTGCAAATGTAATTTAAATATTTATAAATTTCGTATTTAATTTAAAAAAAGTTTTCTTCATAGAGCCAAAAGGGCGGCATATCTCACGGCGCCTAGGGCGACATTAAACATACTAAATCCGTCACAAAAATTTAATTTCTTTTTCGACAAATTGCACGAAACTTTATTAGTAAAGATATTTTAGAAAAGTGTAACCAACCAATCACAAATAAATATATACCAAAACCATATTTGACTCATAGATATTTTCTGTAGGAGAGATGTTGATCTATAAATAATCACAAATCATGTTGAAACAACTTTTTTAAATCAGTTTAAATAAAATTGTAAAAGTTTATATTAATGTCTGTCAAGTTATGGCTGATATGGAAGAATTACATCGAAAAATGGTCCTTGAAGGCCAACTTTGATGGTCGGACGCACCCCCTAAAACGCAACTTATCGGTGTGAAATTTATTTGTATTTTTACATTAAACTGTAGTGCGATTCACTAACTTTTTGAACGATAATCGCATCGTTAAAATAATTATAACGAAAATTTATCGAATTTGCTATTCAGTAAAATTTTTAACAATATTCGCTGTAGGTTAAAGTCAGCTGTGTAGTTATTTAAGCGACAGTAATTTATGTGCTGTTAATTTTATCAACAACAGAAAATATTAGCTGCGTCCTATCGTTGAAAATAAGTTTCAGAATCACATAATCGTTATTTTAAGCGACAAAATGTATAGACAAAAATTACAATTGTCGGACAGATATAAGTTACTGAATCGCACTACTGAACTGATTTGGGGGGTGAGAGTAGAAGAAATCAAAAAAAGTCTCCATACGATTAACGGCCACTCTAATGGACATATTGCGATGTGTTCCTTTTTTATTTATTTATAATGAATTTTATATAATTTTTTATAAATAAAAACAATAATTTTAGGTACTCTCAGGAGCAAAAAAGTACTCAAAAAAAGTTTTATTGATAACGAAATGCAATTCTCATTTCCCATCACTGGTCTGCATACTGCAGGGGTATTTTCGTTTCCTTTAGGGTTTTTTTCAACTTTTTACTATTTTTTGAAAGGAGCACAGTGAATTTTTTATTTCTTTGTTAAAAAATTGCAATCTACTTCCACTAAGTTTAAGACAAAATACTGTTACAAGAAGTAATTTGATTGCGTTTAGAAAAATTTCATTATTATATATAAATGTAAACTTACAAGCAAGGATTTAAAAATATATTATCTAATTATTATCCATTGCATATAAAAATTATTGATTTATATAACCAAATGAAATACTGACAACATAAGTAGTTCAATACATTTTAGAACATTTATCAATACATGTAGATACATGCAGTTCATACTAGTGAGAGTGTATAAAAAATATATATATGTGTTAAAATTTTTTTTCATGGATGGATGCCAATGTTGTTGGATTGCGGCAATTTTGGTAGACCACAAAACCAAACAAATGCAAATGCAGTTCGAATCGTTTATCTTTGTTTTGGCGAAAGACTTTAATATTTTGTTTGCTTAAATTTGACATGATGAAGCAATTTTAAGAAAAAAGTAAAAAATTTTGGAAAATTCCTTTTTTACCTTTTAATGAACGGTATATCCCAAGTAAATTGGAGAAACAATGTTTATATGCAGGCAAAATATATAGTTAGTTCCATTTGCTCAAGTTCATAGGTACTATTCCTAGGAAATATGACGAGGTAAATTTGTTTTATTTCGAATTCCCACAAAAAAAAAACAAGTAAGAGTGCTATATTCGGCTGTGCCGAATCTTATGCACCCTTTACCGAAGCAGACATGTGTGTATATTAACGGCCTTATTTATAAAAGCTATTACGACTTTATAAAAGTTTTTTAATACAAATTTTCATAAAAAATTTTTCATATTAAGCCTTTACAAAGTTTTAATAATTTTTATAAATAAGGCTATTAGAATACAGATACATAGAAAAGAACATATGTATGTACAGTGAAACCTCTCATATCCGGACACTCACCGTCGCCGTATTTTTCTCCGGTTAATATTTATTTTAATTTTGTTTCCACAAAACATGTCCGGTTATTAGAGGTATCCGGTTATGGGATGTGCCCGTTAGGAGAGGTTTCACTGTACATACAGACATATTTGTTTTCTAAAAAATTTATAATTTTTTTTATTGTGCAATTTTTAGTAAATGACATCGCGATATTATTCGACTAGAGAATTTGATTCAAATATTTTTTTTTTCGATATTAGCAATAGTTGAATTTTTTATTCTACTCTCTGTGCTTAAGAAATAAGCTAAATTTACATTTATTCTAGTTGTCAACATCGGCGTCACTTCAATACAATACCAAAAAATTCGAGCTTCTTTAGTCGCTCTCGAGATATTCAAAAACGTGCTACTATTTAATAATACTAACATAGTCTTAGTATTGTTCCTTAATACCAAGTAAACTAACTTGTTTTATATTTTCCCGCTTTTAATAATCTTTGATATTGCAAAATCTTTAGTGTTTCAATTGAAGCATTCCATTTCATTAATATTCCTAAGGAATCTTTTCGATTTTGTTCAGCAGAAAGGAAAGTTCTAAGGGAAATGAAATGTAACAATTCCTTTAATTTATTTTATTGTTATGAATGTTCTTTAGCGATAAATTTTATTTTTATCTTCATTCACTGAAAATAAATAAAGGCTCGTTACAAGCTCTAAACGAAAGACCATCGACTTGAAACAAAACTGCGTTGAGAGCATAATAAGCAACATGGTACAAACCTAGGTTTATATATAATCCATATAAAAATTGAACATATATAAAAAATCTTGAGTAAAGATCTTCCTATAACATGAAATATATTTAACTGAAAAATTAATAATATTTGGAGTATATGTATTACCAAAATTTTATTTTCAATTTCCAACCCTGTAACCATAACTTTGAAATTATTTGGTTTTTAATACTAATTGATTTTTTTTCTTTTTCAATTACCAGAGAAATAACTAGTTGGATTTAATTAGATTTATATACCACAAAAAGTTTAAGTTTTCCAGGTCTGGAGCAATAATGATTTTCATTTTTATAATTTTTTGTAGCTATGCTACTTCTGGGACGATACAGGGGTTAGATAATAATTTTCGTAACATAAATCCTCACAAAAACATAAATGTAAAAAAAGGCCAAGTTCTTTTCCAAAATATCGGCCATTAAAAGTAGTGAGATAAAAATTTTGACCAAGTTCTTCTTTGGGATAATACCTATCACTGTAATATGCTATGCATTATATAAATTTTTAACTGTAAGAGTGTCATATGATTTGTACATAATCTGCGAACTTAACAAGATTTTGCCCGATATATCTCTTCTTTTTTAGAAGGATAAAAATATTGCCAAGTTAGCAGATTATCTACAAATCATATGACACTCTTACAGTTATACATTTATATAATGCATAGCATATTACAATGATAGGTATTATCGCAAACAAGAACTTGGTAAAAAATTTTATCTCACTACTTTTTATGGCGTGTTCCTGCCCACTTTTTTAAAGAAAAAAAATTTTTAGTCAGTGCCAATCATACGTGTCAAGTTTCGATGGAAACGGACAATAATATCTACATAAGTACTATAAATCTGCTGATCTGAAGTACGTGAAAGAAGAGACTTAAATTTTATTGTCATGTTAACGCCCTCTTTTTTAAAGCAACATTTATAGCCTTTCATTATTAAAACATGTATGCCAAATTTCAATAAAACTGCTTACGCCAACGATCTAAGTTTTATGTTTTAGTTCCAACCTCAATGGATGTACTCCCGCCCCTATGGCTATATTTTCCTGGCTTTAAGATTCTTCTAGTTAGTTTCTAGCTTAGACCTACTTGTCTATCTCATTTCACCTCATTAGCGAAAATTTAAATTGTTTATTCTTATTTGCGTAATCAAGCCCATTTTTTCAAACTCAAGATTTTCTTTGGCGATTGTTTATCTCTCCTGTTGAGTTTCGTTGGTAACTTGTAATAATGAATACATTAATAGTATATTTAAATGTGCTGATCCGAAGTACATACATGAAATAGAAATGCAAATTTTGTGGGTTTTTAACTCCCATTTTGTTTAAACAATATTTATAACCTTGTATTATTGCAACATGTAACCCAAATTTCAAAAAAATCGGTTAAGTTAATCGCAATGGATTTTTTTAATTCTGAACTTTTTGGACGGCGGGGCTACGTCCTGGGCTATAATTTTCAAGTTATCAGATTTTTTTAGCTAGTTCCTAATCTATAGCCAGTTCCTTATCAAATTTCAGTTATCTAGCGCAAATTTTAATTACGATTTCTAATGGGCGTGGTACCGCCCACTTTTTCGATCTCAAGATTTGCTTTTGCCAGTAGTTATCTTTCTTGTCGAGTTTCGTTGGAAACGGATAGTAATAAATTTATAAATATGTAGTATATTCAAATGTATAGGAAATAGTAGGCGTGTGTGGGCGTCTTAACGCCCACTTTTTTCAACGTAAATTTATAGCCTTGCATCATTGCAACATGTATGCCAAATTTCAATAAAATCGCTTCAGTTAAAGGCCTTAGATTGGTATTTTAAATTCTGAGCCTCATGGGTGCAGCCCCGCCCACCTTGGTAACATTTTTGAGCTTTCAGATGTTTCTAGTAATTGCTAATCTATAACTAGTCGTTTATCAAATTTCAGCTCAATAGCTCAAATTTTAATTTTTTATTATTATGGGCGTGTTTCCGCCCACTTTTTTTAATCTAAAATTTTTTTTGGCTAGTGCTTATCTTTCCTGTGTAGTTTCGTTGGAAACGGGTAATAGTAGTTACATAAATAGTACATTTAAATGTACTGTACCGGAAGTACATGAAATAGGAGGTTTAAATTGTATGGGCGTGTTAACGCCCACTTTTTTACAAAACTTTATAGCCTTGTATTATTGTAACATGTGTGCCAAATTTCAATAAAATTGCTTGAGTTAAACGCTTAAGATATGTGTTTTTAATTCAGACCTTTATGGGCGTAGCCCCGGACCCTTTGTAAAAATTTTCGGGTTTTCAGATTTTTCTAGATGATAACTCACATATTTCTACTTGTGTACTAAATTTCAGCTCACTGGATTTTAGATTTTTCTAGTTCATCGCTCACCAAATTCCAGATCTGTAGCTATAGCGGAAGTGCTTCATAATATTGATGAGTGTGTCAGTGGTCAGTGGTCAGCGGTCAGTGAGTATGTCTTAAAATATTCACTTTTTGCACTTCCATATTTCCGGAACCTTTCATTGTAAAACTTTCAAACTTTGCATATGAGGTCACATGAATTTATAATTTTACGATTCCGTGGAGCAAAGTTATGAGGGGGTAAAAACAGCTCGGATGGCTTCCTGTAAATATACACACTGCGTGCATTGGCCGGAACTTGGCCTGGCGCACTCCCGTGCGCCTAGATATGTACATACAAAGAAAAAATATTGTTGCTTTGCGCTTCCGTATATACAGTGAATAACGACAAAGAAAAAACTAATAAGACAAAGTTGGTTGTGTATTTCGTATTCCTAGTGCTGAGCATAGTTGCCAGATGAAATAGGTGTGAATTCGTCAAATTTCGCACAAAAAGTCGTCAAAATCGTCAAAATTATTATCTAAAAACGTCCAAAATTCGTCAAAAATAAAACAAACACTTTTATCAAACATAGCACAACAAATAAATTCGTAGTTTTTTTTATAAAATAAACCAAATGCTTATCAAAAAAGCATCAATTGTTTAAAAAACAAAATAATTACATGTCTTACTTCGGTTTTGTTAAGTTAAGTTGTCAAATTAAGTTAACTTGACTAAATAATCTTTCTATGCTTGCTGAAGTTCAGTATTTTCAATTCTTACTGAACGAAGTATTTTTATTAACTTATTTGAGTTACTAAAGAAGAGAAGAAAAATTAAAGTAGACTTTATTAGCTGGGGGAAATTTTTTGGATAAAATTAGTTATGATGGAAATTAAAAGACTAGTAATTTTTTTCGTTTTGGGAATTTTTTCCATAAATCTTAAAGCTTTAAATATGTATCATAGAAAACTTTTTCCAATTTTAATAACTTTAATTGCCTGAATTTTTATTTATTTTCCTGACATTCACACTCCTTAACAATGTGAGAAAACTCTTTAAGAATATCGTAGAAAGACTTTAGTTTTATATAATAACATTGTAGGGATAAATTAGACTTAATTTGTCTACGAAGTCTAATCGTATTTGAAAATTTACCACACGGTTGCACATAATTTTAATTATTTCATATTTTTCAATTTGATTAACCTTAACATCAGCAAATACAAATATTCCTTAATAAATTTCAACAATGTTTAAACAATTACTTTCATCTTTATAATTCCCCAAATAAAAATTATCACACTCAAGCAAGTCTGTTTTAAAAAAATTACTCATAACATTTTTAAATAGTTTTTACATTTGACCGTATAAATTTTGTTTTTCTTTATTTTAGTTGATAAATTCTGTACAATAAGGGCCAAATTTCACCAACCCTATTTAAATATCAATTCATATTTAAATGTCGATTTATATTAATTTTTGTATGGAAAAATGACTTTTAAATATGAATTTATGTTTAAATAAGTTGGTGAGGCTTAGAAAACATTGAATTCCAAAATTATTAATACAAAAATTAAAATTTATTGCCTTTTGATTTTTAGTTTTATTGAATATTGTTTCACAAGCTGCCAAGTTCTTTGTCAGGTTCAAAATTGTTTTAAAATTCTAATAAGTGGTGTAAATTTATAATTATTTTAAAATCGTCAAATTGATGGCAAAAATCGTCCAGTCGTCAAAATGCAAGTTTTGCAACCCAAAATCGTCAAAATTACGATAAATCGTCAAATCTGGCAACCATGGTGCTGATTGCTGCATGTGTGTATGGCCGGGTTTCCATCTGTGTGCCATGTGCCACACAAGCGTAACCACTGATTACAAATGAAAAACAGTTTGATTCAGATACGTATTTATTAAGTTAAACAGTTTCATACATAACTAATAGACAATTTTATAGAATCTAATATGTTTGGAAACAGTTTAAATCAATAAATACATGTCTGAATCAAACAGTTTTGCAGTAAAAATTAGTGGTTACGTTGTTTTTGAGCATATGGCACACAAGGAATGTCAGATGTAAATTCAGCCTATGTATCCACTGACGGGAACAAAGTTATGAGTAAAGACAATGATAATGGCTTCGTGTAAAATTCATGTATTTTAATTAATTGATTTGTTGTTGTTTCCTAATAATTGCATTTATGTGTAAAATAAAATATATTTATGTACACATGTTAAAAATAAGTGCACTTTGATTTGTCCGATTTTTCGAGTATAATATGACGATAATTTTATATTTTATCGGGAGGTCGACGATTTTTCGATCATTTTATTTGGCAACCCTGTACACAGCCTATATACCATGTGGCGGAAACCTTATTAATGCGTCTTGCTATTTAACCCGTGTTGCCGGAATCTAAACTCAATTTTACACAGACATACCTTCAAAATTATCCAAAATGTTATAAATTACACAAAACGAATTTTCTGTTTGGTAATAAGTACTGCTTTTTATAAAAGAATATACTAATGTACATCGAGTGATTTCTTTACTATGTGTTTTAGCAGTGAAAATTTTTTAATTGCAAAAAAAAAAAGATTTGTAACTTGCGGCAATTCTAAAAATGCTCAGTAAGGTTTCCCATTTCACCATGAATATACTTACAACAACAACACTTTCAAATCATTGAATTTTATTATGAGAGATGTCTTTTGTAAATTATGTCCATTTTATGGTCGTCATAATCGATCGACCTTTTCAAGATATTGTGACTTTAATCTCGCAACTGTTTCAATTTAAATATTTGCATGTGGGTAATGATATCTTTTATGACAACGTAAAATTTTGACAAATTCGTTTTGGCACAGAAAGAAGCTGATCAAAAGATTGCTGTGGCTGCAAAGCAAAATATTTGACTAAAAGCCGCCGGCTACCAAAATTTTTTTAAAAGGACATTTTTATATAAAACAATATTTAGTGACAAAAAATATATATTATTATATATACGATGCAAACTTTTTCGCATATTAAAATAAACAATGCATTTTTTAAAGTCTAACTACGTAAGAGACGTAAGAATCTATGTAATGGACGACGGCTCGAAGCGGCGGCGGAGGTTTTACTTTTTATGATACCATGCTTCTTATTTACTGTTCGTCAAAAATTTATCTTTTGAGTCAAAATTTGAACTAGCCCCTAGGGATAGTGAAATTTTATTTACCTCATAAGTGTCAAAAATTTACTTACACTAGTACTTTGCTATCGTTTTGCACAGGCCCTTATACAGAAATCGGCAACACTGTTTTTAAGTGATACAACCATGGCTGCCAGATTTGACGATTTATCGTCATTTTGACGATTTTTGGTGCTTAAAATAGCAAAATGGCGATTAGACGGTTTTTCCTTAAAAATTACGATTTTTTTAAAGTCCAAATATGGCAGCTTTTTTATAAAAAAATCGACTATTACAACTCATGTATTGCTTACCCACTAAATCTTTTAGTGTAGTTTTGCCCACCCTTTATTTTATATTGATATCCGTGGGAATTGATATTCTCGAAAATAACTGTTATTTTTTTATTTGAAATGAAAAGGTTACTGAAAAATGTGTTTTATTTGGTTTGGGTTATTTTTAACCATTATCATGAGAGATATTTTATTTTGGTTATTGTAAACAATTTACGAATAACAATTATAGCAACCAAAAAATTTTTTGCAAGGGGTTATGCAGGACAAGAATGGGCAGTTTTATAAAAAATATTTATCAATTTCATAAATATAGTACTTGAGGTATTTAAACTAGTTATTTTGCTTTTTACTTCTCTTTTCGACAAAATTTCCAATTATGTTTAAATACGTGGAGTTTTTCTTTAGCAAATTTCTACTCAAAACATTATTTATTGCAAAAAATATAATAATTCGCAAGGGATTAAAATAATGAAAACTATATCAAAAAAATTATTATATAGACCGCAAAAAGGCAATAACTCGAGAATATGCTAACAAGATACAGTGAACTCGCGGTAATGTGAACTAATAAAAGCCAAGGCAGTTCACATTATCAAATTTTTAAAACTTCTATAAACGTTAAGAAATTTTTTATAGCTATTGTACTCACACAAAAGTAATATAAATAATTCTATAATATCAATTAAAATATTTGTAATATCAATTAAAAAAATTAATTAAATTTTAACATATAAACAATTTGGTAATATCAATTAAGTTTTTCCACTCAAATTAATTAATACAATTAAAAGTTTAATTGAATCAATTAAATTCTTAATTGAAAACATTAATTGGTGAATACTTTTTACTGTGTATTTATTTCACGACACAAGAGCTGGGGCTTGATTTTCATAACAAATAATCAACACTATCACTAGCGTTGTCAATTTCAAATTTCAAAACGCGCCAAAATGGAGAAATATTTGATATATTTGCTGAGAATTTGACATCATTATATAATCATCCTTATTCCAGTTGTCATCATCGACGTCACTTTAACACAATACCAAAAAATTGGGGATTGTTTACTTGCTCTCGAGAACAGTATAGCATGAACACGCCAATTGTTTTCGACAACGGATATACGAGCACCAATTTTTTGGTGTTGTGCTTAAGTGACAACTGGAATAAGCGTGAATATTACTTTATTAACACTTCAGTTTGTTTTACAATACCAAGCAGCATAGCTACAACCGGGTGTCCTAAGACACCTCTCATTTTTTATTCCACACATAAAGTCATTTTATTTATAAACAAAAAAATATAATTGATCCAGTTACTTTTATATACAAAATAATTTAATTTTCGAACCCTTTAATCATCCTTCTGACTTCTTAAAAAGTTTATAAAATATGTTAAATGAACAAAGAAAAAATGAAATAAGGAACAAGTTAGTTTTACTTACTTATTTTAATATCCAAAAAGTTCAAATTTTCCAGATTTTTTTTATTTTCCTAATTTTCAATACCAACCTCTTCTATCCATAATATTAAATATATCTGTTTTATAAATAAAAAGAAAAAAATAATAAGTCCTTCTAACTTTTATTATCACAAAAAGTGAAAGTTTCTCAACCCTGGAATCATCCTTTTATATATTTTTGAGATCTTACACCAATATATTTCTTTTAAGAATATAAGATATGTTTAATTTGTATAATAAAAGAAAAAATTAGTTTTATTATGTTGCTTTTATATAACATAAAAAGCTAAAGTTTTCCAACTCTAGAAACGTATTTAAACCTTTTTTAATTTATTTTTTAAATGCTTCATTAGTATTTATTTTCTGTTGCTGTTCTGTGCTGTGCCGTTCTGCTTCTAAATTTGAGTATTTACATTTTCTGTAGTAACTTGTCAGCTGTTTCTGACCAGAACGGTCGCAACTTTTCACTAAAGTGATGAGTTTTGCATCGTCCATTACTTTTTTGTAATGCATGTTTTTTATTTATTATATCTTCATATATGAACTAACAATAAGTATTTAATTTTAGTTTCATTTGAATTGATTTAGAGTCAATGTGATGCTTCCATGTAACCCGTCGATCAAGGTGTATGCCAAGATATGTGAGTTTTGAAGTACAACTTGATTATTAATCCGAATGGGGGAAAAGTATCTCTTCGTAAGGTAAATGTTACTTTAACACACTTTTGTTCATTTACCTTAATTCTCCATAAGTTTAACCATAGTTCCGTCTGGCTAATGTGTTACTGGAGTTTGCGTAATGCCTCATTAGGGTTTTCGTGCATACTAAGGCAGGCAGTATCATCGGCAAATGTAGGGGGATACTACTGCGCACAAGCATATCACAAGTATAAATCAAAATCAAACTCTCCTGTGGCACACCGGATGAGATAGTTTTAGGCATACTCAGAAAGTGTCCTTCCACAACTGTAAATTTTCAGGCAAGAATGTAACTTTTCAAAAGATTTTGAATGTTTGTTGGTAAGTATGTCTTCAATTTCAAAATCAAGCCTTCATGCCGCACTTTATCAAATGCCTGAGAAACATCAATAAACAGGGCAGAACAATACTTCTTTTTCTCAAATGTTTTTCTTAAAAAGCTTAACCAATCTATGTGTTTGCTCAATGGTGCTATGCTGGCTCGATCGATGGTCCGGGATGCACCCATTTTCAGTTAAAATTTAAGACAACTTTGTCATGAGTAGCTTTTCAAAAAACTGACATTATTGACAGTAAAATTATTGGACTATATGATTCAGCCTTGGTAAGATCTTTACCTGGCTTTGGAATCATTTTAACCTTGGCAAGCTTCCAACAGTGTGGATAATACTCCAGTCACAAATCAGTCACTTAATCAGCATCTGGTTACTAATTCCATCAATAACGGGACGTTTTTTCGGTTTGAGTTCTGCAATTAGTTCTTGTACATTACAAATCTTAAATTTTAAGGGCCGAGCGGGTAGAGCAAATACACTCGGCAAATCAGCAACACCAGTATACATGTATACATGTGTTTGGTGTAAATATGGATTTTAAATGCTCAGCAAATATGTTACCTTTTTCACTATAGCTTCTTGCCCAAACTCCGGTAGATATGCGCAGAGGTGTCTTAAACTCAAGGAGTGTTTTTAGCTTTTTAGCAGCGCCACACAAATAGTAATTGGAAGTAATTGCGACATCAAGACCTTCCAGATAATTTTTAAAAGATGCAGTTTATCAGATGCAAGCTACTCTTGGAGTCGTATGGTGCACTCTTAAATCTGATTTTGTGTTGAGGTGATCTGTGCTGTTGCCGTTGCCTTCTAGCTCTTCTTTTTTCACGTACGAGACGTTAAACGTCTGTAAAATAAATTCTATTAAACACAGTATGCGGGTGGGAGGTAATGTCATGTTCATAAGCATGTTTTATATTCTCTTTAAAATTGGCAATGTTAGATTTAATATCATCGGGTGTTCTTAGCGTAATATTTTCCGTACAATGACTACTAAGATATTTTTCTAATCCCAGCCAATTAGCACGACTTATCATCTTCATATATGGGTGAGGTAAAACGCTTCTCAGTGGGCTACAGATCATGGGCGAGTGATCGAACGAGAGATCTAGGGAAGCTTCAGTGTGAATTAATTCCCTAGAAATACTTTTTATGACGCCGAAATCTACAACATCCGAAATTTTTCGTACGTCAGTAGGCCAGTAAGTAGGCTCTCTACTCGAAATAACTCCAAACCTTTTTTTGAAATTGTGTTGAGCAACGCCCTACCTCTACGAGTAACATGACGCGAACCGCAGAACGTATGCTTAGCATTGTAGTCGCCAACTGCTACGAAACAAGGTCCAAGAGATTTGTAGAATTTCTCGTATTGATCCTCAGTGATTGAAAATCTGGGAAGGGAGTAAATAGAAGATATCACGAAATTTGTACAAAAATTTTCAATGCAGATATTTGTTGCTTGTAGATGTTCTTCACATATGTTGTCAAAAATATAGTGCTGGAGTCTTGACTTTATTAGAATTTCTGATCCACCATATGCTCTCCATCTAGGGTCCTTAGTATCATATGAAGTGTAGCAATTCATTTTAAAGAGGCTTCTAGAAGTCAAATGAGCCTCAGACACCAACATTATATCAATATTTTTTTCCGCAAGGAAGTGTTCACGTTCATTTTGATGTTGGCGGATGCCGTTTGCGTTCCAGAAACATATTTTTAACGTGTTCATGGCTAGTTAATTAATGCTTGAAGCAGAGTATTCTGCATTCTCAGCATTTCTTGCATCATGGTAGTCATATTTGTTGTGAAATTATTTATAGTTTGCACCAAATTGTCAATAGTAGCTTCAAGGCGACTAAAGTTAAAGCTTAAGTTTGCATTCGTTGAATTATTTGGAGGTGGAACATTTTGTGGGGGAATAGAATTTGTTTTAGCAGCATCGGCATACGATACACGTGAAGTAACTGGTTGGATCACGTGAGCAAAAGTGGCGGAGTACGCGCTTAATGGTTGAGCTGGTGCTAATTTAGGTTTTTGCACCATAGCCTGCTTGACGAAAGAGTACACAGGACATCCTCTGTAGTTAGCGGTGTGATTACCTCCACAATAACTGCATTTTTTTCCGCTTGATATTTTGGTTTGTTACAACTTGCAGTACCGTGCAATTCACCGCAGATAACACACACTGTAGGTAAATTGCAGTAAGCTTTTGTATGGCCATATTCTTGGCAATTATGACACTGTACGGGACCTGCACGCTTATGTGGCTCTTCAACTGTGATTTTTCTGTATAAAAGGTATTTTAGACTATAAATAGGATGAGTCTCATTTTTTTCAACTGTATATCATTCGGTTCCAGTTCAACACAAAATAGGGGTTGGAGTACCTTTTCTCTGTTCATTATGTTAGATACATTCTTTACCTTAAATCCCTGGAGGACGAGTGCATCTTTTATTTCTTCAGGGACAACATAAGAATCTATGCCCTTCAATACGATCTGCATGCCTTTAGCGCTCTTAAGCTGGTATGTGTAGAAGCTTGTTTTATTTGTTTCAAATTCTGAAACCATTCTGCGGAAATCCTTTTCGTCATAAATTTGAATTTTCGTTTCATCGATGTTGCCACGTTGTATTGGGACAATGTGGAATTTATTCTCACCAATGACCGAAATTAATTTTTTAATAAGGGCATTTGAATTTTTCTCTCTCAAGTAGATTGGTGGCGACTTGGATATTTTATTCAAGGATACATCGGGTTTGTCGTTCTCATCTTGCAAAATTTTAAAACGGTTTTGGCGATTAGTTGAAGATGCGCTGTTATCCCTAGACATCTTTGGAGCAGATGAAATCTTTGAAGAATTCGGGCTTCGCCCACGCTTTACCATGGTTATATATCTGTCCATACCGACTTGCACCTTGGGTTTTGAGCTACTGTTATCTGTAGTGATAACTTTGTTAAGTGATGAATACGAGCCTGAAGGGGATGATATTACTGACAAAGCGAAGTTGATCGCTGACGAAATATTGGCTTTGTCGTTAAAAAAACACTTTAGATTAGATTTATTATTTCTATTTTTTTCATTAAGAGCTTCAGAACTCACAGTAAAATAGGCATTTCACGGAAAATATTGCGTTAAGAACACCCAATGACATTGAAACTAACATTGCCAATCTTAACGAAATTATTAAACAGGCTGCTGAACATGCCACTACCTCCCATCCGCAGTCTGGGTTTAATAAAATTTATTCCAGGAATATTGAACATCTGGTATGTGAAAAAAGAAGAGCTAGAAGGGAATGGCAACAGCACAGATCACCCCAACATAAACTCAGACTTAAAGAATGTTCTAAACGACTTCAAGAGTTGCTTGCATCTGAAAAAACTGCATCTCTTAAAAATTATTTGGAAGGTCTTGATGTCACACCAACATCTAATTACTCTTTGTGGCGCGCTGCTGGAAAGGTTAAAACATCCATTGAGTTCAAGCCACCTCTGCGCACATCTACCGGAAGATGGGCAAGAAGCGATACGAAAAAATGTAAAATTTTTACACCAAAAAAACACATGAATTTTTTGTTGGTATAAATAAATGAAAAATTGTCAGAAACAACTGTCTTTTGGTTATAAAAATTACAATTACATTAATTTTAACCTACACAAAAGTTGTGTAGTGTAATTTTCTTCAATTTGTAATTGAAGACACAGCCATGTCCAAATTCATTTACAACACTGTAATCATTTTATTATACACACACTAACATTTTTGCAGCTTGTAAACAAAGTTTGACAATTATATACAATGTATACAGTAACAGGCTGGGCTTGTGCATGTACCTAGTATAATTGTATGAGTGTCCTGCTTGACGGGCTCATATTTTTGGTAGCCCTAGACTAAGGGCGTGTGCCAAACGGTAGAAAAGTATTATAATAAAGAAATATTTGCCTGTGGGGAAAAAATTTAATTTTTCTGCTGTGCCAAATAATATCTTTTTTGACAATGTAAAATTTTGACAAATTCGCTTTAGCATAAAAAGAAGCTGATGATAAACTTGATGAGGCAGCGCAACAAAAAATTTTACTACAAGCTGCCGGCTACTAACACTTTTTTAAAAGAAGATTTTTATTTAAAAAAATATTCTTGTAGCAGAAAATTATATATGATGCAAAAATTTGCGCAGATTAAAATAAACAATGCATTTTTCACAGTCTAACTACATTTAAGGACGTAAAAGTTTATGTATGTTTATGCTCGAAGCGACGGTGGTAGTTTTACATTTATGATACCATGCTTCTTATTTGCTGCTTGTCAAAAATTTATCTGTTGTGTCAAAAATTCTACTAGCCCCTGAGTTATATATTATATACATAATGCTATTATATATATTAATATTTTTACCAATATATTTATTACTACTCCTATTAATACACAATCATAATGTTATTTATTAATTATTTCTATTATTATGATTCCAATTGTTTTACACTTTAATGAATATTATAATTTTATAGAAAATAAAATATTCATAAAACAAGAACTTCATTTTAAAAAACTTTAAAAAATTTTCATTATTATATAAATATATTTGATATTAAAAAGATAATTTTTTATTTGTTTAAAATATACATACATATATATATATATAAAAAATAAAGATTTATATATTTGAAAAAAAGAAATTCTTATAATTAATTAACTGGCGCAGTCGGTATTCTCGAACCAAATAAAATAATAAACGAGAAAAAGAAAACTTTAAATCGGTTTCTTAAAAAAAACCAATAACTTTATTTTAAAATGAAAAAGATGTTTTCTGTGACCTTGTGAATGTGTGCAGATAAAAGACTTGCTTAATTAGAGTAAAATTTTCGAAACTGAAAAAGAAAAACTGGAACATAACTAAGCAAAGAGAGATCATTACATTAAAAATACGGAACAGCATTCAAAGCAAAAAAGCTTTAAAAACAAAGAACAATTTGAAGAATCGCAACTACAATAACATGGTAAACATGGAATTAAATGCATTTCAATTAATGGAAAGTGTACCAAATTTTGATGGGAAAACCGAAGAACTCCAAATGTTTATTTTACACACCGAGGAAATTGGAAAATACGTTGATGTTAAACTACTACCATTGTTCGATTTGAGAGTAAGAAATAAAATTATATTACACGCTAACATAACACTAATTAATAACAATAACCCTATAAATTGGAAAGGTATAAAAATAATTTTAAGAATTAATTTTAATGTAGCTGAAAGCATAGAAAGTATTGTTAATAGAATAAAAACTGCAGAGATAAGAACTAGCATTAATGATTTGTATGAATACAAGTTAAAACTCCTTACAAAACTAAATTTGAAATCAGGTGTTGATATAGATGTTCAATAGTAAGAATAACGAGACAATGGTTTTAAAAGTTTTCATTAGTAAATTACCCAGTGAACCAAAACTAGTACTTAATTCTAGAAATCCACACACTTTATTGAAGGCAAAGGAAATTTTAATTGAAACGGAATATTTTTATAAAAAAAAATTTTCAAATTACAACAATGGAAATAGTTTGCCATATTCTCAATCTTTTACTAATTCAAATAGATATAATAATAATTCACAAACACAGTATAACCATAAACATTCACTGATTATCGTTATTTTAATAATTATAATTCAAACAAGTAAGAGTGCTATATTCGGCTGTGCCGAATCTTATATACCCTTTACCAAAGTGCGTTTATGTAGTATAGAGATACATACATAAGCACAGAGATATGCAGGTACATAGATATTAATTTTGTCAAAAAATTCATACTTTTTTCTCTAGTGCAATTTTTAGGTTTTTGGCATTATGTTTAATTTGATGGTTTTTAAATTTTGGCGATTTATTTTGTTTTGCTGATTTTTTTAGTTTTGGCGATTTTTTTCATATAGGCAATTTATTTTGGCCTTGGACATTTTTTTCGGTTTTTGGCGTTTTTTAATTTTGGTGACTTTTTTCCCTCTGGCAATTTTTTTGATTTTGAAAATTTTTTTCATTTAGGCGATTTTTTTATTTTTTGGAGATTTTGTTTCATATAGGCGATTTTTTCGGTTTTTGGCGTTTTTATTTCTTTTTGGCAATTTTTTTAGTTTTGACACTTTTTTCTCGTTTTGGCGATTTTTTTCGGTTTTTGGCGTTTTTTTAATTTTGGCGATTTTTATTCGTTTTGGCGGATTTTTTTGATTTTGATGATTTTTTTTCATTTAAGCGATTTTTTTAATTTTTGGCGATTTTTTTCATATAGGCAATTTTTTTTTGTTTTGGCGATTTTTATTCGGTTTTTGGGCGTTTTTTTTAATTTTGGCGATTTATTTTCGTTTTGGCGATTTTTTGATTTTGGCGATTTTTTTTCGTTTCGGTGGATTTTTTTGATTTTGACGATTTTTTTTATTTAAGCGATTTTTTTAATTTTTAGCGATTTTTTTCATATAGGCAATTTTTTTTTGTTTTGGCGATTTTTTTTTTGCGTTTTTTTTTAATTTTGGCGATTTATTTTCGTTTTGGCGATTTTTTGGATTTTTTTTAATTTTTGGCGATTTTTGTTCATATAAAAATTTTTTTTCGCGGATTTTTGTCATTGTAGGATTTTTTTTTGTTTTGACACTTTTTTCTCGTTTTGGCGATTTTTTCGGTTTTTTTTAATTTTGCCGATTTTTTTTCATATATAAGCGATTTTTTTAATTTTTGGGGATTTTTTTTATATAGGCAATTTTTTTTTGTTTTGGCGATTTTTGGCGTTTTTTTTAATTTCGGCGATTTATTTTCGTTTTGACATTTTTTTTATATTGGCGATTTTTTTTCATTTAGGCGATTTTTTTTTTGGCGATTTTTGTTCATATAAGCATTTTTGTTTGTTTTGGCGATTGTTGCGGTTTTTAGCGTCTTTTTGTCATTGTGGAAATTTATTTTTAGTTTTGACACGTTTTTCTCGTTTTGGCGATTTTTTTCGGTTATTGGAGTTTTTTTTAATTTTAGCGTTTTTTTTCATTTTGGTGATATTTTTCGTTTTGGCAATTTTTTAAAATTTTTGGCGATTTTATAATTTTCGGATTTTTTAGTTTGACCGTTTTTGAAAATTTCAAGAGTTTAACTCTTACGGTTTCCAAGATATAGCATTTTGTCAAAATTACATAGTCAAAATTGCATTAACTGATGGACCACCCTTTAATTTAAAAGTTTTTAATTTTAGTGTTATTTGTTGTAGTCTATATAAAAATACACTAATTTTACAAATTTCAATTGTCAATATACAATTGTATGTATATTACATGGGATTTTAAAATTTTTCGTCACTCATTTTGGAACAACCTTTAATTTTTAGCATTTATATATTTGTTGTTGTAGCGATCAAAGTTCTACATACTCTGTCCAAATTTCAGACCCGTAGCTCGTACCGTTCCTGAGAAAATAGCCTTCTTCCTAAAACATGAAATATGTTTAATTATTATGAAAAAAGTTAAAGTTTTCCAACCCTGGAAACGTTTTTTTAATTTTTTAGATTATTAAATTTTTTTTAATTATAAATACCAATTTTATTCATACCGAAGTATAAAATAAGTTAATTTAATAAAAGAGTAATAAAAACTTGTTTTCGGTAGTTATTTTCTATGGGAATATTGAGTATGAGTTTTCCAGCTCTGAAACCGTCTGCTCGATTTTGCTGATTTTCAATAGCAAAATTTTTCGGAAAATTTCTGAGACACCAGTCCAAGAACGAAGTCGCTAGCTTTTCTGGGAGCTTGGGAAAACCGATTTCACGTACAGACAGACGGACATCGCTTGTTCGTCTTCCCTATGCATAAGGATCCAGAATATATATACTTTATTAATTAATTTCTTTCTTATTAATATTGTAGAAATTACAAACGGAATGACAAACCTATATATACCCTTTTACCATTTTTTGGTAAAGGGTATAAAAATTTTCAAAATAATCAAAACAGTTTAACTGATGTAGATCAATATGGACAATACAGATCAAGAGACTTTTCTTACCCACAAAACGCTTCTTCGAATACTAGATTAAATAAGCAAAACCAATCTAGACATTTTGTAAACAAAAACTTTGCAAGTAATTCCCAGCAAGATAATTTTAATAATCCAACACCAATGGAAGTAAGTAGATAAAATTGAAACTTCGAATTTTCAGTTAGCGGCCGAAGAGCTCTTCCCTTCATAATTGTTAGAACAAAATCTACTCCAATAAAATTATTGATTGATACAGGATCAGGGACAACTTTAATCAAAAGGGGTTTATTCCATAATTCTTTTAGAAGTGAACTTGAGTATCCCATTACATTAAATACAATCTGCTCAAAAACTATTACTGTTTCAAAAGTTACAAATCCACTTTTTAAAGAATTTAATCGTCCAAATTCTAAAATAGAAATGTTAGAAACAGAAATATATAGTGAATTTGATGGGATTATAGGTTGCAACTTATTGAAACCATTAGGAGCTAAGATTGATTTCAAAAATAATATATTAACAACAAATGATGCGAAAATTCCCATTATATTTGAAAATTCTTCAGAAGAAACTTTAAAACATGATCCCATACTAGACTCCATAATTGAAATTAACTTGAGTGAACCAAAAAAAGATTTTTTAATGCAAATATTAACAAATGAAAATTTGAACGAAGAAGAAATTAATCTTCTCATTAAAATAATTAAAGATTTCAAAAATATTTTTTACATTGATGGAGTTAATCTATCTGCAGCTTGCAAGTATAGACACAAAATTCCAACTACAAACGACATACCTGTTTATTCAAAAGCATATCGCTACCCAGAAGTACATAAATTAGAAGTAGATAAACAAATTAAGGAAATGTTGGAATCAGGAATAATAACCAAATCTAATAGTCCGTATTATGCTCCAGTATGGGTTGTTCCTAAAAAAAATTGATAATTCTGGACAACAAAAATCGAGGGTGGTTATTGATTATAGGAAATTAAATAATGTTACGATTGAAGACAAATTTCCAATACCTAATATGGAAGATTTATTTTCAAAATTAGGAAATTCACAATATTTTAGTACAATTAATTTAGCAAAAGGATTTCATCAAATTTTAATTTCACCGGAAGATAGACATAAGACTGCATTTTCAACACCGACCGGATATTATGAATTTAATAGAATGCCATTTGGTTTAAAAAATTCTCCGGCATCATTTCAACGTATGATGAATGATTTACTTCAGGGTTATATAAACAATAAATGTGTAGTATATTTAGATGACATTCTAATATTTTCGACATCCCTTGAAGAACATGTTTTATCTCTAAGACAAATTTTGAAAAGATTATCTGAATATAATCTTAAAGTTCAAATAGATAAATGCAATTTTTTCAGACATGAATCTGAGTATCTTATAACTCCTCACGGAATACAACCAAATCCAGGAAAAATAAATATCATTAAAAAAATTTTACTTCCAAAAACTATAAAAGAAATTAGATAATTTTTAGGATTAACTGGATTTTATAGAAAATTCATTAGGGACTATAGTCAAATAGCGTGGCATATGATATTAAAACTTAAAAAAGGTTCAACGATCAATGTTAAAAATCAAGAATATATTGATTCTTTTAACAAATTAAAAACGGTCTTATGTAAGCCACCAGTTTTAGCTTATCCCCAATTCGATAAATTATTTGTGTTAACAACAGACGTCAGCAATGAGGCCTTAGGTGCAATATTATCCCAAAATGGTTAGCCAATAGCTTTTTCATCACGAACATTAAACAAGCATGAGTTGAATTATAGTGCTTTTGAGAAAGAATTACTAGCAATAGTTTGGTCAGTAAAATATTTTAGACCATACTTATTCGGGAGAAAATTCAAAATACAAACGGACCATAGACCACTAGTGTTAAAAATTTATTACATTTCATTATTCATTTATTCATTTTAAATTTTTTAAATCGCTTTACAACACCATTTACATTCTATGTTATCTTAAACCCTTTTTCTTATTATACATACTTAAGGCGTTTGCCATTTGCTAAATTTTAAGAAGAGCTCAAAAATTAAAATTAAAATAATAAAAGCATAAACTAAGGTAAACATCATTAACTATTGTTAAAAAAAATTAATTAATAAACAATTATCGTTTTAGATTTTTAAAGCAATAAACTGCTGGATAAAACTTAGTTTGTTTTATTTTTAACAAATTCTTTAAAAATCTCACTCTCAACAGACTCGTTTTTAATGACCCTTAGAAATTTTGTTGCAAGACGCGGTACACCAGCTGAAATTTACAGCGATAACGGGACAAATTTTCGAGGTGCTGATCGTTTTCTCAAGGACGAGTTAAAAAATATCGAGTTCAATAAAGTGCAAACTGATATGGCATATAAGGGCATTTCATGGAAATTTAATCCACCAGCAGCTCTTCATATGGGGGGAGCTTGGGGGAGGTTAGTGAGGTCAATCAAAACTATATTATATAAAATACCTCCCGCGCAAAAGTTCACAGACGAAAGCCTGAGAAGTGCCTTGATGGAGGTGGAACTAATAGTTAATTCAAGACCCCTTACATATGTGTCGTTGGAAACTGAAGATCAAGAGGCCATCACTCCGAACCACTTTCTTCTTGGCAGCTCGAATGGTACGAAGCCATTTTGCTTACCCGAAAATATTGATTACAAAATGACCCTGCGCCAAAGTGAGGTATTCGCTAACATGTTTTGGCGACGTTTTGTAAAGGAAATGCTACCAATGTTAACCCGGCGAAGAAAATGGTCCAAACAATCTAAAGCAATTGAAGTTGATGACGTAGTACTTGTGGTTGATGAAAATGCCTGGATACGAGGAAAAATTGTTGAAGTCACAAAGGCCAAAGATGGTCAAGTTCGAAGAGCTAAATTAAAAACAATCAACGGAATCATTGAAAGACCGGCAGTAAAGTTGGCAGTCCTAGATGTCGGCAATTGATTGGAGCAAGACTCACCAATGGCTCATCTTACTGGGGGGAGAATTGTTACCTCCAACATCGATTATCATCGATGGCACGACGTTGGTGTAGCCCTCCAGGGGTATATCTTTTAAGTAAGTGTATTTCGATTTGATGTCTTCCACGTTCATAGTTTCTTCTGATAAATTGAACTTTTTTACAGTGTACACATTGCTTATGGGGAAAATATTCGAATTGGGTCTGGCTGAAGAAATTTTTAAATCCAGCCTTTTAGAGTTGTTTTCATAACGAGTGACGTCACCAGTCCATCGCATGCAAAGTGGGTTCTTAATGCCTTCAACTCCTAATATGTCAGCTACTTCCTCTTCCAGAAGTGTAAGAGTCGAACTATCGTCCATAAGAGCATATATTTGAACAGATTTGTTGCCACTGTAAAGAGTAACTGGCACTACACGGTAAAACGACTCTCCCTCACTAGACCTGTGATTATTAACCACACCACCTGATGGCTGCTCCTCATTATGCAATAAAGCATTGTGTAAAACAGTTCACCCATTCACTCCACATTGTTTATGGAGCCAGCACCTACGTCTGTGCTTGCCCAGACAGATACGGCATAAATTGTTCACCTTGACAGTCTCCCAACGTTCAGCAACAGAAAGCTCCTTAAATTTTGCGCACTGCACCAATTTATGTGGGTCTTCACAAATTATGCATTGCTGCTGAACGTCCTGTGCCTTATGCGTGTTTAAACGCCCCTCTTTGTTGGCTGGCCTTTTATTGTGGTCAAACACAGGAACAGTCACTTTGCAAGTTGCCTCTGCAATCATGTATAACCAGTCTGAAAAATGTAACAAATTTGGATGGTAAATGTCCTTCGATTACAATGCCCACTGTAGTACAGTGTCCACAGGCAACTTGTCTACCAGCTCCTGCAAAAGAGTAGGATTAATTAAATATTCCTCTAAATGAGATGCACGAATAGTGGCACAAAGATTTTTCACTGCAAATGAAAGTTCTATTAGGGACTCTAATTTGCCCCGCTGTATTGTATACTTGCGCACTTCCTCAACCAGATTTTTTATTATGCACTCGGGTCTGCCGTAGTACATCTTAAGACTCCTGATAATGTCTGGGACCATATATGGGAGCATCAAGCAACTTCTTACCGCATCCCGGGCCTTACCATGTAAGCTGTTTTGGAGTCTGATAAGGTTTTCCTCATTGGTATACCCAGCTGCCTGAGTGCTGTGTTCATAAGCACTTATGAATATTGGCCATTCCTTTGGGTCTCCATTAAATGGGGGCAAATCCTTACAAATATATTGCCGTGCCATTAATTGGGTCGCTGTCGTATTAAAAAATTCATTTTCGCGATTATTTTTATTAAAATGTAAATTGGGGTCAGCCCGAGTGTCTTTTGTTTTGTTTGCATTATATTCAATATTTTGACAGCTTGTAGCGTTTCTGTTTTGCTGACTGATGTTACCCAATACGTTTTGCCTCTCAGAAGTGTTGCCACTATTTATAGTACTAAATGGCAGCGCGGTGTTTGTCTGATCGTGACCTGATTGTTGTGCTACTTGCCGTAAGATGGCGCTGCTCATATGGTGAGATGTACTTGTTTGGAGTCTGATGTTAGCATTTTGTTGACAACTTGGTACACACGGTGGGTCTTCTATGGTAGCATTTTTAGTGCTATTAACCACTGGCCATACAGTGTCAATCTCTTGGCGTAGTAATTGGTACTTACGTCTCAAAAAGTCCTGTTTTAACAGCATCTCTTCCTCTAGCTGTTGCAATTCTAGCTGCTTTTTTGCACTTATAGCTGGCACTGCTGGAACTGTTTGTGAGTGACTCGTTAGTTGATTGATGGTAAGTGGAGGGTGTGGTCTTGGTGTCTCAACAATCTCAACACTGGATTCGTTTATGTGGTCTGATGTTTTGAGGTTATGTGAGTCTTTTTTTTGTTCTGTTCCAACACAAGATTGACATCTCCAGCGAAACATATCAACATCCTCGTCGAATTCACAGCAGCTGATATGAGAACAATGAAGGCACTTGGAACAGGTTATCATGTTTCCATCATCCGGGTCGGTACATAAGACGTAGTTGGCAGCAAGGGTCAGATTCTCTTTTGACATACTTTTAGCCATTTTATCGTTTAAGATTTTTAAAGAATTTGTTAAAAATAAAACAAACTAAGTTTTATCCAGCAGTTTATCGCTTTAAAAATCTAAAACGATAATTGTTTATTAATTAATTTTTTTTTAACAATAGTTAATGATGTTTACCTTAGTTTATGCTTTTATTATTTTAATTTTTAATTTTAATATTTGAGCTCTTCTTAAAATTTAGCAAATGGCAAACGCCTTAAGTATGTATAATAAGAAAAAGGGTTTAAGATAACATAGAATGTAAATGGTGTTGTAAAGCGATTTAAAAAATTTAAAATGAATAATGTTGTAATAAATAGTAGTAGGGTCTAATATTGGAGGTAACAACTAGTATGGCTGAACTCAATTAAAGAACTTAACATGAAATTAAAGAGATGGAAGATACAACTAAATGAATATGATTTCGAAATAGAATATATTAAAGGAAACACTAAAAAAGTAGCAGATTATCTGAGTCGTCTTAATGTGAATGTATTAACAGAAGTAAAGGAAGATATTCAATCGAATTTATCCACAATTTACACCCCAAAAAAAAATGTAAATGACCACATATCAATATCTGAAACGCCTATAAACATTTATAAGAACCAAATTATAATAATTCAAGGAAATGGTTACAAATACAAGAAGCAAATTTTATATAAAGCTAAATTAGACATACTATAACAATAAATGAGTATTTTGAAGAACAGATTTTAAAATTTTTAAAACAAATTTTCCCTTTAAGAGGAACTGTAGCAATTTTTTGCGAAAATTTTGACAAGTTAAAAAATTTTCAAAGGACTTTAGTAAATATTTTTCAAACTCTCAAAATGTTAAGGTTTTGAGTTGTTCAACATTTCCAAAGGATATTTTTAGTAAAAAAAATACTTTTGGAACAAATAGAAAATTATCATACTCATAAGAACCATAGAGGTATTCATGCAACTTTCATAGAATTAAAAAAAATAATTTATTACCCAAACTTGAAAACAGAAATTCATAAATTTATAAGCAATTGCATAATTTGTAATATGTGTAAATACGACAGACAACCAATAAAGGCCAAATTATGTTTAACAGAAACTCCGATTAAATCAAGTGAAATAATTTATATTGATATCTGGTTCTTTAATAAAAAAACAAAATTTTTAACATGCATTGATAAACTTACAAAACATGTCTCAATTCACTATTTAAGATATAAAAACTCATTAACTATAGTAGAAATGCTAACGGAGAGATTTTCTATTCTGGGTAAACCATATAAAATTATAGCTGACAACGAGCATATATAAGAGACTTTTTGAATTCTGAGTATTCCATTTCACTTCCCCAAATACTCACAGAGGAAATGCAGATATAGAACGGTTTCATCTCACACTGAATTACTGAAATACGACTATTTAAACTTAAAAAAAGAAATGAAGATACACATGATAAAATTATAGTTTTCAAATCAGTCCAAATTTATAATGATACTATACATAGTACAACCGGATACAAACCAAATGATTTTTACATAATAAGGTAGATAAATCTGTTTGGAAAGACTTACATTATATGGCCCATAACAGCAAAATTAAACGAATTGATAAAACTAAACAAAATAGGGAAACTTGTCATGATTTTAGGGAAAAAAAAATTTATAAAAAATCTTGGGTTTTATAACCTTAAACAAAAACCTAAATATATTTCAAAAAGAGTAAAAGAAAAAAATAACTCTCATTTTATAGATGAACATAATTGTAAACGTGATAGACAAATAGTTAAAAGAAAATATAAATATCAAAAGAAATTGTCTGATATAGAATTTGAAAGAAAATCACTGGAAGAAATCTAAATCTGAATGAAAATAAATAATTAAATAAATTTGACTAAACCATTAAACACTTTTCATTTATTTGTATATTAATATATGTATATATATGTGTGTAATAGTTAAAAATAACTTTAAAAAAAATACATGTAAAGAAAATAATTCTCTTGACTATTTCAAACTTATTAACTTATATAACCCGACATTCCAGGAGTAATGTATGAACAAAGGGTGGGGGAGTTATATATTATATACATAATGCTATTATATATATTAATATTTTTACCAATATATCTATTACTACTCCTATTAATACACAATCATAATGTTATTTATTAATTATTACTATTATTATGATTCCAATTGTTTTACACTTTAATGAATATTATAACTTTATAGAAAATAAAATATTGATAAAACAAAAACTTCATTTTAAAAAACTTTAAAAAATTTTCATTATTATATAAATATATGTATTTGATATAAAAAAGATCATTTTTTATTTGTTTAAAATATACATACATATATATATATAAAAAATTAAGATTCATATATTTGAAAAAAAGAAATTCTTATAATTAATTAACTCCTGGGGCTAGTGAAATTTTATTCACCTCAGAAGTGTCAAAAATTTACTTACACTAGTTTTTGCTACCGTTTGGCACAGGCCCTAAAGTAGTTGCTCTAAAGCCTACAGTACACGTAAAAACCACATGTATATGTAGCTCTGACGTAATTTTGACATCACCATTAAGCTAGATTGGCTACATGTCGTGTACTAGTAACACATGCAAGTGGAGAAATTCACATCATTACACATGTGCTTCCTGCCTCTAGAAATGTGTCAGACTCGGCTAATTTGGTCATATATCGATTTCGAAAAAAATATTATCAATATTTTACGACATGTAGCAACTACTACCAATTTAAAAAATGCAACCAACATGTTGAAAATTCTCGTGACGTCATAGCCACATGTGTATGTGGCTTTTTACATGCCGTGTACTGTTGGCTTAAAAACACAAGGAGAGTCATAACGTTTTTTTTCACGGAAAAGAAGACAAATGAAAGGGAGATTTTTACAGTATGTAGATATGACCTCTGTTGTTTGGTTTTTTGCAAAAAGTGAAAATTTGAAAATTTTGACTTGTTACGCTTTTGAGGAACAAGTGCGATATCTCAAGAAGAGTTCATTGTAAAACTTTGAAGCATCGAATTTGAAGTGAGATGAATTTATTTTAATTATGTATTAAATTTTAGAATTTTACAAAGGCGGTGAACAAAGCTATCAGGGGGGTAAAAACGCGACGAATGGCTTCCTGTAAATATACACACTGCGTGCATTGGCCGATTCTTGGGCTGGCGCATTACCGTGAGCTTAGATAAATAAATTATGTATATGAAAAGATTTGAACGTATATATATGTACATACACATGTATGTTTGTATGTATGTTGTGTGGCATACATATTTTAATATGTATTCAAACTTGATAACTACTTGAAAAAAAGCTTGAATTCAATTTTGAAACTTAACTGGAAATAACTTAAGTGGAAATAAGTTTCAAGTGCTGAAATTTAAATTTTGTGAGTGATTATTGGGAACGCTTCTGTCTGATAACTTACGAAATTAAAAATTTTTGCCTACCTACTCTGCCGTTAATATTATTGGCTTTTAATATACCACGGGTGGACTTGCCTTTACGTGTGTCCCTAGTGTTCCCTTTACCATTTCTTTAAAACTTGGCACACATAAATTATGGCTTTCCCTATTTTCTTTAATAATTTGTCTTGCGTTTTTCGCCGTTTATAACTTAACTCAACTTGTTATATGTATAACCCCACTCATTTACAGGTTTAATAGTATTTTCCATTGAAGCATTTGTAAATTTTTTTTTTTTTTTTTTTAATTTTCATTGTTTGTCTACATCGACCAAACACATCACAAATATTTTGGACTGATTTGCCCTATTATACAGATATAAAATTATCCTGTTCACGGATCAATTACTTTAGATATTTCTTTTTAACAAAAGCTTCACGTGTTGCACTCAATAACAATATATAGGAACCAATTACGACAAAAAAGTATAAGAACTGCTATTGCAAACGCATAGCAAAAAAGCAGATGTGACAACACAAATATTTAAAAAATAATGGGAACATGTGAAGTTTAAATTGCGTAGTTCATACAAGAAAGAGCACCAAAAGTATAACAATTAAAATCAAAATTGTTTTTTTGGGTATTTTCCATTTTGTAGGCTTCGCTTTCTCAGACACAATAGAAATAAATTTAACATGTTGCTTAAATGTCTAATTTTTAATAAATTTATTTAATATCTTTGCTAAAAAAAATTATGCAAAATATATCTGTATGCTTCTCCACTTACTACAGTACTTAAGGTAATATTTTTTTACCCTTTTACGAGTAACAATCATCCCGTATTTGGATTCTTTACGAAAAGATTCGGTTTCTCCGCTTTCGTTGTTCAGAGGATGTAAAAGTTTCTGCAGGTGTACCATCTATACTATAAAATCTTCCATTTGACATTTGTGAGATTGCAGCAATGGTTTCCGCTATGACCGTGCCATTAATAATAATAAGTCTCTAAATTAATAAATTTATTTCGGTATTAATACATAAATTATATAACTTGGAACGTGTATTATAGTGTAATAGACAGCAACAAAAATTAACCTGTAAAATGAGATATTTTCTTAGCTACTTTAGGGTCGCTGAACACGAACATGGCACTAATTTATTTTTTTTGAGAAGCGTTTCCGAAATATTCGCAAAAAACGTGTTTTTTGCAGTTTACAAAGATATTTCCAAAAATCTTGAGAACTGTTTGCTAAAATTGAGCAAATTTTACGCCGTCGAAAAGATATGTTTTTTAATCATCCCATATTTTTTAGTGTCTTGATCTGATAAAAATTCATTGAGTTACGGACCTTTAGATTTAAAAAATTTTAAGTTTTTGGGTTGTTTTTTAAATTCAGTATTTTAAGTAAAAAAAAATTCAAAAATTTATTTAAAACCTGTATCTTATATAAAATTTTGTAACCATTAATATTAATTGCAAAATTATTATGTTCGGACAAAAATTTAAAATCTTAAAATATAGTTATGGAAAAAAAAAATTATAACATAGTGTTATTGACAAGTTTGGATTGAGTAAGTGCTTATACCACTTCATTTGTGGTTGTTTACTTACAACTTTAAATAATACTTGCTGCCTGTATCTTCTTCCCATATTTTTTCTCACGTTGTATTTAAAAATTGGCAATTTCTTGATATTTTACTTTTCTTTTCTTACAAAGTTTATGCAAATATTTTAACAAATGTGCATAAATATTGTTCACAAAATAGGTTTTCGCAAAATTTAATGCACCCATAGCAAAAGATGTGCATTTGAAGTGCACGAAAAAACAACCAGAACAGAAAAACACACATACCCAAAAATTTTACAGATGCAAACAACGTAATAATCCTTTTATATGTATTCGTATGGACTTTTCTTTTTCTTTTAATATTTTTTGTAGTTACATTTTCTTCTGCTATGAAGAGTTGCCTCCTGCTTAAAGGTGTACATATGTTGCATGCAAACATTAGACATTATGAATTCTGGTATAAGCACCTAACATAATGTGTGTTGTTTTATAAATTCATGTATGCAGATTTGTGCATTTTATTTTTATGTAAAAATTTGCAACATAGAGACACTTGTGTTGTCAAGTGTTTTCTGAAAACGTGGAATTTGTACACAAATTTGTACACAAGCCGCGCATGTAAAATTCTCTTGAATTGTTTCCATTTAAGTGAACATTTAATAAAATCTAGTGTTACTTCGGCGCTTGTTAATATGTTTATTTGTAAATGGTAAATTTTTGGCAATAAATATTAGAAGCAAAACTAAGTTTTGAAATTTTATACAAAAATGTATATATGTACATATGTACTAGTAAGTAAGGTAGAGTGGCCCACGCTTGTATGGAAAAGTAAAAGTATAGGCCAATAATTTCTCCACAAGATTGATTTTGTTTCTTTTACTAAAATATACATATGTGTATACCAAAAATTTGCTAAAAGGGACATTTATGTGTCACATCTTTTATTACATGCATTTACTACTGGCTAACGCTTGTTTGGGTGCCAATAAAAAACCAAACTCGATGAATATGCTTTAACATTGCAACCTCAAATACAGGTTGAAAGCTAGGTACATGTAACTTAATTGAAAAAGGATTAAATAAAGACCTAACATGGATTGCTTGTCGCCATCATATGTTTAAGGTAATGTTTTTAAAAATTATTTTGGCCCCAGCGGAGGACCCGAAGTGCAACTATTTAAAAGATTTAAAAATCAATAACCAAATATTCATAAATAAAACTTCAAAGTCGGTGATGATACACTATTCCATACAAGTGACTTGCTTCAACTCCAACAGCAAATGTATGAATATTATACCGATGCCATCAAAATATAACATCCAAAAGCTTTGTCTAAATCTTCTTGCTGGAGCAAATAAAGCAGGAAGAATGAAAGTTAAATTTTATGCACCAGCCGCGAGTTAATGCCCAGGGTATAGTCTACATGGGAACACTGGCATAAATAGATAAGTAGACACACACATCTTCATAATGGGGAACAAAGGTCAACATAAATATTATCACTTACATACGTTAGAACAAAGCCTTACAACGAGACCACTATAGGTCAAAGTAAACTCAAAATATGTTTTAATAATAAAAAGATACTTGTAGAAAACATATTCCGAGATAAAAGACAAAGAAACGATAAACATAATTATTACTATAAATAGATGTTAGGAAAATATTGTAAGTAGTCTTAAGAATAAAAATAATAAAGAAACACACGTTTCGGTGTGAACAAAACTTCATTTAATTTTTTTTAATCATTCCTTCACCAAGGAATTAACTGGGGCTCAACCGGGATACAAGCGAAATAATCTTCTATACCCAGCCAAATAAAATGTCCACGATCCTAAAGAAGGATAAAAATAGAATTCCTGAAAAATTGGAAATAATAAAAATACAATTCCTGAAAAATTGGAAATAATAAAAATAAAATTTCTGAAAAATTTAACAAAAATTTAGGAGACAAAAAAGGTAAAAGTTTTCAAATACTTCGAGAAAGGGAACATTGCAGTGAATGTGAAAAATACACACTGGCTTCGCATGCAAAACTTATTTTTTTTAAAACATTTATTTATTTATTGTATCTTCAATTATGAACTAACAATAAGTATTCAAATCTTAAATCTAAAATATAATTATTAGGCCCGACCACTATAGGACATAAACTTAGTGATAGTTATAAATAATACATAAGTAGAGATAATCAAAAAAAAAGAGAGAAAAAAATATTTTCAAGCAATCCCATCTGGAGTGTTGAGTATAAGAACCTTTGTGTCCCTCTTTTTAAGGCGGATGTGATCAGTAAAACTCAAGATGTTACGAGCAAGTGGATTCCGATGTGACTCGAGTTTTGTTAAATATTTGCCTGCGTATTTTTCAATTTCTTCAATCACTAGTGGCATATTCAAATCACGATTTATATTTGAGTTTTTGATGTACCATGGAGCCGATGTTATCAAACGTAAAATTTTATTTTGGCTTCGTTGGATTCTCTCGACGTTAGAAGCTGAAGCAGTGCCCCATAACTGAATTCCGTAGCACCATATTGGCTTCAAAAGCAAATTGTATAGTAAAAGTTTGCAGTCTACGCTGAGTGTTGAATTTCTACCACTCAACCAATATATCTGAGTTAGTTTAAGTTTCATTTGTATTAGCTTGGAGTCAATATGGTGTTTCCACGTCAGTCGTCGATCAAGGTGTATACCAGGATATTTCACATGTGAATGTTGAGGAACAACTTGATTATTAATCCGTATGGCAGACCAAGTGTCTCTTAGTAAGGTAAATTTTACTTGAACACACTTTTGCTCGTTTACCTTAATTCTCTATAATTTTAACCATAGTTCCAGTTGTGTAATATGTTCTCGTAGATATCGGAAAGCCTCGTGAGGGTTTTCATGCATACTAAGGCAGGTTGTATCATCGGAAAACGTAGATGTATGGATATTACTGCTCAGAGGCATATCACAAGTATAAATCAAATACAAAACTGGCCCCAGTATGCTCCCCTGTGGCACACCGGATGATATAGATTCGGGCACACTCATGAATTCTCCTTCCACAACCGTGAACTTGCGGGTAGTAATGTAACTTTCTAATAAATTCACTAAATTTATTGGTAGATATAATTTTAATTTTAAGATTAGGCCTTCATGCTAAACTTTATTAAATGCCTGCGAAACGTCAATAAACAGTGCAGAACAGCACTTCTTTTCTTCAAATGTTCTTCTTATATATTGAACCAATCTATGCTTTTGTTCAATGGTGCTATGCTGACTTCTAAAACCAAATTGATGGTCTGGGATGCACCCACTATCAGTTAAAATTGGGAACAATTCGAAGAGTTTTGACATTGTTGATAGCGGGCTTATTGGACTGTATGATTCTGCCTTGGTCAGGTCTTTGCCTGGCTTTGGAATCATTTTAACTTTGGCAAGCTTCCAGCTGTGGGGATAATACTCTAGTCGTAAAATGGCATTAAAAATGAATAACATGATTCTAAATGCAATACGAGGCAATTTTATTAGCATTTGGTTACTAATTCCATCAATACCCGGTGCTTTCTTCGGGTTGAGTTCAGCAATTAGATTTTGTACATCACACATTTTAAATTTTATGGGTCGAGGGGGTAGCGCAACTACACTCGGGAAATCAACAACACCAGTACATGTGTTTGGGGTAAATACGGATTTTAAATGCTTTGCAAACAAGTTACCTTTTTCAATATCACTCCTGGCCCAAACTCCGGTGATAGTGCGCACAGGTGGTTTAAACTCAACGGGTGTTTTAATTCTTTTCGCAGCGCGCCACAAAGAATAATTAGATGCTGGTGTGACATCGAGATTTTTCAGATAGTTTTTAAGAGATGCAGTTTTTTCATATGCAAGCAGTTCTTGGAGTCTTTTAGTGCACTCTTTAAATCTAATTTTATTTTGGGGTGATCTTTGCTGTTGCCATTCTCTTCAATATCTGTAGAATATATTCTATTAAACCCAGTCTGTGGATGGGAGGAAATGGCATGTTCAGCAGCCTGCTTAATATTTTCTTTAAGATTAGCAATATTAGATTCAATATCATCATGAGTTCTTAGCTTAATGTTTTCAGTGCAATGACTACTAAGATATTTTTTGAATCGCAGCTAATTAACACGACTGACCATTTTCACATATGGGTGAGGTAGAGCACTTCTCAGTGTGCTAGAGATTGTAATGATCGTGAAAGAGTGATCGGAAGATAGATCTAGGGAAGATCCAACGTAATTTTATTCCCTAGAAATATTTTTCATGCTGCTAAAATCTATAACATCCGGAATTTTATGTATGTCAGTAGACCAGTAAGTGGGCTCCCCACTCGAAATTACTTCCAAGCCCATTTTTGAAATTGTGTTGAACAACGCTCGTCCTCTAGGTGTGATAAGACGCGAACCCCAGAAAGTATGTTTTGCATTATAGTCTCCTGCTGCTACGAAACAAGGGCCAAGAGATTTGTAGAAATCCTCGTACTGATCCTCAGTAATTGCGAATCTAGGAGGGGAGTAAATTGATGATATGACAAAATTTGTGCAAAAATTTTCAATACAAATATTCGTTGCTTGTAGATGTTCTTCACAAATGTTGTCAAGAATATAATGCTTGAGTCTTGACTTTATTAAAATTGCTGATCCCCCGCAAGTTCTTCTTCATGGGTTCTTTGAATCATATAAAATGTAGCCATTAATTTTGAGTAGACTTCTTGAAGTAAAATGAGTCTCAGAAACTAACATTATATCAATACTTTTTCCGTGAGGATGTGCTCAAATTCATTTGTATTTTGGCAAATTCCGGTTGCGTTCCAGAAACATATCTTTAACGTGTTCATGGCTTGTCAACTAATGCTTGAAGAAGAGTATTCTGCATTCTCAGTATATTTTGCATCATGCTAGTCATATTTGGTGTAAAATTATTTATAGCCACCACCAGATTCTCAGAAGTAGCTTCAAGGCGACTAAAATTAAAGCTTGAGTTTGCATTCGTTGAATAATTTTGAGGCGGAGTATTTTGTATGGGAATTAAACTTGTCTTAGCTGCATCGGCATACGATACACGTGAAGTGACAAGTTGGCTCATTTGAGCAAAAGTGGCGGAGTAAGCGTTTGCTGTTTGTGCTGTAGCTAATTTAGGTTTTTGCCCCATAGTCTGTTTGACAAAAAAAGAGTACACAGGACAACCTCTGTAGTTAGCTGTGTGATTACCTCCACAATTACTACATTTTTTTTCTACTAGATCTTTAGGTTTAGTACAACCAGCAGTACCGTGCAATTCACCGCAGATAACACAAACTAAAGGCAACTTGCAGTAAGTTTTTGTGTGACCATATTCTTGACAATTATGGCACTGTACGGGTCCAGAACGCTTGTGTGGTTCTTCAACTGTAATTTTTCGGTATAATAGATATTTTAAATTGTAAATTAAATAAGTCTCGTTTTTTTTTTAATTTTATATCGTTTGGCTCAAGTTCGACGCTAAATAGAGGTTGAGGAATCTTCTCCCTATTAATTATGTTAGATACATTTTTAACCTTAAATCCCTGGAAGACAAGTGCATCTTTTATTTCTTCGGGAGCAGCATAGGGCAGACTCTTGAATTTTCCTTTCACAACCGTAAACTTTCGGGTAGTTATGTAGTTTTCTAATAGATTCAGCAAATTTATTGGTAAATATGATTTTAATTTAAAAATTAGGCCTTCAAATGCCTCAGGAACGTCAATAAACAGGGCAGAAGAATAAATTTTTTCTTCAAAAGTTCTTCTTATAAATTGCACCACTCTGTGAGTTTGTTCAATGGTGCTATGCTGACTTCTAAAACCAAATTTATGGTCTGGGATGCATCCACTACCTCTTAGAATAGGGGACAATTTTGTCATGAGCAGTATTTCGAATAGTTTTGAAATTGTTGATAGCAGACTTATTGGCCTGTATGACTCAGCCGTGGTAAGGTCTTTGCCCGGCTTTGGAATCATTTTGACCTTCGCAAGCTGCCAGCTTTGTGGATAATACTCCAGTCGTAAAATGGCGTTAAAAATAAATAACAGGATTCTAATTGCAATATGGAGCAAATTTATCAGCATATTGTTACTGATTCCATCAATACCTGGAGCTATCTTCGGGTTGAGTTCAGCAATTAGTTTCTGAGCATCACGCGTCATAAATTTTATAAGTCGAGGGGGTAGAGTAACTACGCTCGGTAGATCTTGCAATATTTGAAAACCGTTTTGATGGTTAATAGATGATGCGCTGTTATCCTTACATATTTTTGGAGCAGATGAAATTTTCGAAGACTTTGGGATTCGCCCGCGCCTTACCACAGTTATATATCTGTCCATTCCGACTTGGACCTTGGGTTTTGGGCTGCTCTTAGCTTCAGTAAAAACTTGGTTAAGTGGTGACGACGAGCCTGAAGCGGATGATATCGCTGACTTAAATGTAGAATTACTAGACAACGGTAATGTTAACGAATCAATAGTTGGCATTGGACAAAGCGAAGTTGATCACTGACGTAAAAGTGGCCTCGCTGTTAAAAAAACCCTATTATCAGATTTCTTATTTATTTTGTTATCATTAAGAGCTTCATAGCTCTCAGTAAGTCTATCATCAGATTATTTATTTTTATTATTTTCATTAAGAGCTTCAGAACTCACAGTAAAATAGGCATTTCTGCCATTAGCACGCACTTCACAGTTATTTGTTTTTGAGGTACTCATATAGAGTATTCCTCAAGCGTACTTTGTTTGTCTGTTTGTTTTTTTGTTTGCGGTTTTTTTGGTTTTTGTTATTTATGACCATATAAAAAATATTAGCAACGCAAATAAAGCTTATTTATCAATAACAATATGTATTCCGAATATTTTTTCGCTTGATTTTTTTTGTTTAGTATGAAATAAAAACTGCGCAAAATTGACTGTTCACTATGAATGTACAACGTTTTTGCCACATGCAAAACGACAGTAAATATTTAACTCAAGAAGCCTACTACACGAAGATATCAACATGACTGAAGCTTCAACACTCCAAACTCATATTCAGGCACTAACTGAACAACTAGCATCCCTGAAAATTGACTTTGACACGATTCCATCCACGCCTGCCCTTAAACCACATATAACGAGTTCTACTCAAATTAACCTAGAAATCTTCAAGTTTTTACCAACATTCTGTGGACTGGAAGGAGAATATATCTTATGGAGAAGTCAGATATGGACCCAAATGGAAAATATTACACAATTTTCAAATAGTCCCGAATACTATAACTGTGTATGCATTATACGTGCAAAAATTATTGGCGCTGCATCAAAAGTTTTATCCGTAAACGGAAAAGAACTAAATTTCTATGCCATAATAAACCGCTTAGATTTTACGTATGCGGATAAACGTCAATTGTACGTATTAATAGAAATTATGACTAGAATTAAACAGGGGAACAAAACTCTCAACTCAAAAACTGAATTCCACAATGAAATCCATCAAGCATTAACCCTCATACAACAAAAAATCTAAACTTCAGATGAGAGTATGAGAAGAGGAAGACTATCAAATACCAACGATGATGCAATCCACACCTTTATGACGGGATTAAGAAGCAATTACACAAAAGAAATCCTCTATGCTAATCAACCAAAGAGTCTGGGAGAAGCTTAAGCCATTGCCTTCACCATCCACCACGACAACGAAGTTCGTCATTTTGAAAATATCAACGTAAGACGGCAGGAACACAATAATGAATAATGGCATATACATCATGGAGGTAACGAACACCGCCAACTAAAGCCATCACATCAGGTTCAACACCGACACCATAGTTATGCGGCATCACGAAGAAACCAAGTAGAACCAATTGAAGTCGACAACTCTACGCAATACAGAAGGCCTACAAATTTCCCGCAACAATAAAGTTGGGGTAACAATAATCCTCAACAAAACACTACTACATATCATAATCCATTCCACAACAATCAAAATCCTGTGAAGAGGGCAAATAATTTTTCAACCCACAACTTTAATAAGGTTCAACGAGTACACCAAACACACGACGATGATCTTCAATCACTCCACCTTCAATACATCGAAGACGATTTTGAAACCGGAAGTGCTTTTTTAGACGAGTAAATGGTCTGTCATGTCTACAACGCACTTGCAGAGAAACAGCTAGATCAGTAAATATTTTAGTAGATACGGGAGCTGCAAGTAATTATATTAGTACTAGTTGTAAGATAGGGAAACCAATAAAAATTAATCCGGTGAAAGTCAAAACACTTCATGGATATAAAATGGTAAGTAAGAAAAAAATTATTACTGTCCTAAACCACCATATAACTTTATATGAAACAGAGGACCTTCAAGAATTTGATATGCTTTTAGGAGAACAGGGGTTAAGATCAATCAAGGCAAAGATCAATCTCTTCGACTGTAGCTTAAAATATAAATATAAGGAAAATTTAGGTTAAAATGAGGAAAAGATAAATTATACAATTAACAACGAAATTTACGGGAAAGATATTGAAAAAATAATGCAAAGGAATAGGAAAAAAACGAAGTATTGTCACTTACTACAACCATTCAGGCATCTATCAGAACAAAATCTGAAGACCCTATTTATGTAAGACAATACCCTTATCCAATATAGGATAACGAGTTTATTAATAATGAAATACAGAAATTACTGGATAATAAAATTATTCAGCCAAGTAGTAGTAGTACTCCGCTCCGTACATTTCCCCCATCTGGACAGTTGGAAAAAAGGGTACCAATGACGAAGGAAAACCCAAAAGGCGAATGGTATTTGATTTCCAGAAACTAAACGCTCAAACACCGTTATCCAATTCCAATTCTGACAATCCAGAAATTTAGAATCAGGATTCCATCAAATTCTTATAAAAGAATCGGACAGAGAAAAAATAGCATTCAGTGTGAAGGGTGCAAATAATGAATTTTTAAGGATGCCGTTTGGTTCTGAAAACGCTTCTTCCATTTTTCAACGATGCATAGCCGATATTCTGCGTATATAGGGAATTTTGCATATGTTTATATAGATGATGTGATAATATATTTCTTCTCTCCCGAAGAACATATTGTTGTGAATCAGAATTGATCAACCCTCGTACCCGTACATTGCACTAATTTGTTAACGTAGCAACAACCAGTTCATTCACTTGGTTGTTTGTTAAATTCTTTGCGTTGACAAATTGTGCAATAGCGATATTTCGTAATTGGGTCAAAAGCTTAATAATATTAAGTACGTTAGCAAGTAAGCATAATAATATTAACTACAGGGTGGCCCAGAAAGACCGAAGTGATGTGAATTCCTTATAACTTTTTATTTAAGACATATTTTTTTAATTTTTTGTTTTTTAAATACAGTAAATTTATAGGGAATATTTTTAGATTAGTTATTAAAAATTGTATCCCGCAAGTGGTGGCCATTTTCTGCTTCGCACAAATGTGCTCTTTCCATTTCCATTATTCATAACTTATTTATAAGTGACGAAGCCCATTTCCAATTAAATGGGTTTGTTAACAAGCAAAACTTTAGGATATGGGCTAAGGAAAACCCGAGAGTACTTCATCAACGACAATTACACCCAGTTAAGTGTACTGTTTGGTGCGGTGTTTCTTCAGAAAGGATCATTGGTCCATATTTTTTGGAAAATGAAAGAGATGTCGCCATTTCCATCAATGGTGATCGATATCGGGCCATGTTGGAAAATTTTGTAAGGCCAGCCGTGGAATACCATCCGCAAATATGGTTCCAACAGGATGGAGCCACAGCGCACACTCCGAGGGCCACAATGGCTATTTTACGCGACATCTTTGGGGAAAGAATAAATTCGCGTAGAAGCAATTTTAATTGGCCTCCGCGTTCCCCGGATTTAACCGCTCCAGACTGTTTCCTTTGGAGTTATTTAAAAGGGAAAGTTTATGTTAATAAGCCTAGGACTATTGAGGAATTAAAAACCAATATTCCAGACGAAATTAACAACATAACACCGGAAGTTTTGCGAAAGGTCATGGAAAATGTGTTGAAAAGAGATCATTTGTGCGAAGCAGAAAATGGCCTCCACTTGCGGGATACAATTTTTAATAACTAATCTAAACATATTCCCTATAAATTTACTGTATTTAAAAAACAAAAAATTAAAAAAATATGTCTTAAACAAAAAGTTATAAGGAATTCACACCACTTCGGTCTTTCTGGGCCACCCTGTATTAAGCATAATATTAATATATTAAATTATGATTAAGTTTTGTATAAATAGTTCATGTTAAGAAACCAAATGGGCAGTTGTAGTTTGTTAGTTGAAGACAGTTGTAATTAGTTAGTGAGGGCAGTTGTAATTAGTCAGTGGTAATTAGTTAGTTGTAATTATAGTCTTGTATTTGAGCAGTCAAAAAGTTAGAGTCATACCTGCGATTCCCACGGGACCCTCCAGGTTTAAATTTGTAAAGTAAAAATAATAAGATACTAGTTTTTATTAATAAATCCCTTTTAATATACAAAAGAAAAATCCGTTTTTAAATTCAACACAACATTTTGGCGCAGCCGGTATTAGCAAGAGTACAGTTTGATACCTTTTGGCAGTTTCAAGGAAGTATATTGATATTGGAAAGCTATTTTAGCTCAATTTAATTTTAATATACTGAATTAAATTGTTAAAAGGATACGTTGTTCTGTATACCAACATTTACTACACAACTCAAGGTTTTAATGAGCTATTTTAGCTGCCTTAAGTTGCACAGACTTTGGTGGTAAACTCAACGACGACAAACATTTGCTCGAGACAAATGGGACCAACACAAATGGTAAAAATATTTATATAAGTGTTGAATTAGTAAATTAAACTAGATAAACGCATAGTGAAAAATTCAAAATGATTAGCATTATTTAAATAGAAGGAAAGTTTGTTTGTGAAAGTGAACATTGAAAATAAAAGTGGATTTAGGAAATTTTGCTGAAGCTATATGGAGGATTTGAAAAAAAAATTACAAAAGACACAAGAGGAGACCAGGGAAATTTCTGAGCGAGTGTGGAATCTCATAAAGTACCTTAACAATACCAAAGAGTATATAGAGTTAGTAAAGCATAAAGTGAGGAGCCAGGGAAACATAACCGAATTTGAAAAGATAGATATTTTATTGGAAGAACTACAAGTGTTACATGAACATCAACAAAGTCCAGCTATATCTAAGGAAATAGAAGAATATTTACACGTTAACCGGATCTTGAAGCACCAGAACGAAAGCTTAAGAAAAACCATTGAAGAAGCTGAACAACAGATTCAAGACAGCGAACAGAAGACACAAGCATTTAAAGACTTCGCACAGCGCGTTAATCCCAACTTGACTCCTGATCAGTTGCAGCAAGTCATCGAAAATAGAAAGGTGATAGAGGAAAAAACTCAACAAATTGAAACCCTGAAGTCAGAGATACGAAACTTACAAGGAGAGACGAGGAAAGTGATTACAATTAACACAACAAGTAGTAACAACATGACAACTTTTACCGAACTCTTGAAAACCATATCCCATGTGGTACCAATTTTCTACGGAACTGATGGGCCAGAACTGGCAAGGGAAGCCAAGAAGTTTATTGAAGGATGTATGATAGCAAAGGATAAACTAGAAGAACCAGGTAATGTGGTCGACATAATCAAATGCATCAAAACTAGACTATTTGGAAATGCTTACTCATATTTGCACAATAAAGAGTTCACAACAACAGAAGCCTTATGTCAGGCTATTAGAGAAAAATTTGTAAAAGGCAAAACCCTAACAGAATTGCAAGAACTAATTTTCAGCAGTAAGCAAGATCCAACGGAGACAGCATATGCATTTGGAGAGAGACTAGAAGGACTACTTACAGATGCCACAGAACTAATTGCAGCACAATGGCAAGAAGTTTCCCATCGAAAATCTATGATAGATCACTGCAACCAATCCGCAGTAAGAAGTTACATAAGAGGCTTACGAGATCCTAGATTGATGTCAAAATTCATCGGACACGAAAACGAAAAGCTATCTGCCCTGCTGAAAATCACCAAGGATGCTCAAAATCTTTTTGGTTCTAATATGAAATCTTCAAATATCATGACAATGCATACCGAGGAACCTTTATATGATACGGTCCAGCAATTAATAAAAGAAGTCCGACAACTATCCATGCATCAGAAGACCTGTAACCATTCAACACCAAACAGTAATTCACGAGAAAACTCGAATTACTGGAGCCCTATGATAGACGAATGCTATTACCAAGGAAACAATATGTGCTATAATCAAAGACAGGGGCATAACGAATGCAATTTGAGAAGGAACATGAAACCTCCCGACTGTGGAACAAATAGGCAAAATTTTACAAGCTCGAAAACTCAAAACAAAAGTGGAACTAGGTATAACAACAACGAGGAGCGACGCTGTTTTAGATGCAATACACAGGGTCACATTTCTACTAATTGCCCAAGAAACAGACGGAGTATAAATAGCGATAATAGAAACGGCATCAATAGAGGCAACAATGATGTAAACAGAAGCAGATTTAATTACAACAGCAATAATTCGGGAAACGAGAATCGGCCCGGCCAAGATTAATGGACCGGAATGCCGAAAAATTTAGAGAAACTACTAATGAAAAAAATGAAAATAAAACACAACACCCCGTAGGAACTAACTATGAAGATAAAGCTTTTAATTTAGATATACACTTGACAGAGGAGCAGGATAATCAGAAACAGGAAGACAAGGATAACACCAAATTAATATCTGGTGCAAGACGCACAGATTTTGTAAGAAAATACCTGAATAATACGGCAATGATGACATGTAATGATATAAATAATAGAATAATTAAGGACGGAAACGTCGCAGAACATCACATAAACCACTCAGAGTATAAAAATGAACTGAGACTGGAGAATGATGTTAGTAGCAACGAAAGTTGTGAGATAAACGATGCGTATATAAGCTTTCCTTGTAGAGAGGCAAAAGAGGAAAAATTACTACTGTTGGTAGACTCAGGCGCTGATACTACACTAGTAAAGGAAGAAGCTTTGACATCGTGCATAAAAGTTAATGAAAAGCAGAAGAAATCCTTGTCAGGAGCCTTTGGAGGAAACATGAGTACCAAAGGAAGTATAACTGTGAACCATAAATACGTGGACAAACTAAGTTTTAAAATGCACATAGTACCAAAGGGCACAATTTTGCCAGCAGATGGTTTGCTGGGCCGAGATATGATGTGGAATAGGTCGGTCACCGACACAATACACAAAAACATAAAATTTTTTGACAACCAGAGGGAAATAGTTTCCTTGCCACTTGTTTCAGAAATTCCTTCGTTATATATATCCGAAAATTTTTCTATAAAAGGACGTTCCCAGAGAGTTGTATCAGTAGTAGTAACCAAGGCTACGGGAGAAATAATAGTAAACAAACTACAAATTTTACCAGGGGTAAATAGCAGGGGGAATAGCATTTATTCCAATTCTAAACACCAACAACTATACAGTAGACATAAATAAGAAAATAATGTTAAGTTATGAAAATCCTGAGGACTACCAGATAAAATCAACAACAGCCATTAATACAATAAGCACTGCGGACAACAAAGAAAGAACCAAATTACTATTGGAAACAGTGCAGCTTTTCGCAGATTTGAATCCGGAAGAGAGATTATCGATCGAGAGCATTTTGAAATCATACGATGACGTGTTTCAATTACCCGGAGATAATCTAACTCACACAAATGTACTTAAACATAAAATCCCAACTGATTCTACTCAACCCCCAATAAATACTAAGCAATATAGACTACCTGAGGTCCACCGAAATGAAGTGAATAGACAAATAGGCCAGATGGTCAAAGATGGAATTATCTCTCCCAGTACTTCCACTTGGAATTCACCAATACTCCTAGTACCAAAAAAGGCAGGAAAGGACGGAGAGAAAAAATGGCGCTTAGTAGTAGATTTCAGAAAACTGAACGAGGCCACAATAAAGCAAGTCTTCCCCATACCAAGATACGGATGCTAGCAATGAAGCCCTAGGAGCTATCCTTTCTCAAGGAGAGCCTGGTAGCGATTTACCAGTATATTTTGCAAGCAGAGTACTAAGTGTCACAGAAAAACGATACTCTACAATAGAAAAGGAGTTGCTTGCCATCGTATGGGCAACAAAAACTTTTAGGCCATATTTACTCGGGAGACACTTCACCATTTTTACAGACCACAAACCCCTCAAGGGTATAGCTAATCTGAAAGATCAAGAAGGCAGGTTGGGGCGCCTTAGACTAAAACTTTTAGAATATGATTTCGAGATACGGTATAAATCAGGAAAAACGAATCAAAACGCTGATGCCCTCAGTCGCCTTCCAATACAGAAAATAAATGTAGGGGCAATAACTAGATCAAAAGCTCGAGAATTACAAAACAAACAGAATAGAGTGAATGAAGAAATTATGCATCAAACAGAGGTAAATCAGGATATGGGAGAGGAAGATATGGCTGTTTATTTAACGAATGCAGAAGATATAAATAAAGTAATAAAAACATTCCACGATACACCTTTGGGTGGACACCAAGGGACATTCAAAACTTATTCCAGCATCAGGAATCAGTATAAATGGGCCGGCATGTATCGACAAATAAAAAATTATGTAACAACGTGTAGCCTATGCCAGAAAAACAAATGTTCGAAAGTGGAAAAAATGCCATTGGTAATAACAAGCACTTCAAATAAGCCTTTCGAAAAAGTTTTCATGGACCTGGTAGGTCCGTTGCCAGAATCAGCTAGGGGAAACAAATACATCGTCACCATTCAAGACGATTTTTCAAAATTTTTCGCATGTGCAGCCGTGCCTGACGCAGAGGCACCAACTGTAGCTAAAGTCTTTTTTAAGGAAATAATTTCAAGATACTTCATTCCCAAGGTGTTGGTAACGGATAATGGTTCAAACTTCACATCTAGATTATTCAAGGAAACGTGTAAGATGCTAAGAATAAAGAAACTACTAACTACTCCTTATCATCCACAAGCGAATGGGGCTTTAGAACGAGCTCATCGACCATTGGCCGAATTTCTGAGAAATTTCGTTAACCTGGATGGTACCAACTGGGACGACTGGACTCATCACGCCATGCATGTGTATAATAATAGCAAACATTCAACAACAAAACAAACACCGACGAGAGTGTTATTTGGGTTTGAATTTGAAATGCCCATCACTTTGAAAATATCCCCGACACCACAATACAACGCGGATGATTATAGCAAAATTTTGAAATATCAAATCCAACGTTCACATGAAATCGTTAGAGAGAACCAAAAGAGGGCAAAATTAAGAGCAAAACAGTATTATGATAAGGGTTCAAAGGACAGAGAATATAAAATAGGTCAAAAGGTTTGGGTAAAGAATCAAACTAGAAAAAATAAATTTTCACCCTTATGGTTAGGACCATATGAAGTTATAGACATACCAACACGTGTAAACATAAAATTGAGAGTAAAAAAGTGTGAAAAGGTCTACCATAAGAATTTAGTAAAACCCTATAAGGAACGGAATTTAATATAAGGTGTATGGTAATTAATCATCCAGTTACGATCCAGGCTATTTGGTTATAAATTTGTAAGGGAGAGCATTGATTTTTAATTATTTTACTTTTTATATAAATTTTACTTTAAATGCAGAAAATTGTTTAACAACAGTAAAGAATTCATTTCCGGGTACCTTGAAACAAACAAAAAACACAAATATGCTTACTAAAACGTTTCTTCAAATAATAATAAAAAATAAATAAATTTTAAACATAAAACAAAAAAGTTAGTTGAATAAACCCTCGCTACAATACGTAATTGCAATTAAACAAAATTGTTGACATAAGGAAAATGATACAAAAAAAAAACAAAAATATGTTTAACTGCAATATGAGTTTTGGGAAAGTTAAGCTAGGTCAGTTATGCATTGTACGGTTTGAAGTCAACAATCTGAAGTTCCAAAGTGCTGACGACGTATTTATTTGTCCTACACGCGTATATTTGCATACCTGTTGTCATATTTTTGTTTTTTATTCTTTTATACAACTTTATGTTGACATACTTTAAATTTGATGACCATTTATACTTAATAATTTTATATTGAAAAAAAATATAATAGCAATAATCATAAAAAGTAATTATTCCGAAAGAAAACTAATGAAATTGCAAAGGCAAAATACATAGTTAAATTATGCATCTTTAAGAAAAAAAAAATATATATATTGAAAATCTATACTTGTATGGTCAATTATTTAGCTGCTAAAATTAAATAAACATAATGATAGCGAAAGAAAAATGTTTGTATTTGAAACAAAACATCCAAAAGTATTATTACATATTATATTATATTATAGCATAAGATCAACTACGTTTAAGATTATAACATACTATGTAAAAGCATTTGATCCAATTAGTGTTTTTGGAAAATATCTATAACTAGATATTTTCTTCCGCCAAGGGGGGAGGGATGTTGTGAATCAGAATTGATCAACCCTCGTACCCGTACATTGCACTAATTTGTTAACGCAGCAACAACCAGTTCATTCACTTGGTTGTTTGTTATATTCTTTGCGTTGACAAATTGTGCAATAGCGATATTTCGTAATTGGGTCAAAAGCTTAATAATATTAAGTACGTTAGCAAGTAAGCATAATAATATTAACTATTAAGCATAATATTAATATATTAAATTATGATTAAGTTTTGTATAAATAGTTCATGTTAAGAAACCAAATGGGCAGTTGTAGTTTGTTAGTTGAAGACAGTTGTAATTAGTTAGTGAGGGCAGTTGTAATTAGTCAGTGGTAATTAGTTAGTTGTAATTATAGTCTTGTATTTGAGCAGTCAAAAAGTTAGAGTCATACCTGCGATTCCCACGGGACCCTCCAGGTTTAAATTTGTAAAGTAAAAATAATAAGATACTAGTTTTTATTAATAAATCCCTTTTAATATACAAAAGAAAAATCCGTTTTTAAATTCAACACAACAATATGGAGCACATCTCCATTATAATTAATGTACTCCACAACGCTAACATGAAAATATCCGATGAAAAATTGCACTTCTTAGCAAGTTACTACAGGAAATTTATTAAAAACTTCGCAGCTATTGTAAAACCACTCACAATACATCTCGGAGGAGATAATGGCGGAATTAGTAAAGATCAAAGATCTGGTATCACAGACCTAACAATATACACTGACCACCAGTCATTAATCTTTTCTATCTTGGACGAGAATCCAAGCACCAACCTTAAAAGATGGACAAATTTCATAGAAGAATATGGAGCAAAATTAGTGTACAAGCCTGGGCACCAGAATATTGTTGAAGACGCTATATCACGGCAACAAATTAACAATACATCCAGTTGTTCACAACACTCAGCTCAAAGTTCACCTTCAGAAGGTATTAAGAGAATCAAACAACCACTAAATGCTTTTAGGAATCAAATAATACCAATATTTGACGAAAATGAAATAATCGAAATAGATACATGTACCATTTTTCCAGATCGAGTTAGGCATACCATATATTATAAAACAAAACACGAACTGATAGACAGACTAAAGCAAATAACAAATCCAAAAGTTCAAAATGCATTGAACTTAAACTAAGAAACATTATTTCATCTACAAAATGATATTATCACTACATTCCCATCCAATTTGTTTGTTATAACAAAAACACTATTACAAGATGTTATTAATGTAGAAGAAGAAAAAGACATAGTAATGCGAACACATAGACGAGCATGTTGAAATTATAAAAATAACGCTTACGAAATATCCTTAACGCACTATTGGCCGAACATACGAGATATGTGTAAAAAAGAATGTATAGGTTGTAATATCTGTTTACAAAATAAATATGAATATGAAGACCAAATAAACAACCAATGGGGAAAACACCAATACCCACGAAAGTAGGAGAGTACATACAGATGGACATATTTTACATGCATAACCAAACATACATCAGCACCATTGATAAATACTCCAAATACAGTTACATACGCAAATTACATAGCGAAACAAACTGTCATGAGTACATAGAAGAAATTCTCACACAAATCTACCCAAACGCCAAACATTTAATGACTGATAATGAAAATGTATTTATTGGCATAGTAGCAAAAAGCGTCTATGAGCGACTATAAATACAACATACAGTAACACCCATTCATCATTCGACAACCAACAGTCAAGTTTAACGTGTCCATAGCACTCTGATCGAAATCTCAACAGCCTTGGCACAACAGAATAACACTATACCAGGAGACGAGTTATTCAATGTAGTAAGACAATATAATAAAACGATTCATTATACAACAGGATGTAGATCTGAGGATGTGTTTTTCAGAGAACAGAGAACAATATTCTGACATTAAGCAGAAACTCGGGGACAAACAGGAAAAACTACTCAATTACTATAATAAGAATCGACACCAAAAAAACTACAAGGAAGGATATCTAGGCCAAGTTCCGGCCAATGCACGCAGTGTGTATATTTACAGGAAGCCATTGGAGCTGTTTTTACCCCCCTCATAACTTTGTTCCCTGCAATCGTAAAACTATAAAATTTAAACCATAATTAGAATAAATTAATGTAACCTCATATGAAAGTATAACAATGAAAGTTTCCGGAGATATAGAGGTGCAAAAAGTGCGTATTTTAAGACATACTCACTGATTCACTGACCCACTGCCCTACTGACTCACTCATCAATATTAAGAAGGCAGAAATGCCTATTTTACTGCGAGTTCTGAAGCTCTCAATGAAAATAATACAAATAATAAATCTAATAAAAGTATTTTTTTTTTAATGGCAAATCCAATTTTTCGTCAGCGATCAACTTCGCTTTGTCTAATGTCAAATAGTGATTCATTAACATTACAGTTGCCTAGTACTTCTTCATATAAGTCAGTAATATCATCTCCTTCAGGCTCGTATTCGTCACTTAACAAAGTTATCACTACAGATAAAAGTAGCTCAAAACCCAAGGTACAAGTCGGAATTGACAGATACATAACAGTGGTAAAGCGTGGGCGAAGCCCGAATTTTCAAAATTTTCATCTGCTCCAAAGATGTCTAGGGATAATAGCGCATCGTCTACCAATCGTCAAAATTGTTTTTGATTATTGCAAGTCACCGACGACAAGCCCGCTGCATCATCGCAAAAGTCTTTTAAGCCACCACCTATATATTTGAGAGAGAAAAATTCTAACGCCCTAATTAAAAAATTAGTCTCGGCCATTGGTGAAAACGCATTTCATGTTATTCCAATAAAGCGTGGTAACATTGACGAAACTAAAATTCAAATATACGAAGAAAAAAATTTCCGCAAAATAGTGAATGTTGCGCCACAAGAATAATAATAATAATAAAAGTCATAATAATAAAGAATGAATTTATATAATAATTAAAACTAATAATAATAATAAAATATGATCCACCCTAATTGTTAATTAATTCGTTTGTTAATTAGATGCTTGTTTTAATCTCAGCACATAAACTGGATTAAAGTGTTAAAGTGTTAAGGTTTATTCAACAACAAACAGTACTTGAACCGAGTTGTTTGAAGAAATGATTTAATGTAGACTCTTTAATGTTCAATAACAAAAAGGTTCTCTTTATTTAAATTATTCTTCATTTTATACAGAAATATTGATTACAATTAATTTAATATAAAATGTTATTTACTGCTAATTTTACATACTTAGCATTTATGGTATTATGTATCATATTTTAAGTTCATTGGCTGTGTGACCATGAACATGAGGCGAACAAAATACTTAGCATGCAATTTAATGTTTAAAAGGTGATCGTACTACAAAAAACAAACAAATTAACGAAAAATGCATAATAGACAAGAGTGACTTACAAACAGACTATATAATTGTAATAAAATACTAAAGAGTGCAACGAAACTAAAAATGCATAATAAGCAAGAGTTAATCAGAATTATAAAGACAAAAGAATAAAACCAAAATAATAAATTTATAAATAAAAAACTATGTTAATTATAAACATGCTCCCCCGTTGAGCGCAGCTCAAAATCGGTGTTGAATCGCGGTTTGTTGAAGATGCTGGACTGACATTTCTTATCTTCTTGAGTTGAAGTGCTGGGTAAACATCTTTTGGTCTAAATATGGACTGTGAAATCTGGTGTGGGTTGCAAGTTACGAGGAGCTGGAGCTGGTGTGACGTTGGTATTCCTTTTAATGATAAGATAAACAATGATGACACCAGTAATGAATAAGTTGGAGTAGCCGATCGTTATGTGGTGGTAGTTTTGGGCTTCAATTTGGTTTGGAAGCTGGAAAATATTTTGTTCTGCTAATGAGGTTTGTAGTTCTGTTAAGTTTTGTATTTGTGAGATGTACTCGCTTTCATGTATTTCATGTAGAAGGGGTATGACAAGTTTTGTATGTGCTTCATCCGAGATCTCCCAAAACTTGGTGTATGATGTTTTTATTGAGCTAGATATTTTCTGCCACGCTTGTATGGTTGTGGAATTGTATTGGAGCACGCGTTCTGGTTCTAAACCAAGTAAGCCTGATCCTGTGAGAGTTAAATGCGTGATCTCTTTTCTGCACACAATAATTGCATGAGATGAAGACGGTGTTGCATAGATCCATTTGTTCTGAAGTCGTAGTGGAATCCAAGCAGAATTTGCTGTTAACTGCTGTAATGTATAGTCAGATTTTGTTTTGTTTATAAATAAATTGAATTCGCAAGCACATGCTGCTGCACCTGGCCTGTATTGAATCTGACCCTTTGATCATATATATACTTCTTCTTTGAGGCTAATGCATACGTCGAGTTCTGAGTTACTTATGGTGAAATATGTGGATTGAACCTTATTGATTGATAAGAGCAGAGAACATGGTTTTATTGATACCAGCGTGTTGTTAATCCACCTTGGGATTGGTATGAGATTAAAGAGATCGAACGGTTCACTCTCAATCAGTGGTAAAGTAACACTAAAAATTGCTGTGGTCTTTGCGAGTCCTCCTGTGACCTTCATGAGTTTGTATAATTGTAATAAATCTTCTCCTTTTGCAGGTAACTGAAGTGATTCGGGCAGATGAAGTGATATTTTGTCTATTTCATGTTGCAGTTGTATCGGAGTAAGTAATGACGGGCTTATAATGCCATGATGTTTATTTGTTAGGATATCAACAATTAAGGATTGATTTTGGTCTAAAGTGGCTGCCATGATTGTGAGTTGTATGCATAATGACGAAAAAATACGATAGGTTATGTCTTCTTCACCGTAGCTATTTATCCTATTGTATATTTCTGCTATTTGGGCATCCATTTTATCAAACTTTTTCTTTACCGCTTCTTGATCCAATTTAATTATGTTAATTGTAGAATCTATAATTGATGTTTGATTCTTTAATAGATTGAGTAAGTGGGCTTCATTTTGGTTAACTTGCGCTATTGTGTGTTCCATTGTTTTTGCATATTCGGGGTCTAGCACTCCAAATAGCCTAGCAAAAGTAGCCTAGCCTCAGCATGTTCAAAATAATTGACTAGGTTTGTGCATATTGCCTTTTGTTGCATTTTTTCCAGGCATTTAGTTGCTAAATACGGTGCAGCTCGAGTGCCATAGGTCACTGTGTTCAATTGGTAATGCTTGATTGCTGCAGTTGGACTCTCTCTAAAAATGATGGTTTGAAATTTCCTCTTTTCCGGATGTATAAGCATTTATCGATAAATTTTTTCCACGTCTGTGGTAAACACAAAGCGTGGTATTTGAAAACGGAGTATTATGGAAAAGCATTCGCTTTGAACGGTTGGCCCAGTGTACATTAAGTCATTTAATGATACACCAGTAGAAGTCTTCGCAGAGGCATCAAAGACTACTCTTAATTTAGTTGTCGAACTTTCAGGCTTGAGTATGCAGTGGTGAGGAATGAAGTAGTTAGGTTTATCTATGGAATTGGTGTCTATTTCGGTCATATGTCCTAACGACTTATACTCTTCCATGAATCGTATGTATTGCATTTTAATTTCTGGTGTCTTTGCAAGTCGACGCTCTAAAGCAAGAAACCTGTTGAATGCTATTCCCTGAGACTCCCCTAGTTCCTCGGGATTACTGCCAAATGGCAGTCGCACAACAAATCTTCCATTCTGATCGACTGTATAAGTATTTGCGAAATGATTTTCACAAAGCCTTTCTGAAGTAGAAAGTGTTTTATCTGCTGCTTCCACCTTTTCTAACTCCCATAGTTGCGTAATTGTTTCTTCCAGCTTGATTTCCTCCTCAGTACACATTCCACAGGTTGTCGATGATAGCTGAATTTCACCAACCCTTCCTGAAATAACCCATACCAACACCGTATTTTGCAAAGTCGGCAGCTCCATGCCCAATTTTATTTGTCCGATTGAAAATAACTGATGATAAAACTCTGCACCTAGAAGCACATCTAATTTATCAGGACGATTCAATTCCGGGTCTGCAAGTTTGATGTTTTTGGGAATTGGCCAATTGTCAATGTTAATTGTTTGTGACGGTTGTGAAGATATTATCTGTGGAAGAACAGCTGCTTCGAGTTGCGTCGTGAAGTTGTTTAGTCTAGAATGTAACGTGATATTGACTCTGTGCCGAACCTTAGTGTTGCTTGCTCCGATTGCATTTATATAGATAGAAGCTGGTTTTGTTGAAAGTCCTAAGCGCTTAACTAGTCGCTCACTGACGAAATTAAGTTGAGATCCGGAGTCAAGAATTGCTCGGCATTGTATTTCTTTTCCGTTTGCCTTGACGATGATTAATGCTGCGCTAAGAAGCACGTAATTGCTTGAACTTGAATTTTTAGCTGTGGTTAAGAGTTAAGCTTCCTTTAGATGTCTGGTTCTTTGAAGCCGTGTTGCTTTTGGTTTGTTCTGAGGTTTCTAGGTGAAGAGGTGTGTTGTGTTTTTCGTTACACTTCATGCAGCTTCTAGAAATGCAATTCTTTACGTTATGGCCTGTTTTTAAGCAATTGAAACAATATTTTTTCTTTTGAACGAATTGAAGCCGAGCTACCGGTGATGATTGAAGGAAAATCTTGCAAGCAAATAAGGGGTGTTTACCGTTTCTTCACATGACACAGGAATCGTCTTGAGTTACCACTGAAGTGCAAACCTTCGAAATTGGGTGTTTCTTTTAGACCCCCATTGCTTCAATGGACTGGAAGTGTTTTTCCAAAAACATCAAAAATTCTTTAACTGTTGGAACTTCTCGTGGTTGTAATAGAGACTCTTCAAAGCGCAATCGTGTGTTTCGATCTAGCCTTTTTAGTAATAAGTGTAGCAGAAGCGGGTCCCAAGATAATGTATCAATTTGAAGGTTCTGTAGTGCTAAAAGGCACTCTTGAGTCTTGTCATGAAGCTCTTTAAAGTTGTCACTTATTCTATCATCTGCATCTTCGACCAATTCATGAACTAATCTGCTGACTAGTAATCTCTTGTTGTTGTAGCGGTCTATGACCATCGTCCATGCGGCTTCAAAATTTTCTTCTGTTGCAGCAAAATGTTTTATCAAGTTTGCTGCCTCTCCTACTAAGTGTGTTTTTAAGTACCAAATTTTTTGGACTCTTGTCATTTCATCTGGTTTCCATAAAATTTGGGTATAGTGATTTTCGGAATAGGTACTGTCAATGTGTCTGGATGCCCAATGTTTTGCCCATGATTACTCTGAACTGTGTTGTCTCTAAGTCTTCTAGAGGCTGCTCGGACCTGCCCTTCAAGCTGGATAAACCTCTCCATATTGTATACATTCTGATTTCCTTCATCACATATTTCTGAGATTTTGTAGTGTAGCTCCTCAATGTCTTGCCATAACTTGGTGGCGGCTATGGCATCGTAATGACCAGGGAAACCACAAATATGCAATTGCATGTTTTTTCTTGTCTGATATATCAATCCGGAATTAAGATATTTATCCGTTTCAGAACTTTTAATGAATTCTGACATCGATTTGTTAGTGCATATTTTTGCATATTTTACCCTTTAAAGCATGTTTTTGCATACTTCAGTCTAACGCGCATATTTTGAGCATTTTTCGAATTTTTAAAGCATATTTGGCGTTTTTAGGGCATATTTTGGTACTTTTAAAAAAATTTTATTTTAATATTTATTTTTTGCTAAAATGTTCTACTTTTTTCTGTCAAAATTTTATTTTGTAGTGAAAGAAACAGTAGTATGGGGAAGCAATATTTTGCTACCATTATGAAGTTAGACTTACAAAAAGGCCATTGTGTATGTTCTGGCTTCCGAATCGATTTCACACATTTTTTTTTAATTTAGAATGTACTAATTATTAGTATGTGTTCTGACAACCAAATTTAGAACAAAAGAAATAATTTTTTTTTAATTTTCACTCACTTGTAAGCAGTCTTGTGAAAGAAAAACAAAACAAGAAAATTAAAAAAATTTAAATCTTAAATATTAAATTTTTTTCTGCTAAATTTTAATGCTGGAACAAATACTATTGATTTGCATATTCCAAATTTCAACTTAAACAGGTGTAACATGTGTTTTAACATCCTCACTGGACGCTAATTTCAATAAAAACTTGGTTTGGTAATTGTGACGCACGCTGTTCCGATTACATCAGTTGAGGTTGAAAAAGAAAATTTTCAATGTATAAAAGTTTATTTAGATGTCACCGGCTGCGATTTTTATTTAAAAAGCTAAGTGAAGATTTTTTGTTTATTCCAATAAGAATTATAAAAAACCTTATCTTATTCTTCAAAATACAGTTCATGATCGCTTTTGAAGTAAAGTTAAATTTTCGCTCTTAGTTAATTTTTTTATTGTTTCCTTTTTCTGTTTATTTTATTTTTGTCTTGTTTTGTAAATTTTGTTGAATTGCTGAATTAAAATTAGTTTTTCATTTCCAAATAATCCAATTTATGTTATTTTTAAGAGCATATTTTTTGAGTTTTTAGTGCATATTTCGAAGTTTTTAGTGCATATTGAATGCGCATAAAACACTTTTTTTGGAGCATATTTCTGGTTTCCCTGGTCATGACTAACGTCATCTGTTAATAGTCGATTGACCGATGCCATCATGGCTGCTTGTCTTTGCATAAGTTTTACCAGCTCACCAACTGGTGCCGTGGCTTTCTCAGCGTTCTATCTGTATTTGATCATCTGTATTCGTGGCTTCAGGCATAGGTAGTTTCAGCATTGATACTTCAAACTCCCTCCTGTATTGCTGCACGAAATTTTGGATTGATGTGTAATAATCCTTTTGGAAGTAGTCATGGTCGAGTTGAATCTTCTCCAGCTCGCGAATTTGGCTGTCATTGACTTCAAAGGCTGTCCATTCCTCGTCCAGTCTTCTTAATCGCTCTTGGAAGTAGCTTGTTGATGTCTTCCTCGATGCTGCATCCTTTTTATAGTTTCGGATGATGGTTTCGATCCGCTGACCAATCTGCTGCTGAGAAGTAACCAGTTCTGTAAATGAGCTCATGTTGAATTATTTTTTCTTGATGAAAAGATGATATTAACCAATCAATAAACTGACGATCACGTCGGGGTCACCAAAATGTTAATTAACTCGTTTGTTAATTAGATGCTTGTTTTAATCTCAGCACATAAACTGGATTAAAGTGTTAAAGTGTTAAGGTTTATTCAACAACAAACAGTACTTGAACCGAGTTGTTTGAAGAAATGATTTGATGTAGACTCTATACTGATTTTATATTTTGCTTTATTTGGTTACATTATATGGCCGGCGCTAAGGCGCCGCTGGCCAGGATTCGCAGGTTTATATGCAGAATCCTTTATTTTAATAAAACAATGTGCCGATTTAAGGCATGAAATAATTCTGTCTTTATTTTTGACTTATACTGCCTTAAATACTATTTTACAAAAATATTCTTACACAACTAGTAACCTACATAATCATACATTTAATTCATCAAAAACCCTTTTCACTAATTCAGCAGTTTATTGCAATTGCCAAATATTCAAGCTACAAAGTATTTGTTAGTTTATTAATAAAAGTTAGTGTGTCAGTACGATCAATGAAAATTGATCGTTTTGTTCCGTTTGTTTTTTCTTTTAAAAAGCAAAAGAAACAAAAGAAAATAAAAGAGGACAAAAGGTGCGTTCAGACGATGCTACACTACACCCTTACCCTTTTAGTTAAAATTTTACAATTTAGCAAGATTGCAAAATTTTAATTGTTGTTTAGTGCATTAATATGGTTACTGATATAGGTGGAAAATTTTGTATTGCTTAATCTGCTGAATATATGTGGATTTTATATTTTGATTTTACAATTCTTAATTATAAAAAAAAATTTAAAAGCTTAAATGTACTTTTTCTTTTAATTTTATGTTATTTATGTTTTACATTATTTCTTAAAACTTACATATGTTAAACAAATTGTTTTTCTTAGTTTTTATACTTTTTTAAAAGATTCTTATGAACTATTTTATTTTTTCCGTTGATATTTAATTCTACATTAACTTTATCTATGCTTACTACCTCGTATGGGCCTTTGTATGGTGCCTCATATTTTTTCCTATTTTCTACCTTTAATAAAACTAAATCTCCTATATTAATTTCTATACTATTTATCTTACTGTATGATTCTAAGCTTCTATTCCTTTTTGTTACTTCTATAATGCTTCTAGCATTGTTTATTGAATTTCTTAGCCTTATTTTTAATTCCTTAGCATAATTGTCCAAGTCATATACTCTATTATTATTCATCACGTTTTCACCTGGGAGTTCTGGTATTTTACCAAAAATTAATTCGAATGGTGAGTAATTAGTGTCTACGTGAGGTGTAATATTATATGCAAAAGTATAATATGGTATCCACTCATGCCAATTGTCATCGTTAACGAAAGATAAAAAGTATTCATTTAATACCCTATGGTTTCTCTCTACTGTGCCTAAAGTTTCATGATGATATGGTGTTGAAAATTTTTGTTCTATTTTTAATAACGTACAAATTTCCTTCATTAGTTCGTTTACGAATTCAGTACCTCTGTCTGACTTTAAAACCTTGAAAATATCATATTTTAATATCAAATTTTCGATTACACATTTAGCTATTGATTTTGCTTCTTTATTCTCCATCGGTGCTGCTATTACATATTTAGTCAATTCGCATTGCATTGTTAGTATATATCTGTTATTTTCGGACGGTCTTAATGGTCCGACTGTGTCAATTACTATAGTTTCAAAACTGTTATTTGGCGTGTCTGACACAAATCACATTTCGAAACGTGTTCTTTTACCATTTTGTACATATTTTTCCATATGTATCTTTGTTTTAATTTTATTAATGTTTTCCTTATTCCAAAATGTCCTCCGCATGGTGTGTTGTGATACAATTTAATTAATTCATATTTTTTGTTGTTATCTTTTATTATTTGAGGATTACTATATAACATTATTGTGACGTCACTTTCTTTACATTTATTTATTTTTTCTTTAAGTTTTTCAATGGATATCCTTTTAAATATTTCGTCGCTCTTTTCTAGTGCGAACTTATCATATTCCGTTCTGCCTAAAACAGAAAGTAGTTTCTCCATCACATTATCTAGATAATCGGGATTTTGGCTACATCTGACGCGCGTTTGATTTAGAACAGAATCATTTTCAATTTTAATTTCTTTTCTTAGTTTTTCAAATATAAATTTTAATTTTCTAGCTAGCTTTATATCATTAATGGATGTACAGTCCCAAATTTTGAGTTGGCCAAACTCATTAAGATCTGTAACACCATCTTGTTTGGATCCATATATTTTATCTTCTTTATTTTTCATATTTTCCTCATTATTTGTTATACTTTCATTTTTCATATTTTCCTCATTATTTCTTATATCTCCTTTATCTTTTTCTTGTTGTATCACTTTCTTGTTCATACTTCTAGTTATCACTAGTGATCTTTTAATTGTTTCATCATTTTTTTCAGGAATCATTTTCCTTAATGTGTCAGAATCTATCTTTATTCTTGACAATGCATCTGCATTAGTATTGTTACTTCCTTTTTTATAGATTATTTCGAAATCGTAATCCGATAATTCTAGGCGAATTCTAGTCAGCTTTGAACTTGGATTTTTGTGAGAAAATAACGCTATCAATGGTCTGTGATCTGTAACGACTATGAATTTTCTGCCATACAGATATGGTCTGAAAAATTGTATACCCCAATGTATACCAAGTAATTCTTTTTCTATTACTTGCTTATTTACTTCATGCTTATTTAGTGATCGACTCGCAAACGATATAGGTCTATCTAGTCCGATTTTTCCTTGTGATAATACAGCTCCTAGCGCAAAATTAGATGCGTCCGTAGTCAAAATGAATTTTTCATTGAAATCAGGATATTGCAAAATTGGCGGGTTAATTAGTTTATTTTTCAATCTATCAAATGGGTTTTGGCATTTTTCTGTCCAAACAAATTTTCTGTTTTTCTTCAAAAGTGCATTCACACTACTTGTTATTTCAGCAAAATTTTCGACAAAACGTCTGTAATAATTACAGAACGCTACAAACCTTCTTTCCTCGTCTGCATTTTTAGGTACTGGGTATTTTGTAATTGCCTCAAATTTTTCTGGATCAGGTTTTATGCCTTGTGGTGTTATCAAGTGTCCTAAATATACGACTTCTGATCGTAGAAATTGGCATTTACTAGGGTTAAGTTTTAAATTGTATTTATCCAACCTGTTAAGAACTTTTACAAGATTATTATTGTGGTGGTTCAAACTGCATCCAAAGATTATTATATCATCAACATACAAAAATGCCTCTGACTTTAGTCCGGCTAGTGCTATTGTAAGCATACGTTGAAAACTATTTGATGATATTTTTAGTCCAAATGGTAATCTTGTGTATTGATAATGTCCATTTGGTGTTGAAACGGACGTGATTGTTGATCAAGCTCAATTTGATGAAAAGAGCTTGTCATATCCAATGTTGAAAAATATTTGGCTCTACCCAATTTATCCAAAATATCATCTAACCGTGTCAATGGAAATTTGTCATTGACAATTTTGTAGTCAACAACCAATCTCCATTTTTTTAAATCTGTCTGCCCTTTTTTTGGTACTAGTAACAATGGTGCATTGTAAGGACTTATTGATGGTTCTATAATTTTATCTTTTAAAAGTTTCTGAACTTGCGAATTTATTTCAGTTGTCTGAGCCTGTGGTAAACGATAGTTTTTTATGTATACTGGACTGCTATCGTGCAGTTCCATTTTCTGTTTATAAAAGTTATTTGTCGTTAGTTTCTCATCTTCAATGTGGAATACATGTTGATATTTCTTCAATATTTCCTTTAAGTTTGCCATGTTCTCGTCTTCCGAATGATCAAGCTCCAATAATTTTAAAAACTCTACAAATCTTTTTGATGTATATTCGTGATTACTGTTCTGTGTATGCAATTTGTAACTATTATAATTTTGTAGTGGTACTGTTTTTATTTTTATATTCTGAATTTTCACATCTTTATCTGTGACATTTAGTATTTTTATGTGCTTATTGCCAGTTTTAGGTATTATCGTATTTGCAACGTACACACCTTTAGTGATTTCCCTGTTTAAAACCAACGCGTCTTGTTCTATGTCTATCTTTTTTAGGAACAACGATTTCACTTCTGTGAGGAATAGTTACTGTATTTATTCTTACAGTGTCGTCATAAATTGCAATATTGATGATTTCATTATCTTTTACGAAAGTTAACATATATGTGTCATAATCTATATTGCATCTATGTGTCGTTAGGAAATCTCTTCCCAGAATACCATTAGTGCTTATCGGAAAGTTATCTTCTACTACTTGTACTTTATGATTCAAAATAATTTTGTTTATATCTATTTCTAAATTAGTTGAGCCCAATGATTTAATCATATCTGTTGAAATTCCTGTCAAATTGCAATAATCATCTGTATCTTCCACATGGTTAATTAAAATATTCCTTTTGCAGAATGAAACATCTGCACCAGTGTCGATTAGAAATGTTACATCGTTTACGGCGTTTGTAATTCTTAATTTTACGTAATTTTTGAGATTTGAAGCTATGCAATAAACTTGTCTAGTTAATATTATATTCCCATCGGGGATCCTGTCTATACGGTCCCCGGGATTGGTCCGTTTCCCTGCTCACTTACATAATTTATATTATGATTTCTATTACGGTTGTTGTTGTTATGGTTCCATCTTCCCTGTGTGTTAGATATGTTACTGCGATTGTTAAACCTATTGTTTGTGTTGAAATTTATGTTTGGTTTGTTATTGTTAGTTTTTTGAAAATTATTGTTGTTGGTTTTAGAGTAAGTATTCCCATTTTCACCATAGCTTCTATTGCTAATATTGTTATTTTCCCTGTACATCCTGCTGTTGTTGTTGTAGTTAGTGTTCAATCTGTTATTGTTGTTATAGGTTCTATATGTATTTTGCTGTTGATATCGTGGCTTTTCTCTGTGGACATGCATTACCGAATTGTTTGTTAACTTGCCTTCGTTTTCCAATTCCAGAGCAAGTTCTGTAGCACTTTGCAAATTATTTGGTCTGGCTGCGTATATTGTTGTCTTGAAATTTTCATTTAGACCCTTTTTAAATGTATCCAAAGCCAATTTATTGTTTAATCGCATTATGACATTCTTTCTGGTTCCGTTGCATTATTCCCTAATTCGTCTATTCCTAGTTTATTCAATTTGTCTATAATTGCAGTAATTTTATCCCTAAACAAACTTACCGACATTGTCCTTTGAAAAAGTGTGTTCAATTTGCCTTGTAATTCTGGAATTGTCTCCCTACTTTTGTATCTGTCTTGTAATAGTCTTTTTAGTGTTTCAAAATTTTCTGGTTTTGAATAACTTCCCAATGCTGTTCTAACGTTTGATGACAATTTAGCGTGATATACATATTGTAAAAAATCAGTTTTGCCCTCGGTTGACAAATTTTTATTAATTATTTCCGCTGTTATTAAAAAGCTATCTAATTCCATATAGTTGCCATCGAATAGTGGAAGTGTTTTCGATGCAGTTTCCAGATTAAACGCTGCCATTTTAGAATCTGTTACCAGTATGTCCTGTTTCTTCGTACAATTATAAGTTACCTCTTCGTGTATTGAATCAGGTAATTCTATTCCTAAGTTTTTCTTTATTGCTAATTTATAAAGTCTACTTTTCAAATCTAAGAAAAATGCATCAGCCGCTAATTTTTGTGCTGAAGTTAATCTCTGATAATTTACGTTAAAAATAATTCGTACTTCCTCTAACCTTTTCAATAAATTTTGAATATGTAATTCTAAAGTTTCCTCTCTAATAGGTCTGTCTATATTTATGCATTTATGCGAACGATCAAAATCTTCTTTAATTAGTCTGACCTTTGTAATTATTGCTTGCCAATCCATTTATTTTTACTATCATTATACAAAAGTTTACAGTGCTTTAAAGTTATAGATTGAAATATTATATTGTAACCGTATCTGTATTATTTCTATTTTGATTATATTTAAGTACATACTTTTTGAAATACTTATTTATTTTAAATGCTATATTATAATTACTATAACTAAAGTTATATATATTCAGGGATTACTTGCTGTTTGCTGTTTTCAGCGTTGCCGTTATTAACAATGTTTTCCTGAATTTCTACTTTACTCTGGGGCTTTCCCATGTCTTTATTGTTATATCACCAAATTGGGCCTACCATCTAAATGTTAAAAATTTGTTTTTTTTTATTTTTTTTTATTTTGATTTTCATAGTATGTAGATAACTCTTTCTCTATTTTTTCTATTTGCACCCAAATATCTTTTGCTATTGTCCAATGTGGTGGTGGGTTTGCATTTACTGTTTGCTGTAATGTAGCCAAATTTCTTCGTAGCCACACTAGTCTACCCCCTCTCTTCCTACGTTTTATCACGACTTTGGGTATCTGTATTAACGCTTCTTCTTTTCTTTTGAGCAATCTGGCTCTGTTCGGTGATTTTTGCTGCTACGTACTTCGGGATTTCTACATCGGATTTCCCATCTGGTGTATATTCTTCCATTTAAAATTTTTCAAATGCCTTGTTTGGCAGGATAATTAAATTTTGCAGGATTAAATTTTGCAGGATATTAATTTATTTTGCAGGATCTTGTTTTGCAGGATCTTAGTTTTGCAGGATCTTGGTTTGGCAGGATCTTGGTTTGGCAGGATCTTGGTTTGGCAGGATATTGGTTTGGCAGGATCTTGGTTTGGCAGGATCTTGGTTTTGCAGGATCGCCATATACTGATTTTATATTTTGCTTTATTTGGTTATATTATATTATTATATGGCGCTAAGGCGCCGCTGGCCAGGATTCGCAGGTTTATATGCAGAATCCCTTATTTTAATAAAACAATGTGCCGATTTAAGGCATGAAATAATTCTATCTTTATTTTTGACTTATACTGCCTTAAATACTATTTTACAAAAATATTCTTACACAACTAGTAACCTACATAATCATACATTTAATTCATCAAAAACCCTTTTCACTAATTCAGCAGTTTATTGCAATTGCCAAATATTCACGCTACAAAGTATTTGTTAGTTTATTAATAAAAGTTAGTGTGTCAGTACGATCAATGACAATTGATCGTTTTGTTCCGTTTGTTTTTTCTTTTAAAAAGCAAAAGAAACAAAAGAAAATAAAAGAGAACAAAAGGTGCGTTCAGACGATGCTATTCATTTTATAAAAAGAGGCTCATAATATAATCCGTTTTTATACTAACACTAGTTTTCAATATAATTTTTTGGAGTAATATGAACTTTGTTTCTTAAAGATATATATAGAGGATTCCGCTTTTTTTATCAAATTAATAACTTAATCATCCTTTTGACTATTTGATGTACTAAACAGGGCCACAATATATAAAATCGTTCAATAAGAGCCATTTTCGCAACTTGCCTTTAGCTAAAGGTAGGATTTAATCTGAACGATAAATGGCTTTGCATTATAAAACCTTATTTTATTATTTATTTATTAAATATTGTAATTATTAATAATAATAACAAAAAAATTGAAGTTGTAATAATGCAAAAATATTTCTCAGGCAAACCAAATCCTACCTTTAACTCAAGGAAAGTTGTGAAAATGACGCTAAGAATATTATTTTAAATACAAGTTTTTGTTTTTTAACATTGAAGCTATAGGGACATATATAAATTTTGCATACTGTATGTGTTTTCTAATATATGTATTTCCAATTCATAATAAAGTACAATTTTTTTTAATTGCAAACGATTTTATGTGAAATATAACGCATGCAGACATACTGATATACTTATTTGGCTCCATATATTACATGTTATTTCTGTATATAGACCTACATATGTATGTATAAAAAGCTTCTTAATTAAATTTCCATATATGAGCTTATATATTATAATACATTTTATATATTCGTCCGTATATCAATTCATATATAATACTTTTCTCGTGTATAATCCTATACATTTCCATACAAGAATTCATATACATATATAATATATATATAATTTTTATACCCTTTACCAAAAAATGGTAAAAGGGTATATATAGGTTTGTCATTCCGTTTGTAATTTCTACAATATTAATAAGAGACACATAAAGTATATATATTCTGGATCCTTATGCATAGGGAAGACGAACAAGCGATGTCCGTCTGTCTGTACGTGAAATCGGTTTTCCCAAGCTCCCAGAAAAGCTAGCGACTTCGTTCTTGGACTGGTGTCTCAGAAATTTTCCGAAAAATTTTGCTATTGAAAATCAGCAAAATCGAGCAGACGGTTTCAGAGCTGGAAAACTCATACTTAATATTCCCATAGAAAATAACTACCGAAAAAAAGTTTTTATTACTTTTTTATTAAATTAACTTATTATTATACTTCGGATGAATAAAATTGGTATTTATAATTAAAAAAAATTTCGAATTTAACAAATTAAAAAAAAAAACGTTTCCAGGGTTGGACAACTTTAACTTTTTTTCTAATAATTAAACATATTTCATGTTTTAGGAAGAAGGCTATTTTCTCAGGAACGGTAAGAGCTACGTATCTAAAATTTGGACAGTGTGTGTAGAACTTTGGTCGCTACAACAACAAATATATAAAAGCTAAAAATTAAAGGGTGTTCCAAAATGAGCGGCGAAAACTTTTAAAATCCCATATCATATTATGTATGTACATATGCATATTGACACTTAAAATTTGTAAAATTTGTGTATTTTTATATATGCTACAACAATTAACACTGAAATTAAAAAAAATTAAATTAAAGGGTGGTCCATCAGTTAAAACAATTTTGACTATGTAATTTTAACAAATTGCTATATCTTGGAAACCGTAAGAGCTAAACTGTTGAAAATTTCAAAAACGGTAAAACAAAAAAATCCGGAAATTATAAAATCGCCAAAAATTTAAAAAAAATCGCCAAAACGAAAAAAATCGCTAAAATTAAAAAAAACGCCAAAAACCGAAAAAATCGCCAAAACGAGAAAAACGTGTCAAAACTAAAAATAAATTTCCACAATGACAAAAAAACGCCAAAAACCGCAAAAATCGCCAAAACAAAAAAAAATGGTTATATGAACAAAAATCGCCAAAAATTAAAAAAAAATCGCCTAAATGAAAAAAATCGCCAAGATAAAAAAAATCGCCAAACGAAAATAAATCGCCAAAATAAAAAAAAAATTACAAACACTAAAAAATCGCCAAAACAAAGAAATTGCCAATATGAAAAAAAATCGCTAAAAATTAAAAAAATCGCTTATATGAAAAAAGTCGTCAAAATCAAAAAAATCGCCTAAATTAAATAAACGCCAAAAACCGAAAAAAGTCGCCAAAACGAGAAAAAAAGTGTCAAAACGAAAAAAATTCCCACAATGGCAAAAATCCGCAAAAATCGCCAAAACTAAAAAAATTGCTTATATAAACAAAAATCGCCTTAAATGAAAAAAAAATCGCGTAAATGAAAAGAAATCGCCAAAACGAAAATAAATCGCCAAAATTAAAAAAAAAGCCAAAAACCGAAAAAAAATCACCAAAACAAAAAAAATTGCCTATATGAAAAAAAATCGCCAAAAATTAAAAAAATCGAGCAAAAAGTGTCAAAATAAAAAAAAATCCCACAATGACAAAAATCCGCAAAAATCGCCGAAACAAAAAAAAATTCTTATATGAACAAAAATCGCCAAAAATGAAAAAAAAATCGCCTAAATGAAAAAAAAATAGCCAAAATAAAAAAAATCGCCAAAACGAAAATAAAACGCCAAAATTAAAAAAACGCCAAACACTGAAAAAAAATTGCCTAAGTGAAAAAAAATCGCCAAAAATTAAAAAAATCGCTTATATGAAAAAAAATCGGCAAAATCAAAAGAAATGCCAAAACGAAAAAAAAATCGGCAAAACGAGAAAAAAGTGCCAAAACAAAACAAATTCCCACAATGAAAAAGATCCGCAAAAATCGCCAAAACAAAAAAAATGCTTACAATTTAAGTTTAAAATTTGTAAACGCACTAATAATCCCAAAATTATATTTTACTTATTCAGTAAAAAATTTTTTTTATAAAATACATTGAAATTGATTATTGAGGGGTTTAGCTGGATCCCATAAAAACACTAATTAAATTTAAAAAAAAAAATGTTTATATGAACAAAAATCGCCAAAAATGAAAAAAATCGCCTAAATTTAAACAAATCGCCAAAATAAAATAAATCGCCAAAACGAAAATAAATTGCCAAAATTAAAAAAATCGCCAAAACCGAAAAAATTCGCCAAAACAAAAAAAAATTGCCTATATGAAAAAAAATCGCCAAAAATTAAAAAAATCGCTTACATGAAAAAAATTGGCAAAATCAAAAAAAACGCCAAAACGAAAAAAATCGCAAAAAACCAAAAAATCGCCAAAACGAGAAAAAAGTGTCAAAACTAAAAATCAATTTCGCCAGAACGAAAAAATCGCCAATAATAAAAAAACGCCAAAAACCGAAAAAATCGCCAAAACGAGAAAAAAGTGTCAAAACAAAAAAAAAATCCCACAATTACAAAAATCCCCAAAAATCGCCAAAACAAAATAAATGCTTATATGAAGAAAAATCGTCAAAAATGAAAAAAAAATCGCCTAAATGAAAATAAATCGCCAAAATCAAAAAAAAAATCGCCAAAACGAAAATAAATCGCCAAAATTATAAAATAAAACGCCGAAAACCGAAAAAAATCGCCAAAAGAAAAAAAAATTGCCTATATAAAAAAAATTGCCAAAAATTCAAAAAATCGCTTAAATGAAAAAAAAAATCGGAAAAATCAAAAAAATCTGCCAAAACGAAAAAAAATCGCCAAAATTAAAAAAACGCCAAAAACCGAAAAAATCGTCATAACGAGAAAAAACTATCAAAATTAAAAAAATTGCCAAAAACAATTAAAAACGTCAAAAAACGAAAAAATCACCAAAACAAAAAACAAATTGCCTATATGAAAAAAATCGCCAAAGAATAAAAAAATCGCCTAAATGAAAAAAAAAATTGTCCAAATCAAAAAAATTGCCAGAACGAAAAAAAATCGCCAAAATAAAAAAAGCCAAAAACAGAAAAAAATCGCTAAAACGAGAAAAAAGTGTCAAAACTAAAAAAAATTGCCACAAAAAAATAAAAAAAAATTATATATATAAAAAATAAAAAAATTGTCAGAACGAAAAAAAATCGCCAAAACTAAAAAAAACCGAAAAAAATCGCCAAAACCAAAAAAAAATTGCCTATATGAAAAAAAATCGCCAAAATTTAAAAGCACCAAATTAAACATAATGCCAAAAACCTAAAAATTGTACAAAACAAAAAGTATGAATTTTTTCACAAAATGAATATTTACCTACATATCTCTGTGCTTATGTATGTATCTCTATACTACATAAACGCACTTTGGTAAAGGGTATATAAGATTCGGCACAGCCGAATATAGCACTCTTACTTGTATTGCTTTAAATTTGTAAATTAATCAAATTTAAGAGAATTTTTGTAAATTATTCAAAAATTTATTTCGCTTTGCAAGTCGAACACACAAAAATATTTTTCATACTTTAACATTATCGAAACAATTTATTTATTTAATATTATTATTAAATTAAATCCACCCTTAAAAGTGAAACGTATCGCGAGTGTTTTTGTTAGAGAGAAAATTTAATAATTGTTTCTATTTACCGTCGGCACTTTTATCGCGTTAAAATAATTTTATTTACGTTAAAAAATACACAAAATTATTCGCGAGTGTTAATTTTATTTAATTTAAACAAATTAACTAATAAAATTGTCACTTTCATTTTCTCCTTTTATTCGCTGTTCATAAATTTATTGACATCAGTGTTCCATTTCGGTTGTTCCTATACCACTTGTAATAATTTATATTACACCAGCTGTAACAGTGAACCCCATTTACACTAGGGCGAAAAGTTAATTTTCATATAAATAAAAAGTACTAAGTCGTTTGAGTATTCACACTAGCTTCGAAAATGTAATTACATATAATTAGTAAATAATATCAATAATAGTAATAATATCAATAATAATATCAATAATATAAATAAATAATATCAATATAAATTAACTTAAAATCGATTTTACTTGGTAAATAAATATTTTTTAATTACCAAAGGCTGTAAAAGTGGTTTCTAAGGAAATTAAATAAATTATTTTTAATTTCGGAATATTGATTAAATTAAATTTTGTGAATAAAAGAGTAATCTACATAAAGATTAATTATCCGAATATTGTGTATCCGGCAAGAAAATAATATATTGAATAACACTTATATTCCAAAGCACATTCCATTTGTTTAGTTCAAACATTTGAAGGCCAATTAATTAATTTGGTATTAATTTGCTTTGACGAATAAAATAAATAAATATGGCAACTAAAAAGCGCCAAGAGTGTGTTTCCGAACTGGAGACATTAGAAAAATTAACCGCTAAGAAAGCAAAAGTTGTAAAACATATTGAAAGGATTCAACAGTCTATCCTAGAGAAGACTATTTCGTTTAATCCTGTTGAAATTGAGAGTCGCTTAGACATTCTAAAGGATTATATTGACCAAGCCATGAAGCTTCAGTCTGATGTAGATAATTTAGATCCTGATAATGACGACAGAGCTGAGCTTGAGGATATTTGTGTCACCACAAAGTCATTATTTTTAAGCATTTTAAATAAACATAGCCAGCCAAATATACCTGAAACGTCTTTCAGCGTACAAACTCACCATTCCAGGCTTCCAAATATGAGGCTACCCAAATTTACTGGGAAATACGCAGAATATAAGAATAGTATGAGTTTATTTGAAAATTTTGTACATACTGATCCGACGTTGACAGATATCGAGAAATTTAATCATTTGATATCATGCTTGTCCGATTCAGCTTTGGGTACAGTAAAAGCGTTTCAGATTTCCGAAGAAAATTATCCCAAAGCGTTAGCCAGTTTGACAATGAATGTCTCATATTTTTCGATAACATATCGAAACTTTTTGATTTACCAGAAATCACAAAACCTTCGGCTTCTGCTTTGCGAAGCATGATAGATATGGTGTCGGCAATATACGATTCTCTCTTGTCAATAGGCGATGACAAGAAAATAACTAATGCCATTTTAATACACTTAGTGATGTCAAAAGTAGATCCAGTCACAAAATCAAAATGGAAAGAACAGCTTGACTTTGAAAGGCTCCCCTTATGGTCAGACTGTGAAGCCGCAAACAAACAAACAAACAAACGCTACCAGCATATTTCTGCTGATGAATCTTCAAGTTCAAGACCGAGGTTTGACAAGAATAAAACTGAATCTTCAAATAACAAAAATACTAGGACATCATTAAATTGCACCAAAACAAACAAATCTGCTGATAAATGCTTGTTCTGCAAATCTGCACAACATGTAATAAATAATTGCCCTTCATTCAGTGCTGAGCCTGTTAATAAAAGATTTGATTTCATAAAATCAGTCCCAGCGTGCATTAATTGCTTGAAAAAGGGCCATACAGTAGCAAGATGTTCGTCTTCTAGGTGTAGAGTATGTAGTGGTTCTCATAATTCCTTACTACATAAATATACCACAAGTTCTTCTAATGTAAGTAGCCTCTCTGAAGAGCCATCTACTTCTCACGCTGCTGTCAATTATTCATCATCGGATGAAATAATCATTCTTGCAACAGCGGTGGTGAAAGTGCAAAATAGTTCTGGTCAATTAATACCAGCTAGAGCTCTTTTAGACTCCGGTTCTCAACCAAATTTGATTACTGAGGAACTTGCACAGCTACTAAGATTAAAAAGAGAAGGAGGCAGATTAAGTTTAAATGGTTTTAGTGACACAAATTCAGGTTCAAAGTCTTGTGTTGAATTAAATGTCACGTCGAGGGTTAATTCCACTCAATTTACTTCCAAGTTTTGTGTGTTGAGCTCTATTACAAATTTGCAACCTGATCACAAATTAAAAGCAAATATCTTGAATATTCCTAAAAATGTTGAATTAGCTGATCCTTTCTTTTACAAACCACAGAAAATTGATCTGTTAATTGGCGCAGAAAATTTCTTTGATTTAATGTGTGCAGGTCAAATTAAATTTGGCCTTAGCCATCCAATTATTCAAAAAACTTCGTTTGGTTGGATTGTAACTAGAAAATACAATCACTCAAAGGGATCAAACAATGGTAATGTTTTTCATTTAAGTTCTGCTATAGAAAACGAGAGCAATATTGATTCAATTGTTAAAAAATTCTGGGAGTTAGAAGAGCTTCCAAGCGAATCAACAAAAATGTACTCAGAGGAACAGCAACAATATGAGGACAATTTTAAAACAATGTGCGACGATTAACGTCAGGACGATTTGAAGTCTCTTTACCTTTCAAATCTGATACAAAGCTTTTAGGATTTTCCTTTGAAACTGCCAAGCGACGATTTCTTTCATTAGAACGAAGGCTGTCCAAAGATGATACCATGAGGCAAATGTATCATGATTTTATGAAAGAGTATTTTAATTTAGGTCATATGTCTTTTGTAGACAAAATGCCAATTACTCCTCATTATTTCATTCCACATCAATGTGTTTTGCGGCCTCAGAGTACAACTACTAAATTTCGAGTAGTTTTTGATGCTTCAAGTAGAAGTGTTAAGGTTTATTCAACAACAAACAGTACTTGAACCGAGTTGTTTGAAGAAATGATTTGATGTAGACTCTATACTGATTTTATATTTTGCTTTATTTGGTTACATTATATGGCCGGCGCTAAGGCGCCGCTGGCCAGGATTCGCAGGTTTATATGCAGAATCCTTTATTTTAATAAAACAATGTGCCGATTTAAGGCATGAAATAATTCTGTCTTTATTTTTGACTTATACTGCCTTAAATACTATTTTACAAAAATATTCTTACACAACTAGTAACCTACATAATCATACATTTAATTCATCAAAAACCCTTTTCACTAATTCAGCAGTTTATTGCAATTGCCAAATATTCAAGCTACAAAGTATTTGTTAGTTTATTAATAAAAGTTAGTGTGTCAGTACGATCAATGAAAATTGATCGTTTTGTTCCGTTTGTTTTTTCTTTTAAAAAGCAAAAGAAACAAAAGAAAATAAAAGAGGACAAAAGGTGCGTTCAGACGATGCTACACTACACCCTTACCCTTTTAGTTAAAATTTTACAATTTAGCAAGATTGCAAAATTTTAATTGTTGTTTAGTGCATTAATATGGTTACTGATATAGGTGGAAAATTTTGTATTGCTTAATCTGCTGAATATATGTGGATTTTATATTTTGATTTTACAATTCTTAATTATAAAAAAAAATTTAAAAGCTTAAATGTACTTTTTCTTTTAATTTTATGTTATTTATGTTTTACATTATTTCTTAAAACTTACATATGTTAAACAAATTGTTTTTCTTAGTTTTTATACTTTTTTAAAAGATTCTTATGAACTATTTTATTTTTTCCGTTGATATTTAATTCTACATTAACTTTATCTATGCTTACTACCTCGTATGGGCCTTTGTATGGTGCCTCATATTTTTTCCTATTTTCTACCTTTAATAAAACTAAATCTCCTATATTAATTTCTATACTATTTATCTTACTGTATGATTCTAAGCTTCTATTCCTTTTTGTTACTTCTATAATGCTTCTAGCATTGTTTATTGAATTTCTTAGCCTTATTTTTAATTCCTTAGCATAATTGTCCAAGTCATATACTCTATTATTATTCATCACGTTTTCACCTGGGAGTTCTGGTATTTTACCAAAAATTAATTCGAATGGTGAGTAATTAGTGTCTACGTGAGGTGTAATATTATATGCAAAAGTATAATATGGTATCCACTCATGCCAATTGTCATCGTTAACGAAAGATAAAAAGTATTCATTTAATACCCTATGGTTTCTCTCTACTGTGCCTAAAGTTTCATGATGATATGGTGTTGAAAATTTTTGTTCTATTTTTAATAACGTACAAATTTCCTTCATTAGTTCGTTTACGAATTCAGTACCTCTGTCTGACTTTAAAACCTTGAAAATATCATATTTTAATATCAAATTTTCGATTACACATTTAGCTATTGATTTTGCTTCTTTATTCTCCATCGGTGCTGCTATTACATATTTAGTCAATTCGCATTGCATTGTTAGTATATATCTGTTATTTTCGGACGGTCTTAATGGTCCGACTGTGTCAATTACTATAGTTTCAAAACTGTTATTTGGCGTGTCTGACACAAATCACATTTCGAAACGTGTTCTTTTACCATTTTGTACATATTTTTCCATATGTATCTTTGTTTTAATTTTATTAATGTTTTCCTTATTCCAAAATGTCCTCCGCATGGTGTGTTGTGATACAATTTAATTAATTCATATTTTTTGTTGTTATCTTTTATTATTTGAGGATTACTATATAACATTATTGTGACGTCACTTTCTTTACATTTATTTATTTTTTCTTTAAGTTTTTCAATGGATATCCTTTTAAATATTTCGTCGCTCTTTTCTAGTGCGAACTTATCATATTCCGTTCTGCCTAAAACAGAAAGTAGTTTCTCCATCACATTATCTAGATAATCGGGATTTTGGCTACATCTGACGCGCGTTTGATTTAGAACAGAATCATTTTCAATTTTAATTTCTTTTCTTAGTTTTTCAAATATAAATTTTAATTTTCTAGCTAGCTTTATATCATTAATGGATGTACAGTCCCAAATTTTGAGTTGGCCAAACTCATTAAGATCTGTAACACCATCTTGTTTGGATCCATATATTTTATCTTCTTTATTTTTCATATTTTCCTCATTATTTGTTATACTTTCATTTTTCATATTTTCCTCATTATTTCTTATATCTCCTTTATCTTTTTCTTGTTGTATCACTTTCTTGTTCATACTTCTAGTTATCACTAGTGATCTTTTAATTGTTTCATCATTTTTTTCAGGAATCATTTTCCTTAATGTGTCAGAATCTATCTTTATTCTTGACAATGCATCTGCATTAGTATTGTTACTTCCTTTTTTATAGATTATTTCGAAATCGTAATCCGATAATTCTAGGCGAATTCTAGTCAGCTTTGAACTTGGATTTTTGTGAGAAAATAACGCTATCAATGGTCTGTGATCTGTAACGACTATGAATTTTCTGCCATACAGATATGGTCTGAAAAATTGTATACCCCAATGTATACCAAGTAATTCTTTTTCTATTACTTGCTTATTTACTTCATGCTTATTTAGTGATCGACTCGCAAACGATATAGGTCTATCTAGTCCGATTTTTCCTTGTGATAATACAGCTCCTAGCGCAAAATTAGATGCGTCCGTAGTCAAAATGAATTTTTCATTGAAATCAGGATATTGCAAAATTGGCGGGTTAATTAGTTTATTTTTCAATCTATCAAATGGGTTTTGGCATTTTTCTGTCCAAACAAATTTTCTGTTTTTCTTCAAAAGTGCATTCACACTACTTGTTATTTCAGCAAAATTTTCGACAAAACGTCTGTAATAATTACAGAACGCTACAAACCTTCTTTCCTCGTCTGCATTTTTAGGTACTGGGTATTTTGTAATTGCCTCAAATTTTTCTGGATCAGGTTTTATGCCTTGTGGTGTTATCAAGTGTCCTAAATATACGACTTCTGATCGTAGAAATTGGCATTTACTAGGGTTAAGTTTTAAATTGTATTTATCCAACCTGTTAAGAACTTTTACAAGATTATTATTGTGGTGGTTCAAACTGCATCCAAAGATTATTATATCATCAACATACAAAAATGCCTCTGACTTTAGTCCGGCTAGTGCTATTGTAAGCATACGTTGAAAACTATTTGATGATATTTTTAGTCCAAATGGTAATCTTGTGTATTGATAATGTCCATTTGGTGTTGAAACGGACGTGATTGTTGATCAAGCTCAATTTGATGAAAAGAGCTTGTCATATCCAATGTTGAAAAATATTTGGCTCTACCCAATTTATCCAAAATATCATCTAACCGTGTCAATGGAAATTTGTCATTGACAATTTTGTAGTCAACAACCAATCTCCATTTTTTTAAATCTGTCTGCCCTTTTTTTGGTACTAGTAACAATGGTGCATTGTAAGGACTTATTGATGGTTCTATAATTTTATCTTTTAAAAGTTTCTGAACTTGCGAATTTATTTCAGTTGTCTGAGCCTGTGGTAAACGATAGTTTTTTATGTATACTGGACTGCTATCGTGCAGTTCCATTTTCTGTTTATAAAAGTTATTTGTCGTTAGTTTCTCATCTTCAATGTGGAATACATGTTGATATTTCTTCAATATTTCCTTTAAGTTTGCCATGTTCTCGTCTTCCGAATGATCAAGCTCCAATAATTTTAAAAACTCTACAAATCTTTTTGATGTATATTCGTGATTACTGTTCTGTGTATGCAATTTGTAACTATTATAATTTTGTAGTGGTACTGTTTTTATTTTTATATTCTGAATTTTCACATCTTTATCTGTGACATTTAGTATTTTTATGTGCTTATTGCCAGTTTTAGGTATTATCGTATTTGCAACGTACACACCTTTAGTGATTTCCCTGTTTAAAACCAACGCGTCTTGTTCTATGTCTATCTTTTTTAGGAACAACGATTTCACTTCTGTGAGGAATAGTTACTGTATTTATTCTTACAGTGTCGTCATAAATTGCAATATTGATGATTTCATTATCTTTTACGAAAGTTAACATATATGTGTCATAATCTATATTGCATCTATGTGTCGTTAGGAAATCTCTTCCCAGAATACCATTAGTGCTTATCGGAAAGTTATCTTCTACTACTTGTACTTTATGATTCAAAATAATTTTGTTTATATCTATTTCTAAATTAGTTGAGCCCAATGATTTAATCATATCTGTTGAAATTCCTGTCAAATTGCAATAATCATCTGTATCTTCCACATGGTTAATTAAAATATTCCTTTTGCAGAATGAAACATCTGCACCAGTGTCGATTAGAAATGTTACATCGTTTACGGCGTTTGTAATTCTTAATTTTACGTAATTTTTGAGATTTGAAGCTATGCAATAAACTTGTCTAGTTAATATTATATTCCCATCGGGGATCCTGTCTATACGGTCCCCGGGATTGGTCCGTTTCCCTGCTCACTTACATAATTTATATTATGATTTCTATTACGGTTGTTGTTGTTATGGTTCCATCTTCCCTGTGTGTTAGATATGTTACTGCGATTGTTAAACCTATTGTTTGTGTTGAAATTTATGTTTGGTTTGTTATTGTTAGTTTTTTGAAAATTATTGTTGTTGGTTTTAGAGTAAGTATTCCCATTTTCACCATAGCTTCTATTGCTAATATTGTTATTTTCCCTGTACATCCTGCTGTTGTTGTTGTAGTTAGTGTTCAATCTGTTATTGTTGTTATAGGTTCTATATGTATTTTGCTGTTGATATCGTGGCTTTTCTCTGTGGACATGCATTACCGAATTGTTTGTTAACTTGCCTTCGTTTTCCAATTCCAGAGCAAGTTCTGTAGCACTTTGCAAATTATTTGGTCTGGCTGCGTATATTGTTGTCTTGAAATTTTCATTTAGACCCTTTTTAAATGTATCCAAAGCCAATTTATTGTTTAATCGCATTATGACATTCTTTCTGGTTCCGTTGCATTATTCCCTAATTCGTCTATTCCTAGTTTATTCAATTTGTCTATAATTGCAGTAATTTTATCCCTAAACAAACTTACCGACATTGTCCTTTGAAAAAGTGTGTTCAATTTGCCTTGTAATTCTGGAATTGTCTCCCTACTTTTGTATCTGTCTTGTAATAGTCTTTTTAGTGTTTCAAAATTTTCTGGTTTTGAATAACTTCCCAATGCTGTTCTAACGTTTGATGACAATTTAGCGTGATATACATATTGTAAAAAATCAGTTTTGCCCTCGGTTGACAAATTTTTATTAATTATTTCCGCTGTTATTAAAAAGCTATCTAATTCCATATAGTTGCCATCGAATAGTGGAAGTGTTTTCGATGCAGTTTCCAGATTAAACGCTGCCATTTTAGAATCTGTTACCAGTATGTCCTGTTTCTTCGTACAATTATAAGTTACCTCTTCGTGTATTGAATCAGGTAATTCTATTCCTAAGTTTTTCTTTATTGCTAATTTATAAAGTCTACTTTTCAAATCTAAGAAAAATGCATCAGCCGCTAATTTTTGTGCTGAAGTTAATCTCTGATAATTTACGTTAAAAATAATTCGTACTTCCTCTAACCTTTTCAATAAATTTTGAATATGTAATTCTAAAGTTTCCTCTCTAATAGGTCTGTCTATATTTATGCATTTATGCGAACGATCAAAATCTTCTTTAATTAGTCTGACCTTTGTAATTATTGCTTGCCAATCCATTTATTTTTACTATCATTATACAAAAGTTTACAGTGCTTTAAAGTTATAGATTGAAATATTATATTGTAACCGTATCTGTATTATTTCTATTTTGATTATATTTAAGTACATACTTTTTGAAATACTTATTTATTTTAAATGCTATATTATAATTACTATAACTAAAGTTATATATATTCAGGGATTACTTGCTGTTTGCTGTTTTCAGCGTTGCCGTTATTAACAATGTTTTCCTGAATTTCTACTTTACTCTGGGGCTTTCCCATGTCTTTATTGTTATATCACCAAATTGGGCCTACCATCTAAATGTTAAAAATTTGTTTTTTTTTATTTTTTTTTATTTTGATTTTCATAGTATGTAGATAACTCTTTCTCTATTTTTTCTATTTGCACCCAAATATCTTTTGCTATTGTCCAATGTGGTGGTGGGTTTGCATTTACTGTTTGCTGTAATGTAGCCAAATTTCTTCGTAGCCACACTAGTCTACCCCCTCTCTTCCTACGTTTTATCACGACTTTGGGTATCTGTATTAACGCTTCTTCTTTTCTTTTGAGCAATCTGGCTCTGTTCGGTGATTTTTGCTGCTACGTACTTCGGGATTTCTACATCGGATTTCCCATCTGGTGTATATTCTTCCATTTAAAATTTTTCAAATGCCTTGTTTGGCAGGATAATTAAATTTTGCAGGATTAAATTTTGCAGGATATTAATTTATTTTGCAGGATCTTGTTTTGCAGGATCTTAGTTTTGCAGGATCTTGGTTTGGCAGGATCTTGGTTTGGCAGGATCTTGGTTTGGCAGGATATTGGTTTGGCAGGATCTTGGTTTGGCAGGATCTTGGTTTTGCAGGATCGCCATATACTGATTTTATATTTTGCTTTATTTGGTTATATTATATGGCCGGCGCTAAGGCGCCGCTGGCCAGGATTCGCAGGTTTATATGCAGAATCCCTTATTTTAATAAAACAATGTGCCGATTTAAGGCATGAAATAATTCTATCTTTATTTTTGACTTATACTGCCTTAAATACTATTTTACAAAAATATTCTTACACAACTAGTAACCTACATAATCATACATTTAATTCATCAAAAACCCTTTTCACTAATTCAGCAGTTTATTGCAATTGCCAAATATTCACGCTACAAAGTATTTGTTAGTTTATTAATAAAAGTTAGTGTGTCAGTACGATCAATGACAATTGATCGTTTTGTTCCGTTTGTTTTTTCTTTTAAAAAGCAAAAGAAACAAAAGAAAATAAAAGAGAACAAAAGGTGCGTTCAGACGATGCTATTCATTTTATAAAAAGAGGCTCATAATATAATCCGTTTTTATACTAACACTAGTTTTCAATATAATTTTTTGGAGTAATATGAACTTTGTTTCTTAAAGATATATATAGAGGATTCCGCTTTTTTTATCAAATTAATAACTTAATCATCCTTTTGACTATTTGATGTACTAAACAGGGCCACAATATATAAAATCGTTCAATAAGAGCCATTTTCGCAACTTGCCTTTAGCTAAAGGTAGGATTTAATCTGAACGATAAATGGCTTTGCATTATAAAACCTTATTTTATTATTTATTTATTAAATATTGTAATTATTAATAATAATAACAAAAAAATTGAAGTTGTAATAATGCAAAAATATTTCTCAGGCAAACCAAATCCTACCTTTAACTCAAGGAAAGTTGTGAAAATGACGCTAAGAATATTATTTTAAATACAAGTTTTTGTTTTTTAACATTGAAGCTATAGGGACATATATAAATTTTGCATACTGTATGTGTTTTCTAATATATGTATTTCCAATTCATAATAAAGTACAATTTTTTTTAATTGCAAACGATTTTATGTGAAATATAACGCATGCAGACATACTGATATACTTATTTGGCTCCATATATTACATGTTATTTCTGTATATAGACCTACATATGTATGTATAAAAAGCTTCTTAATTAAATTTCCATATATGAGCTTATATATTATAATACATTTTATATATTCGTCCGTATATCAATTCATATATAATACTTTTCTCGTGTATAATCCTATACATTTCCATACAAGAATTCATATACATATATAATATATATATAATTTTTATACCCTTTACCAAAAAATGGTAAAAGGGTATATATAGGTTTGTCATTCCGTTTGTAATTTCTACAATATTAATAAGAGACACATAAAGTATATATATTCTGGATCCTTATGCATAGGGAAGACGAACAAGCGATGTCCGTCTGTCTGTACGTGAAATCGGTTTTCCCAAGCTCCCAGAAAAGCTAGCGACTTCGTTCTTGGACTGGTGTCTCAGAAATTTTCCGAAAAATTTTGCTATTGAAAATCAGCAAAATCGAGCAGACGGTTTCAGAGCTGGAAAACTCATACTTAATATTCCCATAGAAAATAACTACCGAAAAAAAGTTTTTATTACTTTTTTATTAAATTAACTTATTATTATACTTCGGATGAATAAAATTGGTATTTATAATTAAAAAAAATTTCGAATTTAACAAATTAAAAAAAAAAACGTTTCCAGGGTTGGACAACTTTAACTTTTTTTCTAATAATTAAACATATTTCATGTTTTAGGAAGAAGGCTATTTTCTCAGGAACGGTAAGAGCTACGTATCTAAAATTTGGACAGTGTGTGTAGAACTTTGGTCGCTACAACAACAAATATATAAAAGCTAAAAATTAAAGGGTGTTCCAAAATGAGCGGCGAAAACTTTTAAAATCCCATATCATATTATGTATGTACATATGCATATTGACACTTAAAATTTGTAAAATTTGTGTATTTTTATATATGCTACAACAATTAACACTGAAATTAAAAAAAATTAAATTAAAGGGTGGTCCATCAGTTAAAACAATTTTGACTATGTAATTTTAACAAATTGCTATATCTTGGAAACCGTAAGAGCTAAACTGTTGAAAATTTCAAAAACGGTAAAACAAAAAAATCCGGAAATTATAAAATCGCCAAAAATTTAAAAAAAATCGCCAAAACGAAAAAAATCGCTAAAATTAAAAAAAACGCCAAAAACCGAAAAAATCGCCAAAACGAGAAAAACGTGTCAAAACTAAAAATAAATTTCCACAATGACAAAAAAACGCCAAAAACCGCAAAAATCGCCAAAACAAAAAAAAATGGTTATATGAACAAAAATCGCCAAAAATTAAAAAAAAATCGCCTAAATGAAAAAAATCGCCAAGATAAAAAAAATCGCCAAACGAAAATAAATCGCCAAAATAAAAAAAAAATTACAAACACTAAAAAATCGCCAAAACAAAGAAATTGCCAATATGAAAAAAAATCGCTAAAAATTAAAAAAATCGCTTATATGAAAAAAGTCGTCAAAATCAAAAAAATCGCCTAAATTAAATAAACGCCAAAAACCGAAAAAAGTCGCCAAAACGAGAAAAAAAGTGTCAAAACGAAAAAAATTCCCACAATGGCAAAAATCCGCAAAAATCGCCAAAACTAAAAAAATTGCTTATATAAACAAAAATCGCCTTAAATGAAAAAAAAATCGCGTAAATGAAAAGAAATCGCCAAAACGAAAATAAATCGCCAAAATTAAAAAAAAAGCCAAAAACCGAAAAAAAATCACCAAAACAAAAAAAATTGCCTATATGAAAAAAAATCGCCAAAAATTAAAAAAATCGAGCAAAAAGTGTCAAAATAAAAAAAAATCCCACAATGACAAAAATCCGCAAAAATCGCCGAAACAAAAAAAAATTCTTATATGAACAAAAATCGCCAAAAATGAAAAAAAAATCGCCTAAATGAAAAAAAAATAGCCAAAATAAAAAAAATCGCCAAAACGAAAATAAAACGCCAAAATTAAAAAAACGCCAAACACTGAAAAAAAATTGCCTAAGTGAAAAAAAATCGCCAAAAATTAAAAAAATCGCTTATATGAAAAAAAATCGGCAAAATCAAAAGAAATGCCAAAACGAAAAAAAAATCGGCAAAACGAGAAAAAAGTGCCAAAACAAAACAAATTCCCACAATGAAAAAGATCCGCAAAAATCGCCAAAACAAAAAAAATGCTTACAATTTAAGTTTAAAATTTGTAAACGCACTAATAATCCCAAAATTATATTTTACTTATTCAGTAAAAAATTTTTTTTATAAAATACATTGAAATTGATTATTGAGGGGTTTAGCTGGATCCCATAAAAACACTAATTAAATTTAAAAAAAAAAATGTTTATATGAACAAAAATCGCCAAAAATGAAAAAAATCGCCTAAATTTAAACAAATCGCCAAAATAAAATAAATCGCCAAAACGAAAATAAATTGCCAAAATTAAAAAAATCGCCAAAACCGAAAAAATTCGCCAAAACAAAAAAAAATTGCCTATATGAAAAAAAATCGCCAAAAATTAAAAAAATCGCTTACATGAAAAAAATTGGCAAAATCAAAAAAAACGCCAAAACGAAAAAAATCGCAAAAAACCAAAAAATCGCCAAAACGAGAAAAAAGTGTCAAAACTAAAAATCAATTTCGCCAGAACGAAAAAATCGCCAATAATAAAAAAACGCCAAAAACCGAAAAAATCGCCAAAACGAGAAAAAAGTGTCAAAACAAAAAAAAAATCCCACAATTACAAAAATCCCCAAAAATCGCCAAAACAAAATAAATGCTTATATGAAGAAAAATCGTCAAAAATGAAAAAAAAATCGCCTAAATGAAAATAAATCGCCAAAATCAAAAAAAAAATCGCCAAAACGAAAATAAATCGCCTATATAAAAAATAATATAATAAAAAATAAATAAATAAAAAAAATATAAAAAAAATTGCCAAAAATTCAAAAAATCGCTTAAATGAAAAAAAAAATCGGAAAAATCAAAAAAATCTGCCAAAACGAAAAAAAATCGCCAAAATTAAAAAAACGCCAAAAACCGAAAAAATCGTCATAACGAGAAAAAACTATCAAAATTAAAAAAATTGCCAAAAACAATTAAAAACGTCAAAAAACGAAAAAATCACCAAAACAAAAAACAAATTGCCTATATGAAAAAAATCGCCAAAGAATAAAAAAATCGCCTAAATGAAAAAAAAAATTGTCCAAATCAAAAAAATTGCCAGAACGAAAAAAAATCGCCAAAATAAAAAAAGCCAAAAACAGAAAAAAATCGCTAAAACGAGAAAAAAGTGTCAAAACTAAAAAAAATTGCCACAAAAAAAAAAAAAAAAATTATATATATAAAAAATAAAAAAATTGTCAGAACGAAAAAAAATCGCCAAAACTAAAAAAAACCGAAAAAAATCGCCAAAACCAAAAAAAAATTGCCTATATGAAAAAAAATCGCCAAAATTTAAAAGCACCAAATTAAACATAATGCCAAAAACCTAAAAATTGTACAAAACAAAAAGTATGAATTTTTTCACAAAATGAATATTTACCTACATATCTCTGTGCTTATGTATGTATCTCTATACTACATAAACGCACTTTGGTAAAGGGTATATAAGATTCGGCACAGCCGAATATAGCACTCTTACTTGTATTGCTTTAAATTTGTAAATTAATCAAATTTAAGAGAATTTTTGTAAATTATTCAAAAATTTATTTCGCTTTGCAAGTCGAACACACAAAAATATTTTTCATACTTTAACATTATCGAAACAATTTATTTATTTAATATTATTATTAAATTAAATCCACCCTTAAAAGTGAAACGTATCGCGAGTGTTTTTGTTAGAGAGAAAATTTAATAATTGTTTCTATTTACCGTCGGCACTTTTATCGCGTTAAAATAATTTTATTTACGTTAAAAAATACACAAAATTATTCGCGAGTGTTAATTTTATTTAATTTAAACAAATTAACTAATAAAATTGTCACTTTCATTTTCTCCTTTTATTCGCTCTTCATAAATTTATTGACATCAGTGTTCCATTTCGGTTGTTCCTATACCACTTGTAATAATTTATATTACACCAGCTGTAACAGTGAACCCCATTTACACTAGGGCGAAAAGTTAATTTTCATATAAATAAAAAGTACTAAGTCGTTTGAGTATTCACACTAGCTTCGAAAATGTAATTACATATAATTAGTAAATAATATCAATAATAGTAATAATATCAATAATAATATCAATAATATAAATAAATAATATCAATATAAATTAACTTAAAATCGATTTTACTTGGTAAATAAATATTTTTTAATTACCAAAGGCTGTAAAAGTGGTTTCTAAGGAAATTAAATAAATTATTTTTAATTTCGGAATATTGATTAAATTAAATTTTGTGAATAAAAGAGTAATCTACATAAAGATTAATTATCCGAATATTGTGTATCCGGCAAGAAAATAATATATTGAATAACACTTATATTCCAAAGCACATTCCATTTGTTTAGTTCAAACATTTGAAGGCCAATTAATTAATTTGGTATTAATTTGCTTTGACGAATAAAATAAATAAATATGGCAACTAAAAAGCGCCAAGAGTGTGTTTCCGAACTGGAGACATTAGAAAAATTAACCGCTAAGAAAGCAAAAGTTGTAAAACATATTGAAAGGATTCAACAGTCTATCCTAGAGAAGACTATTTCGTTTAATCCTGTTGAAATTGAGAGTCGCTTAGACATTCTAAAGGATTATATTGACCAAGCCATGAAGCTTCAGTCTGATGTAGATAATTTAGATCCTGATAATGACGACAGAGCTGAGCTTGAGGATATTTGTGTCACCACAAAGTCATTATTTTTAAGCATTTTAAATAAACATAGCCAGCCAAATATACCTGAAACGTCTTTCAGCGTACAAACTCACCATTCCAGGCTTCCAAATATGAGGCTACCCAAATTTACTGGGAAATACGCAGAATATAAGAATAGTATGAGTTTATTTGAAAATTTTGTACATACTGATCCGACGTTGACAGATATCGAGAAATTTAATCATTTGATATCATGCTTGTCCGATTCAGCTTTGGGTACAGTAAAAGCGTTTCAGATTTCCGAAGAAAATTATCCCAAAGCGTTAGCCAGTTTGACAATGAATGTCTCATATTTTTCGATAACATATCGAAACTTTTTGATTTACCAGAAATCACAAAACCTTCGGCTTCTGCTTTGCGAAGCATGATAGATATGGTGTCGGCAATATACGATTCTCTCTTGTCAATAGGCGATGACAAGAAAATAACTAATGCCATTTTAATACACTTAGTGATGTCAAAAGTAGATCCAGTCACAAAATCAAAATGGGAAGAACAGCTTGACTTTGAAAGACTCCCCTTATGGTCAGACTGTGAAGCCGCCTTGAACAAACGCTACCAGCATATTTCTGCTGATGAATCTTCAAGTTCAAGACCGAGGTTTGACAAGAATAAAACTGAATCTTCAAATAACAAAAATACTAGGACATCATTAAATTGCACCAAAACAAACAAATCTGCTGATAAATGCTTGTTCTGCAAATCTGCACAACATGTAATAAATAATTGCCCTTCATTCAGTGCTGAGCCTGTTAATAAAAGATTTGATTTCATAAAATCAGTCCCAGCGTGCATTAATTGCTTGAAAAAGGGCCATACAGTAGCAAGATGTTCGTCTTCTAGGTGTAGAGTATGTAGTGGTTCTCATAATTCCTTACTACATAAATATACCACAAGTTCTTCTAATGTAAGTAGCCTCTCTGAAGAGCCATCTACTTCTCACGCTGCTGTCAATTATTCATCATCGGATGAAATAATCATTCTTGCAACAGCGGTGGTGAAAGTGCAAAATAGTTCTGGTCAATTAATACCAGCTAGAGCTCTTTTAGACTCCGGTTCTCAACCAAATTTGATTACTGAGGAACTTGCACAGCTACTAAGATTAAAAAGAGAAGGAGGCAGATTAAGTTTAAATGGTTTTAGTGACACAAATTCAGGTTCAAAGTCTTGTGTTGAATTAAATGTCACGTCGAGGGTTAATTCCACTCAATTTACTTCCAAGTTTTGTGTGTTGAGCTCTATTACAAATTTGCAACCTGATCACAAATTAAAAGCAAATATCTTGAATATTCCTAAAAATGTTGAATTAGCTGATCCTTTCTTTTACAAACCACAGAAAATTGATCTGTTAATTGGCGCAGAAAATTTCTTTGATTTAATGTGTGCAGGTCAAATTAAATTTGGCCTTAGCCATCCAATTATTCAAAAAACTTCGTTTGGTTGGATTGTAACTAGAAAATACAATCACTCAAAGGGATCAAACAATGGTAATGTTTTTCATTTAAGTTCTGCTATAGAAAACGAGAGCAATATTGATTCAATTGTTAAAAAATTCTGGGAGTTAGAAGAGCTTCCAAGCGAATCAACAAAAATGTACTCAGAGGAACAGCAACAATATGAGGACAATTTTAAAACAATGTGCGACGATTAACGTCAGGACGATTTGAAGTCTCTTTACCTTTCAAATCTGATACAAAGCTTTTAGGATTTTCCTTTGAAACTGCCAAGCGACGATTTCTTTCATTAGAACGAAGGCTGTCCAAAGATGATACCATGAGGCAAATGTATCATGATTTTATGAAAGAGTATTTTAATTTAGGTCATATGTCTTTTGTAGACAAAATGCCAATTACTCCTCATTATTTCATTCCACATCAATGTGTTTTGCGGCCTCAGAGTACAACTACTAAATTTCGAGTAGTTTTTGATGCTTCAAGTAGAACTTCTTCGCATGTATCACTTAACGAATTGTTAATGGTTGGTCCTACCGTTCAAGAAGAATTGTATTCTACATTAATCCGTTTTCGACTTCACAAATATGCAATCACTGCAGATATTGAAAAAATGTATTGTCAAGTCTTGGTTGATGAGAATAATAGAAATTTTCAAATAATCCTTTGGAGAGAAAATCCATCTGATGAGTTGAAAGCGTTTCGCTTAAACACAGTTATTTATGTCACTGCTTCTGCACCTTTTTTGGCCATCAGATGTTTGATTTACTTGAGCGATTTGTACAAAGAGACTTTGCCTATTGGTTCAAAAGTTATTCGCAGGGATTTTTACGTTGATGATTTGCTTACTGGAGCTGAGAGCTACCAAGACCTAATTGTTATTCGCAACCAGGCAACTGAAATTTTAAGTTCAGCTGGTTTTAATCTTACGAAATGGGTTTCAAATCATCCGGAACTCATAAACTCTTTACAGAATTAAAAACTTTTACAAAATGATTCAGACTCTTCTAAGGCTTTGTGCATACATTGGGTTCCGAAGAATGATACATTTAAATTTCATTTGGAAGATAATTTTCAAGAATTGAAAGCTACAAAAAGAGACATACTCTCAGTTTTTTCTCGATTATTTGATCCTCTCGGACTATTATGCCCTTTAGTGACAAAATCAAAGATATTATTACAAGAACTTTGGATTCAAAAACTTGACTGGGATGAATCAATTCCCATGAGACTAAATACTTCATGGGAAAATTTCAAATCTAATTTACTGGAAATTGATTCAATTACAATCCCAAGTATCGTAAACACAACGTCGACAGCAAAAATTCAAATTCATGGCTTTGCTGATGCCTCAATGCGAGCATATGGTTGTTGTATTTACATTAGAAGCTCCGATTCAGATGGAACTGTTTCGAGACCTCTGACTGCTAAGTCTAAAGTTGCCCCATTCAAGACAAAATCTCTTCCGAGACTTGAGTTATGTGCTGCACACTTGTTGGCTAAGTTGTGGAATCGAATTAAGTGTATGATTAAATTTGAAATCGTGTGATGTCCAAGAATTAAAAAATTCTATTTGGTTTGAAGGACCTTCATTTTTGCTTAATGTAAGTCTCATTGGCCTGTTAACGACCACTTCGAGTTAACAGAGAATCAAAAATTATCAGGAACAAGAAAAACTTATGTGTTTCTTGCAGTAGAGGATCCTCAAAACTTTTTATTGGATCTTGTTGAAAAATATTCATCATACAAAAAATTGCTTCGTATAACTTCATACGTTCTTAGATTCGTTGATGTTCTAAAGAAACGTAAAATAAATAAAAGTTTTATACCTAATGCAGTGGAATTAAAATGGTCGTTCTATCGACTTGTAGAGACAATCCAGAAATCTAAGTTTTCTGAGGAGATATCTAAATTACAGAAATCTCAGGTCTTACCATCAAATATACAAAGATTGACACCATTTATTCATACGTTTACTGAAGAGAAACGAACGTTTTCACTATTAAGGGTAGGTGGGAGATTACTTAACGCAAAGTTGAAATTTAATACTAAATTCCCACTTTTATTACCGAAAACTAATAGCTTTGTTACAATTTATTTGCAAAACTTGCACTTCGAAAATTGTCATGCTGGCACAAAAGCCCTAATAGCTCTTTCGCGAGAAAATATCTGGCTTATTAATGCGAAAGAAGAGTGTAATGGAATAGTTCGCAATTGTGTACATTGCTTCCGCTATAAACCGAAGTTTATATCCCAAATAATGGGATATAAACTAATAGAGTGAGATCTACTCGACCATTTTTAATTGTCGGCTAGACTTTTGTGGTCCGGTGAATGTTTCATTGAGAATTCGTGGTCGACCACCATTAAAAATGTATATAGAGGTTTTCGTGTGTTTCATTTCTAAGGCAGTACACTTAGATTTAGTATCCGACTTGTCTACTGATTCTTTTCTTCTATCTTTTAAAAGGTTCACTGCCAGGAGAGGTCTCCCGAAAGAGGTCCTGTGCGACAACGCGACGAACTTCGTCGGAGCAAATCGAGTGGTGAAAGAACTGCAGCAAGCCGTAGGATCGTACGCAGTGTCGTCCGGGGTGAAGTTCACCTTCATACCAGCTCGGGCGCCTCATTTCGGAGGGCTATGGGAAGCCGCCGTGAAGCAGGCAAAGTTCCTACTTCTGCGAGCCGTGGGCAACGCGTCGCTCACTCAAGAAGAGATGGGGACAATGCTTGCAGAAGTAGAGGTGGTTCTCAACAGTCGGCCCATAGCACCGCTGTCTCCAGACACCAACGACGGCGAAGCGCTAAGTCCAGCGCATCTAATAATAGGAGAGGGTATGCGTTCGCTACTGATAATTGGCAGGATAATTAAATTTTGCAGGATTAAATTTTGCAGGATATTAATTTATTTTGCAGGATATTAATTTATTTTGCAGGATCTTGGTTTTGCAGGATCTTGGTTTTGCAGGATCTTAGTTTTGCAGGATCTTAGTTTTGCAGGATCTTAGTTTTGCAGGATCGCCATATACTGATTTTATATTTTGCTTTATTTGGTTATATTATATGGCCGGCGCTAAGGCGCCGCTGGCCAGGATTCGCAGGTTTATATGCAGAATTCCTTATTTTAATAAAACAATGCGCCGATTTAAGGCATGAAATAATTCTATCTTTATTTTTGACTTATACTGCCTTAAATACTATTTTACAAAATATTCTTACACAACTAGTAACCTACATAATCATACATTTAATTCATCAAAAACCCTTTTCACTAATTCAGCAGTTTATTGCAAGTGCCAAATATTCAAGCTACAAAGTATTTGTTAGTTTATTAATAAAAGTTAGTGTGTCAGTACGATCAATGAAAATTGATCGTTTTGTTCCGTTTGTTTTTTCTTTTAAAAAGCAAAAGAAACAAAAGAAAATAAAAGAGGACAAAAGGTGCGTTCAGACGATGCTACAACACAGCCGCAAGAATCCGCAGGAGGCGCGATCGTCAAAGAACAGAGAGTATGGAAGCGATGGCGTCTGCTCTGCGATCTCAAGCAGACATTCTGGCAGGCCTAGTCTCGCGATTATATCCGAGGTCTTCAAGGCAAAGTCAAGTGGCACCAAGATATGCCCAACCTGAAGGAAGGTCAAGTGGTAATAGTCCACGAATACAATTGCCCGCCACAACACTGGATGACCGGGAGAGTCGTGAGCGTCATCGAAGGCGCCGACGGCAACCTTGCCTTGCCTTGGCGGAGGTCAAAACAGGAAGCGGCGTCTATAAACGCCCAATCCACTAATTGGCTCCTCTGCCATATGTTTGAAGATTTCAGTCCTTCAATGGGGCCGGAATGTTGCGCCATAAGAATAATAATAATCATAAAAATCATAATAATAATAAAGAATGAATTTATATAATAATTAAAAATAATAATAATAAAATATGATCCACCCTAATATTAAATTATCATAGCTAGTAAATAATAAATATATAGTCTTATGTAGTATTACATATGTACTAATACTGTTAAGATATTGGAAATTTGTAAATAGGCACATAAGAAAATAACTGAAATTAAATATTATATCACTTGCAAAGTATATCTAAAAGTGTTCGCATGTTTTTTTTATTTCGCGATCAAAAGTTGTATATTTTCACCGTGCCCGAAAATCAATTTAAATTATAATTTATTTAATTTAAAATTGAGTTCCTAAAAACTATTAGGAAAAAACAGTGACTGAATTTGAAACAAATAAAACAAGCTTTTATACGTACCAGCTTAAGAGTGCCAAAGGTATGCAGATCGTATTGAAGGGTATTGACTCTTATGTTATTCCCGAAGAAGTAAAAGATGCACTCATGATACAAGGATTTAAGGTAAAAATTGTTACCAACATAATCAATAGGGAGAAGATCCCCCAGCCTCTATTTCGTGTTGAACTGGATCCGAATGATATACAGCTGAGAAAAAACGAGACACACCCAATTTATAGCCTAAAATACCTCTTATACCGAAAAATCACAGTTGAAGAGCCACATAAGCGATCAGGTCCCGTACAGTGCCATAATTGCCAAGAATATGGCCACACAAAAACATACTGTAAATTACCAACTGTTTGTGTTGTGTGCGGCGAATTACACGGCACTGCTAGTTGCAATAAGCCAAAAGATCAAAGTAATAAAAAATGTAGTAATTGTGAAGGTAATCACACCGCTAACTACAGAGGTTGTCCTGTGTATTCTTTTGTCAAACAGACTATGGTGCAAAAACCCAAATTAGCTCCATCTCAATCAGCAAACTCTTACTCCGCCACTTTTGTGCAAATGAGCCAACCAGTTACTTCCCGTGTATCGTATGCCGATGCTGCTATAACTAATTCTATTCCCCCACAAAATGTTCCACCTCCAAATAATTCAAGGAATGCAAGCTCAAGCTTTAACTTACATAAAAATGAACTTGAGCACTTCCTTACGGGAAAAAATATTGATATAATGTTGGTCTCTGAGACACATTTGACGAGAAGCTTTTTCAAAATAAATGGCTACACTATGCATGATACAAAGGACCCTAGAGGGAGAGCATGCGGTGGATCTGCAATTCTAATTAAGTCAAAACTCAAGCACTATACTCTTGACAACGTTAGTGAAAAATATATGCAAGCTACGAATATTTTTGTAGAAAATTTTTGTTCTAATTTCGTGATATCATCAATTTACTCACCTCCCAGATTTTCAGTTAACGAAAATCAATATGAGAAGTTCTACAAATCGCTTGGATCTTGTTTCGTGGCAGCTGGAGACTACAATGCAAAGAATACGTACTGGGGGTCGCGCCTTGTAACACCTAGAGGTCGAGCTTTGTTTAATAAAATTTCAAAAATGGGCTAAGATGTTATTTCGAGTGGTGAGCCCACTTATTGGCCTACCGACGTACGAAAAATTCCGGATGTTATTGATTTTGGCGTAATGAAAAATATTTCTAGGGATTTAATTAATGTTGAAACTTTTCTAGATCTCTCCTCCGATCACTACCCCACTATCGTTACAATTTGTAACCCACTAAGAAGTGACTTACTTCACCCATATATGAAGATGACCAACCGTGTTAATTGGCTGGGATTCAAAAATTATCTTAGTAGTCATTGCACGGAAAATATTGTGTTAAGAACACCCAATGACATTGAAACTAACATTGCCAATCTTAACGAAATTATTAAACAGGCTACTGAACATGCCACTATCTCCTTTCCGCAGTCTGGGTTTAATAAAATTTATTCCAGGGATATTGAACATCTGGTATGTGAAAAAAGAAGAGCTAGAAGGGAATGGCAACAGCACAGATCACCCCAACATAAACTCAGACTTAAAGAATGTTCTAAACGACTTCAAGAGTTGCTTGCATCTGAAAAAACTGCATCTCTTAAAAATTATTTGGAAGGTCTTGATGTCACACCAACATTTAATTACTCTTTGTGGTGCGCTGCTGGAAATCTTAAAACATCCGTTGAGTTCAAGCCGCCTCTGCGCACATCTACCGGAAGATGGGCAAGAAGCGATACGAAAAAATTTAAAATATTTGCTGAGCATTTAAAATCTGTATTTACCGCAAATACATGTACTGGTTGCTGATTTGCCGAGTGTAGTTGCTCTACCCCTCGAGCCTTAAAGTTTAAGATGCGTGATGTACATAAAGTAATTGCTGAACTCAAGCCAAAGAAAGCTCCAGGTATTGATGGAATTAGTAACAAGATGCTGATGAACTTGCCGCATATTGCAATAAGAATCTTGCTGTTTATTTCTAATGCCATATTACGACTGGAGTATTTTCCACAACTCTGGAAGCTTGCAAAAATCAAAATGATTTCAAAGCCGGGCAAAGATCTTACTAAAGCTGAGATATATAGGCCAATAAGTATGCTGTCAACTATGTCAAAACTCTTCGAAAAGCTGCTCATGACAAAATTGTCCCCAATTTTAACTGATAGTGGGTGCATCCCAGACCATCAATTTGGTTTAAGAAGTTAGGATAGCACCATTGAACAAACTTATAGATAGGATCAATTTATAAGAATAACATTTGAAGAAAAAATGTATTGTTCTGCCCTGTTTATTGACGTTTCTCAGGCATTTGATAAAGTGTGGCATGAAGGCCTTATTTTAAAATTAAAATCATACCTACCAATAAATTTAGTGAATTTATTAGAAAGTTACATTACTGCCCGGAAGTTCACGGTTGTGGAAGGAGAATTCTTGAGTGTGCCCGAATCTATATCATCCGGTGTGTGTGATTTAAATATGCCACTAGTGACTGAAGAAATTGCAAAATACGCAGGCAAATATTTAACAAAACTCGAGTCACATCCTAATCCGCTTGCTGGTAATATTTTGAACTTTACTGGACACATCCGCTTAAAAAAGAAGGACACAAGGGCTCTATTACTCAACACTCCAGATGGGATTTCTTGAAAATACTTTTTTTTTATACTTTTTATAAATTTTTTTCTTTTTTGGATTATCACTACTTATGTATTATTTATAACTATTAACAAGTTTATGTCCGACAGTGGTCGGTCTTAATAATTATATTTTAGATTTAAGATTTGAATGCTTATTGTTAGTTCATATTTGAAGATATAATAAATAAATACATGTATTAAAAAAAAAAAGGTTTGTATTCTTTGTACTTAAACCAGAGCACGACAGTAAACGGAAACAATTTTTTTGATTTTGTTTTGTTTAATTCTTTGAAGTGAGAGAAACAGAAACCATGAAAACGATTGCTTAATTTTTATTGTTTGATTACTTTGTACTTTTGTTTTCTTTCTTTTTTAGATATTCTATAGATTATCTCAAGGGTGTCCAAAAGTTTCTTATGGAAGAGTAAGCAACAATGCATTTAAAGAAAAACTAATTTATATTCAATACTTATTTTTTGTTGTAAAAATCAGTCCTCACAAAAACATAAATGTGAAAAAAGGCGTTTCAGATTTCCGAAGAAAATTATTCCAAAGCGTTAGCCAGTTTGACAATGAATGTCTCATATTTTTCGATAACATATCGAAACTTTTTGATTTACCAGAAATCACAAAACCTTCGGCTTCTGCTTTGCGAAGCATGATAGATATGGTGTTGGCAATATACGATTCTCTCTTGTCAATAGGCGATGACAAGAAAATAACTAATGCCATTTTAATACACTTAGTGATGTCAAAAGTAGATCCAGTCACAAAATCAAAATGGGAAGAACAGCTTGACTTTGAAAGACTCCCCTTATGGTCAGACTGTGAAGCCGCCTTGAACAAACGCTACCAGCATATTTCTGCTGATGAATATTCAAGTTCAAGACCGAGGTTTGACAAGAATAAAACTGAATCTTCAAATAACAAAAATACTAGGACATCATTAAATTGCACCAAAACAAACAAATCTGCTGATAAATGCTTGTTCTGCAAATCTGCACAACATGTAATAAATAATTGCCCTTCATTCAGTGCTGAGCCTGTTAATAAAAGATTTGATTTCATAAAATCAGTCCCAGCGTGCATTAATTGCTTGAAAAAGGGCCATACAGTAGCAAGATGTTCGTCTTCTAGGTGTAGAGTATGTAGTGGTTCTCATAATTCCTTACTACATAAATATACCACAAGTTCTTCTAATGTAAGTAGCCTCTCTGAAGAGCCATCTACTTCTCACGCTGCTGTCAATTATTCATCATCGGATGAAATAATCATTCTTGCAACAGCGGTGGTGAAAGTGCAAAATAGTTCTGGTCAATTAATACCAGCTAGAGCTCTTTTAGACTCCGGTTCTCAACCAAATTTGATTACTGAGGAACTTGCACAGCTACTAAGATTAAAAAGAGAAGGAGGCAGATTAAGTTTAAATGGTTTTAGTGACACAAATTCAGGTTCAAAGTCTTGTGTTGAATTAAATGTCACGTCGAGGGTTAATTCCACTCAATTTACTTCCAAGTTTTGTGTGTTGAGCTCTATTACAAATTTGCAACCTGATCACAAATTAAAAGCAAATATCTTGAATATTCCTAAAAATGTTGAATTAGCTGATCCTTTCTTTTACAAACCACAGAAAATTGATCTGTTAATTGGCGCAGAAAATTTCTTTGATTTAATGTGTGCAGGTCAAATTAAATTTGGCCTTAGCCATCCAATTATTCAAAAAACTTCGTTTGGTTGGATTGTAACTGGAAAATACAATCACTCAAAGGGATCAAACAATGGTAACGTTTTTCATTTAAGTTCTGCTATAGAAAACGAGAGCAATATTGATTCAATTGTTAAAAAATTCTGGGAGTTAGAAGAGCTTCCAAGCGAATCAACAAAAATGTACTCAGAGGAACAGCAACAATATGAGGACAATTTTAAAACAATGTGCGACGATTAACGTCAGGACGATTTGAAGTCTCTTTACCTTTCAAATCTGATACAAAGCTTGTAGGATTTTCCTTTGAAACTGCCAAGCGACGATTTCTTTCATTAGAACGAAGGCTGTCCAAAGATGATACCATGAGGAAAATGTATCATGATTTTATGAAAGAGTATTTTAATTTAAGTCATATGTCTTTTGTAGATAAAATGCCGATCACTCCTCATTATTTCATTCCACATCAATGTGTTTTGCGGCCTCAGAGTACAACTACTAAATTTCGAGTAGTTTTTGATGCTTCAAGTAGAATTGTTAATGGTTGGTCCTACCGTTCAAGAAGAATTGTATTCTACATTAATCCGTTTTCGACTTCACAAATATGCAATCACTGCAGATATTGAAAAAATGTATTGTCAAGTCTTGGTTGATGAGAATAATAGAAATTTTCAAATAATCCTTTGGAGAGAAAATCCATCCTCACTTGCCACTTTCGTTTCAAATCGTGTGGCGGAAGTCCAAGAATGGTCACAGCAATTTTCATGGCGCCATGTGCCAACTGAGGACAACCCAGTTGATATTGTACCAAGAGGATGTGATGTCCAAGAATTAAAAAATTCTATTTGGTTTGAAGGACCTTCATTTTTGCTAAATGTAAGTCTCATTGGCCTGTTAACGACCACTTCGAGTTAACAGAAAATCAAAAATTATCAGAAACAAGAAAAACTTATGTGTTTCTTGCAGTAGAGTATCCTCAAAACTTTTTATTGGATCTTGTTGAAAAATATTCATCATACAAAAAATTGCTTCGTATAACTTCATACGTTCTTAGATTCGTTGATGTTCTAAAGAAACGTAAAATAAATAAAAGTTTTATACCTAATGCAGTGGAATTAAAATTGTCGTTCTATCGACTTGTAGAGACAATCCAGAAATCTAAGTTTTCTGAGGAGATATCTAAATTACAGAAATCTCAGGTCTTACCATCAAATATACAAAGATTGACACCATTTATTCATACGTTTACTGAAGAGAAACGAACGTTTTCACTATTAAGGGTAGGTGGGAGATTACTTAACGCAAAGTTGAAATTTAATACTAAATTCCCACTTTTATTACCGAAAACTAATAGCTTTGTTACAATTTATTTGCAAAACTTGCACTTCGAAAATTGTCATGCTGGCACAAAAGCCCTAATAGCTCTTTCGCGAGAAAATATCTGGCTTATTTATGCGAAAGAAGAGTGTAATAGAATAGTTCGCAATTGTGTACATTGCTTCCGCTATAAACCGAAGTTTATATCCCAAATAATGGGCAATTTACCCACTAATAGAGTGAGATCTACTCGACCATTTTTAATTGTCGGCTAGACTTTTGTGGTCCGGTGAATGTTTCATTGAGAATTCGTGGTCGACCACCATTAAAAATGTATATAGAGGTTTTCGTGTGTTTCATTTCTAAGGCAGTACACTTAGATTTAGTATCCGACTTGTCTACTGATTCTTTTCTTCTATCTTTTAAAAGGTTCACTGCCAGGAGAGGTCTCCCGAAAGAGGTCCTGTGCGACAACGCGACGAACTTCGTCGGAGCAAATCGAGTGGTGAAAGAACTGCAGCAAGCCGTAGGATCGTACGCAGTGTCGTCCGGGGTGAAGTTCACCTTCATACCAGCTCGGGCGCCTCATTTCGGAGGGCTATGGGAAGCCGCCGTGAAGCAGGCAAAGTTCCTACTTCTGCGAGCCGTGGGCAACGCGTCGCTCACTCAAGAAGAGATGGGGACAATGCTTGCAGAAGTAGAGGTGGTTCTCAACAGTCGGCCCATAGCACCGCTGTCTCCAGACACCAACGACGGCGAAGCGCTAAGTCCAGCGCATCTAATAATAGGAGAGGGTCTGCGTTCGCTGCCGCAAGAATCCGCAGGAGGCGCGATCGTCAAAGAACAGAGATTATGGAAGCGATGGCGTCTGCTCTGCGGTCTCGAGCAGACATTCTGGCAGGCCTAGTCTCGCGATTATATCCGAGGTCTTCAAGGCAAAGTCAAGTGGCACCAAGATATGCCCAACCTGAAGGAAGGTCAAGTGGTAGTAGTCCACGAATACAATTGCCCGCCACAACACTGGATGACCGGGAGAGTCGTGAGCGTCATCGAAGGCGCCGATGGCAACCTTGCCTTGCCTTGGCGGAGGTCAAAACAGGAAGCGGCGTCTATAAACGCCCAATCCACAAATTGGCTCCTCTGCCATATGTTTGAAGATTTTCAGTCCTTCAATGGGGCCGGAATGTTGCGCCATAAGAATAATAATAATCATAAAAATCATAATAATAATAAAGAATGAATTTATATAATAATTAAAAATAATAATAATAAAATATGATCCACCCTAATATTAAATTATCATAGCTAGTAAATAATAAATATATAGTCTTATGTAGTATTACATATGTACTAATACTGTTAAGATATTGGAAATTTGTAAATAGGCACATAAGAAAATAACTGAAATTAAATATTATATCACTTGCAAAGTATATCTAAAAGTGTTCGCATGTTTTTTTTATTTCGCGATCAAAAGTTGTATATTTTCACCGTGCCCGAAAATCAATTTAAATTATAATTTATTTAATTTAAAATCGAGTTCCTAAAAACTATTAGGAAAAAACAGTGACTGAATTTGAAACAAATAAAACAAGCTTTTATACGTACCAGCTTAAGAGTGCCAAAGGTATGCAGATCGTATTGAAGGGTATTGAGTCTTATGTTATTCCCGAAGAAGTAAAAGATGCACTCATGATACAAGGATTTAAGGTAAAAATTGTTACCAACATAATCAATAGGGAGAAGATCCCCCAGCCTCTATTTCGTGTTGAACTGGATCCGAATGATATATAGCTGAAAAAAACGAGACACACCCAATTTATAGCCTCAAATACCTCTTATACCGAAAAATCACAGTTGAAGAGCCACATAAGCGATCAGGTCCCGTACAGTGCCATAATTGCCAAGAATATGACCACACAAAAACATACTGTAAATTACCAACTGTTTGTGTTGTGTGCGTTGCAATAAGCCAAAAGATCAAAGTGATAAAAAATGTAGTAATTGTGAAGGTAATCACACCGCTAACTACAGAGGTTGTCCTGTGTATTCCTTTGTCAAACAGACTATGGTGCAAAAACCCAAATTAGCTCCATCTCAATCAGCAAACTCTTACTCCGCCACTTTTGTGCAAATGAGCCAACCAGTTACTTCCCGTGTATCGTATGCCGATGCTGCTAAAACAAATTCTATTCCCCCACAAAATGTTCCACCTCCAAATAATTCAACGAATGCAAACTCAAGCTTTAACTTACATAAAAATGAACTTGAGCACTTCCTTACGGGAAAAAATATTGATATAATGTTGGTCTCTGAGACACATTTGAATTCGAGAAGCTTTTTCAAAATAAATTGTTAAAATCCTAAAATTAATTCAAACACATTGGCAAGACTTTAATACTGTATGAAATATTTATTGTATATGGCAACACTGTTAATTACAATAAAACTTTTACTTACTTCTTTTTCGTATTCTTACAAAACCACTCGTGTTTCTTTTAAGTTCTAAATTTACAACAGATTATGGGCCCAGTTATACGCCAAGATGGAAAAAATTATTGAGATCGAGAAGTTAACTGGGAGGGAAAATTATCATCGCTGGAAGTTTGCAGTAGAACACGCGATGAAACTGCAAGGCTATTGGAAAGCGGTTCAAGGCACGGAGCAGAATGCAGAAATAAAGGAGAAGGCAACTTCCAGATTGGTATTGTATATTTCACCAAGTCTATATGTACACATACAAGATGTAAAAACAGCAGCAGATATTTGGAAAAAATTCGAGACCACATATGATGACTCTGGTCTAAGTCGTAGATGTGGTTTACTAAGAAAATTAACCACGACACAATTATTAAATTGTGAAAATATAAGCGAGTATGTGGACACTATAATTGACACTGCTCAAAAATTAAATCAAATTGGTTTTAAAGTCAACGATGAGTGGGTCGGTAGTCTTTTACTAAGCGGTTTGCCCGAACATTTCGGACCCATGATCATGGCCATCGAAAGCAGCAACGTTAAAGTTACAGCCGATACAATAAAAACAAAACTGTTACAAGATTTTGATAGCTATAACAACAACACAACTACAGAATCGTCGTTTAACTCAAAAAAAAAAGTAAAAAAATTCCTGTAAAAGGTAAGAAAATTGTTTGCTACAATTGCAAAAAAGAGGGCCATATTGCCAAATATTGTAAATTGCCAAAGAACAAGCAAAATGGCGGTAACTATGAAAAAACATTGGCAGCAAGTTTTGCAGCAAAATTTGATAGTGGTAACAATATTTGGATAATTGATTCTGGTGCTACTTCCCATATGGTAAGTTGTAGATATGTATTTGTTGAATTTAAAAAGTTTGAAAAAGAAGACTACGTGACTGTAGCTAACAACCACACACTCAAAGTAACTGGCATTGGCAATATTCGTATACAACAAAAATTAAATAACAAAATGGAGTTCATTACAATAAATGACGTTTTACTTGTACCAGAAATTTGCGCCAATTTGATATCAGTGAGTCAGCTTACGAAAAAGGGATTTGAGGTTAAATTCGCTGGGTGTAAATGAGTGGTGCTTAAAGACAATATAGTATTTTCAGAAGCGTTCTTAGAAAAGGGCATGTTCAAACTCAGTGTATCATCAGAAAATTATGTAGCTGTTGGTAGTGAAACGTGGCATAGACGTTTAGGTCACACAGCAGACACTAATGTTAAAAAATTGCTATCGTATGATGTTTCCATTGAACCTAATGAATTGTCAGCTTTAAATTATAGCAAAAGCGCTGGTAAGAATACATGCACGTCTTGTTTACAGGGTAAACAAACACGATTGTCGTATAAGCCTCCTGAAACAAAAACAAATGAAATTTTACAACTTGTTCATACAGACGTTTGTTGTCCCATGGAGCAAAAATCAATTGGAGGTGCAGTTTATTATGTTCTGTTTCTTGATGATTACTTCAACAGGATTTTTGTGTATATGATGCGGAACAAATCAGAGGTTCCCAAGTTGTTTAGAGAGTTTAAGAATTTAGTTGAAAACCAAACTGGTAAAAAAATAAAAACACTTAGATCTGACAACGGGCTAGAATATTGCAATAGTCAGCTTAGGCAAATTTGTTTCGACAGTGGCATAGTACACCAAACATCAGCACCTTACAGTCCACAGCAAAACGGCAAAGCCGAGCGAATGAATAGAACTTTAGTTGAAAAGGCACGAGCGATGTTATATGATGCACGTTTGAATAAAAGTTTTTGGGCTGAAGCTACAAGCACTGCAGCATATTTACTGAACATCATACCAAAAAAGAGCCTTAATGAGAAATCTCCAGAAGAAGTTTGGTGTGGTAAGAAGCAAAACATCAATTATTTACGTGTTTTTGGGTGTGCATGTATGGTAATGACACCAAAAGAATTAAGAAAAAAATGGGACCCCAGGTCAAAAAGGTGTATAATGGTGGGATATTGCAAAAATTCAAAAGCGTATCGATTATATGATCCGGAAAAGAAACAAATACGCATAAGTCGCGACGTGGTATTTTTTGAGGATGAAATGTTTTATTCGAAACCAGGAATTGCTAATACATCTATGTCCACACCTTTACAGATAAAATCATCAAATAATCCGAATTTAGAAAGGGTAATAGCAGACGAAAATTCAGATCGTGAAGAGAACCCTGAAAATGAGGTTGAAAAAAAAACCAAAACAAGAAAGTTCAGATCATGAAGAAGAACAAAACCCAGAAAGTGATGAAGATATGAATCAAACACCGCGACATTCTGCAAGACAAAGAAAACCACCACGCATGGATGATTATATCACATATCTAGCACAAGGTAATACTGAAGATCCAATTAGTTACACAGAAGCTGTAAACAGTGCTGAAAAAGACAAATGGCTGGAAGCAATAGAAAGTGAACAGAACTCCTTATTAGAAAACAACACATGGAGCGTCGTGAGCAATAAAGATGAAGTTAAAAAGTTGTCAACGAAATGGATTTTTAAGAAAAAGATAAATAATGAAGGTAATGTAAAATTTAAGGCAAGGCTAGTAGCAAGAGGTTGTGCACAGCATAGTGGCATCGATTTTACCGAAACTTATTCCCCAGTGATGAGGTACAATACATTGCGGTACTTATTATCATTTGCTCTGGAATTCGACTTAAAACTAAATCATCTAGACGTTTGCACAGCATTTCTTCAAGGAATTTTAGAAGAAGAAATTTACATCGCAGCCCCAGAAGGAATATCGGTTCCAGATGGCAGTATCTTGCGCCTAAATAAACCACTGTATGGGTTAAAACAAGCCTCCAGAATGTGGAATAAGCGGTTAAGTGAAAAACTAATATCTTTGGGCATGAGACAACTAAAAACTGATCAATGTGATTACATTGCAAATGAAGGCAGTGAGAACATAATTATTTTAGCGGTGTACGTAGACGATATGATAGTATTGTGGAAAAATGAAAGTATAAAAGACAACTTAATCAAAAGTTTGAAAGACGAATTTAAGATGAAGGATCTAGGGCGCGCAAAATCTTTTCTGGGAGTAAGGCTAAATTACAAAGTTGGAAAAACATTAAAAATTGATCAGCAATCTTATATAGAAAAAATATTAGAACGTTTCGATATGGTTTCCTGTAACCCGGTTATGACACCAATGGATCCAAATATAAAATTTAAAAGCAGCAAAGATGAAAAAGAATTCACTAAAACAAAAAACTATCCATATCAGGAACTTATTGGCAGTCTACTGTTTTTAGCACAAGTTACCAGGCCAGACATCAGCTATGCCGTTAATTTGCTTAGTCGTTTTAATAATAGCTTCGAAACATAACACTGGATTGCAGCAAAGCGTGTTTTGCGGTACTTGAAGGGTACGATGAATTTTAAACTATCATTCGAGAAATCAAAAATTTTTGAAACTTTATGCTACTGTGATGCTGGCTATGCAGCTGATCCTAACGAGCGAAAATCTGTCAGTGGGTACGTGTTGATGAAGAAGGGTGAAGCTATAGCGTGGGGCTCTAAAAAGCAACAAACCACCGCACTTTCAACTTGTGAGGCCGAGTACATGGCGATGGGCGTGGCAGTTTAAGAGATGCTTTGGTTAAGAGGTCTTGAGGAGGAGCTAACTAAAAATCAGCTGCCACCAACTACATTGTATTGTGACAATCAGAGCGCAATACAGCTTGCTTTAAATGAGTCATATCATCCAAAAACCAAACACATAGACGTGAGGCACCACTTCATAAGGGACAATATTCTTTCTAGAAAGGTTATCCTGAATTACATATGTTCTGAAGAGATGGTTGCGGACATTTTAACCAAACCACTTCCAAATGTAAAGATAAAGCCATTTACCGAGAACATGGGTTTGAAATAATGTATTTGAATAAATTTTAACTGAGAATGTTAAAATCCCAAAATTAATTCAAACACATTGGCAAGACTTGTATACTGTATGAAATATTTATTGTATATGGCAACACTGTTAATTACAATAAAACTTTTACTTACTTCTTTTTCGTATTCTTACAAAACCACACGTGTTTCTTTTAAGTACTAAATTTACAACATAAATGGCTACACTATGCATGATACAAAGGACCCTAGAGGGAGAGCATGCGGTGGATCTGCAATTCTAATTAAGTCAAGACTCAAGCACTATACCCTTGACAACGTTAGTGAAAAATATATGCAAGCTACGAATATTTTTGTAGAAAATTTTTGTTCTAATTTCGTGATATCATCAATTTACTCACCCAGATTTTCAGTTAACGAAGATCAATATGAGAAGTTCTACAAATAGCTTGGATCTTGTTTCGTGGCAGCTGGAGACTACAATGCGAAGTATACGTACTGGGGGTCGCGCCTTGTAACACCTAGAGGTCGAGCTCAATGGCTGAGATGTTATTTCGAGTGGGGAGCCCACTTATTGGCCTACCGACGTACGAAAAATTCCGGATGTTATTGATTTTGGCGTAATGAAAAATATTTCTAGGGATTTAATTAATGTTGAAACTTTTCTAGATCTCTCCTCCGATCACTACCCCACTATCGTTACAATTTGTAACCCACTAAGAAGTGACTTACTTCACCCATATATGAAGATGACCAACCGTGTTAATTGGCTGGGATTCAAAAAATATCTTAGTAGTCATTGCACGGAAAATATTGTGTTAAGAACACCCAATGACATTGAAACTAACATTGCCAATCTTAACGAAATTATTAAACAGGCTACTGAACATGCCACTATCTCCTTTCCGCAGTCTGGGTTTAATAAAATTTATTCCAGGGATATTGAACATCTGGTATGTGAAAAAAGAAGAGCTAGAAGGGAATGGCAACAGCACAGATCACCCCAACATAAACTCAGACTTAAAGAATGTTCTAAACGACTTCAAGAGTTGCTTGCATCTGAAAAAACTGCATCTCTTAAAAATTATTTGGAAGGTCTTGATGTCACACCAACATTTAATTACTCTTTGTGGTGCGCTGCTGGAAATCTTAAAACATCCGTTGAGTTCAAGCCGCCTCTGCGCACATCTACCGGAAGATGGGCAAGAAGCGATACGAAAAAATTTAAAATATTTGCTGAGCATTTAAAATCCGTATTTACCGCAAATACATGTACTGGTTGCTGATTTGCCGAGTGTAGTTGCTCTACCCCTCGAGCCTTAAAGTTTAAGATGCGTGATGTACATAAAGTAATTGCTGAACTCAAGCCAAAGAAAGCTCCAGGTATTGATGGAATTAGTAACAAGATGCTGATGAACTTGCCGCATATTGCAATAAGAATCTTGCTGTTTATTTCTAATGCCATATTACGACTGGAGTATTTTCCACAACTCTGGAAGCTTGCAAAAATCAAAATGATTTCAAAGCCGGGCAAAGATCTTACTAAAGCTGAGATATATAGGCCAATAAGTATGCTGTCAACTATGTCAAAACTCTTCGAAAAGCTGCTCATGACAAAATTGTCCCCAATTTTAACTGATAGTGGGTGCATCCCAGACCATCAATTTGGTTTAAGAAGTTAGGATAGCACCATTGAACAAACTTATAGATAGGTTCAATTTATAAGAATAACATTTGAAGAAAAAATGTATTGTTCTGCCCTGTTTATTGACGTTTCTCAGGCATTTGATAAAGTGTGGCATGAAGGCCTTATTTTAAAATTAAAATCATATCTACCAATAAATTTAGTGAATTTATTAGAAAGTTACATTACTGCCCGGAAGTTCAAGGTTGTGGAAGGAGAATTCTTGAGTGTGCCCGAATCTATATCATCCGGTGTGTGTGATTTAAATATGCCACTAGTGACTGAAGAAATTGCAAAATACGCAGGCAAATATTTAACAAAACTCGAGTCACATCCTAATCCGCTTGCTCGTAATATTTTGAACTTTACTGGACACATCCGCTTAAAAAAGAAGGACACAAGGGCTCTATTACTCAACACTCCAGATGGGATTTCTTGAAAATACTTTTTTTTATACTTTTTATAAATTTTTTTCTTTTTTGGATTATCACTACTTATGTATTATTTATAACTATTAACAAGTTTATGTCCGACAGTGGTTGGTCTTAATAATTATATTTTAGATTTAAGATTTGAATGCTTATTGTTAGTTCATATTTGAAGATATAATAAATAAATACATGTATTAAAAAAAAAAGGTTTGTATTCTTTGTACTTAAACCAGAGCACGACAGTAAACGGAAACAATTTTTTTGATTTTGTTTTGTTTAATTCTTTGAAGTGAGAGAAACAGAAACCATGAAAACGATTGCTTAATTTTTATTGTTTGATTACTTTGTACTTTTGTTTTCTTTCTTTTTTAGATATTCTATAGATTATCTCAAGGGTGTCCAAAAGTTTCTTATGGAAGAGTAAGCAACAATGCATTTAAAGAAAAACTAATTTATATTCAATACTTATTTTTTGTTGTAAAAATCAGTCCTCACAAAAACATAAATGTGAAAAAAGGCCAAGTTCTTTTCCAAAATTTCGGCCATTAAAAGTAGTGAAATAAAAATTTTGACCAAGTTCTTGTTTGGTACAATACCTATCACTGTAATATGCTATGCATTATATAAATTTGTAGCCGTAAGAGTGTCACATAATTTCCAGATAATATGCTAACTAGACATAATTTTTCCCGATATAAAGAAATAAACAAGTATGCATTATTCTCTTCTTTTTTAGAAAGGTAAAAATATTGCCAGGATATTGTCAGGATCTGACTATTTTTTGAAACGTTTTCTTAATAAAGCTTATTAAACTTTAAATTTCTAGTATGTTTTAGTTCTGTTCATAATGACTGCGTCAGTTTAAAAGGGCAGACCTACATACAATAATGGGTTAGAGTGTGATATGTGCACTATTGTGTCATTACAAGGACCGACTGATGTACTTAATTTTTTAAGAATCATCAGAGTAACAATATGTAAAATATAGTGTACATTATATTGGAAGTGACCCCGCCTATTTTTCTAAAGTCTGCTTAGACGAAGTACTTTTGAAATTGCAAAATTAAAGGCTAGCATAAGTGAAATGTGCATGTAAAGTTTCAATAGAGTGGCTTGTGTTTTAATTATTTTCTAGTTGGTAACTTACCTAAATCATTTTTTTTCCCAAAATTTCAGTTCTCTGCCGTATAACATTGATCTACGTTTTTATGGACATGGCCCTACATCCCTAATGTAACAACCAGTGCTTTCTGATTTTTCCTGTATGCAACTCACTCCTTAACTTAAGGGGTATTGAATTTAAACTCTCTAGTTAAAATTCTAGCTTTAAATATTATGGCCGTTACCCCCACTCTCCGTCACTTTTTTAAATCAAGATTTTGTGAATTTATTTACGTTACGATGAAACTAGTTCATCAGGTGAGTTTATTATTTTGGAAAAATCAGCAAAGAACGAAAAAAGCAACACGAAAGTCTTCCATAAGTGGGCAAAAGTGGGTAAAGATGGATGCCGATACCAAAAAAAACAATTTACGTTTTCTGCAATTAGTTGCTCATTTCATTTCATGCTGAAACAGCCCCAAAAGACACCGATTTTCAAAAGAAAGTGGATATTGCTGAAATGAAGCTTGTTTTAAAAATGATAAGTTGCAACCACTCGTTTAAGTCAATGGACAAATTGGCCAAATATACAGATTCAGCAGTTAGAAATTCGACAAGTTCCACCTTATTTCTTAATTTTTATAAAATAAAATGAAAAGAATCACAAAAAATTATCAAATAGACTGAAAGTAGACACTTGACACTCCATGATGCCTGCTTTAAATTTATTTCAAAACAATTTGGCAGAATGGATTACAAGTGAAGAATTTATTAATAAATACAGACATACAATTTCAAAAGAATAGCCCTCATATGCAATAAAGTTAAAGTGTGCTTGAAGTGTACGTTAAGACAAAATGTCCATAAAAAACCTGGATTAACGTATACTTGAAGTATACGTTAATTTCTTTGTATGGGGGGTAGGTACTTAATAACTCTGTGGCAATAAAGAAAAACGGCCTTATGTATAATCAAAAACTGGCATGAAGTTAGCATAGCTGACGAGATTTGTTGACGAGTTCCTCTATACAATTTGGCATTAAAAATGGCCGCATAATGTAGTTTTAACACACGATTACATCCTACACCGAAAGAATTTTGATTCATAAATCCAATGAAAAAATTTCACGAATTTTTTTTCACAAATTTAATGATAATTTCACAAATCTAATGAAAATTTCACGAATATTGTGAAATAATTTCATTGGAATTGCTTCCTTGCTATTCTAGTTTCGTAACAATATTTCATTGGATTTATGACAACAATATTTTGCAGTTATTACGAAACCCCTTTATATTTAATAATCATTCAAAGTTGTTGCTTGAAATAAACATATAAACATAAGTACATACCTTAAAGCAATTAAGTTAAAGATTAAATTCTTTAAAACTAAAAAAATTAATAAAATATACAGCAATTTGAATTTCATTACAGCTATTAAATATATTCGTTGTCCCAATGAAAATTTCATTGTAGTCATGAAAGTCTGATAAATTAAATTTATTTCAACAGTTGCCAACCAAAAGCTTGCATCAAAGTAGTTCTGTATGATTGTTCTTGTACTCTTTGTATGCTTATTTACACATACAGTTTTAATTAAGTTATTTTGTTGTTAAAGTAAAGTTATTTCATTGTTTTTATGAAGTTACTTCATTGTTTTTATGAAATTATTTCATTGTTTTAATGAAGTTATTTCATTCTTTTAATGAAATTATTTTGTTGTTTCGATGAAGTTCTTTTATTGCATTGATGACAAAGTTTAATACATTTGACTTAGTTTTCATTAAAACAATTTTAACGAAACTGATTTTATTAATCCATCGAAGCTGAATCTTAATGAATTTATTCATTGGATTAATGTCAAAATACATAGAACTTATGAAAAAAATTCTTTCATTGTAGCATGATTTTTGATGTAACATTTAAGGGCAAAAAACTTTAAAACCATATTAAATTTTGCCACTTATGACAGTTTTTGATTATATATAAGGCCGGAAGTATTTAATTTATATTGGTTTGTTTTGCAGGAGAGCACTTTGAAGCGTTCAAGTCGATTTTCAGAAATCTATTTCTTTTACAGTTAAATTGTGAAATTCTCTATTATTAAGTCTTACAATAATAACAGCTCTTAATCTACTGCTTAAAATTTACTTAATTTAAAAGCAGTACATTAGTAGGGCAAATGATTTAAATAAAGTTTAAGTATGAATGGATTGGCAAACTATCCTCAGTAAATGTAGAAATATTAAAACAGAATTTGAAAAATCATATAAATGTCTCAGTATAGACAGACCAATAAAACATTTTAAAATTCTTTTAGATTGCTTAGAAAAAACCAGAGTGATCCTAAATACTAATTATGCGCGACTAACATCTACACACAAGACTGCATGCAGTAAACGCATTTCTTATGATATTAGGAACAAAATACTAAAACTAGCAGCTCAAAACAACATACAAATTGAATTGCCAGAAACAATACATGAACAAACTGATATAAAAATAAATTTTCCCCCTAAAGATGATGAAAACTGTTACGAAATGAGCCAAACAGTCGTAGAATTTCTCAGTACAGCTTCGAAGTTAATTACAGACTTCGATGGCAATTCTGAAAACTTGCGTTCCTTTATAGACTCACTATCACTGGTGAAATTTATTAAAGGTTCACATGCAACAACTGCAGTTTCATTAATTAAAACAAAACTCAAAGGAAACGCAAGAAATCTAATAAACACTGAGTCAACCATCTCAGAAATTATAAATAAGTTACAAAATATAGTAAAGGGTGAATTGGTAGAAGTAATAACGGCAAAAATACAAAATTTCAAACAGAATAATAAGACTGCAAATACATATTGTGCAGAAATTGAGAATCTTGCAAAATCCCTCGAAAATGCTTACATTACAGACGGGATACCATGTGAATTAGCAACTAAATACTCCACACAAGTGGCAGTAAAAGCTATCACCAAAAACTGCACCATCGATAAAGTAAAACTTATGATGGAAGCAGGACATTTCAATGCCATGAATGATGCCATTAGTAAATTTGTAAACAGTTGCACAGAAGCAACTGAACAACAAAATTCTATACTATACTACAAGCAACGTCAAAACACTCGGAATAATAACTTCCGAGGTAATTACACAAGATTCCGTGGAAGAAGCAACTTGCCAAGAAATAATAGCAACACTAACTACAGTCAGAGACAAAACAATAACAGTAGAAACAGACGTCACGTCAGAGCAACAGAATCAAACGAAATTGATTCGGAAAACCTAAATGTTCCCCTAAGAGAAATCCAATAAATAAACATGTCTACAATTTAAATCTCAACTTATGTTTCTGCGTTCAATTACAAATAAACAAAACTAAAACACCAATAACACTACTAATGGAGCAGACACCTCAGTAATAAAAATTTCACATTTGCATCCAAATGAAATAAATACTAACAAGATAACAGCATTAACAGGAATAGGACACGGTGAAATACATTCCGTTGGAAGCATATTTTTTGATCTAAAGCACAAAAATTTTCTTATACCACATAATTTTCAAGTAGTAGAAAATGATTTTCCAATACCATGCGGCGGAATTATCGGCATGGACTTTATTAAAATATATAATTGCATTCTAGATTTCAATAATGACTGTGATTACCCTACGCCCTTTCAATATCACAAAACCAATAGAAATACTAATCACAAATAATGGTGATGAAATAATCTTACTTCCAAGATCCGAAGTCATACGTCAAGTAAAATGAATTACTAGCAAACACATTAGTAACAACAAACAAAGCTTTCATTCTTATACTATATTAGCAAAATTAAACAAAGCGAAATCAAAACCGAAAACATCTCAAATTATGATATAGTTAAAAACAATTATAAAACAAAAATAAATAGAAACAAAGAAGTTCTACAACTTTTAAAAGGAAATTTTCCACCACAATTCAATAATACTTTAACAACATTATGCCCTTCATATTGCGATATTTTTGGTTTAGAAACAGAAGCAATAACTACTAACAATTTCTATGAACAAAAGTTGAAAATAAAAGATACACAACCGGTATACATTAAAAATTACAGAATTCCACACGCACACAAAGAAGAAATTGATAAACAAATAAAAAAGTTAATAGACAACAAAATAGTCGAACCTTCACACTCCGAATACAATAGTCCAATCCTATTAGTACCCAACAAGTCATTACAAAATTCAGAAAATAAAAGATTGAGACTTGTAATAAATTATAGGCAAATTAATAAGAAACTAGTGGCTGACAAATTTCCATTACCTAGAATTGACGATATTCTAGATCAACTCGGTAGAGCGAAGTATTTTTCTTGTTTAGACATTATGTCAGGATTTCACCAAATTAGTTTGGAGAAAAGTTCACCAATAATGGTTCATACAGATTTACAATAGCTCAAAATTCATTCCAAAGAATGATGACACTTGCTTTTAGTGGTTTAAGACTAGATCAAGCATTTCTTTATATGGATGACCTAGTTGTCTTGGGATGCTCAGAAAAACATATGATCTCAAATCTGAAAGACGTTTTCGATTTATGTCGCAAATACAATCTAAAACTTCATCCTGAAAAATTTTTATTTTTTATGAAAGAAGTAACATATCTTGGTCATGAATGTACAGACAAAGGAATATTGAATAATTGAAAATTATCCAACACCACAAGATGCTGATAGTGCAGAAGACTTGTAGCTTTTTGCAACTATTACAGGAGATTTATTAAAAACTTTTATGAATATTCAAGACATTTAACAAAACTAACCAGGAAAAATGTTCCATTCGAATGGACAAAAGATTGTGAATTTACATTTAAATACCATAAGAAAGCGTTAATAAGCCCCACATTACTACAATACCCCGATTTTAATAAATAATTTTGCATAACCACAGATGCAAGTAAATACTCTTGTGGAACAGTTTTAACACAAGAACACGAAGGTAAACATTTACCAATAGCGTATATTTTAAAAACACTTACTAAAGGTGAAAGTAATAAATCAACAATTGGGCAATAATTAACCGTCATACATTGGGCTATAAAACACTTCCGACCATACATATATGGAAAACATTTTCTTGTCCGAACTGACCACAGACCACTATCTTATTTATTTTTAATGAAAAATCCAAGCTCCAAGTTAACAAGAATGAGACTTGATCTCGAAGAATATAATTTTTACAGTTGAGTACCTTAGGGTAAAAAATAATTATGTTGCAGACGCTTTATCACGAATAACCATAAATGACCTAAAAGACATGAATATTAAAATTTGTTCTATATTAAGAGCCACGACCAGATCAATGACCAATAAGAAGGAAAAAGAATTAAATAGTAATTCACATACCAAACAGCATAATGTTAATAAAAATAATAATGATTATAAGCCCAGTATATATGTACCATTAAATAACACTGATGTCAGATAATATAATAAACTAAAGATTTCCCCCGGAAGATGTTATATCAAACCAGGAACTTTGACTTAGGACAATTTTTCTCTAGGCTCGAATATGTGGCCGGTAAACATAATATTAATAAATTACAAGTGGCACCTAGTGAGAAAATTTTCGAATTTATCTCTATTAATGAATTTAAAGTTATGGGCAATAAAATATTGAATAAAATTAAAGTAGCGCTACTAAATGAGGTGACCCAAATTGATAGTAAGAATGCCAAGGCAATTCTCGAACTTATGCTGAAATATCACGAAGATCCCATAGAAGGAGGACATTGCGGAATATATAGAACAATAGAAAAAATTAAGAGATATTATTATTGGAAAAATGTGTCAAAAGACATATCTAAATACGTAAAATCATGTCATAATTGCCAATCTTCCAAAACAACAAAACACATAAAAAGTCCAATGATTATCTATTACTATTGGTCCGTTTCCAAAATCATTGAAAGAAAACGAATATGCAATCACACTAATATGTGATTTAACTGAGTATTTGGTAACAATACCGATTAGAGACAAAAGTGCCAAAACAAATGCTAAAGCAATTTTTGAAAATTTCAATCTCACCTATGGTCCGATGAAGACGTTCATTTCGGACATGGGAACAGGGTATAAGAATTCTATTTTAACAGAAATTTGTAACTTGACGAAAATTGAAAAACTAAACTCAACAGCTTACCACCATCAAACATTAGGAACAATAGAAAGAAGCCATAGATCCTTTAACGAATACGTGCGCTCTTACATTTCAGTAGACAAAACTGACTGGGACGAATGGTTAAAATACTTTACATATTGCTTTAATACAACACCTTCAACAGTTCATAATTACTGTCCCTATGAATTAGTTTTTTCAAAACTTCCTAATAAATTTCATCAATTCACTGAAGTGGATAGAATTTCTCCTTTATATTATATAGATGACTACGCCAAAGAGGCATAATTTAGGTTAGAAATAGCATATAAGAGGGCCCAACAATTACTAGATACGAATAAAATTAAGCAAAAAGAAAATTACGATAAGAATGTTAAGGATTACAATTTAAATATGCAGATTTAGTTTTACTGAAGAATGAAGCAGGGCATAAGGTGGAGCCAAACTATAAAGGTCCATACTAAATTAAAAACATAGATATAAGAAATAATGTAACAATAGTAGATAAGAAAACCAATAAAGAACAAATAGTTCACAAAAATAGAATTAATTACCAAATTACCAAAGTGCGTTTATATAGTATAGAGATACATACATACATAAGCACAGAGATATGTGGGTACATAGGTACTAATTTTGTGAAAAAATTCATAATTATACCCTTTACCAAAAAATGGTAAAAGGGTATATATAGGTTTGTCATTCCGTTTGTAATTTCTACAATATTAATAAGCGACACATAAAGTATATATATTCTGGATCCTTATGCATAGGGAAGGCGAACAAGCGATGTCCGTCTGTCTGTACGTGAAATCGGTTTTCCCAAGCTCCCAGAAGAGCTAGCGACTTCGTTCTTGGACTGCTGTGTCAGAAATTTTCCGAAAAATTTTGCTATTGAAATTCAGCAAAATCGAGCGGACGGTTTCAGAGCTGGAAAACTCAAATTCAATTTACCCATAGAAAATAACTACCGAAAACAAGTTTTCATTACTTTTTTAATAAATTAACTTATTTTATACTTCGGTATGAATAAAATTGGTATTTATAATTAAAAAAAAAATTTTTAAATTTAATAAAATAAAAAAACGTTTCCAGGGTTGGAAAACTTTAACTTTTTTTCTAATAATTAAACATATTTCAGGTTGTTGGAAGAAGGCTATTTTCTCAGGAAAGGTAAAAGCTACGGGTCTGAAATTTGGACAGTGTATGTAGAACTTTGGTCGCTACAACAACAAATATATAAAATCTAAAAATTAAAGGGTGTTCCAAAATGAGTGACGAAAACTTTTAAAATCCCATGTAATATACATACAATTGTATTATGTATGTACATATGCATATTGACACTTGAAATTTGTAAAATTAGTGAATTTTTATATATGCTACAACAATTAACACTAAAATTAAAAAAATTTTAAATTAAAGGGTGGTCCATCAGTTAATGCAATTTTGACTATGTAATTTTGACAAATTGCTATATCTTGGAAACTGTAAGAGTTAAACTCTTGAAATTTTCAAAAGCGATTAAACTAAAAAATCCGAAAATTATAAAATCGCCAAAAATTTAAAAAAAAATAGCCAAAATGAAAAAAAAAACGCTAAAATTAAAAAAAACGCCAAAAACCGAAAAAAATCGCCAAAACGAGAAAAACGTGTCAAAACTAAAAATAAATTTCCACAATGACAAAAAAACGGTTATATGAACAAAAATCACCAAAAATTAAAAAAAAATCGCTTAAATGAAAAAAAATCGCTAAAATAAAAATAAATCGCCAAAACGAAAATAAATCGCCAAAATTAAAAAAAAAACGCCAAACACTAAAAAAATCGCCAAAACAAAAAAAATTGCCTATATGAAAAAAAATCGCCAAAAATTAAAAAAATCGCTTATAGGAAAAAAAATCGTCAAAATAAAAAAAATCGCCAAAACGAAAAAAAATCGCCAAAATTAAAAAAAACCCCAAAAACCGAAAAAAATCGCCAAAACGAGAAAAAACTGTCAAAACGAAAAAAAATTCCCACAATGACAAAAATCCGCAAAAATCGCCAAAAAAAATGCTTATATAAACAAAAATCGCAAAAATGAAAAAAATCGCCTAAATGAAAAAAAATCGCCAAAATCAAAAAAATCGACAAAACGAAAATAGGTCGCCAAAATTAAAAAAAAACGCCAAAAACCGAAAAAAATCACCAAAACAAAAAAAAATTGCCTACATGAAAAAAAAATCGCCAAAAACTAAAAAAATCGCTTATATGAAAAAAAAAATCGGCAAAATCAAAAAAATCGCCAAAACGAAAATAAAACGCCAAATTAAAAAAAACGTCAAAAACCGAAAAAAATCGCCAAAACGTGAAAAAAATTTCAAAACAAAAAAAATTCCCACAATGACAAAAATCCGCACAAATCGCCGAAACAAAAAAAATGCTTATGTTAACAAAAATCTCCAAAAATTTAAAAAATCGCCTAAATGAAAAAAATCGCCAAAATCAAAAAAATCGCCAAAACGAAAATAAATCGCCAAAATTAAAAAAAAAAACGCCAAAAACCGAAAAAAAATCGCCAAAACAAAAAAAATTGCCTATATGAAAAAAATCGCCAAAATTAAAAAAAAAACGCCAAACACTGAAAAAAATCGCCAAAACAAAAATTGCCTTAATGAAAAAAATCACCAAATTAAAAAAACGTCAAAAACCGAAAAAAAATCGCCAAAACGAGAAAAAAGTGTCAAAACTAAATAAGTTGCCAAAAAGAAATAAAAACGCCAAAACCCGAAAAAATCGCCAAAACGAGAAAAAAGTGTCAAAACTAAAAAAATTGCCACAAAAAAATAAAAAAAATAAAATATATAAAAAATAAAAAATCGCCTAAATGAAAAAAAATCGTCAAAATCAAAAAAATCGCCAGAACGAAAAAATCGCCAAAATTAAAAAAACGCCAAAACCGAAAAAATCGCAAAAAAGCACCAAATTAAACATAATGCCTAAAACCTAAAAATTGCACAAAAAGTATGAATTTTTTCACAAAATTAATATGTACCTACATATCTCTGTGCTTATGTATGTATCTCTATACTACATAAACGCACTTTGGTAAAGGGTATATAAGATTCGGCACAGCCGAATATAGCACTCTTACTTGTTTTTTCTCTACCCAGCTAAAAAAATTATATATGGTCCATATATTTTTAATATATGAATTTATATAACTATATATGAATATGTATGAATTCATGTATGGAAATATATGGGATTATATATGGCAAAACTATTATATATGAACTAATATATGGACTAATATATGAAATGTATTATAACATATGAGCTCATATATGAAAATTTAATTATGAAGCTCTTCATATGATATATCACATAAGATCGTTTTTGCAATCACAAAAGCTTGGAATTTTATCACTGCTAAATTGGAAATCCATTAGAAAATACATACGGAATGCAAAGATTATACGCGTTCAACTTTTAAAAAAGAAAAAATTTTTGTTAAAAAAACCATTCTTGTATGATTTTATACATTGTGGACCCATTTAATATATCAAATAATCAAAAGGATAATCCAGTCATTAATTTTATAGAAAATAACAAAATTCTCTAGATAAGAAACAAAGTTCATATTACCGTGTTGAAAACTATTGTTAGAGGGATTATGTTTTCTTTTATAATTAATTGCATTAGTTTTTAATCTGATTTCTTAAGCTAAATGTTATGTACGAATATGATTTATGCGTTTTTTAAATAATTGATTCACAGCAGTGCGCTTTTGTGAATCAAGAGTGTATGAATATTAACTTTGCATACTGTGGAGGGAATTTACACATACATGTATGAAAATGTATGAATATATATAACCATATATGCCCATATACCCTCATTTTTCGGATCCGAACCATATATGGGATATCATATATGCTCCATACATATTTTTTTAGCTGGGTAGTGCAATTTTTAGGTTTTTGGCATTATGTTTAATTTGGTGCTTTTTAAATTTTGGCGATTTATTTTATTTTGCTGACTTTTTTTAGTTTTGGCGATTTTTTTTTCATATAGTCAATTTTTTTGGTTTTGACGATTTTTTCGTTCTGGCGATTTTTTTGATTTTGAGGACTTTTTTCATTAAGGCGATTTTTTTTATTATATATTTTATTTTTTTGTGGCAATTTTTTATTTTTGATGCTTTTTTTCTCGTTTTGGCGTTTTTTTTCGGTTTTTAACGTTTTTTTAATTTTGGCGACTTTTTTTCCTTCTGGCAGTGTTTTTGATTTTGAAAATTTTTTTTATTAAGGCGATTTTTTTTCATATAGGGAATTTTTTTTTGTTTTGGCGATTTTTTCGGTTTATGGCGTTTTTATTTCTCTTTGGCAATTTTTTAAGTTTGTCACTTTTTTCTCGTTTTGGCGATTTTTTTCGGTTTTTGGCGTTTTTTTTTTAATTTTGGCGATTTTTTTTTTCATTTTGGCGGATTTTTTTGATTTTGACTTTTTTTTCATTTAAGCGATTTTTTTGATTTTTGGCGATTTTTTTTCATATAGGCAATTTTTTTTGTTTGACAATTTTTTTCGGTTTTTCACGTTTTTTTTAATTTTGGCGATTTTTTTTCGTTTTGGCGATTTTTTTGATTTTGGCGATTTTGTTTCATTTAGGCGATTTTTTTAATTTTTGGCGATTTTTGTTCATTTAAGCATTTACTTTTGTTTTGGCGAATTTTGCGGATTTTTGTCATTGTGGGAATTTTTTTTGTTTTGAACTTTTTTCTCGTTATGGCGATTTTTTTCGGTTTTTGGGGTTTGTTTAAATTTGGCGATTTTTTTTCGTTTTGACGATTTTTTTGATTTTGCTGATTTTTTTTTCATATAAGCGATTTTTTTAATTTTGGCGATTTATTTTCGTTTTGGCGATTTTTTTTTAATTTTTGTTCTTATAAGCATTTTTTTGTTATGGCGATTTTTGCGGTTTTTGGCGTTTTTTTTTGTCATTGCGGAAATTTATTTTTAGTTTTGACACGTTTTGGCGATTTTTTTCGGTTTTTCGCGTTTCTTTCTTTTATTTTTGGCGTTTTTTTTCATTTAGGCGATTTTTTAAAATTTTTGGCGATTTTATAATTTTCGGATTCTTTAGTTTGACCGTTTTTGAAAATTTCAAGAGTTTAACTCTTACAGTTTCCAAGATATAGCAATTTGTCAAAATTACATAGTCAAAATTTCATTAACTGATGGACCACCTTTTAATTTAAATTGTTTTAATTTTAGTGTTAATTGTTGTAGCCTATATAAAAATACACTAATTTTACAAATTTCAAGTGTCAATATGCATATGTACATACATAATACAATTGTATGTATATTACATGGGATTTTAAAAGTTTTCGTCACTCATTTTGGAACACCCTTTAATTTTTAGCTTTTATATATTTGTTGCTGTAGCGACCAAAGTTCTACATGCACTGTCCAAATTTCAGACCCGTAGCTTTTACCGTTCCTGAGAAAATAGCCTTCTTCCTAAAACATGAAATATGTTTAATTATTAGGAAAAAAGTTAAATAGCCTGTTTGTAGAACGCGACAAGGGCGAATCACGACGAGCCATTTCATGGACGACTACGTAATGAAAAGCATTTGTATAACGCGACTCGACTTTGTCGTGGATCTTACGTTAACTCGCCCTTATGTCACATATGTACTAAATCGTACTGTTGCCAACATGATAAAAAATAATGTTTGCTTATATATTTTCCAAATAATACCAAATTTTATTTTTTATTTATGTACAAAAGAGGAAAAAGTTTTATTCAAATAAATTAAAGACCTGCACAAGAACTTTTAAGACATGAAGGATTTTCAAATCTTTTATACCACAACGAAATGTTCTAAAACAAACGCTAAGCAACACTGCTGGCAATACATTTGTTTAACTTATTGCAGGTATAGGAGTAAAGAAGAAAATAGTTCGTGAGTAAAAAATTTGCGATGTGTGTGATTCTTTCTACGCATGAGCGGGTATACAAACGTCATGCATGTACATACCTACATAACTTGTGTATATGCTTTCTTATTTTTCTGCGCACATACAAACGTACACCTGCATTTACATGAGTTGTGTGCGCTTGCTTAAAAAACCTCCCTTTAACACATAATAGCTTACCATTTACATTTTACACACACACCGAAACTACAATATGCAAAATAACAAGCATACACGTATCAACAGTACTTCTTTTGATTGTTTGTTATAAACAAGAAGTCTTGGCGACATCGCTTGTTAATAGTCATATACACGTATACAAATACATCCATCGTGTTTCGTTTATAGCACGAGATCATTTATTATTAGCTTAGTATAATACATGCCACGAGAATACATTTAAGGAACATGACGTCATGATGCAGTTCTCTAATATACATACATCAGCTACGTCCAAACACACATACACTGACTAATATTTTCATTTGAGGTAAACAGCTTTCAAAGCTCTTAAATTTGTTCTTGGTTTTTTGCAAAGTAAGAGCAATCATTGTATTCTGTTGTTGTTGTGAATGTCGTACTCTCGTCGGTGTGAAAGCACAAGAAGCTCTCCATAAAAGTTTGCACAGGATTTGTTTTAAAGGCCTGCACGGGAGCAGGTGGAAGATGCATGGGTGCATAAAACGTTGAACACACTATGCTCTGAGGTCTAAAATTTTCATATTAATGTCTTACAACCTTTCCAAGGTAAAGAGAATTCATTATATTATTAAACCTTGTGTTTATCACCATCAATATGCTTTTCATCACAAGAGCTCTTTTGTGTCTGGGTTCAGATTTGTTACGGGAATACATTCCAAAATTTTCTGTACGTCTCATTGAAAACCCATGTCAATCATACGATCAGCTTTATCTGGTACTATATACATATGTATTCCAAAACATCTATAAGCAATCAAAACAAGCGCACTCTTAACTTGAAAGTTTACTTACCTTTTTTTGTTTGAAATTCCAATTTTTTTATATTTTTATTAATTAACTTCAAAAACAAACACATTTTCAATATTTTGTTTATTTATTTTGAACACGACTAGAATTTTTTAATCGCCCGTCTTGACATTTATGGTGAGCCCAATCGTGTTGTACAAACCCAAATAATCTGACATAAGTTACGTTTTTTAAAAAAAATCGTCAACACTCGTGTTCTAAAACCCCAAAAAATAAATAATGCTAACATGTTAGCGCTTTTTATTGACGAGTCGTGTTCTACAAACAGGCTAAAAGTTTTCCAACCCTGAAAACGTATTTATATTTTGTTAAATTTAAAAAAAATTTTTTTTAATTATCAATACCAATTTTATTCATACCGAAGTATAAAATAAGTTAATTTAATAAAAAAGTAATAAGAACTTGTTTTCGATAGTTATTTTCTATGGGAAAATAGAGTTTGAGCTTTCCAGCTCTGAAACCGTTTGCCCGATTTTGCTGATTTTCAATACCAAAATTTTTCTGAAAATTTTTGACACACCAGCCCAAGCACAAAGTCTCTAGCTATTCTGGGAGCTTAGGAAACCCGATTTCACGTACAGACAGACGGACATCGCTTGCTCGTCTTCCCTATGCATAAGGATCCAGAATATATATACTTTATGTGTCGCTTATTAATATTGTAGAAATTACAAACGGAATGACCTATATAAACCTATATATACCCTTTTACCATTTTTTGGTAAAGGGTATAAAAAAGCTGTATTGAATTTTCAGTTTAAATAGTTTGAAAAAAATGTAAGTACTTCAACAACTAGAAACTAGTATTTCTGGCAACACCAATTAAAACATATTTCAAATATCGAATGTTTTGCAAGTCATGTGTATGTTGATAGATATGCGTAGATATCCAGGATGTAACGAAGAATGCGCATCGATACATAGAAGTATGAAATAAAGTGCTCAGGGGTATACGCAAGTATGGGAATGAATGGATATCAATACGCACTAGCATAAAAAATGTTCGATATGTGCTGGAGTATCCAAAAATATTTGTATTGATTGGCTTTCTCTGGTACATATCTCTATACTACATATACACACTTTAGTAAGATTCGGCACAATCGAATATATCAGTCTTACTTGTTTTCGTTAATATTACCTACAAATTTTTGTCTAGTGTACGTTTCAAAAGACAACTTCTCATTACAAGACATCCTTGAGTTTTTCTCTGTCAGTATTAAGAATAAACAAAATAAACTTTTTAAGGCACGCCACTGTCTAAAGTTTTGGACTTTGATTAAGTTTGAGAACACTTATATTGGCCAATAATTAATTTCTGGCTATTATCAAAACCAATTAAAAAGTCGAATACTAGAAAATACGTGCACCATCACCAAGTACTCAGTATTAAGAATAAACAAAATAAACTTTTTAAGGCACGCCTCTGTCTAAAGTTTTGGACTTTGATTAAGTTTGAGAACACTTATATTGGGCAATAATTAATTTCTGGCTATTATCAAAACCAATTAAAAAGTCGAATACTAGAAAATACGTGCACCATCACCAAGTACTCAGTAACATAAATTTTTAACGATAATAAAACTAAAATAATTCAACTATGCATAAGATGATGTACCTAACAACCTTAGGTATAAGAAAAACTGGCATAAAGTTAGCATAAATTATGGAATTAGACTGAGTGTGTTAGCGAGTTCCTCCATACGAGTATGATTTGACATTAAACATCGGAGCAAAATCTCTTAACCCACCATTAAATCTTATCGTAGTTTTCAATGTGAAATTGTATGGCAAAACTCGTTAAAATTATGTTAAATTTTGCCCCTCATAATAGCTTCATTAAATTTTTTCTTCCCATATATATGGCTGTATGTGTGTTGTTTGGGCAATCTTTGTTTTTTTTAATTTTACATGAAGTATTCCTTTCAAAACAGTATTAAGTTGTTAAACAACTGCCTATACCAGTTTTATAAATGGGAACAACTGTAAACGTAACAAAAAATAACAAAACGATAAAAGGAAACTATTTTTATTTATATCTAAGGTTGAAAGCTTTTGTATTTAACATTTCTGCTTTTACCATTTTCATCTCTCAACACAATGAGTTCATCAGTTTCAAACTTTTACAAAACACTATTTCACACTCAGAGACTTTTCTACAAAAAATAACTAGTAAAATAAATAGAAAACAGAAACAATAATATCTGTAGCATAATGCCCAACGAATGCTTTATTTGCTTGAAATTTAAATTTAATTTTCCATCAGATTCGTCTGAAATTCGCTCGGTGTATTATCATTTTTTTATGGTAGTTCTTGCTTTTCTTCCTTCGTTTCCCTTTTCAATTTCCACCATACGGCGCCAGCCAAGCAACATTTGACTATAACCCTGGGCACTTTTGCAATTAAGGCAACATTTTTTTGGTATTTGAAATACATAAAAAATATAGAATATAAAATTAAAATTCAACAAACAAACAAAACTTTTACTATGTAGGAAATGGATGAAACAACAAACATTTCGGGGGAACTTTTACATTAACATATATTCTGTTATCTCGTGGGTGTTGTTTGATATAGAAAACTTTTCTGTAATTAAACACAAATTGCATTTTAATTAGATGCCAAAAAAGGGATATAAATTTCAACGTTCGTAACAAATACCCTTGCAATGTTTTTGATTTGGTTATTGTTAAAGGTAAGTTAATTATATTTTGAATTTGTTTATTTATTTAGGAGTACCAACATTTCCATTGACAAACATTTTACACTAAACATTTAATTGATGAAATGCGTATGAAGTATTAAATTTGTAGTACAATATAAATTTATTTTCAATATGTATGTTATAAAATTGTGATGGCACGTTTTGCACCATTAGTTAAGGTAACAATTAAAAAATCGGCCTTTATTTAACATTTATGACTGTAGCCCATAAAAAAATTTTCCATTAGCGGGAAATCTAACGTTTTCTTAACATCTTAAATTGTACAAAGTCCAAAGCATATCTACTATAATATTCCAGAAAAAATTTTGCTTACTTGAATGCAGTATTCAGTATTATGTACTTACAATTTGACCACAGAATATATAGAAGTGAATAAAGTGACAGGTAAAAAAACTTCAATTAGGTTTTTTAAAATTCATGGAAAAGAGAGAAAAATATAGTGTATTTGATACTGTAGTGTATTACTTCTTATCAATTAACACAGCTTATAAAAAGCATCGTAATTTTGTGGCACTAGCAAGAAGAGTCAAAACAAAAACGCCGAAAAAATGTGTGGGAAAACGAGACAAACAGAAAAATACCCTTAACTTCCGTCTCGTGACATCTCTGCTTACTTTGTGATTTGACTGAGTAAAAGCAGAATAAGCCGAACGTCCCCGTCCCCTAACGAAACAGCTGTTTGTTTTTGTTGACTAAAAACAATGCAAATGCTTACTGAAATTTAACGTAACGTTGACCTTACGTCTCGATCTGTATAAAATAGAATTTCATAACGTTTTTAAGTGACGTACGTTAGGAAAAACATATTAAAAACCCTCGCAAGGACATTACAATTTTTCATGATTTAGTGAGTATATGAAAACCGTATATTTCAAGTCAATAAACCTATCTGCATATGATCTACAGCCGCAATGAATGAACTAATAGGTGTTACCTTCTTTAGGAAACAGGTAGTGATAGTGAAGACATGTGGTGAAGGAAGGGATAGAGGAAAGCTAAATTCTTTTAATACTTTACTCTTTGAACTTTATTTTATAATACAGTGTTGCAGCAACTCTAGGGTCAAAAGAGGTATATTAAAATTTTTGAATCTAGTAGCCATTTAGTAGCCATTTTATTGGTTATTTAACTTCGCCTATGACTCTGTTGCATTGAAATTAGGATGGAGTAGGTATTTATAAGCTAAATGATTTATAGTAAATACAAGCATAAACTCAAAAAAGTTTTACATTAACTGAATGTAAGTTATTTCAGAAGTTTTCGGTGAAGTTTAAATTAAAGGAAAATTTAGTTATTTTAACAAGCCGTGTCTATTTAATTTTTTTTTGTATGTTGTTTAATAAACAAACAACAAAATAATAATGATTTTCTGTTCAGTCGAAATAATCAATTATTTAGAATACATAAGGGTGTCTCAGAAAGAGTCCACTTTTTAAAATTGGAATATTTTTTCATGGAAGTGGCAACTCTGAAATTTGACAGCTGTCACCTCTGTTCATTCCGATTATTAGAAATGGAGCGCTTTTCGAAAGAACAACGCGTTATAATTGTGAAAATGAGGCCGAAATTGCAGTGACTGTGAACGGCATTCGTTACAGGATTATGATAACGAACTTCTTGTGGCCTCCATTGGTCGGCATGAATCTGGACAACTTGTGATTTTAGTAGAACGGCGAAACCTGCACACCGCGCATGAAACAATCGACTTATTGCAGCAACGATTTCCAGAATACATTATCTCACGAAATTCTGATGTCAACTGGCCACCAAGATCGCCCGATTTAACTACGTGCAATTTTTTTTGGAGTTTTGTGAAATCTCGGGTTTATGCAAATAAACCTGAAACTCCTGATTCCTGAGCTCAAAGCGGAAATCCAACGAGTCATCACCGTGGGGTACGTTTGCCGGATATTTTATTCCAAACTTAATCGGAACATGTCTTCTTTACAATAAAATAAAAATATCACCACTCTGTCATAAAATACTTGTTTTTATTTTAAAATGAAAAAGTGCACTCTTACTGAGACACCCTGAAAGGTAAAGTATAATTTTCTCTTGTTATAATGCTTTATATTGCTTGGGTGTTGATTAAGCCTATCGACAATGTTCTGAAAGCCATTGTCATTTGAAATTAAGATCGGCTAAAATATCTCAAGGATATGAAAACTTAAAACTAAATTAAAACTGCAATAGTTGTTTTTTTTGCTGAAATCTGTCGGCTTCAAAACGAAATGGTTTTCATAACCTGGCCGTTTGAGAAATGTAAATTCATTAGCCAATTTTATTTAAGTTTTATAAGTTACCCAACGATGTTAAAAGATGTTGTTATTTGGATATTTTATAATGTTAAAATGAAAAAAATTTTCATGTTTTATTGCTGTTTTCAATACAAAAAGTACTTTGAAGACTAATTACAGCCCTGCCGATTTTTAATTAATATCGCACTTTTCTATCTTTGTAATGATAGCAAGTTTTTGGAAATTATCAGCATTTTCGAAAATTTTTTTTTGATATTCCTTAAAATTTTTTTAAAGTAATTTCAGGGCTTGTTTGCAATTTATCGCGAGTTTACTCTAATTTCGCAATTAAAGTGTTGGTTGTTTACGCAAATGTTTCCACGTTTTGGCATTACTTGCGAATTTTCGCAATTTTTGAACATGAGATTATTTTTGATTTTTAAAATTCTTGAGTTTGTTCGTTAACAGTTTTTGTTTTTTTTTGGAAATTTTTAATTTTTTTGTATCTTAAGATAGCATTTCAAAAATGTGTAGTTTTTATGGATTTTTCAATATATTTTTGGATTTTCGTAGGAAAAAACTTTCATGGGCCGAAGTGGATCCACCAGATTTGTATACAGTAATAATTCCAAATGCTTAGCAAAAAAAAATTGTTACTCCCTATTGCGATGCGAAAGACAAATGCTACGGAATCAAACGATTGGTACTCTCTAATGCGTTTGCGCATTTGTTTTTCGCATCTATTATTTTTTTTCATTTCCAAGCCTGGTATCACCGCACTCTGTATTGCAAAATTGTCTGTTGAAATCGTTCCGTGATCGCCAATAGCTTGCGATAGCTAAACAGCAAATGCAAAGGTAGAAAACCATGTGAGTACGTTAAAAATATTTATATTTGAATTTGGAATTGATATTTTTTGAGTAGAAGCAAAAAAAATTTATTTCATTTTGTAATAACATACACACAATCAAAATATTCTGTAGGTAAATTCAAATGAAAAAATCATTTAAAACAATAGTATTTTCCGTGAAAAAACGGATTACTAACATTCCACTTGAATTAAACGTTTTTTGAATATTAATTTTTTAACATACAACTTCAGTAAAAATAAAAGTTTTTTCTTTTATTTTAAACTACAAAAACATGCTACATATCATTTAAAACTACTGTTTTTTCATTTTTTAACAACCTGAAAACAACATACCAAAACAGTAAAAACTACTGTATTTTTCAATTATTTTAGCTTACACAAATTTACTGCCCAAAACTGTAAAAACAACTGCGTTTTCACTTATTTTTACTAACAAAAAATAACCTAGCGAATCAATTGAAACAACTGTTTTCTTTATTTAGTTTTACTAGTTTAGTTGCTAAAAACTGTCTTTTATAAATAATTTTTATGGTTTATATATTGCTTAACCATTTAAGGTGTGTTCTATTTGCAATAACAAATTCCCAATGAATTTACCTTATCTGCCAAGCTCTCGTATACGGTTAAAGCTTCCAAACATTTAAACGGGTTATGTGTTATTTTTCTTCTGCAAGAAGAAAGCATTAAAATATTAAAAATATACATTGACATATAATATAAAAAGGTGTATTAATTCTCGAAATTTAAGATTTCAAAATTAGATAAATATGGTCAAAAATTATTCAATGCAGTTCTTAACATGTCTTGTTCATGCCCCACACGAATTTACCTTGGAACCTATGATATTTGTAAACAAAAAGCAAAAACTTAAAACCCTAACGCTACACAGAAAGAACCTAACGCTAACAGAAAGTTTGGTTAGAAATCTGTTGGAGCAACAAATATTTATTTTTGTATTCCAATGTTCCATATTTCGTATCAATTATCAATCAAATGTACCATTTTTTCATATTTATAAACAAAATACTAAAATTACAATACAAACAGAAGTCTCAGAATATTTAATTAGTAATAACAATTGATTCCGTTGATTTCTAATAACAATTTAAGAGTATTGGTAGACATAACTTAATTAAATATAAGTTAGAAAGTAACGTGGCTGAATATTGGCTTTTGATATTAAAAAAACTATTCTTGTAAACAATATTTAATTTGAAAAAAAAATTCGGTTATTGTAACTAACCACCGTACCAAAATTGTATTGTAATTTAAAAGAAAAGAAACTGAAATACTTTATTGATATTCCCAACCAAATAAAATGTTAACCGAAACAATTTTTTATTCTGAATACATACATATGTATGTGGAAAAATTTGTGAAATGTAATAAACAAAAAATAAAAATTAAATAGATATGTCATAGTATAAAAAAAATATCTTTTGACAAATAATTACACAAAATCCTGATACAAAAAAGGTAACGACATTATTACATATGTATGTTAATCGAAAAATATTGTGTTATAAGTGCTATTATTCTGAAGTGAAATTATTTGTGCAAATAAGTTGTGGTTTCTTGATAAGAAAATGTATCTGTGTAATAAAGCCGAATAACGGCAAGGTATGTACATATATGACATTGCACCACGTGGATAAAGAATTTGAACATTTTACTTCAGATTATAAGCAAAAAATTAAGAATAATTTGCGATAAATATAATAATGTACTTACCTTTTATTCTGCATATATTGCTTTTATGTACATACATATAGACATATGTACGTATGTATGTATGCATGCATGTATGTACATTAGGGGTGCCGTTATTTATTTTTTTTATTTCTTCTACTCTCCTCACCCACCCAAAACCGTTCAGTTTTATGTAAGAAAAAGTACAAACAAATTTCATACCGATAAGTTGCGTTTTAGGGGGTGCGTCCGGCCCTCAAAATTGGCCCTGAAGGCCATATACTCAATGTAATTTTTTTTTGGTTTAGTTTTAACTTGACTATATGTGTAAGTATAAAATAATTTAATATATATAAGCTCTTATTGGAAATGCTTAAAATAAAAAATTTCCATATAAATATAGTTATGTTACATAAAATTTTTGGTATTTTGTTGGTTATTTTCCTCATTATTTTCTAATAATATATTTTTTAATAATACATTATTTAATTTTAGCAAAAAACTTTTTTTTAAACTAATGTTGTTGATTCAAAGCGCTGAAGTATTGCCATATGTCATATTCTTGTAAAATAGTTTTTTTTAAAGATAGTCACATGCAAAAAATTACATTGAAAAATGGGCTTGAAGGACAACCTTGAGGGCCGGACGCACCCCCTAAAATGCAACTTATAGGTATGAAATTTTTTTGTATTTTTTTAACATAAAACTGACCCGATTTGAGCGTTGAGAGTAGAAGAAATCAAAAAAGAAAAAGTCTCTGTACAATTAACGGCCACTCTAATGTACACATGTCCTAGTGATGTAACGAATGTCAATTTTTGATATTCGGGAATACGAATACGAAAACGAATATTTCCAATGATATTCGCGAATACGAATATTTGAAACGATATTCCCGAATACGAATACGAATACGAATATTATATACAATATGAAATATTAAGAAATTGTTAGGAAAAAGGACTTCACACTCTAGGTGGCGTACTTTAAAGTTAATAAAAAGTAACCAAAATTTTAATGATCGTCTTTAAATAATATTTGAAAATGATACAAAGCACAAATTTCTATAAAAAAAATTAATGTATTTGTACAAACTAAAATTTTTAGTCATTTATTTAAATTTCGTTTAGGATTTATGCATTAGTAGAGTGGTAAAAAAACATGTCGTCCGCCCCACTACTACAAAAATGATGGCAACCCTAATACAAAGGGGGGATTTTCATGCTGTGATTTTCTTGGCTTTGTGTGTGTATGGAAAATTGATTCTTCGTTGTATGTGAATGTATACTTGTGTGCACAGCTTTTGTTGCTATTGTAGAGAAACGTTGTGCTTACCCAGCCAACAAAAATTACAGATTTTCTCTGATATAAGACAATTCTGTACACTGTACTGGTACATTTTGTTGAAAACTTCATTTTTAACTCAATGATTACATCAATTTATGATTTTAACATAAATACCCTTGATTTCATAATTCATATGTTGAAGAAAAAAACATGCTAATATTTGTTATATACGACAATCAACACACATATTTTAATTTTTCGTTTTACTTTTCATAAATGTGAATATATATAGTTTTTTTATTCCTGACAACGTTATTTCATTTTAAATAAAAGACCAAGTCTGAGCCGTCTTTTAGATCAGAAGTGGGATAGATTCATTAAATTGGTACACACCCTTACGAAAGCGAAGATTTTTTTGTTCATCTATCAAATAAGTATTATTATTACAAAATGAGGAAACTTTTTACTTTAAAAGTTGATGAGCTGAAGCAACTACTCCGTGAGCGGGAATTACCAACGACAGGCACCAAAACGGAATTAATTATGCGATTAACAGAAGTTCTTGGTACAGATAAAATTGAAGAGAGTAATGAGAATAGCAATGCTTCTGAAGAAACGTCTTTGGCAGGCACTTCTTCAAATATTCAACGCCGAAACGACAACGATATGGCAAATATTTTTCGAAATGAAGTAAACGTTATGGATTTACAACGACAGGTAATTAAATTAAAGGAAATGATGCAAAATGCGATGACAATTTTCCAAGCAAACATACAACGAAATAATGAAGAACAAAATATGAATAGACAACAAGCAGCAGCAGAAATAGAAAGGCAGAATATAAGTCGTGATCAAAGTAGCAGTGAAAATCCAAATGTAAGTAATAGTTTATACTATCCTCAAGTTGCACTTTCAACAAATAGTTGCTCTGTGAGGGAGATTGCTGAAACGATACCGGAGTTCGATCCAACTAACGAAATGTCGTTGTCTGCTGAGCAGTTCATTCAGAGAGTAGATAGCGCTATACGGGCTTATAAATGGGACGAGAAATGCTTAATGTTAGCAATTTATAGTCGAATGAAAGGTGTTGCTCGTCTATGGTTGGATTCTTTGCAGATTTTACATTCCAGGGGGAGTACTTTCACAGCAGAATTACGTAATGAATTTGGATGTAGTCACGATGAAGCTGATGTACATTTTAAGATGGTTAATGCTACAAGAAAGTGTGAAGAAAAAGTAACAGACTATTGTTTTCGTATGTGTTCCCTTGGTAAACGGTATGGACTAAGCGAAACATCAATCGTTAAATACACGAGAGAAGGACTTCAAAGTCGTGAACTTCAAATAGCTATTGCTGCTCATAAAATTAATACAGTAAGACAATTACGCGAAATCTTACATGAATACGAAATAAATGTACCCGATAAATGTTTAGTAAAATCTTTCGAAAATAAAACAAAAACAGATTACACTGATGCCGTAAATAAAAATACAAACACACTAGCTGCTACCACAAAACAAAACACAAAAAATGGTAGAGAAATAAAATGTTTTAATTGTAACGAGGTAGGACACATATCTTCAAACTGTTTGCAACCTCAACAACGACCACGATGTACAAAATGTAATAAAGTTCATCCGAAGAACGAAACTGAGTGTAGACAAAATACTAAGGTACGCAATATGTTTTTCTATGGTGATGAACATTTCAAAATAAAAGTAAATCTTGGTAATAAAGTATTGAGCGCTTTCATAGATACTAGTAGCCAATATAGCTTGATAAAGAAATCAGTTTGTGATCAAATTGGCTGCAACCGAAAATTTTGTAACCTGAGAATTTCTGGTATTTGTGGCGAAATAAGTGTTTCTAATGAAAAGATTTTTGTCAACTTGCAGATTAATAACGGTTTATTACCTGTTACATTATATGTGGTTGAAGATGAACTTTTATTAACTGATATTTTGATTGGACAAGACAACTTTGCAGATGGTAATGTAAAATTGATAATACAGAATGGTACTGTCAAAATTGAGAACAATGATGAAATTAAAGTGACTGTCAATCAACTGGAAGTTAATAAAATTAAATATGAAAATGTTGATCAGAATATGAATTGCAATGAAATTCGTGAGGAGATGATAAAATGCGATTTGAATGATGAAATGGTTAGAACAAGATTAATTCAACTGGTACAAAATAACGAAGATGTATTTGCTAGAAATTTACAAAATCTTGGGAAGACTGATTTGATAGAAATGAAGATAAGATTAACAGATACAAAAATCATTAGACAGGCTCCATATCGTGTCCCCGAACCGAGAAAACTTGTAATTTCAAGGGCAATTGAAGAACTTTTAGAAAATGATATAATTACATGGCCAGAATCTGAGTATGCTAGTCCAGTAGTACTACAGAAAAAGAAAAACGGAAGTGACCGTTTATGTGTTGATTACAGGCAGATTAACAAGTTGATGCCAAAAGAGAATTTTCCATCACAGAATATCGAAGAATGCCTAAATGTAGCAATGAAATATAAATATTTCACAACGTTGGACCTTAGTAGTGGTTATTATCAAATTCCTATTGAGCCTGAAAGTCGCAAATACACAGCTTTCACAACGACGGATGGTCTCTATGAATTTCAACGCATGCCATTTGGTTTGAAGAACGCGCCAATGGTCTTCCAGAGATTGATGTCAAAAATCCAAGAACGTGTTGGTAAAGATAATATGATCCATTATATGGATGATATTTTGATTGGTAGCAATACGTTAGATGAGATGTTTATTAAATTACAAAAAGTTTTAAATGTACTTAAAGACGCAAATCTGACTTTAAATATAGAGAAGTGTGAATTAATAAAAACGACAATTGATTTCCGGGGACATCGCTTAACTCCCGAAGGCATACGGCCTGGTGAAATAAAAGCAAATGCTCTAGAAAATTTTCGACGCCCTACTAATGTTACCGAAGTGAGAAAATTCCTTGGGTTAAGCTCATATTTTCGTAGATTTATTCCTGGTTATTCATTAATATCGGAACCTATAAGACAACTACTGCGCAAAGATCAAAAATTCTATTGGGCTGATCAGCAAGAAGAAGCATTCAACAACTTAAAATCTAAATTGTCGACTCGACCTGTTCCGACAGCTTTTTGTTTGGAGGCTGAGCATGAAATACACACTGATGCGAGTTCTATAGGGTTAGCGGGTGTACTGCTACAACGAGAAGGAAATGAATTGAAACCTGTGGCATACTATAGTCGTTCAACAAGTGATTCTGAAAAAAATTTCCACAGTTATGAATTGGAAACTCTTGCAATAGTCGAAACACTGGAAAGATTCCGTTATTATATATACGGTAAACCAGTAAAGGTAGTGACCGATTGTAGTGCAGTAAAGTCAGCAATGTCAAAACGGGAGCTTATACCTCGTATAGCTCGTTGGTGGTTGAGAATTCAGGATTTTGATATAGATATCGAACATCGAAAAGCCAACGTATGGAACATGTTGATGCTCTTAGTCAATCTCCGAACGAACCTCCAAGTGATATTGACGTTGCCACACTTAGAGTAGATAAAGTAAATCTTCACAATGATGACTGGTTGTATGGTATGCAGATACAAGACGATGCGATAAAAGAAATTATTAAGAAATTAGAAACAACAGATAAAATGGTAGCTAAGGAATATTGTATTGAGAATGGTAGATTATTTCGAAAATATAATGAAAAAAAGTTATGGGTGGTTCCAAAGTCGGTAAGATGGAGAGTTGTTGAAGACTGTCACGACAAACAAGGACATCTTGGTACTAAAAAAAACGATTACAAAACTTTTAAGCTATGTATGGTTCCCAAGAATGAGAAATTTCGTAAAGTCTTACATTAGAGCTTGTATTGAATGCGCATACAATAAACAAAGAGGAGGTCGTCTTGGAGGTGAATATCATTTGAGTGATATAGAACCAGTACCATTTAATACCATTCACTTGGATCATTTGGGACCATTTCCCAAAAGTAGTAAACGTAACGAGTATATCTTGGTTATAGTTGACTCGTTTACAAAATTCACAATCACAAAAGCTGTGAGAAGTACTAAAACTAAATATGTTATAGATGTTTTGAATGAATTTTCTAGCTATTTTGGGGTACCCGTACGTTTAATTACTGATAGAGGAACATCGTTCACCTCAAAAGATTTTAAAAAATATTGTTCAGATAATGATATTAAACATATTATCAACGCTGTAAAAACTCCACGTGCTAACGGAAATGCAGAACGCGCTAATAAAACTTTGCTTTCTATGCTTTTATCTACAACTCAAAATGATAAATGATGATAAATGATGATCATTTAATTAACATTCAATGGTCTTTGAACACTATGGTAAACAAAACGTCTGATAAAAGTCCACACGAGCTATAGCAGTACATAATGATACTACTCTAACGGAGGAAGAGATCCAGAAGTTAAGAAAAGAAGCCTCTCAACGTATTAATGACTTAAGGAGAATTGCTTGGAAACGATTTGACGATCGACATACAAGACCACACATATATGAAGTTGGTGAGCTTGTACTTGCCGAAAATGAGCCCTCAAGCACTGGTTCTTTACGCAAACTAGAACCACGCTATAAAGGTCCCTTTATTATTACAAAAGTCATTGGTAATGATCGATATATGATTGAAGACATTCCAAAGTCAAAACGAAAGTCACGTATTTATTCATCAATTTACGCTTCCGACCGTTTAAAACCATGTTGGGTGTTACCACCTTTATTTGATGATGATGATGCTATACACAATTCTAAAGACGATAGCCCCACAGGAAAAAGCGAGGTCGCTTTAAATGCAGGATAGCCGACTGTTGGAAACTGCATTTTTAACTCAATGGTTATATCAATTTATTATTTTAACATAAATACCCTTGATTTCATAATTCATATGTTGAAAAAAAAAATACTAATATTTGTTATATACGTCAATCAACACACATATTTTAATTTTTCGTTTTACTTTTAATAAATGTGAATATATATAGTTTTTTTATTCCTGACAACGTTATTTCATTTTAAATAGAAGACCAAGTCTGAGCCGTCTTTTAATTTCTATAATTTACGTACGTACAAATGTATCTATGTATATAAGTTGTTGACAATTCTACCGTATTTGTGTTGATCATATATGCTTTCTCTCTTTCTTTAATAATGACGGATAGAAAATAACTTATTATACTACAATTGCCTCTAGAGTTTTAAGGCCCAACTATAATGTGAATAAGCGAACTTAAGCAACTGTGCGGTTACATATAAAATGTATGTGGCAAACTATAATGTACTTATGGAACTTTTCGTCAAGTTTCGTCAAATGTCATTTGCTTAAGCTAAGTGCCAAACTGAACGCATATTCCGTACGGAAAACACGGTTTGTGTATTTTTTTAAACTCAAGCAAACAGCATCAGAAAATATTCATTGATTTTAAATATTTTTTTATTGTTTCTTATTTTAAACTCAGAAGAGAAAGCAAAGCTTTTATTTTCATTCTTTGTTTTACAATACACCTATACACGCATACACATGAGATTATTTATGTAGGTTCATTGTTGTACTTTTTGGTAGGCAAAACAAATAAAACAAATAATAAAGTGGTGAATATAATTACACGTAAATTTTTAATAGATTAGGACATTCCAACAAGTTAATTTGATTGAATTGCATTTATTTACTAGTTATAAGAAGAAACAAAATTACTAAAAATATTTGAACAATACCTATATGTGCAACTGTGGCTAAAGAATACTTAAGTGCATGGAAGTGCATTGTGGCCACCTAAAAGTCACATCTGAATTGCTTAAGTATTTGACAGACTTATCGTTCAATGCTGGCATTAGCTTAAGCCAGCATATTCATATTATAGTTGGGCCTTTATCGTTCAATTCTGGCATTAGCTTAAGCCAGCATATTCATATTATAGTTGGGCCTTTAGTGTTGATACAAAGACACTTGCTCCCAGTATGACTGCAGAGTAGTGACAAGAAATTTGTGTGTATGTAGTAATCGTGATTTGATCGATTTTGGTTTGCTGTTCTGAGTTCTCGTTGCTATGCATATACATTAATTTTTATTATACCCTTTACCAAAAAATGGTAAAAGGGTATATATAGGTTTGTCATTCCGTTTGTAATTTCTACAATATTAATAAGAGACACATAAAGTATATATATTCTGGATACTTATGCATAGGGAAGACGAACAAGCGATGTCCGTCTGTCCGTCTGTCTGTACGTGAAATCGGTTTTCCCAAGCTCCCAGAAGAGCTAGAGACTTTGTTCTTGGACTGGTGTGTCAGAAATTTTCCGAAAAATTTTGCTATTGAAAATCAGCAAAATCGAGCAGACGGTTTCAGAGCTGGAAAACTCAAACTCAATTTTCCCATAGAAAATAACTACCGAAAACAAGTTTTTATTACTTTTTTATTAAATTAACTTATTTTATGCTTCGTTATGAATAAAATTGGTATTTATAATTAAAAAAAAAATTTAAAAACTTAACAAATTGAAAAACGTTTCCAGGGTTGGAAAACTTTAACTTTTTTCCTAATAATTAAACATATTTCATGTTTTAGGAAGAAAGCTATTTTCTCAGGAACGGTAAAAGCTACGGGTCTGAAATTTGGACAGTGTATGTAGAACTTTGGTCGCTACAACAGCAAATATATAAAAGCTAAAAATTAAAGGGTGTTCCAAAATGAGTAACGAAAACTTTTAAAATCCCATGTAATATACATACAATTGTATGTATGTGTGTACATATGTATATTGACACTTGAAATTTGTAAAATTAGTGTATTTTTATATAGGCTACAACAATTAACACTAAAATTAAAACAATTTAAATTAAAAGGTGGTCCATCAGTTAATGAAATTTTAACTATGTAATTTTGACAAATTGCTTTATCTTGGAAACTGTAAGAGTTAAACTCTTGAAATTTTCAAAAACGGTCGAACTAAAAAATCCGAAAATTATAAAACCGCCAAAAATTTAAAAAAATCGCCAAAACGAAAAAAATCGCCAATATGAAATAAAAACGCCAAAATTAAAAAAAAACTCCAAAAACCGAAAAAAATCGCCAAAACAAAAAAATTCTTGTGAACAAACATCGCAAAAAATCAAAAAAAAAAATCGCCTAAATAAAAAAAATCGCCAAAATAAAAAAAAACGCCAAAACGAAAAAAAATCGCCAAAATTAAAAAAACGCCAAAAACCGAAAAAAAATCGCCGAAACGAGAAAAAAGTGTCAAAACAAAAAAAAATCCCACAATGACAAAAATCGCCAAAACAAAAAAATCCTTATATAAACAAAAATCGTCAAAAATTAAAAAAAAATCGCCTAAATGAAAAAAAAATCGCCAAAAATCCAAAAAAATCGCAAAACGAAAATAAATCGCCAAAATTAATAAAAAACGCCAAAAACCGAAATAAATCGTCAAAACCAGGAAAAAAGTGTCAAAACTAAAAAATTGACACAATGAAATAAAAATGCCAAAAAACGAAAAAATTACCAAAACAAAAAACGAATTGCTTATATGAAAAAATCGGCAAAAAATAAAAAAATCGCCTAAATGAAAAAAAATTGTCAAAATCAAAAAAAAATTTCAGAACGAAAAAAAATCGCCAAAACCGAAAAAAAATCGCCAAAACGAGAAAAAAGTTTCAAAACTAAAAAATTGCCACATTAAAATAAAAAAAAAAATTAAATATATAAAAAATAAAAAAATCGCCTAAATGAAAAAAATCGTCAAAATCAAAAAAATCGCCAGAACGAAAAAATAATCGCCAAAATTAAAAAATTGCCAAAAACCGAAAAAAATCGCCAAAACCAAAAAAAAATTGCTTATATGAAAAAAAAATCGCCAAAATTTAAAAAGCATCAAATTAAACATAATGCCTAAAACCTAAAAATTGCACAAAAAGTATGAATTTTTTCACAAAATTAATATGTACCAACATATCTCTGTGCTTATGTATGTATCTCTATACTACATAAACGCACTTTGGTAAACGGTATATAAGATTCGGCACATCTGAATATAGCACTCTTACTTGTTTTTTATTTGTATCTCTGGGGAAATAGTCTTATACCTCCAGAGAGTGGCAACCCTGATATCTGTTGTGAATGGAAGTGGAGAGGGAACGCATTTGGTAATATATGTGTATGTTTTTGGACTAATGTACGTGATCGTATTTTGGGGGACGAAGGTATTTAGGAAATATTGTTTCGTATTTCATGACAGAGGAATTTGAATTTCATAATATTATAAAATTTCATTATGTATGTATGTTTGTGTTTGTGTATTACGTCATCTCCTCTTTGTGTGGCTGTGTGTGAGAGTGCGTGATATTTTCTCACGCTAGTACGAGTATTTATGTTTACATTGAAATAAATTGTTTGTCATGCCAGACATTTGGTAGTATAAAATATCATAACTTTATTCAAACTTTTCTAATCCTAGTATGTTTTTATACTTACGATTGCTTTATATATTCTCATGTTTAAGTTTTCTTTATATTTTCTTTAGCCAAAACTGCCAGCGTTAAAGTTTGCTTGTGAGAAATTTGTTTATATTACAGATTTTGTTTATTTAACTATATCTGCCTTCTTTGACTGGACGATAAACCGTCCACCCAGAGAAAAACCATGTTATATTAATATAGATAAAAGTAGCTCAAAACCCAAGGTACAAGTCGGAATGGACAGATACATAACAGTGGTAAAAGGTGGGCGAAGCCCGAATTCTTCAAAAATTTCATCTGCTCCAAAGATGTCTACGGATAATAGCGCATCATCTACCAATCGTCAAAATCGTTTTTCATTATTGCAAGTCACCGACGACAAGCCCGCTGCATCATTGCAAAAGTATTTTAAGCCACCACCTATATATTTGAGAGTGAAAAATTCTAACGCGCTAATTAAAAAATTATTCTCGGCCATTGGTGAAAACGCATTTCATGTTATTCCAATAAAGCGTGGTAATATTGACGAAACTAAAATTCAAATATACGAAGAAAAAAAATTCCGCAATATAGTGACTGAATTTGAAAAAAATAAAACAAGTTTTTATACGTACCAGCCTAAGAGTGCCAAAGGTATGCATATCGTATTGAAGGGTATTGACTCTTATGTTAATCCCGAAGAAGTAAAAGATGCACTCATGATACAAGGATTTTAGGTAAAAAATGTTACCAACATAATCAATAGGGAGAAGATCCCCCAGCCTCTATTTCGTGTTGAATTGGAGCCGAATGATATACAGCTGAAAAAAAACGAGACACACCCAATTTATAGCCTAAAATACCTCTTATACCGAAAAATCACAGTTGAAGAGCCACATAAGCGATCAGGTCCCGTACAGTGCCATAATTGCCAAGAATATGGCCACAAAAAAACATACTATAAATTACCCACTGTTTGTGTGTGTTGTATGCGCGAATTACACGGCGCTGCTAGTTGCAATAACCCAAAAGATCAAAGTGATAAAAAAATGCAGTAATTGTGGAGGTAATCACACCGCTAACTACAGAGGTTGTCCTGTGTACTCTTTTGTCAAACAGACTATGGTGCAAAAACCCAAATTAGCTCCATCTCAATCAGCAAACGCTTACTCCGCCACTTTTGTGCAAATGAGCCAACCAGTTACTTCCCGTGTATCGTATGCCGATGCTGCTAAAACAAATTATATTCCCTCACAAAATGTTCCACCGCCAAATAATTCAACGAATGCAAGCTCAAGCTTTAACTTTAGTCGCCTTGAAGCTACTATTGACAATTTGGTGCAAACTATAAATAATTTTACAACAAATATGACTACCATGATGCAAGAAATGCTGAGAATGCAGAATACTCTGCTTCAAGCATTAATTAACAAGCCATAAACACGTTAAAAATATGTTTCTGGAACGCCAACGGCATTCGCCAACATAAAAATGAATTTGAGCACTTCCTTACGGAAAAAAATATTGATATAATGTTGGTCTCTGAGACACATTTGACTTCGAGAAGCTTTTTCAAAATAAATGGCTACACTATGCATGATACAAAGGACCCTAGAGGGAGAGCATGCGGTGGATCTGCAATTCTAATTAAGTCAAGACTCAAGCACTATATCCTTGACAACGTTAGTGAAGAATATATGCAAGCTACGAATATTTTTGTAGAAACTTTTTGTTCTAATTTCGTGATATCATCAATTTACTCACCTCCCAGATTTTCAGTTACCGAAGATCAGTATGAGAAGTTCTACACATCGCTTGGATCTTGTTCCCTGGCAGCTGGAGACTACAATGCAAAGCAAGGTCGCGCCTTGTAACACCTAGAGGTCGAGCTTTGTTTAATACAATTTGAAAAATATTGGCTGATTGGAAGAAATTCAATACTCAGTCTAGACTGCAAACTTTTATTATACAAGTCGCTTTTGAAGCCAATATGGTGCTACGGAATTCAGTTATGGGGAACTGCTTCAGCTTCTAACGTCGAGAGAATTCAACGAAGGCAAAACAGAATTTTACGTTTGATAACATTGGCTCCATGGTACATCAAAAACTCAAATATACATCGTGATTTGAATATGCCACTAGTGATTGAAGAAATAGCAAAATACGCAGGCAAATATTTAACAAAACTCGAGTCACATCCTAATTCGCTTGCTCGTAACATCTTGAATTTTACTGGTCACATCCGCTTGAAAAAGAAGGACACAAGGGCTCTTATACTCAACACTCCAGATGGGACTGCTTGAAAATATTTTTTTTCTCTTTTTTTTTACTATCAATACATATGTATTATTTATAACTATCACTTAGTTTATGTCCGACAGTGGTCGTTCGTAATAATTATATTTTAGATTTAAGATATGAATACTAATTGAAGATACAATAAATAAATAAATGTATTAAAAAAAAAATGGGCTTAGATGTTATTTCGAGTGGGGAGCCCTCTTATTGGCCTACTGACGTACGAAAAATTCCAGATGTTATTGATTTTGGCGTACTGAAAAATATTTCTAGGGATTTAATTAATGTTGAAACTTCTCTAGACCTCTCCTCCGATCACTACCCCACTATCGTTACAATTTGTAACCCACTGAGAAGTGACTTACCTCACCCATATATGAAGATGACCAATCGTGTTAATTGGCTGGGATTCAAAAAATATATTAGTAGTCATTGCACGGAAAATATTACGCTAAAAACACCCAATGACATTGAAACTAACATTGCCAATCTTAACGAAACTATTAAACAGGCTGCTAAACATGCCACTACCTCCCATCCGCAGTCTGGGTTTAATAAAATTTATTCCAGGGATATTGAACATTTCGTAGGTGAAAAAAGAAGAGCTAAAAGGGAATGGCAACAGCACAGATTGCCCCAACATAAACTCAGACTTAAAGAATGTTCTAAACGACTTCAAGAGTTGCTTGCATCTGAAAAAACTGCATCTCTTAAAAATTATTTGGAAGGTCTTGATGTCACACCAACATCTAATTACTCTTTGTGGCGCCCTGCTAGAAAAATTAAAACACCCGTTGAGTTTAAGCCACCTCTGCCCACATCTACCGGAGGTTGGGCAAGAAGCGATACGGAAAAATGTAAAATATTTGCTGAGCTTTTAAAATTCGTATTCACCCCAAATACATGTACTGGTGTTGCTGATTTGCCAAGTGTAGTTAAATAACATCGGCTCCATGGTACATCAAAAATTCCAATATCCATCGTGATTTAAATATGCCACTAGTGATTGAAGAAGTTGCAAAATACGCAGGCAAATATTTAACAAAACTCGAGTCACATCCTAATCCGCTTGCTCGTAATACATATTTTGAACTTTACTGGACACATCCGCTTTAAAAAGAGGGACACAAGGGCTCTATTACTCAACACTCCAGATGGGATTTCTTGAAAATCCTTTTTTTATACTTTTTATAATTTTTTTTCTTTTTTGAATTATCACTACTTATGTATTATTTATAACTATTAACAAGTTTATGTCCGACAGTGGTCGGTCCTAATAATTATATTTTCGATTTAAGATTTGAATACTTATTGTTAGTTCATATTTGAAGATACAATAAATAAATACATGTATTTAAAAAAAATATATATTAATAAGACACATTATCGAAGGTTTAGTCATATTAAAATTTATTATTTCAATATTAATTACAGTATATTAATTTACAGTATTCATTTATTCAACTCATTAGTTTGTAGTAGGGTTGTGCCCAAAAAGAACGAACTAGTTCAATTGAACTATTCCCATAAGTGAACGATGTGAACTAGTTCAGACAAGTTGTTCCTTTTAGTCTTTGTTGTTCTTTTAGTCTTTCTTGTTATTTTGGTATTTCTTGTTCTCTTGGTCTTTCTTGTTATTTTGGTCTTTCTTGTTATTTTGGTCTTTCTTGTTATTTTGGTCTTTCTTGTTCTCTTAGTCTTTCTTGTTCGTTCGATCATTTTTGGTCTTTGTTTTGTTTTTTATCTTATTCTCTGTTCCTGACCAATGCACATGCAAAAGATTTAAAGTAAAATATAGTTTCTCGTTTGCATACTGTTAAAAAGATACAAATGTAGTGTGCCTATAAATTATTTAGCACAATAATCAAAACAAACAAAAGAAAATGTATAGGTACTTAGTGAAATTTACAAGGGAGTTTTAGAAAATTAATAGAAATAATTTTTAGTATTGAACTAAAAAACAGATTGTGAAAAAGATTGTTAAGATTAAAAAAGTAATTATAATTTTTTTTTAAACTGATTACGGATTTCATTTTAAAAATTTCAAAGCATTAATTTTTTCCTTTTACTTACTAAAAGCATACAACAAATAAGACTACAAAACACAAATGAAAATACGTCTAAGCAAGGAAAATTTTTACTCAATTAAATTAATTTGTTGTGTTAAAAATCAGTATTAAAAAAGTTATTAAAATTTGTTTTCAAATGATCAAACTTCGTTTAAAGTATTTTCAATAAAAAAATTTAATTAAATAAGGTTATTAAGAATGAAATGAAATTAATTTAGAATAATATTACACGAATAAAACATTGAAGAGGATTCAATGACTGTATAATATCTGTTTTGTTTTTCACTGAGCAACTGACCGAAAAGAACAACTGAACGAAAAGAACGAACTAGTTCTTTTTGTTGTTGGGATCAAAAAGAACAATCCGCAAAAGGAACAACTATGCCCAACTCTAGTTTGTAGGTATCTCAATATACATTTTCTATTATATTGAAAATTATTGAGTTAATGTGAGGCATTCTTATTTTTAAGCACCATAATTTCCTTGAGTGTATGATCATTGGAATTTATGCTTCATATATTGTCATAATGGGGATATGTAAGTATTATTGTTAAGATATAATACCTACTTGAGCATTGCTAAGAAATTTGATATGTATACATACATATCTACAATTTGATTTTATGTCTGCATGTATGTATGTATGTATGTATGTACATACAAATAAGTGTTTAGCTCAATCTTTGAATACATATTTTTTTCGTCATGTTATGTCTTTTGTTGTTGTTGTTGTTTTTGTTGTTGTTTTGTATAAATGTGAAATATCTTCACAGTTAGGGTTCCGTACACCAAAGGTGAAAAAAGGAACCCTATTGTTTTCGCTACGCTGTCCGTCTGTCCGTCACACGGTATTTTCTCAGGAACCGTAAGAGCTACAGACCTGAAATTTGGACAGAGTATGTAGAACCTTGGCCACTACAACATCAAATACATGACAATTAGAAATTAAAGGGTGCTCCAAAACGAGCGGCGAAAAATGTTAAAATCTCATGTAATATACATACAATTGCATGTACATATAATTGACACTTGAAATTTGTAAAATTAGTGTATTTTTATATAGACTATAACAATAAACATTAAAATATTAAAAAATTTAAATTAAAGGGTGGTCCATCAGTTAATGCAATTTTGACTATGTAATTTTGACAACTTGCTATATCTTGGAGACCGTAAGAGGTAAACTCTTGAAAATTTCAAAAACGGTAAAACTACAAAATCCGAAAATTATAAAATCGCCAAACCGAAAAAAATCTCCAAAACCTGAAAAAAATCGCCAAAAATTTAAAAAAAGCTCCAAATCGAAAAAAATCGACAAAATTAAAATAAAATTTAGCACTAAAATAAATCGCCAAATTCGAAAAAATCGTTTAAATGAAAATAAATCGCCAATATGAAAAAAACGCCAAAAACCGAAAAAAATCGCCAAAACGCGAAAAATGCGCCAAAACCAAAATAATTGTTTATGTGAAAAAAAAATCGTCAAAATGAAAAAAAATCGCCAAGATTAAAAAAAAATCGCCAAATTAAAAAAAAAAATCGCCAAAATTTAAAATAAACGCCAAAAACCGAAAAAATCCTCAAAACGAAAAAAAGTGCCAAAACTAAAAAAATCGCCAAAATTAAAAAAAATCGCAAAAATAAAAAAAAACGCCAAAATAATAAAAATTGCGTAAATTAAAAACAACTTCAAAACCCAAAAAAAATCGCCAAAACGTGAAAAAAAGTGTCAAAACTCAGAAAGCGCCAATAAATTCAAAAAACCCCCAAACTAAAAAAAAAACGCTTAAAACCGAAAAAACTCAAAAACGAAAAAAATGCCAAAACTATAGTTTATATTGTTCGTATTGAATTACATATCTCGTGCCTGTACGGAACCCTTCATGTGCGGGTCAAAGTCGCACTTCACTGAATTTATTTTTTATTTGAAATTAAAAAAACGATGTTTTTAATTTTTATCTGCATTTACTTAAAAGTTTGTGAGGATTTGCTGTTTCAAGTAAAACTGAATTCTTGAAGATACATACTCTATAGTAATAGTAACTATAATAGCAATACTAATTATATTTATTTTACATTTGTTTAAAGTTGACGCAACGTTAGTTAGGCAATGTTATAAATGTTTTTGGGTATAAAATTGTTGCTAACCATAGGCTTTTTTCTTCACGTTCTACATTTATTTTGGAAATCTTGCATTGTCTGTTAAAAATTTATAAACGTTCTTAAATAAAACTGATCCGTCACTCCAGCTTTGGTGATCATAGTTTTTTTTTTGTTTTTTTTTTGTTAGCCACTTTGCTTGTTTTTACTTTTTTAAAAGGGAGTTTGGTAGTGAAATTTTTATTTTCATAATTGATGAAAACAATCGCTACTTCTTTTGCGATGAAATCGTTTGAATTACTTTTGAAGCCTTGTACGTCTATAAAATTAATTTTTATTTTTCATATTGCCATTTGATATGTATATATTCTATATACGATTATGAATAAGAATGCAGTAAGCTGATGTTTTTGCTTACTCTTTCAAATTAAAATTTTATTCAATTGCACCCCCCCCCCAATTTAATAAAAGCAGCTGCTTTCTTAAACTCTGATGCAGTCAGAAGCGCTGGAGATTCTTCCATATATGTAACAGCTTTTTGGAATTGTACTTTTAAATTAGTTAAATCATAATGAACAAACTTATTTACTTCTTGAATAGCGATCAACAGAAAACAAAGTCGTTTTCTAAAAATTTAGATCTACCCTCTCGACGGTTCCTGTAGTATATAGTAAAAGCGTATACTACAGGAATAAATTAATTATGGATAATTAAATTTTAAAAATTTAATTCTTCTAATTTTGTTGCTTGATACTGACACTAAGTTTAAATTAATACGATATATATTTATTTTATGAAGACTGATCGTCTTTAGCTTTTATTTGATGTTCTAGAAGACACGATTTTTTCTCATTTTATTAAAGTTCAGCTTATTGTGTTCACATTTTTGATATCTTTAATTTAATTGTGCTTTGTGTATCTGTTAGCAGACTGTACGTATAAGTTAGTCAGTCACTCTTAATTTTTATTTATTTTTCCTTCTAATGTGTCACTAATTTTTGATTTTACTACTTGAAATAGAGAACATTTACATATATAATTTTTAAAAGTATACATATAGATAAATATATGTATGCATGTAGAAATTAGTTCAGTAGAGTGATAATGGCGGAGGACGACATGTTTTGGGAATTAAAACCCGGGGAAAACCTGTCGTCCGCCTCCATTAATACATAATCGATGGCAACCCTAATACAAATGGGGATTTTCATGCTGAAATTTTTTTGGCTAAATGTGTGTATGGAAGATTTATTATTTCTGTATATATGTATGTATACTTGTGTGCACAGCTTTTGTTGTTATTGTAGAGAAACGTTGTGCTTACAGTGCATGGATGTATCTATATGTGGTGTTTGTATGTGTGTATGTATGTGTGTGTGTGTGGTTGTGTGTATATTTATATTTACTTTTGTGTCTGCCAGTGTCCGCTACTTGTGTTGTAGTGGTAGACAAATATTATACCCCTGTAGGAAATATCGATTTTGAAAAATGTATTGACTCGCTTTCGACTTGTCACCAGTACTACTCTATAATTATCACCCATACAATACTTTGTGCTATAGACATCTAGCATGTGTCATTGAAACCCGACAAGTAACACTGAAACAAGTAAGTAGGTATTGATTACGAAGTTCTTATGGGACGTGGAGACATACCAACCAAACAGTTAGTTCCAGGAATTTGTGCACATACAAATGCATATATGTATATAGACAAGTTGTTGACAATTTCTATATATTTCAATATTTCTTTTATAATGAGGGATAGAAACAAACTTATTATATAAAAATTGTCTCTAGAATTTTAGTGTTGCTACAAAGACACGTGGTTCTCAGTGTGACTGTATGGTAGTGACAAGGGATCTGTGTAATTGTGTGTATGTAGTGATTGTTATTTGATAGGTTTTGGTTAGCTGTTGTGAGTTCTAGTTGCTATGCGTATGTATGGTTATTATTTTATGTATGCATTAATTTTTATTTTTTATTTGTATCTCTGGGGAAATAGTCTTATACCTCCAGAGTGTGGCAACCCTGATATTTGTTGAAATTGGAAGTGGAGAGGGAATGCATTTGATAATCGGTGTATTTGTTTTTGGATTCATGTATGTGATCGTATCTATTTTTGCTTTGAAGAATATCATTGCTTGTGTGAATTACATCATCACTTTTTCATACATATTTACAAATGAATGTATGTATGTTTTCAAGACTATTGACGTTGCTTTTCTTATGTAGATAGAAAATATTGTATTGACATAGGCTTTATTACATATGTATTTCAGATGTTAAATGCTTTGAATCCAGTCAGGTTGATACGAAGAGCTTTTGAATAGGGGTAATGTTATTTTTTTCTTTTCAATATATTTTACTTTAATGAAACAATTATATAAAATAGTTTTTAGAGCAATATATCAAAAACTGCTCGTACCTTTGTATTACAAACTGATGCTAGCGATTTTTTTTCTGGTTGTTGCTGTGTATATGAATTTCATCATATAACGTAATACCAAAAGAGAATTGTGGAAATGTATATGTGTGTGTGTGTGAGTATGTAGATATATATGTGTGTGTGCGTGTGTATGTGTGTATGAATTTCATCATCATATGTCGTAATAAATTAGATTGGATTACTACTACGCGATTCTCATATAAAGTATATAAGTAGAATAAATAATGTAGACTGTCATCAGTCTGCTCTGATATATCAACAAGTGACAACCTACTTTCCGAACCAAAATTTCTAAAGTGTTTGAAATCCAAAAACTTTAAAAGTGCTAGAACTAACTACTGTTTGTTAAACAAGTTTATACTGTATAAAAAATAATTAAATAAATTTTTTTATAAATGAAATAAATTGTTTATAAATAAAATAATTAAATAAATTGTTTATAAATAAAATAATTGAATTAATAAACAAATAAATAATTAAATAAAATAAATACTACAAGTTGTACCATATGCAATAAAGTCTTTATGACTCAAACAAAACTAAATCAGCATATGGAAACGCTCTCGTATGCTAACCAATCAAAGGCTGCCCTTGGAATTAGTAAGCTAAATCTTCAAAACAAATATTGTGAGGATTGTGATGAGATGATCCCATCAAATAGTTATATGGCTCATGTCAGAACTACAAAACAAAAAAACAGTTGTCACCAAGAACGGATTGATGATTTTCTCACTAAAAGAGTAAGTAACTTCAATGGGAGGATCGAGACATATATCCTCCTCAACAAAAATTTGGGTGTCTTGTTTCCGGAGGAGTTTCTGAAATCTGCCACGAGCTCCATGGTACAACAACTCAATGAATGTAGTAGGATACATACTACATTTAAATTTAATATGGAGCTCACATGTGAACATGGCGAATGATGAGATGAATGTTTCCCAACTTGTACATATTTCGAAAATGATGTTGGTGACTTTGTCTGATGACATAGAAGACATGTACAAGAAACAGACGGAGGAGCTAAGAGCCAAAATGGAAGAATTTCAAGAGAGGGATAGCGGATGGACTTTGACTTCAATAAATTTTCTTGAAGTTAATATAAACCAGACGTCCATAACAAGAGGATCGAGTTTTATCCCTCTCCCAAAAAATATTGCAGCAAAACATGCATGCATAAATGTTGAGAATAATGACATTTATTGCTTTAAATGGTGTCTAATTGCCGCTTTAAATGTAAATAGTGGTCTGAATCCTAAACAACGGAAAAACTATAGAAATTACAATATTGCTGACATTTCTGATGAGAATATTAATACAGGAGCAATTGCATTAAATTTTTAAGGCCTGGAGTTTCCACTCCCATTGAAGCAGATAAAACAATTCTAGAATCAAAATGATATGAGCATAAATGTATTTGGTCACAATGGAACATCGCTTATAGGACCATACTACATAACAAAAGGAGAAAAACACATTCTTATTAATCTCTTATTGCTCCAGTCTAATGAGAACTTCCACTATGTGCTAATCAAAGATATATCAAAGTAAGTTTCATTAGTGCATTTATACAAAATGTGTTCCCTATTTAAAAAGCTACTTCTTATTGTTATATTAATTTACATATTATTTTATTTTCCTCTTTTCCTTAGACTCCTTCGTTCCAACATGACGTCACACAGATGTAAGATTTATATCTGTAACATCTGCCTATATCATACACATGATGCTTATGTAAGCAGTCAAAATAAAAATTTTTGTGGTAAAAAAGTCATCAGGATGTCCGAAGATGGATGTATTATTAAGTACAAAAACTACTACAAACAGCTAGATGTACCATTTGTCATCTACGCAGACTTCGAGTCTATTTTAGAAAAACTCCACGATCCTGTAAGTAAAAACACTACAAATGTGCTTTTACTTACATGCGTGTACATTCGGCTATTTTATTACTTGTAGTTTTAAGAAGGAAAATAACTTATATACACATTATTTTGGTGAAGATTCGTCAAATGTATTTATCAAAAAAATAGTTGAAGATTGTACAGATATCTATCTAAATTATTTACTAAAAGTTAATAAAATGTTCATGACCCCAATAGAAATAGCTCAATATAATAGTGCAAAAAATTGACATATATGTAAGAAAATATTAAATAACCATAAAGTTAGAGATCATTGTCATCTTACGGGCAATCATCGTGGGGCAGCTCATAGCGAATGTAATTTAAATTATAAAACACCTGAGCTTATTCCGGCTATTTTCCATAATCGTTCTGCATATGATATGCACCTATTTTTCAAAGAACTTTCTACTATAAAAAATGGCACAATAAAAGTGATTCCCCAGAACACAGAACGTTATATTTCTCTTTCCATTTTTATTTATGAAAAACATGGATTCGAAATAAGATTTATAGACTCGTTTAGATTTATGGCTTCGAGTTTAGATACGTTAGCAAAAAATATTGATAGCAATGATTTTAATACTATTCTATCATGTTTCGTTGATAAAGCTCATTTCAACCTGATTAGAAGAAAGGATTTATTTCCGTACTCTTACATGGATTCCATGACTAAGTTTAAGGAAATTAAACTCCCTAGTAGAGAAGAGTTCTTCAATATTCTAACGAATGAAGAATGTGATGTTGTCGAGTATGAACATGCTCAAAAAATATGGAGAGAGTTTAACTGTAAAACCCTCCTTGACTATACTGAACTCTACTTAAAGACAGATGTTCCTCTTCTAACTGACGTGTTTGAAAATTTAAGGAAAATTTGTAGAGGTATATACGATTTGGACCCCTGTCATTATTATACAGCACCAGGCTTATCCTGGGATGCAATGTTAAAAACCACAGAAGTTTCACTGGAACATTTCACTGATTCCGAAATGTATATGTTTATGCAAAACGGAATTAGAGGTGGACTAGTTCAATGCTCACAAGGATATTCGGAAGCGAATAAAAAATATTTGGAAGATTTTGATGCATCAAAACCATCAGAATTTCTTGTCTATTTAGACGCTAACAATTTGTATGGTTGGGCGATGTCGGAATATCTTCCTTACGGTGAATTTGAGTGGGTATGTGATACTGATTTTGATGTTATGAAAATTTCTGATACTGCAGAGTATGGGTACATTTTGGAAGTGGATATAGATTATCCCAATTCAGTGCATGATCTACATAATGATTTGTCATTTTGTCCCCAAAATAAGCCAGTGGGGGGATCCAAAATCAAAAAATTAGTTGCAGACTTACGCGCAAAAACAAATTACACCATGCACTATAGAGTTTTAAAACAAGCCATTTCAAATGGCCTCATCTTAAAACAAATCCATAGAATAATTAGATTTAAGCAATCCCCTTGGCTTAAAAAATATATTGACTTAAACACGTTACATAGGACAAATGCTAAAAATAATTTTGAAAAAGATTTATTCAAACTTTTGAACAACGCTGTTAATGGGAAGACAATGGAAAACATTGAAAAACGTAGGGACAGTAGAATTGCTTCATCTTGGGAAACGACAAACAGGAATTATTTAGGCCTCAGAGCATTAATTTCGAAACCAAATTTTATGCAGTTGACAAAATTTTCTGATGATACGTATGCGGTAGAGTTAGATATAATGGAACCACTATATGATAAACCCATATATGTTGGCTTTACAGTACTGGAGTTATCCAAGTGGAGAATGTATGACTTCCATTATGGCTTCATGAAGCCTAAATTTGGATAGAACATTTCTCTCAACTATATGGATACTGACTCGTTTATTTATTCAATTAAAACTGACGATTTTTACGATGGCATCCGTAATGATATTATTTTGAATTTTGATACGTCAGAATATCCTATAGATAATCAATTTCGTTTGCCGCTGCTCAATAAGAAGGTTTTAGGTATGATAAAAGATGAAAAAAGTGGGGATATAATGACAGAGTTTGTTGGTTTAAGAGCAAAAATGTATTCTCTGTCGACTCTTCGCTCGGAATCTGATAAATAATCTAAAGGGGTCAAAAAGTCTGTAATTAAAAAGTTGTCCATTAATGATTACAAAAGTTGCTTATTTGAATCCAAAATTATCTCAGATGAAATGTTTTTGTTTAGGTCTAAAACACATCAACTATATACTCAAAAACTAAATAAAATAGCTCTTAGCTTTTCTGATGATAAAAGAAATATAATGAAAGATAAAATAAAAACGCGTGCATGGGGGCATTACATAGACCGAAATAATGAAACAATGGATGTAGAATCGAATGCTTTCTACTAAATTGCATGTAAGATGACAACAAGAATTTAATTTTGTACTAATTATACTTATTTAATTGTTTATTAATTTATTTATTACTTACTTATTTGTATATTAATTTATTTATGTATTTATTTCTGTATTTATTTATTAATTTATTTATTGGTTATATATATATATTTTTTTATGAATGTATCTATTAATTTTAGTATTTTATTCACACAAAAGCATGTTAAAATTTAATGGTCTAAAACTTTTATCTTTTTGCATATACCTAAATTATTTGTAAATAAGAATCAAATATTAGATTAATGATCTTTTTTCTCTCTTTCTTTTTATATATATTTTTTTTATATATACATAGAGTTAAATTCGTATTAGTACTAAGATTTTTAAGAAAAAATTTGAAATAAAATATTTAAAAAAGAATTAAATATGTGAATGGTTTTTATTTCTTTATTGGCGTTACTTCGTTGGATCATAAATTTTTTGTTTTTCCTTATGTGCAAATTTCTGTTTTTATATTGCATAAACATGCGCAATAATGTTTTCTTTGAGAGATTCTATACAAGAGGAATTAAATTCCACAATATTATGAAATTCCATTAAATTTCATCAGATATTTTCTTATCGACACTAACTGCTTTAACACCATCTCATTATTCTTTGCTAACAGAAAATAGCAGAACAGGTATCAGCTATCAGATCAGCTTTTCAGGACCTGGTCTGGTTTTCAGATCATCTTTTCAGGACCTGGTCTGGTTTTCAGATCAGCTTTCAGGACCTGGTCTGGTTTTCAGATCAGCTTTTCAGGACCTGGTCTGGTTTTCAGATTAGTTTTTCAGGAGCTGGTCTGGTTTTCAGATCAGCTTATCAGACATCAAATCAGCTTATCAGGTAGCTGGTCTGGTCTTCAGATCAGGTTATCTGATTCAGATTGAATTATCAGTTTACAAGTAGCTAGCCATTTATAACATTTATATGAATGAAGTTTCAGGTCAGATGAATCAACTAAAGTCAATCTTTTATGAGCAGTAATTTTGTATGTATAAAAACTGAAGAACCTTAAGAAAATGCTATATTATTTATCCTTCCAACACTCTCTACAAACTTCTTAAGACTTTTCAAAATTCATATTACATACAACATGATGCCTATAAACGTGCTTAATTTTTTCCTCATCTTGCATAAACATTATAATTACATTTGCATTGTCTCTTATTAAATGCTTACAACCATATTCATAACAAGTAAGAGTGCTATATTCGGCTGTGCCGAATCTTATATACCCTTTACCAAAGTGCGTTTATGTAGTATAGAGATACATACATAAGCACAGAGATATGTAGGTACATATTAATTTTGTGAAAAAATTCATACTTTTTGTGCAATTTTTAGGTTTTAGGCATTATGTTTAATTTAGTTCTTTTTTGCGATTTTTTTTCATATAGAAAATTTTTTTGGTTTTGGCGATTTTTTCGGTTTTTGTCGTTTTTTTTTTAATTTTGGCATTTTTTCGTTCTGGTGATTTTTTTGATTTTGACGACTTTTTTCATTTAGGCGATTTTTTTATTTTTTATATATTTTATTTTTTTGGGGCAATTTTTTTAGTTTTGACACTTTTTTCTCGTTTTGGCAATTTTTTCGGTTTTTGGCTTTTTTTAATTTTGGCGACTTTTTTCCTTTTGGCAATTTGTTTGATTTTGAAAATTTTTTTCATTTAGGCGATTTTTTATTTTTTTATTTTTTGGCGATTTTTTCGGTTTTTGGCGTTTTTATTTCTTTTTGGCAATTTTTTTAGTTTTGACACTTTTTTCTCGTTTTGGCGATTTTTTTCGGTTTTTGGCGATTTTTTAATTTTGGCGATTTTTTTTCATATAGGCAATTTTTTTTGTTTTGGCGATTTTTTTCGGTTTTTGGCGTTTTTTTTTTAATTTTGGCGATTAATTTTCGTTTTGGCGATTTTTTTGATTTTGGCGATTTTTTTCATTTAGGCGATTTTTTTTTCAAATTTGGCGAATTTTGTTCATATAAGCATTTTTTTTGTTTCGGCGATTTTTGCGGATTTTTGTCATTGTGGGAATTTTTCTTTGTTTTGACACTTTTTTCTCGTTTTGGCGATTTTTTTCGGTTTTTGACGTTTTTTTTTAATTTTGGCGATTTTTTTCGTTTTGGCGATTTTTTTTGATTTTGCCGATTTTTTTTCATTTAGGCGATTTTTTTTAATTTTTGGCGATTTTTTTTCATATAGGCAATTTTTTTTTTGTTTTGGTGATTTTTTTCGGTTTTCGACGTTTTTTTTTAATTTTAGCGATTTATTTTCGTTTTGGCGTTTTGTTTTGATTTTGGCGATTTTTTTTCATTTAGGCGATTTTTTTAATTTTTGGCGATTTTTTTTCATATAGGCAATTTTTTTTTGTTTTGGTGATTTTTTTCGTTTTGGCGTTTTGTTTTGATTTTGGCAATTTTTTTTCATTTAGGCGATTTTTTTTTGTTTTGGCGATTTTTTTCGGTTTTTGGCTTTTTTTGAATTTTGGCGATTTTTTTCGTTTCGGCGATTTTTTTGATTTTGATCATTTTTTTTTTCATTCAGGCGATTTTTTTTTTGTTTTGGCGATTTTTTTTTGTTTTAACGATTTTTTTGTTTGTTTTGGCGATTTTTTTTGTTTTGGCGATTTTTTTTAGTGTTTGGCGTTTTTTTTTAATTTTGGCGTTTTTTTCATTTTGGCGATTTTTTTCGTTTTAGCGATTTTTTTTAAATTTTTGGCGATTTTATAATTTTCGGATTTTTTAGATTTACCGTTTTTGAAAATTTCAACAGTTTAGCTCTTACGGTTTCCAAGATATAGCAATTTGTTAAAATTACATAGTCAAAATTGCATTAACTGATGGACCACCCTTTAATTTAAATTTTTTTAATTTTAGTGTTAATTGTTGTAGCATATATAAAAATACACTAATTTTACAAATTTCAAGTGTCAATATGCATATGTACATACATAATACAATTGTATGTATATTACATGGGATTTTAAAAGTTTTCGTAACTCATTTTGGAACACCCTTTAATTTTTAGCTTTTATATATTTGTTGTTGTAGCGACCAAAGTTCTACATATACTGTCCAAATTTCAGACCCGTAGCTTTTACCGTTCCTGAGAAAATAGCCTTCTTCCTAAAACATGAAATATGTTTAATTATTAGAAAAAAAGTTAAAGTTTTCCAACCCTGGAAACGTTTTTTTAATTTGTTAAATTTTTAAATTTTTTTTTTTTAATTATGAATACCAATTTTATTCATACCGAAGTATAAAATAAGTTAATTTAATAAAAAAGTAATGAAAACTTGTTTTCGGTAGTTATTTTCTATGGGAATATTGAGTATGAGTTTTCCAGCTCTGAAACCGTCTGCTCGATTTTGCTGATTTTCAATAGCAAAATTTTTCGGAAAATTTCTGATACACCAGTCCAAGAACGAAGTCTCTAGCTGTTCTGGGAGCTTGGGAAAACCGATTTCACGTACAGACAGACGGACAGACGGACATCGCTTGTTCGTCTTCCCTATGCATAAGGATCCAGAATATATATACTTTATGTGTCTCTTATTAATATTGTAGAAATTACAAACGGAATGACAAACCTAAGTATATATACCCTTTTACCATTTTTTGGTAAAGGGTATAAAAATATTAAACAGCATTTGGAATTTTGTTTAAGCAAAATTCACTAAAATTGTATTCATAATAGAAATTTAGCTTAAAAAACATCTTTTAAACCTTATATAAATCACTTAATTTTAAAATTGACTGCACCCATATATAAAATAATTTTGAACTTGGTATAATTTTGCTTCATGTTTATTTGGATATTTAACTTTGCCTGTATGTATGTACATATGTATACATGTATGTATTAGGAATAATGCTACAAGTTTGGCACAAGTATAATGATGACTCATTCTACTTGTGCTCTATACAAAAATAAACACGTACATATATGTGTGTATATTATTCTGCTTTTCAGATGCAACATCAGCAAATATCATAATTAAAATACTTTAAGCTTTATTATAATATCTCATTCTTTTAAAAATGAAATTAACTTCTTCGGATATTCATATTTGGCTTGATATAGATAATTTGACTATAAATAGAAATATTCAGACTTGGCCCAGTAGTAATGAAGTATTTATACTCAAATTATCTATATCAAGCCAAGCGATTTTTTTTCATTTAAACGATTTTTTCGAATTTGGCGATTTACTTTAGTGCTAGAATTTAATTTTTTAATTTTGTCGATTTTTTTCAATTTGGCGATTTTTTTTAAATTTTTGGCGATTTTTTTCAGGTTTTGGTAATTTTTTTCGGTTTGGCGATTTTATAATTTTCGTATTTTTTAGTTTTACCGTTTTTGAAAATTTCAAGAGTTTACCTCTTACGGTTTCCAATTTGTCAAAAATACATAGTCAAAATTGCATTAACTGATGGACCACCCTTTAATTTAATTTTTTTAATATTTTAATGTTTATTGTTGTAGTCTATATAAAAATACACTAATTTTACAAATTTCAAGTGTCAATATACATATGTACATACAATTGTATGTATATTACATGAGATTTTATCATTTTTCGTCGCTCGTTTTGGAGCACCCTTTAATTTCTAGCGAAAACAATAGTGGTCCTTTTTTCACCTTTGGTGTACGGAACCCTAAAAATGAAGCAAAATTATACCAAGGTCAACTCAAAATTATTTTAAATATGGGTGCAGTCAACTTTAAAATTAGGTGATTTATATAAGGTTTAAAGGATGTTTTTTAAGCTAAATTTCTATTATGAATACAATTTTAGTGAATTTTGCTTAAACAAAATTCCAAATGCTGTTTAATAGTTTTATACCCTTTACCAAAAAATGGTAAAAGGGTATATATAGGTTTGTCATTCCGTTTGTAATTTCTACAATATTAATAAGAGACACATAAAGTATATATATTCTGGATCCTTATGCATAGGGAAGACGAACAAGCGATGTCCGTCTGTCCGTCTGTCTGTACGTGAAATCGGTTTTCCCAAGCTCCCAGAACAGCTAGAGACTTCGTTCTTGGACTGGTGTATCAGAAATTTTCCGAAAAATTTTGCTATTGAAAATCAGCAAAATCGAGCAGACGGTTTCAGAGCTGGAAAACTCATACTCAATATTCCCATAGAAAATAACTACCGAAAACAAGTTTTCATTACTTTTTTATTAAATTAACTTATTTTATACTTCGGTATGAATAAAATTGGTATTTATAATTAAAAAAAAATTTAAAAATTTAACAAATTAAAAAAACGTTTCCAGGGTTGGAAAACTTTAACTTTTTTTCTAATAATTAAACATATTTCATGTTTTAGGAAGAAGGCTATTTTCTCAGGAACGGTAAAAGCTACGGGTCTGAAATTTGGACAGTATATGTAGAACTTTGGTCGCTACAACAACAAATATATAAAAGCTAAAAATTAAAGGGTGTTCCAAAATAAGTGACGAAAACTTTTAAAATCCCATGTAATATACATACAATTGTATTATGTATGTACATATGCATATTGACACTTGAAATTTGTAAAATTAGTGTATTTTTATATATGCTACAACAATTAACACTAAAATTAAAAAAAATTAAATTAAAGGGTGGTCCATCAGTTAATGCAATTTTGACTATGTAATTTTAACAAATTGCTATATCTTGGAAACCGTAAGAGCTAAACTGTTGAAATTTTCAAAAACGGTAAATCTAAAAAATCCGAAAATTATAAAATCGCCAAAAATTTAAAAAAAATCGCCAAAACGAAAAAAATCGCCAAAATGAAAAAAATCGCCAAAACAAAAAAAAATCGCCAAAACAAAAAAAATCGCCAAAACAAAAAAAATCACCTGAACGAAAAAAATCGTCAAAATCAAAAAAATCGCCAAAACGAAAAAAATCGCCAAAATTAAAAAAAAGCCAAAAACCGAAAAAAATCGCCAAAACAAAAAAAATCGCCTAAATGAAAAAAAATCGCCAAAATCAAAACAAAACGCCAAAACGAAAATAAATCGCCAAAATTAAAAAAAAACGTCAAAAACCGCAAAAAATCACCAAAACAAAAAAAAATTGCCTATATGAAAAAAATCGCCAAAAATTAAAAAAATCGCCTAAATGAAAAAAAATCGCCAAAATCAAAACAAAACGCCAAAACGAAAATAAATCGCTAAAATTAAAAAAAAACGTCAAAAACCGAAAAAAATCACCAAAACAAAAAAAAATTGCCTATATGAAAAAAAATCGCCAAAAATTAAAAAAATCGCCTAAATGAAAAAAAATCGGCAAAATCAAAAAAAATCGCCAAAACGAAAAAAAATCGCCAAAATTTAAAAAAACGTCAAAAACCGAAAAAAATCGCCAAAACGAGAAAAAAGTGTCAAAACAAAGAAAAATTCCCACAATGACAAAAATCCGCAAAAATCGCCGAAACAAAAAAATGCTTATATGAACAAAATTCGCCAAATTTGAAAAAAAATCGCCTAAATGAAAAAAATCGCCAAAATCAAAAAAATCGCTTAAACGAAAATTAATCGCCAAAATTAAAAAAAACGCCAAAAACCGAAAAAAATCGCCAAAACAAAAAAAATTGCCTATATGAAAAAAATCGCCAAAATTAAAAAATCGCCAAAAACCGAAAAAAATCGCCAAAACGAGAAAAAAGTGTCAAAACTAAAAAAATTGTCAAAAAGAAATAAAAACGCCAAAAACCGAAAAAATCGCCAAAAAATAAAAAATAAAAAATTTAAAAAAAATTTTCAAAATCAAACAAATTGCCAAAAGGAAAAAAGTCGCCAAAATTAAAAAAAGCCAAAAACCGAAAAAATTGCCAAAACGAGAAAAAAGTGTCAAAACTAAAAAAATTGCCCCAAAAAAATAAAAAAAAAATAAAATATATAAAAAATAAAAAAATCGCCTAAATGAAAAAAGTCGTCAAAATCAAAAAAATCACCAGAACGAAAAAATGCCAAAATTAAAAAAAAACGACAAAAACCGAAAAAATCGCCAAAACCAAAAAAATTGTCTATATGAAAAAAATCGCAAAGAAGAACCAAATTAAACATAATGCCTAAAACCTAAAAATTGCACAAAAAGTATGAATTTTTTCACAAAATTAATATGTACCTACATATCTCTGTGCTTATGTATGTATCTCTATACTACATAAACGCACTTTGGTAAAGGGTATATAAGATTCGGCACAGCCGAATATAGCACTCTTACTTGTTATGAATATGGTTGTAAGCATTTAATAAGAGACAATGCAAATGTAATTATAATGTTTATGCAAGATGAGGAAAAAATTAAGCACGTTTATAGGCATCATGTTGTATGTAATATGAATTTTGAAAAGTCTTAAGAAGTTTGTAGAGAGTGTTGGAAGGATAAATAATATAGCATTTTCTTAAGGTTCTTCAGTTTTTATACATACAAAATTACTGCTCATAAAAGATTGACTTTAGTTGATTCATCTGACCTGAAACTTCATTCATATAAATGTTATAAATGGCTAGCTACTTGTAAACTGATAATTCAATCTGAATCAGATAACCTGATCTGAAGACCAGACCAGCTACCTGATAAGCTGATTTGATGTCTGATAAGCTGATCTGAAAACCAGACCAGCTCCTGAAAAACTAATCTGAAAACCAGACCAGGTCCTGAAAAGCTGATCTGAAAACCAGACCAGGTCCTGAAAGCTGATCTGAAAACCAGACCAGGTCCTGAAAAGATGATCTGAAAACCAGACCAGGTCCTGAAAAGCTGATCTGATAGCTGATACCTGTTCTGCTATTTTCTGTTAGCAAAGAATAATGAGATGGTGTTAAAGCAGTTAGTGTCGATAAGAAAATATCTGATGAAATTTAATGGAATTTCATAATATTGTGGAATTTAATTCCTCTTGTATAGAATCTCTCAAAGAAAACATTATTGCGCATGTTTATGCAATATAAAAACAGAAATTTGCACATAAGGAAAAACAAAAAATTTATGATCAAACGAAGTAACGCCAATAAAGAAATAAAAACCATTCACATATTTAATTCTTTTTTAAATATTTTATTTCAAATTTTTTCTTAAAAATCTTAGTACTAATACGAATTTAACTCTATGTATGTATATATAAAAAAAATATATATAAAAAGAAAGAGAGAAAAAAGATCATTAATCTAATATTTGATTCTTATTTACAAATAATTTAGGTATAGGCAAAAAGATAAAAGTTTTAGACCATTAAATTTTAACATGCTTTTGTGTGAATAAAATACTAAAATTAATAGATACATTCATAAAAAAATATATATATATAACCAATAAATAAATTAATAAATAAATACAGAAATAAATACATAAATAAATTAATATACAAATAAGTAAGTAATAAATAAATTAATAAACAATTAAATAAGTATAATTAGTACAAAATTAAATTCTTGTTGTCATCTTACATGCAATTTAGTAGGAAGCATTCGATTCTACATCCATTGTTTCATTATTTCGGTCTATGTAATGCCCCCATGCACGCGTTTTTATTTTATCTTTCATTATATTTCTTTTATCATCAGAAAAGCTAAGAGCTATTTTATTTAGTTTTTGAGTATATAGTTGATGTGTTTTAGACCTAAACAAAAACATTTCATCTGAGATAATTTTGGATTCAAATAAGCAACTTTTGTAATCATTAATGGACAACTTTTTAATTACAGACTTTTTGACCCCTTTAGATTATTTAACAGATTCCGAGCGAAGAGTCGACAGAGAATACATTTTTGCTCTTAAACCAACAAACTCTGTCATTATATCCCCACTTTTTTCATCTTTTATCATACCTAAAACCTTCTTATTGAGCAGCGGCAAACGAAATTGATTATCTATAGGATATTCTGACGTATCAAAATTCAAAATAATATCATTACGGATGTCATCGTAAAAATCGTCAGTTTTAATTGAATAAATAAACGAGTCAGTATCCATATAGTTGAGAGAAATGTTCTCTCCCAATTTAGGCTTCATGAAGCCATAATGGAAGTCATACATTCTCCACTTGGATAACTCCAGTACTGTAAAGCCATTATATCTAACTCTACCGCATACGTATCATCAGAAAATTTTGTCAACTGCATAAAATTTGGTTTCGAAATTAATGCTCTGAGGCCTAAATAATTCCTGTTTGTTGTTTCCCAAGATGAAGCAATTCTAATGTCCCTACGTTTTTCAATGTTTTCCATTGTCTTCCCATTAACAGCGTTGTTCAAAAGTTTGAATAAATCTTTTTCAAAATTATTTTTACCATTTGTCCTTTGTAACGTGTTTAAGTCAATATTTTTTTTAAGCCAAGGGGATTGCTTAAATCTAATTATTCTATGGATTTGTTTTAAGATGAGGCCATTTGAAATGGCTTGTTTTAAAACTCTATAGTGCATGGTGTAATTTGTTTTTGCGCGTAAGTCTGCAACTAATTTTTTGATTTTGGATCCCCCCACTGGCTTATTTTGGGGACAAAATGACAAATCATTATGTAGATCATTCACTGAATTGGGATAATCTATATCCACTTCCAAAATGTACCCATACTCTGCAGTATCAGAAATTTTCATAACATCAAAATCAGTATCACATACCCACTCAAATTCACCGTAAGGAAGATATTCCGACATCGCCCAACCATACAAATTGTTAGCGTCTAAATAGACAAGAAATTCTGATGGTTTTGATGCATCAAAATCTTCCAAATATTTTTTATTCGGAGTTAAGGAGTTTAATTTCCTTAAACTTAGTCATGGAATCCATGTAAGAGTACGGAAATAAATCCTTTCTTCTAATCAGGTTGAAATGAGCTTTATCAACGAAACATGATAGAATAGTATTAAAATCATTGCTATCAAGATTTTTTGCTAACGTATCTAAACTCGAAGCCATAAATCTAAACGAGTCTATAAATCTTATTTCGAATCCATGTTTTTCATATAATCTGATAAAAATGGAAAGAGAAATATAACGTTCTGTGTTCTGGGGAATCACTTTTATTGTGCCATTTTTTATAGTAGAAAGTTCTTTGAAAAATAGGTGCATATCATATGCAGAACGATTATGGAAAATAGCCGGAATAAGCTCAGGTGTTTTATAATTTAAATTACATTCGCTATGAGCTGCCCCACGATGATTGCCCGTAAGATGACAATGATCTCTAACTTTATGGTTATTTAATATTTTCTTACATATATGTCAATTTTTTGCACTATTATATTGAGCTATTTCTATTGGGGTCATGAACATTTTATTAACTTTTAGTAAATAATTTAGATAGATATCTGCACAATCTTCAACTATTTTTTTGATAAATACATTTGACGAATCTTCACCCAAATAATGTGTATATAAGTTATTTTCCTTCTTAAAACTACAAGTAATAAAATAGCCGAATGCACACGCATGTAAGTAAAAGCACATTTGTAGTGCTTTTACTTACAGGATCGTGGAGTTTTTCTAAAATAGACTCGAAGTCTGCGTAGATGACAAATGGTACATCCAGCTGTTTGTAGTAGTTTTTGTACTTAATAATACATCCATCTTCGGACATCCTGATGACTTTTTTACCACAAAAATTTTTATTTTGACTGCTTACATAAGCATCATGTGTATGATATAGGCAGATGTTACAGATATAAATCTTACATCTGTGTGACGTCATGTTGGAACGAAGGAGTCTAAGGAAAAGAGGAAAATAAAATAATATGTAAATTAATATAACAATAAGAAGTAGCTTTTTAAATAGGGAACACATTTTGTATAAATGCACTAATGAAACTTACTTTGATATATCTTTGATTAGCACATAGTGGAAGTTCTCATTAGACTGGAGCAATAAGAGATTAATAAGAATGTGTTTTTCTCCTTTTGTTATGTAGTATGGTCCTATAAGCGATGTTCCATTGTGACCAAATACATTTATGCTCATATCATTTTGATTCTAGAATTGTTTTATCTGCTTCAATGGGAGTGGAAACTCCAGGCCTTAAAAATTTAATGCAATTGCTCCTGTATTAATATTCTCATCAGAAATGTCAGCAATATTGTAATTTCTATAGTTTTTCCGTTGTTTAGGATTCAGACCACTATTTACATTTAAAGCGGCAATTAGACACCATTTAAAGCAATAAATGTCATTATTCTCAACATTTATGCATGCATGTTTTGCTGCAATATTTTTTGGGAGAGGGATAAAACTCGATCCTCTTGTTATGGACGTCTGGTTTATATTAACTTTAAGAAAATTTATTGAAGTCAAAGTCCATCCGCTATCCCTCTCTTGAAATTCTTCCATTTTGGCTCTTAGCTCCTCCGTCTGTTTCTTGTACATGTCTTCTATGTCATCAGACAAAGTCACCAACATCATTTTCGAAATATGTACAAGTTGGGAAACATTCATCTCATCATTCGCCATGTTCACATGTGAGCTCCATATTAAATTTAAATGTAGTATGTATCCTACTACATTCATTGAGTTGTTGTACCATGGAGCTCGTTGCAGATTTCAGAAACTCCTCCGGAAACAAGACACCCAAATTTTTGTTGAGGAGGATATATGTCTCGATCCTCCCATTGAAGTTACTTACTCTTTTAGTGAGAAAATCATCAATCCGTTCTTGGTGACAACTGTTTTTGTGTTTTATGGTTCTGACATGAGCCATATAACTATTTGATGGGATCATCTCATCACAATCCTCACAATATTTGTTTTGAAGATTTAGCTTACTAATTCCAAGGGCAGCCTTTGATTGGTTAGCATACGAGTGCGTTTCCATATTCTGATTTAGTTTTGCTAGAGTCATAAAGACTTTATTGCATATGGTACAACTTGTAGTATTAATTTTATTTAATTATTTATTTGTTTATTAATTCAATTATTTTATTTATAAACAATTTATTTAATTATTTTATTTAAAAACAATTTATTTCACTTATAAAAAAATTTATTTAATTATTTTTTATACAGTATAAACTTGTTTAACAAACAGTAGTTAGTTCTAGCACTTTTATAGTTTTTGGATTTCAAACACTTTAGAAATTTTGGTTGGGAAAGTATGTTGTCACTTGTTGATATATCAGAGCAGACTGATGACAGTCTACATTATTTATTCTACTTATATACTTTATATGAGAATCGCGTAGTAGTAATCCAATCTAATTTATTACGACATATGATGATGAAATTCATACACACACACACACGCACACACACATATATATCTACATACTCACACACACACATATACATTTCCACAATTCTCTTTTGGTATTACGATATATGATGAAATTCATATACACAGCAACAACCAGAAAAAAAATCGCTAGCATCAGTTTGTAATACAAAGGTACGAGCAGTTTTTGATATATTGCTCTAAAAACTATTTTATATAATTGTTTCATTAAAGTAAAATATATTGAAAGAAAAAAATAACATTACCCCTATTCAAAAGCTCTTCGTATCAACCTGACTGGATTCAAAGCATTTAACATCTGAAATATGTGATAAAGCCTATGTCAATACAATATTTTCTATCTACATAAGAAAAGCAACGTCAATAGTCTTGAAAACATATATACATTCATTTGTAAATATGTATGAAAAAGTGATGATGTAATTCACACAAGCAATGATATTCTTCAAAGCAAAAATAGATACGATCACATTGTAGTGTACCCCTATAGTCACCCCTAATATCACAATTTAGTATGTGCACTTTCCCATAGGAATGTCACTCAATTTTAACTCAAAACAATAATAATAATAAATAATACTTGTTACAACAAATAACTATCCGTTTTGTAAAGCAACAATTATTAAATATTATTGTATTATTCTAGTTTTAAGGATACCGTTAGTTAAGTATAAAAGAAAGAAATTTTTGGAATAAAAATCAATTTTTGCTTAGCCTTTAAATCGGCTGTTTTATTTAAAAGCATTCAACTGCTTGAATTAAATCTAAGAGCAAACATCTGCTCAGGCATAAAATCTGCGTAAGTTTTAATAGAGCCAGTGGCGTTCATAAGCGCCGGCATAACCGGGTAGGCAGACTTTTATAAACCTTACATGGCGATCCTGCCAAATAATAACAAAGATGTGCCTGTAGAGGAATACAAACCTGCAGGCAAGGACCAACAAGCTCCCTCATATACGGCCACACCGTTGAAGGCAGGCCCAAAGCCACTGACGATAGAGGACACTACACTATTATTTTTTCATTTTTATATTTAATTTCATTTTATTATAAAATGAATATATAAATTTTCTTATAAATAAACACACAGCTTAATTTATATTACATCTATTTTAATTAAAAATAATATAACAAAATTACACCTTTGAAGAAAACTATAACAAAATTACTAATGTAATAAAAGATAACGCGAAGAAGCATTAATAAGAACACAAATGTCAATCACAGATGTTGAGAAATAAGTGCTACCAAATCGGAAGAATTGGTAGTGTTGTAAAGTTTACCAAAAAAAAAAAGTTCAGTGTTACCTATTTGATTCACATATTTTTGCCATAATATATGTTATAACATAAGTTATGATTTGAAATCGCACAACTGCTTAACTTTTAATAGACATAAATTAATATAATTTTAGATGGAAGAATTAAAACAATATTATATTGAATTAGAAAAATTAGAAAAGAACATAAAAAAGAGCAAAGACAGAATTTACTCCTCTAACTATAAAATTGAAAAATTATCGCGCTTAATTGAAATTAAATTAGAAATTGACAATATTTGTAGTCGTTTGCAGGAAGAAGGGACCAAATCGTTTATAATCAAATTTAATGAATTATACACAATAGTGTTGAACTTAGTGAAAAATATAAGTACTAAAGAAAGTACAGATTTAACAGATAATTCGGACGCAAGTGTTGCAAGGGAAATTATTAATATGGCACAATTCGATATTGGAGTTGTGGGCAAAAACCTTAACGTTTTTAAAGGTTCATATGAGGTGTTAGAAGACTTTATAGTGCAAACAGAGTTATTGCATGATATTTTAAGAACAGAAGACCGAGAGATATTCATAAAGTATGTCTATAACTTTAAATTAGCTGCAAATGTCAGGAGTGTTTTGGGCTGTTCCAACAGACCTACTACGTTTAATGAATTGAAGAAGTTGTTGGTTGATGCGTACCCGAACCCAAGAACTCTGCAACAAGTCTTAAGTGAATTAGGATCAATAAGGCAAGGAAATTTGAGTATATCAGCCTTTAGAGAGAAAGTTGCATTGTTGTCAGAACAATTGAGCAATTTTGAACTTAAGGCAATAGCAAATCCATCGCAGGAAACAAAAAACGCAATATCTAAAATGAGTGAAAATATGGCCTTAAATGTGTTTATAAAAGGTGTTAATGTGGAATATAAAAATATATTGGTAGCAAGTAGTCCAAAAACTCTCAGTGAAGCTGTAGAGAAATGTATTACAGTGGAAAGAAATATGCAAACAAATGATAATAGTATTTTTAGAATTAATAGGCGTGATAATGAACGTATGTACAATTCGCAAAGAGTGTATGGGGATTATACAGGGTACAGAGGTCAGGGATACCCAAACCAAAATAGTAACAGAAATAGCAACAATTATAATAATGGATTGTATAATAATAATGCTAATTACAATCGCAATAGATATGGCGACAGCAATAGTAACAATAGCAATAATAGGTACAGAAATAGTGGTAATAATGCGAATAGAAACTTTGCAACAAGAAGTAATGATAATAATATGAATTCCTCATATAGAAATAATAATAACAGGAACAATTCGTCGTATAGACCCAGTAGTGGCAGACATAACCAGGGAAACTAATAGCGCCGGATAGCAAAGATTGTTATCCAGGAGGGCAAAAATGTTTCAAAATTTCAAATAACACTGATAATTCGATAACAATAACTTGCAGTACCATAAATAAAGAGCTTAAGTTTTTGGTAGACACTGGAGCACTATTTGCAAGCGAGGTAATATAGAAAACATAAATGAACGTAACATATCATCACTAAGTGGTATTACTTTAGATACGATTGAAAGTCTTGGCACCGCATATCTAACTTTAGAATTCGATAATAAGCCGATAACACACAAATTTCACATATTTGAAGATAATTTTCCAATCAATACTAATGGAATCATTGGTAGAGACTTTTTAGAAAGATATAAATGCAAAATTGATTTTGAAACATACACGTTAACCTTCAATATAGCTGATGAAGAAGTTATTTTACCGATTAGCGCCGGCATAACCGGGTAGGCAGACTTTTATAAACCTTACAACATACATGAATCCAAAAACATATACACCCATTATCAAATGCATTCCCTCTCCACTTCCATTTACAACAGATATCAGGGTTGCCACTCTCTGGAGGTATAAGACTATTTCCCCAGAGATACAAATAAAAAATAAAAATAAATGCATACATAAAATAATAACCATACATACGCATAACAACGAAAACTCACAACAGCTAACCAAAACATATCAAATAACAATCACTACATACACACAATTACACAGATCCCTTGTCACTACCCTACAGTCACACTGAGAATCAAGTGTCTTTGTATCAACACTAAAATTCTAGAGACAATTTTGATATAATAAGTTTGTTTCTATCCACCATTATAAAAGAAATATAGAAATATATAGAAATTGTCAACAACTTGTCTATATACATATATGCATTTGTATGTGCACAAATTCCTGGAACTAACTGTTTGGTTGGTATGTCTCCACGTCCCATAAGAACTTCGTAATCAATACCTACTTAATTGTTTAAGTGTTAGTCATACAAACACCATATATAAATACATCCATGCACTGTAAGCACAACGTTTCTCTACAATAACAACAAAAGCTGTGCACACAAGTATACATACATATATACAGAAATAATCAATCTTCCATACACACACATAGCCAAGAAAATTTCAGCATGAAAATCCCCAAAATTCCTCCATTTGTATTAGGGTCGCCATCGTTTATGTATTAATCGAGGCGGACGACATGTTTTTCCCGGTTTTTAATTCCCAAAACATGTCGTCCTCCGCCATTATCACTCTACTCTTCAGTCCTGACTTTATTATTAGAATTGCTGATTTACTGCAAGGTCTTCCGTTAGGGTCCTTTGTAATATATATAGTGTAGCATTCATTTTAAAGAGGCTTCTCAGGGTCAAACGAGTTTCAAAGACCAACATTATATCAATATTTTTTTCAGTAAGGAAGTGCTTAAGTTCATTTTTGTGTTGGTGAATATATAAATAAAATATAAATGTTCTCTGTTCCTAAGTGCATAACTTGATAACCACTTCACCGATTTCGCTAAATTTATATGTATAATAGTCTGAAAAAGGTTTTTATTAAAAGAAGAATTGGAAAGTTGAAAAATCTGGAAAAAATTAAAATAGTGTTTTTCAATGGGATGTTTATATTTTTATTTTTACAGATTTTACAGTTTGGGAAATATGCAAGTGCAGGTTTAATTGACCACGCCCATTTTTATGCGCACTTTTTCGATATGCCTAATATACCTATTTGTTGTTGTTTGTCGGTCGTGAAAAAATTTTATTCAGGCAGTTTACAATTTTTTAATGCAAATAAAAAAATTAAATGAAATGAAAATACTCGTAAATAATTTGTTTTCTTACTTTTGTGTTGCTAGCAATCTGTCCAACAAAATGGGTAGAATAGAAAGCTTTAATGGCAATAGTCATTAAATTGAGTATGGACTCCTCTAAGAGCGATATGAAAATTATTTTGAAATATTGGTAGAACAGGACCATGGCAAGGGACACCCCTTATACAAAAAAAATAGTATTTAATCTTACATCTTGAAAGCTATAAGCAAGAGCCCTAAAATATGGTATGGACTCTTTTGAGAGCGAATTGCAAAGTAGTTCAAAGTTTTAGTAAATAGGACCAGGGGAAGGGGCATCCCCTGTACAGAGTAACTATAAAAATATTCTATCTTTAAAGCTGCAACAACAAGAGTCATCAAATTTGGTATGAGTTCATTTGAAAATAATTAAAGTGACTATAAATAAAAATAAATTTGGTGCTCTGTTATTTTTATATTCCGCCATCGTTCACGAGGGAAGGGGCTCTCCCCATACAAAAAAAGTTAATAATAATCGTATATATTGATAGCTATAAAAGCAAGAGTCTCCTAACTGAGTATGGGCTCCTTTGAGAGCGAGATGCAAAGTATTTAAAAATATTTGTAGAACAGGACCAAGTGAAGGGAAAGCGTACCTCCTTACAGAGTTATTAAGAATAATATATTTTGAAAGCTGTTATAGCAAGAGTCTTCAAATTTGTTATGGACTATTTTGTGAGCGAGGGGCAAGTCACCCGTATACCAAGCAATTAATAATAGTTTTATATCTTGAAAGCAATCATAGCAAGCCATCAATTTTGTTATGGGCTCTTTTGAGAATGAAATGCGAAGTCATTTAAAGTATTTGTAGAACAGGATAGAGGGAAGGGACACCTCATATAAGTAATTATGAAAATATTTTATCTTAACAGCTTTAATAGCAGGAGTCTTCAAATTTGTAGCAGTTAATTTGAAAATAGTTTTTATAAGTATAAATTGAAATATATTTAAAACAATAAATTTTTGGTGTTGTATTATTTTTATATTTCATCATCGTTCACAACATTTCCTACCTTTATCACTCATATACTAAATCCTTACACAATTACAATGCTAGTCAGTTATTATTTTCTACCCTAGAAATTCTCTAGGAATAATATGTATAGCAAAACAACGTTTATACAGTAGCTTTATTCAATGCTTTTAACTAAATTGAGATATCGTGTCTTACCGAATCCACAGATACGTCATATGCCTAACAGTAGGTGTGTAATTTGCGAAGCAAACGATACAAAAATTAGAGAATATGTGTGCTGCGAAACACCACAGGGATATATATTATCTCATTTATTATGGGTTACCACCTTAAGCAGTCTACTTACTATTCTATCTGAAGTAGAACTCAAGTCGGTATGTAATGCAGACGACGCACAGTGGCACATTTTGTGAGTTGGCGGTTAAAATTCTATAACTTTTGACTGGGTTGAAATTTTTTATGATTTTTTTTTGTTGGAAAGAAGACATCTTAAATATGGTTGAAAAATGATTTTTTAAAATATAGGTATTATCGGCCTTAAAAAAATTAATTTGTGAATGTAGTGATTTAACATTGCATTTTATAAATAGTAACGTCAATTGAACTAAAAAAATTACATACTTAATTAAGCCGTCCACCCGGGTCCGTTTTATTTTGACCTTTAGCCGTCTTCTCCAATGGACCACTTAGAATACGGGTTTGAAACTCATAACTGTTTTAAATATATTAATATTGATATAATATTTAGCAAAACTAATTTTATTTTAGTCGTTGATATCCCTGTGAAATTTTAGGGCAACCGGTTCACATTTACTCATAGGGCCTTTGTATGTCAAATTTCGTAAAATAGCCTTGGTGATCATAGTTCACTAACAAATGTAAGTTCAACAGCTTTAAATATTATTATTATATGAACAATTTAAACATATTTTAAACGTGAATCCATAACAGATATGTAGGAGATCCATATCCGAAAAAACGTTGTACCATAAATTCTAAGAAAATCTTTTTATTCCAAATAAAATAAAATTTCTTTTAAAAAATTTTCAATATTTATTGTGCTTTTTTGCTCTAATTTTAATGTTAACACTACAGTACACTACGTAAATTTTGTCAACTTTAGGATGCCATATAATTTCCAGACAACCTGCTTACTTGACAATATTTTATCAGATTTAAAGACGTGAACAAATATGGTAGATTATTTTCTGGCATAACATTACATTTGCACGATAAAAGGTTGAAAACAATTTTAAAATCATGTTTGTAAAAAGGTTTTTTCTTACATCTGAGAAGTGATTAAATAGGTCTATATTCAGTGAAAAAATGCTAACAATCAAACCTAAGGATTTCAAGATATACGCAAGATATGGCGTTACGTTACAAAAAAAAAAGAAGTGATTAACAAAATTGCTTAACTGTGGGAATTGAGCAAGTATTTTTAGGCAAAACTTTTTTGTTAGAACTTCGACTGATATACATTTATTTTCCAAGCTTCTATATTAAAAAATCTTTTTTCCTTTTTTCCGTTAGCCTTAGTATCTGGCGTGGCGCTACTTTTCAAAATTAAGAAAAAGATATACAAAAGTGTAAGAAAACTATATTTGTTATTTATATATGTATATGTATGTACTTTTTAGCTTTTACCCGCGGATCCGTTCACGTAGTATTTTGGAATATACTTAAAATTTATGAATTTTTTGTCGCTGATAAAGGCGATAAAAAAATTAAAGAACAGAATAAAAACTGTTTTTAAGACTGGCCGAATCGAAAATTACCATATACAAAAAAGCAAATTACCACATACAAAAACCCGGTTCCGAACCGGATACAAAAAATATGCTTTGTTTGACGCCGGTAATGTAGCTTTCCATTGGGGAGTTTAAAAATCAGATTAGCGGTTTGGGCATGAAAGCAAAGAAAGCAAACGAACAAACTCAAAACCAAAATTTTCAAAAAAATACTTATAATATGGCGTTTCATTGCTCAATTTTCAAAATTAATATTATATTAAATATTTGTTTTATAAACGAGTTTTGTTATTTTTATCACACTTTGTTTACATGCAAAATTTTACGCAGTTGCGATCGTCAGAGTAGACATAATGAAAATAAATGCTACTTTTCCTAGCGTTACGTTATATTGAAATGTTGACTAGTTGTTGTTGTAGCAATAGTTTTTCAATAAAAGTATTACTGTGCAATTGCTCCTAGAAGTATAAAGAGTAAAGAGAAAATGCTTCTGAAATTAAGTAAAACTTACCAAAACGAGAAGCCTAGCTTTGTAGCCCATTACTACGCCATCACAACTAAGAAAAGCTTCGAACTCTTTAATTTAATTAATTTTAAATATTTCTAATTTATAATACAAGAAAAAATTTGTTGGTGAACTTAAATTTTTCCGTCATGTCGGAATTTTCTCTGGAAGTGCCCATATCCGATATTCTGTCTCATATTAAAAAGGTAAATATATTGCCAAGTAAGCCGGCTTTCCAGGGAGGATATGGTACCCTAACTTTGACCTTCTTTTTAAACACAAAATTAAAAGAAAAAATGTGAATGTAAAATTTTAATAGAAGATTTTGTGTTTTATTTTTTGGATTTTCTGATTTTTCTTGTTGATAACTCATCTAAGCTTATTTTATCAGTTCTCCTCCGCATAATATTACGTTAAATTCTTATAGAAATGGACCAAACTCCCCCTGGTTAAACAATAGGTGCTTTCGGATTTGTCCAGTTCTTAAGTAACCCATGCTTACTTGTGTAATACTTTTCAACTCTCTAGCGCAAAATTTAATATGAAATGGGTGTGAGCCCATCCAACCTTCTATCTCAAGATTATACCATGGACAGTGCTTATGGCTACTGTAAAGTTTCGTTGTAAAATGCTTATGGGATATAAATAAGCAATATATTGAAATTGATTAGTCCGAGTGGATGAAAAAGAAGGTTAAAGTTTAATGGATGTTGGTAGTCACGGCCCCTTTTCAAAAAAGGATATTGCTGCGTTGAAAAGTGCAATGTGTATGGAAAAAATCCTTTAACTTAATTTCTAAATGTTGAAATTAAAGTGCATTTCTCCGCCACCTGATTGATATTTCCGAATTTTTCGATTTTTCTACGTGATTCCTGATCTAAATTTATTTGTGTATCAAGCTCCGGCTCTCTACGGCAACACAGTATGAGATTTCATTAAAAAAATGGAAATGGAAATAATTCTGCGGTTTCTAAACGAGCAGCTGTTATGAAATTTTAGAGAAAGCTTAAGTCTGGAATTTTGACTATATATCTTTAAAGGCGGCGGTGCCACAAAGCCCAAAAGTGGGAAACCTAAGATTAATGAAAAATTCAAATTGATGCCAAGCTGATGTTTTTGATCCACTAAAAAAAATTGGCAAGTGGATTATTCTATCCAAGAACTAAAACAAAGTCTTCTTTATTTAGGGATTTTCGCTAACAGCTTAGAAAATATTCGTTCTGCTATTGGAGAACTCACATCTAGTTCTATTTAGTAAAAATACAAACGCCATATTTTTATTTATTCAAAAGTAGACTAGAAGAAAAATGTCGATCCAAATTTAAGAACAAAATTCTTGAATTTAGATAGTAGAAATCTTCTGATTTCAATCTTAAAATTTGGTCAGTAAAATTGATGTTCTCAAATTTAAGCATAAATTCTTAATTTTTAGGGTAAATTCTAAAAATCAAGAATATAATCTTAATTTTAGGATTGTAATCTTTAATTTAAGAACTTGATCTTAAACTTTAAATAAAGAAATATTTAAGAATTTCATCTTAATTTAAGATTATTATTAAGAACAACATCTTGAATACGATCATATAACTAGATTTGATTGAAGATTAAGATCTTAAAAAAATAAGATTTTATTCTTGAATCAATAATTTTTGCATTTAACACACTTTTAAGATTGCAATAATTTTATTTCGAGCGTAAAATCTTAACTTGAGCAGGTTTTCTCCGTTAGCGTAGTACTATAAGAAATAATAAAAAGAGATTTCTGGTAAAAAAATTTCGTTATTGAAGGATCCAGATGGTTTCAAAATAGACCTATTTTAATTATAAATATCAAATGTAAGGCATTTTTTCTCAAATTCCAAAGCTGGAACCAAAAATCGTTTTTAAATATTTCAAAAAAATTCGGTAGTATGAATAAAAAAAGTATTTGCGTATTACTTAAAAATTTATTTTAAAAAACAAAACACATGTATATTTGAGTAAAAAGCAAATATATATTTTTATTTATACTACAGGGTGGCCCAGAAAGACCGAAGTGGTGTGAATTCCTTATAACTTTTTATTTAAGACATATTTTTTTAATTTTTTGTTTTTTAAATACAGTAAATTTATAGGGAATATTTTTAGATTAGTTATTAAAAATTGTATCCCGCAAGTGGTGGCCATTTTCTGCTTCGCACAAATGTGCTCTTTCCATTTCCATTATTCATAACTTATTTATGAGTGACGAAGCCCATTTCCAATTAAATGGGTTTGTTAACAAGCAAAACTTTAGGATATGGGCTAAGGAAAACCCGAGAGTACTTCATCAACGACAATTACACCCAGTTAAGTGTACTGTTTGGTGCGGTGTTTCTTCAGAAAGGATCATTGGTCCATATTTTTTGGAAAATGAAAGAGATGTCGCCATTTCCATCAATGGTGATCGATATCGGGCCATGTTGGAAAATTTTGTAAGGCCAGCCGTGGAATACCATCCGCAAATATGGTTCCAACAGGATGGAGCCACAGCGCACACTCCGAGGGCCACGATGGCTATTTTACGCGACATCCTTGGGGAAAGAATAAATTCGCGTAGAAGCAATTTTAATTGGCCTCCGCGTTCCCCGGATTTAACCGCTCCAGACTGTTTCCTTTGGAGTTATTTAAAAGGGAAAGTTTATGTTAATAAGCCTAGGACTATTGAGGAATTAAAAACCAATATTCCAGACGAAATTAACAACATAACACCGGAAGTTTTGCGAAAGGTCATGGAAAATGTGTTGAAAAGAGATCATTTGTGCGAAGCAGAAAATGGCCTCCACTTGCGGGATATCATTTTTAACAACTAATCTAAAAATATTCCCTATAAATTTACTGTATTTAAAAAACAAAAAATTAAAAAAATATGTCTTAAATAAAAAGTTATAAGGAATTTACACCACTTCGGTCTTTCTGGGCCACCCTGTACCAGTTGTGAATATGTCTTAAAATAATTTATTTTACACGTCCATATCTCAAGTTCCTTTCACTTTCGCATATGAGGTTACATGAATCACTTATGGTTTACGGCCTGTCCCACGATGTCACCAGAAATCGTTTGATCGAATACTTACATTGAAAACAATAACAAATTTTCTAATTTTATTGTTGTTTGCAGTACAAGTTGTTGATCGAACGATTTCTGGTGACATTTTCTAATTTTATTGTTGTTTGCAGTACATTTTGTCGATCGAACGATTTCTGGTGACATCGTCAGACACCACCCTTAATTTTCATAATTTTACGAGTTTAACAAAAAATAAATTTAGTGAAGTGCGACTTTGACCCGCGCACGAAGTGTTCCGTACGGGCACGAGATATGTAATTCAATACGAACAATATAAATTATAGTTTTGGCATTTTTTCGTTTTTGGATTTTTTCGGTTTTAAGCGTTTTTTTAGTTTGGGGGTTTTTTTGAATTTATTGGCGCTTTCTGAGTTTAGGCACTTTTTTCACGTTTTGACGATATTTTTTTGGTTTTTGAAGTTATTTTAATTTTGGCGATTTTTATTATTTTGGCGTTTTTTATATTGGAGATTTTTTTAATTTTGGCGTTTTTTTCATATAGGTGATTTTTTTTTGATTTTGGCGATTTTTTTTTTAAATTTTGTGATTTTTTTTAATTTTCGCGATTTTTTTTCATTTTGGCGATTTTTTTTCATTATTATGGTTTTGGCGTATTTTTCGCGTTTTGGCGATTTTTTCGGTTTTTGGCATTTTTTTCATTTTGGCGATTTTTTTTCATTTAAACGATTTTTTCGAATTTGGCGACTTATTTTAGTGCTAGAATTTTTTTTTAATTTTGTCGATTTTTTTAAATTTTTTTGGTTTTAGCGATCTTTTTAGGTTTGGCGATTTTATAATTTTCGGGTTTTTTAGTTTTACCTTTTTTAAAAATTTCAAGAGTTTACCTCTTACGGTCTCCAAGATATAGCAAGTTGTCAAAATTACATTGTCAAAATTGCATTAACTGATGGACCACCCTTTAATTTAAATTTTTTAATATTTTAATGTTCATTATTGTAGTCTATATAAAAATACACTAATTTTACAAATTTCAAGTGTCAATATACATATGTATGTACATACAATTGTATGTATATTACATGAGATTTTAGCATTTTTCGTCGCTCGTTTTGGAGCACCCTTTAATTTCTAATTCTCATGTATTTGTTGTTGTAGTGCCAAGGTTCTGTCCAAATTTCAAGTCCGTAGCTCTTACGGTTCCTGAGAAAATACCGTGTGACGGACAGACGGACAGCGTAGCGAAAACAATAGGGTTCCTTTTTTCGCCTTTGATGTACGGAACCCTAAAAAACAGGCTGAATGTCTTGTGAATATCTACAGGCTGAATGTCTTGTGAATATCTACTGTGGGTCTAGATATGTATGTATGTACATATATATGTAAGTAGTTTAGAAGGGAACACTTCTCCCTTCATTTCCATTAAATTCGAACAGACATCGTCGATAGTAACTGACCTACTTACATATACATATGTAAATTAAAATTGTTTTGTAAATACATATGTATGTAGATCATCAATTATAACTAAAAACCTTTTTACAATAAGACAATCAGTAAAAACTTAGATTACACAGTATTTAAATTCCAATTACCTCTGTTACTACAAGTTTCGAATACATGACATACTAGAACTCGCCTTATTGTCTAACAAAAAAATTCTGATGTATATCTGTATATGTATGTATATTTGTTTTTCAGTTCTTGTAACACTAGCATTTATGTTGTTATCGTACATAAAGCACCAACAAAATGTCAGAAATAAAGACGCAATTTCAACTAACCTGACTTCGAGTGAAAAAAAATTATGTACTACACGTTTCTATTTAGAAACAAATGTCTGGCATGTCTTATTATTAAATGTGTAATTTAATACTCCCTTAATTTTTTTTCTTTTTAGTTTCTTTTATTTTTATTTCTTCGTAGCAATTAGTATAACAGAGGCTAACTGTTCATATGTAACTGCCCTTAATTATGAAAGTGTTCTAAGTCATGTGCATTTTTGCTTCGAAATATTAAATGAATCTTAAAAAAACTTCAATAAATATTTATTAAATAGGTGTTATCAGCCTTATTTAAAAATATTATTAAACGACACTGGAACATCTATAAATTAAAATACAGCACTATATAAAAATATACATATTTTGTTTTGTTCAAATATAATCTACTAATATCTTGACCAAAGATATACACATATGACTTAGATCACTTTCATAACTAAAGGCACATATGTATGTATGTAAAATAAATTAAAAAATGTCTAGGTTGGTCAATATTTCAACACCTACACTCTACAATCTGAAAAAAGGAATAATTGTTGGGAAAGTGATAAACTACTGCGTATTGCTTAAGATGACATTAGTCAGTTTGGCCAAATTCAGTAAATCGAAATTAAGTGCAAACTATAATTTTTGGTAGTTCTTGGACCTTTTTGCAATTGATGATCGGATAAGCAAAATAAATGAAGTGAAGTGGAATGAAAGGAATATAAAACGAACTATCGCATTGAACAGAATGGAATGAATTGATAGTTTAAAAATAACAATCTCATTCAAAACAAAAATGTGAATGACGAAATTTAACAACATATGTACATATTGTCGCTGTTTTAACTATAGGTCGGTTAGTTTTGAATTTTTTGAAAAATTAGTTAAGCCCACTACTAGACTTTATAAGTCATAATAGACCTTGTTTTAAATTTTTATGACTGTAAACATTACTATTGAACCTATAAAAGTAAAACTATTTCAGACGTTTCCATAAGAATGCATGTAGAAAACAATAATAAAAGCTGCAGTCCTGTAAAATTTAAAAAATTTAAGTTAGATAGGTCAGTTAGATAAAACAGCGATATGTGTTAACGAGCTCCACCATGCAATAAGTGATGTCGACTTTTTTGGGTTTGTTTATTATAAGGAGCATCCTCAAAAACAACACAACAGAATACTCTTACTTTGCAAAGAAACAAGAACATGTTTAAGAGCTTTCAAAGCTGTTTACCTCTAATGTAAATATCAGTGTATGTGTGTTTGGACGTAGCTAATTTAATGACATATATCAGTCGTAAAAGGTATGCTGTACGCTGAAAAAAATAAATACCCAAGTTTTTATTAAAGTACGAGTAATTTAAGATATACACAAATTTCTGAAAAGCACTACTTAAAGCTCAAAACTTGGCGCTTTGAGTCTTCCAAAAACCAAGTTGGCATCGCTGTATACAATTTAAAAAAAAAATCGGCGCACAATGTAATTTGAACCCACTTTTAAATCTCAGCCTTGTTTTTTAATGTAAGATTGTATGGAAAAACGCATTAAGACCTCACGTATAATTTTACCTTTTATGTTAACTTTATGCCAGTTTTTCGTTATACATAATACTAAAATGTATGCACATAGGTAAAAATAAAATTCGTATTTGACAAAAAAAATTGCGGATCCAACTAAATCATTTTGCAATTTTCAACTTTTATTATTATTACAGAATAAAATAAACATATTTTCTCAAATATTTTCTTTTTATTATCCAACAACGTTTGCATTCCATAAATGCAACGTTCCGAATGATAATTGACGCTTTCTTAATTTAAATTCATAAATCTAAATTATAATTGACGCTTTCTGAATTTACATTGATAAATCTAAATTGCAATTGATGCTTTTTGAATTTAAATTGATAATTCTAAGCACATTGGACGCTTTCTGAATAGCAACTGGAAAAAGTGCATTTGCTACCTTAAATATGGAAGTTTCAAAGAATTTACTAATAAAAAGGTGCACATCAGTTCCGATCCTCTTACTTATTAAAGCAAGGAGGCTGTAGGAATAATGCAAAAGTACCCACTCTTATGAAATACTGAAGTAGTGCCTGGGTGTTGCCAGTTGAGTTATCATGAGACCAGTATTTATAGTGCGCTAGCATTACGACAAAAAAAACATGCACACAGTTTAGAAATAAACACTTCATTCATTATTTTTGGGGTATGAGTAAAATGGCAAGAACTTTTAAAATATCAATTATTATAATATATGTATGTATGTGGGGTGCGACTAAATGTGTATATTTATGCAAATAAGGACAACAAATATATTGGCGGCATTCGATGTTTGATGCACATTGTCTTGCGTAAGTGCAAATGCAAAATATCGTAGCTTTTCTTTGTATTGTGTGTGTATTTTGTTCTTGTATTATAAACAAAAGCTACGACATTTTGCATTTGCACTTACGCAAGACAATTTGCATCAAGCATCGAATACCGCCATAAAAAATACATTGGTAAAAAGTGTACATACAAGCATAAAATAATACATAAAAAATGTGTGTAAGTGATTGTGGTCATCGCCTTTTCTGAAAATTATGTGACTTACGGTACGAACCACTCAACAAACTTCATTCGAATATGGTATAATATGGCTCGTAAAGCATTAAAAATATTGAAAATAGTTCATACATTGCACTTGTACCTACTTAGTATAATTTCTAATCGGTGCATATCGTTTTTTAAATATTTTATGTAAACTTAATTGAATTGAAGTTGATGATTGTTGTTTCCTTTTAATTCCAGGAAATCCCTACTATATTTGTTCTTCTGTTTTTTCAGTTGCAGCACAGCCGGTTTGACCAACTAGAAAAAAATTTACAAATGCTTTATTTTTTTTCGATAATTAAGTAATGGAAAGGTTCTGAAATTAAAATAAAAGCTTCAACACCTTGGAGCAAAAACAAATTCCCAGCCAACCTGAGATTCGAAAATAAAGGAATGTTCGCTGTAGCAAATAATTCTCGAAACATTCTCGTTAAAAAAAGTTTAGCAATAAGAAAAAATTTGTTTTTTATTTTTTGCATGTACAACGAAAGAGGTATAACTTTTTTGCTATTTAGAAGCAATGAAATTTAATTATTAATGACATTGTTTACGATTACATAATGATATCGCTAAAAGTCCGCTATTGATTCGAAACATCGAAATCGAAAGATTTGCTGCCACAAACTGAGTGACGAGTGAGCTCTAGCAGAACTTTCTCTTTCCGTTTCCGATAGCCGTTCTCGATTGTTTTGTCCGATAAATAATTACGCAACATTCGAATGCGATATCATTTACAAATGTTTTGGTTAGATGGGTTCACAGAAACATATATGTATGTATATACATATGTGTGTATGTATGTTTGTACACATCAGAGAACAAAATGAATTCATTCGCAATTACTCACAATTCATAAATTTGTTGCTTTTGCAATGCATTTATTCGACAACAATAACAGATGTAATTGTTATGATACATTTCATTGTAATTTGTTCATTGCTAAAGGTAGGATCACACGATTGCTGCAATGAACCAATTATTGGTCCATTTTATATGCCCATCGTGTGATTTCAAAATTTATTGTCCCATACGACAATCGAAAACAATATGCTGATGATTTGCCGCAATCAAATGCCACTTTGGTACGGCAATCGTGTGAACGGTTGATAGGCAACCATGCCCCAATAAAAATGTTAAAAATGCGCCAATATTTATTGTGTTCTAGAGCAGCAATCAAAGTAGTCAATACGCGACAATTTCTTAAACTACTTTATTATTTAAGTACATAAAACATAAATTTACTTTATAGGTATGTAGTTATAACTTATTTGAAATGTTAAAATGGAACTGTAAGCTAATCTTTAATCCATATGTTATTCCATATTTATTCGTTTAAAAGAACGAAAATTGCATCTGATTACTATATTTGATAAGTACAAAATATAGAAAGCAGAGGAAATTTTATTTGTTTTAAGCGAACAAACAATTTTCACGTACAAAATGAAACAGAAAAAAATGATTTCTTAAAAAAAATATTTGCAAGTAAAACAAAACAAACTACCACAACAGCTACTTGCTTGTATTGCGCAAGTTAGAACAATCGTATGATTATGCTGCGGCAATTATTGTCCCAAATTCATTCTTCACCAATCTGCGTCAATAAAATTTTTATAAAAGGGGACAATCATGTGACTGCAACTTATTTGATTGTGATAATTTAGTTATTGTGCATCAATTCAGCACAATAAAAATTGGGTCAGATTGGTGTATTTGCGGCAATCGTGTGATCCTACCTTAAGACGCACACGCTGTTATTACAATCCCGTTATAAGCAAGCAGCGAAATGAAATGATGCAAAATGAAATACTGATGGGCAAAAAATATCGATATATCGAAATACCGATATTTGAGAAGAAAAAAATATCGATATATGTATATCGCCGCTATTCCGAAAACCGATACATCGATTCTTATTAAGGAGTATCGGGTTTCTATATTTTTAAGACCTTTATAAATTTTAGCCGTTTTTCAACTATACGATATCATCAATTTGATGCCAATAAAAAAATTCACAAACACAGCAAATGCGCATGTATACGGTGACCCCACTAGGCCAGGTGCCTTCTGTTTGGTAACTAAGCTAAATCATCGGTTTGTTATTGGTTAACTGCCGACATAATGTATTTTGAATATACAGTGTTGCAATCCAATAACCAACCGACGAATTGTTGAATTTGGTTTGCATGGTATAATACTGACTTTTGTTACACATGTATTTATTTATTGTATTTTTCAAATATGAACTAACAATAAGTAATCAAATCTTAAAGCTAAACTATAATTATTAGTCGCGACCAGTGTCGGACATAAACTTAGTGATAGTTATAAATAATACATATATAAGTAGTAATAATCAAAAAGGAAAAATAAATGTATTTTCAAGTAGTCCCATCTAGAGTGCCGAGTATAAGAGCACTTGTGTCCTCTTTTTAGGCGGACATGTCCACTAAAGTTCAAAATATTCGGAGCATGCGGATTAGGATGTGACTCGAATTTTGTTAAATATTCGCCTATCATATCACTAGTGGCATATTTAAATCACGATGTGTATTAGAATTTTTGATGTACCATGGAGCCGATGTTATTAACCGTAAAATTTTTGCCTTCGTTGGATTCTCTCTACATTGGAAGCTGAAGCAGTGCCCCATAACTGGATACCGTAACACCATATTGGCTTCAAAAGCGACTTGTATATTAAAAGTTTACAGTCCAGGCTAAGTGTTGAATTTCTGCCAATCAACCAATGAATTTGAGATAACTTAAGTTTCATCTGAGTTAGCTTAAAGTCAATATGATGCTTCCATGTAAGTCTTCGATCAAGGTGGATACCAAGGTATTTCACTTGGGAATGTTGAGGAATATTTTGATTATTGATTCGAATTGGGGAACAAGTATCTCTTCTTAGGGTAAACGTTATATGGACACACTTTAGTTCATTTACCTTAATTCTCCATAAGTTCAACCACATTTCCAATTGTTTAATATGTTCTTATAGATATCGGGAAGCCTCGTGAGGGTTTTCATGCATACTCAGGCAGGATGTATCATCGGCAAACGTAGATGTATGGATATTACTGCTCAAAGGCATATCACAAGTATAAATCAAATACAAAACTGGCCCCACTATGCCCCCCTGTGGCACACCGAATGATATAGATTTGGACACACTCATGAATTCTCCTTCCACAACCGTGAACTTCCGGGTATTAATGTAACTTTCTAATAAATTCAGAAAATTTATTGGTAAATATGATTTCAATTTTAAAAGTAGGCGTTCGTGCCAAACTTTATCAAACGCCTGCGAAACGTCAATAAACAGTGCAGAATAGTACTTCTTTTCTTCAAATATTCTTCTTATACAATGGTGCAATGCTGACTTCTAAAACCAAATTGATGGTCTGGGATGCACCCACTACCAATTAGAATTGGGGAAAATTTTGACATGAGCAGTTTTTCGAAAAGTTTTGACATTGTTGAAAGCAGACTTGTTGAAACGTATGATTCCGCCTTGGTAAGATCTTTGCCCGGCTTTGGAATCATTTTAACTTTGGCAAACTTCCAGCTTTGGGGATAATACTCTAGTCGTAAATACGCAATACGAGGCAATTTTATTAGCATCTGGTTACTAATTCCATCAATACCCGGTGTTGAGGGGGTAGTGCAACTACACTCGGAAAATCAGCAACACCAGTACATGTGTTTGGGGTAAATACGGATTTTAAATGCTTTGCAAACAAGTTACTTTTTTCAGTATCACTCCTGGCCACAACTCCGGTAATAAAGCGCACAGGTGGTTTAAATTCAACGGGTGTTTTAATTCTTTTCGCAGCGCACCACAAAGTGTAAGAGAGATGCAGTTTTTTCATATGCAATCAGCTCTTAGAGTCTTTTAGTGCACTCTTTAATACTAATTTTATTTTGGGGTGATCTGTGCTGTTGCGATTCTCTTCTAGCTCTTCTTTTCTCACAAACGAGATGTTCAATATCTGTAGAATATATATTCTATTAAACCCAGTCTGCGGATGGGAGGAAGTGGCATGCTCAGCAGCCTGCTTAATATTTTCGTTAAGATTGGCAATATTATATGCATTATCATCATGAGTTCTTAGCTTAATATTTTCAGTGCAATGACAACTAAGATATTTTTTGAATCGAAGTCAATTAACACGACTGACCATTTTGACATATGGGTGAGGTAGATCATTTTTTAGTGGGCTGCAGATTGTAACGATCGTGGGAGAGTGATCGGACGAAAGATCTAGGGAAGCTTCAACGTGAATTAATTCCCTAGAAATATTTTTCATGACGCCAAAATCTATAACATGCGGAATTTTATGTATGTCAGTAGGCCAGTAAGTGGGCTCCCCACTCAAAATGACGTCCAAGCTCATTTTCGGAATTGTGTTGAACAACGCTCGTCCTCTAGGTGTGATAAGACGCGAACGCCAGAAAGTATTTTTTGCATTATAATCGCCAGCTGCTACGAAACAAGGGCCAAGAGATTTGTAGAAATCCTCATATTGATCCTCAGTAATTGCAAATCTAGGAGGGGAGTAAATTGATGATATGACAAAATTTGTGCAAAATTTTTCGACACAAATATTCGTTGCTTGTAGATGTTCTTCACAAATTTTGTCAAGAATATAATGCTTGACTCTTTACTTAATTAAAATTGCTGATTCGCCGCAAGCGCTTCCTCTCGGGTCCTTTGAATCATATAGTGTGTAATCATTTATTTTAAATAAGCTCCTTGAAGTCAATGAATCTCAGAGACCAACATTATATCAATATTTTTTCCATGAGGAAGTGCTCATGTTAATTTTTATGCTGGCGAATGCCGTTTGCATTCCAAAAACATATTTTTAACATGTTCATGGTTTGTTAACTAATGCTTGAAGCAGTGTATTCTGCATTCGCAGCATTTCTTGCATCAAGCTAGTCTTATTTGTTGTAAAGTTGTTTATAGTTAGCACCAGATTCTCAATAGTAGCTTCAAAGCGACTAAAGTTAAAGCCTGAGTTTGCATTCGTTGAATTATTTGGCGGTGAAAAATTTACTGTGGGAACAGAACTACCATTAGCAGCATCGGCATACGATACACGTGAAGTAACTGGTTGGCTCACTTGAGCAAAAGAGGCGGAGTCCGCGTTAAATGGTTGAGCTGGAGCTTATTTAGGTTTTTGACTCATAGCTTGTTTAACGAAAGAATATATAGGGTATCCTCTATAGTTAGCGGTGTGATTACCTCCAAAATTACTAAATTTTTTTTGCTTGATCTTTTGGCTTAGTGCAGCTGGCAGTATCATGCAATTCACCGCAGATAACCCAAACTGTAGGTAAATTGCAGTAAGTTTTTGTATGGCCATATTCACAGATCTCGTTGTACCTTTATAGTGAATAGTCGATTAGAGGAATTTTTCTTACATTCTTACTAAACAAAAAAAAAATTATAAAAAAAATATTCGTAGTACATATTATTCGTAATAGGTACATACTGACTTTAATAAACAAACAAAAACAAAAATAAAGTGCCCTTGAGGAATACTCTATATGAGTACCTCATATACAAAAAATTGTGAAGTAAGTTCTAATTGCAGAAATGCATATTTTACTGTGATTTCTGAAAGTTTTAATGAAAACAATAGAAATAATAAATCTAATGAAAGTCTTTTTTTAACGGCAACTTCATTTTCGCGTTGTCCAGTGCCAAATAATGAATCATTAACATAACAGTTGCCTAGTACTTCTTCATATAAGTCAGTAATATCATCCCCTTCGGGCTAGTGCCCATCACTTATAAAAGTTATCACTACCGTGGTAACGCGCCCCAATTCTTCAAAAATTTCATTTGCTCCAAAGATGTCCAGGGATAATAGCGCATCATCTACCAATCGTCAAAATGGTTTTTTATTATTGCAAGTCACTGACTACAAGCCCGCTGCATCATCGCTAAAATCTTTTAAGCCACCACCTATATATTTAAGAGAAAACAATTCTAACGCCCTTATTTAAAAAGTAGTCTCCAATTCCAATAAAGCGTGGTAACATTGATGAAACTAAAATTCAAATATACGAAGAAAAAGATTTCCGGAAAATAGTGACTGAATTCGAAAAAAATAAAACAAGTTTTTATACATACCAGATTAACAGTGCCAAAGGTATGTAGATTGTATTGAAGGGTATTGATTCTTATGTTAATCCCGAAGAAGTAAAAGATGCATCATCATACAAGGATTTAAAGTATAAACTTTTACCAACATAATCAATAGGGCGAAGATCCCCCAGCCTCTATTTCGTGTTGAACTGGAGCCGAATGATATACAGCTGAAAAAAACCGGACACACCCAATACAGAAAAATCATAGTTTAAGAGCCACATAAGCAATTAGATCCCGTACAGTGCCATACTTGCCAAGAATATGACCATACAAAAACATCATATTGATTTTAAGCTAACTCAGATGAAACTTAGGTTATCTCAAATACATTGGTTGATTGGCAGAAATTCAACACTTGGTCTGGCCTGAAAACTTTTAATATACAAGTCGCTTTTGAAGCCAATATGGTGTTACGGTATCGAGTTATGGGGCACTGCTTCAGTTTCTAATATAGAGAGAATTCAAAGACTAAAAAAAAATTTTAAGGTTAATAACATCTGATCCATGGTACATTAAAAATTCAAATATACATCGTGATTTAAATATGCCACTAGTGATTGAAGAAATTGCAAAATACGCAGGCGAATATTTAACAAAACTCGAGTCGTATCTTAATCCGCTTTCTCGTAATATTTTGAACTTTACTGGACTTATCCGCCTAAAAAAGAGGGACACGACGGCTATAACACTCAACACTCCAGATGGGATTTCTTAAAAATATGTTTTTTTCCTTTTTTGATTATCACTACTCATGTATTATTTACAACTATCACTTGGTTTATGTCCGACAGTGGTCGTTCGTAATAATTTTATTTTGGATTTGAGATTTGAATACTTATTGTTGGTTCATATTTGAAGATGCAATAAATAAATACCTGTATTAAAAAAATATACTCTTGGCAATTATGGCCTTGTACAGGATCTGAACGCGTACGTGGCTCTTCAACTGTGATTTTTCGGTGTAACAGAAACTTTAAGCTATAAACTGGATGGGTTTAATTTTTTTTCAATTGTATGTCATTGGTCGAGAAGTGCACATTTTACTTCTTCGGGCTCAACATATGAATCTATGCCCTTCAATACTATCTGTAGGCCTTTAGCACTCTTAAGTTGGTATGTGTAAAAATTTGTTTTATTTTTTATAAAATAATTAAATAATTTTCGGAAATCTTTTTCATCATATATTTGGATTTTAGTTTCATCAATTTTACCTCGTTTAATTGGAATTACGTTAAAAATATTTTCACCAATGGTCGGCAGTAGTTTTGTTAGAAGCGCGTTAGAATTTTTTTACCTCACATATATAGGTGGTGGCTTAAAAGACTTTTGAGATGAAGAAACGGTCTTGTCGTTATCGTCTTGCAAAAATTAAAAACGGTTTTGGCGATTCGTAAATGATGCGCTGTTATCCCTAGACATCTTTCGAACAGATGAAATTTTACAAGAATTTGGGCTTCGGCCACGCTTTACCACGGTTATATATCTGTCCATTCCGACTTGTACTTTTGGTTTTGAGCTACTGTTATCTGTAGTGATAACTGGTTGGGTCAATGATGTCAATGGCATAACTGACGGAGTACTATGCAACTGAAATGTTAAAGAATCACTATTTGGCATTGGACAAAGCAAAGTTGATCGCTGACGAAGAATTGGTTTTGCCGTTAAAAAATACTTTCATTAGATTTATTACTTCTATTATTTTCATTAAGAGCTTCAGAACTCACAGTAAAATAGGCATTTCTGCCGTTATAACTCACTTCACATTTATTTGATTTTGAGTTACTCAAATGGAGTATTCCTCAAGGGCAAAAAAATATTAGCGAAGCAATTAAAGCTTTTTTATCAAGGATAATAATATGTTATTGTTATTTGAGATCGATTTTCTAGAATAGTTGATTATTAAACATGTATTTCCTTGTATATGAACTAATTTCTACATACATACATATATGTATTTATCTATATGTATACATTAAAAAATTATATAAATGTTCTCTATTTCAAGTAGTAAATGGAAATGTAGTGACACATTAGAAGGAAAAATAAATAAAACTAATGAGTGACTGACTAAATCATATGTAAAGTCTGTCTAACAGACATATAAAGCACAATTAAATTAAAGATATCAAAACTAAACGGTAAGCTGAACTAGGACATCAAATAAAAGCCAAAAGCGATCAGCCTTCATAAAATAAATAAATATATATCGTATTAATGTAAATTTAGTATCTGTATCAAGCAACACAATTTGGACAATTCAATTTCTGTACGAGTAGATCCTGAGAGAATAGATTTAAATTCTCAGAAAACGACTTTGTTTTCTGTCGATTGCTATTCAAGAAGAAAATTTGTTTATTCATTCTGATTTAACTAATTTAAAAGTACATTTCAATTCAGTCTCATATCCATACGATGATCTTATCATAATAATTTAGAATGAATGTTTCACAATTCTATATTATATGTATCTAAGATTCCAACAAAGCTATTATATGAAAGAATCTCAAGTGCTACATCAGAGTTTAAGAAAAAAGCTCCTTTTATTCAATAGCAGACCAATTGAACAAAAATTTAATTTGAAACAGCAAGTAACGACTTCAGCTTACTGCATTTTCATTTATGATCATATAATAAATTATAAATGTACATATCAAAGGAACAATTCTAAAAGTCTTATAAATTAAGCAGTATGGAAAATAAACATAAATTTTATAGACGAGTAAGGTTTCAAAAGTAATTCAAATGATTTCATTAGAAAAGAAAGTAGCGATTGCTTTCATCAATTATGAAAATAAGAATTTCATTATAAAACTCCCTTTTGATTTTAAATATTTATCGACAAAAGTAAAAAAATGGTAAAGTAAGAAAATAAAAAACATGTTGATTATTGAGTTCTTGTTTCAACTTTGTTATTTGTTGTTGAGCTTCTCATTTGTTTAAATGAAAGTTTATAATATAATAACTCTAGTTGTTCTAAGAAGCTTTGGGTAAAGGTTCTCTGATGATCTGCATTAGCAACAGTGAAATGCGCATAGGATCCAGCTAAACCCCTCAATAATAAATTTCTATGTATTTTATTAAAAAAAAATATTTTACTGATTAAGTAAAATAGTAATTTTGGGATTATTAGTGCGTTAACAAATTTTAAACTTAAAATGTAAAAATTCCCAATAAAAAACAGTAAGTAAAAACACTTAAGAATATTCGTCAATATTTAAAAGACAATGCAATGTATACCCCCAAAAATTTCTAAAGTTGACTATATAGGCTGCGTCAACTTTAATCAAATTTAAATTAAATATAGAAAATATTTTCATTATAGTTACTAGTACTATAGAGTATGTGTCTTCAGGAATTCAGTTTTACTTAAAAAAACCTCACAAACTTTTAAGTAAATGCATATAAAAATTAAAACAACGTTTTTAATCTCAAATAAAAAAACTATGATATTTCACATCTACACACAACAACAGCAGCAACAACAACAACAACAACAAAAGACATGACTTGACGCAAAAATGTGTATTCAAAGATTGAATTAAACCATGGTTGAACATCATGTAGCAAATTTTTGCGATTACGGAAGTTCAGATATATATTATTTATTTTATTGTATTTTATAGTACCAAATGTCGATATTAAAAAAAACAATTTATTTCTACCTACATACATATACCAGTTTGAGAAAATCGTATACACATACGCACAGACACACACACACAGAGCAGAACTCATTTAAGAAAAATACAAGAATATTTCAACAACACCCCACCCCTCAAAAATTACGACCAGCCTTAAATTCTCCCCCCAGATATACATACACAAATTCCTACGGTCATACAATCACATAGTCAAACAATCTCAACAACACAAATCACGAACAGCCTTAAACTCCTACAAACATACATACACACGAATTCCCACGAATACAACAACACCCTCATCTACCCCAAATCACGGACAGCTATAAGCTCCTACATACATACCGATTCCCACAGATACATATTATAACAACACCCTCACCCCTTAGGTTCTCACGGTTATGCACATACACGCGATTGGTCTACACCACACCCTCCACCTGCCAATCCCAGCCTCGCACAAATTACCACAGACAGACTGAGAGCTACATCCATAAATTCCTACGGATAGATATTGCAACAACAACCCCACCCACCCAAATCACGATCAGTCTTAAACTCCTACAGTCTAGCAACACCTACATTAGCATTTCAAAAAAATAATTATACATTGCCGTTGGCATTAGGAAAAATAATAATCATGTATTGCCGTCGGCATTAGGATAAATCATTTTTCCGTCGGCATTTAAAAAAATTAATAATCATGTATTGCGGTCGGCATTTGAAAAAAATAATTATGTATTACCGTCGGCATAAGGGAAAATAATAATCATGATTTTCCCGTCGGCATATATACTTCTGCAATCTTAATCTTATGAAACCCCTTAATCCACCCCCACAAAAAAATCACCCGTTCCTTCAAGGGTTAATGTAAACAAAGAACTCCTAAGGTAAACAAAAAACTCCTTATGTAAATAAAAAATTATACTGACTTATTGACTTATGTATTACCGTCGCCATAAGGAAAAATAATAATCATGATTTTCCCGTCGGCATATATACTTCTGCAATCTTAATCTTATGAAACCCCTTAATCCACCCCCACAAAAAAAATCACCCGTTCCTTCAAGGGTTAATGTAAACAAAGAACTCCTAAGGTAAACAAAAAACTCCTTATGTAAATAAAAAATTATACTGACTTATTGAACCACCCTCGTAGGTATCAAATTTCACAAATTTCCAAGAATTAAAAAATTTTCATATTTTAATTATCTAAAATGAAACATTGCATTATATTGATGAAAATTTCATTAATGGAATGAAACCATTCTAGTGCTTAATATTTTAAATTTTCAAGTTACGAAATAATTTTCATTCGGGCAATGAAAAACGTAAATACATGTTTTTATGAAGAATTCATACAAAAAATATTTTTAATTTATTAGGTGGTATAAAATAATTTCAAAGTATCAAACCACAATTGTAATTATCCTATAGTTATGGAAATTATAGTTTTGTTGCAACTTTATTGAAATATTTTAGTAACTACAACGAAGAAAACATCCTGCTGTTAGCTAGTAGACAGTGTGCTACTCTTGTAGTCACAGGGTCGAATCCTGGAGATAAGTCAAAGCATTTTTATATATATATATGTATATATTCATTTATGAGTTATAATTTTTCAGAAAATTAAATAATGTTGAATTAATTAGATCAATTAAATAACTTTGAATTAATGTAGTTTTATAGATATTGTATCAATTCAGGCTTTCAAGGTCATTCAACTTCTTCAAAATGTAAATAAAAGACGTTTTCTATTTCATTCTTAATGTATCCGACGTTTCGTTGGGATTTTCCAACATCTTCAGGGATAATTATTTTTATTGAAATCTGGTAACATTGGTAATATATAAAAAGAACGACTTTAATATATGTACATATTCCATATTTGCATTAAAATTTCATTAATGATGGTATGAATGTATTTAGTGTATATCTTAATAATATTTGAGGTTGTTGTGGCTGCATCGGTAAGCTTGCTAACTACCACGCGTTTAGATCCAAATTCGAATCTTAGCCGGGGAAGCCAATTATATCATACAAACGTTTTTCTGATGCCTGTGCCAATATAAACACGTGAGTTGAATAATTAATAAGATACAATGATAACTAAATAAATGAAGTCATTACTATAATGGCTTATATTGTTAACACAATGATATCAAAAACTGATATGTTACGTTACGTCTCAGTAATGAAATACTGTCATGATTTACATAAAAAATTTTGTTTATTCAATGAAACAGTTCGTTAAAATATGTAAAACTAATGTCACTTCACTGTATAAACTAAAAAGTTTTATCACAATGATTACATTTTTCATTTAAAATATGAAAATGTACGTTCCTTAGTAAAAATCATGTCGTTACTTGAATGAAAATATTTCGTTGTATATATGAAATTTTTTCAGCTAATGAAACAATTTTCATAATACGAATGAAGCGTTGCATTGGTTGAAAAACAATGACAAAATCGTAAATATAATGTCGAAAACGTTGCATTTACAAAAGTTTTTCTCTACTGTATACTAATACAAAATAAAATGCCGAATAAAATTTCTAAAATTTCTAAATCGCCAAAAATGAAAATAAAACGCCAAAAACCGAAAAAAATCGCCAAAACAAAAACAAAATTGCCCATATGAAAAAAAATCCCCAAAAAAATAAAAAAATCGTTTGAATGAAAAAACAAACGTCAAAATCAAAAATATCGCCACAACGAAAAAAAAATCGCCAAAATTAAAAAAAACGTCAAAAACCGAAAAAAATCGCCAAAACAAAAAAAAATTGCCTATATGAAAAAAAATCGCCAGAACGAAAAAAATCGCCAAAACCAAACAAAAATTTCCTATATGAAAAAAAATCGCCAATATTAATAAAATCACCAAAATAAAATAAATCGTCAAAATTTACAAAGCACCAAATTAAAAATAATGCCAAAAAGCTGAAAAATCGCCTAAACGAGAAAAACGTGTCAAAACTAAAAAAAAATCCCACAATGAAAAAAACGCCAAAAACCCCAAAAATCGCCAAAACAAAAAAAATTGCTTATATGAACATAAATCGCCAAAAATTAAAAACAATTGCCTAAACGAAAATAAATCGCCAAAAATTAAAAAAACTCTAAAAACCGAAAAAATCGCCAGAACAAAAAAAAAATGCCTACATGAAAAAAATCGCCAAAAATTAAAAAAATCACCAAAACGACAAAAAATTGCCTATATGAAAAAAAATCGCCAAAAAATAAAAAAATCGCCAAAACGAGAAAAAAGTGTCAAAACTAAAAAAATTGCCACAAAGAAATAAAAACGCCAAAAACCGAAAAAATTGCCTATATGAAAAAAATCGCAGAAAAATAAAAAAAATCGCCTAAATGAAAAAAAATCGTCAAAATCAAAAAAATCACCAGAACGAAAAAAATCGCCAAAATTAAAAAAAACGTCTAAAACCGAAAAAAATCGCCAAAACAAAAAAAAATTCTTTAAATGAAAATAAGTCGCCAAATTAAAAAAATCACCAAAATAAAATAAAACGCCAAAATTTAAAAAGAACCAAATTAAAAATAATGCCAAAAACCTAAAAAATCGCTAAAACGAGAAAAAAGCACCAAAGCTAAAAAAGCCCAATTAAAAAAAAGCACCAAAACTAAAAAAAATCTGTAAACGAAAAAAAGCACCAAATTAAAAAAAGTCAAAAACGCAAAAAACGGCAAAACTAAAGAAAACCCTACTGAAAACGCTTAAAACCGAAAAGCCCCAAAAACGAAAGAAATGCCAAAATTATATTTTATATAGGCTAAAGTTCATATAGTATTACTACGGAACCCTTCGTGCGCAAGTCAGAGTCGCACTTTACTGAATTTATTTTTAGTAAATGGAGATGGAAATAAAATGTATCCCTAAATTACAGTCCTAACTATAAAGTTAAATAAGGAACATGTTCTGATTCATTTCCCTGAAACCGTTCCTTTGAGCTCAAGAAATTCCAAAAAACTGTTTAGGAATAAACGTTTACATAATACCACTATAAATACCTTTTCCAATGGTATGTTTAAATTGAGGAAATTAACAATTTTGCAAAATCAAAGATTATTAAATAAAAAAAGTTACATAGTTTACTTTGTAAGGAGGTACAATACTAAAACTATTTTCGAAGTTCCAAGCTTGAGCGAACATTAATCTCATGTCATCTGGGATATTTTCATTTGATAATTTTGATATAACGGCATTATTTGTTTGTTTAGCTATAAGTGCAACAAACGAGTAACTTATTGAACAAATATCGAGAATTAAAATTACTCTTAATGCATCAAACTCGTATCTCAATAAATGCGCTTCATAATTAAACTTTCTATTAATATACATATATAGATGTAATCAATTCCTTAATAATTGCATATGAACTTTTATCCAAACACCGAAGTATAAAGAGACGAACCGTTTCTTTTTTGCTCTCCTGAAAACTTGTATTTTTTATATATAAAAAAAAACATATTTAACCGAAAAATACCGCGAGGTCACTTATTAAAAATTGCACTAGAGCAAAAATTATGATTTTTTTCACAAAATTAATATCTACATATGTACATATCTCTGTGCTTATGTATGCATCTCTATACTACATAAACGCACTTTGGTAAAGGGTATATAAGATTCGGCACAGCCAAATATAGCACTCCTACTTGTTTCTTTTTGTGATTTTCAAAAATATTGTTTTATGAATTTTCATATAGTTTTTGAAAGTCTGTGCATAAAGAAAGATGTTTGTGACTATTCAAAATTTGTGGTTGAAGTCTACTGATGATTTAGACATGCTAAACCACCAGCAAATAAATTTCAATTATTGTAGTATTTACACGTCTGACAATATGTCAAATAAATAAATTTCATTAAAGTTCAATTAATGTTTTATTTTTCATTTAGCCTTGCAAATACTTTTATTGTTATCCGATGGATTTCGAATTGTATAAGGATGTAGAAAAATAAAATGAGTTCACCTGAATATAAATTTTTTGCTGGGTTTTTTTTATCAGTTTCAAAGCCTACTAAGCTTATTTTTTCTTTGTGATTTTCAAAAATATTATTGTTTTAAAAATTCTCATTTAATTTTTGAAAGTCTGTGCATAAAGTAAGAGGTTTGTGACTGTTCAAAATTTGTGGTTGAACTCTACTGATGATTTGGTTCAAGCGCCAATGAAATACGTATATAGACATGCTAAACCACCAGCAAATAAATTTCAATTATTGTAGTATTTACAAATAAATTAATTTCATTAAAGTTGCTTATAAATATTATCGGTCATGTTCTGAAAACCATTTCGTTTTGAAATCGCAGTTTCAAAAACGGAAAACAGTGTTGTCTTTATTAGATAATTTAGTACATTCGAATTTAAGTTCAGATAAATTATCTCCGGTTCGAAGGACCAAAAAATATGCTGGGGTATAGAACTCGACGAATATTGTAAGCAAATAATAATAATGTAAATAATGAAAAAGTCCGGGTTAGCTTTAGTTATAACTAGGTTTATTTAGCAGTATACACACCTCTCTTTTCAAATTAAAAATTTACAAGTAACAAGAGTGGTTTATAGTTTAAAGCAGTCTTAAGCAAACACATACATATGATATATAAAAGAGAGTAACATGCATGTAAAAAAGAGCATAACGAAGTTCCCAAGGGCGCACTAGATTTAGCGCGTTTCAACTATGCCAAACACGCTTTTTTTCATGTTAGCTGAATTAGCGCGTTTGGAATAAAGTTGATAACATCACTTCAGTTCAATATGTTTTACTTTTTCTTATAAATTAAACAATTTTCTAGTATCCAAAACTCTGATAAAAGTATTTAAGTTGGTTATTGTGGTTAGAATTAAAAATGCATTTAATACTCTAAACATCAAATTTTTTTAAAATTTCACAACTTAAAATATGTATAAATGACCCAAAGTGCTTACATAACTTATTAAGCATCTATTCTAGCTAAAAAACAAAAAGCAAAACTATTCGACAACTTATATGTTGTTCCAAAGTTTGACAAATAAAATTAAAATAAAAACTAAGGATTTCGATTATTTGGAAGGTGATTCTCGGGCCTAATTCCCGCATTCGATTGCGAGCGAGTTATTACTCGAATGTACGAGTTTTTTAAATTTCTGATTTTCTCATTCGCTTTCGAATAAAACATATCGAAATTTCTAATGACATCATTCGATAACGTGCATACATACATTCGAATGCAACCGTTCGTGTTTTTACTCGCAAGCAAAAAGCCATTCGAAATAACGTTTAATATAGAAAAAGTAAAAAAAAAGAAGTAAAAGAAAATATTTGTTCAATATTTTCCCAGAAAAAAAAAATGAATGCATTCAAAATGAAATTATGTTACATGCTTTTTTGAGCATTTGTTTCTTCGAATGCACTCTGAATATCATTGCAAATTATAAATAACACAGTGGTACAAAGTTGAAGGAAATCGAGTTAAAGAAGAATCCAATCCAAGCCAAAAGATTTTTTTGTTGTTCAAAGATTTAGAACTTGACAAAAGTTGATCAGTACTAGTTACAGAACAATAATTTTGAATTTTCGTTGATGGAAAATTATTATCAAAGTAAAACAAACAGTTTGGTATCTGAGATAAATGTAGTCTTATTGTATTTTCAACATCTGAAACATCCCTTTTAGTACGGTGACCATATTTTTCCGCAAAATAAAAGACATTTGGAAATGTAATAAAAATTAAATCAAAGCGCATAAATAAGGTGACTGCACAAAGCCAGGAGACTGGTGTATTTTAGTCAAGCCAAATGTTAAATTTAGGTTATGTGGGCATAATCCTAAAAATATTTTTTATTTGGGTTATCTTAGTTTTTGCTGTTGTGATAATTACACTGGTCTTAAAATTTGGAAAAAAAAATTACAGCAGAAACACTCTAATTTCCCAATTGTTAGTTATACCACATTCATTCTAACGTCCCTCTTCACAATGTATGATTAAGAGTTAACGTGAACATTAACTGCAAGTTCTTCATACAAAACTTGCCGTTAAAGTCACTGTTAAGTTTTAATTGTACATTGTGAAAGGGCCGTAAATCTTCATAATAGCAGCTTTTAAGCATGTCAAGGAGATATTGTGTTGTTGATTCAAGCTAGTTTTGCTTTGTGTGTGGTGAATATTTGATTGGAAAAAAGGGTATGCTAGATCAGAATCATTAAAATATGCCTATTTACATTATTTTGATTTTGCTGTCAGATACTTGAACAAACCGTGGACACCGATTGTTACTTTTGCTTAACAAAAGTTGCTGGGTTCAATATGGAAAATTACAAAAAATTTACATAAGTGAATGTCCCTTCGAATTTCAAAACAGTTCATGGATCATTCGGTGGACCAGTCATATCCAGAGCGACGAAGAAGGGGAGCGTGTTCATTAAGAATTAATGAAAATTTAATGAAATTATTAAGTATTTTGGGACTAAAGCATGCTAGGGTGCTTTTGCTGGACTCTAATACGTGAAACCGAACCAACAAAATGCAAACGTCATTTAAATAACGCCATTCACTTTTGAAAATTCATGAATTTTTAAATAAACTAATTTTTTTATGTAAAAACGAATAAAATTTTTTTTTATCTCGAAAACTTGAATTGATAGAGAAAAACCAATTACAGATTCAGGTTCCGCACACTAAATTACCCCAGATATTTTATTGCTCCAGTCCAATACCTTGTTGGCTAGTGTTATTTTATAATTACGGGTACCTGATTGATGTACCTTGTTTGGGTATGAAATATCACATTCACTTAGCTGACAGTAATTCGACTTATCGCACGCTAAATCATAAACAGTCACAACTCAAAATTATCAAAATGGTTTTGATTTTTCATAAAAAAATTCACTAAACGAATTCTCAATGACTTGAAAATTTTCTTTTGCAACACAGTCTTCCTGAGCAATATAAAATACCGTACCGTTATGCCTATTTTTATGATACATTCTTGCGTTATTGGTACAGTATAAACAGTTTTTTTCCACCCCTCAACATCTAGGTTTTTTTTAATTGTGTCTGTGTATGATTTAGTGTGCGATATTTACTCTTTTTAGTTTTGGAAGGTAATACCAGTTTTGGATAAATTTAATATCTATTGTATTGACATTTTGACATTTTCGGGCTAAGAGAAAATAAAACTTATAATTTTGGAGGAAAAGAAAAAAAATTGTTAATCAAAATAAAAATACAATTGAGGACAATTTATTGAAAAAGAGAAAACTTTTTTTGAAAAAAATTTGAAAGGACATCGTGTTAAAAAAGGACTGCTCTCTTAAAAAAAGGACGAATGGTCACTGAACCTATTAGGCACTAAACCAGAATAAATAGACGAAAAATGGTTTTGAATATGTAATAATCTCTGATTATTATCAGTTATTTTAGTTCCGTTTACCATTAGTTTTGGAAATGCAGAGATTATTGAAACTCCTAATATATTATAAATTTTTTGTATGTTGTGGGACCGCGTTTGATACCTGCAAGACTATTTTTAAAAATTTTGGTTTATTTTTGATTATGACTTTTTCACAGTGATTATCTATTGCTTCAGTTACTGTAGAAGAAAATTCTTCAATAAAATTGTCAACTTCTAAATTTGATAAGTTAATATTCGATGAAGGAATATTTAAGTTTACCTTAAATGCAATTTCATTTCTGAAATAATCAATTAGTATTCTTATAAGATGTGTCTTAAAATAAATTCAAAATTTAAAAATTTTAAAGGGAAATAATCTGAAAATTTTGGAAGAGATTTAATTTAAAAATTGGGATTAAACGTATCCACTTAATTTGTGCTTATCAAAAAATGATACAAAAATTAATTCCCATTAGGGAAACAAGGCATGGAATCTGAAAATGTAATAAAATCTGAACAAAAATCTATCAACCAGTTAAATAGCTCAATACCATTACAATTATTTAATGCGTCACCTGACCATGTTTTTCAGTATATTTAAAACAAGATTGAGGCATGTTGCAGTTACAGGCATAATGTACCCATTGCTGGCAACGCCAGCACTGAACTTCTCTAGAATTTTCCTTAGGATATTCCCAGGACACGAATTGATTTAGCAAATACCTAATATGAGCAAAATCATTTGCGTTTTTACCGGGAAGCAGGGTAATTAAAAACGTGCTTGTGTCAACATTAAATTTTCTTGAAAACTTCGTATGAAATTGTGTAACCGCATCAACAGTACCTAGCAGAATTAAATCAAGTACTTTCTTAATGTCGCCAACAATATTTGCCTTTTTGAGAGCTTTTGGAGTGAATGTGTAAGATTCAATACTTTTTTCCTTGAGCAATGCCATCATTTCTTGGTGAATACGAGGGCCGCGCACATAAAGCTTACTTTTGAATCTTGATTTGTTAATGATTTTAAAATCAACATTTTTGTCTTTTAATAGAACCACAAGACTTTTGATATTCAGGTTTAAATAAAAATAGGTCGGTTTTGATTTCATTATTAGTTTTGTCAATTTCAATTTCACCCACGATTTGAAAACGGTTGTTATTATTAACAGTTGGAGTTTCAAATTCTGTGAGATTCAATTGAATTGGATCATTGCACCCTCTTTTTTTAACTCTTACTTCAACAAATTCCTTAAGCTCATTTTCCAAAGTATTCTCTTCCATAGAAGATAATGAAAAAGATCTTGAAAGCGAAACTTCTTGGTTATTTGATGCATCCTCCAAAATCGATATTAAGGTCGTTGGAGAATTCGTATTACCCGCAACACAAGGATGATTTTTATCTGGATTTTTATTTAGAGAACTGCTGACGCATTAAGAGTTTCTTATTGAAAATTCTCAATCAGAAAATAAATATTTTTTTTTCAATATTTTATTAGGAAATTTATATATAAGGCAAGACCTTCTTCGTTCAAAGTCAAAGCTCGAATCGGTTTACTTACTTATTTATAAACTAATGTATATATAAATGAACGTATAAAATATACAAATATAAAGAATTTCTCGTAACTAAAATATAACAAAACACACTGATTTGGCTAATAGTGTTTTGCCCAACATTTGTCAGGGAAAATAAAAGACTCAACCAACTCTGGGAGCATCAAAATAAGAAATTAACTGCTTCTGGTCAACCAATAAAAGAATAAAAAATGTAGTAAGTGCATTATTCTCTAACTTTCCACTAATTAATTATTAATAAGTTATTATTTAAATAAAAATGAAAACAACATTTATGTTTATTCGTTTCTTTTGTTCTGCGTATACATGTGTATATACATACATACATATGATTTTGTACACATACATATGTACACTTATGTAGACATATGTTTTTGCTTACAAATTAAATCAGTGTTGTGAAATGAATTGATTTGCCTTTTTCGAACACTGAAACAAAAACTCGATTCACTTGGTATCGAGTGGCATCATCGGAAAATTTTTTGATATCGGAATCAATTTCTATTCGAATGTAATTTCGATCACAAATGCAAGAATTAGGCCCCTGATTCTGTATTAAATGATTTTAGTTATTTAGGATATACAGGCATGTTCTGAAAATCACTTTTTGTGAAAGTGATTTGAAATCACAAGACTTTTTGAATTTTTGTGGTTTTAAACCGGTCAGCTAAATGCCTGCCGATTTGAAATCACTTGGTTATTTTTTCAATCACTTTATCTTGAAATTCGAAATAAATTAATTAATTGAATAACTTAATATCTTTTTTTATTGTTTTTAAAGTAAAATGAATAATTTTCTATGAAAGAATTTATAAAATTATGAAAAAATTAAAAACACTTTTTTTTGCAAGAAATGTTGTTATTTTCTTTGTGATTTGCATTTGTGATTTTGCATTTACAAAACAAAACATCAGCTGTTTTCTTGTGGTTTTTGAAAGGCTAAAATCACACCGAAAGGTTAAAACTTTTGTGATTTTCAGAACACCATCAAACCACAATTGTGATTTTAAAAGCACAAAGTGATTTGAAACCTTGTGATTTACAGAACATGTCTGATAATTTCCAAGAAACAATATTGTAAAATCTGAAAAAGGATTACTAAAAAAATTTTTTTACTGATGCATACATCGACTTTTATTAAAATTTTATTTAGCACGTAGCAAAATATCGCGTTTTGGCTATAAATAGCTGACAATATTGTAACTTCGCGCGTTTTGAGAAGGGCAATGGCGCGTTTGGGTTGTAAATAGTTGGCATCACTGCCACGGGCGGCGTTTTGACGATCTCTGGTTAAAAGGTACAAATGAGATAAGATAAGATACTTTACGCATTAACACATATGAAATCTTAAAGCCAAATAAAAAGCTGCAATAATATAATAATAATAATATATAATAATCATTTTCATTTGATTTGTAAAAAAACGTTAATCTGTTTTAATAAATATACCGCCTTATTTATAAAACTTATTAAGGCTTTAAAAAGGTTTTTTAAAACAAATTTTCATACAAAATTTTTCTTAAAAATCCAGTGAATTTTGAATTTTTTTTAACTTGTCCCACTTTTTCGTAAAATAAAACTGGCAACCCTAGATCGGAACCACCTAATCGTTTTAAGATATATAATTATATTTACCCGTTAAGTTTCATAATATTTTTAAAGCTATTCTGTTATTCGAAGCGGAAAGGAATTCAACAAATAAAATATCACAAAAATCGTTACAGGCGTTCTCAAGTTTTAAATGGTTTAACAAATGAGATTTAGTTTATTTTATCCGCGGAATTTGTTTCCTTTTTGGTTATTGTTTAAGATGCAGAGGAATACTGAAACAAAATGTGTTACATACGGGTCTGTCAGTATGTACTCGTATGTATGTATTTACAACACACATTTTGTGTTTATTGGAGAATATAACAACTACTGTCGCAGCAAACGATGTAAGTCAGCGGTAAATGTCAAAAAGAACGGACTGTGATATAGTGGTAGGAAACCGTAACGGAGGAATGAAATCTTTTTGATGTAGAGATCACACGCATGCAAGTCAATTTAATTTTTTTCCTTTTGCAACACATTTTGAACGTTGTTTGTTTATTTTTAACTTTCCGTGTATAATACAAAAAGGGAAATCAAAAATTAAATATTGTAAAGAAACAAGAACAGCAAGTCTTTTTTTTTTATATAAATTGCGTGGTATAAGTAATTTTTTTGTTTAAAATAATTTAAAATGAAAAATTCACGGTTAAAGTATATAACAAGAAAATTAAAAAACAAATAAAACAAACAAAGCGGGGTGCATTAAAATTATGTACCCTACGAGGAGATAAAACATATTTTGACATTTTGATTGAATAATGAAAGGAAATACTAAAAACAGGCTCTATGCTGTGTTAAGTCAGGCATCCTAAAAATATCGCAAATTAGAACTTCTTATTACAATAGTTCCCATTACCGCCAAAAAAATGAAGCGACATAATTTTCGAACTTAATTTTTTTTAGCAAAATCGATAACTTTTGATCATTTACAATCGATTTTCGTAAAAAACGAGGTTCATACATACTTTCATAAAAATTGTTTATCGTTATCAAAGAAAAGTTAAAGTTCATTTTGAAAACATAATGTTGCAAACAATTATTTTGTTTACTACTTAATTAGAATTGCCCAAAATATCACCCACACAAATTTATAGGACAATAAGTTGGGAATAAGTTGTTTTTTAATACATTGATTTATTTGTTGTATCTGCAAATATGAACTAACAATAAGTATTCAAATTTTAAATCTAAAAGGCCCGACCAGTACCCCATAACTGAATTCCGTAGCACCATATTGGCTTCAAAAGCTACTTGTATAGTAACAGTTTGCAGTCTAGGCTGAGTATTGAATTTCTACCAATCAGCCAATATATCTGAGTTAGTTTAAGTTTCATTTGTATTAGCTTTGAGTCAATACGGTGTTTCCATGTAAGTCGTCGATCAAGGTGTATACCAAGGTATTTTACATGTGAATGCTGAGGAACAACTTGATTGTTGATTCGAATTGGGGAACAAGTATCTCTTCGCAGGGTAAATGTTACCTGAACACACTTTTGCTCGTTTACCTTAATTCTCCATAATTTTAACCATAGTTCCAGTTGTGTAATATGTTCTTGTAGATATCGCGAAGTCTCATGAGGATTTTCATGCATACGTAAGCAGGCTGTATCATCGGCAAACGTAGATGTATGGATATTACTGCTCAAAGGCATATCACAAGTATAAATCAAATACAAATCTGGCCCCAGTATGCTCCCCTGTGGCACACCGGATGATATAGATTCAGGCACACTCATGAATTCTCCTTCCACAACCGTGAACTTCCGGGTAGTAATGTAACTTTCTAATAAATTCACCAAATTTATTTGTAGATATGATTTTAATTTTAAAATCAGACCTTCATGCCACACTGTATCAAATGCCTGCGAAACGTCAATAAACAGTGCAGAACAGTACTTGTTTTCTTCAAATGTTCTCCTTATACGTTGAACCAATCTATGCGTTTGTTCAATAGTGCTATGCTGACTTCTAAAACCAAACTGATGGTTTGGGATGCACCCACTACCAATTAGAATTGGGGACAATTTTGACATGAGCAGTTTTTCGAAAAGTTTTCACATTGTTGAAAGCAGACTTGTTGACCTGTATGATTCTGCCTTGGTAAGATCTTCGCCCGGCCTTGGAATCATTTTAGTTTTGGAAAACTTCCAGCTGTGGGGATAATACTCTAGTCGAAAAATGACATTAAAAATAAATAACATGATTCTAATTGCAATACGAGGCAATTTTATTAGCATCTGGTTACTAATTCCATCAATACCCGGTGCTTTCTGCGGGTTGCGTTCACCAATTAGACGGATTTTAAATGCTTTGCAAACAAGTTACCTTTTTCAGTATCACTCCTGGCCCAAACTCCGGTAATAGTGCGCACAGGTGGTTTAAACTTAACGGGTGTTTTAATTATTTTCGCAGCGCAACACAAGGAGTAAGAGAGATGCAGTTTTTTCATATGCAATCAGCTCTTGGAGTCTTTTAGTGCACTCTTTAATACTAATTTTATTTTGGGTTGATCTGTGCTGTTGCCATTCTCTTCTAGCTCTTCTTTTCTCACAAACGAGATGTTTAATATCTGTAGAATATATTCTGTTAAACTCAGTCTGCGGATGGGAGGAAGTGGCATGTTCAGCTGCCTGCTTAATATTTTCATTAAGATTAGCAATATTAGATTCAATATCGTCATGAGTTCTTAGCTTAATGTTTTCAGTGCAATGACTACTAAGATATTTTTGGAATCGCAGCCAATTAACACGACTGACCATTTTGACATATGGGTGAGGTAGAGCATTTTTCAGTGCGCTGCAAATTGCAACGATCGTGGGTGAGTGATCGGACGAAAGATCTAGGGAAGCTTCAACGTGAATTTATTCCCTAGAAATATTTTTCATGACGCCAAAATCTATAACATCCGGAATTTTATGTATGTCAGTAGGAATGACGTCCAAGCTCATTTTCGAAATTGTGTTGAACAACGCTTGTCCTCTAGGTGTGATAAGACTCGAACCCCAGAAAGTATGTTTTGCATTATTATCGCCAGCTGCTACGAAACAACCCAGGCAGAAATTGTGACTTTGTCCAAAAAATATGTACCTACAAAACACTGTAAATACAAAATTACGACTCTTCCAAAATGTTTGCACCACCACAGTACTGTAAAAACAAAAATATGACTTAACGTTTACAAATGCTGCCTCCTTAATAATGATATACCACTACTACACTGTATTTGCAAAAATCCGACGTAAGTTTCCTAATACCCCGTTTATAATAATTCTATACCGCTACAACACCGCAAATACAAAAATTTTACTTTAGTTCTCCAAATACCCCGTTTACAATAATTATATACCGCTTCAACGCCGTAAATACAAAAATTTGACTTAAGTTGGGAAATTTACATTGTGACTACCTTATAAATTTGTATTTTGAGTATTGTGATAACATTGAAAACAAGAGTCGGAGGACGGTCATTCGGCGTTATCATTTTAATGTTATGAGTACATTAAAATTTTGGTAAACGAATGTTGTACTGATGTTAGTTGTACCCGCAGACAATCGTAGCAACGTCGTGCTGATTGTCTTTTTCTGCCTGGGAAGGCCCAAGAGATTTGTAGAAATCCTCATATTGATCCTTACTAATTGCGCATCTAGGAGGGGAGTAAATTGATGATATGACAAAATTTGTTTTTCGAAACAAATATTCGTTGCTTGTAGATGTTCTTCACAAATTTTGTCAAGAATATAATGCTTGACTCTTGACTGAATTAAAATTGCTCATCCCCCGCAAGCGCTTCCTCTTGGGTCCTTTGAATCATATAAGGTGTAGCTATTAATTTTGAATAGACTTCTTGAAGTCAAATCAGTCTCAGAAACCAATATTATATCAATATTATTTTCTATGAGGAAGTGCTCAAGTTGAGTTTTATGTTGGCGAATGCCGCTTGCGTTCCAGAATCATATCTTTATCGTCTTCATGGCTTGTTAACTAATGTTTGAAGCAGAGTATTCTGCATTTTCAGCATATCTTGCATCATGCTGGTCATATTTGTTGTAAAATTATTTATAGTCAGCACCAAATTCTCAATAGTAGCTTCAAGGCGACTAAAGTTAAAGCCTGAATTTGCATTCGTTGAATTATTTTGAGGTGGAATATTTTGTGTGGGAATAGAACTAGTCTTAGCTGCATCGGCATACGATATACGTGAAGTGAAAGGTTGGCTCATTTGAGCAAAAGTGTCGGAGTAAGCGTTTGCTGTTTGTGCTGGAGCTAATTTGAGTTTTTGCCCCATAGTCTGCTTAACAAAAGAATATGCAGGACATCCTCTGTAGTAAGCGGTGAGATTACGTCCACAAGTATTAAATTTTTTTCTGCTAGATCTTTAGGTTTAGTACAACAGCAGCAGTTCCGTGCACATCACCGCAGATAACACAAACTGAAGGTAGCTTGCAGTAAGTTTTTGTGTGACCATATTCTTGACAATTATGGCACTGTACGGGTCCACAACGCTTGTGGTTGTTGTGGTTCTTCAACTGTTATTTTTCGGTATGAGATATTTTAAATTATAAATTTGATGAGTCTCGTTTTTTTTCAGTTTTATATCGTTTGGCTCAAGTTCGACGCGAAATAGAGATTGAGGAATCTTCTCCCTATTTATAATGTTAGAAACATTTTTCACCTTAAACCCATGGAGGACGAGTGCATCTTTTATTTCTTCGGGAGCAACATAGGAATCGATGCCCTTCAATGCGATATGTAGCCCTTAAGCAATCTTAAGCTGATATGTGTAGAAACTTTTTTTACTTTTTTTAAATTCAGTAATCATTTTGCGAAAATCTTATTTTTCATAAATTTGAATTTTGGTTTCGTCAATGTTACCACGTTTTATTGGAACGATGTGAAATTTATTCTCACCAATGACTTAAATTAAATTTTTAATAAGAGCGTTTGAATTTTCTTCTCTCAAAAAGATTGGTGGCGGCTTCGATGTTTTGTTCGTGGATACATCGGGTTCTTTGCTGTTATCTTGCAATATTTGAAAACGGTCTTGACGGTTAATAGAGGATTTGCTGTTATCCCTAGATATTTTTGGAACAGATGAAATTTTCGAAGACTTTGGGCTTCTTCTGCGCTTTACCACAGTTATATATATGTCCATTCCGGCTTGGACCTTGGGTTTTGGGCTGCTCTTAACTTCAGTAAAAACTTGGTTAAGTGATGACGACGAGCCCGAAGCGTATGATATCGCTGAGTTAAATGTCGAAATTCTAGGCAACGGTAATGTTAACGAATCACTAGTGGGCATTGGACAAAGCGAAGTTGATCGCTGACGAAAAAGTGGCCTCGCCGTTCAAAAAAGTCTATTATCAGATTTCTTATTTATTTTGTTATCATTAAGAGCTTCAACTCTCAGTAAGTCTATCATCAGATTTTTTATTTCTGCCAATAGAACTCACTTCACAGTTATTTGTTTTTGAGGTACTCATATAGAGTATTCCTCAAGGATTTTTTTTGTTTAGTATGAATTAAAAACTTCGCTAAATCGACTGTTCACTATGAATGTACAACGAGAAGTGAATAAGGGAATAAGTATGTTTGTTAATGTTTTAATAATATTCTTGTATTCTTCATGTATGGTTATTTGAAGATACGATATTATAATTCCCTAAATATTTATATAAAATAGGCATAACTTATACTAACTATTTGCCCTAATCCTGTATATTAATACAAATCTTTAAAGTAGGCAGCACTGTTAACCTCTTTGTCGTTTTAGTTTCTGAAAGTGTAAAAAAATTACTTTTCTGAAAAAATCTTTGAAATCTGAGTGGAAATTAACACAATGTCAGTGGGGTTATGAAAAAATGTGAGTGTATTGCAATCTTCTCGCAAGTAGTTTCATTTGTAAATGGTAGGTAAGTTTAAAAACTTATTTGTAAATATTCTGACAACAACACACAGTTGAACGGAACAGCTAGCCGTTGTCGAAGGCCCCTTAACCTTCATCATCAGCGTTCTTCTGTGTTTGGTCCACTGTGTGTGGTATCAGTTGATGTAGACTTGTGCCTTATATACGAAACTTTTTTCCAAATGGAATGTGTGAATTGTTTTGATTCATCGTACTTCAATTTGCTGAAAAGTGTTTTGTAATGATAGCTCAAATTTACCATCTCTAAATTTACAACAGTCTTACCATTGTCGTTTGTTCTTTACTAATTATGCACATGTTAGTTAATTTGCTTATTTTTTGTTCTACTTAAGACAAACTTTTTTGGTTTGTTACTATTAAGTATATTTTATTTTTTAATTTTTGCCACAAGCCCATGACTATTAATTTAGTTAATTTAATTATTCTTCAAAGTTAGTTGTAAATGTTCTGACAACAACACATAGTTGAACGGAAAAAAGTATATATTATTGCTGGGTTTTGTATAAGTTTCTAATCCTATTACACTTATTTTTCTTTCGTAATTTTCAAATATATTATTATTATTTGTGAATTCTCAAATTGTTCTCGAAAGTCTATGCATAAGATAAGAGGTTTGTGACTATTCAAAATGTGTGGTTGAAGTCTACTGATGATTTGTTACAACAACAATGAAAATCACATAGTTAAATTTAATTTAAAAAATACTTAACATAAACAATAAACTAAAAGCATAATTTTTGACAGCTGATTTAGATACTCGAACATTTACAGCATAGTCGAATTGAAGGACTTACTACCCAGCAAAAAATTACGACATTACCATCAGAACTACTTGCCATATAATGACTTACTTTTTTGAAAACCAAAATTTCATTACTCGCTCACAAATCACATTACCTAAAATTTAAAAAAATTATGAAAATTATGAATGAAGAGAATGTTTTTTTTATGTTAAATAGATTACGTGAACAAGTTGCCAAATAAAAAATGTAAGTACTTCTCAAGAATCGATTATTTTAGTCTCACGCCTTATTAAAATCATTAAGTTGATAATCCAGTAGGGAATAGTTTCCACCAAAAATGCTTAATTCCAAACCCGATTACCTTTTTTGAAATTTTTTGCTGGGTATTTATTTGAAAAAATCAATATCTTTTGATTTTTCTTCAACCAACTCGACAACTGCCAAACCAATCAATTGACAGAGCTATACACGCCTTGATTTGGAAATCGATTGACTCATTTGCCATGTGAATGGATACGAGTGTGGGTGGCTGCTTTGTCGAAAATTGATTTGACAAGAAACTTTAAAATAATAAAATATAAACACTTCTTTCGCAAATTGTCTGCAGCAATATCTCTCGAAGCATTTTACAGATATTGCTCAAATTATTAAATTTATTTATTATTATTTAATTTTAAAGCCTATAAACATCAGGGTATATTAAAACCATTTTGGAAAAACTTAAGAAGTTATTAGAAGAAAAACTTTAAAAATATTAAACTGCCTTCAAAAATATACAATTAAAAATTATTTAGATTCATTTAACATTTTTGTATGTACTAACTTTAATGCTATTCGAAATTGGTTTGCAAATCGGACAACCAGGCTTGCAAATTATTATTTAATTACATATTTATCCGATCATTGTTATTGTCACCGACTTTGGATAGCATTATAGGTAACACGTAGGTTATTTCTACATTTTTAGTGCTTATTTTTTATATTATTTTTCAATTTAATATTTTTAGGGGTGCGGTCACATCTACTTTAGCAGATATCAGTGTCCAGCAATTCTTCTAAGTTCAGCATCGTTTCACATTCAGAGTCAAGTTTTGTCAAATTCGGTCAGGTAGAAGCGCGTGAATTACAATATTACAAAAATGGGCCGACTACCTAAAAACAACTGAAAAGGAAAAAACAAGTCCAGTTGTTTGGAACATAGTGAAGCATTAAAAATTGAATCTTGAAATCTTAGTAGTGGATCCCGACTGTAAAAGTCACTATGTTCCGCACTAATAGACTTGTTCTTTTCCTTTTAAGTTGTTTTTAGGTAGTCCAGTTTTTTTTAATTTAAATTTATTTGTTAGTTGAAACTTTTTAGTGTCCCGGCAACTCTTATTTTGATTCCTCCACTCGATAGGTTTCTTGAATTTCTTTATTAACATAGTTTAATAACACAGTACAACGTATGATATTGAGACTCAAATCTGACAATTTCACGTGAAAGTAGGCCCAAAATGAAGAACTTGTGCATCATTCGTTTTGTCTTTTTACCTGCTAAAGTAAAACAGTCCACTATCCTTTTTTCCTTTTAATTGTTCACGCACATTTATTAGCATTTATTGCCCCGCAGTCATAAAAATCAAATAACCTTTTGTTTATTCCTTTTTTTAATTATATTTGACACTTTTTTGCATTTTTGATTTTTTATGAATTTAAAAAAAAATTAAATTTTTAGGCAAAAAATACTTTTTTCTCTTCATACATTAATTTTTAATTTCGAAAGTGTTGCAAACATAGGAAAACGGTATAACAACAGATTTGAGGAATTGTAATTATTAATTTTTCTAAATTTGTTTCAGCTAAATCGGACTAGTGGTTCCCGAGTTATGTCAAACAAAAGAGCCTAAAATGTGAAAAATTCCCCTATACGATAGTTACTAACTTCAAATCGATATTAAAAATATTTTAACAGGTAAGAACACAAAACGAATGGTGCACAAGTTCTTCATTTTGGGCCTACTTTCACGTAAAATTGTCAGAATTGAGTCCCGAATCAATGACTTCAAAAATGTTGTGCTGTGTAAGATGTCTCAGCCAGTTATCAAGAAATTTGAAATTTTTTATTCCCAATGAAATTTATACCAAAATTGTATACATTTTTGTAATCTACTTTTAATTTCCTTTAATTTGATACCCCACTCGATAGGTTTTATTAAAAAAAATATGTTTTATGTTTTTGAACGCCTGCCTAAGAACACTTGGGTGCTTAAGACAAATATAACGATACCTTAATTGTCTAAATTTAACTTATGACTTCATCTTATTTACAGCGAGATATTCACAACACATACTTAGTACACCTATTCATGTGTATATTAATGCGAAAATAGTCCAAATTGACCTCCAGGACCTTAAAACGTACAAATATGATGAAAACTCGATTTTTCGAATATATTCACAAAAGTAGTGACTTCCTTTAGCGGGAAGATAAAAAACATGACTTGTCAAGCTGTTTGAACGAATGTTTGGAATCGTTGGTAGTTATATCGTTTAAGTGATCAAAAATTTAAAATTATGCATATTATTATAAGCGCTGCTGTTGGTGAAATAATTATTTGTGTACGCCTCTTTAACACGGAGCCTGCCACTGCATCACATATCAAATATGCAGAACCTATTTTTTATACTTCGGCTCATTGAAGCCAAATTTCTTCAAGGCGGTATTTTCTGAAAAGGACTTTTTCGAGTAATGCCCGTCGAAGGAAATATGAAATGAAAATTAGTACAGGGTGGCAATTATTGCATTAGATATTCTCCGAAATTTTAAAATATTTATCTATGGAGTGCCGTCATTTGTTTCCAGAAATACTTAGCGACTTAAAATCATTTTACTTATATTAGAATAATGATCGGAAGAATATATCTGAAGTTTTTCATAGACGGTTTTTCACGATATCTTAATATGACAAAAAGTTTATTGCATTATTTGTTATGTTTCTAAACAAAATTATGAGAACCTGACAAAAATTTAAAAAAAACTCCTTGCCTAGAGAATTTGGTGGTAGGAATAATCATTAAAAATCACTCAACTAATAATACCCCAAAAAGTTTTATAGGGTTCAATTTTCCTTCACCAAAAATAATTTTTTATTTTAAAGTACTTTCGATAATAAAGGTTTCCTAATCACAATATGAACGAAGCTGTTATTAAAAATATTATTAACTAAAAAAAAAACTATATTTCAGCAAGAGTTTTTTCAACTCTCAACTCTTGAGAGGAGAAAAAAATATAATTTTTCCATTACACTACGACCACTTTATGTTCAACAACATAGCAAAAATTTCAAAAAAGGTAATCAGGTTTGGAATTAAGCACATTTGGTGGAAGCACTTGCCTACTGGATTACCCAACTTAATGATTTTAACAAGGCGTGAGACTAAAATAATCGATTCTTCAGAAGTACTTACTTTTTTTTATTTGGCAACTTGTTCACGTAATCTATTTAATCTAAAAAAATCATTCTCCTCATTTAGAAACTTGTACATCAATTTTTCAATTTTAGGTTATGTGATTTGTAAGCGAGTAACGAAATTTGGTAATCAGAAATATAAGGCATTATATGGCAAGTAATTCTGATGGTAATGTGTAATTTTTTGCTGGCAACGTACACATATACATACTTAAATTATCCTTTATTGTATATTTCGATAATTTTAATCAGAAATAATTCATAGTTAGGCTCAAGTTCAGTAATTTCAATTCTTATTGAATGAAATATTTTTATTAATTAATGTGAGTTTCTAAAGAAGAGAAGAAAAATTAAACTTAGACTTTAAGCTGAGGGAAATACCGATACTTTTCTGTGCAGCCACGCACTTCATCAGCACCTTAGTCTATCTACTTGGGTAGAGATTCTTATTAACATCAGCTACTTAACTTAAACTTACAATGAAACGGAATATGAGAAACGATTGTTGTGTATACAATTGATTTACCTTTGGTAAAAACATTTATAAGTATCAGTATTCATTTTCTGTTTTTTCTATTTTTTCATTTTTCTATTTAGGTTAGCACGAAATTATATTACTCTACCTAAGTATGTTTAACTATTCTTGCTTATCTTTTTACGATCATCACATTAATTATTTTTACTTATTCGATGTACCATCGGTACATGCATGTAAGTATTATTGTAGTGGTCTTATGTTACTTGTTGTTGCATTCTACAGTTTTATTTTGGTTATTCCAGCCTTCTGAAACTATGATAGCCAAGTGAACAGTGATTGCCAAGTGAACATATTTTGTCACGTGCCCATGATGTATTAAGTGAGAAATTTTTATATTTATTTAAAATTCACTACAGTTCAATTAAAGAATATAAAAGTTTCTCACTATTTTGATAATTGTAAATTGAAATTATATTTATTTAGAACAAAAAAAATTAATATTTTTTCAACTTGTCATTTAATTTGTCAACAGTGCATTTACTTTCCCAGCAGAAACTAGCAATGAGAGAGTAATAGCCCGATCAATCTGACACGAACTTAAGTAATTTCAAGCTCAAATTACAAATGAAATCAAAAATTTTCATGCATGTACTGAATGACATTTGACTTGATTTCGCAAACATCTTATTCATTCCGGCAGACATTGAAGTACTTTTTTCATTTCAATAAATTCTTTTTATATTCCTATACAAGTTTTTCTTGCAAAAATTGTCAAAAGTATAATAATTTTCAATATATTTTAAATTTTCTATAAATAAATTAAAAATTTTTATTTATTTTATTTGTTGTTTCTCATAGTTGTAAATTTATTTATGTTTGAAAAAATGTAGTTTTAGTACAAAAACAGCATTGTATATTGAAATTTCTTGTTAATTTCATCGAAATTAAGTTAAATAATTTAATTTGGAAATTGTAAAAATATAAGTTAAATTACTTAATTTCAACTTGATTTCGACCGAAATCACGATATTTCTTAATTTGGCATCAGCCTGAATGGGGTTTAAGGCAGAAATTTACAAAATTACTCTCCTAAACATGAAAAAGTAACGCTTTTCTTGTAAGAACTTGTCAGGCAATTTTATTCAAACAAATCATGATACAATTGTACTTTTTCTGATGTATTTTTTTTTTGATAATATTTTAAATGGCAATTTTTTTTGGAATTGGTATTTAATATCAAATTCTTTACACAGTTTCATGTATTTTTGGTATTTGTATGCATTTTTCATAATTTTATATTCATTAACATATACAAAAATAGCACTTTCCATCTCTGATCATATATCAGAAACAAACAAAATTATTTTGAATTGAACTTGTGTGGCTTAATGAAAGACAAAAAATAAATTAAGAAAACATGCTTTCCTTTTACATACGTATACATGTTTTTTTAACAAAGAAATGCAAATTTTTCAGTTTGCCTTTCTCAGATATTTTTGAAATAATTAATTTGACAACAAATCACACAACAGGTGGTTGGATAATTTTTGGAAGTAAAAATTTTACTAGTAATAATTTGTAGGAAATTTCTTGTCTCTCAATTTTTTTCTCTCTTTTGACGCTCTCTCCTTGCCAACTTTTTGAGTTAATGAACGCCTCCCAGTAACAATTGCCACAAATTTTTAAAAAATTTTATAAATAAGTTTTTTTGATTGAAAAGAAAAATAGACAAAAACTGATTATCAAAAAATTAAAACAAGAACAATCCTGAAGAAGTTGACCAAAGGTTAACGAAATATCAATATAAAAATAAGAATATAAAAAAAATTATATGAAATTTACTGACTTAAAGCTTAAAAAAAAGTTTCATTGAATATATATAAAAGGTATAAAAATTAGATAAACAATTTAATAAAATTTTGAGCCCGAAAAAAAACATTAAAAATGTAATGGAAAGTGTCAATTTTAATATGAATATACAAAAACTTTATCAAGAGAGGAGAACAGGATACAATATAAGAGGAAGTAGTATCAACAATAATTATAGAAGAGATGACACAAAATTTTTTTGATTGAAAAGAAAAAAAGACAAGAACTAATTATCAAAAAATAAAAACTGACCTAAAGCTTAAAGAAATATTTTCATTTAACATACATATATAAAAGGTCGAAAAATTAGATAAACAATTAGGTAAATGAACAGCAATGTATTTTAACATTTGTTGCTGAATATATATTCGAACACATATTCATACGGTCATATATTTTGTCGGCAATCAAATTTGACAGTTGTGCCCTTAATTATGAAAGTGGTCTAAGTCATTTATTTCCTTGGTCGATATATTTTGTAGATTACATTTGAAAAAATCAAAAAATATTTATATATCATGCAACATTTTAATTTAGAGTTGTTCTAGTCTCGATTAATATAATTTTTTTTTCACATTTATTAAATATACATATATTGAAGATATTTTAAGATTTATTTGCGGCCTGTTTCACAATCTCGAATGAAAACCCAAGCGAAAGAAAGCAAGTCACTCGATATGCAGTTAATTTGGGTTTCACGATCTCGCATACCAACGTTCGCTTGAAGTTACGAGTGCCTTGAATTGGTTGTTACGTGATAACGTATATCATCGTTGCCAGATCAATAACTCAAGTTATTTAAGCGATTTTCCCAAAAAACTTCTAAGTTAACTACTAAATTGCTTTAAGAGAAATACAACCGCTCTTGAAAGTTAACTGCTGTATAGACACATTTTATCAACCAAAAAATAAACAAAAGTAATATAAATAGTGAAAACAAACAACTTTTAAATAATTGAAAAAGCGAATAAAACACAAAGCAGCAACTTTTATTTCACTAATAATGGATTTGACAATTGCTGTGCATTTCGTTGATACGGAGGATTATCAAACTGTGCGAATTAGTCGCAGACAATTGCGAGATATTCAAAATGTATTGGAACAGCCCACGCAGGAGTAAGTATGAAACTTATAGGTGTGAAAAAATAATAATTTTTGTTTTAATTAGATTTATTGAACATTTTCGTGTATCAAAAGAGGTTTTCTCTATGCTTTTGCAAGAAATGCAGTCAATGAATAATCCTCGATTTAGAAGTACCGCTGTGCGAGCTGACATAAAGCTTGCAAATTTTTTGCGGTTTTTAGCTACTGGGAGCTATCAGCAAACCATAGGCATCGAATTTCATTCCTCTGCAAGTAAGCCCACAGTTTCTCGTATTATTTCAGAGTGTTTGAAATCCTTTGAGGAGTCCATTTGTAAAAAATGGATTAAAATGCATAACGTTGGTAGCATAAAACAAGCTTTTTATGAATCTTATGGATTCCCTGGAATTATAGGATGTGTAGTTGGAACGCATATCAGGATTAAATCCCCAGGAGATGATTTAAAACATCTATACTACAATAGAAAAGGGTATTATAGCATAAATGCTATGGTGGTGAGTTATACAAATCGCTTTTAGTTTAATTCACTAACAATTACTTTGTTTTTTAGGTTTGCGACAATAAAACAAATATTATGTATGTCGATGCTAGGCATCCTGGGGCTAATCATGATGCTTTTGTTTGAGAACACAGCGCTGTAAACCAAAAGCTGCAAAATGAATTTGAAAATGGGCAAAGAAACACCTGGGTTCTAGGTAAGCTATATGAAATATTTAAAAAATTTGTATTTCTTAATATATATACTTACACATATTTACATATGTATATGCATAGGTGACGCGGGTTATAAATTAAGCCCATACCTTATGACACCATATAGAAGCCCCAGCTCTGTGTATGAGAGGCGGTACAACGAAAAACACGTCAAAGCACGTAATGTTGTAGAACGCTGCTTTGGCGTACTAAAAAACAGGTTTCGATGCATCATAGGATCGCGCGGGCTGCACTACAATCCTCCAAAGTGTACACAAATTATAAATGTGTGTTGTGCACTTCATAATGTGTGCATATTTTATAAATGTGTAGAGCCGGATGTTGCATTAGAAACCCAAATAGACGATGACTTCCAAGAAGCTGAAGAAAATGTAGAAGCAAATGCAATAAGAAGAAATATTGCACTTAATCTTTAAAAAAAACATTTATGATATACACACATTCATACATTTATAGATACATTTGCACTTTAATTTCATATTTTCTTTTATTTAGCAAAATCAATAGTTAACATACATGTGTATTCATTTAACGGTTTCAATTATAAAAAAATATAGTATGTTAAAAAAATTAAACGTTATTTACTTTGTGCAAGAGAATTTGCATCACATCTTCCATACGTTGTACAGTTTTGTGCATTTCGTTAATTGATCTTGCTGTCGTTTCAGCGGCTTCGGCTTTTCTTTTCCCCATTTCGGCCATTGTTTCGGCAGCATCAGCTAATCTTTTCAAGGAGTTTGACTGCTCCCTGATTGTTGCCGCAGTACTTTCAGAAACCACCGATTGCCTGCGAATCAAATTAAATTGTTTGTCAGCTGTGGTTTTCGCCCTTTTTTTGTTGAAGAGGTGCCTGGATTTTCCATTTCGCTGTCACTGCAGTCTGGATTGTGACGCTTTGCAGCGCTTTTGGGTTTTCCAATCTGCTGAAAGATTTCTGGTTGCGTTGGAATAACCGGTTTTGAAGTTTTGTTTTCGGCTGCCCGATTTGGTGTAACAACCGCCACATTCTTACTGCTTCTAGGGGGTGTTTCTACCAGTGGTTGAAAATACTCGTCAATAGAGTTATTTACACCCTCAGTCTCAACACCGAACACCTTACCACTAGGAGCTGCAGCTGAACTTAGCAGAAGAGTCCGGTCAATTATTTGCTCCATTTCTGTTAAGTTGTTAAACCGATAGAGTCCACCACCGGTTTCACGTAGGCTTTTTTTATTTTCGGCAATTTTCTTTTTAGTTCGTGACTTCAAATCTGCCCATGACTGATTAATGGAAAAATTACTATTGCTATTAAAATTTTCTTACTGCTTATGATACTTACTTTCTTCCATTGAGCGAGTAGGTGGCCCAATTGAGTTCAACTTTTGGCAAAGGGTTTTCCAACTTTCCTCTACTGCTGTCTTACTGCTTCCAAAAACTGGTGCCCCCTTGGCAAGTAATGGGTTTTCTAACATATACTGCACGAGAGTCTGCAGTTGCTGCATTGTTGATTTTTTCAAACTAACAAAAAATTACTTATCAATTTTTATATTTAAATCGCATTTACATATATTTGTGTATTTACTTACCTCTTGTCCATGTCTTCTAAATGTATTTTATTATTTTATTTAAATTATCAGTTTGAATTTGTAACAAATTTCTTGTGCGAAAGCAAAATAACAAGTGCACGATTTTGACATTTACGTTCGCAGTGTTGACAACTCCTTCGATATTGTGAAACCCAAAAATTTATGAAAACGGTTACGTCTTCTTTCTTACTGTCGTTCGAGTGACTCGCCGTATAGAACTCAGATAGAGAAACGGAAATCAGTTTTCTTTCGCTTAGAATGCGAATGAACATGCTACTTCGAGATTGTGAAACAGGCCGTTGATATTTTGAAGCAAAATTAACATCACTTAGACCACTTTCATAATAAGGGCACAATTGTCAAGGCAATAATTGTAAATACTGTTGTAAAGTAAATTCAAAACTTCAAACTTATTTTCATCAAAACAATTTTTTGAGTTATGACTTTATTGAAGCAAACGCTCGGTAGGTATGTACATTAGAGGGGGTAAATTTTTTTTATCAACAGGTATCTAGCAAAAATGAAATTGCTTGTGTAATTTGACACGATGTATAGCCGGACAAAAATATCGCCAATTGCTTATTTTCATATATGTTAGATTCTTAAGAAAAATTTCGGTAATTTACAGATGTACACGACTTCTTAAAAGAACCGATTGTCAATTCGAATTTGTAGCCAATCGAATTTAGTCGGTTCCAACAACTAACTCACAATTCTGCTGTAATGAACTAATAAAAGCACATATTTTTCATTAGCGATATGTGAATTTTTAAAATGGTTATTGCAACAGAAAATTTTAAAAATAATAATTAATTGATACAACCACTATAATTGGTATTTCTAAAGGAATCATTGGTAGGCATGGCTCATATAAATATGTACATACATACATATGTACATAAAAACAATATGTGCAAACAGTCGTTAAGCAGCTCTGGGTCGGGGAACATCTCTCGCGTCATCGTAATTATTTCTTAAGTGCGGTCAGGCTTGTGCGTGTTGTTTGGCCTTCGAGAGTTTTTCGTCTCGCTCGCACTGGTTGACTGATCTGCCACGGATAACAGTATAATCTTGCGGTTTTTTGTGGAATTTCTTTAATAACCACGTTGCCTACTTCCTATGTGAAGGCATAGGTCGTGTACAGTCAGTCACAAAACCATATAAAATACTGTTAATACCATATGGTCTACGTTACTCCGCCCATATTTGTGCAACACCATATTATGCAAATTTACTTTGCATTAATATGTTTAATAAATAAATAAAAAATATGTGCAGAATAAAAAGATAAGTACATTATTATATTTATCGCAAATTATTCTTAATTTGTTGGTTATAATCTGTATAATGTAACATCCCTTGCTGTTATTCGGCGTTATTAAACAGATACATTTTATTAACAAGAAACCACAAATAATTTCACTTTAGAATAATAGCACTAATAACACAATATTTTGCGATTAACATATATAATAATGTCTTTACATTTTTTATATCAGGATTTTGTGTAATTATTTTTCTAAATATACTTTTTTGTTTTTTACTTTGACGTTTCTACTAAATTTTTATTTTTGACCCCCGACTAAAAAAAGTTCTGTTATAAGTTTGTAGTGTGTATCTGTGTCCGTGCCCACGTACAGAACACACGGCTGGACCGATTTTGATTTAGTGTTTTCTGTTTGATAGGTGATTTGATCGAAAGGGTTTTTAACCATGTTTTAAGTAAATTGGTCCAGCCGCTTAGAAAATATCGCATCTTCTCTAGATATATTAGGGAGTTTTTAAAATTTTTAATATTTGTTATTTGTTTATTACATTCCACAATTTTTTCCAAAAATGTATTCGGAATAAAAAATTTTTTGGGTTAACATTTTATTCGGTTACGAATATCAATATTGTATTTAATTTTCTTTTCTTTTACATTACAAGACAATTTCAGTACGGTGGCACCTAATTATAGTTAGTTACAATAACCGAATTTTTAGTTTCAAATTAAATATTGTTTACAAGAATAGTTTTTTTTTTAATTTCAAACCCCAATATTCAGTCACGTTACTTTTTAATTTATATTTAATTCAGTAGTGTCTACCAATACTTAAAAATAGTTCTTAGAAATGAATGGAATCAATTGTTATTACTAATAAAATATTCTGAGACTTCTGTTTGTAATTATAGTCTTTTGTTTCTAAATATGAAAAAATCGTACATTTGATTGATAATTGATAGCAAGTATGAAACATTGGAATTCTTTATTAAATATTTGTTGATCCAACAGATTTTTAACCAATCTCTTCTCTTTGTGTATGCTTCACAACTCCGTAATTCTCAGATCAATTTTAATTTTTCTTGTCTCAGAGGGTATAAATTACATTCGGTCTCTTTAACCCCAAATTATTATTTTTTCTTTGTTTTTACATAATTTTACATTAATTTAACGACACAATCTGTAACTTAAAAAAATTGGCGGGCCCATGCCCGCTGACATTTAGCAATATATTTTACATGCCTGATGTTATATTTATTGTTTATTTATTTACTACACCTTTAGTGCTATTCGAAGTCGGTGACAGTAATAATGATAACTAAACACGTATGTATGTATGTATATATAAATGTTAATGTAGAATTTGCTAAACTGATTGGCACCGACTTCGAATACCATTAAAGGTAACACATATAAAAATAGTTAATTTAACTGAATCTAGTTCAGTAAGAAGATTTAGGACGTTTTTGTTTAAAAATACTTCTGAGTTCTTGTGTTTGAATTCAGTAAATTAGTTTCTTCAAAAATAGTTGTTGTCTTTGATAATGAAAAATTAAATTATTATTCCCATATTTTTAAAACATAAAAATAAAATAAAGTATTATACAATAGTTTAAAAATTATATGACAAAATATGTGTTGGAAATAATGTTTGGAACAAAATCGAACGAACTCTCTAGCATAGACAATAATAATAACTTATTATTGTTTTAAAGAATCATAACTGCTGCTTTTTTCCGTCCATAGACAAGACGGCACAATCGTCAAACAGAATTAGGGCACAAGTTTTTTAACTTTTCAGTCTTTTTAAGTCTGTTAAACTTTTTTTAAGTTAAATTCTTTTATTTTGGGTCTTGTTTGTTTTGAATAAAAACAAATGCCCTAATTCTGTTCGACGATTATTTCGTCTTGTCTATGGACGAAAATAAGCATCAGTTGTGATTCTTTAAAACAATTATTAGTTGTTGTCTATGCTAGAAGGTTCGTGTATTTGTTTTATGATTTTGTTCCAAACAATATATCCAACACATATTTTTTCATATACTTTTCAAACTATTGTACAATAATTTAATTTATAGAATTGAAAGACAAGAACTCAGAAGTATTTTCAAACAAAAACTTCCTAACGTCTTCTTACTGAATTAGGGCATAAATATTATTGAGTAGTTGAACAATTCGGCATTTTAGATGACTTTGCTTTAGTCACAAATTTTTTTTGGTAATTTTGTATTAAATAATAATCGGCGATATGTTTAGGAGTTTTAAATTTTAGTTTCAGTAGTTTTGATTTAGCTGCCTTTTGCATAAGTGCACTTTTGACTTAACTACTATTCTTTCACTATTCCTTAAAATCCAATACAAATTCGTTTTAAGTGCACTTTCTATACCTGCACATTTAAGATGAGTGCCCTAAAGTTTTGGTTATTTTAAAATATTTTCATATAAACAATCAATGATAGCTGCACATTCACTTAACTGCACAAAATATATTTTTTCGGTACTTATTGTTCAAAATCCTTTTTTAAGTGCACTTTGTATACCTGCGCATTTAACATATTTGTAGGCCGTTTTAAATTATTCTCATATAAAGAATTCAAGTTCCCTGCACACATAAAAAATGTAGTTACATAAATATGCCACAATGTATGTTTATAAAACTGAAGTAAGAAATTTTATACCGGCATATTTAGGAAGGTAAGTGCATTTAAGATAACAGCATTTTTGGCTTATCTGCATAAAAAGACTTGCAGAGTTGATTGTGCAGATAAGTCAAAATTACTGTAGTTTATTTTATTGAGACTTATGCCTTAATTCTGTTCGACGATTGTATCGTCTTTTTTGTGGACGAGAAAAGCCGTAGTTGTGATTCTTTAAACCAAATATTATTTATTGTCTGTGCTAGAAGGTTCTTACATTTGCTTCATCATTTTGCTCCAAACATTATTTCCAGCACATATTTTTTTGTATAATACTTTAATTTTATTTTTATGTTTTTAAAACATGATAATATAATTTTTATTTTTCATTATCAAAGACCACAACCATTCTTGAAGAAAATAATTAAGAGAATTCAAACACAAGAACTCAGAAGTATTTTCCAACAAAAACGTCCTAAATCTTTTTACTGAGCAAGACGAGATGAAACGTGAGCAGGGAGTAAAAGCAAATACTTAAAATTTTATTATGCATACGACAAGCACCTTTTACTCAAGCAATCGAGTCCAGGCTCAAGCTCACGTTTTATGCATGAGACCCAATTTGCCAACATTTTATTGATTGTTGACGGTATTAACATATTTAAATACCTTAATAAATAGTGTATTTACTGTTAATCTAACACGCATTGGGATGGGGATAATTCTCAAGTTAATTTGAGTTAAGACTGCTAATGCAAAATATCGCTGTCGTCTGTCTATGCTATTGTGGCCTGTCCCACGATGTCACCAGGAATCGTTCGATCGAATGCCTATATTAAAAACCACAACAAATTTTCTAATGTTATTTTTATTTGCAATAAAAGTTGTCGATTGGACGTTTACTGCTGACATCGTGGGGCAGGCCTTTATTTAATTACCAAAATATGTAACATTAAAACTATAAAGTATTGTTTCAATTACCTAAATATTTTTGTTAATGCTACGTCCTTATCGAAATTAAGGAAAATTATTTATAAAGAGAAAAAATAATATTGCAATTTGAATAGTTCTTGCTACTGGCACTTGTCTAATCAGTAGAGTTAGATCTACAAAATTAACTTAATGCTAATAAATCTTAAGATTAAAACTTAAAATTAAATTAAAGCTATGAATAAAAATAATAATAAAAACCAATATAAAATGTTTATCCCCTGTGAATGCCGGGAGTAGTATATGCGTAAATTTTTTGACCAGGACTACTACGGTTGTCTTCCCGTAAAATCCTAATGCAGGATATATGTTTGATCAAGTAAACTCGTGCGCATTAGACAAAATATCTCGAATTACACTGCTTTCAAAGTAAGACGATTTCTCAACAAATTTTCTCGTCAAGTCGAGAGCATAAGACGAGAAAGGAAATAGTTTTATTAAAAGATTTACAATTCTACTCTATGCACTTTCGCACAATACGACGCCCAAAAATTTCCACTATTTTCATTATTGTTCTAGAGATTCTAAACCATTTTGGAAATGCATAAAGAAAAATTGGTCTTAGGTTTCCTTATATAAAAGTTGCTAAGTTCTTTCCGATAAAAATTTACTATTAAACAATCTAGCAAAGGCTCCTTTAGCCCGATTAGCCTTCTCCAAGTTGTAAGATACATTCTTATTAAATTTCAAAAGTTTGTTAAAATTAACTCCTTCATATTTGATACTATCTTTAAATTCGATGTCATTACCATTCAGAGTCAGTTTTAAGGTTTTGCTTTCCGAAGCATTTTGTAGACATATTATAGTACTCTTAGAGGCGTTAATTTGTATTCACCAGTGGGAATATAACTCTTCGATACAACTAATATACGATGAAACTTGTTGGTGAGCAAGCAATGGAGAAATGGAGAAGCGAGTCACCAGCAAATATTAAAGACGTGAGAAAAATCATTTATAAAAATGTTATGTAAATGAAGAACCAATATAGATCCCTGTAGAACACCGCAAAAAACCCCACCTTCTGATGAAACTACATTACCAATCTGCACACAGAATCTCCTGTCATCGAAAAAGCTTTGAAAGAGTTTTATTATAGAAGCATTAAAACCAATGTGTGTCATTTTGTACAATATACCATCATGATATGCTCTGTTAAAAGCCTTTTCGACATCAAGAGACACAGCTGCAGTACACAGGCGTTGTATTAAATTCTGAACGATATCAGTATTGAATTTTAAAAGGGCATGAACGGTAGAGTTTCCCTTTTTGGAAATCAAATTGTTCTGAGGAATATATGAACCATTTGAACCTATGTCCATTTTATCACGTAATATTCTTTCAAAAAACTTTCCAGTACTAAGCAGTAGGGATATTGGCCTAAAGTTATTTACGTCACTGCTACCATTTTTCTATGGTATCGGAATTATTTTAGCTATTTTACATCCACGTGGAAAATAACAATTAGTTAAACATATATTAAGGAATATAGTAAGGTACTCAAAGGCCTTAACGGATATTTTCTTGATTATAAAATTAGATATATTATCAATACCAATTGACTTCTTGTTATTTATAATTCTAGAAATATTCACCAAAGAATTCATATCCATGAATTCGCAATGTCTTAAATTATTCAACGATGTATTAGGGATGGACACATACATCGATGTTGCATCGATATTTCATAAAATACATTGATGTTTTTTGTACATCGATTGTTGTATTTTTAATTATTTATTTCAAAAAATCTTAATGATACTTTTTTCAATACTGCTTAGAAATAAAAGTTTTGCAAGATTTTTACCATTCAATCTGACACGAACTTATTATTATTATTGAAATTAAGATTGTATGGGCCTACCCATAGCTTAAAATTATAGAAATGCCAAAATTGTTGATAACTGGCTATAATATTTTATCGTAAGCGACAACTTATGTATAAAAATATTTGAATATTTAAAAAAAAAGTTCTCCTGAAAATTTTAATTTATGTCGCTCACAATAAAATCGAAAACAAGGCTCGATATCAATTTACACGTTCTGTATACAATTTTTTATTTCCATGCATCGAAACAATACATCGATGTTTTCCGATTGTTTAGGAGCAAAAAAAACATCGGAAGAATATCGATGTTTTTTGTCCATCCTTACGATGTATTAAAATTATTAAATATAATAGGTACTGGAACCTGAGAAACTGTATCATTGATTGTCGCGATAATCTCTAAAACATCTCTAATTGGAAAAGAGCTTTGAAAAATAATTCTAAAATGATTTCTAAGTACAGTTACTTTATTAATTATACAATAATTCTTACACCATTTATTGAAACATCTCTAACGCAGTTACGATTCCTATTTCCGATAATATTAAAAATTTTTTTATAAGCCCAAGGAAAGTTTGCCTGAACCTGCAAAATTTGCTCCTTTATAATGATCTAACTAAGGTCAATTTCCTTAGAAATCAGCAAATATTGAGGATGGCTCCAATTAAGGGTTTTGGTAAATATTATCTTCAAATCTTATATGCATTTAATCCTAAGAATTTTTTTTGATTTATCTAAAACAAACAAATTTTTATTCCTACAATCAAATTTTTATTCCTACATTCTTGGTGTGAATCTGTGACACGAAATAAACAGAATTAGCAATTACTTCGAGAAAATAATCTATTTCATCATTAAACAAATTTATATTTTTGAAAGGAAAATGATTTAATGGGGCGGTAATCAAATCAGTTCTAAATGTGCTCCGATTTGTGTCTTTATAGGATACAAAATGCTTAGGAGTTTCCAAAATAAATCTAAAATCGGGTAAAATTATGAGTAAGCCTTATGGAATGTGATCGAAAAACGTAGGCAATGCAAATGTTCTGTAATTTGGATGAACAGTATCCAAGATAACATTGCTAATTATGAAGTGGTCCAAGTGCGATGAGTCACAAATTCTTGTAACTGAAAAAAAATTGTTTTGAAACCAAGATGACAGTATTTCTCCGAAAAAACTATTTACCGGATCATGCCACCTAAAATCTGGCCAGATTTACAATATACAGATCCACAAATAATTTTTCTAATACAACCATTCATAGAAAGTTAAGTCCAATAAATAAATTTAGAAATTTAAGGCCAGGAATATATATTTATTGCAGAAAAATATTTTGTCTTCTTAAGAACAATGCCAACACCTAATGGCATATTATCTCTTAAAAGTGAATAGTCATCAAGATACGTACATATATATTTTTTGCTGTTGGTATATGCATTTAATGTAAAATAAAATATCAATATTAAATTGATTCAATAAAAAGTTTAATTCGATTCTACATCCCGCTTGGATAAGAGAACCAACATTAAAGGAAACTAAATTTGAAGAATTACGGACAATATACAATTTAAATATCTTTAATTTAGTTCAGGAACTCCTTCCGTGTCTGGTCTTTGGTCAGGGACAACACACAAAAGACAGCAAGGAAGAACAACAAAAAACACACATAGATAACACACAAAATCACCTAAATTTAATTAAAAATTCATGAAAATTAGAAATGTCAATAATATGAACATTAATTTTGGTTTCAGTTGTCTGAAAAAAGTCTCCACTCATTTTTATAACGTACGTAAGATAGGCAATAAATTTTAAAAATTCCGTGTATTTTTCTTTTAAAAATCCGTACTAGCAAATGAAAATTTCTTTATGAAGTTTATTAACTTGAATTTCTGTAATTTTTTTTACATATAGTTTGTATGAGAACCTGAAACTCCGTACCAGGCTTAAATAAGAAATCCAATTAATTGTAATCCAGCTTTGAATATGTAAATGAAAAATAGTATTCTTTATTAAAAAAATTTTTAAAATATTTTTTTAAACTAAATATGGGCATTTCCTGGGGTCACAAACATACGTTCGTATGCTTTTTATATAAAAAAAATATAGAAAACAAAACTTTTGAAAGCATTTATTTTTTGCGATTTTATAGCATTTTGGAAGCTATATATTCCGTACAAAAGATGAGTTTCCTTGAGTTAAAGTTTTCATATTAATACTTATAAGCATATGGCTACAATCGTACGCAAAATCGAAGTCAACTTTGAAATGTAAAAATCTTCGAAATGGAACAGAGTATTGAAAAGTGATTAATTTATTTTAAAAGTGTATTAATATAGGTCTCTATCAAGTATTTACACAATAAAATATCTGTATTAGTTTGTGTTTAATTGGCTTAATTACCGGTTGCCAACGTACGGGTCGCAAGCGTACGATTTTTCCACATGTTTTTTTTATTATTATCACTATGCCTTTTCCCAGTTTCGGACTTTTGTTTTTGTTCTCCTTACACTTTTCTCTTCCTACTTGATTGAAATAGAGAGATTTTGAAGAAAGAGTGCAAATATAACATATTTTTTGCATGTAAAATAGTTATATATAAAAACGTCTTTAGCAGTAGCTGAGAAAACTATATAAAATATTCAAGCTTCCAACTCAATTTCCTCAAGTAAAACAGCTGAGACATGCTATTAAACCATTATATTATATAAATATAGACTTTTTTATAATTATAAACAATAAAACACGATGATAATCAACATTTAATTTTTTCATCCTGGTAGAACATTCGGGAGAAATGCCCATATGCAGAAAATGTTAACTAACCCATTTCATGAAATTAAAAGTGATTTCAGTACGAAATTTTTTCCCGTTTTTCGTTTTCCAAAGCAACTATATGCGAATTTAATTCCATTTCCGAACGGAAACTGGATGTTTATTTTATTTTTTTTTATATTTACCAGCGCTGGCCGTATAATCGACGAATTTAAACTTGCAGAAAACCGCACATGATAGAAATGCTTACAATTTTTTAGTGCTCCGTCCGCACGGTGGCGGGAAAGATTTTCAAAATTTAAAAAGAAAAATTACCGCATAATGCAAAATGGAAATTCGCAAAAAAAAATTTGGGCGATTGTTCGTTGGTGAAAAATGACTCAAAATCCAAATGAAAAAATCACAACTATTCCTGAATAAGCAGAGAGATTTGTTGAGTCTTAAGGGCTATATAGCAAAAAATTAACTCAGAAGGATCTGTAGGGAGGTTGTGCTAGTTTCGATAGGCGCGTTTACTGGTCACTGCTCAGTCAGAGCAAGGAGCAGCATTTGAGAAACCGGAACTCCAGATTTCTATAAGATGTGGAAGGATAAAGAGGAAAAAGAATTTAAACCACATATTATATACATCTGAAGATAAAACGCCATAGGCTTAGATGGCTGAGCAGACGTTTCTCTGAGAGCATAAGCAAAATCACAAAGTTCAAACTAGAGGATATCAGAGGCTTCATCATGTGAATATATTAGCTTAATAATAGATTATAGTGGAATTTTTGTGCACAATGTGAATTAAATTTATTTTCACGGGTATTAATAGAAGAAAATCGCAATGGACATAACTGTGTCTTACTAAACTAACCTAACCTGGGTATTTCAATAGTATGAATAAATACCGAAAAATTTTAAGATGTTAACTTAAGTCGACGAACAATCAATCAATTAGTTTTACAGCAATTTTGAATGAATATTTATATTGTTGTTTTGAACGATTTGTCTTTCAGCATTTATCCATGTAGCCTTTGAAAGAAGAACGGTAGGTAAAGCAGAACTTTCACAATAAGTAAGTGATAAATTAAAAAAAACACGAAAATATTTACTTTATAGCGTGTTTACAGATTCGTTCAATTAGTTTCCTATTATCTGCTATGTTTTTGTTACTAAGCATTGCTTTAATATTGTTATTAGTTGTTGGTCAATAAACTCCGTTTCGCGAACAGAATCAAAACATACAGGAGGGCATAAAATGAAAACAGCCAAGCGCACAGATTTCTGGATTCACATCAGCATAACAGTTGCATGTCTATCACGACGCAGTTTTTGTTACGAGCGCAGCATCCTTATATCGATTTGTTTTGGGAGTGAGTTTAATAAAGCAGTCATTATGCCGTTTCTTTTTTGTTTCTTTTCCTGTTGGTTGAACATTGATGAAGATGAAATGCTTGTTCAATATTTAAACATATTTTTTATTTTAGACCTTTAACTGCAATACATACATGTGCATGTATAGCATGTATGTTGGTATATATACATACTTATATACATATACATATGACTATATATGGATGTGCATGTGTTTTGTCTGCAGGTTTTTGGCAGATCTCAATTCGATTATTTAAAAAACTATAGCTTCTGGGTGGCGCTCTGCATCACACTTGATCAAGTGGTATGGTCATCATGATTACTGTATTTTATTTCAATAAATAAAATGAAAATATGTTGGTGTTTTTAAAAGTAAATATACCTAGTATGTATGCATGTATGTATGTATAACTTTATAACTTTCTTATTATGAGGATCGTATTTTTTATAAGATCAAAAAATTAGATGTATATGAACATACGCACCAGGCTCGGATTCAGGGGAGGCAAAAAATGATATTCCACCCCAACCCCAAATTAATAAAAATATTTTTTTTTATTTCGCTAATAAATATTTTACGCTTGTGTCAACAGCTTTTGAAATAAAAAAAAAGCCCAATTATTTGCAAAGTAGATTAAAAAAAACTAAATAACAAAAATTAACAATTTTAAAAAACCCTCGATATATCTAGAAAATATGTGATATCTTCTATACGGCTGGACCGATTTTCTTAAAACATAGTTATCGAGTCACCTTTCAAACTAAAAAAAACTAAATCTAAATCAGTCCAGCCGTTTGGTGGACACGAACAGACATACAAATACACAGACACATACTACAAACCTAAGTCTCGAAAACTTATATCTTTTTATACATGTATTTATTTATTGTATCTTCAAATATGAACTAACAATAAGTATTCAAATTTTAAAGCTAAAATATAATTATTAGGCCCGACCAGTGTCGAACATAGACTTAGCGATAGTTATAAATAATACATAAGTAGTGATAATCAAAAAGGAAAAATAAATGTATGTATTTTTAAGCAGTCCCATCTGGAGTGTTGAGAAAGAGAGCCCTTGTGTCCCTCTGTTTTAGGGACACAAGGGTTTCAAGCAAGCGGATTAGGATGTGACCCGAGTTTTGTTAAGTATTTGCCTGCGTATCTTGCAATTTCTTCAGTCACTAGTGGCATTTTTAAATCACGATGTAAATTTGAATTCTTAATGTACCATGGAGCAGATGCTATTCACCTTAGAATTTTGTTTTGTCTTCGTTGAATTCTCTCTACATTGGATGCTGAAGCAGTTCCCCATAACTGGATACCGTAACACCATATTGGCTTCAAAAGCGACTTGTATATTAAAAGTTTGCAGTCCAGGCTGAGTGTTGAATTTCTGCCAATCAACCAGTGTATTTGAGATAACTTAAGTTTTATCTGATTAAGCTTGGAGTCAATATAGTGATTCCATGCAAGACGATCCAGGTGTATACTGAGGTATTTAACATGTGAATGTTGAGGAACAATTTGACTATTGACGCTAATGGGGGGACAAGTATCTTTTCGTAAAGTAAATGTAATATGTACGCACTTATCTTTATTCTCCATAAGTGTAACCAGAATATGCTCTGGAGTTTCATCTTCGTAATCACAGAGTCTGCCGAGGCTGTTATTCTCAATGCCAAGTCTGTTCAGGTGTTTTATCAGTCTACAATGGGATGTTAGGAAGTCTGTGAGCATTTTTAGATTGTTTTTGCTCAGTGACATGAAAACTATGAAACGATTTTGGTTACACGTTCCAATTATTAGCTTTGCATGCCTCAATCCTGGGAGATTGAGCCAGAAGTGTTCCCTATTACTCCCGATCTCCGTCGATATGTCTTCCCAGATTTTGTCCAATCCGAATCCACAAAACAGTTTTGGTCCGACCATGAGTGTAATAGCATCCTTCTGGCCGACGAAAATTGGTAATACTGATGTTCTTCAATACTTATGATAATATGTGTCAACGTTCTTAAATGTTTGTATGACTAAGTGGCAGTAATATTTAATAAATAATATTACAAAGGTTTTTACGACGGTAGCCAAAACTTGATGTAAGCATATCGGTAACGTACGCACCTGAGTTAAGGATACATCTTCGTTCTGTACTAATTTCAGTTTGCATTAATATACCTTTTTAATTTTTTTTTTATATGAATGGTGGACTTCTTACAAGTAAATTTTTAATTTTTTTATTCTGGTACATAGTACAGATTTAGAGCTGAAGTTATTTAAAGAAAATGTATTAAGTTTTATTGAAAACGGTGATTCCATAGACTACCACCAAAAAGTATCTCATAGTACCCTCATTTAAATTTTATAATTACGTTGTTTGTGTTTTGGAAAATCCATACAAATATTTAGCTATCACTTTTAATCACTTTAGAAGTTATTGTAGTTTTTTTCTACTTTTTAAAAAAAAATTACTTTATAGCAATAATTGTAAAGTTGCGATGGTGACTAAAGCTGAGTTTACATCTGGCATTTCTTGTGTGTCATTCGCCCAAAAAAGCGTAACCTAACTAACTACTAATGAAAAACTATTTGATTCAGACATGGTTTTATTGATTTAAACAGTTTGCAATCATGTTGGATTCTATAAAATTGTCTATTAGTTATGTATTAAACTCTTTAACTTAATAAATACAAGTCTGGATCAAACAGTTTTTCGTTAGTAATTAGTTGGTTATGTTTTTTTACGCTTGTGTGGCACATGGCACACAGATGTAAACCCGGCCTTAGTTTGAATAATAGAACTACTTGGAGTTGAGTTCATCAATGATGTAACTAATGATTTCTGTGTTCATTTATTGCTGTATAATAATGTAATAATTAATAATCTGAAATAAACTAAGTTTTTGTAAGCATTTTTCATTTTTATGACTTATTCAATATTGTGGATCAACCCATTATTTTCTTTCTATAGTCGTTATTTATGCTTAAGTTGTAATAAAGTATCATATTAAGTTAAATCCCTACTTAAAAAAGCATCTTCATAAGTTAAATATTTTTGTCCACCTAAATCGTTACTTTTGCCGTGTGTGCGGTGTTCTGGAACCAACAGATGGTGAAACAAAAGACCCATACAACGAAAAGTGTTATTTTACATAAAAGTCCCAAACTCATAGTTTACCTTAAATGTAGATATTACAACATTTCTGATGCGCATTTGCTATAGCTATATTTTTTTTTATTTATGTATTTTTAACCCTGCTGTAAGATTGGGACCATTTGGTCCAAATTTTTTTTTGTAATCTCAATAACTTTTGAACGGTGTAATTTATTGTTTTGAGGTTTCGACTCACGTGTTTTATTTTTGTAACAATGTTATTTTTAAAATATTAGGTATCTTATGTAAAGGTGTTCGGAAAAAATTAAAAAATTACTAATCTTTTATCAGGGACTCCAGTAGGAATTTAAATTTAAAGTTCTTGTTGCGTTTTTTTACAAGAAAAATATTATTTTATTAAAATTGTTTTTCACTACATGGTATACAAAATACTTTGCGGTTTGTCTTGCAAATAAAACTTTCGCAAGTAGAGCATTTTATATCAGATTTGGCTTTACAGCAACCACAGATTCCTTGCTTTCTTGTCCCCGCTTTAGAAGAAGCAATATTTGATGAGCTCGCAGAAATTGAAGTTGAGGTTTGTATATCAGTCAATAACTTCGCTGAAAACGGTTGTTGTGGTAATCTACTTCGTTTCATCATATGCGCGTTTGCCAAACAAAGTGCTAGTTTTCGCAAAAAGTCTGCTCTCCGGCGATTTCCATCAGGTGAAGCCCACGAAGCAACACAATTCGCTGTCCTTGATTCTGTTCAGGCTTCGCATTTTTAGCTTTTCCGAGATATGGCTGTATTTTCTAGAAATAGCCAGATTTTGAATCTACAGCTAGCCAAAATTTCAAACCATATTTTGCAGGTTTTGAGGGCATTAATTGTCGGAAGGAACATCGTCCCCTGAATCCAACAAGCTGCTCGTCGATTGTGACACTCTCATGACAATTGTAAAACGTTTGGAGAAGCACATGCAAACAATTCCACAGCTCACGTATAGGAGCAAACTTGTCGTTACTACGCATTTGTCGTCGACTTGCAACATTTTCCAAACGGAGCGCACTTGTAATCATGTGGAAAATACCTTCAAACATTATTGCGTGGAAAATTGAGCGACCAAAATTTGCATCAAATAGGCCATGAACATCTTCGTTTTTCCCACTGTCATGTCCTTATTTTTCATATCAGTCATGTTACTAAATAAATGAAATAATAATGTACATACCGATATACTCCTGCAAGAATGAGAACAGCAATATAAGCGCGAAAAGTGTCTTCATCAATATCTGTCCATTTGTCATCAAATTTCACTTTGCAATACATATGTATTTGTGTTTTCGACGATTGGTCTTTCCATTGGAGGCGGAAAAAACACAAAAATGCTGATAGTATATCATTGCATCTAGATGTTGCAAATCTAGTTGGCCCCGGTTTTACTGAAATAATTTTCAGAGCAGAAGTTCCAATGGGTTGTTGTGATGGATTAGCACTCCACACCATTTGGTTTTTTTCTATAAACAATAGGTCAGCACTAATTGAAGTCACATCTGGTTCACTTTCTGTTTCAAAATCACTTATATTATCATTTTCTGAAACACATGCACTATCAGAATCTGAAATATCTGAGTCACTTTCTGAAATTGAGCACTCCATAAATATCATCATCATTTAAATAACGTTGTCTTTCCATTTGTTTGCAATGTAACTATTACGAGATCAAATCACAAACTAAAAACAAAAAATATTACACGTTCTCATTGACAAATGTTACAACTTTATACGAGTCAGTCAAGTGAATATACTTTACAAGGTGGCTGCGTTACAGCAGTACAATAACACATACAACCTGGATGTTTGCGCTAGTAAATAAATATGACAGGACATGAACAACCGACAAACGCGTTGTTAAATTATCAATGGTTTGTAATCTGTCTGATGTTTCCTTGTACTATTATCATTTTCGGTCCATTTCATATAAAGTGGACTCACAAAGTTTGCTGACTAACAGTTTACTGTGATATGGAGTATATGTAGGCAGCAAAATAAATTGTTACAAATTAATATACATTAAAAAAAATATAAAAAAAAATTCCACCCCCAAAAACCCTTGAGCTGGATTCGCGCCTGATACGCACATACTATGTACATTAGGTATAACATAGTGGATGCATTTTTGATTTCGACTTGCAAAGACCCCTCATTATATGAGTTTCGGAAAAAAAATTATTGAACCAAAAAATGGTAGCGGTCAGATGGGGCAAAGTTCGCCTCTTCGTGCTCGAAGTTGAGGGTAAAAGCAAAAAAAAAATTTACAAAAACTCATATAACTTTCCCGGGGTTACCGATGCAAGGGTGAAATGTATGATCATCACCCGTTAGTTTTCTCCGCCCAACATCTTTTTCAAACTGACCGGCCGCCCAGCTCCTCTGCTTGAGGGGCTCCCTTACAAAGGGGAAATTTTTATAAAATTTACTCGCAGGGTTCTTACTGCCCCTAAGGCGTACCTATCGAAGTCAACTTTATAACCAACTTCAAATATTTTTCCAATACATAGATTTTACTCGAACATACTTAAAGTCTAGTCTATTTTCAACCAATAATGCGGCCTCCATACAAAAAATAATTTTTAAATATTTTTTTTTAGGAAAAGAGCTAGTTCCGCTTTTATGGTACCTCCCAGGGCGATAAAATTTGAGACCGACCCAAAATAATTTTTTATCTCCAACATTTAATCCGAATATATACTTATGCCCTATGTTAACTCCTTAAAGCGGCTCCCATACAAAGGGGCAATTTTTATAAAATTAAATCGCAGGGCTCTAAATGCCCCTAGGGTGTACGTATCGAAGTCAAAAGTATGACCAACCTCCAATATATTTCCAATATGAAGATCTACTCTAAACATACTTGTCATCTATCTTCAACCATTAAGGTAGTCCCAATACCAAAAAAGAATTCTGTGTTAAATCATTAACTTATTTATGGCATGTGTTGGATATATCTTTTTATTTTGGGCAACGACTTGAAGTAAATATATATTTTCTTCTTTGTCGCGGCACAACGTACTGCTGTAATCTTTTTATAATTTTACGCCCCTTTTTGCGTTTTTTCGATTTTGTCCATTTTTTTTAGTTTTGGCGCTTTTTTAGTTTTAACACTTTTTTCTCGTTTTATCGATTTTTTCGGTTTTTGGTGCTATTTTCATTTTGAAAATTTTTTATTTTGGCGACTTTTTTTTAATTTTGGGGATTTTTTTTGATATAGGTGATTTGTTTTAGTTATGGCGATTTTTTCAGTTTTAGGCGTTTTTTCATTTTGGCTATTTTTTTCAATATGGCGATTTATTTTAGGGTTAGAAACTATTTTTAATTTTGGCGATTCTTTTTGTTTTGGCGATTTTTTTTTATTTTTGACGATTTTTTCGGACTTTTATTGTTTTTGAAAATCTCAAGACTTTGCCCCTTAAGGTTTCCAAGATGCAACAAATTGCCAAAACTGCATTAAGTGATAGAACACCCTTCAATTTAACTTTTTAAAATTTATTAACACACTAATAATCCCAAATTATTATTTTACTTTTTTTTAAATATTAAATTTTAAAATAATTTTTTATTAAAAATAATTGAAATTGATTATAGAGGGGTTTAACTGGATCCTATGCGCGTTTCACTGTTGCTAATGCAGACCATCAAGAAACCTTTACCCAAAGTTTCTTAGAACAACTAGAGTTATTTTGTTATAAACTCTCATTTAAACAAATGTTAAGAGTTATATGTATGTATGTATGTATGTATGTATATATGTATGTATGAACATATAGTTAGATGAACATTCAAATGTATATGAATACCCTTAATACAATTTATTTGTGTAATAAGTAATACAATGCAAATACATACTTAAATAGATACCTACTAGTATTATGAAATCCAAGTCATTTACATACATACATACTTGCATTGTATGTTTGTTGTACTTTTGTTACTACGCTACAAAATCATGATCGAGCATGCACAATCATGTCTTTGCATTACAAACAAGTAGTAGTGAAATGCCGGTCCGGCACCAATTAAACTTGCAAAATTGTGGGTGAAATTGTTAAATTTGGGTAATTAAAATTTGAAAATTCTTAAATTCTTGGAAATTTGATACCTGCGAGGGTGGTTCAATAAGTCCGTCCAAATTTTTGTTTATATAAGGAGTTTTTTGTTTACATTAACTTTGTGGGAACGGGTGATTTTTTTTGGGTAATATTAATTGTGATAACGTGTGATTTTTTTTGTGGGTGTGGTTTAAGGGGTTTTATAAGATTAAGATTTCACAAGTGTATATGCCGACGGGAAAATCATGAAAATGATTTTTCCTAATACCAATGGTGAAATAGTGATTATTAATTTTTCCTAATGCCGACGGCAATGCATGATATTTTTTTCTAATGCCTACGGCAATACATGATTATTATTTTTTTTCAAATGCCGACGGCAAAACATGATTATAATTTTTTTCAAATGCCGACGGCAAAACATGATTTTCTAGTACCAAAGGGAAAATTCGCAGTGTTGCCAGACTATAAAAATTTGTTATCGTAATACTATATCAGTAATATCAGAGAAAATAGATTTGATGACTACTACGCGATTCTCATATGAATCGGGAGAATGTGTGTATGATTTCCTCACGCTAATAAATTGTTTATAAATAAAATAATTAAATAAATTAATAAACAATTAATTTAGTTATTTTATTTATGTATAAAATGTTCTCTTGTATATGTACACCCTAATACTTGTGTGTCGATGATCCACCTTGTTTGTCGCTGGTATTTTTTTATTTGTTTAAGAAATATAATTGTATGTATGTATGTATGTATGTATATTTGTATGTGTATGTATGTATGTGTATTTGTATGTATGACTGAGGATGCTTGTGCGTAATATATTTTGTAGAATACATTTATATTTTGCAAAGTAATCATTTTCTTTGTCTGCGATTATTTTAAAGCAGCAAAGTTTCAATTAAGTACAATCATCAGCAGAGAAACAAAAAGTAAATATGCTGCAAGGATACTGCTACTAATTTTGTATAAACACGCCAACTTTTCTAACCATCACATCAGTACTTTATTGTATTTACAACTATCATCAGAAATTGTGTTAAAGTGAAATAATAACAATAAAATAATTAAAAATGAGTTTTTCAGGTTATCAGTGTGAAAGATGCCATAAGGTATATAAATACCAAAAGTCCTTTTTGGATCATGTCAAGAATCAAAGTGTGCAGGATCAAGTGGTCGTAAGCCGGGACAGAAATCAAGAAGAACCGCAGACATCTCTTGAAAATTATCAACAGCACCTAAATATGTCTCATCATCAGCAACATCCTTCTCTACATTACCCCCAATATCAGGTACCAATGAATTTTTAACAATACGGTATGCCATGGAATAATCAGTTTTTGGGATAAGGAGTGCCAATGCAATATGAGTACCCAAGTTACAATTATAACCCCGTCACACCAGATAATCAAATGCAGCAGTATTCCAATTTGATGCAATGGCAACCTCTTAATTATCATCAACAAGAGCAGCAGAAACAACAAGCTCAACAACAAGGTGTGGATATCCATGGAGGGAATTTGTACAACGATGCTATGGACATAAGTTTACTGGAAAGTGATGGAGAAGAATAAGAAAGAAGAGAAGAAACTCTGTCAACTCCAATGAGCGCTTCACATTCTAGGACAGAAGAAGTAGCAGAGTATGTGAGATGTTTCAAAATATCGAAAGCCTTCAAAAATCATATCGCCATATATGATATTCTAAATAGAAAGGACCAACTTCTTCTGGAAGAGTTTAATAAGGAAAATATAAATATTTTTATTGAGAGACTTCACATGACTTTGTGTAAGCATACAGTTATTCAAATTCCATGTGAGTATTGTGGCGGAGTATATCAAAATTGTTGAAGAAGATTTGGAGTTGTGTGTTATAACACATGTAGCTAAAATGAGTTTGGTGATGAAGGCAGATAATATAAAAGAAATATTCCGTAAACAGATTGAGGAGATTTCAACCAAAATGTCCGAATTTGAAGAGCGCGATTCTGGTTGGACTTTATCACGCATAGTCCGAGCAGAAATCAACATCAACAAATCGTCGCTCGTCAAAGGATCAAGTTGGATATCCACACCTCAAAAACTAGTAAGAAAATTTGCTTGCATCAATATTGAAAATGATGATGAATAATGCTTCAAGTGGTGTTTGATTGCTGCCATGGATACCACAACATACGATAACCCAAAACGTTGCAGTTTTTATGATATTCAGGACATTTCAGCAGACATTATTTCTACGCGAAATGGTGTAGCGTTAAATTTCAAAAATTTAAGCTTCCCATTAGCTCTAAACAAAATTAAGGTGTTTGAGGTGAACAATCCTACAATAAGCGTTAACGTTTTTGGGTATGATGAGGGGGCAAATCAAATCATTGGTCCCTATTATGTGACTAACGACGAGAAAATTAACCATGTAAACTTGCTTCTTTTGGAGAATGGTGAAGTTCATCACTATGTTTTGATAAAGAACATATCAAAGTAAGTTAAAAAATTATACTACACTTTAATTTAATGATACATATACTGGTTTTATATATTTTATAATATATACATTTTACTTATAAATTTTTATCTATTTTTTTTATCATTCACAGACTTTTGGTAAATCAGCTAACGCAGAATGAACACAAACTACATTTCTGCAACACCTGTCTCCAGTACACTCACAGGGAAAACGTTATGCATAATCATAAGGCTGAATGCGGCAAAAACATGACAAGTATGCCATCAGGTTCGGATGCAATTCTCATCTTTAAGGGGCATCAAAGGAAAATGGATGTCCCCTTTGTGGTTTACGCTGACTTCGAATACATCCTGGAAGATATTAGTGATAATTTAAGTAATAAAACTAGTTTAATCAAAAAGCACTCTCCTTGTGCATTAAGTTATTATATTAAGTGTCTCCATAACAGTAAGTTAGATAAGTTAAGGGTTTATACTGGCAAAGATGCCTCAAAAAAATTTGTATCATATTTAGTTAAAGATTGTGAGGATATTTATAATAATTATTTAGTTAATAATAGGCAAATGGATACTTTATCCCCTTCTGATGTTTATAATTTTTATAGTGCGGTAAATTATCATATTTGTCAAAAATTTTTAGTTAAAGATGGCGTTAGAGATCATTGCCACATTAGTGGTAAATATAGAGGTGCAACACACAATAAGTGTAATTTAAATTACCAAATTCCCAAGTTTATACCAGTTTACTTTCACAATTATTCAAATTATGACTCATATCTTTTTATTAAAGAACTAGGTGAAATTTCAATGCAACTGAAAGTACTCCCTCTCAATAAGGAGCTTTATATATCCCTCTCCCAATTTTTAGAAATGAGTGATGGTCATAAGCTTGAAATAAGATTTCTTGATACAATACGTTTTATGGCTGAGAATTTGGAATCATTAGCCTGCAATTTGTCGGATAATGATTTCAGCACTATAAGGTCATTCTTTAAGTCAGAAAAAGAATTTCAGCTTATTAAGAAGAAAGGTATTTTCCCCTATGAGTACCCAAATTCATTTCAAAAATTGAGTGTCAGCTCCCTTCACGCGGTGATTTCTTTAATAAGTTGAACAATAAATAGTGCTCTTTAGAGGAATACTTACATGCTGTAGAGGTATGGAATACTTTTGGTTGCAAGACTGTGAAAGACTACATGGAACTTTACTTAAAAACAGATTTCCTCTTACTGACAGATATTTTCGAGAACTTTAGAAAACTTTGCAAGGGTATTTATGAGCTGGGTCCATGTCCATATTATACTGCACCTGGCCTTTCCTGGGATGCAATGCTCAAATATACAAAAATTGAATTAGAATTATTGACAGACATAGACATTTAAAATTTTATGAATAAAGGTATACGTGGGGGATCGTACAGTATAGCCAAAGATATTCGAAAGCGAATAACAAATATTTGGAAGATTTCGATGCATCAAAACCATCAGAATTTCTTGTCTACTTAGACGCAAATAACCTTTACGGTTGGGCAATGTCGGAATATCTTCCTCATGGTGGGTTCAGATCGTTATCGCAAGACGAGCTGAATCTGGATCCAAACAGCATAGCTGATAATGGAACAGACGGTTATGTATATGAGGTCACGTTGGATTATCCCTCTCATTTACACGACTTGCAGAATGATCTTCCTTTTTGCGCTGAAAATAAGAAACCTATGCAAGCGAAGTACAACAAGTTGATAACCGATTTCTCTACAAAGCAATCATATGTGATACTCTTTAGAGTTCTAAAACAGTGCTTAGAATATGGCTTAGTTTTAAAAGAAAACTCATCGTATTCTAGCATTTAAACAATCTCCATGATTAAAAGGCTACATTGACTTAAATACCAGACATAAAGCCACTGCCAAAAATGCTTTTTAAAACTACTCAATAATGCAGAGTATGGTAAAACCATGGAAAATGTGGACAAAAGGAGATATGTTAAAATTGTCAATAGTTGGGAGAAAACGAATTGTAATCAATTGGGTGCCCAAGATTGGATATCAAAACCAAATTTTCATAGTTTATCTATATTTCCCGAGGTCGTGGTAGCAATTGAAATGACAAGAGTCAAAACCTGCTACAATAAACCAATTTACTTAGGATTTTGTGTACTCGAGCTGTCCAAATGGAAAATGTATAATTTCCATTACGGGTACATGGAACCTAAGTTTAAGACAAAATTCTCCTTAAACTGTATGGGCACGGACTCTTTTATATATTCAATAAAGACGGACGACTTTTATGTTGACATAAACAATGATATACAAGAACAATTTGACACATCGAACTATCCTACAGACAACATTTATAATTTTCCACTAGTTAATAAAAAGGTGTTGGGTATGATGAAAGACGAAAATTGTTTTTTTTTGTTTTTACATTTATTTACTTATTGTATCTTCAATTATGAACTAACAATAAGTATTCAATTCTTAAATCTAAAATCCAAGTATTAGGCCCGACCACTGTCGGACATAAACTTAGTGATTGTTATAAATAATACATAAGTAGTGATAATCAAAAAAAAAATGAGAAAAATAATATTTTCAAGCAATCCCATCTGGAGTGTTGAGTATAAGAGCCCTTGTGTCCTTCTTTTTCAAGCGGATGTGGCCAGTAAAATTCAAGATGTTACGAGCAAGCGGATTAGGATGTGACTCGAGTTTTGTTAAATATTTGCCTGCGTATTTTGCTATTTCTTCAATCACTAGTGGCATATTCAAATCACAATGTAATTTTGAGTTTTTGATGTACCATGGAGCCGATGTTATCAAACGTAAAATTTTGTTTTGCCTTCGTTGGATTCTCTCGAAGTTAGAAGCTGAAGCAGTGCCCCATAACTGAATTCCGTAGCACCATATTGGCTTCAAAAGCGACTTGTATAATAAAAGTTTGCAGTCTAGGCTGAGTGTTGAATTTCTACCAATCAGCCAATATATCTGAGTTAGTTTAAGTTTCATTTGTATTAGCTTTGAGTCAATATGGTGTTTTCATGTAAGTCGTCGATCAAGGTGTATACCAAGGTATTTTACATGTGAGTGCTGAGGAACAACTTGATTGTTGATTCGAATTGGGGAACAAGTATCTCTTCGCAGGGTAAATGTTACCTGAACACACTTTTGCTCGTTTACCTTAATTCTCCATAATTTTAACCATAGTTCCAGTTGTGTAATATGTTCTTGTAGATATCGGGAAGCCTCATGAGGATTTTCGTGCATACTTAGGCAGGCTGTATCATCGGCAAACGTAGATGTATGGATATTACTGCTCAAAGGCATATCACAAGTATAAATCAAATACAAAACTGGCCCCAGTATGCTACCCTGTGGCACACCGGATGATATAGATTCGGGCACTCTCCTGAATTCTCCTTCCACAACCGTGAACTTCCGGGTAGTAATGTAACTTTCTAATAAATTCACTAAATTTATTGGTAGATATGATTTTAATTTTAAAATTAGGCCTTCATGCCACACTTTATCAAATGCATGTGAAACGTCAATAAATAGTGCAGAACAGTACTTCTTTTCTTGAAATGTTCTTCTTATACATTGAACTAATCTATGCGTTTGTTCAATGGTGCTATGCTGACTTCTAAAACCAAACTGATGGTCTGGCATGCACCCACTACCAATTAGAATTGGGGACAATTTTGACATGAGCAGTTTTTCGAAAAGTTTTGACATTGTTGATAGCAGGCTTATTGGCCTGTATGATTCCGCCTTGGTAAGATCTTTGCCCGGCTTTGGAATCATTTTAACTTTGACAAGCTTCCAGCTGTGGGGATAAAACTCTAGTCGTAAAATGGCATTAAAAATGAATAGCATGACCCTAAATGCAATACGAGGCAATTTTATTAGCATTTGGTTACTAATTCCATCAATACCCGGTGCTTTCTTCAGGTTGAGTTCAGCAATTAGATTTTGTACATCACACAAAATCACACACACAGGGGATTTTAAATTTTAGTGCACTCTTTTAATCTAATTTTATTTTGGGGTGATCTGTACTGTTGCCATTCTCTTTTAGCTCTTCTGTTTGCACATACGAGATGTTCAATATCTGTAGAATATATTCTGTTAAACCCAGTCTGCGGATGGGAGGAAGTGGCATGTTCAGCTGCCTGCTTAATATTTTAATAAGATTAGTGTATTCACATAAAACACATTTATTTTTTACGTTGATATAAAAAGTACATATATTTATGTATAAATTATTATTTTTATTTAAGACACTGAAGTTATGATAATGACAATTATTATTTGAATGAATTTTAAAAGTTAACAAATTAATAAAAGAATATTTGATATATTTTAATTTTAATAAAAATATAATAAATTACAAACTAAGTTTCTTAAAGATACAGTACCTACAACTACTCTCCTTCCAAAAAATTATCTCCCGATATATTAAATGATACTTTTTTAGTCTTGTGTTGATTACAATTGTCATATTTATTTGTTCCATCAATAGTACTTTCTATTGAAGCGGGTTTCAGACGATCGATAGGAATAGTTATAATTTGATTATTTATCTCTATTCTAAAATATTTGTCCTTCTTTTCAATTACTCTATAAGGTCCCTAATAGGGTTGTCGAAGGGCCCGTTTGTGTGTACCACGCACTAAAACATATTTACAATCTGTAAGTTCCTTAGAAACGTAGATACCTGATTCAGAATCCCTGTGATGACTTAAATTTGATTTAACATTCTTGAAGTGGTTTCTTAAGTTATATAATAAATCAGAAGCATCAAAATTCTCTGCACCAGCAACTATTTCTCCTGGTAAACGTAAGTTCTGACCATACACCATTTCTGCAGGTGTAGCCCTTAAGTCCTCTTTGAATATGGACCTGAGTCCTAACAAAGCAATCGGTAGCTCGTCGTACCAATCTGTTGATTTACCTTTAGCCATTAATGTTGATTTGAAACCTTTCGATCATGCCGTTAGATTGGGGATGATATGGAGAAGTTGTAATTTCGAAACATTCTAATATTTTAGTCAGTTCTTTAAAGGTATTGGAAGTAAACTGTCTACCTTGATCTGTGGTTGGTATAGTAACGACATTCAATCGCCTAAAATCACCGCAAGGTCGCCACTCATTTGGATCCTTTTTAGAAACTAAATGTAAAGCCGACGCTACACAAGAACTCGATGTTCTGCATATACCCGATTTTACTAGAAAATCAAACTCCATCCTTGCAGCCTTATACTTAATAAGATCCAAACGTCTAGGTTTTGTAAAAGGTAACGGTCCTTCTGTTATTAGTCTATGAACCGTGGAATGTCTAATTGGTTTTGTATAATCTGGCTCTGACATCAAGTCGGGATACTGTCTCAAAAGTTTGGTGTATTATGTGTAAAACTTTGCACATACTTGAAAAAGTATTTACTGACAATTTAGTCAGTGGATCGATTAAACATTTATGCTTTAAATCTATCAAAAGTCCATATTTTTGAAGAAAATCTGCACCAATAATAGGTTTAGAAATATCTGCAATAAGGAAAACGAAAGGAAATTCACGACGAAGCCCTAAATTTACATTAAGCAACTTCTTTCCATATGTCAGAATGCTTGACCCATTTGCTGCTGTTAGAATAATGTCCGATCGTTTATTACTATTCCTAAATTTTGAGGATGGTAAAACAGAAATTTCGGCACCACTATCAAGTAAAAACTTAATTTTACTATTACGATCAAAAATAAAAAGGCGACTTGAAGAAAAATCAATATTTCCATTGTTCGTCGCTGCAACAATGGATGGCTTTAGTTTGTTGAATCATTGTTGCCATTAGCAAATTAGCAAGGTCGTTCACATTTCCTCGCTCTAAAACCATACCTATAATGAAAACGACACAACCAGTTTTTATTTAAAGAACGACCCCGAGAACGTGAACTACTTCTATCATTATTCCTAGATAAAGGCCGTGAATTTCGGTATTCAAAATCTCTTTTAAGTGAACTTACTTCCAGTGACAATTTATTTACACTTTCACATAAAGAAGTAGTTATATCTTGCACAAACTTCTCAATCTTGGACGTTTCAGTAGATGCCCTAATAGTACAAACTTCTCCATTATACATAATTTCCCACAATCTATCCGCTAACTGAATCAATTCCGTTTGATCGCTAATATTAGACCCTGTCAAAGCAACATTAAGGGATTTGGGTAATTTACGTAACCTAAGCTTTTTTAAAATGTCTTGACTAAAACTTGAACCCACAAGCAGTGCCAAAGTTCTAAAAAATTCCGAAGGCTTTCTGTCGCCCATATCGGTATCCGAGAGAATTTTATCTAATTTATTATTTTCACTTAAGGAATGACGTTCGATTAGAATTTTCTTTAAATTAATGTACCGATCATTTGCTGCAGGGTTCTGAATAGTATCTAAGACTTTTATTATAACTTCTTCCGGAAGAGCCGTGATAATATATTCATATTTTGTTTGATCAGTTGAAATACCCTTAGTTGCAAACTGCATTTCCGCGCGTACAAACCAGGCCTCTGGACAATTAGTCCAAAATTGAGGGAGTTTGACCGAAGAAGAACAAATATCTAAATCTATTTGCGGAAAACTATTAATCGTCTGAGCATTAGGTAACATATGTGTGTTTGAGTTATCAGCTCTAGAGATTGACTGTTTAGATGAGGAATTTTGCGGTTGGGAGTTACAACGTTTTGGAGAGCGTGTAGTCATATTAAACGTGTTACAAAAACGTTAAATACAACAACAAAAATATATAGTACAAATATTCAGTTATGTACTTATGTTTATATATGAGTAGTATAAAATAATTATAATAACACAAACCAAAGTCTATGAACTTTAAATAACGTATGACTTATCTTGCTTGTATCCTACCAGCTTCCTTGTTTTAATTCACTTGAATAATTTATTTTAATTGATATCAGCTTCAAAAGGTAGATGATGAAGTATATCTAGATTTTGATTCCATTAAATATGATCCAAATAAAATTTAAAATTCCAGTTTAAGTTTAAAATTCCAGTTTAAGTTTAAAATTCCAGTTTAGGTTTAAAATTCCATAAATACGACCCAAATTGTTCTTTGCCCAAAAGGTAGTTGATTGAAGTAAAGCTCTTTCAATGTAATATAAATAGTTTTCCAGCACAATTCCAAATATGCAGGATTGCCAATTATGTATTCACATAAAACACATTTATTTTTTACGTTGATATAAAAAGTACATATATTTATTTATAAATTATTATTTTTATTTAAGACAATGAAGTTATGATAATGAAAATTATTATTTGAATGAATTTTAAAAGTTAACAAATTAATAAAAGAATATTTGATATATTTTAATTTTAATAAAAATATAATAAATTACAAACTAAGTTTCTTTAAGATGCAGTACCTGCAATTAGCAATATTAGATTCAATATCATCATGAGTTCTTTTCTTAATGTTTTCAGTGCAATGACTACTAAGATATTTTTTGAATCGAAGCCAATTAAGACGACTGACCATTTTCACATATGGGTGGGGTAGAGCAATTCTCAGTGGGCTACAGATTGTAACGATCGTGGGAGAGTGATCGGACGAAAGATCTAGGGAAGCTTCAACGTGAATTAATTCGCTAGAAATATTTTTTATGACGCCAAAATCTATAACATCCGGAACTTTATGTATGTCAGTAGGCCAGTAAGTGGGCTCCCCACTCGAAATGACGACCAAGCCCATTTTTGAAATTGTGTTGAACAACGCTCGTCCTCTAGGTGTGATAAGACGCGAACCCCAGAAAGTATGTTTTGCATTATAGTCTCCTGCTGCTACGAAACAAGGGCCAAGAGATTTGTAGAAATCCTCGTATTGATCCTCAGTAATTGCAAATCTAGGATGGGAGTAAATTGATGATATTACAAAATTTGTGCAAAAATTTTCGATGCAAATATTTTTTGCTTGTAGATGTTCTTCGCAAATGTTGTCAAGAATATAGGTAATGCTTGAGTCTTGACTTTATTAAAATTGCTGATCCCACGCAAGCTCTACCTCTAGGGTCCTTTGAATCATATAAAATGAATCCATTAATTTTGAATAGACTTCTTGAAGTCAAATGAGTCTCAGAAACCAACATTATCTCAATATTTTTTTACGTGAGGAAGTGCTCAAGTTCATTTTTATGTTGGCCAATGCCGTTTGCGTTCCAGAAACATATGTTTAACGTTTTCATGGCTTGTTAACTAATGCTTGAAGCATTGCAGACTGCATTCGTAGCATTTCTTGCATCATGCTAGTCATATTTGTTGTAAAATTATTTATAGTTAGCACCAGATTCTCAATAGTAGCTTCCAGGCGACTAAAATTAAAGCTTGAGTTTGCATTCGTTGAATTATTTTGAGGCGGAATATTTTGTGTGGGAATAGAACTAGTCTTAGCTGCATCGGCATACGATACACGTGAAGTAACAGGTTGGCTCATTTGAGCAAAAGTGGCGGAGTAAGCGTTTGCTGTTTGTGCTGGAGCTAATTTAGGTTTTTGCCCCATAGTCTGTTTAACGAAAGAATATACAGGACATCTTCTGTAGTTAGCGCTGTGATTACCGCCACAATTACTACATTTTTTTCTGCTAGATCTTTAGGTTTAGTACAACCAGCAGTTCCGTGCACTTTACCGCAGATAACACAAACTTAAGGTAGCTTGTAGTAAGTTTTTGTGTGACCATATTCTTGACAATTATGGCACTGTACGGGTTCAGAACGCTTGTGGTTGTTGCGGTTGTGGTTGTGGTTCTTCAACTGTTATTTTTCGGTATGAGATATTTTAAATTATAAATTTGATGAGTTTCGTTTGTTTTCAATTTTATATCGTTTGGCTCAAAATCGACGCGAAATAGAGGTTGAGGAATCTTCGCCCTATTTATAATGTTAGATACATTTTTTACCTTAAATCCCTGGAGGACGAGTGCATCTTTTATTTCTTCGGGAGCAACATAGGAATCTATGCCCTTCAATAGGATCTGCAGGCCTTTAGCACTTTTAAGCTGATATGTGTAGAAACTTTTTTTATTTTTTTCAATTTCAGTAATCATTTTGAGAAAATCTTTTTCTTCATAAATTTGAATTTTGGTTTCATCAATGTTACCACGTTTTATTGGAACGATGTGAGATTTATTCTCACCAATGACTGAAATTAAATTTTTAATACGAGCTTTTGAATTTTTTTCTCTCAAATAGATTGGTGGCAGCTTGGATGTTTTGTTCGTAGATACATCGGGTTCGTTGTTGTCATCTTGCAATATTTGAAAACGATTTTGACGGTTAATAGAGGATGAGCTGTTATCCCTAGATATTTTTGGAGCAAATGAAATTTTCGAAGACTTTGGGCTTCGCCCGCGCTTTACCACTGTTATATATCTGTCCATTCCCACTTGGACCTTGGGTTTTGGGCTGCTCTTAACTTCAGTAAAAACTTGGTTAAGTGATGACCACGAACCCGAAGCGGATGATATCGCTGAGTTAAATGTAGAAGTACTAGGCAACGCTAATGTTAACGAATCACTAGTTGGCATTGGACAAAGCGAAGTTGATCGCTGACGAAAAAGTGGCCTCGCCGTTAAAAAAAAGTCTATTATCAGATTTCTTATTTATTTGGTTATCATTAAGAGCTTCAGAGCTCTCAGTAAGTCTATCATCAGATTTTTTATTTTTATTATTTTCATTAAGAGCTTCAGAACTCACAGTAAAATAGGCATTTCTGCCATTAGAACTCACTTCACAGTTATTTGTTTTTGAGGTACTCATATAGAGTATTCCTCAAGGGCACTTTTTTTTTTGTTGTTTTTGTTTGCGGTTTTTTGTGAGAACTGATCTTCACATGAGACACATTTTTATTTATCAGCAAATTATTTTCTTAGCCAGATAACAGCTGTTTTCTTGTTTGCCGGTAATAAGTATTTTATGATCACATTACAACAAGCTAATATTTGATGTTTGCTTTCAAATGTGTTCCCAATGTAGCCGCACCTTAAGACATATGTATGTATGTCTGCCAAGTTTAATTGCTCTAGGGATACTCAATTGGTTTTCACAAGCAATCTAAACTAAAAAAAGCAATGTAAGTCTGATCACAGGGGCGATGTGTAAACATATAGTAATGAATTTTTTTTTAATATTGGCTTATTGTAACTAAAATAAGATATATAAATTTTTGACTCTAATCTATTTAAAAATCTATGGAAAACTGCATCTGTAGTAGTGGAATTATTTGTTGTGGGGGTTTGTGGTGAATTGTGCATATGAAAGTGGAAAACGTCAAATAAAAATTTTGATAAAGCTTGCGACTGTGGGTTTGCAAAATTTGTATTAAAATCTCCACCCATAATAGTTGGCATGAGATGCACAAGCTTCAGTGTAAGGCAACAGTACGTAATGAAGATATGTTGTAATATAATATTATACTTTCTTTATTAAGACAGCTCTATATGTCTTTCACGTAATTCACACGTTGATTTTTTAATGTTTTCTTGAAACATGATTTTTTAGTTTGTAACCGAACGGTATAGAAAAGCAAAGGGGGTAGTAAAAAATCACATTTTCGGTTTTCGGAGCTTTTTTTAAATTTTTGTTTGCACATATTTTAATTATTGGTATGTTGCTTTATTTTTTCATTTAATGTGACAAGAGCTTTTTTTAATACAAAACAGTGTTACCTGTAGGTATTTTTATCACTAATGTAGGAGTATAGGGAGTATCGGGCAAATATTTTATTTTGGCCAAAATGTAGGTATTTTCCGCCCGCAGACGGAAAATAAAAAAATTAGACTTCACAGTGTCACCCGCCTGAATATTCTGATGAAATTTGGATTTTGCCAAGCCCCTCCGCCCGCAGACTGAAAATAAAAAGTCAGACTTTGCAGTGTCACCCGAATGAATATTCTGAAGATTCCCTGAAAATTTCATCAAAATCGGCATACACACATCCTCTTTTATATATATATAGATACTGATGTCACGGTGCTTGTCTTTGGATCAGATCTTTCTCCTATTCTTCCAATAACAATCACATCAAATAGAAAATGAGCACCTATTAAACAACTTACAACCATTTAACTTAAATACAGCTGTGTGTTAAATTTGTATTATAAGATAATTTCTAAAAAACTGTAGAAAATTATGCATTAAAAGTAAAAGTAGTCACTCTAAGTAATTTAATACAAGAAAGTTACATATGTACATATGTCAAGTTTTAAGTAACCTACTGTAGCTCCAATAAAACAATGGGTCAGGTGAGCAATTGCTCGTAAGTCGAGTTCGATCAAACAGCAACAGCTTTTGCACAATTTCGTATGCATAAAAATGAGTTCAAACCAATTGCAATTACTTTAGCAAAAGAAGATCATACGTCTAATTGTTATTGATGTGCAAACATGTCTACAAGTGAAAGTGAAGTAGAAGTAGAGTTAAATACACGCAAAGAAAAAACATGATTCAGAAATGATCACTGCGGTAATTTTGTGTTTAGTTCTGCCTCATATGGTTGAAAGAATTAAGTTATTCTAATAAAAATAGATTGGGAACGTTATATTTTTGATCTAAACATTTAAATGTATGCATTTTATTACAATATGGTCGTCATTTGATCCAATAATATGGCTGAACCATAAATTTTTATTACAACAAAGTAAAAAATGTTAAATTAAAATTGCGTTTAAAACCATTTAATTGTTTACTCGTGAGTTGAAAGGGTGATAATAACCTTGTAGCGAATAAAATTCTAAAAAACAATATACCTACTTGCATACATACTTAAAGAAAAAAAGTTAAATTAAATAAAAAATGTTTTTACTGTTTTAAAAGAAATAAATTTCCTTAAAGGTAAGTCAATACATTTACATATACACGAGCATGTACATTAGAGCGTCTCGCCATATAGGCAAGAAAAAAAAAGTTCGCCGTACACCACCGAATACGAAGTAATGTTGTAAGACATTTTCAAAAAAATTTTTTTTAATTTTTTTTGCCGAAAGTAGGGGTCGCCAAAATACATTTTTCGTTATATCTTCGGCATTTACAGTCGGATCTCAAAGTGTGATATATCGATGTTTTTGTCTCAAAGAGACCAATGTTTTGCTTTAATAGTCAATGGTAGTTTGTATCCCGTTCTAGTATTTACCCACCAGATCTCATTTTCTACCACCCTAATGTACCACCCTAATAGCAGAAAATTAAAGCCCGCAAAAAATCATTAAACTTTTGTTAAAGAAGTTTTTCGATAGTTCCAACAGAAGTGTTAAAAAAATATAATTTATGTTTTTTGCCGAATGTAGGGGTTGACTTTTTAAACAGTTATCATATATTCGGTATTCACAGTCGGATTTTATAGTATTATATATCGATGTTTTTGCCTAGTATCTTCTTTTTTAAATTGTGATACACTCTTTTCGAACTTACCATAATATCTGTACCAATACAATAAAAATTCAAAGATCTGTGTATATTAAAACAATTTTATTTAATCATATTTTGAAATGACCCAAGTTGGCTATATTTTTCACGGCTTTCGAGCTTGGAAAAAATGTGGCCTAGGCGTTGCTCATCGGTAACAGCCATGGCAGACTCATGTACTACATGAACAAAACGCTCGGTGTTTTGAGAATGGCACGGATATTCTGTGAAATTAATTAAGGTTAGTCAACAAAACTATCAAACAAAGTTGTTTTTCTTGTGCTACCTGGTATCTCGATTATTTCTTTTGAAAACTGTAATGCTTCCAGCTGGTCTTGCATATAGAACTGCAAGCACGGCGGCTCAGTCAATTCAAATTTGGTCCAATTGATCATATGGTAATATGAGTCACTTTCGAAGTCTATGAAATTTTTAACTTGTGCACCGTACATTTGACGAATGCCTACTGCTGCTTCATTTCGCGCAGACAAAATCTTGTTATAGCCGTCTGAACGTACTAGCGGATCTTGGTCCGTTATCATCGATAACAATACATTCTCGGGGTGGAAAAAGTACGCGTTATTTTCTATCGACGGACGAAGTATCTGTTGAACATCTTGTGGCAGTTGACGAATCCAAGATATATATTTAAAAACGTGGCGACTTCCGTGAATTGCAAGTGGTTGGCTTTTCACAAGAAACCAAAATGGCGCGTAAACTTTCATAACAAACTCAGCCAGTTTTTTCAATATAACTGGGGGTTTAGCGCACGTTACATAAAACCGGAGAATTCTAGAGGCAGTTGTCAACCAGCGCGCTGTGCTAATAGCTCCGGGTTTCTCGCTGGCTAATCTGTCATCGCATTCTCCGGTATGGACAGTTCGAACCATACGATACAAGTACGACTGATCGCCTCGAATACTCCATCCTTCTATGTTTGCTGGCATTTCTCCCATTTCAATTCGCTCGAAATTTTTATTGACCTAACAGAATGGAGTAAACAATAGAGATCCGAATTGTTAATGGCATGATTAAAATTTCATTGAAGAAAAGTATGCGAAACTTACAGAATACTGCGTACAATTCTGAATTCCTTCTCCAATACTTCCTGGCCAGAGTCCAGGTCCTTTCTGTTTGCCAAGCAATGATCTCAATAAAGCACTGAATGGTAGTTCATTGAAGTGGAATAGGCACACGAACCATTGCAACGGCCTCTGTAACTGGCGTTCCATTCTTGGAATGATTCCATTTTTGTAACCAGTGTTGGTAGGAGTTCCATCGCAGCTAATAGCTACTAAGTTATCCGTACTGAAGTTTCCATTCCTTAAGAAATCTACTATACTTTTTTGTATTTCCATAGCGGTGCTGTCAGTGGGCGTAGCATAGCCAATGAATTTGGAGTGTGGCTCTTTCAATATAGTGATATGCTCTTCATTGACAACAACATTCCGAGTCACATTTGCCTCCGTTATTCTTTTCAAAGTAGGCTCTTTTTTACCATCGAAAGAAATGCACGTTATTAAATCGTTACATTTTGCTGCGACTGTTGCTTGCTTACGGAATTTTACACGTTCCCTAAATATTTTGTTTTTGTCGATGACAAGTCCATCAAAAAACTGGCATATGCTTTCGGCAGTTTCTTGTGATAACTCTTCATTTCCTTTTGCGGTAATCGACAACTTTAAATCTTTAATTAACATGGTCGCAAGTAAGGCACCGTATCGAACTGATGTGTCGCTGCGATCCAAAGCTGAACTAAAATTATGCAATGAAATGTCAGCCACTACAAATTTTTTTAAAGTCTGTGATACATCGTTAACATTTTCCTCAAACTCCTGCTCTTCTTCACTGTCTACATTATACCCAACGCTGACAAATTCGTCACGCAACCCATAAGATGATTCAACAGTCTTCGACATTTCTTCACCGTTGCTACTCGTCGACATCATATCAGCAACATAATCTATAGTCAACAATCGTGGACCGCACTGATCGATGAAAAACTCTTTTGCGTGGTCTGGAATTTTATCAGAGGCTGTGCAATTGCATGCAATATTTCTTTCAATACCGCACTTACAACGCGAAATTAAGAACAATCTATTCCACTCATTTACATTGTATTCGAATTTATATTTTACCATTTTGTAGTAATCATTCAGAAGCTTATCCAAACTTTTACGAACACCACTTACCGACATTACTGGAATGCCTGCGCGCTGCCACAAAATGATGATACCTCTCAAAACTTCTTGTTTAAAAGCACCCAGCTTTCGAATTCTACCAGCGTTATGCCGAAGATGTAAAAAGAAATTAATAACATCACCCTTAGTTGGTAATTTAGTGTTGTTTAATTCACTGATAGTAAAAGACATTTTTTAGTTTATTTAAATTAATTCTTGACACGACACGATTAAATATTGATAATTCCAACAGATATTTCATGGATAATACAAAAATAAATAAACTATGAGAGTAATAACGGTACTACTTCCATTATTAGAGGATTTAAACTAACTCGAATTTACTTAATCTCCCGTTAACGTCTAACCGAAAGATGGATTGCCGGGTATAAAATTTTGTACGAAAAATTTAAAATCAATTTCAAATCAATTTAAAATCACATTTCCTAGGCTCGACAAAAAACATGAATTTTTTTCTTATAGATCTACCGGAATTATGGAAATATTTCATAAGAACAGCCTTAACTATTAGAACGGTTATATTGAGGTCAATGAATATTAAAGATGACCATTGGCCTCCTCGAGACAAAAACATCGATATATCGCACTGTGAGATCCGACAGTAAATACAGAAAATCTGACAAAAATACTCAAAAAGGTAACCCCTACATTCGGCAAAAAACATAAATTGCATTTTTTAACACTTCTGTTGGAACTATCGAAAAACTTCTTTAACAAAAGTTTAATGATTTTTTGCGGGCTTTAATTTTCTGACAATAGGGTGGTACATTAGGGTGGTAGAAACTGAGATCTGGTAGGTAAATACTAGAATGAGATATTTGAGGTTAATGACTATTAAATCAAAATATTGGCCTCCTCAAGACGAAAACATCGATATATCACACTTTGAGATAGGACTATAAATGTCGAAGATATAACGAAAAATGTGGTTTGGCGACCCCTACTTTCGGCAAAAAAAATTAAAAATTTTTTTTTCAAAACTGCCTTGCAACAATACTTTATATTCTGTGGTGTACGGCGAACTTTTTTTTTTCGAGACGCCCTAATGTACATAGTACATAAATAATTAAATATAAAGTGTAACTTGCTACAATAAATAGTTACATTCATATGTATGTATGTAGATAAATATTATATATAATATGTATTTATGTATTTCTTAAATATGTATTGTCGGTTGGATTCTGGTTTGTGGCACAGTCTATTCAAAATACATTTTGTCTGCAGCAAACCAGAAACCACCCGACGACATTTAGATATCTACTATAAGAGACACGTTGAAATTCTTGTGTCAAAATTTGTATATTGTTAACATATTACAATATCATATAAAAATAGTATGTTTATCGTCATTATTACATTTTGCCTAAAAAATATTATTCTTATTAAGCTGATAGTTTTGCTAATACAAACTGATTATGTTTGTATAGAACATACCATTCTCTTCTTCTTCAGTTTTCTCAAATTAAATCTAAGCGTCAGTCGCACTTAAGATCGCGAAGAAAAAGAAAATAATAAAATACCTATATTACCGGCAAAAATGAGCCAAATAAAATTAATAAAAACTATATACAACGAGAAAAAGGAGTTAGTTGCATGCAATTTTAATGATTACCTTAATTATTACGCATTTATTGAATTTTTATTAATTTTACCATATTGCATACATATATATGTACATATGTATGGACATGCTTATTTCTTATTTCCAGCAAAAGAGGTGCACCATATACCTTCAAATGTCAATGTTAAAATTTTCAGTCACAACTTCGCTATAAAGCCGGACTTTTTTCTAATTATACTTGAGCAATATATAAATACAGTTGATTTTGTAATTTAAATAAAAGCAGGTAAGAGCTTTATTTGTGCAACACCATATTATGCAAATTTACTCTGTATAATATGTTTCAATAAATTAAATAAATAAAAAAAATTTAAATATTTTCATATTTTCCTTTTGAATCGTAAATATGTATATGACGATATTTATGTAAGTAAGTTGCTTAGTATTTAAGAAAATTTGTATTCGCAAAACATAAATTTCAATAAATTGTGCAAATAAAAAACTCTTATTTGTTTTTATATTGTAGTTCTTAGGAACATACAAATATGTTCAAAAGGACAATTATCATAATACTGATAAAAATAAAAATATGGTTAACCGGAAATTGGACATACTTGTAATGAACATAATAAAATGTTTAACACGAGCATATATTGTTATTATGTAGTTGAACATATAATGTTTCGAATGGCTTTATTATATTATATGCTTGACATAATTATAATCGCAAACATTAATGATAGTTGGCGATTGTGGTTGTACTAACTATGTTTTTTCTTTGCGTGTAGTAATAATACAATCGAACTGACGACATTTCTAAATTTTTAGTAGAACAAATAAAATAAAATAAATATTTACTAGAAAAAAGTCAATTACCAATACAATAGAAACATGTGTAACAGAAATGTCGCATAAAAAATAAAATAGACATGAATAAAGCAGGCAATAAAAAAATTATTTAAAAAAACTGGGAAACTGATTTGTCACAATTGCTTTGTGCTAATTCTAATCCCTCAACAAAAAAACTTCCAGGTAAGTGTACCGTTATCGAATTAAAATTTTGTTGTTGATTTCGCTCTTCGTTTATTTTTTTATAGTTCATCTCTCTCTTGGAACCAATGATGACAACTGTACGTTTGATACATTAGAAGAGACATCAGCAACAACAACATCAGTAGCAAAACAGCCGTTGCACTGATAATGATGATCAACCTGTAATTTTTTTAACTTTATTTTAGACTTTGTAACGATTTCTGTTGTCTCGTATAGACGTTCTGATTAATTGTGCGAGAAACCCTACAAACAAGAGATACTTCTAAATTTAATTATTAAAGTAATTAGTAATCGGTTCAGTTTTTTTTCCGTGCGACAAAGCACGTTTTATGCATATGACAAGTATTACATCATTTCCTGTATCAGTGCCGAAGTAGCAAAGTGAAAATTTGTGAAGATTCAAGTTTCAAGGATCGTGATCCTTAGTAATGCCAACCAAACAAGGACCTGTATACGCATAATCGCTTGGAAGAAATATCCAACAGTTTTTAAATTAACTCACAAAACTATACTAGGTAAGACACCTTAAATATTTAACAAGTGGACGTATTCTTGAACAATTTCGGTTGCTTTGCAACTTTGGCAGATTCTTTCACGGACGTGAAACGCAAAACATTACAGAGGGGAGGAAATATTATCTGGAGCAGTTTCTGCCGAACGAATTATTCTGCCCAAAATTTTATCAGAGGTAAGTTCCGCGACATAATCTAAAGACTGAAATTAACGTGTCGTATGAATTTTAATAGGACACCAATACCGCCGTAGAAAACTAACGTCGACATACAAAAGTGAAAAAAGCTTGAAAAATCTCTGATATTCCCAGATAATCATTAAGAGAGCTGATTCGAAACAATGCAGAAAAATCCGTAAAATCTACATAATTGCAAGCTCCGCTAATTCTAGCTACACCAGTGTACCAGCAGCAAAAGATACTTATCGTTGCTGTTGTAACGTTCAGTTTTTTTTCCTATTTACAAGTTCCAATATGAAACTCTGATTTAATTTATAAATCATCCCATTTACAAACTCCAATATACATACACACTCCTTACTTTGAAATTTATATCCTCTAACCATCTCTTTCTACCGCACTAAATTTGATCAGCTTGTAAGTTCAGCCATTTACTGCCAAGATTAAATAATATCAGTTTCAATCTAATCGTTCGTCCATTCCGTCCGTCCGCCTTAGATATAAAATTAAAATGTATAATTATTCTAAACTATTAAAAGAAATTAACTAGCAAAGGTTAAGTGCTAGGGAAAAGAAAAACAAAGAATGTTAAATATTTGATGTGAATTCGTTTGTGGTATAATCAGTAAAGTTTTCATGCTACATACAATTGGAAAATAAAATACAACCATATTCGCTGCAGTCCAGAAGGGCCCTTTAAGACACAACGAGGTAAACAAAAAAAAACAATGTAAGTCAACCAAATTTAATATTGTAATAAATTAAACTAAATAAACTAATCTTAAAATTATAACTTCTAATACTACTTAAAACAAAAAAATACCAAAAGAAAAAATAGCAACAAAAACAAATTGCATTCTCGCCAGTACGGCAAACTCGTCGTAATTATTAACATAACACAAGATTAACATTTTCTGTTTTACATTTTCCTTATGTAAACTTTTCTGCTCTTAACAGAGTTCATTGCCTATATATGAACATTTAACATAATCTTATTTACTTAACTCGATGATCACAGACATGCTTGAAATTATAGTTCCGATCTAATATTTATTTTTTTTATACCTAAGTTTTTTTTTATTGATTATATATTAACCTTGTAAAACATAATGAATTCGTAAAGAAATAAATATAAGAGAAATGTTTGAAATAATGAAATGCCAGCTTAATTGATACTAACAACTTTTTTATTAACAAAGGGGCAATCATTAAAATTAGGAGTACGACGGATTGCCATGGTGTTCTGATTCTATAGGAGTCAGTGGGAGGGAATTAACAGTACTACCGCGCCACAACATCTGGTCCTCTTCATCACGATTAGTTTGCTTATACTTATGAACCTCGGAAAACTAGCTCTCGTAAATTATTTAGTTATTCGGCGAAATTTAATGGCATGTAAAATTCTATTGTTTACACGAGTCTACTTATTTGGAAGCAAGAACCTCGCCAGCCGACTGATATTAGCCGAAGAAAACCTATCATGCCGCGTTTCCAAAGGTAGATAGTAAATTCAGTGTAACAAAGATGGCGCCCAACGCAAGCTTATCCAACAGAATCATAAATATTGTAAAGCTCATTCCATCGAAAGCTTGGCATTCAAATCGTGATGTGTAAAATTTTATTTACAATATTGTTACAGTAGTAGTGTTTGACTCTACTAACTGCCCTTTTAGGAAACCTAAGTCCCAGGAATTGAAAAAAAATTTTCGATCTGCGTTGCGATGTTTCTTTCGAAGGCATTTAATCGTAACAATATTAAGTGTATACTCTATTATTGGATTTTCTTCAGTTACACCTAGCTTATCCTGGAGCATGATTATGTTAGTCCTGACCCTATTAGGTATCAGAATTATGAGGTTCAGTTGCAACAAGTTATGCTCTAAGAAAATTTATTTGATGTAAGACCTGAAATTTTATTTGGCGCCCAAGAGACGCATTTTTATTCAGTAGCTATATCATGGCATAGATGGAAATTCGAGAAGAGTGTGCAATATAGTATCATCTTCTAAACACAAATGTCGTTATGATGAGTCGTCGTTTATGAGATCAAAACCATGAACGGCTAGTCCATCAGTATGTATCAAGTATAGTCAGCATATTTAGTTTTATGCTTTGCATACTAATTAGTTTTATGTCTCAATTAGCTGCATGGATTCATTAACAAAACATTTCTCTTTATTACGTAACAATATTGCCAAATTTTTAAACAATTCATAATACGGAATAGATAATGAACACACGCCAAACTCTGCGTACACCAAGTAAAGGAGGAAAACCTACAAGAAAAGTTCCAAATTTAAAAAGTAGTATAGTCAATAGTTCTAGTGACCGAGGCAATATTAGAAGTACCCGAGGCCGAGGTACACCCGTGCCCGACCGATCAAAAGAACAGAAAGTAAGTTTGCCTTTTCAAACAATTTCTAATTTATTACGCACCCCGCCACAGGCAAGCTCGCTTGATATTGCCGTTGCACAAATACCTATTAGTGAATCACCTTCCCGCTGTACGTCCCACACGGACCTAATTAGCGGAATTAATTTTGATAATTCGAATAACCCAAACAGTAACTTCAGCGATCAGGGAACAAACGAATCTGTTGTTTCGAAACTAGTAGACATTTCGGGAATAAAATTTTCTCATACAACTCTAGGCATCGACATGGACCAGGACGAACGGGGCGCACGAGCCCTGAACGTGGACGAGGATTTTCCCGTGACTGACGAACACTCGAAACCGACTGCTACTAATAATCTGCAATTTCCGAATATGACTAACGCCGTTGACCCAACTTATATATCGTTGGGAAATGCACTTCTGAGTATTCAGGAAGAGATAAAGTCAATCAAAAGAACGATGGACGCCTTTCCACAAACTAATAATACCCAGACACAGCCGTTGCAATTGAACCCTATAGAAAATATGGTCCCCAGTAGTTCGGGCCCTGCCCAATCGATTAAGTTTAAGGAATGGAATATTAAATTCGATGGTGTAGGAAGGGTATCAGATTTTCTCTTTAAAATAGAAACTTTAAAGGCTCGCTCAAAGTGCACAGATGAACAATTAATGGATAACTTCCACATATTTATGTCAGGAAAAGCCGAAGAATGGTACTGGCTGTTCGTAAAACAAAATCCCAATGCTAGATTTGCGTTCCTAAAGTATTCCATTTCAAAGGAATTTGGTTCCTTAGAAAATGACCATGATGTCGTAGTTAAAATATCTCTTAGGAAACAAGGCCCTCGAGAGTCTTACGACGACTTCCACACCGCCATAATATCAATGAATTCGAGACTAAGCGAACCTCTACATGAACACAAACTTGTCGATATTATCAAAGGAAATTTGAACCATAATCTCAAATATATGCTTTTCAATTCAGAATCAGCAAGCTTAGAGAGTTTTAGGCAAACTGCTAGAAAAGCCGAAAAACTTTTGCTTGATAATAAGAATCAGACGCCATTTTCTACCCACCGCCATGTTAGCAAAATCGATTCTGCGACAGCCAACTATGACGATGATCCGCAGGTAGAGGCCTTTCGATTAGAGCGACATCAAGTGGATTACTCTAAACTAACTTGTTGGAATTGTTCCAAATCGGGACACTCATATATATACTGTCCAGAAGTTGTACGTAAAACTTTTTGCTACAAGTGTGGGCAACCTGGAGTTACTACTCCAAACTGTTCAAACCAACATGGGGGAAACTTGAAAAGGAACGAGAAGTTAACCGGGGACTCTCGTCCCTCCCATTAAAACCCGAGATTTTATATTATAACCATCTTTTAAAAACGACTAGTACGAATCACAACCCAATTACAACTTTCGTCCAACCAAAGCAAAATGATGATAGCACTCAGGTAAGCTTAAATCTGCCCTCTTATGAGGAACGAAAAAAAAGATATAACGAAGCCCGAGCTCGTATATTTTCCGAACCACCTTCACCATCAATATTGAAATGTAGGGCAAGATTCAAAATCCTTAAAAGTGCTCATCAACGTCTGGAAAGCACACGTTTGCATGTTGAAAATGACGATCGACCTTTTGCAAAAATTAAAATTTTTGGCGAAGAATTATTAGGCCTTTTGGACTCGGGTGCGAATGTGTCCATATTAGGGAATAACTCTATGCAATTTCTAGAGAGACACCATGTTACTTTAAAGCCATTTCAATCTTCTGTATCAACAGCCGATGGATCAAAACAGACTGTAGTCGGATATTGTTCATTACTCATTACTTACAGAATGGTTACAAAGACCATAAATCTGTATGTGGTACCTTCTCTAAAGCAAGATATTTATTTGGGAATAGATTTTTGGAGAGCATACGCATTGGCCCCTGATATAATCCCAGAAGTAACAGAACTAAGCCTTAACCCGAATGAGGATACGTCAAATCTACACGATCTTACTGGCGAGCAGAGGTTAGAGTTGGATCGAGTCATTCAAGAATTCCCATCATTTTCGAAACTAGGACTAGGGTGCACATCATTGGTAGAACACGAAATCGATACCGGTAATGCTTTACCCGTGAAGTCGAGACACTTTCCCCTATCACCCCCCAGACAAGAAGAGGCTTACGCCGAAATCGAAAGACTCTTGAAAATGAACGTCATCGAGGAGTCCAATTCGCCCTGGTGCAGTCCTGTAGTTTTGGTCCGAAAACCCGGTAAGGTGCGTTTGTGTCTAGACTGTAGAAAGGTAAATAATTTAACAAAAAAGGACTCGTACCCATTACCGCATGTCAACGGACTGCTTACTAGGCTGAAAGACACCCATTTTATCAGCGGGATAGATCTCAAGGACGCTTTCCTTCAAATTAAACTCTCGGAGTCATCGAAGGAAAAAACCGCGTTCGCTGTGCCGGGGAAACCATTGTATCAGTATCGGGTGATGCCTTTTGGGCTGTGCAATGGCCCCCAAACTATGAGCCGATTAATGGACAAAGTCATTCCTTCGAGACTCCGTGAGAATGTATTTATATACCTTGATGATCTATTAGTATGCAGCGCAGATTTTGAGTCCCACCTGAAACTCCTCAAGGAAGTATCCCAATGTCTTAGATATGCGAATCTCACCATCAATGTAGAAAAAAGCAAATTCGCCCAGACGGAAATCAAATACCTTGGGTACATAGTAGGGCAAGGTTGCCTCAAAGTGAATCCGGAAAAAGTAGCAGCCATTGAAGCTTTTCCCTTGCCAAGAACAGCAAGGCAACTTAGAAGGTTTATAGGTATGTGTAATTGGTACAGGTCGTTCGTTCAAAATTTTTCTGATTTAGCAGGTCCACTAACCGACTGCCTTCGTGGGTCAGTTAAACCCTTCAGAGTATCCGAGCAAGCTATCAAATCCTTTAATCGCCTTAAAGCAGCATTATCATCTGCACCTGTTCTCGCCCAGCCTGACTTTAAGCGAGAATTTATTATACAGTGCGACGCTTCAAGGGTAGGCGTTGGTGGGGTTCTTTACCAAAAAGACGATGAAGACAGGGATCGACCTATAGCCTTCATCTCGCAAAAACTAAATAAGGCTCAACGTAACTACACTGTTACTGAGCTAGAGTGTATGGCGGCTGTAGTTTGCGTAAAAAAATTCAGGCCCTACATTGACGGTTTACCATTCCGGATAATAACGGACCATTCAAGTCTCAGATGGTTAATGAATCAAAAGGACTTGGATGGGCGACTAGCGCGGTGGAGCCTCAAGCTCCAACCCTTTCATTTTACAATTTAACACCGTAAGGGTTCCCTCAATATAGTACCGGACACTCTGTCGAGATTCGACGTAGACGAATTAGAACTGGGAAACGCTACGCCGGAGATAGATTTGAAGTCATCGGAATTTGATGGAGAGGAATACGCAAATCTTAGAAAGACTATACAGGAGAATGTTAGCGGCCTGCCCGATTTACGTATAACAGACAATTTAGTATACAAACGTGTCAAGTTCAGAGCAGGTACGGAAGACGAGGAAGATACCTTATGGAGGTTATGGCTGCCGAGAGAGTTAGGCAAATCCGTCATCCAATCAGTTCATGATATTTCAGGCTGTCACGGAGGTTACACGAAGACATTAGCGAGGATACGACAGAAGTATTTTTGGCCCGCCATGTGTAAAGATATACAAGAGTATATTAAATTATGTGAGAACTGTAAACAGGTAAAATCAATCAATCAAATGCATTTATTACACATCGGCCCTTTCAACGCTTATACTGCGATTTCTTGGGGCCTTATCCAAGAACGAAATCACTAAACACATCCTTATTCATAGTCATAGACCACTTCACGAAGTACCTTTTTCTGAAGCCAATGAAAGCGGCTACGTCAATTAACATTGTCCCCCACTTCCAAAATGAAATATTTCCAGGCTATGGCGTTCCTCAGTTCCTGCATAGCGACAATGGTAAGCAATTTATTTCAGGGCCTTTCCAAGATTTTCTTTCCCATTACGGCATAACACATGTTAAAACCGGTTTATACTCGCCGCAAGCAAACGCGAGTGAGAGAGCAAACAGAGAGATTATATCCAAAATACGCATTTATATCAAAGATAACGAAAACCACCAAGAGTGGGACCGTTATATACCTCAAATACTGGCAGTCCTGCGATCTGACTATCACTCGGCAATAGGGTGCTCGCCATACTATGCATTGACTGGCCAGAATATGATTCAACACGCATCGGCATATCAACTTTTAGAAAAACTAAGCTGCTTAAAAGACGATGATTTTGTGATTAGAACCAATGCAGATAAGCTCTCTCGTATTCGAAGTGGAATAGAAGAAAGTCTTAAAAAGTCCCACGAGAAATCTAAAATAACATATAACACCAGATGTAGACCGGTGTGTTTTAGTGAAGGACAGGAAGCTTTCGTTAGAACTTTTCGACAAAGCGACTTTTCAAAAGCGATAAACTCAAAATTTTTACCACGTTTCACAAAATGTCGCATACGAAGAAAAATTGGTAACGCGTTGTACGAGCTTGAAGACCTTAACGGCAAAATTATGGGTAAGTTTCACGCCTCTGACATCAGGCAATAAAAGGCTAACCTTATATCTTTGCAAAATTGCCCGTCTAGTTCAGGTTGAGACTCTATCTCAGGATAATGGGTCGAGCCACACGTTGAGTTAAATTTTTTTGTCCCCATTAGAACAGCTGGGAAATCTGCCTATTCGTTTATGCTACGAGAACTTAAGCAAAACGAGATAGGTTTGTAACGATTTCTGTTGTCTCGTATAGACGTTCTGATTAATTGTGCGAGAAACCCTACAAACAAGAGATACTTCTAAATTTAATTATTAAAGTAATTAGTAATCGGTTCAGTTTTTTTTCCGTGCGACAAAGCACGTTTTATGCATATGACAAGTATTACATCATTTCCTGTATCAGTGCCGAAGTAGCAAAGTGAAAATTTGTGAAGATTCAAGTTTCAAGGATCGTGATCCTTAGTAATGCCAACCAAACAAGGACCTGTATACGCATAATCGCTTGGAAGAAATATCCAACAGTTTTTAAATTAACTCACAAAACTATACTAGGTAAGACACCTTAAATATTTAACAAGTGGACGTATTCTTGAACAATTTCGGTTGCTTTGCAACTTTGGCAGATTCTTTCACGGACGTGAAACGCAAAACATTACAGAGGGGAGGAAATATTATCTGGAGCAGTTTCTGCCGAACGAATTATTCTGCCCAAAATTTTATCAGAGGTAAGTTCCGCGACATAATCTAAAGACTGAAATTAACGTGTCGTATGAATTTTAATAGGACACCAATACCGCCGTAGAAAACTAACGTCGACATACAAAAGTGAAAAAAGCTTGAAAAATCTCTGATATTCCCAGATAATCATTAAGAGAGCTGATTCGAAACAATGCAGAAAAATCCGTAAAATCTACATAATTGCAAGCTCCGCTAATTCTAGCTACACCAGTGTACCAGCAGCAAAAGATACTTATCGTTGCTGTTGTAACGTTCAGTTTTTTTTCCTATTTACAAGTTCCAATATGAAACTCTGATTTAATTTATAAATCATCCCATTTACAAACTCCAATATACATACACACTCCTTACTTTGAAATTTATATCCTCTAACCATCTCTTTCTACCGCACTAAATTTGATCAGCTTGTAAGTTCAGCCATTTACTGCCAAGATTAAATAATATCAGTTTCAATCTAATCGTTCGTCCATTCCGTCCGTCCGCCTTAGAAATAAAATTAAAATGTATAATTATTCTAAACTATTAAAAGAAATTAACTAGCAAAGGTTAAGTGCTAGGGAAAAGAAAAACAAAGAATGTTAAATATTTGATGTGAATTCGTTTGTGGTATAATCAGTAAAGTTTTCATGCTACATACAATTGGAAAATAAAATACAACCATATTCGCTGCAGTCCAGAAGGGCCCTTTAAGACACAACGAGGTAAACAAAAAAAAACAATGTAAGTCAACCAAATTTAATATTGTAATAAATTAAACTAAATAAACTAATCTTAAAATTATAACTTCTAATACTACTTAAAACAAAAAAATACCAAAAGAAAAAATAGCAACAAAAACAAATTGCATTCTCGCCAGTACGGCAAACTCGTCGTAATTATTAACATAACACAAGATTAACATTTTCTGTTTTACATTTTCCTTATGTAAACTTTGCTTTTGCTCTTAACAGAGTTCATTGCCTATATATGAACATTTAACATAATCTTATTTACTTAACTCGATGATCACAGACATGCTTGAAATTATAGTTCCGATCTAATATTTATTTTTTTTTATACCTAAGTTTTTTTTTATTGATTATATATTAACCTTGTAAAACATAATGAATTCGTAAAGAAATAAATATAAGAGAAATGTTTGAAATAATGAAATGCCAGCTTAATTGAGACTAACAACTTTTTTATTAACAAAGGGGCAATCATTAAAATTAGGAGTACGACGGATTGCCATGGTGTTCTGATTCTATAGGAGTCAGTGGGAGGGAATTAACAGTACTACCGCGCCACAACATCTGGTCCTCTTCATCACGATTAGTTTGCTTATACTTATGAACCTCGGAAAACTAGCTCTCGTAAATTATTTAGTTATTCGGCGAAATTTAATGGCATGTAAAATTCTATTGTTTACACGAGTCTACTTATTTGGAAGCAAGAACCTCGCCAGCCGACTGATACTAGCCGAAGAAAACCTATCATGCCGCGTTTCCAAAGGTAGATAGTAAATTCAGTGTAACAATTTTGCTATATGTTGTTTATTTTTGAAGGTTAACAAAAAGTCAGCAGCAGTTTTGAGTCGTTATAAAACTGATGAGACAAGGCAGTTGAATTTTCAAAGTCTGCAGAGGCTTGTTTTGTTAAAGCAAAAAAAATTTCTTTCTAAATGCTTTCTAAAAATGCAGATTTTGCAAGAAAAACTTATGGAAAGAAACTTGTAGTTCCATGAATTTTGAATTTTATTAATATGTAATTAATTAATATTTAATGCCTAAAAGTGAATTACATTTATTTTATTTTTGTATAAAAAAGTGAATTGTATTTACGTTTATTATTTTCATAAACCAAAAAAAATTAATAGTTTAATTTATATTATTTTTAATATAAAATAATTTGATAACAAATTTGCGATCATCCTCCTTTTGTTTTTTCCATCTTCTGAAATTCTTGCTGTTTGTTGTTCGATATCATTTCCTAATTGCCACTCATCATTATTGTTGTAATTGTCACTGATAAGGATATAATCGTCTTTTAAAAATTTAGCTATGTTATGCAAAACGAAGTAACTGGATATTATGTGGGGCGCTAATTCTGTCGCTACACGAATTTTGTATTGAAGTACCGAAAATCTTTGCTTCAATTGCCCAAAACACCGTTCTATAATGACACGTTCTCTTGTTAACACTTTGTTGAATGTTTTTTCTATGTCAGTTGTTAGGTTCCGGAATAGTGTCATTAGTCATGGGCATATTCCATAGCCCTTATCCCAGAGAAGTAATGCATCGTTTGTTGCATTTTGCATTATTCTACACAACCTGGCTGTTTCCTAAGATGCGTGAGTCATAAAGTGAACCAGGCCAGGATATGTCAACGCTTGTAAAAAGTTCTTTTCCATCAGAAGTTGCCTGCACATTTATAGAGTGGAAGCCTTTTTACAAAAATACTCATCGCTTTGATTTGTGGGTTTTTTAATTTTTATATGAGTACAATCAATCACTCCAATTGTAAATGGAAATCAATAATTCGCTTCCCATTTCATTTTTTTTTAATACATATATTTATTTGTTGAATCTTCAAATATGAACTAACATTAAGTGATCAAATCTTAAAGCTAAAATGTAATTATTTAGCCTGACCAGTGTCGGCCAAAACTTAGTGATAGTTTAAATAATACAAAGTAGTGATAATCAAAATGGAAAATTGAATGTATTTTCAAGCATTCCCATCTATAGTGTTGAGTAAAATAGCCCTTGTGTCCCTCTTTTTTAGGCGGATGTGTCCAGTAAAGTTTAAAATATTTGGAGCAAGCGGATTAGGATGTGACTCGAGTTTTGTTAAGTATTTGCCTGCGTATCTTGCAATTTCTTTAGTCACTAGTGCATTTTTAAATCACGATGCAAATTAGAATTCTTAATGTACCATGGAGCAGATGTTATTAACCTTAAAATTTTGTTTTGTCTTCGTTGAATTCTCTCTACATTGCAAGCTGAAGCAGTGCCCCATAACTGGATACCGTAACACCATATTGGCTTCAAAAGCGACTTGTATATTAAAAGTTTGCAGTCCAGACTAAGTGTTGAATTTCTGCCAATCAACCAATGAATTTGAGATAACTTAAGTTTCATCTGAGTTAGCTTAAAGTCAATATAATGTTTCCATGTAAGTCTTCGATCAAGGTGTATACCACGGTATTTCACTTGGGAATGTTGAGGAATATTTTGATTGTTGATTCGAATGGGGGAACAAGTATCTCTTCTTAGTGTAAACGTTGTATGGACACACTTTTGTTCATTGACTTTAATTCTCCATAAGTTCAACCAGATTTTCAACTGTGTAATATGTTCTTGAAGATATCGGGAAGCCTCGTGCGGGTTTTTGTGCATACTAAGGCAGGCTGTATCATCGGCAAACGTAGATGTATGGATATTGCTGCTCACAGGCATATCACAAGTATAAATCAAATACAAAACTAGCCCCAGTATGCTACCCTGTGGCACACCGGATGATATAGATTGGGACAGACTCATGAATTCTCCTTCCGCAATCGTAAACTTTCGGGTAGTTATGTCGCTTTCCAATAAATTAAGAAAATTTATTGGTAAATATGATTTTAATATTAAAATAAGGCCTTCATGCCACACTTTATCAAAGGCCTGAGAAACGTCAATAAACAGGGCAGAACAATGAATTTTTTCTTCAAAACTTCTTCTTATAAATTGCACCAATCTATGAGTTTGTTCAATGGTGCTATGCTGACTTCTAAAACCAAATTGATGGTCTGGGATACACCCACTATCAGTTAAAATTGGGGACAATTTTGTAATGAGCAGCTTTTCGAAGAGTTTTGACATTGTTGATAGCAGACTTATTGGCCTGTATGACTCAGCCTTGGTAAGGTCTTTGCCCGGCTTGGGAATCATTTTGACCTTCGCAAGCTTCCAGCTTTGTGGATAATACTCCAGTCGTAAAATGGCGTTAAAAATAAATAACAGGATTCTAATTGCAATATGAGGCAAGTTTATCAGCATATTGTTACTTATTCCATCAATACCTGGAGCTGGGTTGAGTTCAGCAATTAGTTTCTGAAGATCACGCGTCTTAAATTTTATGGGGCGAGGGGGTAGCGCAACTACACTTGGTAAATCAACAACACCAGTACATGTGTTTGGGGTAAATACGGATTTTAAATGCTCAACAAATATGTTACCTTTTTCAGTATCGCTTCTGGCCCAACCTCCGGTAGAAGTGCGCAGAGGTGGTCTATATTCAACGGGTGTTTTAAGCTTTCTAGCAGCTCGCCACAAGGAGTAATTAGATGCAGGTGTGGCATCAAGATTTTCCAGATAATCTTTAAGACATACAGTTTTTTCATATGCCAGCAGCTCTTGGAGTCGTCTAGTGCACTCTTTAAATCTAATTTTATTTTGGGGTGATCTGTGCTGTTGCCATTCCCTTCTAGCTGTCCTTTTTTCACGTAAAAGACGTTCAATGTCTGTATAATAAATTCTATTAAACCCAGTCTGCGGATGGGAAGTATTGGCATGTTCAGCAGCCTGTTTAATATTTTCGTTTAGATTTTCAATGTTAGATTCAATATCACCTGGTGTTCTTAGGTTAATATTTTCCGTACAATGGCTACTGAGGTATTTTTTGAACCCCAGCCAATTAACACGGTTGATCATCTTTACATATGGGGCAGGGAAGTCACTTCTTAGTGGGCTACAAATTGTAACAATCGTGGGAGAGTGATCGGAGGAGAGATCTACAGAAGCTTCAACATGAATTAATTCCCTAGCGATATTTTTCATGACTCCAAAATATATAACATCCGGAATTTTTTGTATGTCCGTAGGCCAGTAAGTGGGCTCCCCACTTGAAATGACGTCCAAGCCCATTTTTGAAATTGTGTTGAACAATGCCCGACCTCTAGGTGTAATAAGACTCGAACCCCAGAACGTATGTTTTGCATTGCAGTCCCCAGCTGCTACAAAACATTGCCCATTTCATTTTAGCATCTTTTATTTCATCTGCATCTTTCGGGAATTTTATCCACTCGCTTGCTTTGGCAGATATAAGTTTCGCAACTTCCGCAATAGTTCGCGACACAGTTGATTGATGGACTCCAATATCTGTGGATATACCATTTTGGAATCCAGGATCTGCACAAAATCTTAAATAAAGTCGAATTTTATCAATGTTGCTCAGGGCACCACCACGTGTTTCTTCTGACCTCTCGAAAAAATAATTCGCCAACCAGCAGATGCTACTATCATCAAACCATCAAAATGATAAACACATATTTTATTATTGATTATATAATAATCTTTAATAATTAAGAATACAAACCTGTATAATTTTTTATCCTCACTTGCTAAATTTCTTTTACGCTGTTCATAACATTTTGTATTTCTTTGTGGCACAAAATATTCAGCCATGATTCGTTTTTATTGTACGCGAGTCAACTATAAGGCAGGCTCAACAAAATTTGAGCAAGAGCTCAGAAAAGAAAGCAAAAGTTTGTTTTTATGCATATGAAAATGATCACAATCTCATCTAACTTAGTTCAAACTGAGCAAGACGAGATCAAACGTGAGAAGTGAGTAAAAGCAAATACATAAAATTTTATTATGTATACGACAAGCACCTTTTACTCAAACAATCGAGTCCGAGCTCAACCTCTCGTTTTATGCATGAGACCAAATAACTGCTTTGGTATTAAGAAGAAATAATTTTGTTCCAATTGGTTTACAAAACAAATTTTGCATGGACATTTGTTTGGTAAACGTTTTGTAAGCCAAATTTTTTTTTCTGAATAAGGTCTTAAATATTTTTAAGTTACATTTCTTTGAATTAAATTTTTAAAATTTGTAGATTTTCGTGGGGGATATTTTTTTACATGTAGGGGAAAAATTAATGGTAACACTGATACAATTTTCGGAAGAAAAAAAATCAAAACTAGAAACGTGGAAAAAATCATGGTATGAATGTTAAATGTTTTTGGAAGCAACTATTAAAGAGAATCAAAAATAAAACAAGATTTTTAAATCATCGTGTGAATTGGACTTTTTAAACAAATATTTGACATTTAAAACGATATTATATTTAAAAGTTCACATAAAGTTGATTGAGGTTTCAAAACCATATTAGTTAAAAAAAATTTTAACTCTAAATAAGGTTTTTTTAATTATTGGTATTCGTAATCAGTGTTTTAACTAAAAATCGTTTAACTGGCTTTTTTAAAAATATCGTGACAACACTGTATTATCTATTTGCCACTTGCATCCTAGTTCTGCTAAACAACGATTATTAATTCACAAAGTACTCGTATCTGTATTTGTTTTTTGTCCATTTTTGGAAAAATATTGTTTTTATAAAATAAAAAATGTGTTCCAAATCATACAAAATTAAAAAATAAAGAGTTTACAGCGAACCTTTGTTAAAAGTGATTTTTGTATGATTTTTTATTGCAGGTTAAGAAGCACTAGAATAACGAGTTTTATTTTATATGCTGTGAGATTTTATACATCACTATAATTATTATTTTTATTTTTCTTAACACACATACATTGAGAAAACACGAAATGGGAATGGAAAGCTGATTGCTCCTATGGTAAGTATTTATTTGGAGTCCATTTGAAATTTTGTCATGAGTTTCTAAAAAAATACAATTTCATTTTCTTCTTCTGAATATGTTAACATTCACATATGCATATGTATGTACATATGTGCATAAATACATACTTACACACATCCATGCAGTTAAAACTAAAAATGTAAACAAACACGAGGCAAAATCACAAGAACGTCATCTTAAAATTGGTTTAAATATGGGGCAGTCAATTTTAAAATTTGCTGATTTACGCAAGGTTTAAAAAACGGATTTTAAGCTTAAATTATATTATGTGTACAATTTTATCGAATATTGGTTAAACAACTTATGAAACGCTGTTTAAAATTTTTATGAATACGGCTGTTTATATTTTTCAACTTTTTAACAAAATTATCCCCACAGGCAACACTACTACACTTCGCAAGCAATTTCTTTTAAAATTGCTCCTGAAGGTATGCTTTAAAATTCGGTTGATTGTATTTCTATGCAGCTGTTAAGAGTCTCTGTACCCAGCGGTAAAACTTAGAAGACCTTCTTAGTTCAGGTCTTATTAATGGCCTGCTTAGGAGTTTTTTCGATTTCGTTCCCATTCTTATCAAACTGCTAAAGAATGCCTTATAGAAGGCCTCGGCTGTTCCGCATAAAAGATGAAGTACACATTCCACATTCCCTTCTATAAGAAGGAAGAACAGAAGGAGTAAGGTATTTTGTTTTTTTTTGCCAAAGCCAAGGCAAAACAATTAAGATGCCGTTATTAAAAACAAAATTCCATATAAAAATGCTAAATATAGAACAATTAAGCAAGAGAAAACGTAAATTATATTAGTTGAGTTTTGTACGTTGAATAAGAAAATATTACCCAGTGAAAAAAAATGGAAGTCATTCTAGTGGAACTACATTTTCATTACTTCCAAAAAATCGATATTTTTAATTTGCCGTGAGTGAGCAAAAAACCATGTAGAAGCTTATTTTAGTCATACAAGACCTTGTAACTCCTCCATAGTGTTAGAAAATACTCACTAAAATTTTAAAAAAATTATTTTTTTAATGAAATTTATGAACTAATTTTAGTCTAAAACTTAAAAGTTATTTGTTTAAATTTACATGAAAACACTGTTTCGGGATTAAATTCATATAAAAAGAGACAAATTTTCAAAATAGGTAACTATTTACCATTTTTCCTAGATGAAAATATTATCATAGAACACAAAAAAGGTAATTTTTCTAATATCCCTTCCAATTCAGTGACCAGGCATCGAAAAAGAGAACTTCTTGCAATGACAACCCTATGTAAAAATCATTAGATCTGATCGAAATTTTCACTACTTCCAGATCGCAAACTCTACATTTTCATGACTTTTTTGAAGTCTCTTTTTTTACCGGGTAGGTATTCATATAAATAATATATTGGTTTTTTTTCAGAAGTTTCCTATCAATATGCTCGACCCTTTTAATCACAAAATATACATCAAATCAATATATGCATGGATGTGTGTATTGAATACCTCGGGCCTGTTTCTCAAAACTTACAAGTGTTGGAATATAAGTAATACAGTAGGGAAAATATTTTATATTCATATGTATATCTTCACTACTACAAATGTTGAAATACAAGTAAAATAACTTGTATTTCAACATTTGTTAGTATTGAGATACATGCCCCAGCAGTTGAAAAGCTTTATTAAACCCCTTTCAATATGAGCTTTATTTGAAGGAATTTTTACAGCCATTCTCTGAAAGGCTATTTAACAGCCCTTCTATGGAAGGCCTTTTAACAGCCATTCTCTGGAATGCCTTTTAGAATATCTGCGAAAGAAGCGAGAACGGAAGGCCTACCTCGCAATGACAACGTGTGTAAAAAAGATATGAAGATGGGATGGGAAGAGCAGGCCTTGGACATCCATAAGGAGTACAGAAGCCTTTTAGAAGGTATCCGTACTCCTTCTTTTTCCTGCTGGGTACTTCTTGTTCGTATGATTACACTAACAAACTCATACATAACTCACACTGATTTGATAACGTTTTACGATATTAGCAGCGTTGCCACCAGTGGAACAAGAAATTACACACAACAAATCTAAAATAGTACAAACCCGAATGAAATAGTGCAAAACAAATCCAAGAAATTTTTTAGATAACATAAAATTCAGTAATTCAGAGATAACCAAGTAAGTACAAAAATTTGTATATCCCTTATTTACTTCAACGAAAAATAATTTACCACTTTCTTCTTTACATCGTGTCAAAATTTCACAGAATATTCCTTAAATCAGGCATTTGAAAAAAAGTCTTCAACCTATTTTTCATTATTTAAACTCATTTAACTAGAAGTAAATGAGCGATATATTGGCGGCTTAGAGTGTGAAACTGTTAAATCACTTTGTTCAAATTTTACAGGAGAGACAAATAATATTTTATATAGAAAGCTTAAAAATTATAGCCTTAAATTAAAATAAATATCATAGTCAGTCGATGCGGTGTCATATATTCGTGTATGTTCTGGCTTCCACATAATTTTCACATGTTTTCTTGTGGGATCGCATATTAAAACACATGATTCACCTGTTTAAGTTGAAATTTAGAAAATAAAGATTAATAGAATGCGTTCTAGCATCCGAATTGAGATGAAAACAAATTTTAAATGGACGATTTCAAACTTTTAGATTTTGTGGTTTTCACTTTTGGCAAAAATACTCGTAATCTTTTTACTTCTTAACAGTAGGGAAGTAACGAATGTTCGCATTCGCTTTCGCATTCGCAAATTATTCGCTTACTTTTGCTATTTGCATTCGCTAAAATAAATGCGAATATTTCAAGCGAATATTAAAGACAAAAAAATGTTTACTTCATTTACGAAAATAGTTTTACTAAAACTAAATAACTTCAAAAAGACGAACAATTTTTTTAGCCAGCATAAAAAAGATACATATATGTACTTGAAAGTAGCTGGGTTTCGAACCCCAAACACCCAATGCCTGGCACTATTTTTTTTTGTTTTTGAAAAAGAAAAGGCAGTGTTTGATATGATTGAAAATATTTTCTACTTAAAACTAGTCTGTTCTGTAGTCTAGTTCAAACTTTTGAAAAATGTTGACCACCATTCATTACTTCGTACAAAAAATTTTAAATGCAAACACTATTAACTAGTCCTTGTTTGTTGTAAATTCCATGCGACACAAGTACCACTCATATGACAACTTAAAATGTTGAAGATACATACATATATTTTAAAAGTTTTTCCTAAGACTACCACTTCTGAAAGATTTTTTCATGAAAAATTCATTTAAATTTTTCTTAATGTGTATCTTGACAGCATTTCACATGAAATGTTGAACACAGTAACAGATGTTAGGGCCAAGGTACGATTGCGTAACATTTTTAAAACTTATTTGTATTTTTACCTTTAGTAATTTTAATATAATTTCATATATCTTTCTGGTTTAAAAATTTTTATTTTTAATAAAGTAATATATGTATATATGTATATTAGCTCAATTAATTAAATAAAATTCTACATATCGGCATTTCGCCAAGAAATTCCACTATATTGTAGCGTGCGACAGCGAGCAATTAACCTTGTATTTCTGAACAACGTTACTCGTTTTTTCTTAAAATCTTACCAAGCGTAGAGCTGCTGAAGCCCTACACAAATATATAAAGAATTAAAAATAAAGTTTAGTTTTCTTTGAAAAAAAACAAGCATATTTGCTTGGTGTCGCATGCTACAGGAAGTTGACATTCTTGTGCAAATGCCCATATAGAATTTTATTTAAATTTAGTCTTAGTACTTCTTTGTATACAACACAACTTTATTAGTTTTCATGTGATTATTAACGGCATTGTAATATTTGCATTCGCCTTCGCATTCGCTTTCGCAAAAATTAAAATGGGTTATTCGCTTTCGCATTCGCATTGGCTGAACTGGTATTCGTTACAATCCTAGTTAACAGTCTTGTGAAAATATTAGGAATATTTATGCCAAAAGTGAAAATTAAAAAATCTAAAAATTGGAAATGGTCCATTTAAAAATTGTCTTAATCTAAATTCGGATGCTAGAACGCATACTATTAATTTTTATATCCTAAATTTCAACTTAAACAGGTGTAGCATGTGTTTTAACATGAGATCCCACAAGAAAACATGTGAAAACAATGTGGAGGCCAGAACTTACACGATTGTAAAAAGTGGATTTGAAAGATTTATACTACGCAGTTACATGAAACTATTTATTTCAATTTGTTTTTATAGTTTTAGGCTCAAAATTTTCACAGCAATCTTAAATTTGATGTGTTAGCTGATAACTTGTTTCTGGTATCAGTTTTTATTAAGTCCAGTTAACTAAAAAAATTTCAATAGATGCGTTTAAGAATGGCAGTACCAAACCTTTAATGATGTAATTATAAAAAAATTGCAAAACTTTGATAACTTCAACTTTCAATGTGCACAAAAGTGGAAATTCGCCTTTGAAAATTAGATTTACATTAGTTAATAGTACAAAGGAATATTAAAGGAAATGCAAATAATATTTTGTAGATTTTTCATCCAATGCCGACAGCATTGACTCAGTTATATTTGAACGATCGTCAAAAACTTTTAATCTTAAATATAATTTCAATACTTCAATTGATCTGAAGAACATTTAATGTAAGCTTTTAGTGATAACAATTCTATGGCTTTCTAATTGGAAATATCGTGGGAATTTTTGGAGCTTACATAGCCTTAAATAACTAATGTTATACCTAATATGATATCAGATTTTTTAGGAAATTTTCTAAATATGCTTATTATAATTTGGGATACAAATTTTATTGCACTTTAACTTAGATCAATATTGATTTGTTTGTATCTTTATAATAAACTTTGTCTGTAGAATTTTGTATCATATTTCGATTTTGTCTCAAGTCTATTAGACCCAAGTAAACTAGACCTCTAGGTTTTTCATTTCTTCACCAACAGCCTGCTAACCTAAGTCTACTTATGCTGTTGTCACTTTTAAGCAATACTACACAAAAAATTTATGGTGCAAAAATAGTGCAAAGAATTTTAAATAGTGCAGATTTTGCATTATTACACAGAAAGTGGCAACGCTGGATATTACTCAAAATTTGTAATTGTATTGTGAAAAAGATTTTTACGCCCTAGCGTATAGATGTTTACACATTAAAAAACAGTATCGGACAGCTTTTTGGCTCAAATACTCCTCTGTGCGAGGTACAAAACAACTTTGCATTAAATCAAAGTATGTACACATACCCTTCTTTTTTCAATTATATCTATGCAGAAAGCTCAAGACTTTGCAAAGTAAACTTTGCGCGAGCAAAAGGGCTATTATATAAAATAAGTGTTAGAGAAGATTTGATACCCAGTAAAAAATATGATCATCCAAAGAGTAATCTTGGAGCGCTCCTTTGCGAGTAATGGATTACTCCATAAAACTCCGGATTTCATTGGATTTTTAACACAGCATGTCCGCAGAAACGAGTACTCCTTTTAAGCTCCTTATGGAGTACTCCCTTTGATCTTGAAAATGACGAAAGAGGGAGTATTCGCTTTTGTCTCCTAAAAGAGCATAAAGGGAGTGTCTCCTAAAAAGAGCATAAAGGGAGTAAAAATTCATATAACATACAAATTTGTTTATTTTTTCAATTTCATTTTCAACTAGTCGTCTTAAATGACGCTTAGAAACTAAATTAAACTACATTAAAACTAAACTGACTAAATAGAAAAACAAAAGAAAACAACAATTAACAGTTATATCAATGAAAAAAAACCAAAAACGAACTGATACATCTCTCATTGATCCATTTGGAGTATTAAGCGAGGCATAAACAACAAAACAAAACAAAAAGTTTCGATAGCTCGCTTATTACCCTAAATGGATGAACAAGTCATTACTCCTTTGTTGCTCGATTATAGATGAATCCATAAGTATATTTTTTACCAAGTTTTTAGGGATCATACAAAGGACTAAAATCATGTCATAAGAAAATCCATTGCAATTATACATGTATTCTTATGTCCATACATACATATGCATTTGTGTATGGATGTATGAGATGAGATGTTTGTTACGTTTTATTCCATCAAACATCAATGTCATCAGATAACAAATATCATTATTAGCATATGCCACCATCATCATTATAATATTGTTCCTCATCAGCATAAACTTCATTTGTTCTTAATCATTATTGTTCTTAATCATTATTATAAAAATTGTCGGTCGTCTCATAAGTTGGTGTCGTTTGCCGTTAACGTAATCGTCGTCTTTGTCTTATAGACTTTTGCTTTATTGTTGTTGTTTGTATTTTGGCTCGGTGGCTGGCTGCCGCCTGTCTGCCATTTATTGTCGTTAGTTGCAGTAGCAGCCATGTAGCTGTTGTGCTGCTACAGCACTTGTATGAAAACAAAAGTCTAAAAAAAATCACGCAATCACACACAAAAATACACAATTACAATAAATATTGCCATGGGCAAGAAATAGTGGTGTCATACGTAGTAAAAAGAAACACTGGCTGGCTAGCAAGCAGGCAGTTAGGCAGTTAGGCAGCAAACAGCCAACCAAGTCAATACAAACACAACAGAAATCAAAAATATTTCTTCGTTTAGTGAGCACAGATGCAACGTGCTACTCATAGCAACTGGTCGCACGTTCGTTATCCCGTCTTTAAGTTTTTCTGTTCCTCTTTTCGATACGAAAATTTCGTGAATAATTACAAATTTGCAAAGAAAATACTAGAATAGTAAAGATACGAAATAATACAACAAAGAAAAAACATAAAAAGCTCCTCACAAAAGACAATAGAAAAAACATATCGGGTGTTCTAGTGCGTGTGATTGTCGAGCCGAATAATTTTTTAAGGAAAAAGAAAAATTAACAACAACAATAAAGTGAAAAACGAAATCGAATAACAGCTAAGAAAAACGCAGGCAATCTGCGTCCGTTTCCTTCAAGTGACAAGAGTATTGCTTAGCATACTTTTCTTTCGAAAAGCTTCTCTTCGTAACTGAAAAAAACAAAAAGAACAAAAATATACTCGCATAACTAAAATAAAGCATTAACAACATTAACAAGCCTTTAAAGAAATTTCTATAAAGAATTAACGAAAATTAATCAAAAGCATAAAAAGTTGAATCGTAATACCCACACACATGCACACAAGCTCACATGAAATGTTTTGCAGAGTTAATAAAAGGTTAGTGAGAGAACGGAAGATAAAATTTGTGTACGAGGTTTTACGAGTGTGTTTGTAATTCACGTGGTTAGTGTTTTTATTAATATAACGGTGATATGTGTGTAATCAACATCAAAACAACAACAAAAGCTAAGTGTTGAAAGCTTCGTTGAAAGACTGTGAGAGTAGAAGTAAATTTGTTTTAACTGAGTTTTAGGTATTTTAATTACAATTTCTGAAAGCTGAACTTTATACTTACCTACATAACTTTAGACGGTGACAAAGATAACTTAAGATTAATTAAGAAATTCTTTTTTTAGTTATTGCTAGCTACAGCTCTCATTTTTATAAGTTATTATAAGAAAAGTAACGGCTTTTCCAAACAAAAACTTAATGGGCCTAACTACGAGTGATGCATTTCGATTTCGCACTAGATTAAAGAAAACATTTTGTACGGTTCCTTAGTCTAGTACAAAATCGTCGAAGTCGAAACACAATACTCGTAATTAGGGAAGGAATAGCGAAACATTGGAACACTAGTTTTCTATTCTAGAATACTTAGATTATCTAGTAAATAAATCAAAAACTCAAGAGCAACATAAATAATTGCTTCACATTTGTGAAGTTGTGAATGCGTATACACCGACATGATGAAGCCGCAAGGAGACGTCAGTCGGAATTTTTTGGAGCAGTGCTCTGACTTTGGTTGGAGCACTGTTAATAAATTTAGACATACATATGCATGTCCATACACACACAGAGAGTGGCCGTTAGTTGTATGGAGATGTTTGTTATGATTTCTTATATTCTCTCCCCCCCAAATCGGTGTAAAAAAATTATAAAAAATTTCATATCGATAAGTTTGGTTTAAGGGGGTGCGTCCCCCCAAAAGTTGCCAGTCAAGCCCATTTATTCAATATAATTTTTGTTTGTTTATTTAAGCTTTTGCATAGCTTTTATCGCAGACTTTGAGGGTGTCGACCGAATGAAGAAGTTCCGTAACGAAAAAAAACCTAAGACTATTTTTATTTGAATGGCCCAGTGTATTTTAATCCCTAAAGAATGCTATTGATTTCATTAACATACAGTTTTGCTAGAACAGATTTTTACATGTAGGAAAATACAATGTGGCGTACTTAAGAGCACTCGTGGTTGACAAAAAAATGATAAAAACAAACAATCAGATAATTCGTAGGTTTTAGGGTGTCGACCGAATCAAGAAATTCCGTAACGAAAATAAAAACCTAAGACTATTTTTATTTGAATCGCCCAGTGTATGTTAACCTCTAAAGTATGCTTTTGATTTCATTAACATGCAGTATTGCTAGAACAGATGTTTACATGTAGGAAAACGCAATGTGGGGTATTTAAGAGCAATTGTGGTTGACAAAAACTGATAAACACAAACAAACAGAAAATTGGTAGTTTTTTTATTTTAAAAATAAATTTCATAAGTTGATCAAAAAAATGCTAGGCAATAGCTTTACCGCGGCTGTCCCCGATTACTACATGTATTTTTTGTTTAGTTTTCTTTTGACTACACATATGTACATATCGTTGACTCAATACGAAAAGGCCCCAACTCGTAATTTCTCGAAATCGATATTTTTACATATTTCGATAGACCATTACTTACTAAATTAAAAAAAATAATAATAAAACTAGTATAAAACTAAATTTGTAAAGTGTTTTTAATAAAAATTGCGCTTAAAAAAATTTTGTATCAATATTACATGTTTTTTATTTAGTTTTTTCCTCCTCCCTTAAACTATGAAAAGCATGAGTTAGGGCCTTTTCGTATTAGGTTAACGATATGTATGTATATGTATTAGAGTTGAGCGATATTTGGAAACCTGTTACTTTTTCACAGCGATTGAGAAATCACTGACTTTATCCAGTAACAGGTTTTGGAAATATAATTCTTTCATACAAACTGTACATGTTCTTGTATGCTTACTTTACAGTAAATAAAGCTACCACATTAATTATTTTTTATACCTTCAGTACTTGTCGAGAAAAAATCCTCGAATCATGTCAAATCGCCTTTTCTGGCAACTATGTATAGTTCTCACATTTTTGTTTTTGCAATTTTATTGTCTGTATGCCTTTTATAGGACAATTCTCTATATTTGGACGGGGCTGATTAGTACTTTTTTGTTCTTGTCGCTGTTCTTATTTGTACATATTAATATACCAATACTAATAAATACTTTTAAAGCAGGTGAGCAGAAATGTGTTAAACCGTGATAACAGTCACTGTTTGATTTCACTGCTGCTCTACTTATTAGATTTTCTCAAAATAACAAAACTGCTACAAACATAATACTGCTAAACTGTGATCTTATTACATTATTAAAAAATCGCGTTATCGCTCATCACTAATATGTATGAAATAATTTAATAGATGTAAATCATATGCAAAAATTATATTGAAAAATGGGCTAGAAGGCCAACTTTCATGAGCGGACGCACACCCTAAAACGCAACTTATCACTATGAAATTTGTTTTGAATTTTTTTTTACATAAAAGTGAACCGATTTTGACGGGAGACAATATAAGAAATCGACAAAAAAATATATTAACGGCCACTCTAATGCACAATGTACATACAACCCAGTCAGCATTTTATGAAATTAATGGTCATATTCGAGTCACTTTCGACTCCTCCGCGCGATTAAAATAAGCATTTATGCGCTCTTTTTTGAGTCGGAAATTACTCTTCATTCGGGAGAAAATGGTACCCTAGCCGCGACTTTTCTAAAAGAGTATTTTATGACTCGTGTTTCTGATCAATTTCGAATCATTTTCGAGACATTTTCATTTTTTGTTCACAAATTTAATACACTTTGCATATTATTGATTTTACTGTATGAGCTTGCTGTTTGTTTTTTAAATAAATCACTTTCTCAGCAGTTCTGGAAAACATTTTCGAGTTTTTAAGCGCATAACTGATTTATCAGTTTTTGATCATCTAAAGTAGTCGAAAAAGACTTAGTTTGGTGAAACAATCTTTCACATGCTGACTCCCAGTCATCAGTAACGCATTATGTTTTGAACTATAAGACAGTGGAGCTGAAATTTTCAACACATGTTCAGATCAATGCTTGTTAGGTTTTATTTTAATTTTAGCCAATAACTTGCATATTTGCAAATGTATCTCAAGCATAGCTACCCACAGAGAGAGAACCGAGAGTATTGTATAAGCGTATTTATATTCATTTGTATAAAAAGCCGATTGATGTTCGGCACTCTGGCGCCTCTCTGGGCAGCCTGGAATTAAAGTTAAGAAATCAACTATATATATATATATATGAATGAAAGATTTCCTAAATTTTATTAGCCTTGTTCATATATATGTACTAGTGTGTCCGAAAATTTTTTTTTTCGATTTTTATATGTAGGAATTTTTTGAGAGCTTATAGGGTAGATTATTTTTGTAATTTTTTTCAGATTTTTCGGAAGTTTCGGTTATTTCTTTGCTTGTTTGAGTAACCTTTATGACGTTTTTTTGTAAATTTAGCATAAATTTCTATTGAATTTAAAAATACTAATGATTTAGTTTAAAAGGTGGATAGATTTTGTGTCATTTAATGTATATTGAATTATTTTATGTGTGTACATATATATATACATTTATATTATATATTGAATTTGCTCATACCGTTCCAAAGTTATACCCTTTTTAAGCTTTGTACCCGTTATTTGAAATTAAAAATATTGTAATGTGTTTGTGAATTATGCATCGGGTTTGTTGTAATGTTTGATATTATTTAGTAGATATTCTTTCAAAACAATAAACATGGGTGGTTTTTGTTCTGTTGCGCAGATTTCAGCAATGCGAGCCCAAAAAAACGCTAGGCAACTTACTTCTCACACCCAGAAAAATATTTAAAATATTTTTTTTTTTAGCTTTCAATTATTTATTTCAGCTTTTACGATGTAGGTCTATGCCCTGCAGTAAATACTGAAAGTCTGTTTCAGAGGTTGTTAGATTAATATAAATTAGTATTAGCCAAGGACAAGCTGCGTTCATACGACATCATTTACGCATGCTGTTGGCGAAATTTGTTCTTTGCTTCATTAATTCCATATCTGTTTCTCAAAAATTAACAGAAATGTTACTGGCTTCAAAAAACGGTTACCGAAATGAGCCAAAATGAGGAGTTTTCTTTAAAAAAGTTAGCTCAGTAACAAAGGAAATCGTGCTATGGGCCGAGTAATGAAAAAAATACAAAAAGTCGAGATAACCCGATTTTGCGTTAAATTCGATTTTAGCGAACTTTAAACTAGGGATATAACGAATACCAGTTTAGCGAATGCGCAAACGAATAATACATTTGAGTTTTTGCGAAAGCGAATGCGAAAGTGAATGAAAATACGTTCAAAAGTCACATGAAAATACATAGATGTAGTACATATAGCATTTTATTTAAATTTAGTCTTGAACTGAACGAATATATCGAGGGTTTATATTCAAAAAGTTCTATCTGCAATTCTTGAATATTTTAGTAGACAAAATAAAACTGTTATTTTCTCCAAGTCCAAGAGCAATAACTGTATTTGATTAACATTAGTATAACTAAGATGTCTTCTGTAAATGGTACTATTCATCAAAATTTAGTTATAACACTTGCACTTTGAGAAAATAACAGGTTTTTGCGCTCTTCTAAAATTTTCAAGCCTTGCAGATAAGATAGCACTTTTTGAATATAAACACTCGATATGAAATTATATGAAAATTAGGATTAAAAATAAATTTACAAAATGTTAGGCAATCGTACCTTGGCCATAAAGTGTGGTACTTTGTTCAACATTTCATGTGAAATGCTGTCAATACACATGAAGAATTGTTCATGAAAAAAATCTTACAGAAGTAGTAGTCTGTTCATCTTGGGAAAAACAACATTTTAAGTTGTCATAATATGAGTGTTATTTGTTTCGCATGGAATTTACAATAAACAAGGAATAGTTAATAGTGTTTACCTTACAAATTTTGTACGAAATGATTGCTCAATTTACAACCTATTAAGTTGCTTTTATCGCGATCTTTGCAAAAAATTGCAAGAAGTTGCAAAATTTTAAACAAGCCATAATATTGATTAAAAATTGCCAAAAATTTAAGAAATGCAAAAATATCAATAAAAAACGCGAAAATGACGAAAATTCGCAATTTGTCCATAAAATTATATATAGAAATTTATAATTAATAATATATTAATATAATAAAAAGTTAATTAATAAAAGTAAATAAAATATTTCTAATAATTAAGGCATGTTAGGATTTCTAAAACAAGCACATTTTGAGATTTATTTAATCTCACATTTTCTTAAATCAATCTCGTCTGGGGATTATTTCAAGTACTGATTCGGAATTAAATCAACTTGTAAATACTTAAATTAAGCCCATTTTGAGACTGATTCAATATTAGTCACTCAGAAATTAATCAATTCGGGATTATGTCAAGTATGGATTCAGGATTAAATCAACTTGGAAATTCTTCAATCAAGTGCATTTTGAGATTGATTCAATATCAGTTTTTCTAAAATCAATCACATTTTTGGAATGTTACAAGTAAGGATTCGGGATTAAATATGGCTAAAATTAATTCTTTAGCACTTAAATAATCTGTACTCAAATCAAGCCTTCTGTACTTGTTTTAAGTAAATCCGTACTTACCGTACTTATGACACCGCTTTGGATTGATTTAAGTGCGGATGGATTGAATTTTATATTGAATGTAAGCTGGAATAAGAGTGATTATCTTTCTCAGAATAGCCTAAAATTTTTTGGTTTTTTTTAATCACCCGAATCCACTATTAACATATCTGCAGTATATTTTTCGCATAATGCCAAATTTTTTTTTGGTTTTTTAATTTTATTAATTTCAAACTATTTTCGATATTTTTATTCTTTCTCTTCTTCTTCTTAAGTGTTCGACATTTTTAGAAGTCTAACAACACTTACAACAGGCCGTTCAATTTACAATCTACAGTAGATTGTGAATTGGGTAAATGAATGTTGTTCAATATTTTTCAAAAGTTAGAACAGACTAGTCGTAAGTTTTTTTAAAAACTGATAAATATTTCAAAACACAGCTGGATTTTAGTTTCATTCTGATACTTATGCCAACTTATTTATAGAAAAGCTTTCCTTTAAAATTTTAAAGCTTTGTTTGTAATCGTAAACTATTTTCGTAAAAGAAGTACAAATTTTGTTGTCTGTAGTATTCGCTTGAAATGTTGACACACATTTTAGTGAATGCAAAATCGAATGCAAATAGCAAAAGTAAGCAAATAATTTGCGAATGCGAAAGCGAATGCAAACATTCGTTACTCCCTACTCTAAACGTCTTCCAAAAAATCTAAAAAAATCACAAAATTTCTTTACCTTATAAGCTTTCAAAAAATGCTGGGGCAAAAGAAAACAATTTTTATTTAACAATATTATAAAATTGATTTCGTAGTAGAAATCAGTTAACTGTTCTGGGGAGCACTCGCCGTGCTTATAAAACACGGTACCGCGGGAATAATCTGAATGCAAATGACAAGTTGCATCTGATTTCGTGTACGATTGATTTTTAATTTGCAGCTCTTAAATTTACAAGAAAATTGTGACATGCATTTTCGAAAAATATTCATGCTCTTCCTTCTTCATTGACCAACTTAGATTTGAACAATTAGTCTGTAGAGATTTCTCTTATTTGAGAATCAACAAATATGCCTTATTCTCTTTTTTCATAGCTTTTGTTAAATTTTTTAATAATCCTTATTCGATATATAGTACCAGCAAAAATATTTTCTAAATTTATGATTTGGTCAGCCTAAAGTTCGTATCGCTTTGCAAGCCAAATAAAATGTGATAATTTTTAATGAACAAATAACACAACATAACAGTTAATTGTAAATATTCTAACAAAAATCTGCTAGATTTTGTGCAGGTGTAAATGCTCTATAAATGAAAAATGTAATAATTGCAATGAAAATTTTTAGTTTATACAAATGGAGACGTTAGTTTTAATTTTTTTAAAGAACTATTTCATTGAACTAACAACATTTTTCATTTATATCATGACCGTATTTCATTACTGAGACATAAAATAAAATTTTTTATGATATTGTATCATTGTGTTAACAACATAATTCATAGTATAGATCATTGGGATCCCCGGCCAAGATTTTAGCTTAGAGCTTATCGCGCGGAAGTCGGCGTGCTTACCGCTGCAGTTACGCACTAGTTATATAGCTTCATTAATTAAATTTTACTTCAACATTATTTAATTCATCATCATCATTCATCATTCATATTAAAAAATAATACTTTGACTTGTCTCCAGGATTCGAACTTGCGACTACAAGGCTACCACACTGGCTACTTGCCAGCAGCAGTTGTAGTTCCGAAAATAGTTAATTAAAGTTGCAACGAAACTATAATTTCCATAACTATAGGCTAATTACAATTGTGGTTTGATAACTTGATCTTCTTTCATGGCACCTAATCCATTTAAAATATTTTTGTATGAATTCTTCATAAAAACATGTATTTCAGATTTTTATTTCACGAATGAAAATTATTTCGTAACATTAATGATGATACAAAATGTAAAATATTAAGCATTATAGAGGTGTCATTTCAGTAATGAAATTTGATTCAATATACGCGTAATATAATGTTTAATTTTATTAGTAAAATTTTTTGTTGTATTAATGAAAGAGGTTTTTCGTAAACTTGTAAAATTGTACGTCTATTTTGTGTAAAATAATTAATTTTATTACAAACAAATTAAGAACAAATCGTATTAAGTGTACATAATTGAGGAGTCACAGAACAAAACGTGATTTTTCACTTTTTTTTTTGAAAATTTTGTTTTTACATCTTTGCATTAATTTGGCTAAGTTCTATTGAAACAAATCTTATTTATATAATATATCTTCCCTTCTCATAGAAATATTTAATCTTTAAAAAATTGATGCCGATCAAAACGTGCTTTTTATTTTATTTAAAAAAATCGTATTTTTTTTATAACAATTTTTTTATGTTTGATTCATTACAACTGTCGAGATTTTCTCGAATAACGCTGATTATGAGTTCTTAGTTTTATTACTTGTTTGATTTTTAAATCAAACAAGTAATAAAGTAGCAGAATAATTTGCAATAATTTTATTACAATCTGGTTTTTGAAAGTTATTAAATGTAACATAGAGCCTTAAAAATATAATTTAAAAATGGAAGAAATACAAAGGACGGTTTTAAATTTAAGTACTGGAAAACGAAAGAAGCATAAATTAAAAAAAAATCTCAAAAGCGGTAAATATATCGGGTTATTATTAAAGATTTTGTTTTAAATATGTAAATATGTTTTGAATATACAATATTTCCATATCAAAAATACGCATACTAAAACGTTCTTTTTGCATTTTATTTTAAGCAAAACGCACTTTTTGTGTTTTATTTTAACAAAACGTGCTATTTGCATATTAAATGTCCTTTGATTTTTTTCTGAAAGGCCAAAGATCACTGTCACCTGATTTAAAGTTTGGGGAAGTATATCTGAATAAATTAAATTTTTTAATATTCTAAAAAAATATATGTTAATCCTGACAGTCTTTTCTGCATTTTGTGTCCAAAAATTTGAGTGAGCTCTTATTAGTTCCTGAGATATAGACAATAATGTTAAATTATTTGGGAAATTTGTATACTATTTTTTAAAATTGTTTTTATTCCTAGTGCAGTAGGAAAATTATTTAATGTTTTAGTCTTTTCACAAGTAGGACCGATTTGGACCCTGTATTATTAAAAACTTTTGAAGATATGAGCAATAATGGCAGACCACTTATATGTGTTTTTTATGAATTCGAAGCGCCATATTTCGGGAACCACAAAAGCTAGATACCCAAAATTTTTTAATTTATATTTTTTTAGTACTATAAAACATTCGTGCAAATTTTGTCCAATTTTAAGAGGGCAAGATAAAAAATTGCGTTTTTTTCGTTGATTTAAAATGGAATTACCCTATACGCTAATTTCAATTTTCGCAAGTTCCTGTTTTTTTGACACACTAGGTGCCTTTTCTCGGATAAAGTCACACCTACGAAATATTTTAAAATAAAAAACAGTGAAATAAATACTGTTTCTGTTAACGGATACTTAAAGTGAAATATCGATATATAACAAAATATATTTTTTCAATTATGGATCCCAAATTATCTAAGGTGATACGTAAATAAAATACTTATTTAATTGTGTACTTAATGTATCTATTAATTGTGAACTTTAAAATAAAAGCCTGCCTCAGACTTTGGAAACGATTCCAAAGTTAGTAAACTATAGTGACACTGATGAATATTAAACTTGAGATAATTTAATTGAAAGGGATTCCTAATTTTTTTTTTAAAAATATTTGGCAACATAATCTGAACCTAATGGGTTCCTACACACGTTCAGTGGTTTTAACTCAAAAATTTTAATTTTTCATAATTTTTTTACACTTGTAATTTTTTTTTAGAAAATCATATAATTAGTGAACACTTTTCTGTTGAGTTTCACTAACACTTTTTGCAAAAAAAAAATATAGACTAGTAAAAAACGAATATTTTACATTCGAATTTATTTAAAAGAACGCTCTGATTTCGTAAATAAACATGTAAAATACACTTACCCGAACTGTCGTTAAATCAACAACATCTGAACATCGAATGAGACGGATCCCATGCCGATTCCGAATCGTACCCATATGATGATCTAAATATAAAATTTAAAAATGGTCGGGTTGCCATCCTATATGATATATATCTGCGGTTTCAACAAAGCTACTACATGAGGCAATCACAACCGCTTCTAACTGCTCAAGAATTTAAAAATAGTGTGCCGATAGTGGTAGTAGATGTCAGTCACCAAAACGAAGCCCTCTCTAACAGTCCTGTTGATATAAAAATTGAAACGGACTCCAACATTCCTACTGATACATCTGCTTTTTGCAATCTCATCCACGATCGCATAATAGAATACATACCTTTAAAAGGTCAAGTTCGTAAAATAATGTAAATAAAAAATAAGATGATTGGGGATAAAGTTTTTATCGATATGCAAGGATATGAATCCAATTCAATCATCTTCATTGCAAAAGAAATATCAATTGTTTTTAATAATAAGGACCATATAAATTTCATCATTAAACCACCATTTAACTTCAGAAAATTATCAATAGCAAAACAAAGAGAAGCGAATTGGCTAACAAGAAACTTTCATCATCTGAATTGGAATGACGGATCAATATCATTTAAGAGTGTTGTAAAATTTTTAAAATCCAATTTAAAACGTTCTTCAATCTATGTTAAGGGTGTGGAAAAGAAGAAATGGTTTGAAAAACTACTTCAACTTAGAGTTTTCTACATCGAGGATTTTGGTTGCATCAACTTTAAGCAAATACAACTTAAATATCCGGAATATTTCTACTGCAGATATCACAATTATGGAGTTTGTGCCTTAAGAAATGCATATTTACTCTATCAGGAAAATAACTAAACAATTTATTTTAATTTTCTATTCTTACATTGTTACAACATACATATATTTACGATATTTCTTTAAAATAAATATGTAGATTAAAAATATACAAAATTTTGTTCAATCATTTATTTATATGTATATGGTTTGTACAAGGACAAAGACAAATGTGAAAAAGCGACAATAAAAATCTGTTTACACATTTTTTACGTTTTAAGTAAATAAATTTGAATTTATTTTTACAAAATTAATCAAATTAAAATCTTAAATTTAAGGCCGCCAATAATGCATCCCCCTCTTCGTCTTGCATAAATATTGCAGTTAAATTGTATTCATCTTCTGGAATATAGTTAAATGTTGCAAAGAAAGCATCGTCCTCTTCATCTAGCATAAACTTTTCTTCTTCCTTTTGGAAGTTTCCATTACAGAAGTATGCCATTTCGTTGTTTGGAATGACATCACATTCATCTATCTCGTTCTCAAAAATATCAATGTATGTATTTGTTTGACAAATGTCAGCCTCTTTACACAAAAAAACAAAAAATAAATAAAACTTAATAAAACCAACAACAAAAACATTAATATCGCACCAGCATACATAATTTCTTTCTATAAATACCCTTCCAGCTCCATCACCTAAAAAGAATATTACAAAAAAACAAATTCCGAGTACATACTATGATATTTTGTAACATCGCAACAGTGCGTACTAGTGTCAAAGTTTGTCATTTTTGAAATTTTTTCTTGTTGTGTGGTATTGCTTTCCCTATAAAAAAACATAGCGTTAAAGACGTTGCACACATTTTAAAAAATGATTATAACACAAGAAATGCCAGATGTGTACTCGACATTACACACTCGCTTTTTTTATATACATATACGACTACTTACCCATCTGCAACGCTAAAGTTATTGTAAAAACCTAGACAAATACACATGCATGAGCATCCCTTTGACAATCCTAAATATCTTACACTTCAATTTCTCCAACCTTCAAGTAAGTTCGTTGCTCATAAATTACATATTTTATTTCATCACTTCAAACTCTTTAAACATAGGAAATAGGAAAATCAAACTAAATAGAACCAACAACAAAAAACATTCATAGATTTCCCACAAACATACATAAGGTCTTCTAAAATAACCTTCCATGGTCACCAGCTGAAAAGAAAATAAAAAAAATGCTGCAACCACTTGACAAACCAAAAAAATCACCTTTCAATTCAAAATTAAAACAAAAACATACGTACAAAGCATGCGTGCCAACCAAAATAAACTACGAGTATGTACTTCAACCTACAGACATCCACAAACTATCGAGTACCCTCGTCACTTCACACCTTTGGTTAAAACAAAAATCTAAAACATACATACAAAGCATGCGTGCCAACGAAAATAAACTACGAGTATGTACATCTACAAACCATCGAGTACCCTCGTCACTTCACACCTTTGGTTAAAACAAAAATCTAAAACATACATACAAAGCATGCGTGCCAACGAAAATAAACTACGAGTATGTACATCAACCGACAGACATCTACAAACCATCGAGTACCCTCGTCATTTCACACCTTTGGTTAAAACAAAAATCTAAAACATACATACAAAGCATGCGCGCCAACATAGCCTCTAAGTTAAGTGACCCTCGTCACTTCACACCTTTGACATTATTTTAAAACTTTCCCATAAATTACAAAATTTTTGACGTTAATTACCCAAATTTGACATCTTTTATTGCCATAGAACCACCAGTTACTAACTACTTCTGTGCTTCTCACATAGCTTTACAAAGTAATTGTCAAAAAATTGTATGCATCAAACAAGGCACAAAAGTAATTGTCAAATCAATTCTTCGTTATAAATTTGTAAACAAAAGATTAGCGGATGAGCAATATGCCTGATACATGTACCTGTTTGATATCCCTTGGTCTCACTTGTGTATTTTTTTTTATTTTGCTTCTGAAAGTCGCATTCGAAGTCAACGCAATAAACGAAGAGATATACACAACGACGAGCCTCAGCTGTCGACATGATCGAAGAGTTTTCCGTTTGTCTGACTGCTTCTTTAAATAGATTCCTAAGTTAAGGTAGTAGAGATGTTGTATGTTTTATTTCTTTTGATTTTGCAGTTTCAATTGGATATTTAATGGTTTGCTGGAAGAAATGTTGTTATTTGTTTGTAAAATGTACATGTAGGAAAAAACACTCATCCACACCAAACACACATTCAAACCCATGCACACAAACATTTCTTCGTTCACTTCATATTAGAGAGCTGCGTAAACAGTCTTGAAATGTAAGAATGTCATGATTTTTATATGTATTCACGTCGCATGTATTATATTAAACCAATAATAAATGATGTCGTACTATAAGCGAAACACGAACAGCTCCAGTTGTCGTCATCGACGTCACTTTAACACAATACCAAAAAATTGGGGATTTTTTACTCGTTCTCGAGAAAAATGTTGCACAACTGACAATCTATTTCCGTTTCCTAAGGTCTAGAAAATAGCATAAACACGCCAATTGTTTTCGACAACGGATATACGAGCACCAATTTTTTGTGTTGTGTTAAAGTGACAACTGGAATAATCGTGAATATAACTTTATTAACACTTCAGCATGGTTTAACCAAGCAGCATAGCTATAACCGGGTGTCCTAAGACACCTCCCATTTTTTGTTGATGTGGACAAAATCTGAGCATCGCATGAGACCGATCCCATGCCCTAAAAGTGTTCCCTACCAGAGATATGCGCGTTTTATGAAATTGAAGTCGACGATTCCAAGCGCAAATAGAAAACGGTAAAATTTATTTATTTTGATTTATTTATTTATTTTTTCCTTATGAACAATTAAAAAAAATAGAAAAATCATTTTACTCGACGGTTCTTGAGAATTTGTTCCTTAGAACTTGATGGTATCGGTCCTTTATTTTTTTCGATTCATCTTAACGTCTGCTGGCTTCGCTTATTGAGGATTGTCAACTTCCACCGAATCTTCCTCTTCGTTTCCATTTCCGGTGACAAAAGGAAGAGGAGCAACCGAATATTTTTTTGAATCGTAAAAACATAAACCCCAGATCTCTTTATACAAGTACCAGTGACGCTTCAACAATAACCCTGGTGACGGAATTATAATTGGTTTGTCATCGGAACTGGTATTGTTACTTAAATGTATGTTTTCATTTATGCTGGCTGAATTCGCAAACACTTTACGTTGCACTGGTGACTGAGCAATAAATACAAAGTGATGATACTTCGATATTCCAATTAAAGTCTTATATTTAGTGGAGAAGTATTCGTCCCATTTTCTCCACTCAACAACAGGCTCACTTGAGTTTTGGAAGTCGAATAGGTACAGGAACATTAAATCCATTACAAGATGATTTTCTAACACAATCAACTACATCCATGAAGCAGTCGATATTATTATGGGCATATTTTGATTTCAAAACTCCGAATAAACGATCATGTGAAAACTTTGTAAGTGCACTTAACAAAAAGTTCAATTCAACTAACTCACATTTGGAAGTATCCACAAGGTATTGTAAATATCGTATAGTCGCATTATTTTTATTTTGTGAAACACATTTATCAGCGAACATCAATAATTTTTTAGTTGAATGCACTTCTCGTAGATAGTAATCAAGCATTGATGTTACTGAATTCGGAATTTTTCCAATGTAATCGCTTTCGTCAATACAGAAGATGAGTTGAACATTTTGATGTTCGTTTGTAATTCCGAAAATTGCTGTTTTACGACCTGATTTAAAGTATGCAGTTCCTATTTGCTGTGGACTCGACGAAAAGCTAATATTTTGAGAATAATCCATAGATATTACTAGATAATCCTCCTCTGAAATACCTGGATACATGGCATTTGGATCAGGCTTGACTAATGCTCTCAAGTCGTTATAGTACTCTCGCTGAGTGCTGGCAGAGTGCAAATGATCAGAATACACCTTCAATACTGCTTCTTTTTCAACTTCAGTAACGTTTACTGTCAGCAGCTTTTGCAAGATTTCTACACAATTTGCACAATCGTATTGCCAAGTTAGAAGATTATCTACAAATTATATGACACTCTTACAGTTACAAATTTATATAAAGCATAGCATATTACAGTGATAAGTATTGTGCCCAACAAGAACTTGGTCAAAATTTTTATCTCACTACATACAATAATGGGTTAGAGTGTGGTACGTGCACCATTGTGCCATTACAAGCACCGACTGATCTACTTAAGTTTTTAAGAATCATCAGAGTAGAAATATATAAAATAGTGTATACATTTTAGTGGAAGTGACCCCGCCTATTTTTCTAAAGTCTGCTTAGACGTAGTACTTTTGAAAATTCGAAATTAAATGCTAGCATAAGTGAAATGTGCATGTAAAGTTTCAATAGATTGGCTTGTGTTTTAAATATTTTCTAGCTGGTAACTTACCGAAGTCAATTTTTTTTTAAATTTCAGTTCTCTGCGTATAATATAGATCTAAGTTCTTATAAACATGGCCCATATCCCTAATGTAACAACCAGTGCTTTCGGATTTGTGCTGTTCTCAACTAAACCCTTAACTTAAGCGGTATCGAATTTAAACTCTCTAATTCAAATTCTAGCTTTAAATATTATGGCTGTTACCCCTACTCTCCATCACTTTCTTAAATTTAAGATTTTGTTATGACCAGCGCTAAATTATCATCGTCCTCTATTTAAGATGATAGTTTTAAGGCAAAGTTTCAGTTAAAAGCTTTTGTACAATATTAGCGTGGCTCCTGTCACTCCTCGTTTAAATATTTGGCTTTTTAGATTGAACTAGTTGGTTTCTCATCTTGACCTACTGGCATATCAAATTTCAGCCCTCTAGCGCAAATTAATTATTTAATTTTTATGGCGTATTCCTGCCCACTTTTTTAAAAGAATAAATTTTTTAGTCAGTGCCAGTCATTAGTGTAAAATTGCGATGGAAACGGACAATAAAATCTACATAAGTGGTATAAATCTGCTGATCCGAAGTACATGAAAGAAGAGACTTAAATTTTCTTGTCATGTTAACGCCCACTTTTTTAAAGGAAAATTTATAGCCTTTCATTATTAAAACATGTATGCCAAATTTCAATAAAACTGCTTACGCCAACGATTTAAATTTCATGTTTTAGTTATAAGCTTAATGGGCGTTGCCCCGCCCTTTTGGCTATATTTTCCTGGCCTTAAGATTTTTCTAGTTAGTTTCAAGCTTAGAAATACTTGTCTATCAAATTTCACCTCATAAGCGAAAATTTAAATTTTTTATTCTTATTTGCGTGATCAAGCCCAATTTTTCAAACTCAAAATTTTCTTTGGCAAGTGCTTATCTCTCCTGTTGACTTTCGCTAGAAACGTGTAATAATGAATACATAAACAGTATATGTGCTGATCCGAAGTACATATATGAAATATGAATGCAAATTTTGTGGGTTTTTAACTTCCATTTTGTTTAAAGAACATTTATAACCTTGTATTATTGCAACATGTAACGCAAATCCTCACAAAAACATAAATGTGAAAAAAGGCCAAGTTCCTTTCCAAAATTTCGGCCATTAAAAGTAGTGAGAAAAAAGTTTTGACCAAGTTCTTGTTTGACACAATACCTATCACTTTAACATGCTATGCATTATATAAATTTTTAATATATTATATATATTATTTTATATATAAATATTTATATTATATATAAATATTTTTTCCGATATAAAGAAATAAACAAGTATGCATTATTCTCTTTTTATAAAGGTAAAAATATTGCCAAGTAAGCACATTATCTAGAAATTATATGACATTCTTACGATTACAAATTTATATAATGCATAGCATTTTACAGTGATAGGTATTGTGTCAAACAAGAACTTGGTCAAAATTTTTATCTCACTACTTTTAATGGCCGAAATTTTGGAAAGGAACTTGGCCTTTTTTCAAATTTATGTTTTTGTGAGGATTAACTCTTATTAAACTAACGTCATAGCGGAGTTTTTTTCTTACATACATACTTAACAAAAAAATATCATAAAAAATATTCGTAATACATATTATTAACTTTGATAAATAAGCTTTAATTGCTTCGCTAATATTTTTTTTACATAGTCATAAATAACAAAAACAAAAAAAAAACCGTAATCAAAAAAGCAAACAAGCAAACAAAAGTGCCCTTGAGGAATACTCTATATGAGTACCTCAAAAACAAATAAATGTGAAGTGAGTTATAACGGCAGAAATGCCTATTTTACTGTGAGTTCTGATGCTCATAATGATAACAATAAAAATAAAAAACCTGATGATAGACTTTTTCTAACAACAAATCCACTTTTTCGACAGCGATCAACTTCGCTTTGTCCAATGCCTACTAGTGATTCTTTAACATTACAGTTGCCTAGTACTTCTTCAGTTAAGCCATTGAAGTCATTCGCTTCGGGCTGTTCATCACCTAACTAAGTTATCACTACAGATAACAGTAGCTCAAAACCAAAGGTACAAGTCGTAATGGACAGATATATAACCCTGGTAAAGCGTGGGCGAAGCCCGAATTCTTCTAAGATTTCATCTGTTCCAAAGATGTCTAGGGATAACAGCGCATCATCCACGAATCGCAAAAATCGTTTTTCATTATTGCAAGACGATAACGACAAGGCCGCTTCATCATCTCAAAAGTCTTTTAAGCCACCACCTATATATGTGAGGGAAAAAATTCTAACGCGCTTCTAACAAAACTACTGTCGACAATTGGTGAAAATACTTTTCACGTACTTCCAAAAAAACGAGGTAATATTGATGAAATTAAAATCCAAATATATGATGAAAACAATTTCCGAAAAATTTTAAATGATTTTGAAAAAAATAAAACTAACTTTTACACATACCAACTTAAGAGTGCTAAAGGCCTACAGATAGTACTAAAGGGCATAGATTCATATGTTGAGCCCGAATAAGTAAAATGTGCACTTCTAGACCAAGGATTTAAGGTAAAAAATGTTACTAATATAATTAACAGAGAAAAGGTCGCCCAACACCTATTTCGCATTGAACTGGAGCCGAATGACATACAATTGAAAAAAAATTAAACCCATCCAATTTATAGCGTAAAGTTTCTGTTACACCGAAAAATCACAGTTGAAGAGCCACGTAAGCGTTCAGGTCCTGTACAGTGCCATAATTGCCAAGAATACTTACTGCAATTTACCTACAGTTTGTGTTATCTCCGGTGAATTGCATGGTACTTGCTAACTGCACTAAGCCAAAAGATAAAGCAGAAAAAAAATTTAGTAATTGTGGAGGTAAAAATTTAGTAATTGTGGAGGTAATCGCACCGCTAACTATAGAGGATGCCTTGTATATTCTCTTGTTAAACAGACTATGAGTCAAAAACCTAAATTAGCTCCAGCCCAACCATTAAACGCGTACTCCGCCTCTTTTGCTCAAGTGAGTCAACCAGTTACTGTATCGTATGCCAATGCTGCTAAGGCTAGTTCTAGTCCCTCACAAAATGTTTCACCGCAAAATAATTCAGCGAATGCAAACTCAGGCCTTAACTTTACTCGCCTTGAAGCTACTATTGAGAATCTGGTGCTAACTATAAACAACTTTACAACAAATATGACTAGCATGATGCAAGAAATGCTGCGAATGCAGAATACACTGCTTCAAGCATTAGTTAACAAACCATGAACATGTTAAAAATATGTTTCTGGAACGCAAACGGCATTCGCCAGCATAAAAATGAACTTGAGCACTTCCTCATGGAAAAAATATTGATATAATGTTGGTCTCTGAGACTCATTTGACTTCAAGGAGCTTATTTAAAATAAATGGTTACACTCTATATGATTCAAAGGACCCGAGGGGGAGAGCATGCGGTGGGTCAGCAATTATAATTGAGTCAAGACTCAAACACTATCTCCTTGATAACATTTGTGAAGAACATCTACAAGCAACAAATATTTGTGCCGAAAATTTTGTTACAAATTTCGTGATATCATCAATTTACAGATTCGCAATTACTGAGGATCAATTCGAGGAATTCTACAAATCTCTTGGCCCTTTTTTGTAGCAGCTGGGGACTACAATGCAAAACATACGTTCTGGGGTTCGCGTCTTATTACACCTAGAGGTCGGGCATTGTTCAACACAGTTTCAAAAATGGGCTTGGACGTCATTTCAAGTGGGGAGCCCACTTACTGGCCTACGGACATACAAAAAATTCCGGATGTTATAGATTTTGGAGTCATAAAAAATATCGGTAGGGAATTAATTCATGTTGAAGCTTCTGTAGATCTCTCCTCCGATCACTCTCCCACGATTGTTACAATTTGTAGCCCACTAAGAAGTGACTTCCCTGTCCCATATGTAAAGATGATCAACCGTGTTAATTGGCTGGGGTTCAAAAAATACCTCAGTAGCCATTGTACGGAAAATATTAACCTAAGAACACCAGGTGATATTGAATCTAACATTGAAGATCTTAACGAAAATATTAAACAGGCTGCTGAACATGCCACTACTTCCCATCCGCAGACTGGGTTTAATAGAATTTATTCTACAGACATTGAACGTCTTTTACGCGAAAAAAGGACAGCTAGAAGGGAATGGCAACAGCACAGATCACCCCAAAATAAAATTAGATTTAAAGAGTACACTAGACGACTCCAAGAGCTGCTTGCATATGAAAAAACTGTATGTCTTAAAAATTATCTGGAAAATCTCGATGCCACACCTACATCTACTCCTTATGGCGAGCTGCTCGAAAGCTTAAAACACCCGTTGAATATAGACCACCTCTGCGCACTTCTACCGGAGGTTGGGCCAGAAGCGATACTGAAAAAGGTAACATATTTGTTGAGCATTTAAAATCCGTATTTATGCCAAACACATGTACTGGTGTTGTTGATTTACCGAGTGTAGTTACTCTACCCCCTCCACACCTAAAATTTAAGACGCGTGATGTTCAGAAACTAATTGTTGAACTCAACCCGAAGAAAGCTCCAGTTATTGTTGGAATAAGTAACAATATGCTGATAAATTTGCCCCATATTGCAATTAGAATCCTGTTATTTATTTTTAACGCTATTTTACGACTGGAGTATTAACCACAAAGCTGGAAGTTTGCGAAGGTCAAAATGATTCCAAAGCCGGGCAAAGACCTTACCAAGGCTGAGTCATACAGGCCAATAAGTCTACTATCAACAATGTCAAAATTTTTCGAAAAACTGCTCATGAAAAAATTGTCCCCTATTCTAAGAGGTAGTGGATGCATCCCAGACCATAAATTTGGTTTTAGAAGTCAGCATAGCATCATTGAACAAACTCATAGATTGGTGCAATTTATAAGAAGAACTTTTGAAGAAAAAATTTATTGTTCTGCCCTGTTTATTGACGTTTCTCAGGCATTTGATCCAGTGTGGCATGAAGGCCTTATTTTGAAATTAAAATCATATTTACCAATAAATTTTCTGAATCTATTAGAAAGCTACATAACTACCCGAAAGTTTACGGTTGTGGAAGGATAATTCATGAGTCTGCCCGAATATCTATCATCTGGTGTTCCACAGGGGAGCATACTGGGGCCAGTTTTGTATTTGATTTATACTTGTGATATGCCTTTGAGCAGCAATATTCATACATCTACGTTTGCCGATGATACAGCCTGCCTTAGTATGCACAAAAACCCGCGCGATGCTTCCCGATATCTTCAAGAACATATTACACAGTTGGAAATCTGGTTGAACTTATGGAGAATTAAGGTAAATGAACAAAAGTGTGTCCATATAACGTTTACTCTAAGAAAAGATACTTGTTCCCCAATTCGAATCAATAATCAAAATATTCCTCAACATTCCCAAGTGAAATACCTTGGTAAAAACCTTGATCGAAGGTTTACATAGAAACATCATATTGACTTTAAGCTAAGTCAGATGAAACTTAAGTTATCTCAAATACATTGGTTGATTGGCAGAAATTCAAACCTTAGTATGGGCTGCAAACTATTAATATACAAGTCGCTTTTGAAGCCAATACGGTATCCAGTTATGGGGCACTGCTTCAGCTTCCAATGTAGAGAGAATTCAACGAAGACAAAACAAAATTTTACGGTTAATAACATCGGCTACATGGTACATTAAGAATTCAAATTTGCATCGTGACTTAAAAATGCCACTAGTGAATGAAGAAATTGCAAGATACGCAGGAAAATACTCGAGTCACATCCTAATCCGCTTGCTCGTAATATATTGAACTTTACTGGACACATCCGCCTAAAAAAGAGGGACACAAGGGCTATTTTACTCAACAGCCTAGATGGGAATGCTTGAAAATACATTTAATTTTCCTTTTTGATTATCACTACTTTGTATTATTTAAACTATCACTAAGTTTTGGGCGACACTGGTCGGACTAAATAATTATATTTTAGCTTTAAGATTTGATCACTTATTGTTAGTTCATATTTGAAGATACAATAAATAAATATATGTATTAAAAAAAATATAAAATAAGACTGTAAGTTAATATAAAAGTGGAAAAAATATATTTCATGATATGTAAAAAATTTAGAGCGTCAGAAAATCTGTATAAAAGAAAAAATGCTGCAAAAAGAAGGGCATAGAATTATAATTGGTTTTGTTAAACATATAATTTTTTTTATACGCATAAAGTTTATGGATAGTAAATTTTAAAGAAATGTGATACTGTTAAAAAAAGGAAAAAACATTAACCGTTGCAAATTTTAATATTCGTTTTTATGAAGTTTTTTTGTTTTAAAAGAAAGAAAAAGAGAAGAAAAACATTAAAGTCAGAATACTTTACATAATTTTTTTATCGTATTATTTAACGTAAAGCAAAATTAGTTGATTTTGTGAGAGATTTATGTTTTTTAAATTTTTAGTTTTGTTTCTGTTAATTAAAAATTGACTTCGGTAAGTTACTAACTAGAAAATAATTAAAACACAAGCCAATCTATTGAAACTTTACATGCACATTTCACTTATGCTAGCCTTTAATTTTGCAATTTCAAAAGTACTACGTCTAAGCAGACTTTGGAAAAATAGGCGGGGTCACTTCCAATATAATGTACACTATATTTTACATATTGTTACTCTGATGATTCTTAAAAAATTAAGTACATCAGTCGGTCCTTGTAATGACACAATAGTGCACATATCACACTGTAACCTATTATTGTATTTAGGTCTGCCCTTTTAAACTGACGCAGTCATTATGAATAGAACTATAACATACTAGAAATTTAAAGTAATAAGCTTTATTAAGAAAACGTTTCAAAAAATAGTCAGATCCTGACAATATCCTGGCAATATTTTTAGCTTTCTAAAAAAAAGAGAATAATGCATACTTGTTTATTTCTTTATATCGGGAAAAATATTGTCAAGTTAGCATATTATCTGCAAATTATGTGACACTCTTACGGTTACAAATTTATATAATGCATAGCATATTGCAGTGATAGGTATTGTGTCAAAAATTAACTTGGTCAAAACTTTTATCTCACTACTTTTAATGGCCGAAATTTTGGAAAGGAGCTTAGCCCTTTTTCACATTTATGTTTTTGTAAGGATCTGACTACTTTTTGAAAGGTTTTTTTAATAAAGCTTATTAAACTTTAAATTTCTAGTCTGTTATATTTCTTTTCATAATGACTGCGTCAGTATACAAGGACAGACCTACATACAATAATGGGTTAGAGTGTGACTTGTGCACCATTGTGTCATTACAAGGACCGACTGATATAATTAATTATTCAAGAATCATCAGAGTAATAATCTAGGCGCACGGCAGTGTGTGTCACTTAAGGGCCTTGTATTTGTATTTTAAATTCTGAGCCTTATGGGCGCAGCCCCACCCACGTTGGTAAACTTTTTGAGTTTTTAGATTTTTCTAGTAATTTTCTAATCTATAACTACTCGTTTATCAAATTTCAGCTCACTAGCGCAAATTTAAATTTTTTATTTTTATGGGCGTGTTTCCGCCTTCTTTTTAATCTGAAATTTTCTTTGGCTAATTTTTATCTTTCCTGTTTAATTTCGTTGGAAACGGATAATAGTAGTTACAAAAATAGTACATTTAAATGTGCTGACCGGAAGAACATGAAATAGGAGGTTTAAATTGTGTAGGCGAGTTAACGCCCATTTTTTTTTATTTTTATTTATAGCCTTGTATTATTGTAACATGTGTGCAAAATTTCAATAAAATGAGTTGAGTTAAAAGCTTTAGATATGTGTTTTTAATAATAATACCACTCAGCCACAGGGGCACACAGATCTACTTGTGTATAAAATTTTAGATCTGTAGCTATAGCGGAAGTGCTTCATAATAAGTGATTCAGTGAGTATGTCTTAAAATATGCACTTTTTGTACCTCCATATCTCCGGAATCTTTCATTGCAAAACTTTCTTACTTCGAATACGAATTAACATGACTTCATTCTATGGTTTTAATTTTATAATTTTACATTTGCGGTGAACAAAATTATGAGGGGAGTAGAAACATCTCGAATGACTTCCTGTAAATATACACACTGCGTGCATTGGTCGGAACTTGGCCTGGCGTGCTCCCGTGTGCCTAGATCAGATTTATCAAGGTACATATTATCGGTATCATCTTCAGAGTCACTATCGGATAATTCTGAGAAGTGATCGTCATCAGGGAAGCGATAAAGTAAATCTACTTGTTCGAATTCCTCCCCCATTTCATCCTACAACAGTAAGAATATTATTAGTTTTAAATTATTTTCGCGAATAACATAGTAAGGTTGAGTATTTATTATAATTCACAATTAATAATTTCAGAAAATAAACCTGGATTCGAAAAAACGCGAGCAATATTGATATCAAACTCATGGAAAAAGCGCGCTAGGTAGAAAACAGTAAAAACCAACTACACAAAACAAGAGGTAGGGACGACCTACGTGCGTTTTTAACGTTGACGATCACGTTCCTGACATCATGAGATGTGTCGCTTTCAAATGAGACCAATACCAACACGCTCAGTAATGGTACACCAAAGATACGCGTATTTAAATCTTTAAAATGGCTATCCTGAACAAAATCGGTTTTTACCCTTACTTAGCATTTACACATGTAAGTGCAAGTTCGAAAAACTCAATACTCTCACATTTTTTGTACTTACTGCTCAGCTTACAATACAATTTCGTTGTAAGTAAATTTTGTAAGTAAAATGACAAATGAAGAAACAGTGTTACCGAGATTGAGTTTTGTATAAACTTTTAGTACTTCGTATAATAAAAATAATATTTATTGCTCATTTACTGCGTATTTATAAGAAAATAATATATAAAAAATAACAAAACTATGAAACAACGCATATTAATTATGAATTTCATATATATTCATATGAATTTCATGCATTTTTAGAAAAAAAAAGTTGTTATATTTTAGTTGTTAATATTGTTTTCAGTAATTTTATGATTTTGACTACACGGCAATATTTGATTCATATATTTTTGAAATAAACATATTTTTTCATTAAAAAACAAATTTATTTTCATAAGACCTGTACTCTTCGAGAACGTTTTTGTATTGAACTTACAACTGACTGTGTAAACTCTCAAGTAACTTGCAAGGCTTTCGGTTTTTTCTTCGAAATTTTCGTTTATAATACGTATACACTAGTTGCAATGAATTACTTATGTACATGTGTAATTGCGGGGTAAGACGTGTACGCTTTGAGAACGTTTTTAAATTGAACTTACAACTGACTGTGTAAACATTAAATCAACTTACAACTCTTTCGGCCATTTCTTCGAAATATTCGACTATAATACGTATGCACAACTTACAATCAATAACTTACATTTGTAATTACAGGGTTAGGTCCCTTTCTATTTTGCACGTAATTTATTAACATGTTGAGCTAAAGGCCTTTGTTGCTAAAGCTCTTTTTTTATTAGGTTATAATTTAAATTTTAATTTAATATAACAAAAAGAAATAAATAAATCTAGTGACAAAAATAATCTTTTTTTTTCACTTTTTTTTTTAATCATACAAAATGATTTTTTAATGTAGCCATACACCACATTTCTCCAATACATTCCAAATCCAAGTTCTTCAATTTTAATCTGTATACAACAGCTTTTTAAGAATAGTGCTTTTCCAAGCACAATTGAACTTCTATCGCTACCAGATAGCGATCTGCAGTGCATCTCCAAGCACAATTTAACTTCTATCGCAAACAAATAGCAATCTGCAGTGCTTCTCCAAGCACAATTTAACTTCTATCGCTTTCAAATAGCGATCTGCAGTGCTTCTCTAAGCACAATTTAACTTCAATCGCAAACAAATAGCGATCTGCAGTGCATCTCCAAGCACAATTTAACTTCTATCGCAAACAAATAGCGATCTGCAGTGCTTCTCCAAGCACAATTTAACTTCTATCGCTATCAAATAGCGATCTGCAGTGCTTCTCCAAGCACAATTTAACTTCAATCGCAAACAAATAGCGATCTGCAGTGTTTCTCCAAGCACAATTTACCTTCTATCGTTTTTCAACTTAACCGTCCTAAACATAATCTCCAATATCACCTATCAATTCCCTATTTTATTCTAACATTTATTTACTTCTATTTACGACAAGATATTTTAACAACACTAAATGTTACTATTGTAAGTGGCAAACGATACAGGGAGAAAAATAACCATTATCAGCTTCCTAGTTACAAAGTTCATTCGCTACAAATTGAAAATATTATTATACATCATTATAATCACACAATGTTGGCATTTTCCTAAGTCTATCACGGGCAAATTTATACGTTCGATTTGAGTCAAGAGCAATCAACTCATATCTGTCATTTTCAAGGACTCTATTTACTTTGAATGGGCCTCTAAACTTAGGGTCCAATTTAGTCTGATTCCGCTCTTCGTTTTGCATTAGTACAAGATCACCTTCTTGAAAATACGTTACTCTGGCTTTATCCCTATCAAATCGAGCTTTCTCATAAACTGCACTATGCTCCATATTATAAACTGCTTACGTTCATCTTCTATATTTAGTATTGGCTCATCATCGTTCACAAGCATCATTGTCAAAGGTCTAGCTACTTTACCGATAAACAATTCAAGCGGAGTTTTCCTGGTGACACGATTAATAGTACAATTTAACGCCAACTGAATGGATGGTAAAGCTTGTTGCCATGATTTTTCTCGGTCACTTTCAGCTGCAGTGAGTAAATCTTTGAGTGTACCCATCACACGTTCAACCTGACCGTTTGCTCTTGAGCTCCCCGTCGCAATTAAGTGTAAATCAACATTATGCAACTTAACAAATTCACGGAACTCCGAACTTGCAAAACAGCGACCTTGATCAGCTATTATTCTCGATGGTGCTCCGAAGAGTGATATGCCAAACAAGACAGCTTCAATGCTACTTTTGTTATCTATACGCTTGGTATGATACAACACTGTATATTTTGTGAATGCGTCTATTAATACAAAAATATACTCTTTCTCATCGTTCTTACCACTTAACTTACCAGTTGCATCAATATGCAAAGTATGCCATGGAACTGCAATTTTCGGTATTGAATGAAGCTCAGCTTGAATCTTGCCACTATGTCTTTTAGCAATCTTACATGTAACACAATTCTCAACAAACTTTCTTACGTGTTTGGACATAAACTCAAACCAACAACAATCATAAAGTTTTTCCAAAGTTTTCTCATACCCTAAATGCATCAATGACTCATGCGTACAATTGATTACCGACCAACTAAGAGACTTTGGTATGATAGGCAGACAACGCAATCTACCATTTCGCAGTATTTTCCTATACAACACACCCGAGCTAAGCTCATAAGTTTTAAGCAAATTGTTATCTAACAGTTGTTTGTTAAATTTATCAACTAGTGTAGAGATAACCGAATCTTTTTGCTGTTCAGCAATCAGCCATGTACCAGAGAGTTCCATAATATTAATTTCCTTTCTTGTTTGAGCTACATTTTCTACCAACTTATCAGGTAATGGGTTTCTTGAAAAGAAGTCTGCATGAGCCAAGCGTTTCCCTTCTTTATAAACAACATCAAAATCATATGATTGAAGGAATGCCCACCATCTGTGAGCTCTTGGAGTTAGATCTAATTTATTACGAGCGGATCGTAAGGAGTTACAGTCAGTTACAACAGTAAACCGCCGAGCAAACAAGAAGTGGCTGAAATGTTTTATAGCATTCACTACTGCTAGAGTTTCCAACTCATAAGAGTGATATTTTGACTCTGCAACGCTTGTTCTTTTACTAAAGTACGCAATAACACACAACTTATCCGCCTGTCTTTGCATCAACACTGCATAGCCTAAGGAGCTAGCGTCTGTATGCAGCTCAATACTACAGTCAGGATCAAATATTTTAAGTACTGGCGAACTAGTTAGTATTGAAATAATCTTCTGCCTAATATCCTCATATTTTGTCTGCCACTCAAGTTTGTGCTGATTACGCGACGTTAATGCATATAAAGGAGCCATTTCATTCGAAAACTGTGGAATAAATTGTCGAAAATACGATGCCAACCCAATGAATTGTCGCAATTGTGTGACTGTTAGAGGTGGAGGTAAGGCCACAAGGGCCTCAATTTTTCCTGGATTTGGCCGTACTTCCCCCTGACTGACTTCGAACCCTAAATATTGTATCTTCTCTTTAAGGAATGAACATTTCTTAAAGTTGAATGTAAAACCAGCTTTCGTCAAGGTCCTTAATACAGTTTTTATCCTATTCAACGTCTCATCAATATCAGCAGGCCCCAATATTAAGATATCATCCATGTAAACTACAGCATAAGAGTATGCAAGCTCTCCTAGAGCTTCTATAACTGCGCTCTGAAAAACAGACGGTGCATTGCGCAATCCAAACGGCATCGTGAGATACTCATATTGTCCCTCAGGTGTAACAAATGCTGTTTTTCCTATTGAGTCAAGATGAACTGGTATCTGATGATACCCACTGGCCATATCCAGCGATGTGAAGTAAAAGCAACCGTGAAGTCTATTAATTTGGTCTGCTATCAAAGGAAGAGGAAATCTTTCTGGTATAGTATTATTATTTAATTCCCGGTAATTGACACACATTCGATCACTACCATCCTTTTTCTTTACTAACAATATCTTATAACACCAACCTTCAAAAGTTCACTGATTTTTCCACGAACAATTTGTTTCTCCGGTTCACTTAATCTATACGGGCGCCTACACACTGTTTTGTGCGGATCCTTCAAACGTATTTGCATAGGAGCAACTTTTGCAAAACTACTAGGCGTACCATAAATAAAATTGCTTTAAAATGCACTTAACATTGTTATTAATTGCTCTCGATGTTCCATTGACACGTCCGTATCAACATTTTGAAAATTTACAACTCCTTTTTCGACATCACATACATTAATACACACAATTCTCATAAATTTTAAGGAATTCGCAGATAACTGAACGGATATGCCCTGACTCAAAATCTCACGTCCCAACATTACATCGTATTTCAAATATTTGTCGGGCAAAACATGGAAAAGAATTTCAATTGTCATTTCATCAATAATTATGTTAGTCAAAATTTGTGCAGTACTACTAACACTTGATTGCCCAATGCCTGTCATAAATACAGAATTATTGAATCTCTTACCACTAAACTTATTTGCTATAGTCTCCTTGATTAAAAAACATTCTGCACCAGAGTCAAAGATTACACCATACCTTGCACCATCTTGTTCAATTGTTGTCGTTGGTGTGGCTATACAGCAAACGTCCACTCTCTTCTCATTTGTTTTGTTTGAATTTGAGTATGTAGTTCACTAGTGCTGCGCGTACTTGATCAACACGGTGATTTAATTAATTTCCGAGGAGAGGAAATTACAATACGAATACATTTAAGGCCAACTAAATAATGCTAATATACAACACAAATACATTGAAAAATATTTTTTTTTTTAATACATTTATTTATTTATTGTATCTTCAATTATGAACTAACAATAAGTATTCAAATCTTAAATCTAAAATATAAGTATTAGTCCCGACCACTGTCGGACATAAACTTAGTGATAGTTATAAATAATACATAAGTAGTGATAATCAAAAAAAAGAGAAAAAAAATATTTTCAAGCAATCCCATCTGGAGTGTTGAGTAAAAGAGCCCTTGTGTCCTTCTTTTTCAAGCGAATGTGGCCAGTAAAATTCAAGATGTTACGAGCAAGCGGATTAGGATGTGACTCGAGTTTTGTTCAATATGTGCCTGCGTATTTTGCAATTTCTTCAATCGCTAGTGGCATATTCAAATCACGATGTATATTTGAGTTTTTGATGTACCATGGAGCCGATGTTATCAAACGTGAAATTTTGTTTTGCCTTCGTTGGATTCTCTCGACGTTAGAAGCTGAAGCAGTGCCCCATAACTGAATTCCGTAGCACCATATTGGCTTCAAGAGCGACTTGTATAATAAAAGTTTGCAGTCAAGGCTGAGTGTTGAGTTTCTACCAATCAGTCAATATATCTGAGTTAGTTTAAGTTTCATTTGTACTAGCTTTGAGTCAATATGGTGTTTCCATGTAAGTCGTCGATCGAGGTGTATACCAAGGTATTTTACATGTGAATGCTGAGGAACAACTTGATTGTTGATTCGAATTGGGGAACAAGTATCTCTTCGCAGGGTAAATGTTACCTGAACACACTTTTGCTCGTTTACCTTAATTCTCCATAATTTTAACCATAGTTCCAGTTGTGTTATATGTTCTTGTAGATATCGGGAAGCCTCATGAGGATTTTCGTGCATACTTAGGCAGGCTGTATCATCGGCAAACGTAGATGTATGAATATTGCTGCTCAAAGGCATATCACAAGTATAAATCAAATACAAAACTGGCCCCAGTATGCTCCCCTGTGGAACACCAGATGATAGATATTCGGGCAGACTCATGAATTATCCTTCCACAACCGTAAACTTTCGGGTAGTTATGTAGCTTTCTAATAGATTCAGAAAATTTATTGGTAAATATGATTTTAATTTCAAAATAAGGCCTTCATGCCACACTGGATCAAATGCCTGAGAAACGTCAATAAACAGGGCAGAACAATAAATTTTTTCTTCAAAAGTTCTTCTTATAAATTGCACCAATCTATGAGTTTGTTCAATGATGCTATGCTGACTTCTAAAACCAAATTTATGGTCTGGGATGCATCCACTACCTCTTAGAATAGGGGACAATTTTTTCATGAGCAGTTTTTCGAAAAATTTTGACATTGTTGATAGTAGACTTATTGGCCTGTATGACTCAGCCTTGGTAAGGTCTTTGCCCGGCTTTGGAATCATTTTGACCTTCGCAAACTTCCAGCTTTGGGGTTAATACTCCAGTCGTAAAATAGCGTTAAAAATAAATAACAGGATTCTAATTGCAATATGGGGCAAGTTTTTCAGCATATTGTTACTTATTCCATCAATACCTGGAGCTTTCTTCGGGTTGAGTTCAACAATTAGTTTCTGAACACCACGCGTCTTAAATTTTATGGGTCGAGGGGGTAGCGCAACCACACTCGGTAAATCAACAACACCAGTACATGTATTTGGGGTAAATACGGATTTTAAATGCTCAACAAATATGTTACCTTTTTCAGTATCGCTTCTGGCCCAACCTCCGGTAGAAGTGCGCAGAGGTGGTCTATATTCAACGGGTGTTTTAAGCTTTCTAGCAGCTCGCCACAAGGAGTAATTAGATGCAGGTGTGGCATCAAGAATTTCCAGATAATTTTTAAGACATACAGTTTTTTCATATGCCAGCAGCTCTTGGAGTCGTCTAGTGCACTCTTTAAATCTAATTTTATTTTGGGGTGATCTGTGCTGTTGCCATTCCCTTCTAGCTGTCCTTTTTTCACGTAAATGACGTTCAATGTCTGTAGAATAAATTCTATTAAACCCAGTCTGCGGATGGGAAGTAGTGGCATGTTCAGCAGCCTGTTTAATATTTTCGTTAAGATCTTCAATGTTAGATTCAATATCACCTGGTGTTCTTAGGTTAATATTTTCCGTACAATGGCTACTGAGGTATTTTTTGAACCCCAGCCAATTAACACGGTTGATCATCTTTACATATGGGACAGGGAAGTCACTTCTTAGTGGGCTACAAATTGTAACAATCGTGGGAGAGTGATCGGAGGAGAGATCTACAGAAGCTTCAACATGAATTAATTCCCTACCGATATTTTTCATTACTCCAAAATCTATAACATCCGGAATTTTTTGTATGTCCGTAGGCCAGTAAGTGGGCTCCCCACTTGAAATGACGTCCAAGCCCATTTTTGAAATTGTGTTGAACAATGCCCGACCTCTAGGTGTAATAAGACGCGAACCCCAGAACGTATGTTTTGCATTGTAGTCCCCAGCTGCTACAAAACAAGGTCCAAGAGATTTGTAGAACTTCTCGTATTGGTCCTCAGTGATTGAAAATCTGGGAGGGGAGTAAATTGAAGATATCACGAAATTTGTACAAAAATTTTCAATGCAGATATTTGTTGCTTGTAGATGTTCTTCACAAATGTTGTCAAGAATATAGTGCTTGAGTCTTGACTTTATTAGAATTGCTGATCCACCGCATGCTCTCCCTCTAGGGTCCTTTGTATCATATAAAGTGTAGCCATTCATTTTAAAGAGGCTTCTAGAAGTCAAATGAGTCTCAGAGACAAACATTTTATCAATATTTTTTTCCGCAAGGAAGTGCTCAAGTTCATTTTTATGTTGGCGAATGCCGTTTGCGTTCCAGAAACATATTTTTAACGTGTTCATGGCTTGTTAATTAATGCTTGAAGCAGAGTATTCTGCATTCTCAGCATTTCTTGCATCATGCTAGTCATATTTGTTGTAAAATTATTTATAGTCAGCACTAGATTCTCAATAGTAGCTTCAAGGCGAGTAAAGTTAAGGCCTGAGTTTGCATTCGCTGAATTATTTTGCGGTGAAACATTTTGTGAGGGACTAGAACTAGCCTTAGCAGCATTGGCATACGATACAGTAACTGGTTGACTCACTTGAGCAAAAGAGGCGGAGTACGCGTTTAATGGTTGGGCTGGAGCTAATTTAGGTTTTTGACTCATAGTCTGTTTAACAAGAGAATATACAAGGCATCCTCTATAGTTAGCGGTGCGATTACCTCCACAATTACTAAATTTTTACCTCCACAATTACTAAATTTTTTTTCTGCTTTATCTTTTGGCTTAGTGCAGTTAGCAAGTACCATGCAATTCACCGGAGATAACACAAACTGTAGGTAAATTGCAATAAGTATTCTTGGCAATTATGGCACTGTACAGGACCTGAACGCTTACGTGGCTCTTCAACTGTGATTTTTCGGTGTAACAGAAACTTTACGCTATAAATTGGATGGGTTTAATTTTTTTTCAATTGTATGTCATTCGGCTCCAGTTCAATGCGAAATAGGTGTTGGGCGACCTTTTCTCTGTTAATTATATTAGTAACATTTTTTACCTTAAATCCTTGGTCTAGAAGTGCACATTTTACTTATTCGGGCTCAACATATGAATCTATGCCCTTTAGTACTATCTGTAGGCCTTTAGCACTCTTAAGTTGGTATGTGTAAAAGTTAGTTTTATTTTTTTCAAAATCATTTAAAATTTTTCGGAAATTGTTTTCATCATATATTTGGATTTTAATTTCATCAATATTACCTCGTTTTTTTGGAAGTACGTGAAAAGTATTTTCACCAATTGTCGACAGTAGTTTTGTTAGAAGCGCGTTAGAATTTTTTCCCTCACATATATAGGTGGTGGCTTAAAAGACTTTTGAGATGATGAAGCGGCCTTGTCGTTATCGTCTTGCAATAATGAAAAACGATTTTTGCGATTCGTGGATGATGCGCTGTTATCCCTAGACATCTTTGGAACAGATGAAATCTTAGAAGAATTCGGGCTTCGCCCACGCTTTACCAGGGTTATATATCTGTCCATTACGACTTGTACCTTTGGTTTTGAGCTACTGTTATCTGTAGTGATAACTTAGTTAGGTGATGAACAGCCCGAAGCGAATGACTTCAATGGCTTAACTGAAGAAGTACTAGGCAACTGTAATGTTAAAGAATCACTAGTAGGCATTGGACAAAGCGAAGTTGATCGCTGTCGAAAAAGTGGATTTGTTGTTAGAAAAAGTCTATCATCAGGTTTTTTATTTTTATTGTTATCATTATGAGCATCAGAACTCACAGTAAAATAGGCATTTCTGCCGTTATAACTCACTTCACATTTATTTGTTTTTGAGGTACTCATATAGAGTATTCCTCAAGGGCACTTTTGTTTGCTTGTTTGCTTTTTTGATTACGGTTTTTTTTTTGTTTTTGTTATTTATGACTATGTAAAAAAAATATTAGCGAAGCAATTAAAGCTTATTTATCAAAGTTAATAATATGTATTACGAATATTTTTTTTATGATATTTTTTTGTTTAGTATGTATGTAAGAAAAAAACTCCTCAATGAAGTTAGTTTACTATGAAGGTACAACGAGAACTTTTATATTTTAATATTTTTTTTTCTGTAAATTGTGTACTGAATAAATTATCAAATTCGATTTGGCTTTGTTTCTTACTTTCGCACTTTAGTTATGTATATTGTTCAAAAACTTACTCAAACTGAAGATCATCGATTTACTTGTATTGATTTAAGGTGTCCAAATATACAATGTTAATGTTAAGAGATGATAACTTGATGATGTTCTCAATTTAATATAGAGCAATTTATTAACCATATGTTTTTGCATGTACATATGTATGCATATACATATGTACAATTAAGTTGTATATTACAGGCTTATGAAAGTTTGGTAGGAAAAAGCTAATGAAAAATACATAAGTAATAAACTAAAAAAAAGCTAAAACGAAACACATGAAAGAAACAGCTAAGATTTATGGTAGTCATCACGGCCACTTTTCAAAACAGGAAATTTTGACTTTAAATAAGTGCAATGTGTATGAAAACTTTTAATAAAATTGATTTTAATTTTGAGTTTAAAGTGCTTGTTTCCGCCGCCTAATTAAAACTTAAATTTTCTTAGTGATCTCTGATCTAGCTTTATTTGATTATTAAATTTCAGCTCTCTAGTGCGAATTTAAGTTTTATCGGCGTGACCCGCATACCGGATTAAACTTTTTGATTTTAAGATCTTCCCATTGGTTTACTTATATACACTTACTTGTGTATAAAATTTCAGCTATCTAGCATAAAATATACCTTTGAATTTTATGAGAATTACCCCGTCCGCTATTTTAAACTCAAGACTTTGTTGTGAGAAACGTTTATAATTCATGCAAATTTTCTTCTAAAATATGCTAGACCGAATTAGATTAAACACAATGCTAACATTTTATGGGTGTGATCATGCCCATATTTTAAGGTTGTAGTTTAAAGTTTTGCATACGTGCAACGTGTATGCAAGGTTTTACTTAAATGGCTTGAGTAAAAAATTGTATATTAACTCCTTAATTTCGAACAATAATAGCGTGGCCACGCCTATTATTGTAAATTTTTTTGGGTTTTCAGATTTTTCTAGTTGGTTTCTTTCGTAGACCAACTTGAGTATCAATTTTGAGCTCATCAGCGCAACTTTTAATTTTTTATCTTTTAAGGGCGCAGCCCCGCCCTTCTTACTTAAATGATTAAGTTTTCAGGTTTTTCTAGTTGGTTTCTCACCTAGACCTACTTTTATATTAAATTTCAGCTCCTTAGTGCAACTTTTAATTTTGATGGGCGTAGCCCCGCCCCTTTCACTAAGATTTTCGCGTTTTTAGGTTTTTTACTTGGTTTCTCACCTAGACCTACTTTAACATCCAATTTCAGCTCCTTAGCACAATTTTTAATTTTTAGTTTTTATGGGCGTAACCCAACGCACTTTGCACACTAAAAATTTTTTCGGTCAGTCCTTATTATTTGTGTCAAGTTTCGTTGCAAACGGATAATAATTCCTACATAAATAGTATACCTTAATATGCTGAGCCGTAAAACATGAAATATGATGTTTAAATTGTATGGTCGTGTCAATGCCCACTTTTTTAAGGAAAAATATATAGCCTTGCATTGTCGCAGTATATATGTCAAATTTCAATAAAATCACTTCGGTTAAGTGCCTTAGATTTGTCTTTTTAATTCTGACCTATATGGTCATAGCCCCGCCCTCCTGGTTAAAATTTCTGAGTTTCCAGATTCTTTTAGTTAATTGCTCACCAACACCTAATTACGTATCGAGTTTCAGGTCACTAGCACAAGTTTTAATTTTTATGAACGTAGCCCCGCCCCCATGGCTTAAATGGGCATGGATTTTAAGACTTTTATAGCTCATTGCTCACTTAGATCTATTCGTGTGCCAAATTCCAGCTCTCTAGCTATAGCGGAAATGCTTCATCAATTTGATGAGTGTGTCAGTGGTCAGTGGTCAGTCAGTATGTCTAAAAAAATGCACCTTTTGCACATCCATATCTCAGGAAGCTTTCATTGAAAAACTTGCAAACTTTGCATATGATGTTACATGAATTAATTTTAATTATGCGGTGAACAAAGTTATGAGGGGGTAAACACAGCTCGAATGGATTCGTGCAAATATACAGACTGCGTGCATTGGCCGGAACTTGGCCTGGCGCATTGCCGGTCGCCTAGATATTTATAATATTTTTAATGGTAAGTCGAGGCAAAATTTCACGTAATAAAACCAGCTCATACAGTCTAATAGATAATTTGATAAACATATTTTACTTTACGGTAAGTATCCTTCCCGTAAAGCGGGTATAGCGTAAGGCCGGGTTAACATCTGTGTGCCAAATGCCACACAAGCGTAAAAAAGCATAACCAACTAATTACTAATGAAAAACTGTTTGATTCAGACATTTATTTATTAAGTTAAACAGTTTAATAGATAATTAATAGAAAATTTTATAGAATCCAAAATGATTGCACACTATTTAAATCAATAAATCAATGTCTGAATCAAACAGTTTTTCATTAGTAATTAGTTGGGTACGTTTTTTTAAGCAAATGGCACACAAGAAATGCCAGATGTAAACTCAGCCTAAAGGTACGTTCACACTTGTCAAACATTTGCCCCAAAAAGCGTAACCACTAAATGCTAATGAAAAATCTTTCAATGCAGACAAAAGTTTTTCAAGTTAAAGAGTAGCCAATAATGTTGGATTCTACCACATTATCTATTAGTTGTTTTCGAAACTGTTTCATTTGAAAAACAAGTATGTGTATCACATTTTTTTTTATTACTGTTTGTTGCTTACGCTTTTTTGGGCAAATGTTTGACATGGGCATTTGAATACACTTGGAATAATTTTATGTTTACATATTAACCATTTTTTTTTTATTATTTTGAAATGTGGAAGGTATATTATGAGAAAAATTCTTTATTTTCACTAAACATATTTAATGAAGCTGAGTGCCTTGTATGCAATCAAAAATTAAAAAGAATAAGTGCATACAGTTATAAGCGTCATTATGAAAGTCGTCATTTAGAAATGTGTAGTTTGTCAGGGAGGACAAAGATAAGCTTATAACAAAATTAAAAAAGAATTTGGAATTGAAAAATAATAAAGCTTTGCGTGATTGTAAAATCAATACAAATACCGCAACATGCAGCCAACTAATGGCTACATACATTATTTAAAATTGAAATTTTTCGACAAAGCAAATGCTTTACATTACGTAAAACAATCAATCGTAATTGAACTTATTTTTTATTTCCACTTAATCTTTTTCATGATATAATATTTGATTTTTTTAATGTTTCATTTATACTTCAGTTCATGTTATTAATTAAACATAAAAAATGTTGCATACAAAAATATTATTCAATACATTTACCAGCAAATTTCTCCCAGTGCACTCACCACTACACACACATTTTGAATCTGTTTCTCTTTGTGGACAACGCTGATCTAAATTATTTGAATTCTGCTTTTTTTTATTAAACAGAGAGGAACACGTTGCCACATAGATATAATGGTAACTTTTATTTAGGAATTATTTTTGCAATGTGTAATTTGAGTTTAGAAATTGTAGTTTAACAAATATTTTGTTTTAATGTTGGTTGTTTTAATTGAACATGAGGATAATGAAATCTGGATTTATTATTTAATTCATTAGATAGTAAAAAAGCCTCACGGCTAGGGATGCAACATCGTTCTTAAATAGAAACGCCGTACATAGAAGCGATATATCGATGTTTTATTTTGTTATCATTAGATGATTTAAATGTCTTTCAGTGGATAATAAATTTACAAGCTTTTTGTTTTAAAGTAAGTATCTGTTGTAACTAATACATTCTCATATAATTGTTAGTACAACAGATAATGCATGAGCGTATGTTTCACACATATATTACACATTCGCACACACTTCGGGTGCAAATTTGTTTCTGGGTTACAACACGCACAAACACACAAACCGTGATACCTGCATTTTAAGTAAACAGCTTTGAAAGCTCTTATAGCTAATAAATCACTGAATGTTTAAGCATAGTTTATATTTATATATTTCATGAAATGAAAGTATGTGTTACATTTGTTGTATATTTCCGAAAATTAAACGAAATTATTTTTAATATGACCTCATGATGTTTATGTACATGCATTCAAAAAACACACACATGCACAAAACATATGGTATTTTTGTAAAACTTAAGCAACGCTTAAATGCACAATGTTGGCTATTTAAGATTCATTTAATTTTGTGGTGAAAAACAAAATTTTGTGTTTAAATCTTATTTAAAAATATAATACATATAATCATTGGCTGATTTATTTGCCCTTAATCTTGTTCGTGTTTCTTTGCAAGGATCTCGGCGACATCAATGCTTGCTGTTAGCTTGCTCTCGTCGGTGTGAAAGTACAAAAGGCTCTTTATAAGAGTTTGCGCATTGTGCATATGACTTAGACGTTGCTGAATAAGAGTTAATCCTCACAAAAACATAAATTTGAAAAAAGGCCAAGTTCCTTTCCAAAATTTCGGCCATTAAAAGTAGTGAGATAAAAATTTTGACCAAGTTCTTGTTTGACACAATACCTATCACTGTAAAATGCTATGCATTATATAAATTTGTAATCGTAAGAGTGTCATATAATTTCTAGATAATCTGCTAACTTGGCAATACTACTTTTGGAAAGGTTTTCTTAATAAAGCTTATTAAACTTTAAATTTCTGTTATAGTTCTATTCTTAATGACTGCGTCAGTCTACAAGGACAGACCTACATACAATAATGGATTAGAGTGTGATATGTGCACCATTGTGTCATTACAAGGACCGACTGATGTACTTAATTTTTTAAGAATCATAAGAGTAAAAATCTATGAACACAGCAGTGCGTGTCAGTTAAAGGCCTTAGATTTGTATTTTAAAATCTGAGCCTTATGGGCGGAGCCCCGCCCACGTAGGTAAACGTATTGAGTTTTCAGATTTTTCTAGTAATTTTCTAATCTATAACTACTCGTTTATCATATTTCAGCTCACTAGCGCAAATTAAAATTTTTTACTTCTATGGGCGTGTTTCCGCTTACTTTTTTCAATCCAAAATTTTCTTTGGCTAATTTTTATCTTTCCAGTTTAGTTTCGTTGGAAACGGATAATAGTAGTTGCATAAATAGCACATTTACATGTGTTGACCGGAAGTACATGAAATAGGAGGTTTAAATTGTGTAGGCGAGTTAACGCCCATTTTCTTAACAAAAATTTATAGTCTTGTATTATTGTAACATGTGTGCAAAATTTCAATAAAATGGGTTGAGTTCAACGCTTAAGATATGTGTTTTTAATTCTGAGCTTTATGGGCGTAGCCCAGGACCATTGGTAAAAATTTAGAGGTTTTTAGATTTGTCTAGTTTATTGCTCACCTAGATATACTTGTGTACCAAATTTTAGATCTCTAGCATAAAATTTAGTTTTTATGGAAGTAACCCCGCCCCCCCTGGTTAAAATTCTCAGGTTTTCAGATTTTTCTAGTTCATTGCTCAGCTAGGTATCAAATTTTAGCTCACTAGCACAAAGTTAAATTTTTATGGGTGTAACCCCGCCCCCCTGGTAGAATTTGCAGGTTTTCAGATTTTTCTAGTTCATTGTTCACCTAGATCAACTTTTGTACCAAATTTCAGATCCCTAGCTTTAGCGGAAGTGTTTCATCAATTTAATTAGTGTGTCAGTGGACACATGTATGTCTTAAAATATGCACATTTTGCACCTCCATATCTCCGGAACCTTTCATTGTAAAACTTCCAAGCTTCGCATATGAGGTTACATGAATTCATTCTAACTACGGTTTAAATTTCATAATTTTACGATTGCGGGGAACAAAGTTATGAGCTCGAACGGCTTCTTTTGTTTGCATAGGACATGACCTACGATTGGACTAGGACCATGTTGTAGTTATCCCATTTCTCCTAAAAATGATACTGTTGTATATGTACATATGTATGTAAATTGAGATTACTATCACTCTATTTAATATACTCTTTAATATTGTATATACATATGTAAGTAGCAGTAAGCATTAATGTAAATTCATTATTGTATAATAAAGCAGTTGGTTATAAATACTTCATGGTGTCAGAAGTGTGTGCCTAATAAACTCAAAATAAATTTTAAGGACAAGTGCAATTATAAAACTTCAAAACCAGTCAATAAATTTAAAGTTTGCCTAAAATAAAAAGAAAAGCAAGTGTATAACTGTAAAAAGATGGCAAATGATTCCGGAATAAATACATCAAATGTAACCGGAATAAATACATCAAATGTAGCTAGTGGTCTAAATCAACAATACATGTCAATAGCCACAACTATAGCACCATTAAATTTAAAGTCATCCAATCTTTCAGTAGAGTGGTCAAAATGGAAAACCCAGTTTACAATTTTTTTGCGAGCTTCGAATTTGGAAGAGTTAACTAATAAACGTCTTGTAGCTCTGCTTTTGCATCACCTTGGTAATGAAGTGATGGACATTTATAATTCGTTTAATGTCGATCTTGACACGGTTGATTATAAGATTCTAGTTGAAAAATTCGATAAATACTTTATACCAAAAGCTAATAAGGCAATAGAACGTCATAAGTTCTTCACAAGAAAACAAGAAACTGAAGAGTCACTTGATGAGTATATGACATCGCTAAAGAATCTTAGCAACACTTGCGAATTTGGCACTTTAAAAGAAGAACTCACTCGGGACATTTTTGTATGTGGCTTGTCCTCCAAATACACGCATATTAAGGAGAGATTATTGAGTGAAGGCGATATTCCTCTAGTTAAAGTTATGGAAATTGCAAAAACAATATCAATCGCAAAACAAAACTTAAACCAACTCAGCAATGATAGTAATAATAATTTCATTGGAGCTTTAAACTATCAGCCAAAAAACTTTTCAAAGATCAGAACATCCAAACCAAGTTATAATTATTCGTCAGTGGGCTCAACATTAAATTCAACACGTGGTACGCAGCAAAACTCTGCATCAAAAACAATTTCTTCAGGTAGCTGCAATCGTTGCGGTCAGCAGCACAGAAACCGTTGTCCAGCGCATGGTGTGATTTGTTATATATGTCAAAAGCCTAATCATTTCGCTAAAATGTGCAGCAATATAAAACAACAACCACAACAATCATCAAGTAAGTACATAAGACAAATCAATGCAGAAAACGGAGAAGAAGGCGAAGAAGACGTGGATTATGATCTTTTCATAGGAGTTTTACATTGTAATGAGATCAAAGAAAAAAGTAAAGAAATTAATAAAGAAAAAATAGAAACTGTTAATTCCGAAATATGTGAGTGGAACATTGAAGCTAAGATTAATGAAAAAAAAATTCTCTTTCAAATCGACACTGGAGCCCAGGCTAATATATTATCGATACATACTGTGAATTATTTAAATATTAATGTTTTTGATAATGTTCATATTAATGACACAAATATATTAACTTTCAGTGGTGAAAAGTTACCAATTATTGGCAGTGTTAATTTGAAAGTGAATTTTAAAAACAAGGAATATAATTTAAAATTTTTTATTTTAAACATGAAATGTAAAAATATATTGGGCTTAAATACAGCTATAAAGATGAATATTGTTCAGTACATAAATGTCTTATTTGTTGATAAAATTTTTAATAATTATAAGGAAATTTTTTCAGGTCTAGGAGAGTTAAAAAACAAGTGTGAACTAAGTGTTAGGCCCGAAATCACTCCCGTCATTGATCCTCCACGAAAAGTTCCATTTAGTTTACATAATGATTTAAAGAAAGAACTGGACAGGATGGAAAATTTAAATGTCATTGTTAAAGTTAATGAGCCTACTGAGTGGGTTAGTTCAATAGTTATTGTGAAGAAACCAAACGGAAATTTACGTGTATGCTTGGACCCTAGAAATTTAAACAAAGCGATAATGAGACCGCATTATCCGTTTCCAAACGTAAACAACTGCAAAGCTCAATTGAGTGATTCCAAATATTTCAGCTCATTAGACGCTAACTGTGGGTTTTGGATGATACCGTTAACGGAAAAATCATCCAAGTTGTGCACGTTTAATACGCCATTCGGGCGATATAGATTTTTAAGATTACCATTTGGAGTTAGTGCTGCTCCTGAAATTTTTCATAGTGAAATGATGAAACTTTTTGGCGATATAAATGGTCTTATTATATATATCGATGACTTCTTAATTCATTCTTCTACAATTGAAGGTCATAATAAAATTTTGAAAGAAGTTTTAGATAGAGCAAAGCAAGTTGGTCTTAAGTTTAACAAAGAGAAATCGAAGTTTTGCAGAACCGAGATCAAGTTCATAGGACATATATTTAGTGAAAATGGAGTTACCGCGGACCCTGAAAAAATTAAATCTATTATTGATATGCCAAAACCTAAATGCGTTTCTGAATTACAACGCTTTCTTGGTATGGTAAATTATTTAGGCGCCTATATAAGTAATTTTTCGGCGAAGAATAAACATTTGCGTGATTTGTTAAAGCTTAATAGTGATTGGCAATGGAATGAAATTCATAGTAAAGAATTCGAGAACTTGAAAGATGAGCTAACAAAAGCTCCAGTTTTAACATTTTTTAACCCAAACAAGCCTATCACACTTTCAGTTGATGCATCAAAATTTGCAGTGGGTGCCACTATTCTGCATGAAAACAATCCTATTGCGTACGCATCTGCCTCTCTTACAGACACTCAAAGAAACTATGCTCAGATTGAAAAAGAGCTTTTTGCCATTTTGTTCGGATGCACAAAATTTCATGAATACCTTTTTGGTTTAAAAGTTAAAGTTGAAACTGATCATAAACCACTTGTGACACTATTTACAAAGCCATTGTACAATATTCCTGCCAGATTACAAAGATTTATGCTACGTCTTCAGTGCTATGATCTAGATGTCCAATATAAGCCAGGAAAATATCTTTACATTGCAGATACTCTATCTAGGTCTCCACTTAAGGAAAATGCTTTACAGGAAGTCGATAAGGACTTATCACTACACTGTGATTTATTAATGAAGGGAATAAGTCTATCTGACAGTCTCATTAGTGAAATTAAAGAAGGAATAGTAAATGATCAATCACTTCAGAAAGTAGTTTCATATATAAAAAGTGGCTGGCCTTCTAACAAAAAATCAGTCGATAAATTAGCAATGCCTTACTTCCACATTAAAGAAGAATTATCTATTGTCAATCAAATTCTATTAAAAAATAATCGTATTATTGTACCGCACCAATTACGTCGCAAGATACTGAATACTCTGCATGAAGGACACATGGGTATACAGCGTTGTCAGAATTTAGCAAAAAATACAGTTTATTGGCCAAATATTAATCATGATATTTTTAATCTAGTATCCAATTGCGAAATTTGTGTCAAATACAGAAATTCCAATGGCAAGCAAGAACTGCATCCTCATGAATTCATAGATTTACCGTGGTTTAAAGTGGCATCTGATATTTTTGAATTTAATAAGAAACAATACCTTTTAGTTGTTGACTTCTACTCAAAGTATATTGAAATTGATATTTTAAATGCAGGCTATTGCAGTACACAGGTTGTTACAAAATTAAAATCTATTTTTGCAAGACATGGCATTCCAAAAATTTTTGTTTCAGATAATGGCCCTCCGTATAATTCAAAAGAGTTCAATAAGTTTTGCAATGACTGGGATATTGAACACATTACATCTAGTCCACATTTCCCGCGATCGAATGGCATGGCAGAACGTTCAGTTCAAACTATTAAAAAATTATTGGCAAAGTGTAGGGAGACAAATTCAGATTATTACACAGCATTACTACACTATAGGACAACTCCAAAAGGTAATTTACCTAGTCCTTCAGAATTACTGATGTCGCGTCAGCTAAGAACGAAAATACCGACTGTGGATGAAAACTTCCGACCAAAAGTTGTTAACCTCAACAAATACAAAGTTCAAATTGACCAAAATACAAAGAAAATGTCTGAAAACTTTAATAAAAAATCTATAAAATTACAACCAATCTCACCAGGTGAGAAAATCATGTTCAAACGTACACCATTTTCAGTTTGGTTTCCTGCAACAGTAGTAGAAAAATGTAAAGAACCAAGGTCATTTTTGGTGAAGGATAGTGATGGAGTAATGTATCGGCGAAACAGAGAACACTTAATGAAATTACGTAGTTTTTCAAATAAAACAGATGAAGGAAATGACATTGAGACCGCAAATAATAGTCCTATTGTAAATCAAGATCAACCTGTAAGCCCAAATTGTTGTTTTTCAAATAAAACAGATGAAGAAAATGATATTGAGACCGCAAATAAAAGTCCTATTGTAAACCAAGATCAACCTGTAAGCCCAAATAGTAGTCCTACTGTAAATGAAAATTCAGATAACGCAGGAAATAAGAATGAAGTTAAGTATGTTACTCAAAGGGGAAGAACAGTAAGAGTTCCTAATAGACTTAACCTATGAAGATTAAGACTTATATACATAATATGTATGTATGCCTATGTTAATGATAAGTATCATGAATTATTGAAATTTCTTAACATTTACATTTATCAATCAAAAAAAAAAAAAAAAAAAAAAAAAGGAAGATGTTGTATATGTACATATGTATGTAAATTGAGATTACTATCACTCTATTTAATATACTCTTTAATATTGTATATACATATGTAAGTAGCAGTAAGCATTAATGTAAATTCATTATTGTATAATAAAGCAGTTGGTTATAAATACTTCATACATGGTCCATTTTTATTAGAAATATAATATCCGTAAGGACGCAACAACCTGTGGAACAATTTCATCCGAATAATGTAGGGCAGCTACTGACGTTAAACACACAAACTCGAATATTTGTATTTCAGATAAACAGCTTTAAAGCTCGTAAATTTTTTGGTTTTTTGCAAACAGCAAGCAATTTTGTAGCCGGGATCTGCTTGAATGTTGTGCTCTGGTCAGTGCGAAAATGCAAAAGGTCTTTTGTTAAAGGTTGCAGCCAATGTTAGGCAAAATAAACCAGAAAGCATAGACAAAGTTCCGCTCTGATTCAGTTGGAAATTTCCTTGCAGTTCATTTCCTTGCTGTTGTATCTTTCTTGCTGCAGTTGTTGGTGCTGCTATAACTTTTTTTCTGTTTATTTTTCATAAATATATGCAATAATTAAATTATTTTTAATTAAATAAACAATAAAGTCAAAAAATTAATGAAAAACTCGGATTTGAGAGTAAACAATAATTGGCGCAAACGTCAAAAGGTTAATATGGTGACGAAAAGAGAGAACGGTCTTACCTTTATATTATTGTATTATGAGCGTAAGTAAGCGAAGGTTAGTTCGATTCAGGTGTCTCAGTAAGAGTGCACTTTTTCATTTTAAAATAAAAACAAGTATTTTATGACAGAGTTGTGATATTTTTATTGTATTGTAAAGAAGACATATACGATTAAGTATGGAATAAAATATCCGGCAAATGTCCCCCACGACTCCGATGACAGGCCATCACTCTTTTCATGAAATTTTCCATTAATTTTGCACAGAGATGCGGCTGTGTCTCACCGATGACCCTTTGGATTTCCGATTTGAGCTCAGGAATTGTTTGGGGTTTTTTTTTCGCATAAACCCGAGATTTCACAAAACCCCAAAGAAAAAAATCGCACGGCGTTAAATTGTACGATCTTGGTGTCCAGTTGACATTAGAATTTCGTGAGATAATGTGGAAATCGTTGCTGCAATAAGTCTATTGTTTCATGACACCGCACATGCAGGTTGCGCCGTCCTGCTGAAACCACATGTTGTCCAGATTCATGCTGTCCAGTTGACGCCACAAGAAGCCCGTTATCATATTCCTGTAACGAATGCCATGAACAATCACTGCAATTTCGGCCTCATTTTCAAAAAAGTGAGGTCCAATCACGCCGCCTGACCAAAATCCGCACCAGACAGTTGTGAGTGCATTTGTTTCTCATGGATTGCATGAGGATTTTTTGAGTTCCAAATTCAACAATTTTGTGTATTCACGAAGCTATTCATATGGAAATACGCTTCATCGGAGAAAATTACTTTTTTCGAAAAATTGGCACTTTGCTCCATGCCCATTAAAAAAATTGCCGGCGCTTTCCGTGATCAGCTAATTTAAAGCTCCTGAGTTAATTGAATCTTGTACACGTGAAGGTGGAAGTCTTTAGTCAAAATTCACTGCCTAGTGCTTCGTAAAGTTTGAAGTTGTTGTTGAGAACGATGTCGAATTGATGTTTTCGGATTTTCAGCGATACTTTCGTTTATAGCACCAATGTTTTCAAGAGACCGTCAGGTACGCTTACGCAAAGGATTCTTATTATCCATAATTGAGCAAGTTTGTTCAAATTTTTTTACCACTATTCGAATGGTTGGAACATTAAGTGCACTTTCTCGGCTGAAAATTTGGCGAAGTTTGCGAGCGGTTTCAGCGCAACTTTCCCCATTTTTAACATGAGTTTTCACAATTATAACGCGTTGTTTTCTCGAAAAATTTAATAATCGGAATAAAAAGAGGTGACAGCTCTCAAATTTCAGATTTGCCACTTGCATGAAAAAATATATTCAAATTTTAAAAAGTGCATAATCTGCGCATATATATATAGATAAAACTAGGTATAACTGTTGGGGTATGACTTCGCGGGATAATGCGCTACACTCAAAATAATATGTAGGTAAATTATGAGGGTAAATAAATGAAAAATCATTTGAAACAAGTAAATGTGATTTAAAACCCCTATCGCTTACATTTCATTTGAAGCAAGAGAGTTTTTCAATTACTTTTTAATGTTAATTTAACTAGCACAATATGTAAAAATAAACAAAAAATCAATTATTTCATTAAAAAAAATTAAACTTATTTATAAGCAAAAATAAATAAATTAAAATTATTTATTAACAGTTGAAAATAGCTGAAGATTTTGACTCCACAAAAACTCATTTTAATTTTGAAGCTGTTTTTTTTTAGCAACAAACATAAATAGTTAAAATGTTTTTTTCATTTAAGTTTGACTTTACGGTTAACTTCTGAATCAACTACAAACAGTAAATTTAAAACTTTTTTAGTGTACTTAAAAATCACAAGCTACAAAGGACTAAAAAAATCTGTAGATTATTTAGTTGTATTTATTTTATTGAAACTGCTTTTTAGTTTCAAGTCTTTCATTCTTATTGACATAAGCTTTTTTTCTGGTTTTACTTCTTGCGATGACGCTCAGTGACTGGCTGACTCGTATCTTCATATCTTTGTCCAAATTCAGCTACCGTTTTCAAAAATCTACACCAACGATTTACTCTTTTCCCCCGTTACTTTTCCACGTTATGATCAAAATGATGCCACCTTCGCTCATATGCTTCAGAACACCTCCAATGACAACTAATCGCAACTCTAGATTGGCAGCCTGGCTGGTATGCCATGACATTGCAAGGATTATAAAAAATTATCTTGAAAAATTGTATGAGAAATATTTAATAATAATCGCAAAAAACAAATTAAAAAATTGAATATTTGTTAAATTCAAACTTATTTTAAAGGTCTAACAACAAAAAAGACCATGCCCGGAAATTTAATTTATATTTTGCTATAGGAATACTTTTCAATGAAGTCAATAGAAGACAGCTGTTGCAGCATTAAAACAGTTTATGCGCTTAATCAAGCGATTCCGATGATGCGCAGAGTGAAGAAGGGAGAAATTTCGTAATTAATATGCAAAAGAAAATTTAAACCAATTTGTTTTTGTGACCTACCTAGTTTTTAAAACCCCAGATTTTGTCGATATAAAAGCTTATTATGTTTCGTAGGAATTCGTTGGAAAAAGTTGCAAAAAATAATGGGTTACAGCTTGAAAGGCATAGCCGCACTTACCTTAAAAAGTACAGTATTGTGTCACAAGAGCTGCAGGTATAGACAAAGTTTTGAAATAATTGTGACAGAAAATCTGATTTCTTGCGTAGTCAGTCAGACATGAAAAAGCCCGAAACAAATTTTGGGAATAAAATATAAGTGCACGAATTTCCAATAAATAAATAATTTCATATTTTGTATCGTCAAGCAGGCACCATTGGCAAATTTGTTGATAGTGTATGGATTTCTTACGCTTGAACTTTGCCTTCAAAGTTCGCCGAAGATTCTGCTACACAATACCGATGAAGAAGGGCGCTCTGATGTTACATTAGGATTAGTATCTGCCGAAGTCGGTATAGTTCAGTGACCAGTGACTATGCCTTCATCACTTGAACTTTCCTACAACAACTGATACAAAGGGACAGTAATGCACATCAGAAAAATGCATGGTGGTGTTATTTAATGACTGTCGGATACAGGGGTTGAACCAAGGATCTTCGGTTTTGTAGTCAACGTGCTAACTACTTCAGCCAACGCCACCCTCAAAATACTGTTTATTTGTCTGTTTATTCTGGATAAGCATCCAGTCTGACGCACGGTAGTGAGCCAGGCCAAATTCTGCCCTATGCATAGGGTTGTTATCCGTCCTCTTTTTCCCGGACACTGTCCTCTTTTTGAAATCTCTGTTCTCGGAAAAAATTAGTGTCCGGGAAAGTCCTACTTTTTAATGAAAATTTTCGCTTTTGCATCCCAGCAAAAAAAACATGTATTATATCATGGCTTCAAGTGATGACGCATTGGCTTGATTTGGGTGAATTATGCAACCTTTCTACATTAGCTTGTCATTGGAAATCATGTGTTTGAGCGAGAATTTAAATACTTTGATATCTATTCAAATTGATGAATTTAAGCCATGCAAATTCCTTGATTCTATGATGTTTTTCACGTCAATACAAAACAAACAAACAAATAAAAAACGTTGTCGCAGGACACGAACCGCGCTGTTCTCACTCCCAATGCACCTTCTCTACCACTGAGCTACTGCACTCTTGTTATTTGTTGGAGATAAAACTTGTTATATGAAAATGTGGCAATGTGAAGATTTAATCCCGTCTTAGCATGCCTTCTTCCCTGGGTATTTATTTCAATATATTATATTATTCGGTCATGTTCTGACACTCGCATATCCCATAACAATTGCGATTGTGACTTGAACACGCAAAAGAGGTGTTCTGCAAATCGCAATAGCAAGACACTTGGCGAGTTCAAATCACAAGCGAATTCTGTAGTGAACTTATGAATTTAAACTAAACCAAAACTTTAAAGAAACACTAAAATGGTTAATAATTGAAATTAAATATGTTCTCTTTTCATTTTAATCAGAAATGTTAATAGTTTCGCAAAATTTTTATTATAAAATGTTCTTTTATATTGTTAATTTTGTCTTTGCATTGTGTACTTATACACTGACAATATCCTAAATCAATGTGGCAAGTCGCAAGCATGACCTACAGAACATGCAGAAACAATTTTGGCGATTTGCAGATGATGCGAGTGTCAGAACATGCCAAATTATATCAAATGCGTTTTTAATGAGTTAAAAAACTATAAAACTATTTACGATATGCGACGATATTCAGAATGCATTCGAAGAAACGAATGCTATTTTTACTATTTGGGGCACTGTTGCCAGATTTGCAGATTTCTCTGCATGTTGCTGGTTTTTTATTGCAAGAATTATAAAGTGAGATTTGCAGAAAATGATTATTTAATATCAATATTTCGAGTTATTTTTAGTGGTGTGACTGTCAGAAATATACGCATAAGAAATACTAACAAATAAGTAGTTTTTGACGTTTAATATTGGAGTAACCATATCACCAACATAGCAATGTTAAAAAGAAACGAACAAATGTGTGCAAAGATATATATAAATATATATGACTGTTAATGATTTAGTGCGCGATATGTAGGTATTGATATGTATATATACATATATATATATATATATATATATATATATATATATATATATATATATATATATGTATGTACATGTACATATCTATACCTACATATCGCAAACTAAATCATGAACAGTCACGACTCAAAATTATGAAAACAGCTTTGTTTTTTCATGGAGCGCAAAAATTTCACCAAATTCTTCCTGAACAGTTATTTCAAGAGTTTTCATTTTACGGTTTCCAAGATATAGCAAGTTGTCAAAATTACATAGTCAAAATTGCATTAACTGATGGACCACCCTTTAATTTAAATTTTTTTACATTTTGTTAACTGTTGTAGTCTAAAAACACTAACTTTACATATTTCAAGTGTCAATATACGTATGTACATACAATTATATTAGTGTTGTGCTTATCAGCTCTTTTGAGTGACCGCTCTTTTCAGCTCAGCTCACTTTACTGAAGTATTTCATTCAGTTCGCTCAGTAGCTCAGTTCATTTGTAGTGAAAGATTTTTCATGCATAAAGAAAGAGCGAAAACCGAAACATAAAAAGTGACAGATTTATACAGAGTGTGTTCGTGTGTGTTGCAAAACAAGGTAGATGAATTATAAAAATTAGATAAAAGTAAAATAGTTTCATGAGTGGAATTTGTTAATATATATGCACATAATAGTACATACATACATATTTATACTTTTTTTATGTATGTACTTGTGCGACACAAAAAATTTGCTGAAAAAGCACAAGACTTGTACCGAACTCTTTCATTAAGTCGTTTTAGACACAAACCCACTAAAATTACAAAGAATTGTGTCTAAAACGAGCTGCTGAATAAGTCCACATGATATTTAAATGAGTTTGATTATAGGTTTGTGTCTAAAACGAGCTACTGAAAGTGTTCAATACAAATGTAGAAACCGCTCAGTACTGAGGTGACAGCGCTCAGTTAATTGAACGGCTCTCAGCGCTCAGTTAAGTGAATCGTTCAATTGCACTAGGTCGTTCATTAGCTACACAACTCTAAATTATATGTATATTACATGAGATTTTAACATTTTTCGACGCTCGTTTTGCAGCACCCTTTAATTTCTAATTCTCATGTATTTGTTGTTGTAGTGGCCAAGGTTCTACATACTCTGTCCAAATTTCAGGTCCGTAGCTGTTACGGTTCCTGAGAAAATACCATGTGACGGACAGACGGTTAGACGGGTTCCTTTTTTCACCTTTGGTGTACGAAACCCTAAAAAGCACCAAAAACCGAAAAAAAATCGCTAAACACGAAAAACGCTCCAGTAACAGAATAATTGTTAATATGAAAAAAAATCGCCAAAATCAAAAATCGCCAAAATCCGAAAAAATCGGCAAAATGAGAAAAAAAAGTGTCAAAACTACAAAAAAGCGCCCTAAATGAAGAAACGCCAAAAACATAAAATCGCCAGAATTAATAAAAAATCGCCAAAACGAAAATAATTAAAATAAATTCAGTGAAGTGCGACTTTGACCCGCGCACGAAGGGTTCCGTACGGGCACGAGATATGTAATTCAATACGAACAATATAAACTATAGTTTTGGGATTTGTTTCGTTTTTGGGTTTTTTCGGTTTTAAGCGTTTTTTAGTTTGGGGTTTTTTTTAATTTATTGGCGCTTTCTGAGTTTTGCCACTTTTTTTCACGTTTTTTTGGTTTTTGAAGTTTTTAATTTTGGCAATTTTTATTATTTTGGCGTTTTTTTTATTTTGGCGATTCTGGCGATTTTTTTTTAGTTTTGGCACTTTTTTCGTTTTGAGGACTTTTTTCGGTTTTTGGCGATTTTTTTTTTTAATTTGGCTATTTTTTTTTAATTTTTGGCGATTTTTTTTCACATAAACAATTATTTTGGTTTTGCCGCATTTTTCGAGTTTTGGCGATTTTTTTCGGTTTTTGGCGTTTTTTTCATATTGGCGATTTTTTTCATTTAAACGATTTTTTCGAATTTATTTTAGTGCTAGAATTTTTTTTAATTTTGTCGATTTTTTTCGATTTGGCGATTTTTTTAAAATTTTTGGCGATTTTTTTTAGGTTTTGGCGATTTTTTTCGGTTTGGCGATTTTATAATTTTCGGATTTTTTAGTTTTACCGTTTTTGAAAATTTCAAGAGTTTAACTCTTACAGTTTCCAAGATATAGCAATTTGTCAAAATTACATAGTCAAAATTGCATTAACTGATGGACCACCCTTTATTTAAATTTTTTAATATTTCAATGTTTATTGTTGTAGTCTATATAAAAATACACTAATTTTACAAATTTCAAGCGTCAATATACATATGTACATACAATTGTATGTATATTACATGAGATTTTAACATTTTTCGTCGCTCGTTTTGGAGCACCCTTTAATTTCTAATTCTCATGTATTTGTTGTTGTAGTGGCCAAGGTTCTACGTACTCTGTCCGTAGCTCTTACGGTTCCTGAGAAAATACCGTGTGACGGACAGACGGACAGACGGACAGCGTAGCGAAAACAATAGGGTTCCATTTTTCACCTTTGGTGAACGGAAACCTAAAAATAAAAAAACGCCAAAAACCGACAAAATGCCAAAACTATATTTTATATAGGCTACTGAAGTTCGTATTGAATTACATATCTCGTGTCCGTACGGAAATCTTCGTGCGCGGATCAAAGTCGCTCTGTACTGAATTTTTTAAGTTGTATGTAGAAAACTTGTTCACTTTTTGTCCCTATACTTTTGTTAATGTGTATCCTTATTGAACAATATGTAGTATCAGCATATTTTTTTGTATAACAAGATAATTTATATTAATTCGAAAACAATATGAAAATCAATTTAAATTGAAGGTGTTTTTATTGTTGCAAATTTTTTGCTTAATTTTTATACTTATTTTTAAGATTTTTTACAGGGTAGAAAAAATTCTGCTGACAAATGCTATTTTATTTTTTCGATCGTCTTAAATTTGTTTTCGGAATCTTAAAAATAAAATTCGGAAAAGAATTCTTTTTTAAGTTCTTTATTTTTTTCGTCCCCCTCGCAAAGGAATAAAATAAACAAAAGTTGATTTAATTCGTTTGCGAGAAGAATTAAACCAAGAATTTAAAATAGAATTATTTTCCGAATTTTATTTTATAATTCTAAAGAACGAATACAAAAGAATAATTCTTATAAAACTTAGGTTAGGCAGCAAATTGAGTTCTTTTTGACATATAGTCGCCTAGCCCAAACCACTATAGCTGTAGAGCTGAAACTTGGTGTGTAAAAAGTGATTTTTGGACATCCAAACGCAAAAAGGGTAAGATAGAAATTCTAAAAGCATACGAATGCTGCTAAAATATAAGACGACATTTTTTTGGCACTTTTCTAATATATGTACTTTCAGGGATTAAAATGGGGTAAAAACAGAATCTTGGTACCTTTTTTTCAACGTAGCAGCAAGCTTTTTGGTGCGTTCCTTTCTTCTAGACATAATCTTGAATAGATTTGACACTTGCGGAAAATTTGCACTTTATATCTCAGAAACTACAGTAGAAAGAGTAAAAAAGTGCTTTTTAGAAAAAGGTACTTTTTGGAAAAAGTACTTTTTAGAAAAAGGTGATAGTCAGTTATTTTAAATAATAACTTTTTAAATAAATAACTTATTGATATGAAATCGCGAAAGTTAGTATATTGGTTGTTCCAGATACACAATGGTAATGCGGAGATTTTTTATGTATGTACATTAAAGATTTTTTTCTTTAATTGATATACTACATATGTGAGGTTTGCTGCCATAAATGCGGTCTTATTTTTTTAGCTTGATCCAACGCTGCCTTCTGGTGGGGCCTAAAGTACCCGATACAGAGTGGGGATTTTTTTTTTTAAATTTGAAATAATTCTGCAGTTTTTAAACTAGCTGTCTGATTTTTTATGAAATTTTATACAGCATTTGAGGAGGTGTCAAAGAGCTCAAGTCTGGAATTTATGCAATATATCTTTAAAACGGGCGGAGTCACAAAGCACCAAGATGGGTAAACTTTTAGTTAATGAAAAATTAAAATCGATGCCAAGCTTATGTTTTTGATCTGATAAAAAAGATTTTTGAAAGTGGAGTTTTTTCTATGCAAAAGGTAAAAAAAGTGTGCAACATTTATGGGTTTTCGCTTACAGTTTAGGAAATATTCGAGAAAAAGTTTAAAAAAATTTACATTTTTAATAACCTCTGTCCACTGTTCTGCTAATGGAGAAGGCAAACGTTGTTAGATTTAGAAAATGAAACTTATTATGAATAAGGGATATATTTTGTAACATTAAACATAACATTTGCCAATAAATATTTTCGGCTGAAAAGTCTTTCTTAGGTAGAAATTAATAACAAATAGAATTTGCTTTTGAGTACCCGGCAATTCCAAAAAAAATTACAAAAAATTTTAATTGAAATATTGAAATATTCGTTTCGTCTGAATTTGGCGACTACGAATATATCTAAAAACGGACGAATATTCGGGAATTCGAATACGAATTTTCGAATTTTACTAAGTGCATACAATTCTACATGTACTTCGTGTGTAATATAAATAATAAATACACTGTATGTATTTATTTTTATTATTTTGTTTAATTAACCAAAAATTAATACTTTATATATTCAAAGTTTAAACTGCAGTTTTCTTATTTTACTTTTTTAATAAATAATTTTTTCAAAAAATATAAAAACGTATGTAGAAACATATAAGTTTAAATACTTTTTATGTTAATGTAATAATACTCCCTTTTCGAAGTAATTTAACAAAAAAAAAAAGATTTTTTGCTATGTCCACTGTCTGAATTAACAAATTTAGCAGTTATATCGGTATACCGGTATTATAAACTCGGTTACGGTATGCACCGGTAATACCGATACCGAAATAAAAAAAATACCGATACCGTTACCGATACCGAAATTTAAAAAGTAGTTGTATCGGTATGAATACCGATACCGTTATTTGTTTCGGTTTCCAACCTTGCTTTTAAGTCATACTTTTTGAAGCAAATGTCCGGGTTTTTTCCCTCTGCTGTCCTCTTTTTATAAATTAGGCGATAACAGCCCTACCTATGCACGCACTGTCTATCTATTGCACTTTGTTGTAAATAAAATTCAATGATGCGACCAGCGTGCGTCGTTCAAACTCTTCTGGTTTAAATGTGGACATTTGTTTTATTTTATACTGGAGCAACAAGCACTAAAATTCGTTTTCTTAAAAACTTATTTTGGTTTTTATAGCTCTTTGTGCAATGTGAATTTTTGTGTGAATATTTGTATATATGTATATGTATGTTTTTGTGTGTGCGTAAGTGCTATGAATTGTCGTTTTGGTTTTTGCAATTGAGGTTAATTAGTATTTCTGATTCCACAGGTGGATGGATGTTGCTTGTTGGGCTGCATGTCTGCGTGGCTTTTTCCATTGCTATCATTTGCATATTTATTTTAAATATCCCCATACTTTTTGTTTTTGTGTCTTTGTTGTTTTATTTCCATTAACTTGGTAGCGCTACAAGATGCAAGTAGACGTGTTGCAGAAAATATTTTAGATAACTATATTGCAAATTTCGTCATTCTAACTTACGGTTAGTGATCCTAACAAAAATTTCAGAAGATAATTTTTGATTTTCCATTTATATGAACTTTAATTTAAACTTTTGCCTGAAAGATTTTATGCGAAATTCTTAAAATTGCGGAATATAAAATGTTATCATGTCAATAAAAAATATTTCTTTTGAATTAATTTGAAAAACTTTTTTTATAGGCCCATAGAAAAAATTAGACATTACCATCTGAACTAATTGTCAGATGATAAATGACTTGTTTTTTTGAATGCCAAATTGAAATACTCGTTTACGAATCACATTACGGAATATTTTAAAAATAGGGAGCATAAGTTGAACATATTCTTATGGTTTTAAAAGACTACGTGAAAATATCGCCAAAATGTGTAGTTATTTTAAATAAATTATAAATGTTTCTAAATTGTATACTTATTTATTTTATAATAAAAATAAGTACTTATATTTTAGAAAAATTTTATTTAAACATAAGTAGTTCCAAATAATTTTTTTTAATTTTCGGTTTTAATAAAAGTTCATCAATCAAAACAATTGAAATCTTATATACAAATATTTTTTTTGGCGGTAGGAACTAAGTCCCAAATGAACTAAGTCCCCAAAACATAAATGAACTAAGTCCCTAAAGTTTGGGGAGTTAGTTCGCTATGATATAAGTCCCCAAACATAAAAATGAACTTGGCCCCCAAAAATTTAACTAAAAGAGAACTAATTCCCCAAAAGTCGTTTTTTTTCCATATAAAACTTTGGGGGCTTTGTTCATATTTGTTTTGGGGTGTTTGGTCATTAAAGATGTATCACCAACCGAGACTGGTAGTAGGAACTAAGTCCCCAATGAACTAAAACCACAATAAGCATTTGGTATCCATCAATAGTATTTTGGATATTAATGCCACAAAAGAACTTTTTATTAAATCAGGCGGTAATAAAGGAAGTGCCAAAATTTTGTGGAAAAGTATTGACACATATTTTGATGGCCTAATTAAATCTAATAAGGATTTATGTTTTGTCACATTTCGTCTAACTGCCTGGAAGAGATGTAACCTATAATTAAGAAACCATATTTTGAGATTTATATATTAATTTAAAGCTTATGAAGGTATGTAGTGAAATTATAATTATGTATGCTACACTCACCTAATTTTTTAGAAACACTGTTGTGATTGAAGTTTTATCAACATAGATAACATTATTGTAATTATATAAATTATCTTTTTATATAGTATGTGATAAAATGCGTTTTAAAACTTTTCGGTTTTAGTGTTAAGAACTTTTTAATGTAAGTGGTTTAAAAATTAATCACAAAAAAGTTTTGATCAAAAATAATTATAATTTCACTACATATCTTCATAAATTTTAAATTGTTATAAAATTACTTATCAGCATCCTACAAGTCTTGCTCGTGTAAAAACTGCACTTATCGAATTTCTTAGCGCTTGTTCGTAGTCGGTTATAAATATATTTGGATCCAAATTAAATATATTTTCCGTAATATATTCAAAAAGTGCTTTGTAAATTTCATTTGTTTTTTTGTCCATCAGGACAAAGAATATGGGAAAATCGAGAAAAGAAATTGTTATTTCTGTCGCTAGGATAAATTTTACTTACTTACCTCTTCACAATATTGTATGTAAACAAAAAGAAACTGCTTAAAGCAGCCATGTGGTACACTGAAAGGAAACTCTTCATTCAGACAATGAAATTCTTCATTGTATTAATGAAAATTTTCATTAAAAGTCAGCTAATGAAGCCCTTCATTGGATCAATAAAGAATGTTTCATTGTATTTATGAAGTTAATTTTGGCGGATATGTCATAAATAGAATGAAACTATTTCAATACTTCAATGCAACTTTTTCATAAATATAATGTAGTTGTTTCATTGATTTAATGAAGTTTCTACACACTATTAATGAAGTTTATTCATTAATATAAAGAACATTTTATTAAAGTTATTATAAAATTTTCATAAATATAATGAAATATAAGCAGTAAATAATGAAAATTTTCTATAAAAAACATGAAATCATATCCCTTCCAAACCACCTACTTAATAAAAAATATATAGCTTTTTTTATTTTATTTAATATATACAAGTATACATGTACTTAATATATGTACATATGGTTGTATTTATTAAAGTAAATCATTTAAAATTTAAGGAACTCATCATTAGAGTTCAACCCAAATAATGTTTTAAATAAGCCCAAAAACTTACATGTTTATAGTAAAACTCTTAATATGTTGTTGAGAATTACAATACACAAACATAAGTTTAAGAGAACAAAACAAAAATCTTAACAAAACAGGCATCTTAATGGGATGTTTGGCAAAAACTTCTTGTATTTGTATAGTTGTGAGGCACGTGAATGGATAAAAAGAGAAAGAGAGAGACGTCTGCCATACAATGAAGAATATTACATTGTATAAATGAAATGATTTCATTGCTTATATGAGAAAATATTTTTTAGCAAAATAACTTTTAAGTTATTTATGTTTGCAAACTGTATACAGAAAGTAGATAAAATTTGGGTAAATTGCTTATATTTGTCCGAAATTTACTAAAAAGAAAATTCGTTTAAACAATGTAACGATTTTCATTAATACAATGAACTATGAAGAACACATTAAGAGCCGAGATTGAAAGATTTCATGTATACAATGTAATTGTTCATTGTATTAATGAAAAGTTTCATTAATATAAAGCAGAACATTTAATGAAACCGTTTCATTCTCAGAATGAATGATTTTCCTTTCAGTGTACTATTTTAAACGAAGCATCAATGAGATATGTTCTCTTAGTTGGAGATATATTTGCTTTTATTAATTCTATTGTTTTCAATGATGAAAACAAGCAGAATGAAACATTTTCCTCCTTAATTGCCGCGGTGAAGAAATGCTTGGGTTTTGCCCTGTCCTTCCACAAGCCAAAGCCGTTCCACACGCTTTCAATATTAAATGCTTCGATGATATCTATAACTCTGTCTGTTGGTTGGGAATTAGTTCGTTTTTTTGGGACTTAATTCATAGAGGACTTACTTCCTATGGCCTTCAGACGGTAGGAACTAAGTCCCCAAACATAAAAATGAACTTGGCCCCCAAAAATTTAACAAAAAGAGAACTAATTCCCCAAAAATTGTTTTTGTTGCCATCCATATAAAACTTTAGGGACTTAGTTCATTTATATTTTGGGGACTTAGTTCATTGGGGACTTAGTTCCTACTGTCATTTTTTTATGCATGTTTTTTTATTTATTGTATCTTCATATATGAACTAACAATAAGTATTCAAATCTTAAATCTAACATATAATTAATAGGCCCGACCAATGTCAGATATAACTAAGTGATAGTTGTAAATAATACATAAGTAGTGATAAGCATAAAAAAAGTATTTTCAAGTAGCTTCATTCGGAGTGTTTAGTATTAGAGTTCTTGTATCTCTCTTTTTAAAGCGGATGTGTCCAGTAAATATCAAAATATTACGAGGAAGAGGATTAGGATGTGACTCGAGTTTTGCTAGATATTTGCCTGCGTATTTCTTCAGTCACTAGTGGCATATTTAAATCACGATGTATATTTGAATTCTTAATGTACCATGGAGCAGATGTTATTAACCTTTAAATTTTGTTTTGTCTTCGTTGAATTCTCTCTATATTGGAAGTTTAAGCAGTGCCCCATAACTGGATATCGTAACACCATATTGGCTTTAAAAGCGACTTATATATTAAAAGTTTGCAGTCTAGGCTGAGTGTTGAATTTCTGCCAATCTGCCAATGTACCTGAGTTAATTTTAGTTTCATTTGAGTTAACTTATAGTCAATGTGATGTGTCCATGTAAGCCGTCGATCGAGGTGTATACCATTTTCACATGTGAATGTTGAGGAACAACTTGATTATTAATCCGAATGGGGGAACAAGTATCTCTTCGTAAGGTAAATGTTACTTGAACAAACTTCTGTTCATTTACCTTAATTCTCCATAAGTTTAACCAAAATTCCATCTGGCTAATGTGTTCCATCAGGCTGTATCGTCGGCAAATGTAGAAGTGTCAATCAAATCAATGTAGAATCAAATATAAAAATGGCCCAGTATACTCCCCTGTGGCACACCGGATGAGACAGTTTCAGGCATACTCATAAAGTGTTCTTCCACAACTGTAAATTTTCGTGCAGGAATGTAACTTTCCAAAAGATTTAGAATGTTTATTGGTAAGTATGTCTTCAATTTCAAAATCAGGCCTTCGTGCCACACTTTATCAAATGCCTGAGAAACATCAATAAACAGGGCAGAACAATACTTCTTTTCCTCAAATGTTTTTCTGATAAATTTAACCAATCTATGCGTTTATTCAATGGTGCTATGCTGGCTTCTAAAACCAAATTGATGGTCATCTATTATCAGTTTAAATTGAAAACAATTTTGTCATGAGTAGCTTTTCAAAAAGCTTTGAGATTTTTGACAGTAAACTTTTTGGCCTATATGACTGAGTCTTGGTAAGATCTTTACCTTCCTTTGGAATCATTTTAACCTTGGCAAGCTTCCAGCAGTGTGGATAATATTCCAGTCGTAAAATGGCATTAAAAATTAATAACAGGATTCTAGTTGCAGCACGAGGTAACTTAATCAGCATCTGGTTACTAATTCCATCCATACCGGGAGATTTTTTCGGGTTGAGTTCAGCAATTAGTTTTTGTACATCACACATCGTAAATTTTAAGGGTCGATGGGGTACAGCAACTTAAATTCATAATTTCTATTTTATGTCATTAAGAGCTTCAGAACTCACAGTAAAATAGGCATTTCTGCCGTAAGAACTCACATCATAATTTTTTGTGTTTGAGGCACTCATATAGAGTATTCCTCAAGGGCACTTTTTGTGTTTTTTGTTTACGGTTTTTTTGTTTTTGTAATTTATGATTGTTTGCCTGTTTTTGAGGTACTCGTATAGAAGTTAGCGACACCAACCAAATCAATTTGCAATAATCAGCATTTAATAAATTAAGAATTTCTACACGCGTATCCGGTCTAATTACAAACTGTCTACTTGCACTTGTTTCGTGGGAAAGCTATTTTGTTGGATCAGCATTTGAATATTGGCGCATGTATTGCAATATGATCGGACAACCAAAAAGCCAAGTAGAAGAAAGGAAAAACAGTCAGTCTTGGTTGCGAGCTTATTCGGTTCAGTGTTATAAATTTAATTTGTGAATAATTAATATTGTGAATAAAGAATTAATTGTTTGATTTGAAATTTAAATATAAAGTGAGTTATTTAATTAATAATTGGCGCTGTTGGTTGCGCCTTAAATAATTTTTTTATCGAACTCAAGTGTAGATCCTTTAACTGGAGCCCGAGCAGGGACCCGCTTAAAAAACTGCGGAGTCCTTTAAATAAAAAATAATAAAATAATTTAAATAAAAAATAAAGATACTGCGATTCCTACGGGACCCTCCAGGATCTTCAAATTATAAATCAATAAGGTTATAACTGAATAAAACACAAGCTTCTCCTTCGCCAACCGGGTATTTCTGGTGATTCATAACTAAAACTATCACATAAGATTACTCGAGCGAAAGTGAAGTCATCCGTACCTTAGTAGGTGCCCACGATTATAAAAGCGGGCTTCCAAAAAGGAATCGCACGGACCTTCCGTGAGGAGAAAAAGGTTCTCCACTTGAGCGCGTCGCGGTCACGCAACCAAGACTCACTCAAGGAAAAGCAAATTATTCTTCCTTAAAAATAAAGCAAAAATCTAATAAAAGTCGAGAAAATAAAAAATAAATTGGTCTAGATAACAAAAGAAGAAATAAAAAAAGTTTTAATTGAAATTAAAAGGAAATTGATCTAAATATCAATAGAAGAAAATAAAAAGAATTTAATTGAAACAAAAAAAAAGAAATTGATCTGAATACCAAGAAGAAATAAAAGGAATTTAATTTAACCAAAAATAGTGAATAAAAGAAAAAATTATAAAACCTTTTTTTTACGAAGAAGAAATAAAAAATTTAAATTAAATTGAAAAGTGAAGAGAAGTAAAGAAAATCATAATTTTTACAAAAAAAGATATAAGAAAAATCAAAATTGAATTGAATCAAAAGCAGTATATAAAATTTTTCTATAAATTAAAATAAAAAAAGCGAATAAAAGGAAAATTATTATAAAGTATTTTTTTTTGCAATAGAAATAAGAGAAAAAATTATAAAAAAAAGGATACATGCATTTGAAAATTAAAGAATACAAAAAATAAATAGCTCAATAAAGAAGGAGCAAAAATTATAAAGTGAAAGAAATAGAAGTGCAGTGAAGTGAAAAAAAACTGAGAAACGTTGCTGTTATCATCAGGTGAGTCCAAGTGTCCTTTTGCCACTTATATAATTTCTCTATGGAAGATATACAAGGAAATCTTACTACCCTTACGGGGGCAGTAAACCGTCTCTTGCAGGAGATGAAAACAATCGAGTTTAGGCTTAAAACAATTGAGAAAAAGGGACGTAGAAGAACTAAAAAGAAGGTTAGATTCAATGATTCCGTCAGAATCTGATCAGGGAGAAACAGTTTCAATTTCACAGGCCCCAAGAAATGAAGAGGAGCTTAATTCAATATGTAGGCTTCCAGATAGCGTTAAGGAACTTAGGACATTTGATGGGAATCCACTAAACTACGTGTCCTGGGTCCATGCGGTAGAAATGGTCCTGAAAGATTTCGAAATAGTTAGGCACAAACCTATTTATAGGTCCATTTTGCAAAGTATACGTCAGAAAATAGTCGGCGAAGCGGATGCCGCTTTAGTGTCATATAATATTTTTTACAATGACTAAAAGGAAGTAAAAAAGGTTCTATCACTCCACTATGCAGATAAAAGGGATGTTCAAACCCTCGAACACCAACTGAACCAACTTTCACAGGGGTCGTCAAAGGTAGATGAGTTCTATTCAACGGTAAACCATCAATTATCCCTTATAATAAATAAACTAAAAACAGAGACCTATAGCGAGGAGACGATAGATGCATTGGTTACTACACATAGGAACAGGGCATTAGACATATTTATCCGCGGCTTAAATCCAGACTTATCCAGAATGGTCATCATACAACGACCAAGAACCTTGCCAGAAGCATATTCAGCCTGCCTGGAACTTCAAAACCTTACGATGTGGAACAATATTTTGCATTCAAAATCTCAGCCACGAACGATCAATCCATCAGCTGCAGTGCCTGTCGTCAAACCATATCCGAGACCACCTAGACCTCACTTTAATTTTTCGAATAATGCTAGGTATAATTTCCATCACCATGGATACTCCAATAATAATAATCGACTTGCACCATTTCCAAGGTTCCAAAATGTCAAGCCAGAGCCGATGGAAACGGACCACTCTATACAAACACGAAAAACAAATTACACGAATCGCCCCAATAACGCAGAAAAAAGAAGGGCAAGTGAAATGTTTAGAACAGACAAACAGCCGCGTGTTTTCCACCTGAATACGGAAATTCAAGATTTAGGACTCGTTCCTCAAGAGGAATTATCTATAGGTGATTTCGATTCCGCAGCAACGGAACAAAATTTTATGGAGGAGGGCATCCAGCCTACCTTACATAGAATATACTACAGGTAACAACACTCGAATTGCGTTTTTGATCGATACCGGCTCGAACAAAAATTTTTGCAGTCCAAAACTATCATCCGGAAGTACACCCTTACAAAACTCAGTCATTGTCAAAACACCAGCAGGAAAACTTGAAATAACTAGAAAGATAGTAGGATAATTCTTCGCAAAATATGGAATATTTGTCCCAATAACATTTTATTTATTGAATGGTCTTAGTACCTTTGATGGTATTATAGGTGATGATAGCCTCAAGGAGCTTGGAGCAATAGTAGATAGGAAAACAAATATGCTAGTGATTAGGAATATCATTAAAATACCTCTTGCGGCGAAAGAATCAAGTAGTTTAAATTATGTGTTGAGCGAATCCATTCCAGACAAAACTAGGATGAAAATTACTGAAATAATTAGCAGATTTAAATCACTATTTGGGCCACTGGATAGCAATCAAGCAATCTCCACAAACGTTCGTGCAGAGATAAGGACAACAACACCAGATCCTATTTACTCGAAAAGCTACCCATACCCAGCTGCAATGAGAAATGAAGTAGATAGACAAATTACGGAATTGTTATCAGAAGGAATAATACGTCCTTCCAAAAGCCTTTATAATTCCCCGATTTGGATTGTTTCAAAAAAACCAAAACCAAACGGCGAGAAACAATACAGATTAGTGGTTGATTACAAACGATTGAATGCTGTTACAATTCCCGACACGTATCCTATCCCAGATATTAACGCTACTCTGGCGAGCTTGGGTAATGCCAAATATTTCACTACGATCGACCTAACCTCAGGTTTCCATCAAATTCCTATGAAAGCTTCAGACATTCCAAAGACAGCGTTTTCAACTATGAATGGGAAGTTCGAGTTTCTTCGTTTACCCTTCGGGTTGAGAAACGCACCAGCAATTTTCCAACGAATGATTGATTATGTCCTGAAGGAATATATAGGAAAAATCTGCTACGTCTACATTGACGACATTATAGTGTTCGGACGTAGCGAACAGCAAATTCTTTCTAATGTAGAGACAATTTTCGAAAAACTAAAAAACGCAAATTTAAAGGTCAACATTGAAAAAACTCATTTTATGCAAACAGAAGTAGAATTTTTAGGATACATTGTGAGTGCAGATGGAATTAAACCAGATCCCAAAAAAGTGACTGCCATCGAAAAATTACTTCCCCCTTGCAATCTTAAGGAACTCAAAGGGTTTTTGGGAATGACCTCATATTATAGGCGCTTTATAAAGGACTACGCGAAAGTAGCAAAACCATTAACTAATTTAACAAGAGGTGAGAACGCCCAGGTAAAAGCCAATCATTCGAAAAAAGTTTCAATAGAATTACAAGCCGATGCACTACTGGCTTTTGAAAAATTAAAAACTCTATTGACTACAGCGGAGGTCCTTGCCTTTCCAGATTTTGACAAACCATTTAACCTCACAACTGATGCATCTAACTACGCCATTGGAGCTGTTCTCTCTCAAGGTGAGTCTGGTAAAGATAAACCGATCGCTTATATATCCCGGTCCTTAAATAAAACTGAGGAACGATACGCAACTAATGAAAAGGAGATGCTGGCGATCGTATGGGCACTAGATAACATAAGAAACTATCTGTATGGAGTAAAGAAGATTAGAATATACACCGACCATCAGCCCCTTACCTACGCGTTAGGTAACCGGAACTTCAATGCCAAATTGAAGCGATGGAAAGCTCGTAAGAAGAGTATAATCACGAGTTGATCTACAAACCTGGTAGGTCAAACGTCGTGGCAGATGCACTCTCTAGATTGAAAACTAGCGTTAACCATATCAGTGACGTTTCCACAGACACGGCCAGCGAAGGGGATTCACAAGCAACAAGAACAGCCTCAGAAACTAGAGACGATGACATTGAATCAACAGGTTCAACCATCCACAGCGCACTCCAAGATGCATCAGACTTAATTCCCCACGTGGAGGTCCCTATTAACGTTTTCAAAAACCAGATAATTATTAAAATAGGTCCTGAATTGCAGTCCAGCGAAATACCATACGAACAATTCCTACGTCACTACGTCTCTTCGCCTGATTGGGATGCAGAGAAACTTTCGGACATGCTAAAAAAGACACTAAATCCTAACATCGTAAATGGCATTAAAGTCCCAGAAAATTGTTTTGCTATTTTACAAGACTTGTATTTACAACATTTTTCAAGGTATAAAATAAGAATCGCTCAGAAAGAAGTGAAAGATATAAGATCAGAGAATATTCAATTCGAAATAATACAGCGAGAACACCATAGAGCGCACAGGAATGCAAGAGAAAATAGGAAACAAATTTTAGATGAATACTACTTTCCACGCATGTATGCTCACATTAGAAAATTCGTTGAGCGTTGCGACATATGTAATAGCAATAAGTACAACAGGAACCCAACGAAACCTTTACTGCAAGACACTCCTACGCCAACCATGCCGTGCGAAGTATTACATATGGATATAATAGAAATACAAAATCAAAAATTCCTGTCCGTACTGGACAAATTCTCCAAGTTCGTTAAGCTGTTTCATATAAGTGACAGGTCTGTATTAAACGTGAGAGAAAAATTAGTAAAAATCCTTCATTACTTTACAGCCCCAAAGATTTTAGTAACTGACAACGAGAGTAGTTTCCTTAGCCCCTTAGTAAAAGATTTCATTGAAAGACTAGGGATAAAAATTTATTTGACCCCATCGTAACGAAGCGAAGTAAATGGACAGGTAGAACGCGTCCACTCAACTCTTATAGAAATTTACAGGTGCCTACGGGCAGAAAAAGAGGAACTCAGTGTGCAAGAGCTAATATATGTAGCCGTCGATAGATATAACAATACTATTCACTCCGTTACAGGAAAAAGACCTAGCGATATATTCTTTAACAGAATAAAAGCATCCGATATAAACAAACTGTTTATACGCACGGTAAGTGGTAAAAGGATTCACAAGGCTCACATAAAAAATTTGAAACAAATTCCATAAATTATCAAACATTCTATTTCTTTCACAAGATTTTTTCTAGAATTCAAAATAACGCAATTACTAAAAATATATAAAGCGCTCTATAAAAAATTGGTGAGTGCCTCAGGCACTGGGGTTCGACTCCGTAAGGGCAGCGCTCATTACTATTATAAAAATGCCGATATACATAAATTGAAATCAATATAGATTTGAAATTAAATAATATAAAAAAAGGGAAAAGAGTAAACTCTTTACATACATATATAAAAATCTATCGTTTAATTAAAAAGATAAAATTCAAAAAAAAAAAAAAAAAAAACGGCTTTGCCAGAATTACACTAATCACTTATGTTATTTAATAAAATAATAGTTTTTCAGGAAAAATGATTTCCAAAATAAGTATTCTCTTTATGGGTTATATTTTTACTCTACACGCTGAACAAATTTTTCACTATGACGTCCCTATTGTTACTGTGAGAGCTGGCAACGCTTGGACGATTAATGGCAATTTTAAATTGGTTCACGTCATCAACCTGGATGAATACGCAACAATTGCGGACAATATAACAATGCTGGTCCAGAAACACTTGCCGCCCGGCAAGACTAAGGAAATAATTGATTACCATCTGACGCAGGTGCAAGAGAGACTCATCGAGCTAGGAGCCATACGGGCCAGAACCCGAAGATCAATCGATTGGATAGGATCCGCATGGAAGTGGGTCGCTGGCAATCCGGACGCTGCAGATTGGAACTCTATTTTAAAAAGTCAAAACGCAATAATTGATAACAACAATGAACAGTACAAGATTAACGCACAAATATTGAACACCACGAATGAAATTGTTCATAAAACGAATGATCTTATTATCAAAATGAACGAGATTAGCAATGGCAAAGAGGCCGAGAGAATTGGACAGAACACTATGAACCAAGTTCTCATTCTAAAAAATATGATTAACGAAGTAGTAAGGGCTTGTCAATTGGCTAAAAGTGGAATTATCAACACAAACTTATTGAATAGAGCTGAGGTCGAGGATACTATTTCCGAAATGGAAACACTTCCATATGCTAACGCCATCAAAGCTATTGAACACGGCAATCCATCCATATATACAAATAGGTCACTATTGCTATATGTCCTCTCCATTCCAAAGCTGAAAAAGGACTTTTATCACTGACTCATCGCTAAAACAACAATAAGAATGGGTAGAAAAATTGAATTGCCATTTAATGAAATACTGCTAAGTCAAAATGAAACGTTTGGTGTGAAAACCCCCTGTCTAAACATCAACAAAGTAACAGTCTGTCAACAAACATTTCTAATCAAACTGGCTGAAGAAACATGTATACCACGCCTGCTCAAAGGAGGAATTGCGAACTGCCGCTACAAGATGACCAAGACGCATGTAAGAGAAATGTTAACAACCGATATTATTTTCCTAACAAACTTCGAGGGCGTCCTTAAAACCCAAACACATACAAAAACGCTCAATGGAAGTTACCTGATACAGCTGTATAACGAAAGCATACTGATCAACAACGAAACATTCTCCAGCACATCTGTTTCGAGGCTACAACCACTTCCCCCTGTCCAAACCAACGTGGCTGATCAAAAACTACTGGTAGACATCGACCAAGTCCACAATTTAAGTTTGCACAACGTAAACAAGCTTGAGTATCTTGGTTTGAAATTGAACTTGTCACTTGGAACACATATAAGTATCGCGATTGCGATGGGTATTTGCGTTGGAGTCCTGTGGCATAGGATAACTAGGAGAATCAACCTACCAACAATCAAATTTCTTCAGACAGCCGATCCTACCACTAAACCAAGGAATGTGATCTGCGGGACGCAGATATTTAAAGAGGGAGGAGTTAGCGACACCAACCAAATCAATTTGCAATAATCAGCATTTAATAAATTAAGAATTTCTACACGCGTATCCGGTCTAATTACAAACTGTCTACTTGCACTTGTTTCGTGGGAAAGCTATTTTGTTGGATCAGCATTTGAATATTGGCGCATGTATTGCAATATGATCGGACAACCAAAAAGCCAAGTAGAAGAAAGGAAAAACAGTCAGTCTTGGTTGCGAGCTTCTTCGGTTCAGTGTTATAAATTTAATTTGTGAATAATTAATATTGTGAATAAAGAATTAATTGTTTGATTTGAAATTTAAATATAAAGTGAGTTATTTAATTAATAATTGGCGCTGTTGGTTGCACCTTAAATAATTTTTTTATCGAACTCAAGTGTAGATCCTTTAACTTAGAGTATTCCTCAATGTCACTGTTTATGTTTATTTTTGTTTGCGTTTTTTTTGTATTTGTTATTTCCACTATGTAAAAAATATTATCAAAGCAATATAGTTTATTTATTAAAGTCAGTATGAACCTATTACGTATAATATGTACTACGTATTTTTTTTGTATAATTTTTTGTTTGTTTGGTATGTAAGAAAAAATTCCGCTAATCGACTGTTCGCTATGAAGGTACCACGAGAACTGCCATATACATATGTATATATATATATATATATAGTGCCAGTCAAATTTATTTTCATTGACAAAAAAATCGCTTTATAATCCTGTTTTAGTTTGGTATCAAAATTTTCATTGTTTTTTTTTCAAATGCAAAAGTTTATTGGAATGATTTTATGACTAAATTTACACGAAGGAAAGGTTTAAGTTACCTTTTAAGGTTGATACTGATCTTTAAACAAAAATACCCTGTTTATCGATGTCGGAGGAAATTTTTCTTTATAACAATTTCATCTAAAACAAAAACAAATTCTAAAATATTGTTTTTGTATCAAATGTAACTTCAAGAGAGAAATAATTTCTTCGACACCTATGAAAAAGCAGTAAAATGTCCATTAAATTTTTTTAATAAAAAATAAAAATGTGAGCCTTTAAAATTTATACGGAAATTTCATTAAAATTCCATAAAATTGAAGTCATATATATCCCTCAATTGTTAGTGGAATTGGCCGTAATGGGAGATCAAACCAAGCAGTTTGAGAAGGAAGCACCACAGTTAGAAAGCAATTCAGCAGTATGTAGCTCGATGCTTCTTCCGAAAGTGACAATCCCACAGTTTAATGGGGATTATTTAAAATGGTATCAATTCTATGAACTATTTACCGAATGGTCGAAAACAACCACTACCTCAGGTGCAAAAGATGTGGTACCTTAAATCAAACGTGTCGGGAGAAGCAGCAAGACTCATAAGTCATTTATCACTTATCGAAGAAAATTATAAAACGGCCTGGAAACTGTTACAAGAGAGATTCAATAACACAAGAGTCATAATGGCAACTTTGGTAGATAAGATTCGGAACCAACCAACAGGAACGTTGTCTAGTGCATCAATAAAGGCTCTTCATGACACCACTAAAGAATGTCTGTTGGCGCTAATCAACCTACACGTCCACACGACATCCTGGGATGCTATACTGATCCAGCTATTGACTAAAAAATTGGATCGATCTCTCTATACTCGATTCAAACAGTCACTAGCTAAACCAAAAGATATACCATTAATGGACGACCTCTTCTCTTTTCTTGAAATTCAATTTCAGTCAATGGATTACATTTGTTATAAAGAGAAATCATCTAGTCATCAAAATACAAAAACCCTCTAATCAGTAACATCGATGGTCAGTTACGAAAACTGTAAGCTCTGCAATAATAGAAACCATCATATTTATCGGTGCAAGCAATTCTTAAACATGACAGAATCAGACAGGTTGAAGTTAGTACAGAAACAAAAACTCTGCGTTAATTGCCTGAAGACTGATCATGTATCAAAAACGTGTACTTCCAGTGGTTGTAGAAGATGCAATATAAAACATAACACTTTATTGCACTTGCAACAAAATCCGCAACATAAGCAGAACATATCAAAGGTGCCGCAACCAGATTCAGATACAAAGGGCAATACTACAGCAGCTTCATCTGCAACTGCAGCAACAACAAAACACAAATATGTCATGTTAGCTACAGCGAAGGTAATTGTGAAGGCTCCAAATGGTATGTCCACTGAGTTTCGAGCTATTTTGGATTGAGGCTCACAAGTAAACATTGTCAGAAAGTTATCATTGGCTCCAACTGAGACTTCTCTGTGCATCGATGGAGTTGAAAGGAAGCAAAAACGAGCATCTCACCGCGTGAATGTCGAATTGTCATCAATGAAAGGTTACTTTTGACAAATTTGGAAGCTATCGTTCTTCCAACCATCATTTCACCACAAACACATCATAACATTGATGTTTCAACCTGGAACATTCCAGAAAATATCCACCTAGCAGATTCTAGATTTTTCAAACAAGAAAAAATAGATATTCTTCTCTTAGCAGAATTTAACTTCAAGCTTATGCTCCCAGGGATAATAAAAATAGCTGATGGCATCCCTACTCTGCAAAGCACATTACACTTACATTACACATTACTACATGTGCCATATTTGACAATGCCTCAACACTAGAACAACACATTGAACAACTATGGAAATTGGACAAAATAGAATCCCCTGAAAAAATTCTGTCTCCATCAGAAGAACAATGCGAAGCTCGTTTTGGTCACAATACCAAAACTAATAAATATAATCGTTTTATTGTTAGTCTTAGATTTCGCGAGAATACGTCGGTATTGGGTGATTTGCATGCCATGGCTTACAACAGATTCGTTAGTAGAAAAACGGGTACAAAGGAATCAGAGCATTCATGGTCAGTACATACAATTCATGAGAAAATATGAAGAGCTGGGACATATGCAAAAGATAAATATTGACGAGGTACCACATCCTAGGTATTTTATTCCTCATCACTGCGTATTGAAACCTTAAAGCACCACAACAAAACTTCGAGTAGTTTTTTGACGCATCAGCAAAAACATCAACTGAATATTCTTTGAATGATTTAATGTTTACTGGACCAGTTGTCCAAAGCGAATTGTTTTCGATCCTCATTCGTTTTCGATCTTCATTCGTTTTCGATTACCAAAATTTGTCTTTACAATAGACGTAGAGAAAATGTATAGATAGATGTTAATCAGCCCAATGGGCCATCAGTATCAAATCATTATCTGGCGAGAAAATCCGTCATCACCAATTAACTATTACCAACTTAGCACGGTTACATATGGAACACGTGCAGCACCTTATCTTGCTACCAGATGCTTAAAAAAATAGCTGAAGAAAATATACACAGCTTTCCGTATGGATGTTGAAAGATAATTTTTATGTGGATGATGGACTTGGATGTTCAGATAGCCTTAGCGCAGCAATTACAATGCAAAAGGAACTCATTACAATATTGAAGAAACACGGTTTTAACTTGAAAAAATGGTGCGCAAACCATGCACAGTTATTAAAAAATATTGCAGCAAATGATCAAGAAGTAAGTTAAGACTTGGACAATAATGACAATAGTACGATAAAAACATTAGGGTTGTATTGGTTATCTAAGAACGACAATTTTTGCGTCAATGTCAACTTCAGTCATCATCAGAAAATTACAAAACGTACAGCAACTTCTGATCTTGCAAAGCCGTTTGACCCCCTTGGCCTCCTAGCTCCCGTAGTTGTAAGGGCAAAGATATTTATCCAACAACTATGGCATCATGCGTTAGAGTGGGATGATCCATTACCTGATGATCTTAGTTAATCCTGGAATAAATTCAGAGCTGAACTTAAAGGCCTTGACAACTTTAAGATACCGCGACACATATTCCAAAGTGAAGCACCGGTAAAAGCACAACTTCACATGTTTTCAGATCCATCCGAGAAGGCATTTGGTGCAGATGCTTATATTCACGCAATTCTTAAAAATGGACAAATCATCGTGAGATTGTTGTGTGCCAAATCACGAGTAGCCCCATTAAAGCAACAAACATTACCACGATTGGAGCTATGTGCCGCAGTTGTAGCGGCTCAAATTGCAGATAGACTCAAACATGAAATGAAAATAGAAAATCAATCGACGTTTTTATGGACAGACTCTGAGATTGTACTATCATGGATAAATACACAGTCATCGTCTTACAAAACTTTTGTAGCCAACAGAGTATCAACAATTCAATCATTAACCATACCGCAACAATAGCAGCATGTAGGATCAAAAGACAGTTCAGCTGATATATTATCTAGAGGTATTAAAGTAGCTGAACTGCCAAGATGCAATCTGTGGCTATATGGACCACTGTTTCTTCATGGCAAGGAAGAAACATGACCAAAAAAACGTTCACCATTATTTAAATCAGCAAGTGACATTGAAAGGAAAAACAGCAGTCTGTTCAAACTATGTCAACATCGTATATGGAATTCACCACAGGAATTCCTTCAAAACTCTACAGAGAGTATTGGGTTACGTTCTTCGATTCATCAACAATTTAAAAACGCAAAACAAAATTTGACCAACACACATATCATTGAGCCCGAGAGAGTTGAATGATGATCTATTCCTGATAGTTCCAACAATCCAAGAAATTTAATTCAAGGACGACATATCTAGGTTACGAACAAACAAAGAGCTCCCAGGGTCCAGTGCAATCAGCAGCCTATTTCCATTTCTCGATGACAGATCCGTTCTACGGGTCGGAGAAAGATTGTCGTTTGACGCAAAACATCCCATGCTGCTACCATATAAAGATTCAATATCAAAACTTCAAAAGTGTTAATTCCTAACTGGCTATAGTAGAATTCAACCTAAACACATAAATCTGGATTGATACTATTTGTCTTTGCCACTGTTCTTCAAGCACTTTAACCAGAAGAACGCTAAGTTCAATAAAAACACAAGAAATATGATTTACTACTGAACTGATAATTTGATTTCATTCACATCTTATATACTAAATTAAATTTAATAATAATAATCAATTAGTCATAAGTAATACACTAAATACATGCGTAAGCAATTAATACAATACTGTAACAGTTACCTCTTAAGTATGTCAACAAATAGCTGAGCAAAGAATAGTAATAGTTGCAATTTAAGTTCCCAATTACAGATTTGTATTTAGTTAAATAATAATTAATTACAGGTGTTTTGAAAGTTAACAAAGCAAAGAAAGAACATCAATTTGAAGATACAATAAATAAATACAGGTATAAAAAAAAAAGTATTTAGCGTAAATAAAAAATATTAATTGAATTTCAAGTTCAATGTCATATGGATTAAGCTTAGAGTAAATAAAATTCTTACATTGTTACAGTGCTTATGCTAATTACAGATTCACTACACGATGCCTGCGATTCATTAGATGTTGATTGCCTTACCATTGTCGGATTTTGATTAGGTTTAGACCGAAGTACCATAATTTTACGCGAAAGTGTAGTTTTTGTGCACACGTATCCCTCTGCAACCTGTGCCGGTAGACTGCTTTTCATTTCACCATAATCCTCACGTTCTAAGTGGTCATTAACAAACTTAAAATCTGAATATAAATAGTCCAGCAATTCGTGTTTAATAGACAAGGCAGCTTCATCTAGATCATCAAGATTGCAATGTAATAAGTGACTCATAATGGCAGATAGCTTCTCTTTCAGTTGTAACGATTTACTTTTGTTAAAACACTCCTGACTTTTCGAAGCTCATTTTTACCTTTCCAATCACGTCCAAAAAATGTTGAATTGTTTATCCAAAAATTCACGTGAATTTTGCAAAGGTTAGTTTCGAATAAACTCAATTAAAATTTATGCAAAAAGAAAAACACAAACTTTGAATTTTACTCTTTTTATAAAAAGTTATGTTTTTTATTATCAAAAAATGCAAAGAAAAAAAAATAATGAAATGTCCAAACACAATTAATTGTACATATATATTAGGGTATTCAATCGGTTAAGCGGTTAATTTCTACCCGATTAACTGATCAGTTAATTTAAAGTCGACTTTTTTCAAAACGCCAAGGAGCAACAAGAGGTTAATTTTGACTTCGATAGTGAGAATAGCCATATTGTGAAACTTTGGGCTTAATATGGATGCCACAACATGACATTCAGACAAGAGTTAGAACACATAAAAGATCTTAGAATCTCGCGACATATCTTCGAAGGACATGTGACATCCAACATACAAATTCATGCCTTTGCTGATGCATCAGAAAAGACATACGGTGCAGCAGTCTACATTAGATCAACAACGAAAAATAATCAGATTATTGTGAGGTTATTATGCTCAAGGTCCCGAGTTGCACCTCTAAAGCGTCAAACTTTACCTCGTTTTGAACTCTGTGCAGCACTATTAAGCGCTCAACTCACTTCAAGAGTAAAAAAAGACTAAAGTATCCAGCTGGAACCCTGGTATTGCAATCGCTACATCATCTGCGTATGCAACTGTTTTAATATTCATGGATTTCAATTTTCGAGCAGATTGTTGACTGTCTTGTTCCACAGCAAGGGTGACAGCACTCCACCCTGAGGTGTACCCCTGTGGGCCTGCCTTGTAATGGTAGCTGCTCCCATGGTGGAAGTAACTATTCTGCGTAGTAGCCGATTTTCAATGAGCTTTTAAATCCCCCGGTCGATCCCCAGCTCTCTGCGAGACTGAATAATTGCTGGCGGATCAATATTACTAAAGGCACCTTCAATATCCATGAAGGCTCGAGTGATTTCTCTATGAATCCTACAAGCGAATGTTAAGCGGTCTCAACCGATTTTCCATTGGTATATGCGTGTTGAAAGGCCAAAGTTGAGAGTCACCAATGAGTATTCTAATATGGTCATCCATTATTCTCTCAATGGTTTTCAGAAGAAAGGAAGTTAAACTAATAAGTCTAAAATCCTTCGCCTTTCCTCCTTTGGGTATAAAGATCACACTATATTTAGTCCATGCACTTGAAATATATGACCATGCAGTACAGGCTCTGTACATTGCAAGTCACCATAGGATTACTGAATCGGCATTATGTTGCAGATCCGCAGGAATGATACCATCCTGGAAATTTAAATGGATGGAAGCTTTTAAGAGCCCGTTTCACTTTTTTCACAGTAATGTCTACGGATATTTGTGCCTGGGCATGGGAGGGATATGTTCGTTGAATATCACTAGAATTTAAGGCAGCCTACAAGTCTCGGAGTGGGATTCTACTTCATTGCAGAAATCTCCCCAAGTTTTGCGTTTAGTGTTACTGACTTTCATTTTGAATTTATTTAATGAGGCTTTATAAAGTGACCAATTACCTGTCTTTTTTGCTGCATTGAATAATTGTCGGCAGATCTTGCGAGTTTCTGCAATATTATCAGACCCCCAAGTTTTTTTTTAATGCATGTTTTTTATTTATTGTATCTTCATATATGAAGTAACAATAAGTATTCAAATCTTAAATCTAAAATATATTTAGTAGGCCCGACCAATGTCAGACATAACTGAGTGAAAGTTAAATAATACATAAGTAGTGATAAACAAAAAAAAAGTATTTCCAAGTAGCTTCATTCGGAGTGTTTAGTATTAGAGCCCTTGTATCTCCTTTTTTAAGCAGATGTGTCCAGTAAAGCTCAAAATATTACGAGCAAGCAGATAAGGATGTGACTCGAGTTTTGTTAGATATTTGCCAGCGTATTTTTTCAGTCACTAGTGGCATATTTAAATAACGATGTATATTTGAATTCTTAATGTACCATGGTGCAGATGTTATTAACCTTAAAATTTTGTTTTGTCTTCGTTGAATTCTCTCTACCTTTGAAGCAAAAGCAGTGCCCCATAACTGGATACCGTAACACCATACTGGTTTTAAAAACAACTTGTATATTAAAAGTTTGCAGTCTAGGCTGATTGTTGAATTTCTGCCAATCTGCCAATGTACCTGAGTTTATTTTAGTTTCATTTGAGTTAACTAATAGTCAGTGTGATGTTTCATGTAAGCCGTCAATCAAGGTGTATACCAAGATATTTCACATGTGAATATTGAGGAACAACTTGATTATTAATTCGAACGGGGGAACAAGCATCTCTTCGTAAGGTAAATGTTGCTTGAACACACTTTTGTTCATTTACCTTAATTCTCCATAAGTTTAACCATAGTTCCATCTGGTTAATGTGTTCCTGGAGTTTTCGGGATGTCTCATCAGGGTTTTCGTACATACTAAGGCAGGCTGTATCGTCGGCAAATGTAGAAGTGTAGATACTACTGCTCACAGCCATATCACAAGTATAAATCAAATATAAAAATGGCCCCAGTATACTCCCCTGTGGCATCCGGTGTGATTTAGTTTCAGGCATACTCATAAAGTGTCGTTCCACAACTGTATATTTTCGTGCATGAATGTAATCCCAAGGTTGTCTCCTATTTTTGTGTTGTACAGACGCCTTACAGGATAAACCAGTAGCTTCTTTGAACGCAATTGTTAGCGTATCTACAGCTAAGTCAATATCCGCATCCTCCTTCATATTAGGAGGTTGCGAGATCAAGTTTGTGAGGATTCAGTTCTGTACCCCCCAGTTTGCTTTGCGTCTGTTAACGTATATTTTCGTTAGTCTTTACATTGTGTTGATGCTCTGTACTGTGCCGCTCTGCTTCTAAATTTGAGTAGTAACTTATCAGCTGTTTCTGAACAGAAAGGTCGCAGTTTTTCACTAAAGCGATGAGTTTTGCATCGTTCTTTGTTAATTTTCAATATAATTTATTTTTTTCGCTTAAAAATATTTTTTCTTAATTCTATAAATACAATCACAATTTATTTCAAAATATTTTTATATAATTTATGCTGTCACTTACAATAACTTAAGTATTTTTTGATTTTCACAGGTTGAACCGAAACAGAACAAAACGAAACAGAAAAAGTAACGACTTCCAATTATATATATTATATTTCTATAAGCAAAAAAGAGTCAGCTGATTCGTAACAGAAGCAAAACTAATTCTGGCTTTATGTCTAATACCTCTTGCCTATTGCAGACTACGAAAGTTGGTTCCACACTTTGTTTTAGTATTATCAGATTGTTATCAATAATAAAATCAAAAATTCACTCACCTCTATCATTCATTTCTGAGTGCCCCAATTCTATTGATGCGCGTTTACGTCAGCTCCTATTATAATAGGGATACCACACGTTTTTGCTTCCTTCACTGCCTTTTAGAACAAAAAGCTTGGTGGGGGGTCCACATGGTCATGGGCCATGTAGCATGAGAGTAACCACCATACTAAGGATTTTCCCGTCTTTATGGGAAAAATCACTAATTGTCGCGCTGTACACGAAGCACGAATGCGTAGTGTAAACAAGAAGATTCATAAACATGATTTAGAGAGCCAAGCAGGTGATTAAACTCGTCGTCTAAGCATAGCAACATGTGGATTATGCCGAGTACACAGTACGATATTTTGTGACATCGCAATAGTGTGTTCTCGTGGCAACATTCATCATTTCCAATATTTTTCCTTGTGTGGCATTAATTTCCTTATAAGAAACATAATGCAAACGGCGTTTCACACATTTTTGTGAATTTCTAATTTTCTTATCATCACTAGCAATGATGCTAGAGCTCTTAAAAATATCAAATCCCGATACTCGTAAAAACGAATGGATGTATCGATATTTCGAAATATCGTTGTTATATATCGAAAATTTTCTTCTTAAATACCGATATTTTGATATATACATATTTTTTGCCCATTTGAATTCCTGCCGTGGGCAAAAATTATGGATATTGGTTTTCAAAAATGGGCAATACATGTACATACATGTACATGTTGTCTGAAGACTCGCTCGTTAAAAATGTTTTTTAAGATCGAGTGAAGCAGACTGGTATTGGAAATTCGCGATTTATTGCCCAAAAAATTCTAAATTATGCCACATTAATGAGGAAATCTTAAATATTTCGAAGCGTGAACGTCTATAAATTTTGTGCATTGATACGGTGGATTGCAACAACGTAGCGGAACTCTCGAATTAAATTTTAAGCTATAGTGATATAAAAGTGCATTTTTGAAGGCATGTTAGCCTACTCTCATCAAGTTCTAACCTATTTTTTAAGTAACTCTAAGTAGAAACTTTAAATTTAAAAAGTTTTATTAAATGAAATTAAAAAAATAAATCAAATTCTCGCAAAAACATCGGCATCGTCAAAATATAGTCACATTTTTTGACAACGTGCTAATTTGGAATTATTTTTACATTCCTAATAAAGGAGAAAATTGTGGATATTATCTAAATAAAGAAAAAATTCAAGTTATCATAGCAGATTGTAGTAATCGGTATTGTACCAAACAAAAACTTGTTCCAAGTTTTGATTTCTGTATTTTTGATGTCCGAAATTTTTAATGGCAACAAGACATATGGAAGCATCCGCTGCAGTGCGTGACATTGAAAAAATACATGCGTGTGATAGCAAAGAGGCCCAACATAATCCAATCCAAGAATGCAAATAACTGTCAACTAAGAGGTAAAGAGCTCTGGATATCGTACGAACAACAAAGTGCCACGTTTTTTCAAACACTTAATTTAAATTTTCTTGAAATATTATAGGCATCTGACATAAAGTGAACAGAAGTTAAAATATCATAAAAATATGTATGTTTGTATTCCAATTAGCAAGATTTTATTTTTACTTCTTCAAACTTCATATGCTTTCAAATTCTAAAGGATTACAGTTGTGAACATTTACTTGTCCTTCATAACACTATTATTTTGTTTTGTTTGCTGATATTTTATTGTATCTTCAAAATAAGTATTCAGTATAAATAAGTAGGACCGACCAATGCGTAAACTCACTGATATTAATTAATAATACATAAACGTCGTATTAAGCACAAAAGTATTTTCAAGAAGTTTCATCTGAAGTGTTACGTATTAGAGCCGTAGTATTCCTCTGGATGTGTCCAGTAAAATTCAGGATGTTACGAGCAATGGAATTAGGATAGAACTCGAGTTTCGTTAAGTATTTGTCAAGGTGTATACCAAGGCATTTCATTTGAGAATGTTGTCGAATATTTTGATTTTTGATTTGAATGGGGGAACAAGTATCTCTTCTTAGGTTGAACGTTATATGGACATACTTTTGATCATTTAATTTATGTCTTAATAAGTTCAACCATATTTCTAGCTGGGTAATGAGTTCCTGGAGATTGCGGGATGCCTCATAAGGGTTTTCGTGCAAACTTATACAAGCTGTATCATCGGCAAATGTAGAGGTGTGGATATTTTTGCTCACAGGCATATAACCAGTGTACATCGAATATAAGACTGGACCCAGAATACTACCTTGTGGAAGGCAAGGAAAATTACTTCATGGATTTTGTACCAACTATGAAAATAAAATGTACTTTTTAGACCATGACAGTACTTTTTTTTAATATTTATTAATAACTAGTAAGAGTGCTATATTCGGCTGTGCCGAATCTTATATACTCTTTACCAAAGTGCGTTTATGTAGTATAGAGATACATATATAAGCACAGAGATATGTACATAGGTACATATTTATTTTGTGAAAAAATTCATAATTTTTGCTCAAGTGCAATTTTTAATAAGTGACTTCTCGATATTTTTCGCTTAAATATATTTTTTTTTTAATTAGCAATAACTTGAATATCTATGCCTTACTTTCTAAAAAAATACAAGTTTTCAAGGGAGCAAAAGAGAACCGGTTCATCTCTTTATACCCCTCTGTTTGGATAAAAGTTCATATTCAATTATTAAGGAATTGATTACATCTATATATATTAGTAGTAAGTTTAATTATGAAGCGCATTTATTAAGATACGAGTTTGTTGCATTAAGAGTAATTTTATTTCTTGATACTTGATGAATAAATTACTTGTTTTTTGCAAAGCTTCGAACTTCGATAATAGTTTTAGTATTGTACCTCCATACTAAGTAAACTATGTAACTTTTTTATTTAATAATCTTTGATTTTGCGAAATTGTTAATTTCCTCAATTTAAACATCCCATTGGAAAAGGTATATACCGCAGAATTTTTGGAATTTGTACGGCACAAAGGAACAGTTTCAGGTAAATGAAACGGAACAGGTTCTTTCATTAATTTTATATCTAGGACGGTACTTTAGCGATAAATTTTATTTATATCTCCATTTACTAAAAATAAATGCAGTAAAGTGCGAATCTGACTTGTGCACGAAGGGTTCCGTAGTAATACTATATGAACTTTAGCCTATATAAAATATAATTTTGGCATTTTTTCGTTTTTGGAGTTTGTTCGGTTTTAAGCGTTTTTTAATAGGGTTTGAATTTTTTCTTTAGTTTTGCCGTTTTATGCGATTTTGACGTTTTTTTTAATTTGGTGCTTTTCTAGTTCTGCTGCTTTTTTTCGTTCTACCGATTTTTTTGGGTTTTTGGCATTTTTTTTAATTGGGCGATTTTTTTATTTTTGGTGCTTTTTTCTCGTTTGAGCGATTTTTTTCAGTTTTTGGCAATTTTTTATTTTTGCGGTTTTTTGACATTTTGGTTTTTTCATTTTATATTTTTATAAGAATAAATTCTTACTCTCATCCGCCTGAATTTAGCGAATACGAACACATTCGTATATTCAACCTTCATATTAATATATATATTTTTATAAAATCCTTATATTTTTTCTAGTTTAGTAAGTGTGATTCTTAACCAATAATCAAATAACTCTTATAAATAAATAATCTTAGAAGCTACGATTCCTACGGGACCCTCTAGTTTCAAAATAAAATAATAATAAATAATAATACAATAAAAATTAATTATTAATAAAGGTTTAGAAAAAAATCCGGATGTCAAATCCAAATAATTTAATTAGGCCAGCCATAATAAATGCGCAGGAAAATCAGGCAAATCAGACAAATCAAGTAACATTTAATATGAGAGACTTGCAGGTAGAAATTAGAAAAATAGTTACTGAGGCTATTCAGGAACAAGCTGGGAATGTTGCAAGCAACAGTATAAATCCCCTAATTGAACAGGATCAAGTAATTGATCCTCAACATATAGCGCAGTTGAACGACTTAGACAGGATACCGGACGTAGTCAGGTGTTTGAGGGAGTTCTCTGGACAACCTGGTGAATATAGCTCTTGGCGGAAGTCCGTTGAGCAAATTCTGAACATTTATAAACATTTGAGGGGAACACCGAAATATTTTGGAATCCTTAGCATAATCAGGAATAAAATTGTTGGAATTGCGGACGCAATATTAGAATCGTACAGCACACCTTTAAATTGGGACAGTTTAGCTCGTTGCCTAACTCTGCACTATGCAGATAAAAGGGATGTAAACACTCTTGAATATCAATTAACATCACTAATTCAAGGAACAGAAACAATTCAGGAGTTTTATCAAAAGGTTTATAACCATCTATCTCTCATACTTAATAAAGTTAGTGCTATGGACATAGGGCAGGAATCGCTACACCTCTTGACACAAACTTATAGGGACAATGCATTGGATACCTTCATAAGAGGGTTAAAAGGAGACCTACCTAGCCTTTTGGCTATGAAAGAACCAACAGATTTACCTAAAGATTTACATTTATGCTTAAAATTAGAGAACCAAAATTTTATAACTAATTACATAATAGGAAATTCATATATATTCCTTCACGGAATCAACCAATATTTTATCCGAAGTTAGCACATATTCCTCCATTACCACGATGAAAGAAACCAGTCGGTCAATTTCAAAGACAGTAACCTCCTCAAGGATTAGGCTACTATCAGAATCAGGGTGCTATCCCCAAATACAACCACCATAACCAGAACAACTATCATGCCAATTATGCATCCCCAAGACCCTTTATATCGAAGCCACATCCAAGGTCCGAACTTATGGATGTGGATGAGAGTATGAAGACAAAAAATATAAATTACATGAACAGACCAGCAAATAACGGCCTTTATGGAAAACGTCCACCTCCACCACAACCGGAAGCTCGAAAACAAAGTAGGAATTTCCATCTTAATTTAGAAACAGACCTTAGTTCAGGCAAACAATAAACAGGGGAAATTGATAATATTGACAGATATTTAGAGAAACCAGAAATAGAGGACGATATTAACGGACAAACTTTAGATGAATACATTGACAGCCAGACTAACCATATGAAAGACTATGAGCATCAATACGACCACTTCAATGAAATACATTTTTTAGATTAAATTCGTCCACCCTGCCATACTTTGACTGTAGGATGGACAATGGACAAATTATAAAAATTTAAATCGACACCGGCTCCAATAAAAATTATATAGCACCACATTCAGTAAAAAACCCTATACCAAATAAAGACATTTTCTATGCAAATTCCATAGGAGGAAAGGTGCAAATCGGTTTTCATACAAACACATTTCTATTCGGACAAGCAGACGTTCCAATCAAATTCTATTTATTGCCACAATTAAAAACTTTCCACGGCATCATTGGAAATGACACTCTAAAAGACCTTGATGCTATTATTCATACTTAATATAACTTCATGACACTAGGAAATGGAAAAAAAGTTTTGCTTAAACAGCTGTCAGCTGAAGATATTCACATGACTTCAATTCGGACAAATCACATGACCCAGGAACAAAAAGATAAGTTAAAGCAAATAGTTTCAAGACATTCCAACCTTTTTTCAGCCCCGGACGAAAAGCTGACGTATACCACAAAAATTATAGGAGAAATACGGACGAAAACTGAAGACCCAATTTATTCCGAAACTTACCCTTATCCTATGAGCTTGAAAAAAGAAATTTAAACTCAAGTGAAAACTTTATTAGAAGATGGTATTATCCGACCATCGAAATCTCCCTACAATTCACTGGTGTGGATTGTTCCCAAGAAGATCGATGCAAGTGTAGAGAAAAAATTTCGAATGGTGATAGACTACCGTAAGTTAAATACAGTCACCATAGCAGACAAACACCCCTTACCAGAAATTAATGAGGTACTCGCTCAATTAGGGAAAAGCAAGTATTTTACAGTACTAGATTTAAAAAGTGGGTTTCACCAAATACCTTTGAAACCCAAAGACATAGAGAAAACAGCATTCTCTATTAACAATGGTAAATACGAGTTCGCTCGTTTACCATTTTGATTAAAGAATGCACCAGCGATATTTCAACGCGCGCTGGACGAGATTCTACGTTCTCATGTTGGAGTTAGATGTTATGTATATATAGATGACATAATAATTTTTAGCCCGAATGAGGATCAACATTTTAAGAATATCACTGCAATATTCAGTACTTTACACAAAGCTAACATGAAAGTTCAGCTCGATATGTGTAAATTTTTTAAGGACGAAGTTGAATTTTTGGGTTTTTTAATATCTTGCCACGGTGTAAAAACAAACCCGAAAAAAGTTGAAGCCATCATAAATTTTCCATGCCCCATTACGTTGAAAGGATCTTCGATCCTTTCTTGGACTATCCGGATATTATCGGCGCTTCGTCAAGGATTACGCTAAAATACCAAAACCCTTGACAAACCTCTTAAGAGGGGAAGAGGGACGAGTATCCCGAAACCAATCAAGTAAGAAAAAAATTTGTCTAGATAAACCTGCAAAAATAGCATTTGAAAAACTAAAAGAAATATCATCTAGAGATGTGATCTTGACATACCCAGACTTTAACAAGAGTTTTGAACTGACAACGGATGCTTCGAACTATGCGATAGGAGCTGTTCTCTGTCAGGAAAACAGGCCCATCACATTTATCTCTCGGTGTCTTAGTAAAACTGAGAGAATTACGCAGCTAACGAGAGGGAAATGTTGGCTATAATTTGGTCCTTGAATTCACTCAGAAATTACCTATATGGGTGTGCTACAGTAATCATATACACAGATCATCAACCGCTTACCTACACTTTAATCAACAAAAATAACAACACAAAAATGAAACGTTGGAAGGCTATACTGGAAGAGTACAATTATGAACTCCACTATAAGCCTGGAAAAAATAACGTCGTAGCAGATGCTCTTTCAAGACCCCCATTTAATGAAAGTTTCGACATTAATGCCTTAACAGCTACAGTACACAGTAATGATAGTTCAGGTGAAAATTTAATTCCATCAGTAGAATGCCCTATTAACGTTTATAAAAACCAAATGTTCATACTTATAGGAGAAACAAGGGAATATCAGTTTAAACTACCCTTTCCAAGATTTCACAGACATATTATTACAGCCCCAAATTATTCGGAAGAAGATCTTATATCAATCCTGAAGAGGTATCTCAATCCAAGTGTAGTGAACGGGTTATTCACTAATGAAAATATAATGGGCAAGATGCAATCAATATATTCACTTCATTTTTCAAAATATAAAGTAAGATATACACAGACAAAGGAAGAAGATTTGATAGATACTATAAGACAAGAAGAAGAGTCACTAAAAGTCCATAAAAGAGCCCATAGGAATACAAAGGAAAACAAAATGCAACTTCTAGAAAAATATTATTTTCCAAAAATCAGTGAAAGAAGGAAAATATGATCGTCGTCCCAATAAATCTAACATATCACCTACACCAATTCCTCAATATGCAGGAGAAATACTACACATAGATATTTGGTCCACAGAAAAAGATTTCATTCTAACTGCAATAGATAAACTTACAAAGTATGCTCAAGCCACCCTAATAAATTCCAAATCAATTGGAGACATTCGTGAACCGCTAAGAAAAATATTATTTAATTTCGGAGTGCCTAGAGTTGTTGTAATAGACAATGAAAAAGCTCTACACTCGGCCTCAATTCAATTTATGCTTGAAGATCAACTAGACATACGAATTTTAAAAACACCACCTTACAAAAGTACAGTTAACGGCCAGGTGGAACGTTTCCCCTCTAAATTATCAGAAATAATGCGTTGTCTTAAAACAGACAAAAAAACAGAAATTTTGACGAATTATTAGACAGATCAGTTTATGAATACAACTACACTATTCACTCTACCACAGGTAAAAAACCAATTGAATTGTTCTTTGGAAGAAGGGTTAGCACTAGTCCAGAACAATATGAAAATGCAAGAAAAGAAAATATAGAAAAAATTAATAAAAACACAGCAGAAAGATTTGAAATTCCACAACAAAGAAAGGAAACCATTTAAGGACTATGTACCAGGACAAAAAATTTATGTCAAGATTAACAAAAGACTAGGTTCAAAGCTATCAGCCCGATACAAGGAAGAAATAGTTTCGGAAAATAAGAAAAGCACTGTACTAACAGAGTCCAACAGAGTAGTACATAAAGACCATATAAAAAATTAAACCATTCAAACCACTTCTGACATGAAGAATTTATATATTTTACAGATTGTTGTTGCCACTGCTAAAAGCAGAGGTACACATACTTAACTATACGAACTCCTACGTGATAACAATAGGTAACGGATACGGCAAAATTCACGACGGCACATTTAAATTTATTCACCCAATTAATCTTGAATCTTATGATGACTTTTTACAAAAGACGAAAATCTATGTGGACAAATACATACCTAAGACAAATCCCTTATATCCTACAATGTATTACGAATTGAATCAGACAATCGATTTATTAGATACACTAAAAACCATCTCACCCACGATTTGGAAATTAATTGCCGGATCACCAGATCATGACGATGCAGAAATTATTTATAGGACTTTAGACGAGATATCTAGCAATAATAATCAACAAGTTATTATCAATACAAATTTTGCAAATCAGTTAAATAATATCACTAAATTAATAAATGTATTTTCAAACACAATAAAAAAGGATGATACCATAATAAACGAAAATATTGAAATACTAAGAAATAAAATAAGACAAGCAAAAGAAGCAATTACAAATGTAAAATACGCTATACAATGGGCGAAAATTAACGTAATCAATTCATTTTTATTAGACAAAAATGAAATGACAATAAATAAACTGAAAGAAGAAAACATGCCATTCAATAATATAGAAGAGGCATTAGAATTAGCTAATATCAACATACTAAGTAATGATACAAATTTGAAATTTATTTGCTGGTGGTTTAGCTTGGTCTATATACGTATTTCATTGGCGCTTGAACCAAATCATCAGTAGACTTCAACCACAAATTTTGAACAGTCACAAACCTCTTACTTTATGCACAGACTTTCAAAAACTATAAATTTCTTAAATGTAATGATACAAACCTTTTATATGTAATAAAAATTCCTCTAACAAATTCTTATATAATAATATTATTGTAAAATCTGTTATAAGAAACGATTCTATAATAAATTTGGATTTTGAACAAATGTTTATAAGTAAAAATGAAATTAATGCAATTAATAATAATTGTAAAAGCTATAACAAGATAAAAATTAAAAAAAAAATCAATTGTTAGACCTAAGAGAAGATAATTGTATTAAAAACATTATATTTGGTCAAAAATCAATTTGCACAACCAGCAATGCCCATCACGTTCCAAGAATTGAAGAAATCTCTGATAGAATCATTCTCCTAAACAATGTAAATGAAACAATTGCAACAGAAGCTATGAAGTATGATTTAAGGGGTACATTCCTCATTAAGTTTGATAACACCACTATAACAGTTGGCGACAAATCTTACCAAAATCTTGAAGCTCCCCAAATGACACTAACACCGGCCACATTACAAGAAAGTCCAATCGAGAAGAAAAGTGTAAACATATTATCGTTGGAATCATTACAAGAATTAAATTTCATCAACACGAAGGCAATCCACAGTATCAGAAAGGAAACATGGATTACAAATACTACCATGGCTATTGTCCTTCTGTCCATAATCAGCTTAACACTCCTAGCTATAAAAAAACAACGAAAAACCTTCCCAAACATTAGTCCTGAATCCTACAATAACCCAACCAACAGAAGAAGAACGAAAGGTGACACCCACAATAAAATTACATGAGTTACCTTACTTTTAGACGATCGGGGACGATCGAATTTAAGGGCGGAGGAGTTAAGTAAAAAAATGTTTAATATGCTAAAATCCATGGGAATAAAACAAACCGGATATTGCACAAGCCAACAAATTAGTGCTTAACAAGTACACGCGCAATAAATGTTACAATACCTGGAATAAATGGAACATTGCTGACACTGCACATTATAACCAAAATAATTCACATTATCAATAATTGTATTAAAGTTAAGTCAGTTCTAATTCAACATTGAACGAAATAAAAAGTACTTCAGACTTTAGCCTGAAGTCAAATTTAAAACAAAAAATAAAATTTTTGTTTAATTTACATTCATATTTACATACTTATGTATGCATGTATGTAAATATGTATGTATGTACATATGGGTGATTCCATTCTGCCGTAACGTGACATTTGTACGACAAAATGTTGAAAAAAAGTTGGAAAATCATGTTTGAAAAAAGTTTTTTTCTTACATTTGATAAGCGTTTAAATGGCTATATATTCAATGAAAAAATTATAAAATCAAACCAAAGGATTTCAAGATATACCCAAAATATGACCTGGCGTTACGTTACAAAAAAGAGAAGTGGGATTTGACTCGACTAACAAAATTACTTAATTATGCGAACTGGGCAAGTCTTTTTAGACAAAAATTTCTTTGTTAGGACTTGGACTGATATACATTTATTTTTCAAGCATCTAGATTAAAAAAACTTTTCCCCTTTTTTTCTATTAGCCTTAGTATCTTTACGTTACGTTATATGGCGTTTCGTTACTTAAATTTCCACTCGATATTTTTTTTGTAAATATTAAGAAAAAGATAAACAAAAGCGTAACAAAACTATATTTGTCATTTATATATACTTATTAGCTTTATCCGAAGCTCCGCTCACATTGTATTTTGGAAAATATAATTAAAATTTATTAAGATATTGTTAATTGTTAGTCGCTGATAAAGGCGATAAAATAAAATTTAAAAACAGAATAAAAACCTGTTTTAAGACTGGTTAAACAATCCAAACTGAATCGAAAATTACTCTTACCAGCTCAAAAATTTATTTTTCGGAAAAAGTCCGTGTCATATACAAAAAAAAACCGGTTCCGAACCGGATACAAAAAATATGCTATGTTTGACGCCGTTAATGTAGCTTTCCATTGGTGAAATAATTTAAAAAACCGGTTTAGCGGTTTGGTCCTGAAAGCGAAGAAAACAAACGAACAAACTGAAAATTTCAACTAAATTTTAAACAAACATTGTACCACCCAGCTAAAAAAATTATATATGGTCCATATATTTTTAATATATGAATGTATATAACTATATATGAATATGTATGAATTCATGTATGGAAATATATGGGATTATACATGACAAAACTATTATATATGAACTAATATATGAAATGTATTACTACATATGAGCTCATATATGAAAATTTAATTATTAAGCTCTTCATATGTGCATCGATATATAAATATAAGATTTTATATATGGAGCCATATAAGAATGTATGCATACATGATATCTCACATAAGATCGTTTTTGCAATCAAACAAGCTTGGATTTTTATGACTGGTGAATTGGAAATCCATTAGAAAATACATACGGTATGCAAAGTTTATATGCGTACAATCAAGGTTTGAAAAAGAAAAACTTTTGTTACAAAAAACCATTATTGCATGATTTTATACATTGTGGCCTCATTTAATATATCAAATAATCAAAAGGATAATCCAGTCATTAATTTTATAGAAAATAACAAAATTCTCTAGATAAGAAACAAAAATCATATTACTGTGTTGAAAACTATTGTTAGAAGGATTATTTTTTCTTTTATAATTAATTGCATTAGTTTTTAATCTGATTTCTTAAACTAAATATTATGTACGAATATGATTTATGTGTTTTTTAAATAATTGATTCACCTTTTGAAGAATGAAATGACTTTTAGTTCGTTTTGAATTATTTGTCCAAACAAATGTTTCATTAAATACAACCTCTCTCTCAAGTCTAAAAAAATTAATTTTATTAATTTAATTTATTGCACAGCAGTGCGCTTTTGTTAATCAAGAGTGTATGAATATGAACTTTGCATACTGTGGAGGGAATTTACACATACATGTATGGAAATGTATGAATATATATAATCATATATGCCCATATACCCTCATTTTTCGGATCCGAACCATATATGACATATCATATATGCTCCATACATATTTTTTTAGCTGGGCATGCAAAAAAATACTCACAATCTGGCGTTACATTACACACTTTTGAATATTAATATTATATTAAATATTTGTTTTATAAACGATTTTTTTTATTATTATCACATAAGCTAATAATACTTTGTTAACATGCAAAATTTAACGCACTTGCGATCGTCAGCGTAGAGGTAATGAAAACAATCGCTACTTTTCCTGGCGTTACGTTACATTGAAATATCATTTTAAGAAAAACTTAATTTTGCGGTGAATTGATATATAATGGCTTTCTCTTCATTTGTACATGGTTAACTGTTTTTGCAGCAATAGTTTTGCAATATAAGTATTACTATGCAATTGCTCCTAGAAGTATAAAAAGTTAAAAAAAAATGCTCATGAAATTAACTAAAACTTTCAAAAACGAGAAGCCCAACTTTGTAGCCCATTATTTCGCCATCACAACTAAGGGAAGCTTCGAACTCTTAAATTTAGTTAATTTTAAATATTTCTAATTTATAATACAAGAAAACAAATCTGTTGGTAAACTTTAATTTTTTTCGTCATGGTGGACTTTTTTCTGGAAGTGCCCATATATAAAATAAGTCTAAGTTTTTACAACAAAAAACTGAATATTATTCTTAAGGTAGCATATTGTTGTTGTATTCAACACAGAATACAAACTCTTATTTATGCGTAAGTATGTATGTATGTATGTACGAATGCTTACAGTATACCTACATATTTTTTTTCATAACACTACACATTCTATGCAAACAAATTCGTTTGCACGCCCGCGAATAAGAATGTGCCAAGCAAAATTATCATTCAAAAAATTCAGTGAAGTGCGACTTTGACCCGCGCACGAAGGGTACCGTACGGGCACGAGATATGTAATTCAATACGAACTTTAGCCAATATAAACTATAGTTTTGGCATCTTCAAATATGAATTAACAATAAGTATTCAAATCTTAAATATAATATATAAATGTTAGGACCGACCACAGTCTGACATAAAATTAGTGATAGTTATAAATAATACATAAGTAGTGATAATCAAAAAAGGAAAAAAACTTCTTGAAAAAGTATTTTCAAGAAATTCCATCTGGAGTGTTGAGTATTACAGCCCTTGTGTCACTCTTTTTTAGGCGGATGTGTCCAGTAAAGTTCAAAATATTACGAGCAAGAGGATTAGGATGTGACTCGAGTTTTGTTAAATATTTGCCTGCGTATTTTGCAATTTCTTTAATCACTAGTGGCATATTTAAATCTCAATGTATATTTAAATTTTTGATGTACCATGGAGCCGATGTTATCAAACGTAAAATTTTGTTTTGCCTTCGTTGGATTCTCTCGACACTAGAAGCTGAGGCAGTGCCCCATAGTTGAATTCCGTAGCACGATATAGGTTTCAAAAGCGACTTGTATATCAAAAGTTTGCAATCTAGACTGAGAGTTGAATCAATCTAGACTGAGAGTTGAATCGAAATAACATCTTATCCCATTTTTGAAATTGTATTAAACAAAGCTCGACCTCTAGGTATTACAAGGATGGAGCCCCAATACTTATGCTTTGCATTGTAGTCTCTAGCTGCCACGAAACAAGATCCAAGCGATTTGTAGAACTTCTCATACTGATCTTCGGTAACTGAAAATCTAGGAGAACAAAAATTTTCTACAAAAATATTCGTAGCTTGCATACATTCTTCAATTACATTGTTAAGGATATAGTGCTTGAGTCTTGACTTAATTAGAATTGCAGATCATATATAGTGCAACCATTGGTTTTAAAAAGCTTCTCAAAGTCAAATGTGTCTCAGAGACCAACATTATATCAATATTTTGTTGGATGTGCTCAAGTTCATTTTTATGTTGGCGAATGCCGTTTGCGTTCCAAAAACATATTTTTAACGTGGCTTGTTAGTTAATGGTTGAAGCAGTGTATTCTGAATTCGTAGAATTTCTTGCATCATGCTAGTCAGATTTGTTATAAAATTATTTATAGTTTGCACTAAATTGTCAATAGTAGATTCAAGGCGCGACTCAAGTTAAAGCTTGAGTTTGCATTCGTTGAATTATTTTGAGGTGGATCATTTTGTGTGGGAATAGAATTTGTTTTAGCAGCATCGGCGTACGACACACGGGAAGTGACAGGTTGGCTCATTTGAGCAAAAGTGGCGGAGTAAGCATTTGCTGATTGAGATGGAGCTAATTTAGGTTTTTGCACCATGGTCTGTTTGACAAAAGAGTACACAGGACAACCTCTGTAGTTAGCGGTGTGATTACCTCCATAATTACTGCATTTTTTTATCAATTTGATCTTTTGGCTTATTGCAACTAGCAGTGCCGTGTAATTCGCCGCATACAACACACAAAAACAGTGGGTAATTTATAGTATGTTTTTTTGTGGCCATATTCTTGGCAATTATGGCACTGTACGGGACCTGATCGCTTATGTGGCTCTTCAACTGTGATTTTACAGTATAAGAGGTATTTTAGGCTATAAATTGGGTGTGTCTCGTTCTTTTTCAGCTGTATATCATTCGGCTAAAGTTCAACACGAAATAGAGGCTGGGGTATCTTCTCCCTATTGATTATGTTGGTAAAATTTTTTACTTTAAATCCTTGTCTTATGAGTGCATCTTTTACTTCTTTGGGATTAACATAAGAGTCAATGCCCTTCAATACGATCTGCATACCTTTAGCATTTTTAAGCTGGTACGTATAAGAACTTGTTTTATTTTTTCGAATTCAGTCACTATTTTACGGAAATGATTTTTTTCGTATATTTGAATTTCAGTATCGTCAACGCTACCACGCTTTGTTGGAATAACATGAAATGCGTTTTCACCAATGGCCGAAATGGCGTAAGAATTTTTTTCTCCCAAATATATAGGTGGTGGATTAAAAGACTTTTGCGATGATGGAGCGAGCTTGTCGTCGGTGTCTTGCAATATTATCCCTAGACATCTTTAAAGCAGATGAAATTTTTGGAGAATTCGGGCTTCGGCCACGCTTTACCGCGGTTATGTGTCTGTCCATTCCGACTTATACCTTGGACTTTGAGGTATTGTTATCTTTATTAAGTGGTGAACACGAACCTGAAGGGGATGGTATTACTGACTTATATGAAGAAGTACTAGGCAACTGTAAAATTAATGAATTACTATTTGGCATGGGACAAAGCGAAGTTGATCTTTGAGGAAAAATTGGCTTTGCCGTTAAAAAAAGACTTTCATTAGATTTATTATTTTTATTGTTTTCATTAAGAGCTGCAGAACTCACAGTAAAATAGGCATTTCTGCCATTATAACTCACTTCACAATTTTTTGTATTTGCGGTTTTTTTTGTTTTTGTTATTTCTACTATGAAAAATATTAGCAAAACAAATAAAGCTTATTTATTAAAGTTAGTATGTACCTATTACGAATAATATGTACTACTAATATTTTTTTTAATAATTTTTTGTTTGTTTAGTAAGAATGTAAGAAAATTCCGCTAATCGACTATCCACTATGAAGGTGCAACGAGAACTGTAAACATAAATAATCATATTAATTTTGATGACTTTAGATGAGTAAACTACGGTTGACCGCCTTCCTTAGAAACTTGAACCACTGTGCTATGGCTCAAAGCTTTTATTATGTGATTTCTCTTAAGGCCAAATTTACAGTCATTAGTTAATTAATATTAAACAAAAATAATAACTATTGTTTAACTAATACTTCATATTCACAGTGCATTGCTTAACTAAGGTTCTTAATATGAGCAAAGAATGGTAACCCTATCAAAGAATTAAATTTCGCTATTTGCAGCTCTGCTATAGAATATGGTTTTTGCTTACATTTGCAATGTTATTTTTTTTAAATAGACAACAGTGCTCCTTTGTCCAACTTTACCATGCAAGATATTGAATTATTGCGGAAATTGGTTCGGAAAAACTAAAATATATTTTAAAATAAAATAAAAAGAATGTGTTACAGCTTAATACTAAGAAGATGCTTGATAATGTATGTGTGAAATAGGTATAAAAATTTTTTACAATGCAACAATACTAAAAAAGTTTACAACGAATCAGCTGTTGTCTAACTATTTTTTAACCAATGAGATTTGGCGTTTTAATTAATGGTAAACAAAGAGCTATGAATCAAATATTATTGGTTAAACTATTGCTATTAACTAATGACTGTAAATTTGGACTTTAGTTGTTATGCACAAAAAAAGCGTTGAAAATTTAATCGTTTGTTCAAAACAGCTTTAAAAAAATTTAAGAGGAATCGTCGTACCGACAATAAAATATCGCCTATATCGATACATATATCGGAAAATCAGAAGTATCGCTAATATATTGGAATCGGTATCGGTTACATCCTTAATTATTATGTGTTGGTACAATGTTATGCCTTGAGATACGTAGTTCATCTAAAAACTTTACTAAAATCAACTTGCCTCGCTATTTTGTTAAATAGAAGTACGATTGCAAAGAAAGATTATCGAGCTTGCATATTTCACACATGTTTACCACTGCAAGGCCGATAGACATTAAAATGTGTCTTAAGCTTCTTTAGTTTATTAAATTTAGAATCGTTTATTCAGTTTAGAAGCTTTACTAATAAACATAAAACTCTTTTCTATTGATTAGAAACACAAAAAACCGACCAAATAAATTTAATTTAGGTTTTTTCTCAGAATTTGACATAAAAAGTACAAATAAAAAAAGAATTGAATAAACTTAAATTTGTTTAAATGAGTATTCTGTTAATTCAACAACCATCAAAAAAAGTTTAGAAATAAGACAAAAAGTAGTCAAGAGAATTAATTGCTTAAACAGAAACAATTAATTAAAGTGAAAGACAACCCCTTCCTTGGAAACCAGACCTAAAAAGTAAGAAATGAAATAAATATTTAATCAGATACCAGCACAGTATGCACTTTGAACTGATGATACGAGTAAGTTACGGGTTTAATATGAAACAAAATTAATGGACATGCTGACACACCCAAATAGCATCTTCACTAGATGTGAGTGTCGAATGATGGCACTTGTACTTCACTAACATTGCAATGCAAAGTAGAGAAGAAAGGAACGCCGGATCAAACCTATGACAAATACAACTACTGTAGTTTGTATTAATTTTAAAAGAAATGAAAAATTATTTCAAAACACCTAAAGAATTGAAGTAAGAAGTATGGTTAAATGGTGTGTAAAAATTTCATATAGTTATGAATTTTTTTAAATCCACAAGTGAGTTTTACATTTCATGTTAAATAAGATGAATAATCCTATTTTCCTCTTCTCCCTTACTTATTAATATTAAGTATAAAATTTGAACTACAGATTTAAATTTTGTTTTATGTTTGCCCCAATATTCCGAGGGCACACGCTGTAGCTTTTTTCACTTTTAGGTGAACACAGTAAAAAGAAGTTCCCCAATCCTAGTGATTTATTGATATGTCATAGGCCAAAATAAAGGCAATACAAAAAAATGCTAATAAAACGCGAAATAGATATTATAATTAATATAAAGGTTATCTAATAATCAGTATCACGAGAAGCTAACAAAGCAAAAACCAAAACAATAACTTTTGTGTTTTTATAATTGTTTTAAAATTTTTTATATGCATATTATCGTTATTTAATGATAATAATAATAATAATATATAATTTATATTGGGGGCTATTCTGGCAAACGCATAGAAAAAGTGAAACTTTGCACTAAAACAAAAACAAATTTTCATTTCTTAAATCAAATAAACGTGAAGATTTCAACGCGTTTTTCTCTCTTTTAAAAACGGTTAATTTTGTATGAAAAACAAAAAAAATTTTTTTACATTTACACAATTTTGTTAGTTTTGAGTTACGAAGGCTGCTATTTATATTTCGGGAACTGACAACACTAATATCAATTGCTAACATCTGGCAACACTATAATAAAGTCTGATATAGCATAAACTTACTTACGACGTTTTGATGTACAAGTGTTATTTGTTTTAACCAACTTCAAAAAAAGGAGCAGATTTACGATTCGTCGCTATTTTTTTAGGTGTGTATCTTCATAAATCAGTACATTTTACACCGATTGTAAAATTTATTTGTTATTTGAGAGGGTAGGGCTTCCCATTGGTCCCACAGAAAAAATATACAATTTTATGATATTCTAGTTAATTAGTTCCTGCGAAACTTATAAAACACCTATGGTTCTGTTAGTTATACAATTTGATAGTTAAAAAAATGTGCTGTGTTGGGCCCATTAACCGATTTCTACGAAACCTACCACACACCTTGAGCTCTAGAATAGACACAATCCTCAAAAGCGTGCCTTGCCTGTTAAATTTTAGTACAATATTTAATGTACTTGTACTTGACCAATATTTACGAAACATGGCACACACCTTGAACTCTTAAAAATACACAATAATTTTTAAAAAAATGGGCGTAGCCACGCCCCATGAAATTTAATACTATATTTCACGTGATTTTACCTAATCGATCCTTACGAAACTTGGCACCCACCCTAAGCTTTTAAAATTACTCAAACATTTAAAAAAAAATTGGCGGGGATACGACCATGCAAGCTTAGTATTAAATTAAATGTACTTCTGCTTATCCGATTCCCATGAAACCTGGCAAGCACTTTGGGCTCCTAGAGCGACATAATAGCATATACGTCGAGAACTAAAATTTATACGATTTGGTAAGTGTGCATCGCAACGCCCATATAGTATAATATTATATGTACTCCTTCTTTGTGACGTACAGTAAATAAAATTACAAATTTTATGAGCATAGACTGGACTCAAAATTATACACTAAAAAGGTTAATATATAAATTAAAAAAATATTAAACCAATTTAAAAAATAAGCACTAAAAAGCTAAAAATAATAAAGCTTTTCATGAGAATGTTCAAAAGTCTCGCAAATTGTGCAATTGTGCATTTTTACACTCTCATAAATAAAATGTCAAAAATTGTATGTAAATTTATTTACACAAACCTGTTAAGTTTTCCCAACATTTTCAACTCGTATACTTACGCTGTGCAAGTGTGTATTGTTTAAACAACAACTTCTTGGTTCTTTGGCTTTCTTTAGCATTTTCAGACACACACAAACTCTTTTTTATTTTTATATAAATATATATTTAAATGAAAAAGTGCCTGAAATGTTCTATTTATATTTTAATTTTTTTAATTTTTTTTGACATTTCATTCAAATTGCCTTAACTGCACAAAAGTTGGCAAGGGGTTTCATGAAACAAGTCTCACATACTTGCCCAATTGCTCAAATAGCAATTTTAAGAGTTCTCATGAAAACCCTTAAAATAGATCTAGTTAAATAAAATAATTTAACATATTGTTACGTAAAAAGATTCCTACAGGGTTAATGCAAAGAACTATCTAGAAGTATTTAACTAAAGCAACAAATGTACACACATATTCGAGTGCCAAACACTGTAGCAAATAACTAAATAAGCATGCGTAACACGTAAACAAGCAAAAGCAACAACAAAAAGCGTCTGCTTATTAAGAATATTCGCATATTTACACACACACATACATATGTACATGCTAATTCAAACGAAAGGCAAAAGGTAAACAACCACCACGCATTGCTTAGTTAATGATGTACACACGTATGCATATACACATGTATGTACATAGTTACCACATGAACTTAATTGGGCACTTAGTAAACAACATTTAAGATGATAATGATCGTCTGGACTATGCTTGAAACTTCTAGTGGTATTGGTGCACAGTATAAAAAGCGCAACGCAACCAATGGCGAGTCAATCGTGAATAAGTCAGTCGTGAAGTTCAGTTGTGTTGTGAACGAACAAGTCAGTCAGTACAAATTGGAATTTAGTAGAGTGAACATCGTTGAAAGTAAAAGACATCGTGCCGTGGATAATAACGTTAAGAAGTAAATAAGAAAAGACAAGTTGTAACTGGTTTAGTCAAGAATAAAAGGAAGATCAGTTGCAAATAAGAAAATCGTGTTGTTATTTATTTTTATTTTTGAGCAATCAAAAGAACTCACACGTTTAATAAAATTTAAACGTAACAATATCTTACCTACATGGGTGAAGCCAGGTAAGGGCAGGGGGCAGGTCCCCCTACGGCTACCAAAATTAAGTCAAAATCCTGTGAAATTATTATTCGTGACATATTTATTACAAACATATATGTATAAAACCTTCTACTGTTCCGTTATGTTTATAACTATAGCAGTACCAAAATATAACAAAAAAAATTTATAAGATATGCTCACTTAAGAAAGTATGTGGATGTTTTGCATTCAAATATAAACTATTTATTCTTTATTTCTTTCTGAATAGAAAGATAAACCCTGTTGATGGCGCTAATGAGACTACAGAAATTACGCCACTACGCGGCGTAAATGACAGACATTTATTTTACTTTATTAACAAGTATTTATTTATTTGAATTCCTTTTTGTGAACACGAGACATGAACCATTTCATTGCAGTACAGGAGGTATCGTTGTAAGGCAATGACTATCTCAAGAGAAAAATATATCAAAAAATAAATTTTTTTTGTATGTAAATATAATATTATTTTCTAAAAATTTTAAATTTTTAACAGAAAACTACGATCTCGAACTCAATTATGATTAAGCTACGTAAAAAATATTTAAAAAAACTGCCCCCTTATTCTGATCCTGGCTACGCTTTTGGTTACCTATAGTGTTGTTTGAAGTTGGTGCCAGTAATAGAGGTACTATGCTTGTATATGTATATATATATGTGCTTATTTACCAATATTGCTAGCACCATACATATGTAAAAATATTTTATTTAATTAGAGCTATTTTATTTTTAGCTTTTTAGTGCTTATTTTTGATGTCGGTTTAATTTTTTTTAAGCTTTATGTTCACAGTGTGGTCATAAAATAGATTTAACAAAAAAATCAAATTTCAAGAGAAGGTTTTTGTTGGATTATTTTTGATAATTTTCGGCGTGGATTATATCAAGAAGAATATGTCGATGGACTCAGTTCTTTGTATAGCGATAAAGCACCATAAAAACCACAGTATGCCGTTGGTATAGTGAATTAAATCGTGGTCGTAACTCCGTTAAGGTCGTCCAAAATCTGTTGTTGTTCTATAAAACATCGATGCAGTGCGTGAACTGATAATGCAAGATTTTCATTTGATATATTGTAAGATAGGGGCATCCTTGCACATTAGTTCCATTTCAATACATAAGATTTTGTATGAACACTTAGATTGTCCGAGTGGGTCATGTGGCCTCTGTTCCGCTGGAGCAACGTATAACTGTCGATTCTGAGTGATACACGACCCTCTAGAATAAAGCAAACAACTAAATAAACATGCGCAGTACATACAAGCGGGATTAAAAGTAAACAAACAATAACAACAAAAAGCGTCTGATGGTTAAGAAGATGCACATATCTACATACAATAGGGCTGCTTTGTGTCCTGGTTTTCCAGGATTAGTCCTGGACTGAGACAAATTGTTCTGGTGTCTTGGTCCACTCTTAAATTGTGTTGGTTTTTTGTACATGAAAATTTACCAGAAACTACAGTAAATTTACACGAGAGCCACTCTCATTCAATTTTTATTTCAACTAGTAAATGAATTTAAATGAAATTTTTATTTTTGTTTATTGTTTTGTATCCACAGTAATGGTTTAACTTAATTCTGCAATATATGGTTGATACATGTCTCAAAATAAAAATTTGTTTGAGTTATTTTTAAACAATTAGTTCTTGGAGTATATGTAGATATGTACATTAGAGTGGCCGTTAGTTGTATGGAGATTTTTTTTGTTGAATCCCATATATTTAATGTACTTTTTTTTGTTTACTTTTTATGACTATACTTAACTAGGAGCGCCCGGTGGTGTAATTAGAGCGCTTGAAGGTATGTAAATATGTGTCTAAATGTGTGTAAAAAACAAAAATCAAACTTAATGTTTTTTTCATGCAAACTTAAAACGCTTTTTAAGCACTTTTATGCCAATAATTTTTAAAAAAATTATATTGCATATCTACACAAAAATATATTTTAAACCATGTATATTTTACCAACGTTCGTGGACGATAAGATACTTAAGAGTGGACGAAAAAAAATGTGTGCCGTAATTATATATAAGATATATTTATGAAATAATTTAATAGATATAAGCTCTTATAGTAAACTTAGTAAATTGCATTTATGTGGAAAATCCACAGAAAAGTCAACCGCAGGGCTAAAAATTGAAATTAAAAAAATGTGTTATTTTCATTGAACTGAATTTTTTCGTTTCCAATAAAAGATACAAATAAAGATAAAAAAAATTTGGATTGCATTTTATTTATTAGCTTGTTCGATACGAAGGAGAACATATCACAAACGTACCGTGTAATTGTGCGTGACGAGCTTAACATGTGCGTGAAGATGTTAAAAGTTATTTATATAATCTAAGACAACTTCTTATAACTGTAAAAAAATACGAAAATTTTATCTCAAGTGGATTCGCAGAAATCTAAAATATAAACTGCCATCATAGTTTCAGAGTATAATTTTTGTAGCGTGTGCGTACGCAATATTTTGCTCTGTCCCCGAAAATAAGAACTCGTTTCATAAACACTTCACACGTTTTGAAAACGGATACAAAATTGAATAGTTAGAAACTAAATGTACATACGTAAGAAAAAATTTCCTTAAATAATCAGGTATAATTATACGCACGCCGTAACAGTGCGTGACATGGATGTCATGATATATAATTTTTGGTATTTTGTTGGTTATTTTCTTCATTATTTCCTAATATATTAATTTTAGCAAGAAAACTTTCTTTGAGACTAATGTTGTAGACTAGAAGAGCTAAAATATTGCCATATATCATATTCTTGTAAAATGAATTTTTAAACATTTGTATGTTCATATGGGTCTGGCCAGACCAAATTGTTAAATAAATGTATGTAGTTTTCTTATTTCTAATAACAAAGCTACGATATTTTATGAGTTCCTCAACTATATTGTTCCAAGTACATTGGAAGAGAAAATAATATGTTTTATATATTCTTGCTAAAAAAACTTAATTTAAACTACTTTTTTGAGTCAAGCACACATGAGTCTAAGCTGACCCAAAAAAATGCATGATATATGTATGACAGTTTAATAAAAACAATAAAACTTTCAGCAAAGGCACCTGCGGAAGCCATAGAGTTTTTAATTCTTTTGATGACGTAGAGAAATTGCCTGGAAACTTAAGTACACCAAGTGGAAGTTCGAAAGAAACGAAGCTGCTTGAAGCAGATGTGTGGCAGATAATGCGATAGGAGTTCGATCCACTCCACCGCCATGACACCCATAAATTCAAAAAATGCAAATCCGATCAAATGCTGGATATTTATGTGTATAAAGTGGGCGTAGACACAATGAATCAGATGTTAACATGATATTCATGTAAACATTAGATAAATCCTTAACAATTTAAATTTTTTTACACTATAGTTGATATCTCCGATTTGGCCTCATTCATCATTTAACACCAGTTGAATCCAGCAAAGCAGAGCGACAAACGTCGCTCACTTGTCTTTGAATTGGCCCGGTAGCTGATTATTCCAGATAATCAACTGCCGGGCCACTAGTGTGGAAATTTGATTACATAAAGCCTGCAATGAATGTATTCATTATCGATGTGATTATACTTTACATTCATATTTACACAAGTATGTACATATGTATGTATGTAGATGTATGTACACATATTTCCCTATATATAATAATTTGACTTCTAGAAGCCTCTTTAAAATGAATGGCTACACTTTATATGATACAAAGGACCCTAGAGGGAGAGCATGCTGTGGATCAGCAATTCTAATAAAGTCAAGACTCATCACTATATTCTTGACAACATTTGTGAAGAACATCTACAAGCAACAAATATCTGCATTGAAAATTTTTGTACAAATTTCGTGATATCTTCAATTTACTCCCCTCCCAGATTTTCAATCACTGAGCACCAATACGAGAAGATCTACAAATCTCTTAGACCTTGTTTCGTAGCAGCTGGCGATTACAATGCTAAGCATACGTTCTGGGGCTTGCGTCTTATTACGCCTAGAGGTAGGGCGTTGTTTAACACAATTTCAAAAATGAACTTGGGTATTATTTCGAGTGGGGAGCCTACTTACTGACCTACTGACGTACGAAAAATTCCGGATGTTATAGATTTCGGCGACATAAAAATTATTTCTAGGGAATTAATTCACGTTGAAGCTTCCCTTGATCTCTCGTCCGATTACTCTCCCACGATCGTTACAATCTGTAGCCCACTGCGAAGCGCTTTACCTTACACATATGTCAAGATGATAAATCGTATTAATTGGCTGGGATTCATTGCACGGGAAATATTACGCTAAGAACACCCAATAATATTGAATCTAACATTGCCAATCTTAACGAGAATATTAAGCAAGCTTCTGAACATGCCACTACCTCCCATCCGTATACTGGGTTCAATAAAATTTATTCTACAGACGTTGAACGTTTCGTACGTGGAAAAAGAAGATCTAGAAGGGAATGGCAACAGCACAGATCACCTCAACACAAAATCAGTTTTAAAGAGTGCACTAAACGACTCCAAGAGTTGCTTGCATCTGAAAAAACTGCATATTTTAAAAATTATCTGCAAAGTCTTGACGTCACACCAACATCTAATTACTCTTTGTGGCGCGCTGCTAAAAAGCTTAAAACACCCGTTGAGTTTAGGCCACCTCTGCGCACATCTACCGGAGGTTGGGCAAGAAGGGATACTGAAAAAGGTAAAATATTTGCTGAGCATTTAACATACGTATATACACTAAATACATGTACCGTTGTTGCTGATTTGCCGAGTGTAGTTGCTCTACCCCCTCGACCCTTAAAATTTACGATGTGTGATGTACAAAAACTAATTGCCGAACTCAACCCGAAAAAAGCTCCCGGTATGGATGGAATTAGTAACCAGATGCTGATTAAGCTACCTCGTACTGCAATTAGAATCCTGTTAATCATTTTTAGTGCGATTTTGCGACTGGAGTATTATCCACATTCTTACCAAAAAACATTATAAATCTTTTGGAAAGTTACATTCTTGTATGAAAATTTACAATTGTGGAAGGATACTTTATGAGTATGCCTGAAACTATCTCATCCGGTGTGCCACAGGGGAGTTTACTAGGGCCATTTTTATATTAAATTTATACTTGTGATATGCCTGTGACCAGTAGTATCTACACTTCTACATTTGCCCTGATGAGGCATCCCGAAAACTCCAGGAACACATTAGCCAGATGGAACTATGGTTAAACTTATGGAAAATTAAGGTTAATGAACAAAAGTGTGCTCAAATAACATTTACCTTACGAAGAGATACTTGTTCTCCCATTCGGATTAATAACCAAGCTGTTCGTCAACATTCAAATGTGAAATATCTTGGTATACACCTCGATCGACGGCTTACATGGAAACATCACAGTGACTATAAGTTAAATCAAATGAAACTAAAATTAACTCAGGTACATTGGCAGATTGGCAGAAATTCAACACTCAGCCTAGACTACAAACTTTTAATATACAAGTCACTTTTAAAGCCAATATGGTGTTACGATATCCAGTTATGGGGCACTGCTTCAGCTTTCAATGTAGAGAGAATTCAACGAAGGCAAAACAAAATTTTAAGGTTAATAACATCTGCTCCATGGTACATTAAGAATTCAGATATACATCGTGATTTAAATATGGCACTAGTGACTGAATAAATTATAAAATACGCAGGCAAATATCTTACAAAACTCGAGTCACATCCTAATCCACTTGCTCGTAATATTTTGAACTTTACTGGACACATCCGCTTAAAAAAGAGAGATACAAGGACTCTAATACTAAACACTCCGCATGAAGCTACTTGAAAATACTTTTTTTATGCTTATCACTACTTATGTATTATTTATAACTATCACTAAGTTATGTCTGACATTGGTCGGGCCTACTAATTATATTTTAGATTTAAGATTTGAATACTTATTGTTAGTTCATATATGAAGATACAATAAATAAAAACTTGCATAAAAACTATATACATATATATATAATAATAATTTATACCTAAGTATTTTATTACATAGGTACCGGACTCTTGCCAATCAATGTCAGGTGTAGCACAACAACAAACATATGTGGAAGTAACGCCCACACATCCATCATGCTATCTTTGCACATTTTCTTCCAAAAATCAGCTTAATACTCTACATAACTGCAGCAGATGCATTCGACGTAAGTATATGCTTCAACGAATATTCTATGTACATAATTACATACCCAGAAAAAATTAGCATACAAATCATTAGTTACACCAGCTCCAAGCAGTTCTATTTCTGGCGAAACGTCAACAAATTTAACACATGGTTCTCATAGGATGGATGTGCTCCAAATAACTCAGTAGTATGTGCTTAAAAGTTTACCCAAAACAATTTTTGATATATGTAAACAACAGCCTTAGAATATTTAATTCAATACCTGTAGTGATTGATATGCAATGATGGTGGTAATCTTTTGGAACTAAGAAGAGAATAAGAGAAATCAAAAAATAAATAAATAACGGTCACTCTAATGTACATATGTATGTATAAGGTTCTGTTGTACTTTCGTTTGTATGAGTATCCTGATTGATGAACTCATACTTCTGGCAGCCTTAACATATACATATACATGCATGGCAAATTACAACGAAAAACAAAAATAAAATAAACAACTTAATGATGTATGCATATACACATGTAGGTACTAGAGTGTTCATTTAATCGGGTTTTTGCTTTAATTGGTTAATCGCTCGATTAAGTATTCGAGATGTTTGCTTAATCGGTTAATAATCGGTTAATTTTGGTACTAACCGGTTAACCCATTAATAAAGTTTTTCCAGAAATCAAGTGTTTTCAACAAATAAAAGTGCATAAATTATTTATTAATTTGAGTTTATTATTAAAACCAAAAACACACATAATAATTCTTAAACTAAGAATCTGAACACAATGTAACGATTATTTATTGCGGTGCGGTTTTCTATACGATTTTGAAGTAAAAATCCGCAGTGCGGGACGGAATAAAATTAAAATCTATTTTATTTTCACTGCGAAGTATCTTATTCTCTCAATTTTCTCTTGCTGACGTTGCCGTAGTTTTTGAATAATTGGCTGTGTTCACAACATTATTGTAAAAAAACACGATTTTGAAGTTCAAACATTCTTGTCATAGATTATAAAAGTTCAAAAAACATATCAAATATATCTGTCAATGTATAAAATGTTTAATCATTTTTTTTTAGTTATAAAAATGGATGCACAAAAAAATTAATAACAATTTAAACAAACAATCTTCCAGTCTTCCGTTGTGTTATGTTTATTTTTCTCTCCTGCAACGAGAAATCGCACCGCACCGCAAACATTGTGTTTAGACTCTTATACGGTTAATTTTTTTTAGAACATTTCTTGTAATACTATGGATAGTTACTTCTATTGGCGGACCATCATCTGACTCATAATAACAGAGCTCAGCGACGAATATTCTGCAGAAAAGTAAATTTCTGAACTTCTTAGCTTTCGTCCTTGTACTGTCTCTCATTAAAACGAATCCTTAATTAAATCGTTGGTAACAGTATTGTTGGCTTTTATTAAATTATTAAATAAAAACTTAATATTTCCCTCCAGCTAGAGTACCAGAGTCTCTAGTTAAACTTTTATAGCCATGTCCAAAGATTTTGAAGTTTTACTTAAGTTAGGATCACTGAACATACTTCTTTGTTTGTACGAAAAATGATTTCTAAACACTCACCTTTTGTAAATGAGACGAAACAAATAATTATTAACACAAACATAAGTTAGAATACTAAAAAATATGAAAAAATTTGTTACGTCGGTAAATCGACTGAAATTAACCGGTTTAACCGTTAATTGAAAAAAGCCGATTTTAAATTAACCGACTAGTTAATCGGGTAGCAATTAATCGGTTAACCGATTAGTATGTACATAGTTATATGAACTTAATTGTGCCGCTTTGTAAACAACATTAAAGATGATAATGATCGTCTAGACTTTCCCTCTAGTCATCCTAGAACCATGTGTCTCTATGTCAACACTCTTTTTCTGGCGACAATTGCACTTTCCTTTTATGCGCAAGTATAGATACGTAAGAGAAAATAGTTTCTGGTGACATTTCCAACGAACGCATCTATAGTTTGTTTATCTTTTTAGGGTTCTGTACACCAAAGGCGAAAAAAGGAACCCTATTGTTTTCGCTACGCTGTCCGTCATACGGTAGTTCCTCAGGAACCGTAAGAGCTACGCACAGAGTATGTCGAACCTAGGCCGCTACAACAACAAATACATGAGAATTAAAAATGAAAGTGTGTTCCAAAACGAGCAACGAAAAATGCTAAAACCCCATGTAATATACATATAGTTGTATGTACATATGTATATTGACACTTGAAATTTGTAAAATTAGTGTATTTTTTATAGACTACAACAATTAACACTAAAATTTAAAAAAAAAACTTAAATTAAAGGGTTGTTAATGCAATTTTGACTATTTAATTTTGACAACTAGCTATATCTTGGGAAACATAAGAGGTAAACTCTTGAAATTTTCAAAAACGGTAAAACTAAAAAATCTGAAAATTATAAAATCGCCAAACCAAAAAAAGTCCCCAAAAATTAAAAAAATCGCCAAAACGAAAAAAATCGCCAAAAATTAAAAAAAAAATCTAGCACTTAAATAAGTCGCAAGATTCGAAAAAATGGCCAAATGAAAAAAATCGCCACCAAAAGGCTCCAGTAACAAAATAATTGTTAATATGAAAAAAAATTGCCAAAATGAAAAAAATTGCCAAAATGAAAAAAATTGCCAAAATAAAAAAAATCGCCAAGAAATAAAAGACGCCAATATGAAAAAAAATCCAAAAAAATCACCAAAATTAAAAAAATCGCCAAAATAAAAAAAATTTACAAAATAAAAAAAAACGTCAAAAACGAAAAAAAATGCCAAAACTATATTTTATCAAGGCTACTAAAGTATTGAATAACATATCTCGTGTTCGTACGGAACCCTTCGTGCGCGGGTAAAAGTCGCACTATACTGAATTTATTTATTATGTTGTGCAATAATGTTAAAAATTGCATATGTATGTATGTGTTTAAGTTTGTTGCCCCAACCCTCATAAAATTGTAGACGTGGGTCACTAAAATGTATTAGTGATTCTTTGGTTCAAATGTCTCCATATGGTCGTTAAAGAATAGTACTAAAGTCTACTGATAGATTTTCATTGGCTGGGTATACCTAGTCAGAAGTACTATTGACACTGTCACTAGTAAATCAGTACTATTTTGCTATTGATATCGAGCAAGGAAATGGCGATATTGTAGACTAGAGCCCCTAATATTTTTTAGTGAATCTTTGGTGGCAATGCTCAATGTAGTCCCAAAAGAACTACTTACTCAGCAGTGCTACAGTCTAGTCCTATGTTTTCAATGACAAGCTAATGTTAAATGTCAATATATGATTCAATTGGCTGGGGTACATCTTGTCAGTAGTACTACTGACAATTTAACTATTAAATCGCTACAATTTCACTATTCGCATTTTTTGCTGGGTTGCTTGAAACTTCTAGTGGTATTTGTGTGAAGTATAAAAAGGGGTGACGCATTCAACAGTTTAGTTCAGTTTAGTTGTGAGGTAGTTAGGAGTCTATCGTGTCGACTGGAGTAAAGGGAACAGCAGATAGTATAGACGTGAGTAAGGTTGTAAGTAAAGCCAGCGATTCTTTATTGGTGAAACACCATGGAACTGAGATTATTGTGAAGTCTATCGTATCAAGTGGAGTAAAGGAAACATCGCAGCGAAGAGACGTGCGTAAGGTTGTAAGTAAAGCCATCGAGTTTTTATTGGTGTATCCACAATAATCTCAATTCCACGACAGACTTTGCTATCAGTATAGACTATCCTATAGTCCCAACTCACGTATTGTAAAGCACAGAATGCTCTTAACTATCAACTCACTACTGCATCGCAGACTATTATTAACTCCCAACTTAATTATCAACTGACTTGTTTACTCGCAACTGACTGACTTGTTTACAACCGAGAATGATAAAATAAAGATTACGCCATCGCGCAATAATAAAAAACATTTCTGCGCATGATGGAACTTTGACATCACTCACCATATTATGTTCTCATTGGCTAGTAAAATTCAGATGTAGAACTTTCACACACAAAAACACTCCCATTTCACACTTGCTCATTTTCTTATCTTCAATATATTTCGTTTTTATATTTTTATAATTTGAACAAGCTAAAGTTCGTATCGCTTCACGTATACCATTTGCAAGAAAGTTTCGTATATAGGGCAGATATTTACATCAACTGACACCACACACAGTGGACCTACACAGAAGAACGCTGATGATGAAGGTTTAGTGGCCTTCGAAAACGGCTGGCTGTTCCGTTCAACTATGTATTGTCAGAATATTTACAACTAACTTTGATGTTATTTGTTCATTAATAATTATCACATGTAATTTGGCTTAAAAAGCGATACGAACTTTAGCACGTTCAAATTATAAAAATATAGAAACAAATTAAGTTCGCAAAATAATAACTAAAATTAACTAATATTTCGTTTTTAGTTTTATTAATTTTGCAGCTTTTAAACAACAACACTATTCGCAACTAACTTACAACTTGTCCGTTTACAACTGACTCTTTCACAACTTGTCTACAATATCGTCATTTCCTTGCTCGATGTCAATAGTAAAATAGTAGTGATTTACTAGTGACAGTGTCCATAGTACTTCGGACTAGGTATACCCAGCCAATGAAAATCTATCAGAGGACTTTAGTACTATTCTTTAACGACCATATGGAGACAATTGAACCAAAGAATCACTAATACATTTTAGTGACCCACGTCTACAATTTTATGAGGGTTGGGGCAACAAACTTAAACACATGCATACAAATGTAATTTTTTACATTATTGCACAACATAATAAAAAAGAAAAACAAACTATTGATGCGTTAGTTGACAACGTCTCTTACGTATCTCTACTCGCGCATAAAAGGAAAGTTATCGACATATCAACTAGTGCAATTGTCGCTAGAAAAAGAGTGTTGACATAGAGACATATCGTTCTAGGATGACTAGAGGGAAAGTCTACACGATCATTATCATCTTTAATATTGTTTACAAAGCGGCGCAGTTAAGTTCATGTACCTATGTACATACATGTGAATATGCATACATCAGTAAGTTGTTTACTTTATTATACCCTTTACCAAAAAATGGTAAAAGGGTATAGATAGGTTTGTCATTCCGTTTGTAATTTCTAGAATATTAATAAGCGACACATAAAGTATGTATATTCTGGATCCTTATGCATAGGGAAGACGAACAAGCGATGTCCGTCTGTCCGTCTGTCTGTACGTGAAATCGGTTTTCCCAAGCTCCCAGAAGAGCTAGAGACTTCGTTCTTGGACTGGTGTGTCAGAAATTTTCCGAAAAATTTTGCTATTCAAAATCGAGCAGACGGTTTCAGAGCTGGAAAACTCAAACTCTATTTTCGCATAGAAAATAACTACCGAAAACAAGTTTTTATTACTTTTTTATTAAATTATCTTATTTTATTATACTTCGGTATGAATAAAATTGGTATTTATAATTAGAAAAAATTTAATAATCTAAAAAATTAAAAAAACGTTTCCAGGGTTGGAAAACTTTAACTTTTTTCATAATAATTAAACATATTTCATGTTTTAGGAAGAAGGCTATTTTCTCAGGAACGATAAGAGCTACGGGTCTGAAATTTGGACAGAGTATGTAGAACTTTGATCGCTACGACAAAAAATACATGAGAATTAAAACTTAAAGGGTGGTCCAAAACAAGTGACGAAATTTTTTAAAATCGCATGTAATATGTATAATGTGTATGTGTGTACATATATATATTGACACTTGAAATTTGCATAATGTGTATTTTTATATAGGCTACAACAATACTAAAATTAAAAACATTTTAATTAAAGGGTTGTCCATCAGTTAATGCAATTTTGACTATGTAATTTTGACAAATTGCTATATCTTGGAAACCGTAAGAGTTAAACTCTTGAAATTTTCAAAAACGGTCAAACTAAAAAATCCGAAAATTATAAAATCGCAAAAACGAAAAAAATCGCCAAAATGAAAAAAAAACGCTAAAATTAAAACAAAATGCCAATAACCGAAAAAAATCGCCAAAACGAGAAAAACGTGTCAAAACTAAAAATAAATTTCCACAATGTCAAAAAAACGCTAAAAACCGCAAAAATCGCCAAAACAAACAAAAATGCTTATATGAACAAAAATCGCCAAAAATTAAAAAAAAATTGCCTAAATGAAAAAAAATCGCCAAAATCAATAAAATTGCAAAAACGAAAATAAATCGCCGAAATTAAAAAAAAAACGCCAAAAACCGACAAAAATCGCCAAAACAAAAAAAATTGCCTATATAAAAAAAATCCCCAAAAATTAAAAAAATCGCTTATATAAAAAAAAATCGGCAAAATCAAAAAAATCGCCAAAACGAAAAAAAATCGCCAAAATTAAAAAAACGCCAAAAACCGAAAGAATCGCCAAAACGAGAAAAAAGTGTCAAAACAAAAAAATTCCCATAATGACAAAAATCCGCAAAAATCGCAACAAAAAAATGCTTATATGAACAAAAATCGCCAAAAATTAAAAAAAATCGCTAAAATCAAAAAAATCGCCAAAACGAAAATTAATCGCCAAAATTAAAAAAAAACACCAAAAAACCAAAACAAAAAATCGCCAAAACAAAAAAAATTGCCTATATGAACAAATCGCTAAAAATTAAAAAAATCGCTTAAATGAAGAAAAATCGTCAAAATCAAAAAAATCCACCCAAACGAAAAAAATCGCCAAAATCAAAAAATCGCCAAAACGAAAATAAATCGCCAAAATTAAAAAAAACGCCCAAAAATCGAAAAAAATAGCCAAAACAAAAAAAATTCCCTATATGAAAAAAATCGCCAAAAATTAAAAAAATCGCTTAAATGAAAAAAAGTCCGCCAAAACGAATAAAAATCGCCAAAATTAAAAAAACGCCAAAAACCAAAAAAAAATATCGCCAAAGCGAGAAAAAAGTGTCAAAACTAAAAAAATTGCCAAAAAGAAATCAAAACGCCAAAAACCGAAAAAATCGCCTATATGAAACAAAATTTTAAAAAAATAAAAAAATCGCCTAAATGAAAAAATTGTCAAAATCAAAAAAATTGCCAGAGGGAAAAAAGTCACCAAAATTAAAAAACGCCAAAAACCGAAAAAATGTCCAAGGCCAAAAAAAATTGCCTATATGAAAAAAAATCGCCAAAACTAAAAAAATCAGCAAAACAAAATAAATCGCAAAAATTTAAAAACCACCAAATTAAACATAATGCCAAAAACCTAAAAATTGCAGTAGAGAAAAAAGTATGAATTTTTTTCCCAAAATTAATATCTATGTACCTGCATATCTCTGTGCTTATGTATGTATCTCTATACTACATAAACGCGCTTTGGTAAAGGGTATATAAGATTCGGCACAGCCGAATATAGCACTCTTACTTGTTTTTGGTTTTCGTTATCCATCAATCAGGATACTCATACAAACGAACGTACAACATAACCTTATACATACATACATACATATATACATATGCACATTAGAGTGACCGTTATTTATTTATTTTTCAATTTCTTTTATTCTCACCCCCAAATCGGTTCAGTTTTATGTAAAAAAATACAAAAAATTTCATAGTTATAAGTTGTGTTTTATGGGGTCCGTCTGCCCATCAAAGTTGGCCTTCAAGCACCTTTTTCAATGTAATTTTTTGTATATGACTATCTTTTTAACCCTCCGATGTTCAGTCTCATATGATATGGTAAGTGCAGCATAAGAGTCTGGCCAGACCCACACAAATAACGTTAGAAGTAGTGTTATACAAATAATTTTATTTATTAATTTAATTGGTTAAATATGTATTACAAAGCTTAATTGAAAATTAAAAGCAGTTCCAAAAGTTTACCACTATCATTGCATACCAATCACTACTGGTATTGAATTAAATATTCTAAGGCTGTTGTTTACATATATCAAAAATTGTTTTGGGTAAACTTTTAAGCACATACTACTGATTTATTACCATGTGTTAAATTTGTTGACGTTTCGCCAGAAATAGAACTACTTGAAGTTGAGTTCATAAATGCTGTAACTAATGATTTGTATGCTAATTTTTTTCTGGGTATGTAATTACATGGAATATTCGTTGAAGCATATATATGTCAAATGCATCTGCTGCAGTTATATAGAGTATTAAGCTGCTTTTTGGAAGAAAATGTGCAAAGATAGCATGATGGATGTGTGGGCGTTACTTCCACATATGTTTGTTGTTGTGCTACACCTGACATTGATTGGCAAGAGTCCGGCACCTATGTAATGAAATACTTAGGTATAAATTATTATTATATATATGGAAACAAACACACACATACCTAGATATATTTATATATATGCACATATCCCTGCAGAAGATCGAACTAGTGTCCAACTGGTATTTTACTAGTACAGAAACAACCACCACCACTACTTTCCAACTGTAAACTTTGCTATAACATCTTAATGCTCAAATAAGCATTGAGTGTGTTTAGAAAATTACTATTGCCATTGGTACTACTTTAGGACTAGTTTATTACCACTTCTTTTGTAAAAGAAAATTCTATAAAATTTGTGGTTTTATTCCTTTGTTACCCAGTGACAACTGCTAGTTAAAATTCGCAATTATTTATCAAAGATCAAAAATAGAAAAGGGAAATTATAATTATTTGTTTATAATTATTTTTGAATGAATCTAAAGTTTTAATAATTGTATCATACCTATTTTCATTCAGTGCAAGGGCTGTATAAGACAGTCAAAATTTATTTTGCAATGTGGTGCCTTGGAACTACTTCATATACTGTTACTCATCAAACCTAGTATTTTTACAGAACAACTTTAACTCTTTTCATACTAGTTCTTGCAGTTCTAGTAATTATACTGGTAGCTTTTAGTCAATTGATATCTATTCTCCTGCAGGGATGCATTTACATACATACATATGCAAGTTAATTTATTTGTTCAAAAATGTTTTAAAAAAAATTTATTTTTATTTTTATTCTTCATTGTTCTGCGCTTAATTGTATGCTTAAGACTAACTTAAAACTACTGCAGTCCCCACAATTAGTACCTGCTTACCGTTTTAGAATTTTCGCCTGAAAAGCATTTTTCATGAGAAAACAATTTGCGAAACCCTACACCTTTATTTTGCTGGACATGTCGTCAGCATAAACGGTGGGAAAGGTATGAACATAGTTAATTTAAAATAAGACAAATATCAAATACCTTAAATCGCCCGATTGTTAAAATGTTGGTAATTCATTAGAGCTACAAATTATTTTATTAGATTCTTTAAAACTTGACGTTTCAACGGTAGAATCCTTTGTTCGACTTCTTTTTCAACCATTGTTATGACATTTATATCAGAATTTGATTTTGGTTTTAGTCAAACTAATAATATTAAAAAAATTTAAATAATTACCAAAATAGATAAACTGATATTTGTGGTAAACATTAAGTATCCTTTGGTTGATATTGAATTAATTTCATCTATGTTATCTACTTGAAGGTTTTTCATCATTTCTATAGATAGGACTTCTTCGACTATCGATTTATTAGATGATAGCTGTAGTACAGCTGGAAGTGGTTTCAAGTGTGAAACTTCTTTTGAAGTGAATGTTCGATTTTCAATAATAATTGTTTCATTATGAATTATTCCACGACAGACTTTGCTATCAGTATAGACTATCCTATAGTCCCAACTCACGTATTGTAAAGCACAGAATGCTCTTAACTATCAACTCACTACTGCATCGCAGACTATTATTAACTCCCAACTTAATTATCAACTGACTTGTTTACTCGCAACTGACTGACTTGTTTACAACCGAGAATGATAAAATAAAGATTACGCCATCGCGCAATAATAAAAAACATTTCTGCGCATGATGGAACTTTGACATCACTCACCATATTATGTTCTCATTGGCTAGTAAAATTCAGATGTAGAACTTTCACACACAAAAACACTCCCATTTCACACTTGCTCATTTTCTTATCTTCAATATATTTCGTTTTTATATTTTTATAATTTGAACAAGCTAAAGTTCGTATCGCTTCACGTATACCATTTGCAAGAAAGTTTCGTATATAGGGCAGATATTTACATCAACTGACACCACACACAGTGGACCTACACAGAAGAACGCTGATGATGAAGGTTTAGTGGCCTTCGAAAACGGCTGGCTGTTCCGTTCAACTATGTATTGTCAGAATATTTACAACTAACTTTGATGTTATTTGTTCATTAATAATTATCACATGTAATTTGGCTTAAAAAGCGATACGAACTTTAGCACGTTCAAATTATAAAAATATAGAAACAAATTAAGTTCGCAAAATAATAACTAAAATTAACTAATATTTCGTTTTTAGTTTTATTAATTTTGCAGCTTTTAAACAACAACACTATTCGCAACTAACTTACAACTTGTCCGTTTACAACTGACTCTTTCACAACTTGTCTACAATATCGTCATTTCCTTGCTCGATGTCAATAGTAAAATAGTAGTGATTTACTAGTGACAGTGTCCATAGTACTTCGGACTAGGTATACCCAGCCAATGAAAATCTATCAGAGGACTTTAGTACTATTCTTTAACGACCATATGGAGACAATTGAACCAAAGAATCACTAATACATTTTAGTGACCCACGTCTACAATTTTATGAGGGTTGGGGCAACAAACTTAAACACATGCATACAAATGTAATTTTTTACATTATTGCACAACATAATAAAAAAGAAAAACAAACTATTGATGCGTTAGTTGACAACGTCTCTTACGTATCTCTACTCGCGCATAAAAGGAAAGTTATCGACATATCAACTAGTGCAATTGTCGCTAGAAAAAGAGTGTTGACATAGAGACATATCGTTCTAGGATGACTAGAGGGAAAGTCTACACGATCATTATCATCTTTAATATTGTTTACAAAGCGGCGCAGTTAAGTTCATGTACCTATGTACATACATGTGAATATGCATACATCAGTAAGTTGTTTACTTTATTATACCCTTTACCAAAAAATGGTAAAAGGGTATAGATAGGTTTGTCATTCCGTTTGTAATTTCTAGAATATTAATAAGCGACACATAAAGTATGTATATTCTGGATCCTTATGCATAGGGAAGACGAACAAGCGATGTCCGTCTGTCCGTCTGTCTGTACGTGAAATCGGTTTTCCCAAGCTCCCAGAAGAGCTAGAGACTTCGTTCTTGGACTGGTGTGTCAGAAATTTTCCGAAAAATTTTGCTATTCAAAATCGAGCAGACGGTTTCAGAGCTGGAAAACTCAAACTCTATTTTCGCATAGAAAATAACTACCGAAAACAAGTTTTTATTACTTTTTTATTAAATTATCTTATTTTATTATACTTCGGTATGAATAAAATTGGTATTTATAATTAGAAAAAATTTAATAATCTAAAAAATTAAAAAAACGTTTCCAGGGTTGGAAAACTTTAACTTTTTTCATAATAATTAAACATATTTCATGTTTTAGGAAGAAGGCTATTTTCTCAGGAACGATAAGAGCTACGGGTCTGAAATTTGGACAGAGTATGTAGAACTTTGATCGCTACGACAAAAAATACATGAGAATTAAAACTTAAAGGGTGGTCCAAAACAAGTGACGAAATTTTTTAAAATCGCATGTAATATGTATAATGTGTATGTGTGTACATATATATATTGACACTTGAAATTTGCATAATGTGTATTTTTATATAGGCTACAACAATACTAAAATTAAAAACATTTTAATTAAAGGGTTGTCCATCAGTTAATGCAATTTTGACTATGTAATTTTGACAAATTGCTATATCTTGGAAACCGTAAGAGTTAAACTCTTGAAATTTTCAAAAACGGTCAAACTAAAAAATCCGAAAATTATAAAATCGCAAAAACGAAAAAAATCGCCAAAATGAAAAAAAAACGCTAAAATTAAAACAAAATGCCAATAACCGAAAAAAATCGCCAAAACGAGAAAAACGTGTCAAAACTAAAAATAAATTTCCACAATGTCAAAAAAACGCTAAAAACCGCAAAAATCGCCAAAACAAACAAAAATGCTTATATGAACAAAAATCGCCAAAAATTAAAAAAAAATTGCCTAAATGAAAAAAAATCGCCAAAATCAATAAAATTGCAAAAACGAAAATAAATCGCCGAAATTAAAAAAAAAACGCCAAAAACCGACAAAAATCGCCAAAACAAAAAAAATTGCCTATATAAAAAAAATCCCCAAAAATTAAAAAAATCGCTTATATAAAAAAAAATCGGCAAAATCAAAAAAATCGCCAAAACGAAAAAAAATCGCCAAAATTAAAAAAACGCCAAAAACCGAAAGAATCGCCAAAACGAGAAAAAAGTGTCAAAACAAAAAAATTCCCATAATGACAAAAATCCGCAAAAATCGCAACAAAAAAATGCTTATATGAACAAAAATCGCCAAAAATTAAAAAAAATCGCTAAAATCAAAAAAATCGCCAAAACGAAAATTAATCGCCAAAATTAAAAAAAAACACCAAAAAACCAAAACAAAAAATCGCCAAAACAAAAAAAATTGCCTATATGAACAAATCGCTAAAAATTAAAAAAATCGCTTAAATGAAGAAAAATCGTCAAAATCAAAAAAATCCACCCAAACGAAAAAAATCGCCAAAATCAAAAATCGCCAAAATCAAAAAATCGCCAAAACGAAAATAAATCGCCAAAATTAAAAAAAACGCCCAAAAATCGAAAAAAATAGCCAAAACAAAAAAAATTCCCTATATGAAAAAAATCGCCAAAAATTAAAAAAATCGCTTAAATGAAAAAAAGTCCGCCAAAACGAATAAAAATCGCCAAAATTAAAAAAACGCCAAAAACCAAAAAAAAATATCGCCAAAGCGAGAAAAAAGTGTCAAAACTAAAAAAATTGCCAAAAAGAAATCAAAACGCCAAAAACCGAAAAAATCGCCTATATGAAACAAAATTTTAAAAAAATAAAAAAATCGCCTAAATGAAAAAATTGTCAAAATCAAAAAAATTGCCAGAGGGAAAAAAGTCACCAAAATTAAAAAACGCCAAAAACCGAAAAAATGTCCAAGGCCAAAAAAAATTGCCTATATGAAAAAAAATCGCCAAAACTAAAAAAATCAGCAAAACAAAATAAATCGCAAAAATTTAAAAACCACCAAATTAAACATAATGCCAAAAACCTAAAAATTGCAGTAGAGAAAAAAGTATGAATTTTTTTCCCAAAATTAATATCTATGTACCTGCATATCTCTGTGCTTATGTATGTATCTCTATACTACATAAACGCGCTTTGGTAAAGGGTATATAAGATTCGGCACAGCCGAATATAGCACTCTTACTTGTTTTTGGTTTTCGTTATCCATCAATCAGGATACTCATACAAACGAACGTACAACATAACCTTATACATACATACATACATATATACATATGCACATTAGAGTGACCGTTATTTATTTATTTTTCAATTTCTTTTATTCTCACCCCCAAATCGGTTCAGTTTTATGTAAAAAAATACAAAAAATTTCATAGTTATAAGTTGTGTTTTATGGGGTCCGTCTGCCCATCAAAGTTGGCCTTCAAGCACCTTTTTCAATGTAATTTTTTGTATATGACTATCTTTTTAACCCTCCGATGTTCAGTCTCATATGATATGGTAAGTGCAGCATAAGAGTCTGGCCAGACCCACACAAATAACGTTAGAAGTAGTGTTATACAAATAATTTTATTTATTAATTTAATTGGTTAAATATGTATTACAAAGCTTAATTGAAAATTAAAAGCAGTTCCAAAAGTTTACCACTATCATTGCATACCAATCACTACTGGTATTGAATTAAATATTCTAAGGCTGTTGTTTACATATATCAAAAATTGTTTTGGGTAAACTTTTAAGCACATACTACTGATTTATTACCATGTGTTAAATTTGTTGACGTTTCGCCAGAAATAGAACTACTTGAAGTTGAGTTCATAAATGCTGTAACTAATGATCTGTATGCTAATTTTTTTCTGGGTATGTAATTACATGGAATATTCGTTGAAGCATATATATGTCAAATGCATCTGCTGCAGTTATATAGAGTATTAAGCTGCTTTTTGGAAGAAAATGTGCAAAGATAGCATGATGGATGTGTGGGCGTTACTTCCACATATGTTTGTTGTTGTGCTACACCTGACATTGATTGGCAAGAGTCCGGCACCTATGTAATGAAATACTTAGGTATAAATTATTATTATATATATGGAAACAAACACACACATACCTAGATATATTTATATATATGCACATATCCCTGCAGAAGATCGAACTAGTGTCCAACTGGTATTTTACTAGTACAGAAACAACCACCACCACTACTTTCCAACTGTAAACTTTGCTATAACATCTTAATGCTCAAATAAGCATTGAGTGTGTTTAGAAAATTACTATTGCCATTGGTACTACTTTAGGACTAGTTTATTACCACTTCTTTTGTAAAAGAAAATTCTATAAAATTTGTGGTTTTATTCCTTTGTTACCCAGTGACAACTGCTAGTTAAAATTCGCAATTATTTATCAAAGATCAAAAATAGAAAAGGGAAATTATAATTATTTGTTTATAATTATTTTTGAATGAATCTAAAGTTTTAATAATTGTATCATACCTATTTTCATTCAGTGCAAGGGCTGTATAAGACAGTCAAAATTTATTTTGCAATGTGGTGCCTTGGAACTACTTCATATACTGTTACTCATCAAACCTAGTATTTTTACAGAACAACTTTAACTCTTTTCATACTAGTTCTTGCAGTTCTAGTAATTATACTGGTAGCTTTTAGTCAATTGATATCTATTCTCCTGCAGGGATGCATTTACATACATACATATGCAAGTTAATTTATTTGTTCAAAAATGTTTTAAAAAAAATTTATTTTTATTTTTATTCTTCATTGTTCTGCGCTTAATTGTATGCTTAAGACTAACTTAAAACTACTGCAGTCCCCACAATTAGTACCTGCTTACCGTTTTAGAATTTTCGCCTGAAAAGCATTTTTCATGAGAAAACAATTTGCGAAACCCTACACCTTTATTTTGCTGGACATGTCGTCAGCATAAACGGTGGGAAAGGTATGAACATAGTTAATTTAAAATAAGACAAATATCAAATACCTTAAATCGCCCGATTGTTAAAATGTTGGTAATTCATTAGAGCTACAAATTATTTTATTAGATTCTTTAAAACTTGACGTTTCAACGGTAGAATCCTTTGTTCGACTTCTTTTTCAACCATTGTTATGACATTTATATCAGAATTTGATTTTGGTTTTAGTCAAACTAATAATATTAAAAAAATTTAAATAATTACCAAAATAGATAAACTGATATTTGTGGTAAACATTAAGTATCCTTTGGTTGATATTGAATTAATTTCATCTATGTTATCTACTTGAAGGTTTTTCATCATTTCTATAGATAGGACTTCTTCGACTATCGATTTATTAGATGATAGCTGTAGTACAGCTGGAAGTGGTTTCAAGTGTGAAACTTCTTTTGAAGTGAATGTTCGATTTTCAATAATAATTGTTTCATTATGAAACTGAATCAAGTATGCTCCAGATAATTGATATGTTTTATTTTCAAATATTTCCAAAACTCCGTTAAATTGATTTAAAAGTATTGTTCCTTCATTTATTTCTTGTACAGTAGGAACGTGCTGATTGTTTATATATGTGCAATTGTGGTTCTTGTTTATTAAAAGTGATGGTATACAATTCGTCTTCCTTATGTCTATTAAATTTTCATTATTGCAAATACATAAATTATTAAATTGGTTACAATCATTTCTTGTTTCAAAAATTTTATCCTTACATCTAATTACGTTTTCAGAATTAACTTTTATAATTTTTTCATTTTGTTTTATTGGTTTAATTAATATTTTCTCACAATTTATTTTATTAATTGTAGGTACATTTATTATATAAATTAATGAAGAGTAGTCTGTAGCTATCTTAACTGTAGCAAAACCTAAGGCTTCCTCCAGATTATTGTATGGAAATTCTTCTAGATCTAAAATTTTTTTGGCTTCTTTGTTTTGTTTTTCCGAAAGTAAAAATGAATTAATTACTCCTATTTTTGCCCATTGTAAGGCGTATTCTACATTAATAACATCCGTTTTGATTCCGTAGTATTCGTCAATAAGTTGATCCTGTCAATGAATTTTTCATTAATAATTTTCTATCGCGCGGCATTCGTAAGTAGTTCGTTTATTTTGTTCACTATAATGTTGTGATCCTCGTGATCGGGTGAACCTGCTACCCATTTTCAAACTGTGCCAATAATGTCAATTGAGCGTTTAACTCTTGGTTTCATTCTCTTAATTTGATACTTATCTCATTGATATCATGAAGTAAAAATGGTAGCGATGTGCTATTTCTTAGTACTTTCTTCTGAATTTCATTGTCCAGATCGTTAATAGTTCGTTCATATTCGTTAAGTTCTAAAATATGAATTGGTATAAAGTTTCCGTTCTGTAGTCCTGATTGTCCTTGGTGTATTGAAATTAATTGTGAGTTCGTATAGTCTAGTATCTGGACTTCTGTCTTGTAAGTCTCGAATAATGTAAAAAGTATTATTAAAAACTTCATTTTCTAAAAATAAAAAATATAAAAATAAAGAAAATTCATTTCAGATGCTTAAGTTCTAATATTATCTTTATGTATTATCCTATCGCAAAACTTAATTTTTACTTTATTACCTAAGCCTTCTTTTACTCTTTGTTTTTTTGGAATCGTGGCAATAGTTTATTTCTTTGTCCTATAATTTTTTCATATATTATATCGCCTGGTTGATAAGTTTTGATATCATTTTACCTTGAGCCTTTTTTAATATTTCCACCAAATTACGTGTTACCCTATAAAAATCAGTTCTCGTTGTACATTCATAGTGAACAGTCGATTTAGCGGAGTTTTTATTTCATACTAAACAAAAAAAATTGTACGAAAAAATATTCGGAATACATATTGTTATTGTTAGCTTTATTTGCATTGCTAATATTTTTTACATAACCATAATTAACAAAAACAAAAAACCCGTAATAAAAAAAACAAACAAACAAACAAAAGTGCCCTTGAGGAATACTCTATATGAGTACCTCAAAAACAAATAACTGTGAAGTGAGTTCTAATGGCAGAAATGCCTATTTTACTGTGAGTTCTGAAGCTCTTAATGAAAATAATAAAAATAAAAAATCTGATGATAGACTTACTGAGAGCTCTGAAGCTCTTAATGATAACAAAATAAATAAGAAATCTGATAGTAGACTTTTTTTAACGGCGAGGCCACTTTTTCGTCAGCGATCAACTTCGCTTTGTCCAATGCCAACTAGTGATTCGTTAACATTACCGTTGCCTAGTACTTCTACATTTAACTCAGCGATATCATCCGCTTCGGGCTCGTGGTCATCACTTAACCAAGTTTTTACTGAAGTTAAGAGCAGCCCAAAACCCAAGGTCCAAGTGGGAATGGACAGATATATAACAGTGGTAAAGCGCGGACGAAGCCCAGTATTCGAAAATTTCATCTGCTCCAAAAATGTCTAGGGATAACAGCGCATCCTCTATTAACCGTCAAAATCGTTTTCAAATATTGCAAGATGACAACAACGAACCCGATGTATCTACGAACAAAACATCCAAGCCGCCTCCAATCTATTTGAGAGAAAAATAATTCAAACGCTCTTATAAAAAATTTAATTTCACTCATTGGTGAGAATAAATTTCACATCGTTCCAATAAAACGTGGTAACATTGATGAAACCAAAATTCAAATTTATGAAGAAAAAGATTTTCGCAAAGTGATTACTGAATTTGCAAAAAGGAAGAAAAGTTTCTACACATATCAGCTTAAAAGTGCTAAAGGCCTGCAGATCGTATTGAAGGGCATCGATTCCTATGTTGCTCCCGAAGAAATAAAAGATGCACTCGTCCTCGAGGGATTTAAGGTAAAAAATGTATCTAACATAATAAATAGGGAGAAGATTCCTCAACCTCTATTTCGCGTCGAACTTGAACCAAACGATATAAAATTTAAAAAAAGCGAGACTCATCAAATTTACAATTTAAAATATCTCTTATACCGAAAAATAACAGTTGAAGAACCACACAAGCGTTCTGGACCCGTACAGTGCCATAATTGTCAAGAATATGGTCACAAAAAAACTTACTGCAAGTTACCTTCAGTCTGTGTTATCTGCGGTGAATTGCACGGTACTGATGGTTGTACTAAGCAGAAAGATCTAGCAGAAAAAAAATGTAGTAATTGTGGAGGTAATCACACCGCTAACTACAGAGGTTGTCCTGTGTACTCTTTTGTCAAACAGACTATGGGGCAAAAACCTAAATTAGCTACAGCACAAACAGCAAACGCTTACTCCTGCTCAAATGAGCCAACCTGTCACTTCACGTGTATCGTATGCCGATGCAGCTAAGACTAGTTATACTCCCACACAAAATATTCCGCCTCAAAATAATTCAACGAATGCAAACTCAAGCTTTAATTTTAGTCGTCTTGAAGCTACTATTGAGAATCTAGTGCTGACTATAAATAATTTTACAACAAATATAACTAGTATAATGCAAGAAATGCTACGAATGCAGTCTACACTGCTTCAAGCATTAGTTAACAATCCATGAACACGTTAAAGATAAGTTTCTGGAACGCAAACGGCATTCGCCAACATAAAAAGGAACTTGAGCACTTGCTCACGGAAAAAAATATTGATATAATGTTGGTTTCTGAGACTCATTTGACTTCAAGAAGTCTACTCAAAATTAACGGCTACATTTTATATGATTCAAAGCACCCAAGAGGAAGAGCTTGCGTGGGATCAGCAATTTTAATAAAGTCAAGACTCAAGCATTATATTCTTGACAACATTTGTGAATAACATCTTCAAGCAACGAATATTAGCATCGAAAATTTTTGCAAAAATTTTGTCATATCATCAATTTACTCCCCTCCTAGATTCGCAATTACTGAGGATCAATACGAGGATTTCTACAAATCTCTTGGCCCTTGTTTCGTAGCAGCTGGAGACTATAATGCAAAACATACGTTCTGTTGTTCGCGTCTTATTACACCTAGAGGTCGGGCATTGTTCAACACAATTTCAAAAATGGACTTGGACGTCAACTCAAGTGGGGAGCCCACTTACTGGCCTACGGACATACAAAAAATTCCGGATGTTATAGATTTTGGAGTCACGAAAAATATCACTAGGGAATTAATTCATGTTGAAGCTTCTGTAGATCTATCGTCCGATCACTCTCCCACGATCGTTACACTGAGAAGTGCTCTACCTCACCCATATGTGAAAATGGTCAGTCGTGTTATTTGGCTGCGATTCAAAAAATATCTTAGTAGTCATTGCACTGAAAACATTAAGCTAAGAACTCATGACGATATTGAATCTAATATTGCTAATCTTAACGAAAATATTAAGAAGGCATCTGAACATGCCACTTCCTCCCATCCGCAGACTGGGTTTAACAGAATATATTCTACAGATATTGAACATCTCGTATGTGCAAAAAGAAGAGCTAGAAGAGAATGGCAACAGCACAGATCACCCCAAAATAAAATTAGATTAAAAGAGTGCACTAAAAGACTCTCTCGATGTCACACCAGCATCTAATTATTCTTTGTGGCGCGCTGCGAAAAGAATTAAAACACCCGTTGAGTTTAAACCACCTCTGCGCACTTCTACCGGAGTTTGGGCCAGGAGTGATATTGAAAAAAGTAACTAGTTTGCAAAGCATTTAAAATCTGTATTTACCCCGAACACATGTACTGGTGTTGTTGATTTCCCGAATGTAGTTGCGCTACCCCCTCGACCCATAAAATTTAAAATGTGTGATGTACAAAATCTAATTGCTGAACTCAACTCGAAGAAAGCACCGGGTATTGATGGAATTAGTAACCAAATGCTAATAAAATTGCCTCGTATTGCATTTAGAATCATGTTATTCATTTTTAATGCCATTTTACGACTAGAGTATTATCTCCACAGCTGGAAGCTTGCCAAAGTTAAAATGATTCCAAAGCCGGGCAAAGATCTGACCAAGGCAGAATCATACAGGCCAATAAGCCTGCTATCAACAATGTCAAAACTTTTCGAAAAACTGCTCATGTCAAAATTGTCCCCAATTCTAATTGGTAGTGGGTGCATCCCAGACCATCAGTTTGATTTTAGAAGTCAGCATAGCACCATTGAACAAACGCATAGATTGGTTCAATGTATAAGAAGAACATTTGAAGAAAAGAAGTACTGTTCTGCACTGTTTATTGACGTTTCGCAGGTATTTGATAAAGTGTGGCATGAAGGTCTAATTTTAAAATTAAAATCATATCTACCAATAAATTTATTGAATTTATTAGAAAGTTACATTACTACCCGGAAGTTCACGGTTGTGGAAGGAGAATTCATGAGTCTGCCCGAATCTATTTCATCCAGTGTGCCACAGGGAAGCATACTGGGTCCAGTTTTGTATTTGATTTATACTTGTGATATGCCTTTGAGCAGTAATATCCATACATCTACGTTTGCCGATGATACAGCCTGCTTACGTATGCACGAAAATCCTCATGAGGATTCACGATATCTACAAGAACATATTACACAACTGGAACTATGGTTAAAATTATGGAGAATTAAGGTAAACGAGCAAAAGTGTGTTCAGGTAACATTTACCCTGCGAAGAGATACTTGTTCCCCAATTCGAATCAACAATCAAGTTGTTCCTCAGCATTCACATGTAAAATACCTTGGTATACACCTTGATCGACGACTTACATGGAAACACCATATTGACTCAAAGCTAATACAAATGAAACTTAAACTAACTCAGATATATTGGCTGATTGGTAGAAATTCAACACTCAGCCTAGACTGCAAACTTTTATTATACAAGTCGCTCTTGAAGCCAATATGGTGCTACGGAATTCAGTTATGGGGCACTGCTTCTAACGTCAAGAGAATCCAACGAAGGCAAAATAAAATTTTACGTTTGATAACATCGGCTCCATGGTACATAAAAAACTCAAATATACATCGTGATTTGAATATGCCACTAGTGATTGAAGAAATAGCAAAATACGCAGGCAAATATTTAACAAAACTCGAGTCACATCCTAATCCGCTTGCTCGTAACATCTTGAATTTTACTGGCCACATTCGCTTGAAAAAGAAGGACACAAGGGCTCTTTTACTCAACACTCCAGATGGGATTGCTTGAAAATATTTGTTTCTCTTTTTTTTTTTTGATTATCACTACTTATGTATTATTTATAACTATCACTAAGTTTATGTCCGACAGTGGTCGGTTTTAATACTTATATTTTAGATTTAAGATTTGAATACTTATTGTTAGTTCATAATTGAAGATACAATAAATAAATAAATGTATTAAAAAAAAAAAAAATATTTTTTATAAATTTTTTTTTTTAAATGTTCAAAGATTCCTCACCTTCATTATTAAAATTATATATTTGATTATTAGTCATATTTTTTAAGACATTTTTTTTAAATGATCGGTTTTTACTTCGGTATTTTCACTTGAATCACCTGACTCAATATTTATTATTTTCTCGCAGTGTTTACCGCAAGTTAGTTTTCCTTCTTTAGAACTTAAAACAATATTGGGTTTCTTCATAAAATTATAACCTATAAGAAGGTCTGTTTCTAGATTTTCAATTTCGTAAAATCTTTTATTAAAACCAAAAATATTGGCTTCATAAAAATGTTCAATGATGGTAAAACCATTAATGGTTTTTACCCTCTTCTTAATAGCTAATTCCTGTCTATTTGTTAGAACACCAGGACTACAGTAACAGCTTGTAGCATCCGCTGTCAATTAAATCTTTGTATTTTCTTCCTGTTGTGGACGCCTTGGTAATGTAGGGCAGTTCATTTTTTGACCTAAAAAAGCATTTTCGTTCAAATTGTTACTTCGCTGAAATTTGTCTTCAGACTGGTGTCTCACTTGGCCACTATAATTCCATTGTCGTTAAAGACTGTGTTGAAAATTGTTGTTAGGTCTTGGATTTTGGTAGTTGTTGAAAGGTTTTGTTTGTTGGTGATTGTGGTAATTATAATTTTGTGGTTTATCCTGCTTAAAATTAAATGTTGGCTTGGCAACATCGTATGTTGAACTTCCTAATTCCATTGGTTCTGGTTTTGTCTGGTATTTTCTATAATTTTCATTAGGACGTGAGTCCCTGTAACTGTGATTAGGGAAACGTAAAATATTATTTCCCTTGTTAATGTGATTAATCTGTGGTTTATTAAAATGCAAAGCGAAATTAGCACGAACTTTATTTGCTTCTAATTCTTGTGCTTTTGCTAGTGCATCTGGCAAACTACTAAGTGAAATTTAAAATAGAATGTCCGATAAGAAGAATTTAATCCCGTCATAAAAACTCTAAGTGCGTATTGTCTATTACTATTGTTTAGTTCTGTCGTAATTTCTGAGTTTGTTCCGTGAGTCATTATAGTTTTATTTGTCAGATCGGTTAGTTTTTTATTAACTTCGTTGTAGTATGTCATTATTGACTGTGATCCTTGACACATTAGACTGAAGTCCTGTTCGATTATGTGTAAGGGACGTTTGCCAGCATATGCAAAATCTAGGCGACTGATAATTGCGTCAAAGTTAAGCACTGTGCCATGGTTAGTCAAGGTGTCGTTGGCCTCGTTAATAATTTTGTTTCTCAAAATAGTTAAAGCAGAAAAATAACGTTTGCATATATTTTCATCGAATTTGTAGCGGCTTCACGCCAGCTGAGGTATGAGTGTTTGCCGTCAAAAGTTGGCAAGGATTTTATAACGTCCAAATGTTCGTCACAACGTACAGTAATTTTAATTTTTTCTTCCTCAAATTCTCCTACCGTATTGCAAGCTGTTAACGTGCCTAAACTCCTAGTCAGTTCCTCTGCCCTAGCGATCAATGGAGCTGTCTGTGTTTCTATTAGAATTCTTACTTGATCTGTACAAGCCATTTTATTTTCACGATCAGTTCCTAAACCTTTAAACAAATCTGATAAATGATCAATTTCTGAATCCACTTTAAATCAGATAATGAAATAAGGCCAGTAAATCTTATTCGAAATAAGTGTTCTCGATAAAATTAGGAAAAAGGGAACAGTTACAAGTAGTAGTAAACTGCCGGTCCGGCGTCAATTAAACTTGCAAAATTGTTGGCTGAAATTGTTAAATTGTGGCTGAAATTGTTAAATTTGGGTATTTAAAATTTGAAAATTCTTAAATTCTTGGAAATTTGATACCTGCGAGGGTGGTTCAATAAGTTCGTCCAAATTTTTGTTTACATAAGGAGTTTTTTGTTTACATTAGCTTTGTGGGAACGGCTGATTTTTTTTGGTTATATTAATTATGAAAACGGCTGATTTTTTTGTGGGTGTGGATTAAGGGGTTTTATAAGATTAAGATTTCACAAGTGTATATGCCGACGGGAAAATCATGAAAATGATTTTTCCTAATACCAATGGTGAAATAGTGATTATTAATTTTTCCTAATGCCTACGGCAATGCATGATAATTTTTCCTAATGCCTACGGCAATGCATGATAATTTTTCCTAATGCCTACGGCAATGCATGATAATTTTTCCTAATGCCGACGGCAATACATGATTATTATTTTTTTCAAATGACGACGGCAAAACACATTTTTATTTTTTTCAAATGCCGACGGCAAAACATGATTATTATTTTCTAGTACCAAAGGGAAAATTCCCAGTGTTTCCAGACTATAAAAATTTGTTATCGTAATACTATATCAGTAATATCAGAGAAAATAGATTTGATGACTACTACGCGATTCTCATATGAATCGAAAGAATGTGTGTATGATATCCTCACGCTAATAAATTGTTTATAAATAAAATAATTATATAAATTAATAAAGAATTAATTTAATTATTTTATTGATGTATATAATGTTCTCTTGTTTATGAACCCTTTAATATTTGTGTGTGGATCGCTGGTCGCTGGTATTTATTTATTTATTTACTTGTTTAAGAAATATATTTTTATGTGTGTATGTATGTATATTTGAATGTATGTATATTTGTATATGTGTATGTATGTATGTGTATTTGTATGTATGACTGAGGATGCTTGTGCGTAAGATATTTTGTAGAATACATTTATATTTTGCAACATAATCATTTTCTTTGTCTACGATTATTTTAAAGCAGCAAAGTTTCAATTAAGTACAGTCATCAGCAGAGAAACAAAAAGTAAATATGCTGCAAGGATACTGCTACTAATTTTTGTATAACTACGTCAACTTTTCTAACCAACACATCAGTATTTTATTGTATTTACAACCATCATCAGAAATTGTGTTAAAGTGAAATAATAACAATAAAATAATTAAAAATGAGTTTTTCAGGTTATCAGTGTAAAAGATGCCATAAAGTATATAAATACCAGAATTTCTTTTTGAATCATGTCAAAAATCATAGTATGCAGGATCAAGTGGTCGTAAGCCGGGACAGAAATCAAGAACAACCGCAGACATCTCTTGAAAATTATCAATAAATATGTCTCATCATCAGCAACATCCTTCTCTACATTACCCCCAATATCAGGTACCAATGAATTATCCACAATACGGTATGCCATGGAATAATCAGTTTTTGGGATTAGGAGTGCCAATGCAATATGAGTACCCAAGTTACAATTATAACCCCGTCACACCACATAATCAAATGCAGCAGTATTCCAATTTGATGCAATAGCAACCTCTTAATTATCATCAACAAGAGCAGCAGCAACAACAAGGTGTGGATATCCATGGAGGGAATTTGTACAACGATGCTACGGACATAAGTTTACCGGAAAGTGATGGAGAAGAAGAAGAAAGAAGAGAAGAAACTCTGCCAACTCCAAAGAGTGCTTCATATTCTAGGACAGAAGAAGTAGCAGAGAATGTGAGATGTTTCAAAATATCGAAAGCCTTCAAAAATCATATCGCCACATATGTTATTCTAAATAGAAAGGACCAACTTCATCTGGAAGAGTTTATTAAGGAAAACATAAATATTTTTATTGAGAGACTTCACATGACTTTGTGTAAGCATACAATTATTAAATTTCATGTGAGTATTGTGGAGGAGTTATCAAAATTGTTGAAGAAGATTTGGAGTTGTGTGTTATAACACATGTAGCTAAAATGAGTTTGGTGACGAAGGCAGACAACATAAAAGAAATATTCCGTAAACAGATTGAGGACATTTCAACCAGAATGTCCGAATTTGAAGAGCGCGATTCTGGTTGGACTTTGTCACGCATAGTCCGAGCAGAAATCAACATCAACAAATCGTCGCTCGTCAAAGGATCAAGTTGGATATCCACACCTCAAAAACTAGTAAGAAAATTTGCTTGCATCAATATTGAAAATGATGATGAATACTGCTTCAAGTGGTGTTTGGTTGCTGCCATGGTGGTATCCATACACCATACGAAAACCCAAAACGTTGCAGTTCTTATGATATTCAGAACATTTCAGCAGACATTATTTCTACGCGAAATGGTGTAGAGTTAAATTTCAAAAATTTAAGCTTCCCATTAGCTCTAAACAAAATTAAGGTGTTTGAGGTGAACAATCCTACAATAAGCGTTAACGTAGTTGGGTATGATGAGGGGGCAAATGAAATCATTGGTCCCTATTATGTGACTAAGGACGAGAAAATTAACCATGTAAACTTGCTTCTTTTGGAGAATGGTGAAGTTCATCACTATATTTTGATAAAGAACATATCAAAGTAAGTTAAAAAAATTATACTACACTTTAATTTAATGATACATATACTGGTTTTATATATTTTATAATAGATACATTTTACTTATAAATTTTTATCTATTTTTTTATCATTCACAGACTTTTGGTAAATCAGCTAACTCAGAATGAAAACGAACTACATTTCTGCAACACCTGTCTCCAGTACACTCACAGGGAAAACGTTATGAATAATCATAAGGCTGAATGCGGCAAAATCGTTACAAGTATGACATCAGGTCCGGATGCAATTCTCAGCTTTAAGGCACAGCAAAGGAAAATGGATGTCCCCTTTGTGGTTTACGCGGACTTCGAATGCATCCTGGAAGATATTAGTGATAACGTAAGTAATAAAACTAGTCTAGTCAAAAAGCACACTCCTTGTGCATTTAGCTATTATATTAAGTGCACCCATAGCAGTAAGTTAGATAAGTTAAGGGTTTATACTGGGAAAGATGCCTAAAAAAATTCGTGTCATATTTAGTTAAAGATTGTGAGGATATTTATAATAATTATCTAGTAAATAATAGGCAATAATAATAATACTTTATCACCTTCTGATATTTATAATTTTTATAGTGCGGTAAATTGTCATATTTGTCAACAATTTTTACGTAAAGAGATTATTGCCACATTAGTGGTAAATATAGAGGTGCAGCCCACAATAAGTTTAATTTAAATTACCAAATTCCCAAGTTTATACCAGTTTACTTTCACAATTATTCAAATTATGACTCATATCTTTTTATTAAAGAACTAGGTGAAATTTTAATGCAACTGAAAGTACTCCCTCTCAATAAGGAGCTTTATATATTCCTCTCCCAATTTTCAGAAATGAGTGATGGTCATAAGCTTGAAATAAGATTTCTTGATACAATACGTTTGGCTGAGAGTTTGGAATCATTAGCCTGCCATTTCTCGGATATTGATTTCAGCACTGTAAGGTCCTTATTTTAGTCAGAAAATTTCAGCTTATTAAGAAAAAAGGTATTTTCCCCTATGAGTACCTAAATTCATTTCAAAAATTAGATGAGTGTCAGCTCCCTTCACGCAGTGATTTCTTTAATAAGTTGAACAACAAAGAGTGTTGTTTAGAGGAATACTCACATGCTGTAGAGGTATGGAATACTTTTGGTTGCAAAACTATGAAAGACTACATGGAACTTTACTTAAAAACAGATGTCCTCTTACTGACAGATATTTTCGAAAACTTTAGAAAAGTTTGCAAGGGTATTTATGAGCTCGATCCATTCCAATATTATACAGCACCTGGCCTTTCCTGGGATGCAATTCTCAAATATACAAAAATTTAATTAGAATTATTGACAGACATAGACATGTACAATTTTATGAAAAAAGGTATACGGGGGATCGTACAGTGTAGCCAAAGATATTCGAAAGCGAATAACAAATATTTGGAAGATTGCGATGCATCAAAACCATCAGAATTGCTCGTCTGCTTAGACGCAAATAACCTTTACGGCTGGGCGATGTCGGAATATCTTCTTCATGGTGGGTTCAGATGGTTATCGCAAGACGAGCTGAATCTGGATCCAAACAGCATAGCTGATAATGGAACAGACGGTTATGTATATGAGGTCACTTTGGATTATCCCTCTCATTTACACGACTTGCATAGTGATCTTCCTTTTTGCGCTGAAAATAAGAAACCTATGCAAGCGAAGTATAACAAGTTGATAACCGATTTCTCTACAAAGCAATCATATGTGATACACTTTAGAGTTCTAAAACAGTGCTTAGAATATGGCTTAGCTTTAAAGAAAACTCATCGTATTCTAGCATTTAAACAATCTCCATGGTTAAAAGGCTACATTGACTTAAATACCAGACATAGGGCCACTGCTAAAAATGCTTTTGAAAACAATTTTTTCAAACTACTTAATAATGCAGTGTATGGTAAAACCACGGAAAATGTGGACAAGAGGAGAGATGTTAAAATTGTCAATAGTTGGGAGAGAATGAACTGTAATCATTTGGGTGCCCAAGATTGGATATCAAAACCAAATTTTTATAGTTTATCTATATTTTCAGAGGACCTGGTAGCAATTGAAATGACAAGAGTCAAAACCTGCTACAATAAACCAATTTACTTAGGATTTTGTGTACTCGAGCTGTCCAAATGGAAAATGTATAATTTCCATTACGGGTACATGGAACCTAAGTTTAAGACAAAACTCTCCTTAAACTATATGAACACGGACTCTTTTATATGTTCAATAAAGACGGACGACTTTTATGCTGACATAAAAAATGACATACAAGAACAATTTGATACATCGGACTATCCTAGAGACAACATTTATAATTTTCCACTAGTTAATAAAAAGGTGTTGGGTATGATAAAAGACGAAAATTGCGGAAAAATAATGAAAGAGTTTGTCGGGTTGCGATCTAAAATGTATTCATTTAGTGTTCAAGATGAAAATGATGTAAAGAAATCGAAGGGGGTAAAGAGAGCCATATTAGATAAATATAGTTTAGCTACTTATAAAAATTGTTTATTCAATAAGACCAATGTATATGATAATATGTTAACATTTAAATCTAAGCTACATCAAATATATACTAGTGAATTAAATAGGGTAGTATTAAGTTATGGAGACGATAAGAGAAAAATTAGGTCATATAACATTAACACATATCCATGGTATCATTTTCGTATTAAGGAAAATAACCCTGAATACGAACTTGACATGTTGCTAGATGAGATTGCTAGAATGCCAGAAAATGGTTAAAATTAATTAATTTTTAGTTAATTAGTTAATTTTTAAAAGAATATAAAATCTTAGTTATTAAGAAAAATTGATGTATAAATTGTTGTTAAAATTATATAATTATAATTATAAGATCCTATTTATTTATTTATCAAGAAAAATTATTGTACACATATAAATGAACTTTTAAGCAAAAATTTTAAATAAAATATTGAAAAAAAATTAAATGTGTGACTGGTGTTTATTTCTTTAATGGTTTTACTTCGTTGGATCAAAAAATTTTTTGTTTTTGCTTAGTTGCAAATTCTTGTTTTCATATCGTTTAAACATGCACAGTCTTGTTTTCTTTGAGAAGTTCTGTACAAGAGAAATTGAATTTCATAATATTATTAAATTCCAGTAAATTTCATTAAGAGAAACAATCAAGACAATGGGAAATATTTTTCAATTGAGTTGAATACCAAAAAACTTACAAACAGGTGATTCCAAATTTTCCTTTAGAAAAAATAATACAAAACAGGAAATATTTTAATAATACAATTTTATTTTATATTTATTTCTTTCGTTTCATTTAATAATACAATTTAATTTAATTTTCATTTATTTTATTTATAATGATGGAAACATTTCGTAGTATCCAATTATTAGATGTTTTAATATACTTTTTCGTAAAAAATATATTGTACATCTACAAGTATCGGGTACTTCCTCACACTCAGGATCATACCAAGGACAGCTTTTGAAGTGCCCTTCTATGTTGTCTTCATCTTCTATAACTCCATATTCTTCGTTCTGATCCAACATATTTTGGAAAAATTTTATCATCTCCCAATGATCAGAAAGCCTGAAGCTTTCAAAATCTCTCATAATTGGTAGAGTACATATAATTTGGCTCTATTTATTTGCTGATAAATGAATGATGATAAATGTTTGAAGGTTCCTTAAAGACTAATTTTCTCAGTAAATTTTTAAAGTAGTATCTTCTAATCTTTAAAAAATCTATACCATCACCTCTTTTCCATATATCTTTTAAGCACTCTATCTCTCTCTATCCCTTTGTTTCTCTATAACTGTCTCTTTCTGTCTATCACTATCCGTAACTTATTCACTATTTCACCATAATTATTTTTGATTGGTCTTCTTGAAGTCATCATCGCTTCTTTTAAGATCATTTCCAGTTAAACATTCAAAGCGAGAAGAACTAAGTAAAAAAATGGACTCCACAACAAATCTAATTTCAAAATTTAATGATCTAAACAGCAAAACTTTAATCCACATAAAGGAGCTTGAACCATCAACGAAATATACTATTAGAAATGTGTTACGTGTAACAACTAAATATGGACCAACACTAATGAATAAACACATAATGTTCCTGCCTAAACGGTATAATATTTTAACAGATGACGATATTAAAGATCTATTCAGTGGATTTTATTGCTTAAGCAGAGAAGGTGAAGAAAATCTAGTCGTTGAGAGTGAGCTGAGTGAATTTATAATTCAAAATTCCCAATTTCCTATTTTGCAATAAAATATATTAACTATGTATTTTAAATTATAAATAAAAAGTCATTAAAGAGTTTTGTAAGATATAAATGTTTGTGTTTTTATTTAATATTTTCAGTTATTTCATAAAGAAATTTAAGACATAAGTGACCACAGGTAAATGTATTAAAATTCTGATGTTGATTATAGTTGTATTTTACATTTGTACCAAGATATTTGACTACTTCTGAAGGAGGTTGTAAGTTTCCAAAGCTATCGAAATATTCTTTTTCATTGTTGTTTTTATAATATGCTACCCAATGTGTACCAGGTTCTGTTGATACATCTAAGTTGATTATTCCACATTCAATTTTCTTTGCTCGTTTTGGTAGAGTATTCAACATGAAAACTCCTCTAAAATATGGAATATTTATAGAGAAATGATTTAGGTCCACATCAGATATTGGTCTGTTGGGCAGCATCTCTAAGAGTTTTTTGATTCTTCTTTGTGAACTAAGCCATAACCTTTTTTATATGGTTTTAAGTAAAGTCCTTTGCGAACTGCTATAGATTCCATCGCTCTATTATGTCTAGTTGCTTCATCAAGTTGATTTTTGGCATTCTTTGTTGCATTTACAGCTTTAGCTATGGCAGCACCTCCAGTTGTTAGACTACCAATTGCACCCAGAGCAGTTAAAATCGGTATTAGAGGCAAAAATCCACCAATTTTTGGGACACGTATTACACGTGGTACTATAATTTGAGATTTTCTTCCTTTTAATGATTTGTTGATAGTTTTTCGTGCAGTTTTAATAGCTGAGTTAATATCTAATGGCTTTTTCTTTAGTATTTTTGTTGCAGCTCTAATTGATGTTCTAAACAGTTTTTTATCATTTAGCTTGTTCTTTCCAACATTTTTCTTTTTCTCCACACCCATACCATATTTGTTTTGGCTTTCATTGCGTTAGTAACCATATATGCAAATGATTTTTCAGCAAGACTACTATCTTTTGATAAAACTCGATTCCAAGCTGATTTTTCCAGTATTTTATCAGCTTTATGTCTAGTACTTAAATCCTTATTTTTGGAATACGCAATATCGTGATTTTTACAAGCAGAGTCCAATAAATTAATTCCTTTGTCACCTCGATTTAAACGTTTTTGTAGTTTTGTTCCAGGTCCACAGTACTGATATCCAGGAAGATGAAGTTCAACGGGTAGAGCGTTTATTATTTTATCTTCTATACCTCCTCCAACGAAGGTGTTTTTATGACTAAACGTTTTCTGATATCGTATAACCATATTATTTAATTTTTTCTATACTAAGACGTTACAATTATGAAATGCATTTAGTTACAAAAATGCAGTTAGTGAAACAACATAAAAATATTTTAGTTCGTAATATTGATCAATCATCGAACATTACTTCAAAAATAAAGCACAGCCCCCTTTTACCAAATTCTATTCGTGCTCTAATAGTGGGACCATCAAATTGTGGAAAGACTAATGTTATGATTGGCTTATTAGAAAATCCTAATGGACTCAAGTTTGAAAACATCTATTTATACTCAAAATCTTTATATCAGCCCAAATATGAATACCTGAAGAAACTAATTTCACCAATTAAAGGAATGGAATATTATACATTTACAGATAATCAATTAGTTATTCCACCTGACGAAGCTAAAACTAATTCAATTATGATATTTGATGATGTTGCATGTGAAAAGCAGAATAATATACGTACATATTTTTGTATGGGGCGACATAGGGATCTTGATTCATTCTACTTGTGTCAAACTTATACTAGAATTCCCAAGCATTTAATAAGAGACAATGCAAATGTTATTATAATGTTTAAGCAAGATGAGACAAATATGAAGCATGTTTATGGGGGTCATGTTGGCAGCGATATGAGTTATGAAAAGTTTCAAGAAATTTGTCGAGAGTGTTGGAAGGATAAATATGGATTTTTGGTGATAAGCAAAGATAATGAATTAAACAATGGTCGCTACAGAAAGCAATGTGACTATTTCATAACTATATAAACTACTCTTGATAAACATCCACTTTAGTTATTAATCTAAATTTAAACTTCATACATCTATTTGCTATAACCTGAGCTGCTACCTGATAAACTGATCTGAAAACCAGACCAGGTCCTGAAAAGCTGATTGGAAAACCAGACCAGGTCCTGAAAAGCTGATCTGAAAACCAGACCAGATCCTGAAAAGCTGATCTGATAACCAGAGCAGCTCCTAAAAATCTGATACCTGATCTACTAAATGATACCTGTTATTTACTATTATTAAACATGGATCAGAAAATTTTAAAACAGTTGGTGTTGACAAGAAATGTCTTGAAGAAAAAGCTTCGTAGTATAAAAACTGGTGAAAAGATACACGTGAACAACTAAGAGATACATTTAAACCTAAAACAGAACCACTCAAAGAATTTATAAATAGTTCTAAAAAAATTAAAAGAATTCCTATGAAAGATGAAAGTAAAATGAAGGCAGAAGTTGAAAACAATACAAGTCTTAAGCCTGAAAAAACATCAGTCAAGATAGAGACAAGTACACCAAAGAAACTAGCAGAAGGAACAATATTTGATAATACCATCTCATTAAATGATGCTAATACTGTAAATGATGATGACGATGATGATGATGATGATGATGATGATGATGATGATTTTTATGCACAGACTTCCAATACAGAAGATACTTATACTGACTTATCAGTCTTCGAAGGAAGAAATGAACTAGATACAAACTATGGTCCACATAAAGATTTCTATAATGAATGGAAATTTGGTGATAGTAAGTGCAAACTTAATGAAGATAAAATACAAGTTGGTGGTCAAATATGGGCTCTAACACCAGGGCTATTTTCTCTAATGTTTCATAAAATACCAAAAAATTATGATAAATTTTAACTCGAAATCTATAAAAAAATTTTAATTACTACTAATGCATATATAACAGACTATACACCTGATGGTCAAATAAAGGGTGCTAGAGGATATAAATATAAACATATTATTAAGAAATGTATTGACGAGAAAAACCAGAAGAATTTATCCGAATCAACAGGATCTAAGCCAAAAGGTAGCTATTTAGGTGATGGAATAATGGAATTTAATATTCATAAGCCTACCTATATATACTGGGATGATCCAAATGAGTTAGTAGATCGACTTCGACTACTGCTCGCATCACAAGGTACAGGTCATACTAATCACAATAACGAGATTGTATCAATTATTGAAGAGCTACGTGAAGCGAATATAATACATTAATTTTAATAAAGTATATAATGCATGTCTGTTGATAAATTTGAACACTATTTAAACGATACTAGACTGTTGGGGATCAAAAAGAAATTTAGTAAAAAGAAATTTAGTAAACGAACTCCATAAGCAAGCACGAAAACATTTTATGCGTCGCACAGTTATAATGAAAGGAATATATGATCTTTGGCAAGCTTATTTAGTTGAAATGGGAAACTATTCTAAAGAAAATAAAAATTATCGATTTTTGTTGACTGTAATCGACACATTTTCAGAATTTGCATGGGCAGTACCGCTAAAACCAAAAACTGCACTCGAAACAACCAAGGCAATGACAGATATTTTTGAATTGGGGCGAGTACCAAAGAACTTACAAATAGATGATGGTAAGGAATTTTTCAACAAAAACTTTGAAAAATTAATGCATAAATACAACATCACTACTCAACGTATAGCGGTATGAAAGCATCAATTGTAGAACGATTTAATAGAACATTGAAAGGAATGATGTGGAAAGAATTTAGCTATAATGGTTCATATAAGTGGATTGATATACACAAAGATTTAGTTAATGCATACAATAAAAAATTTCATCGCACAATTAAAATGTCTCATATTAAAGTCAACTCAACAAATGAGCAAAAGCTGATTAATACAGTATACAGTCATTTGAAGATGTATACAATGTCAAAACGTAATGTACGAAATCATGTTCGCATAAGCAAATATAAGCATATCTATGAAAAAGGTTATACTTCAAATTAGACCACAGAAATATTCACAATTACTAAAATTCAAAATACAAATCCTGCAACATGCGTATTAGAAGATTATCTTGCAAATCCTATTAAAGGTGGATTCTTTACTGATGAACTTTCAAAAACTAGATTTCCAAATACATATCTAGTTGAAAAGGTTCTCAAAACTAAAACGAAGGAGGTATATGTTAAATGGCTAGGATTTTCAGATCAACACAATTCTTGGATAAGTAAAGACGAAATATTATAGTTGGAAGAAAAACTAAATCACCAACAACATCTTATCAAGAACAATAATAGCATTAATATTAAGAAACTAATGTTAATTTTAAAATAAGAAAATGAAATGAAATAAGAAATGAAAATTATGCTTATAAACCATACTGTGTACTAAACTTTATTTAATTGTAATCAGTCTGTTATAATGTCAATAACACTTACTCTGAGCTCTAACTCATCAGAATTATCTGCTAGTTACTTTCCTCCTATTGAATTACATGGTGCATATGAGTGTGCTCTAACTGATTTTCATTCATACAACAGCATTCCAAATGTAGACACTTACAACAATATGTTTCATATAGGAGAAGATAAAATTGAAATACCAATTGGATCTTACGAATTAAATGATATAGTTGATTTTATAGAAGAGCAATACAAACGACTTTGTCCAACATATAAGATTTTTATTGAAGCCAATAACAACACAATGCAAGTTAAAGTTAATAGCTCCAAAGATCCTGTATATTTTAGTAAAGACAACATAATTGGAAAACTTTTAGGATTCAATAGCAAAATCCTAACACCAAACAAATATTATTACTCAGATCTTCCAGTTAATATTTTTAAAGTGAATCTCTTGCGAATTGAAAGTAGTATCGCTATTAACACATATATGAATAACTCCAAATCGCATACACTTCATGAATTTCCGATAAATGTACCTCCAGGCTATAAAATAGATGAGGTTCCAAGAAATCTCATCTATTTACCTGTGAACACCAGAGAGATAAGTTCACTAGCGCTACGCGTACTTGATCAACACGGTTATTTAATTAATTTCCGAGGAGAGGAAATTACAATACGAATACATTTAAGGTCAACTAAATAATGCTGATATACAACACAAATACATTGAAAAATATAGCAGCAAAAACAACAACAACATTAAAGCGAACAGCTCAACAAAAATCTCTAACAACATCGAATAAAAAGTTTCTGAAGTCATTGAATTTGAAATTAAAGACAAAATGAGTTCAATAATAGATGTCTTAGATAAACCTTTGTCTGATGAAAATATAATCAAAAAGGACTATCATACATATGTACCATACTTACAGTCTTACAACAATAACGATGAAATTAGAATTTCAATACAACATCAACATTTGTACGTGCTACCCAGTGAGAGCTACATTTATGTGGAGGGGTTTGTTGCCGGTGATAATAAGGGGAAATCTTCGTCATCTATGGAGAACTTTATATTAAAAAACTACTTTGTGGCATATCTGTTTGATGAAATTCGCTATTAGCTCAATGGAATTGAAATTGATCATACAAGATATATAGGAGCCACAAGCACCATAAAAAATATGGTTTCTATGCCACCAACTGAAAGCAACGTGATGCAAAATGCTGGATGGAACTAAATTGACGTGTCACTCTTGTAAATGGATTTTTCAATTTCTATGTACCTCTAAAAATGCTTCTAGGATTCGCTGAAGACTACAACAAAGTTATACTAAATGGAAAACATGAATTGATACTCTTGCGCAATAAGAACGATGAAGATATTGTGCGCTCGAGTGTTTCTACTGAAAAAGCTAAACTTACAATTTCACTCATCTCATGGAGAATCCCACATGTACAATTATCGGACTTTAGCAAATTGAATATGATAAAAATTATTAATAATGGTGCTTCTATACCTATGGCATTTCGCAGTTGGGATTGTCATATTAATCTACAATTAAACATAGGAACTAGCCATATTTGGAATGTTAAACTGGCTGCAAATAGAGAACGCCCACGTTTTGTATTGATTGCTTTTCAACAAGAAAATAAGTTTGTTCATTGTGATTTGACTAATTTAAAAGTACATTTAAATTCAGTCTCATATCCATATGATGATCTTAACATAAAGTTTAATAAAAATGAACGATATGCAATTCTATATGATATGTATATAAGATTTCAACAAAGTTATTATATGAAAGAATCTCAACCGCTTCTAACTGCACTAGAGTTTAAGATAAAAGCTCCTATTATTGTAGTAGATGTCAGTCATCAGAATGAATCACTCAATAATGGACCGATTGATATAAAAATAGAATTTGAAACAGCAACTAATATTGCAGCAAAAACAACAGCTTACTGCATTCTTATTCATGATCGTATAATAGAATATATACCTATCAAAGGACAAGTTCGAAAAGTCTTATAAATTGAGTAATATGGATAACAACATAATTTTTATGGACGTACAAGGTTTCAAGAGTAATTCAAATGATTTCATCGCAAAAGAAGTAGCGGTTGTTTTCAACAATTATGAATATAACCATTTCATTATAAAATCCGCATTCTATTTTAAATGGTTATCAATAAAAAAGCAAAGAGAAGCAAAGTGGCTAACAAAAAACTATCATCACCTAAACTGGACTGCCGGATCAGTTTCATTTCAAAGCGTTTGCAATTTTTTAAAACCCAACGCAAGATGTTCAACAATTTATGTAAAAGGTGAAGAAAAAAGACGATGGTTGGAAAAAATGTTAGACCGAAAAATTTCTAACGTTGAGGATATAGGCTGCATCAACTTTAAACAAATACAAATCAAATATCCGGAATATCTTTATTGTAGTTATCATAATTTTGGTGTTTGCGCATTAAAAATGCTATTTTACTAACAAAAGAAATGTCTTGCTTTAAATGAACTTTTTTACTTCTTAAAATATGAATTTACATATGTATGTATTATTATAAAATTTAAAAAAAATGTTAACCAATAAATGAAAACAAAATAAAAGAATGTACAAGTGTTTTCTTATTTCAAATACAAACTACATAAATGAAAGAGAATTAAGTGGGGAGGAGGAGAGTTACCTTTATTGCTTACTTGCCAACTTTTACTTTTTTTTGTTTCTCTGATGATGATTGTACTTAATTGAAACTTTGCTGCTTTAAAATAATCGTAGACAAAGAAAATGATTACGTTGCAAAATATAAATGTATTCTACAAAATATTTTACGCACAAGCATCCTAACCTAATTCTAACGGCAGAAATGCCTATTTTACTGTGAGTTCTGAAGCTCTCAATGAAAATAATAGAAACAAGTAAGAGTGCTATATTCGGCTGTGCCGAATCTTATATACCCTTTACCAAAGTGCGTTTATGTAGTATAGAGATACATACATAAGCACAGAGATATGCAGGTACATAGATATTAATTTTGTGAAAAAATTCATACTTTTTTCTCTAGTGTAATTTTTAGGTTTTTGGCTTATGTTTAATTTGGTGGTTTTTAAATTTTGGCGATTTATTTTGTTTTGCTGATTTTTTTAGTTTTGGCGATTTTTTTTCATATAGGCAATTTTTTTTTTGGCCTTTGAAATTTTTTTCGGTTTTTGGCGTTTTTTCATTTTGGTGACTTTTTTCCTTCTGGCAATTTTTTTTGATTTTGACAATTTTTTTTCATTTAGGCGATTTTTTTATTTTTTTGGAGATTTTGTTTCATATAGGCGATTTTTTCGGTTTTTGGTGTTTTTATTTCTTTTATGAAATTTTTTTAGTTTTGACACTTTTTTCTCGTTTTGGCGATTTTCTTCGGTTTTTGGCGTTTATTTTTAATTTTAGCGATTTTTATTCGTTTTGGCGGATTTTTTTGATTTTGACGACTTTTTTTCATTTAATTTTTTTTTCATTCAAGCGATTTTTTTAATTTTTAGCGATTTTTTTCATATAGCCAATTTTTTTTTGTTTTGGCGATTTTTTTATGTTTTTTGGCTTTTTTTTAATTTTGGCGATTTATTTTCGTTTTGGCGATTTTTTTGATTTAGGCGATTTTTTTTAATTTTTTGCGATTTTTGTTCATATGAACATTTTTTTTGTAATTTTTGCGGATTTATGTCATTGTGGGAATTTTTTTCTTTTGACACTTTTTTCTCGTTTTGGCGATTTTTTTCGGTTTTTTGCGATTTTATTTCGTTTTGGCGTTTTTTTGATTTTGCCGGTTTTTTTTTATATAAGCAATTTTTTTTTATTTTTGGCGATTTTTGTTCATATAAGCATTTTTTTGTTTGGCGATTTTTGCGGATTTTTTCATTGTGGGAATTTTTTTTTGTTTTGACACTTTTTTCTCGTTTTGGCGATTTTTTTCGGTTTTTTTAATTTTGGCGATTTTTTTTCGTTTTGGCATTTCTTTTGATTTTGTCGATTTTTTTTCATATAAGCGATTTTTTTAATTTTTGGCGATTTTTTTCACATAGGCAATTTTTTTTTGTTTTGGCAATTTTTTTTAGTGTTTGGCGTTTTTTTTTTCATTTTGGAGTTTTATTTTCGTTTTGGCGATTTTTTTATTTTGGCGATTTTTTTCATGTAGGCGATTTTTTTTTTAATTTTTGGCGATTTTTGTTCATATAATAATTTATTTTGTTTTGGCGATTTTTGCGGTTTTTGGCGTTTTTTTGTCATTGTGGAAATTTATTTTTAGTTTTGACACGTTTTTCTCGTTTTGGCGATTTTTTTCGGTTTTTAGCGTTTTTTTAATATAAGCGTTTTTTTTAATATAAGCGTTTTTTTTATTTTGGCGATTTTTTTCGTTTTGGCGATTTTTTTTAATTTTTGGCGATTTTATAATTTTTGGATTTTTTAGTTTTACCGTTTTTGAAAATTTGAACAGTTTAGCTTTTACGGTTTCCAAGATATATATATAAATATATATATTTGTTAAAATTACATAGTCAAAATTGCATTAACTGATGGACCACCCTTTACTTTAAATTTTTTTAATTTCACTGTTAATTGTTGTAGCATATATAAAAATACACTAATTTTACAATTTTCAAGTGTCAATATGCATATGTACATACATAATACAATTGCATGTATATTACATGGGATTTTAAAAGTTTTCGTCGCTCATTTTGGAACACTCTTTAATTTTTAGCATTTATATATTTGTTGTTGTAGCGACCAAAGTTCTACATACACTGTCCAAATTTCAGACCCGTAGCTCTTACCGTTCTTGAAAAAATAGCCTTCTTCCTAAAACATGAAATATGTTTAATTATTAGAAAAAAAGTTAAAGTTGTCCAACCCTGGAAACGTTTTTTTTAATTTGTTAAATTCTAAATTTTTTTTATAATTATCAATACCAATTTTATTCATCCGAATTATAATAATAAGTTAATTTAATAAAAAAGTAATAAAAACTTGTTTTGGGTACTTATTTTCTATGGGAATATTGAGTATGAGTTTTCCAGCTCTGAAACCGTCGGCTCGATTTTGCTGATTTTCAATAGCAAAATTTTTCGGAAAATTTCTGACACACCAGTCCAAGTCCACGAAGTCTCTAGCTCTTCTAGGAGCTTGGGAATACCGATTTCACGTACAGACAGATGGACAGACGGACATCGCTGGTTCGTCTTCCCTATGGATAAGGATCCAGAATATATATACTTTATGTGTCTCTTATTAATATTGTAGAAATTACAAACGGAATGACAAACCTATATACCCTTTTACCATTTTTTGGTAAAGGGTATAATAATAAATCTAATGAAAGTATTTTTTTAACGGCAAATCCAATTTTTCGTCAGCGATCAACTTCGCTTTGTCCAATGCCAAATAGTGATTCATCAACATTACAGTTGCCTAGTACTTCTTCATATAAGTCAGTAATATCATCCCCTTCAGGCTCGTGTTCATCACTTAATAAAGTTATCACTACAGATAAAAGTAGCTCAAAACCTAAATGAGAGAAAAATTCTAACGCCTTAAATAAAAAATTAGTGTCGGCCATTGGTGAAAACGCATTTCATGTTATTCCAATAAAGCGTGGTAATATTGACGAAACTAAAATTCAAATATACGAAGAAAAAAATTTCCGTAAAATAGTGACTGAATTTGAAAAAAATAAAACAAGTTTTTATACGTACCAGCTTAAGAGTGCCAAAGGTATGCAGATTGTATTGAAGGGTATTGACTCTTATGTTAATCCCGAAGAAGTAAAAGATGCACTCATGATACAAGGGTTTAAGGTAAAAAATGTTACCAACATAATCAATAGGGGGAAGATCCCCCAGCCACTATTTCGTGTTGAGTTGGAGCCGAATGATATATAGCTGAAACAAAACGAGACACACCCAATTTATAGCCTAAAATACCTCTTATACCGAAAAATCACAGTTGAAGAGCCACATAAGCGATCAGGTCCCGTACAGTGCCATAATTGCCAAGAATATGGCCACACAAAAACATACTGTAAATTACCCACTGTTTGTGTTGTGTGCGGCAAATTACACGGTACTGCAAGTTGTACCAAACCAAAAGATCAAGCGGAAAAAAATGCAGTAATTGTGGAGGAAATCACACCGCTAACTACAGAGGATGTCCTGTCTATTCTTTCGTTAAACAGACTATGGCGCAAAAACCTAAATTAGCTCCACTTCACTGTATCGTATGCCGATGCAGCTAAGACTAGTTCTATTCCCAAACAAAATATTCCGCCTCAAAATAATTCAACGAATGCAAACTCAAGCTTTAATGTTAGTCGCCTTGAAGCTACTATTGAGAATCTAGTGCTGACTATAAATAATTTTACAACAAATATGACTAGCATGATGCAAGAAATGCTGAGAATGCAGAATACTCTGCTTCAAGCATTAATTAACAAGCCATGAACACGTTAAAAATATGTTTCTGGAACGCAAACGGCATTCGCCAACATAAAAATGAACTTGAGCACTTCCTTGCGGAAAAAAATATTGATAAAATGTTTGTCTCTGAGACTCATTTGACTTCTAGAAGCCTCTTTAAAATGAATGGCTACACTTTATATGATACAAAGGACCCTAGAGGGAGAGCATGCGGTGGATCAGCAATTCTAATAAAGTCAAGACTTAAGCACTATATTCTTGACAACATTTGTGAAGAACATCTACAAGCAACAAATATCTGCATTGAAAATTTTTGTACAAATTTCGTGATATCTTCAATTTACTCCCCTCCCAGATTTTCAATCACTGAGGACCAATACGAGAAGTTCTACAAATCTCTTGGACCTTGTTTCGTAGCAGCTGGCGACTACAATGCTAAACATACGCTCTGGGGTTCGCGTCTTATTACGCCTAGAGGTAGGGCGTTGTGCAACACAATTTCAAAAATGGGTTTGGATGTTATTTCAAGTGGGGAGCCTACTTACTGGCCTACTGACGTAAGAAAAATTCCGGATGTTATAGATTTCGGCGTCATAAAAAGTATTTCTAGAGAATTAATTCACGTTGAAGCCTCCCTAGATCTGTCGTCTGATCACTCTCATACGATCGTTACAATCTGTAGCCCAATGAGAAGCGCTTTACCTCACCCATATATCAAGATGATAAATCGTGTTAATTGGCTGGGATTCAAAAAATATCTTAGTAGTCATTGCACGGAAAATATTACGCTAAGAACACCCAATGATATTGAATCGAACATTGCAAATCTTAACGAGAATATTAAACAAGCTTCTGAACATGCCACTACCTCCCATCCGCATACTGGGTTCAATAAAATTTATTCTACAGACGTTGAACATCTCGTACGTGAAAAAAGAAGAGCTAAAAGGGAATGGCAACAGCACAGATCACCTCAACACAAAATCAGATTTAAAGAGTGCACTAAACGACTCCAAGAGTTGCTTGCATCTGAAAAAACTGCATCTTTCAAAAATTATCTGGAAGGCCTTGATGTCACACCAGCATCTAATTACTCTTTGTGGCGCGCTGCTAAAAAGTTTAAAACATCCGTTGAGTTTAAGCCACCTCTGCGCACATCTACCGGAGGTTGGGCAAGAAGCGATACTGAAAAAGGTAACATATTTGCTGAGCATTTAAAATCCGTATTTACACCAAATACATGTACCGGTGTTGCTGATTTGCCGAGTGTAGTTGCTCTACCCCCTCGACCCTTAAAATTTACGATGTGTGATGTACAAAAACTAATTGCCGAACTCAACCCGAAAAAAGCTCCCGGTATGGATGGAATTAGTAACCAGATGCTGATTAAGTTACCTCGTACTGCAATTAGAATCCTGTTATTCATTTTTAATGCCATTTTACGACTGGAGTATTATCCAGACTACTGGAAGCTTGCCAAGGTTAAAATGATTCCAAAGCCAGGTAAAGATCTTTCCAAGGCTGAGTCATATAGGCCAATAAGTTTACTGTCAACAATGTCAAAGCTTTTTGAAAAGCTACTCATGACAAAATTGTCTTCAATTTTAACTGATAATGGATGCATCCCGGACCATCAATTTGGTTTTAGAAGCCAGCATAGCACCATTGAGCAAACGCATAGATTAGTTCAATTTATCAGAAAAACATTTGAGGAAAAGAAGTATTGTTCTGCCGTGTTTATTGATGTTTCTCAGGCATTTGATAAAGTGTGGCATGAAGGCCTGATTTTGAAATTGAAGACATACTTACCAATAAACATTCTAAATCTTTTGGAAAGTTACCATGTTGCACGAAAATTTACAGTTGTGGAAGTACACTTTATGAGTATGCCTGAAACTATCTCATCCGGTGTGCCACAGGGGAGTATACTGGGGCCATTTTTATATTTGATTTATACTTGTGATATGCCTGTGAGCAGTAGTATCCACACTTCTACATTTGCCGACGATACCGCCTGCCTTAGTATGCACGAAAACCCTGATGAGGCATTCCGAAAACTCCAGGAACACATTAGCCAGATGGAACTATGGTTAAACTTATGGAGAATTAAGGTAAATGAACAAAAGTGTATCCATATAACATTTACCTTACGAAGAGATACTTGTTCCCCCATTCGGATTAATAAGCAAGTTGTTCCTCAACATTCACATGTGAAATATCTTGGTATACACCTCGATCGACGGCTTACATGGAAACATCACATTGACTATAAGTTAACTCAAATGAAACTAAAATTAACTCAGGTACATTGGCTGATTCGCAGAAATTCAACACTCAGCCTAGACTGCAAACTTTTAATATACAAGTCGATTTTAAAGCCAATATGGTGTTACGGTATCCAGTTATGGGGCACTGCTTCAGCTTCCAATGTAGAGAGAATTCAACGAAGACAAAACAAAATTTTAAGGTTAATAACATCTGCTCCATGGTACATTAAGAATTCAAATATACATCGTGATTTAAATATGCCACTAGTGACTGAAGAAATTGCAAAATACGCCGGCAAATATCTATCAAAACTCGAGTCACATCCTAATCCGCTTGCTCGTAATATTTTGAACTTTACTGGACACATCCGCTTAAAAAAGAGAGATACAAGGGCTCTAATACTAAACACTCCGAATGAAGTTGCTTGAAAATACTTTTTTGTGTAATTATCACTACTTATGTATTATTTACAACTATCACTTAGTTATGTCTGACATTGGTCGGACCTATTAATTATATGTTAGATTTAAGATTTGAATACTTATTGTTAGTTCATATATGAAGATACAATAAATAAAAAAAACATGCATAAAAAAAGAGATATTAAACATCTCGTATGTGAAAAAAGAAGAGCTAGAAGGGAATGGCAACAGCACAGATCACCCCAACATAAACTCAGACTTAAAGAATGTTCTAAACGACTTCAAGAGTTGCTTGCATCTGAAAAAACTGCATCTCTTAAAAATTATTTGGAAGGTCTTGATGTCACACCGACATCTAATTACTCTTTGTGGCACGCTGCTAGAAAGCTTAAAACACCCGTTGAGTTTAAACCACCTCTGCGCACATCTTCCGGAGATTGGGCAAGAAGCGATACGGAAAAATGTAAAATATTTGCTGAGCATTTAAAATTCGTATTTACCCAAAATACATTTACTGGTGTTGCTGATTTACCGAGTGTAGTTGCTCTACCCCCTCGAGCCTTAAAGTTTAAGATGCGTGATGTACATAAAGTAATTGCTGAACTCAAGCCAAAGAAAGCTCCAGGTATTGATGGAATTAGTAACCAGATGCTGATTAAGTTACCTCGTACTGCAATTAGAATCCTGTTATTCATTTTTAATGCCATTTTACGACTGGAGTATTATCCAGACTACTGGAAGCTTGCCAAGGTTAAAATGATTCCAAAGCCAGGTAAAGATCTTTCCAAGGCTGAGTCATATAGGCCAATAAGTTTACTGTCAACAATGTCAAAGCTTTTTGAAAAGCTACTCATGACAAAATTGTCTTCAATTTTAACTGATAATGGATGCATCCCGGACCATCAATTTGGTTTTAGAAGCCAGCATAGCACCATTGAGCAAACGCATAGATTAGTTCAATTTATCAGAAAAACATTTGAGGAAAAGAAGTATTGTTCTGCCGTGTTTATTGATGTTTCTCAGGCATTTGATAAAGTGTGGCATGAAGGCCTGATTTTGAAATTGAAGACATACTTACCAATAAACATTCTAAATCTTTTGGAAAGTTACATTGTTGCACGAAAATTTACAGTTGTGGAAGGACACTTTATGAGTATGCCTGAAACTATCTCATCCGGTGTGCCACAGGGAAGTATACTGGGGCCATTTTTATGTTTGATTTATACTTGTGATATGCCTGTTAGCAGTAGTATCCACACTTCTACATTTGCCGACGATACCGCCTGCCTTAGTATGCACGAAAACCCTGATGAGGCATCCCGAAAACTCCAGGAACACATTAGCCAGATGGAACTATGGTTAAACTTATGGAGAATTAAGGTAAATGACTCGATCGACGGCTTACACGGAAACATCACATTGACTATAAGTTAACTCAAATGAAACTAAAATTAACTCAGGTACATTGGCTGATTGGCAGAAATTCAACACTCAGTCTAGACTGCAAACTTTTAATATACAAGTCGCTTTTAAAGCCAATATGGTGTTACGGTATCCAGTTATGGGGCACTGCTTCTACTTCCAATGTAGAGAGAATTCAACGAAGACAAAACAAAATTTTAAGGTTAATAACATCTGCTCCATGGTACATTAAGAATTCAAATATACATCGTGATTTAAATATGCCACTAGTGACTGAAGAAATTGCAAAATACGCCGGCAAATATCTATCAAAACTCGAGTCACATCCTAATCCGCTTGCTCGTAATATTTTGAACTTTACTGGACACATCCGCTTAAAAAAGAGAGATACAAGGGCTCTAATACTAAACACTCCGAATGAAGTTGCTTGAAAATACTTTTTTGTGTAATTATCACTACTTATGTATTATTTACAACTATCACTTAGTTATGTCTGACATTGGTCGGACCTATTAATTATATGTTAGATTTAAGATTTGAATACTTATTGTTAGTTCATATATGAAGATACAATAAATAAAAAAAACATGCATAAAAAAAGAGATATTAAACATCTCGTATGTGAAAAAAGAAGAGCTAGAAGGGAATGGCAACAGCACAGATCACCCCAACATAAATTCAGACTTAAAGAATGTTCTAAACGACTTCAAGAGTTGCTTGCATCTGAAAAAACTGCATCTCTTAAAAATTATTTGGAAGGTCTTGATGTCACACCGACATCTAATTACTCTTTGTGGCACGCTGCTAGAAAGCTTAAAACACCCGTTGAGTTTAAACCACCTCTGCGCACATCTTCCGGAGATTGGGCAAGAAGCGATACGGAAAAATGTAAAATATTTGCTGAGCATTTAAAATTCGTATTTACCCAAAATACATTTACTGGTGTTGCTGATTTACCGAGTGTAGTTGCTCTACCCCCTCGAGCCTTAAAGTTTAAGATGCGTGATGTACATAAAGTAATTGCTGAACTCAAGCCAAAGAAAGCTCCAGGTATTGATGGAATTAGTAACAAGATGCTGATGAACTTGCCGCATATTGCAATAAGAATCTTGCTGTTTATTTCTAATGCCATATTACGACTAGAGTATTATCCACAATTCTGGAAGCTTGCAAAAATCAAAATGATTCCAAAGCCGAGCAAAGATCTTACTAAAGCTGTGTCATATAGGCCAATAAGTTTGCTCTCAACTATGTCAAAACTCTTCGAAAAGCTGCTCATGACAAAATTGTCCCCAATCTTAACTGATAGTGGGTGCATCCCAGACCATCAATTTGGTTTTAGAAGTCAGCATAGCACCATTGAACAAACTCATAGATTGGTTCATATTATAAGAAAAACATTTGAGGAAAAGAAGTACTGTTCTGCCCTGTTTATTGACGTTTCTCAGGCATTTGATAAAGTGTGGCATGAAGGTCTAATTCTAAAATTAAAATCATATCTACCAATAAATTTAGTGAATTTATTAGAAAGTTACATTACTACCCGGAAGTTCACGGTTGTGGAAGGAGAATTCATGAGTGTGCCCGAATCTTTATCATCCGGTGTGCCACAGGGGAGCATACTGGGGCCAGTTTTGTATTTGATCTATACTTGTGATATGCCTTTGAGCAGCAATATCCATACATCTACGTTTGCCGATGATACAGCCTGCCTTAGTATGCATGAAAACCCTCACGAGGCTTCCCGATATTTACAAGAACATATTACACAATTGGAAATGTGGTTGAACTTATGGAGAATTAAGGTAAATGAACAAAAGTGTGTCCATATAACGTTTACCCTAAGAAGAGATACTTGTTCCCCAATTCGAATCAATAATCAAAATATTCCTCAACACTCCCAAGTGAAATACACTTTGATCGAAGGCTTACATGGAAACATCATATTGACTTTAAGCTAACTCAGATGAAAATTAAGTTATCTCAAATACACTGGTTGATTGGCAGAAATTCAACACTTAGCATGGACTGTAAACTTTTATTATACAAGTCGCTTTTAAAGCCAATATGGTATTACGGTATCCAGTTATGGGGCACTGCTTCAGCATCCAATGTAGAGAGAATCCAACGAAGGCAAAACAAAATTTTACGGTTAATAACATCGGCTCCATGGTACATCAAAAATTCTAATATACATCGTGATTTGAATATGCCACTAGTGATTGAAGAAATTGCAAAATACGCGGGCAAATATTTAACAAAACCCGAGTCACATCCTAATCCGCTTGCTCGTAATATTTTGAACTTTACTGGACACATCCGCTTAAAAAAGAAGGACACAAGGGCTCTATTACTCAACATGCCAGATGGGATATCTTGAAAATACTTTTTTTATACTTTTTTATAAATTTTTTTTTATTTTTTGATTATCACTACTTATGTATTATTTATAACTAATATTAACAAGTTTATGTCCGACAGTGGTCGGTCCTAATACTTATATTTTTAGATTTAAGATTTGAATACTTATTGTTAGTTCATATTTGAAGATACAATAAATAAATACATGTATTAAAAAAAACAAGCATCCTCAGTCATACATACAAATACACATACATACGTACACATATACAAATATACATACATTCAAATATACATACGTACATACATAAAAATATATTTCTTAAACAAATAAATAAATAAATAAATACCAGCGATCCACACACAAATATTAAAGGGTTCATATACAAGAGAACATTAATATATAAATAAAATAATTAAATTAATTGTTTATTAATTTATTTAATTATTTTATTTATAAACAATTTATTAGCGTGAGGATATCATACACACATTCTTTCGATCCATATGAGAATCGCGTAGTAGTCATCAAATCTATTTTCTCTGATATTACTGATATAGTACTACGATAACAAATTTCTATAGTCTGGCAACACTGGGAATTTTCCCTTTGGTACTAGAAAATAATAATCATGTTTTGCCATCGGCATTTGAAAAAATAAAAGTGTGTTTTGCCGTCGGCATTTGAAAAAATAATAATCATGTATTGCCGTCGGCATTAGGAAAAATTATAATGCATTGCCGTAGGCATTAGGAAAAATTATCATGCATGCAATCACTATTTCACCATTGGTATTAGGAAATATCATTTTCATGATTTTCCCGTCGGCATATATACTTGTGAAATCTTAATCTTATAAAACCCCTTAACCCACACCCACAAAAAAATCAGCCGTTTTCATAATTAATATAACAAAAAAAAATCAGCCGTTGCCACAAAGCTAATGTAAACAAAAAACTCCTTATGTAAAACAAAATTTGGACGGACTTATTGAACCACCCTCGCAGGTATCAAATTTCACAAATTTCCAAGAATTTAAGAGTTTTAAAATTTTAAATACCCAAATTTAACAATTTCAGCCACAATTTAACAACTTCAGCCAACAATTTTGCAAGTTTAATTGACGCCGGACCGGCAGTTCACTACTACTGTTACACAATTGTCTTTCCTTGCTTTTAATTTAAGATAGCCACAGAAAATATGTGTTTTTTTATTTATATTCAAAATTATTTTTGATTCCTTTTAAACTCACTTTAAATTATTTCAAACAAAATTAATAACATTAAATTTTAAGTATACTTTACAAAAATAATTAAATTTGAATATTTTACTTAAAATTACTTACAACTATCGTTAACTGTTGTTGATTTCTCCAGGCCAATGTTCTGTTACTGTTGAGATCTTCAAGTCAATATTAATTGTCTCCTTCTTTTGTTGATGAATTTTGTTGTGTTTTTTATATTTCATTAAAATATTAGCACTTGTGGCTTTTACCTTTTATCATCTGCCTCTTTTTTGGTTAAAACAATTATAAAAAGCTTAATTAATTGTGCTTTTTCTTCTTTAACGAAATGATACTTATTTTTAAACAAAAGTTTTTATTCATTTTCTCCTTTTTCTTTGAAAGGATACGTTTATCACGAAGGGTTTTTATTTGCTTTTCTCCTTTTTAGAAAGGATACTTGTTTCTCACAAAGTTTTTTTTATTTGCTTTTTCTCCTGTTTTCGAAAGGATACTTGTTTGTTTTTATCACAGGTTTTTTTATTTTTCTTTTCTCCTTTTCCGAAAGGATACTTGTTTATTTTTCTCAAAATATTTGTTTGGCACCCAGTTAATTTATTTGTTAAAAAAAAGTTTTAAAAAAAATTTATTTTTATTTTTATTCTTCATTGTTCTGCGCTTAATTGTATGCTTAAGACTAACTTAAAACTAGTGCAGTCCCCACAATTAGTACCTGTTTACCGTTTTAGAATTTTCGCCTGAAAAGCATTTTTCATGAGAAAACAATTTGCGAAACCCAATACTTTTATTTTGCTGGACAGGTCGTCAGCATAAACGGTGGGAAAGGTATGAACATAGTTAATTTAAAATAAGACAAAAATCAAATACATTAACTTGCATACTTGTGCAAGTGTGAATGTAAAGTATAATGACATCGATAATGAATGCGTTCATTGCAGGCTTTATGTAATCAAACGTCCACGTTAGTGGCCCGGCAGTGGATTAGCTGGAATAATATAATAAAATTTCATATCTATAAGTTGTGTTTTAGGGGGTACGTCCGCCCATCAAAGTTGGCCTTCAAGCCCCTTTTTCAATATAATTTTTTGTATATAACTATCTTTTTAACCCTCCGATGTTCAGTGCCATATGATATGGTAAGTGCATCATAAGAAAGAGTCTGGCCAGACCCATACAAATAACGTTAGATGTAGTGTTATACAAATAATATTATTTATTAATTTAATTGGTTAAATATGTTTTACAAAGCTTAACTGACCTTACAACTACCCAGCAAAAAAAAATAAAACTAGTTCCAAGAGATTACCACTATCATTGCATACCAATCACTACAGGTATTGAATTACATATTCTAACGCTGTTGTTTACATATATCAAAAATTGTTTTGGGTAAACTTTTCAGCACATACTATTTATTTATTTGGTTCTCTTCCATTTTATGAGAACCATGTGTTAAATTTGTTGACGTTTCGCCAGAAATAGAACTACTTGGAGTTGAGTTCATCAATGCTGTAACTAATGATTTGTATGCTAATTTTTTTCTGGGTATGCAATTGCATGGAATATTCGTTGAAGCATATACGTCGAGTGCATCTGCTGCAGTTATATAGAGCATGAAGCTGCTTTTTTAAGAAAAGGTGCAAAGATAGCATGATGGATGTGTGCGCGTTACTTCCACATATGTCTGTTGTTGTGCTACACCTGACATTGATTGGCAAGAGTCTGGTACCTATGTAATAAAAGACTTAGGTATAAATTATTATTATATACATATATATTTATTTTTCTATGCATGTTTTTATTTATTGTATCTTCATATATGAACTAACAATAAGTATTCAAATCTTAAATCTAAAATATAATTAGTAGGCCCGACCAATGTCAGACATAGCTTAGTGATAGTTATTAATAGTACATAAGTAGTGATAAGGAAAAAAAGTATTTTCAAGCAGCTTCATCCGGAGTGTTTAGTATTAGAACCCTTGTACCTCTCTTTTTTAAGCGGAAGTGTCCAGTAAAGTTCAAAATATTACGAGCAAGCGGATTAGGATGTGACTTGAGTTTTGTTAGATATTTGCCTGCGTATTTTGCATTTTTTTCAGTCACTAGTGGCATATTTAAATCACGATGTATATTTGAATTCTTAATGTACCATGGAGCCGATGTTATTAACCGTAAAATTTTGTTTTGCCTTCGTTGGATTCTCTCTACATTGGATGCTGAAGCAGTGCCCCATAACTGGATACCGTAATACCATATTGGCTTTAAAAGCGACTTGTATAATAAAAGTTTACAGTCCATGCTAAGTGTTGAATTTCTGCCAATCAACCAGTGTATTTGAGATAACTTAATTTTCATCTGAGTTAGCTTAAAGTCAATATGATGTTTCCATGTAAGCCTTCGATCAAGGTGTATACCAAGGTATTTCACTTGGGAGTGTTGAGGAATATTTTGATTATTGATTCGAATTGGGGAACAAGTATCTCTTCTTAGGGTAAACGTTATATGGACACACTTTTGTTCATTTACCTTAATTCTCCATAAGTTCAACCACATTTCCAATTGTGTAATATGTTCTTGTAAATATCGGGAAGCCTCGTGAGGGTTTTCATGCATACTAAGGCAGGCTGTATCATCGGCAAACGTAGATGTATGGATATTGCTGCTCAAAGGCATATCACAAGTATAGATCAAATACAAAACTGGCCCCAGTATGCTCCCCTGTGGCACACCGGATGATATAGATTCGGGCACACTCATGAATTCTCCTTCCACAACCGTGAACTTCCGGGTAGTGATGTAACTTTCTAATAAATTCACTAAATTTATTGGTAGATATGATTTTAATTTTAGAATTAGACCTTCATGCCACACTTTATCAAATGCCTGAGAAACGTCAATAAACAGGGCAGAACAGTACTTCTTTTCCTCAAATGTTTTTCTTATAATATGAACCAATCTATGAGTTTGTTCAATGGTGCTATGCTGACTTCTAAAACCAAATTGATGGTCTGGGATGCACCCACTATCAGTTAAGATTGGGGACAATTTTGTCATGAAGACAAAAGAAGAGTCGAAGAGTTTTGACATAGTTGAGAGCAAACTTATTGGCCTATATGACACAGCTTTAGTAAGATCTTTGCTCGGCTTTGGAATCATTTTGATTTTTGCAAGCTTCCAGAAATGTGGATAATACTCTAGTCGTAATATGGCATTAGAAATAAACAGCAAGATTCTTATTGCAATATGCGGCAAGTTCATCAGCATCTTGTTACTAATTCCATCAATACCTGGAGCTTTCTTTGGCTTGAGTTCAGCAATTACTTTATGTACATCACGCATCTTAAACTTTAAGGCTCGAGGGGGTAGAGCAACTACACTCGGTAAATCAGCAACACCAGTAAATGTATTTTGGGTAAATACGGATTTTAAATGCTCAGCAAATATTTTACATTTTTCCGTATCGCTTCTTGCCCAATCTCCGGAAGATGTGCGCAGAGGTGGTTTAAACTCAACGGGTGTTTTAAGCTTTCTAGCAGCGTGCCACAAAGAGTAATTAGATGTCGGTGTGACATCAAGACCTTCCAAATAATTTTTAAGAGATGCAGTTTTTTCAGATGCAAGCAACTCTTGAAGTCGTTTAGAACATTCTTTAAGTCTGAGTTTATGTTGGGGTGATCTGTGCTGTTGCCATTCCCTTCTAGCTCTTCTTTTTTCACATACGAGATGTTTAATATCTCTTTTTTTATGCATGTTTTTTTTATTTATTGTATCTTCATATATGAACTAACAATAAGTATTCAAATCTTAAATCTAACATATAATTAATAGGTCCGACCAATGTCAGACATAACTAAGTGATAGTTGTAAATAATACATAAGTAGTGATAATTACACAAAAAAGTATTTTCAAGCAACTTCATTCGGAGTGTTTAGTATTAGAGCCCTTGTATCTCTCTTTTTTAAGCGGATGTGTCCAGTAAAGTTCAAAATATTACGAGCAAGCGGATTAGGATGTGACTCGAGTTTTGATAGATATTTGCCGGCGTATTTTGCAATTTCTTCAGTCACTAGTGGCATATTTAAATCACGATGTATATTTGAATTCTTAATGTACCATGGAGCAGATGTTATTAACCTTAAAATTTTGTTTTGTCTTCTCTCTACATTGAAAGCTGAAGCAGTGCCCCATAACTGGATACCGTAACACTATATTGACCTTAAAAGCAACTTGTATATTAAAAGTTTGCAGTTGTACCACTCAAAATCGACAGTTCTACGTTGCTCCAGCGGAACAGAGGCCACATGACCCACTCGGACAATCTAAGTGTTCATACAAAATCCTATGTATTGAAATGGAACTAATGTGCAAGGATGCCCCTATCTTGCAATATATCAAATTAAAATCTTGCATTATCAGTTCACGCACTGCATCGAAGTTTCATAGAACAACAACAGATTTTGGACGACCTTAACGGAGTTACGACCACGATTTAATTCACTATACCAACGGCATACTGTGGTTTTTATGGTGCTTTATCGCTATACAAAGAACTGAGTCCATCGACATATTCTTCTTGATATAATCCACGCCGAAAATTATCAAAAATAATCCAACAAAAACCTTCTCTTGAAATTTGATTTTTTTGTTAAATCTATTTTATGACCACACTGTGAACATAAAGCTTAAAAAAAATTAAACCGACATCAAAAATAAGCACTAAAAAGCTAAAAATAAAATAGATCTAATTAAATAAAATATTTTTACATATGTATGGTGCTAGCAATATTGGTAAATAAGCACATATATATATATATATATATATATATATATATATATACATATGCATACATAGTACCTCTATTACTGGCACCAACTTCAAACAACACTATAGGTAATCAAAAGCATAGCCAGGATCAAAATAAGGGAGCAGTTTTTTTAATATTTTTTATGTGGCGTTATGTTTATACCCATAGCAGTACCAAAATATGAAAAAAAATTTATAAGATGTGATCACGTAAGAAAGTATGTGGATGTTTTGCATTCAAATATAAACTATTTATTCTTTATTTCTTTCTGAATAGAAAAATAAGCCCAGTTGATGGCGCTAATGAGACTACAGAAATTATGCCACTACGCGGCGTAAATGAAAGACATTTATTTCACTTTATTAACAAGTATTTATTTATTTGAATTCCTTTCTGAACACGGGACATGAACCATTACATTGCAGTACAGGAGGTATCGTTGTAACGCAATGACTATTTCAAGAGAAAAACATATAAAACATAAATTTTTTTTTGTATGTAAATATAATATTATTTTCTAAAAATTTTAAATTTTTAATACAAAACTATGTTGTAAATTAGAGATGGTAAATTTGGGGTTTCATTACAAAACACGTTTCCGCAAATTGAAATACGATGAATCAAAACAATTCACGTATTCCATTTGCAAGAAAGTTTCGTATATAAAGCAGAAATCTACATCAACTGACACCAAACACAGTGGACCAACGCAGAAGAACGCTGATGTTAAAGGTTTAGTGGCCGTCGAAGTCGCCGAGCTGTCCGTTCAATTATGTGTTGTCAGAATATTTACAACTAACTTTGATGTTATTTGTTCATTAATAATTATCACATGTAATTTGGCTTAAAAAGCGATACGAACTTTAGCACGTTCAAATTATAAAAATATAGAAACAAATTAAGTTCGCAAAATAATAACTAAAATTAACTAATATTTCGTTTTTAGTTTTATTAATTTTGCAGCTTTTAAACAACAACACTATTCGCAACTAACTTACAACTTGTCCGTTTACAACTGACTCTTTCACAACTTGTCTACAATATCGTCATTTCCTTGCTCGATGTCAATAGTAAAATAGTAGTGATTTACTAGTGACAGTGTCCATAGTACTTCGGACTAGGTATACCCAGCCAATGAAAATCTATCAGAGGACTTTAGTACTATTCTTTAACGACCATATGGAGACAATTGAACCAAAGAATCACTAATACATTTTAGTGACCCACGTCTACAATTTTATGAGGGTTGGGGCAACAAACTTAAACACATGCATACAAATGTAATTTTTTACATTATTGCACAACATAATAAAAAAGAAAAACAAACTATTGATGCGTTAGTTGACAACGTCTCTTACGTATCTCTACTCGCGCATAAAAGGAAAGTTATCGACATATCAACTAGTGCAATTGTCGCTAGAAAAAGAGTGTTGACATAGAGACATATCGTTCTAGGATGACTAGAGGGAAAGTCTACACGATCATTATCATCTTTAATATTGTTTACAAAGCGGCGCAGTTAAGTTCATGTACCTATGTACATACATGTGAATATGCATACATCAGTAAGTTGTTTACTTTATTATACCCTTTACCAAAAAATGGTAAAAGGGTATAGATAGGTTTGTCATTCCGTTTGTAATTTCTAGAATATTAATAAGCGACACATAAAGTATGTATATTCTGGATCCTTATGCATAGGGAAGACGAACAAGCGATGTCCGTCTGTCCGTCTGTCTGTACGTGAAATCGGTTTTCCCAAGCTCCCAGAAGAGCTAGAGACTTCGTTCTTGGACTGGTGTGTCAGAAATTTTCCGAAAAATTTTGCTATTCAAAATCGAGCAGACGGTTTCAGAGCTGGAAAACTCAAACTCTATTTTCGCATAGAAAATAACTACCGAAAACAAGTTTTTATTACTTTTTTATTAAATTATCTTATTTTATTATACTTCGGTATGAATAAAATTGGTATTTATAATTAGAAAAAATTTAATAATCTAAAAAATTAAAAAAACGTTTCCAGGGTTGGAAAACTTTAACTTTTTTCATAATAATTAAACATATTTCATGTTTTAGGAAGAAGGCTATTTTCTCAGGAACGATAAGAGCTACGGGTCTGAAATTTGGACAGAGTATGTAGAACTTTGATCGCTACGACAAAAAATACATGAGAATTAAAACTTAAAGGGTGGTCCAAAACAAGTGACGAAATTTTTTAAAATCGCATGTAATATGTATAATGTGTATGTGTGTACATATATATATTGACACTTGAAATTTGCATAATGTGTATTTTTATATAGGCTACAACAATACTAAAATTAAAAACATTTTAATTAAAGGGTTGTCCATCAGTTAATGCAATTTTGACTATGTAATTTTGACAAATTGCTATATCTTGGAAACCGTAAGAGTTAAACTCTTGAAATTTTCAAAAACGGTCAAACTAAAAAATCCGAAAATTATAAAATCGCAAAAACGAAAAAAATCGCCAAAATGAAAAAAAACGCTAAAATTAAAACAAAATGCCAATAACCGAAAAAAATCGCCAAAACGAGAAAAACGTGTCAAAACTAAAAATAAATTTCCACAATGTCAAAAAAACGCTAAAAACCGCAAAAATCGCCAAAACAAACAAAAATGCTTATATGAACAAAAATCGCCAAAAATTAAAAAAAAATTGCCTAAATGAAAAAAAATCGCCAAAATCAATAAAATTGCAAAAACGAAAATAAATCGCCGAAATTAAAAAAAAACGCAAAAAACCGACAAAAATCGCCAAAACAAAAAAAATTGCCTATATAAAAAAAATCCCCAAAAATTAAAAAAATCGCTTATATGAAAAAAAATATGCAAAATCAAAAAAATCGCCAAAACGAAAAAAAATCGCCAAAATTAAAAAAACGCCAAAAACCGAAAGAATCTCCAAAACGAGAAAAAAGTGTCAAAACAAAAAAATTCCCATAATGACAAAAATCCGCAAAAATCGCAACAAAAAAATGCTTATATGAACAAAAATCGCCAAAAATTAAAAAAAATCGCTAAAATCAAAAAAATCGCCAAAACGAAAATTAATCGCCAAAATTAAAAAAAAACGCCAAAAAACCAAAACAAAAAATCGCCAAAACAAAAAAAAATTGCCTATATGAACAAATCGCTAAAAATTAAAAAAATCGCTTAAATGAAGAAAAATCGTCAAAATCAAAAAAAATCCACCCAAACGAAAAAAATCGCCAAAATCAAAAAATCGCCAAAACGAAAATAAATCGCCAAAATTAAAAAAACGCCCAAAAATCGAAAAAAATAGCCAAAACAAAAAAAATTCCCTATATGAAAAAAATCGCCAAAAATTAAAAAAATCGCTTAAATGAAAAAAGTCCGCCAAAACGAATAAAAATCGCCAAAATTAAAAAAACGCCAAAAACCAAAAAAAAATATCGCCAAAGCGAGAAAAAAGTGTCAAAACTAAAAAAATTGCCAAAAAGAAATCAAAACGCCAAAAACCGAAAAAATCGCCTATATGAAACAAAATTTTAAAAAAATAAAAAAATCGCCTAAATGAAAAAATTGTCAAAATCAAAAAAATTGCCAGAGGGAAAAAAGTCACCAAAATTAAAAAACGCCAAAAACCGAAAAAATGTCCAAGGCCAAAAAAAATTGCCTATATAAAAAAAATCGCCAAAACTAAAAAAATCAGCAAAACAAAATAAATCGCCAAAATTTAAAAACCACCAAATTAAACATAATGCCAAAAACCTAAAAATTGCAGTAGAAAAAAAGTATGAATTTTTTTCCCAAAATTAATATCTATGTACCTGCATATCTCTGTGCTTATGTATGTATCTCTATACTACATAAACGCACTTTGGTAAAGGGTATATAAGATTCGGCACAGCCGAATATAGCACTCTTACTTGTTTTTGGTTTTCGTTATCCATCAATCAGGATACTCATACAAACGAACGTACAACATAACCTTACACATACATACATACATATATACATATGCACATTAGAGTGACCGTTATTTATTTATTTTTCAATTTCTTTTATTCTCACTCTTACTTGTTTTTGGTTTTCGTTATCCATCAATCAGGATACTCATACAAACGAACGTACAACATAACCTTATACATACATACATATATACATATGCACATTAGAGTGACCGTTATTTATTTATTTTTCAATTTCTTTTTTCTCACCCCCAAATCGGTTCAGTTTTATGTAAAAAAAATACAAAAAATTTCATAGTTATAAGTTGTGTTTTATGGGGTCCGTCTGCCCATCAAAGTTGGCTTTCAATCACCTTTTTCAATGTAATTTTTTGTATATGACTATCTTTTTAACCCTCCGATGTTCAGTCCCATATGATATGGTAAGTGCTGCATAAGAGTCTGGCCAGACCCACACAAATAACGTTAGAAGTAGTGTTATACAAATAATTTTATTTATTAATTTAATTGGTTAAATATGTATTACAAAGCTTAATTGAAAATTAAAAGCAGTTCCAAAAGTTTACCACTATCATTGCATACCAATCACTACTGGTATTGAATTAAATATTCTAAGGCTGTTGTTTACATATATCAAAAATTGTTTTGGGTAAACTTTTAAGCACATACTACTGATTTATTACCATGTGTTAAATTTGTTGTCATAGCTTCTCTTTTTTTTCCCCCTAATTGTTATACTAATAATTTATTATAAGTATAATTTGTTAAATAAATAAATAAATAAATAAATTATCACATGTAATTTGGCGTACAAGGCGATACGACCTTTAGCCTGTTCAATTCAAACAATGATTTTATTTTATTAATTATACATTGCAATAGATTACTGGGAAAAATAGCTAGTTCTTATGAGAATTTCACTATTGCTCTCTAAGTCATATTAGCAACATATGAATAAACCAGTAATATTGACTTGGTGCTGTAGCTTTGTTGATAAAAAAAAAGTTTATTGGAGTGGCTCATTTTAACTTCAAAAAAAATAAATTTCAATTGATTGTTTGCGTTTCATCCGCTTTTTGCAAATGAACATGTATGTATGTTAGTATGCAATTGTGTATTTGATTGTATGTGAATATTTCAAAAAAGTTGTCAAACCTTAAGTGACAAGTTCAAAATATTTGATAATTATAATTCGCAGGATTTATAAAATCAATAAAGAAGGGCAGATGCTATTAAAAAGACGATACATGGCCAAAGTGAGAGGTCGTCTTGTTGAACATATGTATGTATTTAAAACCAGTTCAAAAAAAAACTAAAATTTAAGACAAAACCTTCAATTGAAGAAAAAATAATAATTAGGAATAATAAAGCTATTAATTAAAAATTTAAGCTAAATTGTGTTTGAAAGAGTATTCTCTGTTTGAAACAATTAAAAATTTAATTTTTGATTGACTGGACACCTTTTGCATAAAAAAAACAAAAAAAGCACACAACAACAAAAAAACTAAAACATTTTATTTGAGCTGATTACGCAAAGCAATAGATAGATTTTAGAAAAATATATAACACATAAATAAATAAAATTCAACGAAACGGTTTTCAATAAAAGAAAATGTTGTCAAAAGCCAGATTTACGGTGACTGCAACAAAACTGACACAAAATTCTAAACCCACAAAATCGACATCAAAATCAACGGCAGCTTTTAATAAAACTAACAAAACAACAACAACAACCACTAAAAGAGCAACAAACAAAATATATACAGAATCAGTAGCGGAAACAACAACACCAACATCTGAACCAGCAGCGGATACTGTTAGAAAAACAACTGCAACAAAAAGTAATTTTACAAGTTATCAACAATGTTGCTTTCATTTTTTAACGTTTTGCTATTGCTGCATTTTCATTTATATCGTGCCACAACATGGCACTCAAGCGAAAATTTCGTCGGCTGTTGATATTTCCGGTGTGCTGGGTGGTGTTGGAGGGCTCGCTGCTAATGCGACTGCACATTGTTCGTCACGTAAATTCAATAACATGGCAAAAACAATCGATGACGTTGAAGATTTAGAATTGGACGTGCCAGTGAATATTGCATTCGATAATCGTCAAAGGAAAAGGTAAGTACATTATTTTGCACAAACATACAAGTAGAAAAAACTACTTGCTATTTGCTTAAAATTAAATAGAAAAAAACTTGAAAAAAAGCACCTGCATTGATTACTATAATTTTTCAGCATTTATTTTGTACACACAAAAAAGTAATATGAATAGTTTTATAATATCAATTAAAATATTTGTAATATCCATTAAAAAATTAATAATATTTTCAGCTATAAAAAATTTGATAATATCAATTAAGTTTTCCCACCAAAATTAATAAATACAATTAAAAATTTAACTGAATCAATAAAATTCTTAATTGAAAATATTAATTGGTGAATACTTTTTTCTGTTTATCTTACCTCAAAAAAAAAAAAATAAGTGAACCAGGGGGTCGATTCTGATTCTGTGATAATGTGAAATGAAAACTATTTTCATCTTTTCATACTATTTCTGATTCTATTTCAGTGAAAAAATTAAACCAATATTGAAATGATTTCATATGAAAAATAAAAATGGAATGAAACAAAACATTTTCACAGCTACACATCGTTTTCATGTAAAACGTTTTTTTACACACACAATTCATTAGTGAAAACGGATGTAAAACCACTAAAAACTATGAAAAACCCATACTTATACACTACTATAGCACTTTTAAAATATTTAATTCACTTATCCTCAACCCGAATTTCGTCTGATAGGTCCATTAAAACATTTAATACAGACGTTTTCTATTTTTATTCATGTTCATATTTGCATAATATTGCAAGTGATCAGGGAGACATAAGTTAAGTTGTTATCGGCGGCATAAAATAATTTGGCAACGAGTGTAATACTGTGCTCAGACATGCATTTTTAATTGAGTCAATTTAATTTTAATTGAGCATACATACTTAATTTAGCTGACTCAATTATCATTTGACAGCTGAAAAAACATTGTTTTTATTTGTTTCGTGAATGTTTAAAAAATGTATGCAAATTTGACTTTAAAAGAAATTTTACTAATATATAACAGAAATGTCGAACTATTAAAAATTAGAAGTGTTTAAAAAAAGAAACGAAATACTTGATAATTCTGTAAATTGTTAGAAAAAAGTATCTATTGCTATTTGCATTACGAGAGCAAACGTTGGAAAATGATAACAATTTTTATGATGTGGAAGAATCTTTGTGAATTAAAACAATATTTAAACACTATTAAAACTCATATGATTCGTTTTAAATTTATTATATTATTTATTGAAAACCCAAGTGCTGCAGCTCATCTCAGCCTAGACGTGGCCGTTTTTTCTTTGGCCACGAAACTCATCTACAGTCAACTTTTAAATTTCAAAAAGCACTGAAACTATGAAAAAAAACGCGTAATTGTTATACATAAATATGTATATAAGATATATGGGGATCGGTTGACCTTGCATTTTATACCTAAAACTTCAAATTTGAGGCATCCGATACACGTTTGAATTCCAATTAATTATTAGTAAAATAAAATGATAACTATTGTTTAACTAATACTTTTTGACTATATTTTTTATAACCTTTCTTAAAAATTGATAAAAATAAGTGCTCGCTCATCTAAGTTTATCGTGAAAGATATTAACTTATTGCAGAAATTGGTTCGGGAAAACCAAAACATCATAGAAAATAAAAAAAGAATGTATTACAGCTAAACACAAAGAAGGTGCTTTACAACGTACATATGTATGAAATGTATCCAAAATTGTTCACCACAGGATATTATGTTGTTCACAAAAAATCAATACTCATAAAGTTTACAACGAAGCAGCTGTTGTATAAAAATATTTCGTAGGTTTAACTAATGTTAAACCAAAAGCTGTGAATCAAATGTTATTGGTTAAACAATTGCTATGACTGTGACTTTGGACCTAAGGGAATAAAACGATCTCAATTTAAGAACAAAATTCTTCAATTTAGATTGCAGATATGTTAATATTTCAATCTTGAAATATGGTCAGTAAGACTGACTTTCTCAAATTTAACATAAATTCTTAATTTATAGAATGAATTCTTAAAATCAACAATGTGGTCTCAAACTTTAATAGCGCAGTCTTAAAATCAAGAACGTAATATTAATTTTAAGATTATATACTTAAATTGTCAAGAATATGATCTTAATTTAAGATTTTTATTAAGAAAAAAATCTTGAATTTGATCTTAAAAAAATCAACATTTTATTCTTGAATCAAGAATTTTCGTATTTAACAGACTATAAATATTATAATGATTTGAGTTTTGAGCGTAAAATCTTGATTTTAGCACGTTTTTCCCCTTAGGGTATACAAAAGTATATTCACAATTCAATTTTCTCGTTTCAGACCATTTTTATTATGAAGCGAAGTTATAACAAAGTGTAAGGATATATTGTTACGTTTGTTAGACTTAAATAAAGTCGTAGAGGTAACAAATCTACTTCTGCGCGCTTAAGCATTGAAGTGACAAAAGATTGATGGAAATGCAGTTTTTATAATGCCTCAAACGAGTTTATATCCATTAACTTGACATAAACTTATTAGATTTTACTTCTGCCCAAAACTCGACATTGGACTCAAAGTTTCTCCATTCTCCATCCATTGTTATAGTAACTAGACAAAATGATGCTATTAAACTATATTTGGGTACCTACTTGCTTAATGTCTTCTTTACATTAATTATGCTTAAAATGTTAAGGTTTGAGGGTATTTCTGTAACCAAGCATTGTACAACCTTATTCGAATTTTTTGAAATGTTCTGCTTTTTGAACGATAGCTTTCCTCGAAAAAAAATAGATATGGAAATTTATTTTTGAATTTTGGGTCTACTGCCACCGCCACGAAACAAAAAGCCCTAAAAATTAATTTAAAAGCACTGAGCACTAACTTCAAAATTTCTCGCGTTGAAAATTTCAAAAAGCACTAGAAATGGTGCGCAAAGCACCGAGTTGAGCGTATATCATCCATAAAAGGAGAATCTTCTGAATTACTGTGTTCAAAATTAATGAACATAAAACAGCATACAAAATCGGCTGCCACATATGCAGAAGAGATGCAACAAATTAAAAAAAAAACTAGAGAAGGCTACCCCCAAGATATAGCCGAAAAATTAATAAAACAAAATGCAGCGAAGGACATTTCACGAAATGCATCAAGTGATTAAGTAAAACTTATTATTAAAACAGGAAACCTTATTTCATTGAATGAAGTTGTAACAAAATTTATAGAAGCAAGCACTGAGGCTTCCTGTCTAACATTGACGACAGCGGCATAGGAACAACAATTTTAGAAATTATAATGATAACAATGTTAATAATAGGCGACATGGAAACCAATCCAATCGGACACAAAACAGAGGACGGGTTATATTGGTACAGGGGGTCTCGGAAAACGGGTCAACCCCCCAAAATGCGGGGGGCTATCAGGAAGATAAAAAAAACAATTCAACTATCAAATCAATATTCCACTTAAATCTCAATTTAAGTAGTTTTATTAGAATCCAAATATCTACAAACAATAACTTAAGCACATTCCTGGTAGATACCGGAGCTGACGTCTCACTAATTAAAATGAGCGCACTGAACTCACTGCAATTCAAAAACCAAACTACTATTCAAATATCTGGCATCGGAAAAGGAGTTATAAAATCATTAGGTACAATTGAAGTAGATTCCTCATAGATTTCATGTAATTTAAGATACGTTCCCAATACCCTTTCAAGGTATATTAGGATTATAATGTTAGTATTCAACATGACCAAAACGCAAATTCGAATCTATTTTTGTTAAGACCGTGTAATCTTAACTACCCTATTAATATCCCTATTCTTGAAAGTTTTAGCGATAGAACAATAACACTCCCAGCTCGAGCTGAAGTTTTCAGAGCTATACAAATTACCCAAGAAAATTCTGATTATGTAGTTCCGAGTCAAAGTATTCAAGATGGTGTATGTATAGTATCAAAAAATTTTCCATACGTCAGAGTAGTAAACACAAATTTGAAAATAAATTTTTGAATAATCGATCGATATCGATTAAATATGAAAAGTTGTCTGATTATGAAATTCCTAGTACGACAGATGTCGATAAAAGAAAAAAACAAACAATTTTGGAAAAGTTAATAAAAAATTTTCCTGAAATTGTTATGTCTGAAATTGTTATATCAAAATACATTGACATCTTCGCTTAAGAAAGTGATAAAATAAGCACAAGCAACTTTTATACACAAAAGCTTAGAGTTTCTGATAAAAATCCGGTATATGTACATTAAAAATTATCGTACTCCACACTCCTAAAAGGATGAGATAGTAAGGCAGGTTGAAAAACTACAGCAAGACGGAATAATCGAACCATCGATTTCCAATTACAGTAGCCCCATTCAGGGCTATCTCCTTTTTCCAATTATAATGTTTTGTTTTCCCTATAATTTACTATTAGTTGGAATTGTTGTTGTAAACATACCTGTGGAGGAATTCACACCAGCAGGACAAGACATTAGTGCATCAAGATATACTCCAGGACCGAAGAAGTTAACAATTAATGAATACCACAAGAAGCAAAAGAAATTTTTTTATACAAATTAATAAAAAATGTTTAGCACAAACACAAATTTTTTTCTAAGTATTGCATTAAACACATTCACCACACCAAGCTACCGACTACCAAATGTCAAGGCTAGAATACACTTGTTTATATGAGAATGATTCTTTTGAAGACGACAAGGCAACAATGCGGCAGGTTGTTGTCTATGTTGATTTTGTCGTTGTAGTCAAATTAAACTAATTTCTATTTCTTTGGCTGCAATGAGAAAATTCAGTATTGCCATATATTATTTTGTCAATAATATATTCGAAAATTAAAAAATAATAATTAATATTTTTTTATTGGGAATTATTACAATTTAAGTTTAACATTTATTAACGCACTAATAATCCCAAATTATTATTTGAATTATACATTCAATACATACATACAATACATTGAAATTGATTATTGAGGGGTTTAGATGGATCCTATGTGCATTTCACTGATGCTAATTCAGATCATCAGGGAACCTTTACCCAAAGTTTCTTAGAACAACTAGAGTAATTATGTTATAAGCTTTCATTTAAACAAATGAGAAGCTCAACAAAAAATAAAGTTGAAACAAGAAATCAATAATCAACATGTTTTTTTATTTTCCTACTTTACTACATTGGCTGATTTTTTTCAGCTCTAATTGTAAAATCATAATAACATAATATAATATATATATTATATAATAATATATAATATAATAAAAAAATAATAATATCAAATACGCAATAAGTTTGAAAATGAATGAGAGAGAAAAAATGATTTGGGAAGTATGCATACATATGCACATTAGACGGGTCCTTATTTTCTGACTTCAAAATTTTTAAAGTAGCACCCTCTTAAAATTTTATCTTTAGCAAAAAAATCATTAAAGTTTCAAATTGATATTAGATATTAACACGTGCCGCATTAGAATTTAAAATTACGTACATTTGTAGGTATGTACATATGTAAGTCCACCTAACACATGCATTTGGCATATAAGTATCTGTGTCAAGACCAGTGTTGCCAAAATGTTGTAGGCATTTCCCACCATATAGCCCCTGAAAACCCGCTAGCTGAATAAAAATAAACGCTAATATAACCGCTGCATTTTTAATAACCAACATAATATGTCTTTTTTATGGTTTATTGATTAAAAAGAGAATAAGATTAATTCTATAAAATATCTATACATATCCATAGATGTACATACATATGTATGTTGGAATCTCATATTTCCCCAATATTTGTAAACAAACCTCAGCCTAATCTTTAAGTAGGTATTTTATTTCCTGCAGCGTTTCCATACACGAAACGCTGCACTAGGAAAAAGTAGAATCCAAGGGACTTTTCCATCTTATAATATTAATGTTTAAGCTTTTTTTTTTTTTAATACATATATTTATTTATTGAATCTTCAAATATGAACTAACAATAAGTGATCAAATCTTAAAGCTAAAATATAATTATTTAGCCCGACCAGTGTCGGCCAAAACTTAGTGATAGTTTAAATCATACAAAGTAGTGATAATCAAAAAGGAAAATTAAATGTATTTTCAAGCATTTCCATCTAGAGTGTTGAGTAAAATAGATCTTGTGTCCCTCTTTTTTAGGCGGATGTGTCCAGTAAAGTTCAAAATTTTACGAGCAAGTGGATTAGGATGTGGCTCGAGTTTTGGTAAATAGTTGCCTGCGTATTTTGCAATTTCTTCAGTCACTAGTGGCATATTTAAATCACGATGTATATTAGAATTTTTGATGTACCATGGAGCCGATGTTATTAACCGTAAAATTTTGTTTTGCCTTCGTTGGATTCTCTCTACATTGGAAGCTGAAACAGTGCCCCATAACTGGATACCGTAACATCATATTGGCTTCAAAAGGGACTTGTATATTAAAATTTTGCAGTCCAGACTAAGTGTTGAATTTCTGCCAATCAACCAATGAATTTGAGATAACTTAAGTTTCATCTGAGTTAGCTTAAAGTCAATATGATGTTTCCATGTAAGCCTTCTATCAAGGTGTATACCAAGGTATTTCACTTGGGAATGTTGAGGAATATTTTGATTGTTGATTCGAATGGGGGAACAAGTATCTCTTCTTAGGGTAAACGTTGTATGGACACACTTTTGTTCATTGACTTTAATTCTCCATAAGTTCAACCAGATTTCCAACTGTGTAATATGTTCTTGAAGATATCGGGAAGCCTCGTGCGGGTTTTTGTGCATACTAAGGCAGGCTGTATCATCGGCAAACGTAGATGTATGAATATTGCTGCTCAAAGGCCCATCACAAGTATAAATCAAATACAAAACTGGCCCCAGTATGCTCCCCTTTCGCCATTTTCAGGCGAATACGAATACGAATATTTTTTCAAAGAAATTAAATAAATAAATGCATAAATCCTAAACTAAATTTAAATAAATTATTAAAAATTTTAGTTTGTACAAATACATTAATTTTTTTATATAAATTTGCGCATGTATCATTTTCAAATATTATTCAATGACGATCATTAAAATTTTGGGTACTTTTTATTAACTTTAAAGCACGCCAACAAGAGTGTGAAGTCCTTTTTCATAACAATTTTTACAAATTCGTATTCGTATTCGCGAATATCGTTTCAAATACATGTTTTTATACCCTTTACCAAAAAATGGTAAAAGGGTATATATAGGTTTGTCATTCCGTTTGTAATTTCTACAATATTAATAAGCGACACATAAAGTATATATATTCTGGATCCTTATGCATAGGGAAGACAAACAAGCGATGTCCGTCTCTCCGTCTGTCTGTACGTGAAATCGGTTTTCCCAAGCTCAGCAGAAGAGCTAGAGACTTCGTTCTTGGACTGGTGTGTCAGAAATTTTTCGAAAAATTTTGCTATTGAAAATCAGCCAAATCGAGCAGACGGTTTCAGAGCTGGAAAACTCAAACTCTATTTTCCCATAGAAAATAACTACCGAAAACAAGTTTTTATTACTTTTTTATTAAATTAACTTATTTTACACTTCGGTATGAATAAAATTGGTATTTATATTTAAAAAAAATTGTAAAAATTTAACAAATTAAAAAAACGTTTCCAGGGTTGGAAAACTAACTTTTTTCCTAATAATTAAACATATTTCATGTTTTAGGAAAAAGGCTATTTTCTCAGGAACGGTAAAATCTACGGGTCTGAAATTTGGACAGTGTATGTAGAACTTCGGTCGCTACAACAACAAATATATAAAAGCTAAAAATTAAAGGGTGTTCCAAAATGAGTGACGAAAACTTTTAAAATCCCATGTAATATACATACAATTGTATGTATGTGCGTACATATATATTGACACTTGAAATTTGTAAAATTAGTGTATTTTTATATAGGCTACAACAATTAACACTAAAATTAAAAAAATTAAATTAAAGGGTGGTCCATCAGTTAATGAAATGTTGACTATGTAATTTTGACAAAGTGCTATATCTTGGAAACTGTAAGAGTTAAATTCTTGAAATTTTAAAAAACGGTCAAACTAAAAAATCCAAAAATTATAAAATCGCCAAAAATTTTATAAAACCGCCAAAACGAAAAAAATAGCCAAAATGAAAAAAAAACGCTAAAATAAAAAAAAACGCCAGAAACCGAAAAAAATAGCCAAAACAAAAAAATGCTTATGTGAACAAAAATCCAAAAAAAATTAAAAAATATCGCCTAAATGAAAAAAAATCGCCAAAATCAGAAAAAATCGCCAAAACGAAAATAAATCGCCAAAATTAAAAAAAACGCCAAAAACCGAAAAAAATCACCAAATCAAAAAAAAAAAATTGCCTTTATGAAAAAAATCGCCAACAATTAAAAAAAATCGCTTATATGAAAAAAAAATCGCCAAATCGAAAATAAATCGCCAAAAATAAAAAAACGCCAAAAACCGAAAAAATCGCTAAAATAAAAAAAAATTGCCTATATAAAAAAAATCGGCAAAAAATAAAAAAATCGCCTAAACGAAAAAAAACGTCAAGATCAAAAAAATTGCCAGAATAAAAAAAATCGCCAAAATTAAAAAACGCCAAAAACCGAAAAAAATCGCCAAAAAGAAATAAAAACGCAAAAAAACGAAAAAATCACCAAAACAAAAAACAAATTGCCTATATTAAAAAAAATCGCCAAAAAATAAAAAAATCGCCTAAATGAAAAAAAATTGTCAAAATCAAAAAAATTACCAGAAACAAAAAAATCGCCAAAATAAAAAAACTCTAAAAACCGAAAAAAATCGCTAAAACGAGAAAAAAGTGTCAAAACTAAAAAAATTGCCACAAAAAAATAAAAAAAATTCAATATATATATATAAAAAAATCAAAAAATCGTTTAAATGAAAAAAATCGTCAAAATCAAAAAAATCTCCAAAATTAAAAAAACGCCAAAAACCGAAAAAAATCGCCAAAATCAAAAAAAAAATTGCCTATATGAAAAAAAAATCGCCAAAATTTAAAAAGCACCAAATTAAACATAATGCCAAAAACCTAAAAATTGCACTAGAAAAAAGTATGAATTTTTTCACAAAATGAATATGTACCTACATATCTCTGTGCTTATGTATGTATCTCTATACTACATAAACGCACTTTGGTAAAGGGTATATAAGATTCGGCACAGCCGAATATAGCACTCTTACTTGTTATTTTTAACCTCTAACGTTTCACACTATACTACACGACCACAATATGTAAATTTTTTATCTGCAAAAAAGTGACGTTAGTTTCTTTTCTCTGTGCGTGCTTATATCGAAAAAAAACTCTACATAAATACCAGGGTACGTGTCGCAGAGCTGCGTTAAAAATACTTTATTTTGATTCAATACCTTTCTTTATAAGTTTCAGAAAAACGCTGAAAATCCGTCAACTAAGAAATTCTTCCGCTAAAATTCCCGCTGGTGATTTTTTAAATAGACTTGCCGCTATTGACAACAAAATACAGTCATATATAGCGGGAAAACCGCCGTTTTGGCAACACTGGCCAAGACGAATAAAAAAACTCAAATTATAAATAAATACGTGCATAGGTACTAGGGTGATGGATTCGGGTTTTCAGGCGATTTTAAAACCCGGTTTTTTAAAAATGCGGTTATCGGTTTTCTTAAAATTTTTATTTTTAAAATTTCGATTAGCCGGATTTTTTAAAATTTAAGAAATGGCTGAGTCGAAAATGTTTCGATTTGCGTATTTTGCAATAAAATTAAAATAAGTTATTACTATGTTAAAACTTAGACCGACGTGTTCTGTTGATTTTCCTAAGTATTTTGTCATTGTTTTGAGCATGGCATCACTTACTGAAACATGAAATTAAGCGAAATAATTTTAGGAGGTGGTAGTAGAGGCGAATTAAATTTGACTTTTAATTTACGTTTAACCTTTAATTTTTGTATTAATTCATACGGTTTAATTCATAAAAATAAAACTTTTGTATACTAATTTTCTTACTTAAAAAACCGGTTGACTGGTTTTTCCTGAGTTGTAAAAACCGAAACCAAGTTTTTCATAATTATGAATAGAACTATTCGAAAACTGGTTTCTGGAAAAAGTCGAATAATCGATCACCTTAATAGGTACATTTATTCATTTACATATACATATATATTTTTTATTATTTTTTTATTATTACACGGTGCGACAGTCCAAAAAACCTGGGACCTAATATTATTTTTCTTGTAGGGCTTATCGAGTTAAAGAAGAATCCAGTAGTGAAATATGCCGGACACCTCCAAAATCCGGATTTACGGTTACCTTTGCGCACTTCTAACCCTGTAACTTTGTTGTTAATGATTCGATTTTCAATTTTGTACTAGTTTTAGAAAGAAGAAACTTAGATTTTTCGAATGATGTATAATTTATCAAAATTTTAGAAATTTGGGTGCTATTGTCCAGCAAACAGAAATTTTGTAGTTTTTTCAAAAATTTTTAAACTTTGGTGACGTTTTTATACATTATTTTATTAAGAAACTATGTATAATACTATTGAATTTATTCATAAAGTACGTTTATTTACGATTGCAATGCATATTTGGGGTTAAAAATATATAAGCGATTGAATGAGTTATTTAACTTTTCATCAAAACAAAATTTTTACCAAAATGCCTGCACAATCTTTTTGGTTTTTTTATACACCTTCTGTTAAGTTACAAATCAGTGTTATCCTAAACACACAAAAAAATTGTATTGGGAGTTTTAGTCATTCAAAAATATTGTGTTTTTTTGTGTTCTTTTTATGCACAACAAAAATTATTGTTTTTTCTTTTAATATGACGTTTTGTTAATGTCTTCTTTTTCACTTTGAATCTATGTATTTAAAATAACGTTTTCATTTTAATAAAATCGTGTGCATTTTAAATTAAAATTAAATAAAAAACGTGTGACAATCGTAACAAATCAGTCGCCGGCGTGATTTTAAAAACAATATTGGAGTGGGAGAAGTGTACAATAAAGTATTTAATCGTTCTTTTGATACTAGTCGCTGGTACGAGCCAGAATTTGTTTGTCAATTTTGCCGTAATGCATTAAAAAAAAGAAAATTCAACCTTTGTTTGTTTTGCCCTTTTCTACGCCTATGATTTGGCATCATCAGCCATATCATAAACCAAATCATTGCAACTTTTGTCAAACCGATGTTTTAGGTCACTGTTTTAAAACGCGCAAAAACATTAAGTACGCAAATGTTGCAACTGTTATAAAAGCGATACCTGTAAGTAATGATCTACCGACAACGAGCAAGTCTGTCGATGTAACAGAAAAAGATTTTGAACAAGAAGAGTTCCTTCCATCCAGATGTACAACAACGGAGCGGCATTTTTGTCAAAAGCTGATTTCGACGATCTTGTTCGCGATTTACACTTGTCAAAACGGCAATCTGAAGTCCTAGGATCGCGATTAAAGCAGTGGAATTTGATAAAAAAAAATTTCGTTATAACATCTGTTAGAAAAAGTGACCGGACTTGGGTACTTGAAGAAAGTTTTAAGACTAGTTCCAATGACAGTGCTCTCGTGTATTGCGTTGATGCACCAAAACTATTTTCGGCATTAAATCACAATTATAATGCAGATGAATGGCGACTTTTCATTGATGGTTCATGTAAAAGTAAGTTTTCTTATAAACATGTATGACCTTATTTTTATTAATGTAAGATTTGTAATGTAATATCTAGGCTTAAAAGCTGTTTTATTGCATAACTAAAATCAATTACTTTAAGTTCCAATCACATATGCGACTAATACAAAAGAAACTTACGAAATGATGAAATATATACCAATGTTTGTTGGCTATACCACCCATAAATGGATAAGCGTCGCTGACTTAAGGGGTTTGACAATTTTATTTGGTATGCAAGGTGGTTGCACAAAGTATCCGTGCAATCTTTGTGAATGGATAGTCGTGCACCGAATCGTTATGATCGCAAAGTATGGCCATCTCGTGAGTCACATAGAATAGGCAGGAAAAACATTTTAAATGACCAATTAGTTAAAGCTGGGACATTTTAAATGACCAATTAGTTTAAATGACCAATTAGTTAAAGCTGCCACCACTGCATCTTAAACTGGGATACATGAAACAATTTGCAAAATTTTGTTTTTTGTTCTTAGGATAACACTAATTTGTAACTTAACAGAAGGTGTATAAAAATAACACTGTTGTTTGTTAATATGATTTGTGATATTTAATATTTTTTATTTTATAGAACTCCCAAGATAATTCATTTCGTTTAGGGCAGTCATTGTTTCAGTCTTACTTTTTTCTAAAGTTTGAATTTTGTCCATAATTTCTTTTTCGTCATCACTATCCATTGTCCCTGCCACATATTTAAGTACCTTCCCTATTACGTTTATCAGTCCTTGTTTTTGTCTTAAATTAGGAATCCAGTTATTAATTTTTGTCCTACATCTGTTCATGCTTTTGTTAACACCCTCTAACAGTGGAGTAACATTTGTATATGTGTCTGAAAGTTTATGTATATTGTCTTGTAAAATATTTACTGTTTCAAAGTATTGAGTAGTGTTAATAATATGTATTACTCTTAAATAGTTTCCGTGTCCTTCAGCTTAATTGGTATATAACCGTGGTTGTTTGTCAAGTCTTCAACTTCTAAGTATTGTGCTCCTGTGTCGAGTCACATTGATGCATAAAGCAATATAAGAAAAATCATCTGAAAAAGTGATATGCTAAGTATTTTGGGGTATTAAGTTATTTAAATTCTGAAAGCTTTTAATTCTTTTAATGTGTGATTTGTAAGATTTATGTCCTTGATCTGTTATAACGTGTTCGTTGTCTAACGCGGTGACGGTTGTTTTTGGAAATTTAGAATGGTTTTTGCCTCCTCTTTCATCCTTCAAATAGACAGGGCCTGTCTGAATTTCTACATTTTCACGTGTTTTGTTGAGTTTATTAATAGTTTTTTCTTTATTCTTTGTTATAAGTTCTCTAATTATTTGATATTCGTTTGGTCCTATATTTCCATTTCTAAAACTAATTGGTTTCCTTCCTGTACTTGAATGGATTGTATTGTTATAAAACATAATTATTTTATATATTTTTTCTTCTGTGTTTTCTGTATCTCCATTGGGATCATGTTTTAAAATTCTAATATGTTGATTTATAGTGTTGTGTAGCCGCTCTACATCTGAATTAGATGTGATTATTATTTGACGTATAATATATTTCAATTTCTTGTTCTCTAGGAAAGTCGAATAGAGGTAGAGCCTTAAAACCTAGTTCATTATCCACGACCAATTTCTTTATACTTCCTACTGCTGACAAGTACTGTGTCAGGGCCAGTTTAAATTCTATCCAGGATCTATTCTTAATTTTAATTGCTTGGGCAAATTTCGAGAATTTGTCTATAAACATTAAAAATAATGTTTTCTGTAAGCTAACGTAGACGATTTCTCCAGGTTTCTCAGGAGTTTCTGTTATTTCATATTCTTGTTTGATTGGGTGCCTATCATATTTTTTTTTTGCTACAAATATCGCAGTTATTTATATATTGCGTTATTCGTATTCTTAAGGAGGGTGTTATAGGTTATTGTTTTCAATTCAGAAAAGTTTTCATTTATTCCTCTGTGATTATTTCGTTTGTGCTTTTTTAAATATTTTGTGTTAACTTATTTTCATCTGTAATATCTTCCAGTAGCCTTTTACATCTAATGATTTTGAATTGCCTGTTTTAGCTAAAATATTTCTTGACTATTTCATTGAATACATTGAATAAAGATTCTTCTTAAACTAATATGACATTAGTCTTATTTGAGTCAATATTAATTTTTTATTATAGTGATAAGTGTTTGTTCGTCGAATATTTTTGCAGTTATTATTTTTCTTTTATTTTTAAAAATATTCTCGTTTTTTATTGTTAATGATCCCGATGTAGTTTTATTAAAAATTATTTGCCGTCGATAGAAATTTATTGGATAATTAGTTTCCAAAACGATATTTTCATCTTGAGTCCTCTCGTCAGTTTAATCAATCTCAGTATTTTGGGTTTCTTCATTAATATTTATTTCGCATCTGCGTTAGCATTTAAAACTCCTTTTTTATATCTTGTTTCATAATCATATTCCTGTAAACGAAGTCTTCATCGGACCAATTTAGAATTCGGCTCTTTAATAGATAATAGCCACATTAAGGGTCTATGATCCGTTTCTATCAGAAATCGCCTGCCGAATAAATACGGTCTCAATTGTTGAGTTGCAAAACAAACTTTTTATTGAAATCTGGATATGCTAAGACAGGTGGATTAGTTAATAGCTTTTTTAGTGTATCAAAACTTTCCTTGTAATCAGGATCTTTAACATCAATTCTAGCGTCTTTCTTCAAATACTTTGTTATTGGTCGTGCAATTTTCGAGTAGTCTTTAATAAATTTGCGATAATGTCCTGCGAGACCGAAGAATTGTTTAATTTGTTTTTGGGTTGTTGGTGATGGTAATTTCTGTATGCATAAAATTTTATCTGGATTTGGCTTTATACCTGATTCGGTCACTACATGTCCTAAAAAACTAGTTTCTCTTTCAATAAATTCGCTTTTATCTAACTGGATCTTTAAATTTACTTCTTTGAAACGATTAAATACTTTTGTTATAGATTCCAAATGCCCTTGAAGTGAGGTTGAGAATATTATTATGTCGTCGAGGTATGCGAGACAAATTTTATTAATGAAATCACCTAGGACATTATTCATCAGCCTTTGAAAAGTGACTGGTGCTGTTTTTAGTCCGAACGGCATACGAAGGAACTCGTAGTGGCCGCCTTCTACGCTAAATGCGGTTTTGGAATATCTTTTTCATTTATTTCAATTTGGTGAAAGCCCTTAGCAAGATCAAGGGTCGTAAAATATTGACATCTTCCCAACTTCTCCAAGATTTCGTCGATGTTAGGAATCGGGTATTTATCATCAATGGTGACTTCGTTTGGCTTACGATAGTAGTAGGGAACTGCCGGTTCTATGGCAATAAAAATTGTCAAATTTGGGTAATTAACGTCAAAAATTTTGTAATTTATGGGAAAATTTTAAAAAAATGTCAAAGGTGTGAAGTGACGAGGGTTAGTTCACTTCGAGGGTATGTTGGGGCGCATGCTTTGTTTGTATGTATGTTTAAGATTTTTGTTTTAACCAAAGGTGTGAAGTGACGAGGGTACTCGATGGTTTGTAGATGTCTGTCGGTTGATGTGCATACTCGTAGTTTATTTTCGTTAGCGCGCATGCTTTCTGTGTATGTATGTATAAGATTTTTGTTTTAACCAAAGGTGTGAAGTGACGAGGGTACTCGATGGTTTGTAGATGTCTGTCGGTTGATGTGCATACTCGCAGTTTATTATGTTGGCGCGCATGCTTTGTTTGTATGTATGTATACGATTTTTGTTTTAACCAAAGGTGTGAAGTGACGAGGGTACTCGATGGTTTGTAGATGTCTGTCGGTTGATGTACATACTCGTAGTTTATTTTCGTTAGCGCGCATGCTTTCTGTGTATGTATGTATAAGATTTTTGTTTTAACCAAAGGTGTGAAGTGACGAGGGTACTCGATGGTTTGTAGATGTCTGTCGGTTGATGTGCATACTCGTAGTTTATTTTCGTTAGCGCGCATGCTTTCTGTGTATGTATGTATAAGATTTTTGTTTTAACCAAAGGTGTGAAGTGACGAGGGTACTCGATGGTTTGTAGATGTCTGTCGGTTGATGTGCATACTCGTAGTTTATTTTCGTTAGCGCGCATGCTTTCTGTGTATGTATGTATAAGATTTTTGTTTTAACCAAAGGTGTGAAGTGACGAGGGTACTCGATGGTTTGTAGATGTCTGTCGGTTGATGTGCATACTCGTAGTTTATTTTCGTTAGCGCGCATGCTTTCTGTGTATGTATGTATAAGATTTTTGTTTTAACCAAAGGTGTGAAGTGACGAGGGTACTCGATGGTTTTTAATCATTTTTTAAAATGTGTGCAACGTCTTTCACGTTATGTTTTTTTTATAGGGAAAGCAATACCACACAACAAGAAATAATTTCAAAAATGACAAACGTTGACACTAGTACACACTGTTGCGATGTTACAAAATATCATAGTATGTACTCGGCATTTGTTTTTTGTAATATTCTTTTTAGCTGATGGAGCTGGAAGGGTATTTATAGAAAGAAATTATGTATTCTGGTGAGATATTAATGTTTTTGTTGTTGGTTTTATTTAGTTTTATTTATTTTTTGTTTTTTGTGTAAAGAGGCTGACATTTGTCAAACAAACCATGCACACTTATATACATACATACATTGATATTTTTGAGAACGAGATAGGTGAATGTGATGTCATTCCAAAGAACCAAATGGCATACTTCTATAATGGAAACTTCCAAAATGAAGAAGAAAAGTTTATGGTAGATGAAGAGGACGATGCTTTCTTCATACATATGTATGTTGTAACAATGTAAGAATAGAACGTAATTCGTATAAATTGAGACGTTCTCTAATCTAGCAGCAAGTACAGCATTGTATCTAGCAAGTGCATCATCATCATATAAAATCTTAAAAAATACAATACATTCTATAAATTATTAAAATGGACACATTAAGCAGCAGCCCAATTTTAATATCATTGAACGGCTCACAAATGTCGCTAGATAAGTTTGTGAGATTGTTCTCCGGCAATCGGGAAGAGATGAGCGTTGTCAGCCGGGAAGAGGTATCCGTAAGCCCTCTGTCAATAGAGTTTTCGGACGACGATTTGCCTCCTAATGTATCCATTAGAGACATTTTCGAGAACGAGGTAATATCATGAAATTCCAAACAACCAAATGGCATACTTCAAGAATGGAGATTTTCAAAAGGAAGAGTTTAGGCTGGATGAAGAGGACGATGCTTTCTTGGCAGCGTTTGATTATATGCCAAAAGATGAGGATAAAGATGACATAACCAAAATTTTCATGCAAGACGAAGAGGGGGATGCATTATTGGCGACCGTAAATTTAAGATTTTAATTTGATTAATTTTGTAAACACAAATTCAAATTTATTTACTTAAAACGTAAAAAATGTGTAAACAGATTTTTATTTTCACTTTTTTACATTTGTCTTTGTCCTTGTACAAACCATATGCATATAAATAAATGATTGAACAAAATTTTTTTATAATTTTAATCTACATATTTATTTAAAAAAATATCGTAAATATATGTTGTGACAATGTAAGAATAGAAAATTAAAATAAATTGTTTAGTTATTTTCCTGATAAAGTAAATATGCATTTCTTAAGGCACAAACTCCATAATTGTGATAGCTGCAGTAAAAATATTCCGGATATTTAAGTTGTATTTGTTTAAAGTTGATGGAGCCAAAATCCTCGATGTTGAAAACTCTAATTCGAAGTAGTTTTTCAAACCATTTCTTCTTTTCCACACCCTTAACATAGATTGAATAATGTTTTAAATTGGATTTTAAAAATTTTACAACACTCTTAAATGATATTGATCCGTCATTCCAATTCAGATGATGAAAGTTTCTCGTTAGCCAATTCGCTTCTCTTTGTTTTGCTATTGATAATCTTTTGAAGTTAAACGGTGGTTTAATAATAAAATTTATGTGCTCCTTATTGTTAAAAACAATTGCTATTTCTTTTGCAATGAAGATGTTTGAATTGGATTTAAATCCTTGCATATCGATGAAAACTTTATCCCCAATCATCTTATTTTATTATTTTTTATTTTTTTTACATTATCTTACGAACTTGACCTTTTAAGGGTATGTATTCTATTATACGGTCGTGGATGAGTATACAAAAAGCTGATGTATCGGTAGGTATATTGGAGTCTGTTTCAATTTCAATTTTTATATCAACAGGACCGTTAGAGAGGGCTTCGTTTTGATGACTGACATCTACTACCACTATCGGCACACTATTTTTAAATTCTTGAGCAGTTAGAAGTGGTTGTGATTCCCTCATGTAGTAGCTTTGTTGAAACCGCAGATACATATCATATAGGATGGCAACCCGACCATTTTTAAATTTTACATTTAGATCATCATATGGGTACGATTCAGAATTTAAATGTACTTTTAAATTGTTTAAATTACAATGAACAAACTTATTTTCTTGTTGAAAAGCAATCAACACAAAACGGGGTCGTTCTCTATTTGCAGCCAATTTAACATTCCATATATAGCTAGTTCCTGTATTTAGTTGAGGATTAATGTGACAATCCCAACTGCGAAATGCCATTGGTATAGAAGCACCACTGTTAATAATTTTAATCATATTCAATTTGCTCAGATCGGATAATTGTACATGCGGAATTCTCCATGAGATGTTTGAGATACTAATTTTTGGTTTGTCAGTAGCAACAGTTGAGTATACGAGTTTTTCATCGTTCTTACTACGTAAGAGAACCAATTCATGTTTACCGCTGAGTATAATTTTATTATAGTCTTCAGCGAAACCTAAAAATAGTTTCAGTGGTACATAGAAATTAAAGTGTCCATTTGAAATATCCAAATCATCGAGTTTGTTCCATCCTGCATTGTACAAGCCAACACTTTCTGTTGGTGATAAGGAAACAAAATTTTTTAGGCTGCTTGTAATCGCTAAATGTCTTGTATGATCAATTTCTATGCCATTAAGTTCATATCGAATTTCGTCAAAGAGATGTGCCACAAAGTTATTTTTTAATTTTAGATTTAAAAACGAAGATATTTTGCTATTATTATCATCTACAATACTTCCCTCAACATATATGTAGCTTTCGCTGGGTAGCACATATAAGTCTTGATTTTGTATTGAAATTCGAATCTCATCATTATTGTTGAAGGATTGTAGGTATGGTGTATATGTGTGATAGTCCTTTTTAATTATACTCTCGTCTGATTGAGGTTTTTCTAGAACATCTAGTATGTAACTCATTTCTTTGTCAATTTTAAATTGAGAGACTTCAAAAATTTTTTATTTTCTTGCGTCAGATGTTTTTTGTGTAATGATCGCTTTAATTGTGGTTTGGTTTGCAATAGTGTTTTATGAGTGTATCCAATTTTATCCTTAGATTGCTTGACGTTGTATATTATCATTATTTGCTAGATCTCAAATGTATTCGTGTTGTAATTTCCTCTCCTCGAAAATTAATTAAATCACCGTTCTGATCAACTATGCGTAGAGTTAGAGAACTTATCTCTCGGCAGTTAACTGGCAAATAGATAAGATTTCGAGGAATCTCAACAATTTTATACCCTGGGGGGACATTGATCGCAAATTCATGTAATGTGTGTGCTTGTGAGTTATTCGTATATGTGTTAACCACTATACTGCATTCAACACGCAAGATATTCACGATGAAAATATTGACTGGTAGATCTGAGTAATGGTCTTGGTTAGGAGCTAGAATTTTCTTATTGAATCCAAAAAGTTTTCCAATTGTGTTATCTTTGTTAAAGTATATGGGATCCTTAGAGCTTTTAACTCTAACTTGCATTGTATTGTTATTAGCTTCTATATCAATTTTATTTTCCGGACAATACTGCTTATAGGTATGTTTAATATAATCAACTATATCATTCAATTCATAAGATCCTATTGGTATTTTAATTACATGTTCACCAATATGAAATATATTGTTATAATCATCTACATTGGGAATGCTATTATATGAATGAAAATCAGTTAGAGCACATTCATATTCACCATCCAAACGAATAGGAGGAAAGTAATTTGCAGATAACTCAGATGAGTTTGAGCTAAGAGTAAGTGTTATTGACATTATGGTTGTCTGATTACAAATAAGTGAAATTAAACACAGCACTTTGTATAAAAAAGGAAGTTTATATTTTATTTAATATATTAGATACAAATATAGACTTATATATACACACTTAACTACAATATTTCATTTTTATTGATCCAAGAATTATGTTGATTGGAAAATCCTAACCATTTAACATATGCCTTCTCTCCTTTAGTTTTAAGAACTTTTTCAACTAGATATGTATTTGGATATCTAGTTTTTGAAAGTTCTTCATCATAGAACCCACCTTTGATAGGATTACCACGATAGTCTTCTAATATGTATGTGGCTGGATATGTATTTTGAACTCTTTTAATCGTGAAAATTTCTGTGGTCCAATTTGGTGTATATCCTTTTTCAAAAACATGTTTATATTTACTTATGCGCACATGATCTCCCACATTGAATTTTGATAATTTGAATAGTTTTAAGCGGTTATATACAGTGTTTAATAATTTTTTCTCATTTTTATAGTTAACTTGAATCGGTGGCATTTTGATGGTGCGATGAATTTTCTTATTATATGTATTAATCAAGTCTTTGTAAATGTCGAGCCAGTTATAAGACCCATTAAAGCTAAACTCTTTCCACATCATTCCTTTTAATGTTCTGTTAAATCGTTCTACTATTGATGCTTTCATTCTGCTATATGTTGAGTAGTGATTAATGTTGTATTTATTCATCAATTTTCCAAAGTGTTTATTGAAAAACTCTTTACCATCGTCTGTTTGCAAGTTTTTTGGTATTCGTCCCAGTTGAAAAATATTCTGCATAGCCTGGCTTGTTTCCAATGCAGTCTTTCTTTTCAAGGGTACTGCCCAAGCAAATTTTGAAAATGTATCAATTACAGTCAGCAAAAATCGATAATCTCTATTGTCTGTAGAATAGTTCCCCATTTCAACTAAATCAGCTTGCCAAAGATCATCTATTCCTTTCATAACAACTCTTCGACGTGGAAAATGTTTTCGTGCTTGCTTATGTAGTTCATTTATTAAATTTCTTTTTGAAGTCATTATTTAACGTATTTAGAATTTGACGGGATAAGTTGAGTTCAGTGCGAGTTCATTTAAGTACTGTTGACCATCATATTTCTTATATACCCATAGATTAACTCATTTATCTTTCTAATTTCTTTTTCAAAGAATAATTTCATACTTGAAATTGTTTCCCTAATTTCATTTAGTTTCTGACTTAAAATTAAATGGATTTCATCTCGTACCTCTTCAATTTGACTTTGCAGAAACAATTTATTAACAACGTCGTTTTCCTCCAAAGCTTTTGCCACATTTTTGATTCTTTTGTTTTGAACGTCAATGTTATTAGTTGTATCCATAACGAAGCCCAGCAGCTTAGGAACATTTTTCACAAAAACTCTGCCACTTGTATCATTAAGATAGTGCCCAAACTTATCGATAGACATGATTTACGTAGATAAATATTATTCTATAATTTTTGCTTCATATAATTCTTCGATAATTGAGACAATTTCGTTATTGTGATTAGTATGACCTGCAGCTTGTGATGCTAGCAATAGCCTAAGGCGATCTACTAACTCATTAGGATCATCCCAGTATATATAGTTAGCTTTGTATGGGTTTAGTTTCATCAAACCCTTACCCTTGTAAGGACTTTTTATTGCATGTAGTGATGACGAAGTTGATGAGTTTTTTTCACTTTCTTTCTTAAACAATTTACTGATAATATGCTTATATTTATATGCTCTCGTTCCTTTGATTTGTCCATCAGGTCTATAATCTCTTTTGTATGCATTTGTGCTCACTAAAATTTTCTTATATATATCTAATTCATGTTTATCATAATATTTTGGTGTTTTGTGAAACAGTAAAGAAAATAAACCTGGTGTAAAAGCCCATATGTGATTTCCAATCACTATTTTATCTTCAGTAAGTTTAATACTACTATTGCCAAACTTCCATTCATTATTAAAACCTTTATGTGGACCGTATAGAGTGTCTAATTCATTTCTGCTTTCCAAGAGTGCTAGGTCAGTATAACTCTTATTATTATCTGAATTGTCTAGAGTTTCCGATTGAGAGTAAAAATCATCGTTGTCATCATCATCATCATCAGTATCAACATTATCAACCTTGTTTGCGTTTCGATTACTAAGTGAGATATTTTTATTGCATAACGTTTCTTCAACAAGTTTCTTTGGAGTACTTGTCTCTAACTTAACTGATTGTTCGTTGAATGGAAAATTTGAATTTTTATAAACTTTCGTTTTAAGTTCATCTCTTTCTGCCTTAATACTTCTTTTATTATTTTTAGAATTGTTCACAAATTCTGTTAATGGTTCTATTATTGGTTTAAATGTATCTTTGAATTGCTCATGTGTATCTGCTTCATCAACTTTTATACTACGAAATTTTTTCTTTAAAACATTTCTTGTCTTTATTAGCTCTTTTAAAACTTTTTCATCCATTTTCAACTGTTAGACACCAGATCTGGTATCAGCTATCAGATCAGCTATCAGATCAGCTATCCGATCAGGTATCACTTATCAGATCAGGTATCAGATCAGCTATCAGATCAGGTATCAGGTATCAGATCAGGTATAAGATCAGCTATCAGATCAGGTATTGGGGTATCAGATCAGGTATCAGCTATTAGATCTGGTAACAGATCAGGTATGGTAAATACTTTAGGAAATAAGTAGATGTACTATGCGCAAGGCCAAATTAAGTACTAATGTTTTACTTTTATGTAGAGTAATTTATATCGTTATAAAATAGTCGAATTGCTTTCTATAGCGACCATTGTTTAAGTCATTATCTTTGCTTATCATCAAAAATCCATATTTATCCTTCCAACACTCTCGACAAATTTCATGAAACTTTTCATAACTCATATCGCTGGAAACATGATCACTATAAACGTGCTTCATGTTTGTCTCATCTTGTTTAAACATTATAATCACATTTGCATTGTCTCTTATTAAGTGCTTGGGGATTCTCGTATAAGTTTGGCACAAGTAGAATGAATCAACATCCTTATGTCGTCCCATGCAAAAATATGCTCGTATATTATTTTGCTTCTCACATGCAACATCATCAAAGATCATAATAGAATTAGTTTTCGCTTCCTCAGGAGGAATAACTTTTTCATTATCTGTAAATGTGTAGTATCCCATCCCTTTAATTGGTGAAATTAATCGCTTTAAGTATTCATATTTTGGTTGATAAAGGGATTTTGAGTATAAATAGATGTTTTCAAACTTGAGTCCATTAGGACTTTCTAGCAAGCTAATCATAACATTAGTCTTTCCACAATTTGATGGTCCAACTATTAGAGCACGAAAAGAATTTGGTAAGAGAGAGCTATGTTTTATTTTAGATCTGATTTTCGTTGAAGCATCAATATTGCGAATCACAATATTTTTATGTTGTTTTACTAATTGCATTCTCATAACTAATTGCATTTCATAAATGTTACTTTTATTATAGAAGAAAAAATAAAATAAGATGTTAATACATTATAACAAAACGTTTAGTTATAAAAAACCAACCGTTGGAAAAGGTTTATTGAATAGAGTAATTAACTCTCTGCCTGTTGAATTACACCTTCCTGGATATCAGTTTTGTGGACCCGGAACAAAATTACAAAAACGTTTAGATCGCGGTGACAAAGGAATTAATGTATTAGACGCTGCATGTAAAAATCACGATATTGCTTATTCCAAAACAAATGATTTAAATAGTAGACATCAAGCTGATAAAATTCTTGAAAATAAAGCTTGGGAACGAGTTATTTCAAAAGATAGCAGTCTTGCAGAAAAATCGTTTGCATACATGGTTACTAACGCAATGAAAGTCAAAAGAAAATTTGGTATGGGGTTGAAGAAGAAGGTTGCAAAAAAAAGTGAACAAAATGGAAAAAAGCTGTTCAGTACATCAATTAAAACTGCAACAAAAATATTGAAGAAGGAAAAACCTCAAGACATTAACTCTGCCATTAGGATTGCACGTAAGATTATCAACAAGTCGTTAAGGGGGAAGAAATCGCAAGTTGTAATACCACGCGTAATTAATGTTCCAAAGATTGGTGGCTTCTTACCTTTGGTACCTATTCTTACTGCTCTGAGTGCAATTGGTAGTCTTTCTACTGGCGGAGCAGCTATAGCAAAAGCAATAAATGCTGCTAAGAATGCCAAACAACAACTTGATGAAGCAACCAGACATAATAAAACAATGGAAGCAGTAGCAATGGGGAAAGGTTTTTACCTTAAACCATATAAGAAAGGATATGGATTGGTTTGTCAAGAAAAACAAAAACCAAATTTTTCATAAAGCTGCCCAATAAACCCCTATCTGATGTTGATTTGAGAAACTTTTCAACAAACATTCCATACTTTAGAGGAGTTTTCATGTTGGATACACTACCAAAACGATCGAGAAAACGAGAATGCGGAATCATTAATTTGGATTTATCAAGAGGTCCTGGAACCCATTGGGTAGCATATTATAAAAACAATGAACATAAGGAATATTTCGACAGTTTTGGAAATTTACAACCTCCATTAGAATTAGTTAAATATCTAGGTAAAAATATAAAATATAATTACAATCAATATCAAGATTACGATTCATTTAAATGTGGACATTTATGTCTTCAATTTCTTTACAAAATAAGTGAAAAGAATAAATAAATAACACACACAAACAATTTTTAAATTTTGTTTTGTTTTATTAATAAAAAAAGTTTATAAGATATACTTTTTTTACATATTATTCCCACTGTGGGTATTGAGCATTTGTTAAAAAGATATTTAATTCAGCAGCAGTATCCAACTTTAAGCCACTGTCTCCTTGCTTACATATGCAATATATCCCAGATGCCAGTTCTATTATATCATCATCCGATAGCGTGTTGTACCGATTTGGTAGAAACATTATGTTGTTTTCCAGTTCAATTTGAATTGTAGTGCCATATTTACTAGTAACACGCTTAGCGTTTTTAACTGCATACTTAGTTGAGTCCTGGAGCTCTTTTATATGTATTAATTTTTTTTTATTTAATGTGTTGAATTTTGTGATCAAATCTGGAGGATTCATTATTACAATATTAATTAATTAAATTTAATTTTTATATGTATTTTTTTCTTCTTTGACAGATAGCTCAATCTGTTTTTTGTAAACTGATGTATTAAATATTTCTACCAATCTTTAAATAGGTAAAAAATAATTCTTAAAAGAAAGATCAGTATCGTAACTATCTCTTTTTCTCATATTGTAATTATTTTTGATGTAAAATATTTTTTGTTACTTATAGAATTGTAGTGAAAGAGATAGTAGTTATATTGACGTTCTTAAGCGTAACTGAAACAAAAAATGGCAAAACAAAGATCGGAGAGATAGTTATATTGATGTTCTAAAGTGTAACTGGAACAAAATATTTCAAAAAGCACTCAAAAGTGTTTGTAACATTTTAATTTTACAAGAATATTTTACTATAAATAAGAATGTAAAACTTTCAAGAGTACTAGTATAAAAATTGCATTCAAGAAAAAAGTATTCTTTAAAAAAGAAAATTAAAATAACAATTAAAAAATGAGCCAAGTACGTGAACGGTTATTTGAGTTTCTTAATTCCTTTGAGGACTTATTGCTCTATGAGCATAAAGAAACCATAAATTTTTTCGTCTCCATGCTCAATGAAAATGAGGAGTATGGAATTATAGAACAAGAGGACTCTGATAGTGGGCATTTTGCCAGCTGCCCCTGGTATAGCGAAGGATGCGAGGAAGGGCCGGACACATGTCGATGCACCATGTTCCACTAAGGAAAAAAATTATTTTTAAGATTATTGAAACTTATAAAAATTTGTCAAAAATAAATAATGAACAAATATAGAATATATATGTATGTGTATGGGTTTTATTTAGTTTTTTATTGTTTTTTTTAATATATATATATATATATATATATATATATATATAGATTAATAGAGCGAAAAACTATTAGTTTAAATATTATATTCATTGAGGATGGATAAATGTCCTTTAAAGAATATATTTCACCACAATGAAGAACGAAAACCTCAAATACATGATTTGGTTTTTGAGTTTGAATACTTGCTCAATTGGAAATTGAAGATTTCATGTGGATTTTCAACAGCTTTTGGTTTTAAGCCAATGATATGGCTGAATTATAAAAATAAGCAATACATTGGACTGGACCGGGAAGAGTGGTTACACCTCATGTGCTATAAGGACTATATTCATGATATGCTTAATCGTCGAGATTTTTTAAATTCTATAAATATAATTGATAATGAAAGTGAGAGAGATGTTGAATATAAGTTTAAATATAAAAGGGGTGTTTGTTTTTTAGTTATCGAACAAGGAAACTCTAATATAAAAATCGATTCTGACACTTGGAGATCATTAACTCAAATTCGAGTATTTTTTACATCAATTTTATGTTGGAACAACATTCTAAGAAAACAAATTCTTCATTTCTATTATGAATATTATATACCAACCTGCTCCACTTTAAACAAAACAAAACTCCAATTCAATGAAATACAAGGAATACACGAAAGGGATGTAAAGATTGAACTGACACGACTTTGTTATGAGATTGGGGAAAAAATGCAACACAAGATTCTAACAGATGTGAAAATTCATAAATTATATTTAAGAATGGATAATAAATAAATAAATAAAAAATGTACACAAGAATATATGTTTTATTGTTTTTTATTGGTTATATTTTCTTTGTTTTTTTCATAAAATTTTTTAATAATTAATATTTACATTTATTTTTTAACAAAAGAATTTTTTTAATAACTAATATTTACACTTATTTTAATAATAAAACTTTACAAAAATTTACATTAATTTTAACTTTCTTCTTCTTCTTGAAGTCTATCAATTTCCATTAATAGCATGTCAAGCTCATAATCAGGATTGGTTTCCTCTATTGCTGAATGGTACCATGCATATGTGCTTATACCATCACTTTTGATTTTTCTTTTATCATCTTGATAACTTAGTATTATTTTATGTAGTTGCATAGTATATAATTGATGCAAACTCGACTTAAAGGTAAGCATATTATCAAATACATTTGATTTATTAAACAGACAATCTCTATATGAACTTAGGCTATACTTATCTAAAATGGTTTTCTTGACCCCCTTCGATTTCTTTACATCATTTTGATCTTGAACACTAAATGAATACATTTTAGATCGCAACCCAACAAACTCTTTCATTATTTTTCCACAATTTTCGTCTTTCATCATACCCAGCACCTTTTTGTTTAAACGAGGAATACCATATATGTTATCTGAAGGATAATCAGATGTGTCAAATTCATCCTGTATGTCCATTTTTATGTCAGCATAGAAGTCATCAGTCCGTATTGTATATATGAATGAATCAGTATCCATATAGTTTAATGACAATTTTGATTTAAATTTGGGCTGCATGTAGCCATAATGGAAATTATACATTTTCCATTTGGAAAGTTCTAGCACACAAAATCCTAAGTAAATAGGCTTATTATAATATGTCTGGAGCCTATTCATTTGAATCGCCACCATGTCTTCTGAAAATATAGACAAACTATGGAAATTGGGCTTAGATATCCAATCTTGGGCTCCCAAATGATTGCAATTCGTTCTGTTCCAGTTTGTTACAATTCTAACATCTTTTCTCTTATCTACATTTTCCATAGTCTTACCATATACCGCATTATTGAGCAATTTGAAGAAGTTTTTCTCAAATGTATTTTTAGCGTTAGCTCTATGCTTGGTATTTAAGTCTATATATGATTTTAACCATGGAGATTGTTTAAAAGTGAGAATCCGATGTATTTTTTTTAGAATCAAACCATACTCTAAACATTGCTTAAGAATTCTGTAGTGAATAATATATGAATGTTTAGTAGAAAAGTCAGCAATTAATTTAGTTTGATTCTTTCCGTAAGGTTTTTTATTTTCCACACAAAAAGGTAGATCATTGTGCGATTCGTGTAAAATGGAGGGATATTCTAAAGTAACTTCATACACATAACCATCATTTGAATTATTGTCTATCCGATTTGGATCCAGATTTAGCTCATCACTTGATAACCATCTGAATCCTCCATATGGAAGATATTCGGACATAGCCCAACCGTAAAGGTTATTGGCATCTAGGTACATTAGAAACTCTGAAGGTTTCTCTTTATCGAAATCCTCTAGATATTTATTGTTTGCTTTTGAATACCTTTTACTACATTGTACAATCCCCCCACGTATCCCTTTTTTAAAGAAATTATACATATCTATATCAGTTAACAACTCCAATTCTATATTTGTGTACTTCAACATAGCATCCCACGACAGTCCAGGAGCAGTATAGTACTGGCTTGGATCTAGGTTATATATTCCCTTACAAACTTTTCGAAAATTTTCAAATACATCAGTTAGCAATAGAACGTCTGTTTTTAAATAAAACTCCATGTAGTCTTGTAAAGTTTTGCAATCAAATGTGTACCAAATTTTTTTTGCATGCTCATAATCTTCATGTGAACATTCTCTATTGGTAAGTGTGTTGAAAAAGTCTTCCCTCGCTGGAAGTTGACTATCATTTAATTTTTCAAAGGAATTGAGATAGTTGTAAGGGAAAACACCCTTCCTTCTAACCAGATCAAACTCTATTTTTGATGGAAATTGCTCTTTAATTGTACAGAAATCGTTATCCGTAAGATTATTGGCTAAAGTTTCTAAGCTTTCGGGCATAAAACGTAAGGTGTCTAGAAATCTAAGTTCAATATTGAAATCGTCATTCATTTTTGTATATGTTGATAAAGATATATAACGTTCTTTATTTAGCGGAAGGACTTTTATGTTGTCAGACTTTTCTCCTAACTCTTTAACAAAAAGATGTGAGTCATAAGACGAATAATTATGAAAATAAATAGGGATAAATTTTGGTTGTTGATATTTTAAGTTGCACATATTATGAGCTGCACCTCTAAATTTGCCAGTTACATGACAATGATCCCTTACGCGATCACTACCTAAAAATTTATCACATATGTGGCAATTTACAGCATTTCGAAAACTGAATATTTCTGAAGGGGATAAAGAATCCATTTGTGTCTTTCTCATTAAATAATTAGTATATATATCTTCACAATCCTTAACTAAATAAGCAACAAATTTTTCTGCAGCGTCCCTACCAGTATATATTCTAAACTTATCTATATTATGGTTAATATATTTAATATTATAACTAAAAGCACAGGGAGTATGCTTTTTAGTTAAATTATTTTTTTTACTTACTATACATTGGATGTCCTCAAGTATGCATTCAAAATCTGCATACACAACAAAAGGCACATCCATCTGTCGTTGGTGGTCCTTAAATTTAAGTGTAGCGTTATTATAGGATGGTAGCTGGGCTACAATTTTACCACACTCTGCTTGATGTTGCTCCATGATCCTATCACTGTGAGTAAATTGCAGACATACATTACACAATTTAAGAGTGTGTTCGTGTTTTGTCGTTTGGCCGCTTAATAATCTGTAAAAAATTTAAATGAAATCATTTATAATAAATATTATAAAAAGTTATATATATATATATTCCCTAGTACTTGACACTTTTAGCTTACCTAGACATATTTTGTATTAGAACATAATGATGACCAACGATATTTTCCAACAACAATAAGTTGATATGATTACATTTTTCCTTCTTTGTTATATAATACGGACCAACAACTACATTATTTTCCTCATCATAACCAAATACGTTTACGCTGATTCCACTATTCCGCTTCTCAAATATTTTAATATCTTTTAAAGATATTGGAAATATTAAATTCTTAAAATCTAGCGTTACACCATTTTGGGTACAAATGATGTCAGCAGTTATGTCATGAATATTGTATGAGCTACATCGCTGTTTACTCTTTATTTGAGAAGTATCTACTGCGGCGATCAGACACCACTTGAAACAATATTGATCGGTGTTTTCTACATTGATGCAAGCTTTTCTTTTTTGAAGTTTTTCTGGTAAACTCATCCAGTTTGCTCCTTTAACTAGAGAAGCTTTATTAATACTTAGCTCTGCTCGGACTATGCGTATCAAAGTCCAACCAGAGTCCTTCTCTTGAAATTCACTCATTTTATTTTGAATTTCTGAAATTTGGTTAGAAAATACTTCATATATTTCATCTCCTCTGGTCAACAAATTCATTTTAGCTCTATGATGAATAATATTGAACTCCAATTCCTCTCCCACAATTTTTACATATTCTGCCACAATACTCATATTAAATTTTATTACAGTGTGGCTTTGTAAATGACTTTCAAGCATCTCTATGAAAATTGATTCATTTTCACCAATGAAATCTTCTAGTAAAAGTTCATCTCTTTTATTATTTAATCCATACGTTACAATATTATTTTTGAACGCTTTGCTTATGGTGTAAAATTTCATATTATCTTTATGTCTTCCTTGCGTTTGTTCATCAATGCTGGTATTATTTATTAAATTACCTCCACAAGCATCCGCTCCTTGAAGTTCTCGTTGTTGTTGTTGTTGTTGTTGTTGTGGTTGATACTGTAGTTGTTGATGTTCATGAGTATTTGTGTACCATTGCATGGAGGTAGAGGGTTGTTGCCAATACATTTCTTTTTGTTGTTGTTGTTGTTGTAGTTGATATTGCAATTGTTGGTCAGTATTTGGGTACCATTGCATGGCCGTAGGATATGGTAGCTGTTGTTGAGGATATTGATATTGTTGTTGCTGTTGAGGATATTGATATTGTTGTTGTTCTTGAAGATATTGGTATTGCTGTTGTTGTTGTTGTTGTTGTTGTTTTTGTTGTTGAGGATATTGATATTGTTGCTGTTGTTGAGGATATATATATTGGTCCTCAACACCATGATTTTGGATATGATCCAAGAAACACTTTTGATATTTATATATCTTATTGCACATATTACATTTATATACCATTTTAATAATTTATAGAATGTATTGTATTTTTTAAGATTTTATATGATGATGATGCACTTGCTAGATACAATGCTGTACTTGCTGCTAGATTAGAGAACGTCTCAATTTATACGAATTACGTTCTATTCTTACATTGTTACAACATACATATGTATGAAGAAAGCATCGTCCTCTTCATCTACCATAAACTTTTCTTCTTCATTTTGGAAGTTTCCATTATAGAAGTATGCCATTTGGTTCTTTGGAATGACATCACATTCACCTATCTCGTTCTCAAAAATATCAATGTATGTATGTATATAAGTGTGCATGGTTTGTTTGACAAATGTCAGCCTCTTTACACAAAAAACAAAAAATAAATAAAACTAAATAAAACCAACAACAAAAACATTAATATCTCACCAGAATACATAATTTCTTTCTATAAATACCCTTCCAGCTCCATCAGCTAAAAAGAATATTACAAAAAACAAATGCCGAGTACATACTATGATATTTTGTAACATCGCAACAGTGTGTACTAGTGTCAACGTTTGTCATTTTTGAAATTATTTCTTGTTGTGTGGTATTGCTTTCCCTATAAAAAAAACATAACGTGAAAGACGTTGCACACATTTTAAAAAATGATTAAAAACCATCGAGTACCCTCGTCACTTCACACCTTTGGTTAAAACAAAAATCTTATACATACATACACAGAAAGCATGCGCGCTAACGAAAATAAACTACGAGTATGTACATCAACCGACAGACATCTACAAACCATCGAGTACCCTCGTCACTTCACACCTTTGGTTAAAACAAAAATCGTATACATACATACATAGAAAGCATGCGCGCCAACATAATAAACTGCGAGTATGCACATCAACCGACAGACATCTACAAACCATCGAGTACCCTCGTCACTTCACACCTTTGGTTAAAACAAAAATCTTATACATACATACACAGAAAGCATGCGCGCTAACGAAAATAAACTACGAGTATGCACATCAACCGACAGACATCTACAAACCATCGAGTACCCTCGTCACTTCACACCTTTGGTTAAAACAAAAATCTTAAACATACATACAAACAAAGCATGCGCGCCAACATAATAAACTGCGAGTATGCACATCAACCGACAGACATCTACAAACCATCGAGTACCCTCGTCACTTCACACCTTTGGTTAAAACAAAAATCTTATACATACATACATAGAAAGCATGCGCGCCAACATAATAAACTGCGAGTATGCACATCAACCGACAGACATCTACAAACCATCGAGTACCCTCGTCACTTCACACCTTTGGTTAAAACAAAAATCTTAAACATACATACAAACAAAGCATGCGCCCCAACATACCCTCGAAGTGAACTAACCCTCGTCACTTCACACCTTTGACATTATTTTAAAATTTTCCCATAAATTACAAAATTTTTGACGTTAATTACCCAAATTTGACAATTTTTATTGCCATAGAACCGGCAGTTCCCTACTACTTACGATAGTTGATCACTAATCTGAATTTTTTCTTTCCGCTTGCATCCAGTTTTTTCGGTACAATCCATACTGGAGCTGAATATGGTGAATGGCAGGGTCTGATTATCCCACCATTCAACATTTCTTTAATTTTTCTATCCACTTCTTCTTTGTGAATGTATGGGTGGGTATCTATAAGTTTTTGTTTTAATTGGAATGTTGTTCACAGCCCTTATTTCATGCTTTATTGCATTAGTAAAAGTTAAATCGCTATTCTCTGTATAAAATATTTTTTTAAATTTTTTTATTAATAGTAATATTTTCTCTTTTTCCTCGCTATTGAGGTGCTCAACTCTTATTTATTCCAAAATTGGAAGTTGTTGAGTTTTCTCTGATATATTATATATGCAAAAAATTAACTGTTTTAGCGTTTTCAATCTTAAAAGGGGAAAATTTTATTATTTTTGGGGTCTCTCCGCTAAAATTTATTGTAGCGTTAATCTTAAAGTTATCTGCTTCATATACGCCTTCTAATATCTCTAGGTCATTATCGGTTGAAAAATCTTGCTTCTTGTATACTAATCCTTTTTTGCATTCTACGGGTAGTTCGACTTGATATATTCCTGGCTTTTCAAAATGATATTCTACTTGTTGATCTTCATATCTTAATGGTATTTTCTTCTCGCCCACAGTGATTACGTCGTCGTTTAAATTTATTATTGCTCCTACTGCCTTTAAAATATTATTTCCCATCAATCCATCGTAAAAGTCATGGAAGTTACAAACAAAAAATTCTGTTGAATCGTTCTTACTACCTAGTTCTTCAAAAAGAGGGATACGAACCTTTTTATTTATTCTGATTATATGTTGTATTCCATTTTGGGCGGCATATGCCTGGGTTAATAATTGAATGTAAAGCTCCTGTGTCAATTAAAAACCTTAAATAGCCTAATATAGATTTCGTTGTTATATGTGGTAATCTTCCCGTGAGGCTGGAAATTGAAAATTTTCATTTGTTAGTTGTTTTTTGAATTTTTGGAAAATATTTACGTCCATAGATTCTGGTTGGTTTTTTTTGCTGGTGACTTATATTTGGTGTATTATAAGAGGTATTAAAATTTCTTTGTTGGTTTGAATTATTGTTAGGCCTGTATTGAAAATTTTGTCAATGATAATTTTCTTGTGAATTGTAATTAGGTCTGTGTTGGATATTTTGTCTGTTATGATTGTAAGAATTAAAATTATGTTTATATGGAGGATTTGAATTTGGTCTTTGTGAACTAGAATTGTTTCTGTTATCATTTTTGTAATTTTGTTTATTAAAATTCTCTTTCATTTTCTTGTTTCATTTTTGGTATGTTTGACCTTGTTGCCATTGTATGCATATCCTGTTGGAAAAGAATTTCCATTGTTTCCTCCAGCATATTTGAGTTTCGAAAAGTCGTCATTGGTTCAGGAATTTTTCCCTTAAAAATATTAAGTGCTGATTTCATGTTGTTTTTGGCTATTTCGGCTGTGCCAGGATTTTCTCCCATTATCAAATTGGTTTTATTATTTAATCTCCGTAATCTATCTTTTATTTCGTTATAGAATTCTGTCGTGTTTGTTTTGAATATTACTGCTCTCATATTATCATAAAGATCCTGTAAGTTCAATCTGTCTCCAAAATTATTTTAAGGACATTCTTAATGTCCGCCCATGACTGTACATGAAAATTTATTTATTTTACTTGCCTAGCTCTACCTTGTAACCTACTTTTATTATATCAGAGAAGAAAAGTTGGGACATTGGGTCATATTGCGTTAGTATAAGGTGTATTATATCTATAAGGGCAATAAAGTTGTAAAGGTCATGTCGTGTTCCGCTAAATTAAGGTAATTTTTGAGATATTTAATAGGGTCCAGGGTCTAGGGTAACAGAAGGTGCTTGGGCCATGATTGAATAATGAAAGTATAAGTAAAAATAAAATGAATTTATATATATCGAACACTAAAAAAAATTTCCCCTCACAATTTCTCTTAATAATTTTAATGGTTCTCTTTCCTTTTTTTTTGTCACAAAGATTAGTTTTTGTGTATATAAAAGTTTTATTTATAATTTATATGAGTTTTTTGTTCTTCTCATTTTCTTTCCTGTTTTTTGAAAATTTTTTCTCGTAGTAATAACTTCGTAAAACTAAAATATACGTATATACTTATAATATGTGCAAATAGCTCACTTTATGTAAACGTTGTCTTCTTCGCTTTACTTGTTGAAAATTGTTGATTTGGCTTATTCCTCAATTGAAAAATGTTTATGTGATGTCTTCTTTAAATTAATTGATGATTTGACTTCTTCTTCAGTTGAAAAATATTGATTTGATGTCTTCTTTAAATTAATTGTTGATTTGTTCAGTATCTTAATTCTTTAAGAATGTTTTTTGTTCAAAAATGTTTAATTATTTTGTTCAAAAATGTTTAATTCACTACCTTAATTCTTTAAGGATTTTTTTTTGTTCAAAAATGTTTATTTCATTGTTTTTTATTATTATTTCTTTGTTCAAAAATGTTAATTTTATACGCGTTAATTATAAAATAAAAAAAATATCCTTGATTCTTCAGGGATATTATTTCGCGTATCCCATTCTAGTCGCCAATTAAATCATTGGTTTTTTTGTTAAAAAAAAAACAATTTTTACTTTATTTATTCAAAGAATATGACTGAATTAATTTACAAAAGTTCTTAAAATTAAATACAAAATCAATAATAAGAAATTGACAGAACTGCATTTTGAATTACACAAAATTTATTAAAGCAAAAAAATAAAAATACAAGTAAGAATCTATAGAATTTTCATTACTAAAATTAATAAGTTCAACGCCTCTTAAGAATTGCGATCGTAAAAAGACATAGAAAGCAAAAGGGAAATTCACATAAGAATTTTGGTTGGAAATATTGTCAACGGAAAGTATTTAAATAAGAAATACAATTTCAACTATTTTATAAACAAATAAAATTCGATAGAATTCTCAATACTAAAATTAATGAGTTCAATGTCTCTTATGAACTTCAAGTATAGAAAATATATTATTAAAAGACGTTGCCCAAGATTAAGTGGGAAACAACAAAAGAACTTAGTTTATTTTAATTCATATATGTTTATGTATTAAATCTAATAAAAGTGTTAAAGACTAAAGTGTACATGTATGTACATATGTATACACACATGTATGTTTATATAAATGTTTTGTGTGATGGTGTAGTGCATATCGTAACTGTTAATATAAATTGTTGCCTTTTTAAGAACGTCTTAGACCATATTCGGATGCCAGTTGTTGACGGCTTGGTACCGCAAATCACAGAATTCTTAAACAAGTTGACGACCTCGAACATTTTGCACGTATTTTTTATGTATTTTATACCTGTATGTAGACTTTTTTCTTATGGATTTTGAATATATTTAATTTTATTGTTGTTATTATAATTATATTTTTATTTTTTGTATAAACATATTTATTGCCATTCTAAATATTGGCATAATTAATTTTTTGAAGTGCTTCCCAAATTTTCTGAAACCCCAAAAATTATGGGTTTACTTAGAATTAATTCCTTAACTGTATATAAATCAATTAAAATAAGGGCCTTTAAAAATAAAGTTGTTCAATAAAATTTTGCTGACCAAAGCCACATCTGTAATACATTTTTATTGTTTTATATGAAAGTTTTTTTGTACGGATTAAAAATGAATGCAAGAATGAAGATAATAAGGTAAGCATATTATATAGGAAATTGTTAGGAAATAAAGAGTATTTGTTGTTTTGTGCATTTTAGAGGTTAACAAATTGATTTTACTTTTGAAATAAATTGTAAATGGAAGCAATGATCAGTTCTATGAATGTATTAGTAATAGTATGTTTCCACCGACATCATTTAGACAAATCATGATGATTTGTGCAAATCATGTTAATTTATATATGTATCACCATACATTTTATATATGGATAAATCACCTCAAATTAGTTGACTTATTTTAAATAATGACGAAATTGCTATTTTTCGAACTCAATTTATGTATGCAACCCTGCGTTGCTTTTAAAATTAAAAAATCCATCCCTGGGTCATCCATCTATAGTTATTGAAAGTTTCGAAAAAATTACATTAATGAATATTGAATCAATTTTAAATGTCAACTACATGTGAATAAAATTCACATTACAGCTGCTGCGCTCACCTTATAAAGAATTTGCTTAAATTGAATACTAAAATTCAAACAACAAATCACTTACAAGTTCGGCAGAAACACTTCGAAGTGATTTACTTAAACCTACTTGATTTAAAGTCTGTGGAAACATACTATTAGTTGATATTTAGTTACAGCTTTACCTATAACTATGAATAACTTAAATAGGTACTTAAAAAATACTTTGTATAATTACCATCTTATAATAAGTACATAAATGTTAAAATAATTTCTTCCAGAAAAACAAAACAACAAACAAATGAAAACAAACAAAGTTAACACTGACTGATAATTTCTGAATATGCGCCGATGTGTTTAATGAGAAAATATCACGTAGCTACCTACATACTTTTTAAACTTTCTTTTTTGCCAGAACTGCTTTGAATTGAAACATAATATTTTATTTTGAATAAAAAAACCCCTGAAATCAATTTGCAAAAAAAATGTTTAAAATATATTTAAAACTTCAAATAAAATAAAAATATATTAAAACAAAATGCTTAAAAAGCATTTCTATTTTTAAATGAGAAACAAAAGAAATTCTGCTTGTCTCTGTTGCATTTGGCTGGCTGCATTAAACGAGAAATCAATGCAGTCAATGGACGCTGCGTGAATAACAAAATTAATGCGAAAAACCTTAAGTTGTTTTCAATGAAATTGTTTTTGTCCCAAGATTTTTCAAGTTTTCTTTTATAGTTAGATTTTTCACATTGCAGTTAATATCAGACCACGAATCACAACGACGAAACTAAAAAAACACTGTATGTTTTTTATTAGTAATGTAAGGAACACAACTGGGACGAAATACGAATTTTATTAACGTCGGCGACTTCGTCGATAAGCATTCGCTGCGTAAATTCGTCGTATGAACTGCGTTGCCAAATGTGCAGTTTTAACTGATTTCATAAGTTTTTTGTAAGCCTAGAGCAGTTTTGCAGTTTTTTGCTTAAAACATACGTTTTTTTATCTCCTTATCTCAATTTTGTTAGTTCATTTTCGATATCGAAGCTAAAGTTTTACCCATTTCGATTAATATAATAGTGTAGGTTGTTTTTCAAACAGCAAGGAGGAATTCACACGAAAGTTATGTTTTTCTTTATGGAGTTTGGTCTTATTGCTTACAAGATGAGTTCATACGGAAGTACACTTCCTGTATTAATATTAATTAATTAAAATAAAGGGTAGACCCCAAAGAGTTAGAAGCCATACAAATTTTCTTAAAATTCTCTTAGTCCCTGTCCAGACTTGAAATTTTTGTTGCAGCATTTCTTTAATTTAATGGTGAGAGGGGTGAGAAGATTGGAAGGGATACAAAGTTTTATGTGCTCGGCAATTCTCTTTTGATTTGAAATTCGTACTTGTTTATATCAAGTTTTTAGTTGTCTTTGATGTTTTTTATTTATTTTATTTATTCAGTTGTGTGAAAAATAAAAAATATAACAGAAAATAAATAGAGTTGTTAATTTTTCAGGAAATTTTGTGGTGTAATAGAAATGTTTTTCTAATTTTCAAAGCAGAAGAGAAGAAAGAAATCGCAGCAACTAAAATTGCAAATCTGGATGACACCTTAGCGAAATTTTAGTAATTAAATAAACAAATTATTTTTTCTAAGCAATTATATTAAGTTAATAAATCATTGTGGACTTTAATTAAAACAAAATTTTAAAAAGCAGGAGAGAAAATTTTAGTTACCTGATTTATTGAATTTTCGATCCACTTACATCTTTAGGTTGATTCGAAAAAAAAAATTTCCCTATCTTATTTAATGCGAAATATCCCATTGTGCAACTCAAACACCATTTCAATTAATTAAAAAATTTATAAATTTGTAGAGCCATATTTTCTTAACTGATGCCGATGAGACTTTCGAGATGGTAAAACGTAGCAGCTTGACAAACATTATCAACTCATGATAATAATATATCAGGCATAGACGTAGGGATAATCCCCTCTCCAAATATAAAAAATACTAAAGAATTTCTTATGATCAGTTTTTTTCTTTAAATTTTCAGTTTTCCAAGAAAATGTTATGCCAACGCTGCGAGTGAAGCACAATAACGACAAATTTACTCACCGAATTCCTCTATCATATTTGATAAAGCTGGTTGTTGTGTATTAAAAACCTGCAAAAGACGTCTTATAAGAATTTTTAAGACATGAGGGCAATTTCAAATGCTTTACTACAGTGAAATCTTCTGAAACATACGCAATACATTTGTTTAACTTATTGCAGGTATAGGAGTAAAGGCCCAACTATAATATGAATAAGCTGGCTTCAGCTAATGCCAGAATGATAAGTCCGTCAAATACTTAAGTAATTCAGATGTGACTTTTAGGTGGCCACAATGTACTTACATGCGCTTAGAGCTGTCTTTACATGGTAATACAATGTATTACGACATGTCAAAAAATGCTGTAATCTACAGTAATACAAAATCTTATCATGTAAACGCAAAATGTATCGAGTAGGAGAGAATACGGATAGAAAATTTTATATGCGGTCGGTAAATGTTTTGTTTTCTAAACCATTTTAGAAACTTAAGTATTTTCATCACACCAGAGGTGTATTTCAAAATAAACATTAGCAGCACTAATGGGGTCTATTTAAGGTGTTAACACTTTTGCAGAAGCAACCAAAATCAACTCAGGAAATGTTCATGTTGTTTTTGTAAATATTGTACAAGTGCAACCATCAAGTAACAAACCTATATGAAAAAGAATTATATTTTGTAGTAAAATTACATTGAAATAATAAAATATTTTGTCCAATATTCATTTTTATTAGTACACATTTTTTTAAGCAATTTTCCATTTTTTTTATTAACTTAACAGTTCAATATATCTGCTTGCATTTTACTTATAGTATCAGTGTAAACATGAAAAATATATAAAACAGACTCTTGTCCTCTTTTTTTTTAAATACGGAGAGAATTTTATAATATTTTCATTCTACAAAGTCGTAATACTTCGTATTACCGTGTAAAGACAGCTTAAGTATACTTTAGCCACAGCTGCACATATAGGTATTGTTCAAAATTTTTTAGTAATTTTGTTTCTTCTTGTAACTACTAAATGAATGCAATTCAATCAAATTAACTTGTTAGAATCTATTAAATCTATTAATCTTATTAATAATAATCTTATTAATCTATTAAAAATTGACGTATAAATATATCCACCACCTTATTACTTCTTTTATTTGTTTTGCCTACTAAAAAGTACAACAATGAACATACATAAATAAACTCATGTGTATGTGTGTATATGTGTATTGTAAAACAAAGAATGAAAATAAATGTTTTGCTTTCTTTTCTGAGTTTAAAATAAGAAACAATAAAAAAATATATAAAATCAATGAATATTTTCTGATGCTGATTGCTTGAGTTTTAAAAAAATGCAAAAATAGTGTTTTCCGTACGGAATGTGCGTTCAGTTTGGCACATAGCTTAAGCAAATGACATTTGATGAAACTTAACGAAAAGTTCCATAAGTACATTATAGTTTACCACATACGTTTTATATGTAACCGCACAGTTGCTTAAGTTGGCTTATTCATATTATAGTTGGGCCTTGAAGAAGAAAATAGTTCGTGACTGAAGAATTTGTGGTGCTTGTGCTGTTTGCTCTCATTGACAAGTACACTAATGTCATGCATGTACACACATACATACATACATAATTTTTGTATGCTCTCTTATTTTTCTGCGCACATAAAAACGCACACATGCATTTACATGAGTTGTGTGCGCTTGCTTTAAAAAATCTCCCTTAAACACAAACATAATAGCTTAACATCTAAATCTTACACACACACCCAAACGTACAATATGCAAAATAATAAGCATACATGTATAAACAGTACTTATTTTCATTGTTTGTTTAAACAAGACGTCTTGCCGACATCGCTTGTTAACAGTCATATACACGTACACCAAAACAACCATCGTGCTTCGTATACAAATACAGACAGACTGAGAGAGAAAATTATTTTTTCGTCGTTCATCGGCATACAAAATAGAAATAAATCTATCTAAGAGTTCGTCACGACCAACGAATTTCGTTCGACGCCGCTGTTGTGTCCATTTTCATGTGCACAAATGTGTTTTATTTTTTATGACGAAAGTTCGCACTGAAAAATTCGTCGTTCGTACCAGTTGTGTTCCTAGCAAATAAAATCCATTGAGGTTTTTCCTTTCACTTTCTTTCGTCGCATCAAAATTTGTTTGCGTAAAATAAGAAAGAAAATAAAAGAAATCATAAAAGAAAAAACGCTAAATTGAGTTCACTTAAAACGAGAATGTGCGCTTATTCGGGTTAGTGCATATTGATGGGTGTTGGTATGCTTGTGTGTTATTCTGTTCGTGTCAATGTAAATGTATGCAATTCTTATGTAAATGTAAATAAAATGTTTGAGCCAATTTTACGCCAATGTTTGACGCCTAAATGTCTGTGTTGGCTAAATTTAGTTAAAAAAAGTAGAAGATACAGACAGAAAACCAAACTGAAAGACACATAGAAGTTTACTCATTCTCACAAATGAAACCAGAGTTCGAGAGCAATTTCATTTTTGATATCGTCTAATTAGCATAATGTGTTTTTATGCTTGTTTGTTGTTTGCTTGTTTTTCATTTGTTCAAATCAGAGAAAAGATAAATTACATTTCATGTTAAAAATCTAATTGACAATTAGACAACTAAAAAATTAGATGAATTTAGGGACTTGTATATGGTCATGCCCTCAGTTGCTAGTTTCATGTCGAGCAAAATATTGCAGCAAAGAAAGAATTGTATCGATTTAAATTTGGGCACATAATATGCACTTAAATGAGAACAAAATCAATAGACTCAGTAACAATACTTACATATATATGTATTAGTGTCCTGCACAAGACCATTTATAAGACTTTTAAAGACATGAGAGATATTTCAAATGTTTTACTACAGCGAAATATTCTAAAACAAACGCTAAAAACACTGTTGGTAAGACAAACTACTAAAACAAATGTCCTTCGAACAATTTTTAGCGCTTCTTTTAGAAGATTTCGCTGTAGTAAAGCATTTGAAAAATCTCTCATGTCTTAAAAGATCTTATAAATGGTCTCGTGCAGGACTTTAATATGTTTGTAGGTATTACATACATATTATAAATAATAAATAAATTATAAATAAAATATAAATAAATTATATTTATAATTTATAATAACACAATCACCCTAATCGTGGTTGGCGTTTACGTAGCGAAAGTTAAACGTTTTTATGAAAAAGTATCGTAGTTGACAAAAACGGCAGTAAATGCGACACTTTCATGAAATGTATTGGTTCTGTATGTTTGCCGTTTTTACATGTAAAAAGTGGTCCAAACAGTCTTTAAGTTTTTGTTACCGCCATTATAGAAAAACCAAACAAAATCAAAATAGATGGAAATAAAAGTATTCAGGGGTGTCACAGAAACCATGTCGATTTTGCTGGTTGTAATTTTTGCAAACCAATGTTGGTTTCATTTGGTGTCATGAAACCAAGTTGGTTTTGTTAATTTCGAATGTAACTGAAACCAATGATCGAATCAGCTGTTGCTCACATTTGCTTATTTGTTTACAAATTTTACTTGTTTTGCAGAAAATAGAAAAAAAAAATTACCGTTTTCATTAAAATATCAACAAAATTAATTATGTTTCATTAGATAATAAAAAATAAGTGGTCATAAATAAATTAAAGTAACATCAGCAGTTGTAGCATTTTTGTTAACAGAAGAAGAGTGCTTAAAAAGTGATGGTAAAAAGTCTGAGGGATTGCATCACTGCTGGCTACCGACAGATATGTATTCACGTATGTACATATATATTAATTTATTTTCGTTTTCATGACACCAAAGCATTTTTTCTTGTCGTTTTCAAAACCAATTCTGATAACATTGGTTTCTGTGACACCCCTGATTAATTAATTTAAAAAAATTTATTTGCATGTGGGCATTTCCTCAGAACTGTCAACCAGGATGGAAAAATAAAATGTTGATAATCATAGTGTTTCATTGTTTATAATTATAATGTTCATGCTCTTTTCTTTATATCGGGAAAAATGTTGTCAAGTAAGCAGATTATCTAGCAATTATATGACACCCTTACGATTACAAATTGATATTATGCATACCATATTACGGTGATTGTGCCAAACAAGAACTTGGTCAAAATTTTCATCTTACTAATTTTGATGGTCAAAATTTCGGAAAGGATCTTGGCCTTTTTCACATTTATGTTTTTGTGAGGATCTGGTTAATAAAGCTTAATGAAGCTTTTTACACTTAAAATTTTTAGTCTGTTAGAGTTGTGTTTATAATGTCTGCGCCAGTTGAAAAGGGCAGAGTTACAAAAAATAAAGGTTAGAGCGTGATATGTGCACAATTGTGTCATTACAAGGAGCGAGTAATGTACTTAATTTCTTAAGACTAGAAATATGTAAAATATCGTGTAAATTTTAGTGGCCTTTTTTAACTCTACGTAGACAAAGTACTTTTGAAAATTAAAATTAAATCCTAGCATAAGTGAAATGTGCACATAAAGCTTCAACAGAATAGCTGATGTTTTAAGTTTTCCTAGTTGATACCTTACCTTAAGCCAATTTTTTTTTTGCAAAATTTCAGTTTTGTTCCGTATAATATTACGCTAACTTTTTATAAACATTGCCCCACATTCCTAATTATCAATCGTTGTTTTCGGAATTTTTCTGTTCGTAACTCACCCCTTAACTTAAATTCTTAATTTTGAGTTTAAAGTGCGTGTCCATGCCCCTCGATTGAAACTTCCAGGACTTTCGATTTTTCATGGTGCTCTCTGATTTAGATGAATTTGTGTTGCGAATTTAAGGTCTCTACCTTTAAATGTCCGTCACTTTTTTAAACTCAAGATTTTGTTGTTAGCATCGCTCAATTATCATCATCCACTTTTTAAGATGTGCATATACATATATATACATTTCATTGTTGCTGTAAAAAATCGTCGGTAGACTCCATCCACACATTTTGAATAGTCACAAGCCTCTTATCGTGTTCACAGACTTTCAAGAACTATTTGAGAATTCACATATAATAATATTTTTTAAAACCACAAAAGAAACATAAGCGTAGTAGGCTTAGAAACTTAAACAAAACCCAGCAAATAATTTTTATTCGATATAAATCTAATTTATTTTGATACACCTTTATAAAATTAGAAACACATCGGATAACAATAAAAGTAATTATAAGGCAAAATGAGAAATAAAATCTAAATTTAACACTATAGAAATTTATTATTCGACATATTTTCATAATTATATTTTAATTTGAAATTTATTTTCTGGTGGTTCAGCTTTGTCCATATGCATTTCATTGTAGGTGTAGCAAATCGTCAGTAGACTTCAACCACACATTTTGAATAGTCACAAACCTCTTATCTTATTCACAGACTTTCAGGAACTACTTGAGAATTCACAAATAATAAATATAATATAATATTTTTGATAATTTTTGATAATCACGAAAGAAAAATAAGAGTAGTATGCAAATAATTTTTATTCGATATGAATCTATTTTGTTTTTCTACACCTTTACACAATTAAAAATCCATTGGATAACAATAAAAGTAATTATACGGCAAAATTAGTTTCGTTGGAAACGTATAGTAATAAATAAATAAATACATATGTAGAAGATTTAAATGTGCTGCTCCGAACTACATGAAATACGAGGCTTAAACTGTATGGGCATCTTAAGGCCCACTGTTTTCAACAAAAATTTATAGCCTTGTGTTATTGCAAAATGTATGCCAAATTTTAATAAAATCGTTTGAGTTAAATGCCTTAGATTTGTTTTTTAAGTGCGGAGCCTTTTGGGTTTTTAGTTTTTTTTTAGTAATTTGCTAATCTGTAACTACCGTTTATTAAATTTCAGCTTACTAGCGCAAATTTTAATTTTTTAGTCTTGTGAGTTAACCCAAGGTTTTCTTTGGCTAGTGATTATCTTTCGTGTTTAGTTTCGTGGGTAACGGATAATAGGAAATACATAACAAGTACATTTAAATGTGCTGAACCGAAGTAAATGAAATAGTATGCTTAATTGTAATTTTTTCAACAAAAATTTATAACCTTGTATTATAGCAAACATGTGTGCCAAACTTAAACAAAATCGGTTGAGTTAAACGCCTAAGATATGTTTTTTAATTCTGAGACTTATGGGCGTAGCCCTGCCCCTTGGATAGAATTTCTGGGTTTTCAAATTTGTCTAGTAAATTGCTCACCTAGGTCTAGTTATAGCGAAAGTGCTTCATCAATTTGATGAGTAATCAGTGATTCAGTGAGTATGTCTTAAAATATGAACTTTTTGCACCTCCATATCTCATCAACCATTTTTCGAAAACTTTCAAACTTCGCATATGAGGTGAAATTAATTAATTCCAGTCACAAATTAAATTTTTGAATTTGCCAACGGCGGGGCACAAATTTATCAGGGGCTAAAAACACGACGTATGGCTTCTTGTAAATATACACACTACGTGCATTGGCCGGAACTTGGCCTGGTGCACTATCGTAGGCGTAGATGCTTAATTTACCATGGGGCAGATGTTATTAACCTTAAAATTTTGTTTTTCTTTCGTTGGATTTTCTCTACATTGGAAGCTGAAGCAGTGCCTCATAACTGGATTCCGTAGCACCATATTAGCTTCAAAAGCGACTTGTATACTAAAAGTTTGCAATCTAGGCTGAACGTTGAATTTCTAACAATCAACCAATGTATTTAAGTTAACTTAAGTTTCACCTGAATTAGCTTAAAGTCAATATGATGTGTCCATGTAAGCCTTTGATTAAGGTTTATACTAAGGTATTTATTTCACTTCGGAATGTTGAGGAATATTTTGATCATTGATTTGAATGGGGGAACCAGTATCTCTTTTTCGAGTAAACGTTATAAGAACACACTTTTGATCATATAATTTAATTCTCCGTGAGTTCAACCACCTTTTCAAGAAATTACTCAACTACAGTGGAACAAAGTTAAAATTTCAGAAAAATTTAAATGATTTTTTGCTTCTTTCGACTTAGTTTTTTTTTAACCAAATAATTAATGTTTTTTAAGTTTTGTTACTTGTCATGATATATTATTTTAATAGAAACAATTTGTGCTCAATAGAATAGAGATCGGAGCGAAAATGATAAAGTTTCAAAAGATTAATTAAATTATCCCACTTTTATAAAAAAAATCACAAGTAAATATAGAAATATGTATGTACTCGTGTATACCCACAAGAAACGACTGATAGCAACTACCAGAAACCAACATTTTTCACTAACACATTTGCAACAATTTTCCATTGAATTCAATAGTAACAGTCAATTGACTAGTCATTTTATTTATTAATTATAGTTGCTTCACTCTAGCATACATGTATGTATGTTAGAGTGGGACATCATATCAGTTTTATTAAAAAAAAATAGAAGTAAAAATTTAAATATATACATAAGTGTTAATAAGAGAAATTAAAAATTTTAAAAACCCCCAATATATGTATCTAAAAAATGTTATATCTTCTAAAAGGCTAGACCGTTTTTCTTAAAACATAGCTAAAAGACCGCTATCGATCAAGTCTCATTTCAAACAGATACAACACTACATCTGTTGTAATTTAAAATTAACAGACAATATATGATAATCTTTATTTAAATTAAAAAGAACTAAGACTGAATATAAAAGTATGATTTTTCTAAAACCGTAATTTCAATGACATAGATATTAAATAATATGTTAACAAACAAGTAGATTACAAATAATTTTAAAAGAAGTGGATTTATGGATTTATTTGCTACATTCCCTCACACGTATTTCGTCTCTATCAATTAGTTTTTTTTTTAATTCTTTCAAATCGTCTTGGGGTGAATTGTTGTTGACGTTTTTGATAACGATTTTGTATAAACATTTGTTTACGAATATGTGATGATGAACTGGCAGGATTTAATTCATTTTCCGAATAACAATTGGGATCAGTTGATAAAGCTGTCTCCTGTGCGTCTTTTGTGGGTTGCCGATTTGTAGAAATAATCGAATTATCACCTGACTCTCCGCTTAGAACCTGTAAATTATTTCTAGAATTATCATGTCCTTGCCGATTAAACTGAAGATCCGGTAGAGTTATGTCCATATCAAAATTTCTTAATTTTGAAACAGTCGAACGTTGTGATTGTAGATTTTCATTTATCGCTTCGAGTCTGCTTTTAATTTGATTTTGATGTCTTCTTATGATGTTTCTACTAAGTACATAAAATTTCCAATTCTATCTTTTATTTCTCCTTGTATCCAATGCTCATTCCCCACATAATTTCTAACATATACTTTTTGACCAGTATTGAATGTTGTTATTGCTTTGTGTTTTACTGGAAACATTGCTGTTAAAATTGTTTTTGGCTGACGGCCGGTGACTTACCAGTAGTTGGATTAGGAGTTGCTCTGTATGTTGTAAGATATTTGTATAAAGCCTGCTCCTGTTTGGGTTCTTCTTGATAAATTTTAGTAAAAGACGTTTTAAATGTTCGCACAAAACGTTCAGCTAATCCATTTGATGCTCGATGAAATGGTGCTGTTGTTAAATGTTCTATTGAGTTCAATTGACAAAAACGTTTAAATTGTGACGATGTGAATTGTGTACCATTGTCGCTTGTTATAGTTTGTGGAAGACCTTCTATACCAAAAATATTTTGAAGAGTAGTTATAGTTGATTGTGATGTAGCTGCAGCCACTGGTCTTACAAATGGAAACTTTGAAAATTAATCTACAACGATAAGCCACATTTTGTTAAAGAAAGGTCCAGCAAAGTCTATATGTATTCTTTCCCAAGGTTGTGTAGCTTCTGGCCATGATGAAAACTTTTGCTTGGGATTTGCACCATTTTCTTGACATATTGTACATGTTTTTGACATTTTTTCAATTTCCTCATTTATTTTAGGAAACCACACATATCTTCTAGCAAGTTTCTTCATTCTGCTTGTGCCCCAGTGACCATCATGTAACATACTTAAAATTTTTGAACGTAGATTGCTGGGAACTATTACACGAGAGTTGTCGTTATGAAGAAGAACGCCCTGTTCAAAGAAATTGAATGCTTTCTTATAAAAAATGGATTAATTAAATTATCAGAACTGTTAAATTCTGGCCAACCGTTCATTACGTAATTCGAAATAATTTTTAAAATTTTATCTTCTTTAGTAAACTTAGATATAATATTTGCATCAATGGGAAATTCTTCTAATACAGTATCATAAACTTCTTCAATCAAAAACATATCATTTTCATTTTCATCGAACTCTTTATCGTGACCAATTGGTAATCTTGAAAGAGCATCTGCATTCGCGTGATGAGTTGTTGCTTTAAACTTTATAGAGTAATCATAAGCTTGCAAGATAATAGCCCAACGTTGAAGTCGATGCAAAGTCATAACAGGAAGTTTTTTGAATGGATGAAAAAGTGTCGTTAAAGCTTGATGATCAGTGACTAGTTCAAAATGTCTACCATAAAGATATTGGTGAAACTTTGTTACTCCAAAAATTATTGATAAAGCTTCCTTTTCTATTTGAGAGTAATTACTTTGACTGGAATTAAGAGTTTTAGAAGCAAAACAAATTGGCTTCTCAGAACCGTCAGAAAATCTGTGTGATAAAACTGCTCCAATTCCATACTTTGAAGCATCAGTGGCAAGAATTATAGGATATTTGTCATCATAATGAACTAGTTGAACTGCGTTTAAAATATCCTCCTTCAAAGTTGTGAATGCTAAATCTTGTCGTTCTCCCCAAAAAAATTTCACATTTGTTCTCCGAAGTTCATTTAGTGGTGATGCAGTTTTAGAAAAATTTGGAATAAATTTGTTGTAGTAGTTGATTTTTCCTATAAATGCTTCTAATTCTTTTATATTCCATGGTCTGGGCATTTTTCGAATGGCTTCCAATCTCTTTTCAGAAGGTTTGATACCTTTGCAATCTATGATGTGACCAACGTATTCAACTGACTCTTTCGCGAAGGAACATTTTTCAACCTTACATTTAAGTCCATGGAAGTCTAATTGCTTAAGTACATTAATTAAATTTTCAGTATGTTCATCATTTGTTTTCCCTGCGACAATTATGTCATCAAGGTAAACACAGCACATCCCGGAATACCCGCAACAATTTCTTCTATAAATCTTTGAAATATTGCAGGGGCGCTGGAAATTCCAAAAGGCATTCGTTTATACCGATAAAGTTCGAAGGGTGTGTTTATTACCACAATTTCTTTAGAGTTGTCAGTTAACTCAATCTGTAAATATGCTTCACTTAGATCAATTTTTGAAAAAAATTGACCCCCTTGTAGTTTATGGAAGAGAACCTCAATTCGTGGTATTGGATACCTTTCGACATCAATTTGAGAGTTAAGAGTTGTTTTAAAATCTGCACATATTCTTATAGAGCCATTAGGTTTTTCACTACAACTATTGGAGATGCCCATTTACTGGACTTAACTGATTCTATGACATCGTTAGACTCGAGGCGGTTAATTTCGTCACGAACTTTTTCGTACAAAGCAAATGGTAAATTATAAGGTTTCATAAATTTCGGAACAAAATTCGGTTTCAATTTTATATTAGCTTTGAAAGTTCTGCAGTGACCAAGACCTGCATCAAAAATTTTAGTAAATTCCCTTCGAACCTGATTGAGTATTAACTCTAATTTCTCTTGAGATCCGTTTTCTATTTGCAAACATCTGTCATTTGATATATTATAATATGGAGACCTTATTTCAAATTCTAATTGTTTGAACCAATCGTATCCAAATATATTTGTAACGTGTTCCATATCGACAACATTTAGATCTAATTTTTTTATTTTATTTCCTATTTCAACTTTGACGCTAATTATTCCTTTCAAAGGCAATAAAGCACCACCATAAGACTTCAGTATTTTGTTCGTAGGAGTACATAATGGACTATTTAGTTTTCTATAAACGTTCAAACCAATCAGGGAGCATGAGGCCCCAGTATCCAATTGAAATACAAAGTTTTTATTATTTACCTTGATTTCAACCATGATTTTTTCATCGTTTTGGGTAACACTATTTACATTTGACCCTACGATTGCTTCTACTTGACTAATACATGCTTCTTCGAAAAATGTATTTTGAACTTGACGTATATTTTGAAGTTTATTAGATTGATCGAAAAAATTCTCTTTTTTTGCGGAATTTTTATTTGTGATTGGCATACTTTTGCAATATGACCCAATTTTTGGCACTTGTTGCATTTTGTTTTATTCTTGTAATGGTAGCAATCAATTCTTTGATGAAACTTACCGCACCCTGGACATGATTGTAATTTGTTCTCAATGATTTTATCTGGTCGATTTGTTGTGCGATGAATAGCATGAACGTCACATGGTAATTCCATTGAGTTTTCTATTTCATTGGTGGCATTGACAGTTGCTTCAAAAATATTACAAATTTGTATTACTTCCTCTAATGTTGGATTTGACTTCTGTAGGCAGGCAGAACGAATTTTTTCATGTGGTGTGTATAAAACGACCATATCTCTAATTTTGTTGTCGACATATGATTCTCTGCAATTTTCGTTGTTGCATAAAAAATGACAATCTCTTGATGCTCCTCGTAATTCTGCTATCCAGTCAGCATAACTTTGATTTGGTTTCATTTTCAATTGATTATAAAATCTATATCGGGCCGCTAAGATATGTTGTTTCTTAACAAAATGTTCATCTAAAGCATCCACTAAATCCTTAAATGATTTTTCTTCAGCTTTACCTTCAAACAATTTTTGTAATAATTCCAAAGTATCAGTACCAATCCAACTTAAAAAACATGAGCGTTTTGTTTCGGCACACGAAATAGAGTTTGCTTTGAAAAAATGTTCCATTCGAAATCGGTAATTTGACCATTTGTCAGTTTCTGTATTGAATTTCCCAAAAGATGGAACAGATTGTGTGTTTCTGTTTTTTGAAACAACATCTTCCAAGATTACTTTATTCTGTGTTAGAATTTGTGTAATAAACTCCTGATTTGATTGCTGGAATTGTTGAATGATTTGGGATAAGGCGTTAATATCCATATTCTTATTTTACTATGTAATATATCCTCGTCGCCAAATGTTGTAATTTAAAATTAACAGACAATATATGATAATCTTTATTTAAATTAAAAAGAACTAAGACTGAATATAAAAGTATGAGTTTTCAAAAACAGTAATTTCAATGACATAGATATTAAATAATATTTTAACAAACAAGTAGATTACAAATAATTTTAAAAGAAGTGGATTTATGGATTTATTTGCTACAACATCAAAATCCGTCTAGCACACTGAAAGGAAACTCTTCATTCAGACAATGAAATTCTTCATTGTATTAATGCAAATTTTCATTAAAAGTCAGCTAATGAAGCCCTTCATTGGATCAATAAAGAATGTTTCATTGTATTTATGAAGTTAATTTTGGCGGATATGTCATAAATAGAATGAATTCAGTGAAACTTTTTCATAACTATAATGTAGTTGTTTCATTGAATTAATGAAGTTTTTACATACTATAAATGAAGTTTATTCATTAATATAAAGAACATTTTATTAAAGTTATGATAAAATTTTCATAAATATAATGAAATATAAGCAGTAAATAATGAAAATTTTCTATAAAAAACATGAAATCATATCCCTTCCAAACCACCTACTTAATAAAAAATATATAGCTTTTTTATTTTATTTAATATATACAAGTATACATGTCTTAATATATGTACATATGTTTGTATTTATTAAAGTAAAACATTTAAAATTTAAGGAACTCATCATTAGAGTTCAACCCAAATAATGTTTTAAGTAAACAGAAAAACTTACATGTTTATAGTAAAACTCTTAATATGTTGTTGAGAATTACAATACACAAACATAAGTTTAAGAGAACAAAACAAAAATCTTAACAAAAAAGGCATCTTAATGGGATGTTTGGCAAAAACTTCTTGTGTTTGTACAGTTGTGAGGCACGTTAATGGATAAAAAAAGAGAAAGAGAGAGATATCTGGCATACAATGAAGAATATTACATTGTATAAATGAAATGATTTCATTGCATTTATGACGATCATACTGCTTTGAAATTAAAAGGGATTAGAAAAGTAAGAAATAGAAAATATTTTTTAACAAAATAACTTTTTATTTATTTATGTTTGCAAGCTTTATACAGTAAGCAGATAAAATTTGTGTAAATTGCTTATATTTGTCCCAAATTTGTTAAAAAGAAAATTCGTTTAAACAATGTAACGATTTTCATTAATACAATAAACTATGAAAAACACATGGAGAGCAGAGATTGAAAGATTTCATGCATACAATGTAATTGTTCATTGTATTAATGAAAAGTTTCATTAACATAATGCAGAACATTTAATGAAACCGTTTCATTCTCTGAATGAATGATTTTCCTTTCAGTGCAGTTTGGTCTGTAAGTGGACACGGACAGACAAACAGATACACCCTTTTTTTGTCGGGAGTTAAAAAAGATACATAAGTAAAAACAATAGTGAATAATAGAAATTTATAAAATTTAATTTATGTGTATTTTTTCAACATTTTAGATAAGTATTTGTAAATAGCAAGATGAAAAGGTGTGACGAAGGCTACATGCCGCCTAGGTTATTCCGTTTTTGCTAATTGAGTTAATATTTATATTAATATTGTATTATATTATAGTCATTTTTATTTATTTTTATTTGTTAAAGCATTAATTTTGAAATCAATTTGAAAAATTTTTATTTAAATTTTAATATTTTTTTTTAATGTGATTTATACATTAGTAATGATTAGTCAGCTCTGACGATATATACATCAGTACTGATTTGTCAGCTCTGATGATATTTACACCAGTATTGATTAGTCAGTTCTGACGATGTTTACTTCAGCACTGAAAAATAATAATATACTGTGGAGTAAGCAGTCCAGATATATGTTTTATTAGTTCATAAGAGAGAAACAAAATCACACGTGCACGAATGTTTACATCAGTTTTTTCATATTGCCCTTAAGAAAATGATAGAAACTTCTCATGTATAAAACCCAAATTTCCATCAGATGATACATCAAATGACCGTCATTGTTCTTGTAGGGAAGGTAACAATGAAATTAAAAATTGCTTAAAATGTCAACTATTTTAATTATTTTCTACCTCTCGCACATGAAACCAACAATATTCGCCCAACATCGCCTCATCCGCCCCTTGATACCGACGTTCCATTTCTTGTATTTGTTGGTGAAAACAGGCATGTAGTACCAAGGATACAATTTGAAGTATAATAGAGCAGTTTCTTTTAAAAGTTTTACAAAATTTGGCACATTAATGTGCAGCCCACACACAAAAACGAAAGAAATGCCTAAATTATATTTGATATAGGCTAAAGTTTATATACTATTACTACGGAACACTTCGTGCGCAAGTCAGAGTCGCACTTTACTGAATTTATTTTTAGTAAATGGAGATGGAAATAAAATGTTTCTCTAAATTACAGTCCTAACTATAAAATTAATTAAAGAATATTTTCCTTTGTGCTCAAGAAATTCAAAAAAATTGTTTAGGAATAAACGTTTACATAATACCACTATATACATATACCTTTTCCAATGGGATGTTTAAATTGAGGAAATTAACAATTTTGCAAAATCAAAGATTATTAAATAAAAAAGTTACATAGTTTACTTGGTATGGAGGTACAATACTAAAATTATTTTCGAAGTTCGAAGCTTAAGCGAACATTAGATCGAATCTCATGTCATCTGGAATATTAAATATTGTTTTCATTTGATAATTTTGATATAACGGCATTATTTGTTTGTTTAGCTATAAGTGCAACAAACGAGTAACTTATTGATCAAATATCGAGAAATAAAATTACTCTTAATGCACCAAACTCGTATCTCAATAAATGCGCTTCATAATTAAACTTACTACTAATATATATATATATATAGATGTAATCAATTCCTTAATAATTGCATATGAATATGCATATATGATCCAAACACCGAAGTATAAAGAGATGAACCATTTCTTTTTTGCTCTCCTGAAAACTTGTATTTTTTTTAAAGTAAGGCATCGATATTCAACTTATTGCTAATATAAAAAAACAAATTTAATCGAAAAATACCGAGAGGTCACTTATTAAAAATTGCACTAGAGCAAAAACTATGAATTTTTTCACAAAATTAATATATACCTACATATCTCTGTGCTTAAGTATGTATCTCTATACTACATAAACGCACTTTGGTAAAGGGTATATAAGATTTGGCACAGCCGAATATAGCACTCTTGCTTGCTTATAATAGTTTTTTCCTGAGGGAGAGCACCGAAGGTGTTCGAAATATCGAAAGAAAATAAAATAAAAAATCTACAAGATTAACAATACATATTCAATAAAACAAAAAGAGTGTTATTTAACTAAACTGTATAACCTTGAGCCTGAAGAAAATGGTAAATATTTACGAATTTTAAGGTCGAAGAAATTAGTTAACATTAAAACCAGTAGAGAATTTTATTGTGTAAATACTTGATAAAGACCTACATTAATACACTTTTAAAATAAGTTTATTACTTTTCATTATTCTGTTCCATTTTCGCAGATTTTTACATTTCTTGACTACATGTTTATAACTTATAATATGAAAACTTAAACTCGATGAAATCCATCTTTTGCACTAAAAATAGAGCATCCCAAGTGCTATTAAATCGCAGAAAAAATGCTTGCAAAAGTTTTGTTTTCTATATCTTTTGTACATCAAAAAAGCACGAACGTACGTTTGTGACCCCAGGAAATACCCATATGTATGACACAAACCGAAAAAAAATCGCCAAAACGAAAAAACCACCAAATTGGAAAAAATTTAGTATTAAAATAAATCGCCAAATTTAAAACAAATCGCTTGAAGAAAAAACCCCAAAATGAAAAAAAAATCGCTAAAATACCAAAATCCTAAAAAAATCGCTTAAACGAGAAAAAAGCACCAAAAATAATTAAAGACCAAATAAAAAAAGAAGACCTAAAAAAAATCACCAAAACGAAAAAAGCACCAAATGGGGAAAAAACTACCACTAAAATAAATCGACAAAATGAAAAAAATTGCTAAAATGAAAGAAATCGCCAAAATGAAAAAATGGCCAAAACGAGAAAAAAGCACATAAACAAAAAAATTCGCCAAATTAAAACAAATTTTAAACCTAAAAATCGCTAAAACAAGAAAGAAGATCCGAATCTTATATACCCTTTACCAAAATGTGTTTATGTAGTATAGAGATACATGCATAAGCACAGAGATATGTACGTATATATTAGTTTTGTGAAAAAATGCATACTTTTTTCTCTAGTGCAATTTTTAGGTTTTTGGCATTATGTTTAATTTTGTGCTTTTTAAATTTTGGTGATTTATTTTATTTTGCTGATTTTTTTAGTTTTGGTGATTTTTTTTCATATAGGCAATTTTTTTTTTGGTTTTGGCGATTTTTTTCGGTTTTTGGGTCTTTTTTTAAATTTTGGCAATTTTTTTTGATTTTGACAATTTTTTTCATTTAGGCGATATTTTTATTTTTTTATATATTTAATTTTTCTTTAAATTTTTTTAGTTTTGACACTTTTTTTCTTGTTTTGTCGATTTTTTTCGGTTTTTGGCGTTTTTTTTTTCATTTAGGCGATTTTTTGGCGATTTTTTCGGTTTTTATTTCTTTTTGGCAATTTTTTTAGTTTTGACACTTTTCTCGTTTTGGCGATTTTTTTCGGTTTTTGTCGTTTTATTAATTTTGGCGATTTTTTTCGTTTTGGCGGATTTTTTTGATTTTGACGATTTTTTTTTTCATTTAACCGATTTTTTTAATTTTTGGCGATTTTTTTCATACAGGCAATTTTTTTTTTGTTTTGGCGATTTTTTTCGGTTTTTGGCGTTTTGTTTTAATTTTGGCGATTTATTTTCGTTTTGGCGATTTTTTTTCACTTAGGCGATTTTTTTTTTAATTTTTGGCGATTTTTGTTCATTTAAGAGTTTTTTTTTGTTTTGGCGATTTTTGCGGATTTTTATCATTGTGGGAATTTTTTTGTTTTGACACTTTTTTCTCGTTTTGGCGATTTTTTTCGGTTTTTGACTTTTTTTAATTTTGGCGATTTTTTTTCGTTTTGGCGATTTATTTGATTTTGCCGATTTTTTTTAATTTTTGCGATTTTTTTCATATAAGCAATTTTTTTTTAATTTTGGCGATTTTTTTTCGTTTTGGCGATTTTTGTTTCATTTATGAAATTTTTTTTTAATTTTTGGCGATTTTTGGTCATATAAGCATATTTTGTTTGTTTTGGCGATTTTTGCGGTTTTTGGCGTTTTTTGTCATTCTAGAAACGGTTTTTGGCGTTTTTTTGTCATTGTGGAAATTTATTTTTAGTTTTGACACGTTTTGCCGATTTTTTCGGTTTTTGGCGTTTTTTTAATTTTGGTAATTTTTTTCGTTTTTGCGGATTTTTTTGATTTTGACGATTTTTTTTCATTTAACCGATTTTTTTAATTTTTGGCGATTTTTTTTCATGCAGGCAATTTTTTTTTGTTTTGGCGATTTTTTTCGGTTTTTGGCGTTTTGTTTTTCATTTAGGCGATTTTTTGGCGATTTTTTCGGTTTTTATTTCTTTTTGGCAATTTTTTTAGTTTTGACACTTTTCTCGTTTTGGCGATTTTTTTCGGTTTTTGTCGTTTTATTAATTTTGGCGATTTTTTTCGTTTTGGCGGATTTTTTTGATTTTGACGATTTTTTTTTTCATTTAACAGATTTTTTTAATTTTTGGCGATTTTTTTCATACAGGCAATTTTTTTTTTGTTTTGGCGATTTTTTTCGGTTTTTGGCGTTTTGTTTTAATTTTGGCGATTTATTTTCGTTTTGGCGATTTTTTTTCACTTAGGCGATTTTTTTTTTAATTTTTGGCGATTTTTGTTCATTTAAGAGTTTTTTTTTGTTTTGGCGATTTTTGCGGATTTTTATCATTGTGGGAATTTTTTTGTTTTGACACTTTTTTCTCGTTTTGGCGATTTTTTTCGGTTTTTGACTTTTTTTAATTTTGGCGATTTTTTTTCGTTTTGGCGATTTATTTGATTTTGCCGATTTTTTTTAATTTTTGCGATTTTTTTCATATAAGCAATTTTTTTTTAATTTTGGCGATTTTTTTTCGTTTTGGCGATTTTTGTTTCATTTATGAAATTTTTTTTTAATTTTTGGCGATTTTTGGTCATATAAGCATATTTTGTTTGTTTTGGCGATTTTTGCGGTTTTTGGCGTTTTTTGTCATTCTAGAAACGGTTTTTGGCGTTTTTTTGTCATTGTGGAAATTTATTTTTAGTTTTGACACGTTTTGCCGATTTTTTCGGTTTTTGGCGTTTTTTTAATTTTGGTAATTTTTTTCGTTTTTGCGGATTTTTTTGATTTTGACGATTTTTTTTCATTTAACCGATTTTTTTAATTTTTGGCGATTTTTTTTCATGCAGGCAATTTTTTTTTGTTTTGGCGATTTTTTTCGGTTTTTGGCGTTTTGTTTTGGCGATTTATTTTCGTTTTGGCAATTTTTTTGATTTTGGCGATTTTTTTTTATTTAGGCGATTTTATTTAGTTTTTGGCGATTTTTGTTCATTTAAGAGTTTATTTTAGTTTTGGCGATTTTTGCGGATTTTTCTCATTGTGGAAATTTTTTTTTGTTTTGACACTTTTTTCTCGTTTTTGCGATTTTTTTTAGGTTTTTGACTTTTTTTGAATTTTGGCGATTTTTTTTCGTTTTGGCGATTTTTTTGATTTTGCCGATTTTTTTTATATAAGCGATTTTTTTAATTTTTGGCGAGTTTTCTTTATATAGGCAATTTTTTTTGGTTTGGTGTTTGGCGTTTTTTTTTATTTTGGCGATTTATTTTCGTTTTGGCGATTTTTTTTGATTTTGGCTATTTTTTTTTCATTTATGCGATTTTTTTTTAATTTTTGGCGTATTTTGTTCATATAAGCATATTTTGTTTGTTTTGGCGATTTTTGCGGTTTTTGGCGTTTTTTTGCCATTGTAAGAACGGTTTTTGCGGTTTTCGGCGTTTTTTGTCATTGTGGAAACTTATTTTTAGTTTTGACACGTTTTTCTCGTTTTGGCGATTTTTTTCGGTTGTTTGCGTTTGTTTTAATTTTAGCGTTTTTTTTTATTTAGGCGATTTTTTTAGTTTTTGGCGATTTTTGTTCATCTTAAAAGTTTATTTTTGTTTTGGCGATTTTTGCAGATTTTTGTCATTGTGGGAATTTTTTTTGGTTTGACATTTTTTTCTCGTTTTTGCGATTTTTTTATGTTTTTGACTTTTTTTGAATTTTGGCGATTTTTTTTCGTTTTGGCAATTTTTTGGATTTTGCCAATTTTTTTTCATATAAGCGATTTTTTTTAATTTTTGTCGATTTTTTTCATAAGGCAATTTTTTTTTGATTTGGCGACTTTTTTCGGTTTTTGGCGTTTTATTTTTAATTTTGGCGATTTATTTTCGTTTTGGCGATTTTTTTTTGATTTTGGCGATTTTTTTCATTTAGGCGATTTTTTTTAATTTTTTGCGATTTTTGTTCACATAAGCATTTTTTTTGTTTTGGCGACTTTTTTCGGTTTTTGGCTTATTTTTAATTTTAGCATTTTTTTAATTTTGGCGATTTTTTTCGTTTTGGCGATTTTTTTAAATTTTTGACGATTTTATAATTTTCGGATTTTTTAGTTTGACCGTTTTTGAAAATTTCAAGAGTTTAACTCTTACAGTTTCCAAGATATAGCAATTTGCCAAAATTACATAGTCAAAATTTCATTAACTGATGGACCACCCTTTAATTTAAATTTTTTTAATATTAGTGTTAATTGTTGTAGTCTATATAAAAATACACTTATTTTACAAATTGCATGTGTCAATATACATATGTACATTTGTACATACAATTGTATGTATATTACATGGGATTTTAAAAGTTTTCGTCACTCATTTTGCAACACCCTTTAACTTTTAGCTTTTATATATTTGTTGTTGTAGCGACCAAAGTTCTACATACACTGTCCAAATTTCAGACCCGTAGCTTTTACCGTTCCTGAGAAAATAGCCTTCTTCCTAAAACATGAAATAAGTTTAATTATTAGGAAAAAAGTTAAAGTTTTCCAACCCTGGAAACGTTGTTTTATTTTGTTAAATTTTAAAATTTTTTTTTTAATTACAAATACCAATTTTATTTATACCGAAGTATAAAATAAGTTAATTTAATAAAAAAGTAATAAAAACTTGTTTTCGGTAGTTATTTTCTATGGGAAAATAGAGTTTGAGTTTTCCAGCTCTGAAATCGTCCGCCCGATTTTGCTGATTTTCAATAGCAAAATTGTTCGGAAAATTTCTGACACACCAGGCCAAGAACGTAGTCTCTAGCTCTTCTGGGAGCTTGGGAAAACCGATTTCACGTACAGACAGACGGACAGACGGATAGACGGACATCGCTTGTTCGTCTTCCCTATGCATAAGGATCCAGAATATATATACTTTATGTGTCGCTTATTAATATTGTAGAAATTACAAACGGAATGACAAACCTATATATACCCTTTTACCATTTTTTGGTAAAGGGTATAAAAAAATCGCCAACATAAAAAAGCTAAAAACTTACAAATTCGCTAAAACGAGAAAAAAGCACCAAAACTAAAATAATCGCCAAATTAAAAAAATGCCAAAAACCTAAAAAATAGCTAACACGAGAAAAAAAAGTACCAAATCTAAAAGAAGCGCAAAATAAAAAAACGCCAAAACCCGAAAAAATTTCCAAAAAGAAAAAAGCACCAAATTGAAAAAAATTTAGCACCAAATTAAATCGACTAAATAAAAAAAATTCCGAAAATGAAAACAAAATTGCCAAAGTGAGAAAAAATCGCCAAATTAAAAAATCGCCAAAACTTAAAAAATCGCTAAACGAGAAAAGGCACCAAGGCTAAAAAAGTTGTTATATTAAAAAAAATTAAAAAACCTAAAAAAGTCGATAAAACGAGAAAAAAAGCACCGAAATAAAGCACCAAATTAAAAAAAGGTCAAAATCGCAAAAAAATGCCAAATCTAAAAAAAACTATTATACCTTTAGCAATGGGATGTTTAAATTGAGACACATAACAATTTTTTAAAATCAAAGATTATTGAATAAAACAATTTAGTTTACTTGGTATGGAGGTACAATGCTAAGACAATTTTATAGGGTTATTAAAAAATTAGAAAAAAGTTTGAAGCTCGAAGCTTTAGCAAACATTAAATTTTTTTTAGATTTTCGAACAAATATAGAACAATTTTGTTTCGAAATTTCTTCGCTCAACTGGGCATTCGTTTTATCGAATCTCAGGTCAAATCGGATATTAAATATTGTTTTAATTTTATGATTTTGATATAACCGTGTTATTTGTTTGTTTAGCTATGAGTGCAACAATCGAGTAACTTATTGATCAAATATCGAGAAATAAAATTACTCTTAATGCAGCAAACTCGTATCTCAATAAATGCTCTTCATGCCTGGACTAAAAAAAATTAGTATATATTTACTACTAATAATCATAGACGTTATAAATTCCTCAATAATTGCATGTGAACTTTTATCCAAACACCGAAGTATAAAGATATGAAGCGTTTTTTTGCTCTCCTGAAAACTTATCAAAATTGTGCTAGAGCAAAAAATTATAAATTTTTCACAAAATAAATATATACACAGAAAAAAATTATTTGTAAATATAATTAATTTTTTATTATATCAATTAAATAATTAATTGATTTTGAACCTACAACGATTTTTGTAAATATAATTAACGAAATTGTAAGTTAAAGGAAAATCTGAAAAATATTCTCAATTAAATATATCAACAAATATTTTGTAGAAATTTATATATTATTCCAACATTTATTTTTGTTAGATTTCAAAGTTTTTTTAATGTTGCCTGGTAGCCAGCTACTGAATCATTTTGAACGCGGCAGCAGCACAATAAATATATGTTTCAGTGGTGCCGCTGTCAATTAGATATTTTACAATTATAAAAATAAAATAATTTATTAAAACAAATCAGTTTATTTCTTTTTTTGGGGGGTTTAATATAATTTGGTTAGCTTTCAGGAGCAAAGTGCCGGGTTCTTAAACAAATAGAAGTTTTCTCAAGACCTCATTCGACCCACGCCTTCACATAGGAAGTAAAGAATCCTAGAGTCTACTACTAGAGTATAAATGAACCCCACCAGTCAAAATCTTTTTTAAAATAGAATTATGTTTGGTTCTCCACCAGGTTTTTCAACAATCTACCCTTGAGTATTCTATTTGGTTTCCACCAGGTTCTTCAACAAATTGCCAATTCCATTCAGTTCACTGCTTCAAAACTGAGTTATATATGGTACTCTACCAGGTTCTTCAAGAGATTGCTTTCAATTTGGTCTCCACTTGTCTATTGCTCCAATATCTAATACGTCTGTGTCCAATACTAAAAAATCTCACCAGTCGCTTGAGTTATACATGGTACTCCACGAAGGTCTTCTACAATTTCCTAAGTAGTGTTTATTCCTTATTAGAGTATCAAATTTGGTCTCCACCATTTCACTGCTCCAGTATTTAATAAGTCGTGTCCATGTATTAAAAATTCTCATCAAATTTATAACAAACAAAACGGTTGCATATGCCAATAAAAAATTCCAAAATGAACCGCAAATAATTACGGTTATTCGAGGAAAAAACATTAAATAATGCGACAGCCGCAAAATTCCCGAGAGCAGGGTATTCCTTGATTTAAAGTTTAATGTAGACTGTGTTAAAACCGAGTTTATTTCTTAATATTTTTTTGCGAATTTTGCTATTTATGTGTTTAGTACTTTCTTCAATATGTTTAGCTATTTTTTTCGCTAATTAGCGATTTTTTTTCGCGATTTTCGCGTTTCTTTCCAGATTTTTTATATTTTGCTTTCGCGATTTCTAATAAATTTTAGAGCTTGCATCCGATTTTGCAAATTTTCGCGATTTTTTTTGCAAACTTCGCGTTAAATGCGACTTTTACATGCTTTCAGCCTCCAAACAGTTTTGCCGATTTTTAAACAACATTAGACTTTGTTATCATCCCGCTGTTAATATGTTTTTGCAAATTTTCGTATTTCCGTGACTCTTGCCGAATTTTTTGCATTGCTTAAAGTTTTAGCAATTTTTAATCAATATTATGGTTTTTTTAAATTTTGCGATTTTTCGCGAAATGTCGCTTTTTCGCTTTGCAAAAATATAATTACTTTTGCAATTAACACTAAAATTTTGTAGACATCTTTTTTATTTTTCAATAAAAAATATTTCTTGGCAATAATTTGTTTAACATATTTTGCTATACTGTCAGCACAGTTTTTGGTTTGTAGCCATAAAAAATAGAAACTAGTTTAATTTGACTACAACGAAAAATGTAGCACGGACAACAGCCTGTTGCCTTGCTGCTTTCAAAATATTCATTCTCATATAACCATGTGTATTCTATCTTTGACATTTTGTAGCCGGTAGCTTGCTGTGGTGAATGTGTTTAATGCTCAAATGTGAAAAGTAGGGTTTGCACAGCGATTATAATCGCAATCGTAATCGCGATTAATCGCACCTCTTAATCGTAATCGTAGTCGCACCCATTAATCACCCGATTACGATTAAAAATTTGTCTCTATTTAAAGCAAATAGTTTATGCCAAGTTTGCATATAGTTCAAATTAAACTCATAAAAATAAAAATCAAAATCTTTAATACAAAATATATGTATATATTTGGAATAAACATGTCTATATATTTGCATTTCATTGGCGTTTTAACAAATTATCAGTAGACTTCAATCATACTTCTGAATAGTTTCAAACCTCTTATCTTATGCACATACTTTCAAAAATCATTTGAGAATTTACATAAGCTTTTTAGAAACTAAAATAGAATAAGCTCAATAGTAGGCTCAGACACTTATACAAAACACAAGAAACGATTTATATTAGATATGCATCTATTTTATTTTCCTACACATTAATACAATAAAAATAAAAATTACAAATTGAACACTTATTAAATTTATTATTTTATTTCACTATGTTCTCCCAATTTTATTTCAAAAACGTTACAATATCTCAAAATTTTTTTTACGATTGATACAAATATTTTTCATTCGGTTGGCAGATAGGTACAGTTTGCTTTGTCTTGGGACCTCGCATTATTACAAAAAAACATAAAAATACTAAAAACTGTTATAGTTATAATTGAGTGTCCTCACGTGATGAATTTTGTGTCATGATGAATGAACAACTTCGTATAAAAATCCTGTTTTTATATGAACTTCTTCATTCATTATTATATAAATTAAGGGGGTAGTAATATATATCCTTGGTCCTGGAAAAATTTTCCTATCAAAAGATTGATTTAAACACAATTCGTATACTAATAGAAAAATAAAGATCTTATTTAAAGAATAAAAATCTTGGGCTTAGATTGTAGACATTTTCAAATTTCAATCTTGAAATTTCTTACGGCCTTATTTATAAAATTCATTAAGGCCTTAGAAAGGTTTTTTAAAACAAAAATTCCTACAAAATGTTTTTTAAAAAGTCTTTATAAAGCATTAATAGTTTTTATAAATAAGGCTGTTAATTTATAGAATGTGGTCTTAAATGAATATGATCTCAATTTAAGATTTTTATTAAGAACAAAATCTTGAATTCGATCTTAAAACAAGATTTAATTTAAGATTAAAATGTTAAATGTGATCTTAAAAAGAATTAAGATTTTTTTATTTAATCAAGAATTTTAGCATTTAACAGAATGTTAAGATTGAAATGATTTGATTTCAAGCGCATAACCTAGATTTTATCACGTTTTTCCATAAGTGTATTGTTTTTTATACTCATAAGTTCTGAAATACGAACTTTATGTTACGTGCTTTTACTTCTGCAAGATTTTTTCCAATTTTTCTTAATGTGTATCTTGACAGCATTTCACATGAAATGTTGAACAAAGTACCAGACTTAAGGGCCAATATACGATTGCATAACATTTTGTAAATTTATTTCGAATTACTATTTATACAAATTTTAATATATTTTAAAGTATCCTTCTGTAAAAATAAGTAATAATGTCTGCCGACATAAAAATAAATAGAAATAAAAATTGCACGTCTATTCGAGCTGTAAGAGCCCCGATAAATGATTTCTAAACAAACCAAAACAAAAAGTTTGACTTTGTCGGTTTGTGGGGTATAAAATTATACTGGGTACAAGGCTGAAAACGGGTATAACTCAGCAACGGAAAGAGCAAGTTCCAAAACCATTTTGGAATTTGGAATTAATTGACATATCAAAATACATTATTATTTTTTTTTTCATTTTTATACAAATTTCAAAAGTTATAAAGTGTTATTTATTTACAAAATGTATGGAAAATTGCGAAATATTTTAATGTAGACTACCTAAATGAGCAAATTTGTGTATAACCAGAAGCAAAATCTTAAAACACAAACAAGTAAATATTATTGCTGACTTTTACTTCTCATTGCTTAATATACGAATAAATTACCCCACCCAGACTCTGCACTGACTGTTATTGCCATCACTATCGTTGATGTTGTTGTTATTGTAATTTCATTTATTTTGATAGAATGTAAAGTGAAACTTTATCATGTCAAAGAAGAGATTATTTAAAATTTGGCTTCACATATTCTAACGAAAACAGTTTATTTAATTTTTCATACAAATATGTTAATATTTCATAAAAATATCTTTCAACTGTTGACAGAAAAATAAAAATCGTTTTTTGTCAAAATATATCTTTGAGTTTTGACGTTGTTTGAGTATATGAGCGATATGTATGTATGTGTTTCACTTTATTTGCATTTTTAATTCAACCTAAAAAATATATGCATCCTAAACAAAAAAGGGTGTCCGCAACAAAAAAATTAAACGATGCCGTGAAAAGGAATTTGTTGGGAACCACTTCTACACAGTATAATATTACATTAAATTTTAATGGGCATGAACCCGCTTCCCTGGTTTAGCAATTGGTCAGCGTTGCCACCAGTGGAACAAGAAGTTACACAGGTGCAAATCTAAAATAGTGCAAAACCGAATAGAACAGTGCAAAAACCTAAGAAAATATGTTTTTTTTAATTATATTTTGGTGAGCTTTACATTTTAAGTTAAAATATAACAAGAGATAATTTTTTACTATATCGAGGGTTTATATTGAAAAAGTTCTATCTGCAATTCTTGAATATTTTAGTAGAATATTTTAGTTGCATTCACACTGCATGTTTGTTAAATTCAGTTTTTAACTCACAGACTATCTAATAACTTTGCTCAAAAATAAAATAAATCTACTGCAGAAATGCGTGTGTTTGTTGTTGTATTCTTTCTGATTTTTATAACAATTATTTGACAAACTGTATCACAAAAATATACAAACTGAAGAAGTGATTGGAAATCAAGTTATTGTATGTAAAAAAATTCACAAATACATTACAAAACAAAACTTTTTTATCGGCGAATCGATGTTAGTCATATCGTCTATTTTCAATTACCAGAGGTCAATGAAGACATTTTCGTTGTTTTTCTTCCAAAAAACTGCTTTTTTCCATAATATTTTGATTATTGTTGCTGCTGCATCTATTTTAAGTTTAAAATTATTCAAGCGACATCTATTGCTATTCACTGGTAATAAATATTCTCAGCTGCTTCTGGTCATTTTAACTTGGCAGCACAGCGAAAACAAGATCGCATTTCATAAAACCAAATCAAAAATGGTTTTAAGTTGGTTTTAACAACAACAATTTGTAAGATAAAAACAGGTTTTAACAGTTGGTTTTGAGGTTAAATCCAAGTTTTATTGAAACCATATCAGTGTGAAAACACTATAAAACTCACTAATTTACATATATAAACAATCATCTTTAAATTGTGTAAAAATTACATAAAATATTATTTAACGCAGGCATTTCAGAAGAAAGTCCTCAATCTTTTTTATTAATTTAAATTCATTTAACTAAAAGCAAATGAGCGATATATGTATGTACTTATACATTTTAATTTTTATTATTATTTTTTTATTCATTTTAAGTTTTTGAAAACATACATACATACATATGTGCATGCTATTAGTTTTTCTAATTTCTTTTTGTCATTTCAATAATAGGCTTAAAATTTGCAAATAAAATCAATGCTATTGTATTAGCTGGTAATTTTTTTCTTGTATAATTTTTAATTAAATTCAGCTTTTAATTTGAAAGATTTTACACCAGTAAATTTCACTATCTAATTCATCTCACAGATTAAGCCTTATGATGAAGTCTTTGTGATCTTAGAGTGCATGTTAAAGCCACTCTAACACTATTTTTATCACTCTACAGTATTAAGTCAATTTAGAAAGAAATCTTAGGAGTTAAGACTGAAAAACCCTGAGAAAGTATATTGAGGAGAAAAGGTTCCTGATCTGATTAAGTTTAATAGGTAGGTTTTCATGGTTTTTATTGGGTATCTCCCCAATATATATCAATCGCACACACCATGATATAATACCATAGGCGTAGTCCGAAACAGATTAGGTAAATTTTTACTGACCGTCATTGTCTAATTTTTTATAATGTAGCTCAGTGTTTGTGCAAATTTTGACTCTACTACAATATATTTAGTTTTGATGTTTAAAAAATTTCATAGGTAATTTTGTTTAAAAAATCAAATTTTATGTAACTAGACATTAATTAAAATTAGTTAAAAGTCCAAAAGAATATGAAAGGAACTCCAAGTGATATTTTGAAAAATTTTCATTCATTCAGTTATTTTTGAAGGATCTTCAAAAACTTCTTATCTTATATGTACATGATCTCAATACTCAATAACTATTGCGTTATAATAGGTGATAAAATATTATGGCTCCCTACTTGGAAATAACGTTGAAATTCTTGAAGTTTATTATATTGCCTTAAATAACTGCGGTGAAAATGAAATCCAATATTTATTAGCAAGTCTTCTAAATATTTTTAATATAATTTGGTCTCTATTACAAATTTTATTGATCTTTTATTAAACATTTGGATTTCACGTAAGTATGACGTTTAGTTTTGTAGCATAATAAATAGTTCAAGAAATTAAATTTTATTTTTATTTTTTACATTTCCAATTTATGTTATAAGTTCAGGTTAATTTTAGAATAGTACAAAATGTTATACAATAAATAATATATATAAGTATAAAAAGTAGCATCAGATAATACATTTGGGGTATTCACAAGGGTGTCTTAAGTGTACCAAGTGTCATAATGTCTTAACATTTTAACATAGCTTAAAAAATTGTTTTTGTGACTCAAACAAAAAGGTCATAAAGTAATAAGACTTTTTCAGCTATGTTTATTGTTTTTCATAATCAGTGTTGCCAAAACGGTGGATTTCCCGCTATACATGACTGCATTTTGTTGTCATTAGTGGCAAGTCTATTTCAAAAACCACCAGCGGGAATTTTGACGGATTTTCAGCGTTTTTCTGAAGCTTATAAAGAAAGATATTGAATCAAAATAAAATATTTTTAACGCAGCTCTGCGAAACGTACCCTGGTATTAATGTTGATTTTTTCCATATTAACACTTACATCGAAAAGAAACTAACGCCATTTTTGTGCAAATAAAAAAATGTCATATTGTGGTCGTTTAGTATAACGTGAAACTTTAAGAGGTTAAAAATAAAAACATACACAGGTATGTACACAGAAAAAAATATCATCAAAATGCAACCAGTAAAACAAATTGTTCATAATAAATTTAAATTGAAATAAATATTAAGTTATTATAAAAAATTAAGTTGTTGATACGACAAACACAGAAATTTTTTTCAATAAACTGAACTAACCAAATTTTATGTTATAATTACATGGCGCAAAAAATCGAAAATTTTTTAATATTTTTTTTTAATTAAAAATGTCAACTAAAGATTTTGATGGTTCTTACTGTTGATATAACAAATTTTAATTTTTCTAATCTATTAATTTACTCAGCAAAATTATTAATTAAATTATATCATAACGGAATACGCACATGTAGAAGAATTCGTATTTTGTGTATATTCAAATAACGATATGCCCCCTTATACAAAAAAATATTTTACTTTGGCTTTAAAGTTCATATTAGTTGATAAGCACTTTAAGGCTAACATTGCTTTGTTAAGAAATTGTATGCAAAACACAACTTTAATTATTTTGTTATTTAATAATAAGTACTGGTAACACCACCGTGTTCAACAACCACTTCACAGCTTATGATGTACAAAATTGAATAAAATTTCATTCGGGTATTCAAATATTTTTTTATTTTATTAAATAAATTTTTATTTTCTTGAAGTAAAGCAACCCAATTTAAATAATATGAGCTTTTGACATGGTAGTAAAACAGATAAACATTTCTATGAAGTATACGTAAAAAAATATGGGGAACAAAGAAGTATTATCACAATTTCTTTTATTCGAATGAAATGAGTATTTCAATACCCAGGTTATTTCGATTTGTTTTGATTGTATTGTACATCACTAAAACATTTTTGTGCAATTGTATTTATATTAATATTTTTTTATGGATTTTACGATGTATTTTGAATCAGTTGGATAATTTGATGAGGTTTTCCATTGCGTGACAGAAATATTAAATCTAAGCTAAGAGCTAACACTTCTAGCTTCATTTTCAGATGTAACATGAATCAATATGTGTTATATTAACAAAAATATTTGAGGTACAAAATACACAATTTGAAAATATCAACTTAAAGTAGTCTTAACAAACGTGGGGACATACTTTAGAAATTTGATATAATAATTTTTTAGAATACAACTTTACTTAACATTGCTTTGCAAGGCTTTGCTAAGTTTTTTTTGCATAAGACCCTTGCTCTTTACCTGAGTGGTAAGTACGTCAGTATATTAGTCAAGAGATTTCCGCTTCGATTCCTCTCAAACAACTTAAAAATTTAACACAAAACCAAGTTCTAGAAAAAAAACAAAGAAACAACACATAAGAATTTGAAAAACAAATTCATTAAAAATTTTTGTTTTCTGTTAACAACTCAATTGTGAATAACACAATTATTTTAATTGGAAATAATTGAGTTGATTTTGTTTTCTTATGTTACAAGTGCGTGTTTGTATTTACAAAAATCATTTTAGGTGCCATTTTAAATAGTATTTTAATTGTATTCACAAATAAATTACTTGTATTTACAAATCTTTTTTTCTGTATATATACAAACATATGAGTATAAAAGTGAAAACATCTAATTTTTAGTGAACGAAATTTAAATCGAGATGAAAATTATAATACAAACGAATTTAATCATTATTTTCGTAATAAAAAAAATAGTAAACAAATTTTTAGACAAACGGAATTCAAACCGAAAACTGGGTGATTGGACCAGTGAGAATGAGGAAAACATAATATCAACCAAAATCTCTCAAAACTATAACTTTTTTTGAATAATTTGTTTTTGATTAAACTTTTTTTTATTGAAATTTTCCTTCGAAATTAAACTTCAAGCCGATGTGAATTGAGCCACAGAGTTTAGTTTATTTTACCTGAAAGTACTTTCTTGAAATTTCTGCATACATACGTATTATGAATAAAAATTCGAATCAAATATATGAGTTTCATGAAAATTGCTTCTTCGTTTTCATAGGGAAGTGAAAGTTCATTTTAAAAATGTCGTCGAAAATTAAGGTTGAAATTTGCCACAATCCCGTATATTTGTAAAAAAAACCCCTTATACAAAAAAATATTTTACTTTGGCTTTAAAGTTCATATTAGTTGATAAGCACTTTAAGGCTAATATTGCTTTGTTAAGAAATTGTATGCAAAACACAACTTTAATTATTTTGTTATTTAATAATAAATACTGGTAACACCACCGTGTTCAACAACCACTTCACAGCTTATGATGTACAAAATCGAATACAATTTCATTCGGGTATTCAAATATTTTTTTATTTTATTAAATAAATTTTTATTTTCTTGAAGTAAAGCAACCTAATTTAAGCAGTATGAGCTTCTGACATGGTAGGAAAACAGATAAACATTTCCATGAAGTATACGTAAATAAATATGAGGAACAAAGAAGAATTATCAAAATTTTTTTTATTCGAATGAAATGAGTATTTGAATATCCAGCTCTTTTCGATTTGTTTTGATTGTATTGTACATCACTAAAACATTTTTGTGCAATTGTATTTATATTAATATTTTTTTATGGATTTTACGATGTATTTTGAATCAGTTGGATAATTTCATGATGTTTTCCATTACATGACAGAAATAGTAAATCTAAGCTAAGAGCTAACAATTCTAGCTCCATTTTCAAATGTAACATGAATGAATATGTGCTATATTAACAAATATACTTGAGGTACAAAATACCCATTTTGAAAATATCAACATAAAGTAGTCTTAACAAACGTGAGGACCTACTTTAAAAATTTGATATAATAATTTTTTTTAGAATACAACTTTACTTAACATTGCTTTGCAAAGCGATGTTAAGTTTTTTTGTATAAGACCCAAAATATTTAAGGGGGTAACTGTGTTAACCCTTTTTCATTTTACTTTCTGAAAACATCAAAAATTTACTTTCTTGAAAAAATCGTTGAAAGCTGACTGGAAATTAAAAAGAATGTGATTGTGGTAGTAAAAAAGTTTGATTGTATTGCTACTTTCCTGCAATAAGTTTCATGTGTAAATGGTGGGTTCTCAACAATATTTTTTAATTTCTGATAGTCAGAAAATTAGGACATTTTAACAATATTTTACAAGTACTTCAAGTAAAACGGCAAGATATTATACCACACGTGTAGAAAAATTAGGGTTTATCGCAGAAAATGTTGAAAAGATACTGAACCAGCTTACAATTAATATTAATAGATGGAATATTCCATTGGATTAAAATTTTGCTAGTTCGATGTTCGTGTATGGAAACTCTGCAGGAAATTAAATACCTACTTAAAGAGTAGGCTGACTTTTGCTTACAAATATTGGGGAAAGATGAGATTCCGACATACGTATATCTATGCATTTGTATATGTATACATATTTATAAAATTTATCTTATTCTTTTTTTTTACCAATAAACCATAAAAAAGACATATGTTGGTTATAAAAAATTCAGCGGTTATATTAGCCTTTATTTTGTATTCAGCTAGCGGTTTTTAGCGGGTTTTCAGGGGCTATATGGTGGGAAATGCCTACAACATTTTGGCAACACTGGTCATAACTACATGTAGAATTGCATGTGCAAGGTAAAACCACATTTGACGTTTAAAATTAATTATGACTTTTACTCAAATTATTTGAATACTGTTTTTTTTTTGTAAACAGAGTGGAAAACGTTCCCACATAGATATAATGTTAACTTTTATTTAGGAATGCTTTTTGAAATGTGTAATTTGAGTTTAGAAATTTTAGTTTAATACATATTTTTTTTAACCATTGCATCAATTGGACATCAGGATATCGAATTTTGCCTGTAATATGACCTACAAAAGTAGGCAAAAGTTTGATTTTTATTTAATTCACCTGATAATAAAAAAGGCTCACGACTAAGGATGCAACATCATTCTTTAAAACATCGATGTTTGAAAACATGATTTATTATCATGTCTTTATATAAAAATAATGCAAAAAGAATACATGCCTACAAATTTTTCTTTGCATTACATGCACTTATACCGAATGTAAATACCAGGGGTTGTATTCTGTAATGCAAAGGAAACGAATGTACTTTCGAGTTTGCATACTATTGGTTCAGAATCGAACCAACTTGGAATACGATTGGAGGTGTGTTTTACCACAACCCTTCCTAACCTTGCATAATAATAACATAATATTAACATTCATACACATTCCAAAGCAGTTGCATTTTTTTATTTTTAATTACAGTGTAGACCACGTGGAAAAATACTTATTAAATGATAGCTAGTTTTGTAGAATAATGTTAACAACACTCAAATTCGAAAGCATTTTCTTTCGTTTCAAAATACGGAGTAGACTCCCAGAATGTGAAAATGTACGTGTGGACAAGACTGCTTTAAAGCAATAATGTAAAGCATGTCTTTAATATGGCAGTTACCTTTAAAGAGGAATTGCACTTAGCCTCAAACGGATGCAATGATTTTTTACATTAATATGCTCTTCACGGAAGTGAACAGAACAAATCAAAGAATTTTTTTTTGGCAGCAAACCATCATCTATATTGCATGCTTCTCTCCATTTCTGCCGCATATATGGAATTGAAGGAAATTGAACAAAAATGACATTCGTGCCTTTGCTGAAATTCTTGGTATTACTGCGATTGTGGTATATGCAGCTCATTGCTCAACATTTATTACACAAATTACAATTATTTATTATATATTTATATTAATGTCTATCTATTTAATAACTTTGAATGCAAGGGTGATGAATTTTTCAATATTTTTATTATAAAACATTTTTTTTTAATTAAAAAAGCATAACAGTCAAAAAGTAATTAAAAAAAAACTCGGATTTTACAAATGAATACGGTACCATTATTTTTGAGAGTAAAAAATAATCAGGATTAACGTCAGAAGATTAATATGGCTACGAAAAGAGAGAATGGTTTTACCTTTATATTACTGTATTGGGGATCTGGAGATTTGTTGGTGATGACAACCCAATTTTAGGATATTTTTTGGGATCTTTTTTATTGATGGTAACAATAATGGGTTTTGAACTAAGAAATATGCGTATGGCAAGTCTAAAAATGTGTGTTATTATTCATAGTGAATGGTTTCTAATAAAGAAGAAGTATCAATTCAGATTAACTAATAATGAGCACTACCTAAACAAAAATATGTAACAAAATGCAATACGACTTTTTGGAAGCACCTCTTAGAATAAACACACACTTTAATAATAATTAAATTTGTTTGGAAAAATGTAATCCTTCTGCTGAGCTATTCGCGGATTCTGCCGCATAATATTTGTTTTGATGTTTAATGATTTTTATTGAATTTGTTCACGATACAACCAACTGGTTACCCTTCTAGTTCCTTTTACTTTATTTTTTTAAATATAATTACCAACATTTATATTTTTTTATATTTTAATTTTCTATTATTTTATTTTTTATACATTAAATACTCTTTACCTTTTTTATATTTTATTATGTCATCTGACTTAAACTTTGGACCAGTGTCACATGATAACAATTACTTGCGCTCTAGATTATATAATCGTTCCAATGCCTTCAATATAGGTCATTTCAACTGTCAAATTTTCAGATTGTCTTCTAGGTCTACTAAACTGGATGAAATACGTAATATTTTAAATGGATGCCTTCTTGAGGTCGTTTGTGTTAGTGAGACGTGGTTAAAACCACATATATCTTCTAGTACTGTCTCCGTCCAGGCTATACTTTTTACAGATGCGATAGACCAGGGAGGGAAAATTCAGCTTCAAATGCAGGCAATCAAACTGGACAACGACGTGGTGGTGTTGGTACTTACGTGTCTAATATATATAAAGTTAGGGTAGTCTTTAAATCGACTGACTTTGGTGTTTTGGAATCTCTATTCATAGAAATCAACTATTCTAACTTTAAGTTACTCTAAGGTGTTATATACCTACCCCGTGGTAATACTTATGTTATGGAAAATCTGTTAGGTGATTTGCTGGTGAGATACAAGGACATTATAATTATGGGCGCCTTTAATCTTAATTTGTTTAATATTGAGAACTCTGACATTGTACTGTCAACATGTCGGCGTTTGGGTTTGTCATATCGTCACAATAATCTACTCACCCACTATGTTACCTCTGGGTCCTCCACTCTTCTTGATTACTTCTTATTGAGTCCCGATCTATCGGTTCATGTGTCGGATCAAATGCAGTGTCCTGCCATTTCCCATCACTCATTCATCTTTATGGGCATTACGTACGCTACAGGATCGAATAGTCACTTTATTGAATTCAAGGATTATAACAACATTAACGTCTCTTCACTATAACACCATTTCCTACAATACGATTTTTCTAGCTTCTATACTAACCATGATGTTAACTCCCAACTGTCATCTCTCATGTCATGTGTACGTCATTTGCACTCTCTAGTACTGACTAGAAGGATCATGATCTCCCCGTCTAGTGATAATTGGTTTAACACCCCGCTAATTAAATATCACCTCTCGCCTCGTGATCTTGCTTTCTTGGAGTATTTACGAAACCCTTCCCCTGAAAACTGGAGATTATACTGCAGAGCTCGTAACAAATCGAAATATGTTATCTGCAATGTAAAGCGTAAAGCACACAGTAACATCTTTTAGAATCTTGATACCAAAGATATGTGAAGAGTACTTCGGCAGAATGGTCTGTATGATACAATACCTGAAGAAAATCTCTCTCCAGATGCAAAATTTTCGAGATGTTGAATCGTTGACTCTTTTAATCCTTTTGATAATAGCTTTCCTAGCAATCGTTTCTTGTTTCAAAACATTGTACTCGAAGACTTATGTAAAGCACTTTCTAAAATTAATGGCATGTTTCTACATTACAAGTAACTCGAAAATTTTGTTCACATGAGTACAAAAATTGGCTTTGGGGTTCCATAAAACAAGTGTCAACTTTTTTTGAGTAAAAACGTAATAATTTTTTATTTTGTTGTTTCTACATAACAATTCCAATTGGTGTTAATGTCAAATACAGGCAACCAAAAATAAGCACTTGTGTATATGTTTTTATACGTTAAAGAAGAAATATTAATGTCCACACAATCATATATTGGAACCATTATGGAAACTGTAAGCATAGATCTAAACATTTTTACATATAAACCATATTTTCATCAAAATTTTATTTTCAATTTTGTTCACAAATTTATTTGCTCAAGGAAAATAATAATAGGTTTGTTCAAGTACGTGAAACATTTTTACTGAGGTGCGCTGTTTTATAGTGAAATTCTTTCGTTTACATCAAATCTTGAAGGAGTTAATTTTCAGCTCGATATCTGAGCTCTTACTGATTGCCGAAATACTGTTTAAAGTTTTCATGTTTATGAATTTTAAGTATTTTTAAGTAAATTCGTCGGGTGTTCGTTCTATTGTATGCTTTGAATCGTATTAAAAAAACGCGAGTATATATCGGTTCAATGTGTATAAAATATATTAAGTTTATATCTTTAATCAATTTTTCTACATTTCGAATATATGGAAAGATGTTAAGCTCTAAAGTTTCCTAGTGTCCACAATTTTTAAGTTTACTAAACATTTTGCTTTATGTATGAGTAAATTGCTGTGCTATATTCCTAATTGTTATCTGAAATGTAGATGTATTCAGAGAAAGAATATTGGGAACATTTTCATTAAATGCTGCAAATTAGTAAACATTTAACGATATGCGTATTGTTTTTAATGAACGAAGGATTTCTTTTTTATATTTATTTGAGCAAATACAATAATTTTAACTACTTGAAAGACAAGAAGCACGAAAGATTTTTGGCTTGTTTCAGTTAAATCTTATTAAGTTCTCATAATATGTAAAAAAAATTTTAAATAAAAAAATTGTGTCATCCATGTTATTAATTCAAAATTTATGATGCAACCTTTTTTTAATCTAACAAACATTCTTTATTGCTTTTCTAGCAAAAGTAATCATTATTTATTCAGTTACTCGATTTTGCTTGAAGAGTAAATGAACTGACCTAATATTGAGTTATAATTATGAAGCAGCTGTTTTTTATTTTGTATGATTTTTTCCTAGGGCTGCCATTCAATACTGCTGCTAGTATGGAAAAAAGCAACTCAAATTCCTAATTATATACCATGGTAATAATGAAATTCAAAATACAAAAAGTGGTACCAAATATAACGTAAACTAGACAAGTGTAGTATAAAAACTCATTTTGTTACGTACTCGCCTGTGTACTGCTTGCTTGTCTCAGAACTGACTTGTTATGTAGAAACAGGCCATAAGTCCAATGTCGCAGGCCATGATGACCTGCCTCTCAAATTTGTTATGCTAATTTTTCCACTCATAAATCAACAACTCTTATTTTTGTTTAACAATATAATCACTAGTTCTCAATTCCCCATGGATTGGAAAATTTCAAAAGTTATATCTATTACAAAAAAAATTCAGAAGGTGAATTTAGCCCAATATCACTTGTTCCAGCTTTGTCCAAGATCTTTGAACATGTTATTGGCCCCTTACTATTTATGATATATATGAATGATTTATTTGCTTTACTTGATGGCTTCGGATGTGAAGGTTTTGTTTTTGCCGATGATATACAACTATTATTTAAGGGTCATACGCAGCTTAAAGATATTTTCGAATATGATGTTAACACTCTAATGTACAATGTTTCACGGTGGATGAGTAATAGGAAACTTACTATTAATTCTTCCAAGACCAAAGCAATGATTTTTAAACCATCCACTGCTACGATTAACCTGTCTATCATGATAAATGGCAAATCCATTGATTTTGTCGGTCGTATGAAATGTCTTGGTGTTTTACTAGACAACACTTTTAGTTTCGGACACCATATTAATGGACTAATTTCTAAAATAAACTTCACCTTAAGAAGACTTTGTGCAATGAATTTATACCTGCCCTTACATATTAGAAAGAACATAGCTCACTCCTTATTGATGTCTAATTTATTATATTGTATTTAGGTATACTCTGGCTGTAGCGCTGAATATTTAAATAGGTGTGCCTTAGTCTTTAACAGAATCATACGATTTATATACCAACTACCAATTAACGATCATGTTTCTATGCATGTTAATAATTTTTTGGGCTGTAGTTTTAAAAACTTCATACAGATTGGATCACTACTTTTCTTTTATAATGTCATGCTCACAGACTGTGCAGACCATCTCCGTAGACGTTTTACATTTTTGCAAAGTGATAGAAACCCACAGCTTCTATTCCTCATTCGAAATCCTCTTATTTATGAAAGATCATTTACTGTACTAGTCGCCAAATGTTGGAATTCACTGCCACGATCCTTAAGAGCATTCCATCTTACTTGTTATTCATTCAAAGGTAAGCTTGTTGAACATTTCTCACAATTGAACTGAACTAGATTCTGAATACATATGGTTAACTTCATGCGCAATATATCTTCCAATTTATAAGTAATATTCTCATCAATAATTTTATAACTAAATATTATTTTTTTCATGAATATTGTGTCTAGTTTATTTGCCTACATGTTTAATTATTATGCTATTCTTGTAGTTCACCAAATATATATGGCCCTATGGGCTCGGTTGGTTATTGTTATAAATAAATAAATAAATAAAATCCCTACAATTGGATAAAAGTAAGAAATCTTTCCCTTTTTCCTTGCATGTCAGATTTTCGAAAAAAAAGTCCATGCAAAAAGGGAAAAATCCCTGCACCTGGCATCACTGGCTTGCAGATTAAACCAGTTTTGGGTGTGACCCTTATAAGAAATACATAAGTAAGGTTTATAAGAAATACATAAGTAATATATTAAAATCTGCTAAGCCGAACTTGTTAAAAGAGAAGGTTAAGATTTTATATGTGTAGTCTTGCCTTGAATAATTGCAGTGTGTATGAAAAGTTTCCAAAAAATCGATCGAGTTTCAACGCTTTAACCTAAGTTCTTAATTTAATGTTTAAGGGTCGTGTTCCCGGCCCCCTTTATTGAAATTTCTGGGTTTACAGATTATTCTACGTAATCTGGATTTATTTGTGTATTAAATTTCAGTACTCTATAGGCTTTTTTGAGTTTTAAAGACGTCGGCACGATTATTAGATTTAAATCCACAAGGCCGAAAACTGTAAAACTGCAATAAAATCGCTTAAGCTAAAGGCTTTGGATTTATGTGTTGATTCTGAAGTTTAAGGGGATGCCCCATCTCCTGGTTAAAATTTCCAGTATTTCAGATTTTTCTAGGTTGTTACTCACATTGGCAAACTTGTGTACTAAATTTCAGCTCTATAGCAATAGGGGAAGGGTTTCATAGTATTGATGAGTTAATCAGTAAGCCATTTAGTGAGTGTGTTTTAAAATATTCACTTTTTGCACCTACATATCACTTAATGTTTGATGCATAAAATAAACTTTTTCAATGTATCTTTGAAATAAAAAACTATATATAAGTGTCACCTGAGTTATTTTCTAGCGTAAAAAAACTTTAGCGCTTTTTTGATGCTTTAAAAAAGCGTCTAATTGGTTCATCGCTCACGAAAATCATGCAATTTTGAAGCAACATAGACAAAAACAACCAGCATCTTTTGGAAAAATTAACCTTTATTGTTTTTTTAATTCACCTCAAAAAATTCAATTTGATTAATTTTGATTAATAAAACTTTTCCGAAAACTAGCATACATACACATTACCAAATGTTCTAGTATATAATTTCAGAATTAACATCATATTTTCGGTATCTCTACGATTCTACGCTTTGGAGGAGTAAACCGTATGCCATTCTTTAAAGCAACTTCATCAGAAATATCATTGTCCCAAGATATCAGAATTGCATCATCCAACCGGTCCAGATCTATATTTTTATTACGCTTCTTTAGTTGTACAGCTTTTTCTCTACGATTATTTTTGCTCTTCTTTTTCTTCTTCTCCTGCTTGAAAGTTTTTTCGAAAGCTTCTCTTGTGCTGAAGATTGTCCTTTTATGTCTTCCCCAACATGGCAAAATAACATAATATGTCAATAGTTCACCAACAAATAAAATTGTACTTATAATGGCACCAACGATTAAAATAGCGAATGGTCCTTGAAGGTGGTCCGGTGTTAAAACAATCTCCGTTTCTGAAATTTATTATTCGACATAGTGTCATAAGTTAATTTAAATTTGAAATTGATTTGCTGATAATTCAGCATTATCTAATCGTAGTAGATTTCAACCACACATTTTGAGCAGTCAAAAATATTATTATTTGTGAATTATCGAATAGTTTTTGAAACTCTGTGCATAAGATTAGAGGATATGTGGTTGAAGTCCCCTGACTATTTGTTACAGCAACAATGAAATGCACATAGACAATGCTGAACCACCAACAAATCAATTTCAAATTTCAATCTCGGTTTCTGTTAAGATAATTTATTGTTGGTGAGCTTAAAAATCGATAATAACTCTTACCATCAAAAATTTTTCTCATTTTAAAAATACGATTTAAATATGTATTCGTGTATTTGAAATCACTTTGAATTTTTTCAAAAATACCAAAATCACGCATGTAACGTATCATCCAATTGAATTCGTAAAGAAATGGAAATCCTGGTTTCATAATCATTTGCATGGGACTAGAGAATACATTATAGGGAAATGCATATATATTGTCGGCCAATGGATTTTGTAAGATGTACATGCGACTGCTTAAAAGTACACGATCACCCAGCTTAACATGTTGTAGATTTTCAGTAGAAGGCTCAAAATCGTCAGTATCGTTGTAGTCGTCAAAAATCCACATGTCGTCTTCATTTTCAAACCAGTCGCGGTTCTCCTGATAGCCGCCTAATAACAATGAATGATTTTCCTTGAGAGATGTTGTTCATCATTTTATGTATTTCACGTGTCTGCTTACCATATGGAATTCCTTCCTCTTTAACTTCTGCCAAACTGTCAATCTGATGCAGAAATCCAGGATTGGAAAAGACGGCTATTAGTTTTGATGTATACAACGAAGTAAGAATCAAACCATATAAAGCCAAAAGCACAAAGAATATACGAGATGCTAGACAAATTGGTCGCTCATTGGCCGAAAGGCAAATTGTTACAGCGATATTGTTAATACCCACCAACGAGAGCTCTCTTGTGCATAAAGGCTCCGGCAAAATATTGACGAATATGTACCATGTGATCCACGTTAACAACAACATTCCTAAGCACGATAACCATGTAAGATTCTGGAAAATACTGTAAAGAGCCATCCATGGCGGTCGTGAATCGGCCAGTTTGGCAAACCATGTATAGGAATCATCGAAGTATGTATCGGAAACCCAAAAACTTTCTGTGACGTCGTTGTCGGGATAAAACCCACCAATAATGAAATCACAAGTTCTTTCGTTCAGACGCCCCAATAAACCCGTAAAATTTCCAGGACTCTGCTCTACGCCACGACTTTCATGTTCACATATTTGTTCAATCTGTAAATAGGAAAGAAAACAAGAAATATCTCTTAATATAGTATACAAACTCCTCTTTACGTTTCCGTGGAACTAGTTGTTGCTGGGACTGTTAGTATTAAGGAACTCAAATAAAACATTTCGGAAAACTGTCTTTCAAGTTCAAAGTTATTAAAATACCGGACATACCTTTACTTAAAATTTAACGGGAGTACGAGTTTGTAGAGTATCTACCAAGTCTTAATATACTACTTAATAAGATACTGGAAGAACAAACAATAATAATTAATATTCACTACCGTAAATTATATTAAGTTAATTTTGTAGTTAAGGAATATTTGTTAATTATTTGTTATTGTTTAGTTTTAAGGAATAGAATATGTATTAATACCGTTATGTTAGTATATAAGAAATAAATTTTTGAAAATAAAATTAATCTTTGGTCAAGCGTTAAATCGGCTAAGTTTTATTTACTCCTTCGAGCATTCAACTGCTCCTAAAATTTATTTATTAGCATACATCTGCTATTTTTATTTTTAACTTCTGCCAGTGGCGTTAATCAGCGCCGGCAAACACGGGTAGGATAGTATATAAAGCCCCCCATAAATTGGTACAAATACCTTGAAACCTTACATGGCGATCCTGCCCAACAAAATACAGGACAAAGATATCCCCACGGAGGAATATAAACCTGCAGGCAGAACAGCTGAAGCTCCGACATACACTGCAACACCAATAAGTGCAGGACCTAAACCGCTAACGATAGGAAATACCGCAGAACACAGGAAAGAAAAAAAGAAGAAAAACTCACCGCAATACAAAAAATCAGCAGACCAAGGCATCGAAGAGGCGGAAAAATTGTAAGAATTCGACGAAAATTAGCTGCTTTGCGAGCCGTAGTTGAAGCAGACCCTCCGCCATCCTGGCAACGTGCATCGGAAATTTGGTTGCAAATCGACAAGTTGGAGAGCGAAATGGCCGAGCACCGTAAAAATTAATTTACATTTTTTTTCACAAATATAAATATATAAATTATAATTATTAAAATGAACAACAAATAAAAATTAATTGAATATAAAAGAAACTAAAAATCTAAAGAAGAAGCACTGAATGAAAAAAAAAGAAACAAAAAGAGATGTCAAACCAGCTGCTTAGAAATAATATTGCCATAAAACATGAAGTATTGCCATAAAGAAACTAATTAAACACAGGGTGACAAAAAAAAAACAATTTAAATTTAGAACATATGAAATTTCAGTGTTACCAGAAAATAATTTTCTTTTCATATAAATTTTTTTTATAAATTAGTAATCAGATAATATTATATTTTTATGAAAAAATTAATAGAATATAAAAGTGAATTGGAAAAATTAGAGAAAAATCTAAAGAAAAGTAAAGATAGAGCTTACTCCTCTGAATTCAAAACAGAAAAATTAAAACGATTAAGTCATATAAGAAAATAAGTTGATAATGTTTATAAGGAATTAATTGAAAAAGAAGAAAAGTCGCTTATACTCGAATTTGATAATTTATATAAAAGATTAGTACGCCAGATAGAAGAATTAAGTATTAGAGAAACGAAAATACACGAACAAACCACTGAAGAAACCAAAAATTTTAAAAGTATGGCACATTTCGATATATCTATAGTAGGCAAAAACCTACAAGTTTTTAAAGGTTCATATGAGCTGTTGGAAGATTTTATAGTGCAAACCGAATTACTCCATGATATTTTGCGAGTAGAAGATAGAGAGATTTTCGTTAAGTATGTCTACAATTTCAAACTTGCATCACACGTTCGAAGTGTTATAGGGCGTTCTAACAGACCAACTACATTTGAAGATTTGAAGAAATTGTTAACCGAAGCTTACCCTAATCCTAGAACTTTGCAAAAAGTTTTAACCGAATTTGGAACAATTAGGCAAGGAAATCTAAACATAGCGACGTATAGAGAAAAAGTTGCACTGCTATCTGAACAGTTAAGCAATTTTGAAATAAAGGCATTAGCAAATCCTACACAAGAGGCAAAAAAATGTAATTTTTAAAATGAGCGAGAGCATGGCTCTCAACGTATTCATGAAAGGGGTAAACGTCGAATACCAAAGCACACTAGTGGCATGTAATCCAAAAACGCTAAATGAAGCGGCAGAAAAATGTCTGACAATAGAAAGAAACTTACAAGATAGCAACAGTAGTATTTTCAGAATTTGGAGAAGGGAAAACAGACATAATTACAATTCACAAAGAGACAATAGACATTTCCACGGACAAAGAAACACTAGAAATTTCACGAACGAACGAAATTTCCACAACTCATATACCAACAACCACAATAGAATCCACAATAATAATAACAACAATAATCACAACCACAACAGAGATCATAATAGATGTCCTAACAATAATAGATACGGAAACAATAATAATAATAGTAACATTAATAACAATTATAATGTAAACAGAAACAATTCTTACAGAGGATATAATCAAGGTCGAAATCAGGGAAACTAAAAGCGCCGGATAACAAAAATTGTTATCCAGAAGTCCGAAAAATATTCAGACTTTCAACTACGACTGACAATTCAGTGACAATAACTTGTAAAACCATAAAAAGAGAACTAAAATTTTTAATAGATACAGGAGCTGATATCTCCATTAGTAAATTAGGAGATATAGAAAATATAAATAGAAATTGTATATCTTTGCTAAGTGGTATCACATCAGATACAATAGAAAGTATTGGTACAGCAAATTTGAGCCTACAGTTTGAAAATAAATTTATAAATCATCAATTCCATATAGTCAAAAATGATTTCCCAATCAATACCGATGGAATTATAGGAAGGGATATATTAGAGAAATACATGTGTAAAATTGATTTTGAAACGTACACCATAGCATTCCGTATATCAAATGAAGAGTTTATTTTACCAATTACACCAAAACGTATTTACAATACAAAAATTTTTATACCAGCACGATCTAAAGCTATTGTACCAGTTAACATAGTTACAAATAAAGAAAGTATCGTCCTAAACAAAGAAATATCTTCAGGAGTCTACGTAGGAAACAGTATAATACCAGCTGTTGGCATACAACATGTAAAATTATTAAACACAACTGATAAAGATGTAACACTAGATGAATTAAAATTAGAAACAAAACAATTATCAAATTACTATATATACAACTACCGTAGTAGTGTTGAAATGAGCAACAAAGAACGAGTGCAGAAAATACTAAAAGACCTAAATATTGAGTCTATAGACAAAACAGCCAGGCAATATTTAAACAACATAATTACAGAGTACAGTGATATTTTTCATCTCGATAACGAAAAGTTGACAGTGAATAATTTTTACACACAGCAAATCCACACAACCGACGCAGCGCCAGTGTACATAAAACCATATAGGCTACCTGAATCTCAAATGAATGAAATAAATGAACAAATAGATAAACTGTTAAAAGATGATATTATCGAACCTTCAGTCAGTCCCTATAACTCACCATTATTAGTAATACCAAAGAAATCAGTAAATGATACAAAAAAATGGCGACTAGAAGTCGATTTTCGAAAATTAAATGAAAAGATAGTGAACGACAAGTTTCCACTTACAAAAATTGAGGATGTCCTTGATATGTTAGGAAGAGCCAAATACTTCTCCACACTAGATATGACCAGTTCATTTCACCAAATCAACTAAGATAAAGATTCAAGGCCATTGGCTGCATTTTCAACAAGAAGTGGTCATTTTCAATTTACTCGTCTACCATTTGGATTAAAAATATCCTCTAATAGCTTCCAAAGGATGCTAACGATAGCCCTAAGTGGTTTAAGCGCCGAAGCAATTTTATATGTAGATGATATTATCGTATTTGGCTGCAGTGTACAACACCATCATGATAACTTGTCGAAAGTATTTCAAAAGATGAGACAATATAATTTAAAATTAAATAACAATAAATGCTGCTTTCTGAAATCTGAAGTAGTGTATTTAGGTCATACAAAACTATCCCGTACCAAAAAATGCTGATGACGTTAGACGTTTCATAGCATTTTGTAATTATTATAGGCAATTCGCACCTGATTTTGCAAAAATAGCGAGGAATTTAAATTTACTGTTAAAGAAAAATAAAACTTTTGAATGGGACGAAAATTGTCAAAATTCATTCGAAACATTAAAATCAAAATTAATAAAACCACCCATCCTACAATACCCTGATTTTAAAAAACCCTTTATATTAACGACAGATGCCTCTAATTTCGCACTTGGAGCAGTACTGTCGCAAGGCAATATTGGAACAGACTTACCGATATCTTATGCCAGCAAAACATTATCCAAGCATGACCTGAACAAACCAATCATAGAGAAAGAACTACCAGCAATTCATTGGGGCATAAATTTTTTCAGACCGTATCTTTATGGTAGGAAATTTTGTGTAGTAACCGACCATAGACCGTTAGTGTCACTATTCTCACATAAGAACCCGTCATCCAAGAAGACTCGAATCAGATTGGATCTATGTGACTACGACTTCGAAATATCATACAAAAAGGGCAAAGTAAACACAAATGCAGACGCATTGTCCAGAATAGTTATAAATACGAACACCCTAAAAGCATTAATTCCCACAGAAGAAGAGCAAAAACCAAAGGAAATATTAGCATAACATGAAATATGAGAAAGAACTTAGATATACAGAATGAAACCAAACACGAGGACAACACTTCTAATAAAAAGACTGATCAACGTTTCATATGGGAGTGCACGTCAATCTCGGATGTAAAAAAATATGAAGAAACTCAGATTCGAAATTGAAAGTAAACTAAAAATACCGCAAGTTATAGTAAATGATATAGAGATAGTTGTTAGAAGTGGTGATAATCCAATAAGCACACAGATGTCTTTGGAGAAGCTGCTATCAAAAACGCTATCCTTAGGAATTGATGAACTCGCATTAAAAGACAACGACAACATATTTGAAATAGTTAATAATAAAGAATTTAAAGATATGTTCAATACATTAAAAAGAAAGAATATAGAAAACTTAAAAATCCTAATTTATAGAGAACCAGAAAGAATAATCGACAAAAATTTACAGAACATGATTATCGCTGAGCACCACAACTCAATTTTAGGAGGACATCTAGGTGTCAGAAGAACAACATTAAAACTCAAGCAAAGATATATATGGAAGAATATGAGTAAAATGATAAAAAAATACATACTGAATTACAAAGAATGCAAAACTAACAAACAAACAAGACATACGAAAGAAATACTAACAATAACAGATACACCAGATACAAGTTTTGAAGTCGTGTCAATAGACACAGTAGGACCACTTCGATATTCAAATAAATACAGATATATATTAACCATGCAGTGTGACTTAACGAAGTACGTCATATCATGCCCTATTGAGACAAAGGAAGCTAAAACAGTTGCAAAAGCTCTAGTGGAAAACTTAATTTTAAAATACGGTCATTTCAAAATCCTCAAACCAGACAACGGTACCGAATTTGTAAACGAGTTAATGTCCGAAGTATGCAAACTTTTAGAAATAAAACAGGTCTTTAGCACACCATACCACCATGAAACTATGGGTGCTATAGAAAGGAATCATAGGGTACTTAATGAATTTCTCTTGAACTTCTGCAAACAAGATGAATGGGACTATTGGATCCCTTATTTCTGTTTCGCGTACAACACAACACCTCATATAGATACCAACTACACTCCATACGAGTTAATATTTGGAAAATTGCCAAACTTACCAAATGATAGCTGGTTAGATGATAAACCCGTCTACAATATGGATAAATATACTAACGAATTAAAAGCAAGATTACAGTTTTCCTTAAGAAAGGCAAAATAACTAATAGAACTAGCAAAGTTAAAACGAGTAGAACAAAATAAAAACATAAATCCATTAAATCTGAATATAGGCGACATGGTTCTAGTTAAAAATTTCAATAGAAAAAAAAATCAACCTCCATACCATGGTCCTTATAAAATAATAAACACCAAAGGAGTAAACTCTATCCTAGATTTAGGGAACACAGTTAAAGAATACCACAACAACAACTTGAAAAGATTTTTTTAAAAAATATATATATATAAAATAAAAAAAAAATAAAAAAAAATTTTAAATTTTTTTCTAGAGGGTTAGGGTGTAGAGTATCTACCAAGTCTTAATATACTACTTAATAAGATACTGGAAGAACAAACAATAATAATTAATATTCACTACCGTAAATTATATTAAGTTAATTTTGTAGTTAAGGAATATTTGTTAATTATTTGTTATTGTTTAGTTTTAAGGAATAGAATATGTATTAATACCGTTATGTTAGTATATAAGAAATAAATTTTTGAAAATAAAATTAATCTTTGGTCAAGCGTTAAATCGGCTAAGTTTTATTTACTCCTTCGAGCATTTAACTGCTCCTAAAATTTATTTATTAGCATACATCTGCTATTTTTATTTTTAGCTTCTGCCAGTGGCGTTAATCAGCGCCGGCAAACAATGGTAGGATAGTATATAAATCCCCCCATAAATTGGTACAAATACCTTGAAACCTTACAAGTTTTATTACGTCAGATTTCTAAAATTTTCATGAGCAAATTTATTTTGATACTCCTCATACATTTTCTAATCTAATAAATATATATACTTCAAGTTATAAAGGGATTTGGATATAGTCTCTATTTCTGTATTTACAGTGCTCCTTGATCCAGGGCATGTTTAATAATGCGAAACATACTGGCAAGGCCTAAAAAAGCACCTAGGGGAATCATTTGGGGCTTAAGTAGAAGCTTGAAAGACTAACCCCCTGTTTGTGTAAATCGTTTAAGTTAGAAATCTTGGCATTCCTGTAATAGATTAAAGAAAAGTTGTAGATGTTTTCTTTAATCTTTTACAAAAACGCTAAGATTTCTAACTCAAATGTCTTACACAAATAGGGGGTAAGACTATATCGATGACATCTGCCTACTGTCTCACCGATTCGAAGAAATGGAGGTAAAATTTAAAGCACTAGAAACTGAGGCATTAACATCCCAGTGAAAAAAATGGAAGTCATTCTAGCGGAAGTACATTTTCATTGCTTCCCAAAAATCGATATTTTTTATTTGCCGAGAGTGAGCAAAAAACCATGTAGAAGCTTATTTTAGTCACACAAAACCTTGTAACTCCTCCATAGTGCTAGAAAATACTCACCAGAATTTAAAAAAAAATTATTTTTTTAAAGAAATTTATGAATTATTTTTAGTCTAAAATTTAAAAGTTATTTGCTTAAATTTACATGAAAACACTGTTTCGGGATTAAATTCGTATAAAAAGAAACGAATTGTTAAAAAAGGCAACTATTTACCCTTTTCCCTAGATGAAAATATTATCATAGAACACAAAAAAGGGAATTTTTCTTAATATCGCTTCCAATTCAGTGACCAGGCATCGAAAAAGAGAACTTCTTGCAATGACAACCCTATGTAAAAATCATTAGATCGGATCGAAATTTGCACTACTTCCGCATCGTAAACTCTACATTTTCATGACTTTTTTGGAGTCTCTTTTTTTACTGGGATGCAGCCTGAAGATCAATACTGCAAACACATAAAAAATGATTTATAAATACAATTAATTATAATTAAAAAAAAAATTTTAAATTTAACAAATTAAAAAAACTGTTTCCAGCGTTGGACGGACAACTTTAACTTTTTTTCTAATAATTAAACATATTTCATGTTTTAGGAAGAAGGCTATTTTCTCAGGAACGGTAAGAGCTACGCGTCTGAAATTTAAACAGTGTATGTAGAACTTTTTTCGCTACAACAACAAATATATTAAATATAAAAATTAAAGGGTGTTCCGAAATGAGCGCCGAAAACTTTTAAAATCCCATGTAATATACATACAATTGTATGTATGTATGTATGTACATATGCGTATTGGCATGTGAAATTTGTAAAATTAGTGTATTTTTATATAGGCTACAACAATTAACAATAAAAATAAGAATATTTAAATTAAAGGGTGGTCCATCAGTTAATGCAATTTTGACTATGTAATTTTGACAAATTGCCATATCTTGGAAACCGTAAGATTTAAACTTTTGAAATTTTCAAAAACGGTAAAACTAAAAAATCCGAAAATTATAAAATCGCCAAAAATTTTAAAAAATCGCCAAAACGAAAAAAATCGCAAAAATGAAAAAAATCGCTAAAATGAAATAAACGCCAAAAACCGCAAAAATCGCCAAAACAAAATAATTTGCTTTATGAACAAAAATCGCCAAAAATTAAAAAATAATCGCCTAAATGAAAAAAATCGCCAAAATCAAAAAATCGCCATAACGAAAATAAATTGCCAAAAATTAAAAAAAAACGCCACAAACCGAAAAAAATCGCCAAAACAAAAAAAAATTGCTTATATGAACAAAAATCGCCAAAAATTAAAAACAATTGCCTAAACGAAAATAAATCGCCAAAAATTAAAAAAACTCTAAAAACCGAAAAAAATCGCAAACAAAAATTGCCTATATAAAAAAATCGCCAAAAATTAAAAAATTGCCCATATGAAAAAAAAATCGCCAAAACGAGAAAAAAGTGTCAAAACAAAAAAAATTGCCACAAAGAAATAAAAACACCAAAAACCGAAAAAATCGCCAAAACAAAAAAAAAAAATTGCCTATATGAAAAAAATCGCCAAAAAATAAAAAAAATCGCCTTAATGAAAAAAAATCGTCAAAATCAAAAAAATAGCCAGAACGAAAAAAAATCGCCAAAACTAAAAAAAAACGTCTAAAACCGAAAAAATCGCCAAAAAAAATTCTTTAAATGAAAAAAAATCGCCAAAATAAAAAAATCACCAAAATAAAATAAAACGCCAAAATTTAAAAAGCACCAAATTAAAAATAATGCCAAAAACCTAAAAAATCGCTAAAACGAGAAAAAAAGCACCAAAACTAAAAAAACGCCCAATTAAAAAAAATGGCAAAAACCAAAAAAAAAAATCTGTAAACGAAAAAAGCACCTAATTAAAAAACGTCAAAATCGCTTAAAACGGCAAAACTAAAGAAGCTAAAGTTCGTATAGTATTGCAACGAAACCCTTCGTGCGCAAGTCAAAGTCGCACTTTAGTGAATTTAGTTTTAGTAAATGGAGATGGAAATAAAATGTATCGCTAAATTACAGTCCTAACTATAGAGTTAAATAAGGAACATGTTTTGTTTCATTTCCCTAAAACCGTTCCTTTGAGCTCAAGAAATTCAAAAAAAATTGTTTAGGAATAAACGTTTACATAATACCACTATAAATACCTTTTCCAATGGGATGTTTAAATTGAGGAAATTAACAATTTTGCAAAATCAAAGATTATTAAATAAAAAAAGTTACATAATGTTTAAGCGAACATTAGATCGAATCTCATGTCATCTGGGATATTAAATATTGTTTTCATTTGATATTTTTGATATAACGGCATTATTTGTTTGTTTAGCTATAAGTGCAACAAACGGGTAACTTATTGAACAAATATCGAGAATTAAAATTACTCTTAATGCACCAAACTCGTATCTCAATAAATGCGCTTCATAATTAAACTTACTACTAATATATATAGATGTAATCAATTCCTTAATAATTGCATATGAATATGCATATATGATCCAAACACCGAAGTATAAAGAGAGGAACCATTTCTTTTTTGCTCTCCTGAAACTTGTTTTTTTTTATATATATAAAAAAAACATATTTAATCGAAAAATACCGCGAGGTCACTTATTAAAAATTGCACTAGAGCAAAAATTATGAATTTTTTCACAAAATTAATATCTACCTACATATCTCTGTGCTTAAGTATGTATCTCTATACTACATAAACGCACTTTGGTAAAGGGTATGTAAGATTCGGCATAGCCGAATATAGCACTCTTACTTGTTGTAAATACAATCCTCACAAAAAAATAAATGTGAAAAAAGGGCAAGTTCCTTTCCAAAATTTCGGCCATTAAAAGTAGTGAGATAAAAATTTTGACCAAGTTCTTGTTGGGCATAATACTTATCACTGTAATATGCTATGCGTTATATAAATTTATAACTGTAAGAGTGTCATATAATTTCTAGATAATCTGCGAACTTGAATATATTTTTCCCGATAAAAAGTAATGCAGTATGCATTATTTTCTTCTTTTTTAGAAAGGTAAAAATATTGATAAAGTAGAAAATATTTCACTATTTCCCAGTGCACGAATTATATTTTATTTATTTTTTTGTTTATTTATGATTTTTCCAAATAATTATTTTCACTGATTTTCACGAAATTCCAAATAAGACTGATTGTTGCAGGTTATATACGCATCAGAACTTGTAGCAAATGTAAACAAAATCAATTCAGGAATTCCTCAAACACATTAAATATTGTGTTACAAACGCAAATATCAGTGTATGTGTGATTTCGAGAGAAGGGATAAAGATGCCTTAAATAAAGGGGATGACTGGCTTACAATTTTATAAACTAAGCGATGTTTGAGTCCGTTTGCGTGAATGCGTAGTGGCTCTGAACCAGTTTCTGCTTGGAGGATTTTAATTGGCGTTGTTCTGTAAGCTCTAAGACACGATCTGGTAGCTGAATTTATAATTTTTGCCCGATTTTGCTTCCTTTCTATAAATAATGAGACCGTAATCAATTTTAGATAAAATTGTAGATTTAGTTAATCGTAGTAGATTACTAGAATGCATATGATTATTTCCTGATGATAAGTATCTATTTTTGTATTTTCTTCAATATTTTACTATAACCATGATTTTATTCGCTTTTGAGTAAACAAGGTAAAAGAAAAATTTCCAAGAGATTTTTAATATTTAAAATTGATATTTGAATTCATTCTGAAATTAACAAAAAACAAATAATACATGATTTGGCATTGAGAGGACATTTCACTACCATAGTGCAAAGTCAGTTCTCGTTGTACCTTCATAGTGAATAGTCGATTAGCGGAATTTTTCTTACTTTCTTATTAAACAAACAAAAAATTGTACAAAAAAATATTCGTAGTGCATATTATTCGTAATAGGTACATACTGACTTTAATAAATAAGCTTTATGTGCTTTCCTAATATTTTTACATAGTGGAAATAACAAAATCAAAAAAACCGTAAACAAAAAAAACATAAACAGTGAAATTGAGGAATACTCTATACGAGTACCTCAAAAGCAAACAAACAATCATAAATTACAAAAACAAACCAAAATAACTCGCTAACAAAAAAACACAAAAAGGTGCCCTTGAGGAATACTCTATATGAGTACCTCAAATACAAAATATTATGAAGTGAGTTCTAACGGCAGAAATGCCTATTTTACTGTGAGTTCTGAAGCTCTAAATGAAAATAATAGAAATAATAAATCTAATGAAAGTATTTTTTTAATGGCAAATCCAATTTTTCGTCAGCGATCAACTTCGCTTTGTCCAATGCCAAATAGTGATTCATTAACATTACAGTTGCCTAGTACTTCTTCATATAAGTCAGTAATATCATCTCCTGCAGGCTCGTGTTCATCACTTAATAAAGTTATCACTACAGATAAAAGTAGCTCAAAACCCAAGGTACAAGTCGGAATGGACAGATACATAACAGTGGTAAAGCGTGGGCGAAGCCCGAATTCTTCAAAAATTTCATCTGCTCCAAAGATGTCTAGGGATAATAGCGCATCATCTACCAATCGTCAAAATCGTTTTGCATTATTGCAATTCACCGACGACAAGCCCGCTGCATCATCGCAAAAGTCTTTTAAGCCACCAAATATATATTTGACCGAGAAAAATTCTAACGCCCTAATTAAAAAATTAGTCTCGGCCATTGGTGAAAACGCATTTCATGTTATTCCAATAAAGCGTGGTAACATTGACGAAACTAAAATTAAAATATACGAAGAAAAAGATTTCTGCAAAATAGTGACTGAATTCAAAAAAAATAAATCAAGTTTTTATAAGTACCAGCTTAAGAGTGCCAAAGGTATGCAGATCGTATTGAAGAGTATTGACTCCTATGTTAATTCCGAAGAAGTAAAAGATGCACATATGATACAAGGATTTAAGGAAAAAATTTTATCAACGTAATCAATAGGGAGATGATCCCCCAGCCACTATTTCGTGTTGAATTGGAGCCGAATGATATACAGCTGAAAAAAAACGAGACACACCCAATTTATAGCCTAAAATACCTCTTATACCGAAAAATCACAGTTGAAGAGCCACATAAGCGATCAGGTCCCGTACAGTGCCATAATTGCCAAGAATATGGCCACTCAAAAACATACTGTAAATTACCCACTGTTTGTGTTGTGTGCGGCGAATTACATGGCACTGCTAGTTGCAATAAGCCAAAAGATCAAAGTGATAAAAAATGCAGTAATTGTGGAGGTAGTCACACCGCTAACTACAGAGGTTGTCCTGTGTACTCTTTTGTCAAACAGACTATGGTGCAAAAACCTAAATTAGCTCCATCTCAATCAGCAAACGCTTACTCCGCCACTTTTGCGCAAATGACCCAACCAGTTACTTCCCGTGTATCGTATGCCGATGCTGCTAAAACAAATTCTATTCCCGCACAAAATGTTCCACCTCAAAATAATTCAACGAATGCAGCTTTAGTCGACTTGAAGCTACTATTGACAATTTGGTGCAAACTATAAATAATTTTACAACGAATATGACTATTATGATGCAAGAAATGCTGAGAATGAATAATACTCTGCTTCAAGCATTAATTAACAAGCCATGAACACGTTAAAAATATGTTTCTGGAACGCAAACGGCATTCGCCAACATAAAAATGAACTTGAGCACTTCCTTACGGAAAAAAATATTGATATAATGTTGGTCTCTGAGACACATTTGACTTCGAGAAGCTTTTTCAAAATAAATGGCTACACTATGCATGATAAAGGACCCTAGAGGGAGAGCATGCGGTGGATCTGCAATTCTAATTAAATCAAGACTCAAGCACTATATCCTTGACAACGTTAGTGAAGAATATATGCAAGCTACGAATATTTTTGTAGAAAATTTTTGTTCTAATGTCGTGATATCATCAATTTACTCACCTCCTAGATTTTCAGTTACCGAAGATCAGTATGAGAAGTCCTACAAATCGCTTGGACCTTGTTTCGTGGCAGCTAGAGACTTCAATGCAAAGCATACGTATTGGGGCTCATTCCTTGTAATACCTAGAGGTCGAGCTTTGTTTAATACAATTTCGAAAATGGGCTAAGATGTTATTTGGAGTGGCGCGCCCACTTACTTGCCTACTGACGTTACGAAACATTTCGCATGTTATTGATTTGGCCGTCATGAAAAATATTTCTAGGGATTTAATCATTGCACGGAAAATATTGCGTTAAGAACACCCAATGACATTGAAACTAACATTGCCAATCTTAACGAAATTATTAAACAGGTTGCTGAACATGCCACTACCTCCCATCCGCAGTCTGGGTTTAATAAAATTCATTCCAGAGATATTGAACATCTCGTATGTGAAAAAAGAAGAGCTAGAAGGGAATGGCAACAGCACATATCACCCCAACATAAACTCAGACTTAAAGAATGTTCTAAACGACTTCAAGAGTTGCTTGCATTTGAAAAAACTGCATCTCTTAAAAATTATTTGGAAGGTCTTGATGTCACACCGACATCTAATTACTCTTTGTGGCGCGCTGCTAGAAAGCTTAAAACACCCGTTGAGTTTAAGCCACCTCTGCGCACATCTACCGAAAATTGGGCAAGAAGCGATACGGAAAAATGTAAAATCTTTGCTGAGCATTTAAAATCCGTATTTACCCCAAATACATGTACTGGTGTTACTGATTTGCCGAGTGTAGTTGCTCTACCCCCTCGAGCCTTAAAGTGTAAGATGCGTGATGTACATAAAGTAATTGCTGAACTCAAGCCAAAGAAAGCTCCAGGTATTGATGGAATTAGTAACAAGATGCTGATGAACTTGCCGCATATTGCAATAAGAATCTTGCTGTTTACTTCTAATGCCATATTACGACTGGAGTATTATCCACAACTCTGGAAGCTTGCAAAAATCAAAATGATTCCAAAGCCGGGCAAAGATCTTACTAAAGCTGAGTCATATAGTCATATAGGCCAATAAGTTTGCTGTCAACTATGTCAAAACTCTTCGAAAAGCTGCTCATGACAAAATTGTCCCCAACTTTAACTGATAGTGGGTGCATCCCAGACCATCAATTTGGTTTTAGAAGTCAGCATAGCACCATTTATTTTTTTTTATTTATTTAGTAGTAGTGTTTAAAATACTTTAGGTTCTCTTAATTCTATTTACATAATATTAAAGTTTAAATCTAAACAAAGCTCTATGTTGAATTTTTTCTCACAAATGTTATAATTATTCTATTAAATGTATTAAAATTCTCCTAATTTTTTGCTTCGTTTGGTAGCATATTATACAGGTTCAATCCTTTGTAAAATAATGATCGCTGCATTGCGGTTGTTGAAACACTCTGAAGTCTAAAGTTTTCTGAATTTCTAAGGCAGTAGGGTTGTACTTCTCCAACATATTCTATTTGGTCACACAAGTATTGTGTTGCTTCGCCTATTTTTATTTTTCTAATAAATTTGAGTGTGTTCAATTGTAACCGTTGCTTTATATTTAACCATTTCAGTGTGTTGAGCATAAATTGTGTCGGCGTATATCTATTGTATTTTAAAATTGATCTCAATGCTTTATTCTGTAATTTTTGTAGTCTTTCTATTTGTGTATTTGTGCAGCATGTATAAAAAATAGTGGAACCGAATTCGAAATGTGGTTTTATTATTAGGTTATAAAGGGTGTTTTTAAGCCCGATATAACTTGAAATTGTAAAAAATAACACAAAAAATTAAATTGTAATCAAAAATTTTTTTTTATTCGAAAGATCAATACGTGACATTAACACTTGAAAATGATTTCGGGCATATGGGCACCGCAGCTGTTCTTGACGAAGCGCATTCTGGACGTCCAATTTTGGGCCACTTTTTCGAGCACTGCTGGCAGTATGTCACGAATAACACGAACAATGCTGGCCTCCAAGGCGTCAATTGTTGCTGGTTTATCAGCATAAACCAGTGACTTCACGTAGTCCCACAGGAAATAATCGAGAGGTGTCAAATCGCACGACCTTGGAGGCCAATTGACAGGTCCATTTCTCGAAATCAAGTTATCGCCAAATTTTGATTTCAATAAGTCAATGGTTGCGTTCGCCGTATGACACGTAGCGCCATCCTGTTGAAACCACATCTCCTCCGGATAAATGTCATCCATATTTTCAAACAAAAAATCATTGATCATGGTGCGGTAACGATCTCCATTGACCGTAACGCGAGCTCCGGCCTCATTTTTGAAGAAATAAGGTCCGATGATGCCACCAGCGTGAAAACCGCACCAAACGGTGCATTTTTCTGGATGTAATGGAGTCTGTAGGGTCTCTTGTGGATTGGTCTCACTCCATATGCGGCAATTTTGCTTATTAACAAACCCGTTAAGTTAAAAATGCCCCTCATCGCTGAACACAATTTTGCGATAAAACAACGGGTCAGTTGCCAACTGCTGTAGAGCCCAATCGGCGAAAGAACGACGCATATAATGGTCTCGTGGCTTCAATTCCTGCACCAGCTGGATCTTATACGGGTGAAGGCCGAGATCTTTGCGCAAAATTTTCCATGTAGTGGACGGACAGAGCCCCAATTGCTGCGACCGACGACGAATCGATAAATTTGGATCTTCTTCCACACTTTCGTTTACAGCGGCGATATTCTCTTCACTACGCACATTCCTTCGACGTGTTGGTGTTATTGCATCCTCTAGAGAGTATGTGGTACGAAACCTATCCACAGTTCTACAAATGGATTGTTCAGATGGACGATTATGTACGCCATAAAAATGACGAAGTCGTCTATAAGTTGCGCGAATCAACGACTGATTTTCAAAGTAAATTTGGATAATTTCGTAGCGTTGTTCAAGCGTAAGTCTATTCATGATGATTTGTCAGAGTATACTGAAACAAATAAAAAAAAATGTTTTATCAAAATTTAATTTTTTGTGTTACTTTTTACAATTTAAAGTTCTATCTAGGTTAAAAAAACACCCTTTATATGTTAATTGCAGTCATTATTGAGACTTTATTTCTTAAGCGTTTAAAAAATCCTATTTTTATACCCTTTACCAAAAAATGGTAAAAGGGTATATATAGGTTTGTCATTCCGTTTGTAATTTCTACAATATTAATAAGCGACACATAAAGACTTCGTCCAAGAATGGTGTGTCAGAAATTTTCCGAAAAATTTTGCTATTGAAAATCAGCAAAATCGGGCAGACGGTTTCAGAGCTGGAAAACTCAAACTCTATTTTCCCATAGAAAATAACTACCGAAAACAAGTTTTTATTACTTTTTTATTAAATTAACTTATTTTATACTTCGGTGTGAATAAAATTGGTATTTATAATTAAAAAAATTTTAAAAATTTAACAAATTAAAAAAACATTTCCAGGGTTGGAAAACTTTAACTTTTTTCCTAATAATTAAACATATTTGATGTTTTATGAAGAAGGCTATTTTCTCAGGAACGGTAAAAGCTACGGGTCTGAAATTTGGACAGTATATGTAGAACTTTAATCGCTACAACAACAAATATATAAAAGCTAAAAATTAAAGGGTGTTCCAAAATGAGTGACGAAAACTTTTAAAATCCTATGTAATATACATACAATTGACACTTGAAATTTGTAAAATTAGTGTATTTTTGTATAGATTACATCAATTAACATTAAATTAAAAAAATTTATATTAAAGGGTGGTCCATCAGTTAATTCAATTTTGACTATGTAATTTTGAAAAATTGCTATATCTTGGAAACCTTAAGAGTTAAACTCTTGAAATTTTCAAAAACGGTCAAACTAAAAAATCCGAAAATTATAAAATCGCCAAACATTTTCAAAAATCGCCAAAACGAAAAAAAATCGCCAAAATTAAATAAAACGCTAAAATTAAAAAAAACGCCAAAAACCGAAAAAAATCGCCAAAACAAAAAAAATGCTTATGTGAACAAAAATCGCCAAAAATTAAAAAAAAATCGCCTAAATGAAAATAAAATTGCCAAAATCCAAAAAAATCGCCAAAACGAAAAAAAATCGCCAAAATTAAAAAAAACGCCAAAAACCGAAAAAAATCACCAAATCAAAAAAAAAATTGCCTATATGAAAAAAATCGGCAAAAATTAAAAAAAATCGCTTATATGAAAAAAATCGGCAAAATCAAAAAAATCGCCAAAACGAAAAAAAATCGCCAAAATTAAAAAAGCGCCAAAAACCGAAAAAATCGCCATAACGAGAAAAAACTGTCAAAACTAAAAAAATTGCCAAAAAGAAATAAAAAACGCCAAAAAACGAAAAAATCACCAAAAAAAAACAAATTGCCTATATGCAAAAAAATCCCCAAAAAATAAAAAAATCGCCAAAATGAAAAAAAATTTTAAAATCAAAAAAATTGCCAGAAAGAAAAAAAATCGCCAAAATAAAAAAACGCCAAAAACCGAAAAAATCGCTAAAACGAGAAAAAAAAGTCAAAACTAAACAAATAAAAAAAAATAAATATATAAAAAATAAACAAGTAAGAGTGCTATATTCGGCTGTGCCGAATCTTATATACCCTTTACCAAAGTGCGTTTATGTAGTATAGAGATGCATACATAAGCACAGAGATATGTAGGTACATATTCATTTTGTGAAAAAATTCATACTTTTTTTCTAGTGCAATTTTTAGGTTTTTGGCATTATGTTTATGGTGCTTTTTAAATTTTGGCGATTTTTTTTTTTCATATAGGCAATTTTTTTTTGGTTTTGGCGATTTTTTTCGGTTTTTGGCATTTTTTTAATTTTGGCGATTTTTTCGTTCCGGCGATTTTTTTCATTTTGACGATTTTTTTTATTTAGGTGATTTTTTATACCCTTTACCAAAAAATGGTAAAAGGGTGGACCACCCTTTAATATAAATTTTTTTAATTTAATGTTAATTGATGTAATCTATACAAAAATACACTAATTTTACAAATTTCAAGTGTCAATTGTATGTATATTACATAGGATTTTAAAAGTTTTCGTCACTCATTTTGGAACACCCTTTAATTTTTAGCTTTTATATATTTGTTGTTGTAGCGATCAAAGTTCTACATATACTGTCCAAATTTCAGATTCGTAGCTTTTACCGTTCCTGAGAAAATAGCCTTCTTCATAAAACATCAAATATGTTTAATTATTAGGAAAAAAGTTAAAGTTTTCCAACCCTAGAAATGTTTTTTTAATTTGTTAAATTTTTAAAATTTTTTTTAATTATAAATACCAATTTTATTCATACCGAAGTATAAAATAAGTTAATTTAATAAAAAAGTAATAAAAACTTGTTTTCGGTAGTTATTTTCTATGGGAAAATAGAGTTTGAGTTTTCCAGCTCTGAAACCGTCTGCCCGATTTTGCTGATTTTCAATAGCAAAACGAACGAAGTCTCTAGCTCTTCTGGGAGCTTGGGAAAACCGATTTCACGTACAGACAGACGGACAGATGGACATCGCTTGTTCGTCTTCCCTATGCATAAGGATCCAGAATATATATACTTTATGTGTCGCTTATTAATATTGTAGAAATTACAAACGGAATGACAAACCTATATATACCCTTTTACCATTTTTTGGTAAAGGGTATAAAAAATCACCTAAATAAAAAAAATCGTCAAAATGAAAAAAATCGCCGGAACGAAAAAATCGCCAAAATTAAAAAAATGCCAAAAACCGAAAAAAATCGCCAAAACCAAAAAAAAATTGCCTATATGAAAAAAAAAAATCGCCAAAATTTAAAATGCACCAAATTAAACATAATGCCAAAAACCTAAAAATTGTACTAGAAAAAAAGTATGAATTTTTTCACAAAATGAATATGTACCTACATATCTCTGTGCTTATGTATGTATCTCTATACTACATAAACGCACTTTCGTAAAGGGTATATAAGATTCGGCACAGCCGAATATAGCACTCTTACTTGTTTTACCAATCTTTTTGCATATGTAGTTAATATGTTCTTTAAATTTTAAATCCTTGTCTATTATAAAACCTAGATATTTTATTTGATTTTATTTTCTATTACTGTATCATTGATTGTAATTACCAAATCACTATTCATGTTGATTTCCATTAATTTTGTTTTATTTTAATTCAATTTTAATTTATTCATTTTAAGCCACTCGTTTATTTTCATTAAATCTAATGTACGATTTAATGAAAATAAATGTTTTCTCGACATATTGTTTCATTTTTTGCCTCGGTAAAAATCAACTTATCATCCGCGTATAATACTATTTCACATTTGTTCAATATGTTTGGCATATCGCTTATATATACATATTATAGATAATAATGCGCCCAGAATAGAACCTTGAGGTAAACCAAGTTCATTGTTTAATATACCTGATATTTTATTATTCACTTTAGTTTTTTGTCTTCTTTCCGTTAAATAACTTTTAAACCATCTTACTTCTTTGTCTTTCACTCCTTACATGTATAGTTTTTGGAGCAATATATCTCGGTCAATTGTTTCGAAAGCCCTTTTAAAATCCAGGAAGATTGCCATTACTTTATTATTTTTATCTATTTTTTTCCACCTATTTATTACGTAATTGACAGCTGTTTCACATGAAAAACTTTTTCGGAATCCTGATTGATATTTTCAGAATAGCTTATTTCTCTACATATAACTTTCCAATTGTATTTTAACAACTTGTTCGATTATTTTTCCACACGTTTTTAACCTGTTATTACTATTTCATTATTATATTCACTAAGTTCTTCCATAACTTTCAAAATTTTCACAAAATTCAGCTTCACTGTATGACGGAGATCTATATACTGCTGCCAATATAAAATAATTGTTTTTATTTTTTACAGTGCATGCATTTATCCAGTATTTTAAGTCCTCTACTTTTTCAAAAATTTTCTTTATTTTATAATTTTGTTTAAAATATATTATAACACCTCCTGTTCTTATGGATTCAGAAAATGTTGCGATTTGTCCATATCCTTCTAATGTGATTTCTTCTTCTTCGATGTATTTTGTTAAGTGCGTTTCTGAGAGCACTATAAAATCAGGTTGCTCATTTTCGACCATAATTTCTACTTGATTATAATTACTGATTAAACCCTGAACATTTTTATAAATAATACGAACTAAATTCTTTGATTGTTACAAATTTATTCCAATTCTTCTCTGTTTTGTGCTCAATTTATTTTTATAAACGAGGCACTCACGATTCATTGTATGGTGGTTTTCGTCTAGTCCAAGATTAAGCTCTTTATTTATTCGTATACAATTGATAAGTTTTTCTATTATTTCCTGATCACACTCTCTGTTATTATGATTTCCATGACATTTTATACATATTTCTTGGTTTCTACAATCTTTAGCTATATGGTTAAAACCTTTGCATTTAAAGCATTGTGTTATTTCTGTTCAGTCGAAAACTAAATTTTTCGCAACCAATATTTACTTTTTGTTCTTCCATTATTTTTTTGTATAACTCATTATCAATATTAACCCTAGCACTATAAATTGTTTTGTTATTCTTTTTAAAACTGTATATTTTAGAAATTTTCATTTTACTTTCACGCAAAATTGGGTTTTGTTTTTTAGCTTATCCATTATTTCTTCTTCAGAATATTTAAATGATATATCTGTTACTGTAACACTCCTTTCCACTGGGTTGGGCACCTTAATTTCATAACCTTCACTCATTTGGTCTTGTATAGCTACTTTTATTTTTTCTCTTTCTTCATCATTATCTGTTTGTATTACTAAAGTTCCATTTCTTCTATTTTATATACTAGTTATTTTTAAGTTTACCGGGTCTACTTTCTTGTTTAATTCTTCTTTTGTTTTTTCAATTCCTTGTTTTTCTTTGGGTTTAATTATTACAGGCACTTTTTTTGTTACAATAGAGTAGAGTGGTAATGGTGGCGATAGTCCTGTTTTGGGAATTAAAAACCGGGAAAACAGGACTATCACCATCATTACTACAAAATGGGGGATTTTGGGGATTTTCATGCCGAGATCTTATGTCTCTGTGGGTTGTGTGTGTGTGTGTGTGTGGTTGTGTGTGTGTGTGGTTGTGTGTGTGTGTGTGTGTTGTTGCGCGTGTATGGTTGTGTGTGTGTATGTGCATATGTGTGTTTGTGTGTGTGTGCATATGTGTGTGTGTGTGTGTTAATGTTATTATACCCCTGGAAATATAGATTTTGATTTTTTTTTTGATTCGCTTTCGACTTGTCACCAGTACTACTCTAGAACTATCACCCATACAATACTTTGTTCTGTAGACATCTAGCATGTGCCATTGAAACCCTACAAATAACACTGAAACAATTAAGTAGGTATTGATTACGAAGTTCTTATGGGACGTAGAGACATACCAACCAAACAGTTAGTTCCAGTAATTTGTATACATACAAATGCATATATATTGACAAATTGTTGACAATTCCACCAAAAATATACCATATTTGTTTTCTATCTTTCTTTTATAATGACGGATAAAACAAACTTATTATTCTACACTTGTCTCTAGAATTTTAGTGTTGCTACAAAGCCACTTGGTTCTCAGTCTGACTGTAGGGTAGTGACAAGGGATCTGTGTAATTGTGTGTATGTAGTGATTGTTATTTGATAGGTTTTGGTTAGCTGTTGTGAGTTCTCGTTGCTATGCGTATGTATGGTTATTATTTTATGTATACATTAATTTTTATTTTTTATTTGTATCTCTGGGGAAATAATCTAATAGGTGCAGAGAGTGGCAACCCTGTTGTAAATGACAGTGGATAGGGAATGTATTTGGTAATGTATGTTTATGTTGTTGGATTTGAAGAATATCATTGCTTGTTTGAATTATATCATCACTTTTTCATACATATTTACAAATGAATGTAAATATGTTTTCAAGGCTATTGACGTTGCTATTCTTATTTAGATAGAAAATATTGTGTTGACATAGGCTTTATATGTGCAAGGGAATTTCAGATGTTAAATGCTTTGAATCCAGTCAGGTTGATACGAGGAGCTTTTGAATAGGGGTAATGTTTTTTTTTCTTTCAATATATTTTATTTTAATGAAACAATTATATAAAATAGCTTTTAGAGCAATACAGTAAAAACTGCTCATACCTTTGTATTACAAACTGATGCTAGCGATTTTGTTCTGGGCGTTGCTGTGTATATGAATTTCATCATATATCGTAATACCAACAGAGAATTGTGGAAATGTGTATGTGTGTGTGTGTGTGTGTATGTGTGTGTGTGTGTGTGTGAATTTTAGCATATGCCGTAATAAATTAGATTTGGTGACTACTACGCGATTCTCATATAAAGTATATAAGTAGAAGAAATAATGTAGACTGTCCTCAGTCTGCTCTGATATCTCAACAAGTGACAACCTAGTTTCCCAGCCAAAATTTCTAAAGTGTTTGAAATCCAAAAAACTATAAAAGTGCTCGAACTAACTACTGTTTGTTAAACAAGTTTATACTGTATAAAAAATAATCAAATAAATTGTTTATAAGTGAAATAAATTGTTTATAAGTGAAATAAATTGTTTATAAATAAAATAAATAAATAAATTTTTTATAAATAAAATAATTAAATTAATAAACAAATAAATAATTAAATAAAATGAATACTACAAGTTGCATTATCTGCAATAAAGTCTTTATGACTCAAACAAAACTAAATCATATGGAAACGCACTCGTATGCTAACCAATCAAAGGCTGCCCTTGGAATAAGTAAGCTAAATCTTCAAAACAAATATTGTGAGGATTGTGATGAGATGATCCCATCAACTGGTTATATGGCTCATGTCAGAACCACAAAACACAAAAACAGCTGTCACCAAGAACGGATTGATGATTTTCTCACTAAAAGAGTAAGTAACATCAATGGGAGGATCGAGACGTATATCCTCCTCAACAAAAATGTGGCTATCTTGTTTCCGGAGGAGTTTATGAAATCTGCCAAGAGCTCCATAGTAAAACAACTCCATGAATGTAGTAGGATACATACTACATTTAAATTTAATATGGAGCTCACATGTGATTATATGAAGATGGTGAATGATGAGATGAATGTTTCCCAACTTGTACATATTTCGAAAATGATGTTGGTGACTTTGTCTGATGACATAGAAGACATGTACAAGAAACAGACGGAGGAGCTAAGAACCAAAATGGAAGAATTTCAAGAGAGGGATAGCGGGTGGACTTTGACTTCAATAAATTTCCTTGAAGTTAATATAAACAAGGCGTCCATAATAAGAGGATCGAGCTTTATCCCTCTCCCAAAAAATATTGCAATGAAACGTGCATGCATAAATGTTGAGAATAATGACATTTATTTCTTTAAATGGTCTCTCATTGCGGCTTTGAATGTAAATAGTGGTCTGAGTCCTAAACAACGGAAAAACTGTAGAAACTACAATATTGCAAACATATCTGATGAGAATATTAATATAGGAGCAATTGCATTAAATTTTGAAGGCCTAGAGTTTCCACTCCCATTGAAGCAGATAAAACAATACGAGAATCAAAATGATATGAGCATATATGTATTTGGTCACAATGGAATATCGCTTATAGGACCATACTACATAACAAAAGGAGAAAAACACATTCATATTAATCTATTATTGCTCCAGTCCAATGAGAACTTCCACTATGTGCTCATCAAAGATATATCAAAGTAAGTTTTATTTGTGCATTTATGCAAAATATATTCTCTATTTAAAAAGTTACTTCTTATTGTTATATTAATTTACATATTATTTTATTTTTCTCTCTTCTTTAGACTTCTTCGTTCCAGTATAACCTTTCACGTTAATAAGATTTATATCTGCAACACCTGCCTTTATCATACACATGATGGTTATGTGTACAATCAACATAATCATTTTTGTGGTAAAAAATTCATCAGGATGCCCGAAGATGGATGTACTATTAAGTACAAAAACTACTACAAACAGGTAGATGTACCATTTGTCATCTACGCATACTTCGAGTCTATTTTAGAAAAACTCCACGATCCTGTAAGTAAAATCACTACAAATGTACAGAAACACCATGCGTGTACATTCGGCTATTTTATTACTTGTAGTTTTAAGAAGGAAAATAACTTATATAGACATTATTTTGGTGAAGATTCGGCAAAGGTATTTATCAAAAAAATAGTTGAAGATTGTACAGATATCTATCTAAATTATTTACTAAAAGTTAAGGAAATGTTCATGACCCCAATAGAAATAGCTCATATAATAATGCAAAAAATTGTCATATATGTAAGAAAATATTAGATAACGATAAAGTAAGAGATCATTGTCATCTTACGGGCAATTATCGTGGGGCAGCTCATAGCGAATGTAATTTAAATTATAGAACACCTCAGTTTATTCCGGTTATTTTCCATAATCTTTCTGCATATGATATGCACCTATTTTTCAAAGAACTTTCTACTATAAAAAATGCCACAATAAAAGTGATTCCCCAGAATACAGAACGTTATATTTCTCTTTCAGTTTTTATCAGATTATATGAAAAACATGGATTCGAAATAAGATTTATAGACTCGTTTAGATTTATGGCTTCGAGTTTAGATACGTTAGCAAAAAATCTTGATAGCAATAATTTTAATACTATTCGATCATATTTCGCTAATGAAAGGGTGTATTTCCGTACTCTTACATGGATTCTATGACTAAGTTTAAGGAATCTAAACTCCCTAGTAGAGAAGAGTTCTTCAATATTCTAACGAATGAAGAATGTGATGTTGTCGAGTATGAACATGCTCAAAAAATATGGAGTGAGTTTAACTGTAAAACCCTCCTTGACTATACTGAACTCTACTTACAAACAGATGTTCTTCTTCTAACTGACGTGTTTGAAAATTTTAGGAAAATTTGTAGAGGTATATACAATTTGGACCCCTGTCATTATTATACAGCACCAGGTTTATCCTGGGATGCAATGTTAAAAACTACGGAAGTTTCACTGGAACAGTTCACTGATTCCGAAATGTATATGTTTATGCAAAACGGAATTAGAGGTGGACTAGTTCAATGCTCACAAAGGTATTCGAAAGCGAATAACAAATATTTGGAGGATTTTGATGCATCAAAACCATCAGAATTTCTTGTCCACTTACACGCTAACAATTTGTATGGTTGGGCAATGTCGGAATATCTTCTTTACCGTGAATTTGAGTGGGTATGTGATACTGATTTTGATGTTATGAAAATTTCTGATACTGCAGAGTATGGTTACATTTTGGAAGTGGATATAGATTATCCCGATTCAGTGCATGATCTACATTATGATTTGCCATTTTGTCCCCAAAATAAGACAGTGGGGGGATCCAAAATCAAAAAATTAGTTGCAGACTTACACGCAAAAACAAATTACACCATGCACTATAGAGTTTTAAAACAAGCCATTTCAAATGGCTTCATCTTAAAATAAATCCATAGAATACTCAGATTTAAGCAATCCCCTTGGCTTAATAAATATATTGACTTAAACACATTACATAGGACAAATGCTAAAAATAATTTTGAAAAAGATTTCTTCAAACTTTTGAACAACGCTGTTTATGGGAAGACAAGACAAGACGTAGGGACATTAGAATTGCTTCATCTTGGGAAACAACAAACAGGAATCATTTAGGTCTCAGAGCATTTATTTCGAAACCAAATTTTATGCAGTTGACAAAATTTTCTGATGATATGTATGCGGTAGAGTTAGAAATAATGGAACCACTATATGATAAACCCATATATGTTGGCTTTACAGTACTGGAGTTATCCAAGTGGAGAATGTATGACTTCCATTATGGCTTCATGAAGCCTAAATTTGGAGAGAACATTTCTCTCAACTATATGGATACTGACTCGTTTATTTATTCAATTAAAACTGATGATTTTTACGATTACATCCGTAATGATATTATTTTGAATTTTGATACGTCAGAATATCCTATAGATAATCAATTTCGTTTGCCGCTACTCAATAAGAAGGTTTTAGGTATGATGAAAGATGAAAACAGTGGGGATATAATGACAGAGTTTGTTGGTTTAAGAGCAAAAATGTATTCTCTGTCGACTCTTCGCTAGGAAGCTGTTAAAAAATCTAAGGGGATCAAAAAGTCTGTAATTAAAAAGTTGTCCATTAATGATTACAAAAGTTGCTTATTTGAATCCAAAATTATCTCAGATGAAATGTTTTTGTTTAGGTCTAAAACACATCAACTATATACTCAAAAACTAAATAAAATAGCTCTTAGCTTTTCTGATGATAAAAGAAATATAATGAAAGATAAAATAAAAACGCGTGCATGGGGGCATTACATAGACCGAAATAATGAAACAATGGATGTAGAATAGAATGCTTCCTACTAAATTGCATGTAAGATGACAACAAGAATTTATTTTGTACTAATTATACTTATTTAATTATTTATTAATTTATTTATTATTTACTTATTTGTATATTAATTTATTTGTGTATTTATTTCTGTGTTTATTTATTAATTTATTTATTGGCTATATATATACTTGTTTATGAATGTATCTATTAATTTTAGTATTTTATTCACACAAAAGCATGTTAAAATTTAATGGTCTAAAACTTTTACCTTTTTTGCCTGTACCTAAATTATTTGTAAATAAGAATCAAATATTATATTAATGATCTTTTTTTATCTTTCTTTTAATATCATATTTTTTATTTTTTTATATATACCTACATAGAGTTAAATTTGTATTAGTACTAAGATTTGTAGAAAAAATTTAAATAAAATTTTTAAAAAAGAATTAAATATGTGAATGATTGATCTTTATTGGCTTTACTTCGTTGGATCATAAATTTTTGTTTTTCGTTGTGTGCAAATTTCTGTTTTTATATTGCATAAACATGCGCAATCATGTTTTCTTTGAGAGGTTCTATACAAGAGGAATTGAATTTCACAAATTTATTAAATTCCATTAAATTTCATCAGATATTTTCTTATCGACACTAACTGCTTTAACACCATCTCATTATTGTTTGCTAACAGAAAATAGCAGAACAGGTATCAGCTATCAGATCAGCTTTTTCAGCTATCAGATCAGCTTTTTAGGAGCTGGTCTGGTTTTCAGATCAGCTTTTCAGGACCTGGTCTGGTTTTCAGATCAGCTTTTCAGGACCTGGTCTGGTTATCAGATCAGCTTTTCAGGACCTGGTCTGGTTTTCAGATCAGCTTTTCAGGACCTGGTCTGGTTATCAGATCAGCTTTTCAGGACCTGGTCTGGTTTTCAGATCAGTTTTTTAGGACCTGGTCTGGTTTTCAGATCAGCTTTTCAGGAGCTGGTCTGGTTTTCAGATCAGCTTTTCAGGAGCTGGTCTGGTTATCAGATCAGCTCTTTAGCACCTGGTCTGGTTATCAGATCAGCTTTTCAGGACCTGGTCTGGTTATCAGATCAGCTTTTTAGCACCTGGTCTGGTTTTCAGATCAGCTTTTCAGGACCTGGTCTGGTTTTCAGATCAGCTTTTTAGAACCTGGTCTGGTTTTCAGATCAGCTTTTCAGGAGCTGGTCTGGTTTTCAGATCAGCTTTTCAGGAGCTGGTCTGGTTTTCAGATCAGCTTATCAGATATCAAATCAGCTTATCAGGTAGCTGGTCTGGTTTTCAGATCAGGCTATCTGATTCAGATTGAATTATCAGTTTACAAGTAGCTAGCCATTTATAACATTTATATGAATGAAGTTTACAGTTAGATGAATCAACTAAAGTCAATCTTTTATAAGCAGTAATTTTTTTATGAAAACATATAAAACCTGAAGAACCTTAAGAAAATATTATATTACTTTTCCTTCCAACACTCTCGACAAACTTTTTAAAACTTTTAAGAATTCATATTACATACAACATGATGCCTATAAACGCGCTTAATTTTTTTCTCATCTTGCATAAACATTATAATTACATTTGCATTCTCTCTTATTAAATGCTTACAACCATATTCATAAAAATATTAAATAGCATTTCGAATTTTGTTTAAGCAAAATTCACTAAAATTGTATTCATAATAGAAATTTAGCTTAAAAAACATCTTATATAAATCACCTTATTTTAAAATTGACTGCACCCATATTTAAAATAATTTTGAGTTGACCTTGGTATAATTTTGCTTCATGTTTATTTGTATATTTAACTTTGCCTGTATTTATGTACATATGTATGTATTAGGAATAATGCTACAATTTTGGCACAAGTAGAATGATGACTCATTCTACTTGTGCCCCATACAAAAATATACACGTACATATATGTATGTATATTATTCTGCTTTTCAGATGCAACATCATCAAATATCATAATTAAAATGCTTTAAGCTTTATTATAATATCTCATTCTTTTAAAAATGAAATTAACTTCTTCGGATGTTCATATTTGGTTTGATATAGATAATTTGAGTATAAATAGAAATATTCGGACTTGATTAGTAGTAGTGAACTGGGATTCGGCGCTGATTAAAATTGTTTACGTTTTACGTCCACATTACGAAAAATCATTTTTAGGATTTTCCGTTGGCATTAGGAAAAATATTTTTATTTCTTTTCTTACGTTTTTCCCGTCGGCATTACAAAAATATTTTTTTTCACGTTTTTGCCGTCGGCATTACTGAATATTTTTTTTCACTTTTTTTCCGTCCACATTACGAAAATTCATTTTTATGATTTTCCGCTGGCATTAGGAAAAAAAAATTTTTTTCACGTTTTTCCCGTCGGTATTACATTTTTTTCACTTTTTTCCTGGTCCACATTACGAAAAATCATTTTCAGGATTTTCCGTTGGCATTAGGAAAAATATTTTTTTTTCACATTTTTCCCTTCGGCATTACTAATTTTTTTTTCACTTTTTTTCTGGTCCACATTACGAAAAATCATTTTCAGGATTTTCCGTTGGCATTAGGAAAAAAAAAAATTTTTTTCACGTTTTTCCCGTCGGTATTACAAATTTTTTTTTTTACTTGTTTCCTGGTCCACATTACGAAAAATCATTTTCAGGATTTTCCGTTGGCATTAGGAAAAATAAAAAAATTTGGACGGACTTATTGAACCACCCTCGCAGGTATTAAATTTCACAAATTTCCACGAATTTAACAATTTTCAAATTTTAATTACCCAAATTTAACAATTTCAGCCACAATTTAACAATTTTAATCGGCGCCAGAATGCCCATTCCACTACTACTAATCAAGTCCGAATATTTCTATTTATACTCAAATTATCTATATCAAGCCAAATATGAATATCCGAAGAAGTTAATTTCATTTTTAAAAGAATGAGATATTATAATAAAGCTTAAAGCATTTTAATTATGATATGATGAATTATGAATCAGTATCACATACCCACTCAAATTCACCGTAAGGAAGATATTCCGACATTGCCCAACCATACAAATTGTTAGCGTGTAAGTAGACAAGAAATTCTGATGGTTTTGATGCATCAAAATCCTCCAAATATTTGTTATTCGCTTTCGAATACCTTTGTGAGCATTGAACTAGTCCACCTCTAATTCCGTTTTGCATAAACATATACATTTCGGAATCAGTGAACTGTTCCAGTGAAACTTCCGTGGTTTTTAACATTGCATCCCAGGATAAACCTGGTGCTGTATAATAATGACAGGGGTCCAAATTGTATATACCTCTACAAATTTTCCTAAAATTTTCAAACACGTCAGTTAGAAGAAGAACATCTGTCTGTAAGTAGAGTTCAGTATAGTCAAGGAGGGTTTTACAGTTAAACTCACTCCATATTTTTTGAGCATGTTCATACTCGACAACATCACATTCTTCATTCATTAGAATATTGAAGAACTCTTCTCTACTAGGGAGTTTAATTTCCTTAAACTTAGTCATAGAATCCATGTAAGAGTACGAAAATACACCCTTTCATTAGCGAAATATGATCGAATAGTATTAAAATTATTGCTATCAAGATTTTTTGCTAACGTATCTAAACTCGAAGCCATAAATCTAAACGAGTCTATAAATCTTATTTCGAATCCATGTTTTTCATATAATCTGATAAAAATTGAAAGAGAAATATAACGTTCTGTATTCTGGGGAATCACTTTTATTGTGGCATTTTTTATAGTAGAAAGTTCTTTAAAAAATAGGTGCATATCATATGCAGAAAGATTATGGAAAATAACCGGAATAAACTGAGGTGTTCTATAATTTAAATTACATTCGCTATGAGCTGCCCCACGATAATTGCCCGTAAGATGACAATGATCTCTTACTTTATCGTTATCTAATATTTTCTTACATATATGACAATTTTTTGCATTATTATATTGAGCTATTTCTATTGGGGTCATGAACATTTCCTTAACTTTTAGTAAATAATTTAGATAGATATCTGTACAATCTTCAACTATTTTTTTGATAAATACATTTGCCGAATCTTCACCAAAATAATGTCTATATAAGTTATTTTCCTTCTTAAAACTACAAGTATAAAAAAAATGGTGTTTCTGTACATTTGTAGTGCTTTTACTTACAGGATCGTGGAGTTTTTCTAAAATAGACTCGAAGTATGCGTAGATGACAAATGGTACATCTACCTGTTTGTAGTAGTTTTTGTACTTAATAGTACATCCATCTTCGGGCATCCTGATGAATTTTTTAGCACAAAAATGATTATGTTGATTGTACACATAACCATCATGTGTATGATAAAGGCAGGTGTTGCAGATATAAATCTTATTAACGTGAGAGGTTATACTGGAACGAAGAAGTCTAAAGAAGAGAGAAAAATAAAATAATATGTAAATTAATATAACAATAAGAAGTAACTTTTTAAATAGAGAATATATTTTGCATAAATGCACAAATAAAACTTACTTTGATATATCTTTGATGAGCACATAGTGGAAGTTCTCATTGGACTGGAGCAATAATAGATTAATATGAATGTGTTTTTCTCCTTTTGTTATGTAGTATGGTCCTATAAGCGATATTCCATTGTGACCAAATACATTTATGCTCATATCATTTTGATTCTCGTATTGTTTTATCTGCTTCAATGGGAGTGGAAACTCTAGGCCTTCAAAATTTAATGCAATTGCTCCTATATTAATATTCTCATCAGATATGTTTGCAATATTGTAGTTTCTACAGTTTTTCCGTTGTTTAGGACTCAGACCACTATTTACATTCAAAGCCGCAATGAGAGACCATTTAAAGAAATAAATGTCATTATTCTCAACATTTATGCATGCACGTTTCATTGCAATATTTTTTGGGAGAGGGATAAAGCTCGATCCTCTTATTATGGACGCCTTGTTTATATTAACTTCAAGGAAATTTATTGAAGTCAAAGTCCACCCGCTATCCCTCTCTTGAAATTCTTCCATTTTGGTTCTTAGCTCCTCCGTCTGTTTCTTGTACATGTCTTCTATGTCATCAGACAAAGTCACCAACATCATTTTCGAAATATGTACAAGTTGGGAAACATTCATCTCATCATTCACCATCTTCATATAATCACATGTGAGCTCCATATTAAATTTAAATGTAGTATGTATCCTACTACATTCATGGAGTTGTTTTACTATGGAGCTCTTGGCAGATTTCATAAACTCCTCCGGAAACAAGATAGCCAAATTTTTGTTGAGGAGGATATATGTCTCGATCCTCCCATTGATGTTACTTACTCTTTTAGTGAGAAAATCATCAATCCGTTCTTGGTGACAGCTGTTTTTGTGTTTTGTGGTTCTGACATGAGCCATATAACCAGTTGATGGGATCATCTCATCACAATCCTCACAATATTTGTTTTGAAGATTTAGCTTACTTATTCCAAGGGCAGCCTTTGATTGGTTAGCATACGAGTGCGTTTCCATATGCTGATTTAGTTTTGTTTGAGTCATAAAGACTTTATTGCAGATAATGCAACTTGTAGTATTCATTTTATTTAATTATTTATTTGTTTATTAATTTAATTATTTTATTTATAAAAAATTTATTTATTTATTTTATTTATAAACAATTTATTTCACTTATAAACAATTTATTTCACTTATAAACAATTTATTTGATTATTTTTTATACAGTATAAACTTGTTTAACAAACAGTAGTTAGTTCGAGCACTTTTATAGTTTTTTGGATTTCAAACACTTTAGAAATTTTGGCTGGGAAACTAGGTTGTCACTTGTTGAGATATCAGAGCAGACTGAGGACAGTCTACATTAATTCTTCTACTTATATACTTTATATGAGAATCGCGTAGTAGTCACCAAATCTAATTTATTACGGCATATGCTAAAATTTATACACACACACACACATACACACACACACACACACATACACATTTCCACAATTCTCTGTTGGTATTACGATATATGATGAAATTCATATACACAGCAACGCCCAGAACAAAATCGCTAGCATCAGTTTGTAATACAAAGGTATGAGCAGTTTTTACTGTATTGCTCTAAAAGCTATTTTATATAATTGTTTCATTAAAATAAAATATATTGAAAGAAAAAAAAACATTACCCCTATTCAAAAGCTCCTCGTATCAACCTGACTGGATTCAAAGCATTTAACATCTGAAATTCCCTTGCACATATAAAGCCTATGTCAACACAATATTTTCTATCTAAATAAGAATAGCAACGTCAATAGCCTTGAAAACATATTTACATTCATTTGTAAATATGTATGAAAAAGTGATGATATAATTCAAACAAGCAATGATATTCTTCAAATCCAACAACATAAACATACATTACCAAATACATTCCCTATCCACTGTCATTTACAACAGGGTTGCCACTCTCTGCACCTATTAGATTATTTCCCCAGAGATACAAATAAAAAATAAAAATTAATGTATACATAAAATAATAACCATACATACGCATAGCAACGAGAACTCACAACAGCTAACCAAAACCTATCAAATAACAATCACTACATACACACAATTACACAGATCCCTTGTCACTACCCTACAGTCAGACTGAGAACCAAGTGGCTTTGTAGCAACACTAAAGTTCTAGAGACAAGTGTAGAATAATAAGTTTGTTTTATCCGTCATTATAAAAGAAAGATAGAAAACAAATATGGTATATTTTTGGTGGAATTGTCAACAATTTGTCAATATATATGCATTTGTATGTATACAAATTACTGGAACTAACTGTTTGGTTGGTATGTCTCTACGTCCCATAAGAACTTCGTAATCAATACCTACTTAATTGTTTCAGTGTTATTTGTAGGGTTTCAATGGCACATGCTAGATGTCTATAGAACAAAGTATTGTATGGGTGATAGTTCTAGAGTAGTACTGGTGACAAGTCGAAAGCGAATCAAAAAAAAAATCAAAATCTATATTTCCAGGGGTATAATAACATTAACACACACACACACATATGCACACACACACACACACAACCATACACGCGCAACAACACACACACACACACACAACAACACACAGACATAAAATCTCGGCATGAAAATCCCCAAAATTCCCCATTTTGTAGTAATGATGGTGATAGTCCTGTTTTCCCGGTTTTTAATTCCCAAAGCAGGACTATCGCCACCATTACCACTCTACTCACTAGGCATCACTGTTTTGCTTCTCACTGTTTCTGCATATGACATTACTTTTTTTGGCGCACTTGTCTCTTTTATAACTTTCTTTATTTCGTTGCACATTTTATTGTTGTTTTCCTCTATTGATGAATACATTTGTTTGTTTTTATTTTCAAAGTCATTAACAGATCCATATAAATTTTGAACTTCTTGTAAATTTTTATCAAACAGTTTTTGAGCACTATCTATTTTCTTCAGCCTTTCTTCATATCGCTTTTCAATAGCTTCCAATAATTTTTTAATCCCATTTTCGTTCTCTTTTAAAACCGCACCAAATTCATACTTATAATCCACCAATTGTTGTTTGTTTTTGGCTACTCCATCTTGTAGGTCTTTCAACACAATATCAACATTATGAATGTACTGTATACAGTCATCGCATATGAAACTCACATAATTTTTACTTTCAAGGACTCCAACCGAATATTGGTCAAGCCCAGAACATTTTGCTGTACAATGATAGACTTTCTTACAAACTCCATCACATTGTATGCCTGTCGCACCCCTAATTAATGCTCTACATTTACTGCATTCTGCCGGCATTGCAGCGCAAAAAAAAATAAACACTAAGTTTCAATATTTTGTTATGAAATATAAAAATTTTATTGTCCACATATGGTCCCCAAGTTCGTTTATTAATTTTGATACACTTTTTTAATATTTAACACCGTTTTTATTTAAATATTAATATATTTAAGGAGCTTTATGCAAATTTAACTCAATTAGTGTTGTTGAACAAACGCATAGATTGGTTCAATGTATAAGAAGAACATTTGAAGAAAAGAAGTACTGTTCTGCACTGTTTATTGACGTTTCGCAGGCATTTGATAAAGTGTGGCATTAAGGCCTAATTTTAAAATTAAAATCGTATCTACCAATAAATTTGATGAATTTACTAGAAAGTTACGTTACTACTTGGAAGTTCACGGTTGTGGAAGGAGAATTCATGAGTGTAACCGAATCTATAAAATCCTGTGTGCAGGGGAGCATACTGGGGCCAGTTTTGTATTTGATTTATACTTGTGATATGGCTTTCAGCAGTAATATCCATACATCTACGTTTGCCGATGATACAGCCTGCTTAAGTATCCCGGTATCTACAAGAACATATTACACAATTGGAAATGTGGTTGAACTTATGGAGAATTAAGGTAAATGAACAAAAGTGTGTCCATATAACGTTTACCCTAAGAAGAGATACTTGTTCCCCAATTCGAATTAATAATCAAAATATTCCTCAACATTCCCAAGTTAAATACCTTGGTATACACCTTCATCGATGGCTTACATGGAAACATCATATTGACTTTAAACTAACTCTGATGAAACTTAAGTTATATCAAATACACTGGTTGATTGGCAGAAATTCAACACTTAGCCTGGACTGTAAACTTTTATTATAAAATTCGCTTTTGAAGCCAATATGGTGTTACGGTATCCAGTTATGGGGCACTGCTTCAGCTTCCAATATAGAGAGAATCCAACGAAGGCGAAACAAAATTTTACGGTTAATAACATCGGCTCCATGGTACATCAAAAATTCTAATATACATCGTGATTTAAATATGCCACTAGTGATTGAAGAAATTGCAAAATACGCAGGCAAATATTTAACAAAACTCGAGTCACATCCTAATCCGCTTGCTCGTAATATTTTGAACTTTACGGGACACATCCGCTTAAAAAAGAGGGACACAACGGCTCTATTACTCAACACGCCATCAACATAGATTTCTTGAAAATACTTTAGAAGTGCGCAGGGGTGGTTTGAACTCAACGGGTGTTTTAATTCTTTTCGCAGCGCGCCACAAAGAGTAATTAGATGCTGGTGTGGCATCGAGATTTTCCAGATAGTTCTTAAGAGATGCAGTTTTTTCATATGCAAGCAGCTCTTGGAGTCTTTTAGTGCACTCTTTTAATCTAATTTTATTTTGGGGTGATCTGTGCTGTTGCCATTCTCTTCTAGCTTTTCTTTTTGCATATACGAGATGTTCAATATCTGTAGAATATATTCTGTTAAACCTAGTCTGCGGATGGGAGGAAGTGGCATGTTCAGCTGCCTGCTTAATATTTTCGTTAAGATTAGCAATATTAGATTTCAGATGTTTTCAGTGCAATGACTACTAAGATATTTTTTGAATCGCAGCCAATTAACACGACTGACCATTTTCACATATGGGTGAGGTAGAGCACTTCTCAGTGGGCTACAGATTGTAACGATCGTGGGAGAGTGACTGGATGATAGATCTAGGGAAGCTTAAACATGAATGAATTCCCTAGAAATATTTTTCATGACGCCAAAATCTATAACATCCGGAATCTTATGTATGTCAGTAAGTGGGCTCCCCACTCGAAATGCCGTCCAAACCCATTTTGAAATTGTGTTGAACAACGCTCGTCCTCTAGTAGTGATAAGGCGTGAACCCCAGGAAGTATGTTTTGCATTGTAGTCTTTAGCTGGTTCGAAACAAGGGCCAAGAGATTAATAGAAATCCTCGTATTGATCCTCAGTAATTGCGAATCTGTGCAAAAATTTTCGATACAAATATTCGTTGCTTGTAGATGTTCTTCACAAATGTTGTCAAGAATATAATGCTTGAGTCTTGACTTTATTAAAATTGCTGATCCCCCGCATGCTCTTCCTCTTGGGTCCTTTGAATCATGTAAATGTAGCCATTAATTTTGAATAGACGTTTTGAAGTCAAATGAGTCTCAGAAACCAACATTATATCAATAATTTTTTCCGTGAGGAAGTGCTCAAGTTCATTTTTATGTTGGCGAATGCCGTTTGCGCTCCAGAAACTTATCTTTAACGTGTTCATGTCTTGTCAACTAATGCCTGAAGCAGTGTATACTGCATTCGTAGCGTTTCTTGCATCATGCTAGTCATATTTGTTGTAAAATTATTTATAGTCAGCACTAGATTTTCAATAGTGATTTTTCTTCAACTTTGATTTTTCGGTATAAGAGGTATTTTAGACTATAAATTGGGTGTGTCTCGTTTTTTTTCAGTTGTATATTATTCGGCTCCAATTCAACACGAAATAGAGGTTGAGGAATCTTCTCCCTATTTATTATGTTAGATAAATTTTTTACCTGAAATTCCTTCTTCTTTTATTTCTTCGGGAGCAACATAGGAATCGATGCCCTTCAATACGATATGCAGGCCTTTAGCTCTTTTAAGCTGATATGTGTAGAAACTTTTTTTACTTTTTTACAAATTCAGTAATCAGTTTGCGAAAATCTTTTTCTTCATAAATTTGAATTTTGGTTTCATCAATGTTACCACGTTTTATTGGAAAGATGTGAAATTTATTCTCACCAATGACTGAAATTAATTTTTTTATATGAGCGTTTGAATTTTTTTCTCTCAAATAGATTGGTGGCGGCTTGGATGTTTTGTTCTTACATCGGGTTCGTTGTTGTCAACTTGCAATATTTGAAAACGATTTTGACGGTTAATAGAGGATGAGCTGTTATCCCTAGATATTTTTGGAGCAGATGAAATTTTCGAAGACTTTGGGCTTCGCCCGCGCTTTACCAATGTTATATATCTGTCCATTTCCACTTGGACCTTGGATTTTGGGTTGCTCTTAACTTCAGTAAAAACTTAGTTAAGCGATGACCACGAGCCCGAAGCGGATGATATCGCTGAGTTAAATGTAGAAGTACTAGGCAACGGTAATGTTAACGAATCACTAGTTGGCATTGGACAAAGCGAAGTTGATCGCTGACGAAAAAATGGTCTCGCCGTTAAAAAATTCTACTATCAGATTTCTTATTTATTTTGTTATCTTTAAGAGCTTCAGAGCTCTCAGTAAGTCTATCATCAGATTTTTTATTTTTATTATTTTCATTAAGAGCTTCAGAGCTCACACTAAAATAGGCATTTCTGACATTAGAACTCACTTCACAGTTATTTGTTTTTGAGGTTTTTTTGTTTTTGTTATTTATAACTATGTAAAAAATATTAGCAACGCAAAGTAAGCTTAATTTATCAAAAACAATATGTATTCCGAATATTTTTCGTTTGATTTTTTTTTGTTTAGTATGAAATAAAAACTCCGCTAAATCGACTGTTCACTATGTATGTGAAAATAGCTCTAAAAAATTTAAGAAGTATCGCCGTATCGACAGTAAAATATCGCCGATATCGATATATGGGCAAATCAGAAATATCGCCGATATATCGGAATCGGTTTCGGCATTCGTTACATCCATAGTCAAAAGGTTATTTAGTTTTAAATAATTTAGAAGCAAAAATTTTTGATTTTACTCTTACCGTTCCTGAGTTATACTCGTTTTCAGCTTTGTAACCTGTTTAATATTTTATCTAACAAAAAAATCAAATTCAAACCTTAAAAGGTGCAACAACTCACCTGCTTGTGTAAAGTATAATTTACCCCCTCACCATCCCGCATCGTCATTTATATAGAGTCTATATATATATTTCTATCAGCAAATTTCTTGGCAGAGAGAACCATATTACGTGTGGATTGCAATATTGGTGTCATATTAATCGTCACAAAAACATAAATGTGAAAAAAGGCCAAGATCCTGTCAAAAATTTCAGCCATTTAAAGTAGTGAGATATAAATTTTGACCAAGTTCTTGTTTGCCACAATACCTAACACAGAAATATGTTATGTATTATATAAATTTGTAACTGTAAGGGTGTCATATAATTTTTAGATAATCTGCTAACTTGAAAATATTTTTACCGATTTAAAGAAATGAAAAATTAAGAATTATTCTCTCCTCTTTAGAAAAGTAAAAATATTGCCAAGTTAGCAGATTATCTAGAAATTATATGACACCCTTACGGTTACAAATTTATATAATACATAACATATTTCTGTGTTAGGTATTTTGGCAAACAAGAGCTTGGTCAAAATTTATATCACTACTTTTAATGGCCGAAAGTTTGGACAGGAACTTGGCCTTTCTTCACATTTATGTTTTTGTGATGATCTGACTACTTTTTGAAAAATATTCTAGATTAAAACTTTTAAAAACTTACAATTTCTGGTATGTTTTATTTCTATTAATGATCACTGTGCCAGTTTAAAATGGCATAGTTGCATAAAATAATGGGTTAGAGGGTGATGGGTGTTGGATTGTAGACCTTAAAAATGGGTCGCTAGTGTGTTCGCAATCTGGTAAGTCATCTAGAAAGAAACATGTAAAATACACCGTAAATTTTATTGGACGTGACGCCGTCTAATTTGTCAATATATTTACATATTAAAGTCAGCTTAGCCAAAATACATAAATCAAAAGGATATTCTCAATGTGCATGCAAAATTTCAATAGGGTAGATGTTGCTTTAATATTTGAATTTTCCGGTTGAGTACATGAATTACCATTTGTGTACAAAATATAAACTCTCTTTAGTATAATATTATGTAAAATATTTATGGGCCTACCCCCGTCGACTTTTATATCTGCTAGAGCTAATGGTTTATGCAAAGTTTGGCATTAAAAAGTTTATGATAAATATATGAGTAGTAAATTTAAAACCGAAGTACATGAAAGAAAAAACTACGATTTATGGGTGAAGTCACACCAACTTTTCAAAATTGGAAACTTTCATTTTGGATAAGTGCAATGTGTATGAAAAATTTTAATAACATTTATCTTAATTTTGAATTTGAAGTGCTTATTTCTACCACCTGATAGCAACTTCTGGTTTTTCAGATTTTTCTTAGTGATCTCTGATTTATTTGTGTACCAATTTTAATTTAATTTAATTTTAGTTGGAGTTTTAACGTCGTGGCCCCGTATACCGGGTAGAACTTTTTTTGCTTAAAGATGGCTTACCCAGCAACACTTATATGTGTAAAAAATTTCAGCTCTCCATCGCGAATTATACCTTTAAATTTTATCAGCATTACCTCTCCCAATATTTCTAACTCAAAATTTTGTTGTGAGCAGCGCTTATAATTCATGTTAATTTTCTTCTAAAATATGCTAGACCAAAGTAGATTAAACACAAAGCTAACAATTTATGGGAATGATCACGCCCACTTTTTGAGGTGATAGTTTAAAGTTTTGCGCACGTACCACGCGTACGCAAACAAACAATAAATTATAAAAAAAATATTCGTAGTACATATTATTCGTAATAGGTACATACTGACTTTAATAAATAAGCTTTATTGCTTTGATAATATTTTTTACATAGTACAAATAACAAAAACAGAAAAAACCGCAAACAAAAATAAAACAAAAACACAATAATTGTGCCCTTGAGGAATACTCTATATGAGTGCCTGAAATACAAAAAATTAGGAAATGAGTTCTAACGGCAGAAATGCCTATTTTACTGTGAGTTCTGAAGCTCTTAATGAAAAAAATAAAAATAATAAACCTAATGAAAGTGTTTTTTTAACGGCAAAGCCAATTTTTCGTCAGCGATCAACTTCGCTTTGTCCAATGCCAAATAGTAGTGATTCATTAACATTACAATTGCCTAGTGCTTCTTCATATAAGTCAGTAATATCATCCCCTTCAGGCTCGTATTCGTCACTTAACAAAGTTATCACTACAGATAACAGTATTTCAAAACCCAAGGTGCAAGTCGGTGTGGACAGATATATAACCGTGGTAAAGCGTGGTCGAAGCCCGAATTCTTCAATAATTTCATCCGCTCCAAAGATGTCTAGGGATAACAGCGCATCCTCAACTAATCGCCAAAACCGTTTTAAAATTTTGCAAGATGACAAACCCGATGTATCCTCGAATAAAACATCCAGGCCGCCACCAATCTACTTGAGAGAGAAAAATTCAAATGCCCTTATTTAAAAATTAATTTCGGTCATTGGTGAAAATAAATTCCACATTGTCCCAATAAAATGTGGCAACATCGATGAAACGAAAATTCAAATTTATGACGAAAAGGATTTCCGCAAAATGGTTTCTGAATTTGAAACAAATAAAACAAGCTTCTACACATATCAGCTTAAGAGCGCTAAAGGCCTGCAGATCGTATTGAAGGGCACATATTATTATGTTGTCCCTGAAGAAATAAAAGATGCACTCGTCCTCAAAGGATTTAAGGTAAAGAATGTATCTAGCATAATGAACAGAGAAAAGGTACACCAACCCCTATTTCGTGTTGCACTGGAGCCGAATGATATACAGTTGAAAAAAAACGAGACTCATCCTATTTATAGCCTAAAATACCTTTTATACAGAAAAATCACAGTTGAAGAGCCACATAAGCGTGCAGGTCCCGTGCAGTGTCATAATTGCCAAGAATATGGCCAAACAAAAGCTTACTGCAACTAACCTATAGTGTGTGTTATCTGCGGTGAATTGCACGGTACTGCAAGTTGTACCAAACCAAAAGATCAAGCGGACAAAAAATGCAGTAATTGTGGAGGTAATCACACCGCTAACTACAGAGGTTGTCCTGTGTACTCTTTTGTCAAACAGACTATGGTGCAAAAACCTACATTAGCTCCATCTCAATCAGCAAACGCTTACTCCGCCACTTTTGCGCAAATGAGCCAACCAGTAACTTCCCCTGTATCGTATGCCAATGCTGCTAAAACAAACTCTATTCCCGCACAAAATGTTCCACCTCAAAATAATTCAACGAATTCAGCTTTAGTCGCCTTGAAGCTACTATTCAAAATTTGGTGCAAACTATAAATAATTTTACAACGAATATGACTACCATGATGCAAGAAATGCTGAGAATGCAGAATACTCTGCTTCAAGCATTAATTAACAAGCCATGAACACGTTAAAAATATGTTTCGCCAACATAAAAATGAACTTGAGCACTTCCTTACAGAAAAAAATAATGATATAATGTTGGTCTCTGAGACTCATTTGACTTCTAGAAGCCTCTTTAAAATGAATGGCTACACTTTATATGATACAAAGGACCCTAGAGGGAGAGCATGCGGTGGATCAGCAATTCTAATAAAGTCAAGACTCAAGAACTATATTCTTGAAAACATTTGTGAAGAACATTTACAAGCAAAATTGAAAATTTTTGCATTGAAAAATTTTGTACAAATTTCGTGATATCTTCAATTTACTCCCCTCCCAGATTTTCAATCACTGAGGACCAATACGAGAAATTCTAAAAATCTCTTGGACCTTGTTTCGTAGCAGCTGGCGACTACAATGCTAAGCATACGTTCTGGGGTTGGCGTCTTATTACGCCTAGAGGTAGGGCGTTGTTCAACACAATTTCAAAAATGGGCTTGGATGTTATTTCGAGTGGGGAACCTACTTACTGGCCTACTGACGTACGAAAAATTCCGGATGTTATAGATTTCGGCGTCATAAAAAGTATTTCTAGGGAATTAATTCACGTTGAAGCTTCCCTAGATCTGTCGTCCGATCACTCTCCCACGATCGTTACAATCTGTAGCCCAATGAGAAGCGCTTTACCTCACCCATATATCAAGATGATAAATCGTGTTAATTGACTGGGATTCAAAAAATATCTTAGTAGTCATTGCACGGAAAATATTACGCTAAGAACACCCAATGATATTGAATCGAACATTGCAAATCTTAACGAGAATATAAAACAACAATAAATGAACATGCCACTACCTCCCATCCGCATACTGGGTTCAATAAAATTTATTCTATAGACATTGAACATCTCGTACGTGAAAAAAGAAGATCTAGAAGGGAATGGCAACAGCACAGATCACCTCAACACAAAATCAGTTTTAAAGAGTGCACTAAACGACTCCAAGAGTTGCTTGCATCTGAAAAAACTGCATCTTTTAAAAATTATCTGGAAGGCCTTGATGTCACACCAGCATCTAATTACTCTTTGTGGCGGGCTGCTAAAAAGCTTAAAACACCCGTTGAGTTTAAGCCACCTCTGCGCACATCTACAGGAGGTTGGGCAAGAAGCGATACTGAAAAAGGTAACATATTTGCTGAGCATTTAAAATCCGTATTTACACCAAATACATGTACCGGTGTTACTGATTTGCCGAGTGTAGTTGCTCTACCACCTCGACCCTTAAAATTTACGATGTGTGATGTACAAAAACTAATTGCCGAACTCAACCCGAAAAAAGTTCCCGGTATGGATGGCATTAGTAACCAGATGCTGATTAAGTTACCTCGTACTGCAATTAGAATCCTGTTATTCATTTTTGATGCCATTTTACGACTGGAGTATTATCCAGACTGCTGGAAGCTTGCCAATGTTAAAATGATTCCAAAGCCAGGTAAAGATCTTACCAAGGCTGAGTCATATATACCAATAAGTTTACTGTCAACAATGTCAAAGCTTTTTGAAAAGCTACTCATGACAAAATTGTCTAAAATTTGAACTGATAATGGGTGCATACCGGACCATCAATTTGGTTTTAGAAGCCAGCATAGCACCATTGCGCAAACGCATAGATTGGTTCAATTAATCAGAAAAACATTTGAGGAAAAGAAGTATTGTTCTGCCCTGTTTATTGATGTTTCTCAGGCATTTGATAAAGTGTGGCATGAAGGCCTGATTTTGAAATTGAAGACATACTTACCAATAAACATTATAAATCTTTTGGAAAGTTACATTCTTGCACGAAAATTTACAGTTGTGGAAGGACACTTTATGAGTATGCCTGATACTATCGCATCCGGTGTGCCACAGGGGAGTATACTGGTGCCATTTTTACATTTGATTTATACTTGTGATATGCCTGTGAGCAGTAGTATCCACACTTCTACATTTGCCGACGATACAGCCTGCCTTAATATGCATGAAAACCCTGATGAGGCATCCCGAAAACTCCAGGAACACATTAGACAGATGGAACTATGGTTAAACTTATGGAGAATTAAGGTAAATGAACAAAAGTGTGTCCATATAACATTTACCTTACGAAGAGATACTTGTGCCCCCGTTCGAATTAATAATCAAGTTGTTCCTCAACATTCACATGTGAAATATCTTGGTATACACCTCGATCGACGGCTTACATGGAAACATCACATTGACTATAAGTTAACTCAAATGAAACTAAAATTAACTCAGGTACATTGGCTGATTGGCAAAAATTCAACACTCAGCCTAGACTGCAAACTTTTAATATACAAGTCGCTTTTAAAACCAATATGGTGTTACGGTATCCAGTTATGGGGCACTGCTTCGACTTCCAATGTAGAGAGAATTCAACAAAGACAAAACAAAATTTTAAGGTTAATAATATCTGTTCCATGGTACATTAAGAATTCAAATATACATCGTGATTTAAATATGCCACTAGTGACTGAAGAAATTGCAAAATACGCAGGCAAATATGTAACAAAACTCGAGTCACATCCTAATCCGCTTGCTCGTAATATTTTGAACTTTACTGGATACATCCGCTTAAAAAAGAGAGATACAAGGGCTCTAATACTAAACACTCCGAATGAAGCCGCTTGAAAATACTTTTTTTTTTAATTATCACTACTTATGTATTATTTACAACTATCACTTAGTTATGTCTGACATTGGTCGGTCCTATTAATTATATGTTAGATTTAAGATTTGAATACTTATTGTTAGTTCATATATGAAGATACAATAAATAAAAAAAAAACATGCATAAAAAAGAAAACAAATTTTAGTTCAAAATAATATGAGCGTGGCCCTGGCCATTCTGATAACATTTTTTGGGTTCTCAGATTTTTCTAGTTGGTTTCTCACCTAGACCTACTTGTCTATCAAATTTCAGCTCATAAGCACAACTACTGATTTTAAATTTTAATGGGCACAGCCCCACCACTCCAACCAAAAATTTCCAGGTTTTCAGATTTTTCTAGTTGGTTTCTCACATAGACCTACTTGTATATTAAATTTCATCTCCCGTTCAACAACAGTTGCGCAACTGTTAATACATACATTAGTTCATTATAATACTTTTATTTACTTTTATTATTATTAGAAGTTGTATATATTTTTAAAACAATCTTTCCCTTTTTTTATTATAACAATAATTTTGTTTATGTAGTATTTTAAGTGCATTTAACCAATGGTTCATTATAAAAATATATTTAATGTAAATTCAGCTTATGTTGTATTCTAAGTTCATTAACCAAGAATTAATAAGTTTCATATTGCAATCAGTCATTTACCTTTAAGAGTAGTATTGCAATAATTTATAAAATGCAAAGTCAGACTTTATGACAATTGCTGAAAATGTACATTGCTAGTAATTTTAATTTAGACATAAGAAAATAAAATTGTATAAAAGACTGGCAAAAATAAAGAAATTAAGGCAAACAAAAAATAACTTTCTTGATTGCTTAACTGGTCTTAGTGCTTCTACTAAGACTTAATTTTAAATCATATTAGCACATGTTGTTTCTACCTGGGCTAAAAACAAAATAAAAACAAAACAAATTTACACACTTTGAGCTCCAGAGGAAACCTTTGGTGCTCAACCCTTTACACAAAGTTGTCAACGCAACATTTGGTGACCCCGACGGTCCTGTAGCAAGATACAGGATTCCATCAAGAGAAAACATATTTCAACACAATAGTCCTGTAGCAAGGTACAAGATTCCATCAACAGAAGACATAATTCAACACGACAGTCCTATCACAAGGTACAGGATTGCATCATCAGAATACACATTTCAACTCGAAGGTCCTGTAGCAAGTTACAGGTTTCCATCATCACACATTTCAACCCAACGTTCCTGAAGTCATTTAACCAATGGTTTATTATAAAACTATATTTAATGTAAATTCTGCTTATGTTGTATTCTAAGTTCATTAAACAAGTTTTATTTACAAACTAATAAGTTTCATATTGCAATCAGTCATTTACCTTTAGATATTCTTATACTCATACAATAATTCAGTCATTTACCTTTAAGAGTAGTATTACAATAATTGATAAAATGCAAATTCAGGCTTTATGACTAGTGCTGAAAATGTACATTGCTAGTAACTTTAATGTAGATGTATGAAATTAAAATTGTACAAAAGACTGGCAAAAATAAAGAAATTATGGCAAACAAAAATTAACTTTCTAGATTGCCAGACTAGTCTTAGTTTTTCTACTAAGACTTAACTTCAAATCATATTAGCACATGGTGATTCTACCTCGGCTAAAAACAAATCAAACAAAACAAAAAATCACACTGAGCTCCTGTAGCAAGGTACAGGATTCCATCAACAGAAGACATTCTTCAACTGAACAGTCCTGTAGCAAGGTACAGGATTTTATCAACAGAAGACATATTTCAACACAACAGTCCTGTCACAAGGTGCATGATTGCATCATCGAATACACATGTCAACTCAAAGGTCCTGTAGCAAAGTACAGGATTCCATCATCAGACATTTCAACCCAACAGTCCTGAAGCTAGAGCATTTTAGTGACCCAAACAATCCTGAAAATAGAAGCAGGATCATATCAAGACACGAAGCAATCGTAGAAAATATCGTTCCTTGTACATAAGCAATGGAATCATTTGAAGACCTGCTAGCAGCCCAACAGAAGAGGCAATAATCCGCAATTTCAAAAAAGACTCTTCTACAAGAAAAACTTCAGGATACTTCTTGGAGCGTCTACAGAGGCTTACCAAGGCATTACCATGAATTGGTGCACCCACAACAAATAAAGATCAACCAAAAACTACCTATTCTGCAAAACACAGCAATGGGTTGGATCGTCATGGGTAAATTACAAAAAGGAAACGACAACTCGGTAGCTTGTGCAGTGTTTACCCCAGAAGAGCAAACAACAAACCAGCTTATTGAAAAATTCTGGAAGCTTGAGGATACGAACAATACAGAGCGACCACTATCCTTGGCTGAAAAACGATGTGAGGATCATTTTGCACAAAACGTTAAAAGAAACGAGGATAGGAGATTCATTGTGCGCCTACCATTCGCAGAAAATCCATCCGTTCTCGGAAGTTCCAAAACAATGGAATTTAATCAATTTTTCGCATTGGAAAAACGATTGAACCTTAATCCAGAGCTTGGAACAGGATACAACAAATTCATGCAGGAGTACGAAGACTTGGGACACATGGAAGAAATACAAGAAGACGACATTCCTAATCTACACTACGTCCTGCCGCACCACTGCGTACTGAAACCTGGCAGCTCAACCACAAAACTAAGAGTAGTTTTTGACGCATCAGTTTAGACATCCAGCGGTTTCTCTTTGAATGACATAATACATGCCAGACCAACCATACAAAGTGAGCTGTTTTCAGTACTGTTGCGATTTAGGATGCACAGAACTGTCTTCACTGCAGACATAGAGAAAATTTACCGGCACATTCAAATCGATTATACGGACCAGATGTTCCAGCTCATCATATGGAGATACAACAGACATCAAGACATCAAATATTATCGTCTGAAAACTGTAACATATGGCACCTCCTCTACACCCTACCTGGCAACTAAATGCTTTTAACATTTAGCTATTCAAAACGCTACAAAATATACAAGGTGCGTATATATTACGTGATGATTTTTATGTGGATGATTGACTCACCGGAGCTGATTCTATTAGCACAGCCTTAGAGTCACAACGACAACTCAGCTTAATCCTAAGAGAAGCTGGTTTTAAGCTGCTGAAGTGGTGTTCAAATCACCCGCAATTATTGAGTGGAATTGCACCTGAAGACCAGGAAATCAACTTGGATTTAGACTAATTTCCGAGTGTTTTAATTTCTAAATTAAAACACTCGGATTAATATGGCTCCCAAAGTCTGACCAATTATGTGGACGGTCACAAAAGCCAACGGCCACAAAGGTAAAAAATAGTCAGTTCAGAACTAGCCAAGATATTTGATCCTCTAGGGATTTTTGGGCCGGTAGTTGTACGAGCCAAGATATTTTTGCAAGAGCTGTGGCAGTTATCAATTTCATGGGATGATGAGTTACCCATGAATCTTCAGAAAGAATGGAATTAATTTCGCACAAATATAGAAACCCTAAACAAATCAAAGATAGAGAGATTTGTACTAAAACACGGAAGCCCAGTCACCACAGAAATTCATACGTTTGTCGATGCATCTGAATTGCATCTTACGAAGCAATCTACATTCGATCAACATATAAAGACAAAACTTTTTTATGTTCCAAGTCTAGAGTAGCACTAATCAAAAAACAAACGTTGCCTCGCTTGGAAGGGTAAAAGAAGATCTCCGTTTACAAAATACGGCAAACTTTTTTTGGTCGGACTCAAAAATTTTTCTTGCTTGGATAAACTCGTCAGCAGCATCCTTCCAACCATTCAAGCAAAAAGGATAACAAAAATTCAAGACCTAAGTGATTTACATCAATGGCGACACGTCAGTTCTAAAGAAAATCCAGCCGACGTAATATCTCGAGGAATAGCACCTGAAACCCTATCGCAACATTCAATGTGATTTTATGGTCCTCTATTTCTCCCGGGACAAAGTAGTGAATGGACAACCTCAACTTCACAAGCAATTGAGACACCTTGCAACGAAGAACGTAAAATGACGAAGCATGTACTAACATTAGCCGCTTTGCAGCAAAATTATGTAGACATTATAAATCGGATAAACCACCGAAACTCATTTAAAACTCTTCAACACACGATCGTTTATGTGTTGAGATTTATTAGAAATTTCAAAATTACAAATATTTATCGCTCAAACAAGAGGGAGCTCGATGCATTCAAATTAGAAGAAGCTCTGAACATTATCATCAAGATAATCCAAGCAGCAGAGTTTGAGAAAGAACTAGAAAGGCTATCACATCAAGTACCTGTACATAAATCAAGTCCCTTGGCCTCGTTAAACCCATTCATGGATGAACATCAGATAATGCGCGTGGCTGGTCGTGTGGAGCAGTCAACATTATCGTTGAAAGCAAAACATCCTGCAATTTCAACACATAATCATTCTATGACAAAATTATTAATGCTCAAGCTACACGAAGAGAATCGTCATTGTGGCCCACAGTCATTGTTAGCAGCATCCAGGTTACAATTCTGGATTACGAACGGGAAATCACTGCCACGAAGTACCGTCCACAAATGCATACTATGCACTAAAGCTAGGCCGGTGCTTTTCAAACAATTAATGGGAAATCTTCCGGCAGATAGAGTGATCCCAGTACTTCCTTTCATAACCACATGAATGGATTATTTTGGCCCAATTTTGATCCATCACAAAAACATGGGGTGAAAGGCCAGACAAGGCCTATATTTCAGCATTTTCTTGCTTCGCGCCTAAGGTGATTCACATAGAAATCGTATCAAATCTATCTGCAGAAGCATTCATAGGCACACTACGACGTTTCATCAGCAGAAGAGGCCACTGTCAGACTTTGTATTGCGACAATGCTACTAACTTCGTAGGAGCAAACAATAAAATTACTGAGTTAAAAGAATCAATATATTCTTAATCAGCGCACCAAGAGCCCCTCACTTCGGTGGACTTTGGGAAGCGGCTGTCAAATCCACCAAACATCTTTTACTGAGAATTGTGTCAGCTGCATAACTAACATATGAAGTAATATGAAGTAATCTGGTACAATTCTATTTTGTAATGGTCCTGAACATCCTTCAATGGAATATTTGAGATTACCACAATAATTATATTAACTTACATCTCCTCAATCCTCAAAATCCTCCTCAAAAATCATCAGAAATAATATGCTTACAGCAAATAATAAAACTTTCTATTAAATTTGCAATTATTTCTATTTATATACCACCTCATTATAATATCTCAAATTCAGATCCTGAAAGTTAGAAAGATTATTATATCTTCAGCTAACGAATCTATACCACGAACCTCAATTGTAATATAATCGGTTACAAAAAAAATTAATTCAATATTTCACAGAGCAAAGAAGCAGGTAAAAATCAGATGTTTCAATGAGTTCACTGAGAATATGAAACCTTCAAACCTTTCCTTAATTTTGTGGTAAAATATCCATAAGATTACTGGTAATTTTTCTCCACCCGCAATAACTTCAATTTAAAATAAACCCCATACAATTACGAATTTCGCCGACATAGCCCAATCCTTTCAAAGCACTGGTCCAACAATTCCAATGACTCCAGTTTCTCACACAACTTTCAAAAGTATAAATAAAATATTTTATCTTCTCTTATACTAAACTCCACCGAAAATAAATCTAAAGTAATTGAAAATCATTTGACATTTATGAATTACTCTTCAGCCTATCCAATGATTGAAAATTCTTCACATATTTTTAAAGTCCTTATCTTAAACTTATTTAGTAAAATTTTGGAGACCGGAGTTATTCCACAAAACTCTAAAATGGGTTCTGTTATTCCAATTCCTATAGCTAGCAAACCTATATATCACATAGCTTCCTGCCGCCCAATATCACTTCTCCCTTCTCCAGCAAAACTACTAAAAAAAATTTTCGATACGTCTCATTTAGTTTATTAAGAAACACAAACTCCTTTAGATAAACTAAGTCGGACGTAAAACATCCCTAAGCACCATAGACGCACTACTGTTCCTGGATCATACAATTAGAAAAATCGTTCAACATCCAACCATACGTCTACCCTTTCAATTGATTTCATCAAAGCTTTGTTCAAAATAGGAGCGCATAACGTACTTGAAAAATTTGGCATATAGGCACGAAAATATTTAACTTCATAAAATCCTTTTTATACCCTTTACCAAAAAATAGTAAAAGGGTATATATAGGTTTGTCATTCCCTTTGTAATTACTAGAATATTAATAAGCGACACATAAAGTATATATATTCTGGATCCTTATGCATAGGGAAGACGAACAAGCGATGTCCGTCTGTCCGTCTGTCTGTACGTGAAATCGGTTTTCCCAAGCTCCCAGAACACTTCCTTCTTGGACTGGTGTGTCAGAAATTTTCCGAAAAATTTTGCTGTTGAAGATCAGCAAAATCGGGCAGACGGTTTCAGAGCTGGAAAACTCAAACTCTATTTTCCCATAGAAAATAACTACCGAAAACAAGTTTTTATTACTTTTTTATTAAATTAACTTATTTTATACTGCGGTATGAATAAAATTGGTATTTATAATTAAAAAAATTTTAAAAATTTAACAAAATAAAAAAACGTTTCCAGGGTTGGAAAACTTAAACTTTTTTCCTAATAATTAAACATATTTCATGTTTTAGGAAGAAAGCTATTTTCTCAGGAACGGTAAAAGCTACGGGTCTGAAATTTGGACAGTGTATGTAGAACTTTGGTCGCTACAACAACAAATATATAAAAGCTAAAAATTAAAGGGTGTTCCAAAATGAGCGACGAAAACTTTTAAAATCCCATGTAATATACATACAATTGTATGTACATATGTAAAGGGTGTTTTTTTAACCTAGATAGAACTTTAAATTGTAAAAAGTAACACAAAAAATTATATTTTAATAAAACATTTTTTTATTTGTTTCAGTATACTCTGACAAATTATCATGAATAGACTCACGCTTGAACAACGCTACGAAATTATCCAAATTTACTTTGAAAATCAGTCGTCGATTCCCGCAACTTATAGACGACTTCGTCATTTTTATGGCGTACATAATCGTCCATCTGAACAAGCCATTCGTCGAACTGTGGATAGATTTCGTACCACATACTCTCTAGAGGATGCAATAACACCAACACGTCGAAGGAATGTGCGTAGTGAAGAGAATATCGCCGCTGTAAACGAAAGTGTGGAAGAAGATCCAAATTTATCGATTCGTCGTCGGTCGCAGCAATTGGGGCTCTGTCCGTCCACTACGTGGAAAATTTTGCTCAAAGATCTCGGCCTACACCCGTATAAGATCCAGCTGGTGCAGGAATTGAAGCCACGAGACCATTATATGCGTCGTTCTTTCGCCGATTGGGCTCTAGAGCACTTGGCAACTGACCCATTGTTTTATCGCAAAATTGTGTTCAGCGATGAGGCGCATTTTTGGCTTAACGAGTTTGTTAATAAGCAAAATCCACAAGAGACCCTACAGACTCCATTACATCCAGAAAATTGCACCGTTTGGTGCGGTTTTCACGCTGGTGGCATCATCGGACCTTATTTCTTCAAAAATGAGGCCGGAGCTCACGAGATCGTTACCGCACCATGATCAATGATTTTTTGTTTGAAAATATGGATGACATTGATCCGGAGGAGATGTGGTTTCAACAGGATGGCGCTACGTGCCATATGGTGAACGCAACCATCGACTTATTGAAATCAAAATTTGGCAATAACTTGATTTCGAGAAATGGACCTGTCAATTGGCCTCCAAGGTCGTGCGATTTGACACCTCTCGATTATTTCCTGTGGGGCTACGTGAATTCACTGGTTTATGCTGATAAACCAGCAACAATTGACGCCTTGGAGGCTAGCATTGTTCGTGTTATTCGTGACATACGGCCAGCAGTGCTCGAAAAAGTGGCCCAAAATTGGACGTCCAGAATGCGCTTCGTCAAGAACAGCTGCGGTGCCCATATGCCCGAAATCATTTTCAAATGTTAATGTCACGTATTGATCTTTCGAATAAAAAAAAATTTTGATTACAATTTAATTTTTTGTGTTATTTTTTACAATTTCAAGTTATATCGGGCTTAAAAAAACACCCTTTATATTGACACTTGAAATTTGTAAAATTAGTGTATTTTTATATAGGCTACAACAATTAACACTAAAATTAAAAAAATTTTAATTAAAGGGTGGTCCATCAGTTAATGAAATTTTGACTATGTAATTTTGACAAATTGCTATATCTTGGAAATTGTTAGAGTTAAACTCTTGAAATTTTCAAAATCGGTAAAACTAAAAAATTCGAAAATTATAAAATCGCCATAAATTTAAAAAAAATCGCCAAAACGCAAAAAGTCGCCAAAATGAAAAAAAACGCTAAAATTAAAAAAAAGGCAAAAACCGAAAAAAATCGCCAAAACGAGAAAAACGTGTCAAAACTAAAAATAGATTTCTACAATGACAAAAAACGCCAAAAACCGCAAAAATCATTAAAACAAAAAAAATGCTTATATGAACAAAAATCGCCAAAAATTAAAACAAAATCGAAAATAAATCGCCAAAATTAAAATAAAAGCCAAAAACCGAAAAAAATCGCCAAAACGAGAAAAAATTGCCTATTTGAAAAAAATCGCCAAAAATTAAAACAATCGCTTAAATGAAAACAAAATCGTCAAAATCAAAAAAATCCGCCAAAAAAGAAAAAAAATCGCCAAAATTAAAAAAACGCCAAAAACCCAAAAAATCGTCAAAACGAGACAAGAGTGTCAAAACTAAAAAAATTGCCAAAAATAAATAAAAACGCCATAAACCGAAAAAATCGCCAAAAAAAATTTCCTATATGAAAAAAAATCGCCAAAAAAGTAAAAAAATCGCCTAAATGAAAAAAATTTTCAAAATCAAAAAAATTGCCAGAAGGAAAAAAAGTCGCCAAAATTAAAAAAACGCCAAAAACCGAAAAAATCATCAAAACGAGAAAAAAGTGTAAAAACTAAAAAAAAACTGCCACAAAAAATAAAAAAAAAATATAATATATAAAAAATAAAAAAATCGCCTGAATGAAAAAAAATCGTCCAAATCAAAAAAATCGCCAGAACGAAAAAATCGACAGAATTAAAAAAAAAAACGCCAAAAACCGAAAAAATCGCCAAAACCAAAAAAATCAGCAAAATAAAATAAATCGCCAAAATTTAAAAAGCACCAAATTAAACATAATGCCAAAAACCTAAAAATTGCACTAGAGAAAAAAGTATGCATTTTTTCACAAAAATTAATATGTACCTACATATCTTTGTGCTTATGTATGTATCTCTATACTACATAAACGCACTTTGGTAAAGGGTATATAAGATTCGGCACAGCCGAATAAAGCACTCGTACTTGTTAAACAACAGAAGGTTCACTGCACGAGTCAATGGTTCGATTTCAGACTTATTTCCTCTACATAATGGAACTACACAGGGATCCCCATTATCAAGTGCCCTTTGACGATTTAAGTCGAATTATTAAAAATAACAAAAATATATATAGATCACTGCTTATATGCAGATGATCTGTATATAATCTCAAAAAACCAAAATATGAGCAAAATTAAACAAAACTTCTTAGATATTTTATACGAAATAGAGCAATGGTCTAGTTCTTCAGGAGCTAATATATCATTTGAAAAGTCCAACCATTGGAACATCTGTAGAAGAAGAAATTGTGTAAATGTAGACTTAAGTTATAAAAATAAAATCATACGTAATGTTGATAACTGTAAGATTCTTGGATTGTGTATTGGTTGTAAATATAACTTTAAAACACACTTTAATTATTTAAAAAACGACCTAATGAAAAGACTACACATTGTAAGACACTTTTCATCACGAAAAATTCATATGCATTATAATACTCTACTACGATTAACTAAATCTACAATTTTATCTAAGACTTATTACGGCCTCATTATTTATAGCAAGGAAGCAAAATTGGGCATAAAGGCTTTGGAGAAAATTATAAATTCGGCTACCAGATCGAGTTTTCGAGCTTACAGAACAACGCCAATTAAAATCATCTAAGCAGAAAGGTGTTCAGATTCACTACGCAATTCCGCAAACAGACTCAAGCATCGCTTAGTTTATAAAATTTAAAGAAATTCATCCCCTTTATTGAAGGCACCTTTATCCCTTCTCTCGAAAACACACATACACTGATATTTAAGTTTGAGGTAAATAGCTTTGAAAACTCTTAAATTTGTTTTTATTTCTTTGCAAAGTAATACAAGCATTGCTGTCTATTGTGTTGTTGTTGTGGATGTTGTATTCTCTTCGCTGTGAAAGCACAAAAAGCTCTTTATAAAATTTTGAACATTGTGCATATGGCTTGGACGTTACTGCTCTAAAAGAAAAACAAAGAGGAAACACTAATCTACTCTAAGCCAAATATATGTATTAAATATGTAATAAATTAAAAACCACCGTAAAAACGCTTCCTAAGGAAACAAACCCTCCTTGGGAATTAAAACCGGAGGTATTTATAAATAATTAATATTTCGCAATTAATTCCACACATCAGCCGCTATAATTAATCAGTGCTTTAATGAAGTTTTCGCCAAATACAAAACAAAACGTCGGAATTTCGTAATTACAGACGGTGTCAGTGTTTGAATCAGAAGCTGAAGCTATCCTGAGGGTTCTGAAATTGCAGAAACAATCAATAAATAATTTTTTCAGATAGCCGTACTGTTTTTGACGCAATACTCAGTCAAAGAAACAACAATGAAACGATATCTAACATCCGACAGCTTTTAATACAACAACAAAACGAAGTAAAACTCATGTGGGTTCCAAGCCACGTAGGAATAAAAGGAAATGAGCTCGCCGACAAAGAAGCCAAATCCGCCCACTTATATCCAACATTCAAATACATCCCCCAAGCAGAACATCATTACAAGGAGATCAATTCAGAAAAAATTCAAATTAAACTGCCCTCAACAACCAGCTGACATAAGAACAATTGCTTTTTAAGGCTTAGGCCAACAAACACCAAATAACTCATCAACATATACTGTCAGGAGAACCAAAACCTTTATGCACCTTTTGCAACCGACCTCCAATTTTTTTTTAATTTTTTTCTTCAAAAAAGTCCTTACGACGCATGTTCATCCATAATATGTTCTTTTAATTGATATAAAAATTAATGAATAGTAGAAAACTGGGAAAAATTTCGGTTTTTAGGTGTATTTAACCAAGTTTTCGATCTTAGTTATTTTTTAAACGAGAGCTAACCTAAAAAAATTGTTAGCACCATTTGATTCAGCGTACTCGAATTAGGTTTACGCACCAGGTCCCCCCGTTACATTTTTGAACTAGCACAGTGTATCCACAAATTCTTAAGTTTTTTAAACTTAGCCCCCAAACTCTAACTGTCATTTAATTTATATTAAAGCCGATTACCTATAGTAGCTAGTGCTTTGTATTAGTTTATTATAATTTAAATTATATTATTATTAAATAAATAATACACCAATTTATTCAATTAATACAGATACTAGCAACAATAAAAAAATAAATAAGTACTAATTTTCTTATAAAAATAGTTTGTACTAAATTTTTTTCTAATTACCTTCATCTTCTTACAACATATAAAGAGTTTTCCGAGAAGACAGAAGTTTTACACAAAGGAATGCTATAAAATTCGCACTGATCAATATTTTCCGCTGAAAATTCTCACTTAGGTGAAAAACTATGCAATAAATACACAAAAAGTAAAACCACATATACATCGAGCACTTTTTTTGGTGAGTCGCTCAAATGTACATACATACCTATTACCTTCATATAATCATTTCGACAATAACAAAATACGAAACAAAAACATATCACTTATCAACCAAAATACATCCATTTCTACTATACATTCATTTCTACATACATATGTGTGTATATGTATACACAGGTACACATCACCTCATAAAAAACTATTTTATTAGTATCCTTATTAACTCTTCGTTTCATAAAAAATAAATTTTCAAACAAACAACAAAAATATGTTTAAGTATATTCCCACCCATACATTATTCACTTTCTTTCCTTTTTTTACCCTTCACCAAAAATGGTAAAGGGTATATATAGGTTTGTCCAGATTTTTGTAACTTCTACAATATTCATTTCTGAACACATAAAGTTAGTTATTATTTAAGTATATTCCCACCCATACATATTTACTTTCTTTCATTTTTAATATTGTACACAATATAAATAATAAAATAAATATAATAAAATTTACTATTACTGGTGCTGACAAGCCTTCACAGCAAAGCAACGAAGCATCAGCAAAAAAATGAAAAAAACAAAATTGCTGATAGCTAGCATTAGCACGTTTTCAAAACAAAAATACTATTGCTTCTGAAAGCATATGCATCAGTAATTTCATTTTGCTGACTGCTTGTGCTTCAAACATTTCACAGCACAGCATTTAGCAAATAGTTTTTTTTTACATTGAGTGCTGATGCTGATTGCTGCTGCTTATATTGGGTGTTTTTTATTGAGGTATAGAACTTTAAGTTGGCATCACTTTTTTAACTGGCGGCCATTTTGTCAGCTGTCAAGTGATTAATATTTAGTTTGGTTTGCCATTTCATCATGAACAGGTTGACAAAAGAACAACGCTTGCAAATCGTGCAAATTTTTTTCGAAAATAATGGTTCAGTTCGCGAAGTTTACCGCAAGCTCCGTCCATTTTATGGTCGATATAATCGTCCATCAGAGCAATTAATTCGGTTAACCATGGATCGTTTTCGCACTACGTTTACTCTATGTGATAATTCGCATCCGCAGAGACGTCGAACAGTGCGCACCGAAGAAACAATTGCCGCTGTAGAGCAAAGTGTTGAAGAGGACCCGAATGAATCGATTCGCCACCGGAGACCGGTATAGAGCCATGATAACCGACTATTCCCGAATTGAACGGCATGAATGTGGATGAGTTGTGGTTCCAACAAGACGGCGCTACATGCCACACAGCGCACGTCACAATCGATTTATTGAAGGAAACATTCGATGAGCGCATAATTTCGCGGAATGGACCTGTCAATTGGCCACCAAGATCGTGTGATTTGACACCATTGAATTAAATTGTTTGGGGATATGTGAAGTCGCTCGTCTACGCCAACAAACCAGAAACGTTAGGGGACTTGGAAGCCAACATTCGTGGCGTTATTGCCAACATACAGCCCCATATGCTCGAAAAAGTGGTTGAAAATTGGACCTGTAGAATTGGCTTTATTCGAGCCAGCCGCGGCGTCCACATGCCCGAAATCATATTTAAATATTAATGGCATAAAATTATCCTTCCAATAAAGCCAAATTGATAGACATTAAAACGATTTTCTTGTGTTTTATTTCAATTCGAAGTTCTATACCTCTAAAAAAACACCCTGTACAATGTGAAGAACAGAAGTCGAAGCATAGCGAAATTTGTGTGCTGATGCTATTTTGAACTCAGCAATTCAAACCGTGCTTTATAGTAACTTTTTTCACAAGTAGTCAAAAACTACAATAACTTCTAAAGTGATTAAAAATGATAGCTAAATATTTGTATGGATTTTCTAAAACACTTTAGCAACGTAATTATAAAATTTAAATGCGGGTACTATGAGGTACTTTTTTGTTGTAGTCTGTGGAATCACCGTTTTCAATGAAACTTAATACAGTTTCTTTAAATAACTTAAGCTCTAAAACTATACTATGTACCAGAATTAAAAAATGAAAAATTTACTTGCAAGAAGTCCATCATTGATATGAAAAAATAACTAAAAAATATTTTATTGCAAACTGAAATTAGTACAGAACGAAGACGTATGCCTAACTGAGGTGGGTACGTTACCGATATGCATACATAAAGTTTTGGTTGCCGTCGTTAAAAGTGTGTAATGTTATTACTTAAATTATACTGCCACTTAGTCACCCAAACACTTAAGAACGTTGACACATATTATCATCACTATTGAAGAACATCGGTATTACCAAGATTTGTCCACCTAAATCGATACTTTTGACGCGTGTGCGGTGGGTCGAATCAAATAAATACCTTCGGCAGTTTGGGTGGTGTAATGTGTATTCAAGTTTTTTAGATGTGGGTGAATAAATTGCTGTCAAAATGAGCGTATCGCTGCTTAACTTCCCTCTAATTAATTTATTTTCAATTATTTAGAAAATGAGACATTTGTAGATTTTTAATTGAACTTTAGTGATTTTTAATCAGAACTAATTTTTAGTCAGGCTTAAGTTCCGTCATTTCAATTCTTATTGAATGAAATATTTTTAATAATTAATGTGAGTTTCTAAAGAAGAGAAGAAAAATTAAACTTAGACTTTAAGCTGGGGGAAATACCGGTACTTTTCTGTTCAGCCACGCACTTCATCAGCATCCTAGTCTATCTACTTGGGTAGAGATTATTATTAACATCAGCTATTTAACTTAAATTTACAATGAAACGGAATATGAGAAACGATTGTTGTGTATAAAATTGATTTACCTTTGGTAAACACATTTACAAGTATCACTATTAATTTTCTGTTTTTCCATTTTTTTTCATTTTTCTATTTAGGTTAGCACGAAATTATATTACTCTACCTAAGTATAAGGTAATTATTCTTGCTTATCTTTTACGATCATCATTAGAAAATAAATAATAATAATAAATAAAAAATGCCGAATAAAATATTCAAATATTGCTTATATCGAAATTTGCTTAATGAAAAAATTGCAATAGACCAAATAATAAATAGACTATTTTTCTTTTACAAAACCAATACGTATATAAGTAATGTTTCTATTTATGCATTTACTCCATACGACGTCGGTGAAGAGTACATAATATTCGGCTAATCCGAATATAGCACTCTTACTTGCTCTACTTCCAGAATAAAATTTTAGCTTAGGTAACAAGTTGCGGTTACAAAAACTGTTAACAAAAAATAATATGTACTTAAGCTTAAATTGGTTTTGCTATACAATTGAAATGGTATATCCTATGGTTATGAGATTTTGACAGATAATGCAAAGGACAACAAGTTAATGATTTTTATAAAAAAAGCATAGCGAAAATCTTGTTGGTTAAGCTTGTTTGGCGGTAATGGCTCAATATATAGCAATGAATTAAGCGAATTAAATTTTTTTTTAAGAAACAGACTTCTTTGGTGTTCCATTGATGAAACCACTGTAAAGCTATGTACAGACGATTGTCAGATCTTACAATATTGTCAGATTTGTCAATGTGCTGGCAATGTACTGGCAATCGAAAATTGACAGTACAATATTCCTTGTCAGTGCACACGGTTGTAAGAAAATCTTACAATTTATTGCCAGACGGTTGTATGGCAATAAATTCATCTGATAAAATCTTCAGTCGAAAAATTGTCAGTTTACACGGTTGTCATGCACAAATTGTCAGATCTGTTGTTATGCGTTGCCAGACTCAAAGCATTTTTTAGAAATTGTTAAATATCAATCGTTTGTGTTTGTTTTAAATGTAAAAACTGAAAGTATAAATTATTATGGAACATATAGAAGCAATTGCAATGATTTTGTGTGCATATATTTTATTATAAATGTTTTATTTAAAACCAAGCGTGTGCAGTGTTGCCCATAGAAATAATTCTATTACAATGACGCCATTGTCAGATGCATAAACTTTGCACATCTGACAATATTAAAATGTCTGACAAATATCTGGCAATAATTTTACAATGTGTTCACACGATTGTAAGATGTCTGACAATTTGTTGTCAGCTGCTAGTATTGCAATGGACTGAAAATGCTTTTTCTGGCAACGACGTCTGACAAAATTTGTCAGTTCACACGGGTGTAAGAAATTTTGAGCACATTTTACTGGCAATATTGTAAGATCTGACAACCGTCTGTACATAGCTTAACAAATATAGTCGCTGGAGTTTTAGACAAAGCTGAAGATGTGTCTAAAAATAATTTCCTGCTAAATTTTATTGAACTAGAAAATGTAAGCAACTCCACAAACGGTCATGAATTCCACGATTCAATATATTTGTCGGGAGAAGATTTTGACATAAACAATGTACTTCTGCTTTTGACTTATGTAGCCCCTTATATGGTAAAGAGCGCAAAAAGTTTGAAGATTTGTTACACTAAACTTAAAGCCGTGCCAAATACAACTATCTAATGTTAGCAGAAAAGCGTAAAGCAAAAATAAAAAAAGAAGTGATGTGTCCTTGGACACCCGGTTATAGTAATTGCTACTATGTTCACACTTATGTTTTTAATGTCATATTCGTCCTTAAGAGCTTAATAATTTTTACATGTTCTACCGTACATTGACTTGTTTTGTTGAGCGTCTCAAATAACAAGTCTCATACTAAGTTCACACTTACGTTTTTAAAGCCTCATTCGTGTTTAAGAGCTTATACCCTGTTCACACTTATCGTCTTAAACGTGTTTAAGACAAGTGTTTTAAAAAACTAAACACAACCGTTCACATTACATTTGAGATGTTTAAGGTTGACATTTTGTCAGTAAATTATTGTATTTGCAAAATTTTACGAACGATAATGATTTTTTATTGGTACGCATACCCCATTTGCGTGTTAAAGGAAGTGTTTAAATCTTAAAAAGTTCATTTGAGATGTTTAACAAAACAAGTCAATGTATGGTAAAACATCTCAAAATTGTCGTGTTTTAGATCTTAAACACAAATCGGGCGTTAAACACGTTTAGAAACATTAGTGTGAAAATAGTATTAAACACGAGGATTTCGAGAAATCTCAAAAATGGTGTTTTAAATTTAAACTCTTTGATAAACACGTAACCTCATAACTCTGGCAACTTTGTGTTGTTATTAAATGACGGCACCTGAAAAAAATTATTTAATACATAACAATTACTCAAAAGAATTAAATTATTTACAAAAAGTTGTTTAAAAATAAAAAAGCAAATGTAAAATTTTTTCGAAAATTATTACAAACACAGTAATTTATTGACATAACGTCAACATTAAACATCTCAAATATAATGTGAACGGTTGTGCTTAGTTTTTACAAAACTTGTCTTAAACATGTTTAAAAACAAATACATGTACGTTTTTAAACGTGTTTAACGCCTCATTCTTGTTTAAGAGCGTAAACACGACGATTTTGAGATTTTTTACCATACATTGACTTGTTTTGTTAAAAATATCAAATAAGGTGTTTAAGATTTAAACAATTCCTTAAAAACTTAAATGGACTATGTTCAGTCCGTTTTTTGATAAGTCTGGCAACTTTGTGTTGTAATTAAATGGCTTCAAGTGAAAAATTGTTTGGTAAAAAAACTAAATTTTTTGCAAAAATAATAAACTAATAATTGTTCGTAATTTCTTACAAATACAATAATTAATTGACAAAACGTCATCCCTTAACACATTGAATGTAATGGGAAAATCTGTGTTTAGTTTTTTAAAACACTTGCCTTAAACACGTTTGAGACGATAAGTGTGAATATAGTATTAAAAATAAACTCATTGATAAACACGTAAATGGAGCATGTTCAGTTCATTTTTGATAACTCTGACAACTTTGTGTTATTATTAAATAGCGGCAAGTTAAAAAAATTATTTGGAACACAATAATTGCTTTAAAAATATTACATTATTAACAAAATCATTTGTTGTTTAAAAATTATAATTTGAAATTTATTTGCTGGTGGTTCAGCTTGGTCTATATGCTGTAACAAATCATCAGTAGACTTCAACCACACATTTTGAATAGTCACAAACCTCTTATCTTATGCACAGACTTTCAAGAACTATTTGAGAATTCACAAATAATAATATTTTTGAAAATCACAAAAGAAAAATAAGTATAGTAGGCTTAAAAACTAATACAAAACCCAGCAAATAATTTATATTCGATATGAGTCTATATTATTGTTAATACCTCTCGTTTGCTCGGCTTAACTGAGATGTAAGTGGTGGGGCTTATCCAAGTGGTACACAAGGATAAGCAATTTAAGAATGTTGATGTTTTTACCCAAGTGATACACAAGGATAATTCAAGTTGTGGAGTAATCAATCAGTTATTCAGGTGGTACATCAGGATAATCTAATTGACTCAAAGAAGTGAAGTGTATGACGATTTAAGTAACAATCTTAAACGTTATTCAATAATTTTAATATTTATACAAAATGTAAAAAATAACTTAAAACTAATACAATAACAAAAAGTAGAATAAAAAAAAATAAGAATACAAACATCATTTAAAACGGCCAGAAACTGTTCATTATTATCTTGCCAAATTCATTCCCATCGTAAGCTAAGCAAAACAGATATTCAATTTCACTACTGTCTGGCTGGTAATTTGAAACACACGTGGCAAATAAAATGTTTTATTTATTTCGTCAATTATGCTGACATGATGGTTCTCATACCTGGCTTCACAAATGTGTGAGAAATTAATTAATTTTATTTTAATTAAATTGTGGGAAAGAATTTAAGTGTACTTGAGACTTGGCAAAAATATGAACAAACAACAAACAAAAAAAGTCAAACAAAAACGAAGTAAGCGTTTTGCTTAAAGTTTAATTCAACTAGAGATTCTTTTTATTTTGATACCAAATAAAAAGAATTAACATATTGCGCCCCCAGGGGGATTGTTAATATCAATAGGCAATTTAACTGAACAATTTCCGGCAATTTATGCTGAAGTAAATTAAGCGCCAGGATCCAACGAAATGTTCCAGTTTGACCTGGGTGATGGCTGTGGTGCGATTGGATGCGTATTGAGTCTTCTTTTTAAAAATATTTTGATTAACAGGATGGTTACCAATGTTAAAATCAGAGCCAGTCCCACATAGCTGACTGCCAAGCTATGCACGCCATGATTCATGGTTGGGGTGGGTATATTCCACATCTGTTCTCTTACCTCCTCTTGCAGTCGGGTTAAGTTTCCCATGATTCTTAGGTCTTGGAAAGTTTCGGTTACATTGAAGACCTTTTGTTGTAAATGGGGCAATGAAACTCCAGAGCTTGTATAGGAGGGATACAAAGTCGAGGTAATTGTTTGGTGCCCATATACGGTAATCAACTCATTTTTCATTGAACATCCTGCTGGTAAGGTAAGCAATCCAGTTCCTTGTAAGACCTGAGAACCACTGATGCCGTTGCATACCATACTTAATTTCAGTGGATGTTGAGTTGCGACTAGCCATTGATTTTTTTATGAAGTTCGTACCACACATTACTATGGGCTAGTACGTCGGTATTGCAACTTAGGTCTGACTCGTTGTTAAATAAATGTATCTCACAACGACACATTGGTGAATTTTTGAAATACGTAGCTTGGATATTTGGGCATAAAAAAGTATCGTGTTCAAGGATGTGGCAATCACTGAGTTTGGTATCATCAACCGGGAAATATTCGTCTCGGTGAACGTTGAGAGCCATCATTTTGGTTGTTAGAATGATCGCAACCAACGAGTCATTTACTAGTTGTGGAACTGGTGTAAGATAAAAGAGGTCGAAATCCTCTTTATGGGCTAGTGGAATTTCCAATGTGCAAATGATGTGTTGGTTTGAAATGGCTGTATTAGCTGTCACTAAACCATACAGATGAATGATATCCGTGACTGGTAGTATTAAATCCGATGGCAGATTTGCCTTTATATTGTCCACTTCCAAAGAAAATTGTTTTGGTGTTAGTAGAGAGGGACTTATTCGGCCATGATATGTATCGGTTAGCAGATCCATTATGGCCTTTAACATTGTTTGAACATTGCCTGAGATGATGATCAACTGAATGCTAAGCGAGAAAATAAGTTGAGACTGCTGGGTTTCATTGACAGTAAAGTCCTCCAGTCTTTTTAGCCGAAAGTTTAATTTATCGAGGCTATTCTGAGTATGAGCCTCCGTTTGTTTCATAATATTAAGGGTGGAGGAATGATGTTTGATTTTGTAGAAGGAGTGCCAAGTGATCCTCGTTATTCTTTATGCTGTTGATGGTGTCTGTCATTTTTTCGGCATACTGTGAATCGAAAACTCCAAATAATGAATTTGCTACATTTCTAACGAAATCAAGTGCCCCTCGTTTCTTTCTTCTTAAGAGACTTTCGAGACTGGTAGCCACTTTAAGTTTAACGTTGTTAAAATGCGAAACGAGCGCGATACATTGATGATTGAGATCTGAACTGTTGCAACATTTCATTAACGTATTAGTTCCGTTTGCTAGAAGTTGTACTTTATTGAGAAATGGTGATAGTTGAAAGTAGATAAAAAGCTTCCATTCTGAGATAATTGGTTTAACTTGACCAATCTGTTCAAAGTGTAACCCAGGAGAGCTAGTGATCTTTATGTGGATACCTAGCTGGCATACCACTAACGGAAGGAATAAAGCAAGAAGCAATAGTAGGCTGGTTGGAGATAATGTGCAGCGTTTTGGGGGTGGTGAGCCTTTGTATTTGTTAGTAGGTGGTTCGTTTCTCTTGAGTTCCGAGCTATTTCCTTTAGTTTTGTTCGTAGATTTGTAGTTTTTAAGGGAACTGCTTTTTACACCATCACTGCCCAAAGAAGTTGAGGTTGTGTCCAGAGGGAGCGTATCAGGTATGATTTCATTGCCAGTAGTGGTGTAGGATGTATCGATAGGAAGCGGAGCAAGTAAGTGAATTGCCCGTTTAATGATACCTGTATATGTTTTTACTGTTGCCGTCCTCACGATACCGTCAGGCCCGGGGAATGTTTCGATCAGCTTTTCGATTCGCCACGTCATGACAGGAGTGTTGTCTTTCACTATAACTATAGTACCCACTGGCAGATTTTGTGACTTTGATTGCCATTTGTTACGCTGCTGGAGTTCAGTGAGGTACTCGTGGGACCATCGTTGCCAGAAATGATGTTTTATTTTTGAGACTAATTCCCATCGTTTAACGAGTGATGGCGACATTGACTGAGCAGTTGCATCGACTTGTGCCATTAGAGGTTCCCCAATCAGGAAATGGCCAGGAGTCAAGGCAGCTGCAACATTAGGATCATTTGATAGTGCTGTGATAGGTCTGGAATTGAGTATTGCTTCTACCTCTATGACTACAGTTTCCATTTCTTCATAAGTTAGGGATGCGTTTGCCATTTCTTTGAGTAATAGCCTTTTGGCTGACTTGACTGCGGCCTCCCACAATCCCCCAAAATGAGGTGCTCGAGGAGGAATGAAATGAAAAGAAATGTTTTTATTTGCACATACTCGCTGAATGGCTTCTTGAGCTGGGGGGGTAAAAAGGGCTGATGATAATTCCGCTAGTTGATTTCGTGCTCCGACAAAGTTTGTTGCATTGTCGCAGTAAAGTTGTTGGCAGTGACCTCTGTGACTGGTAAATCGTTTTAGTGCTCCCAGGAACGCTTCTGTTGTTAGGCTTGTAACTGATTCGAGATGCACTGCTTTTGTGGCGAAGCAACAGAATACTGCAATGTACGCCTTTTGAGGTCGTTTTCCTCGAGTTTTAAAGTGAACCCAAATTGGACCACAATAATCAACCCCAGCATTTATAAATGGTCTTGCTGGTGTAACCCTCGCTGCAGGCAAATTTCCCATGATCTGCTGGAGAAGTTTTGGTTGTGATTTTGCGCAACATTTTCGTAAATGAAATCCGTACTTTGACATGACGTGTTGTAGTTGACGCTGAGTTTCTAGTGCTATGTTCAAGCTATCGGCTTCCCCAAAACCATCGTCCACATTAAAGTTCTTTTCCAAGAAATTGGCTGCTAACGGAAACTGCATGTTATTATCATGGCTTATTTCCTTTAGACATTTGATTGCCAAGTATGGTGCAGGTCGGGTTCCATATGTCACTGTATTCAACTTGAAGTAACTGATGGGTTCAGAAACATTACTTCTCCATAGAATTATCTGGTACTGTTGATCTTTTGGATGGACCAATATTTGTCGGTACATTTTTTCTATGTCTGTTGTGAACACGAAACGTGGAATCGAAAATCGCAGAAGCACCGTAAACAGCTCATTTTGTAGTGGTGGCCCGATGTGCAAAATGTCATTCAAAGATTTTCCTGACGAAGTTTTTGCTGACGCATCAAATACCACCCGAAGTTTAGTGGTGCTACTATCAGGTCGTAAAATGCAGTGGTGAGGAATAAAGTATTTAGACCCTTCCACTTCATCTATGTTGATTTTCGACATATGTCGCATTGTTTCATAATCCTTCATGAACTGCATATATTGAGTTTTTAGGGAAGCATCTTTTGATAATCGACGTTCCAAGCTGAGGAAGCGGTTAAAGGCAATATTATGTGAGGCGCCTAAAGAAGATGTTTCCGTACAGAATGGAAGTCGTACTACGAACCGTCCTGCTTTGTTACGAATCGTGTGTTGATTGAAATGTGCCTCACATTGGGCGTCATAGGGAGATAATTGATGCCCAGTGCTCTCGATCTCTTCCAGTCTCCAAAATCGTTCAATAGCAGTATTCATTTTATCCTCCTCAGTTAAAATACCACATATTGCTGATGAGAGTTGTTCTCCAGATACCTTTCCAGATACTATCCAGCCAAATGTGGTATTTTGTAATATTGGGAGGTCATCACCGAGTTTAATTTGTCCTATAGCAAGGATTTGATGGTAATATTCTGCGCCTAACAAAATGTCAATTTTTTCTGGTCGGTTAAAAGTTGGGTCCGCCAGTGTGACATTGTTGGGAATCGCCCACTTATCGATGGTAAGTTGTTGAGCAGGTTGAGGAGAAATGATTTGTGGCAACACAAATGCCTCAAGACGTGTTGAAAAGTTGTTGAGTCTGGATTGAAGTGATATGTTCACACGGTGTTGAACTTTGGTGCGGTTTTTTCCAATTACATTGATTGAAATCGAGGTGGTCCTTGCTGGGAGCCCTAGAGTTGTGACTAATCTCTCTGTAATGAGGTTGAATTGTGAGCCCGAGTCGAGAATTGCCTTACATTCAGTTTCTAGTCCATTTGCCTTGACCTTTACCAACGCTATTCCCAGTAGAACATATGGTCTTCTGCCGACGGAACTTGCCGTCATGCTTTCAGCTTCGTCCTGTGGTGTGCTAACGAGAGATGTCACGTTTGTTGTGGAGAGGTTGTTAAGTGTAGCTGCCTCTCTGTCTGAGTCAATTTCTTTTTTAGGAGGAGTAACTTTTCTTGATGACGAATTACCTTGTGGGGTTGGTTCCAGATGTACCAAGGTATGGTGCTTTTTTCCACATTTCTGGCAGCGGCCTGAAACGGTACATTGTTTGGTACTGTGGGTACTACTAAAGCAATTGACACATAATTTATGTTTCTGTATCATGTTTAGTCTGTTTGTTGAGTTTACATCGATGAATTTCTTACATCGATACAATGGGTGAGAATCTCGCTTGCAAACTATGCACAACCGGTTTTCGTGTCGAGGTTGTGCTGTAAGCGCGCATATTTTGCTAGTGGAAAACGAAGGTTTTTCCTTGTGTCCCATTGCCTCCAGGGTGTGAAAATAGTTCTCAAGGAATGTCAGAAATTGGTTGATTGTTTGTAGTTCCTTTGGGTGAGAAATTGATTGCTCATATTGAGCATGCACTGTTTTATCTAACTTTTTGACCAGGATGTGGATAAGAATTGGATCCCACGATAATATTTGAAGCCCCATATTGGAGATAGCTGCCAAACATTCCTTTGTTGTATCGTGCAATCGCTTAATAGCACCTAATGTGGATGCCCCAGATGGCTGGTCAAGTAGTCTCTGAACTACTGTTGCTACCATTACCCTTTTATTGTTGTATCGATCTCGCAGCAATTGCCACGCCACCTGATAATTGTCTGCAGTAACCGCAAGATGATTAATGAGGTTCGCTGCTTCACCAATGACGTTGGTTTTTAAATACCACATTTTATGAGCGTCAAACATCTATTGCTCATGTACGATTCTTGTAAATAAATCGGAGAACGATGTCCATTTCATGTAGTCACCTTCAAATTTTGTAATGGTGATCGTAGGCAAAGGTAAGGTTGATGGTCTGGCCGTAGTTTCTGTGGTTGAGTGGTGGTGGCTTTTATTGGCCGTGGTGAGCTGTATCATTGCTGATTGTGCAGCTTGTTCGAGGTGAACATATCTGCTTGTATCGTAACCAGCAATGTCTGGGTCGGGATATTTGTCCAGTAATTCATCATTAAGCCTTTCTAATTGAAGCCACAGCTGAGAAATAGTGGCCTTTTTTACATCGTAGTAAGATTAATCTTGACCTGGTTGCAACTGAAGGCCTTCTAGCTGTCGAGTATGCGCTGCCATTTTCCCAAGTGACCGGCTGATTAATCCATCGTGTCGCCCTGTTGCTCCGGCTTGCAACTGACCTGTGTTTGCTGATTTGGGATTGGGATCATGTCCCCCAGTTGCTCCGGCTTGCGTTTGACCTGCAGTTGCAGGTTTGGGATTAGGAAGTTCCTTTTTCCCGGATTCTTTACCTTGATTATCGAGTTCACGTTCCATTATAGCTATGTATTTCGTCGCCATGGCCTCAATTCGAGTATAGTAGTTGGATGTGAAGTATTCATCAGATGTGTCTACGTCTTTCAACTCCCGTAATTCATTATCAGCTGTGTCGAACTCTGTCCAAGCTGTCCTTAGACGAGATAGTTGTTCCTGGTAATAGGTTGCAGTTTTCCAGCTGGCTGAATCCTTGGTGAAATTTCGAATAATGGTTGCAATATGTTCTCCAGTTTCCTTTAGTTGGCGGAGAAGTTTTGTTGAGGTTGTTTCCATGGTGGATTGGTTGCTGTGGAAAGCAGGGAAGTGATGGCACTATAGTTAATTCGAGGATTGCAGGTCCTGTTACGGTCGCCAAAAATGTTAATACCAGACTCGTTTGCCTGGCTTAACTGAGATGTAAGTGGTGGGGCTTATCCGAGTGGTACACAAGGATAAGCAATTTAAGAATGTTGATGTTTTTACCCAAGTGATACACAAGGATAATTCAAGTTGTGGAGTAATCAATTAGTTATTCAGGTGGTACACCAGGATAATCTAATTGACTCAAAGAAGTGAAGTGTATGACGATTTAAGTAGCAATCATAAACTTTATTCAATAATTTTAATATTTATACAAAATGAAAAAAATAACTTAAAACTAATACAATAACAAAAAGTAGAATAAAAAAAAATAAAAATACAAACATCATTTAAAACGGCCAGAAACTGTTCATTATTATCTTGCCAAATTCATTCCCATCGTAAGCTAAGCAAAACAGATATTCAATTTCACTACTGTCTGGCTGGTAATTTGAAACACACGTGGCAAATAAAATGTTTTATTTATTTCGTCAATTATGCTGACATGATGGTTCTCATACCTGGCTTCACAAATGTGTGAGAAATAAATTAATTTTATTTTAATTAAATTGTGGGAAAGAATTTAAGTGTACTTGAGACTTATCAAAAATATGAACAAACAACAAACAAAAAAAGTCAAACAAAAACGAAGTAAGCGTTTTGCTTAAAGTTTAATTCAACTAGAGATTCTTTTTATTTTGATACCAAATAAAAAGAATCAAAAGAATTAACAATTATTTTTCTACACCTTTATACAATTAGAAATCCTTTGGTTAACAATAAAAGTAATTACACGGCAAAATTAAAAATAAAATTTAAAATTTAACATTTAAGAAAATTATTATTCGACATATTTTCTGGGTTTTGTATTAGTTTCTAAGCCTAATATGCTTATTTTTCTTTTGTGATTTACAAAAATATTATTATTTGTGAACTCTCAAATAGTTCTTGAAAGTCTGCGCATAAGATAAGAGGTTTGTGACTATTCAAAATGTGTGGTTGAACTATACTGATGATTTGTTACAGCAACAATGAAATGCATATAGACCAAGCTGAACCACAAGCAAATAAATTTCAAATTAAAATATAATTATGACAATATGTCGAATAAATTTCTTAAATGTTAAATTTTAAATTTTATTTTTCATTTTGCCTTGTAATTACTGTTATTGTTATCCGATGGATTTCTAATTGTATAAAGGTGCAGAAAAATAAAATAGATTCATATCGAATATAAATTATTTGCTGGGTTTTGTATAAGTTTCTAAGCCTACTATGCTTATTTTTCTTTTGTGATTTTCAAAAATATAATTGTTTGTGAATTCTCAAATAGTTCTTGAAAGTCTGTGCATAAGATAAGGGGTTTGTGATTATTCAAGATGTTTGGTTGAAGTCTACTGATGATTTGCTACAGCAACAATTAAATGCATATAGACCAAGCTGAACCACCAGCAAATAAATTTCAAATTAAAATATAATTATGACCAGGGAAACCAGAAATATGCTCAAAAAAAAGTGTTTTATGCGCATTCAATATGCACTAAAAACTTCGAAATATGCACTAAAAACTCCAAAAATATGCTCCTAAAAATAACGTAAATTGGGTTATTTGGAAATGAAAATCTAATTTTAATGCAACAATTCAATAAAATTTGCATATAAAACAAAACAAAAATAAAATAAAGGAAGGAAGAAGGAAACAATAAAAAATTAATTAGTCCTAATTTACACTATGCAAGTCTTATTGATAAGCTGATTATTTTGTGGGAAAGAGAGACGAGGGAAATATAACCGATTCTTTTTCCCCCGTCTATCTCTCCTAGCAAACTAATCAGTTTAGCAATAGGACTTGCATAGTGTTAATTAGGACCTAAGAACAAAAATTTAACTTTTACTTCAAAAGCGATCACGATATCAGATTTAAGTCTTTGGAAGTGTATTATGAAGAATAAGATAAGCTTTTTATGTAACATTGTTATTGCAATAAACAAAAACTATTCACTTATCTTTTTAAATAAAAATCGACGACGGTCACATATAAATAAACTTTTATAGGTACATTGAAAATGTTCTCTTTCAACCTCAACTGATGTAATCGGGGCAGCGTTCGTCACAATTACCAAACCAAATTTTTATTGAAATTAAAGTCCAGTGAGGATGTTAAAACACATGTTACACCTGCTTAAATTTTGAATATAAAAATCAATAGTATTTGTACCAGTATTAAAATTTAACAGAAAAAAATTAGATATGGATGAATTAAAATTTTTTAATTTTCTTGTTTTGTTTTTCTTTTACAAGATTGTTTACAAGTGAATGAAAATTAAAAAATTGTAAATCGTTCATTTTAAATTTTTTCTTATTCTAAATTTGGATGTTAGAACACATACTAATAGTTAATATAGTCTAAATTTCAACTTAAACACGTGTAGCATGTGTTTTAACATCAGAACTCACAAGAAAACATGTGAAATCGATTCGGAAGCCAGAACATACAAAATGGCCTTTTTTAAAGTCTAACTTCAAAATGGTAGCAAAATATTTGCTTCCCCATATTACTGTTTCTTTCACTACAAAATGAAAAAATTAATTTTTACTAAAAAAAATAAATTTTTACTAAAATTTTTTTTAAATATTAAAATAAAATTTTTTGAGAAATTTTTAGATATTTTAATTGAACTGTAGTGAATTTTAATCAGAAATAATTCATAGTTAAGCTCAAAGTCTAAGTTTAATTTTTCTTCTCTTCTTTAGAAACTCACATTAATTTGTAATAGGTTGTTATCAAAAAAGTTTTATTTTTAATTTATTTTAATTTGTTTATTTTATTTACTTTAAATATAAAGATTATTTCCTGAGCTCAGCTAGGAGCTCTAGGAATGTTGTTTTATGATTGATCTTAAAATAAAAATACATTGTCTTATATACTAGTTATGAGAATAAAGCTTAACCTATCTTAACATAAGAGGGAAAGGAAAAGGTATATGCTTAATAAGCAAATTGTTCCTTTTAGTTTCCCACGGTAGGCGTGCGGCGTGTGTCTCATAAGAAATTTAGAAAACATGGATTTTGTATTGTTTATATTTATTATATAAACACTTGTGGTTATCAATTATGATTCATTCAAGTGCATTATGATGCAGCCTTTGATCAGACTGGCGAGTGTCAAATAGCATCTGTACAAAATACATATTTACGTTCAAGTCTGTCAAATGCATTTATCTAACACTTCATGCAGCGGTATTTGCCCGATTGCATGAGTGTCAAATGTCCAGTGCACAAAAATAATTTCAATGCCTTTGGATGTTATGTATGTTGCGGTCAAGTTGACTTTAAATGTTTACTACGCAATGTTAGTCGTAGTGATAGTTAAAACACGCTACACCTCCACCTTTTATAAGAATGTTCATATAACGTTAGTTTTATGGACATTCTTTTACAATTTGTTATTTTAAATTATATAATAGAGTAGAATTATTTATTTATATTTTTGTAGTCCGGACATACTTGTATATTAACTTATTTAGTTCTATATGGCTTAAGTCTATTCTTATGAACTATTTGTGTTTTATTTGTTTTCTTATCAAATATAGTTACATTATTTCTTAAGTCTATTTTCTTAATTTTGTAAGGTTCTTTATATTGGGTTTCTAACTTATGACCTGCTTCATTTTTCAGTAATACTAGATCTCCTATTTTAAAGTTATAATCAATTATATCCCTATCATAGTTTAATTTTTGCTTAAGTTTATTTCTATCTAATAATTGTTGAGCTCTCTTATATGCTACTTCTAAATTTTGTTTCTTTTGCATAGTCCTCTATATTATATAGTGGTTCTACTTTATCTACATTGAAAATCTTAAAACTGTTAGGAGTTTTTGCAAAGACTAACTCATAAGGACAATAATTATGAATTGTTGAAGGTGTTGTATTAAAACAATAAGTAAAATATTTTAGCCATTCGTCCCAATCATATTTGTCTATAGATATATAGGAACGTACATATTCATTGAAAGTTCTATGACTTCTTTCTATTGTGCCTACTGTTTGGTGGTGATGAGCTGTCGAAGCTAATTTTTAAATTTTTAGTAGATTACAAAGTTCTGTTAATATCGAATTTTTATATTCTGTTCCCATGTCTGAAATGAACGTCTTCATTGGACCATAGGTAAGTATAAAATTTTCAAATATTGCCTTAGCGATTGTTTTAGCGCTTTTGTCTCTTATTGGTATAGTAACTAAATATTTAGTTAAATCACATATTATTGTGATTGCGTATTCATTTCCAATTAATGATTTTGGAAATGGCCCTATTGTGTCTACCACTACCGTATCAAATGGTTTTGTTGGCGTTGGTGTCACAGTCATTGGACTTTTGTTATGTTTTAAAGTTTTAGCAGTTTGACATTTATGACATGTTTTTACGTATTTAGATATGTCCTTGGACATATTTTTCCAATAGTAATATCTTTTTATTTTTTTCTAATGTTCTATATATTCCGCAATGTCCTCCTTCTATGGGATCATCGTGATATTTCAGCATAATTTCAAGAATTGCCTTGGCATTCTTACTATCAATTTGGGTCACCTTATTTAGTAGCGCTACTTTAATTTTATTTAATATTTTATTGCCCATAAGTTTAAATTCATTAATAGAGATTAATTCGAAAATTTTCTCACTAGGTGCCACTTGTAAATTATATATATTGTGTTTACCGGCCACTTTTTCGAGCCTAGAGAAAAATTGTCCTAAGTCAAAATTCTCTTTAGTAAACAAATCATTAATATGTATATATGTTACTATAGATTTTCCACGTTTGATATAACATCTTCCGGGGGAAATCTTTAGTTTATAGTATTTTCTGACGTCAGTGTTTGTTAAAGGTACATATATACTGGGCTTATCATTATTTTTATTTTTATGCTGTTCATTTAGTGTATTACTATTCTTTTCTTTTGTATTGGTCATTGATCTAGTCGTGACTTTTAATATAGAACAAATTTTATTATTCATGTCTTTTAGGTCATTTATTGTAATTCGCGATAGAGCGTCGGCAACATAGTTATCTTTTCCCCTAAGATATTCTACTGTAAAGTTATATTCTTCCAAATCGAGTCTAATTCTTGTTAACTTGGAGCTTGGGTTTTTCATTGAAAATAAATAAGAAAGTGGTCTATGATCAGTACGGACAAAAAAATGTTTTCCATATATATATGGTCTGAAGTGGGTAATTGCCCAATGAATTGCAGATAATTCTTGCTCAATGGTTGATTTGTTACTTTCTCCCTTTGTGAATGTCTTTGATGCATAGGCAATAGGTAAATGTTTACCATCATATTCCTGTGTCAAAACCGCACCACAAGCGTACTTACTTGCATCTGTTGTTATACAAAATTCCTTAGTAAAATCAGGATATTGGAGTAAAGTAGGACTCATTAGTGCTCTCTTAAGATATTTAAACGCAAAATCACAGTCTTTTGTCCATTCAAATGGTGTATTTTTCTTGGATAATTTTGTTAAATGTCTGGAGTGTTCAGAAAAATTTTTAATGAATCTTCGATAGTAATTACAAAATGCTACGAATCTCTTTGCACTGTCTGCGTTAGTTGGTGTTGGATAGTTTTCAATGATTGAATATTTACTATCGTCTGGTAATATTCCTTTATCTGTACATTTGTGACCAAGGTATGTTACTTCTCTCATGAAGAATGAACATTTTTCAGGATGTAATTTAAGATTGTACTTTCGACATAGATCGAACACGTTTTTCAAATTCGAAAGCATGTGCTTTTCGGAGCATCCCAGTATGACTAAGTCATCCATATATAGAAAAGCTTGGTCTGGTTTTAAACCACTGAAAGCAAGTGTCATCATTCGTTGAAAAGAATTGGGTGCTATTTTTAAACCATAAGGTAATCTAGTAAATCTGTATGAACCATTGTTGGTTGAAAAAGCTGTTAAGTCTCTAGAGTTTTTTTCTAAACTGATCTGGTGAAAGCCTGACATTAAGTCTAAACAGGAAAAATATTTTGCTCTACCTAGTTGGTCTAATATATCATCAATTCTAGGTAATGGAAATTTATCTGCAATTAATTTTTTATTTATTTGTCTGTAATCTATGACAAGTCTCCATCTTTTCTGGTCAGAGTTAGGAAGTGATTTCTTTGGTACTAACAAGACTGGACTGTTATATTCAGAATAGGAAGGTTCAATAATTTTATCGTCTATTAATTTTTTCACTTGTTTGTCAATTTCTTCTTTATGTGTATGTGGTATACGATAATTTTTAATATATACTGGTTCTTTATCTTTTACTCTCAATTTTTGTTCATAAAAATTATTAGTTGTTATTGTTTCTGATTCCAAACCGAAAATATCACTATATGTTGAACATAGTTTTGTTAATGTTGTTTTAAATTGTTGTGGAAAATGTTTCTGTAAAATTTTTAATATTTCTGATTTTCTTTTAGAGTTTTTGCCTAAATTTTCTTTGATAATTTCATAATCAGAGATGTTTTCAGATTTTATGTTACTTTGTTTAATTTTAGTAATGGTGTTATTAGTGTTTAGAATACGAATAAATGCTTTGTCAGGTTTAACTAATATATTTGGTATAAAAACACCTGGTTCAATTTCTTGATTTGAAATTAATAATTCGTTATTTGAATTGGTAAAATTTACTTGACGTATTACTTCACATCTTGGAGGTATATTAATTTCATTGCAGTTATTCGTAATCGGTATATCTATTGTATGTGGTATATTAAATGGTCTAAGGATAAGGTAATCATTATCTTGGTTGAAATCCAATATACAGTTATATTTTTTGATAAAATCCATGCCAATGATTCCATCGCATGGTATCGGAAAATTATTATCTACTACCTGGAAGTAATGTGGTATTAGAAATTTTTTAAATTTTAGATCGCAAAATGTATTTCCAATCGATTTGATGTTACCCTGTCCTATTCAACTTAAAGTTGTTGTTTTGTTAGTGTTAATTTGGTTTTGTTTAAAGAATTTTGATTTTATTAATGAAATGTCTGCTCCCGTGTCTACTAAGAGTGTGAGCGTAGTGTTAGTATTGTCTAATTGTATATGTATAAAGAAGCTCAAGTTAAGATTTAGATGGTAAATTTTTACTGATTTGATCCTAGGGGAATTTCGGAGTTTTCCGAATTGTTTTCATTTGATGCTGTTGCTCTTACGTAGTTATTGTTCCTACGATTATTATTAAATCTTTGTCGGTTTCTGTAATAATTGCTATTATTATTATTGTTATTATTATTGTTGTTGTTATTATTTCTACGTGGGTAATTATTTCTTCCACGTGATCGTGTATTATTACCACGGTAACTGTTTCCAGACTTGTACTTTTGTCCATAGTACAAAATAGTATTTTGTTGACCTGTGGCGTCTGTACAACAATTGACAAATTTACTAATAGCATCGTTCATGCTATTGAATTGTCCTGCTTCCATGATAAGCTTAACTTTATCTATGGTGCAGTTCTTAGTTAATGCCTTTACGGCAGTTTGTGTGGAATACTTTGTGGCTAGGTCGCAAGCCAATCCATCTGAAATGTATGCGGTTTCTAATGCCTTGGTTAAATTTTCTATTTCACTGCAATAAGCGCTAGCAGTTTTATTGTTTTGTTTTACATTTAAAATTTTTGCTGTTAATACTTCCACAGACTCTCCCTTCACGCTATTTTTTAGTTTGTTTATTATTTCTGATATAGTTGATTCATTGCTGATTAGATTTCTTGCAGTTCCCTTTAATTTTGTTTTTATTAGTGATACTGCAACTGCTTCGTGAGTACCCTTTATTGAATCTACTAAGGACAAGGAGTCAATAAAGGATCGTAAATTTTCTGATTTTCCATCAAAGTCTATAATCAGCTTTGATGCTGTGTTCAAAAAGTCCACTACAGTTTGAGTCATTTTGGATTCAGTTATAGGCATAGAAATATTAAATATTACACTTTCGTGTATTGAATTTGGTAGTTCGATTTGTATCGATTTTTTATCAGCTAATTTTGAAATTCGGCTTGTTAAATCAAGGAAAAATGCGTCTGCTGCTCTTTGGTGAGCTACTGTTAGTCTATTGTAATAAACATTAAATAAAACTCTTATTTCTTCTAATTTTGTAAGAACATTTTGAAAATGATGAATAATTGTTTCATTTTTAATTGGTCTATCAATATTGATGCACTTATATGACCGTTCTAAATCTTCTTTTATAATTCGTGCCTTATTCAAAATATCTTTCCATTCCATCAGTAGATTAAAAAAAAATTGCTGAAAAGTTTAATTTGGTTATATTTTGTCTAAATCGTTTGCTTTACTGAAATACTTTTTTCTTAGAGCTCTTTTATGTGACAAATATATTTTAAGCAACAAGTTTATTGCTGAAATTATTACCAATATTAGCATTAATAACCATAATGAATTTATTTCTGACTTATGGTCAATGATTTCCAAATTGGTAATCACGTTAGCATTGGGTTTTTCCATTTTTGATTCTGTTTTACCCATATTTTCGAATTTATATATTTTACGAAATTATTGGAGATATTCTTTTTCTATACGTTCTGACCACCTGATTGCACGAACTGTCATTTCTTCTACACGAGTCTTATTTAAAACATCGTCCTCAGTTGGGACACCTGGCATTCCTATCAGTTTCCAAATCTGTGTTAAAAATTTAATATCTTTTTCTATTTCAGATTCTTGTTTGGTTTCTAAAAATGGTTTTTTAGTGCTATTTTCGAATATCCTATCCATTATAATTGTCCTTACAAAATTAATTACAATACGAAATATTATCTTACTCTAAAATAATTAGTTTTATTATTTATTTTTAAACATTGAGAAAAAAAATTATATATATATATATATGTATATTTATATTTTGTCAACGGCGGTTAACGCCTACTGACCTAAGAGTGCGCCGCAATTAGTGCACTTCTTTGTTAGTTTTTTGTTTTATTAACTTAGTTAGTGTTTCTATTCGTACCCACATTTTGGTCGAGTCAGTCCATGTTGGTGGGGGATCTCTGTTGACTTCTGGTAGCAACAGGGCTTTTTCTCTTTTCAACCTGCAGAGATATCCTCCTCTCCTCTTTGGCTTTGATGTCTTCAGGATTTTTAAGTTTTCTTCCTTCTTAATTTTGTTGGTTCTTTTTTGGTATTCCTGTATAGTCAGGGGTTGTGGACCAACCTTTATATCTTGTTTATTCATTTGTTGCTTTTCTTATGCCTTCAAACTTCTTGGTTGATTACTGGATTGCACATGATGTTACTTATTTTTGTTGCTGGGCATGCATTTGCTGTGACATATCAATGTTGTTGGGCTGCCGGTATAAAACATTAAGATCCGGTGTTGCTGGAGTAATTGTTTCTCTCGTTCCACCTATATTTGCTGCTCTTGATGTTTGAGCAGATCTTATTTCCTTGTGCCTTTTGGCCAGGCGGACTTCTTCCACTGACAGATCGTTTTTGGCTGGTCTGTCAGGACCCAAGAGTTGTATGTTTTTTTTCTCTCTCTGCGCCCTAGGGTCGCAACTAGCAAGATTTAAATAAATAGTATTAAATAATTATTTTATTATTATGGGTGCGGATTCTAGCACTTCCATAAACTGGCAGGATCGCCATGTAATAGGTTGTTATCAAAAAAGTTTTATTTTTAATTTATTTTAATTTGTTTATTTTATTTACTTTAAATATAAAGATTATTTCCTGAGCTCAGCTAGGAGCTCTAGGAATGTTGTTTTATGATTGATCTTAAAATAAAAATACATTGTCTTATATACTAGTTATGAGAATAAAGCTTAACCTATCTTAACATAAGAGGGAAAGGAAAAGATATATGCTTAATAAGCAAATTGTTCCTTTTAGTTTCCCACGGTAGGCGTGCGGCGTGTGTCTCATAAGAAATTTAGAAAACATGGATTTTGTATTGTTTATATTTATTATATAAACACTTGTGGTTATCAATTATGATTCATTCAAGTGCATTATGATGCAGCCTTTGATCAGACTGGCGAGTGTCAAATAGCATCTGTACAAAATACATATTTACGTTGCAGTCTGTCAAATGCATTTATCTAACACTTCATGCAGCGGTATTTGCCCGATTGCATGAGTGTCAAATGTCCAGTGCACAAAAATAATTTCAATGCCTTTGGATGTTATGTATGTTGCGGTCAAGTTGACTTTAAATGTTTACTACGCAATGTTAGTCGTGGTGATAGTTAAAACACGCTACAAATTAATAAAAATATTTTATTCAATAAGAATTGAAATCACTGAACTTGAGCCTAACTATGAATTATTTCTGGTTTAAATAAAATTTTTTTTAAGTACCAAAATATGCCCTGAAAACGCCAAATATGCTCTAAAAAATTCGAAAAATGCTCAAAATATGCGTGTTAGATTGAAGTATGCAAAAAAATGCTTTAAAGGGAAAAATATGCAAAAATATGCACTAAAAAACCGATGCCAGAATTCATAAAAAGTTCTGAAACGGATAAATATCTTAATTCCACATTGTTATATCAGACAAGAAAAAACATGCAATTGCATATTTGTGGTTTCCCTGATTATGACAATACGTCGAATAATAAATTTCTTATATCTTAGTTGTTTAAAAATAATAAATCAAATAAAATACATAATTGTTCGAAACTTCTTACAAACAAAATAATTTATTGACAGAACCTCAATCATAAACATCTCAAATATAATGTGAACGGTTGTGTTTAGTCCTTAGAAAACTCGATTAAATTAATACATTGTTTGTGGCCGGTGGCGACTGCTAGACGGCTTACAGCCGATCGGCTGTGTTCTCTGGTTTGTGCCTTGGCAAAAACAATACAAAAATAAATTGGGCTCTCATTCTCAATGTTTTTGTTTTTTTTTGTTTTTGTGTCACTCACTTCAAAGAATGAAACAAAACAAAGTCAAACAACTTGTTTCGTTTATTTTCGTATTCTGGTCAGAGTCCAAGTCGTTCTAAAATTTTCGGCGGCGGCGGCTAGACTAAAACAGACCGGCGGCGGCTCAAAGTCGGCTGCAGCCGACAATTTCGTAGAAAAACATAATTTTTTTAATTATGATTGTAGGATATGTCTACATACTAATGTCCTGCACAAGACCATTTATAAGACCTTTCAAGACATGAGAGATTCTTCAAATGCTTTACTACTGCGAAATATTCGAAAACAAACGCTAAACAACACTGTTGGTAAGTCAAACAACTGAAAACAATGTCTTCCCAACAGTGCTGCTTAGCGTTTGTTTTAGAATATTTCGATGTAGTAAAGCATTTGAAAAATCTCTCATGTCTTGAAAGGTCTTATAAAGTGTCTTGTGCAGGACTTTAATACATACATACATACGAGCATAAGCAATGTAAAAAACCAAAACAATTTCAACATGGTCTTAAAGAGTTGTACCATAAAATTTTTGTTAAATACACATCCATATACACGACCATGTCACAGAGTTCAATTCCGTACGGAAACGGAATTCAATTTAAGATGTGTACAGACTGTTGGGGGCGCTGGTATTTATTTATTTATTATTTATTTATGGATATCAAATCCTTACAGACAGTTAAACAATATAATAACATATTAAACAATATAATACAAATAAAATACAAAATTATTGAGTGTTTAACAAGACGATAATTTTACAATTAAAGAAAAATCTATAACTTTATAATATTTATTAAATTGACTGCACATTCTTCTAAATGGATCAGCATTTGTGTAATTAGATCTGAAGTATTTAATTGAGCAATTCAAAGTGTCGAGATAGACGATTAGGAACATTTAATGGCTTTCAAGAGTTGGAATAGACGGCTAGAGTATGACGGAAGATCTAATGGGTTCCACTGTAAGTAGTAGTGAACTGCCGGTCCGGCCCCCATTAAACTTGCAAAATTGTTGGTGAAATTGTTAAATTTGGGTAATTAAAATTTGAAAATTCTTAAATTCTTGGAAATTTGTGAAATTTGATACCTGCGAGGGTGGTTGACTAAGTCCGTCCAAATTTTTGTTTACATAAGGAGTTTTTTGTTTACATTAACTTTGTGGGAACGGGTGATTTTTTTTTGGGTAATATTAATTGTGATAACGGGTGATTTTTTTTGTGGGTGTGGTTTAAGGGGTTTTATGAGATTAAGATTTCACAAGTGTATATGCCGACGGGAAAATCATGAAAATAATTGTTCCTAATACCAATGGTGAAAATAGTGATTATTAATTTTTCCTAATGCCTACGGCAATGCATGATAATTTTTCCTAATGCCGACGGCAATGCATGATAATTTTTCCTAATGCCGACGGCAATGCATGATAATTTTTCCTAATGCCGACGGCAATACATGATTATTATTTTTTTCAAATGCTGACGGCAAAACACATTTTTATTTTTTTCAAATGCCGACGGCAAAACATGATTATTATTTTCTAGTACCAAAGGGAAAATTGCCAGTGTTGCCAGACTATAAAACTTGTTATCGTAATACTATATCAGTAATATCAGAGAAAATAGATTTGATGACTACTACACGATTCTAATATGAATCGGGAGAATGTGTGTATGATTTCCTCACGCTAATAAATTGTTTATAAATAAAATAATTAAATAAATTAATAAACAATTAATTAAATTATTTTATTTATATATAAAATGTTCTCTTGTATATGAACACCCTATACTTGTGTGTGGATGATCCAGCTTGTTTGTCGCTGGTATTTATTTATTTGTTTAAGAAATATAATTGTATGTATGTATGTATGTATGTGTATTTGTATGTGTATGTATGTATGTATTTATGAATGTATGTATGTGTATTTGTATGTATGACTGAGGATGCTTGTGCGTAAAATATTTTGTAGAATACATTTATATTTTGCAACGTAATCATTTTCTTTGTCTACGATTATTTTAAAGCAGCAAAGTTTCAATTAAGTACAGTCATCAGCAGAGAAACAAAAAGTAAATTTGCTGCAAGGATACTGCTACTAATTTTTGTATAAATACGGCAACTTTTCTAACCATCACATCAGTACTCTATTGAATTTACAACCATCATCAGAAATTGTGTTAAAGTGAATTAATAACAATAAAATAATTAAAAATGAGTTCTTCAGGTTATCAGTGTGAAAGATGCCATAAGGTATATAAATACCAAAAGTCCTTTTTGGATCATGTCAAAAATCATAGTGTGCAGGATCAAGTGGTCGTAAGCCGGAACAGAAATCAAGAACAACCGCAGACATCTCTTGAAAATTATCAACAGCACCTAAATATGTCTCATCATCAGCAACATCCTTCTACTACATTACCCCCAATATCAAGTACCAATGAATTATCATCAATACGGTATGCCATGGAATAATCAGTTTTTGGGATTAGGAGTGCCATTGCAATATGAGTACCCATGTTACAATTATAATCCCGTCACACCAGATAATCAAATGCAGCAGTACTCCAATTTGATGCAATGGCAACCTCTTAATTATCATCAACAAGAGCAACAGCAACAACAAGCTCAACAACAAGGTGTGGATATCCATGGAGAGAATGTACAACGATGCTATGGACATAAGTTTACCGGAAAGTGATGGAGAAGAAGAAGAAAGAAGAGAAGAAACTCTGCCAACTCCAATGAGTGCTTCACATTCTAGGACAGAAGTAGCAGAGAATGTGAGATGTTTCAAAATATCGAAAGCCTTCAAAACTCATATCGCCACATATGATATTCTAAATAGAAAGGACCAACTTCTTCTGGAAGAGTTTAATAAGGAAAATATAAATATTTTTATTGAGAGACTTCACATGACTTTGTGTAAGCATACAGTTATTCAAATTCCATGTGAGTATTGTGGCGGAGTATATCAAAATTGTTGAAGAAGATTTGGAGTTGTGTGTTATAACACATGTAGCTAAAATGAGTTTGGTGATGAAGGCAGATAATATAAAAGAAATATTCAGTAAACAGATTGAGGAGATTTCAACCAAAATGTCCGAATTTGAAGAGCGCGATTCTGGTTGGACTTTATCACGCATAGTCCGAGCAGAAATCAACATCAACAAATCGTCGCTCGTCAAAGGATCAAGTTGGATATCCGCACCTCAAAAACTAGTAAGAAAATTTGCTTGCATCAATATTGAAAATGATGATGAATAATGCTTCAAGTGGTGTTTGATTGCTGCCATGGATACCACAACATACGATAACCCAAAACGTTGCCGTTTTTATGATATTCAGGACATTTCAGCAGACATTATTTCTACGCGAAATGGTGTAGCGTTAAATTTCAAAAATTTAAGCTTCCCATTAGCTCTAAACAAAATTAAGGTGTTTGAGGTGAACAATCCTACAATAAGCGTTAACGTTTTTGGGTATGATGAGGGGGCAAATCAAATCATTGGTCCCTATTATGTGACTAACGATGAGAAAATTAACCATGTAAACTTGCTTCTTTTGGAGAATGGTGAAGTTCATCACTATATTTTGATAAAGGACATATCAAGGTAAGTTAGAAAATTTTACAACACTTTAATATAATGATACATATACTTGTTTTATATATTTTACAATAGATACATTTTACTTATAAATTTTTATAAATTTTTTTTTATCATTCACAGACTTTTGGTAAATCAGCTAACGCAGAATGAACACAAACTACATTTCTGCAACACCTGTCTCCAGTACACTCACATAATCATAAGGCTCAATGCGGCAAAATCGTGACAAGTATGACATCAGGTCCGGATGCAATTCTCAGCTTTAAGGGGCATCAAAGGAAAATGGATGTCCCCTTTGTGGTTTACGCTGACTTCGAATACATCCTGGAAGATATTAGTGATAATGTAAGTAATAAAACTAGTTTAATCCAAAAGCACTCTCCTTGTGCATTTAGTTATTATATTAAGTGTCTCCATAACAGTAAGTTAGATAAGTTAAGGGTTTATACTGGGAAAGATGCCTCAACAAAATTCGTCTCATATTTAATTAAAGCTTGTGAGGATATTTATAATAATTATTTAGTTAATAATAGGCAAATGGATACTTTATCCCCTTCTGATGTTTATAATTTTTACAGTGCGGTAAATTGTCATATTTGTTAAAAATTTTTACGTAAAGATCGCGTTAGAGATCATTGCCACATTAGTGGTAAATATAGAGGTACAGCCCACAATAAGTGTAATTTAAATTACCAAATTCCCAAGTTTATACCAGATTACTTTCATAATTATTCAAAGTATGACTCACATCTTTTTATTTAAGAACTAGGTGAAATTTCAATGCAGCTGAAAGTACTCCCTCTCAATAAGGAGCTTTATATATCCCTCTCCCAATTTTCAGAAATGAGTGATGGTCATAAGCTGGAAATAAGATTTCTTGATACAATACGTTTCATGGCTGACAGTTTGGATTCATTAGCCTGCAATTTGTCGGATAATGATTTCAGCACTATAATCTCCTTATTTCAGTCAGAAAACGAATTTCAGCTTATTAAGACAAAAGATATTTTCCCCTATGAGTACCTAAATTCATTTTAAAAATTAAATGATAACTTGAACAATAAAGAGTGTTCTTTAGAGGAATACTCTCATGCTGTAGAGGTATGGAATACTTTTGGTTGCAAAACTATGAAAGACTACATGGAACTTTAATTAAAAACAGATGTCCTCTTAGTGACAGATATTTTCGAGAACCTTAGAAAAGTTTGCAAGGGTATTTATGAGCTCGATCCATGCCAATATTATACAGCACCTGGCCTTTCCTAGGATGCAATGCTCAAATATACAAAAATTCAATTAGAATTATTGACAGACATAGACATGTACAATTTTATGAAAAAAGGTATACGTGGGGCGATTGTACAGTGTAGTCAAAGATATTCGAAAGCGAAATACAAATATTTGGAAGATTTCGATGCATCAAAACCATCAGAATTTCTTGTCTACTTAGACGCAAATAACCTTTACGGTTGGGCAATGTCGGAATATCTTCCTCATGGTGGGTTCAGATGGTTATCGCAAGACGAGCTGAAACTGGATCCAAACAGCATAGCTGATAATGAAACAGACGGTTATGTATATGAGTTCACGTTGGATTATCACTCTCATTTACACGACTTGCATAATGATCTTCCTTTTTGCTCTGAAAATAAGAAACCTATGCAAGCGAAGTATAACAAGTTGATAACCGATTTCTCTACAAAGCAATCATATGTGATACACTTTAGAGTTCTAAAACAGTGTTTAGAATATGGCTTAGTTTTAAAGAAAACTCATCGTATTCTAGCATTTTAACAATCTCCATGGTTAAAAGGCTACATTGACTTAAATACCAGACAAAGGGCCACTGCTAAAAATGCTTTTGAAAAAAAAATTTTCAAACTACTCAATAATGCAGTGTATGGTAAAACCATGGAAAATGTGGACAAGAGGAGAGATGTTAAAATTGTCAATAGTTGGAAGAGAATGAATTGTAATCATTTGGGGGCCCAAGATTGGATATCAAAACCAAATTTTCATATTTTATCTATATTTTCCGAGGACCTAGTAGCAATTGAAATGACAAGAGTCAAAACCTGCTACAATAAACCAATTTACTTAGGATTTTGTGTACTCGAGCTGTTCAAATGGAAAATGTATAATTTCAATTACGGGTACATGCAACCTAAGTTTAAGACAAAACTCTTCTTAAACTGTATGGGCACGGACTCTTTTATATATTCAATAACGACGGACGACTTTTATGCTGACATAAAAAATGACATACAAGAACAATTTGATACATCGGACTATCCTACAGACAACATTTATAATTTTCCACTAGTTAATAAAAAGGTGCTGGGTATGATGAAAGACGAAAATTTTGGAAAAATAATGAAAGAGTTTGTCGGGTTGCGATGTAAAATGTATTCATTTAGTGTTCAAGATCAAAATGATGTAAAGAAATCGAAGGGGGTAAAGAGAGCCATATTAGATAAATATAGTTTAGCTACTTATAAAAATTGTTTATTCAATAAGACCAATGTATATGATAATATGTTAACATTTAAATCTACGCTGCATCAAATATATACTAGTGAATTAAATAAGGTAGTATTAAGTTATGGAGACGATAAGAGAAAAATTAGGTCAAATAATATTAACACATATGCATACGAACTTGACATGTTGCTAGATGAGATTGCTAGAATGCAAGAAAATGGTTAAAATTAATTAATTTTTAGTTAATTAGTTAATTTTTAAAAGAATATAAAATCTTAGTTATTAAGAAAAATTTATGTATATAAAATCCTATTTATTGTTGTTAAAATTATATAATTATAATTATAAGATCCTATTTATTTATTTATCAAGAAAAATTATTGTACACATGTAAATGAATTTTTAAGAAAAATTTGAAATAAAATATTGAAAAAAGAATAAAATGTGTGACTGGTGTTTATTTCTTTAATGGGTTTACTTCGTTGGATCAAAAAATTTTTTGTTTTTTCTTATTTGCAAATTCTTGTTTTCATATCGCTTAAACATGCAAATTCTTGTTTTCATGTCGCTTAAACATACACAGTCTTGTTTTCATATCATTTAAACATGCACAGTCTTGTTTTCTTTGAGAAGTTCTGTACAAGAGAAATTGAATTTCATAATATTATTAAATTCCAGAAAATTTCATAAAGACAATGGAAAATATTTTTCAATTGAGTTGAATACCAAAAAACTTACAAACAGGTGATTCCTAATTTTCCTTTAGGAAAAATAATACAAAACAAGGAATATTTTAATAATACAATTTTATTTTATATTTATTTCTTTCGTTTCATTTAATAATACAATTTAATTTAATTTTCATTTATTTTATTTATAATGATGGAAGCATTTCGTAGTATCCAATTATTAGATGTTCTAATATACTTTTTCGTAAAAAATATATTGAACATCTACAAGTATCGGGTCCTTCCTCACACTCAGGATTATACCAAGGACAGCTTTTGAAGTGCTGTTCTGTGTTGTCTTCATCTTCCATAACTCCATATTCTTCGTTCTCATCCAGCATATTTTGAAAAAATTGTATCATCTCGCAATGATCAGAAAGCCTGAAGCTTTCAAAATCTCTCATAAATTGGTTTAGAGTACGTCTAATTTGGCTCATTTTATTTGCTGATAAATGAATGATGATGAATGTTGGAAGGTTCCTTAAAGACTAATTTTCTCAGTAAATTTTTAAAGTAGTATCTCCTAATCTTAAAAAAATCTATACCATCATCTCTATTCCATTATTCTTTTTAGCACTCTATCTCTCTCTATCCCTTTTTTCTCTACAACTATCTCTTTCTGTCTATCACTATCCACCACTTATTCACTATTTCACCATAATTATTTTTGATTAGTCTTCTTGAAGTCATCATCGCTTCTTTTAAGATTATTTCCAATTAAACATTCAGAAGAACTAAGTAAAAAAATGGACTCCACAACAAATCTAATTTCAAAATTTAATGCTCTAAACAGCAAAACTTTAATCCGCATAGAGAAGCTTGAATCATCAACGAAATATACTATTAGAAATGTGTTACGTATATCAACTAAATATGGACCAACACTAAAAGTGGAAATGAATAAACACATAATGTTCCTGCCTAAACGGTATAATATTTTAACAGATGACGATATTAAAGATCTATTCAGTGGATTTTATTGCTTAAGCAGAGAAGGTGAAGAAAATATAATCGTTGAGAGTGAGCTGAGTGAATTTATAATTCAAAATTCCCAATTTCCTATTTTGCAATAAAATATATTAACTATGTATTTTAAATTATAAATAAAAAGACATTAAAGAGTTTTGTAAGATATAAATGTTTGTGTTTTTATTTAATATTTTCAGTTATTTCATAAAGAAATTTAAGACATAAGTGACCACAGGTAAATGTATTAAAATTCTGATGTTGATTATAGTTGTATTTTACATTTGTACCAAGATATTTGACTACTTCTGAAGGAGGTTGTAAGTTTGCAAAGCTATCGAAATATTCTTTTTCATTGTTGTTTTTATAATATGCTACCCAATGTGTACCAGGTCCTGTTGATACATCTAAGTTGATTATTCCACATTCAATTTTCTTTGCTCGTTTTGGTAGAGTATTCAACATGAAAACTCCTCTAAAATATGGAATATTTATAGAGAAATGGTTTAGGTCCACATCAGATATTGGTCTGTTGGGCAGCATCTCTAAGAGTTTTTTGATTTTTCTTTGTGAACTAAGCCATAACCTTTTTTATATGGTTTTAAGTAAAGTCCTTTGCCAACTGCTATAGATTCCATCGCTCTATTATGTCTAGTTGCTTCATCAAGTTGATTTTTGGCATTCTTTGTTGCATTTACAGCCTTAGCTATGGCAGCACCTCCAGTTGTTAGACTACCAATTGCACCCAGAGCAGTTCAAATCAGTATTAGAGGCAAAAATCCACCAATTTTTGGGACATGTATTACACGTGGTACTATAATTTCAGATTTTCTTCCTCTTAACATTAATCATACTGACATAAAAACTTACAAATCTTACTAACATGTGTCTCTAAGACACATATAAAAAACTTTCGAAAAAATTATTAAACTTTTTTTATTCATTACATTCTTTACATAAAAGAACTTTCACGGCATGTTCATTGCAGGCATTACTATTACATTTTTGACAGCATTGCTTAATAATACGGCTTATTTAATTCCTTCTTGAAGGACTTCTTCTATTAGTTGAACGATAGGTCGTTGCAATTTATTCTTCTATCTTTAGCGTATTTGGGGTATAACAAGCCCTTCAGCAATTTCTCGTAAAAAGAGTTTTCGAGCTTTCTTTGCATGTAGACACATAACGCAAGAAGGAAATACATAATTTTTTTTATTAAATTATACAAAACATATGTCAAATAAAAGTCACGAGGTTTAGTTGCGATATGTTATCTATTTCTTTAGTTAAATTGAATGGAACATCCAAATGTGTCTCACAGACACATGTTAGTAAGATTAGGGTTAATGATTTGTTGATAGTTTTTCGTGCAATTTTAATAGCTGAGTTAATATCTAATGGCTTTTCCTTCTTTATTATTTTTGTTGCAGCTCTAATTGATGTTCTAAACAGTTTTTTTTTATCATTTAGCTTGTTCTTTCCAACATTTTTCTTTTTCTCCACACCCATACCAAATTTTGTTTTGGCTTTCATTGCAAATGATTTTTCAGCAAGACTACTATCTTTTGATAAAACTCGATTCCAAGCTGAATTTTCCAGTATTTTATCAGCTTTATGTCTAGTACTTAAATCCTTATTTTTTGAATACGCAATATCGTGATTTTTACAAGCAGAGTCCAATAAATTAATTCCTTTGTCACTTCGATTTAAACGTTTTTATAGTTTTGTTCCAGGTCCACAGTACTGATATCCAGGAAGATGAAGTTCAACAGGTAGATCGTTTATTATTTTATCTACTATACCTCCTCCAACGAAGGTGTTTTTATGACTAAACGTTTTCTTATATCGTATAACCATATTATCTAATTTTTTCTATAATAAGAGGTAACAATTATGAAATGCATTTAGTTACAAAAATGCAGTTAGTGAAACAACATAAAAATATTTTCGTTCGTAATATTGATGAATCATCCAACATTACTTTAAAAATAAAGCATAGCCCCCTCTTACCAAATTCTATTCGTGCTCTAATAGTGGGACCATTAAATTGTGGAAAGACTAATGTTATGATTGGCTTACTAGAAAGTCCTAATGGACTCAAATTTGAAAACATCTATTTATACTCAAAATCTTTATATCAGCTCAAATATTAATACCTGAAGAAACTAATTTCACCAATTAAGGAATGGGATATTATACATTTACAGATAATCAATTAGTTATTCCACCTGACGAAGCTAAAACTAATTCAATTATGATATTTGATGATGTTGCATGTGAAAAGCAGAATAATATACGTACATATTTTTGTATGGGGCGACATAGGGATCTTGATTCATTCTACTTGTGTCAAACTTATACTAGAATTCCCAAGCATTTAATAAGCGACAATGCAAATGTTATTATAATGTTTAAGCAAGATGAGACAAATATGAAGCATGTTTATAGGGATCATGTTGGCAGCGATATGAGTTATGAAAAGTTCCAAGAAATTTGTCGAGAGTGTTGGAAGGATAAATATGGATTTTTGGTGATAAGCAAAGATAATGAATTAAATAATGGTCGCTACAGAAAGCAATGTGACTATTTCATAACTATATAAACTACTTTTGATAAACATTCACTTTAGTTATTAATCTAACCTTAAACTTCATACATCTATTTGCTATACGCTGAGCTGCTACCTGATAAACTGATCTGAAAACCAGACCAGGTCCTGAAAAGCTGATCGGAAAACCAGACCAGGTCCTGAAAAGCTGATCTGAAAACCAGACCAGATCCTGAAAAGCTGATCTGATAACCAGACCAGGTCTTGAAAAGCTGATCTGAAAACCAGACCAGGTCCTAAAAAGCTGATCTGAAAACCAGACCAGGTCCTAAAAGGCTGATACCTGATCTAATAGCTGATACCTGTTATTTAATAGTTTTACACATGGATGAGCAAATTTTAAAACAATTGGTGTTGACAAGAAATGTCTTAAAGAAAAAGCTTCGTAGTATAAAAACTGGTGAAATAGATACACGTGAACAACTTAGAGATACATTTAAACCTATAACAGAACCACTCAAGGAATTCATAAATAGTTCTAAAAAAATTAAAAGAATTCCCATGAAAGAAGAAAGTAAAATGAAGGCAGAAGTTTAAAATAATACAAGTCTTAAGCCTGAAAAAACATCAGTCAAGATAGAGTCAAGTACACCAAAGAAGCTAGCAGAAGGAACAATATTTGATAATACCATCTCATTAAATGATGCTAATAATGTAAATGATGATGATTTTTACTCACAGACTTTCAATACAGAAGATACTTATACTGAATTATCAGTCTTGGAAGGAAGAAATGAACTAGATACAAACTATGGTCCATACAAAGATTTCAATAATGAATGGAAATTTGGTGATAGTAAGTTCAAACTTAATGAAGATAAAATACAAGTTGGTGGTCAAATATGGGCTCTAACAGCAGGGCTATTTTCTCTAATGTTTCATAAAATACCAAAAAATTATGATAAATTTTAACTCGAAATCTATAAAAAGATTTTAATTACTACTAACGCATATAGAAGAGACTATACACCTGATGGTCAAATAAAGGGTACTAGAGGATATAAATATAAACATATTATTAAGAAATTTATTGACGAAAAAAACCAGAAGAATTTACCCCAATCAACAGGATCTAAGCCAAAAGGTAGCTATTTAGGTGATGGAATGATGGAATTTAATATTCATAAAAACAACTATATATACTGGGATGATCCAAATGAGTTAGTAGATTGACTTCGACTACTGCTCGCATCACAAGGTACAGGTCATACTAATCACAATAACGAGATTGTATCAATTATTGAAGAGCTACGTGAAGCGAATATAATACTTTAACTTTAATAAAGTATATAAAGCATGTCTGTTGATAAATTTGGACACTACTTAAACGATACTAGCAACATAATTTCTTTGAAAAATGCACCTAAACTGTTGGGGTTATTTGTGGATACGAAGAACAACATTGATGTCCAAGACAAAAGGATCAAAAATGTTGCAAAAGCTCTGGAGGAAAACGATGTTATCAATAAATTGTTTCTGCAAACTCAAATCGAAAAACTAAAAGAGAAATTATTAACATACTTTAAGGCAGACAATACTGTAATTCAAGAAGATCTTCAAATGCAAATCGAAGAACTAGAACGTGAAATAAAATTAGATATAGGAGAAAATTATAAAATTGATGGAATGATGGAATTTAATATTCATAAAAACAACTATATATACTGGGATGATCCAAATGAGTTAGTAGATTGACTTCGACTACTGCTCGCATCACAAGGTACAGGTCATACTAATCACAATAACGAGATTGTATCAATTATTGAAGAGCTACGTGAAGCGAATATAATACTTTAACTTTAATAAAGTATATAAAGCATGTCTGTTGATAAATTTGGACACTACTTAAACGATACTAGCAACATAATTTCTTTGAAAAATGCACCTAAACTGTTGGGGTTATTTGTGGATACGAAGAACAACATTGATGTCCAAGACAAAAGGATCAAAAATGTTGCAAAAGCTCTGGAGGAAAACGATGTTATCAATAAATTGTTTCTGCAAACTCAAATCGAAAAACTAAAAGAGAAATTATTAACATACTTTAAGGCAGACAATACTGTAATTCAAGAAGATCTTCAAATGCAAATCGAAGAACTAGAACGTGAAATAAAATTAGATATAGGAGAAAATTATAAAATTGAAAAAGATATCCAAAAAATGAAGAACAAATTGAGCAGCTTAATGAGAAAATTTATATATTGGAAAATTACATGTTTGTATCAATAGCTGAAAGTCCTTCAAGTAGATCACAACACTCTCCAAAAAATCTGTAAAAACAACTTAATGTCTTCAAAAAGAAATTTAGTAAACGAACTCCATAAGCAAGCACGAAAACATTTTGTGCGTCGCGGAGTTGTAATGAAAGGAATTGATGATCTAATGATCGGACTAATGGCCTCTGACACACGAGAACAATTCTGCTGGCATAACATGCCAGATTGTAGGTGAAAGAGGCAAAGAGAGTGGTTTTGTGGTTGGCATAATTTTTCAACCAAGCACAACCCCGCATCAGCAGCACATAACTTAAAAAAACAGCAAATATAAAATCCATACAAGAAACACCGAAAAAAATTATTTTCTTTATGTAAAATATCAGCGAGTTTTAAAAGTGGCTGGAAATATTAGTCGACTTTCACTTGTTAATAGGCTGCAATTATTAGCCGATGTGAACCGTCTAATTCGGTGGCGGCTCGAGCTCAAAAATAAGGTCGGTGGCTTGGCACCGCCGGCTGCGAGCCGCACGACTTGGACCTCTGATTCTGGTTTTAAGTACAAAGGAATCAATATAAAAATAAATTTATAACTGTAATAGTCAGCGTTGTCAACTTTGAAATTTAAAATCGCACCAAAATGGAGAAAAAAGTGCGCCATTTACAAAAAACGCACCAAGCTTAGAATTTGGTAAATACAGTTGTAAGTATCACTCAATTTTGTGTTTTTCCCATGGAAAAGAAAAATCAATAATTGTATACACAACAATCATTTCTCATATTCCGTTTCATTAAAATTTACGTTAAATAGCTGATGTTAATAGCAATCTCTACCCAAGTAGATAGACTAGGCTGCTGATGAAGAGCGTGGCTACACAAAATATCAGTATATCCCCCAGCTAATAAAAGTCTAGTTTAATTTTTCTTATCTTCTTTAGAAACTCACATTAATTAATTAAACATATTTCATTCAATAAGAATTAAAATTTCTGAACTTAGGCACAAATAAGAAATTATTTTTCCGATCAAAATTCATTATAATTTTTTTGTTTTAAGAATTTAACAGTAAAACAGGCTTTTACAGGATTAAAAAATAAATAAACCCTAAAAAACTAAGCAAACTTTTTAAATTCATTTGTACTACATCGATAAATTTTTTTAATTCCATAAATTCTGTGCAAAACTCTTTAAAGAGATAGTAAGGATGCAAAACGAATAAAAGTTCAGTATTTATCATTTTATTCAAATATTTTTAAACTTTTTTTATCGGAAGTTTAATATTTTCATACTAAAAATATAACAATAAAAACAAACAGCTTTTTACAATATCATGCCCTAACCACAAAAAAAAGTTTAAGCGAAATTAATTTCAAATAACTCATTTCGTCAAAAATACGAGGTCCAAAAACTGTGTCGGTTAAGCTTTTCTGACGGTTATGGGTCGATATACGAGTATATATGTACATAATTAAAAAAACTCAACAGAAAAAACTAAACCAATTCGTACATACATACACAGAGAAAACAGTGCCTAATAAATACCTCATAAAATAGAACAAAATTAATAAGATATCTCTATGGTTTTTTTCAATAAGGAAATGTTATTAATTTCATAGAGAAACCCTTTTTGAAAAAATCAAGAAGAAATCTTTTAGGTTTTATAAGTTATCTTATTGATTTTTTCAAAAAGGTTTTCTTCTTGATTTTATTAGGCAACCTAATAAAAAACAAGTAAGAGTGCTATATTCGGCTGTGCCGAATCTTATATACCCTTTACCAAAGTGCGTTTATGTAGTATAGAGATACATACAGAGATATGTATGTAGGTACATATTAATTTTGTGAAAAAATTCATACTTTTTGTGCAATTTTCAGGTTTTAGGCATTATGTTTAATTTGGTGCTTTTTGCGATTTTTTTCATATAGGCTTTTTTTATGGTTTTTGGCGATTTTTTCGGTTATTGGCGTTTTTTTTAATTTTGGTGATTTTTTTGTTCTGGCGATTTTTTTGATTTTGACGATTTTTTTTTTCATTTAGGCGATTTTCTTATATTTTATATATTTAATTTTTTTTTATTTTTTTGTGGCAATTTTTTAGTTTTGACACTTTTTTTCTCGTTTTGGCGATTTTTTCGGTTTTTGGCTTTTTTTTAATTTTTGGCGACTTTTTTCCTCTTTTGACAATTTGTTTGATTTTGAAAATTTTTTTCATTTAGGCGATTTTTTTATTTTTTGGCGATTTTTTTTCATATAGGCAATTTTTGTTTTGTTTTGGCGATTTTTTCGGTTTTTGGCGTTTTTTAGTTTTGGCGATATAGGCAATTTTTTTTGTTTTGGCTATTTTTTTCAGTGTTTAGCGTTTTTTTTAATTTTGGTGATTTTTTTCATATATGAAATTTTTTTTTTGTTTTGACGATTTTTTTCGGTTCATGGCGTTTTTTTTAATTTGGCGATTTATTTTCGTTTTAGCGATTTTTTTGATTTTGGCGATTTTTTTTTCATGTAGGCGATTTTTTTTTAATTTTTGGCGATTTTTTTCATATAGGCAATTTTTTTTGTTTTGGCGATTTTTTTAGTGTTTGGCGTTTTTTTTTAATTTTGGCGATTTATTTTCGTTTTGGCGATTTTTTTTATTTTGGCGATTTTTTTTCATTTAGGAGATTTTTTTTAATTTTTGGCGATTTTTTTTTAATTTTTGGCGATTTTTGTTCATATAACCATTTTTTGTTTGTTTTGGCGATTTTTTCGGTTTTTGGCGTTTTTTTTAATTTTAACGTTTATTTTTCATTTTGGCGATTTTTTTCGTTTTGGCGATTTTTTAAAATTTTTGGCGATTTTATAATTTTCGGATTTTTTAGTTTGACCGTTTTTGAAAATTTCAAGAGTTTAACTCTTACAGTTTCCAAGATATAGCAATTTGTCAAAATTACATTTTCAAAATTTCATTAACTGATGTCCAAATTTCAGACCCGTATCTTTTACCGTTCCTGAGAAAATAGCTTTCTTCCTAAAACATGAAATATGTTTAATTATTAGGAAAAAAGTTAAAGTTTTCCAACCCTGGAAACGTTTTTTTATTTTGTTAAATTTTTAATTTTTTTTTTTAATTATAAATACCAATTTTATTCATACCGAAGTATAAAATAAGTTAATTTAATAAAAAAGTAATGAAAACTTGTTTTCGGTAGTTATTTTCTACGGGAATATTGAGTATGAGGTTTCCAGCTCTGAAACCGTCTGCTCGATTTTGCAAAATTTTTCGGAAAATTTCTGACACACCAGTCCAAGAACGAAGTCTCTAGCTCTTCTGGGAGCTTGGGAAAACCGATTTCACGTACAGACAGACGCACAGACGGACATCGCTTGTTCGTCTTCCCTATGCCTAAGGATCCAGAATATATATACTTTATGTGTCTCTTATTAATATTGTAGAAATTACAAACGGAATGACAAACCTATATATACCCTTTTACCATTTTTTGTACTTATGTGCTTTCATTTAAATTTTATAGGATGTATGTATGTATGTATGTATTGTATTTAGATGTTACTTATTTATACATACATACATATTATATTCTTAATTAACTAACTCACCATACATACATATTTATTACTTGGGAGGAGACAAGTATTAAACCAGCAACCTTCTGACTGATAGACATGAACTCTAACCAATATGCTAACCAGCAACCTGAATCCGCACTGAAATTATTGTACAAACATGCTTATACAAGAACGAAAAAGATCATGAAAAAAATTGTCTCTATGTTTATTTATAGATATAAAATAAGAAACCTAATAAAAACAATAAAATTTTCTTAATAAAAAAAATAATAATATGCTTTACACATAATCATATAGAAACCTAATGAAAACAATAAGGAAATCTTTATTGAAAAAACCAATAAGAAAACCTAATAGAATCAAGAAGATTTTCTATATGGATTGTTTTTTTTTGGTGCCAAAAATAACGGAAATTGAGTAAAAAAGTTGTGAATAATAAAATTTCTTCTTGATAAAATTAATAAGATTTACCACATAAAAACAATAAGGAATCTCTATGAAAAAATCTTCGCTTTTTTCTGCTGGGATAAGAGAAAATATTCTTGATTCTATTAGGCAGATTTTTCTCTGTGTAGTACATATATACATATGTGTCCTTATTTATGAAACTGGTCTGAGTCGTTGGTATTTTTGATTCGAAATAGTTAATACATCTTTAAAAAAATAAGTTTATATTAATCGAGGCTGGTACAACTATAAATTAAGCTGTCGGATAATAAAAAAAGATTTTTGGATTTGTTCATATGTAACATACTAAATATCTCGAGCAACGAAATATATGACTTCATAATTAAGGGCACACACATTTTTGTGCATTAATTTTATAAATTCTACTCACAAATTTTTAAAAAGACATCATAAATTAATTAATTCCACATTAATAAAGCTAACATTTTCATCATTATTGTTATCACAGGGTCATAAAAAAGATTTCATTTCAAATTGTGATTTGTAAACATCATTACTATTAATATGGTAATTAACACTGTCATGAAGTTGGTAAAAGTTTCAAAACAAGAATTTTCCCGTTTTAACCCACTGTCGTGTTCAGTTTGCGTTGGTGCCACCAAAAAATTAAAAATGCACCAAATTTTTAAAAAAAGCGCACCACGCACCAACTAAGGAATTTTTCGCACAAAAAATTTCAAAAAGCACCATAATGGTGCGAAACGCACCAAGTTGACAACGCTGGTAATAGTGTCGAATAATTTTGTTTTGAAAAGCATTTTCTAACTTCTGTACCGCGCCATAAATAGCAATACCTATAAAAACTTTGACATCACTAACTATTTGTTTTACTAGAATACACCGCATTCGATTACTCTGATGCCATATTTACTTGCGAGTTTGGCCAAGAAAATTAAGAAAATTATACCAAAGCCCGCTAAAAGTTGAGAGTTGCTTAACTTTTCGCCTCGCTTTGCATTGAAACATATTACCCATTGAACATTTTAAATTCGCTACACATGTTTCACATAAGCATGAACATTTCATATTAGATGTCAAATCGAATCTTCAACGCAACGCGAAGCAAAATTTTACCTGACAGGGCTTTAGCCACGTTACATGCTTAGCAAACGGCTTCTACCTTGTGGCTGAAGAATTGACATAAATTTGCTTATTTCCAGCGGAAAAAATGTTTTTATTTAAATCTCCTTCTCGAGTTGTAAAATTTAAAGTAACGTATTCTGAGTTAACACCTCTTTAAACACTTTGTAAAACAATTTATTATCAAATCATTTCGTATTTGAAATTAATGCTTATTATTTTAATATTGTTCAGTCCTTTTTTACTTTCCTACCAATAAACTTTTGTTCTATAATTATATAAAACTAAGTCACATCCACTGCAACTGCTTTAACACAAAGGACATTTATCAGAAAATATAATCCAATATGTTATTGGCCTTTAGTACGTTACTGAATGTGTAATTATAGAAGAATATTGCAGAAAATACCGATTTGCATAAATGGAAGACATCAAAGCGTGTGTTAAGAAACTAAATGGAGAAAATTATCAAATTTGGAAATACAAGTTGGAACTCTTGTTGATAAAAGAGGACTTGTGGGATGCAGTCTCCAATGAAAAGCCTAGTGCTGCTAGTGCTTCCTGGTCTCAAAAAGATGGTAAGGCTCATGCAACCATTGGACTTTTAGTAGAAGACTCTCAATTGGTTCATCTTCGCAATTTGGATACTGTACATGATTATTGGAATGCTTTAAAAAAGTTACACGAAAAATCGACCCTGTCAAATAAAGTCATGCATTAGAGGAAATTATGCCGTATGCATCTTAAAAACGGTGAAAGTATGGAGAAGCATGTATCGGAAATGCTGGAAACTGTAAACAGGTTAAACGGTATGGGAGGAAATTTATCAAATCATCTTCAAGTGGCATTCTTACTTGCCGGATGAATATGGTGGTATTATTACAGCCTTAGAAGTGCGACCAGACGAGGAACTGACATTAGATCTTGTTAAAGAGAAGTTAATACAAGAATTTAATCGTAAAAAAGATGGCGATCAAAAACCGAGTTCTTCTAATCTAGCTCTCAAGCTTCAAAATGTATTAAACAGTGCTATGGCTGCGGGAAAATTGGATACATCAAACGTGATTGTCATGTTATAACGAAAACTGCATATAAATCTTCAAGAATGATGGCTAACAAAACCCTAAATAGTCCCACAGCAGACACCAATGATGAATTCTGCCTTAGCTCTTGTGAAAAAAAATGATACGAAATAAATGGTACGTGGATTTTAGCGCTAGCTGTCATATGAGCAGCAATACAGAATATTTTGCAACATTCAATCCTAAAATTAGTGGTGACATTTTCTTGGCTAATGGTAAAAACATAACGGCTCAAGGGCCTGGAGAAGGTTTTATACGTAGTAATGGTAAGAAATTGAAAATAAAAAACGTTTTGTTCGTTCCCTATCTAGATGGTAACATATTATCAGTTGCAAAAATGGTAAAAAGTAATGTTCAAGTTTTGTTCAAAAACAAGAAGTGTGAAATCTCGTATGATGGAGCTATTTTACTAAAAACAAAACTGGTAAATAATCTCTACATACTTGAAGAAGCGGAACAGGTAAATGTACTGTGTTTGTATATTTTGTATAGTTTGGTATTCTGCCTACCCGTACTTTGCCGGCGCTCATAAACGCCACTGGCCAATTTTTGATGAAGCCAGTTGAATGTATGTTTATATTTTTTTTATTTGCTGAGGTGGTGTAAGCTCTATTAATTAAAAATACTTGCCAGTTTAAGTCAGGATCAATCTGTGTTCTTTATTTAAATTTTTTCTTCTTTTATACTATTTTAACATTTTCCAATACATAACAATTTGTTGTTGTTTATTCCAAATACATTCCAATTTAATAACTTAGTTTTTGTAATCTTCTACTTAATTATTTGCTTAATTGAAAACAATCTTTATCGTGTATTTGTGTATCAAATACACTTTTAATTTTTTAATTTTGAACACCCTCTGTATAGTGTATTAATATATTTTGTATTTTAAATGAAAAAAGAAGAACACACTACATACAAATTCTCTCAGACAGCCTCTCTCTGAATACAACATTTTAAAAACATATGAAATAAAAGTGTAATAGTGTATTTCATTTTTATATGAAAATTTCATACAACAAATGTTACACTCTTGTATTTAATATGATAATACAATCGATACAGAGATACAAGAGGTTTTGTTAATTAAGCAATTGTTTGTGTAAAATAACGTAGCTTAACTTAATATTAACTATACTTATCCTAGTCGACTTTCGATACCCTATCTTATAATTAACTACATACTAATTATCTCACCCCTTAAAAAAAAATTTTACAATTTTATGAAGTAAAAATTTGTATATTTGTTTGTTTTTTATAGATATGTAGATATTTTAGTATTTTTTAAATTGTTATTTTGAAATTTCTTTGTTTTATTTCCTATTTCTACAATAGAGTTTACTCCTTAAGTTTACGAACTAGCACCAAGTATCCTTTCTTTAATTTTATTGGGTTAGTCTTTAGACAATTGTTTACTCTCTCAATTTTGTATTTTTCCAGATATTCTTTCGCTTTATTCAAAGAGAACTGGGGGCAAATTACGGCATTCGATTCGTTTCGAAATTTTAAAATATTTCTATATAAACTCTATTGAAATATTTTGTAATTTCGTTCAGTAACGAGTTCCGTAATTTGCCCCCTGCAAACGTGCTCTTAATTCTCGTGTGTATATAGGTCTATGGCATGAGATGTTATCACTAGGTAGATTTGGTATTCTTCCAAATATTAGCTCGAATGGTGTATAGCCTGTATCTACATGAAGTGTATAAGCAAAACAAAAGTGTGGAATCCATTTGTCCCAGTCGTCATCTGTGCAGAAATGTAAAAGAAATTCATTTAAGACTTTGTGGTTCATTTCTATAGAACCAAGTGTTTCATGATTGTAGGGAGTGCTAAAAACTTGTTTGCTTTTAAGAAATTACATACTTCAGCTAAAAGTTCATTAGAAAATTCAGTTCCTTTATCAGATTTGAGCACTTTGAAACTTCAATATATCAAAAATACTTCTCTAACTATTGCTTTTGCAATAGTTTTTGCATCTTTTGATTCTATTGGACATGCTATAATATATTTTGTCAGATCGTCTTGTATGGTCAATATGTATCTGAATTGTTTCGATTACCACAGTGGTCCTACTGTATCTATAGAGATTACATCAAAACTATTTCCTGGTGTGTCCGTTATTACTAATTTTTTTTGTATGTGTAGTTTATTTATTCTGCATTCTTCACAATTTAATATGTATCTTTTTATCATCTTTCCCATGTCTTTCCATATTTTTTTTTGCATGTTTTTTTATTTATTGTATCTTCATATATGAACTAATAGCTAATAAATCACTGAATGTTTAAACATAGTTTAAGTTAATTTTCACAAAAAATTAAAATTGATTTAAATACACTTTCATTTTTTCAGTGGCTAATTAAAGTTAATATCAAATTACGTTGAAAGTATGGTAGTAGAACTAATCTATGCGTTTACTCAATGGTGCTATGCTGGCTTCTTAAACCAAATTGATGGTCCGGGATGCACCCATTATCAGTTAAAATTGAAGACAATTTTGTCATGATAGCTTTTCAAAAAGCTTTGACATTGTTGACAGTAAACTTATTGGCCTATATGACTCAGCCTTGGTAAGATCTTTACGTGGTTTTGGAATCATTTTAGGCAAGCTTCCAGCAGTCTGGATAATACTCCAGTCATAAAATGGCATTAAAAATGCATAACAGGACTCTAATTGCAGTACGAATTAACTTAATAAGCATCTGGTTACTAATTCCATCTATACCGGGAGCTTTTTTCGGGTTGAGTTCGGCAATTAGTTTTTGTACATCACACATCGTAAATTTTAAGGGTCGAGGGGGTAGAGCAACTACACTCGGCAAATCAGCAACACCGGTACATGTATTTGGTGTAAATACGGATTTTAAATGCTCAGCAAATATGTTACCTTTTTCAGTATCGAATCTTGCCCAACCTCTGGTAGATGTGCGCAGAGGTGGCTTAAACTCAACGGGTGTTTTAAGCTTTTTAGCAGCGCGCCACAAAGAGTAATTAGATGCTGGTGTGACATCAAGGCCTTCCAGATAATTTTTAATAGATGCAGTTTTTTCAGATGCAAGTAATTCTTGGAGTCGTTTAGTGCACTCTTTAAATCTGATTTTGTGTTGAGGTGATCTGTGCTGTTGCCATTCCCTTCTAGCTCTTCTTTTTTCAGGTACGAGATGTTCAACGTCTGTAGAATAAATTATATTGAACCCAGTATGCGTATGGGAGGTAGTGGCATGTTCAGAAGCTTGTTTAATAATTTCGTTAAGATTTGCAATGTTCGATTCAATGGATCTTCTTAGCGTAATATTTTCAGTGCAATGACTACTATGATATTTTTTGAATCGCAGCCAATTAACACGATTTATCATCTTGACATATGGGTGAGGTAAAGCGCTTCTCAGTGGGCTACAGATTGTAACGATCGTGGGAGAGTGAGTTTTTCCATATAAATTTCTGTTTTAGTCTCAAAGTTGTTTATCTTATGGCAAGTGGCCTCCTAACGGTGAGTTGTGATACTCATAAATTAAGTTATTTTGTTCATCTTTATCTGTGATGCGTGTGTGCTCTGTGTATAATAAAATTTTCAAATCTTCGCCGTATTGTCGTTTCAAGTTGTTAAAAACATTTATGAATTGTTTAATAGGTACGATTTTAAATATTTCATCATTATAATTTAAAGCAAGTTCTTGTAACTTGAGGAATTTAATTTTTGGTAATAGTTTCTCCAATGACAACTGTGTGTCGTTGTCCGTCGGACTATCGCTGCACCAGATTGATACCTCTAAACCAGTAATTACAGTTTGTGGTTTTCTAAACTCTGACTCTATTTCAAATCGCAATTTCTTTATGTTTTTGATGTTCAAAATTGATGTACATTCACATATAAAAAGTAGATCAGGCTTTTTAACAGTAATGTCATTGTTCTTAAAGTTCGTATTCTTCGTCACACTTCGTGTAACAGTTAGTAACCATTTTGTTTCTTCTTCTTTTCCAGTGGGAATCATTGCTTTTAATGTATCACTATTTATTATTATTCTTGATAATGCGTCGGCGTTTGTATTGATCTTGCCCCTTTTATATGATATCTCGAAGTCATAGTCGCATAGGTCGATTCTTATGCGCGTCATTTTTGAAGATGGATTACTATGTTTGAATAGAGAAATTAATGGTCTATGGTCCGTTATTACATAAAATGTTCTACCATATAGGTATGGCCAGAAAAAATTTATTGCGCAGTGTATGGATAATAATTCCTTTTCAATTACTGTTGTTGAAATCAGGATATTGTAAAATCAGAGGTTTTATTAATTTAGATTTTAGTCTTTCAAATGATTTCTGACAATCTTCAGTCCACATAAATGGTTTATTTTTCTTTAATAATTGGATTAGATTTCTTGCTATTTGTGCAAAATCTTCAACAAAACGTCTGTAGTAGTTACAGAATGCTATGAATCTTCTTACTTCATCAGCGTTACTCGGTACAGGATAATTCCCTATGGCACTGTGCTTGTTGGGGTCAGTACATATTCCTTTGTCTGTAATGAGGTGACCTAAATATACTACTTCAGTTCTCAGAAAATTGCATTTGCTAGTGTTTAGCCTCAAATTATACTTTTTAAATTTCTCAAAAACTTTTGCTAAATTATCATGGTGATGTTTTACGCTACATCCAAATACTATAATGTCATCCACGTACAATATTGATTTAGAACTTAGACCGCTTAATGCTATCGTAAGCACACGTTGAAAACTATTTGACGATATTTTTAGTCTAAATGGTAAGCGTTTGAAATGAAAATGACCATTCCTAGTTGAAAATGCTGTTAAGGGTCGGGAATCTTCGTCCAAGTTAATTTGGTGAAATGAACTGGTCATGTCCAATGTCGAAAAATATTTAGACCTTCCTAATTTATCTAAAACATCTTTATCTAAAAACATATTTTTTCATTTAGTTTGCGGAAATCTACCACTAATCGCCATTTGCGTTTGTCGTCTGCGGATTTCTTGGGTACAACTAGTAATGGTGAGTTGAACGGGATCACTGATTGTTCAATAATTCCTTCATTCAATAGTTTTTCTACCTGCTCATCTATCTCTTTTATCTGTGTTTCCGGTAGTCTATAACGTCTTGTGTATACTGGTGTACAGTCCGTTGTTTGTATATGTTGCGTGTAAAAATTATTTACTGTAAGCTTTTCACCATCTAAATGAAAAATTACATTGTATTCGATTATTATATCTATTAACGACCGTTTCGCTACTGGATCTAGTGATTCAATTTTTAAGGACTTTAAAATCTTTTGTATTTGTTCGTTGTCCTCTCTTATGGTAACGTTTTTGCTATTGTCTATTTCATAGTCATCTAAATTTTTCATTATTAAATTTTTTGCATTTAAATGGACATCGTTGTCAGTCGTATCAAAAATTTTACATGTTTTATTCCTGCTGCCGGTATCACACTGTTCGCTAAAAATATGCCTGGCGCTAGTTCTTCATTTAAAATTATACTATCTGTTGATGTGTGTATATCAACTGGTATTATACATTCTGGCCTTGCTGGAATACATATGTCAGTGTTGTAGGTACAATTTGTGTTTATTGGGAGAACAAGTTCTTGATGTGATACATTGAAAGTTATTTTAAATGTTTCAAAATCTATCTTACACTTATATTTTTCTAGCAAGTCTCTTCCTATTATTCCATCTGTAGGTATGGGGAATTCATCAATATTCATCATCAATTCAATATAGTTTCACATTAAACATGTGACTGATGTATTGATAATCAAAATGTATATCTAAGTGAGCTGTGCCAATGCTTTCTATTGTTTCTGTAGTTATACCACTTATTTTTGAAATTATTATGTTAATATGTTTTATTTCTCCTTCCTTACAAATAGAAATGTCTGCACCTGTGTCTATTAAAAAGCTTAAGTTTCCTATCTTACTTTTGCCATTTATTTTAAGTGTGTTTGCAGTATTATATGAAATTTTGAAAAGATTAGGCTTAGGATAACAAATTTCGTTATCCCCCCTGTCTAGCTTCCCGGATTTAAATTTCGGTATGCATTGTTGTTTCTGTTTCTGTTAATGTTATTATGTTGGTTCTGTATAAATCTATTGTTAGTTGGATTTTGCTTCCTGTTGATCGATCTTCTTCTGTTGTTATTGCAATTCTTATTCCGGTTTGTACTTCTGCTCTTGTAATTTGTTTCCGCATTGTAGTATCTATTATAGTCTCCATTGTTATTGTATGTGTTATTGTGACTGTGTTGGTTTCTGTCTCTACTTTCGATAAACTTTGTATTGTGGTTTCTCTCTCGACTGAAACGCTTATTATTACATTCGTAGTTGCCATATCTGTTGCCTGAGAAATTTCGTGAGTAGACAATGCGTTCTTCTAACATTAAATATGCTATTTTTTGTTTGCATATTCCTTTCTACATACACTTTTCTGCTGCCTAACAATAACTTGAAAATATTTGGGAAATTTGTATACTATTTTTTTGTGATTTTTTTTTCATTCCTATTGCAAGTAGGAAAACATTAAACAAATGTTGAACAAAAAAAATAAATAAAAAAAAAATTGTATACAAATTTCCCAAATAATTTTAAGTTATTGTCTATATCTCAGGAACTAATAAGAGCTTACTAAAATTTTTTGACACAAAATGCAGAAGAGACTGTCAGGATTAACATATATTTTTTTAAAATTTTAAAAATTTCATTTTTTCAGATATAGTTCCCCAAACTTTAAATCGCGTGACAGCGACCTTTGACCTTTCAGAAAGTTAAACTAAAAGCAGTTTTAAAGCTATTATATGGGACCAATCTCGACCTTGTATCTTAAAAACTTTTGAAGATATGGGCAAAAATGGCAAACTAGTTATATGTGTTTTTAATTTTTTGACGCGCCATATCTCACGAAAAACAGAAGCTGGAAGTCCAAAATTTTATATTTATCTTAGTTAAGTAACTTGCAAAAGGACAACTAAGTTTCATAAGATTCAAAGGTGGCCGGGAAAATCCGTTCGTCGGTTATAAACATTTTAACCCTTTAAAAACTTAGTTTTTGTAATTTTCTACTTAAATATTGTTTGTGTAAAATAACGTAGCTTAACTTAATACTAAGTATACTTATCGTAGTCGACTTTGGATACCCCATCTTATAATTAACTACATATTATTTATATTTAAATGTAAGATACTTCACACAAATTTATCCAAATTATGTGAAACTGAATGCGTACATACATTACATCAAAGGTTTGGGCAACGAGATAATAAAGATATTAAATATGCTGTAGATAATAATTTGATATCGAATGTAGAACTAAAAAGTCGCCAATGCTCAGAAGTTTGTGAAATTTGTTTCATGGGGAAGATGAGTAGGGAAGTGTTTCCCAAATCGACCGAAAATCATTCAGAAAATGTTTTGGACCTGGTTCATGCTGAAGTCACACCCAGTTGGAAAAAATATTTCCTAACAATAATTGATGATTATTCCAGGTACTGTGTCATTTATTTTTTAACGAATAAGAGTCAAGCTTATGACAAAATAAAAGATTATGTTGTCTATGTTCGCAATTTATTCAAAATACGGTTGAAAATATTAAGATCAGATAGAGGAGGTGAATTTAAGAATGGAAGCTTACAAGTTTTTTTGAAAAGCAAGGGAATTATTCAACAATTTACAGCACAGTAAACATCAGAACAGAACGGTGTAGCTGAACTCAAAAATAGAAGTATTATAGAAATCACTCGTTGCTTATTAATACAATCAGGTTTGAATCAAAAATATTGTGGTGAAGCAGTAAATAGCACAAACTATTTGCAAATAGATTAACTTCAAAAATAATAAATAAAACTAGTTATGAATTATGGTATTCTAGACAACCGTCTATGAAAAATATTAGAACGTTTGGTTGTGAGGTATATTTTCATATCAACAAAAAGTTCCGTCAAAAGTTAGATAATGTTGCCAAAAAAGGATTTCTTGTTGGATTTTGTGATGAATCCAAGGCATAAAGAATTCTTGATAAAGAGACTAACAAAATAGTTATCTCAAGAGATGTTAAGTTTATTGAAATTTTTGGTACATGTAACAGAGCGAAGAATAATGGCCGCAATTTAGTGTCTATTGATCTATTTAGTTCGCATGAAAAGGAATGTGAAAATAACTGTAAGGAATGATAATTTACATGAAGAACTTACTAATAAAGATAATTATGATATAGCTGATAGTGAAGTTGAAACGAAATAAGCATTTTGCAAAATGACGAAAATGATATTGAACCTAGAAAATCATCAAGGAGTACCAAAGGAGTACCACCGTAACGATATGATTGTAAGGCTGCTATTTTTGAGCCAACGACCTACGAAGAGGCAATTGAAAGTCCAAATAGTGAAAAATGGATGGCTGCTATGGAGGAAGAAATGCAAGCAATGTATGCAAATAATACTTGGGATATTATTGAATTACTAAAAGGCAGAAAATCTGTGGCATGTAAATGGCTTTATAAAATTAAAACTATGCCGGATGGCTCAATCAAATATAAAGCACGTCTTGTAGCCAAAGGGTTTTCACAAAAGTATGGTCTAGACTATGACGAAGTGTTTGCTCCAGTAATTAAACAGTCTACATTTCGAACTCTTATGGCAATTGCATCATACAAAAAAATTATAGTTCACCATATTGATTTTGAAACGGCGTTTTTAAATGGTGATTTGGAAAATTAAATATATTTGAAATAGCCTAAAGGTTTTGAAAACAAAACAAACAACAGGAATCCAGTTTGTAAACTAAATAAAAGTACGGTTTGAAACAGCTATTTGTTAGAATAAAAAACTTAATGAAACGTTATTAAGTTTAGGATTCAGAAGGGGAAATACTGAATGCTGTTTACACACAAAAGGTGAAAATGATAACATTATGTATTTACTGGTTTATGTAGATAACATTTTAATTTTTACTAGAAATGAAGAATTCTTACACAATTTTATAAAATCTTGGAAATCTTAAGCTATTTTTAGGATTTGAAGTTAAAAAAATTTAAGAAAAATGTTTCATACATTAGCAATCTTATTTGAATAAAAGTTTAGATACTTATGGTTTATCAAACTCTAAGCCACTAAAAATGCCACAAGATGTTGAATATGTTGGAGAACAATTATTATCAGAGGAAATATTAGAGTCAAATGATTTATACAGACGAGCAATTGGATCATTGTTATATTTATCAAATAATACCAGACCTGATATTAATGTTGCTTTATCAATACTTAGCCGCAAAGTGTCATGCCCTTCGCAAACAGATTGGAATGAAGTCAAGAGAATTTTCAAATACTTAAATGGCACCAAAAATTTAAAATTGTGTATCATCGGGTATGCTGATGCAAACTTTGGTGATGTTAAAGATAGAAAATCAACAAGTAGCTATGTATTTAGACTTGGTGGAGCAACAATTTCATATGCGAGTAGAAAACAAAAGCAAGTTACATTATCATCAACAGAAGCTGAATTTTTTGCATTAGACGAAGCCATCCAAGAACCAATAGTGTTAAAAAAGTTTTTTCAATATTTAAAAATTAAAGTTTCTAATATAATATTGTATGAAGATAACCAAAGAGGCTTAAAAATATTAGACATCGATAAAATTAATTCTCGAACAAAGCATATTGACATAAAATCGAGCAAACAATTGAAATAAAATTTTACTATTGTCCGACAGAAGAAATATTAGCAGATCTTTTAACAAAACCATTGAGGAATGTCAAGGTAGCAAAATTTCGAAAAATAATTAGACTACTATAATGCTTTTCAAATTGAGAAGGGGTGTTGAACAAAATGTTTTTTATTTTCAATTTATACCTGTTTGACAAAAACATATAAACACTATTATATTATCAATCATAACACAATTTATAATCAAATCATTTCGTTTTTTACTTTTCTAGCAATAAAATTTTGTTCTATAATTATATACAACTAAGTCACATCCACTACAATAGTTTTAACCCAAAGGACACTTATCAGAAAATATAATCCAATATCCACCACATCCATAATTGCAGGATGAGGAACTTGGCTAAAAGCTATGGCATATGATTCAAAGTATTTCGACCAAATTCGAAACATTATGCACGAATTTGATAACACTGATGCTCACTTCATTAGAAAATTTAAAGATATTTTGAAAAGTGTGACTATAAAAAGTCAGTTAGTATTTTTGCGCTCAAACTACGTCTTTATTTGCGAAACTCCTCGCCGTCGCAAAATTATAAAATTTAATTTATAATTAGAATCCATGTCAATTCATATACTAAGTTTTAAGGTTTTAGAACAAAAGCTTTCTGAGATGTGGAGGTGCAAAAAGTGCATATTTTAAGGCATACTCACTGACCACTGCCACACTCATCTTCACCTATAGGTAGAGAGCAGAAATTTGATACACGAGTAGATCTAGGTGAGTAATGAACTAAAAAAAATCTTAAAACACGGAAATTTTTGGTAGGGGGTGAGGTTACTCCCATAAAAAATTTGTGCTAGTGAGCTGAAATTCGACACAGAACTAAGTTTAGGTGAGCAATAAACTAAAAAAAAAACAGAAAACCCGAAAATTTTATTCAGGAGGGCGGGGTTACGCCCACAAAGGTCAGATTTAAAAAAAGCGAATCTAAAGCCCTTAACGGAAGCGCTTTTATTGAAATATGACCTACATACAGCAAGGCTTTGAATTTTTCGTTAAAAAATGGGCGTTGACCCATAAAATTTAAACCTCATATTTCATGTACTTCGGATCAGCACATTTAAATATACTATTTATGTATTTACTATGATCCGTTTCCAACGAAACTAAACAGGAAAAATAACCACTTGCCAAACAAAATATGGGGTTAAAAAATAGGCGGCAACACGCCCATAAGAATAAAAAATTTAATTTTGCGGTATTGAGCTGAAATTTAGTAAAGCAGTATTTACAGATTAGCAAATTACTAGAAAAATCTAAAAATCCAAAAATTTTACCTAGAGGGTCGGGGCTGCGCCCATAACGCTAAGAATTTAAAAAACAAATCAAAGGCGTTTGACTCAAGTGATTTTATCGGAATTTGTCATACATGTTGCAATAATACAAGGCTATACGTTTTCCTGTAAACCTCCTATTTCATGTATTGCCAAGTAAGCACATTATCTAGAAATTATATGACACTGTTACGATTACAAATTTATATAATGCATAGCATATTACAGTGATAGGTATTGTTTAAAAGAAGAACTTGGTTAAAATTTTTGTCTCACTACTTTTAATGGCCAAAATTTTGGAAAGGAACTTGGCCTTTTTTTACACTTTATGTTTTTGTGAGGATCTGACTACTTTTTGAAAGGTTTTCTTAAAAAAGCTTATTAAACTTTAAATTTTTAGTCTGTCATAGTTCTATTCATAATGACTGCGTCGGTATACAAGGACAGACCTACATACAATAAAGGGTTAGAGTGTGACATTGTGTCATTACAAGGACCGACTGATATATTTAATTATTTAAGAATCATCAGAGTAAAAATCTAGGCGCACGGAAGTGCGTGTCAGTTAAAGGCCTTAGATTTGTATTTTAAATTCTGAGTCTTATGGGCGCAGCCCCTGACCACTTTGGTAAACTTTTTGAGTTTTCAGATTTTTCTAGTAATTTTCTAATCTATAACTACTCGTTTATCAAATTTCAGCTCACTAGCGAAAATTTAAATTTTTTATTTGTATGGGCGTGTTTCCGCCTACTTTTTTTTAATTCAAAATTTTCTTTGGCTAGTTTTTATCTTTCCTGTTTAGTTTTGTAGGAAACGGATAATAGTAGTTACATAAATAATACATTTAAATGTGCCGACCGGAAGTACATGAAATAGGAGGTTTAAATTGTGCAGCAAGTTAACGCCCATTTATTTTTACCAAAATTTATAGCCTTGTGTTATTGTAACATGTGTGCAAAATTTTAATTAAATCGGTTGAGCTAAACGTTTAAGATATGTGTTTTAATTCTGAGCTTTATGGGAGTAGCCCCGGACTCTTGGTAAAAATTTTCGAGTTTTCAGATTTTTCTAGGTGATTACTCACATAGTTCTACTTGTGTACCAAATTTCAGCGCACTAGCACAACGTTTAATTTTTATGGGCGTAACCCCGCCCCCTGGTTCAAATTTACAGGTTTTCAGATTTTTCTATTTTAGTGATCACCTAGATCTACTTGTGTATCAAATTTCAGATCTCTAGCCTTAGCGGAAGTGCTTCAAAAATTTGATGAGTGTGTCAGTGTTCAGTGATCAGTGGTTTGTGAGTATGTCTTAAAATATGCACTTCTTGCACCTTCATATCTCCGGAACCTTTCATTGTAAAACTTTCAAACGTCGGATATTACATGAATTTATTATTATCATGGTTTAAATTTAATAATTTTACGATTGCGGGGAACAAAGTTATGAGGGGGGATAAAAACAGCTCGAAAGGCTTCCTGTAAATATACACACTGCGTGCATTGGCCGGAACTTGGCCTGGCTCCTAGATTTACGCTAGTAAGCTGAAATTTGATAAACAAGTAGGTTTAAGATTAACAACTAACTAGAAAAAACTGAAAACCCGCAGATTTTGACAATGGTGGCCGGGCTATGCCCATAAAGCTCAGAATTAAAAACGCAAATTTAAAACGTATAACTCAAGCGATTTTATTGAAATTTTAATATAATATATATATTACTATCCCTTTCCAATGAAACTCGACAGGAAAGATAACTACTGGCCAAAGAAAAACTTGGAATTGAAAAAAGAAATTATATGACACCCTTACGATTACAAATTTATATAAAACATACCATATTACAGTGATATGTATTGTGCAAACAAGAACTTGGTCAAAATTTTCATCTCAATGCTTTTGATGGCCCAAATTTTGGAAAGGAACTTGGTCTTATTTCACATTTATGTTTTTATAAGGATTACCAACTTACAAGGATTCAACTCAGTTTCTTTCATCAAATCGACAAAGTTTTATTTTCGACAATTTTAAAAAACATTTGTTCGTTTATACAAACTTAATTTAATGTCATATGTACATACATATCTAAAAAATCTATATAAACAAACAAAAAGCATTTAAAGACACTAATTGATTGAACACCAATTGACGAAAACAATCTGCATGCGTTTTATTTTAGTGCATATTTTAAGTTTTATTTTGCGTTTTTTATGTGCATAGCTTAGATTGATTAGAGACTGGTCAGTTCTCAAATCAAAAGAAATTAAAAAAAGTAAATGGAAATGGATCGGACACGCTTTACACAGACCCTAGGACGACGTTGCAAAAAGCGCCATAGAATGCAATCCAGAGGCCAGCCGAACAAGGGGAACACTAGAAAATGAAGCGGACAGAGCAAAAAAATCGTAGAACGAAGTCAAGCTCATAGCAGCAAGCAAGCAGAACTGGAATGAATTTAATGAATCGAGCGCCTAGGTTCCAAACTCAAAAAAACACATACTATTATTAAGATTTTTTTTTTTCTAAATTTAAGTCCTGAGTCCTAGTAAATTGTTTACAAAATTTTTTGTACAAATGTTTTTATTGAGCTCTGCTAAAACCTTTAAATTCTTTCATAAACGGTTTACAAACAATAATAAATAAATGCGATTTAATATACTTATGTAAATCGTTATAGTTTGTTTAATTCGCTTGCTTTTTAAATTATTTCTTAAGAAACTGTGATCTTTTGCTACATAAATATATCATAAACATACCCTGAAGGAGCGTCTACATATTAATAGTGTTTTTGATGCCCAGAAAAATTTATTCAGATATACACAATTATGTTTCTTAATGATTTATTGGTTTGTTGAATATTACAGTGGCGTCAAGGAAAATTTACGTGTTTATAAAAATTAGTTTAAGAAATCAAAATAAAAGGTGAATATACATAAATGTATTGAAGAATAGCTAAAAAAATACACAAAAAGAATTTACAAAAAGCAAATAAAATAACAATCCATATTGTATGAAAATATAAAAATAAAGAATTTTAAGTGAATTATGGTAATTTTTTTTAAGCCTTTGGAAGATTTTGTGCCATCAGTTAAGGATTTGTTAATTTATTGATACATAAAACTTTTGTTCTACATAGGTACATACGTAAGTATGTATATGATGAATTTAAAGGAAATGACAAACAATTGTTTGTTTGATGCAGGTGGTGACAGCGCCTATAGTGAATCAGTACAGTTTTACTACGGACATTTCCCACAGTGTGGTGATAGTCAGTACAATCTTACTATAGGCATTTTCGCCATATGGTCCCTCAAGAACTATCTAGTCAGTATTGATGCAGTCTATTGGTAGATTTCGTAGGACAAGCCTGTGTTAAATGTCAATAGTAGATAGCATTAGTTGGGGTATAATTTGTCAGTAGTACTGGTGACATCGTCAATAGATAATCAGTATAATTTTACTATTGACATTTCCTGCAGGGTATGTACATATAAATATTAACATACTTACATTCATACCACCACATTAAAAAAACACAATAAAAATTTAACAAACAACCAATAATAGTAACAAAAACGCTTGAATATTTAAAGTTTCTCTTTAATTCTTTTGTTTTCTCTTTTTGAAAAATATTCTGCAAACATTTTATAGAATTTCATACAATAATAACAACAATAATTTAAAATATTTTAAATGTAAAATTAAGCAATAATAATAATCAACCTCATCACTTGGTGCATAAAATCCAACAAAACCTCTTAAGCCGAACAGAAGACAAAAACCGCAAACTTAAGCAACAAATAACACTCAATAGACATAAAACAATAACGACAATAATCAACAATAAATCCCTATCCCAGCAAACAAATAATATCAAAAACAAATTGATCGGCGCCTATTTTTGTTATTATCGTTTATTTTTGTTTTTATTTTTAGCGTTTAAAATAATAATCACTGATATGGCCTGTTTAGCTAAAAATTGTACCATATCAGGCGAAGATGACAGAATGGTTATTTGTTGGCTTTGCAAAGAGTGCTGTAACTTTAAATGCAGTGGACTTTCTAGATTAGTTGCAGCAGCTGCAGAAATATTGGTATAAATTCTTATAGTTTTTTACAAAATACCAAAACAAAATATCTTGAACTGCAAAAAGAAGCAACTAAATTGACTGAACGCATATCAGCTTATGAAAAGTTATTTGATGAGTTTAAATCGTTGGATAAGTGAAAATATCCTCCTCAGCCTTCTGCAAAACGCCGTAAGTCACCAAGAAATGTTAATAAAGAGAAATGTGATGAGTTCCCCGCTGTTGAGATACATCCGTCAACGTCTGCAAAACCCAGCAAGCAACTTGATGCTAAATCACCAGAAAAATTGAGCTTAGTGACTTAAGCTCTGAATATCCCAGTTGCTATGGGTATTGATATGCCATCTACCTCAAATGCTGTTAACACTCCGATTTCTCTTGCTAATTATGAACTTTCAACAAACCAAAATAATAATACTGTTGCCTCAAATACGTTTTGTTTTCCTGAAAATAAGGAAGTGAGTGTGCCAAACTATTATGTTCCATCATTAATAAACAGCCAATTAGCACATAACTCCTTAAGAGCTGTTCCGCCCAAGAATGCTGTCTTTGTATCACGTCTAGCTTTTAATACGACTGTTGCAGATGTTGAGTTTTTCATAAAATTCAAATAATTTAAAATACTGAAATATCGACGTATAAATTCAATTACTCACAACCACGTGAGATAGCATCTTTTAAAGTTATTGTTCCTGATAAATATTTTAATATAATTCACGATCCTCCCTTCTGGCCTATAAATACATTTCTGCGGGAGTTTACTTATAGAGAAAATCGTAGCATAGCTGCTCGTCTTCCATCATGCAATACCAACATCTCAAAAAACTAAGTGCTGCTACTGTGAATTCAATTTCTTTGGTTTATCAAAATGTTCGGGGCTTAAAAACTATCTTAACTTTTTGTTGATAGCTTCAATTTCAATCATCAAATCATAATTTTTACCGAAACTTGGCTTACTGATAACGTCCTAAATTCTGATATAATGTATGAAAATTTCCAGGTTTTCAGACGTGATCGCGAAAATAACAGGAAATCCGGAGGCGTTCTCATAGCCGTTTCAAAAAGTTTTCCCTCTGAAGCATTAATTTATGATTCACCTTCCAATGTTGAATTGACTGGTGTTGTAATAAGACTGAAACATAAAAACATATACACTACTTGCTCTTATATTCCTCCGTCATCGCCTCACTCATTATATATCGAACATGCAACTGTAATTAAATCTGTTTGCCGCAATTCTAAACTAAATGATTTCGTAATTTCAGTTGGTGACTTCAACATGCCTTCAATCACATGGAATTATTCACCCGATGATGGGTTTTTTACACCAATAACACGAACAAACAATTTTATATGTATTGAGTTTCTAAACTCTCTTATAGATTTATCACTTTATCAGTTGAACTGTATATTAAATAATTATGGTAAATTATTGTATTTAATATTTGTAAATGAATATGCGAACATCGTTGTAAAGCGATCTGGACCAATTACCGCAAGATCGATATCACCCTACAAAAGAAGTAAGCTTACCTGTTTCCTTTACATCTAACTCGGAACGTTCTCAGTTACACGATAAGGTACTGGATTTTAAAAATACGAACTACCATTTATTTCATAGTCTTTTATGTGACTTAAACTGGAACGAAATATTTTTGCCCTCAAGTGTTACTTTGGATGAAATAATAAAGCATTTTTATAAAAAAAATTATTCTCTTATAGAAATATATATCCCTAAGCAAAAAAATAAGAAAAATAAGCTGTATAAAAAATAAAAAGAACTGGTCGACGTATACCAAATATGTAACTGCTCGTGCTGAGTATAATGCGTTAAACAAATCTGGTTGCAATGATTACCTAAGTAAAATGAGGAATTATTTAAAAAAAATCCCAAATCATTCTACAATTTTGTAAACTCAATCAGCTAATCCAATTATATCAATTCCATTCTTTGATATTTCCACAGCTTTATTTAATGGAAAAAAGCTAAAATTTTCACATATAAGTGGTCCGGACTATATTCTCAGTTGAATATTGATAAATTGTGCCCAGAAGGGATAGTTCCCTAATATTTTTTTTATACATGTATTTATTTATTGTATCTTCAAATATGAACTAACAATAAGTAATCAAATCTTAAATCTAAAATATAATTATTAGGCCCGACCAGTGTAGGATATAAGCTTAGTGATAGTTATAAATAATACATGAGTAGTGATAATCAAAAAGGAAAAATAAATATATTTTCAAGCAGTCCCATCTGGAGTATTGAGTAAAAGATCCCTTGTGTCCCTCTTTTTTGGGCGAATGTGTCCAGTAAAATTCAAGATGTTACGAGCAAGGAGATAAGGATGTGACTCGATTTTAGTTAAGTAGTTGCTTGCGTATCTTGAAATTTCTTCAGTCACTAGTGGCATTTTTAAATCACGATGTAAATTTTAATTCTTAATGTACAATGGAGCAGATGTTGCTAAGTGTTATCTGATTTAGCTTAGAGTCAATATGGTCTTTCCATGTAAGCCGACGATCAAGGTGTATACTAAGATATTTCACATGTGAATGTTGAGGAACAATTTGACTATTGATTCTAAAGGGGAGACAAGTATCTTTTCGTAAGTTAAATTTTATCTGTACGCACTTATGTTCGTTTACTTTTATTCTCCATAAGTTTAACCATAGCTCAAGCTGTGTTATATGTTCCTGTCTCGTGAGGATTTGCATGCATACTAAGGTAGGCTGTATCATCGGCAAATGTAGGAGTGTGTATATTACTGCTCACAGGCATATCACAAGTATAAATCAAATATAAAAATGGCCCCAGTATACTCCCTTGTGTGTAGATATGTCTGCAATTTTAAAATTAGGCCATCATGCCAAACTTTATCAAATGCCTAAGAAACATCAATAAACAAGGCAGAACAATAATTCTTTTCTTCAAATGTTTTTCTTATAAATTGAACTAATCTATGCGTTTCATCAATGGTGCTATGCTGACTTCTGAAACCAAATTGATGGTCCGGTATGCACATATTACTGTTAGAATAGGGGAAAATTTTTTCATGAGAAGCTTTTCGAAGGGTTTGAAGCTTTCTAGCAGCGCACGACAAAGAGTAATTTGATGCTGGTGTGACATCGAGATTTCCCAGATAATGTTTAAGAGATGCAGTTTTTTCATATGCAAGCTGCTCATGGAGTCGTTTAGTGCACTCTTTAAATCTAATTATATTTTGGGGTGATCTGTGCTGTTGCCATTCTCTTCTAGGTCTTCTTTTTCACGTACGAGACGTTCAATATCTGTAGAATAAATTCTGTTAAACCCAGTCTGTGGATGGGGGTAGTGGCATCTTCAGCAGCATGTTTAATATTTTCGTTAAGATTGGCAATGTTAGATTCAATATCTTTTTTTTTTTTTTTTTATTTTTTTTTTTTTAATACATATATTTATTTATTGTATCTTCAAATATGAACTAACAATAAGTGATCAAATCTTAAAGCTAAAATATAATTGTTTAGCCCGACCAGTGTCGGCCAACACTTAGTGATAATTTAAATAATACAAAGTAGTGATAATCAAAAAGGAAAATTAGAAATTATTTAGATTCAATATCATCTGGTGTTCTTAATTTAATATTTTTAGTGCTATGACTACTGAGGTATTTTTTGAACCCCAGCCAATTAACACAATTGATCATCTTCACATATGGATCAGGTAATTCACTTCTTAATGGGCTACAAATTGTAACGATCGTGGGAGAGTGATCAGACGAGAGATCTAGAGAAGCCTCAACTTGAATTAAATCAATAGAGATATTTTTTGTGTTGCCAAAATCTATAACATCCGGAATTTTTTGCATGGCAGTAGGCCAATAAGTAGGCTCCCCACTCGAAATGACGTCCCTAATATTTGGAAAAATTCTTTTATTATTCCATTTTGCAAATCCGGTACTAAGTCAGATATTGTTAATTATCGAGGTATTGCTCAACTAAGTATTATTCCATTGGATTTTCATAGAACTCTCTTAAATGGTGTGAGTCTTATTTATCAAATCGAAAACAATGTGTCTGTTTTAAAAACGTCACATCTAAATCGATAGATATTTTATCGGAAGTGCTTTTTATTAATGATCTGCGTCAACCCATCATATCTCAACTTATACAAGAAGAATTAAAACAAGTAAAATAAAAGCAAATAACTGAAATTTGTATCAAATTATAAAACAAGGAACAAGCAATAAAAAGCAAAGTAAAATAATAGAAAAGTAATAGATAATAGTAAAGTAATAGAAATTTGATGCGATCATATCTCGACGTGATTCAAGTTGGCTATATTTTTGACGGCTCTCGAGTTTAGAAAAAATGTGGCCCATGCGTTGCTCATCGGTGACCGCAATGACAGATTCATGTACTACATGAACAAAACGCTCGGTGTTTTGAGAATGAGATAGATAAGCTGTGAAAATAATTAGGTTTAGCAAAGGAAACTATGAAATTAAGATATTTTTCTTGCGTTTACCTGGTATTTCGATTACATTTAGCGAAATTGTAATGCTTCCAGATGTTCTTAGGTATAGAACTGCAAGCATTGGCGGCTCTGTCAATTCGAATTTATTCCAATTGATCATATCGAAGTATGAGTCACTTTCGAAGTTTATAAAATTAACAACTTGTGGACCGAACATTTGACGAATGCATCCACTTGCATCATCACGGACTTGAGGTCAACGACTTTTGAATTAATGACAATTAGTCTGTCACAGAAAAAATTATCGATATATTATACGTTAATATCTGAACGTAAATACTGAAGCTATGGCAAATTTAAATAGGTGACCCCTACGGTCTGCAACAAAGAATTTATAAAAGCATTTTTTAAATAGTTTGCTGTAATTATCGAAATACTTTCTTAGCAAAAGTTTTATGATTTTCCGCGAGCTATAAATTTCTAACATTAGGGTGTCACATTAGGGTGGTAGGAAATGAGATTTGGGGGGTAAGTTCTAGAACGGTACACTTGAGGTCAATAGACCTCAGAGTATAAATATTGGCCTTCTTGAGACAAAAAATTCGATATATCAAACTTTAAGATCGGACTGTAAATATGGAAGATATAACGAAAAAACTAAAAAGGCAACCTCTACATTCGGCAAAAAAAGCTTTTTTTTAAATGTCCTTTGAACAATACTTTATATTCGCTGGTGTACGGAGAGCTTTTTTTGTTACCTGTTGGGCGAGACGCTCTAATGTGCAGTCAATTTAATAAATGTTATAAAGTTATAGATTTTTCTTTAAATATAAATGTCATTAAATGTAAAATTATCGTCTTGTTAAACACTTTATAATCTTCTATTTTATTTGTATTTATTATATTGTTTAATATGTTTAATTGTGTGTTCGGATTTGATATCTATAGACAAAAATTGTAAATAAAAATAAAAATAGTTCATAAAAATTAGAGATGTGCACGTGAACGTTTTTGACTCACGACACGCACGTTCACGCGTAAAAAATATTTTACTCACGTACTTTCACGCACGAATGATATTGAAAATTTTAAGGGTCGCGCATGCACACGAATAAAATATTGTTAGTCACGCATGAGTGGTTTACAACTTATAACGATCACCCACACTTATGAAAAAGTATATAATCCAATTTGTATGTTTTTTGGGTTGAAAAATAAGTTTTTTCACATACATATCGATGGCTTAATGTAAAAAGGGCGTATCTCAATTTTTTTTCGAAATCGCGTTCTTAACGTTTTCTGGAAGACAACGTATCAGTGCATCCTCCTTGAAGACCTTAGTACGTTACATTAAAAAATTAAGGACTTATGGCAACTTAAAAAATTATTTCTGCATGTAAATGCTTTAGTTTTTCTTCAGTTTTTGTTTCTCCTATAAAATATCGAAAATTTGAGTTCCGCCTTTCTTATATTAAGCCATCGATATGTATGTATGAATGTACATATGTATGTATGCACGTTTATATGTAAGATTGACATTGCACAGTGGGGACTTTTACAAAGTAAATGGTAATAAATCTGGAATTTCTAAACTACTGATTGGATTTACATGAAACTCCTAACATCCGTAGAGGAGGACCTAGCCTTTATACCACATGTCATGACAGCCTTCTGGTTGGTGTTAAATTGACCACCTGGGACTCAAAAAATTTCTGAGGCTTGTTGATCTAATCTCTTCTTATTTTTATTTCTTAAATTATACATGATTAAATGAACTTATGAAAGTGTTTCTAGTAGCAAGTTAATTTGAATTCGATTCTTAGTTAGTGCACTTCTAATTGAAATGTATATTTTGTGTTTGTTGGGATGTATTGCACTTAATATTTATAAGTTCACTGTATTAAAGGTAGTGCAGAATTGATATTGTTACGTTTAAATTTTATTAAACGTGTGAGTTCTTTTGATTGCTCAAAAATAAAAATAAATAACAACACGATTTTCTTATTTGCAACTGAACTTCCTTTTATTAGTGACTAAACCAATTACAACTTGTCTTTTCTTATTTACTTCTTAACGTTATTATCCACCGCACGAGGTCTTTTACTTTCAACGATGTTCACTCTACTAATTTCCAATTAGCACTGACTGACTTGTTCGTTCACAACACAACTGAACTTCACAACTGACTTATTCACGACTGACTTGCCATTGGTTGCTTCGCGCTTTTTATACTGTGCACCAATACCACCAGAAGTTTCAAGCATAGTCCAGACGATCATTATCATCTTAAATGTTGTTTACTAAGTGCCCAATTAAGTTCATGTGGTAACTATGTACATACATGTGTATATGAGGAAATGAGATTTGGGGGGTAAGTTCTAGAACGGTACACTTGAGGTCAATAGACCTCAGAGTATAAATATTGGCCTTCTTGAGACAAAAAATTCGATATATCAAACTTTAAGATCGGACTGTAAATATGGAAGATATAACGAAAAAACTAAAAAGGCAACCTCTACATTCGGCAAAAAAAGCTTTTTTTTTTTAAATGTCCTTCGAACAATACTTTATATTCGCTGGTGTACGGAGAGCTTTTTTTGTTACCTGTTGGGCGAGACGCTCTAATGTGCAGTCAATTTAATAAATGTTATAAAGTTATAGATTTTTCTTTAAATATAAATGTCATTAAATGTAAAATTATCGTCTTGTTAAACACTTTATAATCTTCTATTTTATTTGTATTTATTATATTGTTTAATATGTTTAATTGTGTGTTCGGATTTGATATCTATAGACAAAAATTGTAAATAAAAATAAAAATAGTTCATAAAAATTAGAGATGTGCACGTGAACGTTTTTGACTCACGACACGCACGTTCACGCGTAAAAAATATTTTACTCACGTACTTTCACGCACGAATGATATTGAAAATTTTAAGGGTCGCGCATGCACACGAATAAAATATTGTTAGTCACGCATGAGTGGTTTACAACTTATAACGATCACCCACACTTATGAAAAAGTATATAATCCAATTTGTATGTTTTTTGGGTTGAAAAATAAGTTTTTTCACATACATATCGATGGCTTAATGTAAAAAGGGCGTATCTCAATTTTTTTTCGAAATCGCGTTCTTAACGTTTTCTGGAAGACAACGTATCAGTGCATCCTTCTTGAAGACCTTAGTACGTTACATTAAAAAATTAAGGACTTATGGCAACTTAAAAAATTATTTCTGCATGTAAATGCTTTAGTTTTTCTTCAGTTTTTGTTTCTCCTATAAAATATCGAAAATTTGAGTTCCGCCTTTCTTATATTAAGCCATGCATGAATGTACATATGTATGTATGCACGTTTATATGTAAGATTGACATTGCACAGTGGGGACTTTTACAAAGTAAATGGTAATAAATCTGGAATTTCTAAACTACTGATTGGATTTACATGAAACTCCTAACATCCGTAGAGGAGGACCTAGGCTTTATACCACATGTCATGACAGCCTTCTGGTTGGAGCTAAATTGACCACCTGGAACTCAAAAAATTTCTGAGGCTTGTTGATCTAATCTCTTCTTATTTTTATTTCTTAAATTATACATGATTAAATGAACTTATGAAAGTGTTTCTAGTAGCAAGTTAATTTGAATTCGTTTCTTAGTTAGTGCACTTCTAATTGAAATGTATATTTTGTGTTTGTTGGGATGTATTGCACTTAATATTTATAAGTTCACTGTATTAAAGGTAGTGCAGAATTGATATTGTTACGTTTAAATTTTATTAAACGTGTGAGTTCTTTTGATTGCTCAAAAATAAAAATAAATAACAACACGATTTTCTTATTTGCAACTGAACTTCCTTTTATTAGTGACTAAACCAATTACAACTTGTCTTTTCTTATTTACTTCTTAACGTTATTATCCACCGCACGAGGTCTTTTACTTTCAACGATGTTCACTCTACTAATTTCCAATTAGCACTGACTGACTTGTTCGTTCACAACACAACTGAACTTCACAACTGACTTATTCACGACTGACTTGCCATTGGTTGCTTCGCGCTTTTTATACTGTGCACCAATACCACCAGAAGTTTCAAGCATAGTCCAGACGATCATTATCATCTTAAATGTTGTTTACTAAGTGCCCAATTAAGTTCATGTGGTAACTATGTACATACATGTGTATATGCATACGTGTGTACATCATTAACTAAGCAATGCGTGGTGGTTGTTTACCTTTTGCCTTTCGTTTGAATTAGCATGTATGTATGTGTGTGTAAATATGCGAATCTTCTAAATAAGCAGACGCTTTTTGTTGTTGGTTTTGCTTGTTTACGTGTTACGCATGCTTATTTAGTTCTTTGCTACAGTGTTTGCACGCGAATATGTGTGTACGTTTGTTACTTTAGTTAAATACTTCTAGATAGTTCTTTGCATTAACCCTGTAGGAATCATTTTACGTAACAATATGATAGTGCAGCAAGTTACATTACTTACAAAAATAAAACTATGGTAAAGCAGTTTTAAAGCAGCAGAACTGTCAGTATTAAGGTGTCAAGAAACAGGTGGTGTGTTTGTTTATGTTTAGCAAGCTATTTTGGAATTTAGTGTGATTTCGCCTATATTTTATTAAGTATGTATGTTTGTAGTTTATGTTGTTGAAAAATGTTAGAGAACAGAATGAAATACCTAGTTAATTTTTATTTTTTTTTTATATGTCTGTTGTTAATAGTCGTATAAAAGAGTTTAATTTTGTTGTGATGCAATTGATTGGTTAAAAACCATAGATGTACATATGTACATATATACTATATACATACATATGTATATCTGTATGTATGTTCTGCTTATAGGTAGCTATTATGTGATATTATTTAAAAGCAATAAGAATTTTTTAGGTTTATATTTGCACAAATTAAGCCCGTTCAAATCATATATGTAGAAACAAATGTTCGAACAATAATAATTAAAAATTAACTATAAATAAATTTCTTTGGCTAAACCCATACAGTTCGACTAAAACTCATGACGCAATTAATTTTGGTTTTAGTAAAACTTATGATAGTATATTTTCTTGATTAATCGCGTTATTAATCGATTATCGCGATTAATCGCTAATATTTTAATCGAAATCAAGATTATGAAAATCTGCGATTATTTGCAAACCCTAGACAATTGGTTAGATTGTGCTTGCCTATCAGTCAGAAGGTTGGTGGTTCAATACTTGTCTCTTCTCAAGGAATTTATTTGTATGTATGCTGAATGGTAAATGAATTAAGAATATAATGTGAAGATTTAATTAATAACATATCATGTGCTACAGAATTTAGTTAGAAATAAAAATAAGTACCAGAACTAAAAACATAAAAAACTTGGGAAAATTAACTAAATTTGAAATCAAAGATGAAAATTTTCTTGCGAAGCTCCGAATTCGATGGGAATTTTTACTTAAATATAAATATATAATTACTATAACTACTTCATTAATGAACTAGAAAATTATGAAATATGTTGTTGGTTTTAAGTAAAAACAGCTTTGGCGCCATACAAAAAATTTTTTTGTACTCAAATTTAGAAAATTTTCCAAAGTTTTAGTTAATTATTTTTTTGAGTGCATATAGAAACAACAGGAACTAATATATAAGCATGAAAATTTTATATTTTTTCTAATAGTATTTGCCAATTTAATATTATCACAACAATAAAATAGAATGAAGCATAGATGTTTGATTAAACCTCACGATCAAACACGGGAAGATTTAAGACTTTCGCCATGACGCAAACTTACTAACGCAATCTTTCAAATAATGGGAATAATATTTCAAGATCACGCACTAATAGTAAAAATTGTAATTGTAAAATGATTGATTTAGCGGAATCTAAATAATTGGTTTTGAAGTCTTTTGAATATTTTTTTTTTTAATTTACTTTTAAATTTGTAGCTCCAATTTTAGGTTTTCAGGGTCATGCCTTCCTTTGCAATATTAGAGGTCCCACCCACCATTCTAAGAAAACCGATAACGCCACATTTAAAGCTCAAGGTTCATGTCAAATTTCATAAGAGACAGTCAAGTAAAAGTACTTCAAATATAATATTAAGTTTTAATGGTCCTTCTCCTATTATAAAGCACAAGACTATGCCATTTCGTGGGAATCGCATAAGTAAAAGTACTGAAATACAATATTAAGATTTAATGCTCCAGCTCCGCCCACTTTTTTACGGTTAAAATTGTGTCATTACGAGAACCAAAGGTGTGTGCTAAGTTTCGTACCGATTCGATAAGTATAATTACATTACAGCTATGGAAAAACGTAATAGATGTATGCAATGGGATCAAATGGAAGCTAGACTCCTTTTGGAAAAAACATTTTTAATCGGTTTAAGAATGGCGGAGTTATGAAGTAACACATTTAAAAAATATTGTAAATTTAATTGAATTACAAGAACTCACATTAATTAATAAAAATATTTCATTCAATATGAAATGAAATTACTGCACTTAAGCCCGAATAAGAAATTATTTCTGATTAAAAAACACTTAAAAAACTTTAGACGAACGAAGGAATCTTCATGTTTTGAATTTGGTTAAAAATGCCAAAGAATGATTCTGTTAAGTGAAATATGTATTGAAACAACAACATGAGTAAATAATAAAATCATACTTTTTTATATTTTAAACGTGAACTTCTAACTCAATAATTAATAATAATTAATTTGCAAACATTCGCAGTCATTTTACTGAAAATAACATTATATAAGGCATCCGTTTTCAGGAATTTATTTACAAAAACGAGAAGTTACATTCTCTGTCTTATATAAATGATTTTTTTGTCATTTCTTCCTTGTAATGACGCTTACTAAATCATAAACAGTCACGAATCCAAAATTTTTGGATGCTCAGGTGTGGCATATTGTACAAATGACGCAAGTATGTAACATAAGTATGTAACAGACATAAAGGTGTTTTATCTTGTTCAAGAAGACTTTATTGCAAAATAAATTTTTGCAGTCGTTAGTTATTTATTCAGTGAACCCATTTATGAAAAAATGAAACAATTTTAAGTTATGACTGTTTATGATTTAGTATGCGATATGTACACATTTAATTATTGGACTACAATTTTTATATCGTTAAATTTGGTCTGATATTTTTAATAAAATTATACTCACATCGAATTTAAGGCGATTCTTTATGAATCCAATAACTCGCATCTCTAGCCCGTATACGCAATCGGCTTCAACAAATGGTGCCGATATGGAAGCACACATATAAAATGTACAATTATTAAGTGATATACTGTTCAAAAACATTTGAAGTTGCAGCTCCAGGAGAGCCATATTGCTTGGTGTGAATGTACCAGCATCGCAAGTGGCAAAAGGCTTGACCTCCAAGTGTCTGCAGGAACTAACATTAAAATAGTCCATTAAAAGGAAAGAATATTTTGTAGGTGATGTTGCATACATCAGGGCCACACGATGAGCATAAAATGTGAACAACATTTCTTCAAAAATTGAACGGGCTGTGTCAGTTTCATTATTTCGGTTTTCAGCGTTGTTATACAGAATAATAAATCTAGCTCCTGGATTCCATGACATCATTGTGCTCACATAATTACGCATAAGTTTTTTCAAACGTGCTATAGAATCGATAACAATAATATAATAATCAGCTAACAATAACTCCCTGTGTGACATTGGTATGCGCAAAAATTTTTTGGAATCTGAAATAATCCTAAATTGGTAATGAGGGTGACTTGGAGGTATTTCGCTGATGGCTTCCATCATCAGCTTTAAGAAACCTTCTTGTATTTGAGCAGCTGGTGTGGTCATATTTGAAACACTACTTAGCACCATATTTGGTGAGCGAGTCAGTTTTTCACGTTTCTTGAAATAAATGGCAGTAAAGCGATCCAAACAATTAATGCCTGCCAGCCAAGTGCGAGGTCCCATGTCACTGGGTTTTTGCAAAGATATGAACATACGAGCCGTTCCATTGTCTGGATTTACAATAGTCACAATTATTTTCACTAGACCCAATACAAATAATAATATTTCAATGGATTTCATTACCATCAGAAGTATGAAGTTGTTTTACTTGCAAATCAACTACAATATTTGCTCACTTCCGCCGTCACAAGACTAAATTAATTTTCTGTATTTTATAGAGTTTTATAATGAATTTTAATTCGTTTACTTTGTGTCTATCTTCGTCCTTATGCATGTTTCTGTCGTAGTTGCGTGCCTCAATATTGACTTTCGCTGCCTTTGATCAAATAGGCTTGTTAACGCCATTATTTGTCCAATTTAAATAAAAAATTATACTACAATATTTACTTGAGCTAATTAAAATTGATGACAAATTTAATAATACTGGAAAAAATCACGTCAGCATGCAGATGAGTGTGGCTTTTGTGTGTTTGTTCCCTATAAAAATAATGAAGAAAATTTATTATTTTTAAGCAAAATTCTGCATTATTATTATTTAAATATTACGAATTTTACTTATAAAACTAAAACTTAATGAAAGCAACAATTTCCACCTCACGAAAGAATCAAATAAATAATGCCAAGGTTATATTATATCTCATATTCATTTTAAATCACTTAATTGGAAAATTGGTAGTCAAGCTACTGTTACTAAATTATACAATATCGCAGTACAAAATAGCAGTCAAAGGAAGTCATGAAAACTTACAGTTAGCGCTATGAAGCGCTGATTGATTATGATTTTACAACCCTATGTAACTGTGATTGACATTGCAAAAAGTTCTCTTTTTCAATACTTAATCACCTGAGAAAATTATTATCTTATCTCTTTATAGGAATTTAAACGCGAAATAGTGTTTCAATGAAAATTTAACTAAAAAACTTTTAATTCTTTAAAAAAATATGTAGATTTTTTTAATATCATGTTTTTGTATGATCAAAATAATTTTCTACTTGTGTTTATTATATTATTAATAACTATCACTAAGTTATGTCCGACATTAGTCGTGCCTACTATTTATATTTTAGATATAAGATTTGAGTACTTATTGTTAGTTCATATATGAAGATACAATAAATAAAAAAACATGCATTAAAAAAACTTGTGTTTTCTGCTAATTATCGGCATATTAAAAATGTCGATTTCTTTAAGCTATGAAAATGTAGTTCCCCAAGCATGACTTCCCATGTTTTTTAATGAGATCTTATATGACTAAACCGGAAATAGCAAACAATGAAGAGTGTAGAAATCATTATATAAAACTTGCTGTAACCGTACCGCAAAATTACAATGCCATATAATCACATTTCTGATTGTCAAATTTCATTACTCTCTTACAAATCACATTAAATAAAATTAAGAAAAATTATATACCAGTGAAAAATTATTCTTTTAGATTAAATAAATTAGGTGAATATGTTGCAAATAAAAAAGTAAGCACTTCTCAAGAATCCATTATTTTAGTCTCACGCCTTAATAAAATCATTAAGCTGGTAATCCAGCAGGGAAGGTCTTCCACCAAAATAATCTTATTTTGAAACCCGATTGCCTTATTTGAAATTTTTGCTGGGAATGTACGAGTACATGTAAAAAATTTCTACTAATTAAGCCATTCATAATGATGTCAAAATTAATACTGTAGAAGAATATATTAATTCCTCTAGTGAAAATTACTTAAAACACTCATTAATCTCTATGAAAATCCATTAGCTATCACTACTGGAAGATACTGACGAAATCAAAAGACTTAAGAGATATCATATTTTAGATATACCACATATAAAAAAAGTAACAAGATTCAATTAAAAAAAACAAAGATTCGTTAAAAAAATACTTACTTTTCAACCAATCACGGAAATTGTAGTATTAACTTATTCATTTTAATTGAATTTTTTTATTTTTTCAATTAAAAAAATATTACGTTAACTAAAAATTTATTTGATAATTTCTTAGAGAATCAATTAAAATTTAATTGAAATATTTCTTAAGATTCAATATCGTATAAAAACTAATACGATGTTTTCTAGATGAACTTTCGCAAGACCATTTGCATCGAACCCCAAATACCGCCAATGTACTGACTTCAGCATCCACATTTCGCATTTGATCAACAAGAGGGTATTAACTCAAAGTGTTTAAAATTGCAATTTTTGCAAGAAATCAACTGTTCGACGTATTGCGATTACTCATATTCATTCATATCTAAAATCATATTTGGGACCATTTTTGTGATAGTTTTGCGACTATCTTTATATCAACAAAAATTTATTAATTTGAATTAATACAAAAGTGGACCGAGAAATGTATCGTATATATTCATAAAAAAAATATTATTTTGAATTCAGCCTTTATTCACGTTAAAAATAATCAAATTGTTAATGTAACCACAAACAGTTTTTAATTTCTACTGAAAATTTTAAAATTTTGAGTTAATACCCTCTCCTCTTGTTGATTGAGTACGATTTGGTCTATAGCTGGCATTTCTTATTGTTATTGTTACTTCTCCACAAAAGGAAACAAAATGAATTTCTTTTTATTTTCATATTTAATTTTTATTTAACTTATGTCAAAATTACAACAAATCAAAAAAAAAATCAAGCTGAGTAGTTTTTTTGAGTATTTTATTTGAAAATAATTTTTCAAAACAATGGCATACGATAAAAAAGCTCGATTTTCACACATAAAAACAAAAACAAAACAAAACACAACTATATTTACATACAATTAATATCTGATAATTGTTAACCATTTCATACTATTCTGAGTTAAGGTCTGTTGATAACACTTTTTGATAGAACAATATTCCATTAAAATATTATTTTTTCTAAGTAATCACTCAATTCAAAAAAATTCAACAATAATTTTTTCTATGCATTTAGAAATTAGTCAATTGAAACAAAACAAAAATTTAATTTTTCCAAGGAAAAGTTAATTAAAATTGACATTTAACTGCTATGTTTGCATGTTTTATTATATTCAAAAAACCGCTTTTGTGAGCAAAAATTTAGTATTCCAAACCAATAACTCGCCACCCAGTTAAAAAAATTATATATGGTTCACATATTTTTAATATATGTATGAATGTATATTACTATATATGAATATGTATGAATTCATGTATGGAAATATATGGGATTATATATGGCAAAACTATTATATATGAACTAATATATGGACTAATATATGAAATGTATTATAAAATATGAGCTCATATATGAAAATTTAATTATGAAGCTCTTCATATGTGGATCCATATATAAATATAAGATTTTATATATGAAGCCATATAAGAATGTGTGCATACATGATATCTCACATAAGATCGTTTTTGCAATCAAAAAAACTTGGAATTATATCCATTAGAAAATACATACGGTATGCAAAGTTTATATGCGTACCCTAAACGTTTGAAAAAGAAAAACTTTTGTTACATTGTGGCAACATTTAATATATCAAATAAAATAATAAATAAAAGGATAATCCAGTCATTAATTTTATAGAAAATAATAAAATTATCTAGATAAGAAACAAAGTTCATATTACTGTATTGAAAACTATTGTTGGAGCGATTATTTTTTCTTTTATAATTAATTGCATTAGTTTTTAATCTGATTTCTTAACCTTAATGTTATGTACGAATATGATTTATGTGTTTTTTAAATAATTCATTCACCTTTTGATGAATGAAATGACTTTTAGTTCGTTTTGAATTATTTGTCCAAACAATTGTTTCATTAAATACAACCTCTCTCACAATTCTAAAAAAATTTTTTTTAGCAATTTAATTTATTGCACATCAGTGCGCTTTTGTGAATCAATATTGTATGAATATGAATTTTGCATACTGTGGAGGGAATTTACACAAACATGTATGAAAATGTATGAATATATATAATCATATATGCCCATATACCCTCATTTTTCGGATTCGAACCATATATGGGATATCATATATGCTCCATAGATATATTTTTAGCTGGGCATACAAAAATCAGCAGCGATATCAGCAGGTTTGTCAGTGCTTCTTTTATTTTATAATAGTAAAAAATTAATTTATTTGAAGCAAAATTTTTACTGGGTACTTGTATCAACATATAAGTTATTATTTCCCTTTATTGGGAAATTAAATTAAACCAATTTTTTATACAGACAGCGCTTTATTGAAGTCAAATAAAAACTTAAACTTAATTTACATTTCAATTCTATTTTATATTTAGCTTAATAGACTTGATGCTAAAAGTGGCATAATTATTAATATTAAGTTGTTGCCCTAACTTCTCAAGAAATGCTAAAACAATTTCTTTAGACAAGAGCGATTGCATTTATGCTCAGGTTGCATTATTTTCAGGTGTTATAAACTTTATAAATATCTTTTTAACTGATTGCAACACCTTGGCGATTTCCGGCTTTGCACTTTTAATTTTAATTATTTTATTTTCTTTTACCATATTTTTAATAAATATTTACGTTAACTTTTTAATAAATGTGTACGTTAACTCTTCCCCTCCTAAGGCGATTTTCCGCAATCGACTCATTATTAATTTGGGGTGTCGAAATGTGAGGTGTTTACTTGTGGTTCTGCTGACACTATATATACGGTGACCATATTTTTCAATAAAAAATAAAGGACATTTAGAAATGTAAAAACTAATAAATCAAGTCGCATAAATAAGGTGACTGCACTAAGCCAGGACACTGATGTATGTTATCCAAACTTAATTCGGATTGTGTGGAGATAATCCTAAAAATATGTTTTTATTTGGGTTATATTCAGTTTTGTATGGTGTTTGACATTTTCTGCAAGAAATATACATACACTTTGATCATTTTACACTGTATTGAAAATTTTGATGGTAATTTATTCCAACAAAACACAAACGACGTTTAAATAACGCTATTCACTTTTTAAAATTCATGGATTTTTAAATAAACTTAATTTTTTAATGTAAAAACGAGTGAAAAGTTTTTTTCATATCGAAAACCTGACGTAATAGAGAAAAACCAATTACAGATTCGATTTCAGCCCACCATATTACTCTAGATAATTGTTTACTCCAGTCCTTGTTGCTTAGTGTTATTTTATAATTAGGGGTTTATGATTTATGCGCCTTGTTTGGGTATGATTCACTGATTTGACAAGTAATTCGACACATTGAACATATCGCACACTAAATCGTAAGCAGTCCCAATTCAAAATTATCAAAATGGTTTTGTTTTTTCATAAAACAGTTAGTTCACTGGACGAATTTCTTGGGAAATTTCGTTTGCAACATAGTCTTCCTGAACAATGTAAAATTCAGTTATGCCTGTTTTAATGTTACTTACTTGCGTAGTTTGCACAATAAAAACAGTTTTTTGCCACTGCTCAGCTTCTAGAATTTTTTGAATTGTGACTGTTTATGATTTAGTGTGCGATATGTACCAGTTTTGGATGATTATAATTTCTATTATATTGAACTTATAATTTTGAATTTAAGGAAAAAATTGGTAATCAAAATAAAAGGACAATTGATTAAAATAAAGGACACTTTTCTTGAAAAAGACATCGTGTTGAAAAAAGGGCTGTCCTCTTAAAAAAACGACGAATGGTCACCTGAACTATATACCATTTTCGCTTAAGCTTTAAAATTATTACGAATGTTATAAAAAAAATTACAATCCCAACATCTGTGCATTTTTATTCTTATTTGTTAGTATTTTAATGTTATCCTCATGCTGCAGTTGTTTAATGTATAAATTTGCAAGTTTTAAATTAAGTTTTGTATTTTTATTTTTTTCTCTTTATAATTAGATTTGGTAAAACAAACGTATCGTATATCTTTAGATAAGAAGAATATGTGTTTTATTTAGTACATTAATTTTATTATTTTCGAATCTGATAAGAAACGTTTATTTTTATTTTAATTTTAGTTTACCGCAGTCAAGAGTTATTATTCCTTCAAAATTTTTAAATACAATTAATCATTGAATAATTTCTGTAACTATAGGTTTTTCCGACTTTTCGAGGTCGAGGGATCTAGGATATTTGATAAACATTTATTATTTATTACAATTAATTTTTTTAAAGGTTATCTAAGGCTAATATTTCTGTTTGGTTTAATATCTGTGGCGGAAAGGATAAAGTGCTTAAGTCCAGATAAGCTGATTTTGAGTTAATGACACCTCCCTAATCTGCATATTTAAAAGTACCTTTGGTCAAAATCTTACTTAGTTTGTGTGATTTTTCAGGAAGTTATAGCACAATGACTTATGTTCTCTAGACTTCTAATATCATTTGGAATAATAGGTTAATTGAGATTATACTTTGGTATATTTCAACTCAAAGGTATTACTCATAGTGTTAAGAACGATGTTTGTTTAAAAAAAATAAGATTAAAAGAGAATTTCCCAACTTAACTGTAAAAGAAATAAATCTGTGGTAATAAGGAAAAACTGCTTAAGTCATATTTTACTGTTTTGTTCTTTTAAGGTTTCAAGTCGATTCGATTTCTCTGTTAACCTTTATTTTTTAAGCAAATATCGTTTTACACACTATAAATAATACAGTTAAGTTGAAATATACCAAAATATCACCTCAATTAAGCTTGTTTAAGGCAAGTGTTTAAAAAGCCGTTCACATTACATTTGAAATGATTAAGGTTGACGTTTTGTCAGTAAATTATTTTATTTGTTAAATTTTAGGAACTATAATGCTTTTTAATTGGTTTATTATTTTAAACCACAAATCTTTTTTTAATAATTGAGTATTTTTTGAGTAACTGCTTGTATCCGAAATAACTTTTCACGTGCCGCCATTTAATAACAACACAAAATTGCCAGATGTATCAAAAAACGGACTGAATTTTTTAATTATTATTAATTTTTAATATTTAATTTTTATGCAAATTTTGAGCTTAAGCTCATTTTTAAAATTGTATAAAACAACGCTCAACCTCTAGGTGTAACAAGACCCGGGCTCCAGTACGTATGTTTTGCATTGTAGTCACCAGCTGCTTCGAAGTCCAAGTGATTTATTATATAAATCCTCATATTGATTGTCAATGATTGAAAATCTGGGAGGGGAGTAAATTGAAGATATTACGAAATTCTAACAAAAGATGTCGACGCAAATATTAATTGCTTGAAGATAATCTTCACATTTGTTGTCGAGAATATAGTGCTTGTGTCATATATAGTGCCATTCATTTTGAAGAGGCTTCTCAAAATCAAATGAGTTCCAGAGACCAGCATTATATCAAATTTTTTTTCCGTAAGTGTTCTCAGTTCTCGTTGTACATTCATAGTGAGCAGTGAATTTAGCGGAGTTTTTATTTCATACTAAACAAAAAAAATCAAACGAAAAATATTCGGAATACATATTGTTTTTGATAAATTATGCTTTATTTGCGTTGCTAATATTTTTTTACATAGTTATAAATAACAAAAACAAAAAAAACCGCAAACAAAAACAACAACAATTAAACAAAGTGCCCTTGAGGAATACTCTATATGAGTACGTCAAAAACAAATAACTGTGAAGTGAGTTCTAATGGCAGAAATGCCTATTTTACTGTGAGTTCTGAAGCTCTTAATGAAAATAATAAAAATAAAAATCTGATGATAGACTTACTGAGAGCTCTGAAGCTCTTAATGATAAGAAAATAAATAAGAAATCTGATAGTAAACTTTTTTTAACGGCGAGGCCACTTTTTCGTCAGCGATCAACTTCGCTTTGTCCAATGCCAACTAGTGATTTCTTGACATTTCCTAGTACTTCTACATTTAAGTCAGTGATATCATCCGCTTCGGGCTCGTGGTCATCACTTAACCAAGTTTTCACTAAAGTTAAGAGCAGCCCAAACCCCAAAAGCGCGGGCGAAGCCCAAAGTCTTCGAAAATTTTATCTGCTCCAAAAATATCTAGGGATAACAGCGCAGCCTCTATTAAACGTCAAAATCGTTTTCAAGTATTGCAAGTTGACAACAACGAACCCGATGTACGAACAAAACATCCAAGCCGCCACCAATCTATTTGAGAGAAAAAGATTCAAACGCTATTATAAAAAATTTAATTTCAGTCATTGGTGAGAATAAATTTCATATCGTTCCAATAAAACGTGGTAACATTGATTAAACCAAAATTCAAATTTATAAAGAAAAAGATTTTCGCAAACTGATTACTGAATTTGAAAAAAGTAAGAAAAGATTCTACACATATCAGCTTAGAAGTGCTAAAGGCCTGCAGATCGTATTAAAGGGCATCGATTCGTATGTTGCTCCCGAAGAAATAAAAGATGCACTCGTCCTCCAGGGATTTAAGGTAAAAAATTTATCTAACATAATAAATAGGGAGAAGATTCCTCAACCTCTATTACGCGTCGAACTTGAGCCAAACGATATAAAATTGAAAAAAGCGAGACTCATCCAATTTACAATTTAAAATATCTCTTATACCGAAAAATAACAGTTGAAGAACCACACAAGCGTTCTGGACCCGTACAGTGCCATAATTGTCAAGAATATGGTCACACAAAAACTTACTGCAAGTTACCTTCAGTTTGTGTTATCTGCGATGAATTGCACGGTACTGCTGGTTGTACTAAGCCTAAGGATCTAGCAGAAAAAAATTTAGTATTTGTGGAGGTAACACACCGCTAACTACAGAGTATGTCCTGTCTATTCTTTCGTTAAACAGACTATGGGGCAAAAACCTAAATTAGCTCCAGCACAAACAGCAAACGCTTACACCGCCACTTTTGCTCAAATGAGCCAACCTGTCACTTTACGTGTATCGTATGCCGATGCAGCTAAGACTAGTTCTATTCCCAAACAAAATATTCCGCCTCAAAATAATTCAACGAATGCAAACTCAAGCTTTAATTTTAGTCGCCTTGAAGCTACTGTTGAGAATCTGGTGCTGACTATAAATAATTTTACAACAAATATGACTAGCATGATGCAAGAAATGCTACGAATGCAGTCTACACTGCTTCAAGCATTAGTTAACAAACCATGAACACGTTAAAGATAAGTTTCTGGAACGCAAACGGCATTCGCCAACACAAAAATGAACTTGAGCACTTCCTCACGGAAAAAAATATTGATATAATGTTGGTTTCTGAGACTCATTTGACTTCAACAAGTCTATTCAAAATTAATGGCTACATTTTATATGATTCAAAGGACCCAAGAGGAAGAGCTTGCGGGGGATCAGCAATTTTAAAAAAGTCAAGACTCAAGCATTATATTCTTGACAACATTTGTGAGGAACATCTACAAGCAACGAATATTTGTATCGAAAATTTTTGCACAAATTTTGTCATATCATCAATTTACTCCCCTCCTATTTTCGCAATTAATGAGGATCAATACGAGGATTTCTACAAATCTCTTGGTCCTTGTTTCGTAGCAGCTGGAGACTATAATGCAAAACATACTTTCTGGGGTTTGCGTCTTATCACACCTAGAGGACGAGCGTTGTTCAACACAATTTCAAAAATGGGCTTGGACGTCATTTCGAGTGGGGAGCCCACTTACTGGCCTACTGACATACATAAAATTCCGGATGTTATAGATTTTGGCGCCATGAAAAATATTTCTAGGGAATTAATTCATGTTGAAGCTTCCCTAGATCTTTCGTCCGATCACTCTCCCACGATTGTTACAATCTGTAGCCCCCCAGTGAAAAAAAATGGAAGTCATTCTAGCGGAAGTACATTTTCATTGCTTCCAAAAAATCGATATTTTTAATTTGCCGATAGTGAGCAAAAAACCATGTAGAAGCTTATTTTAGTCCCACAAAACCTTGTAACTCCTCCATAGTGTTAGAAAATACTCACCAGAATTTAAAAAAAATTTATTTTTTTAAAGAAATTTATGAATAATTTTTACTCTAAAATTTAAAAGTTATTTGCTTAAATTTACATGAAAACACTGTTTCGGGCTTAAATTCATATAAAAAGAAACGAATTGTTAAAAAAGGCAACTATTAACCCTTTTTCTAGATGAAAATATTATCATAGAACATAAAAAAGGGAATTTTTCTTAATATCGCTTCCAATTCAGTGACCAGGCATCGAAAAAGAGAACTTCTTGCAATGACAACCCTATGTAAAAATCATTAGATCGGATCGAAATTTCCATTCCATTTTTCTATTTTTCATGACTTTTTTGGAGTCTCTTTTTTTACTGGGCCACTAAGAAGTGCTCTACCTCACACATATGTGAAAATGGTCAGTCGTGTTAATTGGCTGCGATTCAAAAAATATCTTAGTAGTCATTGCACTGAAAACATTAAGCTAAGAACTCATGACGATATTGAATCTAATATTGCTAATCTTAACGAAAATATTAAGCAGGCAGCTGAACATGCCACTTCCTCCCATCCGCAGACTGGGTTTAACAGTATATATTCTACAGATATTGAACTTCTCGTATGTGCAAAAAGAAGAGCTAGAAGAGAATGGCAACAGCACAGATCACCCCAAAATAAAATTAGATTAAAAGAGTGCACTAAAAGACTCTCTCTATGTCACACCAGCATCTAATTATTCTTTGTGGCGCGCTGCGAAAAGAATTAAAACACCCGTTGAGTTTAAACCACCTCTGCGCACTTCTACCGGAGTTTGGGCCAGGAGTGATATTGAAAAAGGTAACTTGTTTGCAAAGCATTTAAAATCCGTATTTACCCTAAACACATGTACTGGTGTTGTTGATTTCCCGAGTGTAGTTGCGCTACCCCTCGACCCATAAAATTTAAAATGTGTGATGTACAAAATCTAATTGCTGAATTCAACCCGAAGAAAGCACCGGGTATTGATGGAATTAGTAACCAAATGCTAATAAAATTGCCTCGTATTGTAATAAGAATCGTGTTATTCATTTTTAATGCCATTTTACGACTAGAGTATTATACCCACAGCTGAAAGCTTGCCAAAGTTAAAATGATTCTAAAGCCGGGCAAAGATCTTACCAAGGCAGAATCATACAGGCCAATAAGTCTGCTATCAACAAGGTCAAAACTTTTCGAAAAACTGCTCATGTCAAAATTGTCCCCAATTCTAATTGGTAGTGGGTGCATCCCAGACCATCAGGTTGGTTTTAGAAGTCAGCATAGCACCATTGAACAAACGCATTGGTTCAATGTATAAGAAGAACATTTGAAGAAAAGAAGTACTGTTCTGCAGCCTGCTTAAGTATTCCGATATCTACAAGAACATATTACACAATTGGAAATGTGGTTGAACTTATGGAGAATTAAGGTAAATGAAAAAAGTGTGTCCATATAACGTTTACCCTAAGAAGAGATACTTGTTCCCCAATTCGAATCAACAATCAAGTTGTTCCTCAGCATTCACATGTAAAATACCTTGGTATACACCTTGATCGACGACTTACATGGAAACACCATATTGACTCAAAGCTAATACAAATGAAACTTAAACTAACTCAGATATATTGGCTGATTGGTAGAAATTCAACACTCAGCCTAGACTGTAAACTTTTATTATACAAGTCGCTTTTGAAGCCAATATGGTGCTACGAAATTCAGTTATGGGGCACTGCTTCAGCTTCTAACGTCGAGAGAATCCAACGAAGGCAAAACAAAATTTTACGTTTGATAACATCGGCTCCATGGTACATAAAAAACTCAAATATACATCGTGATTTGAATATGCCACTAGTGATTGAAGAAATAGCAAAATACGCAGGCAAATATTTAACAAAACTCGAGTCACATCCTAATCCGCTTGCTCGTAACATCTTGAATTTTACTGGTCACATCTGCTTGAAAAAGAGGGACACAAAGGCTCTTATACTCAACACTCCAGCTGGGATTGCTTGAAAATATTTTTTTTTTCTCTTTTTAGGGTTCCGTACACCAAAGGTGAAAAAAGGAACCCTATTGTTTTCGCTGCGCTGTCCGTCTGTCCGTCACACGGTATTTTCTCAAGAACCGTAAGAGCTACGGACCTGAAATTTGGACAGAGTATGTAGAACCTTGGCCACTACAACAACAAATACATGAGAATTAGAAATTAAAGGGTTCTCTAAAACGAGCGACGAAAAATGTTAAAATCTCATGTTATATACATACAATTGTATGTACATGTGTATATTGACACTTGAAATTTGTAAAATTGGTGTATTTTTATATAGACTACAACAATTAACATTAAAATATTAAAAAATTTAAATTAAAGGGTGGTCCATCAGTTAATGCAATTTTGACTATGTAATTTTGACAACTTGCTATATCTTGGATACCGTAAGAGGTAAACTCTTGAAATTTTCAAAAATGGTAAAACTAAAAAACCCGAAAATTATAAAATCGCCAAACCGAAAAAAAACGCCAAAACATGAAACAAATCGCCAAAAATTTAAAAAAAATCGACAAAATTCAAAAAAATCTAGCACTAAAATAAATCGCCAAATTTTAAAAAATCGTTTAAATGAAAAAAATCGCCAAAACGCGAAAAATGCGCCAAAACCCAAATAATTCTTTATGTGAAAAAAAATCGCCAAAATGAACAAAATTGCCAAAATTAAAAAAAATCGCAAAATTTAAAAAAAAATCGCCAAAACGAAAAAAATCGCCAAAATTTTAAATAAACGCCAAAAGCCGAAAAAAACTCGCAAAAATAAAAAAGCGCCAAAATAATAAAAATTGCCAAAATTAAAAAAACTTCAAAAACCAAAAAACAAAATGTGCCAAAACTCAGAATGCGCCAATAAATTCAAAAAAACCCCAAACTAAAAAACGCTTAAAACCGAAAAAACCCAAAAACGAAAAGAATGCCAAAACTAGAGTTTATATTGTTTGTATTGAATTATATATCCGTACGTAACCATTCGTGCGCGGGTCAAAGTCGCACTTCACTGCATTTATTTTATTTTTTTATTATTTATAACTATCACTAAGTTTATGTCCGACAGTGTTCGGGCTTAATACTTATATTTTAGATTTAAGATTTGAATACTTATTGTTAGTTTATAATTAAAGATACAATAAATAAATAAATGTAAAAAAAAGATGTTAACACATCTCCCCTATGATCGGACTTACATTGCTTTTTTTTTATAATGGATTCAGCTTTTGTTCGAACAAATGTTACAACCTCCCTATACAAAACCTTACAAAAAGTTATTTTATTTATTTAATGTATTGCACAGCAGTTTTTTTCTGAATAAATATGAACTTTGCAAAATGTATAATACTTATTCCATATAAAACCAACCAAAAAAATCAAGATTTTGGGACCGACCCCTTCCAAATCTAACCAAACTCAATATGGTAGCTAAGCTTGGCACAACTTAAATGTTTACCAAATAACATCAATAATATTGCCAGTGGTTCCCAAAATATGACGCATACAATGTACGAAAAAATACAAAATTTTCTTAAAACTGCCTTCATATAAATTGTTATAACTTTTTTAATATCTAGGGTAGCAAAATGATTTATACCTTGTTTAAAAGGTATTATAATAGAGCTTTAACGGTTGTACAAACTAAAAAGGTCATCACAATTATAGATATCATTTTTTTGCAATTTACGATTCTTGATGCTGTAAATAAAAAATGGTACTTTGAAGTTTTTTAAAAAAATATATATTATTGCTTACCATCTTCACTATGTCATCAACAAATCTCTATATGTGACGCGCAAAATAGAAAGGGACCTAAGGGTAAAAAGTTTTAAAAGATTTAGGATCTTATGCAAAAAAACTTAGCAAAGCTTTGCAAAGCAATGTTAAGTAAAGTTGTATTCTAAAAAACTCATTATATGAAATTTCTAAAGTATGTCCCCACGTTTGTTAAGACTACTTTAAGTTCATATTTTCAAATTGTGTATATTGTACCGCAAATATTTTTGTTAATATAACACATATTGATTCATGTTACATCTAAAAATTAAGCTAGAAGTGTTAGCTCTTAGCATAGATTTAATATTTCTGTCATGTAATGGAAAACCTCATCAAATTATCCAACTGATTCAAAATACATCGTAAAATCCATAAAAAAATATTAATATAAATACAATTGCACAAAAATGTTTTAGTGATGTACAATACAATCAAAACAAATCGAAAAAAGCTGGGTATTCAAATACTCATTTCATTCGAATAAAAGAAATTGTTTCTTATCTAGAGAATTTTGTTATTTTCTATAAAATTAATGACTGGATTATCCTTTTGATTATTTGGTATATTAAATGGGAGCCACAATGTATAAAATCATAGAAGAATGGTTTCTTTGTAATAAAAAGTTTTTCTTTTTTAAACGTTGAGGGTACGCATATAAACTTTGCATACCGCATGTATTTTCTAATGGATTTCAAATTCAGCAGTGATAAAATTTCAAGGTTTTTTTTATTGCAAAAATGATCTTATTTTAGATATCATGTATGCATACATTCCTATATGGCTCCATATATAAAATCTTATATTTATATATGGATCCACATATGAAGAGCTTCATAATTAAATTTTCATATATGAGCTCATATGTTATAATACATTTCATATATTAGTTCATATATAATAGTTTTGCCATGTATAATCCCATATATTTCCATACATGAATTCATACATTCATATTCATAGTTATATACATTCATATATTAAAAATATATATATACCCAGCTAAAAAAATATGTATGGAGCATATATGATATCCCATATATGGTTCGGATACGAAAAATGAGGGTATATGGGCATATATGATTATATATATTCATACATTTTCATACATGTATGTGTAAATTCCCTCCACAGTATGCAAAGTTCATATTCATACAATATTGATTCACAAAAGCGCACTGATGTGCAATAAATTAAATTGCTAAAATTAGTTTTTTAGACTTGAGAGAGAGGTTGTATTTAATGAAACATTTGTTTGGGCAAATAATTCAAAACGAACTAAAAGTCATTTCATTCATCAAAAGGTGAATGAATTATTTAAAAAACACATAAATTATATTCGTACATAACATTTAGCTTAAGAAATCAGATTAAAAACTAATGGAATTAATTATAAAAGAAAAAATAATCCCTCTAACAATAGTTTTCAATACAGTAATATGAACTTTGTTTCTTATATAGACAATTTTGTTATTTTCTATAAAATTAATGACTGGATTATCCTTTTGATTATTTTATATATTAAATGGGGCCAGAATGTATAAAATCATACAAGAATGGTTTTTTTGTAACAAAAAGTTTTTCTTTTTGAAATGTAGAGGGTACGCATATAAACTTTGCATAACGTATGTATTTTCAAATGGATTTCCAATTCAGCAGTGATAAAATTCCAAGCTTTTTTTATTGCAAAAACGATCTTAAGTGAGATATCATGTATGTATACATTCTTATATGGCTCCATATATAAAATCTTTAACTTATATATATGGATCCACATATGAAGAGCTTCATAATTAAATTTTCATATATGAGCTCATATGTTATAATACATTTCATATATTAGTCCATATATTAGTTCATATATAATAGTTTTGCCATGTATAATCCCATATATTTACATACATGAACTCATACATATTCATATATAGTTATATACATTCATATATTAAAAATATATGGACCATATATAATTTTTTTAGCTGGGTAGTTATATTCATTCATATATTAAAAATATATGGACCATATATAATTTTTTTTGCTGGGCAGCTAAAAAAATTATATATGCCCAGCTAAAAAATATGTATGGAGCATATATGATATCCCATATATGGTTCGGATCCGAAAAATGAGGGTATATGGGCATATATCATTATATTTATTCATACATTTTCATACATGTATGTGTAAATTCCCTCCACAGTATGCAAAGTTCATATACATACACTCTTGATTCACAAAAGCGCACTGCTGTGCACTAAATTAAATTACTAAAATTAAATTTTTTTAGACTTGAGAGAGAGGTTCTATTTAATGAAACATTTGTTTCGACAAATAATTCAAAACGAACTAAAAGTTATTTCATTCATCAAAAGGTGAATCAATTATTTAAAACACACATAAATCATATTCGTACATAGCATTTAGCTTCAGAAATCAGATGAAAAATTACTCCAACTACGTGGAGGGTACGCATATAATCTTTGCATACCGTATGTATTTTCTAATGGATTTCCAATTCAGCAGTGATAAAATTCCAAGCTTTTTTTGATTGCAGAAACGATCCTATGTGAGATATCATGTATGCATACATTCTTATATGGCTTCATATATAAAATCTTATATTTATATATGGATCCACATATGAATAGCTTCATAATTAAATTTTCATATATGAGCTCTTATGTTATAATACATTTCATATATTAGTCTATATATTAGTTCATATATAAGAGTTTTGCCATGTATAATCCCATATATTTCCATACATGAATTCATACATTCATATTCATAGTTATATACATTCATATATTAAAAATATATGGACCTTATATAATTTTTTTAGCTGGGTGGTCAAAACTATTATAAATGAACTAATATATGGACTAATATGTATATGAAATGTATTATAACATATGAGCTCGTATATGAAAATTTAATTATGAGGCTCCCCAGCTAAAAAAATTATAAATGGTCCATATATTTTTAATATATGAATGTATATAACTATATATGAATATGTATAAATTAATGTATGGAAATATATGTTATAAAATGCTGCTTTGCATTAAAAAAGACCCTTTTGTATCAATACATCGAAACCGGTTGGAGAAAGTTCATCAAGTAATGATAACATATGAATATAAAGTAAGACTTTGCAAAGTAATTGATTTTATAGAAAATAAAAAAAATTCTCTAGATAAGGAGCAAAGTTCATTATACTGTATTGAAAACTATTGTTTGAGGGATTATTTTTTCTTTTATAATTAATTGCATTAGTTTTTAATCTGATTTCTTAAGCTAAATGTTATGTACGAATATGATTTATGTGTTTTTTAAATAATTGATTTGCCTTTTGATGAATGAAATGACCTTTAGTTCGTTTTGAATTATGTGTCCAAACAAATGTTTCATTAAATAGAACCTCTCTCTCAAGTCTAAAAAAATTTAATTTTAGTAATTTAATTTAGTGCACAGCAGTGCGCTTTTGTAAATCAAGAGTGTATGTATATGAACTTTGCATACACATACATGTATAAAAATTTATGAATATATATAATCATATATGCCCATATACCCTCATTTTTCGGATCCGAACCATTTATGGGATATCATATATGCTCCATACATATTTGTTTAGCTGGGTGGGTATACATATTTATTTATTTTTTTTTGTAACAAAATGCTTAATAAAAACAAATTAACACGGAGATTTGATAAAACAACATTGTAAAATCTTAGTAATATATATTTTCAACTTAAAATTTTTCCGAGTAAAGTTTTAACCTTATTTGACGTTTCCCTTCGGGAAAAAATCAATAATATTTTTGCGTTCCACGTATTGTTTTTATTCTATTAAAGCGATTATTGAGAAACTGGTCTTCGTTTTTATGGTCATCGTCTGATAAGAACTTGAGGTTACAGTTTACTAAAGTTTGACAACACCAGTCATATAGTTGTCATGGATTGGTTATATGATTTTCGAAGGGTAGGTGGCAAAAATATCCAATCAGCAGTACAACCAAGATCTTCTTCATGATGGCATAGATTCACAAAATTCTTTTTGTTTTTGAATAGAGCAGCTGTGCCGTCAGAAAAATATATAATATTTTGTGGGGTGCTTTGAAATTTATTTTTTTAAAACAAAATCAGCAAAATAAAAATATATTTTCAATATTCACAAAATTTAAATATTTTTCCTACTTTGCTGAAAGTTTTATTTATATCTCAGAAACCTGTAAAACTACCATATAGAGATTTGGTGATGACAAAGCACAGGGAGTAAACAATAATATATATATTTTTTTTAAATTACCATTTTTTTAGTTACAGCATCATGAATCGTTGATTTCAAAAAAACGACATCTATAATTGTGATGACCTTTCTGATTTTATAAGTCGTTGAAGCACTATTATAATACCTTTCAAATAAGGCATAAAGCATTCGGCTACCCTGGATATTAAAAAAGTTATATCAATTTATATGTTTTAAAAAATTTTATATTTTTTCGTACATTGTATGCATCATAATTTGGGCACCACTGGAAATATTATTAAAATTTTTGGTTAAAAATTTTAGTTGTAAGAAATTTAACTACCATATCGAGTTTGGTTCGATTTGGAAGAGGTCGGGTCCAATCACTCGTTGGTTTTATATGGAATTAGTCATAGGGAATATTTATACATACATACATGTATGAAAATGTATAAATATATATTATCGTATATGTCCATATACCCTCATTTTCGGATCTGAACCATATATGAGATATCACATATACTCCATACATATTTTTTCAGCTGGGTAGGTATTATTTAAAAAATATAAACTCAATAATAAATATTACAAATGCTGCTCTCATGCACAATTTTCTTTCAGATATAATGAAACTATTTACTTATTTGTTTATATATTTTTTAGAGCAATAATAATAAAACACTCACTAATATCAAACGTTTATTGTGGGATTTGTCGGTTAATTTTTGCAAGTTCTTTTTGCGCCTTGGTTTCTTCAGCTCTAGACAACTTGAGATCCAGTCCAGTTATAGAACCTGGGCTGCCCTTCTGCCTCTGTTTCACGAGAAGTGCCTTATATTCTTCCGATTTCTTCAGAGTCAAGGCATCTTGTTGTGCAATATCAAAGAGATAATCATAATTGTTCTATGATAATTGTTCTTGATCGTTTTCGATGTTTTCTTCCGGTCTTCTTAAAACGTTCTCCACGGCGTCAAGGTTTTGGAGCTCACTAATTACATCTTGCATCGTATAGTGAATTTTTGGTGATGCGCTTACAGTTAATTTCACCATAGGTATAAAAAAACACACAAAAATTTACGCTTTTGGTGTAGTTTACAACCGCTGATGATCTGGTGAATAAGATAGCCCACAAGAAATATTTTATACTTGGTCAGGCTTTGTACACCTAATCTGGATGCCATTTCAGCGTCCGGTAGGCAAATAACAGTAAAAAGCAAAAGTTTCGTTTCTGCTCTGAAAGGAAATAGCAACTACTGAAGTAAAACAAAAAAAAAGGAATGTGAGTCCGATCACAGGGGAGATGTGTAAACATCTAGTAATGAAATTTTCTTTTAATATTGGCTTATGGTAACTAAAATAAGATATATGTATAAATTTTTGACTCTACTGTATTTAGACAAACGGCATCTATAGTATTGCAATTATTAGTTGTGGGCGTTTGTGGAGAATTGGTCATATGCAAGTGGAAAACGTTAAATAAAAATTTTGATAAAGCTTGCGACTGTGGGTTTGCAAAATTTGTATTAAAATCTCCACCATGGATGAGATGGAGATTGTTACCAAATTGTCTTGAACCAGCTTCAGTGTAAAGAAACAGTACGTAATGAAGATATGTTATAATATAATATTATAAATTCTTTATAAATACTGCTATATATCTTTTAAACAAATATTTGACATTTAAAAAGGTCTTTTACTTAAAAGTTTATATGTATTTTATTTATTTTATATTTTTCAGAGTTCTCGTTGTACATTCATAGTGAACAGTCAATTTAGCGGAGTTTTTATTTCATACTAAACAAAAAAAAAATTGTACGAAAAAATATTCGGAATACATATTATTATTGTTAGCTTTATTTGCATTGCTAATATTTTTTACATAGTCATAATTAACAAAAACAAAAAAACCGTAATAAAAAAAAAAACAAACAAACAAACAAAAGTACCCTTGAGGAATACTCTATATGAGTACCTCAAAAACAAATAACTGTGAAGTGAGTTCTAATGGCAGAAATGCCTATTTTACTGTGAGTTCTGAAGCTCTTAATGAAAATAATAAAAATAAAAAATCTAATGATAGACTTACTGAGAGCTCTGAAGCTCTTAATGATAATAAATTAAATAATAAATCTGATAGTAGACTTTTTTTAACGCCGAGGCCTTTTTTCGTCAGCGATCAACTTCGCTTTGTCCAATGCCAACTAGTGATTCGTTAACATTGCCGTTGCCTAGTACTTCTACATTTAACTCAGCGATATCATCCGCCTCGGGCTCGTGGTCATCACTTAACCAAGTTTTTACTGAAGTTAAGAGCAGCCCAAAACCCAAGGTCCAAGTGGGAATGGACAGATATATTACAGTGGTAAAGCGCGGACGAAGCCCAAAGTCTTCGAAAATTTCATCTGCTCCAAAAATGTCTAGGGATAACAGCGCATCCTCTATTAACCGCCAAAATCGTTTTCAAATATTACAAGTTGACAACAACGAACCCGATGTATCTACGAACAAAACATTCAAGCCGCCTCCAATCTATTTGAGAGAAAAAAATTCAAACGCTATTATAAAAAATTTAATTTCAGTCATTGGTGAGAATAAATTTCACATCGTTCCAATAAAACGTGGTAACATTGATGAAACCAAAATTCAAATTTATGAAGAAAAAGATTTTCGCAAACTGATTACTGAATTTGAAAAAAGTAAGAAAAGTTTCTACACATATCAGCTTAAAAGTGCTAAAGGCCTGCAGATCGTATTGAAGGGCATCGATTCCTATGTTGCTCCCGAAGAAATAAAAGATGCACTCGTCCTCCAGGGATTTAAGGTAAAAAATCTATCTAACATAATAAATAGGGAGAAGATTCCTCAACCTCTATTTCGCGTCGAACTTGAGCCAAACGATATAAAATTGAAAAAAAGCGAGACTCATCCAATTTATAATTTAAAATATCTCTTATATCGAAAAATAACAGTTGAAGAACCACACAAGCGTTCTGGACCCGTACAGTGCCATAATTGTCAAGAATATGGTCACACAAAAACTTACTGCAAGTTACCTTCAGTTTGTGTTATCTGCGGTGAATTGCACGGTACTGCGGGTTGTAGTAAGCCTAAAGATCTAGCTGAAAAAAAATGTAGTAATTGTGGAGGTAATCACACCGCTAACTACAGAGGATGTCCTGTCTATTCTTTCGTTAAAAAGACTATGGGGCAACAACCTAAATTAGCTCCAGCACAAACAGCAAACGCTTACTCCGCCACTTTTGCTCAAATAAGCCAACCTGTCACTTCACGTGTATCGTATGCCGATGCAGCTAAGACTAGTTATATTCCCACAAAAAATATTCCGCCTCAAAATAGTTCAACGAATGCAAACTCAAACTTTAATTTTAGTCGCCTTGAAGCTACTATTGAGAATCTAGTGCTGACTATAAATAATTTTACAACAAATATGACTAGCATGATGCAAGAAATGCTACGAATGCAGTCTACACTGCTTCAAGCATTAGTTAACAAACCATGAACACGTTAAAGATAAGTTTCTGGAACGCAAACGGCATTCGCCAACATAAAAATGAACTTGAGCACTTCCTCACGGAAAAAAATATTGATATAATCTTGGTTTCTGAGACTCATTTGACTTCAAGAAGCCTATTCAAAATTAATGGCTACATTTTATATGATTCAAAGGACCCAAGAGGAAGAGCTTGCGGGGGATCAGCAATTTTAATAAAGTCAAGACTCAAGCATTATATTCTTGACAACATTTGTGAAGAACATCTACAAGCAACGAATATTTATATCGAAAATTTTTGCACAAATTTTGTCATATCATCAATTTACTCCCCTCCTAGATTCGCAATTACTGATGATCAATACGAGGATTTCTACAAATCTCTTGGCCCTTGTTTCGTAGCAGCTGGAGACTATAATGCAAAACATACTTTCTGGGGTTCGCGTCTTATCACACCTAGAGGACGAGCGTTGTTCAACACAATTTCAAAAATGGGCTTGGACGTCATTTCGAGTGGGGAGCCCACTTACTGGCCTACTGACATACATAAAATTCCGGATATTATAGATTTTGGCGTCATGAAAAATATTTCTAGGCAATTAATTCACGTCGAAGCTTCCCTAGATCTATCGTCCGATCACTCTCCCACGATCGTTACAATCTGTAGCCCACTGAGAAGTGCTCTACCTCACCCATATGTGAAAATGGTCAGTCGTGTTAATTGGCTGCGATTCAAAAAATATTTTAGTAGTCATTGCACTGAAAACATTAAGCTAAGAACTCATGACGATATTGAATCTAATATTGCTAATCTTAACGAAAATATTAAGCAGGCAGCTGAACATGCCACTTCCTCCCATCCGCAGACTGGGTTTAACAGTATATATTCTACAGATATTGAACTTCTCGTATGTGCAAAAAGAAGAGCTAGAAGAGAATGGCAACAGCACAGATCACCCCAAAATAAAATAAGATTAAAAGATTGCACTAAAAGATTCCAAGAACTGCTTGCATATGAAAAAACTGCATATGAAAAAACTATCTGGAAAATCTCGATGTCACACCAGCATCTAATTATTCTTTGTGGTGTGCTGCGAAAAGAATTAAAACACCCGTTGAGTTTAAACCACCTCTGCGCACTTCTACCGGAGTTTGGGCCAGGAGTGATATTGAAAAAGGTAACTTGTTTGCAAAGCATTTAAAATCCGTATTTACCCCAAATACATGTACTGGTGTTGTTGATTTCCCGAGTGTAGTTGCGCTACCCTCTCGACCCATAAAATTTAAAATGTGTGATGTACAAAATCTAATTGCTGAACTCAACCCGAAGAAAGCACCGGGTAATGATGGAATTAGTAACCAAATGCTAATAAAATTGCCTCGTATTGTAATTAGAATCATGTTATTCATTTTTAATGCCATTTTACGTCTGGAGTATTATCCCCACAGCTGGAAGCTTGCCAAAGTTAAAATGATTCCAAAGCCGGGCAAAGATCTTACCAAGGCAGAATCATACAGGAAAATAAGTCTGCTATCAACAATGTCAAAACTTTTCGAAAAACTGCTCATGTCAAAATTGTCCCCAATTCTAATTGGTAGTGGGTGTATCCCAGACCATCAGTTTGGTTTTAGAAGTCAGCATAGCACTATTGAACAAACGCATAGATTGGTTCAATGTATAAGAAGAACATTTGAAGAAAAGAAGTACTGTTCTGCACTCTTTATTGACGTTTGGCAGGCATTTGATAAAGTGTGGCATGAAGGCCTAATTTTAAAATTAAAATCATATCTACCAATAAATTTGGTGAATTTATTAGAAAGTTACATTACTTCCCGGAAGTTCACGGTTGTGGAAGGAGAATTCATGAGTGTGCCCGAAACTATATCATCCGGTGTGCCACAGGGGAGCATACTGGGGCCAGTTTTGTATTTAATTTATACTTGTGATATGCCTTTGAGCAGCAATATCCATACATCTACGTTTGCCGATGATACAGCCTGCCTAAGTATGCACGAAAATCCTCATGAGGCTTCCCGATATCTACAAGAACATATAACACAACTGGAACTATGGTTCAAATTATGGCGAATTAAGGTAAACGAGCAAAAGTGTGTTCAGGTAACATTTACCCTGCGAAGAGATACTTGTTCCCCAATTCGAATCAACAATCAAGTTGTTCCTCAGCATTCACATGTAAAATACCTTGGAATACACCTTGATCGACGACTTACATGGAAACACCATATTGACTCAAAGCTAGTACAAATGAAACTTAAACTAACTCAGATATATTGGCTGATTGGTAGAAACTCAACACTCAGCCTAGACTGCAAACTTTTATTATACAAGTCGCTCTTGAAGCCAATATGGTGCTACGGAATTCAGTTATGGGGCACTGCTTCAGATTCTAAAGTCGAGAGAATCCAACGAAGGCAAAATAAAATTTTACGTTTGATAACATCGGCTCCATGGTACATAAAAAACTCAAATATACATCGTGATTTGAATATGCCATTGAATATTTATTGTATCTTCAATTATGAACTAACAATAAGTATTCAAATCTTAAATCTAAAATATAAGTATTAGGCCCGACCACTGTCGAACATAAACTTAGTGGTAGTTATAAATAATACACATGTATTGATAATCACAAAAAAGAGAAAAAAAAGAAAATATTTTCAAGCAGTCCCATCTGGAGTGTTGAGTAATAGAGCCCTTGTGTCCCTCTTTTTTAAGCGGATGTGTCTAGTAAAGTTCAAAATATTACGAGCAAGCGGATTAGGATGTGACTCGAGTTTTTTTAAATATTTGCCTGCGTATTTTGCAATTTCTTCAATCACTAGTGGCATATTTAAATCACGATGGATATTGGAAATTTTGATGTACCATGGAGCCGATGTTATTAACCGTAAAATTTTGTTTTGCCTTCGTTGGATTCTCTCTACATTGGAAGCTGAAGCAGTGCCCCATAACTGGATACCGTAACACCATATTGGCTTTAAAAGCGACTTGTATAATAAAAGTTTACAGTCCAGGCTAAGTGTTGAATTTCTGCCAATCAACCAGTGTATTTGAGATAACTTAAGTTTCATCTGTTTTAGCTTAAAGTCAATATGATGTTTCCATGTTAGCCTTCAATCAAGGTGTATACCAAGGTATTTCACTTGGGAATGTTGAGAAATATTTTGATTATTGATTCGAATTGGGGAACAAGTATCTCTTCTTAGGGTAAACGTTATATGGACACACTTTTGTTCATTTACCTTAATTCTCCATAAGTTCAACCACATTTCCAATTGTGTAATATGTTTTTGTAAATATCGGGAAGCCTCGTGAGGGTTTTCATGCATACTAAGGCAGCCTGTATTATCGGCAAACGTAGATGTATGGATATTGCTGCTCAAAGGCATATCACAAGTATAGATCAAATACAAAACTGGCCCCAGTATGCTCCCCTGTGGCACACCGGATGATATAGATTCGGGCACACTCAAGAATTCTCCTTCCACAACCGTGAACTTCCGAGTAGTAATGTAACTTTCTAATAAATTCACTAAATTTATTGGTAGATATGATTTTAATTTTACAATTAGGCCTTCATGCCACACTTTATCAAATGCCTGAGAAACGTCAATAAACAGGGCAGAAAAATACTTCTTTTCCTCAAATGTTTTTCCTATAAATTGAACCAATCTATGAGTTTGTTCAATGGTGCTATGCTGACTTCTAAAACCAAATTGATGGTCTGGGATGCACCCACTATCAGTTAAGGTTGGGGAGAATTTTGTCATGAGCAGCTTTTCGAAGAGTTTTGACATAGTTGACAGCAAACTTATTGGCCTATATGACTCAGCTTTAGTAAGATCTTTGCCCGGCTTTGGAATCATTTTGATTTTTGCAAGCTTCCAAAGTTGTTGATAATACTCCAGTCGTAAATGGCATTAGAAATAAACAGCAAGATTCTTATTGCAATAAGCGGCAAGTTCATCAGCATCTTGTTACTAATTCCATCAATACCTGTAGCTTTCTTGGACTTGAGTTCAGCAATTACTTTATGTACATCACGCATCTTAAACTTTTAGGCTCGAGGGGGTAGAGCAACTGCACTCGGCAAATCTGCAACACCAGTACATGTATTTGGGGTAAATACGGATTTTAAATGCTCAGCAAATATTTTACATTTTTCCGTATCGCTTCTTGCCCAATCTCCGGTAGATGTGCGCAGAGGTGGCTTAAACTCAACGGGTGTTTTAAGCTTTCTAGCAGCGTGCCACAAAGAGTAATTAGATGTCGGTGTGACATCAAGACCTTCCAAATAATTTTTAAGAGATGCAGTTTTTTCAGATGCAAGCAACTCTTGAAGTCGTTTAGAACATTCTTTAAGTCTGCGTTTATGTTGGGGTGATCTGTGCTGTTGCCATTCCCTTCTAGCTCTTCTTTTTTCACATACGAGATGTTCAATATCCCTGGAATAAATTATATTAAACCCAGACTGCGGATGGGAGGTAGTGGCATGTTCAGCAGCCTGTTTAATAATTTCGTTAAGATTGGCAATGTTAGTTTCAATGTCATTGGGTGTTCTTAACGCAATATTTTCCGTGCAATGACTACTAAGACATTTTTTGAATCCCAGGCAATTAACACGATTGGTCATCTTCATATATGGGTGAGGTAAGTCACTTCTTAGTGGGTTACAAATTGTAACGATAGTGGGGGAGTGATCGGAGGAGAGATCTAGAGAAGTTTCAACACTAATTAAATCCCTAGAAATATTTTTCATTACGCCAAAATCAATAACATCTGGAATTTTTCGTACGTCAGTAGACCAATAAGTGGGCTCCCCACTCGAAATAACATCTAAGCCCATTTTTGAAACTGTATTAAACAAAGCTCGACCTCTAGGTGTTACAAGCTGCGACCCGCAGTACGTATGCTTTGCATTGTAGTCTGCAGCTGCCAAGAAACAAGATCCAAGCAATTTGTAGAACTTCTCATACTGATCTTCGGTAACTGAAAATCTGGGAGGTGAGTAAATTGATGATATTACGAAATAAGAACAAAAATGTTCTACAAAAATATTCGTAGCTTGCATATATTCTTCACTAACGTTGTCAAGAATATAGTGCTTGAGTCTTGACTTAATTAAAATTGCAGATCCACCGCATGCTCTCCCTCTAGGGTCCTTTGTATCATACATAGTGTAGCCATTTATTTTGAAAAAGCTTCTCGAAGTCAAATGTGTCTCAGAGACCAACATTATATCAATATTTTTTTCCGTAAGGAAGTGCTCAAGTTCATTTTTATGTTGGCGAATGCCGTTTGCGTTCCAGAAACATATTTTAAACGTGCTCATGGCTTGTTAATTAATGCTTGAAGCAGAGTATTCTGCATTCTCAGCATTTCTTGCATCATGTTAGTCATATTTGTTGTAAAATTGTTTATAGTTTGCACCAAATTGTAAATAGTAGCTTCAAGGCGACTAACGTTAAAGCCTGAGTTTGCATTCGTTGAATTATTTGGTGGTGAAACATTTTGTGGGGGAATAGAATTTGTTTTAGCAGCATCGGCATACGATACACGGGAAGTAACTGGTTGGCTCATTTCCACAAAAGTGGCGGAGTAAGCGTTTGCTGATTTAGATGGAACTGATTTGGGTTTTTGCACCATAGTCTGTTTGACAAAAGAGTACACAGGACAACCTCTGTAGTTAGCGGTGTGATTACCTCCACAATTACTGCATTTTTTATCACTTTGATCTTTTGGCTTATTGCAACTAGCAGTGCCGTGTAATTCGCCGCACACAACACAAACAGTGGGTAATTTATAGTATGTTTTTGTGTGGCCATATTCTTGGCAATTATGGCACTGTACGGGACCTGATCGCTTATGTGGCTCTTCAACTGTGATTTTTCGGTATAGGAGGTATTTTAGGCTATAAATTGGGTGTGTCTCGTTTTTTTCAGCTGTATATCATTCGGCTCCAATTCAACACGAAATAGAGGCTGGGGGATCTTCTTCCTATTGATTATGTTGGTAACATTTTTTACCTTAAATCCTTGTATCATGAGTGCATCTTTTACTTCTTCGGGATTAACATAAGAGTCCCTTCTATACAATCTGCATACCTTTGGCACTCTTAAGCTGGTACGTATAAAAACTTGTTTTATTTTTTTTCAAATTCAGTCACTATTTTACGAAAATTTTTTTCTTCGTATATTTGAATTTTAGTTTCGTCAATATTACCACGCTTTATTGGAATAACATGAAATGCGTTTTCACCAATGGCCGAGACTAACTTTTTAATTAGGGCGTTAGAATTTTTCTCTCTCAAATATATAGGTGGTGGCTTAAAAGACTTTTGCGACGATGCAGCGGGCTTGTCGTCGGTGACTTGCAATAATGAAAAACGATTTTGACGATTGGTAGATGAAACGCTATTATCCCGAGACATTTTTGCAGCAGATGTAATTTTTGAGGAATTTGGGCTTCGCCCACGCTTTACCACTGTTATGTATCTGTCCATTCCGACTTGTACCTTGGGTTTTGAGCTACTTTTATCTGTATAGTTATTCAAACTGACACACTATTACACTTCACAGGCAATTTCTATTAAAATTAACCCCTGAAGGTATGCTCTAAAATCAGGATGAGTTATTTCTATGCAGCTGCTGGTACATTTTGTAAGCGTTACCGTTGTAAAATTTCAAAAAGTGGCACAAAAAGGGAATTTAAAAAAGGGGGCAACTTTAAAAACAAGAAAAATTAAAGCAAATCAGCTTATTCTTAAAAACTTCAAGAATAAAAATCAGGTTTTGCATATCTTAAGAATAAAAAATACTATTTTTATGATAAAATAAAGCCACAAAATATAAAAATAATTCACATAATCTGTGCTTATAATAATAAATCATTTGAATCTTCTGATGCTTTGTTAGCATGCACTTATTTACAAAAAAAAACTAACTCAGCTTATTTACTTTACTATTTCGATTTGAAATTCTTTAATAGTTATTAAATGTCTGTATATCTGTACTTTTGAACAGGTTCATAATTTGGAATCAAGTCTTCCAAATCACTTTACTACAAACTTAGAGAAGATACCACGGTGTGACAAGTTTCAACTTTCAGTCCATTATATAATTTATTTTCTAATGCTCGCAATTTAGAAAGGGAACGGCTCAGCGGGAACAAACTAAAGATATGTATATACGGCAAATGTATGTAACCAAGTAATTTGAGAACTCTCTTACAAAAACATCAAGTCCACTTATTATATTACAAAAAAACGGAAGCAATGCAACAAATAAATATTTAAATACATTCAGTCTTCTAGCACTTTGCAATTTTTTGAAGTATATAAAAGTTTAATAGAGACTTTTTTCAATCACTAATAATTTTTTAATCGGGCTTACGTACAGTATTTTCAATTATAAAGAAATTAAATATTTTTAGTAGTTAATGTGATTAGAAAAGAAATTTAAAGTACACTTCTTATGTGGGGGAAATGCGCATTTTTGTGTGCGGCCGTGAAGCTGATGAAGCACACATGTTTATTTACTTGGCAGAGATTGTTTTTAATATCAGCTATTTAGATTGTATTTTTAATGAAATGGAATATGAGAAAGGATAGTGTATGTAATTATATGGAACCTTGGTTAAATACATTTGTAAGTATCACTATTAATTTTCTTTTTTCCCGATTAAGAAATTATTTCAGATTAAAATTTACTATAGTTCAACGAAATTTGTTTAATAGATGTACATTGTATATACCAGGTGTTTCACCTACCAGAGGGTTTGATGACAAGCAAGCGGATGGATTCGTATATTTGTTTTGGGCCTCGTAATTTTCTTTAATTTCATTTTGAGTCGAACAGCTGACACCAAAAGGCTGGTATTTTTTTATTATTGTTATTTTGTTTATTGTTGATTATAGCCTGGCAACCATGCAACAGTTCAAAACGAGTTGCTACACGATTACAACAGCTGTAACAATGAAAACAACAATGAGGTAAAAATAATAATATTATCAAGCCTTGGCATATTAATTATTCGAAATATATGCATAAGCTTAACACGTATCACAAGAAAAACTATGCCTTATAAGCTTGTTTACAAGCCAATATATTAAAACAACATACCTTATATATTAATAAAATAGTAGGAAAAAGTACATCTTCATTCAGTGAAAAGTATCAAAAATAGACTAAAATTAGAAAAAGTATCAAATTTAGGTGCATTTTGTTAGAGTAGCACAATATTATCCAAGCAGTCGAAAATGTATTGCTACTTTAGTAGCACCAACGGTAACGCTGCTTCTTGTTCGTATGATTACACTAATGCACACATACCCTACAAGAAATGAATGACTGAAACTAACACAAAGAACAATTTTTTACTAACACATTTACAACAATTTTTCATTAAATTCAACATTTATTATAGTTGTTCTACTCTACTCTAAGTTATTTGGTGATTTTGTATATGTATTTGTATTTTTTGTTTTAAATGCTATTTACTTACATATGTATTTTAGAGTTATTTTTGTAATAAAAAAGCCAATAAAATTAAACAAAAAGTATTGTAAATTGTGTGTTTTATTTAAAAGTTACATTTTACCAGTTTCTACGTAAATATTGACTAGTAATAGGTGACTAGTTGGCTTGTAACCATTGACTAGTCATAGTTCACCAATGCTTATGTAATATGTGACTAGCAAAAACGTAGCAGAGTAAGCAGTTCCGATATATGTGTTTTAATTAAGTGAAACTAATAAGTTAGAGAGAGAGAGAGAAAAACTCACACGTACACAGTAGTATGAATGTGAGGCTTTCGGACCACGGATCCCATACATTTTTGGGATCATGTCTACGCTACAGTCGGTATTTTAGTTTCATCGATCGGTACGCTACACAAAGAGAGTGTAGTGTTGTTTCCATCCCTGGAAAAAGTGTATTTCTTGGCGCGTTAAGATTTGTGGTTTTTATATTTTAATAATATTTCTTGGCGCGTTAAGATTTGTGGTTTTATAATTTCTTTGTATTCGCTTCGTCCGTGGGTGGTCAAGTTAATTGTTTGAATTTAGATTTCTTAATGTGTGAAAAAAAGTTTAATTGTTGGCGCGTCTAGATTTGTGGTGTAAAATGTATGAAATATTTAGTTTAGTGCTTTTAGTTGGAAGAAAAAATGTAATAGAAAAAGGTATATTTAAACTTGTTTGTGGTTCTGCAAATATTTGAAAAATATATTTCTGATTACGAATTTTTTCAATGTATGAAATATTTAGAAAAGGTATATTTAAACTTGTTTGTGGTTCTGCAAATATTTGAAAAATATAGTTTTGATAACGAATTTTTTCTTTTATTTATTAATTTGTTTGAAAATTTTATAATATAATAAAAAATAGTAAAAAAATAAATTATTTATTGCTTACTTATTTGTATATTAATTTATTTATGTATTTATTTCTGTATTTATTTATTAATTTATTTATTGGTTATATATATATTTGTTTATGAATGTATCTAATAATTTTAGTATTCTATTCACACAAAAGCATGTTAAAATTTAATGGTCTTAAACTTTTATCTTTTACCTATACCTAAATTATTTGTAAATAAGAGTCAAATATTAGATTAATGATCTTTCTTTTTCTATCATATTTTTTTTATATATACATAGAGCTAAATTTGTATTAGTACTAAGATTTTTAAGAAAATATTTTAAATAAAATATTGAAAAAAGAATTAAATATGTGAATGGTTTTTATTTCTTTATTGGCTTTACTTCGTTGGATCATAATTTTTTTGTTTTTCCTTATGTGCAAATTTCTGTTTTTATATTGCATAAACATGCACAATCATGTTTTCGTTGAGAGGTTCTATACAAGAGGAATTGAATTTCACAATATTATGAAATTCCATTAAATTTCATCAGATATTTTCTTATCGACACTAACTGCTTTAACACCATCTCATTATTGTTTGCTAACAGAAAATAACAGAACAGATATCAGCTATCAGATCAGCTTTTTCAGCTATCAGATCAGCTTTTCAGGACCTGGTCTGGTTTTCAGATCAGCTTTTCAGGACCTGATCTGTTTTTCAGATCAGCTTTTAAGGACCTGGTCTGGTTTTCAGATCAGCTTTTCAGGACCTGGTCTGGTTTTCATATCAGCTTTTCAGGAGCTGGTCTGGTTTTCAGATTAGTTTTTCAGGAGCTGGTCTGGTTTTCAGATCATCTTATCAGATTTCAAATCAGCTAGATTGAGATATCAGTTTACAAGTAGCTAGCCATTTATAACATTTATATGAATGAAGTTTCAGGTCAGATCAATCAACTAAAGTCAATCTTTTATGAGCAGTAATTTTGTTATGAAAACATATAAAAGCTGAAGAACCTTAAGAAAATACTATATTATTTATCCTTCCAACACTTGCTACAAACTTCTTAAAACTTTTAAAAATTCATATTACATACAACATGATGCCTATAAACGTGCTTAATTTTTTCCTCATCTTGCATAAACATTATAATTATAATAGAAATTTAGCTTAAAAAACATCTTTTAAACCTTATATAAATCCCCTAATTTTAAAATTGACTGCACCCATATTTAAAATAATTTTGAGTTGACCTTGGTATAATTTTGCTTCATGTTTATTTGTATATTTAACTGTGACTGTACGAATGTTCGTGTGTATACATGTATGTATTAGGAATAGCTACAAGTTTGGCACAAGAACAATGATGACTCATTCTACTTGTGCCCCATACAAAAATATACACGTACATATATGTATGTATATTATTCTGCTTTTCAGATGCAACATCAGCAAATATCATAATTAAAATGCTTTAAGCTTTATTATAATATCTCATTCTTTTAAAAATGAAATTAACTTCTTCGGATGTTCATATTTGGCTTGATATAGATAATTTGAGTATAAATAGAAATATTCGAACTTGATTAGTAGTAGTGAAATACCGGCTGAGGCGCCGATTAAAATTGTTTACGTTTTTATTTAATTTTAAAAAGCTTCTCAAATAGCTGAGAAATTTTAGATTTTATGGGTTTTTATTGATACATATGTTTTTATAATTTTAAAAAAGTTTCTGTTTCGAGGTTTATTTAAAATGTGTTTTCTATTTCATCATCATGATCATCATCATCTTCTTCTTCAGTACTGTCATACAAGTTGTTGTAGAATACATATTGCTTCTTCTTTTTAACGATTAGAGTATATAATCCCTTCACTTCTTTAACTTTCTTTAAAATGTGTGTAGTTGTGTTTAGATAATCCATCTGATTTTTAGTAATAATCAGAAATCGTTTAGGTAAATAAATGTAATATTCTTTATTTAGAAGACATCTTATACTTTCACCATATTTTGTATCTACTCGATCTATCTCGTTGATTTCATATATGGTATTTTCTTCCATATCCTTTAAAGGTAAGTATGTAATATTAGGATTTTGAAACAATTTTCTTAAGCTTGCTCTCATTTTTTTTTTGCTTTCGACTTTTCACCGTAAAACGAACTTTCAAACTGATTCTTTATATTCAATAATTGATAGTATAAGACGTTTTTTAGATATTTCAATAACTTCTTATCAATTGCGGTTAAGTATACGTATATATATATATATATATATATATATATATATATATATATATATATATAAGAGATTCAGTTAAATTAAAAACTTTGATGAATATGTATTGGGGTCAATTTTTAAAAACTGGTGATAAATATTGTACTTGTCATGTACAGTGGAAAACTTTTCAAATAATAAATGCAATAGTTTTGGATATTATGATGCAGGTGTTTCTAACCGCAGAAGGAGGGACTAGAACTCAAATTTTTTCTCTTAATAGAGGACAACAAATGCCAACAAATATTCCAATATTTCAATTTAGTCACAATCAACATATAAAAATTGAGGTTATTGGTGGTATGATATCACTAGTTGGAACAGTCTATGAGGGTGGTTTTAAAGATATAAATGTATACTCATACAAACCATCAAGTGTTTATAGTGAAATAGATGAACATGTTTTTAGTGATCCAGCTAAATCTTATAATGGTAAGACTGGTATCCGCTCATTGAATAAAAATCAGCAAAAACCTCCCCTCCCTCAAAAAATTGTTAATAATAGTAAAGTTAAGAAAACAGCTGGTGGTGCTAGCGATGGTGATGACTCATTTCAATATGAAGATTATTAAATTAGTATATAAATATAAGAAACAATTCTTATCATCTCATTCAAAAATATATCGCTAACTTAAGAACATATCTATTAAAAAGAAAAACTAAAATGAAAAATATTTTTATCACATTGTTTGCATATATCTATATCATACAAGTGTTTTCAGCTTCATTACCTATTGATTTGAGTGAAAATGAACTTAAAAATACAGAATTTGCAATAAAATTACCAAATAATGATACTGTGAGCATACAACTAAATTTCAAACTTTTAAAGTTTAATAATGATTTAAATAAAAACAACGAGTCAACAGCAAAAACAGAATATAAATCAAACGAAGAACAAGAAGACTCTCCACCACCTATAAATCAATCTTTTACTGTTGAACAAGCTATTGAAACATTTAGACAAGATTTAGTAAAAAAAAGAAAAAAATATTGCGGGAATAATTGAAAGTTCGGCTCCATTTTATAGGCATTTTCAACTTCAATACAAAGATAATATAAAATTGAGAATCCGTTGTACATATACAGCAATTACTTGAAACGTCGATTAAATATTTCATGTTTCGAATACCGTCAAGTTGAATACGAGAGAATTTTAAGTAATGGTGAAATTGAGGCGGTTTCTGAGGATGATACTACATACCGATCCGATATTACATTAATCAACATTCAAGATTATACACATGATTTGGATATGGAAATATTATAAATTAACTAATATGATGAAATACATTTACTACTACTTAATATAAACTTTGTTGTTGATGTATTAAGAAGTTTTATTTAACATAAATAAAAAAAATAAAAATAAGAAAAACAATGAATAATCAGTTTTCAACAATGAAACAACTTGTGGACCTGATACCAGTAAATGTTCCTTATCGATAAAAGTTGGGAAGAAGCATTATGTATAATGAATTTTTATAATAATTTAAAAACATAGACTTTATAAACGTTCTACAGTCGTCGTTGTGACTTGATTAGTATTACACAATGTCTGAGGAGAGAATATTAGTTGTAGATGTACAAGGTTTTTATCTCACCAATAAATTCATTGAAAAAGAACTGAGTATTTAAATTAACGATATACAAGTACAAACATTTATTATTAAACCACCTTTTCCATATTCATTGTTGACAACAAAAGAAAAAGATTCAATTAATTGGCTTTATAATCATCATCATGGATTAAAATGGAAAGATGGCGATTCAACCTTAACAAATATTATGGAATATTATATTGCGCATGTTAAAGATAAAAATTTTATTTATTATGCTAAAGGATTAGAAAAAATTAAGTGAATTCAAAATATTTTTAAGGATAAAATTTATTTTTATAACCTAGATGATCTAAATTGTCCAAATTTAAAAACATTATATCAAAATGATAAATCTGTAAATGTTTGTTGTTATCATAGAAAATATTGTATATGTGCTCAAAAAAATGTAATACTCTTAAGAAAGTTTATTAAATCAAATATTAATAAAGAAAACATAAAATTATAAAAAACATTTTTTTTTTGATTTATTATTTAACACTTAAATCAGATAAAATAATCATCAAACATCAGTTCATTCTGAATACTTGAAATGTCAATAACAATATCTTTAATCGGAAACACTTCAACTCTGGTTGGAGAATATTTTCCTCCAATTGAACTCCCTACAAAATATGTTTGTGGATTTTGTAACATTCAATTCCATACCCAATGTAGATGTTCACAACAATTTGTTTCATATAGGAAATCATATTATTACTATTCCGGTTGGTTCGTATGAACTTGAGGATATTGATTTTTTCTTAAACTCAAGCTTAAAAGATATTGATGAACCAATTTATCTAATAATTAAAGCTAACAATAACACACTTAAAACTGAAATAACCTCATCAATGGATATAGATTTTTCACAACCAAACAGTATAGGTAGTTGCTCGGATTTAGCAAAAGAAAATTAGAAGTAAATTCAACTGCATATTATAACACTGATCAAAATCTTCAATATGATAAATCGTTGGAAGTGATGATTGTAGATATTAATCAATTGAATACTACAAGGTTATTTGAATCTGACTTACCTGCACATATTAGGGATGTTAATACAATACGCATTGAAAGCAACTTAACAACCGGATCATTTATTAATAATACTTCGAATCATGTTATTCATGAATTTCCTCTTGATGTTCCTCCAGGATATAAAATAAGCGAAAAACCTCGAAATGTTATTTATTTACCCGTCAACTGTCAGCAAATAAACAACATAACGATTAGAATCTTAAATCAAGACGGTGAACTTATAAATTTTAGAAGAGAAAAAATCACTCTTGGACTCCACTTCAAACCAGAATAATGATCATTTACAATAAAAACGTAATGCAAAGAGAATTTCCATTCAATACCGCACCAACTCACATTCGAGAAAGTATAAAAAATAATAAACCGTTAACATCATATAATACAGAATACTTAAAATCATTAGGATTTAATCTTAAACCATGAATGAAATACTAAATGTCCTTCAAAAACCTATATATGATGAGAGTATTGTAAAAAGAGAATATCATAGTTACTCTCCATATCTAAAATCATTCAACAACAATGATGAAATTCGTATACCAATTCAAAATCAGGATCTCTTTGTCTTACCAAGTGAGAGTATGATTTACATTCATGGTTTTATAGTAAAGACGGAAGCAAACAAAGAGGTTCCAGCTATAGATGTGAAATTTAAAAACAACTTCGTTTCATATTTGTTTGATGAAATTCGTTATGAAATTAATGGTTTTGAAGTTGATCGTACACGCAAACTTGGAATTTCATCCACCATGAAAAATTTTGTATCATTGAATAAGGCTGAAAGTGCTACACTAAAAAACGCTGGTTGGTGTCTTAACGAAACTTTCGTTTTAGAAAAAAGTCATTTTAGCTGTTGTATACCTCTGAAAATGTTGATGGGGTTTGCTGAAGATTATAACAAAACACTATTAAATTCGAAACATGAGCTCATTCTTCAACGTTCTACATCCGATGAGAGATCATATTATTCTACAAATACAACTGATTATTTGAAATTAACAATTCTGAATATAACATGGAAAATGCCGCATATTCAACTATCGGACTTTGCAAAATTGGAAATGTTTAAGATAATCAACAGCAAAAATTCTATACCAATTGCATTTCGTAGTTGGGATTGTCATGTAAATCCTGCACTACCAACGAATACAAAGGTTTTATGGAATGTGAAGCTTTCTCCACAAAACGAAAGACCACGATTTCTTATAATTGGTTTACAAAAAGAGAAAAGTAAAGAACAAGGAAATATATTTGACCATTGTAATATCTCTAATTTAAAAGTATATCTAAACTCAGAGTCATATCCATATGACGATTTAAATAATCGTTTTGAAAATGGTCAGTATTCTGTGCTATATAATATGCATGCAAAATTTCAACAAAGCTTTTACATGCGAGAACCTGAACAATTGCTGGATGTTAATGATTACAAGTCTTACGCACCACTTATTGTTGTTGATGTTTCACATCAAAATGAGACTGTTAAAATTGGACCTATTGATGTACGAATTGAATTTGATACTGAAGCAAACAAACCAATTCCAGAAAAAAGATCAGCATACTGTTTAGTTATTCATGATCGGTTAATCGAATACTCACCTCTAACAAGCGAAATTAGAAAAATTATTTAATTATAATATTTCTTTTAAAATTTTTAATAAATTAAAAAATTTTTTATATATATATATATATATATATAAATAAAACAAGATCTTTTTAATTCTTAACCGATGTATTTTATTAAAACATTTATAGTTTCTTTTTAGTTTAGCTTCGAAAACAAAAATTTGAAACATAAATGACCACAATTTATTGTATTAAAATTTTGATATCTATCATAATTATAACTAATGTTTTTTCCTAAATATTTTATTAATTGTTTTGGTGGCTGCAAATTGCCAAAGCTATCAAAATATTCGATTTGATTGTTGTTTTTCCAGTATGCTACCCAATGTGTGCCAGGTCCCTTTGAAGTATCCAGATTGATTATTCCACATTCTTTTTTAAATGGTTTGCTTGGAAGAGTGTTGCACATAAACACACCTCTAAAATTTGGAATATGTTTTGCATATTTTCTCAAGTCTACATCAGAAAGGGCTCTTTTAGGTAGCTTCATTAAAAATTTTGTTGATAAGGCTTTACATATAATCCAAAACCTTTTTTATATGGTTTTAAGAACATGCCTTTTCCCATCGCAATGGCTTCCATTGTATTATTGTGTCGTTTTGCTTCAGTCAGCTGTTCCTTTCCATTTTTAACTGCATTGATTGCTTTTGTAATACCAGATACACCACCAGCTAAACCACCAAGTGCACCCAGTGCAGCAAATATAGGGGCAAGTGGAAGAAAACCTCCAGATTTTGGTAGCGGTATTATTCGAGGTGTTTTTATTAACGATTTTTTCTTCCCCTTGAAAATATTGCTTACAACTTTTCGTGAAATCTTTATAGCATCTTTCAAGTTTTCACTTTTTTTTATATTCTTTCTTGCACTTTTCAATGCATGTCTAAATAGTTGATGTTTATTTACTGGAGACGACTTTTTAGTTTTACTAATAACGTTACCCATACCGAATTTTGTTTTTGCTTTCATTGCAGTAGCAACAAACCAAGCGTTTGATTTTTCACCCAAACTACTATCGCTTGCTTTGACCCTTTGCCAAGCCTTTTCAGTTAAAATTCTATCAGCAATATGTCTTTTATCTAAATCTTTATTGTTTGAGTATGCTATATCGTGCTCTCTGCAAGCACTATCCAATGGATTGATTCCTTGATCACCTCTAGCTAAACGTTCCTTTAATTTTGTACCAGGTCCGCAAAATTGATAACCGGGTAGATGAAGTTCAATGGGAAGTTTATTAATTATTTTATTTAGAAAACCTTTACCAATGAAGGATGGATGGCGGCTGAATAACTTTTTATAAATGATAGTCATATCTTTTGATACTTTATCGATTAAAGATTGAAATTAAATTGATTGAAAACAAATAAAAGAGACTGGTTTATATATTATGTTATCATTTCAGAATGCGTTTTTTTAAACAACATAAAAGGATTGATGTAAAGAATATCGAATCAAAGTTCGATTCATCAAATAAAATTCGTCATAGTTCATTACTACCGAATTCTATTTGAGCTCTTATTGTGGGTCCATCAAATTGCGGAAAAACAAATGTTATGATCAGTCTTATTGAAAGTCCTCATGGATTGAAATTTAAAAATATTTACTTATATTCAAAGTCAACACAACAACCGAAATATAAGTACTTAGAAAGTCTAATTAAACCCATTAAGGAGATAAATTTTTCATCATTTTCTAATAATGATGATGTTCTATCCCCAGACGAAGTTAAACCGAATTCAATATTTATATTCGATGATATAGCTTGTGAGAAACAAAATCATGTACGTTCTTACTTCTGTATGGGTCGTCATAAAGATATTGATAGTTTTTATTTATGTCAAACTTATACACGTATACCAAAACACTTGATTCGCGATAATGTAAATATGATTATAATTTTTAAACAGGATGTAATGAATATTAAGCATATTTACAATGATCATGTTGGTTCTGATATGACTTTAAAAACATTTTATAAGTTATGTGCCGAGTGTTGGAAAGAAAAATATGGTTTTCTAGTTATTAACAAAGATGATCCTATGCATAATGGTCGATATAGAAAAGGTTTCGATATATTTATAAATCTATAAAAGAAATATTACAGATATTTTAAAATCAGTACAAGATTAATTATTAAACTAATAGCTTCTCAACTATTAAACCGCTAACTGCTAAACTGATCTGTTTTGAATCTGTTTATAATTCAATCTATAAATATGAACACAAATCTAGTTAATAATCTTATTAAAACTTGAAATATTTTAAAAAAGAAATATAAGAATATTTTGCTTGTAGAAATTGCAAATGATGAATTGTTGGAAAAGACATTTAAACCAATATCAAAACATTTAAAAGAATTAGTTCAATCAACTAATAGTAACATTATAAAACATGAAAAATATCCGGATAACTCTTTTAAACATGATCTTGAGAATAATAAAGTTGCCTTCAGTACACCATATAAAAAGAGTAAGCTTGATTATAACACGTTTTCTCCAAACTTTAATAACAAGAAAATCGAGAAAAGTTCAAACACGTTTCAATCATTTGATGATGAAAATGATCATGATGACCATGATGATGATGATGATGATGATAATAATGATAATGTTGATAATGAGGATGATAACAATGATGATGACAACACCATTGCAATACATCCCAATCAAAGTATTCAATATAATTTATCAAAAGTTAACTTAAATATATATGATAAAACCTATGGTCCACATAAGGATAAAAATCAAATATGGAGACTGGGTAATGAACCCATCGCTTTCAATTCAACCAATATTACTGTAGGTAATTTAAAATGGCCCTTAACATCAGGCTTATATGAATTGTTAGTTTATAAAAACCCAATCAGTTATAATAAAACAGATTTAAATAATTATAAACAAATATTGGAGATGACTAATGTCCATAAACGAAATAACAGTATTAATGGACAAATTAAAGGAAATCGTTCAATGAAATATACAACGATTATCAAAAACCTATTTAAACAACAGAAAATTCATAAGGGAAATGGTTTAATGAAATTGAATAGAAAAAAGCATAATTATGTTTATTGGGATGATCCTAATGAATTGGTTGATAGATTGCGTCTTTTGATTTCATCAACAACAGCTGGTCACTCAAATCATAATAATGAAATTGTATCAATTATTGAGGAATTGAGAGAAGCACAAATTATTATATAAATAGTCTTATAAATGTTTAACAATTCATATTCATAAAATGCCTATCGATAAGTTTGGACATTATATTGAAAAATCTGCAAGATACCATAATCAACATTTCAAGATTCATTTGGATAGTGATCGTAATTTCAACTTTAACTTGCGGAGAATAAAAAATATTGCTAGTCCTGTATTGGAAAACGATGCTGTAAACAAAATTTACATGAAAAGTTATTTAAGTGAAATAAAGAAACAACTGGATAGAATGTACATGGAGAGAATTAAGGGAATGGAGGATCGTTTTAACGAAATAATACAACAACAAAACGTGCTGATTACAGAAAAATTTGATAATGTAGAAACACGTTTAAGTAAATTAATACATGATCAAAGTATAATACAAAATAATCTCAATCAATCACTAAGAGAAATTACATCATTATTTAGTTACAAAATTGATTCAGTTGAAGAACGTCTAAATGAAAAACGAAGCTCATTACAAACCATTAAAACATAGATATGTAAATCGTTTTTGATTTAAATTCAATATCAGCAGCATTTAAATTGATGTAATCTAAGATAGACGTTAGAAATGGAGCGACAAGAAGTGGTTCAGGAGCTTCATAAGCAAGCACGTAGAAATTTCATTCGACGTCGAGTGGTGATCAAGGGAATTGATGATCTTTGGCAAGCAGATCTTGTTGAAATGGGTGTTTACTCAAAATATAACAAAGGCTATAGATTTATTTTAACAGTTATAGATACATTCTCAAAGTTTTCTTGGGCTGTACCCGTAAAATCTAAAAGTAGTGAAGATATAACCAATGCTATCTATCTATTTTTTCGCTAAAGAGAATTCCAAAAAACTTGCAAACCGATAATGGTAAAGAGTTCTATAATAAAATATTTCAAAACTTGATGAAAAAACATAATATCAACCACTATTCTACATATAGTATCATGAAAGCGTCTATTGTAGAACGATTTAATAGAACTCTAAAAGGAATGATGTGGAAAAATTTTAGTCTACAAGGAAATTATCAATGGATACATATATGCAAGGATTTAATTAATCAATATAATAATAAAAAGCATAGAACAATTGGAATGACACCAAAGTCTGTTAACACAGAAAATGAAAGTTCTATACTAAAACAAGTCTATAATCATCCCAAAATATATAAATCTGGTAAACTAAAAGTTGGAGATCACGTTCGAATTAGCAAATATAAACATATTTTTTCAAAAGGATATACTCCAAACTGGACAACTGAAATTTTTAAAATTCGTACTTTACAGAACACAAACCCCATTACCTATTTATTGGAAGACTATCAAAGGAATCCGATTGTTGGTGGATTCTATGAACATGAACTATTAAAGACACATTTTCCAAATACATACTTGATTGAAAATGTTATTAAAACTAAGGGACACCAGGCGTACGTAAAATGGTTGGGATTTTCCAATCAACATAATTCTTGGATCAATAAAGATGAACTTCAATAATATTATATATATATATATATATATATATATATATATATATATATATATATACTTCAATATGAGATTTATTTTTTTTTTACTATTTTTTATTATATTATAAAATTTTCAAACAAATTAATAAATAAAATATACATATATACATAAATAGTATTGTTTTGATTTTTATTTCTAATCTAAATATTTCTAAATATTTCATACATTGAAAAAATTCGTAATCAGAAATATATTTTTCAAATATTTGCAGAACCACAAACAAGTTTAAATATACCTTTTTCTATTACATTTTTTCTTCCAACTAAAAGCACTAAACTAAATATTTCATACATTTTACACCACAAATCTAGACGCGCCAACAATTAAACTTTTTTTCACACATTAAGAAATCTATTTCAAACAATTAACTTGACCACCCACGGACGAAGCGAATACAAAGAAATTATAAAACCACAAATCTTAACGCGCCAAGAAATATTATTAAAATATAAAAACCACAAATCTTAACGCGCCAAGAAATACACATTTTCCAGGGATGGAAACAACACTACACTCTCTTTGTGTAGCGTACCGATCGATGAAACTAAAATACCGACTTAAATCAACTGTTTCAAACACATTCATATATGTATATCAATGAAAAAAAACTACAACAGAAACCGAATCTGATTACACACAATTTTAAAAACTTGTAGCTACATACCAAACACATTCATACATATCAACGAAAAAACCACAACAGAACTTTTAACAACAGAACAACAATACAATAGGGTGGCACTTATATCATCGTTGTTACTTTTCTCATACAAAATTAGTATACAAAACCTAACCAACCCCAGCCAAACCCCCGCCCAGACCCCGACCAAACCCCGGCCAAACCCAGGCAAGCCAAGCCAAGCCAAGTCGTGCCAGCCCAGTTGCCGAATCTCATTACTCACACACAATTTCAAACAATTAACTTGACCACCCACGGACGAAGCGAATACAAAGAAATTATAAAACCACAAATCTTAACGCGCCAAGAAATATTATTAAAATATAAAAACCACAAATCTTAACGCGCCAAGAAATACACTTTTTCCAGGGATGGAAACAACACTACACTCTCTTTGTGTAGCGTACCGATCGATGAAACTAAAATACCGACTGTAGCGTAGACATGATCCCAAAAATGTATGGGATCCGTGGTCCGAAAGCCTCACATTCATACTACTGTACACAAATGTTTTGGTAATTTTTTTCACCAAGCCCCTAATAAACTAACTGGGGACAGTGACCGAAGTTGTGGTCGTCGCTACTAGTCAAATGACTACTAGTCAAATGACTAGTCCTGTAGGGTAGTTAGCACCGATTTGATAAAGCGGTGTGATCTTACTCAAAATTTGTGATTGTATTGTGAAAACGATTTTTACCCCCTAGCGTATAGATGTTTACACATCAAAAAGAACAACAGAAAAAGTAAAAGGTTAAGTTCAAAGAGCATCGACTTACAGCATAAACTCAGAGTTTTTACTTTCAAAAAATAAAAACTGCGAAGGACAGTCGAATAACAATAAGCACATACATAAATATATAACACTAACGTTGGTAAAAGTTTCCTGGAATGATTCTTTTGAACTCGTTTCATTTGTTGTTGTAAATTTAGTCACACAAAGGCAAAAATTTTGTTTTGCAATAATTCAAAGTGAAAGCAAAATAAAACTGATCGAAAGCGCAAAATTAAAAGAGAGTTAACTTGAGAAATTAAACAACAGTTAACTTGAGAAATTAAACAAAATGTATTACAAACTTTAATTTCAATAAAATGTTTTAAAATATCTTAAAATTATACTATAATAGTTATAAAGGGTGTCCCAACAAGAACGCAAGATTTAAATTTTGCGCCATTCGAAGTGTCATTGACATTTGAACAATTGTTATTGTTTGCTGGTAGGAGGTACGAGGTTAGTAAAAATGGAGCACTACGCGAATGGACAACGCATTCTTATTGTGAAATTGTGATCAACTCATGATGTCGCTCAAACTCTAGCCACCTCAATTCGACACCAAGCTCAGCAAATTGAAATGATAACCAGTTTTTTCGTGCCTAGAATTGAAGATATGAATGTGGAGGACATGTGCTTTCAACAAGTCGGCGACACATGCCATACAGCCAGAGAAAGAATTCAATTGCTGCATCAGTCATTTAAATCATGTGTTCTTGTTGGGAAGGGTGTCCCCTTCGAAGTATGTATATATACGAAGTATGCTCCTAGCCGTACCAGGTAAGGTTTTTGGGGCTAAAGGCTGTTGTAACTCGCTTTGACTTAAAATAGGGTTGTTATCCGTCCTTTTTTTCCCGGACACTGTCCTCTTTTTGGGATATCTGTCGTCGGAAAAAATTAGTGTACGGGAAAATCCTACTTTTTGATGATATTTTTCGCTTTTGCATCCCAGCACAAAAAAAACATGATTTGGGTGAAACATGCAACCTTTTTACATTAGCTTGTCATTAGAGATCATGTATTTGTGCGAGAATTTAAGTACTTTGATATCCATTCAAAAGAATGAATTTAACCCATGCAAGTTCCCTGATTCGATTATGTTTTTCACGTAAATACAAAACAACAAATAAATAAATAAAAACTTTGGTCGCAAGATACAAACCGCGCTGTTCTCACTCCCAAGGAATATTCTCTACCACTGAGCTATTACATTTTTTTATTGGAGATAAGACTTGTGATATGAAAATGTGGCAATGTGATGATTTGATTCCATTTTTGCATGCCTTTTTCCCTGGGTATTTATTTCAATATATTATATTATTATATCACATCTATAGTTAAAAAGCTATAGCACTATTTACGATTTACGATGATATTCAAAATAAATTCGAAGAAACGAATGCTCAAGAAAGCTGAAACATTATTTCATCTTGAACGCGTTCATTTATTTTTTGCTGGGATTGCTTGACAAATGGAATTTAATAAAAATAAACTAAACAAGGAAATAACTGGTAATGGATGTCCAATTTATATTATAGCGGTTTTTACGCTTCGTAGTTTTTTTAAACCCCTTTTGAATTTAATAGATTTTTTTGTGGAAAAGCGTGAACTACTTTTTTTGTCGTTGTAAATAATTTGAAAGAGCTGCTTTTTCTTTTCATTATTTGAAATTATAGAATAACAAAACAAAAAGTAACGTAAATGTCTAAAAATGGAAAGAGATAAAATTTTTGAGTTTTTGGTACAAAATGCAGTGGACCAAATTGATGGTACGTAAGAGTGTGATATTGGCACTGGTGCCGCTTTCAAATATTTCACATTTATAAAAATAAAATAATTTGTTAAAAAATATAAACACAAATCCCTTTATTTCTCTACATTTTTATTGCGAATTTTACTATTTATAGGTTTAGTAATTTTTCAATACGTTTAGCAATTTTTCGCTAACTTGCTATTTTTCGAGTTTTTTTCCCAAACTTTTTATATTTTTAATGATATTTTGCATTTTCTTGGGTTTGCCCGATTTTTAAATAATATTAGATATTGTTATCATCCCGCTGTTAATAAGTTTTTGCAAATTTCCGCCGAAGTCATTTGACTTCAAGGAGCTTATTTAAAATAAATGGTTACACTCTATATGATTCAAAGGACCCGAGGGGGAGAGCATGCGGAGGGTCAGCAATTCTAATTAAGTCAAGACTCAAACACTATGTCCTTGATAACATTTGTGAAGAACATCTACAAGCAACAAATATTTGTGTCGAAAATTTTGTTACAAATTTCGTGATATCATCAATTTACTCCCCTCCCAGATTCGCAATTACTGAGGATCAATTCGAGGAATTCTACAAATCTCTTGGCCCTTGTTTTGTAGCAGCTGGGGACTACAATGCAAAACATACGTTCTGGGGTTCGCGTCTTATCACACCTAGAGGTCGGGCATTGTTCAACACAATTTCAAAAATGGGCTTGGACGTCATTTCAAGTGGGGAGCCCACTTACTGGCCTACGGTCATACAAAAAATTCCGGATGTTATAGATTTTGGAGTCATGAAAAATATCACTAGGGAATTAATTCATGTTGAAGCTTCTGTAGATCTCTCCTCCGATCACTCTCCCACGATTGTTACAATTTGTAGCCCACTAAGAAGTGACTTCCCTGTCCCATATGTAAAGATGATCAACCGTGTTAATTGGCTGGGGTTCAAAAAATACCTCAGTAGCCATTGTACGGAAAATATTAACCTAAGAACACCAGGTGATATTGAATCTAACATTGAAAATCTTAAGGAAAATATTAAACAGGCTGCTGAACATGCCACTACTTCCCATCCGCAGACTGGGTTTAATAGAATTTATTCTACAGACATTGAACGTCTTTTACGTGAAAAAAGAACAGCTAGAAGGGAATGGCAACAGCACAGATCACCCCAAAATAAAATTAGATTTAAAGAGTGCACTAGACGACTCCAAGAGCTGCTGGCATATGAAAAAACTGTATGTCTTAAAAATTATCTGGAAAATCTTGATGCCACACCTGCATCTAATTACTCCTTGTGGCGAGCTGCTAGAAAGCTTAAAACACCCGTTGAATATACACCACCTCTGCGCACTTCTACCGGAGGTTGGGCCAGAAGCGATACTGAAAAAGGTAACATATTTGTTGAGCATTTAAAATCCGTATTTACCCCAAACACATGTACTGGTGTTGTTGATATACCAAGTGTAGTTGCGCTACCCCCTCGAACCATAAAATTTAAGACGCGTGATGTTCAGAAACTAATTGCTGAACTCAACACGAAGAAAGCTCCAGGTATTGATGGAATAAGTAACAATATGCTGATAAACTTGCCCCATATTGCAATTAGAATCCTGTTATTTATTTTTAACTCCATTTTACGACTGGAGTATTATCCACAAAGCTGGAAGCTTGCGAAGGTCAAAATGATTCCAAAGCCGGGCAAAGACCTTACCAAGGCTGAGTCATACAGGCCAATAAGTCTGCTATCAACAATGTCAAAACTCTTCGAAAAGCTGCTCATGACAAAATTGTCCCCAATTTTAACTGTTAGTGGATGCATCCCAGACCATCAATTTGGTTTTAGAAGTCAGCATAGCACCATTGAACAAACTCATAGATTGGTGCAATTTATAACAAGAACTTTTGAAGAAAAAATGTATTGTTCTGCCCTGTTTCTTGACGTTTCTCAGGCCTTTGATAAAGTGTGGCATGAAGGTCTAATTCTAAAATTAAAATCATATCTACCAATAAATTTAGTGAATTTATTAGAAAGTTACATCACTACCCGGAAGTTCACGGTTGTGGAAGGAGAATTCATGAGTGTGCCCGAATCTATATCATCCGGTGTGCCACAGGGGAGCATACTGGGGCCAGTTTTGTATTTGATCTATACTTGTGATATGCCTTTGAGCAGCAATATCCATACATCTACGTTTGCCGATGATACAGCCTGCCTTAGTATGCATGAAAACCCTCACGAGGCTTCCCGATATTTACAAGAACATATTACACAATTGGAAATGTGGTTGAACTTATGGAGAATTAAGGTAAATGAACAAAAGTGTGTCCATATAACGTTTACCCTAAGAAGAGATACTTGTTCCCCAATTCGAATCAATAATCAAAATATTCCTCAACACTCCCAAGTGAAATACCTTGGTATACACCTTGATCGAAGACTTACATGGAAACATCATATTGACTTTAAGCTAACTCAGATGAAACTTAAGTTATCCCAAATACACTGGTTGATTGGCAGAAATTCAATACTTAGCCTGGACTGTAAACTTTTATTATACAAGTCGCTTTTAAAGCCAATATGGTGTTACGGTATCCAGTTATGGGGCACTGCTTCAGCCTCCAATGTAGAGAGAATTCAACGTAGGCAAAACAAAATTTTAAGGTTAATAACATCTGCTCCATGGTATATTAAGAATTCAAATTTGCATCGTGATTTAAGAATGCCACTAGTGACTGAAGAAATTGCAAGATACGCAGGCAAATACTTAACAAAACTCGAGTCACATCCTAATCCGCTTGCTCGTAATATTTTGAATTTTAATGGTCACATCCGCCTAAAAAAGAGGGACACAAGGGCTCTTATACTCAACACTCTAGATGGGAATGCTTGAAAATACATTTAATTTTCCTTTTTGATTATCACTACTTTGTATTATTTAAATTATCACTAAGTTTTGGCCGACACTGGTCGGGCTAAACAATTATATTTTAGCTTTAAGATTTGATCACTTATTGTTAGTTCATATTTGAAGATACAATAAATAAATATATGTATTAAAAAAAAAAAAAAAAAAATTTCCGCCGTTTTCGCGATTTTAAGGGAATTTTTTGCATTCTTTACAGTTTTGGTAATTTTGGATCAATAGTATGGCTTGTTTAAAATTTTGCAAGTTTTTTTTTTTTTGTTGCAAATTTCTCGATAAATGCGACTTTTTTCATGCTTTCAGCCTCCAAACAGTTTTATCTATTTTAAAAAAAATATTAGACTCTGTTTTCATGCCGCTGCTAATAAGTTTTTGTAAATTTTCATAATTTTTGCGAATTCTTTGCATTCGTTACAGTTTTAGCGATTTTTAATCAATATTATGGCTTATTCATAATTTTGCAAATTCTTGCGATTTTTTGCAAAGTTTGCGATAAAATCGGCTTTTTTGTGTCCTTTAGCTTACTAACAGTTTTGAAGATTTTAAAACATTTTTAAACTTTGTCATCATCCCGCTGTTAGAAACTTTTTGCGAATTTTCGCGAATTTTTGCATTCCTTATAGTTTTATCGAGTCTTAATAAATTTCGAATTGAAATATACCTATGAAAATATGTAGAACAATAAAATTCTTAGATTTTTAATCAGTATTATGGCTTTTTATGAATTGGACAATTGTCTTGTACAATTACAAAACTTAATATGCTAATCTAAAAACGTCTCACTTAATTCATCATGGGCACGTGTCAAAACATGTTCACTTGGCAATCACTGTTCACTTGGCAATCACAGTTTCAAAATGCTGGAAAGCTAAATCAACTGTAGAAAGCAAAAACAAAGTAACATAAAGCCACTGCAATAATACTTAAATCCATGTGCCGATGGTACATCGAATAAGTAAAAATAATTAATGTGATGATCGTAAAAGATAAGCAAGAGTAGTTAAACATATTTAGGTAGAGTAATACAGTTTCGTGCTAACCTAAATAGAAAAATTAAAAAATGGAAAAACAGAAAATTAATAGTGATACTTATAAATGTGTTTACCAAACAATCATTTCTCATATTCCATTTCATAGAAAATTTGAGTTAAATAGCTGATGTTAATAAGAATCTCTACCCAAGTAGATCGACTAGGGTGGTGATGAAGTGCATGGCTGTACGGAAAAGTATCGGTATTTCTCCCAGCTAATAAAGTCTAAGCTTAACTTTTCTTCTCTTCTTTAGAAACTGACGTTAATTAATAAAAATCTTTCATTCAATAAGAAATGAAATTACTGAACTTAAGCCTGACTACGATTTATTTAAAATATCAATAGAGTTGACTAAAAATGTCAAGAATAATATACATACACAGTAAGAGTTCAAAATCTTTATTTTATGATCAAATAAGACATTTTAACTAAACAATCCGTTCCCGGTGTTAGTGCGTATGAATGTAAAACAATGGGAGAAAACTTTTAAATTTTAAAAATTAATTGAAAATTTGAAATAGTAAGAAATACACAAATTTGGATTTTGGAATGAAATGTTTGTAAGTTTTTAAATATTTTATGTGCCACGGAAAAATATTCAGTATACCATTACCATAAAATTTACTGTATGTAAATCAAAGAGGATAATATTGAATGAAAAAAAAGGGAATTAATTATTACTATTATTTTTGCTATTTGGGACACTGTTGCCCGATTTGCAGGTTTCCTTGCATTTTGCTGATATTTCATTGCAAAAATTATAAAGTGAGATTTGCAGATTTTCACTTCCAAATTGCAAATTTTTAAAATGATTATGTAACTTCAATATTTCGGGTTTTTCTTTACTGGTGTTGCTGTCAGATATATACGCACTCCTGAACATCTGGGATTTTTGAGTTGTGACGGATAATGATTAAGTTTGCGATATGTATACTTCTTTGTACAGATTTGTCTGTATATCTATGTACCATTTTTTTAAGGTTTTTTTTTATACATGTATTTATTTATTGTATCGGCCATTAACTTGTTAATAGTTATAAATAATACATAAGTAGTGATAATCCAAAAAGGAAACAATTTATAAAAAGTATAAAAAAAGTATTTTTAGTATTTTCAAGAAATCCCATCTGGAGTGTTGAGTAATAGAGCCCTTGTGTCCCTCTTTTTTAGGCGGATGTGTCTAGTAAAGTTCAAAATATTACGAGCAAGTGGATTAGGATGTGACTCGAGTTTTGTTAAATATTTGCCTGCGTATTTTGCAATTTCTTCAATCACTAGTGGCATATTTAAATCACGATGGATATTGGAAATTTTGATGTACCATGGAGCCGATGTTATTAACCGTAAAATTTTGTTTTGCCTTCGTTGGATTCTCTCTACATTGGAAGCAGAAGCAGTGCCCCATAACTGGATACCGTAACACCATATTGGCTTCAAAAGCGACTTGTATATTAAAAGTTTGCAGCCCAGACTAAGGTTTGAATTTCTGCCAATCAACCAATGTATTTGAGATAACTTAAGTTTCATCTGTGTTAGCTTAAAGTCAATATGATGTTTCCATGTTAGCCTTCAATCAAGGTGTATACCAAGGTATTTCACTTGGGAATGTTGAGGAATATTTTGATTATTAATTCGAATTGGGGAACAAGTATCTCTTCTTAGGGTAAACGTTATATGGACACACTTTTGTTCATTTACCTTAATTCTCCATAAGTTCAACCACATTTCCAATTGTGTAATATGTTCTTGTAGATATCGGGAAGCCTCGTGAGGGTTTTCATGCATACTCAGGCAGGTTGTATCATCGGCAAACGTAGATGTATGGATATTGCTGCTCAAAGGCATATGACAAGTATAAATTAAATACAAAACTGGCCCCAGTATGCTCCCCTGTGGCACACCGGATGATATAGATTCGGGCACACTCAAGAATTCTCCTTCCACAACCGTGAACTTCCGAGTAGTAATGTAACTTTCTAATAAATTCACTAAATTTATTGGTAGATATGATTTTAATTTTAAAATTAGGCCTTCATGCCACACTTTATCAAATGCCTGAGAAACGTCAATAAACAGGGCAGAAAAATACTTTTTTTCCTCAAATGTTTTTCCTATAAATTGAACCAATCTATGAGTTTGTTCAATGGTGCTATGCTGACTTCTAAAACCAAATTGATGGTCTGGGATGCACCCACTGTCAGTTAAGGTTAAGGACAATTTTGTCATGAGCAGCTTTTCGAAGAGTTTTGACATAGTTGACAGCAAACTTATTGGCCTATATGACTCAGCTTTAGTAAGATCTTTGCCCGGCTTTGGAATCATTTTGATTTTTGCAAGCTTCCAAAGTTGTTGATAATACTCCAGTCGTAAATGGCATTAGAAATAAACAGCAAGATTCTTATTGCAATAAGCGGCAAGTTCATCAGCATCTTGTTACTAATTCCATCAATACCTGTAGCTTTCTTGGACTTGAGTTCAGCAATTACTTTATGTACATCACGCATCTTAAACTTTAAGGCTCGAGGGGGTAGAGCAACTACACTCGGCAAATCAGTAACACCAGTACATGTATTTGGGGTAAATACGGATTTTAAATGCTCAGCAAATATTTTACATTTTTCCGTATCGCTTCTTGCCTAATCTCCAGTAGATGTGCGCAGAGGTGGCTTAAACTCAACGGGTGTTTTAAGCTTTCTAGCAGTTCGCCACAAAGAGTAATTATATGTTGGTGTGACATCAAGACCTTCCAAATAATTTTTAAGAGATGCAGTTTTTTCAGATGCAAGCAACTCTTGAAGTCGTTTAGAACATTCTTTAAGTCTGAGTTTATGTTGGGGTGATCTGTGCTGTTGCCATTTAGCTCTTCTTTTTTCACATACGAGATGTCCAATATCCTTGGAATAAATTTTATTAAACCCAGACTGCGGATGGGAGGTACTGGCATGTTCAGCAGCCTGTTTAATAATTTCGTTAAGATTGGCAATGTTAGTTTCAATGTCATTGGGTGTTCTTAACGCAATATTTTCCGTGCAATGACTACTAAGATATTTTTTGAATCCCAGCCAATTAACACGATCAACACTAATTAAATCCCTAGAAATATTTTTCATTACGCCAAAATCAATAACATCCGGAATTTTTCGTACGTCAGTAGGCCAATAAGTAGGCTCCCCACTCGAAATAACATCTAAGCCCTCTTTTGAAATTGTATTAAACAAAGCTCGACCTCTAGGTGTTACAAGCTGCGACCCGCAGTACGTATGCTTTGCATTGTAGTCTGCAGCTGCCAAGAAACAAGATCCAAGCGATTTGTAGAACTTCTCATACTGATCTTCGGTAACTGAAAATCTGGGAGGTGAGTAAATTGATGATATCACGAAATTAGAACAAAAATTTTCTTCAAAAATATTCGTAGCTTGCATATATTCTTCACTAACGTTGTCAAGGATATAGTGCTTGAGTCTTGACTTAATTAGAATTGCAGATCCACCGCATGCTCTCCCTCTAGGGTCCTTTGTATCATGCATAGTGTAGCCATTTATTTTGAAAAAGCTTCTCGAAGTTAAATGTATCTCAGAGACCAACATTATATCAATATTTTTTTTCCGTAAGGAAGTGCTCAAGTTCATTTTTATGTTGGCGAATGCCGTTTGCGTTCCAGAAACATATTTTTAACGTGTTCATGGCTTGTTAATTAAAGCTTGAAGCAGAGTATTCTTCATTCTCAGCATTTCTTGCATCATGGTACTCATATTTGTTGTAAAGTTGTTTATAGTTTGCACCAAATTGTCAATAGTAGCTTCAAGGCGACTAAAGTTAAAGCTTGAGTTTGCATTCGTTGAATTATTTGGAGGTGGAACATTTTGTGGGGAAATAGAATTTCTTTTAGCAGCATCGGCATACGATACACGGGAAGTAACTGGTTGGCTCATTTGAGCAAAAGTGGCGGAGTAACCGTTTGCTGATTGAGATGGAGCTAATTTAGGTTTTTGCACCATAGTGTTTTTGACAAAAGAGTACACAGGACAACCTCTATAGTTAGCGGTGTGATTACCTCCACAATTACTGCATTTTTTATCACTTTGTTCTTTTGGCTTATTGCAACTAGCAGTGCCGTGTAATTCGCCGCACGCAACACAAACAGTGGGTAATTTACAGTATGTTTTTGTGTGGCTATATTCTTGGCAATTATGGCACTGTACGGTACCTGATCGCTTATGGGGCTCTTCAACTGTGATTTTTCTGTATAAGAGGTATTTTAGGCTATAAATTGGGTGTGTCTCATTTTTTTGTGTGATGAGTGCATCTTTTACTTCTTCGGGATTAACATAAGAGTCCCTTCTATACGATCTGCATACCTTTGGCACTCTTAAGCTGGTACGTATAAAAAATTGTTTTATTTTTTTCGAATTAAGTCACTATTTTGCGAAAATCTTTTTCTTAGTATATTTGAATTTTAGTCTCGTCAATATTACCACGCTTTATTGGAATAACATGAAATGCGTTTTCACCAATGGCCGAGACTAATTTTTTAATTAGGGCGTTAGAATTTTTCTCTCTCAAATATATATATATATATATATTTTTTTAAGGTGTATGTAGAATTTTTTTATATATTTGTCCCTATCCCTTTATTAATGTTTATCCTTATTGCACAATTTGTAGTATCAGCATATGTGACGCGCCAAATAGAAAGGGACCTAAGGGTAAAAACCGTGTCCGATTATTTTCTATAGTGGGTTTTTTCTTTTAAGAAAATAAATTAATTTATTATGGTAAAATTACTTTTTTTCTCTTATTTGCAGATTTGTAATACATTTAAATTCTTCAGCACCCTTAAACATAAATTTCTCACAAATTGTGGCACGTAAAATTTATTTCAATCAAACAGGTAAGCAAAAGCATTCATTAAATCATTCATTCATGAAATCAAGGCAAAATAACTTTAAAAAAGAATTACATTAAAAATAATATACCCTCAAACGTTGCTGGTCGCATTCTTATTTTTGTATATAATTTTTTTTTATTCCTGTGGATGGTATCCTTGACGCGGAAATTTAAACAAACAAATAAATGAATGACTGGACAACTTCATTAAACAATTGGCCGAATGTGATAAAGCAGCCAATTTATTGGGAGCCGTTAAACACGACCAACGTTCTGTGGTCTTGACTTGTGCTCTACGCGGCCAGTACGATATTTTTGTACAAGCACGCCACAGAGGTTCAGTGAAAATAGAGGCAACTGATTTCCATCCACAGGCCAATTGGCCACTACTGAATCGTACTCACCGCATTAGTATACGCAGTCAAAATCGTGTACGTAAGCGACAAATGATTGTAAAATGGGATAAAAGGTGAGTGATGTTGTTGATTTGTATTACAACTAAAAGTTAGTTTACTTATATCATTTCATTTAAACCAGAAATACTTTTGTTTGTTTGATTACTTTTTGCTTATCTTCCTGCATAAACGCATTCTAATATAACTATTTTGATTTCTTTTGTCTTTTTAGCAAATTTGACATTCATGCTATAAATTACTGTCTTGTTGTCAGTACAAAAAGTGCTCATTTAGATTTCTGTCAATCTGTGGAAGAGTATTTAACCTCTATAATAACAACACTTTCGAATCGTCGAAGTTCAACTTCAAGTTGCCAGTCTGCTCCCACAATAGATACAATATTTTCTCGACCTCCAGAGAAAGCTAAAAAGATTGGTAATGTATTTATTTTAATTGATTTATAAGATATCTTCTGATATGTATATATTTTATAACTTGCTAAACATAACTTGAATAAGAATTGATATCACTACAAGAACATTTCTCACGCATACACAGCGTTGCCACTTTCTGTGTAATAGTGCAAAATCTGTACTACGAGTATTTAAGTTCTTTGCGCTATTTTTGTACCATACATTTTTGTATAGTTTTGCATTATTTGACTATAATGACATTTATATTTATATGTTGTAAAGCGTTAACTGTATCAATCGACTTAACACAAAATCGAGTTATATGTGCAACAAAATTCTACAGACAAAACTTCATGCGTGCGGAAAATCCCGTGTCTCTAACAAAGTTTATTATAAAGATATAAACAAAACAATATTACTTAATAGAAGTCCAACAAAATGTTTAATATGACCCAAATTATATTTAACATATTTAGAAGATTAGCTAAGAAATCTTTGATCGTCTTATAAACGTAATGCAAAGTCCGAGAATTTCTACGATATTTCCCACTAGAGACCCATACAATCTATAGATCATTGATGTCAGTTTTATAGCACAATTGTGCAAAATAAAATCACACACATTCTTATTTTCTTCCATTTAGTCGCCAATGAAACAGCGACAATAACACATGCGTACCGGGTGTAATCAATTCTTTATATGTGAAAGTGAAAGAAAAAAAGTGGCACGCGAAATATATTTTGTAATCACTAATGCTTTTCGCGACATTCAATGTGTTTTATATTACAAAACTTTTAATGAAAGAAATGAATATGTATTAAAAAGACATCCCAGCTAAAAAAATTATATATTTTTAATATATGAATGTATATAACTATGCATGAATGTGTATGAATTCATGTATGGAAATATATGGGATTATACATGGCAAAACTATTATATATGAACTAATATATGGACTAAAATATGAAATGTGTTATCATATATGAGCTCATATATGAAAATTTAATTATGAAGCTCTTCATATGTGGATCCATATATAAATATAAGATTTTATATATGGAGCCATATAAGAATATATGCATACATGATATCTCACATAAGATCGTTTTTTCAATCACAAAAGCTTGGAATTCTATCACTGCTGAATTGGAAATCCTTTAGAAAATACATACGGTATGCAAAGTTTATATGCGTACCCTCAACGTTTAAAAAAGAAAAACTTTTTGTTACAAAAAAACCATTCTTGTATGATTTTATACATTGTGGCCCCATTTAATATATCAAATAATCAAAAGGATAATCCAATCTTTAATTTTATAGACAAAAAAATTCTCTAGATAAGAAACGAAGTTCACATTACTGTATTGAAAACTATTGTTAGAGGGATTATTTTTGGTTTTATTATTAATTGCATTAGTTTTTAATCTGATTTCTTAAGCTAAATGTTATGTACGAATATGATTTATGTGTGTTTTTTAAATAATTGACTCACCTTTTGATGAATAAAATGACTTTTAGTTCGTTTTGAATTATTTGTCCAAACAAATGTTTCATTAAATAAAATTTCTCTCTCAAGTCTAAAACAATTTAATTTTAGTAATGTAATTTATTGCACAGCAGTGCGCTTTTGTGAATCAAGAGTGTATGAATATGAAATATATATATGAATATATATAATCATATATGCCCATATACCCTCATTTTTCGGATCCAAACCATATATGGAATATCATATATGCTCCATACATATTTTTTTAGCTGGGATTTTATCTTTTTTTGGGAGCAGCTTTACTAAATTGCATTTAATGTAAACACTTAAAAGCCCAATAACTGGGGAAATATGGGTCGTAGCCAATTTTTTTAATCTTTTTCTCAAGTTTCTATCATATAAGCTATTTAAAAATTTTTTGATGTGTAAACATCTATACGCTAACGGGTAACAATTTTTTTTACAATACAATCACAAATTTTGAGTTAGATCACACCGCGTTATCAAATCGGTGTGAGGTATGTATGGATTAGTGTAATCATACGAGCAAGAACTTCTTGTCAAGAAGTACAAAGAAACTTAACAGCTGCAATGAAATAATTCATCTGAATTTTGGAGCATACCTTCAGGAGCAATTTTAATTTTAATAGAAACTGCTTGTAAAGTGTAATAGTGTTGCCAGTGTGGATAATTTTGTTAAAAAGTTGAAAAATCTAAAATAAATAAAACAAATAATTTAATAAATTTATTATTCGACATATTGTCATAATTATATTTTAATTTGAAATTTATTTGCTGTTGGTTTAGCTTGGTCTATATACGTATTTCATTGTGGTTGAAGTCTACTGATGATTTGGTTTAAGCACCAATGAAATACGTATATAGACCAAGCTAAACCACCAGCAAATAAATTTCAAAATAAATAAAACAAATATAAATTTTTAAATAAAAGAGCGGTTTAAATGTCAAATATTTGTTTAAAAGATATGTAGCAGTCTTTATAAAGAATTTATAATATTATATTATAACATATCTTCATTACGTACTGTTTCCTTACACTGAAGCTAGTTTATGACAATTGGGTATCAATCTCCATCTCATGCCAATTAATACAAGTTTTGCAAACCCACAGTCGCAAGATTTATTAAAATTTTTATTTGACGTTTTCAACTTGCATATGAGCAATTTTCCACAAACCCCCATAAGCAATAATTCCACTACTATGGATGCAGTTTTCCATAGATTCCATTTAGAGTCAAAAATTTATATATCATATTTTAGTTACCATAAGCCAATATTAATATTAATTACACTGTACAACAGCCAAAATAGCCTTTAGATAAAATTATGCGGACTATATGGATTTCGATGCGTTAAATTCAAATCTGCTTTCAGTTTTTCTCTATCACGTAGAGATTTTTTTTATGGGCGTGGCTAATTTTGCCCCCTAAATTAGTCGGCCATACTAATATATTTTACTATAACTCGAAACCCGCTATTTCGATTTTAATAAATAATAAACCAAAAGACGCGCCACAAAATTTTGTTAAAAAAAATTAATAATCATTTTTTACCTATCTTTTATGGTTTCAGAGTTATTCAGAATTTAAAAAAGAAAAAAGTTTTTTTATGCAAAAATCGCGTAATTTTTTTACATGAAAATTGCAATAAAAAAATCAGAAACTCAATAGTTTTATATTTTTTACATTTTTCTTAAAACCACATATCCTAGGAATAAAACAAGCTATAAAACGTGAAAATCCAGCAATAAATCTTGATTTTATTCGCAATTTAAAGCAGGTACCTAAAAATGGAAAAATGTGTGTAAAGCATTAAATGCTGATCCAATGTTTTTTTATTTCAGCTGCTAATAATTTCTCAATAACTCCGAGTATTCAGAAATTATTGGCGAAATAAATAATTTTGGTTTAATATTAATTTTTTTTAGCTCTCAAAATATAAAATATAAAACTTTTAGTCGCAAATATTTTTCACTTTATGTATTATTATGTATGCTGTCAATAAACTAAGCTAGAAGCGCTAAGTATGTATATTCAGTTTTAAGAAAAAGGGCTAGCTTGAACTAGAACACTTAACTATTTGAAATAAAACACCATTTTTGTAAGAAAAATATTTGTACTTTAAAAACGTTTTAAAATTAAAAAGTGTCTTGTTATTTACTAATTGACATTTTTATTCCTATTCATATCTTCAATTAAGTTTCTCGTCGAATGGACCAACAAAAATCTGCAAGCATTACTTCTAATGATTTTCCATTGTAACGCTTTTCTATATATATCATGTCTTGATGAAACTTTTCACCATGTTCATCTGATACGGCACCAAGATTTTCGGGGAAAAAATCCAAGTGCGAGTTTAAAAAATGAATTTTAAGCGACATATGGCATTTTAGAGCCTCATAGGCAGAAAGCAGTTCTTGAATGATTTCATGGTAGTTTTCACTTTTTTTATTTCCCAAAAAATTGTTACACACATTCACAAAAGCCGTCCATGCTCTTTCTTCCACGCCGTTCAACTTCGTCTTAAAGACTGCGTCCTTCATAAGCTCTCGTATTTGTGGACCAACGAAAATTCCTTCTTTTATTTTTGCATCACTGATTCGAGGAAATTTGCTCTTAAGATATAGAAAGCCATCACCATCCTTGTTCATTGCTTTAACAAAGTTTTTTATTAGGCCTAGCTTTATATGAAGAGGTGGTAAGATAATTTGTTCCTTCTGAACTAGAGGTTCTTCTGAAACATTTTTTTCTCCTGGAATAAAATTTACTCCCTTTGGCCAACTTTTAACTTTATAGTGATTTTCTTTTGAGCGACTATCCCATTCACATAAAAAGCAACAGAATTTGGTATATCCACATTGCAATCCATTTAACATTGCTACAACTTTCAAATCAGCACAAATGCTCCATGAGTACTGTGTGTATTTAATTTTGTTAAGTAACACTTTCATATTATAATAGTTTTCTTTCATGTTTCTTGAATACGCTAGTGGGACTGATGGATATTTGTTGCCATTGTGAAGCAAAACTGCTTTCAAACTCGTCTTTGATGAATCAATAAAAAGTCGCCATTCTTCAGATTTATCACTGAACGAAAGTTCTCGCAGAAGACCATCAGCATTATTACAAAATATTAAATCCCTGTCTTTGCTGAAGTATTTCAAATATTCTTCTTCTCTGTTTCGAAAGTATGTGACATTCACGTCTTTATCTACCAGATTCCATTGCTTCAATCTGGGTGCAAGAAGTTCTGCCTTTGTTTTTGAAAGTCCTAAATCACGAACTAAGTCATTCAGGTCGCACTGCTTCGGAAAATAACGTTTGCTCGTTGGACTTGTAAATGTTGAACTTGCAGAAGCAGCCATCGTGGCGTAACTGGATTCAGTACTTGCAGACTTAACATCTTCTTCCTCGTATGTAGGCGACATTGGAAGTAAATCATTACTTCTTAGAGGAACTGGTTGTTTGGCGGATGAAATATTGGGATATATGACTTTATTTTTGTTCTTTCTGGAAAACCCACGTGTTGTAGTCATACAAAAGTAGCAATCATTTGTATGGTTTTTTGGTTCGTTCCAAATCATTGGTGTCGAAAATGGCATAGACTTGCGATTTCCTTTGATCAAACCTCTTAAAGCCCTTGAACAGCGATTACAACATATTTTTGGTAACCAATATTTATCTCTTTCATCGATAGGAAACCCAAAGCATAGCTTATAGGCGTTCTTAACCTGGGAAGTTATTGTCTGGCGTTGCGATTTTAAAGTTAAATCACCACATACATAACAGAATGAATCAGCAGAATTTTTACAAAGCCTTGGCATTTTGAAACCTGCAACAATTTGATACAAAACTATTACTTCGCATCATAAATACAACATTTTGAATTAGTAATAATAATACTTACCAAAAAATAGATGAAGAAATTATCACTTTTTAAATTCAGCTTATGCTAAAATTTTTAGCTATTTTTTTTTTTAATTTTGTTGCGGTTGAAAATTTACTTTTCGGTTTCACAAACAGTTATTGCATGGCAACTGATGAGTGAACATACTTATGTATACCCAAAATTCTTTATTTTATATTTTCTTTTAGTTCTGTTACCTGCCCGCAATGCCCTTTCAGTAGCATTACCAGATGTAAATGTGACTGCATTTAATGCATTACACACATTTTTCCATTTTTAGGTACCTGCTTTAAATTGCGAATAAAATCAAGATTTATTGCTGGATTTTCACGTTTTATAGCTTGTTTTATTTCTAGGATATGTGGTTTTAAGAAAAATTTAAAAAATATAAAACTATTGAGTTTCTGATTTTTTTATTGCAATTTTCATGTAAAAAAATTACTCGATTTTTGCATAAAAAAACTTTTTTCTTTTTTAAATTCTGAATAACTCCGAAACCATAAAAGATAGGTAAAAAATGATTATTAATTTTTTTTAACAAAATTTTGTGGCGCGTCTTTTGGTTAATTATTTATTAAAATCGAAATAGCGGGTTTCGAGTTATAGTAAAATATATTAGTATGGCCGACTAATTTAGGGGGCAAATTTAGCCACGCCCATAAAAAAAAATCTCTACGTGATAGAGAAAAACTGAAAGCAGATTTGAATTTAACGCATCGAAATCCATATAGTCCGCGTAATTTTATCTAAAGGACAGCCAAAAAATGTTATTTTGTTGTACAGTGTTATTTGTACTTAAGGCATTTACCATAGATGGGCACTAAAATTTTTTTCTGCAATTTTTACAAAGTGCAAATTAAATTTCATTATCAGTAAAAATTTACTGAATTTTTTCAGTAATCAGTAAATTTACAGCTTACTGCAATTTTTAATGCAGTACATATGTACATATATGCTGCAGTGTGCCCATTTACTAACTAAAAAAGTTTCGATACTTTGAATTGATTAACTTAAAAAATATACCAAAAGCATAAGTACTTCCAACTTTAAAAATTACTAGATGTTTACACATCTCCCCTCTGATCGGACTCACATTGCTTTTTTATACACGTATTTATTTATTGTATCTTCAAAAAATGAACTAACAATAACTATTCAAATCTTAAATATAATTACTAGGACCAACCAGTGTCAGGCATAAACTTAGTGAGAGTAATTAAAAATGCATAAATGTCATATTAAGCACAAATATATGTTCAAGAAGTTTCATCTAGAATGTTTCGTATTAGAGCCGTAGTGTCTTGCAACTTCTTCCGTCACTTGCGGCACATTTAAATCACGATGTAAATTTGAATTTCTGATGTACCATGGAGCCAATGTAATAAGTCTTAAAATCTTGTTTTGTCTTCTTTGAATTCTCTTTATATTGGAAGCTGAAGCATTGCCACTAAACTGTATTCCGTAGCACAATATTGGCTTCAAAAGCGACTTATATATTAAAAGTTTACAATCTATACTGAGTGTTGAATTTCTACCAATCAGCCTATGTAGCTGAGTTATTTTAAGCTTCATTTGTATTAGCTTAGTGAATATGGTGTTTCCATGTCAGCCGACGATCAAGGTGTATACTAAGATATTTCACATATGAATGTTGAGGAACAACTTGACTGTTGATTCTAATGCGGGGACAAGTATCTTTTCGTAAGGTAAATGTTATCTGTACGCACTAACGTTCGTTTACTTTTTTACTCCATAAGGTTAACCATAGCTCAAGCTGAAGATATCGGTATGCTTCATGAGGGTTTTCGTGCTTACTAATAAAGGTTGTACCATCGGCAAATGTAGAAGTGTGGACATTATCAAATCAAATACAAAACTGGCCCCAGTATACTCCCTTGTGGTACACCGGATGAGATAGTTTCAGGCATACTCATAAATTATCCTTCCATAACAGAGAACTTCCGGCCTAAAATATAACTTTTTAAAAGTTTTAGAACGTTATTTGGTAGATATGTATTCAGTTTTAAGATTATGCCATCATGCCAAACTTTATCAAATGCCTGAGAAACATCAACAAACATCAATAAAATAAACAAGAACAATACTTCTTTTTCCAATGTTTTTCTTATAAATTGAACCAATCTATGCTGACTTCTAAAACCAAATTGATGGTGCGGTATGCACATATTATCTGCTAGAATAGGGGACAATTTCGTCATGAGCAGCTTTTCGAAGAGTTTTGACATAGTTGACAGCCCGGCTTTGGAATCATTTTGAACTGGGAAAGCTTCCAGTGTTGTGCATAATACTCCAGTCGTAATATGACATTACAAATAAACAGCAGGGTTCTTACTGCAATATGCGGCAAGTTCATCAGCATCTTGTTATTAATTCCATCAATGCCCGTAGCTTTCTTAGGCTATTGTTCAGAAATTACTTTTTGTACATCACTAATATTAAACTTTAACAGCCGTATTCATAAAAAAAAGTTGATTGAGGTTTAAAAACCATATTAGTTAAAAAACATTTTAAGGCTAAATAAGGTTTTTTAAATATTTGTATTCATAATCAGTGTTTTAACTAAAAATCAATTAACTTGCTTTTTTAAAAATATCGTGGCAACACTATTTGCCACTTGCATCCTAGTTCTGCTAAACAACGATTATTAATTCACAAAGTACTCGTATCTGTATTTGTTTTTTGTCCATTTTTGGAAAAATATTGTTTTTATACAATAAAAAATGTGTTCCAACTCGTCAAAATTTAAAAAAATAAAAATAGATTACAGCGAATCTTTCTTAAAAGTGCTTATTATATGATTTTTTATTGCAGATTACGAAGCACTAGAATAACGAGTTCTATTTTATTTGTTGTGAGTTTTTATACATCACTATAATTATTATTTTTATTTTTCTTACTTCTCTACATTGAGAAAAGACGAAATGGGAATGGAAAGCTGATTGCTCCTTCTCTGGTAAATATTTATTTGGAGTTCATTTGAAATTTCATCATGAGCTTCTAAAAAAATACAATTTTATTTTCTTCTTCTAAATAGCATTCACATGTACATATCTACGTACATACATACGTACACACATACATACATACAGACAAAACTAAAAATGTAAACAAACACAAAGCAAAAATACAACAACGTCATCTTAAAATTGGTTTAAACATGGGGCCAGTCAATTTTAAAATTTGCTAATTTACGCAAGGTTTAAAAAACGGTTTTTAAGCTAAAATTCTATTACGAATACAATTTTAGCGAATATTGCTTAAACAACTTATGAAACGCTGTTTAAAATTTTTATGAATACGGCTGTAAGGGTCGGGGGGTACAGCAACTACACTCGGCAAATCAGAAACACCATTACATATATTTGGCGTAAATACGGATTTTAAGTGCTCAGCAAATATTGTACATTTTTCCGTATCGCTTCTTGCCCAACCTCCGGTAGATGTGCGCAGAGGTGACTTAAACTCAACGGGTGTTTTAAGCTTTCTAGCAACACGCCGCAAAGAGTAATTAGATGCTGGTGTGACATCAAGACCTTCCAGATAATTTTTAAGAGATGCAGTTTTTCCAGATGCAAGCAAATATAGGAGTCGTTTAGTACACTATTTAAGCCTGATTTTATGTTGGGGTGATCTGTGGTGTTGCCATTCCCTTCTTGCTCTTCTTTTTTCACATACGAGATGTTCAACATCAGTTGAATAAATTCTATTGAACCCTGACTGCGGATGGGAGGTAGTGCCATGTTTAACAGCCTGTTTAATATTTTCGTTAAGATTAGCAATGTTAGTTTCAATGACTACTAAAGCTATGTACAGACGATTGTCAGATCTTACAATATTGTCAGACATGTCAATTTGCTAGCAATGTACTGGCAATCGAAAATTGTCAGCACAATATTCCTTGTCAGTTCACATGGTTGTAAGAAAATCTTACAATTTATTACCAGACGGATGTGTGGCAATAAATTCATCTGATAAAATTGTCAGTCGAAAAATTGTGAGTTCACCCGGTTGTCATATGAAGAAATTGTCAGATCTGTTGTTATCCGCTGCCAGACTCAAAGCATTTTTTAGAAATTGTTAAATATCAATCGTTTGTGTTTGTGTTAAATTTAAAAAGTGAGTGTATAAATTATTATGGGCCATAAAGATATAAATGTTTTATTTAAAAACAAACGTGTGCAGTGTTGCTCATAGAAATATTTCTCTTATATTGACGCAATTGTCAGATGCATAAACTTTGCACATCCGACAATATTAAAATGTCCGACAAATATCTGGCAATAATTTTACAATGTGTTCACACGATTGTAAGATGTGTGACAATTTGTTGTCAGCTGCTAGTCTTTAAATGGACTGACAATCCTTTTTCTGGCAACGACGTCTGACAAAATTTTTCAGTTCACACAGTTGTAAGAAATTTAGAGCACTGAGGAGAGGTGTAGAAAAGCTTCAACGTTAATTAAATCCCTAGAAATATTTTTCATGATGCCAAAATCAATAACCTCCGGAAGCAGGCCAGTAAGTGGGCTCCCCACTGGCAATAACATCCAAGCCCATTTTTGAAATTATAGTAAGCAAAGTTTGACCTCTAGGTGTTACAACGCGCGAATAGCATTGCAGTTGCTAGCTGCTACGAAGCAAGGACCAAGCGATTTATAGAAATCCTCATATTGATTCTCAGTGATTGCAAATCTGGGGAGTAAATTGAAGATATTATGAAAGTCGTACAAAAGTTTTCGAGGCAAATATTAGTTGCTTGCAGATGCTCTTCACAAATGTTATCAAGAATATAGTGCTTGAGTCTTAGAATTGCTGATCCACCGCAAGTTCTCGCTGTAGGGTCCTTTGTAATATATATAGTGTAGCCACTAATTTTAAAGAGGCTTCTCGAAGTCAAATGAGTTTCAGAGACCACAATTATATTAATATTTTTTTTCCGTGAGGAAGTGCTCATGTCCATTTTTGTGTTGGCGAATGCCGCTTGCGAGAAACATATTTTTAACGTGTACATGGCTTATTAACTAATGCTTGAAGCAGTCTATTCTACATTCACAGCATTTCTTGCATTGTGCTGGTCATATTTGTTGTAAAATTTTTTGTAGTTTGCACAAGATTTTCAAGAGTAGCTTCAAGGCGATTAAAATTAAAGCTTGAGTTTGTATTTGTTGAATTATTTGGCGGGAAAAGATCTTGTCGAGGAATAGAATTAATTTTAGCAGCATCGGCATAAGATACACGGGAAGTAACTGGTTGGCTCATTTGCGCAGAAGTGGCGGAGTAAGCGCTTGCTGATTGAGCTGGAGCTAATTTAGGGTTTTGCTCCATAGTCTGTTTGACGAAAGAGTACACAGGACAACCTCTGTAGTTAGCGGTGTGATTACCTCTACAATTACTGCACTTTTTATCACTTTGATCTTTCGAGTTATTGCAACTAAAAGTGCCGTGCAATTCGCTGCCCATAACACAAACAGGTGGTAATTTACAGTATGTTTTTGTATGGCCATAATATTGGCAATTATGTCACTCTACGGGTCCTGATCGCTTATTTGGCTCTTCAACTGTGATTTTTCGGTATAAGAGGTATTTTAGGCTATAAATTGGGTGTGTTTCATTTTTTTTGTCAACTGTATGTCATTCGGCTCCAGTTCAACACGAGAAAGAGGCTGGGGGATCTTCTCCCTATTGACTACGTTGGTAACATTTTTTACTTTAAATCATTGTGTGATGAGTGCATCTTTTACTTCTTAGGGATTAACATAAGAGTCAATGCCCTTCAATACGATCTGCATACCTTTGGCACTTTTAAGCTGGTACGTATACAAACTTGTTTTATTTTTTTCGAATTCTGTCACTATTTTGCGGAAATCTTTTTCTTCGTATATTTGAATTTAAGTTTTAGCAATGTTACCACGCTTTGTTGGAATAACATGAAATGCGTTTTCACCAATGGCCGAGACTAATTTTTAAATAAGGGCGTTAGATTTTTTTCCCTCAAATATATAGTTGGTGGCTTAAAAGACTTTTGCGATGATGCAGCGGGTTTGTCATCGGTGTCTTCCAATACTGAAAAACGATTTGAACGGTTGGTAGATGGTGCGCTGTTGTCCCTAGACATTTTTGGAGCACATGAAATTTTTGAAGGATTCGTTCTTCACCCACGCTTTACCACGGTTATTTATCTGTCCATTCCGACTTGTACCTTGGGTTTTGAGCTACTGTTATCTACCGTGATAACATTATTAAGTGATGAACACGAGCCTGAAGGGGATGATCTTACTGACTTATATGAAGAAATACTAGGCAACTGTAATGCTAACGAATTAGTACTATTTCGCATTGGAAAAAGCGAAGTTGATAGCTGACGAAAAATTGGCTTTGCCGTTACAAAAAGACTAGATTTGATTTATAATTTCTATTGTTTTCATTAAGAGCTTCAGAACTCACAGTAGTATAAGCATTTCTGCCATTAGAACTCACTTCACAATTTTTTGTATTTGAGGTACTCATATAGAGTATACCTCAAGGGCACTTTATTTATATTTTTTGTTTGTTTTTGTTATTTCTAGTATGTAAAAATATTAGCAAAGCACAAAAAGTGGGGTACACACTGTCGAACATAAGTGACAGTTTTGCTAAAATTTTACATTGATCGATAGTGTGAACACAAATTTCGTCAGTCAACAGTCAACCACAGAATTTTTTGCGTGTACAAAAAAGCGTGTGTGTACAAAACAGCGTCAGTCAAGAGATATTTTTGTAACATAAACAACACAAGATGGATGCGGAAATTTACTTTTTTAAGAACATTAAATATTTTTATGAAATGCAACAGCCTTACATGTGTGCTGTTAAAGACAACATGTTAAGTCAATATCGTACGAGGAGTTGTTAGAGATAAGAAAACATTAAAATAATAAATAATAAAAAAAATTAGTTAGCAATATTGCGCATCCAATTTGTTTTATTCTGTGTTTTTGTGCCAAATATTTTTCTTGACTGAAGGTGTGAGTGTCAAACATGATCGATAGTCTGAACAGCCGACTGTAGTGTACGTCACTAACTGTAAATCACTGTATCATAGTTTAATTGAATTGCAACACATTTCATTTTAATATTTAACAAAACGCTTACATTATAAAATTTAAATGGCACACTCTTATTTTTATTAATAATTTATGTTATTATAGCAAAATTAAAGACATAAAGAAACACAAAAAATTAAGAATGTAAAATAGTATATAAGCAGAGCAAAATGTTAAATAAAATCAACTTTAATTTCTAAATGCAAACTGGCAATAACTTGACTAGTTTATAAATTGACTTCTCACTTATTCTGGCAGTTCCTTTGAACGCCTACTTATAAGCTGGACCCCCTGTACAGCTGGATAAAAATAATAATTGGGCTATAGGACCTCTACCTACATACCATAACAAATCCTTTTAAAAATTATTTGGCGACCAAACTTTTCTTTTTAACATTACATGGCGATCCTCCTTTTAAACATTTACGTTGCGATCAAATATTCCTTCCAAACCTTTACATGGCTATCACACATATCTTTTTAAACTCTTACATGGCGATCCTGCGGACAAAAACTAAAAACTTTAACTACGGTGCTGAGAACGCTGCAACCTCGATCCTGAGATCACTACAACTACAATCAAGAAATCCTGCAACCGCTATCCTGAGACCAAGATGCTGCAGACCAAAAAATACCTTTTGACAAAAATAAAAATCTACAATAGACTAATAAAAACATGAACAAGCAAATTTTATCCCGGCCCTAAAACACTTACATACTTCAATTAAAAAGAATTCACCTGAAACCTGTGACTATAAAATATCAAAAAAAAAATTGCGAAATGTTTTCAACAAATACAAAATACCTACAAAAAGTTTGTAACACCTTTTAAACACAAAGCAACAACATGTCAAATATAATATAATTTAGTAAAGTCAGCACACCAATTAAAATACATCACGTTTATGTAAATGACAAAAATTGTTTTACCAATTATTATTAAATTTTATTCATACTTATTAAATTTCAATTATTATAATATATTATTTTTTTAACATAAACATTTTAACTCTTATAATTATGATTCACTAACTTCAAACATTAATATGACAACAAAAAAATATACTTATGTTTATCTAGAAATTTTAAGCACAAAAAATTCATACTTAGTAACTATAAGATATTAAATTACAAAAACATAAACAATGACGAAAGTTTCAAAAAAACTTTAATTGTCACAGAAATATTAATTACGACTATGCAAAAATGTAATTGACAAACAAAGTACATTCACTCATCTACATGTTTTATAGGAAAAGAATAATGAAAAGTAATTGTAAATTTAAAAATCATGACCTGGGACAACACTACAGTGTACATAAAAAAACTACAGACTACGACATACACGTACAGAAATAATTAATAAATACGGACGAAATAATAGAACTATCAATTAGGAATCTAAGCTACAGAATTTTAAACTAAACATCTCCAACAATCAGATTTAAACTTTTCAATTATTAGTAACTAAAAGTGCAATTAAAAATAAAACTAATGAAGCAAATGTAAAAGAAAATAATGAGGCAAATAACATTAATAGAAATAAAAACAACACGCGCGCAACAGAAAGCAATATGGAAAAATATGATTCTCAAAATATGGGAATGCATATCCATTAATGACATCAAAAATATAAAAAAAATTAAGTTAATTTTAGTTAATATTTTTCGAACTTAATTTGTTTCTATATTAATGATTTGTTTGGACGGGCTAAAAAAGTTCGAATCGCTTTTTAAGCCAAATTATATGTGATAATTATTAATGAACAAATAACATCAAAGTTAGTTGTAAGTATTCTGACAACAAATAGTTGAACGGAACAGCCAGCTGTTTTCGAAGGCCACTAAACCTTCATCATCAGCGTTCTTCTGTGTTGGTCCACTGTGTGAGGTGTCAGTTGATGTAAATCTCTGCCCTATATACGAAACTTTCTTGCAAATGGAATACGTGAATTGTTTTGAATCATGGTATTTCAATTTTGCTGAAACGTGTTTTGTAATGAACGTCATGGTTTTTAAATGTGGCAATAATAAATGCTGTCGTACTATAAACGCAGCACGATGGATGTATTGGTGTACGTGTATATGACTGTTAACAAGCAATGTCGTCAAGACGTCTTGTTTATAACAAACAATGAATAGAAGTACTGTTAAAACATACATACTTGTTATTTTGCATATTGTGCGTTTGGGTGTGTGTAAGATTTAGATGGTAACCTATTATGTATGTGTTTAAGGGAGGTTTTTTAAAGCAAACGCACACAACATACAAACGCACACATGCATGTGTTTATATGTGCACAGAAAAATAAGAGAGCATACACAAATTATGTAGATATGTATGTATGTACATGCATGACGTTTGTATACGCGCCAATGAGAGAAAAAAGCACAAGCACCACAAATTCTTCAGTCACAAACTATTTTCTTCTTTACTCTTATACCTGCAATAAGCTAAACAAATGTATTCCCGAACACGTTGTTTGGCGTTTGTTTCACAAGATTTCACTCTAGTAAAGCATTTGAAATTGCCCTTATGTCTTAAAAGTTCTTATAAGACGTGTTGTGCAGGTCTTTAGTACCTATTACGAATAATATGTACTACGAATATTTTTTTTATAGTTTTTTGTTTGCTTAGTAAGTATATTAGAAAAGTTCCGCTAATCGACTATTCACTATGAAGGTACAACGAGAACTCGTAAGAACACAATAAACACTAAAAAGATTTTATCTATGTTTCATGTGTAAGAATATAATATAAAGAAAACCATTACAAAAATTATAACCTAAATTCTAATTTTACAATAAAACTTTAAGGGCCAATTTCACCAACTTATTTAAATATCAATTCTTATTTAAAAGTAGTTTTTTCATACAGAAATGAATGAAAATCGACATTTAAATATGAATTGATATTTAAATAGAGTTGGTGAAATTGGCCCTAATACATTATAATAATTGAAATTTATTTGCTGGTGGTTGAGCACGTCTATATACGTATTTCATTAACGCTTGAACCAAATCATCAGTAGACTTGAACTAAAAATTTTGAACAGACACAAACCTCCTACTTTATGAACAGACTTTCAAAAACTATATGAGAATTCATAAAATAATAATATTTTTGAAAATCACAGAGAAAAAATAAGCTTAGTAGTCTTTGAAACTGATACAAAACCCAGCAAATAAATTATATTCAGGTGAACTCATTTTATTTTTCTATATCCTTATACAATTAGAAATTCATCCATTAATACATTATATACCAAAATAAATTAATTTACATTTTCATTCAGTTCTCGTTGTACCTTGATAGTGAACTAACGTCATAGCGGAGTTTTTTTCTTACATATGTATGTACATACTAAACAAAATAAATATCATAAAAAAGAAAATATTCGTAATACATATTATTAACTTAGATAAATAAGCTTTAATTGCTTTGTTAATATTTTTTTACCAAAAAAAACCGTAATCAAAAAAAAAACACAAACAAACAAAAGTGCCCTTGAGGAATACTCTATATGAGTGCCTCAAATACAAAAAATTATGAAGTGAGTTCTAACGGCAGAAATGCCTATTTTACTGTGAGTTCTGATGCTCATAATGATAACAATAAAAATAAATAACCTGATGATATACTTACTGCGAGTTCGGAAGCTCTTAATAAAAATAAAAAAACTGATGATAGAGTTTTTCTAACAACAAATCCACTTTTTCGACAGCGATCAACTTCACTTTGTCCAATGACTACTAGTGATTCTTTAACATTACAGTTGCCTAGTACTTCGTCACTTAAGCCATTGAAATCAATCGCATCGGGCTGTTCATCACCTAACCAAGTTATCACTACAGATAACAGTAGCTCAAAACCAAAGGTACAAGTCGGAATGGACAGATATATAACCGTGGTAAAGCGTGGGTGAAGCCCGAATTCTTCTAAAATTTCATCTGTTCCAAAGATGTCTAGGGATAACAGCGCACCATCCACGAATCGCCAAAATCGTTTTTCATTATTGCAAGACCATAACGACAATACCGCTTCATCATCTCAGAAGTCTTTTAAGCCACCACCTATATATGTGAGGGAAAAAAATTCTAAAGCGCTTCTAACAAAACTACTGGCGACCATTGGTGAAAATACTTTTCACGTTATTCCAATTAAACGAGGTAATATTGATAAAACTAAAATCCAAATATATGATGAAAACAATTTCCGAAAAATTGTAAATGATTTTGAAAAAAATAAAACTTTTACACATACCAACTTAAGAGTGCTAAAGGCCTACAGATAGTACTAAAGGGCATAGATTCATATGTTGAGCCCAAAGAAGTAAAATGTGCACTTCTAGACCAAGGATTTAAGGTAAAAATGTTACTAATATAATTAACAGAGAAAAGGTCGCCCAACCCCTATTTCGCATTGAACTGGAGCCGAATTTCATACAATTGAAAAAAACGAAACCCATCCAATTTAAAGCGTAAAGTTTCTGTTACACCGAAAAATCACAGTTGAAGAGCCATGCAAGCGTTCAGGTCCTGTACAGTGCTATAGTTGCCAAGAATATGGCCATACAAAAGCTTACTGCAATTTACCTACAGTTTGTGTTATCTGCGGTGAATTGCATGGTCCTGCTAGCTGCACTAAGCCAAAAGATCAAGAAAAAAAATGTAGTAATTGTGGAGGTAATTACACCGCTAACTATAGAGGATGCCCTGTATATTCTTTTGTTAAACAGACTATGAGTCATAAACCTAAGTTAGCTCCAACCCAACCATTAAACGCGTACTCCGCTTCTTTTGCTCAACTGAGTCAACCAGTTACTTCACGTGTATCGTATGCCAATGCTGCTAAGGCTAGTTCTAATCCCTCACAAAATGTTTCACCGCAAAATAATTCAGCGAATGCGAAATCAGGCTTTAACTTTAGTCGCCTTGAAGCTACTATTGAGAATCTGGTGCAAACTATAAACAACTTTACAACAAATATGACTAGCATGATGCAAGAAATGCTGCGAATGCAGAATACACTGCTTCAAGCATTAGTTAACAAACCACGAACATGTTAAAAATATGTTTCTGGAACGCAAACGGCATTCGCCAGCATGAAAATGAACTTGAGTACTTCCTCATGGAAAAAAATATTGATATAATGTTGGTCTCTGCGACTCATTTGACTTCAAGGAGCTTATTTAAAATAAATGGTTACACTCTATATGATTCAAAAGACCCGATGGGGAGAGCATGCGGTGGGTCAGCAATTCTAATTAAGTCAAGACTCAAACACTATGTCCTTCATAACATTTGTGAAGAACATCTACAAGCAACAAATATTTGTGTCGAAAATTTTGTTACAAATTTGATATCATCAATTTACTGCCCTCCCAGATTCGCAATTACAATTCAATTAAAGGAATTCTACAAATCTCTTGGTCCTTGTTTTGTAGCACCTGCAAAAGATACGTTCTGGCGTTCGCGTCTTATTACACATTGTTCAACACAATTTCAAAAATGGGCTTGGAGGTCATTTCAAGTGGGGAGCCCACTTACGGGCCTGCGGACATACAAAAAATTCCGAATGTTATAAATTTTGAAGTCATGAAAATATCACTAGGGAATTAATTCATGTTGAAGCTTCTGTAGATTTCTCCTCTGATCACTCTCCCACGATTGTTATAATTTGTAGCCCACTAAAAAGTGACTTCCCTGCCCCATATGTAAAGATGATCAACCGTGTTAATTGGCTGGGGTTCAAAAAATACCTCAGTAGCCATTGTACGGAAAATATTAACCTAAGAACACCAGTTAATATTGAATCTAACATTGAAAATCTTAACGAAAATATTAAACAGGCTGCTGAACATGCCACTACTTCCCATCCGCAAACTGGGTTTAATAGAATTTATTCTACAGACATTGAACGTCTTTTACGTGAAAAAAGGACAGCTAGAAGGTAATGGCAACAGCACAGATCACACCAAAATAAAATTAGATTTAAAGAGTGCACTAGACGACTCCAAGAGCTGCTTGCATATGAAAAAACTGTATGTCTTTAAAAATTATCTGGAAAATCTTGATGCCACACCTGCATCTAATTACTCCTTGTGGCGAGCTGCTAGAAAGATTAAAACACCCGTTGAATATAGACCACCTCTGCGCACTTCTACCGGAGGTTGGGCCAGAAGCGATACTGAAAAAGGTAACATATTTGTTGAGCATTTAAAATCCGTATTTACCCCAAGCACATGTACTGGTATTGTTGATTTACCGAGTGTAGTTGCGCTACACCTTTGACCCATAAAATTTAAGAAGCGGGATGTTCAGAAACTAATTGCTGAACTCAACGCGAAGAAAGCTCCAGGTATTGATGGAATAAGTAACAATATGCTGATAAATTTGCCCCATATATCAATTAGAATCCTGTTATCTATTTTTAACGCCATTTTACGACTGGAGATCTGTCCACAAAGCTGAAAGCTTGCGAAGGTCAAAATGATTCCAAAGCCGGGCAAAGACCTTACCAAGGCTGAGTCATACAGGCCAATAAGTCTGCTATCAACAATGTCAAAACTTTTTGAAAAACTGTTCATGAAAAAATTGTCCCCTATTCTAAGAGGTAGGGGATGCATCCCAGACCATCAATTTGGTTTTAGAAGTCAGCATAGCACCATTTAACAAACTCATAGATTGTTGCAATTTATAAGAAGAACTTTTGAAGAAAAAATGTATTGTTCTGCCCTGTTTATTGACGTTTCTAAGGCCTTTGATAAAGTGTGGCATGAAGGCCTTATTTTAAAATTAAAATCATATTTACCAATAAATTTTCTGAATCTATTAGAAAGCTACATAACTACCCGAAATTTTACGGTTGTGGAAGGAGAATTCATGAGTCTGCCCGAATCTATATCATCCGGTGTGCCACAGGGGAGCATAATGGGGCCAGTTTTGTATTTGATTTATACTTGTGATATGCCTTTGAGCAGCAATATCCATACATCTACGTTTGCCGATGATACAGCCTGCCTTAGTATGCAAAAAACCCCACACGAGGCTTCCCGATAATTTCAGGAACATATTACACAGTTGGAAATCTGGTTGAACTTATGGAGAATTAAATTCATTGAACAAAAGTGTGTCCATACAACGTTTACCCTAAGAAGAGATACTTGTTCCCCATTCCAATCAACAATCAAAATATTCCTCAACATTCCCAAGTGAAATACCTTGGTATACACCTTGATCGAAGGCTTACATGGAAACATCATATTGACTTTAAGCTAACTCAGATGAAAATTAAGTTATCTCAAATTCATTGGTTGATTGGCAGAAATTCAACACTTAGTTTGGACTGCAAACTTTTAATATACAAGTCGCTTTTGAAGCCAATATGGTGTTACGGTATTCAGTTATGGGGCACTGCTTCAGCTTGCAATGTAGAGAGAATTCAACGAAGACAAAACAAAATTTTAAGGTTAATAACATCTTGGTACATTAAGAATTCAAATATACATCGTGATTTAAATATGCCACTAGTTTTTATTTTATTTTTTTTTTTATTTTATTTTTTTCAATACATGTATTTATTTATTGTATCTGTATATGCCACTAGTGATTGAAGAAATTGCAAGATACGCAGGCAAATACTTAACAAAACTCGAGTCACATCCTAATCTGCTTACTCGTAATATTTTGGACTTTACTGGACACATCCGCCTAAAAAAGAGGGACACAAGGGCTCTAATACTAAACACTCCAGACGGGAATGCTTGAAAATACAATTAATTTTCCTTTTTGATTATCACTACTTTGTATTATTTGAACTATCACTAAGTTTTGGCCGACACTGGTCGGGCTAAATAATTATATTTTAGCTTTAAGATTTGATCACTTATTGTTAGTTCATATTTGAAGATAAAATAAATAAATAAATGTATTAAAAATAAATATATCACTGCTTATATGCAGATGATCTGTATATAATCTCAAAAAACCAAAATATGAGCAAAATTAAACAAAACTTCTTAAATATTTTATACGAAATAGAGCAATGGTCTAGTTCTTCAGGAGCTAATATATCATTTGAAAAGTCCAACCATTGGAACATCTGTAGACGAAGAAATTGTGTAAATATAGACTTAAGTTATAGTAATAAAATCATACGTAATGATGATAACTGTAAGATTATTGGATTGTGTATCGATTCTAAATATAACTTTAAAACACACTTAAATTATTTAAAAGCGACCTAATGAAAAGACTGAACATTGTAAGACACTTTTCATCACGAAAAATTCATATGCATTCTAATACTCTACTACAATTAACTAAATCTACATACAATTTTATCTAAGACTTATTACGGTCTCATTATTTATAGCAAGGAAGCAAACTTGGGCATAAAGGCTTTGGAGAAAATTATAAATTCGGCTACCAGATCGAGTTTTCGAGCTTACAGAACAACGCCAATTAAAATCATCTAAGCAGAAACTGGTTCAGATTCACTACGCAATTCCGCAAACAGACTCAAGCATCGCTTAGTTTATAAAATTTAAGGCCATTCATACCCTTTATTGAAGGCACCTTTATCCCTTCTCTCGAAAAAAACACATACACTGATATTTAAGTTTGAGGTAAATAGCTTTGAAAACTCTTAAATTTGTTTTTGTTTCTTTGCAAAGTAAGTGCAAGCATTGCTGTCTGTTGTGTTGTTGTTGTGGATGTTGTATTCTCTTCGCTGTGAAAGCACAAAAAGCTCTTTATAAAAGTTTGCACATTGTGCATATGGCTTGGACGTTACTGCTCTAAAAGAAAAACAAAGATGAAACACTAATCTACTCTAAGCCAAATATATGTATGTATTAAATATGTAATAAATTAAAAACCACCGTAAAAACGCTTCCTAAGGAAACAAACCCTCCTTGGGAATTAAAACCGTAGGTATTTATAAATAATTAATGTTTCGCAATAAATCAGCCGCTATAATTAATCAGTGCTTTAATGAAGTTTTCGCCAAATACAAAACAAAACATCGGAATTTCGTAATTACAGACGGTGTTTAATGGTATTTTACTACTTCACGCGTCAGTGTTTGAATCAGAAGCTAAAGCTATCCTGAGGGTTCTGAAATTGCACAAACAATCAATAAATAATTTGTTCAGATAGCCGTGTTGTTTTTGACGCAATACTCAATCAAAGAAACAACAATGAAACGATATCTAACATCCGACAGCTTTTAATACAACAAAAAAACGAAGTAAAAAAGAAATGAGCTCGCCGACAAAGAAGCCAAATCCGCCCACTTATATCCAACATTCAAATACATCCCCCAAGCAAAACATCATTATCCAAATTAAACAAATCAATGAGAAATTACTGGGATGAATATAACCATCCGTACAAGATCAATTAAGAAAAAATTCAAATTAAACTGCCCTCAACAACCAGCTGACATAAGAACAATTGCTTTTTAAGGCTTACGCCAACAAACACCAAATACACTCATCAACATATACATATTTCACCTTCTTAGAGCCTGTCTAGCCTTAAATCAAATTCGTTTAAAATATATAATTCTCCATATATTATTACTTTATTACAAAATCCGACAGAAGACAATATTGATAATGTCATGCTCGAATTCTATGTATATCTATAAAACTATAACTGTCATTTATTTTATATTTAACCCGATAGCGTATAGTAGCTAGTGCTTTGTATTAGTTTATTATAATTTAAATTATAATAAATCTTAAAAAATAAATAAATAAATAATAAACCAATATATTCAATTAATACAGATACTAGCAACAATAAAAAGAAAAATAAGTATTAAATTTCTTATAAAAATAATTTGTACTAATTTTTTTTCTAATTACCTTCATCTTCAAACAACAAAAAGAGTTTTCCGAGAAGACAGAAGTTTTACACAAAGGAATACTATAAAGTTCGATCTGATCAATATTTTCCGCTGAGAATACTCACTTAGGTGAAAAACTATGCAATAAATACAGAAAAAGTAAAAGAACATATAATTTCATTTTCCTTTTTCTCTTTTGTTCATAAAATCCTAAAAATGAGTTTTTTTGGTATTTCTGCTTTATTTTTTTATCTTTCGCCGGACGACATATTTAAAAACACATGTCGTAAAGTGAAATGACAAACTTGTTGGTTCCAGCCTTTGAATTTTAGAAATAAATTCAGTGAAGTGCGACTTTGACCCACGCACGAAGGGATTCGATCGGACACGAGATATGTAATTCAATACGAACTTTAGCCAATATAAACTAGAGTTTTGGCATTTTTTCTTTTTTGGTTTTTTTTATATTAAGCTTTTTTTAGTTTTGGGTTTTTTTTTAATTTATTGGCGCTTTCTGAGTCTTGGCACTTTTTTCTCGTTTAGGCGATTTTTTTGGTTTTTGAAGTTTTTTTTTAATTTTGCCGTTTTTTTTATTTTGGCGACTTTTGTATTTTGGCAATTTTTTTAATTTTGGCACTCTTTTCTCGATTTTAGTATTTTTTCGGTTTATGGCGTTTTTTTAATTTTGGCGATTTTTTTCGTTTTACAGTTTTTGAAAATTTCAAGAGTTTACCTCTTACGGTTTCCAAGATATAGAAAGTTATCAAAATTAAAAAGTCTAAATTGCATTGTAGTCTATATAAAAATACACTAAGTTTACAAATTTCAACTGTCAATATACATATATATATGCAATTGCATGTATATTACATGGGATTTTAGCATTTTTCGTTGCTCGTTTTGGAACACCCTTTAATTTTTGATTCTCATATATTTGCTGTTGTAGCGGCCAAGGTTCTGCATACTCGGTCCAAATTTCAGATCCGTAGCTCTTACGGTTACTGAGAAAATACCGTGTGACGGACAGACAGACAGCGTACCGAAAACAATAGGGTTCTTTTTTTAGGGTTCCGTACACAAAAGGTGAAAAAAGGACCCTATTGTTTTCGCTACGCTGTCCGTCTGTCCGTCACACTATATTTTTTTTGTATATGGGGGTTTGTTTTTAACTCATAACAAGTCTTAGTCTTAAAATCAAAAAAGATTTGATTTCTCCATTAGCAGAGCCTTGGTCGCCTGCTGCTGCTGGTGGCAAAACCTGAATTTTTTTTATCGAATATTTCCTAAACAGTAAGCGAAACTGCAAATTGTAAAGCGAAAATTTTTTTTGCTTTTGGATAGAGAAATCCGCTTGCAAGAAATCTTTTTTATCAGATCAAAAACATCAGCTTGGCATCGGTTTGAAATTTTTATTAACCCGAGGTTGCCCATTTTGCGGCATTTTGGCTCTACCGCGTTGAAGGATATATAATCGAAATTTCAGACTTTTGCTTGGTAGCAGCTCCTTAAATGATGTATGAAATTTCATAACAATCGGACGACTCGTTTAGAAACTGCAGAATTATTTCCACTTTTGTTTTAAAAATCCCCCACTGAAAATTGTGGGCCAGGCTGTAAATTTATAATCAGTGACAGCAGAAAGCTTTGAGAACGTTTTTCAAACAAATCTAAACAATTTTTAAAAAGCTCATTCGCCATATTTGATACGCCATTTTGCATTTTTAAAATATTCCATAATCGTAATCAGCGACCTCTAAAACCACTGAGTGGCGAGCTCGAAGAAAATTAGTTCAATTGCAGAAAAGTTTGCCACATCGAATTCTTTTTATACCCTTTACCAAAAATTTAAAAGGGTTTATATAGGTTTGTCATTCCGTGTGTAATTTCTTAATTTCCATAATATGAATATGCGACCCATAAAGTATATATATTCTGGGTCCTTAGGAATAGGAAATACGAATTCCCGTCTGTACCTCCGTCCGCCTGATGTACGTGAAATCGAATTCCCAGAAGAGCTTGAGACTTCGGTCTTGGAGTGATGTATCAGAAATGGTTCAAATAGATTGGTGTTGAAATTCAGTAAAATCGAGCAGAGCTGGGAAAACTCAAACTTTGTTTTGCCATACAAAAGTAACTACCGAAAATTAATTTTTATTTTTTTTTATTAAATAAACTTAACCCCTGCTTGTGTAAGACGTTTGAGTTAGAAATCTTGGCGTTTTTGTAATAGATTAAAGGAGTCTTGTACAACTTTTCTTTAATATATTACAGAAGCGCCAAGATTTCTAACTCAAACGTCTTACACAAACAGGGGGTTATTTTAAAAAAATTAAAAAAATCATGTAGACATTTCCAGGGTTGGAAAGCTTTAAGTTTTTTTGAAAAACAAAAGTAACTTCCTAAAACTATTTTTTCCTTTTTTTATATAAATCAAATATATCTTATATTCTTAAAAGAAATGTATTAGTGTAAGAAATCAGAGAAATATTAAAGGATGATTCCATGCTTGGGAAACTTACACTTTTTGTGATAAAAGCAGACCTCACAATAATTGGTCTTTCTCGTGCTTGTTCTCATAAAAAAAACACTCATCACTGACACGATGCTACACTATCGCGAAAAAACCGTCAAACTGCGTTCTTATATGGCTTGCCTTCGCTCAACCAACGACCGATTTTTCAATCGTTCGGCTCATGTGTTCACTCGAGACTCTTTATTTTTTATAATCTTGGTAAACGGTCTTTTGAGCATGTATGTGTGTTGCGATTTGTTGTTTTTATTATTTTATTTTATAAACATTATTGAACAAAATACATAAAGATTAATTTTGTTTTTGTTGTACACATATTTGCATTTTATTTTACATTTACACGTCGTTGACGAATAGTTTGATTTACAGATATTTTTATTGTTATTTATTATTATATTTAAGAAATTTATAATTCGACATATTGTCATAATTATATTTTAATTTGAAATTTATTTGCTCGTGGTTCAGCTTGGTCTGTATGCATTTCATTGTTGCTGTAACAAATCATCAGTAAACTTCATCCACACATTTTGAATAGTCACAAACCTCTTATCTTATGCAAAGACTTTCAAGAACTATTTGAAAATCACAAAAGAAAAATAAGCATAGTAGGCTTATTAACAGCGTGTCCGTTTGATCGACTAAAGTGGCAAATTGCCACTTTTTCGACTGCCTTTCCACTTTTTCGACTGTCTTGTCACTTTTAGCCCCCCTTTTTTTAGGGTGAGTTATACGAAAATACATTAAAAACAAAAAGTTTAGTGTAGTTTTCTCGTTTTTTAATTTTGCCCCATTTTTTTTATAAATCCCCTATTTGGTGCCACTTTTTGAAAATTGTCATCGGTCACCCTGCTTAGAAACTTATATAAAACCCAGCAAAAGTAGATAGGTAATGGTGGATGCAAATTTCCGTCGCTTTCTAACACTATATCTATATCTTTCTATCTTGGACTGTTGTGTAAGGTCATGGTTTGTGACGTCAGAAATTAGTATGTGTGTGTGTAATTGAGAGAGAGTGGGCGTTGACTTTAATATTTTGTTGTATTAGAGAGAGAGAGAGAGATGGAGATGTTGCCTTATAATTTCTGATATCGCATCAATAGGGGATTTGTAGCTTCGTTATTTGGTATTAATAACAGTGATCATAGAAATTTGGTTCTCTAGTTCAATATATATGAATTCATTAGGGACTTGGAGGTTCGCCATGGGGTGCCTATCAATAATATTGTAATCATAGAAATTTTTTATCTATAGATATACAAACTCACTTACTAAAAATGTATTGTTGGATATATGGATGTATGTGTGTGCTGGTATCAGAGGGGTTGGTTCTTCAGTTGGGATACATGCTCGCTCTCCGACTACAAAAAATTATGTAGTTGGTGTGTACATTTTTAGAGTTTGATCTATGTATGTATGCTCGTATCAAAGAGGTATAGATATAGTGTTAGAAAGAGATGGATTTTGCGGGAACTTATTCATAATTGATAGCGCTTAGTTGTATGTGTTCATATGTATTTGTTATTTTTAATATTCTATGTTTGGATTAATTTTTTCTCGTGCTAGAATAGATGCTCCGCCAGTAAAAAATTTAAATGCTGCTATATTCCTTGAACTACATACTTAGTCCACGTTCACACTATGCTAGCCTTATTGCTAAGCTTATCACTTTTTCTTATTTGAACTTGTTCTTGTTCTTGACTTAGTATGCTAAACATATTGAAAGTACATGTATGGTGTGAACTGGGACTTCTATTATTTGTTCTTTACTTTTTATATTTTGTGCGTGTCTGATCCCTTTTTAGCGTTTGATCTAGTTGAATTGCTTGTGTGGTAATTGTATACGTGTATGTATGTAAGTAAATGTAGATGCGTGTGTGTAGTTCAATAATTTTTGGGGATCATAGGAATGGTTTAAGGACCAACTATAATAGGAATAAGCAAAATTAAGCAACTGTGCGATTACATACAATACGTATGTATGCAACTATAATGTACTTAAATGACACTTTTCGTCAAGTTTCGTCAAATGTCATTTGCTTAGGTAAAGTGCCAAACTGAACGCATATTCCGTACGGAGTCATTTGTTTTTGTATAGTGACATTAGAATCACATAAATTAAAATGGAAAAAGAAGATGAAACTGTGTTTATTAAAAATTTAATAGAAAATGTGAAAAAAATAAATGTCTCTATGATAAAAGAAGTCCCTTTCACTTCAACAAAAATGTTATGGAGGAGGCATGGAAAGAAGTAGGGGAAATTTGCAAAAAAAAAGTGGTATGTATGAAATATGTACATTAGAAGTGTTTGTTCCCGTATAAATTTTTATACCCTTTACCAAAAAATGGTAAAAGGGTATATATAGGTTTGTCATTCCGTTTGTAATTTCTACAATATTAATAAGCGACACATAAAGTATATATATTCTGGATCCTTATGCATAGGGAAGACGAACAAGCGATGTCCGTCTGTCCGTCTGTCTGTACGTGAAATCGGTTTTCCCAAGCTCCCAGAAGAGCTAGAGACTTCGTTCTTGGACTGGTGTGTCAGAAATTTTCCGAAAAATTTTGCTATTGAAATTCAGCAAAATCGAGCAGACGGTTTCAGAGCTGGAAACCTCATACTCAATATTCCCATAGAAAATAACTACCGAAAACAAGTTTTCATTACTTTTTTATTAAATTAACTTATTTTATACTTCGGTATGAATAAAATTGGTATTTATAATTAAAAAAAAAATTTTAAAATTTAACAAAATAAAAAAAAACGTTTCCAGGGTTGGAAAACTTTAACTTATTTCCTAATAATTAAACATATTTCATGTTTTAGGAAGAAGGCTATTTTCTCAGGAACGGTAAAAGCTACGGGTCTGAAATTTGGACAGTGTATGTAGAACTTTGGTCGCTACAACAACAAACATATAAAAGCTAAAAATTAAAGGGTGTTCCAAAATGAGTGACGAAAACTTTTAAAATCCCATGTAATATACATACAATTGTATTATGTATGTACATATGCATATTGACACTTGAAATTTGTAAAATTAGTGTATTTTTATATATGCTGCAACAATTAACACTAAAATTAAAAAAAATTTAAATTAAAGGGTGGTCCATCAGTTAATGCAATTTTGACTATGTAATTTTAACAAATTGCTATATCTTGGAAACCGTAAGAGCTAAACTGTTGAAATTTTCAAAAACGGTAAAACTAAAAAATCCAAAAATTATAAAATCGCCAAAAATTTAAAAAAAAATCGCCAAAGCGAAAAAAATCGCCAAAATAAAAATAAACGCTAAAATTAAATAAAAACGCCAAAAAACCGCAAAAATCGCCAAAACAAACAAAAAATGGTTATATGAACAAAAATCGCCAAAAATTAAAAAAAAAATCGCCTAAATGAAAAAAATCGCCACAATAAAAAAAATCGCCAAAACGAAAATAAATCGCCAAAATTAAAAAAAACGCCAAACACTAAAAAAATCGCCAAAACAAAAAAAATTGCCTATATGAAAAAAAATCGCCAAAAATTAAAAAAATCGCTTATATGAAAAAAAATCGTCAAAATAAAAAAAAAACGCCATAACGAAAAAAAATCGCCAAAATTAAAAAAACCCCAAAAACCGAAAAAATCGCCAAAACGAGAAAGTGTCAAAATGAAAAAAAATTCACACCATGACAAAAATCCGCAAAAATCGCCAAAACAAAAAAAATGCTTATATAAACGAAAATCGCCAAAAATGAAAAAAAATCGCCTAAATGAAAAAAAATCGCCTAAATGAAAAAAAATCGCCAAAATCAAAAAAATCGCCAGAACGAAAATAAATCGCCAAAATTAAAAAAAAAACCTCAAAAACCGAAAAAATCACCAAAACAAAAAAAATTGCCTATATCAAAAAAAATCGCCAAAAATTAAAAAAATCGCTTGTATGAAAAAAAAATCAGCAAAATCAAAAAAATCGCCAAAACGAAAATAAATCGCCAAAATTAAAAAAAAACGTCAAAAACCGAAAAAAATCGCCAAAACGAGAATAAATTGCCTATATGAAAAAAAATCGCCAAAAATGAAAAAAAATCGCCTAAATGAAAAAAAATCGCCAAAATCAAAAAAATCGCCAAAACCAAAATAAATCGCCAAAATTAAAAAAAACGCCATGAACCGAAAAAAATCGCCAAAACAAAAAAAAAATTGCCTATATCAAAAAAAATCGCCAAAAATTAAAAAAATCGCTTCTATGAAAAAAAATCGGCAAAATCAAAAAAAATCGCCAAAACGAAAATAAATCGCCAAAATTAAAAAAACGTCAAAAACCGAAAAAAATCGCCAAAACGAGAATAAATTGCCTATATGAAAAAAAATCGCCAAAAATTAAAAAAAAATCGCCTAAATGAAAAAAAATCGCCAAAATCAAAAAAATCGCCAAAACGAAAATAAATCGCCAAAATTAAAAAAACGCCATGAACCGAAAAAAATCGCCAAAACAAAAAAAATTGCCTATATGAAAAAAATCACCAAAATTAAAAAAAAAACGCTAAACACTGAAAAAAATAGCCAAAAAAAAAAAAAATTGCCTATATCGCCAAAACCAAAAAAAAATTGCCTATATGAAAAAAAAAAATCGGAAAAAGCACCAAATTAAACATAATGCCTAAAACCTGAAAATTGCACAAAAAGTATGAATTTTTTCACAAAATTAATATGTACCTACATACATATCTCTGTGCTTATGTATGTATCTCTATACTACATAAACGCACTTTGGTAAAGGGTATATAAGATTCGGCGCAGCCGAATATAGCACTCTTACTTGTTAATATTTTGATGAATTACAAGGAGCGGATTGCAAGCACAAATGGAAATTACTACGGGAACGATTTGGCAAGGAGCTGAAACGGATGGAAGCTCCATCAGGTAGTGGGATGCACTATGTAGAAGAATGGAGATTCTTGCAGCCTATGTTGTTTTTGAAGGGCTCTTTGGCACCGCGCCGGTATGTACAAATATATTCGAGGTCATCAGCGCAAAAATGTTGCAACCCAAACTTTTCGTTGGTTTCTGATGGGGTGTTACATACATTATTTACATTACCAAGCATCAATTATGAGTAGAGAGTATATAAAACATGGAGGTGATAGTTTGCACAGAGCATAATATAGCAAAGTAATAGAGCAGTTAAATAACTAAATAGTTCGGGGTTACACCAGTTTTGCGCTGATTGCATCATGTACATACATACATACATTTGTATTTACATGTGTATGTATATATGTATATGTGTTTACATATGTATATATATACATATATATATACACATTGTTTCTTATCTCGAAAACCCTTTTTTTGTAGCACTCGTGATAACGTTGAGCAACAGGCCACAGACACAATATTTGATCAATCCATATTAAGTGCAGACAGTCTGCTGGAACCTTTAACGCCTTCGCCAACTCTTTCAAAAAAGTCTAAGCCCACTCTGGATAGTCTCTGCCAAAAATTTGGGGAGACTATAGAAAATATAGAGAAAAGCTTAGCAGCGCCACTTGAGCAGGAGACTACTGACGAACTGTTTATGAAAACTGTGGTATGCTTAATGAAAGATCTGCCAGCAAATATTAAAGACGATTTTCAAGTGTGTATGATGCAAGAGCTCTATCGTTTGCGTAAGAATTGCAGAAATGCATATATGTAAAAAAATATTATTATTTTGCAGTATTTATAATTCACTGAAGACAACTTTTAATTATTATTATTTAATGAAGAAAATTCTTTATTTAACTCCCGTGGATCCATTTTGTAAAGCCACAAATCTACAAGTGCAATACCCAAAAATAACAATATTTATTTTTCACGTTGTACGTTGTTTTCTACGTATTTTACTTGTAGTTTTGTTACTTTAAGTTTTGATAAATGGGCCCAAAATCTTTTCGGAACGCATAGAAACATTTGAATTTCAAATATTCACATGACTAGAGAACCATATTTTTATTCAAATAAATAAAGAAAAAATAAATTAAAGTTAAATCGACTGCAGATTATTATTTGGGATTCTAAATCCCAATCCCAATTTTAATTTATTTTTTCTTTATTTATTTGAATAAAAAAATCGTTCTCTAGTCATGTGAACATTTGAAATTCAAATGTTTCTATTTTGAAGCAAATTTAAAGCTACGGATTGAGAATCCCAAATTATATAAGAAACCTTTTCCAGTTGCTAACCTGAACTAATAACTTTCAATTTTCATTTTGCATTTTGTCTGTGCGTTTTTTTGTCCCAACAAATCGTGATATCAGTCAATGGAGACAGTTTGTGATATTTTTAGTCAATGAAGTATTTTAGTAGTTATTTACGTGTATGCTTTTTAATAAATATCTATGTAAAAATACTATTTAGTTTAATTAGAATTTACTTATTTTTTAGTTTTTTCAAGTCATCGAAGATTTCTTCTATATATTTGAATGTACCATGTATGTATATACTCACATATGTATGTAAATACACTCGTATATAATTATGTATAAATAAATAATATCTGAAATCTGTTATTTTATTTAAAAAAATTTATTTTTTTATTAAAAAATATTTTTGTGAAGACATTCACAATATACATACAACATAATATATCTTTTTTCAAAATCCTTAATATAAAAAAATATAATAGTATTTTCAATTTACCAAAAAAGAAGGGTAGGTATTAGGCACTAAGTTTAAGAAAAAAAAATTAAAAAATTCTATTACGACAGAATTTTTTTATGATCCCACCTAATATTTTCACGAGGTATACTATTAAAACTCATCACAACTCAAAGGCACTATATCCGACGTTGACAAAACACACCATCTGATAACTAACAAAATTTGCTTCAAATCATATTAATACCAAAGGGTAAAAAACAATGGTCTCTTGGTTATTAGTAAAACAAAATTAAAATATTCATTTTTTTTAATGTAACGATTTTTTTTCTGAAAGCTTAAAAAAAATTCCTAAAAAAATTCTGACGTGATGGGTAAAAAAGCCAATGATTTAGTTTATTTTAATATACTTTGATGTATGAAAAAATGGAATTAATTTTTGAATTTGAAACAAAAAGTTGAATTTCATGGGGTTGTGTTATCAATGCAGTGTAATAGAGTGATATCTATGGACCTTTAAAAAAACTACACAGATTATTTCTTATTTCTAAGGACCTTTTTCCACCGTAATGATGTATATTTGAAGACGGTAAAATTGATGGGATATTACTTCTAACATCACTTCGCCATGACCCGGCTTGAACGTCACCATTTGCATCTTCCCAATCAACATAATTGCTCGGAATATATGATGCATCGACATCATTGAGCATTATAAAATTATGCAACACAAGCTAAACGATTTTTTCTGCATTATTTGGAAATAAATGCAGGGTCGTCAGAAGTACTCGCCAGCGAGACACTAAGATTCCAAAAGCGTTTTCTATTGTACGACGAGCTCTTGATAACCTTTTATTAAATATTTCTTTATCATTAGGCAAGAGCTCGCCGGGACACGGGCGCATTAAATTTTGTCCTAATGGGAAGGCAGCATCGCCAACAAAAAAATGCGGAACTTTCAAATTAGAATTGGGCAAATTTCTCGGCGGAGGAACTGTAAGCTTGTTGTTAAGCAGCGTCTTCCCAAAACGACTCATTTGAAAGATGCCTATATAAATTAAATTAAAACCAATTTAAGCAAGAACAAATATTTTACAAAAACCTACTTACCACCATCACTCTGGCTTCCATATGCTCCTATATCTATATGGGTGAAGCGATATCGTGCATCACATACTGCTAACAACACGATTGAAAAAAATTTTTTGTAGCAGAAAAACTGACTACCGCTGTTAGGTGGACATTGAATGCCAATGTGTTTTCCATCAATAGATCCAATACAATTGGGCATATCCCACATATCCCAGAACTCTTCAGCAATTTGCTTATATTCTTCCACATTCGGTTCAGCTACATAAATTTTACCTAATTCGCTCCAAATCACCTGTCTCCAAAATAATGCTCCTAACTGTTTCTTTTCCTAGTTTGAAAGACCATGCCAGTGATTGGAAGGAATTCCCTTGCGTTAAATATCTATTTTGTAACGAAACATAAAAAACTTTTAAATATACATGTGCACATATGCATACATGAGAAAATTTAATAAAATTTACTTACAACAATGTCACTGCTAACCGGCATTCCGGCTGTATAGGTTCTCTGATCGAGTTTTTTTGAAGACACGGCGTGAGAAGGTCAAGCACATGATACAATTATACTAGGTACATGCACAAGCCCAGCCTGTCACTGTATACATTGCACCTAGTTGTCAAACTTTGTTTACAAGCTGCAAAAATGTTAATGTATGTGTGTAAACAAAATGATTACAGTGTTGCCAATGAATTTACACATGGCTGTGTCTCCAATTACACATTGAAGAAAATTACACTACACATCTTTTGTGTAGGTTAAAATTAAAACAATAATAAATAAAAATAGAACCCAAAGTAGAATTACACACATATTATACAAGAATTCAATTACATCGCCTACACATGTGAGTAGAAATTACACACTGTCTAACTACACCCATATTGGCAACACTGAATAACTATAATCATGCAGGAATGCCGCGTCTGCAATTGTACTTTAGTTACCCTGTAATTGTTATTTTTATAAACAAAAGACAGTTGTTTCCGACAATTTGGGGTTTGTTTATACAAACAAAATACATGTGTTTTTTGGTGTTGTAATTTTGTTGTAGTTCTGCATGTACCTAGTATAATTGTATCATGGTCAAGCAAGAGCTTATATATTCGCGTATCCATCCGTGTGTATATGAAAAACTGCTGGTGGTCAAGCTCCTTCATTCTAAGGAAGGATTGCACAAAAAACTCGTTCCTTCTCCTGTCCCGGTTTATTTCCCGTACTGAACATGAACGTAGGCGTTTCTTCTTTAAATCACTTATTTTTTGTAAAGTGCAAAGCCCTTCACATATCAATCTTAATAACTTGATATTTCGTATAAACTTTGATTTATTATTCATTATTATTCACCTTTTATTTTACATTTAATTATAAACTTTTGAAAAAAAACAAATTTGTAGGCACACAAACTACCAAAACATTGACATTTTCTTATTATGAATATTTTGCCTGCCATAGTTGCATATTTTAGTACTTTTTCCTTTAAACAAAACAAATTGTACAAGGTACATAATTTCGGTTACAAACTTTTCTCATAATTATAAAAATAATAATAGATTATAATACTTTAACATAAAATTTTTTAATTATAATCATTTTATATTCGTTAATGAACAAAATTCAATTAGTTTAGGTAAAATAAGAAGAAATAAAATTTTTCGAAAATTACGTAAACTACACATATGTGCAACTATGGCTGAATAAATTTTTATGTCCAATAAGTTTATTATAGCCACCTAAAAGTCTCTTAAAATTTGCTTAAGCATTTGACAGGCTTTTCGTTAAATTCTGGCATTAGCTTAAGCCAGTTTATTCATATTATAGTTGGGCCTTTAACGTGCTGGAATAGCTGTTCTCCTATGTAGCTCAAATTTGTTTGCTGATGTTGATTGCTTCTACTGTTGTTATTTCTTTTTATTCTTTTATTACTCTGAAAGGAAGCGCTTGGTTTATGAGTACATACAAATGTACATACATTCATATGTATATACATTCATATGCGTACTTGACAATTTTTGATTTTATGCATATGCAAACATACAATACATATTTATGTACATACTTATTCAAATGTGCTGATGTTGCTTTTTTCCCATTTTATAATATTCAAGGGAACTTTTTAGTCGTCATGTGGTTTTATGCTCTATTTTTTATCGTTCCTGGTATATTTATCCAATACTTTTTTTTCTAATACGCATGTACATACATGCGTGTGTATATTTTGATATGCAAATTTAATTTGGCTGGATCTTGTTAGAATTTGATGTTTTGTAGCAAATTCAGCGATTTCTTCTATGTGCATAGAATAACGCATAAAGTAAAAAATGAAAATAAGAAATATGGGATCACAGCATATTTTATTATGATAGAAGACATGTACTCCTAGGCCCAATTTATGTGCGATCATGTATGTGTGAGTGTGTTTGGCTTGTTCAATAGTTTTGATTTGAAGAAGTGTCGTCATAGCTTTTGCGATTACTTGTCACTTTTGTTGGGGAAGGTTATGGTTTTCAGTTTTCTGTGCAAAGTGAAGCTATATACATACGCACAGTGGCTGAAAATCGTTTTTCATTGGCCAAAAGTCTAATTTTTTTTTGTCACCGATTTTTAAAATTTTTACGCCTTTTTGTAGCTAATATATCCAGATTAAGGTAGCCAAAAACTTAAGTTAAACTATTGATAATTGTGGGCGTGGCATGCTGTCAAACTCAACCGTTTTTTTAATTTCAGAAAAAGGTGTTTTCCTTTTGTTTTTTATCAAAAATAAATGGTTACTACTCGCAAGCTATCATCGATAACGGCCTGCGGTCTTTTTTATAATGTTGTCTTTAGTTGTTGTAAGTGGTCACAGCTCTAGCGTTTAATATTACGGGCGTTATGAAATATTTATGAAACTACTATATTTTTCTCAAATTTAAATTTTAGTGGAATAGAACTTCTAGGGAACAAAAGGGAACAAGAAACGTATACCACCAGGAGAAAGGTGAAAGTGTCCTCTTTAACGCTATATATACTTTTGCACCCGTGACGACCCGTGGGTAGAACACTTTTTTCATTTTAATGAAATTACTCTAAAAAAATTCAAATTAATTTAAACAGCCCTATAAGTACTCGTATACAATAGTGTCTTAAATTTTCACTTTTTTGCCTAAAAGTTTGTTTTTTTTTACTTTAGACTACGTAAAACGAAAAAAATTAAATATAATACCTGCGAAAGGGTTTAATGGCTTTGTTTTGATAAGCAAAAAATAAGTCATAAAATTATCACAATAGGTTCTACAGTAAACATATGATCTCTTTCTGAATTTACCTGTTATCAAATGTTAGGGTCAACCAAAGTCATAAACATTTTTATAACAATAATGGCGACATTAAACCACTAAAGATAAAAAACAACCCCATATTGGCGAGATACTAATCAGTTTTACCTGATATTAAGGTCTGAATAACATGTGCAGTTTTGTTCAATTTAAGCACTACCTGCTATGAAATTGAAGATCAATGTGTGAATAACATGTATCTAAAAATGTATAAAACTACGGATTCCATAAGGGATTACTCAGTAATAAGTTAATCCTTTAATTGTACGGATAAAATATAACAAATAAAAATATTCAGATAAATATGGAGAGCTTCAGTTATAAAGAACTGGCCGAAGAGTATTTTAGAAACAAAAACCAGGAAGATGTTCTTAGTTACGTTAAAATAAAATTAAACTTAAATTCGTGTAGCACCGAAATGCAAGAGCAATTATCTAATTTCGTCAAAGCACTAAAAAAACGCTACAAAGAAGTTAGCTACAGTAAACAAAACTTTTATATAAAAAGTGCAAACTGGTTAGAAGGCCAACTTACTGTCGCTGCAGAAACAGCAAAGCAAGATAAGGCTGGAAGACCACGCAAATCATTAATGGGCAACTGCAGTGATAGATCTAAGAGGCGGAAACTTAAAGATTTTAACGATGCAATTGGTTGTACAAATATAAAAGAATCTTTCCTACATCAATTACGATCACAGAACCAATTATCAAAAGTGGATATCATTGAAAAAGTTGTTAAAGCTAGTCCAGTGAGAACAAAACGGATTCTTAAAAGTATACCAACTCCGAGTGATGCAATACAGTACACAAAAGAGGAGGCATTAGCATTATTTCTGGATTTGAAATTAACAAAACAGCAATATATTAAGCTCAGACTGCGTGCGATTGAAAAAGGGTCAAATATGTATCCAGCATATCATTACATAACCGCTGCTAAAATAGACTGTTTGCCATCAAAGGACACTATTACAATCACACCAATTTCGGCAGAGGTACAACTACAATCTCTACTTGATCACACAGCCGAACGCTTGCTACAATCAATAACAGGAAATGAGTTAAGGAAATATGGAAACACAAAGTTAATTCTTTTTTGAAAATGGGGATGTGATGGTTCCTCGGGACAAAAACAATACAAACAAGCTGTATGAGAAAATATTTCGGACTCAGATATGTTCATGGTATCATTTGTACCATTGCGATTGAAAAAGATTTTGGAAGATTCAGAGCCTTCGACTAGTACAACGCAAACAATGGATATTTGGAAAAATGAGACACCATCTTCTACGAAATACTGCAGGCCAATTAAATTTGAATTCAAAAAAGAAACTCATGATGCCATTAACAAAGAAGTTAGTGATATCAAGGCCCAAATTGCAACACTACAGCCATTACAATTACAGTTAGATGGGCAACAAACTGAAGTAAGCTACCAATTAGTGCTGACAATGATAGATGGAAATGTAGGTCAGGCTTTGACTAACACGAAGGCTGCATCCAGCTGCATTATATGCCAAGCAACATCAACCCAATTAAACCAAGTCCCGACAAAATCATTAGATAATACCGATGCATATGAATTTGGATTATCACCACTACATGCAAGAATACGACTTATGGAACACATACTAAAAATCAGTTATGATTTGGATTTCGGGTCTTCAGGATCAATAAGAAACAACGAAACCAACAAAGAGTTAAGAAGTTCAAAAAAGAAACATGTTCTAGATGAATATCGCAAATTAGGATTGATTATAGATCAGCCAAAACAAGGGTCAGGCAATACAAATGATGGCAATACCGCAAGAAGATTCTTTTCAGATCCAGAAACAGCATCTGAAATAACAGGAGTGGATTTAAACCTTATTTTCAGGTTTAAAATAATCCTAGAAGTACTTGCGTGCAATGAAGAAATTGACTCTAGAAAATTTGGAGATTATGCTAAGGAAACTGCAAAAATATATACAACCAACTACCCATGGAGAAATATGTCTGCAACAGTTCATAAAATCCTTTATCATGGAGAAGATATCATTAAATATCATTTGGTGCCACTTGGAGATCTATCAGAGGAGGCTCAGGAAAAAAGAAACAAGGATTACAGATTTTATAGAGAGCACAATACTAGAAAAATTTCACGAAATTCAACAAATGAAGATCTATTTAATATATTATTGGCAACGTCAGATCCGTTCATCTCCAGTATTCGAAATCAATGGAAAGTGGAACATCGGGATTTAGATGAAGAAGCCAAAAAACTACTAAAGAACAGAAATAGCACAGAACAAAATATGGAATATTTACAATCAATATTTGAGTCAAATGAATAATAATCATAATTGCCTTTAATTGTTATTTAAGGTACGAAAAGCATACTATTAGTAAAAAATAATAATAAACAGAACCTACCATTGTTACAAATGCTATTAAAATTTATTGCAGTTTTTATTTTTAATATGTTTTTTAAAATGATCAAATTTGACAGCAAAAAATAATAAATTTTTCTGTAGTAATAGCAATATTTTTAGATAATATTATTAAAGTTTTTTTTTAAGTGTAACTATTCTTTGAGTGTAAACAAAATTGCAAATTAGACAGCAAAAAATTTTTAATTTTTCTGTAATAATAGCAAAATCGTTGATTTTACTATTTTTTTTTAGTGTAAAATTTTTTTTGAGTGTAACATTAAATAAATTCCATTATTACAAAACATATTTATAATTATTACTAATTTCCATATATTAAATTTTTTAATAAATAAAAAAATAATAAACCCATATTTCACTCTAAAAGTTAAAAAAATTCAAAAGTTCAACTTTGAGCTAGAATTCCTTAAAAAGTCCTCAATCAATTTTAATGTAATTAAAACTGAGTCAAACTGAACTAAATATCTATCCACTAAAATAAAAATTACTTCAATATTTTGATCAGTTCAAAAGTTACAGAATTTTGGCCAATGAAAAACGATTTTCAGCCACTGTGATACGTACATAAATATGTAACATATGTATGTTCATATCGGCTAGTTATTATTTATTCTTTCATATGTTTCGCGATTGTTGTAATCTTTTTATTGGGGAAGGTTAGGGTTTTCCGTTTGGTGTGCAAAGTGTAATATTAATATAAAATAATTTCATGAATATATGAAAATTGATCAAAAAGCAAAATTAAATATTCAAAAATTTTTGTACACCAATAACATCTCATTCTTTTGAAATTATAAATGTTTTAAAAATTTTTAATTTCTTTTTTAATATTTATTCATTATTTTAATAATATTTTATAAAAAATTTCTATTAAATTATTTATTACTAACTTTCTTAAAAAATAGATGGAGCACCTACAGGTGTCCAGACCTTCGGTACTATCAGGGTAATACCAGGGACAGCATTTGAAGTGACCGTCATCTTTGTCTTCATCCTCCATAACTCCGATTTCCTCGTTTTCGTCCAGCATATTGATGAAAAATTTTATAAGCTCCGAGTGGTCATATAGCTGGAACCACTCGAAATCTTTCAAAAACTGATCTAGTTTGCACCTTATCCCAATCATACTTTTATTTAATTTATGAAGATGACAGTTCTTTGAGGGTTGCTTTGTTGCTAATTGTTTTTACAAATTTTTTAAAGATCTGATGTTTAAAACAAGTGTGTATGTACATAGAATCAAATCAATTGTTACTTCCCCTTTTAGCATACTCTATCCCTGTTTTTCTTTCTCTCTCGTTTTCTCTCAACAACTTTTCCTCATATGGAGATATTCACTATTTCACAATAAATATTTTCAAGTGGGCTTCTTAGACTCATCGAATCTACATTTATATCAATTTCAATAAAATACTCAAAGCGAAAAGAACTTCAAATGGACTCTTCACAAAACCTGATCAAAAAGTTCTGCTCATTGAACAACAAGTCCTTGATTCATATCAAAGACTTAGATATTTCAAAAAAATATCGCGTTGTTACTGCCCAGAGGACAACGACAAAATACGGGGCAACTGTGAAGGTGGAAATGGAGGATCATTTCATGTTTCTACCGAAGAGATACAACTCCCTATCAGATGAAGAGCTCAACCACGAAGCGAAATTTAATTTTGGAAAAGGATGAGGTGGAGGAGTTTTTGATCCCAAATGGCCAATATCCTATTTGGCAATAGTGTAAAACTATTGTAATATACATATACATTTTGCAACCAATAATAAAACAAAATTTTATATAAATTATTTAATATTTATTTTATTTATTTCATAAAGAAATTGAAGGCATAAATGACCACAATTAAACGTATTATACTTCTGATATTGATTATAGTTGTATCTTATATTTTTACCCAGATATTTGATTACTTATGCAGGAGGTTGTAAGTTTCCAAAGCTATCGAAATATTCTATTTCTTTATTGTTTTTAAAATATGCTACCCAATGTGTGCCGAGTCCTGTTGACACATCTAAATTTATTATTCCACATTCTCTTTTCCTGAGTGTTCAACATATAAACTCCTCTAAAATATGGAATTTCTAATGAAAAAATTTGTAGATCAACATCGGTCAATGGTCTACTGGGCAGCATTTGTATTAGTTTTTTGAGTTTTCTTTACAAATCAAACCATAACCTTTCTTATAAGGTTTCAGGAAAAGTCCTTCACCTACTGCTAAAGATTCTATTGCTCTATTATATCTAGCTGCTTCCTCAAGTTGTCTTTTTGCATTTTTTGTTGCAGTTACAGTCTTCGCTATAGCAGCACCTCCAGTCGCTAGACTGCCAATTGAACCCAGAGCAGTTAAAATTGGAATGAATGGTAGGAAACCACCAATTTTTGGAACACGATTATACGTGGTGCCTTAATTTGTGATTTTTTCCCTTCAAAGAACTGTTAATAGTTTTTCGTGCAATTTTAATAGCTGAGTTACTATCCAGCGGTTTTTTCTTCCTCAAAATTTTTGATGCATCTCTAATTGATGTACTGAACAGCTTTTTAGCATTTAAAATATTTTTTTAACATTTTTTTCTCCACACCCATACCAAACTTTGTTTTGACTTTCATTGCGTTAGTAACCATATATGCAAATGATTTTTCTGTGAGAGTGCTATCTTTTGAAAAAACTCGGTTCCAAGCTTTGTTTTCAAGTATTGTATCAGCTTTATGTCTAGTACTTAAATCCTTGTTTTTAGAGTAAGCAATGTCGTGCGCTTTGCAAGCAGAATCCAATAAATTAATTCCTTTATCACCTCTACCTAAACGTTTTTGTAGTTTTGTTCCAGGTCCACAGTACTGATATCCAGGAAGATAAAGTTCAACAGGTAGAGAGTTTACTATATTGTTAACTAAACCTTCTCCAATGACAGTTTTCTTATGACTAAACGATTTCCGATATCGTATAACCATATTATTTTCTATAAAAAAAGGTAGTATTTATGAATTGCATTTAGTTACAAGAAAAACAAGATAAAAATATTTGAATCCGTAATATTGATGCTTCATCAAACGTCAGCTCAAAAATAAAGCACAGTGCTCTCTTACCAAATTCTATTCGTGCTCTAATAGTTGGCCCATCAAATTGTGGAAAGACTAATATTATGATTAGCTTGATAGAAAGTCCTAATGGACTCAAGTTTAAAAACATCTATTTATACTCAAAATCGTTATATCAGCCGAAATATGAATACCTGAGAAACTTAATTTTACCAATAAAAGGAATGGGATATTACACATTTACAGATAATGAATCCGTTATTTCCCCTAATGAAGCTAAAAGCAATTCAATCATGATATTTGACGATGTTGTATGTGAAAAGCAAAATAATATACGTGCATATTTTTGCATGGGACGACATAAGAATGTTGATTCATTTTACTTATGTCAAACGTATACCAGAATTCCAAAACATTTGATAAGAGACAATGCCAATGTAATTATAATGTTTAAACAAGATGAGAAAAATATGAAGCATGTTTACAGTGATCATGTGGCAAGCGATATGAATTTGGTAAAGTTTCAAGAAATTTGTCGAGAGTGTTGGAAGGATAAATATGGATTTTTGATGATAAGCAAAGATAATGAATTAAACAATGGTCGTTACAGAAAACAATTTGACTATTTCATAACAATATAAATTACTTCACATAAAAGGTAGTCTTTAGTTCTTAATCTGGTTTTAAACTTCATAAATCTATTTTTTTTATAATTGATCAGACAAACCTGATCTGATAATCTGATAACATTATCTGATAGCTGATCTCATGTATGATAACTGGTCTGATAACCTAACCTGATAACTGATCTGCAGCTGTTAACTAATCTGATACCTGTTAACTGATCTGATAACCAGTTTTGATACCTGAAAACCTGATCTGTTACCTCAAAACCTGATCTGATAACCTAATAAAATACATAGTAACCTAATCTGATAGCTGATAAACTAATCTGTTAGCTTATAAGCTGATCTAATATTTGTCGCTACTAAACATGGATGAAAAAATGTTAAAAGAGCTGGTTACGACAAGAAATATCTTGAAGAAAAAGCTCCGTAGTATAGAAACTGGTGAATTAAGGGATACATTTAAACCTATAACAGAACCTCTCAATAAATTTATAAATGGTTCTAAAAATATTGGAAGAATCTCCCAGAAAGAAGAAAGTAAATTCCAAACAAAACTTGAGAATAACAAAACTTTAAATTCCTTAAAAGCATCAGTCAAGGTAGAACCAAGAACACCAAAGAAACTTGTAGAAGGAAAAAAATTGGATAACACGATCTTATTTAATGATGTGAATGACGTCAGTGATAAAGATGACGATGAATTTTACTCACAGACTTCCAATTCTGAAGAGAATTATACAAACTTATCACTTTTGGAAGCGAGAAATGAATTAGATACTTACTATGGTCCACATAGAGATTACATAACGAATGGAAATTTGGTAGTAGTAACATTGAGCTAAATGAAGATAAAATTCAAGTTGGTGGTCAAAGATGGGCCCTAACACCTGGTTTGTTTTCTTTAATGTTTCATAAAACACCAAAAAACTATGACAAATTTGGACTTGAAATCTACAAAAAAATTTAATTACAACTAATGCATGCATTAGAGACTATAATCCTGATGATCAGATCAAGGGGACGAGAGGTTATAAATATAAGCATATAATTCAAAAAATATTTAAAGAAAATACTTAGAAGAGTAGTGCAGTAGCAAATGCAGCAACTCCTAATTATAAAGGTGATGGAATGATGCACCTTAACCCTCGAAAACAGAACTATATATATTGGGATGATGCCAATGAGTTAGTAGATCGTCTTCGACTACTGATTGCATCACAAGCTGCAGGTCATACTAATCACAAAAACGAGATTGTATCAATTATTGAAGAATTACGTGAAGCGAACATAATACATTAATTCTAATAAAGTGTTTACATATGTATGAAGTATGTCTGTTGATAAGTTTGGACATTATCTAAACGATACTAGTGATATAGTTTCTATTAAAAATGCACCTAAACTGCTGGGGTTCTTTATGGATACGAACAACAAATTGATGTCCAAAACAAAAGGATCAAAAATGTTGCAAAAGCTCTGGAGGAAAACGATGCTGTAAATAAATTGTTTTTGCAAACTCAAATCGAAAAACTAGAAGTCAAATTATTAAATAGCTTCAAGGAAGACAATAATCTAATTCAAGAAAATATTCAAGTACAAATCGAGGAATTACAAAAGGAAATAAAATTACAGATAGAGGACAATTATAAAATTGAAAATAACATTTTAAAAATTAAATCATCTTTTGAAGAACAAATTGAAGTGTTGAATGAGAAAATTTATAGATTAGAAAATTATATGTTCGTGTCAATAGCTGAAAGTGCATCAAGTAGATCACAACACTCTCCCACAAATCCATAAAACTACTCAATATCTCCAAAAAGAAACTTAGTTGACGAACTCCATAAGCAAGCCCGAAAAATTTTTGTACGCCGTAGAGTTGTGATGAAAGGATTAGATGATCTTTGGCAAGCTGATTTAGTTGAAATGGGTATTTATTCATCACAAAATAGAGATTATAGATTTTTGTTGACTGTAATTGACACATTCTCAAAATTTGCATGGGCAGTACCGCTGAAAACAAAAGCTGCACTCGAAACAACCAAGGCAATGGCAGATATTTTTGAATTGGGGCGAGTACCAAAAAAACTTACAAACAGATGATAGTAAAAAAAATTTCAACAAAAACTTTGAAAAATGAATGCATAAATACAACATTAATCACTACTCAACATATAGCAGCATGAAAGCGTCTATAGTAGAACGATTTAATAGAACATTAAAAGGGATGATGTGGAAAGAATTTAGCTTTAATGGTTCATATAAGTGGATTGACATTTATAAAAATTTACTTCATGCATACAATAAAAAATTTAATCGCACAATTAAAATGTCTCCTATTAAAGTCAACGCAACAAATGAGAAAAAGTTGCTAAACACAGTATACAATCATTTGAAGATGTATAAAATGTCAAAATTTAATGTTGGAGATCATGTACGCATAAGCAAATATAAGCATACCTTTGAAAAGGGCTACACACCAAATTGGACAACAGAAATTTTCACAATAAAAAAAGTTCAAAATACATATCCTACAACATACATATTAGAAGATTATCTTGGAAATCCTATTAAAGGTGGATTCTATGAAGAAGAAATTTCAAAAACTAGATATCCAAATACATATCTAGTTAAAAAAGTTCTTAAAACTAAAGGAGATGAGGCATATGTTAAATGGTTGGGGTTTTCTAGTCAACACAAGTCTTGGATAAGTAAAGATGATATATTGTAGTTGGAGTAAAACAACATCAACAACAACATTACTTGCATTTAGTACATAATGTAATAATATATATATATATATATATATATATATATATATATATATATATATATATATATATATATAATAAGAAACAAATCGTTTTTATAAACAATATTGCAGTAAGCTTTATTTATTTGCAATCAGATTGCCATAATGTCAATAACACTTACTTTGAGCTCTAACTCATCAGAGTTATCTGCAAATTATTTCCCTCCTATCGAGTTAAATGGAGCATATGAGTGCGCTTTATCGCACATGTCGTGTTATTGTCTATAACAATCTGTTTCACATAGGAGAACATGTAATTAAAATACCAATTGGATCTTATGAATTAAATGATATAGTTGATTACTTCGATAAGCAATATAAAGACTGCAGTCCGACAAATAAAATTCGAATAGAAGCTAATAACGATACAATGCAAGTTAAAATTAACAGCTCTAAAGATGTAATAGATTTTAATAAAGAAAATACAATTGGAAAACTCTTGATATTCAATACTAAAATCCTGACTCCAAACCATGATCATTACTCAGATCTTCCAGTCAATATATTTAAGGTAAATCTCCTACGAATTGAAAGTACTATCGCTGTTAATACATACATGAACAATTCCAAGGCACATACACTACATGAATTTCCGATTAATGTTCCTCAGGCTATAAAATAGATGAAATCCCTAGAAATCTGAGTTATTTACCAGTTAACTCTCAAGATATTAGTTCAATAGCTCTACGCATTGTTGATCGGCACGGTGACCTAATAAATTTCCGAAGAGAGGAAATGACCATTCGCATACATTTGAGACCAACTAAATATTGTTAATATATAACAGAAACATATCAAAAAAAAAGATGTATATAATTCTAAGATTATACTAGAACCTAAGTGACAGTTGAAGAGACCAGTCCATCGGAAAAATCTATCTAAAACAAATCAAAACTTTCTCAAGTCTCTAAATTTAAAATTTAAAACGAAAAAATTAATTCAATAATGGATGTACTAGATAAGCCATTATCTGAGGAGAGTATAATCAAAAAGGAGTATCATACATATGTACCATATCTACAATCATACAACAATAATGATGAAATTCGTATTTCAATACAAAATCAAGATTTGTATGTATTGCCCAGTGAAAGTTATATATATGTTGAAGGATTTATTGTAGATGATAAAGGCTCAAAATCCTCTGATTTAAGCTTTAAATTAAAAAACAACTTTGTAGCTTATCTCTTTGATGAAATACGTTATGAAATTAATGGTATTGAAATTGATCATACAAGGTATTTAGGACAGACAAGCACAATAAAAAACCTGATTTCTTTATCACCAACGGAAAGCATTGTCATGCATAATGCTGGATGGAACAAAATTGATAATTTGAATATTGAAAATGGATATTTTAATTTCTATGTTCCACTTAAAATGCTCTTAGAATTTGCCGAAGACTATAACAAAATAATATTAAATGGTAAACATGAATTAATACTCTTGCGTAACAAGAATGATGAAGATCTTGTACAATCGAGCACTTCTACTGACAAACCAAAACTTACAATTTCGCTAATATCATGGAGAATTCCTCATGTACACTTATCCGATAATAATAAATTGAATATGATTAAAATTATAAACAATGCTGCTGCTATACCAATAGCATTCCGCAGTTGGGATTGTCATGTAAATCTACAATTAAATACAGGAACTAGCCACATCTGGAATGTTAAGATGGCTGCAAGTAGAGAGCGACCCCGTTTTGTATTGATTGCATTTCAACAAGAAAACAAGTTTGTTCATTGCGATCTCACTAATCTAAAAGTACATTTGAATTCAGTTTCATATCCATATGATGATCTTAACATAAAATTTAAAAATGAACGCTACGCACAACCTCTTCTAACTTCTCAAGAGTTTAAAAATAACGCGCCCATTATTGTAGTAGGTGTTAGTTATCAAAACGATACGCTTAATACCAATTGACATAAGAATTGAATTTGAAACAGCAACAAATATTCCAGCCAAAACATCAACTTATTGAATTCTTATTCATGATCGAAGAGGACAAGTTCGTAAAATCCTATAAATTAAAAAAGATGAAAAATAATATAGTTTTCATAGACATGCAAGGCTTCAAAAGTAATGCAAACGATTTTATTGCAAAAGAATTAGCAATCGTTTTTAACAATAACCAACACATCAATTTTATCATAAAACCTCCTTTTGACTTTAAATGTTTATCAACAAAAAAGCAAAGAGAAGCAAACTGGTTAACAAAACATTATCATCATCTAAGCTGGAACGATGGGACTGTTTCATTTAAAAGCATTTGCGAATTTCTAAGAGCTAATGTAGGTGATTCATAAATCTATTTTAAAGGCGAGGAAAAGAGGCAATGGTTAGAAAAAATGGTACAAAAAAGTGTTTTTAATATTGAAGATATTGGCTGTATCAACTTTAGTCAAATGGGGATAAAGTATCCAGGTCTATTTTATTGCATCTATCACTTCAATGGTATTTGTGCTTTACAAGAAGACAAATTGGCATGAGTTATTTTTTTATTATATTACTTGTTTTATTTTAAGCATATATATTAATATATGTACGTTGATATGTTACAATCTTAAATTTAATTAAAGTATATAAATAAAAATTTTGTAAAAAATAATAGTAATTATATTTATGTTACAAATTTATAAACTTATGTATGTATACATAATACAAAATAATATTTAAATAAATTATATAAAAATAAATACACAAAAACCCTGCTAGCATTTTTGGAAATTTTTAATTAAATTTGATTCTTTTTTAATACTTTCAAGTGATCAAAAAACAAGAATATGCGCTCGTTTTCTGAGCATAAAAGATAGTTTTGTCGGGAGAAAATGGTACCCTACATGCGACTCTTCTTGAGGAGTCTTTTATTACCCGCTTTTCTGATCAGTTTCGACTCATTTATGATTCATATATTTTAAAATAAATAAATAAATAACTTTTAAAGCATAAGCACGACTCATTTTCGAGTATTTTCAAGCGCGCAAGTGTTTAATCAGTTTTTAATCGTCAAAAGTCCTCGAGGAAGACTTAGTTAGGTGATTTTTGATAAAACAATCTTCCAAATGCTAGCAGGGAACGTATACATAGTTTAAAAGTGAATGAATGAATGAATGTAATACATAAGCATTTGAATGCAATACATAAACATAAAAAAACATTTGGATTAAATATACATTCACGATTAAATATTGTGTGTATTTTTATTAATTAATTAATTCTTTTGTAATATATGTTATAGATCATATGTATATACCCTGCTAGCATTTTTGGAAATTTTTAATTAAATTTGATTCTTTTTTAATACTTGCAAGTGATCAAAAAACAAGAATATGCGCTCGTTTTCTGAGCATAAAAGATAGTTTTGTCGGGAGAAAATGGTACCCTACATGCGACTCTTCTTGAGGAGTCTTTTATTACCCGCTTTTCTGATTACTTTCGACTCATTTATGACTCATATATTTTAAAATAAATAAATAAATTACTTTTAAAGCATAAGAACGACTCATTTTTGAGTATTTTTTCAATCGCGCAAGTGTTTAATCAGTTTTAAATCGTCAAAAGTACTCGAGGAAGACTTAGTTAGGTGATTTTTGATAAAACAATCTTCCAAATGCTAGCAGGGTATACATATATATATTTATTTATTTATGTATGTATCTATTTACTACATATACATACGTTCTCCGGTAAAGGATATATGTATAATATTCGGCACAGACGAATATAACACTCTTACTTGTTTGTTCAAAAGTGTATTTTGAATTTAATTTATGATAAAACTAATGCAGCTAGAAAGTTTCGGTTTGTTGCATTAGAAGGACCGTGTTGTCTACTATAAGAATTACCAAAAAAGTAAAGATATATTTACCGACCTATAGGTCCCTTTTGCCATTCCCTGTCATATATGTCTGTTTCTTTTAAATATTTTATTAATTTGCATTATAACAACCTTATGTATTAGGAAAAACAGGCATGAAGTTAGTATAAATTACGAAATTGAACTATAGGGTTAATGATTTCCTCCTTAAAATTTTACACTAAAAATAGGCACATAATACAGTTTTAACTCACTGTTAAACCCCAGAGTAATATTCAATATAAAATTTTATGACAAAACTCATTGAAACCATATTCAATTTTGGAACTTATGCTAACTTCATTCGTTATACATTATACATGCAATTATTTTTCTCTCATCAAATCTTGGAAACATTTTTTAAACTTATAGGTTTGTTGTTTATACTTATCCAAAAATGCATAAAAGTTACTTTAGTTCTTCATCAACTGAGAACCCAAATTATTTAAAGTTCAACCGACTACAAATATGTACCTACAAAGGTAGGACTACCGACTTCAAATAAACTTTTATTGTTAGGTTAAAATATCTTATTTGTTCATAAAAATCTTATTTTTTAATAAAATAAGTATTTTGAACACTCTCTTATATACTACACAGAAAAAAGTGTTCACCAATTAATACTTTCAATTAAGAATTTAATTATATTAATTAAATTTTTAGTTGTATTAATTAATTCGACTGGAAAAACTTAATTGATATTATCAAATTGCTTATAGGTGAAAATTTAATTAATTTTTTAATTGATACAACAAATATTTTAATTAATATTACAAAATCATTCAAATTACTTTTTTGTGTGTATATTATTGTGATATTTTAGATACATCTTAATAATTATACGTCTTAAAATAACATACTATCATCATACTAATTCTCTAAATTATTTTCCTAAAAAATTATTATTGTCTTTGATAATGAAAAATAAAAATATTATTCCTTTTTTAACTTTTATTCTCATATCTTTTTAGCACCTCAGATAACAAATGTTATCTGTACAGGGAGTCGAACACAACAGCTAATACGGGGCTTGGATCCAAACTACATTTACTACTTGGATATATTTGGCGTTCACACAAAGCGACAAAATTTAACATTTCACATTGCATCATCAACCATGCACTTTAATCGCACCCATCCAGCTATTTTAAGAGCCAATAGTCTGAATATGGTTAAGATTGCTGGAATGCATGGTGTTCAGGTATTCAGTTTCAAGGTAAATAGTTAAAAAAAATATTTATGTTTGATGAAGTGCTGCTTCATTTAAACCAGTCTGACAATTCATTAGAAATGTTTAAAAATTGACGATTTGAATGTACAACACAGTTTTAGTAATAACATATCAATTGATTGTACATACATATATTACATACATATTTGGGTATTCAATCGGTTAACCGGTTAATTTCTACCCGATTAACTGATCGGCTAATATAAAATCGACTTTTTTCGTTTAACGGTTAAACCGGTTAATTTCAGTCAATTAACCGACGTAACAAATTTTTTCATATTTTTGAGTATAACAACCTATTTTTTGTGTGAGTAATTATTTTTTTCGTCTCAATTACAAAAGGTGAATGTTTAGAAATTATTTTTCATACAAAGAAAAAAATCTTTGGGCATGGCTATAAAAGAGTTTAACTAGAGTCTCTGATACTCTAACTAGAGGGAATTATTAAGTTTTTATTTAATGATTTAGGTTAGATTTAATGAGAGACAGTACAAAAACGAAAGCCAAGAAATTCAGAAATTAACTTTTTTTGCAGAATATTCGTCGCTGAGCTCTGCCATTATGAGTCAGTTGAGGACCTGCCAACAGAAGGAACTATCGATAGTATAACAAGAAATGTTCTAAAAAAAATTAACCGAATTAGTTTAAGAATTATTATGTGGGTTTTTGGTTTTACTAATAAACTGAAATTAATAAATAATTTATGCACTTTTATTTGTTGAAAACGATTGATTTAGGGAAATACTTTATTAATACGAAAATTTACTGATTATTAACCGATTAAGCAAAACCCTCTATTAATTAATCGAACGATTAACTGATTAAAGCAAAAACCCGATTAAATGCATACCCTAATACATATGTATGCATATTGTGTTCTTACATTTTGCTAGAAATACAAAATTCTTCAACCCGTCAAATGAAAAATATTCCTCAACTATATTATACATATATATATTATATATATATATGTATATTTACTATACATTCCTTTGGGCCTAATTTTGTAAAACGTAACGCCGTGCGTTTACAAATTTTATATGGAAAAATTTTAAATTACAAATACAAAATACATACAAAAGTTTTTTACGCTAAGCGTTGCGTTTTACAAAATTAGTAGAATTGTGCAGCTCATTAACGAACTAGTTTAATTGAGCCGTGTGAGCCGTAGAGAGTGGTGGTAGAGAGTGGTAGTCCACATCAAACTCAGCAGCTCGTTTTAGGCACAAACCGATGTAATTTAAGTGGGTTTGTGTCTAAAACGACCTTATGGAACAGTTCGATACAAGTCTTGTGCTTTTTCAACAAATTTTTTGTGTCGCACAAGTGCATAAAATATATATGTAGACATATATATTTATATGTAGACATATTTATTAACAAATTCCACTCATTAAACTTTTTAAGTTTTATCTATTTTTTATATTTCATCTGCATTGTTTTGTAATGTATGACCGCACACACACACACCGTATAAATATGTCTCTTTTTATGCTTCGGTTTTCGCTCTTTAGCTACTAAGCTAACTGAATGAAATACTTCAGTAAAGTGAGCTGTGCTGTAAAGAGCGGTCACTCAAAGGAGCTGATAAGCACAACTCAAAAAATTAGGCCCTTAAACGGTTTTAAGATATGTAATATTAAGGCAAATTATGCCTATTAATAAATCAACGCGCTAAATTTGTTGGAAGAAAGGTAGTGCAGAGAGAAGACAGATGTTTAAATACAAAAGTTGATTTATTTTAAGACTCTACGATTGCGCCTTCCTATTAATTTTTGAAAAAGTGTTGCAGCGCCTCTGGTGCAAAATGGGTGTACTAATTTTTTATTATATACTTTACATCAGGGATGATTTTGCTACAAAACGGCCGAGAGCTGCGATGTACATTCCCTGCTCTAAATGTAATTGGGGCGAGAGTAGTCACGCGATCGGTCCCCAAGCAATAAGGAGCAGTAGAGCTGTGCCAAATCGTTCATTCCAGTGACCCCTCATTTTCGTTCATTTTCTAAAGTAGAACGAGTTCGTTCATTTCGTTCATCCGCTCTTTTCAAAAAATAGAACAAAATAAAAACACAAACAGTTGATTCGTCAAATAAAAAGGGACAAATGCAATGCCTTTGTTATGAATTTAAGAAACAAAAAAATCAGAAAAATTTTTAAAATATAGTATCTTATGGGATTAAGAAATCATAATAATAATTATAATATGTACGTATGTACATATATCTTAATACATATTTAATATTTGTTAAAAGAAAAACTTTTAATATGTTCTAAAAACTAAAGAAATATTAATGGCAATTTTATTAATTTCATAATGGTCATACTGTTTCTAAAAGCAGACAAAAACGCAATTGAAAACGAGAATGTGACAAAAAATTGCATATGAAAAATGAAAATGCAAAAAAAAAAACAAACAAAAACACCCTAGTGCGGTCGTTCGCTTATTTTTATATATAGAACTTTAAGTTGGCATCACTTTTTTAACTGGTGGCCATTTTGTCACCTGTCAAAAGATTAATATTTAGTTTGGTTTGCCATTTCATCATGAACAGGTTGACAAAAGAACAACGCTTGCAAATCGTGCAAATTTATTTCGAAAATAATGGTTCAGTTCGCGAAGTTTACCGCAAGCTCCGTCCATTTTATGGTCGACATAATCATCCATCAGAGCAATTAATTCGGTTAACCATGGATCGTTTTCGCACTACGTTTACTCTATGTGATAATACGCATCCGCAGAGACGTCGAACAGTGCGCACCGAAGAAACAATTGCCGCTGTAGAGCAAAGTGTTGAAGAGGACCCGAATGAATCGATTCGCCACCGTGCACAGCAATTGGAGCTTTGTCCATCAACTTTATGGAAGATTTTGTGCAAAGATCTTGGCTTGCGACCTTACAAGATCCAGCTTGTGCAAGAATTAAAGCCGCGAGACCATGCAATGCGTCGTGATTTTGGTGTATGGGCCGAAAATGAGATTGATCTCGATGCTGATTTTCATCGCAAAATTTTGTTCAGTGATGAGGCTCATTTTTGGTTGAATGGCTACGTCAACAAGCAAAATTGCCGCATTTGGAGTGAAGAGAATCCATATGAGACCCTTGAGACGCCATTACATCCACAAAAACTGACTGTTTGGTGTGCTATATGGGCTGGTGGAGTCATTGGGTCATACTTCTTCCGAAATAATGCTGGAGAGTCAGTTACCGTTAATGGAGACCGGTATAGAGCCATGATAACCGACTATTTTGTTCCCGAATTGGATGGCATGAATGTGGATGAGTTGTGGTTCCAACAAGACGGCGTTACATGCCATACAGCGCACGTCACAATCGATTTATTGAAGGAAACATTCGATGAGCGCGTAATTTCGCGGAATGGACCTGTCAATTGGCCACCAAGATCGTGTGATTTGACACCATTGGATTATTTTCTTTGGGGATATGTGAAGTCGCTCGTCTACGCCACCAAACCAGAAACGTTAGGGGACTTGGAAGCCAACATTCGTGGCGTTATTGCCAACATACGGCCCCATATGCTCGAAAAAGTGGTTGAAAATTGGACCTGTAGAATTGGCTTTATTCGAACCAGCCGCGGCGGCCACATGCCCGAAATCATATTTAAACATTAATGGCATAAAATTATCATTCCAATAAAGGCAAATTGATGGACATTAAAACGATTTTCTTGTGTTTTATTTCAATTCAAAGTTCTATACCTCTAAAAAAACACCCTGTATTAAGGGGTGATTTTTTGAGACCTTTCAGATTTGATTTATTAAAAAACACTTACGGTCTTATTCATAAAAATACCTTATTTCAGCTTTAATCTGTACATTACTTATAAAACAGATTTTGCTTTATTAAGCTTTAATAAAAATTTGTATTTATAACTGATTAATATCAGTGAATTAAATATTAAATGATTTTGCTTCTTTTGTAATTTTATGTTGGCAATATCATGTTACTTTCGCTCTCAATCTATGTTTAGTGATGCATACAACGAAGAATCGATTATCTAGGTAGTCTGTTAGAGTCGAATAAAAAGTAAATCATTACGCATAATGTTATTAAAACCTAACTTAAAATGTAATTTTTAAATTTTTTTTAATAAATAATATTAAAACAATTTAAATGTTCTTAAAGATTGTATTTTAACACATTTATATTCGGCTGCGTGCAGAGGTAGGCAATCACCCACTTTATTGCTGTCGAGTATGCATCACTATTTTATTTTAATTTTAAAATGTTATTATACATACATACATATGTACATACATTGTACATACATATTATGTAACCATGCAGTACCATACAAGCATACGTATGCCTGGGTATAATTCAATTTTTCTTTTTGCCAATAAATGGGATTCCTTTCATATTCAACTATGTTTATACAAATTAAACAAACATTTTATTTTTTGTTTTTTTTTTAAAATTTGACTTCAGACTAAAGTCTGAAGTACTTTTTATTTCGTTCAATGTTGAATTAGAACTAACTTAACTTTAATACAATAATTGATTATGTAAATTATTTTGGTTATAATGTGCAGTGTCAGCAATGTTCCATTTATTCCAGGTATTGCAACATTTATTGCGCGTGTGCTTGTTAAGCATTAATTTGTTGGCTTGTGCAATATCCAGTTTGTTTTATTCTAATGGATTTTAGCATATTAAACATTTTTGTACTTAACTCCTCCGCCCTTAAATTCGATCGCCCCCGATCGTCTAAAAGTAAGGTACGTAATTTTATTGTGGGTGTCACCTTTTGTTCTTCTTCTGTTGGTTGGGTTATTGTAGGATTCAGGACTAATGTTTGGGAATGTTTTTCGTTGTTTTTTTTTATAGCTAGGAGTGTTAAGCTGATTATGGACAGAAGGACAATAGCCATAGTAGTATTTGTAATCCATGTTTCCTTTCTGATACTGTGGATTGCCTTCGTGTTGATGAAATTTAATTCTTGTAATGATTCCAACGATAATATGTTTAGTCTTTTCTTCTCGATTGGACTTTCTTGTAATGTGGCCGGTGTTAGTGCCATTTGGGGAGCTTCAAGATTTTGGTAAAATTTGTCGCCAACTGTTATAGTGGTGCTATCGAACTTAATGAGGAATGTACCGCTTAAATCATACTTCATAGCTTTTGTTGCAATTGTTTCATTTACATTGTTTAGGAGAATGATTCCATCAGAGATTTCTTCAATTCTTGGAACGTGATGGACATTGCTGGTTGTGCAAATTGATTTTTGACCAAATATAATGTTTTTAATACAATTATCTTCTCTTAAGTCTAACAATTGATTTCTTTTACAAATTTTTATCTTGTTATAGCTTTTACAATTATTATTAATTGCATAAATTTCATTTTTACTTATAAACATTTGTTCAAAATCCAAATTTATTATAGAATCGTTTCTTATAACAGATTTTACAATAATATTATTATATAAGATAGAATTTGTTAGAGGAATTTTAATTACATATAAAAGGTTTGTATCATTACTTAGTATGTTGATATTAGCTAATTCTAATGCCTCTTCTATATTATTGAATGGCATGTTTTCTTCTCTCAGTTTATTTATTGTCATTGTCATTTCTTTTTTGTCTAATAAAAATGAATTGATTACGTTAATTTTCGCCCATTGTATAGCGTATTTTACATTTGTAATTGCTTCTTTTGCTAGTCTTATTTTATTTCTTAGTATTTCAATATCTTCGTTTATTATGGTATCATACTTTTTTATTGTGTTTGAAAATACATTTATTAATTTAGTGATATTATTTAACTGATTTGCAAAATTTGTATTGATAATAACTTGTTGATTATTATTGCTAGATATCTCGTCTAAAGTCCTATAAATAATTTCTGCATCGTCATGATCTGGTGATCCGGCAATTAATTTCCAAATCGTGGGTGAGATGGTTTTTAGTGTATCTAATAAATCGATTGTCTGATTCAATTCGTAATACATTGTAGGAAATAAGGGATTTGTCCTAGGTACGTATTTGTCCACATAGATTTTCGTCTTTTGTAAAAAGTCATCATAAGATTCAAGATTAATTGGGTGAATAAATTTAAATGTGCCGTCCTGAATTTTTCCGTATCCGTTACCTATTGTTATCACGTAGGAGTTCGTATAGTTAAGTATTTGTACCTCTGCTTTTAGCAGTGGCATCAACAATATTAATAAGATGAATTTCATACTGATGGTATTTGTAGTGCAGCGGCTGTTGGCGTAACCAACTCCTGTTCTCCTGTTTTGGCAGTTACTAGGGGGCCTCGTTTCTGCAACTTCCTATGCGACGTGCTGCGGTGCAGGACGATTTATGCTGTTTGTGCAACTTCCTAGGTGACGTGCTGCGGTGCAGGACGATTTATGCTGTTTTTGAAGCTTTCTGAGCGACGTGCTGCTGTGCAGGACGATTTATGCTGTTTTTGGTAACCACGCGGCAAAGATACGAGCTAATCTTGTAGGTCAGTTTTTTACACTTATATTTTTCCGAAGTTCCTCCGGTTTAAGGGATTTTTTTATTATGGAACTTTCGAAACCGCAGGTCCCTGCTCGGGCGCCAATTAAACAAAAATTGTATTTCTTGTTTTTTTTTAAATTTGACTTCAGACTAAAGTCTGAAGTACTTTTTATTTCGTTCAATGTTGAATTAGAACTAACTTAACTTTAATACAATAATTGATAATGTAAATTATTTTGGTTATAATGTGCAGTGTTAGCAATGTTCCATTTATTCCAGGTATTGCAACATTTATTGCGCGTGTGCTTGTTAAGCATTAATTTGTTGGCTTGTGCAATATCCAGTTTGTTTTATTCTCATGGATTTTAGCATATTAAACATTTTTGTACTTAACTTACATATGTATGTTTGTATTTGCTTTTGAATTCAGACAGGTTGCACATCTGTTTTTTTTTCATACAACGAACTATCGACTTTTACATTGGGTTGTCATAGGAGCACAATTAGTTGCTTTGGGTAGCGTTGCATACTAGTTGAAGGACTAGTTACTGTTATACTAGTTTATAAAAATTCTTTCCTTTTCCATGTTGTTTACATGACAAACAAAAGGGAGAGAGAGACAGCGCGTCGCTTGTAGAGAAGTGCAGCCGATATTTCATCAAGCTTCTTAGTTCTGTCTCTTTATAACTAGTAAAGGACTGTTCCAAAACGTAATTACTCCAAAAAGTAGCAACAGGGTATGGACACATACACACATACATATACACATACCGACTCACATACAGCGTAACCTTTTGACCGACTAATGCTAAGAACACAACTGGGACGAACGACGAACTTTTCGGTGCGAACTTTTCGGTGCGAACTTTCGTCATAAAAAATAAAACACATTTGTGCATATGAAAATGAACACTACACCGCCGCACAGTGGCTGAAAATCGTTTTTCATTGGCCAAAAGTCTATTTTTTTTTTGTCACCGATTTTTAAAATTTTTACGCCTTTTTGTAGCTAATATATCCAGATTAAGGTAGCCAAAAACTTAGGTTAAACTATTGATAATTGTGGGCGTGGCATGTTGTCAAACTCAACCGTTTTTTTAATTTCAGAAAAAGGTGTTTTTCTTTTGTTTTTTATCAAAAATAAATGGTCACTACTCGCAAGCTATCATCGATAACGGCCTGCGGTCTTTTTTATAATGTTGGTAGGACTATAGTCTTTAGTTGTTGTAAGTGGTCACAGCTCTAGCGTTTAATATTACGGGCGTTATGAAATATTTATGAAACTACTATATTTTTCTCAAATTTAAATTTTAGTGGAATAGAACTTCTAGGGAACAAAAGGGAACAAGAAACGTATACCACCAGGAGAAAGGTGAAAGTGTCCTCTTTAACGCTATATATACTTTTGCACCCGTGACGACCCGTGGGTAGAACACTTTTTTCATTTTAATGAAATTACTCTAAAAAAAATTCAAATTAATTTAAACAGCCCTATAAGTACTCGTATACAATAGTGTCTTAAATTTTCACTTTTTTGCCTAAAAGTTTGTTTTTTTTACTTTAGACTACGTAAAACGAAAAAAATTAAATATAATACCTGCGAAAGGGTTTAATGGCTTTGTTTTGATCAGCAAAAAATAAGTCATAAAATTATCACAATAGGTTCTACAGTAAACATATGATCTCTTTCTGAATTTACCTGTTATCAAATGTTAGGGTCAACCAAAGTCATAAACATTTTTATAACAATAATGGCGACATTAAACCACTAAAGATAAAAAACAACCCCATATTGGCGAGATACTAATCAGTTTTACCTGATATTAAGGTCTGAATAACATGTGCAGTTTTGTTCAATTTATGCACTACCTGCTATGAAATTGAAGATCAATGTGTGAATAACATGTATCTAAAAATGTATAAAACTACGGATTCCATAAGGGATTACTCAGTAATAAGTTAATCCTTTAATTGTACGGATAAAATATAACAAATAAAAATATTCAGATAAATATGGAGAGCTTCAGTTATAAAGAACTGGCCGAAGAGTATTTTAGAAACAAAAACCAGGCAGGAAGATGTTCTTAGTTACGTTAAAATAAAATTAAACTTAAATTCGTGTAGCACCGAAATGCAAGAGCAATTATCTAATTTCGTCAAAGCACTAAAAAAACGCTACAAAGAAGTTAGCTACAGTAAACAAAACTTTTATATAAAAAGTGCAAACTGGTTAGAAGGCCAACTTACTGTCGCTGCAGAAACAGCAAAGCAAGATAAGGCTGGAAGACCACGCAAATCATTAATGGGCAACTGCAGTGATAGATCTAAGAGGCGGAAACTTAAAGATTTTAACGATGCAATTGGTTGTACAAATATAAAAGAATCTTTCCTACATCAATTACGATCACAGAACCAATTATCAAAAGTGGATATCATTGAAAAAGTTGTTAAAGCTAGTCCAGTGAGAACAAAACGGATTCTTAAAAGTATACCAACTCCGAGTGATGCAATACAGTACACAAATGAGGAGGCATTAGCATTATTTCTGGATTTGAAATTAACAAAACAGCAATATATTAAGCTCAGACTGCGTGCGATTGAAAAAGGGTCAAATATGTATCCAGCATATCATTACATAACCGCTGCTAAAATAGACTGTTTGCCATCAAAGGACACTATTACAATCACACCAATTTCGGCAGAGGTACAACTACAATCTCTACTTGATCACACAGCCGAACGCTTGCTACAATCAATAACAGGAAATGAGTTAAAGAAATATGAAAACACAAAGTTAATTCTTTTTTGTAAATAGGGATGTGATGGTTCCTCGGGACAAAAACAATACAAACAAGCTGTATGTGAAAATATTTCGGACTCAGATATGTTCATGGTATCATTTGTACCATTGCGATTGAAAAAGATTTTGGAAGATTCAGAGCCTTCGACTAGTACAACGCAAACAATGGATATTTGGAAAAATGAGACACCATCTTCTACGAAATACTGCAGGCCAATTAAATTTGAATTCAAAAAAGAAACTCATGATGCCATTAACAAAGAAGTTAGTGATATCAAGGCCCAAATTGCAACACTACAGCCATGACAATTAGAGTTAGATGGGCAGCAAACTGAAGTAAGCTACCAATTAGTGCTGACAATGATAGATGGAAAAGTAGGTCAGGCTTTGACTAACACGAAGGCTGCATCCAGCTGCATTATATGCCAAGCAACATCAACCCAATTAAACCAAGTCCCGACAAAATCATTAGATAATACCGATGCATATGAATTTGGATTATCACCACTACATGCAAGAATACGACTTATGGAACACATACTAAAAATCAGTTATGATTTGGATTTCGGGTCTTCAGGATCAATAAGAAACAACGAAACCAACAAAGAGTTAAGAAGTTCAAAAAAGAAACATGTTCTAGATGAATATCGCAAATTAGGATTGATTATAGATCAGCCAAAACAAGGGTCAGGCAATACAAATGATGGCAATACCGCAAGAAGATTCTTTTCAGATCCAGAAACAGCATCTGAAATAACAGGAGTGGATTTAAACCTTATTTTCAGGTTTAAAATAATCCTAGAAGTACTTGCGTGCAATGAAGAAATTGACTCTAGAAAATTTGGAGATTATGCTAAGGAAACTGCAAAAATATATACAACCAACTACCCATGGAGAAATATGTCTGCAACAGTTCATAAAATCCTTTATCATGGAGAAGATATCATTAAATATCATTTGGTGCCACTTGGAGATCTATCAGAGGAGGCTCAGGAAAAAAGAAACAAGGATTACAGATTTTATAGAGAGCACAATACTAGAAAAATTTCACGAAATTCAACAAATGAAGATCTATTTAATATATTATTGGCAACGTCAGATCCGTTCATCTCCAGTATTCGAAATCAATGGAAAGTGGAACATCGGGATTTAGATGAAGAAGCCAAAAAACTACTAAAGAACAGAAATAGCACAGAACAAAATATGGAATATTTACAATCAATATTTGAGTCAAATGAATAATAATCATAATTGCCTTTCATTGTTATTTAAGGTACGAAAAGCATACTATTAGTAAAAAATAATAATAAACAGAACCTACCATTGTTACAAATGCTATTAAAATTTATTGCAGTTTTTATTTTTAATATGTTTTTTAAAATGATCAAATTTGACAGCAAAAAATAATAAATTTTTCTGTAGTAATAGCAATATTTTTAGATAATATTATTAAAGTTTTTTTTTAAGTGTAACTATTCTTTGAGTGTAAACAAAATTGCAAATTAGACAGCAAAAAATTTTTAATTTTTCTGTAATAATAGCAAAATCGTTGATTTTACTATTTTTTTTTAGTGTAAAATTTTTTTTGAGTGTAACATTAAATAAATTCCATTATTACAAAACATATTTATAATTATTACTAATTTCCATATATTAAATTTTTTAATAAATAAAAAAATAATAAACCCATATTTCACTCTAAAAGTTAAAAAAATTCAAAAGTTCAACTTTGAGCTAGAATTCCTTAAAAAGTCCTCAATCAATTTTAATGTAATTAAAACTGAGTCAAACTGAACTAAATATCTATCCACTAAAATAAAAATTACTTCAATATTTTGATCAGTTCAAAAGTTACAGAATTTTGGCCAATGAAAAACGATTTTCAGCCACTGTGCGCCGTTCAAGGAAATTCGTCGTGCGTGACGAGCTCTGAGATAGATTTTTTATGCATGTTTTTTTTATTTTTTGAATCTTCATATATGAACTAACAATAAGCATTCAAATCTTAAATCTAACATATAATTAATAGGCCCGACCAATGTCAGACATAACTTAGTGAAAGTTAAATAATACATAAGTAGTGATAAACAAAAAAAAAGTATTTCCAAGTAGCTTCATTCGGAGTGTTTAGTATTAGAGCCCTTGTATCTCCCTTTTTTAAGCAGATGTGTCCAGTAAAGTTCAAAATATTACGAGCAAGCAGATAAGGATGTGACTCGAGTTTTGTTAGATATTTGCCAGCGTATTTTTTCAGTCACTAGTGGCATATTTAAATCACGATGTATATTTGAATTCTTAATGTACCATGGAGGAGATGTTATTAACCTTAAAATTTTGTTTTGTCTTCGTTGAATTCTCTCTACATTGGAAGCTGAAGCAGTGTCCCATAACTGGATACCATAACATCATATTGGCTTTAAAATCGACTTGTATATTAAAAGTTTGCAGTCTAGGCTGAGTGTTGAATTTCTGCCAATCAGCCAATGTACCTGAGTTAATTTTAGTTTCATTTGAGTTAACTTATAGTCAATGTGATGTTTCCGTGTAAGCCGTCGATCGAGGTGTATACCAAGATATTTCACATGTGAATGTTGAGGAACAACTTGATTATTAATCCGAATGGGGGAACAAGTATCTCTTCGTAAGGTAAATGTTACTTGAACAAACTTCTGTTCATTTACCTTAATTCTCCATAAGTTTAACCAAAATTCCATCTGGCTAATGTGTTCCATCAGGCTGTATCGTCGGCAAATGTAGAAGTGTCAATCAAATCAATGTAGAATCAAATATAAAAATGGCCCCAGTATACTCCCCTGTGGCACACCGGATGAGATAGTTTCAGGCATACTCATAAAGTGTCCATCCTCAACTGTAAATTTTCGTGCAAGAATGTAACTTTCCAAGAGAGTTAGAATGTTTATTGGTAAGTATGTCTTCAATTTCAAAATCAGGCCTTCATGCCACACTTAACAAGCCATGAACACGTTAAAAATATGTTTCTGGAACGCAAACGGCATTCGCCAACATAAAAATGAACTTGAGCAATTCCTTACGGAAAAAAATATTGATATAATGTTGGTCTCTAAGACTCATTTGACTTCTAGAAGCCTCTTTAAAATTAATGGCTACACTTTATATGATACAAAGGACCCTAGAGGGAGAGCATGCGATGGATCAGCAATTCTAATAAAGTCAAGACTCAAGCACTATATTCTTGACAACATTTGTGAAGAACATCTACAAGCAACAAATATCTGCATTGAAATTTTTTGTACAAATGTCGTGATATCTTCAATTTACTCCCCTCCCAGATTTTCAATCACTGAGGACCAATACGAGAAATTCTAAAAATCTCTTGGACCTTGTTTCGTAGCAGCTGGCGACTACAATTCTAAGCATACGTTCTGGGGTTCGCGTCTTATTACGCCTAGAGGTAGGGCGTTGTTCAAGACAATTTCAAAAATGGGCTTGGATGTTATTTCGAGTGGGGAGCCTGCTTACTGGCCTACTGCCGTATGAAAAATTCCGGATGTTATAGATTTCGGCAGTAGTAGTAGAATGTATGCGCCCGAGCAATAAAAATTGTCAAATTTGGGTAATTTAAATCGAAATTTTGTAATTTATGGGCTAAAATTTACATATTAAGGTAATTACTGTCAATGGTGCGAAGTGACGAGGGTTATGGACGGTTTGTACGTAGAAAAGGGTAGTTTGATGTCGGCCGTCGATGTGTGTTTGTTTTAATTTTATGGTTTGATATCCGTTCGCCGATGCGCATAGTTAATTATGTATGCACGTGGGGCTTGTTTGTTCGTAGTATAATTTTTCGTTTGTTAAGCGGTGCGGAAGGGTACTTGAGAAAGAAATTGTGTGGAAATCAATGAATGTTTTTTGTTGTTGGTTTTATTTAGTTTGATTTTTATTTATTTTTTTTCTATGTTTAAAGAGTTCGAAGACATGAATAAAATATATGGTTTGTGAGATAATCATGGTTTGATATCCGTTCGCCGATGCGCATAGTTAATTATGTATGCACGTGGGGCTTGTTTGTATGTAGTATGTTTTTTCGTTTGTTAAGCGGTTGCAGCAGGTTCATGATTTTATATTGTGTGTGCGTGTGTGCATAGTTTAGTTTTTTGTAATCTTCTTTTGTTTGTACGTATTATGTTTTTTCGTTGTTAAGCGGTGCGGAAGGGTACTTGAGAAAGAAATTGTGTGGAAATCAATGCATGTTTTTTGTTGTTGGTTTTATTTAGTTTGATTTTTATTTATTTTTTTCCTATGTTTAAAGAGTTCGAAGACATGAATAAAATATATGGTTTGTGAGATAATCATGGTTTGATATCCGTTCGTCGATGTACATAGTTAATTATGTAGGTACGAAGGATTTTATGTATGTTTTTGTTTTAATTTTAATTTTGAATGGATTTTTGTTTGTTTGTTAAGCGGTTGAAGCAGGTTTATGATTTTAGAGTGTAAGTGCGTGTGTGCATAGAGAAAAATGTTGCTTTTGTCTTTTGGCAATATTCTTTTTTTTTTTAGCTGGTGGTCATGGAAGATTATTTTAGAAAGAAATTATGTATGCTTGTGGGAAATCTATGAATGTTTTTTTGTTGTTGGTTTTATTTAGTTTGATTTCTCTATTTCCTTATTTAAAGAGTTTGAAGAGGTAAACGAAGTATGTAATTTATGAACTTATTTGAAGGTTGGAAAAAATGAAGTGTAAGATATTTATGATTGTCAAAGGGAATTAGAGATGCGTGATCATGGGAGCCAACGTTATGCTCATACGTGTATATGTTTTTACAATAACTTGAGCGTTGGCAGATGGGTAAGTAGTCGTATATGTATATGTGCAATGCCGAGTACAAATCTGGCATTATCTTGTGTTCTAATCATTTTTTAAAATGTGTGCAACGCCTTTCACATTATGTTTTTTTTATTTTTATTTTATATGGAATACAAAACGGAAATGATAAACGTTACCACTAGGGCACACTGTTGCAATGTCACAAAATATCATAGTGTGTACTTTTTGTTGTTTGTAATATTCGTTTTTTTTTAGCTGGGGACATGGAAGGGTATTTTAGAAAGTAATTATGTATGCTGGTGAGATATCAATGTTTTGTTTTTGTTGCTGTTGTTGTTTGATTTTAATTTTTTTATGTGTAAAGAGTTTGAAGAAATGAATAAAATATACAATTTATGCGTGTTGTATTTATTCATTCTTTTCACTTCTTTTTTAAAGAAATTGAAGTTTGTGATATTGAGGATTGTCAAAGATTGGTTGTTATTTTCACTGCTTGCTGACATTTGTCTCTGTCTATTGACTTTTACATTGTGCATATGACTTAATCGTAACTTGTATAAATTGAGAAGTTTTTTATTCTAGCAGCAAGTAAAGCATTGTCTCTACAAGTGTCAAATCCTCAATAATTTCGCTGTTAATACGTAAATAATCAAAGTGACTTTTGAAAAAAAAAAAATATTAAATATAATAATATTAAATATATATTTATATATAATAATATTGTATAAACTAAAATAAAAAAAAAAGAAAATGAATTCTTTAGCTTATGAGTGCAATGTGTGTAAAAAGATTTATAAATACAAAAAATGCTTTCTGGATCACATCCAAAATCATGGTGTTGAGGACCAATATATATATCCTCAACAACAGCAACAATATCAATATCCTCAACAACAACAACAACAACAACAACAACAACAATATCAATATCCTCAACAACAACAACAACAACAACAATATCAATATCCTCAACAACAACAACAACAATACCAATATCCTCAAGAGCAACAACAACAATATCAGTATCCTCAAGAACAACAACAACAACAATATCAATATCCTCAACAACAACAACAATATCTATATCCTCAACAACAATATCAATATCCTCAACAACAACAACAACAACAACAATACCAATATCCTCAAGAACAACAACAATATCAATATCCTCAACAACATCAACCATATCCTACGGCCATGCAATGGTACCCAAATACTGACCAACAATTGCAATATCAACTACAACAACAACAAAAACAAATGTATTGCCAACTACCCTCTACCTCCATGCAATGGTACACAAATACTTATGAACATCAACAACAACAACAACAGCAAGGTTTACAGGATTTAGGAAGTAGCTCAACAAATAATAATATCAACATTGATGGAGAGTGTATGAAATATTATGAGATCAGAAGAGCATTTCAAAATAATATTATTTCTTATGGAATAGAAAATAAAAAGGATCAACTTCTCTTTGAAGATTTTGTTGTCGAAAATGAATCGACTTTTATAGAGAGGCTTGAGTACCATTTGAAGCAACATACTATATTGAAATTTAATATAAGTATAGTTGCAGAATATTTAAAAATTGTGGGCGAAGAATTAGAAATAATAATTATAGTACATACAGCAAAAATGAGCTTGTTGACTAGAGCAGATGACGTGAATGAATTTTTCTGTAAGCAGGTCAGAGAAATTCAAAATAAAATGTCTGAGTTTCAGGAAAGAGATTCCGGATGGACTCTTGTTCGCATAGTTCGAGCTGAACTTAATATTAATAAATCTTCTTTGGTAAAAGGAGCTCATTGGATTAGCACCCCGCAGAAGCTTGCTAGTCGTGGTGCTTGCATTAATATTGAAAACAGTGATAATTACTGTTTTAAGTGGGCCTTAATTGCGGCAATGAGTACCTCGGCTATCAATTTTCCGAATCGATGCTCTTCATATAACATTGAAGATATTAGTGCTAATATAATTTCGCTTCAAGATGGAACTACAATTGATTTTTCAAATTTGACATTTCCGATGTCACTAAAATATATTAAGGAATTTGAGGGACAGAATGATGTTAGTGTGAATGTGTTTGGATATGACGACGAGAGTGATGAACTAATTGGACCATTTTATATAACCCAAAATGAGAAGACCAAGCATGTTAACTTATTGCTATTGGAAAACGTGGATGGGCATCACTATATTTTTATAAAAGATATTTCAAAGTAAGTAATATATTGGAAAGTATTTAAAATTAAATAATACAATACGCGTTTTTGATGTCTTACAGACTACTAAAAAGGCAAACAACGACACATTGCGAACGACTCTTATTTTGCAACAGTTGTCTGCAATACACCCATCTTGAAAATATTATGGAGAAACATAAAATGGAATGTGGTAAAATAGTCACCACAATGCCAAAGGCAGAAGACTCCATACTGCGGTTCAAGAGCCACCATAGAAAAATTGACGTCCCTTTTGTTGTATACGCCGATTTTGAATGTGTTTTGCAACACATAGACTTTAGTGTAAGTAGTAAAACTAAATTAAATCAGTCACATGTACCCTGCGCATTCAGCTATTTTATTAAGTGTAAGCATGACAATAAATTGGATAAGCTGAGAATTTATACGGGTAAAGATGCTTCTGAAAAATTTGTTACATTTTTGAATCAAGATTGTCAAGATATCTATAACAATTATCTCACAAAAACAATTGAAATGGAGAACTTGACAGATGAAGAAAATGTAACATTTTACAATGCGATAACTTGTCACATATGTGGACAATACTTAAATAATGATCGTGTGAGAGATCATTGTCATATAAGCGGTAAATATCGAGGTGCTGCGCATAACAGATGCAACCTAAGTTATCAAGTACCCAAGTTTATTCCAATTTATTTGCATAACTATTCATCCTATGATTCTCATCTTTTTGTGAAAGAATTAAGTAAGGTTGCGACAAATATAAAAGTCCTTCCGTTAAATAAAGAGTTATATATATCTCTATCTCAATTTATTAATATGAGTGATGGTACAGATCTTGAACTTAGGTTTCTTGATACAATGCGTTTTATGGCCGATAGTTTGGAATCGTTGGCAAATAATCTTACCGTCAACGATTTTCATACTATTAGAGCACAATTTCAAACAAGCCAAGAATTTAATCTCATAAGGAGGAAAGGAATTTTTCCTTATGATTATCTTGATTCTTTTGAAAAACTTAATGAAACACAACTTCCACCTAGAAAAGATTTCTTTAATAAACTTAATAACAAAGAATGTTCTATTGAAGACTATGCGCATGCGAATGAAGTCTGGACAATTTTTAACTGCAAAACTTTGAAAGATTATATGGAATTGTATTTGAAAACAGATGTGCTTCTCCTAACGGATATTTTTGAAAATTTTAGAAATGTCTGTAAAAAAATTTATAGCTTGGACCCCTGTCAATACTATACTGCCCCGGGGCTGTCTTGGGATGCTATGCTTAAGCATACAAACATTGAATTAGAGCTATTAACCGATATCGACATGTACAATTTCTTTAAAAAAGGGATACGAGGTGGAATTGTCCAATGTTGTAAAAGATACTCCAAGGCAAATAATAAGTATTTAGACACTTTTGATAAAAATAAACCTTCCGAATTTCTTATGTATTTAGATGCAAACAATCTTTATGGTTGGGCCATGTCTGAACATCTTCCTTATGGAGGATTCAGATGGTTAAAAGGCGAAGAACTAAATATTAATCCGCAGTTAATAGATGATAATTCAAATGATGGTTATGTATATGAGGTTGATTTAGAATATCCTTCTTATTTACATAACATGCATAACGATCTTCCTTTCTGTGCCGAAAACAAGGAAATTGGAGCATCAAAATATAAAAAACTAATAACTGATTTTTCGCCAAAACATTCTTATATAATTCATTACAGAGTACTTAAGCAATGTCTAGAAAACGGTTTGATTTTGAAAAAAATACATAGAGTTCTAACTTTTAAGCAGTCTCCATGGTTGAAAGATTATATAGATCTTAATACTAAATACAGAGCCGAAGCTAGAAATAACTTTGAAAAAAAATTTTTTAAATTGCTCAACAACGCAGTATATGGGAAAACCATGGAGAATGTGGACAAAAGGAAAGATGTGAGGATTGTTACCAGTTGGACTACATTAAACCGAAACCGCTTGGGTGCTCAAAATTGGATATCTAAATCAAATTTTCATAGCTTAGCAATATTTTCAGAAGATATGGTAGCGATTCAAATGAATCGAGTGAAGACATGTTATAATAAGCCAATATATTTAGGATTTTGTGTGCTAGAACTTTCTAAATGGAAGATGTATAATTTTCATTATAGATACATGCAACCTAAATTCAAGTCAAAATTGAAATTAAATTACATGGATACTGACTCATTCATATATACAATACAAACTGAAGACTTTTACGCAGACATTAAAAATGATATAGAACATGAATTTGACACTTCTGACTATCCAGAAACAAATGATTACGGGATTCCACTCGTAAACAAAAAAGTTCTGGGTATGATGAAAGATGAGAATTGTGGGATGATTATGGAAGAATTCGTAGGATTACGGTCTAAAATGTACTCCTTTAGTGTACAAAATGGAAATGAAACTAAAAAATCTAAAGGAGTAAAAAAATGTGTTTTAGATAAGTATAGCCTAAGTTCGTATAGAGATTGTTTATTTAACAGATCAAATGTTTATGATAATATGCTCACTTTTAAGTCTAAGTTGCATGAATTATATACTATGCAAATACATAAAGTAATATTAAGTTATCAAGATGACAAGAGAAAAGTCAAAAGTGATGGTATAAACACATATGCATGGCATCATATTGAAATTGATGAAACAAATCCTGATTATGAACTTGATATGTTATTATTAGAAATAGAAAAACTTCAAGAAGATGAGTAAAATATGTATACAAATTAAAGCTTCTGTAATTTATTTCTCTAATTATAATTATTTAGTTTTAAGTAAAAAATCTTTGTGTCTATTGTAAATTATTTTTTATTTTAGAAATATTGTCTAGTTATTTAGTTTTTTAAATAAAATATACACTAATATGAAAATAAAAAATAAATAAAAACAAAAAACATTAAAAACAAATATTTTTTGTGTACAGTTTTTTATTTATTATCCATCCTTAAATAAAATTTATGAATTTTCACATCTGTAACAATCTTGTGTTGCATTTTTTCTCCAATCTCATAACAAAGTCGTGTTAATTCAATCTTTACATCCCTTTCGTGTATTCCTTGTATTTCATTGATTTGAAGTTTTGTTTTGTTTAAAGCGGAGCAGGTTGGTATATAATATTCATGATAGAAATGAAGGATTTGTTTTCTCAGAATGTTGTTCCAACATAAAATTGATGTAAAAAATACTCGAATTTGAGTGAGTGATCTCCAAGTGTCAGAATCAATTTTTATTTTAAAGTTTCCTTGTATGATGACTAAAAAACAAACACCTCTTTTATATTGAAACTTATATTCAACATCTCTCTCACTTTCATTATCAATTATATTTATAGAGTTTAAAAAATCCCGACGATTAAGCATATCATGAATATACTCCTTATAACACATGAGATGTAACCACTCTTCCCGATCCAGTCCGATGAATTGCTTATTTTTATAATTCAACCATATCATTGGCTTAAAGCCAAAAGCTGTTGAAAATCCACATGAAGTCTTCAATTTCCAATTGAGCAAGTATTCAAACTCAAAAACCAAATCATATATTTGAGGTTTTCGTTCTTGATTGTTGTGAAATATATTTTTTAAAGCACGTTTATCCATCCTCAATGAAAATAATATTTAAACTAATAGTCTTTTCGCTCTATTAATCTCTATATATACATATTTATATTAAAAAAAAAAAAAAAAAAAAAAAAAAAAATAAAAATAAACACAATAAAAAAAACTAAATAAAACCCATACACATACATATATATTCTATATTTGTTCATTATTTATTTTTGACAAATTTTTATATGTTTCAATAATCTTAAAAATAATTTTTTTCCTTATGTGGAACATGGTGCATCTACATGTGTCGGGCCCTTCCTCGCATCCTTGGCTATACCAGGGGCAGCTGGCAAAATGCCCACTATCAGAGTCCTCTTGTTCTATAACTCCATAGTCCTCATTTTCAGTGAGCATGGAGACGAAAAAATTGATGGTTTCTTTATGCTCATAGAGCAATAAGTCCTCAAAAGATTTAAGAAAATCAAATAATCGTTCACGTACTTGACTCATTTTTTTATTTTTATTTTAATTTTCTTTTTTAAAGAATACTTTTTTCTTGAATGCTATTTTTATATTAGTACTCTTGAAAGGTTTACATTCTTATTTATAGTAAAATGTTCTTGTGAAATTAACATTTTACAAAAAATTGTGAGTTCTTTTGAAATTTTTTTGTTTCAGTTACACTTTGGCACATTAATATAACTATCTCTCTAATCTTTTGTTTTGTAATTTTTTGTTTCAGTTACACTTTAGCACATGAATATAACTATCTCTATGATCTTTTGTTTTGAAATTTTTTGTTTCAGTTACACCTTAGAACGTCATAATATGTAACTATCTCTTTCACTACAATTCTGTCAGTGACAAAACAAAAAATGTACGTAAAATATAATTACAATATGAGAAAAAGAGATAGCTACGTTACTGGTCTTTCTTTTAAGAATTTTTTTTTTTTACCTATTTAAAGATTGGTAGAAATATTTAATACGTCAGTTTACAAAAGCAGATTGAGCAATCTGTCAAAAAGAGAAGAAGAAAAAAAATATATATTTAAAAATTAAATTTAATTAATTAATTAACATTTTTGACAATGAATCCAACAAATTTGATAACAAAGTTCAACAATTTAAACAAGAAAACATTAATCCATATAAAAGAACTAAAGGACTCAACTAAATATACAGTAAAAAATGCTAAACGGGTGACAAGTAAATACGGCACCACAATTCAAATTGAACTGGAAAATAACATAATGTTCTTACCAAATCGTTACAACACGCTATCGGATGATGACATAATTGAACTAGCATCTGGGATATATTGCATATGTAAGCAAGGAGAAAATTCCCTAAAATTGGACACTGCTGCTGAAATAAGTATATTTCTAACAAATACTCAATACCCACAGTGGGAATAATATGTAAAAAAAGTATATCTTATAAACTTTTTTTATTAATAAAACAAAACAAAATTTAAAAATTGTTTGTGTGTGTTATTTATTTATTCTTTTCACTTATTTTGTAAAGAAATTGAAGACATAAATGTCCACATTTAAATGAATTATAATCTTGATATTGATTGTAATTATATTTTATATTTTTGCCTAGATATTTAACTAATTCTAATGGAGGTTGTAAATTTCCAAAACTGTCGAAATATTCTTTATGTTCATTGTTTTTATAATATGCTACCCAATGGGTTCCAGGACCTCTTGATAAATCCAAATTAATGATTCCGCATTCTCGTTTTCTCGATCGTTTTGGTAGTGTATCCAACATGAAAACTCCTCTAAAGTATGGAATGTTTGTTGAAAAGTTTCTCAAATCAACATCAGATAGGGGTTTATTGGGCAGCTTTATGAAAAATTTGGTTTTTGTTTTTCTTGACAAACCAATCCATATCCTTTCTTATATGGTTTAAGGTAAAAACCTTTCCCCATTGCTACTGCTTCCATTGTTTTATTATGTCTAGTTGCTTCATCAAGTTGTTGTTTGGCATTCTTAGCAGCATTTATTGCTTTTGCTATAGCTGATCCGCCAGTAGAAAGACTACCAATTGCACTCAGAGCAGTAAGAATAGGTACCAAAGGTAAGAAGCCACCAATCTTTGGAACATTAATTATGCGTGGTATTACAACTTGCGATTTCTTTCCCCTTAACGACTTGTTGATAATCTTACGTGCAATCCTAATTGCAGAGTTAATGTCTTGAGGTTTTTCCTTCTTCAGTACTTTTGTTGCATTTTTAATTGATGTACTGAACAGTTTTTTTCCATTTTGTTCACTTTTTTTTGCAACCTTCTTCAATCCCATACCAAGTTTTCTTTTGGCTTTCATTGCGTTAGTAACCATATACGCAAACGATTTTTCTGCAAGACTGCTATCTTTTGCAAGAACTCGTTCCCAAGCTTTATTTTCAAGAATTTTATCAGCTTGATGTCTACTATTTAAATCATTGGTTTTGGAATAAGCAATATCGTGATTTTTACATGCAGCGTCTAATAAATTAATTCCGTTGTCACCGCGATCTAAACGTTTTTGTAATTTTGTTCCGGGTCCACAAAACTGATATCCAGGAAGGTGTAATTCAACAGGCAGAGAGTTAATTACTTTATTCACTAAACCTTTTCCAACGGCTGGTTTTTTATAACTAAACGTTTTGTTATAATGTATAAGCATCTTATTTTATTTTTTCTTCTATAATAAAAGTAACATTTGTGAAATGCAATTAGTTATAAGAATGCAATTAGTAAAACAACATAAAAATATTGTGATTCGCAATATTGATGCTTCAACGAAAATCAGATCTAAAATAAAACATAGCTCTCTCTTACCAAATTCTATTCGTGCTCTAATAGTTGGACCATCAAATTGTGGAAAGACTAATGTTATGATTAGCTTGCTAGAAAGTCCTAATGGACTCAAGTTTGAAAACATCTATTTATACTCAAAATCCCTTTATCAACCAAAATATGAATACTTAAAGCGATTAATTTCACCAATTAAAGGGATGGGATACTATACATTTACAGATAATGAAAAAGTTATTCCTCCTGACGAAGCGAAAACTAATTCTATTATGATCTTTGATGATGTTGCATGCGAGAAGCAAAATAATATACGAGCATATTTTTGCATGGGACGACATAAGGATGTTGATTCATTCTACTTGTGCCAAACTTATACCAGAATCCCCAAGCACTTAATAAGAGACAATGCAAATGTGATTATAATGTTTAAACAAGATGAGACAAACATGAAGCACGTTTATAGTGATCATGTTGTCAGCGATATGAGTTATGAAAAGTTTCATGAAATTTGTCGAGAGTGTTGGAAGGATAAATATGGATTTTTGATGATAAGCAAAGATAATGACTTAAACAATGGTCGCTATAGAAAGCAATTCGACTATTTTATAACGATATAAATTACTCTACATAAAAGTAAAACATTAGTACTTAATTTGGCCTTGCGCATAGTACATCTACTTATTTCCTAAAGTATTTACCATACCTGATCTGAAAGCTGATCTGTTACCAGATCTAATAGCTGATACCTGATCTGATACCCCAATACCTGATCTGATAGCTGATCTTATACCTGATCTGATACCTGATACCTGATCTGATACCTGATACCTGATCTGATAGCTGATCTGATACCTGATCTGATAAGTGATACCTGATCGGATAGCTGATCTGATACCTGATCTGATAGCTGATACCAGATCTGGTGTCTAATAGTTGAAAATGGATGAAAAAGTTTTAAAAGAGCTAATAAAGACAAGAAATGTTTTAAAGAAAAAATTTCGTAGTATAAAAGTTGATGATGCAGATACACATGAGCAATTCAAAGATACATTTAAACCAATAATAGAACCATTAACAGAATTTGTGAACAATTCTAAAAATAATAAAAGAAGTATTAAGGCAGAAAGAGATGAACTTAAAACGAAAGTTTATAAAAATTCAAATTTTCCATTCAACGAACAATCAGTTAAGTTAGAGACAAGTACTCCAAAGAAACTTGTTGAAGAAACGTTATGCAATAAAAATATCTCACTTAGTAATCGAAACGCAAACAAGGTTGATAATGTTGATACTGATGATGATGATGACAACGATGATTTTTACTCTCAATCGGAAACTCTAGACAATTCAGATAATAATAAGAGTTATACTGACCTAGCACTCTTGGAAAGCAGAAATGAATTAGACACTCTATACGGTCCACATAAAGGTTTTAATAATGAATGGAAGTTTGGCAATAGTAGTATTAAACTTACTGAAGATAAAATAGTGATTGGAAATCACATATGGGCTTTTACACCAGGTTTATTTTCTTTACTGTTTCACAAAACACCAAAATATTATGATAAACATGAATTAGATATATATAAGAAAATTTTAGTGAGCACAAATGCATACAAAAGAGATTATAGACCTGATGGACAAATCAAAGGAACGAAAGCATATAAATATAAGCATATTATCAGTAAATTGTTTAAGAAAGAAAGTGAAAAAAACTCATCAACTTCGTCATCACTACATGCAATAAAAAGTCCTTACAAGGGTAAGGGTTTGATGAAACTAAACCCATACAAAGCTAACTATATATACTGGGATGATCCTAATGAGTTAGTAGATCGCCTTAGGCTATTGCTAGCATCACAAGCTGCAGGTCATACTAATCACAATAACGAAATTGTCTCAATTATCGAAGAATTATATGAAGCAAAAATTATAGAATAATATTTATCTACGTAAATCATGTCTATCGATAAGTTTGGGCACTATCTTAATGATACAAGTGGCAGAGTTTTTGTGAAAAATGTTCCTAAGCTGCTGGGCTTCGTTATGGATACAACTAATAACATTGACGTTCAAAACAAAAGAATCAAAAATGTGGCAAAAGCTTTGGAGGAAAACGACGTTGTTAATAAATTGTTTCTGCAAAGTCAAATTGAAGAGGTACGAGATGAAATCCATTTAATTTTAAGTCAGAAACTAAATGAAATTAGGGAAACAATTTCAAGTATGAAATTATTCTTTGAAAAAGAAATTAGAAAGATAAATGAGTTAATCTATGGGTATATAAGAAATATGATGGTCAACAGTACTTAAATGAACTCGCACTGAACTCAACTTATCCCGTCAAATTCTAAATACGTTAAATAATGACTTCAAAAAGAAATTTAATAAATGAACTACATAAGCGCACGAAAACATTTTCCACGTCGAAGAGTTGTTATGAAAGGAATAGATGATCTTTGGCAAGCTGATTTAGTTGAAATGGGGAACTATTCTACAGACAATAGAGATTATCGATTTTTGCTGACCGTAATTGATACATTTTCAAAATTTGCTTGGGCAGTACCCTTGAAAAGAAAGACTGCATTGGAAACAACTCAGGCTATGCAGAATATTTTTCAACTGGGGCGAATACCAAAAAACTTGCAAACAGACGATGGTAAAGAGTTTTTCAATAAACACTTTGGAAAATTGATGAATAAATACAACATTAATCACTACTCAACATATAGCAGAATGAAAGCATCAATAGTAGAACGATTTAACAGAACATTAAAAGGAATGATGTGGAAAGAGTTTAGCTTTAATGGGTCTTATAACTGGCTCGACATTTACAAAGACTTGATTAATACATATAATAAGAAAATTCATCGCACCATCAAAATGCCACCGATTCAAGTTAACTATAAAAATGAGAAAAAATTATTAAACACGGTATATAACCGCTTAAAACTATTCAAATTATCAAAGTTCAATGTGGGAGATCATGTGCGCATAAGTAAATATAAACATGTTTTTGAAAAAGGATATACACCAAATTGGACCACAGAAATTTTCACGATTAAAAGAGTTCAAAATACATATCCAGCCACATACATATTAGAAGACTATCGTGGTAATCCTATCAAAGGTGGGTTCTATGATGAAGAACTTTCAAAAACTAGATATCCAAATACATATCTAGTTGAAAAAGTTCTTAAAACTAAAGGAGAGAAGGCATATGTTAAATGGTTAGGATTTTCCAATCAACATAATTCTTGGATCAATAAAAATGAAATATTGTAGTTAAGTGTGTATATATATATATAAGTCTATATTTGTATCTAATATATTAAATAAAATATAAACTTCCTTTTTTATACAAAGTGCTGTGTTTAATTTCACTTATTTGTAATCAGACAACCATAATGTCAATAACACTTACTCTTAGCTCAAACTCATCTGAGTTATCTGCAAATTACTTTCCTCCTATTCGTTTGGATGGTGAATATGAATGTGCTCTAACTGATTTTCATTCATATAATAACATTCCCAATGTAGATGATTATAACAATATATTTCATATTGGTGAACATGTAATTAAAATACCAATAGGATCTTATGAATTGAATGATATAGTTGATTATATTAAACATAACTATAAGCAGTATTGTCCGGAAAATAAAATTGATATAGAAGCTAATAACAATACAATGCAAATTAGAGTTAAAAGCTCTAAGGATCCCATATACTTTAACAAAGATAACACAATTGGAAAACTTTTTGGATTCAATAAGAAAATTCTAGCTCCTAACCAAGACCATTACTCAGATCTACCAGTCAATATTTTCATCGTGAATATCTTGCGTGTTGAATGCAGTATAGTGGTTAACACATATACGAATAACTCACAAGCACACACATTACATGAATTTGCGATCAATGTCCCCCCAGGGTATAAAATTGTTGAGATTCCTCGAAATCTTATCTATTTGCCAGTTAACTGCCGAGAGATAAGTTCTCTTACTCTACGCATAGTTGATCAGAACGGTGATTTAATTAATTTTCGAGGAGAGGAAATTACAACACGAATACATTTGAGATCTAGCAAATAATGATAATATACAACGTCAAGCAATCTAAGGATAAAATTGGATACACTCATAAAACACTATTGCAAACCAAACCACAATTAAAGAGATCATTACACAAAAAATATTTGACTCAAGAAAATAAAAAATTTTTAAAGTCTCTCAATTTAAAGTTGACAAAGAAATGAGTTACATACTAGATGTTTTAGAAAAACCTCAATCAGACGAGAGTATAATTAAAAAGGACTATCACACATATACACCATACCCACAATCCTTCAACAATAATGATGAGATTCGAATTTCAATACAAAATCAAGACTTATATGTGCTACCCAGCGAAAGCTACATATATGTTGAGGGAAGTATTGTAGATGATAATGACAGCAAAATATCTTCGTTTTTAAATCTAAAATTAAAAAATAACTTTGTGGCACATCTCTTTGACGAAATTCGATATGAACTTAATGGCATAGAAATTGATCATACAAGACATTTAGCGATTACAAGCAGCCTAAAAAATTTTGTTTCCTTATCACCAACAGAAAGTGTTGGATTGTACAATGCAGGATGGAACAAACTCGATGATTTGGATATTTCAAATGGACACTTTAATTTCTATGTACCACTGAAACTATTTTTAGGTTTCGCTGAAGACTATAATAAAATTATACTCAGCGGTAAACATGAATTGGTTCTCTTACGTAGTAAGAACGATGAAAAACTCGTATACTCAACTGTTGCTACTGACAAACCAAAAATTAGTATCTCAAACATCTCATGGAGAATTCCGCATGTACAATTATCCGATCTGAGCAAATTGAATATGATTAAAATTATTAACAGTGGTGCTTCTATACCAATGGCATTTCGCAGTTGGGATTGTCACATTAATGCTCAACTAAATACAGGAACTAGCTATATATGGAATGTTAAATTGGCTGCAAATAGAGAACGACCCCGTTTTGTGTTAATTGCTTTTCAACAAGAAAATAAGTTTGTTCATTGTAATTTAAACAATTTAAAAGTACATTTAAATTCCGAATCGTACCCATATGATGATCTAAATATAAAATTTAAAAATGATCGGTATGCCATTCTATATGATATGTATCTACGGTTTCAACAAAGCTACTACATGAGGGAATCACAACCACTTCTAACTGCTCAAGAATTTAAAAATAGTGTGCCGATAGTGGTAGTAGATGTCAGTCATCAAAACGAAGCCCTCTCTAACGGTCCTGTTGATATAAAAATTGAAATTGAAACGGACTCCAACATTCCTACTGATACATCTGCTTTTTGCATTCTCATCCACGACCGCATAATAGAATACATACCCTTAAAAGGTCAAGTTCGTAAGATAATGTAAATAAAAAATAATAAAATAAGATGACTGGGGATAAAGTTTTCATCGATATGCAAGGATTTAAGTCTAATTCAAACATCTTCATTGCAAAAGAAATAGCAATTGTTTTTAACAATAAGGAGCACATAAATTTTATTATTAAACCACCGTTTAACTTCAAAAGATTATCAGTAGCAAAACAAAGAGAAGCGAATTGGCTAACGAGAAACTTTCATCATCTGAATTGGAATGACGGATCAATATCATTTAAGAGTGTTGTAACATTTTTAAAATCCAATTTAAAACATTATTCAATCTATGTTAAGGGTGTGGAAAAGAAGAAATGGTTTGAAAAACTACTTCAAATTAGAGTTTTCAACATCGAGGATATTGGCTGCATCAACTTTAAGCATATACAACTTAAATATCCAGAATATTTTTACTGCAGCTATCACAGTTATGGAGTTTGTGCCTTAAGAAATGCATATTTACTTTATCAAGAAATAAACTAAAAAAATATATTTTATTTTTCCATTCTTACAATGTCACAATATATATTTACGATATTTTTTAAATAAATGTGTAGATTAAAATTATAAAAAAAAATTTTGTTCAATCATTTATTTATATGTATATGGTATGTACAAGAGACAGAGACAAATGTCAGCAAGCAGTGAAAATAACAACCAATCTTTGACAATCCTCAATATCACAAACTTCAATTTCTTTAAAAAAGAAGTGAAAAGAATGAATAAATACAACACGCATAAATTGTATATTTTATTCATTTCTTCAAACTCTTTACACATAAAAAAATTAAAATCAAACAACAACAGCAACAAAAACAAAACATTGATATCTCACCAGCATACATAATTACTTTCTAAAATACCCTTCCATGTCCCCAGCTAAAAAAAAAACGAATATTACAAACAACAAAAAGTACACACTATGATATTTTGTGACATTGCAACAGTGTGCCCTAGTGGTAACGTTTATCATTTCCGTTTTGTATTCCATATAAAATAAAAATAAAAAAAACATAATGTGAAAGGCGTTGCACACATTTTAAAAAATGATTAGAACACAAGATAATGCCAGATTTGTACTCGGCATTGCACATATACATATACGACTACTTACCCATCTGCCAACGCTCAAGTTATTGTAAAAACATATACACGTATGAGCATAACGTTGGCTCCCATGATCACGCATCTCTAATTCCCTTTGACAATCATAAATATCTTACACTTCATTTTTTCCAACCTTCAAATAAGTTCATAAATTACATACTTCGTTTACCTCTTCAAACTCTTTAAATAAGGAAATAGAAAAATCAAACTAAATAAAACCAACAACAAAAAAACATTCATAGATTTCCCACAAGCATACATAATTTCTTTCTAAAATAATCTTCCATGACCACCAGCTAAAAAAAAAAAGAATATTGCCAAAAGACAAAAGCAACATTTTTCTCTATGCACACACGCACTTACACTCTAAAATCATAAACCTGCTTCAACCGCTTAACAAACAAACAAAAATCCATTCAAAATTAAAATTAAAACAAAAACATACATAAAATCCTTCGTACCTACATAATTAACTATGTACATCGACGAACGGATATCAAACCATGATTATCTCACAAACCATATATTTTATTCATGTCTTCGAACTCTTTAAACATAGGAAAAAAATAAATAAAAATCAAACTAAATAAAACCAACAACAAAAAACATGCATTGATTTCCACACAATTTCTTTCTCAAGTACCCTTCCGCACCGCTTAACAACGAAAAAACATAATACGTACAAACAAAAGAAGATTACAAAAAACTAAACTATGCACACACGCACACACAATATAAAATCATGAACCTGCTGCAACCGCTTAACAAACGAAAAAACATACTACATACAAACAAGCCCCACGTGCATACATAATTAACTATGCGCATCGGCGAACGGATATCAAACCATGATTATCTCACAAACCATATATTTTATTCATGTCTTCGAACTCTTTAAACATAGAAAAAAAATAAATAAAAATCAAACTAAATAAAACCAACAACAAAAAACATTCATTGATTTCCACACAATTTCTTTCTCAAGTACCCTTCCGCACCGCTTAACAAACGAAAAATTATACTACGAACAAACAAGCCCCACGTGCATACATAATTAACTATGCGCATCGGCGAACGGATATCAAACCATAAAATTAAAACAAACACACATCGACGGCCGACATCAAACTACCCTTTTCTACGTACAAACCGTCCATAACCCTCGTCACTTCGCACCATTGACAGTAATTACCTTAATATGTAAATTTTAGCCCATAAATTACAAAATTTCGATTTAAATTACCCAAATTTGACAATTTTTATTGCTCGGGCGCATACATTCTACTACTACTTTCGGCGTCATAAAAAGTATTTCTAGAGAATTAATTCACGTTGAAGCTTCCCTAGATCTCTCGTCCGATCACTCTCCCACGATCGTTACAATCTGTGAGAAGCGCTTTACATCACCCATATGTCAAGATGATAAATCGTGTTAATTGGCTGCGATTCAAAAAATATCTTAGTAGTCATTGCACGGAAAATAATAACATTGCAAATGTTAACGAGAATATTAAACAAGCTTCTGAGCATGCCACTACCTCCCATCCGCATACTGGGTTCAATATAATTTATTTTACAGACGTTGAACATCTCGTACGTGAAAAAAGAAGAGCTAGAAGGGAATGGCAACAGCACAGATCACCTCAACACAAAATCAGATTTAAAGAGTGCACTAAACGACTCCAAGAGTTGCTTGCGTCTGAAAAAACTGCATCTTTTAAAAATTATTTGGAAGGGCTTGATGTCACAGCAGCATCTAATTACTCTTTGTGGCGCGCTGCTAAAAAGCTTAAAACACCCGTTGAGTTTAAGCCACCTCTGCGCACATATACCGGAGGTTGGGCAAGAATCGATACTGAAAAAGGTAACATATTTGTTGAGCATTTAAAATCCGTATTTACACCAAATACATTTACCGGTGTTGCTGATTTGCCGAGTGTAGTTGCTCTACCCCCTCGACCCTTAAAATTTACGATGTGTGATGTACAAAAACTAATTGCCGTGCTCAACCCGAAAAAAGCTCTCGGTATGGATGGAATTAGTAACCAGATGTTGATTAAGTTACCTGGTACTGCAATTAGAACCCTGTTATTAATTTTTAATGCCATTTTACGACTGGAGTATTATCCAGACTGCTGGAAGCTTGCCAAGGTTAAAATGATTCCAAAGCCAGGTAAAGATCTTACCAAGGCTGAGTCATATAGGCCAATAAGTTTACTGTCAACAATGTCAAAGCTTTTTGAAAAGCTACTCATGACAAAATTGTCTTCAATTTTACCTGATAATGGGTGCATCCCGGACCATCAATTTGGTTTTAGAAGCCAGCATAGCACCATTGAGCAAACGCATAGATTGGTTCAATTTATCAGAAAAACATTTGAGGAAAAGAAGTATTGTTCTGCCCTGTTTATTGACGTTTCTCAGGCATTTGATAAACTGAGATAGATTTATCTCTATTTTGTACGCCGACGAAAAAACAAACTTGAGAGAAAATTCTCTCTCTCTCTCTCTCTGTTTCTGTACACACAACAACCAACTTTATCAAATATGATAGAGGAATTCGGTGAGTGAATTCGTCGTTATTGTGCTACTCACGACGAATTTACGCAGCGAATGCTTATCGACGAATTTGTCGACGTGAACGAAATTCGTCGTTCGTCCCAATTGTCTTCCTAGCATAAAGTGGCGAATTGCCACTTTTTCGTATTCCTTGCCACTTTTTCGACTGCTTTACCACTTTTTTTAGAGTGAATTATAAAAAAATACATTAAAAATAAAAAGCTTAGTGTAGTTTCCTTGTTTTTTTTTTAGTTTGCCCCTTTTGTTTGATAAATCCCCTATTTGGTGCCACTTTGTGAAAAATGTCATCGGTCACCCTGCTCCCATAAATTAATATGTCCAGGAACCAGCGTTAACATATGTGAAGATTTATCTTATTTTTTAAGTTTTTCGAGATGTAAAAAGACTAAAAGATTTCTTAGCTAAAAATAAGATCTATGAAAATATGGAAAATAATACTCTTAACACAGTTGAAGTTCCTTTTGACTAGACTTCTTCCACATTTTCTTCTTTGTTTCATAAAAATTATGAAAAGATTAAATTTCAACAATGGTTTCCTCAATCTACAAGCACACATTCTGCTGAACCACGAATGTTTTAAAAGAAACAATTCGCTTAAACCTGGGAGTAAATTACAATATTCGACATCTTTAGACTACAAACTAGACTTCAGACGAACTCATTCAGTCGGTTATGTTTGATGCAACACCTTTGGTAAAACACAATTAAATAACATGGGCTTGATCACACATAGGTTTGTGTCAAAAACGGCCGACTGAATGAGTTTGACCCAAATATAATACAAACACAATTTTATGAAAATTATTTCAATATCGAAAGCCTTAATTTGTCGCCTAGTTTTGTATTAGCTAGTGCAAATATGTATGTATGTCCTCGTACATATGTATGTAGAATGTAAAAATGCATACAGTAAACATTTTGTGTTGCATATGTATTTAGGTTAATGTCTTTTAGGTTAATTCTCTTAAAACAAAAAAAAAATTAAATGAATTTCAATGTATTAAGCTTAAGGTACATACACACATATATTAGTAATATTTGAATAAAATTATTTAAAAAAAATTTTTAATTACAAAAAAAGATTTTTTTTGGTCGGGTTGAAGATTTTTAAAAATAAAATATGGCAACACTGCCTAGAACATTATTCAGGAGAAATGCATAAGAACAAACAAGAAACATAAAAGAGAAAAACCACAGAAAATCTTACATAGGGGACGAAAAAAATATTCTTTATAATTTTTTATAAAACCCTTAAAGTAGCATAGAGGCCAGAGACCTGCAACAAGTATAATCGAGTATATTTATTCCCTAATGTTGATTTAAAGAACATCACAAATACATAAGTTTAATTAAATTTTTATACTCGTTCGCTTTTTATGCACAAGGTGTACGAATTATCGACCACGATACTATCGCCCGAAACAGCTAAATAAAGGTACGCCCAAAATTTTTGCGTGATTAGTCGTGCTCGATCACCCAAAAAAAAAATTAAGAATAACCCAAAAGTGTAAAATGAATAATAATAATAATATTAATAATGAAGTTTTTGGAAGTTTGTTCATAACGTACAATCACCCGAATTTGGAATGAATAAGCACCCAAAAAAATTTTTTAAGTTTTTTTAAAATTTGGCAATTATTCATTATGAACAAATACCCAAATATCTAAGAATGTTGAGTCGCCCAAAGTCGATGATCAATCACCCAATTTTTTTTTTTAACAAAAATTTTTGGTAGACGAAACATTTTTTTATCAGGCGACTTTCACTTAGGTTATTCATATAACCGTTTGCAAACTCAACCTAATTGCTTTGCTCTTCAGGAATAATCACGAATATCGCCAATATTAGTAAGTATCATTTTAAACCTTTTGAGAACATCTTTTCATGAAATGCTAAAATGCAGACTTGCTCGACCGTTCAGAAAAACGTTTTTAGACAGCAAAACTTTGCAATGTAGAAAATCCTTATTAGAATGCGCAGTGTTCGGGAAACACGATGGTAAAGAAAATCCTTAAGCCCGGCCGAAGGCCAGCAGTGCAAAAAAATGTCATTAAACAGGAAAACTTTGCAAGCAGAAAACCCTTATAAGGCTACGTCATGTGCGCAGTGTTCGGGAAACACGATGGTGGAGAAAATCCTTAAGCCCGGCCTAAGGCCGGTAGTGCAAGAAAATGGCATTAAACAGCAAAACCCTTATTAGTCTACGCCATGTCGGAAAACACGATGGTGGAGAAAATTCTTAAGTCAGATTAAAGGCCGGTGTTGCAGGAAAACTTTATTAAACAAAAAAACTTTGCAAGGCAGAAAAACTTTATTAGGCTACGCCATGTCGGGAAACACGATGGTGGAGAAAAGTCTTAAGCCCGGCCAAAGGCCGGCTGTGCCGGAAAACGTCATTAAACGGGAAAACTTTGTAAGGCAGAAAATCTTTATTAGGCTACGCCGTGTAGGACAACGCGATGGTGGAAGTGCGGGAATATACAAAAAAACCTTACAAGACAGCAAACTCAACCTAATTGCTGTTCATGAATAATCTCGAATATGACCAATATGGCTGTCATTTTAAAGCTTTTGAGAACATCTTTCATCTGCAGACTTGCTCGACCTTGCAAGAAAACGTTATTAGGCAGGAAAACTTTATAACGCAGAAAATCCTTATTAGGCTACGCCATATCGGAAAACACGATGGTAAAGAAAATCTTTAAGCTTGGCCGAAGGCCAGCTGTGCAGAAAAACGTTATTATGTATTAAAGTATTCACACACACATAGCGATTTTTGCATAGTCCTACGGATTTTCTCCACCATGGTATTTCCCGTCATGGCACAGTCTAATAAAAATGTTTCCTGTCTAAAAACGAATTTCTGCACTGCTGGCCTTTGGCCGAGCTTAGGGATTTTGTCCAACGTGGTGTTTCCCGATACGGCGCAGTCTAATAAAGATTTTCTGCGTTGCAAAGATTTCCTGTCTAATAACTTTTTTCTGCACTGCCGGCCTTCCGCCGGGCTTAAGGATTTTCTCCACCATGGTGTTTCCCGACGCGGAGCAGCGTAATAAAGATTTTTCTGTCTAGAAAAGTTTTCCTGTCTAACTATGTTTTTTGTGTACTAACGGCGTTTGGCCGGGCTTAAGGATTTTCTCCACCATGGTGTTTCCCGACACGGCACATTCTAATAAAGATTTTCTGCCTTGCAAAAAATTAAAAGCTAGGAGATTCAAAATTTGAAGAAATTTGTTAAATGGCATTTTAAAACAATTCTCATTTCTGTTTTAGATGAGTTTACTTGAGCCAAAAATATTCATACTGGCTGCAAATTACATATGTGTATATACCTATGAATAACTGCCCAAGTGCAAATCGCACGAAATAGCTAAATGAAGGAACGCTCAAAATTGTTGGGTGATATAAATAAATAAATAAATAAAAAAAAAAACAGTGCCCGGTCGCCCAAAAAAATTAAGAAAACCCAAAAGTGTAAAATGAATAATCGCCCGAATTCTTGGGTGTTTGTTCAGTACGCACAATCAAACGAATTTGAAATGGATACCTATTCGCCCAGAATTTTTTTTTTGGGTTTTTTAACATTTTGCGGAAAATTGGTAATTATTCATCATGAACAAATACCCAAATATCAAAAAATGTTAATTCGATGAACAATCATCCAATTTTTTTTACAAACATTTTTTGGGCAATGCAATATTTTTGTTTTTCGGGCGATAGAAACTTGGGCGATAATTCGTACAGCCGTAAATAGTTCATCAAAAAGTGTAAAGGCTCCATTACCCGACTGTAGAAATCGCAGATGTAAGGTAAATGTTAAATGTGATGTAAATGGGCGCATCCATAAGACGTAACTGTTGAGCTCAACAGTTGTGAAACTGTTGGCCCGCACAATTGCATCTTAGAAACGGCCTGATGTATATAATTTAATTCTATATCTTTATTTCGTTACTTCATCGCATTTTTAGTGTAAAAATTAACAAATATTTGCTCGTGCCACCTAACAAATCACATAATAGAAAGAGCTCTATTCGATCAGATGTTCAGGCTGAGCACAACGTGTTGACTATAGGTAGCGAAAAAATTTTATGATGGAAAATTACTCAACTGTTGAGTGGAGCGTAAATACTCAACTATGCGTTTCTAAGACAAACACTCAACGGTTGCGCAACTGTTACGTCTTATGAATGCGACCAATGTAAACGTTTGTGGGATTATAGAATGCCTAAAAACGTGTCATGTGTTTTCGACAAAAATAAAAAAACTTTTCTGTGCACACATACACATTTAAAATTGCGAGTTATTTGAAGTCAAACGTGAAAATTCATATAAATACATATGTATGTATGTATAACATTTAAATTCGTGGAATATATTTTGACTGAAATGAATATGTACTTATGTGAGCATACATACCTATGCATTAGAGCTACTTATAAGCTATATACTATATACTACTAATAATATAAGCCAAGGTTGGCAACCAAAACAAATAACGGTATCGGTATTGATTCCGGTACAACTAATTTTTAAATTTCGGTATCGGTAACGGTATCGGTATTGTTTTTATTTCGGTATCGGTATTACCGGTACATACCGTTATTGAGTTTATAAAACCGGTATACCGATATGACTGCTAAATTCGAAAAGGGAGTATTTTTACATTAACATATAAAAACATTTAAGCTCACTTATATATTTCTTTATACGTTTTTATACTTTCATTAAAAAATAATTTATTAAAAAAGTAAAATAAGGAAACTGCAGTTGAAACTTTGCATATATTTATAAAGTAAAGTATACATTTTGGTTAACTAAACAAAATAATAAAAATAAATACATACAGTGTATGTACATTATACACTAAGTACATGTAGAATTGTATGCACTCAGTGATGTGCGAATATTCCTATTCGCATTCCCGAATATTCGTCTTTTTCGATATTCGTATTCGTACTCGCCAAATTCAGACGAAACAAATATTTGAATATTTGATATCAAGCAATAAACAATATTCTTTTAGCCAGCTTAAAAACAAACAAAACAAATTTGTCGTACAAATAACATTTAGGGCCATTATTACAACTTAAATGTATTTAAAATTAGGATTTTTTCGGACGTATAAAACGCTACTTTAGGATATTCATTATTATAAATTTAATTTAACTTACCAGGAAGGATACATTGCCTTTAACTTAGCGCTCATTTTATGTTAAGTTAAAATTGTACTGATGGACAACTTTTTATACGTCCGATAAAATCCTACTTTTAACTAACTTTAAGTTGAAACAATGACATTATTTAACTTCAGATATAAAAGTTTCGAAAATTTTTCTCCATTATCTCTACCAACCCATTAACCCTATATTTGAATTAGACCTATTTTTTGTTATAAATATCAATTTCCAAAGCTGTAAACGAAAAATGTATTACTCCACTTTAAAATAAGATTTATTTTTAAATATGTACATATATCCAAAAATCTAATCATTGTCCAGCGAAAAATAAGAAGAATGCTGCAAAAATACTGAAAAGTCCCATTTTTAATTTAATTTTCTTGGAAATTGCCGGGAACTCAAAAGCAAACTGCATATAGACTGCATTATTTTCTACCTAAGAGAGAATTTTCAGACGAAAATATTGATTAACGAAATTATTTTAAGTTTAAATTTTTTTTCTTTTATAATAGCGAAATAATTAACCCACTTGTTTCTTAAAAAAACGGCGAAAATCGACTTTTGTTCAAAATTTTAGTTTAAATTTAGTATAACTTTTGACTTAATTGTGATTTTGATACCAAAATTTATTTAATATTACAAATTTTGTCCCTTATTTATGAGTTTAATTTTTTTAATCTAACAACATTTGACTTCTTTATTAGCAGAACAGTGGACAAGGGTTGGTAAAAAAGTAAAAATTTTAATAATTTTTCTCTAATATTTTCTAAACTGTGAGCGAAAACCCATAAATGTAGTAGACTTTTTTTAGCTCTTGGATAAAAAAGACACTTGCAAACAAACTTTTTTATCTGATCAAAAGCATGAGCATGGCATGGATTCTAATTTTCCTTAACCCAAGGTTGCCTACTTTGGTGCTTTGTGGCTCTGCCCCTTTGAAGATATATAGTCTAAATTCCAGACTTAAGCTCTGTGACACCTTCCTCAATGATGTGTAAGATTTCGTAACAATAGAACAGCAAATTAGGAATTTATTTCCAATTTTTTTACAAAATCCTCACTGTGTATCGGGTAATTTAGGTCCCGCTAGGAATTTATAGCAGCAAACCTCATCTTTTATACAGAGCACATATGTAGTATATCAATTAAAGAAAAATATATTTGGGACCAGTTTAATGTGCAATATATTAAAGAAGCACTCTTCAAAACTTCGCATTAGCTTGTGTATTGATAACAGCCAATATACTCATATTCGCGATTTCATATACAATAACTCTCGCTTACAGTGGCTTTGCTCTTTTCACCAATTTAAAACATTTATATGTCTAGCGATGCGCTTCATAAGAATGTGTAAAGGAGAACAAAAACATGTTTATAAAAGAAAGTTAATTGAAATAAATTTTTGAAATTTTATTTTTGCTGGGAATCGGTATACCGGTACATACCGGTATAGATGTAAACGCTATTCTGGATACCGGTATTTTCTAACCGAAATGGGTTTCGATGGGTATGGATACCGGTATCTAATTTTGAATTGGTATCGGTATTTTTACTATACCGTTTGCCAACCTTGATATAAGTACATATAATATAGTAATGTTTTCATTAATCAAAGATTTTTTTAATAATTTCGCTGAAACTATTCTAATCTACTTTCTTTTGATTGCCAGTTTTTGAAATAAGTCACCTTTTAGAACGAAAATCTCTCCTAGGGGCATTTTTAAAAATTATTATAATTTTATTTAAATGAACTCAATTATAATAATTTTAATAGCAGCTGTAACGCTCAAGTCTCTTACCGTAATATTTGTCGTTGTAAGTTACCAGAAAAGATTTTGAGCAACTTCTTCGGAGAGGCGAAGTACTTGGCTCCTTAATTTCCATGAATGTCTGTGCTTGCAGTAGCACCTCAATCACATAGAAAACTTATTATATCTTCACTTTTTCGTTTTGTTTTATACTTACAAACAATGTCATGACTTTGCTTTTTAGTTGAATTACAATTTTAGCTTTATAAATACTTACATACATTTTTTTTATGCATGTTTTTTATTTATTGTATCTTCATATATGAACTAACAATAAGTATTCAAATCTTAAATCTAACATATAATTAATAGGCCCGACCAATGTCAGACATAACTAAGTGATAGTTGTAAATAATACATAAGTAGTTATAAGCAAAAAAAAAATTTTCAAGCAACTTCATCAGGAGTGTTTAGTGTTAGAGCCCTTGTATCTCTCTTTTTTAAGCGGATGTGTCCAGTAAAATTCAAGATGTTACGAGCAAGCGGATTAGGATGTGACTCGACTTTTGTTAGATATTTGCCTGCGTATTTTTCAATTTCTTCAGTCACTAGTGGCATATTTAAATCACGATGTATATTTGAATTCTTATTGTACCATGGAGCAGATGTTATTAACCTTAAAATTTTGTTTTGTCTATGTTGAATTCTCTCTACATTGGAAGCAGAAGCAGTGCCCCATAACTGGATACCATAACACCATATTGGCTTTAAAAGCGACTTGTATATTAAAAGTTTACAGTCCAGGCTAAGTGTTGAATTTCTGCCAATCAACCAGTGTATTTGAGATAACTTAAGTTCATCTGAGTTAGCTTAAAGTCAATATGATGTTTCCATGTAAGCCGTCGATCGAGGTGTATACCCAAATATTTCATGTTGATATGTGATTGTTGAGGAACAACTTGATTATTAATCCGAATGGGGGAACAAGTATCTCTTCGTAAGGTAAATGTTATATGGACACACTTTTCTTCATTTACCTTAATTCTCCATAAGTTTAACCATAGTTCCATCTGGCTAATGTGTTCCTGGAGTTTTCGCGATGCCTCATCAAGGTTTTCGTGCATACTAAGGCAGGCGGTATCGTCGGCAAATGTGGAAGTGTGGATACTACTGCTCACAGGCATATCACAAGTATAAATCAAATATAAAAATGGCCCCAGTATACTCCCCTGTGGCACACCGGATGAGATAGTTTCAGGCATACTCATAAAGTGTCCTTCCATAACTGTAAATTTTCGTGCAACAATGTAACTTTCCAAAAGATTGAGAATGTTTATTGGTAAGTATGTCTTCAATTTCAAAATCAGGCCTTCATGCCACACTTTATCAAATGCCTGAGAAACATCAATAAACACGGCAGAACAATACTTCTTTTCCTCAAATGTTTTTCTGATAAATTGAACCAATCTATGCATTTGTTCAATGGTGCTATGCTGGCTTCTAAAACCAAATTGATGGTCCGGGATGCACCCATTATCAGTTAAAATTGAAGACAATTTTGTCATGATAGCTTTGCAAAAAGCTTTGACATTGTTGACAGTAAACTTATTGGCCTATATGACTCAGCCTTGGTAAGATCTTTACCTGGCTTTGGAATCATTTTACCCTTGGCAAGCTTCCAGCAGTCTGGATAATACTCCAGTCGTAAAATGGCATTAAAAATTAATAACAGGGTTCTAATTGCAGTACCAGGTAACTTAATCAACATCTGGTTACTAATTCCATCCATATCGGGAGCTTTTTTCGGGTTGAGTTCGGTAATTAGTTTTTGTACATCACACATCGTAAATTTTAACGGCCGAGGGGATAGAGCAACTACACTCGGCAAATCAGCAACACCGGTACATGTATTTGGTGTAAATACGGATTTTAAATGCTCAGCAAATATGTTACCTTTTTCAGTATCGCTTCTTGCCCAACCTCCGGTAGATGTGCGCAGAGGTGGCTTAAACTCAACGGGTGTTTTAAGCTTTTTCGCAGCGCGCCACAAATAGTAATTAGATGCTGGTGTGACATCAAGACCTTCCAGATAATTTTTAAAAAATGCAGTTTTTTCAGATGGAAGCAACACTTGGAGTCGTTTAGTTCACACTTTAAAACTGATTTTGTGTTGAGGTGATCTGTGCTGTTGCCATTCCTTTCTAGATCTTCTTTTTTCACGTACGAGATGTTCCGTCTATAGAATAAATTTTATTGAACCCAGTATACGGATGGGAGGTAGTGGCATGTTCAGAAGCTTGTTTAATATTCTCGTTAAGATTTGCAATGTTCGATTCAATATCATTGGGTGTTCTTAGCGTAATATTTTCCGTACAATGACTACTAAGATATTTTTTGAATCCCAGCCAATTAACGCGATTTATCATCTTGACATATGGGTGAGGTAAAGCGCTTCTCAGCGGGCTACAGATTGTAACGATCGTGGGAGATTGATCGGACGAGAGATCTAGGGAAGCTTCGACGTGAATTAATTCCCTAGAAATACTTTTTATGACGCCGAAATCTATCCCGAATATTTCGTACGTCAGTAGGCCAGTAAGTAGGCTCCCCACTCGAAATAACATCCAAGCCCATTTTTGAAATTGTGTTGAACAACGCCCTACCTCTAGGCGTAATAAGACGCGAACCCCATAACGTATGCTTAGCATTGTAGTCGCCAGCTGCTACGAAACAAGGTCCAAGAGATTTTTAGAATTTCTCGTATTGGTCCTCAGTGATTGAAAATCTGGGAGGGGAGTAAATTGAAGATATCACGACATTTGTACAAAAATTTTCAATGCAGATATTTCTTGCTTGTAGATGTTCTTCACAAATGTTGTCAAGAATATACTGCTTAAGTCTTGACTTTATTAGAATTGCTGATTCAGCGCATGCTCTTCCTTTAGGGTCCTTTGTATCATATAAAGTGTAGCCATTCATTTTAAAGAGGCTTCTAGAAGTCAAATGAGTCTCAGAGACCAACATTACATCAATATTTTTTTCCGTAAGGAAGTGCTCAAGTTCATTTTTATGTTGGCGAATGCCGTTTGCGTTCCAGAAACATATTTTTAACGTGTTCATGGCTTGTTAATTAATGCTTGAAGCAGAGTATTCTGCATTCTCAGCATTTCTTGCATCATGGTAGTCATATTTGTTGTAAAGTTGTTTATAGTTAGCACCAGATTCTCAATAGTAGCTTCAAGGCGACTAAAGTTAAAGCTTGAATTTGAATTATTTGGCGGTGAAACATTTTGTGTGGGAATAGAACTAGCCTTAGCAGCATCGGCATACGATACACGTGTAGTAACTGGTTGGCTCACTTGAGCGAAAGTGGCGGAGTACGCGTTTAATGGTTGAGTTAAAGCTAATTTAGGTTTTTGCTCCATAGTCTGCTTGACGAAAGAGTACACAGGACATCCTCTGTAGTTAGCGGTGTGATTACCTCCACAATTACTGCATTTTTTTCCGCTTGATCTTTTGGTTTGGTACAACTTCCAGTACCGTGCAATTCACCGCAGATAACACACACTGTAGGTAAATTGCAGTAAGCTTTTGTATGGCCATATTTTTGGCTCTTCAACTGTGATTTTTCTGTATAAAAGGTATTTTAGGCTATAAATAGGATGAGTGTAGTTTTTTTTTTTTACTGTATATCATTCGGTTCCAGTTCAACACGAAATAAGGATTGGGGTACCTTTTGTCTGTTCATTATGTTAGATACATTCTTTACCTTAAATCCCTGGAGGACGAGTGCATCTTTTATTTCTTCAGGGACAACATAAGAATCTATGCGCTCTTAAGCTGGTATGTGTAGAAGCTTGTTTTATTTGTTTCAAGTTCAGAAACCATTTTGCGGAAATCCTTTTCGTCATAAATTTGAATTTTCGTTTCATCGGTGTTGCCACGTTTTATTGGGACAATGTGGAATTTATTTTCCCCAATGACCGAAACTAATTTTTTAATAAGGGCATTTGAATTTTTCTCTCTCAAGTAGATTGGTAGCGGCTTGGATATTTTATTCGAGGATACATCGGGTTTGTCGTTCTCATCTTGCAAAATTTTAAAACGGCTTTGGCGATTAGTTGAAGATGCGCTGTTATCCCTAGCCATCTTTGGAGCGGATGAAATTTTTGAAGAATTCGGGCTTCGCCCACGCTTTACCACGGTTATATATTTGTCCATACCGACTTGCACCTTGGGTTTTGAGCTACTGTTATCTGTAGTGATAACTTTGTTAAGTGATGAATACGAGCCTGAAGGGGATGATATTACTGACTTATATGAGGAAGTACTAGGCAATTGTAATGTTAATGAATCACTACTATTTGGCATTGGACAAAGCGAAGTTGATCGCTGACGAAAAGTTGGCTTTGCGTTAAAAAACACTTTCATTACGTTTATTATTTCTATTTTTCCATTAAGAGCTTCAGAACTCACAGTAAAATAGGAATTTCTGCCGTTAGAACTCACTTCATAATTTTTTGTATTTGCGGCACTCATATAGAATATTCCTCAAGGGCACATTTTGTGTTTTTTGCTTACGGTTTTTTTGTTTTTGTAATTTATGATTGTTTGTCTGTTTTTGAGGTACTCGTATAGAGTATTCCTCAATGTCACTGATTATACAGGGTGGCCCAGAAAGACCGAAGTTATGTGAATTCCTTATAACTTTTTATTTAAGACATATTTTTTAATTTTTTGTTTTTTAAATGCAGTAAATTTATAGGGAATATTTTTAAATTAGTTATTAAAAATGATATCCCGCAAGTGGTGGACATTTTCTGCTTCGTACAAATGTGTTCTTTCCATTTCCATTATTCATAACTTAGTTATGAGTGACGAAGCCTCGTTAACAAACAAAACTTTAGGATATGGGATATTGAAAACCCGAGAGTACTTCATCAACGACAATTACACCCAGTTAAGTATACTGTTTGATGCGGTGTTTCTTCAGAAAGGATCATTGGCCCATATTTTTTTGAAAATGAACGAGGTGTCGCCATTTCCATCAATGGTGATCGATATCAGGCCATGTTGGAAAATTTGGTAAAGCCAACCGTGGAAAACCATCCGCAAATATGGTTCCAACAGGATGGACCCACAGCGCACACTTCCAGGGCCACAATGGCTCTTTTACGCGACATCTTTGGTGAAAAAATAATTTCGCGTAGAAGCAATTTTAATTGGCCTCCGCGTTCCCCGGATTTAACTGCTCCAGACTGTTTCCTTTGGAGTTATTTAAAAGGGAAAGTTTATCTTAATAAGCCTAGGACTATTGAGGAATTAAAAACCAATATTCGAGACGAAATTAACAACATAACACCGGAAGTTTTGCGAAAGGTCATTGAAAATGTGTTGGAAAGAGCACATTTGTGCGAAGCAGAAAATGGCCACCACTTGCGGGATATAATTTTTAATAACTAATCTTAAAATATTCCCTATAAATTTAATGTATTTAAAAAACAAAAAACTAAAAAAATATGTCTTAAATAAAAAGTTATAAGGATTTCACACCACTTCGGTCTTTCTGGGCCACCCTGTATTTTTTTTTTTGATTGCGTTTTTTTGTGTTTGTTATTTGTACTATGTAAAAAATATTATCAAAGCAATAAAGCTTATTTATTAAAGTCAGTATGTACCTGTTACAAATAATATGTACTACGAATATTTTTTTGTATAATTTTTTGTTTGTTTGGTATGTAAGAAAAAATTCCGCTAATCGACTGTTCGCTATGAAGGTACCACGAGAACTCTTACATACATTACTACGTATTATAATTATAAAAATATTTATATTTTTATATCATTATAATTGTTATTTATGATCATATGTATATACATATGTATGTACATATTATTAATTTTATTGGTATTATTATTAAAAAAATAGTTTTTTGTAGGATTGTGTGTATGTTTGTACGCACACATGTATATTTTACATATTCATACGTATATACATACACATATGTATATTAACAAAGACGAAAAACAAACACACAATCGGAAATCTCTGGTTTGATTTTATAAAGAAAAAATCTTTGTTAGAAAATTAAATTTGTTAGAAATGCCATGCACGTACAAATTTAGCAAAAATGATCAAAATAAACAAAGGTACCATTATAGGGCTAATGTGCCTTATTCCCATTCAATAAACACACAACCTATCACTGTCTACAAATGTCACGTAACCTCGTCATGAAATTCTATTTTCTGCAGGTTCACAGACCAACCTAAATTACGAACCAAAGCGTTGTCTGGCTGTCAAAATTTCTCATGCCCATACAAAATGCATGAAACCAACTGAAATATCGCGGCGTCAACGCTTTGAAATTGGAAAATCCAATTTTAACAGCGCGTAAAGAAGCAGTTGAAACAGTAAAGTAACTTTAGCTACTTTCAGGTAAATTTAGCGTTTTTATTTCTATATCTTTTTTCTATTTAAAGGTTTTTAGTAATCAAAGTGAGTAAACATTACTGTTTCTGGCGCAACGTAATAGCCAAGCGCTACTTTACGTTGCGCTTTGCGTCGCAATTTCGGTTGGGCTGTCAGACGTTGCATTTACGTGACATTTCAGTCAGGTAAGCATTTTTCGTTTTTGGGTTTTTTCGGTTTTAAGCGTTACTTTAGTTTTGGGGTTTTTTTGAATTTATTGGCGCTTTCTGAGTTTTGGCATTTTTTCTCGTTTTGGCGATTTTTTTTTGGTTTTTGAAGTTTTCTAATTTTAGCGATTTTCTTATTTTGGCGTTTTTTTTTATTTTGGCAATTTTTTTTATTTTGGTTTTTTTTTAGTTTTGGCACTTTTTTTCTCGTTTTGAGGAATCTTTTCGGTTTTCGGCATTTGTTTTAATTTTGGCAATTTTTTTTCATTTTAGCGATTTTTTTCACATAAACAGTTAATTTGGTTTTGGCGCAATTTTCGCGTTTTGGCGATTTTTTTCGGTTTTTGGCGTTTGTTTTTAATTTTGGCGATTTTTATCATTTGGGCGATTTTTTCGAATTTGGCAATTTATTTTAGTGCTAGAATTTTTTTTTAATTTTGTCGATTTTTTCGGTTTGGCAATTTTTTTTTAAATTTTTGGTGATTTTTTTTAGGTTTTGGCGATTTTTTTCGGTATGGCGATTTTTTTCGGTATGGCGATTTTATAATTTTCGGATTTTTTAGTTTTACCGCTTTTGAAAATTTTAAAAGTTTAGGTTTCCAAAATATACCAAGTTGTCAAAATTGCATTAACTGATGGACCACCCTTTAATTTAAATTTTTTAATATGTTAATGTCAATTGTTGTAGTCTACATAAAAATACACTAATTTTACAAATTTCAAGTGTCAATATACATATGTATGTACATACAATTGTTTGTATATTACATGGGATTTTAATATTTTTCGTCGCTCGTCTTGGAACACCCTTTTATTTTTAATTCTCATGTATTTGTTGTTGTAGCGGCTAAGGTTCTACATACTCTGTCTAAATTTCAGGTCCGTAGCTCTTACGGTTCCTGAGAAAATACCGTGTGACGGACAGATGGACAGACGGACAGCGTAGCGAAAACAATAGGGTTCCTTTTTTCACCTTTGGTGTACAGAACCCTAAAAACAGTTTGTGTGTTGCATGTAGACAGTTTGTGTGTTGCATGATGGCTTTGTTGCGAATGATTTGGAGCCTGATTCCCGCATTCGATTACGAGCGAGTTATTGCTCGAATGTGCGAGTTTTCTAACTTTTGGGATTTTCGCATTCTTTTTCGAGTAACAAATATCGTAATTTCTAATGACTGCATTCGGTAACGTGCATACATTTGAATGCAAGTGTTCGTGTTTTTACTCGCAAGCAAAATGGCATTCGAAATCATGTTTAACATAGAAAAGTGATGAAAAACAAAATGTATGTTCAATATTAGACTTATTTATTTATAAACGAATGAACGCACAAATGTACTTATCAAAAATACAAATTAAAGAATTTCTTGTTGACTTTAAATATAACAAAACACACTGACTTGGCAAATAATGTTTTGCCTAAGAGTTGTCGGGGAAAATAAAAAAAATCAATCAACTCTGGGAGCATCTAAATAACAAATTAACTGCTTCTAATCAACCAATAAGAGAATTGAATATGTGGCTAGTGCTCTATTCTCTTTAGCTTTACACTAATTTATTATTATTAAGTTATTAATTAAATTAAAATAAAAACAAGTAAGAGTGCTATATTCGGCTGTGCCAAATCTTATATACCCTTTACCAAAGTGCGTTTATGCATAGAGATACATACATAAGCACAGAGATATTTAGGTACATACTAATTTTGTGAAAAAATTCATACTTTTTTCTCTAGTGCAATTTTTAGGTTTTTGGCATTATGTTTAATTTGGTGCTTTTTAAATTTTGGTGATTTATTTTATTATGCTGATTTTTTTAGTTTTGGCGATTTTTTTTCATATAGGCTATTTTTTTGGTTTTTGGCGATATTTTTTCATTTAGGCGATTTTTTTATTTTTTATATATTTTACTTTTTTTCATTTTTTTGTGGCAATTTTTTTTTCTCGTTTTGGCGATTTTTTGGCATTTTTTTAGTTTTGGCGACTTTTTTCCTTTTGGCAATTTTTTTGATTTTGAAAATTTTTTTTATATAGGCGATTTTATAATTTTTGGCGTTTTTTTCATATAGGCATTTTTTTTTTGTTTTGGCGATTTTTTCGGTTTTTGGCGTTTTTGTTTCTTTTTGGCAATTTTTTTAGTTTTGACACTTTTTTCTCGTTTTTTGCAATTTTTTCGGTTTTTGGCGTTATTTTAATTTTGGCGATTTTTTTCGTTTTGGCGGATTTTTTTGACTTTGACGATTTTTTTTCATTTTGGCGATTTTTTTAAATTTTTGGCGATTTTATAATTTTTTGTATTTTTTAGTTTTACCGTTTTTGAAAATTTCAAGAGTTTAACTCTTACGGTCTCCAAGATATAGCATTTTGTCAAAATTACATATTCAAAATTTCATTAACTAATGGACCACCCTTTAATTTAATTTTTTTTAATTTTAGTGTTAATTGTTGTAGTCTATATAAAAATACACTAATTTTACAAATTTCAAGTGTCAATATACATATGTACATACAATTGTATGTATATTACATGGGATTTTAAAAGTTTTCGTCGCTCATTTTGCAACACCCTTTAATATTTAGCTTTTATATATTTGTTGTTGTAGCGACCAAAGTTCTACATACACTGTCCAAATTTCAGACCCGTAGCTCTTACCGTTCCTGAGAAAATAGCCTTCTTCCTAAAACATGAAATATGTTTAATTATTAGGAAAAAAGTTGAAGTTTTTCAACCCTGAAAAGTTTTTTTATATTGTTAAATTTAAAATTTTTTTTTTAATTATAAATACCAATTTTATTCATACCTAAGTATAAAATAAGTTAATTTAATAAAAAAGTAATAAAAACTTGTTTTCGGTAGTTATTTTCTATGGGAAAATAGAGTTTGAGTTTTCCAGGTCTGAAACCGTCTGCCCGATTTTGCTGATTTTCAATAGCAAAATTTCTGACACACCAGTCCAAGAGCGAAGTCTCTAGCTGTTCTGGGAGCTTGGGAAAACCGATTTCACGTACATACAGACGGACATCGTTTGTTCGTCTTCCCTATGCATAAGGATCCAGAATATATATACTTTATGTGTCGCTTATTAATATTGTAGAAATTACAAACGGAATGACAAACCTATATATAAAGGGTATAATCGTTTCTTTTTTCTGCATATATGTTTGTATATACGTACATACATATGTTTTTGCACACATGTATTCAGTGTTGTGAAATGAATTTATATATAAATATATTTGCCAATTTCAAACACTAAAACAAAAACTCGATTCGCTTGGTAGCGAGTGACATCATCGGAAAATTTCTTACCATCGAAATTATTTTCTATTCGAATGCAATTCCGATCACGAGTACAGGAATTAGGCCCCTAATTGTAATTGAACAAAAAACACTCGAGACACTCAAAAGTAAATAAGCGGCTGGCAGAAATACATACATACATACTTATATGAAAACATAAAAAGATGTGCATTCACTATCTATGTATTTTACATTTAAAATTTTTTTTATTTCCTCAAAAAAAATTTATTTGACAAAGCAATGATAAAATTTGTAATCTGTAAAAATACGTAGTTTTTTGACGTTTAGTTATGAGTTTGACATTTAGTTATGAGTAGGGAAAGGATTTTCATGCATTTAAAATTACGTTTTATGTACATAAAATATGCAGTAAAAATATAAAAATATGTATTTAAAACTAATAGTATATATATTTATAAATTTTTTTCAAGATTTAAGAACATTAAAAACTTAAAAAAATTAACTTCATTGCTTTCTTGGCAAACATTTTGACATTAAAAACTTAAAAAACATAAAAAGCTCAGCTTCAATGCTTTTTAAACAAATATTTTGCCAAATCATATGGAATACAAAATACGAGTAAGGTTCAGTCGAAATTTTAGTTACGTACATTAATGAATAAATGTTTCTTTTTAAATTGTCAAAGGTAAGTCTTTGGCGATTTTTCTGAAAATAATTTTATGTAATAAAAATGAAGTTATTTATTGGTGCGCATCTAAATACTACTATTTTGTTTGTGGAATATTCAGTTTCTAAGTTTTCGTTGTTAGAACTATTTTGATACAATTTGTTGCATATATTTTAATTTAATATTTTAATTTTTTACCGCATCTTAAATTAATTCAACTTGAGATTTTAAAGTAACGAAAGCCTCTACTTGGGATATACTGTGAATAAGAAAGCAATACTACGTGTGCACAAATATCAATTTAGGCACAGAAGGCAGTCGGATACTATATTTCTATTAATAAATATGCATATGCAAAAAAATAACGTGTACTTCAATTGCACGTTAAAACCAGGTTTTGTATAAACATTTTGTTTTAACGTACAATTCAAGCACATGTTATTTTTTTTTTTGCAAATGGGGGAAAGTTTTTTGACCAAAATTTCTTTAATTTTATTAATAGAAATATAGTATCCGACAGCCTTCTGCCACGTCCCCCATCTCGTTACTGTAGAATGTATCCGTATCGAATCACTGGATATATTTCAATAAAGGCTGAAATACGCAAAGAAGCTTTCAAAATTACTTTATATCCACATGAAATTAATTCGGTTTAAAAAGGCTATTATATGTACCATGCTCTTGTTTCTTTATCTAATTTTCAATGGTATTGATATTCTTGCCTTAAGCCAAGGTATTGAACTTTGAGTCTTACGGTGTTTTTGAATATCGATTCATATAAAAAAAGGATCGTAAATTTTTCTGGTTTTTTCCATTTTAGGGTTCCGTACACCAAAGGTGATAAAAGGACCCCTATTGTTTTCGCTACGCTGTCCGTCTGTCCATCTGTTCGTCATACGGTATTTTCTCAGGAACCGTAAGAGCTACGGACCTGAAATTTGGACAGAGTATGTAGAACCTTGGCCACTACCACAACAAAAACATGAGAATTAGAAATTAAAGGGTGCTCCAAAACGAGCGACAAAAATTTTTAAGTTTCATGTAATATACATACAATTGTATGTATATATTGACACTTGAAATTTGTAAAATTAGTGTATTTTTATTTAGACTACAACAATTAACATTAAAATATTAAAAAATTTGAAGTAAAGGGTGGTCCATCAGTTAATGCAATTTTGGCTATGAAATTTTGACAAATTGCTATATATTTTAGAGACCGTAAGAGGTAATTTTGAAATTTTCAAAAGCGGTAAAACTAAGAAATCCGAAAATTATAAAATCGCCAAACCGAAAAAAATCGCCAAAACCTGAAAAAAATCGCCAAATCGAAAAAAATCGACAAAATTAAAAAAAAAATCTAGCACTAAAATAAATCGCCAAATTCGAAAAAATCGTTTAAATGAAATAAAATCGCCAATATGAAAAAATGCGCCAAAACCAAAATAAATGTTTATTTGAAACAAACGCAAAATTAAAAAAAAATCACCAAATTTAAAAAAATCGCCAAAACGAAATAAATCGCCAAAATTTAAAATAAACGCCAAAAACCGAAAAAAAATCCCAAAAAAACCGAAAAAAAGTGTCAAAACTGAAAACATCGCCAAAACCAAAAAAAATCACCAATATGAAAAAAACGCCAAAACTAAAAAAAATCGCCAAAATAAAAAAAAACGCCAAAATAATAAAAATCACCAAAATTAAAAAAACTTCAAAAACCAAAAAAAAAATCGCCAAAAAGTGAAAAAAGTGCTAAAACTCAGAAAGCGCCAATAAATTTAAAAACCCCCAAACTAAAAAAAAACGCTTAAAACCGAAAAAACCCAAAAACGAAAAAAATGCCAAAACTATAGTTTATATTGTTCGTATTGAATTACATATATCGTGCCCGTACGGAACCCTTCGTGCGCGGGTCAAAGTCGCACTTCACTGAATTTATTTTCTACCCCCTTTGCTTTTCTATACAGTTCGCCTACAAACTAAAAAATTGTGTTTCAAAAAAAAACATCAATAAATCAACTTGTGAATTACGTGTAAGTTTAAAAAGTGTTATTATAGAAAATTTTTCAAAAAGTAGTCAGATCCTCACAAACACATAAATGTGAATTATTAAATTATTGAATAAAATTATTAAATTATTATTAATTAAATTACTTAACTAAATTTCGACCATTAAAAGTAGTGAGATAAAAATTTTGACCAAGTTCTTCTTTGCACAATACCTATAACTACAATCTGCCATGCATTTTATTAATATGAAATCCTTAGGGTTTTATAGTATTTCTAGGCAACCTGCTTACTTGGAAATATTTTTATCATTGTGTATAACAAAGATAAAAGCGGATATTTATTCACTTCTTTACATGGGAAAAAATTATGTCAAATAAACATGTTGCCTAGAAATACTATAAAACCCTAAAGATTTCATGTTTATAAAATGCATTTCATGTTTATAAAACTCAATAATAAGAGTTCGGTGAACAATATATTTCATGTTTGGGGTCGGTCAATTGGCTGCCAAGAACGTGCGATTTAATGCCTTTAGAATATTTTTTGTGGGGCTATGCTAAGGCATGTCCTTAAACATTTAATTATATTTGTGGATCGTTATCCGACTCAAATAAAAACTTCATAAATTTCACTAAACTTTAACCGTCTTATTCATAAACGCATCATAACAGCTTAACAGGCAAAAATCGAAAAAATACTATTCATAAATGCTTAACAGCCTGTTAAACGTTTAATAAACATTTCATTACTTTGAAATTTTTAGTGTAGCCTCTATCAGACATCTGCAACAAGTGCTAAATTTTCGGGCATACGTAATCATGCACATTGATTTTTATGATCTAATCGTTTTTGTTCGAAGGCAAACAATTTTTGTTTACACAACCGTTCGTTTCAATCATTCACTTTTACTCACTTGTTGTTTTGTGCGAATATGAATGTTCTGATTCTGTCGTTAACTGTATGAAACTCATTTTGCATCGAACGCAACGTGTTGTTAGCGGAACGAGTGTTTTATTCCTTTGTTAAAGTAATTTTCTACTCGACACAGTTAGGTGTTATAAAAGTTTTTTGTGAAAACTAGTTACATATCTCTAAATTAACTGTGAATTTCTTTAAAGTTTTAAATAACTTATATCCGAAGAAATTTCCAGAGGCAACTATATTTTGTCATTGAGTCGGAAAGATCGTAGCCTCGTGTGGAATGCTTTGTCAGAAATTCTAAAGCCAGAAAAAGCTGTACTTTCAAACTTCGTTTATTGTCGCCGCTTCGCAAAAGATTTAAAATATACTCATAACTAGGGAAAGGATTTTCATGTAAATATATGTTTTCTGTCGTTGGTCGTAGATCAATGTAAATAAAATATCTTTGTGAATCAACAAATTTGCGACAGAATGGCATCGATTTTGTTAGCGAATATTTCTGCATATTTTATACTAAATATATATTTTTGCATATTTCATCAAAAATTTATATTTTGAATACATTTTTTAGTTTTTTCATGCTATAAATCGAATTTTGGTTTTTTTTACTAGTTGGAAAGTACATAAGAGCTGCAGTTTTTAAGACTGTGTAAGAACAAATAAATTCAGTGAAGTGCGACTTTGACCCGCGCACGAAGGCTTCCGTACGGGCACGAGATACAGTGAATCAAACGTAAAATCGGACATTCCTAAAACATTTATATCAGGATACATTTGAAACAAAAAATACCATTTCTTTTTTTACCAAATGTATATTTCTATTAAGAAAGATAATTTCTAAGATATTAATTGGAAAAAAACAAAACATTTCATTTTTTTTAAAGAAATATGGGTGATAAATAAATTAATTTCGTTTTTTTAACTCAAACGGAAAATCGGACAAAGCAGCAAATTTTTGGTAACTTAAATAAAAACGAACAATAATAAATAAATAAAATAATAAAGAATAATTTTTTAGTATTTTGTAGCATTGCCTTTAGAGTCTATAACTTTTTGTAGTCTTTTTTTCATAGAATTAACTAAATTTGCACACACTTCTGGAGGTATTTTATTCCACTCTGTTTTTAAAGCTATTTTTAATTGACTAATGTTATTAAACGAGTTTTTGTAAACCCTACGCGCTAATTCATCCCACAAATGTTCAATGACATTCAAGTCTGGCGATTGTGGGGGAGGTTTCAACAGTTTAGGGCAGTGATGAATGAGCCATAGCTTGCAAACTTCAGCGGTATGCTTTGGATCATTATCTTGATAGAAAGCAAAATTGTCTTGTATGCCGAGTTTTTCCGCGCTTTGCTTGACGTTGTTCTTTAAAATGTTAAGGTAAACATGTCTCTCCATTTTTTCATCAATAAATACTAAATTACCCACTCCAGCACTAGACATACAGCCCCAAACCATCACAGAACCTCCCCCATGTTTAACAGTGGCTCTAGTATTTTTAAAATCAAACTCAGTGTTTGGTTTTCGCCAAACAAACCTCCTTCCATCTGACCCATGAAGATTAAACTTACTTTCGTCTGTATACAGAACCTATACATAAGGAAAAATTAAATGTATTTTCTGAAATAAATCGGAGTTACAATGAACTTTACCGTATTCCAAAAGTCTTGGTTTCTTAAAATATATTCTTTAGCAAACTTCAGGCGTAATGTTTTATTTTTAGGGCTTATGAAGGGTTTTTTTCTCAAAACTCGACCATGAAAATCATGTTTTCTCAAAGTGTTTCTAATAGTCTCACAACAAACTGACTTTCCTATGTGGGTTTCTACATATTTTTGTAGCTCAACAGCGGATTTTAAGGGATTTTTCTTTACTTCAAGTAAAATACGTCTTTCATCATGATCATTTAAAATCTTTCCAATACCCTCTTTGCTTTTGTTTTCCACTCTATTTTCATTTCTGTACCTTTTAATGATATCATGAACGGTCGACCGACTTCTACTCACAATTTCAGCAATATTTCGTACAGTTTTGCCTTCTCCATACAGTCGAATAACCAGATGCCTCATTTCCACTGTTGTTTGCTTACCACTTGGAGCCATTTTTATTTTTTTATCGATAAAATCACTATTAATTCACGAGTAGAACGAAACTAAATTATATTTTTCTATTTTTGTTTGCAAAAATTTAGAAAAATCAAAGACTACTTTGTTTGTCCGATTTACCGTTTGTCTTTCAAAAGTTGATATTTTTGTTTATGAGAGAATATTTTTGTAACGGGATATTAATTTTTGCACATGGTTGCCATATGCATTTACAAATACACCAAATAAAAAATATTTTGGGACTAGATTAAAAAACTAACACGATTGACTAACTTTTTAAATAAAACAAACACAAGAAATCCCATGTCCGATTTTCCGATTGATTCACTGTATGTAATTCAATACGAAGAATATAAACTATAGTTTTGGCATTTTTTTCGTTTTTGGGTTTTTTTGGTTTTAAGCGTTTCTTTAAGTTTGCGGTTCTTTTAATTTATTGGCGCTTTCTGAGTTTTGGCACTTTTTTCACATTTTGGCGATATTTTGTTTGGTTTTTGAAGTTTTTTTAATTTGGGCGATTTTTATTATTTTGGCGTTTTTTTATTTTGGCGATTTTTTTATTTTGGCGATTTTTTAATTTTTGACGGTTTTTTCATATAGGTGATTTTTTTTGGTTTTGGCGATTTTTTTTTGGTCTTGGCACTTTTTTTTCGTTTTGAGGATTTTTTTCGGTTTTTGGCGTTTATTTTAAATTATGGCGATTTTTTCGTTTTGGCGATTTTTTTTAAATTTGGCGATTTTTTATATTTGGCGATTTTTTTTTAATTTTGCGATGTTTTTTCATTTTCAAAAATCGCCAATATGAAAAAACGCCAAAAACCGAAAAAATCGCCAAAACGCGAAAAATGCGCCAAAACCAAGATAATTGTTTATCTGAAAAAAATCTCCAAAATGAAAAAAAATCGCCAAAATTAAAAAAAAAATCGCCAAATTTAAAAAAATCGCCAAAACAAAAAAAATCGCTAAAATTTAAAATAAACACCAAAAACCGAAAAAAATCCTCAAAACGAAAAAAAGTGCCAAAACTAAAAAAAATCACCTATATGAAAAAAAACGCCAAAATTAAAAAAAATTGCCAAAATAAAAAATCGCCAAAAATAAAAAAACGCCAAAATAATAAAAATCGCCAAAATTAAAAAAACTTCAAACACCAAAAAAAAAATCGCCAAATCGCAAAATCGTCAGTTATTTTGAGTCTCTGCATTAGGATATTTCATCATGTTATGTGTGAGTGTGTGAATTGTGTTTGTATTAGATAATTTACCTACCTCAAATTGTGTGTGTGGGTTTGTGTGCATTGGTCAGTTCTGTTGTTACGGAAAGAACAATTATACTAACATGTGTTTTTTGATCGAATAAATAAAAGCAAATTATACATTTGTATTTACAACATAAATTTTATTTAAAAGTCTCTTAATATTTCTTTTACTTTTGAGATATAGGTTTATAGTCAAAAGTTATTTTATATAAATTAAAAAGTTTTTGAGTTAATAATATTCATTATAATGTAATTTACATTCACATATGTACATATGTTAACATCCTGAATATAATCCTTTGTTATTATACTACAATCATAACAACAGTTTTCAGATGTTTTCAATGTTCTCTTTATTAAGCGTTATGTATATGTACATATTATTTTTGGCTTGTTTATTTATTTATTTTTTTCAAAAGAGTTATCGTTGTACCTTCAATTAGTCGATTAGCGGTATTTTTCTTACATTCTTACTAAATAAACAACAAATTATACAAAAAATATTCGTAATAGGTGCATACTGACTTTATTACATAAGCTATATGTGCTTTGCCAATATTTTTATATGGTAGAAATAACAAAAACAAAATAAATTCAGTGAAGTGCGGCTTCACTGAAGTGAAGTGCGGCTTCACTTCGTGTTCGTACGGAACCCCTTTGGGTTCCGTACGAACACGAGATATGTAATTTAATACGAACTTTAGCCAATATAAACTATAGTTTTGGCATTTTTTTCGTTTTTGGGTTTTTTCGGTTTTAAGCGTTTATTTTAGTTTGAGGGTTTTTTGAATTTATTGGCGCTTTCTGAGTTTTGGCACTTTTTATCATGTTTTGGCGATTTTTTTTGGTTTTTGAAGTTTGTTTTAATTTTGGCGATTTTTATTATTTTGTCGTATTTTTTATTTCAACGATTTTTTCATTTTGGCGATTTTTTTTAATTTTAGGCGTTTTTTTCATATAGGTGATTTTTTATTTTTTTTTTGGTTTTGGCGATTTTTTTTGGTTTTGGCACTGTTTTTCGTTTTGAGGATTTTGGCGTTTATTTTAAATTTTGGCGATTTTTTTTCACATAAACAATTATTTTGGTTTTGGCGCATTTTGGCGATTTTTTTCTGGTTTTGGCTTTTATTTCATATTGGCGATTTTTTTTCATTTAAACGATTTTTTCGAATTTGGCGATTTATTTTAGTGCTAGAATTTTTTTTCTGAGTTTTGGCACTTTTTATCATGTTTTGGCGATTTGTTTTTTGGTTTTTAAGTTTTTTTTTTAATTTTGGCGATTTTTATTATTTTGTCGTTTTTTTTATTTCGGCGATTTTTTTATTTTGGCGATTTTTTTAATTTTAGGCGTTTTTTTCATATAGGTGATTTTTTTTTTGGTTTTGGCGACTTTTTGGTTTTGGCACTGTTTTTCGTTTTGAGGATTTTTTTTCGGATTTTGGCGTTTATTTAAATTTTGGCGATTTTTTTAAATATGGCGATTTTATTTTAATTTTGACGATTTTTTTTTCACATAAACAATTATTTTGGTTTTGGCGCATTTTTCGCGTTTTTTACCGTTTTTAAAAATTTCAAAATTACCTCTTACGGTCTCCAAGATATAGCAATTTGTCAAAATTACATAGTCAAAATCGCATTAACTGATGGACCACCCTTTAATTTATATTTTTTAATATTTTAATGTTAATTGTTGTAGTCTATATAAAATACACCAATTTTACAAATTTCAAGTGTCAATATACACATGTACATACAATTGTATGTATATTACATGGGATTTTAACATTTTTCGTCGCTTGTTTTGGAGCACCCTTTAATTTCTAATTAACATGTATTTGTTGTTGTAGTGGCCAAGGTTCTACATACTCTGTCCAAATTTCAGGTCCGTAGCTCTTACGGTTCCTGAGAAAATACCGTGTGGCGAACAGACGGACAGCGTAGCGAAAACAATAGGGTTCCTTTTTGCACCTTTGGTGTACGGAACCCTAAAAATCACATTTTCCGTTTCCCGAGCTTTTTTCAGTTTTTTTTTACACATATTTTAATTATTGGTATCAAGGTGTATGTAACTAGGTGGCAGCGCTACTTCAGCTGATGATTTTTTGCTCTATGTGCTTTGTAGCTGTATAATGTCAAAAACTTCGTTTTGTTTTGGTTTCGGTACAAAAATTTTTGTGCTTTTGACATTCTTCGGTTCTTTACACAGCTATGGTTACCGTATTATCGTGTAACAAATCCTTACTCAGTCACCTGTATAATTACACCATGATTGGTATGTTGCTTTATTTTTTTTTCAATTCAATGTGACAACAGCTTTTTTTAATACAAAACAATGTTACCTGTAGGTACTTTTATGACTAATATATGAGTATAAGGAATATCGCATAAATATTTTATGTTGGCCAAAATTTAGGTATTTTTGATTCTCATATTACATTTTTTGTACATAAATGTAAAAATAACTAAACTCAAAATATATTTTTGCTCATAAGCCGTTTCAAAATTAGTTTTGCTCGAAATTACATAGACTTTTATCTAATTATATTGGTGTCACCGTGCCTGTCTTGAGATTAGATCTTTCCCCTATTCTTCTAATGACAAGCACATCAGGAAATAGAAAATTAGCATCGATTAAACAACTTACAACTATTTAACTTAAATAAATTTGTATTATAAGATAATTTCTAAGAAACTGTAGAAAAGTATGCATTAAAAGTAAAAGTAAAAGTAGTCACTCTAAATTTAGTTTTACATTTTTAATAAAACAAATCCTTTTTGATGTGTGGTTGTTTTTTACATCTTTATTCGCTCGACGTTTCGTTGGCTTTTTTCCAACTTCTTCAGGAGCTTTCTTTATTTAAATAAGTTTTGTGTATAATTTTTTACATATTAGTATGAAAAATATACATATGTAAATAAAACTGGACTTCTTAATATGAAAATTTTCACTTTATAAAATTAAAACTGGAAATAACATTTGTAAAAAAAGTAATATAATTAAAATGTATAATTAAAAATATCACGGCACAAACACAAATTATCACCAATTTTGGTTTCAATTGGCTTACGAAACAAATTTTGCGTGGAAATTTGTTTGCTAAACGTTTGGTGAACCAAAATTATTTTATTCTGAATAAGGTCTTAAATGTTTTTAAGTTAACTTTCTTTAAATTAAATTACTAAAATTTGTAGATTTTCGTATGGGGAAATTTTTTAACATGTAGGGAAAAAATCTAATGTAACACCTATACAATTTTCGGAAGAAAAAAATCAAAACTAGAAACGTTGAAAAAGTCATGGTATGTTTTTAGAAGAAGAAACTTTTAAAGAGAGTCAAAAATAAAACAAGATTTTTAAATCATATTATGAATTAGGCCTTAAGATTTCTAATGTGTTGTATTTCTATTCATGATCATTGGGTCATCTTAAAATGGCATAGTTACATAAAATAATGTGTTAGAGCGTGATGTGTGTTGGATTGTACACCTTATAGCCTTTTCACACTCAATCACATCTTTGAGGAATGCGTGGAATATGCTGAAAATTTAAAAAACCTGTTCACATTACAACATCTTTCATCTGTCCTTATTATAATACTATTTTTACGAGTGTGAGCAACTAAAAATTAAAAAATAAAATGGAATTCAAAATTTAGTAGAAATTCATTTAATTGCTTCTCGTGTTGAGGAGCAGAAACAATTAATGCTACAATATGTGACAGCACATAGAGAAAGTAACATAAGGGTAAAAAAAATCAATTTTCACTTTTTTTACGTGGACATCATCTGAGCATCGAATGACACCGATCCCATGCCCCAAAAGTGGCCCCTCCCAGAGAAATGCGCGTTGCATGAAATTGAAGTACACCAAAGATACACGTATTTAAATCTTTAAAATGGCTCTCCTGAACAAAACCGGTTTTTATGTTTTTATGCAGAATTAGTAGAAATTATGCTAGCGGACGATGATGATGAAGAAATACATATTTCGAGTACTTTTTTATGTACCAAAATTTCGAGTCCGAGCAGCTTGTAGAAATTTGCAATTACTTTTATGTCATTAATTTCGATTTGGAAAACTATATACTCGTGTGTGAGCTATTTTTAAGAATCATGCACGAATTCTCACACTCTTAAAATTTAAATTTTTGCAAGAAATCAAATCTACCATACAAATTTCGTGAGACATTTTCAGATTATTTAATTGAACTGTAGTGAATTTTAATCAGAAATAATTTTTAGTCAGGCTTAAGTTCAGTAATTTCAATTCTATATTGAATGAAATATTTTTATTAATTAATGTGAGTTTCTAAAGAAGAGAAGAAAAATTAAACTTAGACTTTAAGCTGGGGGAAATACCGATACTTTTCTGTGCAGCCACGCACTTCATCAGCACCCTAGTCTATCTACTTGGGTAGAGATTCTTATAAATATCAGCTATTTAACTTAAATTTTCAAGGAAACGGAATATGAGAAATGATTGTTACAATTGATTTACCTTTGGTAAACACATTTATAAGTACCACTATTAATTTGCTGTTTTTCCATTTTTCTATTTTCTATTTTACTTATCTTTTACGATCATCAAATTAATAATTTTTACTTATTCGATGTACCATCGGTACATGCATGTAAGTATTATTGTAGTGGTTTTATGTTAACTTTGTTTTTGTTTTTTCACAGTTTATTTGGCTTTCCAGCATTCTGGAACTGTGAATTCCAAGTGAACAGTGATTGCCAAGTGAACATATTTTGTCACGTGCCCGTGATGAATTAAGCGAGAAATTTTTAGATTCTTTAATTGAAGCGTACTCCGGTTACTCTTTTGTGCATAAAATTAGTTTTACCTTATGATTTTAATTCAAAATGTGAATGTTTTTTTACTTCAGTTGTGATTCTTTTCAAAACAATAATTGCAAGATTTTAGAATAAAAACAATGGAAATATATTTTGGAATGGAACTTGCTTACTACTATGTATTCGAATTTTGAAATTCTCTTAAAATATAACCACAAAGAGTTTCTCGTCTCTACTGAAAATTTAAAATTTTGAGTTGATACCCTCTTGTTGATTTAGTGCGATAATTAACTGTACTTAACCTTTTGAAATAAATTATTTTTTTTTTTAATACATCTATTTATTTATTGTATCTTCAAATATGAACTAACAATAAGTATTCAAATCTTAAATCTAAAATATAATTATTAGGACCGACCACTGTCGGACATAAACTTGTTAATAGTTATAATTAATACATAAGTAGTGATAATCAAAAAAGAAAAAAAATTTATAAAAAAGTATAAAAAAAGTATTTTCAAAAAATCCCATCTGGAGTGTTGAGTAATAGAGCCCTTATGTCCCTCTTTTTTAAACGTATGTGTCCAGTAAAGTTTTAAATGTTACGAGCAAGCGGATTAGGATGTGACTCAAGTTTTGTTAAATATTTGCCTGCGTATTTTGCAATTTCTTCAATCACTAGTGGCATATTTAAATCACGATGTATATTAGAATTTTTGATGTACCATGGAGCAGATGTTATTAACCTTAAAATTTTGTTTTGTCTTTGTTGAATTCTCTCTACATTGGAAGCAGAAGCAGTGCCCCATAACTGGACACCGTAACACCATATTGGCTTCAAAAGCGACTTGTATATTAAAAGTTTACAGTCCAGGCTAAGTTTTGAATTTCTGCCAATCAACCAGTGTACTTGAGATAACTTAAGTTTCATCTGAGTTAGTTTAAAGTCAATATGATGTTTTCATGTAAGCCTTCGATCCAGGTGTATACCAAGGTATTTCACTTGGGAATGTTGAGGAATATTTTGATTATTAATTCGAATTGGGGAACAAGTATCTCTTCTTAGGGTAAATGTTACCTGAACACACTTTTGCTCGTTTATCTTAATTCTCCATAATTTTAACCATAGTTTCAGTTGTATAATATGCTCTTGTAGATATCGGGAAGCCTCATGAGGATTTTCGTGCATACTTAGGCAGGCTGTATCATCGGCAAACGTAGATGTATGGATATAACTGCTCAAAGGCATATCACAAGTATAAATCAAATACAAAACTGGCCCCAGTATGCTACCCTGTGGCACACCGGATGATATAGATTCGGGCACACTCAAGAATTCTCCTTCCACAACCGTGAACTTCCAGGTAGTAATGTAACTTTCTAATAAATTCACTAAATTTATTGGTAGATATGATTTTAATTTTAAAATTAGGCCTTCATGCCACACCTTATCAAATGCCTGAGAAACGTCAATAAACAGGCCAAAACAATTATTTTATCCTCAAATGTTTTTCTTATAAATTGCACCAATCTATGAGTTTGTTCAATGGTGCTATGCTGACTTCTAAAACCAAATTGATGGTCTGGGATGCACCCACTATCAGTTAAAATTGGGGACAATTTTGTCATGTGCAGATTTTCGAAGAGTTTTGACACAGTTGACAGCAAACCTATATGGCCTATATGACTCAGCTTTAGTAAGATCTTTGCCCGGCTTTGGAATCATTTTGATTTTTGCAAGCTTCCAAAGTTGTTGATAATACTCCAGTCGTAATATGGCATTAGAAATAAACAGCAAGATTCTTATTGCAATATGCGGCAAGTTCATCAGCATCTTTTTACTAATTCCATCAATACCTGGAGCTTTCTTTGGCTTGAGTTCAGCAATTACTTTATGTACATCACGCATCTTAAACTTTAAGGCTCGAGGGGGTAGAAAAACTACACTCGGCAAATCAGCAACACCAGTATATGTATTTGGCGTAAATACGGATTTTAAGTGCTCAGCAAATATTTTACATTTTTCCGTATCGCTTTCTGCCCAACTTCCGGTAGATGTGTGCAGAGGTGACTTAAACTCAACGGGTGTTTTAAGCTTTCTAGCAGCGCGCCACAAAAAGTAATTAGATGTTGGTGTGACATCAAGACCTTCCAAATAATTTTTAAGAGATGCAGTTTTTTCAGATGCAAGCAACTCTTGGAGTCGTTTAGTGCACTCTTTAAATCTGATTTTGTGTTGAGGTGATCTGTGCTGTTGCCATTCCCTTCTAGCTCTTCTTTTTTCACATACGAAATGTTCAATATACTTGGAATAAATTTTATTAAACCCAAACTGCGGATGGGAGGTAGTGGCATGTTCAGCAGCCTGTTTAATAATTTCGTTAAGATTGGCAATGTTAGTTTCAATGTCATTGGGTGTTCTTAACGCAATATTTTCCGTGCAATGACTACTAAGATATTTTTTGAATCCCAGCCAATTAACACGATTGGTCATCTTTATATATGTGTGAGGTAAGTCACTTCTTAGTAGGTTACAAATTGTAACGATAGTGGGGGAGTGATCGGACGATAGATCTAGGGAAGCTTTAACATAAATTAATTTCCTAGAAATATTTTTTATGACGCCAAAATCAATAACATCCGGAATTTTTCGTACGTCAGTAGGCCAGTAAGTGGGCTCTCCACTCGAAATAACATCTAAGCCCATTTTTGAAATTGTATTAAACAAAGCTCGACCTCTAGGTGTTACAAGGCGCAACCCTCAGTACGTATGCTTTGCATTGTAGTCTCCAGCTGCCACGAAACAAGATCCAAGCGATATGTAGAACTTCTCATACTGATCTTCGGTAAATGAAAATCTGGGAGGTGAGTAAATTGATGATATCACGAAATTAGAACAAAAATTTTCTACAAAAATATTCGTAGCTTGCATATATTCTTCACTAACGTTGTCAAGGATATAGTGCTTGAGTCTTGATTTAATTAGAATTGCAGATCCACCGCATGCTCTCCCTCTAGGTTCCTTTGTATCATGCATAGTGTAGCCATTTATTTTGAAAAAGCTTCTCGAAGTCAAATGTGTCTCAGAGACCAACATTATATCAATATTTTTTTCCGCAAGGAAGTCCTCAAGTTGATTTTTATGTTGGCGAATGCCGTTTGCGTTCCAGAAACATATTTTTAACGTGTTCATGGCTTGTTAATTAATGCTTGAAGCAGAGTATTCTGCATTCTCAGCATTTTTTGCATCATGGTACTCATATTTGTTGTAAAGTTGTTTATAGTTTGCACCAAATTGTAAATAGTAGCTTCAAGGCGACTAAAGTTAAGGCTTGAGTTTGCACTCGTTGAATTATTTAGAGGTGGAACATTTTGTGGGGAATAGAATTTCTTTTAGCAGCATCGGCATACGATACACGGGAAGTAACTGGTTGGCTCATTTGTGCAAAAGTGGCGGAGTAACCGTTTGCTGATTGAAATGGAGCTAATTTGGGTTTTTGCACCATAGTCTGTTTGACAAAAGAGTACACAGGACAACCTCTGTAGTTAGCTGTGTGATTACCTCCACAATTACTGCATTTTTTTCATTTTGAACTTTTGGCTTATTGCAACTAGCAGTGCCGTGTAATTCGCCGCACACAACACAAACAGTGGGTAATTTACAGTATGTTTTTGTATGGCCATATTCTTGGCAATTATGGCACTGTACGGGACCTGATCGCTTATTGGGTGTGTCTCGTTATTTTTCAGGTGTATATCATTCGGTTCCAATTCAACACGAAATAGAGGCTAGGGGATCTTCTCCCTATTGATTATTTTGGTAACATTTTTTACCTTAAATCCTTGTATCATGAGTGCATCTTTTACTTCTTCGGGATTAACATAAGAGTCAATACCCTTCAATACGATCTACATACCTTTGGAGCTCTTAAGCTGGTACGTATAAAAACTTGTTTTATTTTTTTCAAATTCAGCCAATATTTTGCGGAAATTTTTTTCTTCGTATATTTGAATTTTAGTTTCGTCAATATTACCACGCTTTATTGGAATAACATGAAATGCTTTTTCACCAATGGCCGAGACTAATTTTTTAATTAGGGCGTTAGAATTTTTCTCTCTTAAATATATAGGTGGTGGCTTAAAAGACTTTTGCGATGATGCAGCGGGCTTGTCGTCGGTGACTTGCAATGAAAAACGATTTTGACGCTTGGTAGATGATGCGCTATTATCCCTAGACATCTTTGGAGCAGATGAAATTTTTGAAGAATTCGGGCTTCGCCCACGCTTTACCACGGTTATGTATCTGTCCATTCCGACTTGTACCTTGTGTTTTGAGATACTGTTATCTGTAGTGATAACTTTATTAAGTGATGAACACGGAGCCTGAAGGAGATGATATTACTGACTTATATGAAGAAGTACTACAAAACATGTAAAACAATTTTTTAACGCGAACTTTGAAAAAATTTGCTAGATGTTGCAAAATCGGTCGCAGCGCTTAAATTTATTAGAAATCGCCATATTCCGTTTCATAGAAAATTAAAGTTAAATAGCTGATGTTAATGAGAATCTCTACCCAAGTAGATACACTAGGATGCTGATGAAGTGCGCGGCTGCACAGAAAAGTATCGGTATTTCCCCCAGCTTAAAGTCTAAGTTTAATTTTTCTTCTCTTCTTTAGAAATTCACATTAATTAATAAAAATATTTCATTCAATAAAAATTCACTACAGTTCTTTTAAGGAATCTAAAAATGTCTCACTTAGTTTTTAGCAATTTTATCATAAAAACAGTCACATTTCGAATTAAAAATATTAAAAGAAATTTTATCAACAAAAGAGTATTTGGAATACGTTGAAATTGTTAGAATAAATATATATTGATGTTGTTAGCAGGGTAGGAAGAGTGCTCGAATTAAAGTCTTTTGCAAACGAATTTAATTCGAACGAATTTTATTTTCCACATTGTAAAGAATTATTCTTTTTAACCAAGAATGCAAAACAAAATTCCTCTCGCAAGTTTAAAAATAAAATTCGCAAACGAAAAGAAAATAGAATTCGCGATTAAATTAAAAATACAAATAATTCAAAGTACAGACTTAAAATTTTTTAAAGGAGATTTTATTAGTATTGACTATAGCTAGAGCACTGAAATTTGGTGTGTAGGTTTACCTTCCGATGTGTTAATCCACTAAAAAGGGACTTTTGGAAATTCAAACGCTAAAAGGGGTAAAAAAGTGTAAAATTGGTATCTTTATATATCAAAAACTACATTAGATAGACTAAAAATTCTAAAAGCATACGAAAGCTGCTAAAAAATAAGCCGACATGTATTTGGTACTTCTCTAATATATATACTTTCAGGGATTAAAATGGGGTAAAACAGAATTTTGGTACCTTTTTTGCACTCGATATATCTTCTAAATTATTCAACGTAGCAGAAAGCTTTTTGGTGCGTTCCTTTCTTCTGGACAGAATCTTGAATGGATTTGACACTTTCAGAAAATTTGCACTTATACGGGGTAAATTTTTACCCGTTCTCTGTACTTTTATGTTAATGATAATGCAAACATATACATACGTGTGCGATCAAGAAGCAAAATTTCTCGGCTCGCAAATTAAAATCAAATAATAAATATTTTTTAAATAAATTAAAATAATTAAAAGCTTAAATAGTGCAATAACTGCGAATATGGCAGAATGTCATCAAAACTGCAAAACTGCAATTCGTGCTGAAAGTGGCATAATGTGTGAGGGAATCTGCAAAAAAGTCTACCATTCTTCTAAAAAATGCTCTGGTGTAGATCAATATTCTCGTGGTATACTTGAATCTACTGGTTTCATCAGTTTTCTTTGTGATGACTGCCTCCAATATATTCATTATGTTGATTTGGTAATGGCAGAAGTGCAAGATAATGTAAAAAAAAAATAGTGTTAATTTGGCTCAATACAAAGGCGAGTTTAAGGACTCATTGCAACGTAATGAAATGGAACTATTAAAGTTGTGGGAAGCTATTGAAACTAGATATGTCGATAGACTGCAAAAGCTTGATGAAGTTCAAAGATCTTGTGATAGAAATCTCAAAGAGATTAATCTTTTATGTGGTGCATTAAATGAACACCATAACAAAAACAAAGAAATTTGCAACAGCATTACAGAAAACAACAAAACAATCTGCAATGTAATAAAAGATACAATTAAAGAGTCAACTGCGAAAGTGAACAAAACGTCTTTTTCGGATGTATTAAGAAATAATTTGGCTACGTCTGATATGCATAATTCCGAATTAGTTACTGCGATTCCGGAAAAAATTGTAGGGTCTGAGTTACCTCCAGCAAACTGGCAACAAAAGCCACCTGTTCCTGCCCGTAATAATGTTGAGCATGGTGCTTGTGCACTTGTCGATTTAATTGTCTCACCTAGCCGTAATACTTCAACAGCTAATGCAAATAAGCAGTCTGCTTTGTCTGTTTCTTCTTTACCACCGCATTTGTCACGCAATCCCGGTGTAAATATACACACACCTACACACACTGTCAACAAACATACACCCGCACGTACCAGTAACAGCAAGCGTAATTTTAATAAAGGCCCTGTGATTTATGGCGCCAATTTATCTAATGATTTGGATGTTGTTTCTCATAAAAAATGTTTTCACATTTCGTCATTCAAGCCAACCGTTACAGAGGATCAAATTTTAAATTATATTGAAAAAACTGCGAACATCAGCAAGTCCCACATGGCCTGTTTTAAGTTGGTTAAAAATGGTGTTAATTTATCTACATTGAAACGTGTTAACTTTAAGATTGGTATTTCTGATGGACTTTATACCATGATCCTAAAGCCTGAAATTTGGCCAGCTGATATCAAAGCTCGGCCTTTTGTAAATTTTCGAGATCAAACGCCGCGGTTGCAGCAGCACTAGCTAATGGATGTAATGGTTTAAATATCTATTTTCAAAATCTCTCTGGAATGCGATTCAAGTCTAAGATAGTATACGATTTTTCCTCGCAATGCGATTTTGACGTTTTCGTGTTAGTTGAAACCTGGTTGAATAGTGATTTTTCCAATGCTGAATATTTTGACCCCCATCTTTGGAATGTTTACCGTAAAGGATCCATTCTCCATTGGCCTCTTATTAGGTGGAGGTATTTTAGTTGCAGTAAAACCCCGATTTAAGTCCTCTCTGTGCTGATCTTAATGGTGTGGTGGATCAAATAATTGTATCCATATCTAATGTAAGCTGCTCTTTTCTGGTATGCGCATCTTATATTCCGCCTAATAGCTCTGATTGTTTATATGATGCTCATATTTATAACATATTATCTATAGGTGAGAACTTCACAGTAAATGACAGTCTTTGTGTACTTGGCGACTTTAATTTAAAAAATATCTCTTTGTCAATGTTATCTGACGGCTCATTACTAACGCCTTGCAACGTTAACCATAGTGATGAAATTAATCTTATTGATAGTTTATTTTCTCTTAATCTGCGTCAAGTTAATAATTTTTCCAATCTGTTAAATCGTTTTCTAGATCGTATATTTTTATCTGAATTTCTTAAATATAAAATTTATGTTCCTTTACTGTGGATTTCTCAACCTAATATTCAACACCAACCTCTGGTTATTGAAATTGATAACATAACATTTTTCAAATATTCTCAATCGGCGATTGCTAATGACTTTGGGTCTTATGCAAAAAAACTTAGCAAAGCTTTGCAAAGCAATGTTAAGTAAAGTTGTATTCTAAAAAAATCATTATATCAAATTTTTAAAGTATGTCCCCACGTTTGATAAGACTACTTTAAGTTGATATTTTCAAATTGTGTATTTTGTACCTCAAATATTTTTGTTAATATAACACATATTGATTCATCTTACATCTGAAAATGAAGCTAGAAGTGTTAGCTCTTAGCTTAGATTTAATATTTCTGTCATGTAATGGAAAACCTCATCAAATTATCCAACTGATTCAAAATACATCTTAAAATCCATAAAAAATATTAATATAAATACAATTGCACAAAAATGTACAATCAAAACAAATCGAAAAAACCTGGGTATTGAAATACTCATTTCATTCGAACAAAAGAAATTGTGATAATACTTCTTTCTTCCCCGTATTTTTTTACGTATACTTCATAGAAATGTTTATCTGTTTTACTACCATATCAGAAGCTCATATTATTTAAATTGGGTTGCTTTACTTCAAGAAAATAAAAATTTATTTAATAAAATAAAAAAATATTTGAATACCCGAATGAAATTTTATTCAATTTTGTACATCATAAGCTCTGAAGTGGTTGTTGAGCACGGTGGTGTTACCAGTACTTGTTACTAAATAACATAATAATTAAAGTTGTGTTTTGCATACAATTTCTTAACAAAGCAATGTTAGCCTTAGGGCCATTATTATGACTTAACGATAAAGTTTCGGATATTTATTCCTAACTTTAGCAAAACTGAACTATAAAGTGACCTTTAAAATTTTCCATTATTACAACTGTCCGATAAAATAAATAATAAAATGTTTGGTTGGTGGCAACATTTCTGTGGATATTGTGGATATTGTTTGTTAAAAATGATTAGTGGCAACTTGCTTTTGTTCATTTTTCAAATTACAAACATAATGAAAATATTTTTGTCAATTCTTTTGTTTTTTTATTATTCTTATGTGTTTTGTGTTGTATTGCTTTTGTTTTATGCCATATTTTGACCAAATAAATTTGATTTTCTTTTATAAAGTAGAAAGTGTGGCAAGTGGCGAAAATGTGGCAACTTTAAATGACTATACCTCACAATAAAAGTTACAGGTAGAATCAACTTGTCTTTAGTTTATCGCTCACTTTTTGTTAAAATGAAGTTGTAACAATCAAAAAGTGTTTATCCATCCAATAACATCCTACTTTTAGCTAACGTCAAGTTATAATAATGGCCCTTAAAGTGCTTGGCAACTAATATGAACTTTAAAGCTGTAGTAAAATATTTTTTTGCATAAGGGGGTTTAACTTTAATTTATGTAATTTTGATGTGCTTAATTCCTTGTTCGAGGCTATTAACTGGACTGATTCGTTTGATAAGTTAAATACTAATGAATGTTATGATTTATTTTTACAGAAAGTGCGTGATATCTGCTGTAATAACATTCCAACTAAGAATATCAAGCCTTATAAACTACCATGGTACACTAGGGGTCTCAAAAATCTTAAGAATTTGCGTAATAAATTTCATAGGAAATTTTTAGATGTGGGTGATTCTGAGTCTGAAGCCAATTTTTTTCACTGTCGCCGTGAATTTAACTTCTTGAAAAAAATTTCTTTATAAACAATTTCTCTTATCTAAGGAACAGGAGATAAAAAGTAATCCTAAGTCATTCTGGTCTTACGTAAAATCTAAGAAACAATCGTCTGATATTCCTTCGACGGTTCAGCTGGATGGGATAGTTTCTAACTCTTGCGAAGAGGCCGTTAATTTGTTTGCATCATTTTTTAAATCTAATGTCGAACCACCTGGAGATAACATTTCTACTTCAGGGACTCATACTAACTTAAACGTGGGTTTCTTCATTTTGTCTGAGGACGATGTATCTGAAGCAATCATTCAGGCGAAGATCTCGTTCAAATCTGATTTTGATGGCCTGTGTACTCATTTATTGAAGAAGGCTGCCTCGTGTCAAAAAAGTAGAATCAAAGTAATTTTATGTGGCAAGTTACAGAACAAAACGCAAAGAACGTATAGACGCATAGGACGGATAAAGTAGATCTACTTTCTACTTTTGTATCCGTCTCATGCACCATGAAAAAACGTCAGCTGTTTTTGAAAGCGAAAGATGGCAAATTATATTATATTTTCAATGATATCGATAAAAACGTTAGTGTGGTGGATTTAAATTTTAAGTTTTTTTGTTATAAAAAAGTTTATAATAAATGAAAAATATTTTGTAATAAAGATTATAACTATTTTCAAGAATAAAATATATTAAAATCAGTTTTTAACATAAATATTTCAAAAACAAAATTTGCATTCTAGTTATCGATTGCTTTTGTGTACTGAGTGTCATCTCTGTTGTGTTTATTATTATTTAAGCAAGTGCAATGGAGGAGAAGCTAATTGAAGCTGTGAAAAATCACGAAATTTTATATAATAAAATTCTACTCCTCTATAGGAATAAGTTTGAGCGAGCAGCTGCTTGGAGCTCTATAAGTAAGGAGTTAAATTTGCCAGGTATGTACACATGCATCTAATAAAATTTTTGTGGCCAGTGTATCTAAGTACAAATGTATGTGCATACTTATGTATGTATATACTTATATATTTTGTGTTACAGAAGATTTTTGCCAAGCTCGGTGGAGATCTCTGCGAGATAAATTTGTAAAAAAGGTCGCGGAGAATCATCATGCTTCCGGAAGTGGAGCAGAAATAACAGAAAGTCAATGGCAACATATAGACCAAATGGAGTTTCTGCGTGAGCACGTAAAACCACGAAAGTAAGATACATATTTTTTAATTGTAACTGCATTTATGTACATACTACATAGGTACATACATATATACTTCTTTAATTTCCCGTTGCAGGACAGTGACAAGTTTAAGAGTGTCGACGAGTGAAAATGACAACAGTATGGAAAGATGGCCTACCACACTACTGGAAGATGACCGCTGCCAAGGCATTGATTTAACAGAGGTAATAAAATATTATAATGTATGTATGTATGTATAAATAACGAGCTATTAAACAAATTAATTTAAAGTTGTTTTTACATGCATACATATGTAAGTGTGTGTGTGTGAAAACATTGTTATTAGAAGCTTCTTGCTTCTGTTGTAAACTTTTAAAATTTTATGTGGCGTTATTTTACATTTTAGTTATACTATATGTACGTTTAATTACTTTCTAATTAATTTTTACATATTTATACACATATAGACGTATTTTACTGAAGTAGAGTGCAATCAAGACCTACCATCCTGTCATACACCTCAGAATAGTGAATCCAACTCCCTCCCGTTTGAAGTTTCTAACAGCAGCCGAAAAAGACCAAGACGGGAGTCGAATAGTGAAGCATTCAGTGAATTTTTAGAAGAGATGAAGAAAATTGCTCAAAGTCGATTTGCTGCTCCATGAGCTCAAAAAGAAAGTGGTGCGCATGATGGCTTTTTTGCTATGGTGAGCGAAATTTTTAATGATTTGCCAAGTGAGGCGGTGACCAATGCAAAATTTTTTTTTATTAATTATTTGCGGGAACAATTGGCAACAAAAAAGTGTTGATTTTTTCAAACCATGAATGAATTCGTCTATTTTTTAAGTATTTGATTTGAGTCATTGTTAACTTAACTCTCTTCTGAGCTCTCGCGCCAATTTTTGCGGAAAATATTAACAAAATTAAGTTAACACTGATTTTAATACACTATTACATGCGGCTTGGAAAAATCTTTCAGATAACTTATTTTTTAATATGTTGCCTTGGAAATCTTTAATCTGTGATAGGTAACAACATTTTTTTTATATGTATACATATGTATTAAAGTTGTTGAATTGTTTTTTTCATTGTGTTTTATCATTTATTTTTGTTTTAGAAATGGATATGTATGTTTTTATTAATAGAAGAATAATAATAGAAAAAAAACTGAATTAAATAAAAAGCAAACTTGCATTTAAAATGAAAAATAGTTGGTGTTATTATTTATTTATGTAAAGGTAGTCACATAAAATATCCCTTTGCTGAAATGAGTTTCTAGATGAGTTATTTGAAAAAAATGTACGACCTTTTTGTAATGGCTGGGTTTCTCGCCTCAATAATCCTTCTATAACAGAATCGTTTTGCTCTCGGTCTACAAAATCTGGTGGGCAATAAGTTCCATCGTGCATCTTCAAGAAATTGTGAAGCAAAATTGTGGCGCAAACAACTTTTTCTGCGGAATCCGGTGTCATATTCAGAGTTCCACGCAGTATTCTCCATCGTGCTGTCAAAATACCAAAAGCATTTTCTATGGTTCTGCGTGCTCTAGATAATCTTTTGTTAAAGTTTTGTTTCTTTTCACTCAATAACAATCCGGGATATGGCCTCATAAGGTATGGCTTGAGTGGAAAAGCAGCATCGCCAACTAAATAATGTGGGAACTTCACGTCACTATTTGGCAATGTAGTGTCGGCTGGGAAATTAAGGTTTGCTGATTTTAAGAACCGCCCAAATTGGGAATGGCTTAGTACACCACCATCGCTTTGACTACCGTAAGCTCCTACATCGACCACAGTAAACGTGTAATTTGCATCACACAGAGCCATCAGTACAATGCTATATGTTCCTAGCAAGTTATAGAAAAAGTTTTCTTAAAAATGATTTTCTAGAATATACTTTTAAACATACCTTTATAATTATAGTAATTTGAGCCAGAATGCGGTGGGCATGTAATGGCGACGTGTTTTCCGTCGATGGCTCCGACACAATTTGGCAAATCCCACATATTCTTGAAATCCTGTGCTATTCGCTCCCATTCATGTGTATTTGGCAAAGATAAGTAATGACCACTTAATTCCTTCCATATAATCTCGCAAGTTTCCAATACAATTCGTCTTACCACGGTAACCGACATCTTAAATGATAACGAGAGATATTGCCTACTAGTACCGTGCGCTAAGTATCTGCATGGAAAAAACTTTTTTCTTTATGAAACACTGTACATAAACAATTTTAAATTTACATTAAAGTCAAGAACAGACGGCAATCTGCTGGAATAGCTCTCGCTGAGTTCTTCACAAGTTTATCTCTTAGAAGGGCGAATAGACAGTCAAAGACAGCTGGAGACATTCTCGTCGCTATACGAAACTGCTCATGGTCACGGGTTTTTAATTTTTGGAAAGTCACTGCAAAAAACCCACTTACTTCCCTTTCTAAATATAAGGAACGTACCCAAAATCGTCTCGTGGTCTTTTGAAGCTTTTCGTATGCCCTTTTAGCACAAAATATTATATACATAAACTCAATGAATTCCATGAATTCATTTAAAATCACAATTTCACTTTCCATTTTTGCAAGAACTGTTTTTATTTTTAAAAATATTCACACTACAGCTGATCACAACAAAAATTTTTGGCGCATGAAACGTATTGCATGTAACTTGAACTTAGAATCGAAGAGAACGTACAGAAACGCATACAACGCATATGCATAGAACGGATGGTATGGACCTTCGGCTTTATTCCTGCATTGACTTTTATTTTCAACTTTTCACTTAAGGAGGGTGTATTTATTAATAGATGGTAGTATGCGACAGTTACTCGACGTTACGTGTTATAGGCCGATTTCTAAATTAACTTGTGTCTCTAAAATTTTTGAGCACGTCATTCATAAGAAACTGTTCTTCCTGACAAAGAGTTGGATTTCGCCTTACCAGCTATGCTGGAAGGTCTACTGTAACGAATCTGATGCTATTTAAGGAATACTGTTTAGAGGCCTTGGTTAACGGCGCCCAAGTTGAGGTGATTTATACTGACTTTTCAAAAGCTTTTGATAAATTATCGCATTCGGTCTTATTATCTAAATTGAAGTTAATGGGGTTCCATTCTAATTTCTTAACCTGGATTACGTCTTACTTGTCCAATAGCACTTGTTCCGTTAATATTGAAGGTTATAGTTCTGTGCCTTATCTGCAAATGTCGGGCGTTCCTCAGGGTAGTATACTCGGTCCTTTATTGTTCAACTTCTTTATTAACGATGTCAGTAGTTGTTTCTTTAAATCAAATTACTTATTATATGCTGATGATTTAAAATTTTTCTTAAAATTAGACTCGATTCATGATGCCCAAATTATGCAAACTGAGCTCTATAATCTTAGTGAGTGGTGTCGCCTAAATTTCTTAAGTCTGAACATTAATAAATGTATGCATGTTTCCTTCTATAGGTCTGTTGCCCCCAGTGTTGTAGCCTTTTATATTGATGGTGTAGTGCTGAATACGTCTAATCTTAAACTTGACTTAGGCGTTATATTTGATAACTCCTTGTCGTTTGATGCTCATGTTGAGTATTTACTTCATAAAGCATATAAAATAATAGGTTTTCTGACGACAACTTGTTCTGAGTTTGCTGATCCATACACTCTGAACGTCTTTTGTTAGGTCTAAATTAGAATATGCTGCTGTTATTTGGAATCCCCATATCTCTAATCGTATTGCTCGTATAGAGAGAGTTCAACGCATTTTCGTCAAATATGATACCCGCTCGTTACTTTATTTATCATCCGTTCCATATGAATCTAAATGCTTGTTTATTGGTCTACGTACTTTGGCGTCTCGTAGAAAAGTTCAATCTGCCTTGCTGCTATATGATATTATTAATGGTTCTATTGATTGCCCTGATTTGCTTTATGCCATACGGTTTTATATACCTCCCAGGAATATGAGGTTCGCTAAACTTTTCGGTGTTCCATTTCAGCGTACAGATTATTCTCGTAATGGCACCTTATCACGTACATTCTCTTTCTTGAACGAAATAAATTATAATATTCAAAAGGATTCAAAATCTTTTATCGAATTTAGCACTGAAAAATCAGAGTTTAAATTGTTACTTTTTAGCTTATTGAAATAACTGTTATCTCAAAACTATTTAATTATTTAATTTAATTATAAACTTTCCAAAGTAATATTATATACTTATATATATGTATGTTTATCCTGATAGATTAACTTTTTCTTTTTTAATACAAATTTTATAAACAACCTTATTATTAGTTCCTTATCTTTGAATGTTATCTTAGTCTGTAAGGATTATTTGTATTGACTGAACTACAATAAATAAATAAATAAATAAAATACATGTAAAAATAATTTACTATGACTTCTTACCGGTCACTAGAAGCTGGGATAATAAAATTTTTTTTTTTTGAACTGCCCAAAAAGTGATAAGGTGGTAAAAAGGGGTACAATTTGTATCTTTATATCTCAGAATCTATAGTAGATAGAATAAAAAAGCACTTTTTAGATAAAACTACTTTTTTGAAAAAGTACTTTTTGGAAAAAGTTGATTTTTGGGAAAAATACTTTTTAGAAAAAAGGTGATTTTTGGGAAAAACACTTTTTTGAAAAACGGGATTTTTGGAAAAAGTAATTTTTAGAAAAAGATGCTTTTTAAGAAAAGTACTTTTTTGAAAAAGGTGATTTTTTGAAAAATTACTTATTGGCAAAAGGGGATTTTTGGGAAAAATACTTCTTAAAAGCGGGGTTTTAGGGAAAGTACTTGTTAGAAAAAGGTGATTTTTAAGGTGCTTTTTGAGATAAGTACTTTTTAGAAAACGATGCTCTTTAGAAAAAGGTGATTTTTGGGAAGAGTACTTATTAGTAAAAGATCCTTTTTGGCAAAAGTACTTTTTAGAAAAAGGTGATTTTTGAGAAAAACACTTTTTTGAAAAAGGGGATTTTTGGGAAAAGTACTTTTTAGAAAAATTTGATTTTTTTGAAAAGTACTTTTTGGAAAAGGGGATTTTTGGGAAAAGTACTTTTTAAAAGCGGGTTTTTAGGAAAAGTACTTTTTTGGGAAATGTGATTTTTGGAAAAAGTACTTTTTAGAAAAAGGGGATTTTTGGGACAAGTACTTTTTAGAAAAAGGGGATTTTTGGGAAAAGTACTTTTCAGAAAAAGTACTGTTTGGAATTTTTGAGAAGAAAATATAATGAAATCGGTACAAACACATTAGACTTGACGCCATAAAATGCCGTTTTATCTTCTTTATTAATTTATCAAAGGAGACCATAAACAATCTACTTTTAGTGAAACTAAATAAAAACTTGATTGAGGATTCAATAATTACTGATGAAACCGGCCCCGAATAGAATCCTTATTAAAATTTTATTTTTTATATTATTTAAATTCATATATAGTATGTACATACATATTAACCAAATAAGTTTTGATTTACTAAATTCTTAGATGAATAAAAATTAATTAATTACCAAAAATAAAAACATTTTCGAAACACATTAACGACGGCATTTTATGGCGTCAAGTCCAATGTGTTTGTACTGGTTTCTTTATATTTTGTATTTCCTTCTTAACAATTCCAAACAGTACTTTTTCTGAAAAGGACTTTTACAAAAAATTCCCTTTTTCTAAAAAGTACTTTTCCCAAAAAGCATATTTTTCTATAAATTACTTTCTCCAAAAATCCCCTTTTGAAAAAAAGTTTTTTTTAAGAATCCCCTTGTTTAAAAAAGTGTTCTTCCCAAAAAACACTTTTTTCAAAAAAGTACTCTTCTCAGAAATTCCATTTTTTTAAGTTCTTTTCACAAAAATCCCCTTTTTCTAAAAAGTACTCTTCCCAAAAATACTTTTTTCTAAAAAGTACTTTTCCAAAAAATCCCCTTTTTCCAAAAATAACTTTTCCCAAAAATCCCCGTTTTCTAAAAAGTACTTTTCTCAAATAGCATATTTTTATAAAAAGTACTTTTCCCAAAAAGCACCTTTTTCTAAAAAGTATTTATCTGAAAAATCACCTTTTTCTAAAAAGTACTTTTCCTAAAAATTACTTTTTTAAAAGGTGCTTTTTTACTCTATCTTCTGTAGTTTCTGAGATATAAAGATAAAAATTCTACCATTTGTTACCCCTTTTTACCCCCTTAGCACTTTTTGGGCAGTTCAAAAAAACATAAATTTTTTTATCCCAGCTCCTAATAACCGGTAAGAAGTCATAATAAATTATTTTTACATGTATGTTAATGTATGTTATCATTAACGTAAAAGTACAGAGAACGGGTAAAAATTTACCCCGTATAAGTGCAAATTTTCTGAAAGTGTCAAATCCATTCAAGATTCTGTCCACAAGAAAGGAACGCACCAACAAGCTTTCTGCTACGTTGAATAATTTAGAAGATATGTCGAGTGAAAAAAAGCTATCAAAATTCTGTTTTAACCCCATTTTAATCCCTGAAAGTTCATATATTAGAAAGGTACCAAATACATGATGTCGGCTTATTTTTTACCAGCATTCGTATGCTTTTAGAATTTTTAGTCTATCTAATGTAGTTTCCGATATATATAAAGATACCAATTTGACCCCTTTTAGCGTTTGGTTTTCCAAAAATCCATTTTTGGTGGACTTACACATCGGAAGAAGAATCTACACACCAAATTTCAGCTCTATAGCTACAGTCGTTACCAATAAAATCTCCTTTAAAAAATTTTAAGTCTTTACTTTGAATTATTTGTTTTTTTAATTTAATCGCGAATTCTATTTTCTTTTCGTTTGCGAATTCTATTTTTCAATTTTCGAGAGGAATTTTATTTTGCATGCTTGGTTTTTTTTTCGTTCGCAAATTTTATTTATAAAAAAAATTAAAAAGAATAATTCTTTACGATGTGGAAAATAAAATTCGATAGAATTAAATTCGTTTGCGAAAGAATTTAATTCGAGCACTCTTCCTACCCTGGTTTATTTAATTCGTTTGCGAGGAGAACGAAAAAAACCAAGAATTTACTGCCTGTTCCAGGATGTCACTCATTTTCGTTCGCAAGCATTTTAAACGAAAAACAGCTGTTTTGCGTTCCCCTAAAAGCCTTTAGCACTACAAGTCGAAAGAAAATGGATGCGAACGATAACGTAAGCATTTCAATAAAAATTTGTGCCCCTATAAAATTTTGTCCAGTCATTTGTACGAACTCAAATGTCAAAAGCAGGCACTGGTATTTTTATTGTCGACTGAGACAAAATGAAACAAATTATTTTCTTACATACATATGTATGTAAACAAAATATTTTGCTTTGCCAATGAGCAAATACAATACCGGCTTCGATGGGAATAGCATTGATGCGTAACCCGTCGTTGGCGGTCTCCACACGCCTACGCTTGTAAGTAAGCAGTTTTGCGTCCTTTGGCTGGCCTTTGTGATACTCTTCTCAAGGTATGTATGTATGTGTTCGACAACAGCTTCGCTAGTTATGTTGAAAGTTGGTAAGAAACTATCGCTCTTATCTATATGAAAAAACGGTCAAGAAGTTAGCATAAATTACGCTTGGCATTAATAGTGGGTTAAAACATTATGCGCCGGTTAATAGCAAATTGTATGGAGGAACTCGTTAGCATCTAGGGCAATGTCTGTCGTCACTTACTTTGTGCCAGTTTTTTCTTTTACATCAAGGCATATTTATTCATCTAAGCAGTTGTTCCACATACACAGAGGTGAAAATCCTTAAGACATCCGGCTATACAGAAAACTCTTCTAAGCGTAGCCGGTATTCGGTATATTATACATATATGCATAAATGCAATAATAACATATTTATGTACATATGTATTATGTATTTACATATGTCCATACCTAGAGAAGAGAGTCCTTAGGATCAGACGAAGGCTAGCTAAACAAAAAATATACTTCTACTCTACGAAGTCGCCGTTGCACATACATACAACATACATACATATGTATGAAGAAAATTATTGCACCTGTACAAAGGCCGGCAAGATAGAACACTTTTTCTGGGTCTGTTAGTATTTTTGGAAGACATAAATAAATGGGCTGTTGGCATGATTGGTGGTTGATTCTTCACAAAATTTTACATAGCTTGTGGTTTTTTCGATTTTTATTTTGCATAAACAAAAACCCTTGAGTAATTCTGAAAACTTTTTGTCATTAAAAAAATTGTTTTGTTAAGTTTCTTTATTTTAATTTATTTTGGAACTCCACTTTTTGCAAGTTAAATTAAAACAGAGTTTTATTTCTTAAAGCACAATTCACACATTTGAACGATTTTTTATTCCCATTTGACGTTGAATGTATGATATTGTTGATGTGGCAATATGGATATTTGACAACGAGTATACGGCTTACGTTAGAAACGTAAAGCCAATCGAACAATAAGTCGAAAGATAGTGGAACACTTTTATAGAAGAAAATGAGTGACTTACTTTCGTTCTCTTAAGTTTTCTTTCGACATCGTGGGGCAGGCAGTTAAAATAGAATTCTTTTCCGAATTTTATTTTTAAAATTCCGAAAACAAATTTTAAAACGAACGAAAAAAATAAAATAGCATTTGCGAGCAGAATTTTTTCCTACCCTGGTTGTTAGTTTATTTCTTGCATTTAGGAATTTTAAGTTAATGCCTGCTTGTTGATTAAGTACGATATTTATGTAACTTTCGGCTTCATATTCAATATATCTGTCAACAATATCTTTAACGTATAAAATGTTAAGAAAATATATATTTTTAAATTTTTTTGTATTTAAATATCCTCTTTTTACAATTTAACAAAAAAGGGGGCAAAATATAACAAAAAGTTGCAGATTCAGCTCACAAAAAAGGAGGACAAAAAGCTCATAAAAAAGGAGGACAAATATTCAAATAATTTCATATTTCATTTAAATTTACAGATTTCTTCCAACGAACCTGGTCAAGTTTTGCGGTATTTAGTTTTGCCTTGTGGCGGCAGTGAAGTGGATGCGAAAATTTTGAAACAACGAAAAAGAGTTGGTAGCTCAAGTAACATTTACAGACCGACTTATATAGTGATGCCAGTTGCAAAAGAAGGCGAACGATACATGATACGATTTAAGCCTAGTAATGATGATGAAGTACTACGAGCAAATAAAGTTGCGGTAAGTGAAAAAAAGTATATGCACTGTGGTTCATTCGGATAGAACTAAGTACTTGTAAAGCAAAATCCTCAAAAAAACATAAATTTGAAAAAAGGCCAAGTTCCTATCCAAAATTTCGGCCATTAAAAGTAGTGAGATATAAATTTTGACCAAGTTCTTTCTTGCACAATACATATCACTATAATCTGCCATGCATTTTATAAATATGAAATCGTCAGGGTTTTCAAGGCTTCTTAATTGGTTTCTCACCTAGACCTATTTCAATATCCAATTTCAGTTCCTTAGCGCAACTTTTAATTTAAAAATGTTATGGACGTAACCCCGCCCACTCTTTATACCCTTTAAGGGCCACTCAGACTATAATACAAGTATTAATACTTTTGACGAAAATGCATCCCTGGTCTTATATTTGTTTACAAAATTTCAAAAAAACAATAACAACTCAACATGTCAGAGCTGCATTTTCCACAAAAGTATTAATACTTGTATAATAGTCTGAACGGGGCTTTACCAAAAAATGGCAAAAGGGTATATATAGGTTTGTCATTCCGTTTGTAATTTCTACAATATTAATAAGCGACACAGAAAGTATATATATTCTGGATCCTTATGCATAGGGAAGACAAACAAGCGATGTCCGTCTGTCCGTCTGTCTGTACGTGAAATCGGTTTTCCCAAGTTCCCAGAACAGCTAGAGACTTCGTTCTTGGACTGGTGTGTCAGAAATTTTCCGAAAAATTTTGCTATTGAAAATCTGCAAGATCCAGCAGACGGTCTCAGAGCTGGAAAACTCAAACTCTATTTTCCCATAGAAAATAACTACCGAAAACTAGTTTTTATTACTTTTTTATTAAATTAACTTATTTTATACTTCGGTATGAATAAAATTGGTATTTATAATTAAAAAAAAAATTTAAAATTTAACAAAATAAAAAAACGTTTCCAGGGTTGGAAAACTTTAACTTTTTTCCTAATAATTAAACATATTTCATGTTTTAGGAAGAAGGCTATTTTCTCAGGAACGGTAAAAGCTGCGGGTCTGAAATTTGGACAGTGTATGTAGAACTTTGGTCGCTACAACAACAAATATATAAAATTAAAATTTTAAAAGGTGGCCCAAAACGAGTGACGAAAACTTTTAAAAGCCCATGTAATATACATACAATTGTATGTATGTGTGTTCATATGTATATTGACACTTGAAATTTGTAAAATTAGTGTATTTTTATATAGGCTACAACAATTAACACAATTGTTAATTAAAAAAATTTAAATTAAAGGGTGGTCCATCAGTTAATGCAATTTTGACAAATTGCTATATCTTGAAAACTGTAAGAGTTAAACTCTTGAAATTTTCAAAAACGGTAAAACTAAAAAATCCGAAAATTATAAAATCGCCAAAAATTTAAAAAAAATCGCCTTGACGAATAAAATCGCCAAAATAAAAAAAATCGCTAAAATTAAAAAAATAAACGCCAAAAATCGAAAAAAATCGCCAAAACGAGAAAAACGTGTCAAAACAAAAAAAAAATTCCCACAATGTCAAATAACGCCAAAACAAAAAAAATGCTTATATGAACAAAAATCGCAAAAAATGTAACAAATCGCCTAAATGAAAAAAAATCGCCAAAATTAAAAAAAAACGCAAAACTCTGAAAAAATCGCCAAAACAAAAAAATTAAAAAAATCGCTTATATGAAAAAAATCGGCAAAATCAAAAAAATCGCCAAAACGAAAAAAAAATTGCCAAAATTAAAAAAAATCACTAAAACGAAAAAATTGCCAAAATTAAAACAAATGCCGAAAACCGAAAAGATTCCTCAAAACGAGAAAAAAAGTGCCATAACTCAAAAAACATTCCCACAATCACAAAAAACGCCAAAAACCGCCAAAATCGCCAAAACAAATAAATGCTTATATGAACAAAAATCGCCAAAAATTAAAAAAATCGCCAAAATCAAAAATAAAAAAATTTAAAAAATCGCCAAAACCAAAAAATATTGCATATATGAGAATAAATCGCCAAAAATTAAAAAAATCGCTTATATGTAAAAAAATCGGCAAAATCCACATAATCGCCAAAACAAAAAAGCTAATATGAACAAAAATCGCCGAAAATTAAAAAAGTCGCCTAAATGGAAAAAATCGCAAAAATCAAAAAAAATCGCCATAAATTAAAAAATTCGCCAATGTAAAAAAAACCTCAAAAACCGAAAAAAATCGCCAAAAACCGAAAAAAATCGCCAAAACAAAAAAAATTGCCTATATGAAAATAAATCTAAAAAAATTAAACATGTCGACTAAATGAAAAAAATCGCCATAAATTAAAAAATCGCCAAAATAAAAAAAACGTCAAAAACCGAAAAAATCGCCAAAATTAAAAAAAACGCCAAAAACCGAAAAAAATTGCCTATATGAAAAAAAAATCGCCATAAATTAAAAAAATCGCTTATAAAAAAATCGGCAAAATCAATAAAATCGCCAAAACGAAAAAAAGATCGCCAAAATTAAAAAAACGCCAAAAACCGAAAAAAATCGCCAAAACTAAAAAAAAGTCAAAACAAAAAAAATTCCCACAAATCCACAAAAATCGGCAACCACAAAAAATTGCTTATATGAACAAAAATCGCCAAAAATTAAAAAAAATCGCCTTAATGAAAAAAAAATCACCAAAATAAAAAAAATAGCCAGAAGGAAAATAAATCACCAAAATTAAAAAAAAACGCAAAAACCGAAAAAATCGCCAAAACAAAAAAAAATTGTCTATATAAAAAAATCGCCAAATTTAGAAAAATCGCTTAAATGAAAAAAAAATCGTCAAAGTCAAAAAAATCCACCAAAACGAAAAAAATCGCCAAAATTAAAATAACGCCAAAAACAAAAAAAAATCGCCAAAAACGAGAAAAAAAATGTCAGAACTAAAAAAATTGCCAAAAAGAAACAAAAACGCAAAAAACCGAACTAATCGCTAAAGCAAAAAAAATTGCCTATATGAAAAAAAATCGCCAAAAAATTAAAAAATCGCTTAAATGAAAAAAAATCATCAAAGTCAAAAAAATCCGCCAAAACGAATAAAATCGCCAAAAATAAATAAACGCCAAAAACCGAAAAAAATTGCCAAAACAAAAAAAAATTGCCTATATGAAAAAAACGCCAAAATTTAAAAAAATCGCTTAAATGAAAAAAATTGCCAAAACGAGAAAAAAGTGTCAAAACTAAAAAATTGCCACAAAAAAAAGTAAAATATATAAAAAATAAAAAAATCGACTAGACGAAAAAATATCGGCAAAACAAAAAAAATATTGCCTATATGAAAAAATATCGCCAAAACTAAAAAAATCAGCAAAATAAAATAAATCACTAAAATTTAAAAAGCACCAAATTAAACATAATGCCAAAAACCTAAAAATTGCACTAGAGGAAAAAGTATGAATTTTTTCACAAAATTAGTATGTACCTACATATCTCTGTGCTTATGTATGTATCTCTATACTACATAAACGCACTTTGGTAAAGGGTATATAAGATTTGGCACAGCCGAATATAGCACTTTTACTTGTTCAAACTCAAGTTTTTTTTCGGCCAGTGCTTATCGTTCGTGTCAACTTTCATTGCAAACGGATAATAATACCTACATGAAATATATATCAAAATAATCTAAGCCGTAGTACATGAAATATGAGGCTTAAATTGTATTGTATCGCCCACTTTTTTAATTAAAAATTTATAGCCTTGCATTATCGCAATATATATGCCAAATTTCAATAAAATCGGTTCAGTTAAGCGCTTTAGATTTTCTTTTTTAATTCTGACCTTTATGGGCGTAGCTTGGCCCTCCTGGCTAAAATTTTCGGGTTTTTAAATTTTTTAGTTTATGGCTAACCTAGATTTAGTTCTGTATCAAATTTCAGCTCACTAGCACAAATTTTAATTTTTATGGGCGTATCCCCGCCCCCTGGCTAAGATTTCCGTGTTTTCGGATTTTTCTAGTTCATTGCTCACCTAGATCTAATCGTGTAACAAATTTCAGCTCTCTAGCTACAGCGGAAGTGCTTCATCAATTTCATGGGTGTGTCAGTGGTCAGTGAGAATGTCTTAAAATATGCACTTTTTGCACCTGCATCTCTCAGGAACCTTTTGTTCTAAGATATTCGCATATGAGGTAACATGGATTTATTCTAATTATGAATTAAATTTTAGAATTTTACGACGCCGGGAAACAAAGTTATTATGGGGGTAAGAACACGACGAATGGCTTCCTGTAAATATACACACTGCGTGCATTGGCCGGAACTTGGCTTGGCGCACTGCTGAGCGCCTAGATTAGCTTAAATATTTCGATTATAAAAAAAATAAAAAAAAGTTTGGTTTGCAGAAAAGAAGAAGAAGCCTCAAACGACTGCAGTATTCGGAGCTGCTTTACTTTGTAATGTATTTTACTTAATTTATGAAGGCTTTTGTATTAATTTATTTATGGGTGTGCATTCAAAGTAAAGACTTTCAATTATATTTCAAAAAGGTTTTTATTTTACCAGAGCCCAACTAGGCGCTCAAAGGTTTTTTGCTTAATGTTTATTTCTAAAACTTAATTACATCTGCTTATATACTAACTATGAGAATAATGCCTAACCTATCTTAACATAAGAGAAAAAAAAGGTATATGATTACTAGCAAAAGTGTTCATTTTAGTTTCACACGGTAGACGTGTGGCGTGTGTCCCATAAGAAATTTAGAAGACATTGATTTTGTATTATTTATGTATATTTACATATATAAATAAACGCATGTGGTTATTAAATATGATTTATTCAAGTGTTTTATGCTGCGGCCTTTGATCAGACTTGTGGGTATCAAATGGCTGTTATACGACGTTTACGTTACGGTCTATCAATGCATTTATCTAACACTTCATGCAACGGTATTTGCCCGAATGATTAAGTGTCAAATGTCCAGTGCACAAAAATAATTGCAATGCAATTGGATGTTATGTAGGTTGCGGTCAAGTTGACTTTAAATGTTTACTATACAATGTTGGTCGGAGTGATAGTTAGAACACGCTACACCTCCACCTTTTACAAGAATGTTCGTATAACGTTAGTTTTATGGACATTCTTTTACAGATAAAAAGTCCTACTGAAGTATAATTAAAAATCAAGTACTTATTGTAAAATATTTAGTTTGATTGGTACTGCACATACCGTTTTTAATTATTTAATATTATATAACTTAAGTCTATTCTTATGAACTATTTGTGTTTTATTTGTTTCCTTATCAACTATATTTACATTATTTCTAAGTCTATTTTCTTAATTTTGTAAGGTCCTCTATATTGGATTTCTAATTTATGACCTGCTTCATTTTCCAGTAAAACTAGATCTCCTATTTTAAAGTTATAATATAGGGATATACTCCCTATCATAGTTTAATTTTTTCCTTAGTTTATTTTTATCTAATAATTGCCTAGCTCTCTTATATGCTATTTCTAACCTAAATTTTGTTTCTTTGGCATAGTCATCTATGTCATATAGTGGTGCTACTTTATCTACATGGAAGATTTGAAAATTGTTGAGTCTTTGCATAGACTAACTCATGAGGACAATAATTATGTATTGTAAAAGGTGTTGTATTAAAACAATAAGTAAACTATTTTAGCCATTCGTCCCAATCATATTTGTCTTATAGATATATAGGAACGAACATATTCATTGAAAGTTCTAATACTTCTTTCTATTGTACCTACTGTTTGGTGGTGATGAGCAGTCGACGATAGTTTTTTAATTTTTAGTAGATTGCATAGTTCTGTTAAAATCGAATTTTTGTATTCTGTTCCTATGTCCGAAATGAACGTCTTCATTGGACCAAAGGTAAGTATAAAATTTTCAAAAATCGCCTTAGTGATTGTTTTAGCGCTTTTGTCTTTTTTTTTTGTTTTTGTTTCGTATAGTAACCAAATATTTAGTTAAAACACATATTATTGTGATAGCAAATTAATTTCCAAATAATGATTTTGGGAATGGTCCTATTGTGTCTACCACTACCGTATCAAATGCTTTTGTTATCGTTGGTGTCACAGTCATTGGACTTTTGTTATGTTTTAAAGTTTTAGCCGTTTTACATTTATCACATGTTTTTACGTATTCAGATATGTCTTTGGACATATTTATCCAATAGTAATATCTTTTTATTTTTTCTAATGTTCTATATAGTCCACAATGTCCTTCTATGGGATCATCGTGATATTTCAGCATAATCTCGAGAATTGCCTTGGCATTCTTGTTATCAATTTGGGTCACCTCATTTAGTAGCGCTACTTTAATTTTATTGAATATTTTACTGCCCATAATTTTAAATCCATTAATAAAGATAAATTTGAAAATTTTCTCACTATTTGCCACTTGTAAATTATATATATTATGATTACCGGTCTTTTTTTCGAGCCTAGAGAAAAGTTTTCCTAAGTCAAAATTCTCGTTATTAAACAAATCATTAATATGTATATATGTTACCATATATTTTCGGAAATCTTTAGTTTATAGTAGTTTCTGACGTCAGTGTTTGTTAAAGGTACATTTATACTGGGCTTACCATTATTTTTATCAGAGGTATACTGTTTATTTAGTTTATTACTATTATTTTCTTTTTCTGTATTGTTCATCGATCTAGTCGTGACTCTTAATATAGAACAGATTTTATTATTCATGCCTTTTAGGTCATTTATTATTATTCGCGATAAGCGAACATAGTTATCTTTTCCCCTAAGATATTATACTGTTAAGTCATATTCTTCTAAATCGAGTCTAATTCTTGTTAACTTGGAGCTTGGGTTTTTCATTGAAAACAAATAAAAAAAGTGGTCTACGATCAGTACGGACAAGAAAATGTTTTTCATATATATGGTCTGACGTGGGTAATTGCCCAATGAATCGCAGTTAATTCTTGCTCAGTGGTTGATTTGTTACTTTCTCCCTTTTGTGAATGTTTTGGATGCATAAGTAACAGGTAAATGTTTATCTTCGTGTTGTTGTGTTAAAACAGCACCACAAGCATGTTTACTTGCATCTGTTGTTATACAAAATTCCTTGGTGAAATCAGGATACTGGATTAGACTTAGACTCAGTAATGCCTTTTTGAGGTATTTAAATGCCAAATTACAATCCTTCGTCCATTCAAATGGTTTTTTCTTCTTTGATAATTTTGTGAAATGTCTGGAGTATTCAGAAATTTTTTTAATAAGTCTTCGATGGTAGTTACAAAAAGCTACGAATCTTTTTTGTTGGATAGTTTTCAATTATTGGATATTTACATAGATCGAAAACGTTTTTTAAATTCGAAAGCATGTGCAACCTAGTACAACTAAATCATCCATATATAGAAAGGCTTGGAAAGCAAGTGTCATTATTCGTTGATAGGAATTGGGTACTATCTTTAAACGATGAGGTAATCTAGTAAATCTGTATGAACCATTGTTGGTTGAAAAAGCTATTAAGTCTAGAGTTTTTCTCTAAACTGGTCTGGTGAAAGCCTGACATTAAGTCTAAGCAGGAAAAATATTTTGCTATACCTAGTTGGTCTAATATATCATCAATTCCAGGTAATGGGAATTTATCTGCAATTAATTTTGTATTTATTTGTCTGTAATCTATGACAAGTCTCCATCTTTTCTGGTCAGAGTTAGGAAGTGATTTCTTTGGTACTAACAAGACTGGACTGTTGTATTCAGAATAGGAAGATTCAATAATATTATCGTCTATTAATTTTTTCACTTGTTTGTCAATTTAATTTTTATGTGTATGTGGTACACGATAACTTTTAGTACATACTGGTTCTTTATCTTTTATTCTCAACTTCTGTTCATAAAAATTGTTAGTTATTATTTCTGATTTTAAACCCAAAATATCACGATATGTTGAACATAGTTCCGTTAACGTACACAGAAAAAAGTATTCGCTAATTAATATTTTCAATAAAATTTTTGATTGTATTAATCAATTTGAGTGAAAAACTTAATTGATATTATCAAATTGTTTAAGGGTGAAAATTTAATTAAGTTTTAAATTGATACTGCAAATATTTTAAATAATATTACAAAATCATTCATATTACTTTTTTAGATTTAACCAGTGTATTTGGCATAAAAACACCTGGTTCAATCTTTTGATTTGGAATTAATATATTAAATCAAGTAAATTTTACCAATTCCAATAGGTAAAATTTACTTGACGTTTACTTCACATCTTGGAGGTATATTAATTTCATTGCAGTTAATTGTAATCGGTATATCTATTGTATATGGTATTTTAAATAGTCTAAGGATAAGGTAATCATTGTCTTGGTAGAAATCCAATATACAATTATAACATTTCATAAAGTCCATGCCAATGATTCCATCGCATGGTATTGGAAAATTATTATCTACTAGTTGGAAGTAATGTGGTATAAAAATTTTTTAAATTTTAAATCGCAAAATGTATCTCCACTTTATTTCCTATTCCACTTAAAGTTGTTGTTTTATTAGTGTTAATTTGGTTTAGTTTAAAGAATTTTGATCTCTTTCAGTTTCCAAGTTATTTGACCTGAAACATTTATTTTTTAATTTTTGGCCTTGACTGTTTTTTATTCGTTAGTACATAACTTCTTTATTACTTGGCAAAAATTAGTTTGTTTTATTGTTTTCAAAAGAAAACTTGATTAAAATTCATATGAAAAAAATTTTGTGTGATATCTCAAAAATTTTAGCAAGGAATAGTTTTGCAATTTGGATTTCTTAAAATTATGAGAAAATTTTATATATATTCTGAAACAAGTATTCTTTATTTTCTTGGAATATTTTAAAAAATTATTAAGTATTTGATAAAAACTTTGATTGTTTTTGAGAAAAGAGACATTGAGAAAGACTGTGAAATAAACTTTGGAGATTTTTGTTAGTGCACCCTACATGTAGCATTGGTCGAAAACTAGATTTCGTAAATTTTTATGTTTTTTTTTATAAATAATCTTATTATAGGTAACCTGTAAGAAACTCTTGACATCCTACACATAAATGTAGCCAGGAGAGGAGATTTTCTAAAAATGCTAAAATTTTTCTAACACATTTTTTCCCAATAAGAAAAAAGGATTATAAAATTATAAATTGGGAATTATTTTAACTTATATCAATAGTATACATTTAGCTTTGCAAATTGAAAAAAAATTAAATATTAAATTAAAATTCAATATTTTTTGAAATATTCAAAATACAATTTTGATTAAAAATTTTAATTTTCTACATTTTTTATTTTTGTCTAAATTATTGATTTTATTTTCTTTACTGCAAATGTTTCTTAATTTTTTCTATGTTATTACAATAGTAGATGAATTAATAGTAATTGTCTATTCAACGGTATATAATATGTATTCCTTTGCCATTAAATCAGTCTTAAAATGGCGCAGCAGTACTGACAAAAAGTACAATTGAACGGAATGAGCGAACGAGCGCACTGGAGTGTTTTTGTTTTGTTTTTTTTACATTATTTGACAGAGAATTCAAGAGACTTTTTTGCCATGATATCAGATATTTGTCTGTATTAATATAAATACTTATGTATGAAGAGACATATGTACAATGTACATAGGTATGCAGGAGTATGAAAACTTACAACTAAATTTCTCGTTTTGATTCTGATAATTGTATTAAAAATATATTTAATAAGTTCAGTTTCATTTTCTTTATTACTCGTATCTAAGTGCATGGATACATACATATGTTGTTTTTAATTTATATATGGGTTTTACTTCAAGAATTTGCTTTAAAATAATCTGAGACATCATGGCCTAGCAAGCTATTGATTTCCTCTGCTTCGGGATCGTCCTTCTCGTTTTCAATACATTTTTTGGCAACCATTTTATTCTTATGCCTTGTAGGACTGGATCTGAAGACAATAGCAAATGATGCATTAAATCATTATTTTGAGTAACTCTAGAGCATTTACGTGTATTGAAAAGTCGATTTTGCTTAACATCTCTATTTCTAACTTCCTGTGCTTCTTCGGTTAGTTTCCCCAGAGGAAGAATGTTGTTTTTTATTATTTCTTTTGTATGCGCTAGCACTTTATACGGTTGTAGTTATTGATTTCCATGGATATAATTCATTTATTAGAATCAGAGTGTATTTTGCATACTTTTCAAACTTGTCCTTATTATTTAACTTTTTGCTATTTATGACGGCCAGTATTATTTTTAAAAGTCTTATGAGATTAAAGCTAACACCAGTTATAGAAGATGTGGTTTCAGGGTCATCAAAAAATCGCCTAGCAGTGTTGCCATTATTGGAGTTTCCATAGCCATATAAAGGTTTGTCAATGATTAAGCCACGTTTCATAAACTCATCTTGAATCCTTTTCTTTTCTTCCAACCGTATCTGTTTTAAAGCAGAAACTGGAACTTTCTGATATTCTGGTACACTGCGACATTTATTGTCGTAAGATATAAGTAAAATGTACTCCATGAATCGAATAACTTAAAATCAGAATTTTTCTTTCCTCATATATTACAAATGAAATAAGATTTTGTATCGGTTACTGCATTTGCAACTTTTCCATCTATCATTGTTAAATAAGGTCTAAAAGATAGTGTTAATATTCGTCCTAATATATGAACGTCAATAGGTTCCATATAAGAAGTTTTCATGTTTTATACGATGAACCAGATTTTGAGTTGTTTCTTTGTTTTCCTTGATGTATTCAAAACGTATTGGTCGGCATAAAAACTTTGAGCCTGGAGTATTATTTACCCACATATCCTTAAATACATTTTTACTTGTTGAAGGCATTTCATTATGTAGTCGAGGCCTTAATGGTACTAACGATGTCATTAAAACTTTGGAGAAGTCATTATCGTATGCACTGGGCTGTCTATATTCTAAAAATCGAGATGATACATCACATCCCCATTTGTATATTACTGTTAGTTCAAAATTATTACATGTATGTAAGTCTCTTTCGTCAAAAATAGCGACGATTCTTCATGCTGTATTATGAAAAAGGTCTGACAAACTAATGACAGCACTTCGCTTATCCACTGTGATCGGATGTGACAAAATTTCCGATTTTCTTTTTAAGAACAATGTACTTGATGGCAAAGGCCCACTTTTTCTTTAAGCACCTTCCTTAAGATATCGTATTTATTTCTTTAAAAAAAAAAAATCGAGTTCTCGTGTTACCTTCATAGCGAACAGTCGATTAGCGGAGTTTTTTCTTACATATAAACAAACAAAAAATTATACAAAAAATTATTCGTAGTACATATTATTCGTAATAGGTACATACTGACTTTAATAAATAAGCTTTATTGCTTTGATAATATTTTTTACATAGTGGAAATAACAAAAACAAAAAAAAACCGAAAACAAAAAAAACACAAACAGTGACATTGAGGAATACTCTATAGGAGTAACTCAAAAACAAATAAACAATCATAAATTACAAAAACAAAAAAAAAACCGTAAGCAAAAAAACACAAAAAGTGCCTTTGAGGAATACTCTATATGAGTGCCTCAAATACAAAAAATTATGAAGTGAGTTCTAACGGCAGAAACGCCTATTTTACTGTGAGTTCTGAAGCTATTAATGAAAAAAATAAAAATAATAAATCTAATGAAAGTGTTTTTTTAACGCAAAGCCAATTTTTCGTCAGCGATCAACTTCGCTTTGTCGAATGCCAAATAGTAGTGATTCATTAACATTACAATTGCCTAGTACTTCCTCATATAAGTCAGTAATATCATCCCCTTCAGGCTCGTATTCGTCACTTAACAAAGCTATCACTACAGATAACAGTATTTCAAAACCCAAGGTGCAAGTTGGTATGGACAGATATATAACCGTGGTAAAGCGTGGGCGAAGCCCGAATTCTTCAAAAATTTCATCCGCTCCAAAGATGTCTAGAGATAACAGCGCATCCTCAACTAATCGCCAAAACCGTTTTAAAATTTTGCAAGATGAGAACGACAAACCCGATGTATCCTCGAATAAAACATCCAAGCCGCCACCAATCTACTTGAGAGAGAAAAATTCAAATGCCCTTATTAAAAAATTAATTTCGGTCATTGGTGAAAATAAATTCCACATTGTCCCAATAAAACGTGGCAACATCGATGAAACGAAAATTCAAATTTATGATGAAAAGGATTTCCGCAAAATGGTTTCTGAATTTGAAACAAATAAAACAAGCTTCTACACATACCAGCTTAAGAGCGCTAAAGGCCTGCAAATCGTACTGAAGGGCATAGATTCTTATGTTGTCCCTGAAGAAATAAAAGATGCACTTGTCCTCCAGGGATTTAAGGTAAAGAATGTATCAAACATATTTAACAAAGAAAAAGTACCCCAACCCCTATTTCGTGTTGAACTGGAGCCAAATGATATACAGTTGAAAAAAAACGAGACTCATCCTATTTATAGCCTTAAATACCTTTTATACAGAAAAATCACAGTTGAAGAGCCACATAAGCGTGCAGGTCCCGTGCAGTGTCATAATTGCCAAGAATATGGCCATACAAAAGCTTACTGCAATTTACCTACAGTGTGTGTTATCTGCGGTGAATTGCACGGTACTGCAAGTTGTACCAAACCAAAAGATCAAGCGGAAAAAAAAATGCAGTAATTGTGGAGGTAATCACACCGCTAACTACAGAGGATGTCCTGTGTACTCTTTCGTCAAGCAGGCTATGGTGCAAAAACCTAAATTAGCTCCAGCTCAACCATTAAACGCGTACTCCGCCACTTTTGCTCCAGTGAGCCAACCAGTTACTTCACGTGTATCGTATGCCGATGCTGCTAAGGCTAGTTCTATTCCCACATCAAATGTTTCATCGCCAAATAATTCAACGAATGCAAATTCAAGCTTTAACTTTAGTCGCCTTGAAGCTACTATTGAGAATCTGGTGCTAACTATAAACAACTTTACAACAAATATGACTACCATGATGCAAGAAATGTTGAGAATGCAGAATACTCTGCTTCAAGCATTAATTAACAAGCCATGAACACGTTAAAAATATGTTTCTGGAACGCAAACGGCATTCGCCAACATAAAAATGAACTTGAGCACTTCCTTACGGAAAAAAATATTGATATAATGTTGGTCTCTGAGACTCATTTGACTTCTAGAAGCCTCTTTAAAATGAATGGCTACACTTTATATGACACAAAGGACCCTAGAGGGAGAGCATGCGGTGGATCAGCAATTCTAATAAAGTCAAGACTCAAGCACTATATTCTTGACAGCATTTGTGAAGAACATCTACAAGCAACAAATATCTGCATTGAAAATTTTTGTACAAATTTCGTGATATCTTCAATTTACTCCCCTCCCAGATTTTCAATCACTGAGGACCAATACGAGAAGTTCTACAAATCTCTTGGACCTTGTTTCGTTGCAGCTGGCGACTACAATGCTAAGCATAAGTTCTGGGGTTCGCGTCTTATTACGCCTAGAGGTAGGGCGTTGTTCAACACAATTTCAAAAATGGGTTTGGATGTTATTTCAAGTGGGGAACCTACTTACTGGCCTACTGACGTACGAAAAATTCCGGATGTTATAGATTTCGGCGTCATAAAAAGTATTTCTAGGGAATTAATTCACGTTGAAGCTTCCCTCGATCTGTCGTCTGATCACTCTCCCACGATCGTTACAATCTGAAGTCCACTGAGAAGCGCTTTACCTCACCCATATGTCAAGATGATAAACCGTGTTAATTGGCTGGGATTCAAAAGATATCTTAGTAGTCATTGCACGGAAAATATTACGCTAAGAACACACAATGATATTGAATCGAACATTGCAAATCTTAACGAGAATATTAAACAAGCTTCTGAACATGCCACTACCTCCCATCCGTATACTGGGTTCAATAAAATTTATTCTACAGACGTTCAACATCTCGTACGTGAAAAAAGAAGAGCTAGAAGGGAATGGCAACAGCACAGATCACCTCAACACAAAATCAGATTTAAAGAGTGCACTAAACGACTCCAAGAGTTGCTTGCATCTGAAAAAACTGCATCTTTCAAAAATTATCTGGAAGGCCTTGATGTCACACCAGCATCTAATTACTCTTTGTGGCGCGCTGCTAAAAAGCTTAAAACACCCGTTGAGTTTAAGCCACCTCTGCGCACATCTACCGGAGGTTAGGCAAGAAGCGATACTGAAAAAGGTAACATATTTGCTGAGCATTTAAAATCCGTATTTACACCAAATACATGTACCGGTGTTGCTGATTTGCCGAGTGTAGTTGCTCTACCCCCACGACCCTTAAAATTTACGATGTGTGATGTACAAAAACTAATTGCCGAACTCAACCCGTAAAAAGCTCCCGGTATGGATGGAATTAGTAACCAGATGCTGATTAAGTTACCTCGTACTGCAATTAGAATCCTGTTATTAATTTTTAATGCCATTTTACGACTGGAGTATTATCCAGACTGCTGGAAGCTTGCCAAGGTTAAAATGATTCCAAAGCCAGGTAAAGATCTTTCCAAGGCTGAGTCATATAGGCCAATAAGTTTACTGTCAACAATGTCAAAGCTTTTTGAAAAGCTACTCATGACAAAATTGTCTTCAATTTTAACTGATAATGGGTGCATCCCGGACCATCAATTTGGTTTTAGAAGCCAGCATAGCACCATTGAGCAAACGCATAGATTGGTTCAATTTATCAGAAAAACATTTGAGGAAAAGAAGTATTGTTCTGCCGTGTTTATTGATGTTTCTCAGGCATTTGATAAAGTGTGGCATGAAGGCCTGATTTTGAAATTGAAGACATATTTACCAATAAACATTCTAAATCTTTTGGAAAGTTACATTGTTGCACGAAAATTTACAGTTGTGGAAGGACACTTTATGAGTATGCCTGAAATTATCTCATCCGGTGTGCCACAGGGGAGTATACTGGGGCCATTTTTATATTTGATTTATACTTGTGATATGCCTGTGAGCAGTAGTATCCACACTTCTACATTTGCCGACGATACCGCCTGCCTTAGTATGCACGAAAACCCTGATGAGGCATCCCGAAAACTCCAGGAACACATTAGCCAGATGGAACTATGGTTAAACTTATGGAGAATTAAGTTAAATGAACAAAAGTGTGTCCATATAACATTTACCTTACGAAGAGATACTTGTTCCCCAATTCGGATTAATAATCAAGTTGTTCCTCAACATTCACATGTGAAATATCTTGGTATACACCTCGATCGACGGCTTACATGGAAACATCACATTGACTATAAGTTAACTCAAATGAAACTAAAATTAACTCAGGTACATTGGCTGATTGGCAGAAATTCAACACTCAGCCTAGACTGCAAACTTTTATTATACAAGTCGCTCTTGAAGCCAATATGGTGCTACGGAATTCAGTTATGGGGCACTGCTTCAGCTTCTAACGTCGAGAGAATCCAACGAAGGCAAAACAAAATTTTACGTTTGATAACATCGGCTCCATGGTACATAAAAAACTCAAATATACATCGTGACTTAAATATGCCACTAGTGACTGAAGAAATTGCAAAATACGCAGGCAAATATCTAACTAATCTCGTGTCACATCCTAATCCGCTTGCTCGTAACATCTTGAACTTTACTGGACACATCCGCTTAAAAAAGAGAGATACAAGGGCTCTAATACTAAACACTCCGAATGAAGTTGCTTGAAAAAAAATTTTTTTTTTTGCTTATCACCACTTATGTATTATTTACAACTATCACTTAGTTATGTCTGGCATTGGTCGGGCCTATTAATTATATGTTAGATTTAAGATTTGAATACTTATTGTTAGTTCATATATGAAGATACAATAAATAAAAAAACATGCATTAAAAAAAAAAAAAAAAAAAAAAAAAAAATTTCTTAAAAAGCCCAAATTAAGAATGAGTGCTAGCTCGTCTTCCACCGTGAAATGTTTACTATATTTTGGCGTTGGAATGCATTCCACCATCCGTCTTAATCTTTTTGGAGACGCAACTGCCAGCACATCCATGATTTTGCCTGCTTCTTTTAGTTGAATCTTCGGTAAAATCAATTTGAATGAATCATTGATTTCATTTTCCGAATACGTATTTATCAATTCTTCTTGTTTAATCCTTTTGCTCCTGCGTCGAACGTTATCGTAATCTTTATTTGTCCGACCAAACTTCTTTGGGTATATTTCCGTAGATAGTTCCATATCTAACCAATCCTGATTTTTATTCTGAAATTTAGAAATTAATTTATTGCATTCACGTATTTTCTTTTCATATAATTTAAGAAAATTTTCAAGTTTTTTGGATAAATCGGTGTTTACAGATAAACTACATATATGTAGTAGATATTATGTACATCATTTGGTCTACCTTGTCCAACCGAGTACTCCCATCAGTGAGGTTTTCCCACATTAATTTGCAGAGCGATTTATTTTTAATTGTTATCTCCATGATAGCTATAACTGAAATAATGACATTAAATATATAGCTATTTTACAAGTTACGAATACAAAACCGATACAAATATCAGGTAAAACCATACCCATAATGGAGATGTGCGCGCAGGTACAATTGTCCTTGTGGGTATATAAATATACTGTGTGAATACAATAATTGAAATTTATTTGCTAGTCGTTTAGCATGTTTATATACGTATTTCATTGGCGCTTGAACCAAATCATCAGTAGACTTCAACCACAAGCCTCGAACAGTCACAAACCTTACTTTATGCACAGACTTTCAAAAACTATATGAAAATTTATAAAATAATAATATTATTGAAAATCACAATGAACCAATAAGCTAGTAGGCTTTGAAACTAATACAAAACCCAGCAAATAACTTAACGAAAATAAGATCAATAATTTAGACAAAAGTAAAAAATTTAGAAAATTTAAATTTTTAATCAAAATATTTTGAATATTTCAAAAAGTATTGAAGGTAGTAGAATAATTTTTTTCAGTTTGCAAAGCTCAATGTATACTATTGCTAAAAGTTAAAATGATTTACAATTTATAATTTATAATACTTTTTTCTTATTGGGAACAATTGTGTTAGAACAAGTAAGAGTGCTATATTCGGATGTGTGGAATCGTATATACCCTTCACAAATCATAAAACGAAGAGACCAAGCGGTTGTCAAAATCGTAATCTACGTCAAATTCTAAGAAGGTCTGCCTAGGAAACCATGGGTCTAAAATCAAAATTGAGCTGCCCATTTTTAACGATAAACTCTTCCTTGAGTATTTTATATATTTTTTTAAATTGCTAAAATTTTATTGAGTTTTCTAAGAAACTGGACAAAAGCTACTATGAGTATGTTCGTAAAAGCATTTATAGTGCACGTATGCAGCATCATGAACATCTAACGTTCAAAAATGCATAACTTGGCAGTACTGTTTAGAGCCAACCGTTTTTAATGCATTTAATCTCGGCATACCTGCTGCAAAAAGCGCAGTAATGAGAAAAAGTCGAAACATACACACTTTTGTCAAATTTCTTAGAAGACTCAATAATATTTTAGCAAATTATAAACAAATATCCATATACAAAATGGCGGTAGGAACTAAGTCCCCAATGAACTAAGTCCCCAAAACATAAATGAACTAAGTCCCTAAAGTTTTATATGGATGGCAACAAAAACAATTTTTGGGGAATTAGTTCTCTTTGTGTTAAATTTTTGGGGGCCAAGTTCATTTTTATGTTTGGGGACTTAGTTCATAGCGAACTAACTCCCCAAACTTTAGGGACTTAGTTCATTTATGTTTTGGGGACTTAGTTCCTACCGTCTGAAGGCCATAGGAAGTAAGTCCTCTATGAATTAAGTCCCAAAAAAACGAACTAATTCCCAACCGACAGAAAGAGTTATATTATAGATATCATCGAAGCATTTAATATTGAAAGCGTGTGGAACGGCTTTGGCTTGTCGAAGGACAGGGCAAAACCCAAGCATTTCTTCACCGCGGCAATTAAGGAGGAAAATTTTTCATTCTGCTTGTTTTCATCATTGAAAACAATAGAATTAATAAAAGCAAATATATCTCCAACTAAAAGAACATATCTCATTGATGCTACGTTTAAAATAGTAGCACATGACTGCTTTAAGCAGTTTCTTTTTATTTACACACAATATTGTGAAGAGGTAAATAAGTAAAATTTATGCTAGCGACAGAAATAACAATTTCTTTTCTAGATTTTCCCATATTCTTTGTTCTGATGGCCAAAAAAACAAATGAAATTTACAAAGCACTCTTTGAATATATTAGGGAAAATATATTTAATTTGGATCCAAATATATTTATAACCGACTACGAACAAGCGCTAAGAAATTCGTTAAGTGCAGTTTTTACACGAGCAAGACTTGTAGGATGCTGATAAGTAATTTTTTGACAATTTAAAATTTATGAAGATATGTAGTGAAATTAAAATTATTTTTGGTCAAAACTTTTTAGTGATTAATTTTTAATCCACTTACATTAAAAAGTTCTTAACACTAAAACCGAAAACTGTAGAATGCAACAACAAGTAACATTAAGCCACTACAATTATACTTACATGCATGTACCGATGGTACATCGAATAAGTAAAAATAATTAATGTGATGATCGTAAAAGATAAGCAAGAATGACTAAACATACTTAGGTAGAGTAATATAATTTCGTGCTAACCTAAATAGAAAAATTAAAAAATGGAAAAACAGAAAATTAATAGTGATACTTATAAATGTGTTTACCAAAGGTAAATCAATTGTATACACAACAATCGTTTCTCATATTCCGTTTCATTGAAAATTTAAGTTAAATAGCTGATGTTAACAAGAATCTCTACCCAAGTAGATAGACTAGGGTGCTGATGAAGTGCGTGGCTGCACAGAAAAGTATCGGTATTTCCCCCAGCTTAAAGTCTAAGTTTAATTTTTCTTCTCTTCTTTAGATACTCACATTAATTAATAAAAATATTTCATTCAATACGAATTGAAATTACTGAACTTAAGCCTGACTAAAAATTATTTCTGATTAAAAATTTTTTACTTTTGTCTAAATTATTGATCTTATTTTCTTTACTGCAAATGTTTCTTAATTTTTTCTATGTTATTCTTTCTTTTCTTTTTTCTTTGTCATTATATCAGTCTTAAGTTGTATACACAAATATGACATAACACCTCAGGTAACAGTTTACGTGTGTTATCTGATGGATTTATAATTGTATAAGGATGTAAAAAAATAAAATGAGTTCACCTGAATATAAGTTATTTGCTGGGTTTTGTATTAGTTTCAAAGCCTACTAGCTTATTGGTTCATTGTGATTTTCAAAAATATTATTATTTTATAAATTCTCATATAGTTTTTGAAAGTCTGTGCATAAAGTAAGGTTTGTGACTGTTCGGGGCTTGTGGTTGAAGTCTACTGATGATTTGGTTCAAGCGCCAATGAAATACGTATATAAACATGATAAACGACTAGCAAATAAATTTCAATTATTGTATTCACACAGTATATTTATATACCCACAAGGACAATTGTACCTGCGCGCACATCTCCATTATGGGTATGGTTTTACCTGATATTTGTATCGGTTTTGTATTCGTAACTTGTAAAATAGCTATATATTTAATGTCATTATTTCAGTTATAGCTATCATGGAGATAACAATTAAAAATAAATCGCTCTGCAAATTAATGTGGGAAAACCTCACTGATGGGAGTACTCGGTTGGACAAGGTAGACCAAATGATGTACATAATATCTACTACATATAGTTTATCTGTAAACACCGATTTATCCAAAAAACTTGAAAATTTTCTTAAATTATATGAAAAGAAAATACGTAAATGCAATAAATTAATTTCTAAATTTCAGAATAAAAATCAGGATTGGTTAGATATGGAACTATCTACGGAAATATACCCAAAGAAGTTTGGTCGGACAAATAAAGATTACGATAACGTTCGACGCAGGAGCAAAAGGATTAAACAAGAAGAATTTATAAATACGTATTCGGAAAATGAAATCAATGATTCATTCAAATTGATTTTACCGAAGATTCAACTAAAAGAAGCAGGCAAAATCATGGATGTGCTGGCAGTTGCGTCTCCAAAAAGATTAAGACGGAGGGTGGAAAGCATTCCAACGCCAAAATATAGTAAACATTTCACGGTGGAAGACGAGCTAGCACTCATTCTTAATTTGGGCTTTTTAAGAACTAAATACGATATCTTAAGGAAGGTGCTTAAAGAAAAAGTGGGCCTTTGCCATCAAGTACATTGTTGTTAAAAAGAAAATCGGAAATTTTGTCACATCCGATCACAGTGGATAAGCGAAGTGCTGTCATTAGTTTGTCAGACCTTTTTCATAATACAGCATGAAGAATCGTCGCTATTTTTGACGAAAGAGACTTACATACATGTAATAATTTTGAACTAACACTAATATACAAATGGGGATGTGATGTATCATCTCGATTTTCAGATTATAGACAGCCCAGTGCATACGATAATGACTTCTCCAAAGTTTTAATGACATCGTTAGTACCATTAAGGCCTCGACTACATAATGAAATGCCTTCAACAATTAAAAATCTATTTAAGGATATGTGGGTAAATAATACTCCAGGCTCAAAGTTTTTATGCCGACCAATACGTTTTGAATACATCAAGGAAAACAAAGAAACAACTCAAAATCTGGTTCATCGTATAAAACATGAAAACTTCTTATATGGAACCTATTGACGTTCATATATTAGGACGAATATTAACACTATCTTTTAGACCTTATTTAACAATGATAGATGGAAAAGTTGCAAATGCAGTAACCGATACAAAATCTTATTTCATTTGTAATATATGAGGAAAGAAAAATTCTGATTTTAAGTTATTCGATTCATGGAGTACATTTTACTTATATCTTACGACAATAAATGTCGCAGTGTACCAGAATATCAGAAAGTTCCAGTTTCTGCTTTAAAACAGATACGGTTGGAAGAAAAGAAAAGGATTCAAGATGAGTTTATGAAACGTGGCTTAATCATTGACAAACCTTTATATGGCTATGGAAACTCCAATAATGGCAACACTGCTAGGCGATTTTTTGATGACCCTGAAACCACATCTTCTATAACTGGTGTTAGCTTTAATCTCATAAGACTTTTCAAAATAATACTGGCCGTCATAAATAGCAAAAAGTTAAATAATAAGGACAAGTTTGAAAAGTATGCAAAATACACTCTGATTCTAATAAATGAATTATATCCATGGAAATCAATAACTCCAACAGTATAAAGTGCTAGCGCATACAAAAGAAATAATAGAAAACAACATTCTTCCTCTGGGGAAACTAACCGAAGAAGCACAGGAAGTTAGAAATAGAGATGTTAAGCAAAATCGACTTTTCAATACACGTAAATGCTCTAACCGAAGAAGCACAGCAAGTTAGAAATAGAGATGTTAAGCAAAATCGACTCTTCAATACACGTAAATGCTCTAGAGTTACTCAAAATAATGATTTAATGCATCATTTGCTAAATTTCGCGCGAAATTTTAATTTACAACCCATTTGCACTCAACCAGTTTTTTTTCACAAACACTATAATGATTGAAGTTTTATCAACATAGATAACATTATTGTAATTATATAAATTATCTTTTTATATAGTATGTGAAAAAATGCGTTTTAAACCTTTTCGGTTTTAGTGTTAAGAACTTTTTAATGTAAGTGGATTAAAAATTAATCACTAAAAATTTATTAATTATGTATGGAAAGAAGTTATTTAATACAAATACAATAATATTACCTATTGAAATTTGCCTGAATCACAACAGTGTTTCTAAAAAATTAGGTGAGTGTAGCATACATAATTATAATTTCACGACATACCTTCATAAGCTTATTAGATTTTATTAGGTATCAAAATATGCGTCAATACTTTAACACAAAATTTTGGCACTTCCTTTATTACCGCCTGATTTAATAAAAAGTTCTTTTGTGGCATTAAGATCCAAAATACTATTGATGGATACCAAATGCTTATTGGGGTTTTAGTTCATTGGGTACTTAGTTCCTACTGCCAGTATCGGTAGGTGATACATCTTTAATGACCAAACACCCCAAAACAAATCCCCCAAAGTTTTATATGAAAAAAAACAACGACTTTTGGGGAATTAGTTCTCTTTCAGTTAAATTTTTGGGGGCCAAGTTCATTTTTATGTTTGGGGGCTTAGTTCATAGCGAACTAACTCCTCAAACTTTAGGGACTTAGTTCATTTATGTTTTGGGGACTTAGTTCATTGGGGACTTAGTTCCTACCGCCATACAAAATACTTGAAGAAAGGTTGTCGTTAAAAATGGGAAGCTCGATTTTGATTTTAGACCCAGGAACCCTGGAGCAAATCTTCTTGGAATTCGTCGTAGATTACGATTTTGACAACCGCTTGGTGAATTTTTTGTTACTCCATACAAATTGACCCACTCTAATGTACATATCTACATTAGACTACAACAATAAACATTAAAATATTAAAAAATTTAAATTAAAGGGTGGTCCATCAGTTATTGCAATTTTGACTATGTAATTTTGACAAATTGCTATATCTTGGAGACCGTAAGAGGTAAACTATTGACCGTAAGAGGTAAACTATTGAAATTTTCAAAAACGGTAAAACTAAAAAATCCGAAAATTATAAAATCGCCAAAACCTGAAAAAAATCGCCAAAAATTAAAAAAAATCGCCAAATCGAAAAAAATCGACAACTAAAAAAAATAATCTAGCACTAAAATAAATCGCCAAATTCGAAAAAATCGCTTTTATAAAAAAAACGCCAAAAACCGAAAAAAATCGCCAAAAAGCGAAAAATGCGCCAAAACCAAAATAATTGTTTATGTGAAAAAAAAATCGTCAAAATGAAAAAAAATCGCCAAAATTAAAAAAAAATCGCCAAATTAAAAAAAAATCGCCAAAATTTAAAATAAACGCCAAAAACCGAAAAAAATCCTCAAAACGAAAAAAAAGTGCCAAAACTAAAAAAAATCGCCAAAATTAAAAAAAATCGCCAAAATAAAAAACAAACGCCAAAATAATAAAAATTTCCAATATTTGAAAAAACTTCAAAAACCAAAAAAAAATCGCCAAAACGTGAAAAAAGTGTCAAAACTCAGAAAGCGCCAATAAATTCAACAAACCCCCAAACTAAAAAAACGCTTAAAACCGAAAAAATTCAAAAACGAAAAAAATGCCAAAACTATATTTTATATTGTTCGTATTGAAATATGTAATTCGTGCCTGTACGGAACCCTTCGTGAGCGGGTCAAAGTCGCACTGCACTGAATTTATTTAAAGTTTTTTTTTAAATGTATTCTCGTGTCATGTAATATACTGAGCCAATAATAAATGCTGTCGTACTGTAAACGAAGCACGATGGTTGTATTGGTGTACGTGTATATGACTGTTAACAAGCGATGTCGGCAAGACGTCTTGTTTAAACAAACAATGAAAAGAAGTACTGTTGATACATGTATGTTTGTTATTTTGCATATTGTACGTTTGGGTGTGTGTGTGTAAGATTTAGATGGTAGGCTATTATGTTTGTGTTTAAGGGATATTTTTTAAAGCAAGCGCACACAACTCATGTAAATGCATGTGTGCGTTTGTATGTTCGCAGAAAAATAAGAGAGCATACAAAAATTATGTAGGTATGTATGTATGTACAGGCATGATGTTAGTATACGCGTCAATGAGAGAAAAAAGCACAAGCACCACAAATTCTTCAGTCACGAACTATTTTTTTCTTTACTCTTATACCTGCAATAAGTTAAACAAATGTATTCCCGAACACGTTGCTTAGCGTTTGTTTCCGAAGATTTCACTGTAGTGAAGCATTTGAAATTGCCCTCATGTCTTAAAAGTTCTTATAAAACTTTTGCAGATCTTTAATGTACATTAGAGCGACTCAGAAAAAAGTGATTTTGTTAACCCTCTGAAAATAAATCTTGATATGTTTTGTGATGATTCCCAAACTATTTTGGTTCTAGCGTTGACCATACGTGAGGTGGACCATTTTTAAGAAAAGTATTTTTTTAAGTTTTTCGATTTTTTTGTACTTTGTTCCATAAAATAAAATAAAATTTGGTATCATCGAAAAGAGTTTTTGAAGCAGCATCTAATAGACCACTTGGGACCTACTAATTGATATATATAACTAAATACATATTTTCGTTTCGAGTTTTCATACAAATTCTACCTTTTTGAAAATAATGTTTTGGTTTTAAAATTTAATCTGTTTTAAAATAATTTTAATTTATTTTTTTGTAATCATTCATTTAAAACGCGAAGATCACTATATATTTTACATTTTTTTAATGTAGGCAATATGTGTATCAAATTTTTCTATTTTTCAATTATAATAATCTGTTTTCAAATATGGGATGCTGTGATATATATTTAAGTTTGCAAATATTAATTTTTTATTTGAATACTAAATTATGTATTTAGGTCAACGCTAGAACCAAACTATTTTGGGAAACAAAATTACTTTTTTTATTGACTGGCTCTAGTGTACATATGTATGTATATGTATATCCTGTAAAGGAATTTTTCTAAAGAATTTTAGAAAATAATATTAAACAAATATACATACATATGTATCTATTTGTATTGCAAGTAGCTGTGAATAATAGATTGGTTCTCAAAACATAAGAACATGAGTTCGTATTCCCAACTCAAAATTTTTTTTAATTTTTTAATATATATTAAAAATATTTACATTCACATACATAATTTGAAATCTATTTGCTGGTGGTTCAGCTTGGTCTATATGCATTTCATTGTTGCTGTAACAAATCATCAGTAGACTTCAACCACACATTTTGAATAGTCACAAACCTCTTATCTTATGCACAGACTTTCAAGAACTATTTGAGAATTCACAAATAATAATATTTTTGAAAATTGCAAAAGAAAAATAAGCATAGTAGGCTTAGAAACTCATACAAAACCCAGAAAATAATTTGTATTCGATATGAATCTATTTTATTTTTCTACACCTTTATACAATTAGAAATCGATTTTATAAAAATAAAAATAATTACAAGGCAAAATGAAAAGTAAAATATAAAATTTAATCAAGAAATTTATTATTCGACATATTGTCATAATTATATTTTAATTTGAAATTTATTTGCTGGTGGTTCAGCTTGGTCTATATGCATTTCACTGTTGCTGTAACAAATCATCAGTAGACTTCAACCACACATTTTGAATTGTCACAAGCAGCGTTGTCAACTTGGTGCGTTTCTCACCGTTTTGGGTGCTTTTTGAAATTTTTTGTGCGAAAAATTCCTTAGTTAGTGCGTGGTGCGCTTTTTTTAAATTTCGGTGCGTTCTTTAATTTTTGATGGCACCAGTGCAAATTTAACACAACAATGGGTTAAAACGGAAAAATTCTTGCTGTGAAACTTTTACCAACTTCCTGATAGTGTTAATTACCATATTAATAGTAATGATGTTTTCAAAACATCACAATTTGAACGAAATCTTATGACCCTATGATAACAATAATAATGAAAATATTAGCTTTATTAATTTGGAATAATTAATTTTTGATCTCTTTTTAAAAATTTTTACCTTTTCCAGGGGAAAAACACATGCCCTCAAGCATGTGTCGAAAGTGTTTGACAGCTCTGTGCGCGCTTAAAAGCTCCCTGTCATAAGTGCTATATTTGTATTGGGCATCAGTTAAACGTTCTGAATAAAATCCTAGTGGTTGAAAATCTGCATCAACTAGTTGTTGCAACACTGCACCGGTAGCGATATTTGACGCATCGACATAAGTGCCAGTTTCGCGCTAGATCTTGGGAATTCAATATATGTGGCATCACTTAAATTTTTTTTGCATGATTCGAAGGCAATCTTTGCTTCATCGGTCCATTCGATTAAGGTTCTGTCATTCTTCTTGTTAGCACGGGTGAATTTATAGAGTGTTGCCTCATGAGAGGCGGCGTTGGGAAGAAATCTTCGGTAGAAGTTAATCATGCCCATGAAACGTTTTAAATCACATACTCGTTTGGGCAATGCGTATTGTACTATTACGGCTCCCTTTTCTGTGTGTGTCGAATGCCATTTTTGTTCACAGTAAAACCGAGAAAATTAACTTCGGATTTGCCAAAGTTGCATTTAGACGGATTGATAGCTACATTGAATTCTTTTAGTTTCTTTAAGACGCCTTCAACATGTACTTTATGTTCTTCTAAGTTTTTTGAAGCTATCAAAATATCATCAAGATAAGCGTAGGCGAATTCAAAATCCCGTAAAATGTGGTCTATGAGGCGCTGGAAAGTTTGACTTGCGTTCCTTAGGCCGAACGTCATGTGCGTAAACTCGTACATGCCGAATGGTGTTGTTATGGCGGTCTTCGGAACGTCGTGTGATGCTACGGGGATTTGGTGGTATGCCCTACGCAAATCAATTGTAGAGAAAAATGTAGAATCTTCTAGCCAGTGTGTGAAATCGTGAATGTGCGGAATTGGATAGCGGTCAGGCTCTGTAATAGAGTTCAATCCCCTGTAATCGCCGCAAGGCCTCCATTCCCCATTCTTTTTCTTCACCATATGTAGCGGGCTTGCCCAAGGACTAGCTGATGGGCGACATATACCAGCGTCAAGTAAGACTTGAATTTCAGCCTTTGCTGCTTTTAGCATATCAGGTGAACGACGACGGGGCTTACCGCACACGGGTGGGCCAGTTGTAATAGTGTGGTGTACAACCTCATGTGTACCTGTGTTAATCGTAGACGTGTCTCGTGTAATCTCTGGAAATTGTTTAAGCATTGTGTGAAATAAATCATCTTTATTAAGCGCTGACAATCCTAAAACAGAACAGAACAGATACATGACATATTTGTATTGCCATCGAATAGTTTTTGTTCTCGCATGCTTATGACGAGGTTATGATGACTTAAGAAATCTGCCCCGAGAATTGGCTGTGAAACTTCAGCAATCACGAATTTCCATGAAAAAGGTCTACGTAAATTCAAATTAAGTGTTAGTGTTTTCTCACCAAATGTCCTGATTGCAGATCTGTTTGCTGCAAATAAAAAAATATTTTGATCAGGTGATCGTTGTTGTTGTTTGTTAGGAGGTACTACGCTGATTTCTGCTCCGGTATCCACGAGAAAATTTAAACCAGAGTTTTTATCATTAATAATAAGTCGGCGGTGTTTCTTAAATTGTCTGCCATGTACCGTCGATGATGACAGGCTTTCTAGTTTAAATTTTTTGTGCACGGCTCTTTACATTTTTTGGCTTGAGATCCAAATTTACGGTGATACCAGCATAACTCATTTGCTTGAGTGTTTTCACGAGAATTAACCTGACTACGATTACGTGAACAAGGTCTTTGGCGGCTACGTGAGCGTTGAAATTGTGTCTTCAAGCTTGCGACTTCTTTGGTCAGTTTGCGTATTTGTTGTTGCAATGCCGAGTCGGGCATTGGAAGTGGTGCAGAAATTTCCTGCACTGTTGCATTATCGTTCACCTCAGATATTTTGTCAGCCATCAGTGCGATTTTGTCAAGTGGTTCGCTGCTGACTGAAATAATGGCTCTCATGTGTGTTGGTAAACGTGTCATCCACATCGACTTCAATAATGCATCATCCACTTGATTGCCGGCTAAATTCTTCATTTCGCTCAAAAGCTGTGAGGGATGCAAATCTCCCAAGTCTATATCTTGGAGCAATTTTTTTAGACGCTTTTGTTCCGAAACAGAAGATTCTTGAAGCATTCGTTGTTTTAAAGCTGAATAAGGGTTTTCGCTTGGCATACTTAATATCATGTCACTTACTTGGAACAGGATGGAGCTGTCAATTGTTGCAACTACGGTGTGTGTGGTATTTTGTTTTTCGGAAGTAATGCCCGTTGTGATAAATTGTGATTCCACCTGTGCGAACCACAGCTCAGGCCGGGCGTGCCAAAAGGGTGGAATTTTTACGGAAATGCGAGCGAGCTCGTCGCCATGTACACTCGCAGGGGCTGCCTGCCGCGTTGACTTTGCTTTTTCGTCGTCAGAACCCATTGTGTGTCTTTGTCGGGGTCACCAAATGTAGGTAGTTAAGTTGCTCGTTGAATAGAAACGCTTACTCTTAGTTAGTATAAAAATATAATTTTTATTTAGCGAGCTTAAAACTTCTATATACAAAATTTACAAAATTAAGAAGCGAAGTTTTTAGAATGAAAAATGTGTCTCTAATGATGTGCATGTATGCGTCTCTTTTTTGACGTTTTTTTATTTAGGCTTTGTCTATCAGAGATGCCAGACTTTTTAGAGTTTCTTTTGACAGTCTTTTGTCATGGGGAATTTCCGCCACAATATTATGATTTGTGAATTCTCAAGTGGTTTTTGAAAGTCTGTGCATAACATAACAGGTTTGTGGGTAATTAAAATGTGTAGTTGAAGAAATGCATATAGACATGCTTCACCACCAGAAAATAAATTTCAATTAAAATAAACTTATGACATGTCTAATAATAAATTTCTTAAATTTTGTATTTTATTTGCGTTTGTTTTTTATTTTTGGTTCAGCAAAGAAGACCAATTTTTCTTCCACATATGGTATTGTTTTAGGTATATTAAACATATTTTCGGTGGCAAGAATAATTTTTATTTCAAATTCCATACTGTTAACCAATTTTATCTGTTGTTGCAACTATTGGGTTAATGGTTATAATTAAATATATTGTGGTACCACAAGAAAATTGATAGTTGGTGCAACCGCCAAAATTCGATTGGCAACAAATTCGGCTGTCTCAACGAATCTGTTTTCTCTCTGTGTAGTCGACATACACACATACAAGTATTTATAAGAAATCGATGCTTTTTAACAAGAGCTTATTTACTTATTTACATAAAAACTACCCTACAGGAAATGTCACTAGTGAATCAGTATTGATTCACTATTGACTTTGTCGCCAGTACTACTGACTCATTATACCCCACTCAATGCTTTTTGCTATAGATATTTAACATGTACGTGTCCTCGAAAATCAACTACTGACATTGGAACTGCTGATTAGATAGTTCTCTACGGACCATATGAAGGCATTGGAAACAGATAGTTACTAGCACATTTTAGATATTCTAGTATACTCCTTTGATAATGAAATTGCGTATTTTTTTCACATTTTGGTATTTTATTACACAAATATATAAAAAATGGAACCTATAATAAAAAAACGTGCAATAACCGGGATTAATGCATTTATTCGTTCAGAATATCACCAGCAATTAGGGATTTTAAGTTTAAAAAAACACTAATTAGGGATTTTGTTTCCATCTCTATTAAATAAATACACATATGTTAACACAAATTTTATGTTTCGCTGAATTAGTAAAATTAAACCTTTACGAATGAATCTGCAAGTACGACAAATCTTTAACTGATGGCACAAAATCTTTCACATGGTAAAACAATTTCCATAATTGGCACTTTCGCTTGAAATTTTTTAATTTTAACATTTTCTATTTTTTTACAATACTGTTTGTTATTTTATATCTGTTTTGCAAATTATTTTTGTGTATTTTTTTAAATTATTGTTCAATACATTTAAATTCACCTTTTAATTTGATTTCTTGAACTAATTTTTATAAACACTTAAATTTTGCTTTACGTCACTTTTGTTTTCAACAAACCAATAAAACAAAAAGAAGCTCAGTTGTGTGTATATGAAAAAATGTGTTCTACGCATTAAAAACAATACTAATAGACGCTCTGTTGACAATGTCACCAAAATAGTCGATAAAAGTGGAGACTTGGGGACACTTAACCCCACGTTTCCTTCAGGGCAAGGTTGGCAAACGGTATCCTAAAAATACCGATACCGATTCAAATACCGCTATAATTAGATACCGGTGCCGATACCGATACCGAAATCCATTTCGGTTAGAAAATACTGGTATCGAGGATACCGTTTATGTCTATACCGGTATGTACCGGCATACCGATGCCCACTAAAAGTAAAATTTCAAAAATATATTTCAATTAACTTTCTTATATAAACACGTTTTTGTTCGCCTTTACACATTCTTATGAAAGTGCTATCATAATCATCACTAGTGTGAAATACTAACAATCTTGGAGAGCTGCTTAATGCCTTTAGGAACGAAAAACGTATCTCTAGACATATAAATGTTTTAATTTGGTGAAAAGAGCAAAGCCTTTGTAAGCCACATTTATTTATATGAAATCGCGAAAGTTAGTATATTGGCTGTTCCAGATACACAAGATAATGCGGAGAATTAGAGGTTTGAAGAGTGCTTTTGTAATGTATGCACATTAGACTGGTCGCAAAGATTTTTTTCTTTAATTGATATACTGCACATGTGCTCTGCCTAAAATATGAGGTTTGGTGCCATAAATGAGGTCATAATTTTTTAGCTCGATCCGACGGTGCCTTTTGGTGGGGCCTAAGTAGCCGATACACAGTGACGATTTTTTAAAACAATTCGAAATAGCTGTCCGATTGTTATTAATTTAATACAGCACAGAGTTTAAGTCTGGAATTTAGACTATATCGGCTGCATGTATAATCAAAAAATGACATGCAGTTAGCATAAGTGACAGAAAGTAATAACAAATACAATTTGCTTTTGAGTTCCCGGGAATTCAAAAAAAAATAAAAAATCCTAAAACTGGGACTTTTCAGTATTTTTGCAGTATTGTTCTTATTTTTCGCCGGATAAGATTTTTGGAAATATGAGACATTTTTAGATTTAATTGAACTGTAGTGAATTTTAATCAAAAATAATTTCTTATTCGGGCTTAAGTTCAGTAATTTCGATTCTTATTGAATGAAATATTATTATTAATTAATGTGAGAAGAGAAGAAAAATTAAACTAGACTTTATAGCTGGGGGAAATACCGATACCTTACTGTGCGGCCACGCACTTCATCATCATATCGGTAAAAAAAAAGTATCGGTATTTCCCGCAGCTTAAAGTCTAAGTTTAATTTTTCTTCTCTTCTTTAGAAACTCACATTAATTAATAAAAATATTTCATTCAATAAGAATTGAAATTACTGAACTTAAGCGAGACTAAAAATTATTTCTGATTAAAAATCACTAAAGTTCAATTAAAATTTACAAATGTTTCACTTAATGTATGTATATACATTGCTAAAAATCACTAAAGTTCAATTAAAATTTAGAAATGTTTCAATATACAAAATGTTCTTATAATTAAAAAAAATCCAAAATGCAAAATTATTCCTTGCTGCAATTTTTGAGATATCATATGAATTGTAATGAAGTTTTCTTTTAAAATCAATAAAACAAACTGATTTTTGCCAAGTAATAAAGAAGTTACGTACTAACGAATAAAAAAAGTCAGGGCCAAAAATTAAAAAATAAAATTTTCAAGTCAAATAACTTGGAAACTGAAAGAGATAGAATAATACTCTACGCATGCTTTATGTTTATTACTTAACGTAGATTGTCCCGCTGAAAAAATTATTAAAATCGGTCCCTATTTACAAAACTTACAAGTTCCGAAAGAATTTCGATACCCGCACTTTCCCACTTTGAGGCTCTTTGGAGCTACCCTGTCATACAACAGGGTGCCTCAAAATTTGCTTTCTTTCAACACTTCTACTTTAAAAGAGAGAGACACTTGAAATTTGTAAAATTAGTGTATTTTTATTTAGACTAAAACAATTAACATTAAAATATTAAAAAAATTAAATTAAAGGGTGGTCCATCAGTTAATGCAATTTTGACTATGTAATTTTGACAAACTGCTATATCTTGGAGACCGTAAGAGGTAAACTCTTGAAATTTTCAAAAACGGTAAAACTAAAAAATCCGAAAATTATAAAACCGCCAAACCGAAAAAAATCGTCAAAAACTGAAAAAAATCGCCAAAAATTATAAAAATCGCCAAATCGAAAAAAAATCGACGAAATTAAAAAAAAAAAATCTAGCACTAAAATAAATCGCCAAATTCGAAAAAATCGTTTAAATGAAAAAAATCGCCAATACGAAAAAAACGCCAAAAACCGAAAAAATCGCCAAAACGCGAAAATGCGCCAAAACCAAAATAATTGTTTATTTGAAAAAAAAACGCAAAATTAAAAAAAATGCCAAATTTAAAAAAATCGCCAAAACGAAATAAATCACCAAAATTTAAAATAAACGCCAAAAACCGAAAAAATCCTCAAAACTAAAAAAATCGCCAAAATCAAAAAAAAAAACACCTATATGAAAAAAACGCCAAAATTAAAAAAATTGCCATATTAAAAAATCCCCAAAATAAAAAAAAATACCAAAATAATAAAAATAGCCAAAGTTAAAAAAACTTCAAAAACCAAAAAAAATCGCCAAAACGTGAAAAAAGTGCCAAAACTCAGAAAGCGCCAATAAATTTAAAAACCCCCAAACTAAAAAACGCTTAAAACCGAAAAAACCCAAAAACGAAAAAAATGCCAAAACTATAGTTGATATTGTTCGTATTGAATTACATATCTCGTGCCCGTACGGAACCCTTCGTGCGCGGGTCAAAGTCGCACTTCACTGAATTTATTATTTTTAATTCACGCCACTGTGCGTAGTTATTGTTCCTACGATTATTATTATTAAATCTTTGTTGGTTTCTGTAATAATTGTTATTATTATATTTGTTGTTATTATTTTTACGTGGGTAATTATTTCTTCCACGTGATCGTGTGTTATTACCACGGTAATTGTTTCCAGATTTTGTATTTTTATCCATAGTACAAAATGGTATTTTGTTGACCTGTGGCATCTGTACAACTATTGACAAATTTACTAATAGCATCGTTCATGCTCCTGAATTGACCTGCTTTCATAATAAGCTTAACTTGATATATGGGACAGTTTTTAGTTAATGCCTTTACGGCAGTTTGTGTGGAATACTTTGTAGCTAGGTCGCATGACAATCCATCTGAAGTGTATGCTGTTTCTAATGCTTCGGTTAAATTTTCTGTTTCACTGCAATAAGCGTTAGCAGTTTTATTGTTTTGTTTTATGTCTAAAATTTTTGCCGTTAATGCTTCCACAGATTCTCCCTTGACGCTATTTTTTAGTTTGTTTATTATTTCTGATACAGTTGACTCATTAATGATTAGATTTCTGGCGTTGCTCTTTGGTGAGCTACTGATAGTCTATTTTAATAAACATTAAATAAAACTCTGCTGCTCTTGGTGAGCTACTGTTAGTCTATTGTAATAAACATTAAATAAAACCCTTTTTCTCTTAATTTTGTTAGAATTTTTTGAAAATGATGAATAATTGTTTCATTTTTAATTGGTCTATTAATATTGATACACTTATTTGACCGTTAAAATTCTTCTTTTATAATTCGTGCCTTATTCAAAATATCTTTCCATTCCATTAGTAAAATAAAAAAAAATTGCCAAAACGTTTAATTTGGTTATATTTTGTCTAAATCGTTTGCTTTACTGAAATACTTTTTTCTTAGAGCTCTTTTATGTGACAAATATATTTTAAGCGACAAGTTTATTGCTGAAATTATTACTAATATTAGCATTGGTATCCATAATGAATTTATTTCTGACTTATGATCAATGATTTCCAAATTGGTAATCACGTTAGCATTGGGTTTTTTCATTTTTTATTCTGTTTTACCCATATTTAAAAATTTATTTATTTCACTGAATTATTGGTGCTTATTATTTTCCTTTTCTATGAGTTCTGACCACCTTATTGCACGAACTGTCATTTCTTCCACATTTCTACATGTTTAAAATATCGACCTCATTTGGGACACCTGGCATTCCTATTATTTTCCAAATCTGTGCTAAATATTCTACTCGTTGTTCTAACGAAATTCCTTGTTCTTCAAAAATAACATTAATCTAATTTTTGTCTTGGTTTCTCCTTATCTCATCCATTATAATGGCCTTACAAAATTAATTACAAAAAATATTAAGTGTTTTTATGAGACTGTTCAAAAGTCTCGCAAACTGTGCAATTGTGAATTTTTACACTCTCGTAAATAAAATGTCAAAAATTGTATAGAAATTTATTTACACAAACCTGTTAAGTTTGCCCAATAATTTTGACTCGTAAACTTAAGCTTAAGCTCAATAATAATATTGATGAGAAAAAAATTGTGCATTTTGTTAACATCAACTTCTTGCTTTTTTATACTTTGTTAGGCACTTTTAGACACAAACACACACTTTTTTATTTGTATAAATATGTTTTTTAATTAAAAACTGCTTTAAATTTTATTATTTTATTTTTATTTAATTAATTTTTTGACGTTTGTTTGAAATTTGCATACGTTGTTTGCACAACAGGTTAAAAGGGGCTTCATGAAACAAGTCTCGCAAGTTTGCCCAATTGCACAAATGGCAATCTTAAGAGTTCTCATGAAAACCCTTATTATCTTATTTAAATTTATTTTTGTTAATATTTAATTATATAATAATATTGAGGAGAAAAAACATATGTATACATGATTTGTCAACGGCGGTTAACGCCTACTGACCTAAGAGTGCGCCGTAATTAGTGCAGTTCTTTAAAAGAGAGAAAAACATGTTTTTTTTATTTTAATTGTTACGTGATGTTTTAAGTTGGATGATCCGGTCTAGCTCATCAATCCTCATCCACATCTTGGTAGCGTCCTCCCAGGTTGGTGGAACCTCTCTGTATACTTCTCGGAGGAGAAGTGCCTTTTCTCTTTTTAAGCGGCAGAGATATCATCCCCTGTGCTTTTGTTTTTTAACTACTGGGATGTTAAGTTTTTCTTCCTTGTCTTTTTTGTTTTGGTGCCTTTTATACTCCTCAATTGTGATTGGTTGTTGGTCCGGTTTTCCCATATTATATGCCTTCCTTCTCTTCTGACAGATTATCGGCTTATCTGTCAGGTATTTATTTTCGGTACAAAGGATTACTTCTTTTTAGCTAGTGCGATTTAAAATTTTGCAACAATAGCTAGACTGGCATCGTCGCCATGTAATGTTTTTTACTTAATTTATGAAGGCTTTTGTATTAATTTATTTATGGGTGTCCATTCAAAGTAAAGACTTTCAATTATATTTCGAAAGGTTTTTATTTTTATTTTACCAAAGCTCAACTAGGAGCTCAAAGGTTTGTTGCTTAATGTTTATTTATAAAACTAAATTACATCTGCTTATATACTAACTATGAGAATAATGCTTAGCCTATCTTAACATAAGAGGGAAAAGAAAAGGTATATGATTACTAGCAAAAGTGTTCCTTTTAGTTTCCCACGGTAGACGTGCGCCGTGTGTCCCATAAGAAATTTAGAAAACATTGATTTTGCATTATTTATATTTACATATATAAATAAACACATGTGGTTATTAAATATGATTATTTCAAGTGCTTTATGCTGCGGCCTTTGATCAGACTTGAGTATCAAATGGCTGTATATATAAAATATATATTTGCATTGCATTCTGTCAGTGCAGTTATCTAAGACTTCATGCAGCGGTATTTGCCCGAATGCATAAGTGTCAAATGTCCAGTGCACAAAAATAATTTCAATGCAATTGGATGTTATGTACGTTGCGGTCAAGTAGACTTAAAATGTTTACTGTACAATGTTGGTCGGAGTGATAGTTAGAAGATGCTACAACTTTCAATTACTCCTGCCAAATGATTAATTTTTGAGGTAGAATCAGCTGCGTTTCATGCAATTCAATGCACTTTTTGCTTGTCCTGTGGCGTCAGAGCTGTGGAAGTGTCTGCTTTAATTTATTTTGTATGTCTCTCGATTTCATAAGACTTATACTTTAGATTTCTGACTACTGTTATCTATAGTGATAATTTGGCGAAGTGATGACTACGAGCCCGGATAATGACAGTGACTTAAATGAGTTAGTTGTCATTGCAATTAGAGAAGTTGATAGCTGGCAAAAAAGTGGCTTTGCTGTTAGAAAAAGTTTATCATCAGATTTTTAATGTTTGCATTAACAGCTTAAGAACTTACAGTAAAATACTCGTATTCATACTTGCCGTTAGAAGAACTCACTTCACAATATTTTGTTTTTTATGTAGTCATACAGAGTATTCCTTAATGTCACTTTTTTTTTATACCTTTACAGAAAAGCTAAAGACTTTTACTAGTGTGTTAAATATGGTCCAAATAAATTGGTATTGAAAATTTGCGCAATCGAGTAGATGGTTTCGGAGCTGGGTGACTTAAACTTTATTATGCTATGTAAAAGTAACAAGCTATAACTAATTTTTACTTTTTTTTCTTAAATAAACTTATTTTATATATGTTTGAATAAAATTGGTATAAGAAATTTAAAATAAAATTAGAAAGAAGTTGCCAGAGTTTGAACTTTAACTTTCTCTGATATAGAAAAGAAACCTATAAAAACAAATTTTTATTTTTATCTATAAATCAAACATATCTTACATTACATTAAAAGGAATAAATTGGTTTTAGAAATCAGAAAAATTTAAAAGGAGTATTACAGGGTTGGGAAACCTACAATTTTTGTGATTTATAAAAGTAAATAGGTCCAACTAATTTTTTTTCATTTATAATTATATATATTTTATGATTCGGCAAGAAAAGTCTGGTATAGAAAGTTAGAAAAATAAAAACCACAGCTCCAAAGTTGGAAAACTTAAACTTTTTTTGGATATTAAAGTAACTAAATAATACTAGTTTTTTTCCTTTTTTTTGTTCACTTAAATATGTTATATATTTTTTAAACAAACTTATTAGTATAAAAAATCATAAAATTCTAAAAAGATGATTCCTGGGTTCGAAAATGTATTATTTTTTTTGTTTACAAATTAAATATACTTTATATTTTAGAGAGAAATAGTTTGATGAAATATTATAAAAATAGAAAACATTTCTCCAGACCTGGAAGACTTTAACCTTTTCTGGTATATAAAACTAACCATTTTCTTGGCAATTAAACATATTCTATATCTTAGAAAGAAAGAAATTATTATTTAAAGCCAGAAAAAGCAAATTTATGGTTCCACGTAGAGATGGGCATAAAATATCGATATATTGATATATAGTCGATATATAATTTCCGAATCAAAAGCGAATGCGAACATTTGTTGCATCCCTACTTAATAATATCAAAGAAATAGGTTAGCAAGTAAACATAATAACATTAACTATTAAGAATAATATGAATGTTGAAATATATTAAATTAAGATTAAGTTTTGGATAAATATTTCATTTTAAGAAACCAAATTATTAGTTGTAATTAGTTAGTTGAGGGCAGTTGTAATTAGTTAGTTGCAGATAATTCTAATTAGTGAGTTGTAATAAGATAGTTGTAATTTGTGAGTTGTAATTAGAGAGTTATGGAGCCATACCTGCGATTCCCACGGGACCCTCCAGGCTTAAAATTGTAAATTAAAAGGGCTGAGGTAATAGTTATTAGTTTAACAAAGTCTTTTAATAAACCAATCAATATATTAAAAGAAAAATCCGTATTTAAATTCAAACACAACATTTTGGCGCAGCCGGTAGCAAAAGTACAGTTTGCTACCTTTTTGAAAGTTTGGAACACAGACAAAACAGATTCGTTGAGACAACCGAATTTGTTGCCAAACGAATTTTGGCGGTTGCACCAATTATCATAGAATCTGGTATAGCGACTGCAATTTTCTTGTGATACCACTATATTTTAATTATAACCCTTAACCAAATAGTTGCAGCAACACAAAAAATTGGTTTACAGTATGGAATTTGAAATAAAAATTATTCTTGCTACCGAAAATATGGTCAATATAACTAAAACATTATCATAATTGGTACCTGTAAAAAAAATTGGCCTTCCTTGCTGAAATGTAAACAAACAATAAACGCAAATTTATTATTTGACATATTGTTATAAGTTTATTTTAATTCAAATTTATGTATTTGCTCTGGTGAAGGATGTCTATATGCACATTCTGAACAGCCACAAACCTGTTATCTTATGCACAGTTTTTCATAAACCATTTGAGAATTCATAAATCATAATACGTTTGAAAATCACAAAAGTTAATTTTTAATTTGCTGCTATAAAATATGATATTAAACTCAACCTCTAGTTAAAGGGTTAATCTAGTCTAGTCTTGTTAAAATGCTATAAAAAATAACTACTGAAGCTTCGGCTATGTGGCACGTAGCGCCGTCTTGTTGAAACCACATGTTGCCAATATCCTAATCTTCAATTTTTGTGAACAAAAATTGGTTCTACATGTCCCGATAACGATCGCCATTGACTGTAACGGCCACTCCTTGCTCATTTTCGAAATTCTGCCTCTGGACCAAAATCCGCACCAAACAGTGACTCGTTTTGGGTTCGTCGTCTTTTCAATGTGTGCGTGCGGGTTTTCTGTGCCCCAAATGGGACAATTTTGTAGGTGTCGTAGCAAACTTTGTTATGGAAATTATCTACAACATTTTACAACTATTGTACAGCTTGACGACCTACTACTCTTACAATAGGTTGTGAATTGAGCAATAGTGAAAAATTCAAAATTCTTAGCAGTATTTAAATAGAAGGAACGTTTGTTTGTGAAAGTGAACATTGAAAATTTAAATATATAAATGGATTTAGGGAACTTTGCTTGAGCTATATTGAAGGTTTGAAAAAAGATTACAAAAGACACAATAGCAGACCAGGAGAGAGAGAGAGAGAGAGCGAGAGTGAAATCTCATAAAGTACCTTACCAATACTACTAAATGCTAGTAAAGCATAAAGTGAGGAGCCAGGGAAACATAACCGAATTTGAAAAGATAGATATTTTATTGGAAGAACTAGAAGTGCTACATAAACATCAACAAAGTACAGCTATATATAAAGAAATAGAAGAATACTTACACGTTAATTGGACCTTGAATAAGCAGAACGAAAGCTTAAGAAAACCATTGAACAACAGATTCAAGACAGCAAACACAAGACACAGGCATTTAAATACTTGCAGCAAGTCATCGAAAATAGAAAACTGATAGAGGAAAAAACAGAACAAATCCAAACGCTGAAGTCAAAGATATGAAACTTACAAGGAGAGAAGAGGAAACAACACCACAACAAATAGTAACAATATGACAAAATAGTACAGAAATGGCGGTTCTGCGAAAATTAAACTTGCACAATTGTTGGCTGAAATTTTTAAATTCTGGCTGAAATTGTTAAATTTGGGTAATTAAAATTTGAAAATTCTTAAATTCTTGGAAATTTGTGAAATTTGATACCTACGAGGGTGGTTCAATAAGTGCTTTTTATATTTTGTTTACATAAGGAGTTTTTTGTTTACATTAACTTTGTGGGAACGGGTGATTTTTTTGGTTACATTAATTATGATAACGGGTGATTTTTTTGTGGAGGTGGATTAAGATTAAGATTTCATAAGTGTATATGCCGACGGGAAAATCATTAAAATGATTTTTCCTAATACCAATGGTGAAATAGTGATTATTAATTTTTCCTAATGCCTACGGCAATACATGATTATTAATTTTTTTCAAATGCCGGAGGCAAAACATGATTATTAATTTTTCCTAATGCCTACGGCAATGCATGATAATTTTTCCTAATGCCTACGGCAATACATAATTATTTCTCCTACTGCCGACGGCAAAACACATAATTATTTTTTTCAAATGCCGGCAGCAAAAATGATTATTGTTTTCTAATACCAAAGGGAAAATTGACAGTGTTGCCAGACTATAGAAATTTGTTACCGTAATACTATATCAGTAATATCAGAGAAAATAGATTTGATGACCACTACGCGATTCTCATATGAATCGGGAGAATGTGTGTATGATTTCCTCACGCTAATAAACTGTTTCTAAATAAAATAATTAAATAAATAATTAATTTAATTATTTTATTTATGTATAAAATATTCTCATGTATGTGAACACCCCTAATACTTGTGTGTGGGTGGTCCAGCTTGTTTGTCGCTGGTATTTATAAATTTGTTTATGAAATATATTTGTATGTATGTATGTATGTATGTATATTTGAATGTATGTTTGTATGTACATGTGTATGTACGTAATCATTTGCTTTGTCTACGATTATTTTAAAGTAGCAAAGTTTCAATTAAGTACAATCATCAGCAGAGAAACAAAAAAAACAAATTTGCAAGTAAGCAATAAAGTTAACTATCCTCCTCCCCACTTCCTTCTCTTTCATTTATATAGTTTGTATTTGAAATAAGAAAACACTTGTACATTCTTTTATTTTGTATTCATTTATTGCTTAACATTTTTCTAAATTGTATGCATAGGGAACACGAACAAGCGATGTCCGTCTGTCTGTCTGTCTGTACGTGAATTCGGTTTTCCCACGCTCCCAGAAGAGCTAAAGACTTCGTTCTTGGACTGGTGTGTCAGAAATTTTCCGAAAAATTTTGCTATTGAATCAGCAAAATCGGGCAGATGGTTTCAGAGCTGCAAAACTCGAACTCTATTTTCCCATAGAAAATAACTAACGAAAACATGTTTTTATTACTTTTTTATTAAATTAACTTATTTTATACTTCCGTATGAATAAAATTGGTATTTATAATAAAAAAAAATTTTAAATTTAACAAATTAAAAACACGTTTCCAGGGTTGGAAAACTTTAACTTTTTTCTAATAATTAAACATATTTTATGTTTTAGGAAAAATGCTATTTTCTCAGGAACCGTAAGAGCTACGTATCTGAAATTTAGACAGAGTATGTCGAACTTTAGTCGCTACAACAACAAATATATAAAAGCTAAAAATTAAAGGGTGTTCCAAAATGAGTGACGAAAACTTTTAAAATCCCATGTAATATACATACAATTGTATGTACATATGTATATTGACACTTGAAATTTGTAAAATTAGTGTATTTTTATATAGACTACAACAATAAACACTAAAATTAAAAAAAATTATATTAAAGGGTGGTCCATCAGTTAATGAAATTTTGACTATGTAATTTTGACAAATTGCTATATCTTGGAAACTGTAAAAGTTAAACTCTTGAAATTTTTTAAAAAAGGTTAAACTAAGAAATCCAAAAAAGATAAAATCGCAAAAAATTATAAAAATCGCCAAAACGAAAAAAACGCCAAAATGAAAAAAAAACGCTAAAAATAAAAAAAACGCCAAAAACCGAAAAAAAACGTCAAAACGAGAAAAACGTGTCAAAACTAAAAATAAATTTCCACAATGACAAAAAAACGACAAAAACCGAAAAAATTGCCAAAACAAAAATAAATGCTTATATGAAACAAAATCGCCAAAAATTAAAAAAAAATCGTCTGAATGAAAAAAGAATCGCCAAAATAAAAACAAATCGCCAAAACGAAAATAAATCGCCAAACACCGGAAAAAATCGCCAAAACAAAATAAAAATGCCTATATGAAAAAAATCGCCAAAAATTAAAAAAATCGGTTATATGAAAAAAATCGGCAAAATCAAAAAATCGCCAAATTAAACAAACGAAAAAAACCGAAAAAAAATCCCCAAAACGAAAAAAAACTATCAAAACAAAAATTCCCCCAATGACAAAAATCCGCAAAAATCGCAAAAACAAAAAAAATCTTATATGAACAAAAATCGCCAAAAGTTAAAATAAAATCGCCTAAATGAAAAAAAACGCCAAAATCAAAAAAATCGCCAAAACGAAAATAAATCGCCAAAAATTAAAAAAAATCGGCTAAATGAAATAAATGGCCGAAAATAAATCGCCAGAATTAAAAAAAAACCCCAAAAACCGAAAAAAATCACCAAAACAAAAAAAAAATTGCCTAAATGAAAAAAAATCGCCAAAAATTAAAAAAAAACTTAAATAAAAATAAATCGTCAAAAAAAATCGCCAAAATTAAAAAAAAACGCCAAAAACCGAAAAAAAATCGCCAAAATGAGAAGAAAGTGTCAAAACTAAAAAAATTGCCAAAAAGAAATAAAAACATCAAAAACCAAAAATTTCCAAAACAATAAAAATGGCCTATATGAAAAAATCGCCAAAAACTAAAAAAATCGCCTAAATGAAAAAAATTTTCAAAATCAAAAAAATTGCCAGAAGGAAAAAAAGTCGCCAGAATTAAAAAAACGCCAAAAACCTAAAAAAATCGCCAAAACGAGAAAAAAAGTGTCAAAACTAAAAAAATGCCACAAAAAAATAAAAAAAATATAATATATAAAAAACCGCCTAAATGAAAATAAATCGTCAAAATCAAAAAAATCGCCAGAACGAAAAAATCGCCAAAATTAAAAAAGCACCAAATTAAACATAATGCCAAAAACCTAAAAATTGCACTAGAGAAAAAGGTATGCATTTTTTTACAAAATTTATATGTACCTACATATCTCTGTGCTTATGTATGTATCTCTATGCTACATAAACGCACTTTGATAAAGGGTATATAAGATTCGGCACAGCCGAATATAGCACTCTTACTTGTTTAATATAAAGTTCTCCGAAGATGACGAAGATTTGGCCTTATTATCATCGGCAACAAACCCCTAAACATAAATGTAGCTCTCACTGGGTAGCACGTACAAATCTTGATTATGTATCGAAATTCTAATTATAATCATTTGGGTGCCCAAGATTGGATATCAAAACCAAATTTTGATAGTTTATCTATAATTTCCGAGGACCTGGTAGCAATTGAAATGATAAGAGTCAAAACCTGCTACAATAAACCAATTTACTTAGGATTTTGTGTACTCGAGCTGTCAAAATGGAAAATGTATAATTTCCATTACGGGTACATGCAACCTAAGCTTAAGACAAAACTCTCCTTAAACTATATAGACACGGGCTCTTTTATATATTCAATAAAGACGGACGACTTTAATGCTGATTTACAAAATGACATACCAGAACAATTTGATATATTGTACTATCCTACAGACAGCATTTATAATTTTCCACTAGTTAATAAAAAGGTGCTGGGTATGATGAAAGACGAAAATTGTGGAAAAATAATGAAAGAGTTTGTTGGGTTGCGATCTAAAATGTATTCATTTAGTGTTCAAGATCAAAATGATGTAAAGAAATCGAAGGGGGTAAAGAGAGCCATATTAGATAAATATAGTTTAGCTACTTATAAAAATTGTTTATTCAATAAGACCAATGTATATGATAATATGTTAACATTTAAAACTAAGCTGCATCAAATATATACTAGTGAATTAAATAAGGTAGTATTAAGTTATGGAGACGATAACAGAAAATTAAGTCAAATAATATTAACACATATGCAATGCAAATGTTAAAATTAATTAATTTTTAGTTAATTTTTAAATGAATATAAAATCTTAGTTATTAAGAAAAATTGATGTATATAAAATCCTATTTATTTATTAAGAAAAATGATTGTACATATGTAAATAAATTTTTAAGAAAAAATTTTAAATAAACTATTGAAAAAAAATGAAATATGTGACTAGTGCTTATTTTTTTAATGGCTTCACTTCGTTGGATCAAAAAATTTTTAGTTTTTGCTTATTTGCAAATTTTTGTTTTCATATCGCTTAAACATGCATAGTTTTATTTTAATATCATTTAAACATGCACAGTCTTGTTTTCTTTCAGAAGTTCTGTACAAAAGAAATTTAATTTCACAATATTATAAAGAGAAACAACCTCGGCAATGGAAAATATTTTTCAATTGAGGTGAATACCAAAAAAATTACAAACAGATGATTCTTAATTTTCCTTTAGAAAAAATAATACAAAACTAAATACAATAAATACAATTTAATTTAATTTTTATTTATTTTATTTATAATGATGGAAACATTTCGTAGTATCCAATTATTAGATGTTCTGATACTATTTTTCCTAAAAAATATATTGTACATCTACAACTATCTGGCCCTTCCTCACACTCAGGATCATACCAAGAACAGCTTTTGAAGTGCCTTTCTGTGTTGTCTTCATCTTCCATAATAACTCCATATTATTGGTTCTCATCCAGCATATTTTGGAAAAATTTTATCATCTCCCAATGATCAAAACGCCTGAAGCTTTCAAAATCTCTTATAAATTGGTTTAGAGTACGTCTTATTTGGCGCATTTCATTTGCTGATAAATGAATGATGATGAATGTTTGAAGGTTCCTTAAAAAATCTATACCATCATCTCTTTTTAGCACTCTATCTCTCTCTATCCCTTTTTTCTCTATAACTATCTCTTTCTGTCTATCACTATCCACCACTTATTCACTATTTCACCATAATTATTTTTGATTAGCCTTCTTGAAGTCATCATCGCTTCTTTTAAGATCATTTCCAGTTAAACATTCAAAGTGAGAAGAACTAAGTAAAAAAAAATGGACTCCACAACAAATCTAATCTCAAAATTTAATGCTCTAAACAGCAAAACTTTAATCCGCATAGAGGAGCTTGAATCATCAACGAAATATACTATTATAAATGTGTTACGTGAAACAACTAAATATGGACCAACACTAAAAGTGGAAATGAATAAACACATAATGTTCCTGCCTAAACGGTATAATATTTTAACAGATGACGATATTAAAGATCTATTCAGTGGATTTTATTGCTTAAGCAGAGAAGGTGAAGAAAATCTAATCGTTGAGAGTGAGCTGAGTGAATTTATAATTCAAAATTCCCAATTTTCTATTTTGCAATAAAATATATTAACTATTTTTTTTAAATTATAAATAAAAAGACATTAAATAGTTTTGTAAGATATAAATGTTTGTGTTTTTATTTAATATTTTCAGTTATTTCATAAAGAAATTTAAGACATAAGTGACCACAGGTAAATGTATTAAAATTCTGATGTTGATTATAGTTGTATTTTACATTTGTACCAAGATATTTGACTACTTCTAAAGGAGGTTGTAAGTTTCCAAAGCTATCGAAATATTCTTTTTCATTGTTGTTTTTATAATATGCTACCCAATGTGTACCAGGTTCTGTTGATACATCTAAGTTGATTATTCCACATTCAATTTTCTTTGCTCGTTTTGGTAGAGTATTCAACATGAAAACTCCTCTAAAATATGGAATATTTATAGAGAAATGGCTTAGGTTCACATCAGATATTGGTCTGGTGGGCAGCATCTCTAAGAGTTTTTTGATTCTTCTTTGTGAACTAAGCCATAACCTTTTTTATATGGTTTTAAGTAAAGTCCTTTGCCAACTGCTATAGATTCCATCGCTCTATTATGTCTAGTTGCTTCATCAAATTGATTTTTGGCATTCTTTGTTGCATTAACAGCCTTAGCTATGGCAGCACCTCCAGTTTTTAGACTACCAATTGCACCCAGAGCAGTTAAAGTCGGTATTAGAGGCAAAAATCCACCAATTTTTGGGACACGTATTACACGTGGTACTATAATTTGAGATTTTCTTCCTTTTAATGATTTGTTGATAGTTTATCGTGCAATTTTAATAGCTGAAATAATATCTAATGGCTTTTCCTTCTTTAGTATTTTTGTTGCAGCTCTAATTGATGTTCTAAACAGTTTTTTATCATTTAGCTTGTTCTTTTTAACATTTTTCTTTTTCTCCACACCCATACCAAATTTTGTTTTGGCTTTCATTGCAAATGATTTTTCAGCTAAACTACTATCTTTTGATACAACTCGATTCCAAGCTGAATTTTCCAGTATTTTATCAGCTTTATGTCTAGAACTTAAATCGTTATTTTTTGAATACGCAATATCGTGATTTTTACAAGCAGAGTCCAATAAATTAATTCCTTTGTCACCTCGATTTAAACGTTTTTGTAGTTTTGTTCCAGGTCCACAGTACTGATATCCAGGAAGATGAAGCTCAACAGGTAGAGCGTTTATTATTTTATCTACTATACCTCCACCAACGAAGGTGTTTTTATGACTAAACGTTTTCTGATATCGTATAACCATATTATCAAATTTTTTCTATAATAAGAGGTTACATTTATGAAATACATCTAGTTACAAAATTGCAGTTAGTGAAACAACATTAAAATATTTTAGTTCGTAATATTGATGAATCATCGAACATTACTTCAAAAATAAAGCATAGCCCCCTCTTACCAAATACTATTCGTGCTCTAATAGTGGGACCATCAAATTGTGGAAAGACTAATGTTATGATTGGCTTACTAGAAAGTTCTAATGGACTCAAGTTTGAAAACATCTATTTATACTCAAAAACTTTATATCAGCCCAAATATAAATACCTGAAAAAACTAATTTCACCAATTAAAGGAATGGGATATTATACATTTACAGATAATCAATCAGTTATTCCAACTGACGAAGCTAAAACTAATTCAATTATGATATTTGATGATGTTGCATGTGAAAAGCAGAATAATATACGTACATATTTTTGTATGGGGCGACATATGGATGTTAATTCATTATACTTGTGTCAAACTTATACTAGAATTCCCAAGCATTTAATAAGAGACAATGCAAATGTTATTATAATGTTTAAGCAAGATGAGACAAATGTGAAGCATGTTTAAAGGGATCATGTTAGCAGCGATATGAGATATGAAAAGTTCCAAGAAATTTGTCGAGAGTGTTGGAAGGATAAATATTAATTTTTGGTGATAAGCAAAGATAATGAATTAAATAATGGTCGCTACAGAAAGCAATTTGACTATTTCATAACTATATATATTTTTTTTAATACATTTATTTATTTATTGTATCTTCAATTATGAACTAACAATAAGTATTCAAATCTTAAATCTAAAATATAAGTATTACGCCCGACCACTGTCGGACATAAACTTAGTGATAGTTATAAATAATACATAAGTAGTGATAATCAAAAAAAAAAAGAGAAAAAAAATATTTTCAAGCAATCCCATCTGGAGTGTTGAGTAAAAGAGCCCTTGTGTCCTTCTTTTTCAAGCGAATGTGGCCAGTAAAATTCAAGATGTTACGAGCAAGCGGATTAGGATGTGACTCGAGTTTTGGTAAATATTTGCCTGCGTATTTTGCTATTTCTTAAATCAATAGTGGCATATTCAAATCACGATGTATATTTGAGTTTTTAATGTACCATGGAACCGATGTTATCAAACGTAAAATTTTGTTTTGCCTTCGTTGGATTCTCTCGACGTTAGAAGCTGAAGCAGTGCCCCATAACTGAATTCCGTAGCACCATATTGGCTTCAAAAGAGACTTGTATAATAAAAGTTTGCAGTCTAGGCTGAGTGTTGAATTTCTACCAATCAGCCAATATATCTGAGTTAGTTTAAGTTTCATTTGTATTCGCTTTGAGTCAATATTGTGTTTCCATGTAAGTCGTCGATCAAGGTGTATACCAAGGTATTTTACATGTGAATGCTGAGGAACAACTTGATTGTTGATTCGAATTGGGGAACAAGTATATCTTCGTAGGGTAAATGTTACCTGAACACACTTTTGCTCGTTTACCTTAATTCTCCATAATTTTAACCATAGTTCCAGTTGTGTAATATGTTCTTGTAGATATCGCGAAGCCTCATGAGGATGTTCGTGCATACTTGAGCAGGCTGTATCATCGGCAAACGTAGATGTATGGATATTACTGCTCAAAGGCATATCACAAGTATAAATCAAATACAAAACTGGCCCCAGTATGCTCCCCTGTGGCACACTGGATGATATAGATTCGGGCACACTCATGAATTCTCCTTCCACAACCGTGAACTTCCGGGTAGTAATGTAACTTTCTAATAAATTCACCAAATTTATTGGTAGATATGATTTTAATTTTAAAATTAGGCCTTCATGCCACACTTTATCAAATGCCTGCGAAACGTCAATAAACAGTGCAGAACAGTACTTCTTTTCTTCAAATGTTCTTCTTATACATTGAACCAATCTATGCGTTTGTTCAATGGTGCTATGCTGACTTCTAAAACCAAACTGATGGTCTGGGATGCACCCACTACCAATTAGAATTGGTGACATTTTTGACATGAGCAGTTTTTCGAAAAGTTTTGACATTGTTTATAGCAGGCTTATTGGCCTGTATGATTCTGCCTTGGTCAGATCTTTGCCCGGCTTTGGAATCATTTTAACTTTGGCAAGCTTCCAGCTGTGGGGATAATACTCTAGTCGTAAAATGCCATTAAAAATTAATAACATGATTCTAAATGCAATACGAGGCAATTTTATTAGCATTTGGTTACTAATTCCATCAATACCCGGTGCTTGCTTCGGGTTGAGTTCAGCAATTAGATTCTGTACATCACACATTTTAAATTTTATGGGTCGAGGGGGTAGCGCTACTACACTCGGGAAATCAACAACACCAGTACGTGTGTTTGGGGTAAATACGGATTTTAAATGCTTTTCAAACAAGTTACCTTTTTCAATATCACTCCTGGCCCAAACTCCGGTAGAAGTGCGCAGAGGTGGTTTAAACTCAACGGGTGTTTTAATTCTTTTCGCAGCGCGCCACAAAGAATAATTAGATGCTGGTGTGACATCGAGATTTTCCAGATAGTTTTTAAGAGAAGCAGTTTTTTCATATGCAAGCAGTTCTTGGAGTCTTTTTGTGCACTCTTTTAATCTAATTTTATTTTGGGGTGATCTGTGCTGTTGCCATTCTCTTCTACCTCTTCTTTTTGCACATACGAGAAGTTCAATATCTGTAGAATATATTCTGTTAAACCCAGTCTGCGGATGGGAGGAAGTGGCATGTTCAGCTGCCTGCATAATATTTTCGTTAAGATTAGCAATATTAGATTCAATATCGTCATGAGTTCTTAGCTTAATGTCTTCAGTGCAATGACTACAAAGATATTTTTTGAATCGCAGCCAATTAACACGACTGACCATTTTCACATATGGGTGAGGTAGAGCACTTCGCAGTGGGCTACAGATTGTAACGATCGTGGGAGAGTGATCGGACGATAGATCTAGGGAAGCTTCGACGTGAATTAATTGCCTAGAAATATTTTTCATGACGCCAAAATCTATAATATCCGGAATTTTATGTATGTCAGTAGGCCAGTAAGTGGGCTCCCCACTTGAAATGACGTCCAAGCCCATTTTTGAAATTGTGTTGAACAACGCTCGTCCTCTATGTGTGATAAGACGCGAACCCCAGAAAGTATGTTTTGCATTATAGTCTCCTGCTGGTTCGAAACAAGGGCCAAGAGATTTGTAGAAATCCTCGTTTTGATCCTCAGTAATTGCGAATCTAGGAGGGGAGTAAATTGATGATATGACAAAATTTGTGCAAAAATTTTCGATACAAATATTCGTTGCTTGTAGATGTTCTTCACAAATGTTGTCAAGAATATAATGCTTGAGTCTTGACTTTATTAAAATTGCTGATCCCCCGCAAGATCTTCCTCTTGGGTCCTTTGAATCATATAAAATGTAGCCATTAATTTTGAATAGACTTCTTAAGTCAAATGAGTCTCAGAAACCAACATTATATCAATATTTTTTTCCGTGAGGAAGTGCTCAAGTTCATTTTTATGTTGGCGAATGCCGTTTGCGTTCCAGAAACTTATCTTTAACGTGTTCATGGTTTGTTAACTAATGCTTAAAGCAGTGTAGACTGCATTCGTAGCATTTCTTGCATCATGCTAGTCATATTTGTTGTAAAATTATTTATAGTCAGCAATAGATTCTCAATAGTAGCTTCAAGGCGACTAAAATTAAAGCTTGAGTTTGCATTCGTTGAATAATTTTGAGGCGGAATATTTTGTGTGGGAATATAACTAGTCTTAGGTGCATCGGCATACGATACACGTGAAGTGACAGGTTGGCTCATTTGAGCAAAAGTGGCTGAGTAAGCGTTTGCTGTTTGTGCTGGAGCTAATTTAGGTTTTTGCCCCATAGTCTGCTTAACGAAAGAATATATAGGACATCCTCTGTAGTTAGCGGTGTGATTACCTCCACAATTACTACATTTTTTTTCTGCTAGATATTTAGGTTTGGTACAACCAGCAGTACCGTGCAATTCACCGCAGATAACACAAACTGAAGGTAACTTGCCGTATGTTTTTGTGTGACCATATTCTTGACAATTATGGCACTGTACGGGTCCAGAACGCTTGTGTGGTTCTTCAACTGTTATTTTTCGGTATAAGAGATATTTTAAATTGTAAATTGGATGAGTCTCGCTTTTTTTCAATTTTATATCGTTTGGCTGAAGTTCAACGCGAAACAGAGGTTGGGGAATCTTCTCCCTATTTATTATGTTAGATAAATTTTTTACCTTAAATCCCTGGAGGACGAGTGCATCTTTTATTTCTTCGGGAGCAACATAGGAATCGATGCCCTTCAATACGATCTGCTAGCCTTTAGCACTTTTAAGCTGATACTGTGTAGATACTTTTCTTACTTTTTTTAAATTCAGTAATCAGTTTGCGAAAATCTTTTTCTTCATAAATTTGAATTTTGGTTTCATCAATGTTACCATGTTTTATTGGAACGATGTGAAATTTATTCTCACCAATGACTGAAATTAAATTTTTTATAAGAGCGTTTGAATTTTTTTCTCTCAAATAGATTGGAGGCGGCTTGGATGTTTTGTTCGTAGATACATCGGGTTCGTTGTTGTCAACTTGTAATATTTAAAAACGATTTTGATGGTGAATAGAGGATGCGCTGTTATCCCTAGATATTTTTGGAGCAGATGAAATTTTCGAAGACTTTGGGATTCGCCCGCGCCTTACCACTGTTATATATCTGTCCATTCCCACTTAGACCTTGGGTTTTGGGCTGCTCTTAACTTCAGTAAAAACTTGGTTAAGTGATGACCACGAGCCCGAAGCGGATGATATCGCTGAGTTAAATGTAGAAGTACTAGGCAACGCTAATGTTAACGAATCACTAGTTGGCATTGGACAAAGCGAAGTTGATCGCTGACGAAAAAATGGTCTCGCCGTTAAAAAAAGTCTACTATCAGATTTCTTATTTATTTTGTTATCATTAAGAGCTTCAGAGCTCTCAGTAAGTCTATCATCAGATTTTTTATTTTTATTATTTTCATTAAGAGCTTCAGAGCTCACACTAAAATAGGCATTTCTGCCATTAGAACTCACTCCACAGTTATTTGTTTTTGAGGTACTCATATAGAGTATTCCTCAAGGGCACTTTTGTTTGTTTGTTTGTTTTTTTTGATTACTGTTTTTTTGTTTTTGTAAATTATGACTATGTAAATAATATTAGCAATGCAAATAAAACTTATTTGTCAACAACAATATGTATTCCGAATATTTTTTCGTACAATTTTTTTTTGTTTAGTATGAAATAAAAACTCCTCTAAATCGACTGTTCACTACGAATGTACAACGAGAACTTTAGTTATTAATCTAACTTTAAACTTCATATATCTATTTGCTATAAGCTGAGCTGCTATCTGATAAACTGATCTGAAAATCAGACCAGTTACCGATAAGCTGATCTGATAACCAACCAGGTCCTGATAAGCTGATCTGATAACCAGAGCAGGTCCTAAAAAGCTGATCTGATAACCAGACCAGGTCCTGAAAAGCTGATCTGATAACCAGAACAGGTCCTAAAAGGCTGATCTGAAAACCAGACCAGGTCTTAAAAAGCTGATTTGAAATCCAGACCAGGTCTTGAAAAGCTGATCTGATAACCATCCAGGTCCTGACAAGCTGATCTGATAACCAGACCAGGTCCGAAAAAGCTGATCTGATAACCAGACCAGGTCCTGAAAAGTTGGTCTGATAACCAGACCAGGTCCTAAAAGGTTGATCTGAAAACCAGACCAGGTCCTGAAAAGCTGATCTGAAAACCAGATCAGGTTATGATAAGCTGATACCTGATCTAAAAGCTGATACCTGTTATTTACTATTAATAAACATTTAAACATAAACTATTATTAAACTAGTGAAATAGATACACGTGAACAACTAAGAGATACATTTAAACCTATAACAGAACCACTCAACGAATTTATAAATAGTTCTAAAAAAATTAAAAGAATTCCTATGAAAGATGAAAGTAAAATGAAGGCAGAAGTTAAAAATAATACAAGTCTTAAGCCTGAAAAAACATCAGTCAAGATAGAGACAAGTACACCAAAGAAACTAGCAGAAGGAACAATATTTGATAAAACCATCTCATTAAATGATGCTAATACTGTAAATGATGATGACGATGATGATTTTTAGGCACAGGCTTCCAATACAGAAAACACTTATACTGACTTATCAGTCTTGGAAGGAAGAAATGAACTAGATACAAACTATGGTCCACATAAAGATTTCAATAATGAATGGAAATTTGGTGATAGTAAGATCAAACTTAATGAAGATGAAATACAAGTTGTTGGTCAAATATGGGCTATAACACCAGGGCTATTTTCTCTAATGTTTCATAAAATACCAACAAATTATGATAAATTTGAACTCGAAATCTATAAAAAGATTTTAATTACTACTAATGCATATAGAAGAGACTATACACCTGATGGTCGAATAAAGGGTACTAGAGGATATAAATATAAACATATTATTAAGAAATTTATTGACGAGAAAAACCAGAAGAATTTACCCGAATCAACAGGATGTAAGCCAAAAGGTAGCTATTTAGGTGATGGAATGATGGAATATAATATTCATAACAACAACTATATATACTGGGATGATCCAAATAAGTTAGTAGATCGACTTCGACTACTGCTCGGATCACAAAGTGCATGTCATACTAATCACAATAACGAGATTGTATCAATTATTGAAGAGCTACTTGAAGCGAATATAATACATTAACTTTAATAAAGTATGTAAAGCATGTCTGTTGATAAATTTGGACACTATTTAAACGATACTAGCAACATAGGTTCTTTGAAAAATGCACCTAAACTGTTGGGGTTCTTTGTGAATACAAACAACAACATTGATGTTCAAAACAAAAGGATCAAAAATGATGCAAAAACTCTGGAGGAAAACGATGTTATCAATAAATTGTTTCTGCAAACTCAAATCGAAAAACTAGAAGAGAAATTATTAACATACTTTAAGGCAGACAATACTGTAATTCAAGAAGATCTTCAAATGCAAATCGAAGAACTACAACGTGAAATAAAATTAGAGATAGAAGAAAATTATAAAATTGAAAAAGATATCCAAAAAATTAAAACACCCTTTGAAGAACAAATTGAACAGCTTAATGAGAAAATTTATAGATTGGAAAATTACATGTTTGTATCAATAGCTGAAAGCCCTTTAAATAGATCACAACACTTTCCAAAAATTCTGTAAGAACAACTTAATGTCCTCTACAAGAAATTTTGTAAAAGAACTTCAAAAGCAAGCACGAAAACATTTTGTGCGTCGCAGAGTTGTAATGAAAGGAATTGATGATCTTTGGCAAGCCGATTTAGTTGAAATGGGGAACTATTCGGAATAAAATAAAAATTATCGATATTTGTTGACTGTAATTGAGACATTTTCAAAATTTGCATGGGCAGTACCGCTAAAAACAAAAACTGCACTCGAAACAACCAAGGCAATGGCAGATATTTTTGAATTGGGGCGAGTAACAAAAAACTTACAAACAGATGATAGTAAAAAAATTTTAAACAAAAACTTTGAAAACTTAATGCATAAATACAACAATAATCACTACTCAACTACAATAGTAGAACGATTTAATAGAACATTGAAAGGAAGGATGTGGAAAGAATTTAGCTATAATGGTTCATATAAGTGGATTGATATATACAAAGATTTAGTTAATGCATACAATAAAAAATTTCATCGCACAATTAAAATGTCTCCTATTAAAGTCAACTCAACAAATGAGCAAAATCTGCTTAATACAGTATACAGTCATTTGAAGATGTATAAAATGTCGAAATTTAATGTAGGAGATTATGTTCGCATAAGCGAATATAAGCATATCTTTGAAAAAGGTTATACTCCAAATTGGACCACAGAAATATTCACAATTACCAAAGTTCAAAATACAAATCCTGCAACATACATATTAGAAGATTATCTTGGTAATCCTATTAAAGGTGGATTCTATACTGATGAAATTTCAAAAACTAGATTTCCAAATACATATTTAGTTGAGAAGGTTCTCAAAACTAAAGCGAAGGAAGTATATGTTAAATGGCTAGGATTTTCAGATCAACACAATTCTTGGATAAGTAAAGATGAAATATTATAGTTGGAAGAAAAACTAAATCACCAACAGCATCATATCAAGAACAATAATAGCATTAATATTAAGAAACTAATGTTAATTTTAAAATAAGAAATTGAAATAAATATGTAAATTATGCTTATAAACCATACTGTGTACTAAACTTTATTTAATTGTAATCGGTCTGTTATAATGTCAATAACACTTACTCTGAGCTCTAACTCATCAGAATTATCTGCTAGTTACTTTCCTCCTATTGAATTACATGGTGCATATGAGTGTGCTCTAACTGATTTTCATTCATACTACAGTATTCCAAATGTAGACACTTACAACAATATGTTCCATATAGGAGAACATAAAATTGAAATACCAATTGGATCTTACGAATTAAATGATATAGTTGATTTTATAGAAGAGCAATACAAACGACTTTGTCCAACATATAAGATTTTTATTGAAGCCAATAATAACACAATGCAAGTTAAAGTTAATAGCTCCAAAGATCCTGTATATTTTAGTAAAGACAACATAATTGGAAAACTTTTAGGATTCAATAGCAAAATCCTAACACCAAGTAAATATTATTACTCAGATCTTCCAATTAATAATTTTAGAGTCAATCTCTTGCGAATTGAAAGTAGTATCGCTATTAACACATATATGAATAACTCCAAATCGCATACACTTCATGAATTTCCGATAAATGTACCTCCAGGCTATAAAATAGATGAGGTTCCAAGAAATCTCATCTATTTACCTGTGAACACCAGAGAGATAAGTTCACTAGCGCTACGCGTACTTGATCAACACGGTGATTTAATTAATTTCCGAGGAGAGGAAATTACAATACGAATACATTTAAGGTCAACTAAATAATGCTGATATACAACACAAATACATTGAAAAATATAGCAGCAAAAACAACAACAACATTAAAGCGAACAGCTCAACAAAAATCTCTAACAACATCAAATAAAAAGTTTCTGAAGTCATTGAATTTGAAATTAAAGACAAAATGAGTTCAATAATAGATGTCTTAGATAAACCTTTGTCTGATGAAAATATAATCAAAAAGGACTATCATACATCTGTACCATACTTACAGTCTTACAACAATAACGATGAAATTAGAATTTCAATACAAAATCAACATTTGTACGTGCTACCCAGTGAGAGCTACATTTATGTGGAGGGGTTTGTTGCCGGTGATAATAAGGGGAAATCTTCGTCATCTATGGAGAACTTTATATTAAAAAACAACTTTGTGGCATATCTGTTTGATGAAATTCGCTATTAGCTCAATGGAATTGAAATTGATCATACAAGATATTTAGGAGCCACAAGCACCATAAACAATTTGGTTTCTATGTCACCAACTGAAAGCAACGTGATGCAAAATGCTGGATGAAACAAAATTGACGATGTCACTCTTGTAAATGGAATTTTCAATATCTATGTACCTCTAAAAATGCTTCTAGGATTCGCTGAAGACTACAACAAAGTTATACTAAATGGAAAACATGAATTGATACTCTTGCGCAATAAGAACGATGAAGATCTTGTGCGCTCGAGTGTTTCTACTGAAAAAGCTAAACTTACAATTGCACTCATCTCATGGAGAATCCCACATGTACAATTATCGGACTTTAGCAAATTGAATATGATAAAAATTATTAATAATGGTGCTTCTATACCTATGGCATTTCGCAGTTGTGATTGTCATATTAATCCACAATTAAACACAGGAACTAGCAATATTTGGAAGGTTAAACTGGCTGCAAATAGAGGACGCCGACGTTTTGTATTGATTGCTTTTCAACAAGAAAATAATTTTGTTCATTGTGATTTGACTAATTTAAAAGAACATTTAAATTCAGTCTCATATCCATATGATGATCGTAACATAAAGTTCAAAAATTAACGATATGCAATTCTATATGATATGTATATAAGATTTCAACAAAGCTATTATATGAAAGAATCTCAACCGCTTCTAACTGCACCAGAGTTTAAGACAAAAGATCCTATTATTGTAGTAGATGTCAGTCATCAGAATGAATCACTCAATAATGGACCGATTGATATAAAAATAGAATTTGAAACAGCAACTAATATTGCAGCAAACACAACAGCTTACTGCATTCTTATTCATGATCGTATAATAGAATATATACCTATCAAAGGACAAGTTCGAAAAGTCTTATAAATTGAGTAATATGGATAACAACATAATTTTTATAGACGTACAAGGTTTCAAGAGTAATTCAAATGATTTCATCGCAAAATGAATATAACCATTTCATTATAAAATCCCCATTTGGTTTTAAATGGTTATCAATAATAAAAGCAACTAGAAGCAAAGTGTCTAACAAAAAACTATCATCACCTAACCTGGACTGCTGGATCAGTTTCATTTCAAAGCGTTTGCGATTTTTTAAAAGCCAACGCAGGATGTTCAACAATTTATGTAAAAGGTGAAGAAAAAAGACGATGGTTGGAAAAAATGTTAGACCGAAAAATTTCTAACGTTGAGGATATAGGCTGCATCAACTTTAAACAAATGGAAATCAAGTATCCAGAATATCTTTATTGTAGTTATCATAATTTTGGTGTTTGCGCATTAAAGAATGTTATTTTACTAACAAAAGAAATGTCTTGCTTTAAATGAACTTTTTTACTTCTTAAAATATGAATTTACATATGTATGTATTATTAAACAATAAATGAATACAAAATAAAAGAATGTACAATTGTTTTCTTATTTCAAATACAAACTACATAAATGAAAGAGAAGGAAGTGGGGAGAAGGAGAGTTAACTTTATTGGTTACGTGCAAATTTTACTTTTTTTTGTTTCTCTGCTGATGATTGTACTTAATTGAAACTTTTCTGCTTTAAAATAATCGTAGACAGAGAAAATGATTACGTTGCAAAATATAAATGTATTCTACAAAATAGTTTACGCACAAGCATCCTCAGTTATACATACAAATACACATACATACATACATCCACATACAATTATATTTCTTAAACAAATAAATAAATAGCAGCGACAAACAAGCTGGATCATCCACACACAAGTATAGGGTGTTCATATACAAGAGAACATTTTATACATAAATAAAATAATTTAATTAATTGTTTATTAATTTATTTAATTATTTTATTTATAAACAATTTATTAGCGTGAGGAAATCATACACACATTCTGCCGATTCATATGAGAATCGCGTAGTAATCATCAAATCTATTTTCTCTGATATTACTGATATAGTATTACGATAACAACTTTCTATAGTCTGGCAACACTGGCAATTTTCCCTTTGGTACTAGAAAATAATAATCATGTTTTGCCGTCGGCATTTGGAAAAAATTATCATGCATTGCCGTAGGCATTAGGAAAAATTATTATGCATTGCCGTAGGCATTAGGAAAAATTAATAATCACTATTTCCCCCACTGGTATTAGGAAAAATCATTTTCATGATTTTCCCGTCGGCATATACACTTGTGAAATCTTAATCTTATAAAACCCCTTAAGCCACACCCACACCACACACAAAAAAATCACCCGTTATCACATTTAATATTACCCAAAAAAATCACCCGTTCCCACAAAGTTAATGTAAACAAAAAACTCCTTATGTAAACAAAAATTTGGACGGACTTATTGAGCCACCCTCGTAGGTATCAACTTTCACAAATTTCCAAGAACTTAACAATTTTTAAATTTTAATTACCCAAATTTAACAATTTCATCCATAATTTTGCAAGTTTAATGGGGGCAGCACCGGCATTTCACTACTACTTAAGAACAAAATAAAACTTAGGTCATTTAAAAAATAATTCAATTATAATAAAACGCGTGGAGAGCAATTTACTAAAAATTTGTTTTTTCAAAATAACTCTAGTTTTATAAATAAATCCCATTATTTCATGATGTCTTTCTTACAATTACATTTAAAACAAAAAAAATTTAAAGTTGCTTTCTTTTCAAATGTATTTGTACGAAACTAAGAACTCATTCGACATCGTGAAATAAGCAGTTAATATCACATATTTAATTTTTTTTTTAACTATAATTTTTTAATAACACAATTTAGTTTGAAACAAGTTTTTAATCTATTTTTCAAAATAAGCACAAATTTTTTTCAATTGTGTTCTCTTTATTTATTTCATATTTAAAAGCAAAAAAACAAACGCTTTAATTCTTATTGAGAAAACGGTAAAAATTTTAAATTTTTTAAATTTTTACTTTCGATCAAATTCTGATTACTAAAAACTTTAATTTTAATGCAATTTTATAGTTACCTGATGTCCATATATTTTTCTTCTAGATTGCAGTCACTACAACTAGAGTATTTAGTCAATTACCAGAATTACCTGAGAATATAACCGTGTTCGAAGTACGAACGAGATGTCGATCTATAAAAATCGCTTGGTATAGTTCTCCGGAGATACGAACCATGAGGTAAATCACTAATTAAAAAAGTTGCTTATAGATATTTAAGACCTGCACAAGACCATTTATAAGACATTTCAAACATGAGAGATTTTTAAAAGCTTTACTACAGCGAAATATTATGAAACAAACGCTAAAAACACTGTTGACAATACATTTTTTTCAGTTTGGCGTTTATTTTAGAATATTTCGGTGCAGTAAAGCGTTTCAAAAATCTCTCATATCTTGAAAGGTCTTATAAATGGTCTTGAGCAGGACACTAATAGACATATGCAAAAACCAAACCTAATTTAAGTCGAAATGCTCTCAGGAAGCGCGTCTAACCTTTCTAGGAGCTAAATTTTAATAGACACAACTTTAAGTAAATGGCAGCATCTATTATAAACACGTTTTGTTAGAGAAAATTTTGCATGTTACCTATAAATCCATTTTATACCATGAGTAGTATATTTATGTCTTTTTAAACTCACGTTTTTCATACAAAACTTGGCTCATGCCTAGCTAAAGGGGTATTTTTTGTTTGTTGAATGATATGTCTTTAATTTTTAGTTGGTTGAATTTCCATCCCTATTTTAATAATATAATTTTTGCTTACTTTGCGGTTTAAGGTTTATAATTAAAGTTAAACTATGATTATTCGTACCCGTTAATTTCAAAATCTGAGAAATTCGAAATAAGCGGCTGCTGCCTGTAGAAAATTTATTTATTTCAAAAATTCCTCTAGATATAAAAAATTAAAAAAAAAAAACAGTTCGTCTCTCCGATAACGAATTATCTGTACTCTACTGTAGGTTAAATTAAATAAACTTATATAATGTGTGACCTCTTTCGCGGTTTTGAAGAAAAAGTGATGTCAGAGTAGGAGGAATGCTTAATACTTTGTTTATCTGGTTAGTTGTATAGGAACTTGCTTATTTTGCGGGTTTAAGGAAAAAATGTTGGGATGAATATTTAATAATTTGCGTATCTGGTAAGATGTTTAAGAAACTCATAGGTTTGTGTATTTTTTGATACAGTAATTTTGACTTAGCCAAATATGCAGGTATACAATTTTTGACTCCAGTTTTATAAACATACATTGTTGCATATTTATGTATGTAGCCACATTTTTTTAATGTGTGCAGCTATCTTTAATTTTTTGTATGAGAAAAATATATGATAAATCCGCAGGTATACAAAGTGCACTTAAAAAAGGATTTTTTAGAGAAAAAATATATTTTGTGCAGTTAATTCAATGTGCAGCTTACATTGATTTTTTGTATGAAAATATTTTAACACTACCAAAATTTTAGGGGACTTATCTTAAATGTGCAGGTATAGAAAGTACACTTAAAAAACGAGTTTGTATAGGATTTTAAATAATAGTGACAGAAATTTATAATTTTAGGCAGTTAAGTACAAAGTGCACTTAAACAAAAGGCAGCTAAATCAAAACTACTGGGCTTGAAAACATGCAATCTTTAACACTGTTATTTGTTTGCATGATTGGGTTTTTGCATGTTGTTCAATGGAAAATATGTAGCGTGCAAGGGTAGGATTTGGTTTATTATATGATAGATGCTGAGTTGTTTTTCCTTGTGTGCGTTAAAAAGAGTGTGTTAAGCTACGGTCACACTTGTCAAACATTTGCCCCAAAAAAGCGTAATCAAAAAACACAAATAAAAAGAGTTTTGATCCAGACACTTGTTTATCAGATTAAACAGTTTCGAACACAACTAATAGACAATATTGTTACGTAAAAATATTCCTACAGGGGTAATGCAAAGAACTATCTAGAAGTATTTAACTTAAGCACTAAACGTACACACATATCCACGTGCAAGCACTATAGCAACAACAATAATTGTATAAATTAATTAATTTTTACTTTATTTTTGTAAGAATAAAAACCAGTGTGCAGTTCAAGTACAAATTTACAAGTGTCTTTTCTTTATTTTTTTTCTTAATTTAAACTATTTGCTTACTTTAAAATTAAGCAGCAGTCATCAATTTTATTTTATTAAAATATTGCGACACATGATCCAATTTCGCAAAACATAAAAAGTAAAAAGAATGAAAAGAAAAGGTAAAACAACTTTTGTGTCGTCAACCTTTCAATTAATGCTGATACAACATTTGCAATAAAAATTAATAAAAAAAATATAATTAAAAAGAGGTTAACAACTTTTGTGTCGTTAACTCTTCCCCCTTTAAATCGACTGTCCTCAGTCGTTGTTTTTTTTTTGTTTTAGAAAAATGGAATGTTATGTAACCTCGGTGGTTTATCTGGAGCGACCCAAGTAATATTAGCAATTTGTGGTAAATTTTCCAGTTCAAAAGCTTTATCAACTTTGGGTATCTGGGGTTCCCATACTGTAATTTTCTCTACAGTTTTGGTAAAGAGTTTGAGAAAAATTATAAAAATTATGATTAGTAAAAGTGCTCCACAAATGGTCCATTCTCCTATTATTAGGCGCTTTTTCACTGTTGTGATAACATCTGTGTTATTGATTTGGAGCTCGTTTAGTGTCTCCAAAGATAAAAGGTTAATTCGACTTTTTTCAAACGGAGTAGGTTGCATTAGGGCTGGCATGGTTTGCAGAGGTGAAGCGTGCCAGTTGCTAAAAGTTCTATTATGAATTGTAATAGTTGAATTATGGAATTTTATAAGGAATGTTCCTGAAATATTATGTATTTCATCATTTGCAAATATCGGACCATTATAATCGTTTAAAAGTACTATTCCCGACTCTATTTCTTCTATTAACGGAACTTGATGACTATTGCTTAAAGTGCACGATGAGTTAAGATTATTAATTAAATTAGGGATACAATCGCTTCCTGTAATATTGACTAAATTTTTTTCATTACAAATAGTGATATTATTATAACTTTTACATTTCTCTTTAATAGAAAATATTTCCTTTTGATTAAACATAATTTCCTTAAAATCTAAATGTATTATTTTTTTGTTTTTCTTTACTGGTCTTATTATCAGATTTTTATATGTTTCCTTTTTTGTCAGAGGAATTTTAAGTAAATAAAATATTTCTTTTTTATTGTTATTCATTACCGATATCTTTGAAAATTCTAGTGCCTCTTCTGGGCTTAAAAAATTAATATTTTCGTCTACTAGTGTTTTCATAACAATTTTAATTTCCTTTCGATTTAGTAATAATGGATTTACAATATTTAACCTTGCCCATAAAATTGCTTGTTCAATATTTACTAATTCTTCCTTAACTAATCTTATTTTATTCTGTAAATTAATTACAATTTCCTTTTCGATATAAACATCTTTTCGTATATTATTTGCCATTGCATTAAACATTTCAGTTAAATTATTTAATCTTTTATTAAAGGCTTCATTTATAAAAACTTGTTTATTATTGTTATTATTTAAGTCGGCAATATTGCTGGCTAATACCTGGAAGTCATTATGATCAGGAGTTCCTGCTATGTACTTCCATACAGTTCCTATAGCATCAATTGATCTTCTTTGACGGTTATCAGGAGTAGGTGTAATGTCTTGTAGGATATTAATGGTTTGCTTTAATTCATGGATCAGGAGGGGATATTTGTTGTGGGTTCTTGGGATGTTATTTTCAATGAAAGCTTGTACATTGTTTATGAATTCTTCATACTCCTTAATTTTAATAACGTGTACTATGGTAAATGTTCCTTGTTCTATTTTTGCTGTGCCTTTGTCAATAGTGATAATATGAGAAGATGAATAGTTGATTATGTCGATATCCGCATGAATACAACACAGCTGAATCCTGTAAAAGTACTTACTTTTTAATATTGTTTTTGTGAACTATCTTTCCTGAAGTGGTTAGTATAGTGGTGTTTCTGTTTTCTTTTACTACTTCTTCTCTATAACAGGGAGACAGTTTTGATCCTAATCTTTTGTTAATTTTTACATAGACCTTTTCTCCTAATGAATAGTTTTTAATTTTCTCTCTGTCTTTGTTATGGTACTCTATGTCTTTTTGCTGTTTTTCTTTTAACCTATCACTAATTTTTTTCCTTTCGTGTTTTATCTCTTTGGGATCGCTGAACTTTCTATCAAAAAATATTTCTATTGGTCTTCTTCCGGTAGTAGAGTGAATTGAAGAATTATATTCGTAAATGGATTTTGTAAGCAGGTCATGAAATGAATTGTGAAGTTTTTCTGTTTTTAAACATCTCATAATTTCGGAGAGAGTGGAGTGAAATCTTTCCACTTGTCCATTAACGGAACTGGAATATGGGGGTATAGTATAAATATTTATTCCAAATTGATTTTTTAGCATAAAAGTTATTGTAGCAGAATTTAGGGATTTTTCGTTATCCATGACAATTGAGTTAGGGACGCCGAATGCTAAGATTAATTCCTTAAGAGGTTCTTTTATGTGTTCTATTGCTCTAGATTTTAAAATTTTAGCTTGCGCATATTTTGAGAATTTATCAATAGCTGTAAGGACTAAATTTTTCTCAGTCGAGTAAATGTCAATATGAATAATTTCTCCTGGATTTTTTGGTATTGGTGTATTTTCTAAATTAGGTTTATTTGGATGGCGGTCATATTTTTGTTCCTTGCAAATTTTACAAGCTTTTGCTATTCTATTGGTTTTTTCTGCCATTTTAGGGAAGTAAAACTTTTGTTGGATTTGTTCTCTATTTTCTCTTCCATTTCGGTGTGCTCGTTTATGCTCTGTAATAATTATCTCTTCTTGTTCACTTTCATCTGTTATATCTTTCACTTGGCTTTGGGTAAATCTAACTTTAAAATTTTTCAAGTGTTCAGCATAAAATTCTTGTATGATTCCCATAATTGGTTCACTTGTGAAAAGTCCGTTTATTACGCTTGGATTCAGATATTTCTTTAGAATTAAAAGTAAAGAGTTTTTCGTGTAATGAGTTTGTTTAATAATATGCCTATGGTACGTAGGAAAGGGTATTTCGAATTTATAGCTTTCTTTGTCATCTATAAGTATGTAAAGTTGATTTTTAAAAACGTTTATGGGACATTCTATGGCTGGTATTAGGTTATGCGAGGAACTTTCAGAACTATGTTGTGTTGCTGTCATGGAATTTATTTGTGAGGGTCTAGACAGTGCATCTGCGACTATATTGGTCTTTCCTGGTTGATATTTAAGCTCATAATTGTATTCTTCTAAGATGGCCTTCCATCTTTTCATTTTACTATTCGTATTTTTATTACTAAGAGCAAAAGTTAGGGGTTGATGATCTGTAAAAATATTCACTTTTCTAGATCCATACAAATAGTTTCGTAATGTTGTAAGTGCCCAAATTATGGCCAACATCTCCTTCTCATTGGTGGCATAATGTTCTTCTGATTTATTTAGCGTTCTTGAAAGAAATGTTATTGGTTTGCCTTTTTGTGATAAGACTGCACCAATTGCATATTCGGAGGCGTCTGTGGTCAAATCAAAGTCTTTCTCAAAGTCTGGATGTGAAAGAATAATATCTTTTGAAGTAAGTGAGTTTTTTATCTTCTGGAAGGAATCTATTGCATCTTGACTTAGAAATATACTTTTATTTTTGGATGCGTTTTTCGAAACGCGTCCATCCTCCCCTCTTAAAAGTGTTGTCAGGGGTTTAGCTAGTTTCGCATAGTCTGGTATGAAACGACGGTAATATCCTGACATACCTAGAAAACTTCTTAAATTTTTCAAGGTCTTGGGTGGGGGTATATTATCTATTGCTTTTACTTTATCAGGATTGGCTTTAATACCATTAACGCCCACGATAAAGCCCAAAAATTCTATTTCTCGTTTTGCGAATTCACATTTGTCAAGCTGAACTTTAAAATTTGCGGACTCTAATGTTTGGAAAACTTTACTTAAATTTTGAAAGTGATCGTTCTCGTTTTTTCCAAATATAATAATGTCGTCAATATAGACATAACATGTTTTGCCTATATGGTGTCTCAAAACGTCATCTAGAGTGCGTTGGAAAATTGAGGGAGAATTCTTGAGTCCAAATGGAAGCCTCGTGAATTCAAATTTTCCATTATTAACTGAAAATGCAGTTTTCTCAATGTCACATTCCTTAAGAGGAATCTGATGGAAACCGCTCTTCAGATCTATGACAGAAAAATATTTATTTTCTCCAAGATTTGATAAGACTTCGTTTATTTCTGGGATAGGGTAGCGATCTGGTACAGTGACAGAGTTTAATTTTCTGTAGTCTATGACCATTCTAAATTTCTTTTCTCCAGATGCATCCATTTTTTTTTGGAACAATCCAAACCGGAGCATTATATGGAGACTTTGAGGGTCGAATTATACCATCGTTCAAAAGATCGCTTATTTGTTTTTCTATTTCATTTTTTAGTGCCATAGGGTAGGGATATGATTTTGAATACACTGGGGAATCAGTGATTGTCCTAATCTCTCCTTCAACACGAGAAGTGTATGTTAGTCTGTGATTTGGTTCCGAGAACAAATTTGGATGTGCATGAATTATTTCTTCTAATTTTGATATTTGGGTTTTGCTCAGATGGTTTGTTCGAAGTTCAATTTTATTTACAGATTGGGATATGTGTTGATAAATTTTAATTTTTCTTGTATGATTTATTAGCATGTATTTTTCTTTTATATGAATTACTGCATTGAGTTTTTCTAAGCTATCATGACCAAGAATACCATGAAAAGATCTTAAAGATGGTAAAATATAGAATTTTATTTCATGATCTGGTAAATTGAAAAGATTCACTAAAGTGTGGTGAGTAATTTTTATGTTTCCTGATATAGAGTTCGCGAAAAAAGTTTTTTCATTTTGAATAGGTTTGGTTACAAGAGAAGGCTGGATATAATTTTTATTAGAGCCTGTGTCAATTAATATTTTCAATATTTGACCATTCTCCGCCCTACATTTGAAATATGGAAGCGAAGAATGCGCTAACCTAAAAAATGGATATCTGATAAATCTTCCGTTTGTATACCGCTTTCCTCATCCTCTTGTTGCAAGTAACTTTGCATGTAATCCTGAAAACTTTCGTTTTGAATGGCTTGTTTGTAATTATTTTCGTAACTATTAGGATGATCAGTCTGGTCATGATAATTATTATCAGAAGGAAGTCCTTCATCGATTCTGATGTGAAAATTTCTCTGTAATTTGGAATGTGGCATTGGAGTATGTAGTGATTGAGGTATAGGCCTTTTCCCATAAAATTGATTAGTTTGACGAGGTCTGTTTTGGTAATTAATATTTTTTGTTTGAATAGAAGTATCAATGTCCATTGGCTCAGGCCTTTGTGGCTTTGGGGCAATAGGTCTTGGTGGTATGTTTTGTTGAAAATACGGGTTTTGTGACTGGGAGTGTTGTCGAGGCTGATTGTGTAATTGGAAATTTTGATTGAAAGTAGGTTGCTGATATGCTCTTTGGTTATTCTGATATTGTAATGTGTTCTTAGGCTGTTGTATGGTAAGTTCCGGATAAAAGGGTAGTCTGCTTGAATTATAAGTATTTTTTTGTGTAAATGGTGGCATTTCTTTTCGTGGTCTTATATTATGGTAGTTATGAGCATATTCTGTTCTATAATTTTGGTTTTGTAATTTTAGACACAAGTGCAATGCTTGCGGTAAGTCTGATGGTTCGCGGATTGCTAAAAGTTTAGGTAAGTCTCCGTTGAGACCTCTTATAAAGGTGTCAAGGGCTCTGTCACGGTAAGTTTGCGTAAGAAGTGTTGCTGATTCTCTGCCTATATCCATGCATCCTATTTTGTTTAATATCAATGAAAGCTGAGAATAAACTTCCTGATAAAAATATTGTATTGTATTTCTACCCTGAATTAACGATGTCATTTGGTACTCTAAGGTACCCAAATCACGTTTGTCACCATAATGAAGTGTCAAACATTTTACAATGCTTTTCCAATTGAGCGGGGTATTGTATGACTCTAGTGCAGCGTCTGCACTACCTATAATTTTGTTACGGATTACACTCAATATGCCGAAATATTTTGCAGATCCTCTAGTGTTATCGTAAATTTCTAAGACTCTTTCTACGCTTTTACGCCAGGAGTTGAATTCTGCAGGATTTCCTGAGAATTCTCTTAGACTTCGGACAATGTCCGGGATTTTATCTAGTTCACTAAGATTATTCCTATGCTCTTCTTCTATTACTATGTCTGATCCGTTAGTTATGTTATCATCTGAATTATGCAACAATTGAATTGTTGCTCTAACCTGCTCTGAGACTAAAGTTGCTATTTGCTGTTGTAGTGAAGAATTCATTTGAAATTGGCTTTGTGGATTGGGTTGTTGGGGACTTTGGTCGGAATTAAGGACGGCTGGTCTTATTAGGTTTGAAGGATTTGACATGATTACGGGATTTAGTGTTGGTTAGTTTCTTGTTCTGTAGTATTAACAAAGCCTTGCAATATTGTGGACCGAAATATAACCGAAGAAAAATTGTTTTTGTTTTGCTAAAAATATTATAGAAAACACACAGATTTAAAAATAGATAGCACAAAGTTCTGAAGTTCACGTTTTCAAAAAAATTTTTTTTTATAATTTATAGAAATTGTGTAAGTATGATTTTTATTTTTCTTCTCTTTTTCCAATTTATATTGTTATTACTACAGCTCGATGCAATTTAGTTCTTGTAAATTATGAAAATCACTTGATTCTTATTTTTCTTTTTGAAGATATTTTCAATTTATAATACTATTATTACTACAGCTCGATGCAATTAAATTCGTTTTTAGATTTATTCAGTTCTTGTAAATTATGAAACTTGTTTTTTAGATAAATCACTTGATTCTTATTTTCCTTTTTTTTTAAATATTTTCAATTTATAATTATATGTTTCTATACTTCAGCTTGATGCAATTAAATTCGTTTTCAGATTTACTTTATTTTTGTAAATTATTCTCAAAAATGAAACTTGTTTTTTAGATAAATCACTTGTTTAATTTTAAACTTTATATTTAAATTCTTAAATGACTTACATTAGTATTATGATACCCCACATCTTTACTACCGATAGATCCAGATTATTCCCTTTTGTCCTTGTTGACTACTTGTGGTCCTTCACTATACCCGTTGTAGTAATCGCTGTCTTGAGAAATTCAACGGTGATGTGTCCAGCGGTGAGCTACTTTAGGTCGGGCTGGAATAGCTTTTAATCGTGTGTCCAATGTTGAGCTACTTAAGGTCGTGCTTGGAACAATTTCTTAGCTAAAGGTATCCGTTTTTTTGCTCGGGCGCCAATTAATTAATTTTTACTTTATTTTTGTAAGAATAAAAACCAGTGTGCAGTTCAAGTACAAATTTACAAGTGTCTTTTCTTTATTTTTTTTTCTTAATTTAAACTATTTGCTTACTTTAAAATTAAGCAGCAGTCATCAATTTTATTTTATTAAAATATTGCGACACATGATCCAATTTCGCAAAACATAAAAAGTAAAAAGAATGAAAAGAAAAGGTAAAACAACTTTTGTGTCGTCAACCTTTCAATTAATGCTGATACAACATTTGCAATAAAAATTAATAAAAAAAATATAATTAAAAAGAGGTTAACAACTTTTGTGTCGTTAACTTATACATAGCTACAGACATACACGTATACAAATAAGTGCGAGCACTTAGGCTGATGAGAGAGTGGTCGGTAGAAGCTATAATATAAGATGGTGGTACAATGCGCTACAAACCACCGCATGTGGTTTCTTATGTGATCGCTCAAAAGATGTCAGAGTGCGAGCGAAACTACATGCGAGTTTATGCTACAAAGCAGGTTGTGTAATGGTTTGTAGCACGTTGTAGCTTCTTCTCTCTTTTTTTTGTTTTTTGTCGTGGCATTTTTTTGTTTACCTTTTTGTGCATGCCTTTTCTTTGTGAAATTGTGATTATTTAATAAACTTTTGTTTTTTATTGTGTTTCACGTTGGCTATTTATGGTCAGATTTCTTGATTCTTAGGATGCAAATAAAACCAATTTATTTCATCTTTTTTCTCAACGTTTCGTCAGCTTTTTTCCGACGTCTTCAGAAGAATTTTTATTTTTTAATTCTGGCAACAAATTACAAGTTTTTTATTATTTTTTGTCATATTTTTGTAATATTAATTTTTATGTTTGACTTACGATCTTCAGTTACATTATTAAATAAATTATAAAACTGGACAGCACGAACAATTAATTGTATAATTTAAATAATAAAAATTAATGTAAAATATTACAGGCAAACTTAAAACTAATATCACAGAACTTCACTTGTCAAGTTATTGCAATTGAATATTGCAGTTTGGTGTTGTCTTTGTCTTCTTTTATATTGATCGATTTTTTAATACGTTGCTGTATTCGTAGGCTTTCCAGTGTATATCTTTTATTCGCTCTCTTTTCTCTATCTAATATTTTGACCCCCTTAAGATCTATTTTATGTCCCGTTTCTTTCACATGTTGGGCTAGAGCTGTTGTCTCTTTTCCTTTGTTTATGTCTGCTTCATGTTCTGATACTCTAGTTCAATGATGCACACACAATACCCCCGGGGGCCGAACAATTTTCGCGATTTACACATACACAATCGGAATGTTGACGAAGCGCACTGCAAAGAGTACAAAAGTTTTAATTTTATTCAGTTGTATGCCAAATTTTAAGCAAGAAGGTTGATGTCGCTTGATTTGTTATAATACAACAACAAAATACACAGTTGAGATTACAAGTTAGAGAAAAAGAGAAGAACAACTGAGTATTTTTATGATTTTTTTCCAGCATTTGAGTACACTTGGAATAATTTTATGTTCACATATTAACCATTTTTTTTTATTATTTTGAAATGTGGAAGGTATATTATGAGAAAAATTTTTTATTTTCACTAAACATATTTAATGAAGCTGAGTGTCTTGTATGCAATCAAAAATTAAAAAGAATAAGTGCATACAGTTTTAAGCGTCATTATGAAAGTCGTCATTTAGAAATGTGTAGTTTGTCAGGGAGGACAGAGATAAGCTTATAACAAAATTAAAAAAGAATTTGGAATTGAAAAATAATAAAGCTTTGCGTGATTGTAAAATCAATACAAATACCGCAACATGGAGGCAACTAATAGCTACATACATTATTTAAAATTGAAATTTTTCGACAAAGCAAATGCTTTACATTACGTAAAACAATCAATCGTAATTGAACTTATTTTTTATTTCCACTTAATCTTTTTCATGATATAATATTTGATTTTTTTAATGTTTCATTCATATTTCAGTTCATGTTATTAATTAAACATAAAAAATGTTGTATACAAAAACATTATTCAATACATTTACCAGCAAATTTCTCCCAGTGCTCTCACCACTACACACACATTTTGCATCTGTTTCTCTTTGTGGACAACGCTGCTCTAGTTCCAAGTTTTCGTTTTGTTGTTCCCACGTATACTCTATTGCACATTTTTGTTTCATTTCCTTGACAAGTTATTTCGTATACAACATTGTTTGTTTTTAATTTGTCAAGTTTTGTTCTTTTCTGTGTAAAAAGATGTCTTAGTGTCTTGTTTGATCTATGTGTGACTATTGTTGTTTTATCATTTATCATATGTTTTAATGTTTTGTTTTCGGTCAACTTTGGAACATATGGTACACTGTAAAAAACTTTTTATACTACTCCATTATTATTGTTTCCAGTTGCGTTTTTATGTAAGCATTTGTTTATTAGTTTGTTCGTAATGTATATCGGGAAGTTGTTTTTTGTCATTATGTTTCTTATTTTACTGATGTTTTTATTTCTGAATCGTTTGTCACTGATGTTGAGAATTTTGTTAATTAGATTCGTCGCCGTGTTTATTTTCATGATCATCGGTTGGGTGGAATGGTAATTTATTAATCTGCCAGATGCGGTTTCTTTTGCATACCAGTCTGTTATTAATTTGTTATTGTATTTAATTATTTTCATATCCAAATATGGTATTTCGTTGTTTTCTTCTATCTCAACAGTGAATTGCAGATTTTTGTGGTATGAGTTTAAAGTTTTTAATACGATTTCCATGTCCGCTTTTTTAATAACCGCAAATAGGTCGTCGACATACTTACAAATAAATCTTAGGTATATGTGTTTTGTCTTCAATTCTTTAATAGTATCATCTAACAATGTGTCCAAAACAATATCTGCTATCGTCGGTGATAATGGGTTACCCATTGGCATACCATATGTTTGGTGATAATACTGTCCATCATATGTAAAATAGTTGTTGTCTGTTATACAGAATTGAAGTATTTTAAAAAATTGCCGTCTACTAACAGTAGTGTGTTCCTTAACGGTATCCCATTTGTCAAGTATGTTCTTAATAGCTAAATGTGTAGGTTTATTAGTAAATAATGATACCACGTCAAATGATACTAATATGATGTCATTCTCGTCTAAAATTATATCACAGAGTTTTTTCTTTCAGTTGCATAGAGTTTCTGATGTTATAAGTTTGAGAAATGAGATTTTTTAATATTGTACCCACATATTTCGATAGATGATAACATGGAACTTTCACAGATGATGAAATTGGCCTTAGTGGTATGTTTTCTTTATGTATTTTTGATAAACCATAGAGTTCCGGTGCCATAGCTGCATGTGATGTCATTCTAATTTTTTCCAACTTAGTAATATGGTTCCCTTTCAGAAGTTCTGTTATTATATTATTACTTGTTCTTTGCAGTTGTGGTGTAGGATCTTTTCTGATAATTTTGTAAATAGATTTGTTCTCTAGTAGTTCCTTAATTTTATTTTTATATTCGTCTTTATAAATAACCACTTTCTTATTCCCTTTGTCAGCTGTAGTAACTATGATTGTATTTTTATTTTCTTTTAATATTTTCTCTGTTTTTTTCGTATATATCTAGTATAAATTTTTCTTTGTCATTGTTTCTACAATTTCTTCTGAAATTCGATGTTCTATTTGCCATTTTTGCTCTTAATGTATCTTTCTCGTTATCATCTTTAATTTTCTGAACCCATTTCTCGATATCAGCTACTAAAGTAACAGGCGATAGAAGCCATTTGCTTTCTATATCGAAATTAACTCTGGTCAAAAACCAGTCTTCGTTGAATGTAAAACCAAAATCATTAAACTTCTCAGCTCTAAGTTTCTTCATTTTAGATGAGTGGTTCTGTCTTGTTTTTAATTTTATGTTTTTAAATCTTATCCATTGTCCTTTTTTAAATTTCATTAGTTCAGTTTCGTTCAGTGTATTTAACAGCTGTTTTTCTATGTTTTCAATCTGTTTTTTTATCAAAGTTGTATTTGTGTCTGTGTCTGTAGTTTTAACATTAAGTATTTTTTGATGGAAGTTTCTCTCTACCTTTTTAATTTCATTCTGTGCTTTATTTGTTTTAAATAGTTGCTTTAGTTTTTGCGTTGAATATGTTATATGTTTTGGTATAATACCAGCTTTTCTGACGTCGGAAAAAAGCTGACGAAACGTTGAGAAAAAAGATGAAATAAATTGGTTTTATTTGCATCTTAAGAATCTAAAAATCTGACCATAAATAGCCAACGTGAACACAATAAAAAACATAAGCAAACAAAATTGGTCACAAAACATAAACACAATTAATAAACTTTTGTGTGTTAAAATTAAATTAAACAAAAAAAATGTATTGAAAGTTTTAATTGACATGAAAAACTCATCGTCCAAATCCATCTTTCTTAAAAAAAGTACTAACAAATTAATTTAAACAATGTTCAATATAGCGGTCACTCTGACATCTTATAGCATGATATAGCACAAACTATTATCGCTTCTATCTTCACTTCGCTTCTAGCGGTCACTCTGTCATCAGCCTTATGATAACCACCCTGTACTAAAAGTAGCACACCGCATTGCCAACATACAAGTCGTTACTTTGAAAATTCAAAATTTAATGGCCAATCGAATCACCTACAAACATTTAGAAACGGCAACATGCATTTTCTCGATTGTGCTGGAAGCCTGTTTAATCATCTGGCTACCAATAAACATACATGCCTAAACAGCCATATCGTTATGCAGTAATAGTTTCTTCCAGTTGGGTTTACTAAGTACATACATGCATGCATGTTGCTACGTCATCTATTAGCGAACATTCTAGATCCGGTTTTGTAGTATAAAAAGCGTTGCCGTGTGTGAGATTCAGTCAGTGCTAATTGGAATTTAGTGGAGTCAACATCGTTGAAAGTAAAAGACCTCGTGCAGTGGATAATAACGTTAAGAAGTAAATAAGAAAAGACAAGTTGTAATTTGCTTAGTCAAGAATAAAAGGAAGTTCAGTAGCAAATAAGAAAATCGTGTTTTATTTATTTTTATTTTTGAGCAATCAAAAGAACTCACACGTTTAATAAAATTTAAACGTAACATTTGGTGTCAGAAGTTGGATCGCAAAACTAAAATAAAAATAATTAATTAATTAGATGAATTCAAGCGTCATGGCGTTGACATAAGAGCGTACGAATTTGAAGAGAAATATGAGATGAAACAAGTCTCTGCTCCTTCTACTGGTACTCCAACCAGTACAGACATCAGCGCAATGTTTGCTGCCGTGATGAGCGAAATAAAAGTGGACCAACTCAAAAAGGAATTGAGTAAGTGTGGCATGCCAACAACAGGTAATAAGGCAGAACTTCAAAAGTCGAGGCAAAAGAATGTGTCATTGATGTCAGACTTACGAAAATTGGTACGGATGAAGACTGGTCAGAGGCGCAAAGGACAGATCCTGCACTGGGAAAATTTATAGCGGCTAAAGAGGAGGATAGAAGACCCACACGTAATGAGATATCAGCTGAAAGTCCACTGGTAAAATCCTATTGGACCCAGTGGAACAGCCTGAAGTTGATAAATGGTTTTTTGTATCGTGTCTGGGAAAGTATAGATGGTAGGACGGTTTCCAATCTGATCGTGGTCTCAACATTCGAGAGGAGCGAAGTGTTGAATAAGTTCCATAATGGACCCAGCGGTGGTCACCTGGGCGTAACAAAAACGCTCGAAAAGTTAAAACAGCTTTTTTTATTGGATTGTATGTCAACAAGTCTTATGGATAGCAAATTGCATACAGTGCATGAAGGTTAAAGGTCCAGCAAAACGAAGTCGGGGTCTACTGCAAATTATAACTCGGGAGCACCCTTTGAGAGGATAGCAATGGATGTAGCAGGACCTATTCCAGTCAGCAACGCTGGGAATTGATATATTCTTGTAGTGATGGACTATTTCAGCAAATGGCCAGAAGTTTATTCCATACCGAACCAGGAATCCAGAACTGTTGTCGACGCGTTTGTTAACAACTGTATATGTCGCTATGAAGTTCCTATTGAATTGCACTCTGATCAATGTAGAAATTTTGAGTCTGCCATATTTAAAGACATGTGCGAACGTTATGGGATAAAGAAAACCAGAACCACACCACTTCACCCACAGTCTGCTGGCATGGTAGAGAGATTCAACCTTAAATTAGAAGAATATTTGTGAAAGGTGGTGAGCGAGCACCAAAAGGACTGGGACGATCACATTCCAGAATTTCTATTAGCATACAGGTCAGCCGTGCATGATACAACATCGCGAACACCTGCAAAAGTTATCTTTGGAGCTGAGTTAAAACTGCCCGGAGATTTAGAGTTCGGCGTGAAGCCTACACAAGCAAATGAAGCAGATCCTGGCCCTTTCCAAAGGCAAGAAAATTGAAATGAGCTACATGAATTTTTACGTAGCCGAATTAAAATGGTCAGTAATAAGATGAAAGTTAGATACGATCGTGCTACAAATTTAAAAGGCTTTGATGAGGGTCAATTGGTTCTACTTTTCAACCCACAGCGGAAAATAGGATTGTCTCCCAAACTACAGACTCACTGGGAGGGACCATATATGGTAATAAAAAGGTTAAACGATGTAGTCTACAGAATACAAAAACACAATAGCCCAAGATCAAAAATTAAAGTAGTACATTTAGAACGACTCGCAAACTATGGAAAGCTGGATGATGTGCCTATTCGGAACGAATAGGCTTAAGTGTGAGGCAGTGTAACGTACAGGTTTAATGCAAAGAACTATCTAGAAGTACTTAACTTAAGCACTAAACGTACACACATATTCAAGTGCAAACTCTATAGCAACAACAATAATTTTGTACATAGCTACAGACATACACGTATACAAATAAAAGTGCGTAACCACCCTGTACTACCAGTAGCACACCGCATTGCCAACATAAAAGTCGTTACTTTGAAAATTCAAAAACTAACGGCCAATCGAATCACCTACAAACATTTAGAAACGGCAACATACATTTTCTTGATTGTGCTGGAAGACTGTTTAATCATCTGGCTACCAATAAACATACACGCCTAAACAGCCATATCGTTATGCATTAATATTGGGTGTTTTTTATTGAGGTATAGAACTTAAAGTTGGCATTACTTTTTTAACTGGCGGCCATTTTGTCAGCTGTCAAGTGATTAATATTTAGTTTGGTTTGACATTTCATCATGAACAGGTTGACAAAACAATAACGCTTGCAAATCGTGCAAATTTATTTCGAAAATAATGGTTCAGTTCGCGAAGTTTACCGCAAGCTCCGTCCATTTTATGGTCGACATAATCGTCCATCAGAGCAATTAATTCGGTTAACCATGGATCGTTTTCGCACTACGTTTACTCTATATGATAATACGCATCCGCAGAGACGACGAACAGTGCGCACCGAAGAAACAATTGCCGCTGTAGAGCCAAGTGTTGAAGAGGACCCGAATGAATCGATTCGCCACCGGAGACCGGTATAGAGCCATGATAACCGACTATTTTGTTCCCGAATTGGATGGCATGATAATGGATGAGTTGTGGTTCCAACAAGACGGCGTTACATGCCACACAGCGCACGTCACAATCGATTTATTGAAGGAAACATTCGATGAGCGCATAATTTCGCGGAATGGACCTGTCAATTGGCCACCAAGATCGTGTGATTTGACACCATTGGATTATTTCCTTTGGGGATATGTGAAGTCGCTCGTCTACGCCAACAAACCAGAAACGTTAGGGGACTTGGAAGCCAACATTCGTGGCGTTATTGCCAACATACGGCTCCATATGCTCGAAAAAGTGGTTGAAAGTTGGACCAGTAGAATTGGCTTTATTCGAGCCAGCCGTGACGGCCACATATTTAAACATTAATGGCATAAAATTATCCCTCCAATAAAGGCAAATTGATGGACATTAAAACGATTTTCTTGTGTTTTACTTCAATTCCAAGTTTTATACCTCTAAAAAAACACCCTGTAGTTGCTTCCAGTTGGTTTTACTATGTTCATACATGCATGCATGTTACTACGCCATCTATTAGCGAACATTCTAGATCCGGTTTTGTAGTATAAAAAGCGTTACCGTGTGTGAGATTCAGTCAGTGCTAATTGGAATTTAGTGGAGTAGACATCATGGAAAGTAAAAGACCTCGTGCGGTGGATTATAACTTTAAGAAGTAAATAAGAAAATACCAGTTGTAATTTTTTTAGTCAAGAATAAAAGGAAGTTTAGTTGCAAATAAGAAAATCGTGTGTTATTTATTTTTATTTTTGAGCAATCAAAAGAACTCAAACGTTTAATAAAATTTAAACGTAACAATATCATAAAATCCAACATTATTGGCTACTTTTTAACTTGACAAACTTTTGTCTGAATTGAAAGATTTTTCATTAGCATTTAGTGGTTACGCTTTTTTGTGCAAATGTTTGACAGTGTGAATAAAATGCTGCTGACATGGGGAGGGGCAATGGCGAATGCTTTTTATTTTTCAATTTAATTTTGGCGTCCCTGCTCGGGCGCCAATTAAAACTTTATATGTTTATTTTATTAAAGAAATATTTTTTTAGGAGCTTATGCATTTTGTTTTTATTATTACTTATTTTATCGTTGCACCACATCAGCTGATGTTTTTCCTGGAAATACACAAAAGTATACTTTATCGTAGACATGGTGTCAGCAAATTCCTTGTTGTTTGTGGGAAGATTTTGTGCGCGTGTACTTTGTTAGCAGTATCGGAGCTTAAATATGAAATGTGTTAACTTGTATACGCGCCAATGGGTAGAAAAACGCAGCGATACCGTTGAAAATTTTCAAAAAGGGGCACAAAAAGGGGATTTAAAAAAAAGGGACATGAAAAGGGGATTTCTAAGACAAAAAGGGGCAACTTCAAAATTAAGTAAAATTAAAGAAACAAGCATATTTATTCAGTTATTTTTATTTGAAACAAACAATAAAAACAAATTTCTCATGTATAAGAAGTAAAAAAGCATACATTTAATGAGAGTTCATACGCACGTGTTATTTGCATATAAAAACGCTAACCTACTAACTCTCAGAACAATAACGGATTACTGGGTATGAGATACAGAAAAATAATATAATACCGGCATTTTAAAAAGCTAATTGAGTATTTAAAAATATTTTATTTCCAAATTAGACGAGTATAAACATGGTATAGATATCTACTAAATATAAAAAAAAATCATAAAATCTATCATAATAATCAAATAGTTGTAAAATTGCGGCATTGGATTTCGATCGAAATTCCAATAGAAAATAAATGCAAGTTTCGATGGATATTTATGCCGTATTTGCCCCAGCTCTTAAGGTTTAAAAAAATCAAAGAATACATATGTAAATACATTTTTGGGATATAGTTTACTTAAAAACCAGCATAATTCAAAAAATGTACTTAACCATTTAGCCAGTTAAAGATGATAATACGAGTATTATTCTTTTTAGTCATTATGAATAGTTCTATGGCAAAAAGGAAAAAATGCTTAAAAGGAGATAATCTGATTTTGAGTTAATGGCACCTCCGTTATCTGCATATTCGAAAGTAACAAAGGCAAAATGCAAATGATACTAATAGGGGATTTAAAACTAAGGGGCATAAAAAGTGGCAAGGCAGTCGAAAAAGGGGGCAAAATGCGACTTTAGTCGCACAACGGTAACGTTGGAATAAAGCGCAAACTCCACAAATTCTTCAGTCACATACTGTTTTCTTCTTTAGTCCTAGCGTTTGTTTTAGAATACTTCGTTGAAGTAAAGCATTTGAAATTTCCCTCATGTCTTAAAAGTTCTTATAAGACGTCTTGTGCAGGTCTTGTCTTGTATGTATGTACAATAACATTTTAAAATTAAAATAAAATAGTGATGCATAATCGACAGCAATAAAGTGGGTATTTGCCTACCTACATATGTACGCAGCCGAATATAAATGTGTTAAAATACAATCTTTAACAAAATTAAAATTTTTTAGTTTTATTTATTAATAAAAAGTTAAAAAATTACATTTTAAGTTAGGTTTTAATAACATTATGCGTAATGATTAACTTTTTATTCGACTATAACAGACTACCTAGATAATCGATTCTTCGTTGTATGCATCACTAAACACAAATTGAGAGCGAATGTAACATACATGATGTTGTCAACATAAAATTACAAAAGAAACTAAATCGTTTAATAGTTAATTCACTGATATTAATTAGTTATGAATACAAATTTGTATTAAAGCTTAATAAAGCAAAATCTGTCTCATAAGTAATTTATGCTGTTATGCAAAAACGATTATTAAAGTTAAAGCACGCTTTAAAACCAAGTTTGCCATACAAAATTCGTTTGTTAAACCAACTTTAAATTTACCATTCGTTTTTGCATAAGGGGGATACAGATTAAAGCTAATATAACGAATTTTTAACAATAAGACCGTTAAAATGTAAAGCATATATGTACATATAAACAATAAATGTATGGTACAGGTGACTAATGTCATTATACCAATTCAAATGTCAAATTTGGATTGTGTAGGTATAAGCCTAAAAACATGCTTTTAGTTGGGTATCGATAAATATCTAACGAATATTGAGTTTTGTATTAGCATTTCCAATAAGACACATACTATCTGACGATGCTACCCTGTTTTGAAAAGAAAGAAGGTAATTTATACCAACAAAGTACATGGGGTTATTGCTGTTGTAATATTTGTTGTAGTAATACGGTTACCTGATTGATGTGCCTTGTGTCTTGCCAACAGTGTTGTTATACCCTTTACCAAAAAATGGTAAAAGGGTATATATAGGTTTGTCATTCCGTTTGTAATTTCTACAATATTAATAAGCGACACATAAAGTATATAAATTCTGGATCCTTATGCATAGGGAAGACAAACAAGCGATGCCCGTCTGTCCGTCTGCCTGTACGTGAAATCGGTTTTCCCAAGCTCCCAGAACAGCTAGAGACTTCGTTATTGGACTGGTGTGTCAGAAATTTTCCGAAAAATTTTGCTATCAATTTGCAGCAAAATCGAGCAGACGGTTTCAGAGCTGGAAAACTCATACTCAATATTCCCATAGAAAATAACTACCGAAAACTAGTTTTCATTACTTTTTTATTAAATTAACTTATTTTATACTTCGGAATGAATAAAATTGGTATTTATAATTTAAAAAAATTTGAAAAATTTAACAAATTAAAAATACGTTTCCAGGGTTGGAAAACTTTAACTTTTTTCTAATATTTTTTTTTAATACATTTATTTATTTATTGTATCTTCAATTATGAACTAACAATAAGTATTCAAATCTTAAATCTAAAATAAAAGTATTAGGCCCGACCACTGTTGGACATAAACTTAGTGATAGTTATAAATAATACATAAGTAGTGATAATAAAAAAAAAAGAGAAAAAAAATATTTTCAAGCAATCCCATCTGGAGTGTTGAGTATAAGAGCCCTTGTGTCCTTCTTTTTCAAGCGAATGTGGCCAGTAAAATTCAAGATGTTACGAGCAAGCGGATTAAGATGTGACTCGAGTTTTGTTAAATATTTGCCTGAGTACTTTGCAATTTCTTCAATCACTAGTGGCATATTTAAATCACGATGGATATTGGAATTTTTGATTTACCATGGAGCCGATGTTATTAACCGTAAAATTTTGTTTTGCCTTCGTTGGATTCTCTCGACGTTAGAAGCTGAAGCAGTGCCCTATAACTGAATTCCGTAGCACCATATTGACTTCAAAAGCGACTTGTATAATAAAAGTTTGCAGTCTAGGCTGAGTGTTGAATTTCTACCAATCAGCCAATATATCTGAGTTAGTTTAAGTTTCATTTGTATTCGCTTTGAGTCAATATTGTGTTTCCATGTAAGTCGTCGATCAAGGTGTATACCAAGGTATTTTACATGTGAATGCTGAGGAACAACTTGATTGTTGATTCGAATTGGGGAACAAGTATATCTTCGTAGGGTAAATGTTACCTGAACACACTTTTGCTCGTTTACCTTAATTCTCCATAATTTTAACCATAGTTCCAGTTGTGTAATATGTTCTTGTAGATATCGCGAAGCCTCATGAGGATTTTCGTACATACCTAAGCAGGCTGTATCATCGGCAAACGTAGATGTATGGATATTACTGCTCAAAGGCATATCACAAATATAAATCAAATACAAAACTGGCCCCAGTATGCTCCCCTGTGGAACACCGGATAATATAGACTCGGGCACACTCATGAATTCTCCTTCCACAACCGTAAACTTCCGGGTAAGTAGTAGTAGAATGTATGCGCCCGAGCAATAAAAATGGTCAAATTTGGGTAATTAAAATCGAAATTTTGTAATTTATGGGCTAAAATTTACATATTAAGGTAATTACTGTCAATGGTGCGAAGTGACGAGGGTTATGGACGGTTTGTACGTAGAAAAGGGTAGTTTGATGTCGGCCGTCGATGTGTGTTTGTTTTAATTTTATGGTTTGATATCCGTTCGCCGATGCGCATAGTTAATTATGTATGCACGTGGAGCTTGTTTGTACGTAGTATGTTTTTTCGTTTGTTAAGCGCTGCGGAAGGGTACTTGAGAAAGAAATTGTGTGGAAATCAATGAATGTTGTTTGTTGTTGGTTTTTTTTAGTTTGATTTTTATTTACTTTTTCCTATGTTTAAAGAGTTCGAAGACATGGATAAAATATATGGTTTGTGAGATAATCATGGTTTGATATCCGTTCGTCGATGTACATAGTTAATTATGTAGGTACGAAGGATTTTATGTATGTTTTTGTTTTAATTTTAATTTTGAATGAAATTTTTTTTTGTTTGTTAAGCGGTTGAAGCAGGTTTATTATTTTAGAGAAAGGGTAGTTTGATGTCGGCCGTAGATGTGTGTTTGTTTTAATTTTATGGTTTGATATCCGTTCGCCGATGCGCACTGTTAATTATGTAGGTACGAAGGATTTTATGTATGTTTTTGTTTTAATTTTAATTTTGAATGGAATAGTTTTTTTGTTTGTTAAGCGGTTGAAGCAGGTTTATGATTTTAGAGAAAGGGTAGTTTGATGTCGGCCGTCGATGTGTGTTTGTTTTAATTTTATGGTTTGATATCCGTTCGCCGATGCGCATAGTTAATTCTGTATGCACGTGGGGCTTGTTTGCACGTAGTATGTTTTTTCGTTTGTTAAGCGGTTGCAGCAGGTTTATGATTTAATAGTGTGTGTGCGTGTGTGCATAGTTTAGTTTTTTGTAATATTCTTTTGTTTGTACGTAGTATGTTTTTTCGTTTGTTAAGCGGTGCGGAAGGGTACTTGAGAAAGAAATTGTGTGGAAATCAATGAATGTTTTTTGTTGTTGGTTTTATTTAGTTTGATTTTTATTTATTTTTTTCCTATGTTTAAAGAGTTCGAAGACATGAATAAAATATATGGTTTGTGAGATAATCATGGTTTGATATCCGTTCGTCGATGTACATAGTTAATTATGTAGGTACGAAGGATTTTATGTATGTTTTTGTTTTAATTTTAATTTTGAATGGAATTTTTTTTTTGTTTGTTAAGCGGTTGAAGCAGGTTTATGATTTTAGAGTGTAGGTGCGTGTGTGCATAGAGAAAAATGTTGCTTTTGTCTTTTTGCAATATTCTTTTTTAGCTGGTGGTCATGGAAGATTATTTTAGAAATAAATTATGTATGCTTGTGGGAAATCTATGAATGTTTTTTTGTTGTTGGTTTTATTTTTCTATTTCCTTATTTAAAGAGTTTGAAGAGGTAAACGAAGTATGTAATTTATGAACTTATTTGGAGGTTGGAAAAAATGAAGTGTAAGATATTTATGATTGTCAAAGGGAATTAGAGATGCGTGATCATGGGAGCCAACGTTATGCTCATACGTGTGTATGTTTTTACAATAACTTGAGCGTTGGCAGATGGGTAAGTAGTCGTATATGTATATGTGCAATGCCGAATACAAATCTGGGATTTTCTTGTGTTCTAATCATTTTTTAAAATATGTGCAACGCCTTTCACATTATGTTTTTTTTATATGGAATACAAAACGGAAATGATAAACGTTACCACTAGGGCACACTGTTGCAATGTCACAAAATATCATAGTGTGTACTTTTTGTTGTTTGTAATATTCGTTTTTTTAGCTCGGGACATGGAAGGGTATTTTAGAAAGTAATTATGTATGCTGGTGAGATATCAATATTTTGTTTTTGTTGTTGTTGTTGTTGTTTGATTTTAATTGTTTTATGTGTAAATAGTTTGAAGAAATGAATAAAATATACAATTTATGCGTGTTGTCTTTATTCATTATTTTCACTTCTTTTGTAAAGAAATTGAAGTTTGTGATATTGAGGATTGTCAAAGATTGGTTGTTATTTTCACTGCTTGCTGACATTTGTCTCTGTGTCTTGTATATACCATATACATATAAATTAATGATTGAACAAAATTTTTTTATAATTTTAATCTACATATTTATTTAAAAAAATATCGTAAATATATGTTGTGACAATGTAAGAATAGTAAAATAAAATATATTTTTTTAGTTTATTTCTTGATAAAGTAAATATGCATTTCTTGAGGCACAAACTCCATAACTGTGATAGCTGCAGTAAAAATATTCTGGATATTTATGTTGTATATGCTTAAAGTTGATGCAGCCAATATCCTCGATGTTGAAAACTCTAATTTGAAGTAGTTTTTCAAACCATTTCTTCTTTTCCACACCCTTAACATAGATTGAATAATGTTTTAAATTGGATTTTTAAAATTTTATAACACTCTTAAATGATATTGATCCATCATTCCAATTCCGATGATGAAAGTTTCTCGTTAGGCAATTCGCTTCTCTTTGTTTTGCTATTGATAATCTTTTGAAGTTAAACGGTGGTTTAATAATAAAATTTATGTGCTCCTTATTGTTAAAAAGAATTGCTATTTCTTTTGCAATGAAGATGTTTGTATTAGACTTAAATCCTTGCATATCGATGAAAACTTTATCCCCAGTCATCTTATTTTATTATTTTTTATTTACATTATCTTACGAACTTGAGCTTTTAAGGGTATGTATTCTATTATGCGGTCGTGGATGAGTATACAAAATGCTGATGTATCAGTAGGAATGTTGGAGTCCGTTTCAATTTCAATTTTTATATCAACAGGACCGTTAGAGAGGGCTTCGTTTTGGTGACTGACATCTACTACCACTATCGGCACACTATTTTTAAATTCTTGAGCAGTTAGAAGCGGTTGTGATTCCCTCATGTAGTAGCTTTGTTGAAACCGCAGATACATATCATATAGGATGGCAACCCCACCATTTTTAAATTTTACATTTAGATCATCATATGGGTACGATTCGGAATTTAAATGTACTTTTAAATTGTTTAAATTACAATGAACAAACTTATTTTCTTGTTGAAAAGCAATCAACACAAAACGGGGTCGTTCTCTATTTGCAGCCAATTTAACATTCCATATATAGCTAGTTCCTGTATTTAGTTGAGGATTAATGTGACAATCCCAACTGCGAAATGCCATTGGTATAGAAGCACCACTGTTAATAATTTTAATCATATTCAATTTGCTCAGATCGGATAATTGTACATGCGGAATTCTCCATGAGATGTTTGAGATACAAATTTTTGGTTTGTCAGTAGCAACAGTTGAGTACACGAGTTTTTTATCGCTCTTACTACGTAAGAGAACCAATTCATGTTTACCGCTGAGTATAATTTTATTATAGTCTTCAGCGAAACCTAAAAATAGTTTCAGTGGTACATAGAAATTAAAGTGTCCATTTGAAATATCCAAATCATCGAGTTTGTTCCATCCTGCTTTGTACAAGCCAACACTTTCTGTTGGTGATAAGGAAACAAAATTTTTTAGGCTGCTTGTAATCGCTAAATGTCTTGTATGATCAATTTCTTTGCCATTAAGTTCATATCGAATTTCGTCAAAGAGATGTGCCACAAAGTTATTTTTTAATTTTAGATTTAAAAAAGAAGATATTTTGCTGTCATTATCGTCTACAATACTTCCCTCAACATATATGTAGCTTTCGCTGGGTAGCACATATAAGTCTTGATTTTGTATTGAAATTCGAATCTCATCGTTATTGTTGAAGGATTGTAGGTATGGTGTATATGTGTGATAGTCCTTTTTAATTATACTCTCGTCTGATTGAGGTTTTTCCTAAACATCTAGTATGTAACTCATTTCTTTGTCAACTTTAAATTGAGAGACTTTAAAAATTTTTTATTTTCTTGAGTCAAATATTTTTTGTGTAATGATCTCTTTAATTGTGGTTTGGTTTGCAATAGTGTTTTATGAGTGTATCCAATTTTATCCTTAGATTGCTTGACGTTGTATATTATCATTATTTGCTAGATCTCAAATGTATTCGTGTTGTAATTTCCTCTCCTCGAAAATTAATTAAATCACCGTTCTGATCAACTATGCGTAGAGTAAGGGAACTTATCTCTCGGCAGTTAACTGGCAAATAGATAAGATTTCGAGGAATCTCAACAATTTTATACCCTGGGGGGACATTGATCGCAAATTCATGTAATGTGTGTGCTTGTGAGTTATTCGTATATGTGTTAACGACTATACTACATTCAACACGCAAGATATTCACGATGAAAATATTGACTGGTAGATCTGAGTAATGGTCTTGGTTAGGAGCTAGAATTTTCTTATTGAATCCAAAAAGTTTTCCAATTGTGTTATCTTTGTTAAAGTATTGTATTGTTATTAGCTTCTATATCAATTTTATTTTCCGGACAATACTGCTTATAGTTATGTTTAATATAATCAACTATATCATTCAATTCATAAGATCCTATTGGTATTTTAATTACATGTTCACCAATATGAAGTATATTGTTATAATCATCTACATTGGGAATGCTATTATATGAATGAAAATCAGTTAGAGCACATTCATATTCACCATCCAAACGAATAGGAGGAAAGTAATTTGCAGATAACTCAGATGAGTTTGAGCTAAGAGTAAGTGTTATTGACATTATGGTTGTCTCATTACAAATAAGCGAAATTAAACACAGCACTTTGTATAAAAAAGGAACTTTATATATAATTATATTTTATTTAATATATTAGATACAAATATAGACTTTTATATACACACTTAACTACAATATTTCATTTTTATTGATCCAAGAATTATGTTGATTGGTAAATCCTAACCATTTAACATATGCCCTCTCGCCTTTAGTTTTAAGAACTTTTTTAACTAGATATATATTTGGATATCTGGTTTTTGAAAGTTCTTCAACATAGAATCCACCTTTAATAGGGTTACCACGATAGTCTTCTAATATGTATGTAGCTGGATGTGTATTTTGAACTCTTTTGAGCGTAAAAATTTCTGTGGTCCAATTTGGTGTATATCCTTTTTCAAAAACATATTTATATTTACTTATGCGCACATGATCTCCCACATTGAACTTTGATAATTTGAATAGTTTTAAGCGGTTATATACCGTGTTTAATAATTTTTTCTAATTTTTATAGTTAACTTGAATCGGTGGCATTTTGATGGTGCGATGAATTTTCTTATTATATGTATTAATCAAGTCGAGCCAGTTATAAGATCCATTAAAGCTAAACTCTTTCAACATCATTCCTTTTAATGTTCTGTTAAATCGTTCTACTATTGATGCTTTCATTCTGCTATATGTTGAGTAGTGATTAATGTTGTATTTATTCATCAATTTTCCAAAGTGTTTATTGAAAAACTCTTTACCATCGTCTGTTTGCAAGTTTTTTGGTATTCGTCCCAGTTGAAAAATATTCTGCATAGCCTGGCTTGTTTCCAATGCAGTCTTTCCTCTCAAGGGTACTGCCCAAGCAAATTTTGAAAATGTATCAATTACAGTCAGCAAAAATTGATAATCTCTATTGTCTGTAGAATAGTTCCCCATTTCAACTAAATCAGCTTGCCAAAGATCATTTATTCCTTTCATAACAACTCTTCGACGTGGAAAATGTTTTCGTGCTTGCTAATGTAGTTCATTTATTAAATTTCTTTTTGAAGTCATTATTTAACGTATTTAGAATTTGATGGGATAAGTTGAGTTCAGTGCGAGTTCATTTAAGTACTGTTGACCATCATATTTCTTATATACCCATTAACTCATTTATCTTTCCAATTTCTTTTTCAAAGAATAGTTTCATACTTGAAATTGTTTCCCTAATTTCATTTAGTTTCTGACTTAAAATTACATTGATTTCATCTCGTATCTCTTCAATTTGACTTTGCAGAAACAATTTATTAACAACGTCGTTTTCCTCCAAAGCTTTTGCCACATTTTTGATTCTTTTGTTTTGAACGTCAATGTTATTAGTTGTATCCATAACGAAGCCCAGCAGCTTAGAAACATTTTTCACAAAAACTGTGCCACTTGTATCATTAAGATAGTGCCCAAGCTTATCGATGGACATGATTTATGTAGATAAATATTATTCTATAATTTTTGCTTCATATAATTCTTCGACAATTGAGACAATTTCGTTATTGTGATTAGAATGACCTGCAGCTTGTGATGCTAGCAATAGCCTAAGGCGATCTACTAACTCATTAGGATCATCCCAGTATATATAGTTAGCTTTGTATGGGTTTAGTTTCATCAAACCCTTACCCTTGTAAGGACTTTTTATTGCATGTAGTGATGACGAAGTTGATGAGTTTTTTTCACTTTCTTTCTTAAACAATTTACTGATAATATGCTTATATTTATATGCTCTCGTTCCTTTGATTTGTCCATCAGGTCTATAATCTCTTTTGTATGCATATTGCCAAACTTCCATTCATTATTAAAACCTTTATGTGGACCGTATAGAGTGTCTAATTCATTTCTGCTTTCCAAGAGTACTAGGTCCGTATAACTCTTATTATTATCTGAATTCTCTAGTTTCCGATTGAGAGTAAAAATCATCGTTGTCATCATCATCATCATCATCATCAGTATCAACATTATCAACCTTGTTTGCGTTTCGATTACTAAGTGAGATATTTTTATTGCATAACGTTTCTTCAACAAGTTTATTTGGAGTACTTGTCTCTAACTTAACTGCTTGTTCGTTGAATGGAAAATTTGAATTTTTATAAACTTTCGTTTTAAGTTCAACTCTTTCTGCCTTAATACTTCTTTTATTATTTTTAGAATTGTTCACAAATTCTATTAATGGTTCTATTATTGGTTTAAATGTATCTTTGAATTGCTCATGTGTATCTGCTTTATAAACTTTTATACTCCGAAATTTTTTCTTTAAAACATTTCTTGTCTTTATTAGCTCTTTTAAAACTTTTTCATCCATTATCAACTATTAGGCACCAGATCAGGTGTCAGCTATCAGATCAGGTATCACTTATCAGATCGGGTATTAGATTACCTATCAGTTTAGCTATCAGATCAGGTATCAGATCAGGTATAAGATCAGCTATCAGATCAGGTATTGGGGTATCAGATCAGGTATCAGCTATTAGATCAGGTAAGAGATCAGCTTTCAGATCAGGTATGGTAAATACTTTAGGAAATAAGTATATGTACTATGCGCAATGCCAAATTAAGTACTAATGTTTTACTTTTATGTAGAGTAATTTATATCGTTATAAAATAGTCGAATTGCTTTAAGTCATTATCTTTGCTTATCATCAAAAATCCATATTTATCCTTCCAACACTCTCGACAAATTTCATGAAACTTTTCATAACTCATATCGCTGGCAACATGATCACTATAAACCTGCTTCATGTTTGTCTCATCTTGTTTAAGCATTATAATCACATTTGCATTGCCATTTATTAAGTGCTTGGGGATTCTCATATAAGTTTGGCACAAGTAGAATGAATCAACATCCTTATGTCGTCCCATCCAAAAATATGCTCGTATATTATTTTGCTTCTCGCATGCAACATCATCAAAGATCATAATAGAATTAGTTTTCGCTTCCTCAGGAGGAATAAATTTTTCATTATCTGTAAATGTGTAGTATCCCATCCCTTTAATTGGTGAAATTAATCGCTTTAAGTATTCATATTTTGGTTGATAAAGGGATTTTGAGTATAAATATATGTTTTCAAACTTGAGTCCATTAGGACTTTCTAGCAAGCTAATTATAACATTAGTCTTTCCACAATTTGATGGTCCAACTATTAGAGCACGAAAAGAATTTGGTAAGAGAGAGCTATGTTTAATTTTAGATCTGATTTTCGTTGAAGCATCAATATTGTTTTACAAATTGCATTCTCATAACTAATTGCATTTCATAAATGTTACTTTTATTATAGAAGAAAAAATAAAATAACATGCTTATATATTATAACAAAACGCTTAGATATAAAAATCCAGCCGTTGGAAAAGGTTTAGTGAATAGAGTAATTAACTCTCTGCCTGTTGAATTACACCTTCCTGGATATCAGTTTTGTGGACCCGGAACAAAATTACAAAAACGTTTAGATCGTGGTGACAGCGGAAATAATTTATTAGACGCTGCATGTAAAAATCACGAAATTGCTCATTTCAAAACAAATGATTTAAATAGTAGACATCAAGCTGATAAAATTCTTGAAAATAAAGCTTGGGAACGAGTTATTTCAAAAGATAGCAGTCTTGCAGAAAAATCGTTTGCATACATGGTTACTAACACAATAAAAGTCAAAAGAAAATTTGGTATGGGATTGAAGAAGAAGGTTGCAAAAAAAAGTGAACAAAATGGAAAAAAGCTGTTCAGTACATCAATTAAAACTGCAACAAAAATATTGAAGAAGGAAAAACCTCAAGACATTAACTCTAACATTAGGATTGTACGTAAGATTATCAACAAGTCGTTAAGGGGGAAGAAATCGCAAGTTGTAATATCACGCGTAATTAATGTTCCACAGATTGGTGGCTTCTTACCTTTGATACCTATTCTTACTGCTCTGAGTGCAATTGGTAGCCTTTCTACTGGCGGAGCAGCTATAGCAAAAGCAATAAATGCTGCAAAGAATGCCAAACAACAACTTGATGAAGCATAATAAAACAATGGAAGCAGTAGCAATGGGGAAAGCTTTTTACCTTAAACCACATAAGAAAGGATATGGATTGGTTTGTCAAGAAAAACAAAAAACCAAATTTTTTCGTAATGCTACCCAATAAACCCCTATCTGATGTTGATTTGAGAAACTTTTCAACAAACGTTCCATACTTTAGAGGAGTTTTCATGTTGGATACACTACCAAAACGATCGAGAAAACAAGAATGCGGAATCATTAATTTGGATTTATCAAGAGGACCTGGAACCCATTGGGTAGCATATTATAAAAACAATGAACATAAGGAATATTTCGACAGTTTTGGAAATTTACAACCTCCATTAGAATTAGTTAAATATCTAGGCAAAAATATAAAATATAATTACAATCAATATCAAGATTACAATTCATTTAAATGTGGACATTTATGTCTTCAATTTCTTTACAAAATAAGTGAAAAGAATAAATAAATAACACACAAAAACAATTTTTAAATTTTGTTTTGTTTTATTAATAAAAAAAGTTTATAAAATATACTTTCTACATATTATTCTCACTGTGGGTATTGAGCATTTGTTAAAAAGATATTTATTTCAGCAGTAGTATCCAACTTTAAGCCACTGTCTCCTTGATTACATATACAATATACCCCGGATGCCAGTTCTATTATATCATCATCCGATACCGTGTTGTACCGATTTGGTAGAAACATTATGATGTTTTCCAGTTCAATTTGAATTGTAAAGCCATATTTACTAGTCACACGCTTAGCGTTTTTAACTGCATACTTAGTTGAGTCCTGGAGCTCTTTTATATGTATTAATTTTTTTTTTATTTAATGTGTTGAATTTTGTGATTAAATCGGGAGGACTCATTATCAGAATAATAATTAATTAAATTTAATTTTTAAATATATATTTTTTCTTCTTTGACAGATAGTTCAATCTCCTTTTGTAAACTGACGTATTAAATATTTCTACCAATCTTTAAATAGGTAAAAAAAATTCTTAAAAGAAAGATCAGTATCGTAGCTATCTCTTTTTCTCATATTGTAATTATTTTTTGTTTGTTTTCTCTCTGATAATATTGTAGTGAAAGAGATAGTTACATATATTGACGTTCTAAGGCGTAACTAAAACAAAAAATGGCAAAACAAAGATCGGAGACATAGTTATATTGATGTTCTAAAGTGTAACTGGAACAAAATATTTCAAAAAGCACTCAAAAGTATTTGTAAAATTTTAATTTTACAAGAATATTTTACTATAAATAAGAATGTAAAACTTTCAAGAGTACTAGTATAAAAATAGCATTCAAGAAAAAAGTATTCTTTAAAAAAAGAAAATTAAAATAACAATTAAAAAATGAGCCAAGTACGTGAACGGTTATTTGAGTTTCTTAATTCCTTTGAGGACTTATTGCTCTATGAGCATAAAGAAACCATAAATTTTTCGTCTCCATGCTCACTGAAAATGAGGAGTATGGAATTATAGAACAAGAGGACTCTGATAGTGGGCATTTTGCCAGCTGCCCCTGGTATAGCGAAGGATGCGAGGAAGGGCCGGACACATGTCGATGCACCATGTTCCACATAAGGAAAAAAATTATTGATTTATGTACAATGAATAGTACAAGCTGAAAATGAAAAATATTATATCTGATATATGCACGTATAAACGCTTAAAGCAAGATCCTACATCAACATTACAAACGAAAAATAATATGTTGGTAAACAAACTATATAATTTAAAAATTATTGACATTAAAAAGAAAATAAATTTAAGCACAATAACTTCAATAGAACCCAGAATATATGGTTTACCGAAAACACATAAAGAAGGTACACCACTTAGACCAATTTGTTCATCCATAAACTCTCCCGCGCATAGTCTTTGTAGATATATAGCAGATTTGCTGAAAAATCTGACAAAAGAGTCAAAATATAATGTTAAGGATGCTGTTGAATTTAAATCTAAAATTAATAACACAAATATTGGGTGCAATGAAGTACTCGTATCTTTTGATGTCGTATCGTTATTTCCAAGCATACCGGTCAATTTAGCTCTTGGAATAATAGAAAAGAAATGGAATATTTTACGCAAATACACGGCCATACCACAAGAACTATTTAAAGAGATTTTAAACTTGTGTATAAAAGAAACAAGATATTTTAAATTTTATGGAAAAATATATGAGCAAAGGAAAGGAATCCCCATGGGATCACCAATATCACCAGTCGAAGCAGATATTGTCATGGAAGAACTTTTGGAAGAAACTTTAAAAAAAATGGAAATGAAACCAAGACTAATTACTAAATACGTAGATGATATCTTCAATATAATCAAGAAAGATATGTTAAATGATACCGTAACAAAATGGAATAAGTTCAATAATCAAATTAAATTCACGAGTGAATTGGAAAAAGACAAGCAGTTACCCTATTTAGACTGTATAATATTGAGGGATAAAGAAAAATTACATATAGATTGGTACCAAAAACCAACATCGTCTAACAGACTGATCAATTTTTACTCAAGACACCCTAGACGTGTTATAATTAATACCGCAATAAATTTTATAAGAAGAGTATTAGATATAAGTGATGAGAGATTCCACAAAGCAAATAAAAACAAGATAACAAATATACTGCTGAAAAATGAATATCCATATAAAACGGTAGAGAATCTTATTAAACATGTAGAATCCAAACGCAATATAACCACCAATAATGGCAACACCGACAGAATATATAAATCAATCACTTATGTATATACGGGGCTTATCTGAACGGATAAAGAATTCAGACATTTACGACAATAATAAATATGAATTAGCTATGAAAACCAACAATTCACTAAACAAATTATTTAGTAAAACTAAAGATACAATTAAAAAAGAAGAATAATCGAACCTAATATATGAAATTAATTGTATTGGGGATGGTCAAAATAATTGCAATAAAAAGTATATTGGTACGACCAAAACTAAATTAAAAACAAGAATTTCCTCACACAAATCGGATTTAAAACCAAATAATAAACCACTATAGCAAAAAACTGCCCTCGCTGCCCACTGTGCAGTAAGTGGTCACAAACCCGATTTTGATGGCGTGAGAGTGTTACAAGAAGAAAACAACTACAAAATAAAAAGATTTATATTGGAAATGTTACACATAATAAATGTACCAACCAATAAACGACTCAACTACAAGACTGACACAGACAAGTGCGCGCAATTATATCGGCATATAATAAATAAACATAAACCTAATAACGATAATTAGTTATTAAATAAACTTCTTAGAGTACGGACGGTTTAAAAAGAAAATTTATATACTTTTAAATATTTCTTTATGTACGTATGTTAATACTTGTTGTTTTTGTTAAAGAGATTTTATAACATATATATATATGTATAATTTGGTTTTTGTAGATTCCTTGAAAATGGTTAACGAGGTTAACCGAAATATCGGAGAGAAAGAAAATAACAAAAAAAAATAAAATAGTTTTATGCAATTTAAACTTGCTTATTTTTTTTTGTAAAAAGGACCTTCAGCCGAAATAAAAAAATCTCATCATATTAACTACACAGGTCAACTATACAAACTAACTTACGAAAAAAATTATTTTTAAGATTATTGAAACTTATAAAAATTTGTCAAAAATAAATAATGAACTAATATAGAATATATATGTATGTGTATGGGTTTTATTTAGTTTTTTATTGTTTTTTTTAATATACATATATATATATAGATTAATAGAGCGAAAAACTATTAGTTTAAATATTATATTCATTGAGGATGGATAAATGTATTTTAAAGAATATATTTCACCACAATCAAGAACGAAAACCTCAAATATATGATTTGGTTTTTGAGTTTGAATACTTGGTCAATTGGAAATTGAAGACTTCATGTGGATGTTCAACAGCTTTTGGCTTTAAGCCAATGATATGGTTGAATTATAAAAATAAGCAATTCATTGGACTGGATCGGGGAGAGTGGTTACATCTCATGTGTTATAAGGAGTATATTCATGATATGCTTAATCGTCGGGATTTTTTAAACTCTATAAATATAATTGATAATGAAAGTGAGAGAGATGTTGAATATAAGTTTCAATATAAAAGAGGTGTTTGTTTTTTTAGTTATCATACAAGGAAACTTTAAAGTAAAAATTGATTCTGACACTTGGAGATCACTAACTCAAATTCGAGTATTTTTTACATCAATTTTATGTTGGAACAACATTCTGAGAAAACAAATCCTTCATTTCTATCATGAATATTATATACCAACCTGCTCCGCTTTAAACAAAACAAAACTTCAAATCAATGAAATACAAGGAATACACGAAAGGGATGTAAAGATTGAAATAACACGACTTTGTTATGAGATTGGAGAAAAAATGCAACACACGATTGTAACAGATGTGAAAATTCATAAATATTATTTAAGGATGGATAATAAATAAAAAAACTGTACACAAAAATATTTGTTTTTAATGTCTTTTGTTTTTATTTATTTTTTATTTTCATATTAGTGTATGTTTTATTTAAAAAAAACTAAATAACGACAATATTTCTTAAATAAAAAATAATTTACAATAGACACAAAGATTTTTACTTAAAACTAAATAATTATAATTAGAGAAATAAATTACAGAAGCTTTAATTTGTATACATATTTTACTCATCTTCTTGAAGTTTTTCTATTTCTAATAATAACATATCAAGTTCATAATCAGGATTTGTTTCATCAATTTCAATATGATGCCATGCATATGTGTTTATACCATCACTTTTGACTTTTCTCTTGTCATCTTGATAACTTAATATTACTTTATGTATTTGCATAGTATATAATTCATGCAACTTAGACTTAAAAGTGAGCATATTATCATAAACATTTGATCTGTTAAATGAACAATCTCTATACGAACTTAGGCTATACTTATCTAAAACACATTTTTTTACTCCTTTAGATTTTTTAATTTCATTTCCATTTTGTACAGTAAAGGAATACATTTTAGACCGTAGTCCCACGAATTCTTCCATAATCATCCCACAATTCTCATCTTTCATCATACCCAGAACTTTTTTGTTTACGAGTGGAATCCCGTAATCATTTGTTTCTGGATAGTCAGAAGTGTCAAATTCATGTTCTATATCATTTTTAATGTCTGCGTAAAAGTCTTCAGTTTGTATTGTGTGTATGAATGAGTTAGTATCCATGTAATTTAATTTAAATTTTGACTTGAATTTAGGTTGCATGTATCTATAATGAAAATTATACATCTTCCATTTAGAAAGTTCAAGCACACAAAATCCTAAATATATTGGCTTATTATAACATGTCTTCACTCGATTCATTTGAATCGCTACCATATCTTCTGAAAATATTGCTAAGCTATGAAAATTTGATTTAGATATCCAATTTTGAGCACCCAAGCGGATTCAGTTTAATGTAGTCCAACTGGTAACAATCCTCACATCTTTCCTTTTGTCCACATTCTCCATGGTTTTCCCATATACTGCGTTGTTGAGCAATTTAAAAAAATTTTTTTCAAAGTTATTTCTAGCTTCGGCTCTGTATTTAGTATTAAGATCTATATAATCTTTCAACCATGGAGACTGCTTAAAAGTTAGAACTCTATGTATTTTTTTCAAAATCAAACCGTTTTCTAGACATTGTTTAAGTACTCTGTAATGAATTATATAAGAATTTTTTGGCGAAAAATCAGTTATTAGTTTTTTATATTTTGATGCTCCAATTTCCTTGTTTTCGGCACAGAAAGGAAGATCGTTATGCATGTTATGTAAATAAGAAGGATATTCTAAATCAACCTCATATACATAACCATCATTTGAATTATCATCTATTAACTGCGGATTAATATTTAGTTCTTCGCCTTTTAACCATCTGAATCCTCCATAAGGAAGATGTTCAGACATGGCCCAACCATAAAGATTGCTTGCATCTAAATACATAAGAAATTCGGAAGGTTTATTTTTATCAAAAGTGTCTAAATACTTATTATTTGCCTTGGAGTATCTTTTACAACATTGGACAATTCCACCTCGTATCCCTTTTTTAAAGAAATTGTACATGTCGATATCGGTTATTAGCTCTAATTCAATGTTTGTATGCTTAAGCATAGCATCCCAAGATAGCCCCGGGGCAGTATAGTATTGACAGGGGTCCAAGCTATAAATTTTTTTACAGACATTTCTAAAATTTTCAAAAATATCCGTTAGGAGAAGCACATCTGTTTTCAAATACAATTCCATATAATCTTTCAAAGTTTTGCAGTTAACAATTGTCCAGACTGCATTCGCATGCGCATAGTCTTCAATAGAACATTCTTTGTTATTAAGTTTATAAAGAAATCTTTTCTAGGTGGAAGTTGTGTTTCATTAAGTTTTTCAAAAGAATCAAGATAATCATAGGGAAAAATTCCTTTCCTCCTTATGAGATTAAATTCTTGGCTTGTTTGAAATTGTGCTCTAATAGTATGAAAATCGTTGACGGTAAGATTATTTGCCAACGTTTCCAAACTATCGGCCATAAAACGCATTGTATCAAGAAACCTAAGTTCAAGATCTGTACCATCACTCATATTAATAAATTGAGATAGAGATATATATATAACTCTTTATTTAACGGAAGGACTTTTATATTTGTCACAACCTTACTTAATTCTTTCACAAAAAGATGAGAATCATAGGATGAATAGTTATGAAAATAAATTGGAATAAACTTGGGTACTTGATAACTTAGGTTGCATCTGTTATGCGCAGCACCTCGATATTTACCGCTTATATGACAATGATCTCTCACACGATCATTATTTAAGTATTGTCCACATATGTGACAAGTTATCGCATTGTAAAATGTTACATTTTCTTCATCTGTCAAGTTCTCCATTTCAATTGTTTTTGTGAGATAATTGTTATATATATCTTGACAATCTTGATTCAAAAATGTAACAAATTTTTCAGAAGCATCTTTACCCGTATAAATTCTTAGCTTATCCAATTTATTGTCATGCTTACACTTAATAAAATAGCTGAATGCGCAGGGTACATGTGACTGATTTCAATTTAGTTTTACTACTTACACTAAAGTCTATCTGTTGCAAAACACATTCAAAATCGGCGTATACAACAAAAGGGACGTCAATTTTTCTATGGTGGCTCTTGAACCGCAGTATGCAGTCTTCTGCCTTTGGCATTGTGGTAACTATTTTACAACATTCCATTTTATGTTTCTCCATAATATTTTCAAGATGGGTGTATTGCAGACAACTGTTGCAAAATAAGAGTCGTTCGCAATGTGTCGTTGTTTGCCATTTTATTAGTCTGTAAGACATCAAACACGCGTATTGTATTATTTAATTTTAAATACTTTCCAATATATTACTTACTTTGAAATATCTTTTATAAAAATATAGTGATGCCCATCCACGTTTTCCAATAGCAATAAGTTAACATGCTTGGTCTTCTCATTTTGGGTTATATAAAATGGTCCAATTAGTTCATCACTCTCGTCGTCATATCCAAACACATTCACACTAACATCATTCTGTCCCTCAAATTCCTAAATATATTTTAGTGACATCTTAAATGTCAAATTTGAAAAATCAATTGTAGTTCCATCTTGAAGCGAAATTATATTAGCACTAATATCTTCAATGTTATATGAAGAGCATCGATTCGGAAAATTGATAGCCGAGGTACTCATTGCCGCAATTAAGGCCCACTTAAAACAGTAATTATCACTGTTTTCAATATTAATGCAAGCACCACGACTAGCAAGCTTCTGCGGGGTGCTAATCCAATGAGCTCCTTTTACCAAAGAAGATTTATTAATATTAAGTTCGGCTCGAACTATGCGAACAAGAGTCCATCCATCTGAAACTCAGACATTTTATTTTGAATTTCTCTGACCTGCTTACAGAAAAATTCATTCACGTCATCTGCTCTAGTCAACAAGCTCATTTTTGCTGTATGTACTATTATTATTATTTCTAATTCTTCGCCCACAATTTTTAAATATTCTGCAACTATACTTATATTAAATTTCAATATAGTATGTTGCTTCAAATGGTACTAGAGCCTCTCTATAAAAGTCGATTCATTTTCGACAACAAAATCTTCAAAGAGAAGTTGATCCTTTTTATTTTGTATTCCATAAGAAATAATATTATTTTTAAATGCTCTTCTGATCTCATAATATTTCATACACTCTCCATCAATGTTGATATTATTTGTTGAGCTACTTCCTAAGTCCTGTAAACCTTGCTGTTGTTGTTGTTGTTGAGGGTGGTGTTGTAGTGTTTGGTGTTGGTCAGTATTTGGATACCAATGTATTGGAGTAGGAAGTTGCTGCAAATTTGGGTACCATTGCATGGGAGTAGCACTTTGCTGTCAATACATATGTAGTTGTGGTTGCTGTTGTTCTTGATGAGGATATTGCTGATGAGCATATTGCTGATGAGGATATTGCTGATGAGGATATTGCTGATAAGTATATTGTTGATGACGATATTGATATTGTTGTTGTTCAAGATATTGTAGTTCTTGTTGTTGTTGTTCTTGATTAGGATATTATTGATTAGGATATTGATGCTGTTGTTGTTGAGGATATTGTAGTTGTTGTTCTTCATGAGGATATTGTTGATAAGGATTGATATTGTTGATCATATTGCAGTTGCTGAGGATAAGTGAAGCCGGTATTACTCCGTGGTAGTGGTCGTTCTTGACTTGAGTCTCGACTTATGACCACTTGGTTCGCTACACCATGATTTTGGATGTGATCCAAAACGCATTTTTTGTATTTATATACCTTTTTACACACATTGCACTCATAAGGTAAAGAATTCATTTTCTTTTTTTTTATTTTAGTTTATACAATATTATTATATATATAAATATATATTTAATATTATTATATTTAATATTTTTTATGCAAAAGTCACTTTGATTATTTACGTATTAACAGCGAAATTATTGAGGATTTGACACTTGTAGAGACAATGCTTTACTTGCTGCTAGAATAGAAAACTTCTCAATTTATACGAGTTACGATTAAGTCATATGCACAATGTAAAAGTCAATAGACAGAGACAAATGTCAGCAAGCAGTGAAAATAACAACCAATCTTTGACAATCCTCAATATCACAAACTTCAATTTCTTTACAAAAGAAGTGAAAAGAATGAATAAATACCACACGCATAAATTGTATATTTTATTCATTTCTTCAAACTCTTTACACATAAAAAAATTAAAATCAAACAGCAACAACATCAAAAACAAAACATTGATATCTCACCAGCATACATAATTACTTTCTAAAATACCCTTCCATGTCCCCAGCTAAAAATATTACAAACAACGAATATTACAAACAACAAAAAGTACACACTATGATATTTTGTGACATCGCAACAGTGTGCCCTAGTGGTAACGTTTATCATTTCCGTTTTGTTTATCATTTGTATTGTATTGTATGTAATGTGAAAGGCGTTGCACACATTTTAAAAAATGATTAGAACACAAGAAAATCCCAGATTTGTACTCGGCATTGCACATATACATATACGACTACTTACCCATCTGCCAACGCTCAAGTTATTGTAAAAACATACACACGTATGAGCAAAACGTTGGCTCCCGTGATCACGCATCTCTAATTCCCTTTGACAATCATAAATATCTTACACTTCATTTTTTCCAACCTTCAAATAAGTTCATAAATTACATACTTCGTTCACCTCTTCAAACTCTTTAAATAAGGAAATAGAAAAATAAAACCAACAACAAAAAAACATTCATAGATTTCCCACAAGCATACATAATTTATTTCTAAAATAATCTTCCATGACCACCAGCTAAAAAAAGAATATTGCAAAAAGACAAAAGCAACATTTTTCTCTATGCACACACGCACCTACACTCTAAAATCATAAACCTGCTTCAACCGCTTAACAAACAAAAAAAAATTCCATTCAAAATTAAAATTAAAACAAAAACATACATAAAATCCTTCGTACCTACATAATTAACTATGTACATCGACGAACGGATATCAAACCATGATTATCTCACAAACCATATATTTTATTCATGTCTTCGAACTCTTTAAACATAGGAAAAAAATAAATAAAAATCAAACTAAATAAAACCAACAACAAAAAACATTCATTGATTTCCACACAATTTCTTTCTCAAGTACCCTTCCGCACCGCTTAACAAACGAAAAAACATACTACGTACAAACAAAAGAATATTACAAAAAACTAAACTATGCACACACGCACACACAATATTAAATCATAAACCTGCTGCAACCGCTTAGCAAACGAAAAAACATACTACGTGCAAACAAGCCCCACGTGCATACAGAATTAACTATGCGCATCGGCGAACGGATATCAAACCATAAAATTAAAACAAACACACATCGACGGCCGACATCAAACTACCCTTTCTCTAAAATCATAAACCTGCTTCAACCGCTTAACAAACAAAAAAACTATTCCATTCAAAATTAAAATTAAAACAAAAACATACATAAAATCCTTCTTACCTACATAATTAACAATGCGCATCGGCGAACGGATATCAAACCATAAAATTAAAACAAACACACATCGACGGCCGACATCAAACTACCCTTTTCTACGTACAAACCGTCCATAACCCTCGTCACTTCGCACCATTCACAGTAATTACCTTAATATGTAAATTTTAGCCCATAAATTACAAAATTTCGATTTTAATTACCCAAACTTGACACTTTTTTTTGCTCGGGCGCATACATTCTACTACTACTCGGGTAGTAATGTAACTTTCTAATAAATTCACCAAATTAATTGGTAGATATGATTTTAATTTTAAAATTAGACCTTCATGCCACACTTTATCAAATGCCTGCCAAACGTCAATAAACAGTGCAGAACAGTACTTCTTTTCTTCAAATGTTCTTCTTATACATTGAACCAATCTATGCGTTTGTTCAATGGTGCTATGCTGACTTCTAAAACCAAACTGATGGTCTGGGATGCACCCACTACCAATTAGAATTGGGGACAATTTTGACATGAGCAGTTTTTCGAAAAGTTTTGACCTTGTTGATAGCAGACTTATTGGCCTGTATGATTCTGCCTTGGTAAGATCTTTGCCCGGCTTTAGAATCATTTTAACTTTGGCAAGCTTCCAGCTGTGGGTATAATACTCTAGTCGTAAAATGGCATTAAAACTGAATAACATGATTCTAAATGCAATACGAGGCAATTTTATTAGCATTTGGTAACTAATACCATTAATACCCGGTGCTTTCTTCGGGTTGAGTTCAGCAATTAGATTTTGGACATCACACATTTTAAATTTTATGGGTCGAGGGGGTAGCGCAACTAAACTCGGGAAATCAACAACACCAGTACATGTGTTTGGGGTAAATACGGATTTTAAATGCTTTGCAAACAAGTTACCTTTTTCAATATCACTCCTGGCCCAAACTCCGGTAGAAGTGCGCAGAGGTGGTTTAAACTCAACGGGTGTTTTAATTCTTTTCGCAGCGCGCCACAAAGAATAATTAGATGCTGGTGTGACATCGAGATTTTCCAGATAGTTTTTAAGAGAAGCAGTTTTTTCATATGCCAGCAGTTCTTGGAGTCTTTTAGTGGTCTCTTTTAATCTAATTTTATTTTGGGGTGATCTGTGCTGTTGCCATTCTCTTCTAGCTCTTCTTTTTTCTAATAATTAAACATATTTTATGTTTTAGGAAAAATGCAATTTTCTCAGGAACCGTAAGAGCTACGGATCTGAAATTTGGACAGAGTTTGTAGAACTTTAGTCGCTACAACAGCGAATATATAAAAGCTAAAAATTAAAGGGTGTTCCAAAATGAGTGACGAAAACTTTTAAAATCCCATGTAATATACATACAATTGTATGTACATATGTATATTGACACTTGAAATTTGTAAAGTTAGCGTATTTTTATATTAACTACAACAATAAACACTAAAATTAAATAAATTAAATTAAATGGTGGTCCATCAGTTAATGAAATTTTGACTATGTAATTTTGGCAAATTGCTATATCTTGGAAACTGTAAGAGTTAAACTCTTGAAATTTTGAAAAACGGTAAAACTAAAAAATCCATAATTGATAAAGTCGCCAAAAATTTAAAAAAATCGCCAAAACGAAAAAACGCCAAAATGAAAAAAACGCTAAAATTAAAAAAACACCAAAAACCGAAACAAATCGTCAAAACGAGAGAAACGTGTCAAAACTAAAAATAGATTTCCACAATGACAAAAAAACGTAAAAAACCGCAAAAACCGTCGTCTCCACAATGACAAAAAAAAAACGCCAAAAACCGCAAAAATCGCCGAAACAAACAAAAAATACTTATATGAACAAAAATCGCAAAAATTAAAAAAAAAATCGCCTAAATGAAAAATAAATCGCCAAAAACAAAAAAAAATCGCTAATATGAAAAAAATTGGCAAAATCAAAAGAATCGCCAAAACGAAAAAAAAAATCGCCAAAATTAAGAAAACCGAAAATATCGCCAAAACGAGAAAAAAGTGTCAAAACAAAAAAAATTCCCACAATGACAAAAATCCGCAAAAATCGCCATAACAAAAAAAATTCTTAAATGAACAAAAATCGCCATAAATTAAAAAAAATCGCCTAAATTAAAAAAAAATCGCAAAAATCAAAAAAATCGCCAAAACGAAAATAAATTGCCAAAATTAAAAAAAAACCAAAAACCGAAAAAATCGCCAAAAGAAAAAAAATTGCCTATATGAAAAAAATCGCCAAAAATGAAAAAAATCGCTTAAATAAAAAAAAACGTCATCAAAAAAATCCGCCAAAAAGAAAATAAATCGCCAAAATTAAAAAAAACGCCAAAAACCGAAAAAAATCGCCAAAACGAGAAAAAAATTGTCAAAACTAAAAAAAATTGCCATAAAAAAATAAAAATAAATAATAAAATATATTAAAAAAAAATCGCTTAAAATGAAAAAAAATCGTCAAAATCAAAAAAATCGTTAAAACGAAAAAATCGCCAAAATTAAAAAAAAAAACCCCAAAAACCGAAAAAAATCGCCAAAACCAAAAAAAATTGCCTACGAGAACAAAAGTGTCAAAACTAAAAAAATTGCCACAAAAAAATCAAAAAAAATTATATATATAAAAAATAAAAAATCGCCTAAATGAAAAAATAAATCGTCAAAATCAAAAAAATCGCCAAAACGAAAAAATCGCCAAAATTAAAAAAAACAAAAAAAATTGCCTATATGAAAAAAAATCGCCAAAACTAAAAAAATCAGCAAAATAAAATAAATCGCCAAAATTAAAAAAGTTAGTACTTGTTTCAAACATAATGCCAAAAACCTAAAAATTGCACTACAAAAAAAAAGTATGCATTTTTTCACAAAATTAATATGTACCTACATATCTCTGTGCTTATGTATATATCTCTATACTGCATAAACGCACTTTGGTAAAGGGTATATAAGATTCGGCACAGCCGAATATAGCACTCTTACTTGTTTAGCGTTTGTTTTAGAATATTTCGCTGTACTACAGCATATGAAACATCTCTCATGTGTTGAAAGGTCTTATAAATGGCCCTGTGCATGACACTAGTACATACTTACATACATACACTTTATGTAAACAAAAAAAGCACAATTTCTCAAATTTCACACAAACTTTAGAATTTTAAAATTTTCTTTATTTCTCTTAAAAAACTAACAACAAAAATACACACTGCATTGCTATCATGCAGTATCAAGTAATGCTTTTGATTTAAGTTCCGATGAAATTAGTTCATCAGGTCAGCCTATTACCTCGGAAAAACCAGCAAAAACGAGAAAATCAATACGAAAGTCTTCCATAAGTGGGTTAAGATGGATGCAGATACCAAAAAACCAATTTACGTATTCTGTAATCAGTTGCTCATCTGCCAAATTGATCATTTGGAATGTCATGCTGAAACAGCCACAAAAAAAACCTAAATTTTCGAAAGAAAGTGGCTATTGCTGAAATGAAAATTGTTTTAAAAATTATAAGTTGTAACCACTCGTTTAAGTCAATGGACAAATTGGAAAAATTAATCGCATAAAAATACCTAGATTCAGCAGTTGCAAGGTCGACAAGTTCCACCTTATTTATTTTATGAAATAAAATGAAAAAAACACACAAAGAATGAACATAAACTAGCATTACGAAAAAATTATCAAATAGAGTGAAAGTAGACACTTACCAGTCCATGATGTCTGCTTTAAATTTATTTCAAAACGATTTGGTTACAAGTGAAGAACTTATTAATACATACAGTTGTACAATTTTTTAAAGAATAGGGTTCTTATGCAAAAAAACTTGACAAAACTTTGCAAAGCAATGTAAAGAAAAGTTGTATTCTAAAAAAATTATTATATCAAATTTTTAAAGTAGGTCCCCACGTTTGTTAAGACTACTTTAAATTGATATTTTAAAAATGTGTATTTTGTACCTCAAATATTTTTGTTAGTATAGCACATATTGCTTCATATTACATCTGAAAATTAAGCAAGGAGTGCCAGCTCTTATCTTAAATTTATTATTTCCGTAATGTAATAGAAAACAACACCAAATTATCCAAATGATTCAAAATACATGATAAAATCCATAAAAAGAAATTAAAATAAATACAATTGCACAAAAATGTTTTAGTGATGTACATTCAATCCAAACAAATCGAAGAAAGCCTGATATTCAAATACTCATTTCATTCGAATAAAATAAATTGTGATAATTCTTCTTTGTTCCTCATATTTTCTTACGTATACTTCATAGAAATGTTTATGTTTTCCTACCATGTCAGAAGCTCATATTGTTTAAATTAGGTTGCTTTACTTTAAGAAAATAAAAATTTATTTAATTAAATAAAAAATATTTGAATACCCGAATGAAATTATATTCGATTTTGTACATCATAAGCTGTGAATTGAACACGGTGGTGTTACCAGTATTTATTATTAAATAACAAAATAATTAAAGTTGTGTTTTGCATACAATTTCTTAACAAATCAATGTTATCCTTAAAGTGCTTGGCAACTACTATGAACTTTAAAGCTAAAGTAAAATATTTTTTTGCATAAGGCAGTAGGTATTTAAGGTATTTAATAATTTTTGGCCATAAGGAAAAAGTACTTAAATCATATTTTTATGTTTTGCAGGAGAGCGTTTTTAAGCGTTCAATTAAATTTTAAAAAATTTATTTCTTCTACAGTTAAAGTGTTAACCTTAATTTTTTTAAACAAACATCGTTCTACACACTATAAGTAATACATTTAAGTTGAAATATACCAAAGTTTAAACTAAATTAAGCTATTACCAAGTAAGATTAGAAGTCTAAAAAGATAAGTTACAAGTCATTGTGCTATAACTTCCTGAAAAACCACACAAATTAATTGAGATTTTTATCAGGGGTACTTTCGAATATGCAAATAACGGATGTGACATTAATACAAAATCAGATTATTTCGACTTAAGCACTTTTTCGTTTTTGTAACAGAACTATTCATAATACCTAAAAAGAATAATACTAATTTTTATCAAAACTGTAAGTGGTTAAGTAAATTTTTATACCCTTTACCAAAAAATGGTAAAAGGGTATATATAGGTTTGTCATTCCGTTTGTAATTTCTACAATATTTATAAGAGACACATAAAGTATATATATTCTGGATCCTTATGCATAGGGAAGACAAACAAGCGATGTGCGTCTGTCCGTCTGTCTGTACGTGAAATCGGTTTTCCCAAGCTCCCAGAACAGCTAGAGACTTCGTTCTTGGACTGGTGTGTCAGAAATTTTGAAAATCAGCAATATCGGGCAGACCGTTTCAGCGCTGGAAAACTCAAACTCTATTTTCCCATAGAAAATAACTACGGAAAACAAGTTTTTATTACCTTTTTATTAAATTAACTTATTTTATACTTCGGTATAAATAAAATTGGTATTTATAATAAAAAAAAAATTTAAAATTTAACAATATAAAAAAAAACGCTTCCAGGGTTGGAAAACTTTAACGTTTTTCCTAATAATTAAACATATTTTATGTTTTAGGAAGAAGGCTATTTTCTCAGGAACGGTAAAAGCTACGGGTCTGAAATTTGGACAGTGTATGTAGAACTTTGGTCGCTACAACAACAAATATATAAAAGTTAAATATTAAAGGGTGGTCCAAAACGAGTGACGAAAACTTTTTTATATAGGCTACAACAATAACCACTAAGATTAAAAAAATTAAAATTAAAGGGTGGTCCGTCAGTTAATGAAATTTTGACTATGTTATTTTGACAAATTGCTATATCTTGGAAACCGTAAGAGTTAAACTCTTGAAATTTTCAAAAACGGTCAAACTAAAAAATCCGAAAATTATAAAATCGCCAAAAATTTTAAAAAAATAGCCAAAACGAAAAAAATCGCCAAAATGAAAAAAAACGCTAAAATTAAAATAAAACAAAAAAACCGAAAAAAATCGTTAAAACGAGAAAAACGTGTCAAAATTAAAATAAAATTCCACAATGACAAAAAAACGCCAAAAACCGCAAAAATCGCCAAACCAAAAAAATGCTTATATGAACAAAAATCGCCAAAAATTAAAAAAAAATCGCCTAAATGAAAAAAATCGCCAAAATCCAAAAAAATCGCCAAAAGGAAAATAAATCGTCAAAATTAAAAAAAAACGCCAAACACCGAAAAAAATCGTCAAAACAAAAAAAAAAATTGCCTATATGAAAAAAATCGCCAAAACGAGAAAAAAGTGTTTAAACAAAAAAAATTTCCACAATGACAAAAATCCGCAAAAATTGCCAAAACAAAAAAATTTTATAGGAACAAAAATCGCCTAAATGAAAAAAAAAATCGTCAAAATCAAAAAAATCGCCAAAACGAAAATAAATCGTCAAAATTATAAAAAAACGCAAAAAACAAATAAAAAATCGCCAAAACAAATAAAAATTGCCTATATGAAAAAAAATTGCCAAAAATTTAAAAAATCGCTTAAATGAAAAAAGAATCGTCAAAATCAAAAAAAGAAAACGAGAGAAAAAGTGTCAAAACTAAAAAAAATTACACAAAAAAATTAAAAAAATATATATATATAAAAAATCGCCTAAATGAAAAAATAAATCGTCAAAATCAAAAAAATCGCCATAACGAAAAAATCGCCAAAATTAAAAAAAACGCCAAAAACCGAAAAAAAATCGCCAAAACCAAAAAAAATTGCCTATATGAAAAAAAAAATCGACAAAACTAAAAAAATCAGCAAAATAAAATAAATCGCCAAAATTTAAAAAGCACCAAATTAAACATAATGCCAAAAACCTAAAAATTGCACTAGAGAAAAAATTATGAATTTTTTCACAAAATTAATATGTAGCTACATATGTCTGTGCTTATATATGCATCTCTGTACTACACAAACGCACTTAGGTAAATGGTATATTCGGCACAGCCGAATATAGCACTCTTACTTGTTTTAATTATGCTGGTTTTTAAATAAACTATATCCCAAAAATGTATATATGTATTCTTTGATTTATTTTAGAACTTAAGAGCTGGGGCAAATTAAGGCATTCGATATCGTACGAAATTTCTATTTATTTTCTATTGGAATTTCGATCGATATCAAATGCTGCAATTTGGCCACTGTTTTATTGTTATGATATATTTAATGATTTTTTTATGTTTAGTAGCTATAGATAGCTACGTTTATACTCGTCTTATTTGCAAATAAAATATTTGCAAATACTCAACTAGCTGGTTAAACTACCGGTATTATGTTATTTTTCTGTATACATACATCTCATCCCCAGTAATCAATAATTGTTCTGAGAGATAGTAAGTTTGCGTTTTTAGTTACAAATAACAGATGCGTATAAACGTAGTATATGAGTTCTCATAAGAGATCCGCAATGAATATTGTTTTGCTATTCATATTGACTCATGGAATTTTAAATATAAATGCGTAGACATAGTTTGAACTCAATTACTCTGATTTACGCTCACTCTCAATGACATTAATTTATAAATAAGTCGAAATAAATATCACTGCGATGTCGACATTCAAATAACACGTGCGTATAAACGTAGTATATGTACTTCTCATTTAATTAATGTTTTTGTACTTCTTATACATGAGAAATTTGTTTTTATTGTTTGTTTCAAATGAAAATAACATAATAAATATGCTTGTTTCTTTAATTTTTCTTAATTTTGAAGTTGCCCCTTTTTTTCTTACATATCCCGAGTTTGTGCCACTTTTATTTTGAAAATTTCCTTTTTGTGCACCTTTTTGAAAATTTCTAACGGTAACACTGGTAGCCACTATGATTATGTTTTGTTAGATAAGATATGTATCAGTGATCTGCATGATTACGAATCAAACGGCATTATATTGTATTTTCTAAAATGAATATTGCGCTAGCACTTGACATTAAAATAATGAATGATGCTTTTGCATGATTCATATCAATGAGACTGTTGTTAGCAAATGCATGCCACTGCTTGCAATCTCTATTCATTCATATGCTTTACTGAAGCAATGAATCAGTATGTTTGATTTGAATACTTCTTACAACTCCTTCTAACAAATACTATATTTGTATTGTATTTATGTAATATTAGGTGCGTTTGAGTACTTTTCCAGTAAAATCCAGTAACTGAGTAAATACTGAGTAATTTAAAGAAATTACATTCAATAAAAAAGTTTGCATCTAAAACTATGCGAACGGAAAATTTGTAAAATCCAGTAAAATATACACAACAGCTGATTGACAATTTTGGCGCTAAAAAATTATAGATATGTGCATATATGCAAAAAAATATTTATACATGCATACATACATATGTATGAATATATACATATCGTCAGGTAATTACTCAACAAAAAAAAATTCTGATTTGGAACGCAAAGTACTTTTTATTTGGAAGCACTAACAACTCAGGGAAGCAATGTATTGGTTACTTGAAAACAAAAGCTTCGATAAATGATTCTGAAAAGCACTAACGTAGGGCGGGCTATCACAAAAATTATATATTATTACTTCTGTGGAGCACTTTAGCAAGGCAAAAAAATTTATGGCTTTTTGGGAGCTAAATGTATTGCTTCTAGCCTGCTCATCTCGAACAAAAAAAATCCTTATTCATGCAAAACAGCAAGTTATTCCGTAACATTGTATCACTTACAAAAACGCTTCTGGAAAGCAATAATTTTTGCTGCATACTGGCCAACCGTATGGAACAAATATTTGTGTTTCGAGAAAATTGATGAATATTTTTTCCACTTGTTTTATAAAAATACACGATAGAATGTGTTGTTTAATATTCACCTTTATTCTATTTGTCGTCGTCAACATCGTCGTCACTTTAGTGGCAACATCATTTAGTTTCAACGTCATCATCAATTCAATAACAATTTTGCATTTTATAACAGGGTAATGACGACGTTGACGGTTTATCGTTTATGTCAATAATTCAAACACGCATCTCTAAATATTTGAAACGTCTGTGTGGTTTGTTTGTTATTTTTGAACAATAAAGTTTTATTAAAAATTAAAATGTTTTTTACTTTTGATATAAATTCTGATTCGACTGATGATAATAGAAAAAACAAACCCTTATATTAGAACGGAAGCTTCTAAGACAGAAATTGGACATACTTAACCTACCGGACAGCAAGTGAGCAACACAATTTTATTTTACAATTAATTGTTTTTTTTTTTGGAAAGGTTTGAAAGTTACTTTAGAGTAAACAAGACTGTTTTTAAATATGTCTTGGAAGTAATAACACCTTATTTGAAAAGCAACGACTTCAACTTATGACTGTCGCAACCAATGTTTTCTAAGATTTTGTCGGAAACACTGAATTCCTTGGAAATGACAATTTGGATTAAATTTAAAATGACGGATAGTGAAAAAAATGGAGCAAAATTAAATTTTTTTGAAAAAATTGGGTTTCCTGGTGCTATTGGGTGTGTGGATGGTACACACATAAAAATTATTGCTCAAACTAGAGATGACCAGCATTTATACTTTAACCGCAAAGGATTTTTTAGTTTAATTGCTATGATTGTAAGTTTGCCAAATTTTTTTTAAATGCATATTTTGTAATTAACTTGAATATAGGTTTGTGATCACAAAATGCGGATACGGTTCTTGGATGCACGGTATGCGGGCTCAGCCCACGATTCGTTGATTTGGAACGTGAGCCACGCTGAAAGAGTATTGCAAGAATGCTATCCAGCTGGTGAAAGTAATTCGTGGCTTTTAGGTACACTATTATTTGCGATTTAAGTATTGTTTAGTATGGAACGATTTTCTCATATTTGATGACGCCATATTGATCGACTTTTGCGGGAATTGCTGAGGCTGTTTTTAATACCAAGCATGCCAAAGCAAGAAATATAGTAGAAAGAACGATTGGCGTCTTAAAAAACTGTTTTCGCTGTCTTCTTGGAGCACGTCAGCTTTATTATAAGCCTACAAAAGCCACAAAGATTGTTAATGTTTGTGCCGCACTTCACAACGTATGTATATCATATGGCTTAGATGTAACAAATGAAAATATAACCATTGACGAGAATAGCCAAACTGACAATGAAGTTCAAGGCGCAGAAATAAATCAAAGTAGTGAAGCAACTGAAATAAGAAATCAAATTAGACAAAGTTTTATGAAATTTGAATTCATTTTTATTAATTTTATCTTAAAAAAGAGTACATATCAAATGAAAATTAGTTAAAAAAAAACAAAAAGAATAAATAAAATATTGGTGAAAAGTAGCACCCAACAAAAAAAAATACCGCAAAAAATTTCTTAAAAAATTTTTAAATATGTACATTACACACTAACAAAACCAAACTTGCAAAATTTTAACTTAATTTTAACTATAATACATTTTTTAAATAAATCTGGTTTTGTTTTTAAAATCTTTTTATACATACTTATGTACTATGTGCGTTTTTTTATTCAAGCCTTTTATTAAGCAGTTGAAGTTCTTTTTCTTTTATTAATATTTTAAGACTTTTAATTATTAATTCGCTTTCATGCATTTGCTCTTCTCTTTTATTCCTTTCTTTATCAATTTTGTTCCTTTCTTCTAATAATTAAATTTTTTTCACTTCAACGTCATGCAACTGTTTCTGGCGCTTGTCAAAGTCTCTGAGGCAGCGTTTTATGGATCCCAGTGAATTGGATATATCCTTTAACGGCTCTATGTATAAGCAAAAATTGGCATGAAGTTAGCATAAGTGGCAAAATTTAACATGATCTTAAAGAGTTTTGTCATGAAACTTCACATAGAAAATCATGCTAGGACTTAGAGGTGGATTAAAATTAGGTAATGCGACCATTTTTAATGTCAAATTCTATAGGTGAACTCGTTTACACCTAATTCAATTTCGTCACTTATGTTAACTTCATGCCAATTTTTGGTTATACATAGGGCCGTAACAGTTTAGCTTGATCAGTACTATCCTTGTGTAGTAAGTAGTTCACCATGACCAAAGCAATTCTGGTTTTCCTTGAATCTGGCATTCATGTTCTTCCTTTTAATTTTGTTATCCTCTAGTGGAGACGTTGAAGGTGGAACTGTTAATGGAACAGTGTTGTTAAGTCCACATTAACTTCCATTGAAGGAACAACAATTTCAGTTGCTTCTAACTCTGCTAGCAATATACTTTGTTGCGTCTCCGCTAACTCAATAGCTACATTTTTTAGCTGGACTCCCTGCACTGCTCCCTCAGGGTTCAGTTGCTTTTGGAACTGTAGCAGATTTGCCACAGCTTCCTCTAACGGGCTAAGAACAAAGGGCTTAAATATTCCACCCCCGTTGCATGGCATTCAGCTTTGTTGGCGACAATTTTCTTCTTGACTTTAAACGTCAAGTCTCGCCAAACCTATAAAAAAAATTTATATTGCACTATTTATTATCTTTATTTCCTTACCTTTTGCCGTCCATCTCCTAAACGTATCGGCGGCCCAAGAGAATTTAGTACTTTTGCAATTTCTTCCCATTGTTCTTTAAAATTAGTTGGGAGAGTGCCTCTGCTAAATCCCACTGCGAGAGAGGGTTTCTTCTGCAACTCTTTCATCAATTTATTAAACTGGGCTGCAGTTGTTATTTTAAATTTTTAAATTTTTTCCATTTTCAATTTATGTATACTTCACAAATAAACTCAAGTCGTTATGAAAAATGGTGACGACAAGTTCAAAGTCGTTTCAAAACAATATCGTCATCAAATTTTCTTTTAGAGTGCAAATTCTATGTTGACAGTCATCGATAATGTTCGATAACGACAACTGGAATGACAATTTGAAGTAAACAAGGCAAAGCAATATCGTTTTGTTTTCATCATGTGTTTGAGAAAATCGATGAAGAATGTTTACTTCATTAGTTTTATAAAAATAGAATTTTTTGTTTAATAATAAATGTAATAGATACATATGTTTTTTATTCAAACTTAAAGTTGATAAACTTTTTACATCCAACAAGAAAAGTTATTAGGACTTAAAGAAAAGGTGACAAAAATCTTGACTACGCATTCCAAATTCATAAAAACAATATTGTTCACTACTTGCTCAAGTGGTTTAAATTACTGTATATATCTAAGTAGATATAAAAGGTGAAAATATCAGTTTTATTTAAATAAAATGACTTTTAGAGGTAAAACAAAGGAAGAAATAAAAGACAGTGATTATATTGAATAAAAGAAATTGTATTAATAAAAAATAAATATCAATTAATTCATTTACAATAGTTAAACTTTTGTACTTTGCTTTGATTTACATTCTTTGAGTAGAATATGCATTTATATACATTATAACAGACTTGAATAACAATCTTAATGCTTTTACTTGAGAAATGTCGATTACCGTAATAAATAAAAAAAATTTCGATTACCGTAAAACAGGCTTTACAATGTTCAAAAATTGTGGAAATGACACAAATTTTCACGTCTATATCTTCAGATATATTCAATATAATAATCTATTAACTTTATTCACGTTTAAAAACAATCGGCTATGTTCTGCATTACCCGTGAAATAATATAGTTCGGAAGTGCCATGGCATTGTTTTTATAAATACATATTTCCAACAATTCTATGAAAATTCCATACGTTTTAATTTCCCGTGTAAACATTTTTGGTATCGAACTTAAATATATGTAATATTTTTTATAGCTTATTACATTTGTTTTTTGTTATTTTCAAAATTTCATCAAAAAACAAAAAATTTTTTGTTTCCCTTTGATTTTGATTGTTTATATTTAAAAACATATGGTTTCACTTAACTGGATTTTACTGTCAAAAATTTGTCCAGTAAAAGTTTGTATTTACTCAGTAAATGAAATGTAATTTTTCTCTCTCAATTCGCCCTCCCATTTACTGGATTTTGTGTACGCGAACGCAATCCAGTAAAAAATTTTACGAATTTTTGAGCTCTCGAACGCACTTATTATAAAATATTTATTTATTTATTTTATTTATTTACAAATTTATTATAATTAAAATTACAATAAATTAAAAGGTAAAAGCTAAAAGCACTAGCGGCAATGGCTATCGGCTTTTATTATAAAATAAAATAGCTAGTCCTATTTTATTTAATAAATTGTTTTATTAAAACTTCATCTAGTCAACATGCTTTTGTGAGTTACATATTTGATTGCTATACAAAACCATCAAACAACAGTAAGAATTGTTATTGATCTAGGCGCACGGTAGTGCGCCACGCCAAGTTCTGGCCAATGCACGCAGTGTGTATATTTGCAGGAAGCCATTCGAGCTGTTTTTACCCCACTCATAACTTTGTTCCCCGCAATCGTAAAATTATGATATTTAAACCATAATTAGAATACATTCGTATAACTTCACATGCGAAGTTTAAAAGTTTTACAATGAAAGGTTCCGGAGATTTAGAGGTGCAAAAAGTGCATATTTTAAGACATACTCACTGACCACTGACACACTCATCAAATTGATGAAGCTCTTCCGCTATTGCTAGAGAGCTAAGATTTGGTACACGAGAAGATCTAGGTGAGCAATGAGCCAGAAAAATCTGAAAACCTGAAAATTTTAACCCATAAAAATTAAAATTTGTGCTATTGAGCTGAAATTCGATATAGAGCTAGGTCTAGGTAAGAAATAAAATAAAAATAATCTGAAAACTTGGAATTTTTGGCCAGGTGGGCGGGGCTACGTCCATGAAAGTCTGAATTAAAAAAGCTAATATAAATCGCTCAATGGAAGCTATTTCATTGAAATGTGGCATATATACTGCCGTAATGCAAGGCTATAAATTTGTTATTAAAAAAAAGTTGGCGTTGACACGCCCATACAATTTAAACCTCATTTTAATACCCTGCGGGTCAGCATATTGAGATATACTATTTATGTGGTTATTATTATCCATTTGCAACGAAACTTGACACGAGTACTAAGCACTGGCCGAAAAAAATTTTGAGTGTGGAAAAGTGGGCAGGTTACGCCAATAAAAATTAAAAGTTGCGCTAGGGAGATGAAATTTGATATACAAGTAGGTCTAGGTGAGAAATCAACTAGAAAACTCTGAATACCTGGAAATTTTAGTTAGAGGGGCGGGGCTGCGCCCATAAAAATTAAAAATCAATAGGTTGCGCTTATGATTTGAAATTTGATACACAAGTAGGTCTAGGTGAGAAACCTACTAGAAAAATCTGAAAATCCAAAAAATATTATCAGAATGGGCGGGCCACGCTAAATTATTTTGAACTAAAAACTTAATATACAGCTTTTAATTCAAGCCAAGTTAGTGAAATCTTGTATACGCGTTGCACGTCAACAAGACTTTAAACTATCACCTTAAAAAGAGGGCGTGATCATTCGCATAAAATATTAGCCTTGTGTTTAATATACTTTGGTCTGGCATATTTTAGAAGAAAATTAGCATGAATTATAAGCGCTGCTTACAACAAAATAGTTGGAGAGGTAATGCTGATAAAATTTAAAGGTATAAATCGCGCTGGAGAGCTGAAATTGTATATACATATAAGTGTTGCTGCGTAAGCCAATGGGAAAATCTTAAAACGAACAATTTTTACCCGGTATACGGAGCCACAAAGTTAAAACTCCAATTCGCACTAGCGAGGTTAAATTTAAAATAGGCACATCAAATTCAAAATTAAGATAAATTTCATTAAAACTCCAATACACATTGCACTTATCCAAAATAAAAGTGTCCTATTTCAAAAAGTAGCCGTGACTTCACCCATAAATAGTAGCTTTTTCTTTCATGTACTTCGGCTTAGCAGTTTTTAATTTATTACTCATATATTTCTCATTAACTTTTTAATACCAAACTTTGCAGAACCATGAGCACTAGCAGATATAAAAGCAGGCGGGGCCAGGCCCATAAATATTTTACATAATATTATACTATAGAGAGCTGACATTTTTACACAAATAGTAATTGATGTACTCAATCGAAAAATCCAAAAATGAAAGCATCATCTACCCTATTGAAAATTTGAATGCACATTGGGAATATCCTTCTGATTTATGTATATTGGCTAAGCCGACTTTGAAATGTAAATATATTAAGAAAATAGACGGACTTACCAGATTGCGTACACACTTGTGACCTGTTGTAATTACACAATAATGCATTTTTAAGGTCTACAATCCAACACCCATCACGCTCTAACCCATTATTTTATGCAACTATGCCATTTTCAACTGGCACAGTGATCATTAATAGAAATAAGACATACTAGAAATTTTAAGTTTAAAAAGTGTTTTTACATATCAGTTTTCAAAAAGAAGTCAGATCCTCACAAAAACATAAATGTAAAAAAAGGCCAAGTTCCTGTCCAAAATTTCGGCCATTAAAAGTAGTGAGATATAAATTTTTGGCCAAGTTCTTGTTTGCCACAATACCTAACACAGAAATATGCTATGTATTATATAAATTTGTAATCGTAAGGGTGTCATATAATTTCTAGATAGTTTAGTTTTCTCGCGACATTTTTTTAATAAAGATTCCGTACAGCACAAAAATAACGTAAATACTGATGCGATAAATATTGAACGTGTGGCATACGCTCGTGATCCATGAATCCATTAAAATGGATCGCGATCTAAATATTACAATATATATTGAACGTGTAGCAGTGCCTATACAGTTCACTGGTATGTATGTGTATTGAAATTTATTTGCTGGTGGTTTAGCATGTCTATATATGTATTTCATGGGCGCTTGAACCAAATGCGCTGATTTACACGGGCATAATTGTGCTGGAATAACATGCCAGTTTGTCGGTGAGAGAGGCAAAGAGAGGGGTTTTGTGATTGGCACAACTTTTCAACCAGCTACAACCCCGCATTAGCAGCATAAAACCAATATACACACACAACTTAAAAAACAGAAAATGTTAAATGAATACGAAAAACGCTAACACACACAAAGCTGTGTATACATATACATTTTGTGCCAGATAAATTAGTCTCGTGTAATTTGGAAAAGAACAAAAATTGTGCGGATTAAATATTGTTCTCGTGTAAACTACCTCAATCATCAGTAGACTTCAACCACAAATTTTGAGCCGTCACAAACCTCTTAGTTTATGCACAGACTGTGACTGTTCAAAATTTGTGCTTGAAGTCTACTGATGATTTAGTTCAAGCGCCAATGAAATACGTACATACATAGACATGCTAAACCGCCAGCAAATATTTTTCAATTATTGTATTTACACTTCTGACAATATGTCATTTCCATTTTGTTTAATATTATTTTTTATCTCTCTTTACATGTATCACAAACAACAACAAACACATCTTTTCACACGCAAACAATACGCGTTTTGGACTGAAACTGAAATTTATTAAAATTGGATAATGTTGATGATGTCGGGGTTTGTTCATTTTGTTGACTGCAAAATTTATGTGTGCTGCGATATGACATCGCTTGTGGCCTGATTTTTCCACAATGCAACTGTATTTGTGTATGAAATTGTAATAAAAATATACAGTTACTGCATAATTGTGCTAAATTTGCCGCAACATAATCGCAGTTCGATCGATTATACAAATTATTGTATGGATTTTGGCAAACGTATAATGCAACATCCGCAATTCCATTCGATAAAATGTCCCAAAAAGGCGAGAAAGTAAGTATTTGTTCAATTAATGGAGCGCAAAAAAATAGCATTGACATTTTTACAAGTAATTTTTGTTGCAACTACTGCGCAAATGTATTTATACTTAATAAAACTTAAAAAAATATTAAAGCGACTTCAACAGTAAGCACTAAAAAACTAAAAATAATATAGATCTAGTTAAATAAAATATTTTTACATACATATGTACATATGTATGTTACCTATAGTGTTGTTTGAAATTGGTGCCAGTAATACAGGTACTAAACACATAGGAACACGCCCGGTAAAAAAAATTGCAAGTACTTTTTATGTACATACATACATACATACATATATATGTATCTGTAGGTATCTATGTATGTGCTTAGTTACCAATATTGCTGGCACCAACTTCAAACAACACTTTAGGTAACATATGTAAAAATATTTAATTTAACTATGCTTATTGTTGAAATCAGTTTAATTTTTTTTATTTTTATTTTTAGCTTTTTAGTGAAATATATTATTAAATTTTATGGGGCGTGGCTACGCCCACTTTTTTATAACAAGATTGTGTATTTTTAAGAGTTTAACGTGTGTGCCAAGTTTCGTAAGTCGTAATTTACACTATGCAAGTCTTATTGCTAAGCTGATTAGTTTGTGGAAGAGATAGACAAGGGAAACATGAACGTTTCTTTTCCTCTCGTTTCTCTTTCCTAACAAACTAATCAGCTTAGCAATAGGGAATGCACAGTGTAAATTAATATTGGTTAAGTACAAGCACGTGAAATATTATACTAAAATTTAATAGGGGTTCCTCGCCCACTTTTTTTAACGCAAGATTGTGCCTTTATTTAAGCTTAAGGTTTGTGTCAAGTTTCGTAAAAATCGGTAAAATAGAAGCTTGTGAAATATAATATTAAATTTTAATGGGCTTATTCCCGCCCATTTTTTTAAAAAATGATTGTGTATATTTTAGAGCTCAAGGTGTGTGGTAAGTTTCATAAAAATCGATTTAGTAAAAGCACGTAAAATATTGTAATACATTTTGATTGGAGTAATTACAAAAACCCACTTTATTTTAATGGGACTAATGGGAGGCTGTACCCTTTCAGACAACAAACTATTTTTACAATCGGTTCAAGATGTACTGAGTTATGCAGCTCCATACCTAAAAAAAAAAATAAAGACAAATTGTAAACCTCCTCCTTTTTTGAAGTTGGTTAAAAAGTAAATATGTACAATCTAGCTAAAGGCCCAACTATAATATGAATATGCTGGCTTAAGCTAATGTCAGAATTGAACGATAAGTCTGTCAAATACTTAAGCAATTCAGATGTGACTTTTAGGTGGCCACAATATACTTACATGCACTTAAGTATTCTTTAGCTACAGCTGCACATTTAGGTATTGTTTAAAATTTTTTAGTAATTTTGTTTCTTCTTATAACTACTACATTAATGCAATTCAATTAAATTAACTTGTTGGAATGTCTTAATATATTAAAAATTAACGTATAATTATATCCACCACTTTATTACTTGTTTTATTTGTTTTGCATCCTAAAAAGTACAACAATGAACATACATAAATAAACTTATGTGTAGGTATGTGTGTATATGTGTATTGTAGAACAAAGAATGAAAATAAAAGTTTTTCTTTCTTTTCTGAGTTTAAAATAAGAAACAATAAAAAAATATTTAAAATCAATTAATATTTTCTGATGCTGTTTGCTTGAGTTTAAAAAGTGCATAAACAGTGTTTTCCGTATGGAATGTACGTTCAGTTTAGCACTTAGCTTAAGCAAATGACATTTGACGAAACTTGACGAAAAGTTACATATGTAAGTACATTATAGTTTGCCACATACGTTTTATATGTAACCGCACAGTTGCTTAAGTTCGCTAATTCATATTATAGTTGGGCCTTAAGGCTCAGTTAGCCGACTGTAATGTAAAGCAACTGTAACAGTAGGAAACAGCTGATCGATATTGTTATATGAAAGGTAATGAGAATGGTTATAGAGATGTAATGTAACGTAACCTACTTTTTATGTAAAATTATCGATCATCTGTTTCTTACGTTGCAGTCACATTACATGACTGTCGGCTAACTGAGCCTTAAAGCCTGAAAATTTACTCGAACAACTATGTACATATGCATGTATGTACATGTTTTTGAGAACAACCAAAATGAGAGAATAACTATTGGTTGTGTGTGTGCTAGTGTAAGGTTTATAAAAATCTGCCTACCCGGTTATGCCGGCGCTAATGAACGCCACTGGCTCTATTAAAACTTAGGCAGATTTTATGCCTGAGCAGATGTATGCTCTTAGATTTAATTCAAGCAGTTGAATGCTTTTAAATATAACAGCCGATTTAAAGGCTAAGCAAAAATTGATTTTTATTCCAAAAATTTCTTTCTTTTATACTTAACTAACGGTATCCTTAAAACTAGAATAATACAATAATATTTAATAATTGTTGCTTTACAAAACGGATAGTTATTTGTTGTAACAAGTATTATTTATTATTATTATTGTTTTGAGTTAAAATTGAGTGACATTCCTATGGGAAAGTGCACATACTAAATTGTGATATTAGGGGTGACTATAGGGGTACACTACACCCTACCCCTTAAGAAAAATTTTACAATTTTATGTTTCTTAAAATTAAAATTTTTTTTTTTTTTATATATATATATATATATATAATTTTACAATTATAACATATTACTAATATTTTTTTAAATTATTATTATGTATTTCTTTTAACTTACTTCCTAGATCTATGACAGAGTTTACTCCTTTAGTTTGTACTATTCTATATGGACCATGGTATGGTGGTTGATTCTTTTTCCTATTAAAGGTTTTTACTAAGACCATATCTCCTACATTCAAATTTAACGGATTAAATTTTACACATTGTTCAATGCGTTTCTTTTTTGATATCTCCAGTAACTCTTTTGCTTTTTGCAACGAAAATTTTAATCTAGCTTTCAATTCTTTCGAATAATTATTTATATTATAGATTGGTTCAAAATTCAATAAGTTTTCATTAGGCAAGTTTGGTAATCTACCGAATATTAACTCGTATGGAGTGTAGTTTGTGTCTATATGCGGTGTTGTGTTATACGCAAAACAGAAATAAGGTATCCAATGGTCCCATTCATTATCTTTACAGAAGCCTAAGAGAAATTCATTCAGTACTCTATGACTTCTTTCAACTGATCCAAGAGTTTCATGGTGGTATGGAGTGCTGAAAATCTGTTTTATTTCCAGTAGCTTACATACTTCCGACATTAACTCGTTTACGAACTCGGTACCTCTATCTGACTTAAGAACTTTGCAGTGCCCGTATCTTAAAATCAAGTTTTCTACAAGAGCCTTTGCAACGGTCTTAGCATCCTTCGTCTCAATGGGGCATGCAATAATATACTTTGTTAAATCGCACTGTACTGTTAGTATGTATTTAAAATTATTTGAGAATCTAAGGGGACCCACCGTGTCTATTGACACTGTTTCGAAACTAGTCCCTGGCGTATCGGTTAGTGTTAGCTTTTCTTTGGTGTGTTTCGTTTGCTTGTTAATTTTGCATTCTTTACAATTTAATATATGCTGCTTAATCATCCTACCCATATTCTTCCATATGTATTTTTGTTTAAGTTTTAGCGTCGTTTTCCTGACACCTAAGTGTCCTCCTATAGTTGAACTATGGTACTCATTAATGAGAGTATCCTGTACTTTCCTATCATATACCCTTACTGGTTCTTTATATATTAGTATTCTTAAATTTGCTTTATTTTTACCTCTTAATGCGTTGAACGTGTCTTTAAACTGTTCCTTTGTTACTAATTTCAAAATTTCATCATGAGCATTTAATGCTAGCTCTTTTACATTTATTGATAGTAATTTCAATAGTAGCTTCTCCAAATACAGCTTTGTGTTTATTGGATTATCACCACATCTCACTACAACTTCTAAATCACTTGCTACAATTTGAGGTGTTTTAATTTTACTCATTATTTCAAACCTAAGTTTTTTCATCGATTTAATGTCTGAGATTGAAGTACATTCCCAAATAAAAAGTTGATCAGGCTCTTTACTGGAGATGCCACCTCTATGCTCGACATCTTTTTGTGCATCATGTTTATTTTTCATGTTTCTAGTCATCACTAATATATCATTACGCTTTTGTAAATTTTCGGTAGGGATTAACGTTTTTAATGCTTCGCTGTCCAATACTATCCTTGACAACGCATCTTCATTGCTATTCATCTTACCTTTCTTATACGATATTTCGAAATCGTAGTCACATAAATCCAACCTAATTCTAGTCATTTTTGATGATAGATTTTTGTGAGAAAATAACGATACCAAGGGTCTATGGTCTGTCACTACGTAGAATTTTCTACCATAAAGGTACGGACGGAAAAAGTTTATAGCCCAATGTATAGCTTACAGCTCTTTTTCTATAACTGGCTTGTTTATATCATGCTTACTCAACGATTTGCTCGCATACGATATGGGCATATCTGACCCAATTTCACCTTGTGATAGGACTGCTCCAAGTGCATAATTAGATGCATCGGTAGTTAATATAAACGGTTTCCTAAAATCAGGATATTGGAGTATTGGTGGATTGATTAATTTTGATTTTAATGTTTCAAAAGACTTTTGACAATCTTCGTCCCACCTAAAAACAGTATTTTTTTTAACAGTTTATTTAAATTTCTAGCTATTTCAGCAAAGTTTTTAACGAAACGCCTGTAGTAATTACAGAACGCTACGAAACGTCTGACTTCATCTACATTTTTGGGAACTGGATAGTTTTCTATTACTTCGTGTTTAGCAGGGTCGGTACGTATACCCTTATCAGTTATAAGGTGACCTAGATAAACTACTTCTGTTTTCAAAAAACGACATTTACACGTATTCAGTTTTAAATTATACTGCCTCAATTTTTCAAAGACTTTTATCAAGTTCTCGTGATGGTGTTGAATACTACAACCAAAAACAATAATGTCATCGACATACAAAAACGCTTCTGCATCTAAGCCGCTCAATGCAATTGTAAGCATCCTTTGAAAACTATTTGACGATATCTTCAGTCCAAAGAGTAACCGAGTAAATTGAAAATGACCATTCCTGGTAGAAAACGATGTAATCGGTCTTGATTCTTTATCCAAACCGATTTGATGAAATGAACTGGTCATATCCAGTGTAGAAAAATATTTTGCCCTACCTAATTTGTCTAGGACATCTTCGATTCTTGTTAGAGGAAACTTGTCGCTTACTATTTTTTCATTTACTTTCCGGAAATCAACTACTAATCTCCATTTCTTCGTGTCATTTGCTGATTTTTTCGGTTTTACCAATAAGGACTCACAGATGGTTCAATGATACCATCTTCTAACAATTTATTTACCTGTTTGTTTATTTCGCTCATTTGTGACTCAGGTAGCCTATAAGGTTTTATGTAAACAGGTGAAGAATCTGTCATCTGAATGTTTTGACTATAAAAATTATTTGTTGTTAATTTGTCACCATCAAGGTGGAATACATCATTATATTCTGTAACTATGTTTTTTAAGGACTGCCTAGCTAATGGATCTATAGATTCGATATTTAAATCTTCTAAAACTTTTTGTACTCTGCCTTTACTTGTATTGATATTGTTGCCGCAATTATATATATTGTAATTTGATAATGGCTTCGTTTCTAACTTCAAATCTTTCAAAACTACATCTTTGTCAGTTGTATTCAACAATTTTATGTGTTGTAGTCCTATTGATGGTATAATGCTATTCCCTACAAAAATTCCCGGACATAATTCTTTGTTCAAAACAATGCTTTCCTGACTTATACATATGTTGACTGGTGTTAGCAGTTCTGAGCGTGCTGGTATACATATTTCAGTTTTATAAACGCGTTTTGGGGTAATCGGTAAAATAATTTCTTCATCAGCTATATTGAAGGTTAACGTGTATGTTTCAAAATCAATTTTGCATTTATATCTTTCTAAAAAGTCTCTACCAATGATTCCATTAGTATTGATTGGAAAATGATCTTCAATTATGTGAAATTTGTGTGTTATCGGCTTATTATCGAATTCTAAAGTTAGATATGCGGTGCCAAGACTTTCAATCGTATCTAAAGTAATACCACTTAGTGATGATATGTTACGTTCATTTATGTTTTCTATATTACCTCGCTTGCAAATAGAAATATCTGCTCCAGTGTCTACCAAAATCTTAAGCTCTTTATTTATGGTACTGCAAGTTATTGTTACCGAATTATCAGTGTTATTTGAAATTTTGAAACATTTTTGCCCTCCTGGATAACAATCTTTGCTATCCGGCGCTATTAGTTTCCCTGGTTATGTCTGCCATTACTGGGTCTATACGACGAATTGTTCCTGTTATTATTATTTCTATATGAGGAATTCATATTATTATCATTACTTCTTGTTGCAAAGTTTCTATTCGCATTATTACCACTATTTCTGTACCTATTATTGCTATTGTTACTATTGCTGTCGCCATATCTATTGCGATTGTAATTAGCATTATTATTATACAATCCATTATTATAATTGTTGCTATTTCTGTTACTATTTTGGTTTGGGTATCCCTGACCTCTGTACCCTGTATAATCCCCATACACTCTTTGCGAATTGTACATACGTTCATTATCACGCCTATTAATTCTAAAAATACTATTATCATTTGTTTGCATATTTCTTTCCACTGTAATACATTTCTCTACAGCTTCACTGAGAGTTTTTGGACTACTTGCTACCAATATATTTTTATATTCCACATTAACACCTTTTATAAACACATTTAAGGCCATATTTTCACTCATTTTAGATATTGCGTTTTTTGTTTCCTGCGATGGATTTGCTATTGCCTTAAGTTCAAAATTGCTCAATTGTTCTGACAACAATGCAACTTTCTCTCTAAAGGCTGATATACTCAAATTTCCTTGCCTTATTGATCCTAATTCACTTAAGACTTGTTGCAGAGTTCTTGGGTTCGGGTACGCATCAACCAACAACTTCTTCAATTCATTAAACGTAGTAGGTCTGTTGGAACGTCCCAAAACACTCCTGATATTTGCAGCTAATTTAAAGTTATAGACATACTTTATGAATATCTCTCGGTCTTCTGTTCTTAAAATATCATGCAATAACTCTGTTTGCACTATAAAGTCTTCTAACACCTCATATGAACCTTTAAAAACGTTAAGGTTTTTGCCCACAACTCCAATATCGAATTGTGCCATATTAATAATTTCCCTTTCAACACTTGCGTCCGAATTATCTGTTAAATCTGTACTTTCTTTAGTACTTATATTTTTCACTAAGTTCAACACTATTGTGTATAATTCATTAAATTTGATTATAAACGATTTGGTCCCTTCTTCCTGCAAACGACTACAAATATTGTCAATTTCTAATTTAATTTCAATTAAGCGCGATAATTTTTCAATTTTATAGTTAGAGGAGTAAATTCTGTCTTTGCTCTTTTTTATGTTCTTTTCTAATTTTTCTAATTCAATATAATATTGTTTTAATTCTTCCATCTAAAATTATATTAATTTATGTCTATTAAAAGTTAAGCAGTTGTGCGATTTCAAATCATAACTTATGTTATAACATATATTATGGCAAAAATATGTGAATCAAATAGGTAACACTGAACTTTTTTTTTGGGTAAACTTTACAACACTACCAATTCTTCCGATTTGGTAGCACTTATTTCTCAACATCTGTGATTGACATTTGTGTTCTTATTAATGCTTCTTCGCGTTATCTTTTATTACATTAGTAATTTTGTTATAGTTTTCTTCAAATGTGTAATTTTGTTATAAATTAAGCTGTGTGTTTATTTATAAGAAAATTTATATATTCATTTTATAATAAAATGAAATTAAATATATAAATGAAAAATAGTAGTGTTTTATTATTTTGGTTTGCGGTGTTCCGCCATCTGCTCCTCCAGTGCAATAATCTAATCCTCTATCGTCAGTGGCTTTGGGCCTGCCTTCAACGGTGTGGCCGTATATGAGGGAGCTTGTTGGTCCTTGCCTGCAGGTTTGTATTCCTCTACAGGGACATCTTTGTTATTATTTGGCAGGATCGCCATGTAAGGTTTATAAAAATCTGCCTACCCGGTTATGCCGGCGCTAATGAACGCCACTGGCTCTATTAAAACTTAGCAGATTTTATGCCTGAGCAGATGTATGCTCTTAGATTTAATTCAAGCAATTGAATGCTTTTAAATAAAACAGCCAATTTAAAGGCTAAGCAAAAATTGATTTTTATTCCAAAAATTTCTTTCTTTTATACTTAACTAACGGTATCCTTAAAACTAGAATAATACAATAATATTTAATAATTGTTGCTTTACAACACGGATAGTTATTTGTTGTAACAAGTATTATTTATTATTATTATTGTTTTGAGTTAAAATTGAGTGACATTCCTATGGGAAAGTGCACATACTAAATTGTGATATTAGGGGTGACTATAGGGGTACACTACACTAGTTAAATTCTTGTCACAGTTACCAGAAATGCAGATTTATCTTGATTTTGAAGATTTTTATCCTCCAAAAAGACGAAATGCAGATTTGAAGATTTTTGGCCTAAAAACGCAGATTTTTTAACTCCAATTATAGTGCATTTTTTAATTTTTTCTCATACTGCTACCTCTTCTTGTTTCTTTTATATGTGAACGACTCATAGATTAGAGAGTTAAAATTTTTGAACTTAGAAGGCATCATTAAAGAAAAAAAGTTACTTTGACAAGCTTCTGGAAACGAATATCTGATATAAAACGATCTTATTCTGATTACGATTTTGCAGCCCTAAGTTTATTCAAAATGTAATGTCCTTACCACATTCATTTGCAAATGTCGAAAGAATTTTTAGTCACGTAAACTTGGACAAAACAAATCTTCGAAGTCCTTTGAATATTTATGCAACAAATTAAATGCCTTTTTGTATAATTTTTATGTATCAGATTTCTTTTCTTATACTGATAACTTCGATTACGATGAAACCAGGGATTCAGTTAGTGTTTAAAACAAATAGTTTGTTCTAAAATAACATTAAAATACTGGCCTAATTTTAGGGTGAATTTATTGCATGCCCGCTTACAACTCCACTGTTAATGTAAGTGCAATGCTAGTGGCACGTATTGACATCGTAGCTTACTTTATAAAGCCTTTATGACACTTAATTTTTTCTCCATTGCTTTCATGATCTAGGCGCACAGTAGTGCGCCAGGGCAGATTCCGGCCAATGCACACAGTGTGCATATTTACAGGAAGCCATTCGAGCTGTTTTTACCCCCTCATAAATTTGTAACCCCCCAAAAGTAAACCATAATTAGAATAAATTCATGTAACCTTACATGCGAAATTTGAAAATGAAACAATGAAAGGTTCCGGAGATATGGAGGTGCAAAAAGTGCATATTTTAAGACATACTCACTGACTCACTGACCTACTGACTCACTCATCAATATTATGAAGCATTTCTGCTATAGCTAGAGATCGGAAATTTGGTACGCAAGTAGATCTAGGTGAGTTCATCACCTAGAAAAACCGAAAATTTTTACAAAGGGTCCGGGGCTACGCCCATAACGACTAGCCAAAAAAATTTGGATTAAAAAAAGTAGGCGGAAACACGCCCACAAGAATAGAAAAAATTAAAATTTGCGCTAGTGAGCTGAAATTTAATAAACGAGTAGTTATAGATTAAAAAACTACTAGAAAAATCTGAAAACTCAAAAATTTTACCAAGGTGGGCGGAGCTGCGCCCATAAGGCTCAGAATCTAAAATACAAATCTAAGGCCTTTAACTGAAGCGATTTTATTGAAATTTGGCATACATGTTGCAATTATGCAAGGCTATAAATTTACGTTCGAGTTCTCGTGGTACCTTCAAAGCGAACAGTCGATTAGCGGAATTTTTTCTTGCATACCAAACAAACAAAAAATTATACAAAAAATTATTCGTAGTACATATTATTCGTAATAGGTACATACTGACTTTAATAAATAAGCTTTACTGCTTTGATAATATTTTTTACATAGTGGAAATAACAAAAACAAAAAAAACCGAAAACAAAAAAAACACAAACAGTGACATTGAGGAATACTCTATAGGAGTAACTCAAAAACAAATAAACAATCATAAATTACAAAAACAAACAAAAACCGTAAGCAAAAAAACACAAAAAGTGCCTTTGAGGAATACTCTATATGAGTGCCTCAAATACAAAAAATTATGAAGTGAGTTCTAACGGCAGAAACGCCTATTTTACTGTGAGTTCTGAAGCTCTTAATGAAAAAAATAAAAATAATAAATCTAATGAAAGTGTTTTTTTAACGCAAAGCCAATTTTTCGTCAGCGATCAACTTCGCTTTGTCGAATGCCAAATAGTAGTGATTCATTAACATTACAATTGCCTAGTACTTCCTCATATAAGTCAGTAATATCATCCCCTTCAGGGTCGTATTCGTCACTTAACAAAGCTATCACTACAGATAACAGTATTTCAAAACCCAAGGTGCAAGTTGGTATGGACAGATATATAACCGTGGTAAAGCGTGGGCGAAGCCCGAATTCTTCAAAAATTTCATCCGCTCCAAAGATGTCTAGAGATAACAGCGCATCCTCAACTAATCGCCAAAACCGTTTTAAAATTTTGCAAGATGAGAACGACAAACCCGATGTATCCTCGAATAAAACATCCAAGCCGCCACCAATCTACTTGAGAGAGAAAAATTCAAATGCCCTTATTAAAAAATTAATTTCGGTCATTGGTGAAAATAAATTCCACATTGTCCCAATAAAACGTGGCAACATCGATGAAACGAAAATTCAAATTTATGATGAAAAGGATTTCCGCAAAATGGTTTCTGAATTTGAAACAAATAAAACAAGCTTCTACACATACCAGCTTAAGAGCGCTAAAGGCCTGCAAATCGTACTGAAGGGCATAGATTCTTATGTTGTCCCTGAAGAAATAAAAGATGCACTTGTCCTCCAGGGATTTAAGGTAAAGAATGTATCAAACATATTTAACAAAGAAAAAGTACCCCAACCCTTATTTCGTGTTGAACTGGAGCCAAATGATATACAGTTGAAAAAAAACGAGACTCATCCTATTTATAGCCTTAAATACCTTTTATACAGAAAAATCACAGTTGAAGAGCCACATAAGCGTGCAGGTCCCGTACAGTGTCATAATTGTCAAGAATATGGCCATACAAAAGCTTACTGCAATTTACCTACAGTGTGTGTTATCTGCGGTGAATTGCACGGTACTGCAAGTTGTACCAAACCAAAAGATCAAGCGGAAAAAAATGCAGTAATTGTGGAGGTAATCACACCGCTAAATACATAGGATGTCCTGTGTACTCTTTCGTCAAGCAGGCTATGGTGCAAAAACCTAAATTAGCTCCAGCTCAACCATTAAACACGTACTCCGCCACTTTTGCTCCAGTGAGCCAACCAGTTACTTCACGTGTATCGTATGCCGATGCTGCTAAGGCTAGTTCTATTCCCACACCAAATGTTTCACCGCCAAATAATTCAACGAATGCAAATTCAAGCTTTAACTTTAGTCGCCTTGAAGCTACTATTGAGAATCTGGTGCTAACTATAAACAACTTTACAACAAATATGACTACCATGATGCAAGAAATGTTGAGAATGCAGAATACTCTGCTTCAAGCATTAATTAACAAGCCATGAACACGTTAAAAATATGTTTCTGGAACGCAAACGGCATTCGCCAACATAAAAATGAACTTGAGCACTTCCTTACGGAAAAAAATATTGATATAATGTTGGTCTCTGAGACTCATTTGACTTCTAGAAGCCTCTTTAAAATGAATGGCTACACTTTATATGACACAAAGGACCCTAGAGGGAGAGCATGCGGTGGATCAGCAATTCTAATAAAGTCAAGACTTAAGCAGTATATTCTTGACAACATTTGTGAAGAACATCTACAAGCAAGAAATATCTGCATTGAAAATTTTTGTACAAATGTCGTGATATCTTCAATTTACTCCCCTCCCAGATTTTCAATCACTGAGGACCAATACGAGAAATTCTAAAAATCTCTTGGACCTTGTTTCGTAGCAGCTGGCGACTACAATGCTAAGCATACGTTATGGGGTTCGCGTCTTATTACGCCTAGAGGTAGGGCGTTGTTCAACACAATTTCAAAAATGGGCTTGGATGTTATTTCGAGTGGGGAGCCTACTTACTGGCCTACTGACGTACGAAATATTCGGGATCGATTTCGGCGTCATAAAAAGTATTTCTAGGGAATTAATTCACGTCGAAGCTTCCCTAGATCTCTCGTCCGATCAATCTCCCACGATCGTTACAATCTGTAGCCCGCTGAGAAGCGCTTTACCTCACCCATATGTCAAGATGATAAATCGCGTTAATTGGCTGGGATTCAAAAAATATCTTAGTAGTCATTGTACGGAAAATATTACGCTAAGAACACCCAATGATATTGAATCGAACATTGCAAATCTTAACGAGAATATTAAACAAGCTTCTGAACATGCCACTACCTCCCATCCGTATACTGGGTTCAATAAAATTTATTCTATAGACGGAACATCTCGTACGTGAAAAAAGAAGATCTAGAAAGGAATGGCAACAGCACAGATCACCTCAACACAAAATCAGTTTTAAAGTGTGAACTAAACGACTCCAAGTGTTGCTTCCATCTGAAAAAACTGCATTTTTTAAAAATTATCTGGAAGGTCTTGATGTCACACCAGCATCTAATTACTATTTGTGGCGCGCTGCGAAAAAGCTTAAAACACCCGTTGAGTTTAAGCCACCTCTGCGCACATCTACCGGAGGTTGGGCAAGAAGCGATACTGAAAAAGGTAACATATTTGCTGAGCATTTAAAATCCGTATTTACACCAAATACATGTACCGGTGTTGCTGATTTGCCGAGTGTAGTTGCTCTATCCCCTCGGCCGTTAAAATTTACGATGTGTGATGTACAAAAACTAATTACCGAACTCAACCCGAAAAAAGCTCCCGATATGGATGGAATTAGTAACCAGATGTTGATTAAGTTACCTGGTACTGCAATTAGAACCCTGTTATTAATTTTTAATGCCATTTTACGACTGGAGTATTATCCAGACTGCTGGAAGCTTGCCAAGGGTAAAATGATTCCAAAGCCAGGTAAAGATCTTACCAAGGCTGAGTCATATAGGCCAATAAGTTTACTGTCAACAATGTCAAAGCTTTTTGAAAAGCTACTCATGACAAAATTGTCTTCAATTTTAACTGATAATGGGTGCATCCCGGACTATCAATTTGGTTTTAGAAGCTAGCATAGCACCATTGAGCAAACGCATAGATTGGTTCAATTTATCAGAAAAACATTTGAGGAAAAGAAATATTGTTCTGCCGTGTTTATTGATGTTTCTCAGGCATTTGATAAAGTGTGGCATGAAGGCCTGATTTTGAAATTGAAGACATATTTACCAATAAACATTCTAAATCTTTTGGAAAGTTACATTGTTGCATGAAAATTTACAGTTGTGGAAGGACACTTTATGAGTATGCCTGAAACTATCTCATCCGGTGTGCCACAGGGGAGTATACTGGGGCCATTTTTATATTTGATTTATACTTGTGATATGCCTGTGAGCAGTAGTATCCACACTTCTACATTTGCCGACGATACCGCCTGCCTTAGTATGCACGAAAACCCTGATGAGGCATCCCGAAAACTCCAGGAACACATTAGCCAGATGGAACTATGGTTAAACTTATGGAGAATTAAGTTAAATGAACAAAAGTGTGTCCATATAACATTTACCTTACGAAGAGATACTTGTTCCCCAATTCGGATTAATAATCAAGTTGTTCCTCAACATTCACATGTGAAATATCTTGGTATATACCTCGATCGACGGCTTACATGGAAACATCACATTGACTATAAGTTAACTCAAATGAAACTAAAATTAACTCAGGTACATTGGCTGATTGGCAGAAATTCAACACTCAGCCTAGACTGCAAACTTTTATTATACAAGTCGCTCTTGAAGCCAATATGGTGCTACGGAATTCAGTTATGGGGCACTGCTTCAGCTTCTAACGTCGAGAGAATCCAACGAAGGCAAAACAAAATTTTACGTTTGATAACATCGGCTCCATGGTACATAAAAAACTCAAATATACATCGTGATTTGAATATGCCACTAGTGATTGAAGAAATAGCAAAATACGCAGGCAAATATTTAAAAAAACTCGAGTCACATCCTAATCCGCTTGCTCGTAACATCTTGAATTTTACTGGCCACATTCGCTGGAAAAAGAAGGACACAAGGGCTCTTTTACTCAACACTCCAGATGGGATTGCTTGAAAATATTTTTTTTTTTTTTGATTATCACTACTTATGTATTATTTATATCTATCACTAAGTTTATGTCCGACAGTGGTCGGGCCTAATACTTATATTTTAGATTTAAGATTTGATTACTTATTGTTAGTTCATAATTGAAGATACAATAAATAAATAAATGTATTAAAAAAAAATAAAAAATACGCAGGCAAATATCTAACTAAACTCGTGTCACATCCTAATCCGCTTGCTCGTAACATTTTGAACTTTACTGGACACATCCGCTTAAAAAAAAGAGATACAAGGTGTAGAGTATCTACCAAGTCTTAATATACTACTTAATAAGATACTGGAAGAATAAACAATAATAATTAATATTCACTACCGTAAATTATATTAAGTTAATTTTGTAGTTTTTTAGTTAAGGAATATTTGTTAATTATTTGTTATTGTTTAGTTTTAAGGAATAGAATTAGTATTAATACCGTTATGTTAGTATATAAGAAATCAATTTTTGAAAATAAAATTAATCTTTAGTCAAGCCTTAAATCGGCTAAGTTTTATTTACTCCTTCGAGCATTCAACTGCTCCTAAAATTTATTTATTAGCATACATCTGCTATTTTTATTTTTAACTTCTGCCAGTGGCGTTAATCAGCGCCGGCAAACACGGGTAGGATAGTATATAAAGCCCCCCATAAATTGGTACAAATACCTTAAAACCTTACAAGTTTTATTACGTCAGATATCTAAAATTTTCATGAGCAAATTTATTTTGATACTCCTCATACATTTTCTAATCTAATAAATATATATACTTCAAGTTATAAAGGGATTTGGATATAGTCTCTATTGCTATATTTACAGTGCTCCTTGATCCAGGGCATGTTTAATAATGCGAAACATACTGGCAAGGCCTAAAAAAGCACCTAGGGGAATCATTTGGGGCTTTAGTAGGAGCTTGAAAGACTAACGTTTGAGTTAGAAATCTTGGCATTCCTGTAATAGATTAAAGAAAAGTTGTAGATGTTTTCTTTAATCTTTTACAAAAACGCCAAGATTTCTAACTCAAATGTCTTACACAAATAGGGGGTAAGACTATATCGATGACATCTGCCTACTGTCTCACCGATTCGAAGAAATGGAGGTCAAATTTAAAGCACTAGAAACTGAGGCATTAAAATGCAGCCTGAATATCAATACTGCAAACACATAAAAAATGATTTATAAATACAATTAATTTTTTTATTATTTAAATCAATTAAATAATTAATTCATTTTGAACCTTTTTGATTTGATTATACCCTTACCAAAAAATGGTAAAAGGATATATATAGGTTTGTCATTCCGTTTGTAATTTCTACATATTAATAAGCGACACATAAAGTATATATATTCTGGATCCTTATGCATAGGGAAGACGAACAAGCGATGTCCGTCTGTCCGTCCATCCGTCTGTCTGTACGTGAAATCGGTTTTCCCAAGCTCCCAGAAGAGCTAGAGACTTGTGTCAGAACTTTTCCGAAAAAAATCAGCAAAATCGAGCAGACGGTCTGTGTTTACCAAAGGTAAATCAATTGTATACACAACAATCGTTTCTCATATTCCGTTCATTGTACATTTAAGTTAAATAGCTGATGTTAATAAGAATCTCTACCCAAGTAGATAGACTAGGGTGCTGATGAAGTGCGTGGCTGCACAGAAAAGTATCGGTATTTCCCCCAGCTTAAAGTCTAAGTTTAATTTTTCTTCTCTTCTTTAGAAACTCACATTAATTAATAAAAATATTTCATTCAATAAGAATTGAAATTACTGAACTTGAGCCTAACTATAAATTATTTCTGAATAAAATTTTTTTTTAATAAACTAGTAATCATATAATATTATATTTTTATGGAAAAATTAATAGAATATATAAAAGTGAATTTTAAAAATTAGAGAAAAATCTAAAGAAAAGTAAAGATAGAGCTTACCCTCTGAATTCAAAACAGAAAAATTAAAACGATTAAGTCATATAAGAAAGGAAGTTGATAATGTTTATAAGGAATTAATTGAAAAAGAAGAAAAGTCGCTTATACTCGAATTTGATAATTTATATAAAAGATTAGTACGCCAGATAGAAGAATTAAGTATTAGGGAAACGAAAATACACAAACAAACCATTGAAGAAACCAACAATTTTAAAAGTATGGCACATTTCGATATATCTGTAGTAGGCAAAAACCTACAAGCTACTAAAGGTTCATATGAGCTGTTGGAAGATTTTATAGTGCAAACCGAATTACTCCATGATATTTTGCGAGTAGAAGATAGAGAGATTTTCGTTAGGTATGTCTACAATTTCAAACTTGCATCACACGTTCGAAGTGTTATATGGCGTTCAAACAGACCAACTACATTTGAAGATTTGAAGAAATTGTTAACCGAAGCTTACCCTAATCCTAGAACTTTGCAACAAGTTTTAACCGAATTTGGAACAATTAGGCAAGGAAATATAAACATAGCGACGTATAGAGAAAAAGTTGCAATGCTATCTGAACAGTTAAGCAATTTTGAAATAAAGGCATTAGCAAATCCTACACAAGAGGCAAAAAAATGCAATTTTTAAAATGAGCGAGAGCATGGCTCTCAACGTATTCATGAAAGGGGTAAACGTCGAATACCAAAGCACACTAGTGGCATGTAATCCAAAAACGCTAAATGAAGCGGCAGAAAAATGTCTGACAATAGAAAGAAACTTACAAGATAGCAACAGTAGTATTTTCAGAATTTGGAGAAGGGAAAACAGACATAATTACAATTCACAAAGAGACAATAGACATTTCCACGGACAAAGAAACACTAGAAATTTCACGAACGAACGAAATTTCCACAACTCATATACCAACAACCACAATAGAATCCACAATAATAATAACAACAATAATCACAACCACAAAAGAGATCATAATAGATGTCCTAACAATAATAGATACGGAAACAATGATAATAGTAACATTAATAACAATTATAATGTAAACAGAAACAATTCTTACAGAGGATATAATCAAGGTCGAAATCAGGGAAACTAAAAGCGCCGGATAACAAAAATTGTTATCCAGAAGGCCGAAAAATATTCAGACTTTCAACTACGACTGACAATTCAGTGACAATAACATGTAAAACCATAAAAAGAGAACTAAAATTTTTAATAGATACAGGAGCTGATATCTCCATTAGTAAATTAGGAGATATTGAAAATATAAATAGAAATTGTATATTTTTGCTAAGTGGTATCACATCAGATACAATAGAAAGTATTGGTACAGCAAATTTGAGCCTACAGTTTGAAAATAAATTTATAAATCATCAATTCCATATAGTCAAAAATGATTTCCCAATCAATACCGATGGAATTATAGGAAGGGATATATTAGAGAAATACATGTGTAAAATTGATTTTGAAACGTACACAATAGCATTCCGTATATCGAATGAAGAGTTTATTTTACCAATTACACCAAAACGTATTTACAATACAAAAATTTGTATACCAGCACGATCTGAAGCTATTGTACCAGCTAACATAAATACAAATGAAGAAAGTATCGTCCTAAACAAAGAAATATCTTCAGGAGTCTACGTAGGAAACAGTATAATACCACCTGTTGGCATACAACATGTAAAATTATTAAACACAACTGATAAAGATGTAACACTAGATGAATTAAAATTAGAAACAAAACAATTATCAAATTATCAAAGAACGAGTGTAGAAAATACTAAAAGACCTAAATATTGAGTCTAATCAACATAATTACAGAGTACAGTGATATTTTTCATCTCGATAACGAAAAGTTGACAGTGAATAATTTTTACACACAGCAAATCCACACAACTGACGCAACGCCAGTGTACATAAAACCATATAGGCTACCTGAATCTCAAATGAATGAAATAAATGAACAAATATATAAACTGTTAAAAGATGATATTATCGAACCTTCAGTCAGTCCCTATAACTCACCATTATTAGTAATACCAAAGAAATCAGTAAATGATACAAAAAAATGGCGACTAGTAGTCGATTTTCGAAAATTAAATGAAAAGATAGTGAACGACAAGTTTCTACTTACAAAAATTGAGGATGTCCTTGATAAGTTAGGAAGAGCCAAATACTTCTCCACACTAGATATGACCAGTTCATTTCACCAAATCAACTTAGATAAAGATTCAAAGCCATTGACTGCATTTTGAACAAGAAGTGGTCATTTTCAATTTACTCGTCTACCATTTGGATTAAAAATATCCTCTAATAGCTTCCAAAGGATGCTAACGATAGCCCTAAGTGGTTTAAGTGCCGAAGCATTTTTATATGTAGATGATATTATCGTATTTGGCTGCAGTGTACAACACCATCATGATTACTTGTCGAAAGTATTTCAAAAGCTGAGACAATATAATTTAAAATTAAATACCAATAAATGCTGCTTTCTGAAATCTGAAGTGGTGTATTTAGGTCATTTATTCACTGACAAAGGTATTTGCACCGATCCTTCCAAACATAGTGTAATACAAAACTATCCCGTACCAAAAAATGCTGATGACGTTAGACGTTTCATAGCATTTTGTAATTATTATAGGCGATTCGTACCTGATTTTGCAAAAATAGCGAGGAATTTAAATTTACTGTTAAAGAAAAATAAAACTAATAAAAATGGGACGAAAATTGTCAAAATTCATTCGAAACATTAAAATCAAAATTAATAAAACCACCCATCCTACAATACCCTGATTTTAAAAAACCCTTTATATTAACGACAGATGCCTCTAATTTCGCACTTGGAGCAGTACTGTCACAAGGCAATATTGGAACAGACTTACCGATATCTTATGCCAGCAAAACATTATCCAAGCATGACCTGAACAAACCAATCATAGAGAAAGAACTACTAGCAATTCATTGGGGCATAAATTTCTTCAGACCGTATCTTTATGGTAGGAAATTTTGTGTAGTAACCGACCATAGACCGTTAGTATCACTATTCTCACATAAGAACCCATCATCCAAGATGACTCGAATCAGATTGGATCTATGCGACTACGACTTCGAAATATCATACAAAAAGGGCAAGGTAAACACAAATGCAGACGCATTGTCCAGAATAGTTATAAATACGAACACCCTAAAAGCATTAATACCCACAGAAGAAGAGCAAAAACCAAAGGAAATATTAGCATAACACGAAATATGAGAAAGAACTTAGATATACAGAAGGAAAACAAACACGAGGACAACACTTCTAATAAAAAGACTGATCAACTTTTCATATGGGAGTGCACGTCAATCTCGGATGTAAAAAATATGAAGAAACTCAGATTCGAAATTGAAAGTAAACTAAAAATACCGCAAGTTATAGTAAATGATATAGAGATAGTTGTTAGAAGTGGTGATAATCCAATAAGCACACAGATGTCTTTGGAGAAGCTGCTATCAAAAACGCTATCCTTAGGAATTGAAGAACTAGCATTAAAAGACAACGACAACATATTTGAAATAGTTAATAATAAAGAATTTAAAGATATGTTCAATACATTAAAAAGAAAGAATAGAGAAAACTTAAAAATCTTAATTTATAGAGAACCAGAAAGAATAATCGACAAAAATTTACAGAACATGATTATCGCTGAGCACCACAACTCAATTTTAGGAGGACATCTAGGTGTCAGAAAAACAACGTTAAAACTCAAGCAAAGATATATATGGAAGAATATGAGTAAAATGATAAAAAAATACATACTGAATTGCAAAGAATGCAAAACTAACAAACAAACAAGACATACGAAAGAAAAACTAACAATAACAGGTACACCAGATACAAGTTTTGAAGTCGTGTCAATAGACACAGTAGGACCACTTAGATATTCAAATAAATACAGATATATTTTAACCATGCAGTGTGACTTAACGAAGTACGTCATAGCATGCCCTATTGAGACAAAGGAAACTAAAACAGTTGCAAAAGCTCTAGTGGAAAACTTAATTTTAAAATACGGTCATTTCAAAATCCTCAAATCAGACAACGGTACCGAATTTGTAAACGAGTTAATGTCCGAAGTATGCAAACTTTTAGAAATAAAACAGGTCTTTAGCACACCATACCACCATGAAACTATGGGTGCTATAGAAAGGAATCATAGGGTACTTAATGAATTTCTCTTGAACTTCTGCAAACAAGATGAATGGGACTATTGGATCCCTTATTTCTGTTTCGCGTACAACACAACACCTCATATAGATACCAACTACACTCCATACGAGTTAATATTTGGAAAATTGACAAACTTACCAAATGATAGGTGGTTAGATGATAAACCCGTCTACAATATGGATAAATATACTAACGAATTAAAAGCAAGATTACAGTTTTCCTTAAGAAAGGCAAAAGAACTAATAGAAATAGCAAAGTTAAAACGAGTAGAACAAAATAAAAACATAAATCCATTAAATCTGAATATAGGCGACATGGTTCTAGTTAAAAATTTCAATAAAAAAAAATCAACCTCCATACCATGGTCCTTATAAAATAATAAACACCAAAGGAGTAAACTCTATCCTAGATTTAGGGAACACAGTTAAAGAATACCACAACAACAACTTGAAAAGATTTTTTTAATAAACATATATGTATATTAAAAAAAAAATTGTGAATTTTTTTCTAGAGGGTTAGGGTGTAGAGTATCTACCAAGTCTTAATATACTACTTAATAAGATACTGGAAGAATAAACAATAATAATTAATATTCACTACCGTAAATTATATTAAGTTAATTTTGTAGTTTTGTAGTTAAGGAATATTTGTTAATTATTTGTTATTGTGTAGTTTTAAGGAATAGAATTAGTATTAATACCGTTATGTTAGTATATAAGAAATCAATTTTTGAAAATAAAATTAATCTTTAGTCAAGCCTTAAATCGGCTAAGTTTTATTTACTCCTTCGAGCATTCAACTGCTCCTAAAATTTATTTTATTAGCATACATCTGCTATTTTTATTTTTAACTTCTGCCAGTGGCGTGAATCAGCGCCGGCAAACACGGGTAGGATAGTCTATAAATCCCCCCATTAATTGGTACAAATACCTTGAAACCTTACAAAGGGCTCTAATACTAAACACTCTGAATGAAGTCGCTTGAAAAAAATTTTTTTTTGCTTATCACCACTTATGTATGTATTATTTAAAACTATCACTTAGTTATGTCTGACATTGGTTGGGCCTATTAATTATATGTTAGATTTAAGATTTGAATACTTATTGTTAGTTCATATATGAAGATACAATAAATAAAAAAAACATGCATAAACAAAAAAAATTTACGTTGAAAAAAGTGGGCGTTAACACGCCCATACGTTTTTAACATACTATTTCATATACATTTGAATATAATACATATGTATAAATTTATTACTATCCGTTTCCAACGAAACTCGACAAAAAAGATAACTACTGGCCACAGAAAATCTTGAGATTGAAAAAATGGGTGGGATCACGCCTAATAGAAGAAAGAATTAAACTTTACGCCTATTAAGCTGAAATTTTATAAAGATGTATGTATAGATGAGGAACTGACTAAAAAAAAATTTAAAACCTGAAAATTACAGTCAGGGGGCGTGGCTAGCTCAGTATTAAAAAAATTCAATGTGTTTAACTCAAGCGATTCTGTTGTAATTTGTGCTACATGTTGCAATAATACAAGGTTATAAATGTTTTTTGAACAAAATTGATTGGATCAGCACATTTAAATATACTATTTATGTATTTATTATTAAACGTTTCCAACGAAACTCAACTGTAGTGGTAAACACTCGCCAAAGAAAATCTTGAGTTTGAAAAAGAGGGTTTGATCACGCAAATAAGAATAAAAAATTTTAATTTTCGCTAATGAGGTGAAATTTGATAGACAAGGATGTAGGTGTAAGCTAGAAACTAACTAGAAAATCTTAAAGCCAGGAAAATATAGCCATAGGGGCGGGGCTACGGCCATTAAGCTTAGAACTAAAACATGAAATTTAAATCGTTGGCGTAAGCAGTTTTATTGAAATTTTTCATGCATGTTTTAATAATGAAAGGCTATAAAATTTCCTTTAAAAATTGGGAGTTAACATGACAATAAAATTTAAGTTTCTTCTTTCATGTACGTTGGATCAGCAGATTTATACTACTTATGTAGATATTATTGTCCGTTTCCATGGAAACTTGACACGTATGAAAAAAAATTTTCTTTTAAAAAAGTGGACAGGAATACGCCATAAAAATAAAATAATTTAATTTGCGCTAGAGAGCTGAAATTTGATAGGCCAGTATGTCAAGCTGAGAAACTAACTAGAAAAATCTAAAAAGCCAAATATTTAAGCCAGGAGTGGTAGCGGCCACGATAATATTGTACTGAAGCTTTTAACTGAAACTGTAACTTAAAACTATCATCTTAAAAAGAGGACTGCTGCTGCTCATAACAAAATCTTGAGTTTAAGAAAGTGACGTAGAGTGGGGGTAACAGCCATATTATTTAAGGCTAGAATTTCAACTAGAGAGTTTAAATTCGATTCCCCTTAAATTAAGGGGTGAGTTGCATACAGGAGAAACTCGAAAATACTGGCTGTTACATTAGGGATGTAGGGCCGGCCATGTTAATAAAAACTTAGCGCAATGTTTTACGGCACAGAACTGAAATTTGGAAAAAAAATTTATTTATGTAAACTACCAACTAGAATAGTTTAAAACGCAAGCTGCTGTATTGAAATATTTTACATATTTCTACTCTCATGATTCTTAAAAACTTAAGTACATCAGTTGGTTCTTGTAGTGACACAATGGTGGACATATCACACTCTAACCCATTATTATATGTAGTTCTGCCCTTTTAAACTGACGCAGTCCTTATGAATAGAACTATTATAACATACTAGAAATTTAAAGTTTAATAAGCTTTATTAAGAAACCCTTTCAAAAAGTAGTCAGATCCCCACAAAAACATAAATGTGAAAAAAGGCTAAGTTCCTTTCCAAAATTTCGGCCATTAAAAGTAGTGAAACAAAAATTTTAACCAAGTTCTTATTTGACACAATACCTATCACTGTAATACGCTATACATTATATAAATTTGTAACCGTAAGATTGTCGTATAATTTCTAGATAATCTGCTAGAAAAATCTTCAATTTTAGAATTAGGCCTTCATGCCATACTTTATCAAATGCCTGAGAAACATCAATAAAGAGAGTAGAACAATACTTCTTTTCTTCAAATGTTCTGCTTATAACTTGAACCATTCTATGCGTTTGTTGATTTAGGTCCGGTATGCATAATGTGACCATCCGTAACGATTTCCAGTTCACCGTCCCGGTGTCCCGGAACTCAGCTTTAAAATGGGAATTTGTCCCGGTTTCCTGTAGCATAATAAACATTTTTGAAAATTTTATATTAATAACAACTTTTCTGTTGCATTACTCTTTATAAAATACTTTTAACTCAATTTGCAATATATGTATATATGAAGAAATAAAATTTGTTTCCTTAAAAAAAACAAAGTACAAATTAAATGGACTAATTTTTATTTTAGCAAAAAAATTAATAGAAGGTACAAAATTCAAAGTAGGAAAATTTGTATAATTTAAACTTGAATTAATTTTTTTGTTAAGTTTTTTTAACATGTATGCTATGAAAAAGGTTTTTTAATTCTTTAAAAAGTAACAAATGTTTTAAATTAAAATAAGATTTTCATTTAAATAAATTTGTTTTAACAACAACTATTTTCTTCCAATACTGTGAAATGCGTTTAATTTAATAAATGCAACTTGTCTAAAATTTATATATCTTGTTCGTCACTTGAAGATTTCAAAACTGGTAGTGTAAAAAAACTGGGTAAAAATTATTTTGCGGTGTCCCGGTTTGAGTTACAAAAAAATGGTCACGTTAGGTATGCACCCACTATCAGTTAAAATTGGGGACAATTTTGCTTTGAGTTTTCACATAGTTGACAGCAAACTTATTGGCCTATATGACTCAGCATTGGTATGATCTTTGCCTGGCCTTGGAATCATTTTAACTTTGGCAGGCTTCCAGTGTTGTGGATAATACTTACTTATTGCAACTTCATCAGCATCTTGTTAGTAATTCCATCAATACCTGGAGCTTTCTTTGGCTTGAGTTCAGCAATTACTTTATGTACATCACGCATATTAAAATTAAAGAGTAGAGGGGTTAGAGCAACTACACTTGGCAAATCAGAAACACCAGTACATGTGTTTGGCGTGAATACGGATTTTAAGTGCTCAGCAAATATTTTACATTTTTCCGTGTCGCTTCTTGCCCAACCTCCGGGAGATGTGCGCAGAGGTGGGTTAAACTCAACGGGTGTTTTAAGGTTTTTAGCAGCGCGCCACAAAGAGTAACTAGATGTTGGTGTGACATCCAGACCTTCCAAATAATTTTTAAGAGATGCAGTTTTTTCAGATGCAAGCAACTCTTGTAGTCGTTTAGAACATTCTTTAAGTCTGAGTTTATGTTGGCGTGATCTGTGCTGTTGCCATTCCCTTCTAGCTCTTTTTTTTCACACACGAGATTGTAGCGTGTTCTAACTATCACTACGACCAAGATTGTATAGTAAAAATGTTGTTAAAAATAACAACTTATTACAAGATGTTCAAGATTCCTGGAATAAATTTTATAAACCCAGTCTGCGGATGGGAGGTAGTGGCATGTTCAGCAGCCTGTTTAATATTTTCGTTAAGATTGGCAATCTTAGTTTCAATATCATTGGGTGTTCTTAGTGTAATATTTTCCGTGCAATGACTACTAATATATTATTTGAATCCCAGCCAATTAACACGATTGATCATCTTCATATATGGGTGAGTTAAGTCAATTCTTAGTGGGTTACAGATTGTAATGATAGTGGGGGATTGATCGGAGGAGATATCTAGAGAAGTTTCAACGTTAATTAAATCCCTAGAAATATTTTTCATGAGGCCAAAATCAATAACATCCGGAATTTTTCGTACGTCAGTAGGTCAGTAAGTGGGCCACGAAATAAAGATCCAAGCTATTTGTAGAACTTCTCATACTGATCTTCGGTAACTGAAAATCTGGAAGGTGAGTAAATTGATGATATCACTAAATTAGAACAAAAATATTTTACAAAAATATTCGCAGCTTGCATATATTCTTCACTAACTTTGTCAAGGATATAGTGCTTGAGTCTTGAATTAATTTGAATTGCAGATCCACCGCATGCTCTCCCTCTAGGATCCTTTGTATCATATAAAGTGTAGCCATTAATTGTGTCTCAGATACCAACCTTATATCAATATTTTTTTTCTCAGGAAGTGCTGAAGCTAATTTTTATGATTGCGAATGCCGTTTGCTTTCCAGAAACATTTTTAAACTGTTCATGGCTTGTTAATTAATGCTTGAAACAGTGTATTCTGCGTTCGTAGCATTCTTGCATCATGGAAGTCATATTTTTTGTAAAATTATTTAAAGTTCGCACTAAATTATAAATGGTAGCTTTAAGGCGATTAAAACTAAAGTTTGAGTTTGTATTTGTTGAAATATTTGGCGGGGAAACATTTTGTGCGGGAATAGAATTTGTTTTAGCAGCACTGGCAGCAGTGGCGGAGTAACCGTTTGCTGATTGAGATGATAGGTTTTTGCACCATAGTCTGTTTGACAAAAGAGTACACGGAACAACCTCTGTAGTTAGCGGTGTGATTACCTCCACAATTACTGCATTTTTTATCACTTTGATCTTTTGGCTTATTGCAACTAGCAGTGCCGTGTAATTCGCTACAAACAACACAAACAGTGTGTAATTTACAGTATGTTTTTGTATGGCCATATTCTTCGCAATTATGGCACTGTTTGGGACCTGATCGCTTATGTGGCTCTTCAACTGTGATTTTTCGGTATAAGAGGTATTTAAGGCTATACATTGGGTGTGTCTCGTTTTTTTTCAGCTGTATATCATCCGGCTCCAGTTCAACATGAAATAGAGGCTGGGGGATCTTCTCCCTATTGATTATGTTGGTAACATTTTTTACTTTAAATCCTTGTATCATGAGTGCATCTTTTTCTTCTTCGGGATTGGCACTCTTAAGCTGAAACATATAAAAACTTGTTTTATTTTTTTCGAATTCAGTCACTATTTTGCGGAAATCTTTTTCTTCGTATATTTGAATTTTACTTTCACCAATGTTACCACGCTTTATTGGAATAACTAAAAAATGCGTGTTCATCAATGGCCGAGACTAATTTTTTAATTAGGGTGTTAGAATTTTTCTCTCAAATATATAGGTGGTGGCTTAAAAGACTTTTGCGATGAAGCAGAGGGCTTGTCGTCGGTGAGTTGCAATAATGAAAAACGATTTTGACGATTGGTAGATGATGCGCTATTATCCCTAGACATCTTTCGAGCCGATGAAATGTTTGAAGAATTCGGGCTTCGCCCACGCCTTACCACGGTTATGTATCTGTCCATTCCGACTTGTACCTAGGGGTTTGAGCTAATGTTATCTGTAGTGATAAGTTTATTAAGTGATGAACTCGAGCCTGAAGGGGATGATATTACTGACTTATATGAAGAAGTACTAGGCAACTGTAAAGTTAATGAAACACTATTTGGCATTGGACAAAGCGAAGTTGATCGCTGGCGAAGAATTGGCTTTGCCGTTAAAAAAAGACTTTCATTAGATTTATTATTTCTGTTGTTTTCATTAAGAGCTTCAGAACTCACAGTAAAATAGGCATTTCTGCCATTAGAACTCACTTTATAATTTTTTGTATTTGAGGCACTCATATAGAGTATTGCTCAAGGGCACAATTATTGTGTTTTTGTTTTATTTTTATTTGCGGTTTTTTTTTTGTTTTTGTTATTTGTACTATGTAAAAATATTAGCAAAGCACATTAAGCTTATATATTAAAGTCAGTATGTACCTATTACGAATAATATGTACTACGAATATTATTATGTATAATTTTTTGTTTGTTTAGTAAGAATGTAAGAGAAATTCCGCTAATCGAGTATTCACTATGAAGGTACAACGAGAACTCACACACATACACTTATGGCTCGATTATGGATGGCAACCGAACTATAGTTGCGTTGCTAGTTGCCGGAATGGTATTAGGTATGGCAACTGAAAAGTGAAAAAATTAAAAATTGAGTGCTATATTACTTTTATTTTCTACTTCCTGCTTTGCATATTAAAAAGAAAATATGATTTAAAGTTAAGAGAGATTGTTAAAACCTATTTTAGGCCGTCTAATAGATTCCACCTTTAGCATTTCCTTCTCTTTATCAGCAATTAATTCGACTTAACTAATAATTTTTAAGATAAGTATTATTTTAAGCACTTTTACTTAATGATTTAAGCACTTGTATTTCTTATATTTTGCATTTTTTCACATTATTTTCAGTTGCCAATCTGTCATAATCCCATTTTCGATAACTTTTTTCAACTGGAGGATAATACCAATTTTAGTTTCAGTTGCGTTGCTAGTTAACTCGGCAACTGAAGTGCGGTTGTCATCCATAATCGAACCATAGCATTTTTGCAGCTTGTAAACAAAGTTTGACAATTGTATGCTGGGCTTGCGCATGTACCTAGTATATTTGTATCATGATTGATTTGATATTGAATTGATAGAAAGAAACAATAAATTTTAGAAAGAACAAACTATATAAAAGAGAAACTAAATGTTTAAATGTTGTCAAATTTTCGTAATTAGAAACCGCTAGTATTAAAACAAAACAAACTAAAAATCGCTATTTTTTACCATAAACCGCTAATAGCGAACACTTTTCTGTTTCAATCTTGAAATGTAAATTTTAAGTTGAAACATTTTTCATTTTTTTTTTTTTGATAGATCTTCATTTTTTATCGATAACATTAGTCAATTTGTTGACATTATTTAAATTTTGTGAATATAGCTGCTCCCTTTACACCTGTTGAATTTTCCTATTACAATATGTTCGCATTTTTCTCTATAACTTGATAAATGAAAGAAAAATGAAGTGTCATATGGGCTTAAGCGAGAGCGCACCACTTACGCGTCCTATGACACTTTCATGTTAAATCTAAATAGCGAAATAAGTGAATCTGACTGCTAATAAGTGTTACTGACATCAACGATTACGTAAAGTATGTTTTTACCACTGGGTAGTTCAATTTATTGAACTTTGTTCCCTTAAGTATTATGGCTTTCATACAATAACAAACAAAAGAGGAAAACAAATTTAGATCAAGAGAAATACTACAAATATACACACAATCTCATGTTTTGTTTCTTGTTTACTTGTAAGCTAATAAATGCGTGTGTAATATGTGTGCATGTAGTACTAGCAACTTTAAACACTTATAGCTCCCAAAAATATTAAACCGACGTCAATAAAATGTAGATTCTACACATCTGTACCGAAAAACCTTTAAAACCGTATAAATCTTTTTAAAATCGGTGCAGTAGTACCAGCGTAAAAGGGATTACAAAAAACATGTTTGCCTATTAATTATATAGGTTTTCACATAGGTTAGGACTACTGGTACTTTATCGCACCACCCTTCAGAGACCCAATTGTATCCATTCAGAGTTTTTTGCACATAACTATGAAGAATTTTAATTTGTTTGTTGGTTATATGCATTTTATTTTTCCTCAAGAAATACGGTTTTTCCACATGCAATGTTAACTTTGCAAAATCTTGAGTTTGTAGCAGAAAATAGAAAAGAGATCTTATTCTATATTCTTTTTTCATAAGTAGACTTCAACCAGTATGGCAGCTAATTGTAAAAAGTTAATGAGAAAATAATAATGGATTCGAATTCAAAGCTGCTTGTAAAGAATTTTGCTTGAAGCTTTTAATTTTATTCTGCCATATTGATAAAAAATGGTTTACAAAAGGCTTACAAAACCAACTTTGTATGGAAAGTTGTTTCTTAAACGTTTTGTTACAAAAAAATTGTTATGAATAAAACCAATTATGTTTCGGTACGAAATTCTTAGTAACATATTGATAGTCTACGAAGTTGTTTACTTTATTTAAAATATTTTTGGTGGAAGTCTACTGATGCATTTCTTAAGCAGAAACGAGGTACACATGCTACATACATTAAAGTCTTATATTCATAAAAAAATAAAATGTGTTTTAAAGTTATTTTCAGAAAGTTTTTTCTAAAAAAATAAAATTAAATACATTTTAAACCGAGTTTAAATTTTATGAATATGCCCAGGCAGAAAAAGACAATCAGCACGACGTTGCTACGATTGTCTGCGGTTACAACTAACATCAGTACAACATTCGTTTGCGAAAATTTTAACGTACTCACAGCATTAAAATGATAACGCCGAATGACCGTCCTCCGACTCTTGTTTTCAATGTTGTCACAATACTCTAAATACAAATTTATAAGGTCGTCACAATATAAATTTCCCAACTTAAGACAAATTTTTGAATTTACGGTGTTGAAGGGGTATAGAATTATAATAAACGGGGTATTGGGAAACTTTCGTCAGATTTTTGTAAATAAAGTGTTGCAGTGGTATAGCATTACGAAAAACGCGGCATTTGTAGACGTTAAGTCATATTCTTATGTTTAAAGTACTGTGGTGGTACAAAAATTTTGGAAGAGTCGTAATTTTGTGTTTACAGTGTTGTGGTGGTACATATTTTTTGGGCAGTCACAATTTCTGCCTGGGTGGGTTAATTAAAAATATTTATGTTACACATGTAAATCTACATTTATGTAAACTTTTTGAATAAAATATAAAAAAAATGTTTTAAAAATTGCTTTGAAGATATTTTGAAGATTTTAAAAATAAAATGCAGTTTTTGAAGATTTTTTCGTAAAAAATTTTTACATTTTGCAGATTTTATCCTTAGAAATTCCTACAACACAACAACGTTTTTCGCTCTCACTTGAACATTCATAAAGCGAACATGTCAAGTACCATGCAAAAGCTAGGTACATGATACAATTATACTAGGTACATGCAGAACTACAATAAAATTACAACACCAAAAAACACATGTATTTTTTTGGTATAAACAAATGAAAAATTGTCAGAAAAAACTATCTTTTGTTTATAAAAATAACAATAACAACAGGGTAACTAAAGTACAATTGCAGACGTGGCATTCCTGCATGACTATAGTTATTCAGTGTTGCAAAATCTCTGCGTAGTTAGACAGTGTGTAATTTCTACTCATTGTGTAGGCCATGTAATTAAATTCTTGTATAATCTTTGTGTAATTCTATTCTATTCTAATTTCTAATGCTAATATAGGTGTTGGTAGACTGTTATTTGGGTGGATGGTTGTTTGTAGGTGTTGTAATATGTAACCGTAGGAGTTTGTGGATGTATCTGTCTGCAGGAATTTAAGCGAGGCTTTGATAAGCTGGGGGCTGGGGTGTAGTTAGAGATGGAAAAAAAATTATCGATAAATTAATCATATGATTAATTGCAGAAGTAAAATAATTGATTGCAATTAATAAGAATTAATCGATTAATTGTCGATTAATTGCCAATTTATAAAAAAAAAATTAATAATTAAAAGCATATTACTTGAAAAACTGTTATTTTTTATTCAGCCATGTTTGTAAAAATAATAATTTTGACAACCTTTTAGTTGTTAGTCGGTTTTTTTTAATGTTGCAGTGGATCCAGCCTTGGAAAACAACCGTTCCGAAGGCACTGATGTTCCAATCAAGTGGCAACAATTTTGAGAGACTTCATAGAGCTTGGGATAAACTGTTTTCATGTCATCCCAAGCATCTACTACGTTTGATTTAAGTGGCAAAACTTGGGAGTTTAAATAAAAAGTGAGCTTGTCTTGAGGTTGCACATCGTCACATGCTCTCTTTTTTTGTGCGCGAGAGTTTTGTGTGGAGCCCAGCAGGGTGACCGATGACATTTTTCAAAAAGTGGCATCAAAAAGGGTATTTTCCAAAAAATAGGAGCAAAATTAAAATAAAACGAGAAAACTACACTAAGCCTTTTATTTTCAATGTATTTTTACATAATTCACTCTAAAATAAGGGAGACAAAAAGTGGCAAAAGCACTCGAAAAAGTGGCAATTTGCCACTTTAGTCGGTCAAACGGTCACGCTGGAGCCCAGAAATCAAAATCATGTTCTGATTCAACCGATGACTCACTTGCTGTTTCCATTTTGTCATCTTTTTCGATTATTTCAGCACGAATATATCTTAATACCGACGACAAAGCCAATGTATCCTTAAAATTAACCCTTTTAAATCTGGGATCCAAGATAGTGGATGCAGCTAAAAGGAAAGACTGTTCTATGGTGGCAAATCTTTTATCAAATTGCTTTAAAATTTCTTGTTTCAGTTTTTGTGATGCTGGTTGTCATGGGTGAATTTTCGAAATTTGCTCATGACCGCAATGAACTAGAGGTATTATTTGGCTGAGAGTTCCATGTCGTTCGCCACTTATCTGCACTGTCATGGCCTCTAAAGGTCTTAAAAATGTACATATTTCCATTAGTTCATCCTTTTCTCTTGACGTTATCATGGGCGGAGAATCCGGGTAATTTAAAAAAATTTGGCTGACGTAGGCGCTAAGTTTGATGAACCGCTCGATCATATAATAGGTGGAATTCCAGCGCGTATTTACATCTAGTAAAAGTTTCAAAAATTTACCCTCTGGTACGCCAGCGGCTGCTTGCACCTTTCGCATGTCGTCATTGGCTTTAACGCTGCGTTTGAACCATTTCACAATTGTTTTGCGTTTTAAAATAATACCTTGTACAGCAGAAATATCTAATGAATTCGAACAAACCAAATTCAGCGTATGGGCGAAACATGGAATATGACGCTTTTTTCCGAATTTTTCATAGATTGCATTGACAATATTTCTTGCATTGTCTGTGACAACAGCCTTAACGTTATCTTCCTCAATAGAAAAATGTTTCATTGCATCGGACAAAATCTCATATATATAGGAAGCTGTATGGGACTCACTCAATTCATACACACCAATTGTTCCATTAAATGGCTTTGTATCAAGCAACCCACGAACTGTTATTCCAACATGCTTTTCATGTCTATATTAGTCCATATATCAGTGGTCAGGGTTACACAACGCAGATTTGAAAGCAATGACACACATTTGTTTTTTTCCACTTCATACAGTTTATCAATTTCAGCCTTTATGGTGTTCCTTGTTCGGACTTTGTAAAGTGGGAAATTTTCCTTCATAAAATCTAAGAAGCCAGCACCTTTAATAAAAGTTAAATTTCTTAGAATAAAATAATAGAATAATAAATGAACACAACACATACCTTCGAAAAAGGTAAACGGCAAGTTATCTTTGACATGATTCCACGTGTAATTTTTTTGTTTTTTGGTCCGGAGGAATAGTTCTGAATGTTGGAAAATGCTTTTAAAAGTAATGGCTGACTGACGGTGCTCCTCAACTGACTTGGCCGGCTACTTGGCTGACTGGCGCTACTACTCGGTATTTCATCTGTGCTACCTTCGCATTCATTTGACATGTCGATCACAGTATCCACACTATTTTCATCAATGGTTTCACTGTCATCGTCGTTTGTTTTGGAAGCATGCTATAAAATAATGCATTACGCACCCAATCTTTGAAGGAAATTAACTATTTTATCTTACCTTAAACTTATCAACTTCAGCTGCATGTTTCAATTTTAAATGCTGGAACATGTTTGATGTGTTGTTGAAAATTTTAACTTTTTTTACAAAAGTTACACACAACCAGGTTATTTTTTTCTTTAATAAAATATTTCCACGCTTTACTTTTTGTAGGTGCCATTTTGCGCAATGTTAGTGGAGTTAATGTCGACGTCGTTGACGCCGAAAAAGTTGAAACAGATTGAACTTTTACGGCGTTGCAACGCGTTGAGATTAACTGCTCTCATACAATTTCATACGATTCAACTTTTTTTTGACATTTGACGCCGTCGACGACGTCGACATTAACTCCAGGGTAACAAGTGATGTAAGAAAGAACAAAGAAACGATGCTGCCAAGCACAGATAAAAACATGTGCTCGAAATAAAAAAATCGAAAAAAAATTAATAAAATACCAAAAATATTAAAAAAAATAACGATTATTTTGCCAATTAATCGATTAAAATAGAAGATGATAAAATATTTATATATAAAATTATATTACAATTAGTACAAAGGAAATTAAAAAGGAAAAATCTAGTTTGTCTTGTTTTTGAATAATTTATTAAGAATGATAGGTCTTAGGAAAGATAATTAAATTAATGTATTGTAATTCTCTAAACTTGTTGGTAAGTATGAAATATTGAGAAAACTTAAGCATTCAAAATTAAGTAAAACACAGTGAAATATTCAGTAAGATATCATATTATCAGTTTTTAGAGTAAAAGATGTACATTTTCCATTTTGAAAGCTCTAAGCAAAAAAATTTTAAAATACGAATATGGGCCTATTTTAAAAGATCTTCACTTTGTTAATTTCTATAGCTATCAGATCTTTGGAAAATATAAATAAACTAAAGAAATTGGACTTTGGTATCCATTCTTTAAGAATGTTAGTCTGTATAAATGAGTATCAAACAAATTTAATGCATAAATATGAACGTCAACAAGAATCATGCTGAAGCATGCATAAATTATAAAATGCAATGTAAACAGATATTATTTTATATGAGTATCAAATAAATTTACCGAAAAAATTAAAGCATGTCGAATCATGTATAATTAAAAAAATTCCCCACGTCACATAATTTTTGGAAATGAAATACATATGTACATCTACATACATAGTATCTACTGTGTACAAAATTCCAAAGAGTGAGTTTGTAAATTCTAATAGTATAGATTTTTAATTGAAACACAAGTACATCTCGGACTCTCGCGTCACTATCGATAGAAGCATGCTAAGGCATGCATGCTAGCAAAAAATATGAATAAAGCTGGAACATGACGATGATGGAAAGATATTTTTTAATAATGAATTCGCAGACAGCAATTGTATCTGGATCAATGCAACTCATGAATGTGTTGTATAGGGTATGGTTGATGGTGATGAGGATCTTTTTTAAGTGAAAAATCATTACATCTGCATGCGATACAATCAAGCCTACGTTAACAAGAATTACTTCAATGGGTCAACCAGTAAACCTCATGTTGAAACACTTGAAGTAAAATTCTCCCAAACATAGATATTCCAATGTTTCTGACACTTTATGCAAATACTTATAGTAAATTGCTTGCTGGTGGAGGTAACTGAGTTCTTTGTGATCGATTTTCTAGAATAGTTGATTATTAAACATGTATTTCCTTGTATATGAACTAATTTTTGCATACATAGATATATTTATCTATATGTATACTTTTAAAAATTATATACATATATAAATGTTCTCTATTTTAAGGAGTAAAATCAAAAATTAGTGACACTTTAGAGGGAAAAGTAAATAAAAGTAAAGAGTGACTGACTAAGTTATACGTACAGTCTGCTAACAGACACACAAAGCACAATTAAATTAAAGATATCAAAAATATGAATACAATAAGCTGAACTTTAATAAAATGAGAAAAAATCGTATCTACTAGAACATCAAATAAAAGCTAAAGACGATCAGCCTACATAAAATAAATATATATCGTATTATCCATAGTTAATTAATTCGTCTAGTATACGCGGTTCTATACTACAGAAACCGTCAAGAGAGTATATTTAAATTCTTAGAAAACGACTTTGTTTTCTGTTGATCGCTATTCAAGAAGAAAATTAGTTTGTTTATTATGATTTAACTAATTTAAAAGTACATTCATATCTATACTTCTTAACATAAAAATCAAAAACAAATGTTATTCAATTCTATATTATATGTATCTAAAATTCCAAAAAAGCTGTTACATATATGTATGAAAGAATCTCCAGCGCTTCTAACTGCATCAGAGTTTAAGAAAAAAACTCCTTTAATTCAATAGCGGACAAATTGAATAAAATTTTAATTTGAAACAGTAAGCAAAGACATCAGCTTACTGCATTCTTATTCATAATCGTATAATAGAATATATAACCACCGAAGGACAAACTTTTAAAGTCTTATAAATTAAGCAATATGGAAAATAAACATAAATTTTATAGAGGACTAAGGTTTCAAAAGTAATTCAATTGATTTCATTGGAAAAAAAAGTAGCGTTTGTTTTCATCAATTATGAAAATAACAATTTCATTATAAAACTCTCCTTTGATTTTAATAGTTTATAAAAGAATAAAATAAATTAAACCAAGGAAACTGGCTAACAAAAAAACTGTCATCATCATCACCAAAGCTGGAGTTGCTGAATCAGTTACATTTAAAAATGTTTATACATTTTAAAAGGTTTTGCAATGTACACCCTCCAAAAATTTCTAACAAATATATATGCTGCATCAACTTTAAGCAAATTTAAATTAAATATAGGAAATATTTCTATTATAGTTACTATTACTTTAGAGTATGTATCTTCAGGAATTCAGCTTTACTTAAAAGAGAAAATCCTCACAAACTTTTAAGTGAATGCAAATGAAAATTAAAACAACGTGTTTTTAATTTCAAATAAAAAAACTGAAGATATTTCACATCTATGCACATCAACATCAGCAAAAACAACAACAAAAGACATGACATGAAAAAATATGTATTCAAAGATTGAGATAAACACTTATTTGTATGTACATACATGCAAACATAAAATCAATTTGTAGATATGTATGTATACATATCAAATTTCTTATCAATGCTCAAGTATTTATTAGATCTTAACAATCACACTTACATATCTACATCATGAAAATATATTGAGCATAAATTCGCATGATCTACACTCAAGGAAATTATGCTGCTTAAAAATAAGAATGCCTCACATTAATTCAATAATTTTCAATTAAATAGAAAATGTATATTGAGATACCTATAAACTAATGACTTTAATAAATGGATACTGTAAATTAATATTTTTCCATATTGAAATAATAAATTTCAATATGACTAAACCTTCCTAATGTTTCTTATTAATTCAACATTGTTTTTACTGATTTTAAGTTGTTTTTTTGTTCTGTGTGTAGAAAAGTCTCCCAGTCAAAGAAGGTGGATGTAGTTAAATAAACAAAATCTGTAATATAAACAAATTTCTCAAAGGCAGACTTTACCGCGAGACAAATTTAAGCATGAGAAAATATAAAGCAATCGTAAGTTTAAAAACATACTAGGATTAGGGAGTTCAGATATATGATAGTATTTTATAGTACCAAATGTCGATATTGAAAACAATTTATCTCTACCTACATATAAATTCCACACACACACATAGCAGAATTCATCTAAGAAAAATCCAAGAAAATTTTAACAAAACTTCGCCCTCACAAATCAAGACCAGCCTGAAATCCTCACAGATATACATTCACAAATTCCTATGGTCATACATACATATACTACAATAATTCAAATGTATTTGCTGGTGGTTTAGCATGTCTATATACGTATTTGATTGGCGCTTGAACGAAATCATCAGTAGACTTCAACCACAAATTTTGAACAGTCACAACCCTCTTACTTTATGCACAGACTTTCAAAAACTATATGAGAATTCATAAAATAATAATATATTTGAAAATCACAAAGAAAAAATAAGCTTAGTAGGCTTTGAAACTGATACAAAAACCAGCAAATAATTTATATTCAGGCGAACTCATTTCATTTTTCTACATCCTTATGTGACGTTTGCAAAATTTGTATTAAAATCTCCACCCAGAATAATTGGCATGAGATGGGGCAACTTTAAAAACAAGAAACATTTATTTTATACCCAATTGTCGTGCACCAGCTTCAGGGTAAGACAGCAGTGCGTAATGAAGATATGTTATAATATAATATTATAAATTCTTTATAAAGACTGCTGTATATCTTTTAAACAAAGATTTGACATTTAAAACGCTCTTTTATTTAAAAATTTATATATATTTTATTTATTTTATATTTTTCAACTTTATAACAAAATTATACCCACTGCCATACTATTACACTTCACAGGCAATTTCTATTAAAATTAACTCCTAAAGATATGCTCTAAAATTTGGATGAGTTATTTCTATGCAGCTGTTGGTTCTTGTCAGCGTTACCGTTGTAAGATTTAAAAAAGTGGAATAGAAAGGGAATTTAAAGAACAAGGTGGCACCAAAAAGGGAATTTAAAAAAAAGTGGCACCAAAAAAGGGATTTTATGAAAAAAGGGGCAACTTTAAAAACAAGAAACATTTAAGCAAATCTGCTTATTTTTAAAAACATCTATAATAAACTTCAGGCTTTGCGTATCTAAAGTCTAAAAAATACAATTTTTATGATAAAGCCACAATATATAAAAATAATTCAAATAATCTGTGCTTATAATAAAAAATTACTTGAATCTTCTGAAGATACATAAATATATATTTTAATGCTGTCTTAGCATTGGCACTTATTTGCAAAAAAACTAACTCAGCTTATTTACTTTAGAGAAAATGTATTTTATTTATTTATTTTATTTAAATTTTTTAATATATATCTTTTTTTCATCTTAAATCTAAACTATAAGTACTAGGCCCGACCGCTGTCAAACATAAACATAGTGATAGTTCTGAAAAATACATAAGTAAAGATAATCAAAAAAAAATATTTTCAAGCAGACCCATCTGCAGTGTTGAGCATAAGAGCCCTTGTGTCCCTCTTTTTTAGGCGGATGTGACCAGTAAAATCCAAGATGTTACGAGCAAGCGGGTTAGGATGTGACGCAAGTTTTGTTAAATATTTGCCTGCGTATTTTGCAATTTCTTCAATCACTAGTTGCATATTCAAATCACGATGTATATTTGAGTTTTTGATGTATCATGGAGCCGATGTTATCAAACGTAAAATTTTGTTTTGCCTTCGTTGGGTTTTCTCGACATTAGAAGCTGAAGCTGTGCCCCATAATTGAATTCCGTAGCACCATATTGGCTTCAAAAGCGACTTGTATAATAAAAGTTTGCAGTCTAGGCTGATTGTTAAATTGTCGATTAAGTGTATACCAAGGTATTTTACATGTGAATGTTGAGGAACAACTTGAGTGTTGATTCGAATTGGGGAACAAGTATCTCTTCGCAGGGTAAATATTACCTGAACACACTTTTGCTCGTTTACCTTAATTCTCCATAATTTAACCATAGTTCCAGTTGCGCAATATGATCTTGTAAATATCGGGAAGCCTCGTGAGGGTTTTTGTGCATACTCAGGCAGGCTGTATCATCGGCAAATATAGATGTATGGATTTTACTGCTCAAAGGCATGTCACAAGTATAAATCAAATACAAAACTGGCCCCAGTATGCTCCCCTGGGGCACACCGGATGATATAGATTCGGGCACACTCATGAATTCTTCTTCCACAACCGTGAACTTACGGGTTGTAATGTAACTTTCTAATAAATTCAGAAAATTTATTGGTAGATATAATTTTAATTTTAAAATTAGGCCTTCATCTTTATCAAATGCCTACGAAACGTCAATAAACAGTGCAGAACAGTACTTCTTTTCTTCAAATGTTCTTCTTATACATTGAATTAATCTATGCGTTTGTTCAATGGTGCTATGCTGACTTCTAATACCAAGTTGGTCTGGGATGCACCCACTACCAAATAAAATTGGGGACAATTTTGACATGAGTAGTTTTTCGAAAAGTTTTGACATTGTTGAAAGCAGATTTATTGCCTGTATGATTCTGCCTTGGTAAGATCTTTGCCCGGCTTTGGAATCATTTTAACTTTGGCAAGCTTCCAGCTGTGGGGATAATACTCCAGTCGTGAAATGGAATTAAAAATAAATAACATGATTCTAAATGCAATACGAGGCAATTTTATTAGCATTTGGTTATTAATTCCATTAATTTCTTCGGGTTGAGTTCAGCAATTAGATTCTGTACATCCCACATTTTAAATTTTATGGGTCGAGGGGGTAGCGCTACTACACTCGGGAAATCAACAACACCAGTACGTGTGTTTGGGGTAAATACGGATTTTAAATGCTTTTCAAACAAGTTACCTTTTTCAATATCACTCATGGCCCAAACTCCGGTAGAAGTGCGCAGAGGTGGTTTAAACTCAACGGGTGTTTTAATTCTTTTCGCAGCGCGCCACAAAGAGTAATTAGATGCTGGTGTGACATCGAGATTTTCCAGATAGTTTTTAAGAGATGCAGTTTTTTCATATGGAAGCAGCTCTTGGAGTCTTTTAGTGCACTCTTTAAATTAAATTTTATTTTGGGGTGATCTGTGCTGTTGCCATTCTCTTCCGGCTCTTCGTTTTGCACATACGAGATGTTCAATATCTGTAGAATATATTCTGTTAAACCCAGTATGCGGATGGGAGGAAGTGGCATGTTCAGCTGCCTGCTTAATATTTTCGTTAAGATTAGCAATATTAGATTTAATATCATCATTAGTTCTTAGCTTAATGTTTTCAGTGCAATGACTACTAAGATATTTTTTGAATCGCAGCCAATTAACACGACTGACCATTTTCACATATGGGTGAGGTAGAGCATTTCTCAGTGGGCTACAGATTGTAACGATCGTGGGAGAGTGACTGGATGATAGATCTAGGGAAGCTTCAACATGAATTAATTCCCTAGAAATATTTTTCATGACGCCAAATTCTATAACATCCGGAATCTTATGTATGTCAGTAGGCCAGTAAGTGGGCTCCCCACTCGAAATGACGTCCAAACCCATTTTGAAATTGTGTTGAACAACGCTCGTCCTCTAGGTGTGATAAGGCGCGAACCCCAGAAAGTATGTTTTGCATTGTAGTCTCTAGCTGCTACGAAACAAGGGCCAAGAGATTTGTAGAAATCCTCGTATTGATCCTCAGTAATTGCGAATCTGTGCAAAAATTTTCGATACAAATATTCGTTGCTTGTAGATGTTCTTCACAAGTGTTGTCATGAATATAATGCTTGAGTCTTGACTTTAATAAAATTGCTGATCCCCCATAAGCTCTTCCTCTTGGATCCTTTGAATCATATAAAATGTAGCCATTAATTTTGAATAGACTTCTTGAAGTCAAATGAGTCTCAGAAACCAACATTATATCAATATTTTTTTCCGTGAGGAAGTGCTCAAGTTCATTTTTATGTCGGCGAATGCTGTTTGCGTTTCAGAAACATATCTTTAACGTGTTCATGGCTTGTTAACTAATGCTTGAAGCAGTGTAGACTGCATTCGTAGCATTTCTTGCTAGTAATATTTGTTGTAAAATTATTAATAGTCAGCACCAGATTCTAAATAGTAGCTTCAAGGCGACTAAAATTAAAGCTTGAGTTTGCATTCGTTGAATTATTTTGAGGCGGAATATTTTGTTTGGGAATAGAACTAGTCTTAGCTGCATCGGCATACGATACACGTAAAGTGACAGGTTGGCTCATTTGAGCAAAAGTGGCGGAGTAAGCGTTTGCTGTTTGTGCTGGAGCTAATTTACGTTTTTGCCCCATAGTCTGTTTAACGAAAGAATATACAGGACATCCTCTGTAGTTAGCGGTGTGATTACCTCCACAATTACCAATTTGTTTTCTGCTAGATCTTTAGGCTTAGTACAACCAGCAGTACCGTGCAATTCACCACAGATAACACAAACTGAAGGTTACTTGCAGTAAGTTTTTGTGTAATCATATTCTTGACAATTATGGCACTGTACGGGTCCAGAACGCTTGTGTGGTTCTTCAACTGTTATTTTTCGGCATAAGAGATATTTTAAATTGTAAATTGGATGAGTCTCGTTTTTTTTTTAATTTTATATCGTTTGGCTCAAGTTCGACGCGAAATAGAGGTTGAGGAATCTCCCTATTTATTATGTTAGATACATTTTTTAAGACAGCAGTGCGTAATGAAGATATGTTATAATATAATATTATAAATTCTTTATAAAGACTGCTGTATATCTTTTAAACAAAGATTTGACATTTAAAACGCTCTTTTATTTAAAAATTTATATATATTTTATTTATTTTATATTTTTCAACTTTATAACAAAATTATACCCACTGCCATACTATTACACTTCACAGGCAATTTCTATTAAAATTAACTCCTAAAGATATGCTCTAAAATTTGGATGAGTTATTTCTATGCAGCTGTTGGTTCTTGTCAGCGTTACCGTTGTAAGATTTAAAAAAGTGGAATAGAAAGGGAATTTAAAGAACAAGGTGGCACCAAAAAGGGAATTTAAAAAAAGGTGGCACCAAAAAAGGGATTTTATGAAAAAAGGGGCAACTTTAAAAACAAGAAACATTTAAGCAAATCTGCTTATTTTTAAAAACATCTATAATAAACTTCAGGCTTTGCGTATCTAAAGTCTAAAAAATACAATTTTTATGATAAAGCCACAATATATAAAAATAATTCAAATAATCTGTGCTTATAATAAAAAATTACTTGAATCTTCTGAAGATACATAAATATATATTTTAATGCTGTCTTAGCATTGGCACTTATTTGCAAAAAAACTAACTCAGCTTATTTACTTTAGAGAAAATGTATTTTATTTATTTATTTTATTTAAATTTTTTAATATATATCTTTTTTTCATCTTAAATCTAAACTATAAGTACTAGGCCCGACCGCTGTCAAACATAAACATAGTGATAGTTCTGAAAAATACATAAGTAAAGATAATCAAAAAAAAATATTTTCAAGCAGACCCATCTGCAGTGTTGAGCATAAGAGCCCTTGTGTCCCTCTTTTTTAGGCGGATGTGACCAGTAAAATCCAAGATGTTACGAGCAAGCGGGTTAGGATGTGACGCAAGTTTTGTTAAATATTTGCCTGCGTATTTTGCAATTTCTTCAATCACTAGTTGCATATTCAAATCACGATGTATATTTGAGTTTTTGATGTATCATGGAGCCGATGTTATCAAACGTAAAATTTTGTTTTGCCTTCGTTGGGTTTTCTCGACATTAGAAGCTGAAGCTGTGCCCCATAATTGAATTCCGTAGCACCATATTGGCTTCAAAAGCGACTTGTATAATAAAAGTTTGCAGTCTAGGCTGATTGTTAAATTGTCGATTAAGTGTATACCAAGGTATTTTACATGTGAATGTTGAGGAACAACTTGAGTGTTGATTCGAATTGGGGAACAAGTATCTCTTCGCAGGGTAAATATTACCTGAACACACTTTTGCTCGTTTACCTTAATTCTCCATAATTTAACCATAGTTCCAGTTGCGCAATATGATCTTGTAAATATCGGGAAGCCTCGTGAGGGTTTTCGTGCATACTCAGGCAGGCTGTATCATCGGCAAATATAGATGTATGGATTTTACTGCTCAAAGGCATGTCACAAGTATAAATCAAATACAAAACTGGCCCCAGTATGCTCCCCTGGGGCACACCGGATGATATAGATTCGGGCACACTCATGAATTCTTCTTCCACAACCGTGAACTTACGGGTTGTAATGTAACTTTCTAATAAATTCAGAAAATTTATTGGTAGATATAATTTTAATTTTAAAATTAGGCCTTCATCTTTATCAAATGCCTACGAAACGTCAATAAACAGTGCAGAACAGTACTTCTTTTCTTCAAATGTTCTTCTTATACATTGAATTAATCTATGCATTTGTTCAATGGTGCTATGCTGACTTCTAATACCAAGTTGGTCTGGGATGCACCCACTACCAAATAAAATTGGGGACAATTTTGACATGAGTAGTTTTTCGAAAAGTTTTGACATTGTTGAAAGCAGATTTATTGCCTGTATGATTCTGCCTTGGTAAGATCTTTGCCCGGCTTTGGAATCATTTTAACTTTGGCAAGCTTCCAGCTGTGGGGATAATACTCCAGTCGTGAAATGGAATTAAAAATAAATAACATGATTCTAAATGCAATACGAGGCAATTTTATTAGCATTTGGTTATTAATTCCATTAATTTCTTCGGGTTGAGTTCAGCAATTAGATTCTGTACATCCCACATTTTAAATTTTATGGGTCGAGGGGGTAGCGCTACTACACTCGGGAAATCAACAACACCAGTACGTGTGTTTGGGGTAAATACGGATTTTAAATGCTTTTCAAACAAGTTACCTTTTTCAATATCACTCATGGCCCAAACTCCGGTAGAAGTGCGCAGAGGTGGTTTAAACTCAACGGGTGTTTTAATTCTTTTCGCAGCGCGCCACAAAGAGTAATTAGATGCTGGTGTGACATCGAGATTTTCCAGATAGTTTTTAAGAGATGCAGTTTTTTCATATGGAAGCAGCTCTTGGAGTCTTTTAGTGCACTCTTTAAATTAAATTTTATTTTGGGGTGATCTGTGCTGTTGCCATTCTCTTCCGGCTCTTCGTTTTGCACATACGAGATGTTCAATATCTGTAGAATATATTCTGTTAAACCCAGTATGCGGATGGGAGGAAGTGGCATGTTCAGCTGCCTGCTTAATATTTTCGTTAAGATTAGCAATATTAGATTTAATATCATCATTAGTTCTTAGCTTAATGTTTTCAGTGCAATGACTACTAAGATATTTTTTGAATCGCAGCCAATTAACACGACTGACCATTTTCACATATGGGTGAGGTAGAGCATTTCTCAGTGGGCTACAGATTGTAACGATCGTGGGAGAGTGACTGGATGATAGATCTAGGGAAGCTTCAACATGAATTAATTCCCTAGAAATATTTTTCATGACGCCAAATTCTATAACATCCGGAATCTTATGTATGTCAGTAGGCCAGTAAGTGGGCTCCCCACTCGAAATGACGTCCAAACCCATTTTGAAATTGTGTTGAACAACGCTCGTCCTCTAGGTGTGATAAGGCGCGAACCCCAGAAAGTATGTTTTGCATTGTAGTCTCTAGCTGCTACGAAACAAGGGCCAAGAGATTTGTAGAAATCCTCGTATTGATCCTCAGTAATTGCGAATCTGTGCAAAAATTTTCGATACAAATATTCGTTGCTTGTAGATGTTCTTCACAAGTGTTGTCATGAATATAATGCTTGAGTCTTGACTTTAATAAAATTGCTGATCCCCCATAAGCTCTTCCTCTTGGATCCTTTGAATCATATAAAATGTAGCCATTAATTTTGAATAGACTTCTTGAAGTCAAATGAGTCTCAGAAACCAACATTATATCAATATTTTTTTCCGTGAGGAAGTGCTCAAGTTCATTTTTATGTCGGCGAATGCTGTTTGCGTTTCAGAAACATATCTTTAACGTGTTCATGGATTGTTAACTAATGCTTGAAGCAGTGTAGACTGCATTCGTAGCATTTCTTGCTAGTAATATTTGTTGTAAAATTATTAATAGTCAGCACCAGATTCTAAATAGTAGCTTCAAGGCGACTAAAATTAAAGCTTGAGTTTGCATTCGTTGAATTATTTTGAGGCGGAATATTTTGTTTGGGAATAGAACTAGTCTTAGCTGCATCGGCATACGATACACGTAAAGTGACAGGTTGGCTCATTTGAGCAAAAGTGGCGGAGTAAGCGTTTGCTGTTTGTGCTGGAGCTAATTTACGTTTTTGCCCCATAGTCTGTTTAACGAAAGAATATACAGGACATCCTCTGTAGTTAGCGGTGTGATTACCTCCACAATTACCAATTTGTTTTCTGCTAGATCTTTAGGCTTAGTACAACCAGCAGTACCGTGCAATTCACCACAGATAACACAAACTGAAGGTTACTTGCAGTAAGTTTTTGTGTAATCATATTCTTGACAATTATGGCACTGTACGGGTCCAGAACGCTTGTGTGGTTCTTCAACTGTTATTTTTCGGCATAAGAGATATTTTAAATTGTAAATTGGATGAGTCTCGTTTTTTTTTTAATTTTATATCGTTTGGCTCAAGTTCGACGCGAAATAGAGGTTGAGGAATCTCCCTATTTATTATGTTAGATACATTTTTTACTTTAAGTCCCTGGAGGACGAGTGCATCTTTTAGTTCTTCGGGAGCAACATAGGAATATTCCGAATATTTTTTCATATGATTTTTTTTGTTTAGTATTAAATGAAAACTCCGCTAAATCGACTGCTCCCTATGAATGTACAACGAGAACTCTTAATAAATATCTGAATATTGAATACTCAAGAAGCAGGCACAAGACAATTCTGTAAATTTTTTGTACATTGCATTTTTTAATTAACGGAAAAAGGTTGATTTGAAAATTTTTAATAGTTATTAAATTCCTATTTTTTGAAACTGTACATCTGTACTTCTAAATAGGTTCATCATTTGGAATCCAGTCTTCAAAATCACTTTACTTTACTTTACTACAAACTTAAAGAAAATAACACGGTATGACAAGTTTCAACTTTGAGTCCATTAGATAATTTGTTTTCCAATGATGGCAATTGAGAAAAAGAACCGCTCAGCGGGAACAAACTAAAGATATGTATATAAAGCAAATGTTTATAACTTTGGCAATTTGAGAACTCTCTTACAAAAACATCAAGTCCACTTATTATATTACAAAAAACGGAAACAATTTAATAAATACTGGGTCTAAATAAATACTTAAATACAATCGGTCTTTTAGCGCTTCGCAATTTTTTGAAGTATATAAAAGTTTAATAGCGACTTTTTTAATCAGGAACAATTTCTTAATCGGGCTTAAGTTAAGTATTTTTTATTATTATGAAATGAAACATTTTTAGTAATTAATGTGATAAGAAAAGAAAAATTAAACTAGACTATTTAGGTATGGGAAATGCGCATTTTTCTGTGAAGCTGATGAAGCACACATGTTTATCTACTTGGGCAGAGCTTGTTATTAATATAAGCTATTTAAATTGTATTTTTAATGAAATAGAATATGAGAAAGGATAGTGTATACAATTATTGATTAACCTTTGTTAAATACATTTGTAAGTATCACTTTTTCGATTAAAAAATTATTCCAGCTTAAAATTTACTATAGTTCAACGAAATTTGTTTAATATATGTACATTGTATTTACCTACATACATATGTAAATATGTATGTAATTATATTTACATAGTCATACGAACATAATCAAGCCTGGGCATATGAATTATTCGAAAGATACGCATAAGCTAAACACGCAAGAAAAACAATGTTTTAAGCTTGCTTACAAGCCAATATATTAAAACAGCATAACATATATTAATAAAACCGATAGTAGGAAAAAGTACATCTTCATTCAGTAAAAAGTATCAAAAAGAGGCTAAAATTAAAAAAAGTATCAAATTTGGGTTCATTTTGTTAGAATAGCACAATAGTATCCAAGCAGTCGAAAATTTGGCAAATTGCTACTTTAGTAGCACCAGCGGTAACTCTGCTTCTCGTTCGTATGATTACACCAATACATACATAGCTCACACCGATTTCATAACGCGGTGTGATAGATGTTTACACATCAAAAATATTTTTATTTGGATTCAATCGCTATTTAACCGCAGAGTGTGATGCAAACCAAAAATTTATATAAATGAGATAATTGTACAATTTTAGTTATTTAAAAAAGTTTGTTATTTATTAAAATTGATATACTTAAATAGAAGTTTATAGGCATATATAAAAATATTTTTTGATTTTTTCAAGTGTAATCAACTAAATATCTGGACCAAAGATATATACATATGTACCTATATACGTAACGTACATACATATATATGTATATTTTTACTGCTCTATGCTTCTTATAAGAACACCATGAATTAGTATATAGTATATAAAATATAATTGTACATAGATATTCGCCCTTTAGGCGAATCTGTCATTTTGCATTTTTGGCTATCTTCTTAAAAATCCTTTTCATTTGATACCCATATCATACCAAAGAAGGAAATAGTGATTCGACCCGATTTGGTGTCCACCATATTTTTATCGTCAGCGGAATGTCCACAGGTTTATCTACGATTACATCTGTATGTATGATATACCTACATACATATACATACATATGTAGTGTACCACACTTATAGTAATGCACTGTAATAAAATTACTTGCATTGCTGTAATAGCAGTTCAATGCGCAAGCATTGCAACACACCCCAACAGAATAAGAATGCTGAATGCAAGAAATTGAGTGATATACTTTTGAATCACAATATAAATTAATAATTACCAAATCCCTTTTTTTTGATTGGTCGTTTAAAATAATACTTACCATTGTCATTGTGAAGAAAGAAACAAAAGATAATTGTAAATATTAAACGTAGGTTAGAAGGGCTAATTAAGATTTGCAAAACTAGTATATAAGCAGGGAAAATTATTCAATAAATCAGACTTTAATTTCTAAACGCAAACTGGAAATAACTTGCCTTGTTTTTTAATTAAATTCTCAAAATATTTTGACACCTCCTTTGAGCGCCTACTGATAACCTGGCCTCCCTGACAGCTGTAAGAACTAAACAAAGGACTATAGGGCCTCACTAATACACGCACGCTGACTACATGTTAGGGCTAACATTATCCATCCTTTTAACCTTTACATAGCGATCCAGCGGATCAAAAAGAGCCTTGTGAAAAAAGTTATAAGTTGAAACGGACTTTTGATAAACAATGAAATAATATCCTGAAATCAGCGTACACTAAAAATATTCGTTAACATTTCTACAAACTGGACTGTAACCCGTGACTTTTAACAAATGCCCGAAGAAATAGTCGAGGAAGTTATACAATATACCTACAAAAAACTTGCAATAACTTTTCAACATGAAGCAACAAGATGTCTTCAATATATATAAGAATTTTACATTTGAAATCCTTTTTTTAAAATACCAATGTAATTAAATCACACTTTGTAATTGCCGAACGAAAATAAGTTCCAGATTGTCAGCACTCTAATGAATTCCCAATACATTGATGAATATAAAAAACATTTTTTTTTAGCAATTATTAATAAAATCTTAATACATATATTAGAATAACTTATTCATTAGTAAGAAAAACACATAAAAATGACACATTTAATAAATAAAAAATTAGTAAAAATGGGAGGAAAATCATCAAAAATAGCTAACCCAAATGCCAATGTAGTAAATAATGTTGAAATTGTAGACCACACTAGACAAATAAATTTAGTATTTATACTTATGTTAATATTAGTTATATTAAGCGCATTAAACATATTAATTAAATTATATATCTTACACAAAAGGTCTCTGAGAAAAAAGTATGCTAGCCGTAGTGACAACTTAGATAAAATTTAATTTAAAAATAATAAATAAAAATAAATTTTTAAATCAATTCAATGCCAAAATATTTTTAGTAAAATAAGATTGATAAAAGACAATTTTGACAAGTTCTATAAATGTTTAAACACTGATAGAAGTACAAAAGATGAGACAATTGAAAAACATATACAAAATTTAATAAACAAATTTCAAGAAATAAGAGTTATATTAAATGTAAATTACAATCGACTAACGACTTCACACAAAGTCACAGCCGACGCATTTTTCCTAGGTATAAGAGATAAACTTACAAAAATATCAACAAGAAAAGGATTAGAATTAGAAATACCTAGCTCTTTACATCAATAAATAATTAGAAAAGCTTCGAAAAACTCAGACATGACACAATCTGCAACAATGAAAATGAACGCTTCAGAACTTGCATCAATTGCAAAATTAATTTCCATTTACTCTGGTAGAAAGGAAGAACTTAACCCATTCATAGCCAATTTTAATTTAATTCAAGAAACCCTAGTTGATACAAATAAACCCAATTTCTCTCAATTTATTTTTAAAACAACAGATTAGATCAAAAAGTACAAAACAGGATTAAGCAAACTAGTATACCAAAGAATTAAGAAGAATTAATCAAAGAACTAAAGAAAAATTATAAGACAAAACAAACACCAAATAGCATCCTAAATGACTTAAATAAAATAAAACAACACGGTGACATACGAAAATTTGCAGACAAAATTTAAAGTTTAATTTCAGAATTAAATGAATTACAAATATCAAGCATAGACGAAGAAAGCAGAAATGCAATAATACAATCAAATAGTATCATTGCATTTAACGCATTTAAAAATGGATTAGCCAATAGAGAAATAGTTAAAACAATAAAAGCAAGCAGAGTAAAAACATTTGCAGAAGCTTTAGAAATTGCAGAAGAATCCAGCAATTCAAATGCCCAAGCACACATTATGCATCAGAGAATTAGGTTTAATTATAATAATAGAAATCAGAATAGAAATAATAGAAATTTTAACAACACAAATCGCATGAATAACAATAATAATAACAGAAATAATAATTTTGTTAACTTCAGAAATAACAATTTTAGTAGGGAAAACAATTTCAATAACAATAGAAATAATAAAAATTTTAATAGAAACAATAATCGCAACACTAGAAATAACACCTTCAATAGTAGAAATGAAAGTAATAATAATTTTAATAGAGATAGACAAAATGGCACACATAGAAATAACAACAACAGACATATACACACAATACAAGATTCGGGAAACGTACTAGGCTCGGAATACATCGGTATTCCGGACAGCCAAATTTGAAAATACACAAAGTATCTGATAATAACACAAATTTTATAACTACTAAGTACAAAAATAAAACTTTCACTTTTCTTATTGACACAGGAGCTGACATATCACTTTGTCGAATGCAAAATGAGTTTTTTAATATGCATTTTTAAACGAAGAAGAAAGATGCAAATTAACTGGCATTACTACAGAAGAAATCCATTCACTAGGTACAATAGAAATAGAACTAAATTTAGCAAATGAAATATGCGTACACACATTTCATATTGTAGATTCACAATTTCCTATAGAAACAGACGGAATTATAGGTAGAGATTTCCTCAAGAAATATCTTTGCAAAATAGATTACGAAACATTTACAACTTCCATATTTACAAACAATACAACAATAATACTCCCAATGCATACAAAACCATTTGCGTCACTACAAATAATAAATTCAGTGAAGTGCGACTTTGACCCGCGCACGAAGGGTTCCGTACGGGCACGAGATATGTAATTCAATACGAACAATATAAACTATAGTTTTGGCATTTTTTCGATTTTGGGTTTTTTCGGTTTTAAGCGTTTTTTTTTTAGTTAGTTTTTGAATTTATTGGCGCTTTCTAAGTTTTGGCACTTTTTTAAATTTTTGGCGATTTTTTTTTTTGAAGTTTTTTTAATTTTGGCGATTTTTATTATTTTGGCGTTTTTTTTTAATTTGGCGAATTTTTTATTTTGGCGACTTTTTTGAATTTTGGCGTTTTTTTTCATATATGTGATTTTTTTTTTTGGTTTTGGCGATTTTTTTTAGTCTTGGCACTTTTTTTTCGTTTTGAGGATTTTTTTCGGTTTTTGGCGTTTATTTTAAATTTTGGCGTTTTTTTTTCGTTTTGGCGATTTTTTTTCGTTTTGGCGATTTTTTCCTTTTTGGCGATTTTTTTTCACAAACAATTTTTTTGGATTTTGGCTATTTTTTTCATTTAGGCGATATTTTTTAATTTTTGGCGATTTTTGTTCACATAAGCATTTTTTTTGTTTTGGCTATTTTTTTCGGTTTTTGGCGTTTTTTTTAATTTTAGCGTTTCTTTTCATTTTGGCGATTTTTTTAAATTTTTGGCGATCTTATAATTTTCGGATTTTTTAGTTTGACCGTTTTTGAAAATTTCAAGAGTTTACCTCTTACGGTCTCCTAGATATAGCAATTTGTCAAAATTACATAGTCAAAATTGCATTAACTGATGGACCACCCTTTAATTAAATTTTTTTTTAAGTTTAGTGTTAATTGTTGTAGTCTATATAAAAATACACTAATTTTACAAATTTCAAGTGTCAATATACATATGTACATACAATTGTATGTATATTACATGAGATTTTAACATTTTTCGTCGCTGGTTTTGGAGCACCCTTTAATTTTGAATTATGATTTAACTAATTTAAAAGTACTTTTAAATGCAGTCTCATATCCATACGATGATCTTAATACAAAAATTTAGAATGAACACAATTCTAAGATTCCAACAAAAACAGAATCTCAAGTGCTTCTAAGTACATCAGAGTTTAAGGTAAATAAAATTTAATTTGAAACAGCAAGCAAAAACATCAGCTTACTTCATTCTTATTCATGATCGTATAATAAATTATATAAGTATGTACACATCAAAGAACAAATTCTAAAAGTCTTATAAATGAAGCAATATGGAAAATAAACATAAACAAACGATTTCATCGCAAAAGAAGTAGGATTGTTTTTTATCAATTATGAAAATAATAATTTCATTATAAAACTCCCTTTTAAAAAAGTAAAATTAAGCAAACAGGCTAACAAAACAAAAAACTATGATCACCTAAGCTGGACTGCTGGATCAGCTTCATTTAAAAATGTTTATACATTTTTAAAAGGCAATGATATGTATACCCCCTTAAAATTTCTAACGTTGACTAACTAACGTTGCATCAACTTAAAAAAAATGTAAATTAAATATAATTAATATTTCTATTATAGTTACTGTTACTATAGAGTATGTATCTTCGGGAATTCAGTTTTACTTGAAACAGAAAATCCTGACAAACTTTTAAGTAAATGCGGATAAAACTTAAAACAATGTTTTTAATGCAAATATAAAAAAAAAAATTTTAAGATATTTCACATCTATACACAACATCAGCAACAACAACAAAAGGCATGATATGACGAAAAAAATATGTATTCAAAGATTGAGTTAAAAACTTCTTTTTATGTACATACATACTTACTTGTATGAACATGCAAACATAAAATCAATTTGTAGATATGTATGCATACATATCAGATTTCTTATCAATGCTTCAGTATTTATTAGATCTTAACAATCACGCTTACATATCTACATTACGAAAATATATGAAACATTAATTTGCATGATGATACACTCAGAGAAATTATTCTGCTTAAAAATAAGAATGCGTCACATTAATTCAATAATTTTCAATATAATAGAAAATGTATATTGAGATACCTAAAAACTAATGAGTTTAATAAATTAATACTGTAAATTAATATTTTTTCATATTGAAATAATAAATCTTAATATGACTAAACCTTATCGTCCAGTCAAAGCAGGCAGATATACATAGTTAAATAAACACATTTCTCACAAGCAGACTTTAACGCTGGCACTCTTGTATAAGGAAAATATAAAGAAAACATTAGCATGAGAAAATATAAAGCAATCGTAAGTATAAAAACATACTAGGATTAGAAAAGTTCCAATAAAGTTATGATATTTTATACTATCAAATGTCGATATTGAAAACAATTTATTTCAATGTACACATAAATACTCGTACTAGCGTGAGAAAATCTCACTCACTCTCACACACAGCCACACAAAAAGGTGATGACGTAATGCACAAACACAAACACAAACATACATACATAATGAAATTTTATAATATTATGAAATTCAATTCCTCTGTCATGAAATACGAAACAATATTTCCTAAATAAATAACCGAAGGTTTAATAACAATACCTTCGTCCCCCACCGTACCATCACGTACATTAGTCCAAAAACATATACATACATTTACCCTTATTCCAATTGTCGTCATCGACGTCACTTTAACACAATACCAAAAAATTGGGGCTTGTTTAAGTAGTAGGGAACTGCCGGTTCTATGGCAATAAAAATTGTCAAATTTGGGTAATTAACGTCAAAAATTTTGTAATTTATGGGAAAATTTTAAAAAAATGTCAAAGGTGTGAAGTGACGAGGGTTAGTTCACTTCGAGGGTATGTTGGGGCGCATGCTTTGTTTGTATGTATGTTTTAGATTTTTGTTTTAACCAAAGGTGTGAAGTGACGAGGGTACTCGATGGTTTGTAGATGTCTGTCGGTTGATGTGCATACTCGCAGTTTATTATGTTGGCGCGCATGCTTTGTTTGTATGTATGTTTAAGATTTTTGTTTTAACCAAAGGTGTGAAGTGACGAGGGTACTCGATGGTTTGTAGATGTCTGTCGGTTGATGTGCATACTCGTAGTTTATTTTCGTTAGCGCGCATGCTTTCTGTGTATGTATGTATAAGATTTTTGTTTTAACCAAAGGTGTGAAGTGACGAGGGTACTCGATGGTTTGTAGATGTCTGTCGGTTGATGTGCATACTCGCAGTTTATTATGTTGGCGCGCATGCTTTGTTTGTATGTATGTATACGATTTTTGTTTTAACCAAAGGTGTGAAGTGACGAGGGTACTCGATGGTTTGTAGATGTCTGTCGGTTGATGTACATACTCGTAGTTTATTTTCGTTAGCGCGCATGCTTTCTGTGTATGTATGTATAAGATTTTTGTTTTAACCAAAGGTGTGAAGTGACGAGGGTACTCGATGGTTTGTAGATGTCTGTCGGTTGATGTGCATACTCGCAGTTTATTATGTTGGCGCGCATGCTTTGTTTGTATGTATGTATACGATTTTTGTTTTAACCAAAGGTGTGAAGTGACGAGGGTACTCGATGGTTTGTAGATGTCTGTCGGTTGATGTGCATACTCGTAGTTTATTTTCGTTAGCGCGCATGCTTTCTGTGTATGTATGTATAAGATTTTTGTTTTAACCAAAGGTGTGAAGTGACGAGGGTACTCGATGGTTTGTAGATGTCTGTCGGTTGATGTGCATACTCGTAGTTTATTTTCGTTAGCGCGCATGCTTTCTGTGTATGTATGTATAAGATTTTTGTTTTAACCAAAGGTGTGAAGTGACGAGGGTACTCGATGGTTTTTAATCATTTTTTAAAATGTGTGCAACGTCTTTCACGTTATGTTTTTTTTATAGGGAAAGCAATACCACACAACAAGAAATAATTTCAAAAATGACAAACGTTGACACTAGTACACACTGTTGCGATGTTACAAAATATCATAGTATGTACTCGGCATTTGTTTTTTTTTTTTGTAATATTCTTTTTAGCTGATGGAGCTGGAAGGGTATTTATAGAAAGAAATTATGTATTCTGGTGAGATATTAATGTTTTTGTTGTTGGTTTTATTTAGTTTTATTTATTTTTTGTTTTTTGTGTAAAGAGGCTGACATTTGTCAAACAAACCATGCACACTTATATACATACATACATTGATATTTTTGAGAACGAGATAGGTGAATGTGATGTCATTCCAAAGAACCAAATGGCATACTTCTATAATGGAAACTTCCAAAATGAAGAAGAAAAGTTTATGGTAGATGAAGAGGACGATGCTTTCTTCATACATATGTATGTTGTAACAATGTAAGAATAGAACGTAATTCGTATAAATTGAGACGTTCTCTAATCTAGCAGCAAGTACAGCATTGTATCTAGCAAGTGCATCATCATCATATAAAATCTTAAAAAATACAATACATTCTATAAATTATTAAAATGGACACATTAAGCAGCAGCCCAATTTTAATATCATTGAACGGCTCACAAATGTCGCTAGATGAGTTTGTGAGATTGTTCTCCGGCAATCGGGAAGAGATGAGCGTTGTCAGCCGGGAAGAGGTATCCGTAAGCCCTCTGTCAATAGAGTTTTCGGACGACGATTTGCCTCCTAATGTATCCATTAGAGACATTTTCGAGAACGAGGTAGATGAATATCATGAAATTCCAAACAACCAAATGGCATACTTCAAGAATGGAGATTTTCAAAAGGAAGAGTTTAGGCTGGATGAAGAGGACGATGCTTTCTTGGCAGCGTTTGATTATATGCCAAAAGATGAGGATAAAGATGACATAACCAAAATTTTCATGCAAGACGAAGAGGGGGATGCATTATTGGCGACCGTAAATTTAAGATTTTAATTTGATTAATTTTGTAAACACAAATTCAAATTTATTTACTTAAAACGTAAAAAATGTGTAAACAGATTTTTATTTTCACTTTTTTACATTTGTCTTTGTCCTTGTACAAACCATATGCATATAAATAAATGATTGAACAAAATTTTTTTATAATTTTAATCTACATATTTATTTAAAAAAATATCGTAAATATATGTTGTGACAATGTAAGAATAGAAAATTAAAATAAATTGTTTAGTTATTTTCCTGATAAAGTAAATATGCATTTCTTAAGGCACAAACTCCATAATTGTGATAGCTGCAGTAAAAATATTCCGGATATTTAAGTTGTATTTGTTTAAAGTTGATGGAGCCAAAATCCTCGATGTTGAAAACTCTAATTCGAAGTAGTTTTTCAAACCATTTCTTCTTTTCCACACCCTTAACATAGATTGAATAATGTTTTAAATTGGATTTTAAAAATTTTACAACACTCTTAAATGATATTGATCCGTCATTCCAATTCAGATGATGAAAGTTTCTCGTTAGCCAATTCGCTTCTCTTTGTTTTGCTATTGATAATCTTTTGAAGTTAAACGGTGGTTTAATAATAAAATTTATGTGCTCCTTATTGTTAAAAACAATTGCTATTTCTTTTGCAATGAAGATGTTTGAATTGGATTTAAATCCTTGCATATCGATGAAAACTTTATCCCCAATCATCTTATTTTATTATTTTTTATTTTTTTTACATTATCTTACGAACTTGACCTTTTAAGGGTATGTATTCTATTATACGGTCGTGGATGAGTATACAAAAAGCTGATGTATCGGTAGGTATATTGGAGTCTGTTTCAATTTCAATTTTTATATCAACAGGACCGTTAGAGAGGGCTTCGTTTTGATGACTGACATCTACTACCACTATCGGCACACTATTTTTAAATTCTTGAGCAGTTAGAAGTGGTTGTGATTCCCTCATGTAGTAGCTTTGTTGAAACCGCAGATACATATCATATAGGATGGCAACCCGACCATTTTTAAATTTTACATTTAGATCATCATATGGGTACGATTCAGAATTTAAATGTACTTTTAAATTGTTTAAATTACAATGAACAAACTTATTTTCTTGTTGAAAAGCAATCAACACAAAACGGGGTCGTTCTCTATTTGCAGCCAATTTAACATTCCATATATAGCTAGTTCCTGTATTTAGTTGAGGATTAATGTGACAATCCCAACTGCGAAATGCCATTGGTATAGAAGCACCACTGTTAATAATTTTAATCATATTCAATTTGCTCAGATCGGATAATTGTACATGCGGAATTCTCCATGAGATGTTTGAGATACTAATTTTTGGTTTGTCAGTAGCAACAGTTGAGTATACGAGTTTTTCATCGTTCTTACTACGTAAGAGAACCAATTCATGTTTACCGCTGAGTATAATTTTATTATAGTCTTCAGCGAAACCTAAAAATAGTTTCAGTGGTACATAGAAATTAAAGTGTCCATTTGAAATATCCAAATCATCGAGTTTGTTCCATCCTGCATTGTACAAGCCAACACTTTCTGTTGGTGATAAGGAAACAAAATTTTTTAGGCTGCTTGTAATCGCTAAATGTCTTGTATGATCAATTTCTATGCCATTAAGTTCATATCGAATTTCGTCAAAGAGATGTGCCACAAAGTTATTTTTTAATTTTAGATTTAAAAACGAAGATATTTTGCTATTATTATCATCTACAATACTTCCCTCAACATATATGTAGCTTTCGCTGGGTAGCACATATAAGTCTTGATTTTGTATTGAAATTCGAATCTCATCATTATTGTTGAAGGATTGTAGGTATGGTGTATATGTGTGATAGTCCTTTTTAATTATACTCTCGTCTGATTGAGGTTTTTCTAGAACATCTAGTATGTAACTCATTTCTTTGTCAACTTTAAATTGAGAGACTTTAAAAATTTTTTATTTTCTTGCGTCAAATATTTTTTGTGTAATGATCTCTTTAATTGTGGTTTGGTTTGCAAGAGTGTTTTATGAGTGTATCCAATTTTATCCTTAGATTGCTTGACGTTGTATATTATCATTATTTGCTAGATCTCAAATGTATTCGTGTTGTAATTTCCTCTCCTCGAAAATTAATTAAATCACCGTTCTGATCAACTATGCGTAGAGTTAGAGAACTTATCTCTCGGCAGTTAACTGGCAAATAGATAAGATTTCGAGGAATCTCAACAATTTTATACCCTGGGGGGACATTGATCGCAAATTCATGTAATGTGTGTGCTTGTGAGTTATTCGTATATGTGTTAACCACTATACTGCATTCAACACGCAAGATATTCACGATGAAAATATTGACTGGTAGATCTGAGTAATGGTCTTGGTTAGGAGCTAGAATTTTCTTATTGAATCCAAAAAGTTTTCCAATTGTGTTATCTTTGTTAAAGTATATGGGATCCTTAGAGCTTTTAACTCTAACTTGCATTGTATTGTTATTAGCTTCTATATCAATTTTATTTTCCGGACAATACTGCTTATAGGTATGTTTAATATAATCAACTATATCATTCAATTCATAAGATCCTATTGGTATTTTAATTACATGTTCACCAATATGAAATATATTGTTATAATCATCTACATTGGGAATGCTATTATATGAATGAAAATCAGTTAGAGCACATTCATATTCACCATCCAAACGAATAGGAGGAAAGTAATTTGCAGATAACTCAGATGAGTTTGAGCTAAGAGTAAGTGTTATTGACATTATGGTTGTCTGATTACAAATAAGTGAAATTAAACACAGCACTTTGTATAAAAAAGGAAGTTTATATTTTATTTAATATATTAGATACAAATATAGACTTATATATACACACTTAACTACAATATTTCATTTTTATTGATCCAAGAATTATGTTGATTGGAAAATCCTAACCATTTAACATATGCCTTCTCTCCTTTAGTTTTAAGAACTTTTTCAACTAGATATGTATTTGGATATCTAGTTTTTGAAAGTTCTTCATTATAGAACCCACCTTTGATAGGATTACCACGATAGTCTTCTAATATGTATGTGGCTGGATATGTATTTTGAACTTTTTTAATCGTGAAAATTTCTGTGGTCCAATTTGGTGTATATCCTTTTTCAAAAACATGTTTATATTTACTTATGCGCACATGATCTCCCACATTGAATTTTGATAATTTGAATAGTTTTAAGCGGTTATATACAGTGTTTAATAATTTTTTCTCATTTTTATAGTTAACTTGAATCGGTGGCATTTTGATGGTGCGATGAATTTTCTTATTATATGTATTAATCAAGTCTTTGTAAATGTCGAGCCAGTTATAAGACCCATTAAAGCTAAACTCTTTCCACATCATTCCTTTTAATGTTCTGTTAAATCGTTCTACTATTGATGCTTTCATTCTGCTATATGTTGAGTAGTGATTAATGTTGTATTTATTCATCAATTTTCCAAAGTGTTTATTGAAAAACTCTTTACCATCGTCTGTTTGCAAGTTTTTTGGTATTCGTCCCAGTTGAAAAATATTCTGCATAGCCTGGCTTGTTTCCAATGCAGTCTTTCTTTTCAAGGGTACTGCCCAAGCAAATTTTGAAAATGTATCAATTACAGTCAGCAAAAATCGATAATCTCTATTGTCTGTAGAATAGTTCCCCATTTCAACTAAATCAGCTTGCCAAAGATCATCTATTCCTTTCATAACAACTCTTCGACGTGGAAAATGTTTTCGTGCTTGCTTATGTAGTTCATTTATTAAATTTCTTTTTGAAGTCATTATTTAACGTATTTAGAATTTGACGGGATAAGTTGAGTTCAGTGCGAGTTCATTTAAGTACTGTTGACCATCATATTTCTTATATACCCATAGATTAACTCATTTATCTTTCTAATTTCTTTTTCAAAGAATAATTTCATACTTGAAATTGTTTCCCTAATTTCATTTAGTTTCTGACTTAAAATTAAATGGATTTCATCTCGTACCTCTTCAATTTGACTTTGCAGAAACAATTTATTAACAACGTCGTTTTCCTCCAAAGCTTTTGCCACATTTTTGATTCTTTTGTTTTGAACGTCAATGTTATTAGTTGTATCCATAACGAAGCCCAGCAGCTTAGGAACATTTTTCACAAAAACTCTGCCACTTGTATCATTAAGATAGTGCCCAAACTTATCGATAGACATGATTTACGTAGATAAATATTATTCTATAATTTTTGCTTCATATAATTCTTCGATAATTGAGACAATTTCGTTATTGTGATTAGTATGACCTGCAGCTTGTGATGCTAGCAATAGCCTAAGGCGATCTACTAACTCATTAGGATCATCCCAGTATATATAGTTAGCTTTGTATGGGTTTAGTTTCATCAAACCCTTACCCTTGTAAGGACTTTTTATTGCATGTAGTGATGACGAAGTTGATGAGTTTTTTTCACTTTCTTTCTTAAACAATTTACTGATAATATGCTTATATTTATATGCTCTCGTTCCTTTGATTTGTCCATCAGGTCTATAATCTCTTTTGTATGCATTTGTGCTCACTAAAATTTTCTTATATATATCTAATTCATGTTTATCATAATATTTTGGTGTTTTGTGAAACAGTAAAGAAAATAAACCTGGTGTAAAAGCCCATATGTGATTTCCAATCACTATTTTATCTTCAGTAAGTTTAATACTACTATTGCCAAACTTCCATTCATTATTAAAACCTTTATGTGGACCGTATAGAGTGTCTAATTCATTTCTGCTTTCCAAGAGTGCTAGGTCAGTATAACTCTTATTATTATCTGAATTGTCTAGAGTTTCCGATTGAGAGTAAAAATCATCGTTGTCATCATCATCATCATCAGTATCAACATTATCAACCTTGTTTGCGTTTCGATTACTAAGTGAGATATTTTTATTGCATAACGTTTCTTCAACAAGTTTCTTTGGAGTACTTGTCTCTAACTTAACTGATTGTTCGTTGAATGGAAAATTTGAATTTTTATAAACTTTCGTTTTAAGTTCATCTCTTTCTGCCTTAATACTTCTTTTATTATTTTTAGAATTGTTCACAAATTCTGTTAATGGTTCTATTATTGGTTTAAATGTATCTTTGAATTGCTCATGTGTATCTGCTTCATCAACTTTTATACTACGAAATTTTTTCTTTAAAACATTTCTTGTCTTTATTAGCTCTTTTAAAACTTTTTCATCCATTTTCAACTGTTAGACACCAGATCTGGTATCAGCTATCAGATCAGCTATCAGATCAGCTATCCGATCAGGTATCACTTATCAGATCAGGTATCAGATCAGCTATCAGATCAGGTATCAGGTATCAGATCAGGTATAAGATCAGCTATCAGATCAGGTATTGGGGTATCAGATCAGGTATCAGCTATTAGATCTGGTAACAGATCAGGTATGGTAAATACTTTAGGAAATAAGTAGATGTACTATGCGCAAGGCCAAATTAAGTACTAATGTTTTACTTTTATGTAGAGTAATTTATATCGTTATAAAATAGTCGAATTGCTTTCTATAGCGACCATTGTTTAAGTCATTATCTTTGCTTATCATCAAAAATCCATATTTATCCTTCCAACACTCTCGACAAATTTCATGAAACTTTTCATAACTCATATCGCTGGAAACATGATCACTATAAACGTGCTTCATGTTTGTCTCATCTTGTTTAAACATTATAATCACATTTGCATTGTCTCTTATTAAGTGCTTGGGGATTCTCGTATAAGTTTGGCACAAGTAGAATGAATCAACATCCTTATGTCGTCCCATGCAAAAATATGCTCGTATATTATTTTGCTTCTCGCATGCAACATCATCAAAGATCATAATAGAATTAGTTTTCGCTTCCTCAGGAGGAATAACTTTTTCATTATCTGTAAATGTGTAGTATCCCATCCCTTTAATTGGTGAAATTAATCGCTTTAAGTATTCATATTTTGGTTGATAAAGGGATTTTGAGTATAAATAGATGTTTTCAAACTTGAGTCCATTAGGACTTTCTAGCAAGCTAATCATAACATTAGTCTTTCCACAATTTGATGGTCCAACTATTAGAGCACGAAAAGAATTTGGTAAGAGAGAGCTATGTTTTATTTTAGATCTGATTTTCGTTGAAGCATCAATATTGCGAATCACAATATTTTTATGTTGTTTTACTAATTGCATTCTCATAACTAATTGCATTTCATAAATGTTACTTTTATTATAGAAAAAAAATAAAATAAGATGTTAATACATTATAACAAAACGTTTAGTTATAAAAAACCAGCCGTTGGAAAAGGTTTATTGAATAGAGTAATTAACTCTCTGCCTGTTGAATTACACCTTCCTGGATATCAGTTTTGTGGACCCGGAACAAAATTACAAAAACGTTTAGATCGCGGTGACAAAGGAATTAATGTATTAGACGCTGCATGTAAAAATCACGATATTGCTTATTCCAAAACAAATGATTTAAATAGTAGACATCAAGCTGATAAAATTCTTGAAAATAAAGCTTGGGAACGAGTTATTTCAAAAGATAGCAGTCTTGCAGAAAAATCGTTTGCATACATGATTACTAACGCAATGAAAGTCAAAAGAAAATTTGGTATGGGGTTGAAGAAGAAGGTTGCAAAAAAAAGTGAACAAAATGGAAAAAAGCTGTTCAGTACATCAATTAAAACTGCAACAAAAATATTGAAGAAGGAAAAACCTCAAGACATTAACTCTGCCATTAGGATTGCACGTAAGATTATCAACAAGTCGTTAAGGGGGAAGAAATCGCAAGTTGTAATACCACGCGTAATTAATGTTCCAAAGATTGGTGGCTTCTTACCTTTGGTACCTATTCTTACTGCTCTGAGTGCAATTGGTAGTCTTTCTACTGGCGGAGCAGCTATAGCAAAAGCAATAAATGCTGCTAAGAATGCCAAACAACAACTTGATGAAGCAACCAGACATAATAAAACAATGGAAGCAGTAGCAATGGGGAAAGGTTTTTACCTTAAACCATATAAGAAAGGATATGGATTGGTTTGTCAAGAAAAACAAAAACCAAATTTTTCATAAAGCTGCCCAATAAACCCCTATCTGATGTTGATTTGAGAAACTTTTCAACAAACATTCCATACTTTAGAGGAGTTTTCATGTTGGATACACTACCAAAACGATCGAGAAATCGAGAATGCGGAATCATTAATTTGGATTTATCAAGTGGTCCTGGAACCCATTGGGTAGCATATTATAAAAACAATGAACATAAGGAATATTTCGACAGTTTTGGAAATTTACAACCTCCATTAGAATTAGTTAAATATCTAGGTAAAAATATAAAATATAATTACAATCAATATCAAGATTACGATTCATTTAAATGTGGACATTTATGTCTTCAATTTCTTTACAAAATAAGTGAAAAGAATAAATAAATAACACACACAAACAATTTTTAAATTTTGTTTTGTTTTATTAATAAAAAAAGTTTATAAGATATACTTTTTTTACATATTATTCCCACTGTGGGTATTGAGCATTTGTTAAAAAGATATTTAATTCAGCAGCAGTATCCAACTTTAAGCCACTGTCTCCTTGCTTACATATGCAATATATCCCAGATGCCAGTTCTATTATATCATCATCCGATAGCGTGTTGTACCGATTTGGTAGAAACATTATGTTGTTTTCCAGTTCAATTTGAATTGTAGTGCCATATTTACTAGTCACACGCTTAGCGTTTTTAACTGCATACTTAGTTGAGTCCTGGAGCTCTTTTATATGTATTAATTTTTTTTTATTTAATGTGTTGAATTTTGTGATCAAATCTGGAGGATTCATTATTACAATATTAATTAATTAAATTTAATTTTTATATGTATTTTTTTCTTCTTTGACAGATAGCTCAATCTGTTTTTTGTAAACTGATGTATTAAATATTTCTACCAATCTTTAAATAGGTAAAAAATAATTCTTAAAAGAAAGATCAGTATCGTAACTATCTCTTTTTCTCATATTGTAATTATTTTTGATGTAAAATATTTTTTGTTACTTATAGAATTGTAGTGAAAGAGATAGTAGTTATATTGACGTTCTTAAGCGTAACTGAAACAAAAAATGGCAAAACAAAGATCGGAGAGATAGTTATATTGATGTTCTAAAGTGTAACTGGAACAAAATATTTCAAAAAGCACTCAAAAGTGTTTGTAACATTTTAATTTTACAAGAATATTTTACTATAAATAAGAATGTAAAACTTTCAAGAGTACTAGTATAAAAATTGCATTCAAGAAAAAAGTATTCTTTAAAAAAGAAAATTAAAATAACAATTAAAAAATGAGCCAAGTACGTGAACGGTTATTTGAGTTTCTTAATTCCTTTGAGGACTTATTGCTCTATGAGCATAAAGAAACCATAAATTTTTTCGTCTCCATGCTCAATGAAAATGAGGAGTATGGAATTATAGAACAAGAGGACTCTGATAGTGGGCATTTTGCCAGCTGCCCCTGGTATAGCGAAGGATGCGAGGAAGGGCCGGACACATGTCGATGCACCATGTTCCACATAAGGAAAAAAATTATTTTTAAGATTATTGAAACTTATAAAAATTTGTCAAAAATAAATAATGAACAAATATAGAATATATATGTATGTGTATGGGTTTTATTTAGTTTTTTATTGTTTTTTTAATATATATATATGTATATATATATATATAGATTAATAGAGCGAAAAACTATTAGTTTAAATATTATATTCATTGAGGATGGATAAATGTACTTTAAAGAATATATTTCACCACAATGAAGAACGAAAACCTCAAATACATGATTTGGTTTTTGAGTTTGAATACTTGCTCAATTGGAAATTGAAGATTTCATGTGGATTTTCAACAGCTTTTGGTTTTAAGCCAATGATATGGCTGAATTATAAAAATAAGCAATACATTGGACTGGACCGGGAAGAGTGGTTACACCTCATGTGCTATAAGGACTATATTCATGATATGCTTAATCGTCGAGATTTTTTAAATTCTATAAATATAATTGATAATGAAAGTGAGAGAGATGTTGAATATAAGTTTAAATATAAAAGGGGTGTTTGTTTTTTAGTTATCGAACAAGGAAACTCTAATATAAAAATCGATTCTGACACTTGGAGATCATTAACTCAAATTCGAGTATTTTTTACATCAATTTTATGTTGGAACAACATTCTAAGAAAACAAATTCTTCATTTCTATTATGAATATTATATACCAACCTGCTCCACTTTAAACAAAACAAAACTCCAATTCAATGAAATACAAGGAATACACGAAAGGGATGTAAAGATTGAACTGACACGACTTTGTTATGAGATTGGGGAAAAAATGCAACACAAGATTCTAACAGATGTGAAAATTCATAAATTATATTTAAGAATGGATAATAAATAAATAAATAAATAAAAAATGTACACAAGAATATATGTTTTATTGTTTTTTATTGGTTATATTTTCTTTGTTTTTTTCATAAAATTTTTTAATAATTAATATTTACATTTATTTTTTAACAAAAGAATTTTTTTAATAACTAATATTTACACTTATTTTAATAATAAAACTTTACAAAAATTTACATTAATTTTAACTTTCTTCTTCTTCTTCTTGAAGTCTATCAATTTCCATTAATAGCATGTCAAGCTCATAATCAGGATTGGTTTCCTCTATTGCTGAATGGTACCATGCATATGTGCTTATACCATCACTTTTGATTTTTCTTTTATCATCTTGATAACTTAGTATTATTTTATGTAGTTGCATAGTATATAATTGATGCAAACTCGACTTAAAGGTAAGCATATTATCAAATACATTTGATTTATTAAACAGACAATCTCTATATGAACTTAGGCTATACTTATCTAAAATGGTTTTCTTGACCCCCTTCGATTTCTTTACATCATTTTGATCTTGAACACTAAATGAATACATTTTAGATCGCAACCCAACAAACTCTTTCATTATTTTTCCACAATTTTCGTCTTTCATCATACCCAGCACCTTTTTGTTTAAACGAGGAATACCATATATGTTATCTGAAGGATAATCAGATGTGTCAAATTCATCCTGTATGTCCATTTTTATGTCAGCATAGAAGTCATCAGTCCGTATTGTATATATGAATGAATCAGTATCCATATAGTTTAATGACAATTTTGATTTAAATTTGGGCTGCATGTAGCCATAATGGAAATTATACATTTTCCATTTGGAAAGTTCTAGCACACAAAATCCTAAGTAAATAGGCTTATTATAATATGTCTGGAGCCTATTCATTTGAATCGCCACCATGTCTTCTGAAAATATAGACAAACTATGGAAATTGGGCTTAGATATCCAATCTTGGGCTCCCAAATGATTGCAATTCGTTCTGTTCCAGTTTGTTACAATTCTAACATCTTTTCTCTTATCTACATTTTCCATAGTCTTACCATATACCGCATTATTGAGCAATTTGAAGAAGTTTTTCTCAAATGTATTTTTAGCGTTAGCTCTATGCTTGGTATTTAAGTCTATATATGATTTTAACCATGGAGATTGTTTAAAAGTGAGAATCCGATGTATTTTTTTTAGAATCAAACCATACTCTAAACATTGCTTAAGAATTCTGTAGTGAATAATATATGAATGTTTAGTAGAAAAGTCAGCAATTAATTTAGTTTGATTCTTTCCGTAAGGTTTTTTATTTTCCACACAAAAAGGTAGATCATTGTGCGATTCGTGTAAAATGGAGGGATATTCTAAAGTAACTTCATACACATAACCATCATTTGAATTATTGTCTATCCGATTTGGATCCAGATTTAGCTCATCACTTGATAACCATCTGAATCCTCCATATGGAAGATATTCGGACATAGCCCAACCGTAAAGGTTATTGGCATCTAGGTACATTAGAAACTCTGAAGGTTTCTCTTTATCGAAATCCTCTAGATATTTATTGTTTGCTTTTGAATACCTTTTACTACATTGTACAATCCCCCCACGTATCCCTTTTTTAAAGAAATTATACATATCTATATCAGTTAGCAACTCCAATTCTATATTTGTGTACTTCAACATAGCATCCCACGACAGTCCAGGAGCAGTATAGTACTGGCTTGGATCTAGGTTATATATTCCCTTACAAACTTTTCGAAAATTTTCGAATACATCAGTTAGCAATAGAACGTCTGTTTTTAAATAAAACTCCATGTAGTCTTGTAAAGTTTTGCAATCAAATGTGTACCAAATTTTTTTTGCATGCTCATAATCTTCATGTGAACATTCTCTATTGGTAAGTGTGTTGAAAAAGTCTTCCCTCGCTGGAAGTTGACTATCATTTAATTTTTCAAAGGAATTGAGATAGTTGTAAGGGAAAACACCCTTCCTTCTAACCAGATCAAACTCTATTTTTGATGGAAATTGCTCTTTAATTGTACAGAAATCGTTATCCGTAAGATTATTGGCTAAAGTTTCTAAGCTTTCGGGCATAAAACGTAAGGTGTCTAGAAATCTAAGTTCAAGATTGAAATCGTCATTCATTTTTGTATATGTTGATAAAGATATATAACGTTCTTTATTTAGCGGAAGGACTTTTATGTTGTCAGACTTTTCTCCTAACTCTTTAACAAAAAGATGTGAGTCATAAGACGAATAATTATGAAAATAAATAGGGATAAATTTTGGTTGTTGATATTTTAAGTTGCACATATTATGAGCTGCACCTCTAAATTTGCCAGTTACATGACAATGATCCCTTACGCGATCACTACCTAAAAATTTATCACATATGTGGCAATTTACAGCATTTCGAAAACTGAATATTTCTGAAGGGGATAAAGAATCCATTTGTGTCTTTCTCATTAAATAATTAGTATATATATCTTCACAATCCTTAACTAAATAAGCAACAAATTTTTCTGCAGCGTCCCTACCAGTATATATTCTAAACTTATCTATATTATGGTTAATATATTTAATATTATAACTAAAAGCACAGGGAGTATGATTTTTAGTTAAATTATTTTTTTTACTTACTATACATTGGATGTCCTCAAGTATGCATTCAAAATCTGCATACACAACAAAAGGCACATCCATCTGTCGTTGGTGGTCCTTAAATTTAAGTGTAGCGTTATTATAGGATGGTAGCTGGGCTACAATTTTACCACACTCTGCTTGATGTTGCTCCATGATCCTATCACTGTGAGTAAATTGCAGACATACATTACACAATTTAAGAGTGTGTTCGTGTTTTGTCGTTTGGCCGCTTAATAATCTGTAAAAAATTTAAATGAAATCATTTATAATAAATATTATAAAAAGTTATATATATATATATTCCCTAGTACTTGACACTTTTAGCTTACCTAGACATATTTTGTATTAGAACATAATGATGACCAACGATATTTTCCAACAACAATAAGTTGATATGATTACATTTTTCCTTCTTTGTTATATAATACGGACCAACAACTACATTATTTTCCTCATCATAACCAAATACGTTTACGCTGATTCCACTATTCCGCTTCTCAAATATTTTAATATCTTTTAAAGATATTGGAAATATTAAATTCTTAAAATCTAGCGTTACACCATTTTGGGTACAAATGATGTCAGCAGTTATGTCATGAATATTGTATGAGCTACATCGCTGTTTACTCTTTATTTGAGAAGTATCTACTGCGGCGATCAGACACCACTTGAAACAATATTGATCGGTGTTTTCTACATTGATGCAAGCTTTTCTTTTTTGAAGTTTTTCTGGTAAACTCATCCAGTTTGCTCCTTTAACTAGAGAAGCTTTATTAATACTTAGCTCTGCTCGGACTATGCGTATCAAAGTCCAACCAGAGTCCTTCTCTTGAAATTCACTCATTTTATTTTGAATTTCTGAAATTTGGTTAGAAAATACTTCATATATTTCATCTCCTCTGGTCAACAAATTCATTTTAGCTCTATGATGAATGATATTGAACTCCAATTCCTCTCCCACAATTTTTACATATTCTGCCACAATACTCATATTAAATTTTATTACAGTGTGGCTTTGTAAATGACTTTCAAGCATCTCTATGAAAATTGATTCATTTTCACCAATGAAATCTTCTAGTAAAAGTTCATCTCTTTTATTATTTAATCCATACGTTACAATATTATTTTTGAACGCTTTGCTTATGGTGTAAAATTTCATATTATCTTTATGTCTTCCTTGCGTTTCTTCATCAATGCTGGTATTATTTATTAAATTACCTCCACAAGCATCCGCTCCTTGAAGTTCTCGTTGTTGTTGTTGTTGTTGTTGTTGTTGTTGTTGTTGTGGTTGATACTGTAGTTGTTGATGTTCATGAGTATTTGTGTACCATTGCATGGAGGTAGAGGGTTGTTGCCAATACATTTCTTTTTGTTGTTGTTGTTGTTGTTGTAGTTGATATTGCAATTGTTGGTCAGTATTTGGGTACCATTGCATGGCCGTAGGATATGGTAGCTGTTGTTGAGGATATTGATATTGTTGTTGCTGTTGAGGATATTGATATTGTTGTTGTTCTTGAAGATATTGGTATTTTTGTTGTTGTTGTTGTTGTTGTTGTTGTTGTAGTTGATATTGCAATTGTTGGCCAGTATTTGGGTACCATTGCATGGCCGTAGGATATGGTAGCTGTTGTTGAGGATATTGATATTGTTGTTGCTGTTGAGGATATTGATATTTTTGTTGTTCTTGAAGATATTGGTATTGCTGTTGTTGTTGTTGTTGTTGTTTTTGTTGTTGAGGATATTGATATTGTTGCTGTTGTTGAGGATATATATATTGGTCCTCAACACCATGATTTTGGATATGATCCAAGAAACACTTTTGATATTTATATATCTTATTGCACATATTACATTTATATACCATTTTAATAATTTATAGAATGTATTGTATTTTTTAAGATTTTATATGATGATGATGCACTTGCTAGATACAATGCTGTACTTGCTGCTAGATTAGAGAACGTCTCAATTTATACGAATTACGTTCTATTCTTACATTGTTACAACATACATATGTATGAAGAAAGCATCGTCCTCTTCATCTACAATAAACTTTTCTTCTTCATTTTGGAAGTTTCCATTATAGAAGTATGCCATTTGGTTCTTTGGAATGACATCACATTCACCTATCTCGTTCTCAAAAATATCAATGTATGTATGTATATAAGTGTGCATGGTTTGTTTGACAAATGTCAGCCTCTTTACACAAAAAACAAAAAATAAATAAAACTAAATAAAACCAACAACAAAAACATTAATATCTCACCAGAATACATAATTTCTTTCTATAAATACCCTTCCAGCTCCATCAGCTAAGAAGAATATTACAAAAAACAAATGCCGAGTACATACTATGATATTTTGTAACATCGCAACAGTGTGTACTAGTGTCAACGTTTGTCATTTTTGAAATTATTTCTTGTTGTGTGGTATTGCTTTCCCTATAAAAAAAAACATAACGTGAAAGACGTTGCACACATTTTAAAAAATGATTAAAAACCATCGAGTACCCTCGTCACTTCACACCTTTGGTTAAAACAAAAATCTTATACATACATACACAGAAAGCATGCGCGCTAACGAAAATAAACTACGAGTATGCACATCAACCGACAGACATCTACAAACCATCGAGTACCCTCGTCACTTCACACCTTTGGTTAAAACAAAAATCTTAAACATACATACAAACAAAGCATGCGCGCCAACATAATAAACTGCGAGTATGCACATCAACCGACAGACATCTACAAACCATCGAGTACCCTCGTCACTTCACACCTTTGGTTAAAACAAAAATCGTATACATACATACATAGAAAGCATGCGCGCCAACATAATAAACTGCAAGTATGCACATCAACCGACAGACATCTACAAACCATCGAGTACCCTCGTCACTTCACACCTTTGGTTAAAACAAAAATCTTATACATACATACACAGAAAGCATGCGCGCCAACATAATAAACTGCGAGTATGCATATCAACCGACAGACATCTACAAACCATCGAGTACCCTCGTCACTTCACACCTTTGGTTAAAACAAAAATCGTATACATACATACAAACAAAGCATGCGCGCCAACATAATAAACTGCGAGTATGCACATCAACCGACAGACATCTACAAACCATCGAGTACCCTCGTCACTTCACACCTTTGGTTAAAACAAAAATCTTATACATACATACACAGAAAGCATGCGCGCTAACGAAAATAAACTACGAGTATGCACATCAACCGACAGACATCTACAAACCATCGAGTACCCTCGTCACTTCACACCTTTGGTTAAAACAAAAATCTTAAACATACATACAAACAAAGCATGCGCGCCAACATAATAAACTGCGAGTATGCACATCAACCGACAGACATCTACAAACCATCGAGTACCCTCGTCACTTCACACCTTTGGTTAAAACAAAAATCTAAAACATACATACAAACAAAGCATGCGCCCCAACATACCCTCGAAGTGAACTAACCCTCGTCACTTCACACCTTTGACATTTTTTTAAAATTTTCCCATAAATTACAAAATTTTTGACGTTAATTACCCAAATTTGACAATTTTTATTGCCATAGAACCGGCAGTTCCCTACTACTTGTTTACTCGCTCTCGAGAAAAATTTTGCTCAACTGACAATCTATTTCCGTTCCCTAAGGTCTAGAAAATAGCATAAACCTGCCAACAGGAGTCAGTTGTTTTTTATTACGGATATACGAGCACCAATTTTTTGGTGTTGTGTTAAAGTGACGTCGATGACCACAATTGGAATAAGGGTGATTATGAAATGCATTCCCTATCCACTTCCATACAGATATCAGGGTTGCCACTCTCTGGAGGTATAAGATTATTTCCCCAGATATACAAATAAAAATTGATGCATACATACTATACCCATACATACGCATAGCAACGAGATCTCACAACCTCAACAAGGAATATAGAAAACAAATATGGTATATTTGTGGTGGAATTGTCAACAACTTGTCTATATACATATATGCATTTGTATGTACACAAATTACTGGAACTAACTGTTTGGTTGGTATGTTTCAATGTCCCATAAGAACTTCGTAGTCAATACCTACTTAATTGTTTCAGTGTTATTTGTAGGGTTTCAATGACACATGCTAAATGTCTATAGCACAAAGTATTATATGGGTGATAAATATAGAGTAGTACTGGGGACAAGTCAAAAGCGGGTCAATACATTTTTCAAAATCGATATTTCCTACAGGGGTATAATATTTGTCTACCACTACAACAAAAGTAGGGGACACTGGCAGACACACAAGTAAATACCCTGTAGTAAATAAAATAGTCGATTGACAAAAAACACTAGCTATAAATTTATTATTTTGCAAGTGACTACAAATTGGTTTAAATCTCATGCAGATATCAATCAAACATATTGAATAGAAGCACACGTAAGAAATAAATAAAAGCAAAATAAGTAAATGAAAAGAAAACAAAAAAAATCAAAAGAAGCATGCCATGAAATCAAATGCCAAATGTTTGTGTTCAAAAATTAATAATAATTTCAATACTTAATATGTATAATATTTTCTATGAGCAGGAAAAACTTTCGTATGAATGTATGTATTTTTGTTTTAAATATAAAATTACTAATTATTTCTATATATCAATATACATATATTCATTATATATAGTATATGCATATGTATGTATGTATATGATATACAAATGTGTATGAAGATTTACATAAATATTTATTTAACTATAATAGATATTAAGTGAAATAAGTAGTTAGTAGTCAATTTAAAAGTCATGCAGAGATGGCCAATTGACTACTGCCTATGACATGCCTATGTTAAAATAGTGAGTCGGCGACAAGGAACCAACCAGTTGTGGTTATTAAAAAACCAGTTGAAGGTACTTACAAATGAGTTTGAGTTCCTATAGGGTATAAAAACACACACACATATGCACACACACACACACATATACATACACACATACAAACGCACACATATACATACATCTATGCACTGTAAGCACTACGTTTTTTTACAATAACAACATAATCTGTGCACACAAGTATACATACATACACATAAACAAAGAATCAAACTCACACACACACACACTCAGACATTAAATCTCGGCATGAAAATCCCCAAAATCCCTCACATTTATAACAGGGTTGCCATCGTTTTTGTATTAGTGGGGGTGGACGACATGTTTTTCCCGGTTTTTAATTCCCAAAACATGTCGCCCGCCACCATTACCACTCTATTGAAGACTATAAAATGGACTTCTAGACTATAAAATGGATTTCTAGCACAGCACGAATTTTGATAATAAAATTCAAAGATTTGAGAGTTTTGTTCGTTTTTAGGGTTCCGTACACCAAAGGTGAAATAAATTCAGTGAAGTGCGACTTTGACTTGCGCACGAAGGGTTCCGTACGGACACGAGATATGTAATTCAATACGAACTTTAGCCAATATAAACTATAGTTTGGATTTTTTTTCGTTTTTGGTTTTTTTTAATTTTTGCGTTTTTTTAATATAGGCGATTTTTTTTGGTTTTCGCGATTAATTTATTATAAAGTACAAGGATACAATTTATGTTAATACTACTTAGAATTGAAGAAAATATAAATTAATAATGAATTAATTGGTAGTAATATATTAATTGGTAAGAATTTCAATACAAAATTTTACGGGATATTGTGTATGCAAAAATTGAAAAAGAATTTTTCAAAATTATTAAGAATTACTAATATAAACACGCGCAAAGGAGTCATAAAAGACTTTTTCTTTTTTGCATTCTTATAACTTAGTGAGTGCTATAATATTCTGACCAAACTTTAGTGGGTATGTCTAATAGGTATAATTAATAAAGTTACATCATTTATTAGAAACTTGCTTCGGTTCTATTTACCTGGCTCAAACTCGTTTTCTAAGGAAATCATGGTTTTCTGTTAAACAGTTGTCAAGTATTGTTTCGACGATGCTTCCAAACTACATAAAGGTAAGCCTCCATATGCAAAAAAAAATTAAGTATGCTTGAAGTTTTCCATACAAAGACCGGTTTAACGTTCATTTAAAGCATACGTTAATTTTTTTGCACATGGGGTAAATAATTTAATATGCATAAACATATTTATATGTATGTATTAGTGATGCACGAATATTCGTATTCGAATTGTCGAATATTCGGCCATTTTCAAGCGAATAGGAATGTATTCGTATTCGCTAAATTTAGGCGGATGCGAATACGAATGTATTCGTATTCGTCAAATTCAGGCAAATACGAATACGAATATTTTTCCAAAGAAATTAAATAAATAAATGTATAAATCCTAACCGAAATTTAAATAAATAACTAAACATTTTAGTTTGTACAAATACATTAATTTTTTTTATAGAAATTTGTGCTTTGTATCATTTCCAAATATTATTCAATGACGATCATTAAGATTTTAGGTACTTTTTATTAACTTTTTTTCATTTGACCCGCGCACGAAGGGTTCCGTACGGAAACGAGCCCATATAAAATATAGATTTGGCATTTTTTTTGTTTTTGACGTTTTTTTTAATTTTGGCTTTTTTTATTTTGGCGATTTTTTTAATCTTGGCGATTTTTTTAATTTGGCGATTTTTTTATGTTAATGCGATTTTTTCGGTTTGTCGATTATTTTTCCATTTAAGGCAATTTATTTAGTTTTGAAATTTTTTTCTCGCTTTGGCGGTTTTTTCGGTTTTTGGCGTTTCTTCATTTTGGCGACTTTATTCATTTAGACGTTTTTTTTAGTTTTGACACTTTTTTCCCATCTTGGCATTTTTTTTCGTTTATTGGCGATTTTTCAAATTGGCGATTCGCTTTAATTTTGGCGATTTTTTTAATTTTGGCGATTTTTTTTCATATTAACAATTCTTTTGTTACTGGAGCCTTTTTCGCGTTTGGTGATTTTTTCGGTTTTTGGCGCTTTTTAAATTTTTGGCGATTTTTTTGAATTTTGGGATTTTTTTAAATTTTTGGCGAATTTTTTTTTTTTGATTTTTTAGTTTTACCGTTTTTGAAAATTTCAAGAGATTACCTCTTACGGTTTCCAAGATATAGCTAGTTGTCAAAATTACATAGTCAAAATTGCATTAACTGATTAATATTTTAATGTTAATTGTTGTAGCATATACAAAAATACATTAATTTTACAAATTTCAAGAGTCATATACTTATGTACATAATATTATATGTATATTACATGGGATTTTAGATTTTTCCTTGCTCGTTTTGGAACACCCTTTAATTTTTAACTCTCATGTGTTTATTGTTGTAGCGGCCAAGGTTCTACATACTCTGTCCAAATTTCAAGTCCGTAGCTCTTACGGTTCCTGAGAAAATACCGTGTGACAGACAGACGGACAGCGTAGCGAAAACAATAGGGTTCCTTTTTTCACATTTGGTGAACGGAACCCTAAAAATACCACCAAGAACAGAAATAAAATAGCATTGAAATTAAACTTAACTGAAGACAGCGTAATTTATAATAATGAATTAAAGCAAAGCGTATTTTTAAGTAATTCAATAGCACCAAAAAACGGCATGACTCATTTGAAAATATTAAATACAACTAATGATGAAATAATTTTAAAAGACATTAAACTCCAAACTGACCCACTTAAAAACTATGAAATATTAAATTACAATAATGTTAATAAATAAATAAACAAATAAATGACAAAATGACAACGGTTTGGACAAATACTAAATGACTTGCAAATAAATAATAATGACAATTATCCAAAAACAGAATTAATAAAAATTTTTACGATATATCAAAATTTTTTTCACCTCGAAGACGAAAAATTAAGCGTCAACAATTTTTACACACAGAAAATCATGACCTCAGGCAATACACCAGTGTACATAAAAAACTACACATTACCACATGCACATACTGAAATAATAAACGAAAAAGTACAAACAATGATTGATGATGACATAATAGAACCATCAATTACCCCATATAATGCTCCACTCCTCTTGGTACCCAAGAAAAACAAGGAAGACAATAAGAAATGGAGACTAGTAGTAGACTTTAGAAAACTGAATGACAAAAGTGTAAGCGACAAATTTCCACTAAGTAGATTAGAAGACATTTTGGAAAAACGTGGTAGAGCAAAATGGTTTTCTACACTGGACATGACAAGTTCATTTCACCAGATTGAATTAAATGAAGAATCCAGACCACTGAGAGAATTTTCTACGCCACAAGGGCACTATCAATTCAAAAGACTTCTTTTCGGACTAAAAATTTATTCAAATAGTTTTCAACGAATGCTAACAATAGCACTTTCCGGACTAGAATCCGAAGCATTTCTTTATGTAGATGACATAATAGTATATGGATGTAGCTTAAACCATCACAACCAAAATTTAATAAAAGTAGTGGACAGACTTGAAAAGTACAATCTAAAACTTAATCCAAAGAAATGTTGTTTTTTAAGACCAGAAGTGATTTACTTAGGACATTTAATAACAAAAGACGGTGTAAAGACAGACCCATATATATGAAACAATATATGAAACAATAAAAAATTATCCAATACGAAGTAAGACGATTCATTGCATTTTGCAGTTATTACGGAAAATTCATACCTAATTTTGCTGACATCGCTAAAGACCTAAACACACTATTAAAGAAATCGACAGAATTCAAATGGACAGAACAATGTCAACATGCCTTTGAAACACTAATCAACCCACCTGTATTACAATACCCTAATTTTGAAAAACCTTTTATACTAAACACCGACGTTTCAAACTACGCGTTGGGAGCAGTTTTATCTCAAGTTGAAATAGGACAAGACTTACCTATTTCATATGCAAGTAAAGCATTACAAAAACATGGCATAAATAAACCATTAATTGAAAAAGAACTATTAGCAATACACTGGGGAATAAATTATTTTAAACCATATCTATATGGAAGACAAATTCATAGTAGTAACAGACCACAGACCCTTAATCTCACTATTTTCACATAAGAATCCTTCATCTAAAATGACAAGAATTAGACTAGACCTAAGTGATTATGATTTTACAATTATTTATAAGAAAGGAAAAATGAACACTAATGCTGATGCACTTTCAAGAATAAAAATTGACTCTGACATATTAAAACAAATGATACCATTAGAAAACGATGAATAAGAAAGAAAATTATTAGTAACTACAAGGGCAATGAAAAATAAAAATAATGAGGCAAATATAAAAGAAAATACTGGGAATAATGCGCGCGCGACAGAAAGAAATATGGGAAAATATGATTCTCAGAAGTCTGATCAACTTCAAATATGGGAATGCATATCCATTAATGACATCAAAAATATGAAGAAATTAAAATTTAACAAGCTTGAAAATATAAAAGAAAAGGATTTATTTATTGAAAATAATATTGTGTGATAATTCATCGAAACCAGATTCGATTATAAAGAAGTTACATACCCGAAATACGAATAATGAAATTAATAATATTCGATTCTGAGCAAACTGATATCTAAAATGAAGAAAGAAAATATTAAAGAATTAGTGCTATCAAATAATGATGAAAAATTTAAATAAAAGAAGCGCATGCCAAGTAAATATAAATAACAAAAGTCCTCAACTAAAAATATTAATGTACAAAGCGCGAACAAAAATAACATATACAATATTGCAATACAAACTAATTGACGATTACAACAATGCCACACACGCAGGTCACTTAGGATTTAGAAAAATTATCATCAAATTAAAACAAAAATATGTTTGGAAAAACATGTCAAAGATGTTAAAAAGATTTGTGTCATATTGTGACAAATGTACGAAAAATAAACAAACAAAACACGTTAAGGAACCACTTACACTTACAGACACACGAAACAAAAGCTTTGTAGTAATTTGAATTGACACCGTGGGACCTCTTCGTATTTCAAATAATTACCGATACATTCTAACCATGCAGTGCGAACTGACAAAATTTGTCGTTGCACATCCAATGCCGAGAAAAGAATCACTTACAACAGCCAAAACACTTGTCGAACAATTTATTTAAAAAAACGGAAAGCTCCAGGTTTTGATGGAATAAGTAACAATATGCTGATGAATTTGCCCCATATTGCAATTAGAATCCTGTTATTTATCTGCTACCAACAATGTCAAAACGAGTCAATTTTATTAGCATTTTGTTACTAATTCCATCAATACCCGGTGCTTTCTTCGGGTTGAGTTCAGCAATTAGATTTTGTACATCACACATTTTAAATTTTATGGGTCGACGGGGTAGCGCAACTACACTCGGGAAATCAACAACACCAGTACGTGTGTTTGGGGTAAATACGGATTTTAAATGCTTTTCAAACAAGTTACCTTTTTCAATATCACTCCTGGCCCAAACTCCGGTAGAAGTACGCAGAGGTGGTTTAAACTCAACGGGTGTTTTAATTCTTTTCGCAGCGCGACGCAAAGAGTAGTTAGGTGCTGGTGTGACATCGAGATTTTCCAGATAGTTTTTAAGAGATGCAGTTTTTTCATATGCAAGCAGTTCTTGGAGTCTTCTAGTGCACTCTTTTAATCTAATTTTATTTTGGGGTGATCTGTGCTGTTCCCATTCTCTTCTAGCTCTTCTTTTTGCACATACGAGATGTTCAATATCTGTAGAATATATTCTGTTAAACCCAGTCTGCGGATGGGAGGAAGTGGCATGTTCAGCAGCCTGCTTAATATTTTCGTTAAGATTCGCAATATTAGATTCAACATCATCATGAGTTCTTAGCTTAATGTTTTCAGTGCAATGACTACTAAGATATTTTTTGAATCACAGCCAATTAACACGACTGACCATTTTCACATATGGGTGAGGTAGAGCACGTCAGTGGGCTAAATCGCTTAAATGAAAAATATCTCCAAAATGAAAAAATCGTCAAAATAATAAAAAACGTCAAAAACCTTAAAAATCGCTAAAACGAAAAAAAATCACCAAATTAAAAAATTCTAGCAATAAAATATATTGCAAAAATGAAAAAATCGCTAAAATGAAAAAAATCGCCAAAATGAAAAAATCGCCACAATAAAAAAATAGCCAAAATAAAAAAAAGGCAAAAACTTAAAAAAAAATGCTAAAATGAGAAAAGAGAAACAATTGCTTAAATGGAAAAAACAACAAAATGATAAATCACCAATATAATAATGAGTGCCAAAAACTTTAAAAAATCGCTAAATGTAAAAAAAACACCAAAACTAAAAAAACGCTAAAACGAGAAAAAAGCATAGAAACTAAAAAAAAAGCTCCGAATTTGAAAAAACGAAAAAAAAACTTAAAAAAACGCTTAAAAACTAAAAAAATAAAATAAACGCCAAATCCCGAAAAAAATCACTAAAGCGAAAAAACACCAAGTTTAAAAAATATGACACTATAATATATTGCCAAAATGAAAAAATCGCTTAAATGAAAAAATTGCCAGAATAGAAAAAAATTAAAAAACCCTAAAAAACATCGCTTAAACGAAAAAAGCACCAAATCTAAAAAAATCGCAAAATTAAAGAAAATGACAAAAAAAACGCGAGAAAACTCGAAGCTAAAATTTCTATTAAAAAAAGGTTAAAACCGAAAAAACCCCAAAAACTAAAAAAATGCCAAAACTATATTTTATATACGCTAAAGCTCATACATTATTATATATTTAGTGTCCATATGGCATGCTTCGTCCGCAAGTCAAAGTCGCACTTTACTGAATTTATTTTTAGTAAATGGTGAAGTGAAATACTTCATATTGTCTTAATTGGATAGTTTTTATATAACGGCGTTATTTGTTTATACAGCTATGAATGCAACAAACGAGTAACTTATTCATCAAGTATCAAGAATTAAAATTTTAAAATTACTTTTAGTGCATCAAACTCGTATCTTAATAAATGCGTTTCATAATTAAACTAGAAAAGATTAGTGTATTATTACCAATAAAGAATTGATTACATATATATATATATATATATATATATATACTTGTATACATATATACTAGTTTTTAGTAATATTCATCGAGTCGTTAAGGATATTCTTTCAATTATGCACGCTTCATCAAGTGTGGAAAGAAAATGAGAAGTAGACTGTAACTATAAACTTAGCATCTTCAATACATGCTATAGACTTTTTGAAGTCTAACAATACATCTCTTTTATAATAGTAATGCATATTAAATTTAAACAAAATTAAATTCTGTTATACCGATAAAATCTTTGTTGGATTAAAATAAATCACTTATTGTTACTTTTAGCGTGCAGGAATTTATACAACTTATCAGTACTTATTTATATTAACCATATCGAGCCTTGAGCGCAACATTAACGGTAAAATTTTTTTATTTGAAAAATTAATATTTCATGACATAGCTTAAAATTCGAAATTGTCAAAATATCAAAATTGCTTATAGTTTCAAAAATACGGCGGCTGAGATTTTATCGTTAGTAGATGTTTACATTTAAAAAAAAATTAAAAATTATCGTAAACGGCACATACATATGTATTTATTTCAATACTTTATTTATTAGAGAAATTTAAATGAATATATTCACCTAAAGCAGAAGTGTTAACGATTTTATTAGTTAATAAGAATTTAAGTAAAAATTAACTTGGACTGTGTAGTGTAGGTACTAAAAAATATTGGTGATTTTTTGACATATCTCCTGATTTTTGTAGTAATACATGCACGCTTATTTCAAGTAACTACTTGCATATGACAACGGGGGGTATCAAGCGAAAATATTTGTTTTAAAAATTTAATCCACATTAGTTTTTTGTAACCGTTTCCCTCATATACGAAATATTTCAAAATAAAAAACAGAAATAAATACTGTTTCGGTTAACGGATACTTAAAGTGAAATATCGATATATAACAAAATATATTTCCCCAAATTATCTTAGGTGATACTTGAACATAATACTTATTTAATTGTGTACTTAATGTAACTATTTATTCTGAACTTTAGAATAAAAGCCTGCCTCAGACTTTGAAAACCATTTCAAAGTTTGTAGACTATAGTGACACTGATGATTCTTACACTGGATATACTTGAAGGTTTTTTTGTTGGTGTAAGAGGAAGAAAACTATATCAGAAAAGTAAACCAATCTGTATGCCAAAATAATTGTGTAGTTAAATTTAGTGAAACCGATAATCGAAAAAAAAAACGTTCTCTAACAGGAGAGGAGTTTGGTTATTGTCGCTTACGATAATGTTGCGCTCATATAACAAAGCAAAAACCATATATATTTGTGACTTTATATGTACATATGTACATCTGGTTAGGAAAAATTAATCATGTATGTTCTGGCTTCCACATCGTTTTCACATGTTTTCTTTTGAGTTTGCGCTTTGTTAAAACAAATGCTACGCCTATTTAAGTTGAAATTTAGAAAATACAAATTAATATGTAGTATATGTTCCAAATCCGAATGCAGAAGAAAACTAAATATTTGGAAATGGAAGATTTTAAATTTTTTGATTTATTTGTTTCGTTTTGATTTCACAAGACTGTTAACAAGTGAAAAGAATACGAGTTTTTTTCCTCAAAAGCGGAAACAAAAAAATTTATAAGTTTGAAATCTTCCATTTCCAAATTGTTTTTTTCTAAATTCGGATGCTAGCTAGAACACATACTATTAATTTTTTTTATAAATTTCAACTTAAACAGGCGTTCCATGTGACTTTATCTTTTTAAATTAGGGAAGAGTTATTATAGACTTTTCGTACATAATTTATTGGACAAAGCAATAGCCGAGCTGAGTGGCAAGGGTATTTACATAAAATACGTAACTAAATACGTAGATGATATTTTGGCGGTGATCAACATCAATAACAAAAACGAGATTGTGAACTCATTAAACTCATATCATCCTAAAATTAAGTTTACTATAGAAATAGAAAAGGAAAATATCGCATCTTGACACCACACTACACAGATTGGATAATAAAATATTATTTGATTGGTACACAAAAAATACTTCATCATGAAGAATTATAAACTTTAATGCAACTCAACCGAAGTTCCGAATAATCAAAACGGCAAGAAATCTCATACATAGAGTCTTGAATATTAGTGACGAACAATTTCACCCACGTAATATACAAATACAGGCTTAACTGATAATAGAAACATAAAATATACAATAAACAGACACAACAACAGCAACAACAACACTGCCTTAGCATATAAAGCTAATAAAACATTGAGTACCATTTTCACTAACACAAAAACACCAGTTGACAAACTACAACAAAATAATGTCGTGTATGAAATACCATGTAAAGGTAATAATGCAAACAGCTGTGATCTTATCTATATTGGCACAACTAAAAGGAATTTAGCAACTAGAATGAAAGAACATAAAGCAGACATAAATAAAAACAAAGAAAGCACGGCATAATAGAAACTAATCATGCACCTGATTTTGACAATATTAAAATTCTAAATGTAGAAAAAAATACAAGAAAACGTTACACAACAGAAAGTTTAAGATTACAACATAAAATAACGAAAACAATGAACAAAAAAGAAGATACTGACAACTTAAGCGCCATTTACAGTGTGATAATAAAGAATAGCAAAAACCATCTTTCTTAATATTATAAATTTTTTAGTTCAAGTAAACTTGTATATTTTTATTTTTGATGTTTTAATAACAACACAACTCGATTGTTAGTAAGTTTATCTTATTATGTACATAATTTTATATACGCTTTTGATGTTTATTTTTTAAATTTTAATCAGACAGACAAAATCCCCTGAAGAAGTGAACGTAAAATTCACGAAACGTCGGGAAAAATATGTAATAAAAATTGAGTTTTTATTGACATAAGACAATATAGGCCTCACCAGCTAAATAATAAAAAGAACTCAATTCACATAAAATGTCTGTATTAAATGCTTTCATGTACCTATCAGACGAAATTCGGGATAAGGATAAGTGAATAAAATTTGAAATTTATTTGCTTGTGGTTTAGCTTGGTCTATATACGTATTTCATTGGCGCTTAAACCAAATCATCAGTAGACTTCAACCACAAATTTTGAACAGTCACAAACCTCTTACTTTATGCACAGACTTTCAAAAACTATATGAGAATTCATAGAATAATAATATTTTTGAAAATCACAAAGACAAAATAAGTTTGGTAGGCTTTGAAACTCATACAAAACCCAGCAAATAATTTATATTCGATATGAATCTATTTTATTTTTCTGAAGTCTACTGATGATTTGGTTTAAGCGCCAATGAAATACGTATATAGACCAAGCTAAACCACAAGCAAATAAATTTCAAATTAAAATATAATTATGACAATATGTCGAATAATAAACTTCATAAGTGAATAAAATATTTTAAAAGTGCTATAGTAGTATTAGAATGGGGTTTTCATAGTTTTTCATGGTTTTCCATCCTTTTTCACTAATGAATTGTGTGTGTAAGAAAACTTTTCACATGAAAATGTTTTGACATTTGTTTACACTTTTTCACTAAACGAGAATCTGTAATGATGTGTAACCTTGAAAATGTTTTGTTTCATTTCACTTTTTTTTTCTTATGAAATCATTGCAATTTTGTATTAATTTGTTCACTGAACTAGAATCAGAAACAGTATGAAAAGATGATTAAACTTTTCATTTCACATTATCACCGAACCAGAATCGACCCCCCGATAACGTATTTATACATTAAAACATTTGGAAGGGAAACATTTAGTTTGATAGCAATTTACGAGTGGGCAAGAGATAATCATTTTTGTGTTCGGTAATCAGCGACACGCTTTATTTTCATATTCCTTGCTACACGCATACATGTACAAATATGCTTGCTTTTATGCAGTAATATTGGAATGTCGCCGGCAATATTTCGTTTGTGTGGACGCGAAGGAAACAACAAAAGAGAATTCCAGATGTTTTCCTTCCAAATGCTCGCCCATCGAAACTAGAACGTACTACAGCTACAGTTTCAACAAGAAGTTTCTAAGCTAATACATACCTAAATAAAAAATAATTGCAAAAAAAGTTCTAAAAAAATTAAAATTGAATTCTATTTTTAGGCACAAAGATGTGAATATTCTATATTTTATTTTAGGCTTTTTAATACTTGTTAATATTGAAAACATCTAATACTCTAACTGTATTTAATTTTGCTTTACAGTCCGCCACCTTTGGAAACTGATACTGTGTTAAATCTTACACCTGGAGATTCGTACTTGATTTATGTAACTGCTAACTTAAGCGGAGGTAAGCCACTGCCTTATCAATCATTAAAAGTTAAAACGTATCAAAATTGTCCCGATGAACTATTGGGTAGCGATTCGAGAGATTCTGCCAGTTACTATTGAAATAAAATGGATGAAAATCACAATGAATGAATGAATGAAAAAACGACAATTTAATTTTAATCAACAACTAAAATTCCAAATAAAACCACTAAACTTGCCTATTTATATACAAAATTAACTATTAAACACTTGTATAACTATAAAACCTTTTATCTTAAAAACAATAGCAGTTTGTTTGAACTTGCTTCCTTAAAAACTTTTTTGTAAGTCAATTTATATTTTTTTACTTAATTTACTAATATTAATAATATCTTAAAATAAGCTAGCTTAGAAATTTATTTTTAAATAAATTTAAACTTCATTGAAATAACACAAAATAATAATATAAATATGTACTAAGATTAAACAAGCTTCAAGCTTTATCGTATTTTAAGTTTTGCTAGTTAAACTTTAAATTTTATATATTTTTTTAAGCTTAAAGAAAGTTAAACTTAGCTATTACTGTTAATAGTTATTAAGTATTTTTAGTTTTCAAGTTTTGTACATTATACATACATATTAGTGATGCACGAACATCCGTATTTGTATTCGCATTGTCGAATATTCGGCCATTTTCAGGCGAATACGAATGTATTCGTGTTCGCCAAACTCAGACGAATACGAATACGAATATTTTTCCAAAGAAATTAAATAAATAAATTCATAAATCCTAAACGAAATTTAAATAAATGACTAAAAATCTTATTTTGTAGAAATACATTAATTTTTTTAAAGAAATTTGTGCTTTGTACTAACTTTAGTAGAGTGGGAATGGTGGCGATAGTCCTGTTATGGGAATTCAAAACCGGGAAAAAAACAGGACTATCTCCATCATTACTACAAAAGTGATAGCAACCCTGTTACAAATGGGGGGATTTTGGGGATTTTGTGTGTGTGATTGTGTGTATGTGTGTACACTTCCCAGTAAAAAATATATGGATTAATCCATAATCGAGCAACAAAGGAGTAATGACTTGTTCAACCATTTAGAGTAATAAGCGAGCTATCGAAACTTTTTTTTTGTTTTGTTGTTTATGCCTCGCTTAATACTCCAAATCAGTATCAGTATGTATCAGTTCGTTTTTGGTTTTTTTCATTGATATAACTGTTAATTGTTGTTTTCGTTTTGTTTTTCTATTTAGTCAGTTTAGTTTAAATTTAGTTTAATTTAGTTTCTAAGCGTCATTTAAGACGACTAGTTGAAAATGAAATTGAAAGAATAAACAAATTTGTATGTTATATGAATTTTTACTCCCTTTATGCTCTTTTTAGGAGACAAAAACGATTACTCCCTTTATGCTCTTTTAGGAGACAAAAGCGAATATTCCCTCTTTCGTCATTTTCAAGATCAAAGGGAGTACTCCATAAGGAGCTTAAAAGGAGTACTCGTTTCTGCGGACATGCTGTGTTAAAAATCCAATGAGATCCGGAGTTTTATGGAGTAATCCATTACTTGCAAAGGAGCGCTCCAAGATTACTCTTTGGATGATCATATTTTTTACTGGGTTGTGTGTAAAGCTTTTGTTGTTATTGTAGAGAAACGGTGTGCTTACAGTAGATGGATGTATGGATATGTTGGTGTTTGTATGTGTGTGTGTTTATGTATTTAATTCCCAGTAAAAAATATATGGATTAATCCATAATCGAGCAACAAAGGAGTAATGACTTGTTCAACCATTTAGAGTAATAAGCGAGCTATCGAAACTTTTTTTTTGTTTTGTTGTTTATGCCTCGCTTAATACTCCAAATCAGTATCAGTATGTATCAGTTCGTTTTTGGTTTTTTTCATTGATATAACTGTTAATTGTTGTTTTCGTTTTGTTTTTCTATTTAGTCAGTTTAGTTTAAATTTAGTTTAATTTAGTTTCTAAGCGTCATTTAAGACGACTAGTTGAAAATGAAATTGAAAGAATAAACAAATTTGTATGTTATATGAATTTTTACTCCCTTTATGCTCTTTTTAGGAGACAAAAACGATTACTCCCTTTATGCTCTTTTAGGAGACAAAAGCGAATATTCCCTCTTTCGTCATTTTCAAGATCAAAGGGAGTACTCCATAAGGAGCTTAAAAGGAGTACTCGATTCTGCGGACATGCTGTGTTAAAAATCCAATGAGATCCGGAGTTTTATGGAGTAATCCATTACTTGCAAAGGAGCGCTCCAAGATTACTCTTTGGATGATCATATTTTTTACTGGGTTGTGTGTTTGTGTTTTTTATATTTACTTGTGTGTCTGCCAGTGTCCCCTACTTTTGTTGTAGTGGTAGAAAAATATTATACCCCTGTAGGAAATATCGATTTTGAAAAATGTATTGACCCGCTTTTGACTTGTCACCAGTACTACTCTATATTTATCACCCATATAATACTTTGTGCTATAGACATTTAGCATGTGTCATTGAAACCCTACAAATAACACTGAAACAATTAAGTAGGTATTGACTACGAAGTTCTTATGGGACATGGAGACATACCAACCAAACAGTTAGTTCCAGTAATTTGTGTACATACAAATGCATATATGTATACAGACAAGTTGTTGACAATTCCACCACAAATATACCATAATTGTTTTCTATATTCCTCTTATAATGAGGGATAGAAACAAACTCATTACATAAAAATTGCCACTAGAATTTTAATGTTGCTACAAAGATACTTGGTTCCCAGTCTGACTGCAGGGTATTGACAAGAAATTTGTGTGTATGTAGTAATCGTGATTTGATCGATTTTGGTTTGCGGTTGTGAGTTCACGTTGCTATACGTATGTATGGGTATTGTATGTATGCATCAATTTTTATTTTTTATTTGTATCTCTTTTGGCAACAGCACAGATCACCCCAAAATAAAATTAGATTACAAGAGTGCACTAAAAGACTCCAAGAACTGCTTGCATATGAAAAAACTGCATCTCTTAAAAACCATCTGGAAAATCTCGATGTAACACCAGCATCTAATTACTCTTTGTTTTTGGAGTTTGGGCCAGGAGTGATATTGAAAAAGGTAACTTGATTGCAAAGCATTGAAAATCCGTATTTACCCCAAACACATGTACTGGTGTTGTTGATTTCCATAACGTAGTTGCGCTACCCCCTCGACCCATAAAATTTCAAATGTGTGATGTACAAAATGTAATTGCTGAGCTCACCCCGAAGAAAGCACCGGGTATTGATGGAATTAGTAACCAAATGCTAATAAAATTGCCTCGTATTGCATTTAGAATCATGTTATTAATTTTTAATGCCATTTTACGACTAGAGTATTATCCCCACAGCTGGAAGCTTGCCAAAGTTAAAATGATTCCGAAGCCGGGCAAAGATCTTACCAAGGCAGAATCATACAGGCCAATAAGTCTGCTATCAACAATGTCAAAATTTTTCGAAAAACTGCTCATGTCAAAATTGTCCCCAATTCTAATTAGTAGTGGGTGCATCCCAGACCATCAGTTTGGTTTTAGAAGTCAGCATAGCACCATTGAACAAACGCATAGATTGGTTCAATGTATAAGAAGAACATTTGAAGAAAAGAAGTACTGTTCTGCACTGTTTATTGACGTTTCGCAGGCATTTGATAAAGTGTGGCATGAAGGCCTAATTTTAAAATTAAAATCATATCTACCAATAAATTTGGTGAATTTATTAGAAAGTTACATTACTACCCGGAAGTTCACGGTAGTGGAAGGAGAATTCATGAGTGTGCCCGAATCTATATCATCCGGTGTGCCACAGGGGAGCATACTGGGGCCAGTTTTGTATTTGATTTATACTTGTGATATGCCTTTGAGCAGTAATATCCATATATCTACGTTTGCCGATGATACAGCCTGCTTAAGTATGCACGAAAATCCTCATGATGCTTCGCGATATCTACAAGAACATATTAAACAACTGGAACTTTGGTTAAAATTATGGAGAATTAAGGTAAACGAGCAAAAGTGTGTTCAGGTAACATTTACCCTGCGAAGAGATACTTGTTCCCCAATTCGAATTACCAATCAAGTTGTTCCTCAGCATTAACATGTAAAATACCTTGGTATACTTGATCGACGACTTACATGGAAACACCATATTGACTCAAAGCTAATACAAATAAAACTTAAACTAACTCAGATATATTGGCTGATTGGTAGAAATTCAACACTCAGCCTAGACTGCAAACTTTTATTAAACAAGTCGCTTTTGAAGCCAATATGGTGCTACGGAATTCAGTTATGGGGCACTGCTTCAGCTTCTAACGTCAAGAGAATCCAACGAAGGCAAAACAAAATTTTACGTTTGATAACATCAGCTCCATGGTACATTAAAAACTCAAATATACATCGTGATTTGAATATGCCATATAGCAAAATACGCAGGCAAATATTTAACAAAACTCGAGTCACATCCTAATCCGCTTGCTCGTAACATCTTGAATTTTACTGGCCACATCCGCTTGAAAAAGAAGGACACAAGGGCTCTTATACTCAACACTCCAGATGGGATTGCTTGAAAATATTTCTATTTTTTTTGATTATCACTACTTATGTATTATTTATAACTATCACTAAGTTTATGTGCGACAGTGGTCGGGCCTAATACTTCTATTTTAGATTTAAGATTTGAATACTTATTGTTAGTTCATAATTGAAGATACAATAAATCAATAAATGTATTAAAAAAAAAAATTGTATCTCTGGGGAAATAATCTTATACCTCCAGATAGTAGCAACCCTGATGGTGGATTAAAAAACATGTACTTAGAATTTTTCTTAAGAAATTTAACAATTTATTTTAAATCAAAAATACTTTATAGCGGTGATGTCGGATTATTACTCACTTTATTTTCTGATATTCATTTAACTTTTACTAAAAACATATTTACATATTTCTTATTTGATGTATATAGTACATATGTAAATATATTTATATATAATATGTAAAACTGTGCAAAAAATACGCAACCTTTTTCATATAGCTATGAATGTATGTATATATGTACAGGGTGGCCCAGAAAGACCGAAGTGGTGTGAATTCCTTATAACTTTTTATTTAAGACATATTTTTTGAATTTTTTGTTTTTTAAATACAGTAAATTTATAGGGAATATTTTTAGATTAGTTATTAAAAATTGTATCCCGCAAGTGGTGGCCATTTTCTGCTTCGCACAAATGTGCTCTTTCCATTTCCATTATTTATAACTTATTTATGAGTGACGAAGCCCATTTCCAATTAAATGGGTTTGTTAACAAGCAAAACTTTAGGATATGGGCTAAGGAAAACCCGAGAGTACTTCATCAACGACAATTACACCCAGTTAAGTGTACTGTTTGGTGCGGTGTTTCTTCAGAAAGGATCATTGGCCCATATTTTTTGGAAAATGAAAGAGATGTCGCCATTTCCATCAATGGTGATCGATATCGGGCCATGTTGGAAAATTTTGTAAGGCCAGCCGTGGAATACCATCCGCAAATATGGTTCCAACAGGATGGAGCCACAGCGCACACTACGAGGGCCACAATGGCTATTTTACGCGACATCTTTGGGGAAAGAATAAATTCGCGTAGAAGCAATTTTAATTGGCCTCCGCGTTCCCCGGATTTAACCGCTCCAGACTGTTTCCTTTGGAGTTATTTAAAAGGGAAAGTTTATGTTAATAAGCCTAGGACTATTGAGGAATTAAAAACCAATATTCCAGACGAAATTAACAACATAACACCGGAAGTTTTGCGAAAGGTCATGGAAAATGTGTTGAAAAGAGATCATTTGTGCGATGCAGAAAATGGCCTCCACTTGCGGGATATCATTTTTAACAACTAATCTAAAAATATTCCCTATAAATTTACTGTATTTAAAAAACAAAAAATTAAAAAAATATGTCTTAAATAAAAAGTTATAAGGAATTTACACCACTTCGGTCTTTCTGGGCCACCCTGTACATACATATATTCAGTTATTGAGAACAACGCAAGTAAGTACAAATATACATCTGTATGTAATAAACAAATTAACAATTGCATTATTAGGTAAGGGTTTACATATTTTCTTACCGGAATTTAATTATCGTATGCTAATGATAGTTAAAAGTAAATTATTATTAAATAATGTAATAATGTAATGTGTTGAAAGGAGGCTTTCAACAAGTTTTATATGGTAATGGTGCGATTTTTTTAATATCTCTTCGGAATATACCTCGCTTAGTTTTAATTTCGACAACTCGTACAACACCATCACGACCGGCAAAAACTTCAGAAATGCGACCAAGAAGCCATTGCTGAGGAGGAACGTTTACTTCAGACAGTAGAACCAATTGCCCAACTTGAATATTTTTCTGTGGGGCACCCCATTTCGCACGTTGTTGAAGTGATGAAAGATAGTCACGCTGCCATAATTCCCAAAATTGTTGCTTTAAAATGTGACTCTTTGATACCGAGTAAGATACGGCACCTTCGAGCAATCAAAGCTTTCGTCCGGTGTTGCAAGCAATGATGAACCAATAAGCAAATGCGCGGGTCTTAATGCCTCTCCATCATTTGGATCATTGCTTAACGGTGCGATAGGTCGTGAATTTAGAATTGCCTCTGCCTCGATAGCTAAGGTTTGGAGTTCTTCAAATGTTAAGTACGCTTGTGCGATATTTTTAATCAGTAATGTCTTAGCTGATTTAACTGCTGATTCCCAAAGCCCGCCAAAATGCGGGGCTCGGGGAGGAATAAAACAAAATTCGAACCCAGTTTTGTTACAGTAATCAAGCATATCAGAAGAGGTAGATTGATTAACAAACTGCTTTAAATGTTTATTTGCGCCAACAAAATTTGTTGCGTTGTCGCAATAAATGCGCTGTGGTACACCTCTTCTCCCAACGAAACGTTTTAGGCATAATAGAAAACTATTTGACGACAGATCGGTGATCAACTCCATATGAACAGCCTTAGATGAAAAACATACGAAGACGGACAAATACGTTTTATATGGCTGCTTACCTTTGACGCGATACGAAGTAAAAAATGGCCCACAGAAGACAACGCCACATACTAAAAATGGCCTTTGTGCTCGACATCGATCTGCAGGCAAGTTACCCATCATTTGGTGCGCAAGAATAGGTTTATAATGAAAGCAATGTACGCATTGTCGTACTATTCTGCGAACTAGCTCTCTTGCGTTAATGACCCAAATTTTTTGTCGAAGTATACCCATAAGCGCTTTAGGGCCAGCATGCAAGTGGATTCTATGAAGATATTCTAAATACAGACGAGTAAAACGATGGTTTTTAGGTAAAAGTGCCGGAAATTTGGCATCTATTGGTATAGGTGCGTTGAAAAGTCGACCACCAACTCTTAGAATTTCGACAATGCTTTTTCCAAATTGTTTTTCTTCCAAAAATGGAGAGAGACTTTTAATTGGATTGCTTAATGGTGTTTTATCTTTTACACACGAGATTTCTTTTACCAAAGTGTGAGACTGGATGACTGAAACTATTTTCCAAAAAGTTATTTCTGATTCACGATTAGATATAGGTTCAACATCGGCTAGTTTTAAATTTCTATTCATTGGAACACCATTAAAAACTCGATAAATAAACGCTACTGTATGTATGATGCGTCGAAATGATGAACAGTTTTCAATTATATTTAAAATTATATTCTCATCAGTTGAAACCTTACCACAATGTAGTGTTAGTGCTTTGCGCAATTCAAGCTTTGTATTATCATCTTTGCAACTTAGATTCGATGGAGTTTCAGGCCACATATGTTTTTCTTCAACGAGGAAATCTGGTCCAGAAAACCATTTTGTAGTAGACAATTTCAAAGCGCTCGAGCCACGTGAAACAATATCCGCAGGATTATATTTTGTAGAAATGTATCGCCAATTAATGCCTTTGATAAGATCTTGCAGCTCTGATAACCGATTAGCTACAAAACACGTAAACGATGATGATGGCATTTTCAACCAGCTTAAAACAATTGTTGAATCCGTCCAAAAATATATATTTTTTGTATACTTCTCTAGCTTAGGGCGAATTTTATCCCATGTTCGAGTCAACAACAGCGCAGCACAGAGTTCTAATCTGGGTATAGATTGAACTTTACTTGGGGCAACCTTGGAATTTGCAATCAATAAATTAACATTTGTTTTATTTCCATGTATTGAGCGAACATATATAGAACAACCATAAGCCCGTTGTGACGCATCTGCAAAGCCATGCATTTCACAATAGCTTAGCACAGACGTAAAAACGTAACGTGGTATTTCAATATTGTTTATGTATGACAAATCTTCTTCAATTTCATACCATAATTTAGCCAACTCCGTTGGCAAACATTCATCCCAACTCAAATTACTTTTCCATACTTCTTGAATAAAAATTTTGCATCGAACGATAATCGGACTAAGCAGTCCTAAAACATCAAAAATTTTTGCAACAGTTGAAAGTATTGACCTTTTTGTAGGTGTTTGTATTTTTGGTAAGTTAAATTTGAAATAAAAATGGTCAATGTTAGGCTTCCACGACATACCTAAAGCTTTAGCGCATGGTTCATCTGCGATATGAATTGGAACTTCCTGGATTCCTTCCGATAAAAGGTCAGCATGGTTCGAGTTCCACTTTGCCAATTTAAGACCAGCACGGCCCAAAATTTCCATTAGTTGAGATTTTTTCTTTTGCAATTCTTTTATTGTTTCTGCACCAGTAAGACAATCATCAACATAAAAATTTTCTAGAATAACCCTTGAGCCCTCTGGATGCGACTCTGCGCACAACTCTGCAAGATAATTGAGGCATCGAATGGCCAAAAATGGTGCTGCAGACATACCATATGTCACTGTATTTAACTCAAATGTTTGAAGTTTTTTGTTTATGTCATCTCGCCATAGAATTAACTGAAAACATCGATCTTTTTTATCTACAAGAAACTGTCTGTACATTTTTGATATGTCAGCAGAAAGTGCATATTTGTTTAGGCGAAATGCAAGCAACGTCAGAATTAGTTCTTGCTGTATTGTAGGCCCAATAAACAAAATTTGATTTAAGGAAATCCCATTAGAAGTAGAAGCGGACGCATCAAAAACCACCCTTAACTTAGTCGTTGTGCTCTCGGGCCGTAATACGCAGTGATGCGGTATATAGTAATGTGGCTTACTTTGATCGACATTTTCATTTAGTGACATATGCTTGAGTTCGATATATTCTTTGATGAATTTTGAATACGCGTTTTTTTAATTCAGGATCACGAAGCAATCTGCGTTCAAGAGAGAAAAATCGTTTTTTTGCTATTTCATAAGAATCACCCAATGTGTCAGGAGAAAATTTGAACGGTAGACGTACTTGCAATCGACCATCTTGACTTTTATTTACATTTTGTATAAAATAAGCTTCTGCCTTTTCTTCATCTAACGTTAAGTTTGATGACTTGATGTGAAATTCTTCAAGTTGCCAAAAGCGCTGCAAGATTGAGTCCAAACTTGGCTCTGACTTTATTGCTACATTGCACGTAAAAGTGTTTGAAGAGTTTGTTGTAGATTGAATGTCTAAATTTCCACCAACAACCCAACCAAATGTTGTGTTCACTAATCGTGGCAATCTTGGGTCTAAGGAAATTATGCCGTTGCAAAGCAATTCAAAAAATAGTTCAGATCCTATTAGAAGATCAACTCTTTGTGATTTGTAAAAATACGTTCAAATAACCTAATTCGTGACTTAATTGTGGCTTTTACGAAACGTGTGATATTAGTTTTTACATCAGATATGCCGCAAACTTGCTGGTTTGTATATTCAGTTTTAAGTTTTAGAAATTTTGCTGTTTCTGTAGTAATAAAATTTAATTCGGAACAGGAGTCTAGCAACGCTCGAACTGGTTGCCAACTATTTCTACAATCTTTAATTAATATTATAGCAGTTGGTAAAAGCGCACCACTACCGGTCCGAGAAAATAAAGTTGAAGTGTCGTTGCTAGACGACGGCTGTGGATTAGTAGTAACAACATTATTGTTCTGAAAATGCAATACACTATGATGTGGTTTTTGGCATATTCGACAGCGAGATTTGGAAGTGCATTTTGATACATTATGCCCTCTTCCTAAGCAATTGATGCACAACAATGATGATTTTACGAATTCGAAGCGTTTTTCTATTTCCAGTGATAAAAACCTTTCACATTTGTAAATGTCATGACCAATGCAACGACAATATGGACATTCTGATTTTGCATTTAAAAATGTTGACTTACTACGATTTCGATTTTGGCTACAAACTTGCTGATTTTTGCTTGAAGAAAGCGGCTTGGCTTTTGTTTCTAAGAACTGGCATCTTCGACTTATCACTTGGTAACAACTTTCCCAGGTCGGAAATTCATCAAAGTTGAGATTTTCATCGTATTTGGATTTTGTTTCAGAGTCCACTTTCATCATTACCAAATGTATTAACATTGCGTTTAAAATATCTGTTTCTGTACCCAAAGAAGTTAATGAGCCGCGAAGCGCAGAAACGGTGTCTACAATGTTTCTAAGGCCGAAAGCATCAGGTTTTGTTATAGGCGTTATATTAAACAATGATGAAATATGATCGTTTAAAATTAGAACTTTATTGTCAAATCTTTCTCTTAAGCGATCCAGCGCCTTAGTGTAATTATTTTCAGTGACTTGATACGCCTCTACAACAGCTAAGGCGGGGCCAGACAGACAGCTCAACAAATAGTTGAACTTGTCAATTGTAGAAATAGGCTCATTGTGTACAATGTTTTTAAAACTTGCTATGAATCTTTTGTACTCGCTGTACTTACCGTCAAATTTAGGCAGTTTGAAGTTTGGCAATCGACTTGGTGCTTGTTGAGAAATTGTATGGTTAAGACTTGCTTCGCAATCGTTATTTTCCCGAAATTTCTTTAATAAATTTGATATTCGTGATTTTACCACGACATATTGATCCTCAATATCACTTCTGGCTTGATCGGTGGCATCTTGACGCTCAATTTGGCTTTGTATGTGGCATATTTGTTTGAAATATGACTCCAAAATATCTAGACGGCTTTCTAAGATTGTCTGATCGCATGCATTTTCTTCTTTGTCGACTTTAGTTTTAATCGAAGTGATGCAATGTTGAAATATATCTCTACTATTATGACCTTACCCTTCTGTATAGAAAAGGTCAAAGCCAAACCACAAGTTGATAGTGCAGATATGTATATAGAAACGATACTTTCTGTAGCAACGATTACAGGATGACAATGACAACTACATATACATATGCTGTTGCTGATGTCGAGTAACAGCTAAACGAAATTATTTTGATGATTATTCGCGCTAACCCTGTATGATAAAATTGAGCAGCAACAACGAAAAAATCCAGGGCAGCGACAAATTTTACAATGGGATTAAACTGCAGCGATAAATTTTCCAAAGATGTAAAGTTAGCAAAATAGCAACGACAACAAAATTTTAATTGCAAACAAAACGATAGATGTTGTTTAATAAAAATTTTGAACAGCGAAGTTGAATGGCAATGATGACGAATTGTATTGATTTTTTTAATGTCAAATATTGGACAACGATATGATAAATTAATATTTGCAATAAACGCCAATGAAGGTGAACGAAGGTGAAAAATTTTATGCGCACCAATTTATTTGCGCAAGACGAAAAGTTTATGATTTCCGTTTGTACAACAACGATGTCCATCAACCGCTAATACACCAACAAATTCATTTGCCTTTTGTTTGAATCTATTCCAAAAATTTCGTTAGCATTAAATGTACATATGTAAATGCACCCAGAAAATCTTTAAATTTTCTCCTTTTTTGATAAATTTCCTTTTAAAAATAAAAAGCTTTAGGGTTTATAACCACCAATTTATTTTTAATTTTTACAGGTCCTGTCACGGTCGCCAAATTTTATGGTGGATTAAAAAACATGTACTTAGAATTTTTCTTAAGAAATTTAACAATTTATTTTAAATCAAAAATACTTTATAGCGGTGATGTCGGATTATTACTAACTTTATTTTCTGATATTCATTTAACTTTTACTAAAAACATATTTACATATTTCGTATTTGATGTATATAGTACATATGTAAATATATTTATATATAATATGTAAAACTGTGCAAAAAATACGCAACCTTTTTCATATAGCTATGAATGTATGTATATATGTATGTACATACATATATTCAGTTATTGAGAACAACGCAAGTAAGTACAAATATACATCTGTATGTAATAAACAAATTAACAATTGCATTATTAGGTAAGGGTTTACATATTTTCTTACCGGAATTTAATTATCGTATGCTAATGATAGTTAAAAGTAAATTATTATTAAATAATGTAATACAATGTTTATAAACAAGATAAAAATATGCAATAAGAATTAAAATAAAAAAATTCAAATCAACTAGAAACTTCTTTTATAAATACTTAGCTATATGACCAAACACCTGATATCTGTTCTGTTGTATATGGAAGTGGATAGGGAATGCATTTCATAATGTATGTACATATATGTTTTTGGACTAACGTACGTGATGGTATGGTGGGAGACGAAGGTATTGTTATTAAACCTTCGGTTATTTATTTAGGAAATATTGTTTCGTATTTCATGACAGAGGAATTGAATTTCATAATATTATAAAATTTCATTATGTATGTATGTTGTGTTTGTGTATTACGTCATCACCTCTTTGTGTATCTGTGTGTGAGAGTGAGTGAGATTTTCTCACGCTAGTACGAGTATTTATGTGTACATTGAAATAAATTGTATTCAATATCGACATTTGGTAGTATAAAATATCATAACTTTATTGGAACTTTTCTAATCCTAGTATGTTTTTATACTTACGATTGCTTTATATTTTCTCATGCTAATGTTTTCTTTATATTTTCCTTATACAAGAGTGCCAGCGTTAAAGTCTGCTTGTGAGAAATGTGTTTATTTAACTATGTATATCTGCCTGCTTTGACTGGACGATAAGCCGTCCACACAGAGAAAAACCATGTTGAATTAATAAAAAACATTAACGAAGGTTTAGTCATATTAAGATTTATTATTTCAATATGAAAAAATATTAATTTACAGTATTAATTTATTAAACTCATTAGTTTTTAGGTATCTCAATATACATTTTCTATTATATTGAAAATTATTGAATTAATGTGACGCATTCTTATTTTTAAGCAGAATAATTTCCCTGAGTGTATCATCATGCAATGTAGATATGTAACCGTGATTGTTAAGATCTAATAAATACTGAAGCATTGATAAGAAGTCTGATATGTATGCATACATATCTACAAATTGATTTTATGTTTGCATGTTCATACAAGTAAGTATGTATGTACATACAAATAAGTTTTTAACCCAATCTTTGAATAACCTTTTTTTCGTCATGTCATGCCTTTTGTTGTTGTTGCTGATGTTTTGTAATAGATGTGAAATATCTTCAAAGTTTTTTTTATTTGAATTAAAAACGTTGTTTTAAGTTTTATCTGCATTTACTTAAAAGTTTGTCAGGATTTTCTGTTTCAAGTAAAACTGAATTCCCGAAGATAATACATACTCTATAGTAACAGTAACTATAATAGAAATATTAATTATATTTAATTTAAATTTTTTTTAAGTTGATGCAACGTTAGTTAGTCAACGTTAGAAATTTTAAGGGGGTATACATATCATTGCCTTTTAAAAATGTATAAACATTTTTAAATGAAGCTGATCCAGCAGTCCAGCTTAGGTGATCATAGTTTTTTGTTTTGTTAGCCTGTTTGCTTAATTTTACTTTTTTAAAAGGGAGTTTTATAATGAAATTATTATTTTCATAATTGATAAAAAACAATCCTACTTCTTTTGCGATGAAATCGTTTGTTTATGTTTATTTTCCATATTGCTTCATTTATAAGACTTTTAGAATTTGTTCTTTGATGTGTACATACATATATAATTTATTATACGATCATGAATAAGAATGAAGTAAGCTGATGTTTTTGCTTGCTGTTTCAAATTAAATTTTATTTACCTTAAACTCTGATGTACTTAGAAGCACTTGAGATTCTGTTTTTGTTGGAATTTTAGAATTGTGTTCATTCTAAATTTTTGTATTAAGATCATCGTATGGATATGAGACTGCATTTAAAAGTACTTTTAAATTAGTTAAATCATAATGAACAAACTAATTTTCTTCTTGAAAGCGTTCAACAGAAAACAAAGCCGTTTTTAAGAATTTAGATTTAAACTCTCTCTCCTGTATACTACAGAAACCGCGTATACTACAGAAATTATTAATTATGCATAATTACGTTTTAAAAATTTAATTGTCCAAATTGTGTTGCTTGATACTGATTAGTAAACCAACTCCATAAGCAATCTCTAAAATGGATTGTGTATTGTAAAAATATAATGAAAGAAATAGATGATATTTGGGAAGCTGATTTAGTTGAAATTGGAAACTATACTACAGGAAATATAAATTATTGATTGTTGTAGGCTGTAATTGTCACGTTCTCAAAGTTTATATAGTCAGTATCGTTGAAAATAAAAGGTGCACTCTAAAATCCAAGGTAATGGAACATTTTTTGAACTGGTACGAATACCAAAAAAAAATTAAAAGCAGATGGTGGTAAAGAATTTTTTAATAAACACTTTGGAAAATTCATTCACAAATATAGGATTTAACATTACTCAATATGAAAGCATCAATAGTAAAATGATTTAATAGATTATTAAAAGAACTGATGTAAAAAGAATTTACCATTAATGGTTCATATAAGTGGATTGATATATAAAGACTTACTTAGTGTAAAAAATAGAAAAGTTCATTTCACCATTAAAATGTTTGCGTTTAAAGTTAACTCAACAAATGAGAAAAAAAATAAATTCAGTGAAATGCGACTTTGACCCGCGCACGAAGGATTCCGTACGGGCATGAGATATGTAATTCAATACGAACAATATAAACTATAGTTTTGGCGTTTTTTTCGTTTTTGGGTTTTTTCGATTTTAAGCGTTTTTTTAGTTTGGGGGTTTTTTGAATTTATTGGCGATTTCTGAGTTTTTGCACTTTTTTCACGATTTGGCGATTTTTTTTTGGTTTTTGAAGTTTTTTTAATTTTGGCAATTTTTATTATTTTTGCGTTTTTTTTTATTCTGGCGATTTTTTTATTTTGGCGATTTTTTTTTTAATTTTGGCGTTTTTTTAATATAGGTGATTTTTTTGGGTTTTAGCGATTTTTTTTTAGTTTTGGCACTTTTTTTTCACATAAACAATTATTTTGGTTTTGGCGCATTTTCGCGTTTTGGCGATTTTTTTCGGTTTTTGGCGTTTTTTTCATTTTGGCGATTTTTTTTCATTTAAACGATTTTTTCGAATTTGGCGATTTATTTTAGTGCTAGAATTTTTTTTTTAATTTTTTCGATTTGGCGATATAGCAAGTTGTCAAAATTACATAGTCAAAATTGGATTAACTGATGGACCACCCTTTAATTTTAATTTTTTTTATATTTTAATGTTTATTGTTGTACTCTGTATAAAAATACACTAATTTTAAAAATTTCAAGTGTCAATATACATACATATGTACATACAATTGTATGTATATTACACGAAATTTTAAAATTTTTCGTCGCTCCTTTTGGAGCACCCTTTAATTTCTAATTCTCATGTATTTGTTGTTGTAGTGGCCAAGGTTCTACATACTCTGTCCAAATTTCAGGTCCGTAGCTCTTACGGTTCCTGAGAAAATACCGTGTGACGGACAGACGTACAGACAGACAGCGTAGCGAAAACAATAGAAAACAACAATTTTTCACCTTTGGTGTACGGAACCCTAAAAACTGTTAAATACAGTATACAGTAATTTGACGATGATAAAATTCTGAAATTATATAAAAATAAAATTAAAAAGGATAAATCTAGTTTGTCTTGTTTTTGAATAATTGATTAAGAATGATAGGTCTTAGGAAAGATAATTAACTTAATGTATTGTAATTCTCTAAACTTGTTGGTAAGTATGAAATATTGTGAAAACTTCAGAATGAAGTAAAACACAGTGCAATATTCAGCAACACATCATATTATCAGTTTTTATAGTAAAATATGTACACACATTTTCCATTTTGAAGGCTCTAAATTTTAAAATATGAATATGGGACTATTATAAAAGATCTTAAATTGGTCATTTCTTTAGCAATCAGATCTTTAGAAAATATAAATAAACTAAAGAAATTGGACTTTGGTATCCATTCTTTAAGAATGTAGATGTGTATAAATGAGTATCAAACAAATTTAGTGAATAAATATGGACTTCAACAAGAATCATGCTGAAGCATGCATAAATTATAAAGTGCAATATTACTTTATATTGATATTACTTTATATTTATAAATAAATTTGCTGAAAAAAAGAAAGCATGTCGAGGCATGTATAATTAAAAAAAATTCTCACGTCATAAAATTTTTGCAAATGAAATACATATACATATGTACATATGTATATATATATATATATATATATATATATATATATATATATATATATGTATCTACTGTCCAAAAAATTCAAAAAAGTGAATTCGTAAAATCTAATAGTATGGATTTTTGAAACACCACTACATATCGGGCTCTCACCTCACTATCGATAGAAGCATGCTGAGGCATGCATGCTAGCAAAAAATATGAATAAAGCTGTTAGATGATAATGATGAAAAGCTCTTTTTTAATAATGAATTCGCAGAGAAGAATTGTATCCGGATCAATGCTACTCATGAATGTGTTGTATAGGGTATAATTGATAATGATGAGGCCCTTTTTTAAGTGAAAAATCATTACATCTGCATGCGATACAATCAAGCCTAAGTTAACAAGAATTACTTCAAGGGATCAACCAGTAAACCTCATGTTGAAACACTTGAGGTAAAATTCTCTCAAACATACATAGATATTCCAATGGTTCTGACACTTTATGAAAATACTTATGGCGAATTGCTTGTTGATGGAAGTAACGGAGTTATTTGAGATCGATTTTCTAGAATAGTTGATTATTAACATGTATTTCCTTGTGTATGAACTAATTTCTACATACATACATATATTTATCTATATGTATACTTTTAAAAAATATATACATATGTAAATGTTCTCTATTTCAAGAAGTAAAGCTTAATGTTGAGACACATTAGAAGGAAAAATAAATAAAAGTAAAGAGTGACTGACTAACTTATACGTAAGCGTACTAACAGACACATAAAGCAAAATTAATGAACTTTAATAAAATGAGAAAAAATCGTATCTTCTAGAACATCAAATAAAAGCTAAAGGCGATCAGCCTTCAAAAAATAAATATATATCGTATTAATGTAAACTTAGTATCAGTATCAAGCAACACAATTTGGACAATTACATTTTTAAAACGTAATTATGCATAATTAATTAATTTCTGTAGTATACGCGGTTTTTGTAGTATACAGGAGAGAGAGTTTATATCTAAATTCTTAAAAACGGCTTTGTTTTCTGTTGAACGCTTTCAAGAAGAAAATTAGTTTGTTCATTATGATTTAACTAATTTAAAAGTACTTTTAAATGCAGTCTCATATCCATACGATGATCTTAATACAAAAATTTAGAATGAACACAATTCTAAGATTCCAACAAAAACAGAATCTCAAGTGCTTCTAAGTACATCAGAGTTTAAGGTAAATAAAATTTAATTTGAAACAGCAAGCAAAAACATCAGCTTACTTCATTCTTATTCATGATCGTATAATAAATTATATATGTATGTACACATCAAAGAACAAATTCTAAAAGTCTTATAAATGAAGCAATATGGAAAATAAACATAAACAAACGATTTCATCGCAAAAGAAGTAGGATTGTTTTTTATCAATTATGAAAATAATAATTTCATTATAAAACTCCCTTTTAAAAAAGTAAAATTAAGCAAACAGGCTAACAAAACAAAAAACTATGATCACCTAAGCTGGACTGCTGGATCAGCTTCATTTAAAAATGTTTATACATTTTTAAAAGGCAATGATATGTATACCCCCTTAAAATTTCTAACGTTGACTAACTAACGTTGCATCAACTTAAAAAAAATGTAAATTAAATATAATTAATATTTCTATTATAGTTACTGTTACTATAGAGTATGTATGTATCTTCGGGAATTCAGTTTTACTTGAAACAGAAAATCCTGACAAACTTTTAAGTAAATGCGGATAAAACTTAAAACAATGTTTTTAATGCAAATATAAAAAAAAACTTTGAAGATATTTCACATCTATACACAACATCAGCAACAACAACAAAAGGCATGATATGACGAAAAAAATATGTATTCAAAGATTGAGTTAAAAACTTATTTGTATGTACATACATACTTACTTGTATGAACATGCAAACATTAAATCAATTTGTAGATATGTATGCATACATATCAGACTTCTTATCAATGCTTCAGTATTTATTAGATCTTAACAATCACGCTTACATATCTACATTACGAAAATATATGAAGCATTAATTTGCATGATGATACACTCAGAGAAATTATTCTGCTTAAAAATAAGAATGCGTCACATTAATTCAATAATTTTCAATATAATAGAAAATGTATATTGAGATACCTAAAAACTAATGAGTTTAATAAATTAATACTGTAAATTAATATTTTTTCATATTGAAATAATAAATCTTAATATGACTAAACCTTATCGTCCAGTCAAAGCAGGCAGATATACATAGTTAAATAAACACATTTCTCACAAGCAGACTTTAACGCTGGCACTCTTGTATAAGGAAAATATAAAGAAAACATTAGCATGAGAAAATATAAAGCAATCGTAAGTATAAAAACATACTAGGATTAGAAAAGTTCCAATAAAGTTATGATATTTTATACTATCAAATGTCGATATTGAAAACAATTTATTTCAATGTACACATAAATACTCGTACTAGCGTGAGAAAATCTCACTCACTCTCACACACAGCCACACAAAGAGGTGATGACGTAATGCACAAACACAAACACAAACATACATACATAATGAAATTTTATAATATTATGAAATTCAATTCCTCTGTCATGAAATACGAAACAATATTTCCTAAATAAATAACCGAAGGTTTAATAACAATACCTTCGTCCCCCACCATACCATCACGTACATTAGTCCAAAAACATATACATACATTTACCCTTATTCCAATTGTCGTCATCGACGTCACTTTAACACAATACCATAAAATTGGGGCTTGTTTACTCGCTCTCGAGAAAAATTTTGCTCAACTGACAATCTATTTCCGTTCCCTAAGGTCTAGAAAATAGCATAAACCTGCCAACAGGAGTCAGTTGTTTTTGATTACGGATATACGAGCACCAATTTTTTGGTGTTGTGTTTATTGATTATGAAATGCATTCCCTATCCACTTCCATACAGATATCAGGGTTGCCACTCTCTGGAGGTATAAGATTATTTCCCCAGATATACAAATAAAAATTGATGCATACATACTATACCCATACATACGCATAGCAACGAGATCTCACAACCTCAACAAGGAATATAGAAAACAAATATGGTATATTTGTGGTGGAATTGTCAACAACTTGTCTATATACATATATGCATTTGTATGTACACAAATTACTGGAACTAACTGTTTGGTTGGTATGTCTCAATGTCCCATAAGAACTTCGTAGTCAATACCTACTTAATTGTTTCAGTGTTATTTGTAGGGTTTCAATGACACATGCTAAATGTCTATAGCACAAAGTATTATATGGGTGATAAATATAGAGTAGTACTGGGGACAAGTCAAAAGCGGGTCAATACATTTTTCAAAATCGATATTTCCTACAGGGGTATAATATTTGTCTACCACTACAACAAAAGTGGGGGACACTGGCAGACACACAAGTAAATACCCTGTAGTAAATAAAATAGTCGATTGACAAAAAACACTAGCTATAAATTTATTATTTTGCAAGTGACTACAAATTGGTTTAAATCTCATGCAGATATCAACCAAACATATTGAATAGAAGCACACGTAAGAAATAAATAAAAGCAAAATAAGTAAATGAAAAGAAAACAAAAAAAATCAAAAGAAGCATGCCATGAAATCAAATGCCAAATGTTTGTGTTCAAAAATTAATAATAATTTCAATACTTAATATGTATAATATTTTCTATGAGCAGGAAAAACTTTCGTATGAATGTATGTATTTTTGTTTTAAATATAAAATTACTAATTATTTCTATATATCAATATACATATATTCATTATATATAGTATATGCATATGTATGTATGTATATGATATACAAATGTGTATGAAGATTTACATAAATATTTATTTAACTATAATAGATATTAAGTGAAATAAGTAGTTAGTAGTCAATTTAAAAGTCATGCAGAGATAGCCAATTGACTACTGCCTATGACATGCCTATGTTAAAATAGTGAGTCGGCGACACGGAACCAACCAGTTGTGGTTATTAAAAAACCAGTTGGAGGTACTTACAAATGAGTTTGAGTTCCTATAGGGTATAAAAACACACACACATATGCACACACACACACACACATATACATACACACATACAAACGCACACATATACATACACACATACAAACGCACACATATACATACATCTATGCACTGTAAGCACTACGTTTCTTTACAATAACAACATAAGCTGTGCACACAAGTATACATACATACACATAAACAAAGAATCAAACTCACACACACACACTCAGACATTAAATCTCGGCATGAAAATCCCCAAAATCCCTCACATTTATAACAGGGTTGCCATCGTTTTTGTATTAGTGGGGGTGGACGACATGTTTTTCCCGGTTTTTAATTCCCAAAACATGTCGCCCGCCACCATTACCACTCTATTGAAGACTATAAAATGGACTTCTAGACTATAAAATGGATTTCTAGCACAGCACGAATTTTGATAATAAAATTCAAAGATTTGAAAGTTTTGTTCGTTTTTAGGGTTCCGTACACCAAAGGTGAAATAAATTCAGTGAAGTGCGACTTTGACTTGCGCACGAAGGGTTCCGTACGGACACGATATGTAATTCAATACGAACTTTAGCCAATATAAACTATAGTTTGGATTTTTTTTCGTTTTTGGTTTTTTTTAATTTTTGCGTTTTTTTAATATAGGCGATTTTTTTGGTTTTCGCGATTAATTTATTATAAAGTACAAGGATACAATTTATGTTAATACTACTTAGAATTGAAGAAAATATAAATTAATAATGAATTAATTGGTAGTAATATATTAATTGGTAAGAATTTCAATACAAAATTTTACGGGATATTGTGTATGCAAAAATTGAAAAAGAATTTTTCAAAATTATTAAGAATTACTAATATAAACACGCGCAAAGGAGTCATAAAAGACTTTTTCTTTTTTGCATTCTTATAACTTAGTGAGTGCTATAATATTCTGACCAAACTTTAGTGGGTATGTCTAATAGGTATAATTAATAAAGTTACATCATTTATTAGAAACTTGCTTCGGTTCTATTTACCTGGCTCAAACTCGTTTTCTAAGGAAATCATGGTTTTCTGTTAAACAGTTGTCAAGTATTGTTTCGACGATGCTTCCAAACTACATAAAGGTAAGCCTCCATATGCAAAAAAAAATTAAGTATGCTTGAAGTTTTCCATACAAAGACCGGTTTAACGTTCATTTAAAGCATACGTTAATTTTTTTGCACATGGGGTAAATAATTTAATATGCATAAGCATATTTATATGTATGTATTAGTGATGCACGAATATTCGAATTGTCGAATATTCGGCCATTTTCAAGCGAATAGGAATGTATTCGTATTCGCTAAATTCAGGCGGATGCGAATACGAATGTATTCGTATTCGTCAAATTCAGGCAAATACGAATACGAATATTTTTCCAAAGAAATTAAATAAATAAATGTATAAATCCTAACCGAAATTTAAATAAATAACTAAACATTTTAGTTTGTACAAATACATTAATTTTTTTATAGAAATTTGTGCTTTGTATCATTTTCAAATATTATTCAATGACGATCATTAAGATTTTAGGTACTTTTTATTAACTTTTTTTCATTTGACCCGCGCACGAAGGGTTCCGTACGGAAACGAGCCCATATAAAATATAGTTTTGGCATTTTTTTTGTTTTGACGTTTTTTTTAATTTTGCCTTTTTTTATTTTGGCGATTTTTTTAATCTTGGCGATTTTTTTAATTTGGCGATTTTTTTATGTTAATGCGATTTTTTCGGTTTGTGGATTATTTTTCCATTTAAGGCCATTTATTTAGTTTTGAAATTTTTTTCTCGCTTTGGCGGTTTTTTCGGTTTTTGGTGTTTCTTCATTTTGGCGACTTTATTCATTTAGACGTTTTTTTAGTTTTGACACTTTTTTTCCCATTTTGGCTATTTTTTTCGTTTATTGGCGATTTTTCCAATTGGCGATTCGCTTTAATTTTGGCGATTTTTTTAATTTTGGCGATTTTTTTTTCATATTAACAATTCTTTTGTTACTGGAGCCTTTTTCGCGTTAGGTGATTTTTTCGGTTTTTGGCGCTTTTTAAATTTTGGCGATTTTTTTGAATTTTGGGATTTTTTTCAATTTTTGGCGAATTTTTTTTTGATTTTTTAGTTTTACCGTTTTTGAAAATTTCAAGAGATTACCTCTTACGGTTTCCAAGATATAGCTAGTTGTCAAAATTACATAGTCAAAATTGCATTAACTGATTAATATTTTAATGTTAATTGTTGTAGCCTATACAAAAATACATTAATTTTACAAATTTCAAGAGTCATATACTTATGTACATAATATTATATGTAAGTATATTACATGGGATTTTAGATTTTTCCTTGCTCGTTTTGGAACACCCTTTAATTTTTAACTCTCATGTGTTTGTTGTTGTAGCGGCCAAGGTTCTACATACTCTGTCCAAATTTCAAGTCCGTAGCTCTTACGGTTCCTGAGGAAATACCGTGTGACGGACAGACGGACAGCGTAGCGAAAACAATAGGGTTCCTTTTTTCACCTTTGCTGTACGGAACCCTAAAAATAAATCCTATTGTTTTCGTTACGGTCTCCGTCTGGCTGTCACACGGTATTTTCTCAGGAACCGTAAGAGCTACGGACCTGAAATTTGGACACAGTATGTAGAACCTTAGCCGTTGCAACAACAAATACATGAGAATTAAAAATTAAAGGGTGTTCCAAAACGAGCAAAGAATAATAGTAAAATCCCATGTAATATACATACAATTGCATGTACATACATATGTGTATTGACACTTGAAATTTGTAAAATAAGTGTATTTTTATATGGACTACAAAAATTAAAACAAAAATTTAAAAAAATTTATATTAAAGATTGGTCCATCAGTGAATGCAATCTTGACTATGTAATTTTGACAACTTGCTATATCTTGGAAACCGTAAACTCTTGAAATTTTCAAAAACGGTAAAATTAAAAAATCAGAAAATTATAAAATCGCCAAACCAAAAAATCGCCAAAAATTAAAAAAAATCGCCAAAATTAAAAAAAAAAATTTCTAACACTAAAATAAGTCGCAATATTCGAAAAAAAATCGTCCAAATGAAAAAAATCTCCAAAAATGAAAAAAGCGCCAAAAACGGAAACAAATGGCCAAACGCGAAAAAGGCTTTAGTAACAAAATAATTGTTCATATGAAAAAAAATTACCAAAAATAAAAAAATCGCCAAAATTAAAAAAAATTGCCAAAAACCAAAAAAAAATCGCCAAAATTAGAAAAGTGTCAAAACTAAAAAAAAGCGCCTTAATGAATAAAGTCGCCAATATGAAGAATCGCTAAGAACCGAAAATTGCCAAAATTCAAAAAAAATCACCAAAACGAAAAAATTGCCAAAAAATAAATAAAAAAACACCAAATACCGAAAAAAATTGCTAAAACGAGAAAACTTAAAAAAAGGCCAAAGAGTAAAAAAACCAAAAACAGAAAAAATCGCAAAAAAAATAAAATCGCCAAAATTAAAAAAATCCCCAAAATAAAAAAAATCGCCCAAAATTAAAAAACTTCAAAACGAAAACAATGCCATAACTATATTTTATATAGGCTACTAAAGTTCGTATTGATATACATACATATCTGGTGTCCGTACGGAACCCTTCGTGCGCGGGTCAAAGTCGCAGTTTACTGAATTTATTTAGTGTATTCGTGCTGAAATGGCAAACCTTACTGAGCATTTTTGGAATTGGCACAAGTTGCGAATCTTTTTTTGCACTGAAAAAATTTACACAAAAAAAATAAAAAGAAATGTATTAATATATCAAAATCATTACTTATTATCAAACAAAAGTAATTTTGCGTAATTTATAACATTTTAGATCAATTTGAAAGTTTGTCTGTGTTAAATCGAATTTCGATTCCGGCAACACTGTAAATCCACAGAGTATAAGCTTTTATTTAGCGCTACACAAAAAAACTAAGCTTTCACTTCCCATTCAATACCACGAAACACTCGTTTCATGTTATGCATTTTTACAGCGAACATGATCAGTTGTGCGCGGCTACTCTCCAGCAGAAGACGTGTTTCTCCCGAAGAAGAATAAAATAATTTTTTAGAAAAGTGTAAAACGGGGGAAATTGTGTAGCGGTAAAGTGAAATTATGTTTGGATTATTTTTTTCTTAATTATTTCTTGCACTCCTTATACTCAATAAATATGAAAATTAAAATAAGAAATCGTGTATGCATGAAGTGATATCATATTTTATACTTACTTATGTATGTACATATGTATGTAGGTAGTATGCAAAAAATTTAATAATCAATAAAAACTTTTAATATATGTACATAGGTAAAACAACAAATTCAATTAAAATAATTTGAAAAAAATCTACATTACCACAACAAATATATAATTTAATAATCATATTTTTTTATTAAATAAAAAGAGAAAATGAAATTTTTTGGATTAAACAACAATAACAATAAACCAAACATAATTACAAGCAAATAAATAAAGAAATTTTTTAAATCATGTGTAAATGAGAGGGCTTGCGAGCATAAATTAATCTGGAATTCAATCATACTGGGGAAAATAAAAGAAAACAATTGCAAAAAGTATTAAATTAAAGCAATTAAAAGTTGTATGTCTCAGATAAATAAAATACTACAAAGTTGCTTACTGAAAAAATCAGTTGTAAAATTAAAAAAAAGTTGTTTAGTTCAGTCTTAAATACGTAAAAGATCTGCGTGAGTAATTCAAAGTGCAATAACGAAGTTCTCACTTGCAATTCGGGCAGTCTTCGTTGCTGCCATAATATTAATTGAAGGTAAGTTTGCACGAAATCATTTGCGTTACATGCATATATACATATGTATGTACATTAAGGTGGCCATTATTTTTTTTATTTACTCTCACCACGAATGGAAATCATGGTACAATTGTACATTTTATGGTAAATTTTTGACATTGTTGGTACCGTAGTACTACCGCAAATTACTTCCCTGTCGGAAATTTGGTTAACTTTAAACTAACCTTAAGGTAACTATTTCGCAAGTAGTACTGACTACAATTGCATTACTTCGCAATGTAATCAACTGACTACTTTAATATTGCGATATCCTAGGCGGTAGTCAATTGGCTCACTCTGCATTACTTTCAGCTAACTTAAAATTGACTTTTTTAAACCAACTTGTAGCCAGTAAATTTAAAAAAAAAATTTCTGGGGTTCGAACATGTATCATCACAATTTGTGAACTCAACGCGCTACCACTCAGCTAAGCAGTGTTGCCAAAACGGCGGTTTTCCCGCTATATATGGCTGTATTTTGTTGTCATTAGCGGCAAGTCTATTTAAAAAACCACCAGCGGGAATTTTAGCGGAAGAATTTCTTAGTTGACGGATTTTCAGCGTTTTTCTGAAACTTATAAAGAAAGGTATTGAATCAAAATAAAGTATATTTAACGACACGTACCTTGGTATTTATGTTGAGTTGTTTTTCGATATAAACACGTACAGCGAAAAGAAACTAACGTTACTTTTTTGCAAATAAAAAGTTGACATATTGTGGTCGTGTAGTATAATGTGAAAATTTACGAGTATAAAAGTGAACAAATCTCATAATTAGTGAATAAAATTTAATTCGAGATTAAATATATATTACAAACCAATTTAATCATTCTTTTCGTATTAAAAAAATAGTAAATAAATCTTTAAACAAACGGAAAACAAACCGAAAACTGGGTGATCGGACCACTGAGTATGAGGAAAACTAATATCAACCAAAATCTCTCAAAACAATAACCTTTTCTGAATAATTTGATTTTGATTAGACTTTTTTTATTGAAATTCTCCTTCGAAACTAAACTTCAAGCCAATGTGAATTGAGCCACAGAGTTTATTTTATCAACACTATTTTTTAATTTCAGATAGTCAGGAAATTTTAACAATATTTTACAAATACTTCAATAATAACGGCAAGATATTATTTCACACGTGTAGAACAATTAGAGTCTATCGCAGAAAATATTAAAAATATACTGAATCAGCTTCAACATTAATATTATAAGATGGAATATGCCCTTGGATTCTACTTTTTCCTGTGCCTATGTTCTGTAACTTTGATGAGAACTTTTCCAAACGAAAAGTTTATTGTCATTCTGTGAAACACAGGATGTTTCTTTTAAGCTTATTTTAGGTTGTATATAAATCAGCCTCTGAAAAACAGGACAACCAATGTAATTTTTTAATTTTTCTCGACGCGAAAACTTCTCGCAAGTTACAGAACACAGGTACTGGTTCGATGTTTGTGTATGGAAACTCTGCAGAAAATAAAATACCTACTCAAAGAGTAGGCTGAGTTTTGCTTACAAATATTGGGGAATTATGAGATTCCAACATACATACATCTATCCATATGTATATGTACATATTTTATAAAATTTATATTATTCTTTTTTTTACCAATAAACCATAAAAAAGACATATGTTGGTTATAAAAAATTCAGCGGTTGTATTAGCGTTTATTTTTATTCAGATAGCGGTTTTTAGGGGTTGTATGGTGGGAAACGCCTGCAACATTTTGGCAACACTGCAGCTAAGCTTCCATCTAAAACAACAACAGCAAAATGTAAACATATAAGTGAAATGAGTTTCAAAGTAACTGAGAATAAGTTTGTTGGCTCTCATCAAATTCGACTACGTACTCAATTTAAGAATTAATTTTGGGTTTGTTCTGGATGACATTGCAGTTAGCTTTAAGTCAGTCTAGGAAAATTTAACTATAAGTTAACTTTTTTTGTAGTCAACTACACATTCTCCGATAGGGTTGGTACAATTTAAAAGTTTCAATGTTTCACTATAGGGTAATCTCTAATATAATAGTAGAATTTACGAATTTACCTTTATGAATGTAATATTTAATATTTTTTTATGTTATTACTTATTGTATACTGACTGAATTTTTATACACATTTTTGTTAAGTTTCTATTTTTAAACCCGGCTATAAAAAGTAGTGTTATAAGTTTGTAGTGTGTGTCTGCCCGTGTCCACGTACAAACCAAACGGCTGGACCGATTTTCATTTGTTTTTTTTTGTTTGACCGGGAGGGTTCTTGGCCATGTTTTAAGAAAATTGGTCCAGCCGTTTAGAAGATATCGCTTCTTCTTTAGATATATTTGGAGGTTTTTAAAATTAGAATTTTTTGTTATTTAATGTATACTTCTGAATTTTTATAAACATTTTTTTACGTTTCTGTTTTTATTAATAAATATTAAAAAAATGGTACTATCATGGTCTAAAAATTACATTTTGTTTTCATAGCTGGTACAAAATCCAAAAAGTAATTTTACTTCCCTGAATTTCACCCCTCAAACCAGTTCAGTTTTATGTTAAAAAAATACAAAAAAATTTCATTCCGATATGTTGCGTTTTAGGGTGTGCGTCCGGCCCTCAAAGTTGGCCTTCAAGCCCATTTGTCAATATAATTTTCTGCATATGGCAATATTTTAGCTCTTCAAGTCAACAACATTAGTCTCAAAGAAAGTTTTTTGCTAAAATTAATATTTTAGAAAATGATGAGGAAAATAACCAGCAAAATACCAACAATTTTATGTAAAAAAATTATATTTATGTATATGGAAATTTTTTATTTTAAGCATGTACAATAAGAGCTTATATATATTAAATTATTTCAGACATATACATATATAGTCAAAATAAAACTAAACAAAATAGATTTCATTGAATATATGGGCTTGAGGGCCGGGTGCACCCCCTAAAACACAACTTATTGGTATGCATTTTTTTTTTGTATTTTTTTTTTACATAAAACTGAACCGGTTTGGGGGGTGAGAGTAGAAGAAATAAAAAAAGTCTCCATACAATTAACGGCCACTCTAATATACATACATACATATATATATCTTAGTGATGCACGAATATTCATATTCGAATTGCTGAATATTCGCCCATTTTTTGATATTTGTACGAATACGAATATTTTTCCAAAAAAATTAAATAAAAAAATGCATAATTCCTAAACGAAATTTAAATACATAAATGGATAAAAATATAATATATTTTTATATAATATAATATTGCCAAGTTAGCACATTATCTAGAAATTATATAACACCCTTACGATTACAAGTTTATATAATGCATACCATATTGCAGTTATATGTATTGTACCAAAAACGAACTTAGGCAAATTTTTTTTTAACTCAATACTTTTGATGACCGAAATTTTGGAAAGGAACTTTGCCTTTTTTCACATTTATGTTTATTTGAGGATCTGACTTCTTTTAGGACGGATTTCTTAGTAAAGCTTTTTAAACTTTAAATTTCTAGTCTGTTGTAGTTCTATTCATAATGTCTGCACCAGTTCAAGAGGGCAGAGTTACATAAAATAATGGGTTATAGGGTAATATGTGCACCATTTTGTCATAATAAGGACCGAGTAATTTGATTAATTTCTTAAGAGTCATCTGAGTAGAAATATGTAAAATATAGTGTAAATTTTAGTGGGAGTGACTCCGCCTATTTTTCTAAAGTCTGCTCAGACGAAGTACTTTTGAAAACGCAAAATTAAATGCTAGCATGAGTGAAATGTGCGTGCAAGGTTTCAATACAGTTGGTAACTTACCTAAGTCTATTTTTTTGCAAAATTTCATTTCTCTACCGTATAATATTTCGATAAATATTTTATAAACGTGGCCCTACTTCCCTTATTTAACAATCTGTGCTTTCAGATTTCTCCTGTTCGTAAATCCTTTAACTGAAATTCTTAATTTTGAGCTTAAAGTGCGTGTCCATGATCTCTAATTTAGATTTATTTGTGTATTGAATTTAAGCTCTCTAGTACAAATTATGGCTTGAAATGTTATGGCCGTTACCCCTACTCTCCGTGAATTTTTTAAATTCAAGATTTTGTTATGAGCAGAACTCAATTATCATCGTACCATTTTTAAGATGATAGCTTTTAGATAAAGCTTCAGTTAAAAGCTTCAGTACAAAATTATCGTCGCCCCTTCCACTCCTGGTTAAAATATTTGGGTTTTTAGATTTTTCTATTTGGTTTCTCATCTTGACCTAGTTGCGTTTCAAACTTCAGCTCTCTTTCGCAAATGTAATTATTTAATTTTTATGGGCGTATTGACGCCCACTTTTTACTTTAAAACAAAATGGTAAAAGGGTATATATAGGTTTGTCATTCCGTTTGTAATTTCTACAATATTAATAAGCGACACATAAACTATATATATTCTGGATCCTTATGCATAGGGAAGACGAACCAGCGATGTCCGTCTGTTCGTCTGTCTTTCTGTACGTGAAATCGGTTTTCCCAAGCTCCCAGAACAGCTAGAGACTTCGTTCTTGGACTGGTGTGTCAGAAATTTTCCGAAAAATTTGGCTATTTGCTAAATCAGCAAAATCGGGCAGACGGTTTCAGAGCTGGAAAACTCAAACTCTATTTTCCCATAGAAAATAACTACCGAAAACAAGTTTTTATTATTTTTTATTAAATTAACTTATTTTATACTTCGGTATGAATAAAATTGGTATTTATACTTAACAAAAAATTTTTAAAATTTAACAAAATAAAAAAACGTTTCCAGGGTTGGAAAACTTTAACTTTTTTTCTAATAATTAAACAAATTTCATGTTTTAGGAAGAAGACTATTTTCTCAGGAACGGCAAAAGCTACGGGTCTGACATTTGGACAGTGTATGTAGAACTTTGGTCGCTACAACAATAAATATATAAAAGCTAAAAATTAAAGGGTGTTGCAAAATGAGCGACGGAAACTTTTAAAATCCCATGTAATATACATACAATTGTATGTATGTATGTACATATGTATGTATATTGACACTTGAAATTTGTAAAATTAGTGTATTTTTATATAGGCTACAACAATTAACAGTAAAAATAAAAAAATTTTAATTAAATGGTGGTCCGTCAGTTAATGCAATTTTGACTATGTAATTTTGACAAATTGCCATATCTTGGAAACCGTAAGATTTAAACTCTTGAAATTTTCAAAAACGGTAAAACTAAAAAATCCAAAAATTATAAGACCGCCAAAAATTTAAAAAAATCGCCAAAACGAAAAAAATCGCCAAAATAAAAAAAACGCTAAAATTAAAAATAAACAGCCAAAAACCGAAAAAAATCGCCAAAACGAGAAAAACGTGTCAAAACAAAAAATAAATGCTTATATGAACAAAAATCGCCAAAAATAAAAAAAAACGCCTAAATGAAAAAATATCGCCAAAATAAAAAAAAAATCGCCAAAAATTTAAAAAAAACCGCTTATATGAAAAAAATCGCAAAATCAAAAAAATCGCCAAAAAGGAAAAAAAAATCTCCAAAATTAAAAAAACGCCAAAAAACCGAAAAAAATCACCAAAACGGGAAAAAAGTTTCAAAACAAAAAAAAATTCCCACAATGACAAAAATCCGCAAAAATCGCCAAACAAAAAAATGCTTATATAAGCAAAAATCACCAAAAATAAAAAAAAAATCGCCCAAATAAAAAAAACGCCAGGATCACAAAAATCGCCAAAACAAAAATAAATCGCCAAATTTAAAAATAAAACGCCAAAAATTAAGAAAATCGCTTACATGAAAAAAAGCCAAAACGAAAAAAAACCGAAAAAATCGCCAAAACGAGAAAAACGTGCCAAAACAAAATATTCAAACAAAACAAAAATAAATCGCCAAAATTGAAAAAAACGCCAAAAATGGAAAAATATCGCCAAAACAAATAAAATTGCCTATATGAAAAAAATCGCCAAAAATTAAACAAATCGCTTACATGAAAAAAAAACGCCAAAACGAAAAAAAAATCGGCAAAATTAAAAAAACGCCAAAAACCGAAAAAAATCGCCAAAACGAGAAAAAAGTGGCAAAACTAAAAAAATTTCCCAAAAAAAATAAAAACGCCAACAACCAAAAACATCGCCAAAACAAAAAAATTGCCTATACAAAAAAATCGCCAAAAAATAAAAAAATCGCCTAAATGAAAAAAAATGTCAAAATGAAAAAAATTGCCAGAGCGAAAAAAAATCGCCAAACTTAAAAAAACCCAAAAAACCGAAAAAAATTCCCAAAACGAGAAAAAATCGTCAAAACTAAAAAATTGCAACAAAAAAATAAAAAAAATAAGATAAATATATAATAAAAAAATCGCCTATATGAAAAAAATCGTCAAAATCAAAAAAAAATCGCCAAAACGAAAAAAAAATCGCCAAAATTAAAAAAAGCCAAAAACCAAAAAAAAACGCCAAAACCAAACAAAAATTGCCTATATGAAAAAAATCGCCAAAACTAAAAAATCAGCAAAATAAAATAAATCGCCAAAATTTAAAAAGCACCAAATTAAACATAATGCCAAAAACTTCAAAATTGCACTAGAGAAAAAAGTATGAATTTTTTCACAAAATTAATATGTAGCTACATATCTCTGTGCTTATGTATGCTACATAAACGCACTTTGGTAAAGGGTATATAAGATTCGGCACAGCCGAATATAGCACTCTTACTTGTTTTAAATAATTTTTCTTGCCAGTTACAATCATGCGTGTCAAGTTTCTTTGGAAGCGGCTATTAATATTTAAATAAATAGTATATTTAAATCTGCTTATCCTTCTACTTGTGTACGAAATTTCAGCTCACTAGCGCCAATTTAAATTTTTATGCACGTACGCCTGCCCCCTTGTTAAAATTTTCAGGTTTCCAGATTTTCGTAGTTCATTGCTCACCTATATCTACTCGTGTAACAAATTTCAGATTTCTAGCTATAGCGGAAGTGCTTCATCAATTTGATGAGAGTGTCAGTGGTTAGTTAGAATGTCTTAAAATATGCACTTTTTGCACCTGCATATCTCCGGAACCTTTCATTGTAAAACTTTAAAACTTCGCATATGAGGTTACATTATGGTTCAAATTTTATAATTTTACGATTGCGGGGAACAAAGTTATGAAGGAGGGGGGGTAAAAACAGCTCGAATGGCTTCCTGTAAATATACACACTTCGTGCATTGGCGGGAACTTGGGCTGGCGCACTACCGTGCGCCTAGATGTATAAAATGAATACATACATATGTGTGTATGTGTATGTTTTTTCAATAAAATGAACCTTTTATTACCCTATTACATTGCTTTTATTTGGTATTTGATAAAATTTTTAGAGAAATTCGGGAAGTATGAAAAAAGTTAACAAGTTACCGTAAAATGTTTGAAAAAATTTAAAAATAAATTTGCTTTTAGCGATTTATCGCTAATTTTTCAAATGTTTTTGAAATTTAGCTATTTTCTATCTATTTTCTAGCTATTTTCTTGTCTACTTTGGCGATATTTGTTGGAAAAAAGTTGGCAAGACTGGTTTCTGAAAATTTTTTGTTTCTTCATACCAACAAAATAAATGTATTTTTTGGTGTTGTAATTTTGTTGAAATAACATAATGTCACATATGTACAAGCACAGAAAACATTCGCCCCATTCATTCAGTATTCGCCAGGGATCGCAAATAACGATTATTTTCCAAATTTAAACTGAAAAAATCATATTAATAGAGAAGTCCTACGTGCCAAAGGAATATACCAAGGTACTCCATGTTACATGCACTACCTATGGATGCATTGATTTTAATTATTTTTTTGGTTTTTATTTATTCCTCAGATAATAAGAGTTATTTTGTGACTTTTTTTTATTCCTCACAAAATATCAGTTAAATTCTGATTTTAATTTTTTTGCTCAAAAGAATTTTAACTTTTAAAATGAATAAACTATAAAAAAGTAAATTTAATTTAATATATAATAATTATTTCACAGACTCCTGCAATAAATTAAATTTTAAAACGGGTACTATTAATTTTAACGCAAAAATTATGCTTTCTAAGCAGAAAAAGTAAAAACAAAAAGTAACAGTTATTTTGTGAGGAATAAACAAAAATCCAAAAATAACTCTTATTTTTTGAGGAACAAATAAAAGTCCCAAAATAACTCTTATTTTGTGAGGAGTAAATAAAAATCATGAAATAACTTTTATTTTGTGAGGAATAAATAAAAATCAAGAAATAACCATTAAAAAGTAATTTTTAAAATAAAACTTATAACCGTTACAGTCCCTGGTATTCGCTGCTATTTCTGTGTAAAGCGTGCATGCAACCAGTTTTGCTTAATATTTTATGCTGTATTGTTTCAATAAAAAGTAATGAAGTGCGAAGAAATTTTAGAAAAAATTAATTGTGGCGTTTTTCGTACTATTAAAAAAAATTAATTCAGTGAAGTGCGACTTTGACCCGCGCACGAAGGGTTCCGTACAGAGTAGCAAGCCGTACCGGCGCGGCTGGCGGCTAGCCAGTCCCTTCTTAAATACAGGGTGGCCCAGAAAGACCGAAGTGGTGTGAATTCCTTATAACTTTTTATTTAAGACATATTTTTTTAATTTTTTGTTTTTTAAATACAGTAAATTTATAGGGAATATTTTTAGATTAGTTATAAAAATTGTATCCCGCAAGTGGTGGCCATTTTCTGCTTCGCACAAATGTGCTCTTTCCATTTCCATTATTCATAACTTATTTATGAGTGACGAAGCCCATTTCCAATTAAATGGGTTTGTTAACAAGCAAAACTTTAGGATATGGGCTAAGGAAAACCCGAGAGTACTTCATCAACGACAATTACACCCAGTTAAGTGTACTGTTTGGTGCGGTGTTTCTTCAGAAAGGATCATTGGTCCATATTTTTTGGAAAATGAAAGAGATGTCGCCATTTCCATCAATGGTGATCGATATCGGGCCATGTTGGAAAATTTTGTAAGGCCAGCCGTGGAATACCATCCGCAAATATGGTTCCAACAGGATGGAGCCACAGCGCACACTCCGAGGGCCACAATGGCTATTTTACGCGACATCTTTGGGGAAAGAATAAATTCGCGTAGAAGCAATTTTAATTGGCCTCCGCGTTCTCCGGATTTAACCGCTCCAGACTGTTTCCTTTGGAGTTATTTAAAAGGGAAAGTTTATGTTAATAAGCCTAGGACTATTGAGGAATTAAAAACCAATATTCCAGACGAAATTAACAACATAACACCGGAAGTTTTGCGAAAGGTCATGGAAAATGTGTTGAAAAGAGATCATTTGTGCGAAGCAGAAAATGGCCTCCACTTGCGGGATATCATTTTTAACAACTAATCTAAAAATATTCCCTATAAATTTACTGTATTTAAAAAACAAAAAATTAAAAAAATATGTCTTAAATAAAAAGTTATAAGGAATTTACACCACTTCGGTCTTTCTGGGCCACCCTGTACATGCACGTGTACATAGACTTTTTTGTTTAAGCAGTCAGGCGACTTTTTGATAATTAATGGCCTATTTCCCATCTGCGAAAGAGAACGTTCGACTTACACTTTATATTGAAAACAACAATAAAATATGAAAATTTGTTTTTGTTTTTAATATAAATTGTAAGTCGAACGTTTTCTTTCGCAGGTGGGAAATAGGCCATAATTGTTCAAAGCTTTTTGTTTGTTGATCCGTAGCAGTTCCAATAAAGTAATTTATTATACCCTTTACCAAAAAATGGTAAAAGGGTATATATAGGTTTGTCATTCCGTTTGTAATTTCTACAATATTAATAAGCGACACATAAAGTATATATATTCTGGATCCTTATGCATAGGGAAGACGAACAAGCGATGTCCGTCTGTCCGTCTGTCCGTCTGTCCGTCTGTCTGTACGTGAAATCGGTTTTCCCAAGCTCCCAGAAGAGCTAGAGACTTCGTTCTTCGACTGGTGTGTCGGAAATTTTCCGAAAAATTTTGCTATTGAAAATCAGCAAAATCGAGCAGACGGTTTCAGAGCTGGAAAACTCAAACTCAATTTACCCATAGAAAATAACTACCGAAAACAAGTTTTTATTACTTTTTTATTAAATTAACTTATTTTATACTTCGGTATGAATAAAATTGGTATTTATAATTAAAAAAAAGTTTTAAAAATTTAACAAGTTAAAAAAACATTTCCAGGATTGAAAAACTAACTTTTTTCCTAATAATTAAACATATTTGATGTTTTAGGAAGAAGGCTATTTTCTCAGGAACGGTAAAAGCTACGGGTCTGAAATTTGGACAGTATATGCAGAACTTTGGTCGCTACAACAACAAATATATAAAAGCTAAAAATTAAAGGGTGTTCCAAAATGAGTGACGAAAACTTTTAAAATCCTATGTAATATACATACAATTGTATGTATGTGTGTACATATGTATATTGACTCTTGAAATTTGTAAAATTAGTGTATTTTTGTATAGATTACATCAATTAACACTAAAATTAAAAAAATTTATATTAAAGGGTGGTTCATCAGTTAATGCAATTTTGACTATGTAATTTTGAAAAATTGCTATATCTTGCAAACCGTAAGAGTTAAACTCTTGAAATTTTCAAAAACGGTCAAACTAAAAAATCCGAAAATTGTAAAATCGCCAAAAATTTTCAAAAATCGCCAAAACGAAAAAAAATCGCCAAAATTAAAAAAAAACGCTAAAATTAAAAAAAAAACGTCAAAAACCGAAAAAAAACGCCAAAACAAAAAAAAAATGCTTATGTGAACAAAAATCGCCAAAATTAAAAAAAAAATCGCCTAAATAAAAAAAATCGCCAAAATCCAAAAAAAATCGCCAAAACGAAAATAAATCGTCAAAATTAAAAAAAAACGCCAAAAACCGAAAAAAATCGCCAAATAAAAAATATTGCATATATGAAAAAAATCGGCAAAAATTAAAAAAATCGCTTATATGAAAAAAAATCGGCAAAATCAAAAAAATCGCCAAAACGAAAAAAAATCGCCAAAATTAAAAAAGCGCGAAAAACCGAAAAAAATCGCCAAACCGAGAAAAAAGTGTCAAAACAAAATCCCCACAATGACAAAAATCCGCAAAAATCGCCAAAACAAAATAAATGCTTATATGAACAAAAATCGTCAAAAATTAAAAAAAAATCGCCTAAATGCAAAAAAAAATCGCCAAAATCAAAAAAATCGCCAAATCGAAAATAAATCGCCAAAAATAAAAAAACGCCAAAAAGCGAAAAAAATCGCCGAAACAAAAAAAAATTGCCTATATAAAAAAAATCGGCAAAAAAATCAAAATCAAAAAAATCACCAAAACAAAAAACAAATTGCCTATATGAAAAAAAATCACCAAAAAATAAAAAAATCGCTTAAATGAAAAAAAATTTTCAAAATCAAAAAAATTGCCAAAAAGGAAATAAATTGCCAAAATAAAAAAAACGCCAAAAACCGAAAAAAACGCTAAAACGAGAAAAAAGTTTCAAAACTAAAAAAATAAAAAAAAAAATTAAATATATAAAAAATAAAAAATCGCCTAAATAAGAAAAATCGTCAAAATGAAAAAAATCGCCGGAACGAAAAAATCGCCAAAATTAAAAAAACGCCAAAAACCGAAAAAAATCGCCAAAACCAAAAAAAAATTGCCTATATGAAAAAAAAAATCGCCAAAATTTAAAAAGCACCAAATTAAACATAATGCCAAAAACCTAAAAATTGCACTAGAAAAAAAGTATGAATTTTTTCACAAAATGAATATGTACCTACATATCTCTGTGCTTATGTATGTATCTCTATACTACATAAACGCACTTTGGTAAAGGGTATATAAGATTCGGCACAGCCGAATATAGCACTCTTACTTGTTTTTAATTCAATCGGAAAGCTTAAATCAAATTTATGCAGAAGGCAATCCTGAATAAAATTTCGCGAGAAATTTTTCCCGGCGAAAAATTCCAACTAATAGCAAGTAATAGGGAAAAAAATTCTCGCGAAATTTTATTCATAATTACCCTGATAGTCTAGAATATGTTTCTATGGTTTAACAAATAATTTACGAAGCTATTTTTTAGGACATCAGTTACTGCAATATTCAAACTATTGCAAAATAAATAATATTACAACGTGGTGATTCAATAATTCCTGTATTTTTCTAAAAACAGACTGCGTTAAAACTTTTTTTCAAATGCTTAAACAAATCGGCATTAAGCCGTTCAGCCGCCGCCGCCGAAAATATTTGTCTTTCAGCCGCCGAAATTTTTCGCTCGGCTTGCTACTCTGGTTCCGTACGGACACGAGATATGGGTGATTCCATTCCGGCGTTACGTGACATTTGTACGACAAAATATTGAAAAAAAGTTTGAAAATCATGTTTGAAAAATTTTTTTTCTTACATTTGAGAAGCGTTTCAATGGCTCTACGTTCAGTGAAAAAATTATAAAAATCAAACCAAAGGATTTCAAGATATACCCAAAATATGACCTGGCTTTACGTTACAAAAAAGAGAATTGGTATTTGACTTGAATAACAAAATTACTTAATTCTGCGAACTGGGTAAGTCTTTTTAGACAAAAACTTGTTTGTTAGGACTTGGACTGATATACATTTATTTTTCAAGCATCTAGATTAAAAAATCTTTTCCCCTTTTTTTCTATTAGCCTTAGTATCTGGCGTTACGTTATATGGCGTTTCGTTACTTAAATTTCCACTTGATATTTTTTTTTTTGGTAAATATTAACAAAAAGATACACAAAAGCGTAACAAAACTATATTTGTCATTTATATATACTTATTAGCTTTATCCAAAGCTCCGCTCACGTTGTATTTTGGAAAATATAATTAAAATTTATGAAGGTATTGTTAATTGTTAGTCGCTGATAAAGGCGATAAAATAAAATTTAAAAACAGAATAAAAACCGGTTTTAAGACTGGTTAAACAATCCAAACTGAATCGAAAATTACTCTTACCAGCCCAAAAATTAATTTTTTGGAAAAAGTCCGTGTCATATACAAAAAAACCGGTTCCGATCCGGATACAAAAAATATGTTATGTTTGACGCTGTTAAAGCTACTACATTGGTGAAATAATTTAAAAATATGTTTAGCGGTTTGGTCGTGAAAACAAACGAACAAACTCAAAACCAAAATTTCAACTAAATTTTAAACAAACATTGTACCATGCAAAAAAATACTCACAATCTGGCGTTACATTACACTCTTTTGAATATTAATATTATATTAAATATTTGTTTTATAAACGATTTTTTTATTATTATCACATAAGTTAATAACACTTTGTTAACATGCAAAATTTCACGCACTTGCGATCGTCAGCGTAGAGGTAATGAAAATAATCGCTACTTTTCCTGGCGTTACGTTACATTGAAATATCATTTTAAGAAAAACTTAACTTTACGTTTAATTGATATATAATGGCTTTCTCGTCATTTCTCTATGATTAGTTGTTGTTGTAGCAATAGTTTTGCAATATAAGTATTACTGTGCAATTGCTCCTAGAAGTATGAAGAGTTAAAAAAAATGCTCATGAAATTAAGTAAACCTTTCAATAACGAGACTCCCAACTTTGTAGCAAATTATTTCGCCATCACAACTAAGGAAAGCTTCGAACTCTTAAATTTAGTTAATTTTAAATATTTCTAATTTATAATACAAGAAAACAAATCTGTTGGTAAACTTTAATTTTTTCGTCATGGTGGACTTTTTTCTGGAAGTGCCCATATGTAATTCAATACGAACTTTAGCCTATATAAAATATAGTTTTGTATTTTTTTTCGTTTTTGAGTTTTTTCGGTTTTGAGTTTTTTTTTTAGTTTTGGGGTTTTTTGCGTTATTTGGGTTTTTTTTTAGTTTTGGCACTTTTTTCTCGTTTTTGCAATTTTTTTGGTTTTTGACTTTTTTTTAATTTTGGCAATTTTTTTATTTTGGCGATTTTTTTAACTTTGGCGTTTGTTTTGGGTTTGGAGATTTTTTCGGTTTAAAGTGTTTTTTTAGTTTTGGGGATTTTTGCGTTTTTTTAGTTGTCAATTTTTTTCTCGTTTTTGCGATTTTTTTGGTTGTTGATTTTTTCTTTAATTTTAGCAATTATTTTTTTTTTTGCGATTTTTTTAATTTTGGGGTTTGTTTTGGGTTTGGAGATTTTTTCGGTCTTTGGCGTTTAATTTCCTTTTTTCGATTTTTTTCGTTTTGGCGATTTTTTTCATTTTGGCGATTTTTTTTCGGTTTTCGGTGATTTTACGTAGCTGAACTGAATTTTATATGAAAACACTTACTTTTTTTCGTTGTTGATGAACCCAAATCAATTTTCATTCGCTTAGAATGCGAAAAAACGCCTAATGTCGATATCGTTGAACAGGCTTTTAATACGTCTTTTGTTTTTTCCGACATAGATATAGTTTAAAAAATTATGTATAATAACATAAACTCAGAGAAGCATAAAATTTTGTCGATCAGTATAATTTCTTAAAATATTTATAATTCTGTAATTGTCGTAAAAAATTAAATATTTTCATAAATTTACTTCTAATTTTTTCCAAACAAACCCAAAATCTAAGCTATAAACAAGTACAGGACATCCTTAAAGCGATTCGTACCAATCATTAAATATTCGCTGCTTTTGGGAGTGTTAGTTTACATTTGTATAAGACATGCAATGCATGCAACATATTTCGCTATACATTGTTCTTTTGAATAATGTGATACATTTCTACATTAGGTATGTTTTATTCGAAATATATACCTACTTAATTTTTAAGCAGCTATAGCTATAGCTACTTAATAAGTTTATACATACTTAAATTTTGCTCTGAATATTTATATAAAATTCGAGTAAAACATACCTACTGAAGAGATTATTGTTGTCAACACGAGTAGGGTTTGTACAGCGATTATAATCGAAATCGTAATCGCGATTAATCGCACCATTCATTCGTAATCGTAATCGCACCCATTAATCGCTCGAATACGATTAAAATTATTTCCCTTTTTAAACAAAGAATTTATGCCAAATTTGCATACAGTTTAAATTCAACTCATAAAAAATTTAAATTAAAATTTTTAATACAAAATATATGTATATATTTGGAACAAACATGTCTATATATTTCCATTTCATTGGCGCTTTAACAAATCATCAGAAGGATTCAACTATACTTTTAAAAAGTTTCAAACCTCTTATCTTATACACACACTTTCAAAAATAATTTGGGAATTTCCATAAGCTTGTAGGGAATTCCAAAGAAATAAGCGAGTAGGCTCAGGAGCTTATACAAAACAAGAGAAACTATTTATATTCGATATGCATATATTTTATTTTCCTACACCTTAATACAATAACAATATTACAAGGCAAAACGATAATTAAAATCCAAATTAAGCACTTATTAAATTTATTATATTATTTTACTATATTCTCCCAATTTTATTTAAAAAACGTCGGAATATCTCAAATATTTCATTACGATTGATACAAATATTTTTCATTCGGTTGGCAGATAGGTTCAGTTTAATTTATCCTCGCATTATTACAAAAAAATTAAAAAAGGTTATAGTTATAATTTAGTGTCCGAACGTGATGAATTTATGTCATGATGAATGAACAACTTCGTATAAAAAATACGGTTTTGTTCATTCATTATGATATAAATTCATCAGATGTGGATACAAAATTTAATAAAAAAATAAATTAATAGCCTGTTTGTAGAACACGACTCGTCAATAAAAAGCGCTAACATGTTAGCATTATTTATTTTTTGAGGTTTTAGAACACGAGTGTTGACGATTTTGATCAAAAAACGTAACAGATGTCAGTTTATTTGCGTTTGTAGAACACGATTAGACTCACAATAAACGTCAAGATGGGCGACTAAAAAATTCTAGTCGTGTTCAAAATAAATAAACAAAACATGAAAAAGTGCGTTTTTTAATTTGTAGCCTGTTTGTAGAACGCGACAAGGGCGACTCACGACAAGCCATTTCATGGAAGACTACGTAATGAAAAGCGTTTGTATAACGCGACTCGACTTTGTCGTGCAGCTTACATTAACACTCCCTTATGTCAAATACGTACTAAATCGTACTTTTACCAACATGTTCAAAACTAGTTTTACAGCCAGTTTGTAGAACACGACTCGTCGATAATAATAGCTAACGTGTTAGCATTTTTTTTCTTTAGATCGCGACTGTTGACGATTTTAATTAAAAAACGTAACAACTCTCAATTTGGCTCATTATAAACGTCAAAATGGGCGAATACAAAATTATAATCGTGTTCAAAAAAAGTGCACCAAAATGAATAAATAATGACAATACACACACACTTACATAGATTTTAAACAGTTTCATACATATCACAACTTTTGTTCTTCAAATAACAGCAGAAATTTGGAAGAACAATTGATTTTTTTATAATAAAATAATAAAAATATATATAAAAATAAATTTTCATTCAGTTGTCGGTGGTATTTTTTATCACAAGAATTTTTCTATGAAAAAGATTAATAAAAGCTATTTTTGGAAATGTTGGCAACATAATGTTTTGCCACAGGGTGGGATATATAGGTGAATTAACGTAAGCTAAACGACAAAGTCGAGTCGCGTTCCACAAACACTTTTCATTACGTAGTCGTCCATGATTTGGCTAGTCGTGAATCGCCTTTGCCGCGTTATACAAACAGGCTATTAGTTTTTATTTTTTCATACAAAATTGTGTTTCAGCTAAAAAATGGCAACCCTATTCTTGAAACACAGCTGACATGGACATACATCCCTACAAGAAATGAAAGACCGAAACTAACACAAACGAAATTTTTTCACTAACACATTTCTAATAATATTCCATTGAATTTAAAAAGAGTGCCAGTCAATTGACTGGTCATTTGACTGGTAGAGATGACCGACAAATTTATTAATTATAGTTGCTCCTCTCTAACCTGCATGTTAAGAGTGAAACAACCAATGCACATATGCCAAAAAATTTAAGACGTCGCGTGTTATTGTAAAATATACAATTCGTTCGGTCTGTGAAGTAAAATGTATAAAAGTGCTAAGAAAGTTAAATAACAACAATAATGTCTAAAAGAAATTGAAAAGTTTCATTTAATTTATACGTTTATATATTTTGTTTTTAAATTTTAGATATTTACAAAAAGCAAGGTGTATTGGAGCTAAAAAAAGTGTTGCCATATGCGTTATTCTGGATTGGTTTGTTTTATGTTTTTTTTATATTTATATTACTTATTTGGCTTATTTTATTATAATAAAAAACAATTAAAATAACATAAAACTATGTTTTTTATTTAGTTCCATTTTATCAGTTTCTACGTAAATATTAACTAGTAATAGGCGACCAGTTGCCTTGTAACCACTTACTAGTAATAGTTTACCAATGCTTATGTAATCTGTGACTGGCAAAAATGTAGCAGAGTAAGCAGTTCAGATATTTGTGTTTTAATTAAGTGACTTTAATAAGTTAGAGAGAGAGAAAAAATCACACGTACTCAAATGTTTTGGTCATTTTTTTCACCAAGCCCCTAATAAACTAACTGGGGACAGTGACGGAAGTTGTGGTCGTCGCTACTAGTCAAATGACTAGTCAATTGACTGGTAGCCTTCTGGTAGGGATACTTACATAAATGAAATAAACAATTAAAGTAAACAAATTAGACACGAAATTTATTTTATTTTTGTTTATAAAAGTTTTTGTATGAAGGTAAGTAATCTAAAGTCGTTTAATATATTTGATAAGTGAGTAAGTGATGTGCATGCATAAATGTATGTATGTAAATACATACATATGTACTCCTAAACAAAGAAACACGACTAATAATAATAAGAATCTGATTTTTTAGACTTTCAGACTCGCAAGTGTCCCAGGCCGAAGAGAGCGTACGTGGCGTAACAACGAATAGAGCAGTATTATTCGGAGATGACATGAATAATATTGGCGAGTTGGTAAGTAAAATTGAAGCATTAATGGTCAGGCCTTATTTGAAACAAAACCTTTGTTTATTTCAACTTTTAGCTCGCATATCCTATATGAGAATCGTCGAAGATTACTGAGCTGGTGGTCAACTGAAGTGAAAAAGATTATTAGTACAAAGAAAATGATAATTTTTTTTGGAAATGATTTTTATTTAAAAATAGTGTATGAAGTGTTACAAGTGAATATTAAAAATAATTAAATGAAAGAAATTGTTTATTTAATGAATATGAAGTAATGTGGGTAGGCTTATTAGTATTGAAGAATTGACCCAGCCTTGTTTTCAGGTGATTTTATTTAACCCTTGTAGTGTCTGTCTGTGTGTGTGCACGAGTCCACGTACAGACCAAACGCCTGGACAGATTTTGAATAATTTTTTCTGTTTGAAAGGTGACTTGATCGAAAGTGTTCTTAGTTATGTTTGCAGAAAATCAGTCCAACCTTTTATAGAATAGCACAAATTTTTTAGATACATTCTGTTGCAGATGTGCGCATTTGACGCCGTAGCTCCGAAACAGCTAGGCCGATTTTAATTTGGCTTGTTTTCGTTTAAAAGCAAACCAATAACCTCCCGACGATTTGTTTGAACAAAAATCGGTTAAGCCATTGGAAGTTAAGAACTCTCTTCTGTCTGTATCTGTGGTACCAGAGCTCATAACTTCGAACTACGAAAACGGGGTTTTTTTAAATTTATGATAATATCCAAACGGCTGGACCGATTTCCTTCAGTTAAAGATAAGAAAATACTAAATCAAGAAACCTTTTAAATGAAAACACACCAAATTATAATCGGTCTAGCCGTGTTTGGAGCTACGGCGCCAAAGACACAAATTTTACAGAATATATCTAGAAAAGATGTGATATCCTCTCAACGGCTGAAACGATTTTATGCAAACATAGCTAAGAACACTTTCGATCAAGTCACCTTTCAAACAGAAAAAACTAAGTCAAAACCGGTCCAGCCGTTAGATCTGTACATGGACTTATGCAGACGCACACAATACAAACTTATAACACCCCTACCATACTGTGGAGTTCCCGTGGCCAAATGTGAAATTTGCTCCATTCATGCCACCAATTGGCTAAACTGCAGCCTTGTTGTCATTTTGATGCTAAAAATTTAAATTATCAGAACAAGAACCGTCTTAATATAAAATTTTCCTTACCTGTTTCTTGTTAGAAATTCCAACAGGAAAACATACATATCTCCTTCGATCAACTTCACTTGCCACCGTGTCGTATGTGTGCTGCATGGCAGACTTACTGCTACCGAACTGTGGAGTTCCCGTGGCCACGTTTATTGCTCCATACATGCCACCAATTAACTAAGCTGCATGCAGCCTTGTTTTCATTTTCATGCTAAAAATTTTAGTGATGAAAACAAGAACAATCTTAATATGAAAATTTACTTACCTTTTACTTGTTGGAAATTCCATTTTTGTTAACTTTTATTAATAGTTTTAATTTTATTTAGTGTTTTGTTTATTTTGATGAACCTTTTTGTAAACACGATTAGTATTTTTTAATCGCCCATCTTGACGTTTATGGTGAGTCAAATCGTGTTGTACAAACCCAAATAAACTGACATCTGTTAAGTTTTTTGATAAAAATCGTCAACACTCGTGTTCTAAAACCCCAAAAAATAAATAATGCTAATATGTTAGCGTTTTTTATTGACGAGTCGTGTTCTACAAACAGGCTGGCTATTAATTAAAGAAATGGAATTTACAACAAGAAAAAGGTATGTAAGTAAACTTTCATATAAAGACCCCCAAAGAGGGGTATATAGTATATAGATAACATAACAGTTATAAGAGAAATGGAAAAGGTGTTTATAACCATTTAATGGTTTTAAATAATTGTTGTAATCGTAACCAATATATATGAGAAATATTTTTTAGTTATAAATAGCTATTATGACAACCAAACAAGGTTTTTGGTTGCTAATGACCATTGTCGAAAGTAACTTTATAGTTCGGTTATCGCTAAAAGAATATACATCGTATTTTAGATGTAATAGATGCATTTACGTGGCAAAATATTGAAATGTCTTTGGAGTAGTTAACAAAACGGTCATAATAATATATGGATACGAGCATCTCACGACAATGGTTAATAAAAACCTAAAGTAGATAATGGTTATTTTCAAGTAACCTGTTCTTCAGAAAGAAAATAAATAACAATTATTTTTGCTCACTGGTTTTAAAGTAATTTTTTGAAATCATTATTCTCTTTTTTTAATTTTAATAAAATTGTTTTACATTGAAAATTCAATTGTCTACTGATCTGTTTTCGGCCTAAAAATTTTAAAATTTTTTATTTTATTTTTGTTTTTATTAAATATTATGTTATTACTTCTAATTTGTTTACTTTTTTGATGTCATATAACAAAGATTTTCGTGTTGGAAAAAACCTTTAAGGAATTTAATAACTTAAAGTTCTTATAATAATTGAAATTTATTTACTGGTGGTTTAGCATGTCTATATATGTATTTCACTGGCGCTTGAACCAAATCATCAGTAGACTTCAACCACAACTTGATGATTTGGTTCAAGCGCCAATTTCAATTATTATACAGGGTGGCCCAGAAAGACCGAAGTGGTGTAAATTCCTTATAACTTTTTATTTAAGACATATTTTTTTAATTTTTTGTTTTTTAAATACAGTAAATTTATAGGGAATATTTTTAGATTAGTTGTTAAAAATGATATCCCGCAAGTGGAGGCCATTTTCTGCATCGCACAAATGATCTCTTTTCAACACATTTTCCATGACCTTTCGCAAAACTTCCGGTGTTATGTTGTTAATTTCGTCTGGAATATTGGTTTTTAGTTCCTCAATAGTCCTAGGCTTATTAACATAAACTTTCCCTTTTAAATAACTCCAAAGGAAACAGTCTGGAGCGGTTAAATCCGGGGAACGCGGAGGCCAATTAAAATTGCTTCTACGCGAATTTATTCTTTCCCCAAAGATGTCGCGTAAAATAGCCATTGTGGCCCTCGGAGTGTGCGCTGTGGCTCCATCCTGTTGGAACCATATTTGCGGATGGTATTCCACGGCTGGCCTTACAAAATTTTCCAACATGGCCCGATATCGATCACCATTGATGGAAATGACGACATCTCTTTCATTTTCCAAAAAAATATGGGCCAATGATCCTTTCTGAAGAAACACCGCACCAAACAGTACACTTAACTGGGTGTAATTGTCGTTGATGAAGTACTCTCGGGTTTTCCTTAGCCCATATCCTAAAGTTTTGCTTGTTAACAATTTTTAATAACTAATCTAAAAATATTCCCTATAAATTTACTGTATTTAAAAAACAAAAAATTAAAAAAATATGTCTTAAATAAAAAGTTATAAGGAATTCACACCACTTCGGTCTTTCTGGGCCACCCTGTATATACACTTCTGACAACATGTCAAATAATAAATCACACTAAAAACTCTTGTTTTAAAACCCAATTTGAATTAATATACGAGTGTTTATTTTTATATGATGTGTTTTAGTGACTGTATTAAGCTTTATAATCAAATTTGTGTTAATACCTGGCATATTTAAAGTGTATTATTTCTATGGAGATCCCGGGATATTTAAAAAGATTTCCCGCTTTCCCGGGAAATGAAAAAGTCCGGGAAAAAACTCTAGTTGCAATGCTTGTGAACATACATTAAGTGAATGAATTTAAATGAATTTTTGTTTTTGTTTATTGTTTGGTATATATATTGTTGGACTTAATTCTGCAATATATGGTTGATACACACATTTATCAAAATAAAAATTTATTTGAGTTAATTTTTAAACAATTAGTTCTTGGAGTATATGTACATTAGAGTGACCTTCAAGCCCATTTTTCAATGTAATTTTTTTAATATTACTATCGATATTAAATTTACTTATAATTTTTTTTTACATAAAACTGAACCTATATATTTGAGGGGAGAGATATAAGTAATAAAAAAAATTTCCATACAGCTAACGGTCACTGTAAGTACATACATATGTACTAGTGATGTAACGAAAGTCAATTTTTGATATTCGCTAATACGAATACGAATATTTCAAACGATATTCGCGAATACGATTAGGAATACGAATATTTGAAACGATATTCGCCAATACGAATACGAAAACTATATGCAATATGAAATATTAAAAAATTGTTATGAAAAAGGACTTCACAACTCTTGGCGTACTTTAAAGTTAATAAAAAGTACCCAAAATTTTAATGATCATCGTTGAATAATATTTGAAAAAGATACAAAGCACAAATTTCTATAAAAAATTAATGTATTTATACAAACTGAAATTTTTAGTCATTTATTTAAATTTCGTTTAAGATTTATGTATTTATTTATTTAATTTCTTTGGAAAAATATTCTTGCTCGTATTCGCCTGAATTTGACGAATACGAATACAATCGAGGCTGTCCATATATTACGTAACGCAGCTTTCCCCGATTTTTGATCCCCCCCAGTAACAGATCGTAACAAAACTTTGATCCCCTTCCGGAGACGAAACGTAACAATGAGTTAAAAACAAATATAGTTTAAAAAGAAAAATAAATTAGAAATCAAATGATTCAAAATGATGTCCATTCCGAAAGATATGTAATATTTCTTTTCTTGATGTTTTTCCTTTCTGCAACATTAAATTTTCAATAGATAATATTTGCTCATTTAAAAAAATATTCCTTATAAATACTTTCAATTTAGAGGGGCACACAATCTAGTCCCTAGACACTTTTGTTTTCTAAATATTTTTTCTTAAATAGTTTAAAAAGTTTTTATCTAAAAAAATTAAATTTAATTCATTATATTAAAGTCATTTGTTACACTAGCACAATGCGTGGATAAAAATTAAATACGCTTACACCCTTATGCAAAAACGATTAGTAAATTTAAAGTTGGTTTAAAAAACGAATTTTGTATGTCAAAACCGGTTTTAATGCATGCTTTAACAATCGTTTTTGCATAAGAGCATTACTCATTAACGCACTCCAAATATTGGCAAAAATATTTTTTAAATTTCTTCTCAAGGGTCCTCAAATTCCAAAAATTATGGTTTTATAGAGAGCTTATTCCTAAACTGTATGTATGAATTAGTGATGTGTATTCGAATTCAAAAATATTCGGCCAAAACGAAATTAAGTGAATGCCACACAAATATTAGTTTGTAATAATTAAAAAAAAGAAATTTATTTCTATATTTTTGCTATCTATTTTTCTCCCAAATAATCTGGTATAGTATTCCGTATTGATGAGTAAGCAGTATTTGAAACACCAAGATGAGAATTGGCATTAGCCTCACGTAGCTTTCGCTAGTGTCTATAAGTGAAGTAGTCGTGTATTTCAAAAATCTTGAAGATACTCCGTTTGGTCATCTGCAAATAAATCTGCAATGTGCGTGAAACTAAAAAAAATTATATCTTAGATCAATGGTGAAAAATATTTCATTATCTAAAAGATAAAATTTTTTAACCAGTGTACTTAGCGGTAGGGCGTTAAACATTCACATTTTTTGGGGTATTTTGGGAGATCAAATGATTCAAAATAATGTCCATTACGAAAGATATGTAATATTTCTTTTCTTGATGTTTGTCCTTTCTGCAACATAAAATTTTCAATAGATAATATTTGCTAATTTAAAAAAATATTCGTTATAAATACTTTCAATGTAGAGGGGCACACAATCTAGTTCCTAGACACTTTTGTTTTCTAAATATTTTTTCTTGTTCGGTTGTATAAAAAAATTAAAATAATATCCTATGAAAATACGTTTATGTATCCAAGTTTCCATTGAAACATATCTCAGACTTAAACATTGTAGCCTCAAGTTGACCAACAAAAATTTTAAAACTTGTTAATTGCATATTGTCATGCACATATGTATATGGAAGAATATATTTTTGGAAATTACACTTTTTTCCATGAGAATTGCAAGATATGTTTTTGGAAACTTCTGCAAATACCATTTCCTTCTAAATATTTGTTGGATTTAATGTTAATATATAATATATTTAATGTTTGATATGGAAAGAAGTTTTATATATATATGTATATTATCCCCATATCCATAAAAAATAAAATTAATTTGAAATCTATTGTAGGAAAATTTTTTATGAATAATTTGAAATAAAATACATTTCAAATTCATTTAAAATTTTATGAATATGGGTGTATGAATATTTAAAAATGTAAATGGATAAAGATGAGAAATTGAGAAGCATGAACCAACCAATTTGACTGCAATTTATTAAATTTATTATAACAATTTTGTATTTTTTTTCAAATGTTATTTAACAACCATTAAATTTGTAGATAGTTTTCATAAACTTTAATGTACGCGGAAATGAGTATGAAGTTATTTTCTATACAAACTTTTTTAATGGTAAATGCCTATAAATTTCACATGCAATAGATATTCGTATTCGCGAATATCATTTTAAATATTCGTATTCGCGGAAATCGTTTTAAATATTTGAGTTCACGATTATCAAAAATTGACTTTCGGCACGTGTATGTATGTAATACATACAATACTAGTGATACACGAATATTCGTATTCGTATTCGAATTGGCGAATATTCGGCCATTTTTAAATATTCGTATTTGCGAAATTGAGAAAAATACGAACACGTATATTTAAAAAAAAAATTAAATAAATAAATACATAAATCCTAAAAAAAAATTAAATAAGTGGCTAAAATAAATTTTCATTAAATCTTTCATAGAAATTTATGCTTTTTCTTTCATATTCCGTTCATTGTACATTTAAGTTAAATAGCTGATATTAATAAGAATCTCTACCCAAGTAGATAGACTAGGGTGCTGATGAAGTGCGTGGCTGCACAGAAAAGTATCGGTATTTCCCCCAGCTTAAAGTCTAAGTTTAATTTTTCTTCTCTTCTTTAGAAACTCACATTAATTAATAAAAATATTTCATTCAATAAGAATTGAAATTACTGAACTTGAGCCTAACTATGAATTATTTCTGATTAAGATTCACTACAGTTCAATTAAAATATCTAAAAATTTTCTCATTTATGCTTTTTAACATTTTAAAATGCTATTTAATGACGATCAATAAAATTTTGGGTAGTTTTTATTAACTTTAAAATACACCAACAGGAGTATGAAGTTCTTTTTCATAATAATTTTCTGATATACACGTATGATCAATTAGATAAATAAATGAGAAAAACATACGTATTTTTGTACGAAATTAGTAATTTTTTCTGTTACGTAACATTTTCAATAACCCCCTCCCCTCTCCTCTTCATAACAAATCGTAGCCCCTAAGGTCCCGTATATGGGCTCTGATTTTTCTTTCCATTTTCTACTTTAACTAGTACTAAATCTTCTATCTTTAAATTAAACCTATTTTAATATTTATTGTTTATTACTCTATTTTCTTTTGCTTTTGTTGGTAAGTCTCTAGCTCTTTTTAGTGTAAATTGTAATTTGAGTCGTAATTCTTCTGCGTAGTCATCATAATCATAAAATTTTGTATTGTTGTCTACAATGTCAGATGGTAGGGGCGTATACTAATTCATATGGCAAGTAGCCTGTGTCAATATGTGGCGCCGTGTTATAGGCAAAAGTAAAATATGGAATCCACTTATCCCAGTGATAATTATTTGCGGTTGTTAATATAAATTCGTTAAGTACCATGTGATTTCTTTCAATTGATCCTAGTGTTTCATGATGATAAGGTGTTGAAAAATTTTGGTTTATTCCTACTAACGAACATATGTTACTCATTATTTCATTTGTAAATTCTGTTCCTCTGTCTGACTTAAGTACTTTAAATTGTCCGTATTTTAAAATAAATTTTTCAACAAGTGTTTTGGCTGTTGTAAGTGCATGTTTTGTCGGCATTGGGTGTGCAACGACAAATTTTGTTATTTCGCACTGCATGGTTAAAATGTATCGGTAATCATTTGAAATACGAAGAGGTCCTACGGTGTCAATTGAAATTACTTCAAAACTATTGTTTGGTGTGTCTGTTAGTGTAAGTGGTTCCTTAATGTGTTTTGTTTCTTTGTTTTTCGTACATTTGTCACAATATGACACAAATTTCTTTAAAATTTTTTTCCAAATATATTTTTGTCTTAATTTGATATTAGTTTTTCTAATTCCTAAGTGGCCTGCGTGGGTGGCATTGTGGTATTCGCCAATTAGTTTGTATTGCAATATTGCATATGTTATTTTTTTATGTGGCATTTTATATTAATATTTTTAGTTGAGGACTTGTGTTGTTTATCTTCATCTAGGCATATGCTTCTTTATTTCTTGTTTTGTATATACTTTAAATATTTCATAATTATTTGATAGCGCTATTTCTTTTATATTTTCTTTCTTCATTTTAGATATCAGTTTCCTCAGAATCGAATATTATTAATTTCATTATTCATATTTTGAGTATGTAACTTCTTCATAGTCGAATCTGGTTTCGATTAATTATCATTACATCCTATATTCATATTTTCGGTACCCAATTTCTGGATATTCGAGTCTGGTTTCGATGAATTATCATTACGTCCTATGTGCACAATATTATTTTTAATAAATATATCTTTTTCTTTTATATTTTCAAGCTTGTTAGATTTCAATTTCTTCATATTTTTGACGTCAATAATGGATATGCATTCCCATATTTGAAGTTCATCAGACTTCTGAGAATCATATTTTCCCATATTTCTTTGTATTGCGAGCTCAATGTTTTCATTTATATTATTGTTAGTTGCCTCATTGTTTTCTTTTATATTTGCCTCATTAGTTTTATTTTTCATTGCCCTTGTAGTTACTAATAATTTTCTTTCTTTTTAATCGTTTTCTAATGGTATCATTTGTTTTAATATGTCAGAGTCAATCTTTATTCTTGAAATTGCATCAGCATTACGGTTCATTTTTCCTTTCTTATAAATAATTTTAAAATCATAATGACTTAGGGCAAGTCTAATTCTTGTCATTTTAAAGGAAGGATTCTTATGTGAAAAGAGTGAAATCAAAGGTCTGTGGTCTGTTACTACTATTAATTGTCTTCCATATAGATACGGTTTAAAATAATTTATAGCTTATAGTTCTTTTTCAATTACTGGTTTATTTATGTTATGTTTTTGTAATGCTTTACTTGCATATGAAATAGGTAAAGGCTTCATTAGTCTTTACTTTCTGTTGCTGTTCTGTGCCGTTCTTTTCCGTATAAAATATTTTGCAATTACTTTTTCTGTGAAAAAATCAGCTGGCAACCTATAGAATTGATTACACTTGTACACAAAGTATCACAACACACTAATACATACACACTTTTGGCTGTCACTTAACGTTGAATTCTGTTTTCTACAGATCTGTCCGCAACAGAACAGAACGAAAAAGGAAAAACTAACAACACATACAGATTTTGAACTAAACAGAAACTAAACAGCTGATTCAGAACATAACAGCACGTACAAACTAATTCTGCCTTGTCCTATTTCGCCTTGAGATGAAACTGCTCCTAACACGTAGTTTGAGGCGTCGCACGTTGGGTTGAAATTCCCAATAATGGCTCTTAATTGAAAATTGAAAATTAATATTTTTAAAAAGTAATCAATTACAGGTTATAGTAAACAAAATTGTGCATCACTATCTTTTTCATTTTCCTTTGTTATTTACTTCTTGAGTTGTGCGTTGTTAAAGTTGAACATTTTTTAAGTTTTTGAAACCAGTGGTAAAAATTAAAAAAAAAATTTTTTAAATAAAATTTTTATATTTTAATAGCATAAAAGTAATATTTTTACAATGGAACCTTCAACCTCAGGTATTTGGAAACTCAAATATGTATCCCAGTTAAATATTTTTGTTGTAGAAATATTTTTAATATTTTTTGGAAAATTGGTATAAAAAACAATCATTTTTTAGTTTTAAGTAGAAATTCAAATTCGGTTTGGGCAAGCTTGGGTAAAAAAATTTTTTTTACAGTTTTCTATGATATGTCTACTTACAAATCATATACAAACATTTTGCGGGTTTTTTGCGATAAGAACGAAAAAAAAGTAGTTTTTCAGTTTAACATCAAAGAAAAATTCGTGTATGCATGGAAGTGTGTACATACATATGTTTGGTATGTAGTTTTGTTATTGTTTATTTTTGTTACTTTTCTCATTATCAATATTCCTATTTGTAATATTATTACCCAGCAGTTCCAAACTGAAGGTCCGTCTCCAATACTGGTAAAATAGCATAGGGCTTTAACATGTACTTGTCATTGGATAAGCTAATATGTTCTTTTGAAGCAACAGCGAACAGGTGCTTGAGTTTGCAAAAGCACATGTTGAAATATCTAGCCTTTTAATAAGTATTGGAGATGGTCCTTCAAGTTTGAACTTTTTTTAGTACTTTTAAGATAGTTGGAAACGTGAATAATTGTTTTTTTACTTTCTTTTTGTTTGTTTCAATTGTGACTGTTTTTTTTTTTTTGAAACTGTGGTGTTATTGTCTAAAAGTGATGTGAACAAACATTACTCGTTACTCAATACAGAAAAAAAATACCATTACTTTAAACTTCTTATTTTAGGAACAAATTCTGGTATTTACATTTACCGAAGAGAGCTTTATAATATAATGAAAAAAGCAAACTCTATAAGAATTTATAATAAAATAAAGTTTTTGCAGACTGAATTAATTAAAAGGTACAATCCTCAAGATATGAAACATTTTAGAAACAGGTTTTATATTTTTAGCAATGATTTTAAAAGTCGATGGCTTAAAAGTTGCAGAAAAGAGAACGATTTTTTAAAAAATAACGAAAGTTGGCTTAAACCGAAATTTCGTTCATATCAGAAACAAAACGAGGAAGAAAACACCTTTCATTTGAAGAATGCGGCAAAAAAACTATGGCAAAAAAAAACAAAAAATTTAAGAGAATCAAATTCTTTGGCTATTTTGGCTCATGCAACCCAAATGGGCTTGAGAGCTTCTGGACAAATTGATGCATCAAAAATTGTTGAAGATATAACAATTTCCCCAACAAAAGCAAAGAAATATAGAGAAAGTTTTGGGAAAGAAGAATCCAAAAAATTAACTGCTGAAGAAGCTCTTGCTGTATTAATAGATGCAAAATTGTCAAGGTATCAATACAATATCATTCGAAGAGTTCCTCCACAAAAATTTCCGGCATATACAGATATACAAAATGCAAAAAAAAGTGCTATCCTAAACGTGAATGCATAAAAATTTGTGAAACTTCATCTGAAGTAAGTCTTCAAGGACTTTTAAACCATACTGTTGAGCGGTTAACAATTTTAAAGGAAAAAGAAGTTGGCAATCTGACTGATGGAGAATTACGTAACATTAAATTGTATACAAAGTGGGGCTTCGATGGCAGCTCAGGACACAGTTCTTACAAACAGGCATTTCATGGTTCTGATGCCGATGATTCTGCAGTATTTATTACATATGTCGTCCCTTTAAAGTTAGTAGCCAATGATAAAATTATTTGGGAAAATCCTCGTCCATCCTCAACAAGATTTTGCAGGCCGCTAAAAATAGAGTTTAAGAAAGAGACAGCAAATGTTGCGAAACTTGAAAAAGAAAGAGTAGATATAGAAATTAAATCACTTGTTAATTAACCTGCTTTTTTAGGAGAGAGGAACGTCCAAGTAAAACATGAACTTATGTTAGTAATGATCGATGGAAAGGTATGTAATTATATAACAGAAACAAAATCAACTCAAAAATTTTATATATGTGGTGCCACGAGTAAAGAGTTCAATTCAATCGATAGCATGATCCAAAGAAAAGTTGAGAATAACACTGCAGTTTGGTTTATCCATTCTGCATGGTTGGATAAGATTTTTCGAGTGCCTTCTTCACTTGTTATATAAAATTCCAATCAAAAAATGGCAAGCAAGGTCCGAAGCAGAAAAAAAAATTGTGAATGAAACCAGACCAAAAATACAGGTCGAGTTCAGACAAAAAACCCGAGTTATACTTGACCAGCCAAAACCAGGGTTTGGAAACTCAAATGACGGGAATACAGACAGACGTTTTTTTCCAAAATCCCGAAGTTTCAGCGGAAATTACAAAAATCGAAGTTGAACTGATCAAAAAGTTGCATACTATTTTAGTTGCTGTATCGTGTGGTCATCAGATTAATGTTGAAAAATTTAGAAATTTTACTTTATCGACCGCAAAATACTTTGTTAAAAAATACCCATGGTATAACATGTCTCCCACTTTACATAAATTTTTAAAACATGGTTCGGAGATTATTACTCATGCACTGTTACCTATTGGTCAGTTATCGGAGGAAGCGCAGGAAGCTCGCAATAAAAATTTTAAATCATACAGAGAACATTTTTCACGGAAATGCAGTCGCGAAAAGTCCAATGAAGATATTTTCAATAGATTTTTAATAAGTTCTGATCCTATTATTAGTAATATGAGCAAACATTACAAAAATACCTGCTGTGGCGTGTTGCCACAGCAGGTATTGGACCTTCTAATGTTACCTAAAATTTCTGAAGAAAATAATTCCGATGATATTTATTTTATCAAAACTAAAATGTAAATTTATTATATATATATTAATATTAATAAAAATTTTTTTAATCAATAAAGATTAGCATGGCCTATTTTCGGGAAAATTTTGTATGGGGGCTATACGAAATCATTTACCGATTCCGTTGAATTTTTGTACTCTGAGTTACTAACCTAAAAAAATCATATGCGTCAAATTTCATTCATTTATCTTTAAAAATGGAATTTGCAAAGCAATTTATATATTCATACGGGCAGACAAACGGATATCCCTGGAGTTAAAATTTTTTTTTTTTCAAAACTGATTTTTTTATACTACCAATGACCCATTTAATACTACGAAACGAAAAAATAAGTGTTATCTGTAACGCCTGTATTAAGAGCCGTTTTTAGCAATTTCAACCCAATGTGCGTCGGTTGTTAGTATAAAAGGTTTTTTCAAAATTAGGGTATTGTAATATAGGTGGGTTGATTAGTTCTTCTTTTAGTGTTTCAAAGGCATGTTGGCATTGTTCTGTCAATTTGAATTCTGTCGATTTCCTTAATAGTGTGTTTAGGTCTTTAGCGATGTCAGCAAAATTAGGTATGAATTTTCTGTAATAATTGCAAAATGCATTGAATCGTCTTACTTCGTCTGTGTTTTTAGGTATTGGATAATTTTTTATTGTTTCATATTTTGATGGGTCTGTCTTTACACCGTCTTTTGTTATTAAATGTCCTAAGTAAATCACTTCTGGTTTTAAAAAACAAACATTTCTTTGGATTAAGTTTTAGATTGTACTTTTCAAGTCTATCCACTACTTTTATTAAATTTTGGTTGTGATGGTTTAAGCTACATCCATATACTATTATGTCATCTACATAAAGAAATGCTTCGGATTCTAGTCCGGAAAGCGCTATTGTTAGCATTCGTTGAAAACTATTTGAAGCAATTTTTAGTCCGAAAGGGAGTCTTTTGAATTGATAGTGCCCTTGTAGGGTAGAAAATGCTGTCAGTGGTCTGGATTCTTCATTTAATTCAATCTGGTGAAATGAACTTGTAATTTCTAGTGTAGAAAACCATTTTGCTCTACCACGTTTTTCCAAAATATCTTCTAATCTAGTTAGTGGAAATTTGGTGCTTACAATTTTGTCACTCAGTTTTCTAAAGTCTACTACTAGTTTCCATTTCTTACATTGGTGTATTGTCTGACGTCATGATTTTGTGTGTGTAAAAATCGTTGACGCTTAATTTTTCGTGTTTGAGGTGAAAAACATTTTGATATATCCCAAAATTTTTTATTTATTCTGTTTTTGCATAATTGTCATTTATTTGCAAGTCATTTAGTATTTGCTCAAAACGTTGGGGGTTATTAACATTATTGTAATATAGTTTTTAAGTGGGTCAGTTTGGAGTTTAATGTCTTTTAAAATTATTTCATCATTTGTTGTATTTACTATATTCATATGAGTCATGCCGTTTTTGGGTGCTATTGAATTTCATAAAAATATGCCTGGTTTTAATACATTATTAAAAATTACGCTATCTTCAGTTTAATTTTAATGCTTGTATTTTTTCTGTTCTTGGTGGTATTTTTATTTGTAATGACGTAAATGATTTTGTATGCATTGGGAGTGTTATAGTTGTATTATTTGTAAATATTGAAATTGTGAATGTATCGTAATCTGTTTTGCAAAGATATTTGTTTGAGAAAATCTCTACCTATAATTCCGTTTGTTTCTATAGGAACGTCTGAATCTACTATATGAAATGGCTGGCTGTAAGTATATTTCATTTGCTAAATTTAGTTCTATTTCAATTGTAGTGAATGGATTTCTTCTGTAGTAATGCCTGTTAATTTGCATCTTTCTTCTTGATTTAAAAATTCATATTGGAATTCGTTTTGCATTCGACAAAGTGATATGTCAGCTCCTGTGTCAAGAGCGGTTATTCTTAGTGGTTATATTATTGTGGTTATTATTATTATTATTATTTGTGTTGTTGAAATTACTGTTACTTCTATTCTGATTTCTAAACCTTCTGTAAATGTTTTTACTCTGCTTGCTGCTATTGTTTTGAATATTTCTCTATTGGCTAATCCATTTTTAAATGCGTTGAATGCAATGATACCGTTTGATTGTATTATTTCATTTCTGCTTTCTTCACCTATGCTTGATATTTGAATTCATTTAATTCTGAAATTAAATTTTGAATTTTGTCTGCAAATTTTCGTATGTCACCTTGTTGTTTTATTTTATTTAGGTCATTTAGGATGTTATTTGGTGTTTGTTTTGTCTTATAATTATTCTTTAGTTCATTGATTAATTGTTCTAAATTGTTTGTTATTCTAGTTTGTTTTATTCTGTTTTGTACTTTTTGATCTAATCGTGTTTTAAAAATTAATTGAGAGAAATTGGGTTTCTTTGTATCATCTAGGGTCTCTTGAATCAATTCCAAATAGGTATTTCAAATTCTAAACCTTTTCTTGTTGATATTTTTATAAATTTGTTTCTTATATCTAGGAAAAATGCGTCAGCTGCGACTTTGTGTGAAGTTGTTAGTCGATTGTAATTAACATTTAATATTAATCTTATTTCTTCAAGTTTGTTTATTAAATTTTGTATATTTTTTTCAATTGTGTCATCTTTTGTACTTCTATCAGTGTTTAAATATTTATAGGACTTGTCAAAATTTTCTTATATCCATCTTATTTTACTCACAATATTTTGACATTCCATTGATTTAAAAATTTGTTTTTATTTAATTTTTTTTAACTTAAATTTCATCTAAATTGTCACTACGGCTAGCATACTGTTTTCTCAGAGACCTTTTGTGTAAGATATATAATTTAATTATTATGTTTAATGCACTTAATATAACTAATATTAACATAAGTATAAATACTAAATTTATTTGTCTAGTGTGGTCTACAATTTCAACATTATTTACTACATTGGCATTTGGCTTGGCTTTTTTTGATGATTTTGCTCCCATTTTTAGGGTTCCGTACACCAAAGGTGAAAAAAGGAACCCTATTGTTTTCGCTACGCTGTTCGTCTGTCCGTCACACGGTATTTTCTCAGGAACCGTAAGAGCTACGGACCTGAAATTTGGAAGAAGTATGTAGAACCTTGGCCACTACAACAACAAATACATGAGGATTAGAAATTAAAGAGTGCTCCAAAACGAGCGACGAAAAATGTTAAAATCTTATGTAATATACATACAATTGTATGTACATATGTATATTGACACTTGAAATTTGTAAAATTAGTATATTTTTATATAGACTACAACAATAAACATTAAAATATTAAAAAATTTAAATTAAAGAGTGGTCCATCAGTTAATGCAATTTTGACAAATTGATATATCTAGGAGGCCGTAAGAGGTAAACTCTTGAAATTTTCAAAAACGGTAAAACTAAAAATTATAAAATCGCCAAACCGAAAAAAATCGCCAAACCCTGAAAAAAATCGCCAAAAATTTAAAAAAAATCGCCAAATCGAAAAAAATCGACAAAATTAAAAGAAAAGTTCTAGCACTAAAATAAATCGCCAAATTCGAAAAAATCGTTTAAATGAAAAAAAACGCCAAAAAATCGCCAAAACGCGAAAAATGCGCCAAAACCAAAATAATTGTTTATGTGAAAAAAATCGCTTAAATGAAAAATAATCGCCAAATATAAAAAAAATCGCCAAAATAAAAAAATCGCCAAAATAAAAAACCCCCAAAATAATAAAAATCGCCAAAATTATAAAAACTTCAAAAACCAAAAAAAAATCGCCAAAACGTGAAAAAAAGTGCCAAAACTCAGAAAGCGCCAATAAATTAAAAAACCCCCAAACTAAACTAAAACGCTTAAAACCGAAAAAACTCAAAAACGAAAAAAATGCCAAAAATATAGTTTATATTTTTCGTATTGAATTACATATCTCGTGCCCGTACGGAACCCATCGTGCGCGGGTCAAAGTCGCACTTCACTGAATTTTTACTAATTTGTATTAATTTTAAATGTATGTTTACGTTTTTTTACTAACGAATAAGTTATTCTAATATATGTATATTATATCTGTGGCAATATGGAATAATAGCTTAAGTCGAATTAAGCGAAGCAGTGCATTCGGAAGTTTTTACGCTTTCACTAACAGATTAGAAGGCTCTAATGCATGATTCTACTTTTTTGTGATTCTCTCTTTCCATATGTACATTTTAACCCCTGCAAATTCCAACTGGAACATAATACAGCACAAATAAGTTTAAATTTCTTAAGTCTACTTAAGCTACTATTCGATATTGCCACAGATATATAGATTTTAATATTAACTGCTAAAAATTTCTTTTTAATATTCATCAATGTATTGGGATTTTATTAGAGTGCTGACAATGTTAAACTAATTTTCGTTCTGCAATTACAAAGTGTGATTTAATTACATTGGTATTTTAAAGAAAGACTATATTGTTAAAAGTCACGGGTTACATGCCAGTTTGATTAAATGTTAACGAATATTTTTAGTGTACGCTGATTTCAAAGGAACTGCGTTCAAAGGAACTGTCAGAAAAAGTGCGAAGTAAATTTACAAACTAGGCAAGTTGTTTCCGGATTGCATTTTTAAATTAAAGTCTGATTTTATTCAACAATTCATTCTGCTTATATACTATATTTACAAATCTAGATTAGACTTTCTATCTTACAGTTTGTTTCTTTCTTTACTATGAGTTAGCATTATTTTATTAACCAATCATAAACAGGGGATTTGGTAATAAGAAATTATATTGTGACTCAAAAGAATGTCACTCAATTTATTCCATTCAGCATTGCTGTCTTGGATTGTATTGCAATGCTTGTGCATTGAACTGCTATTAAACCAATGCAAGTAATTTCTGTTACAGTGCATTACCTTAAATGTGGTACACTACAATTTATTTAACACTACGCGTGCACTACCGATAGCTTAAAAACGAAATGCAGAACTGACAGAAGATGTTTCTGAAATTAGTATTTTTAAAAGCTTAATATAGTATGATTTTAGATAATATTATATTGTTATTAATATTATATTATTTGAACATGGTAATAAAAATTATGTTGTAGTCATAAATGTTTAACAAAACTATATTGTTAAACTCTAACCATATCACACTTTTTATTAATATAATAATGTAATGATTAAATTCTATCCTTACTTTGCTTATCGTAACGAAATTAATGTTTTAAAAAACAATAACTAGTTTTCTACGACCACACATTTGTTTCAGAGAACACAACATTGTTTTCTCAACCATTTTACAACCATATCTTTTCCCTGCGTGTAAAGTCTCCTTCCACAACAGTGCACTTCCGAGCAAAAACGTGTTTTATGGGATCAAAATTAATTTCGAATTATATTCGTTTGCGAAAGAATTCAATTCGAGCACTATGATTTGTAACAAAATAGTTTTTGCATATCGTCATTAGTTTACAATGAAACACGTATGTTTGCTGGACAAATAGTCTTGAAAAAAATATAAATTAAATATTTAAGCATCCGCTTGATGTTTATTCGTAAAAATACGTGTGAATGCTATCAGCACAATTGTGCCAAGAAAGGCCCGACAATGTATATATTTAAATTATTTTAAGAAAATTTCCTAGAAAAACATATTTTTACTAACCATTGCCTTTCTTTGTAAACAAAACTTGAGTGTTTCTTCTGAACATATTAAATAAATTTTGTCTTTGGAGATTTAAAATTTAGAATTAGGGAAATGAGACGAAATTTCACTGGCAACACTGGATCGTGGTGGGAGTATAATTTACACAATTGTAAATAATTTGCCGACCACGGCCTTCCAACATTTGTAAGTTTCTTTCATGGTCCATCATCAAAGGCGTTATGTCTTACTCACTTCCGTTAATTGGAAGATAGTTTGAATTTCACATTAAGTCCTGATTCACACACATCAGGTTTACCTGATCAGTTTTTGTTCAATTTTCTTTTGAACCTGCATTTGCGTTCATACACACCGTCAAGTCAAGCCATCAAGTCTCATCAATTTGCGTTGTAGTAGAGTATTACGAATGACAAAACAAAACGAAAAAGCAAACTTGACTAGTACGGTCAAGTCTGTACCCCTTTTTATTCTCTTCACCGCTCTCTCCTAAAAGCTCAAGACCTGACGAGTCAAACCTGATGTGTGTGAAAGGGCACTAACAATTTACATTGCAGTCGTCTTTTAATTGGAAGATAGTTTATTGTTTACAGCACCAGCCGAAAATGATATCTACCGTTATGGATATAATAAACAAAAACAACACTATGCACAAAAATAATGCAAAAAGGAAGTTTTCGACATCATCGAGATTACTTTTTTTTGTCTTTTGCTGTGGTCGGTCAGTGGTAAAGTGTGACTTTGTTTTGTTATTGTTGTAGTTTTTACATTATTGTTAATTATTTGTTAATTTGATTACTAACTATCCCCTAGTCAATATGAGTGAATTATCTGTAAAGGCCAAAAAAATCAAAAGCGAATAAAATAATAAAAAGTATCGCAGAAGTGACTTCTTGAAGTACCGCAGAACTGTTTCTTGAAGTAACGCAGAAGTGACTTCTTGACGTTACTTCCGGGGGCTACAACTTCTACTTCTAATTCTTCTACATACAACTTATGCGGAAGACGGCTTCTACAATGAGAAAATGGTAACGCAGACGTTGAGTTTAAACTTCTTAGCGTCACTTCTGTGTAGCTTCCACGATAGAAAATGTTGGCAGGGCATGCTTACAAGCTGCAAAAATGTTAGGGTATGTAAGTGAATAAAATGATTACAGTGTTGCCAATGAATTTACACATGGCTGTGTCTCCAATTACACATTGAAGAAAATTGCACTACATATCTTTTGTGTAGGTTAAAATTAAATAAAAAATAAATGAAAATAGAACCCAAACTATAATTACACACATATTATAAATGAATGTAATTGCATGACCTACACATGAAAGTAGAAATTACACACTGTCTAATTACACACAGGTTGGTAACACTGAATAACTATATTCATTCATGAATTCCGCGTCTGCAATTGTACTTTACTTACCCTGTAATTGTTATTTTAAAAACAAAAGACTACTGTTTCTGACAACTATTTGTTTGTTTATTACAACAAAATACATGTGTTTTATGGTGTTGTAATTTTGTTGTAGTCGTGCATGTACCTAGTATAATTGTATCATGAATGCAGCCAGCGGTATTTGAAGTCGTGTGTTCGTGTAGCCTGTTGTGTTGATTGTGTTTAATGCTTTAAACTTAAATTTAATAGTAATTAGTAGTATCACGCTTCAATAAATTAATTTTATATAGGTACATACATACGAGTATAAAAAAAATTCAAAAAGAAAAAAAGTGAAAGTCATATTGAAGTCTACAAGCAATTCGAAATGTTATGAAGTTTTCTTTCTTTGTCTCTCTATCGCTTTTTTTTCTAAAAATAATTTATGGTTGTAGTTAAATACGGATTGCATTACAGAACATGCCGGAATGGTTGAATGAATGCGTGAAAATATAGGAATGACTGAATGTCTGCATATAACCCAAAGACTGGTTTTATTTAAAAAAAAAACAACAATAAAACAAGACCCAACGCAATAATATTTTTTTACAATAATAAATAAAAAATTCAAATATTATGTTATTTATAACGCATGATCTCATGTAGCAGCGATGAACCAGGGAAATTTACAAAAAGAAAAAATGTCAAATAGGTATTATGTGATATATTAAACATAAAATTTTTGTTGTAGGGAGAGAATTTAAATTTCTTTCGAAATATACATACATACATATGTATGTAGCTTTCTCGTTATTGAAAATGGAAAGTGCAGTACTAACTAATGGAAAGTGCAGTACTATACTATTAACATTTTCAGGAGTTAATTTTGTTAGCCAGTTTAAAATTCCGTCTTGAAAATAACTTTATTTAGTTTTACAAAATTTTATATAGAACGGTATAACATTTCTTTAAAATCTGTAACTATACAAAATTTAGTTGTTTACATACATACATATGTATGTATGTATTAGTGATGTAATGAATGCCAATTTTTGATAATCGCGAATACGACTACGAATAATTCAAACAATATTCGCGAATACGAATACGAATATTTGAAACGACATTCGCGAATACGAATGTTATATGCAATATGAAATATTAAAAAAATTTTATGAAAAAGGACTTCAAACTGTGGTTGGCGTACTTTAAAGTTAATAAAAAGTACCCAAAATTTTAATGATCATCATTAAATAATATTTGAAAATGATACAAATCACAAATTTCTATAAAAAAATTAATGTATTTGTACAAACTAAAATTTTTAGTCACGAATACATTCGTATTCGCCTGAAAATGGCCGAATATTCGACAATTCAAATACGAACATTCGTGCATCACTAGTATGTACATATGTATGTATATACATATGTAGCATACATAACTTCATTTAATTCCATCACTTAAACGATTGAAATGTTATTGATATAGCGAGTTTTTTTATTTTTTATAAATTTTAAATTAATACAATAGATAAAATAAATGAAGACGACGCTATTCAAAACGAAACACCGGTCAAGTTAGATATACCTATCAATGTTGGGATATGGCTATTCATAAATTGTACAATGAAAATGGTAAAATTGTACCAAATTAACTTCAATTGTACCAAAATTGAAGCCATCTGCTAACTAAGCATACAAAACAAGAATTAATGACAATTTTTCATTTATTGAAAACAAAAACATGAAGAAATTAACAAATAGTAGGTACACACTTTGCAAACACTCTGCAACACGTTTATATTATATGCTGCATACTTTTACACAGACACTGCAACCTATAAACGTAAAATAATTTTGATATTTTAGAAACTTCGAATACAATTTCGAACGCAACTATAAACAAGACTACACTGTGCGACCGATAATGCAACCTCCCAAGTTGCATAAACACGTTGCTAAGTCTGTACCTACTATAAAAAAACTGGGACATAAACTAGCATAAACTACCAATGTTGCAAATTTTCGTACTTATGATCAGTATTAAGCTGAGATACCACTATCGACAGAATGTACAGATTTTCGTCGGTTCACCGCAACGAAGTCGTAAGTAATAAACCAAAACTGCTTTATTTCTCATGTAATTGTGAAATAAGTCTATAGGACTTTATTACCAATGCAGTGTGTTGCAATTATGTCCTTATATTTCAATTAGTTCAGAAATAAGGACAATTTAGCTTATATCTTACGACTTTATTTAAGTAAACCGACTAAAATCGGTACATTGTGCCAATAGTGGAATCTCGGCCTTAGGCAAATTATTATTACTGTAATGCAAAGCACAAATTTGTTAAATTGTACCACTGAAGTATAAGGCGTACCAGTGTACCAATGTAAATGTAATTGTACCAAATTTGGTACAATTGTATCACAAATCCCAACAGTGATACCTATAGTTCTTTATAATAAATCAAACAAGTGTGTGTAATGCATATCTAGCATGGTAGTCGTTCTCAACAACAAATCAAATTCGCCTCTTTTCTGTTAAACTAAATATATGTACTTTAAGTGATCGCATGCAGTGTGATCGTTTGTGCTACTAAAGTACCAATTTGGTACTTTTTTACCTTCTGGACACTTTTAGTACAACTTTTTTAAAATGAGCTAAATCTGCTTCTTTTCATTATATTCTGACCCTTTTTAGAAATTCCATCACTTGATTTATTTTTTCACAGTAATCTGCTTGTATAAGCACAATTTCTTATGACAGATTATTTTTTATCTCAACTTATACGAAAGCTGAACTGTTTGCATCAAAGTTTAGGTTGATTAAAAGAAATAATCACCTGTCTCTGAATTTGCTCCTAAATTTTCATAATGAGTATTCCTCTGACTGAATTAAATATGTGAATAAAAATCAACTTCGAGATGCTCGGAGTTTAAGATCATATACATACATTAGACCCACTCACTGAAAAACGTTTTTGTAACCCCTCTCAAATCAAAGATCGGTCTTTATAGGGGGTCTAGCGATGACCGTTCATGAGCTGCGCCGTCTGTAAAAAGGCAAATTTTTGTAATTTTTTTTCCATATTTTCGTTATGTACATCATTTGCAAGTTTTTTTCAAGCCGCTTCCAGTGGTGTATTGAACTTTACCATCAGCAATACGTTATTTCAAACATACAACGATTTTGTAAGCATTTCCATAGCGGGTACTACCTTTATAAACAAAAGTTCTATTAGGATTATTAGATTTGAGTCGTTAATTTATATACACTAGGATTGCCCGGTAGTCTAAATTAGACCTCTTGAACGTATGTAAATATGTGTCTACATTTGTGTACAAAACAAAAATCAAACAGAATGTTGTTTTTTCATGCAAATTTAAAACACTTTTTTGCCTTGTTTTCCATAATTTAACTGTAATTCAAACTACAAAAACTTTTAGCATTGAGTCAAAATAAGGTTGAGTTATAAGAAAAAAAACTTACTGCCAGTTTATAGAAGGAATGTTATAATTCTCGTCTGCCTATAAATACGCAGACGAGAATTTTTGCGTGGAATAAATGTACCTAAACCAACACAAAACAAGATTTTGACATTCGTCAGCTATAAACTACATAGAGCAAAAAATTATCAGCTGAAGTAGCACTGCCACCTGGTTATATACATCTTGGTATGTCAAAGTATAATATATGGCAGCTTTATAATTTTAATAATGATAAATTTTTAAACGTTATTGCTAACAAGTGAAACCAGAGTAAATGTGGTTATATTTTCGTTAAATCGGCATTTGCACCAAATAAATATGAGTGTTGTTTTTTATATTTGTCATCCCATGTCAAATAAATATATTACGTTATTTCTTATTCATGAATTGTTATCTTGTGTTTTATCTATAAATTTATAATGATTTCGTTGTTTCTAAAATAGCACTTGTAAATAAAATGTAATCTATAGTAAAATGGATGAAATTAACTCAAAATCGTGTTGATACTTAAATTTTTTTTTCCTAAAACAGTTACCCCTTTTATGATAAAAATCCCCTTTTTTGTGCCACTTATATTTCTTAAATCCCCCTTTGGTGCCACTTTTGAAATTTCTCAACGGTCACACTGATCGCATGATCGCTATTTATTTTTGTATGAAAAAATAACAAGAGATAGAGTCTCGCAAATTAATCCAATAGTACCAAATGAGTTAACGGGGTACCAACGTACTTTTAAGGTTTTAATTGTACCAAAAAAAAGTACAATTGTACCAATCTTACCATCCCTTGTGTACAGTATTGAATTGTTCTCTTTTTAGTGTTTTTGATTTTATGAGAACACAAAAACTGGTATTCATTCCCTTTTAGCAAAAGTATGAAACAGCCAGTGCTGCCACAACCAAAAAATTTTGACAACCAAAATTCGCTTTAAAAGTTACCATATGAGAAAAAATATAACCAAATTTCAATATGTAGTATTTTTATTAAATAGCATCCCAGCAAAAAAAGACACTCCAAAAAAGTCATGAAAATATAGAGTTTGCGATCTGGAAGTAGTGAAAATTTCCATCCGTTCTAATGATTTTTACATAGGGTTGTCATTGCAAGAAGTTCTCTTTTTCGGTGCCTGGTCACTGAATTGGAAGCGATATTAAGAAAAATTCCCTTTTTTGTGTTCTATCATAGGAAAAATGATAAATAGTTACCTATTTCAGCAATTCGTTTCTTTTTATACGAATTTAAATCCGAAACAGTGATTTCATGTAAATTTAAGCAAATAACTTTTAAATTTTAGATTAAAATTAGTTCATAAATTTCTTTAAGAAAATAAATATTTTTTAATTCTTTTGAGTATTTTCTAACACTATGGAGGAGTTACAGAATTTTGTAAGACTAAAATAAGCTTCTACATGGTTTGTTGTTCACTCTCGGAAAATTAAAAATATCGATTTTTTGGAAGCAATGAAAATGTAGTTCCATTAGCATGACTTCCATTTTTTTTACTGGGTTTTAAAATGCATACATATTTATAATGTAACGCATGTGATTTGAATGCAGTTAATAATAATAACAACAAAACAAATATATGTAATTCTTTTACCTACATATGTATGTATGTAATAAGTTAACGCTTGTACATGTATGTATATAAAAAATAGCATTTTTTTTTTAATATAAAGTAAACAAAACTTGCAGTTCACAGTATAATAGTTTGAATGTGTGTGATGTTAAATTTTAAAATGTATAACCCTTGACACAAACCTTGTGCTTTTAAGCTACAAAAATTCGACTAATGCCCTTCCAAAGGACTTTTTCATTAAATGATGCAACTGAGACGGGAAAAATTAATGCAAATTTATAGATAAGGTGCTCCTTTATTAAAGCCCATGAATCTATTTCTGAAAAACATGAATTTGAAGCAAATATCGTCAAGATTTCAACTTGGAATTTTTTGAGGGCTACGTACTTTTCTTGGGAAGGAGGCGATGCGGGCGGACAAAAGTGGTCACCTATTATGGACCACATAGTACTCTACAAACGTGCATACTCAGAATTACTGGAAGAAAAAAGAAAAGTATTGTAAACAAGTGAAGTCATGACAGTTGGCTGCACTAGCGATTTAGTCACAGCTGTTTTATTTTCAGTTGCCTTGGTAGCAATACTAAAAATTGAAGAACATAAAAGCTTAAAAAGTATAACATAAAAAATATGTACATGTGTATCATTATTTTGGCAAAAAAATAACCAAACTGAGAAAAGTATTCACATCTCCACATTAAAGAAAAAAATAACCACTTTTGGTTAGAAATAACCAAAAACGGGAGCCCTGGAAACAGCATTTGTTTATCTCACAAACAAGGGAATTAGTTATTGCAGTGCCGAAGCATATTTCAATAGTGCATATCGAATGATAATTGTATAATGAGGATGTACATGTGTAAAAGAAAAAACAAACAACGTAGATTATTTGAGCGTGTTATTTCGTATGCGGTACTTTTCTAAATAATAAAATAAATAAATATTAAAATAAAAATAATATTCACAATGAGATATTTTTAGATTTTAATTAAACTGTAGTGAATTTTAATCAGAAATAATTTTTACGGTACTTTTTACAATGTACAATTAAAAGCTAACAGGGACTTTAACGGAAAGTTGTGTATGAAGAACTGTCAATTAAAGTTCAAGCTAACTCTTAATCATACATTGTGAAAGGGACGTTAGTCAGGCTTAAGTTCAGTAATGTCAATTCTTATTGAATAAAATATTTTTATTAATTATTGTGAGTTTTGAAAGAAGAGAAGAATAATTAAGCTTAGACTTTATTAGCTGAAGAAATACCGATATTTTTCTGTGCAGCCATGCACTTCATCAGCACCTACATATGTCTATCTACTGGGGTAGAGGTTTTTTTTATTAACATCAGCTATTTAACGCAAATTTAGTATGAAATGGAATATGAGAAATGATTATTGTGTATACATTTATTGATTTACCATTGTTAAATACATTTATAAGTATCACTATTCACTTTTTTTCAATTTTTTCATTTTTCTATTTGGTTAGCACGAAGTTGTATAGCAAAATCGGTTTTAACGCATGCTTTAACTTTAACAATCGTTTTTGCATAGGAGCAAATATCTTTCACAATGGATATAACTGTAAACAGTTTTATTATCACTTAATATTTTATGAAATTTTGAGCAACTCGAAATTAAAATGTTGCATAATATACAAATATTTTTCGATTTGTCGAAATGTAATGTACTAAATATCTTGACCAGAGAAATATACCCTGAAGGAAATGTCGATGGTGAAAATATACTGAGTGGTTTTTGACTTTGTTGCCAGTACTACTCTGCAAATATTCCCCATACAAATCTTTGTGCTATAGACATTTAGCATGTGCTTGTCATTGAAAATCTAATACACCAAAATAATTTTTCTTCATAAATCCAACGAAACAATTTTATTAAATTTTTTTCACAAATTATGATAATTTCACAAATCTAATGAAAATTTCACGAATGTTGTGAAAGAATTTCATTGGAATTGCTTCGTTGGTATTCAAATTTCGTAACAATATTTCATTGGACTTATGAGAACAATGTTTTCTAATTATTAAGAAACCCCTTTATATTAAAGAACATTTACAGTTGTTGCTTGAAATAAATATTTATACGTAAGTACATACCTTAAAGCAATTAAGTTAAAGATTAACCCCCTTATGCAAAAAAATATTTTAATATAGTTCATATTAGTTGCCAAGCACTTTAAGGCTAACATTGCTTTGTTAAGAAATTGTGTGCAAAACACAACTTTAATTATTTTGTTATTTAATAATAAATACTTGTAACACCACCGTGTTCAACAACCACTTCACAGCATATGATGTACAAAATTTAATAAAATTTCATTCGGGTATTCAAATATTTTTTATTTTATTAAACAACTTTCTATAATCTTGAAGTAAAGTAGCATAGGAAAACAAAGAAACATTTCTATGAAGTAAAAGTAAAAAAAAATATTATGAACAAAGAAGAATTATCACAATTTCTTTTATTCAAATCAAATGAGTATTTGAATATCCAGGGTTTTTCGATTTGTTTTGAGTGTATGTACATCACTAAAACATTTTCGTAAAATTATATTTGTTTTAATATTTTTTTATGGATTTTACGATGTATTTTGAATCAGTTGGATAATTTGTTGAGGTTTTCCATTACGTGACAGAAATAGCAAATCTAAGCTAAGAGCTAACACTTCTAGCTTCATTTTTATATGTAACATGAATCAACATTTGTTATATTAACAAAAATATTTGAGGTACAAAATACACATTTTGAAAATATCAACTTAAAGTAGTCTTAACAAACGTCGGGACCTACTTTAGAAATTTGATATAATATATTTTTTTAGAATACTACTTTTCTTAACATTGCTTTGCTAAGCTTTCTTAAGTTTTTTTTTGCATAAGACCATAAAATTCTTTAAAACTAAAAATAATGAAATATACAGCAATTTAGAATTTTATTATAGCTATAAAATATATTCGTTGTCGCAATGGAAATTTCATTGGATTCATGAAAGTCTGATAAATTAAATGTATTTCAAGTTGTCAACCAAAAACTTGCTTTAAAGGTAGTTCCGTATGATTGTTCTAGTACTCTTTGTATGGTTATTTACACATACAGTTTCAATTAAGTTACTTCGTTGTTATAATAAAGTTATTCCACTATTTTTGAGAAGTTATTTATTATGATTCATTCTGATGACTGACATCTACTACAATAATAGGAGCTTTTGTCTTAAACTCTGGTGCAGTTAGAAGCTGTTGAGATTCTTTCATATAATAACTTTGTTGAAATCTTATATACTTATCATATAAAATTGCTATCGTTCGTTTTTGAACTTTATGTTAAGATCATCATATGGATATGAGACTGAATTTAAATGTACTTTTAAATTAGTCAAATCACAATGAACAAACTTATTTTCTTGTTGAAAAGCAATCAATACAAAACGTGGACGTTCTATATTTGCAGCCAGTTTAACATTCCAAATATGGCTAGTTCCTATGTTTAATTGTGGATTAATATGACAATCCCAACTGCGAAATGCCATAGGTATAGAAGCACCATTATTAATAATTTTTATCATATTCAATTTGCTAAAGTCCGATAATTGTACATGTGGGATTCTCCATGAGATGAGTGAAATTGTAAGTTTAGCTTTTTCAATAGAAACACTCGAGCGCACAAGATCTTCATCGTTTTTATTGCGCAAGAGTATCAATTCATGTTTTCCACTTAGTATAACTTTGTTGTAGTCTTCAGCGAATCCTAGAAGCATTTTTAGAGGTACATAGAAATTGAAAAATCCGTTTACAAGAGTGACATCGTCAATTTTGTTCCATCCAGCAGTTTGCATCACGTTGCTTTCAGTTGGTGACATAGAAACCAAATTTTTTATGGTGCTTGTGGCTCCTAAATATCTTGTATGATCAATTTCAATTCCATTGAGCTCATAGCGAATTTCATCAAACAGATATGCCACAAAGTTGTTTTTTAGTATAAAGTTTTTTGAAGATGACGAAGATTTTGTCGTATTATCATCAGCAACAAACCCTTCCACATAAATGTAGCTCTCACTGGGTAGCACGTACAAATCTTGATTTTGTATTGAAATTCTAATTTCATCATTATTGTTGTAAGATTGTTAGTATGGTACATATGTATGATAGTCCTTTTTGATTACATTTTCATCAGACAAAGTTTTATCTAAGACATCTATTATTCAACTCATTTTGTCTTTAATTTCAAATTCAATGACTTCAGAAAATGTTTATTTGATGTTGTTAGAGATTTTTGTTAAGCGGTTCGCTTTAATGTTGTTGTTGTTTTTGCTGCTATATTTTTTAATGTATTTGTGTTGTCTATTAGCATTATTTAGTTGGCCTTAAATGTATTCGTATTGTAATTTCCTCTCCTCGGAAATTAATTAAATCACCGTGTTGATCAATTACGCGTAGAGCTAGTGAACTTATCTCTCTGGTGTTCACAGGTAAATAGATGAGATTTCTTGGAACCTCGTCTATTTTATAGCCTGGAGGCACATTTATCGGAAATTCATGAAGTGTATGCGATTTGGAGTTATTCATATATGTGTTAATAGCGATACTACTTTCAATTCGCAAGAGATTCACTTTAAAAATATTAACTGGAAGATCTGAGTAATAATATTTGTTTGGTGTTAGGATTTTGCTATTGAATCCTAAAAGTTTTCCAATTGTGTTGTCCTTATTAAAATATACAGGATCCTTGGAACTATTAACTTTAACTTGCATTGTGTTGGTATTGGCTTCAATAAAAATCTTATTTGCTGGGCAAAGTCGTTTGTATTGCTCTTCTATAAAATCAACTATATCATTTAATTCGTAAGATCCAATTGGTATTTCAATTTTATGTTCTCCTATATGAAACATATTGTTGTAAGTGTCTTCATTGGGAATACTGTTGTATGAATGAAAATCAGTTAGAGCACATTCATATGTACTATGTAATTCAATAGGAGGAAAGTAACTAGCAGATAATTCTGATGAGTTAGAGCTCAGAGTAAGTGTTATTGACATTATAACAGACTGGTTACAATTCAATAAAGTTTAATACACAGTATGGTTTATAAGCATAATTTACATATTTATTTCAATTTCTTATTTTAAAATTAACATTAGTTTCTTAATATTAATGCTATTATTGTTCTTGATATGATGCTGTTGGTGATTTAGTTTTTCTTCCAACTATAATATTTCATCTTTACTTATCCAAGAATTGTGTTGATCTGAAAATCTTAGCCATTTAACATATACTTCCTTCGTTTTAGTCTTGAGAACCTTTTCAAATAGATATGTATTTGGAAATCTAGTTTTGAAAGTTCATCAGTATAGAATCCACCTTTAATAGGATTACCAAGATAATCTTCTAATATGTATGTTGCAGGATTTGTGAATATTTCTGTGGTCCAATTTGGAGTATAACCTTTTTCAAAGATATGCTTATATTTGCTTATGCGAAGATGATCTCCTACATTAAATTGCGACATTTTATACATCTTCAAATGACTGTGTACTGTATTAAGCAGCTTTTGCTCATTTGTTGAGTTGACTTTAATAGAAGACATTTTAATTGTGCGATGAAATTTTTTATTGTATGCATTAACTAAATCTTTGTGTACATCAATCCACTTATATGAACCATTATAGCTAAATTCTTTCCACATCATTCCTTCCAATGTTCTTTTAAATCGTTCTACAATTGATGCTTTCATACTGATATATGTTGAGTAGTGATTAATGTCGTATTTATGCATTAATTTTTCAAAGTTTTTGTTGAAAAATTCTTTAACATCATCTGCCATTGCCTTGGTTGTTCCGAGTGCAGTTTTTGTTTTTAGCGGTACTGCCCATGCAAATTTTGAAAATGTGTCGATTACAGTCAACAAAATTCGATAATTTTTATTTTCTTTAGAATAGTTCCCCATTTCAACTAAATCAGCTTGCCAAAGATCATCAATTCCTTTCATTACAACTCTGCGACGTACAAAATGTTTTCGTGCTTGCTTATGGAGTTCGTTTACTAAATTTCTTTTTGAAGACATTAAGTTGTTTTTACAGATTTTTTGGAGAGTGTTGTGATCTACTTGAAAGACTTTCAGCTATTGATACAAACATGTAATTTTCCAATCTATAAATTTTCTCATTAAGCTGCTCAATTTGTTCTTCAAAGGATGTTTTCATTTTTTGGATATCTTTTTCAATTTTAAAATTTTCTTCTATACCCAGCTAAAAAAATATGTATGGAGCATATATGATATGCCACATATGGTTCGGATCCAAAAAATGAGGGTATATGGGCATACATGATTATATATATTCATAAATTTTCATACATGTATGCGTAAATTCCCTCCACAGTATGCCCAGTTCATATTCATACACTCTTGATTCGCAAAAGCGCACTGCTGTGCAATAAATTACATTACTTAAATTAATTTTTTTTAGACTTGAGAGAGAGAGGTTGTATTTAATGAAACATTTGTTTCGACAAATAGTTCAAAACGAACTAAAAATCATTTCATTCTTCAAAAGGTGAATAAATTATTTAAAAAACACAAAACTCATATTCGTACATAGCATCTAGCTTAAGAAATCAGATTAAAAAAATAATGCAATTAATTATAAAAGAAAAAATAATCCATCTAACAATAGTTTTCAATACAGTAATATGAACTTTGTTTCTTATCTAGAGAATTTTGTTATTTTCTATAAAATTAATGAATTGATTATCCTTTTGAATATTTGATATATTAAATGGGGCCACAATGTATAAAATCATACAAGAATGGTTTTTTTTAACAAAAAGTTTTCCGTTTTTAAACGTTGAGGGTACGCATATAAACTTTGCATACCGTATGTATTTTCTAATGGATTTCTAATTCAGCAGTGATAAAATTCCAAGCTTTTTTGATTGCAAAAACGATCTTATGATACATACATGATATCTCAATGTATGCGTACATTCTTATATGACTCCATATATAAAATCTTATATTTATATATGGACCCACATATGAAGAGCTTCATAATTGAATTTTCATATATGAGCTCATATGTTATAATACATTTCATATATCAGTCCATATATTAGTTCATATATAATAGTTTTGCCATGTATAATCCCATATATTTCCATACATGAATTCATACACATTCATATATAGTTATATACATTCATATATTTAAAATATAGGGACCATATATAATTTTTTTAGCTGGGTATCTAATTTTATTTCACGTTGTAGTTCTTCGATTTGCATTTGAAGATCTTCTTGAATTACAGTATTGTCTGCCTTAAAGTATGTTAATAATTTCTCTTCTAGTTTTTCGATTTGAGTTTGCAGAAACAATTTATTGATAACATCGTTTTCCTCCAGAGTTTTTGCATCATTTTTGATCCTTTTGTTTTGAACATCAATGTTGTTGTTTGTATTCACAAAGAACCCCAACAGTTTAGGTGTTGCTAGTATCGTTTAAGTAGTGTCCAAATTTATCAACAGACATGCTTTATATACTTTATTAAAGTTAATGTATTATATTCGCTTCACGTAGCTCTTCAATAATTGATACAATCTCGTTATTGTGATTAGTATGACCTGCACCTTGTGATGCGAGCAGTAGTCGAAGTCGATCTACTAACTCATTTGGATCATCCCAGTATATATAGTTGTTGTTATGAATATTATATTCCATCATTCCATCACCTAAATAGCTACCTTTTGGCTTAGATCCTGTTGATTGGGGTAAATTCTTCTGGTTTTTCTCGTCAATAGATTTCTTAATAATATGTTTATATTTATATCCTCTAGTACCCTTTATTCGACCATCAGGTGTATAGTCTCTTCTATATGCATTAGTAGTAATTAAAATCTTTTTATAGATTTCGAGTTCAAATTTATCATAATTTGTTGGTATTTTATGAAACATTAGAGAAAATAGCCCTGGTGTTAGACCCCATATTTGACCACCAACTTGTATTTTATCTTCATTAAGTTTGAGCTTACTATCACCAAATTTCCATTCATTATTGAAATCTTTATGTGGAGCATAGTTTGTATCTAGTTCATTTCTTCCTTCCAAGACTGATAAGTCAGTATAAGTATCTTCTGTATTGGAAGTCTGTGAGTAAAAATCATCATCATCACCATCATCATCGTCATCATCATTTACAGTATTAGCATCATTTAATGAGATGGTATTATCAAATATTGTTCCTTCTGCTAGTTTCTTTGGTGTACTTGTCTCTATCTTGACTGGTGTTTTTCAGGCTTAAGAGTTGTTTTATTTTCAACTTCTGCCTTCATTTTACTTTCTTATTTCATGGGAATTCTTTTAATTTTTTTAGAACTATTTATGAATTCTTTGAGTGGTTCTGTTATAGGTTTAGATGTATCTCTTAGTTGTTCACGTTTATCTATTTCACCAGTTTTTATACTACGAAGCTTTTTCTTTAAGACATTTCTTGTCAACACCAATTGTTTTAAAATTTTCTCATCCATGTGTAATAATAGTAAATAACAGGTATCAGCTATTAGATCAGGTATCAGCCTTTTAGGACCTGGTCTGGTTTTCAGATCAGCTTTTTAGGACCTGGTCTGGTTATCAGATCAGCTTCTCAGGACCTGGTCTGGTTTTCAGATCAGCTTTTCAGGACCTGGTCTGGTTTTCAGATCAGTTTATCAGGTAGCAGCTCAGCTTATAGCAAATAGATGTATGAAGTTTAAAGTTAGATTAATAACTAAAGTGAATGTTTATCAAGAGTAGTTTATCTAGTTATGAAATAGTCAAATTGCTTTCTGTAGCGACCATTATTTATTTCATTATCTTTGCTTATCACCAAAAAATCCATATTTATCCTTCCAACACTCTCGACAAATTTCTTGGAACATGTCATAACTCATATCGCTGCCAACATGATCCCTATAAACATGCTTCATATTTGTCTCATCTTGCTTAAACATTATAATAACATTTACATTGTCTCTTATTAAATGCTTGGGAATTCTAGTATAAGTTTGACACAAGTAGAATGAATCAACATCCCTATGTCGCCCCATACAAAAATATGTACGTATATTGTTCTGCTTTTCACATGCAACATCATCAAATATCATAATTGAATTAGTTTTAGCTTCGTCAGGTGGAATAACTGATTGATTATCTGTAAATGTATAGTATCCCATTCCTTTAATTGGTGAAATTAGTTTCTTCAGGTATTCATATTTGGGCTGATATAAAGATTTTGAGTATAAATAGATGTTTTCAAACTTGAGTCCATTAGGACTTTCTAGTAAGCCAATCATAACATTAGTCTTTCCACAATTTCATGGTCCCACTATTAGAGCACGAATAGACTTTGGTAAGAGGGGGCTGTGCTTTATTTTTGAAGTAATGTTCGATGATTCATCAATATTACGAACTTAAATATTTTTATGTTACTAACTCATTTGGATCATCCCAGTATATATAGTTTTTGTTATGAATATTATATTCCATCATTCCATCACCTAAATAGCTACCTTTTGGCTTAGATCCTGTTGATTGGGGTAAATTCTTCTGGTTTTTCTCGTCAATAGATTTCTTAATAATATGTTTATATTTATATCCTCTAGTACCCTTTATTCGACCATCAGGTGTATAGTCTCTTCTATATGCATTAGTAGTAATTAAAATCTTTTTATAGATTTCGAGTTCAAATTTATCATAATTTTTTGGTATTTTATAAAACATTAGAGAAAATAGCCCTGGTGTTAGACCCCATATTTGACCACCAACTTGTATTTTATCTTCATTAAGTTTGAGCTTACTATCACCAAATTTCCATTCATTATTGAAATCTTTATGTGGACCATAGTTTGTATCTAGTTCATTTCTTCCTTCCAAGACTGATAAGTCAGTATAAGTATCTTCTGTATTGGAAGTCTGTGAGTAAAAATCATCATCATCACCATCATCATCGTCATCATCATTTACAGTATTAGCATCATTTAATGAGATGGTATTATCAAATATTGTTCCTTCTGCTAGTTTCTTTGGTGTACTTGTCTCTATCTTGACTGATGTTTTTCAGGCTTAAGAGTTGTTTTATTTTCAACTTCTGCTTTCATTTTACTTTCTTATTTCATGGGAATTCTTTTAATTTTTTTAGAACTATTTATGAATTCTTTGAGTGGTTCTGTTATAGGTTTAGATGTATCTCTTAGTTGTTCACGTTTATCTATTTCACCAGTTTTTATACTACGAAGCTTTTTCTTTAAGACATTTCTTGTCAACACCAATTGTTTTAAAATTTTCTCATCCATGTGTAATAATAGTAAATAACAGGTATCAGCTATTAGATCAGGTATCAGCCTTTTAGGACCTGGTCTGGTTTTCAGATCAGCTTTTTAGGACCTGGTCTGGTTATCAGATCAGCTTCTCAGGACCTGGTCTGGTTTTCAGATCAGCTTTTCAGGACCTGGTCTGGTTTTCAGATCAGTTTATCAGGTAGCAGCTCAGCTTATAGCAAATAGATGTATGAAGTTTAAAGTTAGATTAATAACTAAAGTGAATGTTTATCAAGAGTAGTTTATCTAGTTATGAAATAGTCAAATTGCTTTCTGTAGCGACCATTATTTATTTCATTATCTTTGCTTATCACCAAAAAATCCATATTTATCCTTCCAACACTCTCGACAAATTTCTTGGAACATGTCATAACTCATATCGCTGCCAACATGATCCCTATAAACATGCTTCATATTTGTCTCATCTTGCTTAAACATTATAATAACATTTACATTGTCTCTTATTAAATGCTTGGGAATTCTAGTATAAGTTTGACACAAGTAGAATGAATCAACATCCATATGTCGCCCCATACAAAAATATGTATGTATATTGTTCTGCTTTTCACATGCAACATCATCAAATATCATAATTGAATTAGTTTTAGCTTCGTCAGGTGGAATAACTGATTGATTATTTGTAAATGTATAGTATCCCATTCCTTTAATTGGTGAAATTAGTTTCTTCAGGTATTCATATTTGGGCTGATATAAAGATTTTGAGTATAAATAGATGTTTTCAAACTTGAGTCCATTAGGACTTTCTAGTAAGCCAATCATAACATTAGTCTTTCCACAATTTCATGGTCCCACTATTAGAGCACGAATAGACTTTGGTAAGAGGGGGCTGTGCTTTATTTTTGAAGTAATGTTCGATGATTCATCAATATTACGAACTTAAATATTTTTATGTTACTAACTCATTTGGATCATCCCAGTATATATAGTTTTTGTTATGAATATTATATTCCATCATTCCATCACCTAAATAGCTACCTTTTGGCTTAGATCCTGTTGATTGGGGTAAATTCTTCTGGTTTTTCTCGTCAATAGATTTCTTAATAATATGTTTATATTTATATCCTCTAGTACCCTTTATTCGACCATCAGGTGTATAGTCTCTTCTATATGCATTAGTAGTAATTAAAATCTTTTTATAGATTTCGAGTTCAAATTTATCATAATTTTTTGGTATTTTATAAAACATTAGAGAAAATAGCCCTGGTGTTAGACCCCATATTTGACCACCAACTTGTATTTTATCTTCATTAAGTTTGAGCTTACTATCACCAAATTTCCATTCATTATTGAAATCTTTATGTGGACCATAGTTTGTATCTAGTTCATTTCTTCCTTCCAAGACTGATAAGTCAGTATAAGTATCTTCTGTATTGGAAGTCTGTGAGTAAAAATCATCATCATCACCATCATCATCGTCATCATCATTTATAGTATTAGCATCATTTAATGAGATGGTATTATCAAATATTGTTCCTTCTGCTAGTTTCTTTGGTGTACTTGTCTCTATCTTGACTGATGTTTTTCAGGCTTAAGAGCTGTTTTATTTTCAACTTCTGCCTTCATTTTACTTTCTTATTTCATGGGAATTCTTTTAATTTTTTTAGAACTATTTATGAATTCTTTAAGTGGTTCTGTTATAGGTTTAGATGTATCTCTTAGTTGTTCACGTTTATCTATTTCACCAGTTTTTATACTACGAAGCTTTTTCTTTAAGACATTTCTTGTCAACACCAATTGTTTTAAAATTTTCTCATCCATGTGTAATAATAGTAAATAACAGGTATCAGCTATTAGATCAGGTATCAGCCTTTTAGGACCTGGTCTGGTTTTCAGATCAGCTTTTTAGGACCTGGTCTGGTTATCAGATCAGCTTCTCAGGACCTGGTCTGGTTTTCAGATCAGCTTTTCAGGACCTGGTCTGGTTTTCAGATCAGTTTATCAGGTAGCAGCTCAGCTTATAGCAAATAGATGTATGAAGTTTAAAGTTAGATTAATAACTAAAGTGAATGTTTATGAAGAGTAGTTTATCTAGTTATGAAATAGTCAAATTGCTTTCTGTAGCGACCATTATTTATTTCATTATCTTTGCTTATCACCAAAAAATCCATATTTATCCTTCCAACACTCTCGACAAATTTCTTGGAACATGTCATAACTCATATCGCTGCCAACATGATCCCTATAAACATGCTTCATATTTGTCTCATCTTGCTTAAACATTATAATAACATTTACATTGTCTCTTATTAAATGCTTGGGAATTCTAGTATAAGTTTGACACAAGTAGAATGAATCAACATCCATATGTCGCCCCATACAAAAATATGTATGTATATTGTTCTGCTTTTCACATGCAACATCATCAAATATCATAATTGAATTAGTTTTAGCTTCGTCAGGTGGAATAACTGATTGATTATCTGTAAATGTATAGTATCCCATTCCTTTAATTGGTGAAATTAGTTTCTTCAGGTATTCATATTTGGGCTGATATAAAGATTTTGAGTATAAATAGATGTTTTCAAACTTGAGTCCATTAGGACTTTCTAGTAAGCCAATCATAACATTAGTCTTTCCACAATTTCATGGTCCCACTATTAGAGCACGAATAGACTTTGGTAAGAGGGGGCTGTGCTTTATTTTTGAAGTAATGTTCGATGATTCATCAATATTACGAACTTAAATATTTTTATGTTACTAACTCATTTGGATCATCCCAGTATATATAGTTTTTGTTATGAATATTATATTCCATCATTCCATCACCTAAATAGCTACCTTTTGGCTTAGATCCTGTTGATTGGGGTAAATTCTTCTGGTTTTTCTCGTCAATAGATTTCTTAATAATATGTTTATATTTATATCCTCTAGTACCCTTTATTCGACCATCAGGTGTATAGTCTCTTCTATATGCATTAGTAGTAATTAAAATCTTTTTATAGATTTCGAGTTCAAATTTATCATAATTTTTTGGTATTTTATAAAACATTAGAGAAAATAGCCCTGGTGTTAGACCCCATATTTGACCACCAACTTGTATTTTATCTTCATTAAGTTTGAGCTTACTATCACCAAATTTCCATTCATTATTGAAATCTTTATGTGGACCATAGTTTGTATCTAGTTCATTTCTTCCTTCCAAGACTGATAAGTCAGTATAAGTATCTTCTGTATTGGAAGTCTGTGAGTAAAAATCATCATCATCACCATCATCATCGTCATCATCATTTACAGTATTAGCATCATTTAATGAGATGGTATTATCAAATATTGTTCCTTCTGCTAGTTTCTTTGGTGTACTTGTCTCTATCTTGACTGATGTTTTTCAGGCTTAAGAGTTGTTTTATTTTCAACTTCTGCTTTCATTTTACTTTCTTATTTCATGGGAATTCTTTTAATTTTTTTAGAACTATTTATGAATTCTTTGAGTGGTTCTGTTATAGGTTTAGATGTATCTCTTAGTTGTTCACGTTTATCTATTTCACCAGTTTTTATACTACGAAGCTTTTTCTTTAAGACATTTCTTGTCAACACCAATTGTTTTAAAATTTTCTCATCCATGTGTAATAATAGTAAATAACAGGTATCAGCTATTAGATCAGGTATCAGCCTTTTAGGACCTGGTCTGGTTTTCAGATCAGCTTTTTAGGACCTGGTCTGGTTATCAGATCAGCTTCTCAGGACCTGGTCTGGTTTTCAGATCAGCTTTTCAGGACCTGGTCTGGTTTTCAGATCAGTTTATCAGGTAGCAGCTCAGCTTATAGCAAATAGATGTATGAAGTTTAAAGTTAGATTAATAACTAAAGTGAATGTTTATCAAGAGTAGTTTATCTAGTTATGAAATAGTCAAATTGCTTTCTGTAGCGACCATTATTTATTTCATTATCTTTGCTTATCACCAAAAAATCCATATTTATCCTTCCAACACTCTCGACAAATTTCTTGGAACATGTCATAACTCATATCGCTGCCAACATGATCCCTATAAACATGCTTCATATTTGTCTCATCTTGCTTAAACATTATAATAACATTTACATTGTCTCTTATTAAATGCTTGGGAATTCTAGTATAAGTTTGACACAAGTAGAATGAATCAACATCCATATGTCGCCCCATACAAAAATATGTATGTATATTGTTCTGCTTTTCACATGCAACATCATCAAATATCATAATTGAATTAGTTTTAGCTTCGTCAGGTGGAATAACTGATTGATTATCTGTAAATGTATAGTATCCCATTCCTTTAATTGGTGAAATTAGTTTCTTCAGGTATTCATATTTGGGCTGATATAAAGATTTTGAGTATAAATAGATGTTTTCAAACTTGAGTCCATTAGGACTTTCTAGTAAGCCAATCATAACATTAGTCTTTCCACAATTTCATGGTCCCACTATTAGAGCACGAATAGACTTTGGTAAGAGGGGGCTGTGCTTTATTTTTGAAGTAATGTTCGATGATTCATCAATATTACGAACTTAAATATTTTTATGTTACTAACTCATTTGGATCATCCCAGTATATATAGTTTTTGTTATGAATATTATATTCCATCATTCCATCACCTAAATAGCTACCTTTTGGCTTAGATCCTGTTGATTGGGGTAAATTCTTCTGGTTTTTCTCGTCAATAGATTTCTTAATAATATGTTTATATTTATATCCTCTAGTACCCTTTATTCGACCATCAGGTGTATATTCTCTTCTATATGCATTAGTAGTAATTAAAATCTTTTTATAGATTTCGAGTTCAAATTTATCATAATTTTTTGGTATTTTATGAAACATTAGAGAAAATAGCCCTGGTGTTAGACCCCATATTTGACCACCAACTTGTATTTTATCTTCATTAAGCTTGAGCTTACTATCACCAAATTTCCATTCATTATTGAAATCTTTATGTGGACCATAGTTTGTATCTAGTTCATTTCTTCCTTCCAAGACTGATAAGTCAGTATAAGTATCTTCTGTATTGGAAGTCTGTGAGTAAAAATCATCATCATCACCATCATTATCGTCATCATCATTTACAGTATTAGCATCATTTAATGAGATGGTATTATCAAATATTGTTCCTTCTGCTAGTTTCTTTGGTGTACTTGTCTCTATCTTGACTGATGTTTTTTCAGGCTTAAGACTTGTATTGTTTTCAACTTCTGCCTTCATTTTACTTTCATCTTTCATAGGAATTCTTTTAATTTTTTTAGAACTATTTATAAATTATTTGAGTGGTTCTGTTTTAGGTTTAAATGTATCTCTTAGTTGTTCACGTGTATCTTTTCACCAGTTTTTATACTACGAAGCTTTTTCTTCAAGACATTTCTTGTCAACACCAACTGTTTTAAAATTTTCTGATCCATGTTTCCACGATGATTCATCAATATTACGAACTTAAATATTTTTATGTTGTTTCACTAACTGCAATTTTGTAACTAGATGTATTTCATAAATGTAACCTCTTATTATAGAAAAAATTTGATAATATGGTTATACGATATCAGAAAACGTTTAGTCATAAAAATACCTTCGTTGGTGGAGGTATAGTAGATAAAATAATAAACGCTCTACCTGTTGAGCTTCATCTTCCTGGATATCAGTACTGTGGACCTGGAACAAAACTACAAAAACGTTTAAATCGAGGTGACAAAGGAATTAATTTATTGGACTCTGCTTGTAAAAATCACGATATTGCGTATTCAAAAAATAACGATTTAAGTACTAGACATAAAGCTGATACAATACTGGAAAATTCAGCTTGGAATCGAGTTTTATCAAAAGATAGTAGTCTTGCTGAAAAATCATTTGCATATATGGTTACTAACGCAATGAAAGCCAAAACAAAATTTGGTATGGGTGTGGAGAAAAAGAAAAATGTTGGAAAGAACAAGCTAAATGATAAAAAACTGTTTAGAACATCAATTAGAGCTGCAACAAAAATACTAAAGTAGGAAAAGCCATTAGATATTAACTCAGCTATTAAAATTGCACGAAAAACTATCAACAAATCATTAAAAGGGAGAAAATCTCAAAGTATAGTACCACGTGTCCCAAAAATTGATGGATTTTTGCCTCTAATACCGATTTTAACTGCTCTGGGTGCAATTGGTAGTCTAACAACTGGAGGTGCTGCCATAGCTAAAGCTGTAAATGCAACAAAGAATGCCAAAAATCAACTTGATGAAGCAACTAGACATAATACAGCGATGTAATCTATAGCAGTTGGCAAAGGACTTTACTTAAAACCATATAAAAAAGGTTATGGCTTAGTTCACAAAGAAGAATCAAAAAACTCTTAGAGATGCTGCCCAACAGACCACTATCTGATGTGGACCTAAACCGTTTCTGTATAAATACTCCATATTTTAGAGGAGTTTTCATGTTGAATACTCTACCAAAACGAGCAAAGAAAATTGAATGTGGAATAATCAACTTAGATGTATCAACCGGACCTGGTACACATTGGGTGGCATATTATAAAAACAACAATGAAAAATAATATTTCGACAGCTTTGGAAACTTACGACCTCCATCAGAAGTAGTCAAATATCTTGGTACAAATGTAAAATACAACTATAATCAACATCAGAATTTTAATACATTTACCTGTGGTCACTTATGTCTTAAACTTCTTTATGAAATAACTGAAAATATTAAATAAAAACACAAACATTTATATCTTACAAAACTCTTTAATGTCTTTTTATTTATAATTTAAAATACATAGTTAAATTATTTTATTGCCAAATAGGAAATTGGGAATTTTGAATTAGAAATTCACTCAGCTCACTCTCAACGATTAGATTTTCTTCACCTTCTCTACTTAAGCAATAAGATCCACTGGATAGATCTTTAATATCGTCATCTGTTAAAATATTATACCGTTTAGGCAGGAACATCATGTGTTTATTCATTTCCACTTTTAGTGTTGGTCCATATTTAGTTGTTACACGTAACACATTTCTAATAGTATATTTCGTTAATGATTCAAGCTCCTTTATGTGGATTAAAGTTTTGCTGTTTAGATCATTAAATTTTGAAATTAGATTTGTTGTGGAGTACAGTTTTTTACTTAGTTCTTCTCAGTTTAAATGTTTAACTGGAAATGATCTTAAAAGAAGCGATGATGACTTCAAGAAGACTAATCAAAAATAATTATGGTGAAATAGTGAATAAGTGGTGGATAGTGATAGACAGAAAGAGATAGTTATAGAGAAAAAAGGGATAGAGAGAGATAGAGTGCTAAAAAGAAATATGGAATAGAGATGATGATGTTTAGATTTTTTAAAGATTAGGAGATGCTACTTTGAAAATTTACTGAAAAAATTAGTCTTTAAGGAACCTTCAAACATTCATCATCATTCATTTATCAGCAAATAAAATGAGCCAACTAAGACGTACTCTAAACCAATTTATAAGAGATTTTGAAAGCTTCAGGCTTTTTGATCATTGGGAGATGATAAAATTTTTCCAAAATATGCTGGATGAGAACGAAGAATATGGAGTTATGGAAGATTAAGACAACACAGAAGGGCACTTCAAAAGCTGTCCTTGGTATGATCCTGAGTGTGAGGAAGGACCCGATACTTGTAGATGTACAATATATTTTTTACGAAAAAGTATATTAGAACATCTAATAATTGGATACTACGAAATGTTTCCATCATTATAAATAAAATAAATAAAAATTAAATTGTATTATTAAAAGAAACAAAAGAAATAAATATAAAATAAAATTGTATTATTAAAATATTCCTCGTTTTGTATTATTTTTTCTAAAGGAAAATTAGGAATCATCTGTTTGTAAGTTTTTTTGGTATTCATCTCAATTGAAAAATATTTTCCATTGTCTTGGTTGTTTCTCTTTATGAAATTTAATGGAATTTAATAACATTGTGAAATTCAATTTCTCTTGTACAGAACTTCTCAAAGAAAACAAGACTGTGCATGTTTAAATGATATGAAAACAAGACTGTGTATGTTTGAACGATATGAAAACAAGAATTTGCAAATAAGCAAAAACAAAAAATTTTTTGATCCAACAAAGTAAAATCATTAAAGAAATGAAAACCATTCACATATTTAATTCTTTTTTCAGTATTTTATTTAAAATTTTTTCTTAAAAATTTATTTACATATGTACAATCACTTTTCTTGATAAATTAATAAATAGGATTTTATAATTATAATTATATAATTTTTACAACAATAAATAGGATTTTATATACATCAATTTTTCTTAATAACAAAGATTTTATATACAATTTAAAAATTAACTAATTAACTAAAAATTAATTAATTTTAGCCATTTTCTTGCATTCTAGCAATCTCATCTAGCAACATGTCAAGTTCGTATTCAGGGTTAGTTTCCTTAATACGAAAATGATACCATGCATATGTGTTAATGTTATTTGACCTAATTTTTCTCTTATCGTCTCCATAACTTATTACTACCTTATTTAATTCACTAGTATATATTTGATGCAGCTTAGATTTAAATGTTAACATATTATCATATACATTGGTCTTATTGAATAAACAATTTTTATAAGTAGCTAAACTATATTTATCTAATATGGCTCTCTTTACCCCCTTCGATTTCTTTACATCATTTTGATCTTGAACACTAAATGAATACATTTTAGATCGCAACCCAACAAACTCTTTCATTATTTTTCCACAATTTTCGTCTTTCATCATACCCAGCACCTTTTTATTAACTAGTGGAAAATTATAAATGTTGTCTGTAGGATAGTCCGATGTATCAAATTGATCTTGTATGTCATTTTTTATGTCAGCATAAAAGTCGTCCGTCTTTATTGAATATATAAAAGAGTCCGTGTCCATATAGTTTAAAGAGAGTTTTGTCTTAAACTTAGGTTGCATGTACCCGTAATGGAAATTATACATTTTCCATTTGGACAGCTCGAGTACACAAAATCCTAATTAAATTGGTTTATTGTAGCAGGTTTTGACTCTTGTAATTTCAATTGCTACCAGGTCCTCGGAAAATATAGATAAACTATGAAAATTTGGTTTTGATATCTAATCTTGGGCCCCCAAATGATTCCGATTCGTTTTCTCCCAACTATTGACAATTTTAACATCTCTCCTCTTGTCCACATTTTCCATGGTTTTACCATACACAGCATTATTGAGTAGTTTGAAAAAATTTTTTTCAAAACCATTTTTAGCAGTGGCCTTATGTCTGGTATTTAAGTCAATGTAGCCTTTTTAACCATGGAGGTTGTTTAAATGCTAGAATACGATAAGTTTTCTTTAAAACTAAGCCATATTCTAAGCACTGTTTTAGAACTCTAAAGTGTATCACATATGATTGCTTTGTAGAGAAATCGGTTATCAACTTGTTATACTTCGCTTGCATAGGTTTCTTATTTTCAGCGCAAAAAGGAAGATCATTATGCAAGTCGTATAAATGAGAGGGATAATCCAACGTGACCTCATATACATAACCGTCTGTTTCATTATCAGCTATGCTGTTTGGATCCAGATTCAGCTCGTCTTGCGATAACCATCTGAACCCACCATGAGGAAGATATTCCGACAAAGGTTATTTGCATCTAAGTAGACAAGAAATTCTGGTGGTTTTGATGCATCGAAATCTTCCAAATATTTGTTATTCGCTTTCGAATATCTTTGGCTACACTGTACGATACCCCCACGTATACCTTTTTTCATAAAATTGTACATGTCTATGTCTGTCAATAGTTCAAATTCAATTTTTGTATATTTGAGCATTGCATCCCAGGAAAGGCCAGGTGCTGTATAATATTGGCATGGATCGAGCTCATAAATACCCTTGCAAACTTTTCTAAAGTTCTCGAAAATATCTGTTAGTAAGAGGACATCTGTTTTTAAGTAAAGTTCCATGTAGTCTTTCATAGTTTTGCAACCAAAAGTATTCCATACCTCTACAGCATGTGAGTATTCCTCTAAAGAACACTCTTTATTGTTCAATTTATTTAGGAAATCACTGCGTGAAGGGAGCTGATACTCATCTAATTTTTGAAATGAATATAAGTACTCATAGGGGAAAATACCTTAATAAGCTGAAATTCTTTTTCTGTCTGAAATAGTGACCTTATAGTGCTGAAATCATTATCCGACAAATTGCAGGCTAATGATTCCAAACTCTCAGCCATAAAATGTATTGTATCAAGAAATCTTATTTCAAGCTTATGACCATCACTCATTTCTGAAAATTGGGAGAGGGATATATAAAGCTCCTTATTGAGAGGGAGTACTTTCAGCTGCATTGAAATTTCACCTAGTTCTTTAATAAAAAGATGTGAGTCATAATTTGAATAATTATGAAAGTAAACTGGTAAAAACTTACCATTTATATTTAAATTACACTTATTGTCACTAATGTGGCAATGATCTCTAACGCGATCTTTACCTAAAAATTTTTGACAAATATGACAATTTACCGCACTATAAAAATTATAAACATCAGAAGGGGATAAAGTATCCATTTGCCTATTATTAACTAAATAATTATTATAAATATCCTCACAATATTTAACTAAATATGAGACGAATTTTTTTGAGGCATCTTTCCCAGTATAAACCCTTAACTTATCTAACTTACTGTTATGGAGACAATTAATATAATAACTAAATGCACAAGGAGTGTGCTTTTTGATTAAACTAGTTTTATTACTTACGTTATCAGTAATATCTTCCAGGATGCATTCGAAGTCAGCGTAAACCACAAAGGGGACATCCATTTTCCTTTGATGTCCCTTAAAGCTGAGAATTGCATCCGGACCTGATGGCATACTTGTCACGATTTTACCGCATTCAGCCTTATGATGACTTATTCCACTCTCGCTATGAGTGTACTGCAGACAGGTGTTGCAGAAATGTAGCTTATCATGGTGGTGAGTTATCTGACTTCGTAAAAGTCTGTGAATAATAAAAAATAGATAAAAATTTATTAGTAAAATGTATCTATTATAAAATATATAAAACAAGTATATGTATCATTAAATTAAAGTGTAGTAAAATTTTTTAACTTACTTTGATATGTCCTTTATCAAAATATAGTGATGAACTTCACCATTCTCCAAAAGAAGCAAGTTTACATGGGTAATTTTCTCGTCCTTAGTCACATAATAGGGACCAATGATTTGATTTGCCTCCTCATCATACCCAAATACGTTAACGCTTATTGTAGGATTGTTCACCTCAAACACGTTAATTTTTTTAGAGCTAATGGGAAGCTTAAATTTTTGAAATTTAGCGCTTCACCATTTCGCGTAAAAATAATGTCTGCAGAAATGTCCTGAATACCATAAGAATTGCGACGTTCTTTATGCTTTTATTTGGAGGTATCCATGGCAGCAATCAAACACCACTTGAAGCAGTATTCATAATCATCATTTTCAATATTGATGCAAGCAAATTTTCTTACTAGTTTTTGAGGTGTGGATATCCAACTTGATCCTTTGACGAGCGACGATTTGTTGATGTTGATTTCTGCTCGGACTATGCGTGATAAAGTCCAACCAGAATCGCGCTCTTCAAATTCGGACATTTTGGTTCAAATCTCCTCAATCTGTTTACGGAATATTTCTTTTATGTTGTCTGCCTTCGTCACCAAACTCATTTTAGCCACATGTGTTATAACACACAACTCCAAATCTTCTTCAACAATTTTGATATACTCCGCCACAATACTCACATGAAATTTAATAATTGTATGCTTACACAAAGTCATGTGAAGTCTCTCAATAAAAATATTTATGTTTTCCTTAATAAACTCTTCCAGAAGAAGTTGGTCCTTTCTATTTAGAATAGCATATGTGGCGATATGATTTTTGAAGGCTTTCGATATTTTGAAACATCTCACATTCTCTGCTACTTCTTCTGTCCTAGAATGTGAAGCACTCATTGGAGTTGGTAGAGTTTCTTCTCTTCTTTCTTCTTCTTCTCCATCACTTTCCGGTAAACTTATGTCCATAGCATCGTTGTACAAATTCCCTCCATGGATATCCACACCTTGTTGTTGAGCTTGTTGTTGCTGCTGCTCTTGTTGATGATAATTAAGAGGTTGCCATTGCATCAAATTGGAATACTGCTGCATTTGATTATATGGTGTGACGGGATTATAATTGAAACTTGGGTACTCATATTGCACTGGCACTCCTAATCCCAAAAACTGATTATTCCATGGCATACCGTATTGTTGATAATTCATTGGTACTTGATATTGGGGGTAATGTAGAGAAGGATGTTGCTGATGATGAGACATATTTAGGTGCTGTTGATAATTTTCAAGAGATGTCTGCGGTTGTTCTTGATTTCTGTTCCGGCTTACGACCACTTGATCCTGCACACTATGATTTTTGAAATGATCCAAAAAGGACTTTTGGTATTTATATACCTTATGGCATCTTTCACACTGATAACCTGAAGAACTCATTTTTAATTATTTTATTGTTATTATTTTACTTTAACACAATTTCTGATGATGGTTGTAAATACAATGAAGTACTGATGTGATGGTTACAAAAGTTGGCGTATTTATACAAAAATTAGTAGCAGTATCCTTGCAGCATATTTACTTTTTGTTTCTCTGCTGATGACTGTACTTAATTGAAACTTTGCTGCTTTAAAATAATCGTAGACAAAGAAAATGATTACGTTGCAAAATATAAATGTATTCTACAAAATATTTTACGCACAAGCATCCTCACTCATACATACAAATACACATATACATACATACATACATACAATTATATTTCTTAAACAAATAAATAAATACCAGCGACAAACAAGCTGGATCATCCACACACAAGTATAGGGTGTTCATATACAAGAGAACATTTTATATATAAATAAAATAATTAAATTAATTGTTTATTAATTTATTTAATTATTTTATTTATAAACAATTTATTAGCGTGAGGAAATCATACACACATTCTCCCGATTCATATGAGAATCGCGTAGTAGTCATCAAATCTATTTTCTCTGATACTACTGATATAGTATTACTCGTACGATAAAAAATTTCTATAGTCTGGCAACACTGGCAATTTTCCCTTTGGTAATAGAAAATAATAATCATGTTTTGCCGTCGGCATTTGAAAAGAAAAATACAAATGTGTTTTGCCGTAGGCATTTGAAAAAAATAATAATCATGTATTGCCGTCGGCATTACGAAAAATTATCATGCATTGCCGTAGGCATTAGGAAAAATTATCATGCATTGCCGTAGGCATTAGGAAAAACTATCATGCATTGCCGTAGGCATAAGAAAAAATTATCATGCATTGCCGTAGGCATTAGGAAAAATTAATAATAACTATTTCACCATTGGTATTAGGAAAAATCATTTTCATGATTTTACCGTCGGCATATACACTTGTGAAATCTTAATCTTATAAAACCCCTTAAACCACACCCACAAAAAAATCACCCGTTATCACAATTATTATTACCCAAAAAAAATCACCCATTCCCACAAAGTTAATGTAAACAAAAAACTCCTTATGTAAACAAAAATTTGGACGGACTTATTGAACCACCCTCGCAGGTATCAAATTGCCAAGAATTTAACAATTTTCAAATTTTAATTACCCAAATTTAACAATTTCAGCCACAATTTAACAATTTCAGCCAACAATTTTGCAAGTTTAATGGGGGCCGAACCGCCAAGTCACTACTACTATAAAGGTACATTCGTAGATTCGACTATTATATTAGAGATTAAAATAAAACACACACATACAAATGAATGAAAAAATGGGCAAAATTAATGTTACCATATAGTGAAACATTGACATTTTTAAATTGTACGAAGTAACTCGCGGTAGTACCATAAAAAGTACAATTGTACCATGATTTTAATCCGTGAAGTGAGTGATTTTAGTTTGGCACAGTTGTGGCCAAGAAAGTTTCTTGAAGAAACTGACATCAGTGCTGTAAACAGTGTGGCCGTTGAGAAATTTCAAAAAGTGGCACAAAAGGGGGACTTAAGAGATAAAAGTGGCACAAAAAAGGGGATTTTTATCATAAAAGGGGCAACTATTTTAGGAACAAAACTTTAAAGCATAAACACGATTTCGAGTTAATTTCATTAATTTTACTATAGATTAAATTTTATTTACAAATGATATTTTGGAAACAACGAAACCATTATAAATTTATATATAAAAAAACTAAATAACAATTCATGAATAAGAAATAACGTAATATATTTATTTGACATGGGATGACAAATATAAAAAACAACACTCATATTTATTTGGTGCAAATGCCGATTTAACGAAAATATAACCACATTTACTCTGGTTTCACTTGTTAGCAATAACGTTTAAAAATTTATCATTATTAAAATTATAAAGCTGCCATATATTATATTTTGACATACCATGGTGTATATAACCAGGTGGCAGTGCTACTCCAGCTGATAATATTTCGATCTATGTGGCTTATAGCTGACGAATGTCAAAAACTTCGTTTTGTTTTGGTTTTGGTACAATTATTCCACGAATTTTAACATGCCTTCTATAAACTGGCAGTACGTGTTTTTTTCTTATAACTCAACCTTATTATGACTCAATGGTAAAAGTTTTTGTAGTTTGAATTACAGTTAAATTGTGGAAAACAAGGCAAAAATCATTTCTTTATACGGAATTTGATTTTTATTATTTCACAGTAAAAATAGCAGATATACGGCGAGCTTTTTTTTACGAAAGTAATGATTATTTCTATTAAATTTTATTATTTTTTAAGCATTATTTGATTTTAGTCATGGTTAATTTATTTCTGTTAATAGTTTTCACAAAAGTTCGCCCAAGAACTAACAACATACATATGTATATAAATCAACAACGACTCAAATCAAATGATCCTTAAAAAAGAATAGAATTTTTGTTAATACAAGTAGCACCTGCTACAGAAATGCTTAAAAATCATTGTATTTTTGAAATAACGCATTGCTGATGGTAAAGTTCAATACACCATTGGAAGCGGCTTGAAGAAATCTTTCAAATAATTTAGGCGCACGGCGTGAGTTATCACCTAGAAAAATCTGAAAACCTGAAAATTTTTACCAAGGTTTCGGAGCTACGCCCATAAAGCTCAGAATTAAAAACACATATCTTAAGCGTTTAACTCAAGCAATTTTATTGAAATTTGGCACACATGTTACAATTTAAATGTACTATTTATATAACTACTGTTATCTGTTTCCAACGAAACTACACAGGAAAATAAACACTAGCCAAAGAAAGTTTTGGATTGAAAAAAGTGGGCGGAAACTCGCCCATAATAATAACAAATTAAAATTTGCGCTATTGAGCTGAAACTTGATAAACGAGTAGTTATAGATTAGAAAGTTACTAGAAACATCTGAAAACTCAAAAATTTTTACCAAGGTGGGCGGAGCTGCACCCATAAGGGTCAGAATTTAAAATACAAATCCAAGGCCTTTAACTTAATCTATTTTATTGAAATTTGGCATACATGTTGCAATGATGCAAGGCTATAACTTTACGTTGAAAAAATTGGGCGTTAACACGCCCATATATTTTAAGCCTACAATTTCATATACATTTGAATGTACTACATATTTATAAATTTATTACTATCCGTTTCCAACAAAACTCGACAAGAAAGATAACTACTGGCCAAAGAAAATCTTGAGATTGAAAAATTGCGCGGTATCACGCCCATTAGAAAATATAATTAAAATTTGCACTAGTTAGCTGAAATTTGATAAGGAAGTAGCTGTAGATTAGGAACTAGCTAACAAAAAGTCTGAAATCCGGAAAATTATAGCCAATGACGTAGGCCCGCCGTCCCAAAAGCTCAGAATTAAAAAATATCCAATGCGCTTAACTTAAGCGATTTTATTGTAATTTGGGTTACATGTTGCAATAATACAAGGTTATAAATGTTGTTTAAACAAAATGGGAGTTAAACCCCCACAAAATTTGCATTCCTATTTCATGTGGGCACTTCGATTCAGCACATTTAAATATACTATTTATGTATTCATTATTACACGTTCGCAGCGAAACTCAACAGGAGAGATAAATACTCGCCAAAGCAAATCTTGAGTTTTAAATATTGGGCTTGATTACGCAAATAAAAATAAAAATTTTTCGCTAATGAGGTGAAATTTGATAGAAAAGTATTTCTAAGCTAGAAACTAACTAGAAAAATCTTAAAGCCAGGAAAATATAGCTATAAGGGTGGGGCTACGCCCATTAAGTTTATAACTAAAACATGAAATTTAAATCATTGGCGTAAGCGGTTTTATTAAAATTTGGCATAAATGTTTTAATAATGAAAGGCTATACAATTTCCTTTAAAAAAGTGGGCGTTAACATGACAATAAAATTTAAGACTCTTCTTTGATGTACTTCTGATCTACTTACATATGTAGATATTATTGTTCGTTTCCATCGATGGGCACTGACTAAAAAAGTTTTTCTTTTAAAAAAGTGGGCAGGAATACGTCATAAAAATAATATAATTAAATTTGCGCTAGAGAGCTGACATTTGATACGCCAGTAGATCAAGATGAGACCCCAACTAGAAAAATCTGAAAAGCCAAATATTTAAACCAGGAGTTGCAGGTGCCACGCTAATACTGTACTGAAGCTTTTAACTGAAACTTTAACTTAAAGCAAAATCTTGAGTTTAAAAAAGTGACGGAGAGTGGGGGTAACAGCCATAATATTTAAAACTAGAATTTGAACTAGAGAGTTTAAATTCTATACCCCTTAAGTTAAGGAATGAGTTGCGTACAGGAACAATCCGAAAGCACTGGTTGTTATATAAGGGATCTGGGACCATTTTTATAAAAACTTAGATCTATGTTATACGGCAGAGAACTAAAATTTTTAAAAATAAATTGACTTAGGTAAGTTACAAACTAGAAAATATTTAAAACACAAGCTACTGTATGCAAAGTTTACATGCACATTTCACTTATGCTAGCCTTTAATTTTGCATTTTCAAAAGTAGTAGTAGGTCTGCCCTTTTAAACTGACGCAGTCATTATGAATAGAACTATAACATACTAGAAATTTAAAGTTTAATAAGCTTTCTTAAGAAAACCTTTCAAAAAGTAGTCAGATCCTTAAAAAAACATAAATGTGAAAAAAGGCCAAGTTCCTTTCCAAAATTTCGGCCATTAAAAGTAGTGAGATAAAAATGTTTACCAAGTTCTTGTTTGGCACAATACCTATCACTGAAATATGCTATGCATTTTATCAATTTGTAGCCGTAAGAGTGTCGTATAATTTCCATATAATCTGCTAACTTGACTACATTTTTCCCAATATAAGGAAATGAACAAGTATGCATTATTCTTTTCTTTTTTATGAAGGTAAAAATATTTCCAAGTTAGCAGATTATCTAGAAATTATACGACACTTACGGTTACAAATTTATAAAATGCATAGCATATTACAGTGATGATAAGTATTATGCCCAACAAGAACTTGGTCAAAATTTTTATCTCACTATTTTAATGGCCGAAATTTCGAAAAGGAACTTGGCCTTTTTTCACATATATGTTTTTGTAAGGATATACTTTACGAAAATATGCAAAAAAATTCAAAAATAAGCCTTTTTACAGACGGTGCAGCTTATGAACGGTCATCGCTAGAACCCCTAAATAGACCGATCTTTGAGTTGAGAGTGGTTACAAAAACTTTTTTTCAGTGAGTCGGTCTAATGTATGTATCAGAGATTCGAAATTAATCTTTTTTTGCTAATCATATTGACTCATTAAATTTTAAATATAAATGCGTAAGACATCGTTTAAACTCAATTACTCTGACGTACGCTCACTCTCAATGACATTAATTTATAAAAAGTCGAAATAAATATCAATGCGAAGTAGTAGTGAACTGGCGGTTCTGGCGCAGATTAAAATTGCAAAATTGTGGCTGAAATTGTTAAATTGTGCCTGAAATTGTTAGATTTGGGTAATTAAAATTTGAAAATTCTTAAATTCTTGAAATTTGATAGCTACGAGGGTGGTTCAATATGTCCGTCCAAATTTTTGTTTACATAAGGAGTTTTTTGTTTACATTAATCTTGTGGGAACAGGTGATTTTTTTGGGTTATATTAATTGTGATGACGGGTGATTTTTTTGTGGGTGTGGATTAAGGGGTTTTATAAGATTAAGATTTCATAAGTGTATATGCCGACGGGAAAATCATGAGAATGATTTTTCCTAATACCAAAGGTGAAATAGTGATTATTAATTTTTCCTAATGCCTACGGCAATGCATGATAATTTTTCCTAATGCAGACGGCAATGCATGATAATTTTTCCTAATGCCTACTGCAATGCATACTTATTTTTCCTAATGCCTACGGCAATACATGATTATTATTTTTTTTCAAATGCCTACGGCAATACATGAGTATTATTTTTTTCAAATGCCGACGGCAAAACACATTTGTATTTTTTTCAAATGCCGACGGCAAAACATGATTATTATATTTTAATACAAAGGGAAAATTGCCAGTGTTGCCAGACTGTAGAAATTTGTTATCGTAATACTATATCAGTAATATCAGAGAAAATAGATTTGATGACTACTACGCGAATGTGTGTATGAGTTCCCCACGCTAATAAATTGTTTATAAATAAAATAATTAATAAACAATTTATTTAATTAAAGTAAAGTAAGTAAAGTAAAAAGTTGCTAGTAAGCAATAAAGTTAACTCTCCTCCTCCCCACTTCCTTCCCTTTCATTTATGTAGTTTGTATTTGAAATAAGAAAACAGTTGTACACTCTTTTATTTTGTATTCATTTATTGTTTAACATTTTTTTTAAATTTTATAATAATACATGTATTATTCATATTTTAAGAAGTAAAAAGTTCATTTAAAGCAAGACATTTCTTTTGTTAGTAAAATAGCATTATTTAATGTTCAAACATCAAAATTATGATAACTACAATAAAGATATTCTGGATACTTGATTTCCATTTGTTTAGAGTTGATGCAGCCTATATTCTCAACGTTAGAAATTTTTCGGTGTAAAATTTTTTCCAACCATCGTCTTTTTTCTTCACCTTTTACATAAAATGTTGAACATCTTGCTTTTAAAAAATTGCAAACGCTTTGAAATGAAACTGATCCAGCAGTCCAGTTTAGGTGATCATAGTTTTTTGTTAGCCACTTTGCTTCTCTTGATACTTTAGTAGCACAAACGGTCACGCTGGCTATAAACGAAGCACTATGGATGTATTCATGATATAAATATAAAAGGTACTTCCATTCTCTCTTTGTTTTTAAAAATAGGTATTTTTGAAGTTTGTTTTTTGAGAGAAATAAAGAAAAATGTTCCCATATATAGTAAAAAATTTAAGTCTTCCCTAGAAATTTTTTTACAAAAATGTTTAATTCTCTTAACAAAATTTTGTGAAAAATTAAAGTGATATAGATAACTACACATTTGTGTAGATTTAAAAGTGGTTATGTAATAACTTATCTCATATTTTTATGTTTTCTGCTTAATACAAATCTTTTAACTATATTTTCGTCTAAATTTGGCTTGAGAAACCAAATTTATTGATGTTTTTGATTAGTTCACAATGAGTTTTCATTAAGTTTCACAATTATTGATTGATATTGCATTTTGTTTAATCTACATAATTCGTTGCTTGTTGATTGTAACATCTTTTTCTAGAATATTGAAGAAGATCTTAGCCATTTTTGACGAACACCAGCAAATGAAGGGAATTAAAAAAATGCTGCACTCATATTTTTACTTATGCCCTAATTCAGTAAGAAGATTTATCTTGCCTTTGAATTCTCAAAATTATTTTCTTCAAAAATAGTTGTTGTCATTGATAATGAAAAATAAAAATATTAATGCCATGTTTTTAAAACTTAAAATTTAAATTAAAGTATTATACAATAGTTTGAAAAATATATGTAAAAATATGTGTTGGATATAATGTTTGGAACAAACTCATAAAGTAAATACACGAACCTTATAGTATAGACAACAACTAATTATGTTTTAAAGAATCACAACTGCTGCTTTTTTTTCGTCCATAGACAAGACGATACAATCGTCTGTTCTGTTTATGCATTAATTGTTTAATTTACACATTCTATATTTTATAAAAACAATTTCGAAATAATTTTTGAATAAAATTTTTAAACAAACAGGAAACAGAGGGGGAAATATTAAATTAATATGGTAGCACGATTTTAAAGGAAACTTCAGAATACCCATTGCTGTCAGAGAGTGAATGTCACGAAAAAATGAGAGAATGGAAGTACCTTCTATATTGATATCATGGATGTATTGGTGTACGTGTATATGACTGTTAACAGGCGATGTCGCCAGGGTGACTGATTACATTTTTCAAAACAAAAAGTGGATTTGTCAAAATAAGGGGCAAAATTAAAAAAAAACGAAAAAACTACACTTAACTTTTTATTTTTAATGTATTTTTATATAATTCACTTTAAAGGAAGGAGACAAAAAGTGGCAAAAGCACTCGAAAAAGTGGTAAGGCAGTAAAAAAAGTGGCAATTTGCCGCTTTAGTCGTTCAAACGTCACGCTGGATATCGTTAATCAGGGAAGATAAATGAGAAAACTAATTTCGTACCTATCAGCTTTTAAAATTGTACTTTTTCGACCTAAGTAGTACTAAACTCGGTTTTTTTTATTTTTTATCTTTTTTTATAATATTTTTAGAACATATCGCTCATTTACTGAAATAACTCAAAAAAACTAGTTTGACAGACCACAAATTTAAAGTTTTCAATTTACGCACATCTTAATGAAAAGCGAAAATTATGTTTGTTTAATAAAAATAACGGTACGACGGCTAATATGCATCATTAACTCGAAAATAAAAATTTATTAGAATTAAGACAGTGGAAAAGGCAGAAAATACATCACGTTGGTCTCAAGTAAAAATAACCTAACTCAAATAATTGTTATTTTGCTGGAGAAGGTAAAAACACAATAGAAACTGTAATCCTTTTGTACAACTGATTTAAAAGCATTATTTTTTAAACTATTGCAATAAATTTTTGTGAAAACACAACTTTGTAAAAATACGAGTCAGGGCCTTTCAATAAGTCTTTTGTTTGTATTAGACTTTCGAGTATTCGTTTTGATTATGAAAATACTCTTCCGACATTCGCTGATGAGTGTGGAATTGAAAGCTACGGAAAAATTAGGTCATCGCATTAATTTTTCAAAGTTCGAATGTCGTTATTTATAATATCATAATATCAATTTTCCTTTGGAAATATTTTTTCATAAAAAAGTACTATACTGCTCGTACTAACATTTTCGGGAGTGAATTTTGTTAGTCAGTTTAAAATTTCGTCATCAAAAATTACTTTATTTAGTTAGTCGCAAAAGGTTATATAGAACTGTTTAACACTTCTTTTAAAATCCGTAACTATAAAGTTTTAATTTTATTTCTAGATATATACCGCCGTGTTCATAAAAAATATTTTAGGTTTATTACAGGTTTATTTGACAAATTTCCCACAGAAATACATCAAATAAGCGCTTAATAAACCTTAAATATTTTTTATGAATACGGCGGATAAAGTTTTCCATTTCAAAGTAAATTTTAGTCGTTTACATATGTATGTATGTGGCATACCTACACTCAAAAAAAAAAGACATGTTCTATTATTAAGAAATTTTTTTCCTAAATTCAAGTAAAAAAATTTCTAATTTTAAGTAATTTTTTCTAAGTTTAACTAAATTTTTACAATAACCTAGTAAAAATTACTTAATATGAGTAAAAAATAAAAAGTTCATATCCTCAAAAATAGTTCATAAAAATACACAATAAATTTCTCAAATTTCAGGAAATGTTTCCTGACTTAAAGGAAATATTTACTAAAAGTAAGAAAATGGTTATAAACTAAAGGAAATTTTATACTAAGGACTAGGCAATTATGTCTTAAATCAAAAAATAAACTTTATGAAATGAATTACTCCTGATTAGTTCATGAAATTTGACTTACTTAAAACATGTAAAAAGGTATACTAAATTTTAGGAAAATATTTCCCAGTTTCAAGTATTTTATCTTTGAATTATGGAATTTATTATTGATTTGCATTTAGCAAATAATCTAAGTAAATTTTTCATATTTTCGAGAAATATTTGAACTTGAAATTTATTTTTTTGTAAATAAAATAAAATTTTAAAACTCAATAATTTCAATGCTTATTCAGGTTGCCTTGTTGGCAATTGGTTAGAGTGCATGCCTATCAATCAGAAGGTTGCTGGTTAAATATTTTTCTCCTCTCAAGGAATTTATATGTATGTATGGTGAATTATAATTAAGAGTATAACATGAAAGTATAAAAAACATACCATGTGGTATAGAATTTAATTAAAAATAAAAATAAGTACCAGAATTAAAGACAAAAAAAATGGGAAAATTTACTAAAATTGAGATCAAAGACGAAAAATTTTTTTTTGTAAAGCTCCGAATTTTATTGGAAAATTTTACTTAATTTTAGGAAAATTTTACTAAAATATGAAAATATAATTACTATAAACTAGTTCATTAATGAACTAAAACAGCTTTGGCGCCATACGACAACTTTTTTTATTCAAATTTAAAAAAATTTCCTAACTTTTAGTTAATTTTGTTTTTGAGTGTAGCTTAATTTAATTTCATTACTTAAACGATTGATATGTTCATAATATAGCAAAATTTTAATTGTTATAAATTAATACAACAGGTAAAATAAATGAAGACAAATCTATCATATTGAAAGCGAAACACCCGTGAAGTTCGATGTACTTCTTAATAATAAAAAAAAACAAGTCTAATGCTTATCTAACAATCCAAACAAGTCTAATGCATATCTCTCAGACAGGATATATGTAGGTTTAAATGATTGCGATTTATTTTTTGTATCAAAAAAGGGATAATCTCTCGCAAATTTTTCAAATAGTACCAAATGAGTCACGGGGGTACCAATGTACTTTTAAGGTTTGAATTGTACCAAAAAAAGTACAATTGTACTAACTTTATCATCCCTGTCGCCAATACGTCTTGTTTATAACAAACAATGAAAAGGTTTACTGTTGATACCAGATACCTTGTGATTTTACATTTCGAATGACCATTTAGAATATTTAACGGTTCAAAGTTCGTCGCAATCACGTTTTTTGATTTTTTCATTACCTACTAATTGTTTACTGTGTTTTTTTACTAACTAATATCCAAACTTAGACAAATCAACAACTTCAAAAGTACAATTGTACCATGATTTCCATCCGTAGTTCTAATATTTTTAATTCATACACGCATCAATTTTTTTGGTTTGTTTTTTGTTTACTCATGTGTGCATGTGTATGTGTGTACTAATTTTATTTTGATAGCTAGTTCAGATAAATTAGCGATAATTTGTTATCAAGACTAGGGATGATAGCAATTTTTGCATGGTTCGCAGGAAGATTCAAAATGAACTAAGTTCCAATCAAGGTTCGACCGCGAACCGTGAATGAGAGAGCGAACCTCTATAATTGCTGTCCATGTGAACATGGTATTAAGCACCCAAGATAGATAGGTGCTCAAAAACTAAATGGCGGATTTTTCGCGTGAAATAGTAACTCGTCAAATTTTTTTTTTACAAAACCTATCGAATGGGGTAACAAAACGAAGGAAATTAAGCACTGTTGACATAGAGACATTTGGCCCCAGTCTGACTGCAGGGATATGACTTAAACCACATTCATAATTAAGGGCACATATGTATGTACACTAGACTGGTCGCATCTTGTATGGGATTTTTTTATATTAAATTTAATTGTTTGCTCTGCGTAAAATATGAGGTTTGGTCGGGCTTAATAATTATTTTAGATTTAAGATTTGATTACTTATTGTTAGTTCATACTTGAAGATACAATAAATAAATATATGTATGTATTAAAAAAACAAAAAAAAAAGTAGATTTTTTACCCGTATGACTTTATTTAAAGAAAAAACGTTACAAATATCTTTACACTTTGTTAGCGCTCCGCTTTATAGAAAAAAGGTCTGAAATGAAAAAATTGAATTGTGAATATACTTTTTTTAAAACGGACTTAAATCAAGATTTTACGCTCGAAAATCAAATCATTTCAATCTTACAAACTGTTAAATGCGAAAATTCTTGGTTCAAGAATAAAATCTTGATTTTTTTAAGATCGAATTCAAGATTGTAATCTTGAATAAAATCTCATTTTAAGATCAACTTCAAGATTTTTTTCTTAGTTAAAATCTTAAATTAAGATCATATACTTAAAAATTTAAAAATATACTCTTAAAAATAATATTACGTTCTTGATTTTAAGAAAGCGTTCTTAAAGTTTAACTGCCTTATTCATAAAAAATATTTCAGGTTTATTAAGCGCTTATTTGACATATTTCTATGGGATATTTGTCAAATAAACCTGTAATAAACCTGAAATATTTTTTATGAATTAGACCGTAAGATCACGTTGTTGATTTTAAGAATTCATTCTATAAATTAATCATTTGAAATATTAAAATTTCTGCAGAATAAATTCAAGAATTTCGTTCTTAAATTTATATTGTCTTTTTTTCTTAGGCCCAAATTCACATTCATTATTTAGCTAATAGCAATAGTTTAACCAATAATATATGATTCACAGCTTTTGGTTTACCATTAGTTAAACCGCCAAATGTCATTGGTTAAGAAATACTTTTAGACAAAAGCTGACTCGCTGTAAACTTTATCAGTATTGATCTTTTGTGAAAAAATTTGGACACTTTGGTTTTTCTTATGTGATTGCAAGCACGCATAGCACCAAGTACTTCGTCTTTCCGAAGAAGTTTCTCAAAATCTGTTCTGGTAATGTACAACGACAAATATTTTGGTTAGAGACTTGAGCGTTACAGCTGCTATAAAAATTATTATAATTGAGTTCATTTAAATATAATTGTAATAATTTTTTAAAATGCGACTAGGAGGCATTTTCGTTCTAAAAGGTGACTTATTTCAGAAACTATAAGTTTTTTCTAACAGGCTAAAACTTGCAATAAAAAAAAGGAGATTAGAATAGTTTCAGGGAAATTATTAAAAAAATCTTTGATTAATGAAAACATTACTATTTTATATCTACTTATAAACTCTAATGCATACGAATGTATGTCCACATAAGTACATATACATTTCACTCAAAACGAATTCCACGAATTCAAATATTATACATGAGTACATACTTATGTATGTATGTAAATTAATTTCTTATCCTTAAGGAATCATAAAAAAATATTTTATTATTTTTTTACTTATTTATTTTTCTTAAATTAAAATTATCCTAGTCCTTAATTGTGATTATGAGCCATCTCAGGGAGGCGCTTGTTAGGCTGTTCTATACATTACTTCTAACTTACTGACTTAGGTTAGGTTAGGTTAGGTAGGGGTGGCAGTCAGAAACCCGGACTCACTTACACCGGTTTGGTCCATTGTGATACCACGGAGACTCTGCTTATGCGGAGTCCCCACCGTCGAACCATCCAGAGCTCAGTATAAAGCTGATAATACGTTGAAGTTTAACACCAGCAACGTCAGAAAGTTCCCTGAATTCAAGAGCGCCCATTGTGGCCATTCTCTTTCCTGCAAGTCCAGGACAGTGACAAAGAAAATGTTCTATGCTTTCCTCTTCATCAATATCTTGGCAGCTACGGCAAAAGTCGTTGTGTTCAACCCTTAGCCTTTGTGCATGCCTACCTATGAGACAGTGTCCGGTTAAAACGGACACTAGAATCGAGATTTGTTTCCTATTCTTTGAAATTAGGTAATCCGTACCTTCCCTATTTAGGTGAGTCCATAACTGCCTTGTAATCACGCAATCATTTCTTGTGACCCACCTTCTATTTGTTTCATCCTCTGTCTTGCGCCTAAGTCTGAGTTTGCAAGAGAGTAGGGGTAGACCTACACATTCCAAATTAGGTAGAACCTGTAAGGTTGTCCCAATTCTAGCAAGCTCGTCAGCCCTAGAGTTCCCCTGTAAGCCTTAATGCCCCGGGATCCAGATGATCCTAATATCAAACTGCTCTGCCATCTCATTTAGAGATGATCGGCCGTCGAGGGCTGTTGTTGTTCTTAGAAGCGAGGATTCAAGGGCCATAATAGCTGCTCGACTATCGGTGTAAATGTTAAATAAAGTCGTTGAAGTGACATTCACTTTTAACCAGTTCGCAACTTCTCTTATAGCAAGGATCTCTGCCTGAAAGACACTGCAGTGATCTGGAAGTCGCTTTGCAATACGAAGACCTAAAGCCCTCGAAAAGACCCCATAGCACACATCCTCATGTGTTTTGGAGCCGTCCGTATAAAAATCAACACTTTTTCTTCTACCTGGAGTTCCATTCCTCCACATTTCTGTAGATGGTATTCAGGTTTTATAAAGACGTTGGTGTAATAAAGCAGGGGAGGTTTGGTCAATCCTCCATCCCCTAACTTCACCATCGAGTATTCTGCAGTGGCCGGTTCCATTTCCGTTCCACAGAGAAACACATCTAAGACGGATTGCCGAGGACGTTGCCATCTCCTTCCCTACTAGATCTAATGGTAGTAGATGAAGAAGCATCCCCAGTGCATCCATAGGAGTGTATAGATATATAGTATAGTATAGATCCAATGAACAATTTTTGGGGTAAGACCCCAATTCTTCCCAATGGATTTTTTGCATAGATATAGTGAAATTGTTGCTTTTTTCACTCTCTCTAGAATATTTGCTTTGAAACTCAGCTTTGAATCAAGAATAACATCAAGATATTTTGCAGTGTTGGACACTTTTATCTGCGTATTATTAAGTGTTATAGGTCGGAAATCAGGTATCTTATACTGCCTGGAGAAAAGGACTAGTTCCGTTTTATTAGGATTAACGGCGAGCCCACGTTTCTCCGCCCATTTTGTTAAATATGAAAGACCATCCTGTAGGATGTCCCTTAATGTTGTGAGGAATTTTCCTCTTACAGCTATTGCCACATCATCAGCATAAGCCACGATTCTGCACCCCCGCGATTCTAGAGATAGCAGCACAGGATTCAGAGCTAAATTCCACAATAGTGGCGAAAGAACTCCTCCCTGTGGTGTACCCCTATTTACAAAGCGGGTCTGCCTAGAAGCTCCTAGAGCCGCAGTTATCCTACGGTGAGTTAGTAGATTTTGAACCCACTTACACAATCCCGCGCCAACACCCAGATTCGACAATGCTTCAATTATCGCATCTGGAGATATATTATTAAAAGCCCCCTCAATATTCACGAAGGCTACAAAGGTATATTCACCTACAGAAAGAGATTTCTCTATCGTGCCAACCAGCTCATGTAGAGCCGATTCTGTTGACTTTCCCGTTTGATATGCATGTTGATGCGGGGAAAGTAGTTTACTATTGATGGTTTTGCGGATATAATGATCAACCATCCTTTCTTATGTTTTCAGAAGAAAGGATGATAGACTTATAGGTCTGAAGTCCTTCGGTGTGGTGTGAGAGCTTTTACCAGCCTTCGGTATAAAGACCACTCTCGCTTCCTTCCACTTTTCAGGAACATAACCCAGTCTTAGACAACTGGTGTAAATTCTCAGTAGCCTTGGGGCTACGAGATTCGATACTTTCCACATCTCAGCCGGTATGATACCGTCAGGTCCTGGTGACTTGTAAGGCTTGAAACTTCTCAGAGCCCAATTTAATGTCTGCATATTGACGATGTCAGATATATTTTCCGCAGGTATGGGGTAAGGATCAGATGTCTGAATCTCATACACTGAGTTACCCGGAAAATGAGTGTCCAGCAGGGTTCTTAACGACTCCTCGCTGGATGTAGTCCACGTCCTGTTGGGATTCTTCAAATACCCCAGGGTGCAGGGAGTAGCGGACAAAATTTTTCTCATGCGAGAGGCTTCGGAAATATTTTCAATATTTTCACAAAACTTCTTGCATGTTGTATTTTTAGCAATTCTTATCTGCTTTTTATACTCTTTTAATTTACCCTTATAAGCTATCCAGTCCAGCTCATTTCTGGATGATTTAGCCTTATTGAAGAGTTTTGTACATGTACACCTACACAATTGTAACTCTCTATTCCACCAAGGCGGTTTCTTTTTCCCCCTTGGCTTATTCAAAGGGCAAGACGACTCTCTTGCATTTTTGAAGATTGTAGTAATGTTATCAACCTCACAATCCAAATCAGAAGTTTCTAGGAGTGACGAGTCTCCAATCACTCCTTATTGTCTAGAAAAAATGGTCCTATACAGATGCAGTTTGTCTGCCTAGTATTTCGGGAGATTTCTACCACAGGTGCCCGCTCCCTAATACTAAACTCAATAAACCTATGATCAGAAAAGGAATGTTCCTGAAGTACACGCCAATTAATGATCCTATCGGCTACCGAATCAGACGAAAAGGTAACATCCAGGACTTCCTGTCTGTTCCTTGTTATAAAAGTAGGTTCTTGACCTCTATTACAAATGTTAAGGTTAGAACTAACTACAAATTCTAAAAGTTCCTCACTTCTTTCATTAGTGTCCGTACTTCCCCAGATAGTATGATGTGCGTTGGCATCACAGCACAGGATGATATGGTGACCAGCGTTTACCGCCGCATCCACAAAGTTTCTCACCACTACCGACGGTAGAGGACCGTGATCGTCGTGAGCGCAGTACACCGACGCCAGCCAGTAGCATGTATCTCCGACTTCCACACTAACCGCCGTTATGTCTCTGCCGCTGAAGTTAAATAATAAAAATGTATTAAGGTGGTTCCTTGCCAAGATGCAGGTTCTATTTTTACCTTCATTCTTGACGGCTAGCATCTTAAAATCTTTGGTCCTTAGTCCGCAAACCCTGCCACCACTAATCCAGGGTTCTTGGATTAGGACTATGTCAACTTCGCATGTTGTCAAGCGAAGCTGAAGAGCCGCTGAGGCTACTTTAGAGTAGTGGAGATTTATCTGCAGCAGGTTCAACATCCGCTACGAAAACCATATCCACGGCCGTTTTATCGGACTCGTCGTCAGTCTCAAGAAGAAGGTCACTGTCTTCGCCGTAATCAGCGTCGAAGAGGTCTGAGGCGCCTCCGAGAATTTCAGAGTCGGATGTAATATAGCCATCCTTTTCCGAAGATTCTCGCAAGCTGGCCTTCTTCTCCTCCTCTTCAGATTCTTCTTCCACAGCGTTTCCACACACTGTCTTGCATTTATCCTTCACTGGAGACTGATCTCATTTGTACACCTTCAGCGTAACCTGTCCAAAGGCGTACGATAAGATATTATTGGACTTGGCCAAGTGAGGAAGGGTTTCAGCGTTTAGTATAATAATTACACCACGTCTGTCCCCCTCCGCCTCACCGAACCTCCCCATCTTCCAATTACCGGTTGGAAGTGAGGGATTACAGTCCTTTAACAACTTTATCGCTGCTTCAGCCGTGTCTGGGAATTGCGGAATCCATGCATGCGCGCGTGGTCGGGATGGAATGTCGCTCTTGTTGACAAGATCGATTTTCGCACCCGGCCACGGCTCTCCCATCCTGCTAATAGCTGCCTTGTACAGGTCCGCCGATCTTTGGTCTCCAAAGGCCATCAGCTTGACCCTGCCTTGATACCAGCCAGCATCGCGACACACGGGAGGTAAGCCTGGATTCTCCGCAAGGACCTGGTAGTACGTGGTTGCAAGCTTAGCTTCCACAGTACTCCACTTGCTCCTGTGGATGGTGCCATCCATATCTCCCCTGTCGACAACGGCCATTATGAGGTTGTCTTTCGCAACCTCACTAAACGACCTAACGCCAATATTGCTATTAGCCTTAGGCCGCTTAGGCAATGGTTTGTCGTCCGGCGAACGCAGTCTTCTACCAGACGGTTTTGACGACGTGCTAGCACCGCTACTACTGAAGGCGGGAGTGTCCATGTTTTCAAGAACACCTTTTGCCCATCCAAGGGATGATTTCTGTTCCTCGGACAATTTGGATGGGTCTTGAGTGCCCAGCGTCTTTACAATGCGAAGGCATAACCTTTTTTGATTATGCCTCATTTTTGATGGTCGGACATGCTTGGTTGAACCCGGCGTGGCCGAGCTCGCACTGCTGCATGCACCGACTATCTGCCCAGTGTTCTCGGCAGACTTCGTCTGAACGAGTTTTCTCGTACCAGACTGTTGCGTGAAACCGGTCCCCTGTCCTTCCGCGCTCGAAAGCACCGTCAGTTCACCGGTCCCGGTCTTGTTTTTATTTTGTTTTTGTTGGAAGTGTTTTTGAGCATTTTGGTTCCACGAGTGTGGGGGATTTGAAAGCCACCACGTCATAGCCCCCGATAACGTGGTGAGGGCGTCGTCTACTTGCTGAGGTGCCCAGGTATCAGCAAGGCTCCGTTCTAATACAGTCTTTTAACCCTGACTGCAAAAATCCGATGGGCACGGGTCGCATCACACCCCGGTTTAGAGTTGGATAACCTTTTGTATACAGACCTTTACAGTCAGTTGTCTTCACCCAGTACCATAGGGGATCATTGAAGGTCAGCTATGGTACTGGGTTGAAGATATAGACCACGGTCTGTAGTTAAGCCACCACACCGCGACAAGGTAGTTATCCCGATGGGGAACTTACTGACTTACAATGACCATATTCTTATTATAATTCACCTGTTGGGCAATGCTTTGTCAGCAATTTTATTTTATTTAAATTTTCTTTCGTATGCCAACTTCACAGACTAGATCTGATCCTCACTTGAATAAAAGAATTTATGATGGGAAGCGCAAAGTCATCAAAAATTTATTTAAATGCAAAACTTATGAAATAAGTTATTTATATTTTTTATTGTTTTCTTCAAATAACTCGCAATTTTAAATAAAAAAATGCGTGTTTGCTGGGCACAAAGTAATTAGCATGTGTGCACAGAGAAGATTTTTTGTTTATGTCGAAAACACACACGTTTTTAGGCATTCTATAATCGCACAAACGTTCACATTTACATCACATTTAACATTTACATTACATCTGCTATTTCTACAGTCGGGTACATACCATGGTATATTTATTTTGGCTATACAAACAGTTACAAATGCAACACTTTAGTCTGTACATGGCTGTAAAAAATTGTAAAAAATTAATGAAAATTTAATTTTTTCTGCCACCTATATTTTGAATTTGCGCTTACGGATTTTGCTAATTCCAAACCTTTAGAGGTTTGAAGAAAACTTTGAAAATCTTTGCACGATTCCTCTAAGTTAGTTTTTGTTAGAATTTCCGCTCTTATAAGATTGAAAGGCATTCGATTTCTTTCTTTTTTGTATAAATCAGTGTTGTCAGTTTAGGGTATTTGTCCCCAAATTGGGGATCTTTTTTGCAATTGGGGATGAAAATTTCGTGTTGGTGATCTGGGGATTTGCTGGGGATGATAACGAAATTTTAGGGGATTTATCGGGAATTTTTTATAACTGATCGTAACAAGAATGATTTTTGAGCTAAGAAATGTGCGTCTGGCAAGTCCAAAAATATGTGTTACTATTCTAATAAAGAAGAAGAATCAAGGCAGATTAACTAGTAAATAACACTACCAAAACAAAAATGCGTAACAAAATGCAATATGAATTGTTGGAAGCACTACTTAGAATAAACACACACTTTAAAAATAATTCAATTTATTTTGACAAATTTAATACTGCTGAAATGCTTAAGGTTTTTAATACAAGTAATATGTACAACAAAGTTTCTGAGGCTGATAAATCAGAAGATTTCGATTCTAAAGTTTTTGAAATGGTAAAATTTGGCTAAAATTTTTTTACAATTGTGTATATTAAAATACAAATTATTATAAGTACAAATTAAATCAATATGAATGTAAATAAAGCTATCGATATAAATGAATTTTATTGAATAAATATGTTATTGTTGTCATTATTTCTTAAATAAAATTTTGTTTGTATGCATTTTATTTTTATTTATTGTATCTTCATATATGAACTAACAATAAGTATTCAAATCTTAAATCTAACATATAATTAATAGGCCCGACCAATGCCAGACATAACTAAGTGATAGTTGTAAATAATACATAAGTAGTGATAAGCAAAAAAATAAAAAATTTGAAGCAACTTCATTCGGAGTGTTTAGTATTAGAGCCCTTGTATCTCTCTTTTTTAAGCGGATGTGTCCAGTAAAGTTCAAAATATTACGAGCAAGCGGATTAGGATGTGACTCGAGTCTTGTTAAATATTTGTATGCGTATTTTGCAATTTCTTCAGTCACTAGTGGCATATTTAAATCACGATGTATATTTGAATTCTTAATGTACCATGGAGCAGATGTTATTAACCTTAAAATTTTGTTTTGTCTTCGTTGAAATCTCTCTACATTGGAAGCAGAAGCAGTGCCCCATAACTGGATACCGTAACACCATATTGGCTTTAAAAGCGACTTGTATATTAAAAGTTTGCAGTCCAGACTAAGTGTTGAATTTCTGCCAATCAACCAATGAATTTGAGATAACTTAAGTTTCATCTGAGTTAACTTATAGTCAATGTGATGTTTCCATGTAAGCCGTCGATCGAGGTGTATACCAAGATATTTCACATGTGAATGTTGAGGAACAACTTGATTATTAATCCGAATGGGGGAACAAGTATCTCTTCGTAAGGTAAATGTTATATGGACACACTTTTGTTCATTTACCTTAATTCTCCATAAGTTTAACCATAGTTCCATCTGGCTAATGTGTTCCTGGAGTTTTCGGGATGCCTCATCAGGGTTTTCGTGCATACTAAGGCAGGCGGTATCGTCGGCAAATGTAGAAGTGTGGATACTACTGCTCACAGGCATATCACAAGTATAAATCAAATATAAAAATGGCCCCTGTGGCACACCGGATGAGATAGTTTCAGGCATACTCATAAAGTGTCCTTCCACAACTGTAAATTTTCGTGCAACAATGTAACTTTCCAAAAGATTTAGAATGTTTATTGGTAAATATGTCTTCAATTTCAAAATCAGGCCTTCGTGCCACACTTCATCAAATGCTTGAGAAACATCAATAAACAGGGCAGAACAATACTTCTTTTCCTCAAATGTTTTTCTGATAAATTGAACCAATCTATGCGTTTGTTCAATGGTGCTATGCTGGCTTCTAAAACCAAATTGATGGTCATTTATTATTAGTTAAAATTGAAGACAATTTTGTCATGAGTAGCTTTTCAAAAAGCTTTGACATTGTTGACAGTAAACTTATTGGCCTATATCACTCAGTATTGGTAAGATCTTTACCTTTCTTTGGAATAATTTTAACCTTGGCAAGCTTCCAGCAGTGTGGATAATATTACAGTTGTAAAATGGCATTAAAAATGAATAACAGAATTCTAATTGCAGTACGAGGTAACTTAATCAGCATCTGGTTACTAATTCAATCCATACCGGGACCTTTTTTCCGGTTGAGTTCGGCAATTAGTTTTTGTACATCACACATCGTAAATTTTAAGGGTCGAGGGCGTACAGCAACTACACTCGGCGAATCAGCAACATTGGTGTAAATACGGATTTTAAATGCTCAGCAAATATGTTACCTTTTTCAGTATCGCTTCTTGCCCAACCTCCGGTAGATGTGCGCAGAGATGTGGCTTAAACTCAACGGGTGTTTTAAGCTTTTTAGCAGCGCGCCACAAAGAGTAATTAGATGCTGGTGTGACATCAAGGCTTTCCAAATAATTTTTAAAAGATGCAGTTTTTTTTCAGATGCAAGCAACTCTTGGAGTCGTTTAGTGCACTCTTTAAATCTGATTTTGTGTTGGGGTGATCTGTGCTGTTGCCATTCCCTTCTAGCGCTTATTTTTTTAGGTACGAGATGTTCAACGTCTGTATAATAATTTTTATTGAACCCAGTATGCGGATGGGCATGTTGAGAAGCTTGTTTAATATTCTCGTTAAGATTAGCAATGTTAGATTCAATATAATTGGGTGTTCTTAGCGGAATATTTTCCATGCAATGAATACTAAGATATTTTTTGAATCCCAGCCAATTAACACGATTTATCATCTTGACATATGGGTGAGGCAAAGCGCTTCTCAGTGGGCTACAGATTGTAACGATCGTGGGAGAGTGATCGGACGAGAGATCTAGGGAAGCTTCAACGTGAATTAATTCCCTAGAAATACTTTTAATGACGCCGAAATCTATAACATCCGGAATTTTTCGTACGTCAGTAGGCCAGTAAGTATGATCCCCACTCGAAATAACATCCAAGCCCATTTTTGAAATTGTGTTGAACAACGCCCTACCTCTAGGCGTAATAAGACGCGAACCCCAGAACGTATGCTTAGCATTGTAGTCGCCAGCTGCTACGAAACAAGGTCCAAGCTAGGTCATAGCTAGTCATATTTGTTGTAAAATTATTTATAGTCAGCACCAGATTCTCAATAGTAGCTTCAAGGCGACTAAAATTAAAGCTTGAGGTTGCATTCGTTGAATTATTTTGAGGCGGAATATTTTGTGTGGGAATAGAACTAGCCTTAGCAGCATCGGCATACGATACACGTTAAGTCACTGGTTGGCTCACTTGAGCAAAAGTGGCGGAGTACGCGTTTAATGGTTGAGCTGGAGCTAATTTAGGTTTTTGCACCATAGCCTGCTTGACGAAAGAGTACACAGGACATCCTCTGTAGTTAGCGGTGTGATTACCTCCACAATTACTGCATTTTTTCCCGCTTGATCTTTTGGTTTGGTACAACTTGCAGTACCGTGCATTTCACCGCAGATAACACACACTGTAGGTAAATTGCAGTAAGCTTTTGTATGGCCATATTCTTGGCAATTATGACACTGCACGGGACCTGCACGCTTATGTGGCTCTTCAATTGTGATTTTTCTGTATAAAAGGTATTTTAGGCTATAAATAGGATGAGTCTCGTTTTTTCCAACTGTATATCATTCGGCTCCAGTTCAACACGAAATAGGGGTTGGGGTAACTTTTCTCTGTTCATTATTTTAGATACATTCTTTACCTTAAATCCCTGGAGGATGAGTGCATCTTTTATTTCTTCAGGGACAACATAAGAATCTATGCCTTCAAAACGATCTGCAGGCCTTTAGCGCTCTTAAGCTGGTATGTGTAGAAGCTTGTTTTATTTGTTTCAAATTCAGAAACCATTTTGCGGAAATCCTTTTCGTCATAAATTTGAATTTTCGTTTCATCGATGTTGCCACGTTTTATTGGGACAATGTGGAATTTATTTTCACCAATGACCGAAATTAATTTTTTAATAAGGGCATTTGAATTTTTCTCTCTCAAGTAGATTGGTGGCGGCTTGGATGTTTTATTCGATGATACAACGGGTTTGTCGTTCTCATCTTGCAAAATTTTAAAACAGTTTTGGCGATTAGTTGAGGATGCGCTGTTATGCATAGACATCTTTGGAGTGGATGAAATTTTTGAAGAATACGGGCTTCGCCCACGCTTTACCACGGTTATATATCTGTCCATACCGACTTGCACCTTGGGTTTTGAAATACTGTTATCTGTAGTGATAACTTTGTTAAGTGACGAATACGAGCCTGAAGGGGATGATATTACTGAATTATATGAAGAAGTACTAGGCAATTGTAATGTTAATGAATCACTACTATTTCGCATTGGACAAAGCGAAGTTGATGGCTGACGAAAAATTGGCTTTGCCGTTAAAAAAAAACACTTGCATTATATTTATTATTTCTATTTTTTCATTAAGAGCTTCAGAACTCACAGCAAAATAGGCATTTCTGCCGTTAGAACTCACTTCATAATTTTTTGTATTTGCGGCACTCATATAGAGTATTCCTCAAGGGCACATTTTGTGTTTGTTTGTTTTGCAGTTTTTTTTTGTTTTTGTAATTTATGATTGTTTGTCTGTTTTTGAGGTACTCGTATAGAGTATTCCTCAATGTCACTGTTTATGTTTTTTTTGATTGCGTTTTTTTTGTATTTGTTATTTCCACTATGTAAAAAATATTATCAAAGCAATAAAGCTTATTTATTAAAGTCAGTATATACCTATTACGAATAATATGTACTACGAACATTTTTTTGTATAATTTTTTGTTTGTTTGGTATGTAAGAAAAAATTCCGCTAATCGACTGTTCGCTATGAAGGTACCACGAGAACGAACGATTTTAAATAAAATTAAAAAATTAAATTTTTTCACAAAAGGAAAATAAATTTTAATAAAGAAACTCAATTTGGGGATTTTCGGGGATGACAAATCACAAATTGGGGATAAGCTCTGGAAAAAAACTGGCAACACTGGTATAAATTGCTTAAGATACTAAAAAATCTCACAAAATGCGTTACTAACTGGTATTGAGAGAACGAAACATACAACTTTTCATAAATTTTCTAATTCATTGCTTTCAATTTTCATAAAAAGTAGGAACGTGTTTTCTCATTTGAGAAATCTTTTGGTAATTGGTTATAAACTGCAAAAACACAGCAATAGTCGATGTAAAGTTTATCTGGACAATCCAGCCAAAACAAGCCCGACTGGCAACCCTTATTTACAGTGATGTGGTGATAGATTCATATATTTTGCGCAAAATCACAATTACTGCCTGTTTTCTTCCAAAAGACCAATCTAAATAAGAAAGTTGAACTTGAACACCAAGATTAAAATTATTTTTTAAGTCTTGTGATAAAAGTGAAAGTTTACTTAAATGTCTATTTAAATACAGATATAATATCCTTGAAGTGGTAAGTACCAGCAGCATCGTCGTAATCATACAGTTTACACGAGAACTCGTGCATGCTTTTTGGTACTTCAATTTCAAAATATTGGTTCCAATTAATAAAAGAAAGTTTTCCCCTCTGTGTTTGATAAATACCAAATGAATTTCCAAAAATTTTGTTTGAGATAAAGACTTAGAATTTGTTCCACGAAGTATTTTAAGTTGTAGAAAAAATTCCTTACATAAAAATTTCATATTTTTAACATTATTCTAATTTATTGAAATCGTAAATATATAGGCGAAAATATCGCCAAGTAAATCGCAATTGTCATTTCAAAATATTAATCGCCAGAAACAAATTTTTGTCGCCACGTTTGTCGAGATATCGCAATAGCTGACCACACTGATCTGGACGGACGACATTGTTGTTTTTGATTTTGTTACGAGTGTAAAAATTTTTTTACATAAATTTTGTTGTTGAAATTAAAACTAAAGTTTGAAAATATTAGTTATTTAGAAGAGTTAGAAAATGTGGAAGACTTCTTGTGCTTAGGATAATGGCCAGCGTCGCCATATTTTTTTCCCAAAAACCTTTTAATATGCATTGATTTAACTGAATTCAAATTCAGAAAAAAAGTTTGTCTCAAATGAATTAACAAACGTAAAGGTATAAATAAGATAAATATATGTATGCACATAATCCATACTTTTGATGAAGAAAAAAAGAAAATATTTCAGTACGTTTATTTACGATTACAGTGCATATTTGGGGTTAAAAATAGATAAGCAATTGACTGAGTTATTTAACTTTTCATGAAAACAAAATTTTTTACCAAATGCACAATGTTTTTGGTGTTGTTTTTATATACCTTCTGTTAAGTTACAAATCAATGTTATCATAAACAAAAAAAATTTTTACAAATTGTTTCATGTATCCCAGTTTAAGATGCAATGGTGGCAGAATAACGTCCTCAGCTTTAACCAGTTGGTCATTTAAAATGTTTTTCCTGCCTATTCTATGTCACTCGCGAGATGGTCATACTTTGGGATCATAATGATTCGGTGCACGACTATCCCATTCACAAAGATAGCACGGATACTTTGTGTAACCACATTGCATACCAAATAAAATTGTTAAAACCTTTAAGTCAGCGACGATTTTCCATTTATGAGTGGTAAAGCTAACAAACATTAATATATTTTCCATCACTTCGTAAGTTTCTTTTGTAGTAGTCGCATATGCGATTGTAACTGAAGGTAATTGATTTTGGTTATGCAATAAAACAGCTTTTAAACCTAGATATTACATTACAAATTTTAAATTAATAAAAAAAGTCATACATTTTTATAAAAAAAATTACTTTTACATGAAACGTCGCCATTCATCTGCATTATAATTGTGATTTAATGCCGAAAATAGTTTTGGTACATCAACGCAATACACGAGATCACTGTTATTGGAACTAGTCTTAAAACTTTTTTCAAGAAACCAAGTCCCGTCACTTTTTCTAACAGATGTTATAACGAAATTTGTTTCCACCAAATTCCACTGCTTTCATCGCGGTCCGAGGACGTTGTCGGTAGATCATTGATCGATCGGTAGGTATCGGCTTTATAACAGTTGCAAATTTTAAAACAGTGACCTAAAACATCGGTTTGACAAAAGTAGCAATCATTTGGTTTATGATATGGCTGATGATGCCAAATCATAGGCGTATTTTATGGAAAAAAGGTCAAAACAAACAAAAGTTGAATTTTCTTTTTTTTAATGCATTACGGCAATATTGACAAACAAATTCTGGATCGTTCCAGCGACTAGTATCAATAGAACGATTAAATACTTTGTTGTACACTTCTTCCACTGCAATATTATTTTTAAAATCACGCCGGTGACTGATATCAGTAAATGAGCCACAAATATAGCAAAATTTGTTATGATTGTCAAACATTTTTAATTTAATTTTAATTTAAATTGCACACGATTTTTAATAAATTGCAAACGTTTTTTGAAATACACAGATTCAAAGTGAAAAAGAAGACATTACAAAACGTCATATTAAAAGAAAAAACAATAATTTTTGTTGTGTTTATGCTAACAGTGATTTGTAATTTTAAAGGAAGTGCATAAAAAGAACACGAAAAAACAATATTTTTTAATGACTAAAACTCTGATTTCTAATTTTTTTGTATTTGGGATAACATTGATTTTTAACTTAATAGAAGGTGCATAAAAACAACACCAAAAAAGTTGTGCAGGCATTTTGGTAAAAATTTTGATTTCATGAAAAGTTAAATAACTCAGTCAATTGTTTATCTATCTTTAACCCCAAATATGCATTGTAATCGTAAATAAACGTACTTTTTGAATAAATTAAATAGTATTATAGTTTCCAAATAAAAAAATCTACAAAATTTGTGTTTGCTGGACAATAACACCCAAATTTCTCAAGTTTTCTTAAATAAATTATATAACATTCGATAGATCTGTTTCTTCTTTCCAAATGTAGTAAGAAATTGAAAATCGGATCATTAGCAACAAAGTTACAGGCTTATAAGTACGCAAAGGTAAAAAAACCGGTTTTTTAACTGTAAATCTGGATTTTAGAGGTGTCCGGCATATTTCACTATTGGCTTGTTCTTTAACTCGACAAGCCCTACAAGAAAAATAATTTCCGGTCTCAGGTTCTTCTATTTTATTCAATTTTGTACCACAGTGTAATTTGTAAACATTTAAAAATATAAATTTTAAAAATAGTTCAGAAAATTCATAATATAAATTGTTTGTTTATAAGAAAATGATTTCAATTTTTGAATCCCAATGGCAAAAGTTCAATTAATATTATTCGATATTTGTTCGCTAATCTAAGAAAATTCGAATGTTCGGTAAAGCTTCGAGCATAGAACTTCTCTCGGAAGTTTTTCGAATGTGTGACAGTAGCCGAGTGGATGGGTGCCAGACTGGTAGTCGAGACATACCAAGTTCGATGCATGACAGCAGTTTAAGTTAAAATATAAAAAAGAAATTATATGTGCAATAATTGGACAGAAATAAATTTGTCACGATAGCCTAATGGATGTGTGTTAGCCTGTTAGAATGGAGGTACCTTGTTCAAATCCTGCAGCATAAGTCAAGGTATTAAAAAAATAAATAAAATTAGTAAGTTGATTAAAATAAATAAATAAAAAATAAAATTACTTTTTTACTTTTTCTGTTGCCTTTTTGGGATATCGAAATTAGTTCGAAATTCTCTAATTTTTGATATTGCTAGTGAAACTTCGATAAAAAATGTTTTTTGAGACAAAACTGAGCAACAGGTGAACATTTTTCGATTCCTTTTAAAGTTTCACTCTCGATAGTTTTACACGATAAATGTTCGAGATATATTCGAAAGCGATATTAATAACGAAAGCCTTGGTCAACTGGGTATTTTTAGCCCCCGAGTAAAAAAGGGGGCGTTATAAGTTTGCAGTGTGTGTCTGTGTTTCTGTGTGTTTGTCCGTGTAAACGTAGAGACCTAAACGGCTAGACCGATTTTGATTTAATTTTTTCTGTTTGAAAATGTGAATTGATCGAGTTTTAAAGAAATCGGTCTAGCCGTTTAAAAAATATCGGATCTTCTCTAAAGATATTCGCGGGTTCTTAAATTTTAAATTTTTGTTATGAGAAGTTTTTGTTTTATATTTCTTTAAAGGTAAAATATAATAATGAATAATTAATTTAATAAAAAAAATTATTCATTATTTTTTATTTCAAATTTTTTATTTATTATTTTTTTTAGGAAGTATCAATTGAGAAGCACTACTGATTCAATAGTGCCTTTGACAACAGTACTACTGACGAATTGTAACGCAGAAAATGTGTTTTACTATAGACATTTAACATTTGCATGTTATTAAAAATCAACTACTGTGTTGGTATATTGACTAGGTAGTTATTTTTGGACCATATGTAGACATTAACTCACTAGTAAATTTTACTAACTCCAGTCTACATTTTTGCTAATTAAACTGCATATTTTGTTAAAATTTGGTGGTTTATTAAAAGAAAAGAAATAATAAAAAAATATGCATATAGGTACATAATACTTATCGGTGAAGTATAAGAACATGAAATAATTAATAAATAATAAATAAATAATAAAATTCAGACGAATACGAATATTAATAAAAAAAATAAATGCATAAATCCTAAACGAAATTTTAATAAATGGCATAAAAATATTAGTTTGTAATAATTAAAAAGAAACTATTTCAATTCAATTCTTGTATCCAATTTAAAAACAAATAAAAAACTTCTTGTACAGTTAACATTAAAAGTTAAAGCACTTTTATTTTTATTACGAGTATTACGTATTACGACTTCCACTACGACGATTTTGTACTAGACTACAGAACATTTCAATATTTTTTCTTTCATCTAGCACAAAATCGTCGTATGCGTAGTGGAAATACGACACTCGCAATTAAGCCCAATATATGTCCGAAAATTATTTCTCTATATTAAACTATAATAAAGCATTGTTTATATACATAAGTATATTGGAAAGGCCAGTTCCTAGATAACTGCTGTTTTATAAAAATATTTTCTTTAGTTCGGTTAAATAAAAAATTTAAATAATATCCCTTGGAAAATACGTCTGTCTATGTATCAAAGTTTACATTAATACATCTGTCAAAACTTATACACTTATACGATGTAGCCTCAAGTGGGCAAACATCAATTTTAAAATTTATAATTTGATTTTGTCATATCCTTGTATGAATATATTTTTTGAAAGGGAAAATTTTTATCCATGAGAATTGGAAAAAATATATTTCTGCAAGACCATTTCCTTCTATGTATTTTTCACCTATATTGGTAATAAATGTTGTAGTTTCATGTGGAAATAAGTTATTCATGTATATTTAAAATATTTAAAATGGTAGAAGAATGAGGAAATGAAAATCATTTAAACGGTTTAACTAGAATTTGTCTCTACATTGTTTGGTATCAAGTGACTTTTCTGCAAAATAAAATTAAAAGTTGTCGTAGGAATCTATTAAACTTTTTATAGAAATTATAGAAACTTCTGTTTTCTATTATTTTCAAATATTATTTAATGACGATCATTAAAATCTTGGATAGCTGAAGATCTTTTTCATATGTAATTTTTTTAATGTCTTACAACTTATACATATAATATTCGTATTCGCGAATATCGTTTCAAATATTCGTATTCGTATTCGCGAATAACAAAAATTGACATACGGCACAACACTAAGACATATATACAGATGTATGTGTAAAAACCTATCATGAATGTATGTATGTCAATAAATATTTTGCTATGATGCACTTTTCTTTAATAAATGAGGATCATTAACACTTTATTTACCGAAATAAAGAAAAAAGAAACTCAAGACAGCTAGAATTGCTGAATTCAAATATTTAACATTCTTAAAGTTCTTAAAGTTTCATTCAAAACATTATGAAATAATTAACATTTCAGTAGATCGGGTTACTGTCAATATACTTCTGTGACCCACATTTTCTTTGAATAATAAAGCATGACAAATTAATGACGCTTCACTTTCCTAGCATAAGTATAATAAAAATAATTTTACATTCCTTAAAAATAAGAACATAAGAACATTTTTACAAATAAATTCATTACATAGCGACCGTGACAGCGGAAAAGTTGTAAAAAAAAGTGTTTTTGTGTTGCCGATTGTCCACCTGTCGGCCAGTGTCCTTTCATCAGATTCAATACCTAAAATTACTAAATTAAATTCTTTATATAAAATAAAAAAAAAGAAAATAAAAAAAAAATTTAATTAAAAATGACATGGAAAAAAATTTCAAGCACAATTCCAATACTTATTGCTGGATACGAAGTAGGCAAAACCACAGAAGAAAATAACAACAAGGAACTAGTACATATATTAAGGAATACCATACCGATAGAAAATGAACAAAGCGGAAACGATACGATGATCTACATTAAAATTTTGTCAACATTAATCCTGGTAGCTGTTATTTTCCTGACAAAATTACTATTGGCAAATAGGAATAGAACAGTACAGGCAGCAGCCAATAGTATTTAATTTAACTTCAAGCAGCAATAATATTCATCTACACAATAATCATCTACAATGTCATCCCTCAGCCAGATGAAGTACAGATGCCAGATGCAGTACAACACCCACTACAACATGCAACAAATATAATCAATGATGAATATCCAGGCAATATGTATGTATAAAATATCACAAAAAAAAATTTCATGTAATTCAAACAATTTATTACAACAGTTTGGAAAATTAAGCAATTTGAACAGTTAAACAAAATACAAACCAAAAAAAATTTATATGATTATGCGTTTAAAATATTAAAAAACATATGCACTTTAGTACGCCCTTATTTATTCACAAATTAATACTATTTTACTCCCTTGTGTTCTGTGACTTTACCCTCTGTATCAATGGTTAAATGGCCAATCCCAGTTGGAAAGAATTGGTAGGGAAATTTAACAGCATTAAAATAGAATTCGATAAAAGCCTCAAATGTAAAAGCAAATCCCAAAAACCAACAAGAAATGCTATTAATAAACACCCTTAAGTACTTCAAACTAACTACAATAACGTGGTTTCATTAGTTAACCTTTTCAAGCATCTGCTAACCAAAGAGCAAATCAAAGCAAAGCAAGCAAAATCCTGCCAGATTTTGATGGCAATTATACCACGCTTGGAAAATTCATTGACGCAATAACTCTTCTAAATTCTGTAAGAGGCGAAAATTCAGAATCAGTCCTTGTCAATATAATAAACACTTAAATCTCGAGCGCGGTGCGAAATAAAATTCAAGGCCTTCTAACAGTCTAAGTCTATAATTGATAAGGATTACTCTGAACGAGTTAAAATAATCTTGGAAGCTGGAACAAAACTCAATCATGTATTTTACAAACAGAAATCGATTACCAGTAAACAATAACAACAACAACAATCGCAATAGAACAACGCGAAAACCATAATCGCAACGACAATGATTATCATAGTACCAACAACAACAGTGACATCACAATAACAATAACATGTCTCGGAATTCTTACAACAACAACAGAAGAATTAACTTAATTAACTCCAATGAATCGGAAAACTACCAAACCCTCAGCCCACCCATCTGGGGGAAAATTAAATAACAATAATATTCACAACATTGAACCCACAACTTCTACTAACAACATTTACCACTTTAACCTAAACCCCTCCAGCTACTGCAAAGTATCGAATTCTTTGAGCAATGGCAGTAATACTTTCCTTATAGACACTGGCGCGAGCGTGTCTATATTTAAAAATAATTATATCAATAAAAAAGAAAACATTATCAAAACACAATCCAAACTAACAGGCATAGTAAAAAAACCTGTCTTCACTATTGGTAGTATAGAGGCTAACCTCTAAAAACACAACAACGGCATACCACACACATTTCATATTATAGAAGATTCTTTCGCAATATCATAAAGAAATACAACTGCATTCTTCATTATTATGATAACCATGAAAAACTAATTCTTCGACCCTTCAACTATCCTTATGAAATTATATTCAAATTGGTTAATCAACCACAAAAATATGATCTCACTATACCACCTAGAAGTGAAGTCATCAGAAAAATACAAATAGAGTCAACAGTTTCTGAACTATTAGTACCAAATCAAGAAATCAAACCTGAGATATATATTGCAAATACAATCATTTCATGCAAATCACCCTATGTGCGAATAATTTATACAACACAAAACAGAAAAATTGTCCAACTATGAAATTTATAAGGTCCACAATACAAGTAATAATTTAGATGCATGCAGAGAGAAAGAAATATTACAAAAATTACAAAAAAAACTTTAAAGACCATATTTCCAAACAATTAACTGAACTCTGTAGTAAATATACAGATATATTCGGGTTAGAAACTGAAAAAATTACACATAACAATTTTTACAAACAAGTATTGAGAACAAATAGTAATATCCCTGTATACAAAAATAATTACAGAATACCCGAAATGCAAAAAGAAGAAGTCAATAGGCAAGTAGATAAACTAATAAAAGATGATATTTTAGAACCTTCTCTCTCTGAATACAATAGTCCAATATTATTAGTCCCGAAAAAATCACTCCCAAACAGTACTGAAAAAAGATGACGTCTAGTCATTGATTATCGACAAGTTAATAAAAAGCTTGTTGCAGATAAATTTCCTCTACCTAGAATTGACGACATTCTCGATCAACTGGGTAGAGCAAAATACTTTTCATGCCTTGACCTTATATCAGGTTTTCATCAAACAGAATTGGAAGAAAATTCCAGATATCACCTCATTTTCAACCAACAACGGTTCTTTTCGCTTTAAACGTCTACCTTATGGTCTGAAGGTAGCACCAAATTCATTCCAACGAATGATGACTCTCGCATTTGCAGGCCTTAAGCCGTCACAAGCATTTCTCTACATGGACGACCTAGTTGTCATCGGATGGTCAGAGAAACATATGCTAAATAATTTAAAAGATGTTTTTGACACATGCAGAAAATTTAATTTAAAACTTCATCCCGACAAATGTATATTTTTCAAACATGAAGTAACATTCCTGGGACACAAATGCACAGACAAAGGGATCTATCCAGACGATGGAAATTTTGACACCATAAAAAATTACCCAAAACCACAGAATGCCGATGAAACCCGCAGATTTGTTGCCTTATGCAACTATTATCGAAGGTTTATCAAAAATTTCGCTGACCATTTAATCCACCTTACGAGATTCACAAAAAAAAATATACCGTTTGTTTGGACTAAAGAATGCAAAAATGCATTATAATACCTCAAAAAGGCTCTCCTATCACCCAAAATATTACAACATCCTAATTTCGATAAGCAATTTTGCAGAACAACAGATGCAAGCAAGAACACTTGCGGAGCAGTACGCAGTTAAGATCATAATGGTGTTCAGCTACCCATTGCCTATGCCTCACGAGCTTTTACTAAAGCTGAAAGCAACAAATCTGTAACAGAACAAGAACTAGCAGCCATACACTGGGCAATAAATTTTTTCCGCCCTTATGTCTATCGAAAAAAATTGTTGGTCCGAAGTGACCACAGACCTCTAGTATACATAAAAACTATGGGTGAAACAATTAACGTTTCGAAAGTCACAACTCGTTTACAGACAAGAAATCAAGATACTAATGAAATACATGATAAGGAAATTCAGATAAAGTAAAACAACAACGTATATATGAAGCAATACACGCTAATGAATCAAAGAAAATTACCCGTCTAACTTTTTCCCAAATAGGTGATACACTTAGATGTACCCTAAGGAAGGGCAAACAAATTTGAACGGACTTCGCAATGGATGATTATATTGCTAATGGAAAGATTGATCTAAATAAATTCTTACCAATGCTTGAAATAATAGCAAGCAATCCAAACATTCCAAAGCTACAGCTGTCGTTGAATGAAATAATTTTTAAAGAAACTCGAGTAAATGAATTTAAAGAATGCGCAAATAATAAATTGAAAAAACTAATTGTAACATTGACACCCCAAGTAATAATTATAAATAATGAAAAAGAAAAAATGAATATTCTTAGCAAATTCCATGATGATCCCCTGTCTGGTGGCCACCCAGCGATCACAGGATTATTAAACATACTGATGAGACATTATTACTGGAGAAATATGTACAGGGAAGTAACTAAATATCTAAGAAACTGTGTATCATGTCAACTAAATAAGTCACGTCCCAAACAAAAAGAAAATTTAATCATTACACCAACACCAGCCAAACCCTTTGATATAGTTATTGTAGACACAATTGGTCCATTCGTTAAATCAAATTTTGGAGATGAGTATGCAGTAGCTATGATTTGTGACCTATCGAAATACTTAATAGCCGTACCCATACAAGACAACTCAGCAAAAACTGTTGCAAAGGCAATATTCATGAATTGTATATTAAAATTTGGACCTATGAAAACTTTACTTACAGACATGGGCACGAAATATAATAATCAAGTACTATCTGAATTATGCAAACTACTTAATATAAACCAACTACATTCAACGGCATATCATCACGAAACTCTGGGTACGATCGAACGTTCTCATAGAACATTTAACAAGTAGCCCCAAACAAAACAGACTGGGACGAATGGGTTCCATACTTTGAATTTTGTTATAATACCACCCCTTCCTCTACCCATGATTATTGCCCTTTTGAGCTAATATTCGGCAAAGCACCTTCGCCGCTCAACTTTCTAATGAAGGGAGGGATAGACCCACTATACAACATTGAAGCATACAGCAAAGAAGTAAGGTACAGAATGCAAGTAGCACATGAAAGAACTAAGGCACTACTTAACAAAAATAAAGCAAAACAAAAACAAATTTATGATAAAAATACCAGCCCACAAAATTTCGAAAAAAATTACCAAGTGCTAGTAGAAAACGCGGCATATCATAAATTATCTCAATTATATTTACATCCATACAAAGTAAAAGCAGTTTTAGATAAGAATTTAGTAATAAAACTAGAAAATAACAAAACACTAACAATCCATAAGAATAGAGTAAAATTATTTAATAAACCATAAGTTCTATTATCATAATTAGACTAGAGATGCATCCTAGAACTGATATGTAAAAGATTATTAATATAATTATAAAAAAAAGAATATATATATAATAAAAAAATATAATTTTAAGGTGTATCTGAATAATCTCATAACTTACAGTATAAGATTATTCTTGTAAAGAGGGGAAGTGTCATGAATGTATGTATGTCAATAAATATTTTGCTATGATTCACTTTTCTTTAATAAGTGATCTTCAATTATTAACACTTTATTTACTGAAATAAAGAAAAAAGAAACTCAAGACAGCTAGAATTACTGAATTCAAATATTTAACATTCTTAGGGTCTTATGCAAAAAAACTTAACAACGCTTTGCAAAGCAATGTTAAGTAAAGTTCTATTCTAAAAAAATTTTTTACATCAAATTTCTAAAGTATGTATGTCCCCACGTTTGTTAAGACTACTTTAAGTTGATATTTTCAAAATGTGTATTTTATACCTCAAATATTTTTGTTAATATAACACATATTGATTCATGTTACATCTGAAAATGAAGCTACATAGAAGTGTTAGCTCTTAGCTTAGATTTACTATTTCTGTCATGTAATGGAAACCATCATCAAATTATCCAACTGACTCGAAATACATAGTAAAATCTATATAAAAATATTAAAATAAATACAATTGTACGAAAATGTTTTAGTGATGTACATACAATCAAAACAAATCGAAAAAAGCTGGATATTCAAATACTCATTTCATTCGAATAAAAGAAATTGTGATAATTCTTCTTTGTTCCTCATATTTTTTTACTTTTACTTCATAGAAATGTTTATGTGTTTTGCTACCATGTCAGAAGCTCCTATTGTTTAAATTAGGTTGCTTTACTTCAAGAAAATAAAAATTTGTTTAACAAAATAAAAAAATTTTAATCAGAAATAATTCATAGTTAGGCTCAAGTTCAGTAATTTCAATTCTTATTGAATGAAATATTTTTATTAATTAATGTGAGTTTCTAAAGAAGAGAAGAAAAATTAAACTTAGACTTTAAGCTGGGGGAAATACCGATACTTTTCTGTGCAGCCACGCACTTCATCAGCACCCTAGTCTATCTACTTGGGTAGAGATTCTTATTAACATCAGCTATTTAACTTAAATGTACAATGAAACGGAATATGAGAAACGCTTGTTGTGTATACAATTGATTTACCTTTGGTAAACACATTTATAAGTATCACTATTAATTTTCTGTTTTTTCCAATTTTTCATTTTTCTATTTAGGTTAGCACGAAATTATATTAATCAACCTTAGTATGTTTAACTATTCTTACTTATCTTTTTACGATCATCACATTAATTATTTTTACTTATTCGATGTAACATCGGTACATGCATGTAAGTATTTTTGTAGTGGTCTATGTTACTTGTTGTTGCATTCTACAGTTTTATTTTAGTTATTCCAGCCTTCTGAAACTGTGATAACCAAGTGAACAGTGATTGCCAAGTGAACATATTTTTGTCACGTGCCCATGATGTATTAAGTGAGAAATTTTTAGATATTTTAATTGAACTGTAAATAAAAAAATATTTGAATACCCGAATGAAAATTGTATTAGGTTTTGTACATCATAAGCTCTGAAGTGGTTGTTGAATACGGTGGTGTTACCAGAATTTATTTTTAAATAACAAAATAATTAAAGTAACACAACTTGCATACAATTTTTTAACAAAGCAATGTTAGCCTTAAAGTGCTTGGCAACTACTATGAACCTTAAAGCTAAAGTAAAATATTTTTTTGTATAAGGGGGTTAAAGTTCATTACCACCATACATTGTTTCATTCAAAACATTATGAAATAATTAACATTTCAGTAGATCGGGTTACTGTCAATATTCTTCAGTGACTCACATTTTCTTTGAATAATAAAGCATGACAAATTAATGATGCTTCACTTTCCTAGCATAAGTATAATATAAAGAAGTTTACATTCTTTAAAAATAAGAACATTAAGAACATTTTTACAAATAAATTCATTACAAACCCAAGAAACATGCATATTGTGTTATGTAGTTTTTCGTGAGCGTGCGCGATCGTGATAAGTTGTAAACCAAAATATTTTATTCGTGCACGTGCGTGATCGTGAGAGTTTTTAAGATCATTCGTGCGTGAGTAAAATATTTTTCTGCGTGAGCGTGTGTCGTGAGTCAGAAAACACTCACGAGCACATCTATAACAATAAGTACATTCACATAATGATATAAATAATATTTTATTTTATTCATTACAAGACAGTCATTATTATACATATAAAATAATGTGATAAATATGTAGAACTCATTACTTTGTAAGCCATTAAAATAGTACTACCCATTACAAAATCTTGAATTTTTTTTTATTTAAGGCCCTTATGCAAAAAAAACTTAACAAAGCTTTGCAAAGCAAATGATAAGTAAAGTTGTATTCTAAAAAAATTATTATATCAAAATTTCTAAAGTAGGTCCCCACGTTTGTTAAGATTACTTCAAGTTGATATTTTCAAAATGTGTATTTCGTACCTCAAATGTTTTTGTTAATATAGCACATATTGATTCAAAAAACAGGGTGTTTTTTTAGAGGTATAGAACTTCGAATTGAAATAAAACACAAGAAAATCGTTTTAATGTCCATCAATTTGGCTTTATTGGAAGGATAATTTTATGCCATTAATGTTTAAATATGATTTCGGGCATGTGGCCGCCGCGGCTGGTTCGAATAAAGCCAATTCTACAGGTCCAATTTTCAACCACTTTTTCGAGCATATGGGGCCGTATGTTGGCAATAACGCCACGAATGTTGGCTTCCAAGTCCCCTAACGTTTCTGGTTTGTTAACGTAGACGAGCGACTTCACATATCCCCAAAGAAAATAATCCAATGGTGTCAAATCACACGATCTTGGTGGCCCATTGACAGGTGCATTCCGCGAAATTATGCGCTCATCGAATGTTTCCTTCAATAAATCGATTGTGACGTGCGCTGTGTGGCATGTAGCGCCGTCTTGTTGGAACCACAACTCATCCACATTCATGCCATCCAATTCGGGAACAAAATAGTCGGTTATCATGGCTCTATACCGGTCTCCATTAACGGTAACTGACTCTCCAGCATTATTTCGGAAGAAGTATGGCCCAATGACTCCACCAGCCCATAGAGCACACCAAACAGTCAGTTTTTGTGAATGTTATGGCGTCTCAAGGGTCTCATATGGATTCTCTTCACTCCAAATGCGGCAATTTTGCTTGTTGACGTAGCCATTCAACCAAAAATGAGTCTCATCACTGAACAAAATTTTGCGATGAAAATCAGCATCGAGATCAATCTCATTTTTGGCTCATACACCAAAATCACGACGCATTGCTTGGTCTCGCGGCTTTAATTCTTGCACAAGCTGGATCTTGTAAGGTCGCAAGCCAAGATCTTTGAGCAAAATCTTCCATAAAGTTGATGGACAAAGCTCCAATTGCTGTGCACGGTGGCGAATCGATTCATTCGGGTCCTCTTCAACACTTTGCTCTACAGCGGCAATTGTTTCTTCGGTGCGCACTGTTGGACGTCTCTGCGGATGCGTATTATCACATAGAGTAAACGTAGTGCGAAAACGATCCATGGTTAACCGAATTAATTGCTCTGATGGACGATTATGTCGACCATAAAATGGACGGAGCTTGCGGTAAACTTCGCGAACTGAACCATTATTTTCGAAACAAATTTGCACGATTTGCAAGCGTTGTTCTTTTGTCAACCTGTTCATGATGAAATGGCAAACCAAACTAAATATTAATCACTTGACAGCTGACAAAATGGCCGCCAATTAAAAAAGTGATGCCAACTTAAAGTTATATACCTCAATAAAAAACACCCATTACATGGTAAAATCCATAAAAAAATATTAAAATAAATACAATTCTGCAAAAATGTTTTAGTGATGCACATACAATCAAAACAAATCGAAAAAGCTGGATATTCAAATACTCATTTCATTCGAATAAAAGAAATTGTGATAATTCTTGTTTGTTCCTCATATTTTTTTACGTATTATTCATAGAAATGTTTATCTGTTTTCCTTTCCATGTCAGAAGCTCATATTGTTTAAATTATGTTGCTTTACTTCAAGAAAATAAAAAGTTATTTAATAAAATAAAAAAAATATTTGAATACCTGAATGAAATTGTATTCGATACAAATTTATATACAAATTTATATACAAATTTGTATACAAATTTAAAACTTCCACGTTTACCAGCAATAACGCCAACCTTACTCAAGCTCTCATCCACAAAAATACTTCAAGATTTAGATTTTTATTAATGTATTGACCTCAAACATGAGGCACTTTGTGTAAGAACATGGTGTCTTTTCAATTGCGGTAAAGTTGTGGATACTCCATCTCAAGGTCCAGATCTATATCCTATTCAAAATTTATGGGGTTTAACTGAAAAATAGTGTTTCCAAATTATATTTCAAGAACTAAGTGGAGTTAAGAACAGTAATACGAGGGGAAAGTGAGAAATTTCAGCGGTATATATGGAAAAAAAATTTTTTTTATGAGAAGTCGTCTTACAGGCCTATTTGATGCCAATGGCGGCGAAAAACAATATTCATTTTTGTACACCTTAAAATCTTTCCCATTTGCTTACTATATAATACAAGGATGTAAAAACATTTTCTTGACAAAGAAATTTTTGAGTTTTTTTGGTTTTCATGTAATTTTTATGCTCTCATTCTTAATTTTGCTTATAACTTACGACTATATGTGCACTTAAATGTATATAAAATGAAGTCAACTACAAAAAAATTTCATAATGCAAAAAGGGAGAAAAATATTTACGATAAAAGTCAAAATTTACAACGGTTTTAACTATGTAAAAACAATTGCTTGACATACTGTACATATATGACACTGTAATATTCATCCCGTTTTTACGCACATCTTATTTACAAATATAAGTCGAAAGCGTTGCCGTATAATTTTTTTATTGACAGTAATAATAATTCACAAAAAATATTTGTAAATAAATCAACTATTTGTAAATAAAATATAAAATGTTGCTAATTATTTTTGTTTTCTAAGAAATATAATACACAGATAACAATGTGTGGCAATATAGTAAAAAAATAGTAATGTATGCTATCCACGTATAAACGGTGAGTTGAGAATTAACAAATAGTTTCATTTGCAAATAAGACTTGCGTATAAACGAGGTAATGGTTTTGTAAAATTATTTTTTTTATCAATAAAATTTTGTCTTGGTACAAATTATATAATGAATTCAAGTATTGTTTTAAGCGTTTTATGCCAATAGAACATAATTTTATATTGAACAAATTATTGTACTGTTTGTTTTCCAATTGTACTGATTTTTTTTCTCTTATGTACTCATTTATAGGATTGATTGACATTTTAATAAATAGTTTTTTTTCTGTTTTTACTTTTTCAGTTTTCTTTTGTAATTTGAATGAGTAACACAAAATCATAACGGCCTTTAGAGTAGTTGAAAGAAGAACATTATGACCCAACTAAGAGCCATCATAATATGGATGGTCATATTTACATATATTGGCTTGGAACAAATTGTCGTCCTAGGTAAGTACAAAAACACAAATACATATTAACTATTTTAAAAGTACTTTCAGATTGGACCACAATAACGGCTAATGAATCAGTCAATGATTATATGTATTTTATTTTTAAATTTTATTTAAACACAAAATTTTGGTTTTTACCCCAAAATTAAACGATTCGTAAATAGCCAACATTGTGCATTTAAGTGTTGTTTAAGTTTAACAAACATAGCATATGTTTTGTGCATGTGGATGTGGTCGTATTAAAAACAATTTACAACAAAAATTTACAACAAAAATTTACAAAAAAACAAATATACAACATATGTAACACATATTTTCATATCTTTAAATATATAAATAGAAAAATTCATTCTTATGCTATTTCAATTTTCCGCAAATTGATAAATTAACTTTCTTATTTATATTGAACAGCTGTTCTATGGAAATCTTTCCATAATATTTGGAAATATTGTAGTGCTACCATACTTTCAACGTAATTTGATAATAACTTTAATTATCCACTGAAAAAATGAGATTGTGTTTAGATACATTTTAATTTTTTATGAAAATTAACTTAAACTATGTTTAAATATTCACTAATTTATTAGCCATAAGGCGTTAAATTAAGCAGTTGAAATAAGAAATGTGCCAACTAATTGGTACTATTAACGTAAATAAGAAAGAGCGTTCTGGGCCACTGCAACGACTCTTATACCGTATTCAGACAGGCCCCTTAATTGAGCAATTGCGACCTTTTATGCAATTCAGGCCTTAATTAAGCATAATTTACCATACAATTAATAAATTGAGCAATTAATTGTATCACTAATTGCGAAAACTCGAAATGCAACCCTGGTGTTTGTTGAGAACTGTGTTCAGTGAGGAGAACAATTTCCTAAAATGGCGAACCAAATGTCAAAAAAAATAAATAAACAATGCAATAGGAAATAGCTTGTGAAGAAGGTAAGTTTTTTTAAAATTCCTCAATAAATTTATTTTTTAACAAATATCTTTTACAAATAGCAAAAAACTTGAAGAGAAAGAGGATGGCGTTGAATGAGACCAATGAAGCTGCTCTATTGGAATTGTCGCCATGTCGAGTAGAGGAGTTTCGGGGCCAAAGAAAAAACGGCCACGTCTAAGCTGAGGTGAGCTGCAGCAGTTGGGTTTGCAATAAAGTCCGTGAGATGTACATTTATTAATAATAATTAAAAACGAATTGTATTTAGTGTTTAAATATTGTTTTCATTCCCAAAGATTCTTCCATATCATCAAAATCTTTATAATGTTCAAACTTTTGCTTTCATAATGGAAAGAGCAATAGCTGCTGCTTTCTAACACTTTATAGAAATATCAAGTTTTTCGTTTTCTTTTTTTTAACACTGCTATTATTGAAGAGCTCGGCATTACTGTTTATAAATAGACGAATTTGCATCAATTTTTAAAAATAAACACGAATATTCACAAAACAAATAAAAATAATGTCAAATGATAATTGAGTATGTGTGAACACTAGATTTAATTGCTCAATTCAAAATGCATGTCTGAAACTTGAAATCTGCTCATTGAAAATTTAAAAGAAATCTTCTTTGAATTCTTACACAAAAGGTAACATATGCAAAATTTATATATATATATATATATATATATATATATATATATATATATATATATATATATGTATATATATATATATATATATATATATATATATAATACAGATTGGGACAAAAATCACGCCTGCGTGTAAAAGTCACGCCTGCGCCAGTAAAAAAAAAATTGAATGCCCATTTGAAAAGTAAAATTCCACCACTTTGGTTCGTTGTTCGGCCGTTGAATTTTACATGGTGTGTTGTAACACGGTTCGATGAATAAAATCTAAAAATAAAAATAATAACCCATTAAAAACAATATATATATGGTCCATATATTTTTAATATATGAATATATAACTATATATGGATATGTATGAATTCATGTATGGAAATGTATGGGATTATACATGGCAAAACTATTATATATGAACTAATATATGAAATGTATTATAAGATATGAGCTCATATATGAAAATTTAATTATGAAGCTCTTCATATGTGGATCCCCAGCTAAAAAAATATATGATATCCCATATATGGTTGGGATCCGAAAAATTAGGGTACATGGGCATATATGATTATATATATTCATACATTTTCATACATGGATGTGTAAATATTACCTATACGATATGCAAAGTTTAAATTCATACTCTCTTGTTTCAAAAAAGCGCACTGGTGTGCAATAAATTAAATTACTAAAATTCCTTTTTTTAAGTTTGAAAAGGAAGGTTGTATTTAATTAAACATTTGCTTAGACAAAATAACTAAAAACGAACTAAAAGACATATTGTACCTCATTTTAAGGGAAATAGTGAATCGATTATTTAAAAAACACATAACATAAAATTTAGTTGAAAAAATCAGATTAAAAACTAATGCAATTAGAAAACAAAATGTAATCCGTCTTTATACTAACATTAGTTTTCAATATAATTGTTTGCAGTTATATAAACTTTGTTTCTTTAAAAATATCTAAAGGATTCTGTTGTTTTCTACCAAATTAATAACTTAATCATCCTTTTGATTATTATTTACTAAACAGGGCCATAATGTACTCGCATAAAATTGTACAATCAGAATAGTTTTTGAGCATTGAGGCTATACGTACATATACATATATATTAACTTTGAATACTGTTTGTGTTTTCTAATATATTTTCAATTCACCAGTGATAAAAGAGTTAATAAAATACAAGCTTTTTTGATTGAAAAATGATTTTATGTGAGATATAACGTATGTATATTCTGGTATACTTATAGGCTCCATATATTACTATTATTTAATCAACTTTCCACAGGAATTTAAAAAACAGTTATATAAAAAAACAGTTAATAATATTTATTTGGTCTGCCTCGTTTCAAATCATTTCTTCAACTGACTTAATTTCAAAAACTTATATTTTAATTTTTAAAACAAAATTACAAATCAAACTAGATTAAATAAATACAAAGTATAACAAGGTAAAACAATATGAATATAATATAACACCCCCTCTCAATTATACAATTTCAACAAATTTCTAATTGAAATAAACCCCTTCTTATCCAATGCTTTGGTAAAGATGTCAGCAACTTGATTTTTTGTTGATACTTGTTCTAGTTTTAAATTTCCGCTCATTATGTGATCTCTCAAAAAATGATGCTTGATATCAATATGCTTTGTTCTTTTAGACTCTTCATTCTTTGCCATAGCAATGCATCCCATGTTGTCTTCGTAAATTTTGATGGAATAATCTTTATTAACAACACCCATGTCTTCCAATATACCTTTAAGCCAAATACCTTTCGACGTAGCAAGGCTTAAAGCGACGTACTCAGCTTCGGTTTAAGATGTGGCTACAGTGGTTTGTTTCTTACTACACCATGCAACAGGGCAACCATAAATATAAAAAATATAGCCACTGGTAGATTTTCGGTCCTTTAGATCGGAAGCCCAATCAGCGTCAACAAATCCACACAAAACATCTTTGGTAATATTTTTTTCAAACTGCAGCTTGTTCCTGTTCCTTGTTCCTTTTAGGTATCTTAAAATTCTTTTTAATGCGGTGAAATGAACTTCGTTATAACTCTCTTGATGTCTTCCCATGTAACCAACTGAGAAACAAATATCTGGACGTACGCATAACATTAAATACATGAGACTTCCCAACAACTCTCTATACGGTAGACTTGAGCAGTCTTCTGAGCAACATGGAATATTTAATTTTTTTTCCATTGGGGTTTCTATTGTATTGCAGTCAAGCATTCCAAATTTGTTTAGTATCTTCTCAATATACGCTTCTTGACTCAAAAACATTTTACCATTTTGCTGGTCATATTCTATTCTAATTCCAAGGTAATATTTTAACAATCCGCAATCGGACATCTCATATGTAGATAGTAATTTCTGTTTTAAGAAACTAATTTTATCTTTGTTATGCCCGGCAAGTAAAATATCATCCACGTACAACAACAGATATATTGTCCCTTTGTCGTTATTTCGAATGTAGAGGCAGTAGTCATGGTGGGATCTCCTGAATCCTAAGTTCAATAGGAATGAACTGAATTTCTTATTCCAACACCTGGGAATTTGCTTTAGACCATACAATGACTTAAAAAGTTTTAAGACCATACCAGGTTTTGTTCTTAACCCATCAGGAATCTCTAAATAAATATCTTCTTTTAATTCGCCGTGAAGGAATGCTGTCTTGACATCGAGATGGTAAAAGTTGAAGCCTTTTGCAACGCAAACAGCCAAAACTGTTCTCAGTGTTGTCAATTTTGCTACTGGTGAATACGTTTCTTTTTGATTTATAACCAAGGAATCTGCACTTGATTCAATAATTGGAGCAGACTTACCAACATCTCTTTGAATTATGCACTCATCTTCCACAGAAACGATACTATGTTCCTCTTCCCCCTCCTTCTAAAATTAATGTTGGATTTTCTTTGTTGTCAGGTTTTGTGAAAGGATACACAAACTCTTTAATTTTGCAATCCCTTGCTAATTTTACTTCGCGTTTATCTTCGTCCCATAATCTGTATCCATTTACTTTTAGCGTCAAGTTTTTTCGTTTTTGTTGTGGCTCCCAAGCATATACAAGAAATCCAAATATCCTTAATTTATTAAGATCAGGTTTGATGTTAAACCACAATTCTGCTGGAGTACTATTATAATTCAAAGATTTTGTTGGACTACGGTTAATGATGTAAGTGGCTGCATAAACGGCTTCACCCCATATATACTTCGGTACATTAGCTTCAATAATTATGGCACGAACTTTTTCAATCAGCGTCCTATTAAATCTTTCGGATACACCATTTTGTTAAGGTGTATAAGGTATCGTTTCAACCTTTTGTATACCCTTACTTTTGCAAAATGCAACCATACTATCAGAGCTGTATTCTCCTCCATTATCTGTCGTTAATTTTGATATCTTAGTTCCAAATTTTGCTGAAACATGTGCCTCATATTCTTTGAACTTTTCCAGTACTTGGGATTTTGTTTTTAATAAACATACACATGCAAAATGACTGTAGTCATCTACAGGGTGGCCCAGAAAGACCGAAGTGGTGTGAATTCCTTATAACTTTTTATTTAAGACATATTTTTTTAATTTTTTGTTTTTTAAATACAGTAAATTTATAGGAAATATTTTTAGATTAGTTATTAAAAATTGTATCCCGCAAGTGGTGGCCATTTTCTGCTTCGCACAAATGTGCTCTTTCCATTTCCATTATTCATAACTTACTTATTAGTGACGAAGCCCATTTCCAATTAAATGGGTTTGTTAACAAGCAAAACTTTAGGATATGGGCTAAGGAAAACCCGAGAGTACTTCATCAACGACAATTACACCCAGTTAAGTGTACTGTTTGGTGCGGTGTTTCTTCAGAAAGGATCATTGGTCAATATTTTTTGGAAAATGAAAGAGATGTCGCCATTTCCATCAATGGTGATCGATATCGGGCCATGTTGGAAAATTTTGTAAGGCCAGCCGTGGAATACCATCCGCAAATATGGTTCCAACAGGATGGAGCCACAGCGCACACTCCGAGGGCCACAATGGCTATTTTACGCGACATCTTTGGGGAAAGAATAAATTCGCGTAGAAGCAATTTTAATTGGCCTCCGCGTTCCCCGGATTTAACCGCTCCAGACTGTTTCCTTTGGAGTTATTTAAAAGGGAAAGTTTATGTTAATAAGCCTAGGACTATTGAGGAATTAAAAACCAATATTCCAGACGAAATTAACAACATAACACCGGAAGTTTTGCGAAAGGTCATGGAAAATGTGTTGAAAAGAGATCATTTGTGCGAAGCAGAAAATGGCCTCCACTTGCGGGATATCATTTTTAACAACTAATCTAAAAATATTCCCTATAAATTTACTGTATTTAAAAAACAAAAAATTAAAAAAATATGTCTTAAATAAAAAGTTATAAGGAATTTACACCACTTCGGTCTTTCTGGGCCACCCTGTATAAAAGATACAATATAATTAGAGCCATTATATGCCATTGGAGAAATTGGTCCGCAAACATCTGAGTGAATATGTTCAACAATCCTATTTGCTCTGGTTCTTGTACCAGAAAATGAGCTTCTAGGTTGCTTACTTTGAGTGCAAACTTCGCAAAAGTCCATAAGCTTAACAAGAGGTATGCCAATTACCATATCGTTTTTAACTAGTTTATTTAGAGATTGATTTCCAATATGACCTAACCGCTTATGCCATAATTCGCCATTTTCAGATTTTGTCAAATTACACATTGACCGTAGAATTTTTACTTTCATTTCAAATAAGTTTCCGACTCGTTTTGCTGTTGCAACTTTTAAACGATTTTTAACTAACTCTGCATTGTTTTCATTGAAGTTTACTTTTATCTGTGCATTTACTATTTTGTTAACAGACATAAGATTGTCGTGGAAATCTGGACTATAGAGAACATTTTTCAGATTTAGTTCAAAACCTGTATTACTTAATGCATGCACCTCACCAATATGTTTTACCACAACCATTTCTCCATTAGCAATTTTAATAATACGTGGTTCACTTAATTCTTTTAAAGAATAAAACATATACTTATCTTTTACAAAATGGTCTGATGCTCCAGAGTCAAGAGTAAAAAGCACTTCATCCCTATGATGATTATTCTTTTCCTTCTGTTTACTGTTAGCAATAACACTTACACCTCCTTTTGCAGCTACGTAGGTATTTTTTCTTCTGCAGTCCTTTTTCATATGACGATAACGACCGCAATTATGGCACTTCCCATTAAACCTGATGTTTTTCTTTTTAGAAGCAAAAGCTGTTAACTTCTCTTCTTTTTCTTGCACCAACCTGTGTTTTTTCTTAGATTCTTCCGCTATGAGTCGAATTTTAACACTATCTATATTAATTTCGTCATTCGGCAAACTTTCTATTGCTGTAACAACCGCATCATAAGATTCAGGAAGTGTTAAGAAAAGTTGTGAGACCAAATCTGCCTTTTCTGGCTTTGCCCCAGCAGCCTTTAAGTCACGGACTAAGGACTCGAACTTCAAAATGTGGCAATTCATATCTTCACCATCACGAAGTTTCAAGCAAGCCAACTCTTTTCTTATTAAAGTCTGCGTTTGATTTGACTTCCGCTCAAAACAGCTTATTAGCGCATCCCACATCTCCTTTGAGGTTTATTTTTCATGAATATAACTCAAATAATCATCATGTATAAATGATGTGATTAAGTCCTGCGCCTTTGCAACCATTTTTGAATATTCTTTTCGCTCTTTATCAGTCGTAAGCGCTATCATAGATACAGCTTCTAAGCAACCTGCAGCAGCCAAATGTCTTTCAACCTGAAATTTCCAATTTATGAAATTTCCACCGCACAGTGGCTGAAAATCGTTTTTCATTGGCCAAAAGTCTAATTTTTTTTTGTCACCGATTTTTAAAATTTTTACGCCTTTTTGTAGCTAATATATCCAGATTAAGGTAGCCAAAAACTTAGGTTAAACTATTGATAATTGTGGGCGTGGCATGCTGTCAAACTCAACCGTTTTTTTAATTTCAGAAAAAGGTGTTTTTCTTTTGTTTTTTATCAAAAATAAATGGTTACTACTCGCAAGCTATCATCGATAACGGCCTGCGGTCTTTTTTATAATGTTGGTAGGACTATAGTCTTTAGTTGTTGTAAGTGGTCACAGCTCCAGCGTTTAATATTACGGGCGTTATGAAATATTTATGAAACTACTATATTTTTCTCAAATTTAAATTTTAGTGGAATAGAACTTCTAGGGAACAAAAGGGAACAAGAAACGTATACCACCAGGAGAAAGGTGAAAGTGTCCTCTTTAACGCTTTTGCACCCGTGACGACCCGTGGGTAGAACACTTTTTTCATTTTAATGAAATTACTCTAAAAAAAATTCAAATTAATTTAAACAGCCCTATAAGTACTCGTATACAATAGTGTCTTAAATTTTCACTTTTTTGCCTAAAAGTTTGTGTTTTTTTTACTTTAGACTACGTAAAACGAAAAAAATTAAATATAATACCTGCGAAAGGGTTTAATGGCTTTGTTTTGATCAGCAAAAAATAAGTCATAAAATTATCACAATAGGTTCTACAGTAAACATATGATCTCTTTCTGAATTTACCTGTTATCAAATGTTAGGGTCAACCAAAGTCATAAACATTTTTATAACAATAATGGCGACATTAAACCACTAAAGATAAAAAACAACCCCATATTGGCGAGATACTAATCAGTTTTACCTGATATTAAGGTCTGAATAACATGTGCAGTTTTGTTCAATTTAAGCACTACCTGCTATGAAATTGAAGATCAATGTGTGAATAACATGTATCTAAAAATGTATAAAACTACGGATTCCATAAGGGATTACTCAGTAATAAGTTAATCCTTTAATTGTACGGATAAAATATAACAAATAAAAATATTCAGATAAATATGGAGAGCTTCAGTTATAAAGAACTGGCCGAAGAGTATTTTAGAAACAAAAACCAGGAAGATGTTCTTAGTTACGTTAAAATAAAATTAAACTTAAATTCGTGTAGCACCGAAATGCAAGAGCAATTATCTAATTTCGTCAAAGCACTAAAAAAACGCTACAAAGAAGTTAGCTACAGTAAACAAAACTTTTATATAAAAAGTGCAAACTGGTTAGAAGGCCAACTTACTGTCGCTGCAGAAACAGCAAAGCAAGATAAGGCTGGAAGACCACGCAAATCATTAATGGGCAACTGCAGTGATAGATCTAAGAGGCGGAAACTTAAAGATTTTAACGATGCAATTGGTTGTACAAATATAAAAGAATCTTTCCTACATCAATTACGATCACAGAACCAATTATCAAAAGTGGATATCATTGAAAAAGTTGTTAAAGCTAGTCCAGTGAGAACAAAACGGATTCTTAAAAGTATACCAACTCCGAGTGATGCAATACAGTACACAAATGAGGAGGCATTAGCATTATTTCTGGATTTGAAATTAACAAAACAGCAATATATTAAGCTCAGACTGCGTGCGATTGAAAAAGGGTCAAATATGTATCCAGCATATCATTACATAACAGCTGCTAAAATAGACTGTTTGCCATCAAAGGACACTATTACAATCACACCAATTTCGGCAGAGGTACAACTACAATCTCTACTTGATCACACAGCCGAACGCTTGCTACAATCAATAACAGGAAATGAGTTAAAGAAATATGGAAACACAAAGTTAATTCTTTTTTGTAAATGGGGATGTGATGGTTCCTCGGGACAAAAACAATACAAACAAGCTGTATGTGAAAATATTTCGGACTCAGATATGTTCATGGTATCATTTGTACCATTGCGATTGAAAAAGATTTTGGAAGATTCAGAGCCTTCGACTAGTACAACGCAAACAATGGATATTTGGAAAAATGAGACACCATCTTCTACGAAATACTGCAGGCCAATTAAATTTGAATTCAAAAAAGAAACTCATGATGCCATTAACAAAGAAGTTAGTGATATCAAGGCCCAAATTGCAACACTACAGCCATTACAATTACAGTTAGATGGGCAACAAACTGAAGTAAGCTACCAATTAGTGCTGACAATGATAGATGGAAAAGTAGGTCAGGCTTTGACTAACACGAAGGCTGCATCCAGCTGCATTATATGCCAAGCAACATCAACCCAATTAAACCAAGTCCCGACAAAATCATTAGATAATACCGATGCATATGAATTTGGATTATCACCACTACATGCAAGAATACGACTTATGGAACACATACTAAAAATCAGTTATGATTTGGATTTCGGGTCTTCAGGATCAATAAGAAACAACGAAACCAACAAAGAGTTAAGAAGTTCAAAAAAGAAACATGTTCTAGATGAATATCGCAAATTAGGATTGATTATAGATCAGCCAAAACAAGGGTCAGGCAATACAAATGATGGCAATACCGCAAGAAGATTCTTTTCAGATCCAGAAACAGCATCTGAAATAACAGGAGTGGATTTAAACCTTATTTTCAGGTTTAAAATAATCCTAGAAGTACTTGCGTGCAATGAAGAAATTGACTCTAGAAAATTTGGAGATTATGCTAAGGAAACTGCAAAAATATATACAACCAACTACCCATGGAGAAATATGTCTGCAACAGTTCATAAAATCCTTTATCATGGAGAAGACATCATTAAATATCATTTGGTGCCACATGGAGATCTATCAGAGGAGGCTCAGGAAAAAAGAAACAAGGATTACAGATTTTATAGAGAGCACAATACTAGAAAAATTTCACGAAATTCAACAAATGAAGATCTATTTAATATATTATTGGCAACGTCAGATCCGTTCATCTCCAGTATTCGAAATCAATGGAAAGTGGAACATCGGGATTTAGATGAAGAAGCCAAAAAACTACTAAAGAACAGAAATAGCACAGAACAAAATATGGAATATTTACAATCAATATTTGAGTCAAATGAATAATAATCATAATTGCCTTTCATTGTTATTTAAGGTACGAAAAGCATACTATTAGTAAAAAATAATAATAAACAGAACCTACCATTGTTACAAATGCTATTAAAATTTATTGCAGTTTTTATTTTTAATATGTTTTTTAAAATGATCAAATTTGACAGCAAAAAATAATAAATTTTTCTGTAGTAATAGCAATATTTTTAGATAATATTATTAAAGTTTTTTTTTAAGTGTAACTATTCTTTGAGTGTAAACAAAATTGCAAATTAGACAGCAAAAAATTTTTAATTTTTCTGTAATAATAGCAAAATCGTTGATTTTACTATTTTTTTTAGTGTAAAATTTTTTTTGAGTGTAACATTAAATAAATTCCATTATTACAAAACATATTTATAATTATTACTAATTTCCATATATTAAATTTTTTAATAAATAAAAAAATAATAAACCCATATTTCACTCTAAAAGTTAAAAAAATTCAAAAGTTCAACTTTGAGCTAGAATTCCTTAAAAAGTCCTCAATCAATTTTAATGTAATTAAAACTGAGTCAAACTGAACTAAATACCTATCCACTAAAATAAAAATTACTTCAATATTTTGATCAGTTCAAAAGTTACAGAATTTTGGCCAATGAAAAACGATTTTCAGCCACTGTGCACCGGCGAATTGTATAATTCCCGTTGATTTTTCTGAAGGAAGGCCCATAACCTATTATTTAATCAACTTTCCACAGGAATTTAAAAAACAATTATATAAAAAAAAACAGTTAATAATATTTATTTGGTCTGCCTCGTTTCAAATCTTTTCTTCAACTGACTTAATTTCAAAAACTTATATTTTAATTTTTAAAACAAAATTACAAATAAAACTAGATTAAATAAATACAAGGTAAAACAATATGAATATAATATAACAATTACATCTTATTTTAATATATAAACCCACATATGAAGAGCTTCTTAATTAAATTTCCATATATGAGCTCATATATTATAATACATCTCATATATTCGTCCCTATATCAATTTATATATGTATAATACTTTTCGCATGTATAATCCTATACATTTCCATAAATTCATACATATTCATATATATTTATATACATTCATATGTTAACAATACATGGATCATACATAATTTTTTTTAGCTGGGAAGCTCTTCATATGCGGGTCTTTATATAGAAAAAAGATGTAATTTATGTGGCAATAAAAGCTCAGTCTGAACACAATGTAACGATTATTTGTTGTGGTGCGGGTTTCCATACGATTTTGAAGTAAAAATCCGCAGTGCAGGACGGAATAAAATTAAAATCTATTTTATTTTCATTGCGGCCTTTCTTATTCTCTCAATTTTTCACACTCTTTCTCTTGCTGACGTTGCCGTAGTTTTTGAATAATTGGCTGTGTTCACAACATTACTGTAAAAAACATGATTTTGAAGTTCAAACATTTTTGTCATAGATTATAAAAATTTAAAAAATATATGAAATATATCTGCTAATATATAAAATGTGAATAATTTTTTGTGTTTAGTTATAAAAATGTATGCACAAAAAATTAATACAAATTTAAACAAACAATGACAAGTATTGCCGTCGCCGTCTTTGGTTGTATCATGTTTATATTTCTCTCCCGCAAAGAGAAATCGCACCGCATCGCAAACATTGTGTTTATACTCTAAATCAGAATTTATGCATACGTTATATTTTACATAAAATCATTTCACAATGAAAAAACTTGTATTTTAATAACTCTTTTATCACTGGTGAATTGGAAATACATTAGAAAATACATATAGTATGCAAAATTTATATATGTTCGTATGGCCTCAATGCTAAAAAACAAAAACTTGTATTTAAAAAAATATTCTTATTGTACGATTTTGTTTAGTAAATATAATAATCAAAAAGAATATTAAGTTATTAATTTGATAGAATAAACTTAATCCTCTAGATATTGTTCAGAAACAAAGTTCATATTACTGCAAACAATTGTATTGAAAACTAGCGTTAGTATAAAAACGGATTATATTATGCTTTCTAATTGCAATAGTTTTTAATCTGATTTCTTAAATAAAATTTTATGTACTAATATGAGTTTTGTGTTTTTTTAAATACTCGATTCAACTTTCCCTTAAAATGATGGCCAAAATATTTTTTAGTTCGATTTAAATTATTTTGTCCAAACAAATGTTTCGTTAAATACAACCTCCGTGTTTCAAGCATAAACAAATTAGTTTTAGTAACTTAATTTATTGCACAGCAGTGCGCTTTTTAAATAAAGAAAGAACGAATATGAACTTTGCATACCGTATAGGGAATATTTACACATACATACATGAATGAAAATGTATGAATATATATTATCATATATGGGCATATACCCTCATTTTTCGGATCTGAACCATATGTATATGGGATATCATATATGCTCCATACATATTTTTTTTAGCTGGGCAGCTAAAAACGAACGATATGTTCGGATCCGAAAAATTAGGGTGTATGGACATATAAGAAAATATATATTCATGCAATTTCATACATGCATGTGTAAATTATCCCTACACCGTGCACCGTATGCAAAGTTCATGTTTATACTATCTTTATTCAAAAAGCGCACTACTGGGCAATAAATTAAATTGCTTAAATCACTTTTTCTAAGTTTAAACAAGGAGTTTGTATTTAACTAAATTTAATTATTAATTTTAAGACAAAAGGTGAATCGATTATTTAAGAAACACAAAACTTTTATTGGTATATCAAATTTAATTTAAGAAATCAGAACTAAAATTAATGCAATTATAAAAAAATTATCCGTTTTTACACTAACTGCACAGAGAAAAAACTGCCTAATAGAATAAAGAAGATTTTCTCTATGAAATGTTTTTAGGATAAGGAGTATCCCAGCAAAAAGACGCGAAAATTTTTTCATAGAGATTCCTTATTGTTTTATGTGGTAAATCTTATTAATTTTATCAAGAAGAAAACTACATAAAATCAAAAAGAAATCTTTTATTCACAATTTTTTTTACTCAATTTCCGTTATTTTTGGCACCAAAAAAACAATCCATAGAGAAAAACTTTTTGATTCTATTAGGTTTTCTTATAAATTATATAATATAGGGATTTCTTATTTATTTCATTGAGTTGCCTTATTGATTTTTTAAAAAGGTGTTCCTTATTGTTTTCAGCAATTAATATATAAATAATAAATAAATAAATTCAGTGAAGTGCGACTTTGAACCGCGCCCGAAAGGTTCCTTACGGACACGAGATATGTAATTCAATACGAACTTTAGCCACTATAAACTATAGTTTTGGCATTTTTTTCGTTTTTGGGTTTTTTCGGTTTTAAGCGTTTTTTTAGTTTGGGGGTTTTTTGAATTTATTGGCGCTTTCTGAGTTTTGGCACTTTTTTCACGTTTTGGCGATTTTTTTTGGGTTTTTGAAGTTTTTTAATTTTGGCGATTTTTATTAGTTTGGCGTTTTTTTTTATTTTTGCGATTTTTTTTATTTTGGCGTTTTTTTAATTTTAGCGTTTTTTCATATAGAAGATTTTTTTTTGTTTTTGGCGATTTTTTTAGTTTTGGCACTTTTTTTCTCGTTTTGAGGATTTTTTTCGGTTTTATTGGAGTTTATTTTAAATTTTGGCGTTTTTTTTCGTTTTGGCGATTTTTTTTTAATTTTGGCGAGTGTTTTTGGCGATTTTTTTTCTCATAAACAATTATTTTGGTTTTTGGCGACTTTTTTTTCGTTTTGACGATTTTTTTCGGTTTATGGCGTTTTTTTCATTTTGGCGATTTTTTTTCATTTAGACGATTTTTTCGAATTTGGCGATTTATTTTAGTGCTAGATTTTTTTTAATTTTGTCGATTTTTTTCGATTTGGCGATTTTTCCACATTTTTTGGCGATTTTTTTCAGGTATTGTAGATTTTTTTTGGTTTGGCGATTGTTTAATTTTCGGATTTTTTAGTTTTACCGTTGTTGAAAATTTCAACAGTTTACCTCTTTCGGTTTTCAAGATATAGCAAGTTGTCAAAATCACATAGTCAAAATTGCATTAACTGATGGACCACCCTTTAATTTAAATTTTTTAATATTAATCAGAAATAATTCATAGTTAGGCTCAAGTTCAGTAATTTCAATTCTTATTGAATGAAATATTTTTATTAATTAATGTGAGTTTCTAAAGAAGAGAAGAAAAATTAAACTTAGACTTTAAGCTGGGGGAAATACCGATACTTTTCTGTGCAGCCACGCACTTCATCAGCACCCTAGTCTATCTACTTGGGTAGAGATTCTTATTAACATCAGCTATTTAACTTAAATTTACAATGAAACGGAATATGAGAAACGATTGTTGTGTATACAATTGATTTACCTTTGGTAAACACATTTATAGGTATCACTATTAATTTTCTGTTTTTCCATTTTTTAATTTTTCTATTTAGGTTAGCACGAAATTATATTAATCAACCTTAGTATGTTTAACTATTCTTAATTATCTTTTTACGATCATCGCATTAATTATTTTTACTTATTCGATGTGCCATCGGTACATGCATGTAAGTATTAGTGTAGTGGTCTTATGTTACTTGTTGTTGCATTCTACAGTTTTATTTTAGTTATTCCAGCCTTCTGAAACTGTGATAACCAAGTGAACAGTGATTGCCAAGTGAACATATTTTGTCACGTGCCCATGATGTATTAAGTGAGAAATTTTTAGATTCTTTAATTGAACTGTAGTGAAATTTAATCAGAAATAATTCCTAGTTAGGCTCAAGTTCAGTAATTTCAATTCTTATTGAATGAAATATTTTTGTTAATTAATGTGAGTTTCTAAAGAAGAGAAGCAAAATTAAACTTAGACTTTAAGCTGGGGGAAATACCGATACTTTTCTGTGCAGCCACGCACTTCATCAGCACCCTAGTCTATCTACTTGAAGAGAGATTCTTATTAACATCAGCTATTTAACTTAAATTTACAATGAAACGGAATATGAGAAACGATTGTTGTGTATACAATTGATTTACTTTTGGTAAACACATTTATAAGTATCACTATTAATTTTCTGTTTTTTCCGTTTTTTCATTTTTCTATTTAGGTTAGCACGAAATTATATTATATATAAATTATATTATATATATTATATTTTTTAATATTGTAATGTTAATTTTTGTAGTCTATATAAAAACACACAAATTTTACAAATTTCAAGTGTCAATATACATATGTACATACAATTGTATGTATATTACATGGGATTTTAAAATTTTTGTCGTTCGTTTTGGAGCATCCTTTAATTTTTAATTCTCATGTATTTGTTGTTGTAGTGGCCAAGGTTCTACATACTCTGTCCAAATTTCAGGTCCGTAGCTCTTACGGTTCTTGAGAAAATACCGTGTGACGGACAGACGGACACACGGACAGCGTAGCGAAAACAATAGGGTTCCTTTTTTCACCTTTGGTGTACGGAACCCTAAAAAGGCCAAGTTGCTTTCAAAAGTAGTGAGATACAAATTTTGACCAAGTTCGTGTTTGGTACAATACCTATCCCTGCAATAGCTATGCATTATATAAATTGGTAATCGTAAGGTGTTATATAATTTCTAGAGTATGTGTGTTAGTCTGTGAAAGGAGGTACCATGTTCAAATCCTGCAGTAAATGTAATAAGTAAATATGGCCATGGGCTAGGGTTTCGTGTTATGAATGAATAAATTAAATTAAAATAAGCTAAAATAAATAAATAATATATAAAATTACTTTTCTACTTTTTCTGTTGCCTTTCTTGGATATCGAAATTAGTTCGATAACGAATGTTTTTTGGGACAAAACTGAGCGACAGGTGAAAATTTTTCGATTCATATTTGAGTGTCACTCTCGATAGTTTTAAACGATATATGTTCGAGATATATTCGAAATCGATAACGAAAGTCCTGGTCAAGTGGGTATGTACATATGCTTGTATGAGATATATTTGAAATCGATAACGAAAGTCTGGGTCAAGTGGGTATGTACATATGCATGTACTACATATGTATGTATTTGTAACTCCAAATTACATTTATTCAAAAAAAAACTAATAATGAATTTCTTAATATTTGTCCATGCCCTACACGATTTTTTACCTTCGGAGGTGTGATATTTGCAAAAAAAAAGGAAAAAGTTACCACGCTAATGTAAATATGTACATAAATATAAATCAAAAATATTAAAAAACATAAATGGAGATCCATCAATTCAATGACGGCAGCAAACCGGACACAAGGTGTTCCCTTTTTAATTTTCTTAGGATTTTTCTTTAATTCAAAGAGCCTAATTTTTCTTTTTCATTCATTTCATTTGTTTCTTTCATACGTACGTATGTATGTATGTATGTATGTAAGAAACAATTGCTCACATTGGCACAAATTGTCTTTTTTATATGTAAATGTATGGGGTAGATGCCCTTTGAAAGTTTTAAAGGTTTCTCTTTCCGCTCCACACAAAACAACAGAAACGATACGAAATATAGAGATGGGTTTGTGAGTCGCTTTATATATGTATGTACATTAGGGTGACAATGAAATGTATGGAACTTTTTTATTTCTTTATTTAAACAAAACTGTGCGAATTTTTGTAGTTCTAAGTCTAAAACTCACGTAGTGAAAATTTAAGCCAAATGGGGTAGCTCCCTGGCGTGCCACACTTAGGTCAAAATTGCAATTTTATAAAATTATACTCAATTTACTTAAGACGATATTTCAGTAAGCGGATCCGAAAATTTGGGTCAAATCGGTACTTGGGTTCATTTTCTAAGATAATTGAAGAATTATCTTTCGCAAGAAATGTTTTAAGATTTCCTTTTTTTGTTGAAAACTTTTTTGGGACCTTCCTCTTCTTCTTTCGAATTGTCTTCATCTGTAAATGTTAGCATCTTTTCAGCCATTTTACTTCTATTTACAGCGTATTTTCTATCATCGAATAAGCCGAGTGCTACATATTCTTCATTCAGGTAATATAGGTGGCTAAAACTCTCAAGTTCAGAAACATTTTGAAAGACGCTTACTGAAATATTGTTTTATATGTATAAATTGAGATTTTTTGAGCTCTAGCGGTCAAGCCTTACAGTTGTCCGATTTTGCCGAAACTTTGGCATACACTAACTGAAGTATTGTTTTATGTAAATTGAGCTTAATTTTAGAAGATTTTTTAAAATTTGGAATTTTACCGCTTGAGGTCAAGCCTCGCAGTAGTCCGATTTGACCCAAATTTTTTGATCCGCTTACTAAAATATCGTTTTAAATAAATTGAGTATAGTTTTATTAAATTTTATAAAAATTGCAACTTCGACCTAAGTGTGCCACGTCAGGGAACTACCCGATTTGGCTTAGATTTTCATCACGTGAGTTTTACACCAAGTACTATATTAATCCGCGCAGCTTTTTACAGAATTCCAAAACGGATTTTCATTGCACCGTAATGTACATATATTATCCAAGGGTTCCATGGAATAACAAATGTCCAATTGTGAGTCGCTGCCACTGTCGTTTATAATTAAAGCCAAGTTGGTACACACAAAAATTTTGTTTCGAAATTTCTTCGCTTTAAGGCTGGTACTCTGTTGTTGTGAAAAATTTTCAGTACCATTGTTTATTTCATGTGAAAAATTTTACATGTACTAAATGTAGCCCATCTCGCGGATATTTTATAAGTTTATCGCTTTTATTGCTTGAAAGTATGCAGCATTATTAAAATTCCGTGTGAAAAAAGCACTACCCATGTTGTCTTGCAGCTAAACTAAAATGGTGCCAGATTAATTTTGCATGGAAATACATGCTGCCAGATAGATTTTACGTGTTTTTCGCAACAAGAACAGAGTACTACTTTTGCGAATTTATTTCGCAAATATTTCATAGCAAATACTTTTATATGTAGTTTGACAGCATTTTGAACGAAATTGTGAACAGAGTACCAGGCTTGTAGTAAGCATTCATTTTGTATCGAATCTCAGGCAGATAAACAAGTCGATAAATAATGTCAGCGGTGGTGGCTTAGGTATATAAATGTCAGCGGTTTTAAATTGTATCCCTCACATTCATAAAAAAGAATGCATTTGAAATCACTTTAGGAAAAATTTGTATGAAAAATATGGACATTAGTATTAGCTTTTATACATTATTTTTATTGCTTATTCAATTAAATTTTCTTTATCAAAAATCTTTGGAAAACAAACGTCTTCATTCGATTTTGATTTTATTTTAATTTTTCACAACATTTTTCCAATTAGTTATCGCATAGGGTAACAATAAAAGTACTTAAAAGGCGAAAAAAAAAACTAAATTTTTATGTTTATATGGTCATTAGGGAATAACTCTTTAACATTTTTGCCAATATCTAAATGGTCCTAGCATAATCAAATAGGCCATGATTAAAAAAAAGTGGTATGTAGGACAATAGACATATATATCCGACAGTATTATCTTCTTATATTTGGATATATCTTAAGTTGTTCGAATAAGAACAAAACATGAACATCAGCCGTTCACATTCATGTCGATGGTTAATGAAGATTGTGTGTAAATAGTAGGGGATTCAATTAATCGGGGTTTTGCTTTAATCGGTTAATCGATCGATTAATTAATCGAGGTTTTTGCTTAATCGGTTAATAATCGTTGAATTTTGGTATTAACCGGTTAACGGATTAATAAAGTTTTTCTATAAACCAAGTGCTTGCAACAAATAAAAGTGCATAAATTGTTTATGAATTTGAGTTTATTAGTAAAACCGAAAACACACATAATAGTTCCTAAAACAATTCTATTAATTTTGTTAGAACATTTCTTGTTTTACTATCGATAGTTTCATCTGTTGGCGGGTCATCATGTGACTCATAATGACAGAGCTCAGCGACGAAAAAAAAGTTCATTTATGAATTTCTTAGCTTTCGTTTTCGTACTGTCTCTCATTAAATCTAATCGTTAATTAAATTGTTGGCAACAGTACTATTGGCTGTTATTAAATTATTTAATAAAAACTAAATAATTCACTTTACTTAGAGTACCAGAGTCTCTACTAAACTGTCCAAAATTTTGAAGTTTTACTTAATTTAGGATCACTGAGCATACATACTTCTTTGTATGAATAATTAATTTAAATAATAATAATTAATTTTGTAAATGAGATGAAACAAATAATTATTCACAAAAAAAAAATAAGCTGTAATACTACAAAATATGAAAAAATTGTTACGTCGGTTAATCGGTTAATCTACTGAAACTAACCGGTTTAACCGTTAATCGAAAAAAGCCAATTTTAAATAAACCGATCAGTTAATCGGGTATTAATTAACCGGTTAGACAATTAATGGTAAACCGTTTGAATACCCTAGTAAATAGTGTGTATGAATGTCTTCACAGGCAGTACGTCCAAGTGCACATATTTATCGCAGTTTTATGAAGTGCAGTCACGATGGTCTTGGCATTTTTTAATTAATTTGGCATTTGAAAGTATTGTTACGTAAAAATATTCCTACAGGGTTAATACTTTGTATTACTATCTAGAAGTATTTAGCTAACTTGAGGGTTACACGATTGTGCAGGGCACACGGGGGTTGGATATATGTGAGTATTGGAAAATGTATGACTTACCGGGAGGTGGTTGTTTCTGGAACTATAGTAGTTGTTTCTGGGACTTTAGCCGTACTAATTCCGGATGTAGTAAGCGGAGCGGACGTCGTTGCAGGTTTTTTCACTCGTTGGTATTTTCTGGGAAGAAATATCTTAGGATATATGATGGTAGTTTATATCAAAGTATATTTTGTGTGGCGAAATCAATTAGAATTTACACACGCTAAAAAACCAACACAAATAAATAAATTAATTTAAATTGGCATTTGTTTTTCTTTTAGCTTCAGCTTTTTATTTATTTGTGACCGTGTATAAACAACGATCAAGTTTTGCCTTTCAAATTTCAATACATTCACATTTTTTCACTAATGCATTCATATTTTTAGAATTTGATTCAACTTTGACTTCAAATTTTCGTTCCAACTGTGTGTACAATTTATAAGCAAAAAACAACTGACAGCAATTTCAATGAGCACACTTTTCGTTTTTTTTAATATTCTGCCGACATAGTATTTTTGTGTTCTTTTATTACAAATAATGTTATATTCCATCGAAAAATTTTAATTAAATTTAAATAAATATGTTTAGGAACAAAAATAAAAAGTATTATGATGTGTTGCGACTTATAGACATATAAAGCAGGCATGGAGTTTTGTTGTCTTAGGCTGTTTCTTTTGTCAACGGCTTATTGAAAATAAACTTGCTTGGAAATTGCGTGCAGCCTACGTCACGGCTTTCAATTTAAACGACTTTTGATAACCAGTATGTGTGGAAAACTTGAAAGCAAATCTTGGTTGTGTAGCTCTATAGCAACAACAAAAGTTTTGTACATAGCTACAGACATATATGCACGTATACAAATAAAAGTGCGAGCAGTTATAGTAACCAACCTGTAAGAAATTTCTGGAAAGTTCACGAGAAACATCGAGAGTGAAAGATGGAATCGACAGTGGTCAGTGTCAACAAGTTGGACGTAGCGTAGAAGTGTGCCAGAAGTCTCCAGCAAAGTGAATGAAGCTCGTGACTTAGAAGATAGTCAAGAGGTCTGTGAAACAGTGGAACAAGCTATGGGTGAAATGGTTTCGCTTGCTCAGAGTAAAGAAACAGCTACAGTATACAAAGCGCGCAGCATAAAAGCAGTCAGGAAGAAGAAGACAACTTTTATAAAGAACCTCAAGAGGGTGGTAAGGCAGTCTAGTCGAGGATCAAAGTAGAGTCAGAGCCAAAGGCCATAGGTGTGGAAGGAGTGGTGATCTCCAGTATATGGTAAAGCAAGCTCTAGCCAAGGGACAAGGTAGAGTCAGAGCCAAAAGCCATAAATGTGGAAGGAATAGTCATCTCCAGTGTATGGTAAGTTAAGCTCTAGTCAATGGACAAAGTACACTCAGAGCCAGATGCCACAACTGTGGAAGAAGTTGTCATCTACAACATACGGCAAGGCAAGCTGTAGTGGAAACAAATGTAGAATAACTTGTCATCTGCAGCTCAAAGCAATGGAAGCTGTAATGGAAACCGGAAGCAGAGTCAGTACCAGGGGCCACAAATGTCAAGGAACTATCCACCTCCAGCGTATGGTAACACAAGTCCCAGTTGAAAGACGAAGCAGAGCCAGAACTAAAGCCTACAAATATGGAAGAGGTAGTCGATTACAGCGCAACTACAAGGCGTATAAAAAACGAAGAAAGAAACATGCAGTGATGATTTGCCTATTCGGGACGAATAGGCTTAAGTGGGCGGCTGTGTTACGTAAAAATATTTCTACAGGGTTAATGCAAAGAACTATCTAGAAGTATTTAACTAAAGCAATAAACGTTCACACATATTCACGTGCAAGCACTATAGCAACAACAATAATTGTGTACATTGCTACAGACATACACGTATACAAATAAAAGTGCGAGCACTTATGGTAACCATCCTGTAATACCAGTAGCACACCGCATTGCCAACATACAAGTCGTTACTTTGAAAATTCAAAAACTAATGGCAAATCGAATCACCTACAAACATCTAGAAACGGCGGCATGAATTTTCCCGATTGTGGTAGAATAATGTTTAATCATCTGGCTACCAATAAACATAAATGCCTAAACAGCCACATCGTTATGCGGTAATAGTTTCTTCCAGTTGGTTTTACTAACTATACAAACATGCATGTTATTAGGCCATCTATTATCGAACATTCTAGATCCGGTTCATGTAGTATAAAATGAGGTGCCCTGTGTGCGATTGAGTGAGTGCTAATTGGAAATTAGTGGAGTCAACATGGTTGAAGTTAAAATACCACGTGCGGTGGATTATAGCGTTAAGAAGTAAATAAGAAAAGACAAGTTGTAATTTGTTTAGTAAAGCATAAACGGAAGTTCAGTAGCAAATAAAAAAAATCGTGTTATTTATTTTTTATTTTTGAGCAATCAAAAGAACTCACACGTTTAATAAAATTTAAACGTAACAGTATATTTAACATTCGTTTCTCAATAAAAAGAACTAACATTTATTACATCATATTTTGATTAAAATTTTATCGGCTAACATTTGTGAGCCGGAACAAGCCGGTCGCTTCGGCAGCGGCTTGGTTGCCAGAAAATTTTTTCAGCGGCCCAAAGTCGACTTTTAGCCGACTTGTAGCTGATCGACTTGTTTCTTTGATCTCAGGTCCATTGGGTACACACCAGTGATCTGCATGATTACGAATCAAACGGTATAATTTGCATATTCAAAAATGAATATTGAGCTAGCACTTAACATTAAAATAATGAATGATGCTATTGCATGATTCATATCAATGAGACTGTTGTTAATAAATGCATGCCACTGCTTGAAATCTCTATTCATTCATATGATTCACTAAAGTAATGAGTCAGTATGATTGCTTTGATTCTGACATACATATGTATGTAGTCTTATGTAATAATATAAAATAAAAAAGTTAGCACCATTTTATTTTATAAATTGCTTTAATACAAGAAAAACTATTAAAAAATACGCCATGTTTTATTATTTTAATACTTCATCTAGTCAACATGCTTTTGTGAGTTATTTGATTGCTATACAAAACAATCAAATAACAGTTAGAATTTTTATTGCTTTTTCCTAACAGCACCAAAAGAAAAGACAGTGAGTTAATAACAGTCAGTTGTGAGAGAGGTAAAGGCCCAACTATAATATAAATATGCCAGCTTAAAAAACTATGCGGTTACATATAAAACGTATGTGACAATCTATAATGTACTCAATGAAACTTTTCGTCAAGTTTCGTCAAATATTATTTGCTGATGCAAAGTGCCAAACTGAACGCACATTCCGTATGGAAAACGCTGTTTGTGCATTTTTAAACACAAACAAACAGCAGCAGAAAATATTCATTGCTTTGAAATATTGTTTTATTGTTTCTTATTTTAAACTCAGAAAATAAAGCAAATCTTTTATTTTCAAAACTTTGTTTTACAATACACGTATACACACATCCATATGTGCATATTTATGTATATTCATTGTTGTACTTTTTAGCAGGCAAAATAAATAAAACAAATAATAACGTGATGGATATAATTATATGTATGTGAATTTTTAATAGATCAGGACACTCCGACAAGTTAATTTGATTGAATTGCAGTAATTTTGGAGTTGTGAGATGAAACAAAATTACTACAGAATTATGAACAATACCTACATAGATGTGCAACTATGGCTAAAGAATACTTAAGTGCATGTAAGACCATTGTGGCCACCTAAAAGTAACGTCTGAATTGTTTAAGCATTTGACAGGCTTATCGTTCAATTTGGACATTATCTTAAGCCTTCTTATTCATATTATAGTTAGGCCTTAACTCTGCCCACTTGACTAAGGCGAGGAAATTTCGTAACAAAATTCTTCTAGATTTTTTTCGCTAATCTAAGAAAATTCGAATGTTCGCTAAAGCTACGAGCATCGAACTTCTCTCGAAGGTTTTTCCAACGTGTGACGGTAGCCGAGTGGATTTGTATGAGCCTGTTAGGCATACGTCCTGGTTTTCCAGAATTTGTCCTGAAGACAAATTGTCCTGGGGCCTAATTCCCGCATTCGATTGCGAGCGAGTTATTGCTCGAATGTGCAAGTTTTCTAACTTTTTGAATTTTCGCATTCGGTTTCGAGTAACACATATCGAAATTTCTAATGACAGCATTCGGTAACGTGCATACATTCGAATGCAACCGTTCGTGTTTTTACTCGCAAGCAAAATGGCATTCGAAATCATGTTTAACATAGAAAAAGTGATGAAAAACAAAATGTACGTTCAATATTAGACTTATTTATTTATAAATCAATAAATGCACAAATGTACTTATAAAAAAATACAAATTAAAGAACTTCTTGTTGACTTTAAATATAACAAAACACACTGACTTGGCAAATAATGTTTTGCGTAATAGTTGTGTGGGAAAATAAAAACTCAATCAACTCTGGGAGCATCTCAATAGCAAATTAACGGCTGCTAGTCAATCAATAAGAGAATTGAAAATGTGGCTAGTGCTCTATTCTCTAGTAAAGCTAATTTATTATTATTAAGTTATTAATTAAATTAAAATAAAAATAACATTTATGTATGTATATTCGTTTCTTTTTTCTGCATATACGTTTGTATTTACGTACATACATATGTTTTTGCACACATACACAAATACAAAAATATGCTTTTGCTTACAATTTATTCAGTGTTGTGAAATGAATTTATATATAAATATATTTGCCTTTTTCCAACACTAAAACAAAAACTCGATTCGGTTGGTAGCGAGTGACATCATCCGAAAATTTCTGACCATCGAAATTAATTTCTATTCGAATGCAATTCCGATCACGAGTGCAGGAATCAGGCCCCTGGTGTCCTGGTACACTCTTAAATCATCCTGGTTTTTTTACAGGAAAATTTACCAGCAAATGCAATAAATTTAAACGAGAACCACTCTGATTAAATTTTTGTTTTAACTAAGTAAATGAATTAAAATTAAATTTTAAATGAATTTTTTTTATTTGTGTTTATATGTAGTTTTTTATCTATAATACGGGTAATGGTTGGACTTAATTCTAATAATGGTTGATACATGTATCGAAATAAAAATTTGTTTGAGTTAATTTTTAAACAATTGTTCTTGGAGTATATGTACATATTAGTGATGTAAGGAATGTCAATTTTTGATATGCAAAAAAAAATTATGCAAATAACAAATTTCTATAAAAAAATTTAATGGATTTGTACAAAATAATTATTTTAGCCATTTATTTAGATTTCGTTTAGGATTTATGCATTTATTTAATTAATTTGTTTGGAAAAATACAGACACGAATATCTAAAAATTGCCAAATATTCGACTATTCGAATACGAATATTCGTGCATGACTAGTACATACGTATGTGTAAATATAAGTTTCTGTTGCACGTTCTTTTTTGGTTTGGATGAATGTCCGGGTTGACGGGCTCATGCATCTGGCAGCCCTAATCTAGATACCAAGTTCGATGCATGACAGCGCTGTAAGTTAAAAAAGAAAATAAGAACACATACATATGTGCAATAATTGAGCAGAAAAATATTTGTCACGATAGCCTAGTGGATGTGTGTTAGTCTGTTAGAATGGAGGTACCAAGTTCAAATCCTGCAGCGTGAGTTAATAAGGTAATAAAAAACAAATGAATTAAAATAAGTTAAAAATAAAATTACTTTTTTACTTTTTCTGTAGCTTTTTTGGGATATCGAAATTAGTTCGACATTCCCCCACTTTTGATATTGCTAGCGAAACTTCGATAACGAATGTTTTTTGGGACAAAACTGAGTGACAGGTGAACATTTTTCGATTCATTTTTGAGTGTCACTCTCAATAGTTTCACACGATAAATGTTCGAGATATATTCGAAATCGATATCAATAACGAAAGTCGTGGTCAAGTGGGTGCAAGCAATACCATAAATATTGATGTTAAAAAACAAAACAAAAGCATTGTAGAAGTGAGTGGATAGCGAAAGCGAATCAACTCCTACAGTTCACTGGTACACACAACGTGTGTGCGTATGTGCTGGTGTCTTGCACAAGACCATTTATAAGACCTTTCAAGACATGGGAGATTTTTCATATGTTTTACTACAGCTAAATACTCTAAAACAAACGATAAACAGCACATTATCTAAAAATTATATGACACCTTTACGCATGATACAATTATACTAGGTACATACATGCACAAGCCCAGCCTGTTACTGTATACATTGCATATAATTGTCAAACTTTGTTTACAAGCTGCAAAAATGTTAGTGTATGTGTGTGAATAAAATGATTACAGTGTTGCCAATGAATTTAAACATGGCTGTCTCTACAGTTACACATTGAAGAAAATAGCACTACATGTCTTTAGTGTAGGTTAAAATTAAAACAAAAATAAATAAAAATAGAGCCCAAAGTAGAATTACACACAGATTATACAAGAATTTAACTACACGGCCTACACATGTGAGTAGAAATTACACACTGTCTAACTACACACACATTGGCAACACTGAATAACTATAATCATGCAGGAATGCCGCGTCTGCAATTGTACTTCAGTTACCCTGTTGTTATTGTTATTTTTATAAACAAAAGGCAGTTGTTTCTGACAATTTTTCATTTGTTAATACCAACAAAATACATGTGTTTTTTGGTGTTGTATTTTATTACAAAAAAGTATTTTACTACAAAAAGGTCGTGCATGTACCAAGTATAATTGTATCATGCCTTTACGATTACAAATTTATATAATGCATAGCATATTTCAGTGATAGGTATTGTGCCAAACAAGAACTTGGTCAAAATTTTTATCTCACTACTTTTGATGGCCGAAATTTTGGAAAGGAACTTGGCGTATTTTTCAATCTATGTTTTTGTGAGGATCTGATTACTTTTTGAAAGGTTTTCTACAATAAATCTTTTTAAACTTAAAATTTCTAGTCTGTTATAATTATATTCATAATTTTTGCGCCAGTTCAAAATAGCAAAGTTACAAAAAATAATGGGTTAGAGGGTGATATGTGCACCATTGTGTCATAACTAGGGAAAGGATTTTCATGTAAACAAATATTTTCTGTCGTTTGTCGTATATCAACGTAAATAAAATATCTTTGCGAATCAACAAATTTGCCACAAAATGGCATCGATTTGTTAGCGCATATTTTATAATAAATACATATTTATGCATATTTCATCATGAATGTATATTTTCAATACATTTTTTAGTTTTTTCATGCTATAAATCAAATTTTGGTTTTTTTACTAGTTGTAAAGTAAATAAGAGCTGCAATTTTTACGACAGTGTAAGAACAAAAAGAAGAAAATGAGAAAAATGTACGATCCTTTTTTTTGTGATGTGAACCGATATTCAAAAACAGTGCGGGACTCCAAGTTAAATACCTTGGCTTCATATCAATGCCGTTAAAAATTAAGGAGGGAAACAAGAGCATGGTATAATAGCCCTTTTAAACCGTATTAATTTCATGTGGATATAAAGTGCTTTTTAAAGCTTCTTTGAGTGTTTCAGCTTGTAATGAAAAATATCCAGTGATACGATACGGATACATTCTACAGTAACTAGATGGAGGACGTGACAGAAGGCTGTCGGATACTATATTTCTATTAATAAAATTAAAGAAATTTTTGTCAAAAAACTTTCCCCCAATTGCAACAAAAAAAATAACATTTGCTTAAAGTGTACGCTAAAAAAAAATTTTCTTACAAAAACTAGTTTTAATGTACACTTGAAGCAAACGTTATTTTTTTTTATATGGGGGCAAGTTTTTTTACTTTAAAATTTCTTTCATTTTATTAATAGAAATATGGTATCCGACAGCCTTCTGCCTAAATTGATATTTGTGCACACATAGTATTGCTTTCTTGTTCACACTTTATCCCAATTAGAGACTCTCGTTACTTTAACACCTCAAGTTGAATTAATTGAAGATGCGGTGAAAAATAAATTAAAATATATGCCACACATTGTATCAATATAGTTCTAACAACGAAAACTTAGAAACTGAATATTCCGCAAACAAAACAGCAGCATTTAAATACGCACCAATAACTTAATTTTTATTGTGTATGTACATATGTGCATAAAATTTTTTTCAGCAAAAATCGTTAAAGATTTACCTCTGACAATTTAAAAAGAAACATTTATTCATTAATGTACGTAAATAAAAGTTCGACTGAACTTTAATCGTATTTTGTATTCCATATGATTTGACAAAATATTTGTTAAAAAAGCATTGAAGCTGATCTTTTTATGTTTTTTAAGTTTTTAATGTTCTTAAATGTTGAAAAAAATGATAAATTCATATTTTATTAGTTTTAAATACATATTTTTACTGCATATTTTATGTACATAAAACGTGCTTTTAAATGCATGGAAATCCTTTCCCTAGTCATAACAAATTTTTCTAGTTGGTAACTTACTTAAGCCTATTTTTTTTTTTGCAAAATTTCTTCCCTATAACATTATATTTTTATACAGGTCGCCCTACTTCCCCAATTTAACAATCGGTGCTTTTGTTGCGGGAGACTAGGTTGAAATGTTCAATTGGTCCCTGCATATTTTTACATATTGTTACGTAAAAATATTCCTACAGGGTTAATGCAAAGAATTATCTAGAAGTATTTAACTAAAGCGCTAAACGTACACACATATTTACGTGCAAGCACTATAGCAACAACAATTGTGTACAAAGCTACAGACATACACGTATACAAATAAAAGTGCGAGCACTTATGGTAATCACCCTGTACTAAAAATAGCATACTGCACTAGCAACATACAAGTCGTTACTTTGAAAATTCAAAGATTAACGGCCAATCGAATCACCTACAAACATCTAGAAACGGCGATATGAATTTTCCCCATTATGCTAGAAGACTGTTTGAACATCTGGCTACCAATAAACAAACACGCCTATACGGCCATATCGTTTCTTCTGTGTTGGTCTTTACTAAGTACATGAATGCATGTTGCCACACCATCTGCTTGCGAATATTCTAAATCCGGTTTTGGTTCTATAAAAAGAGCTGCCATATGTGAGAAGTCAGTCAGTATTAATTGGAATTTAGTGGAGTGAATATCGTTGAAAGTAAAAGACATCGTGCCGTGGATAATAACGTTAAGAAGTAAATAAGAAAAGACAAGTTGTAATTGGTTTAGTCAAGAATAAAAGGAAGTTCAGTTGCAAATAAGAAAATCGTGTTGTTATTTATTTTTATTTTTGAGCAATCAAAAGAACTCACACGTTTAATAAAATTTAAACGTAACATATGTACATGCAAATGGTTATATGGGATGCGAGTGTCTCGGGGAACATTTTGTTATTTTCTATAGTTTTATGCTTTTCCACATGACACAATATAAACAAAATCCAATGCTAGATAACTAGACAATAAAATGCGTTCGTGAGTTTATTTTATGTTTGCATTTATGTGGTATTTTTATACCCTTTACCAAAAAATGGTAAAAGGGTATATATAGGTTTGTCATTCCGTTTGTAATTTCTAGAATATTAATAAGCGACACATAAAGTATATATATTCTGGATCCTTATGCATAGGGAAGACGAACAAGCGATGTCCGTCTGTCTGTACGTGAAATCGGTTTTCCCAAGCTCCCAGAAGAGCTAGAGACTTCGTTCTTGGACTGGTGTGTCAGAAATTTTCCGAAAAATTTTGCTATTGAAAATCAGCAAAATCGAGCAGACGGTTTCAGAGCTGGAAAACTCAAACTCCATTTTCCCATAGAAAATAACTACCGAAAACAAGTTTTTATTACTTTTTTATTAAATTAACTTATTTTATACTTCGGAATGAATAAAATTGGTATTTATAATTAAAAAAAATTTAATAATTTAAAAAATTAAAAAAACGTTTCCAGGGTTGGAAAACTTTAACTTTTTTCATAATAATTAAACATATTTCATGTTTTAGGAAGAAGGCTATTTTCTCAGGAACGGTAAGAGCTACGGGTCTGAAATTTGGACAGAGTATGTAGAACTTTGATCGCTACAACAACAAATACATGAGAATTAAAATTTAAAGGGTGTTCCAAAACCAGCAACGAAAAATGTTAAAATCCCATCTAATATACATACAATTGTATGTACAAATGTACATATGTATATTGACACTTGAAATTTGTAAGATTAGTGTATTTTTATATAGGCTACAACAATTAACACTAAAATTAAAAACATTTAAATTTAAGGATGGTCCATCAGTTAATGCAATTTTGACTATGTAGTTTTGACAAAATGCTATATCTTGGAAACCGTAAGAGTTAAACTCTTGAAATTTTCAAAAACGGTCTAACTAAAAAAATCCGAAAATTATAAAATCGCCAAAAATTTTAAAAAATCGCCAAAACGAAAGAAATCGCCAAAATGAAAAAAAAACGCTAAAATTAAAAAAAAAACGCCAAAAACCAAAAAAAATCGTCAAAACGAGAAAAACGTGTCAAAAGTAAAAATAAATTCCCACAATGACAAAAAAACGCTAAAATGCTATTGAAAATCAGCAAAATCGGGCAGACGGTTTCAGAGCTGGAAAACTCAAACTCTATTCTCCCATAGAAAATAACTACCGAAAAAAAGTTTTTATTACTTTTTTATTAAATTAACATATTTTATACTTCGGTATGAATAAAATTGGTATTTATAATTAAAAAAAATTTAATAATCTAAAAAATTAAAAAAACCTTTCCAGGGTTGGAAACCTTTAACTTTTTTCATAATAATTAAACATATTTCATGTTTTAGGAAGAAGGCTATTTTCTCAGGAACGGTAAGAGCTACGGGTCTGAAATTTGGACAGAGTATGTAGAACTTTGATCGCTACAACAACAAATACATGAGAATTTAAACTTAAAGGGTGTTCCAAAACGAGCAACGAAAAATTTTAAAATCCCATGTAATATACATACAATTGTATGTACAAATGTACATATGTATATTGACACTTGAAATTTGTAAAATTAGTGTATTTTTATATAGACTACAACAAATAACACTAAACTTAAAAACTTTTAAATTAAAGGGTGGTCCAATGTTAATGAAATTTTGAATGTGTAATTTTGACAAATTGCTATATCTTGGAAACTGTAAGAGTTAAACTCTTGAAATTTTCAAAAACGGTTAAACTAAAAAATAAAGAAATTATAAAATCGCCAAAAATTTAAAAAAGTCGCCAAAATGAAAAAAAAACGCTAAAATTAAAAAAAACTCCAATAACCGAAAAAAATCGCCAAAACGAGAAAAACGTGTCAAAACTAAAAATAAATTTCCACAATGACAAAAAAATGCAAAAATCGCCAAAACAAACAAAAATGCTTATATGAACAAAAATCGCCTAAATAAAAACAAAATCGCCAATATAAAAAAAAATTCAAAACGAAAATAAATTGCCGAAATTAAAAAAAAACCCAAAAACCGACAAAAATTGCCAAAACAAAAAAAATTGCCTATATAAAAAAAAATCCCCAAATATTAAAAAAATCGCTTATATGAAAAAAAAATCGGCATAATTAAAAAAATCGCTAAAACGAAAAAAAATCGCCAAAATTAAAAAAACCGAAAAAATCGCCAAAACGAGAAAAAAGTGTCAAAACAAAAAAAATCCCACAATGACAAAAATCCTCAAAAATCGGAAAAAAAAAATGCTTATATGAACAAAAATCGCCAAAAATTAAAAAAAAATCGCCAAAACGAAAAAAAATCGCCAAAATTAAAAAAAAACGCCAAAAAACCAAAAAAAATCGCCAAAAAAAAATTGCCTATATGAAAAAAATCGCTGAAAATTAAAAAAATCGCTTAAATGCAAAAAAAATCGTCAAAATCAAAAAAATCCACCGAAACAATCGCCATAATTAAAATAATCGCTTAAATGAAAACAAAAATCGTCAAAATCAAAAAAATCCACCCAAACGAAAAAAAATCGCCAAAATCAAAAAATCGGCAAAACGAAAATAAATCGCCAAAATTAAAAAAACGCCCAAAAACCGAAAAATTCGCCAAAACAAAAAAAAATTGCCTATATGAAAAAAATCGCCAAAACTTAAAAAAATCGCTTAAATGAAAAAAAAACATCAAAATCAAAAAAATCCGCCAAAACGAATAAAAATCGCCAAAATTAAAAAAACGCCAAAAACCGAAAAAATCGCCAAAACGAGAAAAAAGTGTCAAAACTAAAAAAATTGCCAAAAAGAAATACAAACGCCAAAAACCGAAAAAATCGCCTATATGAAACAAAATCTCCAAAAAATAAAAAAATCGCCTAAATGAAAAAAATTTTCAAAATAAAAAAAATTGCCAGAGGGAAAAAAGTCACCAAAATTAAAAAACGCCAAAAACCGAAAAAAAAATGTCCAAGGCCAAAAAAAAATTGCCTATATGAAAAAAAATCGCCAAAACTAAAAAAATCAGCAAAACAAAATAAATCGCAAAAATTTAAAAACCATCAAATTAAATATAATGCCAAAAACCTAAAAATTGCACTAGAGAAAAAAGTATGAATTTTTTCACAAAATTAATATCTATGTACCTGCATATCTTTGTGCTTATGTATGTATCTCTATACTACATAAACGCACTTTGGTAAAGGGTATATAAGATTCGGCACAGCCGAATATAGCACTCTTACTTGTTTTAAATATGAATTGTATTGTCTTGCTAAAATTCAGTGTTAATAAATGACCGGTTTTATCTACATATATGTCATCATCATGGTTTGTTTTGACAAGTGACCTGCATTATCTTACACACGTTACGATTGCTAGTGTTGCATTGTTGCTAGAATGTGCAAGATTCACAAGGTGATTCAGGGTATTATAATAATAAAAAAACAAACAGAATAAAAACACATAACATTTTTGAATGAAAATAATCACATACTGTTTGCTGATAGCCGAGTAGAAAGAAAAGTCTAAGGGCCGATTAAAATGGCGATTACAAATCAATAAGCGATCGCACAAATTGTTTTCAGGCACATCAGGAAAATTGGTTGGAACATTGGGAAAATCCATAGGAAAATGGTATATATTGCACATACAGCTCTAAATGCACATCGTTTAGTTAAGAAAAAACCGTCTGTCTGAGTGTTGGCATAGGCTAAAAAGAAAAGAAGTATAAATAGTCTCAGTATATATAGTCTCAACAAAGTATACTTTAAGAGTTTAGAACCAGTATTTTGTATGGGAATACTGCTTTTAATTTCTTAAAGTTTACTTTATTTTGACTACGACTATGCGCCATTGGTTGCTATATTTTTTTATTATCATTAAATCAAAAACAAAACCTTTTACATTACGATTAAAACAAAATAATCTGTTTAACGTAGTAGTATAAGTATTAAATAATAAAATTTAGAAAATTAGGTGAATTAGCATAGGAAAAAGAAAATTGGAATAAGTAAAATAGCATAGGAAAAGATATATAAATACAAAGTAATAAAAATATATGTATATGTGACAGCGCATAGAGGAAGGGACCTAAGGGTAATAAAAAAATCAATTTTCATTTTTTTTCATGTGGAAATCATCTGAGCATCGAATGAGACCGATCCCATGCCCCAAAAGTGTTCCCTCCCAGAGATATGCGCGTTTTATGAAGTGATGGTTTTTACCCTTAAGTCCCTTTCTATTTTTCGCGTCACACATATGATTTAAAGAAATATGAACAAAAATGTCAATGGAGTAAATTAAATAAAGACGAAGGCATGAAGGTAAGTTAAGGTTGGAAAAGTCGAATGGATCATGGGGTCATTGAGTAAAACGAATTAGGATTCTACAATGACATGGATGGGAGAGCTTTTGCTGGGATATAACATCTTTCTCAGCCCAGTAAATATCAATTGTAATACGCGTGTATGTTAGAGTATTTGCCCATATAAAGTTTTATTTTATTTTTATTTGTTAATTTTGTATTTAGCATTATTTTTTTTGTGGCCAGCATATCCAATGGGAGGGTTGGAACCCGCTGAGGTACATGCTCAGCTAAGAGTTAGTTGGAAACCCCATTGCGCTAATACCGCTGCAACACTTTCGGATTTTTCCTGTTCATAACTCCAGCAGCGCTGAATTATCATTGTACCCTTTTTAAGATGATAGCTTTTAGTTAAAGCTTCAGTACGAAATTATCGTGGCCCTCGCCACTCCTTGTTGAAATATTTGGGTTCTTATATTTGGCTTCTCATCTCGACCTACTCGCGTATCAAATTTAAGTTCTCTAGCGCAAATTTAGTTACTTTATTTTTATGGGCGTATTTCCGCCCACTTTTTTAAAAGAAAATTTTTTTGGTCAGTGCTTCATACGTCTCAAGTTTTGTGGGAAACCGATAATAATACCTACATAAATAGCATATTTAAATCAGCTGATCCGAAGTACATGAAACAAGAGGCTTAAATTTTTTGGGCATGTTAAGTAAGGCCCACTTTTTTACAGGAATATTTATAGCCTTGCTTTCGCCAAACGCTTTAAATTTAATATTTTAGTTCTAAATTTAGTGGGCGTAGCCCCGCTCTATGGCTACATTTTCCATGTTTTCAGATTTTTCTACTTAGTTTCTAGCTTAGACCTACTCGTTTATCAAATTGCAGCTCACTAGTGTAAAATATTAATTTTTTTATTCCTATGGGCGTAATACCGCCCACTTTTTTAATCTCAAGATTTTCTTTGGCCAGTAGTTATCTTTCCTGTCGAGTTTCGTTGGAAACGGATAGTAATAAATATATAAATATGTAGTATATTTAAATGTGCTGAACCGAAGTACATGAAATAGCAGGCTTAAATTGTATGGGCGTGATCATTTAATATCAAAATTTAAAACACCAATAACTCGGAAATATGGGTCATAGCCAATTTTTTTGTTGAATTTTTTCTTCTTATTTTTCAAGACAAGTTATTTAAAAATTTATTTTTGGAAATTTTTCACAGTTTCCTATGAAAAGTTCACAGCCCCGTAACTCGTAATATATGGGTCAAGTCCAACTATTATTTTTTTTTAATTTTAGTTTCTTATTATTTAATTCTCTATCACACAGGCTTCTTTTAATTTGTTTTGCGCAGCTTTACTAAACTGCATTTTTTCCAAATATTTATTTTTTTCTATGTACTTGAGAGACGAATGACACAACTTTTCTTACATATACAACTATAGTTTTATTTTGGACATCACTGCTTTAAAGGCCTTTCAAATTAATAAAGTGCAACAAACTGATTCTCTTTACTATACTGCATCTCTCAAATCTAATTCACGAGTTTTTACATATGTGACGCGCAAAATAGAAAATGACCTAAGGGTAAAAACTGGTTTTGTTCTGGGGCATGGGATCAGTCTCATTCGATGCTCAGATGTTGTCCACATCAAAAAAAAGTAAAAAAATATATTTTTTCCCTTAGGTCCCTCTCTCTATGCGCCGTCACATATACGTAGATATGTTTATTTCATTTCACTTTCCACTCAAATATTGCATATGGAATAATTATATTTTAGTCAACATTTTAAGCATACTTAAACAATACACTAACTCTCTCTCTCTCCTGCTTAGGCTTTCCAACGCTACACAACTTTAGGCGCCAAGTAGTTAATTGGACACAACCAGAAGATGATTGGGAAATTCTTTCCCTACCACGTAGCATCACACCTCACGTAGATCTGAAATATTTTCCTAATCGTACCAATGCCGACACATCCGAAACCGATGATGAGGAATTGCTCGAACGTTTGCGGAAGCTTAAAAATAAAGCATCGTCTTCGCGTATGCTGTGGTATGGCGACAATACCCCCGATGGCCTGGCATATCCACCGTTTGTTGACAAAGCTTTAAAGCTACTAAATCTCAAACAAGTTTCGTATGAAATTGAAAATAGTCTGCTATCGAAAGTATCATGTACAGCATGCAAGGCTGGAGCAGGACTTCTTTTGCACTACATACACTTGGGCAAGTCGGAGCAGGAAATAATCAAAATGATCTATCAGTTTTGTGCAAATCTAAATATCCAAAGTCCCAGAGTGTGCGAAGGAGTATCTAGTTTATTTGGCACCGAAGTCGTATATGTGTTGCAGCGCACCACGTTAAGTCCAGACGAGATTTGCAGTTTTGTCATAGGAGACGGTTGTGAAGATATCTATAATCCTTATCATGAATGGGAGGTTATATTTCCACCTGTGCCTAAGCCGCCCGTACCTGAGCTACCCGTACCTAAAGAAGGTGCACCCTTCTTTAAAGTCTTGCATATTTCAGACACCCATTATGATCCCCATTATGTTGAGGGTTCGAATGCCGATTGTAATGAGCCATTGTGCTGTCGTTTGAGCAGTGGCAAACCATTGAGTCCCAATGCTGCTGCTGGTAAATGGGGTGATTACCGTAAATGTGATACTCCCAAGAGAACGGTGGATAATATGCTTTCCCACATTGCTGATACTCACAATGATATTGACTACATATTGTGGACAGGAGATTTGCCACCCCATGATGTTTGGAATCAAACTAAACAAGAAAACTTGGAAGTTATAAAAGAAACTGTTAAACAAATGGTAGAGAAATTCCCGGGAGTGCCAATTTTCCCGGCCTTGGGTAATCATGAAAGCGCTCCAGTGAATAGTTTTCCGCCTCCATATGTGAATCAAGTAGAAAATTCTATATCTTGGCTATATGATGAATTAGATATCCAGTGGCGCAGATGGCTTCCTCAAAGTGTTTCACACACCATACGTAGAGGTGCTTTTTACTCGGTTTTAGTTCGACCTGGTTTTCGTATAATATCTTTGAATATGAATTATTGTAATAACAAGAACTGGTAAGATTTTCGTTTTACATACTCATGTTTTGTAGTTTTAATCTCTGATAGCCTAATTTAATCTCAGGTGGTTACTTTTGAACTCCACCGACCCGGCCACTGAGCTACAATGGTTTATTTACGAACTACAGAGTGCAGAATTCTCCAATGAAAAAGTCCACGTTATCGGTCATATACCACCAGGTCATTCGGATTGTCTGAAAGTGTGGTCGCGAAACTTTTACAAGATAATATCACGTTATGAAAATACTATAATGGCACAGTTTTATGGTCATACACATTACGATGAGTTCGAAATGTTCTATGATCCACATGATTTGAGTAAGTCAAAGTAGAATAATTTTTATTAATATTTGCAGACATGTTTTTTTGTCTTTTCCAGGTCATCCCAACAATGTTGCCTACATTGGTCCTTCCGTTTCACCTTATTATGACTTAAATCCCGGTTATCGAATTTACTATGTGGATGGCGATCATGATACCACAACACGTCTGGTAGTTGATCACGAATCATGGATAATGAACTTAAAAGAAGCGAATTCATTTGATTATCCAATTTGGTACAAATTGTACACGGCAAGAGCTGCCTACAATATGAAGGCCTTGAGGCCTGTGGACTGGGATAACCTGATAAATGAGTTGACGCATAATCAAGAAATGTTTGATTTGTATTACAAGTAAGTTCTTAACTACTTTATACTGTTTTGACACTGAAAGTTAAAACCTGGTTTAAACGTTGAAACCATAATCAGCTGATCTTGCATTCACACTGCAAGTTTATAAATTCAGGTTTTAACTCACATACTGTCTAATAACTTTGCTCAAAAATAAAATAAATCTCCTTCTGATATGCGTGCAAATTATTTTAAAAAATTATTATTTTAAAATTATTTTATATTTTGAAAATAAATGTATTAAAATTATGGAACTACTTATACAAAGTGAAGAAGTGCTTGGAAATCAAATTGTGGTATATTTATAAATGCACAAATACATTACAAAATAAAATTTTTTATCGGCGAATCGATGTTAGCCATATCGTCTATTTTCACTTTCCAGAGGTCAATGAAAATTTTTTTTTCTTCCAAAAAAACTATTTTGTCCCATAATTTTTTGATTATTGTTGCTGCTTCATCCATTTTTAAGTTGAAAATCTTTCAAGCGACATCTATTGTTATTAATTTGCATAAACATTATCAGCTGCTTCTGGTCATGTTGACTTGGCAGCACTAAATTTAGCATAGCGAAAACAGGGCTTCATTCCATAAAACCAATTCTAAAATGGTTTTAAGTTGGTTTTAACAAAAATAATTTGTGTGGTCAAGCCAGGTTTTAACAGTTGGTTTTAACGTTAAAACCAATTTTTATTAAAACCATGTCAGTGTGAAAACGCTATTATTATTTATTAATGACTATGTAACTGGCACTAACTGCAAATATGTAGTTAAGTAGTTAACGCATATAATAAAAATTTTGTTACTTTTTAATTTTAATTGCATAAAGTCGGCTTAGATATCTTTTTAAAGCTTTTATTCAATAATTTTTTTTTATACGACTTCCTAGAGCTAAAGGTTCTAGTCTGTGAAATATATTTTAATGATGAATCTGTCAGTTGTTCTACCGTGAAAACGGCAGTATTGTGTGACCCCGCCTACACGCAAAGAAAAAATATGGTTGAGGTCACCATAATCAAATAGCAACATACTGTGATTGAATAATAAGGTTGTAGCTAAATCACATTATTGTCAATAGAAAAGCAAACTTTTAATAATATTATTATCTGAGTTAATAATAAAATTATCAACAAAAACAATGAACTTTGTTACACCTAATCTTATTATTGTAAATATGACAACAGTTTTGTTAGATGTGACTAAAATATAATTAATACTCACCATACCATGTTCTTATATTATAATGATATTGTTAAATACGACAACAATATTATTTAATATAATAATAATATTTTGTTTTTCAATCATATATTTGTTGGTAGATCTCTTCTGTACAACAACTGTGCGTTAAATCCGAAATAAAAATAAATTAATATTGTTGAAATAAAATGTACATATATGTATATAGAAATGTATACTTACATATGTGTGTATACTCGAAATACAGGCACGTCTGTATAAAGAGATAAACATATGTACGTATGTACCTATATGTTTTTATTTATCTACCCTTTTGTTTGTTTGTACTTTATTTATTTATTTAACACGACGCGTGCAATGCCGATAGCTTATAAACGAAACGCTGAACTGACAGATGTTTCTGAAAAAGATTTTTTACTTAAGGCTTCATTAGTCTTTACTTTCTGTTAATGTTCTGTGCCGTTCTTTTCCGTATAAAATATTTTGCAATTACTTTTTCTGTGAAAAAAATCTGCTGGCAACTTATAGAATTGATTACACTTGTACAAAAAGTATCACAACGCACTAATACATACACACTTTTGGCTGTCACTTAACGTTGAATTCTGTTTTCTACAGATCTGTCCGCAACAGAACAGAACGAAAAAGGAAAAACTAACAACACATACAGATTTTGAACTAAACAGAAACTAAACAGCTGATTCAGAACATAACAGCACGTACAAACTAATTCTGCCTTGTCCTATTTCGCCTTGAGATGAAACTGCTCCTAACGCGTAGTTTGAGGCGTCGCACGTTGGGTTGAAATTCCCAATAATGGCTCTTAATTGAAAATTGAAAATTAATATTTTTAAAAAGTAATCAATTACAGGTTATAGTAAACAAAATTGTGCATCACTAACTATCTTTTTCATTTTCCTTTGTTATTTACTTCTTGAGTTGTGCGTTGTTAAAGTTGAACATTTTTTAAGTTTTTGAAAACAGTGGTAAAAATTGAAAAAAAAAAAAATTTTTAAATAAAATTTTTATATTTTAATAGCATAAAAGTAATATTTTTACAATGGAACCTTCAACCTCAGGTATTTGGAAACTCAAATATGTATCCCAGTTAAATATTTTTGTTGTAGAAATATTTTTAATATTTTTTGGAAAATTGGTATAAAAAACAATCATTTTTAGTTTTAAGTAGAAATTCAAATTCGGTTTGGGCAAGCTTGGGTAAAAAAAAATTTTTTACAGTTTTCTATGATATGTCTACTTACAAATCATGTACAAACATTTTGCGGGTTTTTTGCGATAAGAACGAAAAAAAGTAGTTTTTCAGTTTAACATCAAAGAAAAATTCGTGTATGCATGTAAGTGTGTACATACATATGTTTGGTATGTAGTTTTGTTATTGTTTATTTTTGTTACTTTTCTCATTATCAATATTCCTATTTGTAATATTATTACCCAGCAGTTCCAAACTGAAGGTCCGTCTCCAATACTGGTAAAATAGCATGGGGCTTGTCACTGGATAAGCTAATATGTTCTTTTGAAGCAACAGCGAACAGGTTTGCAAAAGCACATGTTGAAATATCTAGCCTTTTAATAAGTATTGGAGATGGTCCTTCAAGTTTGAACTTTTTTTTTAGTACTTTTAAGATAGTTGGAAACGTGAATAATTGTTTTTTTTTTTTACTTTCTTTTTGTTTGTTTCAATTGTGACTGTTTTTTTTTTGAAACTGTGGTGTTATTGTCTAAAAGTGATGTGAACAAACATTACTCGTTACTCGATACAGAAAAAAAATACCATTACTTTAAACTTCTTATTTTAGGAACAAATTCTGGTATTTACATTTCCCGAAGAGAGCTTTATAATATAATGAAAAAAGCAAACTCTATAAGAATTTATAATAAAATAAAGTTTTTGCAGACTGAATTAATTAAAAGGTACAATCCTCAAGATATGAAACAATTTAGAAACAGGTTTTATATTTTTAGCAATGATTTTAAAAGTCGATGGCTTAAAAGTTGCAGAAAAGAGAACGATTTTTTAAAAAATAACGAAAGTTGGCTTAAACCGAAATTTCGTTCATATCAGAAACAAAACGAGGAAGAAAACACCTTTCATTTGAAGAATGCAGCAAAAAAACTATGGCAAAAAAAAAACAAAAAATTTAAGAGAATCAAATTCTTTGGCTATTTTGGCTCATGCAACCCAAATGGGCTTGAGAGCTTCTGGACAAATTGATGCATCAAAAATTGTTGAAGATATAACAATTTCCCCAACAAAAGCAAAGAAATATAGAGAAAGTTTTGGGAAAGAAGAATCCAAAAAATTAACTGCTGAAGAAGTTCTTGCTGTATTAATAGATGCAAAATTGTCAAGGTATCAATACAATATCATTCGAAGAGTTGCTCCACAAAAATTTCCGGCATATACAGATATACAAAATGCAAAAAAAGTGCTATCCTAAACGTGAATGCATAAAAATTTGTGAAACTTCATCTGAAGTAAGTCTTCAAGGACTTTTAAACCATACTGTTGAGCGGTTAACAATTTTAAAGGAAAAAGAAGTTGGCAATCTGACTGATGAAGAATTACGTAACATTAAATTGTATACAAAGTGGGGCTTCGATGGCAGCTCAGGACACAGTTCTTACAACAGGCATTTCATGGTTCTGATGCCGATGACTCTGCAGTATTTATTACATCTGTCGTCCCTTTAAAGTTAGTAGCCAATGATAAAATTATTTGGGAAAATCCTCGTCCATCCTCAACAAGATTTTGCAGGCCGCTAAAAATAGAGTTTAAGAAAGAGACAGCAAATGTTGCGAAACTTGAAAAAGAAAGAGTAGATATAGAAATTAAATCACTTGTTAATTAACCTGCTTTTTTAGGAGAGAGGAACGTCCAAGTAAAACATGAACTTATGTTAGTAATGATCGATGGAAAGGTATGTAATTATATAACAGAAACAAAATCAACTCAAAAATTTTATATATGTGGTGCCACGAGTAAAGAGTTCAATTCAATCGATAGCATGATCCAAAGAAAAGTTGAGAATAACACTGCAGTTTGGTTTATCCATTCTGCATGGTTGGATAAGATTTTTCGAGTGCCTTCTTCACTTATATAAAATTCCAATCAAAAAATGGCAAGCAAGGTCCGAAGCAGAAAAAAAATTGTGAATGAAACCAGACCAAAAATACAGGTCGAGTTCAGACAAAAAACCCGAGTTATAGTTGACCAGCCAAAACCAGGGTTTGGAATCTCAAATGACGGGAATACAGACAGACGTTTTTTTCCAAAATCCCGAAGTTTCAGCGGAAATTACAAAAATCGAAGTTGAACTGATCAAAAAGTTGCATACTATTTTAGTTGCTGTATCGTGTGGTCATCAGATTAATGTTGAAAAATTTAGAAATTTTACTTTATCGACCGCAAAATAATTTGTTAAAAAATACCCATGGTATAACATGTCTCCCACTTTACATAAATTTTTAATACATGGTTCGGAGATTATTACTCATGCACTGTTACCTATTGGTCAGTTATCGGAGGAAGCGCAGGAAGCTCGCAATAAAAATTTTAAATCATACAGAGAACATTAGTATATAGGAATTGCTTGTTCTCCCAGAAAGCAATTAAAATAGATAATGTAGATAACTGTTATCTATAGCCAGGTTTGTGTCTTCGCTAAATACTGGTATGAGAGTTGCCATATGATGGCGGAAAATGGTAAAAGGAGTATGTATTTGCTAAATAGTGGTGTGAGTGTTGCCATAGTCAGACGGAAAAAAGGGGTAAAAGGATAGTGAATTGGATAAATTTAGTATATTTACGTCATATGGCAGTGCTGTAAAGAGGTAAAATGTGTGTGAGTTGGCTAAGTCTTGATCACTGTGGCTGAGCTTACCCCAAAAGTAATTAAGTTTATCTTAATGGGTTTTGGGGTGAGCATTAGTATACAATAATAAGTGTAGGTGTCACTAGTGGAGAAATAATAATGGTTATGAGTCTTTGCTTAACAAAAGGCAAAATAAGTTTACCTTAATGGGTTTTGGGGTGAGCATTAGTGTACAATAATAAGTGTAGGAGTCACTAGTGGAGAAATAATAATGGTTATGAGTCTTTGCTTAACAAAAGGCAAAATAAGTTTACCTTAAAGGGAGTTGGATGAGCAGTAGTGGAGAAAATAGTAGCGGTTTATGAGTTGGTTAAATCTTGATCAATGATGCTTGGTTTATGGTGGTGAACACTAACGGTCTTTCCCACGATGTCAGCAGAATTCGATCGAACGATTTTGGTGACATCGTAGGACAGGCCGTAAATGAAGTTGGGATTTGTATTTAATGTTTAAAAGTATGTACCCATAAATTTTAGTTGAACTTGAATATGTATTTTGTGTTGTTATAGAGCGAACCGCAGCACAAAAAATATTAGAATTTGTTTTCGTATTATTTTCGAATGTTTTGAGAATGGTAACGGCTAACAATAGTTTGTTTTGTATGCAGGCAGGAAAGATTGAAAAGAAAGTATTTGATGATTTAGGGAAAATATGTACATACATATGTATGTTTATGTGTATGTATGTATGTATGTATGTATATATGTATGTTATTTAGTAAAGGCACATGTAATGTGTTCGTATAAAATTTCTAATTGATATTTTTAGTTGATATTTTTGTTTAATAATTTGCATATGTCAATTCTATTTTTGTTTAATAATTTGCATATGTTAATTCTATTTTTGTTTAATAATTTGCATATGTTAATTCTATTATTTATTATATATTTAGTTTTGTTAGAGATTTTAGTGCGGAAATGCATAAAAATTAGACGAATTACTAGATTTGTTAATGCATGTGCGAATAGAAAATATGTTAATAAGGGTTAGGATTTTATAAGTAAACGATCGTGAGTGGAATAGGAAAGGGTTTAAAATGTAGTGAATTTGGTCAGCGTTACACGTGTATGTATGTATGTAATTGTATGTATGTATGTATGTATGTATGTATGTATGCACATATGTATGTACATATGTATGGATGGATAGGAGTGGATGTGTGTATGGATATGAGTGTGGAGTGAGGGAACAAATGCAATGTTTATGTGCATTAGCTTATCTCTTGATATTTTGTTTGTATTACGTTGTTGTTGTTGATGATTTTGTTTTTAGTATAAATGTCGAATCGTGGAACATTTTGAAATTATTCAGTGAAATTCAATTGCAAGCGATACATCTAATTTAAAAATTAAAAAAACAAATCAAAATGGAATCTAGTCCGCTTATTATATCGTTAGAGGAAGACTTCGGCGTCATCAAACCTTCGGTCAGCCCACTTTCCATAAGCGGTTTGACGGAATTTGACGTCAATAATTCAGTACAAGAAGTAGTATTAAACTACATAAACTCTACGCAGAATTGGAGCGAAGAGGATATTCCCAACAACCAGATGGGATACCATACTAACTTTTTCGAGGATGAAGTTTACGAATTCCTGTACGATAAAGAAGGGGATGACCTTCTGTCCAGATTTCATGAATTCTGGTGGGACGACGAAGGAGATAAGATTATATTAGATTTAAGTTTTTAAATATATTATATTAGATTTAAGTTTTTTTAATTATATTTAAATAAAATCTGTTTAACATTATATAAATGAAATAAAATACAACATGTAATAAATGTTAATAAAGTTGAAGGAAAAAATTAATTAATAAGGAAATAGAGAGAGAGAGAAAGAAAGAGAGATAGAGAGATGAATATATCTTTGATGTGAAAAAAATTATAAATAATTTGTACTGATGTATAAAAGTTCACAGTTTAATATAAGTTACATAACAATGAGCACCAACGAGGAGTTAATTTCTACCTTCAATAAATTGAACGCCAGGCAGAGACTTAGTGTGAAGGACATGTTATCTCTAGAGGAGTACCATATAACTGGAGCTGAGCGTATTACGACAAAGTATGGGGAAACTATTGTCTTAGAACTGGGAACGAACATTTTATATTTACCAAAGAGATTTAATTCACTAAGTGAAAAGGATATTGAAAATTTATCTACAGGCGCTTATCTTATTTCTAAATATCCTGTAAATGATAGCCACAATAGTGATTTATACAGATTGGAGTTAAAGCCAGTTCCTCCTGTAAGAGATTATTATCCTTTTGCTACATTTAAATAGAAACTATTTAAAAAGTATTTAAAGAAATATTTTAAATAAAAAAAAAAAAAAAAAGAGATTGCACAAATATTTGTTTAATTTATATGAATTCAACCATATAAAAAGCATATGTACATATGTAAGTATATAATACGAAGATTTAACAAATCAATGAGTAGTTTTCATTAAGATTTTAAACTGGAACGATGGATTTTATAAATGATTTTTTACAAGAGTTCGGAAATATAATTTTCGAAGAACATCTGTCTTTTCTTCGAGCATTCAAAACTGATTACGAGAATTTTGATGATAAGATACCTTGCTCTCATGACGACAATTCAAATGAAGACGTTGTTGGCATGTGTACATGCTACTTTTTTCATATGAAAAGACTAAGGGTGAAGAAGATTATTGAGAAATATAGAAGCTTATTTCATCACATTTTATCGACTGCCACCTTTAACCGAAAGGAAGATTGAAATGAATTAATAAACATTTGAAACAATTGACATATGCAAACAAATTAAATTTTATAATTTTTCATTAAAAAAAAAATAAAATATTTAAAAGGAAACATAAATTACATGTTTTATTTTTTCTTAGAAACGTTGAGACAACATACATATATGTATGTAATTGTATGTATGTATGTATGTAAGTACATAGATAAGTAAGTAGAGCATAGTACTCAAAATATTTTCAATATAAAGGGATTTTTTAGAGTGAAGTCATCATCAGTTTAAAATTTACTTCCGAGGTGTATAGTAAAAAAATTAATACTCTCTTTTGAAAATGGAAAATAAAATGAGAAATTTTTTTGAACAACCAAAGAAACCTCAAATACAGGATGTGGTTTTTGAGCTGGAGTACTTCCTGAATTTAAAATTAAAAATTTCTTGTGGGTTTTCAACTCTAAATGGATTTAAGCCAATGATATGGCTACATTATAAAAATAAACATTTTATTGGATTGGATCGGGATGAGTGGCTACGTTTAATGCACTATAAAACTTATATTAGCAGTGTCCTTTCTCAAAGAGAATTTTTAAATTCAGTCAATTTAATAGATGACACTACTGAAAGGAATACCGCCTATATATTTCAATATAAAAACGGTAGCTATCGCTTAATTATTCAACAGGACAACTATAAAATAAAAATAGAGCCAGATACATGGAAATCTCTAATTGGGGTTGGAATATTTTTAACTTCAATTATATGTTGGAACGGCATGCTCAGGAAGCAAATTCTACATTTTTATTATGACTACTACATTCCAACGTGTTCAGTATTGAGAAAAACTAATATACAACTAAGCGACATAAAAGGAATTAATGAAAGAGATATTGAAGTTGATCTGACACGTCTTTGTTACGAAATAGGAAAAAAAATGCAAAGCAAAATTTTAACAGATGTAAAAATACACAGACTATTGTTAAGAATGGATAATAAATGAAATGAAGCTATAAATAAATTAATTAAACAAATTATGTGTGTTTATTTTTCTTTTTTTATTCCGCATAGTTTTTTATTTCGTATTTTATTAAAAAGTTTAAACATAAATGTCCACAATTAAATGCATTCAATTTCTGATATCTCTTATAGTTATACTTTATATTGTTTCCCAAATATCTTAATACTTCTAAGGGTGGTTGAAGATTACCAAAACTATCAAAATATTCCACCTTATCATTATTTTTATAATATGCTACCCAATGTGTACCATCTCCGTTATTAGAGTCTAAGTTGATAATTCCACATTCTATCCTCCGTGGAATATTAGGAAGTTCATCTCTCATATAAACTCCTCTAAAGTGATGAATATACTTCTTTCCAAAAGTTTTTAAATCCATATCTGTTAGTGGTCTTTTGGGTAGCTGCTTTAATAGTGTAGTTTTCGTATAAAATATTCCATATCCCTTTTTATAAGGTTTAAGATAGAGACCTTTTCCTATTGCTATTTCCTCTAATGCTCTGTTATGTCGTTTACTTTCTTCCAGCTGTTCTCTACCATTTTTAGCTATAGTAATAGCTTTAGCAATTTGTGAACCTCCAGAAGCCATTGCACCTAATGTTCCAAGTGCTGTAAGTATCGGTATCAAAGGTAATAAGCCGCCAATTTTGGGAACTCTAATAATTCTTGGAACTTTTACTTCAGATTTTTTCCCAAGAAAAGAATGTTTAATAACATTTCGTGCAAGTTGTATAGCATCGTTTATATCTGTAGGCTTATTTTTCTTTAAGATAGTTGTAGCTGCTTTAATTGCATTACGAAAATGGTTTTGCTTACAATTTTTCTTAAAGTTTTTGGATTTAACACCCAAACCAAATTTCACTTTAGATTTCATTGCGTTTGTTACAAGGTACGAATTTATTTTTTCTCCGAATGTGCTGTCTTTAGCTGTTACCCTTTCCCAAGCTTTATTAGCTAGTTCTCTATCCGCCTGATGACGTTTTTTAATATCAGTACTCTGAGAATAAGCAATATCATGAACTCGACAAGCAGCATCCAATGGATTAATTCCTCTATCTCCTCTCTTCAACCGTTTTTCTAATTTTGTTCCAGGTCCACAAAATTGATATCCAGGTAAATGAAGTTCAACTGGTAGTGAATTAATCAAACTATTTACGAGTCCTTTTCCTTGAACAGTCTGTTTTGCATTAAATTTTTTACTTGAATACACAATCATTTATACTTTTGATTATTTCTGTAAATAAATTCAAAGTTGTCAATATACATATATATGATTGTGAATGAATTAAATTTTAAAATAACTGTCAGTTGTAAAGATGCATTTGATTAAGCAACATTCAAATATCTTAGTAAGAAATTTTGATTTCATTGAATACAATAGCCGAACTAAACACAGTTGCCTGTTACCAAATTCTATAAGAGCATTAATAGTAGGTCCATCTAATTGCGGGAAAACAAATGTAATGCTCAGTTTAATCGAAAGCCCGAATGGATTAAAGTTTAAAAATATTTACTTGTATTCAAAATCATTACAACAGCCAAAATATAAGTACCTTGAAAAACTTATTTCATCAGTAAAGGGAATGGGTCTTTACACATTTACAGAGAATGAAGATGTCATATCACCTGATAAGGCAAAGGGAAGCTCTATAATGATTTTTGATGATGTTGCATGCGAAAAACAGAATAATATTAGATCATATTTTTGTATGGGTCGTCATAAAGATATAGATTCGTTTTATTTGTGTCAAACGTATACACGTATTCCAAAACATTTAGTACGAGATAATGCAAACTTTATAATAGTGTTTAAACAAGACGACTTAAATTTAAAACATATTTATAATGATCATGTTGGAAGTGATATGAGTCCCAAAATGTTTCAGAATATATGCAATGAATGTTGGAAGGAAAAATATGGATTTCTTGTGATCAGTAAGGATGATGATGTGTGGAATGGGCGCTATAGAAAAGGCTTTGATGTTTTCATTCAACATTAGTTATAAATATTCATCCAACTGCTGCGGACATTTTCTAATTAAAAGCTGGCTTACCTGTTTCAAAAAGCTGTTTTGCTGTTTCAAAAAGCTGTTAAGCTGTTTAAAAAAGCTGTTAAGCTGTTTCAAAAGGCTGTTTAGCTGTTTAAAAAAGCTGTTTTGCTGTTTCAAAAAGCTGTTAAGCTGTTTCAAAAAGCTGTTAAGCTGTTTTAAAAAGCTGTTTAAAAAGCTGTTTTGCTGTTTGAAAAAGCTGTTTTGCTGTTTCCAAAATCAGTTTGTAACTAGCTAAGCTATTCTCCAGCAACACAACATGGAAGAAAGTATATTAAAAGAATTGGTTAAATCAAGAAAAGTTCTAAAAAAGAAATTCGATAGTATCAAACAAGGTGAAGCAGAATCGTTTAATAAATTAGAACATACATTTAAACCTATAACAGAACCACTTAAAAAACTTGTAAAGTTATCTGATGATTCATTGGATCCAATGAAATTTTCTGATGAAAGAATTAAATCTGAAAATTATAATAAAATTAAAGGACACCAGAAAAAGATTATTACCAGTACTCCCACTAAAAAAGAGTGTTTTAGTCCTTCACCAGGAAAAAGTGAAAATAAAGAAGATTCACACTTGAATGAATCATTTTATTCCCAAGATAATGATTGGAAACTTAATTTAACAGATTTGTTTGAAAACAAAAAATTCGATACCATATTTGGACCTTATAAGGATGAAAATGGTGATTGGAAATTTGGAAATTCATATCTTAAGCTAAGTGATGACAAAATAACCATAGGAAATAAATCTTGGGCATTAACTCCAGGCCTTTACTCATTACTATTTCACAAAAGGCCGGAACAGTATGACTCAACTGAACTAGATATTTATAAACAAATTTTACTTGATACAAATGCACATAGAGTAAACTACGATCCCAGTAACCGACTTAAAGGAAATAGAGGCTTCAAGTATAAAAAAATAATTAATAAATTATTTGCTACTACTCACATTGGTAAGGGTTTAATGAGAGTAAATCTTAATAAACCAAACTATATATACTGGGACAATCCTAATGAAATTGTAGATCGATTGAGACTGTTAATAGCATCACAACAAGCTGGAAATAATAATCATTCTAATGAAATAGTATCAATAATTGAAGAATTGAGAGAAGCAAATATAATTGAGTAGAGGTGATAAAACAAAGAGTATGACTGTCGACAAATTCGGTCATTATTTTAATCAAAGGTCTAGTAACGAAGGAAGAAGAAAATACCTCTTGAAGCATTTTGGTTTTATACTGGATGGAAATAAAATAAACATTGACAATAAAAGGATTATAAACGTAGCTTCACCTTTAGATGGACTTGATGCTGTTAACAAAGCTTATTTGATTTTACAAATAAGACACATGAAAGAGAATTTAAAAAGGGGAATAAGTGAAGAAGTTGTGCTGCTAAGAAGTGAAATAAAAGATTTAAATAAGAAAATAGCGGATATATATAACGTAATGACAACAATATCACCATACAATGGAAAAAAGAGCAGTAGTTAATGAGCTTCATTCACGAGCTCGGAAGAACTTCTTACGACGCAGAGTTATTATGAAAGGAATTGATGATCTCTGGCAAGCCGACTTGGTAGAAATGGGAAATTATTCAGCATATAATAATGGTTATAAATATATGTTAACTGTCATAGATACATTTTCAAAATATGCGTGGGCTGAAGCAATTAAATCTAAAACTGCCTCAGAAGTTTGTAATGCATTAAAGAAAATAATTGTTATGGGGCGTGTTCCTAAAAATTTACAGACAGATGATGGTAGAGAATTTTTCAATAAAGAGTTTGGAGGGTTGATGCGAAAATATTCAATTAATCACTACTCTACATATAGTGTAATGAAAGCTTCAATTGTTGAACGCTTCAATAGAACCTTGAAAGAGATTATGTGGAAAGAGTTTAGTAACAACGGAACTTATAAATGGATTGATATTTATAAAAGTTTGATTAAACAGTACAATAAGAAAAAACATGGAAAAATAAAAATGGCACCAAATGAAGTAACTCATAAGAATGAAAAGCATCTCTTGAATACTGTATATAGTAATTTGAAAATTTTCAAACCTTCACGATATAAAGTTGGAGATTACGTCCGTATTAGTAAATACAAAAACGTTTTTGAGAAGGGATACACTCCAAACTGGACAACAGAGATATTTAAAATAAGATCGATACAGAACACTTTTCCTATAACATTTTTGTTAGAAGACTATCAAGGAAATAAAATTAAAGGAGGCTTTTATAAGGAGGAAATACATAGCACACGTTTTCCGAATACATTTTTGGTTGAAAAAGTATTGAGAACTAGAGGAAATAAGGCATATGTTAAATGGTTAGGTTTCCCAAGTCAACATAATTCATGGATAAATAAAACTGAAATATTATAAAATATGCAAGCATTATTATTTCATTCACAATTGAGCATTCACCATGTCAATAACATTAGCATTAAGCGGAAACTCTTCCATTTTAAAAGCAAATTATTTCCCACCTATAATTTTAACGGATGAGTATGAATGCTCCCTAATCGACTTCCATTCATATAATTCTATTCCAAATGTAGACTACGATAATAATCTTTTCCATATTGGAGATGCAGTTATTGAAATTCCCATAGGGTCTTATGAGTTGCAAGACATTGTCGATTTCATAACTACACAATATAAAAAAAATAATTTTAATAAAACCATAATAATTGAACCAAATAATAATACTTTACAAATAGAAATAAGTTCTTCACACGACATAATTTATTTTAATCGAACGCGATCAATTGGTAAATTGCTTGGTTTTGCAGAAAAATCTTTAAAGGCAGGAGTAGTACATTTATCTAATCAACTTGTAAATATTATGAAAGTTAATGCTATACAAATTCAATGTAATATAATACAAGGAGCATACATGAATGACTCTCCAGCACATATACTTCACGAATTTGCCTTAGACGTTCCTCCAGGTTATAAATTGGACGTGAACCCTAACAATCTAGTTTATCTACCAGTAAACGTTAAGGAAATAACATATCTTAAAATTTGGATTGTTGATCAAGAGGGACGTTTAATAAACTTTAGAGGTGAAGAGATAACACTAAGGTTGCATTTAAGGCCAAGACAAAAATGATAATTTATAATAAAACCACAAGAAGAAATATCAATCTGAACATTCCTACAGATACTGTTAAAGCTATAAGACCAAAGTTAACAGAAGAAAATAAAAGATTCTTAAAGCTACTTAAATTTAAAGTAAACAAAAATGTCTGATATACTTAACGTATTGGAGCAACCGCTTTCGGACGAGAGTATAACAAAAAAAGACTTTCATAGTTATGTACCATATATTCAGTCATTTAAAAACAATGATGAAATTCGAATTACCCTACAAAATCAAGACCTATATGTTTTACCTTCGGAAAGCTTTTTATTTATAGAAGGAAATATAAAGAATAGTAAAGGCGAAGAACCGTCAAATGTAAGACTGAAGAATAATTGTGTTGCATATTTGTTTGATGAAATACGTTATGAAATTAATGGAGTTGAAATTGATCGAACCCGATACTTGGGAACATGTAGTACAATCAAGAATTATGTTTCATTAAATCAATTTGAAAGCAATATGATGAGAAATGCTGGATGGTGTGTTTCTGAGGAACTAGCTATATCTAAATTCAATTTTTGCGTACCTTTAAAATTACTAATGGGATTTGCTGAAGATTTCAATAAAATTATACTGAATAGTAAACATGAACTTATTCTACTACGAAGTTCAAGTGACGCAAATGCATATTATTCAACAGATGCAAATGCAGTTCTAAGTTTATCAATTACGAACATAACATGGAGAATTCCACACGTTCAACTTTCAGATTCTAAGAAACTACAAATAATGAAGATTATTAAAGGTGGCTCTTCTTTACGTATTGCATTTCGCAGCTGGGATTGTTATTTCAATCCCACTTTTGTTGGTGGGAGGAATCACAATTGGAATGTAAAGTTATCACTGAATAGAGAGAGGCCCAGATTTATAATATTAGTTTTGGAAAATGATAATAAATATATTCATTCAGACTTAAAAAATATTAAAGTACACTTAAATTCAGACTCTTATCCATATGATGACTTGAACCTTAAATTTGATGATAATCGTTATGCAATTTTATATGATATGTATGCAAAATTTCAACAAAATTACTATATGAGGGAACCTCAACCACTTCTCACCTGTGAAGAATTCAAAAACAAACCAATCATTGTAATTGATGTGAGCTATCAAAATGAAATGATAAAGAGCGGGCCTATTGATGTTAAAATAGAGTTTGAAACTAGTAAGCCGGTACCACAAAATACAAATGCCTACTGTTTGATTCTTTATGATCGATTGATGGAGTATACACCACTAACTGGAATTGTTCAAAAAATTATTTAAACACTTTATAGTAATACTTACACATTTCCCATGTACTCTATGAAATAAATAATTAATAAAGAATTTTTCAAAAAACAATATAACAATTTTTTTATTTACAAACAGTTTTTCTTATTTAAATTTAAAAATATTTCAAAATGGTACAACGTTTGCAGATAAATATAATATTTATTATTTACAATCAAATTTTCTTATTTTATATTTACAAATATTTTTAAAAATTCTATTGCATATTGGAAAATGTAGTTGATAATGAGCATTCGTTTATTAAGAAAAATAAATTTTCAAAAAACAATATAACAATTTTTTTTTATTTACAACAGTTTTTCTTACTTAAATTTAAAAATATTTCAAAATTGTACAACGTTTGCAGATAAATATAATATTTAATATTTACAATCAAATTTTCTTATTTTATATTTACAAATATTTTAAGTGTTTGCTAAAAACATTACTGTATTTATATATAATCACTTATTATTCTAAATTTTCTATTTGATTAATTAATAAATTCAAAGCATTTGAATTTGCGTTACTCCTTTCTATTTCTTTTATTAACAAATCTAATTCTACATCACCATTACCGCTTTCTAATTCGTAATGGTGCCACGCATATGTGTTAATATTATTATTACTTATTCTACGTTTTGTATCTTTACAACTTAAGGCTACTTTATTTGTTTCTCTGGTTAAAATAGTATGTAATTTTGACGTAAATGTTTGCATACATGTTGTAATTTCTTGTTTTGTAAATAAAACATTTTTATATACATCTAGAGTATAATTATTTACAATGCACTTCTTAACCCCCTTTGCCTTATTAACATTTTCACCACCTTCAGTAGTGTATGAATAAACTTTTGGTGCTAGTCCAACAAATTCGGTTATAAACTTCCCCTCTGTTTCATCCTTCATCATACCCAATACCTTCTTGTTTAAGAGCGGGAAATAAAAAGGATTATTTTCTGCGTATGACGAAGTGTCAAAACGATCTTTCAAGTCATCCCTTATGTCACTATAGAAATCATCTGTTTGAATAGAATAGATAAAGGAGTCTGTATCCATATAGTTCAAATTTACTTTCTCTTCATATTTCGGTTTCATGTAGCTATAGTGGAAATCATACATTTTCCACTTTGATAGTTCTAATATGCAGAAACCTAAATAAATGGGCTTATTATAATATGTTACAGTTTTATTCATTTGTATAGCCCACATTGAGTCTGTAAATTGTGATATGCTATGAAAATTCGGTTTGGATATCAGTTCTCCTATACCTAAATGGTTGCGGTTAGTACGACTCCATTCACTACGTAAGTGTACATCTTTCCGCTTGTCAACATTTTCCATGGTTTTGCCATACACAGCATTATTTAATAATTTGAAAAAGTCTTTTTCGAATGAATTATTAGCTCTGGCTCTATACTGTGTATTTAAATCAATATATGATTTCAACCATGGTCTTTGTTTGAATTGAAGAATGCGGTAAACTTTCTCCAAAACTACACCATTACTCAAACATTGTTCCAAGGTTTTATAATGTATTATATACCTCTTTTTATTTGAAAGATCAGCTACTAATTTTTCATGTTTACTTCCGCCAATTATTTTGTTTTCAGCACAAAATGGTAAGTCATTGTGGCGATCATGACAATCAGAAGGGTAAACTAGGTCAACTTCATATATATAACCTATTTCCGAATTAGATGGAATGTCATGTGGGTGTATAAACTCATTTGTCCATGAAAAACCACCTGACGGAAGATATTCAGACATAGCCCAACCGTAAAGGTTATTTGCATCTAAGTATAAAATATACTCAGAGGGTTTTGTTTTATCATAAGTACTCAGATACTTATGATTTGCCTTACTATGTCTTTTACAGCACTGTGTAAGACCACCTCGAATGCCACGTTTGATGAAATTATACATTTCCAGATCTGTCAGAAGTTCTAACTCAATTTTTGTATGCTTTAACATTGCATCCCAAGACAGACCTGGGAGTGTATAATAATGAGGTGGATCAAGACAATGTATTTTTTTGCAAACTTTTCGAAAGTTTTCAAAAATGTCTGTCAGCAAAAGAACATCAGTTTTAAGGTACAAACTCATGTAATCGCGTATGGTTCTACAACTAAATGTTTCCCATACTTTTTGCGCATGTAAATAGTCTTCTTCTGAACATTTTTTATTATTCAGTTCAGAAAAAAAATCATTAATTCCAGGGAGTTTTTCATCATCTAATTTGGAATATGTATCAACATACTCATATGGAAAAGTGCCTTTTCGCTTCATGAGATTAAAATCATCTTGTTGTGGGAAAAACCTTTTAACTGTTTTTAAATCTTTATCAGATAAGTTTCCAGCTAAAGTGTCTAAACTAGATGCCATAAACCTGAAAGAATCTAGAAACCTTAACTCAACATGTTTCTGCTTCTTTCCAGTGTCAATTTCATCGGAACTATATACCTCTATAGTATGAGATAAGGAAATATAACGTTCCTTAGTCAAAGGTATTACGTTTGTATTTCCTTTCACATTTAATAATTCTTTTACGAATAAATGGCAATCGTAAGAGGAGAAGTTGTGAAATAAAATTGGTATAAACTTTGACACTTTATAATTTAAATTGCACGATTTGTGTGCTGCCCCTCTATATTTACCTGAAAAATGGCAGTGATCTTTTACTTTTAATTCATTGCCTAAGGGGTTACCGCAAATATGGCAATCTCTAGCACTTTCAAAAAGTTCTTCTTCTAAAGGAGTTAAGGGGGTCATTGATAAAACATTTTCAAAATGTTTTTTGTAAATATCCCTACATTCAATAATTATAGAATTCACAAAATGTGCACCTACATTTACGTTTTCATCCCTATTTACAAAAATTTTAAACCTATCTAAACTATCATTAAAACTACACTTAATATAAAATGAATAAGCACATGGTATGTGCTTCTTAATAAAGGAATGCTCATTATCACTTACATTTTCCAATATGCATTCAAAATCTGCATATATTACGAATGGAACATCCATCTGGTTTTGGAAGTTGGTAAATTTTAACAACGCCTTGTGGGTTTCTGGCATTCTCACAACACATTTTCCACACTCTTTGGTTTTATGCACTGCCATAACCTCAGCTGAATTGGTGTGGAATAGGCACGAGTTGCATATGAGGGTGCTTATGCTGTTATGTTGAGAAATTTGTGCTGATAGTAATCTGAAATAGAAACATATTAAGTAATTAACAGTTGTAATTATAATAATAATAATAATAATAATAATAATAATAATAATAATAATAATAATAATAATAATAATAATAATAATAATAATAATAATAATAATAATAATAATAATAATAATAATAATAATAATAGTAATGATAATAGAAATAAAAATTATAAATAAATACCTTGAAATATTTTTTATTAATATGTAGTGATAATTTTCACCACATGGGCTTTCCAATAATATTAAATTAATGTGGACCTCTTTTTCCAATTTTGTGATGTAAAATGTTCCAACCACTTTTTTCAGGTTGTTGTCATAGCCAAAAACATTAACGCTAATGTCAGGATTTTTTCTTTCAAACACTTTTATGTCCTTGACATCGTTTGGAAACATCATGCCTTCAAAGTTCAAACTCCTACCGCATTCCAGCGTAATGTTTGTAGCGGATATGTTTCTTATTCTATAGGTTGACGGTAGATGCATGTTCTCCGCAGTATAGAAAGCTGCTATCACACACCATTTAAAACAATATATATCATTGTTTTGTATGTTGATGCATGCTTTCTTAAGTTCTAGTTCCGCGGGTGTTTTAACGTGCAGAGATCCTGGAATTGGTGATGCTTTGCTGACGTTCAAATCCATCCATTTGATTTGAATTAAAGTCCATCCAGAATCTCGTTCCTGGAACTCAGACATCTTTGTTCTTATTGATTCTATCTGAGTCCTTAACATGTCACCTATATTATCCGCTCTTGTCAACCGAACCATTTGTGTTATATGAAACATATCGTCCTCTGGCATTGTAGGATTCGCAGGTAATTTATAGCGAGCTGTTAATTCCAAATTGAATTTTACTAAAAAGTGTACAGCTAAGCTACAGTTTAGCAATTTTTCAAACATTACGCTTCCATCTCTTAAATAATTTTCTAAATTTAAGTCATTGTCACCTTTGGGGAAGCGGTAGGATTGAATTCGACAATTAAAAGCACTTTTAATCAACACTATCTTGTTTCCAAAAAATTTGTTCAGATTAATCCTATGATAATCTTTTCCGCAGTGGTTGAACCATTTGCTAGAATTTATATCCACATTACAAGTCTCACATCTTACAAGGGGTCCCTCCTCAAGCCGCTGAATTTTTGGCATTTTAAAATCTTCAGCAATCTTCCGTTTCGCTGCTGCTGTTGATGTGGACGGAGGATCCTGCTGTTCATCTTGGCACTCATGGATCTTAGCATGTTCTTTTTTCTCGAATGTGGTTAAAGAGACATGGCCGCAATATGTACAGGGCCTATGCACCAGTAAATGGTTATTTAACTTTAGCATACGTGAGTATGCATTTGAACAAATACTGCACTTGAAACTCATTTTTTTTTAATATTTTTCCACTGATTAATGTATATGTTATATTTATTTATTTATTTATTTAGTATAATGAAGAATTTGTTCTTTATTTACACTTTGGTTCTTCTTTGGCACTTCTTCTTTTCACTTAATAAGAACGATCAATGAAATCGATTTATTTATTTAGTATTATGAAGAATATATTCTTTATTTACACGTTGGTTCTTATTTGGCACGTCTTCTTTTCACTTTAATAAGAACGATCAATGAAATCGATGAATGCAACTTGACTGACTAAGTTTAAAATGTTCCACGGTTCGACATTTATACTAAAAACAAAATCATCAACAACAACAACGTAATACAAACAAAATATCAAGAGATAAGCTAATGCACATAAACATTGCATTTGTTCCCTCACTCCACACTCATATCCATACACACATCCACTCCTATCCATCCATACATATGTACATACATACATACATACATACAATTACATACATACATACACGTGTAACGCTGACCAAATTCACTACATTTTAAACCCTTTCCTATTCCACTCACGATCGTTTACTTATAAAATCCTAACCCTTATTAACATATTTTCTATTCGCACATGCATTAACAAATCTAGTAATTCGTCTAATTTTTATGCATTTCCGCACTAAAATCTCTAACAAAACTAAATATATAATAAATAATAGAATTAACATATGCAAATTATTAAACAAAAATAGAATTAACATATGCAAATTATTAAACAAAAATAGAATTGACATATGCAAATTATTAAACAAAAATATCAACTAAAAATATCAATTAGAAATTTTATACGAACACATTACATGTGCCTTTACTAAATAACATACATATATACATACATACATACATACATACATACACATAAACATACATATGTATGTACATATTTTCCCTAAATCATCAAATACTTTCTTTTCAATCTTTCCTGCCTGCATACAAAACAAACTATTGTTAGCCGTTACCATTCTCAAAACATTCGAAAATAATACGAAAACAAATTCTAATATTTTTTGTGCTGCGGTTCGCTCTATAACAACACAAAATACATATTCAAGTTCAACTAAAATTTATGGGTACATACTTTTAAACATTAAATACAAATCCCAACTTCATTTACGGCCTGTCCTACGATGTCACCAAAATCGTTCGATCGAATTCTGCTGACATCGTGGGAAAGACCGTTAGTGTTCACCACCATAAACCAAGCATCATTGATCAAGATTTAACCAACTCATAAACCGCTACTATTTTCTCCACTACTGCTCATCCAACTCCCTTTAAGGTAAACTTATTTTGCCTTTTGTTAAGCAAAGACTCATAACCATTATTATTTCTCCACTAGTGACTCCTACACTTATTATTGTACACTAATGCTCACCCCAAAACCCATTAAGGTAAACTTATTTTGCCTTTTGTTAAGCAAAGACTCATAACCATTATTATTTCTCCACTAGTGACACCTACACTTATTATTGTATACTAATGCTCACCCCAAAACCCATTAAGATAAACTTAATTACTTTTGGGGTAAGCTCAGCCACAGTGATCAAGACTTAGCCAACTCACACACATTTTACCTCTTTACAGCACTGCCATATGACGTAAATATACTAAATTTATCCAATTCACTATCCTTTTACCCCTTTTTTCCGTCTGACTATGGCAACACTCACACCACTATTTAGCAAATACATACTCCTTTTACCATTTTCCGCCATCATATGGCAACTCTCATACCAGTATTTAGCGAAGACACAAACCTGGCTATAGATAACAGTTATCTACATTATCTATTTTAATTGCTTTCTGGGAGAACAAGCAATTCCTATATACTAACATTTTTCACGGAAATGCAGTCGCGAAAAGTCCAATGAAGATATTTTCAATAGATTTTTAATAAGTTCTGATCCTATTATTAGTAATATGAGCAAACATTACAAAAAGAAAAGTAGCGTGTTGCCACAGCAGGTATTGGACCTTCTAATGTTACCTAAAATTTCTGAAGAAAATAATTCCGATGATATTTATTTTAGTAACAGCGAATATGAAGATTAATAATATCAAAACTAAAATGTAAATTTATTATATATATATTAATATTAATAAAAATTTTTTTAATCAATAAAGATTAGCATGGCCTATTTTCGGGAAAATTTTGTATGGGGGCTATACGAAATCATTTACCGATTCCGTTGAATTTTTGTATTCTGAGTTACTAACCTAAAAAAATCATATGCGTCAAATTTCATTCATTTATCTTTAAAAATGGAATTTGCAAAGCAATTTATATATTCATACGGGCAGACAAACGGATATCCCTGGAGTTAAAATTTTTTTTTTTCAAAACTGATTTTTTTATACTACCAATGACCCATTTAATACTACGAAACGAAAAAATAAGTGTTATCTGTAACGCCTGTATTAAGAGCCGTTTTTAGCAATTTCAACCCAATGTGCGTCGGTTGTTAGTATAAAAGGTTTTTTCAAAATTAGGGTATTGTAATATAGGTGGGTTGATTAGTTCTTCTTTTAGTGTTTCAAAGGCATTTTGGCATTGTTCTGTCAATTTGAATTCTGTCGATTTCCTTAATAGTGTGTTTAGGTCTTTAGCGATGTCAGCAAAATTAGGTATGAATTTTCTGTAATAATTGCAAAATGCATTGAATCGTCTTACTTCGTCTGTGTTTTTAGGTATTGGATAATTTTTTATTGTTTCATATTTTGATGGGTCTGTCTTTACACCGTCTTTTGTTATTAAATGTCCTAAGTAAATCACTTCTGGTTTTAAAAAACAAACATTTCTTTGGATTAAGTTTTAGATTGTACTTTTCAAGTCTATCCACTACTTTTATTAAATTTTGGTTGTGATGGTTTAAGCTACATCCATATACTATTATGTCATCTACATAAAGAAATGCTTCGGATTCTAGTCCGGAAAGCGCTATTGTTAGCATTCGTTGAAAACTATTTGAAGCAATTTTTAGTCCGAAAGGGAGTCTTTTGAATTGATAGTGCCCTTGTAGGGTAGAAAATGCTGTCAGTGGTCTGGATTCTTCATTTAATTCAATCTGGTGAAATGAACTTGTAATTTCTAGTGTAGAAAACCATTTTGCTCTACCACGTTTTTCCAAAATATCTTCTAATCTAGTTAGTGGAAATTTGGTGCTTACAATTTTGTCACTCAGTTTTCTAAAGTCTACTACTAGTTTCCATTTCTTACATTGGTGTATTGTCTGACGTCATGATTTTGTGTGTGTAAAAATCGTTGACGCTTAATTTTTCGTGTTTGAGGTGAAAAACATTTTGATATATCCCAAAATTTTTTATTTATTCTGTTTTTGCATAATTGTCATTTATTTGCAAGTCATTTAGTATTTGCTCAAAACGTTGGGGGTTATTAACATTATTGTAATATAGTTTTTAAGTGGGTCAGTTTGGAGTTTAATGTCTTTTAAAATTATTTCATCATTTGTTGTATTTACTATATTCATATGAGTCATGCCGTTTTTGGGTGCTATTGAATTTCATAAAAATATGCCTGGTTTTAATACATTATTAAAAATTACGCTATCTTCAGTTTAATTTTAATGCTTGTATTTTTTCTGTTCTTGGTGGTATTTTTATTTGTAATGACGTAAATGATTTTGTATGCATTGGGAGTGTTATAGTTGTATTATTTGTAAATATTGAAATTGTGAATGTATCGTAATCTATTTTGCAAAGATATTTGTTTGAGAAAATCTCTACCTATAATTCCGTTTGTTTCTATAGGAACGTCTGAATCTACTATATGAAATGGCTGGCTGTAAGTATATTTCATTTGCTAAATTTAGTTCTATTTCAATTGTAGTGAATGGATTTCTTCTGTAGTAATGCCTGTTAATTTGCATCTTTCTTCTTGATTTAAAAATTCATATTGGAATTCGTTTTGCATTCGACAAAGTGATATGTCAGCTCCTGTGTCAAGAGCGGTTATTCTTAAGGGCCACTCAGACTATTATACTTGTATAAAGACTTTCATCACACTTTACGGAAAAGAAATCTAAATACATTTGTTTCGACTGTCAATAAATCTAACGTAAAGTGTAATTTTATGTTCACACCTGATATTACATTAAAAGCACAAGTATAAAGCAAACAGCTGTGAGCATGATACAATTATACTAGGTACATGCACAAGCCCAGCCTGTCATTGTATACATTGCACCTAGTTGTCAAACTTTGTTTACAAGCTGCAAAAATGTTAATGTATGTGTGTAAACAAAATGATTACAGTGTTGCCAATGAATTTACACATGGCTGTGTCTCCAATTACACATTGAAGAAAATTACACTACACATCGTTTGTGTAGGTTAAAATTAAAACAATAATAAATAAAAATAGAACCCAAAGTAGAATTACACACATATTATACTAGAATTCAATTACATCGCCTACACATGTGAGTAGAAATTACACACTGTCTAACTACACCCATATTGGCAACACTGAATAACTATAATCATGCAGGAATGCCGCGTCTGCAATTGTACTTTAGTTACCCTGTAATTGTTATTTTTATAAACAAAAGACAGTTGTTTCCGACAATTTGGGGTTTGTTTATACCAACAAAATACATGTGTTTTTTGGTGTTGTAATTTTGTTGTAGTTCTGCATGTACCTAGTATAATTGTATCATGGCTGTGAGGATTAACATGCCTACATTAATCGTTGACTTCCGGCGGCAGAGCAGTTAAATGCACGCTGGGGTCGTGCCGGTCTTTGAAAATAGACGGCGTTTAAAATAGTTGATTTAAATAAGATAAAGCAAAAGAAAATAGGATAATTTCGTTAACTTTCAGACATAGCTTACAAGAAAAGCAATTCAATACGACCCAGTGAAAAGAAATGGAAGTCATTCTAGCGGAAGTACATTTTCATTGCTTCCAAAAAATCGATATTTTTAATTTGCCGAGAGTGAGCAAAAAACCATGCAGAAGCTTATTTTAGTCACACAAAATCTTGTAACTCCTCCATAGTGTTAGAAAATACTCACCAGAATTTAAAAAAAATTATTTTTTTAAAGAAATTTATGAACTAATTTTAGTCTAAAATTTAAAAGTTAATTGCTTAAATTTACATGAAATCACTGTTTCGGATTTAAATTCGTATAAAAAGAAACGAATTGTTGAAATAGGTAACTATTTACCATTTTTCCTATGATAGAACACAAAAACGGGAATTTTTCTTAATATCGCTTCCAATTCAGTGACCAGGCACCGAAAAAGAGAACTTCTTGCAATGACAACCCTATGTAAAAATCATTAGAACGGATAGAAATTTTCACTACTTCCAGATCGCAAACTCTATATATGTCTTAAATAAAAAGTTATAAGGAATTCACACCACTTCGGTCTTTCTGGGCCACCCTGTATAATAAAAGTTTACAGTCCAAGCTAAGTGTTGAATTTCTGCCAATCAACCAGTGTATTTGAGATAACTTAAGTTTCATCTGAGTTAGCTTAAAGTCAATATGATGTTTCCATGTAAGCCTTCGATCAAGGTGTATACCAAGGTATTTCACTTGGGAATGTTGAGGAATATTTTGATTATTGATTCGAATTGGGGAACAAGTATCTCTTCTTAGTGTAAACGTTATATGGACACACTTTTGTTCATTTACCTTAATTCTCCATAAGTTCAACCACATTTCCAATTGTGTAATATGTTCTTGTAGATATCGGGAAGCCTCGTGAGGGTTTTCATGCATACTCAGGCAGGCTATATCATCGGCAAACGTAGATGTATGGATATTGCTGCTCAAAGGCATATCACAAGTATAAATTAAATACAAAACTGGCCCTAGTATGCTACCCTGTGGCACACCGGATGATATAGATTAGGGCACACTCAAGAATTCTTCTTCCACAACCGTGAACTTCCGGGTAGTAATGTAACTTTCTAGGGTGCTGATGAAGTGCGTGGCTACACAGAAAAGTATCGGTATTTCCCCCAGCTTAAAGTGTGAGTTTAATTTTTCTTCTCTTCTTTAGAAACTCACATTAATTAATAAAAATATTTCATTCAATAAGAATTGAAATTACTGAACTTAAGCCTGACTAAAAATTATTTCTGATTAAAAATCCCTAAAGTTCAATTAAAAAAATCTACAAATGTCTCACTTTATTCATAATGGGCACGTGACAAAAATATGTTCACTTGGCAATCTCTGTTCACTTGGCTATCACAGTTTCAGAATTCTGGAATAGCCAAAAATAAAACTGTATAATGCAACAACAAAGTAACATAAGACCACTACAATAATACTTAAGCCCCGTTCAGACTATTATACAAGTATTAATACTTTTGTGGAAAATGCAGCTCTGACATGTTGAGTTGTTATTAGTAGTAGTAGTTGTTATTAGGGTAGTAATGTAACTTTCTAATTGATTCAGAAAATTTATTGGTAGATATGATTGCAATTTCAAAATAAGGCCTTCATTTCACACTTTATCAAATGCCTGAGAAACGTCAATAAACAGGGCAGAACAATACTTCTTTTCTTCAAATGTTCTTCTTATAAATTGAAACACTTCATGACTTTGCTTAATGGTGCTATGTTGACTTCTAAAACCAAATTGATGCTCTGGGATGCACCTACTATCAGTTCAAATTGGGAACAATTTTCTCATGAGCAGCTTTTCGAAGAGTTTTGACATAGTTGACAGCAAACTTATTGGCCTATATGACTCAGCTTTAGTGATATCTTTGCCCGGCTTTGGAATTATTTTGACTTTTGCAAACTTAAAGAGTTATGGATAATACTCCAGTCGTAATACATATGGCATAAAAAATAAACAGCACGATTCTTATTGCAATATGCGGCAAGCTCATCAGCATCTTGATACTAATTCCATTAATACCTGGAGCTTTATTTGACTTGAGTTTAGCAACTACTTTATGTACATCACGCATTTTAAACTTTAAGGGTCGAGGGGATAGAGCAACTACACTCGGCAAATCAGCAACACCAGTACATGTATTTGGGGTAAATACGAATTTTAAATGCTCAGCAAATATTTTACATTTTTCCGTATCGCTTCTTGCCCAACCTCCGGGAGATGTGCGCAGAGGTGGTTTAAACTCAACGTGTGTTTTAAGTTTTCTAGCAGCGCGCCACAAAGAGTAATTAAATGTTGGTGTGACATCAAGACCTTCCAAATAATTTTTAAGAGATGCAGTTTTTTCAGATGCAAGCAACTCTTGGAGTCGTTTAGTGCACTCTTTAAATCTGAATTTATGTTGAGGTGATCTGTGCTGTTGCCATTCCCTTTGGCTCTTCTTTTTTCACATACGAGAAAATTATGAAGTGAGTTCTAACGGCAGAAATACCTATTTTAATGTGAGTTCTGAAGCTCTTAATAAAAATCATACAAATAATAAATCTAATGAAAGTATTTTTTTAACGGCAAATCCAATTTTTCGTCAGCGATCAACTTCGCTTTGTCCAATGCCAAATAGTGATTCATTAACATTACAGTTGCCTAGTACTTCTTCATATAAGTCAGTAATACCATCTCCTTCAGGCTCGTGTTCATCACTTAATAAAGTTATCACTACAGATAAAAGTAGCTCAAAACCCAAGGTACAAGTTGGAATGGACAGATACATAACAGTGGTAAAGCGTGGGCGAAGCCCGAATTCTTCATAAATTTCATCTGCTCCAAAGATGTCTAGGGATAATAGCGCATCATCTACCAATCATCAAAATCGTTTTTCTTTATTGCAAGTCACCGACGACAAGCCCGCTGCATCATCACAAAAGTCTTTTAAGCCACCACCTATATATTTGAGAGAGAAAAATTCTAACGCCCTAATAAAAAAAATTTTCTCGGCCATTGGTGAAAACGCATTTCATGTTATTCCAATAAAGCGTGGTAACATTGACGAAACTAAAATTCAAATACACAAAGAAAAAAATTTCCGCAAAATAGTGACTGAATTTGAAAAAAATAAAACAAGTTTTTATATGTACCAGCTTAAAAGCGCCAAAGGATTTAAAGTAAAAAATGTTTCCAACATAATCAATAGGAAGAAGATCCCCCACCCTCTATTTCGTGTTGAATTGGAGCCGAATGATATACAGCTAAAAAAAACGATACACACCCAATGTATAGCCTAAAATACCTCTTATACCGAAAAATCACAGTTGAAGAGCCACATAAGCGATCAGGTCCCATACAGTGCCATAATTGCGAAGAATATGGCCATACAAAAACGTACTGTAAATTACTCCCTGTTTGTGTTGTGTGCGGCGAATTACATGGCACTGCTAGTTGCAATAAGCCAAAAGATCAAAGTGATAAAAAATGCAGTAATTGTGGAAGTAATCACACCGCTAACTACAGAGGTTGTGCTGTGTACTTTTTTTCGACTATGGTGCAAAAACCTAAATTAGCTCCATCTCAATCAGCAAACTCTTACTCCGCCACTTTTGCGCAAATGAGCCAACTAGTTACTTCCCGTGTATCGTACGCTGATGCTGCTAGAACAAATTCTACTCCCGCAAAAAATATTCCACCTCTAAATAATTCAACGAATGCAAACTCAAGCTTTAACTTTAGTCGCATTAAAGCTACTATTGACAATTTGGTGCAAACTATATATATTTTTACAACAAATATGACTACCATGATGCAAGAAATGCTGAGAATGCAGAATACTCTGCTTCAAGCATTAATTAACAAGCCATGAACACGTTAAAAATATGTTTCTGGAACGCAAACGGCATTCGCCAACATAAAAATGAACTTGAGCTCTTCCATACGGAAAAAAATATTTATATAATGTTGGACTCTGAGACACATTTGACTTTGAGAAACTTTTTCAAAATAAATGGCTGCACTATGTTTGATACAAAGGACCCTAGAGGGAGAGCATGCTATGGATGGAATTGCATTCTAATTAAGTCAAGACTCAATCAAGCACTATATCCTTGACAACGTTAGTGTAGAATATATGCAAGCTAAGAATAGCTAAGAATTTTGTAGAAAATTTTTGTTCTAGCAGTCGTTTGGTTGTTTTTTATTTTGGCCACATAAGAATTTCTTTACATGAACTATTTGTCTTTAGCTAATAAGGCCTATGAGGATTTATGTTAATAAAATGCAATTATTTTTATTTCATATTTTCCCGACGTTTCGTGAATTTTATATTCACTTTTTCAAGGGGTTAATCTATTTAAATAAAAATTTTTAAGCATCAAATACATTGTTGCGAACATTTATATATTAATCTACTTACAATAAAATAATAATATTCACATAACAAAATAAATATTCATCATTAAAATATTAGTTATTTTCTTAATGTTTTCTGTATGAAATCTTTCGTCACTAATGCCAAGGACTCTTTGAATGAAATTTCTTGCTGTATTTATGATTTGGTTTTTCGGCTGTGTCGAATTAAAGTTTATAATTCTTCCTGAAGATATATTCTTAGCATACCAGTCAATCATTATTTTGTTATCATCTCTATATAGTTTGGTGTCCAGGTACGATAATTCTCTGTGTGTTTCAATTTTTATCGTAAATTTTATTTTTGGATAATAGCTATTTAAGATATTGAGGATTTTATCCTTGTCGTCAATATGGATTATGGGAAGAATGTCATCTACGTATTTGGCTACGTACTTAATTTCAATGTTTTTGCTTCTAAGTTCAGTAAATACTACGTCAAGTAGAGTATCCAGTACAATATCAGCTATTGTAGGAGAAAGTGGATTTCCCATTGGCATACCAAAAATTTGCACATAAGTCTTGTTATCGTATACAAACTAATTATTGTCATATAGACAGAATTTTAAAATATCTATAAATTTCGGGCGTGGTATTTTTGTATGATTTTTAATTATGTCCCATTTTGCCATTATATTACTTATTGCAGTGTTTAGAGGAATATTTGTGAATAAAGAGACGACATCGAACAATACCAACGAATCGTTACAATCCAATTTTATTTTTTTATTTTTTTTACATTATATTTGTCTGAAATTATTGTTTTGAGGATGGATCCCACATATTTGCTTAATTGATAACATGGAACTTGCACAGACGAAACTGTGGGTCTTAGAGGTGTACCTTCTTTATGAATTTTTGGTAATCCATATATCTTAGGGGCAGCTGCTGCTGTGCATAATAGGGAAAGTTTTTGCCAATTATTGATATATTCTTTTTGGTATAAACCCGTGACAATGTTATTGTTTATTTTAACTAGTTTAATGGTGGGGTCCATTCTGATGATACGGTACGTATTTTTATCTTATAACAATGTTTGTATTGCATGGAAAATATTTCGCGAAGAAGACCAAATGACATTGAAACTAACATTGCCAATATCTTAACGAAAATATTAAACAGGCTGCTGAACATGCTACTACCTCCCATCCGCAGTCTGGGTTTAATAAAATTTATTCCAGGGATATTGAATATTTCGTGTGTGAAAAAAGAAGAGCTAGAAGGGAATGACAACAGCACAGATCACCCCAACATAAACTCAGAAAAAACTACATCTCTTAAAAATTATTTGGAAGGTCTTGATGTCACACCAACATCTAATTACTCTTTGTGACGCGCCGCTAGAAAGCTTAAAACGCTCGTTGAGTTTAAACCACCTCTGCGCACATATACCGGAGTTTGGGCAAGAAACGATACGGAAAAATGTAAAATATTTGCTGAGCATTTAAAATTCGTATTTACCCCTAATACATGTACTAGTGTTGCTGATTTGCCGAGTGTAGTTGCTCTATCCTCTCGACCCTTAAAGTTTAAAATGCGTGATGTACATAAAGTAATTGCTGAACTCAAGCCAAATAAAGCTCCAGGTATTGATGCAACTATTAACAAGATGCTGATGAGCTTGCCGCATATTGCAATAAGAATCCTGATGTTTATTTTTAATTGAAACATTTGTAAATTTTTAATTGAACTTTTAGTGATTTTTAATCAGAAATAATTTTTAGTCAGGCTTAAGTTCAGTAATTTCAATTCTTATTGAATGAAATATTTTTATTAATTAATGTGAGTATCTAAAGAAGAGAAGAAAAATTAAACTTAGACTTTAAGCTGGGGTAAATACCGATTTTTCTGTGCAGCCACGCACTTCATCAGCACCCTAGTCTATGTACTTGGGTATAGATTCTTTTTAACATCAGCTATTTAACTTTAATTTCCAATGAAACGGAATATGAGACACGATTGTTGTGTATACAATTGGTTTACCTTTGGTAAACACATTTATAAGTATCACTATAAATTTTCTGTTTTTCCATTTTTTCATTTTTCTATTTAGGTTAGCACGAAATTATACTACTCTACCTAAGTATGTTTAGTCATTCTTGCTTATCTTTTACGATCATCACATTAATTATTTTTACTTATTCGATGTACCATCGGTACATGCATGTAAGTATTATTGTAGTGGCTTTATGTTACTTGTTGTTGCATTCTACAGTTTTACTTGGATTTCCAGCATTCTGAAACTGTGATGGCCAAGTGAACAGTGATTGCAAAATGAACATATTTTTTTCACGTGCCCATGATTAATTAAGTGAAACATTCGTAAATGATGAAAAAGAAGATAAAAAATGATGTTAACAAGAATCTCTACCCAAGTGATAGCTGGAGCATTTTAGAATTATTGTTTAAAGGTTTGTTATTGCTGAAATTTGTAATGTCTTCGTAAAACGATTTTCTTTGAATTAGCTGGCATATTAAAATAGTGAGTGGTTACATTTTTACACCTTATTTGATCCATGAATATTATTTCGTTTTGTGCAGACATCAATAAATCTCCTCACATATGAAAAATTCTAATCTGTTTCTCGTAGCTATTTACATACTTGTGTTCGCTTATTACGTCACTCATCTCCACAGCAATTGAAGTTGTTGTTAGTATATATTTGCATACCGGGCGAGAGTATGACTGCTGCCTCTTTGACCAATTATTTTCCTAAAGTAATAAAAAATCTGGTCACTTTAACCAAAATGATTTAGATAGTTCATTCACTATAGTTCCCCGGGATAATAAATCCGTCGGATTTAATTCGGATGGTACGTGGCACCAAGTGCAACCTATTGAGAGATGTTTAATTTTTATAATTCTATTTGATACAAACGTTGGCCATCGACAGCAATCTATGATAACGTTATCATATAGTCTGACCAACAAACGATTTTATTAGGTGTTGCGGGAAACTGTTCTCTGATAGATTTTAACAATTGACTTCCTAGTAATGCCGCACATAATTCCAATCGTGGTAGACTTATTTCTTTAGTGGGCGCTACCCTTGATTTGGCACATATTAAGTTGGAATTTCTATCATTCGCGTCTTTAGTTACCGCATAAATACATGCACCGTATGCTTTTTCACTTACATCTACAAACAGATGTACATTAGTGCTTGTGTTAAAATTTACGTACCTTGGTATTTTAAATGAATTAATTAATTTGAGTTCATCGCAGATTTGATTCCATTCAGAAAACACATCATATGGTACGCTTTCATCCCAGTGAAATTTTGATTTCCAAAGATCTTGCATCAAAATCTTGCATCGTACAATAAGTGGATTGATATGGTCTACTGTGTCAAAAAACTGGCCATATGAGACAAAATTGACATTGTTGTTACATTTTGTTGTTGTTGCTGAGGTGGATATGAAAACTGAAATATGAAAATATATATCAGATGGAGATCATTTTAAACCCAACGTTTTTACATAGTGCATATCTTCTACCACAACCACAACTTTGCGTTTTGATTGCGGTACATCGCACAAAATGAGTTCGCTGTTAGAGGCAAACTTTCTAAGCGGAAAACCACCACTCTCTTAAAGTGCTGTTACCTGTCGTTTGATCTCCATCACTTCATCTTCTGTGTTACCACCTGTAATTAAATTATCGACATAAGAATCCTTGAGTGTCACACTTGTTCACAAAGGGTAATTGTTTGTCTCATCCTTCGCCAACTGTTGCAGACATTTAACGGCTAAGTATGGGGCACAGCATGTACCAAAAGTAACAGTTTGAAGGTTGTATGTCAGCAGTGGATCTTTAATACTTTTTCTCCACAAAATACATTGATACTTTTTGTCGTCATTATCTACCAAAATCTGCCTATACATTTTTGCAATATCTGCCACCAAAATAAACTTATTATAACGAAAACGAATTAAAATTGTAAAAACATCACCTTGAAGGGTTGTGCCAACATGAAGCTGATTGTTTAACGATTTTCCATTAGTTGTGGCACACGATGCGTCAAATACTACACAAAGGCGCGTTGTACTGCTGTCTGCTTTGATGACACAGTGCTGTGGAATATAATAACGTGCGTTATCTGTAGCTATTGGTGTCATGTGATCTAATGACCGATACTCATACAAAAACTCAATGTATTCTTTTTGAACACATTGTTCACGGGCAAACCTTGATTCTAAATACGTAAATCTTCGGTGTGCAATTTGTCGAGATTTGCCCAAATCTGGCAGATTGGCCTTAACGGGAGACGCGCAATGAATTTACCTGTTATCGGACACCTTTTAGTAGTTTCTTTAAAGAATCTTTCACACAAGGCTTCTTCTGATGTTAATGTTTCCCTTATATTTGTTTCAAAATTTTCAATATTCCAAAACGATTGCTATAGATTTTCCAATAAGAGTTCATTTGAAACCGAGGCTTGCTGAGTATATTTCGATACTTTGGTTTCTGGAACACATATTTTGTGGCTGTTTTTCATCATATGCAGAGCTGACGTTTTTTCAATTATTGGTTGTGATAAATTTGGAGCTAAAATTGATTTGCATGGACTATCAATTGTGTCAGTTGATCCCGACACGATCCAGCCTAACTTTGTTTTTATGAAATTCAGTTCATTTTTTATCTTTATCTTTCCCACCATCAGAAGATTCCAAAACAGATCTACACCAAGTAGCAGATCCACCAGGTCTGGTTTATTAAAATTTTTTTTAATACATGTATTTATTTATTGTATCTTCAAATATGAACTAACAATAAGTATTCAATTCTTAAATCTAAAATATAAGTATTAGGACCGACCACTGTCGGACATAAATTTGTTAATAGTTATAAATAATACATAAGTAGTGATAATCAAAAAAGGAAAAAAAAGTATTTTCAAGAAATTCCATCTGGAGTGTTGAGTATTAAAACCCCTGATTAGGATGTGACTCGAGTTTTGTTAAATATTTGCCTGCGTATTTTGCAATTTCTTCAATCACTAGTGGAATATTTAAATCACAATGTATATTAGAATTTTTGATGTACCATGGAGCCGATGTTATTAACCGTAAAATTTATTTTTGCCTTCGTTGGATTCTCTCTGCATTGGAAGGTGAAGCAGTGCCACATAAGTGGACACCGTAACAGCATATTGGCTTCAAAAGCGACTTGTATAGTAAAAGTTTGCAGTCTAGGCTGAGTGTTGAATTTCTGCCAATCAACCAATGTATTTCGGTTAACTTAAGTTTCATTTGAATTAGCTTAGAGTCAATATGATGTTTCCATGTAAGCCTTCGATCATACACCTTGATACCAAGGTATTTTACTTTTGAATGTTGTGGGATATTTTGATTGTTGATTCGAATGGGGAACAAATATCTTTTCGTTGGGTAAATGTTATATGGACACTCTTTTGTTCATTTACTTTAATTCTCCACATTTCCAGCTGAGTAATATGTTCCTGGTGATTGCGTGATGCATACTCATACAAGCTGTATCATCGGCAAATAAGGACGTGTGGATATTATTGCTCACAGGCATATCGCAAGTATATATTAAATACAAGACTGGACCCAGAATACTACCTTGAGGCACACCGGAACATACAGATGCGGGAACACTCGTGAACTCACCTTCTACAACAGTGAACTTCCTATCAATAATATAACTTTCAAAAAGCTTTTGAATGTTTACTGGCAGATATGTCTTCAATTTTAAAACTAGGCTTTCGTGCCATACTTTATCAAACGCCAGAGAAACATCAATAAAGAGTTCATCAATTACTTTTTGCACTTCACGCATCTTAAATTTTAAGGGGCGAGGGGGTAGAGAAACTACACTTGGGAAATCAGCAGCACCCGTTCATGAATTGGGAGAGAATACAGATTTTAAATGGTCAGCAAATTAGTTACCCTTTTCACTATCGCTTCCTGCCCAGCCTCCGGTCGAAGTGCGCAGCAATGATTTAAGATCAACTGGTTTTTTAAGATTTCTAGTAGCGCGCCATAAAGAGTAATTAGATGCTGACGTGATATCGAGACCTTCTAAATATTTTTCTAGTAATGTAGATTTTTTCTACGATAGAATCTTTTTGAGTCGTTTAGTACATTCTTTAAATCTGATTTTTTTCAGGGGTAATATGTGTTGTTGCTGTTCTCTTCTAGCTCTCCTGTTTTCATATACCAGGCGTTCAATTTCCGTAGAATAAATTCTATTAAAGCCAGTCTGCAAACGGGAGGTAGTGGCATGCTTAGCAGCCTGTTTAATATTTTCATTAATTTTGGCAATGTTGAATTCAATATCATCAGGTGATCTATGAATGTTGTCACTGCAGTGACTACTAAGATATTTTTTGAATCCTAGCCAGTTGCCCCATTAAGCATTTTCACATATGTAAGTATGTATATTTGTTCTTTCCATAACAATAGAACTGAACAATGCGCACAAACTAAGGCTGAGTTTACATCTGCCCTTTCTTGTGTGTCATTTGCCCAAAAAAACGTAACCAACCAATTACTAATGAAAAACTGTTTGATTCAGACATGTATTTATTGATTTAAACAGTTTGCAATCATTTTGGATTCTATTATTAATTATGTATGAAACAGTTTAATTATGTATGAAACAGTTTAATTATGTATGAAACAGTTTAATTTAATAAAAAACATGTCTGAATCAAACAGTTTTTCATTAGTTATTAGTTGGTTACGTTATTTTACACTTGTGTGGCACTTGGGACACAGATGTAAACCCGGCCTAACACACACATTTTCAGGTAGATAAATTACACTGTGCAACAACAAAATTATTCAGGGGCTCTCATGTACCAATTCTGTTTCTTGGAGTCCATAGAGAACAAAAATACCTTTGGTTTTTTGAGATCACTTCAAAAAGGGATTTTATAATTAATTATTCTTCTGTTTAAAGGAGCTGATATTATCTTTCAAACAAGACACATTTCTTGTAAATTGCTCAATAAATGGCTAAGTTATAGTAGTTGAAGTGTCAAAAGAAAAATACATTTAAAAAATTTTTCCTCAGCTCTAAGTTGGTTGATTATGAGAAAAAAAATTTTTTAGTTTTTCACACTTCAACAACTATAACTTAGCCATTTATTGACCGATTTACAAGAAATATGTCTTGTTTGAAAGATAATATAAGCTCCTTTAAACAAAAGAATAATTAATAGAAATCCATTGGGAAACAAAGAAGGTATGACTCTCAATTTGAAATTCTAAAAAAACAGTTTTTTTCTATATTTACTGATATAAAATCACTTTCCGAAGTGATCTAAAAAAACCAATGGTATTTTCGTTCTCTACGGACTTCAAGAAATTAGAATTGGTCCATGAGAGCACCTGAATAATTTTTTTCTCAACTTTTGTATCACAGTGTTATCTAATGCAAACACAGTTCACACAAACACACATAACATGATGAAATGTCCTAATGCAGAGACTAAGATTTTTTTCTTATTTTATTGTACCATTAAAAAACATAAACTGTAAGAGAGAAAGTCGATCTTAAAAATTTAATTTCAAATGAAAAAAATAACAGTTCTAACCCTCATAAATTATTATATCTATTACCTTTTCTATATGAGACTCAAGCCACTAACAAGAAAACAACAATTCAATTTCTACACAACAGGCACTGCGTTTCACAACCCCAATTGAACGATTTTTCCCAACCATAGATGCATACACAAATCTGAGAATTCGTCTCCTTTTGTATGTCTTTTCATACTAGCAAAATTAAAAAATAGAAATTCAAACTCAAAATGTGTAATAACAAAGGATTTACATATCAAATGTTCTAAATATTACACTGTAGTGTACCACACTTATGGTAGTGCACTGTAACATAAATTACTTGCATTGCTTTAATAGCAGTTCAATGCACAAGCATTGCAACATAATTAGAATGCTGAATGCAAGAAATTGAGTGACATACTTTTGAGTCATAATTTAATTAATTTGATTGGTTGTTTAAAAATATGCTTATCATTGTTACAGTGAAGAAAGGAACAAAACATAATTTTAGATATGTAAATGTAAGTTAGAAAGGCTAAGTAAGAATTGTAAAAATAGTATATAAGCAGAGCGAATTGTGAATAAAATGAGAATTTTAATTTCTGAACGTAATCCGGCAATAACTTGCCTTGTTTTTTTATTAAATTTTCAAACCTTTTTGGCAGTTCCTTTGAACGCCTATTTATAAGCTGGACCCCCTGTACAGCTGGATAAAAATAATAATTGGGCTATAGGGAAGCAAACACTTTACACACTCTCCAATACAATTCAACATTAAAGTTCTCTGACGAAACGGTTGTTTATCCTTTACATGGCGATCCTGCCATCCTACACATCCTTTACATGGCGATGCTGCCATCCTACACATCCTTTACATGGCGATCCTGCAACTACGATCCTGCGGACAAAAAACCTGCCGACAAAAAACCTTGTAAAAAAAACCCCAAAAGCTGAGACTACATTACTACCAATCCACGGAGAACAGACCAGATGATCCCAACTCCTAAAAAACAACAATTCATCCATGTCAGAAGAAATAGGCGAAATTTTTTCACGCTGGGAAAAATACCTAGAGGAAAAACTTAAATCAACAGAATACAAACCTTCACCAACAGCAATAGCAGCACCAATATACACACCAACACCTATTAACGCTGGCCCAAACCCCATCAGCATAGAAGAGTATAGGAGAAGACAACAAGCCCATAAGAAACCGAAGGAAGAAAAACCAGGAGCACAAAAGAAGAAGCGAGGAGGAAAGAAATTCCAAAGACGCAAAGAAATAGCGATACTCTACAAAAAACTAAATTTAGCAACTCAACAAAAAGAAAAAATCAACATAAAAAATCAAATTAAATTACTAGTAAAAGAAAATGATATTATTTTAAATAAATTTTGAAAACTTATATAAAATTCAAATATTATTAAGAACACATAGAAAAATGGTAAAACCGAAACATAAACAGAACCCTTTGCCTATGTTAAAAGAAAATCAGATCTTACAAAAAGAAAGCACTGAAGAACAAATTCAGTATTCTATTCAATGATTAACTGAACTGTGGAAAGACTTAGGTATTGAAGGAACTCGCGATAAAGAGGAGGTATTGAATCCAACAAAAACAGAATTAGAAACAATTTTATTATTAAGAAAATATAACATTTAAAAGAAATACAAAAAAAAATCAATACAAATTACTAAAATGGGAGGCAAAACGTCCAAAATAGATAATCCAAATGCCAATGTAGTAAATAATGTAGAAATCATAGACCACACTAAACAAATAGATTCAGTATTTATACTTATGTTAATATTAGTTATATTAAACGCATTAAATATATTAATTAAATTATATATCTTACACAAAAGATCCCTGAGAAAAAGTATGCTAGCCGTAGTGACAATTTAGATAAAATTTAATTTTAAAAGAAAACAAAAATAAATAAACATACATTTTTAAATTAATGGAATGGCAAAATATTGTTTGTAAAGTTAGATTGATAAAAGAAAATTTTGATAAGTCCTATAAATGTTTAAACACTGATAGAACAACAAAAGACGAGACAATTGGAAAACACATACAGAATTTAATAACCAAATTTGAAGAAATAAGAGTTATATTAAACGTAAACTATAATCGACTGACAACTTCACACAAAGTCGCAGCCGACGCATTTTTTCTAGACATAAGAGACAAACTTTCAAAAATATCAACAAGAAAAAGATTAGAATTAGAAATACCTAGCTCTCTACATCAACAAATAATTAGAAAAATTTCAAAAAAACCAGATATGACAAACAACACTTCACAATCAACTGCAACAATGACAATGAACGCTTCAGAACATGCATCAATTGCAAAATTAATCCCCATATACTCTGGTAGAAAGGAAGAACTTAACCCATTCATAGCCAATTTGGAATTGATTCAAGTGACCCTAGATGATACAAAGAAACACAATTTCTTTCAATAAATTTTTAAAACCAGGTTAGATCAAAAACCAGGTTAGATCAAAAAGTACAAAACAGAATTAAGCAAACTAGAATTCCAAACAATTTAGAAGAATTAATCAGTGAACTAAAGAAAAATTATAAGACAAAACAAACACCAAATAACATCCTAAAGGACCTAAATAAAATAAAACAACAAGGTGACATACGAAAATTTGCAGACAAAATTGAAAGTTTAATTTCAGAATTAAACGAATTACAAATATCAAGCATTGGTGAAGAAAGCTGAAATGCAATAATACAATCAAATGGTATCATTGCATTTAACGCATTTAAAAATGGATTAGCCAATAGAGAAATAGTCAAAACAATAGAAGCAAGCAGAGTAAAAACATTTGCAGAAGCCTTAGAAATTGCAGAAGAATCCAACAATTCAAATGCCCAAGCACATATTATGCATCAGAGAATTTCAAAGCAAAGGGAAGCAAAAACTTTACACACTCTCCAATACAATTCAACATTAAAGTTCTCTGACGAAACGGTTGTTTATCCTTTACATGGCGATCCTGCCATCCTACACATCCTTTACAACACTAAGGAAAAAGCTGGAACTTATAAATAAGAACGTGTCATATTAATTCAATAAATTTCAATATAATAGAAAAATTATATTCCTATATTTTAAAACAATAGTTTTCAACTTCGATTTAATATTGATTCGGTTTATTTATTGAATTAAATTGAATCAATATAATTTTAAAGTCTAAACATAACATATTAAGGCTTTTATTTTATTAAAATCTCAGTCAAATTGAAATTTAAATTGCAAAATATTGATTTAATAAGAAACACATTAAAATCTTAAGAACAACACTTTAAATGAATGTGTGAACGATATCATATCAATAAGACGACAATACTTTTTCAAAGAATTCAATATTGATTAAGTGCCGAAAAATATTTTTAACATTGTTTAATATTGAAATAGAAGTTTTCATCATGACTAGACTTTCGTTAATGTTTTTTATTGAATCAATATGGTTTTTATTAATTAAAATTGTTTCTTCTCTGGGTGTAGACATGCATATGTTTAACATGTGTTGAGATTTTTCCATATACGGTGTACATATTGGTGCTGCAAATGTATGGTTGGTTGTCTTTCAACCTTTTTTAATTACTGATCCTTTTTCTTGAATAAGAAAATAGACAGAGCAGACATACGATCATAAAATTTCATTTTAAACAAAAAAAATAAAAATTCAAACCCAAAATGTGCACTAAGAAAATATTTACATATCAAGTCTTCTAATTACAAGACATATGTTTAACAAGTATTAGGATTTTTGCATATACGGTATACATTTTGGTGCTGCAAATGTATGGTTCATTTACTTTCATCCTTTTTTTAATTACTGATCCTTTTTCCTGGGAAAAGAAATAATATATGTGTAATAAAATAGACAGAACTGCCTCAAACATGTTGCTAGATAATTTATACACAATTCTATCCATAACAATAAAACTGACCAATGCATAAAAATACAGACACTTGTAGCAAAAAGAGTCAATAAAAACACATTTACAAAAATATTCAAAGCAAACACAACCCACACACACACACATATATAACATGATGAAATATCCTAACGTACACAAAAACAATAACCAATAGAAATTTATTACTTGTGAGTGCATAAAATAGAAAAATATAAAATAAAGAAACGAAATATTTAAAAAATTCCCCTCAACAAGATTTTCATCGTAATATAATACAATTTTCTAACACATAAAAACACAATAACCAATAGAAATGTATCATTTGTAACTGAACAAAATAGACAAAAATTAAATAAAGACATGAAATATTTAAACAATTCGCCTCAACAAAATTTCAATTCAAATTATCTTCCATTTAAAATAATCATGGTGACGAAAAATAACACCATGGCCATACCTAGCATTATGTGCACGTTTACATTGGAGTTTGATACACACATAAAATAGCAAATAACACAACGGCCACACCTAGCATGATGTGCACTTTTACATTAATCCTTATCGGAGGCCTTGATACACATAAAATATCATGAAGAAAAATAGCACTACGGTCACACCTAGCATGATGTGTAATTTTACATTGATCCTTATGGTGCACATTGGCCCCGAAATCCCATAAATACACTACTGACCTGAACGTATCTAGGTGCCTTATTTATGTACCTCATTAGGACCACTGCAACTTAAAAACATTAATTTTTTACTGTTTTTTTTTTATTGGAAATTGTTACAATTTAATTTTAACATATATTAACGCACTAATAATCCTGAATTATTATTTTACTTATTGAGTAAAATAATTTTTTATTAAGAATACATTGAAATTGATTATTGAGGGGTTTACCTGGATTCTATGAGCATTTCACTGTTGCTAATGCAGATCAGGGAGCCTTTACCCAATTTTCTTAGAACAACTAGAGTTATTATGTTATAAACTTTCATTTAAACAAATGAGAAGCTCAACAAATAACAAAGTTGAAGCAAGAACTCAATAATCAAAATTTTTTTTTTATTTTCCTACTTTACTACATTGGCTGGCTTTTTTTCAGCTCTGATTTTAAAAGTATGGAAAGAAAATAAATGTAAATAACAATAACAGCTATTCAACAATAGAGTGTTGCCACACAAGTATTTTTGACCTGGTGCCGTCAAAATAATATTTAGTGTTTTTTTATTGCGAATTGTTACAATTTAAGTTTAACATTTATTAACGCACTAATAATCCCAAATTATTATTTTGCTTATTCAGTAAAATAATTTTTTATTAAGAATAATTAATTAAATAATTTTTTACTTTTATAGCATTTTTTCCCTTTCTTTGATATTGTTGCATTTCTTGTATTGCATTTCTTGTATTGCATTTACTATATTAAGATTTTGTTGTTGCTTTGCTAAATATTGGTTTTGAAAAGTTATTAGTCCTTGTAAGTTATACTGAAAAAAGTGAAAACAAAATATTCGTTATATTTAAAAAAAAGTTCAAACAAAAACTGAATTTTTGCACAAAGCTCAGTAGAGAAGTTATTCTGAAAAAAGCGAATAAATTTGTTTCCTTTATCTTTGCAAAAAAGTGCACAAAGGAATTGTCTTTTTTGGCATAAGATGTTAAAAATTTTTCAATAATCACGCTTTTTCTCTTTAATTCTCACAATTAAAAAGTAAATTAAAATTAATAAATTTTTATTTTGTTATGTGGTTTTCATAAGGGTTTTCACCTTTATTATTATTTATTCATGACAATATTTTTCAGAATACCAAAAATATTCAAAAAGTCATTCGCCTCAGTTTTGTTATAATTTTGTCACTGTCACAGAGGTTAGAATACCGGTATTAATTAAAATTTTAAAAATTTTAGTGTTAATTGTTGTAGTCTATATAAAAATACACTAATTTTACAAATTTCAAGCGTCAATATACATATGTAAATACAATTATGTATATTACATGGTATTTTAACATTCGTTAAAGTTCTATATACTCTGCCCAAATTTCAGGTCTGTAGCTCTTACGGTTGTTGAGAAAATAGCGTGTGATGGACAGCGTAGCTAAAACAATTGGGTTCCTTTTCACCTTTGGTGTACGGAACGCTAAAAATTAAGAAAACGAGTAATTTGCGATAAATATAATAAAGTTCTTAACGTTTTATTCTTCACAAATTGTTTTTATGTACATAAATGTATTACCTACCTACCTATAGTCACAATTAAAATTTTCTGTTGAAATAACCATTTCATTCTAAAAATTCACATATCTCTAATGAAAAATTCCTCATTACAAAAGCTATATTCGTTAATTACAACAGAACTGGGTTAGTTGCTCGAACCGATAAAATTCGATACTTACAAATTCGGTTATCACAACAAATCTGTTTTTGTTCATTTAATAAAAGACAATACGTAAAAAACAAAACAAAAACAAATAAATTCATAAGATGGTTGTTATTGCATGGATGAAAATTCCATCTACATCTGGCAAAGTACTACTATAAAGACTTTTTATGTTGAAAATATTCCTTAATCTCTTTACATCTGCTTACAGATTTGTGTTTTTAGGTAATAAAACAACGAACAGCAAAGTAAAAAAAGCAAATTCCAAAACCGTAAATATTAAATTCCCGTTGAAAATTTCCCGGGATTTGTAAAAAAAATAATTCTCGGGAATTCCCGGGATTTTTTCCCTCTAATTTTCACTCGTTTTTCACGCTAGTGCTTTTACGCTTTTAAGATCTCAAAATTACGATTTTTGTTTTTTTTTTTAATTTTGAGCTGATCTATATATAGATTCTATAGGTATAAATATCCTGTTCTTTACCCAATTTAGTTTGAAGCTATCCGTTTTTTCATCAAATAGTCGGCTACAGTTCTCAGTGTTAATGACTTTATAGAATTTTAAAAACCAAATATTTGGTGACCCCTTTAAAGATTTTGGTTAATTTTTATTAACTTTAATGAAAACCAACAGGAGTATGAAATCCTTTTTCATACCCAATTTTTCATATTTAATTTTGCCGTCGTAAATAGAACCTCAATTTAATGTCTAAAAATTTTACATATAATATTCGTATTCACGAATATCGTTTCAAATATTCGTATTCGTATTCGCTAATATCAAAGATTGACATTCGGCACATCACTACCATGTACATATTAATTTCTTGTATTTTTCTTTCGATTGAAGGAATTATTGGAAAAACTCTCCAGTGAAGCCCACATGTGATTCGGAGTGCAGAAAGCGTATATTATGCGATGCCAAGAGCGGACGCTCGCATGACCGCCGCCACTTTTGTTCAGCATTAGAAGCCAAAGTAGACGACGTTTCGGGCAAATCGTGGAAATCATGGTTCTATCGAGGTCTAAGCAATTCGTACGTATTTTTACAATAAATTACTTTTAATATACAACGGTATTTGTGGTGTTATAATATTTTAAGTTAAAACAAGGAAATAATTGGTTGTTTAAATGGTGTTTAATTTTACGTTTGAAAATAAATTTCTCTTATAAGAAGTACCGAAGTATATTTATTTGACATTCAGTCTTTAATGTATTAGGAATTTCGGGTTGAAGTCTACTGATGAGTTCCATATAAGCAGAAATGAAATGAAATACCTAATAAAATACCTAATAATTAATAAATTAAATACCTAATAATTAATAAAATACCTAATAAATTTCACTGCTAACAAATTTTGGTTTAAGAAATTTTTAAGCAATTTTCAATATTTTTATTATATGATTGGGACCACCTTAAGTATAGCACGCAATATTGTTTAATTTTTTTGTATCTTTAAAATCTTTAAATGCATTTAATTACTAATCACTCACATTGGCCGATTTCACATAAAATACGAGTACATATATATAAATTTTGTTGCTTTGGTAATGGTTTTTGTACAATTAACAAATTTTACTGTTAACTTAACAGTGGGCTAATTGCTTTTGACCTTAACAACGACAACAATCTTTACGACACAAAAGATCACACACTGGCCGATGAACACGAAGGAAACGGACATGCAACAACAGAATGGCAGTCCCCGGATGTTATTATATCTTATGCATAATAATTTTTTATCGAATATGTGGTTACGGTTATTGAACAAATATTTTCAATATAAGTGTAAATAAAAACTTATTACGAGGCAAAAAATAAATGTTTGTTAATTAAAAATTTAATAAATATATTTAATAGTAACAAACGAAAAAAAGTTTGTCTTAAGTAGAACAAAAAATAAGGAAAATAACTAACATGTGCATAATTAGTAAAGAATCAACGACAATGGTAAGTCTGTTGTAAATTAGAGATGGTAAATTTAGGCTTTCATTACAAAACACGTTTTCAGCAAATTGAAATACGATGAATCAAAACAATTCACGTATTCCATTTGCAAGAAAGTTTCGTATATAAGGCAGAAATCTACATCAACTGACACCTCCCACAGTGGACCAACACAGAAGAACGCTGATGATGAAGGTTTAGTGGCGTTCGAAAACGGCTGGCTGTTCCGTTCAACTATGTGTTGTCAGAATATTTACAACTAACTTTGATGTTATTTGTTCATTAATAATTATCACATGTAATGTAAATGTAAAAGCGATACGAACTTTAGCCCGTTTAAATAAATCATAAATATAGAAACAAATGAAGTTCGAAAAATAATTATTAAAAATTAACTTAAAACTTTTTATGTTTTAAAAATTTTTAGCTATAGCTTATTAACTTCTATTGCCTATTTGCCAAAATATTTAATGGGCTATGGCTGAGATCACTTTGACACGGAGCCGAAAATGATGCTGCCGGCAGGACCTTCTGTGGTTGTAATAAACAAATGAGAAGTATGTTAAAATAAATAAAACGTTCAAAGCCTCATAAAACTCATAATACCAGTTTAAATTACAATAATAAAAATCAACAAAATCTTATACATAAAACAAATATCAGGTTTAATAATATTAATTATGTGATAACTTTTTTTATTAATGTTCTTTTTATTATTTTCATTTTTAATGTTAATTATTTTGTTATTAGGTTATTTACATATTAGTTGTTACTTTCTAATTTAATAACTGTGCAATCAGATAACACTTTTGTTAGTTTTTAATTTTATTTTTTGCTAAGAAAAAAGTCATATTTTAAGTGAACATAAACCGAAAAAATATATTAATAAAAAAGAAGTTAATTCAAATGATATAAAATTAAAATTTGTTGTTAAATTAAAAAAAAATAAATTGCTAATAAGCAAATAAATGACACACTTCACACTACTTCCACATTACTCATTACTTTATACTATGTTCACACTTATGTTTTTAAAAGTGTTTCACGCCTCATTCGTGTTTAAGAAGTTAAACACGACGACTTTGAGATGTTTTGTTAAACATCTCAAATGAAGTGTTTAAGATTTAAACACTTCCTCAAACACGCAAATGAAGTATGTTCAGTCTGTTTTTTTGACAGATCTGGCACTTTTGTGTTGTTATTAAATGATGGCACGTGAAATACAAGCAATTAGTTAAAAAATACTCAATTATTTAAAAAAATATTTGTTGTTTAAAAATAATAAACCAATTTAAAAGCATTATCGTCCGTAAAATTTTCACAAATACAATAATTTACTAACAAATCGTCAACCTTAAACATCTCAAATGTAATGTGAACGGTTGTGCTTAGTTTTGTGAAACACTTGCCTTAAACACGTTTAAGACCATAAGTGTGAACATAGTATTGACATGGCGATTTCATTGGAGGCAAGTACTTACAACTTTGGATTACACGTAATAATTTAGAAATGTCAATACTTAGAAGTCATTGCAAACATGATGTACGTATAGAGTGAGATGGGCACGTATCGAATTTTTTTTCGTGACACAAACATGCATGACTCACCACGAAGTGTTCTTGACAGAAAATCTGATTTCATGCTTGAGCAAAAGTGACCTAATAAAACACGAAATGATTTTAGGTGTAAAATATGTACGCATGAATTTTCAGTAAAGAAAAATTTAATATTTTGTATCGTGAAACAAATTTGTTGTTAGTATAGGGGTCTCTTAAGCTTCAAGTTCTGAAATGAAGCAAAAATTTATAAATATGTATTTGAAGCCAAAAAATATATTTTTTTATATTATCCAATTTGATTTCATACGTGTTATGCAGCTTCGTATTGGGAAAATTTTTTTGCGTGCATGTTTCTTACGTGTTGAATATTTTGGTATTATTGTTCGGGTCATGTCGTGTTGTAAAAATTCGACACGCCTCCATCTCTAGTATGGAGTATACACATACATGCATAAGCACATACGATTTTTTGGTAAAAAATCATCATTTGTTTTTTGTTTTAGTGGAATTTATTGTAAATGACCTATGGATATTTTTCGACTAAAGAATTTGATTCAAAGATATGGAAATCGTTACATATTAGCAAAAGTTGAATATTTTATTTTTTACTCTGTATTTTCTGAGCATTTATAAGGTTTGTAGTTATTTGCTCAAACAATAGTTTTTCTATAAATTTTGCAGTTCTTGTAGTTTTCCCATTGTGATTTTTTTCACTAATTTGTGAGGTTCCGTACACCAAACCAGAAAAGGAACCCTATTGTTTTCCCTACGCTATCCTTCTGTCCATCACAGGCTATTTTCTCAACACCAAATACATGAATGGTAAAGGGTGTTCCAAAACGAGCAACGAAAATATTAAAATCCCATGTAATATACATACAATTCTAGGTCAGACTACAACAGTTAACATTAAAATTTAAAAAAATTAAATTTTAAATTTATTAACGCACTAATAATCCAAATTATTATTTTACTTATTTAGTAAAATAATTTTTATTAAAAAAAATTTTAATTTGTTATTGAGGGGTTTAGCTGGATCCTATGGGCATTTCACTGTTGCTAATGCAGCTTATCAGGAACCTTTACCCAAAGTTTCTTAGAACAACTACAGTCAAATAACAAAGTTTAAACAAGAACTCAATAATCAACATTTTTTTATTTTCTTACTTTACTACATTGGCTGACTTTTTTCAGCTTTTATTGTAAAAGTATGTTAAGAAAATAAATGTAAACAACAACAGCTATTCAAGAATAGAGTGTTTCCATACAAGTATTTTTGACTTGGTGCCGTCAAGATAATTATTAGTGTTTTTTATTGGGAATTGTTACAATTTAAGTTTAAAATTTAATAACGCACTAATAATCCGAAATTATTACTTTACTTATTCGGTAAAATAATTTTTTATTAAAAATACATTGAAATTGATTATTGAGGGGCTGATCTGGATCCTATGCGCATTTCACTGTTGCTAATGCAGATCATCAGAGACCTCTACCCAAAGTTTCTTAGAACAACTAGAGTTATTATGTTATAAACTTTCATTCAAATAACAAAGTTTAAACAAGAACTTAATAATAAACATGTTTTTTATTTTCTTACTTTACTACATTGGCTGACTTTTTTCAGCTCTAATTAATTGTAGTTGTAAAATTTAATAAAGAAAATAAATGTAAATAACAACAGCGCTATTTAAGAATAGAGTATTGTGTTGTGAATCATTTTTTAACAGCCCTCGTACCCGTGCAGTGCACACATTTGTTGACGTAGCAGTAGCCAGTTCATTTACTCTGTTACTTCTTATTTTCGTTGCGCTGACAAATTGTGCAATATCGATATTTTGTAATTGGTTCAAAAGATAAATAATATTTATGGAATAAGTTTTTGTCTAGTTAGCGTAATAAAATTAATTGTAAGTAAAAGTATATTGTATAAATATATTGTATATAAATTTTGTATAAATAGCTAGTAGAAAACAAAAGAAAGGCTGTTACAGTTGTGTAGTTGTACACATTTGCAGTGAAAGTTGCAAGAGTTAATAATAAAGAATACCTGTGATTCCCAAGGGACCCTCCATGTTATAAACAAATTAAATATTGACTGGTTCCACATATAAAAATTAACTATATCTGCGACTCCCAAGGGTTCCTCCAGGTTACAAGTATTATAAAAATAAATACACCATAACATAATTTGACACAGCCGGTAAAGCTTTGCATGCTATTATTCCGCCTGTTTCTGATTTGGAAAGTTTCTGTTGGTACAGCTTTAATATCTCGCCTTAGAAGCAGTGAAATGACAGTTCAGTCGGTTAAGTGGCCGCAAATTTATCCTTGCTACCATATAATTTCGTCTGTTTCTGACTTGGAAAGTTTCTGTTGGTACGAGCTTTTATAGCCCGCCATGTGCCTATATATAAATTTTTACTTCCACGAAAAACTATTAAGTCCGTGTTTGGTCGAGTCGTAAGGATGTTAAGTATAAATCTAATCAAATGGACAATCCACAAGAACAAACGGACAAACTAATACTACAATTATTTAACATAAACGTTGGTAGTCTTCAAGTGCATGTATGGTCGGAGTTGAAAGCCATTAATTCTGATAGAACATTTTTAAATACTTATAAAGAAATTGTAAGGAATAACAAATTTACTAAGTTACAAGAAGTAGGATATATACTAGGAGTGATAAGTGAATTGAATGGAAATAAGTCAAAGGAACTCGGAAAACGTATAGAAAAGTTAGAAAAGTCGAAATAAGGTTTGGAGAAATTTAGCAAAAAATTTAAAAGTGATATAAATTATACAAATGAGTTGTTAGAACAACAAGTAAAAGAGAACGAAGAACTAAGATTACAGTTACGACAGAAAGGACTGAGTGAAAAGGAGATTGAAAAACAGTTAAATTTAAAATATTTAATTAACGCGAAGGACAACTCGATACAAAGATTGTCGGTAGCATTGTCAAACGCGAAGAGAGAACTAAACATTGCCTACAGATCTCGTTCACCAACTCCTTCAATTAGTTTGCCAGAAAAATTCACAATCACGGACTTACCACATACTGCGCAAGTAATAATTCACACACAACAAGAAATTATACAACAAGAATACACGAATACAACAGAACGTAAAAAATTTCTCAAGGAGGAAGAAGGAAATAAATTATTAAATAAAGTGAAAAATTTACTATCAGACGCAAGAAAAACAGTTAGCAGAGGATACACAACAGATACCATAAAAAGAAAACTCGCAGATTTAGTAGAATACGAGAAGAAATTTTGAGACCTAGGACTAGAAGAAGTGCAGCTTAAAAAATAATTTTTTAAGTACCTGCAAGAAGCTCGGAATTCATTGAAGAAGTGCCCGTCATCCACTATAAACACCGAAGGAAATTCCAGTAGTAGAAATACAAAAGCCAGATGCCTGCAATAACGACAATTACTAAAATAGTAAACAATATAGTCCCCACATTTTTCGGCAGAAGGAAGGACCAGATTGAACATCGGAAGTTTTTCGTTTCATTCAAGGGTATAAACTAGTAGAAAGACAGATGAAGAAAGAAAACGGCATCATAACAGCAGATGTTATATGAAACTGCGATTAATGGGACCAGCTTACGTTCAAATAGCATCACAAACATTCGGCACTACTTTGTGTGATTCAATTAAAAAGGTGTATTTGAAGAGGAAAACTGTGGATCAAATAAGAGAACTCATAGTTTCTTGCAAGCAAGGAACTAAAGAGTCATCGAGTATATTTGGTAGTCGACTTGAGGCTTTACTAAATGAAAAAGGGAGCATAGTAACTAACAAATGGAGCGAAGAAGGTAGTCGACAAACGATACTGGAAGAATTTAAAAGAATAGCAGTCAGAAGCTTTATTAAAGGTCTTAGGGACCAGGCATTAAGGACTAGGTTTATAGGCCAAGAAAGGGAGGGCTTATAGAAGCTAACGCAAACAGTAGAGGAAGCGGAGCAACATTTTGGAGAAAACCGAATTAAAAATAAACAATATTACCCTGACGACTCAATGCAGTTTCTGTAAGCAACAAGGTCACAACAAAGCGTGAACAAAGGCTTAACACACCATATTGCATAAAATGTGGAGAATATGGATATGAAATTGGGACAGCATGTAAATCAAACCGAGACACTAGAATTGACAAGTGTGATTACTGCAACAACAAGGGACATAAGAAAGTGAAATGCAGAAAACGTTTAAGAGCATCTGTAGGATATACAGAACGTTCGGATACACAGAAAATCAGTTCTGCAGAAAACCTCTGCAAATATATTCAGGCAACCCAAACGCACCCCTGAACACAAACTGGCAACCATCTGACGAAAATTGCTTTAGAAGAAATAACAATGACCAGAGGCAACAACACAATAACATCACAGCAAAAAGTTACACATTACCAACAGAACTACTTGATATATAATGACTTACTTTTCTGATTACCAAATTCCATTACTCTCTTACAAATAACATTACCTAAAATTTTAAAAAATTACGTACAAGTTGCGAAATAACGAAAATGATTTTTTTAGATTAAATAGATTACGTGAACAAGTTGCCAAATAAAAAAGTAAGTGCTTCTCCAGAATCGATTATTTCAGATTCACACCTTGCTAAAATCATTAAGTTGGTAATCCAGTAGGAAAGAGCTTCCACCAAAAATGTTTAATTCCAAACCCGATTAACTTTTTGAAATTTTTGCTGGGATGCAAAGTGGTCAACATTCTACAACCCAAAGAAGAAATAAACCATCGAAATTCTATAATTGAAATGATACGGGACATCTAAGAACTAACTGCCCAGCACAAAATTCGGGAAACTCGCGGCGGCCCAGCCCAAACTAATGGACTGGTATGCCGAAAATTCATGGATACACGAAAAAATTTAAATAAAATCAGCAAATGAAAGTTTATTATCATTCAACCAAGTGCGGCTAGAAACTAAAAACACTGGCAAGAAAGTACATTGGAATAAAAACATACAAACCTACATAACGGAAATTTGTACAGAAAGAGACTATTCTAACTGCAGGTCTGAGTCGCAAAAAGAACAGAATCTACAAAGTGGTAACGATGGAATAGTAAAAAAAAATTACGCATTCATTGATTTTCCATGCAATAAAGCACTGGATAAAAACTTATCCTTAGAGATATACTCAAGCAATCAAAAAGACTTGTTAGGCGTATTTTGAGGAAAGGAACTAAAACTGTACAACACGCATCCATAAAATGACTTGCACTACAAATGCATGTAGTACCAGAAGGTAGACTTCCAGCAGATGGATTACTCGGTAGAGACGTGTTATGGAACAGCACGTTACTGATTCAATTCACAATAATATAAATTTTTTTTTAGAATAAGCAAGAAATAGCGTCCTAACCCCTTACTACAGAAGGAAAAACCAAGGTGTATATAGCCGAAAATGTATCTATCAAGGGGCGTTCCTATGCAGTAATATCGGTCATAGTTACAACAGCTAAAGGAGAAATTATAATAAATAAACTAGAAATTTTGAAAGGGGTTTTTGTGGGTGGAACTTTGACAACGGTCAAGGAGGGAAGTGCATTTGTGCCCATTTTAAACACTAATGATTCTACAATAAATATCAATGACAAAATAGGTTTAAATTATGAGAACCGGACAAACTAGAGACTAGAAGCGACATCAGGCATAAATACAATAGGAACTACAGACAAAGCAGTGAAAAGTAAACTACTTATGAAAAAAGTACCGTTGAGCCCAGATTTGAACCCGGAAGAGCGGATTTCAATCGAAAATATTTTGAAATCGTACGACGATGTATTTCAACTACCCGGAAACAGTCTTACGTACACCAGTATACTTAAACACAAAAAAACTGATCCCTGTCAACCTACAATATATATTAAGCAATATAGGCTACCTGAGGTCCATCGAAATGAGATTAATAGTCAAGTTGGCCAGATTATCAAAGATGGAATTATCTCTCGCAGTACTTCTCCTTGGAATTCCCCAATCCTACTAGTACCCAAAACGGCGGAAAGAGATGGAAAGAAAAAATTGCGTTTAGTGGTCGACTTCAGGAAATTAAATGACGCCACATTAAAACAATTTTTTCCCATACCACGGATTGATGAAATCCTGGACCAACCGGGATACAGCAGATATTTTTCGACTCTCGATATAGCAAGTAGGTACGTTTTAATGGACCCAAGTGATAGACAGAAAATTGCGTTCAGTACGAATTTGTGTTATTTTGAATTTAATCGTATGCCTTTTGGTTTAACAGGAGCTTCCTCCAGAATTATGGATTCGATATTAACCGGTCTACAGGGTATCGACTGTTTTGTATATTTGGACGATATAGTAATATATGGAAGAAATCTAGAGGGCCATCAGTTTCGACTAAAGCGGATACTAGACATATTAAAAAGGTATAATCTCAAGTTACATTCTGAAAATATCATTTCCTCCAAAGGGATGTAGTTTATCTAGACCACCAATGTTCAGAAAAAAGAGTATTACCCGATCCCAGTAAGACAAAAACAGTTAAAGATATACCACCGCCCAAAATTATTAAAGAACTACAAGCATTTCTGGGACTGGTTAACTATTATAGGAAGTTTATACAAAACTCCTCTGAGATAGCTTTACCACTTAACAAATTATTAAGGAAGGACTTGAAATTGGAATGGACTCAGGAGTGCTAACAATAAATGGGCAATTTGAAGGCAGCAGTCGCAAATCCCCCTCTACTGCAATACTCTGATTTTACAAAACCATTTATTCTAACCACTGATGCCAGTTATGCAACCTTAGGAGCTATTCTTTCTAAAGGATAGTTAAGTAGTGATTTACCAATTTACTTCCGAGCAGAGTGTTAAGTGCCACAGAAAACCAATAGAGAAGGAACTACTTGCCATATTATGGGCAGTAAAGACGTTTAGGCCCTATTTGTTAAGCCGAAACTTTACAGTCGTCACAGACCACAAGCCGTTAAAAGGCATTGCTGATCTAAAGAACCAAGAAGGCAGGTTATACCATCTAAGACTCAAACTATTGGAATACAACTTTGAGATACGGTATAAACCGGGAATAACCAATCAAAACGCAGATGCTTTTAGTCGTCTCCCAATAGAAGAAGTTAACATAGGAGCAGTAACTAGAGCGAAGGCAAGAGAACTAAGGTAAATCTGGGTAAGGGAAGCGAAGCACAAGCCGATGAGTTATATGCGAATGAAGATATGGAGCAGGAAGATACCGCATAGTATTTGACTAATAAAGAAGATATTAAGACAGTAATGAAGGCGTTCCACGATACACATTTGGGAGGACACCAAGGGCCACTCAAAACATACTATCGCATTAGAAATCAGTATAAGTGGTATCGTATGCAGCGACAGGCTAAAAACTATGTTGCTACCTGTAAAATTTGACAATGAAAAAAATGCTAAAAAGTAGAAAAGATGCTTATGATTTTAACAAAAAAACACAATAGACCATTTGACAGACTTTATATGGGTATTGTTGGGCCGTTACCAGAATATTCTAGGGGCAATAAATATATAATAGAATTTTTGGACGATTTCTCCAAATTCCTAGCGTATGCGGCTTCCCAGACATTGGAGCATCCATACTGGGGAAAGAATTCTTCAAGGAAATAATTTCCCTTTTTTATCGCCAAGGTTTAAGTGACTGATAATGGCAAACATTTTACTTCGAAACTATTTCGAGAAGCTTGTAAGCTGTTAGGAACAAAAAGTATTAACACCACCCCTTATCACCCCCAATCCAATGGATCATTGGAAAGAACACATAGACCTTTGGCAGAGTGTTTGAGAAGTTTCGTTAAAATTAATAGTACTAATTGCGATGAATGGCTACATCATGCTATGTATGTACACAATAATACAAGGCATACGTCCACCAAACAAACACCTAATAGAATACTATACGGATTCGAGTTTGAAGTACATGTTAAACTTAAAGAAAACCCGTCACCCGTATATAATGCAGATAATTTCAGTAAGATCCTAAAATATCCAAGCTAAAAATTAGAAATTCAGAGAAAATTTACCATAACAATTTGGTAAAACCGTGTGTAGCTAAATTATTTAGGTGTCTTAATGGTGGTGCCCTCCCACGGAGACCTGCCACTGCAGGAAAGATGGCATGAAAGTAGATTGAAAAAAAGACTGAAAAAGATAAGAAAATAAAAGGTACGGGTGATAAGAATCAAAACAAGACATTCAACAAGACACGCTACAAGATATGTAAGAAGAAACAGAACAGAACACATAACAACAACAGTTACAGAATACACAAAATAAGCAAACTCTTTCAAACTGAATTGAATAAAAAAAGGGTACAGAAACCTGAAACTGAAGATATTAATTAATCAGGAATAGCTTAGAATAAGAGAAATATATTAGATTTTTTTATAAATAAAAAAAAACAATAATTTTGTTTTGTAACTAATAAGTTCAAAAGAAGACCTATCCAGGTTTTGATTTGCTGACTTCAAAATAGCATCAGCATGCAAATTTTCATACGCTTCGACTTCTGCTATTCACATTGTATAAGCAGCAGCAACCAGCATCAGCACTCAATGTAAAAAAAAACTACTTGCTAAATTCTGTGCTGTGAAATGTTTGAAGCACAAGCAGTCAGCAAAATGAAATTGCTGAAAATAATTGCTGATGCTTACAGAAGCAATAGTATATATTTTGAAAACGTGCTGATGCTTCGGTGCTTTGCTGTGAAGGTTTGTCAGCATCAATAATAGTAAATTTTTAAAACTTTAGTTTTTTCTGACTTCAGCATTGCTTCAAGATGCTTAGGCATTACTAAAAAATTTATATTGTGTACAATATTGGGTTTTATTATTCGTTCCGTTCCGTGATTGCGAAAGCATTTTTGTTGCGGAAGCAAAATTTCATTCATTCATTCCGTTGCTGCGGTATTTTTCCGCAGTTGCGATATTACCAGATACATATGTATGTATGTATCGCCCATGTTCTGAAAAACGCATATCGCTTAATACAAATTTTTTTCGATTTCAAAACGCCAAAGAGGTGTTCTGGCAAACGAAAATGCCAGAAATTTGGCGTTTTCAAACCACTAGTGCACACTGAAGCGAGCTGGCTTACTTTATTAATCCAGCACTTTAAACTTTAAATTTAATATGTTTTCTTTTTATTTCAGCTAAAGATTGTAAAATTTTTTCACTTTTTTCATTTAAAAAAGCAATTTTAAAAGTTTTTTTGACTTTGTCAATTGCTTGTCGTAATTGTTTACTTATGAACTGCCGTTTTATGCCAACAGTTTATGCCAATTGATCTTCGAAAAAAATGAAATGTTAGTGGTGTTAACTTTAAAATACCTTATTTGGTTTTTTCTTACCTTACTTCTGATTTTCATATTTGAAATTTATTAAATGTACATATTTATATTAAAATTTAAAAATTAACAAATAATAAAAGTTCAAAAACAATTTAAAAACTGTACAAGTACCTTCATATATTTACGAGAGCTAAAAAATCATAAAAGAACCTAAATTAAACTGACTATTCGCAATGAAAACTGAAAATTATACGTACATATGTAAGTAGTTATATGTGACATCTCTAAATAAAAGAAGAAGCATTTGTCAGATTTTAATAAATAAAATACAAAGGAAAAACAACTTGTTGATTTATGTATGTGCCTGTTACTGTCGTAGAAAAAAATAAAGAGTTTATTTTGTGTAAATAATGTAAGTCATTGACATTGCAAGAGATCCCTACAAAGGCGATAGGGTCAGACTAGACCAATTATGGAGCGACTTAACGGATCAGCTCAATTCCAGTGGACCGCCCACTAGAAATAATGCTAACTGGAAAAAGGTATAAACTTTCAACACTATTTATTGAAGCCATTTTAAATTGTGTGTTTTTGCTTATATTTGGTGTGACTGGAGAAGCAGCATTAAAACAAGACTTGCGGAAAACAAGATGTTATTAAACAAGTAAGAGTGCTATATTCGGCTGTGCCGAATCTTATATACCCTTTACCAAAGTGCGTTTATGTAGTATAGAGATACATACATAAGCACAGAGATATGCAGGTACATATTAATTTTGTGAAAAAATTCATACTTTTTTCTCTAGTGCAATTTTTAGGTTTTTGGCATTACGTTTGATTTGGTGCTTTTTAAATTTTGGCGATTTATTTTATTTTGCTGATTTTTTTAGTTTTGGCGATTTTTTTTCATATAGGCAATTTTTTTTTGGTTTTGGCGTTCTTTTTTTTGGTTTTTGGCGTTTTTTTAATTTTGGCGATTTTTTTTCGTTCTGGCGATTTTTTTTTTGATTTTGACGATTTTTTTCATATAGGCGATTTTTTATTATTTATTTAATTTATTTTTTTGTTAAAATTTTTTTAGTTTTGACGGTTTTTTCTCGTTTTGGCGATTTTTTCGGTTTTTGGGAGTTTTTTTAATTTTGGCGATTTGTTTTCGTTCTGGCAATTTTTTTGATTTTGAAATTTTTTTTTCATTTAGGAGATTTTTATATTTTTTGGCGATTTTTTTTATATAGGCATTTTTTTTTTGTTTTGGGGATTTTTTCGGTTTTTGGCGTTTTTTTCTTTTTGGCAATTTTTTTATTTTTGACGCTTTTTTCTTGTTTTGGCGATTTTTTTCGGGTTTTGGCGTTTTTTTAATTTTGCGGATTTTTTTTTCGTTTTGCCGTTTTTTTATTTTTTTTCATGTAAGCGATTTTTTTAATTTTTGAAGATTTTTTTTCATATCGGCAATTTATTTTTTGTTTTGGCGATTTTTTTTAATTTTAGGCGTTTTTTTTTTAATTTTGGCGATTTATTTTCGCTTAGGCGGCTTTTGTGATTTTGGCGATTTTTTTCATCTGAACGATTTTTTTTAATTTTTGGCGATTTATGTTCATATAAGCATTTTTTTGTTTTGGCGATTTTTCCTGATTTTTGTCATTGTGGGAATTTAATATCAGCATTTATTTCTTGTTTTGACACGTTTTTCTCGTTTTGGCGGTTTTTTCGGTTTTTTGCGTTTTTTTTAATTTTAGCGATTTTTTCATTTTGGCGATTTTTTTCGTTTTGGCGATTTTTTTAAATTATTGGCGGTCTTATAATTTTCGGATTTTTTAGTTTGACCGTTTTTGAAAAATTCAAGAGTTTAACTCTTACGGTTTCTAAGATATAACAATTTGTCAAAATTACATAGTCAAAATTGCATTAACTGATGGGGCACCCTTTAATTTAAATTTTTTTTGTTTTTAGTGTTCAGTTCTCGTTGTACATTCATAGTGAAGAGTCGATTTAGCGGAGTTTTTATTTCAACTAAACAAAAAAAAATCGTACGAAAAAATATTCGGAATACATATTGTTTTTGATAAATAAGCTTTATTTGCGTTGTTTAAATTTTTTTACATAGTCATAATTAACAAAAACAAAAAAACCGTAATAAAAAAAACAAACAAACAAACAAACAAACAAACAAACAAAAGTGCCCTTGAGGAATACTCTATATGAGTACCTCAAAAACAAATAACTGTGAAGTGAGTTCTAATGGCAGAAATGCCTATTTTACTGTGAGTTCTGAAGCTCTTAATGAAAATAATAAAAATAAAAAATCTGATAATAGACTTACTGAGAGCTCTGAAGCTCTTAATGATAACAAAATAAATAAGAAATCTGATAGTATACTTTTTTAACGGCGAATCCAATTTTTCGTCAGCGATCAACTTCGCTTTGTCCAATGCCAACTAGTGACTCGTTAACATTACCGTTGCCTAGTACTTCTACATTTAACTCAGCGATATCATCCGCTTCGGGCTCGTGGTCATCACTTAACCAAGTTTTTACTGAAGTTAAGAGCAGCCCAAAACCCAAGGTCCAAGTGGGAATGGACAGATATATAACAGTGGTAAAGCGCGGACGAAGCCCAAAGTCTTCGAAAATTTCATCTGCTCCAAAAATGTCTAGGGATAACAGCGCATCCTCTATTAACCATCAAAATCGTTTTCAAATATTACAAGTTGACAACAACGAACCCGATGTATCTACGAACAAAACATCCAAGCCGCCTCCAATCTAGTTGAGAGAAAAAAATTCAAACGCTCTTATAAAAAATTTAATTTCAGTCATTGGTGAGAATAAATTTCACATCGTTCCAATAAAACGTGGTAACATTGATGAAACCGAAATTCAAATTTATGAAGAAAAAGATTTTCGCAAACTGATTACTGAATTTGAAAAAAGTAAGAAAAGTTTCTACACATATCAGCTTAAAAGTGCTAAAGGCCTGCAGATCGTATTGAAGGGCATCGATTCCTATGTTACTCCCGAAGAAATAAAAGATGCACTCGTCCTCCAGGGATTTAAGGTAAAAAATTTATCTAACATAATGAATAGGGAGAAGATTCCTCAACCTCTATTTCGCGTCGAACTTGAGCCAAACGATATAAAATTGAAAAAAAACGATACTCATCCAATTTACAATTTAAAATATCTCTTATACCGAAAAATAACAAATGAAGAACTACACAATCGTTCTGGACCCGTACAGTGCCATAATTGTCAAGAATATGGTCACACAAAAACTTACTGCAAGTTACCTTCAGTTTGTGTTATCTGCGGTGAATTGCACGGTACTGCTGGTTGTACTAAGCCTAAAGATTTAGCAGAAAAAAATGTAGTAATTGTGGAGGTAATCACACCGCTAACTACAGAGGATGTCCTGTCTATTCTTTCGTTAAACAGACTATTGGGAGAAAACCTAAATTAGCTCCAGCACAAACAGCAAACGTTTACTCCGCCACTTTTACTCAAATGAGCCAACCTGTCACTTCACGTGTATCGTATGCCGATGCAGCTAAGACTAGTTATATTCCCACACAAAATATTCCGCCTCAAAATAATTCAACGAATGCAAACTCAAGCTTTAATTTTAGTCACCTTGAACCTACTATTGAAAATCTAGTGCTGACTATAAATAATTTTACAACAAATATGACTAGGATGATGCAAGAAATGCTATGAATGCAGTCTACACTGCTTCAAGCATTAGTTAACAAGCCATGAACACGTTAAAGATAAGTTTCTGGAACGCAAACGGCATTCGCCAAGGTAAAAATTAACTTGAGTACTTCCTCACGGAAAAAAATATTGATATAATGTGGGTTTCTGAGACTCATTTGACTTCAAGAAGTCTATTTAAAATTAATGGCTACATTTTATATGATTCAAAGGACCCATGAGGAAGAGCTTGCGGGGGATCAGCAATTTTAATAAAGCCAAGACTCAAGCATTATTATCTTGACAACATTTGTGAAGAACATCTACAAGCAACGAATATTTGTATCGAAAATTTTTGCACAAATTTTGTCATATCATCAATTTACTCCCCTCCTAGATTCGCAATTACTGAGGATCAATACGAGGATTTCTACAAATCTCTTGGCCCTTGTTTCAAAGCAGCTGGAGACTATAATGCAAAACATACTTTCTGGGGTTCGCGTCGTATCACACCTAGAGGACTAGCGTTGTTCAACACAATTTCAAAAATGGGCTTGGGCGTCATTTCGAGTAGGGAGCCCACTTACTGGCCTACTGACATGCATAAAATTCCGGATGTTATAGATTTTGGCGTCATGAAAAATATTTCTAGGGAATTAATTCATGTTGAAGCTTCCCTAGATCTATCGTCCGATCACTCTCCCACGATCGTTACAATCTGTAGCCCACTGAGAAGTGGTCTACCTCACCCATATGTGAAAATTGTCAGTCGTGTTAATTGGCTGCGATTCAAAAAATATCTTAGTAGTCATTGCACTGAAAACATTAAGCTAAGAACTCATGACGATATTGAATCTAATATTGCTAATCTTAACGAAAATATTAAGCAGGCAGCTGAACATGCCACTTCCTCCCATCCGCAGACTGGGTTTAACAGAATATATTCTACAGATATTGAACTTCTCGTATATGCAAAAAGAAGAGCTAGAAGAGAATGGCAACAGCACAGATCACCCCAAAATAAAATTAGATTAAAAGAGTGCACTAAAAGACTCCAAGAACTGCTTGCATATGAAAAAACTGTATCTCCTTTTCTGTGCAGCCACGCACTTCATCAGCACCCTAGTCTTTCTACTTGGGTAGAGATTCTTATTAACATCAGCTATTTAACTTAAATGCACAATGAAACGGTATTTCCCCCAGCTTAAAGTCTAAGTTTAATTTTTCTTCTCTTCTTTAGAAACTCACATTAATTAATAAAAATATTTCATTCAATAAGAATTGAAACTACTGAACTTGAGCCTAACTATGAATTATTTCTGATTAAAATTCACTACAGTTCAATTATAGTATCTAAAAATTTCTCAAAACTGCATCTCTTAAAAACTATCTGGAAGATCTCGATGTCACACCAGCATCTAATTATTCATTGCGGCGCGCTGCGAAAAGAATTAAAACACCCGTTGAGTTTAAACCACCTCTGCGCACTTCTACCGGAGCTTGGGCCAGGAGTGATATTGAAAAAGGTAACTTCTTTGCAAAGCATTTAAAATCCGCATTTACCCCAAACACACGTACTGGTGTTGTTGATTTCCGAGTGTAGTTGCGCTACCCCCTCGACCCATAAAATTTAAAATGTGTGATGTACAAAATCTAATTGCTGAACTCAACCCGAAGAAAGCACCGGGTATTGATGGAATTAGTAACCAAATGCTAATAAACTTGCCTCGTATTGCATTTATGATCATGTTATTAATTTTTAATGCCATTTTACGACTAGAGTATTATCCCCACAGCTGGAAGTTTGCCAAAGTTAAAATGATTCCAAAGCCGGGCAAAGATCTCACCAAGGCAGAATCATACAGGCCAATAAGTCTGCTATCAACAATGTCAAAACTTTTCGAAAAACTGCTCATATCAAGATTGTCCCCAATTCTAATTTGTAGTGGGTGCATCCCAGACCATCAGTTTGGTTTTAGAAATCAGCATAGCACCATTGAACAAACGCATAGATTGGTTCAATGTATAAGAAGAACATTTGAAGAAAAGAAGTACTGTTCTGCACTGTTTATTGACGTTTCGCAGGCATTTGATAAAGTGTGACATGAAGGCCTAATTTTAAAATTAAAATCATATCTACCAATAAATTTGGTGAATTTATTAGAAAGTTACATTACTACCCGGAAGTTCACGGTTGTGGAAGGGGAATTCATGAGTGTGCCCGAATCTATATCGTCCGGTGTGCCACAGGGGAGCATACTGGGGCCAGTTTTGTGTTTGATTTATACTTGTGATATGCCTTTGAGCAGTAATATTCATACATCTACGTTTGCCGATGATACAGACTGCCTAAGTATGCACGAAAATCCTCATGAGGCTTCCCGATATCTACAAGAACATATAACACAACTGGAACTATGGTTAAAATTATGGAGAATTAAGGTAAACGAGCAAAAGTGTGTTCAGGTAACATTTACCCTGCGAAGAGATACTTGTTCCCCAATTCGAATCAACAATCAAGTTGTTCCTCAGCATTCACATGTAAAATACCTTGGTATACAATTTGATTGACGACTTACATGGAAACACTGTAGCAGTATATAATTTAATGTTTACATTACTTTCAACGTCTGCACGTACAATTAAAAGATTCTAATATGTCACTAATGTACAAGTGACAACTATTCAAGGTCAAGTACAAATGTGCATCGACGGCAAATTTAAGAAAGAGTTTTTTATTGTTGGCACGTAAACAGACACACATACTCGCAATCATGAGAATGAATTTGTTTTTTAAAACAAGCATCATATTACGGCCAGATTCCACACGAAAATATGTGCACTAATTTTAAGTAAATAATAGATTTAATTTCACTTTATTTTGTGCATACATGTTCGTATGTTTCAACATGAGTATGTCAATATGTAGGGTTAAGATTTATTCTCATAATTAGTATATAAGCTATAGTAATTTAATTTTAATTTTAATCTGAAAATTACTGCGGCCTAGAGCTGCAACTAAATAATAAAAAGAAATTTAAATAAACCTTCATGTTTATAACACCATATTGACTCAAAGCTAATTCAAATGAAACTTAAACTAACTCAGATATATTGGCTGATTGGTAGAAATTCAACACTCAGCCTAGACTGCAAACTTTTATTATAAAAGTCGCTTTTGAAGCCAATATGATGCTACGGAATTCAGTTATGGGGCACTGCTTCAGCTTCTAACGTCGAGAGAATCCAACGAAGGCAAAACAAAATTTTACGTTTGATAACATCGGATCCATGGTACATCAAAAACTCAAATATACATCGTGATTTGAATATGCCACTAGTGATTGAAGAAATAGCAAAATACGCAGGCAAATATTTAACAAAACTCGAGTCACATCCTAATCCGCTTGCTCGTAACATCTTGAATTTTACTGGCCACATCCGCTTATACTCAACACTCCAGATGGGATTTTTTCTCTTTTTTTTGATTATCAATACTTATGTATTGTTTCTAACTATCACTAAGTTTATGTCCGACAGTGGTCGGGCCTAACACTTATATTTTAGATTTAAGATTTGAATACTTATTGTTAGTTCATAATTGAAGATACAATAAATAAATAAATGTAAAAAAAAAAATTAAAAAAAGAGTATGAGCAATCTTTAAAACAATCCCAAAAAGTTCTGGAAATTTTTAAATGAAAACCTAGGGAGGAACCGAAAGCAAACCTTGCAATTGAAGCATAATGGAGATCTAATTATTGACGATACTCAGAAATGTAACATTATCAACAGATATTTTATTGAAGCACCGAAACTCCTTTTGAACGAAGAAATAGTCAAAATTGCTGACGATAATTGTAATTATTTCAATACCTTAAGTCAGAGTATAAATCAATTTTCTTTTAACTACACAAATAATTTTTTTTTTTAATACATTTATTTATTTATTGTATCTTCAATTATGAACTAACAATAAGTATTCAAATCTTAAATCTAAAATATAAGTATTAGGCCCGACCGCTGTCGGACATAAACTTAGTGATAGTTATAAATAATACATAAGTAGTAATAATCCAAAAAAAAGAGGAAAAATATTTTCAAGCAATCCCATCTGGAGTGTTGAGTAAAAGAGCCCTTGTGTCCTTCTTTTTCAAGCGAATATGGCCAGTAAAATTCAAGATGTTACGAGCAAGCGGATTAGGATGTGACTCGAGTTTTGTTAAATATTTGCCTGCGTATTTTGCTATTTCTTCAATCACTAGTGGCATATTCAAATCACGATGTATATTTGAGTTTTTGATGTACCATGGATCCGATGTTATCAAACGTAAAATTTTGTTTTGCCTTCGTTGGATTCTCTCGACGTTAGAAGCTGAAGCAGTGCCCCATAACTGAATTCCGTAGCACCATATTGGCTTCAAGAGCGACTTGTATAATAAAAGTTTGCAGTCTAGGCTGAGTGTTGAGTTTCTACCAATCAGCCAATATATCTGAGTTAGTTTAAGTTTCATTTGAATTAGCTTTGAGTCAATATGGTGTTTCCATGTAAGTCGACGATCAAGGTGTATACCAAGGTATTTTACATGTGAATGCTGAGGAACAACTTGATTGTTGATTCGAATTGGGGAACAAGTATCTCTTCGCAGGGTAAATGTTACCTGAACACACTTTTGCTCGTTTACCTTAATTCTCCATAACTTTAAACATAGTTCCAGTTGTGTAATATATTCTTGTAGATATCGGGAAGCCTCATGAGGATTTTCGTGCATACTTAGGCAGGCTGTATCATCGGCAAACGTAGATGTATGGATATTGCTGCTCAAAGGCATATCACAAGTATAAATTAAATACAAAACTGGCCCCAGTATGCTCCCCTGTGGCACACCGGATGATATAGTTTCGGGCACACTCATGAATTCTCCTTCCACAACCGTGAACTTCCGGGTAGTAATGTAACTTTCTAATAAATTCACCAAATTTATTGGTAGATATGATTTTAATTTTAAAATTAGGCCTTCATGCCACACTTTATCAAATGCCTGAGAAACGTAAATAAGTAGTGCAGAACAGTACTTCTTTTCTTCAAATGTTCTTCTTATACATTGATCCAATCTATGCGTTTGTTCAATAGTGATATGCTGACTTCTAAAACCAAACTGATGGTCTGGGATACACCCACTACCAATTAGAATTGGGGACAATTTTGACATGAGCAGTTTTTCGAAAAGTTTTGACATTGTTGATAGCAGACTTATTGGCCTGTATGATTCTGCCTTGGTAAGATCTTTGCCCGGCTTTGAAATCATTTTAACTTTGGCAAACTTCCAGCTGTGGGGATAATACTCTAGTCGTAAAATGGCATTAAAAATGAATAACATGATTCTAATTACAATACGAGGCAATTTTATTAGCATTTCGTTACTAATTCCATCAATACCCGGTGCTTTCTTCGGGTTGAGTTCAGCAATTAGATTTTGTACATCACACATTTTAAATTTTATAGGTCGAGGGGGTAGCGCAACTACACTCGGGAAATCAACAACACCAGTACATGTTTTGGGGTAAATACGGATTTTAAATGCTTTGCAAACAAGTTACCTTTTTCAATATCACTCCTGGCCCAAACTCCGCTAGAAGTGCGCAGAGGTGGTTTAAACTCAACGGGTGTTTTAATTATTTTCGCAGCGCGCCACAAAGAATAATTAGATGCTGGTGTGACATCGAGATTTTCCAGATAGTTTTTAAGAGAAGCAGTTTTTTCATATGCAAGCAGTTCTTGGAGTCTTTTGGTGCACTCTTTTAATCTAATTTTATTTTGGGGTGATCTGTGCTGTTGCCATTCTCTTCTAGCTCTTCTTTTTGCACATACGAGAAGTTCAATATCTGTAGAATATATTCTGTTAAACCCAGTCTGCGGATGGGAGGAAGTGGCATGTTCAGCTGCCTACTTAATATTTTCGTTAAGATTAGCAATATTAGATTCAATATCGTCATGAGTTCTTAGCTTAATGTTTTCAGTGCAATGACTACTAAGATATTTTTTGAATCGCAGCCAATTAACTACACAAATAATGAAGAGATTTTAGAAATAATTTCAAGCCTACAATTTAATAAAAGTCCTGGCTATGATGGCATATTGAGCAAAGTTCTTTTTAAATGTAAAAACATATTAACACCAAAACTTGTATATATTTTCAATGATATTATAAGTTCATCGGTATATCCCTCAACTTTTAAAATTGCAAAAGTTATACCCATTCCAAAAGATAATAAAGCGTGTACAGTGGACAAGTTTAGACCCATCGCATTGTCATTGTCAGGAAGCCGTTGTAAATGTAGTTAATTATATACATATGTGGCAGCCTGGAAAATGATAACGGTGGTGTAGGTGCAATTTTCTATGACTTTTCAAAGGCGTTTGATCTTGTTGATCAAACTTCCCTACTATGGGTTTTAAGAGAGTGCATTAAACTTAATTGAAAGCTACCTAGATAATAGATTACATTATGTGTAATAGTGCGAAAAGCAACATGGAGACCGTTAAGTATGGTGTGCCACAGGGAAGTGTATTGAGCCCGTTACTGTTTACAATATTTTTGAACGATATATCAAATCTTAAACTTTATGGAAAGCTGATAATGTATGCTGATGACATAAGTCTTTTTTACCCATATAAACATGAATTGATACTTAAATCGCAAATGGAACATGATGCCAACATGCTTCTTGAATACTTAAGGCTTAACAGGTTATCACTGAATAAAGACAAAACAAAGTTGATTAGATTTCAGCCTTATTTTTTGAGAAATACGCCAGCTTTCAATATCTCTGTAGATGGTGTAGTAATTCATGAATGTGATACCTTAAAATACCTAGGTATTCATTTTCAAAACAATTTATCTTGGAATAAACACATCCAATACTTGAAAAGCAAAATAGCTCTAGCAATTGGAATCCTCCATAAATTCAAAAATATATTTGATAAAAAGACTAAGTTCCTATTATATAATGCTTTAATACAGCCATTTGTCTTACCTGCCAATGATTTACGGCCCTAAAAACAGTTGACTTCAAATCACTTTAAAGTGCACAAAATAAAGCATTAAAAACGGTGTTTAATCTTCTACGATTATATTTTATATTCGACATTATCTCTATACAAAGGAAATAACGAAAACTATTTTATCAATATATGGATTGTACAAATTGCAATTATTAATATATGTACATGTTTAAAGCTGTGCATAATATAGGATACCACGTCATAGAATTCAGAATAAATCAATGTAATATCAACATCCGAATTAGCTCTAATCTCTTAGTCAAGAGATGTCGGCTTGAAACCACTAAACAAAGCGTCGAATATGCTGGTTGCTCCGAAATCAATCACATTCCAGCAATTATTAAAAAATATGCAAAGAATATCGTTATTTAAATCCGCTCTGAAAAGTTATTTACTTCAAGATATAGAAGTGCTTCTATGTAATTGATCTACTTACACTTATTTATTTCATTTCATTTTTTATTTGTATAAGAAGATAAAATTTTGCAGAAATTTTAAATAAATAAAATTCTTGCGCAAAATTACGAATGCATACAAAAGTAAACACCCAGCTAAAAAAAATTATATAAGGTCCATATATGAATATGTATGAATTCATGTATGGAAATATATGGGATTATGCATGGCAAAACTATTATATATGAACTAATATATGGACTAATATATGAAATGTATTATAATATATGAGCTCATATATGAAAATTTAATTATGAAGCTCTTCATATGTGAATCCATATATAAATATAAGATTTTATATATGGAGCCATATAAGAATGTATATACATGATATCTCACATAAGATCGTTTTTGCAATCAAAAAAAGCTTGGAATTTTATCACTGCTGGAGTGGAAATCCATTAGAAAATACATACGGTATGCAAAAATTTATACATATGCATACGTTTAAAAAAGAAAAACTTTTTCTTGTATGATTTTATACATTGTGAAAATTCTTATTCAAAACAATTTTGATCGATTTTTGTGACAGGCCTGATAAGTACATGCACTCACATAAATTTGTTATTCACTTTTCTTTTTTGCTACTTACGAACGCATTTAAAGATCTCGATGTACTGTTGTGCTTCTTGTTTCTTTTTTAATTCTTTACCTCATTTTTTAAGTGTTGGTTTTTTATTCTTTGTAAGACTTCAATTTGCTAGTTCCTTGCACGGGGAAAGGACATTGTATGTACTTTTGTGTATGTGTTTAAAACAAACCACCTTTTTCCTTTCGATTATTATCGATGAGGAAATAATCTTTCTGGTTTTTGTAAGTGGCTTGTTAATTATAATTACTCGTGTGAAGAGTGATTATAATTAGGATGGGAACATGTAAATAAAGCAAATATATATACATATGTTATTTTATACTGCTTTTATTTACAGGTAAGTACGGGACAAACTCACCTTATGTTGTATGAATTGAGCATTTAGATTTTTAAATGATATATGGTTGATATTTAAATTAAATATAGATAATAAACTCAGTTTTTATTTTAATATAATTTTAGGCACAAACAATTCAAGTAGGTATATAACTATATGTAGGTAGTTGCTCTCACGAATGTTGGATTCTAAGTAAAGGCAGAATTAGTTTGTACGTGCTGTTCTGTTCTGAATCAGCTGTTTTGTTTCTGTTTAGTTGAAAATCTGTATGTGTGGTTAGTTTTTCCTTTTTCGTTCTGTTCTGTTGCGGATAGATCTGTAGAAAATAGAATTCAACGTTAAGTGACAGCCAAAAGTGTGTATGTATTAGTGTGTTGTGATGCTTTTCGTACAAGTGTAATCAATTCTATAGGTTGCCAGCTGATTTTTTTCACAGAAAAAGTAATTGCAAAATATTTTATACGGAAAAGAACGGCACAGAACAGCAACAGAAAGTAAAGACTAATGAAGCCTTTAGTGTTGATTTTAACTAAAAATTAGTGACAACCTCTGTACAAAAAACGAAGTTAAAACGGTTTGACCGTTTCATAAATTGCATTTCAGTGAGGGCAGCTTTACACAACCCTTTAGATAAATAATTACAGGGAGTTCAAGGTAAGTATAATTCAAGGTAAGTGCAATTCTTAAATAAATTTCAAAATAATATATATTGTTCTTTTATATATATATATATATAATTCATTCAAGAAATTTATTGCAAAAATTTTGTTTCTGCATAATTTTTAACCTAATTGGTTGCAAATATTTATACTTGCTACTTTTTACACAATAAAAAAAATTTAGTACTAAGTATCAATATTAGCGACTCTGTGTCCCGGTACGATGGAAAAGTACGATTTCTTCACATCGGTCCAATATCGTATAGTTGAAAAACGGCTAAAATTTCTAAGTTCTTAAAAATATCGAAACCCAATACTCGTAAATAAGAATCGATGTATCGATATATCGGAGATGTCTATCGATATTTCTTTTTCAAATATCGATATTTTTTGCCCATCCCTAGTACGAACACTTACGAACATCCATACGTATGTATGTACATATGAATGTAAGTACAAGGGAGTAACGAATACCAGTTTAGCGAATGCTAAAACGAATAATGCATTTGAATTTTTGCGAAAGCAAATGCAAATACTTACAATACGGTAAAAAATCACATGAAACTAAATTTTTTTTTAGAACATAAAGTTGTATTATATACATAGCTGTACTACGTATAGCATTATATTTAAATTGAGTCTTGAATTGAGCAAATATTTATTAACTTATTACATAATAATAATTATAAAAAAAGGACAAAATGTTAGGCAATTAACCCATTCGTAGTTTGGCCCTAAGTCCTGGTACTGTGTCCAACATTTCAAACGAAATGCACGAATTCGTGAGAAAAAATGTTGGAGAAATAGTACTAGGTTCATCTTGTATACATAAATATCTTCAAAATTTTAAGGTTTCATGCGAAATAATATACGTGGCATTTGTTTCGCATAGAATTTCAACAAACAAGGGCTAGTTGAAATTGTTTGCAATTAAAATTGTCTGTGAGAAGTAATGAAGTAAATATTTCCAAACACAGCTGGATTTTGGTTTCATTCTGATACTTATACCAATTTATTTATACAAAAGTGTTCCTCTAAAATTTTAAAGCTTTGTTTATAATCGTAAACTATTTTCGTAAAAGAAGTACAAGTTTTGCTGTCTTTAGTATTCGCTTGAAATATTCACATACATTTTAGCGAATGCAAATAGCAAAAGCAAGCGAATAATTTGCGAATGCAATAGCGAATGCGAACATTCGTTACATCCCTAGTAAATACATACACACATACATATTTTTTCATGTAGAAATTTACATATTATTGTTCAAAATTTCTCACAGTGCTTCACAAATCAAAACTGTTTTAAATAAAAACTGTGTAGAAAACTACAGTTTCTTTCTGGAATTTGAAACTTTCTTAAAAAAACCACATTAACGAAAATAACTTATCTTATGCCTCCCTCGGCATCTGACCAATTGCCAAATTATGGAAATGTGAACATACACATGATATAAATATAGAAGGTACTTCCACTCTATCTTTGTTTTTAAAAATAAGTATTTTTGAAGTTTGTTTTTTGAGAGAAATAAAGAAAAATGTTCCCATAAAGTAAAAAATTTAAATCTTCCCCTAGAAACTTTTTTAACAAAAAATGTGTAATTCTCTTAACAAAAATTTGCGAATAATTAAAGTGATACAGATAACTACACATCTGTGAAGTTGGAAAAGTGGTTATGTAATAACTTATCTCGTATTTTTATGTTTTCTGCTTCATACAAATCTTTTAAGTATATTTTCATCTAAATTTGGCATTGAGAAACCAAATTTATTGATGTTTTTGATTAGTTGACAGTGCATTTTCATTAAGTTTAACAAATATTGATTGATATTGCATTTTGTTTAATCTACATAATCATTTTCTAAAATATTGAAGATCTTCTGGCAAGTCCATTTTGCAGATATTATAAGCTCTTAGCCACTTTTGACGAACACCAGGAAATGTAGGGAATTAAAAACATGCTGCACTCATATATTTACTTATGCCCTAATTCAGTAAGAAGATTTAGGACGTTTTTGTTTGAAAATACTTTTAAGTTCTTGTTTTTGAATTCTCTAAGTTATTTTATTCAAAAATGGTTGTTGTTTTTGATAATGAAAAATAAAAATATTATTACCATGTTTTTAAAACATAAAAATTAAATTAAAGTATTATACAATAGTTTCAAAAATATATGAAAAAATATGTGTTGCGTATAATGTTTAGAACAAAATTTGCTTTTTTCGTTCATAGACAAGACGATTTATGCATTAACTTTTTAATTTATACATTCTGCATTTTATATAAACAATTTGAATAAAATTTTCAAACAAACAGGAAATATTAAATTATTATTATAATTATAGTTGTCAGAAAGAGAATGTCAAGAAAAAATGAGATATTGAAAGTACCTTCTATATTTATATCATGAACATAAATACAAATATCAAATGTCTGGATTTAATGTTTTAATGGAACTATCAGACAAAATTCGGGATAAGGATAAGTGAATTAAATATTTTTAAAGTGTTAGAATGGTATTAGAATGGTTTTTTCACAGTTCTTCATGGTTTTCCATCCTTTTTTACTAATGAATTGTGTATGAAAAGGTTTTGACACTTGCTTACACTTTTCCATAAGACGAGAGATCAAAATAAAAAAGATTTTTGTTTTGATTATTAACCTAAGTTGTAGCCCCTGAGTAACGTTTTTGTTTGAAAATACTTTTAAGTTCTTGTTTTTGAATTCTCTAAATTATTTTATTCAAAAGTGGTTGTTGTTTTTGATAATGAAAAATAAAAATATTATTACCATGTTTTAAAAACATAAAAATTAAATTAAAGTATTATACAATAGTTTCAGAAATATATGAAAAAATATGTGTTGCATATAATGTTTAGAACAAAATCCATGATGGTACTAAATCCAATTATAACCAATTTTAAGATTTAAAGAAAATTGCAAAAAACTAATAATGTCGTACGAGACAAAAAAGGAAGGGGTTTGTAGCAAACAATTAAAATGCATATTTCAGCGAAACCTGAAACAATAAATTAATGTGACTAATTTTAAAATGAGGTGAGTCAATGTTATTAATAGCTCTTTTCTTATTTAAATTTAATTATAGTCCTTTGGGACAGCTTGGTCCATCATGATGATCAAATATTTTCTGGTGTTTTTTTGGAAAATTATAAATGAAAAATTAAATAAAATAGAGCTATTCAATGTGTTTATTTTTACATAAGGACGAACTTAGAGGGAAATGCAGAATGAGATGAAAAAGAAAACATACTTCACAAAATATGCAAAATTAGATACGAATAGTATTGGGTACATTAATTATAGTTTTTTTTGGTATATGCAGTTTTAGCTGCTTTCACTTCCTGACCTTTGCAACAGAAGAATTTTTCTACTTTTCGTCCAAGTTATACAACGAAGAGTACTTCTCAATATCATCGGATAGTATAAAATACATTTTAATCCTTTGATAATAAAAAAAAATACATCGGGCATAATAAAGTTTTTTGAACCTGCCTTTTAAGTATACGTTTATACCGCTTTTTTTCTTCGAAAACTTCTTTATTTGCTTAAGCTAAAACTTTTGACTTTTTCCTAGCGTTTTTGGCTTTTTAATTTATAGTTTTGCAATTTAATTTCATTTTCTTTTAATTTTTCTCTGTACCGTTAGCAATTCTCGCTGTTTTTATTCATATTGATTTAAATAATTGAATTGAAGAATGCTCTTCCAAAAATAATTAGTTATTAAAGGAAATAATTTTTTAATACTTTCAAATATCACACAAGCGATGTCATATGACACAGATTTTGCATAGGCGCCTAGTTCGCAATTCGTTTTATTTTCACAATATTTTTTTTTTTATATTTGAATTGCAATAAAAATATCTGTTTGTAATCATTACTTGATGGACTTTCTTCAAGCAGTTTCGATGTATTGATCCAAAAGGGTGTTTTTCAATGTCGTACGGGACATTAAATTAACGGAAATGCAAAGCAAAATTTCATAACAAGTTTTCATCACATCCTATGCATTACTTTCTAACTCCTGATATCCTTACGGACATCTAAGAGAAAAAACTCAGTCTATAACGATTAGCGCTAATAGCCCATTCAGGCTGACGCGAAATTAAGTAATTTCAAGCCAGTGTTGCCAGAATTTCTAAGGCTAAAATCTGCAAAATTTAACAATTTTTCACTAAGAAATCTTCAAAATCTGCATTTTATTTTTAAAATCTTCAAAGTTATTTTTAAAATAATGTTTTTATATATTTTTAAAAAAGTTTACATAAATATGGATGTACATGTGTAATATAAATATTTTTTCGTTTTGTTTTTCAGGAAGAAATATCTTAGCATTTATACATATATATTTATATTTGTATAATTACCATCATATATAAATGCTAAGATATTTCTTCCTGAAAAACAAAACAAAAAACAAATGAAAAAAAACAAAAAAAAAACATAAATATTTTTTCATTAATCCATATTCAAAACATTTAAACTCGGCTTAAAATGTATTTTATTTAATTTTTTTAGAAACATTTTTTTTAAATAACTTTCAATCACATTTTTCTATGAATAAAAGCCTTTAATGTTCGGAGAATGTGCATTTAGTTTCTGCTTAAGAAACTCATCAGCAGACTTCAACCATAAAATGTTTGAAATAAGGCAAAAAACTTCATATGTTTATAGAACGACTATCAATGTGTTAATAAAAATTACGTACACAAACATAAAAGGAAATATTCACAAAAACTATTTTGGGTTACAAAACGTTTAACAAACCAATTTCCATACAAAGTTTGTTTTTTAAACCAAAACTATTTTTTATGAATACGGCAGAAAAAGCTTCTAGCAAAAATCTTTACAAGATAACATCTTTGATTTTGCGACATTGGTTGAAGTGTACTGATAAGTTTGACGGTTTTTTCACACACAAAGTTAACTTTGCAAAGTCTTGAGTTTTTTAAAGAAAAAAGAATATAGAATAAGATTTCTTTTCTCTTCTCTCCTACAAACTTTAGACTTTGCAAAGTAAACTTTTGTGTGGAAAGCCCATCTTTATTTAGGAGAAACGAAATGCATAAAACCAACAAACAAATGAAAATTCTTTATACTTATGTATGTGCAAACAATATAAAAACAATGAAAAAACAAATTGGATATATAAAAAATTGTACAAAAAGTGTTTTAATTTGTTGGTTAAATATCAAAAGGACTTGGAAGTTTTGCTTTATTCAAGCTCACTTGACTCAAAGTTCCTCCGACATTTGAATGTGGTAAAGACATTTCATTTTAATTTAACTTAGGGCTGCAAAATCATAATCAGAATAAGCTCGTTTTATATCAGATATTCTATTCCAGAAGCTTACCAAAGTTACTTGTTCTTTTTCTTTAATGATGTCTTCTAAATTCAAAAATTGTAACTCTCTAAACTGTGAGTCGTTCGCACATAAAAGAAATAAAAAAGAGTAACAGTAATAGCAGCAATTTAAAAAAAACACTATAATTGGAGTTGAAAAATCTGCGTTTTTAGGCTAAAAATTTTCAAATCTGGATTTCGTCTTTTTGGAGGGTAAAAATCTGCAAAATCCAGATAAATCTGCATTTCTGGCAACCGTGTTTCAAGCTCAATTTACGAACGAAATGAAAACTGAATGACATTTGAGCTGATTTTGTAAACTTATTATTCACTGCGGCAGACATTGAGTAGTTTTTTCAGTTGAATAAATTCTTTGTTACACTTATACAAATTTTTCTTTAAAAAATTTTCATGCATTTAATAATTTTCAATCTTTTTTTAATTTAATATTGAATGTCAACATTTTTATTTCTTTTAATTGTTGTTTTCTTTAATGGTTGTAAATTTACTCGTTTGGAAAAAAATTGTTTTAGTACAAAAACAGAGTTGTATATTGTATTGTGTTCTCGTGAGAGTTGCTTGCGTTTTTATTGAGCTCTGTGTAAATTCGTTTATAATCTTTTTAAACATAATATCTGTTTTTTTATATAATATTATTATCATATTTCATTGTTTTTCTGTGAACTCATAACAGAAAAAGCATATTTAATAAACTGTGAAACCTTGTAAAGTGATTTTTCTTTAAAACACTGAACTAATGACAATTTACATTCATACATATACATACATATATACATACAAACATTTAAATATATGGATATATTCATACACATGTACATTGTACCTAATTTCACAAAATTAAATATTTAATAATCAATAACATAACATAACATTTCAAATCAACACACAACTATAATCGTTTCACCTGCACCAAATTCCAAGATATCTACTTATGTTTAATATAATAAATTAAATAACAACAAAAATCTAAAGTATCATAAATTCTTATAACAAAAAATTAATACTTGAAAGTTTTTATTCTTGTCTTTTTTCTTTCGCCTGCATTTTAAAAGATTATTATAATATCATTACAACAATAATAAACTATAAACAAGTTTTCAACTAAAACAATAATAATAACACTCTAAATAATTTCTCAATTTTTTCAAATATAACAATAACTAACCTTTAATCAGTATCAATAGGTCTGTCTGCGTACACATATTTTGCATAATTTTGTGCAAAAGGTTACAAAATCTTGCAAAATGTTGTCTGCGTACTGCAAATCCAAATGCCAAAAAGAGAATTTTTTGACAGTTCGAAGTTAGGGAACTTGCAAAATGTTGCTGGAGAAATTTCCGGTTGCAAGATTTTGCAACTAGTTTGAACATCTGTTTTTATTTACTTTGTTAATGAAATAATTTTTGTGAAATGAAAATATAAATTGAAATTTAATAATGGCAGAGGTAAATAGTTAGAATTGTGCTGTTTTGTTATAATAAACAAAACATTTTATTACATGCTAGAAACGTCCAAATATACAGTGCGACCGTGGCGTAATAGCAGAACCAATGATTCCAATAATGCTAATTTTCTGGCTAAAATTCTTTTGATTTGCTGTTTTGTTTTGCAAGATTTCACTGGATATTGTCTGCGTACTTTTCGAGATATTTTCAACCGACAGAGTAAAATTGGTCTTATTCTCCCATAAACAATTTACTGAGTATTTGCTACTGAAAAAGTACGCAGACAGACCTTTTATCATCAAAATTCATACTCTTAATTGTTTTCACACTCAACGTAATATCAATCACACAACAATCAAAGCTTCTCTTTTGAGTAACTACTACTACCCTGTGTTGCCAGTGAATTTTATAAGTCTTAATTCCCACTTTTACTGTTAATAATTTCTTAAACTGAAAATATGAGTGATTCAAAATTTGTATGTTTAAATAAAAAATTTTCCTTGACTGGTGATGATGAAAGAATGATTACTTGTTGGCTATGTAATGGTCTTTGTCATTTTAAGTGTAGCGGATTAAAAACACTTGTTGTTGCAGCTCTTCGAAACACTATTGCCTTAAAATGGTGCTGCAATGATTGTCAGAACATTGATGCTGAATTTTTTCGTTTCTACCAAAGCAATAAGAATTCTTTTATTAACATACAAAACAAAATGCCTGCTCTATCTAATGAAATATGTGGATATGGGAATTTATTTGTTGATTTTAAACGACTTAATTATTTTCAACTGGCCGAGTCTTCTCCTAAACGACGTAAATCTGCTAAAAAAATAACAAGCCCAATAATGAGCAATTAATCGCCTAAAACATAGTACTCAATCATAATGAATCTGTTTCCGTTCTCCGTCCAGTGACATCACAACCACTGGTCATAAGCCCAACAATGACAATTCACCTTCTTCCATAATAAACAAAATTAACGCGGTTTCAACAAATCAATGTGATGTTTCTGCTGATAACGTTCCTGGTCCTTCAAATTCTGGTGTGGTGAATAATATTGCAAACCTAAACTCTCCTAAGCAATTAGTTGTTTTGCCTCTGAAAAGATATGTATTTATTTCTCGTTTGGCTTATGATACAACCGCTGAAGATGTCGATTATTACATAAAATCTAAATTGGATCCTGGTGATGATGTATTTGTAACTAAATTTTCGTACTCGCAGCCTAGAAGTATAACATCATTTAAAATTGCTGTTCCTTCACATATCTATGACGAAATTGTTCATCCCTGTTTTTGGCATTCAAATATTTTTGTCCGAGAATTTCTACATAAGGAGAATCCAAGACATAAAAATATTGCTCGCTTGTCTCCTAAAACTGTATTGGTTCCAAAAAACTAATTACCTCCAGGGATCGAATAATTATTGCGTATCAGAATGTTCGTGGTTTAAATACTAAATTGTCTGCTCTCCGTCTTAACAGCTATGATTTTAGCTAGAGATGTGCAAGTTTCGTGATTTTATCGTTTCAAGCGTGATTCACGCATGATCATGATCAAGTTTATAATTAATCACGCGTGAGTGCGCGAGCGTGAGACATTTTTAAGAATCACGCACGAATTCTCACGCTCTCACGAGATATCATTCCTGCATGGGTACAAATGTATGTATGTAACTGTATTGAATCTTTTGAAATAAATTATTTTATAATAATAAATACTTATGTTTTAGTTTGAAATTTATTTGCTGGTGGTTAAGTATTGTCTATATCGATGGCTTAATATAAAAAGGGCGTATCTGAATTTTTTTCGAACCGGCGTTTTAAACGTTTTCTGGTAGTACGTGTCAGTTCAAAATCAAGGACTTATGGCAACTTAAAAAATTATTTCTGCATGTAAATGTTTAAGTTGTTCTTCAGGTTTTTGCTTATCCTATAAAATTTTTAAAATTCGAGTTCTGCCTTTCTTATATTAAGCCATCGATATGCATTTTAAAGTTGGTTTAACAAATCGTCAGCAGACTTCGACCACGTATTTTGAACAGTCACGAACCTCTTATCTTATGCACAGAATTTCAAAAACTATTTGAGAATTCACAAATAATAAAATTTTTGAAAATCACAAAAGCAAAATAAGCAGAGTTAGCTTAGAAACTTAAGGCCATGTCAGATAAAACTTTTGCTTTGCGTTGCGCTGAAGATTCGCTTTGAAATATAAGATGAAATGTACATGCTTATATGAAACATGTCACATAAGGTACTTTTAACGCAAATCGAAGCGAAAAGTTAGGCAACTCTCAACTTTTTGCGTGCTTTGACAATTAGTTGGCATACTTTTCTTAGTTTGTTTGACCAAACTCGAATGTAAATATGAAATTTTAATTAAAATGTTGGTAACTTTACATAAAAAATTAGTTAGTAACCTCTAATCAGTAATGAAAAACTGTTTTATTCAGACACGTATTTAGTAAGTTAAACAGTTTCATACATAACTAATAGATAATTTTATAGAATCCAACATGATTGGCAAATCATAAATATATAAATCAATAAATACATGTCTAAATCAAACAGTTTTTCATTAGTAATTAGTGGCTACGCTTTCTTTGGCACATGGCACACAGATGTAAGCTCGGCCTTAAAACAAAACACAGCAGCATAATCAGGTGACACCTCCCGATGCCGCTGTAAAATAATAATAACAGTAGCATTTAGCTACCTGTTATTAGCATTAACTACACTTTAATGGAAAAACACATCGTATAATTATGAGAAATATTTTTTATTGCGAAAAGTGTAAATATACTTATTTTATATTTTGTTTTTCTATTTATGTAGAATTTTAGAAATCACAATAGTTCTAAACAGCTGTTGTGTGAATATTTTTTGAACTGCACCCTACAACCGGAATATCTCGAGATTAGTTAAATATATTGTTATAATTTTTTCAGGCGTAGTATACAAATTCATATGAACTTAAAAGATACCAATTTAGGAAAATAAAATTGTTCTAATATATATATATATATATATATATATATATATATATATTCTTTATCTGCCTTAATCCAATAACTTGATAATCACATATTCATTTTATCATACTTTTGTTTCCGATAAACACGAGTTTATTTCAATTGGTAATCAGATTTGATGAAGGTAGTTCGATCTAACGGGGAACTTGGCACAATTAAATGAGTGAATACTTCGTTATGGCACCTGGCATCTTTATCTGCCTTAATCCAATAACTTGATAATCACATATTCATTTTATCATAATAGCAAAATACGCAGGCAAATATTTAACAAAACTCGAGTCACATCCTAATCCGCTTGCTCGTAACAACTTGAATTTTACTGGCCACATTCGCTTGAAAAAGAAGGACACAAGGGCTCTTTTACTCAACACTCCAGATGGGATTGCTTGAAAATGTTTTTTTTCTCTTTTTTTGGATTATAACTACTTATGTATTATTTATAACTATCACTAAGTTTATGTCCGACAGTGGTCGGGCCTAATACTTATATTTTAGATTTAAGATTTGAATACTTATTGTTAGTTCATAATTGAAGATGCAATAAATAATTAAATGTATTAAAAAAATAAAATAAAATAAAATATATATATATTGAAGACATTGTCCCAATAAAACGTGGCAACATCGATGAAACGAAAATTCAAATTTATGACGAAAAGGATTTCCGCAAAATGGTTTCTGAATTTGAAACAAATAAAACAAGCTTCTACACATACCAGCTTAAGAGCGCTAAAGGCCTGCAGATCGTATTGAAGGGCATAGATTCTTATGTTGTCCCTGAAGAAATTAAAGATGCACTAGTCCTCCAGGGATTTAAGGTAAAGAATGTATCAAACATATTTAACAAAGAAAAAGTACCCCAACCCCTATTTCGTGTTGAACTGGAGCCAAATGATATACAGTTGAAAAAAAACGAGACTCATCCTATTTATAGCCTTAAATACCTTTTATACAGAAAAATCACAGTTGAAGAGCCACATAAGCGTGCAGGTCCCGTGCAGTGTCATAATTGCCAAGAATATGGCCATACAAAAGCTTACTGCAATTTACCTACAGTGTGTGTTATCTGCGGTGAATTTCACGGTACTGTTAGTTGTACTAAACCAAAAGATCAAGCGGAAAAAAAATGCAGTAATTGTGGAGGTAATCACACCGCTAACTACAGAGGATGTCCTGTGTACTCTTTCGTCAAGCAGGCTATGGTGCAAAAACCTAAATTAGCTCCAGCTCAACCATTAAACGCGTACTCCGCCACTTTTGCTCAAGTGAGCCAACCAGTTACTTCACGTGTATCGTATGCCGATGCTGCTAAGGCTAGTTCTATCCCCACACAAAATATTTCACCGCCAAATAATTCAACGAATGCAAATTCAAGCTTTAACTTTAGTCGCCTTGAAGCTACTATTGAGAATCTGGTGCTAACTATAAACAACTTTACAACAAATATGACTACCATGATGCAAGAAATGCTGAGAATGCAGAATACTCTGCTTCAAGCATTAATTAACAAGCCATGAACACGTTAAAAATATGTTTCTGGAACGCAAACGGCATTCGCCAACATAAAAATGAACTTGAGCACTTCCTTACGGAAAAAAATATTGATATAATGTTGGTCTCTGAGACTCATTTGACTTCTAGAAGCCTCTTTAAAATGAATGGCTACACTTTATATGATACAAAGGACCCTAGAGGGAGAGCATGCGGTGGATCAGCAATTCTAATAAAGTCAAGACTCAAGCACTATATTCTTGACAACATTTGTGAAGAACATCTACAAGCAACAAATATCTGCATTGAAAATTTTTGTACAAATTTCGTGATATCTTCAATTTACTCCCCTCCCAGATTTTCAATCACTGAGGACCAATACGAGAAGTTCTACAAATCTCTTGGACCTTGTTTAGTAGCAGCTGGCGACTACAATGCTAAGCATACGTTCTGGGGTTCGCGTCTTATTACGCCTAGAGGTAGGGCGTTGTTCAACACAATTTCAAAAATGGGCTTGGATGTTATTTCGAGTGGGGAGCCTACTTACTGGCCTACGGACATACAAAAAATTCCGGATGTTATAGATTTCGGCGTCATAAAAAGTATTTCTAGGGAATTAATCCACGTTGAAGCTTCCCTAGATCTCTCGTCCGATCACTCTCCCACGATCGTTACAATCTGTAGCCCACTGAGAAGCGCTTTACCTCACCCATATGTCAAGATGATAAATCGTGTTAATTGGCTGGGATTCAAAAAATATCTTAGTAGTCATTGCACAGAAAATATTACGCTAATATCACCCAATGATATTGAATCGAACATTGCAAATCTTAACGAGAATATTAAACAAGCTTCTGAACATGCCACTACCTCTCATCCGCATACTGTGTACAATAAAATTTATTCTACAGACGTTGAACATCTCGTACGTGAAAAAAGGAGAGCTAGAAGGGAATGGCAACAGCACAGATCACCTCAACACAAAATCAGATTTAAAGAGTGCACTAAAAGACTCCAAGAGTTGCTTGCATCTGAAAAAACTGCATCTTTTAAAAATTATCTGGAAGGGCTTGATGTCACACCAGCATCTAATTACTCTTTGTGGCGCGCTGCTAAAAAGCTTAAAACACCCGTTGAGTTTAAGCCACCTCTGCGCACATCTACCGGAGGTTGGGCAAGAAGCGATACTGAAAAAGGTAACCTTTTTGTTGAGCATTTAAAATCCGTTTTTACACCAAATACATGTACCGGTGTTGCTGATTTGCCGAGTGTAGTTGCTCTACCCCCTCGACCCTTAAAATTTACGATGTGTGATGTACAAAAACTAATTGCCGAGCTCAACCCGAAAAAAGCTCCCGGTATGGATGGAATTAGTAACCAGATGCTGATTAAGTTACCTCGTACTGCAATTAGAATCCTGTTATTCATTTTTAATGCCATTTTACGACTGGAGTATTATCCAGACTGCTGGAAGCTTGCCAAGGTTAAAATGATTCCAAAGCCAGGTAAAGATCTTACCAAGGCTGAGTCATATAGGCCAATAAGTTTACTGTCAACAATGTCAAAGCTTTTTGAAAAGCTCCTCATGGCAAAATTGTCTTCAATTTTAACTGATAATGGGTGCATCCCGGACCATCAATTTGGTTTTAGAAGCCAGCATAGCACCATTGAGCAAACGCATAGATTGGTTCAATTTATCAGAAAAACATTTGAGGAAAAGAAATATTGTTCTGCCCTGTTTATTGACGTTTCTCAGGCATTTGATAAAGTGTGGCATGAAGGCCTGATTTTGAAATTGAAGACATACTTACCAATAAACATTCTAAATCTTTTGGAAAGTTACATTCTCGCACGAAAATTTACAGTGGTGGAAGGACACTTTATGAGTATGCCTGAAACTATCTCATCCGGTGTGCCACAGGGGAGTATACTGGGGCCATTTTTATATTTGATTTATACTTGTGATATGCCTGTGAGCAGTAGTATCCACACTTCTACATTTGCCGACGATACCGCCTGTCTTAGTATGCACGAAAACCCTGATGAGGCATCCCGAAAACTCCAGGAACACATTAGCCAGATGGAACTATGGTTAAACTTATGGAGAATTAAGGTAAATGAACAAAAGTGTGTCCATATAACATTTACCTTACGAAGAGATACTTGTTCCCCCATTCGGATTAATAATCAAATTGTTCCTCAACATTCACATGTGAAATATCTTGGTATACACCTCGATCGACGGCTTACATGGAAACATCACATTGACTATAAGTTAACTCAAATGAAACTAAAATTAACTCAGGTACATTGGCTGATTGGCAGAAATTCAACACTCAGCCTAGACTGCAAACTTTTAATATACAAGTCGCTTTTAAAGCCAATATGGTGTTACGGTATCCAGTTATGGGGCACTGCTTCTGCCTCCAATGTAGAGAGAATTCAACGAAGACAAAACAAAATTTTAAGGTTAATAACATCTGCTCCATGGTACATTAAGAATTCAAATATACATCGTGATTTAAATATGCCACTAGTGATTGAAGAAATTGCAAAATACGCAGGCAAATATCTAACGAAACTCGAGTCACATCCTAATCCGCTTGCTCGTAATATTTTGAACTTTACTGGACACATCCGCTTAAAAAAGAGAGATACAAGGGCTCTAATACTAAACACTCCGAATGAAGTTGCTTGAAATTTTTTATTTTTTTTTTTCTTATCACTACTTATGTATTATTTACAACTATCACTTAGTTAGGTCTGGCATTGGTCGGGCCTATTAATTATATGTTAGATTTAAGATTTGAATACTTATTGTTAGTTCATGAAAAAACAAATTGGATATATAAAAAATTGTACAAAAAGTGTTTTAATTTGTTGGTTAAATATCAAAAGGACTTGGAAGTTTTGCTTTATTCAAGCTCACTTGACTCAAAGTTCCTCCGACATTTGAATGTGGTAAAGACATTTCATTTTAATTTAACTTAGGGCTGCAAAATCATAATCAGAATAAGCTCGTTTTATATCAGATATTCTATTCCAGAAGCTTACCAAAGTTACTTGTTCTTTTTCTTTAATGATGTCTTCTAAATTCAAAAATTGTAACTCTCTAAACTGTGAGTCGTTCGCACATAAAAGAAATAAAAAAGAGTAACAGTAATAGCAGCAATTTAAAAAAAACACTATAATTGGAGTTGAAAAATCTGCGTTTTTAGGCTAAAAATTTTCAAATCTGGATTTCGTCTTTTTGGAGGGTAAAAATCTGCAAAATCCAGATAAATCTGCATTTCTGGCAACCGTGTTTCAAGCTCAATTTACGAACGAAATGAAAACTGAATGACATTTGAGCTGATTTTGTAAACTTATTATTCACTGCGGCAGACATTGAGTAGTTTTTTCAGTTGAATAAATTCTTTGTTACACTTATACAAATTTTTCTTTAAAAAATTTTCATGCATTTAATAATTTTCAATCTTTTTTTAATTTAATATTGAATGTCAACATTTTTATTTCTTTTAATTGTTGTTTTCTTTAATGGTTGTAAATTTACTCGTTTGGAAAAAAATTGTTTTAGTACAAAAACAGAGTTGTATATTGTATTGTGTTCTCGTGAGAGTTGCTTGCGTTTTTATTGAGCTCTGTGTAAATTCGTTTATAATCTTTTTAAACATAATATCTGTTTTTTTATATAATATTATTATCATATTTCATTGTTTTTCTGTGAACTCATAACAGAAAAAGCATATTTAATAAACTGTGAAACCTTGTAAAGTGATTTTTCTTTAAAACACTGAACTAATGACAATTTACATTCATACATATACATACATATATACATACAAACATTTAAATATATGGATATATTCATACACATGTACATTGTACCTAATTTCACAAAATTAAATATTTAATAATCAATAACATAACATAACATTTCAAATCAACACACAACTATAATCGTTTCACCTGCACCAAATTCCAAGATATCTACTTATGTTTAATATAATAAATTAAATAACAACAAAAATCTAAAGTATCATAAATTCTTATAACAAAAAATTAATACTTGAAAGTTTTTATTCTTGTCTTTTTTCTTTCGCCTGCATTTTAAAAGATTATTATAATATCATTACAACAATAATAAACTATAAACAAGTTTTCAACTAAAACAATAATAATAACACTCTAAATAATTTCTCAATTTTTTCAAATATAACAATAACTAACCTTTAATCAGTATCAATAGGTCTGTCTGCGTACACATATTTTGCATAATTTTGTGCAAAAGGTTACAAAATCTTGCAAAATGTTGTCTGCGTACTGCAAATCCAAATGCCAAAAAGAGAATTTTTTGACAGTTCGAAGTTAGGGAACTTGCAAAATGTTGCTGGAGAAATTTCCGGTTGCAAGATTTTGCAACTAGTTTGAACATCTGTTTTTATTTACTTTGTTAATGAAATAATTTTTGTGAAATGAAAATATAAATTGAAATTTAATAATGGCAGAGGTAAATAGTTAGAATTGTGCTGTTTTGTTATAATAAACAAAACATTTTATTACATGCTAGAAACGTCCAAATATACAGTGCGACCGTGGCGTAATAGCAGAACCAATGATTCCAATAATGCTAATTTTCTGGCTAAAATTCTTTTGATTTGCTGTTTTGTTTTGCAAGATTTCACTGGATATTGTCTGCGTACTTTTCGAGATATTTTCAACCGACAGAGTAAAATTGGTCTTATTCTCCCATAAACAATTTACTGAGTATTTGCTACTGAAAAAGTACGCAGACAGACCTTTTATCATCAAAATTCATACTCTTAATTGTTTTCACACTCAACGTAATATCAATCACACAACAATCAAAGCTTCTCTTTTGAGTAACTACTACTACCCTGTGTTGCCAGTGAATTTTATAAGTCTTAATTCCCACTTTTACTGTTAATAATTTCTTAAACTGAAAATATGAGTGATTCAAAATTTGTATGTTTAAATAAAAAATTTTCCTTGACTGGTGATGATGAAAGAATGATTACTTGTTGGCTATGTAATGGTCTTTGTCATTTTAAGTGTAGCGGATTAAAAACACTTGTTGTTGCAGCTCTTCGAAACACTATTGCCTTAAAATGGTGCTGCAATGATTGTCAGAACATTGATGCTGAATTTTTTCGTTTCTACCAAAGCAATAAGAATTCTTTTATTAACATACAAAACAAAATGCCTGCTCTATCTAATGAAATATGTGGATATGGGAATTTATTTGTTGATTTTAAACGACTTAATTATTTTCAACTGGCCGAGTCTTCTCCTAAACGACGTAAATCTGCTAAAAAAATAACAAGCCCAATAATGAGCAATTAATCGCCTAAAACATAGTACTCAATCATAATGAATCTGTTTCCGTTCTCCGTCCAGTGACATCACAACCACTGGTCATAAGCCCAACAATGACAATTCACCTTCTTCCATAATAAACAAAATTAACGCGGTTTCAACAAATCAATGTGATGTTTCTGCTGATAACGTTCCTGGTCCTTCAAATTCTGGTGTGGTGAATAATATTGCAAACCTAAACTCTCCTAAGCAATTAGTTGTTTTGCCTCTGAAAAGATATGTATTTATTTCTCGTTTGGCTTATGATACAACCGCTGAAGATGTCGATTATTACATAAAATCTAAATTGGATCCTGGTGATGATGTATTTGTAACTAAATTTTCGTACTCGCAGCCTAGAAGTATAACATCATTTAAAATTGCTGTTCCTTCACATATCTATGACGAAATTGTTCATCCCTGTTTTTGGCATTCAAATATTTTTGTCCGAGAATTTCTACATAAGGAGAATCCAAGACATAAAAATATTGCTCGCTTGTCTCCTAAAACTGTATTGGTTCCAAAAAACTAATTACCTCCAGGGATCGAATAATTATTGCGTATCAGAATGTTCGTGGTTTAAATACTAAATTGTCTGCTCTCCGTCTTAACAGCTATGATTTTAGCTAGAGATGTGCAAGTTTCGTGATTTTATCGTTTCAAGCGTGATTCACGCATGATCATGATCAAGTTTATAATTAATCACGCGTGAGTGCGCGAGCGTGAGACATTTTTAAGAATCACGCACGAATTCTCACGCTCTCACGAGATATCATTCCTGCATGGGTACAAATGTATGTATGTAACTGTATTGAATCTTTTGAAATAAATTATTTTATAATAATAAATACTTATGTTTTAGTTTGAAATTTATTTGCTGGTGGTTAAGTATTGTCTATATCGATGGCTTAATATAAAAAGGGCGTATCTGAATTTTTTTCGAACCGGCGTTTTAAACGTTTTCTGGTAGTACGTGTCAGTTCAAAATCAAGGACTTATGGCAACTTAAAAAATTATTTCTGCATGTAAATGTTTAAGTTGTTCTTCAGGTTTTTGCTTATCCTATAAAATTTTTAAAATTCGAGTTCTGCCTTTCTTATATTAAGCCATCGATATGCATTTTAAAGTTGGTTTAACAAATCGTCAGCAGACTTCGACCACGTATTTTGAACAGTCACGAACCTCTTATCTTATGCACAGAATTTCAAAAACTATTTGAGAATTCACAAATAATAAAATTTTTGAAAATCACAAAAGCAAAATAAGCAGAGTTAGCTTAGAAACTTAAGGCCATGTCAGATAAAACTTTTGCTTTGCGTTGCGCTGAAGATTCGCTTTGAAATATAAGATGAAATGTACATGCTTATATGAAACATGTCACATAAGGTACTTTTAACGCAAATCGAAGCGAAAAGTTAGGCAACTCTCAACTTTTTGCGTGCTTTGACAATTAGTTGGCATACTTTTCTTAGTTTGTTTGACCAAACTCGAATGTAAATATGAAATTTTAATTAAAATGTTGGTAACTTTACATAAAAAATTAGTTAGTAACCTCTAATCAGTAATGAAAAACTGTTTTATTCAGACACGTATTTAGTAAGTTAAACAGTTTCATACATAACTAATAGATAATTTTATAGAATCCAACATGATTGGCAAATCATAAATATATAAATCAATAAATACATGTCTAAATCAAACAGTTTTTCATTAGTAATTAGTGGCTACGCTTTCTTTGGCACATGGCACACAGATGTAAGCTCGGCCTTAAAACAAAACACAGCAGCATAATCAGGTGACACCTCCCGATGCCGCTGTAAAATAATAATAACAGTAGCATTTAGCTACCTGTTATTAGCATTAACTACACTTTAATGGAAAAACACATCGTATAATTATGAGAAATATTTTTTATTGCGAAAAGTGTAAATATACTTATTTTATATTTTGTTTTTCTATTTATGTAGAATTTTAGAAATCACAATAGTTCTAAACAGCTGTTGTGTGAATATTTTTTGAACTGCACCCTACAACCGGAATATCTCGAGATTAGTTAAATATATTGTTATAATTTTTTCAGGCGTAGTATACAAATTCATATGAACTTAAAAGATACCAATTTAGGAAAATAAAATTGTTCTAATATATATATATATATATATATATATATATATATATATTCTTTATCTGCCTTAATCCAATAGCTTGATAATCACATATTCATTTTATCATACTTTTGTTTCCGATAAACACGAGTTTATTTCAATTGGTAATCAGATTTGATGAAGGTAGTTCGATCTAACGGGGAACTTGGCACAATTAAATGAGTGAATACTTCGTTATGGCACCTGGCATCTTTATCTGCCTTAATCCAATAACTTGATAATCACATATTCATTTTATCATAATAGCAAAATACGCAGGCAAATATTTAACAAAACTCGAGTCACATCCTAATCCGCTTGCTCGTAACAACTTGAATTTTACTGGCCACATTCGCTTGAAAAAGAAGGACACAAGGGCTCTTTTACTCAACACTCCAGATGGGATTGCTTGAAAATGTTTTTTTTCTCTTTTTTTGGATTATAACTACTTATGTATTATTTATAACTATCACTAAGTTTATGTCCGACAGTGGTCGGGCCTAATACTTATATTTTAGATTTAAGATTTGAATACTTATTGTTAGTTCATAATTGAAGATGCAATAAATAATTAAATGTATTAAAAAAATAAAATAAAATAAAATATATATATATTGAAGACATTGTCCCAATAAAACGTGGCAACATCGATGAAACGAAAATTCAAATTTATGACGAAAAGGATTTCCGCAAAATGGTTTCTGAATTTGAAACAAATAAAACAAGCTTCTACACATACCAGCTTAAGAGCGCTAAAGGCCTGCAGATCGTATTGAAGGGCATAGATTCTTATGTTGTCCCTGAAGAAATTAAAGATGCACTAGTCCTCCAGGGATTTAAGGTAAAGAATGTATCAAACATATTTAACAAAGAAAAAGTACCCCAACCCCTATTTCGTGTTGAACTGGAGCCAAATGATATACAGTTGAAAAAAAACGAGACTCATCCTATTTATAGCCTTAAATACCTTTTATACAGAAAAATCACAGTTGAAGAGCCACATAAGCGTGCAGGTCCCGTGCAGTGTCATAATTGCCAAGAATATGGCCATACAAAAGCTTACTGCAATTTACCTACAGTGTGTGTTATCTGCGGTGAATTTCACGGTACTGTTAGTTGTACTAAACCAAAAGATCAAGCGGAAAAAAAATGCAGTAATTGTGGAGGTAATCACACCGCTAACTACAGAGGATGTCCTGTGTACTCTTTCGTCAAGCAGGCTATGGTGCAAAAACCTAAATTAGCTCCAGCTCAACCATTAAACGCGTACTCCGCCACTTTTGCTCAAGTGAGCCAACCAGTTACTTCACGTGTATCGTATGCCGATGCTGCTAAGGCTAGTTCTATCCCCACACAAAATATTTCACCGCCAAATAATTCAACGAATGCAAATTCAAGCTTTAACTTTAGTCGCCTTGAAGCTACTATTGAGAATCTGGTGCTAACTATAAACAACTTTACAACAAATATGACTACCATGATGCAAGAAATGCTGAGAATGCAGAATACTCTGCTTCAAGCATTAATTAACAAGCCATGAACACGTTAAAAATATGTTTCTGGAACGCAAACGGCATTCGCCAACATAAAAATGAACTTGAGCACTTCCTTACGGAAAAAAATATTGATATAATGTTGGTCTCTGAGACTCATTTGACTTCTAGAAGCCTCTTTAAAATGAATGGCTACACTTTATATGATACAAAGGACCCTAGAGGGAGAGCATGCGGTGGATCAGCAATTCTAATAAAGTCAAGACTCAAGCACTATATTCTTGACAACATTTGTGAAGAACATCTACAAGCAACAAATATCTGCATTGAAAATTTTTGTACAAATTTCGTGATATCTTCAATTTACTCCCCTCCCAGATTTTCAATCACTGAGGACCAATACGAGAAGTTCTACAAATCTCTTGGACCTTGTTTAGTAGCAGCTGGCGACTACAATGCTAAGCATACGTTCTGGGGTTCGCGTCTTATTACGCCTAGAGGTAGGGCGTTGTTCAACACAATTTCAAAAATGGGCTTGGATGTTATTTCGAGTGGGGAGCCTACTTACTGGCCTACGGACATACAAAAAATTCCGGATGTTATAGATTTCGGCGTCATAAAAAGTATTTCTAGGGAATTAATCCACGTTGAAGCTTCCCTAGATCTCTCGTCCGATCACTCTCCCACGATCGTTACAATCTGTAGCCCACTGAGAAGCGCTTTACCTCACCCATATGTCAAGATGATAAATCGTGTTAATTGGCTGGGATTCAAAAAATATCTTAGTAGTCATTGCACAGAAAATATTACGCTAAGATCACCCAATGATATTGAATCGAACATTGCAAATCTTAACGAGAATATTAAACAAGCTTCTGAACATGCCACTACCTCTCATCCGCATACTGTGTACAATAAAATTTATTCTACAGACGTTGAACATCTCGTACGTGAAAAAAGGAGAGCTAGAAGGGAATGGCAACAGCACAGATCACCTCAACACAAAATCAGATTTAAAGAGTGCACTAAAAGACTCCAAGAGTTGCTTGCATCTGAAAAAACTGCATCTTTTAAAAATTATCTGGAAGGGCTTGATGTCACACCAGCATCTAATTACTCTTTGTGGCGCGCTGCTAAAAAGCTTAAAACACCCGTTGAGTTTAAGCCACCTCTGCGCACATCTACCGGAGGTTGGGCAAGAAGCGATACTGAAAAAGGTAACCTTTTTGTTGAGCATTTAAAATCCGTTTTTACACCAAATACATGTACCGGTGTTGCTGATTTGCCGAGTGTAGTTGCTCTACCCCCTCGACCCTTAAAATTTACGATGTGTGATGTACAAAAACTAATTGCCGAGCTCAACCCGAAAAAAGCTCCCGGTATGGATGGAATTAGTAACCAGATGCTGATTAAGTTACCTCGTACTGCAATTAGAATCCTGTTATTCATTTTTAATGCCATTTTACGACTGGAGTATTATCCAGACTGCTGGAAGCTTGCCAAGGTTAAAATGATTCCAAAGCCAGGTAAAGATCTTACCAAGGCTGAGTCATATAGGCCAATAAGTTTACTGTCAACAATGTCAAAGCTTTTTGAAAAGCTCCTCATGGCAAAATTGTCTTCAATTTTAACTGATAATGGGTGCATCCCGGACCATCAATTTGGTTTTAGAAGCCAGCATAGCACCATTGAGCAAACGCATAGATTGGTTCAATTTATCAGAAAAACATTTGAGGAAAAGAAATATTGTTCTGCCCTGTTTATTGACGTTTCTCAGGCATTTGATAAAGTGTGGCATGAAGGCCTGATTTTGAAATTGAAGACATACTTACCAATAAACATTCTAAATCTTTTGGAAAGTTACATTCTCGCACGAAAATTTACAGTGGTGGAAGGACACTTTATGAGTATGCCTGAAACTATCTCATCCGGTGTGCCACAGGGGAGTATACTGGGGCCATTTTTATATTTGATTTATACTTGTGATATGCCTGTGAGCAGTAGTATCCACACTTCTACATTTGCCGACGATACCGCCTGTCTTAGTATGCACGAAAACCCTGATGAGGCATCCCGAAAACTCCAGGAACACATTAGCCAGATGGAACTATGGTTAAACTTATGGAGAATTAAGGTAAATGAACAAAAGTGTGTCCATATAACATTTACCTTACGAAGAGATACTTGTTCCCCCATTCGGATTAATAATCAAATTGTTCCTCAACATTCACATGTGAAATATCTTGGTATACACCTCGATCGACGGCTTACATGGAAACATCACATTGACTATAAGTTAACTCAAATGAAACTAAAATTAACTCAGGTACATTGGCTGATTGGCAGAAATTCAACACTCAGCCTAGACTGCAAACTTTTAATATACAAGTCGCTTTTAAAGCCAATATGGTGTTACGGTATCCAGTTATGGGGCACTGCTTCTGCCTCCAATGTAGAGAGAATTCAACGAAGACAAAACAAAATTTTAAGGTTAATAACATCTGCTCCATGGTACATTAAGAATTCAAATATACATCGTGATTTAAATATGCCACTAGTGATTGAAGAAATTGCAAAATACGCAGGCAAATATCTAACGAAACTCGAGTCACATCCTAATCCGCTTGCTCGTAATATTTTGAACTTTACTGGACACATCCGCTTAAAAAAGAGAGATACAAGGGCTCTAATACTAAACACTCCGAATGAAGTTGCTTGAAATTTTTTATTTTTTTTTTTCTTATCACTACTTATGTATTATTTACAACTATCACTTAGTTAGGTCTGGCATTGGTCGGGCCTATTAATTATATGTTAGATTTAAGATTTGAATACTTATTGTTAGTTCATATATGAAGATACAATAAATAAAAAAACATGCATAAAAAAAAAAAAAAAAAATATTGAAGATACTTAAATAAAACATGTCTTTTTCAGGGAAATTTTAAAATTTTGATTTTTTAGGCTTTTCCCGATTTCACGAATGTAGATATTCATATTTTTTACTTATTTATGCAGCAATTAATTAAAAAGTTATAGGCGAAATAATAAAAAAGTCAAGGCAAAAAAATTTTTTGTCGTAAGTAAAATATCTTCCAACTTATAAGAGATACGGAAAAACATCTTGGGAAATTATTTCTTTTAAGGTTACCTGAAAATGCTTCATCCGGTAAAAATCAGATAATTTTAAAAAAAATGTCCAGGCCTCAGAAGTTTTTTTTTTTATAAAAGTCCCCATTGTGCAATGTAAATTTTACATATACACGTGCATACGTGTATACATACATACATATGTATGTGTAAAACCCTATTTTTCAACCCCAAAACCATACAAACTTGATTGTATTCTTTTTCGTGAGCGTGCGTGATAAATTGCAAACCACTCGTGCGTGATTAAAAATATTTTGTTCGTGAGCGTGCGTGATCGTGAAACGTGAATGAGTCAAAAACCGCTCACGAACACATCTCTAATTTTAACTATGGCTTAATTATTCTTACTGAAACCTGGATTAATGATGATGTTTTTAATGCTGAAATTCTTTGTAATAAATATCAAATTTATCGATATAACCGCACTGAACGAAGAGGTGGTGGTGTTCTTATAGGTGTATCTTTCTTATATCAATCTGAAGTAGTTGCAACGGATGTTTCTAATAATGACTTTGTCGCTGTCGCTGTTAAACTGAAAAATAAAAAAATTTACTTAACATGTTCTTACATTCCTCCTGATTCTGATTGCTCTGTTTACTCAAAACATGTTCAAGTCATTAAGTCTATTTCTTTACTTGCCGATGGAAATGACTCAATTTTTGAATTTGGTGATTTCAACCTACCGTCTTTTCCATGGAAACATGCACCTGATACGCCATATCTAATACTGGTGAAAAATAAAAACTGCCATGATGAGTTCTTAAATGATATTTTTGGATTAGCGCTGCATCAAATTAATTCTGTCTTGAACGATTTGGGGAAAATACTTGATTTAGTGTTTCTTAATGATGTTGATGACTGTTTTATTATTCGTTCGGAGCCTGTTAGTTTGCCTGAAGGTCGATATCATCCAACGATTGAAATTAGATATTCCATTCTATTCGAAAATAATAATTGTCAAGTTTTTTGCTTTAAACGAACTACCGCTTACTAAATGACTTAATAAGAAATACTTGCTGGAATGATGTGTTCGATATTCCCATAAATAACAATTCGGATATTGATACGATTATCACCATATTTTATGATAAAATGTATCCATTTTTTTGAAACTTGTATTCCTAAAGAATTTGTTAGCGATTCTGTTGGCCCACCATGGAGTTCGAAGAAACTATCTTAAAAACATCAACAATCCAGCAACGTTGATGTCATATGTGATATGTTTGCTGTTTTTTTCGCCAGTACTTATTCTGATGCTGTTTATGATGACAGAAATGGATCCTCTTACGTGGTTGAATCAAATAAAGCTATCTCTTTTGCCACACTCAATAGTAATGACATATTGTTTAAACCTCAAGATGTCAATTAGTCATGGTCCTGATGGAGTTCCAAGCTGCGTGTTAAATCAATGTGTCGAATCATTAGTTACACCTTTAATTTTATTATTTAATATCTCGATACAGTATGGCTATTTTCCTGTTTTTTGGAGAGATTCGTATATAATACCTTTATATAAGTCTGGTAGCAAATCTGATATTACAAACTATAGAAGTATTGCTAAATTAAGCGCGATTCCGAAACTGTTTGAAAAATTAATTGCTGATTTCCTCTCTCACCAGACTGCATATTTAATGTCACCTTATCAACATGGTTTTAGAAAGGGCTGTTTAACTACGATTAATATTCTCCATTTAACATCTTTAGTCAGTTCTGCTTTTATACTAAAGAAACAAACTGATGTTATTTATACGGATTTTAGCATAGCATTTGATAAAGTCAACCATCATCTTCTTCTTGCTAAACTGGATCAATTAGGAGTAACTCGTCGGAGGTTAAACTGATTAAGTTCATATTTAATTGGCAGAAAGCAAACCATTCGTTTTAATAATTGTACCTCTAAGTACATATATGTTTCATCTGGTGTTCCCCAAGGCAGCCATCTTGGGCCTATTCTGTTTTCTTTGTTTATAAATGATCTGCCAAACATCATAAAATTTGCTTATATAATGATGTATGCTGACGATGTAAAAATTTAACAACTTAACAACTTTTTTAAACGGTGCAAACTTAATATGATGGAGCTCAATTTAAAGAAATGAAAATGTATGCGTTTTTCCAGAAGTAATATTATTGCTGCTAACTACTATCTGGGAGGTCATCAGCTAGAGTTCGTTGATTCATTTCTTGATCTTGGACCCCTACATTACGAAGCAGCAGTTCGTGTCTCTAGTTAGACCTATTTTAGAATACGGATCAATCATATGGGACCCTTATTACAATATTCATAATATTCGTATTCAATCTGCCCATGCGCATTTAAATGCTGCTATGTATTTTGTTTGTGGAATATTCAGTTTCTAAATTTTCGTTGTTATAACTTGAGGTGTTAAGTAACGAAAGCCTCTAATTGGGATATAATGTGAATAAGAAAGCAATATTATATGTGCACAAATATCAATTTAAGCAGAAGGCTTTCTGATACTATATTTCTATTAATAAAGTTAAAAACATTTTAAAGTAAAAACACTTGCCCACATATGCAAAAAAATAACGTTTGCTTAAAGTGTACGTTAAGACCAGTTTTTCTATGTTTTAACGTACACTTCAAGCACACGTTTTTTTGCAAATGTGGGAAAGTTTTTTGACTAAAATTTATAGTATCCGATAGCATTCTGCCACGTCCCCCATCTAGTTACTGTAGAATGTATCCGTATCCTATCACTGGATATTTTTCATTAAAGGTTCAAACACGCTAAGGAGCTTTCAAAAGGCCTTTGTATGCACATGAAATTAATGCGGTTTAAAAGGGCTATTAGACCATGCTCTTGTTTCTTTCTTTAATTTTCAATTGCATTGGTATTCTTGACTTAAGCCAAGGTATTGAACTTTCAGTCCTACGTTGTTTTTGAATATCATATTACAAAAAAAAAGTATAGTAAATTTTTCTCGTTTTCTCCTTTTTGCTCTTACACAGTAGTAAAAACTGCAGCTTTTATTTACTTTACAACTAGTAAAAAATATGATGATGAAATATGCAAAAATATGTATTTATTATAAAATATGCACCAACTAATCGATGCCATTTTGTCGCAAATTTGTTGATTCGCAAATTTTCGCGATATTTTATTTACGTTGGTCTACGACCAACGACAGAAAACATGTATTTACATGAAAATCCTTTCCCTAGTTACAACTTTTATTATGTATGTAACTCACGATATGCAACTTAAATTTAAGTATTTTGTTATTAGTCTGTAAGGATTATGTCCATTGACTATATAAATCACTAAATCACTATATTGTGATTTCTTGTTAATTTCATCGATATTAAGTAAAATAACTTAATTTGGAAAATGTCAAAGTATATATGAAATTACTTAATTTCAACTTGATTTGACCGAAATCACGAAATTGCTTGATTTGGAGTCAGCCTGAATGGGCTATAAGAATATTTTTCAAAACAAAAGTTGCTCTTCAAATTAAAAAAAAAATTGGAAAAAAGTTTCACTTGCTTGACTTGGGACATGAATATCTCAAAATGAGCAATGAATAAATGCAAAACTTTTGCAGATTTATTAAATTTTATTGTTTTTTTTTCAAAATTTGCAAAAAAAAAATAATTTCAAGAACTTTTAATTTTTTCGTCTCGGTAGACCTTCTGAGAGAAATACCCATACATAACTATGAAAATGTTTTGTTTCATTCCACTTGTTCATATGAAATCATTTCAATTTTGTTTTGATTTTTTCACTGAACTAGAATCAGAAACAGTATGAGAAGATGAAAATAGTTTTCATTTCACATTATCACAGAACCAGAATCGACCCCCAGCTCTGGGCGAGTCAACATCACACGTCGCTGGCAATTATTTCTTAAGTGCAACCAGGCCACTGTTGTTTATTGGCCTTCGAGAGTTTTGCGTCTAGGTTGCACTGGTCGACTGATCTTCCACGGATTACCGTATAATCTTGCGGTTCTTTTGCGGAATGTCCTTAACAACCACGTTGCCACTTCCTATGTGTACAGTCAGTCACAAAAACATTTTTAAGAATACTGTTAATAACATCATGGACATATGGTCTTAGTCACCCGTCAATTTTTGTGCAACCATATTCTGTAAATTAAATTTTTAGAATATGTATAAATAAATTAATTTCTTACTTAATTTTTTTCTATTAACCAACAAATCCAAATTAAATTAAAGGAAATTCTCAATATAAAAAGATATTAGGGTATTTTCTGTATGCGAGATTAAAATTTTCGAAATTATTAAAGCATTGTTTTTGCAAATTAATATTTATAAGAGAATTGTAATAAAAAAACGAATTCGTAAGGTAATGAGCGATAAGTGGATATGGAGATTTTCGCGGGTCTTTAAAATACTGAACGAATTGAAAAGGAGAATTAATTTTTTTATTATTAACTTTTCTTTGGATTAAAGAATGGGTTCAATCGCATTCTAGTTATGTTTTCTTCAATGCATAAAGATAACAATGCGTTTGACAAAAATAACTATCGGAATATATTAGTGACATTGTAATCAATCAAAAGCCGATTTTTAATTTTTTGTAAATAAGGACTTTTTTGAAATCATATGACGATATGTAGCTTGAGATATTACACTACAATAAGGTACATATTTCATTTGCATTTCAAAATATAACCACTTCTCAAGAATCGATTATTTTAGTCCCACGCCTTGTTAAAATCATTAATCGCAATTGCGGTTAAACGCGATTAATCAAGAAAATATACTATTGAAATTTTTTCTAAAACCAAAAACAATATACTAATTGAAAAAACGTGCTAAAATCAAGACTTTACGCTCGAAATCAAATAATTTCAATGCAAAAATTCTTGATTCAAGAATATCTTAATTTTCTTAAAAATTAATTAATTAAAAAAATCTTAAATTAAGATCATATTCTTGAAAATTTAAGAATATAATTATTATTTTTCTTATAGTGTACGAATTGTGATAAATCAACCTTTTGATAAGAAACTTTTTCTAGGACGAAGTGTATGTATGTATTTCTACTTTCTTAATTTATTTTTTTATTTAATTTTGTATCCACGTCTGATGGATTTACATCATAATGAATGAACAAGTTCATATAAAAACAGTACTTTTTATACCGTTTTTAGTACGAAGTTGTTCATTCATCATGACATAAGTTCATCACGTGCGGACACTAAATTATAACTATGATATTTTTAGTATTTCTATGTTTTTTTGTAATAATGCGAGGTCCCAAGATAAACCAATCTGCCAACTGAATAAAAAATATTTGTATCAATCCTAATGAAATTTTTGAGATATTACGATTTTTTTTTTAAATAAAATTGGGAGAATATAGTAAAATAAATTAAGAGTTAACGTGAACTTTAACTGACAGTTCTTCATACAAATCTTGCGTTAAAGTCCCTGTTAGCTTTAAATTGTACATTGTGAAAATGGCCGTTAATAAGTTTTTAATTTAGATTTTAATTATCGTTTTGCCTTATAATATTTTTATTAAATTAAGGTGTATGAAAATAAAATAGATGTATATCGAATGTAAAACGCTTCATGTGTTTTGCACAAGTTTCTGAGCCCACTCGCTTGTTCTGTTGGAATTTCCAAAAAGCTTGTGTCAATTCTCAAATGATTTTTGAAAGTATGTGCATTAGATAAGAGGCTTGAAGCTTTTCAAAAGTATGGTTGAAGTCTACTGATAATTTGTTAAAGCGCCAATGAAATGCAAACATATATGTACGAGGGTTGTTCGGAAACTTCTTAGCCTAACACAAAAAGCGCGTTATAAACAGAAAAAAGTTAAGTGTTTTGGAAACTTCCATCTCTCCTATAAACACATGTTAAATTTTGTTTCGATCTGGCAACTCCTTCATATAGAAACAGGTGTTCACAAATTTGTTCACATTAAATATTTACATAAAAAAAGTTTATCGGGACAAGAAATTCATAATGATATGGTGAATGTGTTAGGTGAAAGTATTCCTTCATATGCAACAGTAAAAAATTGGGATGCTGAATTTAAACGTGGCCTTACAAGCATTGAAGATGAACCACGTAGTGGACGTCCAAAAACAGCAACAACAGAAATTGTAGCAAAAGTGCATGATATGGTATTAAATGATCGACGAATAAAAGTGCGTGAAATATCATGGGCATCTCAAATGATCGAGTCCATTTAATTTTGCATGAAGAACTACAGATGAAAAAGCTTTCTGCAAGATGGGTGCCGCATTTGTTAACAGTCGACCAAAAACGCATAAGAATGAACATTTCTCAAGCTTGTTTGGATCGTTTTAAGCGAAATAAAATGGATTTTAAGCGTCGTTTCATAACTGTTGATGAGACATGGATCCACCACTATACTCCAGAGACAAAAGAACAATCCAAACAATGGACTGAAGCTGGAGGAAGTGTCCCAAAGAAGGCAAAAAAATTCAATCGGCTGGTAATGTTATGGCAACGGTTTTTTTATCTGCAAAAGGGTAAAACAATAAATTCAGAGTACTATTGCAACCTTTTGGATTAATTAAATGTACAAATTCGAGAAAAACGTCCTGGCTTACAACACAAAAAAATAATTTTTCATCAAGACAACGCACCAGCGCACAAGAGTGTTTTAACAATGGCTAAAATCAACGAATTAAAGTACGAGTTGCTTGACCACCCACCTTATTCTCCTGATTTGTCTCCCAGTGACTTTTACCTGTTCCCAAATCTAAAAAAATTCCTTGCTGGCAAGCGTTTTACCTCCAATGAAGATGCAATTACAGTTGTAAACCACTATTTTGGAGACCTTGAGGAAAACTATTTTAATCAAGGTATATAATTGCTAGAAAAGCGTTGGACTAAGTGTATTGAAGTTTCAGGAGATTATATTGAAAAATATAAATATTTTTGAAAAACTTACTATTCTCTTTCATTGATAGGCTAAGAAGTTTCCGAACCGCCCTCGTATTATATTGATATATTTTGTATTAAAAATTTTAATTTTATTTTTTTTATGAGTTGAATTTGAACTGTATGTAAATTTGGCATCAATTCTTTGCTTAAAAGAGGGAAAAAATTTTAATCGTAATCGAACGATTAATGGGTACGATTACGATTTAAAGGTGCGATTAATCGCGATTACGATTATAATCGCTGTGCAAACCTTAGGGCCAAGGGTAAGCAGGGAATTGTGCATGTATAGGTTTATATTAGAGATGTGCACGTGAGCGGACACGGACGCATCACAGTATATAATTAATTTTGTATGGTTTTTGGGTTGAAAAATAGGGTTTTACACAGACATGTATGTATGTAGGTATGTACTAGTGATGCACGAATGTTCGTATTTGTATTCGAATTGTCGAATATTCGGGCATTTTCAGGCGAATACGAATGTATTCGAGCAGTTATCGTGGTCGACCAAAGATCTGAAAGATCTAAGGTCCTCGGTAATAAGATTGTTCAGTAGGGCGAAATTCACTGGCAGGATTGAATATTGTAACAACCATGATACAATAATATAAAGGTAAAACCATTCACTCCTTTTGTCGCCATATTAACCTTCTGACGTTTATCCTGATTATTTTTTACTCTCAAAAATAATGCTACCGTATTCATTTGTAAAATACGAGTTTTTTTGATTACTTTTTGACTGTTATACTTTTTTAACTGAAAATAATCATCACTTTTGCCTTAAAAGTTATTAAATAGATATTAATATAAATATATAATAAATAATTGCAATTTGTGTAAAAAAATAAATGTTGAACAATGAGGTGCATATACCACAATTGCAGTAACACTAAGCATTTCAGCAAAGGCACGAATGTCGAGTTATTTCAATTTCCTTCAATTCCATATATGCGGCAGAAATGGATAGAAGCATGCAATATAGATGATGGTTTGCTACCAAAAAATCCTTTGATTTGTTCTGTTCACTTCCTTGAAGAGCATACGAATGTAAAAAATCATTGCATCCGTTTGAGCCTAAGTGTAATTCCTATTCAAAGGTAACTGCCATATTAAATACATGCATTACATTATTGCTTTAAAGCAGTGTCATCCACACGTACACTTTCACATTCTGGGAGTTTACTCCGTATTTCGAAATGAAAGAAAATGCTTTCGAATTTGAGTGTTAACATTATTCTACTAAACTAGCCATCATTTAATAAGTACTTTTCCACGTGGTCTACTCTGTAAGCTGATAAATGCGTGTGTAATATGTGTGCATGTAGTACTAGCAACTTTAAACGTTTATAACTTCCAAAATCCTGAACCGATTTCAATAAAATATAGATTCTGCACATCTGTACCGAAAAACCTTTAACACCATATAAATATTTTTAAAATCGGTGCAGTAGTACCAGCGTAAACGAAATTACAAAAAACATGCTCGCCTATTAATTATATAGATAGATTAAGAGTGCATAAATAAATATAAACCACCATTGCACCAATAAAACTGATTTAAAACAATTTTTCATGCAAAACTATGTAGTGGGGGATACCGGTAAACACTGTAATAAATATAATAAGTAGCTATGTATGCACTTAAAAACCTGTTAGATATTCTTTTCCTAGTCTTAAAAAAACATTTTCAAAACTTCAGAACAAAATGGACAATATGTATTTTGCTTCTTAACAGTTTTCGGTCATTTTAACCAATATTATGTTATGCTGCTTTTGGCAAGTTTTTGCTCATTTTCGCGTTTCTTTTGTCGAATTGTTGATGTTTTCAAAAATCGGTTTTTAAGAATGATGTTGCTCACCTTAGCGGTGAGCCTTTTTTATTACCAGATGAGTTAAATAAAAAATCAAACATTTGCTTACTTTTGTAGGTCTTCTTACACGCAAATTTCGTTATAATTTTATCCTATTGATACAACGTTTAAAAAAATATGTATTAAACTACAATTTCTAAACTCAAATTACACATTTCAAACAGCATTCCTAAATAAAAGTTACCATTATATTTATGTGGCAACGTTTGTCTCTCTGTTTACAAAAAAACTGTATTGGGTAAAAGTCATAATTAATTTTAAATGTCAAATGTGATTTTATATTTTGTGTATAATAGGTACAAGGGTGATGTCAAAAGGGCAAAAAAACCTCACGGAAGAAATAATCACCCTTATCGTGGTTGGCGTATTTTGACTCTTTCTACGACGTTTTTGTAATAGAGTAATAGTCAAAGTTCACGTGGCGTAACCACGATAAGGCCCAATGTGAGGAAATTGATTCCGTAAATGAGTTATCCAGGTTCCAGCGAATATTGTCAAAAGTAAAAAAGTAAAAAGTAATAAAGCTCTGGGACACTTTATGTTCTGATAGACACTCACTTTCCTGTTTGTGTTAAGTAACAGAAGAGGCAACGACGGAGGTTAATTGTAACTACCTTTCGGAAGCGGAATTAGGGGGAGCAGTGGACGACGTAGTTGCATTGGAAAAAGCAACATAGACAATATATACCTTTGAACCGGGCTCAGTATTTTTCTGGACATGTTGCAGAATGTCCCAGAGTACCGAAAGGCTGGAGAGAGGTTCGGGTCATCTTTATACCTAAAGTGGGTAACGCAAGCAACTTAAAGCCGAATGAGTTCAGGCCGATCAGTCATTCATCGTTTACACACTGGTTGCAATCTTGGACATTCAGGGAGCCTTTAACAACATTAATATAGAGGTTATTAGGGAGTCGCTGGAGATACTCAGGGTTCACAACCTTCCAGTGGAGTGGATTGATTGATTCTTAGGCGTGTTGACGGGAGCAGACAGAAGACAGTTGCTTATGCGGATGGCGTGGTTTTACTGGTAACGGGAAAGTTTTTCCTACTATCATTAATACCCTAATTCAGTAAGAAGAATTAGGACGTTTTTGTTTGAAAATACTTCTGAGTGTTTGGTTATTGTTGTCTATGATAATGAAAAATAAAAACATTGTTACCATGTTTTTAAAACTTAAAAAATAAATTAAAGTATGTGTTGTACATAATATTTGGAACAAAATCATAAGCAAATACACGAACCTTCTTGCATAGACAATATATAATAATTGTTTTAAAGGATCAAAACTCCGGATTTTTTTGGAACAGAGTTAGGGCATAAATCATGCAGTCGGCATTGGGTGATCTATCCTCCTGGGGTAGGAGCAAGGACTGGGAGCAAAACCGAGCTAGTTTTCTTTATCAGTTGATGGAAGGGGTAGATCTGAGACTAGCAGTGGGGCAAAATACTTGGGTGTTTTCCTAGGAACACGCAGGAAAGGCTAAAGAAAGGGCTCAATGCCTACTACGCATGAAGGAACTTCCAGGGAAGGAAATGAGGTCTGTAACCGAAGATAGTAAACTGGATTTACAAATCGGTTAGCAGACCGTTTATTTCCTATCGTTGTGTGGTATTGTGGGAGGCATTGAGGAAGGAAAGTAACAGGAGCACTAAAAGCCTTGAAGAGCGAAATATTTTGTCAGACTATGTTGGGTTCAAGGCCACAGCAGTTTTGAGGGATATAAAATTGCCGATGAGCTATCAAGAAAAATGTCGGCGTTAGCTAAGGGAACGTGTGACAGATCGTTGAAATTACCGATAGATCATCACTACAGATAATTGGGTAAGGATCAGGACCAACGGTTTATGGCAAAGTAGTAAATTTTTTAGGGTCTTGAAGGCTATGTGGCCAAAACTTGAATCAGCAATCGAAACTGCTACTGCATATAAATACGAACGCGACGCGAGTCTTGATAGGCTCGTTGACTGGTCACTGCTCGGTCAGAGCAAGAACCAGCATTTGGGAAACTGGCACCCTCTGTAAAAATAGGGTGTTAATTATTATTATTAACTGGACAATAAAAAGGAATCACAAGGGACTCAACTGGGTCTCCGAGTGGAGGTCCCTTATAGCACCATCCTTCCTAATCTAACCTACAACTAACTTTGTTGTAATTTCTTACTTATCACATGTAATTATAACTATAATCAAATCATAAATATAGAATCAAATGAAGTTGGAACAATAAAAATAAAACTTATTTACGATATCTATTGCAGTCCAGATCACTTGCGTCCAATACAATGATCGTTTTGTACTACCTGTGAGTTCAAGAGAAGATAGAGAGCGACAGAAAGAGCGAGGCGTAAAAGGGTGAGAGAGGTACATGTAGAAAAGAGATATATAGTTGTTCTTGAGGTGAGAGTGGTTAGAGAGTTGGACAAGGGGAGTCAGTGGCTATACCAACCACTATAGCCACTGTAATGGCTAAAATTTTTGAGTCCTATTTCCGATATCTCGGATAGGCTGATGAACGATAGTCTGCCAAGAAAATTAAGACGGAGATCTTGCAGATTGGGATAAAAGCTGACGAGATTCAAGATACATTCCTCTTCATCCCATCATTGCAACTAAAACAGTAGTTTTTATGGACCCATATTTTTAGTATGGGTTCCGACGCTCATGCAGTCAAGTTAATACTGAACGTGAAGGGTGCGTGAGCCTATCCAGGGCATTGCGAGATTATTGAAGAAGAATAGATGTTATACACTTCTACGAGGGGTGTAATTGCAGACTGTCTGTAAGTTATAATGGTCAATGGGAAGAAAATGCTAGAATAAAATTTTGGAAGGTTCAACGAATATGCTGATTGGTATAAATGACACTTTGAGAAATAAATGAAGCAGGAAATTTTATACCATTCTTTATGTCCAGCTTATAGACATTCGTATTAGATACGAAGTACATCTTCCTGCAAAACTTTTATAAATGATGGGTTAATAGAGCAGACAAGACAGCATACTATACCATCAGAACATATGGACGTTACGGTAAAGACATTCCTGGGTCAATAGAACACTAGAACAAACAGTGGGAGTTTGCTGCTACTCTTAAATTTCCAAGCTAGGGGAAATAGCTGGCCAATTTTTCTTCATAGAAGAATCGGACCGAAATTTTCTACCGCTTACTTGACCATAATATATTATTTTAAGCGAAACTTCGTGCAATCACTGCGGTTTTAAAATGGAGCAGAGTGAATATTAGGGCCACATATATCATAATTACTGACAACAAATCGGAAACCACAACAGAAAGAGTAAACTCTAGGACCGTATTAGATCGCAATAATATGATTAAAATTACGCATTCCATTTCAAATGTCGTCTTTCATGGGTGCCAGCCTACTACGGGGTAATCGGAAACGAGTGTGCTAATGGGCTAGCAAAGCCTTTCAAGGCAGCTCAGGGCTCAGTACACGATGGGATAGTGATACTGTGGGTAATATGTATAACCAAAGCGACTCGGAAGAGAAAACAAGGAATTTTTGTAATTAGCAAGCCTGAGCTAGGAAAGTATACTAGTAGATAACAATGGATGCATGGCATGCATTGTGGAAGTGAAAGTATAATGGTATGGTATGAGATTTAAAAATAAGTTTTGAGATTGTGTTTGAGGTTGGATATATAATTGTTCATTTTTCGCCCAGCCGAGATCCCATTATTTTCATAATGACACCTTATCGGGAATTACCCACCTTAAAGGTATTGACTGGAGAAATTAAGGAACTACGCAAAAAACTGAGTTTCTATGAAAGTGGGGTTGGTTTTTAGTGCACATGATAGCACACAACAGGGGTATACTGGCTTACATATGTACATATATGTCCCCTGATATAAGCGCAATACCTCCTATCGCCAACCTAACATAACCTATATTTTTTTTTAACTTTTAGGTAGACAAAATCAGAGTGGAGCTTCAAAAATTGTGTATATAGTTATATGGAACACACGTTCCTAAATAACATGTATTCTTTTTTTATATATATTCATTTTCTTTTGTAAACGAATCTGCCTAATAAGCAGATTCGCCTTAACTAAACATTTTCACTTCTTTTTATGATTGTTTTGTTTCTTAAGAAAAGCTGTAACCCGAGTACATACTTGAGGAACAGCAGCGAGACGCATGCGGATTCAACGTGCACGCGAATACATTCATACAAACGCCTACATAAATGCAACTTATTGTGGTCATTTAAATAACGACAATACTTAAGCGTGTGAATCTGCACCATTGGCAAAATTATACGCGAGTGAATCCGCATGATGGACAAAATTGTATATTTTATATTTTCATGTTAAATCATATTAATACTAGAACAAAATGATGTAAGGCTTCAGTCAATAAAGAGACACTACTTACACAACATCTGGTTTTCTTGACTCAAACGTAACTGGCGACGAGGAAAAAACAAAAATAGAATTTCAATAGAATGTTTAAACTAAAAGGGAACTAAACACAAACAAAACAAGAAAAATTAAAATAAAGAATTTTAAGAAACTCACAGGTGCATTAATTAAAAAAATAAATAAATATATAAAAAAATATAAATATATAAAAAATCAAAGTCTAACACATTGAGTGCCACGTCGTACGTTTCCGTACGCCACCCATCCCGTCGTGGGGTGCCACGTCGTACGTTTCCGTACGACAGTGATTGTTTATTTGTAGAGCCTGTAGTTCATTTATGTACGATCTTTAAATGAAGAATCATCAATAAAAATTAAAAACAATAAATTATAGCATCGTACGTTTTTGTACGACAGTGACTTTTACAGATGCTTACCCGCATGCAGTGCCACGTCGTACAGAAATGTACGACACAAAAAAGCGTGTATAAAATAAAAAGTAAGTGGCAGAAAGGACTAGGGATATCTTAGAAATCGTTTTTTATAACTAAGACACTGATTTAACAAAAAAAAATTGTTTGGCATCCTGGGAAGGTTTTCGTCAAAACCGCTTGGCAGTCAATGTGCTAATGTAAAAAAAAATTATTTAATATTGTTACCATATTTGAAATTAAAGAAAAACAACATTACAAAGAAAACTTAAATGTTAAATGAAAAAAAAGTTATGTTAAACAGTAACGAGATCATCAATTTGTGTGAATATGTGTGATAACAATTTTCCCATGTCAAGGAGTGATGATTAAAAGAAATAATTGTTGACAAGAATATTAACAACAGCAAACAAAATATTAAAAACAAACGCAGCTACCAACAGCATCAGTAAGAATATTTACAACATCAAGAGAATATAAACAGGGCAACAACGAATTATTAGCAACAACAACAGAGTATCAACAATAGCTATATTATATCAACAGCACAATCGAGTATCAACAACAGTAACAAAAAGAATTAAGAACAGCAACACCAACGAAATATCAACAACAACAGACAAAAGAAAGCAACAGCTACAAGGCTAGTAATAAAGTAAATAATTAATATATTTATTTTTATACATTAATTAAGTTATAGTACTGTTGCATGCTAAACTGTTAGGATAAAGAAATATGTATGGTTAATCTCAGATTTGATAGTAAATAATGTGCAAATAAAAAACTTGTGTTATTTAAAGAAAGATACGACACACAATTGACCTTTTGCTTAGAACATATTTTAAAATACTTTTTAGGAAAAAAGATGGAAAATAGATTGGTGAATCAGTTTAACCTGATGCTAAGCTGCATCAGAGAAATCCCGACATTTGATGGTAGCGAACGTAGCCAACTGCCAGATTTCTTGGGGCAAGTTGAAGCTATTTTCCCATCTGTCGAGGTGTTTGACGATAACAACAGAAACATATTGCTCGGATACATAAAAAATAAATGCGTGGGACAAACACGAGAAGCAGTACATCGGTACGGGGTGGTAGGAACTTGGGATGTGTTGAAGGAAATTCTTGTGACTAGCTTTGGGGAGAAGGAAACAAGTAGGGAGTTGATGTACAGGTTGAAGACTTGGAGGCTTGACTCGACAATTGAAAAATATTACTACGACATAAATAACATTAGGAATAGGCTACATAATAGACGATTGACCCATAGCGAAGAGGGATTTTCAGCGGACGAAATAAACAGGATCTCATTGGAAATATTTAAGGACCATCTGCCTGAACCTACAAGGACTATAATTTTCGCTAGAAATCCGCAAACTTTAGAAGCAGCATTTAGGATTATTCTTGAGGCTAGGCATCAAAATTATAGCGCACTTGGAAACAGACAAAATGGCAACAATAAGAGACCCCCCTACAGAACAAACTTTAATAATGACGTACGCAATACGCATTCAGGAAATTCTAGGAACCATGGTTGCAACAACAACCGCAACAACGCTGACAACAACAACAATAACAATGGTCGTGGTAGTAGCAATAATTACAGTAATAACACTAGTAGAAATAACTACCAAAACAGATTTGACAGAAATGTTCAACGACCTGATTTAGGGAGGCAGTCTAATCAAACAAGAAACTCGCGTTATTCACACAGAAACGTTGGGGAGCCGATGGACATCGGAAGCTCAAATGTGAATTTTCATGGGGAAGTCCGAAGCAACTTCCCTATATAATCATTAAAAATCCAATAAAGACATTACGATTCATTGTTGATACGGGAGCAGAATTCAGTATCATCAGTGAAAACCTTTGCGACCCAAAATGGAAACACAGCGTTAACGTATCTTTAAGAACAATGGGAAATTCTTTCAGGGTAAAAAAACTATGTAAATTCCCCATATTCAATAAATTTAATTCGGACTATTTATGTGAATTTTTGGAGTTTGACTTTAAGAACGAATTTGATGAGTTAATAGGGAGTAATATTTTAATAGATCTTGAATGTGTTGTGGACTACGAGAATAGACAATTAAAAACGGGACAAGCTTGTATTCCTTGTATTGTGTTCCTTAACAGGCACGAAGAGACCTATAGGGATGTATGTAACAATAAGAATGTTGTTGAAATCCTTCACAATGAAGTAGAATTTGGTGAAACTGCCACATTTAAACAACGTGGATAAGAACAAATTGATGTCAATACTTAAGTTGTATAATAAAACCTTCTATAAGGAAAACGAAAATTTAACCTTTACAAATAGAATAAAACACAGAATAAATACAAAACATGAAATCCCAGTATACTCAAAATTGTATAGATACCCTGAAATACATAAGAATGAAATAAACAAACAAATTGAAGAAATGTTACGACAAGGAATCATAAGGGAATCCTGTAGTCCTTATAACAGTCCTATTTGGATTGTACCGAAGAAAGATAATTCTCCAAATATAAAAAAATGGCGCCTCGTGATCGACTACAGAAAACTAAATAGCATTACTACTGAAGACAGATTCCCAATCCCAAATATAGACGATATATTTGATAAGTTGGGAGGATGTCAATATTTTACAACCCTCGATCTAACAAAGGGTTTTCACCAAATAGAGATGGATGAAAGAGACATCCACAAAACGGCTTTTTCAACCGCGAGTGGCCACTACGAATTTTTGCGTATGCCTTTCGGCTTGAAGAATGCTCCCTCCACCTTTCAAAGACTGATGAATGAAGTTTTGAAGGAATATATTGGTAAAATTTTTCTTGTGTATTTGGATGATATTCTGATATTTTCTACAAGTATAGAGGAACATCTAGAGTCTCTAACCGAAGTATTGAGTTGTTTGCAGAGGGCAAATCTGAAGATCCAATTGATTAAATGTAGTTTTCTAAAACAAAAAACAGAATTCTTGGGACATCTGGTTACTTGCAGCGGCATAAAACCAAATCCCAGGAAGATCGAAGCAATAGACAGGATTCCCCTTCCCAGGAATCGAAAGGAAATTAAATCCTTCTTGGGAATAACAGGCTACTATAGAAGATTTATAAAGGACTACTCGAAAGTAGCATTCCCTTTAGTAAAGTGCTTAAAGAAAGGAGCTAAAATTAATGACAAGGATAAAGACTACAAAGATACATTTGAGAAATTAAAAACCCTTATAAAGTCGGGCCCTATTCTGGTACATCCTGACTTCTCGAAGGGGTTTACAGTGGTCACAGATGATCTTGGGGCAGCCACAAAGTAGACCAGAGTTGTAAAAACTGACGTATGAAAAAAGCTAAAATCATTTGTAGTGCAGTCACTGCGAGAAAGGGACAACTGTAGTATATTTGTTATTAAGATGTTAACAAAATAATCAAAACAAACAAGAGAAAATCTGTATTTTGTGAAACGAACACGTGTACATACATACATACATACATACACATTTACAAAATTTAATTAAAGAATTTGTTGAATTGAATTAAAAAAACAGAATGTGAAATAGATTAATGGTATTAAAAAGTGATTTAAATTTGTTTACAAATGATTAGTGATTTAACTTAATAACATAACATTTAACATTTTCATTGAACAATTTTAATTTTTACCTTTTGTTTACAAAAATCACACAGCAAATGAGATCACAAAGCATAAACTGAAAGCACATTTGAACAAGTAAACGAAGTACACAATTTTACAAAATTAAATGAAAGAATTTGTTGTGTTGAAACAAAAAACAAAATGCCAAATAGCTTATTACTATTAAACAAGCAATTGAAAAATGTTTTAAAATGATTGCATATCTCATTTGGAGCATTTTCATTTAAAAATATAAAATTTTACCATTTATTTGCAAAAATCGCCAAGCGAATTAGATTACAAAGCGTAAAATGAAATTAAGCTAAAAAAAACCACAACGAAAGAAGGTTTAAAGAATGCGCAGTGACAGAGTGAGCGGGACCTCCGAAAACACAAATTATCTTCCGTCTCGTGACATCTCTGTATATCCTCTGTGGGGCAGCGCTAATGCAGAATGACAAAATTGTCTGTTATGCTAGCCGATCCCTTAACGGCCATGAAAAAAACTATAGCACCATAGAGAAAGAACTCTTGGCTATAGTATGGGCAACCAAGTACTTTCGATCCTATTTGTTCGGTAGGCACTTTACGGTAAAAACAGATCATAGGCCCTTGGTATGGCTTAGCAATTTAAAAGAACCCAATGCAAAACTACAGCGTTGGAAAATAAAGTTGAATGAATTCGACTTTGATGTTAGCTACATAAAGGGCAAAGAGAATGTCATTGCGGATGGCCTAAGTCGTATCGTTGTGGGTTCGAATGACGAAGTTATGCTAAACTTGAACGAACTGTTTGAAGACGACATTAATACCATACATAGGGCAGAAACCGATAGCACCGAATTCATAAAGATCACTGAGAACCCGCTGAATCTGTTTAGGCATCAACTCATTTTAAAGAGCGCGGAAAGAAAAACCTACAGCAAGAAAATTATGTTTAGAAGAAAAATTAGGGAAATTTGGAGTGTGACGTCGGAGGGTGACCTTCTCGAGATGATGAGGGATAAACTTCCGCAAAGGGCATTGTTGGTGATATATTGCCTAGACAATGATCTCTTTTTGAGGTTTCAGGAAATGTATATAAAGTATTTTGTTGGGAATAAAAATTTGAAAATCCAGAGAACAAACACGCTTTTGGAGGATATAACCGATGAAGGAAAGATTCTAAAAATGATAGAAGCAGAACACATTAAAAATAATCACAGAGGGATAAACGAAGTTTTTGGAGAAATGAAAAAGAAGCTGTACCACCCAAACTTACAGAAGACTATTCAGAAATACATAAATAATTGTGAAATTTGCAGCAGGGCCAAATATGACAGAAACCCTATTAAACATTCGCCAAACATAAGTAAAACTCCTAGTAGACATAATGAGATTATACATGTCGACATTTGGTATCCGCAGAGAAATATAATGTTTTTGACCACTATTGACAGATTTACGAAATACGCAACTGCACACCAACTAAATGATCCTATCATGGATATCAATTGTCAATGCTATTAAGTTAAGACTTCAATATCTTGGCAAACCAGAAAAGCTAATTGCGGATAATGAACTAGATGTGGTTGCATTGAAGCAATTCCTAAGAGATTACGGGATTGAAATTCATTTCACAACAGCTTATAATAAGACTGGTAACTCAGACGTCGAAAGACTTCATTTGACGTTAAACGAACACATACGGTTATTTAACGCAGACGCAAATAATAACGACAACTTACAGGAAAAAGTCACTAAAGCGATAATAGCATATAATAACACAATTCACTCGACTACAAAATTCAAACCAATAGATTTTATTAATAATATATTATCAAAGGAAGACTTAGAAAAAATTTCGAAAGAATTAAATGAGGAGAAAATAGTAGTATTGGGCAAAGTCTTTCATTTTTGTGAATCTTTCATTCTCTTTCAGAAAGGTTAAGTGAAGTAATTCTTTCTTTTCTTTCATCTTTCTGAATGTTACACACTTTTCAGAATGAATTGTCAGTGTGGCCCTTTTTCAAAATGTTTCAATTTGCGTGAATTGTTCTTGTTTTAAAAACAAACATTTTGTTATATTAATTTGAAATAAAATTTTCTCAAGGCAAATCCATATTCTATCTGCTCAAAAACAAAAAAATAAAAGCAAATAGCAATGTGAAAGTGTGCAGAAAGATGAAAGAAATATAGAGAAAATATAGAAATATTTCATTCTTTCACTTGAAAGAATCATTCAGTTGAAGTAATTCATTCAAGAATGACACAAGCCTAGAAAATAGCAAGGATTAGTGCAATAAACCAGGGGGCAAATCACCGCATTCGAAATCGAGTACTTTGTCTTCGAAATGTTGTTAACGTGGATCACGGCAATCGTTAACGAAACGTATCTACTCGAAGTTGCACTCGATTGGTAGTCTACTATCGAAAACAAGTAAACTCAACAAGCTTTTTGCCGCGAAACAAAACAAAGCAAAAAGAAAGAAGTATGTAATATAAATATAAGTATTTTCCGGATATTTTCGAACAATTAGTTCAGAAAATATAATTTAATTTAATTTTAATTGTTTTTAAGGAAAGTGAATATCAATACAAAAACTGTCCAATAGGCAGTGCAAAAAAATAAATAAGGGAAAAATCATTTCCAGAACATATACAAATAAAGTTTTGTTTTTTGTTTTGTTTTTCTTATTGTCTTATGCTAACAGCAATGTAAAAAATAGTAGAAGGTAGCATAAAATACGATCGAATACCGTGATCCAAAAAATTGTAGCCATCGAAATAATTCTCTACACGAACGTGCACTCGATTTCGAGTGCCGTGATTTCCCCCCAGAAGCGGGGCAACAACAACGACAGCAATTTTAGCAACAAGTACGTGAGAAATTATAGGGTTAGCAAAACTCAACCTAGGTACAAGAAGGTAGACAATTATAGAATGGAAGATGATTATTTGATGTCTAATGATAATAAATTTAAAAAACTGTACAAGACTCAGATTAAACGCAGATATAAATTTCAGAACGAAGATGAGGGCCTTACTGTTGATATCTATCCTCACAATCGTTAGGATTAGGAAAACAGAAATAACAAATAACAAGATATTGAATATAATAAACCAGATAGAAAGGAACGTGGGAGAAATGGATTTACGAGACAAATATATTCTAAGAGCAGAAATCAACCTCATTATAGCAAAGGTTAAAACCATCATACCCTCTTATATAAACAGGAAACAGCGAGGTTTAATTGACGGTCTAGGAAGCGTTTATAAATGGATGTTCGGACTTATGGAGAAGAAATTTTGGAACTCTTAAAGTGTACAGATATTAATAGTCATAACGCAATTAATACCCTTAACCAGCAAATAACTATAAACAATCATTTCAACGAATCCATTGAGGCAATACGTAAAGCGGTCGAAACTGATAGAGCTCAAATAAAGAATTATTATACGTAATTGGAAACATAAATAATGAAATTGTTAAAGAGTTTCTCTATATAGATCAAATGCTTAAGCTAAAGAATTTGGAAAACAAGATAACCCAAATACAGGAAAATGTAGCATCGGCCAAAAATAATATTATGCACTCCGGTGTACTTACCCCCGAAGAAATAGACAAATTTAACATTGATTATTTTAAATTGAAACTTATGAAAATGTGTGTCATGACTTATGAAAATAATTCATTAATTATTGCAATAAAAATTCCAACTGATTTTCTTGTGACAGATCTTAAACTGCTTACACCCTTGCCAAATGACAAATATCTAGAAATTGACGAAAATCCCGAACTACTTGTTACTATAAATAATAAGACCTATAAGTATGAAGAAAACTTACAAGTTAGTGAATTAAAATTAAGTAAAAATTGTATCGAAAAAAAAACACTGCAAACTGAGATATAATAACATAACTGATGTCGAACATATCGACGATGATTTAATTTTGGTAAAGAATGCTAACAATACAGTACTGACACAAAATTGTGATGGTAGGAATATTGTAATGAGAAAAAACCATTTGATAAACTTTTATAACTGTGAACTAAAAATATTAAATGTAACCTATAATAAAAATAAGAAAACTGTTGTAAACGAAAAATTTATTTATCCAAATAGTGATCTAACAAATGTAGTTTTCGAAGAAAAAATTTACTTTGAGGAAATCAAATTCAACCAATTTGAAAATATAAAGCAAATCGAAGAATAAGTTTACCATAAGAAAGTTTCATATGGCTTGAATATTGGCTTGATATTAATAATTATTGTGGTAATTATAATGTACGCAGGTTACCGAAATGCTCTGCGAAAGATAACAGAGAGTTAGATATTAAGATAGAACTCCAGACCGCCAAAAATTCGACAGAGACTGCCGAATCTGGGGGTGGAGGAGTTATATGGAACACACGTTCCTAAATAACATGTATTCTTTTTTTATATATATTCATTTTCTTTTGTAAACGAATCTGCCTAATAAGCAGATTCGTCTCAACTAAACATTTTCACTTCTTTTTATGATTGTTTTGTTTTTTAAGAAAAGCTGTAATCCAAGTACATACTTGAGGAACAGCTGTCTCGCATGCGGATTCAACGTGCACACGAATACATAAATGCAACTTATTGTGGTCATTTAAATAACGAATCTGCACCTTTGGCAAAATTATACGCGAGTGAATCCGTATGATGGAAAAAAATGTATTTTTTTATATTTTCATGTTTAATCGTATTAATACTAGAACAAAATGATGTAAGACTTCAGTCAATAAAGAGACACTACTTACACAACATCTGGTTTTCTTGACTCAAACGTAACTATATCCTCCACTAAAAACAGCAGTACTATTTCAAACATTAACTGCCATACTTAAATTATATTTGGTGTCAATTGAAATAGAAAATATTACAAGCGAAATATAATAAATATTTAATTATCTAAGAAGAAGCCAAAATATATGGACGTATATCTTCAACATCTAGTAGATTTTGAGGATCCACATTTTCTTCACACATCGGGCACTCATTTAGCTCGGATAAAATGCTTAAAAAGGAAAAACAGTTAATTTATTTTTCTAAAATTTCTTGCCTTAAAACCCTACTTTTCCATTTCGGCTCTAAAACAGGGAAAATCACAAGAAGGGCAAGATGTCATGTGCTGTTTAATTATATGTTGACCAGTTGCAATACAAATCGGTAGAGTGGTCTTACAGCTGTAACAAGTCACCTCCATATTGGGTAAATTAGTATCACATATGGGACATTCCATGGTTTCATCATCGATTTCATCACGGAAGTTTTTAATACCTTTGGGCGCTTTGCGCACTATAGATTCAACTTTCTTTGCGTAACGAGAATCCAGATTATTACGATATTCAGGGCGCATCAACATAGAAGCATACATAAAGGCGGATTTTTTTAATCCTGAACGATGACATTCGATAACGGTGGAAGTTAATATGGGAACGATATCTAAAAGAGAAATTAAAGCTTTAAGTAAAATTTATACATTTAAGCAATCTAAAAAAAAAACTTACGTAATGGAAATTGTGATATATTGGCTGCAATTTTTACCAAAAGCTTAGCAGCCAACAAATGATTGCCCAACTTTACATGGATTCTTACCAAAGTATAACGATGTAATAATATTAAATTATGTCTCATTTCGGCTATGACTGAGAGATTATTCCTTCTTAGTTCCTGATACATTGAATATAGTAAATCTCTGGCTGCCTTATAATTGCCTGCTAACTGTTCTTGATTAGCAATTATGACAGCTGTTTTTGCCGCATCTTTATAGTGTCTCCGAGCCATATAAAGTCTAAATAAATACCTAGGATCTTTAGGTGATCCATCTACTTCTCCTAACAAAAACTGTATTAATTGTGTTGCCAGTTGTTCATTATTAGAAGTGGCCACACAGTCTATGGCCATAGATAAGGCTTGCGATTCTTCGTTACTAAAAGAGGAGGCCTTCAAAAGAAACCTCAAAGCTTTGGTAAACTCTCTGGCCAAAAAAAAATATTTCCCAGCCAACAATGTATACTTTTCACCTTCGAAATACTGAGCCAAAGCTAAGTAATCACTAGACTTGGCGTTTTCATATCTCTCCAAAAGCTCGCCATGTCTTCTCAGTTTGTTGTGTCTTTGAGCCAGAGAAAAAGCCTCTTCCACACAACCACACAATACCAAAAATTGTAAGGCTTGCTCTATATCACCGATTTTTTTATAGAACTTGGCTAATAATTTGGCACTTTCCATAGAACGTGATTCTAACACAATTTCCGATGCCGCATGCGGATCACACAAATGATCGAGGTAGATTCTAACACAAGCATCCAAGTCACCTGCTATCCGGTAACTATTTATAGCGTCTTCAAACTGACCATCGGATTCTTTGGCTTTTGCATATAAAGCATGTAATTTGGTGGATTTCACATTTGGTAAAATTTGATTGGCCTTATTCCACATTTTCAACGATACATAATGTGAGCAAGCCTCATCATAGTATTCGCCACGTTCATAAAGAGCAGCTGCATCTGTTATATGGCCCACAGTGGCCAAAAGCTCAGCACATTCGTGTAACAACTGTTTGTCATTCAACTCAACAGCGTATTGGATCTAAAGAGAAAACCTTCAATCAAAATCGAATTTTTAGTTAAAAAGTAATCATTACCCCTCTTCGGAAGTTTCCAGCTCTTATGGATGTCCTGGCAATACCCATTTTACAAAGACGTACATGATCTTCGTACTCCGGCGAAGTATTTAGTAATTGTTGAAATTCGCTGTTATCTACCAAATCCTCTTTATAGCCTTTCTCATAGTGATATAAAGCATCTGCGTAATTTCCACTAAGCGAAAATTTAATTTTAATTATACATACACATAAGCAGCCTTATGCATAAAGAAAAACTGGCATGAAGTAGGTGGTAAAATTGAACATGGTCTTAACGAGTTTTGCCACACAAGTTTACATTTAAATTCTTAAGATTTAATAGTGGATAAAAACAACATTATGCGCCGATTTTTAATGTCAAATTGTGTCGTTAACACCTAGTTCGATTTCGTCACACCTGCTCATTCCATATGGGTATTTCATAATGAATAAACTTACTTAAATTCCAATTGTTGAGCATATTCTCGCGCTATGAATGGTACTTCATCTGGATCGTACTTATGAGCCAACACCAAAGCCTGTTCCCATTGCAATAAGTCCCGGCATATATCTAGCGCATCTTTGGTATAGGAGGCTTTAAGGAAAAACTCTTTGGCTTCTTCGTACTTTTCTAACAAGATGCAACAAAAACCGCTTAATAAAAATACGTCCTCTAAATAGCGAATGTCTTCCAGGATATTGACCATAGAAACGTCGCCAATTTTTCGAAACGCCCTTAAAGCTGCAAAGCAAATGAATTATTTTAAGCTAGTTATTCATTTCATAGCATATTGTAGGAGTATTAAGTCGTTGGATTTTAAATTAAGCGAACAAAAGGTCTGTTTATTTACTTTCGCAGCAGAAACTAGCAACGTGAGAGTAAGGCACAACTTTACAAAGTTACTCTCCTAAATATGAAAAAGTAAGTGAAGTGAATGCTTTACTTGTAAGAACTTGCAAGAAAATGTTATTCATATCAGAACCAGGGTCCATCCTTTTATTTATGATACAATTGTACTTTTTCTGATGTGTTTTCTTGGATAATATTTTAAATTGGAATTTTTTTTAATTGACATTTAACATGAAATTCTTTAGACAGTTTAATTTATTTTTACTATTTGTATGAATTCTTCATAATTTTTTAATTTTATTAAGTAACAAATACAAAAATACCACTTTCCATCTCCGATAAAATGTGGGAAACAAACAAAATTATTTGCCATTAAAATTTAATTTATGTGGCTTACACTGGGTCTTCACGTAGCAATTTCATTGCTTAAAACAAGCAATAACATCGGCTGAATAATTTTATTTTTGTTTGCTTCTTGCTTGAGGCGGAGAACACGAATGACAATTTTTTCCACAAATCTTACACATTAATAGGGCAGGAATTGACTAAAATATATATTTCCAATGCAAAAGTACGAAAAATTCATGTTTAATTTTTCTTTTATTGTGTTTTCGGATGATGTCTTTTTATATTTTGCTCGAATTCGCTGTTTGGCAAAAATTAATGAAAATTACAACAAAAGTGACAGCAGATTGCTTGGCAATAATTGCTCGAGCAATCAGCACAGCAATTATTGCGCAATCTATTAACACTTATGGCAATCGCTGTCTACACGCAGGAAATTTTATGGACGCAATCAAATTTGACAATTGCCGCAATCGATATTGCTACGTGAAGACCCAGTGTCAATGAAAGAGAAACAATAAATTAAGAAAACGTGCTGTCTCTTTACACATGTATACATGTTTTTTTAATAAAGAAATGCACATTATTTAGTTTTCCTTTTTCAGATATTTTTGAAATAATTAATTTGACAACAAAACACACAACAGGTGATTGGATAACTCTTACAAGTAATAATTTTTACGAATTTTTTTCTTTCTCAATTTATATCTCTTTTAGCGCTCTCTCCTTGCAAACTTTTTGACTTAATGAACACTTTCCAGTAAGAATTGTTACATATATAAAATTTTTTATTAAATTAACAAACTTAAAGTGATGGAAATGCAATCTGATTTGCTAGAATTTTTTTTAATTTTATAAGTTGCAAGCTTTCTATTGACACATACATACATACCTAGACAGAATAGGGTGTTATCGCGTAAACTGTGTCCTTTTTTTAAGCGAATGTGTCCAGTAAAGTTCAGGTTGTTACGAGCAAGGACATTAGGATGGAATTAAAATTTTGTTAAATATTTGCATGTGTAGTTTGCAACTTCAGCATTGACCTTAAAACTTATTTTGCCTTTCGGTGGATTTTCTCAACATTGGAAGCTGAAGCAGTTGCATGTTTCAGAAATTTATTATTCGACATATGGTTGTAATTAAATTTTAATTTTAAGTTTATTTGCTGGTGGTTCAGCTTGGTCTATATGCATTTCATGGTTGCTTTAACAAATCATCAACCACACATTTTCAGTAGTCTCAAACCTCTTATCTTATGCACAGACTTTCAAGAACTATTTGAGAATTCACAAATAATAATATTTTTGAAAATCACAAAAGAAAAATAAGCATATTAGGCTTAGAAACTTACACAAAACCCAGGAAATAATTTTTTTTTCATACTTAAAATACAAACAAAAAATTATACAAAAAATATTATTCGTGTTAGGTACACACATACATACTGACTTTAATAAATAAGCTAGCTTTATTTGCTTTGCTAATATAATTTACATAGTCATAAATAACAAAAACAAAAAAAACCGCTTACAAAAAAACACAAACAAGCAAAGTGAAGAATACTCTATATGAGTACCTCAAAAACAAAAAATTGTGAAGTGAGCTCTAACGGCAGAAATGCCTATTTTACTGTGAGTTCTGAAGCTCTTGATGAAAACAATAAAAAACAAAAAATTGATTTGAGGCTTACTGTGAGTTCTGAAGCTCTTAATGAAGACAATAAAAATTAAAAATCTGATGACAGACTTTTTCTAACGGCAAAGCCACTAATTCGTCAGCGATCAACCTCGCTTTGTCCAATGACAACTAGTGATTCGTTAACATTACCGTTGCCTAGTAATTCTACATTTAACTCAGCGATATCATCCGCTTCAGGCTCGGGGTCATCACTTAACCAAGTTATCAACAGTAGCCCACAACTCAAGGTCCAAGTCGGAATGGACAGATATATAACTGTAATAAAGCGCGGGCGAAGCCCAAATTCTGCTAATATTTCATCTGCCCCAAAGATATCTACGGATAACAGCGCATCCTCTACAAATAGTCAAAACCGTTTTCAAATATTGCAAGATGACAACGACAAACCCAATGTATCTACGAACAAAACCTCCAAGCCACCACCAATATATTTGAGAGAAAAAAATTCAGACGCTCTTATCAAAAAACAATCTCGGTCTCGCAGACTGGGTTTAACAGAATTTATTCTACAGATATTGAACGTCTCGTACGTGATAAAAGAAGAGCTAGAAGAGAATGTCAACAGCACAGATCACCCCAAAATTAAATTAGATTTAAAGAGTGCACTAAACTACTCCAAGAGCTGCGCTTGCATATGAAGAAACTGTATCTCTTAAACATTATCTGGAAAATCACGATGTCACACCTGTATCTAATTACTCTTTGTGGCGCACTGCTAGAAATCTTAAAACCCCCGTTGAGTAGAAATTCGATGATAAATATTGATCCTAGCTGCCTGAAGGGAATGCTCCTGTGTAGGAAACTTCAAAGAAGAATATTGATCCTGTCAGATCACGTCGGGATCACCAATGTTTAACTCAGTAAATTTATAAGCTTAGACTATTTCATTTAACCTGTTTGGAGTATCTTCAAGGCGATTCACCAAGAAGATGTATTGATACAACTCCAGCAATTGAAACTTGGCTGCGTGGAGATGGTTAAATCACTTTTGGTAAGAACTACTTTGTTTTCTTTTCAAAATGTAATTGAACAAGTGTTTTATTTAACTTTCTTTCTTATATATTAACTTATTGATATGTCATTAAAATTTCCTACTATTAATTGCATTGTTTAATAAAATTGAGGTCATAAAATTTTGCTTTATTAGGCGTATTGCTTAAGTACAAGTTCATTGTACAAAAAACAACCATTTATGCATGATTGCAAGTTTGCAATTATTTATGACCCAATTTTGATATTCTTATGCAGAGTAATTATAAACAGTGTCTTATTTCGTTTTGTTTAGTTGTGAGGTGCAATGAACTACAGTAGAAATGTTTTTTGTGAAAGTATGAACAGTGTGGTAGGAAGGTCTAATATTAACATTTAAGTCGTATATTCTAAAGCTTTTGGAAAGTTACATTATTGCGTAGAAGTTTACTGATGTGGAAGGAAACTTCATGAGTGTGTAATAGTTAATAATTTTACTAAATTTCTACCTGCCCGATTGTGCCGGCGCTAATGAACGCCACTGGCTCAAAATGGTTTAAGGCAGATGAATGCCTCTATTAAAGCAGATGAAGGCTTTAATTTAATGAATTAAACCTTTTCGATGTTTAGTTAGAACTCAGCGAGGAGCTCCCAAGAAAGATGTTTATTCATTGAGTTGAATACAAAATTGTATGGGCTTATATACTTCTTATGAGAATAATGCTTAACATAGGGTCTACACCTAGCATAATATGTAAGATAAGATCGTCAAATTCAATCGCAGAGCGAATTATGTTACGTGTAGACCTCAAATTAGTGTTACCTCAATCTTATAAGATTTTTTATGAGAGCGTTGTTATAAGAAATCCTATAACAACAATCTTATGCGATGAATTGTCAAAAAACACACGTACATGAAAATAAATTAGTATACATGTGTGAGTGTTTATTAAAATAAATGAAAAACTATGTTTTGGATAAATTTTTTGGGATTTTATCTGTTTAAATGTGTTTAATTGATTTATAAAGTTTGTGTGAAAAAAATAAAATAAAATAACTAATTATGCAAAACTAAAATATGTTAACTCGATGAGAGTTTCAATAAAATGAAATGTTATAAGAAAAGTTAAATTACGTTGTCGCGAGAGACAGAGACAGAGTTACAGCCTGTTTTTAGAAAACATAAGCCCTTTCGTTTTAATGTTTCGTTTATAAACAATAACGTTTAAAATTTGCTTTTTATAAAACAGTTTCAAGAGCTTTCATTTTGTCATAAAAAAAGAGCTTTTTAGGTATAACCAAAAAATCACACTCACATAATTATATTAGACGGAATAAAAAATGTAAAATCTATTAAAAAAAATTTCAATTAAAAATTTGAAATAAAATTAATTTCAAATTCATTTTAAATTTTATGAACAAGGGGTAAGCAATTTTATTTTTAATTGATTCCAACATTCCTTTAGAAAATTATACACAGATTAATACAGATTTTTATTGTATTTCGTATTTTCCGTTGTTATTAGAACTAGGTTTATTTTTTTTAACTTATACTTTATTTTGACTCAATGATAAAAATTTTTCTGATTTGTTTGACAGTTAAATTATGCAAAATAATGCAAATATTATTTTGTTATACTGAATTTGGTAACAGCAATTACTGAAAGTTAAGTTAATCCGATTATAGAAAAACCCCATGTGCAAAAAGAAATAACGTGTGCTCCAAGTATACGTTAAACCCGGTTTTTGTATGGAAATTTTGATTTAACTTACACTTCAAGCACACATTTAACATTTTCTCGTTTATTTAATTATTTTTGTAAGTTAAAGTAAAAAATAAAAGAACAGACAATTGTTTCTTAAGAGTTTTAAGTCAGTTAACATTTTAACATTAAAAATTAAATAGAATTTTCGATAGTCAAATGAAAAATATGTAGACCAAATTCTAATTAATTTTACATAAAAAATTTCATGAGTGTTGTAAACTGAAAGCTCTTTTGTTGTCACTCACATGAAAATAAATACATGTTTTAAAAACGAAAAGATATTTTTGTTCGTTATTTTAAAGAACGTATACACTTATTAATTTTCGAAAAACAGGCTGTTAATCGCAGTTGTAGACGCTATGTAACCTATCTTAACATAAGAGGAAAAAGAAAAGGTATATGCTTACTAGGCAACATGTTTCTTTTAGTTTTTAACGGTACACGTGCGGTGTGTGTCTTATAAGTAACTTGTAAAACATGGATTTTGTACTGTTTATATTTATATACATATGTGACAGCGCATAGAGAAAGGGATCTAAGGGTAAAAAAAATCTATTTTCACTTTTTTTGATGTGGAAAACATCTAAACATCCTCAGATCAAAACCGATCCCATGCTCCAAAAGTGTTTCCTCCCATAGATATGCGCATTTTATGAAGTGATGGTACACCAAAGATACACGTATTTAAATCTTTAAAATGGCTCTCCTGAACAAAACTGGTTTTTACCCTTAGGTCCCTTTCTATTTTCCGCGTCACTTATATAAACACATGTGGTTCTTAAATATGATTAATTCAAGTGCTTTATGCTGCAGCCTTTGATCAGACTTGCGAGTGCCAAATGGCCGTTGTACAAAATACAAATTTACGTTGCAGTCTGTCAATGCATTCATCTAACACTTAATGTAGTGGTATTTACCCGAATGCATGAGTGTCAAATGTCCATTGCACAAAAATACTTTCAATGCAATTGGATATTATGTATGTTGCAGCCAAGTTGACTTTAAATGTTTCCTATACAATGCTGGTCGTAGTGATAGTTAGAACACGCTACACCTGCACTTTTTATAAGAATGTTCATACAAACTTTGGTTTCTATGGAAATTCTTTTACAAGCTATATTTTATTTTTAACATGTTTATATCTAGATGTTATTTTAAAAGTCACTTGTATAATTAAAACAAATATTTGTAATGGATAAAAAATATTTGTTATCTGAAAATATTAAAAGTACATAATGATTTTTGTTCTATTAATAGTTATGTTTTTTGTAATATTAACCCTCACAAAAACATAAATGTGAAAAAAGGCCAAGTTCCTTTCCAAAATTTCGGCCATTAAAAGTAGTGAGATAAAAATTTTCATCAAGTTCTTGTTTTCTTTTTTTTTTCTTCTTCTTGTTTTTCTCTAGTTCAAATTCTAGCTTTAAATATTATTACCCCCACTCTCCGTCACTTTATTAAACTCAAGATTTTGCTATGAGCAGCGCTCAATTATCATCGTCCTATTTTTAAGATGATATTTTTAAGTTAAAGTTTCAGTTAAAAGCTTCAGTACAGCTGGTTTCTTATCTTGACCTACTGGCGTATCAAATTTCAGCTCTGAATCGCAAATTTGATTATTTTATTTTTATGGCGTATTCCTGCTCACTTTTTTAAAGGAAAATTTATAGCCTTTCATTATTAAAACATGTATGCCAAATCTATATAATAATCCCTTCTACGCTGGTACTACTGCACCGATTTTAAAAAGATTTATATGGTTTTAAAGGTTTTTTGGTACAAGTGCAGAATCTATATTTTATTGAAATCGGTTTAGTATTTTAAGAGCTATAAGCGTTTAAAGTTGCTACTACTACATGCACACATATTACACACGCATTTATTAGCTTACAAGTAAACAAGAAACAAAACATGAGATTGTATGTGTGTTTGTAGTATTTCTCTTGATCTAAAAATGTTTTTCTCTTATTTGTTATTGTATGAAAGACATAATATTTAGGAAGAGAGTTCAATAAATTGAATTAGCTTAGTTAAAGGGATTTCGTTTGTATTTTCAATTTCATGTATTATTTAATTATGTGTATGTATGTAAGTATGTGGGTAGCTGTGTTTTAATGCATTTCTTATGATGTTTAGATACATTTTCTTTGAATATTAACAAAATTATTTACATTTAGATTCTAGAATACGGACGATTCTATCGTCCGTTGGTATGTCTAGTTTCAATAAAACTGCTTACGCCAACGATTTAAATTTCATGTTTTAGTTATAAACTTAATGGGCGTAGCCCCGCCCCTATTGCTATATTTTCCTGGATTTAAGATTTTTCTATTTAGTTTCTAGCTTAGACCTACCTGTCTATCAAATTTCACCTCATTAGCGAAAATTTAAATTTTTTATTTTTATTTGAGTGATCAAGCCACTTTTTCAAACTCAAGATTTTCTGTGGCGAGTGTTTATCTCTCCTGTTGAGTTTCGCTGGAAACGTTTAATAATAAATACATAAATAGTATATTTAAATGTGCTGATCCGAAGTACATACATACATCAAATTGGAGGGCAAATTTTTTGGGTTTTTAACATTTATTTTGTTTAAAGAACATTTATAAACTTGTATTATTGCAACATGTAACCGAAATTACAATAAAATCGCTTGAGTTAAGTGAATTAGATTTTTTTTTAATTCTGAGCTTTGTGGACGTAGCCCCGCCCCCTGGCTATTATTTTCAGGATTTTAAATTTTTTAGCTAGTTCCTAATCTAGACCTATTTATCAAATTTCAGCTTATGACCGTTAGTTTAAATTTTGTATTCTGATGGGCGTGACACCGTCCACTTTTTCAATCTCAAGATTTTTTTTGGGCAGTAGCTATCTTTCTTGTCGAATTTCGTTGGAAACGGAATTTATAAATACGTAGTATATTCAAATGTATATGAAATAATAGGCTTATAATGTATGGGCGTGTTAACACCCATTTTTTCCTACGTAAATTTATAGCCTTGCATTGTTGCAACATGTATGCCAAATTTCAATAAAATCGTTCAGTTAAAGACCTTAAATTTGTATTTTAAATTCTGAGCCTTATGGGCGCAGCCCCGCCCACGTTGGTAAACTTTTTGAGTTTTCAGATTTTTGTAATAATTTTCTAATCTATAACTACTCGTTTATCAAATTTCAGCTCACTAGCGCAAATTTAAATTTTTTGTTTTTATGGGCGCGTTTCCGCCTACTTTTTTTAATCCGAAATTTTCTTTGGCTAGTTTTTATCTTTCCTGTTTAGTTTCGTTGGAAGCGGATAATAGTAGTTACATAAATGGTATATTTAAATGTGCTGACCGGAAGTACATGAAATAGGAGGTTTAAATTGTGTAGGCGAGTTAACGCCCATTTTTTTAACAAAAATTTATAGCCTTGTATTAACATGTGTGCAAAATTTTAATAAAATCGGTTCAGTCAAACGCTTTAGAAATGTGTTTTTAATTCTGAGATTTATGGGCGTAGCCCCAGACCCTTGGTAAAAATTTTCGAGTTTTCAGATTTTTCTAGGTGATTACTCACATAGTTCTACTTGTGTACCAAATTTAAGCTCACTAGCACAAAGTTTAATTTTTATGGGCGTAACCCCAGCCCCTGGTTAAAATTTACAGGTTTTCAGATTTTTCTAGTTCATTGCTCACCTAGATCTACTTGTGTACCAAATTTCAGATCTCTAGCACAAAGTTTAATTTTTATGGGCGTAACCCCACCCCCTGGTTAAAATTTTCAAGTTTTCAGATTTTTCTAGTACATTGCTCACCTAGATCTACTTGTGTACCCAATTTCAGATCTCTAGCTTTGGCGGCAGTGCTTCATCAATTTGATGAGTGTGTCAGTGGTCAGTGGTCAGTGAGTATGTCTGAAAATATCCACTTTTTGCACCTCCATATCTCCGGAACCTTTCATTGTAAAACTTTCAAACTTCGCATATGAGGTTACATGAATTTATTCTAATTATGGTTCATAATTTTACGATTGCGGGGAACAAAGTTATGAGGGGGGTAAAAACAGCTCGAATGGCTTCCTGTAAATATACACACTGCGTGCATTGGCCGGAACTTGGCTTGGTGCACTGCCGTGCGCCTAGATTGTAATGTTTTTTTAATATTAATAGTAAGCACTATGAATTTCGAACATACGTTTCTATTGTTATACCCTTTACCAAAAAATGGTAAAAGGGTATACATATATAGGTTTGTCATTCCGTTTGTAATTTCTACAATATTAATAAGCGACACATAAAGTATATATATTCTGGATCCTTATGCATAGGGAAGACGAACAAGCGATGTCCGTCTGTCCGTCTGTCTGTACGTGAAATCGGTTTTCCCAAACTCCCAGAAGAGCTAGAGACTTCGTTCTTGGACTGGTGTGTCAGAAATTTTCCGAAAAATTTTGCTATTGAAAATCAGCAAAATCGAGCAGACGGTTTCAGAGCTGGAAAACTCATACTCAATATTCCCATAGAAAATAACTACTAGTTTTCATTACTTTTTTATTAAATTAACTTATTTTATACTTCGGTATGAACAAACTTGGTATTTATAATTAAAAAAAATTTAAAAAATTAACAAATTAAAAAAACGTTTCCAGGGTTGGAAAACTTTAACTTTATTTCTAATAATTAAACATATTTCATGTTTTAGGAAGAAGGCTATTTTCTCAGGAACGGTAAAAGCTACGGGTCTGAAATTTGGACAGTGTATGTAGAACTTTGGTCGCTACAACAACAAATACATAGAAACTAAAAATTAAAGGGTGTTCCAAAATGAGTGACGAAAACTTTTAAAATCCCATGTAATATACATACAATTGCATGTACATACATATGTGTATTGACACTTGAAATTTGTAAAAATAGTGTATTTTTATATATGCTACAACAATTAACACTAAAATTTTAAAAAATTTAAATTAAAGGGTGGTCCATTATTTAATGCAGATTTGACTATGTAATTTTGACATCTTGCTATATTTTGGAAACCGTAAGAGGTAAGTAAACTCTTGAAATTTTCAAAAACGGTAAAACTAAAAAATCTGAAAATTATAAAATCGCCAAAAATTTAAAAAAAATCGCCAAAACGAAAAAAATCGCCAAAATGAAAAAAAACGCTAAAAATTAAAAAAACGCCAAAAACCGAAAAAAATCGCCAAAACGAGAAAAACGTGTCAAAACTAAAAATAAATTTCCACAATGACAAAAAAACGCCAAAAACCGCAAAAACAAGAAAAAATGCTTATATGAACAAAAATCGCAAAAATTAAAAAAAAAATCGCCTAAATGAAAAAAAAATCGCCAAAATAAAAAAAATCGCCAAAACGAAAATAAAACGCCAAAATTAAAAAAAAAAAACGCCAAACACTGAAAAAAATCGCTAAAACCAAAAAAAATTGTCTTTGTGAAAAAAAATCGCTAAAAATTAAAAAAATCGCTTATATGGAAAAAAAATCGGCAAAATCAAAAACAAATGCGAAAACGAAAAAAAAATCGCCAAAATTAAAAAAAACGAAAAAATCGCCAAAACGAGAAAAAAGTGTCAAAACAAAAAAAATTCCCACAATGACAAAAATCCGCAAAAATCGCCGAAACAAAAATAAATGCTTATAGAACAAAAATCGCCAAAAATTAAAAAAATCGCCTAATGAAAAAAATTCGCCAAAATAAAAAAAAACGCCAAACACTGAAAAAAATCGTCAAAACGAGAAAAAAAGTGTCAAAACTAAAAAAATTGCCACAAAAAATAAAACATATAAAAAATAAAAAAATCGCCTAAATGAAAAAAAAAACGTCAAAATCAAAAAAATCGCCTGAACGAAAAAATCGCCAAAATTAAAAAAAAACGCCAAAAACCGAAAAAATCGCCAAAACCACAAAAATTGCCTATGAAAAAAATCACAAAAAAAGCACCAAATTAAACATAATGCCTAAAACCTAAAAATTGCACAAAAAGTATGAATTTTTTCACAAAATTAATATGTACATACATATCTCTATACTACATAAACGCACTTTGGTAAAGGGTATATAAGATTCGGCACAGCCGAATATAGCACTCTTACTTGTTTTTACTTAATATAATATAACTTGAGTCTATGTTTATGAAATACTTGTTTTATTTGTTTCCTTATCATTATATCCTAAATCTATTTTCTTAATTTTGTAAGGTCCTCTATATTGCATTTCTAACTAATGTCCTGCTTCTCTTATATGCTATTTCTGACCTAAATTTTGTTTCGTTGTCATAGTCATCTATGTTATATAGTGCTGCCACTTTATCTACATTGAATATTCTGAAAAATATTAGGAGTTTTTGCATAAGGACAATAATTATGTATTATTGAAGGTGTTGTATTAAAACAATTAGTAAAATATTTTAGCCATTCGTCCCAATCATATTTGTCTATAGATATGTATGACTTCTTTCTAGTGATGCACGAATATTCGTATTCGTATTCGAATTGTCGAATGTTCGGCCATTTTCAGGCATTCGTATTTGCTAAATTCAGGCGGATAGGAATAACAAAATCTTGAGTTTAAAAAAGTGACGGAGACTGGGGGTACCGACCATAACATTTCAAGCTAGAATTTGCACTCGAGAGCTTAAATTCAATACACAAATAAATCTTGCTTAGAGATCACCAAGAAAGATTTTAAATCCTGGAAGTTTCAATTGTTGGCACGGACACACACTTTAAATTCAAAATTAAGAATTTAAGTTAAATGATTTACGAACAGGAAAAATCTGAAAGCACCGATTGTTAAATTAGGGAAGTATGACCACTTTTATCAAATTTGTATTGAAATATTATACGGAAGAGAACTGAAATTTTGCAAAAAAATAGGCCTAGGTAAGTTACCAACTAGATAAATTTAAAACACAAGCTACTGTATTGAAACCTTGCATGCACATTTCACTCATGCTAGCATTTAATTTCGTGTTTTCTAAAGGACTTCGTCTGAGCAGACTTTACTACACTAAAATTTACACTATATTTTACATATTTCTACTCAGATGACTCTTAAAAAATTAATGAAATTACTCGGTCCTCATTATGACAAAATGGTGCACATATCACCCTATAACCCAATATTTTATGTAACTTTGCCTTTTGAACTGGAGCAGACATTATGAATAGAACTATAACAGACTAGAAATTTAAAGTTTAAAAAGCTTTATTAATAAAACCTTCCAAAAAGTAGTCAGATCCTCACAAAAACATAAATGTGAAAAAAGGCCAAGTTCCTTTCCAAAATTTCGGACATCAAAAGTAGTGAGATACAAGTTTTGACCAAGTTCATGTTTGGTACAAAACCTATCACTGCAATAGGTAGGCATTATATAAATTTGTAATCGTAGGGGTTTATATAATTTCTAGATAATATGCTAACTTGGCAATATTTTTACTCTTCTAAGAAAGGAGAAAATAATGTATATTTGTTCGTTTCTTTATATCGCAAAAAATTTTGTCAAGTAAGCAGATTATCTAGAAACTATATAACACCCTTACGATTACAAATTTAGATAATGCATATCTAATGCAGTGATAGGTTTTGTATCAAGCACGAACTTGGTCAAAATTTGTATCTCACTACTTTTGATGGCCGAAATTTTGGAAAGGAACTTAGCCTTTTTTCACATTTATGTTTTTGTGAGGATTTATTTTACTTTTTGTATTAATTTAAAATTTATACAGGCCTATTTATAAAAATTATTAAGGCTTTATAAAGGCTTAATAAGAAAAATTTTGCATGAAAATATGTTGTAAAACCATCTATAAAATCTTAATAATTTTTATAAATAATGCTGATAAGAAATAAAAAAATTAGTAACATATCAATCGTGTAAGTGTGGAATTAAATGAAGCTGGGTATGCTATATAATTTCATATGTAAACAGCTCAAATTTACTTTGAAATTAAAAACTTTACATATTTATAAAGAAATAAAATTTAAAGTTGTGTAGTTATGGAGTTTGAAAGAAATGTTAAACAGTTCTGTATAACCTTTTGCGAAACTAAATAAAGTTGCTTTTATGACGAAATTTTAAACTGGCTACACAGAGAAAAAACTGTCTAATAGAATCAAGAAGATTTTCTCTATGAAACGTTTTTAGGCTAAGGGGTATCCCAGCAGAAAGAAGCGAACATTTTAAATCTTATTAATCTTATCAAGAGGAAAACCACATAAAATCAAGAAGAAATCTTATTATTCACAACATTTACTCAATTTCCGTTATTTTTGGCACCAAAAAAAAAACAAACAAAATAAATTCAGTGCAGTGCGACTTTGACCCGCGCACGAAGGGTTCCGTACGGGCACGAGATATCTAATTCAATACGAAGAATATAAACTATAGTTTTGGAATTTTTTTTGTTTTTGGGTTTTTTCGGTTTTAAGCGTTTTTTTTAGTTTGGGGGTTTTTTGAATTTATTGGCGCTTTCTGAGTTTTGGCACTTTTTTTTCACGTTTTGGAGATTTTTTTGGTGTTTGAAGTTTTTTTAATTTTGGCGATTTTTATTATTTTGGCATTTTTTTTATTTTGGCGATTTTTTTTAATTTTGGCGTTTTTTTCATATAGGTGAATTTTTTTGGTTTTGGCGATTTTTTTTAGTTTTGGCACTTTTTTCGTTTTGAGGATTTTTTCGGTTTTTGGCGTTTATTTTAAATTTGGCGATTTTTTTTCATTTTGGCGATTTTTTTTCACATAAACAATTATTTTGGTTTTGGCGCATTTTTCGCGTTTTGGCGATTTTTTTCGGTTTTTGGCGTTCTTTTCAAATTGGCGATTTTTTTCCATTTAAACGATTTTTTCGAATTTGGCGATTTATTTTAGTGCTAGAATTTTTTTTTAATTTTGTCGATTTGGCGATTTTTTTCAGGTTTTGGCAATTTTTTTTCAGGTTTTGGCGATTTTTTTCGGTTTGGCAATTTTATAATTTTCGGATTTTTTAGTTTTACCGTTTTTGAAAATTTCAAGAGTTTACCTCTTACGGTCTCCAAGATATAGCAGTTTGTCAAAATTACGTAGTTAAAATTGCATTAACTGATGGACACTCCTTTAATTTAAATTTTTTTATATTTTAATGTTTATTGTTGTAGTCAATACACATATGTACATACAATTGTATGTATATTACATGAGATTTTAACATTTTTCGTCGCTCGTTTTGGAGCACCCTTTAATTTCTAATTCTCATGTATTTGTTGTTGTAGTGGCCAAGGTTCTACACACTCTGTCCAAATTTCAGGTCCGTAGCTCTTATGGCTCCTGAGAAAATACCGTGTGACGGACAGACGGACAGACGGACAGACGGACAGCGTAGCGAAAACAATAGGGTTCCTTTTTTCACCTTTGGTGTATGGAACCCTAAAAAAGATATAATAAATAAATATATGAAAAAAAAGATGTCTGTCTAATATGAAGGTTCAACTTTACAATTATTAATTACAATTGATTACACAGTGTGACAAAAAAATACCTGCGAAGTGTCACTATTTTTCTGGTAAGTATTGTCAAGTATAATAACAATCTGTATTTGAAACACCTCCAAAATCTTGAGTTACGGGTACTTATCAACCTAGGCACTTACCAACATCTAACTAAGTTAAATATCAACCGATTTTAAATTTATAAACGGATATAGAAAGAAGAGACTAAGACCTTTCAAACCATATATATATATATATATTGTTTCACTGAATTTGAGATATATGTCGGTATTTTTTTTCTTAAGATTATTACATATGTGAAAGTTTTATGTTTTTGAGTTTGGCCGTTTGTTCTACTTTAAGGTGTAATGGATTTGAATGAAAAGTGGTAGACGGGTAGTAAATAGTCTATAAATAGTAAATATATATTGCTATAATGGATTTGAATGAAAACTGGTAGACGGGTAGTAAATAGTCTATAAATATTAAATATATATTGCTGTTTAGGGGTTGAAACGCGTAATAATTTGTATTTTTGGTATTTTTTTCTGTTTTTCCTAAACTTGGTATAAATACAATTTATAGGAAAGATGGAGTATTGTACACAACTTGTAATTTTATTACTTTAAATAAAGATTTAGGGCCTAAATCATAAAACATATTTTGATTTTATAAAAGGTTTATAATCAAATTTCGATAGAAAATTTGTTTTATTAATCTATTATAAAACAGCAATATTTTTTATGAATAATAACTTTAAAATGCTAGATTTTTTTAGAAATTTACCAACAAGGCTCAAGCCTGAACTCTCCAAGGTATTGAACTGTTTAAATATTTATCATAACTGAAGATAGACAAACTTACCTATAGAGGGTTCCAGGTCCGCCAATGCTTGTTCAGCATACTCTACCCAACTTCCTCTCAAATTGATTCTTTCACAAATCTTAAAAGCATCTGAGTATTTTCGTAATTTTAAAAGGTTTATTAAATTTATATTTTGACTAGTACCGGGTAATACCAAATGTGTGGACAACGACTGTGTAGCATATTGACCGCCATCAAGGTGTAAAACCATTTCACCATCACAAAGCATTAAAGGTATTTGAGATGCATTTAATTTTGTTTCTCCCACCCTCAAAGTATGTTTGCCATAAACTGAATAGCGCACAAATACATGAGTGTAAACCATTTTACTATTATAAGTAATAAAATTATTTGGTTGCGCCAAGTCCCACAAGCAAACCAAACAATTTTTGGGAAAATCCGCTATTATAATGGCCTCTTCTAAGGCAGGTAGAAAGACAAAACCTTGGCCGTGATTATCTATAAAAATGAGTTTTGTGCCTTCGGCATCGGTGAACATTTTCCGCAGTCCCATATTGTGGCGATATATAGTACAGATTTCCCATTTTTCCAATGAGAAATACACCAAATGACCAACCTATTAAATATAAATTCAGTCGAATATATGCGCTTTGATAGAAGAAATTTACTTACATCTGTGGCGAATATCAGGTATTCATGGGTTAAGCCAAAACATGAGATAACGGCATCATTTAACGTTGGTAATGCATTGGGAAACGTTTGGATTAGTTTGTCCTTCACTTTTGGATTGTCCGCAACAATTGCTTGCAGCAGTAGTTGTGGTGGGCATAATACGGCACAATAGTCCGCATTTAGTTTAATGTCTTCTATAGTTTGTGAAAAATCTCGTTCACTTAAGGGTTGCGGCTGATCTCCCAGACTTTTACCCAAATCATAAAACCATACATGACGATTAACGCAGGATGCCAAATGATATGGACCTAAAGCCAGAATGCTTGGTTCGGTTTCCAGGCTTTGACGATAAGGCAGTGGCTTAGACTGAAATTTTGGATAAGTGTCTTTTTTAATGAAATAAAATGGTAAAAATCATAAGAAGCGAAAATAGGAACTGTATATTCGGCTAAGCCAAATTTTACAGTTCTTTCACTTAAATTTAATAATTCTTTCACTTAATAAATACGAGAAAACAAAATTCTGGACTAGCTCTATTCGATAGTGAGTTTTCGACGCTTTTAAGCATTTTCGAAACTTATTTAGCACATCGAATTTTTCCAATATACATATAAGCTTTATTCTCTCACTTCAATTTTTGTTATTTTTTGGAAAAAAATATACATGGTGTAATTATATACACCTTGAAAATATACGTACTCGTACATAGCATATCGATAGATTTAAAACATCGAAAGCATCGATAGGAAAAAATATCGATATCGATATTATTTAAAATGCAGTTATGAAAACGTGTAATAGTTGTATCCCACATCATTTCGTGAAAGTTCGCACTTTGAGAAAATGACTCTCAAAATGTGAGAAAGTTATCCAAAATTGCTGGAACGCAACAAAAAAATAGTTGCACATCTTGAAATGTTGCTTACTTTTTAAATTAAAGTAAATTCAATACATAAATATCGACCACTTTTATTTAAACATCCAAATCACTGTTGTGCAGTTTTATTTTTTGATTTTTATTATTTATCAGAAAATAATACTTATTTCTTGATTTTTATTCATTCCTCAGAAAATAACAGTTACTTCTTGATTTTTATTTATTCCTCACAAAATGTAATTTCTTGATTTTTGTTTATTTATTCCTCACAAAAAAAAGAGTTATGTTTCCATTTTTACTTATTCCTCACAAAATAAGAGTTATTTTGTGACTTTTATTTATTCCTCAGAAAATAATAGTACCTTTTGGATTTTAATTTTTTTTTTCCAAAAATTTAATTTTTGAAATGAATAAACTATAAAAAAGTAAATTCAATTTAACATATAAGAATATTTTTGCAGACTCTGGCGATAAGTTTTATTTTAAAACGGGTAATATTAATTTTAATGCAAAAATTACACTTTCTAAATTTAAAAATTAAGAAGAAAAAAATCAAAAAGTAACAGTTAATTTGAGAAGAATAAATAAAATAAAATAAATGGAATAAAATGTTTAGGCCCGACCAGTGTCGGACATAATCTTGTCGTTATTAATAATACATAATTAGTGATGACCAAAAGGAAAAAAACGTATTTTCAAGCAGTCCCATCTGGAGTGTTGAGTATAAGATCCTTCGTGTCCCTCTTTTTCAGGCGGATGTGTCCCGTAAAGTTCAAAATTTTAGGAGCAAGCCGATTAGGATGTGACTCGTACATTTGAATTTTTGATGTACCATGGAGCCAATTTTATTAACCGCAAGATTTTGTTTTGGCTTCGCTGGATTTTCCCGACATTGGGAGCTGAAGCAGTTTCCCAGAGTTGAATTTCGTAGCACCACATTTCGAGCACGTCATTTTGAGTGGGGAGCCCACTTACTGGCCTACTGACATGCATAAAATTCCGGATGTTATCGATTTTGGTGTCATGAAATATATTTCTAGGGAATTAATTCACGTTGAAGTTTCCCTAGATCTGTCGTCCGATCACTCTCCCACGATCGTTACAATCTGTAGTCCACTGAGAAGTGCTTTACCTCACCCATATGTTAAGATGATAAATCGTGTTAATTGGCTGCGATTCAAAAAATATCTCAGTAGTCATTGCACGGAAAACACTGCGCTAAGAACACCCGAAGATATTGAAGCTAACATTGTCCACCTTAAAAAAATGATTACACAGGCTGCTGAAAATGCTACTACCTCCCATCCGCAGATTGGGTTTAATAGAATTTATTCTACGGATATTGAACGTCTCGTATGTGAAAAAAAAGAGGCAGAAGGGAATGGCAACAGCACAGATTACCTCAATAAAAATTTAGATTTAAAGAGTGCACTAAACGACTCCATCTTGCATCTGAAAAAATTGCATCTCTAAAAAATTATTTGGAAGGTCTTGATATCACAACAGCGTCTAATTACTCTTTGTGGCGCACTGCTAGAAAGCTTAAAACCCCCTTTGAGTTTAAACCACCTCTGCGCACATCTACTGGAGGTTGTGCAAGAAGCGATACTGAAAAAGGTAACATATTTGCTGATCATTTAAAATCCGTATTTACACAAAACACATATACCAGTGTTGCTGATTGGCCGAGTGTAGTATAAAGTTTAAGACGCGTGATGTTCAAAAACTAATTGCTGAGCTTAATCCGAAGAGTATTGATGGAATCAGTAACAAGATGCTGATGAACTTGCCGCATATTGCAATAAGAATCCTGCTATTTATTTTTAATGCCATTTCATGAATGCAGTATTTTCCACATAACTGGAAACTTGCCAAGATAAAAATGATTCCGAAGCCGAGCAAAGATCTTACCAAGGCTGAGTCATATAGGCCTATAAACTTACTATCAACGATCTCAAAGCTTTTCGAAAAGCTGCTCATGACTAAATTGTCCAGAATTTTAGCCGATAATAGGCGCATCCCGGACCATCATTGTTTCTTATTTCAAACTTAGAAAATAAAGCAAACAAGTAAGAGTGCTATATTCGGCTGTGCCGAATCTTATATACCCTTTACCAAAGTGCGTTTATGTAGTATAGAGATACATACATAAGCACAGAGATATGTAGGTACATATTCATTTTGTAAAAAAATTCATACTTTTTTCTAGTGCAATTTTTAGGTTTTTGGCATTATGTTTAATTTGGTGCTTTTTAAATTTTGGCAATTTTTTTTTCATATAGGCAATTTTTTTTTTTTGATTTTGGCGATTTTTTTCGGTTTTTGGCGTTTTTTTAATTTTGGCGATTTTTTCGTTCCGGCGATTTTTTTGATTTTGACGATTTTTTTCATTTAAGCGATTGTTTTATTTTTTTATATACATATATATTGAATTTTTTTTATTTTTTTGTGGCAATTTTTTTAGTTTTGACACTTTTTTCTCGTTTTAGCGATTTTGTTCGGTTTTTAGCGTTATTTTATTTTTGCGATTTTTTTCTTTCTGGTAATTTTTTTGATTTTGACAATTTTTTTTTCATTTAGGCGATTTTTTTATTTTTTGGCTATTTTTTTTCATATAGGCAATTTGTTTTTTGTTTTGGTGATTTTTTCGTTTTTTTGCGTTTTTATTTCTTTTTGGCGATCTTTTTTCGGTTTTTAGCGTTTTTTAATTTTGGCAATTTTTTTTTATTCTGGCAATTTTTTTGATCTTGACGTTTTTTTTCGTTTAGGCGATTTTTTTATTTTTTCCCGATTTTTTTCATATAGGAAATTTTTTTTTATTTTGGCGATTTTTTCGGATTTTTTTTTAATTTTTGACGATTTTTGTTCATATAAGCATTTTTTTTGTTTTCGCGATTTTTGCGGATTTTTGTCATTGTGGGAATTTTTTTTGTTTTGACACTTTTTTCTCGTTTTGGCGATTTTTTTCGGTTTTTGGCGGTTTTTTAATTTTGGCGATTTTTTTTATTCTGGCAATTTTTTTGATTTGGACTTTTTTTCGGTTAGGCGATTTTTTTTATTTTTTGCCGATTTTTTTCATATAGGCAATTTTTTTTTATTTTAGCGATTTTTTCGGTTTTTGGCGTTTTTTTATTTTTGGCGATTTATTTTCGATTTGGCGATTTTTTTTTCATATAAGCGATTTTTTTTAATTGTTGGCGATTTTTTTCATAAAGGCAATTTTTTGATTTGGGAATTTTTTTTCGGTTTTTGGCGTTTTTTTTAATTTTGGCGATTTATTTTCGTTTTGGCGATTTTTTCTGATTTTGGCGATTTTTTTTTCATTTAGGCGATATTTTTTAATTTTTGGCGATTTTTTTTCACATAAGCTTTTTTTGTTTTGGCTATTTTTTCGGTTTCTGGCGTTTTTTTTTTATTTTAGCGGTTTTTTTCATTTTGGCGATTTTATAAAATTTTTGGCGATTTTATAATTTTTGGATTTTTTAGTTTGACCGTTTTTTAAAATTTCAAGAATTTAACTCTTACAGTTTCCAAGATATAGCAATTTGTCAAAATTACATAGTCAACATTTCATTAACTGATGGACCACCCTTTAATTTAATTTTTTTAATTTTAGTGTTAATTGTTGTAGCCTATATAAAAATACACTAATTTTACAAATTTCAAATGTCAATATATATATGTACACACATACATACAATTGTATGTATATTACATGGGATTTTAAAAGTTTTCGTCACTCATTTTGGAACACCCTTTAATTTTTAGCTTTTATATATTTGTTGTTGTAGCGACCGAAGTTCTACATACACTGTCCAAATTTCAGACCCGTAGCTTTTACCGTTCCTGAGAAAATAGCCTTCTTCCTAAAACATGAAATATGTTTAATTATTAGGAAAAAAGTTAAAGTTTTCCAACCCTGGAAACGTTTTTTTAATTTGTTAAATTTTTAAAATTTTTTTTAATTATAAATACCTACCAATTTTATTCATACCGAAGTATAATTAATTTAATAAAAAAGTAATAAAAACTTGTTTTCGGTAGTTATTTTCTATGGGAAAATAGAGTTTGCGTTTTCCAGCTCTGAAACCGTCTGCTCGATTTGGCTGATTTTCAATAGCAAAATTTTTCGGAAAATTTCTGCCACACCAGTCCAAGAACGAAGTCTCTAGCTCTTCTGGGAGCTTGGGAAAACCGATTTCACGTACAGACAGACGGACAGACGGACATCGCTTGTTTGTCTTCCCTATGCATAAGGATCCAGAATATATATACTTTATGTGTCGCTTATTAATATTGTAGAAATTACAAACGGAATGACAAACCTATATATACCCTTTTACCATTTTTTGGTAGAGGGTATAAAAATAAGTTTTTCATTCTTTATTTTACAATACACATACATACATATGTACATATACACACATAAGTACACATGTGTTTGCTCATGTACATATTAGTGACTGCTTAGTTTGCGGGAAAGAGAGACTAATCAGCTTAGCATTAAGGCTTGCATAGTGTAAATTAGGACAAAGTAAATTTTAAGTATGAAGAGTTTGTGTTACAGCAATAGAATTCCGAAAAATCAGTTATGATTAACTAATTTTTAATAAGATTAAAATAAAAATTATCGGCATTATGTATAATGGAAAACTAGCATTTAAAAGTCTAGAGTTTGTAAGAGAGATGGAAAATGACCTAGCCAAGGGAAATGAGAATGGTAAAACTGGATGCGGGAAGATGCTTTTTAATACTATAGTACACGACATGTAAAAAACACATGTGGCTCTGACGTGTACTCGTAACATATGTATGTACAGGGTGGCCCAGAAAGACCGAAGTGGTGTAAATTCCTTATAACTTTTTATTTAAGACATATTTTTTGTTTTTTAAATACAGTAAATTTATAGGGAATATTTTTAGATTAGTTGTTAAAAATGATATCCCGCAAGTGGAGGCCATTTTCTGCACACATTTTCCATGACCTTTCGCAAAACTTCCGGTGTTATGTTGTTAATTTCGTCTGGAATATTGGTTTTTAATTCCTCAATAGTCCTAGGCTTATTAACATAAACTTTCCCTTTTAAATAACTCCAAAGGAAACAGTCTGGAGCGGTTAAATCCGGGGAACGCGGAGGCCAATTAAAATTGCTTCTACGCGAATTTATTCTTTCCCCAAAGATGTCGCGTAAAATAGCCATTGTGGCCCTCGGAGTGTGCGCTGTGGCTCCATCCTGTTGGAACAAAATTTTCCAACATGGCCCGATATCGATCACCATTGATGGAAATGGCGACATCTCTTTCATTTTCCAAAAAATATGGACCAATGATCCTTTCTGAAGAAACACCGCACCAAACAGTACACTTAACTGGGTGTAATTGTCGTTGATGAAGTACTCTCGGGTTTTCCTTAGCCCATATCCTAAAGTTTTGCTTGTTAACAAACCCATTTAATTGGAAATGGGCTTCGTCACTCATAAATAAGTTATGAATAATGGAAATGGAAAGAGCACATTTGTGCGAAGCAGAAAATGGCCACCACTTGCGGGATACAATTTTTAATAACTAATCTAAAAATATTCCCTATAAATTTACTGTATTTAAAAAACAAAAAATTAAAAAAATATTTTTTATTTTATTTATTTTATTTATTTATTTACTTCAAAATCATGTCGCAAGCCCTTGAGGGCCAAATTGACTAGACTACAATAATATAATATAAAATGAAATAATATATATAAATGTATGTAAATAGTGCTATACAATATATATGTATAATAAATGTTAAAATGTGTATTATTCTTTTCAACAATGTTTATAGAAATGTATTTGTACATAAAAAAAATTCAATCTTATCTCATAGTAAATTTTTATTTTTTATTTATTTTTTTTAGAAAAAAAAATAACCCCTTGATCTTTGCACATACTTAATTAGGCCTCTATACGTTAAATATTTATTTGGTTATGGGTTAAATCATAATACCTCATGCCAATAAGACTTCAAGAAAAAAAATTTAATTTTATCTTGAACAGCCAGCCACAAGAGCATTAAGAAAAATTAGTTTAAAAAGCGATATAATGCGTTACTGTAAAATACAACGGATATCAAAGTTATAAACTACAAAGAAAGAAAAAAAATTTATTTTATTATATGTACATAGGTGTGATATAATGCATTGCTGTCTAATACGACGGATTTCAAAACTTTAGACTACAAAAATTGTATTATAGGTTTGAAAGACAAATTTTTTTAAAAACTGACAAAGAATGACTGAAGCGACGACTTTGATACGGTATAACTGTATTCCATAATCTTGTTATCTTAATAATGAAGGATCTCTCCATTACCAGCGAAGTATATGCTGGGCAAACCATAGTATGTGTTCTACTAGAGGCGCCAAAGTGGAATTTATTAGATAAGTAGGTAGGACATCCAAATTTTACAGTTTTATAAAAAAAGAGCATCTGTCTCAATTTGATATATTGATCAAATCTACAACCTAGTAGGTCGATTTGATAATGAGAAACATGTTCCCCAAATCTAACTTTAAAAATGTAGCGAATGACTCTATTAAAACAAATTCTAAGTCTCTCCATAATTAGGGCTGACGTACAAGAAAATAATTCAATACCATAATTGAACAACGGTAGGCATAAAGACATAGCAACTCTTCTTCTTACTGCCAATGGCAAAAAATAGGCAACATTATAAAGTTTTCTCAGAGTCCATGCTGTACGGGAAATTATAGAATTTATATGATAGTTAAATGTTAGCATTTCATCTAGAATAATGCCCAGCGTTTTATAAAAGGGTACTCTTTCTAATAATTCATTACCAATTACTATATCTAAAGCAAGGGGACGCTTAGAAAATATCATGTATTTACATTTTGCGGGGTTTAATTGCAAAAAGTTGTCTCTAGACCACCTCTCAAGACTAGCTAGTTCATAGTTTATTCTTTCCACTGCAGTATGAACATTAAATAAATCGCATGCTGCTAAGAGTTGTATATCATCAGCATAAGTGTAACAGTCCAATAAATTCACAACTTTAAAAATATCGTTCACATACAGAAGAAAGAGCAGAGGTCCTAATATTGAGCCTTGAGGTACACCAGGATATAACGAAATAGTTCGCGAAGTTTCTTGGCCAACTTGAACAAATTGTTTGCGTCCTGACAAAAAAGACCATATGAGCTTACACCCACTGGAACTAAAACCGAATTGCTTAACAAGTTTATCAATTAGTGTTTTATGGCTAATGGAGTCAAAGGCTTTTCTAAAGTCTAAGAATATCAGCACACTGGACCTGGATTTATCGTAGTTCTTTCTTATCTTTTCTGTGATATCCATAAGAACCCCCGTTGTACTGAAGCCATTCCTAAATCCTGATTGGTTAGCATGTATTAAGTTGTTATTGCTTATATGGCACAATATTTGATCTCTAACAATAATTTCAAAGATTTTGGAACAAACTGACAAGATACTGATAGGGCGAAAATCAGCACAACAACTCGGATTTTTAATTTTTGGGATCGGTGTGACTCTACCCAACTTCCAAATGTCTGGAATGGTTGATGTTGTTAAAACTTTATTTATAATAAATGTCAAATGACTAGATATCATCGGGAATATAATCTTTAAAAATTTTATTTGAATATTATCAGGCCCGACAGCATGCGATTTTATAACAGATATAGCCTTGAGAACATCATTACTAGTAACATTCCTAAATGAAAACCCCTCCGCCAAAGGCGTAGTAATTGAAACCTCTTCCCACAAGCTAGGCATTCTAGAAAACTCATTGAACTCATCCAAATTAATTGAGGCCTGTCCGATCTGAGATGGTTTAAGAACTCCAATTTGTCTTATTTTGCTCCATAAATTCCTATGGTCACAAGTGGAAAAAAATCGAATACTGAAACTCCTTCGAAGTTTACGCATAATAGCTTTCAATCTGTTTCTGTATCTACAATACGTTTTAAAATTGTTATGTGTCCTATTTTCTCTATACGCACGATATGCTAGATCCCTTTCACGCTTCGCAAGAATGATGCGACTGTCTTTTATCCAGTCGTTGTCGCCATTCCTGACTAATCTACGAATCGGCACATTATCATCAAAGATCCGATTTATAATAGAATTAAAGCATTCAACACCATCATTTATGTCCTGGCTATTGTAGATGCCATCAAAATTTGTAGACTGTATCTGGGAAAAACAATTATCAATATTTAGTCGCCCATAGTCTCTATAGAGAAATGTATTAGACTCATAGCTGCCAAAGACATTATACGAAAGAAAAATTGCAGCATGATACGAATTCAAAGCAGGAATTTGGAATTGACAATGATGAGTTACCAAGTCGATATTAGAGACTAAATAGTAATCAATGAGAGAAGTCGTTGTCTGCTGAGGAGAAAAATGTGTTGGTAAAGAGTTATGAACCACAGTTAATGATAAACGATTACATATTTCCCGAATCGATGGGCTTCTAGTAAACATGTTTGCATTGAAATCTCCCATAATCAAAATATTACTATATCTATCAGAAAAATTGTTAAGTACGTCTTCAAACTTGCAAATATTACCATTAGGGAGGTAAACAACACCCAATAGAATAATATCATTATTATTCAATAGAACTTCTATAAAAAGACATTCAATGCTAACATCATATTGCTGGTCGTAAATAAGTCTTGTCGTTAAGTTCTCACGAATATATAAACATACGCCACCCCCTTGTTCATACGATCGTTCCTAAACAGTTTATATCCGTTTATTGATACAGCAGAATCATATATCGACTCTTTATACCAAGTTTCAGAGACACCAATGGCATCTACCAAACAATCTGTCATTAAATGTCTTATCTCATCAAATTTAACATTGTTTTCACGCGGTACTAAACTTTGAGCATTAAAATGCAATACATTCAAGTTACCAGACCTTACAACAGCATTGATTACATTAGCATCCGAGGCAATATCACACAGGTTATCAACTAAATCCATATAAGACCTGACTCATTAAGTATGTGCAAGATAACAATGTTCTACCCATTATAAAAAATATTTGTTTATGATTCATTTATTATATATGGCAAATTATCACATGAAAGAGATCGCAAACGAAAAACCTGGTAGTTGTAACTTCAATTTAAATAAACAATTCATCAACATATGATTTCGACTGCAAATATTAGCAAGTTTGTAAGAATATAAAGAATTAGCTTAATTTTAAAATTATAATCAAATTCAAGATAAAATATAATGAAAGATAAGGTACTCGTAATGCAATTGAAGAGCTAATAATATAAATGTACGATACATGAAAATTTATAATTACTTTAAGCTATATGTCTCTCCGCTTGATTCAGCCAATCCTACCGCCTCGTCCACTACCGCAAGTTCACCTAAACAGCTTGCACATTGCATTGTATCCCATACCACGCTTTTACCATCTATTTTTATAATTTTTGCTTTCGGCATATCCATATTAAGAATATAATATTTTTTAATTTTCTTCGCTGCTAGCAGTTTGCGGCAGATATGTTGTAACTTTAAAGATGCAGACGACAGATTATCATTTAGATAAATCCTTGACTCAATTGATCCACCAATAACGTTCTTCAACAACAGTGGTTGACACTTGAAATACTTGCTCATTATGACATCACGCAGCTGTACTGAATTAAATTTCACTAAAAATTGCTTACGACTGTTCACATAACAACAGTGATAAATGTCTGATCCATTTATGACCACACCAATAAGATTGCCAATCTTACTCATGCATTCGCTAACATTATCTAAGGAACATGTTAGTCCACTAACCAGAATATCAGATCTGTTTAGACGCCTTTCAAGCCTATTATTCTTTGCCTGGAGTAGTTGGTACTTAGCTTCTTCCGCCTTTTGGACACATGAAATACAATGAGTAACATCATTTTTAACCTTCGCCATTTCATTTTTCACTTCAGTACGGACATTATTAATAAGTTGATTTATTTTAGTGTCAAAATTTAGAAAACCACTATCTACTCGACGCTCAATGTCATATTTAGTAACCTCAAGTTTGGTTTCAATTGACTTTTGTATTTCATCCATACGTTTAAGTATATCACGACTGCTGTCGACGCTCACACAATCTTTGCACTCAGTACATATAAACTTAGAAATATTTTTCCGAATGGACGTAAGCTTATCCTCCGACACATCCGCACACTTAACATGATAATAGACACCACAGCTGCCACAACCAATACTACATTGGGATTTGGTAATATTCAGCTTACAAGTTGGACACTCAAATGGCGCCTTTTGAGGCATTGTTTTTTTTTATTTTTTAAATGTGTGTATGTATAATATATATCTATTGTGCGCTTTTTTTCGTTTTCTTTATGCTCCAATTCGCATAAAAGCTATGGATCAATCATACAATTTTATATTTGTTAAATGTAATATATTTTGCTAATACTTCAAACTTTAGTTGATCTCACAAAATATTTATTTAAGTATACACTTTAAAGGCTGTAAACTGCAATTTATTTAAAAACTTCAATACTTTAAGATTTTTCTTTACGACCACGTTAATTTTCTTAGCTTCTCATAAATAAAAAGTTATAAGGAATTCACACCACTTCGGTCTTTCTGGGCCACCCTGTACATGTAGATATTCACATGCTTACAGATGTGCTTCCTGACAAAATGAGTTCAATTCGGCTAAATGTGCCACATTTGCATTTTGGAACAAAACCACTGTAAAAATCTTACCGCAGTTGGCCACTACTACTAATTTAAAAAAAATGCAGCCAACATGCTGAAAATTCCCCACGTCAATTTTTTTATTTTTATTTTTTTTTAACAAACACAACCCGCAAAGCGATTAGCTTGTCTGCAGAAAACAACCAGAGTCTATGGTGGGAATCGAACCCACGACCTCTGGACTGAGAGGCTAGCATCGCTACCCCTCAGCCACAGGGGCACCCCTGTTTACATGGTTTAAAATATTGATAGTATTTTTGTTAAAATATCTAAATATGACAAATTTTGCCGAGTCGGACACATTTCCAGAGACAGCACATGAGTAGTAATGTAAATTTCTCAAATTACATGTATTGCTATTACACGGCATGTAGCCAATGTAGCTTCATGGTGACGTCAAAATTACGTCAGAGCCAAATGTGCATGTGTATTTTCACATGCGGTGTACTGTAGGCCTTACTCATAACTGATTGTTGGAATTTATAATCCTTGTAAAACTTGGATTTTTTTTAATATCCAACTGCAAACTGCAGTTTCTTTTTTGGCTTGTCTGCAGGAACTCCTAGAGTCTTATGCAGGAACCGAACTTGCGATCCTCCGAATAGTAGACTAGTATTGGCCTACTGGCCAATAGGAAATACATACATAAATATTTATGTATTGAGTTTCTCCTGAAAATTCAATTTATACTGTTGTAAATGTTTTATAATTGTATTAAATAAAAAAATAAATAAAAAAAAATAAAAATAAAATGTTTTTTATAGACAGAAAAAACAGCAACTTTAAACGGAATCGAACAGCTCGTTTACGTTTCAGGAACCATATGGGAAACTTTAAACCCCATAATCTTTATGTTTTATATATTTTATCAAAGGGAAAAATGCAATGGGACTTTTACTCACCTTATCCGGAGAATACACATAAATTGAAACTTCTGCTAGGCTGCTTAGAATAGCTATTCTAGGTGCTGATACCGCATATAAACTGAGAAGTTTGGTAACATAAATAAATACTGAACCCGCCATAGTAGTAACCGATAGTAATTTGCCATCAGAAGACCAATCTATCATTTGTACGCCCGAGTGGTCAGGCACGGTAATAATCCTTTCTGTTTCATGCAAATTAGTAATTGAGTGGACTTTAATACTAAAATAATAAAATGAAAATAACAACTAGTTAAAGAATTACAAAATTCAGTTTTTAATTACTTGTCATCGCCGCAAGAAGCTACAATTTCCAAAGCAGAACAGTATGCCAAGCCTGTGAGTAACTCTTTGTGATTTTTGACCTGCCACAACTCTTGTCCAATATCTTTGGGATGTGTCGATATAGCAACAACATGGCCGTTGGAAAAACCCAGCAGTATGTAACCATCTCCAAACCATTTGTGTTGCAACAAAGCACCATAACGACTCTGAAATCCTAATTCTGTAGGTGTATCCGGTTCGGGTAAATAATATAAGTATAAAGTACGTTTGCCTATAATCATACTTATGGCATTATCGCCATTTATACGATCCTCATTGGCCATTTCGGCAAAATACATGTCACTGGGTACATCTCTGAGTTGCACAACTCTCATGGAATCGCCCTCTTCAGTACTCAATGAAAATGTTTTATCATCAGATCCCAGAGCTAAAAGATTTTGTGCCGACCATGCGCCACAATTAATACGTTTGGAATGTTTGCCTAATATGGGAATTCTCTTGTTGGTTTTGTGATTATAAATAGCTAAATTGCCCCGGGCAGTTCCCACAGCCATAATTTGTTCTTGCTTTGACCAAATAATACAGGAAAGAGGATCTCTCAATCCAGATTCCACAGAGAGTTTCTTTTGGCCTGTGGCATTCCACAACGTGATGACCGGTGAAGTGGCGGTAATTATACCTAAAACTTCTCCTTCGTTGTCCCATGCAAAACCGGAACACAATCTATATATAAATAAACTTTAGGATGAATATTTTCCACAAAATTCTTGACATTCTTACCCTGCCAACAGTATTCTTTCCACCATTTGGCCCTGCCTGTTAAATATAGCCACTGTACCATCAGAGCCAGTTGTTGCCAGCAGTGAACCTTGTTGACCTTTTTGCCAGATAAAGTATACATCACCGGGACCATGAGGTTCCTCGTATTTGTACAGCACTTTCTCGAAAGACATTTTCCAAGTCTGTGTTTTACTAACTATTTAACCTTGCGCTTTGCACTTACTTCTAAGATTTCCTATTGCACTAGATTATCCATAGAAAATATGCAACCTCTTCCATTAAAGCTTATATGTTGATTTTCATTGTTAGTCGGAAAATATTTAAGAAAATGCATCACACACAGCACAAGAAGAAAATTTTTTTATTGGATTTTTGCGGAGTTTTGTCTTTTTTCTCTTTCAGATCTTCTGTTTTGTTCGGGTTTCCATAACAGCAGATGGTTTAGAGTTGCCCAATTTACTTATGCCAGGGAAGGAAAATGACTTCTCTTGTTTTATACCAACTATGAAAACAAAATGTACTTTTTAGGCCATGACGGTACCGTTTTTTAATATTTATTAATGAAAAAAAAACGTAAAAAAATTTGTATAAAAATTTTGAAGTTTACAATAAAAAACAGAAACTTAGCAAAAATGTGTATAAAAATTAAATATACAATAAAAAATCAAATAAAAAATATTTAATTAAAACATTCAAAAAGGTAATATAAGTACATTCGTAGATTCGACTATTATATTAGAGATTAAAGCAAAACATCAAACACAAAAATTAAAGAGAATATATATGCAAAATTACGGTAGAATTAGTCGATTCGTATCGTGTTACTTATGAAGTGGTCGTATCGTTCAATTCTTGATGTTATTTAGTAAAAATGTAAGGTTGCCAGCGAACGTGCCAGCTGTTATTGTATTTCTCTTTGCTTTATACATGTGTGTATTTATGTAAGCGAAAATTTGACGCATGAATCCATTTTCTGTAGATTTCTACCTAAATTACGTTACGATACATATAAATACACAGCAACATGTTTTATTAATGTTACAGATTTTTTTTTTTTTTTGCAGCTTGTAAACAAAGTTTGACAATTAGGGGCAATGTTTACAGTGACAGGCTGGGCTTGTGCATGTACCTAGTATAATTGTATCATGGTACATGCACAAGCCCAGCCTGTTACTGTATACATTGCATATAATTGTCAAACTTTGTTTACAAGCTGCAAATTTTAGTGTATGTGTGTGAATAAAATAATTACAGTGTTGCCAATGAATTTACACATGGCTGTGTCTCCAATTATACATTGACGAAAATTTTTTGTGTAGGTGAAAATTAAAACAAAATTAAATAAAAATAGAACCCAAAGTAGAATTACACAGATTATAGAAGAATGTAATTACATGGCCTACACATGTGAGTAGGAATTACACACTGTCTAACTACAGCCAGACTGGCAACACTGAATAACTATAATCATGCAGGAATGTCGCGTCTGTAATTGTACTGTAGTTACCCTTTAATTGTTATTTTTATAAACAAAAGACAGTTGTTTCTGACAATTTTGCATTTGTTTATAGCAACAAAATACATGTGTTTTTTGGTGTTGTATTTATGTTGTAGTTGTGTATGTACCTAGTATAATTGTATCATGGGCATGCCATTTCGAAAAACTCAATACACTCACCATTTTTCCCTAAAACATTCAAATTTTTCGCAATAGCAGCTCCAGTGGCAGCAAAATTTGCATGCGAGTGTAAATTTGGCATTGGCATGCCATTGAATGTCAAAACGAATTAAGGTGATACCCTGTTAGCATTTGATTGCTGTGAAATTTAAATTAATGTTTTAACATGTTAAATGCATTATTATAATTTTTTTACGGTAATGCGAATAAAAAATGCAATTTTAATAATTATAGAGGATTAATATTATCAAATTTATAATAATAATAATAAATGTTAACCATTTCCTGAAGCACCTGCTTAAATGATGAACTCGGTAACTCTATAGACAAAAAGGAAGAAACTTTTTTTTCTTGAGAAGTAAATAAATGTGTACATGTGTACTGTTCGCCGACATTTTCAAAATGAACTTGCAACTGCATGTGTAAACAGTAAAGCAAATGGCAAGAGATTCGACTATTTCAAAAACTTTTTCGTTGATAATACGTGTACAACCATTGCATGCCACTAGTGGCTTGTGTAATAGCACTGTAACAACAGTAGGAAACAGCTGATCGATATTGCTATGTGAAAAATAATGAAAATGGTTATAGAGATGTAGTGTAACGTAAGCTACTTTTCATATAAAAATATCGATCAGCTGTTTCCTACGTTGCAGTTACTTTATATTACAGTCTGCTAACTGAGCCTTAAGGCTAAAGGCAGAATTAGTTTGTACGTGCTGTTCTGTTCTGAATCAGCTGTTTAGTTTCTGTTTAGTTGAAAATCTGTATGTGTGGTTAGTTTTTCCTTTTTCGTTCTGTTCTGTTGCGGGCAGATCTGTAGAAAATAGAATTCAACGTTAAGTGACAGCCAAAAGTGTTTGTGTATTAGTGTGTTGTGATACTTTGTGTGCAAGTGTAATCAATTCTATAGGTTGCCAACTGATTTTTTTCACAGAAATAGTAATTGCAAAATATTTTATACGGAAAAGAACGGCACAGAACAGCAACTGAAAGTAAAGACTAATGAAGCCTTAAGGGAAATCAACGACATTAAAAGGCAAATTCCATATAAAAAAAGGGCTAACATAAAAATAATATTTTCCAATATAAAGTTTGACTTTTGCTATAAAATAAATATATCACGTGTAGATGTAGAAAAATTCAACAAGGTAGGTGCAGAACAAAAATATAATTCACTTGTAAATACATATCTGGTTAACCCAACACATTTTTACTTTTATAAACTTATAATATACAAATTATTTCACTACACACGTTTCTGTGACACTATTTTCCTTCTTAAATTGTATATTTTCTCAATTAACATAATCTAAATGTCAGACGCAACAGAGAATATTAAAACATAAATTAACACTGAGTTTCATTTTCGCAATAATTGTGAACGAAAATGCGTTGACAATTATTGCATAATATCGTCGGTTTATTTCTGCTTTGATGTATAGGACAAAAATGTGTTTTCGAGAAAACCGATGAAAAATTTTTAGTTCATTAGTTTTATAAAAATACACGAAAAAAATTTTTGTTTAATAATAAAAGTAATAGATATATATGTTTTTTATTCAAACTTAAAGTTGATAAAGTTTTTACATCCTACATGAAAATTATTAGGACTTAAAGAAAAATTTACAAAAATCTTTGGCAACGCATTCCACATTCATAAAAACAATATTGTTCACTACTTGTTTAAGTGGTTAAATTACTGTATATATTTAAGTAGATATAAAAGGTGAAAATATCAGTTTTATTCATATAACTTGACTTTTAGAGGAAAAAATAAAAGACAAATATTATATTTAATAAAAGAAATTGTATAAATAAAAAATAAATATCAATTAATTTCATAACCAACAGTTAAATTTTTCTTCTTCGCTTTGATTTACGTTCTTTGAGAAGAATATGCATTGATATACATTATAACAGATGCGAATAACAATATTAATACTTTTACTTGAGATATGTGCCACATATGAAAAAAATTATCGATTGCCATAAAACAGACTTTACAATGTTAGAAAATTTTGTGAAAAAGTTTAATAAACGTTTACTTAAAAAAAGTGTTACAAAACATTTAAAAATAATTATATTTAATTATTAAAATACATATCGACGGTTTGTTTCTGCTTTGATGTATGGGACATTTTTAATAAAATTGAGTTATTGATTGTTTATATATGAATAATGTGTCCTCTTTCCATATTCGTTATCAGTTTTCCGATATCTTGAATTAGTCTTGTGTAGTTCATGAACGAACTAGTTCAAATGAACGATTCAGTACTTTGAACTAAGTGAACTAGTTCAATTGCTTTACGGTCAATAGTTCAATTTTTGAACTAGTTCAATTTTTGAACTAAGACACAAAATGAACTAACAAAAAATGAACTAAATGTTTTCAACGTTTTGCTTTCCCTTTTTATTGTTTGTGTGCTTTGCTTCTATACTCATCTATATGTATGTATGTACATATGTATGTGTATTTAGTTATTGCTGGCTACTACTACCCCAAATGCAATAATAAACAAGAACACACAAATTATTTTGGATTTATGAGATTTCTAAAAATATTCACACTAAATTTGTTTTGCATATAAATTTTATATTATAAACCCTTTATAAAGCAAATTTATTAATTTTAGTTTTCGTAAACTTTTTTAATCACAGAATCCGTGCTTTTAATATTTTTAAAGACCACAACATACATACATACATAATATGTCATTGAACTAAAAAGACGTAACTAGTTCATTGAACTAAAGAGAGCGATTGAACTAAATGAACGAACTAGTTCATTTATAAATTATGAACTATACTGACCGGTCACTGAAATGAACTAAATGGCACAAGTCTATCTTAAATATATATGGAGATATAGAGGTGCAAATTTGCGTCATTTCCACAATTTTTGAACATTGTAGTCTATTTTACGGCAATCCACAATTTTTTCATATGTGGCACATTTCTCAAGTAAAAGTATTAATATTGTTATTCGCATCTGTAATCTGTAATCTTGTAAGGCCGTGATACACCATCATACACAGTCGTACCATTCCCTACAAGAAATTAATGACTGAAACTAACACAAACAACAATTTTTTACTAACACATTTACAACAATTTTTCATTCAATTTTGTTAAAAAAATTATGGTGTTTGTGAAAAAGTAAGATAAAAACAATAATGATTAAAAGAAATATTATACAGTTTAATTAGAAATATATATGTGTACATATGTATGTATGTATGTATGTATTCGTTTCTTTTCCAATTTTTAGATATTTGGAAAGGGGAAAATGCGTTGTGAAGAAGGCGCAATCTATGCAGTCTGTGAAAGTTTATAAAAGTATTGCAAAAGATAAGTAAAATAGTGCATAAAAGATATTCACAAGGTTTATTTTAATATGTATATTTATTTTCTAAATTTTAGATATTTGTAGAGAGCAAGGTGCGTTGGAGATGAAAAGATGTGAAAGCTATATACCGCTTAAGTTATTTGGTGATTTTGTATACTTGTATTTTTTGGTTTAAATGCTATTTACTTATGTATATATTTTAGAGTTATTTTTGTAATAAAAAAGCAAATAAAATTAAACAAAAAGTATTATAAATTATGTTTTTTATTTAAAAGTTACATTTTACCAGTTTCTAGGTAAATATTGACTAGTAATAGGTGACTAGTTGCCTTGTAACCATTGATTTGTCATAGTTCACCAATGCTTATGTAATCTGTGACTGCAAAAACGTAACAGAGTAAGCAGTTCAGTTATATGTGATTTAATTAAGTGAAATTAATAAGTTAGAGAGTGAGAAAAAATCACACGTACACAAATGTTTTGGTCATTTTTTTCACACAGCCCCTAATAAACTAACTGGGGCCAGTGACCGAAGTTGTGGTCGTCACTACTAGTCAAATCACTAGTCAATTGACTGGTAGCCTTCCTGTAGGGTTCATTCACTGGAAAATCAGATTGAATTCTGTCACACTCCAAAAAAATCGCAACAAAATCTCGTATAGGTGTCACACTATTCCACAAGAAAGATGCAAAAACATTTAAAATAATTTTTATGTTTAATTATTTTGCATATCTAAAGAAATAATAAACGCAAATTGTAATTTTAAAAATTTAGCTCTCTATCTTTAAATAAATGAAGCAGAATTTGCTGTTTTCTTAATAACTGCCTTACAAAATGCATCTTTTATTTAATAGAAATGATCATTTTGTGAAAATTTTCATAAACGGAGAGAATTGTAAAAAAATCTGTCACACATGTCAAATTTTAATCCACACTATCTTACTTTTTTAGCACAGACGATTTTTTAGACAGATGAATGAAATTAATTGATATTTATTTTTTATTAATACAATTTCTTTTATTAAATATAATAACTGTCTTTTATTTCTTCCTTTGTTTTTCCTCTAAAAGTAATTTTATATGAATAAAACTGATATTTTCACCTTTTATATATACTTAAATATATACAGTAATTTAAACCACTTGAGCAAGTAGTGAACAATATTCAACAATATTGTTGTTATGAATGTGGAATGCGTTGCCAAAGATTTTTGTAATTTTTTTTTTAAGTTCTCATAATTTTTCATGTTGAATGCAGAAAGTTTATCAACTTTAAGTTTGAATAAAAAACATACGCATCTATTACTTTTATTATTTAACAACAAATTCTATCGTGTATTTTTATAAAACTTATGAACTAAACATTCTGCATCGATTTTCTCGAAAATACATTTTTGTCCTATACATCACAGCAGAATCAAACTGACGATGTGTCAAACTTCATATCAGAGCATACAAAGAGAATAAATTTTTTTTGGAAATTCACAGTATGGCGAAATATTATTTGTGTAAGATTTTTAAATATGAAATTACGTACACTCATACATACAAATGTAGATAGTTCTAACTGTAGTTTCCGCAGCAATTATCAAAGCCAAATTTTATAAAAGTATGTATATAAAGTGTGTTCGTAAATGCATCACTGTTCTGCATCATACTTGCAAACTTTTATTTAAAATGCAATACAATTTCCATGATAATCTGTTTTAGTAGTGATCATGTTTGTACACCAGATTTGACATTTATTTGTGCGTTATCTACTACAGTGAACCAGCTTAGAACATTTGAATTTTAATTTGCAGCGCATTAATGCATTTACGAGCAGACCCATCATTTTAAAAGGTGAACAACTTTGTGATAAAGGAAATAATATTGTATGAAACTAACACACTGAATTGCTATCATCAAATAATGCTTTTGATTTAAGTTCCGATGAAATTACTTCATCAAAAACCAGCAAAAACGAAAAGGCAAGTCTTCCAAAGATTAGGAGAGGCGACATATGTAAGTGGATTAAGATGGCTGCAGATACCAAAAAACCATCAGTTGCTCATCTGCCAAATTAATTATTGTGATAAATTTATTAAAAAGACTAAAAATATTAATATTATAAAATTTCAGTACAATATGAAAAGCATAGCATAGCCAACTATAAATAAGTATAACAAGTAAGTATCGTATAATAAGTATAACGAATAAAGTATATAAAGTGCATGAGTACATAAAGACGTTTCTTATAATTTTCATTCACTTCTCAACACTCTCCATGAATGGTAACATTATCTAAAAGCACAGATATAACCTGTGTCTAAAAGTATCCATATTTTCTCGTGCACTATTTACTTAAAAAATATTATTAACAACAATAAAAATATTACTTTTCAAAACGAAACAAAAAAAAAACAATTTTAAATAAGTCCAAATTTGTTAACTAAATATTCTAATTTATGCGGTGTAATAGCTTTAGCAAAAATGTCTGCAACCATCTCATTTATTGTTAATTATACCCTTTACCAAAAAATGGTAAAAGGGTATATATAGGTTTGTCATTCCGTTTGTAATTTCTACAATATTAATAAGCGACACATAAAGTATATATATTCTGGATCCTTATGCATAGGGAAGACGAACAAGCGATGTCCGTCTGTCCGTCTGTCTGTACGTGAAATCGGTTTTCCCAAGCTCCCAGAACACTTCGTTCTTGGAATGGTGTGTCAGAAATTTTCCGAAAAATTTTGCTGTTGAAAATCAGCAAAATCGGGCAGACGGTTTCAGAGCTAGAAAACTCAAACTCTATTTTCCCATAGAAAATAACTACCGAAAACAAGTTTTTATTACTTTTTTATTAAATTAACTTATTTTATACTTCGGTATGAATAAAATCGGTATTTATAATTAAAAAAAAAATTAAAAATTTAACAAAATAAAAAAACATTTCCAGGGTTGGAAAACTTTAACTTTTTTCCTAATAATTAAACATATTTCATATTTTAGGAAGAAGGCTATTTTCTCAGGAACGGTAAAAGCTAATGGTCTGAAATTTGGACAGAGTATGTAGAACTTTGGTCGCTACAACAACAAATATATAAAAGCTAAAAATTAAAGGGTGTTCCAAAATGAGTGACGAAAACATATGTATATTGACACTTGAAATTTGTAAAATTAGTGTATTTTTATATAGGCTACAACAATTAACACTAAAATTAAAAAAATTTTAATTAAAGGGTGGTCCATCAGTTAATGAAATGTTGACTATGTAATTTTGACAAATTGCTATATCTTGGAAACTGTAAGAGTTAAACTCTTGAAATTTTCAAAAACGGTCAAACTAAAAAATCCGAAAATTATAAAATCGCCAAAAATTAAAAAAAGTCGCCAAAACGAAAAAAATCACCAATATAAAAAAACGCTAAGATTAAAAAGACGCCAAAAACCGAAAAAAATCGCTCAAACGAGAAAAGCGTGTCAAAACTAAAATAAAATTTCCACAATGACAAAAAACGCCAAAAACCGCAAAAATCGCCAAAACAAAAAAAATGCTTATATGAAAAAAAAATCGCCAAAAAAAATTAAAAAAAAAACGCCAAACACCGAAAAAAATCGCCAAAACAAAAAGAAATTGCCTACATGAAATAAAATCGCCAAAAATTAAAAAAATCGCTTATATGAAAAAAAATCGGCAAAATCAAATAAAATCGCCAAAACGAAAAAAAAATCGCCATAATGAAAAAAACGCCAGAAACCGAAAAAAAGTCAAAATCAAAAAAATTGCCAGAAGGAAAAAAGTCGCCAAAATTAAAAAAACGCCAAAAACCGAAAAAATCGCCAAAACAAGAAAAAAAAGTGTCAAAACTAAAAAAATTGCCACAAAAAAAATAAATAAAATATATAAAAAATAAAAAAATCGCTTAAATGAAAAAAATCGTCAAAATCAAAAAAATCGCCAGAACGAAAAAGTCGCCAAAACTAAAAAATCAGCAAACTAAAATAAATCGCCAAAATTTAAAAAGCACCAAATTAAACATAACGACAAAAACTTAAAAATTGCACTAGAGAAAAAAGTATGAATTTTTTCACAAAATTATAATGTACCTACATATCTCTGTGCTTATGTATGTATCTCTATACTACATTAACGCACTTTGGTAAAGGGTATATAAGATTCGGCACAGCCGAATATAGCACTCTTACTTGTTTTGTAATAAAATCATTGATCCACATTGGTCTATGTATTCCGTCTTCTTGCAACTGTTAAGAAAGTTTCATTGAAATATCTGCCTTCTCGTTGTGCAAAACCTTTTGCCAATAATCTTGCTTTCCATCGCATGGGGCAACCATTTTCATCATGTTTTGTTTTAAACACCCATTTTGACTTAACAGCTTTTTGACCTGGCGGTAAATCAGTAAGCACCCACGTTTCAGATTTCATCTCCTCTTGCATTTACATTACATTTTTTTATTTATTTATTTGTCTATGGAATAGTAATCCTTACATACATTTTAAATTAACAAATACCTACACATGTTAACAAAATAATATACATATCTATATTACATAATATTGAACAAAAATTAAAATAATTTACAAAAATATAAGTTACAATAAGTTACGAGTTTAAATGTATAAATAGACTATTTTTGATAGCAGAATAATCAATGAATTTATAATATTTGTTGAAGTCGTTACACATACTTCTCAGTGGATCAGCATTAGCATAGTTAGCTCTAACAAATATAACCGATAAAGGAATTATATGACGTGAAGGGCGTTGTGGAACATTACAATTTAGGTTGGAAATTAAAACACCAGAGCACGTTGCCATTAATTATATAGAGAAGAAACGAGATGTTTAGCACAATTCGGCGGCTTTTAAGTAATGGTAGCTTGATTAGAGCAATCCTCGCAGAATAAGATGGCATATTTCTAGGATTAAAGTTTGGATCATTAAACTCTTTAGCCCATCGGTTTATGAAACCAAGTAATCCTCTAGCCTTGTTTGCCGTCATATTTATGTATATGAGAAATAAAATTGAGTTTAGCATCCAGTAAAATACCCAAGTCCAATATATTATCGACAAACTCTAGCTGATAGTTTTCACCAAAGTAATAAGCAGCTATGGGACAGTTACGAACAAAACGCATTTATTTGCATTTCTTTGAGTTCCATGAGATTAATTTTGCACCACATGATAAACGAATTTAAGTCATTTCGAAGAATTTGTTTTAAGTTGTTTACAGTGATATTTATGCTAGAGTTAATGTCGACGTCGTTGACGACGTCTTAACGCCGAAATTGTGATCAATATGCAGTTTGCTTTTGAGTTCCCGGCAATTTCCAAGAAAATTAAATTAAAAATGGGACTTTTCAGTATTTTTGCAGCATTCTTCTTATTTTTCGCTGGACAATGATTAGATTTTTGGATATACATATTTAAAAATAAATCTTCTTTTAAAGTGGCGTAATACGTTTTTTGTTTACAGCTTTGGAAATTAATATTTATAAAAAAAAATAGGTCTAATTCAAATATAGGGTTAATGGGTTGAAAGAGATAATGGAGAAAAATTTTCGAAACTTTTATATCTGAAGTTAAATAATGCCATTGTTACAACTTAAAGTTAGTTAAAAGTAGGATTTTATCGGACGTATAAAAAGTTGTCCATCAGTACAAAAAAAAACAAAAAAACACAAAAAGTGCCCTTGAGGAATACTCTATATGAGTGCCTCAAATACAAAAAATTATGAAGTGAGTTCTAAAGGCAGAAACGCCTATTTTACTGTGAGTTCTGAAGCTCTTAATGAAAAAAATAAAAATAATAAATCTAATGAAAGTGTTTTTTTAACGGCCGGCAAATCCAATTTTTCGTCAGCGATCAACTTCGCTTTGTCCAATGCCAAATAGTAGTGATTTATTAACATTACAATTGCCTAGTACTTCTTCATATAAGTCAGTAATATCATCCCCTTCAGGCTCGTACTCGTCACTTAACAAAGTTATCACTACAGATAACAGTATTTCAAAACCCAAGGTGCAAGTCGGTATGGACAGATATATAACAGTGGTAAAGCGTGGGCGAAGCCCGAATTCTTCAAAAATTTCATCCGCTCCAAAGATGTCTAGAGATAACAGCGCATCCTCAACTAATCGCCAAAACCGTTTTAAAATTTTGCAAGATGAGAACGACAAACCCGATGTATCCTCGAATAAAACATCCAAGCCGCCACCAATCTACTTGAGAAAGAAAAATTCAAATGCCCTTATTAAAAAATTAATTTCGGTCATTGGTGAAAATAAATTCCACATTGTCCCAATAAAACGCGGCAACATCGATGAAACGAAAATTAAAATTTATGATGAAAAGGATTTCCGCAAAATGGTTTCTGAATTTGAAACAAATAAAACAAGCTTCTACACATACCAGCTTAAGAGCGCTAAAGGCCTGCAGATCGTATTGTAGGGCATAGATTCTTGTGTTGTCCCTGAAGAAATAAAAGATGCACTTGTCCTCCAGGGATTTAAGGTAAATAATGTATCAAACATATTTAACAAAGAAAAAGTACCACAACCCCTATTTCGTGTTGAACTGGAGCCAAATGATATACAGTTGAAAAAAACGAGACTCATCCTATTTATAGCCTTAAATACCTTTTATACAGAAAAATCACAGTTGAAGAGCCACATAAGCGTGCAGGTCCCGTGCAGTGTCATAATTGCCAAGAATATGGCCATACAAAAGCTTACTGCAATTTACCTACAGTGTGTGTTATCTGCGGTGAATTGCACGGTACTGCAAGTTGTACCAAACCAAAAGATCAAGCGGAAAAAAATGCAGTAATTGTGGCGGTAATCACACCGCTAACTACAGAGGATGTCCTGTGTACTCTTTCGTCAAGCAGGCTATGGTGCAAAAACCTAAATTAGCTCCAGCTCAACCATTAAACGCGTACTCCGCCACTTTTGCTCAAGTGAGCCAAAAAGTTACTTCACGTGTATCGTATGCCGATGCTACTAAGGCTAGTTCTATTCCCACACCAAATGTTTCACCGCCAAATAATTCAACGAATGCAAATTCTAGCTTTAACTTTAGTCGCCTTGAAGCTACTATTGAGAATCTGATGCTAACTATAAACAACTTTACAACAAATATGACTACCATGATGCAAGAAATGCTGAGAATGCAGAATACTCTGCTTCAAGCATTAATTAACAAGCCATGAACACGTTAAAAATATGTTTCTGGAACGCAAACGGCATTCGCCAACATAAAAATGAACTTGAGCACTTCCTTACGGAAAAAAATATTGATATAATGTTGGTCTCTGAGACTCATTTGACTTCTAGAAGCCTCTTTAAAATTAATGGCTACACTTTATATGACACAAAGGACCCTAGAGGGAGAGCATGCGGTGGATCACCAATTCTAATAAAGTCAAGACTCAAGCACTATATTCTTGACAACATTTGTGAAGAACATCTACAAGCAACAAATATCTGCATTGAAAATTTTTGTACAAATTTCGTGATATCTTCAATTTACTCCCCTCCCAGATTTTCAATCACTGAGGACCAATACGAGAAGTTCTACAAATCTCTTGGACCTTGTTTCGTTGCAGCTGGCGACTACAATGCTAAGCATAAGTTCTGGGGTTCGCGTCTTATTACGCCTAGAGGTAGGGCGTTGTTCAACACAATTTCAAAAATGGGTTTGGATGTTATTTCAAGTGGGGAACCTACTTACTGGCCTACTGACGTACGAAAAATTCCGGATGTTATAGATTTCGGCGTCACAAAAAGTATTTCTAGGGAATTAATTCACGTTGAAGCTTCCCTAGATCTGTCGTCTGATCACTCTCCCACGATCGTTACAATCTGTAGTCCACTGAGAAGCGCTTTACCTCACCCATATGTCAAGATGATAAACCGTGTTAATTGGCTGGGATTCAAAAACTATCTTAGTAGTCATTGCACGGAAAATATTACGCTAAGAACACCCAATGATATTGAATCGAACATTGCAAATCTTAACGAGAATATTAAACAAGCTTCTGAACATGCCACTACCTCCCATCCGTATACTGGGTTCAATAAAATTTATTCTACAGACGTTGAACATCTCGTACGTGAAAAAAGAAGAGCTAGAAGGGAATAGCAACAGCACAGATCACCTCAACACAAAATCAGATTTAAAGAGTGCACTAAACGACTCCAAGAGTTGCTTGCATCTGAAAAAACTGCATCTTTCAAAAATTATCTGGAAGGTCTTGATGTCAAACCAGCATCTAATTACTCTTTGTGGCGCGCTGCTAAAAAGCTTAAAACACCCGTTGAGTTTAAGCCACTTCTGCGCACATCTACCGGAGGTTGGGCAAGAAGCGATACTGAAAAAGGTAACATATTTTCTGAGCATTTAAAATCCATATTTACACCAAATACATGTACCGGTGTTGCTGATTTGCCGAGTGTAGTTGCTCTACCCCCTCGACCCTTAAAATTTACGATGTGTGATGTACAAAAACTAATTGCCGAACTCAACCCGAAAAAAGCTCCCGGTATGGATGGAATTAGTAACCAGATGCTGATTAAGTTACCTCGTACTGCAATTAGAATCCTGTTATTCATTTTTAATGCCATTTTACGACTGGAGTATTATCCAGACTGCTGGAAGCTTGCCAAGGTTAAAATGATTCCAAAGCCAGGTACAGATCTTTCCAAGGCTGCGTCATATAGGCCAATAAGTTTACTGTCAACAATGTCAAAGCTTTTTGAAAAGCTACTCATGACAAAATTGTCTTCAATTTGAACTGATAATGGGTGCATCCCGGACCATCAATTTGGTTTTAGAAGCCAGCATAGCACCATTGAGCAAACGCATAGATTGGTTCAATTTATCAGAAAAACATTTGAGGAAAAGAAGTATTGTTCTGCCGTGTTTATTGATGTTTCTCAGGCATTTGATAAAGTGTGGCATGAAGGCCTGATTTTGAAATTGAAGACATATTTACCAATAAACATTCTAAATCTTTTGGAAAGTTACATTGTTGCACGAAAATTTACAGTTGTGGAAGGACACTTTATGAGTATGCCTGAAACTATCTCATCCGGTGTGCCACAGGGGCCATTTTTATATTTGATTTATACTTGTGATATGCCTGTGAGCAGTAGTATCCACACTTCTACATTTGCCGACGATACCGCCTGCCTTAGTATGCACGAAAACCCTGATGAGGCATCCCGAAAACTCCAGGAACACATTAGCCAGATGGAACTATGGTTAAACTTATGGAGAATTAAGGTAAATGAACAAAAGTGTGTCCATATAACATTTACCTTACGAAGAGATACTTGTTCCCCCATTCGGATTAATAATCAAGTTGTTCCTCAACATTCACATGTGAAATATCTTGGTATACACCTCGATCGACGGCTTACATGGAAACATCACATTGACTATAAGTTAACTCAGATGAAACTTAAGTTATCTCAAATTCATTGGTTGATTGGCAGAAATTCAACACTTAGTCTGGACTGCAAACTTTTAATATACAAGTCGCTTTTAAAGCCAATATGGTGTTACGGTATCCAGTTATGGGGCACTGCTTCTGCTTCCAATGTAGAGAGATTTCAACGAAGACAAAACAAAATTTTAAGGTTAATAACATCTGCTCCATGATACATTAAGAATTCAAATATACATCGTGATTTAAATATGCCACTAGTGACTGAAGAAATTGCAAAATACGCAGGCAAATATCTAACTAAACTCGTGTCACATCCTAATCCGCTTGCTCATAACATTTTGAACTTTACTGGACACATCCGCTTAAAAAAGAGAGATACAAGGGCTCTAATACTAAACACTCCGAATGAAGTTGCTTGAAAAAAAAATTTTTTTTTTGCTTATCACCACTTATGTATTATTTACAACTATCACGTAGTTATGTCTGCCATTGGTCGGGCCTATTAATTATATGTTAGATTTAAGATGTGAATAGTTATTGTTAGTTCATATATGAAGATACAATAAATAAAAAAACATGCATAAAAAAAATCTGTACAATTTTAACTTAACATAAAATGAGCGCTAAGTTAAAGGCAATTTATCCTTCCTGGTAAGTTAAATTAAATTTATAATAACGAATAGCCTAAATTAGATTTTTATACGACCGAAAAAATCCTAATTTTAAATATATTTAAGTTGTAATAATTGCCCTTAATTTTAATTGTACGAGAAATTTGTTTTGTTTGTTTTTAAGTTGGCTACAAGAATATTGTTTATTGCTTGATATCAAATATTCAAATATTCGTTTCGTCTGAATTTGGCGAGTACGAATACGAATATCGAAAAAAACGAATAATCGGGAATTCGAATACGAATATTCGCACATCACTATGTGCATACAATTCTACATGTACTTCGTGTATAATGTACATACACTGTATGTATTTATTTTTATTATTTTGTTTAATTAACAAAAACGTATACTTTATACATATATGCAAGGTTTCAACTGCAGTTTCCTTATTTTACTTTTTTAATAAATTATTTTTTAATAAAAGTATACAAACGTATATAGAAACATATAAGTTTAAATGTTTTTACATGTTAATCTAAAAATACTCCCTTTTCGAAATAATTTAATAAAATATCCACTGTCTGAACTATTAATTTAGCAGTCTTATCGGTATACCGGTATTATAAACTCAATAACGGTATGTACCGGTAATACCGATACCGAAATAAAAAAAATACCGATACCGTTACCGATACCGAAATTTAAAAAATAGTTGAACCGGTATCAATACCGATACCGTTATTTGTTTCGATTGCCAACCTTGAATTTCACACGATTCAACTTTTTTTTGACATTTGACGCCGTCGACGACGTCGACATTAACTCTAGCGTTATACTCTTCGTTCGTATAATATTAATGTTTTACTGTTCATTTGTTCTTACAAAGAGCTATAAACATTTGTGTCTTTGTTCTTATTTATCTAGAACTAGCTACTTCTTTGTGTATTAATCATAATTAATATTAATCGTGTTTTTCTTTCATGATCAATCTTATCTAATTTATTAGTGTTTACATTATTTTTACTCTTACAATAGATATATTTTATTTAAGATTTGTGTCTTATCTGTATTACTTATGGTTAAATGTTATTTACGACATCAATTGCTTTATCGTTTATTAATGTTAGTATACCTGTGCTTGGGTTGACCTTAACTCTCCTCCTGCTTAAAATGAATCGTCCCGATTCGTAATTCTCCCCTCACTTAATATGAATCGTCTCGATTCATGCCTGATTAATGCTTATTTCATGTCTGATTCTTTCTAGTTCTGTGTAATAAAAAACTTGAAAATTCTCTCTAGTCCTTATTGCTCTTAAAGTTAAATAGTATTTTGTTGCCTTTAAAATAATATATACAAGTGCCGTTGTTGTTATAATTGCTAAGATTATATATAAAGAGTATTTGATAGGATGCGTTTCTATTGGTATTACAAATTTCCTTAGAGAATCTATATTGTTGAATGCCAGTTCCGAAGAGGATGTTAGTATTTTTGTTATTTCTATATCCTCGTGATCTTTATTGATTATGGTTTCTATTAATTTATCGTGAATATTTATAAAGGTAATATTATTGATCACTACTCTGTCTGTGTATTTCACTAATATGGTTCCAGTAATATTTTCGTCATTGACAGCGTTTACACCGTCTAAAAGGATGAATCCTTCATCTATTTTTAATAATGGGTAATTATATTCCTGTAATGCTATACAATTTGCTTTTCTGTTTTCTAATAAGGGTATTATGCAGTAATCATTTGTGGTGTTGGTTTTACAAATGTTTTTGCTTAAAAAATTTTTACAATTATGTACCCTAGTATAAACATTATTACAAGAATCGATTTCCTTGTGGGTGGACACCTTGCCATGTTTGACGCTGAGTGATGTAAATTTAAATAACTTGCAATAATTGTTTATGATGGGGTACTTGTATATAGTAATGATGGAGTCATTGGTTCTTGTGATATAAATATCGGAATATTCTAGTATGTTAGTAATTGGTACGGATTTTAATTTATGTTCCGTTAATTCCCGTACATCATTTAGATTTAGTGATTCAGTTATGTACTCGTTGTTTTTGGTAGCGTTTATCGTTCTAACCAGTGTTAACAATTGTTTGTGAATTAATTTGATTGCGATATAAGTTTCGGTTGGTTCTTTTTGTATAGAATCTAACATTTTCTCGAATCTGGAGTTAATTATTCTTGTTTTTCGTTATTTTCAATTAGGGTGTTAATTTTAGTTTCTATTTCAATTAAGTCATCATGGCCTGGTATGCTAATGTAATGAACTTCAAAGTCGATCCTAAAAAATTTAATCCTCGTTTTTCAATTCTATGCTCGTTAAGTTGATCGATTAGTGTTTCTATTTTCTTCATCAAACTCTGTTCCTCCAAGGTGGGGTAAGAATTTTTGTCAAATATTTGGTCGTACACCTTGAGGATTTTCGTTAAATTAGTCATGTGAAACAAAAATGTAAATTCATCAAATAAATATGTGTCGTCAGTTCGGGTTAATATATATTTTTTGTTTTCCACATGTTCTATCTCAATTGTTGCTTCTAACTTCTGGAATGATATTGCCAGTACGGCTATAATCTGGAATACTTTGTTCATTGTTTGAAAATGTGATGTTCTTTATATTGTTTTTATGCACTGTTTTTCCTTTGTTTGTTAGGATAATGTCTCCTAAGTCTTCTTCAACAATTTCTTTTTTATAACGCGGTAAGTTTTTATTTATAATTCCAACTATTTTCACTAATATTTGTGTCCCTTTTGTGAAAGTTCTATGTTTGCTGTTTTGTTTAGGCGGTTAAGCACTTTTTCAGATGCGTCGTTGTTTTTTTTATTATTTTTTCTTTATTTATATTAATTAAACCGAAATATATGTCTCTTGGTCGATGGTTTGTTACGGTGTGCACTGAATTATTAAGTTTTTTAATAGCTCTGACTATTTCTTCTCTACTTGCAGAATTATTACTAAATTTTAATGTTCGTGTTAATTCACTAATTCAATTATGTGCTCTTTCCACTTGTCCGTTTGCTGCTGACCTGTGTACTGGAGTTTCTATTTTTTGAATGCCGTACTTATAACATAATTGTTTAATAGCTGGAGTGACAAAAGATGCTTCATTATCAGTTATTAATCGTTTACACTAAGGAAAAATGGTGTTGATTATTTCTTCCATTACATTTTCAATTGCTGCTTTAGTTTCAATTTGTCGAGCTACTATGTATTTAGAGAATTTATCTATGGTTACGAGATACATTATTTTATCGTTGAAATAAATGTCAGCGTGTATACATTCTCTGGGTTGTGTGGGTTAGGGTTTCTCTCATACCTACCATATAGACATGCTGAACAATTGTTATTACATTTCTTTACATCCCGTTTTATTTCCGGCCAATAGTGTTTTTTAAGTATTTCCTTTATAGTATTTTTACAGCTTCTATGAGCTCTATCATGTGTTTCTTTAACAATGCGTATTTGCTCATTCTTATCCAATACGTCTTTTAGTTTTATAGGCGCGTAAACAAAATTTGATCCAGTAAATGTGTCTTTGATTATTTTTCCATATCTATATGTGTTTTCAGTATTTGTATGTAGTGATATAATTCTATTGGGATGTATGATTTTTTTTAATTCAGTTATTAGATTATCATTCTTAAAAAAATTAACGGTGTATCGTATTTTTCCGGAGAAAATAGTTCGTACTCGTGTTTCTACTAAGCTTGTTGTTGGTTTCCATATCTATATGTGTTTTCAGTATTTGTATGTAGTGATATAATTCTATTGGGTTGTATGATTTTTTTAAATTCAGTTATTAGATTATCATTCTTAAAAAAATTAACGGTGTATCGTATTTTTCCGGAGAAAATAGTTCGTACTCGTGTTTCTACTAAACTTGTTGTTGGTACTAATTCTATTTGTATGCCGTAGGAATTAAATGGTTGTGAAACTGATTTGATTGCATCACTACGTGCTGAATGCATGGTGTCAATTGAAGATGTTTTTATAATCTGTCGAGACAATGCATCAGCTACTACATTCTCTGTGCCTGGCTTGTATTTCATTTTGGCACCGTCATCTTCTATTATGGCTTTCCAGCGTTTTAATTTAGGATTAGGATTCTTTTCTGAAATGGCGTTAGTTAAAGATTGATGGTCTGTGAAAATAGTGAGGTCGGCTATGCCATATACATATATAATTCCTCAGTTTTTGTAGGGCCCATATTATGGCCAATAATTCTTTTTCGTTTGTACTGTATCTCTGTTCTGTTTCACTCAAAGTTCTTGACAAAAAATAAATGGGGTTTTTATTTTGGCTTAACACGGCTCCAATAGCTATGTTGGATGCTTCCGTTGTTAATTCAAAAGGTTTATAAAGTCTGGTTGGAATAATTTCACCTGCTTTTTTAAATTTTAGTTTTTCTACAGCTGCTATGGCTGCCTGGTGTAATTTAATTTCCTTATTTGCACTTTTATTCTTACCTACATGTGCGTTTTCTCCCTTCAAATGTATAGTTAGACGTTTTGCAGTTTGGGCTTAGTCTTTTACAAATCTACGATAGTAACCTGTTAGTCCTAAGAATCCTCTCAAGTTTTTTAGGGTTTTTGGAATGGGGAAATTTTCAATCGCCCTTATTTTCTCTTGGTCTGTTGTTATTTTATTGTGTTTGGTGATGTGTCCTAAGTACTCGACTTCGGACATGAGGAATTTTGATTTTTCATTCGAGACTTTTAGAGTAGCCTTTTTTAATGCATTAAAGACAATGTTTATATGTTTCATGTGCTCTTGTGCTGTAGATGAATAGATCAAAACATCATCTATGTAGACATATACAAATTTACCTATGAATTCCCCTAATGTGTCGTCTACGCACCGAATTTTGATTTTTCATTCGAGACTTTTAGAGTAGCCTTTTTTAATGCATTAAAGACAATGTTTATATGTTTCATGTGCTCTTGTGCTGTAGATGAATAGATCAAAACATCATCTATGTAGACATATACAAATTTACCTATGAATTCCCTTAATATGTCGTCTACGCACCGTTGAAAAGTTGAAGGTGCATTCTTCAAACCAAAAGGCATACGTATGAGTTCATACTTGCCTCCATTTACACAAAAAGCTGTTTTTTCCCTGTCACTTTCTTTAATTCTAATTTGGTGGAAACCAGATTCTAAATCTTAACTTGTAAAGAATTTAGCTTTTGTAAAGTTTTATTTACATCGGGGATGATATATCCGTCTGTTACTGTTTGTTCATTTAATTTACGGAAATCTATTACCATTCTTCTTTTAGGTTTTCTACTTTCGTCGATGCCTTTTTTATGTACCGTTAACATTGGAGAATTGTAGAGACTGAAGCTTCTTTGGATTATCCCATCTTTTAATAATTTTTCAATTTCTTTTGTTGAGCCTTAATGTTTTTTAAGGCAAACGAATAAACTAATTTTAAGTTTATTTAATTTAATTTAAATTAAATAACACACACAGTTACAAATTAACGAAAGAGTATATTTCAGGTATTTATTATAATTAATGTAAGTAATTAAGTTCAAGTATATGTTAATTAAGTTTGTTTTATATTAATTAAGTTTTGTAATTTAAAGCAGTTCAATAAAGGAGTTAATTCATTTAATAATTTGTAACAATTATTATTATTTAACTTAATATATTTAAGTTATGTTATATAAAAAATGGAAAAAAGTAAGTATATAAAAAAACCAATATTGTGGAGAAAACCTCAATTGGCCTAAAAACTCCACGCTCCAACATTCCGGCCCCATTGAAGGACCGTATGTCTTCAAGATACTGGGAGTGGGGCTAGTTTTGCAACTGGTCGTTTAAAGACGCCGTTTTTTGTCTTTACCTCCGCCACTCTGACCTTGCCGTCTTGGCCTTCGTATACGCGGACGACTTTCCCTGTCTGCCACTCTTGGGGCGGGAGATTATCCTCGTGGACCACCACTATTTGGCCGCATTGCAGATTGTGCTCCTCCTTGAGCCATTTGCCTTTGTCTTGCAACCCCAGGACGTAGTCTTTGGACCAAGCTCGCCAGAACCTCTGTTTGAGAGCGCATAGCATTCGCCTTCGCTTCAAGCACCGCAGTTTGTTGTCGCTAACGTCTCCGACGGATTCTGGCGGCAGTGAACGCAGACCCTCCCCGATTAGAAGATGCGCCGGAGTTAGTGCATCGCCGTCGTTCGGATCTGGTGACAGCGGTGCTATTGGTCTGCTGTTTAGCACCGCCTCTACTTCTACGAGCATTGTCACCATTTCTTCTTGTGTGAGCAGCGCATTGCCCACAGCTCGTAGAAGTAGGTGCTTCGCTTGTTTTACGGCCGCTTCCCAAAGACCTCCGAAGTGCGGTGCTCTGGGAGGTATAAAGATGAAGTCGACCTTGTACGACGCTGCGAATGAAACGATGTCCTCTTTCTGGGTCTCGAATGCCTTCACGAGTTCCTTCAATATTCGGCTGGCTCCTACGAAATTGGTCGCGTTGTCGCAATACACCTTGCTGGGAAGCCCTCTCCTGGCAGTGAACCTTTTAAAAGAAAGAATAAAAGCATCAGATGATAAGTCAGATACTAATTCTAAGTGGACAGCCTTCTACGTGAAACAGACATAAACCGCTATATACATTTTAACTGGTGGTTTTCCACGTATACGCAACGAAACGTTTACGGGACCACAGAAATCTACGCCAACTATTAAAATGGCCGCAAAGCTTTTACCCTATCGCCGGGCAAGTTTCCCATTATTTGGGTCATAAGCTTTGGTTTGTAGCGGTAGCAGTGGATACAATTCTTCACGATTTTACTGCACTCCTCTTTGGCATTTATGAGCCAAATATTTTCCCTTGAAAGGGCAATTAATGCCTTCGTACCAGCGTGGCAATTTTCAAAGTGAAGATTTCGTAAATATCGCATGACAAAGAGATTCTTTTTGGGCAACAAAAGTGGGAATTTAGTGTTGTATGGTAAAGGTGCATTTAACAACCTCCCACCTACCCTTATTAGTGAAAAGTTTAGCTTATTTTCTGTAAAATTATGGATAAATGGTGTGAGTCTTTGAATATTTGCCGGCAACACTTGAGATTTTTTTAATTTGTTAATCTCATCAGAAAAATATTCTTTCTGGACAACTTCTACAAGCATATAGAAAGCACAGTTCAGTTCTTTTGCAGTAGGGTTTTTTAGTTTACAAGTTTCTAATTTTCTGCAAGAGTCAATGATATCTTGATATAAAGCATACACTTCGCAGAATTTTCTTGTATGACGAATGATTTTCAATTAGATTTAAGAAGACATTTTCAAAATTCATTGAATTCTCTACAGCAACGAAAACATGAGCTTTCTTTATTTCTTGAGATAATTGATCCTCTGTTAACTCAAAATGTGGATTAACAGGCCACATCGAATTGTCCTTTAACAGAAATGAAGGACCATTAAACCAATTGGATGTCTTTAGATCATCTACATTACAGCCTCTAGATACAATGTCAGCTGGATTTTCTCGTGTAGGCACGTCGCCATACAACGCGATCTGACCATTCTTGTACTTCGGCAACTCTATTCGAAACGAATGTTGCGAGACTGGATGGATGAGTTTTTATCCAATGTAAAGTAATTTCCGACTCTGTCCAGAAAATTATACTCTCGATTTCAAAGCTAATCATTTTCTCAATTCGATTCCACAATTTGGCTAAAAGATGTGCTGCACACAGCTCAAGTCTCGGAAGAGATTTTGACTTGAGCGGGGCTACTTTTGACTTTGCTGTCAATAAAGTGCAAGAAACTCCCGATGAGTTCCGACTTGGAATATATAGGCAGCATCCATAAGCCCGAATCGAAGCATCAGCAAACCCATGAATTTGAACTTTGGCTGATGAAGTGGTTTGTACGAATCTTGGGATTTTAATAGAGTTGATTTTTTCTAAATTTTCCCTAAAATTTTCCCACGCAGTGTGTAATCGTATAGGTATAGTTTCATCCCAGTCGAGTTTCTGAACCCAAAGTTCTTGAAGTAATATTTTTGACTTTGTTATTATTGGACACAGAAGTCCGAGCGGGTCGAACAACTTAGACGAAACTGACAAAATGTTTCTTTTCGTTGTTTTCAAAGTTTTAAAATTATCTTCCAAATGAAACTTAAAAGAAACATTCTTCGGAATCCAATGTATCCCCAAAGCCTTAGCTGAATCAGAATCATTATGTAACAATTTTTCCTTGCAATTAGATATATTAAAATCGGGGTGATTTGAAAACCATTTCGTTAAATTAAATCCAGCTGAACTCAGTATTTGAGTCACTTGATCTCGAATAGTTAAGAGGTCTTCAAAACTATCGGCCCCAGTTAGCAAGTCGTCCACATAAAACTCACTTCGAATAACTTTTGCCCCGACAGGCAAAGTCTCCTTGTGCAAATCGCTTAAATGCGTGAAACATCTGATCGCTAAAAACGGTGCAGAAGATGTACCATATGTTACAGTATTTAAGCGGAATACTTGCAGCGGATCAGAAGCATTTTGTCTCCAAAGGATCAATTGAAAATTTCTATCAGTATCTCCAACTAATACCTGGCGATACATTTTCTCAATGTCTGCAGTGATAACAAATTTATGGAAACGAAAACGGAGTAGAGTCGAATATAATTCTTCTTGCACAGTAGGCCCAACCATTAGTATCTCGTTGAGCGAAATTCGTGTCGAAGTCCGACTCGAAGCATCAAAAACTACCCTAAGCTTAGTAGTTGTACTCTGAGGTCTTAACACGCATTGATGCGGTATGAAGTAGTGAGGAAAATCTGGAATATTGTTGTCTGCAATCGACATATGACCTAAATCAGCATATTCTTTCATGAAATCATTATACATAGCTCTCATTGTCTCATCCTTTGTAAGTTTTCGTTCAAGCGCAAGAAATCGCCTTTTGGCAGTTTCAAAAGATGATCCTAACACATGAGGGTCTAATTTGAAAGGCAGTGAGACTTCAAGCCGCCCTGACGGTAAATGTCGAATATTCTTTATAAAATTTTCTTCGCATTTTTGTTGCTCCTCAGTGTACATTATTTCTGATTCGTTAGAAACTTTTTCTAATTCCCAAAATTTTCGAACAATTGAATCAATAGCTTCCTCGTTTTCTATTCTGTTGCTAACGTGATATACATTTGAACTTGAGCCCTTTGACTGATTATGCTTTCCAGCGACCACCCAGCCAAGAGATGTTTTTTGAAGAATAGGAAGGCTTGGATTAGACTTTATTTGTTCAACACATAATAATTCAAAGAACACTTCACCACCGATTAACAAGTCAACTTTTTGTGGCCTATAGAATTCAGGATCTGCCAATTCAATATTCTTTGGAATGCTCCAGTTATTGATAGAAATTCTGCGATCAGGTTGGAAGTTTGTGATTGAACTCAACACCCTAAACTTTGCAGAACATTTTGCAGAATTAACCCTCGACATAACAGAAATTTCTATATTGGACTTCGCAACAGAATTAGTTTCACCTATACATGACAAATTTAGTCTGCCTCCTCTTCGCTTGATTCTCAAGGTTTGAGCCAGTTCCTCGGTAATCAAATTAGTTTGAGAACCGGAATCCAATAATGCTCTTGCTAAAATATAATCTACAGAGCTACATCTCACCTTTACCACTGATGTGACAAGAATTACACTTTCATCCGAAGATGAGTGATTTGTAGACGCACGAGAGGTTGACGGTTGCTCAGAGATGAAATTTGCAGAAGAATTTTGAGCAGTGTCATTGTTCTGAATTTCGGAGCTGTAGCGATGCAAAAGCTTATAATGCGAACCACCACAAACTCTACATTTTTGAGCAGTACACCTCGCCACAGTGTGACCTTTTTTCAAGCAATTTATGCATGCAGGTGCACCTTTTATAAATGCAAATCTCTGAATTACTGGTACTGTAGCAAAGGAAGAACAATTATAGATATTGTGATTTCCAGATTTACAGAATAAACATTTTTCCACAGATTGTTTCGATTTTGTTAAAGCTAGTGATGTTCTTTAATTTTTCTTAGAAACGAACTCTTGTTTAGATTTAAATGAATTCTTAGGCTTTGTATTTGAAGATTCATCAGCAGAAATGTGCTGATATCTTTTATTTAACACAACTTCGCAGTCAGACCATAATGGGAGCCTTTCAAAATCGAGCTGTTCTTCCCACTTGGATTTAGTGACTGAGTTAACTTTCGACATCACTAAATGAATCAAAATAGCATTTGAAATCTTTCTATCATCGCCAATTGACAATAAAGAATCATATATAGCGGAAACTGTGTCGATTAAGGTTCTCAAGGCTGGGGCTGAAGGTTTACTTATCTCAGGGAGATCGAATAGTTTTGATATTGTTTTCAAGAAAATTAAACAATCGTTGTCGTAAACTTTTTCAAGCTCGCTATTGCCTTGGGATAGTTTTCCTCAGTAACTTGAAATGCTTTTACTGTGCCTAACGCTTCATCAGTTAAACAAGATATCAAGTGGTTGAATTTTTCGATGTCTGTTAAAGTTGGATCGTTGTGGACTAAATTTTCAAAAAGGCTCATAAAATTTTTATATTCGGAATATTTTCCACTAAATTTAGGAAGCCGCATATTTGGAAGCCTAGAATGATGAGCTGGCATAAATGAAGCTTCAGGCAAACTCGTTCTTCTATTTTTGGCCTGTAGACTCAATAGTAGAGACTTCGTAGTCACACATAAATCTTCAAGCTCTGAACGGTCGTCATTTCCTGGATCTAAAATATCCAGTTCAGACTGAAATTCTATTGCTTGAGTGATATGATCTTTCAGAATTTCCAACCGACATTCGATCTCAAAGGGATTGAAGGAAATAGTCTTTTCAATAATTGATTTTTTAATTCTTTCAATATTTTCAACCACTTTGAATTTTCTCTGCGTTAGAGTATCGATATTTTCTGAAGCAGGAGCGCTTTGATGTCTTTTACCACCAGCCATATTTTAAACGAAAATTTCAAATGCAAGCAAATATAACAATGATAATTCCGAGAAGTTTTTTCAGAATTTTCTTTGTGAAAATAATGCAATTAATTTTGAGCACACACGCTAGATTGATATACAAATTCTAACTAGTACGCAACTTGAATATGAATCCTTAAATTTATATATTATTCACAATAAGTAAAGATACTCGCGTCGGCAAAAATTCGCAAAAATATTTGCACTTGATTGTTTAAACTTTTACTTGTTGGATTTTAACGTTACTTTAAGTTATTTAGAACCTCGTTCATAAAATTCAAACCGTATGCTATTACCAGTTTTTAAAACCGTTCTCAGATTCGTGCAACTTTTCAACATGTATACAAAATTTATACAATTTGAAATACGAATTTGTGTGAAGTGTGAACAGTTACTCTGTAATCAGTTGTGATTATTTTAATATGCTAGCAAAACGGAATGAACGGAATAGAACCAGTAAATAATCAACAACAACAATCTCTTTAGTTTAATTATGTGCAAAGAATGACAATTAATAGAAACAAATCAATTAAATTATGAAATGAAATATTAAATGTTCGTATATAGTCATAATACAAAGTAAATTAAACTCGAATTTCCTTCCTTTTCATAATTGAAATACCGACGGTTGTGAAATTTTTTCAAGCAATAATTGATTACAATTTATAAATATGTTTTATGTATGTTTGCTTGTTCGTTCTATATAACATATGCGCATATATGTACGTACATATGTACTTATGTATAACACTCGCGAAATTTTGTGTTTCACTTGAGGGTGTTTGTCCACACAATAAATAAATATGTATATAAATATGTATGTATGTATTTCAAAAGAAAGCGTAAACAATATTTTGTGTTTATCTCGCTACGAGCGGTCAATTTTCAAAATTCTTAATAATTTAATGAATTTTTAATCTGATTAATTTACAGATTATAAGGAATAAACTCAATATTGTTTACACTTGTTACCTCTGTTTCTGATCGACCAGAATCACTATTACTCCCCTGTATTTTGTTGGGACAGCAAAGAATGCAGCGGCAACGACGAGGCATTTATCCAATGAGGGTTGGATGGTTTTAACACTATGTGCGTTTTTGTTGTTTTTTATGTTTTAATTGCAACCAACAATTGTTGCAAACACAAACTAGTCACAAATGTTGCAAACTAAATAAGTCAATAATATTTTCTTTGAAATAAATTATCAAAGAAATTAATTTTATTTCTTGACCGAAATTAACGCGCACACCGATATTAAATAATTTTTCTTTGAAATAAATTATCAAAGAATTTATAGGTACATTTTTTTTAAATCATGTCCCTGCTCGGGCGCCAAAATGTTGAGCCTTAATGTTTTTTAAGGCAAACGAATAAACTAATTTTGAAGTTTATTTAATGTAATTTTAATTAACCAACAAATTAGGTTAACTAATGAACTTGATTTAAAAAAAACACTGAATAATAAAGGACACGTCTTGTTCGGTAGGTATATCTTCACAAACTGTAACTATTTATTATCAATTTGTAATATTCATGTTATTTCTTTTCTTTTCAGGTGCACAGTTACAAATTAACGAAAGAGTATATTCCAGGTATTTATTATAATTAATGTAAGTAATTAAGTTCAAGTATATGTTAATTAAGTTTGTTTTATATTAATTAAGTTTTGTAATTTAAAGCAGTTCAATAAAGGAGTTAATTCATTTAATAATTTGTAACAATTATTATTATTTAAGTTAATATATTTAAGTTATGTTATATAAAAAATTGAAAAAAAAGTAAGTATATAAAAAAACCAATATTGTGGAGAAAACCTCAATTGGCCTAAAAACTCCACGCTCCAACATCTTTATTAACGAATTCAATATCGTTCATATTTCCAGGATATTGTTTCGTCCAAATTGGGTCTTTGCAAGTTGTTCTAATACTTGCTTCTATCGTTGTGGTGAAAGGCAAAGGACCTATTCTATTATTTTCCTGCATTAAATTATTTATTTCTAATTCGTATTGTTTATCTCCTATAGAGTAATTTATTTTCTGCGATAATTCTGGGACAGTGAACAATTTTCTTCCTACGTCTATGAATGCATTTAATTGTTTTAGCCCTTCAATTCCTAGCATTAGATTATAATCATCATTACTTTTGATTTCGAAAAATTCTAACTCTTGCTTAAATAATTTTATTTTCTGTTTATGATTTAAAATCGATTCACCGTACATGGTGATCATTCTCAATGGTCTTGTTTTAATTCTAGATCCAATATTTAAATTCTTATTAATATAATTATGGGTTGCTCCACAATCTATAAAAATTTTATAATTTTTTTCATCTTCGTCTTTCATATATATATATAGAGCAACCCTTTTATTAGTTTAAAGTCTTATAAATACTACCATTATTATATCGTGACTTACTATTTCTTTCTGTTGTGGTGTTGCCGTTCTCATCTCTATCTTGGGTTGTTTAAATTCTATTGTTGCGCTGCAATTTGTTGTTGTTGTTAAAGTTCCCGCTTTGATCTCTCATTCTTTTCCATGGTTGGCTGTGAAATCCTTGTGGGTTATATTGGATTTGCCTGGTGTTGCTAGAAGAGATGTTCATTGGTTCTGGCTTCGGAAAATTTTGGTGTAGTTGACGTTGTTGTTGATTCTGTTGAAGATGTTGATTTTGTTGATGATGTTGATTTGGTAAATGATGGGAGAGTCTTCTGAAGTGTTGATTACTTTCGAATCGTTGACGTGGTTGTTCTTTTTGCTGTACTTTTATATAATGGCCTCTGTTTGAGCGATGGCATAGGAGTGTTCGAGATCTTTTATTGGGTTCCCGTAAAGGGTTGAACGTATGAAGTTATCATTTATGCCGTTCTTAAATCTTCCATTGCATGTGCAGTCATACACTTGATTGACTCCTGGGGATCTCCAGACATTGCAATTTTGGATGTTACCACTGTCAGTGCTTTGCTCATTTCATCATGAAATTCTGACAGTGATGACTTGCCTTGTGTTAATTTTGTTAATTCGTCCTTAATGACATACAGTGGCCGTTGATCACAATAAAAGTAGTCCAATATATTTAAGATTGCTTCGAAATTAAAAATCGTATTGTGGTTCATGAGGATATTTGCTGCGGGTCCAACTATCTTTGACTTGACAATGGATAGTGCCTCTACGTATTTGTTGGAATTGGAAAGTCTACTAATGATATTCATTAGACGTGTAGCATCCTCTCTCCATAATCGATAGTTGCTCTTTATTCCATCAAATGTGGATAATGACTTGAATATTTCAAGATTTATGTCGTCCGGTGTATTATATGCAGCTACCCTTGACTCTAAGGCTACGGCATGTGGTTGATTTACAACTGGATTTATTGGGATTTGTTCCAATCTGCTGCGTAGTGTAGCATTTTCTTGTTGGACGGCTTCTAATGCTACTTGGAGGTTTGACATCTGTTGCATCAATTGGTTTAGGTTTACTTGTTCCATGTTTCTGGTTATATCGTATGTGTATCCTCTGGATGCTTTTCTCATTAAAAAACTTTATTATTTTATTTCAGGATATACTTTACGTTCCTTTCTATGAATAATTCCTTTTAAGTTTGAAATATCCTGTTTCTATGCAAGATTATTTGTTATCCTTGCAGCGACAAGGAATTTGGTCCGCTCAACTAGAGGATATCAATATAATATCCTCCTGGCAGGATCGCCAGTTAAGAAACAATGCTCTTATATTAATAAATAATTATTAAATTTCAAGATACCTTTGTACCTTGAAATATTCTTTATTTAATATTTATTTAAATTTTCTTACAAAACTATTAGTTTACTTATGAACTAGTTTTCTTAAACTATGTTAATTTTTTGAGTTTTCTTATGGACTGACGAGCGAGAGTATTTACAGTGATATTTATTCTCTTGTGTCTTTGTTCTTATTTATCTAGAACTAGCTGATACTTCTTTGTGTATTAAAAACATGTTTTTCCTTCATGATCAATCTTATCTAATTTATTAGTGTTTACATTATTTTGTTTACAGTATTTTTACTCTTAGAATAGATATATTTTATTTATGACTTGTTTCTTATCTTTATTACTTATGGTTAAAGGTTATTTACGACATCAATTGCTTTATCGTTTATTAATGTTAGTATACCTGTGCTTGGTTGACCTTAACTTGCAAGCAAACGTATTAAGGGAAGAATATTAAGTTGTTTGTTGCGAAAACATTTTATACGTACACTTACATCAGAGGTGCTCACAAAGATGTGAATACATACATATGTATGTACATATGTATATTGATTCAATGTGCATGATGCTAGGAACAAAACTGGTGCGAACTTTCGTCGTAAAAATAAAACACATTTGTGCATATGGAAATGAACACAACACCGCCGTACAACGAAATTTGTCGTGCGTGACGAACTCTGAGATAGATTTATTTCTATTTTGTACGCCGACGAACGACGAAAAAACTAAATTGAGACAAAACTCTCTCCCCTCTCTCTGTTTTTGTACACACAACAACCAACTTTATCAAATATGAGAGAAGAATTCGTCGTTATTGTGCTTCACACAACGAATTTACGCAGCGAATACTTATCGACGAATTCATCGACGTGGACGAAATTCGTCGTTCGGTCCAATTGTGTTCTATCATACGGCTGAGTTTACATCTGGCATTTCTTGTGTGTCATTTGTCCAAAAAAACGTAACCAACTAATTACTAATGAAAAACAAATGTCTCACTTAATACGTCATGGGCACGTGACAAAATATTTTCACTTGGCAATCACTGTTCACTTGATTATCACAGTTTCAGAAGGCTGGAATAACTAAAATAAAACTAGAATGCAACAACAAGTAACATAAGACCACTACAATAATACTTACATGCATGTACCGATGGTACATCGAATAAGTAAAAATAATTAATGTGATGATCGTAAAAAGATAAGTAAGAATAGTTAACCATACTGAGGTAGAGTAATATAATTTCGTGCTAACCTAAATAGAAAAATGAAAAAATGGAAAAAACAGAAAATTAATAGTGATACTTATAAATGCGTTTACCAAAGATAAATCAATTGTATACACAACAATTATTTCTCATATTCCGTTTCATTGTAAATTTAAGTTAAATAGCTGGTGTTAATAAGAATCTCTACCCAAGTAGATAGACTAGGGTGCTGATGAAGTGCGTGGCTGCACAGAAAAGTATCGGTATTTCCCCCAGCTTAAAGTCTAAGTTTAATTTTTCTTCTCTTCTTTAGAAACTCACATTAATTAATAATTAATTTTAGTTTAATAAATATGTACATGTCTGAATGAAACAGTTTTTCATTAGTAATTAGTTGGTTACGCTTTTTTACGCTTGTATGTCATTTGGCACACAGATGTAAGCCCGGCCTAAGTAAATATAAATTCGTTTGCTAATGTATGTATGTAAGTAGGTTTTATGTAAATAAATTAATAAGCTCTTGTTAAGAAGCATCGATTTGTTATAAATACTTGTATGTATGTATTTACATATGTATGTATTTCCAGTGGACAGTATTGTTTGAGTCTGTTTCATTTAGTTGTATTGTTTTCATGACACATTTAGTAAAAAAAATATTAAAAAAATTAACAAGCTCGCATAAGCTATCGGCCTGATAAAATTTCGTGGGCTGAGCTCAATAACTTAGGATTTTTCAGTATGTATACAAACACACATACATACTCGTACATACATACATATGTACTTATTTTTGAAAAAGAAATTAATCATTGACCAAAAATAATAAATTAAGCTTGAGTTTTCAAAGAAACAAAGCTACTACATACATACATAGTATATATAGATGGTAATAACGCAAACTCGTAACTCGATTTTTACGACTTTGTGTTTTAACCGGAAAAGTAATAAGTTAACTTTTTATTCAACAATATGCAAACGCGTATCTCAGCTGCTTAAAATTTGTTGTGAATAACCTCGTATGTAGAAGTAAAATATGACAATACTTTAGGTTTACAAAATTAGTGTGTCCAATAAAAATAAATTTTTGGTTTTTAATGGAAGCTCAAGCATAAGCTTATGGGGGCAAGTATTTTTGAGATATTTTTTAGATTTTTCGGAAGAGGTTTAGAGGTCTCACAAGTCGAACTTTTGCCGAAAATCGAGTTTGTCGGCTGTTTATTTGTGTTTTCTTCATAACTTTAACCATAACCATTTCTTCCCTTTTGAGGAAATAACTGAAAAGAAAAATGCCCAAGCTTTATTTTTGTGTGCAATAACTATAAAGTAAAGTTATGTTGTGTGATAACTTAAATTTTTTTTTAAAACATGTACAGACATACATACACAGAGAAATCAGATTCGTTGAGGCAACCGAATTTGTTGCCAATCGAATTTTGGTGGTTGCACCAACTATCATAGAATTCTGGTATAATGACTGCAATTTTGTTGTGGTACCACTATATTTTAATTATAACGCTTAACCAAATAGTTGCAGCAACAGAAAGAATTGGTTAACAATATGGAATTTGCTACCGAAAATATGGTTAATATAACTAAAACAATATCATATTTGGTACATGTGAAAGAAAAATTGGCCTTCCTTGCTGAAATAAAAATAAACAATAAACGAAAATAAATATACCAACTTAAGAAATTTATTATTTGACATATTGTCATAAATTTATTTTAATTGAAATTTATTTCCCCTGGTGAAGCATGTCTATATGCATTTCTTCACCCACACATTTTGAACAGCCACAAACCTGTTATCTTATGCACAGATTTTCATAAACCATTTGCGCATTCATAAATCATACTACCTTTAAAAATGACAAAAGTTAATTTTTAATTTGCTTCTATATTGCCATTTTCACAATGTACAATTAAAAAAGCTAACAGGGACTATAGCGGCAACTTTTGTATGAAGAACTGTCAGTTAAAGTTCACGTTAACTCTTACGTACCTTTTCACAATGTATTGTTAAAAGATAACAGGGACTTTAACGGAAAGTTTTGTATGAAGAACTGTCAGTTAAAGTTCACGTTAACTCTTAACCATACATTGTGAAAAGGGACGTTAATCATACATTGTGAAAAGGGACGATAAACTATGATATTAAACTCAACCTCTAGTTATTTGCAACAACTGATAGAAAGTGTTTATTTTAACCTTAATATAGGACGTCAATTTTTTAGTTGCCAATACCAAAAGTTGGTAGTAAAATCCAATTCATAATATTTTATTCGGTTGTGTTAACCAATAAGTTAATTAGTCATGACAAAAGCATACGCTCGGTGGATGCAACCAATTTAAGAACTGTGAGAATCATATCTTTTTTACAATTTGAAGCAGCCGTAGAGACCAATGGGGTTTCCGACTAACTCATCAACGGTGAACATCTCCCAGCAGGTTCCAACCCTCCCATTGGGTACGCTGTACATAAAAAACTTATGAAACAGTTTACAACAAATACTTACATTTTACACACACACGTACTTCCCCGATGATACCTTTTGACAAATTTTCTGAGGTAGATGGTATCCCCAGAACATGCCCACCCAACCATGTCACATTAAGGTCCTTGACAAAACTATTATATATGTGACCCAATACTAGACCAGACTTCTTCCTACATCAACTTACTTCATGCCATACCTCCTTTTAAATTATTCCATACTCATATTTTTTTTTAAATCTTTACATAAAAATTTTTTTTATTTTATATCTATAAATACGTTACTAATTTTACTAATAAGGGCTTAATTTATTTCCTAGTTTGCTAATTCTTTCTTTATACATTACATTTTATCTATAATTCTATTTTTATTATTATGCGGCGTTATGTAATTTTGTACGATTTTTTAAAAAATTTTCTACTTGATTTCGATTTGTTTTTCATTTAAGTATTTACTTTTATATTTCCATTACTGGAATTTTTTTCTTTGCGTAGTTATTATACTTTCAGTTTTTTTTTTGCTTTCCACGTTTGCCGAGTGGCCCATAACAAACACTTTTCAAAAAAAATTTTTTTTAAATTCTAATTTCTCCTATCCTGAGAGAGGTCCCTAAGGTTAGTATTTCTCTATCAAAAATGGTTATACAAATTTCTAATTTTCTTCGGGATATCTTTGATTTGAACCCCTTTTACTATTTCGTAGGAAGCAAAAAAAAATATTTTCATTTGCCTTTTTTTCACTCGCGGGCTATATTAATAAAATAAACCAATCTTCAAATTAAATAACGCTAACAATACAATTATAGCAAATCAAAGACAAACACTATCATACTATAAATATCGGATTTGTTTTCTTCTTTTTAGAATCTACTACTACTACACTAAATTCTGTGGACATTTCCTCATATACACATCACGCAGCTTTAATTAATTATTTTTTGTAACCATAATTTCTTATGAGGTTATCACTTTTTCTTCTTTCGTGTTTATTTTTTTAACTTTAGGCAAGGTGCTTATTACCTGGTTTTGGCTTCAATTGAATTGAGAAAATATGGGAGTATGTCCTGTTCTTTACCCGCTCTTCCTGGAGGAGTTTTTCTTTTCTTCATGGATAGTTGGCTTTGCTTTTCTTGATTTTACTTCTTCTCTTTTCACCAAAACCAATTTTTTTTCTTTCTTGCATATGCCTGTAATTTTTTCACTATTTCACGAGTATTTTCTTTGCGCTTGTTTTTTTGCCTCGATGCTTATAGCTCAACCACTTTATTCTAAATAATTGCCTTTTAGAAATTTACTTGGAATCAACCTATAAATTTTCCTTTGATTTTCCAAATCTTCCACTTTTCCACTAGAATTATTTTCGCGCCAATTCCTCCATCTTTTTTTTTGTTGTAATATTTTGAACATTGCATACATCTATCATCTATACAGGCTCACATGCACGCACACACAAATACATACATATACATATAGATAATATACATATATGTCCATAGATATGCATGCATATATACACATGTACATATATATTTCTATATCTCTAGATCCCTGAGAAGAATTTGTGCGATCGCTTATTGTAGTTGCCATTTGTTTCGGTTTAGCATTTTTCCTTCTACCCGTGCATCAGCAAATTAGTATGTAGCTAATTTTTTATTCACAAATATGTATATTTTATAACGTTTGCTTTTATTTACCCCAATACGTGTGTCACCCTGTGTAACTGGCAATTCTAGCCACAATGCAACACTAACAACTGTAACAGGTGTAGGATAATGCAGGTTACTTGTCAAAATATTCACTACTTGTCAAAAAAAAAAACTACGAACGACGCATAGAGTAGACGTAGACAACCGCATTATACGAAATAAAATATTAATCTTGGAAATTGGTTGGAGAATCAAAAAAAAAAACTTTTATTTTAGACATCCCAGGAGAAAAACCTATGGAGAGTAACTTAAACATGGAACATTAAAGGCTTACATATGGCTTGGGACATCTCAACAGATGTAGACGGTTCTCAACATTTTATACCCAAAAAAAATTCAGCAGCTACTGTCTATTTCCCCTTTTATGTATTAATCCTCCCGCAACAAAACTCCGGGTCCAACAAGAATCCGATGTAGAAGACGGTGTGCGGCTATTTCTAATCACTTGCCCAACGTGGGGAACTCTCATGACCCTGACCGAGTGTCATGCTCTACCTACATCTTGCCGGGTTTAACAGATGAGTACACTTTTGTTATTATTTTTTTTCAATTTTATTTGTACCCCACTCCAGCTTGCATGTATATTTTATCGTCGGAAACAACCCATCGCATTAGAGTTCTAGCCTACTTCTAAAGTTTTCTTATGGAAAGAAAATCATAGTGGCCACCCGTCAAATCAAAAGATAATAAGTCATTTTCATTGCACTGCCCTGTTTTCCTCAAATAGTCACTTAAATAAGGATATATTTATATCGAACGCCTACAAATTTGCTCTGAGGCTAAAGTTTTCATTTTAATTTTTCATCAATTAGTCAAATAAGGATATATTTATATCGAACGCCTACAAACTTGCTCTGAGGCTAAAGTTTTAATTTTTAAATCTTCAATAATGTATTGTCGTTTCATTAAACTTATTTATTATTTCGTCATCCATTAATTTGTTTACTAAATTATTTTCTTATCTTTTGTTTTAGATCGGTTATGCCTTTATTTCTTCTTTCCGGTGATAGGGTAGCTCTATGCACGAGAAGGTTTCTCTCAGAACCCTTTATTGTACTGACTACAAATTATCCAGAGATAATCTGTTATAAAAAAAACGATAAAACACAGTCTTTTGTGATCTTGTTGCCGTAATTACGGGAAGTATACCTATTATTCTATATGCCCAAGAGTTTACTTTGTATTTTGTTTTGTGAGTTTTGCAGGTTTGCTTACGGCCAACTATTGCTGAAAGGTGCTGCCTGCCAAAATTAAGATTTTTTGAAATAATAAAGTAAACATTTAATATCACAGTCGGAAATAAGGTACTCTTATTCAATATATATTGGAATGTAAATGGTTTAAAATCTCTAGCTATCGCTCTACTCTATATCACAGGTCTTAAAATAGTTTATCAGATATGTTAAAGGGTAATTGCTAAATAAAATATGTATAAAAAAGGGACAGCACAATTCACATTTATTTATTGTATAATTAAAAAAAAATTAAAATAATTACTGTCTTATCCTATTATTGCACTTAAATTCGAGTCAAATTCAGTAAATTCCTTTTAATTTAGCAACTTATACTTTAATATCCTTGACGTGATATACCTCTATTTTCTTTCCTTCTAACGTCTGTAACTCATACATCTGGTTACCTACAGGTCGGACCACTCTACACTTCAGAAATTTACGGCAGAATTTCGTATTCAGACTCTTTCCAAAATTACTCTGTACCATATTTCTGCGGTAGACCTCCTGTCCAGGCACAAAGTTTACCATTCTGGCTCTCTTTTTATATGTAGCGGTACTCCTTTCAAAAGCTTTTGTCATATTATTCTTAATTTCTTCTCTAATTTATTCTAACTTTTCATTTGGTTTTGAAACAATTCGGTGGTCTGTCAAAGACTGTAATTTTCTGCCCAATTTGTAGTCCGCCCCGCTTGAATACATATGGTATCCAAATAAGGCGAAGAATGGTGTAAAACCTATTGCACTGTGGAACGAATTTCTCAACGAGCAGTCAATTTCAGATAAATAGAGATCCCAGTCTCGGTGATCTTCTTTCAAGTACGCCCTGATTGCCGATAAGATACTCTGGTTCACTCTTTCAGATGCATTACTACTTGGCTGGTATACAGGTGTCTTTATGTGTTGTATATTATAGCTATTGATTAGATTTTGAAATATTTTTGAGTTGAATTGAACCCCATTATCTGTATGTATTATCTCCGGTACGCCAAATTTGTAAAATACTTCATGTGTTAAGAACTCCACAACTTTTCCAGCTGTAGCTTCTTTCATAGCTTTTATAAAAGTATATTTGGAAAAATGATCGAGAACAATAAACACATAACAGTTGCCACTTCTTGATCGGGGATATTTCCCTAAAAAATCTAAATATAATTACTGGAATGGTCTATCAGTAATTACTTGCTTCCCGATCCCTCTGCACAGATTTTGGTTGGATGGCTTTTTCTCCTTACACATCTGACAATTCTGCACGAACGTTTTTACCTGAGTGGACATTTTTGGCCAGTAAAAGAATCTTTTCAAACGCTCTAGCGTTTTTAACCCTCCGCCGTGTGCTGCGGTCAAGCTGTTGTGGGCTTTCTCTATCAGTGCCTGTGTAATATTGGTCGGAATCCAAAGCTTCCACTGGTGATCGATTTCCTCCCCCCTATCAAAGTCATTCCTTTTGAATACAAGGCCATCTTCCACTTTCAAATCTGGTAAACTGTCAGTATTGTTTTTGATATGTTCTATAAGTTCTATATATTCGTCACTTTGGAACTCAGTTGTTTCGAATCCAAGTAACTCTTCGAAGCTTATTTCTTCTACCTTTGAATTTTCTTCGCACATCCGAGAGAGTGTATCCGCTACGATATTTTCGGATCCTTTTCTATGTACAATTTCAAAGTCAAACGCTTGCAATTGTAACTACCATCGGGCCAATCTTCCAGTCAAATCCTTCAATTGCATTAACCACTTCAGGCTAGCGTGGTCTGTAACTATGGTGAAGGGCATTAGTTCGACATATGGGCGGAATTTCTTCACTGCCATGACTGCCACCAAACACTCCTTTTCAGTCACGCTATAATTTTTTTGACAGGTGTTAAGTTTTTGGCTATAGAATGCTATAGGGTGCTCTTCATTATTATTGCTAATTTGGTACAATACAGCCCCGATTCCATATTCACATGCATCGCACTGAATCCAGAATCGCTTGAAAAAATCAGGATGTCTTAACACAGGTACTGATGTTAACGCTTGCTTCAGTTTTTCGAAAGCCTCGATTGCATCAGGAGTCATTTCAAATTTTTTTGTCTTTTTCAGTCTATCGGTTAAACTCTACTCCTTATATCATCTCTTAGATTTTTCTTAACCATCTTAATCATTTCCCTTTCAGGCATAGATATCTCCAATCGAGATCTCATTTGAGTCATTGCGAAGAAAAATGCGTCGATATGCTCTCCAGGCGGCTGCTTCCGTTCAACCATCTCGCTTAATAGTTCAAAACTGGATCTAGTGCTTTGATATTGTTTCAGTAAAGCCTGTTTCAATGTGCTCCATTCGGTTACATAATTTGTTTGAATGTAAAGCCAGTACCATTTCTCGGCTACTCCTTTGACGAAGAGGTGAAAGTTATCCAAAACTTCTTTCCACGACACCTGGTACTGCTTCTGCAACCTCTCTATTCGGAACACAAAATCTTCCACAGCCAACTTACTGGTATTGCCATCGAACTCCAGGCCCCATTTGTCTATTCTCGTACCCTGGTAACCTTTTGAATGTCCAATAGCAACACTTTCGTTTGATGCTAGCGATGACCTGGCCGAGTTCCTTGGCGAGATATCTTCAACGCTGCAATTTCTGTTTCTATCAAGGCTTGGCACTATTTCGTCTCTCAATTTTTTATTTTCTTGCTGTGTATGCTGGAGAACGAGACTAATTTTGCTTACAGCGGCAGTCAACTCTGCCATATCATATCAAACACTTGCGCGGAAACGTCTTGCTCTAATGAATTTCTATTTGGTCTCTCCCTGGACACTTGATCTTGCAGTTGTTTCGCTTTATTCGGCTCGTATTCCCTACGCGCAGCCTCACTAGTGCTAGGCTGATTAACATTAATCGTATGAGATTTATCTACTATTTGGGGGTAGTTATTTTCCTTACCCTGACTCATTTCCAAGTTTATATTTCTGCTAACAATTAGTTTCCTACTAGGAGTATTTGATTTATACGCTTTATCAAACGCCAACGGGGTAGATCTATTTAAATCGAAATCAACTTGCCTATTTCTTTTTCTAGATTCCCTACATTGACATTACCTATTGAAAAAACAACCAACAACAAAAATATGACTCAAAACAATAAATTTATCTCCGCAGGCACTTACGTAGTAATATAACGAACGAACGAATATTTAAATATGTGATAAAAAAAATTTTTTTCTTCTTTTTTTGTTTTTTTTTTGTTTATGTAATATTCTCTTTCCAGCTTGGCATGAAATAACGTATCAGTAGTCGGAGTGGTCACTATAAAGAAGACTAAATAATTCTGGTATCATGGTAGTACGTAAGACAAAATGAAGCTAAGCAAATGAATTCCCCATACGATCATAATTATAGGCTGCAAATCATGAGATTATGGGGGGTATCCGAATGACCCTGGATACGACTGACCTTGTGATTTACAAATTTTCACAAGCGGTTATCACAGTTGTCATCCTAATTTTACACCTTTGTGCTATAAGCTGAAACTACATTCAATACATATCAAAAAAAAAAATTACTAAAACACTACCAATACAATTAAGGAAACAAGTTACAACAGAACTACATTTCCTAAGTTATTGGTATCTTACTAAATTGCATTAATCAATATTTCAGTTCCCCACCACCAAATCTTCTTCTCTTCTATACTACCTTGTTACACTTTACTGTCCTAAGGGCTATAGAATTCAAATCCAATTCAGTTACAGGTAACTAAAATATCGTAGGGCTATTTCGCAAAAAACTAATTGTCTATTTCTACATGCTTCGCTGAATTTACATGCAATCTACTTCCGTTTGGTGCACTTTAGCATCAAACTATTTATTTTGGGCACCATTTATGTGGCAGCCGTAGAGACCAATGGGGTTTCCGACTAACTCATCAACGGTGAACATCTCCCAGCAGGTTCCAACCCTCCCATTGGGTACGCTGTACATAAAAAAAACTTATAAAACAGTCTACAACAAATACTTACATTTTACACACACACGTACTTCCCCGATGATACCTTTTGACAAATTTTCTGAGGTAGATGCTAGACCAGACTTCTTCCTACATCAACTTACTTCATGCCATACCTCCTTTTAAATTATTCCATACTGATATTTTTTTTTAAATCTTTACATACAAAATTTTTTTATTTTATATCTATAAATACGTTACTAATTTTACTAATAAGGGCTTAATTTATTTCCTAGTTTGCTAATTCTTTCTTTATACATTAAATTTTATCTATAATTCTATTCTATAATTCTATTTTTATTATTATGCGGCGTTATGTAATTTTGTACGATTTTTTTTTAAATTTTCTTCTTGATTTCGATTAGTTTTTCATTTAAGTATTTACTTTTATATTTCCGTTACTGGAATTTTTTTTCTTTGCGTAGTTATTATACTTTAATTTTTTTTTGCTTTCCACGTTTGTCGAGTGGCCCATAACAAACACTCTCCAAAAAAAATTTTTTTTTATATTCTAATTTCTACTATCCTGAGAGAGGTCCCTAAGGTTAGTATTTCTCTATCAAAAATGGTTATACAAATTTCTAATTTTCTTCGGGATATCTTTGATTTGAACCCCTTTTACTATTTCGTAGGAAGCAAAAAAAATATTTTCATTTGCCTTTTTTTCACTCGCGGGCTATATTAATAAAATAAACCAATGTTCAAATTAAATAACGCTAACAATACAATTATAGCAAATCAAAGACAAACACTATCATACTATAAATATCGGATTTTTTTTCTTCTTCTTAGAATCTACTACAGTGGTGACTAAATTCTGTGGACACTTCCTCATATACACATCACGCAGCTTTAATTAATTATTTTTTTGTAACCATAATTTCTTATGAGGATTTATGGGGTTATCACTTTTTCTTCTTTCGTGTTAATTTTTTTAACTCTAGGCAAGGTGCTTATTACCTGGTTTTGGCTTCAATTGATTTAAGAAAATATGGGAGTATGTCCTGTTCTTTACCCGCTCTTCCTGGAGGAGTTTTTCTTTTCTTCATGGATAGTTGGCTTTGCTTTTCTTGATTTTACTTCTTCTCTTTTCACCAAAACCAGTTTTTTTTCTTTCTTGCATATGTCTGTAATTTTTTCACTATTTCACGAGTATTTTCTTTGCGCTTGTTTTTTTGCCTCGATGCTTATAGCTCAACCACTTTATTCTAAATGATTCCCTTTTAGAAATTTACTTGGAATCAACCTATACATTTTCCAACTCTTCCACTTTTCCACTAGAATTATTTTCGCGCCAATTCCTCCATCTTTGTTTTCTTGTAATATTTTGAACATTGCATACATCTATCATCTATACAGGCTCACAGGCACGCACACACAAATACATACATATAAATACAGATAATATAAATATATGTCCATATATATGCATGCATATATACACATGTACATATATATTTCTATATCTCTAGTTCCCTGAGAAGAATTTGTGCGATCGCTTATTGTAGTTGCCATTTTTTTCGGTCTAGCATTTTTCCTTCTACCCGTGCGTCAGCAAATTAGTATGTAGCTAATTTTTTATTCACAAATATGTATATTTTATAACGTTTGCTTTTATTTACCCCAATACGTGTGTCACCCTGTGTAACTGGCAATTCGAGCCACAATGCAACACTAGCAACTGTAACAGGTGTAGGATAATGCAGGTTACTTGTCAAAATATTCACTACTTGTCAAAAAAAAAAACTACGAACGACGCATAGAGTAGACGTAGACAACCGCATTATACGAAATAAAATATTAATCTTGGAAATTGGTTGGAGAATCAAAAAAAAAAACTTTTATTTTAGACATCCCAGGAGAAAAACCTATGGAGAGTAACTTAAACATGGAACATTAAAGGCTTACATATGGCTTGGGACATCTCAACAGATGTAGACTGTTTCATAAGTTTTTTTTATGTACAGCGTACCCAATGGGAGGGTTGGAACCTGCTGGGAGATGTTCACCGTTGATGAGTTAGTCGGAAACCCCACTGGTCTCTACGGCTGCTACAAATTATTCCCTCATGGCCATAAACATTGATTGTTTTTTGGATTAATAGAAAATTGATAGCGTGAACTGAAATTTTAACTATGTATATGCAAATGATATTTTATTGGTTTAACAATTTTCCAACCAATATTTTTCTGGGTGTACATACATGTATGTATGTACATGTACATATAATATAATACATGCAAATATGCACAAGTAAATATAAATTCGTTTGCTAATGTGTGTATATGTTTAAAAAAATGGATGTTTTTTTATAAATACATACATATATGTGTCCTTTATTATGAAAGTGGTCTAAGTCATATATTGCTTTGGTCGAGATATTTGGTAGATTATATTTGAACAAATCAAAAAGTGATTTTATATTATGCAGCATTTTAATTTCGAGATGTACTAGTCTCGATTTATATAAATTTATTTAATAATATTTCAATATTTATTGAAGTTTTTCAAAGATTTATGATATTTTGAAGCAAAAAGGCACATGACTCAGACCACTTTCATAATTAAGGGCACATATGTACAATGTACATATGTACTATGTATTTCAAATTGGACAAGATTCTTTAAGGGTGTTTGAGTGAGTGATTTTTTTTTTAAATAAAAAGTACTGCTGATGGATAGACAACCGGCCTGGGGGTTTACTGTGCAATTCGAAACGAAAGCAAATGCTTCTAAACGCAATGTTAATAACATATAAATTCGAAAGGATTTTCATACAATTCGAATTATAGAGTAGACGCCCTGGATTGTTTCGCTGGCTGAGTTCAATTAATGATGAAGGTTTGATTATTTTCAAATAGACGTTAAAAATAAAGAAATATGTATGTACATATATATATATATATATATATATATATATATGCAAGTATGTTTGATATTATTTACCAAAATTCTTCAGAAAAACTCCTGTACAGTATATACATACTGTTACGTATAAATTTTATTAAATGTGTGAGTTCTTTTAATTGCTCAAAAATAAAAATAAATAACAACACGATTTTCTTATTTGCAACTGAACTTCCTTTTATTCTTGACTGAACCAATTACAACTTGTCTTTTCTTATTTGCTTCTTAACGTTATTATCCACCGCACGAGGTCTTTTACTTTCAACGATGTTCACTCTACTAATTTCCAATTAGCACTGACTGACTTGTTCGTTCACAACACAACTGAACTTCACAACTGACTTATTCACGACTGACTTGCCATTGGTTGCATCGCGCTTTTTATACTGTGCACCAATACCACCAGAAATTTCAAGCATAGTCCAGACGATCATTATCATCTTAAATGTTGTTTACTAAGTGCCCAATTAAGTTCGTGTGGTAACTATGTACATACATGTGTATATGCATACGTGTGTACATCATTAACTAAGCAATGCGTGGTGGTTGTTTACCATTTGCCTTTCGTTTGAATTGCCATGTATGTATGTGTGTAAATATGCGAATCTTCTTAATAAGCAGACGCTTTTTGTTGTTGCTTCTGCTTGTGTACGTGTTACGCATGCTTATTTAGTTCTTTGCTACAGTGTTTGCACGCGAATATGTGTGTACGTTTGTTGCTTTACTTAAATACTTCTAGATAGTTCTTTGCATTAACCCTGTAGGAATCTTTTTACGTAACACTGCCGCCCACTTAAGCCTATTCGTCCCGAATAGGCACATCATCCGGCTTCCCATAGCTCGCGAGTCGTTCTAAATGTACAACTTTCATTTTTGACCTTGGGCTATTGTGTTTTTGTATTCTTTAGACGACATCGTTTAACCTTTTTATTACCGTATATGGTCCCTCCCAGTGAGTCTGTAGTTTGGGAGATAATCCTATTTTCCGCTGTGGGTTGAAAAGTAGAACCAATTGACCCTCATTAAAGCCTTTAGAATTTGCAGCACGGTCGTATCTAACTTTCATCTTATTACTGACCATTTTAATTCGGCTACGTACAAATTCATGTAGCTCATTTAAATTTTCTTGCCTTTGGAAAGGGCCAGTATCTGTTTCATTTGCTTGTGTAGGCTTGACGCCGAACTCCAAATCTCCGGGCAACTTTAACTCAGCTCCAAAGATAACTTTCGCAGGTGTTCGCGATGTTGTGTCATGCACAGCTGACCTGTATGCTAATAGAAAGTCTGAAATGTGCTCGTCCCAGTCCTTTTGGTGCACGCTAACCACTTTTCGCAAATATTCTTCTAATGTACCGTTGAATCTCTCTACCATGCCATCAGACTGTGGGTGAAGTGGTGTGGTTCTGGTTTTCTTTATCCCATAACGCTCGCACATATCTTTAAATATTGCAGACTCAAAATTTCTACCTTGATCAGAGTGCAATTCAATAGGAACTCCATAGCGACATACCCAGTTGTTTACAAACGCGTCCACAACAGTTCTGGCTTCCTGGTTGGGTATGGCATAAACTTCTGGCCATTTGCTGAAATAGTCCATCACTACAAGAATATATCGATTCCCAGCGTTGCTGACTGGAAAAGGTCCTGCGATATCCATTGCTATCCTCTCAAATGGTGCTCCCGAGTTATATTTTTGCAGTAGACCCCGACTTCGTTTAGCTGGACCTTTAGCTTTCATGCACTGTGTGCAATTTGCTATCCATTCGGCTATGGCTTGTTGACATCCAATCCAATAAAAACGCTGTTTTAACTTTTCGAGCGTTTTTGTTACGCCCAGGTGACCACCGCTGGCTCCATTATGGAACTCCTTCAGCACCTCGCTCCTCTTGGATGTTGGGACCACGATCAGGTTGGAAACCGTCTTACCGTCTACACTTTCCCAAACACGGTACAAACAACCATTTATCAACTTCAGGCTGTTCCACTGGGCCCAATAAGATTTTACCAGTAGACTTTCAGCTGATATCTCATTACGTGTGGGTCTTCTATCCTCCTCTTTAGCCGCTATAATTTTGCCCAGTGCAGGATCTGCCCTGCGCGTCTCTGACCAGTCTTCTTCCGTACCAATTTTTGTAAGCCTGACATCAATGACACATTCTTTTGCTTCGACTTTTGAACAATGTCTGCACTCTAAGCTACAGGGCCGCCGTGACAGCGCATCAGCATTATTATGCTTTGTACCCTTTCTGTGCTCAATGCTGAAATCGTAGCTCTGAAGACGTTCAATCCTGCGTGCTAGCTGCCCTTCAGGATTTTTAAACTGCAGTAGCCACCTGAGTGCAGAATGGTCAGTTCTTAATGTAAAATGTTGGCCATACAAGTATTTGTGAAAATGCTTAATGCACTCCAACACGGCCAGAAGCTCTCGTCGTGTCACACAGTAGTTCCTCTCGGGCTTCGACAGTATTCGGCTATAATAACCCACTACTTTCTCTGTTCCATTAATCACCTGTGATAGTACACCTCCTATTCCATATCCACTTGCATCGCTATCTAACACAAATTTTTGCCCAGCAACTGGATATGCCAAGACTGGTGATGTGCACAATAAATCTTTTAGTGTCTGGAAAGCCTTTTCCTGCGATTCACTCCAATCGTATGGTTGCGACTTCTTTGTCAGACCATGTAAGCTTGCAGCTACGCCGGCAAAATTTGGCACAAAGCGTCTGTAGTATGTGCAAAGGCCCAAAAAGCTGCGCAATTCGTGAAGATTTCTTGGACGAGGCCAGTCTTTCACTGCTCGTATTTTATCTTCATCTGTTGAGATACCATCTGCCGTAACTTTATGGCCCAGATACTTCACCTCTTTTTGGAATAGTGCACACTTTTTGATGCTGAGTTTGAGTCCAGCCGATGATATGCGCTGAAAGACTTCAGTCAGATTTTTAAGGTGTTCATCAAAAGTCTTCCCCATTACAATTATGTCATCAAGATACACCAAGCATGTTTTCCAGTGCAGTCCCTTTAATACTTGCTCCATGAGCCGCTCGAAAGTAGCCGGAGCATTGCAGAGCCCAAATGGCATAACATTAAACTGCCACAGACCATCGCATGCACTGAAAGCCGTTTTCTCCTTGTCTTTCTCTGCAATTTCCACCTGCCAATAGCCGCTTTGTAGATCTAATGTGGAGAACCATTTCGTTCCAGCAAGCGTGTCTAAGGTGTCGTCAATTCTTGGTAGCGGGTAACTGTCCTTTTTAGTCACGTCGTTAAGTTTTCTATAATCGACCCAAAATCGAGTGCTGCCGTCCTTTTGCTTTACTAAAACTACCGGTGAACTCCAGGGACTTGAAGATTGTTCGATTACACCACACCGCTCCATTTCGTTGACCAACTCTTTTACCTCAGTTCGCTTAGCTAGTGGTATACTTCTGGGTGCCTGTTTTATTGGCCTTGCATCGCCAGTATTTATTTCATGTTTCACTATTGCCGTTCTCCCTTGGCTTTGATTTTTCCCGGCAAAAATGCAGACGTGTCTTTTTAGCAGTTGTTTGGCCTTATTTCTATCAGGAGGAGATAGCCCTGCTACCCATTGCTCCACATGTGCCTGAAATTGTTCACGCTCCTTTGCAGAAATATTGGCAGGTTCTTGCTTTTCATCGCAGTTTATTATTGCCTCTGCTGGAGCACATTGACCTATTTCGGCATTCTTGTTGATGACTTTTTCTTGGCCTGATAAATTAAGTACCCTTATGGGGACCTTTCTTCCATTGCAAGTTTTTACGAGGGCTTTTGCTGTTAATAGCTCACTCTTAATTTCTGCTGGTTCTACTACCCACAACCGATTGTCCTCACAATCTCCCTCCATTCGTGCCCATATTACTGATTCAGACCGTGGTGGTAATGTCTGATTTTCTACAGCAAGCAGTTTCTTAACGTGCATCTGATTGTCATATCCAACATCAAGCGGTATTTCAACATTACGCCAAATCATCACTTGTTGCCCCATATGCAAGTTGATTCCGTGGCTTATCATAAAATCTGCTCCAATAATAATCTCGTTCACAATATCGGCAACAATAAATACGTGTTTCACACTGATATTGGCAATAGTCACCATGGCCTCAGTCTTACCATAGACAGTGGCAGGCTCCCCAGTAGCTGTACGTAGTCGTATATTGCTTATAGTTTCACATTTTCCCTTCACTACATCGGGCCTAATTATTGACTGTGACGCTCCTGTGTCTATGGTAAGGATGTGCTTTTCACCGTTGATGTATCCACATGCAGTAAGGTTGCTATTTTTTCTGCTGGATCACTGATATGGAGATTGTGGGGCCGTCGTTTGTGGGAGCTAGCTCTTGCCCCTTAGTGCTAGCTCGTTTTAGTTTAACGGGGACTCCTGTGTTATTTGGGAGTACACCCGTTTATTGTTCCTTGATGGCGAAACAGATCTACCTCTCTTTCTTGGCACCTTGCAGTTGCGTTGATAATGACCAACTTTGCCGCAGTTATAGCACTTATTATTGACTTTGTGCTCTTTCTCCGCCAATGCTTGTCTCACGGCTTCCTTAATGCTAGAGACTAGACTATTCTCATTTTCAGTATGGACTTCCATGTTCCGCACCTTGTACACCTGCGGCTTCAGAATCACCCTAGCAGTCTCCTGAGCCAGCGCAAATGAAACCATTTCTGCGAAGGTTGCCTTTTGCGTAGCACACACTGCAAGTTTAATATCAGGGTCACGGATGCCATTAACAAACGCCTCTGTTTTGACATGATCCAGAAATGGATGGTTCTCTCCTGGATACGTAAGCTGCACCAACCGCTCGATTTCCATTGCGAAATCTTGTAGAGACTCATTGGGCTTTTGTCCTCTACATCGCAATTCCATGCGGTATAGGTCACGCTTGTGTTCTCCACCATATTTGCGTTGCAGTGCGGCCATTATGTCATCAAAACTGTTTCTGCAGCCTACTGGTACAGTTTCAAGTACTTCTGCTGCAGCACCTTTCAAGGCCAAAACTAGCTCTATGGCCTTTTCTTCACTGTCCCATCCATTTCTGTTTGCCACTGTTTCGAACTGGAATTTGAAGATGTTCAATGGTGCACTTCCATCGAAACAAGGCGTCTTTATTCTGCTGGAAACCTCTGGAGCGAATCGCACTGATCCGCCTTGGCACTGAAGGTTGACGATTTTTGCTTCCAGTTCGTGCAATTTCTCGTCTACGTCTTTTATTTGTACCTCGACGCCACCAATTTTTAAGCTATGCACTTTATTTTTTAGCTCTGAGATTTTCTCGTCAAACTTACTAACTTGTACTTCAATGCCATCTACTCTTCTATATAAGCCCTCAGAAATTCCTTGAAGTTTCTCATTTGTGGCCTTAATTTCAGCTTTCTCGTTGTTTAGCTTAGAAGACTCAGCATTAGCTCTAGAAAACTCCTGAAATCTGTCATCCATTTTCTCATTGCTTACTCGAGAAGTTTCTTGAAAATCAGCCTTAATTCGCTTTATTTCGCTCATCATGGCAGCAAACATTGCGCCGATGTCTTGTACTGGTTAGAGCACTAGTAGAAGGAGCAGTTGCTTCTTCCATCTCATATTTTTCTTCAAATTCGTATGCTCCTATGTCAATGCCACGACGCTTGAATTCATCTATTAGCCTCTTTTGAAGTTCTGCCTTATTACCTGTTGTCGGCAGGTCACGCTTACTCAATTCCTTTTTGAGTTGCTCCACTTTTAGGTCTTCGAACTTCATTGTCGATTTTCTTTCTTTGTATTACAAATTAATTATTTTCTAATTAATTTATTATTTTTACTTTAATTTTGCAATTCCACTTCTGACACCAAATGTTACGTTTAAATTTTATTAAACGTGTGAGTTCTTTTGATTGCTCAAAAATTAAAATAAATAACAACACGATTTTCTTATTTGCAACTGAACTTCCTTTTATTCTTGACTAAACCAATTACAACTTGTCTTTTCTTATTTGCTTCTTAACGTTATTATCCACCGCACGAGGTCTTTTACTTTCAACGATGTTCACTCTACTAATTTCCAATTAGCACTGACTGACTTGTTCGTTCACAACACAACTGAACTTCACAACTGACTTATTCACGACTGACTTGCCATTGGTTGCATCGCGCTTTTTATACTGTGCACCAATACCACCAGAAGTTTCAAGCATAGTCCAGACGATCATTATCATCTTAAATGTTGTTTACTAAGTGCCCAATTAAGTTCGTGTGGTAACTATGTACATACATGTGTATATGCATACGTGTGTACATCATTAACTAAGCAATGCGTGGTGGTTGTTTACCATTTGCCTTTCGTTTGAATTGCCATGTATGTATGTGTGTAAATATGCGAATCTTCTTAATAAGCAGACGCTTTTTGTTGTTGCTTCTGCTTGTGTACGTGTTACGCATGCTTATTTAGTTCTTTGCTACAGTGTTTGCACGCGAATATGTGTGTACGTTTGTTGCTTTACTTAAATACTTCTAGATAGTTCTTTGCATTAACCCTGTAGGAATCTTTTTACGTAACAATTCATATGTATGTACATATATGAAGGAAATATTTTTAATATTAAAAAAATATTTAAAAAAATTGAGTTTTGAGAACAAACGTTTTATTCGCAGCTATTTGCAATACAATTAGGTACATACATATGGGTTTACATCTGTGTGCGAAGTCACACACAAGCGGAAAAAAAGCGTAACCAACTAATTACTAATGATAAACTATTTGATTCAGACATGTATTTATTAAGTTAAACATTTTCATACATAATTAATTTTATAGAATCCAAAATGATTGCAAACTGTTTAAATCAATAAATATATATCAAACAGTTTTTCATTAGTAATTAGTTTCTCAAGTTTTTTTTGGGCGAATGACACACAAGAAATGCCAGATGTAAACTCAAGCTATGTACAGACGGTTGTCAGATCTTACAATTTTGCCAGTAAAATTAGCTAAAAATTTCTTACAATCATGTGAACTGGCAATTTTTGTCAGACGTCGTTGTAAGAAAAAGCCTTGTCAGTCCATTGCAAGATTATCAGCTGACCAGAAATTGTCAGACATCTTACAATCGTGTGAACACATTGGAAAATTATTGCAAGATATTTGTCAGACATTTTAATATTGTCAGATGTGCAAAGTTTATGCATCTGACAATGGCGTCATTGTAAGAGAATTATTTCTATGGGCAACACTGCACACGCTTGATTTTAAATAAAACATTTATAATAAAATATATGCATACAAAATCATTGCAATTGCTTCTTTATGGTTCATAATAATTTATACTTTCACTTTTTACATTTAACACAAATACAAACGATTGATATTTAACAATTTCTAACAAATGCTTTGAGTCTGGCAACGCATAACAACAGATCTGACAATGTGCATATGACAACCGTGTGAACTGACAATTTTTCAACTGCCGATTTTTTCAGATGAATTTATTGCCATACAGCAGTCTGGCAATAAATTGTAATATTTTCTTACAATCGTGTGAACTTACAAGGAATATTGTACTGGCAATTTTCGGTTGCCAGTACATTGCCAGCACATTGACAGATCTGACAATATTGTAAGACCTGACAATCGTCTGTACATAACTTCAGCCTATGTATATTTGTTTATTATTATTTTCTAAAATTCTTCAGAAAAATTCCTTTACAGTATATACATACATATATACAAATATGTGTACATATGTATGTATATGGAGGAAATATTTTTAATAAATAAAATAAAAATAAAAAATAATTTTGAGTTGGGAATACGAACTCACGTTTTTCGGTTTTGAGAACAAACGTTTTATTCACAGCTATTTGCAATACAAATAGGTACGTACTAGTGATGTAACGAATGTCTATTGTTGTTATTCGCGAATACGAATATTTCAAACGATATTCGCGGATACGAGTACGAATATTTGAAACGATATTCGCGAATACGAATATTATATGCAATATGAAATATTAAAAAATTGTTATGAAAAAGGACTTCAGACTATTCTTGGCGTACTTTGAAGTTAATAAAAAATACCCAAAATTTTAATGATCTTCATTGATTAATTTGTAAATGATACAAAGCACAAATTTCTATAAAAAAATTTATGTATTTGTTTTTTTATGCATGTTTTTTTATTTATTGTATCTTCATATATGAACTAACAATAAGTATTCAAATCTTAAATCTAACAAATAATTAATTGGCGCGACCAATGTCAGACATAACTAAGTGATAGTTGTAAATAATACATAAGTAGTGATAAGAAAAAAATTTTCAAGCAACCTCATTCGGAGTGTTTAGTATTAGAGCCCTTGTATCTCTCTTTTTTAAGCGGATGTGTCCAGTAAAGTTCAAAATATTACGAGCAAGCGGATTAGGATGTGACTCGAATTTTATTGAATAATTGCCTGCGTATTTTGCAATTTCTTCAGTCACTAGTGGCATATTTAAATCACGATGTACATTTGAATTCTTAATGTACCATGGAGGAGATGTTATTAACCTTAAAATTTTGTTTTGTCTTCGTTGAATTCTCTCTACATTGGAAGCAGAAGCAGTGCCCCATAACTGGATACCGTAACACCATATTGGCTTTAAAAGCGACTTGTATATAAAAAGTTTGCAGTCTAGGCTGAGTGTTGAATTTCTGCCAATCAGCCAATGTACCTGAGTTAATTTTAGTTTCATTTGAGTTAACTTATAGTCAATGTGATGTTTCCATGTAAGCCGGCGATCGAGGTGTATACCAAGATATTTCACATGTGAATGTTAAGGAACAACTTGATTATTAATCCGAATGGGGGAACAAGTATCTCTTCGTAAAGTAAATGTTATATGGACACACTTTTGTTCATTTACCTTAATTCTCCATAAGTTTATCCATAGTTCCATCTGGCTAATGTGTTCCTGGAGTTTTCGGGATGCCTCATCAGGGTTTTCGTGCATACTAAGGCAGGCGGTATTGTCGGCAAATGTAGAAGTGTGGATACTACTGCTCACAGGCATATTACAAGTATAAATCAAATATAAAAATGGCCCCAGTATACTCCCCTGTGGCACACCGGATGAGATAGTTTCAGGCATAATCATAAAGTGTCCTTCCACCACTGTAAATTTTCGTGCAAGAATGTAACTTTCCAAAAGATTTAGAATGTTTATTGGTAAGTATGTCTTCAATTTCAAAATCAGGCCTTCATGCCACACTTTATCAAATGCCTAAGAAACATCAATAAACAGGGCAGAACAATACTTCTTTTCCTCAAATGTTTTTCTGATAAATTGAACCAATCTATGCGTTTGCTCAATGGTGCTATGCTGGCTTCTAAAACCAAATTGATGGTGCGGGATGCACCCATTATCAGTTAAAATTTAAGAAAATTTTGTCATGAGTAGCTTTTCAAGCTTTGACGTAGTTGACAGTAAACTTATTGGCGTATATGACTCAGCCTTGGTAAGATCTTTACCTGGCTTTGGAATCATTTTAACCTTGGCAAGCTTCTAGCAGTCGGGATAATACTCCAGTCGTAAAATGTCATTAAAAATGAATAACAGGATTCTAATTGCATCTTAACTAATTCCATCCATACCGGGAGCTTTTTTCGGGTTGAGTTCGGCAATTAGTTTTTGTACAACACACATCGTAAATTTTAAGGGTCGAGGGGGTAGAGCAACTACACTCGGCAAATCAGCAACACGGGTACATACATTTGGTGTAAATACGGATTTTAAATGCTCAGCAAATATGTTACCTTTTTCAGTATGTTACCTTTTTCGGTAGATGTGCGCAGAGGTGGCTTAAACTCAACGGGTGTTTTAAGCTTTTTAGCAGCGCGCCACAAAGAGTAATTAGATGCTGGTGTGACATCAAGACCTTCCAGATAGTTTTTAAAAGATGGAGTTTTTTCAGATGCAAGCAACTCTTGGAGTCGTTTAGTGCACTCTTTAAATCTGATTTTGTGTTGAGATGATATGTGCTGTTGCCATTCCCTTCTAGCTCTTCTTTTTCACGTACGAGATGTTCAACGTCTGTAGAATAAATTTTATTGAACCCAGTATGAGGATGGGAGGTAGTGGCATGTTCAGAAGCTTGTTTAATATTCTCGTTAAGATTTGCAATGTTCGATTCAATATCATTGGGTGTTCTTAGCGTAATATTTTCCGTGCAATGACTACTAAGATATTTTTTGAATCCCAGCCAATTACCACGATTTATCATATTGACATATGGGTGAGGTAAAGCGCTTCTCAGTGGGCTACAGATTGTAACGATCGTGGGAGAGTGATCGGACGATAGATCTAGGGAAGCTTCAACGTGAATAAATTTCCTAAAAATACTTTTTATGACGCCGAAATCTATAACATCCGGAATTTTTCGTACGTCAGTAGGCCAGTAAGTAGGCTCCCCACTCGAAATAACATCCAAGCCCATTTTTGAAATTGTGTTGAACAACGCCCTACCTCTAGGCGTAATAAGACGCGAACCCCAGAACGTATGCTTAGCATTGTAGTCGCCAGCTGCTACGAAACAAGGTTCAAGAGATTTGTAGAATTTCTCTTATTGGTCCTCAGTGATTGAAAGTCTGGTAGGGGAGTAAATTAAAGATATCACGAAATTTGTAAAAAAAAATTCAATGCATATATTTGTTGCTTGTAGATGTTCTTCACAAATTTTGTCAAGAATATAGTGCGAGTCTTGACTTTATTAGAATTGCTGATCCACCGCATGCTCTCCCTCTAGGTTCCTTTGTATCATATAAAGTGTAGCCATTCATTTTAAAGAGGCTTCTAGAAGTCAAATGAGTCTCAGAGACCAACATTATATCAATATTTTTTTCCGTAAGGAACTGCTCAAGTTCATTTTTATGTTGGCGAATGCCGTTTGCGTTCCAGAAACATATTTTTAACGTGTTCATGTTCATGTTCTTGTTAATTAATGCTTGAAGCAGAGTATTCTGCATTCTCAGCATTTCTTGCATCATGGTAGTCATATTTGTTGTAAAGTTGTTTATAGTTAGCACCAGATTCTCAATAGTAGCTTCAATGCGACTAAAGTTAAAGCTTGAATTTGCATTCGTTGAATTATTTGGCGGTGAAACATTTTGTGTGGGAATAGAACTAGCCTTAGTAGCATCGGCATACGATACACGTGAAGTAACTGGTTGGCTCACTTGAGCAAAAGTGGCGAAGTACGCGTTTAATGGTTGAGCTGGAGCTAATTTAGGTTTTTGCACCATAGCCTGCTTGACGAAAGAGTACACAGGACATCCTCTGTAGTTAGCGGTGTGATTTCCTCCACAATTGCTGCATTTTTTTTCCGCTTGATCTTTTGGTTTGGTACAACTTGCAGTACCGAGCAATTCACCGCAGATAACACACACTGTAGGTAAATTGCAGTAAGCTTTTGTATGGCCATATTCTTGGCAATTATGACACTGCACGGGACCTGCACGCTTATGTGGCTCTTCAACTGTGATTTTTCTGTATAAAAGGTATTTTAGGCTATAAATAGGATGAGTCTCGTTTTCAACTGTATATCATTCGGCTCTAGTTCAACACGAAATAGGGGTTGGGGTACCTTTTCTCTGTTCATTATGTTAGGTACATTCTTTACCTTAAATCCCTGTAGGACGAGTGCATCTTTTATTTCTTATTTTATTTATTTGCATTTGTACAGAATAAAATGTTTTTCATTTATTTAAATTTCATTTAGGACTTATGCATTTATTTATTTAATTTCTTTGGAAAAATATTCGTATTCGTATTCGCATCCGCCTGAATTTAGCGAATACGAATACATTCGTATTCGCCTGAAAATGGCCGAATATTCGACAATTCCAATACGAATACGAATATTCGTGCATCACTAGTACGTACATATGTATGTACGTATATTTGTTTAATATTATTTGCTTAAATTCCTTTATAGTATATACATACATATATAAATATGTATGTACATAGATACAGTGAACTCGCGAAAACGTGAATGCTCTAATACATGAACGACTCGAAAACACGAACACTTCAATTTTTACATTGACTGCGTGAACGTGAACAGAGTCTGAAAGCTCTAAAACGTGAACAAAGTTTGCTTAGTTTTTTCGTTTTATTTTCTGGATTTACTTTTAGTTTTCTGAAACAAAGAACACATTTTATGTTTACGTTGATTTTTTTGCAACAAATACATATATGCATATAATAAATAAGTACGTTGTATATGGAAAGAAAAGACTGTACTAAAAATGGTTAAGTGGAAGTTATTTAATATTTGCCTGGGAGTTATTTTATTTTTTAGGAGTTATCACATTTATCTTATTATTGCTTTGTTATATTATAAAAGTTCTTTAAACTGCAATAAAAGTTGTATGGTAAGCATTCGTATTACGGCGCTGCCTACTTAATATTTCCTTCAGCATACCCGAAGGTAGCAGCGCCGTGTCCGTAAATACCATGGTGAGAAAAACCCTAATATGACTTGTTTTTTATTTATTTTATTTTATTTATGTGAAAAAGTGAAAACATTTTATATTATTTAAAAAAACTATTTTTTTTTTGTTTAGAACATCTAGGTATATTTTGTTGCTGCTAATAAATTTTTAAATTCGTTAGTATTTTTGACACACCTTAAATAAAACGAAAATATTGAGATAAAAATTTATATTATTTTTGTAAAGTGAATAAAATAAATGTTCCGATTTAAAGTTTTTTTTAACCAATTTTAATATCTGATAAGGAATTATATGTTTGAATTTATCATTTGGAGGTTAACTGTGCTGTTTTGTTCTACAAATTGCTCAATCGAAAACGTGAACAAATTTGAAAACGTGAACACCCTTGGTAAAAATTAGTTCACGTTTTCGCGAGGTCACTGTATATATACATATATATATATGAAGGTAATATTTTTAATATATAAAAAATTAAAAAAAAATTGGGTATACGAACTCACGTTCTTACGTTTTGATTCAAAACTTTTTTTCAATTTTTTTTCTTGTGTTTGTTGCAAAAAATTACATTTTTCAATTTTTCCACCGAGGAAAAAACTGAAATGAATACCTTTATTATTTTCTAAGATTCTTTAGAAATATTCCTTTACAGTATATGCATATGTACATACATATGTATGTACATTAGATCTACTCAATAAAAAAGTGATTTTGTTACCCTTTGAAAATAAAGCTTGATAAGTTTTATGATGATTCCCAAAATATTTTGGTTCTTGCGTTGACCATCCGTGAGCTGGACCATTTTTAAAAAGGTATTTTTTCAGTTTTTCGAATTTTATTGTACTTCAATCCAAGATGACATCGAAAATAGTTTTAAAAGCATTCAGCTGGGCTGATAAGATCACCTGATACTACAATCGCCTTGGTTTCTGTGACACCCCTGAATAATTATAACAGAGTTGCTTATAAAAGGATTGTCAGTACTATATAAGAATGGTATCTTATGTACAATAAGTTACAGGACAAGCACAGAATACACAGAAGTGAAGAATAAAATAATAACAATACAAATTTATTGCACTAGAAAGAAGTATCATAACAAAAACAACGACAAAATTTGAGGGAAAACGAGACAAACAGAAAAATACCCTTATCTTCCGTTTCGTGACACTTCTGTATATTTTGTGGTAAAAGGGAAATAAGAATCTTTATTCATTCATTCACAACAACAAATATTCGTTGCTTGTAGATGTACAAAGTAGTATACTTGGTGGTAGATGTGATAACCGTTTAATCTTGCGGTTTTTTGTGGAATTTCTTTAACAACCACGTTGCCTACTTCCTATGTGAAGGCATATGTCGTTTACAGTCAGTCACAAAACCTTATAAAATACTGTTAATTCCATATTGGGCATATGGTCTACGTTACTCCGCCCATATTTGTGTAACACCATATGCAAATTTACTTTGCATTAATATGTTTAATAAATAAATAAATAAAACCTTAAATTTTTTAATCATTCCTTAAAGTAAAAAGGAAGTTATGTAAAAAAACCTTTTTTCCCAATGTTTTTAATGTACAATGTACATGCATATACATACATATATGTAGATACGTATTAAAATTTAAGGAAAAACAAAAAAACATATATACATAGATCAATAAAAAATAAATTAAAAGTAATGTAAATTACAATTCTTTTATCATTACTTAAACTATTGCAGTTATCTAAAAAGTATTAATTTAAGATAACTCTACGTCTCCACCTGACATGAAATTTTGTTGTACCTTGATAATAGTAGTGGAATGGGCATCCTGCCCCAATTAAACTTGCAAAATTGTGGCTGAAATTGTTAAATTGTGGCTGAAATTGTTAAATTTGGGTAATTAAAATTTGAAAATTCTTAAATTCTTGGAAATTTGTGAAATTTGATACCTGCGAGGGTGGTTCAATAAGTCCGTCCAGATTTTTGTTTACATAAGGAGTTTTTTGTTTACATTAACTTTGTGGGAACGGGTGATTTTTTTTTGGGTAATATTAATTGTGATAACGGGTGATTTTTTTTGTGGGTGTGGTTTAAGGGGTTTTATAAGATTAAGATTTCTCAAGTGTATATGCCGACGGGAAAATCATTAAAATGATTTTTCCTAATACCAATGGGGGAAATAGTGATTATTATTTTTTCCTAATACGGAAGGGAAAATCATGGAAATGATTTGTCCTTATGCCGACGGGAAAACGTGAAAGTTATTTTTTCTAATGCTAATATAGGTGTTGGTAGACTGTGATTTGGGTGGATGGGTGTTTGTAGGTGTTGTAATATGTAACCGTAGGAGTTTGTGGATGTATCTGTCTGCAGGAATTTAAGCGAGGCTGAGATAAGCAGGGGGCGGGGGTGTAGTTGAGGTAGATCGATTACATGCATGCATGTATCCCTGTGAGAATTTAATCCTGATCGTGATTTGAGGTGGGTGGGGTGTGTTGTGGAGGTAGATGGATCGCCTGTATGTGTGTGTGTGTGTTTGTTTGTGTATGTGTGTGTTGGTGTATGTGTATGTGTGTGTGTATATATTTCTGTAGGAGCTTAAGGCTGATCGCGATTTATTAGGGGCGAGGTATTCTAGTAATATGTAACCGGGGGAATCAGTATGTTTGTATGTATGTAGGAGCTTAAGGCTGACTATGATTTGGGTGGGTAGGGTTGTTGACGTAATATGTAGCCATAGGGATTTGTAGGTGTTTTTGTCTGTAGGAGTTTAAGGCTGGTCGTGATTTGAGGTGGGTGAGGATTTAGATGAGGTAGATTGATTGTGTGTATGTATGTATGGCTGTGAGAATTTAAGATGATTGTGATTTATTATAGGCGATATGTTCTTGTTATATGTAGCCGTGGGAATCTATATGTGTATATGTCTGTGGGAGTTTAAGACTATCCATAATTCAGGTAGGTGAGAGTGTTCTGTTGTTGAGATTAATTTTATATATTGTATATGTATGTATGACCATAGGAATTTGTGAATGTATATCTGTGAGGATTTTAGGCTGGTCTTGATTTGTGAGGGCGGAGTGTTGTTAAAATTTTCTGTAATTTTTCTTTGATGAATCCTGATATGTGTGTGTGTGTGTATGCGTGTGTATATGAGTTTCTCGTACTAGTATTTATATGTAGGTAGCAATAAATTGTTTTCAATATCGACAGTTGGTACTATAAAATACTATCATATATCTGAACTTCCCTAATCCTAGTATGTTTTTATACTTACGATTGCTTTATATTTTTTCATGCTTAAATTTGTCTCGCGTTAAAGTCTGCCTTTGACAAATTTGTTTATATTACAGATTTTGTTTGTTTAACTACATCCACCTTCTTTGACTGGACGACTTTTCGACACACAGAGAAAAAAAAGACCAACTTAAAATCAGTAAAAACCATGTTGAATTAATAAGAAACATTAGCGAAGGTTTAGTCATATTGAAATTTCTTATTTCAATATGGAAAAATATTAATTTACAGTATTCATTTATTAAACTCATTAGTTTTTAGGTAGCTCAACATAAATTTTCTATTATTGAATTAATGTGACGCATTCTTATTTTTACGCAGCATAATTTCCTTGAGTGTAGACCAAGCGAATTTATGCTTAATATATTTTCATGATGTAGATATGTATGTAAGTGTGATTGTTAAGATCTAATAAATACTTGAGCATTGATAAGAAATTTGATATGTATACATACATATCTACAAATTGATTTTATGTTTGCATGTATGTATGTATGTACATACAAATAAGTGTTTATATCAATCTTTGAATACATATTTTTTTCGTCATGTCATGTCTTTTGTTGTTTTTGCTGCTGCTGATTTTGCTGTGTATAGATGTGAAATATCTTCAGCTTTTTTACTTGAAATTAAAAAAAAACGTTGTTTTAATTTTCATTTGCATTTACTTAAAAGTTTGCAAGGATTTTCTATTTTAAGTAAAGCTGAATTCCTAAAGATACATACTCTAAAGTAATAGTAACTATAACAGAAATATTTCCTATATTTAATTTAAATTTGCTTAAAGTTGATGCAGCCTATATAGTCAACGTTAGAAATTTTTGGAGGGTGTGCATTGCAAAACCTTTCAAAAATTTATAAACATTTTTAAATGAAACTGATTCAACACCTCCAGCTTTGGTGATGACAGTTTTTTTTTGTTAGCCAGTTTGCTTGGTTTAACTTTTTTATTTTTTTGATAAACATTTAAAATCAAAGGGGAGTTTTATAATGAAATTGTTATTTTCATAATTGATGAAAAAAAACGCTACTTTTTTCCAATGAAATCAATTGAATTACTTTTGAAACCTTAGTCCTCTATAAAATTTATGTTTATTTTACACATGGCTTAATTTATAAGACTTTAAAAATTTATCCTTCGGTGGTTATATATTCTATTATACGATTATGAATAAGAATGCAGTAAGCTGGTGTCTTTGCTTACTGTTTCAAATTAGCTTTTTTTCTTAAACTCTGATGCAGCTGGAGATTCCTTTATAATTATATGTAACAGATTTTATGTTAAGAAGTAAACATAGATATGAATGTACTTTTAAATTAGTTAAACCATAATAAACAAACTAATTTTCTTCTTGAATAGCGATCAACAGAAAATAAAGTCGTTTTCTAAGAATTTAAATCTACTCTCTTGGCGGTTTCTGTAGTATAGAGTAACCGCGTATACTACACGAATTAATTAATTAATTAGGGATAATACGATATATATTTATTTTATGAAGGCTGATCGTCTTTAGCTTTTATTTGATGTTCTAGAAGACACGAGTTTTTCTCATTTTATTAAAGTTCAGATTATTGTATTCATATTTTTGATATCTTTAATTTAATTGTGCTTTGTGTGTCTGTTAGCAGACTGTACGTATAAGTTAGTCAGTCACTCTTTATTTTTATTTATTTTTCCTTCTAATGTGTCACTAAATTTTTGATTTTACTACTTCAAATAGAGAACATTTACATATATAATTTTTAAAAGTATACATATACATACATAAATATATGTATGTATGTATGTAAAAATTAGTTCATATACAAGAAAACACATGTTTAGTAATCAACTATTGTAGAAAATCGATCATAAAGAACTCACTTACCTCCACCAGCAAGCAATTCACCATAAGTATTTGCATAAAGTGTCAGAAACATTGGAATATCTAGGTTTGGGAGAATTTTACCTCAAGTGTTTCAACATGTGGTTTACTGGTTGACCCCTTGAAGTAATTCTTGTTAACGTAGGCTTGATTGTATCGCATGCAGATGTAATGATTTTTCACTTAAAAAATGTGCTCTCAGCATCAATCATACCCTATACAACACATTCATGAGTTGTATTGATCCAGATACAATTGCTGTCGAATTCATTATTAAAAAAGAGTTTTTCATCATCATCTAACAGCTTTATTCATATTTTTTTCTTAGCATGCATGCCTTAGCATGCTTCTATCGATAATGACGCGAGAGTCCGAGATGTAGTGGTGTTTCAAAAATCTATACTATTAGATTTTACGAATTCACTCTTTTGAATTTTTTGCACAGTAGATACATATATACATACATATGTAATTCATTTGCAAAAATTTAATGACGTGAGGAATTTTTTAATTATATGTACATGCCCCGACATGCTTTCATTTTTTCAGTAAATTTATTTGATACTCATACCGATAAATATATAAAGTAATATCTGTTTAGATTGCATTTTATAATTTATGCATGCTTCAGCATGATTCTTATTGAAGTCCATATTTATTCACTAAATTTGTTTCATACTCATTTATACACCTCTAGATTCTTAAAGAATGGATACCAAAGTCCACTTTCTTTAGTTTATCTATATTTTCCGAGGACCTGGTAGCAATCGAAATGACAAGAGTCAAAACCTGCTACAATAAACCAATTTACTTAGGATTTTGTGTACTCGGGCTGTCCAAATGGAAAATGTATAATTTCCATTACGGGTACATGGAACCTAAGTTTAAGACAAAACTCTCCTTAAACTATATGGACACGGACTCTTTTATATATTCAATAAAGACGGACGACTTTTATGCTGACATAAAAAATGACATACCAGAACAATTTGATACATCGGACTATCCTACAGACAACATTTATAATTTTCCTCTAGTTAATAAAAAGGTGTTGGGTATGATGAAAGACGAAAATTGTGGAAAAATAATGAAAGAATTTGTCGGGTTGCGATCTAAAATGTATTCATTTAGTGTTCAAGATCAAAATGATGTAAAGAAATCGAAGGGGGTAAAGAGAGCCATATTAGATAAATATAGTTTAGCTACTTATAAAAATTGTTTATTTAATAAGACCAATGTATATGATAGTATGTTAACATTTAAATCTAAGCTACATCAAATATATACTAGTGAATTAAATAAGGTAGTATTAAGTTATGGAGACGATAAGAGAAAAATTAGGTCAAATAACATTAACACATATGCATGGTATCATTTTCGTATTAAGGAAACTAACCCTGAATACGAACTTGACATGTTGCTAGATGAGATTGCTAGAATGCAAGAAAATGGCTAAAATTAATTAATTTTTAGTTAATTAGTTTTAAATTTTTAAGTTGTATATAAAATCTTTGTTATTAAGAAAAATTATTGTAAATAAAATCCTATTTATTAAAAGAAAAATTATTGTAAATAAAATTCTATTTATTTTTGTAAAAATTATATAATTATAATTATAAAATCCTATTAATTTATTTATCAAGAAAAATGATTGTATAAATGTAAATAAATTTTTATGAAAAAATTTGAAATAAAATATTAAAAAAGAATGAAATACATATGTGACTGGTGTTTATTTCTTTACTGGTTTTACTTCGTTGGATCAAAAAATTTTTTGTTTTTGCTTATTTGCAAATTCTTGTTTTCATATCGCTTAAACATGCACAGTCTTGTTTTCATATCATTTAAGCATGCTCAGTCTTGTTTTCTTTGAGAAGTTCTGTACAAGAGAAATTGAATTTCACAATATTATTAAATTCCATTAAATTTCATAAAGAGAAACAACCAAGACAATGGAAAATATTTTTCAATTGAGATGAATACCAAAAAACTTACAAACAGATGATTCCTAATTTTCTTTTAGAAAAAATAATACAAAACGAGGAATATTTTAATAATACAATTTTATTTTATATTTATTTCTTTTGTTTCTTTTAATAATACAATTTAGTTTAATTTTTATTTATTTATAATGATGGAAACATTTCGTAGTATCCAATTATTAGATGTTCTAATATACTTTTTCGTAAAAAATATATTGTACATCTACAAGTATCGGGTCCTTCCTCACACTCAGGATCATACCAAGGACAGCTTTTGAAGTGTCCTTCTGTGTTGTCTTCATCTTCCATAACTCCATATTCTTCGTTCTCATCCAGCATATTTTGGAAAAATTTTATCATCTCCCAATGATCAGAAAGCCTGAAGCTTTCAAAATCTCTTATAAATTGGTTTAGAGTACGTCTAATTTGGCTCATTTTATTTGCTGATAAATGAATGATGATGAATGTTGGAAGGTTCCTTAAAGACTAATTTTCTCAGTAAATTTTTAAACATCTCTATTCCATTATTCTTTTTAGCACTCTATCTCTCTCTATCCCTTTTTTCTCTATAACTATCTCTTTCTGTCTACCACTATCCACCACTTATTCACTATTTCACAATAATTATTTTTGATTAGTCTTCTTGAAGTCATCATCGCTTCTTTTAAGATCATTTCCAGTTAAACATTCAAAGTGAGAAGAACTAATTAAAAAAATGGACTCCACATCAAATCTTATTTCAAAATTTAATAATCTAAACAGCAAGACTTTAATCCACATAAAGAAAGGAGCTTGAATCATCAACGAAATACACTATTAAAAATGTGTTACGTGTAACAACTAAATATGGACCAACTCTAAAAGTGGAAATGAATAAACACATAATGTTCCTGCCTAAACGGTATAATATTTTAACAGATGACGATATTAAAGATCTATCCAGTGGATCTTATTGCTTAAGCAGAGAAGGTGAAGAAAATCTAATCGTTGAGAGTGAGCTGAGTGAATTTCTAATTCAAAATTCCCAATTTCTTTTTTGGCAATAAAACAATTTAACTATGTATTTTAAATTATAAATAAAAAGACATTAAACAGTTTTGTAAGATATAAATGTTTGTGTTTTTATTTAATATTTTCAGTTATTTCATAAAGAAATTTAAGACATAAGTGACCACAGGTAAATGTATTAAAATTCTGATGTTGGTTATAGTTGTATTTTACATTTGTACCAAGATATTTGACTACTTCTGATGGAGGTTGTAAGTTTCCAAAGCTGTCGAAATATTATTTTTCATTGTTGTTTTTATAATATGCCACCCAATGTGTACCAGGTCCGGTTGATACATCTAAGTTGATTATTCCACATTCAATTTTCTTTGCTCGTTTTGGTAGAGTATTCAACATGAAAACTCCTCTAAAATATGGAGTATTTATACAGAAACGGTTTAGGTCCACATCAGATAGTGGTCTGTTGGGCAGCATCTCTAAGAGTTTTTTGATTCTTCTTTGTGAACTAAGCCATAACCTTTTTTATATGGTTTTAAGTAAAGTCCTTTGCCAACTGCTATAAATTACATCGCTGTATTATGTCTAGTTGCTTCATCAAGTTGATTTTTGGCAGTCTTTGTTGCATTTACAGCTTTAGCTATGGCAGCACCTCCAGTTGTTAGACTACCAATTGCACCCAGAGCAGTTAAAATCGGTATTAGAGGCAAAAATCCACCAATTTTTGGGACACGTATTACACGTGGTACTATAATTTCAGATTTTTTTCCTTTTAATGATTTGTTGATAGTTTTTCGTGCAATTTTAATAGCTGAGTTAATATCTAATGGCTTTTCCTTATTTAGTATTTTTGTTGCAGCTCTAATTAATGTTCTAAACAGTTTTTTATTATTTAGCTTGTTCTTTCCAACATTTTTCTTTTTCTCCACACCCATACCAAATTTTGTTTTGGCTTTCATTGCGTTAGTAACCATATATGCAAATGATTTTTCAGCAAGACTACTATCTTTTGATAAAACTCGATTCCAAGCTGAATTTTCCAGTATTTTATCAGCTTTATGTCTAGTACTTAAATCCTTATTTTTTGAATACGCAATATCGTGATTTTTACAAGCAGAGTCCAATAAATTAATTCCTTTGTCACCTCGATTTAAACGTTTTTGTAGTTTTGTTCCAGGTCCACAGTACTGATATCCAGGAAGATGAAGTTCAACAGGTAGAGCGTTTATTATTTTATCTACTATACCTCCCCCAACGAAGGTGTTTTTATGACTAAACGTTTTTTGATATCGTATAACCATATTATCTAATTTTTTCTATAATAAGAGGTAACAATTATGAAATGCATTTAGTTACAAAAATGCAGTTAGTGAAACAACATAAAAATATTTTAGTTCGTAATATTGATGAATCATCGAACATTACTTCAAAAATAAAGCACAGCCCCCTTTTACCAAATTCTATTCGTGCTCTAATAGTGGGACCATCAAATTGTGGAAAGACTAATGTTATGATTGGCTTACTAGAAAGTCCTAATGGACTCAAGTTTGAAAACATCTATTTATACTCAAAATCTTTATATCAGCCCAAATATGAATATCTGAAGAAACTAATTTCACCAATTAAAGGATTGGGATATTATACATTTACAGATAATGAATCAGTTATTCCACCTGACGAAGCTAAAACTAATTCAATTATGATATTTGATGATGTTGCATGTGAAAAGCAGAATAATATACGTACATATTTTTGTATGGGGCGACATAGGGATGTTGATTCATTCTACTTGTGTCAAACTTATACTAGAATTCCCAAGCATTTAATAAGAGACAATGCAAATGTTATTATAATGTTTAAGCAAGATGAGACGAATATTTTTTTTTTTTTTTTTTAATGCATGTTTTTTATTTATTGTATCTTCATATATGAACTAACAATAAGTAATCAAATCTTAAATCTAACATATAATTAGTAGGCCCGACCAATGTCAGACATAACTAAGTGATAGTTGTAAATAATACATAAGTGGTGATAAGCAAAAAAAAAAAATTTTTTTTCAAGCAACTTCTTTCGGAGTGTTTAGTATTAGAGCCCTTGTATCTCTCTTTTTTAAGCGGATGTGTCCAGTAAAGTTCAAGATGTTACGAGCAAGCGGATTAGGATGTGACACGAGTTTAGTTAGATATTTGCCTGCGTATTTTGCAATTTCTTCAGTCACTAGTGGCATATTTAAATCACGATGTATATTTGAATTCTTAATGTACCATGGAGCCGATGTTATTAACCTTAAAATTTTGTTTTGTCTTCGTTGAATTCTCTCTACATTGGAAGCAGAAGCAGTTCCCCATAACTGGATACCGTCGGCAAATGTAGAAGTGTGGATACTACTGCTCACAGGCATATCACAAGTATAAATCAAATATAAAAATGGCCCCAGTATACTCCCCTGTGGCACACCGGATGAGATAGTTTCAGGCATACTCATAAAGTGTCCTTCCAGAACTGTAAATTTTCGTGCAACAATGTAACTTTCCAAAAGATTTAGAATGTTTATTGGTAAATATGTCTTCAATTTCAAAATCAGGCCTTCATGCCACACTTTATCAAATGCCTGAGAAACATCAATAAACACGGCAGAACAATACTTCTTTTCCTCAAATGTTTTTCTGATAAATTGAACCAATCTATGCGTTTGCTCAATGGTGCTATGCTGGCTTCTAAAACCAAATTGATGGTCCGGGATGCACCCATTATCAGTTCAAATTGAAGACAATTTTGTCATGAGTAGCTTTTCAAAAAGCTTTGACATTGTTGACAGTAAACTTATTGGCCTATATGACTCAGCCTTGGAAAGATCTTTACCTGGCTTTGGAATCATTTTAACCTTGGCAAGCTTCCAGCAGTCTGGATAATACTCCAGTCGTAAAATGGCATTAAAAATTAATAACAGGATTCTAATTGCAGTACGAGGTAACTTAATCAGCATCTGGTTACTAATTCCATCCATACCGGGAGCTTTTTTCGGGTTGAGTTCGGCAATTAGTTTTTGTACATCACACATCGTAAATTTTAAGGGTCGTGGGGGTAGAGCAACTACACTCGGCAAATCAGCAACACCGGTACATGTATTTGGTGTAAATACGGATTTTAAATGCTCAGCAAATATGTTACCTTTTTCAGTATCGCTTCTTGCCCAACCGCCGGTAGATGTGCGCAGAGGTGGCTTAAACTCAACGGGTGTTTTAAGCTTTTTAGCAGCGCGCCACAAAGAGTAATTAGATGCTGGTGTGACATCAAGGCCTTCCAGATAATTTTTGAAAGATGCAGTTTTTTCAGATGCAAGCAACTCTTGAAGTCGTTTAGTGCACTCTTTAAATCTGATTTTGTGTTGAGGTGATCTGTGCTGTTGCCATTCCCTTCTAGCTCTTCTTTTTTCACGTATGAGATGTTCAACGTCTGTAGAATAAATTTTATTGAACCCAGTATACGGATGGGAGGTAGTGGCATGTTCAGAAGCTTGTTTAATATTCTCGTTAAGATTTGCAATGTTCGATTCAATATCATTGGGTGTTATTAGCGTAATATTTTCCGTGCAATGACTACTAAGATATTTTTTGAATCCCAGCCAATTAACACGATTTATCATCTTGACATATGGGTGAGGTAAAGCGCTTCTCAGTGGACTACAGATTGTAACGATCGTGGGAGAGTGATCAGACGACAGATCTAGGGAAGCTTCAACGTGAATTAATTCCCTAGAAATACCTTTTATGACGCCGAAATCTATAACATCCGGAATTTTTTGTATGTCCGTAGGCCAGTAAGTAGGCTCCCCACTCGAAATAACATCCAAGCCCATTTTTGAAATTGTGTTGAACAACGCCCTACCTCTAGGCGTAATAAGACGCGAACCCCAGAACGTATGCTTAGCATTGTAGTCGCCAGCTGCTACGAAACAAGGCCCAAGAGATTTGTAGAATTTCTCGTATTGGTCCTCAGTGATTGAAAATCTGGGAGGGGAGTAAATTGAAGATATCACGAAATTTGTACAAAAATTTTCAATGCAGATATTTGTTGCTTGTAGATGTTCTTCACAAATGTTGTCAAGAATATAGTGCTTGAGTCTTGACTTTATTAGAATTGCTGATCCACCGCATGCTCTCCCTCTAGGGTCCTTTGTGTCATATAAAGTGTAGCCATTCATTTTAAAGAGGCTTCTAGAAGTCAAATGAGTCTCAGAGACCAACATTATATCAATATTTTTTCCGTAAGGAAGTGCTCAAGTTCATTTTTATGTTGGCGAATGCCGTTTGCGTTCCAGAAACATATTTTTAACGTGTTCATGGCTTGTTAATTAATGCTTGAAGCAGAGTATTCTGCATTCTCAACATTTCTTGCATCATGGTAGTCATATTTGTTGTAAAGTTGTTTATAGTTAGCACCAGATTCTCAATAGTAGCTTCAAGGCGACTAAAGTTAAAGCTTGAATTTGCATTCGTTGAATTATTTGGCGGTGAAACATTTGGTGTGGGAATAGAACTAGCCTTAGCAGCATCGGCATACGATACACGTGAAGTAACTGGTTGGCTCACTGGAGCAAAAGTGGCGGAGTACGCGTTTAATGGTTGAGCTGGAGCTAATTTAGGTTTTTGCACCATAGCCTGCTTGACGAAAGAGTACACAGGACATCCTCTGTAGTTAGCGGTGTGATTACCTCCACAATTACTGCATTTTTTTTCCGCTTGATCTTTTGGTTTGGTACAACTTGCAGTACCGTGCAATTCACCGCAGATAACACACACTGTAGGTAAATTGCAGTAAGCTTTTGTATGGCCATATTCTTGGCAATTATGACACTGCACGGGACCTGCACGCTTATGTGGCTCTTCAACTGTGATTTTTCTGTATAAAAGGTATTTAAGGCTATAAATAGGATGAGTCTCGTTTTTTTTCAACTGTATATCATTTGGCTCCAGTTCAACACGAAATAGGGGTTGGGGTACTTTTTCTTTGTTAAATATGTTTGATACATTCTTTACCTTAAATCCCTGGAGGACAAGTGCATCTTTTATTTCTTCAGGGACAACATAAGAATCTATGCCCTTCAGTACGATTTGCAGGCCTTTAGCGCTCTTAAGCTGGTATGTGTAGAAGCTTGTTTTATTTGTTTCAAATTCAGAAACCATTTTGCGGAAATCCTTTTCATCATAAATTTGAATTTTCGTTTCATCGATGTTGCCACGTTTTATTGGGACAATGTGGAATTTATTTTCACCAATGACCGAAATTAATTTTTTAATAAGGGCATTTGAATTTTTCTCTCTCAAGTAGATTGGTGGCGGCTTGGATGTTTTATTCGAGGATACATCGGGTTTGTCGTTCTCATCTTGCAAAATTTTAAAACGGTTTTGGCGATTAGTTGAGGATGCGCTGTTATCTCTAGACATCTTTGGAGCGGATGAAATTTTTGAAGAATTCGGGCTTCGCCCACGCTTTACCACGGTTATATATCTGTCCATACCGACTTGCACCTTGGGTTTTGAAATACTGTTATCTGTAGTAATAACTTTGTTAAGTGACGAATACGAGCCTGAAGGGGATGATATTACTGACTTATATGAAGAAGTACTAGGCAATTGTAATGTTAATGAATCACTACTATTTGGCATTGGACAAAGCGAAGTTGATTGCTGACGAAAAATTGGTTTTGCCGTTAAAAAAACTCTTTCATTAGATTTATTATTTTTATTTTTTTCATTAAGAGCTTCAGAACTCACAGTAAAATAGGCGTTTCTGCCGTTAGAACTCACTTCATAATTTTTTGTATTTGAGGCACTCATATAGAGTATTCCTCAAGGGCACTTTTTGTGTTTTTTTGCTTACGGTTTTTTTTGTTTTTGTAATTTATGATTGTTTATTTGTTTTTGAGTTACTCCTATAGAGTATTCCTCAATGTCACTGTTTGTGTTTTTTTTGTTTTCGGTTTTTTTTTGTTTTTGTTATTTCCACTATGTAAAAAATATTATCAAAGCAATAAAGCTTATTTATTAAAGTCAGTATGTACCTATTACGAATAATATGTACTACGAATAATTTTTTGTATAATTTTTTGTTTGTTTGTATGTAAGAAAAAACTCCGCTAATCGACTGTTCGCTATGAAGGTACCACGAGACGAATATGAAGCATGTTTATAGGGATCATGTTGGCAGCGATATGAGTTATGAAAAGTTCCAAGAAATTTGTCGAGAGTGTTGAAAGGATAAATATGGATTTTTGGTGATAAGCAAAGATAATGAATTAAACAATGGTCGCTACAGAAAGCAAATTGGCTATTTCATAACTATATAAACTACTCTTGATAAACATTCACTTTAGTTATTAATCTAACTTTAAACTTCATACATCTATTTGCTATAAGCTGAGCTGCTAACTGATAAACTGATCTGAAAACCAGACCAGGTGCTAAAAAGCTGATCTGATAACCAGACCAGGTCCTGAAAAGCTGATCTGATAACCAGACCAGGTCCTGAAAAGCTGATCTGATAACCAGACCAGGTCCTAAAAAGCTGATCTGATAACCAGACCAGGTCCTAAAAAGCTGATCTGATAGCCAGACCAGGTCCTGAAAAGCTGATCTGATAACCAGACCAGGTCCTAAAAAGCTGATCTGATAACCAGTCCAGGTCCTAAAAAGCTGATCTGATAACCAGACCAGGTCCTAAAAAGCTGATCTGATAACTAGACCAGGTCCTAAAAAGCTGATCTGATAACCAGACCAGGTCCTGAAAAGCTGATCTGATAACCAGACCAGGTCCTAAAAAGCTGATCTGATAACCAGACCAGGTCCTAAAAAGCTGATCTGATAACCAGACCAGGTCCTAAAAAGCTGATCTGAAAACCAGACCAGGTCCTGAAAAGCTGATCTGAAAACCAGACCAGGTCCTAAAAGGCTGATACCTGATCTAATAGCTGATACCTGTTATTTACTATTATTAAGTATGGATGAGAAAATTTTAAAACAATTGGTGTTGACAAGAAATGTCTTAAAGAAAAAGCTTCGTAGTATAAAAACTGGTGAAATAGATACACATGAACAACTAAGAGATACATTTAAACCTATAACAGAACCACTCAAAGAATTCATAAATAGTTCTAAAAAAATTAAAAGAATTCCCATGAAAGAAGAAAGTAAAATGAAGGTAGAAGTTGAAAATAATACAAGTCTTAAGCCTGAAAAAACATCAGTCAAGATAGAGTCAAGTACACCAAAGAAACTAGCAGAAGGAACAATATTTCATAATACCATCTCATTAAATGATGGTAATACTGTAAATGATGATGACGATGATGATGATGATGATTTTTACTCACAGACTTCCAATACAGAAGATACTTATACTGACTTATCAGTCTTGGAAGGAAGAAATGAACTAGATACAAACTATGGTCCACATAAAGATTTCAATAATGAATGTAAATTTGGTGATAGTAAGCTCAAACTTAATGAAGATAAAATACAAGTTGGTGGTCAAATATGGGCCCTAACACCAGGGCTATTTTCTCTAATGTTTCATAAAATACCAAAAAATTATGATAAATTTGAACTCGAAATCTATAAAAAGATTTTAATTACTACTAATGCATATAGAAGAGACTATACACCTGATGGTCAAATAAAGGGTACTAGAGGATATAAATATAAACATATTATTAAGAAATTTATTGACGAGAAAAACCAGAAGAATTTACCCCAATCAACAGGATCTAAGCCAAAAGGTAGCTATTTAGGTGATGGAATGATGGAATTTAATATTCATAAGCCCAACTATATATACTGGGATGATCCCAATGAGTTAGTAAATCGACTTCGACTACTGCTTGCATCACAAGGTGCAGGTCATACTAATCACAATAACGAGATTGTATCAATTATTGAAGAGCTACGTGAAGCGAATATAATACATTAACTTTAATAAAGTATATAAAGCATGTCTGTTGATAAATTTGGACACTACTTAAACGATACTAACAACATAATTTCTTTGAAAAATGCACCTAAACTGTTGGGGTTATTTGTGGATACGAACAACAACATTGATGTCCAAAACAAAAGGATAAAAATGTTGCAAAAGCTCTGGAGGAAAACGATGTTATCAATAAATTGTTTTTGCAAACTCAAATCGAAAAACTAGAAGAGAAATTATTAACATACTTTAAGGCAGACAATACTGTAATTCAAGAAGATCTTCAAATGCAAATCGAAGAACTACAACGTGAAATAAAATTAGATATAGAAGAAAATTATAAAATTCAAAAAGATATCCAAAAAATGAAAACATCCTTTGAAGAACAAATTGAGCAGCTTAATGAGAAAATTTATAGATTGGAAAATTACATGTTTGTATCAATAGCTGAAAGTCCTTCAAGTAGATCACAACACTCTCCAAAAAATCAGTAAAAATAACTTAATGTCTTCAAAAAGAAATTTAGTAAACGAACTCCATAAGCAAGCACGAAAACATTTTGTGCGTCGCAGAGTTGTAATGAAAGGAATTGATGATCTTTGGCAAGCTGATTTAGTTGAAATGGGGAACTATTCTAAAGAAAATAAAAATTATCGATTTTTGTTGACTGTAATCGACACATTTTCAAAATTTGCATGGGCAGTACCGCTAAAAACAAAAACTGCACTCGAAACAACCAAGGCAATGGCAGATATTTTTGAATTGCGGCGAGTACCAAAAAACTTACAAACAGATGATGGTAAAGAATTTTTCAACAAAAACTTTGAAAAATTAATGCATAAATACGACATTAATCACTACTCAACATATAGCAGTATGAAAGCATCAATTGTAGAACGATTTAATAGAACATTGAAAGGAATGATGTGGAAAGAATTTAGCTATAATGGTTCATATAAGTGGATTGATATACACAAAGATTTAGTTAATGCATACAATAAAAAATTTCATCGCACAATTAAAATGTCTCCTATTAAAGTCAACTCAACAAATGAGCAAAAACTGCTTAATACAGTATACAGTCATTTGAAGATGTATAAAATGTCGAAATTTAATGTAGGAGATCATGTTCGCATAAGCAAATACAAGCATATCTTTGAAAAAGGTTATACTCCAAATTGGACCACAGAAATATTCACAATTACCAAAGTTCAAAATATAAATCCTGCAACATACATATTAAAAGATTATATTGGTAATCCTATTAAAGGTGGATTCTATACTGATGAACTTTCAAAAACTAGATTTCCAAATACATATTTAGTTGAAAAGGTTCTCAAAACTAAAGCGAAGGAAGTATATGTTAAATGGCTAGGATTTTCAGATCAACACAATTCTTGGATAAGTAAAGATGAAATATTATAGTTGGAAGAAAAACTAAATCACCAACAGCATCATATCAAGAACAATAATAGCATTAATATTAAGAAACTAATGTTAATTTTAAAATAAGAAAATGAAATAAATATGTAAATTATGCTTATAAACCATACTGTGTACTAAAATTTATTTAATTGTAATCAGTCTGTTATAATGTCAATAACACTTACTCTGAGCTCCAACTCATCAGAATTATCTGCTAGTTACTTCCCTCCTATTGAATTACATGATGCATATGAGTGTGCTCTAACTGATTTTCATTCATACAACAGTATTCCAAATGTAGACACTTACAACAATATGTTTCATATAGGGGAACATAAAATTGAAATACCAATTGGATCTTACGAATTAAATGATATAGTTGATTTTATAGAAGAGCAATACAAACGACTTTGCCCAGCAAATAAGATTTTTATTGAAGCCAATAACAACACAATGCAAGTTAAAGTTAATAGTTCCAAGGATCCTGTATATTTTAATAAGGACAACACAATTGGAAAACTTTTAGGATTCAATAGCAAAATCCTAACACCAAACAAATATTATTACTCAGATCTTCCAGTTAATATTTTTAAAGTGAATCTCTTGCGAATTGAAAGTAGTATCGCTATTAACACATATATGAATAACTCCAAATCGCATACACTTCATGAATTTCCGATAAATGTGCCTCCAGGCTATAAAATAGACGAGGTTCCAAGAAATCTCATCTATTTACCTGTCAACACCAGAGAGATAAGTTCACTAGCTCTACGCGTAATTGATCAACACGGTGATTTAATTAATTTCCGAGGAGAGGAAATTACAATACGAATACATTTAAGGCCAACTAAATAATGCTAATATACAACACAAATACATTAAAAAATATAGCAGCAAAAACAACAACAACATTAAAGCGATCAGCTCAACAAAAAGCTCTAACAACATCAAATAAAAATTTTCTGAAGTCATTGAATTTGAAATTAAAGACAAAATGAGTTCAATAATAGATGTCTTAGATAAACCTTTGTCTGATGAAAATATAATCAAAAAGGACTATCATACATATGTACCATACTTACAGTCTTACAACAATAATGATGAAATTAGAATTTCAATACAAAATCAAGATTTGTACGTGCTACCCAGTGAGAGCTACATTTATGTGGAACGGTTTGTTGCTGATGATAATACGACAAAATCTTCGTCATCTTCAAAAAACTTTATACTAAAAAACAACTTTGTGGCATATCTGTTTGATGAAATTCGCTATGAGCTCAATGGAATTGAAATTGATCATACAAGATATTTAGGAGCCACAAGCACCATAAAAAATTTGGTTTCTATGTCACCAACTGAAAGCAACGTGATGCAAAATGCTGGATGGAACAAAATTGACGATGTCACTCTTGTAAACGGATTTTTCAATTTCTATGTACCTCTAAAAATGCTTCTAGGATTCGCTGAAGACTACAACAAAGTTATACTAAGTGGAAAACATGAATTGATACTCTTGCGCAATAAAAACGATGAAGATCTTGTGCGCTCGAGTGTTTCTATTGAAAAAGCTAAACTTACAATTTCACTCATCTCATGGAGAATCCCACATGTACAATTATCGGACTTTAGAAAATTGAATATGATAAAAATTATTAATAATGGTGCTTCTATACCTATGGCATGTCGCAGTTGGGATTGTCATATTAATCCACAATTAAACATAGGAACTAGCCATATTTGGAATGTTAAACTGGCTGCAAATAGAGAACGTCCACGTTTTGTATTGATTGCTTTTCAACAAGAAAATAAGTTTGTTCATTGTGATTTGACTAATTTAAAAGTACATTTAAATTCAGTCTCATATCCATATGATGATCTTAACATAAAGTTTAAAAATGAACGATATGCAATTCTATATGATATGTATATAAGATTTCAACAAAGTTATTATATGAAAGAATCTCAACCGCTTCTAACTGCACCAGAGTTTAAGACAAAAGCTCCTATTATTGTAGTAGATGTCAGTCATCAGAATGAATCACTCAATAATGGCCCGATTGATATAAAAATAGAATTTGAAACAGCAACTAATATTGCAGCAAAGACAACAGCTTACTGCATTCTTATTCATGATCGTATAATAGAATATATACCTATCAAAGGACAAGTTCGAAAAGTCTTATAAATTAAGTAATATGGATAAAAACATAATTTTTATAGACGTACAAGGTTTCAAGAGTAATTCAAATGATTTCATCGCAAAAGAAGTAGCGATTGTTTTCAACAATTATGAATATAACCATTTCATTATAAAATCCCCATTTGATTTTAAATGGTTATCAATAAAAAAGCAAAGAGAAGCAAAGTGGCTAACAAAAAACTATCATCACCTAAACTGGACTGCTGGATCAGTTTCATTTCAAAGCGTTTGCAATTTTTTAAAAGCCAACGCAAGATGTTCAACAATTTATGTAAAAGGTGAAGAAAAAAGACGATGGCTGGAAAAAATGTTACACCGAAAAATTTCTAACGTTGAGGATATAGGCTGCATCAACTTTAAACAAATGGAAATCAAGTATCCAGAATATCTTTATTGTAGTTATCATAATTTTGGTGTTTGCGCATTAAAAAATGCTATTTTACTAACAAAAGAAATGTCTTGCTTTAAATGAATTTTTTACTTCTTAAAATATGAATTTACATATGTATGTATGTATGTATTATTATAAAATTTAAAAATTTTAAACAATAAATGTATACCAAATAAAAGAATGTACAAGTGTTTTCTTATTTCAAATACAAACTACATAAATGAAAGAAAAGGAAGTGGGGAGGAGGAGAGTTAACTTTATTGCATACTTGCAGCATATTTACTTTTTGTTTCTCTGCTGATGACTGTACTTAATTGAAACTTTGCTGCTTTAAAATAATCTTAGACAAAGAAAATGATTACGTTGCAAAATACAAATGTATTCTACAAAATATTTTACGCACAAGCATCCTCACTCATACATACAAATACACATATACATACATACATACACAAACAAATATACACACATACATACATACATACATACATACACAAACAAATATACACACATACATACATACATACATAAATACATACATACATACATACATACATACATACATACATACATACATACATACATACAATTATATTTCTTAAACAAATAAATAAATACCAGCGACAAACTAGCTGGATCATCCACACACAAGTATAGGGTGTTCATATACAAGAGAACATTTTATAAATAAATAAAATAATTAAATGAATTGTTTATTAATTTATTTAATTATTTTATTTATAAATAATTTATTAGCGTGAGGAAATCATACACACATTCTCCCGATTCATATGAGAATCGCGTAGTAGTCATCAAATCTTTTTTCTCTGATATTACTGATATAGTATTACGATAACGAATTTCTATAGTCTGGCAACACTGGCAATTTTCCCTTTGGTACTAGAAAATAATAATCATGTTTTGCCGTCGGCATTTGAAAAAAATAAAAATGTGTTTTGCCGTCGGCATTTGAAAAAAATAATACTCATGTATTGCCGTAGGCATTTGAAAAAATAATAATCATGCATTGCCGTAGGTATTAGGAAAACTTATCATGCATTGCCGTAGGCATTAGGAAAAATTAATAATCACTATTTTCACCATTGGTATTAGGAAAAATAATTTTCATGATTTTCCCGTCGGCATATACACTTGAGAAATCTTAATCTTATAAAATCCCTTAAACCACACCCACAAAAAAAATCACCCGTTCCCACAATTAATACTACCCAAAAAAAAATCACCCGTTCCCACAAAGTTAATGTAAACAAAAAACTCCTTATGTAAACAAAAATTTGGACGGACTTATTGAACCACCCTCGCAGGTATCAAATTTCACAAATTTCCAAGAATTTAACAATTTTCAAATTTTAATTACCCAAATTTAACAATTTCACCAACAATTTAACAATTTCAGCCACAATTTTGCAAGTTTAATTGGGGCAGGATGCCCATTCCACTACTACTCTTGATGTTATAACAGAGTTGAATAAACAATTGCACTAACCATAATGTTATAACTTGAAAAAGGCATAACCGTTAGCAGTCTATATATAACAATAACTTGAAGTTGATTATGCGTGATCAAGATATGAGGTCATTTAGTCCTACTTTACACCATGCAAGTTTTTTGCCAAGATGATTGAACGTTTGGAAATTACAAATAACAAACTGCATCGCATCATTAACCGTGCTGATATCGTAATTACTGGACTACCTAATGGTATTAATTGTTTATTGGATCCTTTGCTAGCCATTTGTATACGTTACAATATATGAGCTGAACACAAAGACATTAACCATTGCATGTATACACAAGGGGGCAAATCAGTCCTTTCCAAATTTAATAATATTACTATGAGAGACAAACTTATGAAGGAATACTTTAAAGCTCCCAATTTAAAGTTAAGCGAAATATTGGATGAGGATATTGCTACTAGGGTTTATCTAAGCGATAACCTCACACCTGCAGCTCATAAGCTTCAATTATTATGCCGTACTCTACGTAAATCAAATACTATTAGCTGGTTTAAGCTACTCAATCGCGATGATCCCCTGGCTAAAAACAAATTTACCGATGGACGTGAACGCACGATTAACTACACACAAGGATTGGAATTACGAAATACACTACCTCCCTCTTCGCATTAATAACACTCTACAACAAAATAACATTTTTTGGCTGTCCTTTAGATAAAATTACGCGGACTTTCAGTTTTTCTCTATCACGTAGAGATTTTTTTTATGGGCGTGGCTAATTTTGCCCCCTAAATTAGTCGGCCATACTAATATATTTTACTATAACTCGAAACCCGCTATTTCGATTTTAATAAATAATAAACCAAAAGACGCGCCACAAAATTTTGTTAAAAAAAATTAATAATCATTTTTTACCTATCTTTTATGGTTTCGGAGTTATTCAGAATTTAAAAAAGAAAAAAATTTTTTTTATGCAAAAATCGCGTAATTTTTTTACATGAAAATTGCAATAAAAAAATCAGAAACTCAATAGTTTTATATTTTTTACATTTTTCTTAAAACCACATATCCTAGGAATAAAACAAGCTATAAAACGTGAAAATCCAGCAATAAATCTTAATTTTATTCGCAATTTAAAGCAGGTACCTAAAAATGGAAAAAATGTGTGTAATGCATTAAATGCAGTCACATTTACATCTGGTAATGCTACTGAAAGGGCATTGCGGGCAGGTAACAGAACTAAAAGAAAATATAAAATAAAGAATTTTGGGTATACATAAATATGTTCACTCATCAGTTGCCATACAATAACTGTTTGTGAAACCGAAAAGTAAATTTTCAACCGCAACAAAATTAAAAAAAAAATAGCTAAAAATTTTAGCATAAGCTGAATTTAAAAAGTGATAATTTCTTCATCTATTTTTTGGTAAGTATTATTATTACTAATTCAAAATGTTGTATTTATGATGCGAAGTAATAGTTTTGTATCAAATTGTTGCAGGTTTCAAAATGCCAAGGCTTTGTAAAAATTCTGCTGATTCATTCTGTTATGTATGTGGTGATTTAACTTTAAAATTGCAACGCCAGACAATAACTTCCCAGGTTAAGAACGCCTATAAGCTATGCTTTGGGTTTCCTATCGATGAAAGAGATAAATATTGGCTACCAAAAATATGTTGTAATAGCTGTTCAAGGGCTTTAAGAGGTTTGATCAAAGGAAATCGCAAGTCTATGCCATTTTCGACACCAATGATTTGGAACGAACCAAAAAACCATACAAATGATTCCTACTTTTGTATGACTACAACACGTGGGTTTTCCAGAAAGAACAAAAATAAAGTCATATATCCCAATATTTCATCCGCCAAACGACCAGTTCCTCTAAGAAGTAATGATTTACTTCCAATGTCCCCTACATACGAGGAAGAAGATGTTAAGTCTGAAAGTACTGAATCCAGTTACGCCACGATGGCTGCTTCTGCAAGTTCAACATTTACAAGTCCAACGAGCAAACGTTATTTTCCGAAGCAGTGCGACCTGAATGACTTAGTTCGTGATGTAGGACTTTCAAAAACAAAGGCAGAACTTCTTGCATCCAGATTGAAGCAATGGAATCTGGTAGATAAAGACGTGAAAGTCACATACTTTCGAAACAGAGAAGAAGAATATTTGAAATACTTCAGCAAAGACAAGGATTTAATATTTTGTAATAATGCTGATGGTCTTCTGCGAGAACTTTCGTTCAGTGATAAATCTGAAGAATGGCGACTTTTTATTGATTCATCAAAGACGAGTTTGAAAGCAGTTTTGCTTCACAATGGCAACAAATATCCATCAGTCCCACTAGCGTATTCAAGAAACATGAAAGAAAACTATTATAATATGAAAGTGTTACTTAACAAAATTAAATACACACAGTACTCATGGAGCATTTGTGCTGATTTGAAAGTTGTAGCAATGTTAAATGGATTGCAATGTGGATATACCAAATTCTGTTGCTTTTTATATGAATGGGATAGTCGCTCAAAAGAAAATCACTATAAAGTTAAAAGTTGGCCAAAGAGAGTAAATTTTATTCCAGGAGAAAAAAATGTTTCAGAAGAACCTCTAGTTCAGAATGAAAAAATTATCTTACCACCTCTTCATATAAAGCTAGGCCTAATAAAAAACTTTGTTAAAGCAATGAACAAGGATGGTGATGGCTTTCTATATCTTAAGAGCAAATTTCCTCGAATCAGTGATGCAAAAATAAAAGAAGGAATTTTCGTTGGTCCACAAATACGAGAGCTTATGAAGGACGCAGTCTTTAAGACGAAGTTGAACGGCGTGGAAGAAAGAGCATGGACGGCTTTTGTGAATGTGTGTAACAATTTTTTGGGAAATAAAAAAAGTGAAAACTACCATGAAATCATTCAAGAACTGCTTTCTGCCTATGAGGCTCTAAAATGCCATATGTCGCTTAAAATTCATTTTTTAAACTCGCACTTGGATTTTTTCCCCGAAAATCTTGGTGCCGTATCAAATGAACATGGTGAAAGGTTTCATCAAGACATGATATATATAGAAAAGCGTTACAATGGAAAATCATTAGAAGTAATGCTTGCAGATTTTTGTTGGTCCATTCGACGAGAAACTTAATTGAAGATATGAATAGGAATAAAAATGTCAATTAGTAAATAACAAGACACTTTTTAATTTTAAAACGTTTTTAAAGTACAAATATTTTTCTTACAAAAATGGTGATTTATTTCAAATAGTTAAGTGTTGTAGTTCAAGCTAGCACTTTTTCTTAAAACTGAATATACATACTTAGCGCTTCTAGCTTAGTTTATTGACAGCATACATAATAATACATAAAGTGAAAAATATTTGCGACTAAAAGTTATTCATTATATTTTGAGAGCTAAAAAAAATTAATATTAAACCAAAATTATTTATTTCGCCAATAATTTCTGAATACTCGGAGTTATTGAGAAATTATTAGCAGCTGAAATAAAAAAACATTGGATCAGCATTTAATGCTTTACACACATTTTTCCATTTTTAGGTACCTGCTTTAAATTGCGAATAAAATCAAGATTTATTGCTGGATTTTCACGTTTTATAGCTTGTTTTATTCCTAGGATATGTGGTTTTAAGAAAAATTTAAAAAATATAAAACTATTGAGTTTCTGATTTTTTTATTGCAATTTTCATGTAAAAAAATTACGCGATTTTTGCATAAAAAAAACTTTTTTCTTTTTTAAATTCTGAATAACTCCGAAACCATAAAAGATAGGTAAAAAATGATTACTAATTTTTTTTAACAAAATTTTGTGGCGCGTATTTTGGTTTATTATTTATTAAAATCGAAATAGCGGGTTTCGAGTTATAGTAAAATATATTAGTATGGCCGACTAATTTAGGGGGCAAAATTAGCCACGCCCATAAAAAAAATCTCTACGTGATAGAGAAAAACTGAAAGCAGATTTGAATTTAACGCATCGAAATCCATATAGTCCGCATACTTTTATCTAAAGGCTATTTTGGCTGTTGTACAGTGTAATTGTATGTATATATACCACAACTCTAATGTATATATGTATGTCAAACAAAACATTGTAAGATCTCAACTATTCAAGGGCTTCCTTTATCGCTTTTTGCTTTTGCTAATTGCCTACAGTCATGTATAATATATATTTTTTAGTCTGATTCACTGTGCTATCTATAGTTATATATCTATAAATATTGTTATGTATTATTTTTTTTTGTTATATTCATTGTATTAGTCACACATCATTACAACTTCTGCACATAATCTGCTTAACATCACATGAACGTTAAGGTAAATTTGGGTCTTGTTATTGGTGAATCGGGCAGTGGTATCGTATTTTTACAAAACGTGAATAACTTCAGTGTTGCTCATATTAATGCACAGAGTATCTGTCCATCATACGGATCATGCAAACTGGATGAACTACATTATTTTATTAAAAAATCAAAGTTAAATGTTGTTTGTGTGTCGGAAACATGGTTGAATGAGACCGTTTTTGATCAGGCAGTTGGTCTTACAGGGTATTCCATTTGCAGAAGTGATCGTCCACTGGGGTGCAGAGGTGGTGGAGTTGCCATATACATTGCAAATGAAATTAAATTTAAGTGTGTTTTCAGAATTAACGAATATTTAACTTGCGAGGGACTGTTTCTAGAAATTAGCCTCGGCTCAAATACTTTGTTACTTGGTGTCATCTACCTTGCTAGGGGAGATATGGCTACATTGAACAATCTTTCAGTGACCTTTTTGACCGTTACCAAAACATAATTGTTGTAGGCAACTTTAATAACGATCTTTTTAACCCTTACAAAGCTAATATTGTTAGCTCCTGTTGCAGTAGATTGGGATTGGTCCGCTTACACAACTCAATTCCAACGCATTATGATACCCGCCATCAATCAACTTCACTTATTGATTATTTTTTGGTCAGCCAAGGAATGAACATCGCTGCCTCAGCACAATTTCAGATCCCCGTCATCTCAAAACACTCATTAATATATGCTGCTTTCAATATTAAGCCTGTTACTACATCTCAGACTGCCTATTATAGGGATTTTAAAAACGCTGATACTTTGGCCATTGAAAGGTATGCACTTTCAACAGACTTTTCGCATCTTTATACAACCAGTGACTCAAATGTACAACTTAGCTTTTTTAATTCTTTTTTTGCCGATCTCTTGACCTTTGTTCCATTAAAAAAGTCATTGCATAAAACGTACAATAAACCTATTAAATTCTCTAATGAAATTAATTACATGAGATCATTGACGGGTATTGCTCTAAGAAATTACTTCAATGATAGATGTGACAGAAATTGGGATATATATCGGACATATCGGAATCGGACAAAGCACAAGATAAGAAAATTAAAGAGGAAAATTAGTATGCGTTTTTTTCAAATAGATGATACCAGGCAGATGTGGAATAGATTACGTAATTTGGGAGCTATAGCTAATACGGAAATACAGGCCGATGCTGATGCTAATGACGTTAACAACCATTTCATTAGTAATCAACTAAATATTGATAATGAATTACCAAACTACAACCTTTTTAATAACCATGTTGATAATTTTTCTTTTTCTAGCATAACAGAAACAGACCTAACTCTTGCATTGTTTAAAATTAAATCGACTTCTGTTGGGGCCGATAACATGCGTGTAATGCTACTTAGGTGGACTTTTCCGTATATAAGTAGACACATATTATATTTTGTTAATACTATACTTATGACCTCAAAATTTCCAAAAGATTGGAAGACTTCGCGTATTATACCAATTCCCAAAAAAAAAGAGGCAATTTTTCCATTGATAACATGCGGCCCATTAGTATATTGCCTGTTATGTCTAAAGTTGTTGAAAATATACTGAAAGAACAAATAGTTAAATGGATACAATCTAACAATATGCTTAATGCCAATCAATATGGTTTTCGTGATGGCCACAGTACTAGTTTTCTCCTAACTGAATTGGTTGAATCGATCAGAAATAACTCCACCAATGATTTAAACAGTGTGCTAGTCTCGATAGATCTGTCAAAAGCATTTGATAAAGTAAATCACAGTTTTGGTCAATAAATTAAATAACTACTTCAGATTCTCGATATCGTCTTGCCGTCTTATCAGTACGTATTTAAGTGGACGTAAACAATTTGTATTTGTCAGTGGCACCACCTCAGACCTTATGGATGTCAGATCTGGGGTTCCACAGGGTTCTGTTATTGGTGCCATCTTGTTTGCGCTCTATTTAAACGATTTATTTCACTGCTTAAGCCTTGGTAACTGTAAATCATTTGCTTTCGCTGATGACATACAATTACTGTGGTCCTTTGATACAATCACACCTGACCTATGCACAGAAAATATTAATACTGATTTGACTGTTCTAAATAATTGGATGATTTCCAACTATCTTCATGTTAACCCTAGCAAGACTATGGCAATGTTTTTTGGTTCAAATAGGATTGATACATCACAAATTAACTTAAAGTTGAAAATTGCTGATTCTCAAATTAAAATGGTAAGCCAAATGAGATGTCTCGGCATAATTATTGATGAAAAACTGTCTTTCCAACCACATATAAACAACATTTGCTCAAAAGTTTGCATGACTACGAAGGCTATACCATTTAAACCTGACGCTACCTTTACATGTTAAAAAATCGGTTGCCCACGCCCTACTGATGACTAGAGTCAACTACTGTATTGAAGTTTACTCCGGCTGAAATATGGGTAACAAAATTAAAATAAAAAGCATATTGCATAGAATTATTAGATACGCTTATGGACTTAGAATGAGAGATCATATATCACATCATGTAAATAACTTTCTTCTAATCAACTACCTCAAATTTCGTTTACTAATTTACCTATATAGAATTATAAAGCTTCAAAAGCCTGAACGTATTATACGTATGATTAGTTTCACTAGAACTATTAGAAATCCACAAATCATTATATCACGAATAAACAATGCTATCTATGATAGATCCTTTCTTGTTCAAGCTGCTAGATTTTTGGAATATGCTACCTAGGAATTTACGGTCTTTTTCTATGTCCATAACAATATTCAAACGCAAACTTATAGAATATTTTAATGATCTAAACTCGCCGCACCAATAACAAGGCTACCCCCTATCGCCTTTCTTTTATCACAATAATGTTTCTTTTACCTTGGGCGGGTTGTGTGTATAACCGTAGTGATGTTGATGTGTGCTATGTTTACTTATGTACCATATAAGAAATTTATTATTCGACATATTGTCATAATTATATTTTAATTTGAAATTTATTTGCTGGTGGTTTAGCTTGGTCTATATACGTATTTCATTGGCGCTTGAACCAAATCATCAGTAGACTTCAACCACAAATTTTTAACAGTCACAAACCTCTTACTTTATGCACAGACTTTCAAAAACTATATGAGAATTCATAAAATAATATTTTTGAAAATCACAAAGACAAAATAAGCTTAGTAGGCTTTTTATTCGACATATTGTCATAATTATATTTTAATTTGAAATTTATTTGCTGGTGGTTTAGCTTGGTCTATATACGTATTTTATTGGCGCTTGAACCAAATCATCAGTAGACTTCAACCACAAATTTTTAGTCACAAAATAAAATAGATTCATATCGAATATAAATTATTTGCTGGGTTTTGTATGAGTTACAAAGCCTACTAAGCTTATTCTGTCTTTGTGATTTTCAAAAATATTATTATTTTATGAATTCTCATATAGTTTTTGAAAGTCTGTGCATAAAGTAAGAGGTTTGTGACTGTTAAAAATTTGTGGTTTAAGTCTACTGATGATTTGTTTCAAGCGCCAATGAAATACGAATATAGACCAAGCTAAACCACCAGCAAATAAATTTCAAATTTACTTACCATAGAATACTACATACTTTTACTAGTAATACAAACGTAATTGGCCAATAGGCTATATGTATTGCAAATGAATAAATAAATGAAATGAAATGATTAGTTTGACGAGGGGAATAGAACCGTTTCTATTCCCCTCGTCGCTCTAAACAAACAAATAGCAACGACTTGCATAATGTTAAAGCACATTTTTACTATTCATCTGCATAGATGGACGAAAGTTGTATTCATTTAACGTAAACTTCAACATTTTCAATTTTAAAATTCAGTCTTAAATAAATGCATACATCGTTTAATAATTGTTAATAACTTATAAAACATATTAGGGAACACAGACATAATACATATACAATTCAGCAACTTTTTTTATTTTATATCCATATGACAATTTGGCAGCTTCATCATTAAGATCTGTTTAACTTTTTCCAGATTCTCTACAAAACACATTTCGAATATTTTTAACCGTTCCAGATTCGAAAGTTCTCCAATAATCATCAAACCTTCGTCACTAATGTTATCACAAGCTGATACCTGCAATATTTTCAATGACTCTTTGAGGTGTACTAGCCCCCCCAAACCATCTGATTCCAAATGTTTACACTTGTGGAGTACAACGGTATCAATATACTTGCAGCCTTTAAAATGATCTAGTCCGATTTTCATTATGGATGCTCCGGTAGCATCGATTACTTTTAATTTAAAACGATCATTTTCAGGTGGCAGGGCATTATAGTTTTGAGTCTGGCGATTTGGCGCTTCGACTGTACGTACAGCACCCCCATTTTTGATCACCCATTCTGCACATAAACGATCAGGACCAACATTCTTTAGCCGATCCGTGTCAACTCGATTAAAAGCAATAGCCACATATCCCCACAAAGATTTTCTTACAGTGACATTAGCAACAACATTGTGAAAGATTAAAGCACTGTTTAATTTTTGTAAAATTGTCATTGTGCTACAAGGTACAATTATTCCGACTAATTTACGTTAATTTATGCATATTTCAGAACCGCAGAAAATCTGTGACAGAATATGTTCAGAACACAAAATCACACACAGAGGTCCAAGTCGTTCGGTTCACAGCCAGTGGCGCAAAGCCGCCGACCTTATTTTCTAGCTCAAGCCGCCGCCGAATTAAACGTGTGTTCTCATAAATGATTAAACAGAATACCGGCTTAAACACATTTTCCATACAAATTGACACAAAAAAACAGCCACAGAAACCAGTCGTGAGATAGAATCTATTTTATTTTGAGAGCGTTTTTCCTTATGCTCTCGCATATCAATACTCATTCTCACAAAAATGTTACCATACTTTTGATCAAGTTCATACATTTTGTAAACAAAACTACTAAGAAAAATAAGCACAAAAGAAAATAAAATAAAAATCAGAGAGTATTTGAAGTTACTGCCGTCGATTTTATTATGGGCTTAATTAATTTGTCAGCGATTTGCTTGAAGTTGCAGACTTTAATGATTAAACAGAATTCCGGCCTAAACACATTTCCCATACAATTTGACACAAAAAACCAGCCGCAGAAAGCAGTCGTGAGATAGAATCTATTTTATTTTGAGAACGTTTTTTCTTATTCTCTCACATATCAATACTGATTCTCACAAAAATGTTACCATACTTTCAATAAATTTCATATATTTTGTAAACAAAACTACAAAGAAAATTAAGCACAAAAGAAAATAAAACAAAAATCAGAGAGCATTTGAAGTTACTGCCGTCGATTTTATTATGGGCTTTATTAATTTGTCAGCGATTTTCCTGAAGTTGCAGACTTTATTCTGTTTCATCATTTACTCTGTTTCATCATTAACATGCCAGTTTGTTGGTGAGAGAGGCAAATTGAATGGTTTTGTGGTTGGCTCAATTTTTCAACCATGCCATGAAGGTAAAAAAACATAACGCGAATTAAAGTTTAGTGTTTTTACTAAAGAAAAAAAATATATTTTTCTTAGGAGTTAGAAAACTTAAGCACTATGTGTTATTCAATATTATTTCATAGCTAACTGACAAATTACTTTTTACTTTCTTAAATACTAAAATTTAGTTTAAGATTACAATTCTAGTTTTCTTTTATTGATAACATGATTACTTGTTTTTTACCTAACTATCATTTCTTTGTTGATACATTTCTTTGTTAGTTCTTAAACATAATAAAACATGTTTTTACTTAATTTCTTATCTTAAACTATATTTATGTTAGCATGATTCGTCATGTTTTAGATATTCTTATCTGTAACAAGATTTACCTAAACAAGGGACAAAGGAACATGATTAACCATGCTTGGTAGGTATGTAAATGTGCGTGTGTGTGTTTAGATTAATGAACAAAGGAGGCAAACGTTAAGTCTGACCTTAACTCCCCCCTGGGTTAAGCAAGATCGTCCCGATCTTTCCTAATACGTTGCAATTCCATAATATATGCTTTTTCAATTTTACGGATTGCAATTTTGTGTTTCCATACTGTTATGCAAGTTACCATTTTTATTATTGAAAAAATTATTATTATTAAGAGTTTAAGGGTTAATATACAAAAAATGAAAGACTTGATTGGGTGCTGTTCAAATGGAATAGAGAATTTTTTTAATGAGTCTATGTTATTAAAAGCCCATTTGGTATCAGAATTTATTATTTTCAAAATTTCAAAGTCTTCGTCGTGTTTCATATGGATGGCCTTAATTATTCTGTCGTTAATATTTCTATATGTCTTGTTGTCTATCGTGACCTGGTCTGTGTACGTGACTAAAGTTATACCCGTAGTGGTGATATTGTTTACTTTGTGGTTTCCGTCCAATAGTATTGAGCCTTCGTCAATTTCTAATAATGGTTTGTTATATTCTTGTATAACTGTACACTTGCTGTTTCTGTTTGTCAGTAGCGGAAGTATGCACTTATCTGTATCATTGTTTCTTTGGCATATGTTCCTTCCTAAAAAGTTTTTGCAAAAGTTTACCCTAACATAATCTTTATTGCATTGGGAAATTTGATCATCTGTTTGAATTTTTCCGTGCCTAAAGCTTATGGGAGTGATTTTAAAAAGTTTACAGTCCTTATTCAATATAGGATATTTATAGATAGTTATAAATAAGTCTCCTGTCCTGGCTATATGTATATCTGCGTATTCTAGAATGTTTATTATGGGTACTGAGATTAATTCATGATCTATTATTTCCTTTACGTCGTCTAAGTTTAACGATTCGGTTAAATATTCGTTATTTTTTGCAGCATTAATTGTTCTGACAAGTAATAAGAGTTGGTCATGTACTTGTTCTAAGATGAGGTGGCTTTCGAGAGTCTGGCCTTGTAATGCATCAATTAATTTTTCAAACCTTGAGTTAACCAAACGTTGTTTTTCATTATTATTTATTAATTCGTTTATTTTTGTTTCCATCAATATGAAATCGTCATGATCTGGATTTCCCGTAATGAATTTTAATGCTGATCCTAAAAAATTTAGGGATCTCGTATGTCGTTTATGTTCATTAAGTTGATTTACTAATATTTAAATTTTCTTTGTCCAAATATGTTCCTCGATGGTGGGGTAAGAATATTTGTTAAAGATTTGCTGATATGTTGTAGTTATTTTTGTTAAGTTTGTGACGTGGAAGAGGTATGAATATTCGTCAAATAAAAAAACGTCATTAGTCCGGGTTAAAACATATTTCTGTTCATCTAGTTTTTTAATTTCTGTTTCCGCCTGTATTTCTGGTATGGGCACTGCAAGTAATGTCAGGAAGATGATTATCATGATTAACGGTATAATTCTTTATATTATCCTTATGCACGATCTTTCCCCTTGTAGTTAAGACAGTGTCCTCACGGTCTTCTTTTACAACGTATTTAATATATCTAGCGTCTTTCTAGTATCTGCTTCTTCCATTTTCTCAGACATACGTTCTCTTGAATCAATTTCTCTGAGGGTAATATATTGAGAATTTATCGATAGCGACTAGAAATGTTTTTTTTATCATTAAAGTAAATGTCCATGTGTATGTATTTTCCTGGTTCTATTGGTATATCAGAATCTCCAAGTGGTTCTCTTGTAGGATAGTTCATATTTACCATAAAGACAAGGTGTACACTTTTTATTAAATGCCTTGCATTGTTGTTTCATTTCAGGCCAGTAGTAAGTTTCAACTATCTCATAAATGTTGTTTTTATAGCCTCTGTGTGCTCTGTTATGTGTTCTTTTAACTATTTCGATTTGTTTTTCTTTTTCTCTAACATCGATTAGTTTTGTTGGTGTGAACACGAAATTTGCAGTATTAAAAGTGTTTTTTATTATTGGACCAAATGCATAAATATTTTCTCTAGTAGTATGTATTGCAGTAATTTTATTTGGCTGTAATACCTTTTTCAATTCTGTAATTAAATTTTGTTCACTTGTAAAGTTTACTGTATGCCTAACTTTGTTCGGAAATGTTGTTCGAGTTCGAGTTTCATTTATTTTTCTATTTGGTACGAGTTCAATTTGAATAGCATACGCATTAAAAGGTTGCGATACAGTTTTAATAACGTCTGTGGGTGAACTTGCAGCTGAGTGAACTGTACTGATTGTTGATGAGTTTACTTGCTGTCTTGAAAGGGCGTCGGCTACGACATTTAAATGACCTGGCTTGTATACCAATTTGGCTCCAAAGTCTTCAATTATGTTTTTCCATCTCATTAATTTTGTATTTGGGTTTTTTTCGGATATCGCAAATGTCAAAGACTGGTGGTCGGTGTAGATCGTTAAGTCAGCTACACCGTAGATATAGTTTCTTAATTTTTGTAACGACCAAACGATTGCTAAAAGTTCTTTTTCATTAGTACTGTAGTTTTCTTCTGTTTTACTTAAGGTTCGTGACAAGAAAAATATTGGTTTTTTATTTTGACTAAGAACTGCTCCAAGTGCTATGTTGGATGCATCAGTTGTTAGTTCAAATGGTTTTGAATAGTCTGGTTGGAAAAGTTCTACTTGTTCTCTTAAGCAAGTTTTTAAGTTGTCTATGGCTTTCAGTGCTTGCTCGTCAAGTTTTATATGCGTATTTTTGCTCTTGTTTTTTCCTATTTGACCGTTGTCTCCCCTTAAATGTACTGTCAAGGGTTTTGCTATGCTAGCGTATCCTTTAATAAATTTCCTATAATATCCTGTCATTCCTAAAAAACCTCTTAAGTCTTTTAGAGTTTTTGGAACTGGATAATTGTTTATTGCCTTCACTTTTTCTGGATTCGTTGCAATTCTATTATGTTTTATTACATGACCTAAATATTCTACTTCTGTTTGGAAAAATTTAGATTTTTCATTGGAGATTTTTAGAGTGGCCTTGTTCAATGCGTTCACAATTATTTTAATATGTTTCATATGATCTTCGGGAGAAGATGAGTATATAAGTACATCATCTATGTATACGTACGCAAATTTTCCTATGTAATCCCTAAGTATGTCGTCCACACATCTCTGAAATATTGAAGGTGCGTTTTTTAAGCCAAATGGCATACGAACGAATTCATATTTCCCGCCATTAACGCAGAAAGCTGTTTTTTCCCTATCTTTTTCAGCGATTCTTATCTTGTGGAAGCCTGATTCCAAATCTAAAGTTGTAAAATACTTAGCCTTACCTAGATTTTGGATTGTCATGTTTACATCTGGGATAATGTACCTGTCTGAAATTGTATTGGCATTTAATTTTTGAAAGTCTATAACCATTCGTTTCTTCGGTCTTCCCTGCTCGTCCATACCCTTTTTAGGGACTGTCCATATTGGAGAGTTGTATGGGCTATTATTTTTTTGTATAATACCTTCGTTCAGTAACTTTCTTATTTCTTTGTTAACAAACTCGTTATCCGCTATAGGATACGGGTATTGTTTTGTCCATATTGGCTCTTCGTTCTTTGTTCTGATTGTAGCTTCAATTGTCGTCGTGAAGGGTAATGGTCCTATGCCATTATTTTTCTTTATCATTCTATCTATTTCTTCCTTGTACCTTTCATCTCCTATAATCATATCAAAAGATTCTATGTCTTTAAGTTCAAAGAAAGTTATCTCTTTGTTCATTAATTTAATCACTCTTTTGGTATTTGCAAATGAATAACCATTTATGGTTTTAATTTTAATTGGTTTGATTTTAACCCTGTCTGACGAATCACACTTTACTCTTATATAATTGTGGGTTGCTCCTGTATCAATTAAAATATCGTATTTCTTATTTGTTACTTCGCTACTTAATGTGAGGTAGGGCAACCCGCTTCTTAGTTTAAATTATCTATTCTTACATTATTTACCAATTGATCCGGTTCAGCATACGTACTAGAGTTGTCATCTTGTTGTTGCGACTGGTTTATTCGTTGGTGTTTATTTGTTTGGTAATTACCGCTGTGCTCCCTCTTCCATGGCTGGTTGTTTGTGAAAGGATGGTGTTGATTATTTTGTTGAAAGTTAATTCTCCTCTGTGCCTGCACGACTTGCCTGGAATCTGTTTCCATTGGAGTAGGCCTAGACGGTTGGTTTTGATTGTATGGTTGATTGTATCCCTGTTGCTGTGGTGCGAATCTCCTAGTGTCATAATTCGGACGTCGATTGTAGGAATTGTGATGAGTTGGGTAATGTTGTCTTTGCTGATTCTGTCTCTCGACATCGTATGATAATCGCAGATTTTGATGTTGATTATCGTGCTCGATTGTTCTGGCTACAGCGTAGGCGTGCTCTAGATAATTGAGTGTGTTGGCATAGAGTGTGGATCTTATAAATGGGTTTGTAATGCCACTGATGAATACACGTACAGCTTCTTCATTTGCACTCCTCGTCATAGCATCTGTGACGGTTGGTTGATCGCCAGACATTAAAATTTTTGATGTAATAAGGTTCAATGCTTGGTTAATTTTATCATGGTATTCCGTAAGGGACAATCTACCTTGAGATATTCTTCTTAATTCTTCTTGTAGCACATACAGTGGACGCATATCCGCATATGTATAGTCCAGTCTGTTTTTTATAGCTTCGAAATTGAACGGTGTGTTGTTATTTGTTAACACATCTGACGCTCTTCCTCTAATTTTTGTTTTAATTATGGACAAGGCTTCCGAATAACGGCTTTGTCCTTCAAATGCCTTGATATCGTTCATTAAGCGAGACGCATCTTCCCTCCATGCTCTGTATTCAGCTTGTTTGCCATCGAACGTTGGGAGTGCCTTAAAAACTTCTAATGATATGTCTGATGCAGTTCTGTAGTTGGTACCTACGTCTTTTAACTGTATTATTGGGGCTGAAGCTAAAGTTGGATTAATTTGTAAGCTATTCATCTTCTCCATCAAACTCTGAAAAAATTTTTCCATTTCGCTGAGCCTGGCAGTGAGTATTCCTATTTGGGCATCCTTGCTTGTGTTCGGTTCCATTTTTGGTAAAATATCGTCTTCTATTATGCGATTTTTATTATAGATGTCCTCTTTTTTTGTTTTTTTTTGTAAAACTCATTTATATAAAATTACTTTTGTTTTTATAACTAATTTTCAATTTATTTTTTATAAAATTTTACACTTATTCTTCCTATGAAGAATTTTTCACTGTCACAAAAAGTTCACGTCCTTGCTGCGACAAGGATTACGCTGGTCCGCTTTTAGAAGAATAAATTTAATTATTCTCCTGGCAGGATCGCCAATTAAAGTTTAGTGTTTTTACTAAAGAAAAAAAATATATTTTTCTTAGGAGTTAGAAAACTTAAGCACTATGTGTTATTCAATATTATTTCATAACTAACTGACAAATTACTTTTTACTTTCTTAAATACTAAAATTTAGTTTAAGATTACAATTCTAGTTTTCTTTTATTGATAACATGATTACTTGTTTTTTACCTAACTATCATTTCTTTGTTGATACATTTCTTTGTTAGTTCTTAAACATAATAAAACATGTTTTTACTTAATTTCTTATCTTAAACTATATTTATGTTAGCATGATTCGTCATGTTTTAGATATTCTTATCTGTAACAAGATTTACCTAAACAAGGGACAAAGGAACATGATTAACCATGCTTGGTAGGTATGTAAATGTGCGTGTGTGTGTTTAGATTAATGAACAAAGGAGGCAAACGTTAAGTCTGACCTTAACTCGCGTTAAGCGGCCCATCCTTTATACAATATTATTGAATATGTTGTTGAACATATGCAATAAATTGCACAATATTTTCAAAGAAAATACTGCCCACTTTTCCTGAGATTAAAAAAGTAAACAACATTGATCCATGTTGCCTTCACATACAACATATGTAATAAATTGCACAATATTTTCAAAGAAAATGCTGCCCATTTTTCCTGAGAGTAAAAAAGTAAACAACATTGAACCATGTTGCCTTCACATTACACAATTGTCTTGATTGAACAAAAAAAAATCAAGTCTTGAATTTTGCCAATATATTGTGCCACCTTCGAATATGACACACATTGGCGATATTATTATACAGTACGAAAAATAGAACAATTGTGTTGCAAGTGGATGGGGCGCTTTAGTTCGTCCACGAGATTCGTGCGTCTGTAAACTTTGCCGCATGAAATATGTCAAGTTACACAATACGCGCTTAAATGCACCTTCAATCAGTTTTTTATTTATTTTTTTTATTGAAAAATTGACTTGGAACATTTTAAACTCCTTTTTTATGCAATAAAATATACAGATTATAGATTAAGCATTTTTAATTTTACAAAAACAAAATATAGAATAAGCATTTTAATTGTAAGAATCAATTTATATTAAACATTTTCGTAAACCATTAATCAGTAGAAAATAATAATTCAATAAATAAAGTTAGAAAAAAACTCAAAACAAAAGTTTTGTTTTTTTTTCAAATGAGGAAACATTTTAAAATATTTAACTGGCGCAGTCGGTAGGATCTAACCCCATAGGATTAGAACACCTGCATAATCCTTTCGAAAAAGGAACTTTTTTTAACCAACTACAAAATTCTTTCGAAAAAGGAACTTTCAAAAAATTAATTGTGAAATCTTTAAAAAAAAGAGTTTTTCGAATTAAAACCAATCGTGAACTCTTTAAAAATTTGTGAAATCCTTACAAACAAAAATATATAAATAAAAAGAGACACTTCAACTAAATTTTAATAATTAGTATCAACAAAAAACAGTATATTAGTGATAAAATATTTACTACATTCATCCCAACTACAATCAAGAAGGCAGTAAAAACTGACTAAAAATGGAAACCGAACAACAAACACCAACAACAGCCAATCCTTCTACGGAGTTACCTATCCCGGTAAAATCCTTAAAGACGCATCAAAAATAAGAGAGTATCGAGGAAACGGAGACTATGCCCTGTCGTCATTTATGAGGGAACGTACTTTTTCTTACAGTTTTTTAAAACAAAGGACTACAAGCATATGTCGTTCAAAGATGTGTAATCAATAAAATTCAAGGATCAGCTTTAGATGTTATCCGAACACTAGGACCAAATGCGAATTGGGAGCAAATCAAAAAGGAACTCATTTATGACTTTGGAGTGAGAGAAACTTACCATCAGCTATATCACAACGCTCTATCCCTAACGAATTACAATGTGAGTCAATATTACTATAATTTAAGCTCTATTTTAAATAAATTAAATGAGTTTAGTCCCAAGAAAAATTAAAGTATGATTTTAAAAACATTTCTAAATAACATACAGACTTACATGTCAAGCATCATATATAGTAGAAACATAACTAGTATAAGAGCAGCTTTCTATACATTACAAGAAACAGTAGCTCGTTTCTGTATTTCTCGTATCGTAAAATTTCGCGTATGAAACGAGGAAATTGTAACAAAACCAGTGTGAAATGAAACACAAAATGGCTTTTCTCACATAAATGTTTCTGTATTTTTTCTTTGCGAGAACTATCTGTCATTTAAATAAATTTCCAGCAATTATTGGAAATATGTGAGAAAAAGTGTTTCTGTAACAATATTTTGTGAAAAGTTTCTCGCAAGAACTGACAAAACAACTCGCGTTTTAAATTGGTGCGAGAACAACCAAATTTGTTACAAAACTTATGAATTTTTTAATTTGTGTGAGAAAATATGAAAAATAAACTAGCTGAAAAGATATGCAACGAATTGTTGAACTAAAATTATTATTATTAGGATTATGCTTATTCAGATTTTTTTGTGCAATTGTTTTATGTAGAAATAAAAAACTTCTTTCAATCATTTTACATTTATTTTATATTCTTGTTGTTTATTTTATTTTCCTTTTTTTGTAAATTATTTATTTTTTTGTTATTTTTTTTATGCACGTTTTTTTTTATTTATTGTATCTTCATATATGAACTAACAATAAGTATTCAAATCTTAAATCTAACATATAATTAATAGGCCCGACCAATGCCAGACATAACTAAGTGATAGTTGTAAATAATACATAAGTGGTGATAAGCAAAAAAAAATTTTCAAGCAACTTCATTCGGAGTGTTTAGTATTAGAGCCCTTGTATCTCTCTTTTTTAAGCGGATGTGTCCAGTAAAGTTAAAAATATTACGAGCCAGCGGATTAGGATGTGACTCGAGTTTTGTTAGATATTTGCCTGCGTATTTTGCAATTTCTTCAGTCACAAGTGGCATATTTAAATCACGATGTATATTTGAATTCTTAATGTACCATGGAGGAGATGTTATTAACCTTAAAATTTTGTTTTGTCTTCGTTGAATTCTCTCTACATTGGAAGCAGAAGCAGTGCCCCATAACTGGATACCGTAACACCATATTGGCTTTAAAAGCGACTTGTATATTAAAAGTTTGCAGTCTAGGCTGAGTGTTGAATTTCTGCCAATCAGCCAATGTACCTGAGTTAATTTTAGTTTCATTTGAGTTAACTTATAGTCAATGTGATGTTTCCATGTAAGCCGTCGATCGAGGTGTATACCAAGATATTTCACATGTGAATGTTGAGGAACAACTTGATTATTAATCCGAATGGGGGAACAAGTATCTCTTCGTAAGGTAAATGTTATATGTACACACTTTTGTTCATTTACCTTAATTCTCCATAAGTTTAACCATAGTTCCACCTGGCTAATGTGTTCCTGGAGTTTTCGGGATGCCTCATCAGGGTTTTCGTGCATACTAAGGCAGGCGGTATTGTCGGCAAATGTAGAAGTGTGGATACTACTGCTCACAGGCATATCACAAGTATAAATCAAATATAAAAATGGCCCCAGTATACTCCCCTGTGGCACACCGGATGAGATAGTTTCAGGCATAATCATAAAGTGTCCTTCCACCACTGTAAATTTTCGTGCAAGAATGTAACTTTCCAAAAGATTTAGAATGTTTATTGGCAAGTATGTCTTCAATTTCACAATCAGGCCTTCATGCCACTATTTATCAAATGCCTGAGAAACATCAATAAACAGGGCAGAACAATACTTCTTTTCCTCAAATGTTTTTCTGATGAATTGAACCAATCTATGCGTTTGCTCAATTGTTGTGAATCAGAATTGAGCAACCCTCTTTCCCGTATATTGCACTAATTTGTTAACGCAGCAACAACCAGTTCATTCACTTGGTTGTTTGTTAAATTCTTTGCGTTGACAATTTGTGCAATAGCGATATTTCGTAATTGGGTCAAAAGCTTAAGAATATTAAGTACGTTAGCAAGTAAGCATAATAATATTAACTATTAAGCATAATATTAATATATTAAATTATGATTAAGTTTTGTATAAATAGTTCATGTTAAGAAACCAAATGAAGAGTTGTAGTTTGTTAGTTGAAGACAGTTGTAGTTTGTTAGTTGAAGACAGTTGTAATTAGTTAGTGAGGGCAGTTGTAATTAGTCAGTGGTAATTAGTTAGTTGTAATTATAGTCTTGTATCTTAGCAGTAAAAAGTTAGAGTCATACCTGCGATTCCCACGGGACCCTCCAGGTTTAAAATTGTAAAGTAAAATAATAAGATACTACTTTTTAGTTGGCACAACTGTTTAATGAATCCTTTTAATATACAAAAGAAAAATCCGTTTTTAAATTCAACACAACATTTTGGCGCAGAAGGTATTAGCAAGAGTACAGTTTGATACCTTTTGGCAGTTTGAAGGAAGTATATTGATATTGGAAAGCTATTTTAGCTCAATTTAATTTTAATATACTGAATTAAATTGTTAAAATGATACGTTGTTCTGTATACCAACATTAACTACACAACGCAAGGTTTTAATGAGCTATTTTTGCTGGCTTAAGTTGCACAGACTTCGATGGTAAACTCAACGACTATCAAACATTTGCTCGAGACAAATGGGACCAACACTAATTGTAAAAATATTTATATAAGTGTTGAATTAGTAAATTAAACTAGATAAACGCATAGTGAAAAATTCAAAATGATTAGCATTATTTAAATAGAAGAAAAGTTTGTTTGTGAAAGTGAACATTGAAAATAAAACGTGGAATTAGGAAATTTTGCTTGAGGTATATGGAGGATTTAAAAAAAAATTACAAATGACACAAGAGGAGACCAGGGAAATTTCTGAGCGAGTGTGGAATCTCATAAAGTGCCTTAACAATACCAAAGAGTATGTAGAGTTAGTAAAGCATAAAGTAAGGAGCCAGGGAAACATAACCGAATTTAAAAAGATAGATATTTTATTGGAAGAACTACAAGTGCTACATGAACATCAACAAAGTCCAGTTATATCTAAGGAAATAGAATAATATTTACACGTTAACCGGATCTTGAAGCAGCAGAACGAAAGCTTAAGAAAAACCATTGTAGAAGCTGAACAACAGATTCAAGACAGCGAACAGAAGACACAAGCATTTAAAGACTTCGCGCAGCGCGTTAACCCTAACTTGACTTCTGATCAGTTGCAGCAAGTCATCGAAAATAGAAAGGTGATAGAGGAAAAAACTCAACAAATCGAAACGCTGAAGTCAAAGATACGAAACTTACAAGGAGAGACGAGGAAAGTGATTACAATTAACACAACAAGTAGTAACAACATGACAACTTTTACCGAACTCTTTTCTACGGAACTGATGGGCCAGAACTGGCAAGGGAAGCCAAGAAGATTATTGAAGGATGTATGATAGCAAAGGATAAACTAGAAGAATCAGGTAATGTGGTCGACATAATCAAATGCATCAAAACTAGACTATTTGGAAATGCTTTCTCATATTTGCACAATAAAGAGTTCACAACAATAGAAGCCTTATGTCAGGCTAATAGAGAAAAATTTGTAGAAGGCAAAACTCTAACAGAATTGCAAGAACTAATTTTCAGCAGTAAGCAAGGTCCAACGGAGACAGCATATGAATTTGGAGAGAGACTAGAAGGACTACTTACAGATGCCACAGAACTAATTGCAGCACAATGGCAAGAAGTTTCCCATCGAAAATCTATGATAGATCACTGCAACCAATCCGCAGTAAGAAGTTACATAAGAGGCTTACGAGATCCTAGATTGATGTCAAAATTCATCGGACACGAAAACGAAAAGCTATCTGCCCTGCTGAAAATCACCAAGGATGCTCAAAATCTCTTTGGTTCTAATATGAAATCTTCAAATATCATGACAATGCATACCGAGGAACCTTTATATGATACGGTCCAGCAGTTGATAAAAGAAGTCCGACAACTATCCATGCATCAGAAGACCTGTAACCATTCAACGCCAAACAGTAATTCACGAGAAAACTCAAAATACTGGAGCACTATGATAGACGAATGCTATAACCAAGGAAACAATATGTGCTATAATCAAAGACAGGGGCATAACGAATGCAATTTGAGAAGGAACATGAAACCTCCCGACTATGGAACACATAGGCAAAATTTTACAAGCTCGAAAACTCAAAACAAAAGTGGAACTAGGCATAACAACAACGAGGAGCGACGCTGTTTTAGATGCAATCAACAGGGTCACATTTCTACTAATTGCCCAACAAACAGAAGGAGTATAAATAGCGATAATAGAAACGGCATCAATAGAGGCAACAATGATGTAAACAGAAGCAGATTTAATTACAACAGCAATAATTCGGGAAACGCGAATCGGCCGGTCAAGATTAATGGACCGGAATGCCGAAAAATGTAGAGAAATTACTAATGAAAAAAATAAAAATAACACACAACACTCCGTAAGAACTAACTATGAAGATAAAGCTTTTAATTTAGATATTAACATTATACACTTGACAGAGGAGCAAGATAATCAGAAACAGGAAGACAAGGATAACACCGAATTAATATCTGGTGCAAGACGCACAGATTTTGTAAGAAAATCCCTGAATAATATGGCAATGATGACATGTAATGATATAAATAATAGAATAATTAAGGACGGAAACGTTGCAGAACATCACATAAACCACTCAGAGTATAAAAATGAACTGAGACTGGAGAATGATGTTAGTAGCAACGAAAGTTGTGAGATAAACGATGCGTATATAAGGTTTCCTTGTAGAGAGGCAAAAGAGGAAAAATTACTACTGTTGGTAGACTCAGGCGCTGATACTACACTAGTAAAGGAAGAAGCTTTGACATCGTGCATAAAAGTTAATGAAAAGGAGAAGAAATCCTTGTCAGGAGCCTTTGGAGGAAACATGAGTACCAAAGGAAGTATAACTGTGAACCATAAATACGTGGACAAACTAAGTTTTAAAATGCAAATAGTACCAAAGGGCACAATTTCGCCAGCAGATGGTTTGCTAGGCCGAGATATGATGTGGAATAGGTCGGTCACCGACACAATAAACAAAAACATAAAATTTTTTGACAACCAGAGAGAAATAGTTTCCTTGCCACTTGTTTCAGAAATTCCTTCGTTATATATATCCGAAAATTTTTCTATAAAAGGACGTTCCCAGGGAGTTGTATCAGTAGTAGTAACCAAGGCTACGGGAGAAATAATAGTAAACAAACTACAAATTTTACCAGGGGTTTTTGTGGGCGAAACCCTAACATCAATCAGAGGGGGAATAGCATTTATTCCAATTCTAAACACCAACAACTATACAGTAGACATAAATAAGAAAATAATGTTAAGTTATGAAAATCCTGAGGACTACCAGATAAAATCAACAACAGCCATTAATACAATAAGCACTGCGGACAACAAAGAAAGAACCAAATTACTATTGGAAACAGTACAGCTTTCCGCAGATTTGAATCCGGAAGAGAGATTATCGATCGAGAGCATTTTGAAATCATACGATGACGTGTTTCAATTACCCGGAGATAATCTAACTCACACAAATGTACTTAAACATAAAATCCCAACTGATTATACTCAACCCCCAATAAATACTAAGCAATATAGACTACCTGAGGTCCACCGAAATGAAGTGAATAGACAAGTAGACCAGATGGTCAAAGATGGAATTATCTCTCCCAGTACTTCCCCTTGGAATTCACCAATACTCCTAGTACCAAAAAAGGCAGGAAAGGACGGAGAGAAAAAATGGCGCTTAGTAGTAGATTTCAGAAAATTTAACGAATGAGGCCACAATAAAGCAAGTCTTCCCCATACCAAGAATTGACGAAATCCTAGACCAACTGGGATACAGCCGATATTTTTCTACCCTCGATCTAGCGAGTGGATACCACCAAGTTTTAATGGACCCACGGGACAGACAAAAAACCGCTTTTAGCGACATTTCGAATTTAATCGTATGCCTTTCGGATTAATAGGGGCACCAGCCACTTTTCAAAGAATCATGAACTCGATATTAAAGAGTCTAAAAGGAATCGACTGTTTCGTCTATCTGGACGATATAGTAATCTACGGCAGAAACCTAGCGGATCACCAATTAAGGCTCAAGATAGTATTAGATATATTAAGAAGGTACAACCTTAAGTTACACCCCGAAAAATGTCATTTCCTTCAAAGGGAGGTAGTTTATCTGGGCCACCAAAAGTAAAAGACATTCCACCTCCTAGAAGTATCAAAGACTTGCAAGCATTTCTAAGATGGATCAACTACTACAGGAAGTTTATACCAAACTCGTCCGAAATTGCCTTACCCCTAAACAAACTACTAAGGAAGAACGTGAAATTTGAATGGACACAAGAGTGTCAGCAAGCTATGGACAAATTAAAAGCAGCAGTTTTGAATCCACCTCTATTACAATACCCTGACTTTGCGAAACCATTTGTTCTGACGACGGATGCTAGCAATGAGGCCCTAGGAGCTATCCTTTCGCAAGGAGAGCCTGGTAGCGATTTACCAGTATATTTTGCAAGCAGAGTACTAAGTGTCACAGAAAAACGATACTCTACAATAGAGAAGGAGTTGCTTGCCATCGTATGGGCAACAAAAACTTTTAGGCCATATTTACTCGGGAGACAATTCACCATTTTTACAGACCACAAACCCCTCAAGGGTATAGCTAATCTGAAAGATCAAGAAGGCAGATTGGGGCGCCTTAGACTAAAACTTTTAGAATATGATTTCGAGATACGGTATAAATCAGGAAAAACGAATCAAAACGCTGATACCCTCAGTCGCCTTCCAATAGAGAAAATAAATGTAGGGGCAATAACTAGATCAAAAGCTCGAGAATTACAAAATGAATAGAATGAGGTGAATGAAGAAATTATGGATCAAACAGAGGTAAACCAGGATATGGGAGAGGAAGATATGGCTGTTTATTTAACGAATGCAGAAGATATAAATAAAGTAATAAAAGCATTCCACGATACACCTTTGGGTGGACACCAAGGGACATTCAAAACTTATTCCCGCATCAGAAATCAGTATAAATGGGCCGGCATGTATCGATAAAAAAAAATTATGTAACAACGTGTAGCCTATGCCAGGAAAACAAATGTTCGAAAGTTGAAAAAATGCCATTGGTAATAACTAGCACTTCAAGTAAGCCTTTCGAAAAAGTTTTCATGGACCTGGTAGGTCCGTTGCCAGAATCAGCTAGGGGAAACATTGTCACCTTTCAAGACGATTTTTCAAAATTTTTCGCATGTGCAGCCGTGCCTGACGCAGAGGCACCAACTGCAGCTAAAGTCTTTTTTAATGAAATAATTTCAAGACACTTTATTCCCAAGGTGTTGGTAACGGATAATGGTTCAAACTTCACATCCAGATTATTCAAGGAAACGTGTAAGATGCTAAGAATAAAGAAACTACTAACTACTCCTTATCATCCACAAGCGAATGGGGCTTTAGAACGAGCTCATCGACCATTGGCCGAATTTCTGACAAATTTCGTTAACCTGGATGGTACCAACTGGGACGACTGGACTCATCACGCCATGCATGTGTATAATAATAGCAAACATTCAACAACAAAACAAACACCGACGAGAGTGTTATTTGGGTTTGAATTTGAAATGCCCATCTCTTTGCAAATATTCCCGACACCACTATACAACGCGGATGATTATAGCAAAATTCTGAAATATCAAATCCAACTTTCACATGAAATCGTTAGAGAGAACCAAGAGAGGACAAAATTAAGAGCAAAACAGTATTATGATAAGGGTTCAAAGGACAGAGAGTATAAAATAGGTCAAAAGGTTTGGTTAAAGAATCAAACTAGAAAAAATAAATTTTCACACTTATGGTTAGGACCATATGAAGTTATAGACATACCAACACGTGTAAACATAAAATTGAGAGTAAAAAAGTGTGAAAAGGTCTACCATAAGAATTTAGTAAAACCCTATAAGGAACGGCATTTAATATAAGGTATATGGTAATTAATCATCCAGTTACGATCCAGGCTATTTAGTTATGAATTTATAAAGGAGAGCATTGATTTTTAGTTATTTTACTTTTTATATAAATTTTACTTTAAATGCAGAAAATTGTTTAACAACAGTAAAGAATTCATTTCCGGGTACCTTAAAACAAACAAAAAACACAAATATGCTTACTAAAACGTTCACCTAGGTCAGTTATGCATTGTACGGTTTGAAGTCAACAATCTGAAGTACCAAAGTGATGAGGACGTATTTATTTGTCCTACACGCGTATATATGCACACCTGTTGTCATATTTTTGTTTTTTATTCTTTTATACAACTTTATGTTGACATACTTTAAATTTGATGACCATTTATACTTAATAATTTTATATTGAAAAAAAATTTAATAGCAATAATCATAAACAGTAATTATTCCGAAAAAAAACTAATGACATTGCAAAGGCAAAATACATAGTTAAATTATGCATCTTTAAGAAGAAAAAAAAAATATATTGAAAATCTATAATTGTATGGTCAATTATTTAGCTGCTAAAATTAAATAAACATAATGATAGTAAAAGGAAAATGTTTGTATTTGAAACAAAACATCCAAAAGTATTCTTACATATTATATTATATTATATTATAGCATAAGATCAATTACGTTTAAGATTATAACATACTATGTAAAAACGTTTGATCCAATTGGTATTCTTGGAAAATATCTATGACTAGATATTTTCTTCCGCCAAGGGGTGAGGGATGTTGTGAATCAGAATTGAACAACCCTCGTACCCGTACATTGCACTAATTTGTTAACGCAGCAACAACCAGTTCATTCACTTGGTTGTTTGTTAAATTCTTTGCGTTGACAAATTGCGCAATAGCGATATTTCGTAATTGGGTCAAAGCTTAATAATATTAAGTACGTTAGCAAGTAAGCATAATAATATTAACTATTAAGCATAATATTAATATATTAAATTATGATTAAGTTTTGTATAAATAGTTCATTTTAAGAAACCAAATGAAGACAGTTGTAGTTTTCTAGTTGAAGACAGTTGTAGTTTGTTAGTTGAAGACAGTTGTAATTAGTTAGTGAGGGCAGTTGTAATTAGTCAGTGGTAATTAGTTAGTTGTAATTATAGTCTTGTATTTTAGCAGTAAAAAGTTAGAGTCATACCTGCGATTCCCACGGGACCCTCCAGGTTTAAAATTGTAAAGTATAATAATAAGATACTAGATTTTAGTTGGCATAACTGTTTAATAAATCCTTTTAATATACAAAAGAAAAATCCGTTTTTGAATTCAACACAACACAATGGTGCTATGTTGGCTTCTAAAACCAAATTGATGGTCCGGGATGCACCCATTATCAGTTAAAATTGAAGACAATTTTGTCATGAGTAGCTTTTCAAAAAGCTTTGACATTGTTGACAGTAAACTTATTGGCCTATATGACTCAGCCTTGGAAAGATCTTTACCTGGCTTTGGAATCATTTTAACCTTGGCAAGCTTCCAGCAGTCTGGATAATACTCCAGTCGTAAAATGGCATTAAAAATGAATAACAGGATTCTAATTGCAGTACGAGGTAACTTAATCAGCATCTGGTTACTAATTCCATCCATACCGGGAGCTTTTTTTGGGTTGAATTCGGCAATTAGTTTTTGTACATCACACATCGTAAATTTTAAGGGTCGAGGTGGTAGAGCAACTACGCTCGGCAAATCAGCAACACCGGTACATGTATTTGGTGTAAATACGGATTTTAAATGCTCAGAAAATATGTTACCTTTTTCAGTATCGCTTCTTCTTGGAGTTCTCGTGGTACCTTCATAGCGAACAGTCGATTAGCGGAATTTTTTCTTACATACCAAACTAACAAAAAATTATACAAAAAAATATTCGTAGTACATATTATTCGTAATAGGTACATAGTGACTTTAATAAATAAGCTTTATTGCTTTGATAATATTTTTTACATAGTGGAAATAACAAATACAAAAAAAGCAAACAAAAAAAAATATAAACAGTGACATTGAGGAATACTCTATACGAGTAACTCAAAAACAGACAAACAATCATAAATTACAAAAGCAAAAAAAAACCGTAAGCAAAAAAACACAAAAAGTGCCCTTGAGGAATACTCTGTATGAGTGCCTCAAATACAAAAAAATATGAAGTGAGTTCTAACGGCAGAAATGCCTATTTTACTGTGAGTTCTGAAGCTCTTAATGAAAATAATAGAAATAATAAATCTAATGAAAGTGTTTTTTTAACGGCCGGCAAATCCAATTTTTCGTCAGCGATCAACTTCGCTTTGTCCAATGCCAAATAGTAGTGATTTATTAACATTACAATTGCCTAGTACTTCTTCATATAAGTCAGTAATATCATCCCCTTCAGGCTCGTATTCGTCACTTAATAAAGTTATCACTAACGATAACAGTATTTCAAAACCCAAGGTGCAAGTCGGTATGGACAGATATATAACCGTGGTAAAGCGTGGGCGAAGCCCAAATTCTTCAAAAATTTCATCCGCTCCAAAAATGTCTAGGGATAACAGCGCATCCTCAATTAATCGCCAAAACCGTTTTAAAATTTTGCAAGATGAAAACGACAAACCCGAGGCATCGTCGAATAAAACATTCAAGCCGCCACCAATCTACTTAAGGGAGAAAAATTCAAATGCCCTTATTAAAAAATTAATTTCGGTCGTTGGTGAAAATAAATTCCACATTGTCCCAATAAAACGTGGCAACATCGATGAAACGAAAATTCAAATTTATGACGAAAAGGATTTCCGCAAAATGGGTTCTGAATTTGAAACAAATAAAACAAGCTTCTACACATACCAGCTTAAGAGCGCTAAAGGCCTGCAGATCGTATTGAAGGGCATAGATTCTTATGTTGTCCCTGAAGAAATTAAAGATGCACTAGTCCTCCAGGGATTTAAGGTAAAGAATGTATCAAACATATTTAACAAAGAAAAAGTACTCCAACCCCTATTTCGTGTTGAACTGGAGCCAAATGATATACAGTTGAAAAAAAACGAGACTCATCCTATTTATAGCCTTAAATACCTTTTATACAGAAAAATCACAGTTGAAGAGCCACATAAGCGTGCAGGTCCCGTGCAGTGTCATAATTGCCAAGAATATGGCCATACAAAAGCTTACTGCAATTTACCTACAGTGTGTGTTATCTGCGGTGAATTGCACGGTACTGCAAGTTGTACCAAACCAAAAGATCAAACGGAAAAAAAATGCAGTAATTGTGGAGGTAATCACACCGCTAACTACAGAGGATGTCCTGTGTACTCTTTCGTCAAGCAGGCTATGGTGCAAAAACCTAAATTAGCTCCAGCTCAACCATTAAACGCGTACTCCGCCACTTTTGCTCAAGTGAGCCAACCAGTTACTTCACGTGTATCGTATGCCGATGCTGCTAAGGCTAGTTCTATCCCCACACAAAATATTTCACCGCCAAATAATTCAACGAATGAAAATTCAAGCTTTAACTTTAGTCGCCTTGAAGCTACTATTGAGAATCTGGTGTTAACTATAAACAACTTTACAACAAATATGACTACCATGATGCAAGAAATGCTGAGAATGCAGAATACTCTGCTTCAAGCATTAATTAACAAGCCATGAACACGTTAAAAATATGTTTCTGGAACGCAAACGGCATTCGCCAACATAAAAATGAACTTGAGCACTTCCTTACGGAAAAAAATATTCATATATAATGTTGGTCTCTGAGACTCATTTGACTTCTAGAAGCCTCTTTAAAATGAATGGCTTCACTTTATATGATACAAAGGACCCTAGAGGGAGAGCATGCGGTGGATCAGCAATTCTAATAAAGTCAAGACTCAAGCACTATATTCTTGACAACATTTGTGAAGAACATCTACAAGCAACAAATATCTGCATTGAAAATTTTTGTACAAATTTCGTGATATCTTCAATTTACTCCCCTCCCAGATTTTCAATCACTGAGGACCAATACGAGAAGTTCTACAAATCTCTTGGACCTTGTTTCGTAGCAGCTGGCGACTACAATGCTAAGCATACGTTCTGGGGTTCGCGTCTTATTACGCCTAGAGGTAGGGCGTTGTTCAACACAATTTCAAAAATGGGCTTGGATGTTATTTCGAGTGGGGAGCCTACTTACTGGCCTACGGACATACAAAAAATTCCGGATGTTATAGATTTCGGCGTCATAAAAAGTATTTCTAGGGAATTAATCCACGTTGAAGCTTCCCTAGATCTCTCGTCCGATCACTCTCCCACGATCGTTACAATCTGTAGCCCACTGAGAAGCGCTTTACCTCACCCATATGTCAAGATGATAAATCGTGTTAATTGGCTGGGATTCAAAAAATATCTTAGTAGTCATTGCACAGAAAATATTACGCTAAGATCACCCAATGATATTGAATCGAACATTGCAAATCTTAACGATAATATTAAACAAGCTTCTGAACATGCCACTACCTCTCATCCGCATACTGTGTACAATAAAATTTATTCTACAGACGTTGAACATCTCGTACGTGAAAAAAGGAGAGCTAGAAGGGAATGGCAACAGCACAGATCACCTCAACACAAAATCAGATTTAAAGAGTGCACTAAAAGACTCCAAGAGTTGCTTGCATCTGAAAAAACTGCATCTTTTAAAAATTATCTGGAAGGGCTTGATGTCACACCAGCATCTAATTACTCTTTGTGGCGCGCTGCTAAAAAGCTTAAAACACCCGTTGAGTTTAAGCCACCTCTGCGCACATCTACCGGAGGTTGGGCAAGAAGCGATACTGAAAAAGGTAACATTTTTGTTGAGCATTTAAAATCCGTTTTTACACCAAATACATGTACCGGTGTTGCTGATTTGCCGAGTGTAGTTGCTCTACCCCCTCGACCCTTAAAATTTACGATGTGTGATGTACAAAAACTAATTGCCGAGCTCAACCCGAAAAAAGCTCCCGGTATGGATGGAATTAGTAACCAGATGCTGATTAAGTTACCTCGTACTGCAATTAGAATCCTGTTATTCATTTTTAATGCCATTTTACGACTGGAGTATTATCCAGACTGCTGGAAGCTTGCCAAGGTTAAAATGATTCCAAAGCCAGGTAAAGATCTTACCAAGGCTGAGTCATATAGGCCAATAAGTTTACTGTCAACAATGTCAAAGCTTTTTGACAAAATTGTCTTCAATTTTAACTGATAATGGGTGCATCCCGGACCATCAATTTGGTTTTAGAAGCCAGCATAGCACCATTGAGCAAACGCATAGATTGGTTCAATTTATCAGAAAAACATTTGAGGAAAAGAAATATTGTTCTGCCCTGTTTATTGACGTTTCTCAGGCATTTGATAAAGTGTGGCATGAAGGCCTGATTTTGAAATTGAAGACATACTTACCAATAAACATTATAAATCTTTTGGAAAGTTACATTCTCGCACGAAAATTTACAGTGGTGGAAGGACACTTTATGAGTATGCCTGAAACTATCTCATCCGGTGTGCCACAGGGGAGTATACTGGGGCCATTTTTATATTTGATTTATACTTGTGATATGCCTGTGAGCAGTAGTATCCACACTTCTACATTTGCCGACGATACCGCCTGCCTTAGTATGCACGAAAACCCTGATGAGGCATCCCGTAAACTCCAGGAACACATTAGCCAGATGGAACTATGGTTAAACTTATGGAGAATTAAGGTAAATGAACAAAAGTGTGTCCATATAACATTTACTTTACGAAGAGATACTTGTTCCCCCATCCGGATTAATAATCAAGTTGTTCCTCAACATTCACATGTGAAATATCTTGGTATACACCTCGATCGACGGCTTACATGGAAACATCACATTGACTATAAGTTAACTCAAATAAAACTAAAATTAACTCAGGTACATTGGCTGATTGGCAGAAATTCAACACTCAGCCTAGACTGCAAACTTTTAATATACAAGTCGCTTTTAAAACCAATATGGTGTTACGGTATCCAGTTATGGGGCACTGCTTCTGCCTCCAATGTAGAGAGAATTCAACGAAGACAAAACAAAATTTTAAGGTTAATAACATCTGCTCCATGGTACATTAAGAATTCAAATATACATCGTGATTTAAATATGCCACTAGTGATTGAAGAAATTGCAAAATACGCAGGCAAATATCTAACGAAACTCGAGTCACATCCTAATCCGCTTGCTCGTAATATTTTGAACTTTACTGGACACATCCGCTTAAAAAAGAGAGATACAAGGGCTCTAATACTAAACACTCGGAATGAAGTTGCTTGAAATTTTTAATTTTTTTTTTTGCTTATCACTACTTATGTATTATTTACAACTATCACTTAGTTAGGTCTGGCATTGGTCGGGCCTATTAATTATATGTTAGATTTAAGATTTTAATACTTATTGTTAGTTCATATATGAAGATACAATAAATAAAAAACATGCATTAAAAAAAAAAAAAAAAAAAAAAAGTATCGCTTCTTGCCCAACCTCCGGTAGATGTGCGCAGAGGTGGATTAAACTCAACGGGTGTTTTAAGCTTTTTAGCAGCGCGCCACAAAGAGTAATTAGATGCTGCTGTGACATCAAGCCCTTCCAGATAATTTTTAAAAGATGCAGTTTTTTCAGATGCAAGCAACTCTTGGAGTCGTTTAGTGCACTCTTTAAATCTGATTTTATGTTGAGGTGATCTGTGCTGTTGCCATTCCCTTCTAGCTCTTCTTTTTTTACGTACGAGATGTTCAACGTCTATAGAATACATTTTATTGAACCCAGTATGCGGATGGGAGGTAGTGGCATGTTCAGAAGCTTGTTTAATATTCTCGTTAAGATTTGCAATGTTATATTCAATATCATTGGGTGTTCTTAGCGTAATATTTTCCGTGCAATGACTACTAAGATATTTTTTGAATGCCAGCCAATTAACACGATTTATCATCTTGACATATGGGTGAGGTAAAGCGCTTCTCAGTGGGCTACAGATTGTAACGATCGTAGGAGAGTGATCGGACGAGAGATCTAGGGAAGCTTCAACGTGAATTAATTCCCTAGAAATACTTTTTATGATTATTTTTTTAGGAATTTTTCGTACGTCAGTAGGCCAGTAAGTAGGCTCCCCACTCGAAATAACATCCAAGCCCATTTTTGAAATTGTGTTGAACAACGCCCTACCTCTAGGCGTAATAAGACGCGAACCCCAGAACGTATGCTTAGCATTGTAGTCGCCAGCTGCTACGAAACAAGGTCCAAGAGATTTGTAGAATTTCTCGTATTGGTCCTCAGTAATTGAAAATCTGGGAGGGGAGTAAATTTAAGATATCACGAAATTTGTACAAAAATTTTCAATGCAGATATTTGTTGCTTGTAGATGTTCTTCACAAATGTTGTCAAGAATATAGTGCTTGAGTCTTGACTTTATTAGAATTGCTGATCCACTGCATGCTCTCCCTCTAGGGTCCTTTGTATCATATAAAGTGTAGCCATTCATTTTAAAGAGACTTCTAGAAGTCAAATGAGTCTCAGAGACCAACATTATATCAATATTTTTTTCCGTAAGGAAGTGCTCAAGTTCATTTTTATGTTGGCGAATGCCGTTTGCGTTCCAGAAACATATTTTTAACGTGTTCATGGCTTGTTAATTAATGCTTGAAGCAGAGTATTCTGCATTCTCAACATTTCTTGCATCATGGTAGTCATATTTGTTGTAAAGTTGTTTATAGTTAGCACCAGATTCTCAATAGTAGCTTCAAGGCGACTAAAGTTAAAGCTTGAATTTGCATTCGTTGAATTATTTGGCGGTGAAACATTTGGTGTGGGAATAGAACTAGCCTTAGCAGCATCGGCATACGATACACGTGAAGTAACTGGTTGGCTCACTGGAGCAAAAGTGGCGGAGTACGCGTTTAATGGTTGAGCTGGAGCTAATTTAGGTTTTTGCACCATAGCCTGCTTGACGAAAGAGTGCACAGGACATCCTCTGTAGTTAGCGGTGTGATTGCCTCCACAATTACTGCATTTTTTTTCCGCTTGATCTTTTGGTTTGTTACAAGTTGCAGTACCGTGCAATTCACCGCAGATAACACACTGTAGGTAAATTGCAGTAACCTTTTGTATGCCCATATTCTTGGCAATTATGACACTGCACGGGACCTGCACGCTTATGTGGCTATTCAACTGTGATTTTTCTGTATAAAAGGTATTTTAGGCTATAAATAGGAAGAGTCTCGTTTTTTTTAACTGCATATCATTTGGCTCCAGTTCAACACGAAATAGGGGTTGGGGTACTTTTTCTTTGTTAAATATGTTTGATACATTCTTTACCTTAAATCCCTGGAGGACAAGTGCATCTTTTATTTCTTCAGGGACAACATAAGAATCTATGCCCTTCAATACGATCTGCAGGCCTTTAGCGCTCTTAAGCTGGTATGTGTAGAAGCTTGTTTTATTTGTTTCATATTCAGAAACCATTTTGCCTAAATCCTCTTCATCATAAATTTGAATTTTCGTTTCATCGATGTTGCCACGTTTTATTGGGACAATGTGGAATTTATTTTCACCAATGAACGAAATTAATTTTTTAATAAGGGCATTTGAATTTTTCTTTCTCAAGTAGATTGGTGGCGGCTTGGATGTTTTATTCGAGGATACATCGGGTTTGTCGTTCTCATCTTGCAAAATTTTAAAACGGTTTTGGCGATTAGTTGAGGATGCGCTGTTATCTCTAGACATCTTTGGAGCGGATGAAATTTTTGAAGAATTCGGACTTCGCCCACGCTTTACCACGGTTATATATCTGTCCATACCGACTTGCACCTTGGATTTTGAAATACTGTTATCTGTAGTGATAACTTTGTTAAGTGACGAATACGAGCCTGAAGGGGATGATATTACTGACTTATATGAAGAAGTACTAGGCAATTGTAATGTTAATAAATCACTACTATTTGGCATTGGACAAAGCGAAGTTGATCGCTGACGAAAAATTGGATTTGCCGGCCGTTAAAAAAACACTTTCATTAGATTTATTATTTTTATTTTTTTCGTTAAGAGCTTATGAACTCACAGTAAAATATTCGTTTCTGCATTTAGAACTCACTTCATAATTTTTTGTATTTGAGGCACTCATATAGAGTATTCCTCAAGGGCACTTTTTGTGTTTTTTTGCTTACGGTTTTTTTGTTTTTGTAATTTATGATTGTTTTTTTGTTATTGAAATAATTTTTTGTGACATTTTGCTTTCATTTGACACTCGATTACTGGAAATATTCCAATAAAAATAGAATCAGTGTTGTTTGCTCTCGCATTCAAATACAGCAACACTTTTTTCTCACATATCGAGAAACGATGAAATTTTTTGTTTCACACTTCATGTGAGAACTTTTACGATGCGAGAAATACAGAAACGGGCTACAGGCATCATTAAAAAACCAATAATCACTCACACATCAAACAAATACCAAATAGGGAACAATACAGTCAATCCAATCACATCGGACATCATACACAACCCAGTTTTTCAGGTCAACATTACAACCAAAGGCAATTTAGACAGACAAGCAATTCTGGACAATTTATGCAAACAAACAACTCTGGACAGTTTAGGCTGACAAATAACTTCGGACAAATTAGGCAGTCCAACAATACGGGACTATACCGCCTAGAAATGAACAACATGGACAGACATCAGGACAAGTACGAAATCAGTTTAGACAAAATCATGTAGAGCCAATGGAAGTCGATCATATCGACAAAGAACATTTTCGGTCACAAGCCGCAAAGATAATTTACCGTTACAATAGGGAACACTAAAACAAAATGCTTAAGGCTGTTCCAGTCAAAAGTATTAACACTTGTATTAGTGTTAATACTTTTGACGAAAATTCATCCCTGCTCTTATATTTGTTTCAAAAATTTCAAAAAAAACAATAACAACTCAACATGTCAGAGCTACATTTTCCACAAAAGTCTTTATACATGTATAATAGTCTGAGTGGCCCTTTAATAGACACGGGATCATCAACGATATTAATCAGCAAAGAAACACTTCCACAATACAAACGAGTTAAATTGGACAAACCTTTATTTTTCAAAACATTAAACGGACTGATGGAGGTAAATTATGAAATTATTACAGAAACACCGAAAGAATTCAAGGACAACAATCTCATGTGCTGGAAATTGACGGATTTCAAAACCAAACAATTTGACGGCCTAATATGTCAAAACATTCTGAAAATTTTAAAGGCTAATATAAATATAGGTGAGGAATACATTGAAATGAATAATAATTAAATTAAATTTTGTAACTCTTCTCCATGCGAATATGACAACATTCATACCCTAGAGGGATCAGAAATCAATGATCTAATGAATAAGCTATTAAGAGATGACATGAACGAAGATGAATTTAGAAAATTAAAAAACCTCTTAGATAAAAATGAAGGCATGTCATTAAGTCATACTCATGAAATACAGCATGAAATCATCACCAAGACAAATAATCCTGTATATTCTAAAATATACAGATATCCTCAAATTCATGAGGAGGAAATAAACCGTCAGATGAAAGAAATTCTGCTAGAAAATATTATTAAAGAGAGTAACTCTCCATATAATTCTTTCATTTGGATAGTCCCCAAAAAAGCTGACTACTCCGGGAAGGAAAGGTGGCGGAAAGTAATTGACTACCGCAAACTCAATGAAATCACGGTTGACGATAAGTTTCCTATGCCGAATATTGAAGGCATACTAGATAAGCTTGGAAGGTCACAGTATTTCACTACCCTTGACCTAGCCCTTGGCTCAAGGGTATATAAAAATAAGAAACGAGGATAGGAAAAAGACAGCGTTCTCAACCCTATTAAGTCACTACGAATTTGTTCGTATGCCATTCGGGCTAAAGAATGCCCCCTCAACATTTCAGCGGCTAATGAATTCGGTATTAAGAAATCTAATTAATAAAATATGCGTTGTGTACCTGGATAATATTTTAATCTTCAGCACAAGTCTAGAAGAACACATCCAAAACACCCAAAAGGTATTTGACAGACTAAGAGCACAAAATTTGAAAATCCATGTAGATAAATGCAAATTCTTTGCAAAAGAGACGGAATATTTAGGCCACATACTAACAACGGATGGTGTTAAACCAAATCCCGCAAAAACTGAAAGCATACAGAAGCTTAAGCTTCCTGAAACACGAAAACAAATCAAATCCTTCCTCGGAGCCACAGGATATTATAAAAAATTTATTCGAAATTACTCAAAACTTGCACATAACATGACAAAATACCTAAGAAAAAACACTAAAGTCAATAAAAATGACCCACAATATATTGATGCGTTTCAAAAACTAAAAAGACAGTTAACTAATATACTTAAATATCCAGATTACAATAAGAAATTTAAATTAGTTACCGCTGCAAGTGATTACGCCATAGGAGCTGTTCTCATGCAAGGAGATTATCCTATCAGTTATTCAAGTAGAAACCTCAATTACCACGAAAAGAAATATGCTACTGTTGGAAAAGAATTATTGGCCATTGTTTGAGCTGTCAGATATTACAGACCATACCTATACGGAAGACACTTTGATCTGGCAACAGACCATCAGCCTTTAGTTTGGCTCTATACAAAACCCAAAGGTAAGGACATAAGCCCAACGCTGCAGAGATGGCTTATGGAGTTAGGAGAATACAATATAGAAATGAATCATATAAAGGGTAAAGAGAAAAAACTAGCAGATTTTCTGATTACGATCGATGTAAATACAGTTGAAATTCATGTGATAAATAATGAGAATGAATTAGTAAATGACAACTTTAGAACCTCTGGTACGATTCATTCACAAGAGGAAAAGCAAATTGACCATTTTCCAATCCTAGACACAGTGGTGAATAGATTTCAGAATCAATTAATTTTAACTGAACACAAAGTAAAAGAAATAAAAGTAGTCAATGGAAAGAGAAAGATTGTTGTTAGTAGAGATGATATCCAATCCAATTTTATGACTGACATTTTTAGAAGATTTCTTAAAAAGGGAAGAGTGGGAATATTTTCTGAACTAAGTGATGAAGTTTATAACCAACAAAAAACAAAATTTACAAATGTTTCACGTTTATAACCAAGTTCGGCTTAAGCAGATTGAACTTTTTGATAATAGTGATGAAAGGAATCTTTCAATAAACAAACACTATTTATTTTCATTTCATGATAGTAAAATAATAATAGATAATGAAACTTATGTAAGTTCAGAAAAAACTTACAGAGATAATTTTTTTATCCCCTCAAAAAATCAAATTGAATTTAATATCACAGAACCTACATTTGATGAAATAGTTTTAAATGAAATAGAAAACGTAAAAGAAATTAAATAATTGAAATATCATAAAAAATACAGTAGTACATCAATCATAACAATATTTGTATTAATTTGCTTTTTAATCATGTTATTGACAACGATCGTTGTGTACACAATAAAAATACGAAGAAAACTTGCACCACAAATTAAGGAAAATTTTTATATAAAGGGGGAAGGAGTTACGTCAGCGACAGCTTCGACTTCACCCAAAATAAATGTTGACTGGGAAAAATAATAAGAGTTCAATCGGCCAACTAAAATTGTGCAATTGACACACTTATACAAATTCAGCACTTTTAATTATTAACAAAAGCCACTGTCAGTAACATGATTATGAAAAGTAATTCAACACCTCTTTAGTTTTAAGCAATATGAACAAAAACAAAAATAATAAAATAGATTAAGCATTTTTAATTTTACCAAAACAAAATATAGAATAAGCATTTTAATTGTAAGAGTCAATTTATATTAAAACATTTTTGTAAACCATTAATATGTAGAAAATAATAATTCAATAAATAAAGCTGGAAAAAACTCAAAACAAAAGTTTTGGTTTTTTTAAGACGATACATTTTATTGTATTTAACCCGCGCACTTATGCTAGGAACGCAACTGGAACGAACGACGAATTTTTCAGTGCGAACATGCGTCAAAAAAATAAAACACATATGTTTCTATATTTATGACTTAAACGGGCTAAAGTTTGTATCGACAGGCTGGGCTTGTGCATGTATCTGTTATAATTGTATCAAGGTGAAAGTACATAACACGCGTAATGCTAAGAACACAATTGGGACGAACGACGAATTTCGTCCACGTCGACGAATTCGTCGATAAGTATTCGCTGCGTAAATTCGTCATGTGAAGCACAATAACGTCAAATTTACTCACCGAATTCTTCTCTCATATTTGATAATGTTGGTTGTTGTGTGTACAAAACCTGAGAGATATAAAGAGAATTTTCTCTAAATTTTGGTTTTTCGTCGTTCGTTGGTGTACAACGTCACGCACGACGAATTTCGTTCTACGGCGCATTTTCATATGCACAAAATTTTTTTATTTTTTATGACGAAAGTTCGCACCGAAAAATTCGTCGTTCGTCCCAGTTGTGTTCCTAGCATAAATCTATCTCAGAGTTCGCCTCGCACGACGAATTTCGTTGTACGGCGAAAAATTAGTCGTTCGTCCCAGTTGCGTTCCTAGCATTAAGTTGGTTATATGAAATGCAACCTTGTTTTCACTGTGCAAAATTAAGTGCTGTCAACTTAAAATTACAAGAAGCAGCTGATAATGTCTATGCCAGTGAATAACAATAAATGTCGCTTGAAAGATTTTCAACTTAAAAATGGAAATTATGGAAAAAAAGATTTTTTTTGAAGAAAAACAACGAAAATATTTCCATTGACCTCTAGGAAGTGAAAACAGACGATATGACTGACATCGATCCGCCGATAAAAAAGTTTTATTTTGTAATGTATTTGTGCATCTTTTATACACAATAACGTGATTCGCAAGCACTTCTTCATTTTGTATAAGTAGTTCGATAATTTTAAAATATTTATTTACAAAATATAAAATAATTTCCAATTTACATCGAATTGTAAAATTTCCGAGTTTTTCATACAAACAAAAATAGTTGTACAGTTTGTCAAATAATTGTTATAAAAAGCAGAAAAAGCACAACAAAAACACGCATTTCTGCAGAAGAACTAATATATTTGTTTCTTCTTAATCAGGCTCAAGGTCATAATCATTTAAATAAAACTCTTTTTAGTTAATTTTAATTATTATTTTTCGAACTTAATTTGTTTCTATATTTATGATTTGAACGGGCTAAAGAATAAAACGACAATGGTAAGTCTGTTGTAAATTAGAGATGGTAAATTTGGGCTTTCATTACAAAACATGTTTCAGCAAAATTGAAATACGATGAATCAAAACAATTCACGTATTCCATTTGCAAGAAAGTTTCGTATAAAGGGCAGAAATCTACATCAACTGACACCACACACAGTGGACCAACACAGAAGAACGTTGATGATGAAGGTTTAGTGGCCTTCGAAAACGGCTGGCTGTTCCGTTCAACTATGTGTTGTCAGAATTTTTACAACTAACTTTGATGTTATTTGTGCATTAATAATTATCACATGTAATTTGGCTTAAAAGCGTTACGAACTTTAGCCCGTTCAAATCATAAATTAAAACTCTTTTTGTTTTATTAAAATATTGATTTTGTTTAATCTTTTTATTTTATCAATATTTCGAACACCTTCGGTTTCCTTCTTCAGGAAAAATTCTATTTCAAGAACAAAAAACAAAGTTATAAACATATGTATGTACATATATATGTACATTTAAATACAAGTTTCAAATTTATAAACATAAATACAACAAAAACATAATATTTTCTTACTTAGAGTAAGGTCGTCAGCTGTCCGCTTTGAGAAAGAGGCTTCTTACTAAATACCTGTTTGTTTATTTTCTTATTTTTGTTTATGTATATCTAACATATGTCTATATGTATGTGCGCAATTTTCTGTGTCTGTTTTATAGTTCATCCTTATATTCGCTGGAGTAATAATTATATGTAACATCTCTATTGTAAATCTCTTTTTATAATTGTTCTCATGTTGTAATATTGTTGTATTGGTGATGTCAGGCGAGTGTCCGCTTGTTGCACTATCAACATATTCTTGAACAAAGTTATTAGACAGTCTCTGAGTTAAAACCTGGATTTAACAAACTTGCAGTATGAATGAAAAATCAGCCGTTTATGGTTTTAACGTTAAAACCAGGCTTTAACTTTTAGTGTGAAAACACTATGAAGTACTTAAGAACTTCCCAGTCAGTATTTTATGAAATTAATGATCAAATTCGAGTCTTTTTTGACTCCTCCGCACATTAAAATAAGCATTTATGCGCTCGTTTTCGAGTCAGTTTTTTTTTGTTTCAAATATGTTCTTATATTTTCTTTATTTTACTGCACGAGCTTGCTGTTTGTTTTTGTTTTCTAAGAAAATCACTTTCTAAGTATTTCTGGGAATCAGTTTTGAGTCATATTTTAAGGTCAGAACTGATTAATCAGTTTTTGATCATCTAAGGCAGTCGAAAAACACTTAGTTTGGTTAAATAATCTTCCACATGCTGACTGGGTTACTTCTCTATCAGAAATTACGTTAACTTTAAACTAACTTTAAGCTAACTATTTCGGAACTAGTACTGACTTACACTTGGATTACTTTTCAATGTAATCAACTGACTATTTTAACATTACGATGTCCTAGGAAGTAAAGTTGACTTTTTTAAATCACCTGGTAGTCAGTAAATTAAAAAAAATTTCTGGGGTTCGAACATGTAACATCACACGTTGTGTACTCAACGCGCTACCACGGCACCATCTAATATAAAAAGAGCAAAATGTTATTATAAAACTGAAATGAGTTCCAAAGTAGCTGAGAAAAAATTTGTTGGCTCTTATCAAATTCGATGATGTACTCAACTTAACAATTAACTTTGGGTTTGTTCTGGATGACATTGCAGTTAGCTTTTAGTCAGTCTAAGAAAAGTTAACTATAAGGGCCAAATTTTCAGTCATTAGTTGATTATTAGTAAGGTAAAATGATAACTATTGTTTAACTAATACTTCATATCCACAGTGAATTGTTTAACTAAAGTTCTTAATATGAGCAAAGAATGGAAATCCTATCAAACAAGTAAGTTTCATTATCGACAGATCTGCTATAGCATATGGTTTTTGTTTACATTTGCTGTATTATTTCTTAAAAATGTATAAAACAGTGCGAGCTCATCAAACTTTACAGTGCAAAATATTGAACTATTGCTGAAATTGGTTCAGAAAAACTTAAATATAATATAAAATAAAATAAAAAGAATGTGTTACAGCTAAATACAAAGAAGATGATTGAAAATGTATGTGTAAAATGTGTATAAAAATTTTCACAATGCAAGAATACTAACAAAGTTTACAATGAATCAGCTGTGGTCTAACTATTTGTTAACCAATGAGATTTGGCGGTTTAACTAATGGTGAACAAAGAGCTGTGAATGAAATATTATTGGTTAAACTATTGCTATTAGTTAACTAATGATTGTAAGTTTGGGCCTAAGTTAAATATTTTTGCAGTCAACCACACATTCTCCGACAGGGTTGCAATACTGTGTGTATGTGTGTGTACATGCGCACATACAAAATTGGATACACTGTAAGTTTATTATATTAATAGTATTTAACTAGACTTGATTGTGTTTCGTATTGTGTAATTGAAAGCATTGAATTACTAATTCGGACCTCTTATTGCTTATTGCGGTTGTTCAAGACCATGATACAATAATACAGGTAAACGCGAAGCGCCAGCTGTTTTGCTTGTTTCGTGATGTTATCTGGCAAATTGTGATTATGTTTTACCAACACACGTGCACAGTGCCTATTAAAACTGTACTAATACAAACGTGCTTTGCAAACCCAAGAGAAAACGCAAGTTCATGTATATTGTTTTCTCTCGGTTGTCTCTCTTTTTAATCACAAAACTACAATAAAAATCACTGTTGTTTTACTTGTTGTAGGTTCGCGGCTACCTTATATGGTGAGGACAATACAAATTTCTAACCCATCCCAAATGAGAGAAATGCCAGCGAACATAGAAGGTTGTTGAGGCGATCAGTTTCATTTGTATCGTATGGTTCGAGCTTTTCATACCGTGAAATTCTATGAGAGAATAGCGAGAAGCCATGGCTGTCACCGACAAGCAACACATGGGCCACATTTTTTCCAAACTCGAGAGCCGCGAAAAATACATCCAACTTAAATCATGTAAAAATATTAATGATTAAAATTCCATTATTTGATCTTACATTAATTTTTTATTTCTTGTATAAGTTTAGATATGATGAGTAACTAGTAGAAGAGGGACTTGAGGACAATGACTATTAAAGAACAAAAAGGCACCTCGAGAAAAAAACATCGATATATCATAACTTATAATCGAACTGAAAACATCGGAGATGTGACAAAAAATTTAAAAAGCCAACTACATTGGGCAAAAAACAAAACCTTTTTTAAAAAAGATCTGTTGGAATTATTCAAATATTTCCTTTGAAAGGTTTAATGACTTTTCCTAGCTTTAATTTCCTGAAATTAGGGTTGTACATTAGCGTGGTAGGAACTGAGATCTGGAGGGTAAATACTAGAACAGGATATTTGAGATCAATGATTATTGAAGCAAAACATTGGTCTTCTTAAGACAAAAGCATCGGTATATTACATTTCAAAATTTATTTTGGCGACCCCTACGAGTACGTTCGGCAAAAAAATATAATAAAAACTGTGAACTCAATGCGAATTCAGTATCAGGTGAACTCATCGCTACAAAACAAAAAAAAAAACGTAGTTTGCTGTGCTACAAAACCAAACTGTCAGAAGACTTCCAAGCAGATTTTGAAATTTTGGTTCAAATTGCTCAATTTGCCATCAACAGATGATAATCAGCAGGGCTGTAAAGTCACTTGATACTGAATTCGCCTTGTGTGGACTGTTTTGTTTTGCATGTAAGGTGAGACTGTATATTTTGCACCCTGTGTCTAACATGCACAAAAATGGTTCTTGTAGATATCGGGAAGCCTAGTGAGGGTTTTCGTGCATACTTAGGCATGCTGTATCATTGGAAAACGTATATGTATGAATATTCTTGCTAAAAGGCATATATATCACAAGTATAAATCAAGTACAAAAATGGCCCCGGTATGCTCCCCTGTAGCACACTGGATGACATAGATTGGGGCACACTCATGAATTCTCCTTCCACAACCATGAACTTCCGGGTATTAATGTAACTTTCTAATAAATTCAGAAAATTTATTGGTAAGTAAGAATTTCAATTTTAAGATAAGGCATTTATGCAGCACTATCAAATGCGTGCGAAACGTCAATAAACAGTGCAGAACAGTACTTTTTGTCTTCAAATGTTCTTATAAATTGAACCAATCTATGCGTTTGTTTGCTGACTTCTAAAACCAAATTGATGGTCTCATCTGGCATCCCTGCCTCAAAGCGTATTCAAGTGTATTTTTTCATCGTGCTAGAATTTTTTAATTAAATTAAAAAAAAAGCATTTATATAAGTTTTAAGGTGCTTTTTTGTAATGTTTGCTACAAAAAGGAAAAAATACTGGGGTAACAACCCCAAATTCAAGTTACCGAAAACAAATGAAGGACCTATGTCAAGTGGTAATAGATTTCGTTTATTGGCCGATACTGAGGATACAGAAGATATACCTGTAAAAGAAAAAGTTCCACCAATAATTGTGGACTCTACCCATAAATTTTCGGATGTAATTAGTTTATTAGGTGAGGAATACACCTTTAAGAGAATGTCTGTTGGTACTAAAATAATGTCTAGCTCGTTGGTGCTATACGAAGCGGCCTTGAAGATTCTCAATAACAGAACTTTCCATTTTTACACCCATGAAGTAAAAAATGTAAAAAATTTTAAAATGGTTGTCTTTGGGTTACCCCAATTTTCCACGGATATTATCAAAACCGAATTTATCAATGAGTTTAACATAACACCTGTAAGCATTTCGGAAATCAATACGAAAAAATCTTCTGCTGATGATGCGTTATACATGATTGAATTCAATCGTCAACATGTATCGAAAAGTGAAGTTCTAAAAATTAGATAATTTTGTAATATTGCAGTGTATTGGAGAAGGCCACTTAAAGGTAATAGGGGTCCTACTCAATGTTCTAAGTGTTCTAAGTGCTCTATGTATGGCCATGGAGCAAAAAACTGTTATAGAATTGCAGTGTGTTCAGCCTGTGCCGGGAATCATGATTACGCTGATTGTAAGCTAAATAAAAGATCAAATGATACTAGTGTGGTGTATAAATTTCACAACTGCGTAAAAAAAGGCTTTAAGCATGTCAACCACAAAGCGGACGATCCCAGATGTCCATGCCGCCAGGAATACCTTGAGATCCGACAACGTATTACCTCAAAGTCCAGACCGGTTGGTAATCGCACCAAAATGTTTTCTCTCAACACTGACGATGAGAATTTTCCACAACTGCCAAGCCAGGCTCGTGCCAACGACACGCGGAATTTCCACCCACAAGGGATTAAACAGAATTCATATGAGTTTAAAAATATTCATTATTCCAGTAACAATGATGACATCTCCAATGAGACCTTGTTACAAATATTTTTTGATGCAGTAGACGCACTTCAGAAATGTCATAATAAGTACGACAAACTAAGAGTTTTAGGTAACATGCTTAAACATGCCATATAATTCAAATGTTATACAAAATGTTCATGTTATTCATTGGAATGCGCAAGGCATAACAACTGAATCAGCAGCCTCACAGCTGGAGCAAGTTTTACGTAACAAAGGAGTTGATATTATACTCCTTAACGAGTCGTTTTTAAAACCTCACCATTAATTTGTTATTGGGGGGTACGAAATTTACCGCGAAGACCGGACTACTCATGGCGGAGGTGTGTTTATTGCAATCAAAAGTAATATTCAACACAAATTGTTACCTAAGAAAAATACACGCATAATCGAAACTATCTCGATTCAAATAATGATTAATGGAATGCCTGTAATTTTTACTGCAGCGTATATGCCGCCGGCCACTACTGTGGACTTTGTAACGGATCTGGATTTATTAACCAATTCTACCAGTGACTTTTTTATTTTTGGTGATCTGAACGCACATCATACAAACTGGAATTGTGTGGCGAACAACGCTATCGGGAATGAGCTTTACAATCATTGTCTGCGTTCTAATTATTACATATACCACCCAGATGCCTTCACACGATTTGGGCAGAATTTACGACTTGTTCAGCCGTCTACGGTTGATATTCTGTTAACGAACTCTAGTATTAATTTTTCCAATTTGGATACCCATCCTAACATACTTCAGTCAGATCATGTACCAATCTTTTGCACCATTTTTGGTCAGATTCAGAATATGACAGAGACAGTTCCCCTGTATCATCGTGCTGACTAGTCAGTAATAAAAAACTGGGTTGATATTGAAATTAGGAACCAGCACATTGATCAAACCGTAAGTAATGTAGAAGGCCTAGAGTTGTCCTTAGGTAAATTAATTTCAATCGCAAGCGAGGCTTTTAATAAAATCCCCAGTGGTACAAGAAATTCCTGGCAGAGGGAAATCTCAGATGCTAGTAAATTTTTAATAAGACAGCGAAACAAGTTTAATCGAAAGTTTCAGAGATGTAGGGACTTAAACCAGCGTATTCAAATAAATTGCATATTAAAACTTTTAAACAGGTTAATTAATTTCCACCTGAATAGAGACAGAAATGAACGCTGGTCAAGATTTATTTCAAAACTACCCACTGTATCGAAAAAATTTTGGAAACTTTCGAAAGCCCTCAAAGGGAATAATCCACTTGTACTGAATTACACGTTAATACTGTAATATTAAGAACTAGTTATGAAAAGGCTAATGCACTTGCTAACGTTTTTGGTAGCTCCCATACCATTACTATAGATAACTCGTCTCCACTCGATTCCAGGGTCTCAGATTACATCAGTTGCCTGGATAGTGTATCGGATTTTAGATCTACTGCTGAACGAACAAATGTGAATGAGGTAAAGTCACAAGCCTTTCTGCTAAAAAATAATAAGGCTCCAGGCCTTGATGGCATCAACTCTATTATTCTTAAAAGTATGCCTGACTATTTCTTTGAAACTTTAAGAAGGCTATTAAATTTTTGTTTAGAAAATGGATACTTTCCTCAAATTTTTAAAAAAGCTAAAGTAATTCCTATCCAGAAAGCTGGAAAAAACGCCAAACTACCTAGTAGTTACAGACCCCTCAGCATATTAAGTTTAATAGATAAGATCTTTGAGCGAATTATTCACGAGAGGATTTTACGCTTTTGTGATGAAAATAGCATTATAAATAGCCAACAGTTCGGTTTCCGTAAGGAACACTCGACTACTCATCAACTAAAAAGAGTAGTAAACTTTATAGAGAATAATAAGCTCAATCGTAAAAGCACTGGTGTTTTTTTTCTCGATATCGAGAAGGCATTTGACTCCATATGGCATGATGGGCTAGTATTTAAACTCAACTCCTTTGGTTTTACGATTTATCTCCAAAAGATTATTAAAAGTTTTTTAAAAGGTCGCACGTTTGTTATTTGCGTCAATAGCACATTCTCTAGCGAGAGGCGAATACCTGCTGGTTTACCACAGGGGTCAGTGTTGTCGCCTACACTATACTCGATATATACGTCGGATATCGTAATTCATAAAGACCATAAAGCAGCTTTTTACGCAGACGACAGTGCCTTTATTTGTTGCGGCAAAGTCTCGAATGCGATAATTAAAAGAATGCAATACTCTCTGCAATTGGCTCAGAGGTACTTCGATAAATGCAAAATTAAAGCTAACGATCTTAAAACGCAGGCTATTATATTTCCTTACAACAAGTCACCAAAACGTTTACCTACCTTGCATCTAAGCTCGCAAGGAACAACGATTCCTCTAAAAGATGATATTAAATATCTAGGAGTGATTCTTGACAAAAAACTTAAATTCAAACAGCACGTGAATTATATATGTGAAAAATCTATTAAATGTGGCCGCGCTCTGTACCCTTTGCTCTGCAGGAGATCCAAGCTAAACTTAAAAAACAAGATTTTAATTTATAATATGTGCATTCGTCCCATTATGACTTACGCTTGCCAGGTATGGTTTCACAAAACCGCTAAAACGCATACGAAGAGAATTCAAATAATTCAAAACAAGAATCTGAAAATAATACATAGATTATCACCCAGATACTCAACTGAATTACTTCACAAAAACTTTGATCATAAAATGTTCGACACATTTGCAAGGGAACTGACGCTGTCATTCAATGAAAAATACAGAATGTCTGAATCTGAAACCATAAGGATTTTGCCAAGCAACCACTGAGGTTCTTTTTAAGAAAGAATCTAGTAAGTGATTGTTACCTAAAATTTCTTATACATACTTTCTCTGTGTTTACAAAGGTTTTTTTGTATATTTCAACTTTGCCTTAAGACTGTGATATTTTTACTTTTGCCTTTTCATTCAATTATTAGTTTCTAATTGCTGTAGTACTTATTTTAGTAAAATCTCATTACTTGTACATATGTGAAATAGAAATAAAGATTAATAATAATAATTAAAAAAAAATTGATGGTCTGGGATGCATCCACTACCAGTTAGAATTGGGAAAAATTTTGACATGAGCAGTTTTCGAAAAGTTTTGACATTGTTGATAGCAGATTTATGGCCTGTATAATTCTGCCTTGGTAAGATTTTTGCCCGGCTTTGGAATCATTTTAATTTTGGCAAGCTTCAAGCTGTGCGGATAATACTCTAGTCGTAAATTGGCATTAAAAATGAATAGCATGATTCTAATTGCAATACGAGGGAATTTTATTAGCATCTGGATACTAACTCCATCAATCTGTGTTTGGGGTAAATACGGATTTTAAATGCTTTGCAAACAAGTTACCTTTTTCAGTATCACTCCTGGCCCAAACTCCGGTAGAAGTGCGCAGAGGTGGTTTAAACCTAACGGGTGTTCTCATTCTTTTCGCTGCGTGCCACAAAGAGTAATTAGATGCTGGTGTGACATTGAGATTTTCCAGATAGTTTTTAAGAGATGCAGTGTTTTCATATGCAAGCAGCTTTTGGAGTGTTTTATTGCACTGTTAAATCTTATTTTATTTTGGGGTGATCTGTGCTGTTGCCATTCTCCTCTAGCTCTTCTTTTTTCACATACGAGATGTTCAATATCTGTAGAATATATTCTGTTAATCCTAGTCTGCGGATGGAAGGAGATGGCATGTTCAGCCGCCTGTTGAATATATTCGTTAAGATTGGCAATATTAGATTCAACATCATCATGTTAGCATCTTAGCTTAATGTTTTCCGTGCAATGACTGCTAAGATATTTTTTTCCCGCTATCTGTCAACAAAATACAGCAGTTTGAAGACAACAACCCGGGAATAAGCATAAATGTCTTTGGTCTGGAAAGATCTTTTGAAAAAGATACGTATTTAGAAGTTTATAATGTTGTGGGACCATATTATTTCTCTCAAGAAGAAAAAAGTAAACATATAAATTTATTATTGATGGAAGATGAAGAACGATTCCATTATGTCTGGATAAAAAATATATCAAGGTATGTTTATCGTTAGTTAAATTTATACTCAAAGTAAAATTAAACTAATTAAAAAAATTTTTCCTTTTATATTTCTTTAATTATAGATTATTAAGAAGTCAATTTACAAAACATAAAAATAAGGTGTATATTTGTAATACATGCCTCATACACTTTTACAAAGAATCATCTTTAAAGAAACATAAGGAGGAATGCAACAAAATTGTAACTATAATGCCAACCGATAAAAATTCTATACTTAGATTTAAGAATCATAAAAACCAACTAGATGTTCCGTTTGTAGTTTATGCAGATTTCGAATGTATTCTGGAATCAGTTGATATTCAAAACTCAGCTAATATTAATTCAGTACAAAAGCATATTCCATTTGCATTTAGTTATTATATTAAATGTTCCTATAATTCTAGTTTAGATATACATAGAATTTATAGTGGTGAAAATGCATCAACACATTTTTTTTAAAGTTTAGTCGAGGACGTATTATATATTTATAGTAACTATTTGAGTGTAGTAATACCAATGAAACCTTTAACGTTTATCCAACAAAAAAGACAAGATGAAGATATGAATTGTCATATATGCGGTGAAATCATATCTATTGGAGATAAAGTAACTGACCATTGTCATCTAACAGGTGATTATAGAGGTCCTGCACATAATATATGTAACTTAGAGTATCAAATTGGAAATTTTATCCCTATATTTTTTCACAACCTTTCGGCATATGATTGTCATTTATTTATAAGAGAACTTTCATCAGTAGCAGGTGATATAAAAATCATTCCTTTAAATAAGGAATTATATGTATCCGTATCGAAGAGAATTAGGGTGAGTGAAAAAGATACTATTGAGCTACGTTTTCTCGATTCATATCGTTTTATAGCATCAAGTTTAGATCAACTTGCAGGTTTCTTGTCTGATGATGATTTGAAAACTATAAAATCGGTTTGTTTAAATGATAATGAATTTGATTTAATGAAACGTAAAGGTGTCTTTCCCTATGATTATTTGGATTCAAAGAATCGTCTCATGGAAACACAATTACCACCTCGTTCTCTCTTCTTTAATAAACTAACTGATGAAGCGTGTAGTGAAGATAATTATAAACATGCTGAAAAGGTATGGAATACATTTAGATGTACGACTCTCTTGGACTATTTACTATTATACTTGAAAGTAGATGTTTTATTACTATGTGATGTTTTTGAAAATTTCCGTAAAGTTTGCAAAAACATTTATAATTTAGATCCATGCCAATATTATACTGTTCCTGGATTATCTTGGGATGCAATGTTGAAAAAAACAAAAATAGAGTTAGAACTATTAACTGACATTAACATGTATAATTTTGTTACACGTGGTATTAGGGGAGGAATTGTTCAATGTTGTAAACGACATTCTGTAGCTAACAATAAATATGTAAGTGATTATGATTCTACTAAAGAATCGAATTATCTTATTTATTTAGATGTAAACAATTTATACGGTTATGTCATGTCGCAGTACCTTCCTTATAAAAATTTTTAATGGGTTGAAAACATTGAAAATTTAAATTTTAATGCTGTGGAAGATGATTCACCATTAGGCTATATATTGGAAGTGGATTTAGAATATCAATCCACCATACACGATCATCACAATGATTTCCCATTTTGTGCAGAAAATAAAAAAAAGAACATATGAAACAGTCTAAATTAATACCGGATTTAAATGATAAAACAAAATATGTAATACACTATAGAAATCTTAAACAATGTATTAAACATGGTCTTATTCTAAAGAAAATTCATAGAATTCTTAAATTCAATCAGTCGGATTGGTTGAAAAGGTATATTGACTTAAATAATGATCATAGAACCAATGCCGAAAATGAATTTGAAAAAAATTTTTTAAACTTATAAATAATGCGGTATACGGTAAAACAATGGAAAATGTAGCTAAGAGAAAAGATGTTAAAATAGTTTGTTCGTGGGAGCGTAGAGGTAAGAGGTTGGGAGCAAGAGCTCTTATAGCTAAGCCAAATTTCCATAGTTTACTTAAGATTCAAGAAGAAATGATTGTCATTGAAATGAGTCGAGTGCGAACGGAATATAATAAACCAATTTATATTGGATTTTCTGTTCTAGAATTATCTAAGTTGAAAATGTATAATTTCCATTATGAATACATGAAACCTAAATATCAGGAAAATATTTATCTGAATTATATGGATACTGATTCCTTTGTTTACGATATTAAGACATATGATCTATATAAGGATATTCTAGATGATATCATCTTACAGTTTGATACGTCTGCTTATCCGAAAGATAATGTTTTTAATATACCCTTGTTAAACAAAAAGGTTTTGGGAATGATGAAGGATGAATGTAATGGTAAAATAATTAAAGAGTTCATTGGTTTACGCGCCAAAATGTATTCAATTAAAATTGATGAAGAGGAAAAAGAAATTAAAAAAATTAAAGGAGTTAAAAAATGCGTAACCAATAGACTAACGATTAATTACTTTAGAAAATGTTTATTTGAAAAAAAAAATGCACTATGATTCTAAGTATGTATTTAGATCAAAGATTCATGAAATATATACTCAACACATTAGTAAATTAGCATTAAGTTATTTAGATATACATGGGGACATATGCATGGGGACATTATGCAATAAATATTCAACAACCATCACCATCATCATCATATCCCAATGAAAATGTATTAACATCATCTTCAAGTGATAATATTGTACAATAGTATTAAGTGATTTTAGATTATAAGTGAATATATATAACGTGAAAAAACAATAAATAAATAAAGAATATCATTAAAATATTTTAGTTTGTTTTTATTTTAAACTATAGTTATCTATTGAATAGGAATTTTAAACACAAGTAACCACAATTTGTTTTTGTGTGAATAAAATTTAATCGTGCTTGTTCTTAACCTTACTCAACTAAGTTGATATAAAATTTAATCGTTTAGAAATAAAAAAAAATGAAAACAAAACTTTTTTATATATTATTGTATTTTTTTGAGAATTTTATAATATAATAAAAATAAATCTCATATTGAAGTATTTATAATATTATTGAAGTTCATCTTTATTGTTCCAAGAATTATGTTGATTGGAAAATCCCAACCATTTTACGTTCGCCTGGTGCCCCTTAGTTTTAATAACATTTTCAATCAAGTATGTATTTGGAAAATGTGTCTTTAATAGTTCATGTTCATAGAATCCACCAACAATCGGATTCCTTTGATAGTCTTCCAATAAATAAGTAATGGGGTTTGTGTTCTGTAAAGTACGAATTTTAAACATTTCAGTTGTCCAGTTTGGAGTATATCCTTTTGAAAAAATATGTTTATATTTGCTAATTCGAACGTGATCTCCAACTTTTAGTTTACCAAATTTATATATTTTGGGATGATTATAGACTTGTTTTAGTATAGAACTTTCATTTTCTGTGTTAACAGACTTTGGCGTCATTCCAATTGTTCTATGCTTTTTATTATTATATTGATTAATTAAATCCTTGCATATATGTATCCATTGATAATTTCCTTGTAGACTAAAATTTTTCCACATCATTCCTTTTAGAGTTCTATTAAATCGTTCTACAATGGACGCTTTCATGATACTATATGTAGAATAGTGGTTGATATTATGTTTTATCATCAAATTTTGAAATATTTTATTATAGAACTCTTTACCATTATCTGTTTGCAAGTTTTTTGGAATTCTCTTTAGCGAAAAAATAGATTGCATAGCATTGGTTATATCTTCACTACTTTTAGATTTTACGGGTACAGCCCAAGCAAACTTTGAAAATGTATCTATAACTGTTAAAATAAATCTATAGCCTTTGTTATATTTTGAGTAAACGCCCATTTTAACAAGATCTGCTTGCCAAAGATCATCAATTCCCTTGATCACAACTCGACGTCCAATGAAATTTCTACGTGCTTGCTTATGAAGCTCCTGAACCACTTCTTGTCGCTCCATTTCTAATGTCTATCTTAGATTACATCAATTTAAATGCTGCTGATATTGAATTTAAATCAAAAACGATTTACATATCTACGTTTTAATGGTTTGTAATGAGCTTCGTTTTTTCATTTAGACGTTCTTCAACTGAATCAATTTTGTAATTAAATAATGATGTCATTTCTCTTAGTGATTGATTGAGATTATTTTGTATTATACTTTGATCATGTATTAATTTACTTAAACGTGTTTCTACATTATCAAATTTTTCTGTAATCAACACGTTTTGTTGTTGTATTATTTCGTTAAAACGATCCTCCATTCCCTTAATTCTCTCCATGTACATTGTATCCAATTGTTTCTTTATTTCACTTAAATAACTTTTCATGTAAATTTTGTTTACAGCATCGTTTTCCAATACAGGACTAGCAATATTTTTTATTCTCCGCAAGTTAAAGTTGAAATTACGATCACTATCCAAATGAATCTTGAAATGTTGATTTTGGTATCTTACAGATTTTTCAATATAATGTCCAAACTTATCGATAGGCATTTTATGAATATGAGTTGTTAAACATTTTTAAGTCTATTTATATAATAATTTTTGCTTCTCTCAATTCCTCAATAATTGATACAATTTCATTATTATGATTTGAGTGACCAGCTGTTGTTGATGAAATCAAAAGACGCAATCTATCAACCAATTCATTAGGATCATCCCAATAAACATAATTAGAATTTTTTCTATTCAATTTCATTAAACCTTTTCCCTTATGAATTTTCTGTTGTTTAAATAGGTTTTTAATAATCGTTGTATATTTAATTGAACGATTTCCTTTAATTTGTCCATTAATACTGTTATTTCGTTTATGGACATTGGTCATCTCCAATATTTGTTTATAATTATTTAAATCTGTTTTATTATAACTGATTGGGTTCTTATAAACTAACAATTCATATAAGCCTGATGTGAAGGGCCATTTTAAATTACCTACAGTAATATTGGTTGAATTGAAAGCAATGGGTTCATTACCCAGTCTCCATATTTGATTTTTATCCTTATGAGGACCATAGGTTTTATCATATATATTTAAGTTAACCTTTGATAAATTATATTGAATACTTTGATTGGGATGTATTGCAATGGTGTTATCATCATCATTGTTATCATCCTCATTATCAACATTATCATTATTATCATCATCATCATCATCATGGTCATCATGATCATTTTCATCATCAAATGATTGAAACGTGTTTGAACTTTTCTCGATTTTCTTGTTATTAAAGTTTGGAGAAAACGTGTTATAATCAAGCTTACTCTTTTTATATGGTGTACTGAAGGCAACTTTATTATTCTCAAGATCATGTTTAAAAGAGTTATCCGGATATTTTTCATGTTTTATAATGTTACTATTAGTTGATTGGACTAATTCTTTTAATGGTTTTGATATTGGTTTAAATGTCTTTTCCAACAATTCATCATTTGCAATTTCTCCAAGCAAAATATTCTTATATTTCTTTTTTAAAATATTTCGAGTTTTAATAAGATTATTAACTAGATTTGTGTTCATATTTATAGATTGAATTAGAAACAGATTCAAAACAGATTAGTTTAGCAGTTAGCGGTAGATTAAAAACAGATCAGTTTAGCAGTTAGCGGTTTAATAGTTGAGAAGCTATTAGTTTAATAATTAATCTTGTACTGATTTTAAAATATCTGTAATATTTTTTTTATAGACTTATAAATATATCGAAACCTTTTCTATATCGACCATTAATCATAGGATCATCTTTGTTAATAACTAGAAAACCATATTTTTCTTTCCAACACTCGGCACATAACTTATGAAATGTTTTTAAAGTCATATCAGAACCAATATGATCATTGTAAATATGCTTAATATTCATTACATCCTGTTTAAAAATTATAATCATATTTGCATTATCGCGAATCAAGTGTTTTGGTATACGTGTATAAGTTTGACATAAATAAAAACTATCAATGTCTTTATGGCGACCCATACAGAAGTAAGAACGTACATGATTTTGTTTCTCACAAGCTATATCATCGAATATAAATATTGAAGATGGTTTAACTTCGTCTGGGGATAGCACATCATCATTATTAGAAAATGATGAAAAATTTATCTCCTTAATGGGTTTAATTAGACTTTCTAAGTACTTATATTTCGGTTGTTGTGTTAACTTTGAATATAAGTAAATATTTTTAAATTTCAATCCATGAGGACTTTCAATAAGACTGATCATAACATTTGTTTTTCCGCAATTTGATGGACCCACAATAAGAGCTCGAATAGAATTCGGTAGTAATGAACTATGACGAATTTTATTTGATGAATCGAACTTTGATTCGATATTCTTTACATCAATCCTTTTATGTTGTTTAAAAAAACGCATTTTGAAATCTAATGATAACATAATATATAAACCAGTCTCTTTCATTTGTTTTCAATCAATTTAATTTCAATCTTTAATAGATAAAGTATCAATAGATATGACTATCATTTATAAAAAGTTATTCAGTCGCCATCCATCCTTCATTGGTAAAGGTTTTCTAAATAAAATAATTAATAAACTTCCCATTGAACTTCATCTACCCAGTTATCAATTTTGCGGACCTGGTACAAAATTAAAGAAACGTTTAGCTAGAGGTGATCAAGGAATCAATCCATTGGATACTGCTTGCAGAGAGCACGATATAGCATACTCAAACAATAAAGATTTAGATAAAAGACATATTGCTGATAGAATTTTAACTGAAAAGGCTTGGCAAAGGGTCAAAGCAAGCGATAGTAGTTTGAGTGAAAAATCAAACGCTTGGTTTGTTGCTACTGCAATGAAAACAAAAACAAAATTCGGAATGGGTAACGTTATTAGTAAAACTAAAAGATTGTCTCCAGTAAATACCCACAAACTATTTACACATGCATTGAGAAGTGCAAGAAAGAATATAAAAAAAAGTGAAAACTTGAAAGATGCTATAAAGATTTCACGAAAAGTTGTAAACAATATTTTCAAGGGGAAGAAAAAATCGTTAATAAAAACACCTCGAATAATACCGCTACCAAAATCTGGAGGTTTTCTTCCACTTGCCCCTATATTTGCTGCACTGGGTGCACTTGGTGGTTTAGCTGGTGGTGTATCTGGTATTACAAAAGCAATCAATACAGTTAAAAATGGAAAGGAACAGCTGACTGAAGCAAAACGACATAATAATACAATGGAAGCCATTGCAATGGGAAAAGGCATGTTCTTAAAACCATATAAAAAAGGACTTGGATTATATTTAAAACCTTATCAACAAAATTTTTAATGAAGCTACCTAAAAGAGCCCTTTCTGATGTAGACTTGAGAAAATATGCAAAACATATTCCAAATTTTAGAGGTGTGTTTATGTGCAACACTCTTCCAAGTACATCATTTAAAAAAGAATGTGGAATAATTAATCTGGATACTTCAAAGGGATCTAGCACACATTGGGTAGCGTACTGGAAAAACAACAATCAAATTGAATATTTTGATAGCTTTGGTAACTTGCAACCACCGAAACAATTAATAAAATATTTAGGAAAAAACATAAGTTATAATTATGATAGATATCAAAATTTTAATACAATAAATTGTGGCCATTTATGTTTAAAGTTTTTGTTTTCGAAACTAAACTAAAAAGAAACTATAATTGTTTTAATAAAATACATTGATTAAGAATTTGTTTTCTTTATAAATAAACATATTATTTCATTTATTAAAAAAATTTCAAAATAAATATAATTAAATAATTTTTTTAATTTCGCTTGTTAGAGGTGAGTATTCGATTAAACGATCATGAATAACTAAACAATATGCTGATGTATTATCTGGAATTAGTTTGTTTGCTTCAGTATCAAATTCAATTCGTACATCAATAGGTCCTATTTTAACAGCCTCATTTTGATGTGAAAGATCAACAACAATAAGCGGTGCATAAGTCTTATATTCATCAACATTTAATAATGGTTCAGGTTCTCGCATGTAAAAGCTTTGTTGAAATTTTGCATACATATTATATAGAACAGAATACTGACCCATTTCGAAACGATTATTTAAATCATCATATGGATATGACTCTGAGTTTAGATAAACTTTTAAATTAGAGATATTGCAATGATCAAATATATTTCCTTCTTCTTTAATTTTCTCTTTTTGTAAACCAATTATAAGAAATCGTGGTCTTTCGTTTTGTGGAGAAAGCTTTACATTCCATAAAACCTTTGTACTCTTTGGTAAAACAGGATTTACATGACAGTCCCAACTTCTAAACGCAATTGGTATAGAATGTTTGCTGTTGATTATCTTAAACATTTCCAATTTTGCAAAGTCCGATAGTTGAATGTGTGGCATTTTCCATGTTACATCCAGAATTGTTAATTTCAACTGATCAGTTGCATTTGTAGAATAATATGATCTCTCATCGGATGTAGAACGTTGAAGGATAAGCTCATGTTTCGAATTTAATAGTATTTTGTTATAATCTTCAGCAAAACCCAGCAACATTTTCAGAGGTATACAACAACTAAAATGACTTTTTACTAAAGCGCAAGTTTCAGTAAGAGACCAACCAGCGTTTTTTAATACATCACTTTCAGCCTTATTCAACGATACACAATTTTTCATGGTGGATGAAATTCCAAGTTTACGTGTACGATCAACTTCAAAACCATTAATTTCGTAACGAATTTCATCAAACAAATATGAAGCAAAGTTGTTTTTTAATTTCACATCTATAGCTGGAACCTCTTTGGTTGCTTCCTTCTTTACTATAAAACCATGAATGTAAATCGTACTCTCACTTGGTAAGACGAAGAGATCCTGATTTTGAATTGGTATACGAATCTCATCGTTGTTGTTAAATAATTTTAGATATGGAGAGTAACTATGATATTCCCTTTTTACAATACTCTCATCATACATAGGTTTTTGAAGAACATTTAGTATTTCATTCATTGTTGAAGATTAAATCCCAACGATTTTAAGTATTCTGTATTAGATGAGGACAACAGTTTTTTATTTTTTATACTTTCTCGAATGTGAGTTCGTGCGGTATTGAATGGAAATCCTCTTTGCACTATTTTTTTATTGTAAATGATCATTATTCTGGTTTGAAGTGGAGTCTAAGAGTGATTTTTTCTCCTCTAAAATTTATAAGTTCACCGTCTTGATTTAAGATTCTAATCGTTATGTTGTTTATTTGTTGACAGTTGACGGGTAAATAAATAACATTTCGAGGTTTTTCGTTTATTTTATATCCTGGAGGAACATCAAGAGGAAATTCATGAATAACATGATTCGAAGTATTATTAATAAATGATCCGGTTGTTAAGTTGCTTTCAATGCGTATTGTATTAACATCCGTAATATGTGCAGGTAAGTCAGATTCAAATAACCTTGTAGTATTCAATTGATTAATATCTACAATCATCACTTCCAAAGATTTTTCATTTTGAAGATTTTGATCAGTGTTATAATATTCAGTTGAATTTACTTCTAATTTTCTTTTGCTAAACCCGAGCAACTTTCCTATACTGTTTGGTTGTGAAAAATCTATATCCATTGATGAGGTTATTTCAGTTTTAAGTGTGTTATTGTTAGCTTCAATTATTAGATAAATTGGTTCATCAATATCTTTTAAGCTTGAGTTTAAGAAAAAATCAATATCCTCAAGTTCATATGAACCAACCGAAATAGTAATAATATGATTTCCTATATGAAACAAATTGTTGTGAACATCTACATTGGGTATGGAATTGAATGTTACAAAATCAATAAGTCCACAAACATATTTTGTAGGGAGTTCAATTGGAGGAAAATATTCTCCAACCAGAGTTGAAGTGTTTCCGATTAAGGATATTGTTATTGACATTTCAAGTATTCAGAATGAACTGATGTTTGATGATTATTTTATCTGATTTAAGTGTTAAATAATAAATCAAAAAATGTCTTTTATAGTTTTATGTTTTCTTTATTAATATTTGATTTAATAAATTTTCTTAAGAGTATTACATTTTTTTCAGCACATATACAATATTTCCTATAATAAGAACAAACATTTATAGATTTATCATTTTTATATAATGTTTTCAAATTTGGACAATTTAGATCATCTAGGTTATAAAAATTAATTTCGTCTTTAAAAATATTTTGAATCCACTTAATTTTTTCTAATCCTTTAACATAATAAATAAAATTGTTGTCTTTAACATGTGTAATATAATAGTTCATAATATTTGATAAGGTTGAATCACCATCTTTCCATTTTAATCCATGATGATGATTATAAATCCTGTCAATTAAAGCTTTTTCTTTTGTTGTCAACGATGAATATGGAAAAGGTGGTTTAATAATAATTATTTGAACTTTCGAGTCGTCAATTGAAATACTCAGTTCTTTTACAATGAATTTATTGTTGAGATAAAAACCTTGTACGTCTACAACTAAAATTCTCTCCTCCGACATTGTTTAGTACTAATTAAGTGACAACGATGACTGTAGAACTGTTGATAAAGTCTATGCTTTTAAATTATAATAAAAATTCATTATATATAATGCTTGATCCCAACTGTTATCGATAAGGGAACATTTACAGGTATCAGGTCCACAAGTTGTTTCATCGTTGGACCACACACAATTGTTATAATGATATCCAAATTTTGATTTACTTTTCTTATAAAATGCATATTCATCGAATTGAGCTTTTAATTTTTTCAAAATAATCTCATGATCATAACACAAAAGCTTTTCTTCCTTCATGAATTTATGTAAAATTTTCGAATAAAACTCGTTATTCATTATTTTCTTATTTTAACTTTTTTTTTACTTATGTTAAATAAAACCTCCTATCACATTAACATCAAAGTTTATACTAACTAACTAATAGTAAATGTATTTCATCATATCAGCTAATTTATATTATTTTCATATCCAAATCATGTGTGTAATCTTGAATGTTGATTAATGTAACATCGGATCGGTACGTTGTATCATCCTCAGAAGCCACCTCAATTTCACCAGTACTTAAAATTCTCTCGTATTCAACTTGACGGTATTCGAAGCATGAAATATTTAATCGACGTTTCAAGTAATTGCTGTCATATGTACAACGGATTCTCAATTTTATATTATCTTTGTATTGAAGTTGAAAATGTCTATAAAATGGAGCCGAACTTTCAATTATTCCTGCAATATTTTTTTCTTTTTTTACTAAATCTTGCCTAAATGTTTCAATAGCTTGTTCAACAGTAAAATGTTGACTTATAGGCGGTGGGGAGTCTTCTTGTTCTTCGTTTCGTATTTTCTGCTTTTGTTGTTAACTCGATGTTTTTATTTAAATCATTACTATACTTTAAAAGTTTGAAATTTAGTTGTATGCTCACAGTATCATTATTCGGTAATTTTATAGCAAATTCTGTATTTTTAAGTTCATTTACACTCAAATCAATAGGTAATGAAGCTGAAAACACTTGTATGATACAGATATATGAAAAAAATATGATAAAAATATTTTTCATTTTAGTTTTTCTTTTTAATAGATGTGTTCTTAAGTTAGCGATATATTTTTAAATGAGATGATAAGAATTGTTTCTCATATTTATATACTAATTTAATAATCATCGTATTCAAATGATTTATCAACTGAGTCGCCACCAACGTTACTACCACCTTTCTTAACTTTACTATCATTAACTATTTTTTGAAGGAGAAGAGGTTTTTGTTGATTTTTATTCTTACTATTATATAGTTTATTTGTATCTCTGAAAACAATATCCTCTATTTCACTATAAACGCACGATGGTTTGTATGAGTGTACATTTATATCTTTAAAACCACCCTCATAGACTGTTCCAACTAGTGATATCATACCACCGATAACCTCAATTTTTATATGTTGATTGTGACTAAAATGAAATATTGGAATATTTGTTGACATTTCTTGTCCTCTATTAAGAGAAAAAATTTGAGTTCTTGTCCCTCCTTCTGCAGTTAGGAACACCTGCATTATAATATCCAAAACTACTGCATTTATTATTTGAAAAGTTTTCCACTGTGCATGACAAGTACAATATTTATCACCAGTTTTTAAAAATTGACCCCAATACATATTTAACAAAGTTTTTTAATTCAACTAAATCTCTCATTATAAATAAAGTATATATATATAACACAAACTTGGATACAATAAGATTAAAACACCAGCTGTTTATATATTATTACATACATACATACGTATACTTTTTTAATATTTATGCTTAACCGCAATTGATAAGAAGTTATTAAAATATCTAAAAACACCTTATAGTATCAATTATTGAGTATAAAGAATCAGTTTGAAAATTCGTTTTACGGTGAAAAGTTAAAAGCAAAATAATGAGAGCAAGTTTAAGAAAATTGTTTCAAAATCCTAATATTATATACTTACCTTTAAAGGATATGGAAGAAAATACTGCATATGAAATCAACAAGATAGAACGAGTAGATACAAAATATGATGAAAGTATAAGATGTCTTGTAAATAAAGAATATCATATTTATTTACCTAAACGATTTCTGATTATTACTAAAAATCAGATGGATTATCTAAACGCAAATCCACACATTTTAAAGAAAGTTAAAGAAGTGAATGGATTATATACTCTAATCATTAAAAAGAAGAAGCAATATGTATTCTACAACAACTTGTATGATAGTACTGAAGAAGAAGAAGATGACGATGATGATGATGAAATAGAAGAAACATTTTAAACAGAAACCTTTTAAAATTAAAATCATATATATTTATATATATATATATATATATATATATATATATATATATATATATATATATATACAAAACTCTGCATACATTAAAATTTCTTTCACATTTGATTAAATAGAAACTTTATAAAAAAAAACGGAAAAACCGCAACAGAAACTTTTTAAAATTTTCTCACACCTTTTAATTAAATAGAAACTTTATAAACAACGGACAACCCGCATCAGAAACATTGTTTTATAATTTTATTGAAAAGAATGATAAGCTATAAAATTACTTCTCATAATTTTATATAAAAACCGCATCAGAAACATTGTTTTAAAATTTTATTGAAAAGAATGATAAGCTATAAAATTACTTCTCATAATTTTATATAAAAACCCACCCCCCATCTAGTTTTTCTTTAATTACTATTCAAGTTAAGTACAGAAATGGAAGCACACCTAAAATCAATTTTCAAAAAAACCCCAACCAAAAAGCATTCTCCCCATAAAGGAGATGCTTTTTGAATATAAATATAAAATTACAAAAATGGAGCGTGTCCAGACGCCTTATGGGAAAAAAGTACGTTGTTTGGTGGAAAACACCAAATACATATACCTACCTGGTATATTCAACGAAACTCTAGACGATGATAGTATAGAAGAATTCCAGCGCAATACCTACTATCTTAATAAAGATAGAAAAGGTAGCAAAGGTAGCAGCAGCAATGAATATTACGAGCTGAATATACATGCAGCTGCAACAGGTAATTTTTGGTAAAAAGTTTTTTTATTTATTTTATTATTATTAAATCTAAATATTATCGTTCTAGCTCAAGATACACACACTAAAGAAACAATATGAATCTTAAATGTCGTCGACGACACTGATAAAACGGAAGCCGAAATTATTTGTTGAATTTGAATTGAGAGTTCAAGTGGAAAATTTGCTAAACTATTATAGAGGATATATTCCGGGAGATCTCATCAGATATATGGAAAATTTCCTAGAAATCATACCTTTATATGAAGATTTGGAGTTAGTAGATTCATCAGTTCATGGTGTTCATTTTGAAAATTGTTTTAAATTGAAACAAATTACGGCTGATTCGAGTGTTATGTGTAATTGTAAATTATTTAGTCTACAAAAATATAGAATTGTTGCTAATATACATATGTTTTATAAGTATGTAGGTATATGATTAACACTAAAAATAAATAAATGTTTTGTTTTTAAATAATGTGGTTAAAATTTTATACTGATAACAAATACGAGTAGTATTAGGGATATTAATATATACCGCAGTAAATGAATTTTATTTATTAAATACTAGCAAAAAAATCACAGACTTTCGTAAACCGCCCTAATGTAGTTTAATTCATATTGTATTAACCCTCTAACGAACACATTAAATGTTACGACTTCACTTCAACAAAAATAACATCCACCACGACTTCACTTTAAGCAAAACCGAACCCCCCACCACGACTTCACTTTAAGCAAAACCGAACCCCCCACCACGACTTCACTTTAAGCAAAACCGAATCCCCCACCACGACTTCACTTTAAGGAAAACCGAACCCCCACCACGACTTCACTTTAAGCAAAACCGAACCCCCCACCACGACTTCACTTTAAGCAAAACCGAACCCCCCACCACGACTTCACTTTAAGCAAAACCGAACCCCCCCACCACGACTTCACTTTAAGCAAAACCGAACCCCCCACCACGACTTCACTTTAAGCAAAACCGAACCCCCCCACCACGACTTCACTTTAAGCAAAACCGAACACGCTGCCGCCTCATAACACAAAATATCATGGGGTCGAATTTAACCCCATCGACCATTAAAGGGTTAAGGTAATCACATTTTTCCTTTGCACATTTCTATCTATAAACCCCTTATTCATACTACTAAAGTGTCAAAACAAAAAATCGCCAAAACAAAAAAATGCTTACATGAACAAAAATCACCAAAAATTAAAAAAAATCACCCAAATGAAAAAAATCGCCAAAACGAAAATAAATCGCCAAAATTAAAGAAAAACGCCAAAAACCGAAAAAAACACCAAAACAAAAAAATTGCCTGTATGAAAAAAACGCCATAAATTAAAAAAATAGCTTAAGTTAAAAAAAAATCGCCGCAACGAAAAAAAATCGCCTAAATTAAAAAAACCCCACAACCGAAAAAAATCGCCAAAACGAGAAAAAAGTGTCAAAACTAAAAAAATTGCCAAAAAGAAATAAAAGCGCCAAAAACCGAAAAAATTGCCTATATGAAAAAATCACCAAAAAATAAAACAATCGCCTAAATGAAAAAAAATTGTCAAATTCAAAAAAATTGCCAGAACGAAAAAAATCGGCAAAATTAAAAAAACGCCAAAATCCGAAAAAAAATCTTCAAAACGTGAAAAAAAGTGTCAAAACTAAATAAATTGCCACAAAAAAATTAAATAAATAAAAAATAAAAAAATCGCCTTAAGAAAAAAAATCGTCAAAATTAAAAAAAATCCCCAAAAACAGAAAAAAACCGCCAAAACCAAAAAAAAAAAAATGTCAAAATCAAAAAAATTGGCAGAACGAAAATAAATCGCCGAAATTAAAAAAAAGCCAAAAACCGAAAAAAATCTCCAAAACGAGAAAAAAAGTGTCAAAATTAAAAAAATTGCCACAAAAAAATAAAAAAAAATAAAATAAATAAAAAACAAACAAAATTGCCAGAACGAAACCTAATCGCCAAAATTAAAAAAAAACCCCAAAAACCGAAAAAAAATCGCCAAAACCAAAAAAATTGCCTATATGAAAAAAATCGCCAAAACTAAAAAAATCAGCAAAATAAAATAAATTGCCAAAATTTAAAAAGCACCAAATTAAATATAATGCCAAAAACCTAAAAATTGCACTAGAGAGAAAAGTATGAATTTTTTCACAAAATTAATATGTACCTACATATCTCTGTGCTTATGTATGTATCTCTATACTACATAAACGCACTTTGGTAAAGGGTATATAAGATTCGACACAGCCGAATATAGCATTCTTACTTGTTTTATTTAACATTCTATTGCCCATAAGTTTAAATTCATTAAGAGATATAAATTCGAAAATTTTCTCACTGGGTGTCATTTGTAAATTATATATATTGTGTTTACCGGCCACTTTTTCGAGCCTAGAGAAGATTGTCCTGAGTCAAAATTCTCGAAAAAAACATTAATATTTATATATGTATGTTACTATAGATTTTCCACGTTTGACACAACATCTTCCGGGGGAAATCTTCAATTTATAGTATTTTCTAACGTCAGTGTTTGTTAAAGGTACATATATACTGGGCTTATCATTATTTTTATTTGCATCAGATTTATGCTGTTTATCTAGTTTATTACTATTTTTTTTTTTTGACAGAAAAGTGGCGAATTTGATTTGTTGTTGAGAGAAACGACCTTGTTAGATACGCATTACAATATGATATGAATTACATACTTTACCGGTGTTTCGTTTGCAATATGATAGCGTGTCTTCATCTAGGGCAAGGCCAACGCACGCAGTGTGTATATTTACAGGAAGCCATTCGAGCTGTTTTTATCCCCCTCATAACTTTCCCCGCAATCGTAAAATTATAAATTTTAAACCATAATTAGAATAAATTCATGTAACCTCATATGCGAAGTTTGAAAGTTTTACAATGAAAGGTTCCGGAGATATGGAGATTCAAAAAGTGCATATTTTAATTATGTTAGATCTAGGCGCACGGTAGTGCGCCGGCCAAGTTCCGGTCAATGCACGCAGTGTGTATAAAAATTTAAATTTGCTCTAGTGAGCTGAAATTTGGTACACAAGTATAACTAAGTGAGTACTTATATAAAAAAATCTGAAAACCCGAAAATTTTTACCAAGGGTGCGAGGCTACGCCCATAAAGCTCAGAATTAAAAAAATATTTCTAAGGCGTTTAACTCAAGCGATTTTAAGGAAATTTTGCACACATGTTGCAATATAACAAGGTTCTATATTTTTATTGAAAAAGGTGGGTGTTAACACGCCCATACAATTTAAGCCTCCTTTTTCATATGTTTCGGGTCAGCACTTTTAAATGCACTATTTATGTATTTACTATTATCCTTTTCCAACGAAACTAAACAGGAAAGATAACTACTAGCTAAAAAAAATTTAGGGTTAAAAAAGTAGGCGGGATCACGCCCATAAGATTAAAAATTAAAATTTGCGCTAGTGAGCTGAAATTTGATAAACAAGTAGTTATAGATTACCAAAATACTAGAAAAATCTAAAAACCGAAAAATTTTACCTAGGAGGGCGGGGCTGCGCCCATAAGGCTCAGAATTTAAAAAACAAATCTAAGGCCTTAAACTCAAGCGATTTTATTGAAATTTGCCATACATGTTGCTATAATACAAGGCTATACATTTTCGTTGAAAAAGTGGACATTAACACGCCCATACAATTTAAGCCTCCTATTTCATGTACTTCGGCTCAGCAAATTTGAATATGCTACATATTTATATATTTATTACTATCCGTTTTCAACGAAACTCGACAGGAAAGATAACTAATGGCACCAGCAGGTATCGAGATTGCAAAAGTGGGCCCATAAGAAGAAATTAAATAAAATGTACGCTAGTAAGCTGAAATTTAAAAAACAAATAGGTTTAGATTAGCAATTAACTAGAAAAATATGACAACCCGGAGATTTTTACCAGGGGGCGGTGATATTCCACTAAAACACACAATTAAAAGAGCAAATTTAAAATATTTGTCTCAAGCGATTTTATTGAAATTTGGCACAAATGTTGGAATAATGCAAAGTTATAAAGTTTCGTTGAAAAAAGTTGGTGTTAACACGCTCATACAATTTTAACCTCCTACTTCATGTACTTCGGATCAGCAGATTTAAATATACTATTTATTTAAATATTAATATCCGTTTCCAACGAAACTTGACATGTATGATTGGCACTGGCAAAAAAAATTTATTTAAAAAAAATGGGCGGGAATACGCCCATAAAAATTAAACAATTAAATTTTCGCTAGATAGCTGAAATTTGTTACGTAAGTAGGTCAAGATGAGAAACCAAATAGAAAAATCTAAAAACCCAAATATTTTAACCAGGAGAGGCAGGGGCCGCAATAATTTTCTACTGAAGCCTTAACTTAAAGCTATCATCTTAAAAAAAGGTAAGATTATAATTGAGCGCTGCTCATAATAAAATTTTGAGCTTGAAAAAGTGACGGATAGTGGGAGTAACGACCATAACATTTCAGGCTAGAGTTTGCACTAGAGTGCTTAAATTCAATACACAAATAAATCTTAATTAGAGATCACCTAGAAAGATTTAAAATCCTGGAAGTTTCAATTGGTGGCATGGACACACACTTTAACCCCAAAATTAAGAATTTAAGTTAAAGGATTTACGAACAGGAAAAATCTGAAAGCACCGATTGTTAAATTAGGGAAGTAGGGCCACTTTTATCAAATTTGTATTGAAATATTATACGGAAGAGAACTGAAATTTTGCAAAAACAAAAAAAATAAGCCTAGGTAAGTTACCAACTAGATAAATTTAAAAGACAAGCTACTGTATTGAAACCTTGCATGCACATTTCACTCATGCTAGCATTTAATTTCGCGTTTTCTAAAGGACTTCGTCTGAGCAGATTTTACTACACTAAAATTTACACTATATTTTACATATTTCTACTCAGATGACTCTTAATAAATTAATCAAATTACTCGGTCCTTATTATGACACAATGGTGCACATATCACCCTATAGCCCATTATTTTATGTGACTCTGCCCTTTTGAACTAGCGCAGACATTATGAATAGAACTATAATAGACTAGAAATTTAAAGTTTAAAATGGTTTATTAAGAAAACCTTCCAAAAAGTAGCCAGATCCTCACAAAAACATAAATGTGAAAAAAGGTCAAGTTCCTTTCCAAAATTTCGGTCATCAAAAGTAGTGAGATAAAAATGTTGAGCAAGTTCGTGTTTGGTACAATACCTATCACTGCAACATGATATGAATTATATAAATTTGTAATCGTAATGCTGTTAGATAATTTCTAGGTAATGTGCTAACTTGGCAACATTCACACATTGCCTTTTTTGTAATATTCTATCTAGCTGCTGGAGATGGAAGGGTATTTTAGAAAGAAAGAAATTATGTATGTATGCTTGTGGGAATCTTTTAATGTTTTTTTTTGTTAGTTTTATTCTACATTCATAGTGAACAGTCGATTTAACGGAGTTTTTATTTCATACTAAACAAAAAAAAATCAAACGAAAAAATATTCGGAATACATATTGTTTTTGATAAATAAGCTTTATTTGCGTTGCTTATATTTTTTTACATAGTCATAAATAACAAAAAAAATTAAACCGTAAACAAAAAAACAAACAAACAAAAGTGCCCTTGAGGAATACTCTATATGAGTACCTCAAAAACAAAGAAGTGTGAAGTGAGTTCTAATGGCAGAAATGCCTATTTTACTGTGAGTTCTGAAGCTCTTAATGAAAATAATAAAAATAAAAAATCTGATGATAGACTTACTGAGAGCTCTGAAGCTCTTAATGAAAACAAAATAAATAAGAAATATGATAATAGACTTTTTTAACGGCGAGGCCACTTTTTCGTCAGCGATCAACTTCGCTTTGTCCAGTGCCAACTACTGATTCTTTAACATTACCATTGCCTAGTACTTCTACATTTAACTCAGCGATGTCATCCGCTTCGGGCTCGTGGTCATCACTTAACCAAGTTTTACTGAAGTTAAGAGCGGCTCAAAACCCAAGGTCCAAGTGGGAATGGACAAAATAGAATAGAATAGAATAGAATAGAATAGAATAGAATAGAATAGAATAGAATAGAATAGAATAGAATAGAATAGAATAGAATAGAATAGAATAGAATAGAATAGAATAGAATAGAATAGAATAGAATAGAATAGAATAGAATAGAATAGAATAGAATAGAATAGAATAGAATAGAATAGAATAGAATAGAATAGAATAGAATAGAATAGAATAGAATAGAATGAGAATAGATTTCACATCGTTCCAATAAAACGTGGTAACATTGATGAAACCAAAATTCAAATTTATGAAGAAAAAGATTTTCGCAAAATGATTACTGAATTTGAAAAAAGTAAAAAAAGTTTCTACACATATCAGCTTAAGAGTGCTAAAGGCCTGCAGATAGTATTAAAGGGCATAGATTGCTATGTTGCTCCCGAAGAAATAAAAGATGCACTCGTCCTCCAGGGATTTAAGGTAAGAAATGTATCTAACATAATAAATAGGGAGAAGATTCCTCAACCTCTATTTCGCGTCGAACTTGAGCCAAACGATATAAAATTGAAAATAATGAGACTCATCCAATTTACAATTTAAAATATATCTTATACCGAAAAATAACAGTTGAAGAACCACACAAGCGTTCGGGTCCATAATTGTAAAGAATACGGTCACGCAAAAACTTACTGCAAGTTACCTTCAGTTTGTGTTATCTGCGGTGAATTGCACGGTACTGCTGGTTGTACTAAACCTAAGGATCTAGCAGAAAAAAATTTAGTAATTGTGGAGGTAATCACAGAGCTAACTACAGAGAATGTCCTGTATATTCTTTCGTTAAACAGACTATGGGGCAAAAACCTAAATTAGCTCCAGCACTAACTGCAAACGCTTACTCCACCAGTTTTGTACAAATGAGCCAACTTGTCACTTCACGTGTATCGTATGCCGATGCAGCTAAGACTAGTTCTATTCCCACACAAAATATTCCACTTCAAAATAATTCAACGAATGCAATCTCAAGCTTTAACTTTAGTTGCCTTGAAGCTACTATTGAGAATCTGGTGCTAACTATAAACAACTTTACAACAAATATGACTAGCATGATGCAAGAAATGCTGAGAATGCAGAATACTCTGTTTCAGGCATCAGTTAACAAGCCAGGAACACGTTAAAAATATGTTTCTGGAACGCAAATAGCATTCGCCAACATAAAAATGGACATTGAAATCTTCCTCACGGAAAAATATATTGATATAATGTTGGTTTCTGAGACTCATTTGACTTCAGGAAGTCTATTCAAAATTAATGGCTACATTTTATATGATTCAAAGGACCCAAGAGGAAGAGCTTGCGAGGGATCAGCAATTTTAATAAAGTCAAGACTCAAGCATTATATTCTTGACAACATTTGAAGAACATCTACAAGCAACGAATATTTGTATCGAAAATTTGTTCACAAAATTTTGTCAGATCATCAATTTACTCCCCTCCTAGATTCGCAATAACTGAGGATCAATACGAGGATTTCTACAAATCTCTTGGCCCTTGTTTCCTAGCAGCTGGAGACTATAATGCAAAACATACTTTCTGGGGTTCGCGTCTTATCACACTTAGAGGACGAGCGTTGTTCAACACAATTTCAAAAATGGGCTTGGACGTCATTTCGAGTGGGGAGCCCACTTACTGGTCTGCTGACATACATAAAATTCTGGATGTTATACACTTTGGAGTTATGAAAAATATTTCTAGGGAATTAATTCACGTTGAAGCTTCCCTAGATCTATCATCCGATCACTATCCCACGATCGTTACAATCTGTAGCCCACTGAGAAGTGCTCTACCTCACCCATATGTGAAAATGGTCAGTCGTGTTAATTGGCTGCGATTCAAGAAATATCTTAGTAGTCATTGCACTGAAAACATTAAGCTAAGAACTCATGATGTTATTGAATCTAATATTGCTAATCTTAACGAAAATATTAAGCAGGCAGGTGAACATGTCACTTCCTCCCATCCGCAGATTGGGTTTAACAGAATATATTCTACAGATATTGAACATCTCGTATGTGCAAAAAAACGAGCTAGAAGAGAATGGCAACAGCACAGATCACCCCAAAATAAAATTAGATTAAAAGAGTGCACTAAAAGACTCCAAGATCTGCTTGCATATGAAAAAACTGCATCTCTTAAAAACTATCTGGAAAATCTCGATGTCACACCAGCATCTAATTATTCTTTGTGGCGCGCTGCGAAAAGAATTATAATTAAAACACCCGTTATAATTAAAACACCCGTTGAGTTTAAACCACCTCTGCGCACTTCTACCGGAGTTTGTGCCAGGAGTGATATTGAAAAAGGTAACTTGTTTGCAAAGCATTTAAAATCCGTATTTACTCCAAAAACATGTACTGCTGTTGTTAATTTCCCGAGTGTAGTTGCGCTACCCCCTCGACCCATAAAGTTTAAAATGTGTGATGTACAAAATCTAATTGCTGAACTCAACCCGAAGAAAGCACCGGGTATTGATGGAATTAGTAACCAAATGCTAATAAAATTGCCTCGTATTGCAATTGGAATCATGTTATTCATTTCTAATGCCATTTTACGACTAGAGTATTATTCCCATAGCTGGAAGCTTGCCAAAGTTAAAATGATTCCAAAGCCGGCCAAAGATCTTACAAAGGCAGAATCATACAGGCCAATAAGTCTGCTATCAACAATGTCAAAACTTTTCGAAAAACTGCTCATGTCAAAATTGTCCCCAATTCTAATTGGTAATGGGTGCATCCCAGACCATCAATTTGGTTTTACAAGTCAGCATAGCACCATTGAACAAACGCATAGATTGGTTCAATGTATAAGAAGAATATTTGAAGAAAAGAAGTACTGTTCTGAACTGTTTATTGACGTTTCGCAGGCATTTGATAAACTGGGGCATGAAGGCCTAGTTTTAAAATTAAAATCATATATACCAATAAATTTAGTGAATTTATTAGAAAGTTATATTACTATCCGGAAGTAGACTGGGGCCAAGTGGCTCTATGTCAACACTAAATTTCTAGTAGTAGTTACATTGTCTAAAATTTCTCTTCTATTCGTCAGTATAAAAGAAATAGGGAAAACAGATGTGGTGTATTTCTGGTGGATTTTGCAACAACTTGTCAACATAAGTATATAAATTTGTATGTACGTAAGGTATAGAAATGTACCAGTAAATGTCTGGTTGGTATGTTTCTATGTTCCCATAAAAACTATGAATTCACTACCTAGTCAATTGTTTTAGTGTTACTAGTAGATTTTCAATGACAAGCACATGCTAAATGTCAATAGCACAAAGTATTGTATGGGAAATAATTGTAGAGTAGTACTGGTGACAAATTGAAAAGCGACTCAGTACATTTTCACCATCGACATTTCCTTCAGGGTATATATGTATAAAAAAGTGATTGTGTAATGCCGAGTACACATTTGGCACTTTCCTGTGTTCTAATCATTTTTTAAAATGTGTGCAACGCCTTTCACATTGGGCGCATTCATAAGACGTAGCTGTTGAGCTCAACAGTTGTGAAACTGCTGGTAACAGTTGGCCCCAACAGCTACTTCTTAGCAACGGCTTGATGTATATAATGTAATTTTATATCTTTATTTCGTTACTTCATCGCATTTGTAATGTAAAACTCAACAAATATTTGTTGCTGCCACCTAACAAAGCATATAGAAGAAATAGCTCTATTTGACCAGCTGTTCAGGCTGAGCACAACGTTTTGACTATAGGTAGCGAAAAAATTTTATGATGGAAAATTACTCAACTGTTGAGTGGAGCGGAGATACTCAGCAATGCGTTTCTAAGACAAACACTCAACGGTTGCGCAACTGTTGCGTCTTATGAATGCGACCATTAAGGATTTTCATGAGGACTCTTAAAATTACCATTTGTGCAATTGGGCAAACTTGCGAGACTTGTTTCTTGAAGATCCTTTTAACCTTTTGTGCAAAGAACTTATGTAAATTTGAAACAAACGTCAAAAAATTAATTAAATAAAAATAAAATAATGAAATTTAAAGCAGTTTTTAATTAAAAACTATTTATAATAATAAAAAATTGTGTGTGTGTGTGTCTAAAAGTGCCTAAAGAAGTCAAAAATGCAAGAAATTGATGTTAACAAAATGCACAGGTTAAGTTAACGAGTCAAAATTATTGGGCAAGCGTAATAGGTTTGTGTAAATAAATTTCTATAAAATTTTTGACATTTTATTTACGAGAGTATAAAAATGCACAATTGCACAGTTTGCGAGACTTTTGAACAGTCTCATGAAAACCCTTATTATGTTTTTGATATGGAAAAGTACAATGGTGATCGGCGGTGGCCAAGAGCCGAAAAAACTTCGCTGCCGGCGGCGAAGTAAATGTACCAGTGCTGCCAGTTTTTTCTAGAGGTTATCCCTAATTTTCGATTTGTCATCCCCGAAAATCCTCAAATTTAGTTTTCTTGATTCAAATTTTTCTTCTGTGAAAAAATAAAATTTTCCAATTTTGCTTAACAAATAATGACACAATGACACATTCACCACTACGAGTGAAGGTTTTTGTTACCATTCTCGTTTAAATTAAGTTATGATATAAAATGTAATTGTATTTGTAACATTTAATAAATAAAATAAAAAAACCTGATTTTCAATGTTATCGTAAGCGACAAAAACTAAATTCTCCAGAAGGTTTTTTTAATATATTCAATTATGTTTTTGCAAATAAATTGTTGCTTGCAATAAAATCTAAAGCCCGTATCTTAAAAGTTATCAAAAATTTTGGAACTGTGATAGTTCTAAACTATGGTTAGGGCCATAAGATTTTAATTTCAATAAAAAAGTATATTTTCGATAACGTCGCTTATGATAAAATCTTAGGTTAGGATCGATAAATGTATTTATTCAATAAAATTCATTTATATCTATACATACTATAGAGTTGCATGAACAATTTCATCCATGAAACTACTGAAATGTTTGTTTACTAAAGCCCAACTCCGAATAAATATGTTAATACACAACAAACTGTTGCTTTTATCATACTGTGAGTGAAAACGTTTCGTTTCATACTGTTAACACAAAGAGATTGTTCATTGAAACGACTTTTGTTCATGTTGCTTTCTCTCATTGCATCTTTTGTTATTAACTCGCAATAGCAATGTTGCCAATATATTTAAATCATGGCATTTTTTTTTGTATGAGTCGCACATGTGTAATAGGTTGCACTTTTATATTAAAGTTTTAACTTTTACACATGCATACATAACTAAGTACTATACATATGCATACATATTAGTAATACATATTTTAATTTGTCATTTGCATTTTTAAATAATATAAATCATTAAACTATTTTAATATATTATATATTCTTGTAATGACCTGCACACAACCCTGATATGAAATGCTATGGAAAGAAACAAACACTTCTAGATGAAAAATTAAAACAAAAAGGAATTGGTTTATGAGAAATTAATATATTCTTAAGCAAATTTGATTATTAGTTGTGTAGATGTCTAACAGTTTTGGTAATGTGCTTGTATCTTTTTAATATAAAAAAAATTTAAATGAATGTAAGTAAACACCTATAAGTAATATTTTTATTTGATTAATTGTTACCGCTGACCGATAAAAATAATTGAGTCGGCCATTTCGAAAAGGGCACATCTCCCATTTCTTACAAATAAGTTTTTTCATATAACTGATTCGTAAATGCTTCGCTGCGCTACTATGTTTGAAATGGGAACATTTCTGGTATTCGTTTTATTGTCGTCGTCATGACATGTACAGAAGAAGGCAACAACTCTTAAGAGATATGCCCTTTTATGTTCTTACATCATAATATGAAAACGCGAAATTTTGAAAGTGATGCATCCCATAGAGCACAAAATGACTGTTCTTCTTTCCTTAAGGTTGTTCATATATTGGTGCTGTGGTGCTCTTTTTTTTTTGTTGTAATTGTTTTTTTGTGGCGCCCAGTGTGTAGCTCACGTATTTCTTCAAATGTCTTAATTAATTAATTTAATTTTTACTTTTATAGTTTTATTTGTGGTAGATTTAGCTAACTTTTTGTGGCATATTTCACAAGTCTAAACTTGTCCTTTTTTTGTGTTTGAACAAAGTTTTGATAAAATTCTTTTTTTGTTTAAAATGTTCTTACATTAGTCTTATAGTTTTTTTTCTTTATTTTTGTACATATTACTTTCTTTCGCTTGCTTTTTCGTTATTTAAACTTTTAAAATTCTTCTCATTTTTTTTCTTTACTTCACTTTAAGTTACCACCACACAAATTTTCACTCCATCCAATACTGAAACTTTGGCTTTTATATGGCTCTATTCCATTTATCGGAATTTCTTCCTTTATATAAAGAAACCGTTCCTCCATTTACTTAATTATCGGTATATCTATATATATATATATATATATATATATATATATATATATATATGCATATATGATAAGTGCATGCATTTTTTTCTCCAAACTGTATTTAAAAAAAAATCTTAGAAAGCTCTAGAAATTCTGTTGCCATGGCCTCTTGTTGCTACCGTCTCCATGATCCTCTATAAAACATTACTCAAATACTCCCATTACCAGGATATCATAATAGTAGCAAGCATACTTTTTCTTGAATATTTTCTTAAAAATTTAACTTGACAAAAACAAAATCCAATTCATAAAAAAAACGTTTCTTTACGCAACTTTTTTGCGTTGCCAACATTCATCTTCCCTCGTAACATTTCCATTCATAAGTGATAACACATTCATCAAATTACCTACTGAACACATTATACTAGAACATGTGTTTTCGTACCTCTTTTGAACGTACCCCATACTTTTACTTCTTTCGCATACTTCAATCAAATATGTAGTTTGTATTATTTCATTAGTAGTTTAATAAATATTAATTTATATATTATAATTATCTTATTTCTTTCAGTTTTTGATCGGTTCTCAGAGCACTGGATATTGGATCTACTCTTTTTATACTATTGAAAAGAGTTTTTTTCTACCTACACATTTCCTAGCCACCAACTTGGCCACTATCTGGTACCACTGCGGTAGGCCTCCCGCACACTCAAGGTGGACCATAACTTTGGCACATTTAGTTCGTTTTGGCTTTCTATGAGTATGCCCACCGCAACAAGGTGGACCATAACTTTGGCACATTAATTTGTTTTGGCTTTACATGCGTGTGCCCACCGCAACAAAATACGTCTGTAATTTTTAAAAGCTTAAACAACATTGGCTCCGTTATCGGTTACGATTACGCTCTTTGAATGGAACTCAGTCAGAATGTCCTTTGTAAACTCGAGTATGTTTGCTCCGCTTTTAAAATCTAAGAACATAATGCAATAAAATAAGCAAGAATAAACCAAAATTAAAAACTATTCACCGTAGGGAAACTCCCGATTACCAATAATTTTTACATCTATCTGAAAATCGTCATTTATGTAATGACATTATAGGGTTATGAACGATCTTTGTGTGTACTCATCAAACCACATGTCAGTAGTTAACGCAAGATGTTTATCTTCTAAATTTGTTTTCAAATGATCTTTTACATTACTATATATTCTTTTGGAAGAATACTTCTCGTTAGTGTGGTTCTTGTAGCGAGAATATAATTAATGTTAATCTTTTTAAATTCTGCACCAATATTTATAAGAGATTGCGCAAGTTCCTGAACCCTAAACCTAAAATAACAAAATTTCATATTTTATTGTTGTTTTCAATATAAAGTTTAAGTCGAACGTTTTCTTTTGTAGGTGGGAAACAGTCCATAAATGTTAAGAAATCAAGTTCACACGAAAATGAAAATAAAACAGTAGAAAATAGCAACAAAAAATACAAATATGTATATGTAAAAAATATTCTTGGTTGCAAAACACAACATTGAGGAGTACTATTTCTTAAATCTTATCAGAATTTACTAATTTTGGAAAATTTTAGTTAACTAAAAGTTCTCACCTTCACATTTAAGTAGATAAGTAGTGTCGGAGATAGTCCTGTTTTGGGAATTCAACACCGGGGAAAAAACAGGACTATATCCGTCATTACTAAAAAAGTTATGGCAATCCTGTTACATATGTGCGGATTTTCATGCTAAGATTTTCTTGGATATACATATGTGTGTGTGGAAGATTGATTCTTTCTGGTTATGTGTACCTAGCAGATAAAAGGAGTAGTAGAAACATACTAGTTGCTTTTGAATTCAGACTGCTTGCACATCTGTTTTTTTCATACAACGAACTATCGACTTTTACATTGGGTTGTCATAGCAGCACAACTAGTCGTTTTGTGTAGAGTTACCTACTAGTTGAAGGACTAGTTGCTGTTATACTACTTTATAAAAATTATTTTTTTTTCATGTTGTTTACCTGACAAACAAAAGAGAGAGAGACAGCGCGTCGCTTTCAAAGAAGTGCAGCCGATATTTCATCAAGCTTCTTAGTTCTGTCTCTTTATAACTAGTATACGACTGTTCCAAAACGTAACTACTCCAAAAATTAGCAACAGTTTATGTATGTACACTTGTGTGTACAGCTTTTGTCGTTATTGTAGAGAACGTTGTGCTTACCCAGCTAACCAAAACATTCGTAAATAAATCGCATTCGAATGTTGCGTAATCATTTCGCGGACAAAACACTCGAGAACGACTATCGTAAACGGAAAGAGAAAGTTCTGCTAGAGCTTCCTCGTCACTCAGTTTGTGGCAGCAAATCTTTCGATATCGATGCTTCGCTTACGAAAAAATATTGCACCTTTAGCAATATCATTAGCAATCGATTTCATTGCTTTTTAATAGCGAAAAACGTTATTCCTCTTTTGTTGTACATAGGTTAGGTTAGGTTAGGTAGGGGTGGCAGTCAGAAACCCGTACTCACTTAGACCGTTTTGGTCCATTGTGATACCACGGAGACTCTGGTTATGCGGAGTCCCCACCGTCGAACCATCCAGAGCTCAGTATAAAGCTGCTAATACGTTGAAGTTTAACACCAGCAACATCAGAAAGTTCCCTGAATTCAAGAGCGCCCATTGTGGCCATTCTCTTTCCTGCAAGTGCAGGACAGTGACAAAGAAAATGTTCTATGCTTTCCTCTTCATCAATATCTTGGCAGCTACGGCAAAAGTCGTTATTCGTTCAACCCTTAGCTTTTGTGCATGCCTACCTATGAGACAGTGTCCGGTTAACACGGACAATAGAATCGAGATTTGTTTTCTATTCCTTGAAATTAGGTAATCCGTACCTTCTCTATTTAGGTGAGTCCATAACTGCCTTGTGATCACGCAATCATTTCTTGTGACCCACCTTCTATTTGTTTCATCCTCTGTCTTGCGCCTAAGTCTGAGTTTGCAAGAGAGTAGGGGTAGACCTACACATTCCCAATCCGGTGGAACCTGTAAGGTTGTCCCAATTCTAGCAAGCTCGTCAGCCCTAGAGTTCCCCTGTAAGCCTCTATGCCCCGGGATCTAGATGATCCTAATATCAAACTGCTCTGCCATCTCATTTAGAGATGATCGGCAGTCGAGGGCTGTTGTTGTTCTTAGAAGCGAGGATTCGAGGGCCATAATAGCTGCTCGACTATCGGTGTAAATGTTAATTAAAATAGTATAGACATTCACTTTTAACCAGTTCGCAACTTCTCTTATAGCAAGGATCTTTGCCTGAATGACACTGCAGTGATCCGGAAGTCGCCTTGCAATACGAAGACCTAAAGCCTTCGAAAAGACCCCATAGCCCACACCCTCATGTGTTTTGGAGCCGTCCGTATAAAAATCAACACTTTTTCTTCTACGTGGAGTTCCATTCATCCACATTTCTGTAGATGGTATCCAAGTTTTATAAAGACGTTCGTGTAGTACAGCAGGGGAGGTTTGGTCAATCCTCCATCCCCTAACTTCACCATCGAGTATTCTGCAGTGGCCGGTTCCATTTCCGTTCCACAGAGAAACACATCTAAGACGGATTGCCGAGGACGTTGCCATCTCCTTCCCTACTAGATCTAATGGTAGTAGATGAAGAAGCATCCCCAGTGCATCCGTAGGAGTGGTGCGAATAGCACTGGTTACATACAAGGATGCAAGTCTTTGCACCTTGTGCAAGGTGTATAGATACGTCTTTTTCTCCAGGGATGGCCACCACACGATGATGCCATACATGAGAATTGGACGTACTATTGCAGTATAGATCCAATGAACAATTTTTGGGGTAAGACCCCAATTCTTCCCAATGGATTTTTTGCATAGATATAGTGAAATTGTTGCTTTTTTCACTTTCTCTAGAATATTCGCCTTGAAACTCAGCTTCGAATCAAGAATAACACCAAGATATTTTGCAGTGTTGGACAATTTTATCTCCGTATTATTAAGTGTTATAGGTCAGAAATCAGGTATCTTATACTTCCTAGAGAAAAGGACTAGTTCCGTTTTATTAGGATTAACGGCGAGCCCATGTTTCTCCGCCCATTTTGTTAAATATGAAAGACCATCCTGTAGGATGTCCCTTAATGTTGTGAGGAATTTTCCTTTTACAGCTATTGCCACATCATCAGCATAAGCCACGACTCTGCACCCCCGCGATTCTAGAGATAGCAGCACAGGATTCAGAGCTAGATTCCACAATAGTGGCGAAAGAACTCCTCCCTGTGGTGTACCCCTATTTACAAAGCGGGTCTGCCTAGAAGCTCCTAGAGCCGCAGTTATCCTACGGTGAGTTAGTAGATTTTGAACCTACTTACACAATCCAGCGCCAATCAATTATCGCATCTGGAGATATATTATTAAAAGCCCCCTCAATATCCACGAAGGCTACAAAGGTATATTCACCTACAGAAAGAGATTTCTCTATCGTACCAAAAGTAGTTTACTATTTATGGTTTTGCGGATATAATGATCAATAATCCTTTCTAATGCTTTCAGAAGAAAGGATGATAGACTTATAGGTCTGAAGTCCTTCGGTGTGGTGTGAGAGCTTTTACCAGCCTTCGGTATAAAGACCACTCTCGCTTCCCTCCAATTTTCAGGAACATAACCCAGTCTTAGACAACTGGCGTAAATTCTCAGTAGCCTTGGTGCTACGAGATTCGATACTTTCCATATCTCAGCCGGTATGATACCGTCAGGTCCTGGTGACTTATAGGGCTTGAAACTTCTCAGAGCCCAATTTAATTTCTGCATATTGACAATGTCAGATATATTTTCCGCAGGTATGGGGTAAGGATCAGATGTCTGAATCTCAGATACTGAGTTACCCGTAAAATGAGTGTCCAGCAGGGTTCTTAACGACTCCTCGCTGGATGTAGTCCACATCCCATTGGGATTCTTTAAATACCCCAGGGTGCAGGGAGTAGCGGACAAAATTTTTCTCATGCGAGAGGCTTCTGAAATATTTTCAATATTTTCACAAAACTTCTTCCATGTTGTATTTTTAGCAATTCTTATCTGCTTTTTATACTCTTTTAATTTACCCTTATAAGCTATCCAGTTTAGGTCATTTCTGGATGATTTAGCCTTATTGAAGAGTTTTCTACATGTACACCTACACAATTGTAACTCTCTATTCCACCAAGGCGGTTTCTTTTTCCCCCTTGGCATATTCAAAGGGCAAGACGACTCTCTTGCATTTTTGAAGATTGTAGTAATGTTATCAACCTCACAATCTAAATCAGAAGTTTCTAGAAGTGACGAGTCTCCAATCACTCTTAATTGTCTAGAAAAAATGGTCCTATACAGACGCCAGTTTGTCTGCCTAATATTTCGGGAGATTTCTACCTCAGGTGCCCGCTCCCTAATACTAAACTCAATAAACCTATGATCAGAAAAGGAATGTTCCTGAAGTACACGCCAATTCATGATTCTATCGGCTGCAGAATCAGACGAAAAGGTAACATCCAGGACTTCCTGTCTGTTCCTTGTTATAAAAGTAGGTTCTTGACCTCTATTACAAATGTTAAGGTTAGCACTAACTACAAATTCTAAAAGTTCCTCACCTCTTTCATTAGTGTCCGTACTTCCCCAGATAGTATGATGTGCGTTGGCATCACAGCACAGGATGATATGGTGACCAGCGTTTACCGCCGCATCCACAAAGTTTCTCACCACTACCGACGGTAGAGGGCCTTGATCGTCGTGAGCGCAGTACACCGACGCCAGCCAGTAGCATGTATCTCCGAATTCCACGTTAACCGCCGTTATGTCTCTGCCGCTGAAGTTAGATAATAAAAATGTATTAAGGTGGTTCCTTGCCAAGATGCAGGTTCTATTGTTACCTTCATTCTTGACGGCTAGCATCTTAAATTCTTTGGTCCTTAGTCCGCAAACCCTGCCACCACTAATCCAGGGTTCTTGAATTAGGACTATGTCAACTTCGCATGTTGTCAAGCGAAGCTGAAGAGCCGCTGAGGCTGCTTTAGAGTGGTGGAGATTTATCTGCAGCAGGTTCAACATCCGCTACGAAATCCATCTCCACGACCGTTTTATCGGACTCGTCGTCAGTCTCAAGAAGAAGGTCACTGTCTTCGCCGTGATCAGCGTCGAACAGGCCTGAGGCGCCTCCGAGAATTTCAGAGTCGGATAAAATATAGCCATCCTTTTCCGAAGATTCTCGCAAGCTGGCCCTCTTCTCCTCCTCTTCAGATTCTTCCTCCACAGCGTTTTCACACACTGTCTTGGATTTATCCGTCACTGGAGACTGATCTCCTTTGTACACCTTCAGCGTAACTTGTCCAAAGGCGTACGATAAGATGTTATTGGACTTGGCCAAGTGAGGAAGGGTTTCAGCGTTTAGTATAATAATTACACCACGTCTGTCCCCCTCCGCCTCACCGAACCTCCCCATCTTCCAATTGTCAGTTGGAAATGAGGGATTACAGTCCTTTAACAACTTTATCGCTGCTTCAGCCGTGTCTGGGAATGCCGGAATCCATGCATGCGCGCGTGGTCGGGATGGAATGTCGCTCTTGTTTACAAGATCGATTTTCGCACCCGGCCACGGCTCTCCCATCCTGCTAATAGCTGCCTTGTACAGGTCCGCCGATCTTTGGTCTCCAAAGGCCATCAGCTTGACCCTGCCTTGATACCAGCCTGCATCGCGACACACGGGAGGTAAGCCTGGATTCTCCGCAAGGACCTGGTAGTACGTGGTTGCAAGCTTAGCTTCCACAGTACTCCACTTGCTCCTGTGGATGGTTCCATCCATATCTCCCCTGTCGACAACGGCCATTATGAGGTTGTCTTTCGCAACCTCACTAAACGACCTAACGCCAATATTGCTATTAGCCTTAGGCCGCTTAGGCAATGGTTTGTCGTCCGGCGAACGCAGTCTTTTACCAGATGGTTTTGACGACGTGCTAGCACCGCTACTACTGAAGGCAGGAGTGTCCATGTTTTCAAGGACACCTTTTGCCCATCCAAGGGATGATTTCTGTTCCTCGGACAATTTGGATGGGTCTTGAGTGCCCAGCGTCTTTACAATACGTAGGCATAACCTTTTTTGGTTATGCCTCATTTTGGATGGTCGGACATGCTTGGTTGAACCCGGCGTGGCCGCGCTCGCACTGCTGCATGCACCGACTATCTGCCCAGTGTTCTCGGCAGCCTTCGTCTGAACGAGTTTTCTCGTACCAGACGGTTGCGTGAAACTGGTCCCCTGTCCTTCCGCGCTAGAAAGCACCGTCAGTTCACCGGTCCCGGTCTTGTTTTTTGTTTTTGTTTTGTTTTTGTTGGAGAGATGTTTGTTCATTGTTTCATTTGTTGTACATGCAAATAAATAAAAAATTGAGAGAAACAAATTGTTTCTTGTTGCTGAACTTTTTTTTACGAGAATGTTCCGAGATTTGTTGGCTACAGCGAACGTTCGTTTATTTTCGAAACTCAGGTTGGCTGGGTACAGTGCATGGATGTATGTATGTATATAGGGTGTTTGTATGTGTGAATGGATGTGTGCGTGCATGTGTGTATTTGTGTTTTTTTGTATTTAATCCCATCTAGCATTTGGAAGATTTTTTTTTTGAAAAATCACAATAATAATCAAAAACTGATTAATCACTTACTTAAAAGAACTCGAAAATGATTCGCGCTAATGGGTAAAAATAGTTCGATTTAAAATACAATAACAAATTGTATAGCAATCGCAAATTAATCATCCAGACGTTTAAAATCTGACTATTATTTCCGTTATTTATTATTATATTTTGCTCATCTGGAAGATTGAAAAATGCTTAATCAACAAGAGATCATGCAGGTGTTTAAAAAGTGATAATAATTATTATTTTATGATCATATTTTACGCAGATAGATGATTCAACACTACTTGATATGTTATTTTTAAGTATAACGAGGCAATCTTTACGCATTCTTGAATATTTGTCAAAAACTTTATTTTTTTCATTTATAAAAGTTAAATCGAATATGAAATTAAATGATGAAATAGAATTACCAAATCCCATAATAAAATCTACGGCAGTAACTTCACATACTCCTGATTTTGGTTTTATTTTCTTTTGTGCTTATTTTTCTTTTTAGTTTTCTTTACAAAATTTATTGAAAGTGTAGTAACCTTATTGAGAGAATGGGTAATTATGTGATAGGGTAAGAAAAAACTGTTAAAATAAAATAGATTATATCTCTCGACTGCTTTCTGTGACTTTCTTTTTGTGCCAATTTGTATGGAAAATGTGTTTATGCCGTAATTCTGTTGACCATTAAACGTAGGACTCAGAAAGCCGATTAAAAAATACTAGAAGAAGTGTTAAATACGATTAGAAATGCGACTGATAAATGACTCAAATTAATGTCATAAATCACAATAAAAAGACTGATAAATTCCTCACAAAAGACTCGTAAGCGATTAGAAACCTGACCGAAAGACAACTCGAAAATGAATGAAGTGAAATATGACAAATAAATGATCAGAAAACGATTCGAAAAATACTTCAAATAATACTAGAAAAGGGTTGAAAATTACTCTAAAATAATATAGAAAAATACTCATAAATGACTTATCAATAGGAGTCATGGGTAGTCACGTTTTTCTACCGACAAAAGTATCTTTTATGATCAGAAAATGAGCGCATATTCTAGCTTTTTAATCGCGCAAAGGAGTCATAAAAGACTATAATTTGATTGAAAATTTCAAAAAATGCTGGCTGGGTATATGTGTGTTTGTATTTAATTGTGTGTCTGCCGGTGTCGGATACTTTTGTTGTAGTGGTAGACAAACATTATACCCCTGTAAAAAATGTCGATGGTGAAAATGTACTGACTCACTTTTACTTTGTCATCTGTACTACATCTTGTACAATACTTTGTGCTATAGGAATTTATCATGTGCTTGTCATTGAAAGTAGAGTGGTAATGGTGGCGGGTGACATGTTTTGGGAATTAAAAACCGCGAAAAAAAATGTCGTCCACCCCCATTAATACAAAAACGATGACAACCCTGTCATAAATGTGAGGGATTTTGGGTATTTTCATGCCGAGATTTAATGTCTGAGTGTGTGTGTGTGTGTGAGTTTGATTCTTTGTTTATGTGTATGTATGTATACTTGTGTGCACAGCTTATGTTGTTATTGTAAAGAAACGTTGTACTTACAGTGCATAGATGTATGTATATATGTGCGTTTGTATGTGTGTATGTATATGTGTGTGTGTGTGTGCATATGTGTGTGTGTTTTTATATTTACTTGTGTGTCTGCCAGTGTCCCTACTTTTGTTGTAGTGGTAGACAAATATTATACACCTGTAGGAAATATCGATTTTCGACTTGTCACCAGTACTACTCTATAATTATCACCCATATAATACTTTGTGCTATAGATATTTAGCATGTGTCATTGAAACCCTACAAATAACACTGAAACAATTAAGTAGGTATTGACTACCAAGTTCTTATGGGACATGGAGACATACCAACCAAACAGTTAGTTCCAGTAATTTGTGTACATACAAATGCATACATGTATATAGACAAGTTGTTGACAATTCCACCACAAATATACGATATTTGTTTTCTATATTTCTTTTATAATGAGGGATAGAACAAACTTAATATATCAAAATTGCCCCTAGAATTTTAATGTTGCTACAAAGATATTTGGTTCCCAGTCTGACTGTAGGGTAGTGACAAGAAATTTGTGTGTATGTAATCGTGATTTGATTGATTTTGGTTTGCTGTTGTGAGTTCTCGTTGCTATGCGTATGTATGGTTATTGTATGTCTGTATTAATTTTTATTTGTATCTCTGGGGAAATAATCTAATAGGTGCAGAGAGTGGCAACCCTGTTGTAAATCGCAGTGGATATGTTGTTGGATTTGAAGAATATCATTGCTTGTGGGAATTATATCATCATTTTTTCATGCATATTTACAAATGAATGTAAATATGTTTTCAAGGCTATTGACGTTGCTATTCTTATGGTTGTTGCTGTGTATATGAATTTCATCATATATCGTAATACCAAAAGAGAATTGTGGAAATGTATATGTGTGTGTGAGTATGTACATATATATGTGTGTGCGTGTGTGTGTATGAATTTCATCATATGTCGTAATAAATTAGATTTGATGACTACTACGCGATTCTCATATAAAGTATATAAGTATAATGAATAATGTAGACTGTCATCAGTCTGCTCTGATATCTCAACAAGTGACAACCTAGTTTCCCAGCCAAAATTTCTAAAGTGTTTGAAATCCAAAAACTATAAAAGTGTTTGAACTAACTACTGTTTGTTAAACAAGTTTATACTGTATAAAAAATAATTAAATAAATTTTTTATAAGTGAAATAAATTGTTTATAAATAAAATAATTGAATTAATAAACAAATAAATAATTAAATAAAATGAATACTGCAAGTTGTACCATCTGCAATAAAGTCTTTATGACTCAAACAAAACTAAATCAGCATATGGAAACGCACTCGTATGCTAACCAATCAAAGGCTGCCCTTGGAACTAGTAAGCTAAATCTTCAAAACAAATATTGTGAGGATTGTGACGAGATGATCCCATCAAATAGTTATATGACTCATGTCAGAGTAAAAGAGTAAGCAACTTCAATGGAAGGATCGAGACATATATCCTCCTCAACAAAAATGTGGCTATCTTGTTTCCGGAGGAGTTTCTGAAATCTGCCAAGAGCTCCATAGTACAACAACTCAATGAATGTAGCAGGATACATACTACATTTAAATTTAATATGGAGCTCACATGTGATTATATGAATATGATTACATACTTGTACATATTTCGAAAATGATGTTGGTGACTTTGTCTGATGACATAGAAGAGATGTACAAGAAACAGACGGAGGAGCTAAGAGGCCGAAATGGAAGAATTTCAAGAGAGGGATAGCGGATGGACTTTGACTTCAATAAATTTTCTTGAAGTTAATATAAACAAGGCGTCCATAATAAGAGGATCGAGCTTTATCCCTCTCCCAAAAAATATTGCAGTGAAAAGTGCATGCATAAATGTCGAGAACAATGATATTTATTGCTTTAAATGGTCTCTAATTGCTGCTTTGTATACAGATAGCAGTCTAGATCGAAGACAACGGAAAAACTGTATAAATTACAATATTGCAAACATTTCTGATGATAATATTAATATAGGAGCAATTGTATTAAATTTTGAAGGCCTATAGTTTCCACTACCATTGAAGCAGATAAAACAATTCAAGAATCAAAATTATATGAACATAAATGTATTTGGTCACAATGGAACATCGCTTATAGGACCATACTAAATAACAAAAGGAGAAAACACATTCATATTAATGTCTTATTGCTCGAGTCCAATGAGAACTTCCACTATGTGCTCATCAAAGATATATCAAAGTAAGTTTCATTTGTGCATTTATGCAAAATATATTCCCTATTAAAAAATTTATTTCTTATTGTTATATTAATTTACATTTCATTTTATTTTTCTCTCTTCTTTAGACCTCTTCATTCCTGTATAACCTCTCACGTTAATAAGATTTATATCTGTAACACCTGCGTATATCATACACATGATGATTATGTGTATTGTCAGCATAAACATTTTTGTGGTAAAAAAGTCATCAGGATGCCCGAAGGTGGATGTATTATTAAGTACAAAAACTACTACAAACAGCTAGATGTACCATTTGTCATCTACGCAGACTTCGAGTCTATTTTGGAAAAACTCGATGATCCTGTAAGTAAAAGCACTACAAATGTACAGAAACACCATGCGTGTGCATTCGGCTATTTTATTAATTGTACTTTTGAGAAGGAAAATAACTTATATAGACATTTTTTTGTGAAGATTTGGCAAATGTATTTATCAAAAAAATAGTTGAGGATTGCACATATATCTATCTAAATTATTTACTAAAAGTTAAGAAAATGTTCATGACCCCAATAAAAATAGCTCAATATAATAATGCAAAAAATTGTCATATATGTAAGAAAATATTAAATAACGATAAAGTTAGAGATCATTGTCATCTTAGGGGTAATTATCGAGGGGCAGCTCATAGTGAATGTAATTTAAATTATAAAACACCTCAGTTTATACCGGTTATTTTCCATAATCTTGCTGCATATGATATGCACCTATTTTTCAAAGAACTTTCTACTACAAAAAATGCCGCAATAAAAGTGATTCCCCAGAATACAGAACGTTATATTTCTCTTTAAATTTTTATCAGATTATGTGAAAAACATGGATTCGAAATAAGATTTATAGACTCGTTTAGATTTATGGCTTCGAGTTTAGATACGTTAGCAAAAAATCTTGATAGCAATGATTTTAATACTATTCGATCATGTTTCGTTGATGAAGCTCATTTCAACCTAATAGAAGGAAGGGTGTATTTCCGTACTCTTACATGGATTCCATGACTAAGTTTAAGAAAATTAAACTCCCTAGTAGAGAACAGTTATTCAATATTCTAACGAATGAAGAATGTGATGTTGTCGAGTATGAACATGCTCAAAAAATATGGATAGAGTTTAACTGTAAAACCCTCCTTGACTATACTGAACTCTACTTAAAGACAGATGTTCTTCTTCTAACTGACGTGTTTGAAAATTTTAGGAAAATTTGTAGAGGTATATACGATTTGGACCCCTGTCATTATTATATAGCACCAGGCTTATCCTGGGATGCAATGCTAAAAACCACAGAAGTTTCACTGGAACAGTTCACTGATTCCGAAATGTATATGTTTATGCAAAATGGAATTAGAGGTGGACTAGTTCAATGCTCGCAAAGATATTCGAAAGCGAATAACAAATATGTGGAAGATTTTGATACATCAAAACCATCAGAATTTCTTGTCTATTTAGACGCTAACAATTTGTATGGTTGGGCGATGTCAGAATATCTTCCTTACGGTGAATTTGAGTGGGTATGTGATACTGATTTTGATGTTAAGAAAATTTCTGATACTGCAGAGTATGGGTACATTTTGGAAGTGGATATAGATTATTCTGTGCATGATCTACATAATGATTTGCCATTTTGTCCCCAAAATAAGCCAGTGGGGGGATCCAAAATCAAAAAATTAGTTGCAGACTTACCCGCAAAAACAAATTACACCATGCACTATAGAGTTTTAAAACAAGCCATTTCAAATGGCCTCATCTTAAAACAAATCCATAGAATACTCAGATTTAAGCAATCCCCTTGGCTTAAAAAATATATTACATAGGACAAATGCTAAAAATAATTTTGAAAAAGATTTCTTCAAACTTTTGAACAACGCTGTTTATGGGAAGACAATGGAAAACATTGAAAAATGTAGGGACATTAGAATTGCTTCATCTTAAATTTCGAAACCAAATTTTATGCAGTTGACAAAATTTTCTGATGATATGTATGCGATAGAGTTAGAAGTAATGGAACCACTATATGATAAACCCATATATGTTGGCTTTACAGTACTGGAATTATCCAAGTGGAGAATGTATTACTTCCATTATGGCTTCATGAAGCCTAAATTTGGACAGAACATTTCTCTCAACTATATGGATACTGACTCATTTATTTATTCAATTAAAACTGATGATTTTTACGATGACATCCGTAATGATATTATTTTGAATTTTGATACGTCAGAATATCCTATAAATAATCAATTTCGTTTGCCGCTATTCAATAAGAAGGTTTTGGGTATGGTGAAAGATGAAAACAATGGGGATATAATGACAGAGTTTGTTGGTTTAAAAGCAAAAATGTATTCTCTGTCAACTTTTCGCTCGGAAGCTGTTAAAAAATTTAAAGGGGTCAAAAAGTCTGTATTAAAAAAGTTGTCCATTAATGATTACAAAAGTTGCTTATTTGAATCCAAAATTATCTCAGATGAAATGTTTTTGTTTAGGTCTAAAACACATCAACTGTATACTCAAAAACTATATAAAATAGCTCTTAGCTTTTGTGATGATAAAAGAAATATAATGAAAGATAAAATAAAAACGCGTGCTTCGGGACATTACATAGACCGAAATAATGAAACAATGGATGTAGAATAGAATGCTGCTTACTAAATTACATGTAAGGTGACAAGAATTTAATTTTGTACTAATTTTACTTATTTAATTATTTATTAATTTATTTATTATTTACTTATTAGTATATTAATTTATTTATTTATTAATTTATTTATTGGTTATATATTTGTTTATGAACCTATCTAATAAAAATGATTAGAAAAAAAATCGTAAAAATTATTTTTCGTAATGTGGACGTTAAAAACGTCCACATTAATCATTTTAATCAGCGCCAGAGTGGCAGTTCACTACTACTAAGTCAAGTTTGAATATTTCTATTTATACTCAATATACATATCTATGTATATCAAGCCAAATATGAATTCAATTCAAGTGTTGATAAGAAAATATCTGATGAAATTTAATGGAATTATGTTGGTTATACACATAATCATCATGTGTATGATATATGCAGGTGTTGCAGATATAAATCTTACATCTTTGTGACCTCATTTTGGAACGAAGGAGTTTAAGGAAAAGAGGAAAATAAAATAATATGTAAATTAAGACAACAATAAGAAGTAACTTTTTAAATAGGAAATATATTTTGCATAAATGCACAAATGAAACTTACTTTGATATATCTTTGATGAGCACATAGTGGAAGTTCTCATTTGACTCGAGCAATAAGAGATTAATATGAATGTGTTTTTCTCCTTTTGTGGTAGTGTAGTATGTGTGCTCTTCCATATTTTGCCCTGATCTTCTCAAGAAATTTCACTAGAAAGCATTTTTTTCAAAATCGATTATTTCAATTCCCAAAATTATTTGAGAAACGTGATCAATTGGGTCACATTTAGGACCCTCCAGAGTACCACTCCTATATTGTGTAGTACGTGCGCTCTTCCATATTTTATCCAAATGACCACTAATCTTCTCAAGAAAATAGTGTTTTCTCAAATCTGATTTATTGGCTCTACCGGACATATTTTCACCATAATACTTTTATAATTTTATAAACTACATTTCGGAGCAATTTTTCAAAAAAAAAATTTATCTATCTCGACTGAGTTCCAAGGATTTGGAATCATAATCCATTTAGCGATTACTGTTAAATAGCTAACAGTGCTCTGTTATGTGCTTAACACGCTATGTTAGAAATGATGGTTCCTGTCTCTGCTAGTTAAATTCGAATTTATCTTCACACACACTATGTAGTATGGTCCTATAAGCGATGTTCCATAGTGACCAAATACATTTATGCTCATATCATTTTGATTCTGGAATTGTTTTTTATCTGCTTCAATGGGAGTGGAAACTCCAGGCCTTCAAAATTTAAAGCAATTGCACCTATATTAATATTCTCATCAGAAAAGTTTGCAATATTGTAATTTCTATAGTTTTTCCGTTGTTTAGGATTCAGACCACTATTTACATTTAAAGCGGCAATTAGACACCATTCAAAGCAATAAATGTCATTATTCTCAACATTTATGCATGCATGTTTTGCTGCAATATTTTTTAGGGAGAGGGATAAAACTCGATCCTTTTGTTATGGACGCCTTGTTTATATTAACTTCAATGAAATTTATTGAAGTCAAAGTCCATAAGCTATCCCTCTCTTGAAATTCTTCCATTTTGGCTCTTAGCTCCTCCGTCTGTTTCTTGTACATCTCTTCTATGTCATCAGACAAAGTCACCAACATCATTTTCGAAATATGTACAAGTTGGGAAACATTAATCTCATCATTCACCATCTTCATATAATCACATGTGCGCTCCATATTAAATTTAAATGTAGTATGTATCCTACTACATTCATGGAGTTGTTGTACTATGGAGCTCTTTGCAGATTTCAGAAACTCCTCCGGAAACAAGACATCCACATTTTTGTTGAGGAGGATATATGTCTCGATCCTCCCATTGAAGTTACTTACTCTTTTAGTGAGAAAATCACCAATCCGTTCTTGGTGACAACTGTTTTTGTGTTTTGTGGTTCTGACATGAGCCATATAACCATTTGATGGGATCATCTCATCACAATCCTCACAATATTTGTTTTGAAGATTTAGCTTACTAATTCCAAGGGCAGCCTTTGATTGGTTAGCATACGAGTGCGTTTCCATATGCTGATTTAGTTTTGTTTGAGTCATAAAGACTTTATTGCAGATGGTACAACTTGCATTATTCATTTTATTTAATTATTTATTTGTTTATTAATTCAATTATTTTATTTATAAACAATTTATTTAATTATTTTATTTATAAACAATTTATTTCACTTATAAAAATATTTACTTAATTATTTTTTATACAGTATAAACTTGTTTAACAAAGAGTAGTTAGTTCTAGCACATTTATAGTTTTTGGATTTCAAACACTTTAGAAGTTTTGGTTGGGAAAATAGGTTATCACTTGTTGAGATGTCAGAGCAGACTGATGACAGTCTACATTATTTCTTCTACTTATATACTTTATATGAGAATCGCGTAGTAGTCACCAAATCTAATTTATTACGACATATGCTAAAATTCATACACACACACACACACAAACACATTTCCACAATTCTCTGTTGGTATTACGATATATGATGAAATTCATATACACAGCAACACCCAGAACAAAATCGCTAGCATCAGTTTGCAATATAAAGGTACGAGAAAAATCGTGACACGTGAAAGTAAGTGCTTCTATAAGTTTTTGCTGTATTTCTCCAAAAGCTATTTCCTATAATTGCTACATTAAAGTAAAACATACTGAAATAAAAATATCAATACCCCTACTCAAAAGCTATTCGTATCAACCTGATAGGACCCAAAATATTTAATACCTGCAATGCACTTGTACATATAAAACCTATTCCAACACAATATTTTCCATCTCCATAAGATTAGCAACGTCAATAGCCTTGAAAACATATATACGTTCATTTGTAAATATGTATGAAAAAGTGTTGATGTAATTTACACAAGCAATGATATTCTTCAAAGCAAAAATAGATACAATCAAGTACATGAATCCAACAACATAAATATACATTACTAAATACAATCCCTATCCACTGCCAATTTACAACAGGGTTGCCACTCTCTGCACCTATTAGATTATTTCCCCAGAAATCGCTAACATAAATGCGGTAACTTAAAACAGCAAACCAAAGTCTATCAAATAACAATCACTACATACACACAATTACACAGATCCCTTGTCACTACCCTACAGTCAGACTGAGAACCAAGGGTCTTTGTAGCAACACTAAAGTTCTAGAGGCAATTGTAGTATAATAAGTTATTTTCTATCATCTTGTCAATATACATACATTCATTTGTACGTACGTAAATTATAGAAATGTATCAATAACTAACTGTCTGGTTGGTATGTCTACACATCCGATAAGAACTACGTAGTCACTACCTTGTCAATTGTTTCAGTATTACTAGTAGGTTTTCAATAACAAGCATATGCTAGATGTCTACAGCACAAAGTATTGTATGGGTGATAATTATAGAGTAGTACTGGTGACAAGTCGAAATCGAGTCAATACATTTTCAAAATCGATATTTCCTACATGGGTATAATGTTTGTCTACCACTACAACAAAAGTATCCGACACCGGCAGACACACAATTAAATACATAAACACAAATACATATGCACACACACACACACATATACATACACACATACAAACACCCACACATACATACATCCATGAACTGTAAGCACAACGTTTCTTTACAATAACAACATAAGCTGTACACACAAGTACATACACACATAGAAAGAATCAAAGTCACACACACACACACAGAAAATCTCGGCATGAAAATCCCCAAAATTCCCCACATTCGGAACAGGGTTGCCATCACTTTTGTATTAATGGGGGTCTGAGTCCTGTTTTTTCCCGGTTTTTAATTCCCAAAACAGGACTCAGGTCCCCATTACTTATCTACTAGTAAGTTAAAAGTAGGATTTTATCGGACGTATAAAAAGTCTTCCATCAGTACAATTTGAACTTAACCTAAATTGACCGCTAAGTAAAGAATGTATCCTTTCTGGTAAGTTGAATTAAAATTATAATAATAAATAGCGTTTTATACGTGCGACAAAATCCTAGTTTTAACTATCTTTAAGTTGTAATAATGGCCCTTACAATGGTAGCAATAATAAAACATCAGCTTCCTTCCATTAAACTCGTGTTTCTTGATTTATGCGTACATATGCATGTACATATGTATGTATGTACAATCCTAAACAAAACACAATAAATTTTCAGAATCTATGAGCAGAAGATTTCAGTTATTACCTACCGTTTTATTAAATCACATAAAACTTTGCCATTCGAAGACACATCTGACACATCTTAGAGTTCCTTGACAAATTCGTAGGCATGTAATTGGGCGCAGATTCATCTCAGCAACACAGCATTTATAAAATAAATTCAGTGAAGTGCGACTTTGACTCGCGCACGAAGGGTTCTGTACTGACACGAGATATGTAATTGAATACGAACTTTAGCCAATACAAACTATAGTTTTAGCATTTTTTTCGTTTTTGGGTTTTTTCGGTTTTAAGATTTTTTTAGTTTTGGGTTTTTTGAATTTATTGGCGCTTTCTGAGTTTTGGCACTTTTTTCTCGTTTTTTAATTTTTTGAAGTTTTTTAATTTTTGCAATTTTTATTATTTTGCCGTTTTCTTTATTTTGGCAATTTTTTTATTTTGGCGATTTTTTTAATTTTGGCGTTTTTATTCATATAGGTGATTTTTTTTTGGTTTTGGCGATTTTTTTAGTTTTTACACTTTTTTTTCTCGTTTTGAGAAATTTTTTTTCGTTTTTGGCGTTTTTTTAATTTTGGCGATTTTTTTTAATTTTTGCGATTTTTTTTTCATTTTGGAGATTTTTTTTCATGCAATTAATTATATTGGTTTTTGCGCCTTTTTCGCGTTTTGGCGATTATTTTCCGGTTTTGGCGTTTTTTCATTTAGGCGATTTTTTGCTTTTGTGCGATTTTTAGAGTTTCGCGATTTATTTTAGTGTTAGAATTTTTTTTTAATTTTGGCGATTTTTTTAATTTTTGCGATTTTTTTTTAATTTTTGGCGATTTTTCTTAAATTTTTGGCGATTTTTTTTTGGTTTGGCGATTTTATAATATTCGGATTTTTTAGTTTTACCGTTTTTGCAAATTTCAAGAGTTTACCTCTTACGGTTTCCAAGATATAGCAAGTTGTCAAAATTACATAGTCAAAATTGCATTAACTGATGGACCACCCTTTAATTATTTTTTTTTTAAATCTTAGTGTTAATTGTTGTAGTCTATATAGAAATACACTAATTTTACAAATTTCAAGTGTCAATATACACATGTACATACAATTGTATGTATATTACATGGGACTTTAACATTTTTCATTGTTCGTTTTGGAACACCCTTTAATTTTTAATTCTCATGTATTTGTTGTTGTAGTGGCCAAGGTTCTACATACTCTGTCAAAATTTCAGGTCCGTAGCTCTTATAGTTCCTGAGAAAATACCGTGTGACGGACAGACGGACAGCGTAGCGAAAACAAAAGGGTTCCTTTTTTCACCTTTGGTGTACGGAACCCTAAAAAGTAAAGGAGATTTATTTTTGATATTGTGCAAGTCAAGTTGCAGACTTGAAATTTTTGTTGCAGCAAACTTTTATTTTTGAATGCAAAAGAACGAGAGAGGAATACAAAATTTACTCTATCACATATTCAAGAACTGGAATATCAACAAGGAATATCAACCTGAGTAGCTTTCAAGGCATTTGTATTTATAAAGGTTTGTTCCAAAACGTTGTTATCATATGCATCGATTAAATGTTTAACCTTCCAAACATTTACTGATGTACGATTCAAATTTGGATAACGCATGGCAAGATCACACTGCACACACATATGAATGTATATACTTATGTATATTTATTTATGCACATCACTTATGTACATCGAACTCAATTATTAAAATAAATTGCAAAACTTTCTTTTTTAAGACAAAATAATAAAATTGTTACACAAAATTTGTTTACTTTTTTATGTATGTACATATTAGTCATGTTTTTTATACACAAGAATAGGGTTGCTGAAAACACAATTTTGTATGAAAAAATATAAACTAAAACCATTTTTAATATGTTGGCAACAGTACGATTTAGTACATATTTGATATAAGGGTGAGTTCAAGGCGAATTCAGTATCAGGTGAACTCATCGCTACAACAATTTTACAACACAAAAAACAACACGTAGTTTGCTGTGCTAAAAAACCAAACTGTCAGAAGATTTCCAAGCAAATTTTGACATTTTGGTTCAAATTGCTCAATTTGGCATCAACAGCTGATAATCAGCCGGGCTGATAAGGTCATCTGATACTGAATTCGCCTTGGGCGAGTTAACGTAAGCTGCACGACAAAGTCGAGTCGCGTTATACAAACGCTTTTCATTACGTAGTCGTCCATGAAATGGCCCGTCGTGCGTCGCCCTTGTCGCGTTCTACAAAGAGGATATAAGATATATATTGGATCTTTCCATTCCTTTCTTGTTTTCTGCTCAAATAAAAGTGTACGAATGTCGGGTCCGTCTCCTAGGAATTGTCCATATGTATATGCTAATTAAACATATCGTTTAAACTAAGCTTAATATCGATTTTCCTTGCTTTTGCTTAATTCGCATTGCGCTGTCACAATAAACATTTACACCAGATTTTTTAGTTATCTAAATATTTATTTTTAATATTAGCTGGGTTTTCAAGTCTCGTAATAATTTGTTAAGAATGTATTCACATTTATTCAGTTTTGCCAATCTTATATCCATAGAAAGGAACGTATTGCAATATCAACTTGTTGCGGAATAAAATAAAAGCAAACAGTAAGACGTATTGCTTTCAATGCGGAACAAAAGAACAAGTTTGCTGAGTTCGGAGGTTTTTTTATGTGTGATGTATAGGTTATTGTGCCCCTGTTCAGCAGTTTACCTATTTGGGTTTACTTCGTTTAAAAAAATACAGCCGAGAAAAGGCTTATTGGCTTATGTTAAGGGTTGGATCTGAAACAATAAATTGCCATAGAATAAAAATAAAAAATAAAAATTAAAACAAAATTTGTGTTACTTATGTCTCGTGGAAGAAAATAGGATAATAGCCGGTGTCACAAGTCTTTCCTTTCCCTGGAAAGGGCACGCAAGATGAATACCTATCTATAGTGTATGTGTGTTACATGTTGCCTGCTGATGGATTGGCACTGTCTTTTTTTACATAGGCTATGGTAGCTGTATACAATTATGTGTCCTCCTCCAGATTTTATGGTTTATTTATCGTTTTTATTGATGTAGTTGGGTTTTTTTTTGTGTTTAGCACTTTACAATAATTTCGCTTCTTGACATTTGTGTTTCTATTTTATCATTTGATGAATTCGCCTAACTCATGTTACAGTTGCTACCATTGTAGTGTTGTTAATAATGTAGTAGAAATGACAGGGTAGTTCATATACGTTAGGAAGATATTTAAAGTGAAATACAAACCATAAAATATATGAATGAAAGATGTCTTCTTTCTATTCTTATGATAAACTGTTAAAAGGAAAATCCTAGACAGAATATATGGGCAAGGATAAATCAAGGAAAGGGTAGGAATATAGAATAGAAAAAAATCACGGAACAGTATACAACTTAAAAAGGTTTTTACTAGATATAATAATATGCAAGCAAGAAATTTCTCGAAAAAAGAAAAAATAAAGATAGAGATTTGGCGGGAAAAATTATTTTTGTCCTGGAAACAATATAAAATATGGCGATCATGGGAAACTGTGGAAAATTGGAAGAGTCCAGAAGAAAATTTTTGGTTGATAGTAAAATGATGAGACAGCAACGATGAGAAGTAAAAGGACAGTCGAAGTGTTTGCAAGTTAAAAGGTCATACAAACTGAAATTAAATAGAAAAAATTTTTGTAATATGTGAAGTTGTGGACCCTGACAGAAAATAAAATTAAAAATAAAAAAAGGTGATATTAAAGCTGAAAGGAAGAAACAAATTTAATTTGGTGAAATAATAAATAATAAAGAAATACTGGCTATACGTAGAGGAAGCATTGAAAGGAAGTCAACCAAGTAAGTGGTATCCCACGGTGAGGAAAGTCCTTAAGGAAAAGAAACCAAGGAGTAAAAAGCAATCCATATTGTCAGTGCTCACAATGGCCAGGTAAACAAATTTTTGGCCGGTCCAAGTTAAGTCCTTTTAGTCTTGAAGAAGAAAGAAGAACAAACAAAGAAACAAAGTTTCGTGTTAGTAAAAAGGTAGCTAAACGAAGCAGTAAATTGTATGTAGTTTTCTTATACATATATTATGAGAAAAGAAAAATTCGATTTAGGTACTATTTAATTTTTTTTGTTTTAGAATAGGCTTAGATTTTTTCTACTTTGATAAAGCATTCACCCGTAGAGGGTGACAACATTCAAAAATAATAATAATTAAAAGCGTAGATAATAAAAATATAAACTCTTGAAAGTTGGCACTCTTTTTTTTTTAAAAAAAAGGGGAAAGAAATATTAACTATCTATATTTGCCGCAAGGGTGACAAAGGCATATTTCCGTAAGGGTTCACATCAAGTATTTAAAAATTCAAAACTGGAGAATTCATTAGATTTAGTTTTATTTAAGATTTTATCCCGACCTTAGAGAGCTCTTTCAGGAACGGCATTGAAAAGTAATAGAAAAAGTGTAAAAAAAAGTAAAGAAAATCATAAAAATATTTGATATGAACGTCTTGGAACATAAGAAAAGATAGTAAAAGATCAGAAAAGATAAAGTAGAAAAAATCCAGATTTTATATTATAATAAGTAGTTAAGATTAAGAAAAAAGATTATTATTATATTCCGCTATTGTATTTCCTTTCTGTCTTAAATTGTTTTTTTTTATCTAAAAGATAATTTATACCTAGATATATAGTCAAACTTTTATTTATTTTTTGTTTAAATAAAATATTGTTACGTAAAAAGATTCCTACAGGGTTAATGCAAAGAACTATCTAGAAGTATTTAAGTAAAGCAACAAACGTACACACATATTCGAGTGCAAACACTGTAGCAAATAACTAAATAAGCATGCGTAACACGTAAACAAGCAAAAGCAACAACAAAAGGCGTCTGCTTATTAAGAAGCTTCGCATATTTACACACACACATACATACATGCTAATTCAAACGAAAGGCAAAAGGTAAACAACCACCACGCATTGCTTAGTTAATGATGTACACACGTATGCATATATACACATGTGTGTACATAGTTACCACATGAACTTAATTGGGCACTTAGTAAACAACATTTAAGATGATAATGATCGTCTGGACTATGCTTGAAGCTTCTGGTGGTATTGGTGCACAGTATAAAAAGCGCGATGCAACCAATGGCAAGTCAGTCGTGAATAAGTCAGTTGTGAAGTTCAGTTGTGTTGTGAACGAACAAGTCAGTCAGTGCTAATTGGAAATTAGTAGAGTGAACATCGTTGAAAGTAAAAGACCTCGTGCGGTGGATAATAACGTTAAGAAGTAAATAAGAATAGACAAGTTGTAATTGGTTTAGTCAATAATAAAAGGAAGTTCAGCTGCAAATAAGAAAATTGTGTTGTTATTTATTTTTATTTTTGAGCAATCAAAAGAACTCACACGTTTAATAAAATTTAAACGTAACATTTGGTGTCAGAAGTGGGATTGAAAAATTAAAATAAAAATAATTAATTAATCAGAGAATAATGAATTTGTAATACAAGGAAAGAAAATCTACAATGAAGTTCGAAGACCTAAAAGTGGAGCAACTCAAAAAGGAATTGAGTAAGTGTGACCTGCCGACAACAGGTAATAAGGCAGAACTTCAAAAGATGCTAACAGATGAATTCAAGGGTCGTGGCGTTGACATAGGAGCGTACGAATTTGAAGAGAAATATGAGATGGAAGAAGCATCTGCTTCTTCTACTAGTACTCCAACCAGTACAGACATTAGCGCAATGTTTGCTGCCATGATGAGCGAAATAAAAGCGCACTATGAGAAAATGGAAACTAGCCTGGAAAGAATGGATGACAGATTTCAGGAGTCTTTTAGAGCTAACGCTGATGAAATGAAAGCTGACAACAAGAAATTTCTGGAAACTTTTAGAGCCAACAACGAGAGAGTTTTAGCTGAAGTTAAAGCCACAAATGAGAAACTTCAAGAAATGTCTAAGGGCTTATATAGAAGAGTAGATGGCATTAAAGTACAAGTCAGTAAATCAGACGAAAAGATTTCTGACTTGGAGCAGATCAACGATGAAATTTCTGGCAATGAAGAAAATGTTGACGAAATCAACAGTGGTCAGTGTCAACAAGTTGGAAATGAGCGAAGTTTGTCAGAAGTCTCCAGCGAAGTGAATCAAGCTTGTGACTTAGAAGATAGTCAAGCGGTCTCTGAAACAGTGGAACAAGCTATGGGTGAAATGGTCTCGCTTTCTCAGGGTAAAGAAACTGCTACAGTATACAAAGCGCGCAGCATAAAAGCAGCAAGGAAGAAGAAGACAACTTTTGTAAAGAACCTCGAGCGTGTGGTAAGGCAAAGTCTAGTTGAGGAACAAAGCAGTCAGTGCAATAGGCCATAAGTGTGGAACGAGTGGTCATCTCCAGTGTATGGTAAGGCAAGCTCTAACCAAGGGGCAAGGTAGAGTCACAGTCAAAGGCCATAAGTGTGGAAGGAGTGGTCATCTCCAGTGTATGGTAAGGCCAGCTCTAGCCAAGGGACAAGGTAGAGTCAGAGCCAAAGGCCATAAATGTGGAAGGAGTAGTCATCTCCAGGGAATGGTAAAGCACGCTCTAGTCAAGAGGCAAAGTGTACTCAGAGCCAGATGCCACAAATGTGGCAGAAGCTGTCATCTACAGCGTACGGCATGGCAAGCTGTAGTGGAAATACCAAGCAGATTCAGTATCGTGAGCTGCAAATGTGAAAGAACTTGTCATCTTCAGCGCAAGGCAAAGCAAGCTGTAGTGGAAACAGGAAGCAGAGTCAGTAACAAGGGCCACAAATGTCAACAAAGTAGTCACCTCCGGCGTATGGCAAAACAATTCCCAGTTGAAAGACGAAGCAGAGCCAGAGCTAAAGCCTACAAATATGGAAGAGGTAGTCGTCTACAGCGCAACTACAAGGCGTATAGAAAACGAAGAAAGAAACAGGCAGTGATGATGTGCCTATTCGGGACGAATAGGCTTAAGTGGGCGGCAGTGTTACGTAAAAAGATTCCTACAGGGTTAATGTAAAGAACTATCTAGAAGTATTTAACTAAAGCAACAAACGTACACACATATTCGAGTGCAAACACTGTAGCAAATAACTAAATAAGCATGTGTAACACGTAAACAAGCAAAAGCAACAACAAAAAGCGTCTGCTTATTAAGAAGCTTCGCATATTTACACACACACATACATACATGCTAATTCAAACGAAAGGCAAAAGGTAAACAACCACCACGCATTGCTTAGTTAATGATGTACACACGTATGCATATACACATGTATGTACATAGTTACCACATGAACTTAATTGGGCACTTAGTAAACAACATTTAAGATGATAATGATCGTCTGGACTATGCTTGAAGCTTCTGGTGGTATTGGTGCGCAGTATAAAAAGCGCGATGCAACCAATGGCAAGTCAGTCGTGAATAAGTCAGTTGTGAAGTTCAGTTGTGTTGTGAACGAAAAAGTCAGTCAGTGCTAATTGGAAATTAGTAGAGTGAACATCGTTGAAAGTAAAAGACCTCGTGCGGTGGATAATAACGTTAAGAAGTAAATAAGAATAGACAAGTTGTAATTGGTTTAGTCAATAATAAAAGGAAGTTCAGCTGCAAATAAGAAAATTGTGTTGTTATTTATTTTTATTTTTGAGCAATTAAAAGAACTCACACGTTTAATAAAATTTAAACGTAACAATATGTTTATATATGTTTGAGAAAAAATCATGGTATCTGTCTAATAAAAAAGTGGTAATGGCATGGAAATAAGGTAAGGAGGAAGAAGTCGGTGGTCAGATGGGTCACAAGAAAAAAATACAAATGAAAAAGGAAGGTAATAGTGACAAGGTTGGGAGGGCGAAATACTGAGGATAACATCAGCCTCAGAGCCAAACAAATTACTCTGGTATCAGATCGTTGTGTGTATTTTTTTATTGTTGTATTAATTGTCGTTAAATTGAATTGTTTAAATTTATTTTTTTGTGTACAGCGTATCCAATGAGAGGGTTGGAACCCGCTGGGATGGTGATGCAACCGAAGTGAGCTGCCGGAAACCTCATTGGCCCGTACGTCTGTAACATAAATGGCGCCCAAACAAAAAGTTAACGATTTGGGAAAAACTAGTTTTCTAGGGTCTCTCAAAATAAATAAATTTACATGTAGAACCAGCAAAACATGTAACAATAGCCCATTAAAGTTATTCAATAGTCCAGCGAAGTAATAGCAAAGCAATATTAAGTTTAGAACCTATTCAGTAGCCCTTAAGATGAACATTATCTTAAAAAGGTAGTACTGGAAGACGTAGAATTTTTATTGTGAAAAAAATAGACTAAAGCTTCGAACATTTCAATCTGAAAGGACACCAATAGCTTAAGAAATTACCGATTTACCCCTGAATTTCTTCAATAGTATTGGTTGCTTTTCATAGTTTTTTTTTGTTGGATAGAGTCAGCCTATTATAGAGAGGATGACAGATTTGGTATCCGCCTAGGAAATTAAATCACAGGGACAGTTGTAACAAATGTCATTCAAAATACTCCCATAATCTCATAAAATGCTTAAAAAAATGTATAAATTATGATGGTATGGGAATACAGTTTGTTTTGGTGAAATTACACAACACAGATGATATCGAAGTAATTTTGTTGAGAATATCGACAACCTTCACTTATTTTCATGCCAAGCCGTGCCAGATATATATAAAACAAGTAATAAAAAAATAATAATATTAAATATATATATAGACGATTTTAATAATTGTCTTTATCATCGTACGCCAAGAAATTAGTAACAGATTACATCCTATATTGGTTATGTCACAGAGTCCATACGACTTAAGGTTTAGAAAGAGAGCCAGGCAAGTTCACTTCGATTTAAATAGGTCTACTCCTTTTGCGTTCGAGAAAGCGTATAAGTCCAATACACCCAGTAGGAACCCGCTGGGATGGTGATGCAACCGAAGTGAGCTGCCGGAAACGTTATTGGCCCGTACGTCTGTAACAAACTTCCAATCTGTGAAATACAGTACTCCCAAGCCAGCAGCACCACCACACCAAACGGCAGATGAAATTCTAAAATATACATAAGTAAAAAGTCGTACATAAATAATAGATTTGTATACAAGATATTTTAAATTTGAGTATGTTATGATCAGGGCTCTGACTTCCATGCAAATAAAAATTCGATTTTAAGCAGTGACCGTAACCAGCGTTGTTACATATGATGATTTTACGTCATTTTGACGATTTTTTATAACAAATTTCCCAATATGACGATTGAAGATTTTGGTTCAAATATTCCTCATATTTTGACGATTTGTTGAAATAAGTATTTATTAAAATAAATATGTCAATAAGGCCTTGCAGAAAAGAGATTATCAAAATTTTAGTTATGTTAAATATAGACTCTGAAATTTTTCCTTTAAAAAGTTTTCTAAATCTTGTGTCTAAAGTGTTGAAAGAATATTGAATAATATTAATCTTACTAAAACCAAAATCTAATGGAAACAAAAGCCCTTCAAATCATTGTTTTAAAAAGATTATTTGCAGTGTAACTCTTCGGAATGTTAAAAAATTTACATTAAAAAAATGTTATAAAGACCACAATTTTAAAATGTATATAGGTTTGTATAGTTTTATTTTGAAACTATGTAGTTTTATTGAGAAATAATATCTTATTCCTACTATAATATATTAACTGTTTAATTAAACGTATAATTCTTGTATGACGATTTTGACGATTTTTAGAAACAATTTCCTAACAACACAGACCGTACCGGTTATAATTTTTATTTTAAACATTACTTTTTAATCATCTAACTATCTTCCATATAATTAATATGCAAACTTGTTTTTTGTAATCCCTTTTCCGCTGGTACTACTGCACCGATTTTAAAAAGATTTATATGGTTTTAAAGGTTTCTTAGTACAGAATCTATATTTTCTTGAAATCGGTTTATTATTTTGGCAGCTATAAGCGTTTAAAGTTGCTACTACTATATGCACACATATTACACACTCATTTATTAGCTTACAAATAAACAAGAAGCAAAACATGAGGTTGTGTGTGTTTGCAGTATTTCTCGTGTTCTAAATTTTTTTTCTCTTATTTGTTATTGTATGAAAGCCATAATACTTAAAAGAAAAGAGTTCAATAATTTTAATTAGCTTAGTTAAAGGAATTTCGTTTGTGGTTTTAATTCCATTTATTATTTAATTATGCATATGTACATATTAGTGATGTAACGAAAGTCAATTTTTGATATTCGCGAATACGAATATTTCAAACGATATTCGCGAATACGAATACTTGAAACGATATTCGCGAATACGAATATTATATTCAATATGAAATATTAAAAAAGTGTTATGAAAAAGGAATTCACACTCCTGTTGGCTTACTTTAAAGTTAATAAAAACTATCCAAGTAGTTAGTAACTGGCGGTTCTAAGGCAATAAAAATTGTAAAATTTGGGTAATTAACGTCAAAAATTTTGTAATTTATGGGAAAATTTTAAAGTAATGTCAAAGGTGTGAAGTGACGAGGGTCAATTCACTTCGAGGGTATGTTGGCGCGCATGCTTTGTTTGTATGTATGTTTTAGATTTTTGTTTTAACCAAAGGTGTGAAGTGACGAGGGTACTAGATGGTTTGTAGATGTCTGTCGGTTGATGTGCATACTCGTAGTTTATTTTCGTTGGCGCGCATGCTTTGTTTGTATGTATGTTTAAGATTTTTGTTTTAACCAAAGTTGTGAAGTGACGAGGGTACTCGATGGTTTGTAGATGTCTGTCGGTTGATGTGCATACTCGCAGTTTATTATGTTAGCGCGCATGCTTTCTATGTATGTATGTATAAGATTTTTGTTTTAACCAAAGGTGTGAAGTGACGAGGGTACTCGATGGTTTGTAGATGTCTGTCAGTTGATGTACATACTCGCAGTTTATTATGTTGGCGCGTATGCTTTCTATGTATGTATGTGTAAGATTTTTGTTTTAACCAAAGGTGTGAAGTGACAAGGGTACTCGATGGTTTTTAATCATTTTTTAAAATGTGTGCAACGTCTTTCACGTTATGTTTTTTTTATAGGGAAAGCAATACCACACAACAAGAAATAATTTCAAAAATGACAAACGTTGACAATAGTACACACTGTTGCGATGTTACAAAATATCATAGTATTTACTCGGCATTTGTTTTTTGTAATATTCTTTTTAGCTGATGGAGCTGGAAGGGTATTTATAGAAAGAAATTATGTATTCTGGTGAGATATTAATGTTTTTGTTGTTGGTTTTATTTAGTTTTATTTATTTTTTGTTTTTTGTGTAAAGAGGCTGACATTTGTCAAACAAACCATGCACACTTATATACATTGATATTTTTGAGAACGAGATAGGTGAATGTGATGTCATTCCAAAGAACCAAATGGCATACTTCTATAATGGAAACTTCCAAAATGAAGATAGAAAAGTTTATGGTAGATGAAGAGGACGATGCTTTCTTCATACATATGTATGTTGTAACAATGTAAGAATAGAACGTAATTCGTATAAATTGAAACGTTCTGTAATCTAGCAGCAAGTACAGCATTGTATCTAGCAAGTGCATCATCATCATATAAAATCTTAAAAAATACAATACATTCTATAAATTATTAAAATGGTATATAAATGTAATATGTGCAATAAGATATATAAATACCAAAAGTGTTTCTTGGATCATATCTAAAATCATGGTGTTGAGGACCAATATATATATCCTCAACAACAGCAACAATATCAATATCCTTAACAACAACAACAACAAAAACAACAATATCAATATCCTCAACAACAACAACAACAACAATACCAATATCTTCAAGAACAACAACAATATCAATATCCTCAACAGCAACAACAATATCAATATCCTCAACAGCAACAACAATATCAATATCCTCAACAACAGCTACCATATCCTACGGCCATGCAATGGTACCCAAATACTGACCAACAATTGCAATATCAACTACAACAACAACAACAACAACAAAAAGAAATGTATTGGCAACAACCCTCTACCTCCATGCAATGGTACACAAATACTCATGAACATCAACAACTACAGTATCAACTACAACAACAACAACAACAACGAGAACTTCAAGGAGCAGATGCTTGTTGAGGTAATTTAATAAATAATACCAGCATTGATGAAGAAACGCAAGGAAGACATGAAGATAATATGAAATTTTACACCATAAGCAAAGCGTTCAAAAATAATATTGTAACGTATGGATTAAATAATAAAAGAGATGAACTTTTACTAGAAGATGTCATTGGTGAAAATGAATCAATTTTCATAGAGATGCTTGAAAGTCATTTACAAAGCCACACTGTAATAAAATTTAATATGAGTATTGTGGCAGAATATGTAAAAATTGTGGGGGAGGAATTGGAGTTCAATATTATTCATCATAGAGCTAAAATGAATTTGTTGACCAGAGGAGATGAAATATATGAAGTATTTTCTAACCAAATTTCAGAAATTCCAAATAAAATGAGTGAATTTCAAGAGAAGGACTCTGGTTGGACTTTGATACGCATAGTCCGAGCAGAGCTAAGTATTAATAAAGCTTCTCTAGTTAAAGGAGCAAACTGAATGAGTTTACCAGAAAAACTTCAAAAAAGAAAAGCTTGCATCAATGTAGAAAACACCGATCAATATTGTTTCAAGTGGTGTCTGATCGCCGCAGTAGATACTTCTCAAATAAAGAGTAAACAGCGATGTAGCTCATACAATATTCATGACATAACTGCTGACATCATTTGTACCCAAAATGGTGTAACGCTAGATTTTAAGAATTTAATATTTCCAATATCTTTAAAAGATATTAAAATATTTGAGAAGCGGAATAGTGGAATCAGCGTAAACGTATTTGGTTATGATGAGGAAAATAATGTAGTTGTTGGTCCGTATTATATAACAAAGAAGGAAAAATGTAATCATATCAACTTATTGTTGTTGGAAAATATCGTTGGTCATCATTACGTTCTAATACAAAATATGTCTAGGTAAGCTAAAAGTGTCAAGTACTAGGGAATATATATATATATAACTTTTTATAATATTTATTATAAATGATTTCATTTAAATTTTTTACAGATTATTAAGAGGCCAAACGACAAAACACGAACACACTCTTAAATTGTGTAATGTATGTCTGCAATTTACTCACAGTGATAGGATCATGGAGCAACACAAAGCAGAGTGTGGTAAAATTGTAGCCCAGCTACCATCCTATAATAACGCTACACTTAAATTTAAGGACCACCAACGACAGATGGATGTGCCTTTTGTTGTGTATGCAGATTTTGAATGCATACTTGAGGACATCCAATGTATAGTAAGTAAAAAAAATAATTTAACTAAAAAGCATACTCCCTGTGCTTTTAGTTATAATATTAAATATATTAACCATAATATAGATAAGTTTAGAATATATACTGGTAGGGACGCTGCAGAAAAATTTGTTGCTTATTTAGTTAAGGATTGTGAAGATATATATACTAATTATTTAATGAGAAAGACACAAATGGATTCATTATCCCCTTCAGAAATATTCAGTTTTCGAAATGCTGTAAATTGCCACATATGTGATAAATTTTTAGGTAGTGATCGCGTAAGGGATCATTGTCATGTAACTGGCAAATTTAGAGTTGCAGCTCATAATATGTGCAACTTAAAATATCAACAACCAAAATTTATCCCTATTTATTTTCATAATTATTCGTCTTATGACTCACATCTTTTTGTTAAAGAGTTAGGAGAAAAGTCTGACAACATAAAAGTCCTTCAGCTAAATAAGGAACGTTACATATCTTTATCAACATATACAAAAATGAATGACGATTTCAATCTTGAACTTAGATTTCTAGACCGAAAGCTTAGAAACTTTAGCCAATAATCTTACGGATAACGATTTCTGTACACTTAAAGAGCAATTTACATCAAAAATAGAGTTTGATCTGGTTAGAAGGAAGGGTGTTTTCCCTTACAACTATCTGAATTCTTTTGAAAAATTAAATGATAGTCAACTTCCAGCGAGGGAAGACTTTTTCAACACACTTACCAATAAAGAATGTTCACATGAAGATTATGAGCATGCAAAAAAAATTTGGCACATATTTGATTGCAAAACTTTGCAAGACTACATGGAGTTTTATTTAAAAACAGACGTTCTATTACTAACTGATGTATTCGAAAATTTTCGAAAAGTTTTTAAGGGAATATATAACATAGATCCAAGCCAGTACTATACTGCTCCTGGACTGTCGTGGGATGCTATGTTGAAGTACACAAATATAGAATTGGAGTTGTTAACTGATATAGATATGTATAATTTCTTTTAAAAAGGGATACGTGGGGGATTGTACAATGTAGTAAAAGGTATTCAAAAGCAAACAATAAATATCTAGAGGATTTCGATAAAGAGAAACCCTTAGAGTTTCTAATGTACCTAGATGCCAATAACCTTTACGGTTGGGCTATGTCCGAATATCTTCCATATGGAGGATTCAGATGGTTATCAAGTGATGAGCTAAATCTGGATCCAAATCGGATAGACAATAATTCAAATGATGGTTATGTGTATGAAGTTACTTTAGAATATCCCTCCAATTTGCACAAATCGCACAATGATCTACCTTTTTGTGTGGAAAATAAAAAACCTTACGGAAAGAATCAAACTAAATTAATTGTTGACTTTTCTACTAAACATTCATATATTATTCACTACAGAATTCTTAAGCAATGTTTAGAGTATGGTTTAATTCTAAAAAAAATACATCGGATTCTCACTTTCAAACAATCTCCATGGTTAAAATCATATATAGACTTAAATACCAAGCATAGAGCTAACGCTAAAAATACGTTTGAGAAAACTTCTTCAAATTGCTCAATAATGCGGTATATGGTAAGACTATGGAAAATGTAGATAAGAGAAAAGATGTTAGAATTGTAACAAACTGGAACAGAACAAATTGCAATCATTTGGGAGCCCAAGATTGGATATCTAAGCCCAATTTCCATAGTTTGTCTATATTTTCAGAAGACATGGTGGCGATTCAAATGAATAGGCTCCAGACATATTATAATAAGCTTACTTACTTAGGATTTTGTATGCTAGAACTTTCCAAATGGAAAATGTATAATTTCCATTATGGCTACATGCAGCCCAAATTTAAATCAAAATTGTTATTAAACTATATGGATACTGATTCATTCATATATACAATACGGACGGATGACTTCTATGCTGACATAAAAATGGACATACAGGATGAATTTGACACATCTGACTATCCTGCAGATAACATATATGGTATTCCTCGTTTAAACAAAAAGGTGCTGGGTATGATGAAAGACGAAAATTGTGGAAAAATAATGAAAGAGTTTGTTGGGTTGCGATCTAAAATGTATTCATTTAGTGTTCAAGATCAAAATATGTAAAGAAATCGAAGGGGGTCAAGAAAACCATTTTAGATAAGTATAGCCTAAGTTCATATAGAGATTGTCTGTTTAATAAATCAAACGTATTTGATAATATGCTTACCTTTAAGTCGAGTTTGCATCAATTATATACTATGCAACTACATAAACTAATACTAAGTTATCAAGATGATAAAAGAAAAATCAAAAGTGATGGTATAAGCACATATGCATGGTACCATTCAGCAATAGAGGAAACCAATCCTGATTATGAGCTTGACATGCTATTAATGGAAATTGATAGACTTCAAGAAGAAGAAGAAAGTTAAACGAAATGTAAATTATTGTAAATTTTTATTGTTAAAATAAATGTAAATATTAGTTATTAAGAAAAATTCTTTTGTTAAAAAATAAATATAAATATTAATTATTAAAAAAAATTTTATGAAAAAAACAAAGAAAATATAACCAATAAAAAACAATAAAAACATGTATTCTTGTGTACATTTTTTATTTATTATCCATCCTTAAATATAATTTATGAATTTTCACATCTGTTAGAATCTTGTGTTGCATTTTTCCCCAATCTCATAACAAAGTCGTGTCAGTTCAATCTTTAAATCCCTTTCATGTATTCCTTGTATTTCATTGAATTGGAGTTTTGTTTTGTTTAAAGTGGAGCAGGTTGGTATATAATATTCATAATAGAAATGAAGAATTTGTTTTTTTAGAATGAAAATTGATGTAAAAAATACTCGAATTTGAGGTAATGATCTCCAAGTGTCAGAATCGATTTTTATTTTAGAGTTTCCTTGTTTGATAACTAAAAAACAAACACCCCTTTTATATTTAAACTTATATTCAACATCTCCCTCACTTTCATTATCAATTATATTTATAGAATTTAAAAAATCTCGACGATTAAGCATATCATGAATATACTCCTTATAGCACATCAGGTGAAACCACTCTTCCCGGTCCAGTCCAATGTATTGCTTATTTTTATAACTCAGCCATATCATTGGCTTAAAACCACATGAAATCTTCAATTTCCAATTGAGCAAGTATTCAAACTCAAAAACTAAATCATATATTTGAGGTTTTCGTTCTTGATTGATTGATTAAAGTACGCTTATCCATCCTCAATGAAAATAATATATAAACTAATAGTTTTTTTGCTCTATTAATCTCTATATATACATATTTATATTAAAATAAATAAGAAATTAAAAGCATACACATATATATATTTTGTATTTATTCATTGATTTCTTTGACATAAATTTGTATAAGTATCTATAATTTTAAAAATTATTTTCTTTCTTATATGCACATGTGTCCGGCCCTTCCTCGCATCCTTCGCTGTACCAGGGGCAGCTGGTAAAATGTCCACTATCGGAGTCCTCCTTCTCTATAACTCCATAGTCCTCATTTTCAGTGAGCATGGACATAAAGAAGTTTATGGTTTCCTTATCCTCATAAACCAATAAGTCCTCAAAAGAATTAAGGAACTCATATAACCGCTCACAGATTTGGCTCATTTTTTAAATTTTATTTAAATTTTTTTGTCAGGAATCCTTTTTTTTCGTTGAATGCTACTTTTATTCTAATATTCTTGAAAGATTTATGTTCCTATTTAAAGTAAAAAATATTCCTGTAAAATTAAAACTTTACAAAAAATTTTGAGTTCTTTTGAAATTTTTTGTTTCAGTTATACATTAGCATATGAATATAACTATCTCTCTGATCTTTTGTTTTGAAATTGTTTGTTTTAGTTACGCCTTAGAACGTCAATATATGTAACTATCTCTTTCACTACAATATTATCAGTGACAAAACAAACAAAAAATTTACATAAAAAATAATTACAATATGAGAAAAAGAGATAGCTACGATGCTGATTTTTCTTTTAAGAATTATTTTTTACCTATTTAAAGATTGGTAGAAATATTTAACACATCAGTTTACAAAAGCAGATTGAGCTATCTGTCAAAGAAGAAAAAAATACATATAAAAATTTAATTTAATTAATTAATATTGTGATAATGAATCCTCCAGATTTTATCACAAAATTCAACACATTAAAATGATATTAATACATATAAAAGAGCTCCAGGACTCAACTTAGTATGCAGGTAAAAACGCTAAGCGTGTGACTAGTAAATACGGCACCACAATTCAAATTGAACTGGAAAACAATATAATGTTTTTACCAAATCGGTACAACACGCTATCGGATGATGATATAATAGAACTGGCATCCGGGATATATTGCATATTTAAGCAACGAGACAGTGGCTTAAAATTGGGTACTGCTACTGAATTAAATATCTTTTAAACAAATGCTCAACACCCACAGTGGGAATAATATGTAAAAACTATATTCAATAAACTTTTTTAATAATAAAACAGAAAAAATTTTAAAAATTCTTCGTGAGTTGTATTTATTTATTTATTCTTCACTTATTTTGTAAGGAAATTGAAGACATAAATGTCCACATTTAAATGAATTATAATCTTGATATTGATTGTAATTATATTTTATATTTTTGCTTAGATATTTAACTAGTCCTAATGGAGGTAGTAAATTTTCAAAACTGTCGAAATATTCTTTATGTTCATTGTTTTTATAATATGCTACCCAACAGGTTCCAGGTCCTCTTGATAAATCTAAATTAATGATTCCGCATTCTCTTTTTCTCGATCATTTTGGTAGTGTATCCAACATGAAAACTCCTCTAAAGTATGGAATGTTTGTTGAAAAGTTTCTCAGATCAACATCAGATAGGGGTTTATTGGGCAGCTTTACGAAAAATTTGGTTTTTGTTTTTCTTGACAAACCAATCCATATCCTTTCCCAGTGAAAAAAGAGACTCCAAAAAAGTCATGAAAATGTAGAGTATACGATGCGGAAGTAGTGCAAATTTCGATCCGATCTAATGATTTTTACATAGGGTTTTCATTGCAAGAAGTTCTCTTTTTCGGTGCCTGGTCACTGAATTGGAAGCGATATTAAGAAAAATTCCCTTTTTTGTGTTCTATGATAATATTTTCATCTAGGAAAAATGGTTAATAGTTGCCTTTTTTAACAATTCGTTTCTTTTTATACGAATTTAAGCCCGAAACAGTGTTTTCATTTAAATTTAAGCAAATAACTTTTAAATTTTAGACTAAAAATAGTTCATAAATTTCTTTAAACAAATAAATTTTTTTTAAATTTTGGTGAGTATTTTTTAACACTATGGAGGAGTTACAAGGTTTTGTGTGACTAAAATAAGCTTCTACATGGCTTTTTGCTCACTCTCGGCAAATTAAAAATATCGATTTTTTGGAAGCAATGAAAATGTACTTCTGCTAGAATGACTTCCATTTTTTTTCACTGGGTTCTTATATGGTTTAAGGTATAAACCTTTCCCCATTGCTACTGCTTCCATTGTTTTATTATGTCTAGTTGCTTCATCAAGTTGTTGTTTGGCATTCTTTGCAGCATTTATTGCTTTTGCTAAAGCTGCTCCACCAGTAGAAAGACTACCAATTGCACTCAGAGCAGTAAGAATAGGTACCAAAGGTAAGAGGCCACCAATCTTTGGAACATTAATTATGCGTGGTATTACAACTTCCGATTTCTTCGCCCTTAACGACTTGTTGATAGTCTTACGTGCAATCCTAATGGCAGAGTTAATATCTTGAGGTTTTTCTTCTTCAGTATTTTTGTTGCAGTTTTAATTGATGTACTGAACAATTTTTTCCCATTTTGTTCACTTTTTTTGCAACCTTCTTCTTCAATCCCATACCAAATTTTTTTTGACTTTCATTGCGTTAGTAACCATATATGCAAACGATTTTTCTGCAAGACTGCTATCTTTTGAAATAACTCGTTCCCAAGCTTTATTTTCAAGAATTTTATCAGCTTGATGTCTACTATTTAAATCTTTTGTTTTGGAATAAGCAATATCGTAATTTTTACATGCGGCGTCTAATAAATTAATTCCTTTGTCACCGTGATCTAAAATTTTTTGAAATTTTGTTCCGGGTCCACAAAACTGATATCCGAACATGAGATCTAAAATAAAACATAGCTCTCTCTTACCAAATTCTATTCGTGCTCTAATAGTTGGACCATCAAATTGTGGAAAGACTAATGTTATGATTAGCTTGCTAGAAAGTCCTAATGGATACAAGTTTGAAAACATATATTTATACTCAAAATACCTTTATCAACCAAAATATGAATACTTAAAGCGATTAATTTCACCAATTAAAGGGATGGGATATTAAATAATTCAATTATGATATTCGATGATGTTGCATGCGAGAAGCAAAATAATATACGAGCATATTTTTGCATGGGACGACATAAGGATGTTGATTCATTCTACTTGTGCCAAACTTATACGAGAATTCCCAAGCACTTAATAAGAGACAATGAAAATGTGATTGTAATGTTTAAACAAGATGAGACAAACATGAAGCACATTTATACTGATCATGTTGCCAGCGACATGATTTACTAAAAGTTTCATGAAATTTGTCGAGAGCGTTGGAAGGATAAATATGGATTTTGATGATAAGCAAAGATAATGTCTTAAACAATGGTCGCTATAGAAATCAATTCGACTATTTTATAACGATATAAACTACTCTACATAAAAGCAAAACGTTAGTACTTAATTTGGTCTTGCGCATAGTACATCTACTTATTTCCTAAAGTATTTACCATACCTGATCTGAAAGCTGATCTGTTACCAGATCTAATAGCTGATACCTGATCTGATAGCTGATCTGCTACCACAATATCTGATCTGATAGCTGATCTGATAACTGATCTAATAAGTCATCTGTTAAGTAATACCTTATCTGATAGCTGAAAGCTGATCTGTTGCCTGATCTAGTAGCTGATACCTGATCTGATACCCGAATACCTGATCTGATAGCTGATCTTATACCTGATCTAATAGCTGATAGCTGATCTGATAGCTGATCTAATAAGTCATCTGTTGAGTAATGTCTGATCTGATAGCTGATACCTGATCTGGTGCCTAATAGTTGAAAATGGATGAAAAAGTTTTAAAAGAGCTAATAAAGACAAGAAATTTTTTAAAGAAAAAATTTCGTAGTATAAAAGTTGATGAAGCAGATACACATGAGCAATTCAAAGATACATTTAAACCAATAATAGAACCATTAACAGAATTTGTAAACAATTCTAAAAATAATAATAGAAGTTTTAAAGCAGAAAGAGATGAAGTTAAAACGAAAGTTTATAAAAATTCAAGATTTCCATTCAACAAACAATCAGTTAAGTTAGAGACAAGTACTCCAAAGAAACTTGTTGAAGAAACGTTATGCAATAAAAATATCTCACTTAGTAATCCAAACGCAAATAAGGCTGATAATGTTGATACTGATGATGATGACGACGATGATTTTTACTCTCAATCGGAAACTTTAGACAATTCAGATAATAATAAGAGTTATACTGACCTAGCACTCTTGGAAAGGAAAAACGAATTATATACTCTATATGGCCCACATAAAGATTTTAATAATTAATGGAAGTTTGGCAATAGTAGTATTAAACTTACTGAAGATAAAATAGCGATTGGAAATCAAATATGGGCTTTCACACCAGGTTTATTTTCATTACTGTTTCACAAAACACCAAAATATTATGAAAAACATGAATTAGATATCTATAAGAAAATTTTAGTAAGCACAAATGCATACAAAAGAGAATATAGACCTGATGGACAAATCAAAGGAACGAGAGCTTATAAATATAAGCATATTATCAGTAAATTGTTTAAGAAAGAAAGTGAAAAGAACTCATCAACTTCATCATCACTACATCCAATAAAAAGTCTTTACAAGGGTGAGGGTTTGATGAAACTAAACACATACAAACCTTACTATATATACTGGGATGATCCTAATGAGTTAGTAGATCGCCTTAGGCTATTGCTAGCATCACAAGCTGCAGGTCATACTAATCACAATAACGAAATTGTCTCAATTATCGAAGAATTATATGAAGCAAAAATTATAGAATAATAATTATCTACATAAATCATGTCCATCGATAAGTTTGGACACTATCTTAATGATACAGGTGGCACAGATTTTGTGAAAAATGTTCCTGAGCTGCTGGGCTTCGTTATAGATACAACTAATAACATTGACGTTCAAAACAAAAGAATAAAAAATGTGGCTAAAGCTTTGGAGGAAAACGACGTTGTTAATAAATTGTTTCTGCAAAGTCAAATTGAAGAGGTACGAGATGAAATCAACATAAGTTTAAGTCAGAAACTCAATGAAATTCAGGAAACAATTTCAAGTATGAAATTATTCTTTGAAATAGAAATTGGAAAGATAAATGAGTTAATTTACGGGTATGTAAGAAATATGATGGTCGACAGTACTTAAATAAACTCTCACTGAACTCAACTTATCCCCTAAAATTCTAAATACGTTAAATAATGACTTCAAAAAGAAATTTAACTAATGAACTACATAAGCAAGCACGAAAACATGATCTTTGGCAAGCTGATTTAGTTGAAATGGGGAACTATTCTACAGACAATAGAGATTATCGATTTTTGCTGACTGTAATTGATGCATTTTAAAAATTTGCTTGGGCAGTACCCTTGAAAAGAAAGACTGCATTGGAAACAAGCCAGGCTATGCAGAATATTTTTCAACTGGGACGAATACCAAAAAACTTGCAAACAGACGATGGTAAAGAGTTTTTCAATAAACACTTTGGAAAATTGATGAATAAATACAACATTAACCACTACTCAACATATAGCAGAATGAAAGCATCAATAGTAGAACGATTTAACAGAACATTAAAAGGAATGATGTGGAAAGAGTTTAGCTTTAATGGGTCTTATAACTGGCTCGACATTTACAAAGACTTGATTAATACATATAATAAAAAAATTCATCGCACCATCAAAATGCCACCGATTCAAGTTAACTATAAAAATGAGAAAAAATTATTAAACACTGTATATAACCGCTTAAAACTATTCAAATGATCAAAATTCAATGTAAACATATAAACATGTTTTTGAAAAAGGATACACACCAAATTGGACCACAGAAATTTTTACGATTAAATGAGTTCAAAATACACATCCAGCTACATACATATTAGAAGACTATCGTGGTAACCCTATTAAAGGTGGATTCTATGGTGAATAACTTTCAAAAACCAGATATCCAAATACATATCTAGTTGAAAAAGTTCTTAAAACTAAAGGCGAGACGGCATATGTTAAATGGTTTGGATTTACCAATCAACATAATTCTTGGATCAATAAAAATGAAATATTGTAGTTAAGTGTATATATGTATATAAGTCTATATTTGTATCTAATATATTAAATAAAATATAATTATATATAAAGTTCCTTTTTTATACAAAGTGCTGTGTTTAATTTCACTTATTTGTAATCAGACAACCATAATGTCAATAACACTTACTCTTAGGGATGAAACGATACCACTAAGGTATCGATACTATTACTTGATACGGCATCGGTTCAGAAGTATCGATACATACTCAGTATCGAATAAAAAGCATCGATACTTATTTGTATCGGTCAAGCTTTTCGCATGATTTAAAGTAATGAAAACAAAATTAAATACCCACCAAACCAAATGCTACTAATTCGTTAGGAATTCTTAACGACTAGCCGACAAAATCTTCTGATTTCGGAAGCGTTAATATAAGAAAAAAATAATTGTTTAAATTTCTTGTAGACGAGTTTTGGTAGAATTTATTTATGAAAATACTCCTTCAACAAAATAATTTTCTTGAATAACAAAAATTTTATAGTTCAATTTTGTTAAAAAGATAGCTATAAAAATTGCCAATAAATTCATTTATCACCAGCAAAATCGACATTTCGCAAAATCAAAAACTTAGACCCCAAACAAAGTGGAAAAATTGCCACGTTTGGGCTGGACTGGAGCATAATGGTAGATACAGACTTTGCAACTTGCTTACGCAACACGTTTTCGAATAACTTTGATAATGACACTGGAAAATACAATGCAACCCATAAACACCAAAACATTTTGATATTTTCGAAACTTCGAATGCAACTTCGAACGCAGCCATAAGCAAGACTGCAGACTATGCAATCTGCCTGGTTGCGTAATCACGTTGCTAAGTATGTACCTACCATAAGATATATCCGAGATGACATTTTAAATGTTTGTGCAAATTCGTTTTGTTCCCGCAATAACGCACGCTTTTAAAATAATATTTGCAGCTCGCAATTTTATATTCTTTTTTTTATAAAAAAATTTGATTTGGGTGGTCCCATTTTTACGAACTTACTCTAATATATATTCTAGATATAAATTTACATTTAACACGAACAAATAAAATTGTGTTAAGCTGGCGTCATCTTCAACTTTTCTATAGCCAATAAGAAATGAGTATATTTGACCGATACGAGTACTTTTTACCGATACCTACTTGGTACTCGGTAGTAGAGTATTGATACCAAAAGTACTTGGTTTCTAAGAAAAAGTATCGAGTATTTACTCGTATCGTTTCATCCTTACTTACTCTTAGCTAAAACTCATCTGAGTTATCTGCCAAATTACTTTCCTCCTATTCGTTTGGATGGTGAATATGAATGTGCTCTAACTGATTTTCATTCATATAATAGCATTCCCAATGTAGATGATTATAACAATATATTTCATATTGGTGAACATGTAATTAAAATACCAATAGAATCTTATGAATTAAATGATATAGTTGATTATATTAAACATCACTATAAGCAGTATTGTCCGGAAAATAAAATTGATATAGAACCTAATAACAATACAATGCAAGTTAGAGTAAATAGCTCTAAGGATCCCATATACTTTAACAAAGATAACACAATTGGAAAACTTTTTGGATTCAATAAGAAAATTCTAGCTCCTAACCAAGACCATTACTCAGATCTACCAGTCAATATTTTCATCGTGAATATCTTGCGTGTTGAATGTAGTATAGTCGTTAACACATATACGAATAACTCACAAGCACACACATTACACGAATTTGCGATCAATATCCCCCCATGGTATAAAATTGTTGAGATTCCTCGAAATCTTATCTATTTGCCAGTTAACTGCAGAGAGATAAGTTCTCTCACTCTACGCATAGTTGATCAGAGCGGTGATTTAATTAATTTCCGAGGAGAGGAAATTACAACACGAATACATTTGAGATCTAGCAAATAATGATAATATACAACGTTAAGCAATCTAAGGATAAAATGGGATACACTCATAAAACACTATTGCAAACCAAACCACAAATAAAAAAATTTTAAAGTCTCTCAATTTAAAGAAATGAGTTACATACTAGATGTTCTAGGAAAACCTCAATCAGACGAGAGTATAAATAAAAAGGACTATCACACATATACACCATACCTACAATCCTTCAACAATAATGATGAGATTCGAGTTTCAATACAAAATCAAGACTTATATGTGCTACCCAGCGAAAGCTACATATATGTTAAGGGAAGTATTGTAGATGATAATAATAGCAAAATATCTTCGTTTTTAAATCTAAAATTAAAAAATTACTTTGTGGCACATCTCTTTGATGAAATTCGATATGAAATTAATGGCATAGAAATTGATCATACAAGAAATTTAGCGATTACAAGCAGCCTAAAAAATTTTGTTTCTTTATCACCAATAGAAAGTGTTGGCTTGTACAATGCAGGATGGAACAAACTCGATGATTTGGATATTTCAAATGGACACTTTAATTTTTATGTACCACTGAAACTATTTTTAGGTTTTGCTGAAGACTATAATAAAATTATACTCAGCGGTAAACATGAATTGGTTCTCTTACGTAGTAAGAACGATGAAAAACTCGTATACTCAACTGTTGCTACTGACAAACCAAAAATTAGTATCTCAAACATCTCATGGAGAATTCCACATGTACAATTATCCGATCTGAGCAAATTGAATATGACTAAAATTATTAACAGTGGTGCTTCTATACCGATGGCATTTCGCAGTTGGGATTGTCACATTAATCCTCAACTAAATACAGGAACTAGCTATATATGGAATGTTAAATTGGCTGCAAATAGAGAACGACCACGTTTTGTGTTGATTTCATTTCAACGAGAAAATAAGTTTGTTCACTGTAATCTAAACAATTTAAAAGTGCATTTAAATTTCGAATCGTACCCATATGATGATCTAAATATAAAATTTAAAAATGGTCGGGTTGCCATCCTATATGATATGTATCTGCGGTTTCAACAAAGCTACTACATGAAGGAATCACAACCGCTTCTAACTGCTCAAGAATTTAAAAATAGTATGCCGATAGTTGTAGTAGATGTCAGTCACCAAAACGAAGCCCTCTCTAACGGTCCTGTTGATATAAAAATTTAAATTGTTAAATAAGTTAAATAGCTGATGTCAATAAGAATCTCTACCCAAGTAGATAGACTAGGGTGCTGATGAAGTGCGTGGCTGCACAGAAAAGTATCGGTATTTCCCCCAGCTTAAAGTCTAAGTTTAATTTTTCTTCTCTTCTTTAGATACTCACATTAATTAATAAAAATATTTCATTCAATAAGAATTGAAATTACTGAACTTAAGCCTGACTTAAAATTATTTCTGATTTAAAAAGAAAGTTAACTTGGTGTCAGTGCTACCTAGTCAATTTTTAACCAAATACAAAGCTGCATGGTGAAAAATTGTTTTAAAACTGAAAATGTGAAAAAGCGACACATTACACATTTTTTACGTTTTAGGTAAATAAATTTGATTTATTTTTAAAAAATTAATCAAATTAAAATCTTAAATTTAAGGCCGCCAATAATGCATCCCCCCTCTTCGTCTTGCACAAAATATTGCAGTTAAATCATCTACATCTTCTGCCATATAGTTAAATGTTGCCAAGAAAGCATCGTCCTCTTCATCTATCATAAACTTTTCTTCTTCCTTGTAGAAGTATGCCATTTGGTTGTTTGGAATGACATCACATTCATCTATCTCGTTCTCAAAAATATCACTAATGGATATATTAGGAGGCAAATCGTCGACCGAAAGCTCTATTGACAGAGGGCTTACGGTTACCTCTTCCCGATTGCTGGAGAACAATGTCGCTGGATGAGTTTGTGAGCCGGTCAAAGATACTAAAATTGGGCTGCTGATTAATGTGTCCATTTAATAATTTATAGAATGTATTGTATTTTTTAAGATTGTATATGATGATGATGCACTTGCTAGATACAATGCTGTACTTGCTGCTAGATTAGAGAACGTCTCAATTTATACGAATTACGTTCTATTCTTACATTTTTACAACATACATATGTATGTATGTATATACAAAACTGCTGTTCATTAATTTATTTACATATATATACATATGTATGTAGTAAGTAAGTATGTATGTATATAAGTGTGCATGGTTTGTTTGACAAATGTCAGCCTCTTTACACACAAAAACAAAACATAAATAAAACTAAATAAAACCAACAACAAAAACATTAATATCTCACCAGCATACATAATTTCTTTCTATAAATACCCTTCCAGCTCCATCAGCTAAAAAGAATATTACAAAAAAACAAATACCGAGTACATACTATGATATTTTGTAACATCGCAACAGTGTGTACTAGTGCCAACGTTTGTCATTTTTGAAATTTTTTCTTGTTGTGTGGTATTGCTTTCCCTATAAAAAAACATAACGTGAAAGAGGTTGCACACATTTTAAAAAATGATTATAAATGATTAAACAGAATTCCGGCCTAAACACATTTCCCATACAATTTGACACAAAAAACCAGCCGCAGAAAGCAGTCGTGAGATAGAATCTATTTTATTTTGAGAACGTTTTTTCTTATTCTCTCACATATCAATACTGATTCTCACAAAAATGTTACCATACTTTCAATAAATTTCATATATTTTGTAAACAAAACTACAAAGAAAATTAAGCACAAAAGAAAATAAAACAAAAATCAGAGAGCATTTGAAGTTACTGCCGTCGATTTTATTATGGGCTTTATTAATTTGTCAGCGATTTTCCTGAAGTTGCAGACTTTATTCTGTTTCATCATTAAGACAAGAAATGCCAGATGTGTACTCGACATTACACACTCGCGTGTTTTTATATACATATACGACTACTTACCCATCTGCCAACGCTAAAGTTATTGTAAAAACATACACAAATACACATGCAGAGCATCCCTTTGACAATCCTAAATATTCAATTTCTCCAACCTTCAAGTAAGTTCGTTGCTCATAAATTACATATTTTATTTCTTGAGTTCTCGTTGTACCTTCATATTCAACTGACGTCATAGCGGAGTTTTTTCTTACATACATACTAAACAAAAAAATATCATAAAAAAACTATTCGTAATACATATTATTAACTTTGATAAATAAGCTTTAATTGCTTCGCTAACATTTTTTTACAGTTATAAATAACAAAACCAAAAAAAAACCGTAATCAAAAAAACAAACAAAAAAACAAACGAAAGTGCCCTTGAGGAATACTCTATATGAGTACCTCAAAAACAAATAAATGTGAAGTGAGTTATACGGCAGAAATGCCTATTTTACTGTGAGTTCTGATGCTCATAATGATAACAATAAAAATAAAAAACCTGACGATAGACTTACTGTGAGTTCGGAAGCTCTTAATAAAAATAAAAAATATGATGATAGACTTTTTCTAACAACAAATCCACTTTTTCGACAGCGATCAACTTCGCTTTGTCCAATGCCTACTAGTGATTCTTTAACATTACAGTTGCCTAGTACTTCGTCAGTTAAGCCATTGAAATCTTTCACTTCGAGCTGTTCATCACCTAACCAAGTTATCACTACAGATAACAGTAGCTCAAAACCAAAGGTACAAGTCGGAATGGACAGATATATAAGCGTGGGCGAAGCCCGAATTCTTCTAAGATTTCATCTGTTCCAAAGATGTCTAGGAATAACAGCGCATCATCCCCGAATCGCCAAAATCGTTTTTCATTATTGCAAGACGATAATGACAAGACCGCTTCATCATCTCAAGTTTTTTAAGCCACCTTCTATATATGTGAGGGGAAAAAATTGTAACGCGCTTCTAACAAAACTACTGTCGACCATTATGAAAATATTTTCACGTAAATTCCAATTAAACGAGGTAATATTGATGAAGCTAAAATCCAAATATATGATGAAAACAATTTCCGAAAAATTTTAAATTATTTTAAAAAAATAATAAAACAATCTTTTACACATACCAACTTAAGAGTGCTAAAGGCCTACAGATAGTACTAAAGGGCATAGATTCATATGTTGAGCCCGAAGAAGTAAAATGTGCACTTCTAGACCAAGGATTTAAGGTAAAAAATGTTACTAATATAATTAACAGAGAAAAGGTCGCCCAACCCCTATTTCGAATTGAACTGGAGCCGAATGACATACAATTGAAAAAAATGAAACCCATCCAATTTATAGCGTAAGGTTTCTTTTACACCGAAAAATCACAGTTGAAGAGCCAAGTAAGCGTTCAGGTCCTGTACAGTGCCATAATTGCCAAAAATATGGCCATACAAAAACTTACTGCAATTTACATACAGTTTGTGTTATCTGCGGTGAATTGCATGGTACTGCTAGCTGCACTAAGCCAAAAGAACAAGCAGAAAAAAATGTAGTAATTGTGGAGGTAATCACACCGCTAACTATAGAGGATGCCCTGTATATTCTTTTGTTAAACAGACTATGAGTCAAAAACATAAATTAGCTCCAGCCCAACCATTAAACGCGTACTCCGCCTCTTTTGCTCAAGTAAGTCAACCAGTTACTTCACGTGTATCGTATGCCGATGCTGCTAAGGCTAGTTCTAGTCCCTCACAAAATGTTTCACCGCAAAATAATTCAGCGAATGCAAACTCAGGCTTTAACTTTAGTCGCCTTGAAGCTTCTAGAATCTGGTGCTAACTATAAACAACTTTACATCAAATATGACTAGCATTCGCCAGCATAAAAATGAACTTGAGCACTTCCTCATGGAAAAAAGTATTGATATAATGTTGTTCTCTGAGACTCTTCTGACTTCAAGGAGCTTATTTAAAATAAATGGTTACACTCTATATGATTCAAAGGACCCGACCGCATGCGGTGGGTCAGCAATTCTAATTAAGTCAAGATTCAAACACTATGTGCTTGATAACATTTGTGAAGAACATCTACAAGCAACAAATATTTGTGTCGAAATTTTTTTTACAAATTTCGTGATATCATCAATTTACTCACCTCCCAGATTTTCAGTTACCGAAGATCAGTATCAGTGGCAGCTGGAGACTATAATGCAAAGCATACCTACTGGGGGTCGCGCCTTGTAACACATAGAGGTCGAGCTTTGTTTAATACAATTTCAAAAATGGGCTTAGATGTTATTTCGAGTGGGGAGCCCACTTACTGGCCTACTGACGTACGAAAAATTCCGGATGTTATTGATTTTGGCGTCATGAAAAATATTGCTAGGGATTTAGTTAATGTTGAAACTTCTCTAGATCTCTCCTCCGATCACTCCCCCACTTTCGTTACAATTTGTAACCCACTAAGAAGTGACTTACCTCACCCATATATGCAGATGATAAATCGTGTTAATTGACTGGGATTCAAAAAATATCTTAGTAGTCATTGCACGGAAAATATTGCGCTAAGAACACCCAATGACATTACAAACTAACATTGCCAATCTTAACGAAATTATTAAACATGCTGCTGAACATGCCACTACCTCCCATCCGCAGTCTGGGTTTAATAAAATTTATTCCAGGGATATTGAACATCTCGTATGTGAAAAAAGAAGAGCTAGAAGGGAATGGCAACAGCACAGATCACCTCAACATAAACTCAGACTTAAAGAATGTTCTAAACGACTACAAGAGTTGCTTGCATCTGAAAAAACTGCATCTTTATCTGGAAGGTCTTGATGTCACACCAGCATCTAATTACTCTTTGTGGGGCGCTGCTAAAAAGCTTAAAACACCTGCTGAGTTTAAGCCACCTCTGCGAATATCTACCGGAGGTTGGGCAAGAAGCGATACTGAAAAAGGCAACATATTTGCTGAGCATTTAAAATCCATATTTACACCAAATACATGTACTGGTGTTGCTGAATTGCCGAGTGTAGTTGCTCTACCCCCTCGACCCTTAAAATTTACGATGTGTGATGTGCAAAAACTAATTGCCAAACTCAACCCGAAAAAAGCTCCCGGTATGGATGGAATTAGTAACCAAATGCTGATTAATTTACCTCGTACTGCAATTAGAATCCTGTTATTCATTTTTGATGCCATTTTACGACTGGAGTATTATCCACACTGCTGGAAGCTTGCCAAGGTTAAAGTGATTCCAAAGCCAAGTAAAGATCTTACCAAGGCTGAGTCATGTAGGCCAATAAGTTTACTGTCAACAATGTCAAAGCTTTTTGAAAACCTATTCAATTTTAACTGATAATGGGTGCATCCCGAACCATCAATTTGGTTTTAGAAGCCAGCATAGCACCATTGAGCAAACGCATAGATTGGTTCAATTTATCAGAAAAACATTTGAGGAAAAGAAGTATTGTTCTGCCGTGTTTATTGATGTTTCTCAGGCATTTGATAAAGTGTGGCACGAAGGCCTGATTTTGAAATTGAAGACATACTTACCAATAAACGTTCTAAATCTTTTGGAAAGTTACATTCTTGCACGAAAATTTACAGTTGTGGAAGGACACTTTATGTGTATGCCTGAAACTATCTCATCCGGTACGCCACAGAGGAGTATACTGGGGCCATTTTTATATTTGATTTATACTTGTGATATGCCTGTGAGCAGTAGTATCCACACTTCTACATTTGCCGACGATACCGCCTGCCTTAGTATGCACGAAAACCCTGATGAGGCATCCCGAAAACTCCAGGAACGCATTAGCCAGATGGAACTATGGTTAAACTTATGGAGAATTAAGGTAAATGAACAAAAGTGTGTCCATAGAACATTTACCTTACGAAGAGATAATTGTTCCCCCATTCGGATTAATAATCAAGTTGTTCCTCAACATTCACATGTGAAATATCTTGGTATACACCTCCATCGACGGCTTACATGGAAACATCACATTGACTATAACTTAACTCAGATGAAACTTAAGTTATCTCAAATACATTGGTTGATTGGCAGAAATTCAACACTTAGTCTGGACTGCAAACTTTTAATATACAAGTCGCTTTTGAAGCCAATATGGTATTACGGTATCCAGTTATGGGGCACTGCTTCAGCTTCCAATGTAGAGAGAATTCAACGAAGACAAAACAAAATTTTACGGTTAATAACATCTGCTCCATGGTACATTAAGAATTCAAATTTGCATCGTGACTTAAAAATGCCACTAGTGACTGAAGAAATTGCCCGATACTCAGGCAAATACTTAACAAAACGCGAGTCACATCCTAATCCGGTTGCTCGTAATATTTTGAACTTTACTGGACACATCCGCCTAAAAAAGAGGGACACAAGGGCTATTTTACTCAACACTCTAGATGGGAATGCTTGCAAATACATTTAATTTTTCTTTTTGATTATCACTAAGTTTTGGCCGACACTGGTCGGGCTAAATAATTATATTTTAGCTTTAAGATTTGATCAAGTATTGTTAGTCCATATTTGAAGATACAATAAATAAATATATGTATTAAAAAAAATATATAAAAATATCTCTTCAAACTCTTTAAACATAGGAAAATCAAACTAAATAGAACCAACAACAAAAAACATTCATAGATTTCCCACAAGCATACATAAGGTCTTCTAAAATAACCTTCCATGGTCACCAGCTAAAAAGAAAATAAAAAAATGCTGCCACCACTTAACAAACAAAAAAATCACACTTCAATTCAAAATTAAAACAAAAACATACGTACAAAGCATGCGTTCCAACAAAAATAAACTACGAATATGTACATCAACCGACAGACATCTACAAACCATCGAGTACTCTCGTCACTTCACACCTTCGGTTAAAACAAAAATCTAAAACATACATACAAGTTTGCGCGCGTTTGACCTTATTTTAAAATTTTCTCATAAATTACAAAAATTTTGACTTTAATTACTGAAATTTGACAATTTTATTTGCCATAGAACCGCCAGTATCTAACTACTAAATAACTTTATGTTATTTGTTCATTTATAATTATCATATGCAATTTGGCATAAAAAGCGATACGAACTTTAGCCCGTTCAAATCATAAATATAAAAACAAATTATGTTCGAAAAATAATAATTAAAATTAACTTAAATTAATAGCCATGGGCCTGTGACAAAAATTAAATAAATATACTTAATATAACAAACCAAAAAAGTTTGTCTTAAGTAGAACAAAAATAAGCAAATTAACTAACATGTGCATAATTAGTAAAGAATAAACGACAATGGTAAGTCTGTTGTAAATTAGAGATGGTAAATTTGGTCTTTCATTACAAAACACGTTTCAGCAAAATTGAAATACGATGATTCAAAACAATTCACGCATTCCATTTGCAAGAAAGTTTCGTATATAGGGCAGAAATTTACATCAACTGACACCACACATAGTGGACCAACACAGAAGGACTTTGTTTTCTGTTGATCGCTATTCAAGAAGAAAATTAGTTTGTTTATTATGATTTAACTAGTTTAAAAGTACATTCATATCTATACTTCTTAACATAAATATCAAAAAGAAATGTTATTCAATTCTATATTATATGTATCTAAAATTCCAAAAAAACTGTTACATATATGTATGAAAGAATCTCCAGCGCTTCTAACTGCATCAGAGTTTAAGAAAATAAGCTCCTTTTATTCAATAGGGGACCAATTGAATAAAATTTTAATTTGAAACAGTAAGCAAAGACATCAGCTTACTGCATTCTTATTTATAATCGTATAATAGAATATATAACAACCCGAAGGACAAATTTTTAAAGTCTTATATATTAAGCAATATGGAAAATAAACATAAATTTTATAGAGGACTAAGGGTTCAAAAGTAATTTAAATGATTTCATTGGAAAAAAAAGTAGTGTTTGTTTTCATCAATTATGAAAATAACAATTTCATTACAAAACTCCCCTTTGATTTTAAATGTTTATCAAAAAAAAAAAATTAAAAAAAGTTAAACCAAGCAAACTGGCTAACAAAAAAAAACTGTCATCACCAAAGCTGGAGGTGCTGAATCAGTTTCATTTAAAAATGTTTATACATTTTTAAAAGGTTTTGCAATGTACACCCTCCAAAAATTTCTAACGTTGAGGATATAGGCTGCATCAACCTTAAGCAAATTTAAATTAGATATAGGAAATATTTCTATTATTAGTTACTATTACTTTAGAGTATGTATCTTCAGGAATTCAGCTTTACTTAAAAGAGAAAATCCTCACAATTTTTTCAGTAAATGCAAATGAAAATTAAAACATTTTTTTTAATTTCAAATAAAAACAAATTGAAGATATTTCACATCTATACACACCATCAGCAACAACAACAACAAGAACAAGGCATGACATGACGAAAAAAATATGTATTCAAAGATTGAGTAAAACACTTTTTTGTATGTACATAAATACATACATGCAAACATAAAATCAATTTGTACGTATGTATGTGTACATATCAAATTTCTTATCAATGCTCAAGTATTTATTAGATCTTAACAATCACACTTACGTATCAACATCATGAAAATATATTAAGCATAAATTCGCATGATCTACAATCAAGGAAATTATGCTGCTTAAAAATAAGAAAGTGTCACATTAATGCAATAATTTTCTATATAATAGAAAACGTATGTTGAGATACCTCAAAACTAATGAGTTTAATAAATCAATACTGTAAATTAATATTTTTCTTCGCTAATGTTTCTTATTAATTCAACATGGTTTTTTACTAATTTTAAGTTGGTTTTTTTCCGAGTGTAGAAAAGTCGTCCAGTCAAAGAAGGTGGATGTAGTTAAATAAACAAAATCTGTAATATAAACAAATTTCTCAAAAGAAGACTTTAACGCGAGACAAATTTAAGCATGAGAAAATATAAAGCAATCGTAAGTATAAAACCATACTAGGATTAGGGAAGTTCAGGGGGTTACTCTCTATTGCGATGCGAAAGCAATTACGATGCTAAGCTAAATGCGATGAGATGCCAATTTGGTACTCTCTATTACTTTCGCAAGTCCTTTCGCAAAATTATTTGATAAAGTGGCAACATTGACTTTGCAAAAGAAAATATGGCAAAGATTGACATTAATGAAGTGTCAAAATATGTAAAAAAAACGTCTTTTCGAAAAAGGAAAGTTAAGAAAAAGTGATGTGTAAGTGTTTAATTAAAAGTAAAATAGGGAGTAGTCTGTAGCGTTATGGTTTGATGAGGAAAAAGACCGTGTAGAACAAGTCTTAAGAATTTCTTCATGTTCTTAACGCTATTCAACACGAGCTAAGACTTTTAAGGAGATCCACAGCAATTCCAACTATTATAAAACTAGCCGCCGTATTAAAATTATTTTGCCAAGGTAGATACCAACATCAAATTGGCCAGGACCTTACTTAGAACTATCGCAGAAGTCTATGTCACATTGCTTAAAAGATATATGCGTGGCATTGAGACAATATTATGTTCCAAGCATATCAAATTTGATTAGATGGTAGCCACATACAAACGGCTAGACCGGCCAAAAACAAGTACTTACACTTCAACAGGAAATTGTACCACAGTATGAGTGCTATGGTTGGGTTAATTATTGATTTTAAATTTTTAGATACATACGTATGTTTTAAAAATATGTAATATATTTTTTTTTGCTTTTATTCAAAAAATAACAATTTCAATACCAAAAACAAATATTTTTTCAACGTATTCACATGTTTTTCTCCCTTTGTGTTTGCTATTTAGCTATCGCAAGATATTTGCGATTACCGAACGATTTTGACATGCACTTTCGCATTACGGAGTGCGGTGATACCACTCTTGCGAATGAAAAAAATAGATGCGAAAAGCAAATACGCAAACGCATTAGAGTATCAATCGTTCGATTTCGTAGCATTTTTCTTTCGCATCGCAATAGAGAGTAACCCCCCAGATATATGACAGTATTTTATAGTACCAAATGTCGATATTGAAATAAATTTATTTCTATCTACATATAAATACCAGCGCGAGAAACTCATATACACACGCACACACACACAGAGCAGAATTCATCTAAGAAAAATCCAAGAAAATTTAAACAACACTCCACCCTCACAAATCAAGACCAGCCTGAAATCCTCACAGATATACTCACAAATTCCTATGGTCATACATACATACATATACAATAAATAAAATTAATCTCAACAACAGAACATTCTCACCTACCTGAATTATGGATATAGATAGATACATATAGATTCCCACGGCTACATATGACAAGAACATATCGCCTCTAATAAATCACAATCATCTTAAATTCTCACAGCCATACATACATACACACAATCAATCCACTCCAATAAAATCCTCACCAACCTCAAATCACGACCAGCTTTAAACTCCTACAGACAGACACACCTACAAATCCCTATGGCTACATATTACGTCAACAACCCTACCCACCCAAATCACGAACAGACTTAAACTCCTACATACATACAAACATACAGATTTCCCGGTTACGTATTACTAGAATACCTCGCCCCACATAAATCACGATCCGCCTTAAGCTCCTACAGAAATATATACATAAGTATATATTCCAATTACTTGAGAAATACACACACATACACACACACATGCAGACGATCCATCTACCTTCACATCACCCCCCCCCCTCCCCCACAAATAACGATCAGCATTAAATTCTCACAGGCATACATACATACATACATGTAATCGATCTACCTCAACTACACCCCCGCCCCTGCTTATCGCAGCCTCGATTAAATTCCTGCCGACAGATACATCCACAAACTCCTGCGATTAGATATTACAACATCTACAAACACCCAAATCACATATTAGCATTAGAAAAAATAACTTTCACGTTTTCCCGCCGGTATATAGACAAATCATTTCTATGATTTTCCCTACGGTATTAGGAAAAAATAATAATCATGATTTGCCGTCGGCATATACACACATAAAAACCTCAAAACTATGAGTCACTTTAATACATTCACACAAAAATTCCCACGGTCAGGCGGACAGTCAGAGAGACAGACAGACCGACAGACATACACTTAATGTAAACAAAAAACTCTTAATGTAAACAAAAAACTCCTAATGTAAACACAAAACATCACAGCGCCGCCGAAAACACAAATTTCCAAGAATTTAACAATTTTCAAATTTTAATTACCCAAATTTAACAATTTCAACCACAATTTTGCAATTTCAATTGGGGCAGCAGTGGAATTCCACTACTACGTATATGCTGATTAAACATATCGTTTAAATTATACTTAATATCGATTTTCCTTGCTTTTGCTTAATTCGGATTCCGCTGTCACAATAAACATTTACACCAGATTTTTTAGTTATCTATATATTTATTTTTAATATTAGCTGGTTTTCCAAGTCTCGTAATAATTTGTTAAGAATTTATCCGCATTTATTCAGTTTTTCCAAACTTAGATCCATAGAAAGGAACGTATTGCAATATCAACTTCCAATCTGTGAAATACAGTACTCCCAAGCCAGCAGCACCACCAAACCCAACGGCAGATGAAATGCTGAAATATACATAAGTAAAAAGTCGTACATAAATAATAGATTTGTATACAAGAAATTTTAAATTTGAGTATGTTATGATCAGGGCTCTGACTTCCATGCAAATAAAAATTTAATTTAAGCAGGGACCGTAAAAGTTATAATATTTATTTTAAACATTACTTTTTAATCATCTAACTATCTTCCATATAATTAATATGCAAACATGTTTTTTGAAATCCCTTTTACGCTGGTACTACTGCACCGATTTTAAAAAGATTTATATGGTTTTAAAGGTTTTTTGGTACAGATGTATATATATTTCCTTGAAATCGGTTTAGTATTTTGGGAGCTATAAGCGTTTAAAGTTGCTACTACTACATGCACACATATTACACATGCATTTATTAGTTTACAAGTAAACAAGAAACAAAACATGAGATTGTGTATGTTTGTAGTATTTCTCTTGATCTTAATTATTTTTCCTTTATTTGTTATTGTATGAAAGCCATAATACTTAAAAGAAAAAGAGTTCAATAAATTGAATTAGCTTAGTTAAAGGGATTATGAAAAAGGGATTATGAAATATTAAAAGTGTTATATAAAAAGGACTTCACACTCTTGTTGGCGTACTTTAAAGTTAATAAAAAGTACCCAAATATTTTAATGATCGCCATTAAATAATAATTGAAAATGATACAAAGCATAAATTCCTATAAAAAAAATTAATGTATTGTACAAACTAAAATTTTTAATCATTTATTTAAATTTCCTTTAGGATTTATGCATTTATTTATTTACTTTTTTTTTTGGAAAAATATAGTATAAAAAATAGTATAAAAAATACTATAATACCTGAAAATGGCCGAATATTCGAATACGAATATTCGTGCATCAATAATACATATGTATGTATGTATGTATGTAAGTATGTGGGTGGCTGTGTTTTAATGCATTTTTTATGACGTTTAGATAAATTTTCTTTGAATATTAATAAAATTATTTACATTTATATTCTATAATACGGACGATTATGTCGTCCGTTGGTATATCTAGTTATTAATAAAAGCTCGGGCTGGCATATCGCAACAAAAAGTTAAACTTTCAAATTTTAAAAGTTTCCCGTTCAATTGTATACCTATGTAGGAAGTAAAAAATACATACATATATACATATCAGGTTTACAATTTGAAATTTTTTCTTTATACCTGCGCTAATAAAATTATTGGCCACAGAAGTTGAAATGTACATACACAAATATTCAAGGATTAACAAATAATTTTACACAACTTGTGATTATGGTTGAAGAAGAAAAACCTGAATTCGTAATTCTATCTGAAACTCATTTGATTGGGGACATAGAGGAAGAGGAAATATCAATCGAAGGATATGGTTTATTTTCAAAAATTTCGGAATCGTCGAGAACGGGAGGTACTACATTATATTTTAAGAAAGAGTGGAACGTGGAATTAATATCGGAAATAGTAGACAACATTTAAGAAATTTATTGTTCGACATATTGTCATAATTATTAATTTGAAATTTATTTACAGCAATAATATATATATATATATATAGACCAAGCTGAACCACCAGCAAATAAATTTCAAAATAGTAGACAACTAAAAATATTGGTTAAGCGCATTTAGAATGAGGAATGGGAAGAATAACCTTATAATAGCAGCAGTTTATCGATCACCAAGTTATAGTGAATTTTATACAAAAGAATTTTGTACAAAATAATAATAATAATTTAATAGTTTTTTTTTTATCGATAGTTCAGAAGAAATTAGAAATAGTATAGAAAATGTGCAATACATAAGTAACGTAACAGTGATAAATAATAATTTCAAATTTTGTTCAATAAGTCAAAATGAATTAAGAAACATATGTAAATCATTAAATAATAAACCTGACTACAATAAAGTAAAAAAGTGGAAAAATAAATAAAAGGAGCAAAATTGTAGCAATTTTTCTTGATTTTAAAAGAGCATTCGAGACAATAGACAGAGAAATACTTCTAAAAAAGTTATATATGTATGTATGGTATACAGAAAAAAGAACTAAGGTGGTTTCAACGAATTTAACGAACAGAAGACAAACAACGTTAATAAATAAAGTAAGATCACGTACAACAAATAATGATTATGGCGTTCCTCAAGGCTCAATTCTTGGTGCACTAAAGTTCATAATATATATTAATGATTTGCCAAATATGTTAGATAAATGTGAAATAGTATTATACGCAGATGATACTCTAGTTTATGCTATTGCAGAAAATGAAAAAAATTGTCAAGAGAACATGATGCACGATTTAGAAAAATGTAATAAATGGATAAAAATGAATAAATTTAAATTAAACGAGAGCAAAACAAAATTAATGCAAACACTGATGTTGTAATAAAAATAATTAATAGAGAAATAGAAAAAGTAAAAAATATAAAATACCCAGGCTTCGTGATACAGTGACTTGAAATTTAATGATCACATTGATTATGTATGTAAAAAGATCGGCAAAAAATTGGTTATTTTAAAAGAATAAGAAATAAACTATCTATAAGCACCGCGATTAATATTTATAATGTAATTATCAAACCTCATTTTGAATACGGTTCGACAATATTATGTACAAAAACAAAAATAGGAAACACTTCAAAAACTGCAAAATAAAGCAATGCGCTCGATATTAAAATGCACACACACCAATTCAACTTATTCTAAATACATTAAAATTTCTTAATATTCAACAAAGAATAGAATTCCTTTAGAAATTAAAAACGAAATGAATGATTTTATCTTTAATAAAAAATGTGTTCAATTTGTTAAGAATATTTCACAGAATGTGTATTAAATTAATTACTAAAATAATATTGTAATGAATTTTTATATTATACTAGCTTAACCCGGTGTGCTTTGCTACCCCTTTCCACAATTTCTAAAAAAAATAATTCTCGATAACTTTTTCCATAATCAATCAAAATTTTGGAAATTGGTCCACAAATGACAAATTCATTTGATAATAAATTTTTGCGGCGAGCACTTTCCCCTCTCCTAAATTTCTATTAGTGGACCCATTCCAAATTAAAAAAAAATTGAAAATTGATTCACAAAGTAATGTGATAATCCATTTTTTTGCAGACATATTTCGCCACCCCCATTTAAAAAAACTTGATTGAACCTCTTCCATATGCAAAAATCATTTTGCGAATTGGTCGTCAACTTAGGAAGTTATTTGATAACTAATTATTGATGTGAGCATCAACACCCTTCCCCCTTCCCAATTAACACAAAAAATTAAGTTTGCCACTTCCATATGAAAAAAGAATTTTGAAAATTGGCCACACATGATGAAGTTATTTGATATTCACTTTTTAAAGTAGGGCACTTTGTTTTCCCCTCCCTCACAATTACCAAACAAAAAATTAGTGGACCTTTTTCCATATCAAAAAAAGAATTTTGGATGAAAAAATACTTGATTATTAATTTTTGGCGTAGGAATTTTGTAAACCCACCACAGTTTAAGAAAAAATTAGTTAACCTTTTCCATAGGCAAAAATAATTGAGAATTGGTTCACAAATGACAAACCTATTGAAAAATAAATTTTGGGTGTGGGCAGCCTGGCCCTCTCCCACCACAATTTAAAAAAATGGTTGACCTTTCCCATATGCAAAAAGAATTTGGAAAATTGGTCCACAAAAGACATAGTAATTTGATAATCCATTTTTAGGCAGGCACATTTCACCCTCCCCCTTAAAAAAATTTAATGGACCTTTTCCATATGCAAAATACAAAAAGGATTTTGAAAATTGGTCGAAAAATGACGAAGTTATTTGATAATAAATTATTGGGGCGAACCATTTTCGACACCCTCCCCTCACGCCATTTCAAAAAAAATTTAGTGGACCTCTTCTATACGAAAAAACAATTTTGGAAATTGGTCCACATATGATGAAACTATTTGATATTCACTTTTTACATGCGAGCATTTCACTTCTCCCTCCCCCTTCAAGTTTCCAAAAAAATTAGTATACCTTTTCCATATGCAAATTGGTCACAAATTACAAAAATATTTGATAATAAATTTTAGGGGCAAGCCGTTGCACAAGTAGCAAACCCCGCTTCACTACACTTCTAATTTAAAAAAAAAATGTGGAGCTCTTCGAATAAAAAAAGAATTTTGGAAATTGGTCCACATATGACGAAGTTATTTGATATTCACTTCCTTGCTTCCTTTTTCCACAACAATAAAAAAAATTGTCGATACTTTTTCATGTGCAAAATGGTTTTGGAAAATTGGTCCACAAATGTCAAAAATATTTGATGATCAGTTTTGAGGGGTATATTTTGCTCCCACCTCACCAGCAATTAAAAAGAATTAGTTTACCTTTTTCATATGCAAAAATAATTTTGAAAATTGGTTTACAAACGATAAACCAATTTCTTCCTCTCCCGCCATTAAAAAAATTTAGAGGACCTCTTCCATATGTGTTGTGTATTTGACGTCGAACTTAAAAACAAAGTGGCAACACTATAGTTTTTTATTAACTTTTGTATTGTATCTTTTACACGTTTTTTATTGCATTACATCGTCTTTTTAGTTTGTGAAACATTAGTCCTGAATCAACTGTAATTTTTAATAAACTTCTTCTTGAGTAATATTTTTTTAAATAAACGGACATAACAGTGGTGTCAGAAGTGGTAGCTGTACATTGAAAAAAAAACAGAAATGGATGCAGCACAAATTGAACCCTTGACAAAAATTATTGCTGATGCCATTCGGCAAGCGGTAGAACAAGCAACACAGGTAGCATTAAGCAACACGCCATGACCGAGTTATTCATCATGTGCCAAACCACCGCCGTTTTCTATACCGGAGTTTAGATCTTCAGAGAATTCTCCTGTTCAAGATTATTCTACTCGCTTAGAAGGGGCTCTCCAGCTAAGTAAAGTCCCTGAAGAACAATATGTAAATTATTCCAGGGTCCATAAGGAACCCGAATTAAACAAACAGTGAGCTGAAAAAATTATTAATACAACATTTCGACGCCGAGAAAAACAAGAAAACGGCGAGTCTATAGAAAACTTTGCTTTGAGGGTCAAACAAGCTACAACAGCATGTGAATATGCAGAATTCCTAGATAGGATGTTGATAGAGCAGTTTCTGGTTGGTCTAAAATCGCAGTCAATATGTGATGAGATAATTGCTAAGAAGCCGTCAACATTCAAAGATGCTTACGAGATAGCGCACGCTTTGGAATCATCACACCAAACAGCAGCATGAAACACCATTAGCGAACTCGGAAAACGATAGTGCAGATATTAACAAAATTTGTATTTTTTCACAGATACATAAAGAAAAGAAACATGGCCCCAGTGCGGCACAAAGAAGTAATGGTACTAAAGGTACGCATGAAGAAAATGTGAAGATAAACATTCCGTGTTACGGATGCGGTGGACAACACCAGCGGAAGTCGTGCAGATTTCGTAGGCGCGACGTGTTACAGTTTTGGGAAGACCAGCCACATTTCTAAAGTGTGTACAGCAAAGACATTTCAACTGACCGAAGAGGAGCCGAAGTCAGACGAGGATGTTGTGGAGTGTATTCACAAAATTAATATGTTAAGCCCAGGTAAACAAATGATTAAGGCAACAATAAGTTTTACAAATGGAATTAGAAACCGGTGCGCCATGCGGCATGATAAGCGAAACAACGTTTAAGAAATTACAAAACGTAGGTCGTCTACAAAAGTCAAACAGGCAATTTTGCAGTTATACGGGCCACAACATAAAATGTTTAGGCCGTACCCCAGTGAATGTTAGTGTAGGGGTAACTAATCGGAGACTGAACTTATATGTAGTTGATGGCCACTTCGACTCCTTGATTGGGAGGGAGTGGATTTAAAATTTTGTAAACGAAATTGATTTAAAAAAAATTTTCTAGGTCGGATCAGGTAAACACTATCAAATTAGCAACACCATCATTAACACCGAAACAAAGGGAATCTCTTAAGCAAGTTTTAAATTTATACGAGGACTTATTTAGTAATACAGCGGGTAAATTGGTCGGCCCGCCCATCAAGTGTCATTTCAAGCCCGACAGTGCACCGATTTTTTTAAAAATCGTGAAATACCTTTACCATTACAGGAAGCATATGCTGCTGAAATAGACTCAAAAATTGCATCGGGAATATATAAACGCGTGGAGTTTTCAGAATGGGCATCAACTACGCATGTTGTCACAAAAAGCAATGGCAAAATAAGAATTACGGGGAAGTATAAGCCCACTCTTAATCCAAGAATCTTCATAGACGAGCACCCAATCCCGCGGCCAGTTGTTTAACAAAATGAAGGGAGCTAAAATATTTTGTCATCTTGATGTCACGGATGCGTACTCCCACCTTCCCGTCGATGAAGAATTTAGTCAGGCTCTAACGTTGAATACGCCGACACATGGGCTTATACGGCCAACAAGAGCTGTTTACGGGGCAGCAGCTGCCATTTGGCAACGTCGTATGGAGACGGTGCTGCAGGGATCAGTAATGTATGTAATTGTTTTGACATTTTGATTTATGCTACGGATTTTAATAACATGTTAGTTACGCTACAAACCAGACTGGAGCGCTTCCGTGAACAAGGGCTACGTTTGAATCATTCTAAATGTGTGTTCGCAGCTCCTGCTGTTGAGTTTTTGGGACACATAGTTGACTCCAATGGTATCCACAAGTCGGATAAGCATATTACAGCTGTTAAAGATGCACCTAAGCCATCCAGTGTGGAGGAACTTCAACTTTGTTTGGGTAAGGCTACTTACTATAATGCTTTTATACCAAACCTGTCAACTTGAGATGGACCGCTACGGGATGTTTTAAAAAAAGATAAATTTATTTGGACGGATGAGGCTGAAAAAGCATATCAGGACATAAAAGAAGCTTTAACGTCCTTACAAGTCCTTATGCCGTACGACCTGAATTTGCCTTTTATTTTAGCGACGGACGCTAGTAAAATAGGTCTAGGAGCTGTATTATCACACCGTGTAGGGGATAAACTAGAAAGACCCATAGCGTATGCTAGTCGCACCTTGACACCTGTTGAACAAAAATATCCCCAGATGGACAGAGGCTCTGGCGATAATGAGCAGTTCAAAAATTTTTTCTGTACTTGTATGCACGCCACTGGACATTGATCACCGAACACAAACCCCTGTCCCAAATTTTACATCCCCACAAATCATTACCTACACTGTGCATCAGAACTATGCAGATTTTCTTTCTAATTTTGATTTCGATATCGAGTTTAAAAACACAAAAGCGAATCTGAATGCTGATTACTGTTCCCGGGCGGTACGAATTGATAGAATAAACCAGATCGGAATGGGTGGATCCACTTAAAATGTTGACGCAAAATACGATGGATTTGATAATTTTATGCTTTGCCATGTGAAACAGTAAGAAGCGAAGTAGTAGCGCGAGAAACAGCAAAATATAAATATCTTGGGCACATTTTACGTTTGCTAGAAGAAGTGAAAAGCCTAAAACAACACGGATTTAAAGAGCCGGAAATGAATTACAAAATGACAACTGGCTGCCTTACTTAAGAACACAGAGTCGTGATACCGGGAAAGCTACGACAACGGATATTAGCAGAACTGCATTTGGCACTCTTAGGCATGGTAAAAATGAAGGGTCTGGCGAGGTCGTTTGTATACTGGTCGGGCATCGATGCCGAAATAGAAAATATAGCTCGAAACTGTGCCGACTGTGCGCGAAATGCTCTTAATCCGCCTAAATTCCGACATCACTGGGAGTACCCCAAAGGTCCTTGGGATCGTATCCATGTGGATTTCGCTGGGCCATTTGAGGGCGCGATGTTGCTAATTGTAATTGACGCATTCAGCAAGCGGGTGGAAGTAAAAATGACAAACTCTACCAGTACCGCAACAATAAATGCACTGGACGAACTGTTTGTTGCTTTTGGGGTACCAGTTACTTTAGTCTCAGACAACGGTACATGCTTTACGTCCACTGAATTTCGAAACTACCTTGGTATGATTGGTGTTAAATATTATAAACGTACGGCACCCTACCACCCTTCTAGTAATGGGCAGGTAGAAAGATACGTTCAAACCGTTAAAAAAAAGCTTTAAAAACTATGGGCACTACTAGACGCACACTTCAGGCGAACGTAAACGAAATTCTTAGACAGTATAGAAAGGCCCCACATTCAACAACAGGTCAATCACCAGCACAAATGTTTTTAGGTCGGTACATTCGTACAAGATTAGATCTCGTATATCCCAGTAAAGTTATGCAAAAATAATATATCCAATTCTTGCAAAGTACCGAAACTTTGAAGAAGGGAAAAAGGTGCAATTCTTGTCAGGCAACCCGAGAATGCCAAAATGGCATTCTCGGGTAATATCCACAACACTGGGAGACTTACATTACGAAATTAACTATAAAGGCAAACTGGTCAAGCGACACATTGACCAAATAAGAAATTCGAATGTGGCCAGTGAAAGTGAACAAGCATTGAACAATAACACAACAGCCTATAGGAGGAGTTTTATACCAAGTAGGAGTTCGTCACCAAGTGAAATGTCACCCAGTGAAATGTCAGGAAGCGACTTACATTACTTTACACCACCTCAAACCAATACCAACTCATCACCTGGTGGAAGTACCTCCCGAAGTGGTGGCCGAGAGTGGAACGCAACGCCAACACCACTGCAAACGCAGCCTCAATCAGAAGTAGAGAATTCAGAATTGTCAGTAGATCGTGGGAGCGGTGTGCCGTTACGCAGATCTTAGAGGGTAAGAAAGATGCGTCTCATTTACACACCGTAGAAAGAGAAGTATTGTTGTGTATTTGACGTCGAACTTAAAAACAAAGTGGCAACACTATAGTTTTTTATTAACTTTTGTATTGTATCTTTTACACGTTTTTTATTGCATTACATCATCTTTTTAGTTTGTGAAACATTAGTCCTGAATCAACTGTAATTTTTAATAAACTTCTTCTTGAGTAATATTTTTTTAGATAAACGGATATAATTTGCACAAAGTATTTTCAATATTTGTCGATAGATGACAAAGGTAGTTTGTAGTCAATTGCAGGAGCGGGCAATTACCTACCCTCCCCGCAGAAAAAAATTTAGCGGACTTTTTTATAAGCAAATATTTTGAAAATTGGTTCACAAATGGCGGAGTTATGCTCGTTAATATTATAAAAGCTGTTAAAAACTATGTGAAAGGTGTAACATAATTTAAAAAAGTGAGCGTAAAAGTGGGAATGCTTGAAAATAAAGTAGCCTATAATACAATCCAGAGTCCCACTTAAATGTTGTGAAAATTTCAAAAAGATCGGTCCAGAGGTCTGGTGTATATAAGGTACAAACAAACAAAAAAACAAACACACATTCCATTTTATATATATAGATTAATATGATTAAATTAAAAGTATGCCAAATACTAATTATTATTTAAAATAAATAAAAAAAATAAAATTTATTTTGCCATTTAGATAATTCACAGAAAATATATGTACATGTGAATTTACTCAGGCGTTTAGTTTAAACTAAAATTTTAGTTGATTTTTCGAACATAGAAATCAACTAAAATGTTTGTTGAGTTACCTAAAATGCCATTCTACCCTTTCACTTACGAAACAACAAATTCAATATAAACATCAAACTTCTACAATCTTCAAATAACATTGCCTTAGTCTTACAAGGATTAACAGAAAGTTCATTATCAGTCATCCATCCGTAAATCAAACCTACTGTACATCATATTTTGCAACATTCATTAACATTATTTGCCTAGTACTTCTTCATATAAGTCAGTAATATCATCCCCTTCAGGTTCGTGTTCATCACTTAACAAAGTTATCACTACAGATAACCGTAGCTCAAAACCTAAGATACAAGTCGGAATGGACAGATATATAACAGTGGTAAAGCGAGGGCGAAGCCCGAGTTCTTCAAAAATTTCATCTGCTCCAAAGATGTCTAGGGATAACAGCGCAACATCTACCAATCTTCAAAATCGTTTTTCAGTATTGCAAGACACTGAAGACAAGCCCGCTGCATCATCGCAAGTCTTTTAAGCTACCACCTATATATTTGAGAGAGAAAAAATTCTAACGCCCTTATTAAAAAATTAGTCTCGGCCATTGGTGAAAACGCATTTCATGTTATTCCAATAGAGCGTGGTAACATTGTCGAAACTAAAATTCAAATACACGAAGAAAAAGAATTCCGCAAAATAGTGACTGAATTCGAGAAAAATAAAACAAGTTTTTATACGTCCAGCTTAAGAGTGCTAAAGGTATGCAGATCGTATTGAATGGCATTGACTCTTATGTTAATCCCGAAGAAGTAAAAGGTACACTCATCATACAAGGATTTAAAGTAAAAAATATTACCAATATAATGAATAGGGAGCTTCTATTTCGTGTTGAACTGGAGCCGAATGATATAAAGTTGAAAAATAAACCAGACACAGCCAATTTATAGCCTAAAACACCTCTTATGCCGATAAATCACAGTTGAAGAGCCACATAAGCGATCAGGTACCGTAGTGTCACAATTGCCAAGAATATGGCCATACAAAAACATACTGTAAATTACCCTCTGTTTGTGTTGTGTGCGGCGAATTACACGGCACAGATAGTTGCAATAAACCAAAAGATCAAAGTGATGAAAAAATGCAGTAATTTTGGAGGTAATCACACCGCTAACTACAGATGTTGTCCTGTGTACTCTTTTGTCAAACAGAATATGGTGCAAAAGCCTAAATTAGCTCCATCTCAATCAGCAAACGCTTAATCCGTCACTTTTACGCAAATGAGCCAACCAGTTACTTCCCGTGTTTCGTATGCCGATGTTGCTAAAACAAATTTTATTTATTGATTTTAATCGCCTTGAAGCTACCCTTGGTAATCTGGTGCAAACTACTAATAAATTTTACAACAAATATGACTAGCATGATGCAAGAAATGCTGCGAATGCAGAAAACACTGCTTCAAGCATTAATTAACAAGTCATGAACACGTTAAAAATATGTTTCTGGAACGCAAACGGCATTCGCCAGCATAAAAATTAACTTGAGCACTTCCTTACGGAAAAAAATATTTTTAGATTCTTTAATTGAACTGTAGTGAATTTGAATCAGAAATAAATCATAGTTAGGCTCAAGTTCAGTAATTTCAATTCTTATTGAATGAAATATTTTTATTAATTAATGTGAGTTTCTAAAGAAGAGAAGAAAAATTAAACTTAGACTTTAAGCTGGGGGAAATACCGATACTTTTCGGTGCAGCCACGCACTTCATCAGCACCCTAGTCTATCTACTTGGGTAGAGATTCTTATTAACATCAGCTATTTAACTTAAATTTACAATGAAACGGAATATGTGAAACTATTGTTGTGTATACAATTGATTTACCTTTGGTAAACACATTTATAAGTATCACTATTAATTTTCTGTTTTTTCCTTTTTTTTCATTTTTCTATTTAGGTTAGCACGAAATTATATTACTCTACGTCAGTATGTTTAACTATTCTTACTTATCTTTTTACGATCATCACATTAATTATTTTTACTTATTCGATGTACCATCGGTACATGCATGTAAGTATTAGTGTAGTGGTCTTATGTTACTTGTTGTTGCATTCTACAGTTTTATTTTAGTTATTCCAGCCTTCTGAAACTGTGATAACCAAGTGAACATTGATTGCCAAGTGAACAAGTGCGTGGCTGCACAGAAAAGTATCGGTATTTCCCCCATCTTAAAGTCTAAGTTTAATTTTTCTTCTCTTCTTTAGAAACTCACATTAATTAATAAAAATATTTCATTCAATAAGAATTGAAATTACTGAACTTGAGCCTAACTATGAATTATTTCTGGGAAAAAAATATTGATATAATGTTGGTCTCTGAAACTCATTTAACTTCAAGAAGCCTCTTTAAAATTAGTGGCTACACTTTATGTGATACAAAGGATCCTAGAGGAAGAGCATGAGCTGGATCAGCAATTATAATAAGGTCAAGACTCAAGCACTATATTCTTGACAACATTTGCGAATGCAAGCAACTAATATTTGCGTCGACAATTTTGGTACGAATTTCATAACATCTTCAATTTACTCCCCTCCCAGATTTTCTATCACTGAGAATCAATGAGGATTCCTCTAAATCGCTTGGTCCTTGCTTCGTAGCAGCTGGCGACTACAATGCAAAGCATACGTACTGGGGTTCGCGCCTTGTAACACCTAGAGGTCGAGCTTTGTTTAATACAATTTCAAAAATGAGCTTGGATGTTATTTGCAGTAGGGAGCCCACTTGCTGGCCCTGACGTACGAAAAATTCCGGACGTTATTGATTTTGGCGTCATGAAAAATATTTCTAGGGATTAAATTAACGTTGAAGCTTCTCTACATCTCTCCTCCGATCACTCCCCCACTATCGTTACAATCTGTATCCTATTAAGAAGTGACTTGCCTCACCCATTTATTAAGATGATCAATCGTGTTAATTGGCGGGATTTAAAAATATCTTAGTAGTCAATGATATTAAAACTTACATTGCCAATCTTAACGAAAATATTAAACATGCCACTACCTCCCATCCGCAGGCTGGGTTTAATAAAATTTATTCAAGGGATATTGAACATCTCGTGTGTGAAAAAAAAGAGCTAGAGGGGAATGGCAACAGCACAGATCACCCCAACATAAAATCAGACTTAAAGAGTTTACTAAACGACTTCAAAAGATGCTTGCATCTGAAACTCTTAAAACCTTTTCTGGAAGGTCTTGATATCACCCCAGCATCTAATTACTCTTTGTGGCGCGCTGCTAGAAAGCTGAAAACACCCGCTGAGTTTAAGTCACCTCTGCGCACATCTACCGGACGTTGGGCAAGAAGCGATACGGAAATATTTAAAATATTTGCTGAGCACTTAAAATCGGTATTTACGCCAAACACATGTACTGGTGTTGCTGATTTGCCGAGTGTAGTTGCTCTACCCCCTCGACCCTTAAAGTTTAAAATGCGTGATGTAGAAAAAGTAATTGCTGAATTCAAGCCAAAGAAAGCTCACGTCAAAAGTTGCACTGGTGCGAAAAAGCAAAATTGCAAAATTTTCAAAAAATATAACAACAACCACATAGAAAATTATCTTGCACAAATGATGCAAAATTGTCAGGGTCTGAGTAAGTGCAAGATTATCAGGGTAAATTTTGCAAAGTTGTGCAGCTTTTTATGACTTTGCCAATCCAAAAAAATGGACAAAAAGTACTTAAAAAAATCAACCATACAGCAAATTACAACGCTGAAATAAATGTTTTTCTTTTAAATGAAAAAACAAATGGAAGATATTTTCGGACCAAATTAACTAATCCAAAAATTATGAAATAAAAATTCTTAGCTAGAAATTATAAATAAATCTTCAAATTCAATTTTAAGATAACAAGTACATAATTTTGTTATTTTCAAACGACCTATGGCTTAAATCGTTATTACAATTTTGTTAAATAATACCAATACTATTAATATTGATATTTGTATTAATGAATTAATTACAGAATAATTCAGCATTTAAACAAACTCGTTTAACAATTAAGAAACATACGAGTACAATATATCATTGCACATATTTGCTGCTTGAGAGACAACTAAACAAAATGGGTTGCTCACGTCAGAAAGTGCAAATATGCTTTTGTGCACAGTTGCAATAGTTGACGTGAATACCTTTAGTAACAAGATGCTGATGAACTTGCCGCATATTGCAATAAGAATCCAGCTTTTTATTTTTAATGCCATATTACGACTGGAGTATTATCCCACAACACTGGATGCTTGCCAAGGTCAAAACTATTCCAAAGCCGGGCAAAGATCTTACTAAAGCTGAGTCATATGGGCCAATAAATCTGCTATCAACAATGTCAAAACTTTTCGAAAAACTGCTCACGAAAAAATTGTCTCCAATTTTAAGTGATAGTGGGTGCATCCAATCAATCTCAAAGCCTTTCGAAAAGCTGCTCGTGTCTAAATTGTCCAAAATTTTAGCTGATATGTGCATACCGGACCATCAATTTGGTTTTTGAAGTCAGCATAGCACCATTGAACAAACGCATCGATTGGTTCAATTTATAAGAAAAACATTTGAAAAAAAGTATTGTTCTGCCATGTTTATTGATGTTTCTCAGGCATTTGATAAAGTTGTGAATGATGGCCTAATCTTAAAATTGATGACATATCTACCAAATAACATTCTAAAACTTTAAAAAAAATTATATTTTAGGCCGCAAATTCTCTGTTATGGAAGGAGAATTTAGGAGTACTGTAATGTATTAAATGAAAGTCTAATACACAAGCGTTTGCTGAGTGATCAAAGTATATTGATATTTTATTTAAAATCTCTTCAGCTTATATAATAAATTATTCTTAGTTATTCTAATATACATACATTCATAAATTTATACATTCATACCTTTAGCTTACATTGTATTTAATAACTATACATTGTACCAGGCACACATTTGAAGTTCAGTGCCATTTCGCTTTATGCTAGGAACACAACTGGGACGAACGACGAAATTTTTCGGTGCGAAAATGAACACAACACCGCCGTACAACGAAATTCGTCGTTCGTGACGAACTCTAAGATAGATTTATTTCTTTCGTACGCCGACGAACGACGAAAAAACAAAATTGAGAGAAATTTCTCTCCCTCTCTCTGTTTTTGTACACAAACCAACTTTATCATATATGAGAGAAGAATTCGGTGAGTAAATTCGTCGTTATTGTGCTTCACACGAAGAATTTACGCAGCGAATACTTACCGACGAATTCGTCGTTCGTCCCAATTGTGTTCCTCGCATTATTAATTTTTTTTAATACATATATTTATTTATTGTATCTTCAAATATGAACTAACAATAAGTGATCAAATCTTAAAGCTAAAATATAATTATTTAGCCCGACCAGCGTCGGCCAAAACTTAGTGATAGTTTAAATAATACAAAGTAGTGATAATCAAAAAGGAAAATTAAATGTATTTTCAAGCATTCCCATCTAGAGTGTTGAGTAAAATAGCCCTTGTGTCCCTCTTTTTTAGGCGGATGTGTCCAGTAAAGTTCAAAATATTACGAGCAAGCGGATTAGGATGTGACTCGAGTTTTGTTAAGTATTTGCCTGCGTATCTTGCAATTTCTTCAGTCACTAGTGGCATTCTTAAATCACGATGCAAATTTGAATTCTTAATGTACCATGGAGCAGATGTTATTAACCTTAAAACTTTGTTTTGTCTTCGTTGAATTCTCTCTACATTGGAAGCAGAAGCAGTGCCCCATAACTGGATACCGTAACACCATATTGGCTTCAAAAGCGACTTGTATATTAAAAGTTTGCAGTCCAGACTAAGTGTTGAATTTCTGCCAATCAACCAATGAATTTGAGATAACTTAAGTTTCATCTGAGTTAGCTTAAAGTCAATATGATGTTTCCATGTAAGCCTTCGATCAAGGTGTATACCAAGGTATTTCACTTGGGAATGTTGAGGAATATTTTGATTGTTGATTCGAATGGGGGAACAAGTATCTCTTCTTAGGGTAAACGTTGTATGGACACACTTTTGTTCATTGACTTTAATTCTCCATAAGTTCAACCAGATTTCCAACTGTGTAATATGTTCTTGAAGATATCGGGAAGCCTCGTGCGGGTTTTTGTGCATACTAAGGCAGGCTGTATCATCGGCAAACGTAGATGTATGGATATTGCTGCTCACAGGCATATCACAAGTATAAATCAAATACAAAACTGGCCCCAGTATGCTCCCCTGTGGCACACCGGATGATATAGATTGGGGCAGACTCATGAATTCTCCTTCCACAATCGTAAACTTTCGGGTAGTTATGTAGCTTTCTAATAAATTCAGAAAATTTATTGGTAAATATGATTTTAATTTTAAAATAAGGCCTTCATGCCACACTTTATCAAAGGCCTGAGAAACGTCAATAAACAGGGCAGAACAATACATTTTTTCTTCAAAAGTTCTTCTTATAAATTGCACCAATCTATGAGTTTGTTCAATGGTGCTATGCTGACTTCTAAAACCAAATTGATTCTCTGGGATGCATCCACTACCTCTTAGAATAGGGGACAATTTTTTCATGAGCAGTTTTTCGAAAAGTTTTGACATTGTTGATAGCAGACTTATTGGCCTGTATGACTCAGCCTTGGTAAGGTCTTTGCCCGGCTTTGGAATCATTTTGACCTTCGCAAGCTTCCAGCTTTGTGGATAATACTCCAGTCGTAAAATAGCAGGATTCTAATTGCAATATGGGGCAAATTTATCAGCACATTGTTACTTATTCCATCAATACCTGGAGCTTTCTTCGGGTTAAGTTCAGCAATTAGTTTCTGAACATCTTAAATTTTATTGGTCGAGGGGGTAGAGTAAATACACTCGGTAAATCAACAACACCAGTACATGTGTTTGGGGTAAATACGGATTTTAAATGCTCAACAAATATGTTACCTTTTTCAGTATCGCTTCTGGCCCAACCTCCGGTAGATGTGCGCAGAGGTGGTCTATATTCAACGGGCGTTTTAAGCTTTCTAGCAGCTCGCCATAAGGAGTAATTAGATTGTGGCATCGAGATTTTCCAGATAATTTTTAAGACATAGTTTTTTCATATGCAAGCAGCTCTTGGAGTCGTCTAGTGCACTCTTTAAATCTAATTTTATTTTGGGGTGATCTGTGCTATTGCCATTCCCTTCTAGCTGTCCTTTTTTCACGTAAAAGACGTTCAATGTCTGTAGAATAAATTCTATTAAACCCAGTCTGCGGATGGGAAGTAGTGGCATGTTCAGCAGCCTGTTTAATACTTTCGTTAAGATTTTCAATGTTAGATTCAATATCACCTGGTGTTCTTAGGTTAATATTTTCCCTACAATGGCTACTGAGGTATTTTTTGAACCCCAGCCAATTAACACGGTTGATCATCTTTACATATGGGACAGGGAAGTCACTTCTTATCATTACTACAAATTGTAATGATCGTGGGAGAGTGATCGGAGGAGAGATCTACAGAAGCTTCAACATGAATTAATTCCCTACCGATATTTTTCATGACTCGAAAATCTATAACATCCGGAATTTTTTGTATGTCCGTAGGCCAGTAAGTGGGCTCCCCACTTGAAATGACGTCCAAGCCCATTTTTGAAATTGTGTTGAACAATGCCCGACCTCTAGGTGTAATAAGACGCGAACCCCAGAACGTATGTTTTGCATTGTAGTCCCCAGCTGCTACAAAACAAGGGCCAAGAGATTTGTAGAATTCCTCGAATTGATCCTCAGTAATTGCGAATCTGGGAGGGGAGTAAATTGATGATATCACGAAATTTGTAACAAAATTTTTGACACAAATATTTGTTGCTTGTAGATGTTCTTCACAAATGTTATCAAGGACATAGTGTTTGAGTCTTGACTTAATTAGAATTGCTGATCCACCGCATGCTCTCCCCCTCGTGTCCTTTGAATCATATAGAGTGTAACCATTTATTTTAAATAAGCTCCTTGAAGTCAAATGAGTCTCAGAGACCATCATTATATCAATATTTTTTTCCATGAGGAAGTGCTCAAGTTCAATTAAATTATAAGGCGTCGCTCACAACTTTCATATTTTTTCGTTTTATTGCTTTGAAACGTTTATGAGTATCTTCTGAATACCCCAAATATTTATTTTTTCAAATAATATTGCTGCCAATAAAATCTCAAATACATATCGATGGTGTTGCGCAAAAAGGTCAGTCTCGGATCATTTTACATATAATATTGAAAACTTTACCCAACACCATCGATATGGTTACTTTAAATTGTACCTATGTACATAAGTATATACACATTTGAGAATATTTGCATACATATTAGGATATTCAATCGGTTAACCGGTTAATTTCTACCCGATTAACTGATCGGTTAATTTAAAATCGGATTTTTTCGGTTAACGGTTAATTTCAGTCGATTAATGGATTAACCGACGTATTAAATTTTTTTATATTTTTTAGTATTACTTGTGTGAATAATTATTTGTTTCGTCTCATTTACAAAACGTGAGTGTTTAGAAATTATTTTTCATGCAAACAAAGAAGTGTGTTCAGTGATTCTAACTTAAGTAAAATTTCAAAATCTTTGGACATGGCTATAAGAGATTAACTGCAGACTCTGGTACTTTAACTGGAGGGAATTATTAAGTTTTTATTTAATAATTTAATAAAAGCCAATAGTACTGTTGCCAACGATTTAATTAACGATTAGATTTAATAAGACAGTACAAAAAAGAAAGCTAAGAAATTCAGATATTAACTTTTTTGCAGAATATTCGTCGCTGAGCTCTGTCATTATGAGTCAGATGATGACCTCAACAGAAGTAACTATCCATAATATTACCAGAAATGTTCTAAATAAATTAACCGTATTAATTTAAGAATTATTATGTGCTTTTGGTTTTACTAATAAAATCAAACTAATAAATAATTTATGCACTTTTATTTGTTGAAAACACTTGATTTATGGAAAAACTTTATTAATCGGTTAACCGGTTAATACCAAAATTAACCAATTACTAACCGATTAAGCAAAAACCTCGATTAATTAATCGAGCGAGTAACCGATTAAAGCAAAAACCCGGTTAAATGAATACCCCAATACATATACGCACAGAAATAACACTTCAAATATCATTTCAAATGTTGGAAACATTTTTTTAAACTTAAGAGTTTTGTTGTTTATACTTATCAAAAAAAAAGACGCAACAATCCCTTATGGCCTATTTCCCACCTGCGAAAGAAAAAGTTCGACTTACAATTTATATTGAAAACAACAATAAAATATGAAAATTTGTTTTTGTTTTCAACATAAATTGTAAGTCGAACGTTTTCTTTCGCAGGTGGGAAATAGGCCATTAATAAAAATAGTTCTTCAACTGAATAAATTTTAAATAAATAAACTTTCATTCTTAGGCCGTAAAAAAAGCGTAACCAAACTAATGAAAAACTATTTGATTCAGACATGTATTTATTAAGTTAATTAATAGACAATTTTATAGAATCCAAAATGATTGCAAACTGTTTAAATCAATAAATAGACATATGTCTAAATCAAACAGTTTTTCATTAGTAATTAGTTGGTTACGTTTTTTTGGGCAAATGAGACACAAGAAATGCGAGATGTAAACTCAGTCTTAGGTTAAAATGTCTTATTTGTTCATAAAATAAAGATTTTGGACTCTCGCTTATATACTATATTATTGATATTATCTTAATAGTTCTACGTCTTAAAATAACATACTACAGCCCTCATGGGCAGTGTTATATATAAGATAAGTTGGACATTCAATACCAATTGTTTTCTTTTTAGCTTGACTTTAATTTAATATCATTTGTTAAGCAATGTAATAGAAAATGTCCTTAAAAAGTAGGACTTTCCCGGACACAAATTTTTTTTTCGAGAACAGAGATCCCAAAAAGAGAAGTGTCCGGGAAAAAGATTACGGATAACAACCCTACAATATAGCGATTAGTCTAAAATAATTAAGTGCTCCATTATTCTTTTTAATGAAAATAATTTTAGCAACCTTCCATGACAATGGGAAAACTAGGTGTGATGAATAACAATAATAACATTTTGATGCACGTTACTAAAATGAGATCTCATAAAATTAGGTGTGTTTTTGTTTACTTTTGCAGTAAAATGCACTAAATGAGTAGTTACTGCAAAATTTTTAAAATGTACTCTCAAAAAGAGTTGTTGCCGCAAAAAGTACGCGAACGGAAAAATAGTAAAAATTAGTAATATTAAAGAAACAGCTGAGTCCTACTCCACATAGTGTTGAAAAATATATAAACTTTTGACTACTCAACCTTTTTCTTATTGGTACTCGTGGCAATATTTTTTATAACACGAACAATCTAAGAAAAAATTTTGTAATTTATTTCATGTAATATTTGTAAATAATGTCTTTCTGATTTCCTTGATTTGTTTTTGGTTAAATTAATAAAAATTAAATGACTATTTGTTAATGTTACTGATTACCTTTAAAGCAAGTGCAATACTACGTAACCAGATATTTTACAGTTTTACAACTCTGAGTAATTAGAATAATTTGCAAAGCAAAAGTATGGCCGACTTCCTAATAAAATGCGTTTGCAATGCTAAGCATGTATTAAGAGCAAACTTGCGCTGCGTAGAAATTTTTTGCATTTTATCGGCATTTAGGAACGTCGCTATGCAACTCATACATATGTTTGCCTACAAAATAAAAATGATGCACGATTTTGACAACTGATACTCATTAAAATGAGTTGCCAAACGATTAGGAACATTGAACATTGCCAGAAAGTTTACATATGCGTTTACGTAGTATATGCATTGCAAATATGACTTGCAACTTGCGTTTAGGAAGTCAGCCTATTAATAAAATAAACAGCGAAATATGTAATATTAACATTTATTATTGTTATGCTTTACAAATTAATTATTTTTTAATGACTTTCACATTTTTATTTGACCTTTTCTTAAATTTTTACACTTTTCGTTTGTTTACATTTTGAATCATATGTTTTTATCTTACTAAACTTTACTACGACAAATTTCTGCAGTAAAAATTTGCAAAACACTCAGTAAAGAACTGTCATTTACTCTCTCAGTTTGTGTTCTCATTTACTGCATTTTGCGTACGCGAACGCAATTTAGTAAAATGCAGTAAAGTTCAGTAAAAATTTTATAAAAACTTTTGAGTACGCGAACGCAATTATTGCTATCGCTAATTTGACATTCATATTGAAAAATAGATATAATAATCGTTATAAAAGCAAAACAAAAATAAATAGTAATTATATATTAAAATATCCTTATAAAAGCATAACAAAAATAAATAGTGATCTATATAATTAATGGGCAAACGTGTTTTTTGTAATCCCTTTTACGCTGGTACTACTACGATTTCAAAAAGATTTATATGGCCTTAAAGGTTTTTCGGTGCAGAATTTTTATTTTATTGAAATCGGTTTGGTATTCTGGGAGCTATAAGCGTTTAAAGTTGCTACTACCGCATGCACACATATTACACACGCATTTATTAGCTTACAAGCAGTGTTGTTAGATATGACGATTTTACGTAATTTTGACGATTTTTATAACAAATTTCCCAATATGACGATTGACGATTTTGGTTCAAATATTCCTCATATTTTGACGATTTGTTGAAATAAGTATTTAGTAACATAAATATGTCAATAAGGCCTTGCAGAAAAGAGATTATCAGAAGTTTTAATTTAATTACAGCATCAGTTATGTTAAATATAGACTCTGAAAATAATCTTTTAATAAAAAGTTTTCTAAATCTTTTGTCTAAAGTGTTGAAAGAATATTGAATATTAATCTTGCTAAAACCAAAATCTGAAATCTACTGGAAACAAAAGCCCTTGAAATCATTGTTTTAAAAAGATTATTTGAAGTGTAACTCTTCGGAATGTTACAATATTGACATTAAAAATTTTTTATAAAAAACAACAATTCTAAAATGTATGTATGTAGGTATGTATAGTTAGTTTTATTTTGAAACTATGTAGTTTTATTGAGAAATTGTTACACACTATTATATATTAAGAATTTTTTGCTTTAATTTCGCTTTATAGTTTTTTGCTCTTATGCAAAAACGATTGTTAAAGTTAAAGAATGTATTAAAACCGGTTTTGCCATACAAAATGCGTTTGTTAAACCAACTTTAAGTTTACCAATTGTTTTTGCAAATAAAGTCGATGAATTGTTTTTTGTTACATAAAATAATCTCTTATTCCTACTAAGATATATTACTTGTTTAATTAATCGTATAATTCTTATATGACGATTTTTCGGCGATTTTTTGAAAAAATGTGACGATTTTGACGGCTTTATTTTTAAATTTTGACGTATTTTAGAACAAATTTCGTAACAACACTGCTTAAGGGCCACTCAGCCTATAATACAAGTATTAATACTTTTGACGAAAATGCATCCCTGGTCTTATATTTGGTCCAAAAATGTAAAAAAAAACAATAACGCAACATTTCAGAGTTGCATTTTCCACAAAAGTATTAATACTTGTATAATAGTCTGAACGGGGCTTTACAAGTAAACAAGAAACAAAAAACGAGATTGTGTGTTTTTATACCCTTTACCAAAAAATGGTAAAAGGGTATATATAGGTTTGTCATTCCGTTTGTAATTTATACAATATTAATAAGCGACACATAAAGTATATATATTCTGGATCCTTATGCATAGGGAAGACGAACAAGCGATGTCCGTCTGTTTGTCTGGCCGTCTGTCTGTACGTGAAATCGGTTTTCCCAAGCTCCCAGAAGAGCTAGAGACTTCGTTCTTGGACTGGTGTGTCAGAAATTTTCCGAAAAATTTTGCAAAATCAGCAAAATCGAGCAGACGGTTTCAGAGCTGGAAAACTCAAACTCTATTTTGCCATAGAAAATAACTACCGAAAACAAGTTTTTATTACTTTTTTATTAAATTAACTTATTTTATACTTAGGTATAAATAAAATTGGTATTTATAATTAAAAAAAAAATTTTAAATTTAACAATATAAAAAAACTTTTCAGGGTTGGAAAACTTCAACTTTTTTCCTAATAATTAAACATATTTCGTGTTTTAGGAAGAAGGCTATTTTCTCAGGAACGGTAAAAGCAACGGGTCTGAAATTTGGACAGTGTATGTAGAACTTTGGTCGCTACAACAACAAATACATAGAAACTAAAAATTAAAGGGTGTTCCAAAATGAGTGACGAAAACTTTTAAAATCCCATGTAATATACATACAATTGCATGTACATACATATGTGTATTGACACTTGAAATTTGTAAAAATAGTGTATTTTTATATATGCTACAACAATTAACACTAAAATTTTAAAAAATTTAAATTAAAGGGTGGTCCATTATTTAATGCAGATTTGACTATGTAATTTTGACATCTTGCTATATTTTGGAAACCGTAAGAGGTAAGTAAACTCTTGAAATTTTCAAAAACGGTAAAACTAAAAAATCTGAAAATTATAAAATCGCCAAAAATTTAAAAAAAATCGCCAAAACGAAAAAAATCGCCAAAATGAAAAAAAACGCTAAAATTAAAAAAAAAAAACGCAAAAAACCGAAAAAAATCGCCAAAACAAAAATAAAATTGCCTATATGAAAAAAATCTTTTTATGTTTTCATATATGTATGTATTTCTGCCAGCCGCTTATTTACTTTTGAGTGTCTCGAGTGTTTTTTGTTCAATTACAATTAGGGGCCTAATTCCTGTACTCGTGATCGGAATTGCATTCGAATAGAAAATAATTTCGATGGTAAGAAATTTTCCGATGATGTCACTCGCTACCAAGCGAATCGAGTTTTTGTTTTAGTGTTTGAAATTGGCAAATATATTTATATATAAATTCATTTCACAACACTGAATACATGTGTGCAAAAACATATGTATGTACGTAGATACAAACGTATATGCAGAAAAAAGAAACGATTATACCCTTTATATATAGGTTTGTCATTCCGTTTGTAATTTCTACAATATTAATAAGCGACACATAAAGTATATATATTCTGGATCCTTATGCATAGGGAAGACGAACAAACGATGTCCGTCTGTATGTACGTGAAATCGGTTTTCCCAAGCTCCCAGAACAGCTAGAGACTTCGTTCTTGGACTGGTGTGTCAGAAATTTTGCTATTGAAAATCAGCAAAATCGGGCAGACGGTTTCAGACCTGGAAAACTCAAACTCTATTTTCCCATAGAAAATAACTACCGAAAACAAGTTTTTATTACTTTTTTATTAAATTAACTTATTTTATACTTAGGTATAAATAAAATTGGTATTTATAATTAAAAAAAAAATTTTAAATTTAACAATATAAAAAAACTTTTCAGGGTTGGAAAACTTCAACTTTTTTCCTAATAATTAAACATATTTCGTGTTTTAGGAAGAAGGCTATTTTCTCAGGAACGGTAAAAGCAACGGGTCTGAAATTTGGACAGTGTATGTAGAACTTTGATCGCTACAACAACAAATATATAAAAGCTAAAAATTAAAGGGTGTTCCAAAATGAGTGACGAAAACTTTTAAAATCCCATGTAATATACATACAATTGTATTATGTATGTACGTATGCATATTGACACTTGAAATTTGTAAAATTAGTGTATTTTTACATAGGCTACAACAATTAACACTAAAATTAAAAAAAATTTAAATTAAAGGGTGGTCCATCTGTTAATGAAAATTTGACTATGTAATTTTGACAAATTGCTATATCTTGGAAACTGTAAGAGTTAAACTCTTCAAATTTTCAAAACGGTCAAACTAAAAAATCCGAAAATTATAAAATCGCCAAAAATTAAAAAAAAAATCGCCAAAACGATAAAAATCGCCAAAATGGAAAAAACGCTAAAATTTAAAAAAACGCCAAAAAACCGAACAAAAATTGCCAAAACAAAAAAATGCTTATGTGAACAAAAATTGCCAAAAATTAAAAAAAAATGGCCTAAGTGAAAAAAATTGCCAAAATCCAAAAAAATCGCCAAAACGAAAATAAATCGCCAAAATTAAAAAAAAACGCCAATAACCGAAAAAAAATCGCCAAAGCAAAAAAAAAATTGCCTGTATGAAAAAATCGCCAAAAATTAAATAAAATCGCTTATATGAAAAAAAATTGCCATGACGAAAATAAATCGCTAAAATTAAAAAAAAGCCAAAAACCGAAAAAAATCTCCAAAACGAGAAAAAAGTGTCAAAAAAAATTCCCACAATGACAAAAATCCGCAAAAATCGCCAAAACAAAAAAAAGCTTATATCAACAAAAATCGTCAAAAATTAAAAAAAATCAGCAAATGCAAAAAAAAATCGCCAAATCGAAAATTAATCGCCAAAAATAAAAAAACGCCAAAAACCGAAAAAATCGCCATAACAAAAAAAATTGCCCATATGAAAAAAATCGGCCAAAAATAAAAAAAATCGCCTAAATGAAAAAAAAACGTCAAAATCATAAAAATCGCCAGAACAAAAAAAATCGCCAAAATTAAAAATTGCCAAAACTAAAAAAATTGGCACAAAAAAATTATAAAAAAATATATATATAAAAAATAAGAAAATCGCCTAAATGAAAAAAATCGTCAAAATCAAAAAAACCGCCGGAACGAAAAAATCGCCAAAATTAAAAAAAAAGCCAAAAACCGAAAAAAATCGCCAAAACCAAAAAAATTGACTATATGAAAAAAAATCGCCAAAATTTAAAAAGCACCAAATTAAACATAAGGCCAAAACCCTAAAAATTGCACTAGAAAAAAAAAGTATGAATTTTTTCACAAAATGAATATGTACCTACATATCTCTGTGCTTATGTATGTATCTCTATACTACATAAACGCACTTTGGTAAAGGGTATATAAGATTCGGCACAGCCGAATATAGCACTCTTACTTGCTAGTATTTCTCTTGATCTAAAAATGTTTCTCTTATTTGTTATTGTATGAAAGCCATAGTAATAATTAGAGCCCATTTCAAATGAAGGGTGCAGCGTTGTCAACTTTTAAATTTCAAAACGCACCAAAATGGAGAAAAAAACGCGCCATTTACAAAAAAAAGCACCACCCTTAGAATTTCTTTTTTAGTTTAAAATGTTTATTGAATCAATTTTGCATAAAAAGTATTATATATTTTTAACAAAAAACAACAAATTTGTTTATATTCATTTGTACTACATAGATAATAATTTTTTTAATTTCATAAATTCTGTACAAAACTTTTTAAAGAGATCAACGAGTAATAGTAAGCATTAAAAACTAATAAAAGATCAGTATTTATCATTTTATTCAAATATTTTTAACCATTTTTTTATCAGAAGTTTAAGATTTTCATATAACAAATATGTATAACAATAAAAACAAATAGCCTTTTGCAATACATACATACATGTGCCATACATGGGCGTAATGCGGTAAAATTAAAATTACAGTAAAAATTAATTTTTAATGATTACAATATTATATTATATATTTTTGTACATTAACGGCCCTATGTATAAGCAAAAATTGGCATGAAGTTAGCATAAGTGACGAACTTGAATTAGGTGTTAACTAGTTCATCCATACAATTTCACATTAAAAACGGTAGTATTAGCTAATTTTAACCCACCTCTGTCCTATTATGATTTTTAATGTGAAGTTTCATCGCAAAACTCTTTAAGATCATGTTCAATTTTGCCACTTATGCTAACTTCATGCCAATTTTTGCTTATACATAGGGCCGTAATTTTATAAATTATGTTTAAAAATTTTTGAAGAGAACAAAAATTAATTATTCCAAATTAATAAAGCTAATATTTTCATCATTATTATCATCGGGCCATAAAACAAATTTCTTTTCAAATTGTGATGTTTTGTAAACATCATTACTATTAATATAGTAATTAACACTATGAGAAAGTTGGTAAGTTTCACAACATGCATTTTCCCGTTTTAACCCACTGTTGGGTTAAATTTGCATTGGTGCCACAAAAATTAAGAAACGCACCGAAATTAAAAAAGCGCACCACGCACCAACTAAGGAACTTTTCGCACAAAAAATTTCAAAAAGCAACGAAAAAGGTTTGAAACGCACCAAGTTGACAACGCTGGAAGGGTGGCATAGCTGCGACAACACTTACGTTCTCTTTTGGCGCCCCTTCTTAAATCCACGCGCGTTTACATGAAGACTTTTTTGTCGCAATAGTCAGGCGACTTTTTGATATTAATTTGATCAATGCTTTTTAATCTTTCATTCGTAGCAGTGTTGCCGTAAAGGAACTAATTGTTAGTTTAGAAAATGTAGAATTAATGTCTATATTTTTTTTTAATTTACTACCAAAATATAATAATTTCTTTTCTCTCATTGCTTTATTTGTTCATAATTTTTATATTACAACTAAGGTGTATTTAAACAGGTGGCAGCGCTACTGCAGCTGATAATTTATTGCTGTATGTACTTTGTAGCTAACGAATGTCAGAAACTTCGTTTTGTTTTGGGTTTGGTACAAAAATTGTTGTGCTTTTGACATTCTTCGGTTCTTTACACAGCTATGGTTGCCGTATTATTGTATAACAAATCCTTGCGCAGTCACCTGTATAATTACACCATGATTACAACTATTTTTTTCATGCATGCTATAAAATAAATGGTCTAACTCAAGGCACATTTATTTCCAGGTAATATCAGGATTACCACAATGAAAAAATACAACAATGAAAAAAACATAGCTTTTAGTTCATCCAAAATATCAAAAATAGGATTTGTTTGCTGTAACACAATAATAATAAAGATTATTCAAAAAAGTTGAAAAAATTTCTCCACGGCAGCTACCACTAACAAAATTTGCAATGTTTAGCATTTTTTACAATTTGTTCATAGTTTTTTTCGTATTTTTAAAATTGTTTTCAAAGAATTTTTTTAATAAAATATTTTTCATATTGAAAATTTTTTAACATTTTTTTATTTAATTTATCTTTCGTAAACAATTTTAGAAGTTTCGAATGAACTTTAATTTAAAAAAAATATCTCAGCTGCATTTCCGCTACTACCTGGTGAATGTGCTTTGGTCTAACTGGCAACACTGCTTGTACATAACATACAAAAAATACGAGAAAGAAATAAGTCCCAATTTACACGAGGCAAAATAGAGCAACTTTACTTGCGCAAGTCTTCTTCGGTTGCTTAGTCCCAATTTACACGAGGCAATTTTACTTGCGCAAGTCATGAATTTGTGAACAAAGAAGTGAGGAAGAAGTGAAGAGTGTAAAAACCAGCAGAAGTGCCGTACAGACTTGCCCGTACTAGCAATTCTGTTTTGTTGTTATCATTCGCTCTATATCAAATTTGACATTTCTTTGTATGTATATGTATATGTATAAGCAATTATATTTATAAGTACCAATTTACACGAGGCAATTTTACTTGCGCAAGTTATAAAATTTTCTATTAAACATGCTGTAGTGTTTAGATAGAGCAACTTTACTTGCGCAAGTCTTCTTCGGTTGCTTATACATATAATTGCTTATACATATGCATACAAAGAAATGTCAAATTTGATATAGAGCGAATGATAACAACAAAACAGAATTGCCAGTACGGGCAAGTCTGTACGGCAATTCTGCTGGTTTTTACACTCTTCACTTCTTCTTCACTTCTTTGTTCACAAATTCATGACTTGCGCAAGTAAAATTGCCTCATATAAATTGGGACTAAGCAACCGAAGACTTGCGCAAGTAAGGTTGCTCTATCTAAACACTACAGCAAGTTTAATAGAAAATTTTATGAGTTGCGCAAGTAAAATTGCCTCATGTAAATTGCGACTAAGTGAGAAGAGCTACATTTGTCGCTTCAATTCCCAGTACGTGCGACTTTTGCTACCCCGCAAGCTTCTTCTCCTTTAACGGCAACAAACACGATTCGCAGGGAACGTGTCGCAGCGAGGCCACCCTTCATCTAAACGGCCTCTTAAAGGAAGAAATATCAATAAATTGAATTTGCTTGGTTAAAGGGATTAAGTTTTTAATTTCAGGTATTATTTAATTATCCATATGTACATACATACAGTATGTCAAGTAATTGTTTTTACATAGTTAAAATCGTTGTAAATTTTGACTTTTATCGTAAATATTTTTCTCCCTTTTTGCATTATGAAATTTTTTTGTAGTTGACTTCATTTTATATACATTTAAGTGCACATATAGTCGTAAGTTATAAGCAAAATTAAGAATGAGAGCATAAAAATTACATGAAAACCAAAAAAACTCGAAAATTTCTTTGTCAAGAAAATGTTTTTACATCCTTGTATTATATAGTAAGCAAATGGGAAAGATTTTAAGGTGTACAAAAATGAATATTGTTTTTGGCCGCCATTGGCATCAAATAGGCCTGTAAGACGACTTCTCATAAAAAAAATTTTTTTTCGATATATACTGCTGAAATTTCCCACTTTCCCCTCCTAATAATGTTCTTAACTCCATTTAGTTCTTGAAATATAATTTGGAAACACTATTTTTCAGTTAAACCCATAAATTTTGAATAGGATATAGATCTGGACCTTGAGATGGAGTATTCACAACTTTACCGCAATTGAAAAGACACCATGTTCTTACCCAAAGTGCCCTACATTTCAGGTCAATACATTAATACAAATTTAAAACTTCCACGTTTACCAGCAATAACGCCAACCTTACTCAAGCTCTCATCCAAAAAAAATACTTCAATATATTGAGGTACTGCCCCGCATCCATAATATTTTCAATAAAGCAAATTTATTCCTCCTTTTAAAGCATAAACATATATACGTATACATACTATATATATCTCCAATCCATCAACCAAATTATTTTAAATTTTACAGTTGGGTTAATGGTTTCACTTCCCAATATTTTAAAAATTTTTTTCATCCATACTTTGTTAGATCTGTACCTCTAATAAAGGAGAAGTTTGGTTTCGTCGCAGCAAATCACATTATCGTAGTAGCCATCAAGTATGCGTTATCGCAAAAGGCAATTGTTGTTCTTTGTGCTGCACTCTAAGAGGCGGGGATTTGCGAGCAGTTCTTGAAGTACAATCTATTTATTTATTTATCTTTTTAGCAATTGCCTTTGTCTCATGGGAGAGTGTTACTGAGCGGTACTTCAATACGTTGAAATGGTTTTTGGTTGACAGCGCGAGTAAGGTTGGCTTTATTGCTGATATGTATGGACGTTTTAGATTTTTATTAATGTATTGACCTCAAACATGAGGCACTTTGGGTAAGAACATGGTGTCTTTTCAATTGCGGTAAAGTTCTGGATACTCCATCTCAAGGTCCAGATCTATATCCTTTTCAAAATTTATGGGTTTATTTGAAATAAAATTTTCCAAATGGTATTTCAAGAACTAAATGGAGTTAAGAACAGTATTAGGAGGGGAAAGTGGGAAATTTCAGCAGTATATATGGAAAAAAAATTTTTTTTTATGAGAAGTCGTCTTACAGGCCTATTTGATGCCAATGGCGGCCAAAAACAATATTCATTTTTGTACACCTTAAAATCTTTCCCATTTGCTTACTATATAATACAAGGATGTAAAAACATTTTCTTGACAAAGAAATTTTCGAGTTTTTTTGGTTTTCATGTAATTTTTATGCTCTCATTCTTAATTTTGCTTATAACTTACGACTATATGTGCACTTAAATGTATATAAAATGAAGTCAACTACAAAAAAATTTCATAATGCAGAAAGGGAGAAAAATATTTACGATAAAAGTCAAAATTTACAACGATTTTAACTATGTAAAAACAATTACTTGACATACTGTATGTATGTATGTGATGGCTGTGTTTTAATACATTTTGTATGTTTAGATAAATTTTCTTTTTGAACCCTTAAAAAATTATTTAAATTTAGATTCTAGAATACGGGACGATTGTGTCGTCCGTTGGCATATCTAGTTACATGTATATTAAAGTATAAAATTTTGAAGCTACCGTTCCAACCAGCCTTTATTCTTTTATGTTTGGAAAGTAATCAATGAACTCTCATTTAAACGTTTTCGAAATTTTATTTTGTTTCGATTTATTTTATTTAACCCTTAAGTGTATACATGGGCCTGGCCAGGCCCTTTTTGACTTTTTTGCAGTTATTTTAATATAACTATTAAATATATTAGAACGAAACTTTATGTATTCCTCAACCGAAGTGTTTTTTACACGAAAATTAGAAAAAAAATAAATTTTAACACCGTGGGCTTAACAATTGGGCAAATGAAATTTTTGTGCATATTGTATCCACCTGGGCCTAGCTAGGCCCAACCAGTTTTATATTAACGTCAATGCAAAAACAAGCAAAAATCTTTAACATTTATTGTAAAGTAAAAAATCAAATGCAAATTCTCTGAGAGCCCAAAAGCAAAAACAAAATAGAAACTCATAAGCAATAACACTCTTCAAATGTAAATGCAAAAAAAAATTCTTACTAATAAGAATACGCTTAAAATTTTGATTTTTGTTGACAAGTTTTACTCAGCAAAATTCTGTTTTTGTTTTATATTAGTACAGAAAGAGAATTACAGTTATTTTTCTGTTTCAAAAAATGAATAAATTTTTTTCTTTACTTCACTGAGGAATCATTATAGTAATTTTCTGTGCTACTAGTTGGTGTGTTGCAATGAGTTGTGAAGTTGATAAAGTTTTGGAGACAGTTTCAAAATCTGATCCAACTTATTTTGAAAAATTGGCTGAGGCAATTGCTAACGACATTGAAAATGAATGTCGTATTGAATATGAGGATGATGATATAGATGGAGAAGCTTCTGATATCGAAGAAGATTTACATATTGACAATGAAATGGCAGTATCAAGCGATAGCGAAGATGAAAATGAGAACGAAGAAGAGAACCAAACAGAATCAGCTTAAAAATCTTTTTTTTATAGTAAGGATGGAACGGAGTGGTCAAAGTCACCACCAGCTCTAAGAAAATTTGCCCCGCATAATATATTGAGAGGTTCCGGGGGACCAACTTGCACCGATGTTAGTCCATTGGATATATTCAACCGCTTTTTTACAAATAATATGAAAGAAATAATAATAATTGAGAGAAATAGAAATGGAAAGAAATATTTGGAAGAAAAGAACGAACATTGGAATCCAGTAACAATGTCGGAATTGGCGGCTTTTATGGGAATTTTTATGTCGTTGAAAAGATTTCAGCTACTTTTAAGACTTATTCGGTTTGACGACAATTGAACTAGATCTTTTAGATCTCAAACCGATAAAGCAGGTCCAGTAAGGGACATTTGGAATCTGTTAAATATTAATTTAAAAAATAATTTTAAACCATATGAAAACATCACAGTTGATGAACAACTTTTTCCGTTTAGAGGAAGAACGAAGTTCACTCAATACATCCCTTCCAAGCCAGCAAGATACGGGATAAAAGTCTGGTGGGCATGTGATGCTAAAACGCATCCATTGAAGGGAAACATTTATACAGGTAGAGAGTCAGGTGAAGCACGAGCCAAAAAACAAGGAGAAAATGAACTAATGCGCCTTGCTATGCGGTACAAACTTTCCGGAAGAACAATAGTTGCTGACAATTTTTTTTTTATTTTTCATCTTATAAATTATCTTAATGAATTTTACGTCTTTTTTATTGTAATGCGATGTATTCCATTATTTTTTTGTTTAAATAAAAACCTTTTTTTATCAATATATGTCTGTTCTTACTAAGAACTTTTAAACATGCTGTTAATTTTCAGTTAAAATGCAAGTGGTCCCAGCCAGGCCCAGGTAGCAGTTTGTGCCACACAAATTAGGTGGATACTTAAGGGTTAACGATTCTGGTTGAAATAAGCTGTGATCCACTGTATCACCAACTAATGCATTTGTATGAAAATTCTAGCCGTGTTATGGTTACATTAGTAGCTACCCAGGTTATGCAATACGAATACACACATACATATATGTATGATTTTTTTACCTTAATACACACAAACATACATATGTATGTATGAAAGCAATTAATAATTCTTTTAACTTACAAGGACACTGCAATTTCACCATGTTTTTTTCCAATGGGAAGCTTCATTTTGATAACTACCGTTTTTAAATTAAGGTTTTTTGCCAACCGGAACAGAGAAGCAGGCCGAGCAATTTTTTTTGCCAGCGGCTGAGGGTGCTAAATTTATCGGCGGCGGTGACTTAGCCGCTCACGCCGTGTTTTCATCGGCTCGCCAATAGGAATACCTTTTACGCAAGTGAAGAAAACAAACTGGGCTAAAACAGCAACATTTTCCAGGTTTGACAACTGTTTAGAATGAAAGTAATAATGTTTTATTAGTATTAATCAATTCAAACACATAAATTTGAACTGTACTAATTTTCTTTGTTTTCTTTTGTCTTCAAGCACTTGGAACTTGAAGATGAGAGATTTTTACTTTCAAGCACTTAGAACTTGAACGTAATGTGATCAATAAATAAAAGCGAGTTTTTTACTACTGATACAAACATAATTTTTATTGGAATATTTATACTACAATTATTAACAATTAATTGTTGAGTCAACAAATATGCATAAAACAAAATTTACGTTAAATTGACCAATCAGATTAAAGTGACAATATTTTCAGTTAATTCAGTGTGTAATATGATATCTTTTTATTAACAATTTTTGTTTGTCAGCTAATTGAGTGCAAGTAAACAGTATTAATAGTATTCACTACCTTTTGTATTATCATTAATAATTATTAAGTGGATTCGCGGGTTTTTGAACATTCTTCCCCGCGTTGAACGACTGTTCAAAATTGAAGAAAGTTCGAAGTCGTCATGGTCAGGTTAATTTGATTGGTTAGGTTAATTTGATAAAAAAAATTAATTTTAAAATATATTGGAACATAGTGTTGTTATTAAAGCTACGTTAGTAAGTGAATTAATTTATTGACTCTCATCTGCTGCTAAAACATCAATGGTAAATTTGCAATGCTGGCGTGGCATTGGTATAGGGGTCATCTTGTGTTCTTCGGCGTATTGTTGGAGCTCAATGTCCTTTTCAGTGGATTCGATTGATGTAGTTGGATGTGAGTTTTTTGCATTTTTTCTTGATTTGCATGTTGACAGCAAAATGATTAGTGCTATGATGCTTACTACGAGTGCTAGGTATCCAATTATATAACTGTGAGTCTGGTGGGTTTTAAATTTATTAGGTAACTCAGCAATTTCATGTTGTTCCAGCGACCTTTGTAGAGTTGTTAGGTCCTTAATATTCTTGGCATATACACTCTAAATTTGTTGAGGTTGATTCGTTATTATTTATGGAGACTGTAGTGTTTTTTGGTAGTGATAAGTCTGAAATTTTGCCAAGACTTGTGTATGATGACCTTACTGTGCTTGATATAGTTCTCAGTCCATTCATGTTGACAAAATCTTGCTTGAGTATACATTCTGGATCAAGCGTCAGCAAACCGGAGCCATTTAGTGATATAGGAATGATTTCACTGTTGCAAACAGCTGTGGCCATTGAAAATGGTGACGCTACATATATCCATTGATTGCCTTTGCTGAGGGGTACCCATCTGATATCAGTTTTCTCCAGCACACAATTTGGTTTTGTTTTATTGTGGAATAAATTTATTTCACATGTACAGACATCTAAACCATAGTTGTAACCGATTTGAATGTTGGAACATAGGAAAACGCCTTGTTCAATTGTGTCGCAAGCACTTAACTCAGAATTCGTGAAAGGAATATATTGTTCCCGCAAAGTAGATATAGCCAAGAAAACAGTACATGGTTTAATGGCTACCACGGTATTGTTCATTATATTGGGTACACGAATCAAATGAAACAGCTTGAGTATTTCATGTTCAACCAATGGTAAGGTTATTTTGAAAACAGCGTGGTGGTGTGTTAGTCTGCCCTTAACCTTCATGAGTCTGAATAATAGTAGCAAGTCAGTTTTTTCTGTCACTGGAAGTTTCACTGATGGCGGTGAATGGAGGATGATCTGATTAATTTTACTTTGTAACTGTTCTGGAGTAAGTAGCCATGGACTGATTTTTCTATGATGAGTATCCATTAGGGTGTCCAGGATTGATGATTGATTTCTTATATTGCTTGCGATTAGGGTTAATTCCAGAACTGATGAATGAAATAGTTGATTTAGTTGTACTTGTATTAATGCATTGTTGATGTTATTTATATCATCTGAATAGATTTTAATTTCTTTCTCCAATCGTTCAAATCTTGACTTAGCTGTTATTTGATTCTGCCGGATGATATTAATTGTAGAATCAACAATTGATGTTCGATTCTTCAATAATTTTAGCAAATGTGATTGATTGTCGTTGACTTGTTTTATTGTTTCTGACATCTGTTCTGCGTATTCAGAGTCCAGGACGCCAAATAATGAATGGGCAACGTTACCAATGATATCCAGCGCCCCTCTTTTAACTCGTAATAGTCGGTTATCTAGTTGTAACTCACTTTCCATGTGTTGAAAGTGGTCAAAGATACAGAGACAAGATGAATTTGTTTCTAAAACTTTACACAACGTTTGTAATGACCGTGTACCATTGACAAGAATTGATGTTTCTGACCAATAAGGAGCTAAATCATAGTATACAAATAGATTCCATTCCGTAGTTGAAATAGCTGTAGTTCCAATTTGCTCAAAATGGATTCCTACCTTTGATCCAAACTTCTTATTCTCGACTGGAGTTCCAAGAGCAAGTGGTACCAGCAATAATAACGTGATTAATGCCATGGTTAGATAATTTGTTGGTATTTTGACCTTTTTCTGCCTTTTAGCCTCAGTCTCTTCAATTGACGTAGATGTGAAATCACTTGTTGGCTTACTATTGTCATCAATTATTGCTTTAGAGTCTTGGTCAATAGGTAGTAACGCGATTCGATGTATTGGACGTTTGAACTGCCCATTAGCTGTTTTTACTTCGACGACCCTGACAATACCATCGTCACCAGGATGAGTGTTTATTACTCTCGCCAATGGCCATTTCATGACTGGCAGGTTGTCCTCTTTTATATTTACCATGTCCCCAATTTTAAGGTTAGGGGATTGCTTGTTCCACTTATGACGTTGCCGAAGTTGATTTAGATATTCAGAAGACCATCTTTTCCAAAATTCTTGTTTGATGTGTGCTACAAGTTTCCAATGCTGAAGTCTCGAATTATTGATTGGAATAGCCCTACTATCTATTTGTGAAACAAGGGGTTTGCCTATGAGAACGTGGCCAGAAGTCAGTGCTTCAAAACTGTTTGGATCATTTGACATAGGGGTGAGCGGGCGTGAATTCAGTATTGCTTCAATTTCTATTATGACTGTTTCCAATTCTTCTTGTATCAAAGATGCCGTTGCAACACTACGGAGTAGCAAATACTTTGCTGATTTTACAGCAGCTTCCCAGAGTCCTCCAAAGTGCGGTGCTCTTGGTGGAATAAAATGGAATTGTATTCCTCTTGCGCTGGCAGTGGAGATAACCGATTCTGGTCCTTTATCAGAGTAAATGGTGTCAGCTAGTTCTGATAACTGATTCCTAGCTCCTACGAAATTAGTAGCGTTATCTGAATAGATATTTTGACACCGACCGCGGAGACCTATAAAGCGCTTTAATGCACCAATAAAAGCTTCGGTTGTTAAATCGGAGACCAGTTCAAGACGGATAGCCTTCGTTGCAAAACAACAAAATACTGCTATATATTCCTTTGTCTGTTTTTTGCCGCGTACCCTGTAGTGAATCCAGAATGGTCCACAATAGTCGACTCCGGCATTAACGAATGGACGTGCCGGAGTTATCCGAGTATGAGGTAAATTGCCCATGAGTTGTTGGCACAGTTGCGGATGTGCCTTAGCACATCTTAAACATTTTTGAACTGTGGATCTTGCCATTATTTTGCCTTTTATTGGCCAAAATCTTTGTCTTATTATATTCAATAATGCTTGCGGTCCACAATGATTATTTTCTTCATGGACCATCTTAAATAGAAGCTTTATAAGATGATCATTATATGGAATCAGCATTGGATGTTTCACGTCGTACGGCAACGTGGAGGCCTCCAATCGTCCTCCAACTCTCAGAACACCTTGCTGGCCAAGAAATGGCGTCAAACTAATAATTGAACTTTTCCTTTCAATCTCCTTGCTCCCCGTGGTACCTTCATAGCGAACAGTCGATTAGCGGAGTTTTTTCTTACATTCAAACAAACAAAAAATTATACAAAAAATTATTCGTAGTACATATTATTCGTAATAGGTACATACTGACTTTAATAAATAAGCTTTATTTCTTTGATAATATTTTTTACATAGTAGAAATAACAAATACAAAAAAAAACGCAAAAAAAAATATAAACAGTGACATTGAGGAATACTCTATACGAGTACCTCAAAAACAGACAAACAATCATAAATTACAAAAACAAAAAAAAACCGTAAGCAAAAAAACACAAAAAGTGCCCTTGAGGAATACTCTATATGAGTGCCTCAAATACAAAAAATTATGAAGTGAGTTCTAACGGCAGAAACGCCTATTTTACTGTGAGTTCTAAAGCTCTTAATGAAAAAAATAAAAATAATAAATCTAATGAAAGTGTTTTTTTAACGGCAAAGCCAATTTTTCGTCAGCGATCAACTTCGCTTTGTCCAATGCCAAATAGTAGTGATTCATTAACATTACAATTGCCTAGTACTTCTTCATATAAGTCAGTAATATCATCCCCTTCAGGCTCGTATTCGTCACTTAACAAAGTTATCACTACAGATAACAGTATTTCAAAACCCAAGGTGCAAGTCGGTATGGACAGATATATAACCATGGTAAAGCGTGGGCGAAGCCCGAATTCTTTAAAAATTTCATCCGCTCCAAAGATGTCTAGAGATAACAGCGCATCCTCAACTAATCGCCAAAACCGTTTTAAGATTTTGCAAGATGAGAACGACAAACCCGATGTATCCTCGAATAAAACATCCAAGCCGCCACCAATCTACTTGAGAGAGAAAAATTCAAATGCCCTTATTAAAAAATTAATTTCGGTCATTGGTGAAAATAAATTCCACATTGTCCCAATAAAACGTGGCAACATCGATGAAATGAAAATTCAAATTTATGATGAAAAGGATTTCCGCAAAATGTTTTCTGAATTTGAAACAAATAAAACAAGCTTCTACACATACCAGCTTAAGAGCGCTAAAGGCCTGCAGATCGTATTGAAGGGCATAGATTCTTATGTTGTCCCTGAAGAAATAAAAGATGCACTTGTCCTCCAGGGATTTAAGGTAAATAATGTATCAAACATATTTAACAAAGAAAAAGTACCACAACCCCTATTTCGTGTTGAACTGGAGCCAAATGATATACAGTTGAAAAAAACGAGACTCATCCTATTTATAGCCTTAAATACCTTTTATACAGAAAAATCACAGTTGAAGAGCCACATAAGCGTGCAGGTCCCGTGCAGTGTCATAACTGCCAAGAATATGGCCATACAAAAGCTTACTGCAATTTACCTACAGTGTGTGTTATCTGCGGTGAATTGCACGGTACTGCAAGTTGTACCAAACCAAAAGATCAAGCGGAAAAAAATGCAGTAATTGTGGAGGTAATCACACCGCTAACTACAGAGGATGTCCTGTGTACTCTTTCGTCAAGCAGGCTATGGTGCAAAAACCTAAATTAGCTCCAGCTCAACCATTAAACGCGTACTCCGCCACTTTTGCTCAAGTAAGTCAACCAGTTACTTCACGTGTATCGTATGCCGATGCTACTAAGGCTAGTTCTATTTCCACACCAAATGTTTCACCGCCAAATAATTCAACGAATGCAAATTCAAGCTTTAACTTTAGTCGCCTTGAAGCTACTATTGAGAATCTGGTGGTAACTATAAACAACTTTACAACAAATATGACTACCATGATGCAAGAAATGCTGAGAATGCAGAATACTCTGCTTCAAGCATTAATTAACAAGCCATGAACACGTTAAAAATATGTTTCTGGAACGCAAACGGCATTCGCCAACATAAAAATGAACTTGAGCACTTCCTTACGGAAAAAAATATTGATATAATGTTGGTCTCTGAGACTCATTTGACTTCTAGAAGCCTCTTTAAAATTAATGGCTACACTTTATATGACACAAAGGACCCTAGAGGGAGAGCATGCGGTGGATCACCAATTCTAATAAAGTCAAGACTCAAGCACTATATTCTTGACAACATTTGTGAAGAACATCTACAAGCAACAAATATCTGCATTGAAAATTTTTGTACAAATTTCGTGATATCTTCAATTTACTCCCCTCCCAGATTTTCAATCACTGAGGACCAATACGAGAAGTTCTACAAATCTCTTGGACCTTATTTCGTTGCAGCTGGCGACTACAGTGCTAAGCATACGTTCTGGGGTTCGCGTCTTATTACGCCTAGAGGTAGGGCGTTGTTCAACACAATTTCAAAAATGGGCTTGGATGTTATTTCAAGTGGGGAGCCTACTTACTGGCCTACTGACGTACGAAAAATTCCGGCTGTTATAGATTTCGGCGTCATAAAAAGTATTTCTAGGGAATTAATTCACGTTGAAGCTTCCCTAGATCTGTCGTCTGATCACTCTCCGACGATCGTTACAATCTGTAGCCCACTGAGAAGCGATTTACCTCACCCATATGTCAAGATGATAAATCGTGTTAATTGGCTGAGATTCAAAAAATATCTTAGTAGTCATTGCACGGAAAATAGTACGCTAAGAACACCCAATGATATTGAATCGAACATTGCAAATCTTAACGAGAATATTAAACAAGCTTCTGAACATGCCACTACCTCCCATCCGTATACTGGGTTCAATAAAATTTATTCTACAGACGTTGAACATCTCGGACGTGAAAAAAGAAGAGCTAGAAGGGAATGGCAACAGCACAGATCACCTCAACACAAAATCAGATTTAAAGAGTGCACTAAACGACTCCAAGAGTTGCTTGCATCTGAAAAAACTGCATCTTTCAAAAAGATGCAGTTTAAACACCCGTTGAGTTTAAGCCACCTCTGCGCACATCTACCGGAGGTTGGGCAAGAAGCGATACTGAAAAAGGTAACATATTTGCTGAGCACTTAAAATCCGTATTTACACCAAATACATGTACCGGTGTTCCTGATTTGCCGAGTGTAGTTGCTCTACCCCCTCGACCCTTAAAATTTACGATGTGTGATGTACAAAAACTAATTGCCGAACTGAACCCAAAAAAAGCTCCCGGTATGGATGGAATTAGTAACCAAATGCTGATTAATTTACCTCGTACTGCAATTAGAATCCTGTTATTCATTTTTAATGCCATTTTACGACTGGAGTATTATCCAGACTGCTGGAAGCTTGCCAAGGTTAAAATGATTCCAAAGCCAGGTAAAGATCTTTCCAAGGCTGAGTCATATAGGCCAATAAGTTTACTGTCAACAATGTCAAAGCTTTTTGAAAAGCTACTCATGACAAAATTGTCTTCAATTTTAACTGATAATGGGTGCATCCCGGACCATCAATTTGGTTTTAGAAGCCAGCATAGCACCATTGAGCAAACGCATAGATTGGTTCAATTTATCAGAAAAACATTTGAGGAAAAGAAGTATTGTTCTGCCCTGTTTATTGATGTTTCTTAGGCATTTGATAAAGTGTGGCATGAAGGCCTGATTTTGAAATTGAAGACATATTTACCAATAAACATTCTAAATCTTTTGGAAAGTTACATTGTTGTACGAAAATTTACAGTTGTGGAAGGACACTTCATGAGTATGCCTGAAACTATTTCATCCGGTGTGCCACAGGGGAGTATACTGGGGCAATTTTTAAATTTGATTTATACTTGTGATATGCCTGTGAGCAGTAGTATCCACACTTCTACATTTGCCGACGATACCGCCTGCCTTAGTATGCACGAAAACCCTAATGAGGCATCCCGAAAACTCCAGGAACACATTAGCCAGGTGGAACTATGGTTAAACTTATGGAGAATTAAGGTAAATGAACAAAAGTGTGTACATATAACATTTACCTTACGAAGAGATACCTGTTCCCCCATTCGGATTAATAATCAAATTGTTCCTCAACATTCACATGTGAAATATCTTGGTATACACCTCGATCGACGGCTTACATGGAAACATCACATTGACTATAAGTTAACTCAAATGAAACTAAAATTAACTCAGGTACATTGGTTGATTGGCAGAAATTCAACACTCAGCCTAGACTGCAAACTTTTAATATACAAGTCGCTTTTAAAGCCAATATGGTGTTACGGTATCCAGTTAAGGGGCACTGCTTCTGCTTCCAATGTAGAGAGAATTCAACGAAGACAAAACAAAATTTTAAGGTTAATAACATCTGCTCCATGGGACATTAAGAATTCAAATATACATCGTGATTTAAATATGCCACTAGTGACTGAAGAAATTGCAACATACGCAGGCAAATATCTAACTAAACTCGTGTCACACCCTAATCCGCTTGCTCGTAACATTTTGAACTTTACTGGACACATCCGCTTAAAAAAGAGAGATACAAGGGCTCTAATACTAAACACTCCGAATGAAGTTGCTTAAAAAAATTTTTTTTTTTGCTTATCACCACTTATGTATTATTTACAACTATCACTTAGTTATGTCTGGCATTGGTCGGGCCTATTAATTATATGTTAGATTTAAGATTTGAATACTTATTGTTAGTTCATATATGAAGATACAATAAATAAAAAAAACATGAATAAAAAAAAAAAAAGTTTCCGGTAAAAAATCAGATTTCTGAATGGCCTTTACAATCACACACAAGGAATTATGCAGTTCGCTTGGATTAAGCGCTCTATGTGTTGCTCGCTCTTCGTTTTTCATTATTGCATGTTGGATGAATCTGAGACCATAACCTATTATCCTCTGTAATCTTCCGAAGGAATTTTTGTGTTGAATTTTATATATGTAATCGTCAGAGGTAACTGTATTAAGTGGAACTAAACGTGTTTTCTTCATTTCGATGTCGCTGCTGATTTGTAACCGATGCGAAAAATTAGGTGGCCAAATTTCTTCTTTTCCATGTAGAAACAGTGGTCCGTAGAACCACAACATGGATGAGCGAAGTTTTGGTGCTGGCAAGCCCCTGGATAATATATCAACTGGATTATCTTTTGAAGACACGTGACGCCATTGATTTGCCAGTGTTAATGACTGAATTGTGGCTACTTGGTTGGCCACAAACGTTTGATACAAAGTCGACTGTGTATTTATCCAGGACAGCACAATTTCGGAATCAGTCCATAGGAATATTGGTAGGTTCTTAGTCTGCAGATCTGCTTTAATTCTATCAGCGAGTTGTGCAGCCATAGCTGCAGCGCATAGTTCAAGCCGTGGCAACGTTTGTTGTTTCAATGGAGCAACCCGACTTTTTGCGCAGAGCAATTGTACTATGATTCGTCCATCTTTTAGCTTCGCACGCACGTATGCGACTGCACCAAATGGTCTCTCGGATGCATCTGCGAATATATGTAATTGATGACCTGTTGGCAATTCACCCTTGAAGATATGTCGTGGAATTTCCATATTATTTAAATCTTTTAAGTCTTCCCTGAAGGTATTCCATGCAGTACGGAGATTTTCTGGAAGTTGCTCATCCCAATCCAATTTTTGTTGCCATAATTGTTGAATGAATATTTTTGTCCTCACAATTACTGGTGCCAGCAGTCCGAGGGGATCAAACAATTTTGCGATGTCTGAAGCTGCAGTTCGTTTAGATACACTCTTGATATTGTCTAATTTTACCTTGATGCAAAATCCATCAGATTTAGGTAGCCACATTAATCCAAGCGTTTTTACTGTATTGGCCTTGTTATTGTTAAAGTCCAAGTCCACCTCTTGATCTCCTACTGGAATATTTTTAAGTAGCTGAGGATGATTTGCACACCATTTTTTTAATATGAAGCCATGGGCTCTCAAAAGTGTAATCAATTGCCTTTGTGTCTCTATCGCAATATTTAAATTATCTGAACCACCCAGGCCGTCATCGACATAAAAATTATGTTTCAACATTTGGGAACCTTCTGGAAAGTCCACCATATTTTCATCGGCAATCCTCTGTAAGCATTTTGTTGCCAGGTACGGTGCTGCCCGTGTTCCATATGTTACAGTGTTGAGCTTGTAATAATTTATGGGTGTCGCTGGGTTTTCCCTCCACATAATTAATTGGTATTGTTGGTCATCAGGATGAATTAAAATTTGCCGATACATTTTCTCGATATCGGTAGTGAAAACATATTTTGGAGTTCGAAAACGCAGTAAGATTGAAAATAATTCGCTCTGAACAGTTGGCCCAGTGTACATCAAATCATTCAATGAATAGCCCGAAGTGGTTTTTGTCGATGCATCAAAAACCACTCTAAGCTTAGTTGTAGAACTATCTGGTTTCAATACACTGTGATGGGGTATAAAGTATTTAGGCCCACACAAGGAATCGATACCGACTTCCTGCATATGGCCTAATTGTTTATATTGTTGCATGAACTGCACATACTGTGTACGAATGGGCTCATTTTTTTGAAGTTTCCGTTCTATCCCCAAAAACCTGTTGTATGTCATCGCGTGTGAATCTCCTAGAGCCTCTGGACTTTCTCTGAACGGAATTCTAACTACAAAACGACCTTCTTGGTTGGTGCGCACATGCTGACCAAAATGTAGTTCACATTGTTTGTCTGAGGGTGACAATGGTTTTTTGTTGTCTTGAATTTCGTCCAGTTTCCAAAGTTGCTCTATAGTTTCATCCAATGATGTAGCCTTGTCAAATATTGCACATGTTATTGTATGTGGCTTGCTGGCAATCGACTTTTGTTCCACAGGTCCACCAACAATCCATCCAAGTGATGTATTTTGAAGAATTGGAAGATCATTAGACAACTTAATTGTACCTGATTGAGTCAAACTGAAGAAGAACTCCGCTCCGAGTAGTATGTCGATTTTTTCTGGTTTGTAAAAATGGGGATCTGCTAAATGAATATGTTTTGGAATGTTCCAGGATGAAACATTAATATGTTGACTGGGCTATGCTGGAATTATGTCTGGAAGAATATAGGCTTCCAAATAAGTCACGAAACTGTGGTCGCGGGACTTCATGATGACATTAATTCGTTGTGATGATCGCTTTTGTACTTTGCCCACACCGTCAATACATAGCAATGCTTCTGTTGGTGAAATTCCCAATTTTTTTATCAAACGTTCAGACACATTATTCACCTGTGAACCTGAGTCTAATACAGCCCGAAATTCATTAGCGATTCCATTTGGAGCCACAATTACAACCCTTGCTGTGGCTAATAACACAACGCCCTGGCGGCCCATGACTGTTTTTGTTGCTGTCGTTGCAACCGCTGCTTCATTTTTGAAGGATTCTGTTGCATTATTGTCTGTCTCCGAACTATTTCTCTTTTCTGAGTTTTTCCGCTTCGGTGAATGTACCAACGTGTTATGCTTTTGTGCACACAATTTGCAGCTACTCGAATTACATGCCATTGCATTGTGGTCGGCTTTAAAGCAATTTACGCATAATTTTTGTTGTTGTACCCATTGCAACCGTTGTGATTCTGATAATTGTTTAAATTTACTACAAAAGTAGAGCTTATGGTTTCCGTTGTTGCACAATTTGCAGGTACCACTATGTTTTAAGTTGGACGCTGCAATAGATGAAACAACTTTGTAATGAGTTGTTTTTTCTTTTTGAGCAATTGCTTCCATTGATTGAAACTGTAGTTCCAAAAATGTGAGAAATTCTGAAATTATTGGTACTTCCTTAGGGTTGCTTAATGATTGCATATATCTGACGTGTGTATTTTTGTCAAGTTTTTTTATTAATAGTTGTATGAGAATTGCGTCCCAATCTGCCGTTGCAATCCCTAAATTATTGAGAGCTAATAAGGATTCCTTAGTGGTATCATGCATGGCCTTAATTGATGATATAGATGATGACACAGCAGGTTGGCTGATTATTCTTTCTACGAGGGTAGCAACAAGAACTCTTTTGTTATTGTATCTGTCTTGTAATGTTTGCCACGCGGTGTTATAATTTTCTTCTGTTAGTGTAAACTGTCGAATTAAATGTTCGGCTTCTCCGGAAACATTCGATTTCAAATACCACATTTTTTGTATTGCAGGGATAGCTTGTTTGTCTACAATTTCGGAAAACAAATCATGAAATTGTCGCCATTTAAGATAATCTCCATTGAAATGTGGGATTGTAACCTTTGGCAATGGTAGAGAGCTTTGTACACAAGAGTTTGATGATGTAGTTTGTGGGGTTGCAGTACTTGTTTAATGCTTTGAAGCCATTATGGAAAGATTGACCAACTGCTCTTGAACCTTGTCGTTTAATTCATAAAATTTGTCAATGTCAAAACCAGAAATCAATGGATCGTCAAAGTTCTCACATATATCGTCGTATAACACCAAGATCTGGTTCCAAAGTTTGTTGATAGTTGCCAATTTGATGTCGTAGAATGGACGTGGTTGTATTTCATCGGTAATGGTTAATTCATTTAAAAACCTACTTAAGGCTGTCTTTCTAGCTTGTGCCTTGCGAATCAGGCCCTGGTTTTCATTTGACTCTTGACGAGCCAACAGTGCTTTTAGTTGCTGGTAGCGTTTGTTGGTTTAATGCCATTATACGATTGCCCTCTGTTGTGAATAAATTTATGTAAGAGTTTGTTAGCTCACTAATTTTGGCATAATAATCTGACGTAAAATATTCATGCGTTGTTTTTAGCGTTTCAACATCGTCACGCATACGCAATTCTGTATCCTTGGCTTCAAATATATCCCAGGACTCCGAAATTCGCCTTTTACGCTCCTCAAAGTACTCTGCGGTTGTTTTTCTGTCCGCAGAATCCTTTTTGAAGTTACGCACTATCGTTTGAATTGCTTCGCCTGTTTTCAACAGTCAATCCAAAATATTTGCCGTTGAAATTGTGTACGATCAGGGACTGCCACAAACGTTTGGTGAAGGAAAGAATTCAATGGTTGTCGGGATCACCCAAATGTTACCCAAAATGCTATCTTGATGAATTATGTTGGACCGGATGATATCCTATGCCTTTGTTGCGCTGGTGCGTGTTTTTCAAACTACTTAAAGTTTGAAAGCTAGGGGTCACCAATGTTTAGAATGAAAGTAATAATGTTTTATTAGTATGAATCAATTCAAACACATAAATTTGAACTGTACTAATTTTCTTTGTTTTCTTTTGTCTTCAAGCACTTGGAACTTGAAGATTAGAGATTTTTACTTTCAAGCACTTAGAACTTGAACGTAATGTGATCAATAAATAAAAGCGAGTTTTTTACTACTGATACAAACATAATTTTTATTGGAATATTTATACTACAATTATTAACAATTAATTGTTGAGTCAACAAATATGCTTAAAACAAAATTTACGTTAAAACCAATCAGATTAAAGTGACAATATTTTCAGATAATTCAGTGTGTAATATGATATCTTTTTATTACCAATTTTTGATTGTCAGCTAATTGAGTGCAAGTAAACAGTATTAATAGTGTTGTGAGTCATTAAAGACAATAACAACAAAAACAACAGCAAAATATAAAACAACAGTCAATCAGCAAGAACTACTAAGTGCCGACGGTGCAAACCAATGAAAATAATAAGTAATAATAATAAAATATAAATAACAAGTGCTGACCGCGCAATATCAGCAACAACAACAGCAACAGTAACAACAGCCGCAGTAGCAACAACATTAAGTATAAAAATTAGTATAAATAGCTGGTAATTTTTAGTCTAAGGGCCTGGTGTAAAATTATAATTAATTAAATAAACAGTCTGCGATATCCACTAAAGTCTTTTTTATTCATAATTTTTTTTATGTGAATACTTTCTTTGTATACTGTTATAAACAACACTTTTGAAATTCGAACTCTCAAATATTTTATGATTTCATAAAAAAAATGTATGGACATCAACAAAATTGTAAACTTACTCGTAAGAGCAAAAAAAATTTTATATGCAGTAACTGAAACAAAATTGTTACTTAAAAGCAAAAAAAAATATAAAAAATTTTATGTACTTTATGCAGTAACTGAAACTGAAAGTTCATTTAACTTTTGTATAGAATAAAATAAAAAAAAACAAACAAACAAACAAACAAACACACAACCTGCAGAAAAATATGCAAACAAATGTTTGTAATACGATACAATGCATTTATATAAATTGAATTAAAAAAATATAAATAAATTAAAATTAATAAAAAAAAAACGCTTATTATAATAAAACTCATGTACTATATCCTTAAAGTGAGAATTACAAAGAAGAGTTGTACATAAACAATAATTTCGCTGCCTGCCTGTTTCTTGGAAAAAAATCAATCAAGGACAGAGTAAAGACTACCATCCTTTGGATTGTCTTTGGCTGGACAGTAGAGCTCTCAACTGAAGATGCGTTCCACGGAGTGGCGGCTGGTAAATATACTTTGAATTTTTTTTTTTATGGCCAACCCTCAGACAAGAACGGACGACCTGATTGAAAAACTGCATGAATATAACTATGCAGTAGATAGTCTGCAGGTACACGCGTGGACAGAATTACGGAGCCTGGTGGTAGGAAAAGAAGTGATAGAGGAGCATAGGGCAATAATTAGACAACAAAAACTGACCAAGTTAGAGGAAGTAGGATACATAATACAATTAATAGGTGAACTTAAGAGGAACCAAATAACAGAGTTCAAAGGTAACGTAGCAGACTTAGAGGAGGCTAAAACACTTTGTGAGAAGGAGAGTCGGAGATTAAGGGAACAAATAAAATATACGGACGAATTACTCGAACAGGCGGTAGAAGAAAACGAGCAACTAGTACAGAAATTGAAAGAAAAGGGATTGACAGAAGAAAGGTTAAAAAAGGAACTAAAAAGGCTACAACAGATAGACACAGAAGACGACACGATACAGAGACTGCGGACGGCATTAGAGAACGCAAGGCGGGAACTAGATATAGTCCACAGATCCAGAACACCGACTCCGTCCCTGAGTGAGGAATTGTCGGCAGTAGGCGGCCATATTCCAACCATAGTAGTAAGCCAGGCACACCAATACAGAAGCCTCTCGAGTTCTCCGCAGAAGGAGGAAACCACCAGGGAACCAGAAATTACCTGGGAAGAAAGGCAAGCACTAGAGTTAATAGACAAAGTTAAAACTCTATCAGCTAACGCAAGGAAAGCCGGCAGCAGAGGGTACACCGAAGAGACAACAGCCAGGAAGCTAGGACAATTGGAGCAATATAGAGAGGAGTTTGAAAAGCTAGACAGATTAGCCACACACAACAACAAGGCGATTGAAGAATTTGGACGCTTGCTGGAAACGGCACAGGGGTGGTTAGGAAGGCGCTCACCATCACCCGTACAAGGAAATAACCTAGAACAAGGAAATAACCTAGAACAAGGAAATAACCTAGAACAAGGAAATAACCTAGAACAAACAATCAGAATGCCAGCACTTTCAGAAATCACTAAAATAGTGAATAACACGGTCCCATCATTTTTTGGTACCGATGGACCCGACTTGTCAGCTGAAGTATACAGATACATCCAGGGATGTAAGATGGTGGAGAAAGAATTACTGACTGAGGCAAACAACGGCTTGACTCAGGATGTGATTCAATGCTTAAAATTAAGGCTACAGGGTGCTGCATATTCGAAGTTTTCCCAAATCAATTTCAGTTCGGTAGACGCACTCTGCAACGCTATAAAAAAGCACTACCTGAAGAGAAAGAGCTTGGACGAGATAAGAGAATTGATGGCGGGTTGCAGACAGTCCATCAGAGAATCGGCGAGCAAATTCGGCGAACAGTTGCTAAACGAAGCAGTTACAACAATTGAAAACCAGAGGCCAGAGGGGCCAGGCCGTGATGCGATGGTAGGGGATTTCAAGAGGTTATCCGTAAAGAGCTTCATCAGGGGTCTTAGAGATCAGGCTCTAAAGGTACGGCTCATTGGACAAGAGGGAGAAGAGCTGAGCTCCCTGGTAACACTGATGGAAGAGGCGGAAGAGCTGTTTGGCGAACCACAAGATATGGTAAACACTCTGTCGTCAACAACACCCTGCAGTTTCTGCGGCAAACAAGGGCATGGAAGAACGAATTGCGCAGAGAGACTGAACACGCCTTATTGCGTCCACTGCGGTAAATATGGACACCAAGTGGGGCCGAAGTGTAAAACCAAGACGAGCCACCGGGAGAGTTGCCAATACTGCCGGAATAGTGGACACACTATTGAAGATTGCAGGAAAAGGCTGAGTTCCCTGTACTGTGGAGCTTGTCAGGTAAGCGGCCACAGAGAAAACCAATTTTGTAAGCGGCCACAAAAGAGCAATAATACCAGTCCGACTATCCAGCGTAACAACACGTACAGTTACGATAACGAACCTCCCCGTAGACGGTTTCACGCGGGAAAACACAATCCGGTAGAACAGAGTAGGCCCATGCGAACAAGCGCGGACAGACAGCCAGTTTGTTTTAAATGCAACCAATTAGGCCACTTTGCCAGAAATTGTCCAAATTATTATGAGCCAAACAGGGCGCAATCGGGACCCAATTGCATACCAAAACCCCCGGTAGCACGAACTTTGGGAAACACAAACGGCAGCAAGCCGTTGAACCCCTCTGCGCGAAATTACCTACCGAACCGTGAACCAACACGACCAGCCTATGCCCAAGTGGACGCAAGTCACTCACCGGGAAACGAATACAGGCCCAGTTACAGCCAATAACTGGAGAGCCAGCAGAAGACAGAGAAATAATTTGGCACAGAAGAAAAAACAACACCACAGACACCAGAACAAATAGGGCGAATGAAGACACAGAGTCGGTGGAAGAGGCACCGACGGTAATCACCCACAAGGCACAGGTACATCGAGAGGGAAAAGTTACTTTCCCTCGTGACCCCGACTATGCATTTCATATGCAAAATGCATTAGTCAACTCAAATACAACACCGACCGAGGGCGAGATATTGACAACACAAAAGGTGCTGATAAATGAAGGTTGTGTGGGCAGCTCGAACCGAAAGCCCGAAAATGCATCTCATGTGAAAGATGCACAACCAAAAAGGAATTGGGGAGTAGTCTTAGGACACATACCGCATCTGGTCCATAGCAGCAAGGGTGATATGGGGCCACCAGATAACATAAATGCAGTGTACATCACCATCCCGTGCGAAGAAGCCCGAGCGGGAGAGCTGACACTACTAGTAGACACAGGGGCAGACTCAAGTATACTGAGGGAAGAGGTCATGAGAGGTTACCCTAAGAAAAGGTTTGGCGAAATGAAGATCTTAACGGGCGCCTTTGGTGTAGGCGCCACAACTAGGTTTGCAATAACCTTAAACATAGACCAGAGGGAAGACATAAATTGGGACTTCCATGTGGTGTCAGGCTGTAATAAAATCCCGGGAGACGGGATTCTCGGGAGGGACAACATTTGGAACCGGAGTGTGTTAGACTCAATAAGAGGCACTTTGAGGTTATTTAATGGGGACAACAAGTGTATTAAGACCTTTCGACTTCATGACGAAGTGGCGCATTACACGGCCTATATAGAGAAGACCGCCAGCCTTCAGCAAAGAGCAGTTACAATAGTGCCGATACAAATCAACTCAAAGGACAAAACTATAGTTATCCACAAGCAAGAATTGGCCCCAGGTGTCTACATGGGAAACACGGTTGTCAACGTAACACAGGGGAAGGCGGCCGTACCCATACTAAACTCGACAGAGGAAGAGTTACCATTAGAGAAAGATTTCCAAGTACAATTTTCAAATTTTAATCACTACACGCAACACGAGGTAGCAGGAAAACAAGCATTGCCAAAGTTAAACCAGAAAGACAGAATAGAACATTTGAAAAGCATCATAATGACGGAAAAAAATTGGAATATAGAAGAAACTGAGTCCATGAACAGGCTGTGTGAGAACTTTCACGATGTTTTCATGCTGAACGGTGACAAACTACCGTTCACCCCATTAGTAAAGCATAAAATACCCGTAAAAGGAGAACAGCAGCCTATCAACCAAAGACAGTATCGTCTACCTCAAATTCACAAAGAGGAAATCAACCGACAAGTGTCAGAGCTATTGCAGGAAGGAATAATAAATCCAAGTATATCTCCATGGAATTCACCAATATTATTAGTGCCCAAAAAATCACAAGACGGTCAGAAGATATTCAGACTGGTCGTTGATTTTCGTAAATTGAATGAGGCTACAATAAAACAGGTGTTCCCTATTCCTAGGATTGACGAAATCTTGGATCAATTAGGAAATAGTCGGTACTTTACCACGTTGGATCTAGCGAGTGGATACCATCAAGTTCTAGTAAATGAAGAGGACAAAGAAAAAACAGCATTCAGTACAGACAAAGGCCATTTCGAGTTCAACAGAATGCCGTTCGGCTTAACAGGGGCACCGGCCACTTTCCAAATGATCATGAACACTATCCTGACAGGCCTACAGGGCTTGGACTGCTTCGTATACCTGGATGACATAGTGGTATACGGACGAAATGTAGCGGACCACGAAAGAAAAATTACAAATGTCCTCACAAGACTCCGCGAGAGCGGTCTCAAGTTAAATACCAAAAAATGTCAATTTCTAAGACGAGAAATCGTCTATTTAGGCCACAAATGCTCAAGTGAGGGAGCACTACCCGACCCCTCCAAGGTAGAATGTGTGAAGCAACTTAAGCCCCCAAGAAATATCAAAGAGGTGCAGGCACTCCTAGGGTTGATCAACTACTACAGAAAACTTGTTGCAGGCATGGCAAAACTGGCCGCTCCAATAACGAAATTGCTAAAAAGGGATACTAAGTTCATGTGGACTTTAGAATGTCAAGAGGCCTTAGACAAGGTCAAAGAAAGCATTGCGAATCCTCCAATCCTGATTTGTCCAGATTTTACCCAACCATTTAGAGTAACAACAGATGCAAGTAACGAAGCATTAGGAGCAGTCTTGTCGCAAATAAAGGACGGAAAGGATCATCCAATTGCATTTGCCAGCAGAACCCTCAGTGACACCGAAAAAAGATATTCAACAATAGAAAAAGAAATGCTCGGCATAGTATGGGCCACACATACTTTCCGCCCATATCTTCTGGGCCGACATTTCACCGTATTTACAGACCATCAGCCCCTGAGGGGAATAGCCAACCTCAAAGACCAAACTTCACGACTTGCACGGTTTAGGCACAAGCTGTCAGAATACGAGTTCGAAATTGCCTACAAACCAGGGAAGACTAATTTGAACGCAGACGCATTAAGCAGGCTGCCAACAAAATATCAAAATATTGGAGTGATAACCAGAGCTCAGGCGAAAAACAAAGAATCAAGTGAACAGACTAAAATCCTGAAAGACCCAGAAAAGGAAGATGAGTATATGGATGGCGAGAACCCCGCCACAACAACGTTCCTAACACAGAAAAAGGATATCCAAGAAGTCCTAAGAAGCTTCCATGATTCGCCCCTAGGGGGTCATCAAGGCAGTTGGAAAACCTATAGAAGGATAAGGAAGCAATATAAATGGAAGGGCATGGTGAGAAATATCAAATAATATATAAAAAACTGTCCGAAATGCCAAAAGAATAAAAGCGGGCCACTCATTAAGGAGCCCATGGTCTTAACCGATACACCAACAAGACCTTTCGAAAAGGTTTATATGGACATGGTAGGCCCCCTGCCAGTAACTACAATGGGTAACAAATACATCCTGACGTTTCAGGATGATTTGTCAAAATTTTTTATTTGCGCGCCCATGCCGGATGCAGAAGCAGAAACAGTGGCAAGAATTTTCTACAACGAAATCATAACAAAGTATGGTATACCAACAAAGCTCATAACAGATAATGGTACAAACTTTACTTCCAAGTTGTTCGGGGGTGTATGTAAACTTTTGAGAATAAAAAAGCAACATATCACTCCCTACCATCCGCAAGCCAACGGGTCTCTCGAAAGGAGTCACCGACCATTGGCTGAGTACCTGAGAAGCTTTGTGAAGGAGGACGGGTCCAACTGGGATCAGTGGTTGGCTCCGGCAATGCATGTGCATAACCACTCAGATCACGTATCTACCGGCCAGACCCCGTTCAAAGTGCTTTATGGGTTTGACTCACCATTACCGTCAAACCTCAAAGTAAGCACCCCAATGTACAACCCATACGACTACTCTAAGGTACTGAAGCACCAAATACAAAAGGCTTATGAAATGGCACAAAAGCAGCAAGAAAAGGCCAAGCTCCGCTCAAAAGAGCAGTATGATAGAACGGCAAGGCCTAGCACCCTGAAGGTAGGCGATAAAGTACTGATAAAAGCGCAGATGCGAAAAAACACCATGGATGAAGAAGACAGACAAAATATAGAGGAGCACCAGAGGGTATTAGATGAAAATAATCACCAGCTGATAGAGGGACTAAACCAACAGATAGTCATTAATGACAATTTCAATAAGTCCCTGCAGACACTAAAAACCGCTATACTATCAGATAGATGCGACATCGAGAACAAACTCAATGCAGCAAGCAAGCTGGACGAACGATTGGTGAAGGAAAATCTGGCCATATTACAACTACTGAAAATCTCGATTTTTAAAGGAAAATTGGAAAGCTTGCAGCAAGCCATAGCATTCGCCAAGACCGGAATTTTCCCACCGTCCCTGTTAACCAAGACTGAGATTGACACCTTTCAAATAGACATCGAGAAACTGAGAGGTGTGATAACAAGCCAGACGCGAACGATTAGTCTGCTTATAAAAGTGCCCGCAGCCAAGGTCTCGTTGCAGAAATCCATTGTAGCAGCAATACCAAATCAAGAGAAGCTGCAAATAGATGAACCTCTGGAAGTGGTCCTGAAGAGTGGAAAGAAAAAATTTACATTTGTGGAGGGCAAAGCACTGTTCGAGCTGACGGAATCCCGAAACTGCATTTTTAAACAACCATGCAAGATGATGCGAAAGACAGACAGCGAAATCATTCAACTAGATAACGGTAGACTAATATTGATAAACACAAACCATACGCGCTTGAAGAGTACTTGCGACGACCGAGTGATCAGTCTCCAGGGACACTACCACATTCAATTTAATAATTGTACTATACAAATTGGCAACTGGACACTCAAAAATAGACTACTGAAGTACGAGCAAAGCTACGCAATACCCCAAGGGACAGAAAATCTCAGCACAGAGAAACCGCTAATATTCGCAGATATAGTTCTCAACCAGGAGAGAAATATCAAGCGAATAAGCGAGCTGCATTTCCACAAGGTCGTGGTAACAACTATAAGTACTATAACACTACTAATAGTAGCAATCCTGGGAGTTACGGTGGTGGTCCTGTGCAAAAGACAGGGAAATGTAAGGGTTAAGATAACAGAAAATAAAATAACCAAAGGAGCCATTAGGAGGTCGAAGATGAGCAAAAACCTCGCACCCAAGGAAGTCAGCAACACAACGGTATAATAACACTAATAACAACAAATTGCCCTTCAAGTACCGGTAAAATAAATTTAAATAAAATGAAACAGAAAATATAAGCATTTGCAAACAACACTGTTGTTTGCACATGCTTGGTACAGATGGTAGATATACACTCCTACGCATCTATTAAGAATTAGCACACCATTAGTTAAAAAAAAAATATATAAAAAAAAAACAAAGCACAAAACACAAACAAAGCTAACAATAAAAAGGAAATATACATACTTACGTATAAAAATAACAATACTAATGACATACATCCATGCATACATATGTACATATAAGAATGCCTACATACACATATACATACATAAATACATATAACAGATCTACATTATTGCTAAAATTTCATGCATACAAAAAATTGTCAACTGAAAAAAAAGAGAAGTTCTTGCCATGCACCAACACATGTATAAACAACTAGCAAAACGTTGATTATGCACGTTAGGTAAACAGGCATTTTTAAGGCCACAAGAAATTAAAAAAAAAAAGAATATTGTTAACTCGGTCAAGTTTAAATCAAATATATAAACAAACTAACCAAATATTATATATACATACATATATTAGTAAGTAAGGTAGGTCAAGAAAAAAGGAAATTTAAAGAATATATAAGAAAACATTAAGAACATTATATTTGTAAAACTAGGATGTAATAATATACGCATATGAATATGTACATTCATAAAAATTAAAATTTTAAATCTCAAAATAAATGTAATGTGTAATGAGACCATTCAGTGCGTGTGATCTATGTGTACATATTTTTTGATTTATTTCAATTCATATATAAAATAAATTAGTTGCAAGATTTTTTAACGCCTAAAATACATAAATATAAGCTTGTGGTAATTAAAAAAAAAGACAATTAAAATGTAAAAAAAACAACTAAATGTTTTTAAGAAGCCCTACACTTATTTTTTTTTAAATTATTTTGTGGTATTTTCTTTAAATGATTTGTGTTCTTTTTATTGTGTTAATAATAATTATTTTCTATTTGTTTATTTCTTTTAACATAAAAAAAATTTTCCACAAACTAAACGATTTTTTTTAAACTGTTGTTACTGTTGAATTTCATAGAAGGATGAGCGAGAGCCGTTAATGACACGTGGGGCAAGGAGGTGCCGGGTCGTATGGCCTTCTTCAGCTCAGAAGATTTTTATTCGGACGAGCTACCCGTTATTGGTTTGAAAAATGTTGACGATCGTTATTCGCCACAAAAGAAATCATTTATGATGCTTTACTACATGTATGAAAACTATATTGATAAATTTGAATGGTTTATTCGGGCCGATGATGATGTCTACATAGAGCCGCAGAAATGGGAGAAGTTTTTAAGGTCCATATACAGTTCAATACCGCGGTAAGATAACAGTTTCCCCATTTACCCCACGCAATCAGTTCGAAGCATCCAAAATTGGGATGCTTCTCCTTCGCAAGGGGGAGGGATGTTGTGAGTCATTAAAGACAATAACAACAAAAACAACAGCAAAATATAAAACAACAGTCAATCAGCAAGAACTACTAAGTGCCGACGGTGCAAACCAATGAAAATAATAAGTAATAATAATAAAATATAAATAACAAGTGCTGACCGCGCAATATCAGCAACAACAACAGCAACAGTAACAACAGCCGCAGTAGCAACAACATTAAGTATAAAAATTAGTATAAATAGCTGGTAATTTTTAGTCTAAGGGCCTGGTGTAAAATTATAATTAATTAAATAAACAGTCTGCGATATCCACGGATCCCCCCAGACTTAATAATAAATAGAAAATAAATAAACAGACTTAATAATAAATAGAAAATAAATAAATAGAATACAACAATAGTATTCACTAACTTTTGTATTATCATTAATAATTATTAAGTGGATTCACAGGTTTTTGAACAACAACATTTGTTGCAAAATGTAAGCAAATAATGAAAATATATTGCCAATTTAATTGCATTATTTTCTAAGTAGTTTCTTAATAAATTATATAGCCAAATACATTAATAAATAGCGAAAAGCCTCTAGTATCATATTATTTAACTGCCATTGTTGACATTATACTGATATTCAATATATCTGATGTTTTCATTAGACACTTTTGGAACACTTTTTCACTTATAACTCGTAAACTAGACTTCGTGCGCATATGGCACTACCTTCGGTCAATAGCTTATTACAATGCGCATCGGTTGTTTTAAAGCTTATATCTCGGGAGACTTTCTGAAAAAAGTTATAGAGCAAAACACTTATTTTTGCACTTAAAAGAAAAAAAGTTTTAGTTTTTTGTTTGTAAATCATAAGCTAGATCGCGTGCGCATATAACACTACCTGTGATCGATAGGAAAATAAAATACGCATCGATTAAAGGTTCAATGACTTTCCAGGAGACTTTCTGGAATAAGTTGTCCTACCAAATTTTTTTTATGACAAATTTGTAACAAAAAAGCATATTTAGATTTTTGCTCATATCTTAAAATCTATATGTTGTGCGCATATCGCACTACCTCTAAAAAATAAGGACTTAAATACGCGTCTAGAATGGGTTCATTCTTCTTCCGGGAGACTTTCTGGAAAAAGTTATTGTCCTAGCAAATCTTTTTTAATGACAAATTTGCAACAAAAAAGCATATTTAGATTTTTGCTCATATCTCAAAATCTAGATCTCATGCGCATATCGTACTACTATCAATAAATCAAGGACAAAAATATGCGTCTATAATGGGTTCTTTCTTTTTTCCGGGAGGCTTTCTGAAAAAAGTTAGAAGCTCAGCCACATTTTTTAAAATTAAAAACGTGCCAAGAAAACCATCTTTACTTTTTCACTAATTACTTATGAACTAGACCTCGTACCTATATGTTTGTATTGTTAATAAGAATAAAAATACGCGTCGATAATTGGTTCTATCTTTTCTTGATCAACTTTTTAGCGAAGCACGTGTTTTCCATTTGGCATACATTTTGGTATATACTAATGTAAACAACGAGTGAAAAAATTATGGTTTTTAATAGAATATTTTTAAAGTAATTTTTTACTAAATTAAAAATTAAAAAACAGGAATAATTAGCGAAAGACCTCTAGTATCAGATTATTTGACTGTCATTGTTGAAATTTTTGTCATTTTGAATATATCCGATGCGTCAATTAGACACTTTTGCAAATACTTTTACGCTTATATCTCGCAAGCTGGACTTCGTGCGCACATGACGTAACCTTCAACATATAGCTTATTACAATACGCGTTGGCTGTTATAAGGTTTATATCGCGGGAGACTTTCCGAAAAAAGTTATAGACCAATAAACTTCTTTTTGTACTTGAAAAAATACAGTTTGAGTTTTTGGCTCATAACTCATAAATTCGATTGTGTGCTCATATGACGCTACCTGCAATCGATAGCAGACAAAAATATGCGTTGAATAAGGGTTCAATGATTTTCCACGAGACTTTCGGGAAAAAGTTATAAGATTAACAAAAAAAATTTTATTAAAAAACAGACAAAAAAGCGTCCTTAGTGTTTAGCTACTAATTTAAAAACGAAACCTCGTACCGACATAGATTTACCTTTTGTCGCTTAAGGATATAAATAGGCATATATAATGGGAACTGTGATTTCTCGGGAGACTTTCTAGAAAAAGTTATAGGCCAGAAAAAATTATAAAATGGAAAATATTTAAAAAGAAAGTTAACTTGGTGTCAGTGCTACCTAGTCAATTTTTAACTAAATACAAAGCTGCGTGGTGAAAAATTGTTTCAGTTTCATTCGTTCTTAATGCACGTCTGGCAACACTTTAAAGCGTGTTGAAAATTTATCAGATGTTGTATAAGATGCAGCATATTTTTGGCAAAACAGAAAATGTAAGAAAACTAAAATTTTATAAAATATACAAATATTTATATTAATTTAAATTGTTTTATTTTTTTTAGGAGCCACCACCAAATGCCTAAAAGGCTACCCGCCTGGCAGATCTTCCGGATCCATCGGAACAGTCGTTAATAGAACATCCAATTGATGGCAGATCGCTTCTGTGAACTCACGTCTACGGCGCAGCCCGGGAAAGTCATGGGTCTCGTCTCATTCCGGCAGCGCAAAAACTACCCTTAGGACTTGTTCCATGGATGTGCAAGCATCAAACAGTGCACGGTCAACAATGATTTAGAAGACCTGTTGCAGTACCTTGATATAAAAACGCTGAAATTTAATTATGCACTTAATTCAAGCACTTGAACAAGCAAATTTCAAAAATAATTTTTTTTACGATTTCCAAAATCGTTTTAGAAACGTGGCCAAAAAATGCGGTCTTGACTAGTAAAGGGTGTACAATTTCAATTATATAACTGCACAAAAAATAGTTAAATATTGCATTAAAAACACATATAAAGTTTTAAAATTAAATACATAATTAAATTTCAGCGTTTTTATATCAAGGTACTGCAACAGGTCTTCTAAATCATTGTTGACCATGGACTGTTTGATGCTTGCACATCCATGGGACAAGTCCTAAGGGTAGTTTTTGCGCTGCCGGAATGAGACGAGACCCAATTGGATGTTCTATTAACGACTGTTCCGATGGATCCGGAAGATCTGCCAGGCGGGTAGCCTTTTAGGCATTTGGTGGTGGCTACTAAAAAAAATAAAACAATTTAAATTAATATAAATATTTGTATATTTTATAAAATTTTAGTTTTCTTACATTTTCTGTTTTGCCAAAAATATGCTGCATCTTATACAACATCTGATCAATTTTCCAACACGCTTTAAAATGTTGCCGGACGTGCATTAAGAACGAATGAAACTGAAAAAATTTTTCACCACGCAGCTTTGTATTTGGTTAAAAATTGACTAGGTAGCACTGACACCAAGTTAACTTTCTTTTTAAATATTTTCCATTTCATAATTTTTTCTGGCCTATAACTTTTTCTAGAAAGTCTCCCGAGAAATCACAGTTCCCATTATATATGCCTATTTATATCTTTAAGCGACAAAAGGTAAAGCTATGTCGGCACGAGGTTTCGTTTTTAAATTAGTAGCTAAACACTAACGACGCTTTTTGGTCTTTTTTTTAATAAATTTTTTTTTGTTAATCTTATAACTTTTTCCCGAAAGTCTCGTGGAAAATCATTGAACCCTTATTCAACGCATATTTTTGTCTGCTATCGACTGCAGGTAGCGTCATATGAGCACACAATCCAATTTATGAGTTATGAGCAAAAAACTCAAACTGTATTTTTTCAAGTACAAAAAGAAGTTTATTGGTCTATAACTTATTTCGGAAAGTCTCCCGCGATACAAACCTTATAACAACCGACGCGTATTGTAATAAGCTATATGTTGAAGGTTACGCCATGTGCGCACGAAGTCCAGCTTGCGAGATATAAGCGTAAAAGTATTTGCAAAAGTGTCTAATTGACACATCGGATATATTCAAAATGACAAAAATTTTAACAATGACAGTCAAATAATCTGATACTAGAGGTCTTTCGCTAATTATTCCTGTTTTTTAATTTTTAATTTAGTAAAAAATTACTTTAAAAATATTGTATTAAAAACCATCATTTTTTTCACTCGTTTTTTACATTTAGTATATACAGAAAAGTATGCCAAATGGAAAACACGTGCTTCGCTAAAAAGTTGATCAAGAAAAGATAGAACCAATTATCGACGCGTATTTTTATTCTTATTAACAATACAAACATATAGGTACGAGGTCTAGTTCATAAGTAATTAGTGAAAAAGTAAAGATGGTTTTCTTGGCACGTTTTTAATTTTAAAAAATGTGGCTGAGCTTCTAACTTTTTTCAGAAAGTCTCCCGGAAAAAAGAAAGAACCCATTATAGACACATATTTTTGTCCTTGATTTATTGATAGTAGTACGATATGCGCATGAGATCTAGATTTTGAGATATGAGCAAAAATCTAAATATGCTTTTTTGTTGAAAAATTTGTCATTAAAAAAGATTTGCTAGAACAATAACTTTTTCCAGAAAGTCTCCCGGAAGAAGAATGAACCCATTCTAGACGCGTATTTAAGTCCTTATTTTTTTTAGAGGTAGTGCGATATGCGCACAACATATTGATTTTAAGATATGAGCAAAAATCTAAATATGCTTTTTTGTTACAAATTTGTCATAAAAAAAATTTGGTAGGACAACTTATTCCAGAAAGTCTCCTGGAAAGTCATTGAACCTTTAATCGATGCGTATTTTATTTTCCTATCGATCACAGGTAGTGTCATATGCGCACGCGATCTAGTTTATGAGTTACAAGCAAAAAACTAAAACTTTATTCTTTTAAGTGCAAAAATAAGTTTTTTGCTCTATAACTTTTTTCAGAAAGTCTCCCGAGATATAATCTTTAAAACAACCGATGCGCATTGTAATAAGCTATTGACTGAAGGTAGCGCCACATGCGCACGAAGTGTAGTTTACGAGTTATAAGTGAAAAAGTGTTCCAAAAGTGTCTAATGAAAACATCAGATATATTGAATATCAGTATAATGTCAACAATGGCAGTTAAATAATCTGATACTAGAGGCTTTGCGCTATTTATTTATGTATTTGCATATATAATTTATTAAAAAACTACTTAGAAAATAATGCAATTAAATTGGCAATATTTTTTCATTATTTGCTTATATTTTTCAACAATGTTGCCAAAACTGGAAAATGTTGCTGTTTTTCCCCAGTTTGTTTTCGTCACTTGCGTACTTAGTGCATGTAAAGTACATTGTGGTCACCTAAAAGTCACATCTGAATTGCTTAAGTATTTGACAGACTTATCGTTCAGTTCTGGCATTAGCTTAAGCCAGCTTATTCATATTATACTTGGGCCTTTAGTTGGTGCGTGGTGCGCTTTTTTCAAATTTTGGTCTTTTGAATTTTTGGTGGCACCAACGCAAATTTAACACAACAATGGGTTAAAAAGGGAAAATTCTTGTTGTGAAATTTACCAACTTCCTGATACTGTTAATTACCATATTAATTGTAATGATGTTTACAAAACATCACAACTTGAAATGAAATCTTTTTTATGGCCCGATGACAACAATAATGATGAAAATATAAGCTTTATTAATTTGGAGTAATTAATTTTTGATCTATTTTTAAAAACTTTTAAACAGAATATATAAAATTAATGTAGAAAATTTACCATCTTGTACAAATGAAAGTTGTATAAGGCTACGGTCACACTTGTCAAACATTTGCCCAAAAAAGCGTAACCAACAAACACTAATGAAAAAAAGTTTTGATCCAGACATTTGTTTATCAAATTAAACAGTTTCGAACACAACTAATAGACAATTTTATAGAGTCCAACATTATTGCCAACTCTTTAACTTGACAAACTTTTGTCTGAATTAAAAAATGTTCATTAGCATTTAGGGGTTTCGTTTTTTGGGCAAATGTTTGACAAGTGTGAGCGTAGCTTAAGTCATATATTTCTTTGGTCAAGATATTTAGTAGGAACATTTGAACAAATCCAAAAATATTTTTTTTTATAATACAACAGTTGTGCTAGTCTCAATTAATTTAAATTTATTTATTCTTATATATTTATTATTTCGAATCAAAAATACATATTACTTAGATCACTTTCATAATTAAGGGCATACACGAATTTTTTTTTTTTTAGTTTTTTAATTGTGTACGTATGTACATATATTGCAAAGGCTGTTTGTATTTATTGTTATATTTTTAATTTAGTACAAATAAATATAAGCAAATTTCTTAATTTTCTTTTAGGTATTATTTTTCTTTATCCCTGACCTGTAAAAGACTGTTTTATTGTTAAATTTTTAATACAAAAAAATATTATTAAACTTTTTATGCAAAATGAATTCAATAGACATTTTAAACTAAAAAAAGAAATTCTAAGCTTGGTGCCATTTTTTGTAAATGGTGCGTTTTTTCTCCATTTTGGTGCGTTTTGAAATTTCAAAGTTTACAACGCTGATTACAGACCAACCTAAATTGCGACGCAAAGCGCAACATAATTTAGCGCTTGGCCTTTACGCTGAAATTGTTTCAGTTCTATCAATAAGATGTCTTATTTCTTTTACATGTGCTCAACAAATGATCATTTATTTCTTCTTTTCTTATATCAATATAACAGTGCTGCCAATAATAATCGTCGATGAAATAAAATTATTCACAAATAATGGATTTTCGTTTCAAGATCACAGAATAAATGTAGAACTCTCTAAAATCATTTGTGATGCTCCTGCGAAATCATTTATACTATACACCAAGGGTCATAATGGATATTCTAGTTGTTCTAAGTGCGAAATTATCCGTGAATATATATGTAATGCTACATGCTTTCCTTATACTAGTACTCCTTTATTGCTTAGAACAGATAAATCGTTTCTTAATCAAACAGATGGAGACTATCATTTAGGAAAAACTATTTTACTAACAATTCCGAATATCGATTTAGTATCAACGGTTGCATTAGATTATATGCATCTTGTTTGTTTGTTTAGGTGTCATGAAAAATGTATTAATGTTATGGATTAAAGGGCCAGTACCGGTACGAATAGGGGCTTGGGCATGTAATATTATTTCCGAAAATTTAACGGCTATTAGGAATTGTATGCCAGTAGAATTTTCACGCAAACACCGAAGCCTCACAGAAATCGCTTACTGGAAAGCAACCGAATATCGCGAGTTATTACTCTATACAGGGCCTACAGTGCTGAAGTCAGTTTTAATTCCTGAATTATATGAGAATTTTTTATCATTACATGTAGCTATATCAATACTTACTAATCCTAAATTTATAACTGATGAAGAATATATAAGGTATGCTGAAAGCCTAATACTATTTTGTGCAGAGTTTTGAGATTTTGTACGGTAAAAAGTATATTTCTCATACTGTTCACAATTTACTTCATCTTCCTGATGAAGTAAGGAAAATGGAGTACTAGATAATTTTAGTGTTTTTCCATTCGAGAATTTTTTGTCTTCCTTGAAAAAATGCATTCGAAAACCGAATAAACCCTTGCAGCAATTAGCAAATCGATACAGTGAATTTGAATCAAGATTTTTGTCAAAACCAGAAAAATAGTTAAAACGGAACCGAAACGTGAACATATATACGGGCCTCTATTAAAAACGCTTAAGTTAAATCCGAGAAATTTCACATAGTATATATATAAGCAACTCAAAACAAATAGATTTTTTATTAATTGTGACAGCAAAAGTGATAATGTCGTTATGTTAAACGATAAAAAAATAGTTAGAGTTTTAAACATAATAAAAATTAACAATTCTGAAATAATTTTTATAGGACGAAAATTAAAAATTGAAGGCAATATTTATCAAAAATCGTGTTTATCACAAGTATTAATTTATTTAGTTACAGAATCTAATAAAGTATTATCGAGGCCCATTGATTCATTTTTAAATAAAATGGTGATTATTGATACAGAAAATAATCAATTTCATACTATACCTTTGAGACATAAACAAAACTAAATTAAATTTGTCAATAAACCTGTAATAAGGCTAAAGTATTTTTATGAATTAGACCGTAATTCCTTAACAAGTAATTTTTATAAATAATACGTGTATTATTGATGTACATATATGTAAAGTATTTGAAAATATAATGAAATTTGTAAACAAAAATTTATGTGTAATTTTTCTCATAAATGCAATAAATACATTAACTTCTAGATAATATGGCGTTACAGATGCGATAAGCGTTTATAAAAATTATACGCCCTTATGTTACCCGGGAACCATAAGTATACATTTTTTTGTAATTAACATACTTTCGTCTGGAACGTCATGAATTGCAAACATACTTTTTTTCTCAAAAATTTTATTGAATTAAAAAAATAAAAATGACGGAATCGACGTATTTTTACCTGAAACGTAAAAAAAAACAAAAAAAAAATCCCCAAGTTGAAATTTGTTTTAAGGACTTAAAAAAAAAAAGAATTTTTATTATATGCCCTTATGCTTTGTAATCGGTACTTTTGCCGGTATATGCTTTTATGGCATCTGCAACGCGATGTGTTAATTTAACAAAAACAATTTGCTAGATATGTATGTACATATAATATCATGTAATAATTTTTTGTATTATTATAATAATATTGGTACTATGTTGCAAATGTAATATTACCAAAAAATATTCCGGCAATATTCCTGCAATATTACCGATTACCTGCAACTTCAGTTCTCGTTGTACCTTCATAGTGAACTAACGTCATAGCGGAGTTTTTTTTACATATATACTAAAAAAAAAAATCATATAAAAGAAAATATTCGTAATACATATTATTAACTTTGATAAATAAGCTTTAATTGCTTTAATATTTTTTTTGCATAGTCATAAATAACAAAAACGAAAAAAACCGTAATCAAAAAAAAAAACAAACAAACAAACAAAAGTGCCCTTGAGAAATACTCTATATGAGTACCTCAAAACGGCAGAAATGCCTATTTTACTGTGAGTTCTGATGCTCATAATGATAACAATAAAAATAAAAAACCTAATGACAAACTTACTGTGAGTACGGAAGCTCTTAATAAAAATAAAAAATCTGATAATACACTTTTTCTAACAACAAATCCACTTTTTTGACAGCGATCAACTTCGCTTTGTCCAATGCCTACTAGTGATTCTTTAACATTACAGTTGCCTAGTACTTCGTCAGTTAAGCCATTGAAATCATTCGCTTCGGGCTGTTCATCACCTATCCAAGTTATCACTACAGATAACAGTAGCTCAAAACCAAAGGTACAAGTCGGAATGGACAGATATATAACCGTGGTAAAGCGTGGGCGAAGCCCGAATTCTTCTAAAATTTCATCTGTTCCAAAGATGTCTAGGGATAACAGCGCATCATCCATGAATCGCCAAAATCGTTTTTCATTATTGCAAGACGATAACGACAAGACCGCTTCATCATCTCAGAAGTCTTTTAAGCCACCACCTATATATGTGAGAGGAAAAAATTCCAACGCGCTTCTAACAAAACTACTTTCGACCATTGGTGAAAATACTTTTCACGTAATTCCAATTAAACGAGGTAATATTGATGAAACTAAAACCCAAATATACGATGAAAACAATTTTCGAAAAATTGTAAGTGATTTTGAAAAAAAAAATAAAACAAACTTTTACACATACCAACTTAAGAGTGCTAAAGGCCTACAGATAGTACTAAAGGGCATAGATTCATATGTTGAGCCCGAAGAAGTAAAATGTTCACTTCTAGACCAAGGATTTAAGGTAAAATATGTTACTAATTTAATTAACAGAGAAAAGGTCGCCCAACCCCTATTTCGCATTGAACTGGAGCCGAATGACATACAATTGAAAAAAAAAATTGAAAAAAAAACCCATCCAATTTATAGCGTAAGGTTTCTTTTACACCGAAAAATCACAGTTGAAGAGCCACGTAAGCGTTCAGGTCCTGTACAGTGCCATAATTGCCAAGAATATGGCCATACAAAAACTTACTGCAATTTACGTACAGTTTGTGTTATCTGCGGTGAATTGCATGGTACTGCTAGCTGCACTAAGCCAAAAGAACAAGCAGAAAAAAATGTAGTAATTGTGGAGGTAATCACACCGCTAACTATAGAGGATGCCCTGTATATTCTTTTGTTAAACAGACTATGTCAAAAACCTAAGTTAGCTCCAGCCCAACCATTAAACGCGTACTCCGCCTCTTTTGCTCAAGTCAGTCAACCAGTTAATTCACGTGTATCGTATGCCGATGCTGCTAAGGCTAGTTCTAGTCCCTCACAAAATGTTTCACCGCAAAATAATTCAGCGAATGCAAACTCAGGCTTTAACTTTAGTCGCCTTGAAGCTACTATTGAGAATCTGGTGCTAACTATAAACAACTTTACAACAAATATGACTAGCATGATGCAATAAATGCTGCGAATGCAGAATACACTGCTTCAAGCATTAGTTAACAAACCATGAACATGTTAAAAATATGTTTCTGGAACGCAAACGGCATTCGCCAGCATAAAATGAACTTGAGCACTTCCTCATGGAAAAAAAATTTATATAATGTTGGTCTCTGAGACTCATTTGACTTCAAGGAGCTTATTTAAAATAAATGGTTACACTCTATATGATTCAAAGGACCCGAGGGGGAGAGCATGCGGTGGGTCAGCAATTCTAATTAAGTCAAGACTCAAACACTATGTCCTTGATAACATTTGTGAAGAACATCTACAAGCAACAAATATCTGTGTCGAAAATTTTGTTACAAATTTCGTGATATTGTTACGTTTAAATTTTATTAAACGTGTGAGTTCTTTTGATTGCTCAAAAATAAAAATAAATAACAACACGATTTTCTTATTTGCAACTGAACTTCCTTTTATTAGTGACTAAACTAATTACAACTTGTCTTTTCTTATTTACTTCTTAACGTTATTATCCACGGCACGATGTCTTTTACTTTCAACGATGTTCACTCTACTAATTTCCAATTAGCACTGACTGACTGCTATTGGTTGCTTCGCGCTTTTTATACTGTGCACCAATACCACTAGAAGTTTCAAGCATAGTCCAGACGATCATTATCATCTTAAATGTTGTTTACTAAGTGCCCAATTAAGTTCATGTGGTAACTATGTACATACATGTGTATATGCATACGTGTGTACATCATTAACTAAGCAATGCGTGGTGGTTGTTTACCTTTTGCCTTTCGTTTGAATTAGCATGTATGTATGTGCGTGTGTAAATATGCGAATCTTCTTAATAAGCAGACGCTTTTTGTTGTTGCTTTTGCTTGTTTACGTGTTACGCATGGTTATTTAGTTCTTTGCTACAGTGATTGCACGCGAATATGTGTGTACGTTTGTTGCTTTAGTAAAATACTTCTAGATAGTTCTTTGCATTAACCCTGTAGGAATCTTTTTACGTAACACTGCCATCCCGAATAGGCACATCATCCGGCTTCCCATAGCTCGCGAGTCGTTCTAAATGTACAACTTTCATTTTTGACCTTGGGCTATTGTGTTTTTGTATTCTGTAGACGACATCGTTTAACCTTTTTATTACCATATATGGTCCCTCCCAGTGAGTCTGTAGTTTGGGAGACAATCCTATTTTCCGTTGTGGGTTGAAAAGTAGAACCAATTGGCCCTCATTAAAGCCTTTAGAATTTGCAGCACGGTCGCATCTAACTTTCATCTTATTACTGACCATTTTAATTCGGCTGCGTACAAATTCATGTAGCTCATTTAAATTTTCTTGCCTTTGGAAAGGGTCAGTATCTGTTTCATTTGCTTGTGTAGGCTTGACGCCGAACTCCAAATCTCCGGGCAACTTTAACTCAGCTCCAAAGATAACTTTCGCAGGTGTTCGCGATGTTGTGTCATGCACAGCTGACCTATATGCTAATAGAAAGTCTGGAATGTGCTCGTCCCAGTCCTTTTGGTGCGCGCTAACCACTTTTCGCAAATATTCTTCTAATGTACGGTTGAATCTCTCTACCATGCCATCAGACTGTGGGTGAAGTGGTGTGGTTCTGGTTTTCTTTATCCCATAACGCTCGCACATATCTTTAAATATTGCAGACTCAAAATTTCTACCTTGATCAGAGTGCAATTCAATAGGAACTCCATAGCGACATACCCAGTTGTTTACAAACGCGTCCACAACAGTTCTGGCTTCCTGGTTGGGCATGGCATAAACTTCTGGTCATTTGCTGAAATAGTCCATCACTACAAGAATATATCGATTCCCAGCGTTGCTGACTGGAAGAGGTCCTGCGATATCCATTGCTATCCTCTCAAATGGTGCTCCCGAGTTATATTTTTGCAGTAGACCCCGACTTCGTTTAGCTGGACCTTTAGCTTTCATGCACTGTGTGCAATTTGCTATCCATTCGGCTATGGCTTGTTGACATCCAATCCAATAAAAACGCTGTTTTAACTTTTCGAGCGTTTTTGTTACGCCCAGGTGACCACCGCTGGCTCCATTATGGAACTCCTTCAGCACCTCGCTCTTCTTGGATGTTGGGACCACGATCAGGTTGGAAACCGTCTTACCGTCTACACTTTCCCAGACACGATACAAACAACCATTTATCCACTTCAGGCTGTTCCACTGGGCCCAATACGATTTTACCAGTGGACTTTCAGCTGATATCTCATTACGTGTGGGTCTTCTATCCTCCTCTTTAGCCGCTATAATTTTTCCCAGTGCAGGATCTGCCCGTTGCGCCTCTGACCAGTCTTCTTCCGTACCAATTTTTGTAAGCCTGACATCAATGACACATTCTTTTGCTTCGACTTTTGAACAATGTCTGCACTCTAAGCTGCAGGGCCGCCGTGACAGAGCATCAGCATTATTATGCTTTGCACCCTTTCTGTGCTCAATGCTGAAATCGTAGCTCTGAAGACGTTCAATCCAGCGTGCTAGCTGCCCTTCAGGATTTTTAAACTGCAGTAGCCACCTGAGTGCAGAATGGTCAGTTCTTAATGTAAAATGTTGGCCATATAAGTATTTGTGAAAATGCTTAATGCACTCCAACACGGCCAGAAGCTCTCGTCGTGTCACACAGTAGTTCCTCTCGGGCTTTGACAGTATTCGGCTATAATAACCCACTACTTTTTCTGTTCCATTAATCACCTGTGATAGTACACCTCCTATTCCATATCCACTTGCATCGCTATCTAACACAAATTTTTCCCCAGCAACTGGATATGCCAAGACTGGTGATGTGCACAATAAATCTTTTAGTGTCTGGAAAGCCTTTACCTTCGATTCACTCCAATCGTATGGTTGCGACTTCTTTGTCAGCTCATGTAAGCTTGCAGCTACACTGGCAAAATTTGGCACAAAGCGTCTGTAGTATGTGCTAAGGCCCAAAAAGCTGCGCAATTCGTGAAGATTTCTTGGACGAGGCCAGTCTTTCACTGCTCGTATTTTATCTTCATCTATTGAAATGCCATCTGCCGTAACTTTATGGCCCAGATACTTCACCTCTTTCTGGAATAGTGCACACTTTTTGATGCTGAGTTTAAGTCCAGCCGATGATATGCGCTGAAAGACTTCAGTGAGATTTTTAAGGTGTTCATCAAAAGTCTTACCCATTACAATTATGTCATCAAGATACACCAAGCATGTTTTCCAGTGCAGTCCCTTTAATACTTGCTCCATGAGCCGCTCGAAGGTAGCCGGAGCATTCCAGAGCCCAAATGGCATAACATTAAACTGCCACAGACCATCGCATGCACTGAAAGCCGTTTTCTCCTTGTCTTTCTCTGCAATTTCCACCTGCCAATTGCCGCTTTGTAGATCTAATGTGGAGAACCATTTCGTTCCAGCAAGCGTGTCTAAGGTGTCGTCAATTCTTAGTAGCGGGTAACTGTCCTTTTTAGTCACATCGTTAAGTTTTCTATAATCGACGCAAAATCGAGTGCTGCCATCCTTTTTCTTTACTAAAACTACCGGTGAACTCCAGGGACTTGAAGATTGTTCGATTACACCACACCGCTCCATTTCGTTGACCAACTCTTTTACCTCAGTTCGCTTAGCTAGTGGTATACTTCTGGGCGCCTGTTTTATTGGCCTTGCATCGCCAGTATTTATTTCATGTTTCACTATTGCCGTTCTCCCTTGGCTTTGATTTTTCCCGGCAAAAATGCAGGCGAGTCTTTTTAACAGTTGTTTGGCCTTATTTCTATCAGGAAGAGATAGCCCTGCTACCCATTGCTCCACATGTGCCTGAAATTGTTCACGCTCCTTTGCAGAAATATTGGCAGGTTCTTGCTTTTCATCGCAGTTTATTATTGCCTCTGCTGGAGCACATTGACCTATTTCGGCATTCTTGTTGATGACTTTTTCTTGGCCTGATAAATTAAGTACCCTTATGGGGACCTTTCTTCCTTTGCAAGTTTTTACGAGGGCTTTTGCTGTTAATAGCTCACTCTTAATTTCTGCTGGTTCTACTACCCACAACCGATTGTCCTCACAATCTCCCTCCATTCGTCCCCATATTACTGATTCAGACCGTGGTGGTAATGTCTGATTTTCTACAGCAAGCAGTTTCTTAACGTGCATCTGATTGTCATATCCGACATCAAGCGGTATTTCAACATTACGCCAAATCATCACTTCTTGCCCCATATGCAAGTTGATTCCGTGGCTTATCATAAAATCGGCTCCAATAATAACCTCGTCCACAATATCGGCAACAATAAATACGTGTTTCACAGTTCTCGTTGTACATTCATAGTGAACAGTCAATTTAGCTGAGTTTTTATTTCATACTAAACAAAAAAAAAATTGTACGAAAAAATATTCGGAATACATATTGTTTTTGATAAATAAGCTTTATTTGCGTTGTTTAAATTTTTTTACATAGTCATAATTAACAAAAACAAAAAAACCGTAATAAAAAAAACAAACAAACAAACAAACAAACAAACAAACAAAAGTGCCCTTGAGGAATACTCTATATGAGTACCTCAAAAACAAATAACTGTGAAGTGAGTTCTAATGGCAGAAATGCCTATTTTACTGTGAGTTCTGAAGCTCTTAATGAAAATAATAAAAATAAAAAATCTAATGATAGACTTACTGAGAGCTCTGAAGCTCTTAATGATAATAAATTAAATAAGAAATCTGATAGTAGACTTTTTTTAACGGCGAGGCCACTTTTTCGTCAGCGATCAACTTCGCTTTGTCCAATGCCAACTAGTGATTCGTTAACATTACCGTTGCCTAGTACTTCTACATTTAACTCAGCGATATCATCCGCCTCGGGCTCGTGGTCATCACTTAACCAAGTTTTTACTGAAGTTAAGAGCAGCCCAAAACCCAAGGTCCAAGTGGGAATGGACAGATATATTACAGTGGTAAAGCGCGCACGAAGCCCAAAGTCTTCGAAAAATGCGCATCCTCTATTAACCGCCAAAATCGTTTTCAAATATTACAAGTTGACAACAACGAACCCGATGTATCTACGAACAAAACATCCAAGCCGCCTCCAATCTATTTGAGAGAAAAAAATTCAAACGCTATTATAAAAAATTTAATTTCAGTCATTGGTGAGAATAAATTTCACATCGTTCCAATAAAACGTGGTAACATTGATGAAACCAAAATTCAAATTTATGAAGAAAAAGATTTTCGCAAACTGATTACTGAATTTGAAAAAAGTAAGAAAAGTTTCTACACATATCAGCTTAAAAGTGCTAAAGGCCTGCAGATCGTATTAAAGGGCATCGATTCCTATGTTGCTCCCGAAGAAATAAAAGATGCACTCGTCCTCCAGGGATTTAAGGTAAAAAATGTATCTAAAATAATAAATAGGGAGAAGATTCCTCAACCTCTATTTCGCGTCGAACTTGAGCCAAACGATATAAAATTGAAAAAAAGCGAGACTCATCCAATTTATAATTTGAAATATCTCTTATATCGAAAAATAACAGTTGAAGAACCACACAAGCGTTCTGGACCCGTACAGTGCCATAATTGTCAAGAATATGGTCACACAAAAACTTACTGCAAGTTACCTTCAGTTTGTGTTATCTGCGGTGAATTGCACGGTACTGCTGGTTGTACTAAGCCTAAAGATGTAGCAGAAAAAAAATGTAGTAATTGTGGAGGTAATCACACCGCTAACTACAGAGGATGTCCTGTCTATTCTTTCGTTAAACAGACTATGGCGCAAAAACCTAAATTAGCTCCAGCACAAACAGCAAACGCTTACTCCGCCACTTTTGCTCAAATGAGCCAACCTGTCACTTCACGTGTATCGTATGCCGATGCAGCTAAGACTAGTTATATTCCCACACAAAATATTCCGCCTCAAAATAATTCAACGAATGCAAACTCAAGCTTTAATTTTAGTCGCCTTGAAGCTACTATTGAGAATCTAGTGCTGACTATAAATAATTTTACAGCAAATATGACTAGCATGATGCAAGAAATGCTACGAATGCAGTCTACACTGCTTCAAGCATTACTTAACAAGCTATGAACACGTTAAAAATAAGTTTCTGAAACGCAAACGGCATTCGCCAACATAAAAATGAACTTGAGCACTTCCTCACGGAAAAAAATATTGATATAATGTTGGTTTCTGAGACTCATTTGACTTCAAGAAGCCTATTCAAAATTAATGGCTACATTTTATATGATTCAAAGGACCCAAGAGGAAGAGCTTGCGGGGGATCAGCAATTTTAATAAAGTCAAGACTCAAGCATTATATTCTTGACAACATTTGTGAAGAACATCTACAAGCAACGAATATTTGTATCGAAAATTTTTGCACAAATTTTGTCATATCATCAATTTACTCCCCTCCTAGATTCGCAGTTACTGAGGATCAATACGAGGATTTCTACAAATCTCTTGGCCCTTGTTTCGTAGCAGCTGGAGACTATAATGCAAAACATACTTTCTGGGGTTCGCGTCTTATCACACTTAGAGGACCAGCGTTGTTCAACACAATTTCAAAAATGGGCTTGGACGTCATTTCGAGTGGGGAGCCCACTTACTGGTCTGCTGACATACATAAAATTCTGGATGTTATACACTTTGGAGTTATGAAAAATATTTCTAGGGAATTAATTCACGTTGAAGCTTCCCTAGATCTATCATCCGATCACTCTCCCACGATCGTTACAATCTGTAGCCCACTGAGAAGTGCTCTACCTCACCCATATGTGAAAATGGTCAGTCGTGTTAATTGGCTGCGATTCAAAAAATATCTTAGTAGTCATTGCACTGAAAACATTAAGCTAAGAACTCATGATGATATTGAATCTAATATTGCTAATCTTAACGAAAATATTAAGCAGGCAGCTGAACATGCCACTTCCTCCCATCCGCAGACTGGGTTTAACAGAATATATTCTACAGATATTGAACTTCTCGTATGTGCAAAAAGAAGAGCTAGAAGAGAATGGCAACAGCACAGATCACCCCAAAATAAAATTAAATTAAAAGAGTGCACTAAAAGACTCCAAGAACTGCTTGCATATGAAAAAACTGCATCTCTTAAAAACTATCTGGAAAATCTCGACGTAACACCAGCATCTAAATACTCCTTGTGGCGCGCTGCGAAAAAAATTAAAACACCGGTTGAGTTTAAACCACCTCTGCGCACTTCTACCGGAGTTTGGGCCAGGAGTGATATTGAAAAAGGTAACTTGTTTGCAAAGCATTTAAAATCCGTATTTACCCCAAACACATGTACTGGTGTTGTTGATTTCCCGAGTGTAGTTGCGCTACCCCCTCGACCCATAAAATTTAAAATGTGTGATGTACAAAATCTAATTGCTGAACTCAACCCGAAGAAAGCACCGGGTAATGATGGAATTAGTAACCAAATGCTAATAAAATTGCTTCGTATTGTAATTAGAATCATGCTATTCATTTTTAATGCCATTTTACGACTGGAGTATTACCCCCACAGCTGGAAGCTTGCCAAAGTTAAAATGATTCTAAAGCCGGGCAAAGATCTTACCAAGGCAGAATCATACAGGCCAATAAGTCTGCTATCATCAATGTCAAAACTTTTCGAAAAACTGCTCATGTCAAAATTGTCCCCAATTCTAATTGGTAGTGGGTGTATCCGAGACCATCAGTTTGGTTTTAGAAGTCAGCATAGCACTATTGAACAAACGCATAGATTGGTTCAATGTATAAGAAGAATATTTGAAGAAAAGAAGTACTGTTCTGCACTGTTTATTGACGTTTCGCAGGCATTTGATAAAGTGTGGCATGAAGGCCTAATTTTAAAATTAAAATCATATCTACCAATAAATTTAGTGAATTTATTAGAAAGTTACATTACTACCCGGAAGTTCACGGTTGTGGAAGGAGAATTCATGAGTGTGCCCGAAACTATATCATCCAGTGTGCCACAAGGGAGCATACTGGGGCCAGTTTTGTATTTAATTTATACTTGTGATATGCCTTTGAGCAGCAATATCCATACATCTACGTTTGCCGATGATACAGCCTGCCTAAGTATGCACGAAAATCCTCATGAGGCTTCCCGATATCTACAAGAACATATAACACAACTGGAACTATGGTTAAAATTATGGAGAATTAAGGTAAACGAGCAAAAGTGTGTTCAGGTAACATTTACCCTGCGAAGAGATACTTGTTCCCCAATTCGAATCAACAATCAAGTTGTTCCTCAGCATTCACATGTAAAATACCTTGGTATACACCTCGATCGACGACTTACATGGAAACACCATATTGACTCAAAGCTAGTACAAATGAAACTTAAACTAACTCAGATATATTGGCTGATTGGTAGAAACTCAACACTCAGCCTTGACTGCAAACTTTTATTATACAAGTCGCTCTTGAAGCCAATATGGTGCTACGGAATTCAGTTATGGGGCACTGCTTCAGCTTCTAACGTCGAGAGAATCCAACGAAGGCAAAATAAAATTTTACGTTTGATAACATCGGCTCCATGGTACATAAAAAACTCAAATATACATCGTGATTTGAATATGCCACTAGTGATTGAAGAAATAGCAAAATACGCAGGCAAATATTTAACAAAACTCGAGTCACATCCTAATCCGCTTGCTCGTAACATCTTGAATTTTACTGGCCACATTCGCTTGAAAAAGAAGGACACAAGGGCTCTTTTACTCAACACTCCAGATGGGATTGCTTGAAAATATTTTTTTTTATTATCACTACTTATGTATTATTTATAACTATCACTAAGTTTATGTCCGACAGTAGTCGGGCCTAATACTTATATTTTAGATTTAAGATTTGAATACTTATTGTTAGTTCATAATTGAAGATACAATAAATAAATAAATGTATTAAAAAATAAAAATAAATAAAAAAAAATAAAAAAAAACACTGATATTGACAATGGTCACCCTGGCCTCAGTCTTACCATAGACAGTGGCAGGCTCCCCAGTAGCTGTACGTATATTGCTTATAGTTTCACATTTCCCCTTCACTACATCGGGCCTGATTATTGACTGTGACGCTCCCGTGTCTATGGTAAGGATGTGCTTTTCACCGTTGATGTATCCGCATGCAGTAAGGTTGCTATTTTTCTGCTGCATCACTGATATGGAGATTGTGGGGCCGTCGTTTGTGGGAGCTAGCTCTTGCCCCTTAGTGCTAGCTCGTTTTAGTTTAACGGGGACTCCTGTGTTATTTGTGAGTACACCCGTTTATTGTTCCTTGATGGCGAAACAGATCTAGCTCTCTTTCTTGGCGCCTTGCAGTTGCGTTGGTAATGACCAACTTTGCCGCAGTTATAGCACTTATTATTGACTTTGTGCTCTTTCTCCGCCAATGCTTGTCTCACGGCCTCCTTAATGCTAGAGACTAGACTATTCTCATTTTCGGTATGGACTTCCATGTTCCGCAGCTTGCACACCTGTGGCTTCAGAATCACTCTAGCAGTCTCCTGAGGCAGCGCAAATGAAACCATTTCTGCGAAGGTTGCATTTTGCGTAGCACACACTGCAAGTTTAATATCAGGGTCACGGATGCCATTAACAAACGCCTCTGTTTTGACATGATCCAGAAATGGATGGTTCTCTCCTGGATACGTAAGCTGCACCAACCGCTCGATTTCCATTGCGAAATCTTGTAGAGACTCATTGGGCTTTTGTCCTCTACATCGCAATTCCATGCGGTATAGGTCACGCTTGTGTTCTCCACCATATTTGCGTTGCAGTGCGGCCATTATGTCATCAAAACTGTTTCTGCAGCCTACTGGTACAGTTTCAAGTACTTCTGCTGCCGCACCTTTCAAGGCCAAAACTAGCTCTATAGCCTTTTCTTCACTGTCCCATCCATTTCTGTTTGCCACTGTTTCGAACTGGAATTTGAAGATGTTCTATGGTGTGCTTCCATCGAAACAAGGCGTCTTTATTCTGCTGGAAACCTCTGGAGCAAATCGCACTGATCCGCCTTGGCACTGGAGATTGACGATTTTTGCTTCCAGTTCGTGCAATTTCTCGTCTACGTCTTTTATTTGTACCTCGACGCCACCAATTTCTAAGCTATTCACTTTATTTTCTAGCTCAGAGATTTTCTCGTCAAACTTACTGACTTGTACTTCAATGCCATCTACTCTTCTATATAAGCCTACAGCAATTTCTTGAAGTTTCTCATTTGTGGCCTTAACTTCAGCTAAAACTCTCTCGTTGTTGGCTCTAAAAGTTTTGTTGTTTAACTTAGAAGACTCCTGAATTTCAGCCTTCATTTCAGCCTTCATTTCAGCCTTCATTTCAGCATTAGCTCTAGAAAACTCCTGAAATCTGTCATCAATTTTGCTCATCATGGCAGCAAACATTGCGCTGATGTCTGTACTGGTTGGAGTACTAGTAGAAGGAGCGGATGTTTCTTCCATCTCATATTTCTCTTCAAATTCGTACGCTCCTATGTCAACGCCACGACGCTTGAATTCATCTATCAGCCTCCTTTGAAGTTCTGCCTTATTACCTTTTGTCGGCAGGTCACACTTACTCAATTCCTTTTTGAGTTGCTCCACTTTTAGGTCTTCGAACTTCATTGTAGATTTTCTTTCCTTGTATTACAAATTAATTATTTTCTAATTAATTTATTATTTTTATTTTAATTTTGCAATCCCACTTCTGACACCAAATGTTACGTTTAAATTTTATTAAACGTGTGAGTTCTTTTGATTGCTCAAAAATAAAAATAAATAACAACACGATTTTCTTATTTGCAACTGAACTTCCTTTTATTAGTGACTAAACCATTTACAAGTTGTCTTTTCTTATTTACTTCTTAACGTTATTATCCATGGCACGATGTCTTTTACTTTCAACGATGTTCACTCTACTAATTTCCAATTAGCACTGACTGACTGCTATTGGTTGCTTCGCGCTTTTTATACTGTGCACCAATACCACTAGAAGTTTCAAGCATAGTCCAGACGATCATTATCATCTTAAATGTTGTTTACTAAGTGCCCAATTAAGTTCATGTGGTAACTATGTACATACATGTGTATATGCATACGTGTGTACATCATTAACTAAGCAATGCGTGGTGGTTGTTTACCTTTTGCCTTTCGTTTGAATTAGCATGTATGTATGTGCGTGTGTAAATATGCGAATCTTCTTAATAAGCAGACGCTTTTTGTTGTTGCTTTTGCTTGTTTACGTGTTACGCATGCTTATTTAGTTCTTTGCTACAGTGTTTGCACGCGAATATGTGTGTACGTTTGTTGCGTTAGTTAAATATGTACTTCTAGATAGTTCTTTGCATTAACCCTGTAGGAATCTTTTTACGTAACAATATCATCAATTTACTCCCCACCCAGATTCGCAATTACTGAGGATCAATTCGATGAATTCTACAAATCTCTTGGCCCTTGTTCTGTAGCAGCTGGGGACTACAATGCAAAACATACGTTCTGGGGTTCGCGTCTTATTTCACCTAGAGGTCGGGCATTGTTCAACACAATTTCAAAAATGGGCTTGGACGTCATTTCAAGTGGGGTGCCCACTTACTTAATTCATGTTGAAGCTTCTGTAGATCTCTCCTCCGATCAGTCTCCCAAGATTGCTACAATTTGTAGCCCACTAAGAAGTGACTTCCCTGTCCCATATGTAAAGATGATCAACCGTGTTAATTGGCTGGGATTCAAAAAATACCTCAGTAGCCATTATACGGAAAATATTAGCCTAAGAACACCAGGTGATATTGAATCTAAAATATTAAACAGGCTACTGAACACGCCACTACTTCCCATCCGCAGACTGGGTTTAATAGATATTATTATACAGACATTGAACGTCTTTTACGTGAAAAAAGGACAGCTAGAAGGGAATGGCAACAGCATAGATCTCCCCAAAATAAAATTAGATTTAAAGAGTGCACTAGACGACTCCAAGAGCTGCTGGAATATGAAAAAACTGTATGTCTTAAAAATTATCTGGAAAATCTTGATGATGAATCATTAATTATGAATGGACTTCTGCTATTTCCATGGTTCCCACTACTGCCTTGCACCCCTAATGTATTCCCATTTACTGATCGTTTTGTAAACTATGGGTTTTGTAAACTATGGGCAGATCTTTCTGTAGAGTGTTGAGGTTTGGCCCTAATCGTAGCGGACATATCAATTATATTGTTTTGGTTGGACGGGCTTGTAGCCATTTTTGAGGGGCTTATTTTACTTCTTTTTGGCTCTATTGCATGTGAACTATTTAATTCTGTGTTCTTGGGTCTTTTTCTATTATCTAAATTGGACCTATTTTTTCACTGCATACTCTTTCTGACCTACCCCCAAACTGATTGATAGCTACTAAATAATTAACTACTTTAGTTATAAGATATATATATATATATATATATATATATATATATAAGTAAATATTAAAAAAAAATATAATCAAACTGTATAATTATAAAAACATATACAATGCTAAACAAATAAAATTGTAACTCTTTGTGAATGTATCACAATATTTTCACTGGTTAACGAAAACAAATTTTGCTTACAGGGATTTTGATGCTTCTGGTGGTGCATGTGTGTGTTCACTTTGCTTTCATTATTTATTTACAAAAAAAATATTTTTTTCTTGCTCTCTTTACAGAGCTAACACAATATGCCTTAATCAATGGTAAAAAATGTATTTTTACGTATGTGACTAGTATTGTTTTATACATTATCTAAAACTTCTACTAGAGACTCATGTGTCATCTTCCCCGACATTCTCTATACAGGCTGTTAGCCTACACGGTTTCGGTTTAGTATGATGTGTCCCACACACAGTACTATAAAAAAAACTTAATAAAAAAAATACTCACATTCGTATAAAAAAATTTTGTTGCAAAGGAAGCAAATCGTAGGATTAGGTCATTCGCTTCAATGCCTAAGAACATTATCTCCTCCTTTTCGAGTAGTGTTACGCCTTCATGAAAACAACCTTTTATTGCTCGCTGCTCGTACAACGGACTTTCAATTTAAACTCTTGAAACGGTTACGTGAGACGATTACAATAAAAGATTAGATTCACCGAAAGGTATACTTTAGGCTATTATAAACTAGTGGTTCTATTGGTATGTGCTTCGATCTTTTACACACTTTCATTTCTCTACTGTTGTGTAGTTGCTTTTAAATTTCGTTTGGGCGCCATTTATTGTTACATGCCCAATAAGCACTCAGGTGGCTTCCACCAGCCATCTGATACGCGGAGGCAATTACGGGTGTGTTCTTGACCCTCACCTGAGCCCGAGGACACGTCGCTATTTAGTTTACTTACTGTTTTACTTTTTGCTCTAACTATCTTGTGGCATCTTGCTGTTAGGGAAGTTAGGTGACGCTTTCAGCTGCCCTTTCCCTACCATGGTCATTTGCGTTCCTTTTAATTTTATTTTTTTTATGACCCCTTTATAGTTTCACACACTCATACTCGCTCTTACCTTCACATCAAAATCCCCTTGTAAATAATCTTAGCCGATCATATTTAAAATTAACAATATTTCAACATTTATATATTTAAAAAAACTCAGAATTACTACAATAGTATTAGATACAATAAAACATAATTCTTTTACTTTCAAACAAAAATTTAAATTTGACTGAACTTATCGTTTAAAAAACAACAATTGGATAAAAAAATATTTGAAAATGTGTTAATTTTCTTTAATTTTAATTTGCTAATCAAATACTTGTTAGAACCTTTTTGTTTAACATAACAAACTTCCTTTTTATTTATTCGCGATTACCTTCGTATGTATATTTTCTTCTTTATTAATGGAGATTTTTAAAGGGTTTAAAATTTTCTAAATTGCTTCGGTTCTGACTTGAATATACTAATCTACCTGAAGGAGCTAACTAAGGCTTCTAATTCTATATGCCATTTTTTTTTGCCTTTTTATCTGAAATTTCCCGAAATACCTTTAAATACCAATATCTATTAGAAAAAAAATCTACACACTTAACTTGTTTCTGGTTTAATTTTTTTCACGGATTCGCTACGTTCTAACATGTACCTTTTTATATTTAAAATTTTACACTTTTCGATTCTTTGACAATTCTAGAGTTACGACGATTTACATAAAATGGCTTATTCTATGTTAGTATATATATATATATATATATATATATATATATATGTAATTTAAGTATAAATTTTCATATTTATTAAATTAGTAATATATTTTTACTTGGCTATGTGATTATTTATTAAATTAGTAATATATTTTTACTTGGCTATGTGATTATTCCCTTTTTTATGCACTTGTATCCATCCCTTGTTCTATATTCGTTCGACCACGGGCTGTTTGTGTGGATGAATGTTCTTCTTTCCTTAAGGTTGTTCATATATTGGTGCTGTGGTGCTCTTTGTTTTTTTTTGTTTTAATGGTTTTTTTGTGGCGCCCAGTGTGTAGCTCACGTATTTCTTCAAATGTCTTAATTAATTAATTTAATTTTTACTTTTATAGTTTTATTTGTGGTAGATTAAGGTAACTTTTTGTGGCATATTTCACAATTGTATACTTGTCCTTTTTTTGTGTTTGAGCAAAGTTTTGATAAAATTCTTTTTTTGTTTAAAATGTTCTTACATTAGTCTTATAGTTTTTTTTCTTTATTTTTGTACATATTACTTTCTTTCGCTTGCTTTTTCGTTATTTAAACTTTTAAAATTCTTCTCATTTTTTTTCTTTGCTTCACTTTAAGTTACCACCACACAAATTTTCACTTCTTCACTTCACTCTAGCTACTCACTGGTTCACGGTTTATCTTAGAATCCCTTCCAATACTGAAACTTAGGCTTTTATATGGCTCTATTCCATTTATTGGAATTTCTTCCATTATATAAAGAAACCGTTCCTCCATTTACTTATAATCGGTATATCTATATATATATATATATATATATATATATATATGCATATATGCTAAGTGCATGCATTTTTTTCTCCAAACTGTATTTAAAAAAAATCTTAGAAAGCTCCAGAAATTCTGTTGCCATGGCCTCTTGTTGCTACCGTCTCCATGATCCTCTATAAAACATTACTCTAATACTCCTATTACCAGGATATCATAATAGTAGTAAGCATACTGTTTCTTGAATATTTTGTTAAAAATTTAACTTGACAAAAACAAAATCCAATTCATAAAAAAAACGTTTCTTTACGCAACTTTTATATTATACTAGAACATGTGTTTTCGTACCTCTTTTGAACGTACCCCATACTTTTACTTCTTTCGCATACTTCAATCAAATATGTAGTTTGTATTATTTCATTAGTAGTTTAATAAATATTAATTTATATATTATAATTATCTTATTTCTTTCAGTTTTTGATCGCTTCTCAGAGCACTGGATATTGGATCTACTCTTTTTATACTATTGAAAAGAGTTTTTTTTTACCTACACATTTCCTAGCCACCAACTTGGCCACTATCTGGTACCACTGCGGTAGGCCTCCCGTACACTCAAGGTGGACCATAACTTTGGCACATTTTGTTCGTTTTGGCTTTCTATGCGTATGTCCACCGCAACAAGGTGGACCATAACTTTGGCACATTAATTTGTTTTGGCTTTATATGCGTGTGCCCACCGCAACAAAACACCAAGGTTGTAGTGATTAAAGGCAACGTTGGTGTGCGTGGCACGTAATTGGCCATCTATGTACATACATAAGTACGTGGCTCAACGTGGGGAACTCCCACACCCTGAGATAATGCCGGGCTCTTAGCTTCGCTCGGTCTACTGGTATGCTACAATTATGAAGTCTTAAGCTGTCTTCTATGAAATTACGTTCATGCTTATTCTATCAGGTACATATTGGTGTTATGGGTGATTAATAAGTTACTACTTAAAGCTAGAAAGATGTATCACAGACTTGGGTATTGCACAGGTGAGTTCTTTCATCCGCAATAAAATCATTGTTTTGCTTACGGCAATATTTTGGGACAACACATACATATAACCTGAGTGTATAAATTACTATTATTTATTATTTTATCTAATTTTTCGACCTTTTTTATATATTCAATTAAACTATTTTTTTGAGCTTTAGGTCTGGTATTATTTGTCTTTTTATTTAATCAATATTTCGTTAACCTTCGGTTAACTTCTTCAGGATTTATTGTTTTTTGTTTTTTAATATTTAGTATTTTTCTTTTTTCTTTTCTCCTTTCAATTACAAATTATTTTTTACAATTGTACAAATTATTTTTTACAATTGTAAAAAATAATTTGTAATTGAAAGGAGAAAAGAAAAAAGAAAAATACTAAATATTAAAAAACAAAAAACAATAAATCCTGAAGAAGTTAACCGAAGGTTAACGAAATATTGATTAAATAAAAAGACAAATAATACCAGACCTAAAGCTCAAAAAAATAGTTTAATTGAATTACTATTATTTATTTATTAACGTTCCTTAAGCTATGTACAGACGGTTGTCAGATCTTACAATATTGCCAGTAAAATGTGCTCAAAATTTCTTACAACCGTGTGAACTCACAAATTTTGTCAGACGTCGTTGCCAGAAAAACCACTGTCAGTCCATTGAAAGACTAGTAGCTGGCAACAAATTGTCAGACATCTTACAATCGTGTGAACACATTGTAAAATTATTGCCAGATATTTGTCAGACATTTTAATATTGTCAGATGTGCAAAGTTTATGCATCTGACAATGGCGTCATTGCAAGAGAATTATTTCTATGGGCAACACTGCACACGCTTGATATTAAATAAAACATTTATAATAAAATATATGCACACAAAATCGTTGCAATTGCTTCTTTATGGTCCATAATAATCTATACATTCACTTTTTACATTTTACTCAAACACAAACGATTGATATTTAATAATTTGTAACAAATGCTTTGAGTCTGGCAACGCATAACAACAGATCTGACAAGTTCTGCATATGACAACCGTGTGATCTGACAATTTTTCGACTGACGATTTTGTCAGATGAATTTATTGCCATACAACCGTCTGGCAATAAATTGTAAGATTTTCTTACAACCGTGTGAACTGACAAGGAATATTGTACTGGCAATTCTCGATTGCCAGTATATTGCCAGCACATTGACAGATCTGACAATATTGTAAGATCTGACAATCGTCTGTACATAGCTTTATCCTAATATTGCACATCTTTGATTTTATCACAGTTCGCTTATATTTTGATGTCTTTCGCATGAAAGACTCCTATAGATTTGCCTCGCATATCCTCCAATTCATACATGTTATTACCAAGAGGCTTTAGAATTCGACACTTTAGGAATTTTTTACAAAATTTGGCATTTCGGCTTTTCTTGAAATTGCTTAAGATCATGTTTCTACGATAAACTTCTTGCCCTGGTACGAATTTCACATTTCTTGCCCGCTTATTATACCGTTCAGCTGAACGTGTATACGCTTCATGTATATTCGTTTTGATCTTTTCCCTTAGTATTGCAATTTTATCACTATTGTGTAGGGTATTAATTTCATGGTCACTTATTGACATTAATTTTCTACCAATTTTGTAATCTGTGCCGTTGGTAAACATGTGATAGCCGAATAGGGCGAAAAATGGGGTCACACCTGTGGCTGAATGCACCGAGTTTCTAAGGGCACACTTTATTTCGGATATATATAGGTCCCACTCACGGTGATCATCTTGAGGCCCTAATTGCAGCTAAAACAGATTGATTAACTCTTTCCGCGGCGTTAGCTTGCGGAGAGTAAACAGCGGTTTTTATGTGCTGAATTTTGTATGTTTAAATCATTTTTTCAAAGCCTTTGGCTGTAAATTGAGTACCATTATCACTGTGGATAATTTCTGGCACGCCGAATTTATGAAATATTTCCTGAATTAGAAATTGCAAGACGTTATTTGTTGTTGCTTCACGCATAGCTTTTAAAAACGTAAATTTCGTGAAGTGATCTACAACTATGAACAAATACGAATTCCCACTTTTAGACCTGGGATATTTTCCGAAGAAATCTATATATAGTTTCTGAAATGGTCTTTCTGTTACTACTTCTCGACCTAACCCAGGCTTAAGATTTTGATTCGATGGCTTGCTTTCCTTGCATGTTTTATACCCTTTTATATGTTCTCTAATCTGGATTGTCATCTTGGGCCAATAAAAGAACCGCTTTATTTTTTCTATTGTTTTTGTCATACAACAATGTCCCGATATCTTGTCCGCATGTGCTTTTTCAATTATTTCTGACGTTATTTCAGATGATATATATAATTTCCATTTTAATTCATCATCTGTACCCGAAATTGAATTTGATTTTTTTTTAAACTAACCCGTTTTCTATTTTTAAATCTGGTAAGTGAACAGAATTTTCCATTATTTGCTTTTTAAGTTCTTCATATTCGTCGCTTTGAAATTCTTTTGATTCAACATTAATTAATTTCTCCAAATTCATTTCACTTAAAGCCTTTTGTACAGGGCTCCTGGATAACATATCTGCTACAATATTCTCCGCTCCTTTACGATGTTCTATTTTGAAATTGTATGGCTGCAGCATTAAAGACCAGCGTGCTAGCCGACCGCTAAGATCTTTCAGTCCCATCAGCCATTTCAAACTGGCATGATCGGTTATTACCGTAAATGGCATCAGTTCTACATACAGCCTAAATTTTTTTATTGCCATTACTGCAGCTAGACATTCCTTTTCGGTCACACTATAGTGTCTTTGGCATAAATTTAATTTTTGTGAAAAAAAAGCTATGGGGTTTTCATGTTTTTCGTCATCATACTGAAATAGAACGGCACCAATGCCATAATCTGAGGCGTCGCATTGGATATAAAAATGTTTCTTAAAATCTGCATGTTTCAAAACTGGTGAGGTTGTTAGCGCTTTCTTAAGTTCTTCGAATGCCTCTATGGCTTCTGGTGTTATATTAAATTTTTTTGATTTTTTTAATGTATCGGTCAGTGGGGCGGAAATTGTTGCAAAATTCTTAATAAATCTCCTGTACCAGCCAGCTGTCCCCAGAAAACTACGCGTCTCTCTGGTGGTTGTTGGGACTTTTATTTTTCGTATGGCAAGTATATTTTCTGGATCGGTTTTCAGTGCCCCTCGTCCTACTATAAATCCGAGGTACTTTAACTCTTGAAAGCAGAATTGTGATTTCTTTAGCCCTATCATCAAATGGGCATCTTTTAGACATTTGGCAACTTCTCGTAGTAATCTAAGGTGTTCATCAAAGGAGCTCGATATCACTAGCAAATCGTCTAAATATACGAAGACATTTGCTTTTAACTTATTTGGTACAACTTTGTCCATTAGCCTACATAATCTTTGAGCCGCGTTACACAGGCATAACAAGAAATTGGTATAACGGGCGTCCGGCTACCGTAAAGGCGGTGTAAGGCTTACTCTCTTCATCAAGTTCAATTTGCCAAAAGGCGTATTTGAGATCGACTCTGCTAATGTAGTGCGTCTCATCAATGCGACTAAGAATACCTTCAATATTTTGCAACGGGTACGCATCTTTTATGGTTACATTATTGAGCTTTCGAGCGTCTAAACAAAATCTATTATTTTCCGGTTTTCTGACAATCGTTGTGCGGTTGCTCCATGGGCTATTACTTTCTTCTATAACTTTCAATTCCAACATGTTGTCTATTTCTTTATACGTTATTTCTTGTACGGCTGGTGATATGGGATAGTGCCTATCTTTGACAGGTACTGCCCCTTCGATTAATTTAATTGAATGCTTTTCAAGTTTTGTACACCCTAGACCTTTTTCCTCAAACGTATCGAAATAATTGATTGACTTTATCCAGTTCTATTCGTTGACTTTCATTAAAAACGTGAGGTTTTAATCTATGATCCTTTCCTTTGCATATAAAATCTTCCTGAACTTTCTCCACATTCATCGATGATAATTCTATGATATCCGGTGCCAAAGAAAACAATTTAAAGAAATCAACCCCCAAATACAGATCCTGTTCTAGATCAGGGCATAAATACAAACACATGTTTTTTTCCTGATTTTTGAATTTCACTAATGCATTTATTTTTCCTAAAATTCTATACTGTTTTCCCACTGCTGTTCTTACATACGACCACATTGGAATTATATTTATTTCCATTTGGAGTACAAGCTCTCTACAATTTTTACCCAAAATACTGACTGTAGCACCAGTGTCTAGTAGTCCATTAATTTTACTGCCTTCTATATTTACATCTATGAAAATTCTAGGATCATTGTTACTCGAGCTCGCTCTATTAATGGTTTCTATAATTAATTTTCTATTTTTTCGTCGTTCAGCAAATTTCTTTCTAATTTTCAGTATATGTTTTGTTGGTTGTTTCGATTTATTATTATTATTTGACTCAAAAATCCGTGACTTCACTATCTCGTAATTTTCTTCCCTTATTTCAAGTGGCAGTTGATGTCTTATTTGTGAGAAATTAACTTTACTTTTATTAGCTTCTATTGTTTTAAATTTAAAATTATTTATGTTTTGGGGTTTTGAGCCTGACGTGAGCCCCCGTCGAACCCACGCCTCGCAGGCGGTTTTCCTGACATTTTGGACATTTTGGTGCGACCACGTTTGGTGTACCACCATGTGGTGTACATCTATAGCAGAACAATTTCCTTTCCAACGACTCACAGTCTCTAAAAGTATGTCCTTGCATTTGACAATTCCAGCATTTCATTTGGCTTTCAGTAATGGCATCCAACTCTTCAAAAAGTGATTCATCTTCTTCCATGTCTGGCATCTCATTACTTGCAAAATAAACTTCGTTCACCGCTCTTACTTGCCTTTGAGGCAACATGTTATTTTTACTCTCTCTCCTCAAGAAATTCTTTTCTGCTTCTATACACTCAAGCCGGAGTTGTTCAAGTGACGACACATTTATTGGGTAAATTATCCTTGCTAGACTCTCTTTGACGTTTCTTTTTATAATCTTTATCATGTCGTACTCGGGTATAGGCTGTATTAAGCGCGAGAGCAATTTGTTCATTGCATAAAAATAATTGTCTAGAGATTCGTTAATCTGCTGTTTCCTCTCAACTAAGTCACGCATGATTTCAAAATTTGACACTTTAGTTTGGTATTGGTTTATTAATTCACTCCTCAGTGTCGGCCACTGCATCATACCATGGGTGCGAATTAACAGCCAGTACCAATCTTTCGCTGGTCCATTTAATAGTAAATGGAAGTCCCTTAATATTTCTTCCCATAATACATCATATTGTGCTTGCAGATGTTCTAATCGGAAAATAAAGTCTTCCACACTAATATGATTATTATTTCCGTTAAAACTTAATCCCCATTTATCTCTTCTAATAACAATTTTTTCTATATTTCTCAGTTTATCGGTGAACCTCACTTCCCGTGTACTTGTTCCTCTCGACGAGTCTCCAATTTGCGCAGTTGACGTGCCCGATCTAATGGAATTTGGCTCTGAGGAGTACTGAGCGCTATTATTATTTGTGAAGCTAGGTAAGTTTTGTACACTTTAAATTATGAATGGACTTCTGCTATTTCCATGGTTCCCACTACTGCCTTGCACCCCTAATGTATTCCCATTTACTGAGCGGCTACTCGATGGCAAGTCATTACTCACTTCCACACAATAGTCTGAGTTCCTAATGGGTGCTTGCGGTAAAATATGGTTGTTTTGTGGCATCGCATTGGCCATAAGGCTTATTGCAGCTGTCAATTCCCCTATTTGTTTTCTTATATCGGCCATTTCATTCTGTACAACACTTTTAACTCTATCTTCTATAATATTCTGGGTATTTGAGTTTGTGTCAGACGCTATTTCTCTAACATCAGGGCTTATAGTCGGGTTACCTGATGCCTGTACGTTTTGTAAACTATGGGCAGATCTTTCTGTAGAGTGTTGAGGTTTGGCCATAATCGTAGCGGACATATCAATTATATTGTTTTGGTTGGACGGGTTTGTAGCCATTTTTGAGGGGCTTATTTTACTTCTTTTTGGCTCTATTGCATGTGAACTATTTAATTCTGTGTTCTTGGGTCTTTTTCTATTATCTAAATTGGACCTATTTTCTCTCTGCATACTCTTTCTGACCTACCCCCAAACTGATTGATAGCTAGTAAATATATATATATATATATAAGTAAATATTAAAAAAAATATAATCAAACTTTACTAATCAAATGATGTGTCCCACACACAGTACTATAAAAAAAATTAATAAAAAAAATACTCACATTTGTATAAAAAAATTTTGTTGCAAAGTAAGCAAATCGTACGATTAGGTCATTCGCTTCAATGCCTAAGAACATTATCTCCTCCTTTTCGAGTAGTGTTACGCCTTCAGGAAAACAACCTTTTATTGCTCGCTGCTCGTACAACGGACTTTCAATTTAAACTCTTGAAACGGTTACGTGAGACGATTACAATAAAAGATTAGATTCACCGAAAGGTATACTTTAGGCTATTATAAACTAGTGGTTCTATTGGTATGTGCTTCGATCTTTTACACACTTTCATTTCTCTACTGTTGTGTAGTTGCTTTTAAATTTCGTTTGGGCGCCATTTATTGTTACATGCCCAATAAGCACTCAGGTGGCTTCCACCAGCCATCTCATACGCGGAGGCAATTACGGGTGTGTTCTTGACCCTCACCTGAGCCCGAGGACACGTCGCAATTTAGTTTACTTACTGTTTTACTTTTTGCTCTAACTATCTTGTGGCATCTTGCTGTTAGGGAAGTTAGGTGACGCTTTCAGCTGCCCTTTCCCTACCATGGTCATTTTCGTTCCTTTTAATTTTATTTTTTTATGACCCCTTTATAGTTTCACACACTCATACTCGCTCTTACCTTCACATCAAAATCCCCTTGTAAATAATCTTAGCCGATCATATTTAAAATTAACAATATTTCAACATTTATATATTTAAAAAAAACTCAGAATTACTACAATAGTATTAGATACAATAAAACATAATTCTTTTACTTTCAAACAAAAATTTAAATTTGACTGAACTTATCGTTTAAAAAAAAACAATTGGATAAAAAAATATTTGAAAATGTGTTAATTTTCTTTAACTTTTAATTTGCTAATCAAATACGTGTTAGAACCTTTTTGTTTAACATGACAAACTTTCTTTTTATTTATTCGCGATTACCTTCGTATGTATATTTTCTTCTTTATTAATGGAGATATTTAAAGGGTTTAAAATTTTCTAAATTGCTTCGGTTCTGACTTGAATATACTAATCTACCTGAAGGAGCTCCCTAAGGCTTCTAATTCTATATGCCATTTTTTTTTGCCTTTTTATCTGAAATTTCCCGAAATACCTTTAAATACCAATATCTATTAGAAAAAAAATCTACACACTTAACTTGTTTCTGGTTTAATTTTTTCACGGATTCGCTACGTTCTAACATGTACCTTTTTATATTTAAAATTTTACACTTTTCGATTCTTTGACAATTCTAGAGTTACGACGATTTACATAAAATGGCTTATTCTATGTTAGTATATATGTATATATTATGTATATGTAATTTAAGTATAAATTTTCATATTTATTAAATTAGTAATATATTTTTACTTGGCTATGTGATTATTCCCTTTTTTATGCACTTGTATCCATCCCTTGTTCTATATTCGTTCGACCACGGGCTGTCTGTTTGGATGAATGTTCTTCTTTCCTTAAGGTTGTTCATATATTGGTGCTGTGGTGCTCTTTGTTTTTTTTTTGTTGTAATTGTTTTTTTGTGGCGCCCAGTGTGTAGCTCACGTATTTCTTCAAATGTCTTAATTAATTAATTTAATTTTTACTTTTATAGTTTTATTTGTGGTAGATTAAGGTAACTTTTTGTGGCATATTTCACAAGTGTAAACTTGTCCTTTTTTTGTGTTTGAAAAAAGTTTTGACAAAATTCTTTTTTGTTTAAAATGTTCTTACATTAGTCTTATAGTTTTTATACCCTTTACCAAAAAATTTTAAAAGGGTATATAGGTTTGTCATTCCGTTTGTAATTTCTAGAATATTAATAAGCGACACATAAAGTATATATATTCTGGATCCTTATGCATAGGGAAGACGAAGGGCGATGTCCGTCTGTCTGTACGTGAAATCGGTTTTCCCAAGCTCCCAGAAGAGCTAGAGACTTCGTTCTTGAACTGGTATGTCAGAAATTTTCCGAAAAATTTTGCAAAATCGAGCAGACGGTTTCAGAGCTGGAAAACTCATACTCAATATTCCCATAGAAAATAACTACCGAAAACAAGTTTTTATTACTTTTTTATTAAATTAACTTATTATTATACTTCGGATGAATAAAATTGGTATTTATAATTAAAAAAAAAAATCGAATTTAACAAATTAAAAAAATGTTTCCAGGGTTGGACAACTTTAACTTTTTTTCTAATAATTAAACATATTTCATGTTTTAGGAAGAAGGCTATTTTCTCAGGAACGGTAAGAGCTACGGGTCTGAAATTTGGACAGTGTATGTAGAACTTTGGTTGCTACAACAACAAATATATAAAAGCTAAAAATTAAAGGGTGTTCCAAAATGAGCGGTGAAAACTTTTAAAATCCCATGTAATATACATACAATTGTATTATGTATGTACATATGCATATTGACACTTGAAATTTGTAAAATTAGTGTATTTTATATAGGCTACAACAAATTAAAGGGTGGTCCATCAGTTAATAAAATTTTGACTATGTAATTTTGGCAAATTGCTATATCTTGGAAACTGTAAGAGTTAAACTCTTGAAATTTTCAAAAACGGTCAAACTAAAAAATCCGAAAATTATAAAATCGCCAAAAATTTAAAAAAAACGCCAAAGCGAAAAAAAATCGCCAAAATGAAAAAAATCGCTAAAATTAAAAAAAACGCCAAAACCGAAAAAAATCGCCAAAACGAGAAAAACGCGTCAAAAGTAAAAAAAATTTCCCACAATGTCAAAAAAACGCCAAAAACAGCAAAAATCGCCGGAACAAAAAAAATGTTTATATAAACAAAAATCGCCAAAAATTAAAAAAAATCGCCAAAACGAAAATAAAACGCCAAAATTAAAAAAAACGCCGAACACTGAAAAAAATCGCCAAAACAAAAAAAAATTGCCTATGTGAAAAAAAATCGCCAAAAATTAAAAAAACGGCAAAATCAAAAGAAATGCCAAAACGAAAAAAAAATCGCCAAAATTAAAAAAACGCAAAAAACCGAAAAAAATCGCCAAAACGAGAAAAAAGTGTCAAAACAAAAAATTCCCACAATGAAAAAAATCCGCAAAAATCGCCAAAACAAAAAAAATTCTTATATGAACAAAAATCGCCAAAAATGAAAAAAAATCGCCTAAATTAAAACGAATCGCCAAAATCAAAAAAATCGCCAAATCGAAAATAAATCGCCAAAACGAAAATAAATCGCCAAAATTAAAAAAACGCCAAAAACCGAAAAAAATCGCCAAAACAAAAAAAATTGCCTATATGAAAAAAAATCGCCAAAAATTAAAAAAATCGCTTATATGAAAACAAAAATCGGCAAAATCAAAAAAATCGCCAAAACGAAAAAAAAATCGCAAAAAACCGAAAAAAATCGCCAAAACGAGAAAAAAGTGTCAAAACTAAAAATAGATTTCCACAATGACAAAAAAAAACGCAAAAAATCGCCAAAACAAAAATAAATACTTATATGAACAAAAATCGCCAAAAATTAAAAAAAAATCGCCTAAATTAAAAAAAATCGCCAAAATCAAAAAAATCGCCAAAACGAAAATAAAGCGCCATAATTAAAAAAACCAAAAAAAAATGGCTAAAACAAAAAAAAATTGCCTGTATGAAAAAAAATCGCAAAAATTAACAAAATCGCTAAAATGAAATATAATCGTCAATATTAAAAAAACCAAAAAAATCGTCAAAACGAGAAAAATAGTGTCAAAACTAAAAAAATTGCCCCAAAAAATAAAACATAAGAAATAAAAAAATCGCCTAAGTGAAAAAAAAATCGTCAAAATCAAAAAAATCGCCAGAACGAAAAAATCGCCAAAATTAAAAAAACGCCAAAAACCGAAAAAAATCGCTAAGACTAAAAAAATTGTCTATATGAAAAAAATCGCAAAAAAATAATCAAATTAAACATAATGCCTAAAACCTAAAAATTGCACAAAAAGTATGAATTTTTTCACAAAATTAATTTGTACCTACATATCTCTCTGCTTATGTATGTATCTCTATATTACATAAACGCACTTTGGTAAAGGGTATATAAGATTCGGCACAGCCGAATATAGCACTCTTACTTGTTTTTCTTTATTTTTGTACATATTACTTTCTTTCGCTTGCTTTTTCGTTATTTAAACTTTTAAAATTCTTCTCATTTTTTTTCTTTGCTTCACTTTAACTTACCACCACACAAATTTTCACTCCTTCACTTCACTCTAGCTACTCACTGGTTCACGGTTTATCTTAGAATCCCTTCCAATACTGAAACTTAGGCTTTTATATGGCTCTATTCCATTTATTGGAATTTCTTCCATTATATAAAGAAACCGTTCCTCCATTTACTTAATTATCGGTATATCTATATATATATATATTTGGTTATGAGGTTGGTTTTTGTTCGCACAAATAGAAAAAACACTGCTGTTAATTATTGTTTGGTTTTACTTCATAACCATTTTATTTTTAAATTAAAATTGATATTATTATTTATTATAAAATAGAATAAAACACTTAATGTAAAAATTTACGTGTTGCCGGCAAAAGTGTTGTAAAGAAAAGAGAAAGGAAAAAATGGTTGATCAATCAGATTTGTTGAAAATGTTAGTAATGTTAGTAATCGGTACTGCAGCATGGTAGTCGGTAACACGTAGTGATGCCACAATATTCCCCCCCGCTGGGGCGGTCCTATCTGAACCTCAGGGGAATTACGACCCTTCGACCACTTGAAGTGGTTTTGGCTGGTGCTGTTGCGGTTGCCGAAGAAACAGGGCCACTGGAACATGTTGCGTTGGTGACAATATCATCAGAGACTTGTTGTTGCTTACTTAAGCTGTCAGGTACGTTTTGTTGTTGCATACTTATGCTGTCAGGTACGTTTTGTTGTTGCATGGTGCTATGTTGTGGAGCAGATGACTCTGGAGTTGGTACTTTATTGTGTACATCTTGACTAGAAAAAAATGCTGGTTTCAAACGGTCGATGCTAATGTTAGCTTGACGACCTCTAATTTGTATTGTAAAAAACTTTTGGAAACGTTTCAATACAGGATATGGGCCATAATACGGATGCGTAAGGGACGGTCGGACGGAATCGTTACGGACGAAAACATGAGAAGTCTCTTGCAATTTTTTTGATACAAAAGTCTGTGGCGTTGTGTGGTGCGAGGTATCAGTAGGTTTAATGTTTTGCATTGTTGTTCGAAACTCGGAGACAAAATCGCTGGTGGAATCAGGAATTTTGATTTGTTGAAAGAATTCGCCAGGGATTGTTAGTGTAGTGCCATACACTAACTCTGCAGGGGATGCGTTTAGATCGGGTTTAAAAACGACTCTTAACCCGAGCAAAATCGTCGGCAGGTGGAGTACCCATTTTGTTGGGTTGTGACACAATATCGCTGCTTTGAAAGTGCGGTGCCATCTTTCAATGATACCATTCGATTGTGGATGGTACGCCGTCGTGCGGAGGTGTGTCGTGCCTATGGTTCTCATTAGCTCTGCGAATATGCACGATTCAAACTGGCGACCACGATCGGACGTAATTTTTGCTGGGACGCCAAATCTCGAAATCCAGTGTGCTAGAATTGCTCTGACTATTGATTCTGTCGACATGTCGGGCATTGGCACTGCTTCCGGCCAGCGTGTGAATCTATCAATAATCGTGAGGCAATATCGTTGTCCCTCACAGAGTGGCAGTGGACCAACGACGTCAATATTTATGTGGGCAAAACGTTCTTTAGGTGGGGTATATTTTACCGTAGCGGACGACATATGCCGTTGCACTTTTGATTTTTGGCACTGTACACATTCTCGCACGAAAGATGCAGCATCCTTGCGCATACTTGGCCAGCAAAATCTGTGCGTGAGTAGTTTGGTCGTCGCTCGCACGCCTGGATGCGCTAGGTTGTGGACTGTCGAGAGCACTTGTTGACGAAAATCTTTAGTAATATACGGGCGAATGTTTGATGTCGATGTATCACAGACGAGCTGGTCGTTACTCCCTGGTATGGGGAAATATTTTAATACCAGTGAGTTGTTTTGTAAAACTTTGCCCTGGAGCGTTTGCTGAAGTTCGTCATCGTTGCGTTGAGCGGCTGCAATGCGGGAATAATCTACTACGCTGTTTATTGTTTCGATGCGGGAAAGAGCATCCGCAGTAGCGTTTTCCACACCGGGCGTATGACGAATATCAGTTGTAAGCTGGCTGATAAAATCTAGCTGTCGAATCCTGCGTGGCGATGCTTTTTCTAATTTCTGTTTAAATGCAAAAATTAGCGGTCGGTGGTCAGTGACGATATAGCAAGCTCGGCCCTCTATTAAATAACGAAAATGACATATAGCTTGGTAAGCCGCTGTCAACTCCCTGTCGTATGTCGAATATTTCTGCTGAGTGCTTGTAAGTTTTTTTGAGTAGAATGCCAAGGGTTGGAGGCTATTCCCGATATTTTGGTGCAAAGCTGCTCCAACAGCTGTGTCGGATGCGTCCACATATAGCGCTAGCTCTGCATCAGCAGCAGGGTGTGCCAGAACAGCTGCATTAACCAGTTCGACTTTACATCGTTCGAAGGCGGCTTCAGTTGTTGCGTCCCACTTTATTATTGTTCGATCATTTTTCTTGTTGCCTACAATAAGATTTTGCAGTTTCATCTGGTAAGCTATGGCGTGTGGCAGGAATTTCCTATAAAAATTTATCATGGCGATGAATCTCTTTAGATCCTGTGAAACTTTTGGTTTAGGAAATTCCTTTATAGCTGCCACTTTTTCCGGTAAGGGTCGAATACCATCTGCATCTACAAGATGTCCTAGGAATTTGATTTCACTTCTGCCAAATTCGCATTTCTTTAGGTTTATAGCGAGGTTGTTGTCTTGTAGGCGGCGGAACACTTCGGCGAGGTCGTGGCGATGTTGTTCGAACGATGAGGATGCAACACAAATGTCGTCGATGTAAGGGAAAACGTAGTCTAAACCCCTTAGCACTTCATCTATGAGCCTCTGAAACGTTTGCGCGGCGTTACATAGGCCGAACGTCATGAAGCAAAATTCGTATAGTCCGAATGGGGTGCTAATGGCTGTCTTCGGGACGTCGTCGGGGTGAATAGGTACCTGGTGGAAGGCCTTTTGGAGGTCAATTTTTGAAAAATATTTCTTACCTCTCAAATTAGTGGTGAAATCTGTCAAGTATGGCAGTGGGTACCTATCCGGCGAAGTCTGAGCGTTGAGGGCGCGGTAATCGCCACACGGCCTCCATGTGCCGTCGTTTTCGGTGCCGTCGTTTTTTTTGACCATATGCAAGGGCCTGGACCAGTTGCTGCTAGATGGTTGCCATATGCCCGTTTTTAGCAGGAATTCGAATTCAGCTTTGGCGGCTGCAAGTTTTTCCGGCGACAGTCTGCGGGGGCGACAAAAGACGGGTTGTCCTGTTGTCTCGATTTTGTGTACGATTGATGATTTCGTCTTTGATCCGTATGGTGAAAGTTTGGTGATGTTGGGGAATTTTTCTAAAATGTCTGCGAAAATGTTTTTTGTATCGGAAGCTTTAATTGTTGCCGCTTCATGATGAATTGCTGATGCTAGGTGGGTTACATTGCCTGTGGTGTTGTCGATTAGACGATTGCGGCGGAGGTCGATTAGTAAATCAAAAAATTTTATAAAATCGGAGCCAATGATGGGAGATGTTACGTCCGCAACTACAAATGACCAACTGAAGTTTCGGTGTAAACCAAGATCCAATTTAATGCGCTTTTCACCAGTTACTTTAATCGGGGACCCGTTGGCAGCATATAAAAGGACGGCAGTTGGACGGACATCAGTCGGCTTGGAGGTAATCGGCAAGACGGAAACGTCAGCGCCACTATCGACTAGAAATTGTTTATTGGAGAGCTTGTCTTTTATTTTGAGGCGAAAAATTTTGCGTTTGGCAGGGGATGCTTCGCGTACATCCGCTACCCGATTAGGCAGTCAATTACTCTTGGAGGACGCGTCCGACACTAACGCGTTAACCTGGAGTTTCTTATGCCGACAGGGGCTGCGACATTTTTGAGCAAGACGTCCAAATTTTTTATGATACCTGCACTCTAGGCCTGTTGTGTTGGTATTGTACGTTGGGCGACTCTTTGAACGGTGACGTTGAATAGCTGGGCCACGAGAACGTGAGCGCGTAGAAAAATTTTCAAATTTTTTGCTTAGCTCTACCACGGCTGCACGCAGTTCATTAACTTCAGACGATGGCTGCGTTTGGACACGATTAATTTGATGAGGTGTCATGGCGTCGACAACTGAGTCAGCAATTTTTGTAAATTCGGCCGGAGAGCCTGATGATGCTGCTACGACAGGCTGGGCAAGTTCAGGCAAACGTTTAGCCCACAGGCCTTTCAATGCCGCATCACCCAGAGTATTTCCGGCTACGCGCTTCATCTCGAAGTAGAGCTCCGAAGGCTTTTTATCGCCCAACGGCAGCTCTGACAAGAGGCGATTGAGAGGACGTTGCTCACTATCGGCGAAGTGTTCAGTAATTTTTCTTTTAATGTATTCATACCTGTCAGTCTGGGGGAGCAACGCTATAACATCAGAGAGTTGTGCAACGATGTTTGGGTCCAATGCTGCCAGCACCGTAGCTGTTTTCTGTTTATCTGCCGATATACCAGACGCTGAAAACCAGAAGTCCATAGTCATGAACCACGCTTCTATGTTGCAGCTCGACATTTGTGGAACTGGCAATCTGGCGTACACGACAGAAATGTTTCCAGCAGGTGACTGTGGAATGCCGCTGTCGTTTACGATTTGTTGTGCAACGTCTTTGTTAGGCATGTCGCTTAGCTTTTTTTTAAAACTGCCTGTGGAAAAAATATGGCGGAAAAATGGCGTGCAAAAGTTCGCCACAGAACAAAATGGCCGAAATTTTTCGTATCGACGATGAAGGAAAAAAAATTTTTTGCCACCACTATACGGACGTCGGGGTCACCAATTTGGTTATGAAGTTGGTTTTGCTTCGCACAAATAGAAAAAACACTGCTGTTAATTATTGTTTGGTTTTACTTCATAACCATTTTATTTTTAAATTAAAATTGATATTATTATTTATTATAAAATAGAATAAAACACTTAATGTAAAAATTTACGTGTTGCCGGCAAAAGTATTGTAAAGAAAAGTGAAAGGAAAAAATGGTTGATCAATCAGATTTGTTGAAAATGTTAGTAATCGGTACTGCAGCATGGTAGTCGGTAACACGTAGTGATGCCACATATATATATATATATATATATATATATATATATATATATATATATATATATATATATGCATATATGCTAAGTGCATGCATTTTTTTCTCCAAACTGTATTTAAAAAAAATCTTAGAAAGCTCCAGAAATTCTGTTGCCATGGCCTCTTGTTGCTACCGTCTCCATGATCCTCTATAAAACATTACTCTAATACTCCTATTACCAGGATATCATAATAGTAGTAAGCATACTGTTTCTTGAATATTTTGTTAAAAATTTAACTTGACAAAAACAAAATCCAATTCATAAAAAAAACGTTTCTTTACGCAACTTTTATATTATACTAGAACATGTGTTTTCGTACCTCTTTTGAACGTACCCCATACTTTTACTTCTTTCGCATACTTCAATCAAATATGTAGTTTGTATTATTTCATTAGTAGTTTAATAAATATTAATTTATATATTATAATTATCTTATTTCTTTCAGTTTTTGATCGCTTCTCAGAGCACTGGATATTGGATCTACTCTTTTTATACTATTGAAAAGAGTTTTTTTTTACCTACACATTTCCTAGCCACCAACTTGGCCACTATCTGGTACCACTGCGGTAGGCCTCCCGTACACTCAAGGTGGACCATAACTTTGGCACATTTTGTTCGTTTTGGCTTTCTATGCGTATGCCCACCGCAACAAGGTGGACCATAACTTTGGCACATTAATTTGTTTTGGCTTTATATGCGTGTGCCCACCGCAACAAAACACCAAGGTTGTAGTGATTAAAGGCAACGTTGGTGTGCGTGGCACGTAATTGGCCATCTATGTACATACATAAGTACGTGGCTCAACGTGGGGAACTCCCACACCCTGAGATAATGCCGGGCTCTTAGCTTCGCTCGGTCTACTGGTATGCTACAATTATGAAGTCTTAAGCTGTCTTCTATGAAATTACGTTCATGCTTATTCTATCAGGTACATATTGGTGTTATGGGTGATTAATAAGTTACTACTTAAAGCTAGAAGGATGTATCACAGACTTGGGTATTGCACAGGTGAGTTCTTTCATCCGCAATAAAATCATTGTTTTGCTTACGGCAATATTTTGGGACAACACATACATATAACCTGAGTGTATAAATTACTATTATTTATTTATTAACGTTCCTTAAGCTATGTACAGACGGTTGTCAGATCTTACAATATTGCCAGTAAAATGTGCTCAAAATTTCTTACAACCGTGTGAACTCACAAATTTTGTCAGACGTCGTTGCCAGAAAAACCACTGTCAGTCCATTGAAAGACTAGTAGCTGGCAACAAATTGTCAGACATCTTACAATCGTGTGAACACATTGTAAAATTATTGCCAGATATTTGTCAGACATTTTAATATTGTCAGATGTGCAAAGTTTATGCATCTGACAATGGCGTCATTGTAAGAGAATTATTTCTATGGGCAACACTGCACACGCTTGATATTAAATAAAACATTTATAATAAAATATATGCACACAAAATCGTTGCAATTGCTTCTTTATGGTCCATAATAATCTATACATTCACTTTTTACATTTTACTCAAACACAAACGATTGATATTTAATAATTTGTAACAAATGCTTTGAGTCTGGCAACGCATAACAACAGATCTGACAAGTTCTGCATATGACAACCGTGTGATCTGACAATTTTTCGACTGACGATTTTGTCAGATGAATTTATTGCCATACAACCGTCTGGCAATAAATTGTAAGATTTTCTTACAACCGTGTGAACTGATAAGGAATATTGTACTGGCAATTTTCGATTGCCAGTATATTGCCAGCACATTGACAGATCTGACAATATTGTAAGATCTGACAATCGTCTGTACATAGCTTTATCCTAATATTGCACATCTTTGATTTTATCACAGTTCGCTTATATTTTGATGTCTTTCGCATGAAAGACTCCTATAGATTTGCCTCGCATATCCTCCAATTCATACATGTTATTACCAACAGGGTTTAGAATTCGACACTTTAGGAATTTTTTACAAAATTTGGCATTTCGGCTTTTCTTGAAATTGCTTAAGATCATGTTTCTACGATAAACTTCTTGCCCTGGTACGAATTTCACATTTCTTGCCCGCTTATTATACCGTTCAGCTGAACGTGTATACGCTTCATGTATATTCGTTTTGATCTTTTCCCTTAGTATTGCAATTTTATCACTATTGTGTAGGGTATTAATTTCATGGTCACTTATTGACATTAATTTTCTAGCAATTTTGTAATCTGTGCCGTTGGTAAACATGTGATAGCCGAATAGGGCGGAAAATGGGGTCACACCTGTGGCTGAATGCACCGAGTTTCTAAGGGCACACTCTATTTCGGATATATATAGGTCCCACTCACGGTGATCATCTTGAGGCCCTAATTGCAGCTAAAACAGATTGATTAACTCTTTCCGCGGCGTTAGCTTGCGGAGAGTAAACAGCGGTTTTTATGTGCTGAATTTTGTATGTTTAAATCATTTTTTCAAAGCCTTTGGCTGTAAATTGAGTACCATTATCACTGTGGATAATTTCTGGCACGCCGAATTTATGAAATATTTCCTGAATTAGAAATTGCAAGACGTTATTTGTTGTTGCTTCACGCATAGCTTTTAAAAACGTAAATTTCGTGAACTGATCTACAACTATGAACAAATACGAATTCCCACTTTTAGACCTGGGATATTTTCCCAAGAAATCTATATATAGTTTCTGAAATGGTCTTTCTGTTACTACTTCTCGACCTAACCCAGGCTTAAGATTTTGATTCGATGGCTTGCTTTCCTTGCATGTTTTACACCTTTTTATATGTTCTCTAATCTGGATTGTCATCTTGGGCCAATAAAAGAACCGCTTTATTTTTTCTATTGTTTTTGTCATACCACAATGTCCCGATATCTTGTCCGCATGTGCTTTTTCAATTATTTCTGACGTTATTTCAGATGATATCCATAATTTCCATTTTAATTCATCATCTGTACCCGAAATTGAATTTGATTTTTTTTAAACTAACCCGTTTTCTATTTTTAAATCTGGTAAGTGAACAGAATTTTCCATTATTTGCTTTTTAAGTTCTTCATATTCGTCGCTTTGAAATTCTTTTGATTCAACATTAATTAATTTCTCCAAATCCATTTCACTTAAAGCCTTTTGTACAGGGCTCCTGGATAACATATCTGCTACAATATTCTCCGCTCCTTTACGATGTTCTATTTTGAAATTGTATGGCTGCAGCATTAAAGACCAGCGTGCTAGCCGACCGCTGAGATCTTTCAGTCCCATCAGCCATTTCAAACTGGCATGATCGGTTATTACCGTAAATGGCATCAGTTCTACATACAGCCTAAATTTTTTTATTGCCATTACTGCAGCTAGACATTCCTTTTCGGTCACACTATAGTGTCTTTGGCATAAATTTAATTTTTGTGAAAAAAAAGCTATGGGGTTTTCATGTTTTTCGTCATCATACTGAAATAGAACGGCACCAATGCCATAATCTGAGGCGTCGCATTGGATATAAAAATGTTTCTTAAAATCTGCATGTTTCAAAACTGGTGAGGTTGTTAGCGCTTTCTTAAGTTCTTCGAATGCCTCTATGGCTTCTGGTGTTATATTAAATTTTTTTGATTTTTTTAATGTATCGGTCAGTGGGGCGGAAATTGTTGCAAAATTCTTAATAAATCTCCTGTACCAGCCAGCTGTCCCCAGAAAACTACGCATCTCTCTGGTGGTTGTTGGGACTTTTATTTTTCGTATGGCAAGTATCTTTTCTGGATCGGTTTTCAGTGCCCCTCGTCCTACTATAAATCCGAGGTACTTTAACTCTTGAAAGCAGAATTGTGATTTCTTTAGCCCTATCATCAAATTGGCATCTTTTAGACATTTGGCAACTTCTCGTAGTAATCTAAGGTGTTCATCAAAGGAGCTCGATATCACTAGCAAATCGTCTAAATATACGAAGACATTTGCTTTTAACTTATTTGGTACAACTTTGTCCATTAGCCTACATAATCTTTGAGCCGCGTTACACAGGCATAACACGAAATTGGTATAACGGGCGTCCGGCTACCGTAAAGGCGGTGTAAGGTTTACTCTCTTCATCAAGTTCAATTTGCCAAAAGGCGTATTTGAGATCGACTCTGCTAATGTAGTGCGTCTCATCAATGCGACTAAGAATACCTTCAATATTTTGCAACGGGTACGCATCTTTTATGGTTACATTATTGAGCTTTCGAGCGTCTAAACAAAATCTATTATTTTCCGGTTTTCTGACAATCGTTGTGCGGTTGCTCCATGGGCTATTACTTTCTTCTATAACTTTCAATTCCAACATGTTGTCTATTTCTTTATACGTTATTTCTTGTATGAAAATTCTAGGATCATTGTTACTCGAGCTCGCTCTATTAATGGCTTCTATAATTAATTTTCTATTTTTTCGTCGTTCAGCAAATTTCTTTCTAATTTTCAGTATATGTTTTGTTGGTTGTTTCGATTTATTATTATTATTAGACTCAAAAATCCGTGACTTCACTATCTCGTAATTTTCTTCCCTTATTTCAAGTGGCAGTTGATGTCTTATTTGTGAGAAATTAACTTTACTTTTATTAGCTTCTATTGTTTTAAATTTAAAATTATTTATGTTTTGGGGTTTTGAGCCTGACGTGAGCCCCCGTCGAACCCACGCCTCGCCGGCGGTTTTCCTGACATTCTGGTGCGACCACGTTTGGTGTACCACCATGTGGTGTACATCTATAGCAGAACAATTTCCTTTCCAACGACTCAAAGTCTCTAAAAGTATGTCCTTGCATTTGACAATTCCAGCATTTCATTTGGCTTTCAGTAATGGCATCCAACTCTTCAAAAAGTGATTCATCTTCTTCCATGTCTGGCATCTCATTACTTGCAAAATAAACTTCGTTCACCGCTCTTACTTGCCTTTGAGGCAACATGTTATTTTTACTCTCTCTCCTCAAGAAATTCTTTTCTGCTTCTATACACTCAAGCCGGAGTTGTTCAACTGACGACACATTTATTGGGTAAATTATCCTTGCTAGACTCTCTTTGACGTTTCTTTTTATAATCTTTATCATGTCGTACTCGGGTATAGGCTGTATTAAGCGCGAGCGCAATTTGTTCATTGCATAAAAATTATTGTCTAGAGATTCGTTAATCTGCTGTTTCCTCTCAACTAAGTCACGCATGATTTCAAAATTTGACACTTTAGTTTGGTATTGGTTTATTAATTCACTCCTCAGTGTCGGCCACTGCATCATACCATGGGTGCGAATTAACAGCCAGTACCAATCTTTCGCTGGTCCATTTAATAGTAAATGGAAGTCCCTTAATATTTCTTCCCATAATACATCATATTGTGCTTGCAGATGTTCTAATCGGAAAATAAAGTCTTCCACACTAATATGATTATTATTTCCGTTAAAACTTAATCCCCATTTATCTCTTCTAATAACAATTTTTTCTATATTTCTCAGTTTATCGGTGAACCTCACTTCCCGTGTACTTGTTCCTCTCGACGAGTCTCCAATTTGCGCAGTTGACGTGCCCGATCTAATGGAATTTGGCTCTGAGGAGTACTGAGCGCTATTATTATTTGTGAAGCTAGGTAAGTTTTGTACACTTTAAATTATGAATGGACTTCTGCTATTTCCATGGTTCCCACTACTGCCTTGCACCCCTAATGTATTCCCATTTACTGAGCGGCTACTCGATGGCAAGTCATTACTCACTTCCACACAATAGTTTGAGTTCCTAATGGGTGCTTGCGGTAAAATATGGTTGTTTTGTGGCATCGCATTGGCCATAAGGCTTATTGCAGCTGTCAATTCCCCTATTTGTTTTCTTATATCGGCCATTTCATTCTGTACAACACTTTTAACTCTATCTTCTATAATATTCTGGGCATTTGAGTTTGTGTCAGACGCTATTTCTCTAACATCAGGGCTTATAGTCGGGTTACCTGATGCCTGTACGTTTTGTAAACTATGGGCAGATCTTTCTGTAGAGTGTTGAGGTTTGGCCGTAATCGTAGCGGACATATCAATTATATTGTTTTGGTTGGACGGGTTTGTAGCCATTTTTGAGGGGCTTATTTTACTTCTTTTTGGCTCTATTGCATGTGAACTATTTAATTCTGTGTTCTTGGGTCTTTTTCTATTATCTAAATTGGCCCTATTTTCTCTCTGCATACTCTTTCTGACCTACCCCCAAACTGATTGATAGCTACTAAATATTTAACTACTTTAGTTATAAGACATATATATATATATATATATATATATATATATAAGTAAATATTAAAAAAAATATAATCAAACTTTACTAATCAAACTATATAATTATAAAAACATATACAATGCTAAACAAATAAAATTGTAACTCTTTGTGAATGTATCACAATATTTTCACTGGTTAACGAAAACAAATTTTGCTTACAGGGATTTTGATGCTTCTGGTGGTGCATGTGTGTGTTCACTTTGCTTTCATTATTTATTTTAAAAAAAATATTTTTTTCTTGATCTCTTTACAGAGCTAACACAATATGCCTTAATCAATGGTAAAAAATGTATTTTTACGTATGTGACTAGTATTGTTTTATACATTATCTAAAACTTCTACTAGAGACTCATTTGTTATCTTCCCCGACATTCTCTATACAGGCTGTTAGCCTACACGGTTTCGGTTTAGTATGATGTGTCCCACACACAGTACTATAAAAAAAACTTAATAAAAAAAATACTCACATTTGTATAAAAAAAATTTGTTGCAAAGGAAGCAAATCGTACGATTAGGTCATTCGCTTCAATGCCTAAGAACATTATCTCCTCCTTTTCGAGTAGTGTTACGCCTTCAGGAAAACAACCTTTTATTGCTCGCTGCTCGTACAACGGACTTTCAATTTAAACTCTTGAAACGGTTACGTGAGACGATTACAATAAAAGATTAGATTCACCGAAAGGTATACTTTAGGCTATTATAAACTAGTGGTTCTATTGGTATGTGCTTCGATCTTTTACACACTTTCATTTCTCTACTGTTGTGTAGTTGCTTTTAAATTTCGTTTGGGCGCCATTTATTGTTACATGCCCAATAAGCACTCAGGTGGCTTCCACCAGCCATCTCATACGCGGAGGCAATTACGGGTGTGTTCTTGACCCTCACCTGAGCCCGAGGACACGTCGCAATTTAGTTTACTTACTGTTTTACTTTTTGCTCTAACTATCTTGTGGCATCTTGCTGTTAGGGAAGTTAGGTGACGCTTTCAGCTGCCCTTTCCCTACCATGGTCATTTTCGTTCCTTTTAATTTTATTTTTTTATGACCCCTTTATAGTTTCACACACTCATACTCGCTCTTACCTTCACATCAAAATCCCCTTGTAAATAATCTTAGCCGATCATATTTAAAATTAACAATATTTCAACATTTATATATTTAAAAAAAACTCAGAATTACTACAATAGTATTAGATACAATAAAACATAATTCTTTTACTTTCAAACAAAAATTTAAATTTGACTGAACTTATCGTTTAAAAAACAACAATTGGATAAAAAAATATTTGAAAATGTGTTAATTTTCTTTAATTTTTAATTTGTTAATCAAATACGTGTTAGAACCTTTTTGTTTAACATAACAAACTTCCTTTTTATTTATTCGCGATTACCTTCGTATGTATATTTTCTTCTTTATTAATGGAGATTTTTAAAGGGTTTAAAATTTTCTAAATTGCTTCGGTTCTGACTTGAATATACTAATCTACCTGAAGGAGCTAACTAAGGATTCTAATTCTATATGCCATTTTTTTTTGCCTTTTTATCTGAAATTTCCCGAAATACCTTTAAATACCAATATCTCTTAGAAAAAAAATCTACACACTTAACTTGTTTCTGGTTTAATTTTTTTCACGGATTCGCTACGTTCTAACATGTACCTTTTTATATTTAAAATTTTACACTTTTCGATTCTTTGACAATTCTAGAGTTACGACGATTTACATAAAATGGCTATTCTATGTTAGTATATATATATATATATATATATATATATATATATATATATATATATATGTAATTTAAGTATAAATTTTCATATTTATTAAATTAGTAATATATTTTTACTTGGCTATGTGATTATTCCCTTTTTTATGCACTTGTATCCATCCCTTGTTCTATATTCGTTCGACCACGGGCTGTTTGTGTGGATGAATGTTCTTCTTTCCTTAAGGTTGTTCATATATTGGTGCTGTGGTGCTCTTTGTTTTTTTTTGTTTTAATGGTTTTTTTGTGGCGCCCAGTGTGTAGCTCACGTATTTCTTCAAATGTCTTAATTAATTAATTTAATTTTTACTTTTATAGTTTTATTTGTGGTAGATTAAGGTAACTTTTTGTGGCATATTTCACAAGTGTAAACTTGTCCTTTTTTTGTGTTTGAGCAAAGTTTTGATAAAATTCTTTTTTTGTTTAAAATGTTCTTACATTAGTCTTATAGTTTTTTTTCTTTATTTTTGTACATATTACTTTCTTTCGCTTGCTTTTTCGTTATTTAAACTTTTAAAATTCTTCTCATTTTTTTTCTTTGCTTCACTTTAAGTTACCACCACACAAATTTTCACTTCTTCACTTCACTCTAGCTACTCACTGGTTCACGGTTTATCTTAGAATCCCTTTCAATACTGAAACTTAGGCTTTTATATGGCTCTATTCCATTTATTGGAATTTCTTCCATTATATAAAGAAAGCGTTCCTCCATTTACTTAATTATCGGTATATCTATATATATATATATATATATATATGCATATATAATAAGTGCATGCATTTTTTTCTCAAAACTGTATTTAAAAAAAATCTTAGAAAGCTCCAGAAATTCTATTGCCATGGCCTCTTGTTGCTACCGTCTCCATGATCCTCTATAAAACATTACTCTAATACTCCTATTACCAGGATATCATAATAGTAGCAAGCATACTGTTTCTTGAATATTTTGTTAAAAATTTAACTTGACAAAAACAAAATCCAATTCATAAAAAAAACGTTTCTTTACGCAACTATTATATTATACTAGAACATGTGTTTTCGTACCTCTTTTGAACGTACCCCATACTTTTACTCCTTGCGCATACTTCAATCAAATATGTAGTTTGTATTATTTCATTAGTAGTTTAATAAATATTAATTTATATATTATAATTATCTTATTTCTTTCAGTTTTTGATCGCTTCTCAGAGCACTGGATATTGGATCTACTCTTTTTATACTATTGAAAAGAGTTTTTTTCTACCTACACATTTCCTAGCCACCAACTTGGCCACTATCTGGTACCACTGCGGTAGGCCTCCCGTACACTTAAGGTGGACCATAACTTTGGCACATTTAGTTCGTTTTGGCTTTCTATGCGTATGCCCACCGCAACAAGGTGGACCATAACTTTGGCACATTAATTTGTTTTGGCTTTATATGCGTGTGCCCACCGCAACAAAACACCAAGGTTGTAGTGATTAAAGGCAACGTTGGTGTGCGTGGCACGTAATTGGCCATCTATGTACATACATAAGTACGTGGCTCAACGTGGGGAACTCCCACACCCTGAGATAATGCCGAGCTCTTAGCTTCGCTCGGTCTACTGGTATGCTACAATTATGAAGTCTTAAGCTGTCTTCTATGAAATTACGTTCATGCTTATTCTATCAGGTACATATTGGTGTTATGGGTGATTAATAAGTTACTACTTAAAGCTAGAAGGATGTATCACAGACTTGGGTATTGCACAGGTGAGTTCTTTCATCCGCAATAAAATCATTATTTTGCTTACGGCAATATTTTGGGACAACACATACATATAACCTGAGTGTATAAATTACTATTATTTATTTATTAACGTTCCTTAAGCTATGTACAGACGGTTGTCAGATCTTACAATATTGCCAGTAAAATGTGCTCAAAATTTCTTACAACCGTGTGAACTCACAAATTTTGTCAGACGTCGTTGCCAGAAAAACCACTGTCAGTCCCTTGAAAGACTAGTAGCTGGCAACAAATTGTCAGACATCTTACAATCGTGTGAACACATTGTAAAATTATTGCCAGATATTTGTCAGACATTTTAATATTGTCAGATGTGCAAAGTTTATGCATCTGACAATGGCGTCATTGTAAGAGAATTATTTCTATGGGCAACACTGCACACGCTTGATATTAAATAAAACATTTATAATAAAATATATGCACACAAAATCGTTGCAATTGCTTCTTTATGGTCCATAATAATCTATACATTCACTTTTTACATTTTACTCAAACACAAACGATTGATATTTAACAATTTCTAAAAAATGCTTTGAGTCTGGCAACGTATGAAAACATATCTGACAATTTGTGCATATGACAACCGTGTGATCTGACAATTTTTCGACTGACGATTTTGTCAGATGAATTTATTGCCATACAACCGTCTGGCAATAAATTGTAAGATTTTCTTACAACCGTGTGAACTGACAAGGAATATTGTACTGGCAATTCTCGATTGCCAGTATATTGCCAGCACATTGACAGATCTGACAATATTGTAAGATCTGACAATCGTCTGTACACAGCTTTATCCTAATATTGCACATCTTTGATTTTATCACAGTTCGCTTATATTTTGATGTCTTTCGCATGAAAGACTCCTATAGATTTGCCTCGCATATCCTCCAATTCACACATGTTATTACCAACAGGCTTTAGAATTCGACACTTTAGGAATTTTTTACAAAATTTGGCATTTCGGCTTTTCTTGAAATTGCTTAAGATCATGTTTCTACGATAAACTTCTTGCCCTGGTACGAATTTCACATTTCTTGCCCGCTTATTATACCGTTCAGCTGAACGCGTATACGCTTCATGTATATTCGTTTTGATCTTTTCCCTTAGTATTGCAATTTTATCACTATTGTGTAGGGTATTAATTTCATGGTCACTTATTGACCTTAATTTTCTAGCAATTTTGTAATCTGTGCCGTTGGTAAACATGTGATAGCCGAATAGGGCGAAAAATGGAGTCACACCTGTGGCTGAATGCACCGAGTTTCTAAGGGCACACTCTATTTCGGATATATATAGGTCCCACTCACGGTGATCTTCCTCAAGATAGGCCCTAATTGCAGCTAAAACAGATTGATTAACTCTTTCCGCGGCGTTAGCTTGCGGAGAGTAAACAGCGGTTTTTATGTGCTGAATTTTGTATGTTTAAATCATTTTTTCAAGGCCTTTGGCTGTAAATTGAGTACCATTATCACTGTGGATAATTTCTGGCACGCCGAATTTATGAAATATTTCCTGAATTAGAAATTGCAAGACGTTATTTGTTGTTGCTTCACGCATAGCTTTTAAAAACGTAAATTTCGTGAAGTGATCTACAACTATGAACAAATACGAATTCCCACTTTTAGACCTGGGATATTTTCCCAAGAAATCTATATATAGTTTCTGAAATGGTCTTTCTGTTACTACTTCTCGACCTAACCCAGGCTTAAGATTTTGATTCGATGGCTTGCTTTCCTTGCATGTTTTACACCCTTTCATATGTTCTCTAATCTGAATTGTCATCTTGGGCCAATAAAAGAACCGCTTTATTTTTTCTATTGTTTTTGTCATATCACAATGTCCCGATATCTTGTCCGCATGTGTTTTTTCAATTATTTCTGACGTTATTTCAGATAATATCCATAATTTCCATTTTAATTCATCATCCGTATTACAGTTCTCGTGGTACCTTCATAGCGAACAGTCGATTAGCGGAATTTTTTCTTACATACCAAACAAACAAAAAATTATACAAAAAATATTCGTAGTGCATATTATTCGTAATAGGTACATACTGACTTTAATAAATAAGCTTTATTGCTTTGATAATATTTTTACATAGTGGAAATAACAAAAACAAAAAAAACACAAACAGTGACATTGAGGAATACTCTATACGAGTAACTCAAAAACAAATAAACAATCATAAATTACAAAAACAAACAAAAAATAACCGCAAACAAAGAAACACAAAAAGGTGCCCTTGAGGAATACTCTATATGAGTACCTCAAATACAAAAAATTATGAAGTGAGTTCTAACGGCAGAAATGCCTATTTTACTGTGAGTTCTGAAGCTCTCAATGAAAATAATACAAATAATAAATCTAATGAAAGTATTTTTGTAACGGCAAATCCAATTTTTCGTCAGCGATCAACTTCGCTTTGTCCAATGCCAAATAGTGATTCATTAACATTACAGTTGCCTAGTACTTCTTCATATAAGTCAGTAATATCATCCCCTTCAGGCTCGTGTTCATCACTTAATAAAGTTATCACTACAGATAAAAGTAGCTCAAAACCCAAGGTACAAGTCGGAATGGACAGATACATAACCGTGGTAAAGCGTGGGCGAAGCCCGAATTCTTCAAAAATTTCATCTGCTTCAAAGATGTCTAGGGATAATAGCGCATCATCTACCAATCGTCAAAATCGTTTTTCATTATTGCAAGTCACCGAAGACAAGCCCGCTGCATCATCGCAAAAGTCTTTTAAGCCACCACCTATATATTTGAGAGAGAAAAATTCTAACGCCCTAATTAAAAAATTAGTCTCGGCCATTGGTGAAAACGTATTTCATGTTATTCCAATAAAGCGTGGTAATATTGACGAAACTAAAATTCAAATATACGAAGAAAAAAATTTCCGCAAAATAGTGACTGAATTTTAAAAAAATAAAACAAGTTTTTATACGTACCAGCTTAAGAGTGCCAAAGGTATGCAGATCGTATTGAAGGGCATTGACTCTTATGTTAATCCCGAAGAAGTAAAAGATGCACTTATGATACAAGGATTTAAGGTAAAAAGTGTTACCAACATAATCAATAGATTCCCCAGCCTCTATTTCGTGTTGAATTGGAGCCGAATGATATACATCTGAAAAAAAACGGGACACACCCAATTTATAGCATAAAATACCTCTTATACCGAAAAAACACAGTTGAAGAGCCACATAAGCGATCAGGTCCCGTACAGTGCCATAATTGACAAGAATATGGCCACACAAAAACATACTGTAAATTACCCACTGTTTGTGTTGTGTGCGGCGAATTACACGGCACTGCTAGTTGCAATAAGCCAAAAGATCCAAGTGATAAAAAATGCAGTAATTGTGGAGGTAATCACACCGCTAACTACAGAGGTTGTCCTGTGTACTCTTTTGTCAAATAGACTATGGTGCAAAAACCTAAATTAGCTCCATCTCAATCAGCAAACGCTTACTCCGCCACCTTTGCGCAAATGAGCCAACCAGTTACTTCCCGTGTATCGTATGTCGATGCTGCTAAAACAAATTCTATTCCCCCACAAAATGTTCCACCTCCAAATAATTCAACGAATGCAAACTCAAGCTTTAACTTTAGTCGCCTTGAAGCTACTATTGACAATTTGGTGCAAACTATAAACAACTTTACAACAAATATGACTACCATGATGCAAAAAATGCTGAGAATGCAGAATACTCTGCTTCAAGCATTAATTAACAAGCCATGAACACGTTAAAAATATGTTTCTGGAACGCAAACGGCATTCACCAACATAAAAATGAACTTAAACTCTTCCTTACGGAAGAAAATATTGATATAATGTTGGTTTCTGAGACACATTTGACTTCGAGAAGCTTTTTCAAAATAAATGGCTACAGTATGTGTGATACAAAGGACCCTAGGGGGAGAGCATGCGGTGGATCTGCAATTCTAATTAAGTCAAGACTCAAGCACTATATCCTTGACAACGTTAGTGAAGAATATATGCAAGCTACGAATATTTTTGTAGAAAATTTTTGCTCTAATTTCGTAATATCATCAATTTACTCACCTCCCAGATTTTCAAATACCGAAGATCAGTATGAGAAGTTCTACAAATCGCTTGGATCTTGTTTCGTGGCAGCTGGAGACTACAATGCAAGGCATACGTACTGGGGATCGCGCCTTTTAACACCTAGAGGTCGAGCTTTGTTTAATACAATTTCAAAAATGGTCTTAGATGTTATTTCGAGTGGGGAGCCCACTTATTGGCCTACTGACGTACGAAAAATTCCAGATGTTATTGATTTTGGCGTAATGAAAAATATTTCTAGGGATTTAATTAGTGTTGAAACTTCTCTAGATCTCTCCTCCGATCACTCCCCCACTATCGTTACAATTTGTAACCCACTAAGAAGTGACTTACCTCACCCATATATGAAGATGACCAATCGTGTTAATTGGCTGGGATTCAAAAAATATCTTAGTAGTCATTGCGCGGAAAATATTGCGTTAAGAACACCCAATGACATTGAAACTAACATTGCCAATCTTAACGAAATTATTAAACATGCTGCTGAACATGTCACTACCTCCCATCCGCAGTCTGGGTTTAATAAAATTTATTCCAGGGATATTGAACATCTCGTATGTGAAAAAAGAAGAGCTAGAAGGGAATGGCAACAGCACAGATCACCTCAACACAAACTCAGACTTAAAGAATGTTCTATACGACTTCAAGAGTTGCTTGCATCTGAAAAAACTGCATCTCTTAAAAATTATTTGGAAGGTCTTGATGTCACACCAGCATCTAATTACTCTTTGTGGCGCGCTGCTAGAAAGCTTAAAAAACCCGTTGAGTTTAAGCCACCTCTGCTCACATCTTCCGGAGATTGGGCAAAAGCGATACGGAAAAATTTAAAATATTTGCTGAGCATTTAAAATCCGTATTTACCGCAAATACATGTACTGGTGTTGCTGATTTGCCGAGTGTAGTTGCTCTACCCCCTCGACCCTTAAAGTTTAAGATGCATGATGTACATAAAGTAATTGCTGAACTCAAGCCAAAGAAAGCTCCAGGTATTGATGGAATTAGTAACAAGATGCTGATGAACTTGCCGCATATTGCAATGAGAATCTTGCTGTTTATTTCTAATGCCATATTACGACTGGAGTATTATCCACAACTCTGGAAGCTTGCAAAAATCAAAATGATTCCAAAGCCGGGCAAAGATCTTACTAAAGCTGAGTCATATAGGCCAATAAGTTTGCTGTCAACTATGTCAAAACTCTTCGAAAAGCTGCTCATGACAAAATTGTCCCCAACCTTAACTGATAGTGGGTGCATCCCAGACCATCAATTTGGTTTTAGAAGTCAGCATAGCACCATTGAACAAACTCATAGATTGGTTCAATTTATAAGAAAAACATTTGAGGAAAAGAAGTATTGTTCTGCCCTGTTTATTGACGTTTCTCAGGCATTTGATAAAGTGTGGCATCAAGGTCTAATTCTAAAATTAAAATCATATCTACCAATAAATTTAGTGAATTTATTAGAAAGTTACATTACTACCCGGAAGTTCACGGTTGTGGAAGGAGAATTCATGAGTGTGCCCGAATCTATATCATCCGGTGTGCCACAGGGGAGCATACGGGTGCCAGTTTTGTATTTGATCTATACTTGTGATATGCCTTTGAGCAGCAATATCCATACATCTACGTTTGCCGATGATACAGCCTGCCTTAGTATGCATGAAAACCCTCACGAGGCTTCCCGATATTTACAAGAACATATTACACAATTGGAAATGTGGTTGAACTTATGAAGAATTAAGGTAAATGAACAAAAGTGTGTCCATATAACGTTTACCCTAAGAAGAGATACTTGTTCCCCAATTCGAATCAATAATCAAAATATTCCTCAACATTCCCAAGTGAAATACCTTGGTATACACCTTGATCGAAGGCTTACATGGAAACATCATATTGACTTTAAGCTAACTCAGATGAAACTTAAGTTATCTCAAATACACAGGTTGATTGGCAGAAATTCAACACTTAGCCTGAACTGTAAACTTTTATTATACAAGTCGCTTTTAAAGCCAATATGGTGTTACGGTATCCAGTTATGGGGCACTGCTTCAGCTTCCAATGTAGAGAGAATCCAACGAAGGCAAAACAAAATTTTACGATTAATAACATCGGCTCCATGGTACATCAAAAATTCCAATATATATCGTGATTTAAATATGCCACTAGTGATTGAAGAAATTGCAAAATACGCAGGCAAATATTTAACAAAACTCGAGTCACATCCTAATCCGCTTACTCGTAATATTTTGAACTTTACTGGACACATCCGCTTAAAAAAGAGGGACACAAGGGCTCTATTACTCAACACGCCAGATGGGATTTCTTGAAAATACTTTTTTTATACTTTTTTATAAATTTTTTTTTTCTTTTTTGATTATCACTACTTATGTATTATTTACAACTATTAACAAGTTTATGTCCGACAGTGGTCGGTCCTAATAATTATATTTTTAGATTTAAGATTTGAATACTTATTGTTAGTTCATATTTGAAGATACAATAAATAAATACATGTATTAAAAAAATAAAAGAATAAATATTTGATTGAAGTATGCGAAAGAAGTAAAAGTATGGGGTACGTTCAAAAGAGGTACGAAAACACATATTCTAGTATAATGTGTTCAGTAGGTAATTTGATGAATGTGTTATCACTTATGAATGGAAATGTTACGAGGGAAGATGAATGTTGGCAACGCAAAAAAGTTGCGTAAAGAAACGTTTTTTTATGAATTGGATTTTGTTTTTGTCAAGTTAAATTTTTAAGAAAATATTCAAGAAACAGTATGCTTGCTACTATTAAGATATCCTGGTGATGGGAGTATTAGAATAATGTTTTATAGAGGATCATGGAGACGGTAGCAACAAGAGGCCATGGCAACAGAATTTCTGGAGCTTTCTAAGATTTTTTTTAAATACAGTTTGGAGAAAAAAATGCATGCAGTTATCATATATGCATATATATATATATATATATATATATATACATACATATATAGATATACCGATAATTAAGTAAATGGAGGAACGCTTTCTTTATATAATGGAAGAAATTCCAATAAATGGAATAGAGCCATATAAAAGCCTAAGTTTCAGTATTGAAAGGGATTCTAAGATAAACCGTGAACCAGTGAGTAGCTAGAGTGAAGTGAAGGAGTGAAAATTTGTGTGGTGGTAACTTAAAGTGAAGCAAAGAAAAAAATGAGAAGAATTTTAAAAGTTTAAATAACGAAAAAGCAAGCGAAAGAAAGTAATATGTACAAAAATAAAGAAAAAACTATAAGACTAATGTAAGAACATTTTAAACAAAAAAAGAATTTTATCAAAACTTTGTTCAAACACAAAAAAAGGACAAGTTTACACTTGTGAAATATGCCACAAAAAGTTACCTAAATCTACCACAAATAAAACTATAAAAGTAAAAATTAAATTAATTAAGTAAGACATTTGAAGAAATACGTGAGCTACACACTGGGCGCCACAAAAAAAACAATTACAACAAAAAAAAAAAAAAACAAAGAGCACCACAGCACCAATATATGAACAACCTTAAGGAAAGAAGAACATTCATCCAAACAGACAGCCCGTGGTCGAACGAATATAGAACAAGGGATGGATACAAGTGCATAAAAAAGGGAATAATCACATAGCCAAGTAAAAATATATTACTAATTTAATAAATATGAAAATTTATACTTAAATTACATATACATATATATATATATATATATATATATATATATATATATATATATATATATATATATATATACTAACATAGAATAGCCATTTTATGTAAATCGTCGTAACTCTAGAATTGTCAAAGAATCGAAAAGTGTAAAATTTTAAATATAAAAAGGTACATGTTAGAACGTAGCGAATCCGTGAAAAAAATTAAACCAGAAACAAGTTAAGTGTGTAGATATTTTTTCTAAGAGATATTGGTATTTAAAGGTATTTCGGGAAATTTCAGATAAAAAGGCAAAAAAAAATGGCATATAGAATTAGAATCCTTAGTTAGCTCCTTCAGGTAGATTAGTATATTCAAGTCAGAACCGAAGCAATTTAGAAAATTTTAAACCCTTTAAAAATCTCCATTAATAAAGAAGAAAATATACATACGAAGGTAATCGCGAATAAATAAAAAGGAAGTTTGTTATGTTAAACAAAAAGGTTCTAACACGTATTTGATTAACAAATTAAAAATTAAAGAAAATTAACACATTTTCAAATATTTTTTTATCCAATTGTTGTTTTTTAAACGATAAGTTCAGTCAAATTTAAATTTTTGTTTGAAAGTAAAAGAATTATGTTTTATTGTATCTAATACTATTGTAGTAATTCTGAGTTTTTTTTAAATATATAAATGTTGAAATATTGTTAATTTTAAATATGATCGGCTAAGATTATTTAGAAGGGGATTTTGATGTGAAGGTAAGAGCGAGTATGAGTGTGTAAAACTATAAAGGGGTCATAAAAAAAATAAAATTAAAAGGAACGAAAATGACCATGGTAGGGAAAGGGCAGCTGGAAGCGTCACCTAACTTCCCTAACAGCAAGATGCCACAAGATAGTTAGAGCAAAAAGTAAAACAGTAAGTAAACTAAATTTCGACGTGTCCTCGGGCTCAGGTGAGGGTCAAGAACACACCCGTAATTGCCTCCGCGTATGAGATGGCTGGTGGAAGCCACCTGAGTGCTTATTGGGCACGTAACAATAAATGGCGCCCAAACGAAATTTAAATTTAATAGAACCACTAGTTTATAATAGCCTAAAGTATACCTTTCGGTGAATCTAATCTTTTATTGTAATCGTCTCACGTAACCGTTTCAAGAGTTTAAATTGAAAGTCCGTTGTACGAGCAGCGAGCAATAAAAGGTTGTTTTCCTGAAGGCGTAACACTACTCGAAAAGGAGGAGATAATGTTCTTAGGCATTGAAGCGAATGACCTAATCGTACGATTTGCTTCCTTTGCAACAAATTTTTTTATACAAATGTGAGTATTTTTTTTATTAAGTTTTTTTTATAGTACTGTGTGTGGGACACATCATACTAAACCGAAACCGTGTAGGCTAACAGCCTGTATAGAGAATGTCGGGGAAGATGACAAATGAGTCTCTAGTAGAAGTTTTAGATAATGTATAAAACAATACTAGTCACATACGTAAAAATACATTTTTTACCATTGATTAAGGCATATTGTGTTAGCTCTGTAAAGAGAGCAAGAAAAAAATATTTTTTTTTTAAATAAATAATGAAAGCAAAGTGAACACACACATGCACCACCAGAAGCATCAAAATCCCTGTAAGCAAAATTTGTTTTCGTTAACCAGTGAAAATATTGTGATACATTCACAAAGAGTTACAATTTTATTTGTTTAGCATTGTATATGTTTTTATAATTATATAGTTTGATTAGTAAAGTTTGATTATATTTTTTTTAATATTTACTTATATATATATATATATATATATATATATATATATATATATATATATATATATATATATATGTCTTATAACTAAAGTAGTTAAATATTTAGTAGCTATCAATCAGTTTGGGGGTAGGTCAGAAAGAGTATGCAGAGAGAAAATAGGTCCAATTTAGATAATAGAAAAAGACCCAAGAACACAGAATTAAATAGTTCACATGCAATAGAGCCAAAAAGAAGTAAAATAAGCCCCTCAAAAATGGCTACAAACCCGTCCAACCAAAACAATATAATTGATATGTCCGCTACGATTACGGCCAAACCTCAACACTCTACAGAAAGATCTGCCCATAGTTTACAAAACGTACAGGCATCAGGTAACCCGACTATAAGCCCTGATGTTAGAAAAATAGCGTCTGAAACAAACTCAAATGCCCAGAATATTATAGAAGATAGAGTTAAAAGTGTTGTACAGAATGAAATGGCCGATATAAGAAAACAAATAGGGGAATTGACAGCTGCAATAAGCCTTATGGCCAATGCGATGCCACAAAACAACCATATTTTACCGCAAGCACCCATTAGGAACTCAGACTATTGTGTGGAAGTGAGTAATGACTTGCCATCGAGTAGCCGCTCAGTAAATGGGAATACATTAGGGGTGCAAGGCAGTAGTGGGAACCATGGAAATAGCAGAAGTCCATTCATAATTTAAAGTGTACAAAACTTACCTAGTTTCACAAATAATAATAGCGCTCAGTACTCCTCAGAGCCAAATTCCATTAGATCGGGCACGTCAACTGCGCAAATTGGAGACTCGTCGAGAGGAACAAGTACACGGGAAGTGAGGTTCACCGATAACCTGAGAAATATAGAAAAAATTGTTATTAGAATAGATAAATGGGGATTAAGTTTTAACGGAAATAATAATCATATTAGTGTGGAAGACTTTATTTTCCGATTAGAACATCTGCAAGCACAATATGATGTATTATGGGAAGAAATATTAAGGGACTTCCATTTACTATTAAATGGACCAGCGAAAGATTGGTACTGGCTGTTAATTCGCACCCATGGTATGATGCAGTGGCCGACACTGAGGAGTGAATTAATAAACCAATACCAAACTAAAGTGTCAAATTTTGAAATCATGCGTGACTTAGTTGAGAGGAAACAGCAGATTAACGAATCTCTAGACAATTATTTTTATGCAATGAACAAATTGCTCTCGCGCTTAATACAGCCTATACCCGAGTACGACATGATAAAGATTATAAAAAGAAACGTCAAAGAGAGTCTAGCAAGGATAATTTACCCAATAAATGTGTCGTCAGTTGAACAACTCCGGCTTGAGTGTATAGAAGCAGAAAAGAATTTCTTGAGGAGAGAGAGTAAAAATAACATGTTGCCTCAAAGGCAAGTAAGAGCGGTGAACGAAGTTTATTTTGCAAGTAATGAGATGCCAGACATGGAAGAAGATGAATCACTTTTTGAAGAGTTGGATGCCATTACTGAAAGCCAAATGAAATGCTGGAATTGTCAAATGCAAGGACATACTTTTAGAGACTGTGAGTCGTTGGAAAGGAAATTGTTCTGCTATAGATGTACACCACATGGTAGTACACCAAACGTGGTCGCACCAAAATGTCCAAAATGTCAGGAAAACCGCCGGCGAGGCGTGGGTTCGACGGGGGCTCACGTCAGGCTCAAAACCCCAAAGAAAGTTCAGGAAGATTTTATATGCAAAGGAAAGGATCATAGATTAAAACCTCACGTTTTTAATGAAAGTCAACGAATAGAACTGGATAAAGTGATCAATTATTTCGATACGTTTGAGGAAAAAGGTCTAGGGTGTACAAAACTTGAAAAGCATTCAATTAAATTAATCGAAGGGGCAGTACCTGTCAAAGATAGGCAGCCGTACAAGAAATAACGTATAAAGAAATAGACAACATGTTGGAATTGAAAGTTATAGAAGAAAGTAATAGCCCATGGAGCAACCGCACAACGATTGTCAGAAAACCGGAAAATAATAGATTTTGTTTAGACGCTCGAAAGCTCAATAATGTAACCATAAAAGATGCGTACCCGTTGCAAAATATTGAAGGTATTCTTAGTCGCATTGATGAGACGCACTACATTAGCAGAGTCGATCTCAAATACGCCTTTTGGCAAATTGAACTTGATGAAGAGAGTAAGCCTTACACCGCCTTTACGGTAGCCGGACGCCCGTTATACCAATTTCGTGTTATGCCTGTGTAACGCGGCTCAAAGATTATGTAGGCTAATGGACAAAGTTGTACCAAATAAGTTAAAAGCAAATGTCTTCGTATATTTAGACGATTTGCTATTGATATCGAGCTAATTTGATTAACACCTTAGATTACTACGAGAAGTTGCCAAATGTCTAAAAGATGCCAATTTGATGATAGGGCTAAAGAAATCACAATTCTGCTTTCAAGAGTTAAAGTACCTCGGATTTATAGTAGGACGAGGGGCACTGAAAACCGATCCAGAAAAGATACTTGCCATACGAAAAATAAAAGTCCCAACAACCACCAGAGAGATGCGTAGTTTTCTGGGGACAGCTGGCTGGTACAGGAGATTTATTAAGAATTTTGCAACAATTTCCGCCCCACTGACCGATACATTAAAAAAATCAAAAAAATTTAATATAACACCAGAAGCCATAGAGGCATTCGAAGAACTTAAGAAAGCGCTAACAACCTCACCAGTTTTGAAACATGCAGATTTTAAGAAACATTTTTATATCCAATGCGACGCCTCAGATTATGGCATTGGTGCCGTTCTATTTCAGTATGATGACGAAAAACATGAAAACCCCATAGCTTTTTTTTCACAAAAATTAAATTTATGCCAAAGACACTATAGTGTGACCGAAAAGGAATGTCTAGCTGCAGTAATGGCAATAAAAAAATTTAGGCTGTATGTAGAACTGATGCCATTTACGGTAATAACCGATCATGCCAGTTTGAAATGGCTGATGGGACTGAAAGATCTTAGCGGTCGGCTAGCACGCTGGTCTTTAACGCTGCAGCCATACAATTTCAAAATAGAACATCGTAAAGGAGCGGAGAATATTGTAGCAGATATGTTATCCAGGAGCCCTGTACAAAAGGCTTTAAGTGAAATGAATTTGGAGAAATTAATTAATGTTGAATCAAAAGAATTTCAAAGCGACGAATATGAAGAACTTAAAAAGCAAATAATGGAAAATTCTGTTCACTTACCAGATTTAAAAATAGAAAACGGGTTAGTTTAAAAAAAATCAAATTCAATTTCGGGTACAGATGATGAATTAAAATGGAAATTATGGATATCATCTGAAATAACGTCAGAAATAATTGAAAAAGCACATGCGGACAAGATATCGGGACATTGTGGTATGACAAAAACAATAGAAAAAATAAAGCGGTTCTTTTATTGGCCCAAGATGACAATCCAGATTAGAGAACATATAAAAAGGTGTAAAACATGCAAGGAAAGCAAGCCATCGAATCAAAATCTTAAGCCTGGGTTAGGTCGAGAAGTAGTAACAGAAAGACCATTTCAGAAACTATATATAGATTTCTTGGGAAAATATCCCAGGTCTAAAAGTGGGAATTCGTATTTGTTCATAGTTGTAGATCACTTCACGAAATTTACGTTTTTAAAAGCTATGCGTGAAGCAACAACAAATAACGTCTTGCAATTTCTAATTCAGGAAATATTTCATAAATTCGGCGTGCCAGAAATTATCCACAGTGATAATGGTACTCAATTTACAGCCAAAGGCTTTGAAAAAATGATTTAAACATACAAAATTCAGCACATAAAAACCGCTGTTTACTCTCCGCAAGCTAACGCCGCGGAAAGAGTTAATCAATCTGTTTTAGCTGCAATTAGGGCCTATCTTGAGGAAGATCACCGTGAGTGGGACCTATATATATCCGAAATAGAGTGTGCCCTTAGAAACTCGGTGCATTCAGCCACAGGTGTGACCCCATTTTTCGCCCTATTCGGCTATCACATGTTTACCAACGGCACAGATTACAAAATTGGTAGAAAATTAATGTCAATAAGTGACCATGAAATTAATACCCTACACAATAGTGATAAAATTGCAATACTAAGGGAAAAGATCAAAACGAATATACATGAAGCGTATACACGTTCAGCTGAACGGTATAATAAGCGGGCAAGAAATGTGAAATTCGTACCAGGGCAAGAAGTTTATCGTAGAAACATGATCTTAAGCAATTTCAAGAAAAGCCGAAATGCCAAATTTTGTAAAAAATTCCTAAAGTGTCGAATTCTAAAGCCTGTTGGTAATAACATGTATGAATTGGAGGATATGCGAGGCAAATCTATAGGAGTCTTTCATGCGAAAGACATCAAAATATAAGCGAACTGTGATAAAATCAAAGATGTGCAATATTAGGATAAAGCTATGTACAGACGATTGTCAGATCTTACAATATTGTCAGATCTGTCAATGTGCTGGCAATATACTGGCAATCGAGAATTGCCAGTACAATATTCCTTGTCAGTTCACACGGTTGTAAGAAAATCTTACAATTTATTGCCAGACGGTTGTATGGCAATAAATTCATCTGACAAAATCGTCAGTCGAAAAATTGTCAGATCACACGGTTGTCATATGCACAAATTGTCAGATCTGTTGTTATGCGTTGCCAGACTCAAAGCATTTGTTACAAATTATTAAATATCAATCGTTTGTGTTTGAGTAAAATGTAAAAAGTGAATGTATAGATTATTATGGACCATAAAGAAGCAATTGCAACGATTTTGTGTGCATATATTTTATTATAAATGTTTTATTTAATATCAAGCGTGTGCAGTGTTGCCCATAGAAATAATTCTCTTACAATGACGCCATTGTCAGATGCATAAACTTTGCACATCTGACAATATTAAAATGTCTGACAAATATCTGGCAATAATTTTACAATGTGTTCACACGATTGTAAGATGTCTGACAATTTGTTGCCAGCTACTAGTCTTTCAAGGGACTGACAGTGGTTTTTCTGGCAACGACGTCTGACAAAATTTGTGAGTTCACACGGTTGTAAGAAATTTTGAGCACATTTTACTGGCAATATTGTAAGATCTGACAACCGTCTGTACATAGCTTAAGGAACGTTAATAAATAAATAATAGTAATTTATACACTCAGGTTATATGTATGTGTTGTCCCAAAATATTGCCGTAAGCAAAACAATGATTTTATTGCGGATGAAAGAACTCACCTGTGCAATACCCAAGTCTGTGATACATCCTTCTAGCTTTAAGTAGTAACTTATTAATCACCCATAACACCAATATGTACCTGATAGAATAAGCATGAACGTAATTTCATAGAAGACAGCTTAAGACTTCATAATTGTAGCATACCAGTAGACCGAGCGAAGCTAAGAGCCCGGCATTATCTCAGGGTGTGGGAGTTCCCCACGTTGAGCCACGTACTTATGTATGTACATAGATGGCCAATTACGTGCCACGCACACCAACGTTGCCTTTAATCACTACAACCTTGGTGTTTTGTTGCGGTGGGCACACGCATATAAAGCCAAAACAAATTAATGTGCCAAAGTTATGGTCCACCTTGTTGCGGTGGGCATACGCATAGAAAGCCAAAACGAACTAAATGTGCCAAAGTTATGGTCCACCTTAAGTGTACGGGAGGCCTACCGCAGTGGTACCAGATAGTGGCCAAGTTGGTGGCTAGGAAATGTGTAGGTAGAAAAAAACTCTTTTCAATAGTATAAAAAGAGTAGATCCAATATCCAGTGCTCTGAGAAGCGATCAAAAACTGAAAGAAATAAGATAATTATAATATATAAATTAATATTTATTAAACTACTAATGAAATAATACAAACTACATATTTGATTGAAGTATGCGCAAGGAGTAAAAGTATGGGGTACGTTCAAAAGAGGTACGAAAACACATGTTCTAGTATAATATAATAGTTGCGTAAAGAAACGTTTTTTTTATGAATTGGATTTTGTTTTTGTCAAGTTAAATTTTTAACAAAATATTCAAGAAACAGTATGCTTGCTACTATTATGATATCCTGGTAATAGGAGTATTAGAGTAATGTTTTATAGAGGATCATGGAGACGGTAGCAACAAGAGGCCATGGCAATAGAATTTCTGGAGCTTTCTAAGATTTTTTTTAAATACAGTTTTGAGAAAAAAATGCATGCACTTATTATATATGCATATATATATATATATATATAGATATACCGATAATTAAGTAAATGGAGGAACGCTTTCTTTATATAATGGAAGAAATTCCAATAAATGGAATAGAGCCATATAAAAGCCTAAGTTTCAGTATTGGAAGGGATTCTAAGATAAACCGTGAACCAGTGAGTAGCTAGAGTGAAGTGAAGGAGTGAAAATTTGTGTGGTGGTAACTTAAAGTGAAGCAAAGAAAAAAAATGAGAAGAATTTTAAAAGTTTAAATAACGAAAAAGCAAGCGAAAGAAAGTAATATGTACAAAAATAAATAAAAAAAACTATAAGACTAATGTAAGAACATTTTAAACAAAAAAAGAATTTTATCAAAACTTTGTTCAAACACAAAAAAAAGGACAAGTTTACACTTATAAATGTTGTGAAATATGCCACAAAAAGCTACCTAAATCTACCACAAATAAAACTATAAAAGTAAAAATTAAATTAATTAATTAAGACATTTGAAGAAATACGTGAGCTACTCACTGGGCGCCACAAAAAAACAATTACAACAAAAAAAACAAAGAGCACCACAGCACCAATATATGAACAACCTTAAGGAAAGAAGAACAGTCATCCAAACAGACAGCCCGTGGTCGAACGAATATAGAACAAGAGATGGATACAAGTGCATAAAATAATGGGATAATCACATAGCCAAGTAAAAATATATTACTAATTTAATAAATATGAAAATTTATACTTAAATTACATATATATATATATATATATATATATATATATACTAACATAGAATAAGCCATTTTATGTAAATCGTCGTAACTCTAGAATTGTCAAAGTATCGAAAAGTGTAAAATTTTAAATATAAAAAGGTACATGTTAGAACGTAGCGAATCCGTGAAAAAATTAAACCAGAAACAAGTTAAGTGTGTAGATTTTTTTTCTAATAGATATTGGTATTTAAAGGTATTTCGGGAAATTTCAGATAAAAAGGCAAAAAAAAATGGCATATAGAATTAGAAGCCTTAGGGAGCTCCTTCAGGTAGATTAGTATATTCAAGTCAGAACCGAAGCAATTTAGAAAATTTTAAACCCTTTAAATATCTCCATTAATAAAGAAGAAAATATACATACGAAGGTAATCGCGAATAAATAAAAAGGAAGTTTGTCATGTTAAACAAAAGAGTTCTAACACGTATTTGATTAGCAAATTAAAAATTAAAGAAAATTAACACATTTTCAAATATTTTTTTTATCCAATTGTTTTTTTTAACGATATGTTCAGTCAAATGTAAATTTTTGTTTGAAAGTAAAAGGATTATGTTTTATTGTATCTAATACTATTGTAGTAATTCTGAGTTTTTTTAAATATATAAATGTTGGAATATTGTTAATTTTAAATATGATCGGCTAAGATTATTTACAAGGGGATTTTGATGTGAAGGTAAGAGCGAGTATGAGTGTGTGAAACTATAAAGGGGTCAAAAAAAACTAAATTTAAAAGGAACGAAAATGACCATGGTAGGGAAAGGGCAGCTGGAAGCCTCACCTAACTTCCCTAACAGCAAGATGCCACAAGATAGTTAGAGCAAAAAGTAAAACAGTAAGTAAACTAAATAGCGACGTGTCCTCGGGCTCAGGTGAGGGTCAAGAACACACCCGTAATTGCCTCCGCGTATGAGCTGGCTGGTGGAAGCCACCTGAGTGCTTAGTGGGCACGTAATAATTTCTTGTGCTTGTCATAATATAAATTTAGTGATAATTGACCTTTTTGATAAAGGAACAATAATGATATAACGGCACTCCTAGAATGGTCCCACAAGCTGTATATATTATGCTTAATATCATTGAAGAAGTGAGGAGCAAAATTCAGGCAATTTTGTTAGAAAAAAATGAGATTAGAAAAATTTCGGCTTTAACTTAATTTCGAGTTTATTAACATTTTTCAAACCATTGAAAGAGTGTTCTCAGGAACTGAGTGCGGACACTGTTCGTACTCTGGTACGAAAAACTTCTGCAAGTTTGCATGGAAGATCACCGCGATTCACAAGTAATGATGCAAGTAAAGAAAAATTTAAAAGTTTCACTTATTAAGAGATGCCAACCAACTTCCCTTCATTATATAGCTGCTTTTTTGAATCCACCATATAAAGAACTCCACTTCATTTCAGAAGAACAGAAAAGTGAAACTATAATTAAAGTTAAAGATATGCTGGCCGATATAGCAAAACAAATTGGAAATAATACAGTCATATCTCATCAAGAAAACAGTTCTGATTCGCTACTGTAATGTAACGATAAATTCAAAGATTTTTTTGACAAGTACCACACCGAAGATGGATTCCATTTGGAAACTAATGTTGACGACAAAGTAGCTGGCTATCATAAAAAAATCAATGCAAACTGCAATATATTAGACTTTTGGAAGACCGCTGATGAACTTCCTGTTTGAAAGAATTAGCCAAAAAAATTTTATATATCTCTGCTAGCTCGGCAACAAGTGGACGTGTTTTTTCTACGTCCGGGCGTATTTTGGAGGAAAGACGCAGTTGACTCTAGAGTAACAACATAGATAAAATATTATTTCTCCACAAAACTATTTGAAAGCCTAGTTTTTTATTGAAGTTATAAAATATTTTGTCATAAAAATGCATATGAAGTGTATAAAGATAATATACATACTTATATATGTAAAATACAAGTATATACAAGCATACATACATGCATATGTATGAACATACATATACTTATAAATGCACACAAACATTCATCAACAAATGTTTGACATTTACCTGATTTACATTAAGCATTTTTTCATGAAATTAGTTACATGAAAATTTTTTATTTGCCAATAGGAGGCCTGTACCTGTGTTCTGTAACTTGCGAGAGCTTTTCTTTTTTAAATCAAACAATTATATTGGTTGTCCTGTTTTTCACAGGCTGATTCATACGCAACGTGAAACATGAACAAGGAAATAATTTTTTTGTTAGTCATCCTGTGTTTGACAGAATGATAACAAACTTTTCGTTTGGAAAAGTTCTCACCAAAGTTACAGACCATAGGCACTGTGCAAACGCAAAATTAAAAACACAGGGTTATTTATTTTGAGAGGCAGTCTGAAACCGAAATATTTTCCCAAAGCTTGTTAATGTGTTATTTTCACACAGACGAAAGTGTATAAAGCGAAAGAAACAAAACTGAAAGTCGTAAAGAAAAAAAATGAACGCAAGTGTCAGGAAATGGTTAATTGTCAATTATATTTAATTATGACTATATATATATTAAAAAAGAAGAGAAGTTAAAACCAAAATTAGAACTAATACTCACCGTATTGTAACTACCCTGTAAATAAATTAAAAACTGAATAAATAATACTTACTTAACCTGCAAATAAAAACCGAATATAATAATAGTACTTACCGTAACAACAAAAACAAAATCAGAGAATTACATACAGCTAAAACAAATCAACATAAACGACAAAGGAAAATCAGCATCCTGCAGAGAATGAGAACCCGTTTCCAGTTACATCGTCCGGCAAGAACCTTAACTTAAGTATTTCTTTTATATTCGTATCATTTGAATTTAGATTTTACATATAAGTATACATATATATTTATGTGCATATGAACACATCTGTATATTCACATACACATGTACATGCATATACGCATATACATATATATTTATACATGATATAAATTATTTTATTAAAGTATATGAATTATATTAATAATACACATCCCCAGATGTTAAATTTTATTCCCATTTACTAACAAGCTAATCCCCAAAGTTTCTTATTTTTGTCCACTACTTTTGAATTAAACATTATTTCCCTGTTCATTATTTGTACTACCTAAATAAGCACTTGTGTTCAAATTTTGGCAGTACGATGGTCAACTTAAATATGCACTAAATTATTTTCTAAAGGAATGCTAGGAAGAACAGCAGGTAAGAGAGCTCTGTAAATTTTTGCGTTTGTGTAAGGGAGAAATCCAGAACTCGTGGTATGGGACTTCTCAAGCGTTCGGGTCGGAATATTTTTACCCAGTGGCACAACAACTGGCCATAACTATTCCTCCTTGGTCGATATCAACTTCAAACAAAACATAAGATTAAAATAAGGGGGGTGGGCGGGAAAAAGTGTACTCCAAAAATTTATTATTAAATAACTGTCATTTGAGGACCAATTTAAAATTTTTTTTCCTGCATATGGAATGAGGTTGCAAAATAAGTGCCTACCCCAAAAATTGACTAAAATATTGGTACTTTTTTAATATAGTACCTTTTTTGCATTTGATATATTTTTTAAATTATTGAATGTAGCATTGGCATTAAAGAGTTAAAAAGTACTTTTTAGAAAAAGATACCTTTTGGAAAAAGTAGTTTTTAGAAAAGGTACTTTTTAAGAATATTACTTCTTAGAAAAAGGTACTTTTTGAAAAAAAATACTTTTTAGGAATACTTTTAAGAAAAATGTACTTTTTGGGAAAAATACTTTTTAGAAAAACTTGCTTTTTGGAAAAAGTACTTTTAGAAAAACTTGCTTTTTTGGAAAAAGTACTTGTTAGAAAAACGTGCTTTTTGGAAAAAGTTCTTCTTAGAAAAACGTGCTTTTTGGAAAAAGTACTTTTTAGAAAAAGGTATTTTTTGGGAAAAGTACCTTTTAGAAAAACGTGCTTTTTGGAAAAAGTACTATTTAGAAAAAGGTAGTTTTTAGAAAAAATACTTTTTAGAAAAAGGTACTTTATGACAAAAGGTACTTTTTGGAAAATGTACTTTTTAGAAAAAGGTACTTTTTAGAAAAACATGCTTTTTGAAAAAAGGATTTATTAGAAAATGGTACTTTTTAGAAAAACGTGCTTTTTGGAAAAAGTATTTTTTAGAAAATAGAACTTTGGGAAAAGTACTTTTTAGAAAAGCGTGCTTTTTGAAAAAAGTACTTTTTATAAAAAATGGTACTTTTTGAGAAAAGTACTTTTAAGAAAACGTGCTTTTTGGAAAAGTACTTTTTAGAAAAAGGTACTGTTTTGGAAAAGCACTTTTTAATTATTTTTTTTAATGGTTGGATCCCCAGTAGGCCTACACCATTTTAAATGCATACAAATGTACAGTAAAAAGAAATTTATGGCTCTGCGATCTCAGTTTGTCGTATTTCATGCATAATACAAACATCTTTCATGGCTTGTTTGTGTGTACATATGATAAATTTTCAATTGTATTTCATGTATAATACAATTTTATTAATTTTTGTATTATATTTCGTACCTTTAGTGCCATGTTTCTTATTGTATTTCATGCATAATACATATATTTTTCTTTTGATTTTGGCACTGTATTTCATAGCTTTTAGTTCATATATTTTTTGTATTTCATGCATAATACAAATATTGTTCAAAGCCATTCAGGTATGTCATGAAACCCGATCATTTTAAAAAGGTGCGATTAATTCAGATCGACTTCGTGGATTATTTTTAAGCCAACCTTAAGCTACTGACTCTTAAGAACTACACTACAATATAGTAGAGATGTGGAAAAGAGTTATCAAAACTTATTAAAAAAAATTCAAAGTATTGACAAAACGACTATAGAAAACATATCTCACCTTTTATCGTTTTCAAATTTGCTTAGAGTCTAAATCGTTTTTTATCACATACCTGATTATATATATTTATTTATTTGTTCATGGCATATAGTTGTATGCATATGTACATGTGCATGATACATTTTTAATTGTATTTCATACATAATACAAATAAATATGTAGCTTTGAAAGCCATTTTATTTATTTTTCATTTATTTCTTAAATATTTTCTAGTATGAAATTTCACCTAAGTGTGGTATACCCTCTAAACGGTTAAAATACCAGAAATGACATTCCTATAGCCGTTTAGAGGGCTCTTTCACCTATTCAAAACTGACCTTATTTCCTTGGGCACTATAAATTTACAGATTTTATTCAATAGCGCACTGTTGATATTGACCTAGTATTAAATTTCACCTAAGTGTGGTATACCCTCTAAACGGCTAAAATGCCAGAAATGACATTCCTATAGCCGTTTAGAGGGCTCTTTCACCTATTCAAAAATTGTCTTGCTTTTTTGGCACCATTACATTCACAAATTTTATTCACTTTCGTACTTCTCATAATTAAAATATTTTTCTTTAATCGTGTAGATAATTGTTTGACATATATGATAGTTACTAGTTTCTCACCACAGTTTAAATGCAATACTGTATGGAAAATTATGTGGAATGCAACACAATTTCTCTTTTCCACCACGATTTATTTCACCAGGGTTGAAATAAACTGGATTTGGCTAAATTTTTTGCAAAATTCAATACCTTTTTTCCCAGTACTTTTTTTCAACTGTTCGAAAAGTACTTTGTAGAAAAACTTGCTTTTTGGAAAAAGTACTTTTTAGAAAAACGTGCTTTTTGGAAAAAGTTCTTTTTAGAAAAACGTGCTTTTTGGAAAAAGTAATTTTTAGAAAATGGTATTTTTTGGGAAAAGTACTTTTTAGAAAAATGGTTTTTTACGGTATGATTTCTTCACTTGCGTAGGCAAAACAAGTAATAAAGTGGTGGAAATAATTATACGTGAATTTTTAATGGATTAGGATATTCGAACAAGTTAATTTGATCCAATTGCATTAATTTAGTAGTTATAACGTCGGTTTGTTTCTTCCTTGATATATGTGACATTTTTAATAAAATAGTGTTATTGATTGATCATATATGAATAATGTGTCCTCTTTCCAAAGTCGTTCAGTTTTCCGATATTTTGAATATATCTGGTACTGATACACGAATATTCGTATTCGTATTCGAATTGTCGAATATTCGGCCATTTTCAGGCGAATAGGAATACGAATATTTTTCCAAAGAAATTAAATAAATAAATGCATAAATCATAAACGAAATTTAAATACATGATTAAAAATTTTAGTTTGTACAAATGCATTAATTTTTTATAGAAATTTGTGCTTTGTATCGTATCATTTTCAAATATTATTCAATGATTCATTAAAATTTTGGGTACTTTTTATTAACTTTAAAGTACGCCAACAAGAGTGTGAAGTTCTTTTTTATAACAATTTTTTAATATTTCATATTGCATATAATATTCGTATTCGCGAATATCGTTTCTAGTATTCGTATTCGCGAATATCAAAAATTGACATTCTTTACATCACTAATATCTGGAGATATAGAGGTGCAAATTTTGCGTCATTTCCACAATTTTTGAACATTGTAAAGTCTGTTTTACGGCAATCGAAAATTTTTTTCATATGTGGCACATTTCTCAAGTAAAAGTAAAAGTATTAATATTGTTATTCGCATCTGTTTTAATGTATATCAATGCATATTCTACTCAAAGAACGTTAATCAAAGTAAAGGTACAAAAGTTAGCTATTGTGGATGAAATTAATTGATATTTATTTTTTAATAATACAATTTCTTTTAATATATATAATCACTGCCTTTTATTTCTTCCTTTTTTCCTCTAAAAGTCATGTTATATGAATAAAACTGATATTTTCACCTTTTATATCTACTTAAATATATACAGTAACTTAGACCACTTGAGCAAGTAGTGAAAAATAGTGAACAATATTGTTGTTATGAATGTGGAATGCGTTGCAAAAGATTTGTGTCATTTTTTCTCTGAGTCCTAATAACTTTTCATGTTGGATGTAAAAAGTTTATTAACTTAAGTTTGAACAAAAAACATATGTATCTATTTATGATTTATTTGAACGGACTAAAGTTCGTATCGCTTTTTTAAGCCAAATTACATCTGATAATTATTAATGAACAAATAACATCAAAGTTAGTTGTAAATATTCTGACAACAAAACATAGTTGAACGGAACAGCCAGCCGTTTTCGAAGGCCACTAAACCTTATCTATTACTTTTTTTTATTAAACAAAAAAATTCTATCGTGTTTTTTTACAAAAGTAATGAACTAAACATTCTTCATCGATTTTCTCGAAAACACATTTTTGTCCCATACATCAAAGCAGAAACAAACCGACGATAAGAAGAAACAAAATTACGAAAAAATTGTAAACAATATCCATACGTGCAGCTGTGGCTAAAGCTTAAATTAGACGTGGCATAGCCATAATCATGATACAATTATACTAGGTACAGTAACAGGATGACTGCATACATTGCATACAGAGTTGGGCAAAATGCATGGCTTGCTTGCTTGCTTGGTCATGTATTTAAAATACAAAATACTTTCAGGCTATGTATTTAAAATACAAAACAATTACATGTCATGCATGTACAGGGTGGCCCAGAAAGACCGAAGTGGTGTGAATTCCTTATAACTTTTTTATTATAATTTTTTTTTTCTTTTCTTTTCAGTATTTTGTAAAGAAGACTTGGATAATTTATAATGGAGCAATACACAATTGAACAACGTGCCCAAATTGTTGAAATTTACTTTTCAAATCAACGGTCCATTGTGTTGACTCAGCGTGCATACCGTCGTCAATTTAATGTGCGGGTTGCACCCTCTCAGTCAACAATAAACCGTCTGGTTGCAAATTTTCGAGAACAAGGAGCAGTAAGGAACCTTCCTGGTCCCGGCAGACACCGAACTGTCCACACGGCTGACAATATTCAAGTGGTACAGGAGAGTATTCGGGAGGATCCAGAAACATCAACCAGGAGACGTTCGTCACAACTGGGCCTCTCAAGAACGTCGCTGCAGCGAATTTTGCACACCATAGGATTGTTTCCATACAAAATTCAACTTCTCCAAGAATTGAAACCAACAGATTACCAGCAACGACTTGATTATGCAATTTATTTCCAGCAAAAAGCACAAGAGAATCCAAATTTTATTCATAACTTAATAATGAGTGACGAAGCCCATTTTCAATTAAATGGGTTCGTTAACAAGCAAAACTGTAGGATATGGGCTACGGAAAACCCGAGAGTACTTCATCAATGACAATTGCACCCAGTTAAGTGTACCGTTTGGTGCGGTGTTTCTTCAGAAAGGATCATTGGCCCATTTTTTTTTTGAAAATGAACAAGGTGTCGCCATTTCCGTCAATGGTGATCGATATCGGGCCATGTTGCAAAATTTTGTAAGGCCAGCCGTGGAAAACCATCCGCAAATATGGTTCCAACAGGATGGAGCCACAGCGCACACTGCGAGGGCCACAATGACTCTTTTACGCGACATCTTTGGTGAAAAAATAATTTCTCGTAACAGCAATTTTAATTGGCCTCCGCGTTCCCCGGATTTAACCGCTCCAGACTGTTTTCTTTGGGGCTATTTAAAAGGAAAAGTTTATGTTAATAAGCTTAGGACTATTGAGGAGTTAAAAACCAATATTCGAGAAGAAATTAACAACATACCACCGGAAGTTTTGCGAAAGGTCATGGAAAATGTGTTGGAAAGAGCACATTTGTGCGAAGCAGAATATGGCCACCACTTGCGGGATATCATTTTTAACAACTAATCCAAAAATATTCCCCATAAATTTAATGTATTTTAAAAAAAATAAAAAATTAAAAAAATATCTCTTAAATAAAAAGTTATAAGCAATTCACACCACTTCGGTCTTTCTGGGCCACCCTGTATTTAAAATACAAAATACTTTAATTTTTTGTACGTATTTTAAATACAAAACAAGTCAGAGTGCTATATTCGGCTGTGCCGAATCTTATATACCCTTTACCAAAGTGCGTTTATGTAGTATAGAGATACAAACATAAGCACAGAGATATGTAGGTGCATATTCATTTCGTGAAAAAATTCATACTTTTTTTCTAGTGCAATTTTTAATTTTTTGGCATTATGTTTAATTTGGTGCTTTTTAAATTTTGGCGATTTGTTTCATATAGGCAATTTTTTTTTGGTTTTGGCGATTTTTTTCGGTCTTTGGCTTTTTTTTAATTTTGGCGATTTTTTTCGTGCTGGCGATTTTTTTGATTTTGACGATTTTTTCATTTAGGCGATTTTTTTATTTTTTATATATTTAATTTTTTTAGTTTTGACAGTTTTTTTCTCGTTTTGGCGATTTTTTTCGGTTTTTGGCGTTTTTTTAATTTTGGCGATTTTTTTTCGTTTTGGCGATTTTTTTTTCATTTAGGCGATTTTTTTAATTTTTGACGATTTTTGTTCATATAAAAATGTTTTTTTTTGGCGATTTTTGCGGATTTTTGTCATTGTGGGATTTTTTTTTGTTTTGACACTTTTTTCTCGTTTTGGCGATTTTTTTCGGTTTTTGGCGTTTTTTTAATTTTGGCGATTTTTTTTCGTTTTGGCGATTTTTTTTTATTTAAGCTATTTTTTTTAATTTTTGGCGATTTTTTTCATATAGGAAATTTTTTTTTGATTTGGCGATTTTATTTCGGTTTATGGCGTTTTTTTAATTTTAGCGATTTATTTTCGTTTTGGCGATTTTTTTTTTGATTTTTGCGATTCTTTTTCATTGAGGCGATTTTTTTTTTAATTTTTGGCGATTTTTGTTCACATAATCATTTATTTTTGTTTCGGCGATTTTTTTCGGTTTTTGGCTTTTTTTTTAATTTTAGCGTTTTTTTTTCATTTTGGCGATTTTTTTTGTTCTGGCGATTTTTTTAAATTTTTGGCGATTTTATAATTTTCGGATTTTTTAGTTTGACCGTTTTTGAAAATTTCAAGAGTTTAACTCTTACAGTTTCCAAGATATAGCAATTTGTCAAAATTACATAGTCAAAATTTCATTAACTGATGGGCCACCCTTTAATTTAAATTTTTTTAATTTTAGTGTTAATTGTTGTAGCCTATATAAAAATACACTAATTTTACAAATTTCAAGTGTCAATATACATATGTACACACATACATACAATTGTATGTATATTACATGGGATTTTAAAAGTTTTCGTTACTCATTTTGGAACACCCTTTAATTTTTAGCTTTTATATATTTGTTGTAGCGACCAAAGTTCTACATACACTTTCCAAATTTCAGACCCATAGCTCTTACCGTTCCTGAGAAAATATCCTTCTTCCTAAAACATGAAATATGTTTAATTATTAGGAAAAAAGTTAAAGTTTTCCAACCCTGGAAACGTTTTTTAATCTGTTAAGTTTTTAAAATTTTGGCCGACTTCCTAAACGCAAGTTGCAATTCATATTTACAATGCATACACTTCGTAAACGCATATGTAAACTTTCTGGCAATGCCCAATGTTCCTAATCGTTTGGCAACTCATTTTAATGAGTATCAGTTGTCAAAATCGCGCATCATTTTTATTTTGTTGGCAAACATATGTATGAGTTGCATAGCGGCGTTCCTAAATGCCGATAAAATGCAAAAAATGTCTCCGCAACGCAAGGTTGCTCTTAATACATCCTTAGCATTGCACACGCATTTTATTAAATTGTGCATTGCAACTTGCGTTTAGGAAGTCGGCCTTTTTTTTAATTATAAATACCAATTTTATTCATACCGAAGTATAAAATAAGTTAATTTAATAAAAAAGTAATAAAAACTTGTTTTCGGTAGTTATTTGCTATGGGTAAATTGAGTTTGAGTTTTCTAGCTCTGAAACCGTCTGCTCGATTTTGCTGAATTTCAATAGCAAAATTTTTCGGAAAATTTCTGACACACCAGTCCAAGAACGAAGTCGCTAGCTCTTCTGGGAGCTTGGGAAAACCGATTTCACGTACAGACAGACGGACAGACGGACAGATGGACAGACGGACAGACGGACATCGCTTGTTCGTCTTCCCTATGCATAAGGATCCAGAATATATATACTTTATGTGTCGCTTATTAATATTGTAGAAATTACAAACGGAATGACAAACCTATATATACCCTTTTACCATTTTTTGGTAAAGGGTATAAAAATAGGGACGAATTGTTAACCTCCTTTTTTTGAAGTCGGTTAAAAATACTTTCACATCATTTATATATGTACATATGTATTTAATAAGGTATTAAATTAATCTGGTTTTTGTTTTCAACGGTTATTCAATCGATTAATTTATTCAGGGGAAAATCGCGGCACTCGTTATCGAACGAAATTACGATATATTTCAATAGAGTTTATATGGAAATATTTCGTAATTTAGTTCGATAACGAGTGCCGCGATTTGCCCTCAGGTTTTGTTTAATCGGTTAATAAGTGGTTAACTTGTGGTTAATCGGTTCGCGGATTAAAAACAATTTTTATAAATTTATTAATAAATATTATAAATTTATTAATAAAATACATAAATTATTCATTATTTTGAGATTTTATTAAAGAAAAAGGATAATATAACAAAAATAACAATTTTCGAACTAAATCAGGCGAAGAAAAATGTATATACATATGCATACATATGTATTAATACAAAAACAAATACATAAGTGAGTTTTTAAAATTGTTTAATAGATTATGTAATCATTATCACATAAATCAAAATGTTTTTTGGTTCTTTATTTAATTGTATTATAAAATTAAATGGAAGAAAAAACTGTTGACTTGTTAAATGAAATGCAGCTGACTGAAAATACTTCTTTGTTTGCATGAAAATCAATTTCACAGAACAAATTCTTAGCTTCATAATAAATATATCGCTGGTTTAACATGCAAAAGCCACTTTTATTAGAAGTTGAGATTTTAATGCAGTAATGTACAATGTGGTGATGCCAACTCTAAGAGTTGGTATAGTTATACTTTTTTAGCGATTCTAATATTTTTTTATTGGTTTGACGAATAATACGTTATAGATTGATCAAAATGAAAACACCAACAATTTAATGTATTTTGTAAACTATGTATTTAAAATACAAAATACTTGAATGTCATTTATTTAAAATACAAAATACTTCTACTTCATGTATTTAAAATACATATACAAACTACGTATTTGTATTTTAAATACGTATTTGAAATACATGTATTTCAAATACTGCCCAACCCTGATTGCATATAATTGTCAAACTTTGTTTACAAGCTGCAAACATTTTAGTGTATGTGTGTGAATAAAATGATTACAGTGTTGCCAATGAATTTACACATGGCTGTGTCTCCAATTAGTGTAGGTTAAAATGAAAACAAAAATAAATAAAAATAGAATCCAATGTAGAATTACACACAGATTACACAAGAATTTAATTACATGGCGTACACATGTGAATAGAAATTGCACACTGACTAACTACAACAGAGCGCCTCAAACTTGTCTGAGCGCTTTTGAGCATGTGTATGTTCTTTCTGCTTTTTATGCGTGTTTGTTGTTCTTATGTGCACACAACATCACACATACTTTTTCCGAAGTAGCTGACGTACAGCAACGAAACAGCAAAGCACACAACATCACACATACTTTGTACGAAGTAGCTGACCTATACGTGTGTCACCGTAACGTCGACTGCGCAAGCCCATGGCCTTGCTATGAACTACACCCATTCTGGCAACACTGAATAACTATAATCATGCAGGAATGCCGCGTCTGCAATTGTACTTTAGTTACCCTGTAATTGTTATTTTTATAAACAAAAGCCAGTTGTTTCTGACAATTTTTCATTTGTTTATACCAACAAAATACATGTGTTTTTGGTGTTGTATTTTTGTAGCTGTGCATGTACCTAGTACAATTGTATCATGGCCATAATACCATAACCAAACCAAAATTCAATTGGTTTCTATGGTGAGAGTTATGGCGTTATGGCGAGTCACCTATAATAAAATACAGTGTTGCCTATTAATTTGGCTCGAACGGATGTTTTCTATGGCTATGGTTATGTCACGTCTGATTGAGCCTTTAAGTGCCAATTTACATTTGAGACATTTCTTGCCAGACATTTTTTCAATTGTCTTTTGGTCTTGCCCGAAGCTTTTATATATTGGACATTAATGGACACACAAAGATTTTGTAGTTTGTTTACTTCTTCATCGCGTTTGCTACTTAAGCACATACATACCATATACCTTGATAATACACATCAAGTATCCATGCAGCCGTTGAAATGAGAAAAATCATATGAAGCAACAAGAATAAATTGCGAAAAGTAGAAAAGAGAAACAAAAAATGTTCGGTGCAGAGAGTGTACTACACACTCTGCATCGATCAAGGCATATCAAACAGGTACATGCATCAGGCAAATTGCTCATCCGCTGATTTTTTGTTTATACGTTTATAACGAAGACTTCATTTTACAATTACTATTGTGTCTAGTTTGATGCATGTAATATTTTGACAATTACTTTGTAAAACTATGTGTGAAGCACAGAGTTGCCACAGTATTTTCCCTAATGCGTGTACCTGTAGTAAATGTGCCTTGCTCTGCATCGTCATCCCTTCTTCAACAAACTTCGTCTGTATGTCTCTCAATTTCCTAAATGTAAAAGGGCACTAAGAATACTTAAGTGCATGTAAGTAATTTGGGGCCACCTAAAAGTCACATCTGAATTGCTTAAGCATTTGACGGACTTATCGTTCAGCTTTAGCTTATTCATATTATGGGGCCTTAACTTTTTTTTTTTAATTGAGATTTTTGTGTATTTCTAGCATACTTTTCTTCTCTAGAACATTTTAGCAGAAGTATTTTACAGTTCTACCTACCCAAGGCATATCAAACAGGTACACGTATCAGGCATATTGCTCATCCGCTGATTTTTTGTTTATACTTTTATAACGAAGAATTCATTTGACAATTAGGTTTGTGCCTTGTTTGATGCATACAATTTATGGACAATTACTTTGTAAAGCAATGTGAGAAGCACAGAGTTGCCAGAGAGTTTTGCCTAACGCAAGTACCTGTATTAAATGTGCCTTGGTTCTACCATTCTCTCATCATCACTTACTGGCGGCACTGCGTGTCTGATAGAGCACTGTATACCAGAAAAACAAGTCGAAGCAAAATTATTGGCGGCGGCGGTACAGTAGATGATGAAACAGAGTAAAGTCTGCAACTTCAGGCAAATCGCTGACAAATTAATTAAGCCCATAATAAAATCGACGGCAGTAACTTCAAATACTCTCTGATTTTTATTTTATTTTCTTTTGTGCTTATTTTTCTTAGTAGTTTTGTTTACAAAATGTATGAAATTGATCAAAAGTATGGTAACATTTTTGTGAGAATGAGTATTGATATGCGAGAGCATAAGAAAAAACGCTCTCAAAATAAAATAGATTCTATCTCACGACTGGTTTCTGTGGCTGCTTTTTTGTGTCAATTTGTATGGAAAATGTGTTTAAGCCGGTATTCTGTTTAATCATTAGTTTTGTGAACGGCGGCGATGCACCGAGAGATTTTCGGCGGGTCATAGCATATGAATATTTGAAGAAAAATTTAATGGCCTATTTCTCACCTGCGAAAGAAAACGTTAGACTTACAATTTATATTGAAAGCAACAATAAAATATGAAAATTTGTTTTTTTTTAAATATAAATTGTAAGTCGGACGTTTTCTTTCGCTGGTGAGAAATAGGCCATAAAACTGAAAATCGACTTTCAAAATTTTTTCCACGAAATTTTTAATTTTGAGCAGATAATATTTCGGCTGATTTTGAGCCGATACATTAAGATAAGTGTGTTTCATAAAGGATTTTCTGTAAATTTCGCACATTTTCCAAGAAATTTAATTTATATATATTTTCTTAATCTTTGCAATATAGTAGCCTTTATTTGCCAAAAGAGGAAAACGACGTTTAAAATTGAGCTCTTACGCAATTCATAAAAGTAAAAACAGACTTTTTTATTAAGACCAAAAAACATTTCTTCCCACTTCCTTCTATAATGTTGATGATTTTATATGAAGAAGTTGTGCAGTATTTTTGATTAGATACGGAAAACGCAGCAACTATCGAGGGAGCATATGATGACAAAAGGGAAAAATTAAGAATTAAGGAAATTTTGAGTAAAACAGTTAGAAAAGCGTAAAAGTATTTTGTCAGACGCACATAACTATACTTCTTCCTCACTGTTGAATTTTTTTAGCCTATTCTATTCTTGGGACTATATTCTATTCTATTCTTGGGACTATATAAAAACTAAACGTCAAGATCCATACGTAAGAGTTTGACTTTACTTAATCAACGAATTTTTTATTTATATTTAATAAACGATAAACTAAATACCTACTTGCTGCCCGAATGAATGAATTAGTTCTTTTGTTTATTACCAGTATTTATATTTGTCAGTAGTACTGGTGGAAGAGTAGGTTGTGAATCAGTACTGTTTCACTAGTGACGAATACTACACGGTGTGGGTGTATTGAGTTTTTCGAAGTTGAACTTGTATATGAATGTAAATGCTAAGTTAATTTATCTATCCATGATTATATTTAATTTTTTCCTTCCCGTATAAAACTTTCGAATTACATACATATATAAAGGGTGTCCCACCAAGAACGCAAGATTTAAACGACTGATGCAGCAATTGAATTGTTTCTCTGGCTGTATGACATCGGTGCCATCTTGTTGAAACCATATTTCCTCCAGAATAATTTCTTTAATTCTAGGCACGAAAAAAGTGGTTTTCATTTCAATTTGCGGAGCTTGGTGTCGAATTGAGGTAGATGGAGTTTGAGCGACATCATCACGTACAGCTGCGATATTTTCGGTCGATCTACCAAGTCGAAAGCGCGTTGTTGTCCTTACATCACTAACAGACCAAGTTTCGGAAAATTCATCCATTAATCTCTTTACAGTTGACTCTTTTGGAGCATTATTGTGACCCCAAATTGTTCGCAATTTGCGAACTGTAGCCGCAAAACAATTTCACAATGAGAATGTATTGTTCATTCGTGTAGCGCTCCATTTTTACTAACCTCGTACCTTCCACTAGCCAACAATAACAATTGTTCAAATGTCAAACAATGACACTTCCAATGGCGCCAAATTTAAATATTGCGTTCTTTTTTGGACACCCTATACATACATACAATGATGATTAAGAAAATATGTAAATTTTTCGACGAAATCGAATCGGCTGACCGCAGCCGACTTTGAGCCGCCGCCGGTCAGTTTTAGCTCAGCCGCCGCAGAAAATTTTGGGACGACTTGGAACTCTGCCAACAGATTTCATTATAATGGAATCCAAATTTGTTGTCTATTTTGTTTTGCTTTTGCTATTCTGGTCAATCACAATAACCTTACGCTCAGGGATGATAAAGTTGGTACAATTGTATATTGTTTGGTACATTTCAAATTTTAAAAGTACTTTGGTACCACCGTAAGTAATTTCGTACTATTTGAAAATAAAAGTATAGTATACATGTATATGGTTATGGATTTTAAAAGAAATGTTAACAGTTCTGTACAACCATTTGTGAAACTAAATAAAGTTACTTTTCATGACGAAATTTTTAACTGGCTAACAAAATTGACTCTCGAAAATGTTAGCAGTACAGTACCTACCTCCCTTATTAAAAAATATTCCAAAAATAAAATGGAAATTATAATACCACAAATAACAAGTTTTGAGCTTTGAAAAATTAATTGGATGATCAACTGTTTCCGTAGCTTTCAAAATATATCAAGAGAATACCCAGCAAAAAAGTTTTTTCTACTAGAATGCAAAAAAGTGTATGTACTCCCCAGTCGTAAGTACTTACAATTTAAATGAATAACTCATTATTTTTGTTTGCGAAGTTCAAAAAGTATGCGTTACCCTATACTTCTTGCCTACAAATATCCAGAAGTTAATAGATTACTGATTGCCTAAAAGTATTCAAAATATAATGGGTTATTTTTTTGCATAAAAATATGCAAACATTTTTAGATTACTTATAATTTATAATTTTTTAGATTACTTTTTGTTTAAAATTATTTAAAAGTTAATGAGATTTTTTTTCTTTTTGTTGTCTTCGAAGCTCATTGTCACGATATATTTTTCTGTAGATAATCATATTTTGTTATAAATTGGAAAGTACTACAATAAGTACTTTCACGTAATGATATAAATAAGTTGTTATTTTATTCATTACAGGACAGTCGTTATTATACATATAAAATAATTAGTTAAATATGTACCACTCATTACTTTGTTAGCCATTAAAAGAGTACTACCCATTAAATTGAAAATATTTCGCTGGGTTGTAGGTATTTTTCTCACTAATATTCGAGTATAGGGAATATCGGACAAATATTTTATTTTGGCCAAAAATTTAGGTATTTTTATTCTCAGATTTCTGTTTTTGTGCATAAATGTAAAAAAACTACTTAAAGTGGCTGGCTGTTCCGTTCAACTATGTGTTGTCAGAATATTTACAACTAACTTTGATGTTATTTGTTCATTAATAATTATCACATGTAATTTGGCTTCAAAAGCGATACGAACTTTAGTCCGTTCAAATTATAAATATAGAAACAAATTAAGTTCGAAAAATAATAATAAAAATTAACTAAAATTAATAGCCATTGGCCTGTGGCAAAAATTAAATAAATATACTTAATAGTAACAAACCAAAAAAGTTTGTCTTAAGTAGAACAAAAATAAGCAAATTAACTAACATGTGCATAATTAGTAAAGAATAAACGTCAATGGTAAGTCTGTTGTAAATTAGAGATGGTAAATTTGGGCTTTCATTACAAAACAAGTTTCAACAAAATTTAAATACGATGAATCAAAACAATTCACGTATTCCATTTGCAAGAAGGCTTCGTATATAAGGCAAAAATGTACATCAACTAACACCACACACTGTGGACCAACACAGAAGAACGCTGATGATGAAGGTTTAGTGGCCTTCGAAAACGGGTGGCTGTTCCGTTCAACTATGTGTTGTCAGAATATTTACAACTAACTTTGATGTTATTTGTTCATTAATAATTATCACATGTAGTTTGGCTTAAAAAGCGATACGAACTTTAGCCCGTTCAAATTATAAATATAGATACTTAAAATATATTTTTGCTTATAAACCGTTTCAAATTTTGCTTTGGTTTGAAATTACACACTTTTATCCAATTATTTTGTTGTCGCAGTGCCGGTCTTTGGACCAGATCCTCCCCATATTCTTCTAATGGGAAGCACCTCAGGAAATAGAAATTGAGCATCAATTAAAAAATTATTTTATAATTAAACATATTACTTAAAACTACTTAACTTAAATCTTAATAAACTCTATGAGTCGAGAAAACCCAAATACAGTTGTGTGTTAAATTTGAATTATAAGATCATTTCTGAAAAACTGTACAATAGTATGCATTAACTGTGAATGTAGAGGTAGTCACTTTAAAAAATTTAATAAATAAGAATTACACATGTCAAGTTTTAAGTTACCTACTTTGACTGCAATAAAATAATAACTGCTGTTATATTCAGAATAAATAATATTTAAATATATAATTTAAAATTACCTTGAAGGCCTGAATTTTGAGAAAAAAGCCAAATAATATCAAAATCATAGAAAATACAAAAGGTCGATAATAATAAAATTTAAAGATTTGCACATAAAGAATTTTGGATTACAAAAGACTTACAATACAAATTTTGTATGGACATTTATTTGCTAAAAATTTTGTAAGCTTAAATCATATATTTCTGAATAATCCTTTAAATGTTTTTGATTTATCTTTCTTTAAATTAAATTATTAAAATTTGTAGATTTTCTTATGGGAGCAGTTTTGTGTTTTTGTTTCAAAATCTACTGGCAACACTGATACAATTTTTGGAAGAAAAAAATCAAAATTAGAAATAGGAAAAATATCATTGTATAAATGTAAAATGTTTTTGGAAGCAACTTTTAAAGAGCATCAAAAATAAAACAAGATTTTTAAATCATCGTAAGCACCGTAAGAATTGGGCCTTACGCGTTATTTGAGTATATGAGCAATTTAATAAAAAATAAATTAAAAGAAAAAATGGTGATTTTAGTACAATTGGAGTCGAGAAAGTACAATTTTGTATGCCAATTGGAATAAAATTAGTTTTGACATTTATCATCCCTGCTTACGATATGATATAACTTTACGAAATTTCCCCTACAATTTTGTTGCTTCTATTTACGTTAGTCTTCGTTTAGTAGTCGGTCGGTGCGGGAATGCGTGTTATTGCCTTTTTGTCATATTTGTGTTGTGTTGTTAAACTTTATTCCAATTGATTGATGCTAAAAAGATGTTATTAAACAATTTTCGAAATAGAAAATTGATACGCATACACAATTTTGTTTATAATTAAAAAATCGTATGTATATAAATAAAAAATACCTCGTAGGATAAAATTTAAATATTTCGTTATCTCAAAAGGTCGCGGAAAAAGAAGAAGTATGAAAAAGTGATCTCAGCAAATAGTCAATATGGCCGCCACTTGTTGGATGTTGGTGTTTTGTTAATTAAAATAAAAAGTTAAAATATGTATGTAGTATATTATCAACAAGAGTGAAATATGTTTTTTAAGCACTTCTGAATATTTTAAAAAGTCAACAATAGTGAAAACATTAAAAATATATCCATAATTGTGTTATAGAATTGAAAATTGTATACTAAACACATGCATATGTACATATGTATATATATACATGTGTAATTATGTATGTATTTGAATAAGTGAAACAGAGAAAAGAGATCAAACTAATAATTCTGCATTGGATTAACATAACTTTAAATTTTAAATGGTAATTATAATTTTAAATGTTTGTGATTATACATAATAACTTTTAGTACCTCAGTACTTCTAAAGTATTTTAGTAAAAAGTAAGTGAATCGTAAAAATTGTGCCGTATATTACGTTAAAGGTGCGGCAATTTTTTTTGTGGGTTACTTTTAATATAAATACATATGTATGTATGTACATCCATATGCATATGAATATATTTTAACAGTGGCGAAATCAATCCTGACGTTTTTCAATATACATCAGTGATGGGAATTGGAAATTCTGTTTTCGTGCCGAATCTCGTTTTAAATAGTGGCAAAATCGCTCAAATAACGCCAAACCACTTTTAACATAATTTAAATGTTGGCCAACCGAAAATCGTAATATATATCGACACATTTATTCGTTTGCAGTAACGATAACGTCATTCTGTAGTTTCTTTTTTACGATAGTGTACATCTGTGTTTTTCTCACTATTAAATTGTATTTAATGCGCCATCTCTACATACAATATGTCAAAATAAGCGAAAATCACAAGAATTAATTAAATAAAGAAAAACCGAATGAATTTGTGCTTGCGATTTTACTTCTTTCACTTCAACCTACGGCGAATATCCTTAAAATATGTTACTGAATAGCCAAGTCGATAAACTTTTTTTGTATTTACTGTAGCAATGTTATCGATTATTGTGAAATTTCAAAAACCTTTGCCATTTACAGCATTAAAATGCGTTTCTCATTCTAACCACAGTCAATGTAATTATATTTGCGACAAGTGAATCAATAAACAACTTGAACATTTTTATCAGAGTTTTGGATACTAGAAAATTTTTAAACTTTTACAAAAAGAGTAAAAAAATATTGAACTGAAATGATGTTATTGACTTTATTCAAAACGCGCTAAGACAAAAAAAAACGCGATTGGCATAGTTAAAACGCGCTAAATCTAGCGCGAAACACACTAAATTAGCATCGCTTCATTTGGCCATTTTGGCCAAAATCCCTCAGAGGTCACTCGTGTGAGCAAAGGTTACTTTATATAAGCTGTAACTTTTTTCACAAACTCAATTCAGGAATTCTAATCATTACATATTGTAGTATGTGTCCTAGTAGTTAATCTTCATTAAGTGGCATTGCATGTCAAAGGTGACTTTTGCTAAAACTTTTCAGAAAATCACTTTTAGAATTGTAGGTATATTAAATATAACTATATTCCGACAGAATTGAATATAAAAAAAATCAGCAAAAACTTTTTGAATGTTTTTTTTTCATATAACTAGTTAATTAACTCCATGTCGTTACGTCATAGCATATTTATCTTCACACCTAAATATGTTGTCTTACGTCGAAACATATTTAACTCGTCATATTTATCTTCACACATGAAAAAAAAAAGTATTTTCAAGTAGTCCCATCTGGAGTGTTGCGTATAAGAGCCCGCGTGTCCCTCTTTTTTAGGCGGATGTGTCCAGTAAAGTTCAAAATATTACGAGCAAGCGGATTATGATGTGATTCGGGTTTTTTTAAATATTTGCCTGCGTATTTTGCAATTTCTTCAATCACAAGTGGAATATTTATTATTTATTTATTTATTTATTATTTTAATCTTATAAAATAAATTCTGAGATTAAATCTAAAATTTTTATCGAGCATAGCTGCCGGGGCTATCAGCTCTGATTCCAAGTAATGTGGTGTGTTATATGTTTAAGTGTTTAGGTACTATAGTGGATGTTTTTTTTTAAATTACAATGTTTGCCTCTTTTGTAAAATTGTAGACGCTGTTGATGTTAGTTTTTGATGGATCCTGTAGGATTTTAATAGCTGGTGTGTTGTGGAAGTGCTTATACCTTAGATTGTGTAGCAATATACATTCGTTGAGTAGGTGGTTTATTGTTAGATTGCTATTGCAGGTGACACAGATGGGACTGGTGCTATTTTATAAAATGTAATTATGGGAGAATATAGCATGGCCGAGTCGAAGTCTGGAGAATGTTTTTATTATGTTTTTATTGACATCCGTCGGATAACTGGGAGGTTTAGAATTTGGATTGATATTGGAATAGTGAGGATGTTGCATTGGATTATCTCTGAGCTTAGAGTGGATATACATATTTTGCGATTTGCCTGCGTAAATCTATTTTTTCAACAGTGTCGTCTAGAACGATGGGGGCATGGGATGCGTATTTTGCTACGAAGTCTGCTTTTTCGTTGCCTGTGATGCCGACATGGCTGGGGACCCAGTGAATTATTATTTTTCCTTTGTTGTTTATAAGGGCGTCTCTGATTTTAATAACTTGGTTCCACTTGTTATTATAGGGATTGTATATCGCCTTGATTACTGATAAGCTGTCAGTACAAATTATGGTTTTATATTTCCGTTTAACTGCATGTTGTATAGCACGAGAGACTGCACAAGCTTCTGCTGTAAAAATTGAGGAGAATTCGTATAGGGTGTTGAGTGTCACGTTATTTCCTTTGTCATCGACTACCGCGTAAGCCGGTAGGGTTTCTACTGATTTTGATCCGTCTGTGTATAAAAAACACCAACCGTTACTTTTTAGTTCCCTTTTCTTTTCTGCCCAAAAACTTAAAAATTGTTCCTTGGGTGTATCAGTTTTTTTGAGTTTGGAAAGGGATAAGTCTACCCATGTGTTTTTGAACTTCCAAGGTGGCTCATTGATAGTTTTTTTGTAAATCTTTGCCGGATTTTCCATCTCGCGTGCAAGATCCAAAGCTAAAGCGATTGCTGATTTGATGCGATTAGTCTTTTTAGCAGAAATGTTTGTTAGTATGTCATGGTCAATTATGGAGTTTGTACTCGTTAAAAGCTTTGATAGTATTCTCCCTTTAACTTCAAGGAATCTGTTTTCTATGGATGGAAGACCAGCTTCGTTGAGAATATTATTAATAGGTGTAGTTCTATATGCATAAACTGAAGCGCGTGCGGCTTTGGAATACACTGGTTTGATGATGTTCAGTGTGGATTTGGGACTGTTTCCGTAAAGAAACAGACTGTAATCTATTTTGCTTAACACTAAAGTTTTCGTTAAATAAATGAGAGTATTGATATGTACAAAACTTTTCGAAGAGAGATAGCGTATTATATTTGCTCTAGCTAGCAATGCATTTTTTAGATTTAGACAGTGATCTTTCCAATGATATTTCCGGCAAAACACTACACCTAGAATTTTTAATTTATTGACGTTTTGTATGGTAGTTCCGTTTGATTTTATATTGTAGTTGTCCGAGTCGCAGTTTTGTTTCCTGCAGATATGAAGCTTTTTTGTTTTTTGCAGAGAGATTTTTGCGCCTGAGTATTCGGTCCATTTATTGATATCTCTAAGAGCTTGTGATAAGATGTTTGTAGCTTCATTATTTTTATTTTTCTTGCACAAGATGTATAGGTCATCTGCGTATAAACAGTGGTCAACGTAGGGTATATTGTTTAGGATTTTGCTTATTTCATTGAAAGCGATTTGAAATAAAGTTAAGGAAAGGGGGGACCCCTGTGGAATACCATTTTTCAAAGGGAATGTTTTTGATAAATTACTATTAATTCTAACCTTGAAGTATCTATTTGTGAGAAAGGATTTTACAAAATTGAATATATTTTTACCTATTTTCCAGAGTTTGAGGACATCTAAAATAACGTGTGAGCCAATCCTGTCGAACGCTTTTTCAAAGTCTATCGACAATGTTGTCACATGGTTTTTGGCGGACAGAGCTTTTGATACATAATTGTCGAAGTGCAGGAGTGCGTCGTCACATCCCTTATTTGGCTTAAAGGCAACCTGTTCTTTAGCGATGTGTTTTTTCTCCTCCATGAGCCATAACAATCTGGCAGCAATGATTCGCTCAATTATTTTCGAAATACAGGGGAGTAGCGATATGGGACGTAAGCTTCGGTGGTGTAGGCATTGTTTCTTTTTGGAATCGGTATTACTATTGCGAGTTTCCAATTTTGTGGGATGATGCCGGTTTAAAAAATCGTATTGTAAAGGTCTAGTAGTTTTAACTTGGAAGTATAGCTTAGATTTTTGATCATTTGGTAGCTCACGCGGTCCATGCCTGGAGTTGACCCTTTAACTCTTTTTACACAGCTGGTGAGTTCTATCATAGTTATAGGTTCTTCCAAAAGTGATGCTGTTGCTGACGTTGAGCTAGATGATTGTTTGCAGGAGTTGAATAACTGTGAGAAATTTGCATTTGATGCATATTCTGACCATGAATTACCAAAAGCATTAGCGATTGATAGAGGGTCAGTTAAGATTACGTTTTGATTGTTAATTGCTTTTATGGTTGATCATTGATTTCTCCGGGTAATACGATTAATTTTGTGCCAGATGTCTAAGATTGGGGTGTTTCTGTGTATTGACATGGTGAAATTTTTAAAGCTTTCTTTTTTGGGCTTTTTCAGTTCTTGACGAAACTTAGCATTGATTTTCTTATACGATATTAGGTTTTCTCTGGTTGGTTTCGATTTGAAAGATTGCCATGAAATCATCTTTTGGTTGCGCAAATGAGAAAGTAAGTCAATCCACCATGGTACTGTTCTCTTAGGGGTGTACGATGTGTTCTTTGTTTGCGGTATGTGTTTGTTTGCTGCGGCGCGAATACCCTTGATAAATAGAGCAGCGTCTTTATTGCTGGTTTTGGAAAAATATTTATTGAGGATTTCTATTTCGGCCTTGTGGGGGTATTTCTCCCAGTCAGCGCGGTGAAGGAGAAATTTGCACAATCTTATGGGAGTGACGTTGTTTTCCAGGATTTTCATTGAAATACATATGCGGAAGTGATCGCTGTTGTGCAAGTCGTTAATGACCGTCCAGTGAAGTTGAGGAAGTAAAGACAGACTACAAAATGAGACATCAATATGTGTGAGTGTGCCGTGAGTTGACAAGTGCGTGGGGTTACCGTCATTTAAAATGCATAAATTTGAATTGTCGATTGCTTTCGCTAGAGCGAGGCCTCTGTTGTTATTAGTTTTCGATCCCCAGATTGTGTTCCAGCAGTTGAAATCCCCGTTGGCTATTACAGGACTACGGAAGGAGGAAAAAATTGTAGACAGTTCATTTTCATCAATAACTTCATTGGGTGGTATATAGATGCATAATATAACAAATTTGATGTTGAGGGTGATTTCGATGGCAATCGCTTGGTAACTTGTGTTGATGTGTAGTTGTTTGTGTGGGCTAGTGGATTTTACTAGTACCCCAATGCCTTGTTTTGCGGTGACGTTGTGTGCAGAGTTAAGGAAATATCCATTATAATTTTTTGGAAGTATAGGAGTGAAATTGAAAGCGCAGTGGGTTTCTTGTAGCGATTTCTGGTTTGGCATAAAACAAGCAAAATATCGTAGCTTTGTAAAAATTAAAAAATATATAAAATAAAGGTGTTATTATAATATATAAACACTTTTAAAATAAATAATATTAAACTGATAATTAGTGAAAAAAAAAATAACAATAAAACTAATTATTCGTGAATAATATGGCTGAATGCAATAAATGCAGATCAGCAATAAGGGGTGAAAGTGGAATAAGTTGCAATGAAGTGTGTGGCAAAGTATTCCATATCACAAAAAAATGTGCGGGAATAGACCAATATTCGGCGAAAACTATGGACGAAAATAGATTTATAAGGTATATTTGTGATGATTGCATGCAATATATAAAAAACATTGATTTAGTAATAAAAGAAATTCAAGATGGAGTTCTCGAAAATAAACAACACTTAATAGATTATAAACATGAATTTAAAACATCACTAAAACAGAATGAAACCGAAATTAAAAAATTATTAGAAGCTATTGAGACACGGTATGAAGAAAGAATTAATAAAATGATTAAATTACAAAAATCTTGTGAAAAAAATGTTGAAGACGTTAAAAAATTAGTTGGTAATATAAACGAAATTGAAAACAACAACAAAAAACTGCATCAAACAATAGAAGAAGAAAATGAAAATATGTGTAAAGAGATAAAGAAAGTGATAAATGAGTCAAGTACAAAAACAACATATGCAGAAGCAGCTAGAAACAAAGAGTTATCATGTATGAGCAAACAAGTACCCCTAATTGTAAAACCAAGGGAAAAGCAATCGGCGGTTAAAACAAAAGAAGATTTAAATAAAATTAATTCAGTTGATTTAAAAATAACAAACGTTATAAGTAAGAGAAACGGAACAATAGTGATACAGAGTGAAAATGGCGAAGAACGGGAAAAAATTAAGTGCACGATTCAAGATAAAATATCGGAACAGTATGAAATCAAGGTTCCTAATACATCAGAGTACAAAATAAAAATCACAGGCATGACTTTTGAATATAATGAAAATGAAATTATTGAGAAAATAAAAAAAACAAAATTATAATTTGGCAAACTCTAATTTTAAATTTATCGAAAAATATAAAGTAAAAAGGAATAATAAAATAGTATATACTGTAAAATTAAAAGTTGACAGCGAATCATATAACAAAATTATAGAAGAAGGAAGTAGACATGGGATTGGATGAAAATCACTTTACAAATGATAGAGAATGTCCGGTGTATCAAAACAAAATAAAAAACAAAATGAGAAATATTGGCCTACTAGCATAACAATTAAAGGAGTTTCACATAATGTATACAAATATACAAGGGCTTATTAATAACTATAACCAACTTGAAATTATTGTAGCAGAAGAAGGACCTGAGTTTTTTATTTTATCGGAAACTCATATAACTGAAGAAATTGAGGAATCGGAATTACTATTACAAGGATACAAATATATCAATGTGTTATCTACATCCTCTAGAACTGGAGGTGTCATAATATATTGTAGGAGTAAGTGGAATATTATAAAATTAATTGAAAGGGTGGATAATATGAAGTACTGGATTTTATTTTGCAGAGCCACATTTGGAAGCTATAGCTTTATAATTTAATAATAATTTATAGATCACCTAGTCATAGCGAATCTGTTTTTTGTACTGCATTTGAAGAAATAATTGAGGAAATATGTGATAATTACTTAAACAACTGTGATATTTTAATAACGGGTGATTTTAATATAGACTGGATGAAAAATTATACGTATAAAAATAGAATTAAGAGTCTGCTCCATGACAACGGTCTAAGGCAATTAGTAAATGAATGCTCGCGTCTAACAGAAAATTCAAAAACAATAATAGACTACGTAATATCGAATAACTTTAATACGTTAGTAAATAATAATGAAAAAAATAAGATCTCAGACCATGAAATTATAAATATAACTGTCCCAAATGTGAATAAAGAACTACAAAATGAAAGAAAAATAATTGAAATATTTAAATATAATAAAGAAATTTTTAATACTGAATTATCTAATAACTTAAAATACGAAAACGACAGAGATTTAAACGAAAATGTTGATCTTTTTGATAAATGCTTGAAAAATACTGCAAAAAAAAGAGATAGGAAATGATAAGAAATTGATTGCAATTTTTCTTGATTTCAAAAGAGCATTTGAAACCATTGATAGGGAAATAATGATAGAAAAGCTATATATGTATGGAATAAGAGGAAAAGAGCTGAATTGGTTCAAATCGTACATGGACAACAGAACACAGACAACTAAGGTAAATAATTCAGTATCGGAGGAAGTAATGAATGGCTTTGGAGTTCCACAAGGCTCAACACTAGGCGCACTGCTTTTTATTAGAAAGATGTAACATAGTCCTATACGCAGATGATACTTTAATATATACCATTGCAGACAAGGAAGAAGAATGTCGAGAAATTATAACTTATAATATAGATAAAATAAATAATTGGTTAAAAATGAATGAACTTAAACTTAATAAAAACAAAACGAAGATAATAGAAATTAACATCAATTCGAACGAAACATTTGAAATAAATAACTCGGTAATTGAAAAAGTCGAGCATATAAAATATCTCGGGTTTATAATTGATAAGAAACTAAAATTTAATGAACACATTGAGCACATATGCAAAAAAATCGGTAAAAAAATCAGTTTTCTTGGAAGAATCAGAAACAAAATATCAAAAACTACAGCGATAAATATATATAATACCATAATAAAACCACACTTCGAGTACGGGTCTACTATTTTATATACATGTAGCAACACACTCCAATTAGCAAGAATACAGAAACTTCAAAATAAAGCTATGAGAATAATATTAAAATGTGATAGATATACTGAAATAAATACAATGCTGAATATCCTGAAATGGTTAAATGTGAAACAGAGACTTCAATTCAATACGCTCAGATTTATTAAAAAGATGAAACAAGGCGACGCACCCAAATACCTTTGTGAACAAATAAGATATGTAGGAGAAAGCCAACCGTACGGAATAAGAAATGTGAACGATTTTCGATTAAACAGGGTTATGTCAACGCAGATGCAGATATCACTGTTTTACAAGGGCTTACAACTGTATAATAAACTACCAAATAATATGAAAAATTAAAATAACGAGAATGTATTTAGAAAAAATGTATTGATTTTGTGAGATTTAGTGTTGATTTATAATGATAGGAAGTTTGAATCATGTATTGTAAAAGTATTTTTAATACTAATAATAATAAATAAAAAATAAAAAATACTAGGGTCAAATTCCCTCAGAATTAATTGTAGGTCACTATAATTGTTGAGAAAGCCTTTTATATTCCATTGGATTATGTCAAAGATGTCAGAAGGGTACCACCCACAAGTACAGCCATATCCGAGACGTGCACTAATTTGCTAAAACTTGCACACGTTTCGGACGAACCGGGCGGCAGGAATCATCAAGAGATTCCATTGGTAAGAAATATGAATTGGAGTTGATTAATTGTTGTGTTAAATTGGATATTGGAGAGTTAATTTTGCATATTAGTGTTTTAAAAGAAGTGTTTTTTTCTGTGTCTTTTATTTGGTATTCGTTGGTTTTTTTAGTTGATGTTGTGCCAAATGTTTTTGTTGGTGTATTTATTACAGTTTCAGTGGTTTTTGATGTTGATGGTATATTAGTGTTTGGTGTTGTTGTTTTTGTGCTGAATTTTGATGTAACTGATTGAATATCAAGTTTTTTTAGTTGAGTTTGTTGCAATATTTTGTTGTATTTCTTTTTTTGTTTGTTGGGTAACGGCTTCTTTATGTTTTATTGTGGACTCTGAGGTTATTGAAGCATATGTGTTTGATCTATGGTTAACTGTTGGTGGATGGATGGATTGGTATTTACGACGAGCCTCACCTATGCTGCAGTAGTTTTTGGTTTTGATTTTGAGTATTTCCTTCATTTGTATGTATCGTGGGCATTCCTTGTCTGTAGACGAGTGGTTACCAGAGCAGTTAGTGCAGAGAGTGCGAGAACAATTTTCTTTTTCGTGTGGTGGTAAGCTGCATTGTGGACAAGTGGGACTGCCGTTGCATTGTACGGGTAGACGATAGAGGTTAAATGTTAGTACTATTTTTCCAGTTGGTGATCGTGTTTTCCCATCTTCGTTTAATTTGGTGAATTTGTAAACTTCAATAACTCCTTGATTTTTCATTTCATTGACTATTTCTTCTTCGGGGACTATTTTGAGGCATGGTGCATATATAACACCTTTTACTGAGTTTAAAGATGAGTGAAGTTTGCAGGAAACAGGACATGAACCCAATGATTTTGTTTTGATGACTCTGTCTGCAACACGTGCGTTACGAGCAATTATGAGGAGACTGCCGTCACGTAATTGAGAAATTGAGTTTATTTCAGTACTTATAGATTCAATGCTTTTTTGTAGTACGAATGGACTGATGTCGGAGAGCGATTTCTTAGAATCTGTTGGATGAAATAATTACGTATCTTGGGTTGGCGTTTATGTATAGTTTTGGTATCGGTAAATCGGGATATTCATTTGCTTTTTGTCTTTTAGGGGCGTTTTCAATATAATCTCCTAATAGGTGGAACCTATTATTGGAGAGCCTGTCCGGAGGCATTATTCTTTATTATTTTATTTTTATTTGTTTATTTTCTTTTTTTAACACAGGTATTAAATAAAGTTTTTTGTGAAGTAAATTTAAAAGAAAAAATGTATACGCGTTAGTATAAAAAAGAATGAGTGTTGAAACCCGTTAGTTTATGTATTTACTATGTGATCGCTATAAGAGATAGTCGAAGACTGGAATATTTAAATCAGGATATATATTAAAGTTTTTAATGTACCATGGAGCAGATTTTATTAACCGTAAAATGTTGTTTTGCCTTCGTTGGATTCTCTCGACATTGGAAGCTAAAGCAGTGCCCCATAACTGAATTCCGTATCACCATATTGGCTTCAAAAGCGACTTGTATAGTAAAAGTTAGCAGTCTAGGCTGAGTATTGAATTTCTGCCAACCAACCAATATATTTGAGTTAACTTAAGTTTCATCTGAGTTAATTTAGAGTCAATGGGCCTAATTATTCATTCCGTTCCGCGATTGCGGAAAGCATTTTTCCATTCATTTCATTCCATTCCGTTGCTGCAGTATTTTTCTGCAGTTGCGGTATTACCAGATTATTGATTCCGCAATATAAACATTTTTCTTTATTTTGCTTACTTTAAAATTTTATGACGAAAAGCGTACGGAAAGAACAAAATGGCATGGAAAATATACAAATTTGAAAAATTAAAGCTTATTTTAATTTAATTTGTTTGTTTTATTTTTATAACAATATAAAAAAAGCAATTATTAGTTTAATTTAACTTATATTAAAATTTATTTATTCCAACTTACTCTCTATGATCAATCTGCAACTCTTCTTTCTATATTTTGTTGTTTTTACGTTTCAAAAATACATACATATGTATGTATGTATTTACGTATGCTTGCATGGATGTATGTATGTATGTAAGTATATATTTTAAAATGCTTTTTTAACAACAGCCGACACTATACCACTATTTCACGGAAAGCATTTACCGCAGGAATGAATAATTGCAATTTGCATCTCGATCGATTGTGCTTTCCGTGGAATTTTCCTTTCCGTGCGGAATCAATAATACCACCCAATATGATGTTTCCATGTAAGCCTTCGATCAAGGTGTATAAAAAAGTATTTCACGTGGGAATGTTGAGGAATATTTTGATTATTGATTCCAAAAAAGGGGAGCAAGTATCTCTTCTTAGGGTAAACGTTATATGGACACACTTTTGTATATTGACTTTAATTCTCCATAAGTTCAACCATATTTCCAGCTGAGTAATATGTTCCTGAAGATTGCGGGATGCATCATAAGGGTTTTCGTGCACACTCATACCGGCTGTTTAATCCTGAATTGAGTTTGTGAAAAAGTTACAACTAATATAAAGTCGCTTTTGGTCCAAAAATTACCTCTGAGGGATTTTGGCCAAAGTGGCCAAATGAAGGGTTGGCATGCATTACCACCTAATGGAGAGTAACAACTAGGGCATTAGCTATAAAACGTAGTAATTAGAATTCCTGAATTGAGTTTGTGAAAAAAGTTACAACTAATATAAAGTCGCTTTTGGTCCAAAAATTACCTCTGAGGGATTTTGGCCAAAGTGGCCAAATGAAGGCTTGGCATGCAAAGTACACTTCAGCATACGTTAATTTTTTTGATATGGGGGTTAATCTTTAATAAATATTAAATAAATTTATATATATCCGCCGAATATATAAAACCGCCGAATTAAACAGAAAATTTCTTAATTAGAATTCTCTGTTGCGTGTCCAGAAAAAACAAATGATACAACATCAACAGCGCAGACGTTTTTATTTTACCAAACTAGCAAATTGAAAATCCGTTAAAATTTTGTTTGCAAAGCAAGCAAATCCAACATTTTTCTGTTACTAAGCCTGGTACTCTGTCCAACATTTAATGTGAAATGCTGTCAAACAAACTATATAAAAAAATTGGCATGCATTTTTAGAGAAAGAATGTTGCAGAAATAGTATTCCCTTCGTTTTGGGGAAAACATCAGATATGTATGTATCCAGCGTTGTCAACTCGGTGCTTTTCGCTCCGTTTTTAGTGCTTTTTGAAATTTTCGACGCAAAAAATTTTGAAGTTAGTGCTTTTTTAAATTCATATCGGTGCTTTTTGTTTCGAGTCGGTGGCACTAAACCAAAAATTCGAAGAACAATTTTCTCACCTATTTTTTTCCTTCGGAGAAATCTATATATATATAAAAGAAGCTCTGAACTTAAAAAAAGCATTTAAAAAAATTCTGCGATATTAAACTATACTTGGGTAAATACTTCTATTATGTCTTCTTTGTTGCGTTGTAAAACATTTTTTATATTAATTATGATTTAAATGTTAAAGTTTAAGGGAAATATGGCGCTTATTTCTTCCACCAAGCTTTGTACAATCTTGGCAGAACCCTTCATTTGGTCACTTTGGCCAAAATCCCTCAGAGGTAATTTTTGGACCAAAAGCGACTTTATATTAGTTGTAACTTTTTTCACAAACTCAATTCAGGAATTCTAATTACTACGTTTTATAGCTAATGCCCTAATTGTTACTCTCCATTAGGTGTTAATGCATGCCAAGCCTTCATTTGGCCACTTTGGTCAAAATCCCTCAGATGTTTTTTGGACCAAAAGCGACGTTATATGAGCTTTAACTTTTTTCACAAAGTCAATTCAGCAATTCTAAATATAGCGTTTTGTGGCTAGTGTCCTGGTTGTTACTCCCCAATAGGTGGATTTGCATGCCAATCCTTCATTTGGCCGGTTTGGTCAAAATCCCTCAGAGGTCATTCCTATTACCGAAGGCGACTTTTTCTAAAACGTTTCAGAAATCTACTTCTAGAATTGTATTTTTATTAAATATAGTTACATTCCGACATGTGTGTGAAGTTAGCTCCGTCAGTTAGCTTCGTTTTTAGCATCCCTGTATTAATTAACATATATCTCGCTCAAACACTGTGAGGTAAGAAAAAATCTCTCACTTGTACACTGTTAACTTAACAGAGCAGATATTTTATAACATTTTCAAGCAAAAATATTAATGTACAAATTGTAACTTATTTTGGTGGTCAACATTTTGGCCAAAATCGAAATGGTGGGGTTATACGGCCAATTGGGGTCGAAAGCCAAGGCTTCAAATATTTCAGAACTATATAGCTTATATTCAGAATCAGTATAGCTTTTGAAAAAGAGTATTTCTGTATAGTGTTATCCTCCACGTAAAGGATGAAAATGAAAGAGGCATTTTAATTCCTTTAGCAGAATCGTTAACATGTCGTCACTACGAGGACGACATTAAACGATTTTTATTGAAACTGAAAACATTTTGTTTAAGAGAAAATATAAATTGGCCATTTTGTAAAAGAGTTGTGACTGACTGGAGTTCTTATCAACGCAGTTGTGAAAATACTTAACAAAGACGTGTCGTCATTCAACTCTTACTTGGGTAAATGCTACACATTTCTTGCAAAAAATGAACAAAAGTTAAATTTTGTTGTGGTACAAATTTGTTGTTGCCATTTCATTAAAATTGTTGTGAAAGATATAGAGGCAAATTCTGATAATGACACTCAATTACAATTGTATAAAAATATTATGCTCAAAGGTATAAATATTTCAAATTTTCAGGAAATGTGGATGTGGTTCGGGGCAGTTTGCGTTATATTACTGAGTCGATATATGGACACACATTTTCATAAAAACTTACGTATGATGAATGCTTTATCGTTCGAGGCAATCGACGACAATATAAAAATAGATAATTCAAGTCACCCAACAAATAACCACTCGGTAGCGCAGTATAAAAATAGTCCTTTTTATAAAAAAAGTATAGGAATATATTTAAAAATAAAAAAATTAGTTTTTGAAAAGACAGGAAATAGCTTTCCTATAAATATATACCGAAACGAAAAATTTCTGAATATAATTCTAATGAAATGGATGCCATATCCAGTACTATTGAGCAATATCATGGGGAAATTTGTTGGTAGCTCTTCGACAAGAATATCAAATGCTCCGGCAGAGGGATATTTTTAAATTTTAAAAAATATTGTGCTTAAAGGGAAGAGAAATATTACAGCATCTGAATACGTTCGCAGCTCTTTTGAGTACGTCCATGCTAAAATTAAAGAAATAGAGCTAAAATATAATTCAAATCAAAATGATTTCAAACCAAAAAAGAGTACAAGACTTGAACTAATTGAAGAAAGTTGGAAAAAAGTGCCTAAAAAAGAAAAACTAAATACTGTAATAGCTCATGGTGAGAAATTTTTTGAATCCGACTTTGATTTACGTCAGGAATGGCTCCCAAAAAAATTAAGAAATGTAAAATTTGTAATAGGGATGTACACGGATATAATAAATAAATGTTCAACCAGAAATCCGTTCCAAACAACTTCCATTAATCTTAAGGAGTTCGAGTCTTTGAATTCATTTCAACATATATACAATAACGTATTCGAAGTATATATTTACTGCATATTAGCAGAACACAACATATCAAACGTGGGAATTACTACATGCGAAGAAGGCGAAGCCATATTGTTTAAGAATAATGTAATAAATTTTAAACATTTATTCGATATAAATGAAATTATTATCATTCCAGTCTTAAGAATGCATCATTTTACTTTTATGTATATTGATAAAAAAAAACAAAAGTTATAGTTATGTTGACCCTATGGGTCGAAAAAATAATGCCAAATCACCATATAAAAGTATTTCTAATATTTTGATTCAGTTTAAAGAATCCGACAGTTGGAAGTTCGAAGAATTAGTACATCCAATTCAGAATGATGGTTTTAATTGTGGTGTCTACTGTTGCCAATTTATAGATGCATTACTTACAAACTCATCTCTTTTAGAAGTAGGCGATCCTAATGAATATAGAAACCAAATCAAAACAAAATTGTTAAAATATAGAAATAATGTTTCAAAAGAATGTCTACATTGCGAAGGTGGAGCTGGTGTATCATACGTAAAATGTAGCAAATGTTTCAAATCGATAGACTTAATGTGCCTACAACATTACTACAACATAAAAGAAGTTAACGAAAATAGCTTTCAGTGTTATTTGTGCCTATATATGTAGCTTTAAGTAATACATACAGAAACAATATACTTAGGTGTTATTACCCGCAAAGAAATGAAGTATAATTTTATTACATATACCTATACATATCGATCCTTATTTTCGATTTAATCGTAAGCGACTTTTACCTAAAAATATACTATTTCATTGAAATTAAAATTTAGAATAATCGAAAAGTTGTTGGCATCTGAAAAATTGTTGACATCTTTTAAGATATGCCGTGTGAAATTTTATCGTAAGTGACAATTTACGTACATTTACTCAAACAACATCATAACTAAAGAAAAACTAGTTTGGCCAGAAGTTTTTTATTTTGCTTTCAAGACTTTAGTAAACAAGATATTTGTATGCAATTTTAACACAATTTGAAGAACGATGAGGAATAAATCTGCATCATTAAAAAAATTCCATTCTTTGAGTTATGGGTTGTGTGAGTATATGAGCGATATGTAAAATAAATTTGATAGTATTTCTTTGATCTTCAGTAACTTTTCTAAAAACACATACCTATACCTTGAAAATATAAAGTGCATTAATTGCACAACTAATACTTTATTAAATACAAATAAAAAAAATCTACAAAGGTGAAGAATAATCAAATTTTGTGATAGTATTATATCGTACAAACTTATACGAGTAGCACTTAATAAAATTGTTGGTTAAGTTAAATTAAAATTCATGTATCTATTATAAACAAACATAAAAATGTATTTGTCGATTCCTTAATAATAATTAATACTTTATTAAATACAAATTAAAAAAATTTAGGATGCTGTGAAATTTAAGCTTAAGCAAATAAAAAGAGTACAAAGGTGAAGAATAACCAAATTTTGTGATAGTACAAACTAATAACATCAAAACCTTTATAATAATTATAAATAAGGCTGCATTTATATAATTGTTAATAACCATAAACGTATTTTTAAAATTCTTAAATAAAAAAAATATAAAACAAATTACACTTGTTTAAATAATTTGAAAAGTTATATTAAATTTTAAATAAATCTTAAAAAAACATCAATAAATATTTAACAACCATTAAATAAATTTATATTGAATGAATTTATGGTACGGTATGCATTTAAGGGTTAAAATTCATTTAAACAATACCGACGCAGACCATTGCTGTAGCAAAAACCAATACATGTATTGTATGTACATCTTTGTATGCTAAATAACATAAAAACTAATGTAGAGCATTACTTTCTAGCTTCTGCTTAACTACCAGGCGCTTATATATCATTGCATTAATATTATGAGCGAAATCTTACAAAATAAGTGAGTACATCCATCCATACATACAAACATACTACATTTTAATATATTATATTATAATATATTAACATATATTAATAATAATAATATTATAATATATTAACATAGGTAGTATGTTTGTATGTATGGATGGATGTACTCACTTATTTTGTAAGATTTCGCTCATAATATTAATAAAATGATATATATAAAAGCGCCTGGTAGTGAAGCAAAAGCTGGAAACCAATGCTCTACATTAGTTTTTATGTTAGTTAGTATTTATTGGTTTTTTGTCAGTATGTCACCAAAATATAAACCGTTTCAACAAATATAAAAGACCAACAGACACAAGCAATACTGTTGCTAAGAGAACACACAGAGAGAACTCACAGAAGGAACACACAAGAGCACACGCAAAAATATCATATCAAAATGCATTATTACACATTTTTCAAAGTCATATTTCTCAAAAGCTATACTGATTCTGAATATAAGCTATATAGTTCTGAAATATTTGAAGCCTTGGCTTTCGACCCCAATTGGCCGTATTACCCCACCATTTCGATTGTGGCCAAAATTATGACCACCAAAAATAGCTTCCATATACATATGAAAATGCATTATTACACATTTTTCAAAGTCATATTTCTCAAAAGCTATACTGATTCTGAATATAAGCTATATAGTTCTGAAATATTTGAAGCCTTGGCTTTCGACTCCAATTGGCCGTATTACCCCACCATTTCGATTTTGGCCAAAATTATGACTACCAAAAATAGCTTCCATATACATACATATGAAAATGCATTATTACACATTTTTCAGTCATATTTCTCAAAAGCTATACTGATTCTGAATATAAGCTATATAGTTCTGAAATATTTGAAGCCTTGGCTTCCGACCCCAATTGGCCGTATAACCCCACCATTTCGATTTTGGCCAAAATTTTGACCACCAAAATAAGTTACAATTTGTACATTAATATTTTTGATTGAAAATGTTATAAAATATCTGCTCTGTTAAGTTAACAGTGTACAAGTGAGAGATTTTTTCTTACCTCACAGTGTTTGAGCGAGATATATGTTAATTAATACAGGGATGCTAAAAACGAAGCTAACTGACGGAGCTAACTTCACACACATTTTTTCATATGCCAGCAGCTCTTGGAGTCGTCTAGTGCACTCTTTAAATCTAATTTTATTTTGGGATGATCTGTGCTGTTGCCATTCCCTTCTAGCTGTCCTTTTTTGACGTAAAAGACGTTCAATGTCTGTAGAATAAATTCTATTAAACCCAGTCTGCGGATGGGAAGTAGTGGCATGTTCAGCAGCCTGTTTAATATTTTCGTTAAGATTTTCAATGTTAGATTCATCTTCATTCATACTTCATCATATAGTGCCTTAGGAAGACGGGGTTCTCGTCCTTGAGTGAGGTAGGCGGGTGTATGTCCAGTAGACTCGGACACACTTGTGTTGATGGCTAACATAATTTCTGGGACTAGTTCATCCCAGGTGTTATGATGGCGTCCGGTAAATTGTGCGATGATGGTTTTCATTGTGCGATTGACCCTCTCTGTTGGATTCTCCTGGGGTTTATAGGGTGCCGTGCGCTGGTGTTTCACACCTATTTCATATAGGTATTTTTCGAAAATTCGTGACGTGAACTGTGTTCCATTGTCGGTGATGATTCTTTTGGGTACACCATATCGCGCTAGTATGCGCTCCCTAAAAGCTTTCACGAGCCCTTCGGATGTTGCTTTTCGAAGTGGTATTAGTTCACACCATTTTGAAAAGTTGTCAAAAAAAACTAGCATCATGGTATTTCCATGCTTGGTTCGCGGTAACGGTCCAACAAAATCTGCGCAAAGAGTTGCCCATGGCTCCTCCGGAATACGTGTGAGCATCTTTCCGGCTGGCTGTTGTTGTGATACCTTATATTTCTGACATGTCTCACAACGTCGTACATATCTACATATATCTCTTGTCATTCCAGGCCAATAATACCTACTCGCTACTTTGTTTATCGTTTTCGTGTTACCTAAATGCCCTCCCGTGGCAGTGTCGTGGTTTTCGCGAATAACCTGGTTTCTTAAGGGGGTTCCTACACATAACTTCCATGGCGTGGTATCATTACCGTGGGTTCCGCGGGACGTATTCTTGTTAAGGTGGTTATTGATGACAGAAAACTCGGGAAACTTCTGCGGCAACTGGCGCACTTCTGCTATCCTCCGTTTTATCAGGTGGTGTCTGTAGTGGTTTGAACGATTTTAACAGTCTCGACTGGTTGTCGTGACAATGCATCTGCTACCACATTCTGTTCACCCTTCCGGTATTGTATCGTAAATTGATACTGCTGTAGTTCCAGAGCCCAGCGAGCCAGTCGTCCTGTAGGGTTGTCGATTGTATTTAACCATTTTAGTGCCACGTGGTCCGTGATTACCACAAAGGCATAACCTTCCAAATACGGCCTCATCTTCCGTATTCCCCAGACCATCGCTAAGCACTCTTTTTCGGTGGCCGAGTAGTTTTTCTCAGCTCCATTGAGGTGTCGACTAGCGTAGGCTATTACGCGCTTACTTCCTTCTAGATTTTGCGTCAGTACGGCGCCCAGTCCATGTTCACTGGCGTCCGTCTGCAAAATAAAAGTTTGTGAGAAATCTGGGCGTACAAGTATTGGTGCCTTTGTTAATTTATTTTTAAGCGAATCGAACGAGTTTTGCTGGTCTTCGCCCCACTTCCAGTGCTTTCCATTTTTCAGTAACTGGGTTAGTGGTTTCGAAATGGTAGCAAAATCTGGCACAAACCGGCGGTACCAAGAAGTAATTCCTAGGAAACGACGTACTTCTTTGACTGACTTTGGCGTCGCCATTTCGGTAATAGCTGCTACTTTGCTGGGGTCGGTCTTGATTCCATCTCTCGTGACCACATGCCCCAAGTATTTAATTTCTGACTTGAAAAACTCACATTTTTCTGGGTTAATTCTCAAATTGGCCGCCCTCAATCGTCGGAATACTTCTTTTAGCTTGACAACATGTTGTTCGAAAGTTACGCTAATTACGATAATGTCATCTAGGTAGGCAAATGCGTAGGGCTCCATTTCAGGCCCGATTACATTATCCAATGCGCGTTGGAACGTTGCTGGGGCCGAGTGCAACCCAAAAGGCATTACCCGCCATTGATATAAGCCACGGCCGGCGACGGCGAATGCCGTATACTTTTTGCTACTTCCTTCGAGGGGTATTTGCCAGTATCCATCTTTTAAGTCTAGACTACTCACAAATTTGGCGTTCCGTAACCGGTTAAGAATTGTATCGATTCGAGGCAGCGGATAGGCGTCTGGCACCGATCTAGCATTTAGCTGTCGAAAATCCATACACGTGCGCCATGTACCGTTTTTCTTTTTCACTAACGTGATGGGGAAACTGTATGGACTACACGATGGTTCGATACAGCCATTAGCAATGAGTTTGTTCACTTCGGCATCTATGATCGACTGCATTGCTGGGTTACGTGGGGCGTAGCGAAGTTTGATCGGCCGGTCGTCTTTCATGGTTATCTTATGCTGGGCGATATTAGAGAGTCCCTGTATTTTTTTAAATTTTGGAAGTTCCTGTTCTAGGAACTTAGTAATTTCTTTCTGGTAGTCTGAGGGAATTGTCGTACCTTGCTTTCTGTTATTATTAATTTTTAGGTTTATTTTTGTATTTAAATTCGAATTACAGCTTACCTGGTTGCTGCCCTCAGGTCCAGTTATTGGTTCTTCGTTGGACTTAGCTACTAAGCCCGCGCAACTAATCGTGGCCTGGAAGTGTTGCAGAAAGTCAAGCCCAAGAATGAGATCCTCTCTTGACTCGTTCATAATCAAGAACTGCCAGTCTGTCGTAAGTTTTCCCAAAGTCACTGTCAGTCTCACCGCTCTATTAATGAGTTTTCGAGATCCATCAGCCAGAAATATTTCTACATCGATAGCGGTGTAAACTGGCGTATTGCGTAGTTGGCGGATTTGTGATGAAGTAATAAAGCTCCTGGTGGCACCTGTGTCTACCAGGGCTGTGGCCAACTGTCCGTCTAGTTGGATATGCGCTGTAATTTTATCATTTTCCCATACCATGCAGGTCGGATTGCTTTCGACGTTAGAGTTCAAATCTGGCGTTTGTTGATGCATTTTTGCCGTTAACATGCGGTGGGGCTCTCCTCGCTGTTGCTGTGCTGGGTTCGGTATGCTTTCTAGATCGGCCACCAATTGCATAAGTTCGTCCAGAGTTGAAAAATCTCTGCGTCGTATATACCATTGATAATCTGGTAAGGCGTTCCGGAATATTCGTTCTAGCTTTTGTTCTCCAGTTAAGTTAGTGGGACGCATTAACTCTTGCAGAGTTAATAGGTAGTCTTTAAAAGCTTCCCGTGGCCGCTGAACACGCTTTCGAATCTCATCCTCTAATTTCTCAAAGTAGCGGGGAGGCAAGAAAAAGGTACAGAAATCTCGTTTGAACTGTGGCCACATGTCCCAATGTTTATTGTTGTTACGAAACCAGACAAGAGCCTTTTCCCGCAACACCTCCGGCATAATGTGAGGCAATCGATCCACCTCAACATGGTACATGCTAGCCAGCTCCTCCATTCGCTCCACAAAGCCTAACGGGTCCTTACCTCCGTCATATTTTATTCCCCATTTACGTATAGTGTCGTCAATAGGTGCCCGTTCTTCACACAGGGTATCGGAAGTGTTGTTATGTCGTGCTCCACTGCTTTCCGCTTTCATTGGTGAAGCTGGTGTTACACTAGAGTCGGGATGAACACTTTGCATAGTAATATTCGGGGTAAGTGTAGTAGGATTGGCCGGTGATTCATTCTTGGCTTGCAAATCGAGTAGTTGCCGCAATTGGTTTTCCTCGTGCGGCATTGCTAGAAATTTCGCAAAGCGTTTCCTCAAGTCTTCCACTACGCCATTGGGGTCTTGTTGAAACTGCGTCAGATATTTCACTAGCTCCTCCTTTTTCAGCACATAGACCCAGGATGTTCTTAGTACTGTACTCATCGCGACGGTGGGAGGTTTTAACTTTTTATTTATTTTATTATTTTAATATGTTTGTTTAATTATTATAAAATTTTTATTTATTTAATTTGAATTTTTTTTTTTTTTGATTTATTTGTTTTAAATATTTCTATTTCTTTAGTTTAAATATTTTTATCCATTTATTTTTAATTTTTTTATTTGTTTTCAACACACTATTATGTAGTATGTCCCTGCTCGGGCGCCATTGTAACGACACGTTTCCGCTGGTTGCCGGGATAGCTTCAGGGGTGTCCAGGGAACGTGTGTAGTTGCATTAAAGGGAATGTACACTATATTCTTCATTCCACTTAATAGTTATTTATTTTTCTCATTTACAAAAGTTTTATCTGGAACGGTTGACCTTCCACGTGACGATATGTAGGGCGTCGGCGTATCAACCAGCGAGTAATCAGCCAGTTCCACGGAATTGATAACTCCTTATGAATGCACGGTCACCAAGTGGGATACTTCTGAGGGATTGGTTCCCCTCCCGAAGTATCTTGATGGAACAGTACCAAACTAGCACTGGTGTTTGTAGGGGTTGAAAACCTCAAACAAATGCCCAGTCACCAGTGTGCTACCTAGCAGGAGTATTTGTAGGGGTTGATAACCACCAACAAATGTCCCGCCACCAAGTAGTGTACCTCCGAGGGATTGATTCCCCTGATGAAAAGGAGCCAACGGTCGAACCAACCTAGCTGGGGTATTTGTAAGGATTGATAACCACAAACAAATGCCTTCTAAGTCACACGACACCACAAGCACAAGTGCAGAGCAAAATATTAATTGTAAGGATTGATAACCACGATCTTACCTGCAGGTCGCCTGCACGCCAACTGCCTGTTCACTTGTGATGTTCGCCCTTTTATACCTGTTTTCAGGCATACAGTTGTACACATACAACCAATCATTGTGGGCACACATGTTTTCCGTCATCGAAAAGAGTTGCATTTAAATGGCACGAACAGCTGATCATATATAGTTTCTCACCACCAGATGTCGTCACGTGTCGATCGTCCGTTAATTTTGAATCTTACAGATAGTGAGCGATAATTTAAATAATCACTATTCTTACGATTAATTAAAATAAACAATAAAGTATAATATAATGAATTTAATAAAAGTATAGTAAATAAACAAAGGAAAGGAAATTCATATAACATAATATTAATATTCAACGCAAAAGGAAATTCATAAATATTCATGTACGTAGCTTAAAACGAGGGTGGCGACTTTAAGCGTTACACATGTTAAGAAAAGAGTTGTTTATGGTATAATTATGCCTATTCTATTATGTATATGGCTTGGAAGTTTATTCTGGTACTTATGGTTATGTCTTGAGGAAGTTAAAGTTAATTTTTAATAGAGTTATTAGGTACATGTACTCTCTCCGAATCTGGGAGCATGTGTCACCTTGCATTGTAAGATTTTTGGAAGTTTCTTTTGCAGATTATATAAAGTTCCGTAATTTATTTATTATTTTATTATTTATTATTTTAATTTTAATAATTTGTGGTATTGATTGATAATGTATAAGTAACTATTTTGCAAGTTAGCCATTCTTGGCATTTTCTCACTTCTCTTTTTATAAATTTTTTCTCAATTTCTCACTAATATTAAATTTTTGGCCAATTCGGATGGTTCTATTGTTCTTACATATTTTCCTAATTGTTAAACATTGTTTTTATTGCATATATTTTATTGTTTTTATATTGTATAAGTTATATTTTTACATACTAATTTAAAATAATATTATAGTAGAAATTTGTAACCGTTTATGGCCTGCATTGGCTAGGTTATTGGTAATAAATAAATAAATAAAATAAAATAAATAATGTGTGTGAAGATAAATTCATCGAGTTAAATTCATTTTTAAAAAACATCGCATGCGATATTTTTTGTTCGCGTTTTGTACTGAAATCAAGGGGTTTCTTCATAAAAACTTTCACTGTGGCCAAACCCTTCTTCCTCAGCGAATCAAACCTAGTGAAAAATGGAGACAACAAATCATACTATTAAACTGTATTTGCAGTATATCTAAATTGTATTTGTGAAATTTTTTAGAAGACTTGGAAAAAATATGACAGTGAAAAATTTATTTATTTTGCTGCTTAGCCTATAATAACAGTGCTGTTAAGTAAAATGATCGATCCCAACATGTTGTTTAACATGTTTGCATCAAGTCTAGTTCAGTTTAACATTTTCGATACAACTTGACGTTCTAACCAAAAGATTGAAAACATAAACTCTTAAAAAAAATACAAGATTTGAAAGTAAATAAACCGGATTATACGTTACAAATTTAGGCGTGCGTTTTTATCGACTATTGGATCAAAATAGAATGATAAGAGAAAAATATTCGTGATTTGAAAGAAATTATATGTGTTTATGCTTTTAGACAAAATCAATAATTCATATTTATTTAAGTAAACTAAAATTAAGTTATTGTAATTTTAACACAATTCATAGAAAAATAATTTTAATGTAAACTAAAACAAGTCAGATACTTCTTAAATTGTTTACAGACTAGAGTATTTACATTGCAATTGTTATTTTATATGAAAATATAAATGCAAGCTCCAGGTTATTAAGAATTAAAATAAGAACGATTTATATTTTGCGACATAAGTAACAAGTGAAAGGGTAGGTATATTTAATTTTTAGTATATTATTATAATATACGAAGCATTCTTCATCGACTCCTCTACTACATATGTTACATTTCAAAAACGATTTCAGTTGACCTTCACAGTGTATACACTCTATATTACCGATGCCATATTTAATTAAATCATCCTTTAAAATGTACCTGAATTTATCAGGATCCATAATTGTTTTTAGTGAATTTTTTTTTAAATTGCCTCTATGAATTGTATACATAGAATACCACAATTGTAAAAGTCTTTTTGTTTATAGTGGTGTAACATGTCCAATCTCCAACTATTTCTATCGTATTCATGTATTATTTTTAAAAAGATTTCGAATTTATCTTGGCATTAATTTTTGGACGTGATCATTGGATTGATATGCAAAAATATTTTTTTTTCGGTATTCACATATACTAATGTTAAGTCATTAATTGTATGGATTAGTATACACACATGTTTAGATTGTTTTTTAACAAAAGACTCTAGGACTGTTACAGATCTCAAGTTGAAAATTGCATTGCCAACTTCGCAAGGTAGACCGTGCTTTAAAAATAATATGTGAGAATAAAGCTCGATAATATTATTGAAAATTACCTTCCTTGGGTTAAGAGTTTGGAACTCATGCAAATAAATGTATCGGGCAAAGTGAGGAATTTCCTTGTTTTGTTTTTCATATATATGTGCGTAGTCAAACAGTAGAAATTTGAAATTCGTAGGAAGTTTTATTCTGCTGATTTCTAGCTGTTCTCCTCTGCGTTTTTGAAAAGTTTTTCAATTTCCATTTGACGGTTATTGACGTTTTCTTTAATTTTTTTTTGAGTTCTTTTCCACTGATCTTCAATTAAATATCTAATTTTTTGCACTGATAGTTTGCTTTGCATTAGGCTTAAATAAAATAGAGGTATTATATACGTCCGTAATTTTAGCCTCTATGTATGTTTTCGAAGCACGAACATATACAGTGAGCTTAACGTGGCGTTTTCCTTTAAGAGTTACGTTTTTATTAATGTTGAAATAACTCTCAACAGGGCTATTAGACACCCGAGATTGATTAGTGGTTTCAACCATAACTCCCATCAAATTTGTCCAAAGAACGGCATATTTTTTTTTAATACATGTATTTATTTATTGTGTCTTCAATTATGAACTAACAATAAGTATTCAAATCTTAAATCAAAAATATAATTATTAGGACCTAGCACTGTCGGACATAAACTTGTTACTAGTTATAAATAATACATAAGTAGTGATAATCCAAGAAAGAAAAAAATGTATAAAAAGTATAAAAAAAGTATTTTTCAAGAAATCCCATCTGTAATGTTGAGTAATAGAGCCCTTGTGTCCCTCTTTTTTAAGCGGATGTGTCCAGTAAAGTTCAAAATATTACGAGCAAGCAGATTAGGATGTGACTCGAGTTTTGTTAAATATTTGCCTGCGTATTTTGCAATTTCTTCAATCACTAGTGGCATATTTAAATCACGATGGATATTGGAATTTGTGATGTACCATGGAGCCGATGTTATTAACCGTAAAATTTTGTTTTGCCTTCGTTGGATTCTCTCTACATTGCAAGCTGAAGCAGTGCCCCATAACTGGCAGCATTACCTACAGAAAGGACTACATTGCAACGACCATTTACCACTACAGGTGTTGATTTTGCGGGACCGTTTGATATGCGAAATTTTACTGGTAGAGGTTGCAAAATTACGAAAGCATTTGTTTGTATCTTCGTCTGTTTTGCAACTAAAGCAGCCCATCTAGAGCCCACTTCAGATTTGACCACAGACGCCTTTTTGGCAGCTTTTCATTGGTTTATCGCTTGATGAGTTTGTTCATTGACTGTTTTCTGATAATGGTAGTAATTTTTGTAGGAGCTTCTCGTGAAATTAAAAAGGAATTCCGTACTTTTCTTTCAGAAAGTAAAGCCAGAATGTGTTCGACATTTGGTATTAAGGGTCTATCTTGGCGATTTATGCCGGCGGGCGCTCCCCATATGGCTGTGAAGAGTTTTAAACTGCACGTTCGTAAGGAGGCTCAGTATGTTAAATATACTTTTGAAGAGCTTTCCACTATATTAGCAAGAATAGAATCATATTTAAATTCCCGTCCGCTGTGTCCTATGTCAGACAATCCCAGAGTTGTGAAACGCCCAATTACTAAATTGGTCATTATGACCAATTAAAATTTATCGCTTATTAACCTGCATTGTTTCCTAGCAAAATGGACGCTTTATCCACTCTTTGCGATCCGCCATACTCGACGAATACGAGGAAGCAATGTCCGTCCTCTGTGGCATCATCTACTCCTATATCAGAACCCCCAACAATAATGGCAACAACAACTTCAAACGAAAATGTGGATCCGGAAAAAGCTGGTCCCATGCAGGCAGAGGCGGTTGTAACTGGAGTTATTGTTGATGTCGCGCATGGTTCGCCTTTGAATTGCGCTAAACCCAGTGAGGCTAAGGTGTCGGACCCGAAAGTTTATCCACAGCCGAGGAATTTACAAAAGGCGAATAGTCACTGCAACCTTTGCAAGAAAAATCACCCCTCTCGATTCACAAAAGCTCACTGCTGTGCAATAAATTAAATTACTAAAATTAATTTTTTTTGACTTGTGAGAGGTTGTATTTAATGAAACATTTGTTTGGACAAATAATTCAAAGCGAACTAAAAGTCATTTCATTCATCAAAAGGTGAATCAATTATTTAAAAAACACATAAATCATATTCGTACATAACATTTAGCTTAAGAAAATCAGATTAAAAACTAATGCAATTAATTATAAAAGAAAAAATAACCCGTCTTACAATAGTTTTCAATACAGTAATATGAACTTTGTTTCTTATCTAGAGAATTTTGTTATTTTCTATAAAATTAATGACTGGACTATCCTTTTGATTATTTGATATATTAAATGGGGCTACAATGTATAAAATCATACAAGAATGGTTTTTTGTAACAAAAAGTTCTTCGTTTTGAAACGTTGAGGGTACGCATATAAACTTTGCATACCGTATGTATTTTCTAATGGATTTCCAATTCAGCAGTGATAAAATTCATATTCATATGTTATAATACATTTCATATATTAGTCCATATATTAGTTCATATATAATAGTTTTGAAATGTATAATCCCATATATTTCCATACATGAATTCATATATAGTTATATACATTCATGTATTAAAAATATATGGACCATATATAATTTTTTTACCTGGGGAAATAGAAAGATCCAAATCAGAGCGGTCATTGATTTATGCTGTCGAATGAGCTACATTAGAGATCACCTGGTAAAACCATTAAAAATTCTGGTGATCGATGCTCATGTCCGCCTGATTGTCCGATCTATCTACGACGCACAGTGGCTGAAAATCGTTTTTCATTGGCCAAAAGTCTAATTTTTTTTTGTCACCGATTTTTAAAATTTTTACGCCTTTTTGTAGCTAATATATCCAGATTAAGGTAGCCAAAAACTTAGGTTAAACTATTGATAATTGTGGGCGTGGCATGCTGTCAAACTCAACCGTTTTTTTAATTTCAGAAAAAGGTGTTTTTCTTTTGTTTGTTATCAAAAATAAATGGTTACTACTCGCAAGCTATCATCGATAACGGCCTGCGGTCTTTTTTATAATGTTGGTAGGACTATAGTCTTTAGTTGTTGTAAGTGGTCACAGCTCTAGCGTTTAATATTACGGGCGTTATGAAATATTTATGAAACTACTATATTTTTCTCAAATTTAAATTTTAGTGGAATAGAACTTCTAGGGAACAAAAGGGAACAAGAAACGTATACCACCAGGAGAAAGGTGAAAGTGTCCTCTTTAACGCTATATATACTTTTGCACCCGTGACGACCCGTGGGTAGAACACTTTTTTCATTTTAATGAAATTACTCTAAAAAAATTCAAATTAATTTAAACAGCCCTATAAGTACTCGTATACAATAGTGTCTTAAATTTTCACTTTTTTGCCTAAAAGTTTGTTTTTTTTACTTTAGACTACGTAAAACGAAAAAAATTAAATATAATACCTGCGAAAGGGTTTAATGGCTTTGTTTTGATCAGCAAAAAATAAGTCATAAAATTATCACAATAGGTTCTACAGTAAACATATGATCTCTTTCTGAATTTACCTGTTATCAAATGTTAGGGTCAACCAAAGTCATAAATATTTTTATAACAATAATGGCGACATTAAACCACTAAAGATAAAAACAACCCCATATTGGCGAGATACTAATCAGTTTTACCTGATATTAAGGTCTGAATAACATGTGCAGTTTTGTTAAATTTAAGCACTACCTGCTATGAAATTGAAGATCAATGTGTGAATAACATGTATCTAAAAATGTATAAAACTACGGATTCCATAAGGGATTACTCAGTAATAAGTTAATCCTTTAATTGTACGGATAAAATATAACAAATAAAAATATTCAGATAAATATGGAGAGCTTCAGTTATAAAGAACTGGCCGAAGAGTATTTTAGAAACAAAAACCAGGAAGATGTTCTTAGTTACGTTAAAATAAAATTAAACTTAAATTCGTGTAGCACCGAAATGCAAGAGCAATTATCTAATTTCGTCAAAGCACTAAAAAAACGCTACAAAGAAGTTAGCTACAGTAAACAAAACTTTTATATAAAAAGTGCAAACTGGTTAGAAGGCCAACTTACTGTCGCTGCAGAAACAGCAAAGCAAGATAAGGCTGGAAGACCACGCAAATCATTAATGGGCAACTGCAGTGATAGATCTAAGAGGCGGAAACTTAAAGATTTTAACGATGCAATTGGTTGTACAAATATAAAAGAATCTTTCCTACATCAATTACGATCACAGAACCAATTATCAAAAGTGGATATCATTGAAAAAGTTGTTAAAGCTAGTCCAGTGAGAACAAAACGGATTCTTAAAAGTATACCAACTCCGAGTGATGCAATACAGTACACAAATGAGGAGGCATTAGCATTATTTCTGGATTTGAAATTAACAAAACAGCAATATATTAAGCTCAGACTGCGTGCGATTGAAAAAGGGTCAAATATGTATCCAGCATATCATTACATAACCGCTGCTAAAATAGACTGTTTGCCATCAAAGGACACTATTACAATCACACCAATTTCGGCAGAGGTACAACTACAATCTCTACTTGATCACACAGCCGAACGCTTGCTACAATCAATAACAGGAAATGAGTTAAAGAAATATGGAAACACAAAGTTAATTCTTTTTTGTAAATGGGGATGTGATGGTTCCTCGGGACAAAAACAATACAAACAAGCTGTATGTGAAAATATTTCGGGCTCAGATATGTTCATGGTATCATTTGTACCATTGCGATTGAAAAAGATTTTGGAAGATTCAGAGCCTTCGACTAGTACAACGCAAACAATGGATATTTGGAAAAATGAGACACCATCTTCTACGAAATACTGCAGGCCAATTAAATTTGAATTCAAAAAAGAAACTCATGATGCCATTAACAAAGAAGTTAGTGATATCAAGGCCCAAATTGCAACACTACAGCCATTACAATTACAGTTAGATGGGCAGCAAACTGAAGTAAGCTACCAATTAGTGCTGACAATGATAGATGGAAAAGTAGGTCAGGCTTTGACTAACACGAAGGCTGCATCCAGCTGCATTATATGCCAAGCAACATCAACCCAATTAAACCAAGTCCCGACAAAATCATTAGATAATACCGATGCATATGAATTTGGATTATCACCACTACATGCAAGAATACGACTTATGGAACACATACTAAAAATCAGTTATGATTTGGATTTCGGGTCTTCAGGATCAATAAGAAACAACGAAACCAACAAAGAGTTAAGAAGTTCAAAAAAGAAACATGTTCTAGATGAATATCGCAAATTAGGATTGATTATAGATCAGCCAAAACAAGGGTCAGGCAATACAAATGATGGCAATACCGCAAGAAGATTCTTTTCAGATCCAGAAACAGCATCTGAAATAACAGGAGTGGATTTAAACCTTATTTTCAGGTTTAAAATAATCCTAGAAGTACTTGCGTGCAATGAAGAAATTGACTCTAGAAAATTTGGAGATTATGCTAAGGAAACTGCAAAAATATATACAACCAACTACCCATGGAGAAATATGTCTGCAACAGTTCATAAAATCCTTTATCATGGAGAAGATATCATTAAATATCATTTGGTGCCACTTGGAGATCTATCTTAGGAGGCTCAGGAAAAAAGAAACAAGGATTACAGATTTTATAGAGAGCACAATACTAGAAAAATTTCACGAAATTCAACAAATGAAGATCTATTTAATATATTATTGGCAACGTCAGATCCGTTCATCATTAGTATTCGAAATCAATGGAAAGTGGAACATCGGGATTTAGATGAAGAAGCCAAAAAACTACTAAAGAACAGAAATAGCACAGAACAAAATATGGAATATTTACAATCAATATTTGAGTCAAATGAATAATAATCATAATTGCCTTTCATTGTTATTTAAGGTACGAAAAGCATACTATTAGTAAAAAATAATAATAAGCAGAACCTACCATTGTTACAAATGATATTAAAATTTATTGCAGTTTTTATTTTTAATATGTTTTTTAAAATGATCAAATTTGACAGCAAAAAATAATACATTTTTCTGTAGTAATAGCAATATTTTTAGATAATATTATTAAAGTTTTTTTTTAAGTGTAACTATTCTTTGAGTGTAAACAAAATTGCAAATTAGACAGCAAAAAATTTTTAATTTTTCTGTAATAATAGCAAAATCGTTGATTTTACTATTTTTTTTTTAGTGTAAAATTTTTTTTGAGTGTAACATTAAATAAATTCCATTATTACAAAACATATTTATAATTATTACTAATTTCCATATATTAAATTTTTTAATAAATAAAAAAATAATAAACCCATATTTCACTCTAAAAGTTAAAAAAATTCAAAAGTTCAACTTTGAGCTAGAATTCTTTAAAAAGTCCTCAATCAATTTTAATGTAATTAAAACTGAGTCAAACTGAACTAAATATCTATCCACTAAAATAAAAATTACTTCAATATTTTGATCAGTTCAAAAGTTACAAAATTTTGGCCAATGAAAAACGATTTTCAGCCACTGTGCGACGACGCTAAACGAATTTCCATAACGGCAAAAGTAAAGAAAATGCATGGTATAAAACCCAGGCGGAAGACGTTTCAGAAGAGGTGACAGAACAATTTCCAGGTCCTGATGTAAGTTCCAAAGTCTTGACTGGAAAAACTTTGGCAAGTCCGGGTTCCTTATTGGCCCAATATACTATTTTTGGCTGGGTTGTATCTGGTACTTCACCCATTTAAATGTACCTTTCGTTTGATGGATCTGTTGTAAAAACCATTCACTTTCAGTTGATGGATCTTCGTAAAAACCATTCGCAAGTCAGTTGAAGGGTCTGTCGTAAAAACCATTCGAAAGTCAGTTTATGGGTCTGTAGTATATCCCTTTTTAAATACGCTTATTTTATATTAGAATGTATGAAATTTTTTCTGATATATTTACATATACATATATAATAAAATCTATATTCTTATTTGCATCGAATTTAGTTCTTGCACGGTGGTCGGCAATGTTTAAGTCGAAATTCAATTACATATTTATTTTGTATATTTTTATATGTACGTTGGTTGATTGGTTTACTTCTCCTTTTTGTGGATTTAAAATTTACTCCTAGAGTGAACAACTTTGTTTTTTGGAGTAACTATTTATTTTCCAACGAGTAAACCGCTAACGGTTCACTTAAATACTGCTTTTGCCAATTTAATTATTAATTTAATTACTTATCGTTTGTTTTTTGAGTGCGACACAGTTATCCCCTTACATTGGAATCAAATTTAAGTGAAAATTTATAATTATAATATTAATATTTTCCGAAATTTCTCCATTCTCGCCCAAACAATTCAATGATCAAACGACAATAAGAATTTGCAACCGCAATATTCAATTTGTGCACCAATTGTTGACAAATATAACTATGACTGCAACAAAGATCAATTACTCCACGCAATTGTATTTTATGATCACATAATCGGAGTTTCACCTGCAACGTCGGAGAAAACGTAACGATATGACGTAATGGTAATATAGACGGAAACGAATAAATAGTTGATGAGAAGGAAGATTTCGATATTCTCTTAGATTTTGTTGCAGCCTGGGCATTCTTTTTCTCGTCGCTTTTTGGGGAGTGCAACAGAGTGTTGTGAAATCCCTGACACTTGTTACACTTCCCAGTGCTTCGACAGTTTTTCGTTACCATCTGACTATATTTCCAGAAATACCTCCACGTTCCATTTTAATGGCAAATCTGTAGCGACCGCAACCATTATTTTTATGGCAAATGCATTTTGCGTATAGATATATAAAATTTTTTGCCTTGTTCCAAGTTGTACTTGTATATGTCCTATAACATATAGAATTAAATTATTTAAACTGGAATCATTTTGTCAAGATTGCTATAATTTTTAAAGCATTCTTGTAGAAATAGCAATCCTCTGGTGTAAAATCTTATTTCAGCTTAAAATTGTTTATAAATTTTGCTATTTTTGCCGGGATATTAAAATTTAAATTCGTTTCCTCGGCGACGCGCTTACGAAGCAATTTGAATTCTTCAATTTCTGTAACTGGTGAATTCGCTACATTGAAACATTTTCCTTTATTCGTTGAAGATAGTTTAACTTCGGCATAAAAAACTTCGGTAGTAAAAAGAGACTTTCCGAATAGGATTGAATCGAGCAGATCTATATTCAATTCGTTAGATTGATTTTGTAGCACATCCAATGAAATACTATCATTTTCTTTGTTACAACTGCAGTAAGGAGTTTCTTCGACTGCAGCAGAAAGGCTATTATAAAAAGAATCAGCTATAAAGAAAATTATATTGTAGAAGATATATATTTGTTTTTAAGGTTAGCACAAGCTATGAAAAGTGTATTGTATTTTTTTCAAAAGCAAATAGTGTTTGTAGTGGTGATCATAATTGAGTGTGAAACAAAAATAGGGAACAAGGAAACAAAAAACACACTAAATCATTGTACAGTTGAATAGAATAGTTGTTTCAAGTGTGCAATATTTTTATTGTACACTTCATAGTGCACAATACTTCATTTCACAAACTAAAAATTTCATTAAATATTAACTGATAATAAAAATTTTCAGAGCTATATTCATTGAGAAAGATATTATTTTTATTTTATTTTTTAGTCTTAAATTAATAAATTATAAAACGAAGAACAAGTGTGACCATTTTAGCATTTCTGCAGCTAAATTTAGCATTTTTTTGTGCTTTAGCTGCAAAATTTTTGATTTTGAAGCTGGCATTTTCTTTAGCATTTTTCAATTACTTTTTTTTTAGCTTTTTCTAGAATTTGTTTGTAATATAATGTACTCATTTTTAACAATATAATTTATGCAACTTACGGTATATAAGTAATTTTGACGAGTAACCCATTTGATAATGTGTTTGAAATACGACAAATGATTCATTTGATTATAAATTTATAAGTTGTTGTAGGTACATTTCATTGTTCCTGTAACAAATCATCAGTAGACTTCAACCATACAGTTGGACTAACCTATTAAAAATTTTATTATTTATGAATTCTCAAATAGTTCTTGAAAGTCTGTGCATAAGATAAGAGGTTTGTGACTATTCAAAATGTGAATGTTGAAGTCTACTGATGATTTGTTACTGAACCACCAGCAAATAAATTTCAAATTAAAATATAATTATTACAATATGTCGAATAATAAATTTCGTAAATATTAAATTTTAGATTTTATTTTTAATTTTGCCTTGTAATTACTTTTATTGTTATCAGTAGAATGGTAATGGGGACGTTCGACATGTTTTGGGAATTAAAAACCGGGAAAAACATGTCGATGGCCCCATTAATACAAAAATGATGGCAACTCTAATACAAATGCGATTTTCTTGGCTATGTGTGTGTGTATGGAAGATTGATTCATTCTGTGTATGTATGTACACTTGTGTGTACAGCTTTTGTTGCTATGGTAGAGAAACGTTGTGCTTACAGCGCAATAATGTATGTATATGTGGGTGTTTGTATTTTTAGTGTTGCTACAAAGACACTTGGTTCTCAGTCTGACTGTAGGGTAGTGACAAGGGATCTGTGTAATTCTATTGTATGTAGTTATTGTTATTTGATAGACTTTGGTTTGCTGTTTTGAGTTATCGCATTTATGTTTGCGATTTCTGGGGAAATAATCTAATAGCTGCAGAGAGTGGCAACCCTGTTGTGAATGGCACTGGGTAGGGAATGTATTTGGTAATGCATTGCTTATATTGTTGGATTCATGTATGTAATCGTATCTATTTCTGCTTTGTAGAATATCATTGCTTGTGTGAATTACATCAAGACTTTTTCAAATATATTTACAAATTAATGTGAATATGTTTTCAAGGCTATTGACGTACGTTGCTATTCTTATGGAGATAGAAAATATTGTGTTGAAATAGGTTTTATATGTACAAGGGAATTTCAGCAGTTAAATGCTTTGAACCCAGTCAGGTTGATACGAAGAGCTTTTGAGTAGGGGTAATGATATTTTTATTTCAGTATATTTTACTTCAATGTATCAATTATAGGAAATAGCTTTTGGAGAAATACAGAAAAACTTATAGAAACACCTACTTTCACGTGTCCCGATTCTTCTCGTACCTGTGTATTACAAAGTGATGCTAGCGATTTTGTTCTGGGTGTTGCTGTGTAAATGAATTTCATCATATATCGTAATAAATTAGATTTGATTACTACGCGATTCGCATATAAAGTATATAAGTAGAAGAAATAATGTTGATTGTCATCAGTCTGCTCTGATATCTCAACAAGTGACAACCTATTTTCATAACCAAAATTTCTAAATTTTTTGAAATCTAAAAACTATAAAAGTGATAGAACTAACTACTGTTTGTTAAAAAAGTTTACAGTGTATAAAAAATAATCAAATAAATTGTTTATAACTGAAATAAATTGTTTTTAAATAAATTGTTTATAAATAAAATAATTAAATTAATAAACAAATAAATAATTAAATAAAATGAATATTACAAGTTGTACCATCTGCAATAAAGTCTTTATGACTCAAACAAAACTAAATCAGCATATGGAAACGCACTCGTATGCTAACCAATCAAAGGCTGTACTTGGAGCTAGTAAGCTAAATCTTCAAAACAAATATTGTGGGGATTGTGATGAGATGATCCCATCAAATGGTTATATGGCTCATGTCAGAACCACAAAGCACAAAAACAGTTGTCACTAAGAACGGATTGGTGATTTTCTCACTAAAAGAGTAAGTAACTTCAATGGGAGGATCGAGACATATATCCTCCTCAACAAAAATGTGGGTGTCTTATTTCCGGAGGAGTTTTTGAAATCTGCAAAGAGCTCCATAATACAACACCTCAATGAATGTAGTAGGATACATAGTACAATTAAATTTAATATGGAGCTCACATGTGATTATATGAAGATGGTGAATGATGAGATGAATGTTTCCCAACTTGTACATATTTCGAAAATGATGTTGATGACTTTGTCTGATGACATAGAAGACATGTACAAGAAACAGACGGAGGAGCTAAGAGCCTAAATGGAAGAATTTCATATAAATATATAGCGGATGGACTTTGACTTCAATAAATTTCATTGAAGTTAATATAAACAATGCGTCCATAATAAGAGGATCGAGCTTTATCCCTCTCCAAAAAAAATATTGCAATGAAATGTGCATGCATAACTGTCGAGAACAATGATTATTGATATTGCTTTAAATGGTCTCTAATTGCTGCTTTGTACACATATAGCAGTGTAGATCGAAGACAACGGAAAAACTGTAGAAATTACAATATTGCAAACACTTTTGATAAGAATATTAATATAGGAGCAATTATATTAAATTTTGAAGGCCTAAAGTTTCCACTCCCATTGAAGCAGATAACACAATTCGAGAATCAAAATGATATGAGCATAATGTATTTGGTCACAATGGAACATCGCTTATAGGACCATACTACATAACAAAAGGAGAAAAACACATTCATATTAATCTCTTATTGCTCGAGTCAAATGAGAACTTCCACTATGTGCTCATCAAAGAGATATCAAAGTAAGTTTCATTTGTGCATTTGTGCAACACCTGCCTATATCATACACATGATGATTATGTGTATAACCAATATAATTCCATTAAATTTCATCAGATATTTTCTTATCAACACTTGAATTGAATTCATATTTGGCTTGATCTACATAGATATATTGAGTATAAATAGAAATATTGAAACTTGACTTAGTAGTAGTGAACTGCCACTCCGGCGCTGATTAAAATTGTACGCTTTTAACGTCCACATTACGAAAAATAATTTTTACGATTTTTTTCTAATCATTTTTATTAGATAGGTTCATAAACAAATATATAACCAATAAATAAATTAATAAATAAATACAGAAATAAATAAATAAATTAATATACTAATAAGTAAATAATAAATAAATTAATAAATAATTAAATAAGTAAAATTAGTACAAAATTAAATTCTTGTTGTCATCTTACAAGCATTATATTCTACATCCATTGTTTCATTATTTCGGTCTATGTAATGTCCCCAAGCACGCGTTTTTATTTTATCTTTCATTATATTTCTTTTATCATCAGAAAAGCTAAGTGCTATTTTATTTAATTTTGAGTATATAGTTGATGTTTTTTAGACCTAAACAAAAACATTTCATCTGAGATAATTTTGGATTCAAATAAGCAACTTTTGTAATCATTAATGGACAACTTTTTAATTACAGACTTTTTGACCCCTTTAGATTTTTTTAACAGATTCCGAGCGAAGAGTCGACAGAGAATACATTTTTGCTCTTAAACCAACAAACTCTGTCATTATATCCCCACTGTTTTCATCTTTCATCATACCTTCTTATTGAATAGCGGCAAACGAAATTGATTATTTATAGGATATTCTGACGTATCAAAATTCAAAATAATATCATTACGGATGTCATCGTAAAAATCATCAGTTTTAATTGAATAAATAAACGAGTCAGTATCCATATAGTTGAGAGAAATGTTCTCTCCAAATTTAGGCTTCATGAAGCCATAATGGAAGTCATACATTCTCCACTTGGATAACTCCAGTACTGTAAAGCCAACATATATGGGTTTATCATATAGTGGTTCCATTACTTCTAACTCTATCGCATACATATCATCAGAAATTTTTTTCAACTGCATAAAATTTGGTTTCGAAATTAATGCTCTGAGACCTAAATGATTCCTGTTTTTTGTTTCCCAAGATGAAGCAATTCTACTGTCCCTACGTTTTTCAATGTTTTCCATTTTCTTCCCATAAACAGCGTTGTTCAAAAGTTTGAAGAAATCTTTTTCAAAATTATTTTTAGCATTTGTCCTATGTAATGTGTTTAAGTCAATATATACTTTAAGCCAAGGGGATTGCTTAAATCTGAGTATTCTATGGATTTGTTTTAAGTTGAGACCATTTGAAATGGCTTGTTTTAAAACTCTATAGTGCATGGTGTAATTTGTTTTTGCGTGTAAGTCTGCAACTAATTTTTTCATTTTTGATCCCCCCACGGGCTTATTTTGGGGACAAAATGGCAAATCATTATGTAGATCATGCACAGAATCGGGGTAATCTATATCCATACTCTGCAGTATCAGAAATTTTCTTAACATCAAAATCAGTATCACATACCCACTCAAATTCACCGTAAGGAAGATATTCCGACATCGCCCAACCATACAAATTGTTAGCGTCTAAATAGACAAGAAATTCTGATGTTTTGATGCATCAAAATCTTCCAAATATTTGTTATTCGCTTTCGAATATCTTTGCGAGCATTGAACTAGTCCACCTCTAATTCCATTTTGCATAAACATATACATTTCGGAATCAGTGAACTGTTCCAGTGAAACTTCTGTGGTTTTTAACATTGCATCCCAGGATAAGCCTGGTGCTGTATAATAATGACAGGGGTCCAAATCGTATATACCTCTACAAATTTTCCTAAAATTTTTAAACACGTCAGTTAGAAGAACAACATCTGTCTTAAAGTAGAGTTTAGTATTGTCAAGGAGGGTTTTACAGTTAAACTCTATCCATATTTTTTGAGCATCTTCATACTCGACTACATCACATTCTTCATTCAATAGAATATTGAAGAACTCTTCTCTACTAAGGAGTTTAATTTTCTTAAACTTAGTCATGGAATCCATGTAAGAGTACGGAAATACACTGTAATAGGTTGTTATCAAAAAAGAATTTTATTTTTAATTTATTTAATTTATTTATTTTATTTACTTTAAATATAAAGATTATTTCCTGAGCTCAGCTAGGAGCTCTAGGAATGTTGTTTTATGATTGATCTTAAAAATAAAAATACATTGTCTTATATACTAGTTATGAGAATAAAGCTTAACCTATCTTAACATAAGAGGGAAAGGAAAAGGTATATGCTTAATAAGCAAATTGTTCCTTTTAGTTTCCCACGGTAGGCGTGCGGCGTGTGTCTCATAAGAAATTTAGAAAACATGGATTTTGTATTGTTTATATTTATTATATAAACACTTGTGGTTATCAATTATGATTCATTCAAGTGCATTATGATGCAGCCTTTGATCAGACTGGCGAGTGTCAAATAGCATCTGTACAAAATACATATTTACGTTGCAGTCTGTCAAATGCATTTATCTAACACTTCATGCAGCGGTATTTGCCCGATTGCATGAGTGTCAAATGTCCAGTGCACAAAAATAATTTCAATGCCTTTGGATGTTATGTATGTTGCGGTCAAGTTGACTTTAAATGTTTACTACGCAATGTTAGTCGTAGTGATAGTTAAAACACGCTACACCTCCACCTTTTATAAGAATGTTCATATAACGTTAGTTTTATGGACATTCTTTTACAATTTGTTATTTTAAATTATATAATAGAGTAGAATTATTTATTTATATTTTTGTAGTCCGGACATACTTGTATATTAACTTATTTAGTTCTATATGGCTTAAGTCTATTCTTATGAACTATCTGTGTTTTATTTGTTTTCTTATCAAATATAGTTACATTATTTCTTAAGTCTATTTTCTTAATTTTGTAAGGTCCTTTATATTGGGTTTCTAACTTATGACCTGCTTCATTTTTCAGTAATACTAGATCTCCTATTCTAAAGTTATAATCAATTATATCCCTATCATAGTTTAATTTTTGCTTAAGTTTATTTCTATCTAATAATTGTTGAGCTCTCTTATATGCTACTTCTAATCTAAATTTTGTTTCTTTTGCATAGTCCTCTATATTATATAGTGGTTCTACTTTATCTACATTGAAAATCTGAAAACTGTTAGTAGTTTTTGCAAAGACTAACTCATAAGGACAATAATTATGAATTGTTGAAGGTGTTGTATTAAAACAATAAGTAAAATATTTTAGCCATTCGTCCCAATCATATTTGTCTATAGATATATAGGAACGTACATATTCATTGAAAGTTCTATGACTTCTTTCTATTGTGCCTACTGTTTGGTGGTGATGAGCTGTCGAAGTTAATTTTTAAATTTTTAGTAGATTACAAAGTTCTGTTAATATCGAATTTTTATATTCTTTTCCCATGTCCGAAATGAACGTCTTCATTGGACCATAGGTAAGTATAAGATTTTCAAATATTGCCTTAGCGATTGTTTTAGCGCTTTTGTCTCTTATTGGTATAGTAACTAAATATTTAGTTAAATGACATATTATTGTGATTGCGTATTCATTTCCAATTAATGATTTTGGAAATGGCCCTATTTTGTCTACCACTACCGTATCAAATGGTTTTGTTGGCGTTGGTGTCACAGTCATCGGACTTTTGTTATGTTTTAAAGTTTTAGCAGTTTGACATTTATGACATGTTTTTACGTATTTAGATATGTCCTTGGACATATTTTTCCAATAGTAATATCTTTTTATTTTTTCTAATGTTCTATATATTCCGCAATGTCCTCCTTCTATGGGATCATCGTGATATTTCAGCATAATTTCAAGAATTGCCTTGGCATTCTTACTATCAATTTGGGTCACCTTATTTAGTAGCGCTACTTTAATTTTATTTAATATTTTATTGCCCATAAGTTTAAATTCATTAATAGAGATTAATTCGAAAATTTTCTCACTAGGTGCCACTTGTAAATTATATATATTGTGTTTACCGGCCACTTTTTCGAGCCTAGAGAAAAATTGTCCTAAGTCAAAATTCTCTTTAGTAAACAAATCATTAATATGTATATATGTTACTATAGATTTTCCACGTTTGATATAACATCTTCGGGGGGAAATCTTTAGTTTATAGTATTTTCTGACGTCAGTGTTTGTTAAAGGTACATATATACTGGGCTTATCATTATTTTTATTTTTATGCTGTTCATTTAGTGTATTACTATTCTTTTCTTTTGTATTGGTCATCGATCTAGTCGTGACTTTTAATATAGAACAAATTTTATTATTCATGTCTTTTAGGTCATTTATTGTAATTCGCGATAGAGCGTCGGCAACATAGTTATCTTTTCCCCTAAGATATTCTACTGTAAAGTTATATTCTTCCAAATCGAGTCTAATTCTTGTTAACTTGGAGCTTGGGTTTTTCATTGAAAACAAATAAGAAAGTGGTCTATGATCAGTACGGACAAGAAAATGTTTTCCATATATATATGGTCTGAAGTGGGTAATTGCCCAATGAATTGCAGTTAATTCTTGCTCATTGGCTGATTTGTTACTTTATCCCTTTGTGAATGTCTTTGATACATAGGCAATAGGTAAATGTTTACCATCATATTCCTGTGTCAAAACCGCACCACAAGCGTACTTACTTGCATTTGTTGTTATACAAAATTCCTTAGTAAAATCAGGATATTGGAGTAAAGTAGGACTCATTAGTGCTCTCTTAAGATATTTAAACGCAAAATCACAGTCTTTTGTCCATTCAAATGGTGTATTTTTCTTGGATAATTTTGTTAAATGTCTGGAGTGTTCAGAAAAATTTTTAATGAATCTTCGATAGTAATTACAAAATGCTACGAATCTCTTTGCACTGTCTGCGTTAGTTGGTGTTGGATAGTTTTCAATGATTGAATATTTACTATCGTCTGGTAATATTCCTTTATCTGTACATTTGTGACCAAGATATGTTACTTCTTTCATGAAAAACGAACATTTCTCTGGATGCAGTTTTAGATTGTTCTTACGGCATAAGTCAAAAACACTCTTTAAATTTGAAAGCATATGCTTTTCTGAACATCCCAGGACAACTAAGTCGTCCATGTAAAGGAATGCTTGATCTGGTTTTAGTCCAGTAAAAGCAAGTGTCATCATTCTTTGAAAAGAATTTGGTGCTATTTTTAAACCATAAGGTAATCTAGTGAATCTGTATGAACCGTTATTGGTTGAGAATGCTGTTAAGTCTCTGGAGTTTTTTTCTAAACTGATCTGGTGAAAGCCTGACATTAAGTCTAAACAGGAAAAATATTTTGCTCTACCTAGTTGGTCTAATATATCATCAATTCTAGGTAATGGAAATTTATCTGCAATTAATTTTTTATTTATTTGTCTGTAATATATAAATAAAAATAAAAAAAATAAATCAAATTTTTTATTTATTTATTTGTCTGTAATCTTTTTTTTCTCTCGTTGTACATTCATAGTGAACAGTCGATTTAGCGGAGTTTTTATTTCATACTAAACAAAAAAAAATTGTACGAAAAAATATTCGGAATACATATTGTTATTGTTAGCTTTATTTGCATTGCTAATACTTTTTACATAGTCATAATTAACAAAAACAAAAAAACCGTAATAAAAAAAACAAACAAACATACAAACAAAAGTGCCCTTGAGGAATACTCTATATGAGTACCTCAAAAACAAATAACTGTGAAGTGAGTTCTAATGGCAGAAATGCCTATTTTACTGTGAGTTCTGAAGCTCTTAATGAAAATAATAAAAATAAAAAATCTGATATAAGACTTACTGAGAGCTCTGAAGCTCTTAATGATAACAAATTAAATAAGAAATCTGATAGTAGACTTTATTTAACGGCGAGGCCACTTTTTCGTCAGCGATCAACTTCGCTTTGTCCAATGCCAACTAGTGATTCGTTAACATTACTGTTGCCTAGTACTTCTACATTTAACTCAGCGATATCATCCGCTTCGGGCTCGTGGTCATCACTTAACCAAGTTTTTACTGAAGTTAAGAGCAGCCCAAAACCCAAGGTCCAAGTGGGAATGGACAGATATATTACAGTGGTAAAGCGCGGACGAAGCCCAAAGTCTTCGAAAATTTCATCTGCTCCAAAAATGTCTAGGGATAACAGCGTATCCTCTATTAACCGCCAAAATCGTTTTGAAATATTACAAGTTGACAACAACGAACCCGATGTATCTACGAACAAAACATCCAAGCCGCCACCAATCTATTTGAGAGAAAAAAATTCAAACGCTCTTATAAAAAATTTAATTTCAGTCATTGGTGAGAATAAATTTCACATCGTTCCAATAAAACGTGGTAACATTGATGAAACCAAAATTCAAATTTATGAAGAAAAAGATTTTCGCAAAAAGGTAAGAAAAGTTTCTACACATATCAGCTTAAAAGTGCTAAAGGCCTGCAGATCGTATTGAAGGGCATCGATTCCTATGTTGCTCCCGAAGAAATAAAAGATGCACTCGTCCTCCAGGGATTTAAGGTAAAAAATGTATCTAACATAATAAATAGGGAGAAGATTCCTCAACCTCTATTTCGCGTCGAACTGGAGCCAAACGATATAAAATTGAAAAAAAGCGAGACTCATCCAATTTATAATTTGAAATATCTCTTATATCGAAAAATAACAGTTGAAGAACCACACAAGCGTTCTGGACCCGTACAGTGCCATAATTGTCAAGAATATGGTCACACCAAAACTTACTGCAAGTTACCTTCAGTTTGTGTTATCTGCGGTGAATTGCACGGTACTGCTGGTTGTACTAAGCCTAAAGATCTAGCAGAAAAAAAATGTAGTAATTGTGGAGGTAATCACACCGCTAACTACAGAGGATGTCCTGTATATTCTTTCGTTAAGCAGACTATGGGGCAAAAACCTAAATTAGCTCCAACACAAACAGCAAACGCTTACTCCGCCACTTTTACTCAAATGAGCCAACCTGTCACTTCACGTGTATCGTATGCCGATGCAGCTAAGACTAGTCATATTCCCACACAAAATATTCCGCCTCAAAATAATTCAACGAATGCAAACTCAAGCTTTAATTTTAGTCGCCTTGAAGCTACTATTGAGAATCTAGTGCTAACTATAAATAATTTTACAACAAATATGACTAGCATGATGCAAGAAATGCTACGAATGCAGTCTACACTGCTTCAAGCATTAGTTAACAAGCCATGAACACGTTAAAAATATGTTTCTGGAACGCAAACGGCATTCGCCAACATAAAAATGAACTTGAGCACTTCCTCACGGAAAAAAATATTGATATAATGTTGGTTTCTGAGACTCACTTGACTTCAAGAAGCCTATTCAAAATTAATGGCTACATTTTATATGATTCAAAGGACCCAAGAGGAAGAGCTTGCGGGGGATCAGCAATTTTAATAAAGTCAAGACTCAAGGATTATATTCTTGACAACATTTGTGAAGAACATCTACAAGCAACAAATATTTGTATCGAAAACTTTTGCAAAAATTTTGTCATATCATCAATTTACTCCCCTATTAGATTCGCAATTACTGAGGATCAATACGAGGATTTCTACAAATCTCTTGGCCCTTGTTTCGTAGCAGCTGGAGACTATAATGCAAAACATACTTTCTGGGGTTCGCGTCTTATCAAACCTAGAGGACGAGCGTTGTTCAACACAATTTCAAAAATGGGCTTGGACGTCATTTCGAGTGGGGAGCCCACTTACTGGCCTACTGACATACATAAAATTCCGGATATTATAGATTTTGGCGTCATGAAAAATATTTCTAGGGAATTAATTCACGTCGAAGCTTCCCTAGATCTATCGTCTGATCACTCTCCCACGATCGTTACAATCTGTAGCCCACTGAGAAGTGCTCTACCTCACCCATATGTGAAAATGGTCAGTCGTGTTAATTGGCTGCGATTCAAAAAATATCTTAGTAGTCATTGCACTGAAAACATTAAGCTAAGAACTCATGACGATATTGAATCTAATATTGCTAATCTTAACGAAAATATTAAGCAGGCAGCTGAACATGCCACTTCCTCCCACCCGCAGACTGGGTTTAACAGAATATATTCTACAGATATTGAACATCTCGGATGTGCAAAAAGAAGAGCTAGAAGAGAATGGCAACAGCACAGATCACCCCAAAATAAAATTAGATTAAAAGATTGCACTAAAAGACTCCAAGAACTGCTTGCATATGAAAAAACTGCATCTCTTAAAAACTATCTGGAAAATCTCGATGTCACACCAGCATCTAATTATTCTTTGTGGCGCGCTGCGAAAAGAATTAAAACACCCGTTGAGTTTAAACCACCTCTGCGCACTTCTACCGGAGTTTGGGCCAGGAGTGATATTGAAAAAGGTAACTTGTTTGCAAAGCATTTAAAATCCGTATTTACCCCGAACACATGTACTGGTGTTGTTGATTTCCCGAGTGTAGTTGCGCTACCCCCTCGACCCATAAAATTTAAAATGTGTGATGTACAAAATCTAATTGCTGAACTCAACCCGAAGAAAGCACCGGGTATTGATGGAATTAGTATACAAATGCTAATAAAATTGCCTCGTATTGTAATTAGAATCATGTTATTAATTTTTAATGCCATTTTACGACTAGAGTATTATCCCCACACCTGGAAGCTTGCCAAAGTTAAAATGATTCCAAAGCCGGGCAAAGATCTGACCAAGGCAGAATCATACAGGCCAATAAGCCTGCTATCAACAATGTCAAAACTTTTCGAAAAACTGCTCATGTCAAAATTGTCCCCAATTCTAATTGGTAGTGGGTGCATCCCAGACCATCAGTTTGGTTTTAGAAGTCAACATAGCACCATTGAACAAACGCATAGATTGGTTCAATGTATAAGAAGAACATTTGAAGAAAAGAAGTACTGTTCTGCACTGTTTATTGACGTTTCGCAGGCATTTGATAAAGTGTGGCATGAAGGTTTAATTTTAAAATTAAAATCATATCTACCAATAAATTTGGTGAATTTATTAGAAAGTTACATTACTACCCGGAAGTTCACGGTTGTGGAAGGGGAATTCATGAGTGTGCCCGAATCTATATCATCCGGTGTGCCACAGGGGAGCATACTGGGGCCAGTTTTGTATTTAATTTATACTTGTGATATGCCTTTGAGCAGCAATACCCATACATCTACGTTTGCCGATGATACAGCCTGCCTAAGTATGCACGAAAATCCTCATGAGGCTTCCCGATATCTACAAAAATATATTACACAACTGGAACTATGGTTAAAATTATGGAGAATTAAGGTAAACGAGCAAAAGTGTGTTCAGGTAACATTTACCCTGCGAAGAGATACTTGTTCCCAAATTCGAATCAACAATCAAGTTGTTCCTCAGCATTCACATGTAAAATACCTTGGTATACACCTTGATCGACGACTTACATGGAAACACCATATTGACTCAAAGCTAATACAAATGAAACTTAAACTAAGTCAGATATATTGGCTGATTGGTAGAAACTCAACACTCAGCCTAGACTGTAAACTTTTATTATACAAGTCGCTCTTGAAGCCAATATGGTGCTACGGAATTCAGTTATGGGGCACTGCTTCAGCTTCTAAAGTCGAGAGAATCCAACGAAGGCAAAATAAAATTTTACGTTTGATAACATCGGCTCCATGGTACATAAAAAACTCAAATATACATCGTGATTTGAATATGCCACAAGTGATTGAAGAAATAGCAAAATACGCAGGCAAATATTTAAAAAAACTCGAGTCACATCCTAATCCGCTTGCTCGTAACATCTTGAATTTTACTGGCCACATTCGCTTGAAAAAGAAGGACACAAGGGCTCTTTTAGTCAACACTCCAGATGGGATTGCTTGAAAATATTTTTTTTTTTTTTTTTTTTTTTTTTGATTTCACTACTTATGTATTATTTATATCTATCACTAAGTTTATGTCCGACTAAGTTTATGCCTAATACTTATATTTTAGATTTAAGATTTGATTACTTATTGTTAGTTCATAATTGAAGATACAATAAATAAATAAATGTATTAAAAAAAAAAAAAAAAAAAAATTTGTCTGTAATCTATGACAAGTCTCCATCTTTTCTGGTCAGAGTTAGGAAGTGATTTCTTTGGTACTAACAAGACTGGACTGTTATATTCAGAATAGGAAGGTTCAATAACTTTATCGTCTATTAATTTTTTCACTTGTTTGTCAATTTCTTCTTTATGTGTATGTGGTATACGATAATTTTTAATATATACTGGTTCTTTATCTTTTACTCTCAATTTTTGTTCATAAAAATTATTAGTTGTTATTGTTTCTGATTCCAAACCGAAAATATCACTATATGTTGAACATAGTTTTGTTAATGTTGTTTTAAATTGTTGTGGAAAATGTTTCTGTAAAATTTTTAATATTTCTGATTTTCTTTTAGAGTTTTTGCCTAAATTTTCTTTGATAATTTCATAATCAGAGATGTTTTCAGTTTTTATGTTACTTTGTTTGATTTTAGTAATGGTGTTATTAGTGTTTAGAATACGAATAAATGCTTTGTCAGGTTTAACTAATATATTTGGTATAAAAACACCTGGTTCAATTTCTTGATTTGGAATTAATAATTCGTTATTTGAATTGGTAAAATTTACTTGACGTATTACTTCACATCTTGGAGGTATATTAATTTCATTGCAGTTATTCGTAATCGGTATATCTATTGTATGTGGTATATTAAATGGTCTAAGGATAAGGTAATCATTATCTTGGTTGAAATCCAATATACAGTTATATTTTTTGATAAAATCCATGCCAATGATTCCATCGCATGGTATCGGAAAATTATTATCTACTACCTGGAAGTAATGTGGTATTAGAAATTTTTTAAATTTTAGATCGCAAAATGTATTTCCAATCGATTTGATGTTACCCTGTCCTATTCCACTTAAAGTTGTTGTTTTGTTAGTGTTAATTTGGTTTTGTTTAAAGAATTTTGATTTTATTAATGAAATGTCTGCTCCCGTGTCTACTAAGAGTGTGAGCGAGGTATCAGTATTGTCTAATTGTATATGTATAAAGAAGCTCAAGTTAAGATTTAGATGGTAAATTTTTACTGATTTGATCCTAGGGGAATTTCGGAGTTTTCCGAATTGTTTTCATTTGATTCTGTTGCTCTTACGTAGTTATTGTTCCTACGATTATTATTAAATCTTTGTCGGTTTCTGTAATAATTGCTATTATTATTATTGTTATTATTATTGTTGTTGTTATTATTTCTACGTGGGTAATTATTTCTTCCACGTGATCGTGTATTATTACCACGGTAACTGTTTCCAGATTTGTACTCTTGTCCATAGTACAAAATAGTATTTTGTTGACCTGTGGCGTCTGTACAACTATTGACAAATTTACTAATAGCATCGTTCATGCTATTGAATTGTCCTGCTTGCATGATAAGCTTAACTTTATCTATGGTGCAGTTCTTAGTTAATGCCTTTACTGCAGTTTGTGTGGAATACTTTGTGGCTAGGTCGCATGACAAACCATCTGAAATGTATGCGGTTTCTAATGCCTTGGTTAAATTTTCTATTTCACTGCAATAAGCGTTAGCAGTTTTATTGTTTTGTTTTATATTTAAAATTTTTGCTGTTAATACTTCCACAGACTCTCCCTTCACGCTATTTTTTAGTTTGTTTATTATTTCTGATATAGTTGATTCATTGCTGATTAGATTTCTTGCAGTTCCCTTTAATTTTGTTTTTATTAGTGATACTGCAACTGCTTCGTGAGTACCTTTTATTGAATCTACTAAGGACAAGGAGTCAATAAAGGATCGTAAATTTTCTGATTTTCCATCAAAGTCTATAATCAGCTTTGATGCTGTGTTCAAAAAGTCCACTACAGTTTGAGTCATTTTGGATTCAGTTATAGGCATAGAAATATTAAATATTACACTTTCGTGTATTGAATTTGGTAGTTCGATTTGTATCGATTTTTTATCAGCTAATTTTGAAATTCTGCTTGTTAAATCAAGGGAAATGCGTCTGCTGCTCTTTGGTGAGCTAATGTTAGTCTATTGTAATAAACATTAAATAAAACTCTTATTTCTTATAATTTTGTAAGAATGCTTTGAAAATGATGAATAATTGTTTCATTTTTAATTGGTCTATCAATATTGATGCACTTATGTGACCGTTCTAAATCTTTTATAATTCGTGCCTTATTCAAAATATCTTTCCATTCCATCAGTAGATTAAAAAAAAAATTGCTGAAAAGTTTTATTTGGTTATATTTTGTCTAAATCGTTTGCTTTACTGAAATACTTTTTTCTTAGAGCTCTTTTATGTGACAAATATATTTTAAGCAACAAGTTTATTGCTGAAATTATTACCAATATTAGCATTAATAACCATAATGAATTTATTTCTGACTTATGGTCAATGATTTCCAAATTGGTAATCACGTTAGCATTGGGTTTTTTCATTTTTGATTCTGTTTTACACATATTTACAAATTTATTTATTTTACTGAATTATTGGTGCTTATTATTTTCTTTTTCTATGCGTTATGACCACCTTATTGCACGAACTGTCATTTCTTCTACACGAGTCTTATTTAAAACATCGTCCTCAGTTGGGACACCTGGCATTCCTATCAGTTTCCAAATCTGTGCTAAAAATTTAATATCTTTTTCTATTTCAGATTCTTGTTTGGTTTCTAAAAATGGTTTTTTAGTGCTATTTTCGAATATCCTATCCATTATAATTGTCCTTACAAAATTAATTACAATACGAAATATTATCTTACTCTAAAATAATTAGTTTTATTATTTATTTTTAAACATTGAGGAAAAAAAAAATTATATATATATATATATATATATATATATATGTATATTTATATTTTGTCAACGGCGGTTAACGCCTACTGACCTAAGAGTGCGCCGCAATTAGTGCACTTCTTTGTTAGTTTTTTGTTTTATTAACTTAGTTAGTGTTTCTATTCGTACCCACATTTTGGTCGAGTCAGACCATGTTGGTGGGGGATCTCTGTTGACTTCTCGTAGCAATAGGGCTTTTTCTCTTTTCAACCTGCAGAGATATCCTCCTCTCCTCTTTGGCTTTGATGTCTTCGGGATTTTTAAATTTTCTTCCTTCTTAATTTTGTTGTTCCTTTTTTGGTATTCCTGTATAGTCAGGGGTTGTGGACCAACCTTTATATCTTGTTTATTCATTTGTTGCTTTTCTTATGCCTTCAAACTTCCTTGGTTGATTACTGGATTGCACATGATGTTACTTATCTTTGTTGCTGGGCATGCATTTGCTGTGACATATCAATGTTGTTGGGCTGCCGGTATAAAACATTAAGATCAGTTGTTGCTGGAGTAATTGTTTCTCTCGTTCCACCTATATTTGCTGCTCTTGATGTTTGCGCAGATCTTATTTCCTTGTGCCTTTTGGCCAGGCGGACTTCTTCCACTGACAGATCGTTTTTGGCTGGTCTGTCAGGACCCAAGAGTTGTATGTTTTTCTCTCTCTGCGCCCTAGGGTCGCAACTAGCAAGATTTGTTGTATTAAATAATTATTTTATTATTATGGGTGCGGATTCTAGCACTTCCATAAACTGGCACGATCGCCATGTAATAGGTTGTTATCAAAAAAGAATTTTATTTTTAATTTATTTAATTTATTTATTTTATTTACTTTAAATATAAAGATTATTTCCTGAGCTCAGCTAGGAGCTCTAGGAATGTTGTTTTATGATTGATCTTAAAAATAAAAATACATTGTCTTATATACTAGTTATGAGAATAAAGCTTAACCTATCTTAACATAAGAGGGAAAGGAAAAGGTATATGCTTAATAAGCAAATTGTTCCTTTTAGTTTCCCACGGTAGGCGTGCGGCGTGTGTCTCATAAGAAATTTAGAAAACATGGATTTTGTATTGTTTATATTTATTATATAAACACTTGTGGTTATCAATTATGATTCATTCAAGTGCATTATGATGCAGCCTTTGATCAGACTGGCGAGTGTCAAATAGCATCTGTACAAAATACATATTTACGTTGCAGTCTGTCAAATGCATTTATCTAACACTTCATGCAGCGGTATTTGCCCGATTGCATGAGTGTCAAATGTCCAGTGCACAAAAATAATTTCAATGCCTTTGGATGTTATGTATGTTGCGGTCAAGTTGACTTTAAATGTTTACTACGCAATGTTAGTCGTAGTGATAGTTAAAACACGCTACAACACCCTTTTTTCTAATCAGGTTGAAATGAGCTTCATCAACGAAACATGATCGAATAGTATTAAAATCATTGCTATCACGATTTTTTGCCAACGTATCTACATTGGAAGCCATAAATCTGAACGAGTCTATAAATATTATTTCGAATCCATGTTTTTCATATAATCTGATAAAAATTGTAAGAAAAATATAACGTTCTGTGTTCTGGGGAATCACTTTTATTGTGGCATTTGTTATAGTAGAAAGTTGTTTGAAAAATAGGGGCATATCATATGCAGAAAGATTATAATTTAAATTATATTCGCTATGAGCTGCCCCTCGATAATTACCCGTAAGATGACAATGATCTCTAATTTTATCGTTATTTAATATTTTCTTACATATACGACAATTTTTTGCATTATTATATTGAGTTATTCCTATTGGGGTCATGAACATTTTCTTAACTTTTAGTAAATAATTTAGATAGATATCTGTACAATCTTCAACAATTTTTTTGATAAATACATTTGCCAAATAATCACCAAAAAAATGTCTATATAAGTTATTTTCCTTCTTAAAAGTACAATTAATAAAATAGCCGAATGCACACGCATGATGTTTCTGTACATTTGTAGTGCTTTTACTTACAGGATCATCGAGTTTTTCCAAAATAGCCTCAAAGCCTGCATAGATTACAAATGGTACATCTAGATGTTTGTAGTAGTTTTTGTACTTAATAATAGATCCATCTTCGGGCATCCTGATGACTTTTTTACCACAAAAATGTTTATGTTGACTGTACACATAAGCATCATATGTATGATGTAGGCAGGTGTTAAAGATATAAATCTTACGTCTGTGTGACGCCATGTCGGAACGAAGGAGTCTAAGGAAAAGAGGAAAATAAAATAATATGTAAATTAATATAACAATAAGAAGTAACTTTTTAAACAGGGAACACATTTTGCATAAATGTACTAATGAAACTTACTTTAATATATCATTGACGAGCACATAGTGGAAGTTCTCATTGGACTGGACCAATAAGGGATTTGTTAATATATTTCTGATTTGTTCGTTGGGATATGTATATTATTGTTTATGTTATTATTAATTGTATTAATTTCATAACTAAGAATAATTTTTTTGTTTGTAACCATACCAAGTCAATGACCATGTATTGCACAAAGTGTTTTATGCACACATTACAATATTTATGTATTAAAATTTTGCAATATGCAAAAGTAGGTCATTGCTAAGTTATCAATTATTAATTTTACACAAAAAAAAGAAAACAAAACAATTAATCATTTATAGATTAAGCATTTATTTCTTTAATTTTATGTGTAAAAGAAAGCAAAATAAAGTTAAAATTTTAGTGTTTAGTAGAATAACAAATCAATTGTTTTATTGAACACTGCCTCCAAGTTCAAGTGCTTGTGAGGACAACAAAATATACCACAACTATCTCCAAGTTCAAGTGCTTGTGAGAATCCCATTAACCACAATTCTTCAAGCTACAAGTCTTGCAAGAAAGACTTTACAATTTACATTAACATTAACAAATTCTTCAAGCTACAAGTGCTTGCAAGAAAATACTTCACATTTAATATTAACATTTTTGGTGACCCCGACGTGATCCTGTAACCAGGCACAGGATTTCAACATTTGAAGAATCACGATAACGCAATATCAATATCATACCATGGTATCCTTCGAGGAGTTGGTCAACAACCAAAAGGAAATAGGAGAACGGATTGAAACGTTCATCCGAAACTACAAAAAGGACTCCGCTACAAGAAAGGGTTCCATAGACAAGAGATACTTCGAAGGCCGGGCAGAAAATGAACAGAATTCGAATCCAATGACAATAAAATTCGGCTGATGGAAAACATTCAGCTAGACCACAAGTATTTCGCAGATGAGTACTACAACGCAATTATGAATGCAGTCCTACAATACAAAGAGATATTCGAATCATCTATGCTGAAGGTGCCACAGCCTTCGGCCAAACCACAAGGCCCACTTCCACAACAAAACCAAATTACATGTGCTAACGTGACATCTGCAGACACAGATATGATGTTGAAAACTATACGTAGACAAGCAGCAATAATGGCATCTCTGGAACGTTTGTTAAAAACCGAATTAACAAATCAGGATATGCCAATTGCCACAAAGTTATGGGAAAACATTGAAGACCTCCATTTACAAATATGTGAAATTAGTGATGAGCCCGTAAATCAAGAATACAAAATAGAACAATTTATTAAACTAGAAAATGATGTACGAAATGCATTAAGATCCGTTAACAACCATGCAACTACTCAACCACCTTCTGGACAAAATAATAGTCAGCCCGATTCAGTTCCAATACCAAAAATAACATTACCACAATTTGACGGCAATTATTTAAAATGGCAAGAATTTTACGACTTATTTTTTTCACTGGTAGTAGGCCAATCAATTAAAAAAGGAGTGTTTATCAGCACTTCAAAATCTTGACATCAACACATCAATATGGGATCCATTGCTCATTCATTTGCTTCTTAAACGACTGGATCAGGCCACACGACTCCGGTATGAGCAGTCTCTTCCACAGCCACGAGAAGTGCCAACTATAAAGGACTTTCTAAATTTCTTAGAGAGAAATTTTCAATCAGTGGAAGCAATGTCCGAAAGGGAAAAATTTTCAAACCCAAGGGCAAAGGTATGTACTTCTATCACAATCGGAAAACGAAACAATGAACTCTATTCAAATATGGAAGATACCTATTATTCACATGCCCAGAATTTTTGAAGCTGTCACCATCAGCGCGACTTCAATTTGTTCAAAAGCAAAGGTATTGTGTTAACTGTTTAAAACTGTGGACATAACGCAAAAAATTTTAGCCTAAGAAGCTGTATGAAGTGTGCCGACAAACATAACACCTTGCTGCATTTAAAAGACTCAAACACCAACAGTCAACAAACAAGTTCAAGGGTTACATCCAATCACTCAGTTAAGACTACAAAACCCACACAATTCACCCAAGCAGCCGCATCACTAAGTGCAGAAAAACATACGGTATCAAGTAACTATATTTTACTTAGCACAGCCGTGGTCCTCATAAGAGCCGGTGAAAAATAAATTCAATGTAGAGCGCTTCTTGACTCAGGATCACAAATTAACTTCGCAAGTAAACGCCTAGTCAAACGTCTTGGAATTCCAATGAATCCAACGTCAATTGCTATAAGTGGAATTGGGTCCAGCAACACCAAGGTAAATCATCGACTCAACGTCGAGTTGTATTCCAGGTTCAATAATTTCACCACACGACTTGAAGCAGCTGTTCTTAACCACATATCTCGCCTCAACCATCAGAAATAATTAACATCAATCACTGGAACATTCCTAATAACATCAGTCTAGCTGACCCAGGTTTCCATCATCCTGACAATATAGATATTTTATTGTGTGCGGAATTCCATCATCAATTACGGACAGATGGACAAATCAAATTGGCCAACAACTTGCCCATCTTACAAAATACCTTGCTGGGTTGGATCATCTCAGGAAAAATTGAAGAACCCCAATCTTCCACTGCAGTATGTGGAATGTGCATCGAAAATGAAACAACTTTAGAGGAAGACAGCGCTCAACTATGGGAGTTAGAAAAGGTGAAGGCGGTAGAGAAAACGCTGTCAGTATTAGAAAGACAGTGCGAAGCTTATTTTGCTCAGACCTACAGCATTGATAAAAATGGAAGATTTGTTGTGAGAATTCCGTTTTGTGACAATCCCGAAGCATTAGGTGAGTCACATGGGATAGCGTTCAATCGATTCCTATCACTGGAGCGTCGACTAGCAAAGGCACCAAATGTCAAGGCGCAATACATACAATTTATGAAAGAGTACGAGGAATTGGGTCACATGACACAAATTGATATAAATTCCATATCCAAACCAAACTATTTCACTCCACACAACAGTATATTACGTCCCGATAGTTTAACTACAAAATTACGAGTGGTCTTCGATGCATCAACGAAAACTGCTTCAGGCTTGGCCCTTAATGATCTGATGCACTCAGGTCCCACAAATCAAAGCGTGCTATTTTCAATACTGCTTCGCTTTCGGCTACCACGCTTTGTATTTACAACAGATATTGAGAAAATGTATCGCCAGATGCTAATACATCCAGTCGACAGAAGGTTCCAAATTATTATATGGAGACATGACCCATCTACACAAATCAAATATTATCAACTCAACACCATTACATACGGTACCCGGTCTGCACCATATTTGGCTACAAAATGTTTGCCAAGGATAACATAACACAGTATCCATATGGAAGCCAACTTTTACTTAAAAATTTCTATGTGGATGATGGAATAGTCGGGAGTGATGATTTGAATGAGACACTGATAATGCAACAAGAGCTGACACATAAAAGAAACATGGTCTGAATCTACAAAAATGGAATGCCAGTCATCCAAAACTACTTCAAGGGATTGAAAAGAAAGAGCAAGAAGTAAATATTGACTTCAACAGCACAGAGTGTCAAACGGTAAAAATCTTGCGCTTAACCTGGATGCCAAAAACTGACAAGTTTTGTGGGAAGGTATGTCCAGGAGATGTAAAACAAATTACTAAGCGAACAGTAACGTCGGATCTAGCTAGACTCTTCGATCCGCTAGGTATACTTGCACCAATTGTTATAACCGCCAAAATGTTCATTCAAGAGCTTTGGGAAACAAAATTGTAGTGCGATGGAGCATTGCCAGCAAACTTACACACAAGATGGTTGACATTCCGTACTGAATTAAAGCAATTAAACAACCTAGAATTTTCAAGACATGTTTTTGAAGGGCATATGTCATCAAACACACAAATGCATGCCTTTGCGGATGCTTCAGAAAAGGCATATGGTGCAGCTGTATACATCAGATCCATTCTTAAGAACGGGCAGGTAATCGTACGGCTGCTATGTGCAAGATCCCGTGTTGCTCCTTTAAAACGCCAGACCTTGCCTCGTCTCGAACTTTGAGCAGCACTCTCATGCGCCCAACTAACAGCAAGAGCAAAGAGTGATTTAAATCTTGAGAGCACACCCACTTACCTATGGACACACTCAGAGATCGTTTTAGCCTGGATCAACTCAAAATCATCAGCGTACCAAACGTTTGTGCCTAATCGAATCACTGCAATACAGGAATTATCCATAACTGAGCAGTGGAGGCACGTCAAATCAAAGGAAAACCCAGCAGATCTTATTTCACGAGGTCTAACCCCGTCAAAACTAGCTGCAAACACTTTATGGCTCCATGGGCCCATATTTTTCATGGAAGAGAGGAAGTTTGGCCGACAAATACTTCCAACACACTCACAATAAACGCAAATGAGCACGATATGGAACGAAAGAAGGTGATTACAGTGGCGACCGTAGATGAAACATCAACAGACATCATCTACAAAATACAACACAGTGGTTCATTTCGAACACTCCAGAGAGTCGTGGCTTATATGCTGCGATTAATTAACCGTACGAGAAGGATTAAACAACATCCCGATCTAAACTTAACAGCTCAAGAATTGGAACAGGCTCTCATAGGCATTGTACGTGGAATGCAGCGATCCGATTTTGAAAACGATTTGAAGAACTTGCAGAGGCATGGAGAAGTAAGTAGAGGGAGCCAATATAGCAATCTTACCCCTTCTTAGATAATAACATCATCAGAGTTGGGGGACGGTTGAAATCATCAACACTGCAATATGATGCAAAACATCCAATGCTGATTCCCTGCAATGAACCAATAACGAAGTTGGTAATGCAAATGACACATGAAAAAAAATCGCCACTGTGGGCCTCAAGCCCTAGTATCACATGTAAGACAAAGGTATTGGCCAATCAAGGCCAAGACAGCAGCACGATCAATCGTACAACATTGCATACGATGCACCAGAGCCAAACCAAAATTGCTCAATCAAATAATGGGTAACTTACCGTCAACACGCGTCACACAAGCTAGACCTTTTATAAGCTCTGGTGTTGACTTTTGTGGACCCCTTTAGGTGCATTACAAATTAAGAGGGAAGAAACCTCATAAAGCATACATTGCCATATTTTGCTGCTTCGCTACAAAGGCTGTTCATCTGGAATTGGTTACCGATCTAAATACCGCAGCATTCATTGGCGCACAAAGGCGATTCATGAGCAGACGAGGTCATTGTAGAGAGCTGTACTGTGACAATGCGACTAATTTTGTTTGTACAAAAAATCTGGTTACAGAATTAGCAGACTCGATATATTCTATTCAGGCCGTAAGTGAAATCAGCAAGGAATGTTCATCCAGAGGCATAACGTTCCACTTTATACCACCACGAGCACCACATTTTGGAGGGTTATGGGAAGCCGCGGTGAAATCAGCGAAGAATCTTTTGCTCAAAAGTGTAGCAACGGCATCGTTAACGTATGAGGAACTCGATACCATTGTAATTGAAATTGAAGGCATTTTTTAATTCAAGCCCAATTACTGCAATGTAAAACAACCCAAATGATTTGAATGCCTTGACACCTGGTCACTTTCTAATTGCGGAACCATTGAATTCCCAGATAAACCTAAGCTCTAAACAAACAAAAGTGAGTCTCTTGACCAGGTGGAAATTGGCCACCACTTGAAAGAGGAGTTCTGGAGGAGATGGTCACGGGAATACTTGTGCCAATTACAGTATCGGCACAAGCGGAAACACGGAACGTTAACGCTAAGCCAGGCGAGATGGTAATAGTTAAGGAGGACAACACACTTCCCTTGAGGTGGCCTTTGGCTAGAATAGTGAAGGTCCATGACGGAGATGACGGTCTGGTTCGAGTGGCTGATGTCAAGACAGCATCCGGGATTTGGATAAGGCCAATAGCTCGGCTAGCACCTTTGCCAATTGGCAGCACAGAGTCGGATGAATCGTCCGACCAGGAAGATTTAGATACGGATAAAATTAATACGTCTGAGAATGCTAAAAGAAAAGGCGAATATCTATTCCAAATAGCCTTAATGTTACTGCCATTAGTCTTAGGCGCTCAAGTCCATAACATGCATTTTGGGAATCAGCTGGGCATTAATTTTGACGAAATTGGATCAGCAGCAATTTCTTCTTCAGATTGGCAAATTTTAATTTATTATGACTTGAAAGAATTTTGGGCCGAATCGGAAATGTTTGCAGAAGGGACCAGGGCGTTAAGTAATTTATGTGACGACATACAAGAAAATTCTACATGCAAAAACCTAGTCAAATACTTTGAACACACTAAGAGTGAGTTACACATGAGCAGCACCCTACTTTCAGGCAGAAGATACAAAAGGGATGCAATCGATTTAGTCGGGAACATAGCGCATTGACTTTTTGGCGTACTGGATTCCAAATACGCGGAAGAGATGGCAAACACCATTTCACAAGTTAAGGAAAATGAGGCACATCTGATCAGCCTTTTAAGAAATCAGACGGCAATTGTAGACTCTACCATTAATATCCTGAAGTCAGACCAAGTTCAAATAAAGAAAAAGTTTGACCAAACTGACCTTCAAATATCACAAATATACAACAAGATACACAATGATAGTAAAGAACTATATCAAGAACGAATATACCGAATTTTTCCATCACTGTGTATTCAACTAATATAAGCCATGTTCCATTGTGACCAAATACATTTATGCTCATATCATTTTGATTCTCGAATTTTTTTATCTGCTTTAATGGGAGTGGAAACTCTAGGCCTTTAAAATTTAATGCAATTGGTCCTATATTATTTTCTCATCAGAAATGTCAGCAATATTGTAATTTCTATAGTTTTTCCGTTGTATAGGATTCAGACCACTATTTACATTTAAAGCCGCAATTAGACACCATTTAAAGCAATAGATGTCATTATTCTCAACATTAATGCATGCACGTTTCATATCAATATTTTTTGGGAGAGGTATAAAGCTCGAACCTCTTATTATGGACACCTTGTTTATATTAACTTCAAGAAAATTTATTGAAGTCAAAGTCCATCCGCTATCTGTTTATATGAAACTCTTCCATTTAGGCTCTTAGCTCCTCCGTCTGTTTCTTGTACATGTCTTCTATGTCATCAGACAAAGTCATCAACATCATTTTCGAAATATGTACAAGTTGGGAAACATTCATTTCATCATTCACCATCTTCATATAATCACATGTGAGCTCCATATGAAATTTAAATGTACTATGTATCCTACTACATTCATGTAGTTGTTGTAGTATGGAGCTCTTTGCAGATTCCAGAAACTCCTCCGGAGTTGGTTCTGACTTGAGCCATATAACCATTTGATGGGATCATCTCATCACAATCCTCACAATATTTGTTTTGAAAATTTAGCGTACTAGTTCCAAGGAGATATGCTGATTTAGTTTAGTTTGTGTCATAAAGACTTTATTGCAGGTGGTACAATTTGTAGTATACATTTTATTTCATTTTTTATTTTTTTATTAATTAATTAAATTATTTTATTTATAAACAATTTATTTAAATATTTTATTTTAAAACAATTTATTTCAGTTATAAACAATTTATATGATTATTTTTTATACACTGTAAACTTTTTTAACAAACAGTAGTTAGTTCTATCACTTTTATATTTTTTAGATTTCAAAAAATTTAGAAATTTTGGTTATGAAAATAGGTTGTCACTTGTTGAGATATCAGAGCAGACTGATGACAATCAACATTATTTCTTCTACTTATATACTTTATATGCGAATCGCGTAGTAATCAAATCTAATTTATTACGATATATGATGAAATTCATAAATTCATATATACACACACATATGTTTATACGTACTCACACACACATACACATTTTCACAATTATCTGTTGGTATTACGATATATGATGAAATTCATTTACACAGCAACACCCAGAAGAAAATCGCTATCATCAGTTTGTAATACACAGGTACGAGAAGAATCGGGACACGTGAAAGTAGGTGCTTCTATAAGTTTTTCTGTATTTCTCCAAAAGCTATTTCCTATAATTGATACATTGAAGTAAAATATACTGAAATAAAAATATCATTACCTCCACTCAAAAGCTCTTCGTATCAACCTGACTGGATTCAAAGCATTTAGCATCTAAAATTCCCTTGTACATATAAAAACTATTTCAACACAATATTTTCTATCTCCATAAGAATAGCAACGTACGTCAATAGCCTTGAAAACATATATACATTCATTTGTAAATATATTTGAAAAAGTGTTGATGTAATTCACACAAGCAATGATATTCTACAAAGTAAAAATAGATACGATTACATACATGAATCCAACGACACAAACATGCATTACCAAATACATTCCCTATCCAGTGCCATTCACAACAGGGTTGCCACTCTCTGCAGCTATTAGATTATTTCCCCAGAAATCGCAAACATAAATGCGACAACTCAAAACAGCAAACCAAAGTCTATCAAATAACAATCACTAAATACAATACAATTACACAGATCCCTTGTCACTACCCTACAGTCAGACTGAGAACCAAGTGTCTTTGTAGCAACACTAAAGTTCTACAGACAATTGTAGTATAATAAGTTTGTTCTATCCGTCATTATAAAAGAAGGATAGAAAACCATATCGGTGTATTTGTGGTGGAATTGTCAACAACTCGTCTGTATACATATATGTATACATATATGTATACATATATGTATACACAAATTACTGGAACTAACCGGTTGGTTGGTATGTCTCCACATCCCATAAGAACTACGTAGTCACTACCTTGGCAATTGTTTCAGTGTTACTAGTAGGTTTTCAATGACAAGCACATGCTAAATTCCTATAGCACAAATTATTGTAAAATTAGAGAGTAGTACTGATGACAAGTCAAAATAGAGTCAGTATATTTTCACCATCGAAATTTCCTACATTGGTATAATGTTTGTCTACCACTACAACAAAAGTATCCGACGCCGGCAAACACACAATTAAATACATAAGCACACACACACATACACACACACACACAATTAAATACATAAACATACACACACATATACATATACACATACAAACACCCACATATACATACATCCATGCGCTGTAAGCACAACATTTCTCTACCATAGGAACAAAAGCTGTACACACACATAGCCAAGAAAATCGCATTTGTATTAGGGTTGCCATAATTTTTGTATTAATGGGGGCAGACGACATGTTTTCCCCGGTTTTTAAATCCCAAAACATGTCTAACGTCCCCATTACCACTCTACTGTTATCCAATGGATTTCTAATTATATAAAGGTGTAGAAAAATAAAATAGATTCATATCGAATATAAATTATTTGCTGGGTTTTGTATAAGCTTCTAAGCCTACTATGCTTATTTTTCTTTTGTGATTTTCAAACATTCTCAAATAGTTCTTAAAAGTGCTAAGATAAGAGGTTTGTGACTATTTAAAATGTTTGGTTGAAGTATACTGATGATTTGTTACAGCAACAATGAAATGCATATAGACCAACTGAACCACCAGCAAATAAATTTCAAATCAAAGTTTATAATTTTAATTAAATACTTGTGTAGAAATATACACGAATATTTGCTATTGAATTTAAAGTTCTTTTCCAAATAACCACATTAGCTTCAAAACCTTTCATCCATGAAATATTTTTGAGAACATAAGAACCGCTTGTGTTTCGAAAATATGCATGTTGTTAAAAATAACAAACGAAAACAATTTACGTTATTGTAACTTTAAATAATATTCATGTGAGTGACAAAAAATTGCCTCAAGTTTTCTATGTGTGTTCGGTTATACCTAAATATGACTGGCTTCCAAAACATCAATATCTTTGTCTTTGAACAAAGTGTATTGCAGCACTACAAAATATTGATAATGCACACTAAAGACCTGCACAAGATGTCTTATAAGATCTTTTAAGACATAAGGGCAATTTAAAATGTTTTACTACAGCGAAATCTTCTGAAACAAACCCTAAATAACGTGTTCGGCAATACATTTGTTTAACTTATTGCAGGTATAAGAGTAAAGAAGAAAATAGTTCGCGATTGCAAAATTTGTGCTGCTTGTGCTTTTTTCTCTCATTGGCGCTTATACAAACGTCATGCATGTACATACATACAAACCTTCATGAGTTGTGTGCGCTTGCTTTAAAAAACCTCCCTTAAACACAAACTTACCATCTAAATCTTACACACAAAATAACAAGCATACATGTATTAACAGTACTTCTTTTCATTATTTGTTATAAACAAGACGTCTTGGCGACATCGCTTGTTAACAGTCAACTACACGTACACCAATACATCCATCGTGCTTCGTTTATAGTACGACAGCATTTATTATTGGCTTAGTATAATACATGCCACGGGAATACATTTAAAAAATATGACGTATTTGCATTTCAAGAATGCTTACGCAGGCCACTAATGCGCACGCACCCTTTCAAAAAGTTATCGAAAGGTTGCTGCAACCAAGCAATCGGTTTCAAAGTTGGTGCTCATGGACACAATGTTTTGCAACTTTGTATGTGTACAACATATGCATAAATACCGCATCCAAAAAGTAATCATACTTTGGAAGTAACCCCAAGCACTTTTTAGGTAAAAATTAAATAGACAAAAGCTTTAGATTAATCCCATATGACGCTTCATTTTTCTTTAATCTAAAGTTTTAGAAAAAAGTGAAAACATTGTAATAGAAAAATTCAACAGGTGCAAAGAGTTCAGCTATATTAAGAAAAATGAAATAATGTAAACAACTTGACTAAAGTTATCGATAACAAATGAAGGTCTGTCAAAAAAAATTTAAAATTTTCAACTTAAAATTGACATTTCAAGCTTGAAACATAAAAGTGTTCCCTAATTAGCGGTTTATTGGCAAACAGCGATTTTTAATTTCTTTTGTCTTAATACCAGCGCACAGTGGCTGAAAATCGTTTTTCATTGGCCAAAATTCTGTAACTTTTGAACTGATCAAAATATTGAAGTAATTTTTATTTTAGTGGATAGATATTTAGTTCAGTTTGACTCAGTTTTAATTACATTAAAATTGATTGAGGACTTTTTAAGGAATTCTAGCTCAAAGTTGAACTTTTGAATTTTTTTAACTTTTAGAGTGAAATATGGGTTTATTATTTTTTTATTTATTAAAAAATTTAATATATGGAAATTAGTAATAATTATAAATATGTTTTGTAATAATGGAATTTATTTAATGTTACACTCAAAAAAAAATTTACACTAAAAAAAAAATAGTAAAATCAACGATTTTGCTATTATTACAGAAAAATTAAAAATTTTTTGCTGTCTAATTTGCAATTTTGTTTACACTCAAAGAATAGTTACACTAAAAAAAAACTTTAATAATATTATCTAAAAATATTGCTATTACTACAGAAAAATTTATTATTTTTTGCTGTCAAATTTGATCATTTTAAAAAACATATTAAAAATAAAAACTGCAATAAATTTTAATAGCATTTGTAACAATGGTAGGTTCTGTTTATTATTATTTTTTACTAATAGTATGCTTTTCGTACCTTAAATAACAATGAAAGGCAATTATGATTATTATTCATTTGACTCAAATATTGATTCTTCATCTAAATCCCGATGTTCCACTTTCCATTGATTTCGAATACTGGAGATGAACGGATCTGACGTTGCCAATAATATATTAAATAGATCTTCATTAGTTGAATTTCGTGAAATTTTTCTAGTATTGTGCTCTCTATAAAATCTGTAATCCTTGTTTCTTTTTTCCTGAGCCTCCTCTGTCAGATCTCCAAGTGGCACCAAATGATATTTAATGATATCTTCTCCATGATAAAGGATTTTATGAACTGTTGCAGACATATTTCTCCATGGGTAGTTGGTTGTATATATTTTTGCAGTTTCCTTAGCATAATCTCCAAATTTTCTAGAGTCAATTTCTTCATTGCACGCAAGTACTTCTAGGATTATTTTAAACCTGAAAATAAGGTTTAAATCCACTCCTGTTATTTCAGATGCTGTTTCTGGATCTGAAAAGAATCTTCATGCGGTATTGCCATCATTTGTATTGCCTGACCCTTGTTTTGGCTGATCTATAATCAATCCTAATTTGCGATATTCATCTAGAGCATGTTTCTTTTTTGAACTTCTTAACTCTTTGTTGGTTTCGTTGTTTCTTATTGATCCTGAAGACCCGAAATCCAAATCATAACTGATTTTTAGTATGTGTTCCATAAGTCGTATTCTTGCATGTAGTGGTGATAATCCAAATTCATATGCATCGGTATTATCTAATGATTTTGTCGGGACTTGGTTTAATTGGGTTGATGTTGCTTGGCATATAATGCAGCTGGATGCAGCCTTCGTGTTAGTCAAAGCCTGACCTACTTTTCCATCTATCATTGTCAGCACTAATTGGTAGCTTACTTCAGTTTGCTGCCCATCTAACTGTAATTGTAATGGCTGTAGTGTTGCAATTTGGGCCTTGATATCACTAACTTCTTTGTTAATGGCATCATGAGTTTCTTTTTTGAATTCAAATTTAATTGGCCTGCAGTATTTCGTAGAAGATGGTGTCTCATTTTTCCAAATATCCATTGTTTGCGTTGTACTAGTCGAAGGCTCTGAATCTTCCAAAATCTTTTTCAATCGCAATGGTACAAATGATACCATGAACATATCTGAGTCCGAAATATTTTCACATACAGCTTGTTTGTATTGTTTTTGTCCCGAGGAACCATCACATCCCCATTTACAAAAAAGAATTAACTTTGTGTTTCCATATTTCTTTAACTCATTTCCTGTTATTGATTGTAGCAAGCGTTCGGCTGTGTGATCAAGTAGAGATTGTAGTTGTACCTCTGCCGAAATTGGTGTGATTGTAATAGTGTCCTTTGATGGCAAACAGTCTATTTTAGCAGCGGTTATGTAATGATATGCTGGATACATATTTGACCCTTTTTCAATCGCACGCAGTCTGAGCTTAATATATTGCTGTTTTGTTAATTTCAAATCCAGAAATAATGCTAATGCCTCCTCTTTTGTGTACTGTATTGCATCACTCGGAGTTGGTATACTTTTAAGAATCCGTTTTGTTCTCACTGGACTAGCTTTAACAACTTTTTCAATGATATCCACTTTTGATAATTGGTTCTGTGATCGTAATTGATGTAGGAAAGATTCTTTTATATTTGTACAACCAATTGCATCGTTAAAATCTTTAAGTTTCCGCCTCTTAGATCTATCACTGCAGTTGCCCATTAATGATTTGCGTGGTCTTCCAGCCTTATCTTGCTTTGCTGTTTCTGCAGCGACAGTAAGTTGGCCTTCTAACCAGTTTGCACTTTTTATATAAAAGTTTTGTTTACTGTAGCTAACTTCTTTGTAGCGTTTTTTAGTGCTTTGACGAAATTAGATAATTGCTCTTGCATTTCGGTGCTACACGAATTTAAGTTTAATTTTATTTTAACGTAACTAAGAACATCTTCCTGGTTTTTGTTTCTAAAATACTCTTCGGCCAGTTCTTTATAACTGAAGCTCTCCGTATTTATCTGAATATTTTTATTTGTTATATTTTATCCGTACAATTAAAGGATTAACTTATTACTGAGTAATCCCTTATGGAATCCGTAGTTTTATACATTTTTAGATACATGTTATTCACACATTGATCTTCAATTTCATAGCAGGTAGTGCTTAAATTGAACAAAACTGCACATGTTATTCAGACCTTAATATGTAAAACTGATTAGTATCTCGCCAATATGGGGTTGTTTTTTATCTTTAGTGGTTTAATGTCGCCATTATTGTTATAAAAATGTTTATGACTTTGGTTGACCCTAACATTTGATAACAGGTAAATTCAGAAAGAGATCATATGTTTACTGTAGAACCTATTGTGATAATTTTATGACTTATTTTTTGCTGATCAAAACAAAGCCATTAAACCCTTTCGCAGGTATTATATTTAATTTTTTTCGTTTTACGTAGTCTAAAGTAAAAAAAAACAAACTTTTAGGCAAAAAAGTGAAAATTTAAGACACTATTGTATACGAGTACTTATAGGGCTGTTTAAATTAATTTGAATTTTTTTTAGAGTAATTTCATTAAAATGAAAAAAGTGTTCTACCCACGGGTCGTCACGGGTGCAAAAGTATATATAGCGTTAAAGAGGACACTTTCACCTTTCTCCTGGTGGTATACGTTTCTTGTTCCCTTTTGTTCCCTAGAAGTTCTATTCCACTAAAATTTAAATTTGAGAAAAATATAGTAGTTTCATAAATATTTCATAACGCCCGTAATATTAAACGCTAGAGCTGTGACCACTTACAACAACTAAAGACTATAGTCCTACCAACATTATAAAAAAGACCGCAGGCCGTTATCGATGATAGCTTGCGAGTAGTAACCATTTATTTTTGATAAAAAACAAAAGAAAAACACCTTTTTCTGAAATTAAAAAAACGGTTGAGTTTGACAGCATGCCACGCCCACAATTATCAATAGTTTAACCTAAGTTTTTGGCTACCTTAATCTGGATATATTAGCTACAAAAAGGCGTAAAAATTTTAAAAATCGGAGAAAAAAAAATATTAGACTTTTGGCCAATGAAAAACGATTTTCAGCCACTGTGCAGCGGTTTCTAATTACGAAAATTTGACAACATTTAAACATTTTGTTTCCGTTTTATATGATTTGTTCTTTCTAAAATTAATTGTTTCTTTCTATCAATTCAATATCCAATCAATGAAGAAAACATGAAGTGTCATAAAAGCTTTACACTAGTTTACAAAATTAAAATTTGAGAAAATTTTTAGATATTTTAATTGAACTGTAGTGAATTTTAATCAGAAATAATTCATAGTTAGGCTCAAGTTCAGTAATTTCAATTCTTATTGAATGAAATATTTTTATTAATTAATGTGAGTTTCTAAAGAAGAGAAGAAAAATTAAACTTAGACTTTAAGCTGGGGGAAATACCGATACTTTTCTGTGCAGCCACGCACTTCATCAGCACCCTAGTCTATCTACTTGGGTAGAGATTCTTATTAATATCAGCTATTTAACTTAAATGTACAATGAACGGAATATGAGAAACGATTGTTGTGTATACAATTGATTTACCTTTGGTAAACACATTTATAAGTATCACTATTAATTTTCTGTTTTTTTCCAATTTTTCATTTTTCTATTTAGGTTAGCACGAAATTATTTTACTCTACCTCAGTATGTTTAACTATTCTTACTTATCTTTTCATTTATTTATTTCATTCAATAAGAATTGAAATTACTGAACTTGAGCCTAACTATGAATTATTTCTGATTAAAATTCACTACAGTTCAATTAAAATATCTAAAAATTTTCTCACTTAATACATCATGGGCACGTGACAAAAATATGTTCACTTGGCAATCACTGTTCACTTGGCCATCACAGTTTCAGAATGCTGGAAATCCAAGTAAAAACTGTAGAATGCAACAACAAGTAACATAGACCACTACAATAATACTTACATGCATGTACCGATGGTACATCGAATAAGTAAAAATAATTAATGTGATGATCGTAAAAAGATAAGTAAGAATAGTTAAACATACTGAGGTAGAGTAAAATAATTTCGTGCTAACCTAAATAGAAAAATGAAAAATTGGAAAAAAACAGAAAATTAATAGTGATACTTATAAATGTGTTTACCAAAGGTAAATCAATTGTATACACAACAATCGTTTCTCATATTCCGTTCATTGTACATTTAAGTTAAATAGCTGATATTAATAAGAATCTCTACCCAAGTAGATAGACTAGGGTGCTGATGAAGTGCGTGGCTGCACAGAAAAGTATCGGTATTTCCCCCAGCTTAAAGTCTAAGTTTAATTTTTCTTCTCTTCTTTAGAAACTCACATTAATTAATAAAAATATTTCATTCAATAAGAATTGAAATTACTGAACTTGAGCCTAACTATGAATTATTTCTGATTAAAATTAAAATTTTTCATGTAAATTTGATGATATTTAGATTTCCTTATGTATTTTCTTCCGCTGAATTCAAAAATCATGGTTATTTTTTTTTATGGAACACTTTTTGAGATATTGTAATTTTTTAATATTTTCGACTTTTTTTCACTTGACCAATCATATCTCGAGCTAGAAATGTCCGATTGGGTCGTATTCCAATGCAAGGTATTGAGATGATGAATAAATATGTACAATTGGATCTTTAATTGGTAAAACGATTCAAAAGATATCGATGAAAATTTTGTGATTTAGTGATTTATTTAGTCAATGGATATAATCCTTACAGACTAATAACAAAATACTTAAATTTAGGTTGCATAACGTGAGTTACATACATAATAAAAGTTATAACTTATTAATTAAGAAAAACAATAATCTTGTGCTTAATGATATTATAATTTAAAGAAAAATCGACAATTCCGACAAATAATTGTATTGACGGCATAAACTTGTAAAAGGATCAGCTATTGCATAATTGGATCTACAAAGCTTGATAACAAGAGGATCATAATGACGAGTACTACAACACGGAATATTAAATTTAACAGAATTTAAAAGAAGTTCAGAGCAAATATTACCATTAATAAGGTTAATCATAAAAGTTACATTTAACATTGTACGACGACTTTTTAGAGTAGGGAGTTTTATTAGAGCCAGTCTGCTGGTATAAGAAGGAAAATTCACGTGTGTGGAGATAAATTTCGAAATTTAAAACCCGACACAAACCAGTTCCATTAACAGAGTTATGTTAACCTGATAACAGAGCCCTGTTAAACATGAAAATCTTGAAATTATGTACTCCAAATGGAATCCTTGCCATATTTTTGAACAAAATAGGTTAAAAAAATCGAATCATGCAGATTATTAAATTTTTATTTATAAAAACAAAGAAGGCATAAAAAGTTTCAAAGAAACTATAATTTTTTATGTGTGTAAAGTTAAATTAAAAAAAAAGGAATTTTCCATTAAATGATGCAACCGAGACGGAAATAAATAAAGCAAATTTATAGATAAGGTCTTCCTTTATTAAAGCCCATGAACCTATTACTGAAAAACATGAATTTGAACCAAATATCGTCAAGTTTTCAACTTGGAATTGTGTAACGGTTACGCACTTTTTTTTTGGGATGGAGGCGATGTCGGCGGACAAAAGTGGTCACCTATGATGGAACACATAGTACTCTAAAAATGTGCATACTCAGAATTTCTGGAAGTTCGAGTTTTCAGGAGATTTTTGAAAAATTCTGAATTTGCTCAACTACATTAAGATTATCCAAGAGTGACCAATTTTTTTAGGAATGAGGCGATGCGGGCGGACGAACATGGTCATTTGTTATGGACCACATAGTACTCTGAAATCGTGCATACTCAGAATGTCTGGAAGTTCGAGTTTTCAGGAGATTTTGGAAAAACTTTGAATTATCAAAACTATATTAACATTTTTCAAACAAAATTTTTTTTGGAAGGAGGCGATGCGGGCGACCAAAGTGGTGATCTATTATGGACCACATTCAACTCTAAAAAAGTGCTTACTTAGAATTTCTGGAAGTTCGAGTTTTCAGTAAAAAACTTTAAATTTGTCCAACTATATTAACATTTTCCAAGATTTGATCAAATTTTTTTTTGGGAAGAAGGCGATGCGGGTGGACAAACATGTTCACCTTCTATGAACCACATAGTACCCTAAAAACGTGCATACTCAGAATTTCTGGAAGTTCGATTTTTCAGGAGATTTTCGAAAAATTTTAAATTTGTCCAACTATATTAAAATTTTCCAAGATGTGACCAATTTTTTTTAGAAAGGAGACGATGTAGCGGACAAACAAGCTCTCCTCCTATGGACCACATAGTACTCTAAAAACGAGTACTCTAAAAACGAGTCAAACAAGTTCAGGAAAAAACTTTAAATTTGTCCAACTATATTAACATTTTTCAAGATTTTATCAAATTTTTATCCGCCCGCATCGCCTCCTTTCTAAAAAAAATTGGACACATCTTGGAAAATATTAATATAGTTGTACCAATTTAAAGTTTTTTTTTCTGAAAACTCGAACTTCCAGAAATTCCAAGTGTGCACTTTTTTAGAGTAGAATGTGGTCCATAATAGGTCACCACCTTTGTCCGCCCGCATTGCCTCCTTCCTAAAAAATTTTGGTTTATAAAATGGGCAAATTTAAATTTTTTCGAAAATCTGAAAACTTGAACTTTCAGAAATCTTGAGTATTCACGTTTTTAGAGTACTATGTGGTCCATAGGAGGCGACCATGTTTGTCCGCCCGCATCGCCTCCTTTCTAAAAAAAATTGGTCACATCTTGGAAAAGTTTAATATAGTTGGACAAATTTAAAGTTTTTCGAAAATCTCCTGAAAACTCGAACTTCCAGAAATTTTGAGTATTGTAATAGGTTGTGGGTTTTTTTTTATAAAAATTTTTATTTAATTTGCTTTAAATAAAATATAAAGACTATTTCCTGAGCTCAGCTAGGAGCTCTAGGAATGTTGTTTAATGATAATTTTAAAATAAAAATACATTGTCTTATATACTAGTTATGAGAATAAAGCTTAACCTATCTTAACATAAGAGGGAAAAGAAAAGGTATATGCTTAATAAGCAAATTGTTCCTTTTAGTTTCCCACGGTAGGCGTGCGGCGTGTGTCTCATAAGAAATTTGGAAAACATGGATTTTGTATTGTTTATAGTTATTATATAAACACATGTGGTTATTAATTATGATTCATTCAAGTGCATTATGATGCAGCCTTTGATCAGACTGGCGAGTGTAAAATAGCATCTTTACAAAATACATACACAGAAAAAAATATCATCAAAATGCAACCAGCAAAGCAAATTGTTAATAGTTAATTTAAATTAAAATATATATTTAGTTAATTTAAAAAATTAAGTTGTTGATATGACGAAAACATAAATTTTTTTCAATAAACTGAACTAACCAAATTTTATGTTATACATGGCGCGAAAACTCAAAAAATTCATTGTTGATTCAACAAATTAAAATTTTTCTAGTCAATCAAATTACTCAACAAAATTATTTGTTAAATTATATCATAACGGAATATGCACATGTAGAAGAAACCAAAGAACTCGCATTTTGTGTGTATTCATTATTTGCTTAGCTAATAACGATTTGCTCTTTAGCTGAGTGGTAAGGACATTAGTCTATTAATCAAGAGATTGCCGGTTCGACTCATCCAAACATCTTTAAAATTTACCAAAAAACAAAATTCTAAAAAATATATAAAAAATACAAACAAAGAAACAACACATTAGAATTTGAAAAACAAATTCATTAAAAAAATTTATTTTTCTGTTAACAACTCAATTTTTAATAACACAATAATTTTAATTGGAAATAATTGAGTTGATTTTGTTTTCTTATGTTACAAATGTGTGTTTTTGTATTTACAAAAATCGTTGTAGGTGCCTTTTTAAAACATATTTTAATTGTATTTACAAATAAATTATTTGTATTTACAAATCTTTTTTTTCTTTGTATTTACGTTGCAGTCTGTCAAATGCATTTGTCTAACACTTCATGCAGCGGTATTTGCCCGATTGCATGAGTGTCAAATGTCCAGTGCACAAAATAATTTCAATGCCATTGGATGTTATGTATGTTGCGGTCCAGTTGACTTTAAATGTTTATTACGCAATGTTAGTCGTAGTGTCGTAGTGATAGTTAGAACACGCTACACCTCCACCTTTTATAAGAATGTTCATATAACGTTAGTTTTAGGGACATTCTTTTACACAAAAAAAAAGTATTTTTGAAGTATAATTAAAAATTTAAATCTTATTGTAAAATATTAGGTTTTATTGGTAATGCGCATACCGTTTTAATTATTTAATATTATATAATTTAAGTCTATTCTTATGAACTATTTGTGTTTTATTTGTTTTCTTATCAAATATAGTTACATTATTTCTTAAGTCTATTTTCTTAATTTTGTAAGGTCCTCTATATTGTATTTCTAACTTATGACCTGCTTCATTTTTCAGTAATACTAGATCTCCTATTTTAAAGTTATAATCAATTATATCCCTATCATAGTTTAATTTTTGCTTAAGTTTATTTCTATCTAATAATTGTTGGGCCCTCTTATATGCTACTTCTAATCTAAATTTTGTTTCTTTGGCATAGTCCTCTATATTATATAGTGGTTCTACTTTATCTACATTGAAAATCTGAAAACTGTTAGGAGTTTTTGCAAAGACTAACTCATAAGGACAATAATTATGAATTGTTGAAGGTGTTGTATTAAAACAATAAGTAAAATATTTTAGCCATTCGTCCCAATCATATTTGTCTATAGATATATAGGAACGTACATATTCATTGAAAGTTCTATGACTTCTTTCTATTGTGCCTACTGTTTGGTGGTGATGAGCTGTCGAAGTTAATTTTTAAATTTTTAGTAGATTACAAAGTTCTGTTAATATCGAATTTTTATATTCTGTTCCCATGTCCGAAATGAACGTCTTCATTGGACCATAGGTAAGTATAAGATTTTCAAATATTGCCTTAGCGATTGTTTTAGCGCTTTTGTCTCTTATTGGTATAGTAACTAAATATTTAGTTAAATGACATATTATTGTGATTGCGTATTCATTTCCAATTAATGATTTTGGAAATGGCCCTATTTTGTCTACCACTACCGTATCAAATGATTTTGTTGGCGTTGGTGTCACAGTCATCGGACTTTTGTTATGTTTTAAAGTTTTAGCAGTTTGACATTTATGACATGTTTTTACGTATTTAGATATGTCCTTGGACATATTTTTCCAATTGTAATATCTTTTTATTTTTTCTAATGTTCTATATATTCCGCAATGTCCTCCTTCTATGGGATCATCGTGATATTTCAGCATAATTTCAAGAATTGCCTTGGCATTCTTACTATCAATTTGGGTCACCTTATTTAGTAGCGCTACTTTAATTTTATTTAATATTTTATTGCCCATAAGTTTAAATTCATTAATAGAGATAAATTCGAAAATTTTCTCAATAGGTGCCACTTGTAAATTATATATATTGTGTTTACCGGCCACTTTTTCGAGCCTACAGAAAAATCGTCCTAAGTCAAAATTCTCTTTATTAAACAAATCATTAATATGTATATATGTAACTATAGATTTTCCACGTTTGATATAACATCTTCCGGGGGAAATCTTTAGTTTATAGTATCTTCTGACGTCAGTGTTTGTTAAAGGTACATATATACTGGGCTTATCATTATTTTTATTCTGTTCATTTAGTGTATTACTATTCTTCTCTTTTGTATTGGTCATCGATCTAGTCGTGACTTTTAATATAGAACAAATTTTATTATTCATGTCTTTTAGGTCATTTATTGTAATTCGCGATAGAGCGTCGGCAACATAGTTATCTTTTCCCCTAAGATATTCTACTGTAAAGTTATATTCTTCCAAATCGAGTCTAATTCTTGTTAACTTGGAGCTTGGGTTTTTCATTGAAAACAAATAAGAAAGTGGTCTATGATCAGTACGGACAAGAAAATGTTTTCCATATATATATGGTCTGAAGTGGGTAATTGCCCAATGAATTGCAGTTAATTCTTGCTCAATGGTTGATTTGTTACTTTCTCCCTTTGTGAATGTTTTTGATGCATAAGCAATAGGTAAATGTTTACCTTCATATTCCTGTGTCAAAACCGCACCACAAGCGTACTTACTTGCATCTGTTGTTGTAGGTACTGTATCTTTAAGAAACTTAGTTTGTAATTTATTATATTTTTATTAAAATTAAAATATATCAAATATTCTTTTATTAATTTGTCAACTTTTAAAATTCATTCGAATAATAATTTTCATTATCATAACTTCATTGTCTTAAATAAAAATAATAATTTTTTAAATAAATATATGTACTTTTTATATCAACGTAAAATATAAATGTGTTTTATGTGAATACATAATTGGCGATCCTGCATACTTGGAATTGTGCTAGGAAACTATTTACATTACATTGAAAGAGCTTTACTTCAATCAACTACCTTTTGGGCAAAGAACAATTTGGGTCGTATTTATGGAATTTTAAACTTAAACTGGAACTTTAAACTTTATTTGGATAATATTTAATGGAATCAAAATCTAGATATACTTCATCATCTACCTTTTGAAGCTGATATCAATTAAAATAAATTATTCAAGTGAATTAAACAAGGAAGCTGGTAGGATACAAGCAAGATAAGTCATACGTTATTTAAAGTTCATAGACTTTGGTTTGTGTTATTACAATTATTTTATACTACTCATATATAAACATAAGTACATAACTGAATATTTGTACTATATATTTTTGTTGTTGCATTTAACGTTTTTGTAACACGTTTAATATGACTACACGCTCTCCAAAACGTTGTAACTCCCAACCGCAAACTTCCTCATCTACACAGTCAATATCTACAGCTGATAACACAAACACATATATGTTACCTAATGCTCAGACGATTAATAGTTTTCCGCAAATAGATTTAGATATTTGTGCTTCTTCGGTCAAACTCCCTCAATTTTGGACTAATTGTCCAGAGGCCTGGTTTGTACACGCGGAAATGCAGTTTGCAACTAAGGGTATATCAACTGATCAGACAAAATATGAATATATTATCACGGCTCTTCCGGAAGAAGTTATAATAAAAGTTTTAGATACTATTCAGAATCCTGCAGCAAATGATCGGTACATTAATTTAAAGAAAATTCTAATCGAACGTCATTCCTTAAGTGAAAATAATAAATTAGATAAAATTCTCTCGGATAGCGATATGGGCGACAGAAAGCCTTCGGAATTTTTTAGAACTTTGGCACTGCTTGCGGGTTCAAGTTTTAGTCAAGACGTTTTAAAAAAGCTTTGGTTACGTAAATTACCCAAATCCCTTAATGTTGCTTTGACAGGGTCTAATATTAGCGATCAAACGGAATTGATTCAGTTAGCGGATACATTGTGGGAAATTATGTATAATGGAGAAGTTTGTACTATTAGGGGATCTACTGAAACGTCCATGATTGAGAGGTTTGTGCAAGATATAACTACTTCTTTATGTGAAAGTGTAAATAAATTGTCACTGGAAGTAAGTTCACTTAAAAGAGATTTTGAATACCGAACTTCACGGCCTTTATCTAGGAATTATGGTAGAAGTAGTTCACGTTCTCGGGGTCGTTCTTTAAATAAAAACTGGTTGTGTCGTTTTCATTATAGGTATGGTTCTAGAGCGAGGAAATGTGAACAACCTTGCTCATTTGCTAATGGCAACAATGATTCAACAAACTAAAGCCATCCATTGTTGCAGCGACGAACAATGGAAATATTGATTTTTCTTCAAGTCGCCTTTTTATTTTTAATCGTAATAGTAAAATTAAGTTTTTAGTTGACAGTGGTGCCGAAATTTCTGTTTTACCATCCTCAAAATTTAGGAATAGTAATAAACGATCGGACATTATTCTAACAGCTGCAAATGGGTCAAGCATTCTGACATATGGAAAGAAGTTGCTTAATGTAAATTTAGGGCTTCGTCGTGAATTTCCTTTTGTTTTCCTTATTGCAGATATTTCTAAACCTATTATTGGTGCAGATTTTCTTCAAAAATATGGACTTTTGATAGATTTAAAGCATAAATGTTTAATCGATCCACTGACTAAATTCTCAGTAAATACTTTTTCAAGTATGTGCGAAGTTTTACTTCCGAAATTGTTTTCTATGGATAATCAATACACTAAACTTTTGAGACAGTATCCCGACTTGATGTCAGAGCCAGATTATACAAAACCAATTAGACATTCCACCGTTCACAGACTAATAACAGAAGGACCGTTACCTTTTACAAAACCTAGACGTTTGGATCCTATTAAGTATAAGGCTGCAAGGATGGAGTTTGATTTTCTAGTAAAATCGGGTATATGCAGACCATCGAATTCTTGTGTAGCGTCGGCCTTACATTTAGTTTCTAAAAAGGATCCAAATGAGTGGCGACCTTGCGGTGATTTTAGGCGATTGAATGTCGTTACTATACCAGACAGGTATCCTTTACCACATATTCACGATTTAAATATGAATATGAGAAACAAAAAGATATTCTCTAAACTAGATTTAGTACGTGCTTATCACCAAATACCAATGGCTGATGAAGATATTTTTAAAACGGCTATAACAACACCATTTGGCATGTTTGAATTTCAACGAATGCCATTTGGATTGCGTAATGCCGCTCAAACCTTTCAAAAGTTTATCAATGAAGTTTTTAATGGCTTAGAATTCGTTTTCTCATACATTGATGATATACTAATATTTAGTGAGAATGAAAAACAACATCTCCTTCATTTAGAGAAAGTTTTTTAACGACTCACCGATTATGGATTAAATATTAAACCCGGAAAGTGTATTTTCGGAGTTTCAGATATAGACTTTCTTGGACATAATATATCAGAGAGCGGTATTAAGCCTTCAGAAGAAAAAGTGTCAGCTATTCGTAATTTTGAATGTCCCAAAACCGTTAAACAAATGCAGAAATTTGTCGGTATGGTTAATTATTACCACAAGTATATCTCTGGGTTAGCAAAATCTACAAGTTTCCTTCATGATTTAATTAGTAAATCTTTAAAGAACAAGGATAAGGTTTTGAAATGGACAGCAGACTCACTTAGGGCTTTTGAACATATTAAAGAATCTTTTGCAACACGAATTTTATTAAATCATTTTAACAGTGCAGCAAAACTAACTATGACGGTGGATGCCTCAAATGTGGCAATTGGTGGAGTTTTACAACAAAATTATAACGGAAATGTAGAACCTTTAGCTTTCTTCTCTAAAAAAACTTAGTTCCTCTGAAAGAAAATATAGCGCTTTTGATAGAGAACTATTAGCCATTTACTTAAATATTAAACATTTTAGATATTTGTTGGAAGGCAGAAATTTTGTTGTTTATACTGATCATAAGCCTTTAGTTTTTGCTTTAAAATCAAAAACTGAAAGGAGTCCAAGACAGATTAGACAGTTAGAGTACATTTCTCAATTTACGAGTGATATTCGACATATACATGGTAATGCTAATGTAGAAGCTGATACGTTATCTAGGGCATTTGAAATAAGTTCTTATAAGGGCTCTGAGCTTGATCTTAAGGTTTTATGTAGTGAGCAACAAAAAGATAAAGATATCATTGATTCTGTTCAAGATGAAAATAATTACCTTAATATTAAATTGATTAAAATACCCACTGCCGGTGTAGACATTTGGTGTGAGTGCTCCTTAGGTTCACCAAGACCTTTCGTGCCGTTGAGATTGCGAAAAATAGTTTTTAAAAACTTACATAATGTTTCTCATCCAGGAATAAGAGCAACACGAAAGCTTGTAACTCGTTGTTATTTTTGGCCAAAAATTAATAAAGAGCTCAACATATGGTCAAAAGAATGTATTGAATGTCAAAAATCAAAAATTACTAGACATACCAAATCACCCATAGTTAAAATTGACATACCGAAAGGAAGATTTGAGCATATTCATATGGATATAGTGGGGCCCCTACCAATTTCACGTGGACATCGATATATGTTAACAATAATTGATCGTCATACTAGGTGGCCTGAAGTATATCCTCTGAAAAATATTACAACAGATGTTATTATTGACAAATTTGTAAGGAATTATATTTCTCGATTTGGAGTTCCATTATATATTACCACAGATCAAGGTAGACAGTTTACTTCAAATACCTTTAAAGAATTGACTAAAATCTTAGGATGTTTTAAAATTACAACTTCTCCATATCATCCCCAATCTAACGGCATGATCGAAAGGTTTCATAGACAAATCAAATCAACATTAATGGCTAAAGGTAAATCAACAGATTGGTACGACGAGCTACCGATTGCTTTGTTAGGACTCAGGTCCATATTCAAAGAGGACTTAAGGGCTACACCTGCAGAAATGGTGTATGGTCAGAACTTACGTTTACCAGGAGAAATAGTTGCTGGTGCAGAGAATTTTGGTGCTTCTGATTTATTATATAACTTAAGAAACCACTTCAAGAATGTTAAATCAAATTTAAGTCATCACAGGGATTCTGAATCAGGTATCTACGTTCCTAAGGAACTTACAGATTGTAAATATGTTTTAGTGCGTGGTACACACAAACGGGCCCTTCGACAACCCTATGAGGGACCTTATAGAGTAATTGAAAAGAAGGACAAATATTTTAGAATAGAGATAAATAATCAAATTATAACTATTCCTATCGATCGTCTGAAACCCGCTTCAATAGAAAGTACTATTGATGGAACAAATAAATATGACAATTGTAATCAACACAAGACTAAAAAAGTATCATTTAATATATCGCGAGTTAATTTTTTGGAAGGGGAGTAGTTGTAGGTACTGTATCTTTAAGAAACTTAGTTTGTAATTTATTATATTTTTATTAAAATTAAAATATATCAAATATTCTTTTATTAATTTGTCAACTTTTAAAATTCATTCGAATAATAATTTTCATTATCATAACTTCATTGTCTTAAATAAAAATAATAATTTTTTAAATAAATATATGTACTTTTTATATCAACGTAAAATATAAATGTGTTTTATGTGAATACAGTTGTTATACAAAATTCCTTAGTAAAATCAAGGTATTGGAGCAAAGTAGGACTCATTAGTGCTTTCTTAAGATATTTAAACGCAAAATCACAGTCTTTTGTCCATTCAAATGGTGTATTTTTCTTGGATAATTTTGTTAAATGTCTAGAGTATTCAGAAAAATGTTTAATGAATCTCCGATAGTAGTTACAAATTGCTACAAATCTTTTTGCGCTATCTGCATCTGTTGGCATTGGATAGTTTTCGATAATTGAATATTTACTATCGTCTGGTAATATTCCTTTATCTCTACATTTGTGTCCAAGATATGTTACTTCTTTCATGAAAAACTAACATTTCTCTGGATGCAGTTTTAGATTGTGTTTACGGCATAAGTCAAAAACACTCTTTAAATTTGAAAGCATATGCTTTTCTGAACATCCCAGGACAACTAAGTCGTCCATGTAAAGGAATGCTTGATCTGGTTTTAGTCCAGTAAAAGCAAGTGTCATCATTCTTTGAAAAGAATTTGGTGCTATTTTTAAACCATAAGGTAGTCTAGTGAATCTGTATGAACCGTTATTGGTTGAGAATGCTGTTAAGTCTCTGGAGTTTTCTCCAAACTGATTTGGTGCAAACCTGACATTAAGTCTAAACAGGAGAAATATTTTGCTCTACCAAGTTGGTCTAATATATCATCAACTCTAGGTAATGGGAATTTATCTGCAATTAATTTTTTATTTATTTGTCTGTAATCTATGACACGTCTCCATCTTTTCTGTTCGGAGTTTGGAAGTGATTTCTTTGGTACTAATAAGATAGAACTGTTGTATTCAGAAAAGGAAGGTTCAATAATTTTATCATCTATTAATTTTTTCACTTGTTTGTCAATTTCTTCTTTATGTGTATGTGGTATACGATAATTTTTAATATATACTGGTTCTTTATCTTTTACTCTCAATTTTTGTTCATAAAAATTATTAGTTGTTATTGTTTTTGATTCCAAAAGGAAAATATCACTATATGTTGAACATAGTTTTGTTAATGTTGTTTGAAATTGTTGTGGAAAATGTTTCTGTAAAATTTTTAATATTTCTTATTCTCTTTTAAAGTTTTTGCCTAAATTTTCTTTGATAATTTCATAATCAGAGATGTTTTCAGTTTTTATGTTACTTTGTTTGATTTTAGTAATGGTGTTATTAGTGTTTAGAATACGAATAAATGCTTTGTCAGGTTTAACTAATATATTTGGTATAAAAACACCTGGTTCAATTTCTTGATTTGGAATTAATAATTCGTTATTTGAATTGGTAAAATTTACTTGACGTATTACTTCACATCTTGGAGGTATATTAATTTCATTGCAGTTATTCGTAATCGGTATATCTATTGTATGTGGTATATTAAATGGTCTAAGGATAAGGTAATCATTATCTTGGTTGAAATCCAATATACAGTTATATTTTTTGATAAAATCCATGCCAATGATTCCATCGCATGGTATCGGAAAATTATTATCTACTACCTGGAAGTAATGTGGTATTAGAAATTTTTTAAATTTTAGATCGCAAAATGTATTTCCAATCGATTTGATGTTACCCTGTCCTATTCCACTTAAAGTTGTTGTTTTGTTAGTGTTAATTTGGTTTTGTTTAAAGAATTTTGATTTTATTAATGAAATGTCTGCTCCCGTGTCTACTAAGAGTGTGAGCGAGGTATCAGTATTGTCTAATTGTATATGTATAAAGAAGCTCAAGTTAAGATTTAGATGGTAAATTTTTACTGATTTGATCCTAGGGGAATTTCGGAGTTTTCCGAATTGTTTTCATTTGATTCTGTTGCTCTTACGTAGTTATTGTTCCTACGATTATTATTAAATTTTTGTCGGTTTCTGTAATAATTGTTATTATTATAGTTGTTGTTATTATTTCTACGTAGGTAATCATTTCTTCCACGTGATCGTGTATTATTACCACGGTAACTGTTTCCAGATTTGTACTCTTGTCCATAGTACAAAATAGTATTTTGTTGACCTGTGGCGTCTGTACAACTATTGACAAATTTACTAATAGCATCGTTCATGCTATTGAATTGTCCTGCTTGCATGATAAGCTTAACTTTATCTATGGTGCAGTTCTTAGTTAATGCCTTTACTGCAGTTTGTGTGGAATACTTTGTGGCTAGGTCGCATGACAAACCATCTGAAATGTATGCGGTTTCTAATGCTTCAGTTAAATTTTCTATTTCACTGCAATAAGCGTTAGCAGTTTTATTGCTTTGTTTTATATTTAAAATTTTTGCTGTTAATACTTCCACAGACTCTCCCTTCACGCTATTTTTTAGTTTGTTTATTATTTCTGATATAGTTGATTCATTGCTGATTAGATTTCTTGCAGTTCCCTTTAATTTTGTTTTTATTAGTGATACTGCAACTGCTTCGTGAGTACCTTTTATTGAATCTACTAAGGACAAGGAGTCAATAAAGGATCGTAAATTTTCTGATTTTCCATCAAAGTCTATAATCAGCTTTGATGATGATGTTCAAAAAGTCCACTACAGTTTGAGTCATTTTGGATTCAGTTATAGGCATAGAAATATTAAATATTACACTTTCGTGTATTGAATTTGGTAGTTCGATTTGTATCGATTTTTTATCAGCTAATTTTGAAATTCTGCTTGTTAAATCAAGGGAAATGCGTCTGCTGCTCTTTGGTGAGCTAATGTTAGTCTATTGTAATAAACATTAAATAAAACTCTTATTTCTTATAATTTTGTAAGAATGCTTTGAAAATGATGAATAATTGTTTCATTTTTAATTGGTCTATCAATATTGATGCACTTATATGACCGTTCTAAATATTCTTTTATAATTCGTGCCTTATTCAAAATATCTTTTCATTCCATCATTAAATTAAAAAAATTGCTAAAAAGTTTAATTTGGTTATATTTTGTCTAAATCGTTTGCTTTACTGAAATACTTTTTTCTTAGAGCTCTTTTATGTGACAAATATATTTTAAGCAACAAGTTTATTGTTGAAATTATTACTAATATTAGCATTAGTAACCATAATGAATTTATTTCTGACTTATGATCAATGATTTCCAAATTGGTAATCACGTTAGCATTGGGTTTTTTCATTTTTGATTCTGTTTTACACATATTTACAAATTTATTTATTTTACTGAATTATTGGTGCTTATTATTTTCTTTTTCTATGCGTTATGACCACCTTATTGCACGAACTGTCATTTCTTCTACATGAGTATTGTTTAAAATATCGTCCTCATTTGGGACACCTGGCATTCCTGTTATTTTCCAAATTTGTGCTAAATATTTTGCTTGTTGTTCCAATGAAATTCCTTCTTCTTCAAAAATAACATTAATATTTTTTTTGGTTTGTTTTCTATTTATGTTATCCATTATAATGGCCTTACAAAATTAATTACATTAAAAAAATTAATTTCAAAAGTACCATTTAAAATTTATACATTAATATATAATAGTATTGAGGACAAGTTAAAAAAAAAATTTGTAATTATAATGTTTGTCAACGGCGGTTAACGCCTACTGACCTAAGACTGCACCGCAATTAGTGCACTTCTTTGTTAGTTTTTTTTTATATACTCAGTTGTTGCTTTTCTTATGCCTTCAAACTTCCTTGGTTGATCAATTACTCGATTGCACATGATGTTACTTATTTTTGTTGCTGGGCATGCATTTGCTGTGACATATCAATGTTGTAGTGCTGCTGGTATAAAACATTAAGATCAGGTGTTGCTGGAGTAATTGTTTCTCTCGTTCCACCTCTATTTGCTGCTCTTGATGTTTGAGCAGATCTTATTTCTTTGAGCCTTTTGGCCAGGCGGACTTCTTCCACTGACAGATCGTTTTTGGCTGGTCTGTCAGGACCCAAGAGTTGTATGTTTTTTTTTCTCTCGCTGCGCCCTAGGGTCGCAACTAGCAAGATTTGTTGTATTTATCCAAAAATAATTATTTTATTATTATGGGTGCGGATTCTAGCACTTTCATAAACTGGCAGGATCGCCATGTAATAGGTTGTAATTTTTAAATAAAAATTTTTATTTAATTTATTTTTATTTAATTTACTTTAAATAAAATATAAAGATTATTTCCTGAGCTCAGCTAGGAGCTCTAGGAATGTTGTTTAATGATAATTTTAAAATAAAAATACATTGTCTTATATACTAGTTATGAGAATAAAGCTTAACCTATCTTAACATAAGAGGGAAAAGAAAAGGTATATGCTTAATAAGCAAATTGTTCCTTTTAGTTTCCCACGGTAGGCGTGCGGCGTGTGTCTCATAAGAAATTTGGAAAACATGGATTTTGTATTGTTTATATTATATAACACGTGGTTATTAATTATGATTCATTCAAGTACATTATGATGCAGCCTTTGATAAGACTGGCGAGTGTCAAATAGCATCTGTACAAAATACATATTTACGTTGCAGTCTGTCAAATGCATTCGTCTAACACTTCATGCAGCGGTATTTGCCCGATTGCATGAGTGTCAAATGTCCAGTGCACAAAATAATTTCAATGCCATTGGATGTTATGTATGTTGCGGTCAAGTTGACTTTAAATGTTTATTACGCAATGTTAGTCGTAGTGATAGTTAGAACACGCTACAGTATGCAAGTTTTTAGAGTACTAGTTGGACAAATTTAAAGTTTTTCTAAAATTTCCTGAAAACTCGAACTTCCAGATATTCTGAGTATGCACGTTTTTAGAGTACTATGTGATCCATAGGACGTAACCTTGTTTGTCCGCCCACATCGCCTCCTTTCTAAAAAAAATTGGTCACATCTTGCAAAATTTTAATATAGTTGCACAAATTTAAAGTTTTTTGAAACTCTCCTGGAAACTCGAACTTCCGGAAATTCTGGGAATGCACGTTTTTAGAGTACTATGTGGTCCATAGGACGTGACCTTGTTTGTCCACCCACATCGCCTCCTTTCTAAAAAATTGGTCACATCTTGGAAAATTTTAACATAGTTGGACAAATTTAAAGTTTTTCGAAAATCTCCTGAAATCCCTGAGTTTTTATAGTACTACGTGGTCCATAGGAGGTGACCTTGTTTGTCCGCCCACATCGCCTCCTTTCTAAAAAAAATAGGTCACATCTTGCAAAATTTTAATGTAGTTGGACAACTTTAAAGTTTTTCGAAAATCTCCTAAAAACTCGAACTTCCAGAAATTTTGAGTATGCACGTTTTTAGAGTACTATGTGGTCCATAAAAGGCGGCCATGTTCGTCCGTCCGCATCGCCTCCTTTCTAAAAAAAATTGGTCACATCTTGGAAATTTTTAATATAGTTGGACAAATTTAAAGTTTTTCGAAAATCTCCTGAAACTCGAACTTACAGAAATTCTGAGTATGCACGATTTTAGAGTACTATGTGGTCCATAGAGGGTGACCTTGTTTATCCGGCCACATCGCCTCCTTTCTAAAAAAAATTTGTCACATCTTGGAAAATTTTAATATAGTTGGAAAAATTTAAAGTTTTTCGAAAATCTCCTGCAAACTCGAACTTTCAGAAATTCTGAGTATGCACGATTTTAGAGTACTATGTGGTCCATAGGAGGTGACCTTGTTTGTCCGCCTACATCGCCTCCTTTCTAAAAAAAATTGGCCACATCTTGGAAAATTTTAATATAGTTGGACAAATTTAAAGTTTTTCAAAAATCTCCTTAAAACTCGATTGACTTAAACTTTAAGCAAAATGCTTACTTCGTTTTTGTTTAACTTTTTTTTGTTTGTTCATATTTTTGCCAAGTCTCAAGTATCCTTTCCCACAATTTTATTTAAAAAAAAAGTAATTTATTTTTCACACATTTGTCAAGCCAGGTATTAGAACCATCATGTCAGCATAATTGACGAAATAAATAAAACATTTTATTTTCCATGTGTGTTTCAAATTACCGACCAGACAGTAGTGAAATTGAATATCTGTTTTGCTTAGCTTACGATGGGAATGAATTTGGCAAGATAACAATGAACAATTTCTGGCCGTTTTAAATTATGTTTGTATTCTTATTTTTTTTATTAATTCTATTTTTTTTTGTTATTGTATTAGTTTTAAGCTATTTTTTCATTTTGAATAAATATTAAAGGTGTTGAATAAAGTTTATGATTGCAACTTAAATCGTCATATACTTCACTTCTTTGAGTCAATTAGATTATCTTGGTGTACTACCTGAATAACTAATTGATTCCTCCACAACTTGAGTTATCCTTGTTATCACTTGGATAAAAACACCAACATTCTTTAAATTGCTTATCCTTGTGTACCACTTGGATAAGCCCCACCACTTACATCTCAGTTAAGCCAGGCAAACGAGTCTGGTATTAACAATATGTAACAATATGTAAAAATCAAAATGTCTTTTTTATACATATTCATTTCTTTCCTTAAAAGTTTTGTAAGATAAAACACATTGAATGTCGCGAAAAGCATTAGTGATTATAAAATATTTTTCGCATGCCACTTTTTTTCTTTCACTGTATCTATAAAGAATTCAATACATCCGCTGCGCATGTGTTATCATCGCTGTCTCATTGACGACTGTCAAATTTTTTTGTATTTTTTTAAATAAAACTGAACTGAGGGGGAGGGGGGGTCTAGAGTAGAAGAAATAAAAAAGTCTCCATACAATTAACGGCCATTATAGTCTACATACGTGTCAAGTGGTCTTATGTAGACCACTGTGCGATCCCAGTTTTTTAAATAGGGATGTATATTTTGAATTAATTTTATTAAACTTTTGTGTATATTTAATAATTTTCGTTTTTTCTTCCTTTTTTTCATTTTCTTCCTAGCTGTAATCGGTTTAATATTAATAAAAATCTAAATTAGCAAATATTTCCTAAATTAATCTTCAAAATCTATGGAAGACCCATCAGTCACAAAAAGGTAAGATATCAATTATTTTTCATTGTATTATATAATTTTTAATATCTTCGTAAATCCAGTAAAAATAGGCAAAAATAAAAGTTATATCCTACTCGTATCATAATTCATCTGAAATTAGATTAGTTGTCTGTAGTCTTGTGTAATTCTTGAACGAACTAGTTCAAATGAATGATTCCGTATTTTGAACAAGTGAACTAGTTCAATTGTTTTACGCTCACTATTTCAAAATGAACTAACACAGAGGCTATGAACAAAATTTTTTAAAGGTTTTGCTTTACTTTTTTACTTGCTTCTACATCATCCAAATGTATGTATATTTATCCAGCGGGAAAAAGAAGTAGTACGGATTCCTTCTGTACTCCTTCTTTTGAATGTACAAGGCCTGCTCTCTCCATCTCATATTCATATCTTTTTTAAAACGTTGTCATTGCGAGGTAGGCCTTCCGTTCTCGTTTCTTTCGCAGATATTCTAAAAGGCTTTCAAAATAATGGTTCTTAAAGGCCTTCCATAGAATGGCTGTTGCAAGGTCTTCAAATAAAGGTCGTATCTCAAAACTTACTAGTGTTGAAATATTTTTATGTGAATATAAAATATTCTCTCAACTGTTTTACTTGTATTATAACACTTGTAAGTTTTGAGAAACAGGCCCAATGTATTCAATATACACATCCATACATATAGTGTTTTGACGTTTACTTTGTGATGAAAGAAAATTTCTGAAAATAAAAAGAACCCACATAGTATTTGTTTTACATAATAATAATCGAACAATACAAGTGTCACAAATGATTTACGTTTTCTTTTCTTTAATCGTTCTGAGGTCTAATCGTCGCCTTCGATAACGATGAAATTCGATATCGAATCATATTATTACATTGTTCGATAACGAATGTCATAATATCAAACTGAAAAAAGTGATCGAATCAGCTCGTTATTGAAAGCGAGGATTAAACCCCTGAACTTGGTATTTTTATACGGAATTTTGTTTATTATAAAAGCATCTGAATTCTTTAGCTTTTGCTTTGTTCACCCTTCTTTTAGGAGAAAATGTGGAATATGTATCCCTTATGTTTTTACTAAAGTGCCGAAGTCTTCTATGAGGCCTTCTTCAGAAACATGAACTCGTTTGCTTTTGTTTTCGCAAAATAACAAAACAAAAAGTATTACTTCTTCTATTCTCCCTTCTCATAGAAGGGAATGTGGAATGTGTACCTTATCTTTAATGCGGAAAAGCTTAGTCTTTCTATAAGGCATTCTTTTGCAGTTTGATAAGAATGGTAATGTAATAAAAAAAATCCTGAGCAGGCCTTTAATAAGGACTAAAGTAAAAAGGTCTTCTGAGTTTTACCGCTGGGATTGTTCTTGCTCATCGCACGGTGGTCCAAGACGCAAATCTAGCTGAAGAAAATTAAATTTTTTATGTTTCAAAGTTCACCTTGTTTGTTTGGTAATTGTTAGATAACTATCCACTGTACATGCAGTTTGAAAATGATCAACTGCATTGTCATTGTTGTTATAGCAGCTAAGTCGATTGACAGCATCACATTTGAACTGATCGTAACATCAAAGAAGAGTAAATTTTGTCTTTATTTTTTCAGGGTAGGAAGAGTGCTCGAATTAAATTCTTTCGCAAACGAATTTAATTCAAACGAATTTTATTTTCCATATTGTAAAGAATTATTCTTTTTAATTCGAACGAAAAAAAATCCAAGAATGCAAAATAAAATTCCTCGCAAATTAAAAAATAAAATTCGCAAACGAAAAAAGATAGAATTCGCGATTAAATTAAAAAATGCATATGATCCAAAGTAAAGACTTTTAATATTTTTAAGGAGATTTTATTATTAACGCCTATAGCTAGAGAGCTGAAATTTAATGTGTAGGTTCTCCTTCCGATGTTTAGATCCACTAAGAAGAGATTTTTGGAAATTCGAACCCGAAAGGGGGTAAAAAAGGGTAGCGGTGGTGTCTTTATATCTCGTGCACTGCATTAGATAGACTAAAAATTCTAAAAGCATACGACTGCTTATAAAAAAAGCCGACACGTGTTTAATACTTTTTCAATATGTGTACTGTTAGGGGTTAAAAGGGGATAAAAACTGAATTTTGGTACCTTTTTTCCACTAAACATATTTTTTAAATTATATAACTTAGCAGAAACCTTTTTGGTGTGTTCCTTTCTTCTGGGCAGAATCTTAAATGTGTTTGACACTGGAAATTTTCACTTATAAGGAGTAAAATTTTAGCCGTTTTCTATACCTTTATTGTAATGATAATGTACACATATACATACATGTAAAACTAATTTACTATGACTTTTCACGGGTCAGTAGAAGCTGGGGTAATAAAATGTATGTTATTTTGAACTGCGCAAAAAGTGCTAAGGGGGTAAAATGGTGTAAAAAAAGCGCCAGAAGAAAGGGACACACAAAAATCTTTCTGCTAAGTTCAATAATTTAAAAGATATGTATGTTGAGTGCAGAAAAGGTACCAAAATTCAGTTTTTACCGCATTTTAGCCCTTAACAGTACACATATTGAAAAAGTACTAAACACGTTTCGGCTTATTTTTTATGAGCAGTCGTATGGTTTTAGAATTTTTAGTCTATCTAATTTAGCTCAGGAGATATAAAGACACCAATTTTACCATTTTTTACCCCTTTTTATTCCCTTTCGCGTACGAATTTCCAAAAATCTCTTTTTAGTGGATCTATACATCGGAAAAAAATCTACGCCCCAAATTTCAGCTCTATAGCTATTGAATTAAGAATTTAAAATAGAATTCTTTTCCGAATTTTATTTTTAAAATTCCGAAAACAAATTTTAAAACGAACGAAAAAATAAAATAGCATTTGCGAACAAAATTTTTTCTTACCCTGATTTTTTTTGTGTAGTAAAAATTACATGTGTGAAGATAAATTTCGAAATTTAAAACCCAAGACACAAACCAATAGCATTAACAGAGCTATGTTAACCTGATAACAGAGCCCTGTTAACCATGAAAATCTTGGAATCCTGGCCATATTTCAGTCATAAATCAGCTAAAAAATCGAAACATGCAGATTATTAAATTTTTCTTTATAAAAACAAAAAAAATCATAAAAAATTTAAAATAAACTATAATTTTTTAACTATCAAAGTAAATAAAATTTTTTTATTGAAATTTGGAAATTCCTGAAGAACTAACATACCTGGGCGGCTAAATTTGATAGGAATTTGTGCCTTTTGTGCTCTCTTATGATACTCAGATGTCAAAACCCTTAACATTTGCGTTTTTCATAGAGAATTTTTAATTTTTTTGTAAATTTTCAAATTTCGATTTTCACTAAAGGACGAATTTCAGGAGAACGAACATACCTGGGCGGCTAAATTTTTCTGGAATTTTTGTCTTTTGTGCCCTTTTATGATACTCACATGTCAAAACCCTTAACATTTGCGTTTTTCATAGAGAAATTTGATTTTTTCTAAATTTTTAAATTTCGATTTTCACTAAAGGACGAATTTCAGGAGAACGAACATACCTGGCCGGCTAAATTTTTCTGCAATTTGTGTCTTTTGTGCCCTTTTATGATACTCACATGTCAAAACCCTTAACATTTGCGTTTTTCATAGAGAAATTTGATTTTTTCTAAATTTTCAAATTTCGATTTTCACTAAAGGACGAATTTCAGGAGAACGAACATACCTGGGCGGCTAAATTTTTCTGGAATTTGTGTCTTTTGTGCCCTCTTATAATGCTCAGATGTCAAAACCTTTAACATTTGCGTTTTTCATAGAGAAATTTGATTTTTTCTAAATTTTCAAATTTCGATTTTCACTAAAGCACGAATTTCAGGAGAACGAACATACCTGGGCGGCTAAATTTGATAGGAATTTGTGCCTTTTGTGCTCTCTTATGATACTCAGATGTCAAAACCCTTCACATTTGCGTTTTTCATAGAGAAATTTAAATTTTTTGCAAATTTTCAAATTTCGATTTTCACTAAAGGACGAATTTCAGGAGAACGAAAATACCTGGGCGGCTAAATTTTTCTGGAATTTTTGTCTTTTGTGCCCTTTTATGATACTCACATGTCAAAACCCTTAACATTTGCGTTTTTCATAGAGAAATTTGATTTTTTCTAAATTTTTAAATTTCGATTTTCACTAAAGGACGAATTTCAGGAGAACGAACATACCTGGCCGGCTAAATTTTTCTGGAATTTGTGTCTTTTGTGCCCTTTTATGATACTCACATGTCAAAACCCTTAACATTTGCGTTTTTCATAGAGAAATTTGATTTTTTCTAAATTTTCAAATTTCGATTTTCACTAAAGGACGAATTTCAGGAGAACGAACATACCTGGGCGGCTAAATTTTTCTGGAATTTGTGTCTTTTGTGCCCTCTTATAATGCTCAGATGTCAAAACCTTTAACATTTGCGTTTTTCATAGAGAAATTTGATTTTTTCTAAATTTTCAAATTTCGATTTTCACTAAAGGACGAATTTCAGGACAACGAACATACCTGGGCGGCTAAAGTTTTCTGGAATTTGTGTCTTTTGTGCTCTCTTATGATACTCAGATGTAAAACCCTTAACATTTGCGTTTTTCATATAGAAATTTCATTTTTTCTAAATTTTCAGATTTCGATTTTCACTAAAGGACGAATTTCAGGAGAACGAACATACCTGGGCGGCTAAATTTTTCTGGAATTTGTGTCTTTTGTGCCCTTTTATGATACTCAGATGTAAAAACCCCTTAACATTTGCGTTTTTCATAGAGAAATTTGGTTCTTTCTAAATTTTCAAATTTCGATTTTCACTAAAGGCTTTCATTACACAACACGTTTTCAGCAAATTGAAATAAGATGAATCAAAACAATTCACGTATTCCATTTGCCAGAAAGTTTCGTATATAAGGCAGAAATCTACATCAACTGACACCACACAAAGTGGACCACCACAGAAGAACGCTTTGATGAAGGTTTAGTGGCCTTCGAAAACGGCTGGCTGTTCCGTTCAACTATGAGTTGTCAGAATATTTGCAACTAACTTTGATGTTATTTGTTCATTAATAATTATCACATGTAATTTGGCTTAAAAAAGCGATACGAATTTTAGCCCGTTCAAATAAATCATAAATATAGAAACAATGAAGTTCGAAAAATAAAAATTAAAAATTTACTTAAATTAATAGCCAGGGGCCTGTGGCAAAAATTAAATAAATATACTTAATAGTAACAAACCAAAAAAAGTTTGTCTTAAGTAGAAAAAAAATAAGCTAATTTGCTTTAAAATTAAAAATTAACTTAAATTAATTTGCAAGATTTGATAACAAAGACAACGGGACAGGTGAAACTAAATAAGAAGTTCTAAAAAGGAAAATGTAAATATGTATATATATATCTATATATATATATATAGATATATATATATATATACATATATATAGATATATATATATATATATATATATATATATATATATATATATATATATATATATATATATATATGTATGTATGTACGTTTTATTGAAGGTAAATTAACTAAAATTAAAAATTTTAAAAACCCCCGAATATATATAGAAAAGACATGGTATCTTCTAAACGGTTGGGCCGTTTTTCTTGAAACATAGCTAAGAACCCTCTCGATTAAGTCACACTAAAAACAGAAAAAACTAAATCAAAATGGGTCTAGCAGTTTTCTATGTACGTAGACGCGGACAGACAAACAGACAAACACTCAGCGTTGCCAAATGTGCAGATTTATCTTTTTTTTCGCAGTTTTTTGAAGTTCAATACAGTTGCAGATTTTTACTCCAAAAAACATTTTTTGTTTCAATGCAGTTTTTTAAAATTTAATTTAAATAAAACAAAGAAGCAGTAATTATAATTGTAAGGTTTGTAACTGGGAATTAAGAGCGTCGTTTCGTTTCGTTTTTAGCGATAGATCACTTGGTACCACTGTACAGTGGTTTCCCTTATATGGACAAGCGGTCAAAAATCGATATCTCCAAAACTAAAAAAGCTGGGTCTTCAAAATTTGTCAGGTCATAAGCATGCTCGAAGAACTTAAAGTTTAAAAATATGTAGGAAAAAATATTTACAACTGTAGCCATTTTTTGTTTTAATTTTTAAATAAAGTATTTCCATGCAGAAATTCGTTTGTTTTAAACAATTTGTGTAAATTTTTATTTCATTTTAATTCATTCGAAATATACACTGAAAAAATAAATAAATTAAAAAGTTATATAATGCAATAACTATGAGGTATTATTATGTAGTATGTATAAGGTAACAAGTTAAAATAAAATATTAACATGTATATCAATTATTAAGCAAATTTAAAACTCATTGACTTAAACTACTTGTGTTCTTTGTTGGTAAGTTTCGGGCTCCAGAAATAAATGGATCTGAACTTAAAAAGAGCCTATTTAAAAGATCTTTATTTGTAGCAATGCGCGATATTTTTCATGTATTTTGCAATCTTAACTGTCCTTATTTTTCGCTTCAGCTGCTTCCTCCGACACTAATGCATGCTTGATCACCTTAGCTCCATGGATCAGAATTTTGTGTACCGATGGAGGGAGGTGGTACCAGGGATATTCCTTCACAAGGTTTCTGGCTGTCTCTACAGCATATTCCTCAAACTTTTGGGCATCAATTTCAAATCCAGAATTTAAAGCTTGGAGAATTCTAGCACATCTTTGCAAAATGTTGCAATTTTTTAATTTCCGCAACCACCAGCTTTTGGCCTATCTACCAAAAGTCCCATTTCGCCCCCGAAATTGTTTTCTCTTACACTTGACTTTTCGTTCTATCTGGTTTTAAATTTTTTTAGGACTAATTTGTACGATAAGTGAATGAAGTACTCAAAAAATCGTATGAGATTTTTCATTATTTTTCGTCGAATGACTATGTAAATAACATCCGTATGCGAAAATATGCACAAACCCGCGGCAAAAATATTTTTTAATTTAAAGAGGGGTAAAACATCTACAATTGGATGTATAAGAAGTTGTGGGGGGTTGAGGGCCAAATAACTAAAAGTCTACATAAAAAAGTAGTTTTTAAAAAACGTGTGTTTTGAAAAGGTAAAAAAAAGTATTCTTCAGGTAATGTTTAATCGGCTTACACTTTTGCAGTTTTTATTATTTCATATGGTAGAAAATAATTTAAAAAAAATTCATGTTTGTACACTCAAAATAAAATTCAATCCATCCGTACTTAAATCAATAAAAAGTGTCATAAGTACGATAAGTACGGATTTACTTAAATCAAATACAGAAGGCTTGATTCAAGTATGGATTATTCAACTTCTAAATACTTAATTTTATCGATACCTAATCCCGAAACGTGCCACACATATATGGTGTAGTACGAGTGCTCTTCCATATTTTGCCCTGAATTTCTCAAGAAATTTCACTAAAAAGCATTTTTTTCAAAATCGATTATTTCAATTCCCAAAATTATTTGAGAAACGTGAACAGTTGGATCGCATTTAGGATCCAGAGTACCACACCACTAATCTTCTCAAGAAAATAGTGTTTTCTTAAATATGATGTATTGGCTCTACCGGACATATTTTCATGCATGTTTCAGGTCATATAATTCAACACTCAGCCTAGACTGCACACTTTTAATATTCAAGTCGCTTTAAATCTATATGGTGCTACGGAATTCAATTATGGGGCACTACTTCATCTTCGAATGTCGGGAGCATCCAACGAAGGCAAAACAAAATTTTACGGTTAATAACATCCATGGTACATCAAAAATACAAATTTACATCGTGAATTAAATATGCCACTAGTGACTGAAGACATTGCAAAATACGCAGGCAAATACTTAACAAAACTCGTGACCCATCCTAATTACCTTGCTCGTAATATCTTGAATTTTAATGGACACATCCGCTTAAAAAAGAGGGACACAAGGGCTCTAATACTCAACACTATAGAAGAAACTGTTTGAAAATACTTTAGTTTTGGGTTATCACGACAAATGTATTATTAATCACTATCACTAAGTTTATGTCGAACACTTGAATACTTATTGTAAGTTCATATTTGAAGATACAATAAATAAATATATGAATTAAAAAAATATGGGATCTAAATAGTAAACTCGCAAAAATATAAGTGAACATAAACTTAACATAATACTCGTAATTAATAAAAACAAATATTTTAGCTTAAAAATTTGATCACTTATTGTTAGTTCATATTTGAAGACACAATAAATAAATATATGTATGTATTTCAAAAAAAAAATAAAAACAAACATAAAATAAAAAATACAACGGTACTCGATGTTTGAGATCGAAAACTGATCAGTAAATTTGTTCTTATAAACCGTCCATACAATGGAGATTTCCATGTAAAATAATTTTATAAAACACAAAAAAGAGAATAATGATTTCAATACATTACCTAAAATAATTGATATTTTTTTCTTTATTTGTTATGAATAACTATTATATCAACTACAAAAATTATTTGGTTACCAATAAACATCATCAACAGTAATTGATTTTTTTGTTATGGAAGTTGCATTTAAATAATATTTTATATATAAAATTAATACAAATATTTTAAAAAACTAACCGTTTTGTTAAAAACATTTCAATATTTTGCCCTTATGGCGTTTTCTTTTTTAAAAGAAAAATGTAGCATTGTATATGTTACATGAGATTTGGCAACATTTTTAAATGGTCAACAACATTTTTAAATGAATATTTTACGTTTACAAAGGAACAGTTTTCTAACAAGTTTCATAATAAAACAATGACGAAATAGCAAAAATGAGTGTTGAACATGTAGCATTTTTTATTTTTAAGGGTAACATCATGAGAAAAGAACGCGTTACATTTTTAAAATACTTTTAAAAAAGAACACAAAGAAATGTAAAAGGCAGTATATAAATGCAGCATATTGCTCAGAAAAAAAAACGCTAATATAAATGCATCCAAGGCATATAAAATACGATATGTGTTCGTGTAGTGATAACCGAAAAATAAAAAAATAAAAAAATTAATAACAATGGTCGTTTGAAACAAAAAAAAAATTTTTGTTGCTATAATAGTCATTTATAACACAACTAATATTTCTCACTTATGTCGGTTACGATTATAACCACTATTTAAATTCATTAAATCGTTAACGCTTAAATAAGAGCTTTTAGCCATTTCTCTTAAAATTGCTATGTCTCTGCCTAAAATATCAATCTTATATTTGACAAAATATATCTTTAAATGTAATTCTTTTTTAAAAATACCAAAGTTTTCTAAATGTGAAATTGTCAACAATTTTTTATTATTTCCCGGGATGCCGCACAAAAAATCTCGGGAAATCGGGAAATTTAAAAACAGGAACTCCCGGAAAAAACCCTAATACATACATATGTACTTAAAGTCCTGCACAAGATCATTTATAAGACATTTCAAGACATGAGCGATTTTTCAAATGCTTTGCTACAGCGAAATATTCTAAATCAAACGCTAAACAACACTGTTGGCAAGACAAACAAACAATTAAAACAAATGTCTTGCCAAAAGTGTTGTTTAACTAACGTTTGTTTTAGAATATTTCGCTGTAGTAAAGCATTTGAAATATCTCTCATGTCTTGAAAGGTCTTATAGATGGTCCTGTTCAGGACACTAATATATAAGATTTGTTCTTTAAATTAATTTTTGATTTTATTTTTTCAAACACTCGCCTAACGTTTCATTGGCTTTCGCTAAAATGATATTTATGGCAGTTTCGAACACAGGGACAACCCCATATCTTTAGATGTTTTGTTATCATCGTTCAATGACGAGCCTTTCGTTTTAATTCTAAACTATTGCCAGTTCATTTCCTCGTTCTTCTTCTACATTATTTTCTTATTTTAACAACTTTTTTTCCTTTGGTATACGGGTTATACTTGCGTTTTTTCTGAACAATGTTTATGCTTTAATCTTGTTTTTGGGGTGTTATTTAATTTTTTTAAATTCTCATTTTGTTGCTTTATATCATTTGAAGAAATAGTGGTGCATTTTTTGTTAGTTTGTCGTTGTGTTCGATGACATCATACCACCAAGTGGATACGAAATGCTCGTAAATAAAATTATATTGTACATACATTTGTTTTCTATTAATCAGGCTCAAGGTAATAATCATTTAAATAAAACTCTTTGCTTTATTAAATTATTGATTTTGTTTAATATTTTATTTTTTCAATATTTCGAACCCCTTCGGTGTCCTTCTTCAGGAAAAATTGTATATAAAGAACAAAAACAAAAATATAAGCATAAGTATGTACATTAATTATACATTTAAATACAAATTTTAATTTTTTTTATACATAAATACAACAAAAACATAATGGCGCATATTCAGAAATCGTAACCAAAGTCGAAACTATTAAAACCGATACTAAAAAATAGTTCATAGATAGTTATACATAGCTCTTATTTACAATTCGTAACTAGCGCAGCAACTGCTTACAGATGGTAAGTGAAATGCGACCTGGCATGTTGTTATGTAGAGAACAAAAAAATTTTTTTTAATACATGTATTTATTTATTGTATCTTCAAATATGAACTAACAATAAGTATTCAAATCTTAAATATAAAATATAATTATTAGGATCGACCAGTGTCGCACATAAATTTACTGATAGTTATAAATAATACAGGGTGTTTTTTTAGAGGTATAGAAATTCGAATTGAAATAAAACACAAGAAAATTGTTTTAATGTCCATCAATTTGGCTTTATTGGAAGGATAATTTTATGCCATTAATGTTTAAATATGATTTCGGGCATGTGGCCGCCGCGGCTGGCTCGAATAAAGCCAATTCTACAGGTCAAATTTTCAACCACTTTTTCGAGCATATGGGGCCGTATGTTGGCAATAACGCCACGAATGTTGGCTTCCAAGTCCCCTAACGTTTCTGGTTTGTTGGCGTAGACGAGCGACTTCACATATCCCAAAAGAAAATAATCCAATGGTGTCCAATCACACGATCTTGGTGGCCAATTGACAGGTCCATTCCGCGAAATTATGCGCTCATCGAATGTTTCCTTCAATAAATCGATTGTGACGTGCGCTGTGTGGCATGTAGCGCCGTCTTGTTGGAACCACAACTCATCCACATTCATGCCATCCAATTCGGGAACAAAATAGTCGGTTATCACCCGTCTCCATTAACGGTAACTGACTCCCGAGCATTATTTCGGAAGAAGTATGGCCCAATGACTCCACCAGCCCATAGAGCACACCAAACAGTCAGTTTTTGTGGATGTAATGGCGTCTCAAATGTCTCATATGGATTCTCTTCACTCCAAATGCGGCAATTTTGCTTGTTGACGTAGCCAAATCAACCAAAAATGAGCCTCATCACTGAACAAAATTTTGCGATGAAAATCAGCATCGAGATCAATGTCATTTTCGGCCCATACACCAAAATCACGACGCATTGCATGGTCTCGCGGCTTTAATTCTTGCACAAGCTGGATCTTGTAAGGTCGCAAGCCAAGATCTTTGCGCAAAATCTTCCATAAAGTTGATGAACAAATCTCCAATTGCTGTGCACGGTGGCGAATCGATTCATTCGGGTCCTCTTCAACACTTTGCTCTACAGCGGCAATTGTTTCTTCGGTGCGCACTGTTCGACGTCTCTGCGGATGCGTACTATCACATAGAGTAAACGTAGTGCGAAAACGATCCATGGTTAACCGAATTAATTGCTCTGATGGACGATTATGTCGACCATAAAATGGACGGAGCTTGCGGTAAACTTCGCGAACTGAACCATTATTTTCGAAATAAATTTGCACGATTTGCAAGCGTTGTTCTTTTGTCAACCTGTTCATGATGAAATGGCAAACCAAACTAAATATTAATCACTTGACAGCTGACAAAATGGCCGCCAGTTAAAAAAGTGATGCCAACTTAAAGTTCTATACCTCAATAAAAAACACCCATTACATAAGTAGTGATAATCAAAAAAGGAAAAAGAGTATTTTCAAGAAATCCCATCTGAAGTGTTGAATATTAGAGCCCTTGTGTCCCTCCTTTTTAGGCGGATGTGTCCAGTAAAGTTCAAAATATTACGAGCAGGCGGATTGGAATGTGACTCGAGTTTTGTTAAATATTTGCCGGCGTATTTTGCAATTTCTTCAATCACTAGTGGCATATTTAAATCGCGATGTATGTATATTAGAATTTTTGATGTATCATTGAGCCGATGTTATTAACCGTAAAATTTTGTTTTGCCTTCGTTGGATTCTCTCTACATTGGAAGCTGTATCATTGGCAAACGTAGATGTATGGATATTGCTGCTCAAAGGCATATGACAAGCATAGATCAAACATAAAATGCCGATAATATTTTGAACGATAAATTCTGTAATTAATTAATAAGCTCATGATGCTATTAAAAATAGTTTTATTTCCTTAAAAAACCTATACAAATTATAAAAAAGTAATTTTTTGTCTATAGTATTTATATAAATCAATTAAAATAAGGGCCTATAAAAATAAAGTTATTCAATAAAATTTTGTTGACCAAAAACACATCTCTAATACATTTGTATTGCTTTATATGATTTACATATATGTTTAAAAAGTTAACACTTAGTGATAATTTCTGAATATGCGCCAATTATATTAAAATATTTATCTAATATACATGTCTATTAGGGTGCCAATTATTTTTCAAAATTGGAATTTGCTTTACACCAAGCCCCAGATTGGTTCGAATTGCTAAAGGAATAGTCCTTTGAACATTTTAGCTCAATCGGATGAGGAGAAAAGGTGCCCATGACCACCCAAAAATTTTCAAAATACCCGATTTTTTACTTTGATTGTCAATAACTTCGTTAATATTTATTTTATAACAAAATTGTAAGTAAAAGTTATAGAACTCAGAGGAACAACTTGTGCTCACAAATTTTTTTGTATCTAATATCTACTGAATTAATAAAATAAATAAACGAAAAACCATGGACTTATTCATATTTTTATATGGATGATTCCATTTACTTAAGTATAGGTGTTATATGAGAAAAAAAATTCATACGTACATACATTTATATTTTAATTTTATTTAATGCAAGTATTTTTTTATGGCTTTGATATTTGTTTTTTAATTTGTACGGTTAAAAAAGTTTCTTTATTGGAATTTGGAAAATTTAAACGGTAATCTTTAACAATTTTTAAAATATGTTGTTTTAGTTCTTCATTTCTTGACAAAATATTTTTATAATAATGCATTAATTTGGTATCAGCGGTATCGTTCACTACTTTTAAATCTGAAAAAGTTTTTTTAGCTTCTATAAACTTTTTGTTACTCGGCCACTTTGTGGGGTTTGTTTTCAAAAACTCTTCACACAAATCAAAACGCTTAAAAAATTTTATAGTATTCACAAACTGCGCAATACCGTTTTTGATGATATCAGCTACGTTCAGAGTGTCTCTTAAGGCCTTTTTACTATGTAAATCGGATTCATTCATCAAAGCTTTTACTATATTTTTTTTGGTTTGGATTGTTACATTTTCATCAAAAAATGCCAAAGCAAAATTTTCTGTGCCTAAATACCATAGGCGACTGCAAATTTGTTTCAACCCTACTGTAGTAATTTAACCGTCAACACTTCGATATTGACTGAATACAGTAAAAAGCATAAAATCATGATACGGAGCTTTTATAGATGATGGACAATAACAATTGAAATATCGCAAAGAGCATTTAGTTCAACCTCTGTTAAATCGAACTCGTCGCTAAATAAAAATATTTTTAAAGTATATATTGCCTTTGACATCCATCTTGCGTGATGCATAGCGCCTAGAGTTCGAAATTTTATACCTGGTCGGGTTGGCGTTTTTCCGAGAAATATTAGAGAAAGTTCGATAAATTCCCCAGTGAAAAAAAGGGAATTCATTCTAGCGGAAGTACATTTTCATTGCTTCAAAAAAATCGATATTTTTAATTTGCCGAGAGTGAGTAAAAAACCATGTAGAAGCTTATTTTAGTCACACAAAACCTTGTAACTCCTCCATAGTGTTTGAAAATACTCACCAGAATTTAAAAAAAAATTTATTTTTGTAAAGAAATTTATGAACTATTTTTAGTCTAAAATTTAATAGTTATTTGCTTAAATTTATATGAAATCACTGTTTCGGGCTTAAATTCGTATAAAAAGAAACGAATTGCTAAAAATGGCAACTATTTACCATTTTTTCTAGATGAAAATATTATCATAGCACAGAAAAAAGGGAATTTTTCTTAATATCGCTTCCAATTCAGTGGCCAGGTATCGAAAAAGAGAACTTCTTGCAATGACAACCCTATGTAAAAATCATTAGATCGGATCGAAATTTGCACTACTTCCGCATCGTAAACTCTACATTTTCATGACTTTTTTGGAGTCTCTTTTTTACTGGGTCCCTATAGTCATCTCGCGGTTATTTTTTTGAAGAACATTATTAAAAAAATTTATAAATCGCTCAACACCACATAAGCTGATAGCATTTTTAACTTAACTGCTGTCGTATAAAAAAAAATTTTTTACATCATCTTGTAGGCCCATTTAAAAAACGATTTGCAAATGGCCAGTGCTTGTGCTCTTCCAGTACCACTCTTCAAAGCAGGTACTTCCAGCAGCTGCTCAACGTTTCCGTTTGATATAAGAATTGGAAGGCGGTCGACTTTTTCCTTTCCTTCTAAGGCAGGCAGTAATTTTCCGTCCCAATGTAAAAAAAAACTGCATTAATCTTTGACATTAAATTTATTTTTCAATTCAACTACTCTTTTTGAACGTAGTTTTCGTCTAGCAGCACCTACTGATTCTCTGTTCAAAATAATATTTGCAATATCATTACCCAACGATTCAGCTGTTGCAGCAATGATATGATATGCGTTTCGGTCACTTATTTTCCAGGGCATCTACAAGTTTTTCTGTTACTACTTCCACTTTTCCTCTAGTTTTCTTTTGAAGAGCAGGGGGTCGATTCTGGTTCTGTGATAATGTAAATTGAAAAAAATCTTTTCATTATTTAACTTTAAATGTCAAATGAAAAGATCTAAGCTTCGCAGTTATACTGGGTCTTCATGTAGCAATTTCGATTGCCTCAATTGTCAAATTTGATTGCTGCCATGAAATTTCCTGCGTGTAGATAGCGATTGCCATAAGTGTCAATCCATTGCACAATGATTGCTGTGCTGATTGCTCGAGCAATTATTGCCAAGAAATCTACTGTCACTTTTGTCGTATTTTTCATTAATTTTTGCAAAACAGCGAATTTGAGCAAAATATAAAAAGACGTCATCCGAAAAAATAATAAAAGAAAAACTGAAAATAAATTTTTGGTACTTTTGCATTGGAAATATATATTTTAGTCAATACCTATGAATGTGTAAGATTTGTGGAAAAAATTGCCATACATGTTCTCCGCCTCAATCAAGAATCAAAAAAAAAAAAAAAAAATTATTCTGCCGACGCACAGTGGCGTGAATTAAAAAAAAGTTGTAGAAAGTCCGCAACTTTTGAACTAGTCAACCGATTTCGATGAAACCAACGGTTTTGAAAAAAAGTGTTGAACTTTTGAAAAAGTATACTTAGAGACACCCTGTTGTAAGACAGGATAGCTCCAAAGAGTCTCAAAGTACCCAGCAAAAATTTCAAAAAAGGTAATCGGGTTTGGAATTAAGCATTTTTGGTGGAAGCTCTTCCCTACTGGATTACTAACTTACGGCCCTATGTATAAGCAAAAATTGGCATGAAGTTAGCATAAGTGGCAAAATTGAACATGATCTTAAAGAATTTTGCCATGAAAATTCACATTAAAAATCATGCTAAGACTTAGAGGTGGAATTTGATTAGGTAATGCGACCATTTTTAACCTATGTAATTCAATTTCGTCGCTTATGCTAACTTCATGTCAATTTTTTCTTATACATAGGGCCGTTAATTATTTTAACAAAGCGTGAGACTAAAATAATCGATTCTTAAGAAGTACTTATTTTTTATTTGGAAACTTGTTCACGTAATCTATTTAATCTAAGAAAATCATTCTCCTCGTTTAGCAACTTGTACATATTTTTTTTTTAAATTTAAGGTAATGTGATTTGTAAGCGAGTAACAAAATTTGGCAATCAGAAAAGTAAGTCAATATATGGCAAGTAGATCTATTGGTAATGTGTAATTTTTTGCTGGATAGGAAACTGCGCGTGTCGAAGTTCTTTCAAAGCTTGTAACTTTTGTAAATATCGACCGATTTTAATAATTTTTTTATCAGGACAATCACCGTTAAGAAAAATAAATAAAACATGCATAGAGTACCATTTTATCTCTTACAGTTTCCAAGTTATTTGACTTGAAATTTATTTTTGAATTTTTGGCCCTGTCTTTTTTTAATCGATAGTACATAACGTCTTTATTACTTGGCAAAAATCAGTTTGTTTTGTTGGTTTCGAAAGAAAACTTCATTACAATTCATATGAACAAATTTTTTTTGGATATCGCAAAAATTGTACCAAGGAATAATTTTGCAAATCGGATTTTTGAAAATTATAAGAAAATTTTGAATATTTTGTGAAAAAGTATTCTTAATTTTTTTTGGAATATTTTAAAAAATTATTAAATATTTGGTAAAAACTTTATTGTCATTGAGAGAGGAGGCATTAAGAAAGACTGTGAATAATATCTTAAAGATTTTTGATGGTACACAATACATCCAGCATTAGTCGAAAATTAGTATTTTTTTGCAAAAAATCTAATTTTTGGATGTTTTGAATTATGTGCTTATATTTATAACCTCTCGTCCCCTTGATCTGACCATCTCTCCTGCATGCATTAGTTGTATTTGTTTTGCAGATTTCAAGTTCAAATTTGTCATAGTTTTTTGGTTTTTTATGAAACATTAAAGAAAACAAACCAGGTGTTAGAGCCCATCTTTGACCACCAACTTAAATTTTATCTTCATTTAGCTCAATGTTACTACTACCAAATTTCCATTCGTTATTGTAATCTCTATGTGGACCATAGTAAGTATCTAATTCATTTCTCGCTTCCAAGAGTGCTAAGTCTGTACAACTCTCTTCAGTGTTGGAAGTCTGTGAGTAAATCTCATCTTCATCCTTTTCACTGACGTCATTAAATAAGATGGTCTTATCAAATATTGTTCCTTCTACAAGTTTCTTTGGTGTGCTTGTCTCTACATTCACTGATGTTTTCAAGGAATTTAAACTTTTGTTATTCTCAAGTTTGGTTTGGAATTTACTTTCTTCTTTCTTGGGGATTCTTCCAATATTTTTAGGACTATTTATAAATTCTTTGAGAGGTTCTGTTATAGGTTTAAATGTATCTCTTAGTTTTTCAAGTGTATCTATTTCACCAGTTTTTATACTACGGAGCTTTTTCTTCAAGACATTTCTTGTCGTAACCAGCTCTTTTAACACTTTTTCATCCATGTTTAGTAGCGTCAAATATTAGATCAGCTTCTCAGCTAAGAGATTAGTTTATCAGCTATCAGATTAGGTTACTATGTATTTTATTAGGTTATCAGATCAGGTTTTGGGGTATCAGATCAGGTTTTCAGGTATCAGAACTGGTTATCAGATCAGTTAACAGGTATCAGATCAGTTAACAGGTATCAGAGCAGTTATCAGATATCATACAGGCTATCAGATCAGTTAACAGCTACAGATCAGTTATCAGGTTAGGTTATCAGACCAGTTATCATGTATGAGATCAGTTTATCAGATCAGGTTATCAGCTATCAGATAATGTTATCAGATTATCAGATCAGGTTTGTCTGATCAATTATAAAAAATATATGTATGAAGTTTAAAACCAGATTAAGAACTAAAGACTACCTTTTATGTGAAGTAATTTATATTGCTATGAAATAGTTAAATTGTTTTCTGTAACGACCATTGTTTAATTCATTATCTTTGCTTATCATCAAAAATCCATATTTATCCTTCCAACACTCTCGACAAATTTCTTGAAACTTTACAAAATTCATATCGCTTGCCACATGATCACTGTAAACATGCTTCATATTTTTCTCATCTTGTTTAAACATTATAATTACATTGGCATTGTCTCTTATCAAATGTTTTGGAATTCTGGTATACGTTTGACATAAGTAAAATGAATCAACATTCTTATGTCATCCCATGCAAAAATATTCACGTATATTATTTTGCTTTTCGCATGCAACATCGTCAAATATCATGATTGAATTGCTTTTAGCTTCATTAGGCGAAATAACGGATTCATTATCTGTAAATTTGTAATATCCCATTCCTCTTATAGGTAAAATTAAGTTTCTCAGGTATTCATATTTCGGCTGATATAATGATTTTGAGTATAAATAGATGTTTTTAAACTTGAGTCCATTTGGACTTTCTATCAAGCTAATCATAAATAATATTAGTCTTTTCACAATTTGATGGACCAACTATAGAGAATAGAATTTGGTAAGAGGGCACTGTGCTTTATTTTTGAGCTGACGTTTGATGAAGCATCAATATTACGGATTAAAATATTTTTATGTTGTTTTACTAACTGCATTTTTGTAACTAAATGCAATTAATAGATACTACCTTTTATTATAGAAAATAATATAGTTATAAGATATCGGAAATCGTTTAGTCATAAGAAAACTATCGTTGGAAAAGGTTTAGTTAACAATATAATAAACTCTCTACCTGTTGAACTTCATCTTCGTGGATATCAGTACTGTGGACCTGAAACAAAACTACAAAAACGTTTAGGTAGAGGTGATAAATTATTAACAGTGGTGCTTCTATGCCGATGGCATTTCGCAGTTGGGATTGTCACATAACCCTCAACTAAATACAGGAACTAGCTATATATGGAATGTTAAATTGGCTGCAAATAGAGAACGACCACGTTTTGTGTTGATTTCATTTCAACAAGAAAATAAATTTGTTCACTGTAATCTAAACAATTTAAAAGTGCATTTAAATTCCGAATCGTACCCATATGATGATCTAAATATAAAATTTAAAAATGGTCGGGTTGCCATCCTATATGATATGTATCTGCGGTTTCAACAAAGCTACTACATGAGGGAATCACAACCGCTTCTAACTGCTCAAGATTTTAAAAATAGTGTGCCGATAGTGGTAGTAGACGTCAGTCACCAAAACGAAGCCCTATCTAACGGTCCTGTTGATATGCAAATTTAAATTGAAACGAACTCCAACATTCCTACTGATACATCTGCTTTTTGCATTCTCATCCACGATCGCATAATAGAATACATACCCTTAATAGGTCAAGTTCGTAAAATAATGTAAATAAAAAATAAGATGATTGGGGATAAAGTTTTTATCGATATGCAAGGATTTAAATCCAATTCAAACATCTTCATTGCAAAAGAAATATCAATTGTTTTTAATAATAAGGAGCATATAAATTTTTATTATTAAACCACCATTTAACTTCAGAAGATTATCAATAGCAAAACAAAGAGAAGCAAATTGGCTAACAAGAAACTTTCATCATCTGAATTGGAATGACGGATCAATATCATTTAAGAGTGTTGTAAATTTTTTATAATCCAATTTAAAACGTTTTTCAATCTATGTTAAGGGTGTGGAAAAAAAGAAATGGTTTGAAAAACTTTTTCAACTTAGAGTTTTCAACATCGAGGATTTTGGTTGCATCAACTTTAAGCAAATACAGCTTAAATATCCGGAATATTTTTACTGCAGCTATCACAATTATGGAGTTTGTGCCTTAAGAAATGCATATTTACTTTATCAGGAAAATAACTAAACAATTTATTTTAATTTTCTATTCTTTCATTGTTAAAACATACATATATTTACGATATTTCTTTAAAATAAATATGTAGATTAAAAGTATACAAAATTATGTTCAATCATTTATTTATATGTATATGGGTTGTACAAGGAAGAAAGACAAATGTGAAAAAGCGACAATAAAAATCTGTTAACACATTTTTTACGTTTTAAGTAAATAAATTTGAATTTATGTTTACAAAATTAATCAAATTGAAATCTTAAATTTAAGGCAGCCAATAATGCATCCCCCTCTTCGTCTTGCATAAATATTGCAGTTAAATCGTCTACATCTCCCGGCATATAGTTAAATGTTGCCAAGAAAGCATCGTCCTCTTCATCTATCATAAACTTTTCTTTTTCCTTTTGGAAGTTTCCATTATAGAAGTATGCCATTTGTTTGTTTGGAATTACATCACATTCATCTATCTCGTTCTCAAAAATATGAATGTATGTATATAAGTGTGCATGGTTTGTTTGACAAATGTCAGCCTATTTACACAAAAAAAAACAAAAAATAAATAAAACTAAAAAAAACCAACAACAAAAACATTAATATCTAACCAGCATTCATAATTTCTTTCTATAAATACCCTTCGAGCTCCATCAGCTAAAAAGAATATTACAAAAAAACAAATGCCGAGTACATACTATGATATTTTGTAACATCGCAACAGTTTGTACTAGTGTCAACGTTTGTCATTTTTGAAATTTTGTCTTGTTGTGTGGTATTGCTTTCTCTATAAAAAAATATAACGTGAAAGACTGCACACATTTTAAAAAATGATTACAACACAAGAAATGCCAGATGTCTACTCGACATTACAAACTCGCTTTTTTTTATATACATATACGACTACTTACCCATCTGCAACGCTAAAGTTATTGTAAAAACATACACAAATACACATGCATGAGCATCCCTTTGAAAATCCTAAATATCTTACACTTCAATTTCTCCAACCTTCAAGTAAGTTCGTTGCTCATAAATTACATATTTTATTTCATCTCTTTAAACATAGGAAATAGGAAAATCAAACTAAATAGAACCAACAACAAAAAATATTCATAGATTTCCCCCAAGCATACATAAGGTCTTCTAAAATAACCTTCCATGGTCACCATCTAAAAGGAAAATAAAAAAAATGCTGCAACCACTTGACAAACAAAAAAAATCCACTTCTTTTAAAATTAAAATAAAAACATACGTACAAAGCCTGCGTGCCAACGAAAATAAACTACGAGTATGTACATCAACCGACAGACATCTACAAACCATCGAGTACCCTCGTCACTTCGCAACTTTGGTTAAAACAAAAATCTAAAATATACATACAAAGCATGCGCGCCAACATACCCTCGAAGTGAAGTGACCCTCGTCACTTCACACCTTTGACATTATTTTAAAATTTTGCCATAAATTTAAAAATTTTTGACGTTAATTACCCAAATTTGACAATTTTTATTGCCATAGAACCGCCAGTATCTAACTACTCATCTTCCTGGATATCAGTACCGTGGACCTGAAACAAAACTACAAAAACGTTTAGGTAGAGGTGATACAGGAATTAATTTATTGGATTCTGCTTGCAAAGAGCACGACATTGTTTATTCTAAAAATAAGGATTTAAGTACTAGACATAAAGCTGATAGAATACTTGAAAACAAAGCTTGGAACCGAGTTTTTTCAAAAGATAGCACTCCCACAGAAAAATCATTTGCATATATGGTTACTAACGCAATGAAAGTCAAAACAAAGTTTGGTATGGGTGTGGAGAAAAAGAAAAATGATAAAAAAATATTTTTAATGCTAAAAAGCTGTTCAGTACATCAATTAGAGATGCATCAAAAATGCTGAAGAAGAAAACACCACTGGATATTAACTCAGCTATTATAATTGCACGAAAAACTATTAACAGTTCTTTGAAGGGGAAAAAAATCACATATTAAGGAACCACGTATAATACGTGTTTCAAAAATTGGTGGTTTCCTACCATTAATTCCAATTTTAGCTGCTCTAGGCGCAATTGGCAAAACTGGCAAAAAGTCAACTTGAGGAAGCAGCTAGACATAATAGAGCGATAGAATCCATAGCAGTAGGTGAAGGACTTTTCCTCAAACCTTAGAAGAAAGGTTATGGTTTGATTTGTAAAGAAAACTCAAAAAACTAATACAAATGCTGCTCACTAGACCATTGACCGATGTTGATCTACAAATTTTTTCATCAAAAATTCCATACTTTAGAGGAGTTTATATGTTGAACACTCTACCAAAACGTGCGAGGAAAAGAGATTGTGGAATAATAAATATAGATATTTCAACAGGACTCGGCACACATTGGGTAGCATATTTTAAAAACAATAAAGAAATAGAATATTTCTTTAGCCTTGGAAACTTACAACCTCCTGCTGAAGTAATCAAATATCTGGGTAAAAATATAAGATACAACTATAATCAATATCAGAAGTTTAATACATTTAATTGTGGTAATTTATGCCTTCAATTTCTTTATGAAATAAATAAAAAGACTAGAATTTAATATTAAATAATTTACATAAAATTTTGTTTTATTAGTTGCATAGATTTACACTATTGCCAAATAGGATATTGGCCATTTGTGATCAATCTTTGCACACGGAATGTGCCATCTGACAGGTAGTTGAGCTGCTCATCCGATAGGGAGTTGTATCTGTTAGGTAGGAACATGAAGTGATCCTCCATTTCCACCTTCACAGTTGCACCGTATTTTGTCGCTGTCCTCTGGGCAGTAACAATGCGATATTTTTTTTGAAATATCTAAGTCCTTGATATGAATCAAGGACTTGTTGTTCAATGAACAGAACTTTTTGATAAGGTATTGTGAAGAGTCCATTTGAAGTTATTTTCGCTTTGAGTATTTTACTGAAATTGATATTAAATGCAGATTCGATGAGTCTAAGAAGCCTACTTGAAAATATTTATTGTGAAATAGTGAATATCTCCATATGAGGAAAAGTTGTTAAGAGAAAACGAGAGAGAAAGAGAGAAAGGGATAGAGTATGCTAAAAGGGGGAGTAACAATTGATTTGTTTTAAACATAAGATCTTTCAAAAATTTGTAAAAACAATTAGTAACAAAGCAACCCTCAAAGAACTGTCATATTCATAAATTAAATAAAAGTATGATTGGGATAAGGTGCAAACTCGATCAGTTTTTGAAAGATTTTGAATGGTTCTAGCTATATGACCACTCGGAGCTTATAAAATTTTTAATCAATATGCTGGACGAGAACGAGGAAATTGGAGTTACGGAGGATGAAGACAAAGATGACGGTCACTTCAAATGCTGTCCCTGGTATTACACTGATAGTACTGAAGGTCCGGACACCTGTAGGTGCTCCATCTCCTTTTTAAGAAAGTTAGTAATAAATAATTTAATAGATATTTATTATAAAATATTATTAAAATAATGAATAAATATTAAATAAGAAATTAAAAATCTTTAAAACATTTATAATTTCAAATGAATAAGATGTTATTGGTGTACACAAATTTTTGAATATATAATTTTGCTTTTTGTTCAATTTTCACATATATATATATTTTTTTTTTGTAGTACATGTATTTATTTATTGTATCTTCAAATATGAACTAACAATAAGTATTCAAATCTTAAATCTAAAATATAATTATTAGGACCGACCACTGTCGGACATAAACTTGTTAATAGTTATAAATAATACATAAGTAGTGATAATCAAAAAAGAAAAAAAAATGTATAAAAAGTATAAAAAAAGTATTTTCAAGAAATCCCATCTGGAGTGTTGAGTAATAGAGCCCTTGTGTCCCTCTTTTTTAAGCGGATGTGTCCAGTAAAGTTCAAAATATTACGAGCAAGCGGATTAGGATGTGACTCGAGTTTTGTTAAATATTTGCCTGCGTATTTTGCAATTTCTTCAATCACTAGTGGCATATTTAAATCACGATGGATATTGGAATTTTTGATGTACCATGGAGCCGATGTTATCAAACGTAAAATTTTGTTTTGCCTTCGTTGGATTCTCTCGTTAGAAGCTGAAGCAGTGCCCCATAACTGGATACCGTAAGTCCATATTGGCTTCAAAGGCGACTTGTATATTAAAAGTTTGCAGTCCAGGCTAAGTGTTGAATTTCTGCCAATCAACCTGTGTATTTGAGATAACTTAAGTTTCATCTGAGTTAACTTAAAGTCAATATGATGTTACCATGTAAGCCTTCGATCAAGGTGTATACGAAGGTATTTCACTTGGGAATGTTGAGGAATATTTTGATTATTGATTTGAATTGGGGAACAAGTATCTCTTCTTAAGGTAAACGTTATATGGACACACTTTTGTTCATTTACCTTAATTCTTCATAAGTTCAACCACATTCCCAATTGTGTAATATGTTCTTGTAGATATCGGGAAGCCTCGTGAGGGTTTTCATGCATACTAAGGCAGGCTGTATCATCGGCAAACGTAGATGTATGGATAGTACTACTCAAAGGTATATCACAAGTATAGCTCAAATACAAAACTGGCCCCAGTATTCACTAAATTTATTGGTAGATATGATGTTAATTTTAAAATTAGGCCTTCATGCCACACTTTATCAAATGCCTGAGATACGTCAATAAACAGGGCAGAACAATACTTCTTTTCCTCAAATGTTTTTCTTATAAATTGAACCAATCTATGAGTTTGTTCAATGGTGCTATGCTGACTTTTAAAACCAAATTGATGGTCTGGGATGCACCCACTATCAGTTAAAATTGGGGACAATTTTGTCATGAGCAGCTTTTCGAAGAGTTTTGACATAGTTGACAGCAAACTTATTGGCCTATATGACTCAGCTTTAGTAAGATCTTTGCCCGGCTTTGGAATCATTTTGATTTTTGCAAGCTTCCACAGTTGTGGATAATACTCCAGTCGTAATATGGCATTAGAAATAAACAGCAAGATTCTCATTGCAATATGCGGCAAGTTCATCAGCATCTTGTTACTAATTCCATCAATACCTGGAGCTTTCTTCGGGTTGAGTACAGCAATTAGTTTCTGAACATCACGCGTCTTAAATTTTATGGGTCGAGGGGGCAGCGCAACTACACTCGGTAAATCAACAACACCAGAACATGTGTTTGGGGTAAATACGGATTTTAAATGCTCAACAAATATGTTACCTTTTTCAGTATCGCTTCTGGCCCAACCTCCGGTAGAAATGAGAAGAGGTGGTCTATATTCAACGGGTGTTTTAAGCTTTCTAGCAGCTCGCCACAAGGAGTAATTAGATGCAGGTGTGGCATCAAGATTTTCCAGATAATTTTTAAGACTTACAGTTTTTTCATATGCCAGCATCTTTTCATATGCCAAGATCTTTGCCCGGCTTTGGAATCATTTTGATTTTTGCAAGCTTCCAGAGTTGTGGATAATACTCTAGTCGTAATATGGCATTAGAAATAAACAGCAAGATTCTTATTGTAATATACGGCAAGTTCATTAGCATCTTGTTACTAATTCCATCAATACCTGGAGCTTTCTTTGGCTTGAGTTCAGCAATTACTTTATGTACATCACGCATCTTAAACTTTAAGGCTCGAGGGGGTAGAGCAACTACACTCGGCAAATCAGCAACACCAGTACATGTATTTGGGGTAAATACGGATTTTAAATGCTCAGCAAATATTTTACATATTTCCGTATCGCTTTTGCCCAATCTCCGGAAGATGTGCGCAGAGGTGGCTTAAACTCAACGGGTGTTTTAAGCTTTCTAGCAGCGCGCCACAAAGAGTAATTAGATGTCGGTGTGACATCAAGACCTTCCAAATAATTTTTAAGAGCTGCAGTTTTTTCATATGCAAGCAACTCTTGAAGTCGTTTAGAACATTCTTTAAGTCTGAGTTTATGTTGGGGTGATCTGTGCTGTTGCCATTCCATTCTAGCTCTTCTTTTTTCACATACGAGATGTTCAATATCCCTGGAATAAATTTTATTAAACACAGACTGCGGATGGGAGGTAGTGGCATGTTCAGCAGCTTGTTTAATAATTTCGTTAAGATTGGCAATGTTAGTTTCAATGTCATTGGGTGTTCTTAACGCAATATTTTCCGTGCAATGACTACTAAGATATTTTTTGAATCCCAGCCAATTAACACGATTGGTCATCTTCATATATGGGTGAGGTAAGTCACTTCTTAGTGGGTTACAACTTGTAACGATTGTGGGGGAGTGATCGGAGGAGAGATCTAGAGAAGTTTCAACATTAATTAAATCCCTACAAATATTTTTCATTACGCCAAAATCAATAACATCCGGAATTTTTCGTACGTCAGTAGGCCAGTAAGTGGGCTCCCCACTCGAAATAACATCTAAGCCCATTTTCGAAATTGTATTAAACAAAGCTCGACCTCTAGGTGTTACAAGGCGCGACCCCCAGTACGTATGCTTTGCATTGTAGTCTCCAGCTGCCACGAAACAAGATCCAAGCGATTTGTAGAACTTCTCATACTGATCTTCGGTAACTGAAAATCTGGGAGGTGAGTAAATTGATGATATCACGAAATTAGAACAAAAATTGTCCACAAAAATATTCGTAGCTTGCATATAATCTTCACTAACGTTGTCAAGGATATAGTGCTTGAGTCTTGACTTAATTAGAATTGCAGATCCAGTGCATGCTCTCCCTCTAGGGTCCTTTGTATCATACATACTGTAGCCATTTACCCTGAAAAAGCTTCTCGAATTCAAATGTGTCTCAGAGACCAACATTATATCAATATTTTTTTCCGTAAGGAAGTGCTCAATTCATTTTGATGTTGGCGAATGCCGTTTGCGTTCCAGAAACATATTTTTAACGTGTTCATGGCTTGTTAATTAATGCTTGAAGCAGAGTGTCGTAAACTTTGTGTTGAGCTCAGCACAGGTAAATCTCCAATAAGCTACTGCGGCAAATGCGCTTTCGCTCGCATCAACGAAGATGTGAAGCTCAAGGTCATCATGGTAGTTGTTGTTAAAATAATTACGTGGTATTTCAATTTTGGTCACAATGTTCAAATCTTTCTTCCATTTAAGCCAGGCTATGTTTATATGATGAGGCAAACTTTCATCCCATCGCACATTACATTTCCAAACTTCCCTCATAATTAACTTAGCAGTAATTGTCAGGTGACCAAGGAGCCCCAGTGGGTCAAATACGGACATAATAATGCTTAAGAGTTCTCTTTTGGTAGGAATTCTTTCACCGTTCACGACATTCTCGTCAACTTTATGAAACTTCAGTCTAAAACGAAAACTATCATTTTTTGGATACCAGTACATGCCTAAGACTCTTTCGGTTGACAGAACTGCTTCATGTTTAAGTACTGTGTCTCTATGACAGCCATTCAATGCACTGACAACATCCTGAGAATTGGATACAAACCCACACAAGTCAAAGCCTGCATTGCAGTGGATTTGTTGTACCTGGCGTGATATGTATATAGCTTCTTCAACCGATTTGAAACTATCGACATAGTCGTCGACATAATGGTTTTCCAAAATGGCTCTTATTGCACGAGGATCATGTTGAGTATGTCTTTTTGCGTTTTCCACTTTCACATATTGAGCTATACAAGGGGAGCAGGCAGCTCCAAATGTCATCACCTGCATCTCGTAAACATCCGGCGGTTGGTCTTGGCATCCGTTACGCCACAAAAATCTTTGCACGCATCTATCCTCAGCTCGGATGTAAACTTGGTGAAACATTTCACGTATATCGGCGCATACTGCAACACAACCTATTCTAAAGTTAAACAATACTGATGGCAATGGTTGATACTCCTGAGGGCCTTTTAGAAGAAATGAGTTTAATGACACATTTCCAACGGTGGCAGCTGCATCAAAAACTAAACGTAACTTTTGTGGCTTATTCGGATTTAAGACAGCAAAGTGGGGCAAATACCATGTCCTCGGCTTAATATCATTCAATTCACCCGGTGATAGTTTCTTTGCGTATCCCTTTTGGATATAATTTTCAATAGCATTTTTATACCTCAGTTCTCGTGGTACTTTCATAGCGAACAGTCGATTAGCGGAATTTTTTTTACATACCAAACAAACAAAAAATATTCGTAGTACATATTATTCGTAATAGGTACATACCAACTTTAATAAATAAGCTTTATTGCTTTGATAATATTTTTTACATAGTGGAAATAACAAATACAAAAAAAAAATTCAAAAAAAAAAAACATAAACAGTGACATTGAGGAATACTCTATACGAGTGCCTCAAAAACAGACAAACAATCATAAAGTACAAAAACAAAAAAAACCGTAAGCAAAAAAACACAAAAAGTACCCTTGAGGAATACTCTATATGAGTGCCTCAAATACAAAAAATTATGAAGTGAGTTCTAACGGCAGAAATGCCTATTTTACTGTGAGTTCTGAAGCTCTTAATGAAAAAAATATAAATAATAAATCTAAGGAAAGTGTTTTTTTTAACGACAAAGCCAATATTTCGTCAGCGATCAACTTCGCTTTGTCCAATGCCAAATAGTAGTGATTCATTAACATTACAATTGCCTAGTACTTCTTCATATAAGTCAGTAATATCATCCCCTTCAGGCTCGTATTCATCACTTAACAAAGTTATCACTACAGATAATAGTAGCTCAAAACCCAAGGTGCAAGTCGGTATGGACAGATATATAACCGTGGTAAAGCGTGGGCGAAGCCCGAATTCTTCAAAGATTTCATCCGCTCCAAAGATGTCTAGGGATAACAGCGCATCTTCAACTAATCGTCAAAACCGTTTTAAAATTTTGCAAGATGAGAACGACAAACCCGATGTATCCTCGAATAAAATATCCAAGCCGCCACCAATCTACTTGAGAGAGAAAAATTCAAATGCCCTTATTAAAAAATTAGTTTCGGTCATTGGTGAAAATAAATTCCACATTGTCCCAATAAAACGTGGCAACATCGATGAAACGAAAATTCAAATTTATGATGAAAAGGATTTCCGCAAAATGGTTTCTGAATTTGAAACAAATAAAACAAGCTTCTACACATACCAGCTTAAGAGCGCTAAAGGCCTGCAGATAGTGTTGAAGGGCATAGATTCTTATGTTGTCCCTGAAGAAATAAAAGATGCACTCGTCCTCCAGGGATTTAAGGTAAAGAATGTATCAAACATATTTAACAAAGAAAAAGTACCCCAACCCCTATTTCGTGTTGAACTGGAGCCAAATGATATACAGTTGAAAAAAAACGAGACTCATCCTATTTATAGCCTTAAATACCTTTTATACAGAAAATTCACAGTTGAAGAGCCACATAAGCGTGCAGGTTCCGTGCAGTGTCATAATTGCCAAGAATATGGCCATACAAAAGCTTACTGCAATTTACCTACAGTGTGTGTTATTTGCGGTGAATTGCACGGTACTGCAAGTTGTACCAAACCAAAAGATCAAGCGGAAAAAAATGCAGTAATTGTGGAGGAAATCACACCGCTAACTACAGAGGATGTCCTGTGTACTCTTTCGTCAAGCAGGCTATGGTGCAAAAACCTAAATTAGCTCCAGCTCAACCATTAAACGCGTACTCCGCCACTTTTGCTCCAATGAGCCAACCAGTTACTTCACGTGTATCGTATGCCGATGCTGCTAAGGCTAGTTCTATTCCCACACGAAATGTTTCACCGCCAAATAATTCAACGAATGCAAATTCAAGCTCTAACTTTAGCCGCCTTGAAGCTACTATTGACAATTTGGTGCAAACTATAAATAATTTTACAACAAATATGACTACTATGATGCAAGAAATGCTGAGAATGCAGAATACTCTGCTTCAAGCATTAATTAACAAGCCATGAACACGTTAAAAATATGTCTCTGGAACGCAAACGGCATTCGCCAACATAAAAATGAACTTGAGCACTTCCTTGCGGAAAAAAATATTGATATAATGTTGGTCTCTGAGACTCATTTGACTTCTAGAAGCCTCTTTAAAATGAATGGCTACACTTTATATGATACAAAGGACCCTAGAGGGAGAGCATGCGGTGGATCAGCAATTCTAATAAAGTCAAGACTCAAGCACTATATTCTTGACAACATTTGTGAAGAACATCTACAAGCAACAAATATCTGCATTGAAAATTTTTGTACAAATTTCGTGATATCTTCAATTTATTCCCCTCCCAGATTTTCAATCACTGAGGACCAATACGAGAAGTTCTACAAATCTCTTGGGCCTTGTTTCGTAGCAGCTGGCGATTACAATGCTAAGCATACGTTCTGGGGTTCGCGTCTTATTACGCCTAGAGGTAGGGCGTTGTTCAACACAATTTCAAAAATGGGTTTGGATGTTATTTCAAGTGGGGAGCCTACTTACTGGCCTACTGACGTAAGAAAAATTCCGGATGTTATAGATTTCGGCGTCATAAAAAGTATTTCTAGGGAATTAATTCACGTTAAAGCCTCCCTAGATCTGTCGTCTGATCACTCTCCCACGATCGTTACAATCTGTAGTCCACTGAGAAGCGCTTTACCTCACCCATATGTAAAGATGATAAATCGTGTTAATTGGCTGGGATTCAAAAAATATCTTAGTAGTCATTGCACGGAAAATATTACGCTAAGAACACCCAATGATATTGAATCGAACATTGCAAATCTTAACGAGAATATTAAACAAGCTTCTGAACATGCCACTACCTCCCATCCGCATACTGGGTTCAATAAAATTTATTCTACAGACGTTGAACATCTCGTACGTGAAAAAAGAAGAGCTAGAAGGGAATGACAACAGCACAGATCACCTCAACACAAAATCAGATTTAAAGAGTGCACTAAACGACTCCAAGAGTTGCTTGCATCTGAAAAAACTGCATCTTTCAAAAATTATCTGGAAGGCCTTGATGTCACACCAGCATCTAATTACTCTTTGTGGCGCGCTGCTAAAAAGTTTAAAACACCCGTTGAGTTTAAGCCACCTCTGCGCACATCTACCGGAGGTTGGGCAAGAAGCGATACTGAAAAAGGTAACATATTTCCTGAGCATTTAAAATCCGTATTTACACCAAATACATGTACCGGTGTTGCTGATTTGCCGAGTGTAGTTGCTCTACCCCCTCGACTCTTAAAATTTACGATGTGTGATGTACAAAAACTAATTGCCAAACTCAACCCGAAAAAAGCTCCCGGTATGGATGGAATTAGTAACCAGATGCTGATTAAGTTACCTCGTACTGCAATTAGAATCCTGTTATTCATTTTTAATGCCATTTTACGACTGGAGTATTATCCAGACTGCTGGAAGCTTGCCAAGGTTAAAATTATTCCAAAGCCAGGTAAAGATCTTTCCAAGGCTGAGTCATATAGGCCAATAAGTTTACTGTCAACAATGTCAAAGCTTTTTGAAAAGCTACTCATGACAAAATTGTCTTCAATTTTAACTGATAATGGGTGCATCCCGGACCATCAATTTGGTTTTAGAAGCCAGCATAGTACCATTGAGCAAACGCATAGATTAGTTCAATTTATCAGAAAAACATTTGAGGAAAAGAAGTATTGTTCTGCCGTGTTTATTGATGTTTCTCAGGCATTTGATAAAGTGTGGCATGAAGGCCTGATTTTGAAATTGAAGACATACTTACCAATAAACATTCTAAATCTTTTGGAAAGTTACATTGTTGCACGAAATTTACAGTTGTGGAAGGACACTTTACGAGTATGCCTGAAACTATCTCATCCGGTGTGCCACAGGGGAGTATACTGGGGCCATTTTTATATTTGATTTATACTTGTGATATGCCTGTGAGCAGTAGTATCCACACTTCTACATTTGCCGACGATACCGCCTGCCTTAGTATGCACGAAAACCCTGATGAGGCATCCCGAAAACTCCAGGAACACATTAGCCAGATGGTTAAACTTATGGAGAATTAAGGTAAATGAACAAAAGTGTGTCCATATAACATTTACCTTACGAAGAGATACTTGTTCCCCCATTCGGATTAATAATCAAGTTGTTCCTCAACATTCACATGTGAAATATCTTGTTATACACCTCGATCGACAGCTTACATGGAAACATCACATTGACTATAAGTTAACTCAAATGAAACTAAAATTAACTCAGGTACATTGGCTGATTGGCAGAAATTCAACACTCAGCCTAGACTGCAAACTTTTAATATACAAGTCGATTTTAAAGCCAATATGGTGTTACGGTATCCAGTTATGGGGCACTGCTTCAGCTTCCAATGTAGAGAGAATTCAACGAAGACAAAACAAAATTTTAAGGTTAATAACATCTGCTCCATGGTACATTAAGAATTCAAATATACATCGTGAATTAAATATGCCACTAGTGACTGAAGAAATTGCAAAATACGCCGGCAAATATCTATCAAAACTCGAGTCACATCCTAATCCGCTTGCTCGTAATATTTTGAACTTTACTGGACACATCCGCTTAAAAAAGAGAGATACAAGGGCTCTAATACTAAACACTCCGAATGAAGTTGCTTGAAAATATTTTTTTTTTAATTATCACTACTTATGTATTATTTACAACTATCACTTAGTTATGTCTGGCATTGGTCGGACCTATTAATTATATGTTAGATTTAAGATTTGAATACTTATTGTTAGTTCATATATGAAGATACAATAAATAAAAAAAACATGCATAAAAAAAAAAAAAAAAAATTTATACCTAGAGGCAAACTTGGCATCACGACTCATTTTTTTTTCGATGTTCACCAATCTTTTCAAAGCCATATTAAAACTATTCCGCAGCTGTGAAATTTCGTCCTTCCAAAGCAGTCCCGAATAAAAACGTCCATCAACAATTTTAGTTCTCGTCTTTAATATACTCCTTGCCCGCACATCATCATCACTCTCTACCATTGGCGCCGGTTTGACACCAAAACTTTCGGTCGAAAAATATTCAGCAACTATTTCGTCCAAAGACTGCTCCTCGACGGTACGCACATGTAAGCATGCGGCAGAGGTACTGTTGTTTCCATTTTTTGCTGGACCGTAAACAATCCAACCTAATTTTGTGTTAGTAGCATATGGACCATTTTCAAAAAGTTCCACTGTTTCAATTGCTGCGCCCAAGTGAGCATTATTTAAACCTATGAGGACTTCAGGTATGGCATTGGAATATTCACCAATTCCAATTGTGTCGTCAATACCACACAACTCCAGGCTCTGTACGACGACGAACCCAACCTAGTTCAATTTGACTTGACTTACCATTCAACCCGAGCTTCAACATCAACGATTTATTCATTAATGTAACCCCAGATGCGTCATCTACGATAGCGTATGTTGTAACTGTGGCACTTGGGCCGTAAAGAGTAATGGGTACAATTTTAAATAATACCTTTGTTAACTTGCCTTTATTCATACAATTAAGAACAGTCTGATTATTAGTAGGTGTTTGCGCTGGCTTCACATTTCGCTTTTGAGAGTCATGTAGGAGCTTATTGTGAGTTTTCTTACAATCAAAAAATGAACATAGGCGTTTGGCTTTACATTCACGGCTGGAGTAACCCTTACATAAACACGAAAAACATAATTTGAGGCGTTTTACCTCAGACCACCTATCGTCCACATCTTTGCTCAAAAATAAGTCACATTTATATATTTTGTGTTCCTTGCCACACAAAAAACATTTATCGTTCTTCGTTTCTAAAGCAGTATTGATATGCAAAACTGTTTTACGTTTTGTATCTGGCTGATCAATTCTACTGTCAGAAATGAGGCACAATATGTTAGCTGTATCGTTTATCCAATTGCTAAAATTAATAACAGTAGGGTACGGTTTAATGGGGGCGGCATACTTTGCCCATTCAATTTTCTTACTCATCGGCAATTTAGATACTAGTTCGTCAATCAAAGTTGGATTGGCTAAATGTTGTTGCGCTCCAGCAGACTGCAAAAATACAGATAAATTCTTGACCACAGTCGCAAAGGATATAAATTTCCCTACGGCTGATTCAGAAATTGGCGCTACTTCTCTTATAACTCTCAGCTGACTGGCTATCAACTGTTCGGGTCTACCAAAACGAAACTCTAATTGTTCCATAACGACGGATACATTATCTGGATGTATCAATAAGGATTTCACTGAATCAAAGGCTGCACCTTTAAGGCTTTTCTGTAATCGTTGGCAATTCTCAAAATGCGTATATCTGTATTCTCTCGACGATTGATAATACGAAACAGAAAACATTGGCCACAATTCTGGCTCGCCGCCAAAATGTGGTAACTCTTGTAATTTCCTAGAGTTTGGTACATCAATTTCATAGAGTTTGGTACATCATATTGTGTTCTGTCATTAAATCTTACGGAATTTGTCGTGCAGTTGCCACTGTGCATACTGCTTTGCTGAAAGTTGCCACTTACCCTTTCTTGACTGCTACATTCATTTGTTGCATTTGAATTAAAGTTGCCACATGCGTTCAAGTTACATGGTTGTTGTTCGTTGGCTGTAGCATTACCATTTGTAAATGAATGAAGTTCAAATTCCCTTGCAAACGGTCGTTGTCGGCATGTCGATGCATGTTGAAATACTGACGCTTCTTGTGTAGTAGATGCTTGATTATTGTCAATAAGATTTCGTTTAAATTTTGATCCCAATGAACTTTCCAGTTTTCTTTCAAGTTCCTCTATTTTCATCTGCATGTTTTCTATAATTTGCTGTGAAGCTGGCGTACAAACAGACGCTGCGGTGGTGTAGGCAAGATTCATGTTTCCCACGTCGCACAGTGGCTGAAAATCGTTTTTCATTGGCCAAAATTCTGTAACTTTTGAACTGATCAAAATATTGAAGTAATTTTTATTTTAGTGGATAGATATTTAGTTCAGTTTGACTCAGTTTTAATTACATTAAAATTGATTGAGGACTTTTTAAGGAATTCTAGCTCAAAGTTGAACTTTTGAATTTTTTTAACTTTTAGAGTGAAATATGGGTTTATTATTTTTTTATTTATTAAAAAATTTAATATATGGAAATTAGTAATAATTATAAATATGTTTTGTAATAATGGAATTTATTTAATGTTACACTCAAAAAAAATTTTACACTAAAAAAAATAGTAAAATCAACGATTTTGCTATTATTACAGAAAAATTAAAAATTTTTTGCTGTCTAATTTGCAATTTTGTTTACACTCAAAGAATAGTTACACTTAAAAAAAACTTTAATAATATTATCTAAAAATATTGCTATTACTACAGAAAAATTTATTATTTTTTGCTGTCAAATTTGATCATTTTAAAAAACATATTAAAAATAAAAACTGCAATAAATTTTAATAGCATTTGTAACAATGGTAGGTTCTGTTTATTATTATTTTTTACTAATAGTATGCTTTTCGTACCTTAAATAACAATGAAAGGCAATTATGATTATTATTCATTTGACTCAAATATTTATTGTAAATATTCCATATTTTGTTCTGTGCTATTTCTGTTCTTTAGTATTTAAGAAGTTTATTATTCGACATATTGTCATAATTATATTTTAATTTGAAATTTATTTGCTTGTGGTTTAGCTTGGTCTATATACGTATTTCATTGGCGCTTAAACCAAATCATCAGTAGACTTCAACCACAAATTTTGAACAGTCACAAACCTCTTACTTTATGCACAGACTTTCAAAAACTATATGAGAATTCATAGAATAATAATATTTTTGAAAATCACAAAGACAAAATAAGTTTAGTAGGCTTTGAAACTCATACAAAACCCAGCAAATAATTTATATTCGATATGAATCTATTTTATTTTTCTACACCTTCATACAATTAGAAATCCATTGGATAACAATAAAAGTAATTACAAGGCAAAATGAAAAATAAAATCTAAAATTAAACATTTAAGAAGTTTATTATTCGACATATTGTCATAATTATATTTTAATTTGAAATTTATTTGCTTGTGGTTTAGCTTGGTCTATATACGTATTTCATTGGCGCTTAAACCAAATCATCAGTAGACTTCAACCACAAATTTTGAACAGTCACAAACCTCTTACTTTATGCACAGACTTTCAAAAACTATATGAGAATTCATAGAATAATAATATTTTTGAAAATCACAAAGACAAAATAAGTTTAGTAGGCTTTGAAACTCATACAAAACCCAGCAAATAATTTATATTCGATATGAATCTATTTTATTTTTCTACACCTTCATACAATTAGAAATCCATTGGATAACAATAAAAGTAATTACAAGGCAAAATGAAAAATAAAATCTAAAATTAAACATTTAAGAAGTTTATTATTCGACATATTGTCATAATTATAAGAGGTTTGTGACTGTTCAAAATTTGTGGTTGAAGTCTACTGATGATTTGGTTTAAGCGCCAATGAAATACGTATATAGACCAAGCTAAACCACAAGCAAATAAATTTCAAATTAAAATATAATTATGACAATATGTCGAATAATAAACTTCTTAAATGTTTAATTTTAGATTTTATTTTTCATTTTGCCTTGTAATTACTTTTATTGTTATCCAATGGATTTCTAATTGTATGAAGGTGTAGAAAAATAAAATAGATTCATATCGAATATAAATTATTTGCTGGTTTTTGTATGAGTTTCAAAGCCTACTAAACTTATTTTGTCTTTGTGATTTTCAAAAATATTATTATTCTATGAATTCTCATATAGTTTTTGAAAGTCTGTGCATAAAGTAAGAGGTTTGTGACTGTTCAAAATTTGTGGTTGAAGTCTACTGATGATTTGGTTTAAGCGCCAATGAAATACGTATATAGACCAAGCTAAACCACAAGCAAATAAATTTCAAATTAAAATATAATTATGACAATATGTCGAATAATAAACTTCTTAAATGTTTAATTTTAGATTTTATTTTTCATTTTGCCTTGTAATTACTTTTATTGTTATCCAATGGATTTCTAATTGTATGAAGGTGTAGAAAAATAAAATAGATTCATATCGAATATAAATTATTTGCTGGGTTTTGTATGAGTTTCAAAGCCTACTAAACTTATTTTGTCTTTGTGATTTTCAAAAATATTATTATTCTATGAATTCTCATATAGTTTTTGAAAGTCTGTGCATAAAGTAAGAGGTTTGTGACTGTTCAAAATTTGTGGTTGAAGTCTACTGATGATTTGGTTTAAGCGCCAATGAAATACGTATATAGACCAAGCTAAACCACAAGCAAATAAATTTCAAATTAAAATATAATTATGACAATATGTCGAATAATAAACTTCTTAAATGTTTAATTTTAGATTTTATTTTTCATTTTGCCTTGTAATTACTTTTATTGTTATCCAATGGATTTCTAATTGTATGAAGGTGTAGAAAAATAAAATAGATTCATATCGAATATAAATTATTTGCTGGGTTTTGTATGAGTTTCAAAGCCTACTAAACTTATTTTGTCTTTGTGATTTTCAAAAATATTATTATTCTATGAATTCTCATATAGTTTTTGAAAGTCTGTGCATAAAGTAAGAGGTTTGTGACTGTTCAAAATTTGTGGTTGAAGTCTACTGATGATTTGGTTTAAGCGCCAATGAAAGACGTATATAGACCAAGCTAAACCACAAGCAAATAAATTTCAAATTAAAATATAATTATGACAATATGTCGAATAATAAACTTCTTAAATGTTTAATTTTAGATTTTATTTTTCAGTTTGCCTTGTAATTACTTTTATTGTTATCCAATGGATTTCTAATTGTATGAAGGTGTAGAAAAATAAAATAGATTCATATCGAATATAAATTATTTGCTGGGTTTTGTATGAGTTTCAAAGCCTACTAAACTTATTTTGTCTTTGTGATTTTCAAAAATATTATTATTCTATGAATTCTCATATAGTTTTTGAAAGTCTGTGCATAAAGTAAGAGGTTTGTGACTGTTCAAAATTTGTGGTTGAAGTCTACTGATGATTTGGTTTAAGCGCCAATGAAATACGTATATAGACCAAGCTAAACCACAAGCAAATAAATTTCAAATTAAAATATAATTCTGTTCTTTAGTAGTTTTTTGGCTTCTTCATCTAAATCCCGATGTTCCACTTTCCATTGATTTCGAATACTGGAGATGAACGGATCTGACGTTGCCAATAATATATTAAATAGATCTTCATTTGTTGAATTTCGTGAAATTTTTCTAGTATTGTGCTCTCTATAAAATCTGTAATCCTTGTTTCTTTTTTCCTGAGCCTCCTCTGTCAGATCTCCAAGTGGCACCAAATGATATTTAATGATATCTTCTCCATGATAAAGGATTTTATGAACTGTTGCAGACATATTTCTCCATGGGTAGTTGGTTGTATATATTTTTGCAGTTTCCTTAGCATAATCTCCAAATTTTCTAGAGTCAATTTCTTCATTGCACGCAAGTACTTCTAGGATTATTTTAAACCTGAAAATAAGGTTTAAATCCACTCCTGTTATTTCAGATGCTGTTTCTGGATCTGAAAAGAATCTTCATGCGGTATTGCCATCATTTGTATTGCCTGACCCTTGTTTTGGCTGATCTATAATCAATCCTAATTTGCGATATTCATCTAGAGCATGTTTCTTTTTTGAACTTCTTAACTCTTTGTTGGTTTCGTTGTTTCTTATTGATCCTGAAGACCCGAAATCCAAATCATAACTGATTTTTAGTATGTGTTCCATAAGTCGTATTCTTGCATGTAGTGGTGATAATCCAAATTCATATGCATCGGTATTATCTAATGATTTTGTCGGGACTTGGTTTAATTGGGTTGATGTTGCTTGGCATATAATGCAGCTGGATGCAGCCTTCGTGTTAGTCAAAGCCTGACCTACTTTTCCATCTATCATTGTCAGCACTAATTGGTAGCTTACTTCAGTTTGCTGCCCATCTAACTGTAATTGTAATGGCTGTAGTGTTGCAATTTGGGCCTTGATATCACTAACTTCTTTGTTAATGGCATCATGAGTTTCTTTTTTGAATTCAAATTTAATTGGCCTGCAGTATTTCGTAGAAGATGGTGTCTCATTTTTCCAAATATCCATTGTTTGCGTTGTACTAGTCGAAGGCTCTGAATCTTCCAAAATCTTTTTCAATCGCAATGGTACAAATGATACCATGAACATAGCTGAGTCCGAAATATTTTCACATACAGCTTGTTTGTATTGTTTTTGTCCCGAGGAACCATCACATCCCCATTTACAAAAAAAAATTAACTTTGTGTTTCCATATTTCTTTAACTCATTTCCTGTTATTGATTGTAGCAAGCGTTCGGCTGTGTGATCAAGTAGAGATTGTAGTTGTACCTCTGCCGAAATTGGTGTGATTGTAATAGTGTCCTTTGATGGCAAACAGTCTATTTTAGCAGCGGTTATGTAATGATATGCTGGATACATATTTGACCCTTTTTCAATCGCACGCAGTCTGAGCTTAATATATTGCTGTTTTGTTAATTTCAAATCCAGAAATAATGCTAATGCCTCCTCTTTTGTGTACTGTATTGCATCACTCGGAGTTGGTATACTTTTAAGAATCCGTTTTGTTCTCACTGGACTAGCTTTAACAACTTTTTCAATGATATCCACTTTTGATAATTGGTTCTGTGATCGTAATTGATGTAGGAAAGATTCTTTTATATTTGTACAACCAATTGCATCGTTAAAATCTTTAAGTTTCCGCCTCTTAGATCTATCACTGCAGTTGCCCATTAATGATTTGCGTGGTCTTCCAGCCTTATCTTGCTTTGCTGTTTCTGCAGCGACAGTAAGTTGGCCTTCTAACCAGTTTGCACTTTTTATATAAAAGTTTTGTTTACTGTAGCTAACTTCTTTGTAGCGTTTTTTTAGTGCTTTGACGAAATTAGATAATTGCTCTTGCATTTCGGTGCTACACGAATTTAAGTTTAATTTTATTTTAACGTAACTAAGAACATCTTCCTGGTTTTTGTTTCTAAAATACTCTTCGGCCAGTTCTTTATAACTGAAGCTCTCCATATTTATCTGAATATTTTTATTTGTTATATTTTATCCGTACAATTAAAGGATTAACTTATTACTGAGTAATCCCTTATGGAATCCGTAGTTTTATACATTTTTAGATACATGTTATTCACACATTGATCTTCAATTTCATAGCAGGTAGTGCTTAAATTGAACAAAACTGCACATGTTATTCAGACCTTAATATCAGGTAAAACTGATTAGTATCTCGCCAATATGGGGTTGTTTTTTATCTTTAGTGGTTTAATGTCGCCATTATTGTTATAAAAATGTTTATGACTTTGGTTGACCCTAACATTTGATAACAGGTAAATTCAGAAAGAGATCATATGTTTACTGTAGAACCTATTGTGATAATTTTATGACTTATTTTTTGCTGATCAAAACAAAGCCATTAAACCCTTTCGCAGGTATTATATTTAATTTTTTTCGTTTTACGTAGTCTAAAGTAAAAAAAAACAAACTTTTAGGCAAAAAAGTGAAAATTTAAGACACTATTGTATACGAGTACTTATAGGGCTGTTTAAATTAATTTGAATTTTTTTTAGAGTAATTTCATTAAAATGAAAAAAGTGTTCTACCCACGGGTCGTCACGGGTGCAAAAGTATATATAGCGTTAAAGAGGACACTTTCACCTTTCTCCTGGTGGTATACGTTTCTTGTTCCCTTTTGTTCCCTAGAAGTTCTATTCCACTAAAATTTAAATTTGAGAAAAATATAGTAGTTTCATAAATATTTCATAACGCCCGTAATATTAAACGCTAGAGCTGTGACCACTTACAACAACTAAAGACTATAGTCCTACCAACATTATAAAAAAGACCGCAGGCCGTTATCGATGATAGCTTGCGAGTAGTAACCATTTATTTTTGATAAAAAACAAAAGAAAAACACCTTTTTCTGAAATTAAAAAAACGGTTGAGTTTGACAGCATGCCACGCCCACAATTATCAATAGTTTAACCTAAGTTTTTGGCTACCTTAATCTGGATATATTAGCTACAAAAAGGCGTAAAAATTTTAAAAATCGGTGACAAAAAAAAATTAGACTTTTGGCCAATGAAAAACGATTTTCAGCCACTGTGCGTCGGTGGTAACAGATTTGGTGTGATTGCATTTGATTGTAATGGCGTAATTATAGGCATACCTGTTGACGATGTCTTCGGGGAAACTTCTGTTGCTGACGTATAACCATGGCAGGTTTCTGTTGAGCTATTGGCATCATCCACAGGACACTGATCGTCTTCTTTCATCTCATCATTCTGGCTGGCGAATCTAGGGCTTCTTCTAGGGATTTCTCTTTTGTCTGTCATCCTGCTCGTAAGTAGCTGGCTGTTGCAAATTGTCTTCAGTACAAGTTTGCAACGCGAAATAAAAGTATTTGTCGTAAACTTTGTGTTGAGCTTTGAATTAATAACACCATAAACTTATGATTTTCAATGCCAGTGCGGTGGCGTGGCGGTGGCGTTTTATTTCTAATAAGTTTAACAATTAGACAGTTTAATAGTCCTAAAATAGAAATATACTTACCGCGGTTGCAGCCCAACACGTTTTACAAAACAAACTTCAATGTCGTTGAATTGCAACGGCGGTAGTAAGTACAAAGTAGGAAACGATTTCAAAATGAATGCGTAACAAATTTGCACGTAAAATAAACAAACCAATTCGAATTGCATCCGATTATTTACGTTAAATAAAATACATATAAACAAAATTAAATAAACTGAAATAAACTTCAAATCCATGACATCCCCTCTTCCGTGAATCACACGGATTCACCAACTACATCGAGAACTGCCAGCTTAGTTGCTGGTCGGATTAATGTTCCACCAGGAGTTCGTATTTCAGCTCTTCTTACTACAGCGTCCTTGCCAGGAAAAACTCGTTCAACAATGCCTTTCAACCATTTCTTTCTGGGAACGTTGATGTCGCAAATCAGCACCAAATCGCCGACTTCCAAATTCCGAGAAAGTTCACACCATTTTTCACGTCGTGTTAACGTAGGTAAATATTCTGCTATCCACCTCTTCCAGAAGTGATCTCTTAACTGTCGGGATATTCTCCACTGCTTACGTAAAACCTTTGGCTGAGACTCAATAGAGTCCACAGGTGGCGTCTGAGCTGTATTGGCGGTGCCCAACAGAAAATGATTTGGGGTAGTTGGTTTTTCGTCAGCAGAAGAAACTGGAATATAAGTAAGAGGTCGGGAGTTCACGATGTTTTCGGCCTCTATTAAGAAACTTTGTAGTGTATGTTCACGTGGCGCAACGTTGTGCATAGTTTGCCTCAAAACTCGTTTTACACTCTGCACCAAGCGTTCCCAAACTCCACGCTCAGATGGATTTAAAGTGACGTTACCTTCCAGGCCAACAAAATTCTTACCATTGTCGCTTCTTATCCTTACCGGTGTTCCTCGTCTGTTCACAAAATTTCTAATAGCCAAGATGCAGGCATCCGTCGACAAGTCAAATGCAACTTCCAAGTGCACGGCGCGTATGTTAAGACAAGTCAATAATGCAATCCACCTTTTCTCTTGCTTACGACCATTTGTGACGTAAATAGGACCAAAATAATCAAGGCCAGTATTTGAAAATGGTCTAACGTAAGGTGTCAAGCGATCTGCAGGTAGTTGCCCCATTACGGGTGGCGCCGGCCTAGCTTTATCAATTCTACACAGCATACATTGACTAACGACTTTTTTTAAAACTTGGCGTATTTTAGGAATCCAAAATCGTTGTCTTACCTCAGCAATTGTAGCCTCGTGATTCTGATGTGCCATCTTCTGATAAAATTTACGAACAATCAAAAACGTAACCCCATGATCACTTGGCAAAAACTTGTGTCATATGGTAACCATGAAGCTGCATTCAGACGACTATTCACTCTCAATATGTCATTTGTGTCTTTGTATGGCATTAAGCCAGACAATGGTGATTTCTTTGATACAGTTTTACCATTTTCAATTTGATGAATATCTTCAAAGAATGATTGAGACTGCGTAAAACGAATAACGATATTCTCAGCACGATTAAGCTCATCTGCGGAAAGGGCTCTACCTCCATAATGCCTTCGATTACATTTTATGTTAATAAATCTTAACACCCAGGCCATTACCCTTATCAGTTTTAGGTACGAAGAAAAACGTTTAACGTCGTACAGCTCAACTTCCGTTGTCAATAATGTAAATTCTCCGAGAAGTTCTGATTCGTTATCAATATCACGTTGGCCACCTCCAGAATATTTCGGCCAGAGCTTGGGATCTTCCTTCAAGAATTGCGGCCCAGTAAACCACCTACTATCAGACCTGATGTCCACATTATGACGTAATCTTGTAGCTTCATCAGCTACATTTTGTTGAGTTGGCAGCCATCTCCAAGTGTTTGTTTTAGTAACATTTAAAATTTCATTAATTCGATGGGCCACAAACTGTTTGTAGCGGCGGTTGGGCGACTGAATCCACTTAAGAACTGTTGAGGAATCGCTCCAACAAACGTAATCATTAATTTTAAGCTTATGTTCTTTTTGTATCGTTTGCAGTAACCTTACACCTAAGACTGCGGCTTGTAGCTCCATTCTGGGTACCGATAATTGTTTCATTGGGGCGCATCTACTCTTAGAACATATAAATGAAACGTCTATCTTACCATCAGCACAGGTAAATCTCCAATAAGCTACTGCGGCAAATGCGCTTTCGCTCGCATCAACGAAGATGTGAAGCTCAAGGTCATCATGGTAGTTGTTGTTAAAATAATTACGTGGTATTTCAATTTTGGTCACAATGTTCAAATCTTTCTTCCATTTTAGCCAGGCTATGTTTATATGATGAGGCAAACTTTCATCCCATCGCACATTACATTTCCAAACTTCCCTCATAATTAACTTAGCAGTAATTGTCAGGTGACCAAGGAGCCCCAGTGGGTCAAATACGGACATAATAATGCTTAAGAGTTCTCTTTTGGTAGGAATTCTTTCACCGTTCACGACATTCTCGTCAACTTTATGAAACTTCAGTCTAAAACGAAAACTATCATTTTTTGGATACCAGTACATGCCTAAGACTCTTTCGGTTGACAGAACTGCTTCATGTTTAAGTACTGTGTCTCTATGACAGCCATTCAATGCACTGACAACATCCTGAGAATTGGATACAAACCCACACAAGTCAAAGCCTGCATTGCAGTGGATTTGTTGTACCTGGCGTGATATGTATATAGCTTCTTCAACCGATTTGAAACTATCGACATAGTCGTCGACATAATGGTTTTCCAAAATGGCTCTTATTGCACGAGGATCATGTTGAGTATGTCTTTTTGCGTTTTCCACTTTCACATATTGAGCTATACAAGGGGAGCAGGCAGCTCCAAATGTCATCACCTGCATCTCGTAAACATCCGGCGGTTGGTCTTGGCATCCGTTACGCCACAAAAATCTTTGCGCGCATCTATCCTCAGCTCGGATGTAAACTTGGTGAAGCATTTCACGTATATCGGCGCACAGTGGCTGAAAATCGTTTTTCATTGGCCAAAATTCTGTAACTTTTGAACTGATCAAAATATTGAAGTAATTTTTATTTTAGTGGATAGATATTTAGTTCAGTTTGACTCAGTTTTAATTACATTAAAATTGATTGAGGACTTTTTAAGGAATTCTAGCTCAAAGTTGAACTTTTGAATTTTTTTAACTTTTAGAGTGAAATATGGGTTTATTATTTTTTTATTTATTAAAAAATTTAATATATGGAAATTAGTAATAATTATAAATATGTTTTGTAATAATGGAATTTATTTAATGTTACACTCAAAAAAAAATTTACACTAAAAAAAAAATAGTAAAATCAACGATTTTGCTATTATTACAGAAAAATTAAAAATTTTTTGCTGTCTAATTTGCAATTTTGTTTACACTCAAAGAATAGTTACACTAAAAAAAAACTTTAATAATATTATCTAAAAATATTGCTATTACTACAGAAAAATTTATTATTTTTTGCTGTCAAATTTGATCATTTTAAAAAACATATTAAAAATAAAAACTGCAATAAATTTTAATAGCATTTGTAACAATGGTAGGTTCTGTTTATTATTATTTTTTACTAATAGTATGCTTTTCGTACCTTAAATAACAATGAAAGGCAATTATGATTATTATTCATTTGACTCAAATATTGATTCTTCATCTAAATGCCGATGTTCCACTTTCCATTGATTTCGAATACTGGAGATGAACGGATCTGACGTTGCCAATAATATATTAAATAGATCTTCATTAGTTGAATTTCGTGAAATTTTTCTAGTATTGTGCTCTCTATAAAATCTGTAATCCTTGTTTCTTTTTTCCTGAGCCTCCTCTGTCAGATCTCCAAGTGGCACCAAATGATATTTAATGATATCTTCTCCATGATAAAGGATTTTATGAACTGTTGCAGACATATTTCTCCATGGGTAGTTGGTTGTATATATTTTTGCAGTTTCCTTAGCATAATCTCCAAATTTTCTAGAGTCAATTTCTTCATTGCACGCAAGTACTTCTAGGATTATTTTAAACCTGAAAATAAGGTTTAAATCCACTCCTGTTATTTCAGATGCTGTTTCTGGATCTGAAAAGAATCTTCATGCGGTATTGCCATCATTTGTATTGCCTGACCCTTGTTTTGGCTGATCTATAATCAATCCTAATTTGCGATATTCATCTAGAGCATGTTTCTTTTTTGAACTTCTTAACTCTTTGTTGGTTTCGTTGTTTCTTATTGATCCTGAAGACCCGAAATCCAAATCATAACTGATTTTTAGTATGTGTTCCATAAGTCGTATTCTTGCATGTAGTGGTGATAATCCAAATTCATATGCATCGGTATTATCTAATGATTTTGTCGGGACTTGGTTTAATTGGGTTGATGTTGCTTGGCATATAATGCAGCTGGATGCAGCCTTCGTGTTAGTCAAAGCCTGACCTACTTTTCCATCTATCATTGTCAGCACTAATTGGTAGCTTACTTCAGTTTGCTGCCCATCTAACTGTAATTGTAGTGGCTGTAGTGTTGCAATTTGGGCCTTGATATCACTAACTTCTTTGTTAATGGCATCATGAGTTTCTTTTTTGAATTCAAATTTAATTGGCCTGCAGTATTTCGTAGAAGATGGTGTCTCATTTTTCCAAATATCCATTGTTTGCGTTGTACTAGTCGAAGGCTCTGAATCTTCCAAAATCTTTTTCAATCGCAATGGTACAAATGATACCATGAACATAGCTGAGTCCGAAATATTTTCACATACAGCTTGTTTGTATTGTTTTTGTCCCGAGGAACCATCACATCCCCATTTACAAAAAAAAATTAACTTTGTGTTTCCATATTTCTTTAACTCATTTCCTGTTATTGATTGTAGCAAGCGTTCGGCTGTGTGATCAAGTAGAGATTGTAGTTGTACCTCTGCCGAAATTGGTGTGATTGTAATAGTGTCCTTTGATGGCAAACAGTCTATTTTAGCAGCGGTTATGTAATGATATGCTGGATACATATTTGACCCTTTTTCAATCGCACGCAGTCTGAGCTTAATATATTGCTGTTTTGTTAATTTCAAATCCAGAAATAATGCTAATGCCTCCTCATTTGTGTACTGTATTGCATCACTCGGAGTTGGTATACTTTTAAGAATCCGTTTTGTTCTCACTGGACTAGCTTTAACAACTTTTTCAATGATATCCACTTTTGATAATTGGTTCTGTGATCGTAATTGATGTAGGAAAGATTCTTTTATATTTGTACAACCAATTGCATCGTTAAAATCTTTAAGTTTCCGCCTCTTAGATCTATCACTGCAGTTGCCCATTAATGATTTGCGTGGTCTTCCAGCCTTATCTTGCTTTGCTGTTTCTGCAGCGACAGTAAGTTGGCCTTCTAACCAGTTTGCACTTTTTATATAAAAGTTTTGTTTACTGTAGCTAACTTCTTTGTAGCGTTTTTTTAGTGCTTTGACGAAATTAGATAATTGCTCTTGCATTTCGGTGCTACACGAATTTAAGTTTAATTTTATTTTAACGTAACTAAGAACATCTTCCTGGTTTTTGTTTCTAAAATACTCTTCGGCCAGTTCTTTATAACTGAAGCTCTCCATATTTATCTGAATATTTTTATTTGTTATATTTTATCCGTACAATTAAAGGATTAACTTATTACTGAGTAATCCCTTATGGAATCCGTAGTTTTATACATTTTTAGATACATGTTATTCACACATTGATCTTCAATTTCATAGCAGGTAGTGCTTAAATTGAACAAAACTGCACATGTTATTCAGACCTTAATATCAGGTAAAACTGATTAGTATCTCGCCAATATGGGGTTGTTTTTTATCTTTAGTGGTTTAATGTCGCCATTATTGTTATAAAAATGTTTATGACTTTGGTTGACCCTAACATTTGATAACAGGTAAATTCAGAAAGAGATCATATGTTTACTGTAGAACCTATTGTGATAATTTTATGACTTATTTTTTGCTGATCAAAACAAAGCCATTAAACCCTTTCGCAGGTATTATATTTAATTTTTTTCGTTTTACGTAGTCTAAAGTAAAAAAAAAACAAACTTTTAGGCAAAAAAGTGAAAATTTAAGACACTATTGTATACGAGTACTTATAGGGCTGTTTAAATTAATTTGAATTTTTTTTAGAGTAATTTCATTAAAATGAAAAAAGTGTTCTACCCACGGGTCGTCACGGGTGCAAAAGTATATATAGCGTTAAAGAGGACACTTTCACCTTTCTCCTGGTGGTATACGTTTCTTGTTCCCTTTTGTTCCCTAGAAGTTCTATTCCACTAAAATTTAAATTTGAGAAAAATATAGTAGTTTCATAAATATTTCATAACGCCCGTAATATTAAACGCTAGAGCTGTGACCACTTACAACAACTAAAGACTATAGTCCTACCAACATTATAAAAAAGACCGCAGGCCGTTATCGATGATAGCTTGCGAGTAGTAACCATTTATTTTTGATAAAAAACAAAAGAAAAACACCTTTTTCTGAAATTAAAAAAACGGTTGAGTTTGACAGCATGCCACGCCCACAATTATCAATAGTTTAACCTAAGTTTTTGGCTACCTTAATCTGGATATATTAGCTACAAAAAGGCGTAAAAATTTTAAAAATCGGTGACAAAAAAAAATTAGACTTTTGGCCAATGAAAAACGATTTTCAGCCACTGTGCGGCGCATACTGCAACACAACCTATTCTAAAGTTAAACAATACTGATGGCAATGGTTGATACTCCTGAGGGCCTTTTAGAAGAAATGAGTTTAATGACACATTTCCAACGGTGGCAGCTGCATCAAAAACTAAACGTAACTTTTGTGGCTTATTCGGATTTAAGACAGCAAAGTGGGGCAAATACCATGTCCTCGGCTTAATATCATTCAATTCACCCGGTGATAGTTTCTTTGCGTATCCCTTTTGGATATAATTTTCAATAGCATTTTTATACCTCAGTTCTCGTGGTACTTTCATAGCGAACAGTCGATTAGCGGAATTTTTTTACATACCAAACAAACAAAAAATTATACAAAAAATATTCGTAGTACATATTATTCGTAATAGGTACATACCAACTTTAATAAATAAGCTTTATTGCTTTGATAATATTTTTTACATAGTGGAAATAACAAATACAAAAAAAAAAATTCAAACAAAAAAAACATAAACAGTGACATTGAGGAATACTCTATACGAGTACCTCAAAAACAGACAAACAATCATAAAGTACAAAAACAAAAAAAACCGTAAGCAAAAAAACACAAAAAGTACCCTTGAGGAATACTCTATATGAGTGCCTCAAATACAAAAAATTATGAAGTGAGTTCTAACGGCAGAAATGCCTATTTTACTGTGAGTTCTGAAGCTCTTAATGAAAAAAATATAAATAATAAATCTAAGGAAAGTGTTTTTTTTAACGACAAAGCCAATATTTCGTCAGCGATCAACTTCGCTTTGTCCAATGCCAAATAGTAGTGATTCATTAACATTACAATTGCCTAGTACTTCTTCATATAAGTCAGTAATATCATCCCCTTCAGGCTCGTATTCATCACTTAACAAAGTTATCACTACAGATAATAGTAGCTCAAAACCCAAGGTGCAAGTCGGTATGGACAGATATATAACCGTGGTAAAGCGTGGGCGAAGCCCGAATTCTTCAAAGATTTCATCCGCTCCAAAGATGTCTAGGGATAACAGCGCATCTTCAACTAATCGTCAAAACCGTTTTAAAATTTTGCAAGATGAGAACGACAAACCCGATGTATCCTCGAATAAAATATCCAAGCCGCCACCAATCTACTTGAGAGAGAAAAATTCAAATGCCCTTATTAAAAAATTAGTTTCGGTCATTGGTGAAAATAAATTCCACATTGTCCTAATAAAACGTGGCAACATCGATGAAACGAAAATTCAAATTTATGATGAAAAGGATTTCCGCAAAATGGTTTCTGAATTTGAAACAAATAAAACAAGCTTCTACACATACCAGCTTAAGAGCGCTAAAGGCCTGCAGATCGTATTGAAGGGCATAGATTCTTATGTTGTCCCTGAAGAAATAAAAGATGCACTTGTCCTCCAGGGATTTAAGGTAAAGAATGTATCAAACATATTTAACAAAGAAAAAGTACCCCAACTTTTATTTCGTGTTGAACTGAAGCCAAATGATATACAGTTGAAAAAAAACGAGACTCATCCTACTTATAGCCTTAAATACCTTTTATACAGAAAAATCACAGTTGAAGAGCCACATAAGCGTGCAGGTTCCGTGCAGTGTCATAATTGCCAAGAATATGGCCATACAAAAGCTTACTGCAATTTACCTACAGTGTGTGTTATCTGCGGTGAATTGCACGGTACTGCAAGTTGTACCAAACCAAAAGATCAAGCGGAAAAAAAATGCAGTAATTGTGGAGGAAATCACACCGCTAACTACAGAGGATGTCCTGTGTACTCTTTCGTCAAGCAGGCTATAGTGCAAAAACCTAAATTAGCTCCAGCTCAACCATTAAACGCGTACTCCGCCACTTTTGCTCCAATGAGCCAACCAGTTACTTCACGTGTATCGTATGCCGATGCTGCTAAGGCTAGTTCTATTCCCACACCAAATGTTTCACCGCCAAATAATTCAACGAATGCAAATTCAAGCTTTAACTTTAGCCGCCTTGAAGCTACTATTGACAATTTGGTGCAAACTATAAATAATTTTACAACAAATATGACTACTATGATGCAAGAAATGCTGAGAATGCAGAATACTCTGCTTCAAGCATTAATTAACAAGCCATGAACACGTTAAAAATATGTTTCTGGAACGCAAACGGCATTCGCCAACATAAAAATGAACTTGAGCACTTCCTTGCGGAAAAAAATATTGATATAATGTTGGTCTCTGAGACTCATTTGACTTCTAGAAGCCTCTTTAAAATGAATGGCTACACTTTATATGATACAAAGGACCCTAGAGGGAGAGCATGCGGTGGATCAGCAATTCTAATAAAGTCAAGACTCAAGCACTATATTCTTGACAACATTTGTGAAGAACATCTACAAGCAACAAATATCTGCATTGAAAATTTTTGTACAAATTTCGTGATATCTTCAATTTATTCCCCTCCCAGATTTTCAATCACTGAGGACCAATACGAGAAGTTCTACAAATCTCTTGGGCCTTGTTTCGTAGCAGCTGGCGATTACAATGCTAAGCATACGTTCTGGGGTTCGCGTCTTATTACGCCTAGAGGTAGGGCGTTGTTCAACACAATTTCAAAAATGGGTTTGGATGTTATTTCAAGTGGGGAGCCTACTTACTGGCCTACTGACGTAAGAAAAATTCCGGATGTTATAGATTTCGGCGTCATAAAAAGTATTTCTAGGGAATTAATTCACGTTGAAGCCTCCCTAGATCTGTCGTCTGATCACTCTCCCACGATCGTTACAATCTGTAGTCCACTGAGAAGCGCTTTACCTCACCCATATGTAAAGATGATAAATCGTGTTAATTGGCTGGGATTCAAAAAATATCTTAGTAGTCATTGCACGGAAAATATTACGCTAAGAACACCCAATGATATTGAATCGAACATTGCAAATCTTAACGAGAATATTAAACAAGCTTCTGAACATGCCACTACCTCCCATCCGCATACTGGGTTCAATAAAATTTATTCTACAGACGTTGAACATCTCGTACGTGAAAAAAGAAGAGCTAGAAGGGAATGACAACAGCACAGATCACCTCAACACAAAATCAGATTTAAAGAGTGCACTAAACGACTCCAAGAGTTGCTTGCATCTGAAAAAACTGCATCTTTCAAAAATTATCTGGAAGGCCTTGATGTCACACCAGCATCTAATTACTCTTTGTGGCGCGCTGCTAAAAAGTTTAAAACACCCGTTGAGTTTAAGCCACCTCTGCGCACATCTACCGGAGGTTGGGCAAGAAGCGATACTGAAAAAGGTAACATATTTCCTGAGCATTTAAAATCCGTATTTACACCAAATACATGTACCGGTGTTGCTGATTTGCCGAGTGTAGTTGCTCTACCCCCTCGACTCTTAAAATTTACGATGTGTGATGTACAAAAACTAATTGCCAAACTCAACCCGAAAAAAGCTCCCGGTATGGATGGAATTAGTAACCAGATGCTGATTAAGTTACCTCGTACTGCAATTAGAATCCTGTTATTCATTTTTAATGCCATTTTACGACTGGAGTATTATCCAGACTGCTGGAAGCTTGCCAAGGTTAAAATTATTCCAAAGCCAGGTAAAGATCTTTCCAAGGCTGAGTCATATAGGCCAATAAGTTTACTGTCAACAATGTCAAAGCTTTTTGAAAAGCTACTCATGACAAAATTGTCTTCAATTTTAACTGATAATGGGTGCATCCCGGACCATCAATTTGGTTTTAGAAGCCAGCATAGTACCATTGAGCAAACGCATAGATTAGTTCAATTTATCAGAAAAACATTTGAGGAAAAGAAGTATTGTTCTGCCGTGTTTATTGATGTTTCTCAGGCATTTGATAAAGTGTGGCATGAAGGCCTGATTTTGAAATTGAAGACATACTTACCAATAAACATTCTAAATCTTTTGGAAAGTTACATTGTTGCACGAAATTTACAGTTGTGGAAGGACACTTTACGAGTATGCCTGAAACTATCTCATCCGGTGTGCCACAGGGGAGTATACTGGGGCCATTTTTATATTTGATTTATACTTGTGATATGCCTGTGAGCAGTAGTATCCACACTTCTACATTTGCCGACGATACCGCCTGCCTTAGTATGCACGAAAACCCTGATGAGGCATCCCGAAAACTCCAGGAACACATTAGCCAGATGGTTAAACTTATGGAGAATTAAGGTAAATGAACAAAAGTGTGTCCATATAACATTTACCTTACGAAGAGATACTTGTTCCCCCATTCGGATTAATAATCAAGTTGTTCCTCAACATTCACATGTGAAATATCTTGTTATACACCTCGATCGACAGCTTACATGGAAACATCACATTGACTATAAGTTAACTCAAATGAAACTAAAATTAACTCAGGTACATTGGCTGATTGGCAGAAATTCAACACTCAGCCTAGACTGCAAACTTTTAATATACAAGTCGATTTTAAAGCCAATATGGTGTTACGGTATCCAGTTATGGGGCACTGCTTCAGCTTCCAATGTAGAGAGAATTCAACGAAGACAAAACAAAATTTTAAGGTTAATAACATCTGCTCCATGGTACATTAAGAATTCAAATATACATCGTGAATTAAATATGCCACTAGTGACTGAAGAAATTGCAAAATACGCCGGCAAATATCTATCAAAACTCGAGTCACATCCTAATCCGCTTGCTCGTAATATTTTGAACTTTACTGGACACATCCGCTTAAAAAAGAGAGATACAAGGGCTCTAATACTAAACACTCCGAATGAAGTTGCTTGAAAATATTTTTTTTTTAATTATCACTACTTATGTATTATTTACAACTATCACTTAGTTATGTCTGGCATTGGTCGGACCTATTAATTATATGTTAGATTTAAGATTTGAATACTTATTGTTAGTTCATATATGAAGATACAATAAATAAAAAAAACATGCATAAAAAAAAAAAAAAAAAATTTATACCTAGAGGCAAACTTGGCATCACGACTCATTTTTTTTTCGATGTTCACCAATCTTTTCAAAGCCATATTAAAACTATTCCGCAGCTGTGAAATTTCGTCCTTCCAAAGCAGTCCCGAATAAAAACGTCCATCAACAATTTTAGTTCTCGTCTTTAATATACTCCTTGCCCGCACATCATCATCACTCTCTACCATTGGCGCCGGTTTGACACCAAAACTTTCGGTCGAAAAATATTCAGCAACTATTTCGTCCAAAGACTGCTCCTCGACGGTACGCACATGTAAGCATGCGGCAGAGGTACTGTTGTTTCCATTTTTTGCTGGACCGTAAACAATCCAACCTAATTTTGTGTTAGTAGCATATGGACCATTTTCAAAAAGTTCCACTGTTTCAATTGCTGCGCCCAAGTGAGCATTATTTAAACCTATGAGGACTTCAGGTATGGCATTGGAATATTCACCAATTCCAATTGTGTCGTCAATACCACACAACTCCAGGCTCTGTACTGGCAGACTTAAATCATTAATAGCATGTACATCTTTAAGCGTATGTTTCTCACCCTCTTTCATTCCACTAACCATTACGTTAATAAGAGTCGTTTTTTCCTTGACTGATCCGTGACGAACCCAACCTAGTTCAATTTGACTTGACTTACCATTCAACCCGAGCTTCAACATCAACGATTTATTCATTAATGTAACCGCAGATGCGTCATCTACAATAGCGTATGTTGTAACTGTGGCACTTGGGCCGTAAAGAGTAATGGGTACAATTTTAAATAATACCTTTGTTAACTTGCCTTTATTCATACAATTAAGAACAGTCTGATTATTAGTAGGTGTTTGCGCTGGCTTCACATTTCGCTTTTGAGAGTCATGTAGGAGCTTATTGTGAGTTTGGCGTTTGGCGTTTGGCTTTACATTCACGGCTGGAGTGACCCTTACATAAACACGAAAAACATAATTTGAGGCGTTTTACCTCAGACCACCTATCGTCCACATCTTTGCTCAAAAATAAGTCACATTTATATATTTTGTGTTCCTTGCCACACAAAAAACATTTATCGTTCTTCGTTTCTAAAGCAGTATTCATATGCAAAACTGTTTTACGTTTTGTATCTGGCTGATCAATTCTACTGTCAGAAATGAGGCACAATATGTTAGCTGTATCGTTTATCCAATTGCTAAAATTAATAACAGTAGGGTACGGTTTAATGGGGGCGGCATACTTTGCCCATTCAATTTTCTTACTCATCGGCAATTTAGATACTAGTTCGTCAATTAAAGTTGGATTGGCTAAATGTTGTTGCACTCCAGCAGACTGCAAAAATACAGATAAATTCTTGACCACAGTCGCAAAGGATATAAATTTCCCTACGGCTGATTCAGAAATTGGAGCTACTTCTCTTATAACTCTCAGCTGACTGGCTATCAACTGTTCGGGTCTACCAAAACGAAACTCTAATTGTTCCATAACGACGGATGCATTATCTGGATGTATCAATAAGGATTTCACTGAATCAAAGGCTGCACCTTTAAGGCTTTTCTGTAATCGTTGGCAATTCTCAAAATGCGTATATCTGTATTCTCTCGACGATTGATAATACGAAACAGAAAACATTGGCCACAATTCTGGCTCGCCGCCAAAATGTGGTAACTCTTGTAATTTCCTAGGCAAATAGTGATTTTGATACAAATTCATAGAGTTTGGTACATCATATTGTGTTCTGTCATTAAATCTTACGGAATTTGTCGTGCAGTTGCCACTGTGCATACTGCTTTGCTGAAAGTTGCCACTTACCCTTTCTTGACAGCTACATTCGTTTGTTGCATTTGAATTAAAGTTGCCACATGCGTTCAAGTTACATGGTTGTTGTTCGTTGGCTGTAGCATTGCCATTTGTAAATGAATGAAGTTCAAATTCCCTTGCAAACGGTCGTTGTCGGCATGTCGATGCATGTTGAAATACTGACGCTTCTTGTGTAGTAGATGCTTGATTATTGTCAATAAGATTTCGTTTAAATTTTGATCCCAATGAACTTTCCAGTTTTCTTTCAAGTTCCTCTATTTTCATCTGCATGTTTTCTATAATTTGCTGTGAAGCTGGCGTACAAACAGACGCTGCGGTGGTGTAGGCAAGATTCATGTTTCCCACATCGGTGGTAACAGATTTGGTGCTGATTGCATTTGATTGTAATGGCGTAATTATAGGCATACCTGTTGACGATGTCTTCGGGGAAACTTCTGTTGCTGACGTATAACCATGGCAGGTTTCTGTTGAGCTATTGGCATCATCCACAGGACACTGATCGTCTTCTTTCATCTCATCATTCTGGCTGGCGAATCTAGGGCTTCTTCTAGGGATTTCTCTTTTGTCTGTCATCCTGCTCGTAAGTAGCTGGCTGTTGCAAATTGTCTTCAGTACAAGTTTGCAACGCGAAATAAAAGTATTTGTCGTAAACTTTGTGTTGAGCTTTGAATTAATAACACCATAAACTTATGATTTTCAATGCCAGTGCGGTGGCGTGGCGGCGTTTTATTTCTAATAAGTTTAACAATTAGACAGTTTAATAGTCCTAAAATAGAAATATACTTACCGCGGTTGCAGCCCAACACGTTTTACAAAACAAACTTCAATGTCGTTGAATTGCAACGGCGGTAGTAAGTACAAAGTAGGAAACGATTTCAAAATGAATGCGTAACAAATTTGCACGTAAAATAAACAAACCAATTCGAATTGCATCCGATTATTTACGTTAAATAAAATACATATAAACAAAATTAAATAAACTGAAATAAACTTCAAATCCATGACACAGAGTATTCTGCATTCTCAGCATTTCTTGCATCATGGTAGTCATATTTGTTGTAAAATTATTTATGGTTTGCACCAAATTGTCAATAGTAGCTTCAAGGTGACTAAAGTTAAATCTTGAGTTTGCATTCGTTGAATTATTTGGATGTGGAACATTTTGTGCAGGTATAGAATTTGTTTGAGCAGCATCGGCATACGATACACGGGAAGTAACTGGTTGGCTAATTTGCGCAAAAGTGGCGGAGTAAGCGTTTGCTGGTTGAGATGGAGCTAATTTGGGTTTTTGCACCATAGTCTGTTTGACAAAAGAGTACACAGGACAACCTCTGTAGTTAGCGGTGTGATTACCTTCACAATTACTGCATTTTTTATCACTTTGATCTTTTGGCTTATTGCAGTTAGCAGTGCCGTGTAATTCGCCGCACACAACACAAACAGTGGGTAATTTACAGTATGTTTTTGTATATGGCCATATTCTTGGCAATTATGGCACTGTACGGGACCTGATCGCTTATGTGGCTCTTCAACTGTGATTTTTCGGTATAAGAGGTATTTTAGGCTATAAATTGGGTGTGTCTCGTTTTTTTTCAGCTGTATATCATTCGGCTCCAATTCAACACGAAATAGAGGCTGGGGGATCTTATCCCTATTGATTATGTTGGTAACATTTTTTACCTTAAATCCTTGTATAGTGAGTGCATCTTTTACTTCTTCGGGATTAACATAAGAGTCAATACCCTTCAATACGATCTGCTTACCTTTGGCACTCTTAAGCTGGTATGTATAAAAACTTGTTTTATTTTTTTCAAATTCAGTCACTATTTTTCGGAAATCCTTTTCTTCGTATATTTGAATTTTAGTTTCGTCAATGCTACCACGCTTTATTGGAATAACATGAAATACGTTTTCACCAATGGCCGAGACTAATTTTTTAATTAGGGCGTTAGAATTTTTCTCTCCCAAATATATAGGTGGTGGCTTAAAAGACTTTTGCGATGATGCAGCGGGCTTGTCGTCGGTGACTTGCAATAATAACAAACGATTTTGACGATTGGTAGATGATGCGCTATTATCCCTAGACATCTTTGGAGCAGATGAAATTTTTGAAGAATTCGGGCTTCGCCCATGCTTCACCACTGTTATGTATCTGTCCATTCCGACTTGTACCTTGGGTTTTGAACTACTTTTATCTGTAGTGATATTACTGACTTATATGAAGAAGTACTAGGCAACTGTAATGTTAATGAGTCACTATTTGGCATTGGACAAAGCGAAGTTGATCGCTGACGAAAAATTGGATTTGTCGTTAAAAGAATACTTTCATTGGATTTATTATTTGTATTATTTTCATTGAGAGCTTCAGAACTCACAGTAAAATAGGCATTTCTGCCGTTAGAACTCACTTCATGATTTTTTGTATTTGAGGTACTCATATAGAGTATTCCTCAAGGGCACTTTTTGTGTTTTTTTTTCTTTTTATTATAGTGGAACTATTTAAAAATATTAGGAAAGCACATAAAGCTTATTTATTAAAGTCAGTATGTACCTATTACGAATAATATGCACTACGAATATTTTTTTTGTATAATTTTTTGTTTGTTTAATAAGAATGTAAGAAAAATTCCGCTAATCGACTATTCACTATGAAGGTACAACGAGAACTGAACATATTGATGAAATTATTTTATATTAATATTACACTTTGCACACCAAACGGAAAACCCTAACCTTCCCCAATAAAAAGATTCCAACAATCGCGAAACATGAAAGAACAAATAAGAACTAGCAGATATATACATACATATGTTACATATTTATGTATGTATATAGCTTCACTTTGCACAGAAAACTGAAAACCATAACCTTCCCCAACAAAAGTGACAAACAATCGCAAAAGCTATGACGGCACTTCTTCAAATCAAAACTATTGAATAAGCCAAAAACACTCACACATACATACATACATGATCGCACATAAAATATGCTGTGATACCATATTTCTTATTTTAATTTTTTACTTTATGCTTTATTCTATATAAATATGTACATACATAGAAAAAATCGCTGAACTTGTTACAAAACATCAAATTCTAACAAGATCCAGCCTATGATACAATTATACTAGGTACATGCACGACTACAACAAAATTACAACACCAAAAAACACATGTATTTTGTTGGTATAAACAAACCCCAAATTGTCGGAAACAACTGTCTTTTGTTTATAAAAATAACAATTACAGGGTAACTAAAGTACAATTGCAGACGCGGCATTCCTGCATGATTATAGTTATTCAGTGTTGCCAATATAGGTGTAGTTAGACAGTGTGTAATTTATACTCACATGTGTAGGCGATGTAATTGAATTCTTGTATAATATGTGTGTAATTCTACTTTGGGTTCTATTTTTTTTATAATTTTTTTAATATTAACCTACACAAAAGATGTGTAGTGTAATTTTCTTCAATGTGTAATTGGAGACACAGCCATGTGTAAATTCATTGGCAACACTGTAATCATTTTATTTACACACATACATTAACATTTTTGCAGCTTGTAAACAAAGTTTGACAACTAGGTGGAATGTATACAGTGACAGGCTGGGCTTGTGCATGTACCTAGTCTAGTTGTATCATGATCCAGCCAAATTAAATTTGCATATCAAAATATACACACGAATGTATGTACATGTGTATTAGAAAAAAAGTATCCGATAAACATACCAGGAACGATAAAAAATAGAGCATAAAACCACATGACGACTAAAAAGTTCCCTTGAATATTATAAAATGCGAAAAAGCAATATCAGCACATTTGAATAAGTATGTACATAAATATGTATGTATGTTTGTATATGCATAAAATCAAAAATTGTCAAGTACGCATATAAATGTACATATATACATATGAATGTATGTGCATTTGTATGTACTCGTAAACCAAGCGCTTCCATTCAGAGTAATAGAAGAAGAAAAAGAAATAACAACAGTAGAAGCAATCAACATCAGCAAACAAATTTGAGCTAGGAGCAGTGCTGCCACAACCAAAAAATTTTTACAACCAAAATGCGCTTTAAAAGTTATCAAATGAGAAAAAATATAACCAAATTTCAATATATAGTATTTTTATTAAATAACATCCCAGCAAAAAAAAGACACTCCACAAAAGTCATGAAAATGTAGAGTTTGCGATGTGGAAGTAGTGAAAATTTTGATCCCTTCTAATAAGTTTAACATTGGGTTGTCATTACAAGAAGTTCTCTTTTTCGATGCCAGGTCACTGAATTGGAAGCGACATTAAGAAAAAATTCCCTTTTTTGTACTCTACGATAATATTTTTACCTAGAAAAATGGTAAATAGTTACCTATTTTAACTATTTGTTTCTTTTTTACGAATTTAAGCCCGAAACAGTAATTTCATGTAAATTTAAGCAAATAACTTTTAAATTTTAGACTAAAATTAGTTCATAAATTTCTTTAAAAAATATTTTTTTTTAATTCTGGTGAGTATTTTCTAACACTATGGAGGGGTCACAAGGTTTTGTATGACTAAAATCTACATAGTTTTTTTCTCACTCTCGGCAAATTAATAATATTGATTTTTTGGATGCAATGAAAATGTAGTTCCACTTAAATTTTTTACTGGGATTTAAAATGCATACGTTTTTATAATGTAACGCATGTGATTTGAATACAGTTAATAGTAATAACATCAAAACAAATACATATATTTGTATATATTCTTTTATAAAAAATAACAGTTTTTTTTAAATATAAAGTAAACAAAACTTGCAGTTCACATTATAATAGTTTGAATGTGTGTGATGTTAAATTTTAAAATTTATAACCCTTGACACAAACATTGTGCTTTAACAGAGCTCTGTTATCGTGTTAACAGACCTTTGTTAAGCTATAAAAATTCGAATAATGCTTTTCCAAAGGACTTTTCCATTAAATGATGCAACCGAGACGGGAAATATTAATGCAAATTTATAGATAAGGTGTTTAAAACCCATGCATCTATTTCTGAAAAACATGAATTTGCACCAAACATCGTCAAGTTTTCAACTTGGAATTTTCTGAGGGTTACGCACTTTTCTTGGGAAGGAGGCGATGCGGGCGGACAAAAGTGGTCAGCTATTATGGACCACATAGTACTCTAAAAACGTGCATACTCAAAATTACTGGAAGTTGGAGTTTTCAGGAGACTTTCTAAAAACTTTAAATTTGTCCAACTAATTAAGATTTTCCAAGATGTGACTAATTTTTTTTAGGAAGGAGGCAATACGGGCGGACAAATGTGGTCACCTCCTATGAACCACATAGTGTTCTGTAGTACAGAGTTGCGACCATTTAGTTAAATTAAAAGTTGTTGACAGTGTTGTAAAAGAAAAGTATTGTGAACAAGTGAGTAGCAATCAAGGCGAATTCATAACAGGTGGCTGCACTAGCGATTTTAGTCACAGCTGTTTTATTTTCAGTTGCCTTGGTAGCAATACTAAAAATTTAAGAACATAAAAGCTTAAAAGTATAACATAGAAAATATGTACATGTGTATCATTATTTTGGCAAAAAAAAATAACCAAAATGAGAAAAATATTCACATCTCCACATTAAAGAATAAAATAATAACCACTTTTGGTTAGAAATAACCAAAAACGGCAGCCCTGGCTAGGAGAACAGCTATTCCAGCACGTTAAACCATTCCTATGATCCCCAAAAATTATTGAACTACACACACGCATCTACATTTACTTATGTACATACATACACGTATACAATTACCACACAAGCAATTCAACTAGATCAAACGCTAAAAGCAATAATAACACATACAAAAATAATAATATGTACATACATATGATCATAACAATTATAATGATAATAAAAATATAAATATTTTTATAATTATAATACGTAGAAATTTATGTATGTATTTATAAAGCTAAGACTCTAATTTAACTAAAAAGCAAAGTCAATTCACATATTCCATTTCAAGAAAGTTTCGTATACATATAAGGCACAGTAGACCAAACACAGAAGAACGCTGATGATGAAGGTTTAGTGGCCTTCGAAAACGGCTGGCTGTTCCGTTCAACTATGTGTTGTCAGAATATTTACAACTAACTTTGATGTTATTTGTTCATTAATAAATATCACATGTAATTTGATTTAAAAAAGCGATACGAATTTTAGCCCGTTCAAATAAATCATAAATATACTTGCAAATTCAATTTGATACACTTTCCAATTAGGCTGAAATTTTACATGCATGTATAAATCGGATGACAATGAAAAATTATTATGACATAGAGCTGGTCTGATGATGGCGGATAATTTTTTTGGATAATTTTAATAGCATAAAAAACTGTTTAGTTGATTTTATAATCCAGTTTTTCAAATTATCAAACTTTATTTGAAACTGGAAAAGCTTGTTTTTAAAGAAGTTTTTTTTTTAATTCTTGTTTCATTTTATAAATATGTACATATTTTAACTGAATTTTGTATTCTTATTGCAGATTGATTGATTTTGGTAGTGATGAACATGACTGTGATGAAGTTCAAGATTTACCGAAAGAATCCACAACCAACAATCAATCACAACTCTATCCAAATGCAAAAAACGACAATAATAACCTTGTCAATAATCCAAATACCCAAAACGGAAGCAATAACCTTATCAATAATCCAATTGTCAGCGCATCAACAGCAGCGACAAATATTCCAGCAGCCGTCAAAAGTAACAACAACAATTTAGAATTACCACCTGAATTGCCACCCCCTAAACAAAAATCATCCGCTGTAAATTCAAAACCTAGCAAAGCAAAGTCTTCTTCCAAATCGACCAAATCTAAAATACCGCGATCACCTTCCGTAGCCTGTACATTGAGTTATAACAACTTTCAGCCTCCACCGATTTCAGGCATTACACCGCAAACACCACCTCTACCTGTAGGTTATCAGAACAAAGTAAAATCGCCTAATCAGCCCATCACGCATTTGGCAAAAAATAATGTAAGTATTTTTACCAGCAATACGAACAACAATATAATGGCTGGTGGTAGTGGTAACAGTGGTTTGGGAGGTGTAGGCGGCGGTGGCTTGAGTGCCTCGAATGGTAATGCTCAACGTAATAGCGTGAATATGTCTTCCAATTCTCGTCGTCCACAGATACAAATTTCCACACCCATTACGGGAGAGCCGCTGAAAAATTTCCAATACTTAACATTGACGGTGCACAAAGATGAAAATGGTTATGGCATGAAGGTAAGTGTAGTTCAATTTTGCCGTTCGCGTACTTTTATATGCAAACTTTTTTATTGAAAGTAGTTTCCTTAAATTACTCAGTATTTACTCAGTTACTGGATTTTACTGCAAAAGTACTCAAACGCACCTAATATCGTATTTCATTTAACTTTAGTTTACGTTAGAAATATACTTTGAAGGATGTGTGTGAAGATAAATATGCCGAGTTAAATATGTTTCGACGGAAAGACTTACGTTACAACATATTTAGGTGTGAAGATAAATATGCTATGACGTAACGACATGGGAGTTAATTAACTAGTTATATGAAAGAAAAACACATTTAAAAAGGGTTTCGCTCATTTTTATATTGGATTCTGTCGGAATGTAACTATATTTAATAAAAATACAATTCTAAAAGTAGATTTCTGAAACGTTTTTGAAAAAGTCGCCTTCGGTAATAGGAATGACCTCTGAGGGTTTTTGGCCAAACCGGCCAAATGAAGGATTGGCATGCAAATCCACCTATTGGGGAATTGCTAAATTGAGTTTGTGAAAAAAGTTAAAGCTCATATAACGTCGCTTTTGGTCCAAAAAACCTCTGAGGGATTTTGGCCAAAGTGGCCAAATGAAGGGTTGGCATGCATTACCACTTACTGGACAGTAATAACTAGGGCATTAGCTATAAAACGTAGTAATTAGAATTCCTGAATTGAGTTTGTGAAAAAAGTTACAGCTCATATAAAGTCGCTTTTGGTCCAAAAATTACCTCTGAGAGATTTTGGCCAAAGTGGCCAAATGAACGCGTGGCATGCATTCACACCTAGTGAAGAGTAACAACTAGGGCATTAGCTATAAAACGTAGTAATTAGAATTCCTGAATTGAGTTTGTGAAAAAAGTTACAACTAATATAAAGTCGCTTTTGGTCCAAAAATTACCTCAGGGATTTTGCCCAAAGTGGCCAAATGAAGGGTTGGCATGCATTACCACCTAATGGAGAGTAACAACTAGGGCATTAGCTGTAAAACGTAGTAATTAGAATTCCTGAATTGAGTTTTTGAAAAAAGTTACAACTAATATAAAGTCGCTTTTGGTCCAAAAATTACCTCTGAGGGATTTTGGCCAAAGTGGCCAAATGAAGGGTTGGCATGCATTACCACATAACGGAGAGTAACAACTAGGCCATTAGCTATAAAACGTAGTAATTAGAATTCCTGAATTGAGTTTGTGAAAAAAGTTACAGCTCATATAAAGTCGAGTTTGTCAAAAATTACCTCTGAGGGATTTTGGCCAAAGTGGCCAAATGAAGGCTTGGCATGCACTACCACCTAATGGAAAGTAACAACTAGGGCATTAGCTATAAAACGTAGTAATTAGAATTCGTGAATTGAGTTGGTGAAAAAAGTTACAACTAATATAAAGTCGCTTTTGGTCCAAAAATTACCTCTGAGGGATTTTGGCCAAATGAAGGGTTGGCATGCACTACCACCTAATGGAGAGTAACAACTAAGGCATTAGCTTTAAAACGTAGTAATTAGAATTCCTGGATTGAGTTTGTGAAAAAAGTTACAACTAATATAAAGTCGCTTTTGGTCCAAAAATTACCTCTGAGGTATTTTTCCCCCAATTTTTTGTTACTGCGTTAAAATGACGTCGATGAAGACAACTGGAATAAGGGTGAATAAATTGTGAGAAAATAAAGTCAAATATTGTAGTTTTTCGTAGTTAATAAAGCATAATATCAACCTTTTTAAGGAGTGTTATACATATTTTATTTTAACAGACCATTTAGTAAATGAATAGTCTTTAATAAATTTACGTTCACAAGATGTAACAGAGAATAATACATTTAAAACTGCATACTCTTTAAGTAAACACAAAAACCTTAGAAATGTAGGTTCAAATAAATGGAAATGGAAAATGCAATTAAGCTAGGCCATTGGGCAAGAGAATGCTATAAAAAGCAAAGAGATCAACAAAAGAAACCAACAAATAACACTAGCTCTTTAGCTGTTACTAAAGAATTAAAAGTAAAAGATAGTGATGAAATGTCCAATTGCCGAAAATCACATTTGTTTGTTTTACAATCCAATAATTCACAAAGCAAATTTGGAAATATTTTTTATGTGGATTCAGGCGCAACTGACCACATTCCAAAGGGAATTGTTTACCAAATTTTCTAAATATGAAGATGGTATGTGCCAAGTTCGAGTTGGCGATGGCCGTAAACTGAGCGTGGTTGGTGTTGGTAATATTGATGTGCAGGTGAATGAAAAATGCGCTACAAGAGGTGTCATACATACCATAAAGGATGTTTTGTTAGTGCCCGATCTAGATAGAAATTTTCTATCGGTTTTGAAAGCAACAGAAAAAGGTATGAAAGTTGTATTTGAAGAAGGTGCAGACTGTGTTTTGTTCATGAGAAATTATGATGTGATAGTTTCTGGTGTACGCGATAATAAATTATATAAAATGAATTTAAGTCCGCTTATAAATGCATCTTTGAATGTCGCATCAAAAGTTGACTTAGTAACTTGGCACGAAAGATTAGGGGCATATAAATTTTAAAACGTTGAATGAAATGTTAAAAACAATGTTGTTGAAATTCCTTTTTGCGATGGATGTGTGTATGGAAAACAGCAAATCGAGCTACAAATCCGGGTGAAATTTTTCATGCAGACCTATGTGGCAAGATGAGTATCGCTTCTATTGGAAAGTCTAACTATTTTTTATTATTGAAGGATGATTTTCCCAGATATTGTTTTGTTTATTTTTTAAAGCACAAAACCGAAGTTTTATCATGTTTGATGGAATTTTTTGCAGAAGTTCAGGCTAATAACCACGCCATTAGAAGATTGCGAACTGATGATATATGATCCCAGCACTAAGAAAGTATTTATTCGAAGAGATGTTATATTTAATGAATGTCAAGGAAAGGTGCATGAAGTAGTAGAAATAAAAGAAAAAATGTGCGCAGAGCAAAAAGAAGAAACAGATGATACTAATTCAAACAAAAGACCGGAAAATTTATAAAAATCCTAGGCAACCTATTTCACGGAGTGCGTATAGTACACGGGGCGCCGTAATTACACACTGCAATAAAACGATTAAATTGATGCGGAGTTATGTATAGCTGAGTTAGAACAGGTCTCTTTAGAAGAAGCTTTGAATGATGCTGATTCGAACGAATGGTTAGCTGCAATACATGAAGAAATCGACGCATTAAATAAAAATAACACATGGAAATTAGTGCCTAGAACATCAAACATTCCCGTATTATCTAATCAGTGGGTTTTTAAACGCAAGTACAAAGTAAATGGTGAAATTGACAAATATAAAGCCACACTTGTTGTGCGTGGTTGTTTTCAAAAACGGGGTGTTGATTATAATGAAAAATACTCTCCTGTCGTACGGTATGAATCGGTGCGAACAATTCTATTCATTGCTGCAGTTCAAGATATGCTGATTATACAATTTGATGTAAAGACTGCATTTTTGCATGGATATATTGAAGAAAATATTTTTATGGAGCAACCACATGGTTTCAAAATTGATGATAGTGTTTGCCACCTACAAAAAGGCTTTTATGGTTTAAAACAAGCTTCCAATCAATGGAACAAGAAAATTGTTGGTTTTCTCAAGAAATTTGGATTCAAGCAATCTGGTGCAGACTTATGTGTTTTTATTTACACAAGTATTAGAACGACAATTTTTCTCGCGCTCTACGTAGATTATGGTTTGATATGTGGCAACGATAGCGTTATGGTACAGCGTCTTCTGCAAGCTCTACATATGGAATTTGAAATTACATACAGAAAACCAGAATTTTTCAGTGGAATGCAAATTAATACCAATAGAGAGAAAAATAAGATAAAAGTTTTTCAACATGTTTACACACAGAAAATTTTACAACGTTCTAATTTCACTAATTGCTCGACTGTACAAACACCAGCTGAAACAGGTTTGCAATTTTTACAACAAAAAGAAATGAATGAAGTAAATTTCCCATACCGCGAGGCAATCGGATCATTGATGTATTTGATGGTATGTACACGTCCTGACATTGCATTTATTGTGGGAATGCTAAGTAGATTTGTAGAAAATCCTTCTCGTAAACACTGGCGAGGTGTCAAACGAGTTTTTCGATATTTAAAAGCAACAGAAAATCGCGGTATTACACTTGAAATAGGATCTGATTCTAAGGAACTTGTCATGTACTGTGATTCAGATTGGGCCGGTGATATTAACACAAGACGAAGCACAACAGGTTGGATTTGTTTTATGAACGGAGGCCCCATTGCTTGGTGCTCCAGGAAACAATCCGTTACAGCAACATCCACAACAGAAGCTGAGTTTATAGCATTATGCGCCGCAACAAAAGCTGTTAAATTATTAAGAAAATTGTTAGCTGATATAAATCTTAAACAAACAACAACCCCAATCAAATGTGATAACCAAAGAGCTATCACTCTCGTTAAAAATCCCGAATCTTCTAAACAAACAAATCATGTCTACATTCAATATTTTTATACCTGCGATATTCAGCGTGAAGGAGATATTGATGTGCAATATCTAGAGCAGTGACAGCCAACTGTTGTTGAAACAACGAAGTTTGGTCGGGTTTCACACACACACAGCACAAACGTTTACGAAACAAACAAAAAATACAGAGGAAAAAACAAAAAAAAATCACTCAGTTGCGTACCAGCATCAACAAAGTCAGGTTGTCGTCGCTTTGTTTGATAAATTATGATTAAATTTTATGAAATAGAAATATAAAACACAACTTACATATGTATATATATATTATATTTCTATTTTAAATAATTGATTTAAAATTAAATAGATTTTATTTAATAATATTTATTTTATTAATTTAAAATTTTTAATTAAATAAAATTTTTTAAAAATTATATAAATTTAATATATTAAATTTTTGATTTTTAATAAATACATTTTTTGATTTTCATTTAATATGTGGGATATTGGTTAGGAAAATTCATTTATATTATATATTATATTCTATTACTGGAAATTCTAGGTCTAATTTAATTATCAAGTTAAAAGAAGATTTAAGAATTAAATATAATCAGTTCATGAATACCAATCATGACCAAATCATTTCCTCAACAAGTGGTCAACTCAATTCGACCTATACAATTTCCTTAGCCTTAGCTAAAAAAGGTCGACCTTTTGAGGATGGGGAATTATGGAAAGAAATTTGTATTTCAGTTTTTCCATTTTTTGGGGATGTTGGGAAAAAAATGGAAAATATTGTGAATGAAATGGCTTTGTCCCGCAACACTATTATGCGTCGAACAGAAAAAATTGGGTTATTTATACAATCCGAAACAAATGAGCGGATTACAAATGCTAAATTCGTTTCGGTTTGTTTCGACGAAAGTCTTGACAATAATGACACCAGCCAAATGATCATTTGTATTCGCACAATAGACGATAATTTTAATTCTTTTGAAGAAATATTAAAACTTGAATCCTTCTATGGAAACGTTAATGGTGAGACGATTTATTCATCTTTTGGGCGGAATGTTTTGTCCTTAATAAACAGAAATAAGTTGTCTGCTGTCTGTACGGACGGTGCAGCCGTTTTAGTTGGGCGAAAGCAGGGCTTTGTATGGCGCTTATTAAAAGCAGGAATAAATATTCCAACATTTCACTGCATCATACATCAACAAGCCCTATTCGCTAAATCTCTTGGCTTTGCTGATATAATGAAAACAGCCATTATAATAATAAATCGTTTAAGAGGTGGTCATAATGCTCTTATGCATAGGAAGTTGGTGGCATTTTTGGAGGAAGTAAATGCGGAGTATGCAGACGTCCTTTTGTTCACGGAAGTGAGATGGCTAAGTCGAGGGAAAAGCTTAGAGCGAAAAGATAAAAACATTTGCGAAACATTATATGCAATCACTGAATTTAGCAGAAAATTAGTGATTTTGCAAAATCAAATGGCTTCCCAAAATTTGTTAAATTTTGAAAAAGTTTCGGAAATACATTCCAAATTTCCAAATTTTAATAAATTAAACCTCTTTTCAGAAGAACTTAAAAAACTTATAGAAACTTTTAAACTAAGATTTAAAGATATTTTTGGCATGCAACGGGTTGTTAATATTTATAACAACCCACTGACATGTTCAATGGAAAATGTACCATTAAATATTCAACAAGAACTGGTCAATATGAGAAACGATTTATCGTTATCATTGGAAACTGGTATTCCATTTTGGAAAAATATTTGTCTCAAAAAATATGGTGCCAGTAGGGATCTTATATTGAATCTTATTTCAATATTTCGACAACATATATATACGAGGCAACATTTTCGTCGTTGTCTCAAATTAAAAGCAAATATCAAAATAAATTGTCTGACAACCATGTAGAAACTTTGCTCAAAATTAAATGTTACAACAAAGAAATTGACATAGATAAATCAATTGAGTTTCATAATTTAAACACTTAAACACGATTTGAATTAAATTTACGTTTATATATATTTATTTTTTATTAAATCATAAATTTTTAAATTAAATCATCATTAAATACGATTTGAATTGAATTTACGTATATGTATTATTTTTATTAAATCTTTCATTACTTAATTTTAACACACATAACCTCTGAAAACCAATTAATTATAATATTTTTAAACTTATTTTTAAGATAACATACTATGTGAAAAGAACTTACGTACATGTTTTCTTAAAGAAAAAAAATTATATATTAATTGCAAACAATTGAAGTCATATATTTAATTTTTTTATTAAATCATTCATTACATAATTTTAACAAACAAACCCAAAAATATTTAAACAAACTTAATATTTAAACATAATAAGTTAACATTTAACATATATAAGCAAAAATAGTAAAACACTCCAACAACGCAAACAAAAGAAAACAAATGCATTTCTCCATGTGTATATTTACCAATACACTCTCTCTTTGTTAAACACAACTAATCATTCTCATTTCTCTTTTTGGCCGTCACTGATCTAGAGACGTCCAAACAGCTCGCTGACGTTCTATCGAAGGCTCTCAGTAAAGATAAATTTAACAATTTAATAAAGTTGTTTGATTTTGAAGATTAATTCTGATGTAAGAAAACGAGAGGGAGTGTTGAAAATAACGTTTTCTTTATTATACATTAATTATTATTATTAATATGGTAAAAATTAATTGTCATTATTTGAAGTTTACAATTACAAAATTTAATTTTTTTTAATTTTCTTTTTACATTTCCGGCCTTCTTTCTTTTTTGGCTTGATCTTTGGTGGTGGTTTTTTACGGAAGCATACATTTTTGTAAAATAAATTAATAAACATTTTTATTTTTAATTATAAATATCTTGCGTTTTCATCTGGGAATCTGTGCAATATTGAGTAATATAATTACAACAGATTATTTAAACAGAAACATTTTGTGCTCAATAGAATAGAGATCGGAGCGATAATGATAATGTTGCAGAATATTAATTGAATTATCCCACTTTTATCAAAAAAAAAAAAAAAAAAAAAACCCGTAAATATAGAAATATGTACTCGTATATAGTTAACAATGAAATTCAAAATTGCTTAAACTCTTATCTATTTTAATTATTTTCTACCTCGCACATGGAACCAACAATATTCGCCCAACATCGACTCATCATACGCCCCTTGATACCGACGTTCCATTTCTTGTATTTGTTCGTGAAAACGTTCACCATGCTCGTGCTAGAGGCGTTATTGATTTTTTCGTCAAAATCGCTTGAATCAGATGAATCATGCTTCAGCTTTGGACATATGAGGCATATGAGGAGTTGGTTTTGTAAATGAGTTGACATCTACATACTCAACAGACTTATGGCGTCCATTTCGATTTTCTTGGACTAACAAAAATAACAGTCAATATCTTGGTTCGTAGTACAGATGTGATCATATGGAATTAAAAAATACCAATATAGAAAAATACAATTTTTGATAATTTTTTTATGGTATACAACTATATTTTCCCTAAATGTTGACTTTTTCAGAAAATCTATCCGCATTTAATGGAAAGCGCTTTTAAATTCTTATTAAAAATTTTTCAAACTATGAACATAATAAAATATGGTAGTTGCAATTTTTAAAATCTGGTATCACAACTTTTTATAAGCGCTTAAACACAAAAAATATTTTTAAAATTTACTCTTTAGGACATTGCTGTATGTCCGAATTACAAAATAATTGGCTCTAAGCACATTCTTAATGCATTGTATTTAGCGCTATGTAATTAAAAAGTGAATGTATTAAACAAAGTTTTTTACAAAACTGAATATAATTAAGATACTTAAAAAACACATGTCTTTTTTGGGAAATTTTAAAATTTATCTTTTTTAGCCTTTTCCCGATTTCACGAATGGAGATATTTATAAATTTTGTTCTTGTTTTTAATTGAAATTTTGACAAAAATGTAATGCTGTCTTTTAATTTAAAATCGTACAATAAACTAAAAAGTAATAGGCGAAATACTAAAAGTCAAGGCAAAAAATTTTGTTATCTTAATTAAAATATCTTTTGAGAAACTTTTTTAAGAATTTAAAGTTTATCTCAAAAAATGCTTTAAAAAAGCTAAAAGCCTCAGAAGTTTTTTCGAGTCCCAGGTAGAAGGCTGTCATGATATGTGTTATAAAGCCTAAGTCCTCCCCTTCGGATTTTAGGAGTTTAATATAAATCCAATCAGTACTTTAGCAATTCCAGATTTATTGGCATGTGCTTTGTAAAAGTCTCCACTGTGCAATGTTAATTTTTCATACACACGTGCAAACATATGTACTAGTGATGTAACGAATGTAAATTTTTGATATTTGCGAGTACGAATAAAAATATTTTAAACGCTATTCGCGAATACGAATACGAATATTATATGCAATTTTTTATTTTTTTTTGTAATACATATATTTATTTATTGTATCTTCAAATATGAACTAAAATATAATTATTAGGATCGACCACGGTCGGACATAAACTTGTTAATAGTTATAAATAATACATAAGTAGTGATAATCCAAAAAAGAAAAAAATTTATAAAAAAGTATAAAAAAAGTATTTTCAAGAAATCCCATCTGGAGTGTTGAGTAATAGAGCCCTTGTGTCCCTCTTTTTTAAGCGGATGTGTCCAGTAAAGTTCAAAATATTACGAGCAAGCGGATTAGGATGTGACTCGAGTTTTGTTAAATATTTGCCTGCGTATTTTGCAATTTCTTCAATCACTAGTGGCATATTTAAATCACGATGTACATTAGAATTTTTGATGTACCATGGAGCCGATGTTATTAACCGTAAAATTTTGTTTTGCCTTCGTTGGATTCGCTCTACATTGGAAGCTGAAGTAGTGCCCCATAACTGAATACCGTAACACCATCTTAGCTTCAAAAGCGACTTGTATATTAAAAGTTTACAGTCCAGGCTAAGTGTTGAATTTCTGCCAATCAACCAGTGTATTTGAGATAACTTAAGTTTCATCTGAGTTAGCTTAAAGTCAATATGATGTTTCCATGTAAGCCTTCGATCAAGGTGTATACGAAGGTATTTCACTTGGGAATGTTGAGGAATATTTTGATTATTGATTCGAATTGGGGAACAAGTATCTCTTCTTAGGGTAAACGTTATATGGACACACTTTTGTTCATTTACCTTAATTCTCCATAAGTTCAACCACATTTCCAATTGTGTAATTGGTTCTTGTAGATATCGGGAAGCCTCGTGAGGGTTTTCATGCATACTCAGGCAGGCTGTATTATCGGCAAACGTAGATTTATGGATATTGCTGCTCAAAGGCATATCACAAGTATAGATCAAATACAAAACTGGCCCCAGTATTGTACCCTATGGCACACAGGATGATATAGATTCGGGCACACTCAAGAATTCTCCTTCCACAACCGTGAACTTCCGGGTAGTAATGTAACTATATAATAAATTCACTAAATTTATTGGTAGATATGATTTTAATTTTAAAATTAAAATTAAAAAAATTAAATTAAATTCATGCCACACTTTATCAAATGCCTGAGAAACGTCAATAAACAGGGCAGAACAATACTTCTTTTCCTCAAATGTTCTTCTTATACATTGAACCAATCTATGCGTTTGTTCAATGGTGCTATGCTGATTTCTAAAACCAAACTGATGGTCTGGGATGCACCCACTACCAATTAGAATTGGGGACAATTTTTTCATGAGCAGCTTTTCGAAGAGTTTTGACATAGTTGACAGCACTCTTATTGGCCTATATGACTCAGCTTTAGTAAGATATTTGCACGGCTTTGGAATCATTTTTATTTTTGCAAGCTTCCAGAGTTGTGGATAATACTCGTCGTAATATGGCGTTAAAAATAAATAACAGGATTCTAATTGCAATATGGGGCAAATTTATCAGCATATTGTTACTTATTCCTTCAATACCTGGAGCTTTCTTCGGGTTGAGTACAGCAATTAGTTTCTGAACATCACGCGTCTTAAATTTTATGGGTCGAGGGGGCAGCGCAACTACACTCGGTAAATCAACAACACCAGAACATGTGTTTGGGGTAAATACGGATTTTAAATGCTCAACAAATATGTTACCTTTTTCAGTATCGCTTCTGGCCCAACCTCCGGTAGAAATGAGAAGAGGTGGTCGATATTCAACGGGTGTTTTAAGCTTTCTAGCAGCTCGCCACAAGGAGTAATTGGATGCAGGTGTGGCATCAAGATTTTCCAGATAATTTTTAAGACATACAGTTTTTTCATATGCCAGCATCTTTTCATATGCCAAGATCTTTGCCCGGCTTTGGAATCATTTTGATTTTTGCAAGCTTCCAGAGTTGTGGATAATACTCTAGTCGTAATATGGCATTAGAAATAAACAGCAAGATTCTTATTGTAATATGCGGCAAGTTCATCAGCATCTTGTTACTAATTCCATCAATACCTGGAGCTTTGGCTTGAGTTCAGCAATTACTTTATGTACATCACGCATGTTAAACTTTAAAGCTCGAGGGGGTAGAGCAACTGCACTCGGCAAATCAGCAACACCAGTACATGTATTTGGCGTAAATACGGATTTTAAATGCTCAGCAAATATTTTACATTTTTCCGTATCGCTTCTTGCCCAACCTCCGGTAGATGTGCGCAAAGGTGGCTTAAACTCAACGGGTGTTTTAAGCTTTCTAGCAGCGCGCCACAAAGAGTAATTAGATGTTGGTGTGACATCAAGACCTTCCAAATAATTTTTAAGAGCTGCAGTTTTTTCAGATGCAAGCAACTCTTGAAGTCGTTTAGAACATTCTTTAAGTCTGAGTTTATGTTCGGGTGATCTGTGTTGTTGCCATTCCTTTCTAGCTTTTCTTTTTTCACATACGAGATGTTCAATATCCCTGGAATAAATTTTATTAAACCCAGACTGCGGATGGGAGGTAGTGGCATGTTCAGCAGCTTGTTTAATAATTTCGTTAAGATTGGCAATGTTAGTTTCAATGTCATTGGGTGTTCTTAACGCAATATTTTCCGTGCAATGACTACTAAGATATTTTTTGAATCCCAGCCAATTAACACGATTGGTCATCTTCATATATGGGTGAGGTAAGTCACTTCTTAGTGGGTTACAACTTGTAACGATTGTGGGGGAGTGATCGGAGGAGAGATCTAGAGAAGTTTCAACATTAATTAAATCCCTACAAATATTTTTCATTACGCCAAAATCAATAACATCCGGAATTTTTCGTACGTCAGTAGGCCAGTAAGTGGGCTCCCCACTCGAAATAACATCTAAGCCCATTTTCGAAATTGTATTAAACAAAGCTCAACCTCTAGGTGTTACAAGGCGCGACCCCCACTACGTATGCTTTGCATTGTAGTCTCCAGCTGCCACCAGATCCAAGCGATTTGTAGAACTTCTCATACTGATCTTCGGTAACTGAAAATCTGGGAGGTGAGTAAACTGATGATATCACGAAATTAGAACAAAAATTTTCTACAAATATATTCGTAGCTTGCATATATTCTTCACTAACGTTGTCAAGGATATAGTGCTTGATTCTTGACTTAATTAGAATTGAAGATCCACCGCATGCTCTCCCTCTAGGGTTCTTTGTATCATGCATAGTGTAGCCATTTATTTTGAAAAAGCTTCTCGAAGTCAAATGTGTCTCAGAGACCAACATTATATCAATATTTTTTTCCGTAAGGAAGTGCTCAAGTTCAATATAAATAGATATGCAATATGAAATATTAAAAAATGTTTATGAAAAAGGACTTCACACTCTTGTCGACGTACTTTAAAGTTAATAAAAAGTACACAAAATGTTAATGATAACATATTTTAAAATGATAAAAAGCACAAATTTCTAAAAAAAAAAATAATGTATTTGTACAAAGTAAAATTTTTAGTCATTTATTTTAATTTCGTTTAGGATTTATAATGCATATTGATTTAAACATCAAATCACAAATATACGCAACAAAATAATTTATTAAAACAAACCCAGTCAGCATGTGGAAGATTGTTTCACCAAACTGAGTCTTTTTCGACTGTCTTAGATGATAAAAAACGTATTAATAAGTTCTACGCTTAAAATATGACTCGAAAATGATTCCCAGCCCAGAAACAATTAGAAAGTGATTTGTTTAGAAAACAAAAACAAACAGCAAGCTCGTGCAGTAAAATCAAGAAAATATAAAAATTTAAAACACAAAAAAATGAAATACTACCACAAACTGTCTCGAAATTGATCAGAAATTCGAGTCATAAAAGACTCTTTTAGAAGACTCGCGGCTAGGGTACCATTTCTCCTGAATGAACAGTCATTTTCGACTCGAAAACGAAAAATGCTTATTTTAATCGTGCGGAGGAGTCGAAAAAGACTCGAATATGATAAATTAATTTCATAAAATGCTGACTGGGAAGGTACAACCGTATGACTTTCAATACCAACCAAATATATTAAAGAAATAAACAAAAGAAAAAACATGCAACAACAAACATCCAACAAAATAATTTACAAACAAAGGGATTGACGGTCACTAACAAAAATATACATACCAGCATGTAAGTATGTATGTAGAATGTACATTAAAATACAAGCATGTGTACAACAACGAACACAGTTGAATAAAATAAGTTAACGACAATAACAACCAACAATAAAAATTGAACATGCAGAAATCTGTAAATATTTACAACAATAACGTAGAAGAAAAAGAGTATAAAAGGTCGAAGAATTTGCAAACAATCATCACTCGCTTCGTAGACATCAGTGAATCAGGATCAACCAGGGCAAGCCAGTATAGTAGTAATAAATATTGTTAGCAATTTCCTAGTCGCGACACAATACAGTAGAACACCGATAAGTACTTATTAATAAATATTATGTGCGATTTTCTAGTCGCGAAACAATACAGTAGAACACCGATAAGTAGTTATTAATAAATATTGTTCGAGATTTCCTAGTCGCGACACAATGCAGTAGAATATATGGTTAGCGATTTCCTAGCTGCGAAACAATACAGTAAAACACCGACAAGTTGATATTATATAGTGAGAAAAAGTTGACTACCGACGCATAGAAGATAACCTGCAGGAAGCCCAGTCAAGAGTTAATCCGGGAAACTAAGAGACTACGTAGGAAGCAGTGGTATAACGCTACGGAATCACAATTAAATGAACTGTATTCAAAAGAAAAACTAAATTTATTAATTGTAAATAAAGAATAATAATAAATAAGGACAAAAGACGTGTTATTACTTGGCTGATTGGTATAAATTCAACCCTCAGTCTAGATTGCAAACTTTTGATTTAAAATTCGCTTTTGAAACCTATATGGTGCTACGGAATTTAACTATCGGGCACTGCTTCAGCTTCCAATGTCGAGAGAATCCAACGAAGGCAAAATATGCCACTAGCGATAATATTTTGAACTTAACTGGACACATTCGCCTAAAAAAGAGAAACACAAGGGCTCTTTTGCTAACACTCCAGTTAAAAATTGAAAATACTTTTTCCCCCTTCGATTTTTCCTAATAACATTAAAAATTTTCATAACATTTTCATTTTAATTTCTGTTTCATTTCTGGAATAATAAAGTTATATTTTTTAATGAATAAAATTTAAAAATATATAATTGGCGCCCAACGTGAAAGGATCTCCATCTAAATAAACTTCCCATAGGCTGTAATAAGAAGGAAACTCCAACAACAAACAAAAAACACCCCACAGGCTGTTATTATCCTGCATGGATATAGGAAGAGAACCACTCGATCTACTTACACAAACGTATCGAGATAAAGCCTTAGACACATTTGTTAGAGGTCTTAGGGAAAATATGTCCTTACATCTGGGAATGAAGGAACCAAGGGACCTGCCACAAGCACTTCATCTGTGCTTAAAGATGGAAAATCAGTTTGTGAGAAGGCAATTTGCGAACTCGCATAACCATCCCAAGCCTACCAATAATAAGCTGAGCAGCCGTTATAATTACCAACAAGAATTTTTCCCGCAATGGGCACACATGCCACAACCTTCCTCTCACCAAAGACCCTATCATGTACCCAGGGTTACATAAATCTAAATTTTCCTCCACCAATACCAACCGAACCTAAACCTCTACCAAGACCCGAACCAATGGACATAGACCCGTCAGCTAGAACCAGGGCCATTAATTATATGAATAGGCCTGCTCAAAACGATAAATTTTTCAGAAAAATACCAAACGTACAACAATCTGAACAAAGAAGGCTTCCTCCAAAAATCCAAAGAAATTTTCATATAGAGACTCAGCAAAATGAGGACTTAGACGAACAATATTACGAACAGTAATTACTTAGTTATGAAAATCAGTAAGGACTACTAACGTCAAATGAATACTTAAAAAATGAACCAGAATCTTTTCAAATCAATTAGAAGTTAAGGACTTTGTTGACATAAATTTTTTACACCAACTAATTCGTCCTTGCCTTATATTGAATTTAAATGATAGCCTTAAAGAACTTTCGTCAGCCGGAAATTATATGATAATAAATTTCACACACGGAACACGTGACCAAAGAAAAGAAAGACAATTTACAAGAAATCATTTTAAGAAACAGATTACTTTTCTGTGAACCAAATGAGAGCTTAACATATACTTCGGCTGTAGTGGCCGAAATTCATACAAAAATTGATGAACCAGTATATTCTCGTTATTATCCGTACCCTATGCATTAAAAAAAGAGGTAGAAAAAGAAATACCAGAGCTCGTGCAACATGGGATTATTCTGCCTTCCAAATCGCCCTACAACTCCCTGATTTGGATAGTTCCAAAGAAAGCTGACGCATCGGGTCAAAAGAAATTTAGGATGGTAATTGACTACAGAAAACTAAATGAACAAGCTACACCAGACCGATACCCAATTCCAGAAATAAACGACATACTTCTGCAACTTGGTCAAAATAAGTTCTTCTCGGTCTTGGACCTTAAAAGTGGTTTCCACCATATTCCACTCAAAGAAATAGATAGGCAAAAAACAGCGTTTTCAATGAATAACGTCAAATACGAGTTTACACGACTACCGTTTGGATTGAAAAAAGCACCATCCATATTCCAACGTACTTTAGATGATATTCTGAGGGAGTATATTGGGAAGATATGCTTTGTTTATATGGATGATAAAATTATATTTGCAGAAAATTTAGATACTGTATTTAAAACCTTAGAGCGTGCAAACATGAAAGTCCAATTGGACAAATGTGAATTTTTGAAGGAAGATGTAGAATTTGTAGGCTTTATATTTTCAAACAAAGGAATAAAAACTAACCCAGAGAAAGTGGAAGCAATTTTAAACTTCCCAAGACCCAAAACACTTAAGGAGTTGAGGTCATTTCTGGGAATTTCAAATTATTATAGGCGCTTTATCAGGGACTACGCTAAAATTCCTAATCCCCTGACAATGCTTTTGAGAGGGGAGACAGGACGTTCGTCTAAGCACACCTCCAAAAAGATACCAATAGAACTGGGACAAGACGATATAGATGCCTTTAGTAAACTGAAAACAGCATTAACTTTCGAAGATGTAATGTTGGCATACCCAAACCTCAATAAAGACTTTTGTCTAACGACAGATGCCTCAAATTATGCTCTCGGAGCCGTCCTATAACAGGACAATAGGCCAGTTGTATATCTGTCTAGAACACTTAGCAGAGCAGAGAAGCAATACGCTGCTAACTAAAAAAGAAATGCTCGCAATCGTATAGTCATTAAAGTCGCTCCGAAACTATTTATATGGGTCTCCAAAATTAAAAATTTATACTGCTCAGCTTCCACTCACATATGCCTTAAATTGTAAAAATTAAAATTTCAAATTGAAAAGATGGAAAGCATTTCTTGAAGATTATAACTATGAGTTGCATTATAAACCAGGTAGTACTAATGTTGTCGCCGACGCTTTATCAAGACCTTCGCAGGAAAACTTTCAAATAAATACATTAACTGCCACTCAACACAGCGACGAACGCTCATATCATAATCTTATACAATTTACAGACGCACTGGTCAATGCTTTTAAAAATCAAATAATAATTTGCAATGAAGAATTACAAGCCCTCCGTGACAAATTGTATAAAACTTCTGATGACATCTTAGCAAAATTGCAGAAGATTTATAGAGATAATTTTACACAATATACAGCAAAATATGGTAACAGATCTAAAGAACGAAGAAGAACAGGAAAGTGAAATAATAAAAGAACACAATAGGGCACACAGAAATAGCAGAGGAAATAGAACACAAATTATAACCAAATTTTATTTTTCCCAAATGCATTCTAAGATAAAAAAAGATCACTGATTTATGTAAAGTGTGTAAAGAAAATAAATACGATAGACACTACCAATACCAAGCAATATTAACTGCTATAGATAAATTTTCCAAATTTGCGCAAACAAGAATATTGATTTCCCGATCCATTGAGGATGTTAAGGAACCTCTAAGAGAACTCGTACTTTCCTTTGGTATACCAAAAACAATCGTTGTGGATAACGAAAAATCCTTCCATTCTACAACTATCGTTTTTATGCTAGAAAATTAATATAATGTAAAGCTATTTAAGATTCCACCATATAGTAGTAGTGTTAATGGACAAATAGAAAAGTTCCATTCCACGATCGCAGAATTAATGCGTTATTTAAAAACCGAAAACTTACACAAATCATGTCCAGAACTATTGCATAGAGCGGTCTATGAATAAAATAATTCCGTGCATTCAACCATAAAAAACCAATAGAATAATTTTTTTGGGTAGAGTAAGTACCGATCCGCAAGAAATAGAAAAGGTTAAATTAGATACTATCAAGAGAATTCAAGACAAGCAGTTAGAAGACATGAATTACCATAACAAGAGAAAAACAGTAACCAAGACTTATGAACAATATAAATAATTTGGATTATTTGGTTTATATTTTGTGACCAATTTCGTTAGTGAATATATTTGTTTTTGCGTAGGCTATTTTTGGTCAGTTTTCTTAGTTATTAAGATGCAAATAAAACAAATCTATTCCATCTCTTTTCTCAACGTTTCGTTAACTTTTTTCCGACGTCTTCAAGAAAATTATTTTATTAAGCTCTTATCAACAAATTACAAAATGTTTGTTATTTATATTTTTGTTTGTATGTTATATTAGTTTTTATGCTGTACTCACGATTCTTCAGTTACATTACTAAATAATTTATAAAACTGGACATCGCGAACAATTAAGTGTATACTTTAAATAATAATAAATAAAAGAAAATATCACAGACGAACTTAAAAACTAATATCACAGAACTTAACTTGTCAGGTTATTGCAATGGCATATTGTAGTTTAGTGTTGTCTTTGTCTTCTTTGGTGTTTATAGATTTCTTTATGCATTGTTGTATCCGTAGGCTTTTTAGTGTATACCTTTTTTCGGTTTCTTTTCTCTGTCTAGTATTTTCACTCCTTTAAAATCTATTTTATGTTTCGTTTCTTTCGCGTGTTGGGCTAGAGCTATTGTCTCCTTTCCTTTATTCATATCTGCTTCATGTTCGGGTATTCTAGTCCCATGTTTCCGTTTTGTTGTTCCTACATATACTTTGTTACACCTTTCCACTTCATTTCCTTGACAAGGGATCTCATATACAACGTTGTCTGTTTCTAGTTTGTCCAATTTTGTTCTTTCCCGCGTAAATAGATGCCTCAGTGTTTTGTTGGATCTGTGTGCGACTATTGTTGTTGCATCATTTAAGGTGCCTATACACTACATGTTTTTTACATTGCTCCTGTCAAATTTTAGATAATTCGGTAAAAACATGTAGTTGGTGGCCTCTAAAACTTTGCTTGTGTATTTTACACAAGCAAAAACATAACACAAATTTTCAATTAGGGCATGTTCTATTTTCTTATGTTCACACATGTGTTTCAAATTTCTATGCCATGTGAAAACATTTATCGACGGTTGAATGTCTCCGATATCATTAGCCGTCCGTTTAAAGTATTTGTATTAGTGATAAATTAACTATTTATATTATTAATATATATATTATATCTCATTTTAAAATTTTAATAACAATGATATAAAGTATATAACAAGTGTTGACACCAGCTCCATAAAATGCAGATTAAAAAGAAAAAAAACTTAAATAAATATTTGTGACACCGGCACTTCAGTGACGACGGCACTTCAGCAACGCTACCAAAGAAATTTCCAGCGGCTGTTGTAAACAATTATAGCCGATGTCACGTGTAATTGTACATACAAGTTGGTGACCAAAAATTAAAAACCGTATGTAAATTAATCAAGTTTGACAGACACAAAAAAAACATGTGAATTGCAAACTTGAAAAAACACAAGCAAAAACATGTAGTGTATTGGTACCTTTAGCATATATTTTAATGTTTTGTTTTCAGTCAACTTAGGAACTTAAAAAATTCTCGAAAACTTTTTCCATAATCAATCAAAATTTTGGGAATTGGTCCATAAATGACAAATTTATTTGATAATAAATTTTTGTGGCGAGCACTTTCCCCTCTCCTAAATTTCTATTGGTTGACCAACTCCAAAGTAAAAAATAATTTAAAAATTTATCCACAAACAATGTAATGTGATAATCCACTTTTTTGCGAACACATTTCGCCACCCCCATTTAAAAAAACTTGATTGGACCTCTTCCATATGCAAAAAGCATTTTGAAAATTGGTGGTCAACTAACGAAATTATTTGATAATTAATTATTGATGTGAGCATCAACTTCCTTCCCACTTCCCAATTACAACAAAAACTTAAGTTTGGCTCTTTCATAATAAAAAAAGAATTTTGGAAATTGGTCCACACATTATGAAGTTATTTGATATTCAGTTCTCGTTGCACCTTCATAGTGAATAGTCGATTAGCGGAATTTTTCTTACTTTCTTATTAAAAAAACAAAAAATTATACAAAAAAAAATATTCGTAGTGCATATTATTCGTAATAGGTACATACTGACTTTAATAAATAAGCTTTATGTGCTTTCCTAATATTTTTACATAGTGGAAATAACAAAAACGAAAAAAAAACACAACCAAAAATACATAAACAGTGCCATTTAGGAATACGCTATATGAGTACCTCAAATACAAAAAATTATGAAGTGAGTTCTAACGGCAGAAATGCCTATTTTACTGTGAGTTCTGAAGCTCTCAATGAAAATAATACAAATAATAAATCTAATGAAAGTATTTTTTTAACGACAAATCCAATTTTTCGTCAGCGATCAACTTCGCTTTGTCCAATGCCAAATAGTGATTCATTATTCATTATTGCAAGTCACCGACGACAAGCCCGCTGCATCATCGCAAAAGTCTTTTAAGCCACCACCTATATATTTGAGAGAGAGAAATTCTAACGCTCTAATTAAAAAATTAGTCTCGGCCATTGGTGAAAACGCATTTCATGTTATTCCAATAAAGCCTGGTAACATTGACGAAACTAAAATTCAAATATACGAAGAAAAAGATTTCCGCAAAATAGTGACTGAATTCGAAAAAAATAAAAGAAGTTTTTATACGTACCAGCTTAAGAGTGCCAAAGGTATGCAGATCGTATTGCAGGGCATTGACTCTCATGTTAATCCCGCAGAAGTAAAAGATGCACTCATGATACAAGGATTTAAGGTAAAACATGTTACCAACATGATCAATAGGGAGAAGATCCCCCAGCCTCTATTTCGTGTTGAATTGGAGCCGAATGATATACAGCTGAAAAAAACCACACACCCAATTTATAGCCTAAAATACCTTTTATACCGAAAAATCACAGTTGAAGAGCCACATAAGCGCTCAGACCCGTACAGTGCCATAATTGCCAAGAATATGGCCATACAAAAACATACTACAAATTACCCACTGTTTGTGTTGTGTGCGGGGATTTACACGGCACTGCTAGTTGCAGTAAGCCAAAAGATCAAAGTGATAAAAAATGCAGTAATTGTGGAGGTAATCACACCGCTAACTACAGAGGTTGTCCTGTGTACTCTTTTGTCAAACAGACTATGGTGCAAAAACCCAAATTAGCTCCATCTCAACCAGCAAACGCTTACTCCGCCACTTTTGCGCAAATTAGCCAACCAGTTACTTCCCGTGTATCGTATGCCGATGCTGCTCAAACAAATTCTATACCTGCACAAAATGTTCCACATCCAAATAATTCAACGAATGCAAACTCAAGCTTTAACTTTAGTCGCCTTGAAGCTACTATTGATAATTTGGTGCAAACTATAAATAATTTTACAACAAATATGACTATCATGATGCAAGAAAAGCTGAGAATGCAGAATACTCTGCTTCAAGCATTAATTAACAAGCCATGAACACGTTAAAAATATGTTCCTGGAACGCAAACGGCATTCGCCAACATCAAAATGAACTTGAGCACTTCCTTACGGAAAGAAATATTGATATAATGTTGGTCTCTGAGACACATTTGAATTCGAGAAGCTTTTTCAGGGTAAATGGCTACACTATGTATGATACAAAGGACCCTAGAGGAAGAGCACGCACTGGATCTGCAATTCTAATTAAGTCAAGACTCAAGCACTATATGCTTGACAACGTTAGTGAAGAATATGTGCAAGCTACGAATATTTTTGTAGAAAATTTTTGTTCTAATTTCGTGATATCATCAATTTACTAACCTTCCAGATTTTTAGTTGCCGAAGATCAGTATGAGAAGTTCTACAAATCGCTTGTATCTTCTTTCGTGGTAGCTGGAGACTACAATGCAAAGCATATGTACTGGGGGTCGCGCCTTGTAACACCTAGAGGTCGAGCTTTGTTTAATACAATTTCGAAAATGGGCTTAGATGTTATTTCGAGTGGGGAGCCCACTTACTGGCCTACTGACGTACGAAAAATTCCGGATGTTATTGATTTTGGCGTCATGAAAAATGTTTCTAGGGATTTAATTAATATTGAAACTTCTCTAGATCTCTCCTCCGATCACTCCTCCACTATCGTTACAATTTGTAACCCACTAAGAAGTGACTTACCTCACCCATATATGAAGATGACCAATCGTGTTAATTGGCTGGGATTCAAAAAATATCTTAGTAGTCATTGCACGGAAAATATTGCGTTAAGAACACCCAATGACATTGAAACTAACATTGCCAATCTTAACGAAATTATTAAACAAGCTGCTGAACATGCCACTACCTCCCATCCGCAGTCTGGGTTTAATAAAATTTATTCCAGGGATATTGAACATCTCGTATGTGAAAAAAGAAAAGCTAGAAAGGAATGGCAAAAACACAGATCACCCGAACATAAACTCAGACTTAAAGAATGTTCTAAACGACTTCAAGAGTTGCTTGCATCTGAAAAAACTGCAGCTCTTAAAAATTATTTGGAAGGTCTTGATGTCACACCAACATCTAATTACTCTTTGTGGCGCGCTGCTAGAAAGCTTAAAACACCCGTTGAGTTTAAGCCACCTTTGCGCACATCTACCGGAGGTTGGGCAAGAAGCGATACGGAAAAATGTAAAATATTTGCTGAGCATTTAAAATCCTTATTTACCCCAAATACATGTACTGGGGTTTTTTAAAATTTTTTTTATTCCGGGTCTAGTTTCACTTGCATAAGCAACTCCGTAATCAAATTCATGGCAGTTGTTTGTTTGGTTTTGCGAAATGTGTTAAGAGTAGCAAAAACCATTTTCCCAAAAGCAGTAATTATTAATTAATTAGTAATTACTTTTTTTCTTGCATTTTTTCTTCCTTTGACTTACAAAATTGTTTAAAAGTTTCTACTGCTTCCCCAAACAATTTGTCAGTATCACCAAATTGCTTTTTGTTTTTCCGAACTTTTGATGCTTCAGAAACCTTTTTCAACTTACTTACAGGTGTTGATGTGTTCAACAACAACGACTCTTGAGTTTCTAACCCTTGGATTTCAATATCCAAAAAACTTGTGTTTTGTATTGGTTACTCAGGTGTCAAAGATTGAAGTCGTTGGAAACTGTTTTCATTGGATGTGGATTCATTTTCTTCAGCAATATTTGTCGTTGAATGCACTCTAAGATAAAAACATTTGAATGAAAGTATTTGATGGTTGCAAATATGTATGTACATGTACATAAGTATATATATAAAGGGTGTTATTTTTAGAGGTATAGCACTTCGAATTGAAATAAAACACAAGAAAATCGTTTTAATGTCCATCAAGTTGGCTTTATTGGAAGGATAATTTTATGCCATTAATGTTTAAATCTGATTTCGGGCATGTGGCTGCCGCGGCTGGCTCGAATAAAGCCAATTCTACAGGTCCAATTTTCAACAACTTTTTCGAGCATATGGGGCCGTATGTTGGCAATAACGCCACGAATGTTGGCTTCCAAGTCCCCTAACGTTTCTGGTTTGTTGGCGTAGACGAGCGACTTCACATATCCCCAAAGAAAATAATCCAATGGTGTCAAATCACACGATCTTGGTGGCCAATTGACAGGTCCATTCCGCGAAATTATGCGCTCATCGAATGTTTCCTTCAATAAATCGATTGTGATGTACGCTGTGTGGCATGTAGCGCCGTTTTGTTGGAACCACAACTCATCCACATTCATGCCATCCAATTCGGGAACAAAATAGTCGGTTATCATGGCTCTATAACGGCTCTATACCATTCGGGTCCTCTTCAACACTTTGCTCTACAGCGGCAATTGTTTCTTCGGTGCGCACTGTTCGACGTCTCTGCGGATGCGTATTATCACATAGAGTAAACGTAGTTCAAAAACGATCCATGGTTAACCGAATTAATTGCTCTGATGGACGATTATGTCGACCATAAAATGGACGGAGCTTGCGGTAAACTTCGCGAACTGAACCATTATTTTCGAAATAAATTTGCACGATTTGCAAGCGTTGTTCTTTTGTCAACCTGTTCATGATGAAATAGCAAACCAAACTAAATATTAATCACTTGACAGCTGGCAAAATGGCCGCCAGTTAAAAAAGTGATGCCAACTTAAAGTTCTATACCTCAATAAAAAACACCCAATACATTGGCTGACTTTTGTCAGCTTCAAATAAATAAGAACAACAGCTATTAAAAAATATAGAGTGTTGCCACACAATTATTTTTTTGACCGTCTGCAGTCAAGTTAATAATTATTGTTATTTATGGGAATTGTGTCAATTTAAGTTTACAATTTTTTATCGCTCTAATAATCCCAAATTATTCCCAGTGAAAAATAATGAAAGTAATTCTGGTGGAACTACATTTTCATTGCTTCCAAAAAAATCGGTATTTTTAATTTGGTGAATACTTTTTTTCTGTGCAGGAATGTCAACTTTTCGTCGCTTGCAAACAAATTTGTTTGTTTTTTTAAACAAAACTATTTTTTAACTTCTTTGTGCTTATATTTGTATAGGATTTCAGAACCCTCAGACCTGGGCAAAATGCATTACTTTCGCATTAGCATTAAATTAAAAAAACCAATGCAAATGCAAATTTATTAATTATCGTATGCTTTTAATGCATTATTTTTTCCATTGAATTAAAATCTCCTCAAAGTAATGCATTAATATTGCATTGGCATTAAATTTGATATTTTTAATGCACTATTTTTTGCATTGAATTAAAATATCGTCAAGGCAATGTATTAATATTGCATTGGCACTAAATCACACGTAAAAAATGCACTAACCTTGCATTAGCACTAATGAAGTAATGCAATATGATTCCATTGTCACTAAAACATATTGTGCACACAAAATTAAATAAAGGCTGAACAAAACAAATGAAGATTGAAGAATACAGTAAAGTTCACATTGAGGCCACCTACATATGAAAATTATTTATTAAACATACATATCGCACTTACGGCCCTTTTCAGAATGTACAATTAAAAGCGAAGAGGGACTTTAACGAGAAGTTTTGTATGAAGAACTGTCAGTTAAAGTTCACGTTAACTCTTAACCATACATTGTGAAAATGAATGTTAATGAACAAGGGAGTATTAAGTCAAAATTTTAAAGCTTTCAGTAGAGACGAAAAACCGTTTGTGGTTACATTTTATGAAAATTTAAAAATCCAAATACATCATGGTGAGCAAATTCCATTTGAAAATATATGTACATTGTTTTTATTTTAAAACCTTGCAATTATTATATAAGAATATCTATGTTTTGAAAAGAGTCGCAAATCAGAAAAAATTTGAGCAATTTCATCATAAAAACACTTACATTTCGTATTAAAATCATAAAGTAAAAAAAATTTTATCAACAAAAGAGTGATCAAAATACGTTGAAATTTTTTCAGTAGATAGATATTGGTGCTGTTAGTTGGTTTCCTGCAAAAAGTGAGATATCAAAAATTTTGACTTAATACCCTCTTGTTGATTAAGTGAGATGTGTTTGTTCAATGAATATTTTTCATTTGTTGGTGGCATCAATGTGAACTTTACTGTATTTTTTATTTTTATTTTTTATTTGCTTTGTTCATCCTTTGTTTAATTTTATTATGTACATTAGGTTTTACCGACCATGCAATTACATTGCATTACTTCATTAGTGGTAATGCAAAATCAGTGCAATTTTTACTTGTGATTTAGTGCCAATGCAATATTAATGCATTACCTTGAAGTGATTTTAATTCAATGCAAAAACTAGTGCATTAAAAATATGAAATTTAATGCTAATGTAATATTAGTGCATTACTTTGAGGATATTTTAATTCAATGCAATAATGCATTAAAAGCATACGATTTAGTGTTAATTTAATAAATTTGCATTTACATTGATTTGGTTTAATGTAGGAAAATGCTCAATGCATTACCTTATTTAATGCGAATTTCCCAGGTCTGAGAAGCCTATATTAGGTAAAATATAAACATTACGTGCATAGCCTGGCACTTGATCTAAATAAATTATTTGTTGGATTTCTCTATAAGTTCTATAGCTCAATAAAAAACACCCCTTATATAAATAGAAACAAATTAATTAAGTATTTTTAAACAAACACTTACGGACGCGGAGTTATATGAGGTGTTAAAAACTCCAACTGGCTCATCAAATGCCAACGATGTTTAAACGTTGCGCCACTACCGGACGCAATCTTTTCGTTCTTTTTTTTTCTTTGCAAACCTGTCCCTAAGTGAAGTCCATCTCTTTATGCAAGTTTCCTCTAAAAAATGTATCTTCTTCAATGTAAAATAATCACATAAATGTTTTGTTGAAGCTTACCTGGTAAGCACATTTCCTTAAAAAATTTTGACCATACGGCTCGCTTTTTGTCTGGCAGTCTATAGAATTTATTAAACTTGTTGTACAAGATATCACTTTCCTCAACTAAAACTATAAGGTTTTCATCGTCCACTGTTTTTTATTTAACAAAACTATAAAATTTATTAAAAAATATTGAATTAAAAAAAAATTTACTTTCAATAAAAAATGTGTAACATGTGATACGACAAAAAACTATACATACGCACTGTTGGCTGTCAATTAACGTCCCAGCAAAAAAAGAGACTCCAAAAAAGTCATGAAAATGTAGAGTTTGCGATGTGGAAGTAGTGAAAATTTCGATCGGATCTAATGATTTTTACATAGGGTTGTCATTGCAAGAAGTTCTCTTTTTCGATGCCTGGTCACTGAATTGGAAGCGATATTAAGAAAAATTCCCTTTTTTGTGTTCTATGATAATAATTTCATCTAAGAAAAATTTTAAATAGTTTCCTATTTTAACAATTCGTTTCTTTTTATACGAACTCAAGACCGAAGCAGTGTTTTCATGTAAATCTAAGCAAATAACTTTTAAATTTTAGACTAAAATTAGTTCATAAATTTCTTTAAAAAAAATTATTTTTTTTATTTCTGGTGAGTATTTTCTAACACTATGGAGGAGTTACAAGGTTTTGTCTGACTAAAATAAGCTTCTACATGGCTTTTTGCTCACTCTCGGCAAATTAAAAATATCAATTTTTTTGGAAGCAATGAAAATGTAGTTCCACCAGAATTACTTCCATTTTTTTCACTGGGAATAATTTGGGATTATTAAAGCGATAACAAATTTTAAACTTAAATTGACACAATTCCCACGGTCAAAAAAATAATTGTGTGGCAACACTCTATATTTTTTAATAGCTGTTGTTCTTATTTATTTGTTATTTGTTCTTATTTATTTGTATGGACCAGTCCAGTAAATGTTTGTGTTAGTGGTAATTAGTTGATAGTGTTTTATTATAAAAAAGTACCCGTGTCATATTTTTAAGAAGAGCTGATACAGAAATTTCAACCATGGAATGGATGTAAATGGAATGGATATAAATAAACTACAAATAACACTAAAATGTTCGGGACTTTTTTATTTAAACATCATAAAAAACCTATATTTTGTAGTGCAGTGTAATCAATTTCAATGTATTTTTAATAAAAAAAATATATTGCTTAATAAGTAAACCAATAATATCGAATTATTATTGTTTTAAAAAATATTAAACTTAAATTGAAACAATTCTCATAAAAAAACAATAATTATATATTTTTTGTTTGCTTTATTATTTTTAAACAAAAAATGTTATTGTAAATAATGTAATATTTTTTTTTAACAATTATTGTGTTCCAAATAATTTTTTTAACGTGAAGCCATTTAATAACAACACAAAGTGGCCAGAGCTATTAAAAACGCACTGAACGTACTTTATTTACGTGTTTGTCAATGAGTTTATTCTTAAGACTTGTTATTTGAGATGCTTAACAAAACAAGTCAATGTATGGTAAAACATCAAAAAAATATTGCGTTTAAGCTCTTAAAGACGAATAGAACGTTAAACACATAAGTGTAAACATAGTATTGTATAGCTAATAGCGTTTTCTTTTCTAAAAGAAAAGTGTAACACATATGTTACATTTGATTTGGCAACATTTTTAAATGCTAACCTGAGTTTTAAGAAATGTTGCATATTTTACAAAAGAACAATTTTCCAACAAGTTTCGGCATAACACAATGACGAACTAGAATATTATTTTATTTTTCATAAACAATAACAAAACCAGCTGTCATACCCCTTTAAAGAAAATGAGTGTTGAACATGTAAAATTTTTCTTGTTTTTAAGGGTAACATCGTGAGAAAACACGCGTTACATTTTTAAAATAACACATAATTTTCAGAAAAGAACACAAAGAAATGTAAAAGGCAGTATAAATGCAGCATATTGCTCAGAAAAAAAAACGTCATAAGTACCAATTGCTATAACCGGGTGTCCTAAGACACCTCTCTTCTCTTTTTATTAATCTTTTTTCACACCTTCTCTTGTTAAATCGGCGCACTTGTGTTCTTAAATTATGTTCTCCAAGTATTTTTATTTGTTTTATTATTTTGGCACTATAATTTCAACAGCTACATTCCGCCCGGCTGGGAGCCGAAAATGCATCGTAGTTATTTTGATCGACGCTGCTAAACTTTATTGTTGTTGTTCAGTTTTAAGAACTATAATATACAAATTATATGTGCTGTTTGATTCGTAACGATTGTTTTAAATGAAACGGTGCTAAAAATTAAATTTGCTTATAAGCAACTTTTGGGTCGATGCGGATGCGAAATACGTAAATAATAGGCTTAAATATGCTAACCCGAAGTAGATCCAACACATTTTTTTTTTTTTTTTTTTTTTTCTATTTAGGTTAGCACGAAATTATTTTACTCTACCTCAGTATGTTTAACTATTCTAACTTATCTTTTTACGATCATCACATTAATTATTTTTACTTATTCGATGTACCATCGGTACATGCATGTAAGTATTATTGTAGTGGTCTATGTTACTTGTTGTTGCATTCTACAGTTTTTACTTGGATTTCCAGCATTCTGAAACTGTGATGGCCAAGTGAACAGTGATTGCCAAGTGAACATATTTTTGTCACGTGCCCATGATGTATTAAGTGAGAAATTTTTAGATATTTTAATTGAACTGTAGTGAATTTTAATCAGAAATAATTCATAGTTAGGCTCAAGTTCAGTAATTTCAATTCTTATTGAATGAAATATTTTTTATTCATTAATGTGAGTTTCTAAAGAAGAGAAGAAAAATTAAACTTAGACTTTAAGCTGGGGGAAATACCGATACTTTTCTGTGCAGCCACCATGTGATGATCGTAAAAAGATAAGTAAGAATAGTTAAACATACTGAGGTAGAGTAAAATAATTTCGTGCTAACCTAAATAGAAAAAAAAAAAAATGAAAAATTGAAAAAAAAACAGAAAATTAATAGTGATACTTATAAATGTGTTTACCAAAGGTAAATCAATTGTATACACAACAATCGTTTCTCATATTCCGTTCATTGTACATTTAAGTTAAATAGCTGATTTTAATAAGAATCTCTACCCAAGTAGATAGACTAGGGTGCTGATGAAGTGCGTGGCTGCACAGAAAAGTATCGGTATTTCCCCCAGCTTAAAGTCTAAGTTTAATTTTTCTTCTCTTCTTTAGAAACTCACATTAATTAATAAAAAATATTTCATTCAATAAGAATTGAAATTACTGAACTTGAGCCTAACTATGAATTATTTCTGATTAATATTAAATAATTAAATTAAATTAATTAAATATTAATCAATTAATTAATACAATTAAAAATTTAATTGAATCAATTAAATTCTTAATTCCAAACATTAGTTGGTGAATACTTTTTTCTGTGCAGGAATGTCAACTTTTCGTCGCTTGCAAACAAATTTGTTTGTTTTTTTAAACAAAACTATTTTTTAACTTCTTTGTGCTTATATTTGTGTAGGATTTCAGAACCCTATATTAGGTAAAATATAAACAATACGTGCATAGCCTGGCACTTGATCTAGATAAATTATTTGTTGGATTTCTCAAATAGCGTTAAAAAAATTACTTTGAATTGTAATCCAGATTATTATTGCATCTGGTTTAACATTGTTAAAAGTTTTCTTTCTACATTTATTCAATTTCAATTTTCTTTCTACATTTATTCAATTTATTTATTTATTTATTATTATTTTTTATTTATTATTGGTACATATACAATTGTTTGTTCTTCCAGGTTTCTGGTGACAATCCTGTTTTCGTTGAAAGCGTAAAACCAGGTGGGGCTGCGCAAATCGCTGGCTTAGTTGCTGGTGACATGATTTTAAAGGTTTGATTTGCTTTTTTATGTCGAAGTATTTTTCCTTAAATTTCATTTTAGATTGTTTAACCACAACAAAAACAGTAAATTGAAATCTAACTTAAAAACTATATAAAACTAATTTAAACAATTTTGTTTACTTCTAATCACCAGGTCAATGGTACAGAAGTGCGATCGGAAAAACATCCAACCGTTGTTAGTTTAATTAAAGGTAAATATTTAACAAATATAAACCTGTTTTACTTAAGAAAATGCTACACTCAATAATAAACTCTTTTCCTGCACATCGTAAAATATGGTCGCATTCATAAGACGTAGCTGTTGAGCTCAACTGTTGTGAAACTGTTGGCAGCTGTTGTCCCCAACAGTTACTTCTTAGAAACGGATTGATGGATGTACTGCAAAATGAACAGCTGATGAACGTAAGCAATTGAAAACGAACGAAAGAGCAACAAATAAACTAACTTAGATTGGCTAAATTAATTAGTTTAGCTAAAGTGTATGTATAACACAGAATATTTAATGAAGTCATCAGCCCAGGAATCTTCCATTTTTACAATAAAATTTGCTCCCTAAAATAAATATTCTGTGTTTGAACAACACTGCAATAAAAAGAAAGACCTGCGCCTATAGTATTTTTATTTTAACGCTGAGCCGCCATGTGCTCAAAAAACGTTTAAACGCAATAGTGAATTAAATATGTAATATATAATACAAATAGACAGCATGATATACATACATATGTTTGATGCAATTAGTAATTTAATTTAATTCCTTTATTTCGTTCCTTTATCGCATTTTAAATGCAAAATTTAACAAATATTGGCAGCCGACATCTAACAAAGCGGCGTTGCATTATATTATAAACGGCATAAGTCTTTTCGATCAGCTGTTCAGGCTGAGCACAACATGTTGACTATAGGTAGCGAAAAAATTTTATGATGGAAAAAATTGCAGCAATTACTCAACTATGCGTTTCTAAGACAAACACTCAACGGTTGCGCAACTGTTACGTCTTATGAATGCGACCTATGAAGTTACCGAAAAGTTGTGTCTCTTCGAAATAAATTTTGTTGGAATCGCACTATGAAGACAACGAAAAGCGTTTGTATATGGCGACTTGACTTTGTCGTGCAGCTTACGTTATTTCGCATATATATCGCACCATGTAGCAAAACATTATGTTGCCAACATGTCCAAAAATACTTTTCATTTATCTTTTTTCATAAAAAATTATAAATTCTACTTGAAAAATAGGTAACCCTGTTCTTGTGTTGAAAAAAACACAACTGACAATTGAAAAAAAAAAATTTTTATATTTTATTATTATTTTGTTATAAAAAAATTAATTGTTGTTAATTGTTAAGTGTAATTTTTATGTAAATATGTAAACTGTATGTGGATGTATGTGTATAGTCAGTATTTTATATATTTTAATGCATCTTTTTAACACGATTACAATTTTTTAAAGGCCCAAACCGTCATATACAAACCAGAGAACAGAAATGAGTAGTGAAAAGTAGTAGTGAGTAGGGTTAAATATGACTTATAATTTCTTGTACGCAATACGCACTCATATTTATTGCAATGTTGTCTATGAAACATATTCACTCGAAAGTATGAAGTGAGCATCGTACTCATACATAGCAACATTTATGACGTTATTGATTTCGACTCTCTTAACTCAATGCCTATGGACGATGCAAAATAAATAAGTACTTGATATTCCAACGGACGACATAATCGTCCGTATTCTAGAATATAAATATAAATAATTTTATTAAGATTCAAAGAAAATTTATGTAAACGTCATAAAAATGCATTAAAACACAGCCACCCACATACATACATATTGTTACGTAAAAAGATTCCTACAGGGTTAATGAAAAGAACTATCTAGAAGTATTTAACTAAAGCAACAAACGTACACACATATTCGCATGCAAACACTGTAGCAAAGAACTAAATAAGCATGCGTAACACGTAAACAAGCAAAAGCAACAACAAAAAAAAAACGTCTGCAGACATGCTAATTCAAACGAAAGGCAAAAGGTAAACAACCACCACGCATTGCTTAGTTAATGATGTACACACGTTTGCATATACACATGTATGTACATAGTTACCACATGAACTTAATTGGGCACTAAGTCTGTGTTCACACCAGAACATTCTTATTTTTAAGTTTGTTAGTTTATAGGAGAGAGGGGCGAGTAGTAAAGAAACGCGTACACTCTGTCCTGTACTGTCGATACGCTTTACTTTCTCATTCGTAATTTTCATCGAAAAAATTTTTTTTGACATTCTCTTTTATTTTCATTTCTTTATATTTTGTTATACACATCTTAGTTTTGTTCTGAAGTGATAAAGTGCCTTCTGATAAATTTTTTAAAATAAAGTTTATAAAATATATGCATACATATATAAAAATAAAATTTATAAATATCAAAAAGAAAAACATATTTCACAAAAAAAATATAAAAAATGGCTTTGAAGTGGAAGAGAGATGAAGTAGAAAAACTTATTTATGCCATCCAACAACACCCTTGCCTATTTAATATAAAATCGGCAGAATATTTAGATAGGACAAAAAAAGCGCAGGCTTTCAATGAAGTACTAAATTATATCAACACATTCATCCCCAATGTTAAATTAGAAGACATTAAACTAAAATGGAAGAATGTCCGATCGCAATATTCCCAAGAACTCCGAATGATGAATTATTCCAAAAAGTCTGGGTCTGGTGTGTCTGACATATATGTTCCCAAACTTTGGTGCTTCGACCAGCTTGAATTTTTAACCTTCCTATACCCGCGCCAATTTTTGTAACACATATACCCGCGCACGGTCTCACAGACCGAAAGTTTGAACTAGATGAAATACTAGTTTTTTTAAACAAAACTTAAGAAAAACGATTTTTATTTAAACTCATTGATATAATAAAAAAAATAAAACTATTCATTAAATTAATATTCAGTAATTTTATTGATTTTCAGTCGTTAACATATTAGTCTTCAAAATAGATTGATATTTCTTACATGCTACAAAAACAAAACAAAAACATATTTTTTTCTTCAAATAAACGAAAATTAATTTTAGAAACTTAAAAACACTCCTTTTGCAATACATAAATCACAGGTTGCTTTAATTATCAGCCTTAAAATAAAAATTAGGGCATATCACATTTCATATAAAAAACAGCCTTCAAAAACGTTAACAAAACAAAACTTAATTTTTTTCCTTTATAAAAAACAAAAAAAAACTTTCTTATCTTAAAAAATATTTTTTTTGCAATAATAAACAATCAGATAACTTATTCATTATCCTTATAGTAACATTTAGAACATACCATAATAGCATGTTCCAAACAAAAATACTGTTTGCATGTGGCACAGTTGTAACGTGTTTTACGATTCTTTTTTGATGTACAGTATCCACAGCGACCAATTTTATTAAAAGATGTTCCTGCAGACTCGGGGCCATCCATTTTACACAACTCAGAGAGCCTAAGTTTGATGGTTTTAGGCAAGGAGGTCGTGAGAGCTCGACGTCGCAGTTGCGAGTTAACAAGATCATACGATAAGGATTCAAGAAACATTCTGCGGTTAATTTGCTTACTGGGATTGTTTTGCATATATATTATGAATGAATTTATACCCGCTACATTCATGAGACTATAAAAAATAACCATGGGCCATCTATTTGTGCCTCGAGCAACGTTATATGTCTCACACATTTTGTCTACAGTATCGACCCCACCTTTGCTCATATTGTAGTCCATTATCATTTCGGGTTTACCAGTAATCTCATTGATTTCAACACCAGCATGCATGCTTGATACAAGAAGCACATTTTTCCTCTTTTTAGACATATAGGAAACAAGAGTGCAGTTGCCACGGTGTCCGAACAAGCTGGATTTTTCCGCTCGTCCTCGTATCTCTGTAAATTTTTTGGGTAATTCTTTTTTATTTTTCCTTATTGTCCCAATAATGGTCAGTTTGTGCTTAGATTCAAGTTTATCCAACAATGGAATACTAGTGAAAAAATTATCACATGTGATATTCCGGCCAGTATTGTGAATACTTTCGCTTAGTCGCACAACTAATTCCATAGACGAGTTATCAACTGCATATGGGCCACTAGGTTGCTTTCCTAGGTAAACTTCCATTTTAGAGGTGTAAAACATTTTGGCATCTGTTAAGGCGTAAATTTTTATACCATATTTATTAGGTTTTGAGGGGATATATTGCCTGAAGCTACAACGACCTCTAAAAGCCTCTAATTTTTCATCTATTGTAACAAACTGGGACACACTGTAGTATTTTTGAAACGTGGCTACAATTTCTTCAAATAATTTTCTTATTGGGGCTAGTTTATCTACCGCAGCCCTTTCAGCTCGCGTGGTCTTATCGTCAAATCTTAGACAACGCATTAATAAATAGAATCGATTCCAACTCATAGTCAATCGAAATATCTCCGGAGAGGAACCATCTGTTTTGAATAAATCTTTAGCATTCAAGCGACTATTTCTCCTGACTCCAGCAAAGATTAAAAGGCCTAAAAGTGCTTCGATTTCTACGTTGTCTGTATAGGCACAGTCTCTTTCTCTTGCAAAATTAGATTTTATATGGTCAATCTGTTCATTGGTGCACTTTACGATACAATTTACAACACTTTCCGGAAAAAATAATCTCCAAATCTCGCCTATTTCCTTCAAATTTTTGGCTTCTTTTCTAGGTCCTGGCAGTTGAGTGACAATATTCCGAGCAATTCGTCTTACATGATTTGAAGGTGGAGCTTTATTCCATCTAGTGCGTCCATCTTTACCAATATAAAATCCTCTGGAACTTTGGCGATCTTCAATCTCATCAAAATCCTCGTCGTATTCTTCATCATCTTCCTGCTCGGTATCATAAGTTTCTATATCTGCCTCAACAAAATCTTCAACCTCGCTGTCATTTTCATCCTCATATTCAGAACTCGAAATTTCTTCCTCCAAAAGTAGTCTGATTTGCTCTTGATTCATTTTTGATACTTGCAAAATAATAAAATACACAACAATGAAGAAAAAACACAAACAAACAAAATTTTTTTACCTGCACAAAAAGTTACACATATACCCGCACCGGTCTCACAGACCAATTGTTATCAAATACACCAATATGTCCGTCTCGCACAAACACCAAAACAGCACTAAAACAAAGCTTGTAAAAAAAGCGGCAGCTAACCGAAAATTTAAATTTCTAGGGTTTCTGAAAAAAGAGTATTTACGTAAATGCGTTATGTCGGTCTCACAGACCAACGCGCGGGTATAGGAAGGTTAAAAAACAACACCAGAATTAGAATGAGCGGAGATAATGTGGAGGTAAATTACTATGTACATAGTACCTGCAATAGGTAATAATAAAACTAAACATTTTATTTTAGAAGAATGAGTTAGAAAACGAAGAAAATGTCCCAGAAATTTTAACAGTGGAGGAAAGTTATTCTGAAGAGCCACCCAAGAAAAAAACCAAGGTATTAAAATTGTACATTTAAAATAATGTATATATGTATGTAACAAGTCTTTCTTCAGCGTTTTACAGATATAAATTCACTAAGAAAAGATTTAAATAGCTTTAGAAGTGAAGTAACTGCAAGGAAAAAAGAAAAGAAATTTGCGTGGTTGGGTACTTTAGTAGCAAATGTTATGGAAGAAATCGAACCTGACGAGCAAGATGATGCAGCTTGGGAAGTGCAGTGCCTAATGCGCAGGCTTTCGAAAAAAAGGGTTAAAAGGGAAAGCTTGTCGACATCCTCCAGTAATTCTACAAAAAACATTTTAGAATTATCAATGGATGGAGTGTTTGATGAAGACGATTTCATATAGCCATTCAATTACTATTAAGAAAGAAATTTTTGAAAACTGAATAATTACAAGAATTACAACTACTATCTCTTTTACAGATTTATGTGATCTCCAGTGCAACATAAACAAAAGTACAAATAGAATTAGTATGTATAATAATATGTGATTTGTTTATTTATGTAAAACATAAAAAGACTGCCTTTTCCTTTAATATTTACAAGAAAATGAATATTTGATATATCATTTAATTTCATTGAATTTTAATTTACTTTTTTTAATAAAAACAAAGTTAAAAGAAATTTAAAGAATATTTTGCTTTATTTCGTTTTAACAATAGAAATGTAGGGTTCACATCCAGTCCAGTTTCCCTTCGTTGTTAAAATATGACATAAATTGTTGCCGGATAGCTTCTGCCTCGCCCTTTCGCGGATTATAAGGATTTTCACCTTTTCTTTCTTGAGGTATGGGATGCTGTGTGGTACTTATATATGACTCATCTGTTTGCATCAAAAAGTTGTGCAGCGCGATACAGGCAAAAGTAATTTTTTCAACTGTTTCCACTTTGAGGTCAATGTGGGTTAAAAAAATACGAAACCGATTGGCCAGTATCCCAAAAGCGTGCTCAACAACGTTACGGGCTCGAGAAATTCTTGCATTAAACATTTGCTTTTCTGGGGAATTGGTTTGATATGGGTATGGCTTCATTAAATATATTTGCATAGGAAATGCATCATCTCCAATAATTACATGTGGAAGACATCTTCCATTACCAACAGCTGCACTTGGAGGTATTTCTTTGCCTTCTTCTAGAATTTTCCTTAGCTTACTTTGCAAAAATACCCCAGCATCATTATTACGGCCATTGCAACCAATATCAACATAAACAAATTTGCAATTGGCATCTACTAGGGCTAATAAGATGATACTATTTGTGCCCTTGTAGTTATGGTAAAATGCACCGTCACTTCGCCGTGATCTGAAGTTTATATGCTTCCCATCTATAGCCCCTATGCAGTTAGGAAATTGCCATTTTAAAGCAAATTCCTTGGCAATAGACTCCCACTGCAAGTGGTTGCTGGGGAACTATTAAAAAAAAACTGTATAGAAACAATTAAAGTAAGCGAAATCGTTCTTACCTTTACATATTTTGATTTTAATTTATTCCAAATTGCTTCCGTGACCTCAGGTATAATTCCAGAAATAGATGCCTTTGAAATTCGGGTTTGGTAGTCTAGGCTTTGGTATGTTTCTCCTGCAGTATTAAATGAAATCGCAAATAAAAAGTATTCTTTCTGCAAATGATATAATCAATATTTTACTAACTTACCGGTGGCCAGAAAACGAAGGGTTAATGCTAGCTTTTCAGCAGCTGATATTGATTCCCTCATTACAGTATTGGAACGCTCTATATCCCCCTGAATTAAATCTAGCAGAGTTTGGAACTGCCATTTCGTCATTCGTAGGTAGTTCTTATACGAAGACTCGTCATTTAGGAGTAACTCATTTGTCAGAAAAGCAAACGATCCGCGTTCCTTTTTCGCTTTTCTCCAAGGTTTAACCCATTTTCTTTTACGTCCTTTGGTTGGAAGATATGTGGCTTTCTCGCATAAATCAAGCACTCCTAATATATTCATTAATCACAGACATTTTAGGTATTTACATACAACAAACACTAGTAATATAGAACTTACCAATGAGAATGTCCTCCTTTTCACTGTCGTCCGAGTCTAATTCTACAGCTTCTCCAATACAATCAACAATATCTTTAATTAATAAATATTTTGCTTCATCCATTTCAAATTTTATAAAATATAACACAAAATGTAACCAAAATTTAAATAAAAACACTTGAATTTTAATTTTTTACTTAAAGAATTTACATCAAAAAAAGAAATGTCAAAAACACACACAAGTATACACACAAATATATAAAAAATATATGTGTCATAAATAAGAATCGTATCGTGTGAACGCCGAAGATAGTTCAAAGAGGAATAATCCAAAATCTTAAAAATAAGAATGTTCTGGTGTGAACACAGACTAAGTAAACAACATTTAAGATGATAATGATCGTCTGGACTATGCTTGAAACTTCTAGTGGTATTGGTGCACAGTATAAAAAGCGCGAAGCAACCAATAGCAGTCAGTCAGTGCTAATTGGAAATTAGTAGAGTGAACATCGTTGAAAGACATCGTGCCGTGGATAATAACGTTAAGAAGTAAATAAGAAAAGACAAGTTGTAATTGGTTTAGTCAAGAATAAAAGGAAGTTCAGTTGCAAATAAGAAAATCGTGTTATTTATTTTTATTTTTGAGCAATCAAAAGAACTCACACGTTTAATAAAATTTAAACGTAACAATATGTACATATCAAGGTTGGCAAACGGTATAGTAAAAATACCGATACCGATTCAAATACCGCTAAAATTAGATACCGGTATCGATACCGATACCGAAATCCATTTCGGTTAGAAAATACCGGTATCCAGAAATACTGATTCCCACCAAAAAAAATTTCAAAAATTTTTTTCAATTAACTTTCTTTTATAAACACGTTTTTGTTCTAATTTACACATTCTTATGAAGCGTATCTCTAGACATATAAATGTTTTAAATTGGTGAAAAGAGCAAAGCCACTGTAAGCGAGAGTTATTGTATATGAAATCGCGAAAATGAGTATATTTGCTGTTATCGATACACAAGCTAATGCGAAGATTTAAGGTTTTGAAGAGTACTTGTTTAATATGCTCTGTATAAAATATGAGGTTTGCTACCATAAATGCCTAGCGGGGCCTAAAGTCCCCGATACACAGTGAGGATTTTGTAAAAAAAATTGGAAATAAATTTCTAAATTAGCTGTTCTATTACTATGAAATCTTACACAGCATTGAGGAAGGTGTCACAGAGCTTAAGTCTGGAATTTAGACTATATATCTTTAAAGGGGGCGGAGCCACAAAGCACCAAAATAGGCAACCTTGGTTAATGAAAAATTAAAATCTATGCCAAGCTCCTGTTTTTGATCAGATAAAAAGGATTTTTTGCAAGTGTTTTTTTATCCAAGAGGTAAAAAAAGTCTACTACATTTATGGGTTTTCGCTCACAGTTTACGAAATATTAGAGAAAAAATATTAAAATGTTGACTTTTTTACGAACTTTTGTCCACTATTCTGCTAATGGAGAAGTCAAATGTTGTTAGATTAAAAAAATTAAACTCGTTATGAATAAGGGACAAAATTTATAATATAAAAAAATTAGTATCAAAATCACAATTAAGTCAAAAGTTATACTAAATTTAAACTAAAATTTTGAACAAAAGAATTTCGCCAATCAATATTTTCGTTTGAAAAGTCTCTCTTTGGTAGAAAATTATGCAATCAATATGCAGTTTGCTTTTGAGTTCCCGGCAATTTCCAAGAACCAAGGGACTTTTCAGTATTTTTGCAGCATTCTTATTTTTCGCTGGACGCTGATTAGATTTTTGGATATACATATTTAAAAAAAATCTTGTTTTAAGGTGGCGTAATACATTTTTTGTTTACAGCTTTGGAATTTGATATTTATAACAAAAAATAGGTCTAATTCAAATATAGGGTTAATGGGTTGATAGAGATAATGGAGAAAAATTTTCGAAACTTTTATATCTGAAGTTACAGATTGCCATTGTTACAACTTAAAGTTAGTTAAAAGTAGGATTTTATCGGACGTATAAAAAGTTGTCCATTAGTACAATTTTAACTTAACCTAAAGTGAGCGCTAAGTGAAAGGCAATGTATCCTTCCTGGTAAGTTAAATTAAATTTATAATAATGAATAGCCTAAAGTAGCGTTTTATAAGTCCGACAAAATCCTACTTTTAAATATATTTAAATTGTAATAATGGCCCTAAATGTTAATTGTACGAGAAATTTCTTTTGTTTGCTTTTAAGTTGGCTACAAGAATATTGTTTACAGCTTAATACCAAATATTCGTTTCGTCTGAATTTGGCGAGTACGAATACGAATATCGAAAAAGACGAATATTCGGGAATTCGAATACAAATATTCGCACATCACTAAGTGCATACAATTCTACATGTACTTCGTGTATAATGTACACACACTGTATGTATTTATTTTTATTATTTTGTTTAATTAACCAAAATGTATACTTTATACTTTTAATAAAAGTATAAAAATGTATATAGAAACATATACATAAGTTTAAATGTTTTTATATGTTAATGTAAAAATACTCCCTTTTCGAAGTAATTTAATAAAAAAAGAGATTTTTTGCTATATCCACTGTCTGAAGTAATAATTTAGCAGTCATATCGGTATACCGGTATTATAAACTCAATAACGGTATGTACTGGTAATACCGATAGCGAAAGAAAAAAAATTCCGATACCGATACTTAAAAAATAGTTGTATCGGTATCAATACCGATACCTTTATTTGTTTCGGTTGCCAACCTTGGTACATATGCATAAATAAATAATACATGAAATTAAAAACTCAAACGAAAGCTCTTTAACTAAGCTACGTAATTCAATTTATTGAAATCTCTTTTTTAAGAATTATGGCTTTCATACCATAACAAATAAGAGAAAAAAATTTAGATCAAGAGAAATACTACAAACACACACAATCTCACGTTTTGTTTCTTGTTTACTTGTAAGCTAATAAATGCGTGTGTAATATGTGTGTATGTAGTAGTAGCAACTTTAAACGCTTCTAGCTCCCAAACTACTAAACCGATTTCAATAAAATATACATTCTGCTCATCTGTATCAAAAAACCTTTAAAATCGGTGCAGTAGTACCAGCGTAAAAGGGATTACAAAAAACATGTTTGCCTATTAATTATATAGATAGATGACTCACAATGCAAAATTCGCATACGAGGTTGTGTGATTTGTTTGAAGATAAATATGCCGAGTTAAATATGTTTCGACGTAAAGACTTACGTATCAACATATTTAGGTGTGAAGATATATATGCTATGACGTAACGACGTGGGAGTTAATTAACATATAACTTATGAAAGAAAACACATTTAAAAAGGGTTTCGCTCATTTTTATATTGCATTCTGTCGGAATGTAATTATGTTTAATAAAAATACAATTCTGAAAGTAGATTTCTGAAACGTTTTAGAAAAAGTCGCCTTCGGTCATAGGAATGACCTCTGAGGGGTTTTGGCCAAACCGGCCAAATGAAGGACTGGCATGCAAATCCACCTATTGGGGAGTAACAACCAGGACACTAGCTACAAACGTTATATTTAGAATTGCTAAATTGAGTTTGTGAAAAAAGTTACAGCTCATATAAAGTCGCTTTTGGTCCAAAAACCCTCTGAGGGATTTTGACCAAAGTGGCCAAACGAAGGGTTGGCATGCAATGCCACCTAATGAAGAGTAACAACTAGGACATTAGCTATAAAACATAGTAATTAGAATTCCTGAATTGAGTTTGTGAAAAAAGTTACAGCTCATATAAAGTTGCTTTTTGTCAAAAAAAACCCTCTGAGGGATTTTGGCCAAAGTGGCCAAATGAAGGGTTGGCATGCAATGCCACCTAATGAAGAGTAACAACTAGGACATTAGCTATAAAACGTAGTAATTAGAATTCCTGAATTTCTCTGTTGCTTATTGTTGTTTGTTTTTTTTTTTGCTGGAATTGAAAAACAACCAAATTTACTACTATTCTATACTACTTGCAAACTGTTTAATGACTAAACTTTAAAAAAAACACACATACATGAGCTAAAAGAGTTAAATCAATGCGAGTAGTTGAAGTACTTTCCTGAAATTAGAAAACAAACTGAGGTGATTCGTAAGTGGGAGTGAGAGTGAATATGAATCTCAAAATCGCAGTGATATTTATTTCGACTTATTTATAAATTAATGTCATTGAAAGTGAGGTACATCAGAGTAATTGAGTTTAAACGATGTCTAAGCATTTATATTTAAAATTTCATGAGTCAATATGAATAGCAAAAACAATATTCATTGCGGATCACTGATACAAACCCAAAAATATTGACAGTTGTTACGTTTTTCAATTAAAATCGTCAACAGTCTAAAAACCAAAAAAAGGTCAATGCTATCATGTTAGCTCTTATTATGGACGAGTCGTGTTTTACAAACAAGCAGTTAAATAAATTTTTTTAAATGAGAAATTTTTAGATTTAGTTATAATTTTTTAATTAATTTAATTAATTTTTTTTAACAAACACAACCTGCGAAGCGATTAGCTTGTCTGCGGACAACTCCCAGGGTCTATGGCAGAAATCGAACCCACGACCTCTGGACTTAGGGGATAGCATTGCTACCACTCAGTCACAGGGTGCCCCTGTAAATAGTACTGGCTACATGGCGTAAAATTTTGACAGTACTCCTATGTATTTTCGTCCGAAAATTAAAATGTGACACATGTAGCTTGAAGCGAACACATATTCACAGGCAGCACAAGTGGAAAGATGTGAATATCTACCAATATGCATATTAGAGTGTGTCGATTTGTTCGTGTAGGGAAAAAAGCAACAGGCGTCTAGCAAAAATGAAATCTAGACAAAATTCTAAGAATATTACCCTAACCCTCATACCTAAATAAAAGCGGTAAGCGTTGCTTTAGCAGCAGGGTATGCATTTTCAGTACATTTAAATGTGCAAATATCATTTGATTGTTCTGAAACTATGTACAGTGCTGCTGGCGCAACGCGCTTGCCGCTCTTATTTAGGTATGAGGGTAAGAAACTAGGGTTCTAAAACCAAAACCTAGCTCCCACAGAGTGCAAAATCTTGAATCATTATTCGTTCTAGTTTGCGAAATGTAGCAACTTCAAAATTAGAAAATTTAGCAAAAAGTTTGACTATTTTTTATTTATGTATTAAATAAAATATTTTTTAGATCTATGGAATAATTTGTAGAAAAAATTTAAAAAGTCGGACAAACTTTTTACAGTATATAAAAATAAATTTAACTGAAAAATAACAAATTTAAATATAAAAATAAATCCAAACAATATTGTTACAAATTTTACTTTCTATATATATATATATATATATATATATATATATATATATATATATATATATATATATATATATAAAAGAAGCTTCCATATACATATGAAAATGCATTATTACACATTTTTCAAAGTCATATTTCTCAATTGGAATGGAATCCCATTAAACTCAATTTTGGCAACAGAATGGCATGATATATTTTATCAAACGCTTTGGAAACGTCTGTGTAAATGACTTCTACCTGGCTAGACAGTATTCACTGACATTCTAGACATTATTCCCTAAAGTTTAGTCGGTAACGGACGTGTTTTAATAAGCGCATAGAATACAAAAGCATAAATAAATAGAAATTGCAAAGGAAAAGGAAATTTTTTCTTTTCTGTCGTGGAAAATTAAATTATAATAAAATACTTATATATTTTCTTTAATTTTATTTAAAAATAACAAAAAAAAACACTCGGAATGCCTGAAAGCAACAGGTGCAAACAAGCAATCCGTTGTGAAACAGGGATTCAATGTATGGGTGTATGTAATAAAGTGTTTCATACATCTAATAAGTGTGGTATTGACCAATACTCATCAAGAATATTTTAAGAGAACAGTTTCATAAGATTTATTTGTGATGACTGCATGCAGTATATACAAAATGTTGATGTGGTGGTAAAAGATATACAAAATGAAGTGCACAAAAACAAACAAATCTTGATGGAATATAAGCATGAATTTAAAGCGTCGCTTAAACAAAATGAAGATGAAATAAAACAATTATTAGAAGCTATTGAAAAAAGATACGAAGAAAGAATTAATAAAATGAGTAAATATCAAAAATCCTGTGAGAATAATGTTGAAGAAATGAAAAAGTTGGTTATAATATAAACAATAGAAGAAAAAATGAAATTATGTGTAAAGGAATAAACAAAGTTATCAGTCAAACAAACAAAGTGTTGCCAGGTACAAGCAAAATAGTTCCCCTAATTGTGAAGCCAAAAGAAAAACAGTCAGCGGAGAAAACCAAAGAAGACTTAAATAAAGTATATCCAGTCAACCTAAAAATAACAAATGTTGAAAGTAGAAGAAATGGATCAATAGTAATACAAAGTGAGACCGGCGAAGAAAGAGAAAAGATTAAGAAGCCTATTCAGGACAAAATATCAAACGAATGTGAAATAAAAGTGCCCAACCCATTGGAATTAAAAATAAAAGTTACTAGCATGTCTTTCGAATGTGTGTGAAGTTAGCTCCGTCAGTTAGCTTCGTTTTTAGCATCCCTGTTTTACTTTACATATATCTCGCTCAAACACTGTGAGGTAAGAAAAAATCTCTCACTTGCACTCTATTATACATTTTTCAAAGTCATATTTCTCAAAAGCTATACTGATTCTGAATACAATCTATATAGTTCTGAAATATTTGAAGCCTTTGGCTTTCGACCCCAATTGGCCGTATAACCCCACCATTTCGATTTTGGCCAAAATTTTGACCACCAAAAATAGCTTCCATATTGTACATATGAAAATGCATTATTACACATTTTCAAAGTCATATTTCTCAAAAGCTATACTGATTCTGAATACAATCTATATAGTTCTGAAATATTTGATGCCTTGGCTTTCGACCCCTATTGGTCGTATAACCCCACCATTTCGATTTTGGCCAAAATTTTGACCACTAAAATAAGTTATCAATTTTTACATTAATATTTTTGTTCAATGAAACTATTTTTTTAAGCTTTAGGTCAGTAAATTTCATAAATTTTTTTATATTTTCATTTTTATATCGATATTTCGTTAACCTTTGGTTAACTTCTTCAGGATTTTTCTTGTTTTTATTTTTTGATAATTAAAAATTTTTTATAATTATAAATAGCAATGTGTTATATAATTTTTTTTACAACAATAACACCACCACCAACAACAACAACAACAACAATAATAATAATGGACCAAAAATTTATAAATCTTTAGTATATGTACCAAAAATGTCAGAAAGATTAGATAAATGGGAAATATATGATAAATCGAAGTATAAGATGACATATAAGATTTATAATACTTTAGGAAATATATTTACTAACACAAAAGATAGGATTAAAAAGTTAGATAGATCTAATGTAGTTTACAAAATACCTTGTAAAGGAAACGACAACGAAAGATGCAACAAGATGTATGTAGGCACAACTAAAAATAAATTAAAGAAAAGAATATCGGGACATAAAACAGATCAAAAGTATAGGAATATTAATTCACACAAGACAGCTTTATCTTCACATTGCTTTGATTTATATCATTATCCATATTTTCATAATATTTAAATTTTCAATACAGAACTTAATTATAAACGTAGGCATATGTTAGAAATGTTACACATTATAGATGCTCCAACAGATCAGAGAATGATTTTCAGAACAGATACAGCTAATGTTGCACATACTTATAGATATTTATTACATAAGAACAAGAATAGGGTTTAAGAAAGTAATACACTATTACATATTTTTAATTGTTCATTATAATTATAATTTTTTTATAAAAAATTCTTAAAAAATATAAAAAATTTTTAATTAATTTATATATGTAGTTAGTTGTTTTTTATATGTAAATATTCATAATACGTATTTTTGCTATTTATTAATGTTTAAATATTAAAAAAAAATTATATAAAAAAAAATTTTAAATATACATGTATAATATAATCTGTTTTCAATTCATATTTTGTAAATATTTAGTACCATGAAAAAAATATTTTAGGCTAATAACAATGTTGTTAACATTTTTCCAAAAAAATATTTTAAGAATTGTCCAGATTCAAAATGTTATGTAAAAGTATTAAAAATATTTATTATCTTTTCCAAAAACCATTACAAAATTGTATGTGTTAAAAAGCTTTTAAACACTTTTTTTCATTTATGAACAAATATTGTAGACTTACACCTGTTTTGTTTTTATACCAATACTTTTCAAAAATTGTTCAAAAAATTATATGACACACATTGTTATTTATAATTATAAAAATTTTTTTTTTTGATTGAAAAGAAAAAAAGACGAAAACTAATTATCAAAAAATAAAAACAAGAGTAATCCTGAAGAAGTTAACCAAAGGTTAACGAAATATCGATATAAAAATAAAAATATAAAGAAATTTATGAAATTTACATACCTAAAGCTTAAAAAAATAGTTTCATTGAACATATATAAAAAGTCGAAAAATTAGGTAAACAATTTAATTAATATTTTCGCTTGAAAATGTTATAAAATATCTGCTCCGTTAAGTTAACAGTGTACAAGTGACTGATTTTTTCTTACCTCACAGTGTTTGAGCGAGATATATGTATAGTTAGACAGGTATGCTAAAAACGAAGCTAACTGACGGAGCTAACTTCACACATATATTTTGGCAACTTGCTATATCTTGGAAACCGTAAGAGGTAAACTCTTGAAATTTTCAAAAACGGTAAAACTAAAAAATTTTAAAATTATAAAATCGCCAAACCAAAAAAAATCGCCAAAAATTCCAAAAAAATCGCCAAAACGAAAAAAATCGCCAAAATTAAAAAAAAATCTAACACTAAAATAAGTCGCAAAATTCGAAAAAATCTTACAAATGAAAAAAATCGCCAAAATGAAAAAAAGTGCCAAAAACCGAAAAAAATCGCCCAACCGCGAAAAATTCTCCTGTAACAAAATAATTGTTGATATGAAAAAAATCGCCAAAATTAAAAAAATCACCAAAATTAAAAAAAAAATCGCCAAAACTGAAAAAAGTCGCCAAAATGAAGAAACGCCTAAACCGAAAATCGGCAAAATTAAAAAAGTCGCCAAAAAATAAAAAAAACTCCAAAAACCGAAAAAATCGCCAAAAAAATAAAAAAATCGTGAAAATTAAAAAAAACCTCAAAATCCAAAAAAATGCCAAAACTATATTTTATATAGGCTAAAGTTCGTATTAAATTACATATCTCGTGTCCGTACGGAACCCTTCGTGCGCAGGCCAAAGTCGCACTTCACTGAATTTATTTACATAAATGGCCTGTTTCGCAATAACAACACGAAATTTTCGACTTAAAATTTATTTTGAAAACAACAATAAAATTGAAAATTTGTTTTTAATATAAACTGTAAGCCGAAAGGTTCGTGTGGTTATTGTGTAACAGGTCAAAAATAAAAATGGTACAAATAATTTACTGGAACAGTAAAAAATATTTACTGAAACTAAATTTTATTTCAAAACACACGTTTGTTTGAACATTTTTGGGAATAATTTTTTCTGTGTAATGTTCATAAATACATACATAAATATGTAGGTATGTAAGTACATATCGAGCCATTACCGCCAATGAAGGTAAACCAACATAATTTTCGAAATGATTTTTTTTTATAAATTTCATTAATTTTTCATTGGTACTGTCTGTCAAAATTTTACAACCGTAGGATATACCGTTTCAATTTTATATTAAAAACAATTTTATCTTAAGTACAAACTATTTTTTGTTTACAAATATTGTAACAGCAACTTGTTACTTAAGCTAAAATTTTCTTTTGAAAATAAAGCAAGTAAGATATAAAATGCGGACTACATAACATCTTTCTTCTACATAATTTTCCCCTAAAAATGACCTATCATGGCCCTTTAATGGGATGAAATTAATTTTTCATTATTATTATTATTATTATTAAATTAATCTTTTATTATTTTATAAGTTAAGATCTGTATACTATATACCCTCATTTGAACCAAATATGTATCATCTAATAATATAAGAATCGAACATAGTGTTACGTTTAAATTTTATTAAACGTGTGAGTTCTTTTGATTGCTCAAAAATAAATAAATTCAGTGAAGTGCGACTTTGACCCGCGCACGAGGGGGTTCCGTACGGGCACGAGATATGTAATTCAATACGAACAATATAAACTATAGTTTTGCCATTTTTGGGTTTTTTCGGTTTTAAGCGTTTTTTAGTTTGGAGGTTTTTTGTATTTATTGGCGCTTTCTGAGTTTTGGCACTTTTTTTTCACGTTTTGGCGATTTTTTTTTTTGGTTTTTGAAGTTTTTTTAAATTTGGCAATTTTTATTATTTTGGCGTTTTTTATTTTGGCGATTTTTTTAATTTAAACGATTTTTTCGGATTTGGCGATTTATTTTAGTGCTAGAATTTTTTTTTAATTTTGTGGGTTTTTTTTGATATGGCGATTTTTTTAAAATTTTTGACGATTCTATAATTTTCGGATTTTTTAGTTTTACCGTTTTTGAAAATTTCAAGAGTTTACCTCTTAAGGTCTCCAAGATATAGCAAGTTGTCAAAATTACATAGTCAAAATTGCATTAACTGATGGACCACCCTTTAATTAAAATTTTTTTAATATTTTAATGTTTATTGTTGTACTCTATATAAAAATACACTAATTTTCCAAATTTCAAGTGGCAATATACACATGTACATACAATTGTGTGTATATTATCATGAGATTTGAACATTTTTGGTTGCTCGTTTGGGAGTACCCTTTAATTTCTAATTCTCATGTATTTGTTATTGTAGTGGCCAGTGTAGAGTTCTACATACTCTGTCCAAATTTTAGGTCCGTAGCTCTTACTGTTCCTGAGAAAATACCGTGTGACGGACAGCTTAGCGAAAACAATTGGGTTCCTTTTTTCGCCTTTGGTGTACGGAACCCTAAAAACACACAATTTTATTTGACTAAGCAAAATACAAATTTTCTATACTTAATTACTTCTTATCGTTATTATCCACCGCACGAGGTCTTTACTTTTAACGATGCTGACTCGATTAATTTCTGATTAGCACTGCCTCATTCTCACACAGTGCACCTCTTTTTATAGTACAGGAAACGGTTCTCAAATGTTCGTCCATCTTCTCATAGGTGGTGTAATGACATGTCTGTACTTAGTAATGCCAAATGGCATCTATGCATGTTGCCGTCTGTATTGTCATTTACAATTGGTAGCCATTCAAAATTCATGTTGCCGTTTCTAGATGTTTGTAGGTAATTCGATTGGCCATTATTTTTGAAAGTAACGACATATGTTGGCAATGCGGTGTGCTACTGGAAATACAGGGTGGTTACCATAAGTGCTCGCATTTTTATTTGTATGTGTGTACGTTTGTAGCTATGAACACAATTATTGTTTTTGGTATAGTGCTTGCACGTGAATGTGCAAGTTTAGTGCTTAAGTTAAATACTTCCAGATAGGTCTTTGCATTAACCCTTTAGGAATATTTTCGCGTAAAACCTACATTAACCCTGTTGGAATATTTTTACGTAACAATAGCACACCAGTTTATTATAACCTTTGCTATGTATTTGGAAATGCTTGTGACCCACTGAATATATCTAAACTAAACTACACACAACTATAGACGATAGACCAAAACATAATTTCGTATAAAAACTCACGTACAAATCCTTAGAACAAATTAATAAATACAGTATTTTTTAATCTAGGACCAAATTTTTGTAGTCCAAGTCGAAATACGCGAATCACGATAAAGCCCATTATTCAACTCTACAGCTAATCCAAACAATATGATTGTATTGAAGTGAGTTGCCATTGTTTTAAAGGCTACGTTTCCCAGCTTGAAAAAAATATATATAAGTCTTAAATATGGTTATTTGGATAACTCTGCAACAATTTATTACAATTTAAATTTGATTTCGTGGCCCAGGCGAAAAACTAAGATAGTCGCCAGTTCAGTTCCGGTACGTAGCAATTTATTAAAAATTTCTTCACAAAAGTATATGGACCTTAAAGTACATTCCGTCGGTAAAACTATACACATCAAATTTAAGAGCGACGTCTATAATTTGAAAAGTAATAAGTTTGTAGAAGATTCGCTATATGGTCCCGATCAAGAAGACAATAATTTAGCAATTTGGAGACAAATTTATGTAAAAAAACTTATATTTACTTTTTCTTGAACATTTTTTTTGCTTAACCAAAACAATACTATACACACGAGGTTCTCAGGAAGACAGCAAAAAAGCTTAAGGGACAAAAAATACCGTTATTATGCTAATATTTATAGCCTAAAATACCTTTTATACAGAAAAATCACAGTTGAAGAGCCACATAAGCGTTCAGGTCCCGTGCAGTGTCATAATTGCCAAGAATATAGCCATACAAAAGCTTACTGCAATTTACCTACAGTGTGTGTTATCAGCGGTGAATTGCACGGTACTGCTAGTTGTACTAAACCAAGGGTGACCAAGATACATTTAAGGTTGTGTAAGTGAGCGAAAAAGATAAACACACAGGCAGAAACAATTAATAAAAGTAACTCTTATATGATTTTTTTTATGAAAGAATTTTTTCCCACATACCCGTTTCAACAAAAATTAATAAGTAAACATTATTATTCACTTTAATTCTGACTTTAAAACTACTAAAAACCAATTTGTAAGCGAAAATAATTTTTTGTTGTATGTAGGCAAAAGCATTTTTTAACATAAACAGCATACCTATTAAATTTCTCGAAGTGCGTTTGAAAAAAATGAGTAAATAGATAAACAAAAAATTGTCTGAGATAAGACTAAATGAAAGGGAATAATAATACGTGTGATTTCGATTTGCAAAAGTTTGCTACATGATGTTCACCCATGTACTAAACCAAAAGATGAAGTGGAAAAAATGCAGTAATTGTTGAAGTAATCACACCGCTAACCACAGAGGATGTCCTGTGTACTCTTTCGTCAAGCTGGCTATGGTGCAAAAACCTAAATTATCGCCAGCTGAACCATTAAACAAGCGCGTACTTCACCATTTTTGCTCAAGTGAGCCAACCAGTGACTTCACGTGTATCGTATGCCGATGTTGCTAAGGCCAGTTCTATTCCCACACAAAATGTTTCACCGCCAAATAATTCAACAAATGCAAACTCAAGTTTTAACTTTAGTCGCCTTGAAGCTTTTAACTATAAACAACTTTACAACAAATATGACTAGCACGATGCAAGAAATGCTGCAAATGCGGAACACACTGCTTCAAGCATTAGTTAACAAGCCATGAAAACGTTAAAAATATGTTTCGCCGACATAAAAATGAACTTTAGCACTTCCTTACGGAAAAAATATTGATATAATGTTGGTCTCTGAGACTCATTTGACTTCTAGAAGCCTCTTTAAAATGAATGGCTACACTTTATATGATACAAAGGACCCTAGAGGGAGAGCATGCGCCGGATAAGCAATTCTAATAAAGTCAAGACGCAAGCACTATATTCTTGACAACAAGCAACAATTATCTGCATTGAAAATTTTTGTACAAATTTCGTGATATCTTCAATTTACTCCCCTCCCAGATTATCAATTACTGAGGACCAATACGAGAAATTCTACAAATCTCTTGGACCTTGTTCCCTAGCAGCTGGCGACTACAATGCTAAGCACACGTTCTGGGGTGCGCTTCTTATTACGCCTACAACGGTAGGGCGTTGTTCAACACAATTTCAAAATGGGCTTGGATGTTATTTCGAGTGGGGAGCATACTTACTGGCGTACGAAAAAAAGTAAAAGTATTTTTAGGGAATAAATTCACGTTGAAGCTTCTTCCCTAGATCTCTCGTCCGATCACTCTCCCACGATCGTTACAATCTGTAGCCCACTGAGAAGCGCTTTACCTCACCCATATGTTAAGATGATAAATCGTGTTAATTGGCTTGGATTAAAAAAATATTTTAGTAGTCATTGCACGGAAAATATTACGCTAAGAACACCCAATGATATTGAATCGAACATTGCAAATATTAACGAGAATATTAAACAAGCTTCTGAACATGCCACTACCTCCCATCCGCATACTGGGTTAAATAAAATTTATTCTACAGACGTTGAAAAAAGAAGAGCTAAAAGAGAATGGCAACAGCACAGATCACCTCAACACAAAATTAGATTTAAAGAGTGCACTAAACGACTCCAAGAGTTGATTGCATCTGAAAAAACTGCATGTTTTAAAAATTATCTGGAAGGTCTTGATGTCACACCATCATCTAATTACTCTTTGTGGCGCGCTGCTAAAAAGCTTAAAACACCCGTTGAGTTTAATCCGCCTCTGCGCACATCTACCGGAGGTTGGACAAGAAGCGATACTGAAAAAGGTAACATATTTGCTGAGCATTTACAATCCGTATTTACACCAAATACATGTACCGGTGATGCTGATTTGCCGAGTGTAGTTTCTCTACCAGCTCGGCCCTTAAAATTTACGATGTGTGATGTAAAAAAACTAATTGCCGTACTCAACCCGAAAAAAGTTCCCGGTATGGATGGAATTAGTAACCAGAGGTTGATTAAGTTACCTCGTACTGCAATTAGAATCCTGTTATTCATTTTTAATGCCATTTTACGACTGGAGTATAGTCCAAACTGCTGGAAGCTTGCCAAGGTTAAAATGATTCCAAAGCCAGGTAAAGATCTTTCCAAGGCTGAGTCATATAGGCCAATAAGTTTACTGTCAACTATGTCAAAGCTTTTTGAAAAGCTACTCATGACAAAATTGTCTTCAATTTTAACTGACTATAGTTGCATCCCGGACCATCAATTTGGTTTTAGAAGCCAGCATAGCACCATTGAGCAAACGCATATATTGGTTCAGATTATCAGAAAAACATTTGAGGAAAAGAAGTATTGTTCTGCCCTGTTTATTGATGTTTCTCAGGCATTTGTTAAAGTCTGGCATGAAGGCCTGATTTTGAATTTGAAGACATAACTACCAATAAATATTTTGGAAAGTTACATTCTTGCACGAAAATTTACAGTTGTGGAAGGACACTTTATGAGTATGCCTGAAACTATCTCATCCGGTGTGCCACAGGGGAGTATAATGGGGCCATTTTTATATTTGATTTATACTTGTGATATTCCTGTGAGCAGTAGTATCCACACTTCTACATTTGCCGACGATACAGCCTGCCTTAGTATGCACGAAAACCTTGATGAGGCATCCCAAAAACTCCAGGAACACATTAGCCAGATGTAACTATGGTTAAACTAATGGAGAACTAAGGTAAGTGAACAAAAGTGTGTTCAAGTAACATTTACCTTACGAAGAGATACCTGTTCCCCCATTTGGATTAATAATCAAGTTGTTCCTCCACATTCACATGTGAAATATCTTGGTATACACCTCGATCAACGGCTTACATGGAAACATCACATTGACTATAACTTAACTCAAATGAAACTAAAATTAACTCAGGTACATTGACTGATTGGCAGAAATTCAACACTCAGCCTAGACTGCAAACTTTTAATATACAAGTCGCTTTTAGAGCCAATATGGTGTTATGGTATCCAGTTATGAGGCACTGCTTCTGCTTCCAATGTAGAGAGAATTCAACGAAGACAGAACAAAATTTTAAGGTTATCATCTGCTCCATGGTACATTAAGAATTCAAATTTGCATCGTGACTTAAAAATGCCACTAGTGACTGAAGAAATTGCAATTTAACTGAAATAACAGCGGAGATAATTAAAAAAAACCTTATCCTGTAAAGTTTTGTTTATTTGCTTAAGCTTTTTGTGCAGTTATGGCTCGATATGTACATATTCTGAAGGAAATGTCTATGGTGAAAATGTACTGAGTCGCTTTTGAATTTGTCACTCTACAATTATCGCCCATACAATACTTTGTGCTATAGACATTTAGCCTGTGCTTGTCATTGAAAATCTACTAGAAACTAAAACAATTGACTTGGTTAGTGATTACATAGTTCTTATGGGAACATGGAGACCAGAGATAAGCAATGAATCGTGTTTTTGCTATTCTTACTGTCGCAACTAATCTGATGTACGCACACTCTCAATGACATTAATTTATAAATAAGTTGAAATAAATGTGAATGCGACGTTGACATTCATATTCATACCACACTCGCACTTACAAAGCACCAAACACACAACCTCATAATGAGAACTTTAACGTTCGCATGCGAAGTTCGCATTGTGAGTCATACTTATGCTCCAAAAAAAGTGTTTTATTCGCATTCAATATGCACTGAAAACTTCGAAATATGCACTAAAAACTCAAAAAATATGCTCTTAAAAATAACATAAATTGGATTATTTGGAAATGAAAATCTAATTTTAATTTAGCAATTTTATAAAATTTTCATATAAAACAAGACAAAAATTAAATAAACAGAAGAAGGAAACAATCACCCTTATTCTATTTTGCGTCGGCAACATCGTCGTCAATTTTTAAACAACATCTATTTAACACAACATCAATGCGAACTTTGTATTCACTAACAATGTTACGACGACTTTGCCTGTTTATCTATAAATGCAATACACATATCCAATATTTGAGACAGCTGATTCATTTTGTTTACTATTTTTGGTAGAAGTGTTTTTGAATAAGTAAAAGGTTTGTACATAAATTAAAATAAAATGTTTTTCTTTCGTATCGGGACGAAGAAAATAAAAAATTTATTAGTGAAAAGATGATTTCTCAGACAAAAGTCATTGCATTTGTAATTTACCCAATGAAAAGTAAGTGATAAATTTCGACATATTTTTGTGAAATAATGAGAAATGTTCATCGTTTTAATATTTTAAATTTATTTTCGGCTGAATAAAACATCATTTAAGCATGTGTTGGATACAATTGAACCTGATTTTGGAAACAAAAGGGATCAGATCAACGTTTATTGGAGATTGCAGCTTCCTCCAAGGGGCTTATTGCTAATTGTTTATATACGCTGCCTCTTGTTGCTTAACGCTCAGCATTGTTTGCAACCTTTTTTTAATTTAAAGCTCAAGTCCCGTCAGATCTGTAAAAATATTTCTTTCATACAGTATACTTTCCCAACACCCTATTTACTTTACATTTAGCCATTTACCACTAGTTCTAATGGTGCACCGAGGCAATTTAGTGCAGTCACAACAATTTCCCACTGTATCTTGAAAGTATTAGGAACACTGCCCCTGCGGAATCCTCTAACTTAAAGAAGGACTTTTTTCAACTGCTAAACAAGCTTTTCAAATTAATTGGGTTTGGCAATTTTAATTTTGTCCATATTAACATTTTTCCCTTTTTTTTAATAATTTTTTTAAATAAATATGTATGTACGTATGTATGTACTTTTTTATTTCTTATATTTTCACATTTTTACAGTTTAAATTATTTTTCAAATTCATTGAGGTATGCACACAACAGAACACGACATCAAAAACACTGACGACAAAATGAACGGCAACATCAACATCAATTTTTCGTACAGAATGCCAAACATATGCTGACAGTCATCGATTAATGGCAATACTATCTACGGGAATACCGATGTGCCAAAAAACATTAAAAGCGGCGTCGTGTTATGTTGCCGACGCCAAATAGAATAAGGGTGAATAAAAAATTAATTAACAACGAAAAATTAACTTTTACTTCAAAAGCGATCATGATATGAGATTTAAAACTTTGAAATTGTATTTTGAAGAATAACTTCGAGTTCATAGAATCTATAATAATCTAATATAATCTATTTATATAGAAAACAACAACAAATTTTGAGTGCTGTGTTTTTGTTTTCAATATAAATAGGCAGACGAGAATTTTTGCATGGCTTTTATGAACTGGTAGTAAGACAAATTTTTTATTTATAATTTTTATTGCAATAAACGAAAACTATTCACTTAGCTTTTTAAATAAAAATCGGTGCTTATCACATCTAAATAAACTTTTATACATTGAAAATGTTCTTTTTCAACATCAACTCATGTAATCGGGGCAGAGTTCGTCACAATTATCAAACCACGTTTTTATTGAAATTAACATCTAGTGAGGATGTCAAAAAACACATGTTACACCTGTTTAAGTTGTAAATTTGGAAATACAAATAATAGTCTTTGTTCCAGCATTAAAATTTAGCAGAAATAAAATTGGATATGACGATTTAAAATTTTTTTATTTTCTTGTTTCGTTTCTCTTTCACAATATGTTAGAACACATAGTAATAATTACCCACTGAAAAAAATGGAAGTCATTCTAGCGGAAGAACATTTTCATTGCTTCCAAAAAATCGATATTTTTAATTTGCCGAGAGTGAGCAAAAAACCATATAGAAGCTTATTTTAGTCATACAAAACCTTGTAACTCCTCCATAGTGTTAGAAAATACTCACCAGAATTTAAAAAAATCATTTGTTTTAAAGAAATTTATGATATAATTTTAGTCTAAAATTTTAAAGTTATTAGCTTAAATTTACATGAAAACACTATTTCTGGTTTAAATTCGTATAAAAAGAAACGAATTGTTAAAATAGGTAACTATTTACAATTTTTCCTAGATGAAAATATTATCATAGAACACAAAAAAGGAAATTTTTCTTAATATCGCTTCCAATTCAGTGACCAGGCATCGAAAAAGAGAACTTCTTGCAATGACAACCCTATGTAAAAATCATTAGATCGGATCGAAATTTGCACTACTTCTGCATCGTAAACTCTACATTTTCATGACCTTTTTGGAGTCTCTTTTTTTACTGGGTTAGTATATTCCAAAATATACTAGCATCAAAACTCACAATAAAACGTGTAAAATCGATTCGGAAGCCGAAACATACACAATGGCATTTTTTAAAGTCTAACTTCATAATGGTAGTAAAATATTGATTCCCCATACTACTTTCACTAGAAAATTAAATTTTTACGGAAAAAAGTAGACATTTTTACCAAAAAACTATTTTTTTAAATATTGAAATAACATTTTTTTAAAAAGTACCAAAATATGCCCTAAAAATTCGAAAAATATGCGAGTTAGACTGAAGTATGCATATACATGCATACTTCACTCTAAGTACAAGTGTAAAATATGCAAAAATATGTACCAACAAATCGATGCCAGAATTCATAAAAAGTTCTGAAACGGATAAATATTGTTACGTTTTTCTCCAACTTGTTGTTCTCTGTTTAAAAACGCTTTTCCGTGGAGTCTAAGATTTGCATATGAATAAAAGACTCGGTGTAGTAATTAGGGTTGAGCATGATACAAGTTTTATTTACGAATACACTTAAACTAGATTATTCAAGAGCTTAAATAACTAATACAGCTTAAAATACTCAAATATTCACAACTGGTTACCAATGCGCCTTCCTCGCTGTTGTTTACACACGTCTCTTAGCTGGCTGCACAAGTATTCACGTGACACCTCTTTGTCTGCTGCTCGGCACTCACGAGACTCTCTGCTGTCACTCTCAGTTGATATACCAATATCTCTTTGTTTGCCGCTCGTCACACGAGACTCACTCTGCCGACACTCATCGTTGATACAATAATAACAACTCTCTGGCCGACACTTACACCCTTCCTCAAGTCTATTCGGTGCGCTGTTCCCTTTACTCCAGTCGACACGACAGACTTTGCTGCCAGTATAGACTGTCCTATAGTTTCTCCAAATACCAACTCACGTATTGTAAAGCTCAGACTGCTCTTAACTATCAACTCAATACTGTATCGCAGACTTTTATTCACTCACAACTTAATTATTAACTGACTTGTTTACTCGCAATTGACTGACTTCTTCACAACTACCTTGTTCGCAACTGACTTGTTCGCAACTTGTTTGTTCACATCTGCAACTTCTTCACAACTGACTAGCCGCTGGATGCGTCATCCTTTTTTATACTTCGCACAAATACTACTAGCATTTTCTAGCCAACCTGAGATTCGAAAATTAACGAAGGTTCCCTATAGCGAACAATTCTCGAAACATTCTCGTTAAAAAAGTTAGCTATTTAGAAGCAATGAAATCGAACTATTAATGACGTTTTTTATGTTTCATAATGATATCGCTAAAGGTTCGCTATTGATTCGTAAGCGAAACATCGATATCGAAAGATTTGCTGCCACAAACTGAGCGACGAGTGAACTCTAGCAGCACTTTCTCTTTCCATTTACGATAGCCGTTCTCGAGTGATTTGTCCGAGAAATGTTTACGCAACATTCGAATGCGATATTATTTACGAATGTTTTGGTTAGCTGGGTTGGTGTAATATTCATGCATGTTAGCTGGGGAGAATCTCATTATCATCTGCAATGTTGTTTACAAAGTGCACAATTATTTTCATGTGGTAACTGTGTACATACATGTGTATATGTATACATCATTAAGTTGTTTACTTTATATTTGTTCTTCATTGGAATTTGCCATGAATGTATGTATGTATATGTGTGTATTTTCTTAACAAGCAGACAGTCTTTGTTGTTGTTATTGCTTGTTTACGTTTAATCACGAATGTATGTGCTGCGCATGTTTATTTAATTGCTTGCTTTATTCTAGATGTTTCTTTTTAAAGACCCTGTAGGAATATTTTCCGCAACACTTACGGTAAGCCTGTTGGATTATTTTTACACAATGCTGCATTAAGCTTGTCGACGGCCATGTTCGTAACAATCTCTTAATTCCGCATTGATACATCAGACAAGAAAAAACATGCAATGACATATTTGTTCCTGGTCATAAATAACAAAGAAAACGCAAAAACAAAAAAGTGCCCTTGAGGAATACTCTATATGAGCCTCAAAAACAAATAATTGTCAAGTCAAATAATTTTCAAGGCATTTCTGCCGTTATAACGGCAGAAATGCCTATTTTACTGTGAGTTTTGATGCTCATAATGATAACAATAAAAATAAAAACCTGATGATAGACTTTCTGTGTTTTGAAACTCTTAATAAAAATAATAAATCTAATGATAGACTTTCTAACGACAAATCCACTTTTTCGAAAGCGATCAACTTCGCTCTGTCCAATGCCAACTAGTGATTCCTTAACATTACAGTTGCCTAGTACTTCGTCAGTTAAGCCATTGACATTATTCGCTTCGGGCTCGTGTTCATCACCTAACCAAGTTATCACTACAGATAACAGTAGCTCAAAACCAAAGATACAAGTCGGAATGGACAGATATATAACCGTGGTAAAAAGTGGGAGAAGCCCGAATTCTTCTAAAATTTCATCTGTTCCAAATATGTCTAGGGCTAACTGCGCATCATCTACGAATCTCCAAAATCGTTTTTCATTATTGCAAAACGATAACGATAAGTCTTTTAAACCACCACCTATATATTAGGAGGAAAAAAATTCTAATGCGCTTCTAACAAAACTTCTGTCGACCATTGGTGAAAATATTTGTCGAGTAATTCCAATTAAATGAGGTATTATTGACGAAACTTTTTTTTTTAAATACATTTATTTATTTATTGTATCTTCAATTATGAACTAACAATAAGTATTCAAATCTTAAATCTAAAATATAAGTATTAGGCCCGACCACTGTCGGACATAAACTTAGTGATAGTTATAAATAATACATAAGTATTGATAATCAAAAAAAAGAGAAAAAAATATTTTCAAGCAATCCCATCTGGAGTGTTGAGTATAAGAGCCCTTGTGTCCTTCTTTTTCAAACGGATGTGACCAGTAAAATTCAAGATGTTACGAGCAAGCGGATTAGGATGTGACTCGAGTTTTGTTAAATATTTGCCTGCGTATTTTGCTATTTCTTCAATCACTAGTGGCATATTCAAATCACGATGTATATTTGAGTTTTTGATGTACCATGGAGCCGATGTTATCAAACGTAAAATTTTGTTTTGCCTTCGTTGGACTCTCTCGACGTTAGCAGCTGAAGCTATGCCCCATAACTGAATTCCGTAGAACCATATTGGCTTCAAAAGCGACTTGTATAATAAAAGTTTGCAGTCTAGGCTGAGTGTTGAATTTCTACCAATCAGCCAATATATCTGAGTTAGCTTAAGTTTCATTTGTATTAGCTTTGAGTAAATATGGTGTTTCCATGTAAGTCGTCGATCAAGGTGTATACCAAGGTATTTTACATGTGAATGCTCAGGAACAACTTTATTCTTGATTCGAATTGGGGAACAAGTATATCTTCGCAGGGTAAATGTTACCTGAACACACTTTTGCTCGTTTACCTTAATTCTCCATAATTTTAACCATAGTTAAAGTTGTGTAATATGTTCTTGTAGATATCGGGAAGCCTCATGAGGATTTTCGTGCATACTTAGGCAGGCTGTATCATCGGCAAACGTAGATGTATGGATATTACTGCTCAAAGGCATATCACAAGTATAAATCAAATACAAAACTGCCCCTAGTATGCTCCCCTGTGGCACACTGGATGATATAGATTCGGGCACACTCATGAATTCTCCTTCCACAACCGTGAACTTCCGGGTAGTAATGTAACTTTCTAATAAATTCACCAAATTTGTTGGTAGATATGATTTTAATTTTAAAATTATGCCACACTTAATCAAATGCTTGCGAAACGTCAATAAACAGTGCAGAACAGTACTTCTTTTCTTCAAATGTTCTTCTTATACATTGAACCAATCTATGCGTTTGTTCAATGGTGCTATGCTGACTTCTAAAACCAAACTTATGGTCTGGGATGCACCCACTACCAAGTAGAATTGGGGACAATTTTGACATGAGCAGTTTTTCGAAAAGTTTTGACATTGTTGATAGCAGACTTATTGGCCTCTATGATTCTGCCTTGGTAAGATCTTTGCCTGGCTTTGGAATCATTTTAACTTTGGCAAGCTTCCAGCTGTGGGGAAATGATTAAATGCTTTGAAAACAAGTTACCTTTTTCAGTATCACTCCTGGCCAAACTCCGGTAGAAGTGCGCAGAGGTGGTTTAAACTCAATGGGTGTTTTAATTCTTTTCCCAGCGCGCCACAATAGATGCTGCTGTGACATCGATATTTTCCAGATAGTTTTTAAGAGATGCAGTTTTTAAATATGCAAGCAGCTCTTGGAGTCTTTTAGTGCACTCTTTAATTCTAATTTTATTTTAGGGTGATCTGTGCTGTTGCCATTCTCTTCTAGCACATACAAGATGTTCAATATCTGTAGAATATATTCTGTTAAACCCAGTCTGCGGATGGGAGGAAGTGGCATGTTCAGCTGCCTGCTAAATATTTTCGTTAATATTGGCAATATTACATTCAACATCATGATGAGTTTTTAGCTTAATGTTTTCAATGCAATGACTACTAAGATATTTTTTGAATTGCAGCCAATTAATACGACTGACTATTTTCACATATGGGTGAGGTAGAACACTTCTCAGTGGGCTACAGATTGTAACGATCGTGGGAGAGTGATCGGACGATAGATCTAGGGAAGCTTCAACGTGAATTAAGTCCCTAGAAATATTTTTCATGACGCCAAAATCTATAACATCCGGAATTTTATGCAAAAATTTTCGACTCAAATATTCTTTGCTTGTATATGTTCTTCACAAATGTTGTCAAGAATATAATGCTTTAGTCTTGACTTTATTAAAATTGCTGATCCCCGCAAGCTTTTCCTCGTGGGTCCTTTGAATCATATAAAATGTAGCCATTAATTTTGGATAGACTTCTTGAAGTCAAATGAGCCTCAGAAACCAACATTATATCAATATTTTTTTCCGTGAGGAAGAGCTCAAGTTCATTTTTATGTTGGCAAATGCCGTTTGCGTTCCAGAAACGCTTGTGTGGTTCTTCAACTGTTATTTTTCGGTATAAGAGATATTTTAAATTATAAATTGAATGAGTCTCGTATTCAATTTTATATCGTTTGGCTCAAGTTCGACGCGAAATAGAGGTTGAAGAATCTTCACCCTATTATTATGTTAAATACATTTTTTACCTTAAATCCCTGGAGGACGAGTGCATCTTTTATTTCTTCGGGAGCAACATAGCAATCTATGCCTTTCAATACGATCTGCAGGCCTTTAGCACTTTTAAGCTGATATGTGTATAATTTTTTTTACTTTTTTCGAATTCAGTAATCATTTTGCGAAAATCATTTTCTTCATAAATCTGAATTTTGGTTTCATCAATATTACCACGTTTTATTGGAACGATGTGAAATTTATTCTCACCAATGACTGAAATTAAATTTTTTATAAGAGCGTTTGCATTTTTTTTCTCTCGAATAGATTGGTGGCGGCTTGGATGTTTTGTTCGTAAATACATCGGATTCGTTGTTGTCATCTTGTAATATTTGAAAAAGATTTTGACGGTTAATGGAGGATGCGCTGTTATCCCGAGACATTTTTGGAGCAGATGAAATTTTCGAAGACTTTGGGCTTCGTAGCGCTTTACCGCAGTTATATATCTGTTCATTCCGACTTGGACCTTGGGTATTGGGCTGCTCTTAACTTCAGTAAAAACTTGGTTAAGTGATGACCACGAGCCCGAAGCGGATGATATTGCTGAGTTAAATGTAGAAGTACTAGGCAACGGTAATGCTATAAGTTGGATGGGTTTCATTTTTTGTTCAATTGTATGTCATTCGGCTCCAGTTCAATGCGAAATAGGGGTTGGGCGACCTTTTCTATGAAGAAATGCGCATTTGCTTCTTCGGGCTCAACATATGAATCTATGCCTTTTAATACTATCTGTAGGCCTCTAGCACTCTTAAGTTGGTATGTGTAAAAATTTGTTATATTTTTTTTTTCAAAACCATTAACAATTTTTCGGAAATCTTTTTCATCATATCTTTAGATTTTAGTTTCATCAATCAATGAGTTCTCGTTGTACATTCATAGTGAACAGTTGATTTAGCGGAGTTTTTATTTCATACTAGTGACCTGCGTAAGCAGTCTTGAAATGTAAATACGTCTTGTTTCTTAAATGTATTCTCGTGGCATGTATTATACTAAGCCAATAATAAATGCTGTCGTACTATAAACGAAGCACGATGGATGTATTGGTGTACGTGTATTTGGCGATGTCACCAAGACGTATTGTTTAACCAATCAATGAAAAGAAGTACTGTTTATACATGTATGCATATTATTTTGCATATTGCTCGTTTGGGTGTGTGTGTAAGATTCAGATGGTAACCTATTATGTTTGTGTTTAAGGGAGGTTTTTTAAATCAAGCTCACTCAACTCATGTAAATGCATGTGTGCGTTTGTGCAGAAAAATAGGAGAGCATACACAAATTATGTAGGTATGTATGTATGTACATGCATGACGTTTGTATACGCACCAATGAGAGAAAAAAGCACAAACACCACAAATTTTTCAGTCATGAACTATTTCCTTCTTTACTTTTATACCTGCAATAAGTTAAACAAATGTATTGCCGATAGCGTTGGTTAGCATTTGTTTCTGAAGATTTCCCTGTTGTAAAGCATTTGAAATTGCCCTCATGTCTTAAAAGTTCTTATAAGACTTACTGAGAGCTCTGAAGCTCTTAATGATAACAAAATAAATAAGAAATCTGATAATAGACTTTTTTTAACGGCGAGGCTACTTTTTCGTCAGCGATCAACTCCGCTTTGCCCAATGCTAACTAGTCATTCGTTAACCTTACCGTTGCCTAGTACTTCTACATTTAACTCAGCGATAGCATCCGCTTCGGGCTCGTGGTCATCACTTAACCAAGTTTTTACTGAAGTTAAGAGCAGCCCAAAACCCAAGGTCCAAGTCGGAACGGAGAGATATATAACTGTGGTAAAGTGCTACGAAGCCCAAAGTCTTCGAAAATTTCATCTGCTCCAAAAATATCTAGGGATAACAGCGCATCCTCTATAAACCGTCAAAACCGTTTTCAAATATTGCAATATGACAACAACGTACCCGGTGTATCCACGAGCAAACCATCCAAGCCGCCACCAATCCATTCGAGGGAAAAAAAATTCAAAAGCTCTTATTAAAAATTTAATTTCAGTCATTGGTGAGAATAAATTTCCAAGGTTGGCAAACGGTATCGTAAAAATACCGATACCGATTCAAATACCGCTAAAATTAGATAAGGGTATCGATACCGATACTGAAATCCATATAAATGTTTTAAATTGGCGAAAAGAGCAAAGCCATTGTAAGCCACAGTTATGTATATGAAATCGTGAAAGGTAGTATATTGGCTGTTCCATATACAAAAGGTTATTGTATGCACATTAAACTGGTCGCAAAGATATTTTTTTTTTAATTGATATACTAAACATGTGCTCTGTCTAAAATATGAGGTTTGCTGCCATAAATGCCTAGCGGGGCCTAAAGTACCCGATACACAGTGGGTATTTTGTAAAAAAAATTAGAAATAATTCTACAGTTTCTAAGTTAGCTGTCCGATTGTTGTGAAATTTTAACCAGGAAGTTGTCACAGAGCTCAAGTCTAGAATTTAAACTTTATATCTTTAAAGGGCGTGGAGCCTCAAAGCACCAAAGTGGGCAACCTTGGGTTAATGAAAAATTAAAATCGATGCCAAGCTCATGTTTTTGATCAGACAAAAAATATTTTTTGGAGGTGGATTTTTTTTCTATCAAAGATCTACATTTATGGCGGTTTGCTTACAGTTTAGGAAATATTAGAGAAAAAAAATGAACGTTTTGGAATTTTTACCAATCTTGGTGCACTGTTCAGCTAATGTTAAAATAGTTAAATTTTGTTAGATTTAAAAAATGAACTCATGAATAACTGACAAAACTTGTAACATTAAAAAAAATTTAATATCAAAATCACAATTAAGTCAAAAGTTATACGCAATTTAAACTTAAATTAAAATAAAGTAGATTTTCGCCGTTTTTTTTAAGTGAATGAATTATTTCGCTATTATAAAAGAATTTCGCCCATCAATGTTTTCGGCTTAAAAGTCTCTCTTAGGTAGAAAATGGTGCAATCAATACACAGAAAGTAGTAACAAATGTAATTTGCTTTTGAGTTCCCGGCAATTTCCAATAAAATTAAATTAAAAATGGGTCTTTTCAGTATATTTGCAGTATTCTTCTTACTTTTCGCTGAGATTGGAACTAAAGACTTAAAAACATATTTTGTTTCAAAGTGGTGTAAACATTTTTAATTTACAGCTTTGGAATTTTATATTTATAACAAAAATAGGTCTAATTCAAATATAGGGTTAATGGGTTGATAGGGATGATGGAGAAAAATCTTCGAAACTTTTATATCTGAAGTTAAATATTGCTCTCTTGAGGTGAAGAAAAGTACTTACTTTAACTATCTAAAATTGAGATTCTAAATGTTAATTGTCAATTTGTTTTGCTTGTTTTTAAGTTGGCTACAAGAATATTGTTTATTGCTTGGTTTGAAATTTTCAAATATTCGTTTCGTCTGAATTTGGCGAGTACAAATACGAATATCTAAACTAAGCCGAATATTCGGGAATTCGAATAAGAATATCCACACATCACAAGGTGCATACAATTCTACAAGTACTTCATGTATAATATACATACACAGTATCCCAGTAAAAAAAGAGACTGCAAAAAAGTCATGAAAATGTAGAGTCTGCGATGCGGAAGTAGTGAAAATTTCGATCCGATCTAATGATTTTTACATAGGGTTGTCATTGCAAGAAGTTCTCTTTTTCGATGCTTGGTCACTGAATTGGAAGCGATATTAAGAAAAATTCGCTTTTTTGTGTTCTATAATAATATATTTATCTAGAAAAAATGGTAAATAGTTAAAGGCAATTTAACAATTCGTTTCTTTTTATACGAATTTAAGCCCGAAACAGTGTTTTCATGTAAATTTAAGCAAATAACTTTTAAATTTAAGACTAAAAATAGTTCATAAATTTCTTGAAAAAAATTATTTTTTTTTTAAATTCTGGTGAGTATTTTCTAGCACTATGGAGGAGTTACAAGGTTTTGTGTGACTAAAATAAGCTTCTAGATGGTTTTTGGCTCACTCTCGGCAAATTAAAAATATTGATTTTTTGGAAGCAATGAAAATGTAGTTCCACTAGAATGACTTCCATTTTTTCACTGGGATGTACTAATTTTTATCATTTTGTTTAAATAACCAAAATGTATACTTTATATATGCAAAGTTTCAACTGCAGTTTGCTTATTTTCCTTTTTTTAATAAGTAATTTTTCAATTCAATCAAACTCTTTGTTTGAGCTTTAGGTCTGGTATTATTTGTATTTTATTTGATTAATATTTCGTTAACCTTCGGTTAACTTCTTCAGGATATATGTTTATTGTTTTTAGTATTTTTTATAATTTAAAGACCCACAATGTTATGTAAAAGTATTATAAATATGTATTATCATTTCTAAAAACCATTTCAAATTCAGTATGTTAAAAACTTTATTTTCAATGCATTTTTTAATATTATTAACAAGAAAAAATATTATAGACTTATACTTATTTTGTTTTTGTACCAAAACTTTTCAAAAATTATAAAAATATTTGACAAAAATTAATATTTTAAAATTGTAAAAAATAATTTGTAATTGAAAGGAGAAAAGAAAAAAGGAAACTACTAAATATTAAAAAACAAAAACAAATATTAGCAGACCTAAAGCTCAAAAAAATAGTTTAATTGAATATATATAAAAAAGGTCGAAAAATTACATAAAAGAAGTTATTTTCCAATAAAAATATAAAAACATATATAGAAACATATAATTATAAATTTTTTTATATGCTAATGTAAAAATACTCCCTTTTCGAAGTAATTTAATAAAAAAAACAGATTTTTTGCTATGTGCACTGTCTGAACTAATAATTTAGCAGTAATATCGGTACACCGGTATTATAAACTCGGTAACGGTATGTACCGGTAATACCGATACCGAAATAAACAAAATACCGATACCGTTACCGATACCGAAATTTAAAAAATAGTTGTACCGGTATCAATACCGATACCGTTATTTGTTTCGGTTGCCAACCTTGTAAATTTCACATCCTTCCAATAAAACGTGGTAATATTGATGAAACCAAAATTCAAATTTATGAAGAAAAAGATTTTCGCAAAATGATTACTGAATTTGAAAAAAGTAAAAAAAAAATTTACACATATCAGCTTAAAAGTGCTAAAGGCCTGCAGATCGTATTGAAAGGCATAGATTGCTATGTTGCTCCCGAAGAAATAAAAGATGCACTCGTCCTCCAGGGATTTAAGGTAAAAAATGTATCTAACATAATAATCAGGGTGAAGATTCTTTAACCTCTATTTCGCGTCGAACTTGAGCCAAAGGACATAAAATTGAATACGAGACTCATTCAATTTGTAATTTAAAATATCTCTTATACCAAAATATAACAGTTGAAGAACCACACAAGCGTTTCTGGAACGCAAACGGCATTCGCCAACATAAAAATGAACTTGAGCTCTTCCTCACGGAAAAAAAATATTGATATAATGTTGGTTTCTGAAGCTCATTTGACTTCAAGAAGTCTATTCAAAATTAATGGCTACATTTTATATGATTCAAAGGACCCACGACGAAAAGCTTGCGGGGATCAGCAATTTTAATAAAGTCAAGACTCTAGCATTATATTCTTGAAAACATTTGTGAAGAACATATACAAGAAATGAATATTTGATTCGAAAATTTTTGCATAAAATTCCGGATGTTATAGATTTTGGCGTCATGAAAAATATTTCTAGGGAATTAATTCACGTTGAAGCTTCCCTTGATCTATCGTCCGATCACTCTCCCACGATCGTTACAATCTGTAGCCCATTGAGAAGTGTTCTACCTAACCCATATGTGAAAATAGTCAGTCGTGTAAATTGGCTGCAATTCAAAAAATATGTTAGTAGTCATTGTACTGAAAACATTAAGCTAAAAACTCATGATGATGTTGAATGTATATTGCCAATATTAACGAAAATATTTAGCGGGCTGCTGAACATACCACTTCCTCCCATCCACAGACTGGGTTTAACAGAATATATTTAAAAGATATTAAACATCTCGTTTGTGAAAAAAGAAGAGCTAGAAAAGAATGGCAACGGCACAGATCGCCCTAAAATAAAATTAGATTTAAAGAGTGCACTAAAAGACACCAAGAGCTGCTTGCATATGAAAAAACTGCATCTCTTAAAAACTATCTGGAAAATCTCGATGTCACACCAGCATCTAATTACTCTTTGTGGCGCGCTGCGAAAAGAATTAAACCACCTCTGCGCACTTCTACCGAAGTTTGGGCCAGGAATGATACTGAAAAAGGTAACTTGTTTGCAAAGCGTTTAAAATCCGTATTTACCCCAAACACATGTAGTGGTGTTGCTGATTTTCTGAGTGTAGTTGCGCTACCCCCTCGAACCATAAAATTTAAAATGTGTGATGTACAAAGTCTAATTGCTGAACTCAACCCCAAGAAAACACCGGGTATTGATGAAATTAGTAACCAGATGCTAATAAAATTGCCTCGTTTTGCAGTTAAAATCATGTTATTAATTTTTATTGCAATTTTACGATTAGAGTATTATCCCCACAGCTGGAAGCTTGCCAAAGTTAAAATTAATCCAAAGCCGGGCAAAGATCTTACCAAGGCAGAATCATACAGGCCAATAAGTCTGCTATCAACAATGTCACAATTTTCGAAAAACTGCTCATGTCAAAATTGTCCCCAATTCTACTTGGTAGTGGGTGCATCCCAGACCATCAGTTTGGTTTTAGAAGTCAGCATAGCACCATTGAACAAACGCATAGATTGGTTCAATGTATAAGAAGAACATTTGAAGAAAAGAAGTACTGTTCTGCACTGTTTATTGACGTTTCGCAGGCATTTGATAAAGTGTGGCATGAAGGCCTAATTTTAAAATTAAAATCATATCTACCAATAAATTTGGTGAATTTATTAGAAAGTTACATTACTACCCGGAAGTTCACGGTTGTGGAAGGAGAATTCATGAGTGTGCCCGAATCTATATCATCCGGTGTGCCAAAGGGGAGCATACTGGGGCCAGTTTTGTATTTGATTTATACTTGTGATATGCCTTTGAGCAGTAATATCCATACATCTACGTTTGCCGCTGATACAGCCAGCCTAAGTATGCACGAAAATCCTCATGAGGCTTCCCGATATCTACAAGAACATATTACACAACTTTAACTATGGTTAAAATTATGAAGAATTAAGGTACACGAGCAAAAGTGTGTTCAGGTAACATTTACCTTGCGAAGAGATACTTGTTCCCCAATTCGAATCAACAATCAAGTTGTTCCTCAGCATTCACATGTAAAATACCTTGGTACACACCTTGATCGACGTCTTACATGGAAACACCATATTGACTCAAAGCTAATACAAATGAAACTTAAACTAACTCAGATATATTGGCTGATTGGTAGAAATTCAACACTCAGCCTAGACTGAAATCTTTTATTATACAAGTCGCTTTTGAAGCCAATATGGTGCTACGGAATTCAGTTATGGGGTACTGCTTCAGCTTCTAATGTCGAGAGAATCCAACGAAGGCAAAACTAAATTTTACGTTTGATAACATCGGCTCCATGGCACATCAAAAACTCAAATATACATCGTGATTTGAATATGCCATTAGTGATTGAAGAAATAGCAAAATACGCAGGCAATATTTAACAAAACTCGAGTCACATCCTAATCCGCTTGCTCGTAACATCTGGAATTTTACTGGCCACATTCGCTTGAAATAGAAGGACACAAGGGCTCTTATACTCAACACTCCAGATGGGATTGCTTGAAAATATTTTTTTTCTCTTTTTTTTGATTATCAATATTTATGTATTATTTATAACTATCACTAAGTTTATGTCCGACAGTGGTCGGGCCTAATACTTATATTTTAGATTTAAGATTTGAATACTTATTGTTAGTTCATAATTGAAGATACAATAAATAAATAGATGTATTACCCTGGACCCAAAGTCTCTACTGTGGCATCTGATGAAGCAGGGGAGAGACGTGTGTATTAAAAAACTAACATGATCAGAAAAATATGCACTGTAATGAAAAAACAAACCAACACGGTAAACTATGCTGAAATTAAAATAAATTAATATTACAAACAAACTTAAACTATAAATAACAAGTAAATAAAACCAACCAGAGGAGATACATTAATCACTGACACGTTCGAGCGAGATAAGTAGCTTGGCCGAATTTTCGGCCTAACTAGAGCTCGCGAGTGGCTCGAGCGATGTTTATTGTCAAATTCAGTTCAAAACAAATGTGCTGCTATTAAAGCTTGCAGCGTCAACGCACTCTGGCGGAATTTTTAAACAGACATAAAATGTGCTGCGGAGGAGACTTAAAATTCAAGGGACTAAATAAAATTGCGTAATATTTTCCAATAGAATATAAAAGTAACTTGAAATTTTTTTAAAATAATTGTCATTGGTAATTATACTACTTTATGTAATCAACAACGCTAAGATCATTAATGAAGTAGTACTGTGTAAAATTTCAAAGATTTTGTTACAGAATAGTAAAGGGACAGGCCAGGGTAGATGCTTTTTTCTTAGTAAACATGAAGTTATGACTAAACTAAGCTAATAAAGATATTGCATTTTATTGGTAAAAAAGTATACTTTATTTATTATTAAATAAGTTTGATTTTTCCGCAAAATTTTCAAGTTATATATAATTTTTTTATGTAGACGTCGAAAGTGCCTCTTAACGTAGAAACACCCATATAAGTAATTCCCAATAATTTTTTTTTTCATTTTCGGTTTTAATAAAAGTTCATCAATCAAAAAAATTTAAATTTTTCTAAATATAGTATTTATAAATAACAACAAAGGTACGGATACGAATAAAATATTCGTATCCGTATATTTCAATTGAGTTGATTAAAGAAATTTTACAAAATTGTGTATTTCGTAGTAAAACAATAGTTTTATTTTTAATTTGTTTATATTTGATTTTAAAAGTCATTATTAAGTGCTTGTTTACACTATGCTAAGTAAGTATTGCTTAGCTGATTAGTTTGTGGGAAAGAGCGACGAGGGGAACAGAACCGTTTCTATTCCCCTCGTTTCTCTCTCCTAACAAACTAATCAGCTTAGCAATAAGACTTGCATATTGTAAATTAGGACTTATTTAATCGAACAGAGTTTTTAATCAAGATCTTCCAAGAACTCAAACAACACTCGATTACATGTTTTGAAATTTTTTTTGCTGGATTATCCTTCTTCTTTCTTATTTACCAACTATTATATGAAATCAACACACTGTGGGTACGTAATGACTTTCTTTATATATTTACTTTCAGCTTCCACAATTGTTGAATTGGCAGTCAAACGCAGCCAGAAGTTAGCGCGGCCTACCTCAGTAGGTATTGTACCCTCAACGCCGGTACTTTCTGGCAGAGATCGTACGGCATCAATAACTGGACCTCAGCCTGTCGATGTAATATATTTGATCTTTATTTTTTTAATTACACTGGACAACACTGATTTGGATGTCTAAATAAAAGTGGCCGATTCTTATGTATTTTTGTCTCTTGATTACGATGGTGTCATTAGTTTTTCCCTACCAGCTCTTGTTTTGAAGATTTAGTGTCATTTAGGATTTTCATAATTTGCACCTCTTTTTGAATTATTTCGTTAACATATCACAAATGGTACTCCAAACATAGAAATACTTTCTGGATTATTAATCTACACAAAAATTCGTTTTATTTAAATAAATTCACATTGATGAGTATATCAGGGTATCTGATTATTATTGCAAGTATGTTACAAATCGTGTGTTTTTAGTTTAGTCTTTGAATATTTTTTGATTATAATTTTTTTGTTACCAAATAAAACTAATTATTATGTATTTTTGTTCGCTGATTACAAAAATAGGTTTATTTCTTTTCTATCCTCTCTTAATTCAAAGATATTTCGTGTTACATTAAAAAAATCTTAAAATTTTTCTTTTCGAAAGCCATCCAAAAAAATTGTTTTGTTGTGTTCAGGAGACAAAAATACATAAGAATCGGCCATTTCTGTTTAAACATCATTAAAAAACCTCCATTTTGTTGTGCAGTGTTATTCTTAAAATATAGCTCGATATTCATTTCGATACTTTCTTTAGAGCATCAAACGCCGTGAAATGGAAACGTATAAGATACAGACACTCCAGAAAATGCTTGAACAGGAAAAACTTAATTTGGAACGTTTAAAAGGTGACACAAATAATCCCAGTTACAAATTATCTGAAGCCAATATAAAAAAGCTGAGGGAGCAGTTGCGTCAAGTAGGTGCTGAGGTAAGATTTTTTGTTCAATTTTTTTCTTTTATGAGTTTTGTGATAAATTTGTGTTTCCTTTTTGTCCTTTGATTATTTTTTTAAGCGTATTTTTATTTTATTTTAATCTTGTTGTTGGATTAATTTTTGTTATAATTCCAATATAGTAGGTTTTCTTAACTGGATTCCTATTTTATCCTTCGACCTTAAAAATGCTTTCATGCTCGTTCCGCTTGTTTTGTTTTAAGATATACATAATGCGTGGTATTATTGATCCCGCACGGAAAGGAAAATTTGACGGAAAGAATTATCGATCGATATGCAAATTGCAATTATTCATTTCTGCGGTAAATGCTTTCCAGGAAATTGATTTAACGTTCCTGTTGTTCTTAATTCTGACGTGGTGTAGTTTCGGCTGTTGTTAAAAAAGCAATTTAAAAGATATACTTTTATACCATATCCATACAATCATTTGCAAATAAACACACACATACATATGTATGTATGCTGTATTTTTGGAAAGTAAAAACAACAAAATATAGAAAGAAGAGTTGCAGATTGATCATAAAGATTAAGTTGGAATAAATAAATTTTAATATAAGTTAAATTAAATTAACAATTGCTTTTTATAATGTTATAAAAATATAACAAACAAATTAAATTAAAATAAGCTTTAATTTTACAAATTTGTATATGTTCCATGCCATTTTTTTCTTTCCGTATGTTTTCCGGCATAAAATTTGAGCGAAAGCAAAATAAAGAAAAACGTCTATATTGCGGAATCAATAATCTGGTAATAGCGCAACTGCGGAAAAATACAGCAGCAACGGAATGGATGATTGCAAATTTTGCTTCCGCAATCGCGGAACGGAATGAATAATTAGACCCAATAATTGTAATCAAAGTTCTTATATAAAGTGTTTACTTTGCGTATAAGTGGGCATTGAAAGATAAAAAAAACTGATTAGAGAACTTTCACAACATAATATATTATTATCATTAGGATTGAAGTAAAAAATTAAATAATTAAAATTTTTCTAAATCATGCTATACTTTCGAACTCCACACTATGTTGAAGTTTTGTTATTTTTTGCATGCCCGGTCCTTACAATTTAATTCTGAGAAATAAAACTACCGTTCATATTAATATAAATTTTATCTAGAAACTATTCGTTTATTTTATTTTCTGACCTTTGTTTTTAAAACTTAATATAAAATATATAGTTATAAAATTTATCAAACTGCATCACACGTTCATGCTGAAGTCGAAAGGTTTATTATTGGATTGGAAATAGAATTTAATTTTCAATTTTTATTATAAAAACTAAATAACACCTATCTGTGTGCACAGAATAGGTTCAAAATCATCCTGCATATACAGCGAAGCCATTCAAAGCCGATTGATCCACCGAAATGTCCGTATCCTGTATTGCTTTGAAGTCGTCCAGCTGTACAGTGGTCCCAATGACAAATTTCGCGCGAAACTCTCTTTTAAAAGTACCTAAGCATAAGCATAAAAATTTGTATAAACAAATGACTTAGCATGGCGCGATCTCGCGCGCCCAAAAATGGGCGAATTCTATTCAGTGGGTGTAACTCTTTTCATAGAACAATTAACTGACATAAAAAGTTCAAAATAAATTCATAACCACTTCAATTACTATAAATTGATTTTTATGTTTTGCGTAGTCAAAATATGTAAATATTCACGTTTACTTTCCCTATAAAGACTACTTGAAGCAGCAAATGTTAACTCGTCTGGGGAGTAAGTGTTAACATGAGATTTCAGTTTTGATTGTTTTGATCATTGCCCCCTTCTATAAACAGTTTGCAAGATCGGCTGAATTTCTATGTTGAGGGTCCGTCAGCCCACAGTTCATCCAAAAAATTCACGAGGCTTCACTCGGAAATAGAAAACTATCATCCAACCAACATTTATAACTATACTCGAACACCTTCTTTGTTTAATGTGCTTTCATCCACTTCTTGCTAACAAAACTTAGATATGCTTGCTTGTTTAGTTGTATAGTCATCATTTTTGATAATTTTGTATACCACTTTTGATGAAAATGTAAAATATATCAGCATCATTCTTTTTCTTTTGATCCGTTTCTGCATACGAAACATTGAACAAATCCCTTTTGGTGCTAGACTGCAACCTAAAGATTCGATATGAAGTGTTTAGGCAAATATCGGCAGTTGATTTCTTAAATATTTAACAATTCATATGAGGTGTTAATGTAAATTGTAAAGCCGTTCTGGCAAGCACTTGTAGCTTAATCAATTGTGGTTAATGGGATTCTCACAAGTACTTGAACTTGGAGATAGTTGTGGTATAATTTTTTGTCCTCACAAGCATTTGTACTTGGAGGCAGTATTCAATAAAACAATTGATTTGTTATTCTACTAAACACTAAAATTTTAAATTTATTTTGCCTTCTTTTATACATAAAATTAAAGAAAAGAAATGCTTACTCTATAAATGATTAATCGTTTTGTTTTCTCTTTTTTTTTTGTTTAAAATTAATAATTGATAACTTAGCAATGACCTACTTTTGCATATTGCAAAATTGTAATGCGTAAATATTGTAATGTTTGCATAAAACATTTTGTGGCCATTGACTTGGTATGGTTACAAACAAAAAATTTATTCTTGGTTTTGAAATTAATACAATTAGTAACAACATAAACAATAATATGCATATCCCAACGAACAAATAAATGAGTTGAGTGCAACTCAAGAAATACAAAAAAACCTTCTTAGTTATGTAATTAACACAATTAATAATAACGAAAACAGTAATATGCAAAAACAATGGGATATAATAATGAAATAAAAGAAACTTATAACAATGGACAATAATGAATTTCAGCTACACTGCGAGTCTATGTGTTGTCTTCTCTTGTTTCAAGATGTGCTAGGCTGGCATTCCTTCTTAACTGATGTAAGACCTTGTAGAAGTTTATTTTTAATTTTTTAATCAGTGTGGTTGTTAAATGTGTACAGTGAAGTTGAAGTTGTTCGTTGTTGACGTGGCGCTGGAATTGGAGTTAAACGTCTTGAACATGTTTTCTTGCTGATTAAGTATATTAATATACAGAAAGTACCTATTAATGCTGAATAACCGACAGTCATGTGATGGTAATTATGAGTGTCAATTCTGTTTGGAAGCTGTAGTATCTCCTGTGCCTTGAGTGAGTTTTGTAAATCTGTTAAGTTCTGTATTTGTGAATTGTACTCGCTTGTGTGTATTTTATCCAGTAGTGGCTTCAGGCGAGTTGCATGGGTTTGTTCTGTGATTTCCCAAAGTCTGGTGTATGATGACTTAAACGAGCTGGAGATTGTCTGTTGACCTTGGAGTGACATGAACTTGTATTTGAGACTACATTCTGGTTCCAAGTAAAGTACTCCTGACCCTTGTAGGGTAAATTGAGTGATATCTCTATTACACACAGCCGTTGTATCAATTTCTGTTGACAATGCGTAAATCCATTTATTTTGATGGTGGAGGGTTATCCAGCCACTGTTGTTTATTATTAGTTGTACTGGACAATCAGCCTTTGTTTCGTTGTGTAATAAACTGATCTCGCAAGCACATGTTGGAGAACCTGATTCATAACGTATCTGTACCTTGGAACATACAAAATTATCTTCATTGAAGACAGCGCATAAATTCAGTTCAGTTTTATCAATGATAAAATAATGACGATTAATACTATCGACGGCCAATATGGACGAGCATGGCCTTATTGGTACTAGAGTATTGTTGATCCAGTTTGACACTGCTACAATGTTGAATAATGTAAACTGAACGCGTTCGACTAACTGTAAATTAATGCGAAATACTACTGTGTTATTCGTGACTCCACCTTGAACCTTCATCAGTTTGTACAATTGTAATACATCATTCTGTTTTGCAGGCAACTCAAGTGACTCGGGCAGATGCATTTTAATTTTTTATATATCCTGTTGTAATTGATATGGAGTAAGGATAAGTGGTCTTATGATGCCATGGGTGAGTGTTTGTAAGAATATCCAGTATTGAGGATTGTGTGTGTTATAAGTTTGACGCAGTAATTGTAAGTTGAATACACAGTGATGAGAAAATTCGGTATATTCGTTCTTGATATAGTTGTTTACTATCGTTGTGTATCTTGTTGTATATTTGCTATATTTGATGGTCAATTTGGTCAAACTTTTTCTTAATTTTTACTTGGTTCGACTTCAGGATATTCATGGTAGAGTATACAATTGACGTCTGATTTCTTAAAAGGCTGATCAGATGTGCCTCATTTTCCTTAATTTGGGAAATGGTGTTTGCCATTTCTTCCGCGTATTTGGAGTCCAGTACGCCAAAAAGTGAATGCGCTGTGTTCCCAACTAAATCTATTGTTCCCCTTTTGTATCTTCCGCCTGAAAGTAGAGTGCTGCTCATGTGTAACTCACTTTTAGTACGTTCAAAGTATTTGACTAAGTTTTTGCACGTTGAATTTTCTTGCATGCCGTCACATAAATTACTTAATCCTCTTGCTCCTTCTGCAAACATGTCCGAATCGGCCCAAAATTCTTGTAAGTCATAATAAATTAAAATGTGCCAATCTGAGGTCGAAATTGCTGCTGATCCAATTTCTTCAAAATGAATGCGCAGCTGATTCCCAAACTGCATTTATGGACTTGAGCTGCTAAGACTAATGGCAGTAACATTAATGCGTTCTCAGACGTATTATTTCTATTGGTATCTAAAACTTCAGCCGAGCTATTGGCCTTCTGCAAACCCCGGATGCTGTCTTGACATCAGCCACTCGAACCAGACCATCATCTCCTTGATGGACCTTCACTATTCTAGCCAGCGGCCAGGGAGGTGTGTTATCCTCCTTAACTGTAACCATATCGCCGGGCTTAGCGTTGACATTCCGTGTTTCCACTTGTATCGATACTGTAGGTCGCACAAATAATCCCGTGACCATCTCCTCCAGAATTCCTCTTTCAAGTGGGTGATTAATTTCCACCTTGTCAAGAGACTTACTTTTGCTTGTTTAGAGCTTATGTTTATCTCGGAATTCCATGGTTCCCCAATTAGAGAATGGCCGGGTGTCAAGGCATTCAAATCATTTGGGTTGTTTGACATTGCAGTAATTGGCCTTGAATTAAGAATGCCTTCAATTTCAATTACAACGGTATCAAGTTCCTCATACTTTAACGATGCCGTTGCACCGCGGCCTCCAATAACCCCCAAAATGAGGTGCTCGTGGCGGTATAAAGTGGAACGTTATGCCTCTAGATGAACATTCCTTGCTGATTTCACTTACGGCCGGAATCGAATAAATCGAGTCTGCTAATTATGTAAGTTGATTTTTTGTACCAACCAAATTAGTCACATTGTCACAGGATCGTTTCATTCCACGTATAATGACTATGAGAGCCTGTTCCAATTCTTGAGCTGTTAAATTTAGATCGGGATGTTTGATCCTTCTCGTACGATTAAAGAATCGCAGCATACAAGCCACGACTCTCTGGAGTGTTCGAAATGAACCATTGTGCTTTATTTTGTGGATGATGTCTGTTGATGTTATATCTACGGTTGCTACCGTAATCACCCTCTTTTGACCACATAAGAGTGCTGCTCAAAGCTTGAGACGAGGCAAAATCTGGCGTTTTAAAGGAGCAACACGAGATCTTGCACACAGTAGCCTTACGATTACCTGCCCGTTCTTGATAATAGATCTTATGTGTACAGCTGCACCATATGAATTTGTGTGTTTGATGAAATATGTCCTTCAAACACATGTCGTGAAAATTCTAGGTTGTTTAATTGTTCTAATTCAGTACGGAATGTCATCCACCTTGTGTGTAAGTTTGCTGGCAATGCTTCATCCCACTCCAATTTTGTTTCCAAAAGCTCTTTGATGAACATTTTGGCGGTTATAATAATTTGTGCAAGTATACCTAACGGATCAAAGAGTCTTGCTGAATCCGACGTTACTGTTCGATTAGTAATTTGTTTTACATCTCCTGGACATACCTTCACACAAAACTTGTCAGCCCTTGGCATCCAGGTTAAGCCCAAGATTTTTACCGTTTGGCCGTCTGGGCTGTTGAAGATTCAGACCATATTTCCTTAATATATGTATCAGTTCTTCCTGCATTATCAGTGTTACATTCAAATCATCATCCACATAGAAATTTTCAAGTAAAAATTGGCTTCCATAGGAATACTGGGCCATGTTATCCTTGGCAATTCTTTCCAAACATTTTGTAGCTAAATATGGTGCAGATCGGGTACCGTATGTAATGGTGTTGAGTTGATAATATTTGATTTGTGTAGATGCCTCATGTCTCCATATAATAATTTAGAACCTTCTGTCGGCTGGGTGTATTAGCATCTGGCGATACATTTTCTCAATGTCTGTTGTAAATACAAGTTTTTAAGTAAAAATTGGCTTCCATAGGGATACTGGGCCATGTTATCCTTGGCAATTCTTTCCAAACATTTTTTTAACTAAATTTGGTGCAGATCGGGTAACGTATGTAATGGTGTTGAGCTGATAATATTTGATTTGTGTAGATGGGTCTTGTCTCCATATAATGATTTGGAACCTTCTGTCGGCTGGATGTATTAGCATCTGGCGATACATTTTCTCAATATCTGTTGTAAATACAAAGCGTAGCCGAAAGCGAAGCAGTATTGAAAATAGCTCGCTTTGATTTTTGGGACCTGAGTGCATCAGATCATTAAGGGCCAAGCCTGAAGCAGTTTTCGTTGATGCATCGAAGACCACTCGTAATTTTGTAGTTAAACTATCGGGACGTAATATACAGTGGTGTGGAGTGAAATAGTTTGGTTTGCATATGTAATTTATTTCAATTTGTGTCATGTGACCCAATTCCTCGTACTCTTTCATAAATTGTATGTATTGCGCCTTGACATTTGGTGCCTTTGCTAGTCGACGCTCCAGTGATAGGAATCGATTGAACGCTATCCCATGTGACTCACCTAATGCTTCGGGATTGTCACAAAACTGAACTCTTACAACAAATCTTCCATTTTGATCAATGCTATAGGCCTGCGTAAAATGAGCTTCGCACTGTCTTTCTGATACTGAGAGAGTTTTCCCTACCGCCTTCACCATTTTTAGCTCCCATAGTTGAGCGATGTCTTCCTCTAAAGTTGTTTTATTCTCAATGCACATTCCACATGTTGCAGTGGAAGATTTGGTTTCTTCAATTTTTCCTGAGATGATCCAACCCAGCAAGGTATTTTGTAAGATGGGCAAGTTGTTGGCCAACTTAATTTGTCCATCTGTCAGTAATTGATGATGGAATTCCGCACCTATATTGTCAGGATGATGGAAAACTGGGTCAGCTAGACTTATGTTATTAGGAATGTTCCAGTGATTGATGTTAATTATTTGTGATGGTTGAGGAGAGATTATGTGGTTAAGAACAGCTGCCTCAAGTCGTGTAGTTTAGTTGTTGAACCTGGAATACAACTCGACGTTGACTTGATGATTTACCTTGGTGTTGCTGGATCCAATTCCACTTATAGCGATTGACTTTGGGTTCATTGGAATTCCAAGGCGTTTGACTAGGCGTTTACTTACGAAGTTAATTTGTGATCCAGAGTCAAGAAGCGCTCTACATTGAATTTCCTTTTTACCGGCTCTTATGAGGACCACTGCTGTGGTAATCAGTATATAGTTATTTGATATCGTATGTTTTTCTGCGCTTAGTGATGCGGCTGCTTGGGTGAATTGTGTGGATTTTGTAGTCTCAGCTGAGTCATTGGATTTAACCCTTGTACTTGGTTGTTGACTGCTCGCGTTTGAGTCTTAAATGCAGCAAAGTGTTATGTTTGTTGGCACTTTTCACACAGCTTCTTCGGCTAAAATTGTTTGCGTTATTACCCTTTGTTTTTGAACAAAACTTCAGAAATTCTTGGCACATTGAACAAAGTTCATTGTTTCGTCCTTCGATTGTAATAGAAGTACATACCTTTGTCCTTGGGTTTGAAAATTTTTCCTTTTTGGACATTGCTTCCACTGATTGAAAGTTTCTCTCCAAGAAGATTAAAAAGTCTTTGATAGTTGGCACTTCTCGTGGATGTGCGAGTGACTGTTCATAACGGAGTCGATTGACCTGATCCAGTCGTTTTTAGCAATGGATCCCATGTTGATGTGTTGATATCAAGACTTTGAAGTGCTAATAAACACTCCTTTGTTTTGTCATGTAGGCCCTTATAATTGTCAGTTGGTGTCCTTTTTGGTGTATATATCAGATCTAGAATTAATTTGCCTACTAATAAACTTTTATTATGATAGGTGTCTAATATAGATGACCATACTGCATCGAAATTTTCCCCAGTGGCAGGGAAGTGTTTGATTAGATCTGCCGCCTCTCTCACTAAATGAGTTTTTAGGTGCCAGATTTCTTGCATCTTCGGAATTGATTGGCCTACTACTAGTGAGGAAAATAAGTCGTAACATTCTTGCCATTTTAAATAATTGCCGTCAAATCTTGGTAGTGTTATTTTTGGTATTGGAACTGAATCAGGCTGACTGTTATGTTGTCCAGAGGTTGGTTTAGTAGTTGCATGGTTGTTAACAGATCTTAATGCCTTCCGTACATCATCCTATAATCTAATAAATTGTTCCATCTTGTATCCTTGATTTACGAGCTAATTACTAATTTCAAATATTTCGAGATGAAGGTCTTCAATGTATTGCCATAACCTTGTGACAATTGGAACATCCTGATTTGTTAAATCGGTTTTTAACAAACTTTGCAGAGATGCCATTATTGCTGCTAATCTACGAATAATCTTCGACAGCTTATCGGTACCCGCTAATGACACTTTAGCACATGCGGTTTCTTTTGTTGTGGAAGTGGGCCTTGTGGTTTGGCTGAAGGATGTGGCACCTTCAACATAGATGATTCAAAGATATCTATGTATTGTAGGACGGCCTTCATAATTGCGTTGTAGTAGTCATCTGCATAGTACTTATGGTCAACCTAAATGTTTTCCATTAGTCGAATTCTATTATCATTAGATTCAAATTCTGCCCATTCTCCGTCCAGCCTTCTAAGTCTCTCTTGAAAGTAGTCTATGGAACCCTTTTTTGTAGCGGGATCCTTTTTGAAGTTTCGGATGATCGTTTCAATCCGTTCTCCTATTTCCTTCTCTTCGAAGCATACCATGTTGTATTGGACTATCGTGCTGTTTCAATTGTTTAAATCCTGTGCCTGTTTACAGGATAACGTCGGGGTCACCAAAAATTTTAATGTAAATTGTAAAGCCTTTCTTGCGAGCACTTCTAGCTTGAAGAATTGTGGTTAATGGGATTCTCACAAGGACTTGAACTTGGAGGCAGCGTTCAGTAAAACAATTGATTTGTTATTCTACTAAACACTAAAATTTTAAATTTATTTTGCCTTCTTTTATACATAAAATTAAAGAAAAGAAATGCTTATTCTATAAATGATTAATTGTTTTGTTTTCTCTTTTTTTGTGTAAAATGAATAATTGATAACTAGCAATGACCTACTTTTGCATATTGCAAAATTGTATGGTTACAAACAAAAAATTTATTCTAAGTTATGAAATTAATACAATTAGTAACAACATAAACAATAATATGCATATCCCAACGAACAAATAAGAAATATATTAACATGAGGATTACACAATTTCATATGCCCGGCAATTCTCTTTTTTTAATCAGGCTTAAGTTTAGTAATTTCAATTCTTATTGAATGAAATATTTTTTGTTAATTAATGTGAGTTGGGTAGAGATTCTTATTAACATCAGTTATTTAACTTAAATTTTCAATGAAACGGAATATGAGAAACGATTGTTGTGTATACAATTGATGTACCTTTGGTAAACAAATTTATAAGTATCACTATTAATTTTATTTTTTTATTTTTCTATTTAGGTTAGCGCGAAATTATATTATTTTTACTTATTTTTACTAATGGAATAAAATTAAAAATTCTGAAAAATACATAAAAATATTATGAAATATTAAATGCCAATTAAAAAAAATGCAATTTAAAACATCAAACAAAATATATCAGAAAAAGTACAATTATATCATAATTTCCATCTATGGTTTTGATATGAATAAAATTTTCTTGCACGTTTTTACAAGTAAATCGTTCATTTAACTTTTTCGTATTTGGGAGAGTAATTTTTTAAATATCTGACTTACTCTCTCGTTGCTAGTTTCTGCTGGGAAAGTAAATGAACACCTTATGAAGATGTTCATAACAAATTTGTCTATGTACTGACTACTAGTATTTATGAACGTTTTCATTAATCAGGTATGTTCTGACACTCGCGTTCTTTTCAAATCGCATGCGAGTTGCAAATCGCCAAACTTGTTTATACATGTTCTGTAACTCATGCGTTTTTCTTGCGACTTGCCATATTGAAATCGTCAGTGTATAAGTAAACAATGCGAAGACAAAATTAACAAAATAAAAGAACGTTTTATAAATTTAAATTTTATAGTAAAAATTTTGCGAAACTTAATATTTTTGATTAAAATAAAAAAAGAAAACATATTAAATTTCATTAATTAACCACTTTTGTGTTTCTTTAAAGTTATGTTTGGGCAAAATTCATCAGTTTACTTCAGTATACTCTTGTGATTTCAACTCGCCAAAAGTCTTGCGATTGCGAGTTACAGAACACCTCTCTTGTGAGTTCAAGTTACAATCGCAAATATTATGCGATTTGAGAGTGTCAGAACATTCCCGAATATGAGAAATACTGTTTTTAAACCCCGACTAAAAAAGGGTTTTTATAAGTTTGTAGAGTGTGTCTGTGTCTCTCCGTGTCCACGTACAGGCCAAACACCTCGATCGATTTTGATTTAGTTTCTTTTCTGTTTAAAATGAAAAATTTTAAACCGCTGAAACGATTTTCTTCAAACATAGCTAAGAACCATCTCGATCACCTTTCAAACAGAAAAAATCAAAATCGATCCAAGCGTTTGGTCTGTACGCGGACACAGACATACACACAGATACATAGACACACACTACAAACTTGTTTTTTTTAATACATGTATTTATTTATCTTCAAATATGAGCTAACAATAAGTATTCAAATCTTAAATCTAAAATATATTTATTAGGACCGACTACTGTTGGACATAAACTTAGTGATAGTTATACATAATACATAAGTAGTGATAATCAAAAGAGGAAAAAAAAGTATTTTCAAGAAATCCCATATGGATAGTTGATTATTCGAGCCCTTGTATCCCTCTTTTTTAGGATGTTCCAGTATTAAAATATTACGAGCAAGCGGATTAGGATGCGACTCAAGTTTTGCGTATTTTGCAATTTCTTCAATCACAATCACTAGTGGCATATTTTTGTCCGTTTTTTTTTCCTTTTTTGATTATCACTACTTATGTATTATTTATAACTATCACTAATTTGAATACTTATTGTTAGTTCATATTTGAAGATGCAAATTATAAAAATATTTTTTGATTTGTTCAAATATAATTTATTAACTGACTTATTCATAAAAAATATTTATTTTTTATGAGAGGTTTATTACAACAAATTTTTTATTTAAATTTGAATAATAAAACTTTTATAAAACCAAAATATTTTTCATGAAAATTCTTGTAAGTCATAATAAATTAAAATGTGCCAATCTCAGGTCGAAATTGCTGCTGATCCAATTTCTTCAAAATGAATGCGCAGCTGATTCCCAAACTGCATTTATGGACTTGAGCTGCTAAGACTAATGGCAGTAACATTAATGCGTTCTCTGACGTATTATTTCTATTGGTATCTAAATCTTCATGGTCGGATGATTCATCCGACTCTGTGCTGTCAGTTGGTAAAGGTGCCAGCCTTCTGCAAACCCCGGATGCTGTCTTGACATCAGCCACTCGAACCAGACCATCATCTCCTTGATGGACCTTCACTATTCTAGCCAGCGGCCAGGGAGGTGTGTTATCCTCCTTAACTGTAACCATATCGCCGGGCTTAGCGTTGACATTCCGTGTTTTCCACTTGTATCGATACTGTAGGTCGCACAAATAATCCCGTGACCATCTCCTCCAGAATTCCTCTTTCAAGTAGGTGACTAATTTCCACCTTGTCAAGAGACTTACTTTTGCTTGTTTAGAGCTTATGTTTATCTCGGAATTCCATGGTTCCCCAATTAGAGAATGGCCGGGTGTCAAGGCATTCAAATCATTTGGGTTGTTTGACATTGCAGTAATTGGCCTTGAATTAAGAATGCCTTCAATTTCAATTACAACGGTATCAAGTTCCTCATACTTTAACGATGCCGTTGCACCGCGGCCTCCAATAACCCCCAAAATGAGGTGCTCGTGGCGGTATAAAGTGGAACGTTATGCCTCTAGATGAACATTCCTTGCTGATTTCACTTACGGCCGGAATCGAATAAATCGAGTCTGCTAATTATGTAAGTTGATTTTTTGTACCAACCAAATTAGTCACATTGTCACAGGATCGTTTCATTCCACGTATAATGACTATGAGAGCCTGTTCCAATTCTTGAGCTGTTAAATTTAGATCGGGATGTTTGATCCTTCTCGTACGATTAAAGAATCGCAGCATACAAGCCACGACTCTCTGGAGTGTTCGAAATGAACCATTGTGCTTTATTTTGTGGATGATGTCTGTTGATGTTATATCTACGGTTGCTACCGTAATCACCCTCTTTTGACCACATAAGAGTGCTGCTCAAAGCTTGAGACGAGGCAAAATCTGGCGTTTTAAAGGAGCAACACGAGATCTTGCACACAGTAGCCTTACGATTACCTGCCCGTTCTTGATAATAGATCTTATGTGTACAGCTGCACCATATGAATTTGTGTGTTTGATGAAATATGTCCTTCAAACACATGTCGTGAAAATTCTAGGTTGTTTAATTGTTCTAATTCAGTACGGAATGTCATCCACCTTGTGTGTAAGTTTGCTGGCAATGCTTCATCCCACTCCAATTTTGTTTCCAAAAGCTCTTTGATGAACATTTTGGCGGTTATAATAATTTGTGCAAGTATACCTAACGGATCAAAGAGTCTTGCTGAATCCGACGTTACTGTTCGATTAGTAATTTGTTTTACATCTCCTGGACATACCTTCACACAAAACTTGTCAGCCCTTGGCATCCAGGTTAAGCCCAAGATTTTTACCGTTTGGCCGTCTGGGCTGTTGAAGATTCAGACCATATTTCCTTAATATATGTATCAGTTCTTGCTGCATTATCAGTGTTACATTCAAATCATCATCCACATAGAAATTTTCAAGTAAAAATTGGCTTCCATAGGAATACTGGGCCATGTTATCCTTGGCAATTCTTTCCAAACATTTTGTAGCTAAATATGGTACAGATCGGGTACCGTATGTAATGGTGTTGAGTTGATAATATTTGATTTGTGTAGATGCCTCATGTCTCCATATAATAATTTAGAACCTTCTGTCGGCTGGGTGTATTAGCATCTGGCGATACATTTTCTCAATGTCTGTTGTAAATACAAGTTTTTAAGTAAAAATTGGCTTCCATAGGGATACTGGGCCATGTTATCCTTGGCAATTCTTTCCAAACATTTTTTTAACTAAATTTGGTGCAGATCGGGTAACGTATGTAATGGTGTTGAGCTGATAATATTTGATTTGTGTAGATGGGTCTTGTCTCCATATAATGATTTGGAACCTTCTGTCGGCTGGATGTATTAGCATCTGGCGATACATTTTCTCAATATCTGTTGTAAATACAAAGCGTAGCCGAAAGCGAAGCAGTATTGAAAATAGCTCGCTTTGATTTTTGGGACCTGAGTGCATCAGATCATTAAGGGCCAAGCCTGAAGCAGTTTTCGTTGATGCATCGAAGACCACTCGTAATTTTGTAGTTAAACTATCGGGACGTAATATACTGTGGTGTGGAGTGAAATAGTTTGGTTTGCATATGGAATTTATTTCAATTTGTGTCATGTGACCCATTTCCTCGTACTCTTTTATAAATTGTATGTATTGCGCCTTGACATTTGGTGCCTTTGCTAGTCGACGCTCCAGTGATAGGAATCGATTGAACGCTATCCCATGTGACTCACCTAATGCTTCGGGATTGTCACAAAACTGAACTCTTACAACAAATCTTCCATATTGATCAATGCTATAGGCCTGCGTAAAATGAGCTTCGCACTGTCTTTCTGATACTGAGAGAGTTTTCCCTACCGCCTTCACCATTTTTAGCTCCCATAGTTGAGCGATGTCTTCCTCTAAAGTTGTTTTATTCTCAATGCACATTCCACATGTTGCAGTGGAAGATTTGGTTTCTTCAATTTTTCCTGAGATGATCCAACCCAGCAAGGTATTTTGTAAGATGGGCAAGTTGTTGGCCAACTTAATTTGTCCATCTGTCAGTAATTGATGATGGAATTCCGCACCTATATTGTCAGGATGATGGAAAACTGGGTCAGCTAGACTTTTGTTATTAGGAATGTTCCAGTGATTGATGTTAATTATTTGTGATGGTTGAGGAGAGATTATGTGGTTAAGAACAGCTGCCTCAAGTCGTGTAGTTTAGTTGTTGAACCTGGAATACAACTCGACGTTGACTTGATGATTTACCTTGGTGTTGCTGGATCCAATTCCACTTATAGCGATTGACTTTGGGTTCATTGGAATTCCAAGGCGTTTGACTAGGCGTTTACTTACGAAGTTAATTTGTGATCCAGAGTCAAGAAGCGCTCTACATTGAATTTCCTTTTTACCGGCTCTTATGAGGACCACTGCTGTGGTAATCAGTATATAGTTATTTGATATCGTATGTTTTTCTGCGCTTAGTGATGCGGCTGCTTGGGTGAATTGTGTGGATTTTGTAGTCTCAGCTGAGTCATTGGATTTAACCCTTGTACTTGGTTGTTGACTGCTCGCGTTTGAGTCTTAAATGCAGCAAAGTGTTATGTTTGTTGGCACTTTTCACACAGCTTCTTCGGCTAAAATTGTTTGCGTTATTACCCTTTGTTTTTGAACAAAACTTCAGAAATTCTTGGCACATTGAACAAAGTTCATTGTTTCGTCCTTCGATTGTAATAGAAGTACATACCTTTGTCCTTGGGTTTGAAAATTTTTCCTTTTTGGAGATTGCTTCCACTGATTGAAAGTTTCTCTCCAAGAAGATTAAAAAGTCTTTGATAGTTGGCACTTCTCGTGGATGTGCGAGTGACTGTTCATAACGGAGTCGATTGACCTGATCCAGTCGTTTTTAGCAATGGATCCTATGTTGATGTGTTGATATCAAGACTTTGAAGTGCTAATAAACACTCCTTTGTTTTGTCATGTAGGCCCTTATAATTGTCAGTTGGTGTCCTTTTTGGTGTATATATCAGATCTAGAATTAATTTGCCTACTAATAAACTTTTATTATGATAGGTGTCTAATATAGATGACCATACTGCATCGAAATTTTCCCCAGTGGCAGGGAAGTGTTTGATTAGATCTGCCGCCTCTCTCACTAAATGAGTTTTTAGGTGCCAGATTTTTTGCATCTTCGGAATTGATTGGCCTACTACTAGTGAGGAAAATAAGTCGTAACATTCTTGCCATTTTAAATAATTGCCGTCAAATCTTGGTAGTGTTATTTTTGGTATTGGAACTGAATCAGGCTGACTGTTATGTTGTCCAGAGGTTGGTTTAGTAGTTGCATGGTTGTTAACAGATCTTAATGCCTTCCGTACATCATCCTCTAATCTAATAAATTGTTCCATCTTGTATCCTTGATTTACGAGCTAATTACTAATTTCAAATATTTCGAGATGAAGGTCTTCAATGTATTGCCATAACCTTGTGACAATTGGAACATCCTGATTTGTTAAATCGGTTTTTAACAAACTTTGCAGAGATGCCATTATTGCTGCTAATCTACGAATAATCTTCGACAGCTTATCGGTATCCGCTAATGACACTTTAGCACATGCGGTTTCTTTTGTTGTGGAAGTGGGCCTTGTGGTTTGGCTGAAGGATGTGGCACCTTCAACATAGATGATTCAAAGATATCTATGTATTGTAGGACGGCCTTCATAATTGCGTTGTAGTAGTCATCTGCATTGTACTTATGGTCAACCTAAATGTTTTCCATTAGTCGAATTCTATTATCATTAGATTCAAATTCTGCCCATTCTCCGTCCAGCCTTCTAAGTCTCTCTTGAAAGTAGTCTATGGAACCCTTTTTTGTAGCGGGATCCTTTTTGAAGTTTCGGATGATCGTTTCAATCCGTTCTCCTATTTCCTTCTCTTCGAAGCATACCATGTTGTATTGGACTATCGTGCTGTTTCAATTGTTTAAATCCTGTGCCTGTTTACAGGATAACGTCGGGGTCACCAAAAATTTTAATGTAAATTGTAAAGCCTTTCTTGCGAGCACTTCTAGCTTGAAGAATTGTGGTTAATGGGATTCTCACAAGGACTTGAACTTGGAGGCAGCGTTCAGTAAAACAATTGATTTGTTATTCTACTAAACACTAAAATTTTAAATTTATTTTGCCTTCTTTTATACATAAAATTAAAGAAAAGAAATGCTTATTCTATAAATGATTAATTGTTTTGTTTTCTCTTTTTTTGTGTAAAATGAATAATTGATAACTAGCAATGACCTACTTTTGCATATTGCAAAATTGTATGGTTACAAACAAAAAATTTATTCTAAGTTATGAAATTAATACAATTAGTAACAACATAAACAATAATATGCATATCCCAACGAACAAATAAGAAATATATTAACATGAGGATTACACAATTTCATATGCCCGGCAATTCTCTTTTTTTAATCAGGCTTAAGTTTAGTAATTTCAATTCTTATTGAATGAAATATTTTTTGTTAATTAATGTGAGTTGGGTAGAGATTCTTATTAACATCAGTTATTTAACTTAAATTTTCAATGAAACGGAATATGAGAAACGATTGTTGTGTATACAATTGATGTACCTTTGGTAAACAAATTTATAAGTATCACTATTAATTTTATTTTTTTATTTTTCTATTTAGGTTAGCGCGAAATTATATTATTTTTACTTATTTTTACTAATGGAATAAAATTAAAAATTCTGAAAAATACATAAAAATATTATGAAATATTAAATGCCAATTAAAAAAAATGCAATTTAAAACATCAAACAAAATATATCAGAAAAAGTACAATTATATCATAATTTCCATCTATGGTTTTGATATGAATAAAATTTTCTTGCACGTTTTTACAAGTAAATCGTTCATTTAACTTTTTCGTATTTGGGAGAGTAATTTTTTAAATATCTGACTTACTCTCTCGTTGCTAGTTTCTGCTGGGAAAGTAAATGAACACCTTATGAAGATGTTCATAACAAATTTGTCTATGTACTGACTACTAGTATTTATGAACGTTTTCATTAATCAGGTATGTTCTGACACTCGCGTTCTTTTCAAATCGCATGCGAGTTGCAAATCGCCAAACTTGTTTATACATGTTCTGTAACTCATGCGTTTTTCTTGCGACTTGCCATATTGAAATCGTCAGTGTATAAGTAAACAATGCGAAGACAAAATTTACAAAATAAAAGAACGTTTTATAAATTTAAATTTTATAGTAAAAATTTTGCGAAACTTAATATTTTTGATTAAAATAAAAAAAGAAAACATATTAAATTTCATTAATTAACCACTTTTGTGTTTCTTTAAAGTTATGTTTGGGCAAAATTCATCAGTTTACTTCAGTATACTCTTGTGATTTCAACTCGCCAAAAGTCTTGCGATTGCGAGTTACAGAACACCTCTCTTGTGAGTTCAAGTTACAATCGCAAATATTATGCGATTTGAGAGTGTCAGAACATTCCCGAATATGAGAAATACTGTTTTTAAACCCCGACTAAAAAAGAGTTTTTATAAGTTTGTAGAGTGTGTCTGTGTCTCTGCGTGTCCACGTACAGGCCAAACACCTCGATCGATTTTGATTTAGTTTCTTTTCTGTTTAAAATGAAAAATTTTAAACCGCTGAAACGATTTTCTTCAAACATAGCTAAGAACCATCTCGATCACCTTTCAAACAGAAAAAATCAAAATCGATCCAAGCGTTTGGTCTGTACGCGGACACAGACATACACACAGATACATAGACACACACTACAAACTTGTTTTTTTTAATACATGTATTTATTTATCTTCAAATATGAGCTAACAATAAGTATTCAAATCTTAAATCTAAAATATATTTATTAGGACCGACTACTGTTGGACATAAACTTAGTGATAGTTATACATAATACATAAGTAGTGATAATCAAAAGAGGAAAAAAAAGTATTTTCAAGAAATCCCATATGGATAGTTGATTATTCGAGCCCTTGTATCCCTCTTTTTTAGGATGTTCCAGTATTAAAATATTACGAGCAAGCGGATTAGGATGCGACTCAAGTTTTGCGTATTTTGCAATTTCTTCAAACACAATCACTAGTGGCATATTTTTGTCCGTTTTTTTTCCTTTTTTGATTATCACTACTTATGTATTATTTATAACTATCACTAATTTGAATACTTATTGTTAGTTCATATTTGAAGATGCAAATTATAAAAATATTTTTTGATTTGTTCAAATATAATTTATTAACTGACTTATTCATAAAAAATATTTATTTTTTATGAGAGGTTTATTACAACAAATTTTTTATTTAAATTTGAATAATAAAACTTTTATAAAACCAAAATATTTTTCATGAATTAAGCTCTTAATATCTAGACTAAAGAAATATATGACTTATACCACTTTCCATTGTCGTAGGTAGGCATTTCTCTGCTGGGGGCATGAATCCCCCTATACTTGATTTTGCCTCCCCCAGAATTACTGATATATTAAACAAAATTATTAGAAACTTCTCGTTCAATTCAGAGATGTATCCAGTTACTTTGCAATAACTGCAAAATTTTCGTTTATAATATAAAACCCTTAAACAAAACGTACGTGTGTGTTCTTTTTTCATTTTGATATATTTTTGTATTTTCGCTAACAAAATATTAAAAGTAGTACCTACAAAATTTTTAAAACCTTTTGATGCTAGGTACAGTTGTGAATGACATTATTCAAGAAAAAATCCCAGTCAGTTACATGGGTGTTAAAAGTCTAATGGCTCGATTATGAATGGCAACCGAACTGTAGTTGCGTTGCTGGTTGCCGAATTGGTATTACGGATGGCAACTGGCAACTAACAGCTAGTAATTTCAGTTGCCATATTGGCAACCACAAATTTGTAGTTCCTGCATAGTAAAAAGTCAAAAAATTAAAAATTAAGTGTTGTATTATTTTCATTTTCGAGTTTCTTCTTTGCATATTACAAAGAAAATATGATAGAAAGTTTAGATTGATTGTTAAAACCTATTTTAGGCCGTCGAAGAGATTCCACATTTTGCATTTCCTTCTCTTCATCATCAATTAATTTCACTTAACTAATAATTTTTAAGATAAGTATTATTTTAAGCACTTTTACTTAATGGTTTTATTTTAAACACTTGTATTTCTCATATTGCATTTTTTTCACATTATTTTCAGTTGCTAATCTGTCATAATCGCATTTTCGTTAACTTTTTGGCAACTGGAGAAAGTTGCCATACATAATACCAATTTTAGTTTCAGTTACGTTGCTAGTTAACTCGGCAACTGAAGTTCGGTTGCTATCCATAATCGAGCCATAAGACTTTCAAACAACTCATATCGATGGGCATACATACATATACATATATGTACTTTTTTTTACTATTTTTAGCGTAATTAGAAGGATATGCACTACAAAAAATCCACTTCAGTAATTGTCCATATATAGTTACATTTTGGTTTTTCGATATATGTGCACATATACATACATATATGGATTAAAATATTCTCCTGAAGACGTCGGAAAAAGTCGATGAAACGTTGAAAACAAAGATGGAATAAATTGCTTTATTTGCATCTACAGTAAAGGAAAAATCTGACCATAATAAATAATAAAGCACAAAATATAAGATTTTTATTTTTAGTTAATTTTAATTATTTTGTTCCATATTTATGATTTGATCTGGCTAAATTTCGTATAGCCAAACTAAATGTGACAATTATTAATGAACAAATAATACCAAAGTTTTTTGAAAATATTCTGACTAACACGTAGTTGAACGGAACAACTACCTGTTTTCGACGGCCACTAAACCTTCATCATCAGCGTTCTTTTGTGTTTGGAACACTGTTGTGTAGTGTCAGTTAATGTAGATTTCTGCTTTAATATGCAACTTTTATGAAAATGGAAATTGTGAATTGTTTTGATTCATCGTATTAATTTTCTATATTATTTTTTTGTAATAAAAGCTAAATTTTACCATCTCTAAATTTCCAACAGTCTTGCCATTGTCGTTTGTTTTTTTTACTTATTATGCACATGTTAGTTAATTTGCTTATTTTTGCTCTCCACTATTTTACGCGTAATTTAGTAGCCTTTCAAAAAAATTTTAATTCATTTAAATAAATCTAGCCTTTGACTCTGAATAGTGTTTTAAAAAGAAGTAAACAGCGAAAAACGAAAATGCACCGCTATATTATACACAGTGGCCGAAAGGAAATTTTTTTATTCCTTTTTTGTAATTTTTTTTAATTCATATAGTTATTTATTGTATCTTCAAATATGAACTAACAATAAGTATTGTTTGAATTTTAAATTATTTGGCCAATACTGTTTTATGTTTTTGTTCCAATTGTTTGAGATAATAAGGCCTCAGTTATTTATAATGTTAATAAAAAAACGACTTTATTAAATTTTTTCCCAACGTTTCGTCAATTGTTTATTGACTTCTTCAGGTGATTTTTTTCGTCTATTTAAATTTTGGATGAAACATTACATTGTTATAAATTTTTTTAAATATTAAATAAAATAATAATTTACAATAATTGTTTATTTTTTTACATTAAAAATTTCTTTGTTTGTTTAAAAGACCAATTTTCTTAAAAAAAATTAAACGACAAAAACATGAAACAATTTATTAAACACGGCTAAGATTTACTTTATTGCAACAATGTAACTAGCATTGATATTATTAGTATCTTCTTTTTTATTTATCGTTTTTTTCTATCCTTTGCTGTATTCTTAAGCTTTCTATGGTGTATCTTTTTCTTTCTATATTCTCTATGTCCAATATATTCACATTGTCAAAATCAACAGTATGTTTGTTGTTAATAATATGGGAAGATAAGGCGGTTGAAGTTTTTTGTTTTATTATGTCATTTTTATGTTCACCCAGCTAAAAAAAATATGTATGGAGCATATATGATATGTCATATATGCTTCGGATCCGAAAAATGAGGGTATATGGGCATATATGATTATATATATTCATAAATTTTCATACATGTATGTGTAAATTCCCTCCACAGTATGCAAAGTTCATATTCATACACTCTTGATTCACAAAAGCGCACTGCTGTGCAATAAATTAAATTACTAAAATTAAATTTTTTTAGACTTGAGAGAGAGAGGTTGTATTTAATGAAACATTTGTTTGGACAAATAATTCAAAACGAACTAAAAGTCATTTCATTCATCAAAAGGTGAATCAATTATTTAAAAAACACATAAATCATATTCGTACATAACATTAAGGTTAAGAAATCAGATTAAAAACTAATGCAATTAATTATAAAAGAAAATATTATCCGTCTAACAATAGTTTTCAATACAGTAAAATAAACTTTGTTTCTTATCTAGAGAATTTTGTTATTTTCTATAAAATTAATGACTGGATTATCCTCATGATTATTTGATATATTAAATGGGGCCACAATGTATAAAATCATACAAGAATGGTTTTTTTGTAACACAAAGTTTTTCTTTTTTAAACGTTGAGGGTACGCATATAAACTTTGCATACCGTATGTATTTTCTAATGGATTTCCAATTCAGCAGTGATAAAATTCCATATATAATAGTTTTGCCATGTACAATCCCATATATTTCCATACATGAATTCATACATATTCATATATAGTTATATATTTGTATTCATATATTAACGGTCTAATTCATAAATACATTATAACAAGGTAATAAGGCGATGACGGGAAAAATACGAAAATATTGTATTCATAAATGAATAATAGCTTATTAGCTGGTTATAAGCTGCTTATTTTTTTTTTATTTTTTTATTGTGCCCTCTACCTTACTTTAACCACCTAATAAAGTGACAATTGAATGTTTGTTTACAAATATTTTAATAAATCTGCGCGGATTTTTGTTTGAGTTTTGATAAAAGTGGTTGAAATAAAAAAGTGATTTACATAAATAGTAAAAACAATGTTCACAATAAATTTAATTCGCCGAATTCGTGAGTATAAAATATGTACATAGATACATAACGATAAACGATAATATAATAATATTAATTTAAGCGTTTGAATAAACAATTATAAATAATATTTTCTTGATTTTTTTATCGCTTATGTGAGATTTTCTGTGGTTTCTCACTTTTATGTTTCTTGTTTATTCTTATGCATGTCTCCTGAATAATGTTCTTGGACAAATGTATTAATTTATGTAAGCTGGTACATGTATGTATGTATGTATGCATAATTGTACAAAAACAAAAATACATATGTACATATAAACATTGTTGAAAATTAAAGAAATCCCATCCATTCATTGGTAAAAAGAAAAATAGAATTATAAACATAAGGGCATATGTAAGTACAAGCATACGTATGTTTGTATGGTACTGCATGCTTATATATGTACGTATGTATGTACAATAACATTTTAAAATTAAAACAAAATAGTGATGCATAATCGACCGCTATAAAATAGGTATTTGCCTACCTCTGTACTCAGCCGAATATAAATGTGTTTAAATAAAATTTTTTGTAACATATAAATTTTTTTTTGGTTTATTTATTAATAAAAAGTGAAACGCCTACTTTTTAAGTTTTTTTAATAACATTATGCGTAATGATTTTTTTTTTCGATTCAAAGAGACTACCTAGATAATCGATTCTTCGTTGTATGCATCCCTAAACATAAAATGAGAGCGAAAGTAACATGATGTTGCCAACATAAAATTACAAAAGAAGCAAAATCGTTTAATAGTTAATTCACTGATATTAATCAGTTATGAATACAAATTTTTATTAGAGTTTAACAAAGCAAAATCTGTTTCATAAGTAACGTACAGATTAAAGCTGAAATAAGGAATTTTTATGAATTAGACCGTAAAAATATATGTACCATATATAATTTTTTTAGCTGGGCACTCATTCTTGTCTCTAAATTTCTCTTTGTTGTACCTTTGTATATTAGTTCGCAGTTCTCATCATTATTCCCTTTGCATTGTAGTTCATACACAACATTGCATTGTTGTTGTTTGTTTATTGGCGCCTTAACTTTTGTAAATATTTTATTTAGTGTTGTGTTTGACTTATAGGCACTTTGTATTTGTTTTGATTCCACAGCTGATTTGATTTCTTTAGTGTTAGTTAAACCAGTTACATATATATGATACACTGAACATTTTTTTGTGTTATTTGTTACATTGTTTTGTTCTATGTTGATTGAATACTTATTAGATAATGTTTTTACTGTTTCATTTATTAGTGAATTTATTAATTTCATTGGGAAACTATTATTTGGAAGTATTGTAGTTATTTTCCTTGTATTTTTTTCATGAAAACAATTACTGCTAATATTTAAAACCCTACCCTATTAAGCTCTTTGTAGTATTTTTAATTGCATTTTTTGGTTGACTTGAGTTGAAATTAATTAATTGAGTTAATTAATTCCTTAGAGTACCAATCGAAAATAATCCCTCTGTTTACTCTGTGCAAGGTCGTGTCAAGATAGTTTATGCACTTATTTTTTTCAGTTTATTTAACAAGCTGAGAATTTTATCTTTGTCTTTTATATTAATTACTGCCAACATGTCATCTACATATTTTACTATGTACTTAATATGTATATTTTCTGGTTTCAAAAACAAATAAGTATTGAAATGTTAAATCTAAATATAATTATTAGGCTCGAATATTGCCGGACATAAACTTAGTGATAGTAATTAATAAAACATAAAAGAGTCGCGATAAGCAAAAAAAAAATAATAATTTCAAACAGTCTCATCTGAAGTAATGAGTATTAGAGCTCTTGTGTCCAGAAAAGATCAAAATATGACGAGTATGCGAATTATGGTGTGACTGGAGTTTTGATATATATTTGCTTGCGTATTTTGCAATTTCTTCAGTCACTTTTGGCATATTTAAATCACAACGCAAATTTGCGTTTTTTTATGTACCACGGAGGCGATGCTATTAATCTTAAAATTTTTGTTTTGCCTTCGTTGGATTCTCTCTATACAAGTATTTCTTCGCAGGGTAAATGTTATCTGAACATATTTTTGCTCTCTTACATTAATTCTCCATAAATTTAACCATAGTTCCAGTTGTGCAGATATCGGGAAGCCTCTTGAGGGTTTTCGTGCATAATAAGGCAGGATGTATCATCAGCAAACGTAGATGTATGAATATTACTGCTCAAAGGCATATAACAAGTATAAATCAAATACAAAACTGGCCCCAGTATGCTCCCCTGTGGCACATTGGATGATATAACTTCGGGAACACTCATGAAGTCTCCTTCCACAACCGTAAGCTTCCAAGTAGTAATGTAACTTCCTAATAGCTTCAGACAATTTATTGGTAGATTCAATTTCGATTTTAAAATAAGGCCTTCATGCCACACTTTATCAAATGCCCGCGAAACTTCAATAAACAAGGCAGAACAATACTTCTTTTCTTGAAATGTTTTTCCTATAAATTGAACCAATCTATTCGTTTATTCAATGGTGCTACGTTGATTTCTAAAACCGAATTGATGGTTTATGAACTGATTTTATGTTGGGGTGATCTGTGCTGTTGCCATTCCTTCAAGCTGTTCCTTTTTCACTTACAAAGCGTTTTTTGTGAGTTGAAGGCACTTACTTATGTATTTCATAGTATAGATCACCTACATTTCAATTACTTAAATATTTTATATATTATAGAATAAGACAAAGCATTTTGACCCAATTACAACATATCGATATTGCACAATTTGTCAGCGGAAAGAAACCAAGTGAATGAACTGGATACTGCTGCGTCAACAAATTAGTGCAATGCATGGGTACGAGGGCTGTTTAAAAATGATTCACAACACGTTCAATATCTGTAGAATAAATTCTATCAAACCCAGTCTGCGGATGGGAGGTAGTTGCATGTTCACCAGCCTGTTTTATATTTTTGATAAGATTAGCAATGTTAAATTCAATATCGTCGGATGTTCCTTATGTTTTCCGGGTGCCCCTGTGGCTGAGTGGTGCGATTCTAGGTTCTCAGTCCAGAGGTCGTGGGTTCGATTCCCACCGTATACCCTGTGTTTTTTCCGCAGACAAGTTTATTGCTTTGCGGGTTGTGTTTGTTGTTGTGTTTGCTCTTTTGTACAATGACTACTGAGATATTTTCTGAACAGCCAATTAACACTGTTGATCATCTTCACATATGGGTCAGGCAAGATACTTCTTAGTGCGCTACAAATTTTAACGATCGTGGGAGCGTGATCGGAGGAGAGATCTAGAGAAGCTTCAACATAAATTAAATCCCTAGAGATATTATTATTCATGACTCTAAAAGCTATAACGTACGGAATTTTTTGTATGTCAGCAGGCCAGTATGTCGGCTCCCCCTTCGAAACTACGTCCAAGCCCATTTTTGATATTGTGTTAAACAATACCTGACCTCGACCTTAATAAGCCGCGAACCCCACAACGTATGTTTTGTATTGTAGTCGCCAGCTGCTACGAAACAAGGGCCAAGAGATTTGTAGAAATCCTCGAATTGATCCTCAGTAATTGCGAATCTGGTAGTCAAAAATATTTGTTTCCTGTACATGTTCTTTACAAATGTTGTCCAGAATATAGTACTTGAGTCTTGACTATCAGAATTGCTGATGAACCGCATAGTTTTCCTCTCGGATCCTTTGAATCATGTAAGGTGTAGCCATTAATTTTAAAGAGGCTTCTCGACGTCAAGTGAATCTCAGAGACCAACATTATATCAATATTGAGGAAGTGCTCAAGTTCGTTTTTGTGTTGGCGAATGCCGTTTGCGTTCCAGAAATTTATTGTTTATAGTTTGCGATTAAAATTAAAGCCTGAGTTTATATTTGTTGAAATATTTGGCGGTGAAACATTTTGTGTGGGAATAGAGCTTGTCTTAAACCTGGATCACACGATCGGCACAATTTATCGATTTTCGTCGGCTCACTGCAATCAAGTCATAAGTTATAATTCAAAATGGCATTATTACTTAATTAATTCTTGAATAAGTCTATATGGCTTTATAACCAACGAAGAGTGGTGTATTTATGTAGTTATGTTTCAATTAGTTGTAAAGCAAATTTACCGCGTTACTTATGAATTTATTTCAGTGAGCAGATGAAAATCGGTACATTGTGCCGTTCGTGTGATCCAGCTTTTAGCAGCATTGGCTACGATACACGTGAAGTAATTGGTTGGCCCATTTGGGCAAAAGTGGAGGAGTAAGAGTTTGCTGATTGAGCGGGGGCTACTTTAAGTTTTTGTCCCATAGTTTATTTAGAAAGAATATACTGAACATCCTCTGTAGTTAGCGGTGTGATTACCTCCACAATTACTGTATTTTTTCTGCTTGATCTTTTGGTTTAGTACAACTAGCAGTACCGTGCAATTCACCGCAAATAACACAAACTGTAGGTAATTTGCAGTAAGTTTTTGTGTGGTGTTATTATTTAAATTGAAATGTTTATTTATTTAAGTATTTATTTATGTCGACCCATCTTGGTCGACCACACTTTTTATAATGAATTAAATAAAAACTAATAAATATAATGAAATAAAACTAACTTAAAACTTATCGTGAGAAAATGCTTGGTCGGCATAAATACACGCCGACCAGGTGCATTGTATGTGTAGGCATAAAATATTCAAATAAGCCAGATGATCAAGTTACTTGCTGATGACAAATAACTGATGCAGTCAAACACATAAGTATGTGGACAAATATGAATTACTGGCACAGTCAAACACATAAGTATGCGGACAGATATATTCCATAGCCAAACACACTACACCTCCCTTTTTCAGAAAGAATGATCAATGCGAGGTAGTTGATCATTCTTTAGTTACAATGGGTTTTAAAAATGAAGGGGGCTTCTCACATAACATACTTGTGAATTTCAAGTAATAATAAATTTTTTTTTTTTAAATAAGGTAATTTTTTTTTTTTTGTACAATACATATTACAGATAGTATTTTTTTATGTCTATAAGCTTGTTTAAGTTATGTTCCTCTTAGACCAATTTGTGGTGTTTTTTTTTTTCTTAAATAAAACTTTAAACTTTTTCTCTTTTAAATATGGGAACACAAATCGTTTGCTATTTTATGTATGCATTATGTATAAAATAATAAAAGTATGTTTTTGGATTTTTTTTTTTTGACATTTTGCTTAGAATTTTTAAGTTTAATTTAAAAATGAAATTGTTTGGACATACATACATATGAAGTTTATATGGTACATGTAGTAAATTTTTGGTTTTTTATGTTTTCTTTTACCATAGTGTTAGAAACTATCAGATTTATTTATAAAACTTATTAAGGTTTTATAAAGGTTTTTCATAAAAAATTAACACAAAATGTTTCTTAAAAAGCCTTCATAAATATTAAAATAGTTTTAAAAATTATAAAAATTCTTAATTTTACCGCGCCATAAGCGCCAAAAGCAAAGTATAACCGACACATCTTTTGGAACGAAATCAGAGACAAAAGAAAATCAAAAATTAGAATAAAATGTGTCATTCCTCCCCTGTTCTTAGCAAGACCCTTTACCCCGTGAACTTCTTTACCCTATTTTTATGAACAGTGAATGACTTCCCATGTTCATCTTGGAGTTCTACATTATTATTGTTGTCCATATTGGATATTTTATAGGGGCCCTTATATACGGAATCCAGCTTATGACCCGATTCATTGCGGATCAAAACGAGTTCCCCGAGGGTTAATTCTATTGGATCTGCCCACTGGGTGGAAAGTTGTTGTCTTTCCCACTTAGCATTTTCTATGATATTGGCAGCTCTTCCCTGCGCCACTTGAAGTCTGAATTTAACCTCTTTTCCATATGAATCAATGTTGTACAATGGTTCTACAATGTTTTCTTTTGTACAATCAAGAGTTGGTGGTATCTTTCCGTAAACCAACTCGAATGGACAATAACCATGAGCCGTAGATGGGGTGGTATTGTAACAATATACGAAGTATTTTAACCACAAATCCCAATCTGTTTTATCGGATGAGATGTATGTTCGCAGATATTCGTTAAATGTTCTGTGAGATCTCTCAACAGTACCCAAAGTCTGATGATGATACGGAGTAGAATTGAGTTTCTCTATCTTCATCATTGAGCATAATTCCGACATAACTTGATTCATATATTCTGTTCCCATGTCCGTTAGTATTGTATTCATTGGACCGTAAGTCAAAACAAATCCTTCCATAATTGCTTTGGCAACCATTCTGGCTGACTTATTCTGAATGGGTATTGCAACTAAATATTTGGTTAAATCACATATCATAGTGACAGCGTATTCGTTTAATGACTCGGACCGTGGTAGTGGTCCTACGGTGTCAATTATTACTCTGTCAAATGCCTTTAACGGTGTAGGAGTTATGATGAATGGCTCTTTACCGTTGACAACTGTTTTATTTTCTTGACATGCTTTGCACCGTTTTACATATTGGGATATGTCTCTAGTCATGCCTTTCCAATGGTATCGAAGTCTAATCTTCTTTATCATACGTGTTATCCCCGGATGTCCTCCTGAAATAGGATCATCATGATATTTTTGCATGATTTGTAATTTATCTGTATCGGTGAAAATTGTTGTTAATTTAGGCGTGAGCACAATTGTTAATTTACTTTCTTGCAGTATTTCATTGCCTTTATTCTTAAAGGTTTCAACGTTGGTTCCTAGGAATTTAAGCAGACTATCATCGAAGTGTAGTCGCATGGTTGTTAAACACATATTATCAGCTATTTTTTCAAGCTTTAGAAAGAGGTGACCTAAGTCTACATTTTCATCAATAACCGTGTCTTTCAACAAAAATTCGGAAAGAATTTTCTTTCCTTTTCTAATTATAACTTTATTTTTGGTAAAATGCAATTGTGGCATTTTACTGTGCTCTTGAGCATTAATTGCCTCATAAACCTTTAGTTCAACCGATTTTGTATTAGCCGTTATACCATTGTCATTACAGTGCCTACCTGCCTTTGCCTGAAGTCTCGTAGTTACCTTCAGTATTGTATTAGCGTCAATATTTTTTATATCATTAATATTTATACGTGACAGCGCGTCCGCGGCGTAATTTTCTCTACCCCTAATATACTCCACCACAAAGGCATATTCTTCTAAGTCCAGCCTCATACGGGTTAATTTTGATGACGGGTTTTTTAATGAAAATAAATAAGTTAGGGGTCTGTGATCGCTTTTAATTACAAACTTTCTGCCGTAAACATATGGTCGGAAATATTGTACTGCCCAATGAATTGCAGTTAATTCCTGCTCTATTGTTGATTTATTGCTTTCACCTTTTGTGAAAGATCTGGATGCGTAAGCAATTGGTAGCTGAACACCCTGCTTTTCTTGGCTCAAAACGGCACCACAGGCATGTTTACTTGCGTTTGTGGTTATGCAGAATTCTTTAGAAAAATCCGGATATTGGAGAATTTTTGGACTCAGCAATTGATTTTTAAGATATTGGAATGCTTTTTCACATTGTTGAGTCCATTCAAATTGCACATTTTTTCTAGATAATCTGGTAATATGTCGCGATGATTCAGCAAAATTTCGTATAAATCTTCTGTAATAATTACAGAATGCTACGAAGCGTTTAGCTTCATCACCATTTGTAGGTGTTGGATAATTTTGTATAATTGAGTATTTGCTGTCGTCAGGTAAGATGCCTTTATCGGTGCATTTGTGACCTAAAAATGTTACTTCACGACAAAAAAATGTACATTTATCAGGATGGAGTTTGAGATTGTATTTTCTGCAAGTATTAAACACTTGTTTTAAGTTTTGTAGCATGTGTTCTGAAGAACAACCTATTACTACTAAGTCATCCATGTATACAAAGGCTTGGGTTGGAGATAATCCAGAAAAAGCCAATGACATCATTCTTTGGAATGAATTCGGGGCAATTTTAATACCATATGACAGTCTTTTAAAGCGAAAAGAGCCTTTTTCTGTGGAAAAAGATGTAATGTCTCTAGAGTCTTGTTCCAATTCTATTTGATGAAATCCCGACATTAAGTCCAGGCATGAAAAGAACTTGGCTCTTCCTAACTGATCAAGAATGTCATCTATACGAGGCAATGGGAATTTATCAGCTATCAGTTTTTTATTTATTCCTCTATAATCTACGACCAATCTCCACCTTTTTTGTGTTGAGCCGGGTAATGGCTTTTTTGGTACTATTAGAATAGGGCTATTATATTGCGAGATGGATGGTTCTATTATATCATCATTTATTAATTTATCTAATTGGGCATTAACTTCCTCTTTGTGAGCATGAGGGATTCTATAATTTTTGATGTACACTGGTTGTGTATCATGAAGTCTAAGTTTCTGCTTGTAAAAATTGTTAGTACTTATTTTTTCAGTCTCCAGAGCAAAAATATCTATGTAGTCTAAGCATAATTTTCTTAAATCTTTATGAGCGTATTCGGGAAAGTTTTTTGTTAATTTTTTAAGTTTTTCCTTATTTAGCTTGGCATTAGTATCAGAACTGCAATTGACAATTTTATAGTCGTTTAGACTTTCGGATTTTACCTGAATGTTATCAATTACTAGGTCTTTATCTGTGGTATTTATGATTTTTACCAATGGCCTTGCTTTAGTAGTTATTGTGTTGGCAATATATACGCCATCCTGCATAATTTGTTGAGGTATCAATACTTCTTCCTCATTGGATATGAAGTTTATCGGTCTTATAACTTCAGATCTTGCTGGCAGTGATATGGAATTGATGTTTGGACCGTTTCTTAAAGCGATTGCTATATCGTACGGAACGTCGTTAGTTCTCAAGGTGATCCAATCTTGATTATTTTCGTAATTTAAAATACATTTGTATTTTCGAATAAAGTCCATTCCTATTATTCCGTCTACTTGAATCGGAAAATCATCCTTTACGACATGAAAATCGTGAGCTATTAGCAGATCTTCTTGTTTTAAATCAGCTTTAACTTTGCCTATTGTAGTTATTATACCTTGCCCAATGCCATTTATTCTGGTTTGACTAGTAATGTCTATTGGTTGGTATAAAACTTGATGGTGTTTTACGACTGATATGTCTGCACCTGTATCTACTAAGAATGTGGACCTATTGTCATTTAGAGTGGTTCTGGAGACTAGATAACTGTATAAATTTGTATTTATGTTGTGGATTTTCCTGTCTATTGAGTACTTAGGGGTGTTAGTTCGTTTCCCGAACTATTGTCATTCATGCAACGTATATTATTATTTCTATTCACGTTGCGGTTGTTACTGTTGTAACGGTTACTATTGTTGTTAAATTGATTCCTTACTCCGTTATTATTGAAGCTTCTAGGTGCATACCGGTCACTTGTGTTTCTGTTATTGGGATTCCTGTTACCATTATTCTGATTATGGGAATCAGGGGGCCTATTAGAGTTATTGGGTCTGTTACCAATATTTCTAGAGTAACGATTTCTACTATTAGATAAATTATTGTTGTAATTGTTTTGGAAAGTTAATATAGCATTAGGTTGTCCGTATGCGTCCGTACAACTGCTTATAAATTTTGTTTTAACTTCATCCATGTTTAGGAACGTTCCTGATTCCATGATCAGTTTTACTCGTTCGTTGGATGCATTTTTTATTATTGCTGAAACTGCTGCACGTGTTGTGTACTTGTTTGCAGTTTCATTTGGGAGGCCGTCAGATATGTAAGCGGTCTCCAATTTTTTTGCAAGTTCATCGATTTCCTTAACATAGGCATTGGCATTTTTGCCCGTTTGTTTTATATTCATTAACTTTGCATTGATGACGTCAACGGATTCACCCTTAACAGTCGATTTGAGTTTTACTATTATCGCTGAAATGGTCGATTCCGTTGTTACTATATTCCTAGTAGTGCCTTTTAGTTTTGTTTTAATAAGGCTTACCGCAATAGCCTCATGTGTACCCTTTATGCTTTCCACAAGTGTCAAAGCATCAATGAAGCTTTGTAGGTTTTCTGGACTTCCGTCGAAGTCAGGTAGCAGTTTGGATGCTGTATTTAGGAATTCTATATTTGTTTGTGACATGTTGGGAGAGGCTCTACTTGTACTTGGTAGATTTGAAGTTGGGTCTAAAACTAGTTCTGGTAGATATTTAAAATTTGTTTCCTCATGTAAAGAGTTAGGTACATTTAGTACGATACCTTTCTTTAAGGATATCGTTATTAATTTATCTCTTATGTCAGCGAAGAAAGCTTCAGCTGCTGCTTTATGAGCATGTGTTAATCTGTTATAATTAACATTAAGGAGTGCTCTAATTTGTTCGAATCTGCGCACGAGATTATTTATGTGCTTATTAATTGTTTCTGGTTTTATCTCCCTATTGAGATTGAGACACTTATATGATTTGATGAATTCTTCCTTTATTGCTCTGGCCTTATTCACTATTATTTCCCATTCCATGAGGTTTAAATTGAGATTTTATGGAATTTTAAGAAATGTATTCTTTAGGTCTATTTAAAATGGAAATTAAACAATTAGTTAAAAAAATGGCGCTTATGTCACGGATGCCGTGACCATTTTTTGATGGTCAATAGAGTACCATGGCATAAACCAGATATCGCCAATTTATATCTGAATTAGGCTCTTAATTCTTTAATGTTATACCACTGGAGGGACACTTATGTATCTCAGTAGTAAGTTATTTGTTAGTATATCTTTATGTTATTTTTTTTTTATATGTAAAATATATGAATAGTAAAGAAATTAAAAAATTAATATATGCATTAATATAATAAAAATGTATTGAAAAAATTGCAACTCTATTTTTAGAGTGCTTGTAGAGACATTTAAAAATATATGAATAAGGAAATATGTTTATAATAAAATATTGATATAATGTATTGATTAGTAATTATAAAATGTATTGAAAAAATTTAATTTAATTTTTTTTGTTTTTATATGCGATACTACTCTGTTAATGCAGCATTGGAGAGACATTTCTGTATAAATATAATAATAATCTTCATGCTAATAGTTTTATATTATTTACATAAAACATCCTTTCGTTGTTGTTTGGCTAAACAACACTAAAAGATTCACGATTCTTTTAGGCAGCTATGTTATTTTTAAATGGTGCTGATGTTTTTGAGCATGCTGATGTAAATGCTGCTGCTGTTGCTGCAGTTTGTGTGGATTATACTGTGTATGTTGTTGGGTATTACTTACTGCCGCGTTGTAATTTGTCAGGTCGGTGTTGTCATAAGAAATTGCAGATGTTGATGATGGTGATGCTAAATCTTCATCAAATTTATATTTATTATTATCAGTTTTAGCTGCTTCTATCAGTATAGACTATTATGGCTAGTTTGATGATGATTATGACGATGACGGTGAATTATAATTTTGTCGGAGACTGAAGTCAACAGTTAAGAAAGGGATCGATATCAGAGAAATCTGGGGAATTGTTTCCATTTTTTTTTTTGTGTACGATTTAAAAAATGTATATGACATTATATCGTCATTCTTAAGTGGCATATTGTATCAATTTTTTTTTTGCCATCACTATGGTTTTCTGCTGTTCAAGTTACTTTACTCTTTCTTGGCTTTAATAATACTATATCTTTTATATTTGCGCAACACTTCTTTGTTATGTATAAGAAATTTTAAATTGATTTGTACTTTTGCACTACAATGTTCTAAAGTATTTTGTTTTATTTATCACCACTTCTTTAGTATATATTCAGATTATTGTATCCTCTTTTTAGCGCGTACTTTAAACGTCTGACTTTAGCAGCTATATATTTATTTGAAATGGCAGGATCGCCATGTTATTATTTAAATTGAAATGTTTATTTGAACTGGCAGGATCGCCATGTTATTATTTAAATTGAAATGTTTATTTATTTAAGTATTTATTTATGTCGACCCATCTTGGTCGACCACACTTTTTATAATGAATTAAATAAAAACTAATAAATATAATGAAATAAAACTAACTTAAAACTTATCGTGAGAAAATGCTTGGTCGGCATAAATACACGCCGACCAGGTGCATTGTATGTGTAGGCATAAAATATTCAAATAAGCCAGATGATCAAGTTACTTGCTGATGACAAATAACTGATGCAGTCAAACACATAAGTATGTGGACAAATATGAATTACTGGCACAGTCAAACACATAAGTATGCGGACAGATATATTCCATAGCCAAACACACTACAGTGGCAATATTCTTGACAATTATGGCACAGTACGGGCCTAGAACGCTTGTGTGATTATTCAAATGATATTTTTCGCTATAACAGCTATTTTAAGCTAGAAATTGGGTGCGTCTCATTTTTTTTTATTTTAAATCAATTCGGCTCAAACTCAACGCGAAATAGAGGTTGGGGATATTCTCCCTGTTTATTATATTGGATACATTTTTTACCTCAAATCCCTGGAGGACGAGTGCATCTTTTATTTCTTCGGAAACAACATAAGAATCTATGCCTTTCAATACAGGCCTTTAGCGCTCTTAAGCTGGTATGTGTAGAAACTTGTTTTATTTTGTTCAAATTCAGAAACCATTTTGCGGAAATCTTTTTCGTTATTAATTTAACTTTTCCTTTCATCCATGTTCCCACGTTTTATTAGAATAATATGAAATTTATTGTTATTATTTATACCAATGATGATTAATTTGAAATTTATTTGCTTGTGGTTTAGCTTGGTCTATATACGTATTTCATTGGCGCTTAAACCAAATCATCAGTAGACTTCAACCACAAATTTTGAACAGTCACAAACCTCTTACTTTATGCACAGACTTTCAAAAACTATATGAGAATTCATAGAATAATAATATTTTTGAAAATCACAAAGACAAAATAAGTTTGGTAGGCTTTGAAACTCATACAAAACCCAGCAAATAATTTATATTCGATATGAATCTATTTTATTTTTCTACACCTTCATACAATTAGAAATCCATTGGATAACAATAAAAGTAATTACAAGGCAAAATGAAAAATAAAATCTAAAATTTAACACTTAAGAAGATTAAATGATGATTAATTTTTTGATAAGAGCGTTTGAATTTTTTCTCTCTCAAATATATTGGTGGCGGCTTAGAGGTTTTGTTCGTCGGTACATCGGGTTTGTCGTTGTCATCTTGCAATATATTAAAACGGGTTTGGCGATTAGTAGTGGATGCGCTGTTATCCCTAGATATCTGTGGACAAGATGCAATTTTAGTAGAATTTGGCTTCGCCCGCGCTTTATCACAGTTATATATCTGTCCATTCCGACGTAGACCTTGAGTTTCGGGCGACTGTTAATAACTTGGTTAAATGATGACCACAAGCCCGAAGCAGATGATATCGCTGAGTTAAATGTAGAAGCACTAGGCAACGATAATGTTAGCGAATCACTAGTTTTCATTGGACAAAGCGCTGACGAAATAGTGGCTTTGCCGTTAGAAAAAGCCTATCGTCAGATTTTTTTATATTTTTCATTAAGAGCTTGAAAACTCAAAGTAAGCTCACATTCGATTTTTTATTTTTGTTGCTTTCATTAAGAGCTTCAGAACTCACAGTAAAATAGGCATTTCTGCCGTAAAAGCTCATATAGAGTATTCCTCAAGGGCCCTTTGTTTGAGTGTTTTTGTGTTTATTTTGTTTTTGTGGTTTCTGACTATGTAAAAAATATGAGCAAAGCAAAAAAAGCTTATTTATCAAAGTTAATATGTAAGTTTGTACTGCGAATGTTATATACTACGAATATTTTTTTGTATGGTTTTTGTTTGTTTAGTATGTAAGAAAAACTCCGCTAAGACGTCTATTCACTATGAATGTACTACGAGAAGAATTATTGTAAAAAATGCATTAGAAGATAAAAAACTTCCAAAAATAGGTCCGGTTGTTTACTTTTCCAGTAAAATCCAGTATTTGAGTAAAATCTGGGTTATTTGTAAACTTTGCTCTCAATAATGGCTCCTGCACAAAAAAGTACGCGAATGGAAAATTTGTAAAAACTTGCAGGTTAATCAAAACAGCTGATCACTATGAAGCATAGTGTTGTAAAATATTTGTTGTTTTTAATACCCAGTACATATATGTTTTTGATACTTGATACAATGCATTTTTATGATTGAAAATTCGTAGCGAAATGTATGTATTAAATAGAACTTCAGAGGAAGCTTTTACACTTTTTAGCTTTATACATGGTTTTAAATTTTATTTCTGGTTAAATGACATAGGAAAATACATAAATTTTGATGTTTAGCATTCGGTAATAAATAATGAGTTCTCATATATTAACACTCAAAAAAAAGACATGTACTATTATTAAGAAAATTTTTTTCTTAAATTCAAGTAAAAAAAATTCTAAGTTTAAGTAATTTTTTCTAAGTTTAAGCAAATTTTTACAAAAATCTAGTAAAAATAGTTCATAAAAATATACAATAAATTTCTCATATTTCAGGAAATGTTTACTGACTTAAAGGAAATATTTACTAAGGGTAGGAAAATGGGTATAAAATGAAGAAAATTTTATATTAAGGGCTAGTCAATTTCGTCTTAAATCAAAAAATAAACTTTAGGAAATGAATTACTCCTGATTAGTTCATGAAATTTGACTTACTTAAAAGATGTAAAAAGGTATACTAAATTTTAGGAAAATATTTACCAGTTTTAAGTATTTTTTGTTTTAATTATAGAATTTATTGCTAATTTGCATTTAGCAAAAAATCTAAGTAAATTTTCCATATTTTCGAGGAATATTTGAACTTGAAATGAATTTTTTTGTAAATAAAATTAAATTTTAAAACTCAATAATTTCAATGCTTATTCAGGCTGCCTTGTTAGGCAATTGGTTAGAGTGCTTGAATATCAATCAGAAGGTTGCTGGTTCAATACTTGTCTTCTCTCAAGGAATTTATATATATGTATGGTGAATTATAATTAAGAATATAATATGAAGATATAAAAAAAAACATGTCATGTAGTATAGAATTTAATTAAAAATAAAATAATGTACCTAATTAAAGACACAAAAAAACTTGGAAAATTTACTAAATTTTAAATCAAAGACGAAAAAATTTTTTGCAAAACTCCGAATTTTATGGGAAAATTTTACTTAATTTTAGGAAAATTTTACTTAAATATGGAAATATAATTACTATAAACTAGTTTATTAATGAACTACAAATTTAGTAAATATTCTACTGGTTTCAAGTAAAAAACAGCTTTGGCGCCATACGACAACTTTTTTTTATTCAAATTTAGAAAATTTTCCAAAGTTTTAGTTAATTTTTTTGGAGTGTATAAGCTTTGCATCTCTAAAAGATTAAAGTAGGAAAAATTAGAAAAATTTTTACCATGGATGCTAAGAAAAGAAAACTTTGTATGTACATATGTATGCTCTTCTGGAACATACAAAGTGATAAGAAACTTACTCAGGATATATTTAAAAAATTATTTTCAGCTTTTGTTGTACTTTTGATTCAGCTTTACATCTTTTAAATAATTTTATTAAATTTTTTTTTTTTATTTTTGATTGCTTACTTCTGTTTGATTCTTTTATTCAGTCATATTTATTTTACTGACATAAATTTGTTCAGTTAAGCAACTGATACTTTTATCTCATAAGTAATGCTCTCTTTTGCAAATTTATGTGTAAATGAACGCATATCAGTACAAATGTTTACAAAATTTTGTAAAGTTTGGAGTAAAAAAACAGCTTTATAAAAATTTTTAAGGCGCAGTTAATAAAAGGAATCGAGTAATGAAGTAGTATTCTGAGTACACATTAGTAAAACCCATAACCTCATTAAAAATAAGAAAAAAAAATTTGCACACCCCAGAAAAAATTTCTAGCTACGCCAATGCCACTTTCATAATCCAGGGCACATATGTTGTCGTTTCTTAAAAACTTGAAAATTTATGCATCAACCCATGCTCGAAATTGGTTATTCATAGATTTTGTTGTATGCCATTTGTGGCATGTAATATAACAGGATAAGTTTTTCAATAGTGCTAAATATTTAGGGTGCTATTATAGTTTTTACCTCGACTTTGATTTTAGACCCATGGTTTCTTGGATAAAAAAAACCTTCTTAGAATTCGCCGTAGATTACGATTTTGACAACCGCTTGGTGAACTTTTTTAATGTATACAAATTGACTCACTCTACTAATTATACCATGTATTCACTCAAAATACTATGTGGGTAAATTGTTAGAGGAAATAAATGGAAAATCTTTTGAAACAATTAACCCTTATGTGCGCACCTAGGTACCCGGGTACCTTTGTTGTTTTCAACCAAAATTTTATCATTGAAATTGATAACATGCATATCTGAAACTTCTTGAGAACTAACAACTTTAAAAAAATTTTGTTTTTTTTTTTAATTTGCGTGAGAGACCGATTTACTCTTAACACCCTTAACTGCGCACCAAGGTACCGGGGTACCTGTACGTATTTTATAAGGGAATGCTGCCATTGCAATTATCTTTTTTGATGTTGTTAATAGCTCTGCATAAATAAATAAAAGTCTTTATAAAATATAAACGTAAGCAATTTATTTCATGAAATAAGCAAACAGAAACATAAAAAGAAACAAAAATTCAATAAATAATAAAAAGAACGATATAAAATTTTAGTGTGGATCTTTCGAGCAGTTTGTACACACTGGTCGACTGATCGAATATTCAATGCAAATTGGCTTTGAACAGCCGATACAAGCCTTACGAGTTTTTCTCTGCTTCATTCGTAGCTGCGAGCACACGTGACAACTTCCTACTAAAGAAATACGACCGCTTTTGTCCTTGGTTTGTAAACTGGACATGGGCGAAGTTAGAGGTTCAAAGTCTCGTGTATAAAAAATTTGTATCGCGGATGCCGTCGATGACTGTGAACTTATTTTGTATTTTTAGCACGTTGTTTTACATTTTCCTGACAAAGATCAAAGCTTAAATCTTTTAAAAATATTCTACGACGATCAGTAGATTTATGTTAGGTACTAAATTCCATATATATAATATATGATGCTACAGCTGCTATATCAATAGCATTAAAAAATATTGCCAACGGCCATCGACTTGTTCCACGTTTGCACGTATATTCACCCAATAATTTATCCATATTATCAACCAATCCTTTAGTTTTGTTGTAATATGTTATAATACCCGGTTTAGCAAACGTATTCGATTCCACGTTAGAATCAGCATGCATGGTTGATAGCATAACTACTGCCTTCTTCTTTTTTGACACATACATATGTGTATCTGGAATTTTCAATGATATGTGTTGCACACCTTAAGGAGTTAAGAAAAATATGTAATATATTTATTGTCAACGACGACAACGTTTTGACTAGATATTTAGTGCTAAAATGCTTGTTTTCTATGTAACTTCCATGTAGGTGCCGCGCACATAAGGGTTAAAATGTAATTTAAAACCTCTTTCGCTTACATTTCATTTGAATCAAGAGAGTTTTTCAATAATTTTTTAATTTTAAGTGTTTTAACTTGCACAATGTGAAAAATAAACAAAAAAACATATACATATGTATAAACATACAATTCCTAGTACAATTAGAACTTTTTTAAAACCGGATGCTTCTTAACTACTTCTCAAGGAAATTATAAAACGGCCCTTTTTGGAAAACATATCCCGTTATTTCTTTATAAAACCAACATCTGAGAGTTTACAGAGTGTTGTCCACTTATTTTTCTATGGATAAATGATACGAATTGTGGCATATGAGAAAATATACACCAACAGCTTTATATATACTTAAAAACTACCACTAGGTTAATATAATGCTAGGATTTAATAGTGGGCTTAACCCACTACGTGCCGTTTTTTTTTCATCATATGTAGGTATATACATATGTATACTGCCATTTCTAGTATTTTTTTTACTAATGTCGAAAAAGACCAACACAGGGTATGGCTGAGTTTAAATCTGGCATTTCTTGTGTAACATGTGCCAGAGAAAGCGTAACCACCAATTATTAATGAAAAACTGTTTGATTCAGACTTGTATTTATTTATTTAAACTGTTTCGAATCATGTATTTTATAAAATTTTCTATTACTTATGTATGAAACTGTTTAAGTTAATAAATACGTGTCTGAATCAAACAGTTTTTCATTTGGTATTGCTGTGTGGATATAGTTGTAATTGAATTTTTATTTCAATTAAAACTTAAAATATATAGCTTTCCTTTAATTTTTCTATGGTTAACATTCCAAGTTTTACTTGAAATAAAAATACAATTACAATTATATACACACAGAAATACCAAATCTATTTCATTATTATTACAATTCATTTCCTTTCAAGTTATGCAGTATGTAACGACATGATATCAGCTGTAGGTGTTTTTCGAAGAAACAGAAAAGTCAGCGGAGGAAAATTTTGAGGTTGAGGAAGATTTAATGGATATATACGTTTGAAAACATTTACGGAAAAATTAATTTCTTAATTTGTATAAGCATTTATATTGATCTTGAATTTCATTTCTATGTTTTTTTAATTAAATGAACAAATATTGCTAATTAAAGTTACTTTAAATTGAGAAGAGTACTGGAAATTTATATTTTTTTATATTTCTACCAAAATAGTGAACGCACATGAACAAAATAAAAATTTTTGGATCAACGTAGTTACTTACCTAAGGTCTATTTCAGTAGCAAAATTTGTTTGCGGGGAGCATTACAACTGGTGATTTTCATGAGTAATATTAAAATAGATAGTTCCAGGTAATTCGTAATAATTCTTGGGGAGAGGGGAGCATTGCTTCTACTCCGGAATGAACTTTGTACGCCTATGCTAAGATGTTTAGTTATGTTGTTATTTTCACTTTTAAATAAAATCTACTTTTGGGGTATAGTTTCATTTAGTCTCTTGGGGCCCATTTTCATAATGAAATATATTTCGTATTTTTAGGGTCATAGTTCATTTGAGCTTTCGGGCAAATTATCATTTCCATGGGATGTTATTTTATAGAAAATGTTGGTGTCTTATCCCATAATGCAAGATAACCCTAAGTTTGGTGTCATTTTTCATTTTGCACTTCGAGGCCTTACTTCCTGGGGTCTTATTTCGCACCGCCGCTTACGTAACATCATACTGTTAACAAATTAAAAAGTAATGAAGTGTAAGATAGTTTTTATACAAAGTAATTGTTGGAATATTCGACAAAATTGATTCGAATAATTTTTTATTTTAAATTGAACATTTTGTGTTGGTTCGAATAAAAATTATAAAAATTTGGTCGACGAATATTCCAATAATTTTTGTTCGAAAAACAAAAATATGCAAATATGCAAAATATAAATTCTTTAAAAATTCATGGCATAAAAGTGCTAAGAAAGCGACTTCAATTTGTTTGGAAAAAACAACTTTCTTTTTGTTATTGTTTTGTTCTTGCAAACACACACGTAAACAAATGTTTGGGATCTAATTTAGACCACCGGGCGATTCTAGAAATAATTAATTAATAAAATTGTAGTGTGTGCTTTTTCCTAACGCATGATTTTTGGAACTATAATAAATGAACTTCAAAGTGCATCTTTGATCAAAAGTAATTCTAAGCAACAGCAACAAAATGTAAAAATGTTTAATAACAAGACTTAACATGAAACTAAAACTTAACACAAACAATTCCTAAACACTATTTCATAAATTTATCCTAATCCAAAACTCCTTATCTTTAACAATTTTATATTATAAATACACTACCAACACCAACCCTTAAAAAAACTCTCCTACCAAATCACAAAATCACACAATTCTAAAAGAAACAGTGAACGAATTCTTGCATATTATGTTTTTCTTAATAATTCTTCATTATTAACAGGATGCACCGACGCCAGTTACAGCAACAGCAAATAATAAAAATCCAGCATCATCATCTTCATTACAAAATGCTAGTACACATCTCAATCACCACCTCCACCACTCCTCACAAAACAATCAACACCACCACCTTCACAGTCAAGCCACCACACCACAGCCACAGCCATCACAATCATCACCGGCATTTTTATCTCTTTTACCGCGTTCGCTATCGTCTCTATCGCTGGGTGGTCGTAGAAATAAAATCGATAAGGATCTTATAACGGCTCCTTTAAATAACACCACCGACTTTTTACACACCTCAAGTACGGCCGGTCATATGATGTCGACAACAACAACACCTTCCTACAATATGTCACAATCTCTGCATACTCCTTTACAGAGTCAGCAGCACCGGAACTCGGCCCAACAACTGTTTCACTTGCATCAACAGCAATTGCAACAGTTACAACAGCAACAACAAGGAAAAGGTGCTCCCAAGACGTCAAAGAGTAAAAATAAATTTGCAGCCCAATCAAAAAGCCTGATAGAAGAAGACATTCCACCACCTCTGCCACAAAGAAACCCACCACGTCAACTGCAGTTAGACAGTACCAATAGCAGCGTACAAATGCCTAGCCATGCCTTTTCACCCATATCCGATCTGGATCATACGGCAAATGTGGGGAATATGGGAGGTGGCACAGCCTCGCCTCTAAGAAATTCACCTCAACCGAGCTCAGCCTCTGGAACAAACTCACCTCAAAACGTGATGCAAAACTGTAACAAATCCAAACGTTCCAAAGCGAAAACAAAGGCCCTCTCTGATCCCAAAATGTCGACACAAATGTTCTTGCAAATAGAAAGTGCCGCTGGCCACAAGATTACCCAATTGGGCGATGGATCTGAATTAGAAGAAATACCGCCACCTCTGCCGCCTCGTCAGCCGGGCATGCTGGAAGAATCTCAGTTGGCTGGACATAGAGGCAGCATACAAAATTTGAACAGTAACGCACGTCCTCCACCGAATAGTATTGACACGTTAATGCAATATCCTCTCGTGTCTACCTGTACTCCCGTGCATCGCGATAACATGGCTGCGGCCTTCCCCCTGTCCCAGCGCCCAAATATTGTGCAACAACTGCAGCAACATCAACAACAACAACAACAGCAGCAACAGCAGAGTGCTGCTGGTAGTGGTGGCAATGTCGTGGGTGTTAATAATTCGGGTGTAAGTATATCCACCTTTTGTTTTCGGGATTATTAATGGGAAACCTTTATTACTGCTTCTGGATACAAGTTGATGGTGAAAGTTTTTTTCTTTGCTTAAATTCTTACATAACCGGTGTGTTGTAGCTTTTTTTGTTGTTCCTTAATAACCAAAGTGTTTCTGTTCACGATTTTTCTTTGGAGAAGTAGAATTGCTTTTTGTGTTCACGCAGAATTTAAAAGCACAACATTAATTCTAGTCACCGTAAATAGATAACATATCGAATACCACCTCGTTACTAAAGCACATTCACATAATAATAAAAATCATGTCTTAGATAACTTATTACTTTCATCATTTGAAATTAGTATAATATTTTATATACAACCCGAGAAAGTTTCCAGGAAAACGTTTAATGTTGAATTATATTAATTTTGCAATGAATTTTAATGCGATAGACTACTCAGTGACATCTGTCTAACTAATTCGAGATGCAGTCTTGTAATCTCTATTTAGAATTAAAAAAGAAATGGTTCATTAATCCATGTTTTTTGGAACAAAATAGTTTAAAAATATACTCCATTGAATACTGTTTTCCCCTAAAAAAAGTACCAAAAATTTGCACTTGTCTTATACTTGTTGATACCATATGACTGCTATTTGGCAGGGTCTTGATATTTTCTTGGCCTTAAAGAATGGGAAGTGGCTGATAATAGAAAAAATTTGTTGGCGACAACGAATATGCAGATTAAATTTTTTTAGGGGATTAAAAAAATTATTTAGTATTGGTAAGTAATGACTCGAAAGGCAAAAAAAAGCCTTCTTTAATTTTGTGTAATATTTAGGGCATATTCATAAATACTTTATAGATTCCTAGCAAAAAAAAAGTGATCGAAAAAAGAACCCAACTACTGATAGGAACTACTTCCAACTCCTAGCAAAAAGTAGTGAATTTTACATTAGCGTGTCAATGTAGTGACGTAGTTTGTTTTCGTGATTTTTTATAGGTGAAGTAAATTTGTAATCGTATGGGTGTAATATAATTTCTAGATTATCTGCTTACTTGAAAACATTTTTCCCGATATAAAGAAACGAACAAATATCATTATTTGCTCCTTTCTTAGAAGAGTAAAAATATCGCCAAGTTACCACATTATCTAGAAATTATATAACACACTTACGATTACAAATTTAATTAATGCATACCTATTGCAGAGATAGGTATTGTACCAAACACGAACTTGGTCAAAATTTGTATCTCACTACTTTTAATGGCCGAAATTTTGGAAAGGAACTTGGCCCTTTTACACATATATGTTTTTCGAGGATCTGACTACTTTTTGGAAGGTTTTCTTAATAAAGCTTTTTAAAATTAAAATTTCTAGTATGTTATAGTTCTATTCATAATGTCTGCGCCAGTTCAAAAGGCATAGTTACATAAAATATTGGGTTATAGGGTGATATGTGCACCATTGTGTCATAATAAGGACCGAATAATTTGATTAATTTTTTAAGAGTCATCTGAGTAGAAATATGTAAAATATAGTGTTAATTTTAGTGTAGTAAAGTCTGCTCAGCCGAAGTCCTTTAGAAAACGCAAAATTAAATGGTAGCATGAGTGAAATGAGCATGCAAGGTTTCAATACAGTAGCCAGTGTGACCGTTGAGAAATTTCAAAAAGTGGCACAAAAAGGGGATTTAAGAAATAAAAGTGGCACAAAAAAGGGGATTTTTTTTTTTATAAAAGTAGCAACTATTTTAGAACCAAAAATTCAAAGTAAATACACGATTTTAAGTTAATTTCATTCATTTTACTATAAATTAAATTTTATTTACAATAATATTTATATATAGATATTTTAGAAACATAACGAAACCATTATAAATTTATAGATAAAAAACTAAATAACAATTCATGAATAAGAAATAAGAGAATATATTTATTTTACATGGGATGACAAAAATAAAAAAACATCACTCATATTTATTTGGTGCAAATGCGGTTTAATGAAACGTTTAACGTTTAAAAATTGATAATTATAAACATTCTAAAGCTGCCATTTGTTATACTTTATTTGCTTTTCTCCTAAAACCAAAAACACAACCCAGGGTGTATAAAACCAGGTGGCAGCGTTACTTCTGCTGATAATTTTTTGCTCTATGTGGTTTATATCTGACGAATGTCAAAAATTTCGCTTTGTTTTAGTTTTAGTATGGAAACAAAAACAAAGCACTCAAATTTGTTTTTTTTTCATATAAATACTGTGATGCAATGTAACTGCAGCGTAGAAAACAGCTGAAAGTGTTTTTTATACGAAAAGTAGGCTACGGTACATTATATCTCTATAACCATTTTCATTACTTTTCACATAACAATATCGATCAACTGCTTACTACTGTTGCAGTTACTTTACACTACAGTCGGCTAACTGAGCCTTAAAAGTTTTTGTAGTTTGAGCTACAGTTAAATTAAGGAAAATATGGTAAAAATAATTTCTTTATACCGAATTTGATTTTGATTACTTCACAGTAAAATAGCAGATATAAGGCAAACATTTTCTTTACGAAAATCCTTATTATTTCTATTAAATTATATTATATTGTAAGTATTATTTAATTTTAGTCATTCTTAACTTATTTCTGTTAATAGTTTTTAATTAACAACGACTCAAATCTTAAACAATTATAGAATTTTTGTTAATACAAGAACATCTGCTATGGAAAGGGGTAAAAAATCGTCGTATGTATGGAATAACGCATTGCTGATGGTAAAGTTTAATACACCATTGGAAGCGGCTTGGGAAAATCTCTAAATGATGTACTTTACGAAAATATGCACAAAAAAATTAAAAAATAGGGCTTTTTAGTGACTGCAGATCATGAACGGTCATCGCTAGACGCCCTAAAAAGACCGATCTCTGATTTGAGAGGGGTAACAAAAACATTTTTCCAGTGAGTCGGTCTAATGTATGTATATGTATCTATATAATCTTACAATCCGCGCATCTCAAACTTGATTTTTATTCACATATCTAATTCAGTCAGATCAATATTCATTCAGGCATGTTCTGACACTCGCATCGTTTTGAAATCGCATGTGAGTTGCAAATCGCCAAAGTTGTTTTTGCATGTTCTGTAGCTCATGCGTTTTGCTTGCAACTTGTCATATTGATTTAGGTCAGCTGTTTATTGAAATCGTCAGTGTGTAAGTAAACAATGCAAAGACAAAATAAAAGAACATTTTATAAATTTAAATTTTATATTAAAAATTTTGCGAAACTTAACATTTCTGATTGAAATGAAAATAAAACATATTTTATTACATTTATTAATCAACTCAAACTTTTGTGAAAACAGTTGAGCTCTCGTATAAGTTGACATAAAAAAAATCTGTCATAAGAAATTATGCGTATACAAGCAGAATGCTGCGAAAAAATAAATCAAGTGATGGAATTTCTAAAAAGGGTCAAAGTATAATAAAAAGTAGCAGATTAAGCTAATTTTCAAAAAGTGGCACGAAAGGTGTCAAGAAGGTAAAAAAGTGGCAAATTGATACTTTAGTAGCACAAACGGTCACGCTGACAGTAGCTTGTGTTTTAAATTTATCTAGTTGGTAACTTACATAAATAAGCCAATTTTTTTGCAAAGTTTCAGTTCTCTTTCAATACAAATTTGATAAACGTGGCCCTACTTCCCTAATTTAACAATCGGTGCTTTCAGATTTTTCCTGTTCGTAAATCCTTTAACTTAAATTCTTAATTTTGAGCTTAAACTGCATGTCCATGCACCCAACTGAAACTTCCAGGATTTAAAATCTTTCTTGGTGATCTCTAATTTAGATTTATTTGTGTACTGAATTTAAGCTCTCTAGTGCAAATTCTAGCTTGAAATGTTATGGCCGTTACCCCTAGTCTCCGTCACTTTTTTAAACTCAAGATTTTGTTATGAGCAGCGGTCAATTACCATCGTACCCTTTTTAAGATGATAGCTTTTAGTTAAAGCTTCAGTTAAAACCTTCAGTAAAAAATTATCGTGGCCTCTGCCACTCCTGGTTAAAATATTTGGGTTAAAGCAAAGAACCAAGAATTTACCAAAGCAACAATATGTGAAAGATCTACAAGCCCAGCTATTCCGCTATTATGCTGTTTTGTTTACACATTACACTTTGCTGAAGCAAAAAAGTAATGAAATTGATGAATACAAAAAGGTGAATTAATATTACTTTAGATAGGTGCTTAAAAAAACTTCCTTAAATCAGAAAAATGCATAACCTACTTAGGAAGTAACTAAGAAGTGGTTTCTAAAGAAGTACTCATATTAATTTTTGCTAGATTCCATTGACATAACACTGGCGCCACGTATGAATAACTGAACTAACTGACAAATCCTATAAGAGACTGGAAACCACCGGGTATTTTTATATGTGGCCTTAATTATAAAAGTAGTTAAAGCTATGTACAGGCGATTGTCAGATCTGGCAATATGCTGACAATCTACTCGTACTGGCAATCAAAAACTGCCCGCATAAGATAGATTGCCAGTTCACATAGTTGTATCAAATTTGTCAAAAAATCTTACAGTGTGTTTGTAGAGCACGACTATTTGATAATAAGCGCTAGCAAGGTAGCATTTTTTTTTTGTTTTTAGATGGCGACTGTTGACGATTTTAATTTAAAAAGCGTAACAACTGTCAATTTTTTTATATCACTGCTTGGCTCTTTATAAACGTCAAGATCGGCCATCAAAAAATTCTAATCGTTGCCAAAAAAATAAAAAAAAATACTGATAAAACACATACACTCACATGCATTTAACATATTTTCATAAAAATCACACTTTTTTGAAAATTACAAAAATAATTTTACATTCAGTTGTCAGTTGTGTTTTCTACCACAAGAATAGGTTTACCATTTTTTTCAAATTGAATATATAATTTTCTATGAAAAATATAAACAAAAACTATTTTTGGACATGTTGGGCAACATAACGTTTTGTCACCGGCTGGATATATACGCGAGACAAGACAAAAAATAGCGTATTCTATGAACGCTTTTTCTTACGTTGCACAATGGGGGATTTTGAAAATAAGTGGAAATAATTCTGCAGTATCTAAACAGGTTGTCCGATTGAGGAAGTGTTGCAAATATTAAATCTGGAATTTGGACTATATCTCTAATGAAAAACTCTAACCGATGCCAAGCTTATATTTTACTTATTTTATTATTATTTACTTATTAGAGCTAGCTGCAATAATAAATAACAAAAATTAAACGGCTAAACGGCTGGACCGATTTTCTTAAAACATGGCTAAGAACCCTCTCGATCAAGTCACCTTTCAAATTATTCAAAATCGGTCCAGCCGTTTGGCCTCTACGTGGACACGAACAGATACACAGATGCACAGACACCCAGAAACACACTACAAACTTATAACACCCCTTTTTTCAGTCGGGTGTTAAAAATTAAATATGTATTAATTTTCTTTTAATTACCTGCATCTGCTTACAATATATGAAAAGTTTCCCTTGAAGACAGTGGTCTTCCACAAAGAAATGCCATAAAATTCGTATATATGAATATTTTCGACTGAAAATTTCACCTTAGGTGGAAAATGATGCAATTACTACACAGAAAAAAACATTACGAATTTGCTTTTGAGTTGCCAGTAATAGTAGAGTGGTAATGGGGACGGGCGACATGTTTTAGGAATTAAAAACCGAGAAAAAACATGTCGTCCGCCCCCATTAATATAAAAATGATGGCAACCCTAATACAAAAGGGGGGATTTTGGGGATTTTCATGCTGAAATTTTCATGGCTATGTGTGTGTGTGTATGGAAGATTGATTCTTTCTGTGTATGTGTATGCATACTTGTGTGTACAGCTTTTGTTGTTATTGTAGAGAAAGAAACGTTGTGCTTACAGTGAATGGACGTATGTATATGTGGGTGTTTGTATGTGTGTGTGTGTATGTTTATGCATTTAATTGTGTGTGTGTGTGTGTGTGTTTATGTATTTAATTGTGTGTCTGCCGGTGTCGGATACTTTTGTTGTGGTAGACAAACATTATACCCCTGTAGGAAATGTCGATGGCGAAAATGTACTGACTCTATTTTGACTTGTCACCAGTAATACTCTCTAATTTTACAATAATTTGTGCTATAGGAATTTAGCATGTGCTTATCATTGAAAACCTACTAGTAACACTGAAACAATTGACTAGGTGGTGACTACGTAGTTCTTATGGGATGTGGAGACATACCAACCAAACAGTTAGTTCCAGTAATTTGTGTACTTACAAATGCATATATTTATATTGAGGAGTTGTTGACAATTCCACCACAAATACACCATATCTGTTTTCTATCCTTTTTTATAATCACGGATAGAAAATAACTTATTATACTGCAATTGTCCCTAGAATATTAGTGTTGCTACAAAGACACGTGGTTTCCAGTCTGACTGTAGGGAAGTGACAAGGTATCTGTGTAATTATGTGTATGTAGTGATTGTCATTTGGTAGAATTTGGTTTGCTGTTTTGAGTTATCGCATTTATGTTTGCGATTTCTGGGGAAATAATCTAATAGCTGCAGAGAGTGGCAACCTTTTTGTGAATGGCAGTGGATAGGGAATGTGTTTCGTAATGTATGTTTATGTTGTTGGATTCATGTATGTGATCGTATCTATTTTTGCTTTGAAGAATATCATTGCTTGTGTGAATTACATCAACACTTTTTCATATATATTTATAAATTAATGGATATATGTTTTCAAGGCTATTGACGTACGTTGCTATTCTTATGGAGATAGAATATATTGTATTGACATAGGTTTTATATGTACAAGGGAATTTCAGATGTTAAATGCTTTGAATCCAGTCAGGTTGATACAAAGAGCTTTTGAATAGGGGTAATGATATTTTTATTTCAATATACTTTACTTTAATAAAATAATTATAGAAAATAGCTTTTGGAGCAATACAGTAAAAACTGCTCATACCTTTGTATTACAAACTGATGCTAGCGATTTTGTTCTGGGCGTTGCTGTGTGTATGAATTTCATCATATATCGTAATACCAACAGAGAATTGTGGAAATGTGTATGTGTAAGTGTGAGTATATACATATGTGTGTGTGTGTGTATGAATTTCATCTTATGTAGTAACAAATTAGATTTGATGACTGCTACGCGATTCTCATATAAAGTATATAAGTAGAAGAAATAATGTAGACTATCGTCAGTCTGATCTGATATCTCAACAAGCGACAACCTATTTTCTAACCAACCAAAATTTCTAAACTGTTTGAAATCCAAAAACCATAAAAGTGCTAGAATTAACTACTGTTTTTAAACAAGTTTATACTGTATAAAAAATAATTAAATAATTTTGTTTATAAGTGAAATAAATTGTTTATAAATAAAAATAATTAAATAAATTGTTTATAAATAAAATAATTAAATTAATAAACAAATAAATAATTAAATATAATGAATACTACAAGTTGTACCATCTGCAATAAAATCTTTATGACTCAAACAAAACTAAATCAGCATATGAAAACGCACTCGTATGCTAACCAATCAAAGGCTGTCCTTGGAGCTAGTAAGCTAAATCTTCAAAACAAATATTGTGAGGATTGTCATCTCATCATCATCATCCCATCAAATGGTTATATGGCTCATGTCAGAACCACAAAACACAAAAACAGTTGTCACCAAGAACGGATTGGTGATTTTCTCACTAAAAGAGTAAGTAACTCCAATGGGAGGATCGAGACATATATCCTCCTCAACAAAAATGTGGGTGTCTTGTTTCCGGAGGAGTTTCTGAAATCTGCCAAGAGCCCCATAGAACAACAACTCAATGAATGTAGTAGGATACATACTACATTTAAATTTAATATGGACCTCACATGTGATTATATGAAAATTGTGAATGATGAGATGAATGTTTCCCAACTTGTACATATTTCGAAAATGATGTTGGTGACTTTGTCTGATGACATAGAAGACATGTACAAGAAACAGACGGAGGATCTAAGAGCCAAAATGGAAGAATTTCAAGAGAGGGATAGCGGATGGACTTTGACTTCAATAAATTTTCTTGAAGTTAATATAAACAAGGCGTCCATAATAAGAGGATCGAGCTTTATCCCTATCCAAAAAAAATATTGCAATGAAATGTGCATGCATAAATGTCGAGAACAATGATATTTATTGCTTTAAATGGTCTCTTATTGCTGCTTTGTACACAGATAGCAGTTTAGATCGAAGACAACGGAAAAACTGTGGAAATTACAATATTGCAAACATTTTGATGAGAGTATTAATATAGGAGCAATTGTATTAAATTTTGAAGGCCTAGAGTTTCCACTACCATTGAAGCAGATAAAACTATTCGAGAATAAAAATCATATGAGCATAAATGTATTTGGTCACAATGGAACATCGCTTATAGGACCATACTACATAACAAAAGGAGAAAACCACATTCATATTAATCTCTTATTGCTCGAGTCAAATGAGAACTTCCACTATGTGCTCATCAAAGATATATCAAAGTAAGTTTCATTTGTGCATTTATGCAAAATATATTCCCTTTTTAAAAAGTTACTTCTTATTGTTGTTTTAATTTACATATTATTTTATTTTCCTCTTTTCCTTAAACTCCTTCGTCCAAAAATGACGTCACAAAGATGTAAGATTTATATCTGCAACACCTGCATATATCATACACATGATGATTATGTGTATAACCAACATAATTCCATTAAATTTCATCAGATATTTTCTTATCAACACTTGAATTGAATTCATATTTGGCTTGATATACATAGATATATTGAGTATAAATAGAAATATTCAAACTTGACTTAGTAGTAGTGAACTGCCACTCCGGCGCTGATTAAAATTGTACGTTTTTAACGTCCACATTACGAAAAACCATTTTTACGATTTTTTTTCTAATCATTTTTATTAGATAGGTTCATAAACAAATATATAACCAATAAATAAATTAATAAATAAATACAGAAATAAATAAATAAATTAATATACTAATAAGTAAATAATAAATAAATTAATAAATAATTAAATAAGTAAAATTAGTACAAAATTAAATTCTAGTCATCTTACATGCAATTTAGTAAGCAGCATTCTATTCTACATCCATTGTTTCATTATTTCGGTCTATGTAATGTCCCGAAGCACGCGTTTTTATTTTACCTTTCATTATATTTCTTTTATCATCAGAATAGCTAAGTGCTATTTTATTTAGTTTTTGAGTATATAGTTGATGTGTTTTAGACGTAAACAAAAACATTTCATCTCAGATAATTTTGGATTCAAATAAGCAACTTTTGTAATCATTAATGGATAACTTTTTAATTACAGCCTTTTTGACCCTTTTAAATTTTTTAACAGCTTCCGAGCGAAGAGTCGACAGAGAATACATTTTTGCTCTTAAACCAACAAACTCTGTCATTATATTCCTACTGTTTTCGTCTTTCATCATACCCAAAACCTTCTTATTGAATAGCGGCAAACGAAATTGATTATTTATAGGATATTCTGACGTATCAAAATGCAAAATAATATCATTATAGATGTCATCGTAGAAATTATCAGTTTTAATTGAATAAATAAAGGAGTCAGCATCCATATAGTTGAGAGAAATGTTCTCTCCAAATTTAGGCTTCATGAAGCCATAATGGAAGTCATACATTCTCCACTTGGATAACTCCAGTACTGTAAAGCCAACATATATGGGTGTATCATATAGTGGTTCCATTATTTCTAACTCTACCGCATACATCAGACAATTTTGTCAACTGCATAAAATTTGGTTTCGAAATTAATGCTCTGAGACCTAAATGATTCCTGTTTTTTGTTTCCCAAGATGAAGCAATTCTACTGTCCCTACGTTTTTCAATGTTTTCCATTTTCTTCCCATAAACAGCGTTGTTCAAAAGTTTGAAGAAATCTTTTTCAAAATTATTTTTAGCATTTGTCCTATGTAATGTGTTTAAGTCAATATATATTTTAAGCCAAGGGGATTGCTTAAATCTGAGTATTCTATGGATTTGTTTTAAGTTGAGACCATTTGAAATGGCTTGTTTTAAAACTCTATATTGCATGGTGTAATTTGTTTTTGCGTGTAAGTCTGCAACTAATTTTTTGATTTTGGATCCCCCCACTGGCTTATTTTGAGGACAAAATGGCAAATCATTATGTAGATCATGCACTGAATCGGGATAATCTATATCCACTTCCAAAATGTACCCATATTCTGCAGTATCAGAAATTTTTTTAACATCAAAATCAGTATCACATACCCACTCAAATTCACCGTAAGGAAGATATTCTGACATCGCCCAACCATACAAATTGTTAGCGTCTAAATAGACAAGAAATTCTGATGGTTTTGATGTATCAAAATCCTCCACATATTTGTTATTCGCTTTCGAATATCTTTGCGAGCATTGAACTAGTCCACCTCTAATTCCATTTTGCATAAACATATACATTTCGGAATCAGTGAACTGTTCCAGTGAAACTTCTGTGGTTTTTAACATTGCATCCCAGGATAAGCCTGGTGCTATATAATAATGACAGGGGTCCAAATCGTATATACCTCTACAAATTTTCCTAAAATTTTCAAACACGTCAGTTAGAAGAAGAACATGTGTCTTTAAGTAGAGTTCAGTATAGTCAAGGAGGGTTTTACAGTTAAACTCTCTCCATATTTTTTGAGCATGTTCATACTCGACTACATCACATTCTTCATTCGTTAGAATATTGAAGAACTCTTCTCTACTAGGGAGTTTAATTTCCTTAAACTTAGTCATGGAATCCATGTAAGAGTACGGAAATACACCCTTTCTTCTAATCAGGTTGAAATGAGCTTCATCAACGAAACATGATCGAATAGTATTAAAATCATTGCTATCAAGATTTTTTGCAAACGTATCTAAACTCGAAGCCATAAATCTAAACGAGTCTATAAATCTTATTTCGAATCCATGTTTTTCATATAATCTGATAAAAATTGAAAGAGAAATATAACGTTCTGTGTTCTGGGTAATCACTTTTATTGTGGCATTTTTTATAGTAGAAAGTTCTTTGAAAAATAGGTGTATATCATATGCAGAAAGATTATGGAAAATAACCGGTATAAACTGAGGTGTTTTATAATTTAAATTACATTCGCTATGAGCTGCCCCGCGATAATTACCCGTAAGATGACAATGATCTCTATTTTTATCGTTATTTAATATTTTGTTACATATATGAGAATTGTTTGCATTATTATATTGAGCTATTTCTATTGGGGTCATGAACATTTTCCAAACTTTTAGTAAATAATTTAGATGGATATCTGTACACTCTTCAACATTTTTTTTGATAAATACATTTGCCGAATCTTCACCAAAATAATGTCTACATAAATTATTTTCCCTCTTAAAAATACAATTAATAAAATAAAAATTACAAGTGGTACATCTAGCTGTTTGTAGTAATTTTTAAACTTAATAATAGATACATCTTCGGGCATCCTGATGACTTTTTTACCACAAAAATGTTTATGTTGACTGTACACATAAGCATCATGTGTATGATAAAGGCAGGTGTTGCAGATATTAATCTTACATCTGTGTGACGTCATGTTGGAACGAAGAAGTCTAAAGAAGAGAGAAAAATAAAATAATATGTAAATTAATATAACAATAAGAAGTAACTTTTTAAATAGAGAATATATTTTGCATAAATGCACAAATGAAACTTACTTTGATATATCTTTGATTAGCACATAGTGGAAGTTCTCATTGGACTCGAGCAATAAGAGATTAATATGAATGTGTTTTTCTCCTTTTGTTATGTAGTATGGTCATATAAGCGATATTCCATTGTGACCAAATACATTTATGCTCATATCATTTTGATTCTCGAATTGTTTTATCTGCTTCAATGGGAGTGGCATTCAAAATTTAATGCAATTGCTCCTATATTAATATTCTCATCAGAAATATTTGCAATATTGTAATTTCCACAGTTTTTCCGTTGTCTTCGATCTAAACTGCTATCTGTGTACAAAGCAGCAATTAGAGACCATTTAAAGCAATAAATATCATTGTTCTCGACATTTATGCATGCACATTTCATTGCAATATTTTTTTTGGAGAGGGATAAAGCTCGATCCTCTTATTATGGACGCCTTGTTTATATTAACTTCAAGAAAATTTATTGAAGTCAAAGTCCATCCGCTATCCCTCTCTTGAAATTCTTCCATTTTGGCTCTTAGATCCTCCGTCTGTTTCTTGTACATGTCTTCTATGTCATCAGACAAAGTCACCAACATCATTTTCGAAATATGTACAAGTTGGGAAACATTCATCTCATCATTCACAATTTTCATATAATCACATGTGAGGTCCATATTAAATTTAAATGTAGTATGTATCCTACATTCATTCATTGAGTTGTTGTTCTATGGGGCTCTTGGCAGATTTCAGAAACTCCTCCGGAAACAAGACACCCACATTTTTGTTGAGGAGGATATATGTCTCGATCCTCCCATTAAAGTTACTTACTCTTTTAGTGAGAAAATCACCAATCCGTTCTTGGTGACAACTGTTTTTGTGTTTTGTGGTTCTGACATGAGCCATATAACCATTTGATGGGATGATTATGATGATGATGAGATGACAATCCTCACAATATTTGTTTTGAAGATTTAGCTTACTAGCTCCAAGGACAGCCTTTGATTGGTTAGCATACGAGTGCGTTTTCATATGCTGATTTAGTTTTGTTTGAGTCATAAAGATTTTATTGCAGATGGTACAACTTGTAGTATTCATTATATTTAATTATTTATTTGTTTATTAATTTAATTATTTTATTTATAAACAATTTATTTAATTATTTTTATTTATAAACAATTTATTTCACTTATAAACAAAATTATTTAATTATTTTTTATACAGTATAAACTTGTTTAAAAACAGTAGTTAATTCTAGCACTTTTATGGTTTTTGGATTTCAAACAGTTTAGAAATTTTGGTTGGTTAGAAAATAGGTTGTCGCTTGTTGAGATATCAGATCAGACTGACGATAGTCTACATTATTTCTTCTACTTATATACTTTATATGAGAATCGCGTAGCAGTCATCAAATCTAATTTGTTACTACATAAGATGAAATTCATACACACACACACACATATGTATATACTCACACTTACACATACACATTTACACAATTCTCTGTTGGTATTACGATATATGATGAAATTCATACACACAGCAACGCCCAGAACAAAATCGCTAGCATCAGTTTGTAATACAAAGGTATGAGCAGTTTTTACTGTATTGCTCCAAAAGCTATTTTCTATAATTATTTTATTAACGTAAAGTATATTGAAATAAAAATATCATTACCCCTATTCAAAAGCTCTTTGTATCAACCTGACTGGATTCAAAGCATTTAACATCTGAAATTCCCTTGTACATATAAAACCTATGTCAATACAATATATTCTATCTCCATAAGAATAGCAACGTACGTCAATAGCCTTGAAAACATATATCCATTAATTTATAAATATATATGAAAAAGTGTTGATGTAATTCACACAAGCAATGATATTCTTCAAAGCAAAAATAGATACGATCACATACATGAATCCAACAACATAAACATACATTACGAAACACATTCCCTATCCACTGCCATTCACAAAAGGGTTGCCACTCTCTGCAGCTATTAGATTATTTCCCCAGAAATCGCAAACATAAATGCGATAACTCAAAACAGCAAACCAAATTCTACCAAATGACAATCACTACATACACATAATTACACAGATACCTTGTCACTTCCCTACAGTCAGACTGGGAACCACGTGTCTTTGTAGCAACACTAATATTCTAGGGGCAATTGTGCAGGGTGGCCCAGAAAGACCGAAGTGGTGTAAATTCCTTATAACTTTTTATTTAAGACATATTTTTTTAATTTTTTGTTTTTTAAATACAGTAAATTTATAGGGAATATTTTTAGATTAGTTGTTAAAAATGATATCCCGCAAGTGGAGGCCATTTTCTGCTTCGCACAAATGATCTCTTTTCAACACATTTTCCATGACCTTTCGCAAAACTTCCGGTGTTATGTTGTTAATTTCGTCTGGAATATTGGTTTTTAATTCCTCAATAGTCCTAGGCTTATTAACATAAACTTTCCCTTTTAAATAACTCCAAAGGAAACAGTCTGGAGCGGTTAAATCCGGGGAACGCGGAGGCCAATTAAAATTGCTTCTACGCGAATTTATTCTTTCCCCAAAGATGTCGCGTATAATAGCCATTGTGGCCCTCGGCGTGTGCGCTGTGGCTCCATCCTGTTGGAACCATATTTGCGGATGGTATTCCACGGCTGGCCTTACAAAATTTTCCAACATGGCCCGATATCGATCACCATTGATGGAAATGGCGACATCTCTTTCATTTTCCAAAAAATATGGACCAATGATCCTTTCTGAAGAAACACCGCACCAAACAGTACACTTAACTGGGTGTAATTGTCGTTGATGAAGTACTCTCGGGTGTTCCTTGCCCATATCCTAAAGTTTTGCTTGTTAACAAACCCATTTAATTGGAAATGGGCTTCGTCACTCATAAATAAGTTATGAATAATGGAAATGGAAAGAGCACATTTGTGCGAAGCAGAAAATGGCCACCACTTGCGGGATACAATTTTTAATAACTAATCTAAAAATATTCCCTATAAATTTACTGTATTTAAAAAACAAAAAATTAAAAAAATATGTCTTAAATAAAAAGTTATAAGGAATTCACACCACTTCGGTCTTTCTGGGCGTCCCTGTAGTATAATAAGTTATTTTCTATCCGTGATTATAAAAAAGGATAGAAAACAGATATGGTGTATTTGTGGTGGAATTGTCAAGAACTCCTCAATATAAATATATGCATTTGTAAGTACACAAATTACTGGAACTAACTGTTTGGTTGGTATGTCTCCACATCCCATAAGAACTACGTAGTCACCACCGAGTCAATTGTTTCAGTGTTACTAGTAGGTTTTCAATGATAAGCACATGCTAAATTCCTATAGCACAAATTATTGTAAAATTAGAGAGTATTACTGGTGACAAGTCAAAATAGAGTCAGTACATTTTCGCCATCGACATTTCCTACAGGGGTATAATGTTTGTCTACCACAACAAAAGTATCCGACACCGGCAGACACACAATTAAATACATAAACACACACACACACACACAATTAAATGCATAAACATACACACACACACATACAAACACCCACATATACATACGTCCATTCACTGTAAGCACAACGTTTCTCTACAATAACAACAAAAGCTGTGCACACAAGTATACATACACAGAAAGAATCAATCTTCCATTCACACACACATAGCCAAGAAAATCTCAGCATGAAAATCCCCAAAATCACCCCTCCCCATTTGTATTAGGGTTGCCATCATTTCTGTATTAATGGGGGCGGACGACATGTTTTTTCCCGGTTTTTAATTCCTAAAACATGTCACCCGTCCCCATTACCACTCTACTAGTAATTCCCAAAAAAAATCGCAAAATCCCAAAAATGGGATATTTTCAGTATTTTTGCTGTATTTGGTCTATCTTTCGCCGGGCGCAGATAATGTTTCTGGAAATTGTTAAAAACATGTAGTGTCTTAAGGCAGCATTACAAATTTTTTTGTTCGAGCTTTGGAATTTCAGAAAATAGTCCTTACATTTGATATTTGTAGCAAAAATAGGTCTCTTTCGAAACGATCTGGAGGTTTAATCTGTATTGCGATGACTAAGTCAATCCGATGCGCAAATGAAATATGATGTGAAAGAAAATAAGTATTTTGTAATGGCATTCGAATTTTATTTCAAACCGGGGCACCACTCGTCAAAAATAACAAATAAACGTCCAATTTAAAGTTTTGTAGTTTTTTTTGTAGTTTTAATTGTAGAAGATGTCAACTTTAATTTATTTAGTACAATATTTTTTATAGATATTTTCGCATTACATAATAGTGACTTTTTCGAATTTTAAATGCGAATAGCAATTGTTCGTATTTGTGTATTTTCAAGTTGCATTGACTTTCGCATGGCAATACAGAATAAGCCTCCTGGTTCCTTCAATAACGAAAATTTTTAACAAAAAATTCATCAGTAATATTTTTTATAATATTACCTTTTAAATAAGTATAAATATGAGATTGGTATTATTCAAAATTTTTTTACAATAGCGAAATAATTAACACACTGTTTCTGCAAAAAAAAGCAAAAAAATAATTTATATTGCGTAAAACTTTTGACTTAATTCTGCTTTTGTTATTTTTTTTAATAATAAATATTTTTTTTGTTTTAAATTGAAAATAAGTTTCTTTTTACAAATCGGATAAGATTTGACTTCTCTACTGGCAGAACAGTGGACCAATATTGAAGAAAAACTAAAATTTTTATTTTATTTCCAAAACTGTAAGTGAAAACCCATACATGTAGCAGACTTTTTAAGCTCTTGGATACGAAAATCTACTAGGAAGAATTTCTTTTTTATCATGTCAAAAATATAAGCTCTTTTCGAATTTTTCATTAACCCGAGGTTGCTCAATTTGGGGAATTATGGCCCCGCCCCCTTTATAGATATATAGTCCAAATTCCAGATTTAAGTTTTGAAACACTTTCTGAAACGCTGTATAACAATCGAACAACCTGTTTAGAAACTGAGAATTATTTCCCCTTTTTTTTTGCAAAATTCCTCACTGTGCGCCATAAGGAAGAAAGATATGGTGCGTTATTTACATGTTTGACAATTAGGGCAGTTCAGTGTAGGTAGTCCACTCACTTAATTAGAGATCCTGCATTATGGCCATAGGAAAATTTTTGTCGAGAAGAGGACATCTAAGAGAGTTTTATAGCGACAATGGCACAAGCTTTGTGGGAGCTGAACCTGAAATGCGCGAAGCACTGAAAGAAGTGGACAAAGATGAATTAGTCTGTACTCTTACAACTTTTAATACATCGTGGACTTTTAACCCGCCTTCGGCTCCCCATACGGGAGGAGCATGGGAACGGCTAGTCCGCTCAGTAAAATATGTTTTCTACAAAACTAAATAAGAAAGATTTCCCCCGAGGAAATATTACAAAGCATGATGGCTGAAGTTGAGAATGTCATAAATTCTCGTCCTCTTACGTTAGGGTTGTTGTCCATCCTCTTTTTCCCGGACACTGTCCTCTTTTTTGTACCTCTCTCCTCGAAAATAATTAGCGTCCGGGAAAGTCCTACTTTTTATGAAAATTTTTTCGCTTTTACATTACTTCATAAATTGTATTTACATATTAAAAATCAAGCTAGAGAAAGAAAACAATTGGTATTGGATGCCCAGCTTATCTTACAAATAACACTGCCCATAAGAGCTGTGGTATGCTATTTTAAGACGCATCGGTGGAGTTGCCTTAAAAAGGCCAAAATAATATAGTACATATCATTAAGCGAGAGTTCAAGATCTTTATTTTATGAACAAATAATTCATTTAACCTAACAATAGCTGGTAGCCTTAGCGTTAGAGATATTTGATGTGTAATCGGTTGAACATTAAATATTGTTGGGTTCTCGGTTGATGAAGAACTATTTTCTAAGGAATGATTGTGCTATACACATGTTTTGATAAGTATAAACGATAAAGCAAAAAAACAAAGTTTAAAAAATGATTCCAATATTTTAAATGATATCTGAAGTGCTATTTCGGTGCGTTGATGTATGCAAATATTCTCAAATGTGTACATACTCATGTATCTACAATTTAAAGTAAACATATCGATGGTGTTGGGTAAAAATATTCAATATTCTATGTTAAATTTTGCTAGATTCATTGCCCCTTTTTAAAGATATAATTGGTAGCAATATTATTGGAAATAACAAGCATTAAGCAGAAAAGATATGATATCTTTTAAGCGGCTGGACCGATAGCTTAAAACATAGCTAAAAACACTCTCGACCAAGTCACCTTTCAAATAGAAGAAACTAAATCAAAATTGTACGAGTACTCGTACAGACACAGATACACAGACATACTACAAACCAGAGTAGCAAGCCGTACCGGCGCGGCTAGCTAGCCAGTCAGCTGATTTTTTTCGACAAGCCGAGCCGCTGCCGAACCACTCGGCTTATCGGCGGCTTAGTACTCAGCCGATATTTTGTCTTTTATTTTTTATACTTTTACTAATTTCATATTTAATATGATAGCGATCGTCACAGATGCGAGCGTCCCGGAAAGATAGTTGCTTTTGCTTGCACATAAAAAGAAAATGTTTATGTGAACGGTAACGTAGCTGCAACAACACTTATGTACGATCTCTTTTGGAGTCCCTTCTTAAATACATGCACGTTTACATATACTTTTTTGTTTAAGCGACTTTTTGATAATTAATTGTTCAAAGCTTTTTGTTTGTTGATCCGTATCAGTGTTCCAATAAAGTAATTAATTTTAAATTCAATCGGAAAGCTTAAATAAAACGTATGTAGAAGGCAATCATGAATAAAATTCCACGAGAAATTTTTCCCGGGGAAAAGTTCTAACTAATATTAAGTAATAGGGAAAAAAATTCTAATTTGAAAAATTAAAAATTACTCACGAAATTTTATTCATAATTGCCCTAATAGACTAGAATATGTTTCTATGGTTTAACAAATAATTTACGAACCTATTTTTTAGGACATCAATTACTGCAATATTCAAACTATTGCAAAATAAATAATATTACAACGTGGTGATTCACGTATTTTTCTAAAAACAGGTTGGGTTAAAACTTTTTTCATATGCTTCAACAAATCGGCGTTAATCCGTTCAGCCGCCGCCGCCGAAAATATTTGTCTATCAGCCGCCGCCGAAATTGTTTGCTCGGCTTGCTACTCTGCTACAAACTTATAACACCATTTTTTTTAATCGGGGGTTAAAAATTAATTACTTTCTAGTTTTGAGTCCTACTTTTTTAAGCAAATGCCCGGGTTTTTCCCTCCGATGTCATCTTTTATAAATTACGTGATAACAACCCTATCAGACGTACGTTCCTATATAAAGTAAAAATGATGAAGCTCTTGCTCCTAACCACTTCCTATTAGGCAGCTCCAACGGTCTTAAACCTCTCGCTTCTCAACAATACGCGTAAAAGTTTTGGAATAGATGGGTGCCTACTAGGGTATTCATTCGGTTAACCGTTAGTCGGTTAACTGGTTAATTATTACCCGAGTAACTGAACGGTTAATTTAAAATTGGCTTTTTGCGATTAACGACTAAACCGATTAATTTCAGTCGATTAACCAAACTATCACATTTTGTTGTATAATAACATATTTTTTGTGTGTTTAATTATTTGTTTCTCCTCACATACAATGGGTATGTGTTTAGAAATTATTTTTCATACAAACAAAGAAGTATGTTCAGTGATTCACTAATTAAACTAGAAGGAATTATTAAGTTTTTGTTTAATAATTTAATAAAAGCAAATAGTACTATTGTAGAAGTGTTAAGTGTTAAGAATTTGAAAAAAAACGGGACTCTAATGACAAAATGAAGGATTTAGAGAAATACTTTTTTGGTTTTAATAATAAATTAAAAATAACAAATAATTTATGCACTTTTATTTGTTAAAAATAAAAAATTTTAAAATCGACTTTTCAATACACGTATATTTTAAAGCAAATTCTTGAAGTAAAACCCATATATAAGTTAAAAACAACAAATGTATGTATCCATGCACTTCAGTGTTGCCAAAATGTTGTAGGCATTTCCCACCATATAGACCCTGAAGACCCGCTAAAAACCGCTAGCTGAATAAAAATAAACGCTAATATAACCGCTGAATTTTTTATAACCAACATATGTCTTTTTTATGGTTTATTGATAAAAAAAGAGAATAAGATAAATTTTATAAAATATGTATACATATTCATAGATATACATACATATGTATGTATGTATGTTGGAATCTCATATTTCCCCAATATTTGTAAGCAAAACGCAGCCTACTCCTTAAGTAGGTAGTTTATTTCCTGCAGTGTTTCCGTACACGAACATCGAAGCAGGAAAAAATAGAATCCAAGGGACTTTTCCATTTTATAATATTAATGTTTAAGCTGAATCAGTATCTTTTCAATATTTTCTGCGATAGACCCCGATTATTCTACACGTGTAGTATAATATCTTGCCGCTTTGCTTGAAATATTTGTAAAATATTGTTAAAATTTCCTGACTTTCTGACTATCTGAAATTAAAAAATAGTGTTAATAAAATAAACTCTGTGGCTCAATTCAAATTGGCTTGAAGTTTAATTTCAAAGGAAAATTTAATTAAAAAAGTCTAATCAAAAACAAATTATTCAGAAAAAGTTATTGTTTTGAGAAATTTTGGTTGATATTATGTTTTCCTCATACTCACTGATCCAATCACCCAGTTTCCGGTTTGTTTTCCGTTTGTTTAAAGATTTGTTTACTATTATTTTTAATACGAAAAGAATGATTAAATTGGTTTGTAATATAATTTTAATCTCTAATTAAATTTTATTCACTAAAAATGAAATTTGTTCACTTTTGTACTCGTATGTATATACATGTTTTTATTTTTAACCTCTCAACGTTTCACATTATACTACACGACCACAATATGTAAATTTTTTATTTGCAAAAAAAGTGACGTTAGTTTCTTTTCTCTGTACGTGCTTATATCGAAAAAAAAACTACATAAATACCAGGGTACGTGTCGCAGAGCTGCGTTAAAAATACTTTATTTTGATTCAATACCTTTCTTTATAAGTTTCAGAAAAACTCTGAAAATCCGTCAACTAGGAAATTCTTCCGCTAAAATTCCCGCTGGTGGTTTTATAAATGGAATTGCCGCTAATGACAACAAAATACAGTCATATATAGCGGTAAAACCGCCGTTTTGGCAACACTGATGCACTTAGATACGAGTAATTAAGAAAATGAAACTGAACTTATTGAAGATATTTTTAATACAATTATTAGAATCAAAACGAGAAATTTAGTTGTAATATATCTCTTGATACATAAGTATTTATATTCATACAAACAAATATCTGATATCATGGCAAAAGTCTCTAGAATTCTCTGCCAAATTATATTCAAAACTTAGGCAATTTATATGCGTTTAAATTTAATTGACTACTATTTATTTTTTAAATAAATAAATAACTCAATCTATTTGTACTTTAACTCAAAAATATGGTGTAAGCGCAGGTGCCTTTGTCCTTGTGGGTATAGAAATATACTGTGTGTGTATATAAATTCTTATATTTTATTGTATTTAAGTAAAGAAAGTATTTAATAACAGCAAGAGGCCATACAAATTTGGGTTTGTTTGAATATCAGATAAAACACGTAAATTGTTACCTGAGATGTTATATTTGTGTATACATTTTAAGACTGATATAATGGCAAAGGTATACATATTATATACCGTTGAATAGACAATTATATCTACTATTGTGATAACATAGAAAAAATTAAGAAACATTTGAAGTAAAGAAAATAATATCAATAAATAAGCTTTAATTGTATTGCTAATATTTTTTACATAGTATAAATAACAAAAACAAACAAAAAACCGCAAACAAAACAATACAAACAAAGTGCCCTTGAGGAATACTCTATATAAGTACCTAAAAAAATAAATAATTGTGAAGTGAGTTATAACAGCAGAAATGCCTATGTTACTGTGAGTTCTGAAGCTCTCAATGAAAACAACAAAAATAAAAATTCTGATGATAGACTTACTGAACTAAAGCTCCAGGTATTGATGGAATTAGTAACAAGATGCTGATGAACTTGCCGCATATTGCAATAATAATACTGCTGTTTATTTTTAATACCATATTACGACTGGAGTATTATCCACCATACTAGACGATTGCCAAAGTCAAAATGATTCCAAAGCCGAGAAAAGATCTCACTTAAGCTAAATCATATAGGCCAATAAGTTTGCTGTCAACTATTTAAAAACTTTTCGAAAAGCTGCTCATGACAAAATTGTCCCCAATGTTAACTGATAGTGGGTGCATACCGGATCATCAATTTGGTTTTAGAAGTCAGCATAGCACCATTGCACAAACGCATAGATTCGTTCAAGTAATAAGAAGAACATTTGAAGAAAAGAAGTACTGTTATACTCTCTTTATTGATGTTTCTAAGGCATTTGATAAAGTATGGCATGAAGGCCTAAATTGAAAAATTGAAGACATATCTACCAGAAAATTTTCTAAAGCTATTGGAAAGCTATATTCTATATTGTTGTGGAAGGAGACTGCACGAGTGTGCCCAAATCATTCTCTGCCGGTTTGTCACAGGGGAGTATACTGCACACAAAAAAGTAATATGATTAATTTTGTAATATTAATTAAAATTTTTGTAGTATCAATTAAAAAATTAATTAAATTTGCATCTATAAACAATTTGATAATATCAATTAAGTTTTTCCAGTCAAATTAATTAATACAATTAAAAATTTAATCAATACAATTAAATTATTAATTGAAAATATTAATTGGTGAATACTTTTTTCTGTGTGGGCTTAGTTTTATTTTTGGTATATACTTGTGATATGCCTGTGAGCACTAAAATCCATACATCTACATTTGCCGATGATACAGCCTTCCTTAGCATGCACGAAACCCCTCACGAGGCATCCCGATATCTTCAGGAACATATTACCCAGCTGGAACTATGGTTAAAGCAATGGAGAATTAAAGTAAATAAACAGAAGTGTGCGCAGGTAACATATACTCTACGAAAAGATACTTGTTCCCCCATTAGAACTAATAATCAACTTGTTGCTCAACATACACATGTAAAATATCTTGGTATACACCTTGATCGACGGCTTACATGGGAACAACACCTTGATTCTAAGCTTACACAAATGAAACTTAAAAAAAAAAGAAACTTAAAAAAAGAAATTCAACTCTCAGTCTACATTGCAAACTTTTGATATACAAATCTCTTTTGAAACCTATATGATGCTACGGAATTTAATATGGGGCACTGCTTCTGCTTCTGATGTCGAGAGAATCCATTGAAGGCAAAACAAAATTTTACGTTTGATAACATGGGCTCCATGGTACATCAAAAATTCAAATATACATCGTTATATGCCACTAGTGACTGAAGAAATTGTAAAATACGCAGGCAAATATTTAGCAAAACTCGAGTCACATCCTAATCCGCTTGTTCGTAACATCTTGAACTTTACTGGACACATCCGCCTAAAAAAGGGGAAACCAAGGGCTCTTATACTCAATACTCCAGATGGGAAATGATGATAGACTTTTTCTAACGACAAAGCCACTTTTTCGTCAGCGATAAACTTCGCTTTTTACAATGCCAACTAGTGATTTGTTATCATTACCCTTGCCTAGTACATCTCCATTTAAGCCAGCAATTTCATCCGCTTCGGGCTTGTGTTCATCATTTAACCAAGTTATCACTTTAGATAATAGTAGTCAAAATCCCAAGGTTAAAGTCGGAATGGACAGATATGTAACTGTGCTAAAGCATGGGCGCAGCCCAAATTTTTCTAAAATTGCATCTGCTCCAAAGCTATCTATATATCAGTGCGCATCCTCTACAAATCGTCAAAACCGTTTTAAAATATTTTAAGATAAAAACGACAAACCTGATGTATCCTCGAACAAAACCTGCAAACCACCACCAATAGATCTGAGGAAAAAAATTCAAACGCCCTTATTAAAAAATTAATCTCGATCATTGGTGAGAATAAATTTCACATGGTTCCACTAAAACGTGGTAACATTGATGAAACCAAAATTCAAATTTAGAAGGAAAAATATTTCCGCAAAATGGTTACTGAATTTGACTAAAATAAAACAAGTTTTTACACATACCAGCTTAATAGTGCTAAAGGCATGAAGGGCATGTTCATGAAGAAATAAAAGATGCACTCGTCCTCCAGGGATTTATGGTAAAAAATGTATCGAACATAATAAAAAGGGAGAAGATCGCCCAACCTCTATTTCGCGTCGAACTTGAGCCAAATGATCTAAAATTTAAGAAAAATTAGACCCATCCAATTTATAATTTAAAATATCTCTTATACCGAACAATAACAGTTGAACCACACAACCGTTCTGGACCTGTACATAATTGCCAAGAATATGGCCACACGTAAACTCATTGCAATTTACCTTCTGCATAAATTTACTGCAACTTTCCCTCTGTTTGTGTTGTGTGAGGCGAATTATATGGCACTGCTATTTGCAATAAGCGAAGATATGAAAGTGATAAAAAATGCAGTAATTGTGGAGGTAATCACACTGCTAACTACACAGGTTGTCGTGTTTACTCTTTCGTCAGACAGACTATGGGGCAAAAACCTAAACTAGCTATAGCTCAATCAGCAAACGCTTTCTCCGCCACTTTTGTGCAAATGAGCCAACCAGTTACTTCCCTTGTATCGTATGCTGATGCCGCTAAGACAAATTCTATTCCCACACGAAATGTTGCTCCGCCAAATAATGTAACAAATACAAACTCAAGTTTTAGTTTTAACCGCCTTTGCGGTGGTAAGTATAGTTTGCTCTGATCCGGCTGATTGACTTTGTTGCTTGCCGGTAGATTCAGTAATTTTTGTTATTGAATTTTCAAAAATCGCCTTATATTGGTCTACGATATTCATAATTGCCATGTAATAGTCTTCAGTGAAATACTGATGTTCCATTGGAAGGTTTTCAATGAGTCGAATCTTGGTGTCAGTGGTCTCGAATTCTAACCACTCCGCCTCCAGTCGCCTCAACCTTTCCTGGAAATAATCTGTTGAATCCTTTCTTGATGTAGGATCCTTCTTGAAATTTCGGATTATGACTTAAATTTTGTTGCCAATTTGTTTTTGGTTGATGACCATTTCCTCGAAAGAAGCCATAATTTAATAGTTGTTGTGGGTAAACGGATAGGGGTTGTTGGAGGATCAAAAAGGCTGTATTTTTTTGCCAAAAATTTTGATTGGCCTCGTTGATATCCAGCTGTCTTGGTCTTAAAGGCCTGTTGTCACCAAAATGTTATTTAATGGATTGTTAACGATGTAGACTTATTGTTGTCTGACGTCGTAATTAGGAAATTCGAGGATGTCCTGTGTATAATGCAAGCCGCATTTGTTGAATTTCAAAAGCCTGTGTTGACGTTTTTAATAATATAAAAATCCTTTGTCACTGGTGGGTAAAACTTATGTATCCTTAAAAGTCGGGGTCACCAAAAAATGATTTATTCAAGTGCATTATGCTGCGGCCTTTGATCAGACCTGTGAATGTCAAATAGCAGTTGTACAAAATACGTATTTACGTTGCAGTCTGTCAATGCATTTATCTAACACATGCATGAGTGTCAAATATCCAGTGCACAAAAATACTTTCAATGCAATTGGATGTTATGTATGTTGCGGCCAAGTTGACTTTAAATGTTTACTATAAAATGTTAGTCGTAGTTATATTCAGAGCACGCTACACCTCCACCTTTTATAAGAATGTTCATACAAACATAGGTTTTTATGAACATTCTTTTACAAGCTATATTTTATTTTCAAAATGTTTATAACTAGATGTTATTTCAAAAGTACTTGCATAATTATAAAAAATATTTGTAATGGAAAAAAAATATTTGCTATCTGAATATATTAAAAGTAATGATTTTTGTAATATTAATAGTGCACTATGTAGTTCGAACATACATTTCTATTGTTTTATTTAAGATTATATAACTTAAGTCTATTTTTATGAACTATCAACTAATTTTGTAAGGTGCTCTGTATTGTATTTCTAACTTATGACCTGCTTAATTTTTGAGTAAAACTAGACCTCGTATTTTAAAGTTATAATCAATTATATTCTTATCATAGTTTAATTTTTGCTTAAGTTTATTTTTATCTAATAATTGCCTCGCTCTTTTATATGCTATTTCCAATCTGAATTTTTTTCCTTGGCATAGTCATTTATATTATATAGTGGTGCCACTTCATCTACATTGAATATCATAAGGGCAATAATTATGTATTGTTGAAGGTGTTGTATTAAAACAATAAGTAAAATATTTTAGCCATTCGTCCCAATCATATGTAGGAACGAAGATATTCATTGAAAGTTCTATGACTTCTTTCTATTGTGTCTACTGTTTGGTGGTGATGAGCTGTCGAAGTTAATTTTTCAATTTTTAGTAGATTAAAAAGTTTTGTTAATATAGAATTTTTATATTCTGTTCCCATGTCCGAAATAAACGTCTTCATTTGCCCATAGGTAAGTATAAAATTTTCAAAGATCGCCTTAGCAATTGGTTTATCGCTTCTGTCTCTTATTGCTATATTAATTAAAAATTTAGTTTAATCACATATTATTGTGATAGCATATTCATTTCCAAATAATGATTTTGAAAATGGCCCTATTGTGTCTACCACTACCGTATCAAATGGTTTTGTTGGCGTTGGTGTCACAGTCATTGGACTTTTGTTATGTTTTAATGTTTTAGCCGTTTGACATTTATGACATGTTTTTAGGTATTGAGATATGTCTGGACCTATTTTTCCAATAGTAAGCAGTAAAAAATTTTCATGTTTTTTGAAGGAATAAGGCAATAAAGCGCATCATACTTCGCTTTAATATACGAACTTGTTAAAAAGCAGTGAATGTATATGAAGCAAACTACAGGAAAAAGGTTATTAGTGAGCAAAAATGTAGTGCTCCAAACCGAGAACTCGCCATACAAAAATCAGCAGCGATATTAGCAGGTTTGTCAGCGCTACTTTTATTTGACAATAGTAAAAACCTGCTTTTTTGAAGCAAAAATTTTTCTTGGGTAATATATTTTTATTTTTTCTAATGTTCTATATAGTCCACATCGTGATATTTCAGCATAATCTCAAGAGTTGCCTTAGCATTCTTGTTATCAATTTGGGTCACCTCGTTCAGTAGCGCTACTTTATTCAATAGTTTATTGCCCATAATTTTGTAATTCTTAATAGTTTATTTTGTATTATCAAAAAAAAATTAATAGAGATAAATTCGAAAATTTTCCCACTAGGTGTCACTTATAAATTATATATATTGTGTTACCGGCCATTTTTTCGAGCCTAGAGAAAAATTTTTCTAAGTTGAAATTCTCGTCAGTGAACAAATCATGAATTTGTATATATGTTACTATAGACTTTCCACGTTTGATATAACATCTGCCGGAGGAAATCTTTAGTTTATAGTATTTTCTGACGTCAGTGTTTGTTAAAGTTATGTACCTTTATATATACTGGGCTTATCATTATATTTATTTTTATCAGAATTATGCTGTTTATTTAGTTCACTACTATTCTGTTCTTTTTCTGTATTGATCATCGATCTAGTCGTGACTCTTAATATAGAACAGATTTTATTATTCATGTCTTTTAGGTCATTTATTCTTATTCGCGGTAGAGCGTCAGCAATATGGTTATCTTTTCCCCTAAGATATTCTACTGTAAAGTCATATTCTTCCAAATCGAGTCTAATTCTTGTTAACTTGGAGCTTGGGTTTGTCATTGAAAATAAATAAGAAAGTGGTTTATGATCAGTACGGAAAAGAAAATGTTTTCCATATATGTGCCCTTAATTATGAAAGTGGTCTAAGTCATATATTGCTCTCGTCGAGATATTTTGTAGATTACATTTGAACTAATCAAATATTGTTTTATATTATGCAGAATTTTATTTTAGAGATGTACTAGTTTTGATTTATATAAATTTATTTAATAATGTTTAAACATTTATTGAAGTTTTTAAAGATTAATTTGATATTTCGAAGCAAAAATGCACTTAGAACACTTTCATAATTAATGGCACACATATGGTCTGAAGTGGGTAATTGCCAAATGAATTGCAGTAAATTCTTGCTCAATTGTTGATTTGTTACTTTCTTCTTTTGTGAATGTTTTGGATGCATAAGCAATAGACAAATGTTTATCCTCGTATTCCTGTGTTAAAACAACACCGGAAGCGTGTTTACTTGCATCTAATGTTATACAAAATTTCTTGGTGAAATCAGGATATTGGGTAGAGTTAGACTCATGAATGCCTTCTTGAGATATTTAAATGCCAAATCACAATCCTTGGTCCATTCAAATGGTGTATTCTTCTTTGATAATTTTGTCAAATGTCTGGAATATTCAGAATTTTTTTAATAAATCCTCGATAGTACTTAAAAAAGCTAAAATTTTTTTGCACTGTCTGCGTCAGTTGGTGTTGGATAGTTTTCAATTATTGAATATTTACTATCGTCTGGTAATATTCCTTTATCTGTGCATTTGTGACCAAATGCTTCTCTCATGAAGAATGAAAGTTTTTCAGGATGTAATTTAAGATGGTACTTTCGACGTAGATCGAAAACGTTTTTTAATTCAAAAGCATGTACTTTTCGGAACATCTCAACTAATGGCATTTTCTTTTCTGGAAAAATATGTTATACTTCTTACACTTTTTAATGAAAACTCGCAACAAAACGATTTTCTAAAATATACATTTTATTAGAAATTGTTGTATCCTCCCTTGCGAGCTTAAATTTTTTTTAAACGAACGCCAAATGGTATTTTTATTAATAGAAAGTTAAAAAATGTTACTTTTTTTCCAGAAATGAAAACGCCATAAATCATCCATATATAGAAAGTGTTGGTCTGGTTTTAAACCACTGAAAGCAAGTTCGTTGAGAGGAATTGGGTGCTATCTCTAAACCATAAGGTAATCTAGTAAATCAGTATGAACCATTGTTGTTGAAAAAGCTGTTAAAGAGTCTAGAGTTTTCTCTAAACTGATCTGGTGAAAGCCTGATATTAAGCCTAAAGAGGAAAAATATTTCGCTCTACCAAGTTGGTATAATATATCATAAATTCTAGGTAATGGGAATTTATCTGCAATTAATTTTTTAATTGTCTGTCTGTAACCTATGACAAGTCTCCATATTTTCTGGTTAGAGTTAGGAAGTGATTTCTTTGGTACTAACAATACTGAACTATTTTATTCAGAATAGAAAGGTTCAATAATTTTATCGTCTATTAATTTTTTCACTTATATGTCAATTTCTTCTTTATGTGTATGTGGTACACGATAATTTTTAATGTTCTTCATCTTTTACTCTAAACTTTTGTTCATAAAAATTATTAGTTGTTAATGTTTCTGTTTTTAAACCGAAAATATCACTATATGTTCAACATAGTTCCTTTAACGTAGTTTTAAATTGTTGTGGAAAATTTTTCTTTAAAATTTTTAATATTTCTGATTTTCCTTGTGAATTTTTGTCAAAATTTTCTTTGATAATTTCATAATCAGAGATGTTTTCGGTTTTTATGTTACTTTTTTATGTTATGTTACTATTTTAGTAATGGTGTTATTAGTGTTTAGAATACGAATAAATGCTTTGTCAGATTTAACTAATGTATTTGGTATAAATCAATTGCTTGATTTGGAATTAATATTTCATTATTTAAATTGTTAAAATTTACTTAACGTATTACTTCACATCTTGGAGGTATATTAATTTCATGGCAGTTATTCGTAATCGATATATCTATTGTATGTGTTATTTTAAATGGTCTAAGGATAAGGCAATCATTATCTTGGTTGAAATCCAATGTACAGTTATATTTTTTTATAAAATCCATACCAATTTAAATATGTAATGAGTCTTTTAAAAAACGATTTTCACATTTTTTTTGAAAAAATGTATTTTTTTGTATACAATTTTCCGAATATCTCCTAAACTATAAGACTGTTAAAAAATTAATTGGGACGTAATTTAAAGGTCAATTTTTTTGCTAGAGTTTTGTGTATTTTTTTATTTGATCAAAGAACTGGTTCTGAAGTAAATGCAAATTATGTGATGCAGCATCTTTTTTCTTAATAACGGAAAATCTAATTTATAGGCATTAGTGACCTGCACAAGCCCATTTATAAGACCTTTCAAGACATGAGAGATTTTTAAAAAGCTTTACTACAGCGAAATATTCTAAAACAAACGCTAAACAACTCTGTTAAAAAACGAACTAAAAGAGTGTTGGCGGAGTTCAAAGTTATAAAACTGAAATTTTTTTGTTGGTTTTTGTTTTTTTATTTCCTATGCTTATTGCAATTTACTTATGTACAACTGAAAAAAATGTCTTGCCAACAGTGTTGTTTAGCGTTTGTTTTAGAATATTTCGCTTTAGTAAACCATTTGAAAAATCTCTCATGTCCTGAAATGTCTTATAAATGGTCTTGTGCAGGTCACTAATAGGCATTGGAGCTCAGTGTCATATGCACGAAAATTTACTATCAAAGTACTGACCTTAAAAATCGTGTTGACCTGTGTTACTATTAAGTCTTTGCCGGTTTCTGTAAAAATGATTATTGTTATTATTATAGTTGTTGTTGTTATTTCTACGTGGGTAATTATTTCTTCCACGTGATCGTGTGTTATTACCACCGTAATTGTTTCCAGATTTGTACTTTTCTCCATAGTACAAAATGCTGTTTATTTGACCTGTGGCATCTGTACAACTATTGATAAATTTACTAATAGCATCGTTCATGCTATTGAATTAACCTGCTTCCATGTTAAGCTTAACTTTATCTATGGTGCAGTTTTTAGTTAAAGCCTTTATGGCAGTTTGTGTGGAATATTTTGTAGCTAAGTCGCATGACAGTCCATCTGAAATGTATGCGGTTTCTAATGCTTCAGTTAAATTTTTTATTTCGCTGCAATAAGCTTTGGCTGTTTTATTGTTTTGTTTTATATTTAAAATTTTTGCCGTTAACACTTTCACAGACTCTCCCTTCATGCTACTTTTTAGTTTGTTTATTATTTCTGATATAGTTGATTCATTCCTGATTAGATTTCTTGCAGTTCCCTTTAAGTTTGTTTTTATTAGTGATATTGCCACCGCTTCGTGAGTACCTTTTATTGAATCTACCAGGGACAAGAAGTCAATCAAGGATCGTAAATTTTCTGATTTTGCATCAAAGTCTATAATCAGCTTTGATGATGATGTTCAAAAAGTCCACTACAGTTTGAGTCATTGTGGATTCAGTTATAGGCATAGAAATATTAAATGTTACACTTTTGTGTACTGAATTTGGTTGTTTGATTTGTATCGATTTTTTATCGGCTAATTTTGAAACTCCGCTTGTTAATTCAAGGACAAATGCGTCGCTGCTCTTTGGTGAGCTACTGTTAACATATTGTAATAAACATTAAATAAAACTATTATTTCTTCTTATCTTTTTAAAATGTTCTGAAAATGGTGGTTAAATGGTGGTTTCGCTTTTAATTGGTCTATCAATATTGAGACACTTGTACGAACGTTCAAAATCTTCTTTTATAATTCTGGCTTGAGTAATTATTTATTTCCATTCCATTGCTTATGTTCTTTTATATCTTATCTAAGTCATTCGCTTTTCTGAAATACTTTTTTCATAGAGCTCTTTTATTTGACAAATATATTTTAAGCAACAAGTTTATTGCTGAAATTATTACCAATATGAGCATTAGTATCCATAGTGAATTTATTTCTGACCTGTGATCAATGATTTCCATACTATTAATTACGTTAGCGTTGGTTTTTCCATTTTGGATTCTTTTTTACTCACATTTAAAAAAATAAATTTTACAGTTCACCACTCCAAAAAAAAATTAAAAACTTTTTTTCTCTAAGTAAAAAAATTTACCACTCTAAAACGTTCCTCATGAGTAAGACTGTTTTTTCTTAAATTTTTGATTTATTTATCACGTCGTCTTCTGTTGGAGTTCCTTTCATACCTATTTATTCCCAAATCTGTTTTAAAAACTTTATTCGCTCTTCCATAGTTATCTCATTTTCCTTAATTTCCCATTGAACTGGGTTTTTAGCCCTAATTCTGAATTCTATTAATTTTGAAAAATTTATGACCCTACAAAATTAATTATAAAAATATTAATTTTTAAATTTTACAGTTATTTTTATTTTTGATATATTCTTGTTGCGTTAAAAATTTTTTTCTGTTTTTTTAAATTGTAAAATAATTGTACATTAATATAAAAGACAAAAATAAGTAAAATAATGTTAGTGTTTCCGTTGCTGTTCCATTAACGCCTTAAACGCTTCAATTTGTATCCAGATCTGTGTGGCTGTTTCCCAAGATGGTAGTGGATCGGATTCCACAATCCTTTTCATCGCAGTTATTTCCGAATACGTACAATTTTGCCACCTCTTTTATGCCGTGGTCTTTCTATCGTAGGGATTGTTGTCAATTGTTTCTCAATGTTCCTGGCCTGTCTTTGGCGGTATTTCTCTATAGTCAAAGCTTTTGGTCCCTCTTTTCGTGGTGTGCATTTATTATTTGACGTTTGGATGTTTTCAGTCATAGCTGTCTGCCTTTTGGCCAAGCCGCGTCTTCCTTCTCTTCTGACGGATTGCTTACAGACTAATCCGCCGGGACAATTAAAAAAATTTGTTTAGGAGAACTGGCAGGATCGCCATGTAATATTTAATATCTTTCCTAAAGGTTCTACCTGCCCGATTGTGCCACTGCTAACTAACGCCACTGGCTCTAAATGCTTTAAGACTGATGAATGCCTTTGTTAAAGCAGATGAATGCTTTAACTTTAATGAATTAAACTATTTTTTCAATTAATTAGAGCACAGCGTGGAGCTTCAAAGAAGATTGTTTATTCATTAATTTAAATACAAAATTGTATTAGCTTATACTACTAATGAGAATAACCCTTAACCTATCTTAACATAAGAGAGAAAATAAAAGGTATATGCTTAATAGGCAAATTGTTCCTTTTAGTTTCTCACGGTAGGTGTACGGCGTGTTTCATAAGAAATTTGGGACACATAGATTCTGTATTGTTTATATTTATATATATATAAACATGTGGTTATTAAATATGATTTATTCAAGTGCATGTTGCTGCTGCTGTTTGATCACACCTGTGAGTATCAAATAGCAGTTGTACAAAATACATATATACGTTGCAGTCTGTCAGTGCATTTATCTAACACTGCATGCAGCGGTATTTGCCCGAATGCATGAGATTCAAATGTCCAGTGCACAAAAATACTTTCAATGCAATTGGATATTATGTATGTTGCGGTCAAGTTGACTTTAAATGTTTACTATACAATGTTGGTCGTAGTGATTTTTAGAGCACGCTACATTAACCAATCAGAACTAAGTTGTAAGTAATGCAATTTAATACGTTTAATATTTTGCTTTGGTTGGTTTAATTATTATTAATAATAGGTGTGTTTTAACACATTTTAATAATGGCTATATGCGCACCTATAACCATTTTCGGGCCCATGCCCCAGGAGCACTCAGACCAACTCTTCATCGCCCAGATCGCCATCCACTAGGGCTGTGTTACGCATTCAAATTGTTGGTTCAAAGTTAGCTTACTATCAAGGGTCATCCCTAGACCAAGTTTTCTTCTAAGAGAAAAACGTATCAATAGTCTTATCAGAGTTGACTGCCAGGCCATGTCTACCACACTATGTCGTTACAGTGCACAGAGCATTGTTCATGATGTCCGAGAGAATGTTGCCGAATTTTTCAGTTGTCATCACAGCTAGGTTATGAGCATTCCCTATAACTTCGTGTCATTGTTCACTAAGAATTAGCAGAAGTTCGTCAATCACCACTGACCAAAGGAGTGGTGATAAAACACCACATTGCGAACACCCTTTGACTGCCTTAATAGTAACCAAATCATTGCCCTGCTTTCTAGCATAGACCTAATCCATTTCACACACGCGTGACAAAAAGGTCTTGTCTAAGAGAGCGCTCTCTTGAGTTATACTCTGTATTATCCAATGCGCCATTTATGTCTAAAAAAGAACACAACGCAATTTCACCCGACCCATTAGTCCTCTCGATCCTTGTAACAAGATGATGCAGAGCATGCTCGGTCAATTTACCCTAAGCGTATGCATATTGATTTGCATGCAAGGGGTCGGAATTCAGAACCTTGGATCTAATGTGCAGATCAATAAGCCTTATCATAGTTTTCAAGAAAAACGATGTTAGGCTAATTGGTCTGCATGATTTGTCCAAATTTTCTGGCCTATTGCCCATTTTACGTATAAATACAACGTCAACCTTGCCCCACAACAGCGGAATGTGTCGGACGATAAAACTTTTTACTACTTTCAAAGCTGCTCTTTTGAAGCATCGCTTCTCCGATGCTGAAAACCTTACAAATGGAGATCCCGTTCGTATCTTTACATTGTCCAGACCTTAGCCTATTGTTGTAGCACCGGATCTGTCAGAACATAGGCTTAAGTTTGTCTTACTCGATATTTCCCTCATGTGGCTCCTCAGTTTCGGACACTTGTAGTCCCTGGGGTTTTGCAATATCGACATGAAGCGCATCAGGTTGCCCAACAGCATTTCCAATAAGCTCCATATCCACATTGACCTGCGCTTCCCCAGGGTTGGTGAGTTTACCTCCGGATAGCCGAACAGCATTTACTTCGGTTGATACTAATGTATCTGGGGTTTTATATTTGTTTTTAAATATTTTTCCATGAAATATTGTTTTTTATTTGGGGAATGAGCATAACACTTCTAGCAGAGCCCGTTGCTAGAGTGGACATTAATTAAAACTGGAGTTCCCAGGTCCAGAGTCCGCATACTCACGACTAATCTCCCTATTAGCCACCCATCCCTTGGCATATGCTGTTCCACCATGGATTAGAGGTACCAGTTTTAAGAGTGCATACCAGATCTCCACCTACCTACAAATAAAATGGGAGCTACAACAGAGACATGACCGTACTGAGCTCCTGTTCCCGACCTTCCTCCAACCACCAACATGAAGAGAGGATGTACATAAATACGCTACCATCAGTGCATTAAGATACGGCACTCTATAGAGCGTAGATTCCCCAACATGACTTCTTACTAATCCGGACATACCTTCTCCCCATGATTCAGACGCCCATCCACCTATTGCACCACTAGGACAGTACAGATAGCCAGACGAGTACCTAGAACATTAGCCAAGCACTGTCTTGGGTATGCAACGCATAAATAGGACGCAACTGTGGTGGTTGATACCAACGTGGAGGGTTAGGAGAAGGAATTTGTACCGGTCCATACCAAACTTGAATACTTTTTTTGCTATAGCTTTCAAGATATAAGATTATAATTATTTTACTTTGTATGAGAATCACCCCTTCACATGCTCATATGTAATCAATATCTTGAACTACTTCTCACCTCACTCTCAAAAGAGTCCATACCATATTTTAAGAATCTTGCTGTTATATCTTTTAAAATATATTATTATAAATTGCTTAGTATGGGGGTGTCCCTTCCATTGGTCCCATTCTACCAATATTTTGACATACTTTACATCTTGCTCTCAAATGAGTCTATAATAAATTTGAGGACTCTTGCTACTATAGCTTTCAAGATATTAGATTATTATTAATTACTTTGTATGGATGGTGTCCCTTTTTAATGGTTCTATTCTACCTAAGCTGTTGAACAGATTACGAGCAACACAAAAGTAAAAACAAATTACCCAGCTAAAAAAATATGTATGGAGCATATATGATATCCCATATATGGTTCGGATCCGAAAAATGAGGGTATATGGGCATATATGATTATATATATTCATACATTTTCATACAATTCCCTCCACAGTATGCAAAGTTCATATTCATACACTCTTGACTCACAAAAGCGCACTGCTGTGCAATAAATTAAATTACTAAAATTAAATTTTTTTAGACTTGAGAGAGAGGTTGTATTTAATGAAACATTTTTTTGGACAAATAATTCAAAACGAACTAAAAGTCATTTCATTCATCAAAAGGTTAATCAATTATTTAAAAAACACATAAATCATATTCGTACATAAGATTTAGCTTAAGAAATCAGATTAAAAACTAATGCAATTAATTATAAAAGAAAAAATAATCCCTCTAACAATAGTTTTCAATACAGTAATATGAACTTTGTTTCTTATCTAGAGAATTTTGTTATTTTCTATAAAATTCATGACTGGATTATCCTTTTGATTATTTGAATATATTAAATGGGTCCACAATGTATAAAATCATACAAGAATGGTTGTTTTGACAAAAAGTTTTTCTTTTTTAAAAGTTGAACGCGTATAATCTTTGCATTCCGTATGTATTTTCTAATGGATTTCCAATTTAGCAGTGATAAAATTCCAAGCTTTTGTGATTGCAAAAACGATCTTATGTGAGATATCATGTATGCATACATTCTTATATGGCTCCATATATAAAATCTTATATTTATATATGGATCCACATATGAAGATCTTCATAATTAAATTTCCATATATGAGTTCATATATTATAATACATTTCATATATTAGTCCATATATTAGTTCATATATAATAGTTTTGTCATGTATAATTCCATATATTTCCATACATGAATTCATACATATTCATATATATTTATATACATTCATATATTAAAAATATATGGAGCATATATAATTTTTTTAGCTGGGTAGTTATTTTTATTTTATTTAAAAAAAACGAATACATAGTGCATTAAAAAATTTCAAATTGTCTGAATAAAATTTTCTGCACGACCGACAAACAACAAAAAAAAGGATATATTAGGTATATCGAAAGACGTGGGCGTTAAAATAGGCATTGTAAATTAAACCTGTACATGCATATTTTCCGAACTTAAATCGTTATTCGTACTAAGTTTGGGAATTAAAAAAAATATATAGAAATGTAAAATCCCATAAAAAACCCAACTTTAGTTTTTTTCCAAGAAACTTTAAAATTTTTCTTTCCATAAAAACCATTTTAAGACTATGATGCATATATCAAAAAAAAAATAACGAAATCGGTTTGGTGCTTGTTTCCAGCCGGCACTCACGTGGAGTGTTAGGAGAAGGAATTTGTGCCGGTAAATCCATAAAGGAGTGCAAATCAAACTTGGAATGTTGCTTACAACAATTCAAAAAGTACAACTTACATTTAAACTGCGCAAAATGCTCATTTTTCAAAACCAATATTGGCCACACCATCTAGCACAACAAAATTTTAAAATCCGCAGCAAAAATTAATGCAATTCTACGAATGTCAGAACCCAAAACGGTTGACGACGTGAGACCTTTCTTAGGGATGGTCACATACTATTCGCGGTTTATTTCAAATGTATCGACAATAACAACACCATTGCGGAAACTTCTGCACAAAAATTCAAAATTTAAATGGCCCGACGAATGTCAAAAATTATGTAATCAATTAAACAAGAAATCGCAAGCGATCGAGTACTAATGCCTTACAATCCTGAGCTACCTCTTCAACTAGCGTGTGATGCAAGCCCAAATGGAATAGCAGGCGTTTTGTCGCACTTAACAGAAGGAGAAGAGAGGCCGATCGCTTTCGCAACTCGATCGCTTATAAGTGCGGAACAGAATTGTTCGCAATTAGAAAGAGAAGCTTAGCTATTTTCTACGCTGTTAAGCATTGCTGTGAGTATCTTTTTGGCAGGCGGTTTACACTCGTTACAGATAATGAACCGATTTCATAGTTACAGCCGCTTTTCTAAGCGGTTGTAACTATGAAATCGTTCATAAAAATGGTCAAGATAACGTGATTGCCTATTCTTTTTCAAGGGCGCCAGCTATGCAGAATGAATAAGTCGTAAATTCAATTGAGAATGAAGTAGATTAACTATGTAGTAGCTCTCTTAACCAAATTTGTTCAAAAAATTTGACTTACAAAAAAATTAGAGAAGAAACACAAAAAGACGAAACACTTTCTAAACTACTGCATGAATTAAGTCAAAATGCAACAACTGATTCCGAATTCACCATTGATGCGAACGTCTTATTTTTTGCATTCCTTATAGTTTTGGTAATTTTTGATTAATAATATCAATAATAATTTTTGCAGAATTTTTTGAATTCCTTAAAGTTTAAGCAATTTTTAATCAATATTATGAATCATTAAGAATTTTGCAAATTTTCGCGATTTTTTGCAAAGTTCGCAATAAAGGCAGGTTTTTGCGTATTTTAGCTTCCTAACAGTTTTGAAGATTTTACAACATTAAACTTTGGCATCATCCAGCTGTTAGTAAATTTTTGCGAATTTTCGTAATTTTTGGCGAATTTTTTGCATTCCTTACAGTTTTATCGATTTTTAATCAATGGCATTTTTGTTATGGCTTTTTTTAAATTTTGCAGTTTATCGCGAATTGTTTTTTTTCGCTCTGCCAAAAATATAATAACTTTTGTAATTAACATTAAACTTTTATAACTTTCTTTTTTATTTTGCGATAAAAAATATTTATTGGTAATAATTTGTTTAACATATTTTGCTATATTGTTAACACTGTTTTTGGTTTGTAGCCATAAAAAATAGAAATTAGTTTAATTTGACTACAACGACAAATGTAGCATGGGCAACATGTGCGTGAAGATAAATTTTAAAATTTATAACCCTAGACACAAACCGTCTTCTTTAACAGAGCTCTGTTAACAAAAAAACAGAGCTCAGTTAACTAATAATAATTAGTTTTTTCCCACAAAATGGACTTAATACCCAATTTTTCAAGCAAAATAAACCAGAAAATTTAAACCAAGAGACTTCTCTATGCCTCCTTTATATAGATATAACATTTCATAATACCAAAAACACCCACAGTCATAAATTGGCTTTTAGTAATTTTTTTCAAAAATCGTAGGAGATGGGGTAAAAAAGAATATTGGAGGAGACTCCTGGACGCCTCTGGATCAATGTCCAATAGTTAAAAGTCTTAACAGCCTGTTTTTGTAAAAATTACAGCTCAATTTCAAAAAAAAAATTTTAAATTTGAAAAATAATGTTGGTCATTTTTTTCAAAAACCGTAGGGGTGGGGTAAAATAGAATATTGGAGGAGACTCCTGGACGCCTCTGGATCAATGTCCAATAGTTAAAAGTCTTAACAGCCTGTTTTTGTAAAAATTACAGCACAATTTCAAAAAATAAAATTTTAAATTTGAAAAATAATGTTGGTCATTTTTTTCAAAAACCGTAGGAGATGGGGTAAAAAAGAATATTGGAGGAGACTCCTGGACGCCTCTGGATCAATGTCCAAAAGTCTTAACAGCCTGTTTTTGTAAAAATTACAGCTCAATTTCAAAAAAAAAATTTTAAATTTGAAAAATAATGTTGGTCATTTTTTTCAAAAACCGTAGGAGATGGGGTAAAAAAGAATATTGGAGGAGACTCCTGGACGCCTCTGGATCAATGTCCAATAGTCAAAAGTCTTAACAGCCTGTTTTTGTAAAAATTACAGCACATTTTCAAACATTGATCCAGATTGATTGTCAAATGACCGTTATACAAAAATATTTTAGTTGCAGTCTGTCAATGCATTTATCTAACACTTCATGCAGCGGTATTTGCCCGTTTGCATGAGTGTGAAATGTCCAGTGCACAAAAATACTTTCAATGCAATTGGATGTTATGTATGTTGCGGCCAAGTTGACTTTAAATGTTGGTCGTAGTGATAGTTAGAAAACAATTATGTAAGATCTTAATTTTTTTTAAAGGAATAGGAAATTCGAAAGTAGGGCTTAAAACCCAGTTCAATGGGAAATAAAATAAAATGAGCTAACAATGGAAGAGCGAATAAAGTATTTAGCACAGATTTGGAAAATAATGGGAATGTCATGTGTCCCAAATGAGGAAAATATTTTAAACAATACTCATGTAGAAGAAATGACAGTTCGTGCAAAAAGGTGGTCAGAACGCATAGAAAAAGAAAATAATAAGAACCAATAATTCAGTAAAATAAATAAATTTGTAAATATGTGTAAAACTGAATCAAAAATGAAAAAATCCAATTCTAACGTGATTACTAATTTGGAAGTCATTGATCATAAGTCAGAAATAAATTTAGTATGAATACTTATGCTAATATTAGTAACAATTTCAGCAATAAACTTGTTTGCTTAAAATATATTTGTCACATAAAAGAGCTCTAAGAAAAAAGTATTTCAGTAAAGCAAATGACTTATATAAGATATAAGAGAACATGGGCAATGGATTGGAAGGATATTCCAAATAAGGCACGAATTATAAAAGAAGACTTATAACGGTCATATAAGTGTATCAATATTACTAGGCCAATTAAAAGTGAAACAATTATTCATAGTTTTCAAAGGATTCTTACAAAATTAGAAAAAATAAGAGTTTTATTTAATGTTTATTACAATAGACTAACAGTAGCTCACCAAAGAGCAGCAGGCACATTTTTCCTTGACTTAACAAACAGAATTTCAAAACTAACCGATAAAAAAATCGATACAATTAAAACTACCAAATTCAGTACACGACAGTGTAACATGCAATAGTTCTATGCCTATAACTGAATCCACAATGACTCAAACTGTAGTAGACTTTTTGAATACAGCTTAAAAGCTGATTGTAGACTTTGACGGAAAATCAGAAAATTTACGTCAACAAAGACTTGGCCCTCCTAGATTCAATAAAAGGTACTCACGAAGCAGTGGCAGTAACACTAATAAAAACAAAGCTAAAACGAAACGCCAGAAATCTAATCAGCAATGAGTCAACTATATCAGAAATAATAAACAAACTAAAAAATAGCGTCAAGAAAGGTTATGTGGAAGTATTGACGGCAAAAATTTTAAATATAAAACAAAACAATAAAACTGCTAACGCTTTATGTAGTGAAATAGAAAGTTTGGAAACCGCATACATTTCAGATAGATTGTCATGCGACCTAGCTACAAAGTATTCCACACAAACTGCCGTAAAGGCATTAACTAAAACCTGCGCCATAGATAAAGTTATGATTATCACAGGTCAACAAAATACCATTTGTTGATATACTATGGACAAAAGTACAAATCGGAAAACAATTACCGTGGAAATAATACACGATCACGTGGAAGAAATAATTACCACGTAGAAATAATAACAAAAACTATTATAATATCAATAATAATAACAATTATTGCAGAAATCGACAAAGATTTATTAATAATAATTGTAGGAACAATAACTACGTAAGAGCAACAGGCTCAAATGAAAACAATTCGGAAAACTCCGAACTTCCCCTAGGGTCAAATCAGTAAAAATTTACCATTTAAATCTAAACTTGAGCTTCTTTATACATATTCAATTAGGCACACTATTAGTAGACACTGACGCAGACATTTCATTAATAAAATCAAAATTCTTTAAACTAAACCAAATTAACACTAATAAAACAACAACTTTGAGTGGAATAAGACAGGGTAATATCAAATCTATTAGAAATGCATTTTGCGATTTAAAATTTTAATGATAATGACTAGCTTATCCCAGATAATGACTAGCTTATCCTTAGGCCATTTAATACACCACATACAATAGATATATCGATTACGAATAACTGCAATGGAACAAATATACCTCTAAGATGTGAATTAATACGTCAAGTAAATTTTAACAATTCAAATAACGAAATATTAATTCCAAATCAAGAAATTGAACCAGGTATTTTTATACCAAATACATTAGTTAAATCTGACAAAGCATTTATTCGTATCTTAAACACTAATAACACCATTACTAAAATCAAACAAAGTAACATAAAAACCGAAAACATCTCTGATTATGAAATTATCGAAGAAAATTTAGCCCAAAATACGCAAAGAAAATCAGAAATATTAAAAATTTTAAAGAAAATTTTTTCACAACAATTTAAAAATACAGTAACTGAACTATATTCAAGATATAGTGATATTTTCGGTTTGGAAACAATAACAACTAATAATTTTTATGAACAGAAGTTGAGAATAAAAGATAAAGAACCAGTATATATTAAAAATTATCGTGTACCAAATACACATAAAGAAGAACTTTACATATAAGTGAAAAAATTAATAGACGATAAAATTATTGAACCTTTCTATTCTGAATACAATAGTCCAGTCTTGTTAGTACCAAAGAAATCACTTCCTAACTCTGACCAGAAAAGATGGAGACTTGTCACAGATTACAGAGAAATAAATGAAAAATTAATTGCAGATAAATTCCCATTACAAAGAATCGATGATATATTAGACCAAAAGAGCAAAATATTTTTCCTGTTTAGACTTAATGTCGGGTTTTCACCAAATCAGTTTAGAGAAAAACTCTAGAGATTTAAAAGCATTCTCAATCAATAACGGTTCATACAGATTCACTAGATTACCATATAATTTAAAACCAGGCCAAGCCTTTCTATATGTGTATGATTTAGTCGTTGTCGGATGCTCCGAAAAGCACATGCTTTTGAATTTAAAAAACGTTTTCAATCTATGCCAAAAGTGTAATCTTAAATTACATCCTGAAAAATTTTCATTCTTCATGAGAGAAGTAACATACCTTGGCCACAAGTGCACACATAAAGGAATATTACCAAACGATAGTAAATAATAAATAATTGAAAACTATCCAACACCAACTGACGCAGATAGTGCGAAACGATTCGGAGCTTTTTGTAACTACTGTCGAAGATTTATTAAAAATTTTTCTGAACACTCCGACGTTTAACACAATTATCCAAGAAAAATACACTCTTTGAATAGACGAAAGAAAATTGAAGCAAATTGAAGCGTTTAAAGCGTTAATGGAACAGCAACGGAAACACTAACATTATTTTACTTATTTTTGTTTTTCATATTTATTAATGTATAATTATTTTACAATTTAAAAAAACAGAAAACAATTTTTTAACACAATAAGAATATATCAAAAATAAAAATAACTGTAAAATTTAAAAATTAATATTTTTATAATTAATTTTGTAGGGTCATAAATTTTTCAAAATTAATAGAATTCAGAATTAGGGCTAAAAACCCAGTTCAATGGGAAATTAAGGAAAATGAGATAACTATGGAAGAGCGAATAAAGTTTTTAAAACAGATTTGGGAATAAATAGGTATGAAAGGAACTCCAACAGAAGACGACGTGATAAATAAATCAAAAATTTAAGAAAAAACAGTCGTACTCATGAGAAACGTTTTAGAGTGGTAAATTTTTTACTTAGAGAAAAAAAGTTTTTAATTTTTTTTTGGAGTGGTGAACTGTAAAATTTATTTTTTTAAATGTGAGTAAAAAAGAATCCAAAATGGAAAAACCAACGCTAACGTAATTAATAGTATGGAAATCATTGATCACAGGTCAGAAATAAATTCACTATGGATACTAATGCTCATATTGTTAATAATTTCAGCAATAAACTTGTTGCTTAAAATATATTTGTCAAATAAAAGAGCTCTATGAAAAAAGTATTTCAGAAAAGCGAATGACTTAGATAAGATATAAAAGAACATAAGCAATGGAATGGAAATAAATAATTACTCAAGCCAGAATTATAAAAGAAGATTTTGAACGTTCGTACAAGTGTCTCAATATTGATAGACCAATTAAAAGCGAAACCACCATTTAACCACCATTTTCAGAACATTTTAAAAAGATAAGAAGAAATAATAGTTTTATTTAATGTTTATTACAATATGTTAACAGTAGCTCACCAAAGAGCAGCGACGCATTTGTCCTTGAATTAACAAGCGGAGTTTCAAAATTAGCCGATAAAAAATCGATACAAATCAAACAACCAAATTCAGTACACAAAAGTGTAACATTTAATATTTCTATGCCTATAACTGAATCCACAATGACTCAAACTGTAGTGGACTTTTTGAACATCATCATCAAAGCTGATTATAGACTTTGATGCAAAATCAGAAAATTTACGATCCTTGATTGACTTCTTGTCCCTGGTAGATTCAATAAAAGGTACTCACGAAGCGGTGGCAATATCACTAATAAAAACAAACTTAAAGGGAACTGCAAGAAATCTAATCAGGAATGAATCAACTATATCAGAAATAATAAACAAACTAAAAAGTAGCATGAAGGGAGAGTCTGTGAAAGTGTTAACGGCAAAAATTTTAAATATAAAACAAAACAATAAAACAGCCAAAGCTTATTGCAGCGAAATAAAAAATTTAACTGAAGCATTAGAAACCGCATACATTTCAGATGGACTGTCATGCGACTTAGCTACAAAATATTCCACACAAACTGCCATAAAGGCTTTAACTAAAAACTGCACCATAGATAAAGTTAAGCTTAACATGGAAGCAGGTTAATTCAATAGCATGAACGATGCTATTAGTAAATTTATCAATAGTTGTACAGATGCCACAGGTCAAATAAACAGCATTTTGTACTATGGAGAAAAGTACAAATCTGGAAACAATTACGGTGGTAATAACACACGATCACGTGGAAGAAATAATTACCCACGTAGAAATAACAACAACAACTATAATAATAACAATAATCATTTTTACAGAAACCGGCAAAGACTTAATAGTAACACAGGTCAACACGATTTTTAAGGTCAGTACTTTGATAGTAAATTTTCGTGCATATGACACTGAGCTCCAATGCCTATTAGTGACCTGCACAAGACCATTTATAAGACATTTCAGGACATGAGAGATTTTTCAAATGGTTTACTAAAGCGAAATATTCTAAAACAAACGCTAAACAACACTGTTGGCAAGACATTTTTTTCAGTTGTACATAAGTAAATTGCAATAAGCATAGGAAATAAAAAAACAAAAACCAACAAAAAAATTTCAGTTTTATAACTTTGAACTCCGCCAACACTCTTTTAGTTCGTTTTTTAACAGAGTTGTTTAGCGTTTGTTTTAGAATATTTCGCTGTAGTAAAGCTTTTTAAAAATCTCTCATGTCTTGAAAGGTCTTATAAATGGGCTTGTGCAGGTCACTAATGCCTATAAATTAGATTTTCCGTTATTAAGAAAAAAGATGCTGCATCACATAATTTGCATTTACTTCAGAACCAGTTCTTTGATCAAATAAAAAAATACACAAAACTCTAGCAAAAAAATTGACCTTTAAATTACGTCCCAATTAATTTTTTAACAGTCTTATAGTTTAGGAGATATTCGGAAAATTGTATACAAAAAAATACATTTTTTCAAAAAAAATGTGAAAATCGTTTTTTAAAAGACTCATTACATATTTAAATTGGTATGGATTTTATAAAAAAATATAACTGTACATTGGATTTCAACCAAGATAATGATTGCCTTATCCTTAGACCATTTAAAATAACACATACAATAGATATAAAGATTACGAATAACTGCCATGAAATTAATATACCTCCAAGATGTGAAGTAATACGTTAAGTAAATTTTAACAATTTAAATAATGAAATATTAATTCCAAATCAAGCAATTGATTTATACCAAATACATTAGTTAAATCTGACAAAGCATTTATTCGTATTCTAAACACTAATAACACCATTACTAAAATAGTAACATAACATAACATAACATAACATAACATAAATAAATTCAGTGAAGTGCGACTTTGACCCGCGCACGAAGGGTTCCGTATGGGCACGAGATATGTAATTCAATACGAACAATATAAACTATAGTTTTGGCATATTTTTCGTTTTTGGGTATTTTCGGTTTTAAGCGTTTATTTTTAGTTTGGGGGTTTTTTGAATATATTGGCGCTTTCTGAGTCTTGGCACTTTTTTCACGTTTTGGCGAGTTTTTTTGGTTTTTGAAGTTTTTTTAATTTTGGCAATTTTTATTATTTTGGCGTTTTTTTTATTTTGGCAATTTTTTTTCATTTAAACGATTTTTTCGAATTTGGCGATTTATTTTAGTGCTAGAATTTTTTTTTTAATTTTGTCGATTTTTTTCGATTCGGCGATTTTTTTTAAATTTTTGGCAATTTTTTTCAGGTTTTGGCGATTTTTTTCGGTTTGGCGATTTTATAATTTTCGGATTTTTTAGTTTTACCGTTTTTGAAAATTTCAAGAGTTTACCTCTTACGGTCTCCAAGATACAGCAATTTGTCAAAATTACATAGTCAAAATTTCATTAACTGATGGACCACCCTTTAATTTAAATTTTTTAATATTTTAATGTTTATTTTTGTAGTCTATATAAAAATACACTAATTTTACAAATTTCAAGTGTCAATATACACATGGTCATACAATTGTATGTAAATTACATGAGATTTTAATATATTTCGTTGCTCGTTTTGGAGCACCCTTTAATTTCTAATTCTCATGTATTTGTTGTTGTAGTGGCCAAGGTTACATACTCTGTCCAAATTTCAGGTCCGTAGCTCTTACGGTTCCTGAAAAAATACCGTGTGACGGACAAACAGGGGCAGCTGGCAGCGTAGCGAAAACAATTGGGTTCCTTTTTTCACCTTTGGTGTACGGAACCCTAAAAAATAAAAATACGTTTGAGAAAAACTTCTTCAAATTGCTCAATAATGCGGTATATGGTAAGACTATGGAAAATGTAGATAAGAGAAAAGATGTTAAAATTGCAACAAACTGGAACAGAACGAATTGCAATCATTTGGGAGCCCAAGATTGGATATCTAAGCCCAATTTCCATAGTTTGTCTATATTTTCAGAAGACATGGTGGCGATTCAAATGAATAGGCTCCAGACATATTATAATAAGCCTATTTACTTAGGATTTTGTGTGCTAGAACTTTCTAAATGGAAAATGTATAATTTCCATTATGGCTACATGCAGCCCAAATTTAAATAAAAATTGTCATTAAACTATATGGATACTGATTCATTTATATGTACAATACGGACTGATGACTTCTATGCTGACATAAAAATGGACATACAGGATGAATTTGACACATCTGACTATCCTGCAGATAACATATATGGTATTCCTCGTTTAAACAAAAAGGTGCTGGGTATGATGAAAGACGAAAATTGTGGAAAAATAATGAAAGAGTTTGTTGGGTTGCGATATAAAATGTATTCATTTAGTGTTCAAGATCAAAATGATGTAAAGAAATCGAAGGGGGTCAAGAAAACCATTTTAGATAAGTATAGCCTAAGTTCATATAGAGATTGTCTGTTTAATAAATCAAACGTATTTGATAATATGCTTACCTTTAAGTCGAGTTTGCATCAATTATATACTATGCAACTACATAAACTAATACTAAGTTATCAAGATGATAAAAGAAAAATCAAAAGTGATGGTATAAGCACATATGCATGGTACCATTCAGCAACAGAGGAAACCAATCCTGATTATGAGCTTGACATGCTATTAATGGAAATTGATAGACTTCAAGAAGAAGAAGAAAGTTAAAATAAATGTAAATTATTGTAAAGTTTTATTGTTAAAATAAATGTAAATATTAGTTATTAAGAAAAATTCTTTTGTTAAAAAATAAATGTAAATATTAATTATTAAAAAAAATTTTATGAAAGAAAATATAAGCAATAAAAACAATAAAAAAAATATTCTTGTGTACATTTTTCATTTATTATCCATCCTTAAATATAATTTATGAATTTTGACATCTGTTAGAATCTTGTGTTGCATTTTTTCCCCAATCTCATAACAAAGTCGTGTCAGTTCAATATTTACATCCCTTTCATGTATTCCTTGTATTTCATTGAATTGGAGTTTTGTTTTGTTTAAAGTGGAGCAGGTTGTTATATAATATTCATAATAGAAATGAAGAATTTGTTTTCTTAGAATGTTGTTCCAACATAAAATTGATGTAAAAAATACTCGAATTTGAGTTAATGATCTCCAAGTGTCAGAATCGATTTTTATATTAGAGTTTCCTTGTTTGATAACTAAAAAACAAACCCCCCTTTTATATTTAAACTTATATTCAACATCTCTCTCACTTTCATTATCAATTATATTTATAGAATTTAAAAAATCTCGACGATTAAGCATATAATGAATATACTCCTTATAGTACATGAGGTGTAACCACTCTTCCCGGTCCAGTCCAATGTATTGCTTATTTTTATAATTCAGCCATATCATTGGCTTAAAACCAAAAGGTGTTGAAAATCCACATGAAATCTTCAATATCCAATTGAACAAGTATTCAAACTCAAAAACTAAATCATATATTCAGCGAATGCAAGCTCAGGCTTTAACTTTAGTCGCCTTGAAGCTACTATTTTAGAATCTGGTGCTAACTATAAACAACTTTACAACAAATATGACTAGCATGATGCAAGAAATGCTGCGAATGCAGAATACACTGCTTCAAGCATTAGTTAACAAACCATGAACATGTTAAAAATATGTTTCTGGAACGCAAAATGCATTCGCCAGCATAAAAATGAACTTGAGCACTTCCTCGTGGAAAAAAATATTGATATAAAGTTGGTGTCTGAGACTCATTTGACTTCAAGGAGCTTATTTAAAATAAATGGTTACACTCTATATGATTCAAAGGACCCGAGGGGAAGAGCATGCGGTGGGTCAGCAATTCTAATTAAGTCAAGACTCAAACACTATGTCCTTGATAACATTTGTGAAGAACATCTACAAGCAACAAATATTTGTGTCGAAAATTTTGTTACAAATTTCGTGATATCATCAATTTACTCCCCTCCCAGATTCGCAATTACTGAGGATCAATTCGAGGAATTCTACAAATCTCTTGGCCATTTTTTTGCAGCAGCTGGGGACTACAATGCAAAACATACGTTCTGGGGTTCGCGTCTTATTACACCTAGAGGTCGGGCATTGTTCAACACAATTTCAAAAATGGGCTTGGACGTCATTTTAAGTGGGGAGCCCACTTACTGGCCTACGGACATACAAAAAATTCCGGATGTTATAGATTTTGGAGTAATGAAAAATATCGGTAGGGAATTAATTCATGTTGAAGCTTCTGTAGATCTCTCCTCCGATCACTCTCCCACGATTGTTACAATTTGTAGCCCACTAAGAAGTGACTTCCCTGTCCCATACGTAAAGATGATCAACCGTGTTAATTGGCTGGGGTTCAAAAAATACCTCAGTAGCCATTGTACGGAAAATATTAACCTAAGAACACCAGGCGATATTGAATCTAACATTGAAAATCTTAACGAAAATATTAAACAGGCTGCTGAACATGCCACTACTTCCCATCCGCAGACTGGGTCTTTTACGTGAAAAAAGGACAGCTAGAAGGGAATGGCAACAGCACAGATCACCCCAAAATAAAATTAGATTTAAAGAGTGCACTAGACGACTCCAAGAGCTGCTGGCATATGAAAAAACTGTGTGTCTTAAAAATTATCTGGAAAATCTTGATGCCACACCTGCATCTAATTACTCCTTGTGGCGAGCTGCTAGAAAGCTTAAAACACCCGTTGAATATAGACCACCTCTGCGCACTTCTACCGGAGGTTGGGCCAGAAGCCATACTGAAAAAGGTAACATATTTGTTGAGCATTTAAAATCCGTATTTACCCCAAACACATGTACTGGTGTTGTTGATTTACCAAGTGTAGTTGCGCTACCCCCTCGACCCATAAAATTTAAGACGCGTGATGTTCAGAAACTAATTGCTGAACTCAACCCGAAGAAAGCTCCAGGTATTGATGGAACAAGTAACAATATGCTGATAAACTTGCCCCATATTGCAATTAGAATCCTGTTATTTATTTTTAACGCCATTTTACGACTGGAGTATTATCCACAAAGCTGGAAGCTTGCGAAGGTCAAAATGATTCCCACTTGAAATGACGTCCAAGCCCATTTTTGAAATTGTGTTGAACAACGCTCGTCCTCTAGGTGTAATAAGACGCGAACCCCAGAACGTATGTTTTGCATTGTAGTCCCCAGCTGCTACAAAACAAGGGCCAAGAGATTTGTAGAATTCCTCGAATTGATCCTCAGTAATTGCAAATCTGGGAGGGGAGTAAATTGATGATATCACGAAATTTGTAACAAAATTTTCGACACAAATATTTGTTGCTTGTAGATGTTCTTCACAAATGTTATCAAGGACATAGTGTTTGAGTCTTGACTTAATTAGAATTGCTGACCCACCGCATGCTCTCCCCCTCGGGCCCTTTGTATCATATAGAGTGTAACCATTTATTTTAAATAAGCTCCTTGAAGTCAAATGAGTCTCAGAGACCAACATTATATCAATATTTTTTTCCATGAGGAAGTGCTCAAGTTCATTTTTATGCTGGCGAATGCCGTTTGCGTTCCAGAAACATATTTTTAACATGTTCATGGTTTGTTAACTAATGCTTGAAGCAGTGTATTCTGCATTCGCAGCATTTCTTGCATCATGCTAGTCATATTTGTTGTAAAGTTGTTTATAGTTAGGACCAGATTCTCAATAGTAGCTTCAAGGCGACTAAAGTTAAAGCCTGAGCTTGCATTCGCTGAATTATTTTGCGGTGAAACATTTTGTGAGGGACTAGAACTAGCCTTAGCAGCATCGGCATACGATACACGTGAAGTAACTGGTTGGCTTACTTGAGCAAAAGAGGCGGAGTACGGGCTGGAGCTAACTTAGGTTTTTGACTCATAGTCTGTTTAACAAAAGAATATACAGGGCATCCTCTATAGTTAGCGGTGTGATTACCTCCACAATTACTACATTTTTTTTCTGCTTGTTCTTTTGGCTTAGTGCAGCTAGCAGTGCCATGCAATTCACTGCAGATAACACACACTGTAGGTAAATTGCGCTAAGTTTTTGTGTGGCCATATTCTTGGCAATTATGGCACTGTACAGGACCTGAACGCTTACGTGGCTCTTCAACTGTGATTTTTCGGTGTAACAGAAACTTTACGCTATAAATTGGATGGGTTTCATTTTTTTCAATTGCATGTCATTCGGCTCCAGTTCAATGCGTAATAGGGGTTGGGCGACTTTTTCTCTGTTAATTATATTAGTAACGTTTTTTACCTTAAATCCTTGGTCTAGAAGTGCACATTTTACTTCTTCGGGCTCAACATATGAATCTATGCCCTTTAGTACTATCTGTAGGCCTTTAGCACTCTTAAGTTGGTATGTGTAAAAGTTTGTTTTATTTTTTTCAAAATCATTTACAATTTTTCGAAAATTGTTTTCATCGTATATTTGGATTTTAGTTTCATCAATATTACCTCTTTTAATTGGAATTACGTGAAAAGTATTTTCACCAATGGTCGACAGTAGTTTTTTTAGAAGCGCGTTAGAATTTTTTTCCCTCACATATATTGGTGGTGGCTTAAAAGACTTCTGAGATGATGAAGCGGTCTTCTCGTTATCGTCTTGCAACAACGAAAAACGATGTTGGCGATTCATGGATGATGCGCTGTTATCCCTAGACGTCTTTGGAACAGATGAAATTTTGGAAGAATTCGGGCTTCGCCCACGCTTTACCACGGTTATATATCTGTCCATTCCGACTTGTACCTTTGGTTTTGAGCTACTGTTATCTGTAGTGATAACTTGGTTAGGTGATGAACAGCCCGAAGCGAATGATTTCAATGGCTTAACTGACGAAGTTCTAGGCAACTGTAATGTTAAAGAATCACTAGTAGGCATTGGACAAAGCGAAGTTGATCGCTGTCGAAAAAGTGGATTTGTTGTTAGAAGAAGTGTATTATCAGATTTTTTATTTTTATTAAGAGCTTCCGAACTCACAGTAAGTCTGTCATCAGGTTTTTTATTTTTATTGTTACCATTATGAGCATCAGAACTCACAGTAAAATATGCATTTCTGCCGTTATAACTCACTTCACATTTATTTGTTTTTGAGGTACTCATATAGAGTATTCCTCAAGGGCACTTTTGTTTGTATGTTTGTTTTGTTTTGATTACGGTTTTTTTTGTTTTTTTTATTTATGACTGCAAAAAAATATTAACAAAGCAATTAAAGCCTATTTATCAAAGTTAATAATATGTATTACGAATATTTTCTTTTATATGATTTTTTTTGTTAAGTATGTATGTAAAAAAAAACTCCGCTATGACGTTAGTTCACTATGAAGGTACAACGAGAACGAACACCCCAAATTAAAATTAGATTTAAAGAGTGCACTAGACGACTCCAAGAGCTGCTGGCATATGAAAAAACTGTATGTCTTAAAAATTATCTGGAAAATCTTGATGCCACACCTGCATCTAATTACTCCTTGTGGCGAGCTGCTAGAAAGCTTAAAACACCCGTTGAATATAGACCACCTCTGCGCACTTCTACCGGAGGTTGGGCCAGAAGCGATACTGAAAAAGGTAACATATTTGTTGAGCATTTAAAATCCGTATTTACCCCAAACACATGTACTGGTGTTGTTGATTTACCAAGTGTAGTTGCGCTACCCCCTCGACCCATAAAATTTAAGACGCGTGATGTTCAGAAACTAATTGCTGAACTCAACCCGAAGAAAGCTCCAGGTATTGATGGAACAAGTAACAATATGCTGATAAACTTGCCCCATATTGCAATTAGAATCCTGTTATTTATTTTTAACGCCATTTTACGACTGGAGTATTATCCACAAAGCTGGAAGCTTGCGAAGGTCAAAATGATTCCAAAGCCGGGCAAAGACCTTACCAAGGCTGAGTCATACAGGCCAATAAGTCTGCTATCAACAATGTCAAAACTCTTCGAAAAGCTGCTCATGACAAAATTGTCCCCAATTTTAACTGATAGTGGGTGCATCCCAGACCATCAATTTGGTTTTAGAAGTCAGCATAGTACCATTGAACAAACTCATAGATTGGTGCAATTTATAAGAAGAACTTTTGAAGAAAAAATGTATTGTTCTGCCCTGTTTATTGACGTTTCTCAGGCCTTTGATAAAAAGTGGCATGAAGGCCTTATTTTAAAATTAAAATCATATTTACCAATAAATTTTCTGAATTTATTAGAAAGCTACATAACTACCCGAAAGTTTACGATTGTGGAAGGAGAATTCATGAGTCTGTCCCAATCTATATCATCCGGTGTGCCACAGGGGAGCATACTGGGGCCAGTTTTGTATTTGATTTATACTTGTGATATGCCTGTGAGCAGCAATATCCATACATCTACGTTTGCCGATGATACAGCCTGCCTTAGTATGCACAAAAACCCGCACGAGGCTTCCCGATATCTTCAAGAACATATTACACAGTTGGAAATCTGGTTGAACTTATGGAGAATTAAAGTCAATGAACAAAAGTGTGTCCATACAACGTTTACCCTAAGAAGAGATACTTGTTCCCCCATTCGAATCAACAATCAAGATATTCCTCAACATTCCCAAGTGAAATACCTTGGTATACACCTTGATCGAAGACTTACATGGAAACATCATATTGACTTTAAGCTAACACAGATGAAACTTAAGTTATCTCAAATTCATTGGTTGATTGGCAGAAATTCAACACTTAGTCTGGACTGCAAACTTTTAATATACACGTCGCTTTTGAAGCCAATATGGTGTTACGGTATTCAGTTATGTGGCACTGCTTCAGCTTGCAATGTAGAGAGAATTCAACGAAGACAAAACTAAATTTTAAGGTTAATAACATCTGCTCCATGGTACATTAAGAATTCAAATTTGCATCGTGATTTAAAAATGCCACTAGTGACTGAAGAAATTGCAAGATACGCAGGCAAATACTTAACAAAACTCGAGTCACATCCTAATCCGCTTGCTCGTAATATTTTGAACTTTACTGGACACATCCGCCTAAAAAAGAGGGACACAAGGGCTATTTTACTCAACACTCTAGATGGGAATGCTTGAAAATACATTTAATTTTCCTTTTTGATTATCACTACTTTGTATTATTTAAATTATCACTAAGTTTTGGCCGACACTGGTCGGGCTAAATAATTATATTTTAGCTTTAAGATTTGATCACTTATTGTTAGTGCATTTTTGAAGATACAATAAATAAATATATGTAAAAAAAAAATATATTTGAGGTTTTCGTTCTTGATTGGGGTGAAAAATATTCTTTAAAGTACGCTTATCCATCCTCAATGAAAATAATATATAAACTAATAGTTTTTTCGCTCTATTAATCTCTATATATACATATTTATATTAAAATAAATAAGAAATTAAAAGCATACATATATATATATATATATATATTGTATTTATTTATTGATTTTTTTGACACAAATTTGTATAAGTATCTATAATTTTAAAAATTATTTTCCTTCGTATATGGAACATGGTGCATCGACATGTACCCGGCAGGGACAGCTAGCAAAATGCCCACTATCGGAGTCCTCCTGCTCTATAGCTCCATAGTCCTCATTTTCAGTGAGCATGGATATAAAGAAGTTTATGGTTTCCCTATGCTCACAAAGTAATAAGTCCTCAAAAGATTTAAGGAATTCATATAACCGCTCACGGATTTGGCTAATTTTTTAAATTTTATTTAAATTTTTTTTCAAGAATCCTTTTTTTTTCGTTGAATACTAATTTTATTCTAATATTCTTGAAAGATTTATGTTCTATTTATAGTAAAAAATATTCTTGTAAAATTAAAATTTTACAAAAAATTTTGAGTTCTTTTGAAATTGTTTGTTTTAGTTACGCCTTAGAACGTCAATATATGTAACTATCTCTTTCACTACAATATTATCAGTGAGAAAACAAACAAAAAAATTACGTAAAAAATAATTACAATATGAGAAAAAGAGATAGCTACGATGCTGATCTTTCTTTTAAGAATTATTTTTTACCTATTTAAAGATTGGTAGAAATATTTAATACATCAGTTTACAAAAGCAGATTGAGCTATCTGTCAAAGAAAAAAATACATATAAAAATTAAATTTAATTAATTAATATTGTGATAATGAATCCTCCAGATTTGATCACAAAATTTAACACATTAAATAAAAAAAATTAATACATATAAAAGAGCTCCAGGACTCATCTAAGTATGCAGTTAAAAACGCTAAGCGTGTGAATAGTAAATACGGCACCACAATTCAAATTGAACTTGAAAACAACATGATGTTTTTAATGATGATATAATAGAACTGTCATCCGGGATATATTGCATATGTAAGCAAGGAGACAGTGGCTTAAAATTGGATACTGCTGCTGAATTAAATATCTTTTTAACAAATGCTCAATACCCACAGTGGGAACAATATGTAAAAAACTTTATTTTATAAACTTTTTTATTAATAAAACAGAAAAAATTTTAAAAATTCTTCGTGAGTTGTATTTATTTATTTTTTAAGCTTATTTTGTAAAGAAATTGAAGACATAAATGTCCACATTTAAATGAATTATAATCTTGATATTGATTGTAATTATATTTTATATTTTTGCCTAGATATTTAACTAGTTCTAATGGAGGTTGTAAATTTCCAAAACTGTCGAAATATTCTTTATGTTCATTGTTTTTATAATATGCTACCCAATGGGTTCCAGGTCCAAATTAATGATTCCGCATTCTCTTTTTCTCGATCGTTTTGGCAGTGTATCCAACATGAAAACTCCTCTAAAGTATGGAATGTTTGTTGAAAAGTTTCTCAGATCAACATCAGATAGGGGTTTATTGGGCAGCTTTACGAAAAATTTGGTTTTTGTTTTTCTTGACAAACCAATCCATATCCTTTCTTATATGGTTTAAGGTATAAACCTTTCCCTATTGCTACTGGTTCTATTGTTTTATTATGTATAGTTGCCCCATCATGTTGTTGTTTGGCATTCTTTGCAGCATTTATTGCTTTTGCTATAGCTGCTCCGCCAGTAGAAAGACTACCAATTGCACTCAGAGCAGTAAGAATAGGTACCAAAGGTAAGAAGCCAATCTTTGGAACATTAATTACGCGTGGTATTACAACTTTCGATTTCTTCCCCCTTAACGACTTGTTGATAGTCTTACGTGCAATCCTAATGGCAGAGTTAATGTCTTGAGGTTTTTCTTTCTTCAGTATTTTTGTTGCAGTTTTAATTGATGTACTGAACAGCTTTTTTCCATTTTTATCACTTTTTTTTGCAACCTTCTTCTTCAATCCCATACCAAATTTTCTTTTGACTTTCATTGCGTTAGTAACCATATACGCAAACGATTTTTCTGCAAGACTGCTATCTTTTGAGATAACTCGTTCCCAAGCTTTATTTTCAAGAATTTTATCAGCTTGATGTCTACTATTTAAATCATTTGTTTTGGAATAAGCAATATCGTGATTTTTACATGCGGCGTCTAATAAATTAATTCCTTTGCCACCGCGATCTAAACATTTTTGTAATTTTGTTCCGGGTCTACAAAACTGATATCCAGGAAGGTGTAATTCAGCAGGCAGAGAGTTTATTACTCTATTTACTAAACCTTTTCCAACGGCTGGTTTTTTATAACTAAACGTTTTGTTATAATGTATTAACATCTTATTTTATTTTTCCTTCTATAATAAAAGTAACATTTATGAAATGCAATTAGTTATAAGAATGCAATTAGTTAAACAACATAAAAATATTGTGATTCGCAATATTGATGCTTCAACGAACATCAGATCTAAAATAAAACATAGCTCTCTCTTACCAAATTCTATTCGTGCTCTAATAGTTGGACCATCAAATTGTGGAAAGACTAATGTTATGATTAGCTTGCTAGAAAGTCCTAATGGACTCAAGTTTGAAAACATCTATTTATACTCAAAATCCCTTTATCAACCAAAATATGAATACTTAAAGCGATTAATTTCACCAATTAAAGGGATGGGATACTACACATTTACAGATAATGAAAAAGTTATTCCTCCTGAGGAAGCGAAAACTAATTCTATTATGATCTTTGATGATGTTGCATGCGAGAAGCAAAATAATATACGAGCATATTTTTGCATGGGACGACATAAGGATGTTGATTCATTCTACTTGTGCCAAACTTATACGAGAATCCCCAAGCACTTAATAAGAGATAATGCAAATGTGATTATAATGTTTAAACAAGATGAGACAAACATGAAGCACGTTTATAGTGATCATGTTTCCAGCGATATGAGTTATGAAAAGTTTCATGAAATTTGTCGAGAGTGTTGGAAGGATAAATATGGATTTTTGATGATAAGCAAAGAAAATGACTTAAACAATGGTCGCTATAGAAAGCAATTCAACTATTTTATAACGATATAAATTACTCTACATAAAAGTAAAACATTAGTACTTAATTTGGCCTTGCGCATAGTACATCTACTTATTTCCTAAAGTATTTACCATACCTGATCTGAAAGCTGATCTGTTACCAGATCTAATAGCTGATACCTGATCTGATAGCTGATCTGATACCCGAATACCTGATCTGATAGCTGATCTTATACCTGATCTAATAGCTGATACCTGATCTGATAGCTGATCTAATAAGTCATCTGTTAAGTAATGCCTGATGTGATAGCTGATAGCAGATCTGGTGCCTAATAGTTGAAAATGGATGAAAAAGTTTTAAAAGAGCTAATAAAGACAAGAAATGTTTTAAAGAAAAAATTTCGTAGTATAAAAGTTGATGAAGCAGATGCACATAATCAATTCAAAGATACATTTAAACTAATAATAGAACCATTAACAGAATTTGTAAACAATTCTAAAAATAATAATAGAAGTATTAAAGCAGAAAGAGATGAAGTTAAAACGGAGGTTTATAAAAATTCAAAATTTCCATTCACCGAACAATCAGTTAAGTTAGAGACAAGTACTCCAAAGAAACTTGTTGAAGAAACGTTATGCAATAAAAATATCTCACTTAGTAATCGAAACGCAAATAAGGTTGATAATGTTGATACTGATGATGATGACCACAATGATTTTTACTCTCAATCGGAAACTTTAGACAATTCAGATAATAATAAGAGTTATACTGACCTAGCACTCTTGGAAAGCAGAAACGAATTAGATACTCTATATGGCCCACATAAAGACTTTAATAATGAATGGAAATTTGGCAATAGTAGTATTAAACTTACTGAAGATAAAATAGCGATTGGAAATCAAATATGGGCTTTCACACCAAGTTTATTTTCTTTACTGTTTCACAAAACACAAAAATATTATGATAAACATGAATTAGATATCTATAAAAAAATTTTAGTAAACACAAATGCATACAAAAGGGAATATAGACCTGATGGACAAATCAAAGGAACGAGAGCTTATAAATATAAGCATATTATCAGTAAATTGTTTAAGAAAGAAAGTGAAAAGAACTCATCAACTTCATCATCACTACATCCAATAAAAAGTCCTTACAAGGGTAAGGGTTTGATGAAACTAAACACATACAAACCTAACTATATATACTGGGATGATCCTAATGAGTTAGTAGATTGCCTTAGGCTATTGCTAGCATCACAAGCTGCAGGTTATACTAATCAAAATAACGAAATTGTCTCAATTATCGAAGAATTATATGAAGCAAAAATTATAGAATAATAATTATCTACATAAATCATGTTCATCGATAAGTTTGGCCACTATCTTAATGATACAGGTGGCACAGTTTTTGTGAAAAATGTTCCTGAGCTGCTGGGCTTCGTTATGGATACAACTAATAACATTGACGTTCAAAGCAAAAGAATAAAAAATGTGGCAAAAGCTTTGGAGGAAAACGACGTTGTTAATAAATTGTTTCTGCAAAGTCAAATTGAAGAGGTACGAGATGAAATCAATTTAATTTTAAGTCTGAAACTAAATGAAATTAGGGAAACAATTTCAAGTATGAAATTATTCTTTGAAAAAGAAATTAGAAAGATAAATGAGTTAATTTATGGGTATGTAAGAAATATGATGGTCGACAGTACTTAAATGAACTCTCACTGAACTCAACTTATCGCCTAAAATTCTAAATAGGTTAAATAATGACTTCAAAAAGAAATTTAACAAATGAACTACATAAGCAAGCACGAAAACATGATCTTTGGCAAGCTGATTTAGTTGAAATGGGAAACTATTCTACAGACAATAGAGATTATCGATTTTTGCTGACTGTAATTGATACATTTTCAAAATTTGCTTGGGCAGTACCCTTGAAAAGAAAGACTGCATTGGAAACAAGTCAGGCTATGCAGAATATTTTTCAACTGGGACGAATACCAAAAAACTTGCAAACAGATGACGGTAAAGAGTTTTTCAATAAACACTTTGGAAAATTGATGAATAAATACAACATTAATCACTACTCAACATATAGCAGAATGTAAGCATCAATAGTAGAACGATTTAACAGAACATTAAAAGGGATGATGTGGAAAGAGTTTAGCTTTAATGGGTCTTATAACTGGCTCGACATTTACAAAGACTTGATTAATACATATAATAAAAAATTCATCGTACCATAAAAATGCCACCGATTCAAGTTAACCATAACAATGACAAAAAACTATTAAACATGGTATATAATCGCTTAAAACTATTCAAATTATCAAAGTTCAATGTGGGAGATCATGTGCGTATAAGTAAATATAAACATGTTTTTGAAAAAGGATATACACCAAATTGGACCACAGAAATTTTCACGATTAAAAGAGTTCAAAATACATATCCAGCCACATACATATTAGAAGAGTATCGTGGTAACCCTATTAAAGGTGGATTCTATGGTGCAGAACTTTCAAAAACCAGATATCCAAATACATATCTAGTTGAAAAAGTTCTTAAAACTAAAGGCGAGAAGGCATATGTTAAATGGTTAGGATTTACCAATCAACATAATTCTTGGATCAATAAAAATGAAATATTGTAGTTAAGTGTATATATAAGTCTATATTTGTATCTAATATATATAAATAAAATATAAACTTCCTTTTTTATACAAAGTGCTGTGTTTAATTTTACTTATTTGTAATCAGACAATCATAATGTCAATAACACTTACTCTTAGCTCAAACTCATCTGAGTTATCTGCTAACTACTTTCCTCCTATTCGTTTGGATGGTGAATATGAATGTGCTTTAACTAATTTTCATTCATATAATAGCTTTCCCAATGTAGATGATTATAACAATATATTTCAAAATACCAATAGGATCTTATGAATTGAATGATATAGTTGATTATATTAATCATAACTATAAGCAGTATTGTCCGGAAAATAAAATTGATATAGAAGCTAATAGCAATACAATGCAAGTTAGACTTAAAAGCTCTAAGGATACTTTAACAAAGATAACACAATTGGAAAACTTTTTGGATTCAATAAGAAAATTCTAGCTCCTAACCAAGACCATTACTCAGATCTACCAGTCAATGTTTTCATCGTGAATATAATGCGTGTTGAATGCAGTATAGTGGTTAACACATATACGAATAACTCACAAGCACACACATTACATGAATTTGCGATCAATACCCCCCCATGGTATAAAATTGTTCAGATTCCTCGAAATCTTATCTATTTGCCAGTTAACTGCAGAGAGATAAGTTCTCTCACTCTACGCATAGTTGATCAGAGCGGTGATTTAATTAATTTCCGAGGAGAGGAAATTACAACACGAATACATTTGAGATCTAGCAAATAATGATAATATACAACGTCAAGCAATCTAAGGATAAAATTGGATACACTCATAAAACACTATTGCAAACCAAACCACAATTAAAGAGATCATTACACAAAAAATATTTGACTCAAGAAAATAAAAAATTTTTAAAGTCTCTCAATTTAAAGTTGACAAAGAAATGAGTTACATACTAGATGTTTAGGAAAAACCTCAATCAGACGAGAGTATAATTAAAAAGGTCTATCACACATATACACCATACCTACAATCCTTCAACAATAATGATGAGATTCGAATTTCAATACAAAATTAAAACTAATATGTGCTACGCAGCGAAAGCTACATATATGTTGAGGGAAGTATTGTAGATGATAATAGCAGCAAAATATCTTCGTTTTTAAATCTAAAATTAACAAATAACTTTGTGGCACATCTCTTTGACGAAATTCAATATGAACTTAATTGCATAGAAATTGATCATACAAGACATTAAGCGATTACAAGCAGCCTAAAAAATTTTGTTTCTTTATCACCAACAGAAAGTATTGGCTTGTACAACGCAAGATGGAACAAATTCGATGATTTGGATATTTAAAATGGACACTTTAATTTTTTCTGAAGACTATAATAAAATTATACTCAGCGGTAAACATGAATTGGTTCTCTTACGTAGTAAGAACGATGAAAAACTCGTATACTCAACTGTTCCTACTGACAAACCAAAAATTAGTATCTCAAACATCTCTTGGAGAATTCCATATGTGCAATTATCCGATCTGAGCAAATTGAATATGATTAAAATTATTAACAGTGGTGCTTCTATACCGATGGCATTTCGCAGTTCGGATTGTCATATTAATCCTCAACTGAATACAGGAACTAGCTATATATGGAATGTTAAATTGGCTGCAAATAGAGAACGACCACTTTTTGTGTTGATTTCATTTCAACAAGAAAATAAGTTTGTTCACTGTAATCTAAACAATTTAAAAGTGCATTTAAATTCCGAATCGTACCCATATGATGATCTAAATATAAAATTTAAAAATGGTAGGGTTGCCATCCTATATTATATGTATCTGCGGTTTCAACAAAGCTACTACATGACGGAATCGCAACCGCTTCTAACTGCTCAATAATTTAAAAATAGTGTGCCGATAGTGGTAGTAGATGTCAGTCACCAAAACGAAGCCCTCTCTAACGGTCCTGTTGATATAAAAATTTAAATTGAAACGGACTCCAACATTCCTACTGATACATCTGCGTTTTGCATTCTCATCCACGATCGCATAATAGAATACATACCCTTAAAAGGTCAAGTTCGTAAAATAATGTAAATAAAAAATAAGATGATTGGGGATAAAGTTTTTATCGATATGCAAGGATTTAAATCCAATTCAAACATCTTCATTGCAAAAGAAATATCAATTGTTTTTAATAATAAGCATATAAATTTTTATTATTAAACCACCATTTAACTTCAGAAGATTATCAATAGCAAAACAAAGAGAAGCAAATTGGCTAACAAGAAACTTTCATCATCTGAATTGGAATGACGGATCAATATCATTTAAGAGTGTTGTAAAATTTTTAAAATCCAATTTAAAACGTTTTTCAATCTATGTTAAGGGTGTGGAAAAGAAGAAATGGTTTGAAAAACTACTTCAACTTAGAGTTTTCAACATCGAAGATTTTGGTTGCAGCAACTTTAAGCAAATACAACTTAAATATCCGGAATATTTTTACTGCAGCTATCACAATTATGGAGTTTGTGCCTTAAGAAATGCATATTTACTTTATCAGGAAAATAACTAAACAATTTATTTTAATTTTCTATTCTTTCATTGTTAAAACATACATATATTTACGATATTTCTTTAAAATAAATATGTAGATTAAAAGTATACAAAATTATGTTCAATCATTTATTTATATGTATATGGTTTGTACAAGGAAGAAAGACAAACGTGAAAAAGCGACAATATAAATCTGTTTACACATTTTTTACGTTTTAAGTAAATAAATTTGAATTTATGTTTACAAAATTAATCAAATTAAAATCTTAAATTTAAGGCCGCCAATAATGCATTCCCCTCTTCGTCTTGCATAAATATTGCAGTTTAATCATCTACATCTTCTGCCATATAGTTAAATGTTGCCAAGAAAGCATCGTCCTCTTCATCTACCATAAACTTTTCTTTTTCCTTTTGGAAGTTTCCATTATAGAAGTATGCCATTTGTTTGTTTGGAATTACATCACATTCATCTATCTCGTTCTCAAAAATATGAATGTATGTATATAAGTGTGCATGGTTTGTTTGACAAATGTCAGCCTATTTACACAAAAAAAAACAAAAAATAAATAAAACTAAAAAAAACCAACAACAAAAACATTAATATCTAACCAGCATTCATAATTTCTTTCTATAAATACCCTTCGAGCTCCATCAGCTAAAAAGAATATTACAAAAAAACAAATGCCGAGTACATACTATGATATTTTGTAACATCGCAACAGTTTGTACTAGTGTCAACGTTTGTCATTTTTGAAATTTTGTCTTGTTGTGTGGTATTGCTTTCTCTATAAAAAAATATAACGTGAAAGACTGCACACATTTTAAAAAATGATTACAACACAAGAAATGCCAGATGTCTACTCGACATTACAAACTCGCTTTTTTTTATATACATATACGACTACTTACCCATCTGCAACGCTAAAGTTATTGTAAAAACATACACAAATACACATGCATGAGCATCCCTTTGAAAATCCTAAATATCTTACACTTCAATTTCTCCAACCTTCAAGTAAGTTCGTTGCTCATAAATTACATATTTTATTTCATCTCTTTAAACATAGGAAATAGGAAAATCAAACTAAATAGAACCAACAACAAAAAATATTCATAGATTTCCCCCAAGCATACATAAGGTCTTCTAAAATAACCTTCCATGGTCACCATCTAAAAGGAAAATAAAAAAAATGCTGCAACCACTTGACAAACAAAAAAAATCCACTTCTTTTAAAATTAAAATAAAAACATACGTACAAAGCCTGCGTGCCAACGAAAATAAACTACGAGTATGTACATCAACCGACAGACATCTACAAACCATCGAGTACCCTCGTCACTTCGCAACTTTGGTTAAAACAAAAATCTAAAATATACATACAAAGCATGCGCGCCAACATACCCTCGAAGTGAAGTGACCCTCGTCACTTCACACCTTTGACATTATTTTAAAATTTTGCCATAAATTTAAAAATTTTTGACGTTAATTACCCAAATTTGACAATTTTTATTGCCATAGAACCGCCAGTATCTAACTACTCATCTTCCTGGATATCAGTACCGTGGACCTGAAACAAAACTACAAAAACGTTTAGGTAGAGGTGATACAGGAATTAATTTATTGGATTCTGCTTGCAAAGAGCACGACATTGTTTATTCTAAAAATAAGGATTTAAGTACTAGACATAAAGCTGATAGAATACTTGAAAACAAAGCTTGGAACCGAGTTTTTTCAAAAGATAGCACTCCCACAGAAAAATCATTTGCATATATGGTTACTAACGCAATGAAAGTCAAAACAAAGTTTGGTATGGGTGTGGAGAAAAAGAAAAATGATAAAAAAATATTTTTAATGCTAAAAAGCTGTTCAGTACATCAATTAGAGATGCATCAAAAATGCTGAAGAAGAAAACACCACTGGATATTAACTCAGCTATTATAATTGCACGAAAAACTATTAACAGTTCTTTGAAGGGGAAAAAAATCACATATTAAGGAACCACGTATAATACGTGTTTCAAAAATTGGTGGTTTCCTACCATTAATTCCAATTTTAGCTGCTCTAGGCGCAATTGGCAAAACTGGCAAAAAGTCAACTTGAGGAAGCAGCTAGACATAATAGAGCGATAGAATCCATAGCAGTAGGTGAAGGACTTTTCCTCAAACCTTAGAAGAAAGGTTATGGTTTGATTTGTAAAGAAAACTCAAAAAACTAATACAAATGCTGCTCACTAGACCATTGACCGATGTTGATCTACAAATTTTTTCATCAAAAATTCCATACTTTAGAGGAGTTTATATGTTGAACACTCTACCAAAACGTGCGAGGAAAAGAGATTGTGGAATAATAAATATAGATATTTCAACAGGACTCGGCACACATTGGGTAGCATATTTTAAAAACAATAAAGAAATAGAATATTTCTTTAGCCTTGGAAACTTACAACCTCCTGCTGAAGTAATCAAATATCTGGGTAAAAATATAAGATACAACTATAATCAATATCAGAAGTTTAATACATTTAATTGTGGTAATTTATGCCTTCAATTTCTTTATGAAATAAATAAAAAGACTAGAATTTAATATTAAATAATTTACATAAAATTTTGTTTTATTAGTTGCATAGATTTACACTATTGCCAAATAGGATATTGGCCATTTGTGATCAATCTTTGCACACGGAATGTGCCATCTGACAGGTAGTTGAGCTGCTCATCCGATAGGGAGTTGTATCTGTTAGGTAGGAACATGAAGTGATCCTCCATTTCCACCTTCACAGTTGCACCGTATTTTGTCGCTGTCCTCTGGGCAGTAACAATGCGATATTTTTTTTGAAATATCTAAGTCCTTGATATGAATCAAGGACTTGTTGTTCAATGAACAGAACTTTTTGATAAGGTATTGTGAAGAGTCCATTTGAAGTTATTTTCGCTTTGAGTATTTTACTGAAATTGATATTAAATGCAGATTCGATGAGTCTAAGAAGCCTACTTGAAAATATTTATTGTGAAATAGTGAATATCTCCATATGAGGAAAAGTTGTTAAGAGAAAACGAGAGAGAAAGAGAGAAAGGGATAGAGTATGCTAAAAGGGGGAGTAACAATTGATTTGTTTTAAACATAAGATCTTTCAAAAATTTGTAAAAACAATTAGTAACAAAGCAACCCTCAAAGAACTGTCATATTCATAAATTAAATAAAAGTATGATTGGGATAAGGTGCAAACTCGATCAGTTTTTGAAAGATTTTGAATGGTTCTAGCTATATGACCACTCGGAGCTTATAAAATTTTTAATCAATATGCTGGACGAGAACGAGGAAATTGGAGTTACGGAGGATGAAAACAAAGATGACGGTCACTTCAAATGCTGTCCCTGGTATTACACTGATAGTACTGAAGGTCCGGACACCTGTAGGTGCTCCATCTCCTTTTTAAGAAAGTTAGTAATAAATAATTTAATAGATATTTATTATAAAATATTATTAAAATAATGAATAAATATTAAATAAGAAATTAAAAATCTTTAAAACATTTATAATTTCAAATGAATAAGATGTTATTGGTGTACACAAATTTTTGAATATATAATTTTGCTTTTTGTTCAATTTTCACATATATATATATTTTTTTTTTGTAGTACATGTATTTATTTATTGTATCTTCAAATATGAACTAACAATAAGTATTCAAATCTTAAATCTAAAATATAATTATTAGGACCGACCACTGTCGGACATAAACTTGTTAATAGTTATAAATAATACATAAGTAGTGATATGAGCATAAAGAAACCATCAATTTTTTCGTCTCCATGCTCACTGAAAATGAGGACTATGGAGTTATAGAACAAGAGGACTCTGATAGTGGGCATTTTGCCAGCTGCCCCTGGTATAGCCAAGGATGCGAGGAAGGGCCCGACACATGTAGATGCACCATGTTCCACATAAGGAAAAAAATTATTTTTAAGATTATTGAAACTTATAAAAATTTGTCAAAAATAAATAATGAACAAATATAGAATATATATGTATGTGTATGGGTTTTATTTAGTTTTTTATTGTTTTTTTTTAATATATATATATATATATATATATATATATATATATATATATATATATATATATACATATATATATATATATATATATATATATATATACATATATATATATATATATATATATATATATATATATATGTATATATATATATATATATATATATATATATATATATATATACATATATATATATATATATATATATATATATATATATATATATATATATATATATATATATATATATATATATATATATATACATATATATATATATATATATATATATATATAGATTAATAGAGCGAAAAACTATTAGTTTAAATATTATATTCATTGAGGATGGATAAATGTACTTTAAAGAATATATTTCACCACAATGAAGAACGAAAACCTCAAATACATGATTTGGTTTTTGAGTTTGAATACTTGCTCAATTGGAAATTGAAGATTTCATGTGGATTTTCAACAGCTTTTGGTTTTAAGCCAATGATATGGCTGAATTATAAAAATAAGCAATACATTGGACTGGACCGGGAAGAGTGGTTACACCTCATGTGCTATAAGGACTATATTCATGATATGCTTAATCGTCGAGATTTTTTAAATTCTATAAATATAATTGATAATAAAAGTGAGAGAGATGTTGAATATAAGTTTAAATATAAAAGGGGTGTTTGTTTTTTAGTTATCGAACAAGGAAACTCTAATATAAAAATCGATTCTGACACTTGGAGATCATCAACTCAAATTCGAGTATTTTTTACATCAATTTTATGTTGGAACAACATTCTAAGAAAACAAATACTTCATTTCTATTATGAATATTATATACCAACCTGCTCCACTTTAAACAAAACAAAACTCCAATTCAATGAAATACAAGGAATACATGAAAGGGATGTAAAGATTGAACTGACACGACTTTGTTATGAGATTGGGGAAAAAATGCAACACAAGATTCTAACAGATGTGAAAATTCATAAATTATATTTAAGAATGGATAATAAATAAATAAATAAATAAAAAATGTACACAAGAATATATGTTTTATTGTTTTTTATTGGTTATATTTTCTTTGTTTTTTTTCATATAATTTTTTAATAATTAATATTTACATTTATTTTTTAACAAAAGAATTTTTTTTTAATAACTAATATTTACACTTATTTTAATAATAAAACTTTACAAAAATTTACATTAATTTTAACTTTCTTCTTCTTCTTCTTCTTGAAGTCTATCAATTTCCATTAATAGCATGTCAAGCTCATAATCAGGATTGGTTTCCTCTATTGCTGAATGGTACCATGCATATGTGCTTATACCATCACTTTTGATTTTTCTTTTATCATCTTGATAACTTAGTATTATTTTATGTAGTTGCATAGTATATAATTGATGCAAACTCGACTTAAAGGTAAGCATATTATCAAATACATTTGATTTATTAAACAGACAATCTCTATATGAACTTAGGCTATACTTATCTAAAATGGTTTTCTTGACCCCCTTCGATTTCTTTACATCATTTTGATCTTGAACACTAAATGAATACATTTTAGATCGCAACCCAACAAACTCTTTCATTATTTTTCCACAATTTTCGTCTTTCATCATACCCAGCACCTTTTTGTTTAAACGAGGAATACCATATATGTTATCTGAAGGATAATCAGATGTGTCAAATTCATCCTGTATGTCCATTTTTATGTCAGCATAGAAGCCATCAGTCCGTATTGTATATATGAATGAATCAGTATCCATATAGTTTAATGACAATTTTGATTTAAATTTGGGCTGCATGTAGCCATAATGGAAATTATACATTTTCCATTTAGAAAGTTCTAGCACACAAAATCCTAAGTAAATAGGCTTATTATAATATGTCTGGAGCCTATTCATTTGAATCGCCACCATGTCTTCTGAAAATATAGACAAACTATGGAAATTGGGCTTAGATATCCAATCTTGGGCTCCCAAATGATTGCAATTCGTTCTGTTCCAGTTTGTTACAATTCTAACATCTTTTCTCTTATCTACATTTTCCATAGTCTTACCATATACCGCATTATTGAGCAATTTGAAGAAGTTTTTCTCAAATGTATTTTTAGCGTTAGCTCTATGCTTGGTATTTAAGTCTATATATGATTTTAACCATGGAGATTGTTTAAAAGTGAGAATCCGATGTATTTTTTTTAGAATCAAACCATACTCTAAACATTGCTTAAGAATTCTGTAGTGAATAATATATGAATGTTTAGTAGAAAAGTCAGCAATTAATTTAGTTTGATTCTTTCCGTAAGGTTTTTTATTTTCCACACAAAAAGGTAGATCATTGTGCGATTCGTGTAAAATGGAGGGATATTCTAAAGTAACTTCATACACATAACCATCATTTGAATCATTATCTATCCGATTTGGATCCAGATTTAGCTCATCACTTGATAACCATCTGAATCCTCCATATGGAAGATATTCGGACATAGCCCAACCGTAAAGGTTATTGGCATCTAGGTACATTAGAAACTCTGAAGGTTTCTCTTTATCGAAATCCTCTAGATATTTATTGTTTGCTTTTGAATACCTTTTACTACATTGTACAATCCCCCCACGTATCCCTTTTTTAAAGAAATTATACATATCTATATCAGTTAACAACTCCAATTCTATATTTGTGTACTTCAACATAGCATCCCACGACAGTCCAGGAGCAGTATAGTACTGGCTTGGATCTAGGTTATATATTCCCTTACAAACTTTTCGAAAATTTTCGAATACATCAGTTAGCAATAGAACGTCTGTTTTTAAATAAAACTCCATGTAGTCTTGTAAAGTTTTGCAATCAAATGTGTACCAAATTTTTTTTGCATGCTCATAATCTTCATGTGAACATTCTCTATTGGTAAGTGTGTTGAAAAAGTCTTCCCTCGCTGGAAGTTGACTATCATTTAATTTTTCAAAGGAATTGAGATAGTTGTAAGGGAAAACACCCTTCCTTCTAACCAGATCAAACTCTATTTTTGATGGAAATTGCTCTTTAATTGTACAGAAATCGTTATCCGTAAGATTATTGGCTAAAGTTTCTAAGCTTTCGGGCATAAAACGTAAGGTGTCTAGAAATCTAAGTTCAAGATTGAAATCGTCATTCATTTTTGTATATGTTGATAAAGATATATAACGTTCTTTATTTAGCGGAAGGACTTTTATGTTGTCAGACTTTTCTCCTAACTCTTTAACAAAAAGATGTGAGTCATAAGACGAATAATTATGAAAATAAATAGGGATAAATTTTGGTTGTTGATATTTTAAGTTGCACATATTATGAGCTGCACCTCTAAATTTGCCAGTTACATGACAATGATCCCTTACGCGATCACTACCTAAAAATTTATCACATATGTGGCAATTTACAGCATTTCGAAAACTGAATATTTCTGAAGGGGATAAAGAATCCATTTGTGTCTTTCTCATTAAATAATTAGTATATATATCTTCACAATCCTTAACTAAATAAGCAACAAATTTTTCTGCAGCGTCCCTACCAGTATATATTCTAAACTTATCTATATTATGGTTAATATATTTAATATTATAACTAAAAGCACAGGGAGTATGCTTTTTAGTTAAATTATTTTTTTTACTTACTATACATTGGATGTCCTCAAGTATGCATTCAAAATCTGCATACACAACAAAAGGCACATCCATCTGTCGTTGGTGGTCCTTAAATTTAAGTGTAGCGTTATTATAGGATGGTAGCTGGGCTACAATTTTACCACACTCTGCTTGATGTTGCTCCATGATCCTATCACTGTGAGTAAATTGCAGACATACATTACACAATTTAAGAGTGTGTTCGTGTTTTGTCGTTTGGCCGCTTAATAATCTGTAAAAAATTTAAATGAAATCATTTATAATAAATATTATAAAAAGTTATATATATATATATATATATATATATATATATATATATATATATATATATATATATATATATATATATTCCCTAGTACTTGACACTTTTAGCTTACCTAGACATATTTTGTATTAGAACATAATGATGACCAACGATATTTTCCAACAACAATAAGTTGATATGATTACATTTTTTCCTTCTTTGTTATATAATACGGACCAACAACTACATTATTTTCCTCATCATAACCAAATACGTTTACGCTGATTCCACTATTCCGCTTCTCAAATATTTTAATATCTTTTAAAGATATTGGAAATATTAAATTCTTAAAATCTAGCGTTACACCATTTTGGGTACAAATGATGTCAGCAGTTATGTCATGAATATTGTATGAGCTACATCGCTGTTTACTCTTTATTTCAGAAGTATCTACTGCGGCGATCAGACACCACTGGAAACAATATTGATCGGTGTTTTCTACATTGATGCAAGCTTTTCTTTTTTGAAGTTTTTCTGGTAAACTCATCCAGTTTGCTCCTTTAACTAGAGAAGCTTTATTAATACTTAGCTCTGCTCGGACTATGCGTATCAAAGTCCAACCAGAGTCCTTCTCTTGAAATTCACTCATTTTATTTTGAATTTCTGAAATTTGGTTAGAAAATACTTCATATATTTCATCTCCTCTGGTCAACAAATTCATTTTAGCTCTATGATGAATAATATTGAACTCCAATTCCTCTCCCACAATTTTTACATATTCTGCCACAATACTCATATTAAATTTTATTACAGTGTGGCTTTGTAAATTACTTTCAAGCATCTCTATGAAAATTGATTCATTTTCACCAATGAAATCTTCTAGTAAAAGTTCATCTCTTTTATTATTTAATCCATACGTTACAATATTATTTTTGAACGCTTTGCTTATGGTGTAAAATTTCATATTATCTTTATGTCTTCCTTGCGTTTCTTCATCAATGCTGGTATTATTTATTAAATTACCTCCACAAGCATCCGCTCCTTGAAGTTCTCGTTGTTGTTGTTGTTGTTGTTGTTGTGGTTGATACTGTAGTTGTTGATGTTCATGAGTATTTGTGTACCATTGCATGGAGGTAGAGGGTTGTTGCCAATACATTTCTTTTTGTTGTTGTTGTTGTAGTTGATATTGCAATTGTTGGTCAGTATTTGGGTACCATTGCATGGCCGTAGGATATGGTAGCTGTTGTTGAGGATATTGATATTGTTGTTGCTGTTGAGGATATTGATATTGTTGTTGTTCTTGAAGATATTGGTATTGTTGTTGTTGTTGTTGTTGTAGTTGATATTGCAATTGTTGGCCAGTATTTGGGTACCATTGCATGGCCGTAGGATATGGTAGCTGTTGTTGAGGATATTGATATTGTTGTTGCTGTTGAGGATATTGATATTGTTGTTGTTCTTGAAGATATTGGTATTGTTGTTGTTGTTGTTGTTGTTTTTGTTGTTGAGGATATTGATATTGTTGCTGTTGTTGAGGATATATATATTGGTCCTCAACACCATGATTTTGGATATGATCCAAGAAACACTTTTGATATTTATATATCTTATTGCACATATTACATTTATATACCATTTTAATAATTTATAGAATGTATTGTATTTTTTAAGATTTTATATGATGATGATGCACTTGCTAGATACAATGCTGTACTTGCTGCTAGATTAGAGAACGTCTCAATTTATACGAATTACGTTCTATTCTTACATTGTTACAACATACATATGTATGAAGAAAGCATCGTCCTCTTCATCTACCATAAACTTTTCTTCTTCATTTTGGAAGTTTCCATTATAGAATTATGCCATTTGGTTGTTTGGAATGACATCACATTCATCTATCTCGTTCTCAAAAATATCAATATATGTATATAAGTGTGATTGGTTTGTTTGACAAATGTCAGCCTCTTTACACAAAAAAACAAAAAATAAATAAAACTAAATAAAACCAACAACAAAAACATTAATACCTCACCAGCATACATAATTTCTTTTTGTAAATACCCTTCCAGCTCCATCAGCTAAAAAGAATATTACAAAAAAACAAATGCCGAGTACATACTATGATATTTTGTAACATCGCAACAGTGTGTACTAGTGTCAACGTTTGTCATTTTTGAAATTTTGTCTTGTTGTGTGGTATTGCTTTCCCTATAAAAAAACCTAACGTGAAAGACGTTGCACACATTTTAAAAAATGATTATAACACAAGAAATGCCAGATGTGTACTCGATATTACACACTCGCTTTTTTTATATACATATACGAGGCTAAAGCCAACGCTAAAGTTATTGTAAAAAAATACACAAATACACATGCATGAGCATCCCTTTGACAATCCTTAATATCTTACACTTCAATTTCTCCAACCTTCAAGTAAGTTCGTTGCTCATAAATTACATATTTTATTTGATCTCTTAAAACTCTTTAAACATAGGAAATAGGAAAATTAAACTAAATAGAACCAACAACAAAAAACATTCATAGATTTCCCATAAGCATACATAAGGTCTTCTAAAATAACCTTCCATGGTCACCAGCTAAAAAGAAAATAAAAAAATGCTGCAACCACTTAAAAAAAATCACACTTCAATTCAAAATTAAAACAAAAACATACGTACAAAGCATGCGTGCCAACGAAAATAAACTACGAGTATGTACATCAACCGACAGACATCTGCAAACCATCGAGTACCCTCGTCACTTCACACCTTTGGTTAAAACAAAAATCTAAAACATACATACAAGTTTGTGGGCCAACATAATAAACTACGAGTATGCACATCAACCGACAGACATCTACAAACCATCGAGTACCCTCCTCACTTCACACCTTTGGTAAAAACAAAAATCTAAAACATACATACAAAGCATGCGTGCCAACATAATAAACTACGACTATGCACATCAACCGACAGACATCTACAAACCATCGAGTACCCTCGTCACTTCACACCTTTGACATTATTTTAAAATTTTCCCATAAATTACAAAATTGTTGACGTTAATTACCCAAATTTGACAATTTTTATTGCCATAGAACCGCCAGTATCTAACTACTAATTACTTTTGACTTTAAGTTTAAAGTTTGTAAACGCACTAATAATCCCAAAATTATATTTTACTGAACAAGTAAAATATAATTTTGGGATTATTAGTGCGTTTACAAACTTTAAACTTAAATTGTAAAAATTCCCATAAAAACACTAATTACTTTTGACTTTGTTAGGAGAAATAACAGATTCACTATGTATAAATGTGTAATATCCCATTATTTTAATTGATAAAATTAATTTCTACAGGTATTCATATATAAGTTGATATAGAGACTTTGAGTATAAATATGTAGATATTTTAAAATTTTAGTCTACAAGGACTTTCTAGCAAGCCAATCATAACATTAATTTTTTTGTTTTTGTTTTTTTTTTTCACAATTTGTTTAAAAAGAGTATTACCATAAAAACTATGGTATTAAACTCTTAAAATATACCTTGTTTTACTAAGCACATTTGGTAACTAAATACATTTCGTAAATATTATCTCTAATTATAAAAAAATAAAATAATACAGCTATACGATATCAGAAAATATTTTCTGAAATCATATAGCTGCATTAGTTTATTTTTTCTATAACAAGAGATAATGATCCATACTCATAATCAAAACAGCATAAAAATACCCTTTGTTTTGACTGTGAGTATGCATCAATATTTATGAAATGTATTTATTTACAAAAATGTAGTCAGTAAAACAAAGTATATTTTAACAGACTAAAAGCTTTTTAAAACAAATTTTGTATGAAAATTTGTAGCATAAAAACTGGTGAAATAGATACACGTGAACAACTAAGAAATACATTTAAACCTATGACAGAACCTCTCAAAACCCAAGTATAAAGTAAATGATAATGTTCGAATAAGTAAATATAAGCATACATTTGAAAAAGGTTACACACCAAACTGGACAACAGAAATATTTAAAATCAAAACTATAAAAAATATGATGTCGAAAACAATTTATTTCATATTGGGAATTATGAAATAGAAGTTCCAGTTTTTTTTTCTTTTTTTTTGCATGTTTTTTTTTATTTATTGTATCTTCATATATGAACTAACAATAAGTATTCAAATCTTAAATCTAACATATAATTAATAGGCCCGACCAATGCCAGACATAAATAAGTGATAGTTGTAAATAATACATAAGTAGTGATAAGCAAAAAAAAATTTTTCATGCAACTTCATTTGGAGTGTTTAGTATTAGAGCCATTGTATCTCTCTTTTTTAAGCGAAAGTGTCCAGTAAAGTTCAAAATATTACGAGCAAGGGGATTAGGATGTGACTCGAGTTTTGTTAGATATTTGCCTTCGTATTTTGCAATTTCTTCAGTCACTAGTGGCATATTTAAATCACGATGTATATTTGAATTCTTAATGTACCAAGGAGCAGATGTTATTAACCTTAAAATTTTTTTTGTCTTCGTTGAATTCTCTCTACATTGGAAGCAGAAGCAGTGCTCCATAACTGGATACCGTAACACCATATTGGCTTTAAAAGCGACTTGTATATAAAAAATTTGCAGTCTAAGCTGAGTGTTGAATTTCTGCCAATCAGCCAATGTACCTGAGTTAATTTTAGTTTCATTTGAGTTAACTTATAGTCAATGTGATGTTTCCATGTAAGCCGTCGATCGAGGTGTATACCAAGATATTTCACATGTGAATGTTGAGGAACAACTTGATTATTAATCCGAATGGGGGAACAAGTATCTCTTCGTAAGGTAAACGTTATATGGACACACTTTTGTTCATTTACCTTAATTCTCCATAAGTTTAACCATAGTTCCATCTGGCTAATGTGTTCCTGGAGTTTTCGGGATGCCTCATCAGGGTTTTCGTGCATACTAAGGCAGGCGGTATCGTCGGCAAATGTAGAAGTGTGGATACTACTGCTCACAGGCATATCACAAGTATAAATCAAATATAAAAATGGCCCCATTATACTCCCCTGTGGCACACCAGATGAGATAGTTTCAGGCATACTCATAAAGTGTCCTTCCACAACTGTAAATTGTCGTGCAAGAATGTAACTTTCGAAAAGATTTAGAATGTTTATTGGTAAGTATTAGGGTTGGGCTCAAAAAGAACGAACTAGTTCAATTGAACTATTCCCATGAGTGAACGATGTGAACTAGTTCAGACTAGTTGTTCCTTTTTGGTCTTTGTTGTTATTTTAGTCTTTCTTGTTCTTTTGGTCTTTATTATTGTCTTGGTACTTTTTGTTATCTTGGTCTTGTTCGTTTTTTGTTCGTTCGTTAATTTTTGTTTTGTTTATTTTATTCTCTGTTCCTGACCAACGCACATGCAAAAGATTTCAAGTAAAATATTATAGTTTCTCGTTTGCATACTGTTAAAAATACACACATGTAGTGTGCCTATTAAATTTTTAGCACAATAATCAAAACAAACAAAAGAAAATGTATACTTAGTGAAATATACAAGTGAGTTTTACAAAATTAATAGAAATAATTTGTAGTATTGAACTAAAAAACAGATTGTGAAAAAGAATATTAGAATTAAAAAAGTGATTATAATTTGTTTTAAACTGAAAACGGATTTCATTTGAAAAACTTCAAAAATATGAATTTTTACCTTTTACTTACTAAAAGCATACAACAAATAAGACTACAAAGCACAAATGAAAATACGTCTAAGCAATGAAAATTTTTACTCAATTAAAAAAATTTGAATTTGAATTTTATATTATCAGTATTAAAAAAGTGATTAAAATTTGTTTTCAAATTATCAAACTTTATTCTAAGCATTTCCAATCAAACATTATTAATTAAATAAGGTCGTTAAGAATGAAATGAAATTACTTTAGAATATTAACAAACGAATAAAACATTGAAGAGGATTCAATGTATGCATGTATGTGTAATCTCTGATCTGTTGTTCACTGCACAACTGACCGAAAAGAACAACTGAACGAAAAGAGCGAACTAGTTCTTTTTGTTGTTGGGATCAAAAAGAACAATCCGCAAAAGGAACAACTATGCCCAACTCTAGTAAGTATGTCTTCAATTTCAAAATCAGGCCTTCATGCCACACTTTATCAAATGCATGAGAAACATCAATAAACAGGGCAGAACAATACTTCTTTTCCTCAAATGTTTTTCTGATAAATTGAACCAATCTATGCGTTTGCTCAATGGTGCTATGCTGGCTTCTAAAACCAAATTGATGGTCCGGGATGCACCCATTATCAGTTAAAATTGAAGACAATTTTGTCATGAGTAGCTTTTCAGAAATCTTTGACATTGTTGACAGTAAACTTATTGGCTTAAATGACTCAGCCTTGGTAAGATCTTTACCTGGCTTTGGAATCATTTTAACCTTGGCAAGCTTCCAGCTCCAGTCGTAAAATGGCATTAAAAATGAATAACAGGATTCTAATTGCAGTACGAGGTAACTTAATCAGCATCTGGTTACTAATTCCATCCATACCGGGAGCTTTTTTTGGGTTGAGTTCGGCAATTAGTTTTTGTACATCACACATCGTAAATTTTAAGGGTCGAGGGGGTAGAGCAACTACACTCAGCAAATCAGCAACACCGGTACATGTATTTGGTGTAAATACGGATTTTAAATGCTCAGCAAACATGTTACCTTTTTCAGTATCGCTTCTTGCCCAACCTCCGGTAGATGTGCGCAGAGGTGGCTTAAACTCAACGGGTGTTTTAAGCTTTTTAGCAGCGCGCCACAAAGAGTAATTAGATGCCCATATATGTTTCACTAATGTTCGTGAACGATAAGATACTTAAAAAATGTATGCCGTATTTATATATAAGATTTATCAGACGGAAAAGATATTCTTTATACTGAACAAATAAATACAGCATGTTTTTATTAAAGTAATTTTCAGAAATAAAAAATTTTTTTAAAAGCACTACTTAGTTCTTCTTCTTAGTTTGGCACTAACGCTTAAAATTTGGCGTTTTTAGTCTTCAAAAAGCACTAAAAACAGTGCCGAAAGCATTAAGTTGGCATCGCTGATACTTATTCTTTCAACAATGCTACCATACTTTCAATAAATTTCATACATTTTGTGAACAAAACTACAAAGAAAAATAAGTCCTATTTTGCACTATGCAAGTCTTATTGCTAAGCTGATTAGTTTGTTGAAGACGGTGACGAGGGGTAAATAAACGAATACTCAGCTTCTTTCAATACGTTTTGCTTTCACATTCGAAATGTTAATAAATTCAGTAAAGTGCGACTTTGACCCGCGCACGAAGGGTTCCGTACGGACACGAGATATGTAGATCAATACGACCTTTAGTAGCATATATTAAATATAGTTTTGGCATTTTTTTTCGTTTTTGACGTTTTTTTAATTTTGGCGATTTTTTTTTTGTTTAAGCGATTTTTTTTAATTTTTGCGATTTTCGGGTTTTGGCGTTTCTTCATTGTGGCGACTTTATTCATTTAGGCGCTGGTTGTCAGTTATTACACTTTTTTTCTCATTTTGACGATTTTTTTCGGTTTTTGGCGATTTTTCAATATGGCGATTTATTTTAATTTTGGCGATTTTCTTAATTTTGGCGATTTTTTTCATATTAACAATTTTGTTACTGGAGCCTTTTTCGCGTTTGGCGATTTTTTTTCGGTTTTTGGCGCTTATTATATTTTGGTGATTTTATTCATTTCAACGATTTTTTCTAATTTTTCGACTTATTTTAGTGTTAGTATTTTTTTTAATTTAGGTGATTTTTTTCGTTTTGGAGATTTTTTTGAATTTTGGGTGATTTGTTTTTGCTTTGGCGTTTTTATAATTTTCAGATTTTTTAGTTTTACCGTTTTTTAAAATTTTAATATTTTACCTCTTACGGTTTCCAAAATATAGGAAGTTTTCAAAATTACATAGTCAAAATTGCATTAACTGATGGAATACCCTTTAATTTAATTTTTTTTAAATTTTAGTGTTAATTGTTGTAGTCTATACAAAAATACACTAGTTTTACAAATTTCAATATAATATGTTCATACAATTATATTTATATTAGATTCTCTCATGACGTTTTAAGCAAAAATTGCGACAAAATGATTTTCCACAGATATCGCTAGTAAAAATGTATATTTTCCGGCTTCTAATAATTTTTTAATGGTATGTTATGATGAAATTTTCATCGAGCTACATATTTATACTCTAAATTGTGGGCGTAGTTTAAATGATGTAAGGAGCATAGATCCCTATGCACATAAACATTAAAGTTTAATAAAACTAGCCAGAACTGCCTCAAACATGTTGCTAGATAATTTGTACACAGTTCTATCCATAACAATAGAACTGAACACACACATTTGTAGTAAAAAGAGACAACAACAAGATATGTTATATAAAAACACAACCCACATACATATATATACACACATACATACATAACATGATGAAATATCCTAACGCACACCAACACAATAACCAATAGAAATGTATCACTTGAAAGTCCATAAAATAGAAAAAATTAAATAAAGATACGAAATATAAAAAAAATTTGCCTAAACAAAATTTTCATCATAGTATAAAATACAATTTCCTAATGCACACAAACACAATAACCAATAGAAATGCATCACTTGAAAGTGAATAAAATAGAAAAAATTAAATAAAGATTCGAAATATAAAAAAAATTTGCCTCAACATAATTTTCATTTCAAATTATCTTCCATTAAAAATAATCGTGGTGACGGAAAATAACACAACGGCCATACTTATCACGATGTGCGCTTTCACATTGGACTTTGATACACACATAAAATAGCAAATAACAGAACGGCCACACCTAGCATGATCTGCACTTTTACATGTATTCTTATAGGAGACCTTGATACACAAAATAGCATGAAGACAGATAGCACTACAGTCACACCTAGCATGATATGCAATTTTACATTGATCCTTATGGCGCACCTTGGCCCCGAAACTCCATTAATTTGAAATTTATTTGCAGGTGGCTCAGCATTTTCTATATGGATTTCATTGTTGCTGTAGACTTCAATTACACATTTTGAACAGTCATAAACTTCTTAACTTTTTAACACTCCATACTCTTTCAATTCAATTGTTAATTAAGTCTTTCAATTTAATTGATTCTTGGCCACACATAAGCTGACATAAGCTGAATTGAAAGATTTTCATTCAACTGTCAAATTTATATTTTTTTCACAATTACAAATTTAAAAATTTTAAACTTCTATTGCATTCACTCATTAATTTTTAAATCGTTTATTTAAAATTCAATGAAATTAAATACAATTTAAAAAAAAACATAACTTTTTCTATACTAAATAAAGCTACAAACATAAATTTTGACAGCTAATCAAAAGACTCGAACACACACAGCACAATCGAATTGAAAGATTTACTAGTCAACATGAAAAATCAAAATCTTTTGATTTTTATGCAACCAACTCGACAATTGCCAAACTAATCAATTAAAAAAAGCTTTGATTTAGACAACATCCGACTCAATAAAAAATTGAATGGAATCGTGTATGGGGTGTTTTTTGCACGGACTTCCAACAATTGTTTGTGAATTCATAAATAATAATCACATTTATCGCGAATCTCAAGAGTATAAATTCATGGGAATAATTTTTTTATTCTCATGAACAACAAATTGGGATCGCCAATAAAATAAAAATAAAATGAACATCTGTCGCAAGTTTAACATGCTATTGCGAATTGATGCATTGTATTTTTTTACTTTTTACGTGCATTTTTATAATTTTCTTAATAAATTGTTATTATTCAGGAAAATGAACTGCATTTTGCTCCGATTTATGTTATTTTTATTGGAAAAAATAAAGAGAAGAAATTTGAGAAATGCATCAATTCCACTGTGTTTATCGGAAGCTAGGTACATATGTAAGTGAAAAGCATGAAGAATTGTTGGCCGTATATAATATAATATATATATATGTGTGTATGTATACATATATGTATACTATAATATAAATAAATTCATGCATTTTCACTAATTTTAAAAATAAAATCAAACAAGTTTAAAAAATAACAAGAAAACTGCTTACATTGTGCTTCAATTTTTTTATTGGGAAAAAACTCACGGGAATGAATTGATGCCAATTTTTTTCAAATATGCGAGTTTTTTCACGTGGAAATAATTCACGATTGCATCTTGAGGGAAAAGGGAAATATTTCGAGGGAATAAATATTCACGATAGAGGTGAACATTTTTGAAAATCCCAAAAGAAAAATAAGCGTAGTAGGATTATAGACAATACTGAACCACAAGCAAATAAATTTTAAATTAGCAAAAAATTATACATACATATGTATAAATTAATTTCCAATGAAATGAAAAAAGAAACACGAAGCATATTTATACATACATTCATATGTAGATAGTAGGGATGGGCACATGGGAAAAATTTATCGATATATATCGCATCGATTTTTCGACATCGATATTTTTTTAAATGAAAAAATATTTTTTCCAAATTTGAAATAAATACACATACTAACATATAATACATATGTATTCACAAACATGTTACATAAATTTTTTATTAAAAATTCAATACTTATTTATCGAACAATTCAATAAAAACAATATAAACAAAAGATTAAATAATAATAATAAAACAATTCAATATAAACAATAAAATAATGGAAACAAAAAATTTAACAAAAACAAGGTGAAAGGAAATTCATATACATGCATACTTATGTACATTAATTTATACTCAAATCGCATTTATTGTTATTGTCAAAATAGCTATTCTAAAAATATGTATATTTTTGGTAAAAACAGCTCGAAACAAATAAACTAAGTTTTGATACAAAAATTTTGTCTGTCGTTTTATTATTTTTTTTGGTTTTAAAATTATATCTTTCAGTGCTGTTAGTAGATTTTTAGAAAACTACCTACATATGTATTTTAAAACTTTCGCTAAGAAAATAATCATTTTAATTTAAAGTAGTATGACAGTTTTTAATTCTATGTAAAATAGGTCAAAATACATGGGAAAAGTGTTGTATGGAAATTTTTTTTTGCTAAAACAAGTGGGTGATAGAGCTGGGTCCAACTCGTTTATTTGTTAATTTTTGCCATAACCTATGTTGTATTTCTAGAGGTTTTGTATGTCACCACACAAATTGTAAGAATCGGGTTCTTTGTTTTTTTATTTTTTTTAAATTTCCACACCGACGACACGAAAAAAAATTACTTGTAGTTCCTCCGTATATTGACAAAGGCATATCAAAAAGTTAGCCCTGGTTCTACAACAAATATTACAGCAGAAAAACTGCTTCAACTTCCTTGGTATAAATTACTATAACACTTGTCGATGCAACGTTACATTGTCTTGTCAGGTTATAAGAAATGTCAAATAGTGAGTGATTGTTGACGATAAGATCATAGACTTAGGCTTATACCATGCAAACCAAATTCGACATTTCATCGGTTGGTTATTTGGTTATTTGCGACACAGTATATTCAAAATACATTATCTCTGCAGCAAACCAATAACCAACCGACGACTTAGCTTAGTTAACAAACAAAAGTCACCTGACCTAGTGGGTTCAAAGTATATATGCGCCTTAGCTGTTAATGTGAATTTTTTTTTCTTCGCATCACATTGAAGCCAATATCGTATAGTTGAAAAACGGCAAAAATTTGTAAAGCTCTTAAAAATATCGAAGCCCGATACTCGTAAATAAGAATCGATGTATCGATATATCTTTTCTTGAAATATCGGCGATATATATCGATGTTTGTTTTCTCAAATATTGATATTTCGATATATATCGATATGTTTTGCCCATCCCTAGTAGATAGTGCAAATATTAAGTTATAACGAGAAGAGTTTAAAGACTTCAATAAATCTTTGGCCTGGATAAGACTCTTGACACTGTTGGAACATAAAGCCTGTTTCTTTGTTTTGTTTTTATGAGACTTTGGTAAGAGGAAAGCCTTTCGAAATTTGCAGAGAAGTGAGGTATGGACAAAATTCCGTAAGATAATCTCGATTTTTAGTCTAAGAAACCAATAGTCTATATTAGTTGTTAATATTTTAAAAATTTTGCTTTTCATTTTTCCAGATAAAACATTTTCAGGTAAAACTTACTACACCCAACTGAAATTTCATTGTCAAAGTACACTTTCTCCCTTACAACTTGACAAAATTTAATATAAAACTTTTTAAAATGTTCTTTAAAATTTAAACAATTGATTCAACACGATTTGTATTTTTTTATATATATCAACATCTGTGCCACAGCAAATATCATTGAGTAAAATGTGGATTTTGCTTATAGTATATAATTATGAAAGGTTGCAATTTTCTAAAATATGTTTACTAACAAAGTTTCATGCCATTTGTCGAAAAAGAAATGTAATTCTGGGATAAAAGTATGCATACGCGCGTCTTCTGACTGCATTTTTAAGTTGACCTTGAGGGTATCAAATGTGTTGGGGGAGTACTACGGTACTTTTTCATGTCAAATGGTATAAAAAAAAATACGATTGTACTAACTTTCCCATCATTGATATGAAAGTTTTACACATAATATTGTGTATTATTAACTCAAAAAACGCATTTTTTGCGTTATGAAACTATTGAAGTACATACATACATATGTATGTACATTAGAGTTGCCATTATTTATTTATTTTTTTACTTCTTTCATTCTCACCCCCCAAATCGGTTCAGTTTTATATAAATATAAAAAAATGCATACCGTTGAATATATGGGCTTGAGGGCTAACTTTGAGGGCCGGACGCGACTCCTAAAACACAACTTATCACTATGAACCTTTTTTTATATAAAACTGAAGCGATTTGGGGGGTGAGAATAAAAGAAATCAACAAAAAATTCTCCATACATCTAACGGCCACTCTAATATACATTAAAATCCTGCACAGCAAGACCATTTATAAGACATTTCAAGACATGAATCAACACTGTTGGCAAGATATTTCTTTCAGTTGTTTGTCTTGGCAACAGTGTTGTTTAGCGATTGCTTTCGACTATTTCGCTGTAGTAAAGCATTTGAAAAATCTATCATGTCTTGAAAAGTCTTACAAATGGTCTTGTGCAGGACAATAATATACGGTATGCATGTATATAGGTACAGGGTGGCCCAGAAAGACCGAATTGGTGTAAATTCCTTATAACTTTTTATTTAAGACATATTTTTTTAATTTTTTGTTTTTTAAATACAGTAAATTTATAGGGAATATTTTTAGATTAGTTGTTAAAAATGATATCCCGCAAGTGGAGGCCATTTTCTGCATCGCACAAATGATCTCTTTTCAACACATTTTCCATGACCTTTCGCAAAACTTCCGGTGTTATGTTGTTAATTTCGTCTGGAATATTGGTTTTTAATTCCTCAATAGTCCTAGGCTTATTAACATAAACTTTCCCTTTTAAATAACTCCAAAGGAAACAGTCTGGAGCGGTTAAATCCGGGGAACGCGGAGGCCAATTAAAATTGCTTCTACGCGAATTTATTCTTTCCCCAAAGATGTCGCGTAAAATAGCCATTGTGGCCCTCGGAGTGTGCGCTGTGGCTCCATCCTGTTGGAACCATATTTGCGGATGGTATTCCACGGCTGGCCTTACAAAATTTTCCAATATGGCCCGATATCGATCACCATTGATGGAAATGGCGACATCTCTTTCATTTTCCAAAAAATATGGACCAATGATCCTTTCTGAAGAAACACCGCACCAAACAGTACACTTAACTGGGTGTAATTGTCGTTGATGAAGTACTCTCGGGTTTTCCTTAGCCCATATCCTAAAGTTTTGCTTGTTAACAAACCCATTTAATTGGAAATGGGCTTCGTCACTCATAAATAAGTTATGAATAATGGAAATGGAAAGAGCACATTTGTGCGAAGCAGAAAATGGCCACCACTTGCGGGATACAATTTTTAATAACTAATCTAAAAATATTCCCTATAAATTTACTGTATTTAAAAAACAAAAAATTAAAAAAATATGTCTTAAATAAAAAGTTATAAGGAATTCACACCACTTCGGTCTTTCTGGGCCACCCTGTATATGTACAATGGACATTGTACACACAAATGTATTTAATTTGTATTGCATGTTAACTAGTAAATATTGATTTATGTAATGTATGTATGTATGTACTTATATTGCAACAAAACAGTAAAATGTGATACTGAATTTAATGATGCATTTTATTTGGATTGTTTTAGGCTCTGGGTCAAACGCCACATAATCTAAATCACATGATCAAGCACAGACGTGTAGTATCATCACCTGACAACATGCATACTAGACATCCGGGTAAGTTTGTCAAATACAAACTGAATAAATAATGAATTAATTGAAATGTTTTTCTTCTTGTAGAACGTCAACTTAAAACAAATTCTGGTTCGTGGGAATTAATCGAAAAAGACGACGAAGAGACTCCACCGGGCACACCTCCGCCACCTTATCGTCACGCTCATTCGGCTAGCATGTCGGGTAATGAAGATAGTATGCATGAACATGTAGCCGCTTCTACTAGTAGTATTTTTACGCCATTTGCCGGTACCGTTTCCCCACCTCCCACCTCACATTCCAGCCGCATACAAGCGGCCCACACAAGCATTAGTCAAAAGGAAATAATCTCTATGGAAGATGAAGATGCATCAGATCAAGAGGGGCCATTTATTGATGAGAATGGTCCCTTCAATTCCTTGCAAAGATTATTAGAAACAGAAAACGTTGCATTTTTGGCAGTGTTTTTAAATTATGTACTTTCCAATTCCGAACCCTCTCCCCTGTTGTTTTATCTTATAACAGCCCTGTACAAAGAGGGTACATCCAAAGACATGCGCAAATGGGTCTATGAAATACATTCGACTTTCTTGGTACCACGTGCTCCTCTAGTGTGGTATCGTCACGACGAGTCGTTGGCGCGTGAAGTGGATGGTGTGTTGCAAAACGAGTTTGATAAAGTAGAAATATTGCGTAAAGTTTTTTGGAAAAGTCGCAAAAAGGCTAGAGATATTATTTGCGAACAGTTGCGCGAGTTTCAACAAAAACGTACAGCTGGTTTGGGTACAATCTATGGACCCACCGATGCTCAGCTAATTGAAGCCAAGGGTGACAAACAAAAGGAGCAGCACATTTTCGAAGAGACTCTGATGAAGAGGTTACAATATCTAATGTGAGTTAAAGTCGTTTATTGTACTAAAAATAATTTTATATCTTTGTTATTGTTTTGTAGTGACGAGTATGAAAAAGATTTACCAGCTGAGGATGCGAAGAAATTGGCTTTATGTTCGGCTCTATCTACGGTTATACATCGAACATTTATAACACGTTCCCATCCAAATAGTATTATTGATCGTGTTCATCATTTTGTGAGCCGTGAAAAGAGTTTCAAATCGCGCTTAATGGGCAAGAAGGGCAAGGTTAGTATACATACATACACACATATGTATGTATGTATGTATGTACATATATTCTGTTTTGAACAACAACTTAAATTTATTCCCTACCAAACTCAAAAAAGTATCTTTCTATGTAAAGGCATAGGTCGTGTAGTAAGTCACAAATTTTTTTTTTTAAATTTTGTTAATAACATATTGGGCCTATGGTCTGGTTACTTCGCTCATCACTGTTGCCTGATTTTCAGATTTGATTCTTATTTTTCATTGCAAAAATCAAAAAGTGCGAATTGGAGATATTTACTGCCAAATTGCAGTCTCTGAGACTCATTTGACATCGAGAAGAGTTTTTAAAATTTATGGCTACACCTTATATGACTCAAAGGGCCCGAGAGGAAGAGCATGCGGTGGATCAGCAATTCTAATAAAGCCAAGACTCAAGCACTATATTCTTGACAACATTTTTAAAGAACATATACAAGCATATATATAATTACAAATTTTTGTGATATCATAAATTTACTCCTCTCCCAGATTTTCAATCACTGAGGATCTATACGAGAATTTCTACAAATCTTATGCACCTTGTTTTGTACCAGCTGGCGACTAAAATAAAAAACATACGTTCTGGGGTTCACGCTTTATTGCACCCATAGGTCGAGCAGTTCAAAAATGGGCTTGGAGGTCATATCGAGTGTGGATCCCACTTATTGGCATACTGACATACAAAAAATTCCTAATGTTATAGATTTTGGAGTCACAAAAAATATCTCTAGGGACTTAGTTCATCTTGAAGCTTCCCTAGATCTCCCGTCTGATTACTCTCACCGATCGTTACAATTTGTAGCCCATTAGGAAATGACTTACCTGATATGTGAAGATGAGGAATCGTGCTTTTTGGCTGGGGTTCAAAAAATACCTTAGTAGTCATTGTACGGAAAATATTAAGCTAAAACCTTACATTGCCAACCTTAACGAAAATATTAAACAGGCTGCTGAACATGCCACTACCTGCCATCGACAGACTGGGTTTTATAGAATTTATTCTACAGACATACATTGAACGTGTCATACGTGAAAAAAGAAAACCTAGAAGGAAATGGCAACAGCACAGATCACTCAAAAATATAATGAGATTTAAAGAGTGCACTAAACGACTCCAAGAGCTGCTTGCATATGAAAAAACTTAATCTTTTATAAATTATCTGGAAAACCTCGATGTCAGACCAGCTTCTACTTACTCTTTGTGGCGCGCTGCTAGAAAGCTTAAAACACCCGTTAAGAATAAACCACCTCGGCGCACTTCTACCGGAGATTGAGCCAGAGGCGATACTGAAAAAGGTAACATATTTGCTAAGCACTCAAAATCCGTATTTACGCCAAACACATGTGCTGGTGTTGCTGATTTGCCGTGTGTAGTCGCTCTACCATCTCAACCCATAAAGTTTAAGACGCGTGATTTACAAAAATTAATTGCCGAGCGTAACCCGAAGAAAGCTCCGGGTATTAATGGAATTAGTAACCAGATGCTGATGAAGTTGTCTAGTATTGCAATTAGAATCCTGTTATTAATTTTTAATGCCATTTTACGACTGGAGTAGTATGCATACAGCTGGAAGCTTGCCAAGGTTAAAATTATTCCAAAGCCGGGCAAATATGTTACCAAGGCTGAGTCATATAGGACAACAAGTCTTCTATCAACAATGTCCAAGCTTTTCGAAAAAATGCTTAAGACAGCCCGCAAGAAGAAAAAAGTATTGTTCTGCGCTGTTTATGGACGTTTATCAGGCATTTGATAAAGTGTGGCATGAAGTCCTAATTTTAAAATTGAAGACTTACCTACTAATAAACATTTTAAATCTTTTGGAAAGTTACATATTTCCCGTAAATTCACTGTTACGGAAGGAAATTTTATGAGTATGCCTGGAACTATCTCATCCAGTTATTATTTTAAGTTCCGCTTTTAAAGTACTTCTGTTAAGCCAAAAAATTAAATATAAAATAAAAAACAATTAAAGAAAATAATAAATTTCAATATCACACTATTTATTGACTTAAATAAATTAAATGTTAAACTATGCAATTTAACTTTAAACTAATAAGATAATTATTTTAATTAAATCTAGAAAATAATTGTAAGTTTAGTTTATAACAAGAACTTATAGAAAACGACACAATAAATTTAATAAATAAAAATTTATTAAACCAATTAAAAAATTTGTTTCTTTTTTATTAATTAAAACAAACATAAGATTATCATAGACCTGAAAAAGGACTCGTTCAAATTACCGTGAAAAGTAAAAAAACGTGACCTCTGTCAAACCAAAAGCAGTGTTTAAAAAACAAGGATTCGTTCAAATTACCATGAAAAGTTAAAAACGTGACTTAAGTAAAACCAATAGCATTGTTTAAAAAAATCTGTTTATTGACGTTTCCCAGGCCTTTGATAAAGTGTGGCATGAAGGCCTTATTTTAAAATTAAAATCATATTTACCAATAAATTTTCTGAATTTATTAGAAAGCTACATAACTACCCGAAAGTTTACTATTGTGGAAGGAGAATTCATGAGTCTGCCCCAATCTATATCATCCGGTGTGCCACAGGGGAGCATATTGGGCCAGTTTTGTATTTGATTTATACTTGTGATATGCCTTTGAGCAGCAATATCCATACATCTACGTTTGCCGATGATACAGCCTGCCTTAGTATGCACAAAAACCCGCATGAGGCTTCCCGATATCTTAAAGAACATATTACAAAGTTGGAAATCTGGTTGAACTTATGGAGAATTAAAGTCAATGAACAAAAGTGTGTCCATACAACGTTTACCCTGCGAAGAGATACTTGTTCCCCCATTCGAATCAACAATCAGAATATTCCTCAACATTCTCAAGTGAAATACCTTGGTATTCACCTTGATCGAAGGCTTACATGGAAACATCATATTGACTTTAAGCTAACTCAGATGAAACTTAAGTTATCTCAAATTCATTGGTTGATTGGCAGAAATTCAATACTTAGTCTGGACTGCAAACTTTTAATATACAAGTCGCTTTTGAAGCCAATATGGTGTTACGGTATCCAGTTATGGGGCACTGCTTCAGCTTGCAATGTAGAGAGAATTCAACGAAGACAAAACTAAATTTTAAGGTTAATAACATCTGCTCCATGGTACATTAAGAATTCAAATTTGCATCGTGATTTAAAAATGCCACTAGTGACTGAAGAAATTGTAAGATACGCAGGCAAATACTTAACAAAACTCGAGTCACATCCTAATCCGCTTGCTCGTAATATTTTGAACTTTACTGGACACATCCGCCTAAAAAAGAGGGACACAAGGGCTATTTTACTCAACACTAGATGGGAATGCTGGAAAATACATTTAATTTTCCTTTTTGATTATCACTACTTTGTATTATTTAAACTATCACTAAGTTTTGGCCGACACTGGTCGGGCTAAATAATTATATTTTAGCTTTAAGATTTGATCACTTAATGTTAGTTCATATTTGAAGATACAATAAATAAATATATGTATTAAAAAAAAAAAAATAGGTATTTAGCGTTGGCACAATTTTAAGAAATGTTTAGATTAAAATTTAGACCAATAATTCAAAGTTGTTAGCTCAACGGCTTAAGTGCAAGTCCTTTTTCTTACTTAACAATTTTCTATTTCTAGACTCTATTTAGTTAAAATTTTTTGTAGTTGTAATTTTTAACGAATGACATTATTTGATAGATTGCGGGTTGCCATACTTTTATTATAAATTTAATTTAATTTTATAATTTTAAATGTGTAATTTTATTGTTTTAACTATGTGTGATGTTTGCTGTGCTTGTTGTTATCTATACCTGGGAGCGTTTTATTTATTCTTCCTAAACGCCGTTCATGGGGCGGTTGTAGATCGTCGATCACTTCTACGAAATCGCCTACCTGAATATTTGTACCGCTTATGCAAAGATCTCAGGTAATCTTCTTTCCATCGTATAGAGAATTGATGATGGATTACCTTCAATTTTCCCGACGATTAATGATAGACATGTTTTGGTAATTTTGCTCTGGCAAGGCCATTAAGGGAGCTCCTCTCACTAAGTAAATGGGAGTTAAGGCAGTCAAATCTGCGGGGTATTCTGAGATTGCTGATATCGTGAAAGTGAATTTGTAAACCCCAGCTATGCGCTTGACATGAAACTTTAAACTTAACTTAACTTCTCATAACCCACCCATATGAGGAGCCACCAGGGTATAAACTTTCATTCACAACCGTGTGTAATATATTTTTGAGCGACGTCTTGGGCAACATTATTTATGAAATTAGTAAACTCTTGTTCTAGTATTCTGCTTGCTACGAGAAAATTGCGGCCATTATCTGTGACTACCCTTTTGAGAGGCCCCGCCTCCTAACGAATTGAGCAAATGCGGCTTGAAATGCCGCTAAGGATAAGTCTGAGCAGAGTTCTAAATGAATAGCTTTGGTGCTGAAGCAAACGAAAGCGCCGACATATACTTTTAGTGTAGGAGCTTTTCGTAAAAGAGATGATTTCATATCGAAACGCCCAGCAAAGTCGATTCCTGTAGTAGTTTGGAAGAAAAGAGACAAATTAAATTTTTCGAGAGGTAATGGAGCCATTATTTGAGTGCGCGGCCTTTGCTTGTAAATTATACACCGTTTATATATATATATATGTACATATATATATACATATGTATGTATATATATATTTATTTTTTTATATATATATATATTTATGTAAATGAGAGAGGTACAGTTCACATAATCTAGAGTTGCCTTGTAAAATTATAGGGTACCTTTCGTTTGTAGTGTAGCATCGTCTGAACGCACCTTTTGTCCTCTTTTATTTTCTTTTGTTTCTTTTGCTTTTTAAAAGAAAAAACAAACGGAACAAAACGATCAATTTTCATTGATCGTACTGACACACTAACTTTTATTAATAAACTAACAAATACTTTGTAGCTTGAATATTTGGCAATTGCAATAAACTGCTGAATTAGTGAAAAGGGTTTTCGATGAATTAAATGTATGTTTATGTAGGTTACTAGTTGTGTAAGAATATTTTTGTAAAATAGTATTTAAGGCAGTATATGTCAAAAATAAAGATAGAATTATTATGTGCCTTAAATCGGCACATTGTTTTATTAAAATAAAGGATTCTGCATATAAACCTGCGAATCCTGGCCAGCGGCGCCTTAGCGCCGGCCATATAATATAACCAAATAAAGCAAAATATAAAATCAGTATACGTTATATGGGAGAGATTATTGAGATAATGATAAAATTTTTGTCGAGAAAAGGATTAAAAGATTAAAATTTAGAGCTTTTGTTGGAAATGGGTTTTGAGTTTTTTAGACATTGATACTCTTCTTTATAAAATACACCCTCGGATAAACAAATGAAGACTGATTTTTCAAAATTTATTTCCTTTTGAAGTAAATTTTGCGTTGTTTCTGAATTATGAATAGTGTCTCGTCTTATATTTTTCATTGAATTGTTAAAAAACCTAAATATATAACATATGACTCGTAAAGCTCTTGCGTATGAAGAAAAATTTTTCGGTATATCATTTTCTTTAACTTGTGTTTGTATACATTGAATTTCAATTCATGGACTTTCTATGGGTTTTGTGATTTTTGCTAGGGGATTTCGGTTTGACCATTCAGAAGCGGGTTTTGTTAGCCATGACGGCCCTTGCCACCATAGAAAATTATGCTGCATCCCCATGTTCCGATACCTGCTGGGTTGTCCTTCATCGGGACATGTTGCCAAGTTGTTCTTGGCGCCAGAATGTGAATTTGAGCAATTCTGTTGGCCACATACAGTATGTCAAATAATTGTTTTTACATAGTTAAAATCGTTGTAAATTTTGACTTTTATCGTAAATATTTTTCTCCCTTTTTGCATTATGAAATTTTTTTGTAGTTAACTTCATTTTATATACATTTAAGTGCACATATAGTCGTAAGTTATAAGCAAAATTAAGAATGAAAGTGAAAAGACACCATGTTCTTACCCAAAGTGCCTCATGTTTGAGGTCAATACATTAATAAAAATCTAAAACGTCCATACATATCAGCAATAAAGCCAACCTTACTCGCGCTGTCAACCAAAAACCATTTCAACGTATTGAAGTACCGCTCAGTAACACTCTCCCATGAGACAATGGCAATTGCTAAAAAGATAAATAAATAAATAGATTGTACTTCAAGAACTGCTCGCAAATACCCGCCTCTTAGAGTGCAGCACAAAGAACAACAATTGCCTTATGCGATAACGCATACTTCCAAGCTTGATGGCTACTACGATAATGTGATTTGCTGCGACGAAACCAAACTTCTGCTTTATTAGAATTACAGATCTAACAAAGTATGGATGAAAAAAATTTTTAAAATATTGGGAAGTGAAACCAGTAACCCAACTGTAAAATTTAAAATAATTTGGTTGATGGATTGGAGGTATATATTGGGTGTTTTTTATTGAGGTATAGAACTTTAAGTTGGCATCACTTTTTTAACTGGCGGCCATTTTGTCAGCTGTCAAGTGATTAATATTTAGTTTGGTTTGCCATTTCATCATGAACAGGTTGACAAAAGAACAACGCTTGCAAATCGTGCAAATTTATTTCGAAAATAATGGTTCAGTTCGCGAAGTTTACCGCAAGCTCCGTCCATTTTATGGTCGAAATAATCGTCCATCAGAGCAATTAATTCGGTTAACCATGGATAGTTTTCTCACTACGTTTTCTCTATGTGATAATACGCATCCGCAGAGACGTCGAACAGTGCGCACCGAAGAAACAATTGCCGCTGTAGAGCAAAGTGTTGAAGAGGACCCGAATGAATCGAGACCGGTATAGAGCCATGATAACCGACTATTTTGTTCCCGAATTGGATGGCATGAATGTGGATGAGTTGTGGTTCCAACAAGAAGGCGCTACATGCCACACAGCGCACGTCACAATCGATTTATTGAAGGAAAAATTCGATGAGCGCATAATTTCGCGGAATGGACCTGTCAATTGGCCACCAAGATCGTGTGATTTGACACCATTGGATTATTTTCTTTGGGGATATGTGAAGTCGCTCGTCTACGCCAACAAACCAGAAACGTTAGGGGACTTGGAAGCCAACATTCGTGGCATTATTGCCAACATACGGCCCCATATGCTCGAAAAAGTGGTTGAAAATTGGACCTGTAGAATTGGCTTTATTCGAGCCAGCCGAAACGGCCACATGCCCGAAATCATATTTAAACCTTAATGGCATAAAATTATCCTTCCAATAAAGCCAAATTTATGGGCATTAAAACGATTTTCTTGTGTTTTATTTCAATTCGAAGTTCTATACCTCTAAAAAAACACCCTGTAGTATGTATACGTATATATGCTTATGCTGTAAAAGGAGGAATAAATTTGCTTTATTGAAAATATTATGTATTGACCTGAAATGTAGGGCACTTTGGGTAAGAACATGGTGTCTTTTCAATTGCGGTAAAGTTGTGGATACTCCATCTCAAGGTCCAGATCTATATCCTATTCAAAATTTATGGGTTTAACTGAAAAATAGTGTTTCCAAATTATATTTCAAGAACTAAATGGAGTTAAGAACAGTAATACGAGGGGAAAGTGAGAAATTTCAGCGGTCTATATGGAAAAAAAAATTTTTTTATGAGAAGTCGTCTTACAGGCCTATTTGATGCTAATGGCGGCCAAAAACAATATTCATTTTTGTACACCTTAAAATCTTTCCCATTTGCTTACTATATAATACAAGGATGTAAAAACATTTTCTTGACAAAGAAATTTTTGAGTTTTTTTGGTTTTCATGTAATTTTTATGCTCTCATTCTTAATTTTGCTTATAACTTACGACTATATGTGCACTTAAATGTATATAAAATGAAGTTAACTACAAAAAAATTTCATAATGCAAAAAGGGAGAAAAATATTTACGATAAAAGTCAAAATTTACAACGATTTTAACTATGTAAAAACAATTACTTGACATACTGTATGTTTCCCATTATGACGGAAGTTTGGAAAGCCACCCACCCTAGTACAATAGACGAGTCCGTCCATAAATATATTTTGCTAGAGTCAAATTTTAGAGACGAACTTACGTATTTGACCAGTTTTGCGAATAACAGAGCGCCGTTTAATTATAGTTTTAGGAGGCATACTGTTTGAATGGGTGTTAGATTATAGACTTGTGCCATTTAGTTCATTTCAGTCACCGGTCAGTTTAGTTCATTATTTATAAATGAACTAGTTCGTTCATTTAGTTCAATCGCTCTTTTTAGTTCAATGAACTAGTTAGGTCTTTTTAGTTCAATGCATGATACAATTATACTAGGTACATGCACAAGCCCAGCCTGTCACTGTATACATTGCACCTAGTTGTCAAACTTTGTTTACAAGCTGCAAAAATGTTAATGTATGTGTGTGTATAAAATGATTGCAGTGTTGCCAATGAATTTACACATGACTGTGTCTCCAATTACACATTGAAGAAAATTACACTACACAACTTTTGTGTAGGTTAAAATGAAAACAAAAATAAATCAAAATAGAACCCAAAGTAGAATAACACACAGATTATATAAAAATTTAATTACATGGCGTACACATGTGATTACAAAGTACAGTACAAATCACACACTGTCTAACTACACCCAGACTGGCAACACTGAATAACTATAATCATGCACGAATGCCGCGTCTGCAATTGTACTTTAGTTATCCTGTAATTGTTATTTTTATAAACAAAAGACAGTTGTTTCCGACAGTTTGGGGTTTGTTTATACCAACAAAATACATGTGTTTTTTGGTGTTGTAATTTTGTTGTAGTTTTGCATGTACCTAGTATAATTGTATCATGGTTCAATGATTGTACATCTACAATTCTACATACTTACATATGTATGTATTAGTGATGTAACGAATGCCAATTTTTGATATTCGCGAATACGAATACGAATATTTCAAACGATATTAGCGAAGACGAATACGAATATATGAAACGATATTCGCGAATACGAATACGAATATTTTATGCAATATGATATATTAAAAAATTCTTATGAAAAAGGACTTCACACTCTTGTTGGCGTACTTTAAAGTTAATAAAAATTACCCAAAATTTTAATGATCGTCATTGAATAATATTTGAAAATGATACAAAGCACAAATTTGTATAAAAAAAATCATGCATTTGTACAAAATAAAATATTTAGTCCTATATTTAAATTTCATTTAGGATTTATTTATTTATTTATTTATTTAATTTCTTTGGAAAAATATTCGTATTCGTATTCGACTGAATTTGGCGAATACGAATACATTCGTATTCGAATCCACCTGAATTTGACGAATACGAATACGTTCGTATTCGCCTGAAAATGGCCGAATATTCGGCAATTCGAATACGAATACGAATATACGTGCATCGCTAGTATGTATGTATGTTGTGGTCTTTGACAATATTAAAAGCACGGATTCTGTGATTAAAAAAGTTTACGAGAACTAAAATTAATTAATTAATTAGTAAATAAATTTGCTTTATAAAGGGTTTAGAATATAAACTTTATATGCAAAACAAATTTAGTATGAATCTCAAATTCAAAATATTTTGTGTGGGTTTGTGTGTTGTCTTGTTTATTATTGCATTTGGGGTAGTTGTATCCAGCAAGACCTAAATACACGTACATATGTACTTACATACATACATATGGATGAGTATAGAAGCAAAGCACACAAACAATAAAAAGGGAAAGCAAAACGTTGAAAACATTTAGTTCATTCTGTGTTAGTTCATTTTGTGTCTTAGTTCTTAGTTCAAAAATTGAATTATTGAGCGTAAAACAATTGAACTAGTTCACTTAGTTCAAAGTAATGAATCGTTCATTTGAACTAGTTCGTTCGTGAACTACACAAGATTACTAGTTTACATTTTGCTACCAATAAGTTTGTAAATGTTGTGTGAGTACGCGTTTTGACATCTGACAAATATTGTTGCACAATATGCAGATTTAGAGGAGCTTGAATATGTACGGAGTCTGAGGGATTGTATTGCAACCATCACGGTATGGATATAGTTTCTACCTGGGAGATGTCTTGAACTATATTATTCCATACTTTAGCGAATCTTCTGATACTTCTTCATCCCACTTTAGACCATAACTGTGTTAAAATTTTTGCCCTGATGACTATAGGGGCTATTCCTCCAGCTGGGTCGAATAGTTTTGCTACTGCTGAAAGTATTTGGCGTTTGGTAATTTTCATAGCTTGATCAATGGGCAAGAAGCTGTGCGCAAATGAGTCACTGAATGCATTCCATTTTATACCAAGAGTTTTGGTAGAGCTCGTCTCATGGAAGCAAAGAAAGTACAGATCATAAAGATCTTCTTTCCGTAAATGTATAAGTAGCTTGGATCGTTTGCGGTTATCTTTTTTAGCGGTAGCCCTGCTGACTTAAGTACTTCTATGAGCTGAGTTTAAGTGATAAGGGTTTCTTGTATTGTGTACCCTCCAGATAATAGGGCGTCAGTTTCTGATATTAAAATTGAGGCTGCCCTGGGATAATTAAATTCAGAATTTGAAGCTAGCTGTAGGAACGTACGAATTGCTAGAAAATGGGGTCAGTTTACCCCAATTGTGACAGTTTTCAACTGGAAATCTAATACAGAACTGTCTGGTTTGGGCTGAAATACGATTCTTTGGAGTGGCGATGAGAATTTGACGATACATTTTTTGCATTTGGCCGCTAAATACGAATTGATATTTTCTTCATTTAAGTACTGTTGTCATTAAATAATTTTGGAGTGCAGTGCCAGTATAGAGAACATCATTTAGGGAAAATTGAGTTTTCATTTTTCTTGGGGCGTTAAAAACGATTCTCACCTTGGTGGTTTTGTGATCTGGGCGCACTACCGCATGATGTAAATAAAACGAGTGATATTTACCCTGTACCATAATTTCTTGAAACGAAGTTTCTTCCATGTGTTCTAACGTCCTATATTCGTCAAGAACTGTCATGTATTGAGACTCCAGTTCAAGATTTTTTTCCAAAATTTTGTCCATTCTGGAGTTTTAGGCCAAAGCTATGAATCGTGATGATCCGAGGAAAATTTCATTGGGAAACTATTTTTTGAACGGAAGTCTTACGACATATCTCCCAGTCAACTAACGTGTAGTTCTAAATGCATAAAATTCCTCACGGAAATCGTCTTCAGGTGAGGCGGGCCGGGTAGACGAAATTTATTCATCTTCCTAAAATTTTCTAAAAATTGCACTGAGATCTGAGTTTTCAGTGGCGACAACTTTAGTTGTGAAAGCGTGAATGGCTTTAGTTCTCATGGGACCACTAAGTACCCATCCAAATATTGTTTTATATGCGAAGTTTTTCCGCAAATGTTTTTCTTGGTGCCCTCAAGATTGATAAAATGTTCACAATCATTACCTAGTATTATATCTATTTGATAAGATCTGTTAAATGTAGGGTCAGCTAGATCTAATTCTTCAAGTTATTTTGAGCGAGACACTTCAAAGGAATGGGCTGGGAGTTGCTTAGTGACATTTGGCAAGACTATAGCTTTTATTGCGATTCTTGTATTTGTACGTTTAGCATAAAATGTGAACTCGCGGCTTTAGTTGCCGACTGCTTTTGACTACCAATACCAACGATTTCGAAGTGAGCTTTTTCGGAGTTGAAGTCGAGATCTGATTCTTTCAGCTGAAAATGTTCGTTGAGACCCTGGATCAATTAGGACTCTTTAGAAAAATATTGTCCCCTATATTCAATTTGCATGAATGTTGTCTTCGCTTGTGGAGCAGTTGGCTTGAATGCGCCTCGATGTAGCGGGTAGTTCGTCTTGAGCCTGAATTGCGGTTACCGAATTTCGGATAGATTTAGTTTTGTGAGATTCTTCTGTCTGTTGTGAAATATCAGTTTTATTCGGTAAATTTTGAGTTTTTTTTCTCATATGTAAGAGCACGTGATGCGATTGTTTGCAATATAAACAAGTGTTTTTACTTTTACAATTTGCCTTTATATGAGCGTGTCCTAAGCAATTATTACAGTGTTTGGTTTTAAACACATAATCACTCTCGTTGAACTGTAAAATATCTGAATTTTGGGCATGTTCTAAGAGTGTGTTCTGTTTTACACAATTTGCAGGTCAAGGCTAAATTTTCTTCTTTCTCTAAATAAAAGCCATTGTTGAAAAAGTCCTTTAAACACCTCTGTATCACAATTTGGGAGTTTTATGCAGTTGCTTGAACTGTCTTGTTCTGTGTTGTGAGCAAATGCGAGTATTGGATTTATGCATCGAACAGTTGACTGATGGCCAGGGACCTGTTGAGTTTCTAACCGAGCTGCCTTTAGTAACTCGCTTATTTGACCATGACACTGGAAGTATGCAGTTACGTCTGCAGCATAATCAGTTTTAGCATTTGTTTTTAAATGGGGGTCAACTGTGCCATTTTGAGACAGCATAAGTTCTTGATAAGAGGCTTCCAATTTCTTGTAGCTTGACTCTAAATCTTTTAATTTGATTTCTAACACTGATTCTGTTTGCTCTTCTTCTTCAGTTTTATTGAAGATATCGCAAAAATGGAGCAATTTGTCAAATTTGTGAGTATTACTAGATTAATTAACTAGTTTATTCTTCGAGAAAATTGTTATATCTCCTACCGCGTTTATTACAATTGCTATTAGTAGTTTTATAGATATAATAATAGATATCTGGTATCTAATGTGGACAATGATATTATGGCTCGATTATGGATGGCAACCGAACTTCAGTTGCCGAGTTAACTAGCAACGCAACTGAAACTAAAATTGGTATTATGTATGGCAACTTCCTCCAGTTGTCAAAAAGTTATCGAAAATACGATTATGACTGATTGGCAACTGAAATAAATATAAGAAATACAAGTGCTTAAAGCAAAATCAGTAAGTAAAAGTGCTTAAAAAATACTTATCTTAAAAATTATTAGTTAAGTGGAATTAATTGCTGATGAAGAGAAGGAAATGCAAAATGTTATATCTATTAGACAGCCTAAAATAGGTTTAAATAATCTGTTTTAACTTTAAATCATATTTTATTTTTAATATGCAAAGAAGAAACTCAAAAATAAAAATAATATAGCACATAATTTTTAATTTTTGCACTTTTTACTATACAGCAACTACAAATTAGTGGTTGCCAATATGGCAACAACCGAAATTACCAGCTGTTAGTTGCCAGTTGCCATCCGTAATAAAATTTCGGCAACTAGCAACGCAGCTACAAATCGGTTGCCATCCATAATCGAGCTATTAGTTTAGCGGGAGATTATCCTTTTCTAGTGTATTGACTTTGTATTAGAAGAGTAACTTGCGTTGTAATACCAGTTAAATACTGCAAAGTATGTACTTGAAAAGACTTACTTGGTATTAGAGATTTCTATATTAACATTTGTCTGCTAAGTGCTTGATGTGAAGCTAGATTCCTGTAATATAGCTTTAAATTGATAATATAATTAACTCTCTATACCACTATGCGTTAGTATTTTTTTATATAGCATTGTATTGTGATAGTACCTGTTTTTGTTTTAAAGTTTTTAAAAGGACTGTAATTTTTGGGAATTATGATTGTCTTCTACTAATAACCTTGTGAAAAACCAAATAAATTTATTTCTGTATGCACATAAGTGTGCGTGTATATAATTTGGTGATTTATATCACTTATGGGAAAGTTGTTGCCTTCAAATTATAGAATACCCAATGGCAACTCGGAATATATAAATTAGAAACTAACGCACTCTCATTGATTTTAAGAAACTTTTTTTTGATGAGAACATATGATATATTCACCACTTTTAGCTTTTGTTTTTTATAATATTACGATCACGGTGACCGATGACATTTTTCAAAAATTGGCACCAAATAGGGGATTAAAAAAAGGCAAAATTAAAAAAAAAACTAGAAAACTGCACTAAACTTTTTATTTTTAATGTATTTGTATATAATTCACCCTAAAAAGGGTTCATGAAGTGGCAATGCAGTCGAAAAAGTGAAAATTTGCTTATTTAGTTGGTCAAACGGTCTCGCTGATTACGATAGAAAATGAATGTATGTATCAGCGATGCCAACTTGGTGCTTCTGGCACTATTTTTAGTGCTTTTTTTTTGAAGCCTCAAAACGCTGAATTTGGTCCGTTAGTGCCAAACTAAGAAAATACTCTGAATAGTGCATTTCAAGAAATTTGTGTATTTCTTCAAACTATTTAAATAAAAACTTGCTTTCTTTATTTTTTCAGTGTAAAGCATACCTTTTTAGGAAAATTATATATTATTTAATATTATTAAACTTCACTTTCACGTAAGTGCATTTTAAGCTTTTTTGATCTCAAAATTACGCTTTTTAGCACCTTTAGAGCCAAGTTAGTTGGCATCATTAGTATGTATGTCTGTTTATATTTTTGTGGATTTCTTTTCAATATTGTTTTTCTCTTTCCGAAATGTGCTTTCATTGTTTTCTAAATTTTGGTTTTATGGTGATTTCTTGTCATTCTTACTTAATGAAATTTTATTTCAAGTGACCTCAATTATTATCGTATTTTTATTTTCTTTGTAATACTACATTTTTTTTATTTAGTGGACTGCAAAATTTCTTGTGTTCTAGGAATGGAGTTTAAGAGGCACTTGAAATATCAAAGAGCGTGTTTTCTTTTGCTTTTGCGCAATTGTATTGAAGAGAGACCACTACAAAGAGTAAAAAAAGAGTATGTATGTATGTTTGGACATACATATGTACATATGAATAGTTTAATAAATTTTTTATTACGCCACAATAATTGGTAATATTACTTAACTACATATAGTAAGCAAAGAAAAACCTTGTACAGCAAACGCTTTGCTCTTCTAATCAAAGTATCTCTTTGTCTTTATAAGATTTTAAGCTAGAACCAAAAAAACCAATACAAATTAATCAGCTTTCTATGGAAATCTTTCATTTTATTAAAAAATTTATTTTAATACTAAAAAATAACCTAACATAAAATAACAATATTTTCAAGAGCAAAAAACTTGTACACTAACTATTCTTTACGGAAGGAGCTATAAAATTAGGAATAAACTTAAAAGTAGTAATAAATGTGGCCACGTCTAGGATCTAATAGATTATTCTCATAGAATGAACTGGGTTTTAGTAATTTTGGGACGTATATGCTCCCATACATCGTGGAGAGCACTTTTTTATTTTTTTTATACGTTTTTATTTATTGTATCTTTAAAAATGAACTAACAATAAGTATTCAAATCTTAAATCTAAAAATTAATTATTAGGCCCGACTAGTGTCCGACATATAAGATAGTTATAAATAATACATGAGTAGTGATATTCAAAAGGACAAAAAGTATTTCCAAGCAGTCTTATCTGGAGTGTTGAGTATAAGAGCCCTTGTGTCCCTCTTTTTTAGGCGGATGTGTCCAGTAAAGTTCAAAATATTACGAGCAAGCGGATTAGGATATGACTCGAGCTTTGTTAAATATTTCCCTGCGTACCTTGCAATTTCTTCAGTCGCTAGTGGCATATTTAAATCACGATGTAAATTTGAATTTTTAATGTACCATGGAGCAGATGTTATTAAGCTTAAAATTTTTTTGCGTGATGCCTCGTAAGGGCTTTCGTGCATACTCATACAGGCTGTATCATCGGCAAATGTAGACGTGTGGATATTATTTCACTAATGAATTCTCCTTCAAAAACAATGAACTTCCTACCAATAATATAACTTTCCAAAAGTTTTTGTATGTATATTGGCAGATATGTCTTCAATTTTAAAAAAAGGACTTCGTACCATACTTTATCAATTGCCTGAGAAACATCAATAAAAAGGGCAGAACAATACTTCTTTTTTTCAAATATCCTCCTTATAACTTGAACCAATCTATGCGTTTGTTCAATGGTGCTGTGCTGACTTTTAAAGCCAAATTGATGGTCCAGGACGCACCCATTATCAGCTAAAATTCTGGACAATTTAGTCATGAGCAGCTTTTCGAAAAGCTTTGAGGTTATTGGTAGTAAGCTTATAGGCTATATGACTCAGCCTTGGTAAGATTTTTGCCTGGCTTCGGAATCATTTTTATCTTGCCAAGTTTCCAGTTATGTGGAAAATATTGCATTCGTGAAATGGCATTAAAAATAAAGGGGTGGATTATTATTGTAATATGAGGCAAGTTCATCAGCATCTTGTTACTGATTCCATCAATACCTGGAGCTTTCTTCGGATTAAGCTCACCAATTAGTTTTTGAACATCACACGTCTTAAACTTTATGGGTCGTGGTGGGTAAAGCAACTACATTCGGAAAATTAACAGCACCAATACACGTGTTTGGGGTAAATACTGATTTTAAATGCTCAGCAAATATTTTGCCTTTTTCAGTATCCCTTCTTGCCGAACCTCCGGTAGATATGCGCAGAAGTGGTTTAATTTCAACGGGGGTTTTAAGCTTTCCAGCAGCGCGCCACAAGGAGTAATTAGGCGACCTTCCAGATAATTTTTAAGAGATGCAGTCTTTTCAGCAACTCTTGGAGTCGTTTAGTACACTCTTTAAATCTGAATTTATGTTGAGGTGATCTATGCTGTTGCGATTCCATTCTGGCTTCTCTTCTTTCACATACGAGACATTCATATATATATATATATATATATATATATATATATATAATCTATTAAACCCAGTCTGCGGATGGGAGTAGTAGTAGCATGTTCAGCAGCCTGTGTAATAATTTTGTTAACGATGGCAATGTTAGCTTTAATACCTTTGGGTGTTCTTAGCGCAATATTTTCCGTGCAATGACTACTAAGATATCTTTTTAATCACAGCCAATTAACACGACTGATCATCTTCATATATGAGTGAGGTAATGCACTTCTCAGTGGACTACATATTGTACCGATCGTGGGGGAGTGATCGAACGAGAGATCTGGGGAAGCTTCAACGTGAATTAATTCCCTAGAAATATTTTTCATGACGCCAAAATCTGTAAAATCTGGAATTTGATGTATCTGAGTAGTCCAGTAATTGGGCTCCCCACTCACACCTCTGGGTGTGATAAAACGCGAACCCCAGAAATTATGTTTTTTATTATAGTTGCCAGCTCCTACGAAACAAGGGCCAAGAGAATTGTAGAAATCATCGTATTAATTCTCAGTAACTGCGAATCTGAGAGAGGAGTAAATTGATGATATCACAAAATGTGTGCAAAAATTTTCGACACAAGTATTCGTTGCTTATAGATGTTCTTCACAAATGTTGGTAAGAATGTTATGCTTGAGTCTTGACTTTATTAAAATTGCTTATTCACCACAAGCTATTCCTCTTGGGTCCTTTGAATCATATAAGGTGTAGCCAATAGTTTTGAATATACTTCTTAAAGTTAAATGAGTCTCAAGAACCAACGTTATATTAATATTTTTTCTGTAATGAAGTGCTCAAGTTCATTTTAATGTTAGCTTATGCCCTTTGCGGTCCAGAAACATATTTTGACGTGTTCATGGCTTGTAATGCTTGAAGCAGAGTATTCTTCATTATCAGCATTTCTTGCATCATGCTACTCATATTTGTTGTAAAATTATTTATAGTTTGCACCAAATTGTTAATAGTAGCTTCAAGCGACTAAAGTTTAAGCTTGAGTTTCCATTCGTTGAATTTTTTGGAGGTGGTAAATTTTGTGTGGAAAAAGATATAGTCCATCGTACATCGGCATACGATACACGTGAAGTGACTGGATGGCTCATTTGAGCAAAAGTGGCGGAGTAAGCATTTGCTGTTTGGGCTGGAGCTAATTTTGGATTTTGCCCCAGAGTCTATTTAACGAAAGAATATACAGGACATCCTCTGTAGTTAGGGGTGTGATTACCTCCACAATTACTAAATTTTTTTTACTAGATCCTTAGGTTTAGTACAACTAGCAGTACCGTGCAATTCACCGCAGATAACACAAACTGAAGGTAAATTGCAGTAAGTTTTAGTGTGGCCATATTCCTGACAATTATGCAGTTGTACGGGTCCAGAACGCGTGTGCGGTTCTTCAACTGTTATTTTTCGCTATAAGAGATATTTTAAATTATAATTTGGATTAGTCTCATTTATTTTTAAATTTTATATGGTTTGGCTCAAGCTCGACGCGAAATAGAGGTTGAGGAATCCTCTCCCTATTTATTATATTAGAAACATTTTTTACCTTAAATGCCTGGAGGACGAGTGCATCTTTTATTTCCTCGGGAACAACATAAAAATCTATGCCCTTCAATACGATCTGCAAGGCTTTAGCACTCTTAAACTGATATGTGTAGAAACTTTTTTTACTTTTTTTCAAATTCAGTAATCATTTTGTGAAAATGTTTTTCTTCATAAATTTGGATTTTTGTTTCATCAATGTTACCACGTTCTATTGGAACAATGTGAAATTTATTTTCACCAATTAACGAGATTAATTTTATAATAAGAGCGTTTGAGATTTTTCTCTCAAATAGATTGGGGGCGGCTTGGATGTTTTGTTAGTGGATACATCGGGGTTGTTGTTGTCATCTTGCAAAATTTTAAAACGATGTTGACGGTTAGTAGAGGATGCGCTGTTATCCCTAGAGAGAGATCACTTTTGAGTTAATTTTTTCCTCTAATCTACAGCTCGGGCAATTATTTCTCCACATACGCCCACAGAATTTATTAGTACTAATGCCAAGGATTAGGGAGGATGTACCTGCAATATTTTCCCATTGAATGGAAGCCATGCTCTTATTATTGAGCACGAATGTTTCGGGTATTTAACTCTAACTAATCAATAGTCTCCACTTACTTATAATTGGGCTACTGACTGTGCTAAATTTTCTTTTAGTATTTTTAAATAATCCTTTTTATTCATTGTACGTTCTATAATAACCGGATTTCATACACCAATCGATCGCATTTAGCCCCATACCATCATATTACACCCCCATGCTTCACAGCTTTATTCAGATTTTTATTGTTAAGGCTGGAATTCCTCTTCGCCACAAAAATCTACAACGATAATATCCAAATAAATAAAGTTTGGATTCAGCAGTGTCCCAAAAGTCATCATTGTGATTAATATAGTCTTTCTTTTTCAAAACTTTTTTCATAGCGCTGCCAACTGCTATATGCCCCTAGATGTGTTAAATGCAATCAGAACCATGAGAGAAGTGTATGTGCATTGAAAACACCTGTAGATGAACGTGAAAAGATTTTTTTCGTTTTTTGTAACAAATATGGACACCCTGCATCCTACAAAGGCTGCGAGAAATTCAAGGAATTGCAAAGAAAATTGCAGAACAGAAAGCAAATGCTTAAACAAAATAAAATTAACAAAAGACAAACGTTTCTATACAAAAATATAAGTTTTGCTAATATTTTAAAAACAATAGTAATCAAGAAAATAACACAATTGCAAACAATACAAATAATGTCTCACCAACTAATAGTCTATTGGAAGAACTAAAAAATACCATTCGAAATGTAGTAAATCAAATCAAAAATTTTCAAAAACAAATCGAGCTGCAAATGGCTCGTATTGATACTATTTACTCTATATTAGATATATAACTTAATACAATGGCTTATATACCTCTAAGAAACTTTAAAACTATCCATATAAACGTTGATTCTTTAGTTAGGTTAAGCAGAAGATACGACCTCTGTAACTTTATTAAAGAACATAACCCAGATTGCGTAATGCTTAACGAAACTAAAATTAACGCAAAACATAAATTTGGTTCGAAAATTATGAAATGATTCGTAGTGACAGACCTAGTGCAATTAGAGGGGGCGGAGCAGTCATTCGTTTTAAAAAAGATATTAATGTATTATTATTAAAATTTTTTCAAACAAAAGGCTAAACAGTTTCAAACACTTAGAATTATTAAGGTATTATTATTAACATTTTTCAAACACTTAGAATGTTGTATAATATCTATACCGCTGCCAGATAACAAAACGTTACACATAATATCAGTGTATTATCCGGCAGGTAATAACAAAGATTTCTTTAAGAATGAACTACATCAACTCTACGGTACTAAATTTACAGAGAGTAGATAACTATTATATAATTTCTTGTGACTTAAATAGCAATCATATATGTAGATTGGGGAAATGAAATTGATAACACAAAAGTGTCACATATAAAAGGACTGGATAGCTAACAATGATATAGACTTTAAATGTAAATTATATGCTTCAAGTTTTCCTTCTTTTCCACGAAGTAATTCTTTTATTGATCTATTTATGGCTGATGTCCGTTTGAATGTCTTAAAGAAAAATAATTCAATTAATTGCCTGAAAACAGTTGAATTTGATAGCGATCATAATGCAATTGAGATGATTGTCGCGCTAGACAATCCTGAACAAATTATTACCTTGTTCCGAAATTATCCAGAACCGAAGTATAATTTAAAAAACCATAACTAGAAAAGATTTAATCATAATGTAGATTATTTTTAACCACCCCCCACCCCCACAACAGGAATCTTTCTAATTCTGAAATAGAAATTTATTTGGAAAAAATTAGTGAATGCATTACAGTATCTATTGACAGATCTGTTCCAAAATTTGCGGAATCCAATTTCAAAAAAAATTTACAAACAGTCATAAGGAAACTCCAACAGGAGAAAAGTAAAATACTTTCCATAATAAAAAATATAACAGAATTCAAATCCAATTAACACCTAACGCTGTGAATATTTTCAAAGTGAAATTAAAATTAATAAAGAAAATTATTAATGATGATTTAATTTTGCAAATAAATAAAAATTTACCAGAAAAACTCAAAATTTAACGATAAAAACACAGAGTTTAAGTTTAGAGAAATTAAAAAACAATTCAAACCAAAAGTTACAAATATAAACAACAAAAATCCCACAAAATGAAGCTCTAGTGCTAGAAAATACAGGAATAGATAGGAATGACCTTGAAGTAGAAGATGACTGTTATGTAATAAAGGATGAAAAACAAATACTTAATGTAATTGGTTCACATATGGAGTTAGTTTATGCTAATAAAGATATTGTTCCAAATAACAGGTTACACATGGAAATTAAGGATTGCTTCTACGGACTTCTGGGAGCAAATGCCGAGTAGGAAGAAAATCATGTGTCAATAACAAATTTTAGAAACGAGAAAAAAGCAGATGAACTTAGTCACTGTCAGACAGACGATTATTTTCTAACAGTAGATCTATTAGCATGAATTTTTAATAATCTAAGCAATGAACTCTCGTCTGGCATAGATAAAATTCCTAATATTGTTTTAAAACACATCCCTAAAACTAATTCGTGAATGCTGCACAATAACATGCTAAATAATTCATACTTTCCTCTTTCTTGGAAAGTTGCGAAAATCGTAGTAATTCCTAAAAAACAAGACACAAGAGTGCTATCAAATTTACGCCCCATAAGCCTCTTGCCAAATATCAGTAAAGTTTTTGAAGTCTGCATAAATAACAATTTATTAAAATTTTATGATAGTCAACATTTTAACAGCGAAAGACAATTCGGGTTAAGTTTAAGCATTCAACCGCACACGCAATTCATTTATTAGTTTCTAATAGAATAGAACTAGAATAGAAACAAATACACTGGAGCATGCTTAATAAATTTTTAAAAAGCATTCGATAATGTCTGGTTACCAGGGCTGATGTACAAATTTGAGAAATATAATATGCCACTACATTTTAGAATTCTGATATATGATACGTTACATGGTAAGTTATTTAAGATATGAAATACGGAAAAACTAAGTACAATTACATTTGTCTTTTGTAATGGGTTACAACAAGATATGGTAAATTCTTATTCTTCTTTTTTTCAATTCATACCTTAGAGACTTAGTAAACAAAATAGACAATATAGTAGATTTTGTAGATGACCTAATAATTTATCACGCAGACGACAAAACAGAAGAGATAAATAGAAATTTACAATATTATTTCAGAATTGTAGAAAAATATGCGAGGGACTGGAAACTAAAAATTAACTTAGATAAATGTGAAACAATATTATTTCGTCCTCCAGTCAACAAATGCAATAGCGACATTATAAGGAATTGTGTTTTATTCGAAACACATATTACCAAAGGTCAAAACATCTTTATGCAAAACTCTTATTATTAGACCCATACTGACTTATGGATGTCCAATATGGTTCAACATATCTCCATCTTATATGGAAAAGTATCGCAAATTTTAAAGCAAATGTATAGGAGCATGTTTACTAATGTATAGATCAAACAATAGCAATTGTATTAAATACACATCAAATCTAAACTTGTATGATACTGCAAAAATAATAAGAATTGATAATTTTATTATTCCGTTAATAAGAAAACATATTGCAAGAAGTACTGCATGCGACACTAATAATTTATTATTAGCACAATACTACTATGATGAGAAACACATAATATCATGTTTAATAAATGGATATGTTCCACCAGAAGCCTTCCCACACTTAGACAGAATGCGGTTTATTCAGAACGAAAATGCCATACCAATACTCTATCATATTTATAGAAGAGCAAATAGCAAATCAATACTTGAAAACGCGTTAACAACCGAAAACAGTAGGTTCAGCACTGATATATCTTTCCTTGATAAAAATTTATATACAAACCTTGACAGGAATAAATTTTGGGGCTGTTTGTCTAGATGCGGGCGGGCGTTTCTTTCGGGCATTGGTGTTTGAAGCGAGAACAAAGTTAGGTTTTTTGTTTTTGATATGGGTGTGTGGTGGAATTTGGTGGAGCCGTGCGCTCGCATTTGGACAAAAAGTCCCTATAACTTTTATTCTTATTTTCTCTATCTACATAGATATGAGTAATGTTTTTCGTTTTTTCATTACATGTAAATTAAACAATAATAATATTACTAATATATTAAAAGTAATTATATATAAATTGAAAAATACCAAAAGGTAAATATTATACATATGTAAATACACATAATACTTGAGATTTCTGTTTAGGGACTAGGCATTAAAAAAATTTTTTTTCTCTATAACTTTTTGTTTATTTAAAGTGTTCACAAATTTATATATTTTCAAAATAAATAAACAATAAAAATAAATTCAGTGAAGTGCGACTTTGACCCGCGCACGAAGGGTTCCGTACGGGCACGAGATATGTAATTCAATACGAACAATATAAACTATAGTTTTGGCATTTTTTTCGTTTTTGGGTTTTTTCGGTTTTAAGCGTTTTTTTTTAGTTTGGGGGTTTTTTGAATTTATTGGCGCTTTCTGAGTTTTGGCACTTTTTTTCACGTTTTGGCGATTTTTTTTTTGGTTTTTGAAGTTTTTTTTTAATTTTGGCAATTTTTATTATTTTCCTTTCCTTTGGTGTACGGAACCCTAAAAATTATGGTATGGGGCTAGTGGATAGTTTTATTTTATTTTAGGTAATTTTTACGGTTCCGTACACCAAAGGTGAAAAAAGGAACCCTATTGTTTTCGCTACGCTGTCCGTCTGTCCGTCACACGGTATTTCCTCAGGAACCGTAAGAGCTACGGATCTGAAATTTGGACAGAGTATGTAGAACCTTGGCCGCTACAACAAAAAAACATAAGAATTAAAAATTAAAGGGTGTTCCAAAACAAGTAACGAAAAATGCTAAAATCCCATGCAATATACATATAATTGTATGTACATATGTTTATTGACACTTGAAATTTTTAAAATTATTGTATTTTTGTATAGACTACAACAACTAACACTAAAATTTAAAAAAATTTTAATTAAAAGGTTGTCCATCAGTTAATGCAATTTTTACTATGTAATTTTGACAACTTGCTATATTTTGGAAACCGTAAGAGGTTAACTCTTGAAATTTTCAAAAACGGTAAAACTAAAAAATCTGAAAATTATAAAATCGCCAAACCAAAAAAAAAATCGCCAAAAGTTCAAAAAAATCGCAAAAATTAAAAAAAAATCTAACACTAAAATAAGTCGCAAAATTCGAAAAAATCGTCCAAATGAAAAAAATTGTCAAAATGAAAAAAGCGCCAAAAACCGAAAAAATCGTCAAACGCGAAAAAGGCTCCAGTAACAAAATAATTGTTAATATGAAAAAAATTGCCAAATTGGAAAAAATCGCCAAAATTGAAAAAAAAATCGCCAAATTTAAAAGTCGCCAAAAACCGAACAAAATCGCCAAACTGAGAAAAAAATGGTCAAAACTACAAAAAAGCCCCTAAATGAATAAAGTCGCAAAAATGAATAAAAGCCAAAAACCGAAATTCGCCAAAAATAAAAAAAAATTGCCAAAACGAAAAAATCGCCTAAAAATAAAAAAACGCCAAAAACCGAAAAAAATCGTCAAAACGAGAAAAAAATGTCAAAACTAAAAAAATGACCAAAATTGAAAAATCCAAAACCGAAAAAATCGAAAAACAAAAAAAAGTTGCCAAAATTAAAAAAATCGCCAAAATAAAAAGTCTCCAAAATAAAAAAAATCGCCAAAATTAAAAAAAACTTGGCTGTATATATGCCCTTAATTATGAAAGTGGTATAAGTCAGATATTTCTTTGGTCGATATATTTAGTAGATTACATTTGAACAAATCAAAAAATATTTTTATATTATACAACATTTTAATTTAGAGTTGTGCGGGTCTCGATTAATATAAATCTATTTAATGTTTGTTAAATATCCCACCAAAAAATACCGGAACTAGTTCGCAAGGTTTCCTTACCACTTTCATTGCATACCAAGCACTACATCTACTGAATTTATTATTCTTAGGCTTTTGTTTATATCAAAAATTATTTTAGACAACATTTTAAGCTAATACCATTCAGATATTTGGATGACTTCCACCCTATGACAACTTTGTGTTAAATTCTTTTATGATTAACCTGAAATGGAACAACTTGGATCTGAGTTCATCAATGCAGCAACTAATTGTAATTTTTTGCTAAATTTATTTAAGTTTTTTTAATATTTATTTATAATTTCGAATTAATTAAGGGCAGATATGTATACATACCCAGCGAAAAATTACAAGTTACCATCAGAACTACTTGCCATATAATGCCTTACTTTTCTGATTACCAAATTTCAGTACTCGCTTACAAATCACATTAACTAAAATTTAAAAAAATTATGTACAAACAACTGTACCACAACTTCGGTCACTGGCCCCAGTTAGTTTATTAGGGGCCTGGTGAAAATAATGGCCAAAACATTTGGGTACGTTTGATTTTTTCTCTCTCTAACTTATTAATTTCACTTAATTAAAACACATATATCTGAACTGCTTACTCTGCTACGTTTTTGCCAGTCACATATTACATAAGCATTGGTGAACTATGACTAGTCAATGGTTACAAGGCAACTAGTCACCTATTACTAGTAAATATTTACGTAGAAACTGGTAAAATGTAACTTTTAAATAAAAAACATAATTTATAATACTTTTTGTTAATTTTTTTGCTTTTTTATTACAAAAATAACTCTAAAATATATAAGTAAATAGCATTTAAAACAAAAAATACAAATATACAAAATCACCAAATAACTTAAGCGGTATATAGCCCTCCCATCCTTTCATCTCCAACGCACCTTGCTCTCTAAAAATATCTGAAATTTAGAAAATAAATATACATATTAAATTAAACTTTGTGAATATCTTGTATGCACTATTTTACTTATCTTTTTCAATACTTTTGTAAACTTTCACATACTGCATGAATTGCGCCTTCTTCACAACGCATTTTCCCCTTTCCAAATATCTAAAAATTGGAAAAGAAACGAATACATACATACATACATATGTATGTATATTTTTAATTAAACTGTATAAAATTTATTTTATTCATTATATTATTCATTCACACATATGTATGTATATTTTTAATTAAACTGTATAAAATTTATTTTATTCATTATGGTTTTTATCTTACTTTTTCACAAACACCATAACTTGTTTAACACTTTTATGCATTTTAATATTAAAAACCGAACGAACTATAAATTATTTTCAAGACCAAATTTTGTAAATAGAAACGTTTTTTTCGTTTTGAAATTTGTATGGAAAAAATATTTTTTGAAACGAATTTTCGTTATTTTTCATACAAATTTGAAACGTTTAGAAACGAAATTTTTTACAAAATCTGCCTATCAGTAAAATTCAATATTTGAAAAATTTTGACATGTACATTAGATGTTCCACTCTAGCATATATGTTAGATTAGAGTAACTATAATAAATGTTGAATTGAATGAAAAATTGTTGTTAATGTATTAGTAAAAAATTCTTGTTTGGGTTAAGCTATGTACAGACGGTTGTCAGATCTTACAATATTGCCAGTAAAATGTGCTCAAAATTTCTTACAACCGTGTGAACTGACAAATTTTGTCAGACGTCGTTGCCAGAAAAAGCATTGTCAGTCCATTGAAGGACTAGCAGCTGACAACAAACTGTCAGACATCTTACAATCGTGTGAACACGCCGTGAAATTATTGCCAGATATTTGTCAGACATTTTAGCGTTGTCAGATGTGCAAAGTTTATGCATCTGACAATGGCGTCATTGTAAGAGAATTATTTCTATGGGCAACACTAAACACGCTTGATTTTAAATAAAACATTTATAATAAAATATATGCACACAAAATCATTGCAATTGCTTCTTTATGGTCCATAATAATTTATACATTCACTTTTTACATTTAACACAAACACAAGCGATTGATATTTAACAATTTCTAAAAAATGCTTTGAGTCTGGCAACGTATGAAAACATATCTGACAATTTGTGCATATGACAACCGTGTGAACTGACAATTTTTCGACTGACGATTTTGTCAGATGAATTTTTTGCCATACAACCGTCTGGCAATAAATTGTAAGAATTTCTTACAATCGTGTGAACTTACAAGGAATATTGTACTGGCAATCTTCGATTGCTAGTACATTGGCAGCACATTGACAGATCTGAAAATATTGTAAGATCTGACAATCGTCTGTACATAGCTTTAGTTTCAGTCATTGATTTCTTGTAGGGATAGAATTTCCTAACGTTGTTAAGTGACGTTTGTAAACCATTGATGATAATATTGTATGTTAAATCGAATGGGGGTATTTTGGCTTTGTTTTTCGGTAATTTTATTAGTAATAAAATCTGTGCGAAGAAAACAACTTAAAATAATACAATACATACAGCAAATAAATTTCAAATTATAAATATATACATATTTATATGGTAATACATACTTATGTATATAAAAAATAAATATACATATGCATATGTAAATATGTATGGGTGAGATGTATGTATAAAAATTAGATGTATAAAAAATTTAAATGTTATCAAACTTCTTATTGTGTATGTACATACTAGTGATGCAGGAATATTCGTATTCAGGCGAATACGCATACGAATAGTTTTCCAAAGAAATTAAATAAATAAATGCATAAATCCTAAACGAAATTTAAATAAATAACTAAAAATCTTAGTTTGTACAAATACATTAATTTTTTATAGAAATTTGTGCTTTGTATCATTTTAAAATATTATTCAATGACGATCATTAAAATTTTGGGTAGTTTTCATTAACTTTAAAGAACGCCAAGAAGAGTGTGATGTCCTTTTTCATAAATTTTTTTTATATTTCATATTGCATATAATATTCGTATTCGCGAATATCGTTTCAAATATTCGTATTCGTATTCGTATTCGCGAATATCTTTTGAAATATTCGTATTCGCGAATATCAAAAATTGACATTCGTTACATAACTAGTACATACATATGTAAAAATTATTTTATTTGTATCGTTGGTCGCAAGTAGAAAGGATAAACTTTTGTGACGAGGTTTATTTGTGTGAAATGTATTAAAAGCACTGAAAAGCTCTATTTCATGAAAATACGAATTATAAGGTTTTAACACTCACTCACATCTTTGAGGAATATGTTGAAAATTGAAAAACCCTGTTTACATTACAACGTCTTTCATCTTTCATCTGTCATTATTATAATACTATTTTTACGAGTGTGAGCAACTAAAAATTAAAAAATAAAATGGAATTTAAAAATTCAGTAGAAATTGATTTAATTGCTTCTCTTGTTGAGGAGCAGAAACAATTAATGCTGCAATATGCAGAATTAGTAGAAATTATGCTAGCGGACGATGATTATGAAGAAATACTATTTCGAGTACTTTATGTGCAAAAATTTTGAGTCCGAGCAGCTTGTAGAAATTTGCATTTACTTTTATGTCATTTATTTCGATTTGGAAAAATACACACAAGATTTTATTATATATGTTTATAAATATATGTACATATGTATGTATATAATAAAATCTTGGAGTAGTTGCAGATCTTCCTGTGGGAATAATATCCCAAAAGGTAGTCCTCAATGCATGTACATACATATGTACATGCGTATGTAGATATACACACATATATACATATGTATACATGTTTATAGTATGTATGCATGTATGTATATAGTTGTATACATTTTTTCTAGTGACGACACTAAAATAATCAAAAGATGTTATCACCTTGCCAAATTGATGAAAGATGAAAGATGTGAGTAAGTGTAAAAAGCCTATTAGGGCCTTTCTACATGTGACTATCGATTTATATGTAGGTATGTATGTATGAACATGTTTATACATTGTAAATGTATAACATACATAAATACATATAAAGTTAAATTAATTATTCTTCGAACTTAATTTGTTTCTATATTTAACATGCTAAAGGTCGTATCGCCTTGTAAGCCAAATTACATGTGATAATTATTAATGAACAAATAACATCTAAGTTAGTTGTAAATATTCTGACAACAACAAATAGTTGAACGGAACAGCTATCCGTTTTCGAATGCCACCTCAGCGTTCTTCTGTGTTTTGGTCCACTGTGTGTGGTATCAATTGATGTAGATTTGTGCCTTATATAATATGAAACTTTTTTGCAAATGGAATATGTGAATTGCTTTGATTCATCGTATTTCAATTTGCTGAAAGGTGTTTTGTAATGAAAGCTCAAATTTACCATCTCTAAATTTACAACAGACTTACCATCGTCGTTTATTCTTTACTAATTATGCACATGTTCGTTAATTTGCTTATTTTTGGTTCTACTTAAGACAAACTTTTTTGGTTTGTTACTATTAAGTATGTTTTATTTTTAATTTTTTGCCATAAGCCCATGACTATTAATTTAGTTAATTTAATTATTCTTCGAACTTAATTTGTTTCTATATTTAAAAGGCTAAAGTTCGTATCGCCTTGTATTTTTATTGTACATGGTCCGTTTTTAATTCCCATCATTGTTTTGTGAACAGCTGTTCCTTTTAACATTAAAATTACAAAACAAAGTAAAGCCTAAGCATATTTTTAAATGTTCTATAAGTATAAAAACGTCCTAACAGTACGGTACGGTACAATAAGGCGACAGCAACGTTCGGCTAACCCAGGCTATACGCAACAAACCCATTGCCAGCGAAACAAAGCAAAATATTTTATTTGCAGCGATGCCAACTTAGCTATTTTAGAGCTAGATTTAGCTCTTTTTGATTGCTTCTAACTCGAAATTTTTCGCTTTAGCTCTTTTTAAATAAAAAGAGCTAACACAGCTCTTTTCAATTGTGAAAACGGCACGTTTGGCACTTTTTGCATCTTATAGTAAATTTTCCCATTTTTACCCTATTGTTTCTTCTTTTGGGCATTTATATTTTTGGCAACTATGTTTTTGCAAATGCAGATACTTATAGGCTGACTATCTGACATCTGGCATTTCTTGTGTGTCATTTGCCCAAAAAAAGTAACCAACTAATTACTAATGAAAAACTGTTTGATTCAGAAATATATTTATTGATTTAAACAGTTTGCAATCATTTTGAATTTTATAAAATTGTCTATTAATTATGTATGGAACTGTTTAACTTAATAAATACATGTCTGAATCAAATAGTTTTTCATTAGTAATTAGTTGGTTACTCTTTTTTTACGCTTGCGTGGTATTTGGCACACAGATGTAAACCCAGCCTATGTAAGATATATTTATGTATTTAGGTATTTAAAATTGTAACACCCCGTTTTTATCATAAAGTGTTCGTTTCTGAGTAATTAGAAAATTTTCCACAAATTATTGAATTGGAAATGGACTGCCAAAATATAGGAAAGCTTGGAAATCAAATGGATTAAACAAACAAAAGATGGTTTTGAAAATTATTGTTCTTATTTTGTAACTTATCGTATATACAAATATATGTAAATGTGTATGGTCATATTGTTAATGCAGATAAATATTTGTATCAATTGCTGTGAAATGATTTTATATAAAATTATTATTTTTTATTTTTTCTTACTATTATTTTTATTAATGTAAAAAAATCTTGAAGTGCAAAATGAATAATAAATACATTCACAGATTTAAAACGGAAAATCTTGAGTTTTCAAATTTAGCTCTTTTTAGCTCTTTTTGCCTACTCAGTTGGCTCGTTTTGCCTTTGAATTGTTGGCATCACTGTTTATTTGTGTAAATAAAAATTATTTGTTTTATTCTGTCTCAGTCGACAAGTAAAATTAGGGTTGCCAGTTTTATTGTACGACAAATCAAAACAATTTCAAAAAAAAAAGAATCAAAAATCACGAGATTTTCAAAAGTTTCCCGGCACAAAAAAACTTAAATATATCTACTTTATAGAATATATATATTAATAAATTCAGTGAAGTGCGACTTTGACCCGCGCACGAAGGGTTCATACGGACACGAGATATGTAATTCAATACGAACTTTAGCCACTATAAAATAAACTTTTGGCATTTTTCTTCGCTTTTGGTTTTTTTTCGGTTTTAAGCGTTTTTTTAGTTTTGGGGTTTTTTTAAATTTATTGGCGCTTTCTGAGTTTTGGCACTTTTTTTTCTCGTTTTGGAGATTTTTTTTGGCGATTTTTTTAATTATGACACATTTTTTTTCGTTTTGAGGATTTTTTCGATTTTTGGCGATTTTTTTCGTTTTGGCGTTTTTTTTCATTTTTGGCGACTTTTTCTGGTTTTGGCGATTTTTTTCGGTTTGGCGATTTTATAATTTTTGGATTTTTTAGTTTTACCGTTTTTGAAAATTTCAATAGTTTACCTCTTACGGTTTCCAGGATATAGCAAATTGTCAAAATTGCATTAACTGATGGACCACCCTTTAATTTAAATTGTTTAATATTTTAATGTTAATTGTTGTAGTCTATATAAAAATACACTAATTTTACAAATTTCAAGTGTCAATATACATACATATGTACATACAATTGTATGTATATTACATGGGATTTTAGCATTTTTCGTTGCTCGTTTTGGAACACCCTTTAATTTTTAGTTCTCATATATTTGTTGTTGTAGCGGCCAAGGTTCTATATACTCTGTCCAAATTTCAGGTCCGTAGCTCTTCTGGTTCCTGAGAAAATAGCGTGTGTCGGACAGATGGACAGCGTAGCGAAAACAATAGGGTTCCTTTTTTCACCTTTGGTGTGCGGAACCCTAAAAAAGTAAAGTTTTTTACATAGCAAATAGAAATATACATACATATATAAGAAAGATGTTACATCAATTTAGAAGCAACGAATTCAAATACAGGGTGGCTGATGAATTTTGCTAGATTAAGAAACAGGAATAACTTTGTTTATAATGCATGGAATCTATTCAATCTTTTTTTATTTCAAAGCCAATTAAATTGCATTAAAAGGAATTGAATTACTCTTAAATATAATTGAATTTAAATGCCCGCTCTGCTCGTTGATGCAGGTGGGGCATCATAGCAAGAAGTTGTTCATCACTGCTCACAAAGTTGATGTCGAAATTGCAGCTATTGTCGCAGTTGAACAATCATGTTGAAACCACACAGAGTTGAAAGGAGTTCTCTTTCGGCGTAGTTCTGACTAAAAAATTATTTCAGCATGGTTAAGTAACGGTCTCCATCAACCGTAATGTTGTGTCCGTTTTGTTCAAAATAGTATAGATCCACAATACAGCGTGAAGCAACTGTGCACAACACTGTGACGCGAATTGGATGAAATTCCCTTTCATGCAGTTGGAACCACTCAATATGCAATAATTTTGTTGGTTTAATTAAATTAGTTTAATTAAATAAACCTTTTTGAAATTCATTGGCAAGTATTTTAACATTAATTTATAGATATAAGATCGATTTTATTTATTAACGCAGTAAAATAAAGTGCGAGATCGATTTGCGCAACCACCGATTACTGAAACACACCGATTAGAGCAACAGATAATTTTCTTACATTACTGTCTTTATAAGTGCAACTGTTTTCTAAAACCAGTCTCGATAAGCGCAACTTCTCGCTTATTAAATTAAAAGCGCTTTTCTCTCCGAATTAGCGGAATTTAAAATGTAGTTTTAATAAGTTGTTTCGATTTCCCCAAATTACCCATCCCATAAAGTTTTTTGCACACCAGTGCTAACACTTTTATGTTTTTATGTTTCTCTTTACCATTCGTGCATGACTATAAAAGTTTTTATAAGTTATTTTTTTTATTTGCACTGATTTAGAAGACTATCTATGGCTTCGCTATAGATTTTTCAGACAAAGTAACTTCAGAGAATATAAAAATTAAAAACACAAAAGCTTAAAGTAGATGACGCCATTAATGTACTTAACCGTTGTGTGGAGTGGGCAACTGAGAATAATATTCCATACGAAAAATTAAGTGTCATTCAAGTAATTAGGAACCCAAACATGTAAACCAAAAGTTTAAACATTATTTTCCTCAAACTAGATTGTGTTTATAAAGAAATTTACATGAGTAGAACTTAAGTAAAATATATAAAGCCTGGTTTTAAGTTTCAATTTATGTACAAAATATTTATTTATTTTCCACCGACTTCAAAATAAGCAGATGTTATACATATTTTCGTCATGTATGTACATTTTCTAATCTATATTTGGGTTTATATGAAATTTTGAGTGGTCGATTATTGCAACTTTTCAGTAAAAGAAACAACCTCGATTTCCTTTCAGTTGCGCAAATCGACCTCGTTCTGTATATACATATATACATTAAATTTTATAAGGAACTTTTTTTATTTATATACATACGCTCATACTTATTTATATGTAAATATATATTTATATGTCTGTCCTAAAAAAAAGTGTTCATAAAGGTTTTTTGCCATTTGATGTAATTTACACCCACATGTATTTAAAATAATTGTTATTTAAGATTTAAGGAGAAAAGGATACATCTTTGTACACTGTGCAAAAAAAAATTTTGTAATATCATTACCACATACGTTATATACAAATAAAGAATAGAATTTAATATGCACATATAAATTTGCATGTGAAACTTTCAGTACCCAGGCAAAATTCGTCGTGTACTTCCTATACGGTGTGAATTATAGTCTTCGAATCGGTTAATATGCACTTATTCTTTATTAGTTCAAAATAATTCGTACAAATGACTACAAAAAATTTTACTGGGGCACAAATTTGTATTGATATGCTTACGTTATCGTTCGCACTCATTTTCTTTCGACTTGCCGTGCTAAAGGCTTTTAGTGGAACGCAAAACAGCTGTTTGTCGTTTAAAATGCTTGCGAACGAGAATGAGTGACATCGTGGGATTGTCTGTATATGTGCCCTTAATTATGAAAGTGTTATAAGTCAGATATTTCTTTGGTCGAGATATTTAGTAGATTACATTTGAACAAATCAAAAAATATTTTTATATTATACAACATTTTAATTTAGAGTTGTGCGGGTCTCGATTAATATATGTTAATCTATTTAATGTTTGTTAAATATCCCACCAAAAAATACCGGAACTAGTTCGCAAGGTTTCCTTACCTTTTTCATTGCATACCAAGCACTACAGCTACTGAATTTATTATTCTTAGGCTTTTGTTTATATCAAAAATTATTTTAGACAACATTCAGATATTTGGATGACTTCCACCCTATGACAACTTTGTGTTAAATTCATTGATGATTCACCTGAAATGGAACTACTTGGATCTGAGTTAATCAATGCAGCAACTAATTGTAATTTTTTGCTAAGATTTATTTAAGTTTTTTTAATATTTATTTATTATTTCGAACTAATTAAGGGCAGATATGTATACGTACCCAGCGAAAAATTACAAATTACCATCAGAACTACTTGCCATATAATGCCTCACTTTTCTGATTACCAAATTTCAGTACTCGCTTACAAATCACATTACCTAAAATTTAAAAAAATTATGTACAAATTGCTGAATGAAAAGAATGACTTTTCTAGATTAAATAGATTACGTGAACAAGTTGCGAAATAAAAAAAAAGTAAGTACTTCTCAAGAATCGATTATTTTAGTCTCACGGCTTGTTAAAATCATTAACTTGGTAATCCAACTTAATTCCAAACCCGATTACCTTTTTTGAAATTTTTTGCTGGGTAAGTGTTGGCATCACTGGTTGAGGTCGTCGCGTGATAAAGAAATTCGAACACGCCTTTTGTCTAAACTTAATGATGGCACACGCAAGGGAATCGATTAGCTCATAGCCGAATGCCAGATGGTCATAAATTTAAAGTCAGACTCCAACTTTATTGAAAAGCCTAGCGGATCAAAAGTATCCGTCAATTCCGTAAAACAGACACGAGTTAAAAAGGTTTCAACAAACTCGCATCAAGGCCAAGCAGAAAATGTGAAATCAGTTGAAAAATCACCTAATACACCACGCGCACACCATGTTGGGCATGTGGTGGAATGCACTATATGAAGGACTGCCACTACAAAGGTCACAGGTGTAAACAATGTACACGGATTGGTCACAAGGAAGGTTATTGTGGCTGTTTCCCGAACAAACAGCCAAACAAGATAAGTATCTCTCATAAATCCAATCGTGATAAAGCTTTTGGTAAGGAAATTTCTCTTAGTAGTGTATGTGGCATGGAAACAAAACGCAAATTCGTTACAGTGCAAATAAATGGCGTTGATGCTACTCTACAGATCGACTGCGGTTCAGACATCACAATCATATCAAGGTCGATGTGGGAGCATGTTGGCAGTCCAGATTTATTAAAACCGACATCCACTGCACATAATGCGGACAAGCGTCGTCTCAATATAAATGGACAATTTAATTGTGACATTACCTTAAATAATGTTATAAAAAGTGGAATATGTTATGTGGCTGATGACATAAACCTTCTCGGTATAGACTTCATAGAAAAATTTAATTTATGGGACGTTCCGCTACGAGAGGTTTGCAACCACATCACAAAAGAGCACATTACAACACATCGAGTTGTATCACGATTCCACGAATTGTTTGAAGGGAATTTGGGGCTGTGTACCAAAACGAAAGTTAAACTTCATCTTAAGGAGGGAGCGAAACCCGTTTTCAAGCCAAAACGACCAGTGGCTTATGCAGTCCTGCCACTGGTAGATGAAGAGTTACAGAGGCTCCAAAGGCTAGGAATTATATCCCCCGTTGAATATTCCGACTGGGCTGCACCCATCGTTGTTATCAAAAAGAAAGAGGGTAACGTTAGAATCTGTGCAGACTACTCGACAGGTTTAAATGAGGCGCTCCAACCAAACCAATTCCCGGTGCCACTGCCAGAATCAATTTTTGCAAAAATCGGAAATGGTAAGATTTTCAGCCATATTGACCTTTCCGATGCTTTTCTACAAGTCGAAATAGAAGAAGATTCTCGCAAGGTCCTCACCATCAATACGCACCGAGGACTTTTTACGTTCAACCGTTTGCCGCCAGGCATAAAATCAGCTCCGGGATTATGTCATCAATGGTCGATGATATAGATGGTGTCGCTACATATGTACATGGACGACATCATTGTCTCAGGCTCTAATGAAGCAAATCACGATGCAAATCTGACACATGTTCTTGAAAGAATCAAGGATTTCGGTTTTACGCATTTGAAAAATGTAAATTTGGCATGCGGTCCGTGCGATATCTTGGCCAGGTCATTGACAAGGATGCGTTTCGACCCGATCCTGCCAAAGTTGAGGCAATAACAAACATGCCACCACCATCTGATCTGGCAACCCTACAGTCATATCTGGGTGCTATAAACTATTATGGCAAGTATGTCAGGAAAATGCATGAGCTACGCAGACCATTGGACGCACTTCTCCGAAAAAATGCCACATGGAACTGGACACCAGAGTGTCAGCGTTCTTTCAACAATTTCAAGGAGATTCTCAAGTCTGATCTTCTCCTCACGCATTTTGACCCCGATGCGGAAATCGTCGTAGCAGCAGACGCATCCAATGCTGGTATCGGAGCATGCCTATACCACAGGTACGGAAATAGCTCTATGAAAGCCATCAGTCACGCTTCAAGATCTCTGTCAAACGGCGAGCAGGGCTACAGTCACATAGAAAAAGAAGCGCTCGCCTTAGTATTCGCGGTTACCAAATTTCATAAGTACATTTTTGGCCGCAGATTCACCCTGCAAACCGATCACAAGCCGCTTTTATCGATTTTTGGGTCCAAGAAAGGCATCCCAGTGTATACAGCGAACTCTATACTCTTAAATTGTATGACTTCAATATTGAATACGTATCAACGAATAGTTTTGGCAGATGAAGAATTTGTCATCTCTTCAATTCATACAGAAAGTGATATTGGTCGAGTTCAAGATGACATATTGCGTAAATTGCCAGTAACACACAACATGATTCAAAGAGCCACACAACAGTCAGATTCCTTGCAAAAAATTATACAACATGTTCAAAGCGGTTGGCCCGCCGCTTCGCAAATTGTTGACTCTGACGCCAGCAGTTTCTATAAACGTAGATCTGGCCTTTACGTCTTAAACGACTGTTTAATGTATGGAGAACGTCTAGTCATACCACGTAAGTACAGAACCCGTATATTGCAACAGCTTCACAAAGGGCACCAAGGGATGCAAAGAATGAAAACAATCGCAAGAGGCTATGTTTTTTGGCCTGGCATAGACACGCATATCGAGGATTTAGTTAAAAATTGCGACAAGTGCGCCAGTGTTGCCAAATCACCTTCTAAAACGTTTCTCGAATCCTGGAAAACGCCTGATGGGCCATGGAAACGTATACATATTCACACTTATTCCTGTTGTCGACATCGACGTCACTTTAACACAATACCAAAAAATTTCTGCTTGTTTACTCGGTCTCGAGAACAATTTTGGGCGACTGACATTATATTTCCGTTCCCTAAGGTCTAGAAAATATCATAAACCTGCCAACAGGATTAAGTTGTTTTCGACAACGGATATACGAGCACCAATTTTTTGGTGTTGTGTTAAAGTGACGTTGATGGCGACAACTGGAATAAGGGTGATTGATTATGCTGGTCCAATTGAAAGCACCTACTTCCTTGTGGTTATAGACGCATATTCAAAATGGCCAGAAATCATCGCCGCTACCTCAGCGACAGCAACCAAAACAATTCAATTGCTAGAAAATGTTTTCGCCAGATTTGGTCTTCCGCAAACCTTAGTTTCGGACAACGGCACCCAATTTGGTTCAGTTCAATTCAAGATGTTTTGTGAGCAGAATGGTATCGACCACGCTCGAACGGCTCCATATCACCCACAGTCAAACGGTCAGGCTGAAACGTTTGTGGACACGCTTAAACGTTCCCTTCAGAAAAATCAAGGGGAAGGAGGCATACAGGACGCACTTCAAGTTTTCTTGTCCACTTACCGTACTACACCAAATCAGTGCACACCCATGCAAAAGTCTCCAGCAGAACTTATGTTAGGGTATAAAATAAGAACGCCACTAGACTTATTTAAGCCAAAGAACGCTCATTGCGACAACTTATATGATAAACATCAGCAAACCCAAAATAACCAGTTCAACGCATATCATAAAACCAAATTTCGTGAATTTTCAGTTGGAGATACCGTTGATGTAAAGGTCTATCACAACAACAATTATAAATGGTCAACTGGTTCAGTCAAGGAGCGGATAGGCAAGGTAATGTATTATGTTTTAATACATGGTGCCAATAGGACTGTCAGATCTCACGCAAACCAAATGCGATTGCACCCTAGACAACCGGAGGTTGAAGAATCAAGTGCAGAACTGATTGATGTAAGCCAACAAGTGCATCGGCAACTGCAAACGACGCAACCAGTCCATGATGACCAAGAATTTGTAGATAATATGCCAACGACAAATCGAAGACCGGCCAGAGACCGAAGACCACCCCTTAAGCTCAAGGACTTTGTTTTCTGATGAGGGGAGGTGTTGGCATCACTGTCATACGAATTTTAAGATGGAGAAAAATGAAAGAAGGGCATAAGAGTATTAGCGGTGGAGTATAGCTAACGTGTATTTTATTGAATTAAAGTGAATTATATAAATATTGAATAAATGAATTAATAGAAGTTTAAATTAAAGTTTATGTTGTTTCATTCAAACGCAACATCATATCAAATTAATTTTTAATTTTCTTTTATTTTAAAAATCAAAACTTTTGTATAGTTTTTTTACCTTAAAAAACCGGTTGACCGGGTTTTCCTGCATTGCAAAAACCGAAACCGGATTTTTCATAATATAAAATATTGGAACTGTTCCAAAACCGGTTTCTGGAAAAAATTTAATAATTGATCACCCTAATCAGCTCACTATTCAACTTCTGAGAAATTGTCAAAGAATAATTAAACGTTGAAATATTTATTTAGTTTTAAATAAATCGTTTAATTAATTTTTCATTCCCAAAAAAATTTAATTTAGAAGTACGATTCTTCTAAATTTGACGAAACAAAAATTCAAATCAAGCAAGTTTCTACACATACCAGCCTAAGAGTGTTAAAGGTCTGCAAATCGTATTTAAGGGCATAGATTCTTATGTTGTTCCCGAAGATATAAAAGATGCACTCGTCCTCCAAGAACAAGGGAAAAAAAGTGTCTAACATAATAAATAATATTTCGCGTTGAACTTGAGCCAAATGATATTAAATTGAGAAAAAATGCGACCCATCCAATATAAAATTTAAAATATATATTATACCGCAAAATGTCAGTTGAAGAACCACACAAGCGTTCAGTGCCATAATTGTCAAGAATTTGTCCATACCGCTAACTACAGAGGTTGTCCTGTGTACTCTTTCGTCAAACTGATTATGATGTAAGACACAAAATGTTTCACCGCCAAATAACTCAACAAATACAAATATAAGCTTTCATTTCAATCGCCTTGAAGCTACTATAGATAATCTGGTGCAGACTATAAATAATTTTACAACAAATATTACTACCATGATGCAACAAATGCTGAGAATGCTGAATACACTGCTTCAAGCATTAGTTAACAAGTGAACACGTTAAAAATATGATTGTGGACGCAAACGGCATTCTCCAACGTAAAAATAAACGAACACTTCCTCACGGAAAAAAAATATTCATATAATGTTGGTCTCTGAGACTCATTTGACATCTATAAGCTTCTTTAAAGTTAATGGATGCACTCTATATGATTCAAACGTCCCGAGAGTTAGAGCATGCGATGGATCAAGCACTATATTCTTGTCAACATTCGTGAAGAACATCTACAAGCAACAAATATTTGCTAATTTGAAATTTGATTTTTTTTTACAAATTTCGTGAAATCATCAATTTACTCCCCTCTCAGATTTTCAATCACTGATTGAGGATCAATACGAAGATTTCTATTAATCTCTTGGCCTTGTTTCTTAGCAACTGGCGACTACAATGCAAAACATACGTTCTGGGGTTTGCGTTGTTCAACTTAATTTAAAAATGGGCTTGGATTCCATTTCGAGTAGGGATCTCACGTACTGGCCTACGGACATAAAAAATTGTGAAAGTTATAGATTTTGGCGTCATTAAAAATATCTCGAGGTCTCTCCTCCAATCACTCTCAGACGATCGTTACCCACTAAGAAGTGACTTATTCACCCATATGTGAAGATGATCAATCGTGTTACTTGGCTGTGGATCGAAAAATATCTCAGAAGTCATTGTACTGAACACGATTAAGTTAAGAACATCCAAATATATTGAATTTAAAATCGCCAATTACCAAACGAAAATATTAAACAGGATGCTGAACATGCCACTACCTACTATCCGTAGACTGGGTATAGACGAATTTATTCTACGGATATTGAACGTCTCGTATGTGAAAAAAGAAGAGCTAAAAAGGAATGGCAACAGCACAGATCACCGCAACATAAAGTCAGATTTAAAGAGTGCACTAAAAGACTCCAACAGTTGCTTGTATCTGAAAAAACTGCATCTCTTAAAAGTTATCTGGAAGTCTTGATTAGGGATGTAACGAATACCAGTTTAGGGATTGCGAATGCGAAAACGAATAACACATTTTAATTTTTGCGAAAACGAATGCAAATATTGCAATACGTTTAATAATCATATGAAAAGAAATTTGTATAAGAACATGAATTTGTATTGTTTACAAAGAAGTACTAAGACTAAATTTAAATAAAATTCTAAATATAGAATTCTATATATAGAATTTTATTTAAATTTAGTCTTAAATTAAGCTAATATATGTACATATAATAATTTATTAAAAATACAAATATTTTAAAACTAATACTAATACTATGCTAAAATTAGTAAAGGTAATAATTACAAATAAATTTTAAAAATATTATGCAAACATACTTGGCCCTAAAGTCTGGTACTTTGTTCAACATTTCATGTGAAATGCTGTCAAGATACACATTAAGAAATATTGGAATGAATTGTTCATGAAAAAATCTTTCAGAAGTGGTCGACTTGGGAAAAACATGTAAAATATATGTATGTATGTATCTTCAACATTTTAAGTTGTCATAATATGAGTGGTACTTGTTTTGCATAGAATTTACAACAAAAAAGGACTAGCTAATAGTGTTTGCATTTAAAATTTTTTGTACGAAGTAATGAATGGTGCTCAACATTTTTCAAAAGTTTCAACAGACTAGTCTTAAGTAGAAAATATTTTCGTGCCAATCAAACACTGCCTTTTCTTTTTCAAAAACTGAAAAGTAGTTCCAAGCACCACTTTGTTTGGGGTTCGAAACCCAGCTACTTTTAAGTACATGTATGTATCTATTTTATGCTGGCTAAAAAAATTTTTCTTCTTTTTGAAGTTAGTTAATCGTAAAACTATTTTCGTAAATGAAGTAAAAATTTTTTTTGTCTAATATTTGCTTGAAATATTCGCGAATTCAAAAGCGAATTTGCAAGTAGCAAAAGTAAGCGAATAATTTGCGATTGCGAAAGCGAATGCGAACATTCGTTACATTCCTAGTCTTGATTTCACACGAGCATCTAATTATTCTTTGTGGCGCGCTGCTAGCAAGCTTAAAACACCCGTTGAGTTTAAACCACTTCTGTCATAAATAACAAAAACAAAAAACCCGCAAACAAAAAACACAAGCAAAGTGCCCTTGAGGAATACTCTATATGAGCACCTAAAAAAATAACTGTGAACTGAGTTCTAATTGCAGAATGCCAATTTTACTGTGAGTTTTGAAGCTCCTAATGAAAGCAACAAAAATAAAAAATCTAATGTGCGGCTTACTTTGAGTTTTGAAGCTCTTAATGAAAAATATAAAAAATTCTTATTTTACACTTTTTCTAACGACAAAGCCGCTATTTCGTCAGGGATCAACCTCCCTTTGTCCAATAACAACTAATGATTCGTTAACATTACCGTTTCCTAGTACTTCTACATTTAACTCAGCGATATCATCCGCATCGGGCTCGTGGTATTCTCTTAACCAAGTTTTCACTCAAGATAAGAGCATCTCAAAACCCAAGGTCCAAGTTAGAATGGATAGATATATAACTGTGGTAAGGCGCGGGCAAAACCTCCACAAATATGTAGGGATAACAGCGCACACCGTCAAACCCGTTTTCAAATATTGAGAGATGACAACAACAAACCCGATGTATCCATGAACAAAACATCCAAGCCGCCACCAATCTATTTGAGAGAAAAAAATTCAAACGCTCTTATTATAAAGTTATTCTCGGTCATTGGTGAGAATAAATTTTACATTGTTCCAATATAACGTGCTAACATTGATGAAACAAAAATTCAAATTTATGAAGAAAAACATTTCTGCAAAATGGTTGCTAAATTTAAAAAAAAAACAAGTTTCTTTACATACCAGCTTAAGAGTGTTAAAGGTCTGCAGATTGTATTGAAAGGTATAGATTCTTACGTTGTTCCCGAAGAAATAAAAGATGGCACTCGTCCTCCAGGGATTTAAAGTAAAAAATTTATCTTATATAATAAATAGGGAGAAGATTCCTCAATTAGAGCCAAACTATTTTAAAATTAAAAAAAAAATAAGACATCCAATTTATAATTTTAAATATCTCTTATACCGAAAAATAAGAGTTGAAGAACCACACAAGCGTTCAGGACCCGTACAGTGCCATAATTCAAGAATATGGCCACACAAAAACTTACTAAAATTTTCTTTCAGTTTGTGTTATCTGCGGTGAATTGCACGGTACTGCTAGTAGTAATAAACCAGAATATCACTCGGAAAAAAATGCAGTAATTGTGGAGGTAATCACACCGCTAACTACAGAGGATGTTGTGAATCAGAATTGAACAACCCTCGTACCCGTACATTGCACTAGTTTGTTAACGCAGCAACAACCAGTTCATTCACTTGGTTGTTTGTTAAATTCTTTGCGTTGACAAATTGTGCAATTCGAATTCGTAATTGGGTCAAAAGCTTAATAATATTAAGAACGTTAGCAAGTAAGCATAATAATATTAACTATTAAGCATAATATTAATATATTAAATTATGATTAAGTTTTGTATAAATAGTTCATGCTAAGAAACCAAATGAGGAGTTGTAGTTTGTTAGTTGAATACAGTTGTTATAGAGGAGTTGTAATTAGCTAGTGAGGGCAGTTGTAGTTAGTTGTAGATAATTATAATCAGTCAGTGGTGATTAGTTAGTTGTAATTAGAGTCTTGTATTTAGCAGTCATAAGTTAGAGTCATACCTGCGATTCCCACGGGACCCTCCAGGTTTAAAATTGTAAAGTAAAATAATAAGATACTACTTTTTAGTTGGCACAACTGTTTAATAAATCCTTTTAATATACAAAAGAAAAATCCGTTTTTAAATTCAACACAACATTTTGGCGCAGCCGGTATTAGCAAGAGTACAGTTTGATACCTTTTGGCAGTTTGAAGGAAGTATATTGATATTGGAAAGCTATTTAAGCTCAATTTAATTTTAATATACTGAATTAAATTGTTAAAAGGATACGTTTTTCTGTATACCAACATTTACTACACAACGCAAGGTTTTAATGAGCTATTTGAGCTGCCTTAAGTTGCACAGACTTTGGTGGTAAACTCAACGACTATCAAACATTTGCTCGAGACAAATGGGACCAACACTAATTGTAAAAATATTTATATAAGTGTTGAATTAGTAAATTAAACTAGATAAACGCATAGTGAAAAATTCAAAATGATTAGCATTATTTAAATAGAAGAAAAGTTTGTTTGTGAAAGTGAACATTGAAAATAAAACGTGGAATTAGGAAATTTTGCTTGAGGTATATGGAGGATTTAAAAAAAAATTACAAATGACACAAGAGGAGACCAGGGAAATTTCTGAGCGAGTGTGGAATCTCATAAAGTGCCTTAACAATACCAAAGAGTATGTAGAGTTAGTAAAGCATAAAGTAAGGAGCCAGGGAAACATAACCGAATTTAAAAAGATAGATATTTTATTGGAAGAACTACAAGTGCTACATGAACATCAACAAAGTCCAGTTATATCTAAGGAAATAGAATAATATTTACACGTTAACCGGATCTTGAAGCAGCAGAACGAAAGCTTAAGAAAAACCATTGTAGAAGCTGAACAACAGATTCAAGACAGCGAACAGAAGACACAAGCATTTAAAGACTTCGCGCAGCGCGTTAACCCTAACTTGACTTCTGATCAGTTGCAGCAAGTCATCGAAAATAGAAAGGTGATAGAGGAAAAAACTCAACAAATCGAAACGCTGAAGTCAAAGATACGAAACTTACAAGGAGAGACGAGGAAAGTGATTACAATTAACACAACAAGTAGTAACAACATGACAACTTTTACCGAACTCTTTTCTACGGAACTGATGGGCCAGAACTGGCAAGGGAAGCCAAGAAGATTATTGAAGGATGTATGATAGCAAAGGATAAACTAGAAGAATCAGGTAATGTGGTCGACATAATCAAATGCATCAAAACTAGACTATTTGGAAATGCTTTCTCATATTTGCACAATAAAGAGTTCACAACAATAGAAGCCTTATGTCAGGCTAATAGAGAAAAATTTGTAGAAGGCAAAACTCTAACAGAATTGCAAGAACTAATTTTCAGCAGTAAGCAAGGTCCAACGGAGACAGCATATGAATTTGGAGAGAGACTAGAAGGACTACTTACAGATGCCACAGAACTAATTGCAGCACAATGGCAAGAAGTTTCCCATCGAAAATCTATGATAGATCACTGCAACCAATCCGCAGTAAGAAGTTACATAAGAGGCTTACGAGATCCTAGATTGATGTCAAAATTCATCGGACACGAAAACGAAAAGCTATCTGCCCTGCTGAAAATCACCAAGGATGCTCAAAATCTCTTTGGTTCTAATATGAAATCTTCAAATATCATGACAATGCATACCGAGGAACCTTTATATGATACGGTCCAGCAGTTGATAAAAGAAGTCCGACAACTATCCATGCATCAGAAGACCTGTAACCATTCAACGCCAAACAGTAATTCACGAGAAAACTCAAAATACTGGAGCACTATGATAGACGAATGCTATAACCAAGGAAACAATATGTGCTATAATCAAAGACAGGGGCATAACGAATGCAATTTGAGAAGGAACATGAAACCTCCCGACTATGGAACACATAGGCAAAATTTTACAAGCTCGAAAACTCAAAACAAAAGTGGAACTAGGCATAACAACAACGAGGAGCGACGCTGTTTTAGATGCAATCAACAGGGTCACATTTCTACTAATTGCCCAACAAACAGAAGGAGTATAAATAGCGATAATAGAAACGGCATCAATAGAGGCAACAATGATGTAAACAGAAGCAGATTTAATTACAACAGCAATAATTCGGGAAACGCGAATCGGCCGGTCAAGATTAATGGACCGGAATGCCGAAAAATGTAGAGAAATTACTAATGAAAAAAATAAAAATAACACACAACACTCCGTAAGAACTAACTATGAAGATAAAGCTTTTAATTTAGATATTAACATTATACACTTGACAGAGGAGCAAGATAATCAGAAACAGGAAGACAAGGATAACACCGAATTAATATCTGGTGCAAGACGCACAGATTTTGTAAGAAAATCCCTGAATAATATGGCAATGATGACATGTAATGATATAAATAATAGAATAATTAAGGACGGAAACGTTGCAGAACATCACATAAACCACTCAGAGTATAAAAATTAACTGAGACTGGAGAGTGATGTTAGTAGCAACGAAAGTTGTGAGATAAACGATGCGTATATAAGCTTTCCTTGTAGAGATGCAAAAGAGGAAAAATTACTACTGTTGGTAGACTCAGGCGCTGATACTACACTAGTAAAGGAAGAAGCTTTGACATCGTGCATAAAAGTTAATGAAAGTGAGAAGAAAACCTTGTCAGGAGCCTTTGGAGGAAACATGAGTACCAAAGTAACTATAACTGTGAACCATAAATTCGTGGACAAACTAAGTTTTAAAATGCACATAGTACCAAAGGGCACAATTTTGCCAGCAGATCGTTTGCTGGGCCGAGATATGATGTGGAATAGGTCGGTTACCGACACAATAAACAAAAACATAAAATTTTTTGACAACCAGAGAGAAATAGTTTCTTTGCCACTTGTTTCAGAAATTCCTCCGTTATATATATCCGAAAATTTTTCTATAAAAGGACGTTCCCAGGGAGTTGTATCGTAGTAGTAACCAAGGCCACTGGAGAAATAATAGTAAACAAACTACTAATTTTACCAGGGGTTTTTGTGGGCGAAACCTTAACATTAATCAAAGGAGAATAGCATTTATTCCCATTCTAAACACCAACAACTATATAGTAGACATAAATAAGAAAATAATGTTAAGTTATGAAAACCCTGAGGTCTACCAGATAGAATCAACAACAGCCATTAATACAATAAGCACCGCGGACAACAAAGAAAGAACCAAATTACTATTGGAAACAGTACAGTTTTCCGCAGATTTGAATCCGGAAGAGAGATTATCGATCGAGAGCATTTTGAAATCATACGACGACGTGTTTCAATTACCCGGAGTTAGTCTAACTCACACAAATGTGCTTAAGCATAAAATCCCAACTGATTCTACTCAACCCCCAATAAATACTAAGCAATATAGACTACCTGCGGTCCACCGAAATGAAGTGAATAGACAAGTAGGCCAGATGGTCAAAGATGGAATTATCTCTCCCAGTACTTCCCCTTGGAATTCACCAATACTCCTAGTACCAAAATAGGCAGGAAAGGACGGAGAGAAAAAATGGCACTTAGTAGTAGATTTCAGAAAATTGAACGAGGCCAAAATAAAGCAAGTCGTACCCATACCAAGAATTGACGAAATCCTAGACCAACTGGGATACAGCCGATATTTTTCTACCCTCGATCTAGCGAGTGGATACCACCAAGTTTTAATGGACCCACGGGACAGAAAAAAAACCGCTTTTAGCGACATTTCGAATTTAATCGTATGCCTTTCGGATTAATAGGGGCACCAGCCACTTTTCAAAGAATCATGAACTCGATATTAAAGGGTCTAAAAGGAATCGACTGTTTCGTCTATCTGGACGATATAGTAATCTACGGCAGAAACCTAGCGGATCACCAATTAAGGCTCAAGATAGTATTAGATATATTAAGAAGGTACAAACTTAAGTTACACCCCGAAAAATGTCACTTCCTTCAAAGGGAGGTAGTTTATCTGGGCCACCAAAAGTAAAAGACATTCCACCTCCTAGAAGTATCAAAGACTTGCAAGCATTTCTAAGATGGATCAACTACTACAGGAAGTTTATACCAAACTCGTCCGAAATTGCCTTACCCCTAAACAAACTACTAAGGAAGAACGTGAAATTTGAATGGACACACGAGTGTCAGCAAGCTATGGACAAATTAAAAGCAACAGTTTCGAATCCACCTCTATTACAATACCCTGACTTTGCGAAACCATTTGTTCTGACGACGGATGCTAGCAATGAAGCCCTAGGAGCTATTCTTTCTCAAGGAGACTCTGGTAGCGATTTACCAGTATATTTTGCAAGCAGAGTACTAAGTGTCACAGAAAAACGATACTCTACAATAGAGAAGGAGTTGCTTGCCATCGTATGGGCAACAAAAACTTTTAGGCCATATTTACTCGGGAGACACTTCACCATTTTTTCAGACCACAAACCCCTCAAGGGTATAGCTAATCTGAAAGATCAAGAAGGCAGATTGGGGCGCCTTTCACTAAAACTTTTAGAATATGATTTCGAGATACGGTATAAATCAGGAAAAACGAATCAAAACGCTGATGCCCTCAGTCGCCTTCCAATAGAGAAAATAAATGTAGGGGCAATAACTAGATCAAAAGCTCGAGAATTACAAAACAAACGGAATGAGGTGAATGAAGAAATTATGGATCAAAAAGAGGTAAACCAGGATATGGGAGAGGAAGATATGGATGTTTTTTTAACGAATGCAGAAGATATAAACAAAGTAATAAAAGCATTCCACGATACACCTTTGGGTAGACACCAAGGGACATTCAAAACTTATTCCCGCATCAGGAATCAGTATAAATGGCCCGGCATGTATCGACAAATAAAAAATTATGTAACAACGTGTAGCCTATGCCAGAAAAACAAATGTTCGAAAGTTGAAAAAATGCCATTGGCAATAACAAGCACTTCAAGTAAGCCTTTCGAAAAAGTTTTCATGGACCTGGTAGGTCCGTTGCCAGAATCAGCTAGGGGAAACAAATACATCGTCACCTTTCAAGACGATTTTTCAAAATTTTTCGCATGTGCAGCCGTGCCTGACGCAGAGGCACCAACTGCAGCTAAAGTCTTTTTTAAGGAAATAATTTCAAGATACTTTGTTCCCAAGGTGTTGGTAACGGATAATGGTTCAAACTTCGCATCCAGATTATTCAAGGAAACGTGTAAGATGCTAAGAATAAAGAAACTACTAACTACTCCTTATCATCCACAAGCGAATGGTGCTTTAGAACGAGCTCATCGACCATTGGCCGAATTTCGGAGAAATGTCGTTAACCTGGATGGTACCAACTGGGACGACTGGACTCATCACGCCATGCATGTGTATAATAATAGCAAACATTCAACAACAAAACAAACACCGACGAGAGTGTTATTCGGGTTTGAATTTGAAATACCCATCTCTTTGAAAATATCCCCGACACCACTATACAACGCGGATGATTATAGCAAAATTCTGAAATATCCAATCCAACGTTCACATGAAATCGTTAGAACCAAGTGAGGGCAAAATTGAGAGCCAAACAGTATTATGATAAGGGTTCAAAGGACAGAGAGTATAAAATAGGTCAAAAGAATTAGAATAGAAGTTAAAGAATCAAACTAGAAAAAAATAAATTTTCACGGACCATATGAAGTTATCGACATACCAACACGTGTAAACATAAAATTTAGAGTAAGAAAGTGTGAAAAGAATTTAGTAAAACCCTATAAGGAACGGCATTTAATATAAGGTATATGGTAATTAATCATACAGTTACGATCCAGGCTATTTGGTTATAAATTTGTAAGGGAGAGCATTGATTTTTAACTATTTTACTTTTTGTATAAATTTTGCTTCAAATGTAGAAAATTGTTTAACAACAGTAAAGAATTCATTTCCGGGTACCTTAAAACAAACAAAAAACACAAATATGCTTACTAAAACGTTTCTTTAAATAATAAAAAAAATTAGACATAAAAAAAGTTAGTTGATTAAACCCTCACTACAATACGTAATTGCAATTAAACAAAATTGTTGACAAAAGGAAAATGATACAACAAAAAAAAAAGAAAAAATGTTTAAATGCAATATGAGTTTTGGGAAAGTTAAGCTAGGTCAGTTATGCATTGTACGGTTTGAAGTCAACAATCTGAAGTACCAAAGTGCTGACGACGTATTTATTTATCTACATGCCGTATATATGCACACCTGTTGTCATATTTTTGTTTTTTATTCTTTTTTCAACAACTTTATGTTCACATACTTTAAATTTGATGACCATTTATACTTAATAATTTTATATTGAAAAAAAAAATATAAAAGCAAGTAGCAAAAGTAAGCGAATAATTTGCGATTGCGAAAGCGAATGCGAACATTCGTTACATTCCTAGTCTTGATTTCACACGAGCATCTAATTATTCTTTGTGGCGCGCTGCTAGCAAGCTTAAAACACCCGTTGAGTTTAAACCACTTCTGTCATAAATAACAAAAACAAAAAAACCGCAAACAAAAAACACAAGCAAAGTGCCCTTGAGGAATACTCTATATGAGCACCTAAAAAAATAACTGTGAACTGAGTTCTAATTGCAGAATGCCAATTTTACTGTGAGTTTTGAAGCTCCTAATGAAAGCAACAAAAATAAAAAATCTAATGTGCGGCTTACTTTGAGTTTTGAAGCTCTTAATGAAAAATATAAAAAATTCTTATTTTACACTTTTTCTAACGACAAAGCCGCTATTTCGTCAGGGATCAACCTCCCTTTGTCCAATAACAACTAATGATTCGTTAACATTACCGTTTCCTAGTACTTCTACATTTAACTCAGCGATATCATCCGCATCGGGCTCGTGGTATTCTCTTAACCAAGTTTTCACTCAAGATAAGAGCATCTCAAAACCCAAGGTCCAAGTTAGAATGGATAGATATATAACTGTGGTAAGGCGTGGGCAAAACCTCCACAAATATGTATGTAGGGATAACAGCGCACACTGCTCACCGTCAAACCCGTTTTCAAATATTGAGAGATGACAACAACAAACCCGATGTATCCATGAACAAAACATCCAAGCCGCCACCAATCTATTTGAGAGAAAAAAATTCAAACGCTCTTATTATAAAGTTATTCTCGGTCATTGGTGAGAATAAATTTTACATTGTTCCAATATAACGTGCTAACATTGATGAAACAAAAATTCAAATTTATGAAGAAAAACATTTCTGCAAAATGGTTGCTAAATTTAAAAAAAAAACAAGTTTCTTTACATACCAGCTTAAGAGTGTTAAAGGTCTGCAGATTGTATTGAAAGGTATAGATTCTTACGTTGTTCCCGAAGAAATAAAAGATGGCACTCGTCCTCCAGGGATTTAAAGTAAAAAATGTATCTTATATAATAAATAGGGAGAAGATTCCTCAACTAGAGCCAAACTATTTTAAAATTGAAAAAAAATAAGACATCCAATTTATAATTTTAAATATCTCTTATACCGAAAAATAAGAGTTGAAGAACCACACAAGCGTTCAGGACCCGTACAGTGCCATAATTCAAGAATATGGCCACACAAAAACTTACTAAAATTTCCCTTCAGTTTGTGTTATCTGCGGTGAATTGCACGGTACTGCTAGTTGTAATAAACCAGAATATCACTCGGAAAAAAATGCAGTAATTGTGGAGGTAATCACACCGCTAACTACAGAGGATGTTGTGAATCAGAATTGAACAACCCTCGTACCCGTACATTGCACTAGTTTGTTAACGCAGCAACAACCAGTTCATTCACTTGGTTGTTTGTTAAATTCTTTGCGTTGACAAATTGTGCAATAGCGAATTCGAATTCGTAATTGGGTCAAAAGCTTAATAATATTAATTACGTTAGCAAGTAAGCATAATAATATTAACTATTAAGCATAATATTAATATATTAAATTATGATTAAGTTTTGTATAAATAGTTCATGTTAAGAAACCAAATGAGGAGTTGTAGTTTGTTAGTTGAATACAGTTGTAATAGAGGAGTTGTAATTAGCTAGTGAGGGCAGTTGTAGTTAGTTGTATATAATTGTAATCAGTCAGTGGTAATTATTTAGTTGTAATTAGACTCTTGTATTTAGCAGTCAAAAGTTAGAGTCATAAAGTTTAAAATTGTAAAGTAAAATAAAAAGATACTAGTTTTTAGTTGGCACAACTGTTTAATAAATCCTTTTAATATACAAAAGAAAAATCCGTTTTTAAATTCAACACAACAGATGTCCTGTGTACTCTTTCGTCAAGCAGGCTATGGTGCAAAAACCTGAATTAGCTCTAGCTCTACCATTAAACGCGTACTCCGCCACTTTAGCTCAAATGAGCCATCCAGTCACTCCACGTGTATCGTATGCCGATGTAGCTAGCACTAGTTCTTTTTCCATACAAAATGTTCCTCCTCAAAATAATTCAACGAATGCAATTTTCGATTGCCAGTAAATTGTCAGCACATTGACAGATCTGACAATATTGTAAGATCTGACAATCGTCTGTACATAGCTTTAGTTTCCCAATACCCCGTTTACAATAATTCTTTACTGTTTCAACATCGTATATCCAAAAATTTGGTTTGAGTTGGGAAATTTACATTGTGATGACTTTATAAATTTGTATTTAGAGTATTTTGACAACATTGAAATTGATGAAATTGATTATTATTATTATTGTTATTTGTCAAACTTCTTATTTGTTTAAATGAAAATTTAACATAATAAATCTAGATTTACTAAGAAATAGTTGGGTTAAAGGTTCCCTTATAATGTGCATTAAGGTCCTGATTTACTATCCTACACGAACGCACGATTCATTCACAAGAAAATCTTGCAGATGTCTGACCGACCTTAAAAAATCTATTCTATTCTATTGTATGAGAATAAAAACAACTTTGATCGCATGTAATCTATAATTTTATGAAATTTTTCACGCACGACTTGCCAAAAAAATCTTTCGCACAGTAACATTATTAGTCCACAGTACCACACTTTTTAACACACATGTCATATTTGGCAGATCGCGCGATAGTGTAGGATAGTACATCCTTTAGCAACAGTAAAATGAGCTAAACGTCTTAATTATCAGTTTTAATGTATTTTTATTAAAAAATATTTTACTGAATAAGTAAAATAATAATTTGGGATTATTAGTGCGTTGGCAAATGTTTAACTGAAAATGAATTTAGTTTTCAATTTACTTACAACTCACTGGAGATATTAAAAAGTGGCCTTCTATCAAAAGAGAGCCATTACTGGCCATTTGCATGAATATTTTACACAAGATAAAATATGGCAGGGCAAAGTATTCTGTATTACTAACTCCATAACTTTATTTTTTCAGTTATGACGTTGTTTGCGTAAATGAGCGATATGTACTTTCAATAAAAGAAAACCAATACGATAAATTGTATCGGTTTTATTGCCAATTTGGTAATATATTTTTTTTATTGATAGTAACGCTATCGAGAAAAAACTATCGATAGTCTAATGGAAATGAAACCATCGATAGTGCTTTCGATAGTTTGCCAGCTCTAATGCAACTACGAAATAGCTTTAAAGAAGACACGGGTTCTGCGTGACCGAGACGTCAGAAATCACAAATTATCTTCCGTCTCGTGACATCTCTGTGTACTTTGTGGGTTGGGCAAGAAGTGATACTGAAAAAGGTAACTTGTTTGCAAAGCATTAAATATCCGTATTTGCCCGAAACACATGTATTGGTGCTGTTGATTTGCCGAGTGTAGTTGCTCTACCCCCTCGACCCTTAAGACGCGTGGTGTTCAAAAACTAATTGCTGAGCTTAATCCGAAGAAAGCTCTAGGTATTGATGGAATTAGTAACAAGATGCTGATTAACTTGCCTCATATCGCAATAAGAATCCTGCTATTTATTTTTAATGCCATTTCAGGATTGCATTATTTTCCACATAACTGGAAACTTACTAAGATAAAAATGATTCCGAAGCCGCGCAAAAATGTTACCAAAGATGAGTCATACAGGCCAATAAGCTTACTATCAACAATATCAAAGCTTTTCGAAAAGCTGCTCATGACTAAATTGTCCAGAGTTTTAGCTGATAATGGGTGCATCCTGGACCATAATTTTGGCCTTAGAAGTCAGCATAGCACTTGAGCAACCGCATAGATTGGTTCAAGTTATAAGGCAGACATTTGAAGAAAAGAGGTATTGTTCTGCCATTTTTATTAATGTTTCTCAAGCATTTGATAAAGTATGGCACGAAGGCCTTTTTTAAAATTGAAGACATATCTGATAATAAACATACAAAAGCTTTTGGAAAGTTATATTATTGGTAGGAAGTTCACTGTTCTGGAGAGAGACTTCAGGAGTGTGCCCGAATCTTTATCTTCCGGTGTACCACAGAGGAGCATACTGAGGACAGTTTTGTGTTAGTAATTATATCCACACCTCTACATTTGTCGATGATACAGCCTGTATGAGTTTTCACGAAATCTCTTATGGGGCATCTCGCAATCTCCAGGAACATATTAATCAGCTTTAAACATGGTAGAACTTACGGAGAATTAAAGTAAATGAACAAAAGTCTGTTCATATAGCGTTTACCCTAAGAAAATATACTTGTTCCCCCATTCGAATCAGTAATCAAAATATCCCTCAACAGTCACAAGTAAAATACTTTGATATACACATTGATCGAAGGCTTACATGGAAACATCATATTGACTCTAAGTCAACTCAAATACATTGGTTGATTGTCAGAAATTCAACAGTCAGCATAGACTGCAAACTTTTACATCGTGATTTAAATATGCCACTAGTGACTGAAGAAATTGCGATATGCACAGGCAAAAACTTAACTAAACTCGAATTACATCCTAATCCCCATGCTCGTAACATCTTGCATTTTACTGGACACGTCCGCTTAAAAATGATGCACACAAGGGCTCTTTTACTCAACACTTCAGGTGGGACTGCTTGAAAATACTTTTTTCCCCTTTTGATTATCACTACTCATGTATTATTTATAACTATCACTAATTTATGGCCGACACTGGTCGGGCCTAATGATTATAATTTAGATTTTAGATTTGAATTCTTATTGTTAGTTAATTTTTGAAGATACAATAAATAAAATCATGTATTAAAAAAAACTTATGCATCATATATTTTATCATTTTCAGATGATTGTACGTGGTCATCCATTGGTATTACGTCAATACTACGAAGTGACCCACTGTAATCATTGTCAGACCATAATATGGGGTGTCAGTCCTCAAGGCTTTCATTGTACAGGTATGAAATCTTTATCTATCTGCTTAAAATATTCGTATCTTCAATTAAATTTTCTTTTTTTTGTCAGACTGTAAATTAAATATTCACCGTGCCTGTTCGAAAATATTGGAAGAAAATTGTCCCGGCCCATTACCACAATCTAAACGCAAAGACAAAGATTTACATAACGATAGTAAAATAAGTAAATTAATTATGGGTAAAATACGTCCCAAGATGTCAACAGATATGAGTGGTGGTAAGCTTTCAAGAAATATTTGTAACAATCACGCTTTTTTATACATACATTTTTTTATTATTATTTTATTTTTCCAGACAAACGTCAACGACAAGATCCAGAAGATTTTGATCCTATGGATTTTCCAATGGGTAAGTCATATGTACATATATGTATATTCCATTGTCCAAGGGGAACTTTATTTATTTATTTATTTTTTAATTCTAAAATGTGTTGACCTAAACAGACTACTGATAAGTAAAGAATACAGAAGTTTAATAGTATATGGATCACTGAAATCTTTACTATTTCTTTTTATAACCGCAAGTATGGAATAAGCTTTAGGAATCAATTTATCTAAATGAGGAATGAAAATAAATTTAGAATCAAACAAAATACCCAAATCACTAAACTCAGATATTTTAGATATATTATTATTACCCAAGTGGTAAGAAGATAATGGGACTCTAGTTCTTGAAAAGGTAACTTGAAAACATTTACTTAGATTCAATTTCAGATTATTTTTTTCACACCAAATAATCAACGAGTCAAGATCAGTTTGCAATTTTGATACATCATCTAAAGATTTAACACAAGAAAAAAATTTTAGGTCATCTGCATATAATATTTGCAAATTTAAAATATGTCATTAATGAAAAGATTAAAAAGTAATGGACCCAGCACGTTTCCTTTGGGAACCCCAGAAATTTGATAATATGGAATATGTACAACACAAACTCTATTGCTTAAGTACGACCAATTATAAAAGGATAAATGGATGTCAAATTTGCATAATTTTTCAGTAAAATTTCATGCGAAATTTTATCAAAAGCTTTCGAAAAATCCGTATATATGGTATCGACTTGGAAACCTCGCTCTGTTTGAGAAAAACAAAAATCAGTGAATGTAATTGTGGATTTATTATTCCTGAATCCATGTTGCTGCGAAATTATGGCGGATTTCGTATTGAAATATAAAATGTCATATATAATATGCTTAAATATTTTAGATATCGTAGATAATTTAGAAATGCATCTATAATTATAAACATCATTCGGATTTCCCGATTTTAATATGGGAGTTACAAATGTAAATTTCCAACGATCCGCAAATACCCCTTCAGAAACGGATTTGTTAAAAAATTTTCATTATAGGGTAAACTATCGAGTGTGCACTATCGAGAATGCATTAATGGCATTCAAAATGTCCTTATTAGATAAAACTATTTGACCTAAATTAATATTAGGATATATTTTTTCATCTACACACACATTTAGAGTTTAAGACTAAAAGTTCGAAGTAAAATATTTCGCAAAAAAATTTTAAAATTTTTCGGGATTATCGGAAGAATCATCAATATAGAACATGGAAGATGGAATATTAGTGCAATCTTTTTTTGGAGCGGATAAATAACCAAAAACATTTTGGATAATTTTTTATATTACTCTCAATTCCAAGCAAATACTGCTTATATAAATATTTATTGAGAAAGTTAAATTCTCTAGCAAGAATGACATCAGAGCCAGATGACAAGTAGAGTTTATGAAGCTTATTTCTTTTATTTTTTAATATTTTTAGGCCATTAGTATACCAGCGATGAGTGGACGAAAAATAATTTTTGACTGGAATATATAGATTGCATATGTTCAGAAATTGATTTAAAAAGATCACAGTCCGACAAAATTAAAAAAGATTTTTGCTTCTTTGAATTTATGATATTCTGATTCTAGTTAATTTGGGTGCGCTGAATTCAAATCTATACTCAGTTTGTCTCTAACAGCTCTAGTTTTCATGATATAGCTTTTTTATACTCTCCACTGTAAGTATATATCAGTTTGTCATTCCTTTTTTTCCAAAAATATTATTTTTTGTGTAATTGCTAGCTGATTAACGGGAATTTTATTTGTGCAATATTATTCAGAACGTTATTTTTTCTTTTTGCACTCCAATTGCATATCGGAAGTTAGTTGCTTGTAAGAAGTGGTTTATTGCAGTTGGCAAAGTTTATTAAAAAAATTTTAATTTAAATAGAAATGACTTCCAATAGAAGACGGTGTGAAAATTACGCTGACACATTTTGTTATATTTGTGGAGAATACACCTTTAAAGAAAATCTTGGTGACCAAGATAAAAGCTGGGCTCCACACATTGTGTAATACTTGCTGTGTAAATTTGCGACAGTGGACTCAAGGAAAACGAAATAGGCTTAAGTTTGGTGTGCCGTCCAATTCCCCATTCCGAAGATGATCCCATTCCAAAACTGAAAGATTCTTCATAGCTGAGTTCGGAGTCTGAACACAAGGAGAAAGGTTTCAGCAAGATATCAAAATTATGTAGAATCGGTACCAGGGAAGGTGGGATATACATATGATGGCAGACTACTGTTTGCAAAGAGACTCTAATCCGGCTCTTCATTCAAGATTGTCTCTTAAAAGAAGCTTTACATCCTGCAACTAGAATTATACTTATATTATGTTTTTAATGCTTTGTGAAAATTTTTTTTATTTTAATAAATCTGTGTGAAACAATTTTACTTCTTTGTTTTTTTTTAAATTCCTATGGAAAAGTTTTACTTTTTAAATACTTATAAAAGCTATATCATGAAAAATAGAGCTGATAGAGACAAACTGATTACAGATTTGAATTCAGCGCACCCAAATTAACTAGAATCAGTTGATAAATTCAATGAAGCAAATTGAGTGTTGGCCTGTAATAATATGTAATAATTATTAGAATTTTTAATAAATTTAATCACATCAAGTTCAAGAATTATGGCATTATGATGAATATTGTTGGTGAAAATGGTTCTAAACATTCATAAATTATTGTTTTAAAACTGGATTAAACGAATATTAGATCTAGTATTTAATTTAATTTATTGAATATATTATTAACTTGAAGAAGATCAATTGAAAAAAAGAATCTATTACATTTATCTCATAATCCTTATTTACATTAAAAGGAATTAAGGTTTTATTCCTCTCTTCCCAAACTAAATGATTTAAATTAAAATCACCGATAACTAAAAATCTGCTATTTGAACTCATATTATCATTAAGATTCAATATATTATCTACATGCGAAGAATATATGTAGGTCATAGGAACTAGAAGGCGGTATATTCAAATAACAAAAGCAGATTAATCCATCTTGAACAGGAATTATTACAAACAATTGACAAGCAGTTCATCAGTAACAACACTGGGACACACTTAGGAATTCAATTCTTTCTTCACGGCAATCAAAATACCACCACCTCTCACAAGACCAGTCCTAATGTTAGAACTGTTCTTACAATAAACATAATAAAGGTTCAGGTCAAAATACTCAGCATCATTCATCATTTAACCATGTTTCAACAATTACAAAAATATCATAACAACATTGTGAATAACACTCAAACTGGCTTTTACTTTTTGAGCGCATTCCAGAAACATTTTGAAAGTATATTTTTAGCTTAGACGTACTCACTAAGCTACGTTGGACAACTCCTCTGGTTTTCTTGGAATAAAAATGAATGGTCTAATTTTCGTATCCAAAGGCCATAGAGTGGGTTTTGTTAACTCAGAATAAAAACATGGAGAAATACCAACTTTAAAGTTCACATGCTTCAAAGTTTTTTCATCAACATCTTTTTTAACTAGCCTCTTACATTCAACATGTTGTTTCTCTATACCTGTGATTTTTTCAATAAAGTTTATTGTTTGATCACTTGTAACTGATGGTTTGAAATAAGAAACATGCAAATATATTTTTCTTTACAATAACATAAAGGTCATCAGTTTTGTTCTCTCCAACAGCAGCAATACGATTTCTATTACGTCTACTCACATTTGTCCAACCAGTTTGTTGGCTATCATTCTCAAACATGTTAGATGTTGACTTAGATGCAACCATAGGATTTGATACAATTGAAGAAGAATCATCATTGTATTGTCTATTGAAACTGTTTGAAGTGCCAGCTACAACCTCAAGTTGTGACCTCTGATTTACATTGTTATTTTTGTATTCTGCATTACGATTATAGAGTTTAGATTTATTAGCGTTGAATTTGTTTTGGTTATTTTTTTCAATTTGGAGTTTTACTGAAAGTTTTTTGACCTCTGCTTTTATTTCTTGTACATCTTCACTTTTTGACGAGACAATTGTACTCTTTAGATCCCTTAACTCAGTAGACAGTGATGAAATAAGAAATCACATCAGATGAAGTAGAAAGACAATCATTGCAATTAAAAACCAAATTTAAATTTTCTTTAAATAACTCCACTTGTTTATCATTAATTTTTGCAAAGAAAAAAAATTAAATTTAGCTTCACAGATGTGACAAGCAATGAAAGTGGAATTAAGCGATTTAAATCACTTCGCACACAACGATTTAGATGTAGGTTCCATAGCAATAAACTAAACAAAAGATGCGCTTATTAAAAACACGTCCGTCCGCTATGACTTTTATTTGTATTATTTACAAATTTATATTGTTCGCAAATATGGCGCATGAATAATTTTGCAATATTCTGATGAGATTCTTGAATATTGCATTCGCGTCATTGTATATATCGTTACCAGTAGTAGGGAACTGCCGGTTCTATGGCAATAAAAATTGTCAAATTTGGGTAATTAACGTCAAAAATTTTGTAATTTATGGGAAAATTTTAAAATAATGTCGAAGGTGTGAAGTGACGAGGGTACTCGATGGTTTGTAGATGTCTGTCGGTTGATGTGCATACTCGTAGTTTATTATGTTGGCGCGCATGCTTTCTATGTATGTATGTATAAGATTTTTGTTTTAACCAAAGGTGTGAAGTGACGAGGGTACTCGATGGTTTGTAGATGTCTGTCGGTTGATGTACATACTCGTAGTTTATTTTCGTTAGCGCGCATGCTTTCTGTGTATGTATGTATAAGATTTTTGTTTTAACCAAAGGTGTGAAGTGACGAGGGTACTCGATGGTTTGTAGATGTCTGTCGGTTGATGTGCATACTCGCAGTTTATTATGTTGGCGCGCATGCTTTCTGTGTATGTATGTATAAGATTTTTGTTTTAACCAAAGGTGTGAAGTGACGAGGGTACTCGATGGTTTGTAGATGTCTGTCGGTTGATGTGCATACTCGCAGTTTATTATGTTGGCGCGCATGCTTTCTATGTATGTATGTATAAGATTTTTGTTTTAACCAAAGGTGTGAAGTGACGAGGGTACTCGATGGTTTGTAGATGTCTGTCGGTTGATGTACATACTCGTAGTTTATTTTCGTTAGCGCGCATGCTTTCTGTGTATGTATGTATAAGATTTTTGTTTTAACCAAAGGTGTGAAGTGACGAGGGTACTCGATGGTTTTTAATAATTTTTTAAAATGTGTGCAACGTCTTTCACGTTATGTTTTTTTTTTTTATAGGGAAAGCAATACCACACAACAAGAAATAATTTCAAAAATGACAAACGTTGACACTAGTACACACTGTTGCGATGTTACAAAATATCATAGTATGTACTCGGCATTTGTTTTTTGTAATATTCTTTTTAGCTGATGGAGCTGGAAGGGTATTTATAGAAAGAAATTATGTATTCTGGTGAGATATTAATGTTTTTGTTGTTGGTTTTATTTAGTTTTATTTATTTTTTGTTTTTTGTGTAAAGAGGCTGACATTTGTCAAACAAACCATGCACACTTATATACATACATACATTGATATTTTTGAGAACGAGATAGGTGAATGTGATGTCATTCCAAAGAACCAAATGGCATACTTCTATAATGGAAACTTCCAAAATGAAGAAGAAAAGTTTATGGTAGATGAAGAGGACGATGCTTTCTTCATACATATGTATGTTGTAACAATGTAAGAATAGAACGTAATTCGTATAAATTGAGACGTTCTCTAATCTAGCAGCAAGTACAGCATTGTATCTAGCAAGTGCATCATCATCATATAAAATCTTAAAAAATACAATACATTCTATAAATTATTAAAATGGACACATTAAGCAGCAGCCCAATTTTAATATCATTGAACGGCTCACAAATGTCGCTAGATGAGTTTGTGAGATTGTTCTCCGGCAATCGGGAAGAGATGAGCGTTGTCAGCCGGGAAGAGGTATCCGTAAGCCCTCTGTCAATAGAGTTTTCGGACGATGATTTGCCTCGTAATGTATCCATTAGAGACATTTTTGAGAACGAGGTAGATGAATATCATGAAATTCCAAACAACCAAATGGCATACTTCAAGAATGGAGATTTTCAAAAGGAAGAGTTTAGGCTGGATGAAGAGGACGATGCTTTCTTGGCAGCGTTTGATTATATGCCAAAAGATGAGGATAAAGATGACATAACCAAAATTTTCATGCAAGACGAAGAGGGGGATGCATTATTGGCGGCCGTAAATTTAAGATTTTAATTTGATTAATTTTGTAAACACAAATTCAAATTTATTTACTTAAAACGTAAAAAATGTGTAAACAGATTTTTATTTTCACTTTTTTACATTTGTCTTTGTCCTTGTACAAACCATATGCATATAAATAAATGATTGAACAAAATTTTTTTATAATTTTAATCTACATATTTATTTAAAAAAATATCGTAAATATATGTTGTGACAATGTAAGAATAGAAAATTAAAATAAATCGTTTAGTTATTTTCCTGATAAAGTAAATATGCATTTATTAAGGCACAAACTCCATAATTGTGATAGCTGCAGTAAAAATATTCCGGATATTTAAATTGTATTTGTTTAAAGTTGATGCAACCAAAATCCTCGATGTTGAAAACTCTAATTCGAAGTAGTTTTTCAAACCATTTCTTCTTTTCCACACCCTTAACATAGATTGAATAATGTTTTAAATTGGATTTTAAAAATTTTACAACACTCTTAAATGATATTGATCCGTCATTCCAATTCAGATGATGAAAGTTTCTCGTTAGCCAATTCGCTTCTCTTTGTTTTGCTATTGATAATCTTTTGAAGCTAAACGGTGGTTTAATAATAAAATTTATGTGCTCCTTATTGTTAAAAATAATTGCTAATTCTTTTGCAATGAAGATGTTTGAATTGGATTTAAATCCTTGCATATCGATGAAAACTTTATCCCCAGTCATCTTATTTTATTATTTTTTATTTACATTATCTTACGAACTTGAGCTTTTAAGGGTATGTATTCTATTATGCGGTCGTGGATGAGTATACAAAATGCTGATGTATCAGTAGGAATGTTGGAGTCCGTTTCAATTTCAATTTTTATATCAACAGGACCGTTAGAGAGGGCTTCGTTTTGGTGACTGACATCTACTACCACTATCGGCACACTATTTTTAAATTCTTGAGCAGTTAGAAGCGGTTGTGATTCCCTCATGTAGTAGCTTTGTTGAAACCGCAGATACATATCATATAGGATGGCAACCCGACCATTTTTAAATTTTACATTTAGATCATCATATGGGTACGATTCGGAATTTAAATGTACTTTTAAATTGTTTAAATTACAATGAACAAACTTATTTTCTTGTTGAAAAGCAATCAACACAAAACGGGGTCGTTCTCTATTTGCAGCCAATTTAACATTCCATATATAGCTAGTTCCTGTATTTAGTTGAGGATTAATGTGACAATCCCAACTGCGAAATGCCATTGGTATAGAAGCACCACTGTTAATAATTTTAATCATATTCAATTTGCTCAGATCGGATAATTGTACATGCGGAATTCTCCATGAGATGTTTGAGATACTAATTTTTGGTTTGTCAGTAGCAACAGTTGAGTATACGAGTTTTTCATCGTTCTTACTACGTATGAGAACTAATTCATGTTTACCGTTGAGTATAATTTTATTATAGTCTTCAGCAAAACCTAAAAACAGTTTCAGTGGTACATAGAAATTAAAGTGTCCATTTGAAATATCCAAATCATCGAGTTTGTTCCATCCTGCATTGTACAAGCCAACACTTTCTGTTGGTGATAAAGAAACAAAATTTTTTAGGCTGCTTGTAATCGCTAAATGTCTTGTATGATCAATTTCTATGCCATTAAGTTCATATCGAATTTCGTCAAAGAGATGTGCCACAAAGTTATTTTTTAATTTTAGATTTAAAAACGAAGATATTTTGCTATTATTATCATCTACAATACTTCCCTCAACATATATGTAGCTTTCGCTGGGTAGCACATATAAGTCTTGATTTTGTATTGAAATTCGAATCTCATCATTATTGTTGAAGGATTGTAGGTATGGTGTATATGTGTGATAGTCCTTTTTAATTATACTCTCGTCTGATTGAGGTTTTTCTAGAACATCTAGTATGTAACTCATTTCTTTGTCAACTTTAAATTGAGAGACTTTAAAAATTTTTTATTTTCTTGCGTCAAATATTTTTTGTGTAATGATCTCTTTAATTGTGGTTTGGTTTGCAAGAGTGTTTTATGAGTGTATCCAATTTTATCCTTAGATTGCTTGACGTTGTATATTATCATTATTTGCTAGATCTCAAATGTATTCGTGTTGTAATTTCCTCTCCTCGAAAATTAATTAATTCACCGTTCTGATCAACTATGCGTAGAGTTAGAGAACTTATCTCTCGGCAGTTAACTGGCAAATAGATAAGATTTCGAGGAATCTCAACAATTTTATACCCTGGGGGGACATTGATCGCAAATTCATGTAATGTGTGTGCTTGTGAGTTATTCGTATATGTGTTAACGACTATACTACATTCAACACGCAAGATATTCACCATGAAAATATTGACTGGTAGATCTGAGTAATGGTCTTGGTTAGGAGCTAGAATTTTCTTATTGAATCCAAAAAGTTTTCCAATTGTGTTATCTTTGTTAAAGTATATGGGATCCTTAGAGCTTTTAACTCTAACTTGCATTGTATTGTTATTAGCTTCTATATCAATTTTATTTTCCGGACAATACTGCTTATAGTTATGTTTAATATAATCAACTATATCATTCAATTCATAAGATCCTATTGGTATTTTAATTACATGTTCACCAATATGAAATATATTGTTATAATCATCTACATTGGGAATGCTATTATATGAATGAAAATCAGTTAGAGCACATTCATATTCACCATCCAAACGAATAGGAGGAAAGTAATTTGCAGATAACTCAGATGAGTTTGAGCTAAGAGTAAGTGTTATTGACATTATGGTTGTCTGATTACAAATAAGTGAAATTAAACACAGCACTTTGTATAAAAAAGGAAGTTTATATTTTATTTAATATATTAGATACAAATATAGACTTATATATACACACTTAACTACAATATTTCATTTTTATTGATCCAAGAATTATGTTGATTGGAAAATCCTAACCATTTAACATATGCCTTCTCTCCTTTAGTTTTAAGAACTTTTTCAACTAGATATGTATTTGGATATCTAGTTTTTGAAAGTTCTTCATCATAGAACCCACCTCTGATAGGATTACCACGATAGTCTTCTAATATGTATGTGACTGGATATGTATTTTGAACTCTTTTAATCGTGAAAATTTCTGTGGTCCAATTTGGTGTATATCCTTTTTCAAAAACATGTTTATATTTACTTATGCGCACATGATCTCCCACATTGAATTTTGATAATTTGAATAGTTTTAAGCGGTTATATACAGTGTTTAATAATTTTTTCTCATTTTTATAGTTAACTTGAATCGGTGGCATTTTGATGGTGCGATGAATTTTTTTATTATATGTATTAATTAAGTCTTTGTAAATGTCGAGCCAGTTATAAGACCCATTAAAGCTAAACTCTTTCCACATCATTCCTTTTAATGTTCTGTTAAATCGTTCTACTATTGATGCTTTCATTCTGCTATATGTTGAGTAGTGATTAATGTTGTATTTATTCATCAATTTTCCAAAGTGTTTATTGAAAAACTCTTTACCATCGTCTGTTTGCAAGTTTTTTGGTATTCGTCCCAGTTGAAAAATATTCTGCATAGCCTGGCTTGTTTCCAATGCAGTCTTTCTTTTCAAGGGTACTGCCCAAGCAAATTTTGAAAATGTATCAATTACAGTCAGCAAAAATCGATAATCTCTATTGTCTGTAGAATAGTTCCCCATTTCAACTAAATCAGCTTGCCAAAGATCATCTATTCCTTTTCATAACAACTCTTCGACGTGGAAAATGTTTTCGTGCTTGCTTATGTAGTTCATTTATTAAATTTCTTTTTGAAGTCATTATTTAACGTATTTAGAATTTGACGGGATAAGTTGAGTTCAGTGCGAGTTCATTTAAGTACTGTTGACCATCATATTTCTTACATACCCATAAATTAACTCATTTATCTTTCTAATTTCTTTTTCAAAGAATAATTTCATACTTGAAATTGTTTCCCTAATTTCATTTAGTTTCTGACTTAAAATTATATTGATTTCATCTCGTACCTCTTCAATTTGACTTTGCAGAAACAATTTATTAACAACGTCGTTTTCCTGCAAAGCTTTTGCCACATTTTTGATTCTTTTGTTTTGAACGTCAATGTTATTAGTTGTATCCATAACGAAGCCCAGCAGCTTAGGAACATTTTTCACAAAAACTCTGCCACTTGTATCATTAAGATAGTGCCCAAACTTATCGATAGACATGATTTATGTAGATAAATATTATTCTATAATTTTTGCTTCATATAATTCTTCGATAATTGAGACAATTTCGTTATTGTGATTAGTATGACCTGCACCTTGTGATGCTAGCAATAGCCTAAGGCGATCTACTAACTCATTAGGATCATCCCAGTATATATAGTTAGGTTTGTATGGGTTTAGTTTCATCAAACCCTTACCCTTGTAAGGACTTTTTATTGCATGTAGTGATGACGAAGTTGATGAGTTATTTTCACTTTCTTTCTTAAACAATTTACTGATAATATGCTTATATTTATATGCTCTCGTTCCTTTGATTTGTCCATCAGGTCTATAATCTCTTTTGTATGCATTTGTGCTCACTAAAATTTTCTTATATATATCTAATTCATGTTTATCATAATATTTTGGTGTTTTGTGAAACAGTAAAGAAAATAAACCTGGTGTAAAAGCCCATATTTGATTTCCAATCACTATTTTATCTTCAGTAAGTTTAATACTACTATTGCCAAACTTCCATTCATTATTAAAACCTTTATGTGGACCGTATAGAGTGTCTAATTCATTTCTGCTTTCCAAGAGTGCTAGGTCAGTATAACTCTTATTATTATCTGAATTGTCTAGAGTTTCCGATTGAGAGTAAAAATCATCGTTGTCATCATCATCATCATCATCATCAGTATCAACATTTTCAACCTTGTTTGCGTTTCGATTACTAAGTGAGATATTTTTATTGCATAACGTTTCTTCAACAAGTTTCTTTGGAGTACTTGTCTCTAACTTAACTGATTGGTCGTTGAATGGAAAATTTGAATTTTTATAACCTTTCGTTTTAAGTTCATCTCTTTCTGCCTTAATACTTCTTTTATTATTTTTAGAATTGTTCACAAATTCTGTTAATGGTTCTATTATTGGTTTAAATGTATCTTTGAATTGCTCATGTGTATCTGCTTCATCAACTTTTATACTACGAAATTTTTTCTTTAATACATTTCTTGTCTTTAGTAGCTCTTTTAAAACTTTTTCATCCATTTTCAACTATTAGACAACAGATCTGGTATCAGCTATCAGATCAGGTATCAGATCAGCTATCCGATCAGGTATCACTTAGCAGATCAGGTATCAGATCAGCTATCAGATCAGGTATAAGACCAGCTATCAGATCAGGTATTGGGGTATCAGATCAGGTATCAGCTATTAGATCTGGTAACAGATCAGCTTTCAGATCAGGTATGGTAAATACTTTAGGAAATAAGTAGATGTACTATGCGCAAGGCCAAATTAAGTACTAATGTTTTACTTTTATGTAGAGTAATTTATATCGTTATAAAATAGTTGAATTGCTTTCTATAGCGACCATTGTTTAAGTCATTTTCTTTGCTTATCATCAAAAATCCATATTTATCCTTCCAACACTCTCGACAAATTTCATGAAACTTTTCATAACTCATATCGCTGGAAACATGATCACTATAAACGTGCTTCATGTTTGTCTCATCTTGTTTAAACATTATAATCACATTTGCATTATCTCTTATTAAGTGCTTGGGGATTCTCGTATAAGTTTGGCACAAGTAGAATGAATCAACATCCTTATGTCGTCCCATGCAAAAATATGCTCGTATATTATTTTGCTTCTCGCATGCAACATCATCAAAGATCATAATAGAATTAGTTTTCGCTTCCTCAGGAGGAATAACTTTTTCATTATCTGTAAATGTGTAGTATCCCATCCCTTTAATTGGTGAAATTAATCGCTTTAAGTATTCATATTTTGGTTGATAAAGGGATTTTGAGTATAAATAGATGTTTTCAAACTTGAGTCCATTAGGACTTTCTAGCAAGCTAATCATAACATTAGTCTTTCCACAATTTGATGGTCCAACTATTAGAGCACGAAAAGAATTTGGTAAGAGAGAGCTATGTTTTATTTTAGATCTGATTTTCGTTGAAGCATCAATATTGCGAATCACAATATTTTTATGTTGTTTTACTAATTGCATTCTCATAACTAATTGCATTTCATAAATGTTACTTTTATTATAGAAGAAAAAATAAAATAAGATGTTAATACATTATAACAAAACGTTTAGTTATAAAAAACCAGCCGTTGGAAAAGGTTTATTGAATAGAGTAATTAACTCTCTGCCTGTTGAATTACACCTGGATATCAGTTTTGTGGACCCGGAACAAAATTACAAAATCGTTTAGATCGCGGTGACAAAGGAATTAATGTATTAGACGCTGCATGTAAAAATCACGATATTGCTTATTCCAAAACAAATGATTTAAATAGTAGACATCAAGCTGATAAAATTCTTGAAAATAAAGCTTGGGAACGAGTTCTTGCAAAAGATAGCAGTCTTGCAGAAAAATCGTTTGCGTATATGGTTACTAACGCAATGAAAGCCAAAAGAAAACTTGGTATGGGATTGAAGAAGGTTGCAAAAAAAAGTGAACAAAATGGAAAAAAGCTGTTCAGTACATCAATTAAAAATGCAACAAAAGTACTGAAGAAGGAAAAACCTCAAGACATTAACTCTGCAATTAGGATTGCACGTAAGATTATCAACAAGTCGTTAAGGGGGAAGAAATCGCAAGTTGTAATACCACGCATAATTAATGTTCCAAAGATTGGTGGCTTCTTACCTTTGGTACCTATTCTTACTGCTCTGAGTGCAATTGGTAGTCTTTCTACTGGCGGAGCAGCTATAGCAAAAGCAATAAATGCTGCAAAGAATGCCAAACAACAACTTGATGAAGCAACTAGACATAATAAAACAATGGAAGCAGTAGCAATGGGGAAAGGTTTTTACCTTAAACCATATAAGAAAGGATATGGATTGGTTTGTCAAGAAAAACAAAAACCAAATTTTTCATAAAGCTACCCAATAAACCCCTATCTGATGTTGATTTGAGAAACTTTTCAACAAACATTCCATACTTTAGAGGAGTTTTCATGTTGGATACACTACCAAAACGATCGAGAAAACGAGAATGCGGAATCATTAATTTGGATTTATCAAGAGGACCTGGAACCCATTGGGTAGCATATTATAAAAACAATGAACATAAGGAATATTTCGACAGTTTTGGAAATTTACAACCTCCATTAGAATTAGTTAAATATCTAGGTAAAAATATAAAATATAATTACAATCAATATCAAGATTACGATTCATTTAAATGTGGACATTTATGTCTTCAATTTCTTTACAAAATAAGTGAAAAGAATAAATAAATAACACACACAAACAATTTTTAAATTTTGTTTTGTTTTATTAATAAAAAAAGTTTATAAGATATACTTTCTACATATTATTCCCACTGTGGGTATTGAGCATTTGTTAAAAAGATATTTATTTCAGCAGCAGTATCCAACTTTAAGCCACTGTCTCCTTGCTTACATATACAATATACCCCGGATGCCAGTTCTATTATATCATCATCCGATAGCGTGTTGTACCGATTTGGTAGAAACATTATGTTGTTTTCCAGTTCAATTTGAATTGTAGTGCCATATTTACTAGTCACACGCTTAGCGTTTTTAACTGCATACTTAGTTGAGTCCTGGAGCTCTTTTATATGTATTAATTTTTTTTTATTTAATGTGTTGAATTTTGTGATCAAATCTGGAGGATTCATTATTACAATATTAATTAATTAAATTTAATTTTTATATGTATTTTTTTTCTTCTTTGACAGATAGCTCAATCTGTTTTTTGTAAACTGATGTATTAAATATTTCTACCAATCTTTAAATAGGTAAAAAATAATTCTTAAAAGAAAGATCAGTATCGTAACTATCTCTTTTTCTCATATTGTAATTATTTTTGATGTAAAATATTTTTTGATACTTATAGAATTGTAGTGAAAGAGATAGTAGTTATATTGACGTTCTTAAGCGTAACTGAAACAAAAAATGGCAAAACAAAGATCGGAGAGATAGTTATATTGATGTTCTAAAGTGTAACTGGAACAAAATATTTCAAAAAGCACTCAAAAGTGTTTGTAACATTTTAATTTTACAAGAATATTTTACTATAAATAAGAATGTAAAACTTTCAAGAGTACTAGTATAAAAATAGCATTCAAGAAAAAAGTATTCTTTAAAAAAAGAAAATTAAAATAAAAATAAAAAAAAATGAGTCAAGTACGTGAACGATTATTTGATTTTCTTAAATCCTTTGAGGACTTATTGCTCTATGAGCATAAAGAAACCATCAATTTTTTCGTCTCCATGCTCACTGAAAATGAGGACTATGGAGTTATAGAACAAGAGGACTCTGATAGTGGGCATTTTGCCAGCTGCCCCTGGTATAGCCAAGGATGCGAGGAAGGGCCCGACACATGTAGATGCACCATGTTCCACATAAGGAAAAAAATTATTTTTAAGATTATTGAAACTTATAAAAATTTGTCAAAAATAAATAATGAACAAATATAGAATATATATGTATGTGTATGGGTTTTATTTAGTTTTTTATTGTTTTTTTTAATATATATATATATATATATATATATATATATATATATATATATATATATATATATATATACATATATATATATATATATATATATATATATATAGATTAATAGAGCGAAAAACTATTAGTTTAAATATTATATTCATTGAGGATGGATAAATGTACTTTAAAGAATATATTTCACCACAATGAAGAACGAAAACCTCAAATACATGATTTGGTTTTTGAGTTTGAATACTTGCTCAATTGGAAATTGAAGATTTCATGTGGATTTTCAACAGCTTTTGGTTTTAAGCCAATGATATGGCTGAATTATAAAAATAAGCAATACATTGGACTGGACCGGGAAGAGTGGTTACACCTCATGTGCTATAAGGACTATATTCATGATATGCTTAATCGTCGAGATTTTTTAAATTCTATAAATATAATTGATAATAAAAGTGAGAGAGATGTTGAATATAAGTTTAAATATAAAAGGGGTGTTTGTTTTTTAGTTATCGAACAAGGAAACTCTAATATAAAAATCGATTCTGACACTTGGAGATCATCAACTCAAATTCGAGTATTTTTTACATCAATTTTATGTTGGAACAACATTCTAAGAAAACAAATACTTCATTTCTATTATGAATATTATATACCAACCTGCTCCACTTTAAACAAAACAAAACTCCAATTCAATGAAATACAAGGAATACATGAAAGGGATGTAAAGATTGAACTGACACGACTTTGTTATGAGATTGGGGAAAAAATGCAACACAAGATTCTAACAGATGTGAAAATTCATAAATTATATTTAAGAATGGATAATAAATAAATAAATAAATAAAAAATGTACACAAGAATATATGTTTTATTGTTTTTTATTGGTTATATTTTCTTTGTTTTTTTTCATACAATTTTTTAATAATTAATATTTACATTTATTTTTTAACAAAAGAATTTTTTTTTAATAACTAATATTTACACTTATTTTAATAATAAAACTTTACAAAAATTTACATTAATTTTAACTTTCTTCTTCTTTCTTCTTGAAGTCTATCAATTTCCATTAATAGCATGTCAAGCTCATAATCAGGATTGGTTTCCTCTATTGCTGAATGGTACCATGCATATGTGCTTATACCATCACTTTTGATTTTTCTTTTATCATCTTGATAACTTAGTATTATTTTATGTAGTTGCATAGTATATAATTGATGCAAACTCGACTTAAAGGTAAGCATATTATCAAATACATTTGATTTATTAAACAGACAATCTCTATATGAACTTAGGCTATACTTATCTAAAATGGTTTTCTTGACCCCCTTCGATTTCTTTACATCATTTTGATCTTGAACACTAAATGAATACATTTTAGATCGCAACCCAACAAACTCTTTCATTATTTTTCCACAATTTTCGTCTTTCATCATACCCAGCACCTTTTTGTTTAAACGAGGAATACCATATATGTTATCTGAAGGATAATCAGATGTGTCAAATTCATCCTGTATGTCCATTTTTATGTCAGCATAGAAGCCATCAGTCCGTATTGTATATATGAATGAATCAGTATCCATATAGTTTAATGACAATTTTGATTTAAATTTGGGCTGCATGTAGCCATAATGGAAATTATACATTTTCCATTTAGAAAGTTCTAGCACACAAAATCCTAAGTAAATAGGCTTATTATAATATGTCTGGAGCCTATTCATTTGAATCGCCACCATGTCTTCTGAAAATATAGACAAACTATGGAAATTGGGCTTAGATATCCAATCTTGGGCTCCCAAATGATTGCAATTCGTTCTGTTCCAGTTTGTTACAATTCTAACATCTTTTCTCTTATCTACATTTTCCATAGTCTTACCATATACCGCATTATTGAGCAATTTGAAGAAGTTTTTCTCAAATGTATTTTTAGCGTTAGCTCTATGCTTGGTATTTAAGTCTATATATGATTTTAACCATGGAGATTGTTTAAAAGTGAGAATCCGATGTATTTTTTTTAGAATCAAACCATACTCTAAACATTGCTTAAGAATTCTGTAGTGAATAATATATGAATGTTTAGTAGAAAAGTCAGCAATTAATTTAGTTTGATTCTTTCCGTAAGGTTTTTTATTTTCCACACAAAAAGGTAGATCATTGTGCGATTCGTGTAAAATGGAGGGATATTCTAAAGTAACTTCATACACATAACCATCATTTGAATCATTATCTATCCGATTTGGATCCAGATTTAGCTCATCACTTGATAACCATCTGAATCCTCCATATGGAAGATATTCGGACATAGCCCAACCGTAAAGGTTATTGGCATCTAGGTACATTAGAAACTCTGAAGGTTTCTCTTTATCGAAATCCTCTAGATATTTATTGTTTGCTTTTGAATACCTTTTACTACATTGTACAATCCCCCCACGTATCCCTTTTTTAAAGAAATTATACATATCTATATCAGTTAACAACTCCAATTCTATATTTGTGTACTTCAACATAGCATCCCACGACAGTCCAGGAGCAGTATAGTACTGGCTTGGATCTAGGTTATATATTCCCTTACAAACTTTTCGAAAATTTTCGAATACATCAGTTAGCAATAGAACGTCTGTTTTTAAATAAAACTCCATGTAGTCTTGTAAAGTTTTGCAATCAAATGTGTACCAAATTTTTTTTGCATGCTCATAATCTTCATGTGAACATTCTCTATTGGTAAGTGTGTTGAAAAAGTCTTCCCTCGCTGGAAGTTGACTATCATTTAATTTTTCAAAGGAATTGAGATAGTTGTAAGGGAAAACACCCTTCCTTCTAACCAGATCAAACTCTATTTTTGATGGAAATTGCTCTTTAATTGTACAGAAATCGTTATCCGTAAGATTATTGGCTAAAGTTTCTAAGCTTTCGGGCATAAAACGTAAGGTGTCTAGAAATCTAAGTTCAAGATTGAAATCGTCATTCATTTTTGTATATGTTGATAAAGATATATAACGTTCTTTATTTAGCGGAAGGACTTTTATGTTGTCAGACTTTTCTCCTAACTCTTTAACAAAAAGATGTGAGTCATAAGACGAATAATTATGAAAATAAATAGGGATAAATTTTGGTTGTTGATATTTTAAGTTGCACATATTATGAGCTGCACCTCTAAATTTGCCAGTTACATGACAATGATCCCTTACGCGATCACTACCTAAAAATTTATCACATATGTGGCAATTTACAGCATTTCGAAAACTGAATATTTCTGAAGGGGATAAAGAATCCATTTGTGTCTTTCTCATTAAATAATTAGTATATATATCTTCACAATCCTTAACTAAATAAGCAACAAATTTTTCTGCAGCGTCCCTACCAGTATATATTCTAAACTTATCTATATTATGGTTAATATATTTAATATTATAACTAAAAGCACAGGGAGTATGCTTTTTAGTTAAATTATTTTTTTTACTTACTATACATTGGATGTCCTCAAGTATGCATTCAAAATCTGCATACACAACAAAAGGCACATCCATCTGTCGTTGGTGGTCCTTAAATTTAAGTGTAGCGTTATTATAGGATGGTAGCTGGGCTACAATTTTACCACACTCTGCTTGATGTTGCTCCATGATCCTATCACTGTGAGTAAATTGCAGACATACATTACACAATTTAAGAGTGTGTTCGTGTTTTGTCGTTTGGCCGCTTAATAATCTGTAAAAAATTTAAATGAAATCATTTATAATAAATATTATAAAAAGTTATATATATATATATATATATATATATATATATATATATATATATATATATATATATTCCCTAGTACTTGACACTTTTAGCTTACCTAGACATATTTTGTATTAGAACATAATGATGACCAACGATATTTTCCAACAACAATAAGTTGATATGATTACATTTTTTCCTTCTTTGTTATATAATACGGACCAACAACTACATTATTTTCCTCATCATAACCAAATACGTTTACGCTGATTCCACTATTCCGCTTCTCAAATATTTTAATATCTTTTAAAGATATTGGAAATATTAAATTCTTAAAATCTAGCGTTACACCATTTTGGGTACAAATGATGTCAGCAGTTATGTCATGAATATTGTATGAGCTACATCGCTGTTTACTCTTTATTTCAGAAGTATCTACTGCGGCGATCAGACACCACTGGAAACAATATTGATCGGTGTTTTCTACATTGATGCAAGCTTTTCTTTTTTGAAGTTTTTCTGGTAAACTCATCCAGTTTGCTCCTTTAACTAGAGAAGCTTTATTAATACTTAGCTCTGCTCGGACTATGCGTATCAAAGTCCAACCAGAGTCCTTCTCTTGAAATTCACTCATTTTATTTTGAATTTCTGAAATTTGGTTAGAAAATACTTCATATATTTCATCTCCTCTGGTCAACAAATTCATTTTAGCTCTATGATGAATAATATTGAACTCCAATTCCTCTCCCACAATTTTTACATATTCTGCCACAATACTCATATTAAATTTTATTACAGTGTGGCTTTGTAAATTACTTTCAAGCATCTCTATGAAAATTGATTCATTTTCACCAATGAAATCTTCTAGTAAAAGTTCATCTCTTTTATTATTTAATCCATACGTTACAATATTATTTTTGAACGCTTTGCTTATGGTGTAAAATTTCATATTATCTTTATGTCTTCCTTGCGTTTCTTCATCAATGCTGGTATTATTTATTAAATTACCTCCACAAGCATCCGCTCCTTGAAGTTCTCGTTGTTGTTGTTGTTGTTGTGGTTGATACTGTAGTTGTTGATGTTCATGAGTATTTGTGTACCATTGCATGGAGGTAGAGGGTTGTTGCCAATACATTTCTTTTTGTTGTTGTTGTTGTAGTTGATATTGCAATTGTTGGTCAGTATTTGGGTACCATTGCATGGCCGTAGGATATGGTAGCTGTTGTTGAGGATATTGATATTGTTGTTGCTGTTGAGGATATTGATATTGTTGTTGTTCTTGAAGATATTGGTATTGTTGTTGTTGTTGTTGTTGTAGTTGATATTGCAATTGTTGGCCAGTATTTGGGTACCATTGCATGGCCGTAGGATATGGTAGCTGTTGTTGAGGATATTGATATTGTTGTTGCTGTTGAGGATATTGATATTGTTGTTGTTCTTGAAGATATTGGTATTGTTGTTGTTGTTGTTGTTGTTTTTGTTGTTGAGGATATTGATATTGTTGCTGTTGTTGAGGATATATATATTGGTCCTCAACACCATGATTTTGGATATGATCCAAGAAACACTTTTGATATTTATATATCTTATTGCACATATTACATTTATATACCATTTTAATAATTTATAGAATGTATTGTATTTTTTAAGATTTTATATGATGATGATGCACTTGCTAGATACAATGCTGTACTTGCTGCTAGATTAGAGAACGTCTCAATTTATACGAATTACGTTCTATTCTTACATTGTTACAACATACATATGTATGAAGAAAGCATCGTCCTCTTCATCTACCATAAACTTTTCTTCTTCATTTTGGAAGTTTCCATTATAGAAGTATGCCATTTGGTTCTTTGGAATGACATCACATTCACCTATCTCGTTCTCAAAAATATCAATGTATGTATGTATATAAGTGTGCATGGTTTGTTTGACAAATGTCAGCCTCTTTACACAAAAAACAAAAAATAAATAAAACTAAATAAAACCAACAACAAAAACATTAATATCTCACCAGAATACATAATTTCTTTCTATAAATACCCTTCCAGCTCCATCAGCTAAAAAGAATATTACAAAAAACAAATGCCAAGTACATACTATGATATTTTGTAACATCGCAACAGTGTGTACTAGTGTCAACGTTTGTCATTTTTGAAATTATTTCTTGTTGTGTGGTATTGCTTTCCCTATAAAAAAAAAAACATAACGTGAAAGACGTTGCACACATTTTAAAAAATTATTAAAAACCATCGAGTACCCTCGTCACTTCACACCTTTGGTTAAAACAAAAATCTTATACATACATACACAGAAAGCATGCGCGCTAACGAAAATAAACTACGAGTATGTACATCAACCGACAGACATCTACAAACCATCGAGTACCCTCGTCACTTCACACCTTTGGTTAAAACAAAAATCTTATACATACATACATAGAAAGCATGCGCGCCAACATAATAAACTGCGAGTATGCACATCAACCGACAGACATCTACAAACCATCGAGTACCCTCGTCACTTCACACCTTTGGTTAAAACAAAAATCTTATACATACATACACAGAAAGCATGCGCGCTAACGAAAATAAACTACGAGTATGTACATCAACCGACAGACATCAGTAGTAGTAGAATGTATGCGCCCGAGCAATAAAAATTGTCAAATTTGGGTAATTTAAATCGAAATTTTGTAATTTATGGGCTAAAATTTACATATTAAGGTAATTACTGTCAATGGTGCGAAGTGACGAGGGTTATGGACGGTTTGTACGTAGAAAAGGGTAGTTTGATGTCGGCCGTCGATGTGTGTTTGTTTTAATTTTATGGTTTGATATCCGTTCGCCGATGCGCATAGTTAATTATGTATGCACGTGGGGCTTGTTTGTTCGTAGTATAATTTTTCGTTTGTTAAGCGGTGCGGAAGGGTACTTGAGAAAGAAATTGTGTGGAAATCAATGAATGTTTTTTGTTGTTGGTTTTATTTAGTTTGATTTTTATTTATTTTTTTTCTATGTTTAAAGAGTTCGAAGACATGAATAAAATATATGGTTTGTGAGATAATCATGGTTTGATATCCGTTCGCCGATGCGCATAGTTAATTATGTATGCACGTGGGGCTTGTTTGTATGTAGTATGTTTTTTCGTTTGTTAAGCGGTTGCAGCAGGTTCATGATTTTATATTGTGTGTGCGTGTGTGCATAGTTTAGTTTTTTGTAATCTTCTTTTGTTTGTACGTATTATGTTTTTTCGTTGTTAAGCGGTGCGGAAGGGTACTTGAGAAAGAAATAGTGTGGAAATCAATGCATGTTTTTTGTTGTTGGTTTTATTTAGTTTGATTTTTATTTATTTTTTTCCTATGTTTAAAGAGTTCGAAGACATGAATAAAATATATGGTTTGTGAGATAATCATGGTTTGATATCCGTTCGTCGATGTACATAGTTAATTATGTAGGTACGAAGGATTTTATGTATGTTTTTGTTTTAATTTTAATTTTGAATGGATTTTTGTTTGTTTGTTAAGCGGTTGAAGCAGGTTTATGATTTTAGAGTGTAAGTGCGTGTGTGCATAGAGAAAAATGTTGCTTTTGTCTTTTGGCAATATTCTTTTTTTTTAGCTGGTGGTCATGGAAGATTATTTTAGAAAGAAATTATGTATGCTTGTGGGAAATCTATGAATGTTTTTTGTTGTTGGTTTTATTTAGTTTGATTTTTCTATTTCCTTATTTAAAGAGTTTGAAGAGGTAAACGAAGTATGTAATTTATGAACTTATTTGAAGGTTGGAAAAAATGAAGTGTAAGATATTTATGATTGTCAAAGGGAATTAGAGATGCGTGATCATGGGAGCCAACGTTATGCTCATACGTGTATATGTTTTTACAATAACTTGAGCGTTGGCAGATGGGTAAGTAGTCGTATATGTATATGTGCAATGCCGAGTACAAATCTGGCATTATCTTGTGTTCTAATCATTTTTTAAAATGTGTGCAACGCCTTTCACATTATGTTTTTTTTATTTTTATTTTATATGGAATACAAAACGGAAATGATAAACGTTACCACTAGGGCACACTGTTGCAATGTCACAAAATATCATAGTGTGTACTTTTTGTTGTTTGTAATATTCGTTTTTTTTAGCTGGGGACATGGAAGGGTATTTTAGAAAGTAATTATGTATGCTGGTGAGATATCAATGTTTTGTTTTTGTTGCTGTTGTTGTTTGATTTTAATTTTTTTATGTGTAAAGAGTTTGAAGAAATGAATAAAATATACAATTTATGCGTGTTGTATTTATTCATTCTTTTCACTTCTTTTTTAAAGAAATTGAAGTTTGTGATATTGAGGATTGTCAAAGATTGGTTGTTATTTTCACTGCTTGCTGACATTTGTCTCTGTCTCTTGTACATACCATATACATATAAATAAATGATTGAACAAAATTTTTTTTTATAATTTTAATCTACACATTTATTTAAAAAATATCGTAAATATATATTGTGACATTGTAAGAATGGAAAAATAAAATATATTTTTTTTAGTTTATTTCTTGATAAAGTAAATATGCATTTCTTAAGGCACAAACTCCATAACTGTGATAGCTGCAGTAAAAATATTCTGGATATTTAAGTTGTATATGCTTAAAGTTGATGCAGCCAATATCCTCGATGTTGAAAACTCTAATTTGAAGTAGTTTTTCAAACCATTTCTTCTTTTCCACTCCCTTAACATAGATTGAATAATGTTTTAAATTGGATTTTAAAAATGTTACAACACTCTTAAATGATATTGATCCGTCATTCCAATTCAGATGATGAAAGTTTCTCGTTAGCCAATTCGCTTCTCTTTGTTTTGCTATTGATAATCTTTTAAAGTTAAACGGTGGTTTAATAATAAAATTTATGTGCTCCTTATTGTTAAAAACAATTGCTATTTCTTTTGCAATGAAGATGTTTGAATTAGACTTAAATCCTTGCATATCGATGAAAACTTTATCCCCAGTCATCTTATTTTATTATTTTTTATTTACATTATCTTACGAACTTGACCTTTTAAGGGTATGTATTCTATTATGCGGTCGTGGATGAGAATGCAAAAAGCAGATGTATCAGTAGGAATGTTGGAGTCCGTTTCAATTTCAATTTTTATATCAACAGGACCGTTAGAGAGGGCTTCGTTTTGATGACTGACATCTACTACCACTATCGGCACACTATTTTTAAATTCTTGAGCAGTTAGAAGTGGTTGTGATTCCCTCATGTAGTAGCTTTGTTGAAACCGTAGATACATATCATATAGAATGGCATACCGATCATTTTTAAATTTTATATTTAGATCATCATATGGGTACGATTCGGAATTTAAATGTACTTTTAAATTGTTTAAATTACAATGAACAAACTTATTTTCTTGTTGAAAAGCAATTAACACAAAACGGGGTCGTTCTCTATTTGCAGCCAATTTAACATTCCATATATAGCTAGTTCCTGTATTTAGTTGAGGATTAATGTGACAATCCCAACTGCGAAATGCCATTGGTATAGAAGCACCACTGTTAATAATTTTAATCATATTCAATTTGCTCAGATCGGATAATTGTACATGCGGAATTCTCCATGAGATGTTTGAGATACTAATTTTTGGTTTGTCAGTAGCAACAGTTGAGTATACGAGTTTTTCATCGTTCTTACTACGTAAGAGAACCAATTCATGTTTACCGCTGAGTATAATTTTATTATAGTCTTCAGCGAAACCTAAAAATAGTTTCAGTGGTACATAGAAATTAAAGTGTCCATTTGAAATATCCAAATCATCGAGTTTGTTCCATCCTGCATTGTACAATCCAACACTTTCTGTTGGTGATAAGGAAACAAAATTTTTTAGGCTGCTTGTAATCGCTAAATGTCTTGTATGATCAATTTCTATGCCATTAAGTTCATATCGAATTTCGTCAAAGAGATGTGCCACAAAGTTATTTTTTAATTTTAGATTTAAAAACGAAGATATTTTGCTGTCATTATCATCTACAATACTTCCCTCAACATATATGTAGCTTTCGCTGGGTAGCACATATAAGTCTTGATTTTGTATTGAAATTCGAATCTCATCATTATTGTTGAAGGATTGTAGGTATGGTGTATATGTGTGATAGTCCTTTTTAATTATACTCTCGTCTGATTGAGGTTTTTCTAAAACATCTAGTATGTAACTCATTTCTTTGTCAACTTTAAATTGAGAGACTTTAAAAATTTTTTATTTTCTTGAGTCAAATATTTTTTGTGTAATGATCTCTTTAATTGTGGTTTGGTTTGCAATAGTGTTTTATGAGTGTATCCAATTTTATCCTTAGATTGCTTGACGTTGTATATTATCATTATTTGCTAGATCTCAAATGTATTCGTGTTGTAATTTCCTCTCCTCGAAAATTAATTAAATCACCGTTCTGATCAACTATGCGTAGAGTAAGAGAACTTATCTCTCGGCAGTTAACTGGCAAATAGATAAGATTTCGAGGAATCTCAACAATTTTATACCCTGGGGGGACATTGATTGCAAATTCATGTAATGTGTGTGCTTGTGAGTTATTCGTATATGTGTTAACCACTATACTGCATTCAACACGCAAGATATTCACGATGAAAATATTGACTGGTAGATCTGAGTAATGGTCTTGGTTAGGAGCTAGAATTTTCTTATTGAATCCAAAAAGTTTTCCAATTGTGTTATCTTTGTTAAAGTATATGGGATCCTTAGAGCTTTTAACTCTAATTTGCATTGTATTGTTATTAGCTTCTATATCAATTTTATTTTCCGGACAATACTGCTTATAGTTATGTTTAATATAATCAACTATATCATTCAATTCATAAGATCCTATTGGTATTTTAATTACATGTTCACCAATATGAAATATATTGTTATAATCATCTACATTGGGAATGTTATTATATGAATGAAAATCAGTTAGAGCACATTCATATTCACCATCCAAACGAATAGGAGGAAAGTAATTTGCAGATAACTCAGATGAGTTTGAGCTAAGAGTAAGTGTTATTGACATTATGGTTGTCTGATTACAAATAAGTGAAATTAAACACAGCACTTTGTATAAAAAAGGAAGTTTATATTTTATTTAATATATTAGATACAAATATAGACTTATATATATATACACACTTAACTACAATATTTCATTTTTATTGATCCAAGAATTATGTTGATTGGAAAATCCTAACCATTTAACATATGCCTTCTCTCCTTTAGTTTTAAGAACTTTTTCAACTAGATATGTATTTGGATATCTAGTTTTTGAAAGTTCTTCATCATAGAACCCACCTTTGATAGGATTACCACGATAGTCTTCTAATATGTATGTGGCTGGATATGTATTTTGAACTCTTTTAATCGTGAAAATTTCTGTGGTCCAATTTGGTGTATATCCTTTTTCAAAAACATGTTTATATTTACTTATGCGCACATGATCTCCCACATTGAACTTTGATAATTTGAATAGTTTTAAGCGGTTATATACAGTGTTTAATAATTTTTTCTCATTTTTATAGTTAACTTGAATCGGTGGCATTTTGATGGTGCGATGAATTTTCTTATTATATGTATTAATCAAGTCTTTGTAAATGTCGAGCCAGTTATAAGACCCATTAAAGCTAAACTCTTTCCACATCATTCCTTTTAATGTTCTGTTAAATCGTTCTACTATTGATGCTTTCATTCTGCTATATGTTGAGTAGTGATTAATGTTGTATTTATTCATCAATTTTCCAAAGTGTTTATTGAAAAACTCTTTACCATCGTCTGTTTGCAAGTTTTTTGGTATTCGCCCCAGTTGAAAAATATTCTGCATAGCCTGAGTTGTTTCCAATGCAGTCTTTCTTTTCAAGGGTACTGCCCAAGCAAATTTTGAAAATGTATCAATTACGGTCAGCAAAAATCGATAATCTCTATTGTCTGTAGAATAGTTCCCCATTTCAACTAAATCAGCTTGCCAAAGATCATCTATTCCTTTCATAACAACTCTTCGACGTGGAAAATGTTTTCGTGCTTGCTTATGTAGTTCATTTATTAAATTTCTTTTTGAAGTCATTATTTAACGTATTTAGAATTTGACGGGATAAGTTGAGTTCAGTGCGAGTTCATTTAAGTACTGTTGACCATCATATTTCTTATATACCCATAGATTAACTCATTTATCTTTCTAATTTCTTTTTCAAAGAATAATTTCATACTTGAAATTGTTTCCCTAATTTCATTTAGTTTCTGACTTAAAATTAAATGGATTTCATCTCGTACCTCTTCAATTTGACTTTGCAGAAACAATTTATTAACAACGTCGTTTTCCTCCAAAGCTTTTGCCACATTTTTGATTCTTTTGTTTTGAACGTCAATGTTATTAGTTGTATCCATAACGAAGCCCAGCAGCTTAGGAACATTTTTCACAAAAACTCTGCCACTTGTATCATTAAGATAGTGCCCAAACTTATCGATAGACATGATTTACGTAGATAAATATTATTCTATAATTTTTGCTTCATATAATTCTTCGATAATTGAGACAATTTCGTTATTGTGATTAGTATGACCTGCAGCTTGTGATGCTAGCAATAGCCTAAGGCGATCTACTAACTCATTAGGATCATCCCAGTATATATAGTTAGCTTTGTATGGGTTTAGTTTCATCAAACCCTTACCCTTGTAAGGACTTTTTATTGCATGTAGTGATGACGAAGTTGATGAGTTTTTTTCACTTTCTTTCTTAAACAATTTACTGATAATATGCTTATATTTATATGCTTTCGTTCCTTTGATTTGTCCATCAGGTCTATAATCTCTTTTGTATGCATTTGTGCTCACTAAAATTTTCTTATATATATCTAATTCATGTTTATCATAATATTTTGGTGTTTTGTGAAACAGTAAAGAAAATAAACCTGGTGTAAAAGCCCATATGTGATTTCCAATCACTATTTTATCTTCAGTAAGTTTAATACTACTATTGCCAAACTTCCATTCATTATTAAAACCTTTATGTGGACCGTATAGAGTGTCTAATTCATTTCTGCTTTCCAAGAGTGCTAGGTCAGTATAACTCTTATTATTATCTGAATTGTCTAGAGTTTCCGATTGAGAGTAAAAATCATCGTTGTCATCATCATCATCAGTATCAACATTATCAACCTTGTTTGCGTTTCGATTACTAAGTGAGATATTTTTATTGCATAACGTTTCTTCAACAAGTTTCTTTGGAGTACTTGTCTCTAACTTAACTGATTGTTCGTTGAATGGAAAATTTGAATTTTTATAAACTTTCGTTTTAAGTTCATCTCTTTCTGCCTTAATACTTCTTTTATTATTTTTAGAATTGTTCACAAATTCTGTTAATGGTTCTATTATTGGTTTAAATGTATCTTTGAATTGCTCATGTGTATCTGCATCATCAACTTTTATACTACGAAATTTTTTCTTTAAAACATTTCTTGTCTTTATTAGCTCTTTTAAAACTTTTTCATCCATTTTCAACTATTAGACACCAGATCTGGTATCAGCTATCAGATCAGGTATCAGATCAGCTATCCGATCAGGTATCACTTATCAGATCAGGTATCAGATCAGCTATCAGATCAGGTATCAGGTATCAGATCAGGTATCAGGTATCAGATCAGGTATAAGATCAGCTATCAGATCAGGTATTGGGGTATCAGATCAGGTATCAGCTATTAGATCTGGTAACAGATCAGCTTTCAGATCAGGTATGGTAAATACTTTAGGAAATAAGTAGATGTACTATGCGCAAGGCCAAATTAAGTACTAATGTTTTACTTTTATGTAGAGTAATTTATATCGTTATAAAATAGTCGAATTGCTTTCTATAGCGACCATTGTTTAAGTCATTATCTTTGCTTATCATCAAAAATCCATATTTATCCTTCCAACACTCTCGACAAATTTCATGAAACTTTTCATAACTCATATCGCTGGAAACATGATCACTATAAACGTGCTTCATGTTTGTCTCATCTTGTTTAAACATTATAATCACATTTGCATTGTCTCTTATTAAGTGCTTGGGGATTCTGGTATAAGTTTGGCACAAGTAGAATGAATCAACATCCTTATGTCGTCCCATGCAAAAATATGCTCGTATATTATTTTGCTTCTCGCATGCAACATCATCAAAGATCATAATAGAATTAGTTTTCGCTTCGTCAGGAGGAATAACTTTTTCATTATCTGTAAATGTATAGTATCCCATCCCTTTAATTGGTGAAATTAATCGCTTTAAGTATTCATATTTTGGTTGATAAAGGGATTTTGAGTATAAATAGATGTTTTCAAACTTGAGTCCATTAGGACTTTCTAGCAAGCTAATCATAACATTAGTCTTTCCACAATTTGATGGTCCAACTATTAGAGCACGAATAGAATTTGGTAAGAGAGAGCTATGTTTTATTTTAGATCTGATTTTCGTTGAAGCATCAATATTGCGAATCACAATATTTTTATGTTGTTTTACTAATTGCATTCTTATAACTAATTGCATTTCACAAATGTTACTTTTATTATAGAAGAAAAAATAAAATAAGATGCTTATACATTATAACAAAACGTTTAGTTATAAAAAACCAGCCGTTGGAAAAGGTTTAGTGAATAAAGTAATTAACTCTCTGCCTGTTGAATTACACCTTCCTGGATATCAGTTTTGTGGACCCGGAACAAAATTACAAAAACGTTTAGATCGCGGTGACAACGGAATTAATTTATTAGACGCTGCATGTAAAAATCACGATATTGCTTATTCCAAAACCAATGATTTAAATAGTAGACATCAAGCTGATAAAATTCTTGAAAATAAAGCTTGGGAACGAGTTCTTGCAAAAGATAGCAGTCTTGCAGAAAAATCGTTTGCGTATATGGTTACTAACGCAATGAAAGCCAAAAGAAAACTTGGTATGGGATTGAAGAAGGTTGCAAAAAAAAGTGAACAAAATGGAAAAAAACTGTTCAGTACATCAATTAAAAATGCAACAAAAGTACTGAAGAAGGAAAAACCTCAAGACATTAACTCTGCAATTAGGATTGCACGTAAGATTATCAACAAGTCGTTAAGGGGAAAGAAATCGCAAGTTGTAATACCACGCATAATTAATGTTCCAAAGATTGGTGGCTTCTTACCTTTGGTACCTATTCTTACTGCTCTGAGTGCAATTGGTAGTCTTTCTACTGGCGGATCAGCTATAGCAAAAGCAATAAATGCTGCTAAGAATGCCAAACAACAACTTGATGAAGCAACTAGACATAATAAAACAATGGAAGCAGTAGCAATGGGGAAAGGTTTTTACCTTAAACCATATAAGAAAGGATATGGATTGGTTTGTCAAGAAAAACAAAAACCAAATTTTTCATAAAGCTGCCCAATAAACCCCTATCTGATGTTGATTTGAGAAACTTTTCAACAAACATTCCATACTTTAGAGGAGTTTTCATGTTGGATACACTACCAAAACGATCGAGAAAACGAGAATGCGGAATCATTAATTTGGATTTATCAAGAGGTCCTGGAACCCATTGGGTAGCATATTATAAAAACAATGAACATAAAGAATATTTCGACAGTTTTGGAAATTTACAACCTCCATTAGAATTAGTTAAATATCTAGGCAAAAATATAAAATATAATTACAATCAATATCAAGATTATAATTCATTTAAATGTGGACACTTATGTCTTCAATTTCTTTACAAAATAAGTGAAAAGAATAAATAAATAACACACACACAAAAAATTTTTTAAATTTTGCTGTTTTATTAATAAAAAAAAAAAAAAAAAAGTTTATAAAATATATTTCTACATATTATTCCCACTGTGGGTATTGAGTATTTGTTAGAAATATACTTATTTCAGCAGCAGTGTTCAATTTTAGGGAATTTTCTCCTTGCTTACATATGCAATATATCCCAGATGCTAGTTCAATTATGTCATCATCCGATAGCGTGTTGTAACGATTTGGTAAGAACATTATGTTATTTTCCAGTTCAATTTGAATTGTGGTGCCGTATTTACTTGTCACCCGTTTAGCATTTTTTACTGTATATTTAGTTGAGTCCTTTAGTTCTTTTATATGGATTAATGTTTTCTTGTTTAAATTGTTGAACTTTGTTATCAAATTTGTTGGATTCATTGTCAAAAATGTTAATTAATTAATTAAATTTAATTTTTAAATATATATTTTTTTTCTTCTTCTCTTTTTGACAGATTGCTCAATCTGCTTTTGTAAACTGACGTATTAAATATTTCTACCAATCTTTAAATAGGTAAAAAAAAAAATTCTTAAAAGAAAGACCAGTAACGTAGCTATCTCTTTTTCTCATATTGTAATTATATTTTACGTACATTTTTTGTTTTGTCACTGACAGAATTGTAGTGAAAGAGATAGTTACATATTATGACGTTCTAAGGTGTAACTGAAACAAAAAATTTCAAAACAAAAGATCATAGAGATAGTTATATTCATGTGCTAAAGTGTAACTGAAACAAAAAATTACAAAACAAAAGATTAGAGAGATAGTTATATTAATGTGCCAAAGTGTAACTGAAACAAAAAAATTTCAAAAGAACTCACAATTTTTTGTAAAATGTTAATTTCACAAGAACATTTTACTATAAATAAGAATGTAAACCTTTCAAGAGTACTAATATAAAAATAGCATTCAAGAAAAAAGTATTCTTTAAAAAAGAAAATTAAAATAAAAATAAAAAAAATGAGTCAAGTACGTGAACGATTATTTGATTTTCTTAAATCCTTTGAGGACTTATTGCTCTATGAGCATAAAGAAACCATCAATTTTTTCGTCTCCATGCTCACTGAAAATGAGGACTATGGAGTTATAGAACAAGAGGACTCTGATAGTGGGCATTTTGCCAGCTGCCCCTGGTATAGCCAAGGATGCGAGGAAGGGCCCGACACATGTAGATGCACCATGTTCCACATAAGGAAAAAAATTATTTTTAAGATTATTGAAACATATAAAAATTTGTCAAAAATAAATAATGAACAAATATAGAATATATATGTATGTGTATGGGTTTTATTTAGTTTTTTTTATTGTGTTTATTTTTATTTTTTTTTTTTTTTTTAATATAAATATGTATATATAGAGATTAATAGAGCGAAAAAACTATTAGTTTAAATATTATTTTCATTGAGGATGGATAAACGTGCTTTAAAAAATATATTTCACAACAATCAAGAACGAAAACCTCAAATATATGATTTGGTTTTTGAGTTTGAATACTTGCTCAATTGGAAATTGAAGACTTCATGTGGATTTTCAACAGCTTTTGGCTTTAAGCCAATGATATGGTTGAATTATAAAAATAAGCAATTCATCGGACTGGATCGGGAAGAGTGGTTACATCTCATGTGTTATAAGGAGTATATTCATGATATGCTTAATCGTCGGGATTTTTTAAACTCTATAAATATAATTGATAATGAAAGTGAAAGAGATGTTGAATATAAGTTTCAATATAAAAGAGGTGTTTGTTTTTTAGTCATCATACAAGGAAACTTTAAAATAAAAATTGATTCTGACACTTGGAGATCACTCACTCAAATTCGAGTATTTTTTACATCAATTTTATGTTGGAACAACATTCTGAGAAAACAAATCCTTCATTTCTATCATGAATATTATATACCAACCTGCTCCGCTTTAAACAAAACAAAACTTCAAATCAATGAAATACAAGGAATACACGAAAGGGATGTAAAGATTGAATTAACACGACTTTGTTATGAGATTGGAGAAAAAATGCAACACAAGATTGTTACAGATGTGAAAATTCATAAATTTTATTTAAGGATGGATAATAAATAAAAACTGTACACAAAAAATATTTGTTTTTAATGTTTTTTGTTTTTATTTATTTTTTATTTTCATATTAGTGTATATTTTATTTAAAAAACTAAATAACTAGACAATATTTCTAAAATAAAAAATAATTTACAATAGACACAAAGATTTTTTACTTAAAACTAAATAATTATAATTAGAGAAATAAATTACAGAAGCTTTAATTTGTATACATATTTTACTCATCTTCTTGAAGTTTTTCTATTTCTAATAATAACATATCAAGTTCATAATCAGGATTTGTTTCATCAATTTCAATATGATGCCATGCATATGTGTTTATACCATCACTTTTGACTTTTCTCTTGTCATCTTGATAACTTAATATTACTTTATGTATTTGCATAGTATATAATTCATGCAACTTAGACTTAAAAGTGAGCATATTATCATAAACATTTGATCTGTTAAATAAACAATCTCTATACGAACTTAGGCTATACTTATCTAAAACACATTTTTTTACTCCTTTAGATTTTTTAATTTCATTTCCATTTTGTACACTAAAGGAGTACATTTTAGACCGTAATCCTACGAATTCTTCCATAATCATCCCACAATTCTCATCTTTCATCATACCCAGAACTTTTTTGTTTACGAGTGGAATCCCGTAATCATTTGTTTCTGGATAGTCAGAAGTGTCAAATTCATGTTCTATATCATTTTTAATGTCTGCGTAAAAGTCTTCAGTTTGTATTGTATATATGAATGAGTCAGTATCCATGTAATTTAATTTCAATTTTGACTTGAATTTAGGTTGCATGTATCTATAATGAAAATTATACATCTTCCATTTAGAAAGTTCTAGCACACAAAATCCTAAATATATTGGCTTATTATAACATGTCTTCACTCGATTCATTTGAATCGCTACCATATCTTCTGAAAATATTGCTAAGCTATGAAAATTTGATTTAGATATCCAATTTTGAGCACCCAAGCGGTTTCGGTTTAATGTAGTCCAACTGGTAACAATCCTCACATCTTTCCTTTTGTCCACATTCTCCATGGTTTTCCCATATACTGCGTTGTTGAGCAATTTAAAAAATTTTTTTTCAAAGTTATTTCTAGCTTCGGCTCTGTATTTAGTATTAAGATCTATATAATCTTTCAACCATGGAGACTGCTTAAAAGTTAGAACTCTATGTATTTTTTTCAAAATCAAACCGTTTTCTAGACATTGCTTAAGTACTCTGTAATGAATTATATAAGAATGTTTTGGCGAAAAATCAGTTATTAGTTTTTTATATTTTGATGCTCCAATTTCCTTGTTTTCGGCACAGAAAGGAAGATCGTTATGCATGTTATGTAAATAAGAAGGATATTCTAAATCAACCTCATATACATAACCATCATTTGAATTATCATCTATTAACTGCGGATTAATATTTAGTTCTTCGCCTTTTAACCATCTGAATCCTCCATAAGGAAGATGTTCAGACATGGCCCAACCATAAAGATTGTTTGCATCTAAATACATAAGAAATTCGGAAGGTTTATTTTTATCAAAAGTGTCTAAATACTTATTATTTGCCTTGGAGTATCTTTTACAACATTGGACAATTCCACCTCGTATCCCTTTTTTAAAGAAATTGTACATGTCGATATCGGTTAATAGCTCTAATTCAATGTTTGTATGCTTAAGCATAGCATCCCAAGACAGCCCCGGGGCAGTATAGTATTGACAGGGGTCCAAGCTATAAATTTTTTTACAGACATTTCTAAAATTTTCAAAAATATCCGTTAGGAGAAGCACATCTGTTTTCAAATACAATTCCATATAATCTTTCAAAGTTTTGCAGTTAAAAATTGTCCAGACTTCATTCGCATGCGCATAGTCTTCAATAGAACATTCTTTGTTATTAAGTTTATTAAAGAAATCTTTTCTAGGTGGAAGTTGTGTTTCATTAAGTTTTTCAAAAGAATCAAGATAATCATAAGGAAAAATTCCTTTCCTCCTTATGAGATTAAATTCTTGGCTTGTTTGAAATTGTGCTCTAATAGTATGAAAATCGTTGACGGTAAGATTATTTGCCAACGATTCCAAACTATCGGCCATAAAACGCATTGTATCAAGAAACCTAAGTTCAAGATCTGTACCATCACTCATATTAATAAATTGAGATAGAGATATATATAACTCTTTATTTAACGGAAGGACTTTTATATTTGTCGCAACCTTACTTAATTCTTTCACAAAAAGATGAGAATCATAGGATGAATAGTTATGAAAATAAATTGGAATAAACTTGGGTACTTGATAACTTAGGTTGCATCTGTTATGCGCAGCACCTCGATATTTACCGCTTATATGACAATGATCTCTCACACGATCATTATTTAAGTATTGTCCACATATGTGACAAGTTATCGCATTGTAAAATGTTACATTTTCTTCATCTGTCAAGTTCTCCATTTCAATTGTTTTTGTGAGATAATTGTTATAGATATCTTGACAATCTTGATTCAAAAATGTAACAAATTTTTCAGAAGCATCTTTACCCGTATAAATTCTCAGCTTATCCAATTTATTGTCATGCTTACACTTAATAAAATAGCTGAATGCGCAGGGTACATGTGACTGATTTAATTTAGTTTTACTACTTACACTAAAGTCTATGTGTTGCAAAACACATTCAAAATCGGCGTATACAACAAAAGGGACGTCAATTTTTCTATGGTGGCTCTTGAACCGCAGTATGGAGTCTTCTGCCTTTGGCATTGTGGTGACTATTTTACCACATTCCATTTTATGTTTCTCCATAATATTTTCAAGATGGGTGTATTGCAGACAACTGTTGCAAAATAAGAGTCGTTCGCAATGTGTCGTTGTTTGCCTTTTTAGTAGTCTGTAAGACATCAAAAACGCGTATTGTATTATTTAATTTTAAATACTTTCCAATATATTACTTACTTTGAAATATCTTTTATAAAAATATAGTGATGCCCATCCACGTTTTCCAATAGCAATAAGTTAACATGCTTGGTCTTCTCATTTTGGGTTATATAAAATGGTCCAATTAGTTCATCACTCTCGTCGTCATATCCAAACACATTCACACTAACATCATTCTGTCCCTCAAATTCCTTAATATATTTTAGTGACATCGGAAATGTCAAATTTGAAAAATCAATTGTAGTTCCATCTTGAAGCGAAATTATATTAGCACTAATATCTTCAATGTTATATGAAGAGCATCGATTCGGAAAATTGATAGCCGAGGTACTCATTGCCGCAATTAAGGCCCACTTAAAACAGTAATTATCACTGTTTTCAAGCACCACGACTAGCAAGCTTCTGCGGGGTGCTAATCCAATGAGCTCCTTTTACCAAAGAAGATTTATTAATATTAAGTTCAGCTCGAACTATGCGAACAAGAGTCCATCCGGAATCTCTCCTGAAACTCAGACATTTTATTTTGAATTTCTCTGACCTGCTTACAGAAAAATTCATTCACGTCATCTGCTCTAGTCAACAAGCTCATTTTTGCTGTATGTACTATAATTATTATTTCTAATTCTTCGCCCACAATTTTTAAATATTCTGCAACTATACTTATATTAAATTTCAATATAGTATGTTGCTTCAAATGGTACTCAAGCCTCTCTATAAAAGTCGATTCATTTTCGACAACAAAATCTTCAAAGAGAAGTTGATCCTTTTTATTTTCTATTCCATAAGAAATAATATTATTTTGAAATGCTCTTCTGATCTCATAATATTTCATACACTCTCCATCAATGTTGATATTATTATTTGTTGAGCTACTTCCTAAATCCTGTAAACCTTGCTGTTGTTGTTGTTGTTGATGTTCATAAGTATTTGTGTACCATTGCATGGAGGTAGAGGGTAGTTGGCAATACATTTGTTTTTGTTGTTGTTGTAGTTGATATTGCAATTGTTGGTCAGTATTTGGGTACCATTGCATGGCCGTAGGATATGGTTGATGTTGTTGAGGATATTGATATTGTTGTTGTTCTTGAGGATATTGGTATTGTTGTTGTTGTTGTTGTTGTTGAGGATATTGATATTGTTGTTGAGGATATAGATATTGTTGTTGTTGTTGAGGATATTGATATTGTTGTTGTTGTTGTTCTTGAGGATACTGATATTGTTGTTGTTGCTCTTGAGGATATTGGTATTGTTGTTGTTGTTGTTGAGGATATTGATATTGTTGTTGTTGTTGTTGTTGTTGTTGAGGATATTGATATTGTTGTTGTTGTTGTTGTTGTTGTTGTTGAGGATATTGATATTGTTGCTGTTGTTGAGGATATATATATTGGTCCTCAACACCATGATTTTGGATGTGATCCAGAAAGCATTTTTTGTATTTATAAATCTTTTTACACACATTGCACTCATAAGCTAAAGAATTCATTTTCTTTTTTTTTATTTTAGTTTATACAATATTATTATATATAAATATATATTTAATATTATTATATTTAATATTTTTTTTTTTCAAAAGTCACTTTGATTATTTACGTATTAACAGCGAAATTATTGAGGATTTGACACTTGTAGAGACAATGCTTTACTTGCTGCTAGAATAAAAAACTTCTCAATTTATACAAATTACGATTAAGTCATATGCACAATGTAAAAGTCAATAGACAGAGACAAATGTCAGCAAGCAGTGAAAATAACAACCAATCTTTGACAATCCTCAATATCACAAACTTCAATTTCTTTAAAAAAGAAGTGAAAAGAATGAATAAATACAACACGCATAAATTGTATATTTTATTCATTTCTTCAAACTCTTTACACATAAAAAAATTAAAATCAAACAACAACAGCAACAAAAACAAAACATTGATATCTCACCAGCATACATAATTACTTTCTAAAATACCCTTCCATGTCCCCAGCTAAAAAAAACGAATATTACAAACAACAAAAAGTACACACTATGATATTTTGTGACATTGCAACAGTGTGCCCTAGTGGTAACGTTTATCATTTCCGTTTTGTATTCCATATAAAATAAAAATAAAAAAAACATAATGTGAAAGGCGTTGCACACATTTTAAAAAATGATTAGAACACAAGATAATGCCAGATTTGTACTCGGCATTGCACATATACATATACGACTACTTACCCATCTGCCAACGCTCAAGTTATTGTAAAAACATATACACGTATGAGCATAACGTTGGCTCCCATGATCACGCATCTCTAATTCCCTTTGACAATCATAAATATCTTACACTTCATTTTTTCCAACCTTCAAATAAGTTCATAAATTACATACTTCGTTTACCTCTTCAAACTCTTTAAATAAGGAAATAGAAAAATCAAACTAAATAAAACCAACAACAAAAAACATTCATAGATTTCCCACAAGCATACATAATTTCTTTCTAAAATAATCTTCCATGACCACCAGCTAAAAAAAAAGAATATTGCCAAAAGACAAAAGCAACATTTTTCTCTATGCACACACGCACTTACACTCTAAAATCATAAACCTGCTTCAACCGCTTAACAAACAAACAAAAATCCATTCAAAATTAAAATTAAAACAAAAACATACATAAAATCCTTCGTACCTACATAATTAACTATGTACATCGACGAACGGATATCAAACCATGATTATCTCACAAACCATATATTTTATTCATGTCTTCGAACTCTTTAAACATAGGAAAAAAATAAATAAAAATCAAACTAAATAAAACCAACAACAAAAAACATGCATTGATTTCCACACTATTTCTTTCTCAAGTACCCTTCCGCACCGCTTAACAACGAAAAAACATAATACGTACAAACAAAAGAAGATTACAAAAAACTAAACTATGCACACACGCACACACAATATAAAATCATGAACCTGCTGCAACCGCTTAACAAACGAAAAAACATACTACATACAAACAAGCCCCACGTGCATACATAATTAACTATGCGCATCGGCGAACGGATATCAAACCATGATTATCTCACAAACCATATATTTTATTCATGTCTTCGAACTCTTTAAACATAGAAAAAAAATAAATAAAAATCAAACTAAATAAAACCAACAACAAAAAACATTCATTGATTTCCACACAATTTCTTTCTCAAGTACCCTTCCGCACCGCTTAACAAACGAAAAATTATACTACGAACAAACAAGCCCCACGTGCATACATAATTAACTATGCGCATCGGCGAACGGATATCAAACCATAAAATTAAAACAAACACACATCGACGGCCGACATCAAACTACCCTTTTCTACGTACAAACCGTCCATAACCCTCGTCACTTCGCACCATTGACAGTAATTACCTTAATATGTAAATTTTAGCCCATAAATTACAAAATTTCGATTTAAATTACCCAAATTTGACAATTTTTATTGCTCGGGCGCATACATTCTACTACTACTGACATCTACAAACCATCGAGTACCCTCGTCACTTCACACCTTTGGTTAAAACAAAAATCTTATACATACATACATAGAAAGCATGCGCGCCAACATAATAAACTACGAGTATGCACATCAACCGACAGACATCTACAAACCATCGAGTACCCTCGTCACTTCACACCTTCGACATTATTTTAAAATTTTCCCATAAATTACAAAATTTTTGACGTTAATTATCCAAATTTGACAATTTTTATTGCCATAGAACCGGCAGTTCCCTACTACTGTTACCTTAATATAGAAAGGTCCTATTATTTTTTTTAAATTGTGATTTTTGCATTTTTCGACTTAATAAATGTTCTATCGAAATATAAAAAAAAATCGATTTCAAAAATGTAATGAATTAGAGCTTTTCTATATTAAGGTAACAATATGTGTATGTATGTGTATATTTTAATAGAAATGCTGTTATACTTCTTGTTATACTTCTTGCATGTTAAAAACTATTTTTAACTAGTTTGGATATATTAATTTATTTTTTGAACTATCCAGGCAGAAATTGCCAACCGTACAAATTTAACTATAAATACATTTTGAAATCATTGAATTTTATTATCAAAACTCTTGCTGTGTGTGAAATGTGTAGTAAATTATGTCCATTTTATGGTCGTCATAATTGACCCATCGGTCAGACTCTTCAAGCTTACTTTCGCACCAATTTCACTTTTTTGGAAATTAATCCACCAACCCGTATGCAAAGAGTGCATACTGATGAATATATTGCTTTTATATAGGCCATAGTTATTAAAGATAGCGATATGTAAATTTGCATGATAATAATAATTCCTGATAATTCACGATAATAATCGCAATTTATCGCTCATGATAATTTTCGATGAAAAGTTGTGCAAAACTCAAAAAAAAAAATATTCCGAACTCTTGAGAATTATAGCAAATCATACCTTATATTCGATATTTTGCTCACTTTTACTCCACAATGTCAAAGATGTTTACCTCCCCAGAAAAAAATAAAAGGAGTTTTTCTTTATGAACTGTTATATCCTAACTTTTTTGTAAAAAAATAAAAGTCATTAGTTTGCAAGTTAAAATATAAATGTACATATTTGTCTCGTGCTTTTATATAAGAATAAGTAAACGAATGACAACAGTAATTAGTGTTGTTAAGAGATGTAAGATATGTTAGTACCCAACGGGTACATCAGTAAGTATTTGGTACGTACATATCATTCTACCCGTTCTAGGGAAGCTGTTTATGGAAAAAACAGCACTCTTCCTCTGCGCGGTCTTGTCAATCAGCGGAGGCCTAATTGTGGCTGTTCATTCTCTTGATGTGCTGCCATTTGTGTGACATTGCTTTCATCTTGTCGCACTGTAGATGGTGCTGTTCTAATCCCATTAAGGTTGATGTAGGCACATCAGAATCGTTTCGTGATTGGTGGCTCATAACAAGCAAGCGAAACTGCTCCAGTATATATCTCTCTTTCATCTTGGTTACCAATGTTGTGCGCGTTGGAATTCTCACCCACTGACCTGCTTACAATTAATACTTCATCGCGTCAATTGCTTCCCTGCCGAATTTTATTCATGTGCCTTTTTACGACTCTACCATCATAACGAATTTCATAATGTACGTCACCAATTCGTCTTTATATTGTGCCTCTTACCCATGGTGCGTTTCTCTTATTATCAGGCTGAAAATATACCTTCTGTAACTAGACAAACTTTTCAGAAATTGTCTTCGACTACTTTTTCGGATACATGTTCCGGCCGTTTTAAATCCAGTCTCGTGCGTAGCTGTCGTACCAAAAATAACTTTGACGGCGAAACGTTTGTAGTGCTATGTAGTGCATTCTTCTACTGGCGTAGAAATTCGTTTGAATTCGGCTTTAACGTTTGTGCTGCAGATCCCGTAGCTTTAAACGCCTTCTTAACAGTCTGTATGCTACTTTCAGCCTGTCTCTTTGAAGCAGGGTGGTATGGAGCTACTACCCCTACTTTAGTTAAGTAATCGTTCAACTCTTTGGACGACAAATTAGTACCATTATCCGTTACCTCCATTGTAAGCACCCCTAAAACTGCAAATACCTCATCGACCAAGGGGATCGGTGCAGTAGCTGTTATTGGTTTTGTGACCTTGACTTCAAGCCACTTGCTAAACGGATCTGTGATTACAAGAAGCATCATTTAATCGACTGGCCCGCACAATCCATGTGTACTCTCTCCCATGTCACGCTTGTGTACTTCCAGTGGTGGTCCGCATTAGAGCACTGCACTGACTACTCAAACAATGTTCATGAGTAATCTAATCTCAGTTAGTTACTCTTCTGCCTATATGAATTTTACTAAACTGAAAACACATGGGTGCGCTCATGGTGTTGCTTTTGCAACGTTCTAGTCCGCATACACTTTAGGATTATTTGCTTTCCACAATCTTTTGCCATACGTTCAATGTCAACGTCTATTGTTGGCCAGTACACAAATGAGCGTGCTATTCCTTTCATATTCAGAATGCCCAAATGTGCCGCGTGCAAACTTTTTAATACCTCAGCTCGACATCTTTTAGGTATTGCCACTCTGTGTTCGAAGGTTAAACAGCCTCCTGATAACTTATAATTCGCCTCTGGTGATTTATATCCATTCTTGAGCAAACAACACCCCTTCTCTAGGAGTTGAACTATTTTTCCCAGTTCCGTATCTTTTTTGGTTTCAAGATGTATCTTATCTGCAGTTAGGGGCAACTGTTCTACTTATCTTATAATAAAGCTGTCAAATTCGTCATAAGCTGCGTACGAAAAACTGTTCACCTTTAACTCAGCATTCTACATGGTGGCGCTAATCGTGATAAATAGTCAGCATTGATATTTTGTTTTGAGTTTTTGTAATCACATTAAACTTAAAAAGGCTCAAGAAGTCGGCGTAGTTTGAATGCGCGAGATAAAGACGACCGGTAATGAATTGTGGGGTTGTAAAATCTGCATTAAAGGCTTATTATCTGTAATCAAAGTCCATCACCGTGCGTACATTTATTTTAAAAATATCTGTACCGTCCACACGACAGCTAGTACCTCCTTATCTATTTGAGGGAAACGACATTCCGTCTGGTTCATTGCCCGGCTTCCAAGGGCGATAGGCCGTTCCTGTCCGTTTCCTAACCGATGAGACAATACGGCGCCCAGACCTACATTGCTGGCATCTGTTGCCAATAATAACGGCAATTTTGGTTCATACGACATCAATACCTGCGGTGATACCAAATGTTTTCTAATTTCGTTATACGCCTTATCCACCTCTGCAGACCAAACCATCTTTCTAGCTCTCAACATTTCGCGAAGAGGTCTCCCTTTCGTCGACAATTCTGCAATAAATGCTCCATAATATGATGCTTTGCCTAAAAAAGTTGCAATTGCTCTACAGTAGATGGTTTAGGCGCTTTCAGAAATGCTTCGGTGTGCTTGGAAAACTTGTGTACGCCTCTTGCATTTATCAGGTGGCCCAAAAATTCGACCAATGACACTGCAAAAATTAACTTTTTTCTATTGAGCTTCAAACCTCAGGATTCCATTCTGCTTAGTGTCATTTCTAAAATCTTTATTAACTCTTTAAAGTCATTTGCAAAAATTAAGAAGTCATCGAAAAAATTAAGTACGTTCGGTATCCCTTGAATTACTGACTCCATTTGTCTTTGCCATATTGCAGGTATGTTCGCTGCTCCATAAACTGCTTGTCTTGGTTTTATGAGCCCATGTGTGGTTGTGTTGAGTGTAATGACGTGTACAAACTCATCATTAATGGCCAGGTTAGTGTATGCATCGGTTATAACTAAGTGGGCGAAAATTGTAGCGCCTTGAATTTTGTTAAACAAATCATTTGCTTTTGATATTGGATGTTCGTCGATGATCATTTGATTATTTCCTGTGGGCTTATAATTGCCAGTTATGCGTAGTCCACCATTTTTCTCCATAACAACGTGCGTTGTAGATGCCCATTCTGAAAACTCAACTCTTTCGTAAATGCCAGCATCAATTTTTGCGTCAATCTCTTTGGCGTATGCCTCCCTCAGAGCAAATGGTACTTCCCTTGCTCGAGCGAAAATAGGCCTCGCATCTGGTTTGTAATGTAATCTATTTAATCTAAACAAATCATTTTCATTCTCATTTGCACACACCTACCATTAATTTAAACCTCTATGAGTTTGCGATCTAATGCCTTCAGTTTTCCTGCCCTGTCAATTTGGTTCAGCTGTTTCAAAGATCTTACCAAGCCTGAGTCCTATAGGCCTATAAGCTTACTATCAACAACCCAAAAGCTTTTCGAAAAGTTGTTCATGACTAAATTGTCCAAAATTTTAGCTAATAATGGGTGCACCCCGGACCATCAATTTGATTTTCGAAGTCAATATAGTACCATTGAACAAACGCCTAGATTTAAAGATGATAAGTATCTGCCAATAGACTGCAACGATGCTTTCTCTATGCTGGGGTATAACTCACTGGTGTCCAGGTTTCGTTGCAAAAAAAATCTTTTTTTGGACTGTCAGGAGATGAAATTGAAAACACTTTGTTTGGAGGCTGTATTTTCAGTATATTTATTTATAATAAATCAATCTATTATATCATGGACTTATCTAAGTTACTAAAATTATTTATAAAATTCTTAACAGCGGATGACTAATTTTTATAAAACTTGGACTTAGCCGGAATGGCTTCCAGCGGCTTTCAAATTTTTATAAAACTTTAGCTTAGTCTGATTTGCTTTCAGCTGCTAACTAATTTTTCTAAAACTTGGACTTAGCCTGAATGACTCTCAGCGGCTTACTAATTTTTATAACTTGGACTTAGCCTGAATGGGTCTCTGTGGCTGACTAAATTTTATAAAACTTGGACTTAGCCTGAACGGCTTTCAGTGGCTAACTAATTTTTATAAAACTTGGACGTAGCCTGAATGGCTCTGAGCGGCTTAATAATTTTTATATAACTTGGAATTAGCCTGAATGGCTTTCAGCGGCTAACTAATTTTTATAAAACTTGGATTTGGCCCGAATGGTTATCAGCGGCTGGCCACCAATACCCAGAACAGACTAACTAACTAAAGTACTATCAGCGGCTAACCACCAATACCTTTCCTAAATTCAGACTTAACCCGGTATTGTTATCAACAGCTAGCTAACATTTTTTCAAAATTGCACTTAGCCTGAATGGTTATCAGCGGCTGACCACCAAAACCCAGAACAGACTATCAGCGTCTAGCCACCAATATTACTACCTTTCCTAAATTCAGACTTAACCTTGTATTGTTATCAGCGGCTAACAACCAATACCAATGCAAGACTATTACCTAATTATTATCAGCGTCTAACCACCAATAATAATGCTGTTGAGACTGCAACTTGTAAAATTTGTTGTTACGGCGCACAGTGGCTGAAAATCGTTTTTCATTGGCCAAAATTCTGTAACTTTTGAACTGATCAAAATATTGAAGTAATTTTTATTTTAGTGGATAGATATTTAGTTCAGTTTGACTCAGTTTTAATTACATTAAAATTGATTGAGGACTTTTTAAGGAATTCTAGCTCAAAGTTGAACTTTTGAATTTTTTTAACTTTTAGAGTGAAATATGGGTTTATTATTTTTTTATTTATTAAAAAATTTAATATATGGAAATTAATAATAATTATAAATATGTTTTGTAATAATGGAATTTATTTAATGTTACACTCAAAAAAAATTTTACACTAAAAAAAAAATAAAAAAATCAACGATTTTGCTATTATTACAGAAAAATTAAAAATTTTTTGCTGTCTAATTTGCAATTTTGTTTACACTCAAAGAATAGTTACACTTAAAAAAAAACTTTAATAATATTATCTAAAAATATTGCTATTACTACAGAAAAATTTATTATTTTTTGCTGTCAAATTTGATCATTTTAAAAAACATATTAAAAATAAAAACTGCAATAAATTTTAATAGCATTTGTAACAATGGTAGGTTCTGTTTATTATTATTTTTTACTAATAGTATGCATTTCGTACCTTAAATAACAATGAAAGGCAATTATGATTATTATTCATTTGACTCAAATATTGATTGTAAATATTCCATATTTTGTTCTGTGCTATTTCTGTTCTTTAGTAGTTTTTTGGCTTCTTCATCTAAATCCCGATGTTCCACTTTCCATTGATTTCGAATACTGGAGATGAATGGATCTGACGTTGCCAATAATATATTAAATAGATCTTCATTTGTTGAATTTCGTGAAATTTTTCTAGTATTGTGCTCTCTATAAAATCTGTAATCCTTGTTTCTTTTTTCCTGAGCCTCCTCTGATAGATCTCCAAGTGGCACCAAATGATATTTAATGATATCTTCTCCATGATAAAGGATTTTATGAACTGTTGCAGACATATTTCTCCATGGGTAGTTGGTTGTATATATTTTTGCAGTTTCCTTAGCATAATCTCCAAATTTTCTAGAGTCAATTTCTTCATTGCACGCAAGTACTTCTAGGATTATTTTAAACCTGAAAATAAGGTTTAAATCCACTCCTGTTATTTCAGATGCTGTTTCTGGATCTGAAAAGAATCTTCTTGCGGTATTGCCATCATTTGTATTGCCTGACCCTTGTTTTGGCTGATCTATAATCAATCCTAATTTGCGATATTCATCTAGAACATGTTTCTTTTTTGAACTTCTTAACTCTTTGTTGGTTTCGTTGTTTCTTATTGATCCTGAAGACCCGAAATCCAAATCATAACTGATTTTTAGTATGTGTTCCATAAGTCATATTCTTGCATGTAGTGGTGATAATCCAAATTCATATGCATCGGTATTATCTAATGATTTTGTCGGGAATTGGTTTAATTGGGTTGATGTTGCTTGGCATATAATGCAGCTGGATGCAGCCTTCGTGTTAGTCAAAGCCTGACCTACTTTTCCATCTATCATTGTCAGCACTAATTGGTAGCTTACTTCAGTTTGCTGCCCATCTAACTGTAATTGTAATGGCTGTAGTGTTGCAATTTGGGCCTTGATATCACTAACTTCTTTGTTAATGGCATCATGAGTTTCTTTTTTGAATTCAAATTTAATTGGCCTGCAGTATTACGTAGAAGATGGTGTCTCATTTTTCCAAATATCCATTGTTTGCGTTGTACTAGTCGAAGGCTCTGAATCTTCCAAAATCTTTTTCAATCGCAATGGTACAAATGATACCATGAACATAGCTGAGTCCGAAATATTTTCACATACAGCTTGTTTGTATTGTTTTTGTCCCGAGGAACCATCACATCCCCATTTACAAAAAAAAATTAACTTTGTGTTTCCATATTTCTTTAACTCATTTCCTGTTATTGATTGTAGCAAGCGTTCGGCTGTGTGATCAAGTAGAGATTGTAGTTGTACCTCTGCCGAAATTGGTGTGATTGTAATAGTGTCCTTTGATGGCAAACAGTCTATTTTAGCAGCGGTTATGTAATGATATGCTGGATACATATTTGACCCTTTTTCAATCGCACGCAGTCTGAGCTTAATATATTGCTGTTTTGTTAATTTCAAATCCAGAAATAATGCTAATGCCTCCTCATTTGTGTACTGTATTGCATCACTCGGAGTTGGTATACTTTTAAGAATCCGTTTTGTTCTCACTGGACTAGCTTTAACAACTTTTTCAATGATATCCACTTTTGATAATTGGTTCTGTGATCGTAATTGATGTAGGAAAGATTCTTTTATATTTGTACAACCAATTGCATCGTTAAAATCTTTAAGTTTCCGCCTCTTAGATCTATCACTGCAGTTGCCCATTAATGATTTGCGTGGTCTTCCAGCCTTATCTTGCTTTGCTGTTTCTGCAGCGACAGTAAGTTGGCCTTCTAACCAGTTTGCACTTTTTATATAAAAGTTTTGTTTACTGTAGCTAACTTCTTTGTAGCGTTTTTTTAGTGCTTTGACGAAATTAGATAATTGCTCTTGCATTTCGGTGCTACACGAATTTAAGTTTAATTTTATTTTAACGTAACTAAGAACATATTCCTGGTTTTTGTTTCTAAAATACTCTTCGGCCAGTTCTTTATAACTGAAGCTCTCCATATTTATCTGAATATTTTTATTTGTTATATTTTATCCGTACAATTAAAGGATTAACTTATTACTGAGTAATCCCTTATGGAATCCGTAGTTTTATATATTTTTAGATACATGTTATTCACACATTGATCTTCAATTTCATAGCAGGTAGTGCTTAAATTGAACAAAACTGCACATGTTATTCAGACCTTAATATCAGGTAAAACTGATTAGTATCTCGCCAATATGGGGTTGTTTTTTATCTTTAGTGGTTTAATGTCGCCATTATTGTTATAAAAATGTTTATGACTTTGGTTGACCCTAACATTTGATAACAGGTAAATTCAGAAAGAAATCATATGTTTACTGTAGAACCTATTGTGATAATTTTATGACTTATTTTTTGCTGATCAAAACAAAGCCATTAAACCCTTTCGCAGGTATTATATTTAATTTTTTTCGTTTTACGTAGTCTAAAGTAAAAAAAACAAACTTTTAGGCAAAAAAGTGAAAATTTATTGTATACGAGTACTTATAGGGCTGTTTAAATTAATTTGAATTTTTTTTAGAGTAATTTCATTAAAATGAAAAAAGTGTTCTACCCACGGGTCGTCACGGGTGCAAAAGTATATATAGCGTTAAAGAGGACACTTTCACCTTTCTCCTGGTGGTATACGTTTCTTGTTCCCTTTTGTTCCCTACAAGTTCTATTCCACTAAAATTTAAATTTGAGAAAAATATAGTAGTTTCATAAATATTTCATAACGCCCGTAATATTAAACGCTAGAGCTGTGGCCACTTACAACAACTAAAGACTATAGTCCTACCAACATTATAAAAAAGACCGCAGGCCGTTATCGATGATAGCTTGCGAGTAGTAACCATTTATTTTTGATAAAAAACAAAAGAAAAACACCTTTTTCTGAAATTAAAAAAACGGTTGAGTTTGACAGCATGCCACGCCCACAATTATCAATAGTTTAACCTAAGTTTTTGGCTACCTTAATCTGGATATATTAGCTACAAAAAGGCGTAAAAATTTTAAAAATCGGTGACAAAAAAAAATTAGACTTTTGGCCAATGAAAAACGATTTTCAGCCACTGTGCGGCGGTAACTTAGAAACATAATAAAAACACGTACAGCTGAGCTGGTTGATCGGTTTTATTATCTAAAATATCAAAATAGTTATAATTTTATAAATGTACAAAGGTAATAAAAATTACTTAATTCCTTTTTCGTTGGCGTCTTCACTGGAATTGTCGTTTATTTCAAAATGCACCTAGTAAGTGCCATATTTATCACTCTTGTACCAAATACCAATTACCAAATACACTCAAATTGGAAGTGTTCAGCGCCAGAGTCGCAATTATAAAATAATAATACAAATTCATCTCCCGTATAGATAGACAGAAATGTCAAACAATCATAAAATAACGATTGTTAAATAAATTTACAACAAATGTACTACCAATATTCCCTATAAAGATAAATTCAATTCAGCGGCTAACCACCAAGTTCATTTATTTTACGTACTCAAGCCTCGACACTAACTGAAAAACTCATCTCTACAGCAGCTCCTTTTATACCAATTTCATATGGCTGCTCTCATTGTTGTAACACATGCGGCGTACATAGTCAACATTATTGTATACAATTGTATATATGCCATTTGAGCTGTTTTTACCCCCTCATAAGTTTGTTCCCCGCAATCGTAAAATTATAAAATTGAAACCATAATTAGAATAAATTCATGTAACCTCATATGCGAACTTTGAAAGTTGTACAATGAAAGGTTCCGGAGATATGGAGGTGCAAAAAGTCCATATTTTAAGATATATGGTCAGTGGTCAGACCACTAACACTCATCAAATTGATAAAGTACTTCCGCTATAGCTAGAAAGCTGAAATTTTTTACACGTGTAGATCTAGGTGAGCATTGAACTAAAGAAATCTTAAAACCCGAAAATGTTAACCAAGGGGTGGGTTTACGCCCATTAAAATTAAAATTTGCGCTAGTGAGCTGAAATTTGAGTACGTGAAAATTGAGTAAGTGAGTAATCACCTAAAAAAAATCTGAAAACCCGAAAATTTTAACCAAGGGTACTGGGGCTACGCCCATAAAGCTCAGAATTTAAAAAACATTTATAAGGCGTTTAACTTAAGCGATTTTAACGAAATTTAGCACACATGTTGCAATAATACAATGCTCTAAATTTTAATTGAAAAAAGTGGGCGTTAACACGCCCATACAATTTAAACCTCCTATTTCATATGTTTCGGATCATCACATATAAATGTACTATTTATGTATTTACTATTATCCGTTTCCAACAAAACTAAACAGGAAAGATGACTACTACCCAAAAAAAATCTGGGGGTAAAAAATGTAGGTGGGATTAAAAATTTGTGCTAGTGAGCTGAAATTCGATAAACGAGTAGTTATAGATTAGCTTATTACTAGAAAAATCTTGAAAGCCAAAAATTTTACCTAGGAGGGCGGGGCTGCGCCCATAAGGCTCAGAATTTAAAAACAAATCTAATGTGTTAAACCCAAGTGGTTTTATTAAATTTGGCATACATTTTGAAATAATAAAAGGTTATAAATTTTCGTATAAAAAGTGGGCGTTAATACGCCCATACAATTTAACCCTCCTATTCAATGTACTTCGGGTCAGCACATTAGAATATATTAAATATATATATATATATTTATTACTATCCGTTTTCAACGAAACTTGACAAGAAAGATAACTAATGGCTACAGCAGGTATTGTGATTAAAAAAGTGGGTGGTATCACGCCCATAAGAAAAACTATATAAAATGTACGCTAGTAAGCTGAAATTTGATAAACAAGTAGGGCTAGATTAGCAACTAACTAGAAAAATCTGAAAACCCGGAGATTTTGACCGGGGGCGGGCTATTCCAATAAAGCACACAATTAAAAGAGCAAATTTAAAATGATTATCTCAAGCGATATTACTGAAATTTTGCACAAATGTTAGAATAATGCAAAGTTATAAAATTTCGTTGAAAAAAGTGGATGTTAACACGCCCATACAGTTTAAACATCCTATTTTATGTAATTCGGATAAGCAGATTTAAATATACTATTTATTTAAATATTAATATCCGCTTCCAACGAAACTTGACACGTATCATTGGCACTGGCAAAAAAATTATTTTAAACAAGTGGGCGGGAATACGCCCATAAAAACTAAATAATTAAATTTGCGCTAGAGAGCAGAAATTTGACACGCAAGTAGGTCAAGATGAGAAACCAAATAGAAAAATCTAAAAACCCAAATATTTAAACAAGGAGTGCCGATAATTTTGTACTGAAGCTTTAACTAAAAGCCATCATCTTAAAAAGGGTACGATAATAATTGAGCGCTGCTTACAACAAAATCCTGAATTTAAAAAATTGACGGAGAGTGGGGGTAACGGACATAAAATTTCAAACTACAATTTGCACTAGAGAGCTCAAATTCAATACACAAATAAATCTAAATTAGAGATCACCAAGAAAGATTTAAAAGCCTGGAAGTTTCAGTTGGGGACATGGACACGCAGTTTAAGCTCAAAATTAAGAATTTAAGTTAAAGGATATACGAACAGGAAAAATCTGAAAGCACAGATTCTTAAATAAGGAAAGTAGGGCCACGTTTATAAAATTTTTATCGAAATATTATACGATAGAGAAATTAAATTTTGCAAAATAAAAAGACTCAGGTAAGTTACCAAATATATAAATTTAAAATAATTTAGAAATTATATAACACCCTTACGATTAAAAATTTATATAATGCATACCATATTGCAGTGATAGGTATTGTACCAAACACGAACTTGGGCAAAATTTTTATCTCACTACTTTTGATGGCCGAAATTTCGGAAAGGAACTTGGCCTTTTTTCACACTTATTTTTTGTGAGGATATATAATCATTGATAAAAATTTAATTCAGTGTAAAGGCAACAAAACAATAATTCAATTATTCGTAAAAATAATGCTAATTCAAATAGATGGGCATTTCTGTATATGAAATGACAATAAAATAAAAAAAATTATGAAAGATATTCATGTATAAACGAGCTCCGATGGTGTGATAAAAACAAGGTACTTCGAGCCGACTTTTTTCATCATACTCTCCCCCTTCCTCAACGAGTGGGCTTTTTGTTTTTACATCTGCGTGACATTCACCTTACAACTTTTGGTGGTTGCCACACGATACGTTACTGACCCTACTAGTGTTAAAAATTTCTTTCGTTGTTAGGTGGATCGATTTTCTTGCTCTTGTATTCTTTCTAACAACTCGGGTGGCCAGTTGGCGAGCTCCACTGTCGTAGGTTGCGTGGTGTTGTTGTACTGTGTGATGATATTGGTTGGTGCCACTTTCTCTACTTCAGGGTCTCTACCGCGACCCAGTTGTGGAGGATTACTATCTGCTGACAATGATAGGTCCACCACTACCTCCCATCCGTATACTGGGTTCAATAAAATTTATTCTACAGACGTTGAACATCTCGTACGTGAAAAAAGAAGAGCTAGAAGGGAATGGCAACAGCACAGATCACCTCAACACAAAATCAGATTTAAAGAGTGCACTATACGACTCCAAGAGTTGCTTGCATCTGAAAAAACTGCATCTTTCAAAAATTATCTGGAAGGCCTTGATGTCACACCAGCATCTAATTACTCTTTGTGGCGCGCTGCTAAAAAGCTTAAAACACCCGTTGAGTTTAAGCCACCTCTGCGCACATCAACCGGAGGTTGGGCAAGAAGCGATACTGAAAAAGGTAACATATTTGCTGAGCATTTAAAATCCGTATTTACACCAAATACATGTACCGGTGTTGCTGATTTGCCGAGTGTAGTTGCTCTACCCCCACGACCCTTAAAATTTACGATGTGTGATGTACAAAAACTAATTGCCGAACTCAACCCGAAAAAAGCTCCCGGTATGGATGGAATTAGTAACCAGATGCTGATTAAGTTACCTCGTACTGCAATTAGAATCCTGTTATTCATTTTTAATGCCATTTTACGACTGGAGTATTATCCAGACTGCTGGAAGCTTGCCAAGGTTAAAATGATTCCAAAGCCAGGTAAAGATCTTTCCAAGGCTGAGTCATATAGGCCAATAAGTTTACTGTCAACAATGTCAAAGCTTTTTGAAAAGCTACTCATGACAAAATTGTCTTCAATTTTAACTGATAATGGGTGCATCCCGGACCATCAATTTGGTTTTAGAAGCCAGCATAGCACCATTGAGCAAACTCATAGTTTGGTTCAATTTATCAGAAAAACATTTGAGGAAAAGAAGTATTGTTCTGCCGTGTTTATTGATGTTTCTCAGGCATTTGATAAAGTGTGGCATGAAGGCCTGATTTTGAAATTGAAGACATATTTACCAATAAACATTCTAAATCTTTTGGAAAGTTACATTGTTGCACGAAAATTTACAGTTGTGGAAGGACACTTTATGAGTATGCCTGAAACTATCTCATCCGGTGTGCCACAGGGGAGTATACTGGGGCCATTTTTATATTTGATTTATACTTGTGATATGCCTGTGAGCAGTAGTATCCACACTTCTACATTTGCCGACGATACCGCCTGCCTTAGTATGCACGAAAACCCTGATGAGGCATCCCGAAAACTCCAGGAACACATTAGCCAGATGGAACTATGGTTAAACCTATGGAGAATTAAGGTAAATGAACAAAAGTGTGTCCATATAACATTTACCTTACGAAGAGATACTTGTTCCCCCATTCGGATTAATAATCAAGTTGTTCCTCAACATTCACATGTGAAATATCTTGGTATACACCTCGATCGACGGCTTACATGGAAACATCACATTGACTATAAGTTAACTCAAATGAAACTAAAATTAACTCAGGTACATTGGCTGATTGGCAGAAATTCAACACTCAGCCTAGACTGCAAACTTTTAATATACAAGTCGCTTTTAAAGCCAATATGGTGTTACGGTATCCAGTTATGGGGCACTGCTTCAGCTTCCAATGTAGAGAGAATTCAACGAAGACAAAACAAAATTTTAAGGTTAATAACATCTGCTCCATGGTACATTAAGAATTCAAATATACATCGTGATTTAAATATGCCACTAGTGACGGAAGAAATTGCAAAATACGCAGGCAAATATCTAACTAAACTCGTGTCACATCCTAATCCGCTTGCTCGTAACATCTTGAACTTTACTGGACACATCCGCTTAAAAAAGAGAGATACAAGGGCTCTAATACTAAACACTCCGAATGATGTTGCTTGAAAAAAAATTTTTTTTTTTTGCTTATCACCACTTATGTATTATTTACAACTATCACTTAGTTATGTCTGGCATTGGTCGGGCCTATTAATTATATGTTAGATTTAAGATTTGAATACTTATTGTTAGTTCATATATGAAGATACAATAAATAAAAAACATGCATTAAAAAAAAAAAAAAAAAAAAAAAAATGATAGGTCCATGCAGTGGTGACTTCGTAGTTGATGAGCTCTCTTATAATCGTCTCCAGTGGAACCGGATAGGAGTTGTGTCATTGCATTTGACGATTTTCCCTGGTGTTGGTGGGTTACCTGGTTCATTGTTTAATGGGATGATCCATGGTGTCCATCCGTCGTCTTCTAGTTTTCGTCTGTTGTTGGCAGCTGAGGTAGATATTACTGCCAGGGGTTTTCCCGGAGTTTGAGGTAGCAGCTGATCTGCTTTTACCGGTGTCATCATGACTTTGGGGTTGGATATTGCGCAGGCGTCTATTTTTAAGGGGTGGCACTCAGGTGTGTTTGCGATGTCTTCAGTTGCTCGGGTGTTGTTGCAAGATGTATTAAGATGTATTGGGTGTCTTTTATTGAGGTATAGAACTTTAAGTTGGCATCACTATTTTAACTGGCGGCCATTTTGTCAGCTGTCAAGTGATTAATATTTAGTTTGGTTTGCCATTTCATCATGAACAGGTTGACAAAAGAGCAACGCTTGCAAATCGTGCAAATTTATTTCGAAAATAATGGTTCAGTTCGCGAAGTTTACCGCAAGCTCCGTCCATTTTATGGTCGACATAATCGTCCATCAGAGCAATTAATTCGGTTAACCATGGATCGTTTTCGCACTACGTTTACTCTATGTGATAATACGCATCCGCAGAGACGTTGAACAGTGCGCACCGAAGAAACAATTGCCGCTGTAGAGCAAAGTGTTGAAGAGGACCCGAATGAATCGATTCGCCACTGGAGACCGGTATAGAGCCATGATAACCGACTATTTTGTTCCCGAATTGGATGGCATGAATGTGGATGAGTTGTGGTTCCAACAAGACGGCGCTACATGCCACACAGCGCACGTCACAATCGATTTATTGAAGGAAACATTCGATGAGCGCATAATTTCGCGGAATGGACCTGTCAATTGGCCACCAAGATCGTGTGATTTGACACCATTGGATTATTTTCTTTGGGGATATGTGAAGTCGCTCGTCTATGCCAACAAACCAGAAACGTTAGGGGACTTGGAAGCCAACATTCGTGGCGTTATTACCAACATACGGCCCCATATGCTCGAAAAAGTTGTTGAAAATTGGACCTGTAGGCTTTATTCGAGCCAGCCGCGGCGGCCACATGCCCGAAATCATATTTAAACATTAATGGCATAAAATTATCCTTCCAATAAAGCCAAATTGATGGACATTAAAACGATTTTCTTGTGTTTTATTTCAATTCGAAGTTCTATACCTCTAAAAAAACACCCTGTATTAAGTGGTTGGTGGTGTAAACTGTTCATCTTCTTCGGGTTGAGCTGTACAGGTACATCATCTAACAGGTTTTTTACTTCAACCGCAGAGACACCCTTCCGATCGGCGGCAGGCACTTGAGGGTTTGGTGCTGATGTGGCCTTGAAGATGGTTTGCAGTGGATGGACGCTAGTAGCGGTAATCAAACGGTAGCATGAGGCATTCTTGCGTTTGGACGTGGGAGCGGCTCGTGTTCACCGATCTCCTCAAAGTGATGTTTATTCATGATGACTGGGCTTTTTTTCTTTTTATCTTGTCTATAAATAAAAAATAAAAAAAACCGAATTATTCTTACGCAATGTTATGGGTTGTAGGGTTCTTTTTCACTCAAATGAGCAGTTATTATATCTTTATCATAAGTGCTATGACGATATCTAACGATAACTGGAGAAACAAAAGATTTGACATAAAATGGGCGTCCGAATTTAGGAGCCAATTTGCAGCAAAGTTATCGGCTGCTTTAGACAGAGGATGTTGTCGCAACCACACGAGGTCACCTATCTTGGGCTTCCACTGACGTCGTCTAAGATTGTAATAACGTCGCTGATCTTCTGCTGCCTTGCCCAAATTTCTTTTTACCAACTCAAATATTTGTTGAAGTTCTGATTGACGTTCTTCTGGATTCAGTCTTATAGCTCCTGTACCAGTTGTAACATCATCGTATAAGGCCTTTGGCAACCGGGGCTCGCGACCTTGTGTTATAAAGGGTGTGGAATATCCTTTCGATTCTGCGACGCTCGAACTAACAGCAAGCATAATTTCCGGAAGTGATTCATCCCATTTGTTGTGTTGTTCTTTGACGAACTGGGCCATTATTGTCTTGATGGTACGATTAGCCCTTCCTGTGGGTTTTTCTTGCGGCATGTATGGTGCGGTAAATTGATGCCGTATGCCTATATCGACCAGAAAACATTGCACAATCCGTGATGAAAACTGTGTGCAAGAATACGTTCTCTTAATGCCTTTACCACACCTTTTGCTGTGGCTTTACGCATTGGTAACAGTTCCACCCATTTTGAAAACTTGTCAAAAATTACTAATAGCAATGTATTACCATGCTTGGACCATGCCAATGGTCCAACGAAATCCGCACAAACATTTCCCTCGCTGGTTTTTTTTGACTCACCTTATATTTTTGGCATGAGTGGCATCGTCGCATATAGTGGCTAATGTCTCGGAACAAACCAGGTAAATCTATATATTGTTTTCAGGATACCAAGGTGCCCGGCTGTTACATTGTCATGATTTTCTTGCATAACGCGTTCACGTTCTTGGCGGCCACACAAAACTTCCATGGGATATCATCTGCATTAGTACAATTTCGAGGGAAATGTCTATATAATTGGCCCTCCACAATCGTATAGTCAGCATATTTCCTTGGGTCCTCTTTTATTTTCTGTTGCATTTTCTGCAACCATTTGCACTCATTCGACTGCGGTGACCCGCAAACTTACAAGGTTAGCGACCTCTACTAGTTGACGCGACAAAGCATCCGCCACGATGTTTTGTTTGCCTTTACGATACTGAATCGAAAAATTGAACTGCTGTAGATCTAGTGCCCAAGGAGCAAGTCTACCCGTGGGACTATCTAATGAATTCAGCCATTTAAGCGCTAAATGACCCCTTACGACCGTAAAATTATAGCCTTCTAGATATGGTCTCACCTTACAAATGCCCCAAACAATGGCAAGGCACTCCTTCTCCGTGGTGGTGTAATTTTTCTCGGATTATTTCGGCTTATAGCTTACGCTATAACTCGCTCTTCTCCTTCAACTTCCTGGGTGAGTACTGCTCCCACTCCGAACTCACTAGCATCGGTTTGCAATACGAAGACCTTCAAGAAATCCGGGCTTGCTAGGACAGATGTGCAATCGCTTTCCGTGGGTTCCTGCCATTTCGGCCTTACCTCACGGGTGACAAAGCACCGGCTGCTAGGTTAGACGCTAGACCAACGCCCCCATGCACTCTTTTTAGAATGAACCTATGTCCATTCCATAAAGGTATATAGTTTGCAATGTTTGTATATAATTATCCCTGTACTTTATTCAAGTACCTTGCTTAGGTACTTTGAGCTATCTAAACATTACCGCTATTTCGAAGTCATAGCTACTGCTATGTCCGTGGCCACATCAGCTTCTGTTGAATGGCAACATCACCTAGAATAGTGTCTGGCTGACCGCGTCACGCCAATCACTAGCGTTGATTTAACACTGGGAAGCCAAGACTATTCTCCCAGCGATTTTGGTAGCAACCACAGCCACCACGATAATTCTGCGGCTTCCACGCTATAGTGGTGTGTATACAGCAATACCGAGGTCCCCATGATAATTCCTCAACCATTGCCGGCACAGCTAACCGCTCATTCAAAATGAACGCATGCCTGTGTCGCCAAATATCCAGTGCTTACTCCACACTTACCAAAATCATCCCTTTAACCCCGTGGGTTAGGACGAACTCGGCATTTTAGCAAAGGAAACTGACGACCGCTACATGCACTCAAAACTTCAGAGCAGCGATAACCACTCACACGAGAAGAATGCCAGCTCGCTGCCAATATCCCGTGCCTGCTACGATCTGACACATATGTACGCCGCCCTTAAGAGGGTCGACGAACCTTTTTAGCACAGAATTTGGACAACCGCAATGCATTTATCTCTAAGCAGCTCAGCTGTCGGGCAACTGGCACCCGTGGCACCTGAAGTAGCCTCTGGTGAGACCTCGAAGTTCCACCACACGGGCTTCACCTCTATCGTCTTTTGAACTCAGGGGTGACGCTGCACCTAACTGACAACAACGGGCGTACAATATTTGTTTTCCTTTTATAAATATGTGCACATCCTTTCCTCTGTTATTCCAGAGATCGGGTAGTAACACGTAAGTTCTACGGGTAATGAGCCAGCGGTCCGTTAGCGGAAAAACCACATTACCCTTAGCTGGGGCCCCGGGATTGCCACACCCGTAGTCTCAATATATAGAGACTCCCCTCGGTGTGGGCATGCTAGGACAGGAGCTTTGGTCAGTTTATTTTTCAAAGTGGTGAACGCCTGTTCTTTTTCTGGGCTCCAGTTAAAATGCTTGCCTTTTTTAAATAGCTGTGTTAACGGCTGTGATATTGCTGCGAAGTCAGGCACAAATCGTCTATACCAAGAAGCAACCCCTAAAAATTGACTTACGTCACGGATATTGCAGGGTTGTGGTAATTTGGAAATGGCGTTGGTTTTATCTATTCATACGTCCCAAGCATTTTGATTCTCGCTTGAAAAATTAGCATTTTTCTGGATTGATTTTGAACTTAGCTGCACGTAATCTTCTGAACACTTCTCTTAGGTTACGTATGTGATCTTGTTGCTTACATAAACTGCATTAAGTCGTCAGAATAATATTCTATGTTGTAATTTGGTTTTCTTCAAAAAAAATTTCCGCTTCCTCTACTGTTTGAGTTAGCTTCTGTAAGCCCTCGCTTTCTTGGCCAATAAACCTAGTCCTTAATGCCTGGTCTCTCAGACCTTTAATAAAGCTTCTTACTACTATTCTTTTAAAGTCTTTCAGTATCGTTTGTCTACTACGTTTTCGCTCCATTCGTTTGTTACTATGCTCCCTACTTCATTTAGTAAAGCCTCAAGTCGACTACTAAATCTACTCGCTGGCTCTTTAATTCATTGCTTGCACGAAACTTTAAGTTCTCTTATTTGATTAAGAGTTTTCCTCTTTAAATACACCTTTTTAATTGAATCAGACAAAGCATCTATAGTGCCGAATGTTTGTGGTGCTATTTGAACGTAAGCTGGTCCCATTAATCGTTGTGACGCCGTTTTCTTCTGAGGTCAGCTCTCTTTCTACTAGTTGACACCCTTGAATTAAACGAAAAACTTCCGATGTTAAATCTGGTCCAGTTCAAAAAACAAACGCTTCCTCAGCCACTTTTGCGCAAATGAGCCAACCAGTTACTTCCCGTGTATAATATGCCGATGCTGTCAAGCCAAATTCTATTCCCGCGCAGAAAGTGTCCCCAACCAAGTAATTCAACAAATGCTAACACAAGCTTTAATTTCAGTCGCCTTGAAGCCACTATTGAAAATCTTGTGCATTGACTTCTAGAAGCCTCTTTAAAATGAATGGCTACACTTTATATGATACAAAGGACCCTAGAGGGAGAGCATGAGGTGGATCAACAATACTAATAAAGTCAAGACTCAAGCACTATATTATTGACAACATTTGTGAAGAACATCACATCTACAAGCAACAAATATCTGCATTTAAAATTTTTGAACAAATTTCGTGATATCTTCAATTTACTCCCCTCGCAGATTTTCAATCAATGTTTCGTAGGAGCTGGCGACTACAATGCTAAGCATACGTTTTGGGGTTCGCGTCTTATTACGCCTAGAAGAAGGGCGTTGTTCAATACAATTTCAAAAATGGGTTTGGATGGTATTTCGAGTGGGGAGCTTACTTACTGGCCTACTGACGTACGAAAAATTCCGGATGTTAAAGATTTCGGCGTCATAAAAAGTATTTCTTGGGAATTAATTTACGTGGAAGCTTCCCTAGATTTCTCGTCCGATCGCTCTCCCACGATCGTTAAAATCTGTAGCCCACTGAGAAGCGCTTTACCTCACCCATATGTCAAGATGATAAATCGTGTTAATTGGCTGGGATTCACAAAATATCTTAGTAGTCATTGCACGGAAAATATTACGCTAAGAACACCCGACGGTATTAAATCGAACATTGCAAATCTTAACGAGAATATTAAAAAGCTTCTGAACATGCCACTGCCTCCCATCCGCATACTGGGTTCAATAAAATCTATTCTACAGACGTTGAAGGTCTGTAGAATAATACTGCATCTTTTAAAAATTATCTGGAAGGTCTTGATATCACAACAGCATCTAATTACTCTTTGTGGCGCGCTGCGAAAAGATTTAAAACACCCGTTGAGTTTAAGCCACATCTGCGCACATATACCGGAGGTTGGTTGTACCGGTGTTGCTGATTTGCCGAATGTAGTTGCTCTACATCCTCGACCCTTAAAATTTAAGATGTGTGATGTACAATAACTAATTGCCGAACTCAACCCGAAACAAGCTCCCGGTTTTGATGAAATTAGTATGCAGATGCTCATTAAGTTACCTCGTACTGCAATTAGAATCCTGTTATTAATTTTTAATACGAGTTTACGACTGCATTATTATCCACACTGTTAGAAGCTTGCCAAGGTTAAAATGATTCCAAAGCCAGGTAAAGATCTTACCAAGGCTGAGTCATACTCCGAATGAAGTTGCTTGAAATTTTTTATTTTTTTGCTTATCACTACTTATGTATTATTTACAACTATTACTTAGTTATGTCCGACATTGGTCGGGCCTACTAATTATATTTTAGATTTAAGATTTGGATACTTACTGTTAGTTCATATATGACAATGTGGGGACTATATTGTTTACTACCTAAGTAATTGTCGAGATTGCAGGCATCTTTTATTCTTTTTTATTTGTACTATTGGAATTTCCTTCGGTGTTTATAGGGGATGACGGGCACTTCTGCAATGAATTCCGAGCTTCTTGCAGGTACTTAGGGGCTGTACATATATTACGTAACACAGTTTTCTCCGATTTTTGACCCCCCTCCTCCCCCGTTACAGATCGTAACAAAATTATGAACCCCCTGGCTTCTAAACATAACAATGAATTAAAAATAAATTACATAGTTTAAAAAGTTTTAATTTAAAAAAATTAAATTTAATTCATTGTATTAAAGTCAATTCTTAGACTAGCGCAGTGCGTAGACAAAAATTAATATAGCTTACTCATGAAGGCACTCCAAATATTGGCGACAAGTTTTTTAAAAAATTTTCCCAAGTGTCCTCAAACTCCACAAATTATGGTTTTATAGAGATTTTATATTCCTAAACTGTATGTATGTACTAGTGATGCGTATTCTAATTCCGAAATATTCGGCCATTTCTAGATGTGTACTAATATTCGTTTATAAAAATATATGTATAAAAATAATTAATAAATCCAAAACGAAATTTAAATGAATGGCACACGTATATTAGATTTTACTAATTAAAAAAAATTTAATTTCTTTATTTTTGCTATCCGTTTTTCCGCCAATAATCTGCTATTGTATTCCGTATTGATGACTGAGCAGTATTTGAAACACCAAGATGAGGATTGGCATTAGCCTCACGTCGCTTTCACTAGTGTCTATAAGTGAAGTCGTCGTGTATTTCAAAGATCTTGAAGATACTGTGTTTGGTCATCTTCAAATAAATCTAATATGTGCGTGAAACTAAAAAAAATTATATCTTGGATCAATAAAGGTTGCCTTGGTAAAAAATATTTCATTATCTAAAAGACAAAATTTTTGAACCAGTGCACTTAGCGGGAGGGCTTTGAACATACACATTCGTTGGGGTATTTTTGGTGATCAAATTACTCAAAATGATGTCCATTACGAGAGATATTTAATATTTCTTTTCTTAATTTTTTTAATTTCTGCAACATTACATTACATTTCCAATAGATAATATTTAAAAATTTTGTTTTCTAAATATTTTTTCTTGTTCGGCTGCAAAAAAAATTTAAATAATATTCTTATCAATATACGTCTATGGATGCAAGTTTCCATTAACACCTCTCCAGACTTAAACATTGTAGCCTCAAGTTGACCAACAAAATTTTTAAGACTTGATAATTGGATATTGTCATGCAAATATATGGAAGAATATATTTTTTGAAAGGACACTTTTTCCATGATATGATTTCCTAAACTTCTGCAAATACCATTTCCTTCTATGTATTCGGTGGATTTAATGTTAATATATGTATGTTGCATTTTGAAATGTAAAGAGGTTTTATGTACATACATACATATGTACATATATTAAGAATATTTAAAAATGTAAATGGATAGAGATAAGGAATTCAGAACCATGTAACCAGTTTGACTACATTTTATTTAATTTATTATAACAATTTTGTATCATTTTCAAATGTTATTTAACAACCATTAAATTTTGGGATAGTTTTCATAAACTTTAATGTACGCGGACAGGAGTATGAAGTTATTTTCCATGCAAATTTTTTTAATTGTAAATATCTATAAATTTCACATGCAATAGTTATTCGTGTTCGAGAACATCATTTTAAATATTGGTTTTCGTGGATATTGTTTTAAATATTCGAACTCAAGATTATCAAAAATTGACATTCGGCACATGTATGTATGTATACATACAATACTAGTGATGCACGAATATTCATATTCGTATTCGAGTTGCCGAATATTCGGCCATTTTTAAATAGTCGTATTCGCGAAATTCAGGCGAATACGAATGCGAATATTTTTCCAAGAAAAATAAATAAATGCATAAATCCTAAACGAAATTTATATAAATGGGTAAAAATAAATTTTCATTAAATTTTTCATATAATTTGTGCTTTTTAACATCTTCAAATGCTATTTAATGACGATCGTTAAAATTTTGGGTAGTTTTGATTAAATTTAAAGTACACCAACAGGAGTATGAATTTCTTTTTCATAACAATTTTTTTATATTTCATTTTGCAGGCATAAACAGAACACCAATTTTATGTCTATAAATTTCACATTTAATATTCATATTCTATTCGCTAATATCAAAATTTGACATTCGTTACATCAGTAATACATACATAATATATTTAGGTAAGATGTATGATCAATTAAATAAATAAAATTAAAATTAAATTAGTAAATTTTTTTGTTACGTAATATTATTAAAGACCCCCTCCCCCTTCATAACAAATCGTAACAAAACTCGAACCCCTTCCCCCCTAGAGTGTTACGTAATATATGGACAGCTTCTTAACAAATTCTTTTTTAAGGCGAACTTCTAGTCCTAGCTCTCTAAATTCCTTCTCGTATTCAACTAAATCTGCGATTTTTCTTTTTATAGTATCTGTTGTGTATCCTCTGTTAACTGTTTTTCTCGCGTTTGATAGTAAATTGTTCAATTTATTTAGTAATTTATTTCCTTCTTCCTCCTTGAGAGTTTTGTTACGTTTAGTTGCATCCGTGTACTCTTGTTTTATAATTTCTTGTTGTGTGTGAATTATTAGTTGGGTAGTATGTGGTAAGACCGTGACTGTGGATTTTTCTGACAAACTAATTGAAGGAGTTGGTGAACGAGATCTGTAGGCAATATTAGGGATGAAACGATACCACTAAGGTATCGATACTTTTCCTTGATACGGCATCGGTTTAGAAGTATCGATGCATACTCAGTATCGAATAAAAAGCATCGATACTTGCTTGTATCGGTCAAGCTTTTCACATGATTTAAAGTAGTGAAAACAAAATTAATTATCCACCAAACCAAATGCTCCTAATTCGTAAAGAATTCTTAACGACTAGTCGCCAACATTTTCCGATTTCGGAAGCGATTAATGTAAGAAAAAACTAATTGTTTAAATTTTTTGCAGACGAGTTTTGGTAGAATTTATTTAAGAAAATACTCCTCTCCTTCAACAAACTAATTTTCCTGAATAACAAAAATTTAAAGTTCAATTTTGTTAAAAAGATAACTATAAAAATTGCCAATAAATTTATTTATCGCCAGCAAAATCGACATTTCGCCAAATCAAAAACTTAGACCCCCAAAAAAGTGGAAAAATTGCCACGTTTGGGCTGGACTGGAGCATAAGATATAGTCGAGATGACATTTTAAATGTTTGTGCAAATTCGTTTTGTTCACGCAATAACGCACGCTTTTAAAATAATATTTGCAGCTCGCATTTTTATCGTCTTTTTTTATAAAAAATTTGATTTGGGTGGTCCCATTTTCACGAACTTACTCTAATATATATTCTAGATATAAATTTACATTTAACACGAACAAATAAAATTGTGTTAAACTGGCGTCATCTCCAACTTTTCTATAGCCAATAAGGAATGAGTATATTTTACCGATACGAGTACTTTTTGCCGATACCTACTTGGTACTCAGTAGTAGAGTATCGATACCAAAAGTACTTGGGTTCTAAGAAAAAGTATCGAGTATTTACTTGTATTTACTCGTATCGTTTCATCCCTAGGCAATATTTAATTCTCTTTTTGCGTTTGACAACGCTGCCGATAATCTTTGTAGCGAGTTGCCCTTCTCGCTAATCAAGCATTTTAATTTTTATTGTTTTTCAATCTCCTTTTCACTCAGTCCTTTCTGTCGTAACTGTAATCTTAGTTCTTCGTCCTCTTTCACCTGCTGTTCTAGCAACTCATTTGTATAATCCATATCACTTATCACATCATCTATATCACCCGTGCGCGAATAAGATTTACTTTTTATTTGCTTTAAAAATTATAAAATAATGTGTAATTTTGTATGGGTGAAGTGAATCCAATATGTATATTTTACATTTAGGATGTGCTTATTAACCACTTTTCCAAAGCACTTAAATCTATGATTTGGGAAGTGGTGCTTATTCGCTTGTTCATTAGCCCACTTGAAAAGCCATTTAATTGCTAAAAGTGTTATACTCATTAAAATAATTGTCTCACAAGAAATAATTTGCCCCCGTTCATTTTCTGTTAGTTTTTGAAGTTAAGGAATTTGTATTTGTAATAGACTTTTTCCAAACTATTTCAGTAGCTCTATTTTGACACAAACCTATGACTAAACCCATGTATTTTAAATATATGCGTGAGAATAAAATTTAACAATATTTGCCATGTAATTACAAAATAAAAATAATTTTTGTAGCGTAAATTGAATGTTTTATTATATTGGCGATATTCGAAATGTCATTTTGCTGGGAGGCTGAAATTAAATCTGACAACACTGACCCCCAGGTATTAAAATAATCAGAGTTGTTTCATTTATTTGCTTACTAACCCTGCTTTTATCGTTTTGACATGACGCTGTCTCTTTTGTTTAGGTATAGCAATTCAGCGTTAAAGCTCGGCGGAAACAAACGTTCCGCCTTCCCTCCTTATTTAGGGATGGGTGTAACAAAAACAAACTGTGCAATTATAGTAGCAAGGGAAAAATATCATTATTAGCGTTGCCAGATATGTTTGAAAATAACGAAAAATTTTATAATTAGTCTATATTGTTGCTTGAAAATGCCTTTGTATGTCATGTTTTTTATGCGTGGCAACGCACGTTGTTAAATCAAACATTCTGGTTTGCTAAAATAATTTTCTGAAAATAAAAAAAATTCAGTAAATTACAGATATTGGTGTCTATTCTGAAATACGCGTCGACTGAAACTTACATGGAAAACAAAAACAAAACTGTGTAAATGTAAAAAATTTGTTTTTGTTTCTCATACAAAATTAACCGTTTTTGAAAGAAAGAGAAACGCGTTGATATTCTCACGTTTATTTCATTTATGAAATGCATGGCAAACAAAAACAATTTTTTTTCCAGAATAGCCCCCATTGCTTTAATAAAAGATATTGCTTTAATAAAAGAATCTTGGTAAGTACTAGATCGATTTCTAATTCTTTTTTTTGTACTTGAAAGAAAATAAAATTATTAAAGCAACTATGGGTTTGTTTTAAAAATTTATCAAGAAATTACTGAACTACAGTGGAACAAAGCTCGAATTTCACAAAAGTTTTAATAATATTTTGCAATTTTGCTTTTTTCAACTTAGTTATTTTTAACAAAATAACAAATTTTTATTAAGTTTTGTCACTTGTCATGATAGATTATTTTAATAGAAACATTCAGTGCTCAATAGGATAGAGATCGGTGCGAAAATGGTAAAGTTACAGAAGATTAATTGAATTATCCCACTTTTATCAAATAAATAAAAACACAAATAAATATAGAAATATGTACTCGTATATAGGTAACAATGAAATTAAAAATTGCTTAAACTGTTATGTATTTTAATTATTTTCTACCTCTCGCACATGGAACCAACAATATTCTCCCAACATCGCCTCATCGCACGACCCTTGATACTGACGCGTCGTGACGTTCCATTGTATTTGTTGGTGAAAACGCTCACCATTCTCGTATGAGAGGCTTTGTCGTTTTTGTTTTCCTTTAAATTACTGTCGTCAAAATCACTTGAATCAGATGAATCGGACTCATGCTTCCGCTTTGGACAAAGAGGATATTGTACTTCAGGCATATACAGAGTTGCGGCCCTATGTATAAGCAAAAATTTGCAAGAAGTTAGCATAAGTGGCAAAATTGAACATTATCTTAAAGAGTTTTGCGATCAAACTTCACATTAAAAATATTGCTAGGACTTAGAGGTAGGTTAAAATTAGGTAATGCTACCGTTTTTAATGTCAAATTGTATGGAGGAACTCTTTAACACATAATTCAATTTCGTCACATGCTAACTTCATGCCAATTTTTGTTTATACATAATGTCGTTGGTTTGTAAATCAGTTAACATCTACATACTCAACAGACTTATGGCGTCCATTTTGATATACTTGGACTAGCAAAAATAACAATCAATTTCGTGTTTCGCAGGCTCACGAAAATGCAAAATTAAGAAATGCATATTTACTCTGTGCCTGACATACACATAGTTAACCGAGTTTTGCAGGAATTGCATTTAGTATTTGTTGTCCAAGATTTGAAAACGTTTTCCGGATTGACTTTAAAATACCGCCAAAATGCATTTTGTAATTGGCTTGAAAAATTTGACGGCTGCGCAAAACAATAAACTCCACAAGCGCAGTAAAACTTGTTCGGATTGTTACGGCAAAAACAATTCACGTTTTTCACTATGCATTTTATTTTTGTAATATGAATTCTGCGTTTCAAGAGAATCAAAACGATAAGCAAACAATTTAAAATTGTGAACTGTCAATTTTAATAAAACTTACAGCGTTCGTTTTACAAATTCTGCGTATTTATTTTCTTTGGGTTTTTGATCAAATAAAACCAACAAGTGGTTAATCCACTAAATCTTCTGTAGCTTTGTCATATATGTATCAATCTGAATATTATAAGGCGCGAAATGTTTGTATTCAAATTAGCTAATGTCCTATGTTAAAACATCTTAAAATTTTTAATTGCTTGTTTAAAAAAAGAAAACTTTAAATCTGCAAAATAGCAAAAAATTAACAAATTTTTAATGAAGTTTAAGTTTTGTACATTTCTTGACTAATCTTGACATTCGGTGTATGTGTATTTTAGTAATTTAACTATCTTTTAACCAAAAAAAAGTGTATAAACCGACGAATATTTTTGAAGATAATCGTATTTAAGCCACATCATCTTTTTTAAAAACCCAAATAACAGTAATTTGGCTAATCTCGAAAACTGTTCCACTTACGAAAATTTTGACTTCATATTCGCATTCAGCTCACAATTTTACATTAGGATTGGGTGTCAAATACATTTGGTAAAAAAACTGTCGTGTAGTGTTATCATCACACACATTTTCTTATTATGGCAACGCTGACTCTTAACAGTATGCGATACACACAACTTGTCTGCTTGAATATTTAAGATAGCCTGATTAATGTTATTTATTTCTCAAGCATTAAACACATTCACCACAGCAAGCAACCGGCTACCAAATGTCAAGGATAGAATACACGTTTATATGAGAATGATTCTTTTGAAGACAGCAAGGCAACATAGCGGCAGGTTGTTGTCTATGCTGATTTTGTAATTATTATTATTTTGTAATTAAACTAATTTCTATTTCTTTGGCTGCAATGAGAACATTCAGTGTTGTATAATATTAATATTTCATAGTACTTAACAGAAACAATATCCAAGAATTAATGTAAAGCATAAATTGGTTAATTTTTATACTTGTACGTCTTATACATACGTACATTTCGAAACAGTAATTTAATTTTTATATATGCGAAATATTTGAAGATGGCAATACTGAACTATGTATTTATACCTAAATATGAGGTGCAGATGGTGCTGCCGTCTCCAAAATATTTAAGTAGCTGGCTACGAGGCGACAAATGCTGCTAGCGGCATTTGAAGTCGTGTGTTTGTGTAGCCTGCTGTGGTGAATGTGTTTAATGCATCATCAATGCGTGCATTATTGCGATTTTAGCATTTTCACTGCTAGATCTGTTATTTTTATTAGTTAAGAAGCATTAAACTTTTAAAAAATTCTGCTAAATGCTTTCTGGCAGAGTTTGTTTAAAATGAAAAATTTTCAAAATGTTAAATTGTTATGTATAGAGGATTCTCCTCATAAATGTACATGTATTGCATGGTAAAGGTTTCCTGATGATGTACACTAGCAACAGTGAAATGCGCATAGAATCCAGCTAACCCATCAATAAAAATGAACAAGAGTGGTTTTGATGTTTAAATAAAAATGAGCGATCCTTATGTATTTTTATTTCCTGATTACAATGGCGTCATTAGTTTTTCCGTATCAGCTCTAGTTTTAAAGATATAGTGAAATTTAGCATTTGCATAATTTACAATTTACAACACATTCTTTCATGTAGATAGAGTCAGATTGATAAATATATCACGATATGTTACTGAGGGGTTATTATGTAATTCGATTCGAAACGGAAACTGTTCGAATTTGTACGTTTTTAACATTACAATTCGACCACATTTCCGTTCGATTCGGATTACATAATAACGCCTCTGTTATTGTAAGGATGTTAAAAATAATCAGGAGATACAAATGCATAAGGATCGGCCATTTTTATTTAAATATCATTAAAAAACCTCTATTTTATTGTGCAGTGCAATCACTTTTAATAAAAAAAACTAAATTAATTCACTCAATAAGTAAAATAATAACTTATAACTTAATAACTTACGTTAAATTTTAAACGTAATTGTAACAATTCCAAAAAACACCAGTTATTACCTATTTTATGTTTGTATGTGCTCTAAAAATACGTGTAAATACTAATAGCCTTATTTATAAAAATTAAAAAGGCTTTATAAAGGCTTTTTAGGAAAATTTTTTTATGAAAATTTGTTTTAAAAACCCTTTACAAAGACTTTTTAAGTTTTATAAATAATAAGTTTGTGCAAACACGAAATTCAAAGCTGAAATTTTTTTTAAAATTTGAATCTGGCATTATACTTTTCTACTATAGAACATTTTAGCAGAATTGATTTCCGATTTAGCACTCTCTCATCATAATTTAAGGGCAAACACTGAATGCGTGTGTACTCATCAGTGATGGGAAATGAGATTTGCATTTTAGTATAAAAAAATTTTTTTAGTACTTTTTTGATCCCGAGAGCTCCAGAAACTATATATTTATTTTTAATTTAAATTTTATCAACAAAAAATTCTATAAAATTCATTTTCATTTAGTAAATAAAAAAAGAAACACAAAGCATATATTCGTTGTTGTTAAACTGTTTGCTTTTCGCTTGAAAACATTTTAATTAAAAGTATAATAACCAGATAAAACATTTTTAGGAGGAAACTTAATAAACCAAACTAACAATTCATTATCAAAGTCCACTTTTGCTTTTAGAACTTGACAGAAAAAGTAGAGCTGGCAAACAAAACTAGACATGTCCCCAGTACATGACTTTTTTTAATTTAGTTTCTCCAAGTACACATATATGCTGTCACGAAATATTTTCATTCAAAAGCAGTTCGAACCTACCTTAAAAAAATAAAGAAAACTAACTTTTCCTTGCTATTCTCTATCTAAGTAGTTCAGTTATTTGCCTCTCCTGTAAAAAACAGTTAACCGGACTAGTCTGGTTTTGTTCGCCAGGTCTACAAATAAAATAAACTTTTTACAAATTTTCTTTAAACTGATTTAAAATAGTTGTTTAAACATGATTTCTGTTTATAAGCATAGATCAACATCTGTGTTACAAAAATATTATTGATTCAAATATGGTTTTCACTTTTCTAAAATATCTTTACTATTTTCTGGGTACATTTTTGAGTTAGCCGTGAGAGTATCAAATGTACTGCGGGAACACTACGGTATTTTTCCATGTCAAATAGTATCCAAAAAAAAAACACGATCGTACCAACTTTCCCATCACTGGCACACATACGTAATAGAAGAGTATTTAAATGGCGCGGCGTCCTTAATTCGCCGACCACAGCAGCAAGTTACCGACTACAAAATGTAAAGGTGGTTGGTTGGAATTGCGATATGCATTTCGATTTAAAAAAAAATTTAGTACTTTTTTGATCCTGAGAGCACCAAAAACTATAATTTGTTTATTTAATTTTATTAACAAAAAATTATATGAAATTCATTTACAAAGATATAAAAAAAGGAACTCAAACTATATACATACATAGATACATATGCACATACATAGGTAGAAGTGATAAAGTTATAACAAGAAGAGTTTTAAGACTTCAATAAATCTTTGGGCTGGATAAGACTTCATACTGTTAGAACATAAAACCTGTTTTTTTGTTTTGTTTTCATAAGATTTTTAAAGCGGAAACTCTTTCGACATTTACAGGGGAGTGAGGTATAGACAAAATTCGGTAAGCTACACTCGATTTATCAGGAAACGTGTATTCATATAATGCGCTTTGAGCTTTAAGCGCTGTAGACCAGAAAATGCATATATTTTCTGTTTTTAATGGTTTCAGTTCTTCCATATCAGCCAATGCTGGTATAAATTATGCGGAACCGGAGAACAACACCTACCTTTTCGATTATTTTAAAATGTTGGAAAATCAAAGATTTTTTTCACCCGATTATTTCATAGCATGTACCCAGAATATATAAAAACTTGCTTCCTTGTTATTAAATGCATGGGACCACAATAACTCGCAACAATAAATGTTAACAATGTACGAAATTAATGGACTTTAAATATGCAAATAGCACGCTCTGTTAAAATAAAACAAAAAAAGTATGCATATTTTCGATATGGAAATATCGTATATATTAAAACTAATTCTCTTATGCAAAAACGATTGTTAAAGTTAAAGCATGCGTTAAAACCGGTTTTGCCATACAAAAATCGTTTGTTAAACCAACTTTAAGTTTACCAATTGTTTTTGCAAAAGGTGGTAAATCTTTAATAATCGTCTGTGTTCTGGCTTCCACTTTTTTCACGTGTTCACTTGTGGGATCGATTAATAAAAAGCGTTGTAAGTTTATTACACTAGAAAGAAGAATCAAAACAATAACGCCGCAAAATTTGAGGGAAAATGGGACAAATGGAAAAATACCTCATCTTTCTCCTGACTGTGTACTTTATGATGAGACAGCGACGAATGTACGAGTACATTAGGCGGGTGCTTACATATTTTTTTCAAGAATATTTATCAAGCAGGCACATGTCTTTCATTTCAATAAATACTCATGTGATAACACACAATGCTTTTTATGTTATAAAAGATTTAAGGAAAAAAGGCAATATGTCATTCAAAGACATTATGATGCTTTTTATAATGATATGCATAAGTTTAATGGAAGGGAAAGAGAAATATGTTAAATAATGTAACATCAGAGCGCCCTCCTTAGCCGGAATTATGTAGCAAAATCATCGGCGAAGTCAAATAACCAATAAAATTGCTTCTATAAACAGCTTTGAAAATTTTATACGCCTCATTGACACTAGAGTCACTGCAACTCTGCATTATTAAAAACGGGCAAAAATCAGAGTCGTAAAATAATGAAGCTTTTCTTTATCTCTTCACTATCTGTCTTCTACCAATGATGTAAAATTTGTTATTACCCTGTAGGAAACTTAGTTAATTTTAAACTAGCTGTAAGCTAACTATTTCGAAACTAATGCTGACTGACACTTGGATTGCTTTCCAATTTAAACAAATAACTATTTTAACATTGCGATGTCCTAGGCGGTACACTAATTTTCAAGTAACTTAAAGTTGATTTTATTTAATTCAATTGGTCGTTAGTAAATTTTGAAAAATTATGCTGTAGTTCGAACCATGTATCATTAAACGTTGTGTAGTCAACACGCTACCACCCAACTAAAGTATTATATAAAATAATAACAGCAAAATGTTAATATACAATTGCAATGTTTTCAAACAGAGCTGTTAAATTTCGATTACGATTAGTAACACTGTGCTACTTCAAAAATGTAACAAGAAGCGGACCTGGTGGGTAACCCTAATTCGAATACGCTGATTTAATGGTGCTAACCATTTCTCCCAGTTTTCTATTATTCATTTCTCCCAGTTTTCTACTATTCATTCATTTTATATTAGTTAAAAGAACATATTATGGATGAACATGCGTCCTTAAGACATTTTTGGAAAAAACTTGCAAACAAATAATTGAAAATTTTCCCCAATCAAAAAAATTGCCCCGAAAAAAATTACGCAAAAAACTCGAAAAAACTTTAAATTTTTTTTCCAAAAAGTTTTCTCAGGACGCAAGTTCATCAATACATGACTAATTTCATATAAAACCAACGAGTGATTGGGACTGACCCCTTCCAAATCTAACCAACCTCGATAAGGTAGTTAAGTTTTTTACAACTAAAATTTTTACCAAAAAATTGTAATAATATTTCCAGTGGTTCCCAAATTATGATGCATACAATGTACGAAAAAATACAAAATTTTCTTAAAACTGTACACAAAATTTAATTATTTTTCCTACTTTGCTGAAAGTTTTACTTATATCTGAGAAACCTGTAAGAGTACCATATAGAGATTTGGTGATGACATAGCGAAGAGAGTAAACAATACTATATTTTTTTTTTAATTTTAAAAAGTAAAAGTGGATTGAAAAAAAACGACGTCTATAATTGTGATGACCTTTTTAGTTCTTACAGCCGTTGAAGCACTATTGTAATACCTTTGAAACAAGGCATAAATCATTCGGCTACCTTAGATATTACAAAAGTTATAACAATTTATATGAAGGCAGTTTTAAGAAAATTTTGTTATTTTTCGTACATTGTATGCATCATAATTTGGGAACCACTGGCAATTTTGCTGATGTTATTTGGTAAAAATTTTAACTACCATATCGATTTTCGTTTGATTTGGAAGGGGTCGGTCGGTCTTGATTTTTTGGTTGGTTTTATATGGAAAATTTTTGGCGATTTTTTCATATAGGCGATTTTATTTTATTTAGGCGATTTTTGAGGTTTTTGGAGTTGTTTTCATTTTGGCAATTTTTTTAGTTTTGACACTTTTTTTCTGTTTTGGCGATTTTTTCGGTTTGTGGCGCTATTTTATTTTTTGGCGATTTTTTTTAGTTTTGACACTTTTTTTCTCGTGGTACCTTCATAGCGAACAATCGATTAGCGGAATTGTTTTTTACATACCAAACAAACAAAAAATTATACAAAAAAATATTCGTAGTACATATTATTCGTAATAGGTACATACTGACTTTAATAAATAAGCTTTATTGCTTTGATAATATTTTTTACATAGTGGAAATAACAAATACAAAAAAAACGCAAACAAAAAAACATAAACAGTGACATTGAGGAATACTCTATACGAGCACCTCAAAAACAAACAAACAATCATAAATTACAAAAACAAAAAAATCGTAAACAAAAAAACACAAAAAGTGCCCTTGAGGAATACTCTATATGAGTGCCTCAAATACAAAAAATTATGAAGTGAGTTCTAACGGCAGAAATGCCTATTTTACTGTGAGTTCTGAAGCTCTTAATGAAAAAATAGAAATAATAAATCTAATGAAAGTGTTTTTTAACGGCAAAGCCAATTTTTCGTCAGGGATCAACTTCGCTTTGTCCAATGCCAAATAGTAGTGATTCATTAACATTACAATTGCCTAGTACTTCTTCATATAAGTCAGTAATATCATCCCTCAAAACCTAAGGTGCAAGTCGGTATGGACAGATATATAAACGTGGTAAAGCGTGGGCGAAGCCCAAATTCTTTAATTCTTTTCTTTATCCGCTCCAAAGATGTGTAGGTATAACAGCGCATCCTCAAATAATCGCCAAAACCGTTTTAAAATTTTGCAAGATGAGAACGACAAACCCGATGTATCCTCGAATAAAACATATAAGCCGCCACCAATCTATTGAGAGATAAAAATTCAAATGCCCTTATTAAAAAATTAATTTCGGTCATTGGAGAAAATAAATTCCACATTGTCCCAATAAAACGTGGCAACATCGATGAAACGAAAATTAAAATTTTTGACGAAAAGGATTTCCGCAAAATGGTTTCTGAATTTGAAACAAATAAAACAAGCTTCTACACATACCAGCTTAAGAGCGCTAAAGGCCTGCAGATCGTATTGAAGGGCATAGATTCTTATGTTGTCCCTGAAGAAATAAAAGATGCACTTGTCCTCCAGGGATTTAAGGTAAAGAATGTATCAAACATATTTAACAAAGAAAAAGTACCCCAACCCCTATTTCGTGTTGAACTGGAGCCAAATGATATGCAGTTGAAAAAAACGAGACTCATCCTATTTATAGCCTTAAATACCTTTTATACAGAAAAATCACAGTTGAAGAGCCACATAAGCGTGCAAGTCCCGTGCAGTGTCATAATTGCCAAGAATATGGCCATACAAAAGCTTACTGCAATTTACCTACAGTGTGTGTTATCTGCGGTGAATTGCACGGTACTGCAAGTTGTACCAAACCAAAAGATCAAGCGGGAAAAAATGCAGTAATTGTGGAGGAAATCACAACGCTAACTACAGAGGATGTCCTGTGTACTCTTTCGTCAAGCAGGCTATGATGCAAAAACCTAAATTAGCTCCAGCTCAACCATTAAACGCGTACTCCGCCACTTTTGCTCCAGTGAGCCAACCAGTTACTTCACGTGTATCGTATGCCGATGCTGCGAAGACTAGTTCTATTCCCACACCAAATGTTTCACCGCCAAATAATTCAACGAATGCAAATTCAAGCTTTAACTTTAGTCGCCTTGAAGCTACTATTGACAATTTGGTGCAAACTATAAATAATTTTACAACAAATATGACTACTATGATGCAAGAAATGCTGAGAATGCAGAATACTCTGCTTCAAGCATTAATTAACAAGCCATGAACACGTTAAAAATATGTTTCTGCAACACAAACGGCATTCGCCAACATAAAAATGAACTTGAGCACTTCCTTACGGAAAAAAATATTGATATAATGTTGGACTCTGAGACTCATTTGACATCTAGAAGCCTCTTTAAAATGAATGGCTACACTTTATATGATACAAAGGACCCTAGAGGGAGCGCATGCGGTGGATCAACAATACTAATAAAGTCAAGACTCAAGCACTATATTCTTGACAACATTTGTGAAGAACATCTACAAGCAACAAATATCTGCATTGAAAATTTTTGTACAAATTTCGTGATATCTTCAATTTACTCCCCTCCCAGATTTTCAATCACTGCGGACCAATACGAGAAATTCTACAAATCTCTTGGACCTTGTTTCGTAGCAGCTGGCGACTACAATGCTAAGCATACGTTCTGGGGTTCGCGTCTTATTACGCCTAGAGGTAGGGCGTTGTTTAACACAATTTCAAAAATGGGCTTGGATGTTATTTCGAGTGGGGAGCCTACTTACTGGCCTACTGACGTACGAAAAATTCCGGATGTTATAGATTTCGGCGTCATAAAAAGTATTTCTAGAGAATTAATTCACGTTGAAGCTTCCCTTGATCTCTCGTCCGATCACTCTCCCACGATCGTTACAATCTGTAGCCCACTGAGAAGCGCTTTACCTCAGCCATATGTCAAGATGATAAATCGTGTTAATTGGCTGGGATTCAAAAAATGTCTTAGTAGTCATTGCACGGAAAATATTACGCTAAGAACACCCAATGATATTAAATCGAACATTGCAAATCTTAAGGAGAATATTAAACAAGCTTCTGAACATGCCACTATCTCCCATCCGCATACTGGGTTCAATAAAATTTATTCTACAGACGTTGAACATCTCGTACGTGAAAAAAGAAGAGCTAAAAGGGAATGGCATCAGCACAGATCACCTCAACACAAAATCAGATTTAAAGAGTGCACTAAACGACTCCAAGAGTTGCTTGCATCTGAAAAAACTCCATCTTTTAGAAATTATCTGGAAGGTCTTGATGTCACACCAGCATATAATTACTCTTTGTGGCGTGCTGCTAAAAATCTTAAAACACCCGTTGAGTTTAAGCCACCTCTGCGCACATCTACCGGAGGTTGGGCAAGAAGCGATACTGAAAAAGTTAACATATTTCCTGAGCATTTAAAATCAGTATTTACACCAAATACGTGTACCGGTGTTGCTGATTTGCCGAGTGTAGTTGCTCTATCCCCTCGACCCTTAAAACTTACGATGTGTGATGTACAAAAACTAATTGCCGAACTCAACCCGCAAAAAGCTCCCGGTATGGATGGAATTAGTAACCAGATGCTGATTAAGTTACCTCGTACTGCAATTAGAATCCTGTTATTCATTTTTAATGCCATTTTACGACTGGAGTATTATCCAGACTGCTGGAAGCTTGCCAAGGTTAAAATGATTCCAAAGCCAGGTAAAGATCTTTCCAAGGCTGAGTCATATAGGCCAATAAGTTTACTGTCAACAATGTCAAAGCTTTTTGAAAAGCTACTCATGACAAAATTGTCTTCAATTTTAACTGATAATAGGTGCATCCCGGACCATCAATTTGGTTTTAGAAGCCAGCATAGCACCATTGAGCAAACGCATAGATTGGTTCAATTTATCAGAAAAACATTTGAGGAAAAGAAGTATTGTTCTGCCGTGTTTATTGATGTTTCTCAGGCATTTGATAAAGTGTGGCATGAAGGCCTGATTTTGAAATTGAAGACATATTTACCAATAAACATTCTAAATCTTTTGGAAATTTACAGTTGTGGAAGGACACTTTATGAGTATGCCTGAAACTATCTCATCCGGTGTGCCACAGGGGAGTATACTGGGGCCATTTTTATATTTGATTTATACTTGTGATATGCCTGTGAGCAGTAGTATCCACACTTCTACATTTGCCGACGATACCGCCTGCCTTAGTATGCACGAAAACCCTGATGAGGCTTCCCGAAAACTCCAGGAACACATTAGCCAGATGGAACTATGGTTAAACTTATGGAGAATTAAGGTAAATGAACAAAAGTGTGTCCATATAACATTTACCTTACGAAGAGATACTTGTTTCCCCATTCGGGTTAATAATCAAGTTGTTCCTCAACATTCACATGTGGAATATCTTGGTATACACCTCGATTGACGGCTTACATGGAAACATCACATTGACTATAAGTTAACTCAAATGAAACTTAAATTAACTCAGGTACATTGGCTGATTGGCAGAAATTCAACACTCAGCCTAGACTGCAAACTTTTAATATACAAGTCGCTTTTAAAGCCAATATGGTGTTACGGTATCCAGTTATGGGGCACTGCTTCTGCTTCCAATGTAGAGAGAATTCAACGAAGACAAAACTAATTTTATAAGGTTAATAACATCTGCTCCATGGTACATTAAGAATTCAAATATACATCGTGATTTAAATATGCCACTAGTGACTGAAGAAATTGCAAAATACGCAGGCAAATATCTAACAAAACTCGAGTCACATCCTAATCCGCTTGCTCGTAATATTTTGAACTTTACTGGCCACATCCGCTTAAAAAAGAGAGGTACAAGGGTTCTAATACCAAACACTCCGAGTGAAGTTGCTTGAAACAATTTTTTTTGCTTATCACTACTTATGTATTATTTACAACTATCACTTAGTTATGTCTGACATTGGTCGGGCCTATTAATTGTATGTTAGATTTAAGAATTGAATACTTATTGTTAGTTCATATATGAAGATACAATTAATAAAAAAACATGCATAAAAAAAACTTTTCTTCCTCATTTTGGCGATTTTTTTCGGTTTTAAAGATTTTTTTCATATAAAAAATTATTTTGTAATTTGCGCCTTATTCGCGTTTTTGGCGATTTTTTCGGTTTTTGGCGCTTTTTTTAATTTTGGTGATTTTTTCATTTAGACGATTTTTTCGTATCTTGCCACTTTATAAGGCCGCGTTTACATCTGTGTGCCAAATGCCACACAAGCGTAAAAAAACGAAACCAACTAATTACAATGAAAAACTATTTAATTCAGACATGTATTTATTAAGTTAAACGGATTCATACATAATTAATAGACAATTTTATAGAATTCAAAATGATTGCAAACTGTTTAAATCAATAAATATATGTCTGAATAGTAATTAGTTGGCTACGTTTTTTGGGCAAATGACACAAAAAATGCCAGATGTAAACTCAGCCTAACACTTAAATAATTAGAATTTTTTTTTAATTGAGACGATTTTTTCGTTTGGCGATTTTTTTCATTTTTTTGCAATTTTTTTTGGTTTGGCGATTTTATAATTTTCGTATTTTTTAGTTTTACCGTTTTTGAATATTTCAAGAGTTTACCCCCTAGGGTTCCCAAGATATAGCAAGTTATCAAAATTACATAGTCAAAATTGCATTAACTGATGGACCACCCTTTAATTTGAAGTATTTTGTTGTAGTCTATATAAAAATTCACTAATTTTACAAATTTCCACTGTCAATATACAAATGTACATACAATTGTATATATATATATATATATATATATATATATATATATATATATATATATATATATATATATACATATATGGACACCGATGGACCTAAGAGTGATTGGAATGTATTATAATTCAACCAAGAATCAAATATTTTAAAGCCTCTTTTTATACGTAAATTAATCAATTTATTTATTTCCTGAAAAAGCTCGGTTCAATATTAATATCTAAAAAAAATCAATTCAATAAATTTTTAACGCAATCTCAGTTGGATTATCTGTTAAAAATTAGAGATAAGTTGCATAAAGTAAATATACACATTTAGTCATTATGTTAGGAACTTATAGAATTCCCTTTTTTATCACTTTATACACACCTGCGAGGTGTACTTTCTATTTAACTTTGTCATGAATCCTTCCCAAGGTTCATCACAGTTCTTAAATTTTTTTGCTGCGAACCACGAATTGCTATGCTTTCTTTTTCAATTAAATTTTTTACCACCTTCTCCAAACTTTAAAATTGTCTCAAACGTGCTTAAACGTCGTTTTACGGTGAACAAAATTTTTTCCATCAGAATTAATCATATTAATTTTGATTTCGTCCGTAAAAATATTTTTTTTTCCAATATCTTATATCTTTAGTTCGGTGGCTATATGCAAGAACTAAACGCGCCCTAATATTTTTTCAAAGCAGTGTTTTTTTTTAATTCTGTCTTGTTTTCTGTTCCCTTTTTATTGTTGCTCAATATATCCGTACTAACACATTTGATGGCATTGTAAACCATTTTTCTAGAACAGCCAATAATTTTGGAGATTTTAACTTGGTTTGAGCCTTTTTGATAGAGGTCCCAAATATCTTCTTTTTTTAGTAAGCAGTAAAGCCTTCTAGACATTTTCATTTGTAATGTGAAATTAATGCATGTTTTATTAAATGACACAAGACTTTTATACTAAATGTTGCACCAACTATCTCTGTTCGAAAAATTGCGCACTTTTTCTCTGTAAAAACAACAAAATCTTAAGCTTTCCATAAAATTTTAAGATAAGTTTAATTTTATCGCCTTGTAAATTTTAGCCTGTTTTTAATTACGTATTTGGAATTGATTTCATTCTTTAAAAGAAATACGTGTTATGGAAACAATTAAAATCAAAGAAAATCGAAAAACTTGACTGCGGCCATCTTTGAACCGTTAAATATCCTAAATGGTCATGCAAAATCATGAGAAACCTAAAGATGAGTTTAAAATACCTATCGAATGATACACATTCTATTATAGTTCGGCGACTTTTTATTTTTTTCGTACAAAATGGCGTTTGTTGGCCACCATATTGAGCTTTGACTACTGTCCAGTTTTTAATCTGCTTGCTCGTAATATCTTAAACGTTACTGGACATATCCGATTAAAAAAGAGGGACACTAGGGCTCTAATACTCAACGCTCCAAATGAAATTTCTTGAAAATAATTTTTGTGATTAATACGAAGTTTACCTATACATATGTATGTATTATTAATTACTCTAAATAAGTTTATGTCCGATGCTGGTCGGGCCTAATAATTATATTTGGATTTAAGATACGAATAGTTCATTTTTGAAGATACAGTAAATAAATATATGTATATAAAAAAATGCCTTTAGGAACAATCCCAGGATTAAGACAAGTTCTTACATAGGCTGATAAACACAAAACCCTTCTTCTCCGCGCAGTCAGGTAAAAAGATACACACCAGTAATTTGCAATGAATCATTTTCTCGCTATTTATACCGACTCATGAAATTTTAAATATAAGTGAGACTAAACTATGATTTACGCATATTCAAGATGACATTGATTTATAAGTATAGGCTGAAATATATATGAATGCAACACTCACACTCATAAATCACCTCAGTTCAGAGAGATAGAACCGAGAGAAATGTATAAGCGTGCGCGTATTCGTTTTTATAAAAAGCCAATTGATGTTCGGCACTCCGACGCTTCTCTGGGCAGCTACGCCTCAGTTTGATTTCTAATTTCAGGAAAATACTTACTACTCACATTCATGCAACTTACTGACATAACTCATGCATGTATGTATGTTGATTTAAAAGTTTAATCATTAAACCGCTTGCAAGTAGTTTACAATAGTAGTAAATAGGGTTGTTTTTCAATTCCTGCAAATAAAACAGCAACAGAGAAACACATAACCTCATAAATACTCGACAAAAAATAGCCGGCAAAGGGTTGAAATTTTACAACAAAAAAAGCGTTAACCGTTTAACAAGCCAGAAAAGCCTCCACCTTTAGTGTCCTGCACAAGGCCATTTATAAGATATTTTAAGACATGAGAGATTTTTCAAATGCTTTACGACAGCGAAATATTTTAAAACAAACGCTAAACACTCTTGGCAAGACATATTTTTCAGTTGATGAAACAGTTGCTATTACTCTTTTACATAAAGAACTTAATGTACATTAATATAAAAATAATAACAAATAATAAATAAAAATTTATTAAAAATCATTGACAAACAATTTTTCAGATTGCAAACCGTAACGTTGGCAAACCGCTTTGGTTTCTTGAGTAAATGTGCTTTGCCAGTGCCACAATTTTTGTACGGTTGGCAATTTCTGCCTGGGTAGTTACAAACAATCATAATAACTATGACTAAATACAAGAGCAAAGACGTTTTCGAGTAATCATATACACATCAGTGATGGGAAATGTGGCACAATTGTGCCATTTTTGCTACTATTGGATTTTGGCTGGCAGTGTGGCACTCTCGCTCCGTTTTTGGCTCTTTTTGTTCTTTAAAATTAAAATTTTCTTGTTGCAATAGGAACTACTTTTTTTACTTTTAACGGTTTTAAGTATTGAAACTAACAACAGTTCGGTTATGATGAGGAAAAGTAACGGTTTGCCCAGAGACATTGATGATCTATTAAATGGAATAAATAAATAAATCTGTTTGCAACAGCCCAATTCATAGGGATGATTTTATTAATTTTCACAAATATTTCAACTCTGAAGTTCTTTAAATTATTAAGTATTCTCCAAACCGTTGGTTGTCTCGTCGAGCTGTTGTAAATAGAGTCCTCAAACAGTCGGAATCCTCGAAATATTCCTTAACATTATAATATTCCTTTATATCATTATGCAGTGATATAACTTGGTTGATATTAAGTAGTTTGAGGGGTAATATGAGCAAAATGTGTTCTTATGTTTTTCTTATGTCCTTGAAATTACAAATGATTTTAATGCCGAAATGCAATCTGAAGATGTGAGAGTAATTTTAAACAGGCTTTCTTTTTTTTATTTCCTCATTTGTGTCGACATGTTTTGAAGTAAAAATATATTGCTGATCTTCATTTTGGTAATATAGATCGAAATTTTCACCATCTTTCAACGGAAGAAATTTATTACGGCGCCAAAATAGAACTATTAATAAGCAAAAACTCAGTTTCCCAGCATAAAGTTTATAGAATTCCAAAAATTTAATAGTCTTTTTAAATTTGTTTGATGATGTCATTTAAAAACTTAGTGCAACTTCAAGGATTATTATTTGCAAAGTTTGCACCAGAACATGTTATAAGTGGAGACACAGATAGTAGTGCTTCTTTCGTTACACAAATCTTTCCAAACGAAACAAAATACGCTGAAGAAATTAAAAGTGAATACAGATCCATATCAGACTTTTAGTATGTAAAAAGGTTAACGATCTTCAGTATGAGTAAGTTTGGAAAAATATCAGAGACGTAAAAAAATAGTTCTAACGAACAATTTTGAATTAATATTTATCGAATCGCTCAAGATATTCCATTTTTTATTCCACTTGTCATCATCAACGTCACGTCAATACAATACTAAGAACTTGGTGGGTTGTCCACCCGTCGTCGAAACCACTGACTGCTACTGACAACCTTATGCTATTTTCTAGAGCTAAGGAAACAGAAATAGACTGTCAATAGCAAATAATTGTTCTAGGGAGCAAGTAGAGAAGCCCCAGTTTTTGGTATTGTACTGACCTCACGTCGATGTTGACAACAGTTCGAAATTTGATAAAAAGTAAAATGTTAAATAGGCTGCAGCATGGAGACTTAGAACAGTGATTGGCAAAGAATCATGTTTTTGCTATTCATACTGTCTCATGAAATTTTAATGCGTAGACATCGGGTAAACTACTGACTTTTTAAAGACAATTGCTAAATACACGAGATAACAAAGCAACATTGTGCCTTGGACAGACCTATATGTGTTAATGAAAATCTAAAGCCCCAAAATCATAAAACCTTGCAAGATGCGCTGAAAATGAAAAAGGCCAATATTATAATAGTATATACAACTCGTGGCCTTGTTTATGTAAAAATGCAAGATTCTGAAGACTCAACACATATAGAATTTTTTTACAACAATAAACGTTATCAGCCTTCACTGGCTAATGTATTTATTTATTTATTATAATTTTAAAACATGTATGTTATAAAAATAAAAATCAATTCAAATCCCAACATTTAATACATGTTTCAAACAGCAAATAGTAGATCTCATCCCAAAGACGTTACTGCCAATATAATGAAGATCCTTTGTAAACAAAAACAGGAGCTTAAAATTTGACATATAAATGCCCAAAGCCTTCTTAACAAAATAGAAGAATTTCGTTATATATTTGATAATTCTGGTATACATGTTATTTGCATATCCGAAACCTGGTTTCGCGACTCAATTACAGACACTATAGTGTCAACAAATGGGTAAAAAATTTATAGAAATTACAGAGAAGATGGATGCGGCGGCGTTGCAATATATATAAAATCTGAATTGGTCTTATACTGATTTTATATTTTGCTTTATTTAATTATATTATATAGCCGGCGCTAAGGCGCCGCTGGCCAGGATTCGCAGGTTTATATGCAGAATCCTTTATTTTAATAAAACAATGTGCCGATTTAAGGCATGAAATAATTCTCCCTTTATTTTTGACTTATACTGCCTTAAATACTATTTTACAAAAATATTCTTACACAACTAGTAACCTACATAATCACATTTAATTCATCAAAAACCCTTTTCACTAATACAGCAGTTTATTGCAATTGCCAAATATTCAAGCTACAAAGTATTTGTTAGTTTATTAATAAAAGTTAGTGTATCAGTACGATCAATGAAAATTGATCGTTTTGTTCCGTTTGTTTTTTCTTTTAAAAAGCAAAAGAAACAAAAGAAAATAAAAGAGGACAAAAGGTGCGTTCAGACGATGCTACACTACACCCTTACCCTTTTAGTTCAAATTTTACAATTTAGCAAGATTGCAAAATTTTAATTGTTGTTTAGTGCATTAATATGGTTACTGATATAGGTGGAAAATTTTGTATTGCTTAATCTGCTGAATGTATGTGGGTTTTATATTTTGATTTTACAATTCTTAATTATAAAAAAAAAATTTAAAAGCTTAAATGTACTTTTTCTTTTAATTTTATGTTATTTATGTTTTACATTACTTCTTAAAACTTACATATGTTAAACAAATTGTTTTTCTTAGTTTTTATACTTTTTTAAAAGATTCTTATGAACTATTTTATTTTTTCCGTTGATATTTAATTCTACATTAACTTTATCTATGCTTACTACCTCGTATGGGCCTTTGTATGGTGCCTCATATTTTTTCCTATTTTCTACCTTTAATAAAACTAAATCTCCTATATTAATTTCTATACTATTTATCTTACTGTATGGTTCTAAGCTTCTATTCCTTTTTGTTACTTCTATAATGCTTCTAGCATTGTTTATTGAATTTCTTAGCCTTATTTTTAATTCCTTAGCATAATTGTCCAAGTCATATACTCTATTATTACTCATCACGTTTTCACCTGGGAGTTCTGGTATTTTACCAAAAATTAATTCGAATGGTGAGTAATTAGTGTCTACGTGAGGTGTAATATTATATGCAAAAGTATAATATGTTATCCACTCGTGCCAATTGTCATCGTTAACGAAAGATAAAAAGTATTCATTTAATACCCTATGGTTTCTCTCTACTGTGCCTAAAGTTTCATGATGATATGGTGTTGAAAATTTTTGTTCTTTTTCTAATAACGTACAAATTTCCTTCATTAGTTCGTTTACAAATTCAGTACCTCTGTCTGACTTTAAATCCTTGAAAATACCATATTTTAATATCAAATTTTCGATTACACATTTAGCTATTGATTTTTCTTCTTTATTCTCCATCGGTGCTGCTATTACATATTAGTCAATTCGCATTGCATTGTTAGTATATATCTGTTAATTTCGGACGGTCTTAATGGTCCGACTGTGTCAATTACTATAGTTTCAAAACTGTTATTTGGCGTGTCTGTGAGACATAACGGTTCTTTTGTATGCCTTATTTGTTTATTTCTCTGACACAAACCACATTTCGAAACGTATTCTTTTACCATTTTGTACATATTTTTCCATATGTATCTTTGTTTTAATTTTATTAATGTTTTCCTTATTCCAAAATGTCCTCCGCATGGTGTGTTGTGATACAATTTAATTAATTCATATTTTTTGTTGTTATCTTTTATTATTTGAGGATTACTATATAACATTATTGTGACGTCACTTTCTTTACATTTATTTATTTTTTCTTTAAGTTTTTCAATGGATATCCTTTTAAATATTTCGTCGCTCTTTTCTAGTGCGAACTTATCATATTCCGTTCTGCCTAAAACAGAAAGTAGTTTCTCCATCACATTATCTAGATAATCGGGATTTTGGCTACATCTGACGCGCGTTTCATTTAGAACAGAATCATTTTCAATTTTAATTTCTTTTCTTAGTTTTTCAAATATAAATTTTAATTTTCTAGCTAGCTTTATATCATTAATGGATGTACAGTCCCAAATTTTGAGTTGGCCAAACTCATTAAGATCTGTGACACCATCTTGTTTGGATCCATATATTTTATCTTCTTCATTTTTCATATTTTCCTCATTATTTGTTATACTTTTATTTTTCATATTTTCCTCATTATTTCTTATATCTCCTTTATCTTTTTCTTGTTGTATCACTTTCTTGTTCATACTTCTAGTTATCACTAGAGATCTTTTAATTGTTTCATCATTTTTTTCAGGAATCATTGTCCTTAATGTGTCAGAATCTATCTTTATTCTTGACAATGCATCTGCATTAGTATTGTTACTTCCTTTTTTATAAATTATTTCGAAATCGTAATCCGATAATTCTAGGCGAATTCTAGTCAGCTTTGAACTTGGATTTTTGTGAGAAAATAACGCTATCAATGGTCTGTGATCTGTAACGACTATGAATTTTCTGCCATACAGATATGGTCTGAAAAATTGTATACCCCAATGTATACCAAGTAATTCTTTTTCTATTACGGGCTTATTTACTTCATGCTTATTTAGTGATCGACTCGCAAACGATATAGGTCTATCTAGTCCGATTTCTCCTTGTGATAATACAGCTCCTAGCGCAAAATTAGATGCGTCCGTAGTCAAAATGAATTTTTCATTGAAATCAGGATATTGCAAAATTGGCGGGTTAATTAGTTTATTTTTCAATATATCAAATGCGTCTTGGCATTTTTCTGTCCAAACAAATTTTCTGTTTTTCTTCAAAAGTGCATTCAAACTACTTGTTATTTCAGCAAAATTTTCGACAAAACGTCTGTAATAATTACAGAACGCTACAAACCTTCTTACCTTGTCTACATTTTTAGGTACTGGGTATTTTGTAATTGCCTCAAATTATTCTGGATCAGGTTTTATGCCTTGTGGTGTTGTCAAGTGTCCTAAATATACGACTTCTGATCGTAGAAATTGGCATTTACTAGGGTTAAGTTTTAAATTGTATTTATCCAACCTGTTAAGAACTTTTACAAGATAAGTATTGTGGTGGTTCAAACTGCATCCAAAGATTATTATATCATCAACATACAAAAATGCCTCTGACTCTAGTCCGGCTAGTGCTATTGTAAGCATACGTTGAAAACTATTTGATGATATTTTTAGTCCAAATGGTAATCTTGTGTATTGATAATGTCCATTTGGTGTTGAAAATGCTGTGTATGGACGTGATTGTTGATCAAGCTCAATTTGATGAAAAGAGCTTGTCATATCCAATGTTGAAAAATATTTGGCTCTACCCAATTTATCCAAAATATCATCTAACCGTGTCAATGGAAATTTGTCATTGACAATTTTGTCATTAAGCTTTCTGTAGTCAACAACCAATCTCCATTTTTTTAAATCTGTCTGCCCTTTTTTTGGTACTAGTAACAATGGCGCATTGTAAGGACTTATTTATGGTTCTATAATTTTATCTTTCAAAAGTTTCTGAACTTGCGAATTTATTTCAGTTGTCTGAGCCTGTGGTAAACGATAGTTTTTTATGTATACTGGACAGCTATCGTGCAGTTCTATTTTCTGTTTATAAAAGTTATTTGTCGTTAGTTTCTCATCTTCAATGTGGAATACATGTTGATATTTCTTCAATATTTCCTTTAAGTTTGCCATGTTCTCGTCTTCCGAATGATCAAGCTCCAATAATTTTAATAACTCTTCAAATCTTTTTGATGTATATTCGTGATTACTGTTCTATGTATGCAATTTGTAACTATTATAATTTTGTAGTGGTACTGTTTTTATTTTTATATTCTGAATTTTCACATCTTTATCTGTGACATTTAGTATTTTTATGTGCTTATTGCCAGTTTTAGGTATTATCGTATTTGCGACGTACACACCTTTAGTGATTTCCCTGTTTAAAACCAACGCGTCTTGTTCTATGTCTATCTTTATAGGAACAACGATTTCACTTCTGTGAGGAATAGTTACTGTATTTACTCTTACAGTGTCGTCATAAATTGGAATATTGATGATTTCATTATCTTTTACGAAAGTTAACATATATGTGTCATAATCTATATTGCATCTATGTGTCGTTAGGAAATCTCTTCCCAGAATACCATTAGTGCTTATCGGAAAGTTATCTTCTACTACTTGTACTTTATGATTCAAAATGATTTTGTTTATATCTATTTCTAAATTAGTTGAGCCCAATGATTTAATCATATCTGTTGAAATTCCTGTCAAATTGCAATAATCATCTGTATCTTCCACATGGTTAATTAAAATATTCCTTTTGCATAATGAAACATCTCCACCAGTGTCGATTAGAAATGTTACATCGTTTACGGCGTTTGTAATTCTTAATTTTACGTAATTTTCGAGATTTGAAGCTATGCAATAAACTTGTCTAGTTAATATTATATTCCCATCGGGGATCCTGTCTATACGGTCCCCGGGATTGGTCCGTTTCCCTGCTCACTTACTATGATTATGATATTATGATTTCTATTACGGTTGTTGTTGTTATTGTTCCATCTTCTTTGTGTGTTAGATATGTTACTGCGATTGTTAAACCTATTGTTTGTGTTGAAATTTATGTTTGGTTTGTTATTGTTAGTTTTTTGAAAATTATTGTTGTTGGTTTTAGAGTAAGTATTCCCATTTTCACCATAGCTTCTATTGTTAATATTGTTATTTTTCCTGTACATCCTGCTGTTGTTGTTGTAGTTAGTGTTCAATCTGTTATTGTTGTTATAGGTTCTATATGTATTTTGCTGTTGATATCGTGGCTTTTCTCTGTGGACATGCATTACCGAATTGTTTGTTAACTTGCATTCGTTTTCAAATTCCAGAGCAAGTTCTGTAGCACTTTGCAAATTATTTGGTCTGGCTGCGTATATTGTTGTCTTGAAATTTTCATTTAGACCCTTTTTAAATGTATCCAAAGCCAATTTATTGTTTAATCGCATTATGACATTCTTTTCTGGTTCCGTTGCATTATTCCCTAATTCGTCTATTCCTAGTTTATTCAATTTGTCTATAATTGCAGTAATTTTATCCCTAAACAAACTTACCGACATTGTCCTCTGAAAAAGTGTGTTCAATTTGCCCTGTAATTCTGGAATTGTCTCCCTACTTTTGTATCTGTCTTGTAGTAGTCTTTGTAGTGTTTCAAAATTTTCTGGTTTTGAATAACTTCCCAATGCTGTTCTAACGTTTGATGACAATTTAGCTTGATATACATATTGTAAAAATCAGTTTTGCCCTCGGTTGACAAATTTTTATTAATTCTTTCCGCTGTTATTAAAAAGCTATCTAATTCCATATAGTTGCCATCGAATAGTGGAAGTGTTTTCGATGCAGTTTTTAGATTAAACGCTGCCATTTTAGAATCTGTTACCAGTATGTCCTGTTTCTTCGTACAATTATATGTTACCTCTTCGTGTATTGAATCAGGTAATTCTATTTCTAAGTTTTTCTTTATTGCTAATTTATAAAGTCTACTTTTCAAATCTAAGAAAAATGCATCAGCCGCTGATTTTTGTGCTGAAGTTAATCTCTGATAATTTACGTTGAAAATAATTCGTACTTCCTCTAACCTTTTCAATAAATTTTGAATATGTAATTCTAAAGTTTCCTCCCTAATAGGTCTGTCTATATTTATGCATTTATGCGAACGATCAAAATCTTCTTTAATTAGTCTGACCTTTCTAATTATTGCTTGCCAAGCCATTTATTTTTACTATCATTATACAAAAGTTTACAGTGCTTTACAGTAATAGATTGAAATATTATATTGTAACCGTATCTGTATTATTTCTATTTTGATTATATTTAAGTACATACTTTTTGAAATACTTATTTATTTTAAATGCTATAAACAATATTATAATTACTATAACTAAAGTTATTATATATTCAGGGATTACTTGTTTGCTGTTTTCGGCGTTGCCGTTATTAACAATGTTTTCCTGAATTTCTACTTTACTCTGGGGCTTTATTGTTATATCCCCAAATTGGGCCTCCATCTAAATGTTAAAAATTTGTTTTTTTTCATTTATTTTTATTTTGATTTTCATAGTATGTAGATAACTCTTTCTCTATTTTTTCTATTTGCACCCAAATATCTGTTGCTATTGTCCAATGGGTTTGCATTTATTGTTTGCTGTAATGTAGCCAAATTTCTTCGTAGCCACATTAGTCTACCCCCTCTCTTCCTACGTTTTATCACGACTTTGGGTATCTGTATTAACGCTTCTTCTTTTCTTTTGAGCAATCTGGCTTTGTATTCATTTATTGTTAATTTTTTCGGTCCCTGTTCGGTGATTTTTGCTGCTACGTACTTCGGGATTTCTACATCGGATTTCCCATCTGGTGTATATTCTTCCATTTAAAATTTTTCAAATGCCTGGTTTGGCAGGATAATTAAATTTTGCAGGATTAAACTTTGCAGGATATTAATTTATTTTGCAGGATATTAATTTATTTTACAGGATTAATTTATTTTGCAGGATCTTGGTTTTGCAGGATCTTGGTTTGGCAGGATCTTGGTTTGGTTTGGCAGGATCTTGGTTTGGTTTGGCAGGATCGCCATATACTGATTTTATATTTTGCTTTATTTGGTTATATTATATGGCCGGCGCTAAGGCGCCGCTGGCCAGGATTCGCAGGTTTATATGCAGAATCCTTTATTTTAATAAAACAATGTGCTGATTTAAGGCATGAAATAATTCTATCTTTATTTTTGACATATACTGCCTTAAATACTATTTTACAAAAATATTCTTACACAACTAGTAACCTACATAATCATACATTTAATTCATCAAAAACCCTTTTCACTAATTCAGCAGTTTATTGCAATTGCCAAATATTCAAGCTACAAAGTATTTGTTAGTTTATTAATAAAAGTTAGTGTATCAGTACGATCAATGAAAATTGATCGTTTTGTTTCGTTTGTTTTTTCTTTTAAAAAGCAAAAGAAACAAAAGAAAAAAAGGTGCGTTCAGACGATGCTACACTACAGTCTGCAAAATAAAAGCACAAATAAACAGACACCAAATGATAAAGTTGAACATCTATTTCTAGAGATATGTTGTGAGGGTAGTAAATTCTTTATCGGTAGCGTGTACAGACTACAAAATCGTTGTGATTTATCTTGTGTTTTTAACACGATAGAGGAATTAACGCCACTTTATACGGAGGTAATAATAGCAGGCGATTTCAATTAAAATCTGCTATGTGATACCAGTTTGACTGAAAATATGAAATCTTTCGGCTTTAGTGCAACTAATATAAGCAGTGTGTTGCACTCTACTTCAACAGCTTGTACTTTGCTTGATTTGTTCTTTGTTTCCAACGAGTCCAATGTTTTGATGTATGATCAATTATTAGCATCTTGTTTTTCCAAACATGACCTTATTTTTCTGACATATAACATCGCAATTCAGCCTTATAATAACTTAATAAGTTTTCGTAACTTCAGAGAGCCAATCAAAATATGTTGGAAGAAGAGATTTTCAAAATAGATTTGAGCCAAATATACTATCGTTCAACAGTAGACGATCAGTTAGCGTTTTTGAACTAAAATGTTTTGGCTTTGTACGAGATGGTTATACCACTACAAACGAGGGTAATTAAAAGTCAGCAGTCGGTGGAAGAAATATAAAACAAATGCGTTATACGAAAACTAATATTCAAAATATACTTATTATTTTGACCACTCTTTTATATCCATATTTTCTATTTGATAACATAAAGATGTCAACTTATGTTTTTATTTTTAAATACCGCTTTGGTCAATGCTAAATTCTAAAATGAATTTTAACATTTTTTCTGTTGCCGAAATAAAATTTTTTTTAACTTATATTAAAGAGTAAAATATCATCGTGTACTTATTTTTTTGTCTATTTGTGTATGTTTAATACTCCATAACAGCAAGAAAAAAACAACATATGTAACTATATTTTGTTTTGGAAATTATGTGTTTTGAGTTACTCTAGCATTCTATATTAAAAAGTGGACTTAGCTTATTTGCGACTAAGCCAACGATATATCAAGCTGATACAAAACTGTCTTCTTTATAAGTATATAGGTATTGATAAATATCCCTGTCGGAAACTAAGATAATTTAAAACTAACTTTAAGCTATGTATTTCGCAGCTAGTGCTGACTGAATTAGAAAAATCGTATCGTTCTGCTTTACAGCTTGCCGTACTCAGAAAAAACTAAATTTCTTTTTCAGTACCCAAATTCATTGAATCAGTAAATATTTTGTGTGAATGCGGACGGACCTACAAAAAAATTTGTAGATTCTGATAACAATTTTGTAAAAATTTAACTTAAAAACAATTTTTTTATTTTTAGTTAACTTATTATGGCATTAGAGAAAAAAGTTAACTGAAACTCAAAATATTTTCAGTCAAATATATTAATAGGAACAGCAAAATATTTTTACATATTTTTTTTTGTGTTACTCAGAAATTTTTTTTTTATAATTTACAAGCAGATTCACTAAAAATTTTTTAATTATCAGAAAATAAAGTAACTAAATCAATAACAATTTTGCAAAAATTACTTTAAGTACTTCAGAAAAAACTAACTGAATCAAATAAAAGGTTCAACTATTTTTTTTACTTTCAAAAATTAGCTTGTTTTTATGCTTAAGCATTTCGTTCCCGCTTTTGGAACTCAACCCAAAAATTTTTAGAATTTAGCTAACAAACTTTTATTGAGAATCACAATATACAAACATAATAAGTTTAAAAACCGCAAACAAAAATCTTAAAAAAAATAAAATATGTATTTTTTTATTTACTAATTAGTAATTATAAATAAAATGTTTTTTATATCTATAAAATATTTTTTAGAAAAAATTAAAAATATCAGCCAATTTTTTTTTCACAGTATATAAAAATAAATTTAACTGAAAAATAACAAATTTATATATGAAAAAAAAAATCTAAAAAATTTTGTTACAAATTTACTTTATATATGTAGATAATTTTCATTCTGTACAGTTTTTTACATAAATTAAAATTGGAACAAATAATTTACTGAAACAGTAAAAAATATTTACTGAAACTAAATTTTATTTCAAAACACACGTTTGTTTGAACATTTTTTGGGAATAATTTTTCCTGTGCATGGTTCAGCTTTGTGTACAAGTTATAGAAAATGTAACACTTTGCACAGCAAATTATTTTTCTTCAAATTCTACAGTTTTCTGTAGATTTCTACGTCAGCAGTGCTACCACCACATATTCTATAACCAGTAAAATGTGTTGCATATGTTAGGGTTTTTAAGGCTGACATTATTTAAACCACCTGGAAGTTAGTAAATTCACAAAAAATTTTGCTGGGGCTCGAACTATGTATGTATGTATCACATCACACGTTGCACAGTTAACGAGCTACCTACAGCTCAGCTAAAGTACCATCTAAAATAATAACAGAAAAATTTTAATATAAACTTTAAATCAGTTTCAAAGTAGCTGAGAGTAAATTTTTTAATTAATTTTGGATTAATTCAGGATGTCATTGGTTTTCGTTAGTCTAAAGCTACGGTCACACTTGTAAAACGTGTGCACAAAAAAGCGTAACCAACAAACACTAATGAAAAAAGTTTTGATCCAATCACTTGTTCATCAAATTAAACGGTTTCGTATGCAACTAATAGAGAATGTCATTAGCATTTAGTGTTTACGTTTTTTTGGGCAAATGTTTGACAAGTGTGACCGTAGCACAGAGGCGTGAATTAAAAAAAAAAAGTGGTAAAAAGTCCGCAACTTTTGAACTAGTCAACCGATTTCGATGAAACTAACTGTTTTGGAAAGTAGAAGTGATTTTTAGAAAGCATATTGTGAGGCACCCAGTTGTAAGACAGGGTAGCTCCAAAGAGCCTCAAAGTGGGAAAGTGCGGGTATCGAAATTCTTTCGGAGCTTGTAACTTTTGTAATAGGGACCGATTTCAATAATTTTTTCAGCAGGACAATCTACGTTAAGAAATCAAAATTAAACATACGTAGAGTATCATTTTATCTCTTTCAGTTTCCAAGTTATTTGACTTGAAAAATTTATTTTTTAATTTTTGGCCCTGACTTTTTTATTCGTTAGTATTTACATAACTTCTTTATTACTTGCCAAAAATCAGTTTGTTTTATTGTTTTTGAAAGAAAACTTCATTATAATTCATATGAAATAAAAAATTTTTTTGATATATCAAAAATTGTAGCAAGGAATAATTTTGCAGTTTGAATTTTTAAAAATTATGAGAAAATTTTGTATATTTTGTGAAAAAAGTATTCTTATTTTTTTGGAATAATTTAAAAAATTAAAACTTTGATTTTTCCGGAGAAAAGACACATTGAGAAAGGCTGTGAAAGAAATATTGGAGATTTTTGTTGGTGCACCCTACATGCAGCATTGCTCGAAAACTAGCAATTTTTTTTAAATCCGATGTTCGGATGTGGCAAAAAATTGCACGGTTTTTTGGTTTTTTATTATAAACAAACTTGTTACAAGTAATCTGTAAGAAACTCTTGACATCCTACACATAAATGTATGCAGGAGAGGAGATTTTATAAAAATGCTAAAATTTTTCTTACACAATTTTTCCCAATAAAAAAAAATATTATAAAATTCTAATTTGGGTATCATTTTAATTTTTATCGATAGTATACATTTAGGTTTGCAAACTGAAAAAATATTATTCTCCTACCGTCAATACTTTTTGAAATATTCAAAATACAATTTTAATTAAAAATTTTAATTTTCTACATTTTTTATTTATGTCTAAATTATTGATCTTATTTTCTTTACTGCAATTGTTTCTTAATTTTTTCTATGTTATTACAATAGTAGATATAATTGTCTATTCAACGGTATATAATATGTATTCTTTTGCCATTATATCAGTCTTAAATTGTATACACAAATATAACACCTCAGGTAACAATTTACGTTTTATCTGATACTCAAACAAACCCACATTTTTTCTGAACTCTTGAAGCTGTTATTAAATAATTTCTTTACTTAAATACAATAAAATATAAGAATTTATATACACACACAGTATATTAAAATACCCACAAGGACAAAGGTACCTGCGCGCACAGCTCCATTATGCGTATGGTTTTACCTGATATTTGTATCGCTTTTGTATTCGTAGCTTGTAAAATAACTATTTATATTTAATATAGTTAATATATATATTTAAGCTGCGAAGCATTTAATGTCATTATTTCAGTTATAACTATCATGGAGATAAGAAAAAAAAATTTCAGAACGTGCAATTTTTTTGCCACATCCGAAAATCGGACTTAAAAAAAAAATTGCTAGTTTTCGACCAATGCTGCATGTAGGGTGCACTAACAAAAATCTTCAATATTTATTTCATAGCCTTTCTCAATGTCTCTTTTCTCCGAAACAATCAACGTTTTTTATCAAATACTTAATTTTTTTTTATTTATGCGTTTTTTTATTTATTGTATCTTCATATATGAACTAACAATAAGTATTCAAATCTTAAGTGTAACATATAATTAATAGGCCCGACCAATGCCAGACATAACTAAAACTAAACAAACAAACAAACAAACTAAATAGTTGTAAATAATACATAAGTAGTGATAAGCAAAAAAAAATTTTTCAAGCAACTTCACTCGGAGTGTTTAGTATTAGAGCCCTTGTATCTCTCTTTTTTAAGCGGATGTGTCCAGTAAAGTTCAAAATATTACGAGCAAGCGGATTAGGATGTGACTCGAGTTTTGTTAGATATTTGCCTGCGTATTTTGCAATTTCTTCAGTCACTAGTGGCATATTTAAATCACGATGTATATTTGAATTCTTAATGTACCATGGACCAGATATTATTAACCTTCAAATTTTGTTTTGTCTTCGTTGAATTCTCTCTAAATTGGAAGCAGAAGCAGTGCCCCATAACTGGATACCGTAACACCATATTGGCTTTAAAAGCAAATTAAAAAAAAGTTAAAAAAAGTTTAAAAAAGTTTGCAGTCTAGGCTTAGTGTTGAATTTCTGCCAATCAGCGAATGTACCTGAGTTAATTTTAGTTTCATTTGAGTTAACTTATAGTCAATGTGATGTTTCCATGTAAGCCGTCGATCGAGGTGTATACCAAGATATTTCACATGTGAATGTTGAGGAACAACTTGATTATTAATCCGAATGGGGGAACAAGTATCTCTTCGTAAGGTAAATGTTATATGGACACACTTTTGTTCATTTACCTTAATTCTCCATAAGTTTAACCATAGTTCCATCTGGCTAATGTGTTCCTGGAGTTTTCGGGATGCCTCATCAGGGTTTTCGTGCATACTAAGACAGGCGGTATCGTCGGCAAATGTAGAAGTGTGGATACTACTGCTCACAGGCATATCACAAGTATAAATCAAATATAAAAATGGCCCCAGTATACTCCCCTGTGGCACACCGGATGAGATAGTTTCAGGCATACTCATAAAGTGTCCTTCCACAAGTGTAAATTTTCGTGCAAGAATGTAACTTTCCAAAAGATTTAGAATGTTTATTGTCAAGTATGTCTTCAATTTCAAAATCAGGCCTTCATGCCACAATTTATCAAATGCCTGAGAAACATCAATAAACAGGGCAGAACAATACTTCTTTTCCTCAAATGTTTTTCTGATAAATTGAACCAATCTATGCGTTTGCTCAATGGTGCTATGCTGGATTGGCTTCTAAAACCAAATTGATGGTCCCGGATGCACCCATTATCAGTTAAAATTAAAGACAATTTTGTCATGAGTAGCTTTTCAAAAAGCTTTGACATTGTTGACAGTAAACTTATTGGCCTAAATGACTCATCCTTGGCAAGATTTTTACCTGGCTTTGGAATCATTTTAACCTTGGCAAGCTTCCAGCAGTCTGGATAATACTCCAGTCGTAAAATGAATAACAGGATTCTAATTGCAGTACGAGGTAACTTAATCAGCATCTGGTTACTAATTCCATCCATACCGGGAGCTTTTTTGGTTGAGTTCCGCAGTTTGTTTTTGTACATCAAACATCGTAAATTTTAAGGGTCGAGGTGGTAGAGTAACTACACTCGGCAAATCAGCAACACCGGTACATGTATTTGGTGTAAATACGGATTTTAAATGCTCAGCAAATATGTTACCTTTTTCAGTATCGCTTCTTGCCCAACCTCCGGTTGATGTGCGCAGAGGTGGCTTAAACTCAACGGGTGTTTTAAGCTTTATAGCAGCGCGCCACAAAGAGTAATTAGATGCTGGTGTGACATCAAGGCCTTCCAGATAATTTTTAAAAGATGCAAGCAACTCTTGGAGTCGTTTAGTGCACTCTTTAAATCTGATTTTGTGTTGAGGTGATCAGTGCTGTTGCCATTCCCTTCTAGATTTTTTTTTCACGTACGAGATATTCAACGTCTGTAGAATAAATTTTATTGAACCCAGTATGTGGATGGGAGGTAGTGGCATGTTCAGAAGCTTGTTTAATATTCTCGTTAAGATTTGCAATGTTCGATTCAATATCATTGGGTGTTCTTAGCGTAATATTTTCCGTGCAATGACTACTAAGACATTTTTTGAATCCCAGCCAATTAACACGATTTATCATCTTGACATATGGCTGAGGTAAAGCGCTTCTCAGTGGGCTACAGATTGTAACGATCGTGGGAGAGTGATCGGACGAGAGATCTAGGGAAGCTTCAACGTGAATTAATTCCCTAGAAATACTTTTTATGACGCCGAAATCTATAACATCCGGAATTTTTCGTACGTCAGTAGGCCAGTAAGTAGGCTCCCCACTCGAAATAACATCCAAGCCCATATTTGAAATTGTGTTGAACAACGCCCTACCTATGCGTAATAAGACGCGAACCCCAGAACGTATGCTTAGCATTGTAGTCGCCAGCTGCTATGAAACAAGCTCCAAGAGATTTGTAGAATTTCTCGTATTGGTCCTCAGTGATTGAAAATCTGGGAGGGGAGTAAATTGAAGATATCACGAAATTTGTACAAAAATTTTTAATGCAGATATTTGTTGCTTGTAGATGTTCTTCACAAATTTTTTAAAATATTCCAAAAAAATTAAGAAAACTTTTTCCACAAAATATACAAAATTTTCTCATAATTTTTAAAAATCCAAACTGCAAAATTATTCCTTGCTACAATTTTTGATATATCAAAAAAATTTTTTATTTCATATGAATTATAATGAAGTTTTCTTTCAAAAACAATAAAACAAACTGATTTTTGGCAAGTAATAAAGAAGTTATGTTCATACTAACGAATAAAAAAAGTCAGGGCCAAAAATTAAAAAATAAATTTTTCAAGTCAAATAACTTGGAAACTGAAAGAGATAAAATGATACTCTACGTATGTTTAATTTTGATTTCTTAACGTAGATTGTCCTGCTGAAAAAATTATTGAAATCGGTCCCTATTTACAAAAGTTACAAGCTCCGAAAGAATTTCGATACCCGCACTTTCCCACTTTAAGTTTCTTTGAAGCCTCAAAATATGCTTTCTAAAAATCTCAACACTTCTACTTTCCAAAACAGTTGGTTTCATCGAAATCGGTTGACTAGTTCAAAAGTTGCGGACTTTTTACCACTTTTTTTTTTAATTTACGCCACCGTAGCTTAAGAAAAGTTGATTATATACATACACATGTATTGTAGAACAACAAAGCAAATTGTACATACATATGGATTTTATTAATAACAACTCATGTTAAATTTTTCTCATTGCGCGTTTATGATGCCAAATTCTTTAATTTTGGACGTTTTTTATAAAGGTTTTTTTTTTATTATTATTTATTATGGACCTAGATAACTTTTTTGCTAACACAATAACACAACTTCTACGTTATTTTCAATTAAGTTTCAACACTAACGTAGTATGTTGACAAACATTTACTTGCAAAACAATTTTTTTCTTTAAAAGAATGAAAGCGCCATTCAGGTGTTTTATCTGAACACCTTTGAAAATGATTTTTTGATATTTGTTTGGTTATTTAGAAATCGTAATCACTTGAGTGTTTATTTTTGGTCTTCTCTTAACTGTACTTTATGCGATGTTCATTTTAAATCTTATGTTTTTTACATATGTATGTATGTATATCCAGAATGCCCATGCAACCCGGGCATTGTTTTTCTTCAGCCACAACCCTTTCATTGACATAAATTGTTTTATCCGAACACAATTTCGATGTTTATCGCGGTTGTCATAGAATCCAAGTCGGTTTTGGTAATTGTCGCTTTTGAAAAACGATATTGGATTCATTTGGTGTCATGAAAACAAGTCGGTTTTGCTATTTTCGAATGCAAATAAAACCGATATTCGAATCAGCTGTTTTCTGTTTTTGTTGTTTTATTTACAATTTGTAGTGATTTGTTTTTAAAAAATTTGACAAATTGTGATATTTATGTTAAAATATTACAAAAAATTTTGGTTTTATAAACAAACAAAAAGTATAAAAAATTCAGTGAAGTGCGACTTTGACCCGCGCACGAAGGGTTCCGCACGGGCACGAGATATGTAATTCAATACGAACAAAATAAACTATAGTTTTGTAATTTTTTTCGTTTTTAGGTTTTTTCGGTTTTAAACGTTTTTTTTAGTTAGTTTTTGAATTTAGTGGCACTTTCTGACTTTTGGCACTTTTTTCACGTTCTGGCGATTTTTTTTTGGTTTTTGAAGTTTTTTTAATTTTGGCGATTTTTATTATTTTGGCGTTTTTTTATTTTGGCGATTTTTTTTTAATTTTGGCATTTATTCATATAGGTGTTTTTTTGGTTTTGGCGATTTTTTTCGTTTTGGCGATTTTTTTTAAATTTGGCGATTTTTTTTAATTTTTGCGATTTTTTTTCATATTAACAATTATTTTGGTTTTGGCGCATTTTTCGCGTCTTGGCGATTTTTTTCGGTTTTTGGCGTTTTTTTCATATTGACGATTTATTTTCATTTAAACGATTTTTTCGAATTTGGCGATTTATTTTAGTGCTAGAATTTTTTTAATTTTGTCGATTTTATTCGATTTGGCGATTTTTTTTAAATTTTTGGCGTTTTTTTCAGGTTTTGGCGATTTTATAATTTTCGGATTTTTTAGTTTTACCGTTTTTGAAAATTTCAAGAGTTTACCTCTTACGGTCTCCAAGATACAGCAATTTGTCAAAATTACATAGTCAAAATTGCATTAACTGATGGACCACCCTTTACTTTAAATTTTTTAATATTTTAATGTTTATTGTTGTAGTCTATATAGAAATACACTAATTTTACAAATTTCAAGTGTCAATATACATATGTACATACAATTGTATGTATATTACATGGGATTTTAAAATTTTTAGTTGCTCGTTTTGGAGCACCCTTTAATTTCTAATTCTCATGTATTTGTTGTTGTAGTGGCCAAGGTTCTACATACTCTGTCCAAATTTCAGGTCCGTAGCTCATACGGTTCCTGGGAAAATACCGTATGACGGACAGACGGACAGCGTAGCGAAAACAATAGGGTTCCTTTTTTCACCTTTGGTGTACGGAACCCTAAAAGAAACAAATAAGTGACAATACGTTTAATAAATAAACGGCGGTTGTCATACCGCCGTTGTAGCAGTCCGAGAGGGTGACTAGAAAAATTTTGAGGAACTGCAGCAACCCATTTGAAGTGCCGGAAACAGCGTAAGTATATTTTAATGCTTACAATATTTGTATAAATGTGTACATATTCAAAAATTATGTGCAGATTTTTATCCTATTATCGTTTGAACAAAGAGGCTTTTCGGGTGGTACTTAATGCCATTGAAGGGCACCTGCAATGTTCAAAAATCCCACCGTTGTTGCAGCTAGGGGCCTCGTTACGTTTTTTAGCTGAAGGATCCTATAAGAGGTCTGTTGGAAAGGACTCCAGCATAAGTCTTGCTAGAAGCACGGTGTCGATAGTTTTGCATGATGTGCTTATGGCTGTTGAGCGTTACGTTTACCCGCAATGGGTAAAACTTGAAATGGACTCTGATGAGAAATGTAGAAACTATTTTTATAGCAAGTACAGGATTCCATCAATAATTGGCTGCATCGACGGGACCCATATCAAGATTGTTAAACCTAGTGTTGATGAGCATTTGTACTACAATCGCAAAGGATATTTTAGTATGAATGCGATGATTGTAAGTTAATTATAATTTTAAATTTTTCATTGCTTTTAAACATTTATTTACCTAATATATTGACTTATCAACTAGATTTGCGATGGTGACATGAAAATTCGGGCTATAGATGCGCGGTACCTCGGCTACAGTCATGACTCTTTTGTATGGAGTATAAGCAGCGCAAGGCAACACTTCTTTCGGAAATATGACTCAGGCGACCGAATATCAATATTATTAGGGGAGTGCGGACATGGCATAGAACCTTTTCTATTAACGCCGTAAAGAGATCCAACTTATAACTCCAAGGATTACAAGTTTAACATAGCGCATTCTTCCGCTAGAAACATTATAGAGCGATCTATAGGAGTGTTTAGTTACCACATTATATTATCGCCCAGAAAAAGTGGTCAATATTGTAAATGTTTGTTGTGCATTTCACAATATATGCAGATATTACAATGTGGAAACCAATGAAGATGACGTGACAATAACTTCAAAATCAGATGACGCGGAAGACAACGTATCCTCACCCAACACGATATTGCAAAGTGAAGGCCGAAGAATCAGGGATGAGATTTCATATAGTTTGGCAAATTAATTACACAGAAAATTAATAAGATATAACTAAAATAAATATATTTTTATTTGAGAAATTTTTAGATATTTTAATTGAACTGTAGTGAATTTTAATCAGAAATAATTCATAGTTAGGCTCAAGTTCAGTAATTTCAATTCTTATTGAATGAAATATTTTTATTAATTAATGTGAGTTTCTAAAGAAGAGAAGAAAAATTAAACTTAGACTTTAAGCTGGGGGAAATACCGATACTTTTCTGTGCAGCCACGCACTTCATCAGCACCCTAGTCTATCTACTTGGGTAGAGATTCTTATTAACATCAGCTATTTAACTTAAATGTACAATGAACGGAATATGAGAAACGATTGTTGTGTATACAATTGATTTACCTTTGGTAAACACATTTATAAGTATCACTATTAATTTTCTGTTTTTTCATGGGCACGTGACAAAAATATGTTCACTTGGCAATCACTGTTCACTTGGCCATCACAGTTTCAGAATGCTGGAAATCCAAGTAAAAACTGTAGAATGCAACAACAAGTAACATAGACCACTACAATAATACTTACATGCATGTACCGATGGTACATCGAATAAGTAAAAATAATTAATGTGATGATCGTAAAAAAAGATAAGTAAGAATAGTTAAACATACTGAGGTAGAGTAAAATAATTTCGTGCTAACCTAAATAGAAAAATGAAAAATTGGAAAAAACAGAAAATTAATAGTGATACTTATAAATGTGTTTACCAAAGGTAAATCAATTGTATACACAACAATCGTTTCTCATATTCCGTTCATTGTACATTTAAGTTAAATAGCTGATGTTAATAAGAATCTCTACCCAAGTAGATAGACTAGGGTGCTGATGAAGTGCGTGGCTGCACAGAAAAGTATCGGTATTTCCCCCAGCTTAAAGTCTAAGATTAATTTTTCTTCTCTTCTTTAGAAACTCACATTAATTAATAAAAATATTTCATTCAATAAGAATTGAAATTACTGAACTTAAGCCTGACTTAAAATTATTTCTGATTAAAAATCACTAAAAGTTCAATTAAAAAAATTTACAAATGAAAAACAAATTATTTATATTACAAGTGCCTGCCACACTTGCGGTTCAACCTTCACTATTTCGTGGAATGCGGTGGATTTGCGATGGTGACATGAAAATTCGGGCTATAGATGCGCGGTACCCCGGCTCCAGTCATGACTCTTTTGTATGGAGTATAAGCAGCGCAAGGCAACACTTCTTTCGGAAATATGACTCAGGCGACCGAATATCAATATTATTAGGGGAGTGCGGACATGGCATAGAACCTTTTCTATTAACGCCGTAAAGAGATCCAACTTATAACTCCAAGGATTACAAATTTAACACAGCGCATTCTTCCGCTAGAAACATTATAGAGCGATCTATAGGAGTGTTTAGTTACCACATTATATTATCGCCCAGAAAAAGTGCTCAATATTGTAAATGTTTGTTGTGCATTTCACAATGTATGCAGATATTACAATGTGGAAACCAATAAAGATGACGTGACAATAACTTCAAATTCAGATGACACGGAAGACAACGTATCCTCACTCAACACGTTATTGCAAAGTGAGGGCCGAAGAATCAGGGATGAGATTTCATATAGTTTGGCAAATTAATTACACAGAAAATTAATAAGATATAACTAAAATAAATATATTTTTATTTCTCAAAAAAAAAACACAAAATTCAACAATTCAGTCTTTTAAATCAATGGATCAGAAAATATATATATATATGTGTACGTATGTAGGTTAAACTAAAAATCATAAAACTAAATATAAAAAAGCAATTAAAACTATATTTATTATGAATGTTTGTTTACATACTGAAACGTGAGCAAATCAAGTTCCACCTGTTTTTTCAGTTCATTCTTTTCTTGCATCAATTCCAAATTATTCTTACTGATACGGGCAAACTCGTTTAAAGCACCTGCGATATTGTCATTTGTTTTTGCGATAGCTCTATAAATCCGCCTCAAGCTGCTCGCGTTTTCTGTAAGAGTTTTTAACAATTCTTTTAAATTTTCATTAATTTAAATTTTTTTCTTATCTTCGTCTAAAAATTTCTTTAACCTTTCATTAATATTTTCGGTTTTGTGCCTTTTTGGAGTGTTGTGCACTGAAAGCGTAGACAATGGTCGTTTTGATGTTGTTGGCATTTCATTGTCACTTGAATCACCTAAATCTTCTGTTAGTCCAATCGCAATACCAGCCACACCTTCAATAGATTTTGCAATGCCACATAAACGCGCTATGATTTCTTTGGTCAGTGTGAGTTGGTATTTTGAAAAAGGTCTCCCTCCAATGGCCCTCGATTCCGCTTTATTTTGGGTCAGCTTTCTTTTTACGTCACTCTTCCACTCAGTCCATGTATTTAAAAAGAAAAGAACAAAGTTGAACAAAACTTTAATTCACTGTAAAACAATGTTTACCTTTTTCCATCCATTAACACACTTTTGCGGCGGATCAGCACTGTTTAATGCTTCAGACAATTCTTGCCAGAAGGAATCCACAGTTGGCTTATCAAGTTTTGAGGAACTCTTCGCCAAATCTGGGTACTTCTCCATAAACTCCAGCATAAAGCAGTTTTGCGTTCTGTTTTTGTGTTTTCCCCTATTTTGTTATTAAAATAGTAAATTACAAGTGGCCATATTTATAATTTTTTCGAATTTATTGAAGATTAATAAAATATTTGCGTTTAAATTTTACTTGTTAAACTTTAAACTTTTCTTATAAAATTAACTTTTTTATTATTAACTTACATTTTTGCAAATTATCCAACCACAAGAAGTAAAAATAAAAGCCAGTCAATTAATTTCGCCAGCTGTCAGCTGATTGCTTTATTTCCAATAAAATAAACGATAACATTGGATTCCATAACACCTAAAACCGATAAAAATTTAAGTTCGAACACAAAACCGATAACAATGGATTTCATGACACCAACATGATTTTTTTTGTCGGTTCTATAACACTACTAAAAATTAGTTGGAATATTTTCATTACCTAATGGAAAAAAAGTTTGAGAATTTTTGATTTTGAGATTGCAGCTTCAAAAATAACTATTTTTGGATCTCCTGAAAAATTAAATTTTTAGACATAAGTTGCTATTAATGAAAACCACAGATATGTATTGAAAGCAGGGACCGTAACGGTTATAATTTTTATTTTAAAAATTACCTTTTAATCGCTCATTCTTGATTTTTATTTATTCCTCACAAAATAACAGTTATTTCATGATTTTTATTTATTCCTCACAAAATAACTTTTATTTATTCAATCAGAAAGTAACTGTTATTTTGTGAGGAATAATTAAAAGTCACAAAATAAGAGTTATTTTGTGAGGAATAAATAAAACGCAAGAAATAACTGTTATTTTGTGAGGAATAAATAAAAATCAAAAAAATAAAAATCATTGCATTGCATAGGTAGTGCATTGCATAGGTAGTCCATGTAACATGGAGTACCTTGGTATATTCCTTTTGCACGTAGGACTTCTCTATTAGTGTGATTTTTTCAGTTTAAAATTGGAAAAAATCGTTATTTACGATCCCTGATTGAAAGTAAAAGTCACAATTTGCAAAATTAAAAAATTCATCCCAGGCAAAAAATCATGAAATCATATTAAGGTTGCACTGCCCATAATAAAAGCTACGGCAGTAATTTCAAATGTTCTCTAATTTTTATTTCATTTTATTTTGTGCTTGTATTTCTTTGTAGTTTTTTTTTACAAAATGTATGAAATTTATTGGAAGTATGGTAGTACAGGGATGCGAAATCACTCTTACAAATTGTACTCATTTCCAAGAAAAATTGTACTTTTTTCAGTACGATTGTACAAAATTCTTTATTTTTTTAACAATTTACAAAAGGCACTTTGAAGTTCAGTTATTGTAATTAATACTATTGAGTATTTATTCCTCAATGTCAGAAGGTACAAAAAATACTATTAGTTGCTGAAATCTAAATATAAAAGTAACATATTGGATATAAATACATATGCACTTGTCCATTCTTTGTTTTGATTCGACTGGAGACAGTCGATGCAAACACTCTGTTTCTCTTCTCTGCTAGATACAATATACATAGATAACATTCCTCTCAAAATTCTTTGAATATCCGGGAAAAAATTTCTTAATTTTTCATTTCTAATAACTTCCAGAAAAAGGTACATACCGTTACCTTAATATAGAAGGGCCTTAGCTCATTTTCTTTTTAATTCGAGTTTCTTGTATATTTCGATATAAGAACATATGTATATCGAAAAATGCAGATCTCGATTTCTAAAAATATAATGAGTTAGGGTCTTTCTATATTAAGTTAACGATATGTTGACGTTTCTTCTATATAACTCAGCGCTCGATACTGGTAATATAAAGATTAAAATTTGTTAATGCTATTTTTGGCATGTAATATGATAGAAAATAAAATTCAATAGCGCTAAATTGGTCTTTGGGGTGCTACGGTACTTTTGGCCTTCAAATAGTGCTAAAACTGGTTCAATTCTACCAACTTTTCCATACCTGTGGTAGCAATATTGAGAGAATGAGCATTTATATGTGAGAACATTAGAAAAAACTTTGTCGAAATGAAATAGATTCTATCTATCGACTGCTTTCCGGGGCTTCTTTTTTGTGTCAATTTGTATGAGAAATGTGTTTATGCCGGAATTCTGTTTAATCATTAAAACAAAATCCAAGGAAAAAAATTCATACAGTAAAAGCAGAAGAAACAAAAGCAAAGAAGCACAGAAAATTAAAAATATCCACAATAGAATTGACAGAATAGAATCGATTCTCTTGGAGCAGTTGAGTTTTGAAAAACGCCAAGCACAGACGTACAAGAGCTGTGAGCGAATTATTAAAAGTAATAAATAAAAGAAAAATAACTACAATAAGGAAAATACGAGTGGATCAAATACCGCTACTGTGTATGCAAACACAGAAAAATAAAAACGGGCGTGTGATAAAATTTTATTTGAATGATTTTTAACAAAATTATGTGTCAAAAAATGCAAGAAATTGATGTTGAAATTAAGAAATTTAAAGAATCGAAGATAACGCAATATTTATATTAATCCAACAAGAAATAAATTTCCGTGTCTGAAATTTATGCAAATTTATTATCTTTTGTTGGTGTTATACTTACATTTGTATGTACATAAGTATGTATGGATGTATGTATGTATGCATCTACTTTCTATTTAAGAGAGGTGGAATCGATGTCGCTCTTTTTTATACATACATATGCATGTACTTATGTACATTAGAGTGGCCGTTAGTTGTATGGAGAATTTATTTGTTGATTTCTTTTATTCTCACCCCTCAAATCGGTTAAGTTTTATGTAAAAAAAATAATACAAAAAAATTTATAGCGATAAGTTGTGATTTAGGTGGTGCGCCCGGCCCTAAAAGTTAACCCTCAAGCATATACATATGTATGTATATTCAATTTAATTTTTTGTTTGTTTTTTATGATTGTACTTAATATACACCCAGAGAAAAAGCAGCTTAAAATTAATAAAATCTATATTGAATTAATAAGAAACATTAACAAAAGTCTAGTCATGTTGAAAGTTCTTATTTCAAAATGGAAAAATATTAATTTACAGTATTATTTTTTAACTTTTTTCTATGTATCTCAACATAGATTTTATACCATATTGAAAATTATTAAATTAATGTGAAGCAGTCTTATTTTTATGTTGCAGCTTTTCCCTGAGTGTATGTCTTAGTAAAATAATTTCCATATAAATGCAATTTTGTTCTATATAATTTTTGGTATTTTTTTGGCTATTTTCTTCATTATTTCCTAAAATATTAATTTTAGCAAAAAACTTTCTTTGATACTAATGTTGTAGACTCGAAGAGCTAAAATATTGCCGTTTATCATATTCTTGTAAAATGATTTATTTCAAAATTAGTCATATGCAAAAAAAATTACATAAAACACAACTTATCGCTATGAAATATTTTTGTATTTTTTTTTACTGAACCGATTTGCGGGGCGAGAATAAAAGAAATCAAGAAATAATAAATAACGGCCACTCTAATGTACCTACATACATATATGTATGTATTATTTTTTTTATGGCTTTTATTATTCTCTTAAACGCAAGTGATTACCAAAATAATAATGCGAAAACAAACATTGTTTTGTTTGTTTAACAAAGTTTATTTTAATGATATAACAAATAAATTGTAGTGTAAATAAAAACATAATTTGCATAAGTATCTGCCTGTTGAAAACATGCATTTAAATTTTTAAACTACCCTGCAGTCAGACTGGGCCAAGTGTCTTTATGTCAACACTAACATTCTAGTAGTAGTTACACTGTCTACAATTTCTCTTCTACATGTCTACATGTATAAAAAATGGGGAAAATAGATGTGGTGTATTTCTGGTGGATTTTGCAACAACTTGTCAACATACATAAATTTGAATGTACGTAAGGTATAGAATGTTATCAGTAAATGTCTGGTTGTAACCATGTTCCCATAAGAACTATGCTTCACAACCTAGTCAATTATTTTAGTGTTACTAGTAGATTTTCAATGACAAGCACATGCTAAATGTCTATAGCACAAAGTATTGTATGGGGAATAATTGTAGAATAGTACTGGTGACAAAGTCAAAATTGACTCAGTACATTTTCACCATCGACATTTTCCTCAGGGTACATACATACCTATACAGATGTACAGGGTGGCCCAGAAAGACCGAAGTGGTGTGAATTCCTTATAACTTTTTATTTAAGACATATTTTTTTAATTTTTTGTTTTTTAAATACAGTAAATTTATAGGGAATATTTTTAGATTAGTTATTAAAAATTGTATCCCGCAAGTGGTGGCCATTTTCTGCTTCGCACAAATGTGCTCTTTCCATTTCCATTATTCATAACTTATTTATGAGTGACGAAGCCCATTTCCAATTAAATGGGTTTGTTAACAAGCAAAACTTTAGGATATGGGCTAAGGAAAACCCGAGAGTACTTCATCAACGACAATTACACCCAGTTAAGTGTACTGTTTGGTGCGGTGTTTCTTCAGAAAGGATCATTGGCCCATATTTTTTGGAAAATGAAAGAGATGTCGCCATTTCCATCAATGGTGATCGATATCGGGCCATGTTGGAAAATTTTGTAAGGCCAGCCGTGGAATACCATCCGCAAATATGGTTCCAACAGGATGGAGCCACAGCGCACACTCCGAGGGCCACAATGGCTATTTTACGCGACATCTTTGGGGAAAGAATAAATTCGCGTAGAAGCAATTTTAATTGGCCTCCGCGTTCCCCGGATTTAACCGCTCCAGACTGTTTCCTTTGGAGTTATTTAAAAGGGAAAGTTTATGTTAATAAGCCTAGGACTATTGAGGAATTAAAAACCAATATTCCAGACGAAATTAACAACATAACACCGGAAGTTTTGCGAAAGGTCATGGAAAATGTGTTGAAAAGAGATCATTTGTGCGATGCAGAAAATGGCCTCCACTTGCGGGATATCATTTTTAACAACTAATCTAAAAATATTCCCTATAAATTTACTGTATTTAAAAAACAAAAAATTAAAAAAATATGTCTTAAATAAAAAGTTATAAGGAATTTACACCACTTCGGTCTTTCTGGGCCACCCTGTATTTATGTACGTAGGTACATAAGCATAAATTAAATCGTTTAATAAAAAAAGTATGAGTGTTGAGCAGTGCTCGTAATGCTGAGAACACATCTGGAATTTCTTGTGTTTTTATTTTTAGGGTTCCGTACACCAAATGTGAAAAAAGGAACCGTATTGTTTTCGCTACGCTGTCCGTCACACGCTATTTTCTCAGGAACCGTAAGAGCTACGGACCTGAAATTTGGACAGAGTATGTATAACCTTGACCGCTACAACAACAATTACATGAGCATTAAAAATTAAAGGGTGTAATATTTAATATATATGCAATTGAAATTCGTAAAATTTTTGTATTTTTATACAGACTACAACAATTACCATTAAAATATTAAAAAATTTAAATTAAAGCGTGGTCCATCAGTTAATGCAATTTTGACTATGTAATTTTGACAACTTGCTATATCTTGGAGACCGTAAGAGGTAAACTCTTGAAATTTTCAAAAACGGTAAAACTAAAAAATCCGAAAATTATAAAATTGCCAAAACCTGAAAAGAAATGACAAAAAATTAAAATAAAAATTTACAAAAACGAAAAAAAACGCCAAAATTAAAAAATTTCTAGCACTAAAATAAATCACCAAATTCGAAAAAATCGCGAAAACGAAAAAAACGAAAAAAACGCCAAAAACCAAAAAAACGCCAAAACGCGAAAAATGCGCCAAAACCAAAATAATTGTTTGCATGAAAAAAATCGCCAAAATGAAAAAAAAGTCGCCTAAATTTAAAAAAACGCCAAAAACCGAAAAAATTCGCCAAAACGTAACAAAAAGGTGCCAAAACTCAGAAAGCGCCAATAAACCCCAAAACTAAAAAAATAATCCGAAAAAAACCCAAAAACGGGGAAAAAATGCCAAAACTATAGTTTATATTGGCTAAAGTTCGTAATGAATTACATATCTCCTGCCCGTACGGAGCCCTTCGTGTGCGGGGCAAAGTCACTGAATTTATTTTAGAGTTATTTTCAAAATCAGTGAACATCGTTTTAAAACTTGTTCTTATATGGGAAGTAACTTTCTTTCATTCATTATATTAAGTATAAAATTAGGCTAGTATTCGCTATATAAGGTTGTTAATGTAAAAAATTTGGATTAAAGCGAGATTCGTTATACCGAGATTTGCCTGTAATGGCACACAAGGAAAAATATTGGAAATGACAAACGTTGTTAGTAGTACACACTATTGCGATGTCACGAAATGTCATAGTGTGTACTCGAACTAAGTTTTAGAGTTTTTTTCTTCTGGATTTGTGTTTGGTTACCAAAATTTTGAATTTTAAAATACCTCTGGTATTATATCCAATAAGTCTGCAGAAAATTTTGAAAAAGAATAACAAAAAATTTAAAAAAAATCAATAATATGCATATGTATGTATGTAAGTACCAACATGCATATGTGCATATGTATTAATGGGTTGCATTTGTATACTTGTTTCTATTGCCAAAACAAATATACCACGGTATGTACCATATAATTGTAGTGTGAGCGACAGAACTAGGCTGTGTGTCATTTGCCCAAAAAAACATAACCAACTAATTACTAATGCGAAGCTCTTTGTTTCAGACATGTATTTATTGATTTAAATAGTTTCCAATCATTTTGGATTCTATAAAATTGTCTATTAATTATGTATTAAACTGTTTAACTTAATAAATACATGTCTGAATCAAATAGTTTTTCATTAGTAATTAGTTGGTTACGCTTTTTTACGCTTATGTGGCATTTGAGACACAGATGTAAACCAGGCCCTAGTATAAGAGTTATTGTGTGTGAATTAAAGTTTTCACTATTTTTAGAATTAAAAAAATATTTTTTTGACGTCTATGCGTCTTTTTATTTTATTTATTTTTTTAACTCCGGTGAGTTATTCTTAGTTCTATGCTAAAATTATAACTGATTTACAATTTACAAAATAAGTTTCTTAAATACTAAAGATAACAATAGATTTCTTAAAATTAAATATGAGTACCTACATTTGGACATGATGAGTTTTTTTTAAACAAAATCGATCATGTCTTTATTTTTATCTAAAAGGTATTTACAATCTATAATTATATGTATGTACATACATATATGCTTAAAATTCTAACAAAGGAATATTTGTTGTTTTATTATATGTACCTTAAAGAAAGTGTCTTTGTTATAAATTATCATGTCGATGCATGATCGTTATTATAAAGAACAAGGGATTGTTTATTTTTTATTACTTTAGGTACTAGTTTAGTGAAAGTGTTTTTATTACTATTATGAACAAAAGAAAATATATTTTTTGTTATATTAATGTACATACATATACTTTCTTTGGTATGGTATCGTTTGTCTGTATTAGTATCGTACCTATCGTTCTTAACTCTCCCTCTGCTAAAACAAGATCGTCCCGATCTTTCCTAATGCGTTGTAATTCTAATTGATATATATTATTAAGCCTATTGATTGTTGATTGGCGTCTGTATTCTTTTATGCATGACATAATTTTTAGTATGAAGCAAATTGTTATTATTAATGTTATAAAAATAATTGCAGTATAGAAAATTGATCTGATGGGGTGTTCTTCAAAAGGTATACTGAGTCTTCTTAATGAATCTATGTTTTTAAAAGCCCATGGTGTATTAGATTTTATTATTTCTAATATCTCAAAATCTTCATAATGTTTCAAAAGTATAGCTTCTCTTATCTGATTCTGGAAATTTTTATAAATTTTATTGTCTATTCTTACAGTATCTGTATATTTTATTAAATTCATTCCGTCAATGGTTTGGTTGTTTACTTTGTGTTGTCCGTTTAATAGTATAACTCCATCTTCTATTTGTTCTAAGTCCCTGTTATATTCCTGTATTATGTTACACTTACTGTTCCTATTCTCGAGTAGTGAGATTATGCATGTGTCCGTGTCATTGTTTATTTGACAAATGTTTCATCCTAAATGGTTCTGACAGTTATCTACTCTGATAAATTTGTCGCATTGGGCTATTTGCTCATCTGCTACAATTTTCCCATGCTTGAAGCTTATGGGCGTAAATTTAAAAAATTCGCACTGTTTGTATAGTACAGGGTATTTATAAATAGTTATGAATAGTTCTCCTGTTCCGGCGATATGTACATCTGTGTATTCTAGAATGTTTATTATAGGTACCGAGATTAATTCATGTTTTATGATTTCTCTAATGTCATTTGAATTTAAGAATTCGGTAAGGTATTAATTATTCTTCGCGGCATTAATTGTCGTAACGAGTAGTAGTAGTTGGTTATATACTTCCTGGATAATGAGGTGATTTTCTAACGGCTGTTCTTGAAGTGAATCAATTAATTTCTCAAATCTTGAGTTAATCAAAAGTTGTTTCTCGTTATTGTTTATTAGTTCATTAATAGCTGTTTCCATGGTAATGAGGTCGTCGTGATCTGGAATCCCTGTGATGATTTTTAATGCTGACTCGAGAAAGTTTAAGGATCTAGTGTATATTTTATGTTCGTTTAATTTACTTGCCAATATTTAACTTTTCTTCATCCACATTACTTCTTTAGTAGTGGGCTTATATTCTGCTGTAACAATTTCTCTATAAGGTATAAGTATTTTCGTTATATTATGTTCGTTTAATTGACTTGCCAATATTTCAATTTTCCTTATCCATATCATTTCTTGAGTAGTGGGCTTATATTCTTCTGTAACAATTTTTCTATAATGTATAAGTATTTTCGATGTATTAGTAACATGGAAGAGATATGAGTATTCGTTGAAAAGGAAGCCGTCATTTGTTTTTGTCAAAATAAACTTTTTGTTTTCTATTTTTTTAATTTCAATTATTGCTTCTGGTGTCTGGAATGATATTTCCAGCACGGCTAATATCAGGTATATTTGTATCATATTCTTTAATTGTGATGTTCTTGATATTGTTTTTATGAACAGTTTTTCCTCCTCGGGTTAAGATCGTGTCCCCACGGTCTTCTTCTACAATTTCTTTTTTAAACCTGGGTTGGCTTTTCTTTCTAACACCTGTGATTCTTACCAAAATTTGGGTACCTTTTTCGAATGTTCCATGTTTTGCATGTGTGTTCAATCTTTTTAACACCTTGGTTGATGCCTTACGTAATTTTTTTGTAACTTCTTCTTTACTGTAATTAATTGTACCGAAATGTATTTGCCTTGGTCTGTATCCTGTTACAGTATGTATTGAGTTGTTTAATTCTTTAACAGCTCTAAATATTTCTTCTTTTACTGTGGAGGAGTTTTGTATTTTAAAAATGCGTGTTAACTCACTAATGGAATTATGGGCCCTTTCTACTTGCCCGTTTGCTTTTGATCGATGCACTGGCGTTTCTATCTTCTGTATGCCATGTTTTATGCACATTTGTTTAAATGCTGGTGTAATGAAACTTGCCTCATTATCGGTCATGAGTCGTTTACATTCGGGAAAATTATTGATAATTATTTCTTCCATTTTATCTTCTAGTTTTGCTTTTGTATTTATTTCTTGGACGACTATGTATTTGGAGAATTTATCTATAGTCACAAGATACGTGTTATTATCATTAAAGTAAATATCCGCATGTATGTATTAAAACTGTATGTATTAAACTTTATTTTGTTGTTGCCAACTATGTTGGTGTTGATTAAATGGGCGATATGATGGCCGTCTAAAATGTTGAGGTTGCTGTGAGTACTCCCTCTGTTGGTGGTTTGATGATGGATTTCTGTGTTGATTGTTCCTGTTATCTTCACGATTTATGTTGTTATTACCGCAGTGTAGATTTTTGTAATTGTTGTCATGCTCTATGGTTCGTTCGACTGCATAGACATGTTCTAAATCCTTGATAGGATTTCCGTAGAGTGTTGAGCGAATAAAACTACTGTTTATTCCATTTTTTAATGTTCGAACAGCATCTTCCATTGCATGTGCCGTCATACATTTAATTGATTCTGGTGGGTCTCCGGACATCGCTATTTTTGATGTCACTACTGTTAATGCTTTACTAACCTCATCGTGGAATTCTGATAATGATAATTTCCCCTGCGTTAGTTTAGTTAATTCATCTCTCAGGACGTATAATGGGCGCTGGTCACAATATGTGTAGTCCAGTCGATTAATGATTGCCTCGAAATTAAATATTGTGTTATGATTTAATAATATATTAGCTGCTGCACCCGTTATTTTAGATTTTACGATTGTTAAGGCTTCCACGTATTTGTTGGAATTGGTATGTTGGTTAATGCTTTTCATTAGCCGTTTTGCGTCTTCACGCCAAAGACGATAATAACTTCTTGTTCCATCAAAAATACTTAATGCTTTAAATATTTCTAATTTTATTTCATTAGGGATATTATAATTGGCTACCCTTGGTTCCAATAATACTTGTGGTTGAATTGCCGAAGAACTTGTTGGAATTTGGTCCAATCTATTCTTTAAAGATGCATTCTCCTGTTGTAGGTTCTGTAGTGCTAGCTGCATACCAGCCATTTGTTGAATTATTTGTTCCATGATTTGTGTTGAGTCGTTCAAGTTCCTATTTTTGTCAAAGCTATTTTTTCTTGTGGATTTCATATATATTTTTCTTCGCTATGTGAATAAGATTCGTTGTTTTTATTAATTACTTCACTTCATTCACTTTCCGTTTTTTTTTATTTTATATCTTTTATATGAAGAATTGGTTTACATTTTTTGTTGAATCCTTGCTGCGACAAGGATATATCGGTCCGCTTCTGGAGTAACAAAATATATGTTACTTTTGGCAGGATCGTCAATTAAAGTTTTCACTATTTTTAGAATTAAAAAAAATATTTTTTTGACGTCTATGCGCCTTTTTATTTTATTTATTTTTTAACCTATCGTACCTATCGTTCTTAACTTGTGCGTGCTTTTCCAAATTACAATACAATTAAAAACAAATAACAATTGCTTATTGTATTGCTGCTGAGGAACTGTTTGCATCTGTTTTTGCTCAAAAATACTAGTTGTAACACAAATATATGAAAACCCCTGTTGAAACAAATAAATAATAAGCAGATGTTCGTGCGCACGTTCGTAAATTTTTTTGTGGCGCAGACAAGACTCATTCGTATTTTGTTTTTGTATTTGCATGTCGTGTGTCATTTACTATCATACATGTATATTTATGTATCTATGTATGTATGTGAAATTTTACTTTTAAGCGGCCCATACACTACAACAGCATGCATGCGCAATCAAGTGTTTGTGCCAGCGGTTGGGTCGCGTATGGGCATTTTGTGTGATTGTACGTGTTGCTGTAGTGATGTCAAATACAGTTTGATATTTTGCTGATGGTACAAGCTTGCTGGTGTAGTATAATGTGAAATTAGCTCAGATGAGCAAAGTTTTCATGGAGTAAATATGCATTTAAAAAATATAATTTATTGAAATATAATTTTTTTCAATGGAAAAGAGAATTTTAGTTCTTTAGTTATACATAGCTGCTAATTTTAACAACATACCAATAGTAATTGTAAGAATTTTTTGTCCATAGACTGAAAAAAATAAATAAATTGTAGCAAAAACTTTGTCACTATTCATAACCACCCTTACCGCAATTTTGTAAAAAATGAATATTGTACCAGCTTGTTGGTATAATGTGTGCTTCGAGCATGAATGCTCAATCGCTTGATTGTGCGTGCATGCTGTTGTAGTGTATGGGCCGCTTTATTCGTTCATTCAACAGCCACGTAAATTTTTTCTCAACACACCATAATGTACTTTTGGTAAAAGCAATTTTATGTATCTTATTTGTTTTAGAAAAACAAATGTGTTGTTCTCATTTGCTCGTTGCACAACCATACAATAATTGCTTTAAAAAATCAACATTAACAACTAGTGACAGAAACGCTAAATAACATATTTGTTCATACCAGAACCAAAAACACGCAAAACTGGTGCAAACAGATCTATCTCTGCAATGCTATAATATGTATACATATTAATAAAATTATAATAAAAAACAAATATTTTGATGGATTTTTTTTCAGAATAAAAAATATGTCCAATTATATATAAATACATAATACACCATCATGTTTTAAACACTTGGCTTTTTGTTTGAAGGGGAGCTCGCAACCTCAACACATACAAAATTTACTAACTAGAGTTATGTTGCGACCTTGAACATAATTAAAGTGTATGTATATTATGCGTTTAAATGTTGCTTACGATACTTAGGTTACCTGTAGTTTATTCCTTATCAATAAAACTAGCGTTATCTTATTCTATATGTTTGCGACCTTGAACATTATTACAGTGTGTGTAAATTAAAATGTTGCTTACGATACTTAGGTTACTTGTAGTTTCTTCGTTATCAATTTTCCTTTGTTATGAGTTTGTTTGGTACAGTAATGATTGCATCTTGTATTACTTTCTTTGTAATCACACGCGTCTGTGAGATTAAGTGTTTGATTTTGGTATATTAGTGTGTATGTCATTCCTCCCTCCTTTAGACAAGTCAATGTCCTCATTGACAATAGGTCTGTCTGCGTACACATATTTTGCATCATTTTGTGCAAAATGTTACAAAATCTTACAATATGTGGTCTGCGTACTCCAAATCTCTTGCAGCGAGAGAGCCAAAAAGAGAACTTTTTGACAGTTGGAAGTTAGAGAACTTGCAAAATGTTACTGGAGAAATTTCTTCTTGCAAGATTTTGCAACTAGTTTGAACAGCTGTTTTTATTACTATTTGAATGAAATAATTTTTGTGAAATGAAAATAGAAATTGAAATTTAACAATTGCAGAGGTAAATAGTAACAATTGTGTTGATTTTTAACGTTTATAATAAATTGTAATAAACAAAACACTTTATTTCATGCTAGAAACGTCCAAGTATACAGTGCGACCGTGGCGTAAAAGCAGAACCAATGATTCCAATAATGCTATTTTGCTGGCCAACTCATTGATTTTGTCGATCGTATGAAATGTCTAGGTGTTTTACTAGAGAATACTCTTAGTTTCGGACACCATATTAAGGGACTATTTTCTAAAATAAACTTCACCTTACGAAGACTTTATGCAATGAATTTATACCTGCCCTTACATATTAGAAAGAGCATAGCTAACTCCTTACTGATGTCTAATTTATTATATTGCATTGAGGTATACTCTAGCTGTAGCGCTGAAAATTTAAATAAGTGTGCCTTAGGCTGAGTTTACACGTCTGAATCAAACAGTTTTTCATTAGTAATTAGTTGGTTACCCTTTTTTTACGCTTGTGTGGCATTTGGCTGTATATACCAACTACGAATTAACAATCATGTTTCTATGCATGTTATTGATTTTTTGGGCTGTAGTTTTAAAAACTTCATACAGATTAGATCACTACTTTTATTTTATAATGTCATGCTCACAGACTGTCCAGACTATCTCGAAATCGTCTTATTTATGAAAGATCATTTACTGTACGAGTCGCCAAATGTTGGAATTCACTGCCACGATCCTTAAGAGCATTACATATTACTCGTAATTCATTCAAAGGTAAGCTTGTTGAACATTTCTCACAATTGAACTGATCTAGATTCCGAATACATATAGTTAACTTATTATTATTATTTTTTTTCATGAATATTGTGTTTAGTTTATTTGTTGCCCACATGTTTAATTATTATGCTATTCTTGTAGTCCATCAACTATATATGGCCCTATGGGATCGGTTGGTTATTGTTATAAATAAATAAAATAAAAATAAAATTCTTTTGCTTTGTTATTTAAATTTTTTACACACCGATCAGCTGTTTTCTTGCAAGATTTTACTAGATACTGTCTGCGTACTTTCTAAGATATTTTCAGTCGACAGAGTAAAATTGGTCTTACTCTCCCAAAAAAGTTGACTGAGTATTTGCTACTGGAAAAGTACGCAGACAGACCTACTATTTTTAAATTCTTGAGCAGTTAGAAGAGGTTGTGATTCCCTCATGTAGTAGCTTTTTTGAAACCGCAGATACATATCATATAGGATGGCAACCCGACCATTTTTAAATTTTATATTTAGATCATCATATGGGTACGATTCGGAATTTAAATGCACTTTTAAATTGTTTAGATTACAGTAAACAAATTTATTTTCTTGTTGAAAAGAAATCAACACAAAACGGGGTCGTTCTCTATTTGCAGCCAATTTAACATTCCATACATAGCTAGTTCCTGTATTTAGTTGAGGATTAATGTGACAATCCCAACTGCGAAATGACATTGGTAGAGAAGCACCACTGTTAATAATTTTAATCATATTCAATTTGCTCAGATCAGATAATTGTACATGCGGAATTCTCCATGAGATGTTTGAGATACTAATTTTTGGTTTGTCAGTAGCAACAGTTGAGTATACGAGTTTTTCATCGTTCTTACTACGTAAGAGAACCAATTCATGTTTACCGCTGAGTATAATTTTATTATAGTCTTCAGCAAAACCTAAAAATAGTTTCAGTGGTATATATAAATTAAAGAGTCCATTTGAAATATCCAAATCATCGAGTTTGTTCCATTGTACAAGCCAACACTTTCTGTTGGTGATAAAGAAACAAAATTTTTTAGGCTGCTTGTAATCGCTAAATGTCTTGTATGATCAATTTCTATGCCATTAAGTTCATATCGAATTTCGTCAAAGAGATGTGCCACAAAGTTATTTTTTAATTTTAGATTTAAAAACGAAGATATTTTCAGTCGACAGAGTAAAATTGGTCTTACTCTCCCAAACAAGTTGACTGCGTATTTGCTACTGGAAAAGTACGCAGACAGACCTAATTTCTACATTATTTGTTTTTTCTGTTACAAAATGTTTCTTTAATACAATAAGTAATCCTAGAATTATCGACAAGGTTATTATAATTATAAATAGGCTTAAATAATAATTAATTAGTTTTAGTGCTTTTTCTATATGTTTTTTAAGTTCAGGTAGTGAAATACTGTCTTTAATTATATTTTCAATATCTTTCCCATATATACATTTTAGTTTCTTCTGTATTTTGTTTCACAGAAATTTCAAAGTCGTTAATTCTTGTTTTACAATTATTAAAGCGAATAATATTGTTTCCTTTAATATTAAGTTTATTTAAATTTTGTTCAATTTCAAGGGGTTTTAAATTTTTTGTAACAATTATATTTGGTTCACTAAATATTATGTGTGGTAAGATATTCTTAATGTATTGACAATTTGTTTGGTTATTATTTATTAAGTTTCTGATACATTTATTGTTTCCTAATATAATTGTATTATCTTGTAAGCTATAAATCGTATTATCTTTTAAGACATAATTCTCTTCATCATGTATTTTAAGTTCATTATTGTTTTTATCTGGTATAGGGATAATTTTTAATTTTGTATGTTTTAAAATGAGTTGGGGTGGATAGTACGAAATAAATGAAATCTTTTTCTAGCCATATTGAAGTTTTTATATGTTTAAGCTCTAAAGCAGGCAGATGTGTCATGGTTTGTACATCAATTAATTTTGGATTTATAATACCTAGTCTGGCTAATTGTATTGCTAATTGAATATCTTGGATATGTTCTTAATAAAATTTGATATTATCCAAAAACATGCCCGAATAAATTTTTTCAGTTTATTCTGCAAATTTTATGTTTCTTTTTGGAAATTTTGTAACATTCCATTTTCTTTAATAATATGATCTATCATTGCATTAAATTCGTTAGTAGTCATGATATTTTCTTTTAGATTTTTAAATGCTTTATCAATATTTACTTTATCTTCTTCATTCATAGTTCCAAACAAGAATTTTAGGCCATCACCAACTATATTTGCTAAACCTCTTTTGTGTCGATTTAAAAATATTTGTTTTTCTTTGAATGCTAATGTAAGATATTTTTTGTCATACTATTTTGATAAAATTTTACTCATTCAAATTGTTTTATAAATAAGTCATAGGTTGTATAAATGTAAGTTTTATTTATAGACAGTATATGATATCTATAATCTATTGGTTTTTCCAGGACTCCTTGATTGACGATAATGAAGCCGTAGTCTTCCTGTATGTTGTTTATTTCGATAATTTGGCCGTTGATTACTGTGATTGAGAGTATTAACAATATCCCTATTATATTTTATTTCATTTTTTTCTTCTATTGGGTTTTTGTCGTTCCTGCAAATTTATTAATTAGGGTTATAATTTCTTTTTTCTTTTAATTTGTGATTTATATTTCCTAATTTTTCTATTTTTATGTTTGACTACGTAATGTTCATTATCTTTTTCTATCCGTGTGATACCCACTTTTTTGAATGGTTTACTAATCTTTTCTAGTCGTTTCCTAGAATTTTCTTATTTTAGATAATTAGTATCTACTGGTTTATCGGTTCTTGTTTTATTAATATTATTAATTATGTTTTATTTTCTTTAACCTCTTGTTATTTTCTTTAACCTCTTGTGGATTTTTAAGGTGTTTGTTTGTCCTGTAGTGGAGTGGATTATGGTATGATTGTACGTAAAGAGGGTTTGTTCGATTTGTAGATAGATTATTTCTTTGTCTTCAGAAATGTTTATAATTCGAAGTTTTTCATTGAGTGTTTTATGTAATCTTTCAATGTCAGCGGTTCCTGTTTTGCCTGTGGTTACTTCCAGATTAATGTTTAATTCTTGGCACCAATTTTTTATATTAACATTGTTCATATCCCGATCCTGATCTATTTTTACAGTTTTCGGGGGTCCCCTTGAGTTAAATATTTTAATTAATGCTTTTTTTGTTTCTATCCAATTGAGTGAATTAACTGATTCGGGTGTTGCGAATTTAGGGAATATATCAGTACAGGTAAGGTAATATTGTTTATTTCATTGCCAGAAGTCTATTAAAAATTTATGTCTTATTTCATATGTAGGTGGTGTTACTTTAAAAGCTATTTTATTGTTGACGTGTTAATTTTTGCAATTATTACATAGTTCGCATTCATTAATTATTTTTGATATTTCTTTTACGTAATTTGGGTAATAGTACTTGCTCCAAAATATTTTAACAATTTTTTAAATTCCTTGATGCATGCCAGCAAAATGAATTTCTAGAATTTTGTTTTTAAAGTCGGGGAAGTCGCTTATGTTTCGTAACAGCTGGGTTGCTCTTACTGATTTATGGGAGTTGTTTTGTATTAATTGACTGTAATATTTTTGGAATAAATAAAAATCTTCGTTATTAGGCATATAAATTGTTGCTTTTTTATTTAGTAGATGTGTCTTTATTATATTTTTTATTAATTCTACATATAATTTTTTGTAAATAATAGTAGTAATATTATTTGAGAATTGTTTTACACCGAACGTTTTATTTTATCTTCCTTTTATCAACTTGATTTGATTTTTAAATTTTTTAAAGGTTTTTCTGTTATTGCTATATAATTAAGATTATTTTCATCTGCTGAATGACAAGTTGCTACTATTGATGAAATTTCATTATGTCCGTCGTCATCTCCTGCGTTAGTTATTACTTTATTTTCTGTTTGTGATTTGTTTAAGTAACATTGGTCAATTTTAATTCGTGATAATCCATCTGCGACATGATTTTCTTTTCCCGGTATGTATCTGATATCGAAATCGAATTCATTCAATTTTATTTTCCATCTTCGCAATTTAGCATTTGGTTCTTTAAGGTTATGTAATTTTGCAATGCGTGGTGGTCACTATTGAATTTACGTCCGTATAGGTAAGGTCGGAAATATTTTGTTGCCCAGAGTATAGCTAGTAGTAGGTTTTTCTCTGTGGTTGAATAATTGGTTTCGTGGGTATTAAGTGTTCGGCTCGCGAAACAGATTGGATGAGAATTTTGGCTGAGAACTGAGCCTAATGCGGAGTTTGTTGTTAGTGTGAATTGTTTCTCATAATTTGGATATGCTAGAATTGGTTCTTTTGTCATAAAAATTTTAATAGTTTCCACAGCTTTAATGTAGTTCTTGTTGGTATAATCTATTTTATTGCCTTTTTTAAGACAATGCGTTAGAGGGTTAGTGATGTTTGAAAAGTTTTGGATAAATTTTCTATAGAACTCCGCTAATCCGAGAAATTGCTTGATTTCTTTTTGTTTGTGGTATTGGATAGTCAATTATTGCTTTTATTTTATTTGGATTTGGTTTAATACCTTCGGGAGTTATTATGTGTCCCAAAAATCCTGTTTGTTTTTGTAGGAATTCACATTTATCTAATTGAATCTTTAAAGTTGCTTCACTTAACTTCTTAAATACTTTATTAAGCGAATTGATATGCCCTTGGAGGGAAATACTAAAGACTTCAATTCCATCGAAATACACCAAACAGTATTTTCCAATTAATTCCTCTAATACTGTATTCATCAGTCTTTAGCTGGTGCATTTTTTAGACCGAAAAGCATTCTTAAAAATTCGTAATGCCCGTTTCTCGTAGAAAATGCAGTTTTATGTGTATCTCTGGGATCTACCTCTATTTGGTAAAACCCTTTTGTATAAGTATATAGACCTACCCAACTTATCAAAGTTTCGTCCATTAATTGTATTGGGTACTTATCATCCGCTGTAATACCGTTTAATTTTCGGTAGTCTTGTTTCTTAGGTACTACCCAAATTGGTGCTGAATAAGGTGATTTACTATGGCAGATGATGTTATGCTCTAACATCTCTTTTATTTTCCTATCGACTTCTTCTCTATGCACTTCTGGGTATCTATAGGACTTGACATATATGGGATCTACGTGTTTAGTGTTTATCCAGTGCTTTATTTTTTGTGTGAAATTTGAATTTTCGTTTTCTTGATATATAATATTTTTATATTTTTTCAATAATCCATTAATTTCTTCGTATTCCTCTTTGTTCAAATGACTTAACCTAAATAATGGTTTTTTCGTTATTATTTGCTTTATTCTTATTTTCCGTTTCTTCCATATTGAATAATATATTTTTATTATCTTGGTTTTCATCCAGGAAATAACATTTTGTATTGTTCAAAATTATAAAATTTTGTTTAGTATTCATGATAGCACTTAATTTCTGTAGGCTATCGTGAACAAAGAGAGTTAACTTAATATCTGACTGACTACTACTAACTTCCGGTACTTTGTTTAAAATTATGCTTCCTTTGATTGTTTTTATACTAACTGGATCTATTTCTTTGCTTCCTCTTGGTAATGTATTAGATCTAATCAAACTTATAGATGACCCACTATCTAGACGCAAAGAAAATATATGGTTGAGGTAACCATAATCAAACAGCAACGTACTATGATTGAATTATAAGGTTGCAGTTAAATCATATTGTTGTCAATAGGAAAGTAAACTTTTAATAATATTATTATTTAAGTTAATAATAATATTATCAAATATGACAGCACTATTGTCAGATGTGACTAAAATATAATTGAGACTCACCATACCATGTTCTTATATTATATATAACATTTTTAAATACAGTATTATTTAATATTCAATCATATATTTATTGGTAGATATCTTGTTTAAAACAGCTATGCGTTTAATCCGAAATAAAAACAAATTAATATTGTTGAAATTAAATGCATATATAGAAACGTATACTTACGCAGTGAAAAAAATGGAAGTCATTCTAGCGGAAGTACATTTTCATTGCTGCCAAAAAATCGATATTTTTAATTTGCCGAGAGTGAGCAAAAAACCATGTAGAAGCTTATTTTAGTCACACAAAACCTTGTAACTCCTCCATAGTGTTAGAAAATACTCACCAGAATTTAAAAAAAATAATTTTTTTAAAGAAATTTATGAATTATTTTTAGTCTAAAATTTAAAAGTTATTTGCTTAAATTTTCATGAAAACACTGTTAAGGCCATAAATTCGTATAAAAAGAAACGAATTATTAAAAAAGGCAACTATTTACCCTTTCTTCTAGATGAAAATATTATCATAGAACACAAAAAAGGGAATTTTTCTTAATATCGCTTCCAATTCAGTGACCAGGCATCGAAAAAGAGAACTTCTTGCAATGACAACCCTATGTAAAAATCATTAGATCGGATCGAAATTTGCACTACTTCCGCATCGTAAACTCTACATTTTCATGACTTTTTTGGAGTCTCTTTTTTTACTGGGTACATATGTGTGCATACTAAAAATACAGACACGTCTGTATAAAGAGATAAACATATGTACGTATGTATGTATATGTTTTTATTTATCTACCCTTTTGTTTGGTTGTACTTTATTTATTTAACACGATGCGTGTAATACCGATATCTTACAAACGAAACACTGAACTGACGGAAGATGTTTCTGAAAAAAACTTTTAAAAACTTAACATAGTATGGTTTTGGATAACATTATATTATTATTTACATTATATTATTTTTAAATAATAACAAAAATAATGTTGCAGACATAAATTTTTAATAAAACTATATTGTTAAACTCTAACCATATCACACTTTTTTATGAATATAATAATGTACTTATTAAATTCAAACATTACTTTGCTTACCGTTACAAAATTAATGTTTAAAATAACAATAACTTGTTTCTCTTTTCTTTTTGTGTACTAAAAATTTATAAAACCTATTCTCTATTTTCATTGAAAATTGCTTGAGACTTTCAAGTGAAAATTTTCCTCTTCCGTTGGTATTGGGGCTCAATATTTCCTTATCCTAGATTGGGTATAATCATACTCCCTTATTCTTTTATTAGGATAATAATTGTACCCTAACTTATGAAAGTGGTCTAAGTCATGTGCATTTTTGGTTCGAAATATCATATAAATCTTTGAAAAACTTCAGTAAATATTTAAAAATTATTAAATAAATTTATATATATCGAGACTAGTACATCTCTAAATTAAAATGCTGCGTAATATAAAAGCACTTTTTGATTTGTTCAAATGTAATCTACCAAATATCTCGACCAGAGACTTAGACTTAGACCACTTTCATAATTAATTATTGGATCTATAAAAATAATCATTATACTGGGGATTTTTACTATATGAGTTCTGAGGGTAAAAGTTTTGATTTCTATTTCGATATTCATTTGGGTAAAAATTCTGAGGATGGAAATTTTGGTCTGTATTATGATTTCTATTAAAATATCTATTATCCTGGGGAGGAGTACTTCGATTTAAATGTGTTTTGTTTGAGTTTAGTAGCTGTTGTTGACCATAAATTCGAGTATTGTTTGGTTTATAATGCACGTTTTCATCGAATTCACCACTTTCTTTTAATTTTTGAATGTCCATTTGGAAATTATTTACTATGTTAGCATTTCAAAGAGCCGTTTAGTGATTTGGTAGTTCCTTTTTTAATGTTTTTTAACTGTAAAATTGTACTTCGTTTATAAGAATTTTTTTCTTTCTTCAGTTTCGTTACATAATTTTATCGCATCTCTAATTCTACATATCAAAATATTAATTTCATCGCATAATTTTTTAATATTACCTTTAAATCGAATACTACTGATACTTAAGATTAAATGTGAGATGTTTCATGCTCACCAAATTCCATTATTAGAAGTTTCATCGTTGCTATTTAGTGAGAGTTTTTCTAGGTTTTGGATAACTGTTTCCATAAACCTTTGTTTAAATAACTTCGGTTTAAATTTCCCGTAGGACTCGATTTAAAAAATTTAAATTTAATATTTTAATCTTGGAAGGATTCGCAAGATTTTCTTTTTTCTGTTAGGTACGTTTTAAGGACCGACTGCGCCAATAAAATGCAACGTTTTTTGCTTTTGAGTTTTCTTCATAAACTAACTTTATTTATTATAATTTCTGTCTTAAATTAAACTAGAGTTATCTTGCGACCTTGGACATTATTAAAGTGTGTGTATATTATGCGTTTAAAGGTTGTTCACGATACCGAGGTTACTTGTAGTTTCTTCGTTATCAATATTCCCTTGTTATGAGTTTGTTTGAAACAGTAATGATTGGATCTTGCATTACTTTCTTTGTACTCACACGCGTGTTTGTGTTTGATTATGGTATATTAGTGTGTATGTCATTTGTATATAAGTATATAGATAAAAAATATAATATTGGTGAACATGCCTTCTAAAAAACTTAAAAAATAGCAATTTATCGATCGAACGGTTTCGCTCGTCATCATAAATTTTAATAATTTCTAAAAACATAGTTCCGTCGCAAAATATCATTTAGAGGAGCTGCAACGGATATAGGATTGTTTTGCTACACCAATTTCTTCCTATACTTTTAAACCTGTTATTTAGATATTTGCAACTGTATACAGTAAACACCGGCTAATTACCTCATCAAAAATGTCATGATGGGATAATTATCCGGGAAAGGTAATTCAGCAAAGAAGTTTAATTACCTCATATAGCTAATTATGAGAATACGCCTAACTACCTCTAGAAATGCATTTATACCGAACCCACTGTAGCATGTAGTAAGTATGTATTAATTCAAATAAAATATTAAATAACAAAAACAATTCATATTACAAAAGAAGGGAATGGCAACATTACAGATCACCACAACATAAACTCAAACTTAAAGAATGTACTTAACGACTGCAAGAGTTGCTTGCATCTGAAAAAACTGCATCTCTTAAAAATTATTTGGAAGGTCTTGATGTCACACCAACATCTAATTACTCTTTGTGGCGCGCTGCTAGAAAGCTTAAAACACCCGTTGAGTTTAAGCCACCTCTGCGCACATCTACCGGATGTTGGGCAAGAAGCGATACGGAAAAATGCAAAATATTTGCTGAGCACTTAAAATCCGTATTTACGCCAAACGCATTTACTGGTGTTTCTGATTTGCCGAGTGTAGTTACTCTACCCCCTCGACCCTTTAAGTTTAATATGCGTAATGTACAAAAAGTAATTGCTGAACTCCAGCCAAAGAAAGCTCCAGGTATTGATGGAATTAGTAACAAGATGCTAATGAACTTGCCGCATATTGCAATAAGAATCTTGCTATTTATTTCTAATGCCATATTACGACTGGAGTATTATCCACAACACTGGAAGCTTGCCAAAGTCAAAATGATTCCAAAGCCAGGAAACGATTTTTATTGATTTGATTTTATGATGAACTAACCGCATATTGCAATAAAAATCCTGCTGTTTATTTTTAATGTATTACGAATGGAGTATTATCCACAACACTGGAAACTTGCCTAAGTCAAAATGATTCCAAAGCCAGGACAAGATTTTACCAAAGCTGAGTGATATAGGTCAATAAGTTTGCTGTCAACTATGTCAAAACTCTTCGAAAAGCTGCTCATGACAAAATTGTCCCCAATTTTAACTGATATTGGGTGCATACCGGACCATTAATTTGGTTTTAGAAGTCAGCATAGCACCATTCAACAAACGCATAGATTGGTTCAAGTTATAAGAAGAACATTTGAAGAAAAGAAGCATTCTTCTATTCTCTTTATTGATGTTTCTCAGGCATTTGATAAAGTATGGCATGAAGGCCTAATTCTAAAATTGAAGACATATCTACCAGTAAACTTTCTAAAGCTATTGGAAAGTTAAATTCTATCCCGAAAGTTCATTGTTGTGGAAGGAGACTTCATGAGTGTGCTTGAATCTATCTCCGGCGGTGTGCCACAGGGGAGTATACTGGGCCCGGTTTTGTTTTTTGTGTATACTTGTGATATGCCTGTTAGCACCAAAATCCGTGTATTTACATTTGCTGATGATACATCCCTCTTTAGCATGCACGAAAACCCTCACGAGGCATTCCGATATCTTCAGGAACATATTATCCAGCTGGAACTATGGTAAACGTTGTGGAGAATTAAAGTAAATTTACAAAAGTGTGCGCAGGTTACATTTACTCTACGAAAGATACTTGTTTCCCATTAGAATTAATAATCAAATTGTTCCTCAACATTCACATGTAAAATACCTTGGTATACACCTTGATCGACGGCTTACATGGAAACAGCACATTCATTGTAAGCTTACACAAATACAACTAAAATTAACTCAGGTACATTGGCTGATTGGTAGAAATTCAACTCTCGGCCTAGATTGCAAACTTTTGATATACAAATCGCGTTTGAAGCCAATATGGTTTTACGGTATCCAGTTATGTGGCACTGCTTCAGCTTCCAATGTAGAGTGAATTCAACGAAGGCAAAACAAAATTTTAAGGTTAATAACATCTGCTCCATGTTACATCAAAAATTCAAATTTGCATCGTGATTTAATATTCCACAAGTGACTGAAGAAATTGCAAGATACGTTGGCAAATACTTAACTAAACTCAAGTCACATCCTAATCCTCTTGCTTGCTCCTAATTATCTTGAATTTTACTGGACACATTCGCTTAAAAAAGAGGGACACAAGGGCTCTTTTACTCAATACTCTAGATGCTTGACTGCTTGAAAATACATTTATTCTTCCTTTTTGATTATCACTACTCATGTAATATTTTTAACTATTACTAAGTTTATGTTTAGTTAGTTCATATTTGAAGATACAATAAATAAATACATGTATAAAAAGAAATACAAATAAAATTTAAGAAACCCCCGACATATAAAAAAAAGATGTGATATCTTCTAAGCGGCTGCACTGATTTTTTTCAAACATAGCTAAGAACCAGACTTGCCGATTTCTGTATAACTATCCAAAAATGAGACAGAAAAATTTTTCTTGAACTACTTTGGGACCGTTACACTTTTTTGTGTAATTCCGCCCCAACATTATACAGTAAAATTATTTAAATTAAGGATCTTAATTTTATTTAACAAGAATTTTACTCCGTAATAATATGTAAATAATAAAATTTTTTATAATCTTATCTCCGGGTTATTACTGGTTTGCCGCAAAAATAATGTATTCATATTATTCTGTTCGGCAAACGAGTCATCACCGGATTTTATGTTTTTGTTTGGTGATGATATTTTTTTGTTTTTTAAGAATAAGTGCATTTGAGGGTATAGGAAAATATTGTGCGGACCATTTGAATCAACCAAAAATATGTTGAAAAGGAAATATTGGAATTAAAAAGTGTAATATATCTCAAACAGTAATACTTTATTTACATTAAGAATTTTTTTCACAAAATTAGTTGCATAAAAATTATTTCATTTGTTAACAGTAGGCCGAGAAACAAATCAGATAAAAAAGTTACTGAAAATGTTTCAGAGATTCATGTCACATTATTTTTTTTTTACAAATCAATCTCTTACACAGCGCTGCAATTACCGAAAACAAGTTTCGTTTATTGACACTGGCAATATTCTCCTCAGAGCGCACTCTTTGTATACGTATTGGTGGATTAATGTTCAAAAAATTTAAACTGGTGCCAAATTTAGTCACAACAGTTTGAAAAGGTCGATCGATTATGATGACCATAAAATAGACATCATTTACGAAACACATATCTCACACAACACGAATTTTGAGAATACATTTCAATGATTTAAATGTTTTGTCCGTTTGTTAGTGTATTGATGGTGAATTTTTTTTTTAACAAACACAAAATATCACTTGACACATATTCTTATATAAAAAGCATTACTTATTATCAATTTATAACATTTTGGATAATTTTGAAGGTTCGTCTGTGTAAAATTTATTTTCAACTTCGACAACACTGCTAAGAACACTCTCGATCCTTTCGACCTTTCACACAGAAAACGTTGAGTCAAAATCGGTCCAGCCGTATGGCCAATACGTGGACTCGTACAGATACACAGACACACACTACAAGCTTGTAAGACCCTTTTATTGGGTGGGGGTTAAAAATAAATACATAAGGTGTATGTCGTTAGCTAAAACATAAAAAGGCGTAACTATCAAAAATATAATTTTACAGGAGAAGCAAAACACGAAAACATAACTAAACAAACTTCAAGTTAAGTCCCCTTGTTATATGTTAATAAAAGCGGCATTTTTGATTGCAGAAGTGTAAAATTTTGTCAAAACATGTATTTTAATGTCATTCATAATAATCGATCAAAAACTCAATTTCGAATCTTTTGTTAGTCACGCCTTTTTGCATTTTAGGTAATGATATATATAGAACTACATAAGTATGTACTCAGGTAGTTTTAAGCAATTACTCCTAAACAAGGAGATTATAGAGGAAATTTAATTTCGGGGTAAAATATTTCTGGGTAATTGCCCAAATTGTGCAATTAAACTCAAGTTTAATAAGCGTGGACTTTTGTGTGAAAATGCGCGTATAAAAAGGGGATTCAATATATTGGGTGAATAAGCGATAAAGGTATTTACCCGATGCACTGTGGACCATTTTACGAGAAGGCGGCCAAAAGTAATTTTTTATGTTCACTGATTGTAAAGTGCTAAAGTTCATTCGAAAGTAGGCACTAGTGTACCTCGGAAGCCAAAAAATTAAAACTTTATTTAAATTTTATCGCAGCGAACAGGGTGACTCAAAAAGGACATTTTCAGTATTTTGCTAAAATGATAAATTTCTTAGTGATCTTTTGATTTTTTGAATTCTATAACTTTTAGGTTTTATGAGATATTCAATCAAAATAAATTTTGTATATTTACCTAATTTCTTAGCTATCAGTACTAGAAAAATATGGTGCTTATAGTTTTTACAAATACACTTTTGTTTTTTTTTAAAGTTCCAAATATTCCTTAACTCTCCCATTTAAGAGAGCATAATTTCCACAGGTCAAAAGAGAACAAAAAAAAGATTAGCACTTTTTTGTACCCGAAACTCTACTCTAAATCCTTACATCCATTGTACACCCGGCACGATCCGATCGTGAGTACTAGAATAATTTTTCTGACAATGTTAAAATTTTTTGCAAAACTTGAGTTACATAGTTAAAAAAATGTTTTTTCTGTAATGCTATTTTTTGAAGTATTTTAGTTTTTTTTATAAAACTGCTATTATGAAATGCAAACATATCTTGCCTACTTAAAATAAAGCAAATTTATATAATTCAAGTCACAAATATAATTTGCTTTTTTAATTGATTTATCAAGTTTATAAGGGTAAGTAACAAGCACACATGTAGAAGTACAAAACCAAAAGGATACAGCAATTAACTTAAAATCATTATAAGAAATTGCGGAAGCGAACAAATGAACCCAGCAAAAATTTTTCAAGATTTTGTAATGGGTAGTACTCTTTTAATGGCTTACAAAGTAACGAGTGGTACATATATATCTAATTATTTTATATGTATAATAATGACTGTCCTGTAGTGAGTAAATAGCAACTTATTCATACCATTACGCGAAAGTAATTATTGTAGTACTTTTCAGTTTATAACGAAATATGTATATCTACAAGAAAATTGATAGTGATAATGAGCTTTGAAAACAATAAAAAGAAAAAAATGCTAATTTACTTTTGAATAATTTAAAAAAAGTAATCTAAATGTTTTCCACATTTTTATGCAAAAATAACCCATTACCTTTTGAATAATTTTAGGCAATCAGTAATCTATTAACTTTTGGATGTTTGTAGGCAAAAATTATAGAGAACCGCATACTTTTTGAACTTCTCAAAAAAAAAAATAATGGTTATTAGTCAAATTGTAAGTACTTACGGCTGGGGAGTACATACACTTTTTTGCATTCTAGTAGGAAAACTTTTTTGCTGGGAACAGAATTCTGGGATTTTTCCAGAGTATAGAGACTTAGCTAGTGTCTAAAAAGAATGAAAAGAAAGAAACTGCTATAGCTATCACTTCCGCTTCAGTAGAAATAAAATTGCAAGACTATCTTCTTGAACACATTGCCGAACTGTTGGTAAATACGGTAGATACTGAACGTGTGAAACAACTTGGAAGTTGGCAGCATTGCTTTAATTTCTAAATGGGGAGCGATGGGTCCTCTGGTCAGAATGTAATGCCGAAAATTCATCAGATGGTGATTTATATATGGTATTTTTCGTTCCATTGTGTGTGACAAGAAATTATACCGGCCTTGAGTCGTCAACTAGTAGAGAAATAGAAATTAATATATGGAAAAAAGAAACACCCTCATCCACAAAATATTGCAGACAAATCAAATTTACATCCAAAAAAGAAGTAAAATATGTTATAACTGAAGATGTCATATATATAAAAGATCAAACTAAAGCCCTTCAACCTGTAATATTTACAGTTGATGAACAGGGAATCGAAGTAAGTTTTAAAATGTGTCTCATAATGATTGATGGAAAAGTTGCACAAGCTTTAACTGATACAAAAGCAGCCTGACGCATAATATGCCAAAGGACATTAAGCCATCCCATTCCTGAAGATGGCAGTTTTAAGGCAGCGCACGAACTAAGATTGTCCCCTTTTCATGCTAGAATTCGTTTTATGGAGCATATTCTTAAATTAGGTTATGATTTGGATTTTGGTCGTTTAGTCGAAACAGTGAAAAAATGAGGAAAATGAAGAAAAAATAAAGCAAAGAAAAAAATTCAAGGAAAATATTTAGAAGTAGACCTAATGATCGATCAGCCAAAGCAACGAGAAGGAAACATAAGCGATGGAAATACAGCAAGGAGTTTTTTTCTGATCCAGAAACTGCAGCGTCTATTACAGGTGTATATTTGGAACTAATAAGACGATTCAATATTATATTACAAGTTCTAGCATGCAGCAGAAAGATAAATGCAAAAAAAAATTGGAGGGTACGCTTAAAAAAACAGCTATACCTTATAACGAAAAATACTCTTGAAGATATATGCCATCCACAATATGTTATACCATGGGGAACAAATAATTCAATACAATATGCTACCAATAGGTAATCTGTCTGAAGAAGCGCAAGAAAAAACAAACAAGACTACAGATTTTTCCGCGATCACAACCCGCGAAAAATATCCTGATGTTGCACTAATGAAGACTTGATTATTATTTTATTATCCACATTAGATCCTTAAACAGGGTGGCGCAGAATGAGCTATATGTTTTAAATGGTTTATAACTTTTTTATTTATGCGATTATTATAATTTAATTTCTTTTAATCATGGCAATGGCAATGATTTCATTTCGAATTTTGATTTTTAGTTGGAGTATGGCTCTTGGTTTGTTAACGTGCACTCTTTCTTTCAAATATCCCCAAAGAAACCTGCCAAGAGCTATTAAATCTGGTGAACGTGGAGGCCAGTTAAAATCGTTTGTGCGTGAAGTAATGCTTACGCCGAATTTGTTCCTTAACAAAGTCATTGAGGCACTAATGTACTCAAAACGACTACCGTGATAGTCCAAGTTATGTCGAACGCCTCCTTGTTGATGGATTATGCTGCACCCTCCCCCGTACACGTTCAATACTTAGACCAGTGTGCACGGTAGATGTTCTTCCGGCACCAGGATGAGTTCTCACAGACCCATGTTGATGAAAATTTCCAATTAAATGGTTTATTGCTGACGCTGTTGGTGCAATGCGCACATTAAAATGTCGACGATTACGCGCTGTGTCAACACAATAGATTATTGGCTTGAAAAATAAAATTCAGTTATTTTAGTTCGTTGTTCAATCGTGTACTGATTCATAATTAATTCCCCAAGTCTTCTTAACAAAATGCTGAAAAAACAAAGAAAGAATAATAATTAAAAAAGTTATAAAGAATTCAAACCATATAGCTCATTATGCGCTACCATGTATGTCTAATCTTGGACAAAAATGGAAAGCTAGGTCAATTGAATTAGACGTAGATGCTAAACTGCTTCTAAAAGATGTAAGTTAAAGCTATTTAGAAGAAATATTTGCTAAAATTTTTTAAATAATTTTTTTTTAAAACACTAGACGTATCGTTTTAAAATTTTATGTACATTAATCAAATTTAAGTTTACAAATTAATACTAAAGTTTACGTATAATATTATTTTTTTTTGGATTTAAATAGGAACCTACGTGTTCTTCATTAAAACCTTTTTATTTAAGGAACATTTTAACCAGTTTGCTTCTTGTATTAGAGAGTAATCAAGAATGAATAACAAGGAAAAAATTTTGTTTGAAGTATTGTAATGGCGTTTTCTTTTCTGGAAAGAGTGTAAAATTTTTAAATTTGTGTTAAAATAAATACTATTTAGCGGTTGTTTAAAGAAAAAAATTAAGCACGCAAGGGATAATAATAAAATTTATATATCTAAAGATCATTTTATATCGAATTTTCATTGAAAAGTTTAGCAAGTGTAACGTTTTTTTCCAAAAAAAATTTTATAATTTTTAACTCAGAATTCTTCAAAAACCATCCTTTTGCCCTTCTTACTAAAAGAAATTAAAGAAAGAATTTAAGTTTTTAATAAGCATAAGTTGTAAACGTGACACAAAATATTAGACTTTGTGCAAAAAAATTTTTGTAATTAGTACCTCTGTACCAAAAATCAGCTAAAACTTAAAATGCATTTAAAACCTATCATAACTACTCTTCCAACCGGTCGTTTTTAAAGTTTTATATCTTAAACTTATAGCCTAGATTTTTAACCGCCTACGGGTATGCGGTAATTTAAACGTAGAATATTCGCAAATAAAAATTCATTGAATTTTGCAACTTAAAATGCCTTAAAATTGTCTATATCCATAAGGTAATAACACCTATATATCATATCGATGGAAAAACTAAAAACTTCAAAACGAGTAAAAATGTTTAAAATTTTATCTGCAAATCTTTTAAAATAAAATTTATGAAAAATAACTTCATACTCCTGCTGGCGTACTTTAGGGATAGAAAATATCCAAAATATAAATAATCGTCATTAAATAATCACCCTTATTCTATTTGGCGTCGGCAACATAACACGACGTCGTTTTTAATGTTTTTTACGGGTGTTCCCGTAGATAGCATTGCCATTTATCGATGAATGTCAACATATGTTTGGTATCATGTAAGAAAAATTTATGTTGATGTTGCCGTTCATTTTGTCGTCAGTGGTCTTGATCTCGTTTTCTATTGTGTGCATAAGAAAAATAGTTTAAATAGTAAAATAATTTAAATAGTAAAAAATTAAATATAAGAAATACTAAAGTAGATATATGTACATATGTACTAGTGATGCACGAATATTCGTATTCGTATTCGAATTGTCGAATATTCGGCCATTTTCAAGCGAATACGAATGCATCCGTATTCGCCCAATTCAGACAAATACGAATACGAATTTTTTCCAAAGAAATTAAATAAATAAATGCATAAATCCTAAACGAAATTTAAATAAATGACTAAAAATCTTAGTTTGTACAAATACATTAATTTTTTATAGAAATTTGTGCTTTGTATCATTTTCAAATATTATTCCATGACGATCATTAACATTTTGTGTACTTTTTATTAACTTTAAAATACGCCAACAAGAGTGTGATGTCCTTTTTCATAAATTTTTTTTTATATTTCATATTGCATATAATATTCGTATTCGTATTCGCGAATATCGTTTCAAATATTCGTATTCGTATTCGCGAATATCAAAAATGGACATTCGTTACATCACTAATATGTACATATGTATTTGAAAAAAATATTCTTCGAAAAAGAAAAGCTTGTGGAAGAGTTGAACAAAGTCCTTCTTTAAGCTAGAGGACACTGCAGGGGCAGTGTTCCTAATAATTTCAAGGTACAGTGGGAAAGTGTTGCGACTGCACTAAATTCCCTCGGTCCACCATGGATGGCAAAATGTACAGTAAATAGTGTGTTGGGAAAGTATACTGTATAAAATAATTATTTTCACTAATCTGATGGGACATTAGGTTTAAATTAAAAAAACATTGCAAACAATGCTGAATTGGAAGCAACAAGAGGCAGCGTATATATACCCTTTGTTTCCAAAATCAGGTTCTATTGTATCCAATACATGCCTAAATGATGTTTTATTCAGCCGAAAATTGTCTTAAAATATTAAAATTATGAACATTACGCATTATTTTCCAAAAATATGTCGGAATTTATTACTTACTTTTAATTGGGTAACTGACAAATGCATGACTTTTGTCTGAGAGATCTTCTCACTATTAAATTTTTTATTTTCTTTGTCTCGATAGGAAAGAGAAACATTTTACTTTAATTTATTTACAAATCTTTTACTTATTCAAAAACACTTTTACCAAAAGTAGTAAACAAAATGAATCAGCTGACTCAAATATTGCATATGTGTATTGTATTTATCGATAAACAGGTAACGTCATCGTAACATTGTTGGGGAATACAAAGTTAGCATTTAATGTTGTGTTAAATTGATGTTGCTTCATAATTGTTGCCGACGCCAAATAGAATAAAGGTGAATGTTTAAAAATAATACAAAACACAAATTTCTTTAAAAAAATTAATGGATTCCTACACAGTATGACGAGTTTGAATTTTTAATTCTTGCAGGAAAGTCACTTTATGCCAAACAATCTAGAGACAAATTGTAGTCAAACTATTTAAATGGTTTTCATTTCCTCATCTCTTCCCTTTCTACATTTTTAAATATTTTTAATACACATAAATAACTTATTTCCATATCAAACTACATTTATTACCAATAAAGGTAACAAATATATGGACAAAAAAAGTCCTTTCAAAAAATATTTTCATACGTGGATATGACAATATTACAAACTAATATTTATGCCATTTATTTACATTTCGTTTAGGATGTATGCATTTATTTATTTAATTTTTATTTAAATATTCGTATGCCAAAATTGTTGGCGAGTGCAAAAGAATTTTTTCGTTATCATATTTGAATGTACAATATTTTTTATTTAATAAAACTGGTAAAATGTATATTAATTATATAAAACAAATAATTTAAGTTACTGAAAACAAAACTAAACTTTTTACATTGGCCTGTCAGTGGCTCATAAAACTGAACTTAATGGAGGTTGAGAGTAGAAGAAATTAAAAAACAAAAAGGTTCCATACAATTAACGGCCACTCTAATATATATATATATATATATATGTATGTATATATGTATCTGTATGTTCGCTGAACGCATCTTTTGTTTTCTTGCTGCAAAAAGATAATGCAACGTTAATGGAAATAGAAGGTATCTTGCAATTCCTGATAAAGAGTTCACAAACAAAAACTGCTTTTCTCTAATCAAAAGCCTTAAGAATCGAATTATTAAACCACGCAAAAAAGCATTAAATGCCTTAATATTATTCCTCAGCATTCTTATCCAGGAGTTACTTTTTAAAATATGCCAGAAAGAGCGAAAAAAATATGCTAATACTTTGTTTATATTATTATTTTTTAATCAAAATATCGCAAATAATCTCAAGTACCATGAAGTTGTAGCTGGTCAACACTGGCAATGTTGTTCATTAATATAGGCGTTAACGTTTCTAAGATTTGGAGAAATGTGGCAACCCAAGAAAGCAAAAATTGAGGTTAAAAAAGTTTTTCAGAAAAAACGTGTGGTTAGAAGAATAAAGCTTTATCGTAAAATAAGATACAATAAATATATAGTTAATTTAATTATTCTTAGAACTTAATTTGTTTCTATATTTAACAGGCTAAATTTCGTATCGCCTCGTAAGCCAAATTACATGTGATAATTATTAATGAACAAATAACATCAAAGTAAGTTGAAAATATTTTGTTCAACAACACATAGTTGAACGGAACAGCAAGCCGTTTTCGAAGGCCACTAAACCTTCAGCATCAGCGTTCTTCTGTGTTTTTTTTTAAGGCACATATCTACATCAACTGATACCACACAGTAGACCAAACACAGAAGAACGCTGATGATGAAGGTTTAGTGGCCTTAGAAAACGTCTGGCTGTTCCGTTCAACTATGTGTTGTTGTTCAAAATATTTACAACTTACTTTGATGTTATTTGTTCATTAATGATTATCACATGTAATTTGACTTACAATGCGATATGAACTTTAGCCTGTTAAATATGGAAACAAATTAAGTTCGAAGAATAATTAAATTAACTAAATTAATAGTCATGGGCTTGTGGCAAATAAATTAAAACTAAAATAAACTTAATAGTAACAAAGCAAAAAAGTTTATCTTGAGTAGAACAAAAAATAAGCAAATTAACTAACATGTGCATAATTAGTAAAGAACAACCGACAATGGTAAGACTGTTGTAAATTTAGAGACGGTAAATTTGAGCTTTCATTACAAAACACCTTTCAGCAAATTGAAATACGATGAATTGAAACAATTCACATATTCCATTTGCAAAAAAGTTTCGTATATAAGGCACAAATCTACATGAACTGATACCACACACAGTGGACAAAACACAGAAGAACGCTGATGCTGAAGGTTTAGTGGCCTTCGAAAACGGCTGGCTGTTCCGTTCAACTATGTGTTGTTGTTCAAAATATTTACAACTTACTTTGATGTTATTTGTTCATTAATGATTATCACATGTAATTTGGCTTACAAGGCGATACGAACTTTAGCCTGTTAAATATAGAAATAAATATAAATTATACTTAACAACAATCGCGTGAGTAATTTATGTTCAGAACTCCACAATGGTGACCCCGATACTAAAATAGAGGGAAGTGACATAATAGAAAATACTGCTAATGCGACTGGCAAATCGCAAGAGAAGGCGGATGATCAGAAAGCCAGCGGGTGAGGATTGCAAAATATAAATCCTGCAATTTTTCGGGTAGGCGTAAAACCACCAATATTCTGTAAGGAACAACCCGATCTATACTTCATCCAAATGGAATGATGATACCAAATACCATCATGTCATTTCTGCACTCGAGCCGCAATTTTTAATACAAATAGCTGATATTATTCGTCAACGTTCGCTACAAGGCAAGTATGATACAATAAAGCGTGCCTTAGTCAACGAATACACTGACTCTGATTAGAGAAAATTAAGAAAATTGATCAGAGAAGTGGAATTAGGTGATTCCAAGCCTTCGCAATTACTTAAGCGTATGAGAGATTTAGTATGTGATAAAATAGCGGAAGATTCCTTGAAGTCTTTATGGTTAGAGCAATTGCCGGATAATGTTCGAGCAATAATTTCAATTGTTGATGGTAGCACCACAAAAATGGCAGAGCAAGCGGACAAGCTGATGGAGATACAAACGTATCCCTCCATATCTTCAATTCAGTCAAATCCACTGCAGATTGAAATAGACAAGTTGAAAAAAGAGATAGAAGAATTGCAACATTCACGCCAACAAAATGGTAATCGTTCAAGAACTCCACATTCAAGAACACGTTCCCGTTCATGCTATCGTAATAAATCAAGGTTGAGATTTCCCTTCTGTAAGTATCATTATCATTATGGTGACAAGGCCAGGAAGTGCATTGAGCCTTGTCAGTATAAGAAACTAACTCCGGAAAACTAGCTATTTCTCTGCCAGTGACGGCGAATAGAGAGGAAACTGCAGTTAACCGTCATCTTTACAGACAAAAAAAAGTAAAGTGCAATACCTTATCGACACCGGAGCCGATTTTTCCGTTTTGCCGCCTTTAAATAAAAACAGCGCGCACTACCAGGCTACCTATATGCAGCAAATGGCACTCCCATCAAAACGTATGATACTAAAATATACTCTATCGATCTCGGATTGAGAAGACAGATGGATTTCGAATTTGTACTTGCCGATGTGACAAAGCCTATAATAGGTGTTGACTTTTTGCATAAATATTATCTGTTGGTAGATGTGAAAAAAATTTATTGATAAAAAACAAATTTTACTACAAATGGTTTCAAGTGTACTAGCAATATTGAACAAATTTACACGGTATCTACTGTAACTCAAAGTTCGGTTAAAAATTTGCTTGACAAATTTAAAGATATAACTCAGCTGTTAATGAAACTACAAATGTTTATAATCACCGAAGGTCCTCCAGTTTTTGCGAAGCCGAGGCGACTAAACCCAGACTAGTTAGTCATTGCCAAAAGGGAGTTCAACTACATGTTACAACAAGGTATTTGTCGACCTAGTAGTAGCCAGTGGGCCAGTCCACTGCACTTTGCACCTAAAAAGATTACTGGTGAGTGGCGTCCATGTGGAGACTACAGGCGTCTAAACGCAGTTTCCAAGCCGGATAGGTACCTAGTTCCACACATGCAAGATGTGTCACATATGTTTAATGGGAAAAATATTTTCACCATACAGTACTTAGATCGTGCTTACAATCAAGTCCGCATCGCACCCGAACATCGTGAAAAAACGGCGATCATAACTCCTTTCGGCCTATTCGAGTTTATTGTTATTAACTTTGGCCTACGAAATGCAAGTCAAACATTCCAAAGATATATGGATCAAATCTTTCGCGATTTAGAATTCGTTACAGTCTACATTGATGACATATGCATTGCGTCGTCAAGCTTAGAAGAACATATAAAGCACCTCAAAATATTCTTAGAACGTTTAAGAGTGAATGGTGTAAAAATAAAAATTTTTAAATGTGTTTTCGGACAGCCTGAAATTATTTTCTTGGGCCATTCAATTTCAAGAAATGTGGTGAAACCCACAAAAGAAAAAGTTGAAGCAATACTAAATTTTAAGAAGCCGATTGTTGTACATGAGCTCAGGCGATTTCCTGAGTTAATTAATTACTACCGTCGTGTTATTCCTATGCGGCTTGTAAACAAAGCAAATTGCAAAAATTAATAAAAGGCAACAAAAAGAACTATAAAACAGTCATAGAGTGGGACCAAGATTCTGCAGCATTTGAAGAGTGCAAATATCTGTTGGCAACAACAAAACTAACTCTCCACGTCGCACAGTGGCTGAAAATCGTTTTTCATTGGCCAAAATTCTGTAACTTTTGAACTGATCAAAATATTGAAGTAATTTTTATTTTAGTGGATAGATATTTAGTTCAGTGTGACTCAGTTTTAATTACATTAAAATTGATTGAGGACTTTTTAAGGAATTCTAGCTCAAAGTTGAACTTTTGAATTTTTTTAACTTTTAGAGTGAAATATGGGTTTATTATTTTTTTATTTATTAAAAAATTTAATATATGGAAATTAGTAATAATTATAAATATGTTTTGTAATAATGGAATTTATTTAATGTTACACTCAAAAAAAATTTTACACTAAAAAAAAAATAGTAAAATCAACGATTTTGCTATTATTACAGAAAAATTAAAAATTTTTTGCTGTCTAATTTGCAATTTTGTTTACACTCAAAGAATAGTTACACTTAAAAAAAACTTTAATAATATTATCTAAAAATATTGCTATTACTACAGAAAAATTTATTATTTTTTGCTGTCAAATTTGAACATTTTAAAAAACATATTAAAAATAAAAACTGCAATAAATTTTAATAGCATTTGTAACAATGGTAGGTTCTGTTTATTATTATTTTTTACTAATAGTATGCTTTTCGTACCTTAAATAACAATGAAAGGCAATTATGATTATTATTCATTTGACTCAAATATTGATTGTAAATATTCCATATTTTGTTCTGTGCTATTTCTGTTCTTTAGTAGTTTTTTGGCTTCTTCATCTAAATCCCGATGTTCCACTTTCCATTGATTTCGAATACTGGAGATGAACGGGTCTGACGTTGCCAATAATATATTAAATAGATCTTCATTTGTTGAATTTCGTGAAATTTTTCTAGTATTGTGCTCTCTATAAAATCTGTAATCCTTGTTTCTTTTTTCCTGAGCCTCCTCTGATAGATCTCCAAGTGGCACCAAATGATATTTAATGATATCTTCTCCATGATAAAGGATTTTATGAACTGTTGCAGACATATTTCTCCATGGGTAGTTGGTTGTATATATTTTTGCAGTTTCCTTAGCATAATCTCCAAATTTTCTAGAGTCAATTTCTTCATTGCACGCAAGTACTTCTAGGATTATTTTAAACCTGAAAATAAGGTTTAAATCCACTCCTGTTATTTCAGATGCTGTTTCTGGATCTGAAAAGAATCTTCTCGCGGTATTGCCATCATTTGTATTGCCTGACCCTTGTTTTGGCTGATCTATAATCAATCCTAATTTGCGATATTCATCTAGAACATGTTTCTTTTTTGAACTTCTTAACTCTTTGTTGGTTTCGTTGTTTCTTATTGATCCTGAAGACCCGAAATCCAAATCATAACTGATTTTTAGTATGTGTTCCATAAGTCATATTCTTGCATGTAGTGGTGATAATCCAAATTCATATGCATCGGTATTATCTAATGATTTTGTCGGGAATTGGTTTAATTGGGTTGATGTTGCTTGGCATATAATGCAGCTGGATGCAGCCTTCGTGTTAGTCAAAGCCTGACCTACTTTTCCATCTATCATTGTCAGCACTAATTGGTAGCTTACTTCAGTTTGCTGCCCATCTAACTGTAATTGTAATGGCTGTAGTGTTGCAATTTGGGCCTTGATAAAACTAACTTCTTTGTTAATGGCATCATGAGTTTCTTTTTTGAATTCAAATTTAATTGGCCTGCAGTATTTCGTAGAAGATGGTGTCTCATTTTTCCAAATATCCATTGTTTGCGTTGTACTAGTCGAAGGCTCTGAATCTTCCAAAATCTTTTTCAATCGCAATGGTACAAATGATACCATGAACATATCTGAGTCCGAAATATTTTCACATACAGCTTGTTTGTATTGTTTTTGTCCCGAGGAACCATCACATCCCCATTTACAAAAAAGAATTAACTTTGTGTTTCCATATTTCTTTAACTCATTTCCTGTTATTGATTGTAGCAAGCGTTCGGCTGTGTGATCAAGTAGAGATTGTAGTTGTACCTCTGCCGAAATTGGTGTGATTGTAATAGTGTCCTTTGATGGCAAACAGTCTATTTTAGCAGCGGTTATGTAATGATATGCTGGATACATATTTGACCCTTTTTCAATCGCACGCAGTCTGAGCTTAATATATTGCTGTTTTGTTAATTTCAAATCCAGAAATAATGCTAATGCCTCCTCATTTGTGTACTGTATTGCATCACTCGGAGTTGGTATACTTTTAAGAATCCGTTTTGTTCTCACTGGACTAGCTTTAAAAACTTTTTCAATGATATCCACTTTTGATAATTGGTTCTGTGATCGTAATTGATGTAGGAAAGATTATTTTATATTTGTACAACCAATTGCATCGTTAAAATCTTTAAGTTTCCGCCTCTTAGATCTATCACTGCAGTTGCCCATTAATGATTTGCGTGGTCTTCCAGCCTTATCTTGCTTTGCTGTTTCTGCAGCGACAGTAAGTTGGCCTTCTAACCAGTTTGCACTTTTTATATAAAAGTTTTGTTTACTGTAGCTAACTTCTTTGTAGCGTTTTTTTAGTGCTTTGACGAAATTAGATAATTGCTCTTGCATTTCGGTGCTACACGAATTTAAGTTTAATTTTATTTTAACGTAACTAAGAACATCTTCCTGGTTTTTGTTTCTAAAATACTCTTCGGCCAGTTCTTTATAACTGAAGCTCTCCATATTTATCTGAATATTTTTATTTGTTATATTTTATCCGTACAATTAAAGGATTAACTTATTACTGAGTAATCCCTTATGGAATCCGTAGTTTTATACATTTTTAGATACATGTTATTCACACATTGATCTTCAATTTCATAGCAGGTAGTGCTTAAATTGAACAAAACTGCACATGTTATTCAGACCTTAATATCAGGTAAAACTGATTAGTATCTCGCCAATATGGGGTTGTTTTTTATCTTTAGTGGTTTAATGTCGCCATTATTGTTATAAAAATGTTTATGACTTTGGTTGACCCTAACATTTGATAACAGGTAAATTCAGAAAGAGATCATATGTTTACTGTAGAACCTATTGTGATAATTTTATGACTTATTTTTTGCTGATCAAAACAAAGCCATTAAACCCTTTCGCAGGTATTATATTTAATTTTTTTCGTTTTACGTAGTCTAAAGTAAAAAAAAAACAAACTTTTAGGCAAAAAAGTGAAAATTTAAGACACTATTGTATACGAGTACTTATAGGGCTGTTTAAATTAATTTGAATTTTTTTTAGAGTAATTTCATTAAAATGAAAAAAGTGTTCTACCCACGGGTCGTCACGGGTGCAAAAGTATATATAGCGTTAAAGAGGACACTTTCACCTTTCTCCTGGTGGTATACGTTTCTTGTTCCCTTTTGTTCCCTAGAAGTTCTATTCCACTAAAATTTAAATTTGAGAAAAATATAGTAGTTTCATAAATATTTCATAACGCCCGTAATATTAAACGCTAGAGCTGTGACCACTTACAACAACTAAAGACTATAGTCCTACCAACATTATAAAAAAGACCGCAGGCCGTTATCGATGATAGCTTGCGAGTAGTAACCATTTATTTTTGATAAAAAACAAAAGAAAAACACCTTTTTCTGAAATTAAAAAAACGGTTGAGTTTGACAGCATGCCACGCCCACAATTATCAATAGTTTAACCTAAGTTTTTGGCTACCTTAATCTGGATATATTAGCTACAAAAAGACGTAAAAAGTTTAAAAATCGGTGACAAAAAAAAATTAGACTTTTGGCCAATGAAAAACGATTTTCAGCCACTGTGCGTCGATGCAAGTAACTTTTGTATTGGTACCGCTATCCATGAAGTTTTAAATGATCAACTAAGGCCGCTGGGACTTTTCTCGAAGAAGATGACAGAATCGCAAAAAAGTACGTACGATAGAGAATTATTAGCCATATTCCAGTCTGTTAAATATTTTGCTCACGTGATTGCTCATTGAGATTGTGTAGTATTGACTGACCTATAAACCATTGATATGCTTTTCAACAGAAATCGGAAAAGTTAACACCGAAGCAGGCAAGACAACTAAGTTTTATCAGTGAGTTTATAACTAAAATACAACACATCGCCGGCAAGCGACAATGTTAGTAGCGGATTTATTATCGCGTACTGAAAGTATACATAAAGGTGATCAAATAGATTTTGAGCAATTTGCATCCGAACAAAATGACTATGCTGAATTGAATTATGCCATACAGAACTCCAGTTTGCAGCTTAAGTTAGTTCCGATAGTTGGTTCTAATGTTTCGGTATGGTGCGATATTTCTGGAGCACGAATACGTCCATATGTCACATGCAATTTCCGAAAACAGGTATTCAATTCAATACAGAACATGTCTCATCCAGGTAAGCGTACAACAACAAAATTAATAGCGGAACGTTTCGTATGGAAGAATATGAAAAGTCAAATTTCCAAATTGGTCAAAACCTGTCTACCCTACCAGCGGTGTAAAATCACCAAGCACAATAAAAGTGCCCTAGAACAATTTAATGTACCAAATGAAAGATTTAGACACGTACATATGGACATCATAGGTCCACTACCATTATCAAATGACTACAGATATTGCCTTACATGCATTGACCGATTCATTAGGTGGCCAGTTGCAATTCCTATCAAGGACATTTCTGCCGAAACAGTCGCTAGAGCTTTTTTACACGGATGGATTGCAAATTTTGGAATGCCCAGTAAAATAGTTACTGATCGTTCGACATTTCGAATCGACACTTTTTAAAGAACTGTCACGTCTGACAGGATATAATCACTAAATAATAGTTCTCGCAAAGTAAATATACAGAAACACTTTCCCTCGTTTCATGAGGGAAGTTTTACGATGCGAGAAATACAGAAACGAGCTACAGAACTATTAGAATATTTTCCTGCACTTACACCAAAAATACTTTGCCCTTTAATGCTCTTCAAACAATATATGTATTTGCAAAGAAATTGTAGTAAATAATTTCAAACTAACACGACAACAGTTGGCCGCTTAATATAATTTTAGTAGCAAATACAGAACAGAAAAAAGTAATAAAATACCATTATTATCAGCCAATATACGAGTAACATACATACATACAAATATTGGTTATTTTTAATTTAATGTAACAATTGTTTAACCCTTAAACCCTGATTGTCCTTGAAATATAAAATTTGTATAATATGAAGCATTCTTTTATATTTCCATGTGATTAAAAGTAAATTCAGTGAAGTGCGACTTTGACACGAAGAGTTCCTTACGGAACGTACTTTAACCTATATAATAAAAGTTTTGGCATTTGTTTTCGTTTGTGGGTTTTTCCGTTTTTGAGCGTTTTTTTTTTGTGGCGATTTTTGTGTTTTTTCGGTTTTTGGCGATTTTTAGTTTTGGCACTTTTTTCTCGTTTTGTCGGTTTTTTTTCGGTTTTTGCCGTTTTTTCATTTTGCCGATTTTTTTCATATAGGCAATTTTTTAGTTTTGGTGCTTTATTCGCGTTTTAGCGATTTTTTCGGTGTTTGGCGTTTTTTCAATTTAGAAATTTTTTTTATTTTTGGCGATTTTTTCCATATAGGTGATTTTTTTTAGTTTTGGCGCATTTTTCGCGTTTTGCCGATATATTTCGGTTCTTGGCGTTTTTTCAATTTGGCGATTTTTCTTTTCATTTTGGCGATTTCGATTTTTTTTCATTAAGGCGATTTTTTTAGTTTTGGTGCCTTTTTCGCGTTTTGGCGATTTGTTTAGGTTTTTTGCGATTTTTTCATTTCGTAAATTTTTTCGGGTTTGCCAACTTATTTTAGTGTTGGAATTTTTTTTTGGGGTTTTTGGCGATTTTTGTTGGTGTGGCGATTTTATAATTTTCGGACTTTTTAGTTTTACCGTTTTTAAAAATTTCAAGAGTTTGCCTTTTATTTAGTCAATAGTTTCTGATGGGAAATAACTCATCTATGCAATATTCATCTGTAAGATAAATTTCGAATCAAAAAGATTCATTTTTCTGCTTTTTATTTAAATTTTTCTTATTCTGCTATCTCAAAGTATAATTTCTTTTGATAAAAATAAATGCTAACTCCCATGCAAATTTCCAATATTTAATAAAAATGTGTAGTTCATAGATAGTCCATGATAGTCCATGATATTAGCTTTCCAAATTGATAAGTTTGAGTGACCTTGTTACACTAGAGAGTGAGTTATAGAATGCTTAGGCTGAGCACCTCAAGATGGAAGAGGCTTTCAGTCATCCTTAAGTTATTTTTTTTATGGTATTTTAAGTTTATTCTTTTAGCTTCTCAATTCTTATATCTAGTGTTGAGTAAAAGGTTTAAAAAATTTATTAAAAAATAAATATATTTAAAAAGTCATAAAATTTTTCCGACAAAATATACTAACTCTATAAAAATATTTGTGTTTTGATCGACTAAAATATGGTATCTCATAAAAATACGAAAACCAGTGCAAAATAAAATGTTTTTGCAGACTTATAAATTATTAAGCATATCTAAACCATATTATGGAAGGCACATCATTTATTTTTAAAATAATGAGAGAATTAAATAGTTTTTTTGCTCTACTGAAAAGTTAGCTTTTTTGAATTGGCGTATTTTGAATATAGGCTCTCGATATGTACATACGTATGTATATTACATAGAATTTGAAAAATTTTCGTTTTGGAACATCCTTTAATTTTTAATTCTCATGTATTTGTTATTGTAGCGACCAAGGTTCTACATACTCTGTCCAAATTTCAGGTTCGTAGCTCTAACGGTTCCTGAGAAAATAGCGTGTGACGGACAGACGGACACCTTTTACCTTTGGTATACGGAACCCTAAAAACTTTTGTTTTCAACTGAAAACACATTCATAAACGAATAATAAATAAAACTTAAAAAAAATTAAACCGATTTCAAAAATAAGCACTAAAAAGCTAAAAATAATATTGATCCTAGTCAAACAACATATTTTTAATCAGAAATAATTTTTAGTCAGGCTTAAGTTTAGTAATTTTAATTCTTATTGAATAAAATATTTTTGTTAATTAATGTAAGTTTCTAAAGAAGAGAAGAAAAATTAAACTTATACTTAATTAGCTGGGGGAAATATCGATATTTTTCTGTGCAAGCACTTCATCAGCATCCATGTCTATCTACTGGGGTAGAGTTTTGTTATTAACATCAGCTATTTAACGTAATTTAGTATGAAATGGAATATGAGAAATGATTATTGTGTATACAATTATTGATTTACCTTGGTAAATACATTTTTAAGTATCACTATTCATTTTCCGTTTTTCCATTTTTTCATTTTCTATTTGGTTAGCACGAAGTTATATCACTCTACCTAAGTATGTTTAACTATTCTAGGTTATCTTTTACGATCATCCCATTAATTACTTTTACTTATTCGATGTACCGTCGGTACTAGGGATGCCAATCGGGATTGATTTTTGGAAATCCCGGAATTAGGGATTTTTAAATCCCGATCTCGAAAATCCTGGGATTCTTGGGATCCCGGGATTTTCGGGATCTAAAATTTTTTGGTAAAATAAATTATTTTTTCTAATAAATATTACTTTAATAACAAATTTTGTGCATTTTAAAATGGTTTTTTTGATAATATATCATTACACAATTAACAATTTTCTAATACGAGTATGAAATATATATCTAAAGAATTTTTCTCATCTATTTTTAAGTTGATTAATCACATTTGATGTTGAGAATTTATCCTTAAAACCATAACTAAAAATTTGTTTTTGTTTTCAATATATGTACATTTTTTCTATAATCTTAACCAAAACGAACATACACACATATGTACGTATCTATGGACTTTTGAAAAACGAAACTCATTATTCGGTTTACGTCAACCCGACCACAAAAAGTTTGCACTTCCCTTGTATTGTATTCTACGTCAATGGTAAGGAGCTGTCAATAGTACTCAACTGTTACCGACAAGTAGATAATTGCTAATTTTTATGTATAGTGTTGAGGAGTCGACATATAGATATGCAGATAGTTATACACTGCAATTATGAATAAATTGCCGCAGAAAATTTCTCCATTTTCCAATTAGTTTTTTTATTTTTACTTTTATTTTTTATTATTTTGTTTTCCATATTATTTGCTACTGTTTGAAATAATTCCACGGGAAAAATTTCTTCTGGAATTTTATTCAAAATTGCTCTCATAATATAGAATAAGACGGGATAAATTTGTCAAACTTGAGAATTTTCCAAATGTTATTTCCCTTACAAAGCTCATATGCTTCTTTTTGTTTTCAAAATAATTCTTAGTTGTATATTGTAGCACCTTTGATGAAAATAGCCGTGAGAAAGTTGTTAATTTATTTTGCTCTTGTTGTGAATTTATAAGAAATATGTCACGAATAGTCATTAAATTGTTAAAACTGCAGGTATAAAATTGTATGGGACTTTTAAATATTGTAAAAAACATCACAAAATCAACGAAAATTTTAATTTATTAATTGTTTTTTATACAAAAATTTTCTATGAAATCTCGAAAAATAAATCCCGGGATTGAATTTTGCAAATCCCAAAAATCCCGGGATTTATTGTCGTGGCTTTATGTTACTTTGTTTTTGCTTTCTACAGTTGATTTGGCTTTCCAGTATTCTGAACAGTGAACAGTGGTTGCGAAGTGAACATATATTTGTCACTTGACTTGACCATGATGAATTAAGTGACACCTTTTTAGATTTTAATTGAACTGTAGTGAATTTTTATCAGAAATAATTTTTAGTCAGGCTTAAGTTCAGTAATTTCAATTCTTATTGAATGAAATATTTTTATTAATTAATGTGAGTTTCTAAAGGAAAGAATAAAAATTAAACTTAGACTTTATTAGGTTGGGAAATACCCATATTTTTCTGTGCAGCGAATAAGTAAAAGTATTTAGTGGGATGATCGTAAAAGGTAAGCAAGAATAGTTAAACATACTTTGATATAACTTCGTGCTAACCAAAAAGAAAATGAAAAAATGACAAAATAGAAAATGAATAGTGATACTTATAAATGTATTTACCAATGGTAAATCAATAACTGTATGCACAATAATCATTTCTCATATTCCATTTCATACTAAATTTGCGTTAAATAGCTGATGTTAATAACTTAAGGTGTGTGCCAAGTTTCGTAAATATTGGTTAAGTACAAGCACGTGAAATATTATACTAAAATTTAATAGGCGTGTCCCGCCCACTTTTTTGAACTCAAGATTGTGTCGTTATTTAAGCTTAGGCTGTGTGGCAAGTTTGATAAAAATCGGTGAAATAGGAGCTTGTGAAATAATATAATAAATTGTTAATGGGCGTGACCCAGCCCATTTTTTAAAAATGCGTTATTTTTAGAGTTCAAGGTGCGTGGCAAGTATCGTAGAAATCGGTTTTGTAAAACAACATGAAATGTTATAATACATTTTTATGGGCGTAGCCCCGCCCATTTTTAAATTTTAAAATTGTGTAATTACAAGTACCAAAGGCGTGTGCTAGGTTTCGCAGCAATCAAATAAGTAAAACATCGTAAAAAAGCAAGTTAAAAAAATTGATTTTAGAATGGGACCAATGGGAAGTTAAACCCTCTCAGACATCAAAGAAAACTTTTACAATCGGTCACAAATGGAGTTAAAAAAAATAGAGACGAATTGTGAACCTCCTTTGTTTGAAGTCGGTTATTTAAAAATAAATAACTTTTTATCAGCACGCACTAGTGAAGAAATACCAACACAGCAATGATTCTTTTCAAAGACCCCTATCGGAGAATGTTTAGTTGACTTCAAAAATAGATAACTTATAGTTAACTTATCTTAGCTAACTGCAATGTCATCCAGAACAAACACAAAATTAATTCTTAGGTTGAGTACGTAGTCGAATTTGATGAGAGCCTCAGCTACTTTCAAACTCATTTAAGTTTTATGTTAACATTTTGCTGTTGTTATTTTAAATGGTAGCTTAGCTGAGTGGTAGCGCATTGAGTACACAAATTGTGATGATACATGTTCGAACCCCAGAAATTTTTTATTAATTTACTGACTACAAGTTGGTTTTAAAAAGTCATCTTTAAGTTAGCTGAAAGTAATGCAGAGTGAGCCTAGGACATCGCAATGTTAAAGTAGTTAGTTGATTACATTGCGAAGTAATCCAAGTGTAGTCAGTACTACTTGCGAAATAGTTAGCTTAAAGTTAGTTTAAAGTTAGCCAAATTTCCGACAGGGACGTTAGTGGGATTGATTTTCCTTTGTATGTATGTGTAATAGTGTGTTCAGACAGGAATTTTTAATTGAGTAAATTTAATTAATTAATTGAGCAATTAAATCTAGTGTTCACACATACTCAATTTAGCTGACTCAATTATCATTTGACTGACAGTTAGCTGAAAAAAACATTGTTTATTTTTGTTTCGTGAATATTCGTGTTTATAGGTTAAAACAATTGATGCAAACTTGGCTTTAAAAGAAACTACTAATATACAACACCAATATCGAACTCTTCAAAATTATTAGTTTTATTATTATTATTAAAAAAAAGAAAAACTTGATAATTCTATTAAGTGTTAGAAAGCAGCTGCCATTTCCTTTTGCATTGTTTATTTACTTTTTTGACGTTTGGTTCGCCATTGTAGGAAATTTTGTAATACTCATTGAACACAGTTCTCAACAAACACCAGGGTTGCATTTCGAGTTTTACGCAATTAGTGATACAATTAACTACTAATTGCTCAATTTATTAATTGACTTATTGTATTGTAAATTGTGCTCAATTAAGGCCGTAATTGCATAAAGTGCTGTAAATTAAGGGATAAAAAGCTTTTTTAATAAATCTATTTTGTATAAAAAGCATATTAAATTAAAAAAAGTACAAGCATTGATATAAATTATTTATAACAAACAAAGTAATGGATGGTGAACCGGTGGTGGCTCCTTCTGTGCGTCGAAATCCCAGCATCAAGAGATTATTGAAATTCCCATGGGGTGGACAAGGTAAGAACAGTGTATTAACTGAATTAATTATTTGATAAGTGTAAAATAATATTTTATACATATTTTAATAAGTAAACAACACTATTCCCGGAAATTCCGGGCAATCTCCAATCCCGTAATCCCTATTTCCAAATTGTTTTCTTTTAAATTCGGATGCTAGAACACATACACAGAAAAAATTATTCACCAATTAATGATTTCAATTAAGAATTTAATTGATTCAATTAAATTTTAACTTACTGTTTTTAACTTACTGTCACGCACACTCACAGTGAGAATATATGTAGTCACTATAGTGAGCGTGACTGCCACACAAATTATCTTCGAAAACAGATTTATTACGCACAACTAATTTTCATATGTTTCAGTTTCACACACTCTTACGCATGAGTTTTCACTCAATCTCCCGTTTAAATATAAATACGCTTTTTTATATTTCATAAAGGACCGTTTTTAATTGAAATTTTTATTTAGTTTTGTTATCTGATTTTAACATTATTAGTGAAATTGTATATTTGTATATAAGTAACGTGGAAAGTTTATTCCCATAGTTCCTTTTTTACCTAATTAAAACTTAAATATATTATATTAACCAAATTTCCTGATCAGAATTGAAATTGACCACAAGCAAAACGGTTTATTTTCGTTCCCGTCTAAAAGCATAGAGCTTAATAGAACGTCGTTGGCAGAGTCGGTTAAAGAAAACCAAAAATATAGTGACAGAAATAATAGAACTATAGTGCTGGAATATATATATCCAGATGAATATCTATACAAGAAGACTAACTAAACGGGCTATAAATCTACCTTGCAAAAACTGAAACATATATATATGTACACAAAATTTGAATTTATTTAAATGTTAAAATTATATAAAAATATGTCATAGAGTGATTTTACGGTAAAATGTAATACAAACTTTCATTTATTTTAAAATTTCTCCCTACATTTTTAATTTGTTCTAAATTTTCACTATTAGTTATGAATATTAGATACCAAAATCTAAATATTGTAATGAAATTAAATACTTTTGTAATAGAATACATTTAAAGATTATTTATTAAAGCAATGGAAATGGCGGAGTAGAAAAATTTGGATTTTCAATAGGATGGTGGCATAAGAGTAAAGGGGGAGTAGGTAAGTGAAAGCAAGATTTGGGACAACCTGAAGGAAAAGAAATTGTAGGCAAAAGCAGGTTGTCATGGCAGGATTTTCCTTAATCCTGATGGGAAGGGCAGTCAGAGTCTATTAACATCAACCGACTCATATTTGAATGTGTACATTTGGGATGTAAAGGGGTATATGGACATCTTGGGATAATTTTACAGCAGCTAATTGTCAGGTAAGGTTCACTGAGGGTCCCAAAAATTTCTTTTTTTTATGTTTAGTTCAATCAACATCCCAAAGCTGGTATGATTTTTTGTTTATATCTGTGTGGTAAGTAGCTCGACACCATGTTGACATGGCAAGAACCCAACTCAAAACGGCGAGTCCTAGCCGGTGCATACGCCAGCATACCAGCAATGCCAACAATCTGGCCACACCAACACACCAGGTATTTAGTTGGTTTTATTTTACACCTAGCTACACTATTTGCGAACTAACTGCAGATCACAAGATAAAACCATACCACATATGACAATAAATAAATGGCGCCCAACGTATTGCCCGAAGTGAACCTTGAGCAATAGAATATTTTTATTTTTTTTAATATTGTTTTTTTTGAAGTAGCCGTGCTATAGCTGACGTAAGTCCTGTTCGAGTAATACGAGAGCCCTCGACACGTTGCGACGACAGACTATAACAGCACAGGCTAACCCAAATACCACTTAAGTCAACAGTTTACGTTAATAAACAAATACTTCAACTAAATTTATGGTAAATCCCCCCATGGAAAAAGTCTATTAGTTCCATGTTGAGTTGCGACCAGTAATTTAGTTGGATATGTGCGATGAAGTAAGAAAGAGCTTTTTACGTTCAAGATTGAGTCGAAGCCTCTAGATAAATTATGGGCATTCCTCGCTACAATCTCGACGTGAATGACAATTTCCATTTTGTTAGTTTCAATAGCTTAAATCCTAGTTTAGTAATGTAAATATTAATTCAATAATTTTAACTTACACCGGTCTAATATGATAGTCCTAGAATTAAAGGCGCGTTGCATAGGCGACGTGGAGTCTAGTTGCGCTGTAACAGGCATTCGTAAGAGGAAGTTTTTTTAACTAGGATCCTTCTTTCAATACTCATTCCAAGATGCAAAATATCCGTGAAAACCCCTGAAAAAAACAAATAAATAACCAGTAAAAACAATTAAGGTTCATCCAAAACGTATATATGCTTAGTTCCTTGCTTTTTCCTCTTTATTATTTTTTTTTTTGCCACCTGAAAAACGTATTGGGTCCTATAATTTTGATTGAAGTTTTTCTATATTCCTTTTCGGTACTATTTTAGTAGTATTTTTTTTAGTGAATGCTTTTATTTTCGTTTATTTTTTTTGAAAAGTAGAAGAAAATCTCTTGCTTTTCCAAATCACATTACGAATTACTTTTTCTGCAAATTTTTTTTATAGTTGTCGAATTTGTAAATTCAATATTTTTTTTGTTTCTATATTTGAAGAGAAATTTTTGTTTCAGAAACGAAGTTTTATTATTTTTTTTATATATAATTATTTATTAATTTTTTTGAAGCGTTTGGAAACGAAGTTTTTTTCAAAATATGCCTACCATATTTTTATTTCTTTTGTTATATATACATTTATAAATTTATACTTTAATTACATTATATAATTATATAAATAATATATAATTATATAAATGGTATTAAATCGTTCGATGACAAGTCAGATGAGATTAGAAGGTATGGACACACATAATAATTTAAATTCGCAAAACGCACCTCAGACCATGGTGGGATCAGGGTCTTCAGGCACTGCTTCGGCGGGTTCAGATTCTAACCGACCAATGGCAACTAATGCAGCGGACGTAATAACACCAGCTGTACAACAATTCATGTCATTGGCTCAAGAAAGAAGCAATATCTCTCAAGAACATAATTTGTCGCCCCAGTAGCTCAGAATGTACCACCTAATGTTGAAGCCAGAAACTCGCTCAGTGCCGATATGATGGCGCATCTTAATGAGATGCAACAGTTTTACCGTCAGGAGTTAGAAAGAGTTATGAACATTGCCTCTATCTCTCGTAGGGCAAATGAAATGCCTTCTGTTCAGCCCAATTTGCCAAACGTCAATACTCAAGCTGCCAATATAATAGAAGGGAATTGTGTTAATAACTATAGGAATCAGTTAATAGCCGATAACCTACCTCAACAAATGATGCCCCAAAATTTTACTCGACAGCAAGCACCAGCTGGTATATATGAACATCAAGCCACACCTTTGATTCAGCTAAATTACTCAGCCAGAGAAAATAACAATCAGCCACTTTACAATAAAGTAGACCTTTCCAAGTGGGGTATTAAATTTGACGGCGCCACGAAATCAATGAGTGCCGAAGATTTTATATATCGTGTCGATATCTTACGGCAAGATTATAATTGCTCCTTTAATGATATCAGGCATAGTTTTCACTTACTGTTAGAAGGACAGGCTCTGGATTGGTACTGGAATGTACGGAACCTAACTCCTATACAGATGTGGGAAGATTTGCAAAGAGTCTTCTTACTGCAGTTTAGAAGGTACGAAAGTGAGTTCCAACTTCAGAAAAAAATTATGGACCGCCGTCAAATGACTCAAGAACCTTTTGAAGAGTTCTATAATGCTGTTTTGAGACTTAGAAATCAGCAAAGAAATCCATATGCAGAAAGAGACTTGGTGGAAATTTTTGAAATCAAATCTCAAACCGTCGCTGTCGCATTTGTTGTTCCCCGTCCGGATAGAAGGGTTGAGTGAGTTTTATCAACAGGCCAAAAGAGCTGAAAATTTGCTACATAGCCAAAGGCAACAGTTTGTTCACCGTCCTGCAGTCGTATGACGAGTCCATGAAATAGAACCGGTAGAGGAATTTGACCCTTAAATATAGAGGTAGAAGCAATTGCTGATACAAGCCGCTACACTTGCTGGAATTCAAAGAAATCGGGCACAGTTTCGTAGACTGTCCATCTACAACGCGTAGAGTTTTTTGTTTTAAGTGCGGTCGTGACAATGTGGTCACACCAAAATGCTCGAAATGTCAGGGAAACACGAAGGGGAACCGGTCTCAAACTGGGAAGGCTCGTTCAACCCAAATGAAGAAAAAACAATGCTAAACGTAGAAAATATTAAGGTACGAGTTATAAAGCCACTACATCAGAGGTTAGCGGAGTATAAAGAAGCACGAGAGCGTATTTTTGGGCACGTGTTTAAAAGAATGCAAAAGACATAGGCGTGAAATAATGGCAACAAATTTATATGAGGGTACGGATACCAGATTTTATACGAAAGTAAATATAAATGGAGTAGAAGTTGAGGGTCTACTAGATAGTGGTGCAACGGTTACCTGTCTGGGAAAAAATTGTTTAGACATAGTGGAGAAAGCTAAACTGCCAATAATTAATTTTTTTTCAACAATTAAAACAGCAGATGGCAGCCCCCACGAAATAATAGGCCGAGTTAAAGACACCATAGAATTTAATAACTCAAGGGAAGAAATTTGTTTTAATCTAGTACCTACATTAAACTGGGGGCAAGTTACGGCATTCGATTCGTTTCGAAATTTTAAAATATTTCTATATAAGCTCTATTGAAATATTTTGTAATTTCGTATTTTAGGCGTAGATTTTATGAGGAAATTTGGTATGGTTGCCAGTATAAATAGCTTGACCATCAATGGCGTGAGCTTATGCTCAGAAGTCAAAGGCACTGAAGACGCAGTTGATTTACACATCTTAACGCCAAATCAACAGGAACGTCTGGACAAAGAATTTTTATTTCAATTCTACTTTAGTAATACAGAAAATCTTTTTTATTAGACACCTTTTCATGTGAACCAGAAAAGAAAACGACCGATAAAATAAATATGGAATTTTAAAACAAATCGTTTTAACCGATTTCTGTTTGAATTGGCCACACCAACACACCAGGTATTTAGTTGGTTTTATTTTACACCTAGCTACACTATTTGCGAACTAACTGCAAATCACAAGATAAAACCATACCACATATGATAGGGTCTAAGATACGATGGTGGAAAAGATACCCTAGGATTTATCGAGCGTGTGGAGGAACTATCCGGTATGATTGAAATCGACCTTATACATGTGTTACGGGTCATGTCAGAGCTCTCACGAGGCAAGGCACTAATATGGTTCCACAACAACAATAAACAGTAGGACCAGTGGACAGCTTTTAAGCGAAGCTTTTACAATTTCTTTCTGCCACCACGATATTTCGAAAAATTGGATGACGAGATCCGTAAGAGGGTGCAGCGACCCCGGGAGGCCTTCAAAGATTATGTGTTGACTTTGCAAGACCTGATGCGTCATGCGAAACTTAGTAAGGATGAAAAACTTGAGCGAATTTTTCGAAATGCCCAGCCAGATTACCAGTGGTATATACGTCGGAAAGATTTTGCTAACCTGGACGACCTGATTGCACTGGCGGCTGAGCTGGAAAGTATTCCTGCCACTTCACATCACGTCCGAGGGAATCAACAAGTGCAAAGGCCAATACAAGGTATCCATTCGAAGAGGTCAACTTGGCACATACCACACCCGTGTCCTCATGTAAATGGCTTGCAGGCAAGATGAAGGCCTTGAGACAACAGCCCGAGAATTTTGACGATTACTCTATCGTAGATGGACACCTTTATAGATATATTAGCCGAGAAGTTAATGATGAAGACTCCACCCCTTGGAAGTTGTGTGTGGCCACACCCGCACGAACTCAAGTGCTACACAAGGCACACAATCAACTCACCGGAGGACACTTAGGCGTCAGAAAAACTCTAAATAAAATTGCCAGTCGCTACTACTGGCCGGGTATGGCCCATGACATAAAAATACATCAGAAGCTGCGATATTTGTCAACGATATAAAGTGGCCCAGCAAATGCCAGCAGGGAAAATGTTGACACAGGTACCGGACGAGCCATGGTCACTTCTGTGTGCGGATTTCATTGGACCGTTGCCACGAAGGCGACATGGTAACTCGATGCTGCTCGTGTTTTTCGACAGTTTTTCTAAGTGGTGTGAGCTGATTTCCCTGCGGAAGCCAACAGCAGAGGGTGTAGTAAAGGCTTTGCGAGAATGCATTGTGGCACGGTATGGCGTTTCGTACTGACAACGGAACCCAATTCACAGCGCATGTTCTGAAGAAATATTTAAAAGACGTGTGAGTCACGGAGCAATTCACAGCACCGTATAGGCCTCAAGAGAACCCCACGGAGCGGGCAAACCGGTCAATTAAAACAATTGTATCCCAGTTTGTAAAGGAGAAGCATAATACGTGGGATGACCTACTACCCGAAATCATGTTGGCCATCAACACCAGCACTTCTGAAATGACTGGTTATACGCCTACATTTCTAACACAAGGTAGAGAGCCGCGTTTACCGAGGGCCAGAGTAGCAAGCCGAGCAAAAATTTTCGGCGGCGGCGGCTGAACGCCTTAACGCCGATTTGTTTAATCATTTTTTTTTTTATGTATGTTTTTTTTATTTATTGTATCTTCATATATGAACTAACAATAAGTATTCAAATCTTAAATCTAACATATAATTAATAAGCCCGACCAATGTCAAACATAACTAAGTGATAGTTGTAAATAATACATAAGTAGTGATAATTAAAAAAAAGTATTTTCAAACAACTTCATTCGGAGTGTTTAGTATTAGAGCCCTTGTATCTCTCTTTTTTTTAATCATTTGAATCATTTGGGTTGCAGTTTTAAAAACTTCATACAGATTAGATCACTACTTTTCTTCTATAATGTTATGCTCACAGATTGTCCAGACTATGTCCGTAGACTTTTTACGTTTTTGCAAAGTGGTAGAAGCCCACAGCTTCTATTTCCCATTAGAAATCGTCTTATTTATTAAAGATCATTTACTGTACGAGTCGCCAAATGTTGGAACTCATTGCCACGATCCTTAAGAGCATTCCATCTTACTCGTAATTCATTCAAAGGCAAGCTTGTTGAACATTTTTCACAATTGAACTGACCTAGTTTCTGAATACATATAGTTAATTTCATGCGCAATTTATCTTCCAATTTATAAGTAGTAGTCTCATCTAATAATTTTATAACTACATATTATTATTTTTTTTTGCAATTTTTGTGTCTAGTTTATTTGTTGCCTAAATGTATAATTATTCTTATGCTATTCTTGTAGTCCACCAACTATATATGGCCCTATGGGCTCGGTTGGTTATTGTTATAAATAAAATCAAAAAATAAAATAAATAAAAAAGAGTTTTAACCCAGTCTGTTTTTAGAAAAATACGTGAATTATTGAATCACCACGTTGTAACATTATTTATTTTGAAATAGTTTGAATATTTCAGTAATTGATGTCATAAAAAATAGCTTCGTAAATTATTTGTTAAACCATAGAAACATATTCTAGACTATCAGGGCAATTATGAATAACATTTCGCGAGAAATTTTTAATTTTTCATATTAGAATTTTTTTCCCTATTACTTGCTATTAGTAGGAATTTTTTCCCGGGAAAAATTTCTCGCGGAATTTTATTCATGATTGCCTTCTACATAAATTTTATTTAAGCTTTCCGATTGAATTAAAAATGAATTACTTTATTGGAACACTGCTACGGATCAACAAACAAAGAGCTTTGAACAATTAATTATCAAAACGTCGCCTGACTGCTTAAACAAAAAAGTCTATTTAAACGTGCATGTATTTATGAAGGGACTCGAAAAGAGAACGTAAGTGTTGTCGGAGCTACGTTAGCGTTCACATAAACAAGCCAGCCGCGCCGCTACGGCTTGCTACTCTGCCGAGGGCCCTCTACGATCAAGTGACTAGAGGCACTGGGTCTCGAATTGTTGAGTTTGCAATAGTCTGGCGCAACATAGCGAAGGCCGCACAGAAACAAAAACATCACTGTAATTTGCGACGTCGCCAATGGCAACCCAATGGGATCGTGTACTAGTACGACTGCATCCACTGTCAAAGACAATTGACAATTTTGCCGCAAAGTTGGCAACTAAGTTCGGGGGACCTTATGTCATCACGGGATTCGTGTCTCCCGTTATAGTCGAGCTGAGTAGAGTGGATAGTGGCGAAATACGCACGGCGCATCTTAGTGACCTGAAATTTTTTGTCGAACCAATGACACCTGACAGCAACATCTGGCGTTAATAAGGAACCCCATGGTACACCTATTTTTAAACCCGCATCATCTCAGTTACTAATCCGTCGAACCGATAGAAGTCTGCTTCGGTCAAGATCCACAAGCACTGCAGGTACACAATATGAGCCATACCTGGCAAAACAACTATACAGCCCCCCGGCAGAAGCAATGCAATGTGACGACCAAAGTCTCTTCTAAATAAGTGGTTGGTTTATCTTATTATTTTTTTATTTATTACTCACTTCCTAAAAATTATTAACCTTAATTTTATAGAGTCAACAAGTTATTTGTTCTTTTTTATATTATATTATATTATTATTATTATTAACATGACATGTATACTATTATACATACATAAGTGTATGAAACTAAAATTTTGAATATTGGTGTAAAATGAACGGAAATGTTAAAACCACATACGGGTATACTACACAAATACACAACGCTGAGTATACTACCATGCATGATAAATATGGGATCGTCATCATATGGTAAGGCATATGGAGTATGTAATGCAGTCGTTTGTGTGGTTGTGTACTTGTGTGTGTTGTCTCGCACAAGTATAAAAGGGCGAGCCATCGTTGTATCAATGATTAGTTGGTTGGCAGCAAGCGCTGGCTAAAGAGGTAATAATAGAGATAGGACACTGCTCTAATATTAAAGATTTCTGTTAGCGAATTTGAGCAACCTACTAAGATATTGGGCGCATTCATAAGAAGTACCAGTTGAACTCAACAGTTGTGAAACTGCTGGCAACTGTTGGCCCCAACAGCTACTTCTTAGAAACGGCTTGATGTATATAATGTAATTGTATATCTTTATTTCGTTACTTCATCGCATTTGTAATGTAAAACTTAACAAATATTTGTTGCTGCCACCTAACAAAACATATAAAAGAAATAGCTCTATTTGACCAGCTGTTCAGGCTGAGCACAACGTGTTAACTATATCTAGCGAAAAAAAATTAGGATGGAAAACTACTCAACTGTTGAGTGGAGCGGAGATACTCAACTATGCGTTTCTAAGACAAACACTCAACGGTTGCGCAACTGTTACGTCTTATGAATGGGACCATTAAGTTCTCTTTTTTATTGTATTTATATTTATAACTGGGAGAGGCTGCCTTTGGGAATTATAAATAAAAATGAGCAAAATCAGGTAATAATAGAGATAGGACACTGCTCTATTATTACATCTGTTTGAAATTTGAAGCAAACCATTCCAATATTAATTTTCTCTTTTTTTAATATTTCTTTTATTTATAAGTGGGAGAGGCTGCCTTTGGGAATTAGGAAACTTTTCCCAAAAGGTGAATCAATACTCTCATAAATAAAAGGTGAGTTATTCTAGCATAACCGCGTTTTCTTTCTCTTATCTAAAATTTTAGTTTCTGGTTTTTTTTTATATATTATTTTATTGTATAATTGTTCCGCAATAAAATAGCTATAATTTATTTTTTTTATTAATTTTGAGTAAATAAAGAAATTTATTTGATATTAAACCGACCTGTTGTACCTGTTTTATTTGCATCCAAGTAACCAAGAGAAGGTACGTTGAATATTCCATCTAATATACACGACTCTGGACTCCGCTGAGCCTACCCTAGCCACCAGCGAATCCGTGTCGTTACAACATTTTAATATTAAAAGAATTTTATAAATGCATAATTTTCAAATTGAGAACCCAAAGTTCTTGTTTTGACGATGCATTTTTGGTTCAGTATAGGTACTGCTCTCCTGCAAAACAGTAAAATACGACTTAAGCACTTTTTCCTTATTGCCACATATGTAAATGTTGGTTATCTTGTCTTCTTGTTCGTTTATTTTTATAAAGTAAAAATTCTTATCGAAGAACGTTAAAATTACCGCCTTTTTGGTTTACTGTTTGTTTTCTGTTTGAGCTTTTTTGATAACAGATTACAATTCTTCCTGTAAAGAATTTTTTTAATTTTCTTACAAGTTTAAAATTTTTTTTACCTTTTATTGTTACAGTTTGCTTAGTAATGTATGAAAGTCTTAAATGTGAAGTACATTTTCTGTATTGTTAAACAAGATAATAATGTTAAAATAAAACATAAAAACCGACCCTTTTTTGTCGGTTTTCGGTTTCGGTATTTACGGGTTAAAACCCGCGGAACGCCAATCCCTTATTCACACTGGTAGAAGCTTGCAAAGGTCATAATGATTCCAAAGCCAGGAAAAGATCTGGCAGTCGTAACTAAGTCTTCAATGAACTAAGTCCTCAAAGCTCGAAATGAACTAAATCCCGAAACTTCGGGGCTTAGCTCATTGCGAACCAATACTCCAATTTTCTTATAAGCTAAAGCCTGCAGTACACGGCATGTGAAAATCTACATGCGCATGTGACTCTTATGGAATTTTGACGTCACCATGAAGCCACATTGGCTACTTGTCGTGTACTAACAATAAATGTAAATGGAGAAATTCACATCACTACACGTGTGCTGTCTCTGGAAATGTGTCCCACTCGGCTAAATTTGTCAAATTTATATTTTGTAATAAAAATACTATCAATATTTTAAGACATGTTGAAGTACAACTAATTAAAAAAATCCAACCAACATGCTGAAAACTCTCGTGACGTCATATCCAAAATGAACTAACACTCCAAAAGAAATGCGAACTAAGTTCCCAATATAAGAGAAGTCTTAGAAACTGTAAATAAGGAAATAAACTAACTCCCCATTTTAGTTTCCTTAATATTTTATTTAAATCAAATAAAAAGAAATTTAGATTTCAATTCATAAGAAGTACTATTTATTAACTTAGGCGGCAATAAAGTAAATGAAAAAATTTTGTGGTAATGTAAGGATGCTCATTTTGACTCCCTTATGAAGTGTAATAAAGATTTCGTCTTTGGCATATTTCGCCTAAAAGCTTGGCAGAAGTGAAACCTACCGTTATAGAAAACTAATTTAAGATATGATTTAATTTTAATATTTTGAAGATATACAATGACATAATAGTTATTTCGTTTAATAGTAGTAATTTTTGTTTTTGCAAAGAATCATAATACATATCTATGACTTACTCATTATGTATAGTGTTTTAAAAAAATTTATTTGATATTAACTCTAGAGCTGGCGAACAAACCAGACTAGTCCCGTTAACTGTTTTTTTTCAGGAGAGGCAAATAACTGAACTACTTAAATAGAGACTAGCAAGGAAAAGTTAGTTTTTTTTAAAGGTAGGATCGAACTAGTTTTGAATGAAAATATTTTGTGATGTGTACTTGGAGTACCTGAAAAAAAATTAAAAAAAATAATGTAGTTTTGTTCGCCAGCTCTACAACTGTGATCAAAATTAAAAATTCGCTCGAATAAATAACTATTATGTCATTGCATAATTCTTCCTAACTAAAAAGAATTGATAATGCTCAACATATTTGTTGTGCATAGACACACTTTCATCTGGGAGTAAATTTACCCTTGCTTTGCAAGTTTTTTGTCTACACTCGTAATTGGAAACACTGATTTTTTATATGAAACATTTTTTCTTCGGATATATACAAAATTAAACTATTTCTTCGGCCGGGAAATATTTGAATATCCATTTTAATGTTTACACGTCCACGTTTTATCACAAAATGATCATTGGTTCGAAAAAATTATTAATCACACAAAACAAATTGAGTATTTTGCATTTTATTTTAATTTCAACAAAATGAACTGACTCCCCAAAAATTGATTTTAGGGAATTAAATAATTTAAAAAAATTGAGGAATTAGATCATAGTGAACTAAGTGCCCAAAATGTAACAAACTAAACCCCCAAAAATATGAACCAAGTCCCCAAATAACGTTGTTGTTGGCCCTCATGTAAACGTTTGGAGATTTAGTTCATTTTACTCTTGTGGACTTAGTTCATTGGGAATTTAGTTCCCACCGCCAAAGCAAGGCTAAGTCATACAGACCAATAAGTTTACTATCAACAATGTCAAAGCTTTTCGAAAAGCTGCTCATCATAAAATTGTCCTCAACTGTAACCTATATTGGGTGCATCCCGGACCATTTAACAAACGCATAGATTGGTTCAAGTTATAAAAAGAACATATGAAGAAAAGAAGTATTGTTCTACTCTCTTTGTTGATGTTTAGGCCTAATTTTAAAATTGAAGATATATCTACTAATAAATTTACTAAAGCTATTGGAAAGTTATATTCTTTTCCGGAAGTTCATTGTTGTGGAAGGAGGGTTCATAAGTGTGCCTGAATATATCTCTGTCGGTGTGTCACAGAGTAGTTTACTGAGGCCAGTTTTGTATTTGATATATACTGTTTTAGTGTGCACGAAACCCCTCACGAGGCATTCCGATATCTTCAGGAAAATATTACCCAGTTGGAACTATGGTTAAAGTTATGGAGAATTAAAGTAAATGAACGGAAGTCTGCTCAGGTAATATTTAACCTACGAAAAGATACTTGTTCCCCCATTAGAATCAATAATTAAATTGTTCCTCAGCATTCACATGTGAAATACCTTGGTATACACCTTAACCGACGGCTTACGCGGAAACGACACATTGATTCTAAGCTACTCGTAATAGAAATGAAACTAAAATTAACTTGAATTACATTGACTGATTGGTAAAAATTCAACCCTCAGTGTAGATTGTAAACTTTTGATATACAAGTCGCTTTTGAATACTATATGGTGCTGCGGAATTTAACTATGGGGCACTTCTTCAGCTTCCAATATCGAGAAAACGAAGACAAAAGAACTTTTGCGGTTTATAACATCGGCTCCGTGGTACATAAAAAACGCAAATTGGCAGTGTGATTTAAATATAAAACAAGTGACTGAAGAAATTGCAAAATACGCAAGCAAATATATAACAAAACTCCAGGTACACCCTAATTCGCATGCTCGTCATATTTTAAACTCTTCTGGACACATCCATTTAAAAAAGTGGGACACAAGAGCTCTAAGACTCATCACTTAAGACGTAACTGTTTGAAATTATTATTTGATTTTATTTTATTTTTGCTTAGCACGACTCTTATGTTTTATTAATTACTATTACCAAGTTTATGGGCCCTGTAAATTTCTCGTTTTCAAAAGATTAATAACGGTCCTGCAGACGTGTTTAAAATCGTAAACGATAATTTTCTTTCAGATATGATTTTTGAGAATCTATATAATAAAAAAATTTAAAAAAATCGAAAAAATATAGTCGGAGTTAATTTTCTAAAATCGTGCGATTTCAAATTGATCGGTTTAAAGAACAGGGCGGCATGTCCGACACTGATCGGGCCTAATAATTATATTTAGATATAATACTTCAATACTTATTTGTTCTTTTCTTATGATACAACTAGCTGACCCGGTCCGCGTTGCTGGTACCAAGCAATTATAAGTGTTGTATATGGCATTGGTGCAATACGAAAATTGATTTTGCCACGCCCCTCCGCCCACAGACAGAAAATCAAAAATCGGACTTAATAGTGCCGCCCGCCTGAATATTCTGAAGATTCCCTGAAAATTTCAAAATTGGCCCAGCCGTTTTGGAGACCATACGTTACACACATAAGTACATACACACATCCTCTTTAATATATAATAGATAAATAAAAATATGCATTAAACAAAAAAATATTTACTGTTTTTATGGGAATTGTTAAAATTTAGGATTTAAATTTTTTAATAATCCCAAATTATTATTTTACTTATTAAGTAATATTTTTTTTTATTTATACATTGAAATTGATTATTGAGGGGTTTAGCTAGATTCCATGCGAATTTTACTCTTTCTAATGCAGATCCCTTATCCAAAGTTTCTTAGAACAACTAGAATTATTATTTTATAAACTTTCATTTAAAAAATGAAACAATTACAAAATAAAAGTATAAAAAATGCGACAATTTTCTTCTGTTTTCTTAATTGGTTGGTCTGTTTCCAAAAAAAAAAACAATCCCTTCTTACTAAACCTAAACGTCAGAAAAACAAGCTAATTATGAAATTCATTTACGACTTTAATAAAACTAAATTTATATGCTCGAATTACGGAAAAGTGAAAATACTCATCCTAGATCTTTTCTCGGAGGAAAGTATTAAGGAAAATAATACATATCAAAAGTATGTATGTGAAAAAAGTAATAGGCACTTCTTTGTAGCAATATTTACACTTTTTTGAAATTTGCGTCTATACGCTTTAGTTTCGGAAATATAAAGTTACAGATTTTACCCATTTTCGCCCCCAAACCCCGTTCTTAATGAATACACACACGCTCTGCAGCCACTGGGTTGAGCTAGGCGATGATCACCGAGTTAGTCCCTTTACTGTTATATATATATATATATATATATATATATATACATATATTTATTAGCGTATTCCTTCAGGAACATAAGCTATTTACGTACACAGAAAAAATTTAAAATCAACTTTAATTAATATTTTAGTTAGAAATTCGTACTAATAATTAAATTCTGTACTGATTTTCGTCCTGCAAACAAATAATATCAATTAATGAATTTGTAAAAATGAGGTTATCATGCTGTTGAGATCAATTAATAGAGTTAATTGAAAATATGCGTTTATTTTAAACAAATGATTAATTGGCACAATTAAATTAATAATTAAACTGTTAGAGATTATAAACAATTAAATTGTTCATTGAATTAATTAATAAAAGTAATTGAACTGTATACGATTTTAAAAAGTAAAAGTAAAAAATTTTTAAGAAGTAAAAAGCAATTTTTTTTTATTTATTTTATTATTATTATTGTTATTTATTTATTATTATTATTTTACTTATTTGTTTAATTCCGTAACTTACGCTGCAGGCTTAGAACATGGAACCTCCATTATAACAGTCTAACACACATCCACTAGGCTATCGTGACAAATTATTTTTTATTCAATTATTGTACATATGTAGGTATATGTTCTTATTATATTTTTTAACTTACAATGCTGTCATGCTTTGAACTTGATACTTCTAGAATAACAGGCTGACCCTCTTCCATGAAAACATGAACAAGCACAAACATAAACTAAAATATTTTTTTCATTAAACAAAGTTAATTCAAACAATAAAAAAATTGGTTGAGTTTTTAATAATGCGTAAAAAAGTTTAATATTCGTCGATATGTTTTCATATTTGCTAACATCCATACAAACATTAAACTTTTTTTGTTTTCAATCAACAAACTTTCATTGGGACAATTATAAAATTGTTTGAAACAGCATTAACTGATTTAGTTGAAAGCATTTTGGCTAAAATTTTTTCTGTGTAGAATCTCCATTCGTTTCAGTCTGTTGCAATGTGTCTAAGTTCGTTGAAAGATTTCCCTGTCTCAAGGAAGATAGTGCGTCTCCAAGTAGTCGTCGGTCTTCCCTGCGACCGTACACCTTGTGGGTTCCATTGTAGTGGTGCTTGGCATACTTCGTCATATGGTTTGCGAAGAGTGTGTCCTAACCAATTGCATTTTCTTCTTCTGATTTGCTTATTAATGTCTTTCTGCTCAGAAATTTGTAGTAGTTGTTCATTTGATATTATTCTAGGCCACCAGATTTTTAATGTATTGCGAAGGCATCTGTTTGTGAAACTTTGCAGTTTACTTTTAATGGTTTGGTTTACCAACCATTTTTCGGAGCCATATAGAAGTATCGACTTAATACAGGCGTTGTATGTGTGTATCTTTATTTTTGGTGAAAGGGCGTTAGATGACCATACTTTTCTCAGCTTATGGAACGCTGCCCTTGCCTTATGTATTCGCATATCTAAGTCGTCAACTGCACCGCCGCACAGTGGCTGAAAATCGTTTTTCATTGGCCAAAATTCTGTAACTTTTGAACTGATCAAAATATTGAAGTAATTTTTATTTTAGTGGATAGATATTTAGTTCAGTTTGACTCAGTTTTAATTACATTAAAATTGATTGAGGACTTTTTAAGGAATTCTAGCTCAAAGTTGAACTTTTGAATTTTTTTAACTTTTAGAGTGAAATATGGGTTTATTATTTTTTTATTTATTAAAAAATTTAATATATGGAAATTAGTAATAATTATAAATATGTTTTGTAATAATGGAATTTATTTAAATATTACACTCAAAAAAAATTTTACACTAAAAAAAAATAGTAAAATCAACGATTTTGCTATTATTACAGAAAAATTAAAAATTTTTTGCTGTCTAATTTGCAATTTTGTTTACACTCAAAGAATAGTTACACTTAAAAAAAAACTTTAATAATATTATCTGAAAATATTGCTATTACTACAGAAAAATTTATTATTTTTTGCTGTCAAATTTGATCATTTTAAAAAACATATTAAAAATAAAAACTGCAATAAATTTTAATAGCATTTGTAACAATGGTAGGTTCTGTTTATTATTATTTTTTACTAATAGTATGCTTTTCGTACCTTAAATAACAATGAAAGGCAATTATGATTATTATTCATTTGACTCAAATATTGATTGTAAATATTCCATATTTTGTTCTGTGCTATTTCTGTTCTTTAGTAGTTTTTTGGCTTCTTCATCTAAATCCCGATGTTCCACTTTCCATTGATTTCGAATACTGGAGATGAACGGATCTGACGTTGCCAATAATATATTAAATAGATCTTCATTTGTTGAATTTCGTGAAATTTTTCTAGTATTGTGCTCTCTATAAAATCTGTAATCCTTGTTTCTTTTTTCCTGAGCCTCCTCTGATAGATCTCCAAGTGGCACCAAATGATATTTAATGATATCTTCTCCATGATAAAGGATTTTATGAACTGTTGCAGACATATTTCTCCATGGGTAGTTGGTTGTATATATTTTTGCAGTTTCCTTAGCATAATCTCCAAATTTTCTAGAGTCAATTTCTTCATTGCACGCAAGTACTTCTAGGATTATTTTAAACCTGAAAATAAGGTTTAAATCCACTCCTGTTATTTCAGATGCTGTTTCTGGATCTGAAAAGAATCTTCTTGCGGTATTGCCATCATTTGTATTGCCTGACCCTTGTTTTGGCTAATCTATAATCAATCCTAATTTGCGATATTCATCTAGAACATGTTTCTTTTTTGACCTTCTTAACTCTTTGTTGGTTTCGTTGTTTCTTATTGATCCTGAAGACCCGAAATCCAAATCATAACTGATTTTTAGTATGTGTTCCATAAGTCGTATTCTTGCATGTAGTGGTGATAATCCAAATTCATATGCATCGGTATTATCTAATGATTTTGTCGGGACTTGGTTTAATTGGGTTGATGTTGCTTGGCATATAATGCAGCTGGATGCAGCCTTCGTGTTAGTCAAAGCCTGACCTACTTTTCCATCTATCATTGTCAGCACTAATTGGTAGCTTACTTCAGTTTGCTGCCCATCTAACTGTAATTGTAATGGCTGTAGTGTTGCAATTTGGGCCTTGATATCACTAACTTCTTTGTTAATGGCATCATGAGTTTCTTTTTTGAATTCAAATTTAATTGGCCTGCAGTATTTCGTAGAAGATGGTGTCTCATTTTTCCAAATATCCATTGTTTGCGTTGTACTAGTCGAAGGCTCTGAATCTTCCAAAATCTTTTTCAATCGCAATGGTACAAATGATACCATGAACATATCTGAGTCCGAAATATTTTCACATACAGCTTGTTTGTATTGTTTTTGTCCCGAGGAACCATCACATCCCCATTTACAAAAAAGAATTAACTTTGTGTTTCCATATTTCTTTAACTCATTTCCTGTTATTGATTGTAGCAAGCGTTCGGCTGTGTGATCAAGTAGAGATTGTAGTTGTACCTCTGCCGAAATTGGTGTGATTGTAATAGTGTCCTTTGATGGCAAACAGTCTATTTTAGCAGCGGTTATGTAATGATATGCTGGATACATATTTGACCCTTTTTCAATCGCACGCAGTCTGAGCTTAATATATTGCTGTTTTGTTAATTTCAAATCCAGAAATAATGCTAATGCCTCCTCATTTGTGTACTGTATTGCATCACTCGGAGTTGGTATACTTTTAAGAATCCGTTTTGTTCTCACTGGACTAGCTTTAACAACTTTTTCAATGATATCCACTTTTGATAATTGGTTCTGTGATCGTAATTGATGTAGGAAAGATTCTTTTATATTTGTACAACCAATTGCATCGTTAAAATCTTTAAGTTTCCGCCTCTTAGATCTATCACTGCAGTTGCCCATTAATGATTTGCGTGATCTTCCAGCCTTATCTTGCTTTGCTGTTTCTGCAGCGACAGTAAGTTGGCCTTCTAACCAGTTTGCACTTTTTATATAAAAGTTTTGTTTACTGTAGCTAACTTCTTTGTAGCGTTTTTTTAGTGCTTTGACGAAATTAGATAATTGCTCTTGCATTTCGGTGCTACACGAATTTAAGTTTAATTTTATTTTAACGTAACTAAGAACATCTTCCTGGTTTTTGTTTCTAAAATACTCTTCGGCCAGTTCTTTATAACTGAAGCTCTCCATATTTATCTGAATATTTTTATTTGTTATATTTTATCCGTACAATTAAAGGATTAACTTATTACTGAGTAATCCCTTATGGAATCCGTAGTTTTATACATTTTTAGATACATGTTATTCACACATTGATCTTCAATTTCATAGCAGGTAGTGCTTAAATTGAACAAAACTGCACATGTTATTCAGACCTTAATATCAGGTAAAACTGATTAGTATCTCGCCAATATGGGGTTGTTTTTTATCTTTAGTGGTTTAATGTCGCCATTATTGTTATAAAAATGTTTATGACTTTGGTTGACCCTAACATTTGATAACAGGTAAATTCAGAAAGAGATCATATGTTTACTGTAGAACCTATTGTGATAATTTTATGACTTATTTTTTGCTGATCAAAACAAAACCATTAAACCCTTTCGCAGGTATTATATTTAATTTTTTCGTTTTACGTAGTCTAAAGTAAAAAAAAACAAACTTTTAGGCAAAAAAGTGAAAATTTAAGACACTATTGTATACGAGTACTTATAGGGCTGTTTAAATTAATTTGAATTTTTTTTAGAGTAATTTCATTAAAATGAAAAAAGTGTTCTACCCACGGGTCGTCACGGGTGCAAAAGTATATATAGCGTTAAAGAGGACACTTTCACCTTTCTCCTGGTGGTATACGTTTCTTGTTCCCTTTTGTTCCCTAGAAGTTCTATTCCACTAAAATTTAAATTTGAGAAAAATATAGTAGTTTCATAAATATTTCATAACGCCCGTAATATTAAACGCTACAGCTGTGACCACTTACAACAACTAAAGACTATAGTCCTACCAACATTATAAAAAAGACCGCAGGCCGTTATCGATGATAGCTTGCGAGTAGTAACCATTTATTTTTGATAAAAAACAAAAGAAAAACACCTTTTTCTGAAATTAAAAAAACGGTTGAGTTTGACAGCATGCCACGCCCACAATTATCAATAGTTTAACCTAAGTTTTTGGCTACCTTAATCTGGATATATTAGCTATAAAAAGGCGTAAAAATTTTAAAAATCGGTGATAAAAAAAAATTAGACTTTTGGCCAATGAAAAACGATTTTCAGCCACTGTGCGCCGTCGGGTGTGATTTTACTTCCAAGATAGCAGAAGTTATTAACTTGTTGAATTGGGTTGTTGTTCAGAGTGAACTACAGTAGTAATAATACCAATAATAACAATAATTTGGTTTAGTTATATAAAAAAGTACTTTTTCAAATTATACCCTTATCAAAAAAATACTTCTTCCAAAAAGTACCTTTAAAAAAACCTCATTCCAAAAAGTATCGTTCAAAAAAATACTTTTTCCAAAAAGTACCTTTTTCCAGAAATACTTTTTCCGAAAATTACAATTAAAAAAATAGTTTTTGCAAAAAGTACCCTTCCCAAAAAATACTTTTTCCGAAAAGTGCCTTTTTCAATAAATTTTTTTTAAAAGTACAACACACGCACAAATACATATGTATATTCAAAAAATACGTTTTCCAAAAAGTACTTTTACCTCAAAAGTACTTCTTGCAAAAAGTTCCTTTTTCTAAACAGTACTTTTTCAAAAAATTTCTTTTTTCGAAAAGTACCTTTTCCAAAAAGTATCTTTGGAAAAGTACCAAAGGACCTAGTACTGATGACAACGTTCAAGAATACACTACTACACTACATACATACATATATCAATTAGCACCGTATTTAGCCGTTTATATCCCGTTTGGTACCTCTTTAGGCCCTTCGAAGAAAACATACGTTTTATTATCCTAGGTTCTACAAAGCGGTAGGAATTCATAGAAAATAATGTTTACATCTATGTTATATTTAGTACGGAAAACTGGTAGGATTTTACCTCTTTTAAATGGGTTTTATCAGAAAGTTTCAAAACTCATTCGAGATTTTGGTCAGAAGAAAAGAACGCGCTAAGAATCTTTCTGCTTTGTTGAATAATTTAGAAGATATGTCGAGTGGCAATAAGGTACCAAAATATAGTTTTTAGCCCCCGCCCTTTTAACCCCTAAAAGTAAACCGTGTTTTACCCCTTTTTACACCCTTAGCACTCTTTGGGTCTATTAAGAAAACATACAATTTATTATCCTCTCTTCTACTGAGCGGTAGGAAGTCATAGTAAACTATGTTTGCATGTATGTATGTATGTAATTCTTTTCGCGCCGCGAAAGCTTGCCGGGCAAAGCCGGGCAAAGATCTTACCAAGGCAGAATCACACAGGCCAATAAGTCTGCTATCAACAATGTCGAAACTTTCCGAAAAACTGCTCATGTCAAAATTGTCCCCAATTCTAATTGGTAGTGGGTGCATCCCTGACCATCAGTTTGGTTTTAGAAGTCAGCATAGCACCATTGAACAAACTCATAGATTGGTTCAATGTATAAGAAGAACATTTGAAGAAAAGAAGTACTGTTCTGCACTGTTTATTGACGTTTCGCAGGCATTTGATAAAGTGTGGCATGAAGGCCTAATTTTAAAATTAAAATCATATCTACCAATAAATTTGGTGAATTTATTAGAAAGTTACGTTACTACCCGGAAGTTCACGGTTGTGGAAGGAGAATTCATGAGTGTGCCCGAATCTATATCATCCGGTGTGCCAGAGGGGTGCATACTGGGGCCAGTTTTGTATTTGATTTATACTTTTGATATGCCTTTGAGCAGTAATATCCATACATCTACGTTTGCCGATGATACAGCCTGCCTAAGTATGCACGAAAATCCTCATGAGGCTTCCCGATATCTACAAGAACATATTACACAACTGGAACTATGGTTAAAATTATGGAGAATTAAGGTAAACGAGCAAAAGTGTGTTCAGGTAACATTTAGCCTGCGAAGAGATACTTGTTCCCCAATTCGAATCAACAACAATCAAGTTGTTCCTCAGCATTCACATGTAAAATACCTTGGTATACACCTTGATCGACGACTTACATGGAAACACCATATTGACTCAAAGCTAATACAAATGAAACTTAAACTAACTCAGATATATCGGCTGATTGGTAGAAATTCAACACTCAGCCTAGACTGCAAACTTTTATTATACAAGTCGCTTTTGAAGCCAATATGGTGCTACGGAATTCAGTTATGGGGCACTGCTTCAGCTTCTAACGTCGAGAGAATCCAACGAAGGAAAAACAAGAAATAGCAAAATACGCAGGCAAATATTTAACAAAACTCGAGTCACATCCTAATCCGCTTGCTCGTAACATCTTGAATTTTACTGGTCACATCCGCCTGAAAAAGAAGGACACAAGGGCTCTTATAGTCAACACTCCAGATGGGATTGCTTGAAAATATTTTTTTTTCTCTTTTTGTTTTTTGATTATCACTACTTATATATTATTTATAACTAACACTAAGTTTATGTCCGACAGTGGTCGGGCCTAATACTTATATTTTAGATTTAAGATTTGAATACTTATTGTTAGTTCATAATTGAAAATACAATAAATAAATAAATGTATTTAAAAAAAATAATAAAAAAATGTATGTAAAAAAGTACTGAAAACGGGCGCGATTTAAGCCCTTATAAGTGCAAATTTTCAGAATGTACCAAAATTCATTCGAAATTTTGTTCAAAAAAAATGAACGCGCGAAAAAGCTTTCTGCTTTGTTCAATAATTTAGAAGATATTTCGAGGGCAAAAAAGGACCAAAATTCAGTTTTTACCCCCTTTAATTCCTAAAAAACCACCTATTAAAAAAGTACCAAATACTTGTCGGCTTTTTTTTTAGCAATATTCGCATGCTCTTGGAATTTTCAGTCTATTTGATGTGGTTTCCAAAATTTAAAATGTCGATTTAACCCTATTTTTACCGCTTAGCATTCGAGTTTCCAAAAATTCCTTTTTAGTGAATCTATAAATTGGAAGGGGAACTTACACACCAAATTTAAGCTCTATAGTTAGAGTAGTTTGGGCTGTGCGTTGATATATCAGTCAGTCAATCAGTAACGTTGCTCTTATATATATGATATAGATTTTATTTAAAAAATTTACCATCAAATTTTGTAAATTATCTTAAATTAATGTATTTATTTTCTTCTTATTCCAGGTAAGCTCCGTTTTTTATTATAAAAATGTTTCTGTTAAACTGGATTAAGGTATGAAATAATTTTAACTAGTTAGAGAAAATAATAAAATTTTCATTAAAATAAAAAGAGTTGTACCCATTTTTAGGGTTCCGTACACCAAAGGTGAAAAAGGAACCTTATTATTTTCGCTACGCTGTCCGACACACGCCATTTTCTCAAGAACCATAAGAGCTACGGACCGAAAATTTGGACAGAGTATGTAGAACCTTCACGATTCAACAACAAATACATGAGAATTGAAAAGTAAAGGGTGTTCCAAAACGAGCAACGAAAAATTTTAAAATCCCATGTAATATACATATAATTGTATGTACATATGTATATTGACACTTGAAATTTGTAAAATTAGTTTATTTTTATATAGACTACAACAATTAACACTAAAATTTAAAAAAATTAAATCATAGGGTGGTCCATCAGTTAATGCAATTTTGACTATGTAATTTTGACAACTTGCTATATCTTGGAAACCGTAAACTCTTGAAATTTTCAAAAATTTTAAAACTAAAAAATTATAAAATCGCCAATCCAAAAAAAAAATCGCCAAAAATTTCAAAAAATTAAAAATCAAAATTAAATCAAAAAAATTAATATTTAAAATTAAAGAAAAAATCACCTACATATATGAAAAAAATCGCCAAATTTAAAAAATCGTCAAAATAAAATAAAATCGCCAAAATTAAAAAAAACGTCAAAACCGAAAAAAACTCCAAAACTATATTTTATATAGGCTAAAGTTCGTATTAAATAACATATCTCGTCATATCTCGTCGTACGGGGGTCAAAGTCGCACTTCACTGAATTTATTGAAACATGAAATTATTGTTACCGTTACATACCCTTAACAATAATATTTACACGTACATACATACATTCGCTTGTACTCCCCATTCGCCATATACTCAATAAATTTCCCTACACTTTTTATTTTCTTCGAAATGATTTGCATCATTTGCAATATATTGTAATATACCGATCAAAATTTGATTGGCGTTATAATCTCCCTTATTCCAGTTGTCGTTTCGTCATCCTGTTTGCAGGCTTATGCTATTTTATAAACCTTAGGGAACGGAAATAGATTGTCAAAATTGTTCTCGAGAGTGAGTAAACAAGCCCCAATTTTTTGGTGTTGTGTTAAAGTGACGTCGATGACGTCAACTGGAATAAGGGTGAATATTTTGTGTTGAAAACATTAAATTTCCTAGCAAACATACAGACAGATAAGCAGAGGGACAGCACATTAGAAACGTATATATGTATGTAGCTAAACCTGCCGAAACCTGAAATAAATCGTCTGTACCACGTCAAACTATCCAATATGCAAATGCGTTTTTCCAGATTTTTTGCCTTGCTCCTGCATTGGGTATGATTTGCATTGTGCCAAAACTTGAGCAATGAATCATTATGATTGTTTTTAATACTTCTAACAACGCATTCTACAAAAATAGTTTTATGTAATATTATAATATTATAATATTACATAAAATATTATATATATAATATATATATTATATATATATTATATATATTATATTATATTTTATTTTATAAATTGTTTTAATACGAAAAAAACTATTAACTAATACGCCATGTTTTATTATATAGCGACTTTGAAATGAGCAAAATATGCAAAAACCAACTTTGCAAAATTGTGTACATATTTAAAACTACTTACCTTAGATGTTCCATTGAGGTCTCATGGTAAAGAACAGAAAATGGTATGTGTTAAAAAAATTGTGTATTTGAAATTCTTAAAAAATATAAAATAGGTCCTTGTTTATCCGTAATGGCCGGGACCGGTACCATTTTGGATAATCGATTTTCCCGGTTAATGGGGCAACAGCTTTTATTGGTTCGTTCATAGTTTTTATTCATATTTTTGTACTTGCTTATACATCTTTGTACGAGTATATACCGCATGTAATAAAAGAAAAATTCATGGATTTTATACTTGTGTTTAATCAAAAAATTCATAAAAATGTATTAAGAGACTATTACGATTGAAATTATTCGATTTTGAGCGTAAAATCTTGATTTTAGCACGTTTTTGATTGTTTCTGATACTCATAAGATCTAATCTAAGAACTTCATCTTACGTATTTTAAAATTTTCTCAAAACAAACATACACTTCACATAAAAAATTTTAGCCGATGGCCTTGGCAGACAGTGCTATAAATGTGTGTATATATTAATGTTATATTTTATATATTTTAAAATCAAGTAAATAAATAAATAAAAAATTAAATTAAAACGTGAACTCAAGACAAAATAAATTTGGCTTAAAAAAGCGATACGAACTTTAGCCCGTTCAATTCATAAATAAATTTCTTTGGCTAAACCAATAAAGTTCGACTAAAACTCATGACACAATTTATTTTGGTTTTTGAAAAAATTATAATAGTATAGTCTTGATTAATCGCATATTTTTTAATCGTAGTCGCGATTATGAAAATCAGCGATTACTTGCAAAGCCTAATGTTGCCGGAATAGAAAATTTAGAAACAGAAATTTGCAGTACTTCAGTTAAATTGCCATCCTTCTGGAATGATTATCTATTTCATGTAGAAACGATCCTCACAAAAACATAAATGTGAAAAAGGCCAAGTTCCTTTCAAAAATTTCGGCCATCAAAAGTAGTGACATAAATTTTTTTACCAAGTTCTTGCTGGGTACAATACCTATCACTGCAATATGGTATGCATTATATAAATTTGTAATCGTAAGGGTGTTATATAATTTCTAGATAATCTGCTTACTTGACTTGAGATTTTTCTAGTAATTTTCTAATCTATAACTACTCGTTTATTAAATTTCAGATCACCAGAAATTTTAATTTTAACTCTCAGGGGCGTGTTCCCGTCTACTTTTTTTTACCCCAAATTTTTATTTGGCTAGTAGTTATCTTTCCTGTTTAGTTTCGTTGGAAACGGATAATAGTAAATACTTAAATAGTACATTTAAATGTGCTGACCCGAAACATATGAAATAGGAGGCTTAAATTGTATGGGCGTGTTAACGCCCACTTTTTCAATTAAAATTTAGAGGCTTGTATTATTGCAACATCTGTATTAAATTTTAATAAAATTGCTTGAGTTGAACGCGTTACAAATGTTTTATTAGTTCTTATCTTTGTTGGCGTAGCCCCGCACCCTTGGGTAAAATTTTCGGCTTTTCAGATTCTTTTAGGTGAGTACTCACTTAGTTGTACTTGTGTACCAAATTTCAGCTCACTAGCGTAAATTTGAATTTTTATGGGCGTAACTCCGCCCCCCTGGTTAACATTTTCAGGTTTTCAGATTTTTCTAGTTCATTGCTCACCTATATCTACTCGTGTAACAAATTTCAGCTTTTTTTCAATAAAGAAATTTAATGAATCGAAGAAAAAAGTTGTTGACTGAAGTTTTATTTTCAGCGATAATTGTTATTTTATTGTGTGTGTGAATGAAATGAATTTCACATATCAATACCTTTTTGATTGTTTTTGCTTGGCTGCGACTAAATTTTAGTCACTAAAACTACATAAATGTGTTTGTTGAGTCGAACCGGTAACCTCTTGACTAAAAGACGAACGTATTTACCACTCAGCTAAAGAGCAAATTTTTAGTAGATACGCAAATAATGAATACTTTCTTCTGCATGTGCGTATTGCGTTGATATAATCTAAAAATAGCTTTGTTGACTAAATCAAAAACAAGCCACGATGTTTTTCGGATTCTTGTCGGAATTCACACGTATACAAACCAGCAATCAAAATTTACAACAACAATATGAACACGTTGAGTCAATCAACAAGCAAGATAAACACCAACACAAACAAGTTTAATTAAATGGTATTTTAAAATGCGCGGAATTGATAAATACAATATTCAAGTTAATGACAAATATTATTGAAATTAAAAATTTTATTCAATAACATGGTTTTATTGAAAATAATTCTTGTCTATTTTTTTCTGTGAACAGTAACACAATGTATGAACATGTAATTATATCACTACCGCAAGAAGTTGTAATGTCAGTAATTGATATTGTACATAATCCACCAACAGAAAATCGCTATACGCTTCTGAAAAATTAACTTTTAGAACGTCACCCTCTTAGTGATCACAGAAAACTAGATAAATTTGTCTCTGATTCAGTTATAGGAGACCGAAAACCTTCTGAATTTTACAGGTATCGCTTACAGTGGCTGGCAAGAACATTGATTGTTTGATTGATACTCTCAAAAATTTTTGGCTCAGAAAACTTCCCAAGGCACTTGACATTGCTTTAGTTGATTGCAACGTAGTAAATATTGATGATTTATTAAAATTTGCAGATAATATATGGGAATTATCGAACAATACTGAGATATACATATGTATGTATAACGTAGAGTCAAATCATGTAACTCAATCAGATTTTAGTACAATTGTTAATAATTTAACAAAAGTAACTTCCGCACTGTGTGAACAATTCAATAAGTTATCATTAGAAATTTCAGAAGTTAACCAGCTTATTGGAACTAGTCGCCCAATGTATCCTGAACGTAAAAGAATTAGATCCAGAACTCGGTACCCTCAAGGTTGGCTTTGCCATTTTCACTATCGATTTGGAAGTAAAATAAGGAAGTGTATTCAACCATGCTCGTATTCAGAAGGGATGTAACGAATGTTCGCTTTCGTATTCGCAAATTATTCGCTTACTTTTGCTATTTGCATTCGATAAAGTATGCGAATACATCAAGCGAATACTAAAGACAAAATTTGTACTCCTTGGAGTACAATGGAGCCGATGTTATTAACCGCAAAATTTTGTTTTGCCTTCGTTAGATTCTCTCTACATTGGAAGCTGAAGCAGTGCCCCATAACTGGATACCGTAACACCATATTGGCTTCAAAAAAACTTGTATATTAAAAGTTTAGGGGCAGGCTAAGTGTTGAATTTCTGGCAATCAACCAGTGTATTTGAGATAACTTAAGTTTCATCTGAGTTAGCTTAAAGTCAATATGAAGTTTCCATGTAAGCCTTCACTCAAGGTGTATACCAAGGTATTTCACTTGGGTATGTTGAGGAATATTTTGATTATTGATTCGAATTAGGGAACAAGTATCTCTTCTTAGGGTAAACATTATATGGACACACTTTTGTTCATTTACCTTAATTCTCCATAAGTTCAACCACATTTCCAATTGTGTAATATGTTCTTGTAGATATCGGGAAGCCTCATGAGGATTTTCGTGCATACTTAGGCAGGCTGTATCATCGGCAAACGTAGATGTATGGATATTACTGCTCAAAGGCATATCAAAAGTATAAATCAAATACAAAACTGGCCCCAGTATGCACCCCTCTGGCACACCGGGTGATATAGATTCGGGCACACTCATGAATTCTCCTTCCACAACCGTGAACTTCCGGGTAGTAACGTAACTTTCTAATAAATTCACCAAATTTATTGGTAGATATGATTTTAATTTTAAAATTCGGCCTTCATGCCACACTTTACAAATGCCTGCGAAACGTCAATAAACAGTGCAGAACAGTACTTCTTTTCCTCAAATGGTCTTCTTATACATTGAACCAATCTATGTGTTTGTTCAATGGCGCTATGCTGACTTCTAAAACCAAACTGATGGTCTGGGATGCACCCACTACCAATTAGAATTGGGGACAATTTGTCATGAGCAGCTTTTCGAAGAGTTTTGACATAGTTGACAGCACTCTTATTGGCCTCTATGAGTCAGCTTTAGGAAGATCTTTGCCCGGCTTTGGAATCATTTTGATTTTTGCAAGCTTCCAGAGTTGTGGATAATACTCCAGTCGTAATATGGCATTAGAAATAAACAGCAAGATTCTTATTGCAATATGCGGCAAGTTCATCAGCATCTTGTTACTAATTCCAAAAATACCTGGAGCTTTCTTTGGCTTGAGTTCAGCAATTACCTTATGTACATCATGCATCTTAAACTTTAAGGCTCGAGGGGGTAGAGCAACTACACTCGGCAAATCAGCAACACCAGTACATGTATTTGGAGTAAATACGGATTTTAAATGCTCAGCAAATATTTTACATTTTTCCGTATCGCTTCTTGCCCATCCTCCGGTAGATGTGCGCAGAGGTGGCTTAAACTCAACGGCTGTTTTAAGCTTTATAGCAGCGCGCCACAAAGAGTAATTAGATGTTGGTGTTACATCAAGACCTTCCAAATAATTTTTAAGATATGCAGTTTTTTCAGATGCAAGCAACTCTTGAAGTCGTTTAGAACATTCTTTAAGTCTGAGTTTATGTTGGGGTGATCTGTGCTGTTGACATTCCCTTCTAGCTCTTCTTTTTTCACATACGAGATGTTCAATATCCCTGGAATAAATTTTATTAAACCCAGACTGCAGATGGGAGGTAGTGGCATTGTCAGCAGCCTGTTTAATAATTTCGTTTAGATTGGAAATGTTAGTTTCAATGTCATTAGGTGTTCTTATTTTCCGTGCAATGACTACTAAGACATTTTATGAATCCCAGCCAATTAACACGATTGATTATCTTCATATATGGGTGAGGTAAGTCACTTCTTAGTGGGTTACAAATTGTAACGAAAGTGGGGGAGTGATCGGAGGAGAGATCTAGAGAAGTTTCAACATTAATTAAATTCCTAGAAATATTTTTCATGGCGCTAAAATATATAACATCCGGAATTTTTCGTAAGCCAGTAGGCCAGTAAGTGGGCTCCCCACTCGAAATAACATCTAAGCCCATTTCTGAAATTGTATTAAACAAAGCTCGACCTCTAGGTGTTACAAGGCGCGACCCCCAGTACGAATGCTTTGCATTGTAGTCTCCAGCTGCCACGAAACAAGATCCAAGCGATTTGTAGAACTTCTCATACTGATCTTCGGTAACTGAAAATCTAGGAGGTGAGTAAATTGATGATATCACGAAATTAGAACAAAAATTTTCTACAAAAATATTCGTAGCTTGCATATAATCTTCACTAACGTTGTCAAGGATATAGTGTTTGAGTCTTGACTTAATTAGAATAGTGTAGCCATTTATTTTGAAAGAGCTCCTCGAAGTCAAATGTGTCTCAGAGACCAACATTATATCAATATTTTTTCCGTAAGGAACTGCTCAAGTTAATTTTTATGTTGGCTAATGCCGTTTGCGTTCCAGAAACATATTTTTAACGTGTTCATGGCTTGTTAATTAATGCTTGAAGCAGAGTATTCTGCATTCTCAGCATTTCTTGCATCATGGTAGTCATATTTGTTGTAAAATTATTTATAGTTTGCACCAAATTGTCAATAGTAGCTTCAAGGCGACTAAAGTTAAAGCTTGAGTTTGCATTCGTTGAATTATTTGGAGGTGGAACATTTTGTGCGGGAATATAATTTATTTTAGCAGCATCGGTATACGATACACGGGAACTAACTGGTTTGCTCATTTGCGCAAAAGTGGCGGAGTAAGCGTTTGCTGATTGAGATGGAGCTAATTTGGGTTTTTGCACCATAGTCTGTTTGACAAAAGAGTACACAGGACAACCTCGGTAGTTAGCGGTGTGATTACCTCCACAATTACTGAATTTTTTATCACTTTGATATTTTGGCTTATTGCAACTAGCAGTGCCGTGTAATTCGCCGCACACAACACAAACAGTGGGTAATTTACAGTATGTTTTTGTGTGGCCATATTCTTGGCAATTATGGCACTGTACGGGACCTGATCGCTTATGTGGCTCTTGAACTGTGATTTTTCGGTATAAGAGGTATTTAAGGCTATAAATTGGGTGTGTCTCGTTTTTTTCAGTTGTATATCATTCGGCTCCAATTCAACACGAAATAGAGGCTGGGGGATCTTCTCCCTATTGATTATCTTGGTAACATTTTTTATCTTAAATCCTTGTATCATGAGTGCATCTTTTACTTCTTCGGGATTAACATAAGAGTCAATGCCCTTCAATACGATCTGCATACCTTTGGCACTCTTAAGCTGGTACGTATAAAAACTTGTTTTATTTTTTTCAAATTCAGTCACTATTTTGCGGAAATCTTTTTCTTCGTATATTTGCATTTTTGTTTCGTCAATGTTACCACGCTTTATTGGAATAACATGAAATGCGTTTTCACCAATGGCCGAGACTAACTTTTTAATTAGGGCGTTAGAATTTTTCTCTCAAATATATAGGTGGTGGCTTAAAAGACTTTTGCGATGATGCAGCGGGCTTGTCGTCGGTGACTTGCAGTAATGAAAAACGATTTTGACGATTGGTAGATGATGCGCTATTATCCCTAGACATCTTTGGAGCAGATGATATTTTTGAAGAACTCGGGCTTCGCCCACGCTTTACCACTGTTATGTATCTGTCCATTCCGACTTGTACCTTAGGTTTTGAGCTACTTTTATCTGTAGTGATAACTTTATTAAGTGATGAACACGAGCCTGAAGGAGATGATATTACTGACTTATATGAAGAAGTACTAGGCAACTGTAATGTTAATGAATCACTATTTGGCATTGGACAAAGCGAAGTTGATCGCTGACGAAAAATTGGATTTGTCGTTAAAAAAAATACTTTCATTAGATTTATTATTTGTATTATTTTCATTGAGAGCTTCAGAACTCACAGTAAAATAGGCATTTCTGCCGTTAGAACTCACTTCATAATTTTTTGTATTTGAGGTACTCATATAGAGTATTCCTGAAGGGCACCTTTTTGTGTTTTTTTGTTTGCGGTTATTTTTTTTTTGTTTTTGTAATATATGATTGTTTAATTGTTTTTGAGGTACTCGTTAAGAGTATTCCTCAATGTCACTGTTTATGTTTTTTTGTTTGCGGTTTTTGTTTGTTTTTGTTATTTCCACTATGTAAAAATACAGGGTGGCCCAGAAAGACCGAAGTGGTGTAAATTCCTTATAACTTTTTATTTAAGACATATTTTTTTTAATTTTTTGTTTTTTAAATACAGTAAATTTATAGGGAATATTTTTAGATTAGTTGTTAAAAATGATATCCCGCAAGTGGAGGCCATTTTCTGCTTCGCACAAATGATCTCTTTTCAACACATTTTCCATGAACTTTCGCAAAACTTCCGGTGTTATGTTGTTAATTTCGTCTGGAATATTGGTTTTTAATTCCTCAATAGTCCTAGGCTTATTAACATAAACTTTCCCTTTTAAATAACTCCAAAGGAAACAGTCTGGAGCGGTGAAATCCGGGGAACGCGGAGGCCAATTAAAATTGCTTCTACGCGAATTTATTCTTTCCCCAAAGATGTCGCGTAAAATAGCCATTGTGGCCCTCGGAGTGTGCGCTGTGGCTCCATCCTGTTGGAACCATATTTGCGGATGGTATTCCACGGCTGGCCTTTCAAAATTTTCCAATATGGCCCGATATCGATCACCATTGATGGAAATGGCGACATCTCTTTCATTTTCCAAAAAATATGGACCAATGATCCTTTCTGAAGAAACACCGCACCAAACAGTACACTTAACTGGGTGTAATTGTCGTTGATGAAGTACTCTCGGGTTTTCCTTAGCCCATATCCTAAAGTTTTGCTTGTTAACAAACCCATTTAATTGGAAATGGGCTTCGTCACTCATAAATAAGTTATGAATAATGGAAATGGAAAGAGCACATTTGTGCGAAGCAGAAAATGGCCACCACTTGCGGGATACAATTTTTAATAACTAATCTAAAAATATTCCCTATAAATTTACTGTATTTAAAAAACAAAAAATTAAAAAAATATGTCTTAAATAAAAAGTTATAAGGAATTCACACCACTTCGGTCTTTCTGGGCCACCCTGTATTAGGAAAGCACATAAAGCTTATTTATTAAAGTCAGTATGTACCTATTACGAATAATATGCACTACGAATATTTTTTTGTATAATTTTTTATTTGTTTAATAAGAATGTAAGAAAAATTTCGCTAATCGACTATTCACTATGAAGGTACTGAAACAGAAAAGTGGCGAATTTGATTCATTACTTGTTGAGAGCGACTACATTTTCAGACATGCATTACACTTTGATTTATTATAAAGAGATCCATCTAAATTCACCGATGAGTCGTTTTCAATATGATAGCGTGTCTTCATTTATTTTATATTTTGTATTAATTTAAAATTTATAGGAAATAAGAAACTTGCTATATTTACACATGTGTTGTCAAGCATCTTCTTTGTATTTAGCTGCAACACATTCTTTTTATTTTATTTTCTATTACAATTTGGTTGTTCTGAACCAATTTCAGCAATAATTCAATATTTTGCTCGGTAAAGTGAGATGAGCGCGCACTGTTTTATCAATTTTTAAGAAATAATACTGCAAATGTAAACAAAACCATATGCTATAGCAGAGCTGTCGATAATGAAACTTACTTGTTTGATATCGTTAGAATTATTTTCTCATATTAAGAACTTTAGTTAAACAATGCACTGTCAATATGAAGTATTAGTTAAGCAATAGTGTTCATTTTAGTTTACTAATAATTAACTAATGACTGTATATTTGGCCCTAAGTGATGCAATTAAATGAGGCTAGGTAGATATGCTATATACATACATATGTAAACAACTACGGCCCTATGTATAAGCAAAAATTGGCATGAAGTTAGCATAAGTGACGAAATTGAATTAGGTGTTAACGAGTTCCTCTATACAATTTGACATTACAAATGGTCGCATTATATATTCTTAATCCACATCTAAGTCCTAAAATTATTATCGATGTGAAGTTTCATGGCAAAACTCTTTAAGATCATGTTAAATTTTGCAACTTATGCTAACTTCATGCCAATTTTCGCTTATACATAGGGCCGCTAAACTTTACTTTGAAATGAAAAAATTTATATATCTAGAAATAGAATGGAAAGTTGTAAAGTTACAGGTTTGGAGAGAAATGTTAAACAGTTTTATATAACGAAACTATTGCGAAACTAAATAAAATTACTTTTCATGACGAAATTTTAATTTGGCTAACAAAATTCTACAGGGTGGCCCAGAAAGACCGAAGTGGTGTGAAATCCTTATAACTTTTTATTTAAGACATATTTTTTTAGTTTTTTGTTTTTTAAATACATTAAATTTATAGGGAATATTTTAAGATTAGTTATTAAAAATTATATCCCGCAAGTGGTGGCCATTTTCTGCTTCGCACAAATGTGCTCTTTCCAACACATTTTCAATGACCTTTAGCAAAACTTCCGGTGTTATGTTGTTAATTTCGTCTCGAATATTGGTTTTTAATTCCTCAATAGTCCTAGGCTTATTAAGATAAACTTTCCCTTTTAAATAACTCCAAAGGAAACAGTCTGGAGCAGTTAAATCCGGGGAACGCGGAGGCCAATTAAAATTGCTTCTACGCGAAATTATTTTTTCACCAAAGATGTCGCGTAAAAGAGCCATTGTGGCCCTGGAAGTGTGCGCTGTGGGTCCATCCTGTTGGAACCATATTTGCGGATGGTTTTCCACGGTTGGCTTTACCAAATTTTCCAACATGGCCTGATATCGATCACCATTGATGGAAATGGCGACACCTCGTTCATTTTCAAAAAAATATGGGCCAATGATCCTTTCTGAAGAAACACCGCATCAAACAGTATACTTAACTGGGTGTAATTGTCGTTGATGAAGTACTCTCGGGTTTTCAATATCCCATATCCTAAAGTTTTGTTTGTTAACGAGGCTTCGTCACTCATAACTAAGTTATGAATAATGGAAATGGAAAGAACACATTTGTGCGAAGCAGAAAATGTCCACCACTTGCGGGATATCATTTTTAATAACTAATTTAAAAATATTCCCTATAAATTTACTGCATTTAAAAAACAAAAAATTAAAAAAATATGTCTTAAATAAAAAGTTATAAGGAATTCACACCACTTCGGTCTTTCTGGGCCACCCTGTACTTGATATCAACGATAAGTATTTACTGCCTCTTCCACTATGTCGAAAGAAAACAACTGCAAAAGAAGACTAGTACTCAAATGCTAATAAATTTTAGTTTTTGGGTTAATGATGCAGATTTATCCTCATTCTTTTTTTAAGCAAACGCAAAATTTTCTTTTTCCCTTAAGTTGTGTGTTATTTAAAAACTTTAAACTTGTGTTCTGGCAAACTATTTTTTTAGTTATGACGTTATTTGAGTAAATGAGCGATATGTTCTAAAAATATAATAAAAGAAAGTTAAAACAAAAAAACCGATTTTAGTACTATTGGGATCGAAAAAGTACTATTTTAAAAGCTAATTGGTACGAAACTAGTTTGATGCATACACAAAAATATCCACAAAAAATATGAGCTGAAAAACAATACTGGTATTGTCTGAACACCGACAAGCGATAAGCTTAGCAACAAGACTTGACTAGTGTGAAATGGACTTAGACACAAGATTTGGAAAAACTTTTTAGTAAATATAAATATTTTTAAATTACGCGTCGCACATTGGGTTGAAATTGCTAAAAACGGCTCTTAATTCAGGCGTTACAGATAACACTTATTTTTTCGTTTCGTAGTATTAAATGGGTCATTAGTAGTTTAAAAAAATCAGTTTTGAAAAAAAAAATTTTTTTTTAAACTCCAGGGATATCCGTTTGTCTGCCCGTATGAATATATAAATTGCTTTGAAAATTCCATTTTTAAAGATAAATGAATGAAATTTGACGCATATGATTTTTTTAGGTTAGTAACTCAGAATACAAAAATTCAACGGAATCGGTAAATGATTTCGTATAGCCCCCATACAAAATTTTCCCGAAAATAGGCCATGCTAATCTTTATTGATGAAAAAAGTTTTTATTAATATTAATATATATATAATAAATTTACATTTTAGTTTTGATATTTTTAATCTTCATATTCGCTGTTACTAAAATAAATATCATCGGAATTATTTTCTTCAGAAATTTTAGGTAACATTAGAAGGTCCAATACCTGCTGTGGCAACACGCTACTTTTCTTTTTGTAATGTTTGCTCATATTACTAATAATAGGATCAGAACTTATTAAAAATCTATTGAAAATATCTTCATTGGACTTTTCGCGACTGCATTTCCGTGAAAAATGTTCTCTGTATGATTTAAAATCTTTAATGCGAGCTTCCTGCGCTTCCTCCGATAACTGACCAATAGGTAACAGTGCATGAGTAATAATCTCCGAACCATGTATTAAAAATTTATGTAAAGTGGGAGACATGTTATACCATGGGTATTTTTCAACAAAGTATTTTGCGGTCGATAAAGTAAAATTTCTAAATTTTTCAACATTAATCTGATGACCACACGATACAGCAACTAAAATAGTATGCAACTTTTTGATCAGTTCAACGTCGATTTTTGTAATTTCCGCTGAAACTTCGGGATTTTGGAAAAAACGTCTGGCTGTATTCGCGTCATTTGAGTTTCCAAAACCTGGTTTTGGCTGGTCAACTATAAGTCCGGTTTTTTGTCTGAACTCGACCTGTATTTTTGATCTGGTTTCATTCACTATTTTTTTTTCTGCTTTGGACCTTGCTTGCCATTTTTTTATTGGAATTTTATATGACAAGTGAAGAAGGCACTCGACAAATCTTATCCAACCATGCAGAATGGATAAACCAAACTGCAGAGTGTTATTCTCAACTTTTCTTTGGATCATGCTATCGATTAAATTGAACTCTTTACTCGTGGCACCACATATATAAAATTTTGAGTTGATTTTGTTTCTGTTATTGAATTACATACCTTTTCATCGATCATTACTAACATAAGTTCATGTTTTACTTGGACGTTCCTCTCTCATAAAAAAGCAGGTGCATTAACAAGTGATTTAATTTCTATATCTACTCTTTCTTTTTCAAGTTTCACAACATTTGCTGTCTCTTTCTTAAACTCTATTTTTAGCGGCCTGCAAAATCTTCTTGAAGATGGACGAGGATTTTCCCAAATAATTTTATCATTGGCTACTAACTTTAAAGGGACGACAGATGTAATAAATACTGCAGAATCATCGGCATCAGAACCATGAAATGCCTGTTTGTAAGAACTGTGTCCTGAGCTGCCATCGAAGCCCCACTTTGTATACAATTTAATGTTACGTAATTCTTCATCAGTCAGATTGCCAACTTCTTTTTCCTTTAAAATTGTTAACCGCTCAACATTATGGTTTAAAAGTCCTTGAAGACTTACTTCAGATGAAGTTTCACAAATTTTTATGCATTCACGTTTAGGATAGCACTTTTTTTGCATTTTGTATATCTGTATATGCCGGAATGAATTGTATTGATATTGATACCTTGACAATTTTGCATCTATTAATACAGCAAGAGCTTCTTCAGCACTTAATTTTTTTGGATTCTTCTTTCCCAAAACTTTCTCTATATTTCTTTGCTTTTGTTGGGGAAATTGTTATATCTTCAACAATTTTTGATGCATCAATTTGTCCAGAAGCTCTCAAGCCCATTTGGGTTGCATGAGCCAAAATAGCCAAAGAATTTGATTCTCTTAAATTTTTTGTTTTTTTTGCCATAGTTTTTTTGCTGCATTCTTCAAATGAAAGGTGTTTTCTTCCTCGTTTTGTTTCTGATATGAACGAAATTTCGGTTTAAGCCAACTTTCGTTATTTTTTAAAAAATCGTTCTCTTTTCTGCAACTTTTAAGCCATCTACTTTTAAAATCATTGCAAAAAATATAAAACCTGTTTCTAAAATGTTTCATATCTTGAGGATTGTACCTTTTAATTAATTCAGTCTGCAAAAACTTTATTTTATTATAAATTCTTATAGAGTTTGCGTTTTTCATTATATTATAAAGCTCTCTTCGGGAAATGTAAATACCAGAATTTGTTCCTAAAATAAGAAGTTTAAAGTAATGGTATTTTTTTCTGTATCGAGTAACGAGTAGTGTTTGTTCACATCACTTTAAGACAATAACACCACAGTTTCAAAAAAAAAAAAAAAAAAACAGTCACAATTGAAACAAACAAAAAGAAAGTTAAAAAAACAATTATTCACGTTTCCAACTATCTTAAAAGTACTAAAAATTATACATATCCAACAGTTCAAACTTGAAGGACCATCTCCAATACTTATTAAAAGGAATATTGATAATGTGAAAATTAACAAAAATAAACAATAACAAAACTACATACCAAACATATGTATGTACACACTTGCATGCATACACGAATTTTTCTTTGATGTTAAATTGAAAAACTACTTTTTTTCGTTCTTATCGCAAAAAACCCGCAAAATGTTTAATATGGTTTGTAAGTAGACATATCATAGAAAACTATTTTTTTTTTTAATGTATTTATTTATTGTATCTTCAAATATGAACTAACAATAAGTATTCAAATCTTAAATCTAAAAATATAATTATTAGGACCGACCACTGTCGGACATAAACTTGTTAATAGTTATAAATAATACATAAGTAGTGATAATCAAAAAAGAAAAAAAAAATTTATAAAAAAGTATAAAAAAGTATTTTCAAGAAATCCCATCTGGCGTGTTGAGTAATAGAGCCCTTGTGTCCCTTTTTTTTAAGCGGATGTGTCCAGTAAAGTTCAAAATATTACGAGCAAGCGGATTAGGATGTGACTCGAGTTTTGTTAAATATTTGCCTGCGTATTTTGCAATTTCTTCAATCGCTAGTGGCATATTTAAATCACGATGTATATTAGAAGTTTTGATGTACCATGGTGCAGATGTTATTAACCGTAAAATTTTGTTTTGCCTTCGTTGCATTCTCTCTACATTGGAAGCTGAAGCAGTGCCCCATAACTGGATACCGTAACACCATATTGGCTTTAAAAGCGACTTGTATAATAAAAGTTTACAGTCCAGGCTAAGTGTTGAATTTCTGCCAATCAACCAGTGTATTTGAGATAACTTAAGTTTCATCTGTGTTAGCTTAAAGTCAATATGATGTTTCCATGTTAGCCTTCGATCAAGGTGTATACCAAGGTATTTCACTTGGGAATGTTGAGGAATATTTTGATTATTGATTCGAATTGGGGAACAAGTATATCTTCTTAGGGTAAACGTTATATGGACACACTTTTGTTCATTTACCTTAATTCTCCATAAGTTCAACCACATTTCCTATTGTGTAATATGTTCTTGTAGATATCGGGAAGCCTCGTGAGGGTTTTCATGCATACTCAGGCAGGCTGTATCATCGGCAAACGTAGATGTATGGATATTGCTGCTCAAAGGCATATCACAAGTATAAATCAAATACAAAACTGGCCCCAGTATGCTCGCCTGTGGCACACCGGATGATATAGATTGGGGCAGACTCATGAATTCTCCTTCCACAATCGTAAACTTTTGGGTAGTTATGTAGCTTTCTAATAAATTCAGAAAATTTATTGGTAAATATGATTTTAATTTTAAAATAAGGCCTTCATACCACACTTTATCAAAGGCCTGAGAAACGTCAATAAACAGGACAGAACAATACATTTTTTCCTCAAAAGTTCTTCTTATAAATTGCACCAATCTATGAGTTTGTTCAATGGTGCTATGCTGACTTCTAAAACCAAATTGATGGTCTGGGATGCACCCACTATCAGTTAAGGTTGGGGACAATTTTGTCATGAGCAGCTTTTCGAAGAGTTTTGACATTGTTGATAGCAGACTTATTGGCTTGTATGACTCAGCCTTGGTAAGGTCTTTGCCCGGCTTTGGAATCATTTTGACCTTCGCAAGCTTCCAGCTTTGTGGATAATACTCCAGTCGTAAAATGGCGTTAAAAATAAATAACAGGATTCTAATTGCAATATGGGGCAAGTTTATCAGCATATTGTTACTTATTCCATCAATACCTGGAGCTTTCTTCGGGTTGAGTTCAGCAATTAGTTTCTGAACATCACGCGTCTTAAATTTTATGGGTCGATGGGGTAGCGCAACTACACTCGGTAAATCAACAATTAAATGCTCAACAAATATGTTACCTTTTTCAGTATCGCTTCTGGCCCAACCTCTGGTAGAAGTGCGCAGAGGTGGTCTATATTCAACGGGTGTTTTAAGCTTTCTAGCAGCTCGCCACAAGGAGTAATTAGATGAAGGTGTGGCATCAAGATTTTCCAGATAATTTTTAAGACACAGTTTTTTCATATGCCAGCATCTCTTGGAGTCGTCTAGTGCACTCTTTAAATCTAGTTTTATTTTGGGGTGATCTGTGCTGTTGCCATTCCCTTCTAGCTGTCCTTTTTTCACGTAAAAGACGTTCAATGTCTGTAGAATAAATTCTATTAAACCGAGTCTGCGGATGGGAGGTAGTGGCATGTTCAGCAGCGTGTTTAATATTTTCAATGTTAGATTCAATATCATCTGGTGTACTTAGGTTAATATTTTCCGTACAATGGCTACTGAGGTATTTTTTGAACCCCAGCCAATTAACACGGTTGATCATCTTTACATATGGGACAGGGAAGTCGCTTCTTAGTGGGCTACAAATTGTTACAATCGTGGGAGAGTGATCGGAGGAGAGATCTACAGAAGCTTCAACATGAATTAAATCCCCAGTGATATTTTTCATGACTCCAAAGTCTATAACATCCGGAATTTTTTTAATGTCCGTAGGCCAATAAGTGGGCTCCCCACTTGAAATGACGTCCAAGCCCATTTTTGAAATTGTGTTGAACAATGCCCGACCTCTAGGTGTAATAAGACGCGAACCCCAGAACGTATGTTTTGCATTGTAGTCCCCAGCTGCTACAAAACAAGGGCCAAGAGATTTGTAGAATTCCTCGAATTGATCCTCAGTAATTGCGAATCTGGCAGGGGAGTAAATTGATGATATCACGAAATTTGTAACAAAATTTTCGACACAAATATTTGTTGCTTGTAGATGTTCTTCACAAATGTTATCAAGGACATAGTGTTTGAGTCTTGACTTAATTAGAATTGCTGACCCACCGCATGCTCTCCCCCTCGGGTCCTTTGAATCATATAGAGTGTATCCATTTATTTTAAATAAGCTCCTTGAAGTCAAATGAATATAGAAAACTATAAAAAAAAATTTTTTACCCAAGCTTGCCCAAACCGAATTTGAATTTCTACTTAAAACTAAAAAATGATTGTTTTTTATACCAATTTTCCAAAAAATATTAAAAATATTTGTACAACAAAAATATTTAACTGGGATACATATTTGAGTTTCCAAATACCTGAGGTTGAAGGTTCCATTGTAAAAATATTACTTTTATGCTATCAAAATATAAAAATTTTATTTACAAAAAGTTTTTTTTCAATTTTTACCACTGTTTTCAAAAACTTAAAAAATGTTCAACTTTAACAACGCACAACTCGAAAAGTAAATAACAAAGGAAAATGAAAAAGATAGTTAGTGATGCACAATTTTGTTTACTATAACCTGTGATTGATTACTTTTTAAAAATATTAATTTTCAATTTTCAATTAAGAGCCATTATTGGGAATTTCAACCCAACGTGCGTCGTATCGGATGCCGTAATTTGTTCCCAGGCTTTTTACAGTCCGCGTAGTGTAGGCTTTTTATAAATTGTATTAAACAAGGTGACCTTAATTTGTCAACAAAAACAACAACTTGAGAATTATTTGTACTTTCTTTTTCTAATACATTTTGACGGCAGATAAATTGTTCCTCTCTGAATGTTTATTAAAAACAGAGAAGCTGTGAACTTCTGAAATGACTTTATTATACCTGTTTTTATCAAATCAATATGTGTATGTACATATATTATTTCGGGTCGGGTCGATTTGTATGGATGAAAAAAATTAAAAATCGTATAGTAATCGTACATGAAAATCGATTTTAAAACCGTTTAAGACAAAGTTGTAGAGATAGACTGACTGAGAAATAGAATTTGAATAATGCTTACTGCAGAAATTTTTTGTAGTGAAGTAACCAGCAAAACAGCAAACTAAAGCCAGAACTAGTTTTCATTTTCTGTTCTGTTACGAATCAGCTGACTCGTTTTTGTTAATACAAATATAATACAAGTCGTTAGTTTTTCTGTTTCGTTCTGTTCTGTTTCGGTTCAACTATTACTATTATTATTATTACTATTTTGAAATTAGTTTGTGATTATGATTTTAAAATTTAAAAAAATTAATTTTTAAATGAAAAAAGACACTTACTTGCAATTTTTGTTAAGAAATTGATTATTTTTAACGGCCTCTTGTTGTTTTCAAGTCTTCAGATAGAGTAAGTGTCCCATTTTTGATATTGTCTTGACATTGATGTCGACACAAAGTTACGGAATAAATATGAATAAATTTAGTTATCAAACCTATCTTGTTCACTAAGATTTTCTAAAAAAAAATGTTGGTTTAAATGATGACTGCTTTGCAATTTTATTATTAAGCCTTTAGAAAATAATCTTTCACAATTTCGTATATGTTGGGATTTATTACAGCCGGGTTTTATTAAATACTAATTTGCCAAAATTTTGATAATAATAAAAAATCCATTTCAGTATAAAATCGCCGACATAACATCGATTGAAAAAAAGCGATTTTTTAAACAGAATCGAATCACCGAATCGATTTACCATTCCATAGTTTAAAGTACTAAATGTACACTAAATTTAATGAAAAAATAAAAAATTATTTTTCTCTCAAGAGTTGAAAAATGTTTACACAATATAATTGACGATAAGCAGATTAACAACCTGTTTCACAAAATCGAATGAAAACCTAAGCGAACGAAAGCGAGTCACTCGATATGAAGTAAATTTGGGTTTCACGAAATCATGTTCGTTCGTTCGCTTTAAGTTACGTCTGCCAAGTTTTATCTCTTGCGAAACGTAATAGATCAGCATTGCCAAATCAAAAATTTCAGTAAATTTGAGAGATTTTCCGTTAAAATAACAAAATTACTACTCAATTGCTTTGAAGTAAATGCAACAATTCTTATAAGCGATCAGCTGTATGTGACGAATATTAAATACATTTTTATCAACCAGAAATAAAAAAACATTAAAAAGTGAAAATTATAAATACATCCATAAACTGCACAAGAGTGCAGTTTTTTCAAGATAATAAATGATTTTGTTAAGCCAATAAATGATTTTAAGTAATGACTTTTGTTTTAAGATGTGTTTGTGCATTAATTTACCACTTTTTATTTTTTAAGAACTTTTTTTTCAAATAATTTAAAAACTTTATTACTCGGCGAATGCAAAACAACAAGTGAGTGATTTTGACATTTGCGTTAGCAATGTTGACGACACGTGCGATATTGTGAAACCCAAATCTGTATGAAAACATTTACGTTTACATTCGCATTGTCGTCCGAGTGACTAGTCGCAGAACGATAAGATAAAGAAACAGAATTCGGGTTTCGTTCGCTAAGAATGCGAATGAACATGTTTATTCGACATTGTGAAACAGGCTGTAATTCTGCGTTAATAACTCAAAATTAAAAACTGGAATTTTTGAGTTATGACGTTGTTCTATTAAATGAGCGACTTACATTAAAATAATTTCATGCTTTAGTATTCTAATAAATTGTGACAAAAAAACTCCAAAAGCTTTCAACATACTATGGTGAGATTTACATATATCAAATTGAAATCAAAATTTATTTATTTAAAAAATATTAATAAAAAATAGTAAAGAAATTAATTTTTTTATGACATGAGCCGGGGTCATATATAGGTCCAGCTTTATCGTAGCTACACCCTTGCAAGATATTGTAAGCAAAAACTCCGATGTCCCTGGAAGTCATTCTGAAAAAAGTGAAATTATATTTTTCCTTAACTTTTTTCAATTCTCAACATAAAAAGTAAATTTAAGGGAAAATTAATAAATTTTTATTTTGTTATGCTTAAAATTATGTAAAATATATTTTTCCCCTTTTTGGGCGGTTTTACAAACCAGCCCATCCCTAATACAAAAATAAATGTGTTCGGCTTGTTCTCTTGTGTGCTTTTGTTATGGTTGTTGTTTTTGTTGTTGTTAAATAAAAGTCTCCCCTTCTCAAAAAACAAAAGAGTGTTTAGACTTCATCGTTCTGTAAAAAGAAGCAGAAACAACAACAACAAGTTGACATAAACAAATTTGCACACATCTGTAAATATATTTAAAAAAAAATTAGTTTGAATTGTGAGATCATGCGGCGGTGATCGTTTATTTGAAATTTGTATTCGCATTATTTTGAATTTATATAAAAAAATTAAACGTTTTAATATATTGATACTTGCAAAAAATTATTAATAATTTAAGATTTTAAAGCCGAGAGAAAAATGTTCAATGAAAATCATTGAATGTGCTTTAACATTGTATATAAAAACTAAATTGTTAAATAATTATCTAATATTGTGTAATAGTGTCCTGCACAAGACTATTTATAAGACCTTTCATGATGACAAAATTTTCAAATGCTTTGCTACAGTGCGAAATATTCTAAAACAGACGCTAAACAACACTGTTGGCAAGACAAATAACTCAGACAAATGTCTTGCCTTCAGTGTTGTTTAGCGTTTGTTTTAGAATATATCGCTGTAGTAAAGCATTTGAAAAATCTGTCATGTCTTGAAAGGTCTTATAAATGGTCTTGTGCAGGACTTTATTGTAAAACAAAAAAGTTGTTAATAATTTAATAAAACTGCATGCTTTCATTATAAGTATGTACATACTTATGTATGTATGTATAAAAATTTCCGGCAATTAAAAGTATGTAACTATAGTTTCGACTTGATCTTGTAAAAAAGAAAAAACTAAAACGGAATTGATAAATATGTACTGTGAGCGTCAAAAGAAAGTAAACAGCTATTTCATCTGTAAATACATAAACTTTCGTTACAGTTAAGAGTTTAATTCTGTATAAACAGTAAAGGTAGAATTAGTAAAATCGTATCGTGAAGCTGCGTGTCAGCTGACAAAAACCTTACCATATGCAATGCATGTTACTAGTTATAAAAAATGTGGTGGTATCACTGCTGACGTAGAAATCTACAGAAAACTGATTTTTCTGTAGCGAATGTCAACAAAGCCGCACTAAGGCAACACCAACAATAATGTGCTGTGCAAACTGTAACATTCTCTATAACTTGTGCACAAAGCCGAAAGATACGGCAAGCTGTAAGGTAGAACGATACGATTTTACTAATTCTGTCTTAACTGACAAGAAAATAATAATGAAAATAATTCACTTTATTTTAAAATACTCATGCTTTTTACGTGTCAAAAAAGTAAACAGAACCCATTACACTGAACCAAAAATGTACATAAAAACTGAAAAAGTTCATTGTTTCTATGATATTGTATCTTATTTTGACTTCAGACATTAATGCCAATTTAGCCATTTTCTGGCTAAATTTAGCTATTTTTCATTGCATGTAGCCGGGAGAAAAGCGAGTTTAGCTATTAGCCATTTTTATTTGAATTTAGCTATTTTTGGCTATTTTTTCAAACCTGAAATTTTTTGTGATTTTTATAAAAAATTTAAACTCGCAACAAAGGAAACATTTATTTACTACCAAAACAGAGTAATGTGTTATTGTTTTCGCATTTGTATCAATAAATCGCCGTCCAAATTTGCAATTTTTGTTGCAGCAACTTTTTGTTTTTGTGAGAAAAAGATATAGAGAGGAATACAAAAAGAATGTATGTATTTCTATTTCAATACTCTCCCACATATGCAATAATTGCTGCAACAAAAATTACAAATCTAAAAAAGGTTATTTGAAAGAGATGGCTAAATTGGTAACAATAAGATTACGATCGTTTCAATATTGTTATAAGTTGTCGGGTCTAGTTGGTGGTTTATGATATCGATCAAACAAGTTTCATTTTTGTTTTACACGGGTGAAATTAAAATACAAATTAATGTTAAAATGAAAGTTTAAAAAATAGAAAATGTACAAAAAGTATCAACAAATATTTCGCAAGAAATAAATTAGTAACCCAGAAATTTAAAGGCTGAATAGTAAAATTTACAAATGTATAGAAGGCGTACAGCAAGTATTGCAATTTTACACTCAATGCGCAGTGTATTTATTACCAGAAGAAAAATTATTTTTATTTATTACATCAATTTATTGTTTTAATTTACTTTAAAAAAGTTCGCAATTTGCTTTAACAAATAATTTATGAAATATCTTCTTGTTCTTGGTTAAAGTTCATGATTTTTGCATTCTATGGCGTTAAGCCATTTTTTAGTTAGTTTTTCTTAGCTATTTTTGTATACATTTAGCCATTTTTGGTGAAGGAATTCTGGCATCACTGCCTAAGACACAGGTACATTGAATCAATGAACTACCGTTCATTGAATATTTACAGTTTTTAAAATCAATTAATAAGTTTATTGGCACAATGAAAATGTTCATTATATAAATGAACTGACACATTGTCTCAATGAACTTTTTTGCATTGAGTTAAGTGAAGCTATAATTTGACTCAATGTACTAATACATTGTTTAAATGACTCTTACATTGATTCAAGTGAACCTATACGTTGACCCAATGAACTAATACATTGTTTCAATGTACTTTTACATTAAAGATATCATTATTTAATTAAAATATTTTTGAGTTCTTTACAAAATTTTATATGTGTATAAGCCTTTGATTACCCAAAAATATTTTTTGTGACTAATTTTTGGTGTATTCTAACTTCTTTAATTTACAAAATAATGAACGAAAAATTACGCAATGTTTTGTACATTATTTGTTGAATGACAGCTGCAAACTAGTTATCTTTATGTTTTTATTTTCTTCGCTTTTTATATTTAATTCCTATTGGAAAACAATGCATGAGTACATTGAGGTAATGAACAAGTTCATTGAATCAAGATAGTAATTTTTTATATTTTTTTTGTACTCGTCATTTGTTTTGCTTTTACGCATTTCGTTAAGTATGAGATTCTATATGTAAAAATATAAATGTACGTTGAGTCAAGGAACTGGTGCATTAAAATGTTTGATATTTGTCCATCCATTGTACCATTCATACGTACATTAAAGTATTGAATTTCAATGAATATTTTCATTAAAACAAGTTCATTGAATCAACGTATTTTTTAAAAAATACTAATAAATCTTCGCCAATGAACTTCATTCATTTATTTTATAAAAAATAGTTTTTTCAGTGTGCACTAGATAATTAGGTTAATGAGCTAATTACCGTCAACTTTTAACATACATATGTTTTTATTTTCATTTGCATTCAGAAATACATTTACGGTCTAATTCATTAAAAATATTTTAGGTTTATTACAGGTTTATTTGACAAATTTCCCATAGAAATAAGTCAAATAAGCGCTTAACAAATCTGAAATATTTTTTATGAATATGTCAGTTAAACTGCTAGGCATTGGTTCGACAAGGTTTTTCGTTATATTTAGAAAGATTTTGTTCCATTCTTTAATTAGATCCTTTTTCAAGTCGTTCTTGTTGGAAATGACCCTCTGCCTGATATTTCTGTGCTTCCAGAAATTTTTGATTGAATTAAGGTATGAAGACTGCGATGGATTATATAGAGTCATAGGCGTTCGGTATAATAACCATTCCTTAACAATTATCGTCGTATGTTTCGGGTCGTTGTCATTTTGAAAGACCAAGTTGCTTAGAAGCGCCAATTTTTCAACGATGGGCGCAACATTTTCGTTCCGAATATTTAATTAGTAAATTTTATTCATTGTAGACTCACCAAAAACTAGATTGCCGACTCCAGATGGCGCCATGTAGCCTCAGTTCATAACCGAGACTCCGCCGTGTTTTGCGTTGCTTGTAACACGCTTTTCAAGAAAAGCTTCATTCTTTGACTGCAATATTTTAAGAGGCTTTTTCTCTCCAAATATATTGAACTTGCACTCATCACTATATAAAATGTTTTCCAAAAGCCTACAGGCTCAGTTTTGCACCTTTTTTGCGAATTTCACGCAAAAAAATCTAAAATGATTTCTCGCGTTTAGTTGGTGGTATGCTTACCAGCTTCTTAAAGTTTAATATTTATGTTTGCAGTTCTTCTTAAAAGATTTAATATTAAACTGCCAAAAACATTTTCACTAACTCGGCTTAATAGATTAGTAACTGCTTTCCAAAGAATTTTAGGTTTTATCCCGAAATATTTTAAGAAGACTCAAGGAATGCTGCCACTTTTTTCTTTTTTTGACGTGTAAAAACCATCAGTGTTGTAAGATTAAGGTGAATTATTTTTATTATTATTTTCTTTTCGTTTACTGTTTATAGTAAGGCACATCAATCAGGTAACCGCATTACTACAACAAATATTACAACAGCAATAACCATATGAACTTTGTTGGTATAAATTACCGTCTTTCTTTTCAAAACAGGGTAGCATCGTCCGATTGTATGTTTCTTATTGGAAATGTGAAACACCACACAAAACTGAATATTCGTTAGGTGTTTATGGATACCCAAATACAAGCATGATTTTATGCTCATACCTAGACAATCCAAATTTGGCATTTGGATTGGTATAATGACATTAGTCACCTGGTTTAGTGCTGCCACCTAATAATTACGCCTTGTTTTATACAGAATTAAACTCTTATTATATATGTATGTATGTAAGCCTCTTAAACTACAATTAAACTTTTTAATACTTATTATTTGCTACGCTTTAACAAAAGCTTTTCAACATATAAAATAAATGTTTACTTTCTTCTGACGCTCACAGTATGTATGCACCTAGACAAGCATGTGTGTAACATATTAGACGCAGGTGTTTCCACAAAAAATTAAATAAAAGTAAAAAATTGCCATAAACTGTTAATCATATAATTCGATAAATACTTTTACATAAAATATTTTAGCACTAAGAGAAAAGGTTTGATTGGTGATTGCTGAAAATAGTTATTTTCGTGTATTTCGAGATTTTTTAATTCTGTATTTTAACTACTTACAGACATTTGTATGTAAGTAGGTAGGTTAAGTTAATTGTTGTTACTTTTTATCGATTTCTTTTTCTTCAATTATTCCTTGTCTATAAATGATGTACATACATATGTATGTATGTATGTATGTATGTTTATAGATATTATGTATGTACTTACATATGTACATATTTACATATGTATGTTCGTACATATTATGTATGTACTTTAGCTATGGCATAGTGTTATATGAGAATCCTTAGCAACGAGATTTCGACTTGCCAGGACCCCTCAATTTGTGAAATTCGGGGAAAAAATATTTGAGCCAAGAAATGGTGGCGGTCAGATGGGGGAAAAGTTCGCCTCTTCGTGCTCAAAGTTGAGGGTAAAAGCAAAAAATCTACAAAAAATCATATAACTTTCCCGGCGTCACCGCTACAAGGGTCAACTGTAGGATTAGCACCTATTAATTTTCTCCGCCCAACATTTTATTTAAACACATCGACCGACTATCTCCTCTCCTTAAGCGAGCTCCCTTACAAAGGGGAAATATTTATAAAATTTACTCGCAAGGCTCTAACTGACCCTAGGGCGTACCTATGGAAAACAAATGTGTGATCAACCTCCAAAATTTTTTCAATACGAAGATTTTCTCTAATCATACTTATCGTCTATCTTCAACCATTAAGGGTGTCCCCATTAGTGATGAGCTTTAACGTGATTTTTTAATAATGTTGCTCCTTGTGAATGTGATTTTTAAATCGTTGTTCTTTTAAACTGTGACTGTGATCACAGTTGAGCAGTATTTTGTTTGTAGCAGTTCTATTATTTTGAGAAAATCTAATAAGAAGAGCAGCAGTGAAATTAAACTGTGACTGTGATCACGGTTTAACTCAATTCAGCTCTTCTGCTTTAAAAGTCTTTACTGGTATTGGTATTTTGATAAATACTAAAGCTATGTACAGACGATTATCAGATCTTACAATATTGTCAGATCTGTCAATGTGCTGACAATGTACTGGTAATCGAAAATTGCCAGTTCAATATTCCTTGTCAGTTCACACGGTTGTAAGAAAATCTTACAATTTATTGACAAACGATTGTATGGCAATAAATTCATCTGACAAAATCGAGAGTCGAAAAATTGTCAATTCACGCGGTTGTCATATGCACAAATTGTCAGATCTGTTGTTATGCGTTGCCAGACTCAAAGCATTTGTTTGAAATTGTTAAATATCAATCGTTTGTGTTTGTTTTAAATGTAAAAAGTGAAACTATAAATTATTATGGACCATAAAGAAGCAATTGCAATGATTTTTTGTGCATATATTTTACCATAAATTTTTTCTTTAAAAAAAAAGCGTATGCAGTGTTGCCCAATAATAATAATAAATAATTCTCTTACAATGACGCCATTGTCAGATGCATAAACTTTGCACATCTGACAATATTAAAATGGCTGACAAATATCTTGCAATAATTCTACAATGTGTTCACACGATTGTAAGATGTCTGACAATTTGTTGTCAGCTGCTAGTCTTGCAATGGACTGACAATGCTTTTTCTGGCAACGACATCTGACAAAATTTGGCAGTTCACACGTTTGTAAGAAATTTTGAGCACATTTTACTGGCAATATTGTAAGAACTGACAACCGTCTGTACATAGCTTAATAAGAAGAGCGACAAGACCAAACAATTAGCAATCAACAGTGTTGTCAACTTTGAAATTTCAAAACAGACCAAAATGGAGAAAAAGCGCGCCATTTACAAAAAAACGCACCAAGCTTAGAAATTCTTTTTTTTATTTTGAAATGTTTATTTGAATTAATAATTTTGCATAAAAAGTATAATATTATTATTTTGTGAATGAGAATTTTTTTTAGATTAATTGAACTGTCGGAAAAATAAAAACTATTTTTGGAGTTGTTCATATGTAATATACTGAATATCTCGACCAAAGAAATATATGACTTGTACAAGTAATTAAGGGCACACTTATTAATTTGTAAAAAATTATAAATTTTTGTACATTAGTTTTATAAATTCTGGTTAAAACTTTTAAAAAAGAGATCAAAAATTAATTATTCCAAATTAACTGAGATTTTGAGCAGTAGTACTTCCGAATATGCAGATTACGGAGGTACTATTAACACAAAATTAGCTTATATCGACTTAAGCACTTTTTCCTTTTTGCCACTGATATATATGTATAATAACATATAATATTAATTGGATCGAAATTTTTATTAAGGAATTATCTGTGAAAAATTTATGAATTTAATGAAATATAAAAAGTGCAAAAAATGCTAAATAGTTTAAAGAAAGTGCTAAACTAGCACTTAGCATTATTTTCAAAATCCTTAGTGATAAAAGAAGAAAAAAAGTGCTAAATCTAGCACTAAAAGTGCAAAAATGGCAAGCCTGGTCTGCTCTTACTGCTACTTGTACTCTATTTTCTTTATTCCCCCTATTTTTTTGTATGGCGTGCAGCGTTTCCGTTGAGCGACTAAAATCACATTTTGCCCCTTTTTCGACTGCCTTGCTACTTTTCATGCCCCTTAGTTTTAAATCCCCTTTTATTATCATTTGCATTATTTTGTGCCCCTTTTGCCTTTTTTTATCAAAGTTTACTTTCGTTTTTATTTTGACAATAAATGTACGCAGATTCGTACAGATTCTACCACATTATTCAAAAAAAATTATTTCCTATGTGTCAAACTTCATATAAGAACATACAAGAAGATAAAATTTTTTTTGGGAAATTGACAGCATGGCGCAATATTATTTGTGTCAGATTTTTAAATATTAAATTACATGTACTCATACATACATACATAGATAATTTTAACTGTATTTTCCGCAAATTTGATAAAGTACATAATTTTAAAAAGGTGAACCACTTTGTGATAAATTAAATAATATTGACGAAACTAACACACTGAATTGCTATCATCAAGTAATAAGGTCATCAAGTGAGCCTATTATCTCGGAAAAACCAGCAAAAACGAAAAAAGCAATACGAAGGTCTTCGATAAGTGGACATAAATGGGTTAAGATGGATGCAAAAAACCAATTTACGTTTTCTGCAATCAGTTGCTGATCTGCCAAATTAATCATTTTGAATATCATGCTGAAACAGCCACAAAAACACCAATTTTCGGAAGAATGTGGCTATTGCTAAAATGAAGCTTGTTTTAAAAATGATAAGTTGCAACCACTCATAAATGGAGTGGAGTAAGTGGATGGATAAATTGGCCAAAGTAATCGCAAAAAATATCCAGATTCAGGATTCAGCAGTTGCAAAGTCGACTAGTTCCATCTTACTTCTTTACTTTTATAAAATAAATTTGAAAAAAAACACACACACACAAAGAATGAACATAAATTAGTATCACTAAAAAATTATCAAATAGACTGCAAGTAGACACTTGCCAGTCCATGAGTTTGTTTCAAAACGATTTGGAAGAACTGATTACAAGTGAAAGACTCATTAATAAATACAGATGTACAATTTCAAAAGAATAGGTATTTAGGGTATTTAATAACTCTGTGGCAATAGGAAATTGTACTTAACTCATATTTTTCTCTTTTGCAGGAGAGCACTTTTAAGCGTTCAAGTCGATTATCAGAAATTTATTTCTTTTACCGTTAAATTGGGAAAACGATAAGTCGCAAGTCATAGTGCTATAACTTCATGAAAAAGAACACGAACTAATTGAGATTTTGACCAGGGGTACTTTCAAATATTTTTATTACGGAGCTAGCATTAACTCAAAATCAGGCTATCTCGACGTAAGCACTTTTTCCTTTTTGTCACAGAGCTTTCATAATGCCTAAAAAGAATAATACTCGTATTATAATCTTCAAAATCGAAATTTAAAATTTTTATCAAAACTGTAAATAGTTAAGTAAATATTTTGAATTATGCTGGTTTTTAAGTAAACTATATCCCAAAAATGTATTTATGTATTCTTTGATTTTTTAAACCTTAAGAGCTGAGGCAAATTACGGCATCGAGATATCGAACAAAATTTCCATTTATTTTCTATTGGAATTTCAATCAAAATCAAATGCTGCAATTTGACCACTGTTTTATTATTATGATAGATTTTATGATTTTTTTTATTTAGTAGCTATCTATACTACGTTTATAGTCTTACTTTCAAATAAAATATTTGTAAATACTCAACTAGCTGTTTAAACTGCCGGTATAATATTATTTTTCTGTATACATACATATCATCCGCAGTAATCAATAATTGTTAGTGGGTTAAGGTACGGTCACACTTGTGAAAAATTTGACCAAAAACATGAAATTTTTGATTGCCATAAATCTGACTATAAAATATTATTGAGGGCAAACAACATTTAGAGAAAATAAATTTGTTTGTTAGCAAATAAAAATTTCCCAAATGTGAACATAATGTGACCACCCTGTGTCAAACGTTTCCGTTTGTTCGGTCAAAAAACTAATTTGTTCTTACAAAGTTTTTGTAAGAACAAACAGTGGCAAATGACAGCTGTTGTTAACAGTGTTGAATCTTCTAGCGTAAAAGCATAATAAAAAGTGGCGAAAAATTTTGCGACCCAGAAGTTAACTTCGAATAATTTCAAACACATAATACGTTTCGAAATTGTGTTGTGAGGAATGCGGAAAACATATTGTAGCGATCTGAAACTCTCTCCAGTTGCAAGATATCGGAGAGTAACTGCCAAACGATTCGATGGTGGAATTGGCTCCCGAAACCTTGTTATTTGTTTTACTATGAGTGGTGTCACTAATTTTAACTATAAATTATAACAGACTTATTTTTGGATACTGTTGGTTTTTACTTATCTAGGTAATTACCAAATAATCAAACTCGGTTGCGTTCATTCTCAGGAAGTTATGATACAGGTTTGGCGACTCTGATCGTAGCTCCAACAGTAATTTGGTGCAGCATCCTTCTTCTTTGCGTCCTTGAACCCATTTACTTACCCATTCCCTTTTTTTCTTTTCATTTTCATCCTCCTCCAACATTAATAATGATGCTGCTCCGCAGCTAAGCACTAACATTTCAGATAAATCAAAATCTTCCATAATTAGGACCGAGTAACAATATAGCGCAACGAAATCTTAAATATTTTACTTGACAAATTTATATTAAAATTTCTGGGAAATCAAGTTTTTAAATTTTGGCACTTTGATTAAACATTTTGCTTAAATATAATGTTTGACATAAGTGTGACCGCACAGAAAATATTTTTTCCCATGTTTGAACATGACACTATTTGATGGGTGTTTGAACAAAAAAAATGGTCAAAAAAATTTGCTTAGTGTGACCACCAAAGAAAGTCTCTTTAGTTTTGAAAAAATTTTATGGAAATGTGGGAAAACAGATTTCATGCAAATGTTTTCCCAATGTGACCGTAGCTTTAGCGTTTTTAGTTGCAAATAATACGTGCGTATAAACGTAGTGTATAAGTTCGCATTAAATTAATGTTTTTGTACTTCTTATACATGAGAAATTTGTTTTTATTGTTTGTTTCAAATAAAAATAACTTAATAAATATGATTGTTTCTTTAATTTTTCTTCATTTCTAAGTTACCCCTTTTTTCTTAGAAATCCGCTTTTTGTGCCACTTTTTTTGAAAATCCCCATTTTGTGCCCCTTTTTGAAATTTTTCAATGCTAACGCTGATGGCGTGTTTTGGCCAACAATCAAAAAAACAATAAATACAATAAATCGTACAAGTATGAAATTAGTAACGCCTATCATGCTGTCTGTCGCACTTATAAAGTATACTTTGTAGTATGAAAATCAAAAATTTTTGATATTTGTTGGCGGAGCTTCGCTAAGTACGATAGTAAGTATTGTGTGTATCATGCTGTTGTACAGCAAAATTTGTTTTATGCGGAGCTGATTTAGAAACCGCAGTGTTTCTGCGGATCAATTTTAAAAAAGCTAAATATAGCGAATATTTTAATTTAAAAAAAACATAAAACATTATTTTAGCCATTCTCTACAATATGCCCCGTTAGTTTATGCATTATTTTTTTATTCTTTTCAACTGCATAATTCATTTATCCGCGTGTATATTGCCTTAAAAATATTTGTTCGTACTTCAACTCATACTACGCTAAGTACGAAATTAAGGATCGTGTATACCCTGCATAACGACAGAGGCCATATTGCGCGCGTGTCGACAAGAAGAAGGTCTCCTGTGGATTTATGACAATGATTTCCAAGCTTTATCATCTGTTTGTTATACGAGGGCTGATAAATAAGTCTGTAACTTTTTGGATGAAACAGTTTTTTTTTTGGAAGACAAAAGTTTATTTTTCAACATACTATTTTTTTAACTCAATACACTTAGTTCAACGTTTCTCCAGTTTTTGTATCTCTTCCAAAAAAAATTTAATTTTTCGAAGTCCCTAAAATGGGCAATAATTTCATCGTTGGAGCTAAGTCTCTATTCACCGGGCCATTTAGGTTTCGAAAACAGAAGTCACTAGGGGCTAAATTCGGAGAATATTGTGGATGGGGTACCAATTTGGAGCCCAATTCATAGAGTTTTGCCATTAACACTGCACACGTTGCACTCGTGCATTATCTTGATGAAAAAGATCTTTTTTCTTTTTTAATTCTCATTAAATCGTTCTAATAAGTTGGCATAATATTCGCCGTTAGTTGTTTTTTCCTTTTGAAAGTAATCGATCTGGATTATCCCGCGTGCATCCAAAAAAACTTCTTCCAATACCTTATTGGCCGATAAACTCACCTTGGCTTTCTTCGGAGCAGGTTTGGACTGCTCCTTCGTCTATTGAGTATAGTAATGGAGCCATGTTTCATCCACAGCTACAAAACGCCGCAAAAACTCATTTGGATTTCGGTAAAACAACTCCAAACAATCCTTTAAAGTTGTCACACGTTTACGTTTATGGTCAATTGAGAACAAACGCGGCACCTATATTGCTGACAACTTTCTTAAACCCAGCTGATCATTTAAAGTCGAAACCACACTCTCATATGTAATACCTGTGGCATCAACAATCTCACGCACTTTTACTCCTTGAGCAGCCAACACCACGTCGTGGAATTTTTCGACATTTTCGGGTGTACTGACTACGAAAGTTGAAATCAATGGTGCAGAGTCCCCATGGTGTTTATTGAGCTTTTACTTGGTTTGATTGACGGTTTTTTTAATGTTTAATGACGAAATTCACTTTTTTAAATTTTCTTCTCAAATGGAGAGGTAGTCTGTTATCAACGGCTGCCAAACACAAACTAAATGGCAAAGCTTGTTCAAATTTAGACAGGAGTCAACTGACAGTTTTCCCTTTTTGCAGGAGCAGTGTTGCCATTTCAATTAAAAGACGGGTAATTCAAAAAGACACTGAGTTAACGATCCACCCTCGTACAACAAAAAATATGTGCGAGTACATACATTCACACAGCCCTACATACACACATACTTACATATACCAGAGCTGCCCACAGAGGGAGAACCGAGAGTAATGTATAAATGTATGTGTATTCATTTTTATAAAAATGCGATTGATGTTCGGCACTCTGGCGCTTCTCTGGGCAGCAATGACATATACACAGGTGTATGTATGTATGTTTGGGTGAGTGGGTGGCTTCACTCAAATCTTCAATCAATTCAATCTTTAATAAAAATGCTACAAAACAAAAAAGTGGCTGTAGATTGGAGATAAAAAAAATATTGCGAAATCAAAACAAATTAAAAATTCAACAAAATCGTTTAATATTTTTATTTCTTTAAAGAGTGCATCTTTTTTGGGGAAACAATTTGCTTTCGTTGCCTCAAGCCAATCACATCGCTTAAAATATTTTAGTATAAAAAATGCTGTTTTGACGGCGTTATCTGGGGTTTTTCTTACTTACTCTAAGCGTCAAAAGAAAGAAAACAGTTATTTGATCTGTATAAAGGACTTTGGTACAGCACAGTAATTATTGAAAACTAAAAAACTTTAATTGTTGTGTAAGAGGCTTATATAATAACCCCCTTATGCAAAAACGATTGGTAAATTTAAAGTCGGTTTAACAAACGAATTTTGTATGGCAAAACCGGTTTTAACAGCATGCATTAAAACCGGTTTTGCCATACAAAATTCGTATGTTAAACTAACTTTAAGTTTACAAATTTTTTTGAAAAGAAAATTTTATTTATTTATTTATTAAACATATTTTTTTTTGCATGTGGGGGTAATTCTCTATAAACAGTAAATGAAAAGAAAATTTTATTTATTTATTTATTAAACATATTATACAAAGTAAATTTGTATAATATGGTGTTGCACAAATATGGGCGGAGCAACTAGAACATATGCCTAAGATGTAATTAACAGTGTTTTAAAAAGTTTTGTGACTGGCTGTACACGACCTCGCAAGATTATACGGTAATCCGTGGCAGATCCGTCAACCAGTGCGACTGAGACAAAAACTCTCGAAGGCCAAGCAACAAACACAAGCCTGACCGCAATCAAAAAATAATTACGATGACGCGAGAGATGTTCCCCAACCCAGAGCTGCTTAACGACTGTGAAAAGAAAATATTAACAAAAATAATTCACGTTAATTTTAATTATTATTTTTCGAACTTTATTTGTTTCTATATTTATGATTTGAACGGGATAAAGTTCGTATCTTTTTTTAAGACAAACTACATGTGATAATTATTAATGAACAAATAACATCAAGTTTAACATTTATTAACGCACTAATAATCCAAAATTATTATTTTACTTATTTAGTAAAATAATTTTTTTTATTAAAAATAAATTGAAATTGATTATTGAGGAGCTTAGCTGAATCCTATGCGCATTTCACTGTTGCTAATGCAGATAATGCAAATAACATCAAGGTAAGTTATAAATATTCTGACAACAACACATAGTTGAACGGAATAACTAGCCGTTTTCGAAGGCCACTAAACCTTCAGCATCAGCGTTCTTCTTTGTTTGGTCCACTTTGTGTGGTGTCAGTTGATCTATATTTCTGCCTTATATAAGAAACTTTTGCAAATGGAATATGTGAATTGTTTTGAATCATCGTATTTCAATTTTCTGAAAGGTGTTTTGTAATGAAAGCTAAAATTTACCATTCCTATTTACAAAAGTCTTACCATTGTTTTTTATTCTATACTAATTATGCACATGCAAGTTAATTTGCTTATTACTGAACCCACGTTACGTTGTAACCAAATTTCCCTATAAAAACCGGTTCTAATGTACAGTTGAAGTACACGTTTTTTTTTGCATATGGGTGTAAGAGTTTAATTCTGTATAAACAGTGAATAAATGAAAAGAAAATAATAATAAAATTAATTCACTTTATTTTAAAAAACTCATGCTTGTTTACAATTCACGTATTCCATTTTTGCAAGAAAGTTTCGTATATGAGGCAGTAATTTACATCAACTGACACCACACACAGTGGACCAACACAGAAGAACGCTGATGATGAAGGTTTAGTGGCCTTCGAAAACGGCTGGCTGTTCCGTTCAACTATGTGTTGTCAGAATATTTACAGCCAACTTTGATGTTATTTGTTCATTAATAATTATCACATGTAATTTGGCTTAAAAAGCGATACGAACTTTAGCCCGTTCAAATCATAAATATAGAGTTTGTATGATAGTGTATCATGGCTTTTAACTCTTAGTTTAAGTAAATGTGTTGTGTATTCGCAAAATGATTTGATATTTTAAAATTATTAAAGAATTCTTTTATTAAGTATTCTTGGGGATTTCCCTAGGCTAATCTTCGGTCAATTTTTTGTTTTAGATTTTTTTAATAAAACAAATTTTTTCTTTCTGATGTGTAGCTGTTTTTACATCTTCATTTGCTCGACGTTTCGTTGGCTTTTTTCCAACTTCTTCAAGAGCTTTTCTTTATTCAAATAAGGTTTATGATTTTTTACATATTAGTGTGAAACTTATATGCGGATAAAACTGGACTTCACGGACATAATATAAAAAAATTGTCATTTAATAAAATTAAAACTGGACATGACAACATTTGAAAAATAATTAATATAATTAAATTGTATAAATAAAATATAATCACGGCACAAACACAAATTATCACAGTTTATTTTTCTCATTCTTTTATTTTTCAAATATTTTTGAAGTTAGTTTTCAAAGAAAGTAATAGGTCTGTTCAATTACTTTCCCAGCAGAAACTATCAACTAGAGAGTAAGGCACAAATTTACAAAATTACTCTCCCAAATATGAAAAAAACTTGCAAGAAAATTGTATTCATATGAGAACCATGGATGGAAATCATGACACAATTGTACTTTTTCTGTTGTATTTTGTTTGATAATATTTTAAATTGCACTTGTTTTTATAAAATAGCATTTAATATCAAATTATTTACACAGTTTTCGTGTATTTTTACTATTTTTATGCATTTTTTAATTTTGTTCATTAACGAATACAAAAATTCCACTTTCCATCTCTGATCATATATGAGAAACAAACAAACTTATTTGCCATTAAAATTGAATTTATGTGGCTTAATAGAAGAAAAACAATAAATTAAGAAAACATGGTATCTTCTTTCATACGTATACATGTTTTTTAAAAAAAGAATTAAAATTTTTTCAGTTTTAATTTTTCAGATATTTTTTAAATAATTTATTTGACAACAAAACACACAACAGGTGGTTGGATAATTCTTGCAAGTAAAAATTTTACTAGTAAGAATTTGTAGGAATTTGTTTGTCTCCCAATTTTTTTCTCTCTTTTGACGCTCTCTCCTTGCAAACTTTTTGAGTTAATGAATACTTTCCAGTAATAATTGTTACATTCAGTTAATGTAAAACTTTTTTGAGTATAGAATTAAACCAATACCCCTTTATGCAAAAAAATATTTTACTATAGCTTTAAAGTTCATATTAGTTGCCAAGCACTTTAAGGCTTACATTGCTTTGTTAAGAAATTGTGTGCAAAACACAACTTTAGTTATTTTGTTATTTAATAATAAATACTGGTAACACCACCGTGTTCAACAACCACTTCACAGGTTGTGATGTAAAAAATTGAATAAAATTTCATTCGGGTATTCAAATATTTTTTTATTTTATTAAATAAATTTTTATTTTCTTGTAGTAAAGCAACCTAATTTAAACAATATGAGCTTTTGACATGGTAGGAAAATAGATAAATATTTCTATGAAGTATACATAAAAAAATATGGGGAACAAAGAAGAATTATCACAATTTCTTTTATTCGAATAAAATGAGTATTTGAATAACCAGCTTTTTTCGCATTGTTTTGATTGTATGTACATCACTAAAACATTTTCGCACAATTGTATTTATTTTAATATTTTTTTATGGATTTTACGATGTATTTTGAATCAGTTGGATAATTTGATGAGGTTTTCCATTACATGACAGAAGTAGTAAATCTAAGCTAAGAGCTAACACTTCTAGCTTCAATTCCAGATTTAACAGGAATCAAATATTTGAAGTACAAAATACACATTTTGAAAATATCAACTTAAAGTAGTCGTAACAAACGTGGGGACCTACTTTAGAAATTTGATGTAATAATTTTTTTAGAATACAACTTTACTTAACATTGCTTTGCAAAGCTTTGTCAAGTTTTTTTGCATAAGATGCTTTTTATATACGTTTATATATATATATATATATATATATGTATATACATTTTATTATTTATTGCACTGTAACAAAAACTTAAATACACATAAAATAGTTGTTTACTTTCTTTTGACGCTCACAGTATATTTATGAAAATATAATACAGTCAAAATATGAAAGCATGCTGAGAGTGCAGGCATGTTAAAAATAATAAATAGTTAATATTTATTAAAGAATTTATGGAATTGCAAGTGTCAATGAGACGTACACTATAGGGTTTGTACAGCGATTATAATCGTAATCGTAATCGCGATTAATAGCACCTTTTAATCATAATCGTAATCGCACCCATCAATTGCTCGATTACGATTATAAATTCGTCCCTTTTTTAGGCAAAGAATTTGTGCCAAATTTGCATACAGTTCAAATTCAACTCATAAAAAATTAAAATTAATATTTTTATTACAAAATATACTCGAATGCTTGTATTTCATTGTCGCTTTAACAAATCATGACTAGACTTCAACCATACTTTTGAAAAGTTTCAAACCTCTTATCTTATGCACATACTTTCAAAAATCATTCGAGCATTTACATAAGTTTTTTGGAAAATTCAATAGAATAAGCGAGTAGGATTAGAAACTTATACAAAAGACAAGAAACGATTTATATTCGATATGCATCTATTTTATTTTCCTACACCTTAATACAATAAAAATATTATAAGGCAAAACGATAATTAAAATACGAATTAAGCACTTATTAAATTTATTATTTTATTTTATTTATTGTCCCAATTTTATTTCAAAAACGTCGTAATATCTCAAAAACTTCATTACGATCGATACAAATATTTTTCATTTGGTTGGCAGATAGATGCAGTTTGCTTTATCTTGAGACCTCGCATTATTATAAAAAACATAGAAATACTAAAAAAAGTTTTAGTTATAATTGAGTGTCCACAAGTGAATTTATATAATGATGAATGAACAACATCGTATGAAAAACGGTATAAACAAAACTGTTTTTATATGAATTTGTTCATTCATTATGATATAAATTCATCAGATGTGGATGCAAAATCGAGTAAAAAATAAATTAAGAAAGTAGAAATACATACATATACATCGTCCTAGAAAAAGTTTCCTATCAAAAGATTGATTTAAAACAATTTGTACACTAATCTAATTTTAAGAACAGAAATCTTCAATTTATATTGTATAAATTTTCACATTTCAATCTTGAAACTTGTTCGGTAAGATTGACGTTCTAAAATTTAAGCATAAACTCTTAATTTATAGAATGAATTCTTGAAATTAAGAACTTGCTCTTAATTTTAATTTAAGATTTTTATTAAGAAAAAAATCTTGAATTCGATCTTAAAATGAAGATTTTATTCAAAATTACAATCTTAACTGTGATCTTAAAAATCTTAACTGCGATATTAGAAAAAATCGTAAAAGTATATTTCCTTGATTAATCGCGTTCAATCGATATCCGCGATTAATCGCATATTTTTTAATGTAATCGCGATTATGAAAATCTGCGATTATTTGCAAACCCTAGTACACTATGCAAAGTTCGTATTTGTACACTCGCAATCATAAAAACCCACTGCCTGGTTATACATATCTTAAATTACTTGTTTCTTTTCAAGATTTTGTTTAAAGAGGTTGTATTAAATGAAATAGTTAAACAAAAATATAATTTATAAATTTTTTTAAAGCAAAGTAGAACTTAACAATTTAAAGAAACAAAATTCATATTCGTACACAATAAATATTTTTAAAAATCAGATTAGAAATTGATGTAGTTACAAAAGAAAAATTAAGCTAGTTTTCATACTGAAACTAGTTTTTAGTATACATTTTTAGGATTATTTTAGTGTACAAATGTAAATTCTCTTTCTCAAGGTAGTTCACTACCTTCCGCTGTTTTCTCTGAAATGATTGATCGAAAAGTCATTTTGATTATTTGATTTGTTAAATAGAGTCTCTTTTTTTATAAATTCGTACAAGCAAAATAAAAGTATTATAGTTATTTGTTGAATTACAAGAGTTTTTCTTTTTTTAAAGTTGAGCTTGTACGAATATGAACTTTGCATACTGTACACAAAATGTGCCTTCTTAAAAGCTTTTTCGTTTATTAAAAATTTTTTATATGCGTATGCTTACATATGTATATTTCTTACATGTACAGATTTTGAAAATACGAAATTAAAATTTAAATGAGCTTTTCTAAATGCTAGATTGTTTAATCATAAGAGCCCAAGGATAGTTTAAAGTTTCATAGAAATCAGTTGAGTAGTACATGAAATACTGCTTTACTGCCTCATCTAATTTTCCTAACTCGCGATTGTACACAAACGTTCGTAAGAATCGGTTCGGTAAATATGCGTGAAATACTACATGAAATATATACTTACATAATAAATTGAATAAAGTTTCATTAAAATGGGACCTTAGAGGAGATTAATAATAAACATTTTGTGAAATAAATCCCTCCAAAAAAGGAAATTAATCTCAAAACTTAAAATAAAATGAGTAAACAATTTTGGAATTTACTCCATAATGAAAAAAACTAACCGTGATAAAAATTAATATGTTGGTCCCAATGAAATAACCAAATAAATTTAATAAAGTCCGACTCTGACTCGTGCACGAAGGGTTCCGTACGGACACGAGATATGTAATTCAATACGAACTTTAGCCTATATAAAATATAGTTTTGGCATTTTTTTTAGTTTTTGGGTTTTTTCGGTTTTAAGCGTTTTTTTAGTTTTAGTTTTTTTTTAGTTTATGTATTAAAAAAAATTAGATTTTTTCAGTTTTTGGGGTTTTCTCATTTTAGCGACTTTTTTCATTTAGACGTTTTTTTAGTTCTGAGACTTTTTTATCTGGTCTGTATGAGCTATTACGGTGCATAGACGTGTTCAGATTATATTGCCAAATATACCCAGTAAAAAAAGAGACTCCAAAAAAGTAATGAAAATGAGAGTTTGCGATGCGGAAGTAGTGAAAATTTCGATCCGATCTAATGATTTTTACATAGGGTTGTCATTGCAAGAAGTTCTCTTTTTCGATGCCTGGTCACTGAATTGGAAGCGATATTAAGAAAAATTTCCTTTTTTGTGTTCTATGATAATATTTTCATCTAGGAAAAATGGTAAATAGTTACCTATTTTAACAATCCGTTTCTTTTTATACGAATTTAAGCCCGAAACAGTGTTTTCATGTAAATTGAAGCAAATAAATTTCTTTAAAAAAATGATTTTTTTTTTAATTCTGGTGAATATTTTCTAACACTATGGAGGAGTTACAAGGTTTTGTATGACTAAAATAAGCTTCTACATGGTGTTTTGCTCACTATCGGCAAATTAAAAATATCAATTTCTTGGAAGCAATGAAAATGTAGTTCCACTAGAATTACTTCCATTTTTTTTCACTGGGTAGTTACCAAAAAATTATGAGTTCCTGTTAGTTAATCTGAAAGAAATGAAAAAAAATTTTACTTTACTTTTGCAGGAAAAAAGTGCATGAAGAAATAATTTCTTCGGCGTAAAATGTGATTCAGATTTATTTAGTGGACTCTTAGCAACATTTTTGCTTTGTATAGTAAAGCGCTATCACTAAGTCTGAATTAGCTGTTGGCCAAAACCTGATGAAACCGTTTTTTGACGGCGCGCTTATATTCGAAATCTTTGGAGGTTCATAAAAATTAATTAGCCTCCAATTTCGCTAAACTGATTATAGGGCTTTACTTCCCTTTAGTAATACTAATACGCACTGATATTGGAAATCTTTGGAGGTTCATAAAAATTAATTAGCCTCCAATTTCGCTAAACTGATTATAGGGCTTTACTTCCCTTTAGTAATACTATCGAATCTATAATGGGAGGACCGTGCGAATTTTTACTGTTGCATTTAAATTAAATATTTATATATAATTTTAAAAAGGTTTTATTCATAGAAGAATAAGGGCAGCATATCTCACGGGGCCTAGGGCGACATCAAACATAAATCCGCCTCTGCTTTTCACTAGTTCGTTTTTTGATAAAAGAAAGTATAATCATAATTTCTTGTCACAAATTAACTAGTGAACTAGTCTAACGCGAACAAACATGATTATATAGATTGTAAGCTAAATTAAAGTTGGATATACATACATACATACATATATACTCTTAAATAAAAATGTTTCCAGATAATCTTAATAAGTGTAGCAGGTATGTGAAACACAAAAGCACAAACAATCTATGCGCCGTTTTTTAACTTATTTTGTGAAGTTATTTCAATTTCCTTTCAATAAGAAATTAAAATAATTTCAAATAAAAAACAGAAATGAGACTATTCAAATCTGTTAATGAAATACTGTAGCAAACCAGTAAAAAAATTGGAAGTCATTCTGAAGTAACTACATTTTCATTGCTTCCAGAAAATCGGTATTTTAGTTTGGTGACAATTAGCAGAAAAGCAAGTAGAAGTTTATTTTATTCATACAAAACCTTTTAACTCCTATATAGTTTTAGAAAATGCCAGGATTCGATTTTTTGATAAAAATTTATTTATGAACTAAGCTAGGGTCACACTTGTCAAACAATTGTCCAAAAAAGCGTAACCACTAAATGTTAGTGAAAAACCTTTCAATTCAGACAAAAGTTTGCCAAGTTAAATAGTAGGAAATAATGTTGGATTCTATGACATTGTCTATTAGATGTGTTCGAAACTGTTTAATTTGATAAGCAAGTTGGTTACGTTTTTTTGAGCAAATGTTTGACAAGTGTGACTGTACCTTTAAGGTACCTCAATTTACATGAGAACAATATTTCGCTTTTAAATTCGTATAAAAAGAAACTAATTTAAAAAGCTTTTAACTTTTTATAATTTTTTCTAAAGGAAAATATTATTATAGAACACTAAAGATGAAATTTTTCTATTAATCGCTTTCAATTCCATGATTAGGTATCGAAAAAGAGAACTTCTTTCAATAATAACCCTATGTAAAAATCATTAGAAATTATCCAAATTTGCAGTGTCTTTTTTACTGGGAATAAACATATTTGGACATGAAATTAATTAGACAAACCGATAAAATTATTACAGATTGGTATATAAATCCGATAGCATCCAGCAGAATAATTAATTATAATATATAATATAACCACTTAACCCTCTAACAAAAGATAAATACAATTTCTAATTTCATTAATAAATAAAGCCACAACACATATAAAATTAAAAATATTAAAATAACTAAAGAAATAATGAAAAATAATAATTATCCCCCAAATTTGATAAATAATCTGATATACAGATCAATAAACCATAGAACGAGAAATACTGAAACACAAAATACTTAAGATTATCTTACATACATACTGAAAACCACCAACATAAAAGAAATTATAAAAGAAGAAAGAATTATAGTTGCACATAAATCAAATAAAACTACAAATACACTATTCACTAATCTTAAATCAAAAATAAACAAAAAGGAACAAAGCAACGTCGTATACGAAATTAAATGTAATCGGAGGGACAAATGAAAAATGTAAACAAGAGTACATCGGGACCAGTGCTGCCACAACCAAAAAATTTTTACAACCAAAATTCGCCTTAAAAGTTACCAAATGAGAAAAAATATAACCAAATTTCAATATGTAGTATTTTTATTAAATAACATCCCAGCAAAAAAAGACACTCCAAAAAAGTCATGAAAATGTAGAGTTTGCGATCTGGAAGTAGTAAAAATTTCGATCCGTTCTAATGATTTTTACATAGCGTTGTCCTTGTAAGAAGCTCTCTTTTCTATGCATGGTCACTGAATTGGAAGCGATATTAAGAAAAATTCCCTTTTTTTGTGTTCTATATAATATTTTCATCTAGGAAAAATAGTAATTAGCATCCTATTTTAACAATTCGTTTCTTTTTATACGAACTTAAACCCGAAGCAGTGATTTCATGTAAATTTAAGCAAATAACTTTTAAGTTTTAGACTAAAATTAGTTCATAAATTTCTTTAAAAAAATACATTTTTTTTTTTTAATTCTGGTGAATATTTTCTAACACTATGGAGGAGTTACAAGGTTTTTTATGACTAAAATTAGCTTCTACATGGTTTTTGCTCACTCTCGGCAAATTAAAAATATCGATTGTTTGAAAGCAATGTTGTCAGACCTGGGCAAAATGCATTACTTTTGCATTAGCATTAAATTTAAAAAAAACCAATAATTTTATTATGTACAATAGGTTTTAGCGACAATGTAATCGTATTAAATTACTTCATTAGTGCTAATGCAAAATTAGTGCATTTTTTACGTGTGATTTAGTGCCAATGCAATATTAATGCATTACTTTGAAGTGATTTTAATTCAATGCAAAAACCAGTGCATTAAAAATATGAAATTTAATGGTAATGTAATATAAATGCATTACTTTGAGGATATTTTAATTCAATGCAAAAAATAGTGCATTAAAAATATCAAATTTAATGCCAATGCAATGTTAATGCATTACTTTGAGGGGATTTTAATTCAATGGAAAAAATAATGCATTAAAAGCATACGATTTAGTGTTAATTCAATAAATTTGCATTTGCATTGATTTGGTTTAATGTAGGAAAATGCTCAATGCATTACCTTATTTAATGCAAATTTCCCAGGTCTGAATGTAGTTCCACTAGAATGACTTCCATTTTTTACTGGTATTTAAAATGCATACATATTTATAATGTAACGCATGTTAATATATAATAATAATACAGTTAGTAATAATAACATAAAAAATATAGTTCTTTTACCTTTAACGAATGTCAATTTTTGATATTCGCGAATACGAATACGAATATTTCAAAAGATATTCCCGAATACGAATACGAATATTATATGCAATATGAAATATAAAAAAATTTTATGAAAAAGGACATCACACTCTTGTTGGCGTACTTTAAAGTTAATAAAAAGAACCCAAAAATTTTAATGATCGTCATTGAATAATATTTGAAAATGATACAAAGCACAAATTTCTATAAAAAAATTTAGTTAAATTAAAAGTTGTTGACAGTGTTGTAAAAGAAAAGTATTGTAAGCAAGTGAGTAGCAATCAAGGCGAATTTATATGAGGTGGCTGCACTAGCGATTTTAGTCACAGCTGTTTTATTTACAGTTGCCTTGGTAGCAATACTAAAAATTGAAAAACATAAAAGCTTAAAAAGTATAACATAAAAAATATGTATGTACATGTGTATCATTATTTTGGCAAAAAAATAACCAACATGAGAAAAATATTCACATCTCCACATTAAAGAAAAAAATAACCACTTTTGGTTAGAAATAACCAAAAACGGCAGCCCTGATCGGAACAACAAAAAGAAATTTGGGAGTAAGAATTGCTGAGCACGAGATATTAAAAAGAGCCGACATTCTACTGCATTATCTCAACACTGCATTGACAACTTACATACACCTGACCTAGAAAACTTCAAAATACTTCACAAAGAAAGAAGGGACAACAAACGTTATACTTTGGAAAGCTTAAGTATACAGCAAAAAATTGGCATAGCAATGATTAGTAAAACAGATAAAGAAAACAGCAATGCTATAGCATTGTATAAGTTTAGACTTTAGTGTAATTCCAACTGTGTTTTATGTTGTACATGTTATGTCTCTTTAAAATACATCCTAAAAACTTAAAAGTAAATTGGAATAAAAGATAAAATATGTAAGTCAATGTTTATACTCTACTATCATCAATAATAGTTGCATATATACATATGTACATATATTAAAGTCAATAAAAATAATAATCCCTGAAGATGTTTGAAAATCCCAACGAAACATCGAATACATTAAGAATGAAATAGAAAACGTCTTTTATTTACATTTCGAAGAAATTGAATGACCTTAAAAGCCTGAATAGATACAATATCTAGGTATAACACTACATTAATTGATATTAAAAATAAGGTCGAGAAATTACATACAAATACGTAAATTTTTATCGAATTAAGATTGAGGTTGTCATCTTTTTCTTTTTCGATTGACTTCAAAATGCTCACAAAATGTTTGTTATTTATTAATTATTTAAAATAAGAAAATTTGTAGAATCAAACAGCGACCTAAATTCTGTTTTTAATGAAGAACGTCTAACAAAAAAATTATACAAAAATACTAATTTTAAATGCTCCCCAAAAATTCCTCTGATATTTTCTTTTTGTTTTGTTTTCTAGAACTACATATATTTTTTTTAATATTTAGAAATTTAGAAAAAAAAGAGTGAAATGAACTTATTTACATAAGAACCACACAATTCCAAGTTTTGAATATAATTTTTGATTATTGATTTTAATTTGTTTATGAACTTGGCGGCGGTTAAACAAAAAATTTTGTTTAATTAAATTATTTTTAATTAACGAAGAAAATGAGACCCAAACATGTGCATAAATGAAAAAAGGAACCCATATTTTTATGTGCATGGCTGTGGTAATCGGCTATACACAAAGAATGAAAATTATTTCTTATTATGCAATATGTTGAAAAAAAATTAAAAAAAATAAAAATTAAATATCTGTGTTTTCAGTGTGAATTTTAAAGTAATCCAAAATTTAAACTTGTTAAAGGAAACGTTACAAGTAGAATATTTAAAATATGACTGATGTAAATGTCTGAACACAGATAGCGCAGTTAGCGTTCTTTTATGCATTGCTTAGTAATTGAAGCACATTTATTGACGATCTTACTTGCAATCTACCAAATTTGGCAGGCAATAAATTTTTGCAATTGTTGTCCACTTTGAGGTGAAAAAACAATGACGATATTCGATGTTTGATGCAAACGGTAATGCGTAAGTGCAAATGCAAAATATCGTCGCTTTTCTTTGGATTGTGTGTGTATTTGTTGTTGGATTTTAAAGAAAAGCTACAAAATTTTGCATTTACACTTATGCAAGGCCATTTTGCATTGAAAATCGAATACCGCCAATGTGTACCTCTATAGTTTTGTTGAAACCTTAACACCAGGGTCACACTGTGGGAATTTCGTTAAAAAAATGGAAATAACTCGTCAGTTTCTAAACAGCCCGTCCGTATTCCACACGGAATTTGAGCAGGTATCTCTGAGCTTTACTCTGGAATTTGGACTATATATCTTTAAAGAGGACGGAGCCACAAAGCCCAAAAGTGGACAACTTCGGGTTAATGATGAATTCAAGTTGATGTTTTTGATCTGATAATGCTATGTTTCAACTATGAGTTGAATCACATGTTTCGCTCTCTCAATCATGCTTACACCGCGCATTCGTGCTTCGTTGTGGAATTTTTTATGTGTATTTACACAAAGAAACATATGTATCATACGTACGCCCAGCTAGCCTTTTCAATCGCAGAAGAGTCTATTGTGAATCGTATGCAGAGCATTTTCAATCGCAGACAAGGTCATACGAGTATTTTAATCGTGGAAGATGCTTTGCACGGAAGAAACTGCTACCGAAGACAATTCGTGTACAAAAGCCACAGAAGATGCTTTTATTAAGGCCCAACTATAATATGAATAAGCTGGCTTAAGCTAATGCCAAAATTGAAGGATAAGTCTGTCAAATACTTAAGCAATTCAGATGTGACTTTTAGGTAGCCACAATGTTCCTACATGCTCTTAAGTATTTAAGGACCACTGAGCCTATAATTTCAACTTAAACAGGTGTAACATGTGTTTTAACATCCTCACTGGACGTTAATTTCAATATTCCAGTGTTTTTATTCTGATATCGTGATCGCTTTTGAATCAAAAGTAAAATTTTTTTCTTAATGAACTTTTTTATTGTTTCCTTCTTCTGTTTCTTTAATTTTTTTCTCGTTTTATATGCACATTTTATTTTTAAGAGCATATTTTTTTAATTTTAGGGCATATTTCGAAGTTTGTAGTGCATATTGAATGCGCATAAAACCCATTTTTTGGAACATATTTATGGTTTCCCTGCTTAAGCCGCGTTCAGACTATTATACTTTGTATTTATACTTGTCAAAAATTCAAATAATACGTGCAAGTGCGAAAGTCTGATGAACGCAAAATGTCATCAAAGTGACAAATAGTACGATAAAAATTTTCACATCACATAAGACTTTTTCGTTTTAGAAAATTTTCTAAACGGTAATACATTTCATTAGATTAGGGTTGCATTTTCAGACATACCAAATTTCCAAGTCGGCTGTTTCGCAGCCGATAGCGTGTCATCATTGATGTAATGTTTTATCATATGTATATCGCTTGAAAATTTTGAATAAGTGAATCGTATGGAAGTATATTTCGTTGACGTAATTTTTAACGTTTTTTAAATATCTTTTCTTAATTTTATTTGTTAAAGACCTGCACAAAACGTCGTATAAGAACTTTTAAGACATGAGGGCAATTTCAAATGCTTTACTACAGTGGAATCTTCTGAAACAAACGCTAAACAACGTGTTCGGCAATACATTTGTTTAACTTAATGCAGGTATAAGAGTAAAGAAGATAATAGTTCGTGAGTGAAAAATTTGTAATGCTTGTGCTTTTTTCTCTCGTTGGCGCGTATATAAACGTTATGCATGTACATACATACATACATACGTACATAATTTGTGTATGGTATCTTATTTTTTTGCGCACATACAAACGCACACATGTATTTCCATGAGTTGTGTGCGCTTGCTTAAAAAAACCACCCTTTAACAAGTAATAGCCAGCGTTACCGTTGAAAATTTTCAAAAAGGGGCACAAAAAGGGCATTTTCAAAAAAAAGTGGACCAAAAAGCTGATTTCTAAGAAAAAAGGGGCAACTTAAAAATAATGAAAAATTAAAGAAACAATCATATATATTAAGTTTTTTAAATATAAATAATATATATATATATATATATATATATATATATATACATATATAAATATAAATAAAAAAAATTTATCATGTATAAGAAGTACAAAAACATTCATTTAATGAGAACTCATATACTACGTTAATACGCGCCTGTTATTTGCAACTAAAAACGCTAACCTACTAACTCTAGTTGAGTATTTACAAATATTTTATTTGCAAATAAGACGAGTATAAACGTAGTATAGATAACTACTAAATATAAAAAAATCATAAAATCTATCATAATAATAAAGCAGTGGTCAAACTACGGCATTTGATTTCGATCGAAATTCCAATAGAAAATAAATGGAAATTTCGTTAGATAGCTAATGCCGTAACTTGTCCCAGCTCTTAAGGTTTATATACAATCAAAGAATACATAAATACATTTGTGGATGTGGGTTACTTAAAAACCAGTATAATTAAAAAAATTTACTTAACCATCAAAAGTATTATTCTTGTTAGGCATTATGAATAGCTCTGTGGCAAAAAGGAATAAGTGCTTAAGTCGAGATAATCCAATTTTGATTTGATGGTACATCCGTTATCTACATATTCGAACGTACCCCTGGTCAAAATCTCAATTAATTTGAGTAGTTTTTCAGGAAGTTATATCGCAATGACTTGCGACTTATCTTTTTAGACTGTGTTACTTATAGTGTGTAGAACGATGTTTGTTAAAAATAATTAAGGTTAACAGAGAATTTACCAATTAAACTGTAAAAGAAATAAATTTCTAAAAATCGACTTGAACACTTAAAAAAGTTATCTCCTGCAAAACAGAAAAATATGATTTGAGCACCTTTTACTTATTGCCGCAGAGTTATTAAATACCTTAAGTAACTATTCTTTGAAATTGTACATCTGTATTTATTAATAAGTTCTTCACTTGTAATCCATTCTTCCAAATCGTTTTGAAATAAATTTAAAGCACACAGCATGGACTGGCAAGTGTCTACTTTCATTATATTTGATAATTTTTTAGTAATGCTAATTTATGTTCATTCTTTGTGTGTTTTTTTTTTCATTTTATTTTATAAAGATGAAGAAATAAGGTGGAACTTGTAGACTTTACAGCTACTGAATTTGGATATTTATTTGCGATTAATTTGGCTATTTCTTCCATTGACATAAACGAGTGGTTGCAACTTATCATTTTTAAAGCAAGCTTCATTTCAGCAATAGCCACTTTCTTCCGAAAATCGGTGTTTTTGTGGCTGTTTCAGCATGATATTCCAAATGATTAATTTGACAGATCAGCCACTGATTGCAGAATACGTAAATTGGTTTTTTGGTATCTGCATCCATAGACTTTCATATTGCTTTTTTAGGTTTTGCTGGTTTTTCCGAGATGAACTAATTTCATCGGAACTTAAATCAAAAGCATTACTTGATGATAGCAATTCAGTCTGTTAGTTTCTTACAATATTATATCATTTATCACAAAGTGGTTCACCTTTTAAAATTATGTACTTATATCAAATTTGTCTTTCATAATTGTTGCGGAAAATACAGTTAGAATTATCTATGTATGTATGTATGAGTGTATGTAATTTAATATTTAAAAATCATACCAAATAATATTTCGCCATACTGTCAATTTTCCAAAAAAAATTATTTAATCTTCTTGTATATTCTTATATGAATTTTAACACCCAGGAAATAAAATCTTGTTGTCGAATGTGATAGAATCTGTACGAACATGCGTACATTTATTTTAAAAATAAAAACGTAAGTGAACTGCAAATGATACCAAAAGGGGATTTAAAACTAAGGGGCATAAAAAGTAGCAAGGCAGTCGAAAAAGGGGCAAAATGCGACTTTATTCGCACAACGGTACCGCTGATAATAGCTTACCACCACGGCTGCCAGATTTGACGATTTTTGGTGCCCAAATTAGGGGCTGTTCATATATTACGTAACACTCTTTTCTCCGATTTTTGACCCCCTCCCCATAATAACAGATCGTAACAAAACTATAAACGCCTCCCCCGGCGATTAACGTAAAAAAGTTAAAAAAAAAGAGTTAAAATCAAAAAAATTAAACAATCCTATCTATGAATGCCCTACAAATATTGTCAAAAATATTTTTTTTAGTTTCTTCCCAAGTTTCCTCAAACTCAAAAAATTATGATTTTATGGAGAGCTTATTCCTAAACTGTATGTATGAATTAGTGATGCGTATTCGAATTCTCAAATATTCGGCCATTTCTATATACGTACTTGTATTCATTTAGAAAAATATATGTATGTATTTATAAAGAAATTCATAAATCCAAAACGAAATTTAAATGATGGCATGACTTTGTAATAATTAAAAAAAATTTATTTCTATTTATAGCAATATTTGAAACGTCAAGATGAGACTTGGCATTATAGCATTAAGAAAAATTTACTTTTTTGTGCTCTATGATAATATTTTTACCTAGAAAAATGGTAAATAGTTACCTATTTTAATAATTCGTTTCTTTTTATACGAATTTAACCCCGAAACAGTGATTTCATGTAAATTTAAGCAAATAACTTTTAAATTTTAGACTAAAATTAGTTCATAAATCTCTTTAAAAAAATAAATATTTTTAATTCTGGTGAGTATTTTCTAACACTGTGGAGGAGTTACAAGGTTTTGTATGACTAAAATAAGCTTCTACATAGTTTTTTGCTCGCTCCCGGCAACTAAAAATATCGATTTTTTGGAAGCAATGAAAATGTAGTTCCACTAGAATGACTTCCATTTTTTACTGGGATTTAAATACATACATACATACATACATATTTATAATGTAACGCATGTGATTTGAATACAGTTAATAATAATAACAAAACAAATATATGTAATTCTTTTACCTACATATGTATGTATGTAATAAGTTAACGCATACATACATGTAGTACATAAAAAACAGTTTTTTTAAATATAAAGTAAACAAAACTTGCAGTTCACAGAATAATAGTTTGAATGTGTGTGATGTTAAATTTTAAAATTTATAACTCTTGACACCAACCTTGTGCTTTAACAGAGCTCTGTTAGCGTGTTAACAGACCTTTGTTAAGCTTTAATATTCGACTAATGCCTTTCCAAAGGACTTTTCCATTAAATGATGCAACCGAGACAGGAAAAATTAATGCAAATTTATAGATAAGGTGTTATTGAAACCCATGAATATATTTCTGAAAAACATGAATTTTAACCAAGGTTAGGTTGGGTTAGGTTAGGTAGGGGTGGCAGTCAGAAACCCGGACTCACTTAGACCGTTTTGGTCCATTGTGATACCACGGAGACTCTGCTTATGCATAATCCCCACCGTCGAACCATCCAGAGCTCAGTATAAAGCTGCTAATACGTTGAAGTTCAACACCAGCAACGTCAGAAAGTTCCCTGAATTCAAGAGCGCCCATTGTGGCCATTCTTTTTCCTGTATGTCCAGGACAGTGACAAAGAAAATGTTCTATGCTTTCCTCTTCATCAATATATTGGCAGCTACGGCAAAAGTCGTTGTGTTCAACCCTTAGCCTTTGTGCATGCCTACCTATGAGACAGTGTCCGGTTAACACGGACACTAGAATCGAGATTTGTTTCCTATTCTTTGAAATTAGGTAACCCGTACCTTCTCTATTTAGGTGAGTCCATAACTGCCTTGTAATCACGCAATCATTTCTTGTGACCCACCTTCTATTTGTTTCATCCTCTGTCTTGCGCCTAAGTCTGAGTTTGCAAGAGAGTAGGGGTAGACCTACACATTCCAAATCCGGTGGAACCTGTAAGGTTGTCCCAATTCTAGCAAGCTCGTCAGCCCTAGAGTTCCCTTGTAAGCCTCTATGCCCCGGGATCCAGATGATCCTAATATCAAACTGCTCTGCCATCTCATTTAGAGATGATCGGCAGTCGAGGACTGTTGTTGTTCTTAGAAGCGGGGATTCGGGGGCATAATAGCTGCTCGACTATCGGTGTAAAAGTTAATTAATGTCGTTGAAGTGACATTCACTTTTAACCAGTTCGCAACTTCTCTTATAGCATGGATCTCTGAAAGACACTGCAGTGATCCGGAAGTCGCCTTGCAATACGAAGACCTAAAGCCCTCGAAAAGACCCCATAGTTCACACCCTCATGTGTTTTGGAGCCGTCCGTATAACAATCAACACTTTTTCTTCTACATGGAGTTCCATTCATCCACATTTCTGTAGATGATATCCAGGTTTTATAAAGACGTTCGTGTAGTAGAGCAGGAGAGGTTTGGTCAATCCTATATCCCCTAACTTCACCATCGAGTATTCTGCAGTGGCCGGTTCCATTTCCGTTCCACAGAGAAGTACATCTAAGACGAATTGACGAGGACGTTGCCATCTCCTTCCCTACTAGATCTAATGGTAGTAGATGAAGAATAGCACTGGTTATATACAAGGATGCAAGTCTTTGCACCTTGTGTAAGGTGTATAGATACGTCTTTTTCTCCAGGGATGGCCACCACACGATGATGCCATACATGAGAATTAGTCGTACTATTGCAGTATAGATCCAATGAACAATTTTTGTGGTAAGACCCCAATTCTTCCCAATGGATTTTTTGAATAGATATAGTGAAATTGTTGCTTTTTTCACTCTCTCTAGAATATTCGCCTCGAAACTCAGCTTTGAATCAAGAACAACACCAAGATATTTTGCAGTGTTGGACACTTTTATCTCCGTATTATTAAGTGTTATAGGTCGGAAATCAGGTATCTTATACTTCCTGAAGAAAAGGACTAGCTGCGTTTTATTAGGAGCCCTCGTTTCTCCGCCCATTTTGTTAAATGTGAAAGACCATCCTGTAGGATGTCCCTTAAAGTTGTGAGGAATTTTCCTCTTACAGCTATTGCTACATCATCAGCATAAGCCACGATTCTGCACCCCCGCGATTCTAGAGATAGCAGCACAGGATTCAGAGCTAGATTCCACAATAGTGGCGAAAGAACTCCTCCCTGTGGTGTACCCCTATTTACAAAGCGGGTTTTCCTAGAAGCTCCTAGAGCCGCAGTTATCCTGCGGTGAGTTAGTAGATTTTGAACCCACTTACACAATCCCGCGCCACCCCCGGATTCGACAATGCATCAATTATCGCATCTGGAGATTTGAACCAAATATCGTCGAGTTTTCAACTTGGAATTTTCTGAGGGTTATGCACTTTTCTTGGGAAGGAGGCGATGCGGGCGGACAAAAGTGGTCGCCTATTGTAGACCACATAGTACTCTAAAAACGTGCATACTCAGAGTTACTGGAAGTTCGAGTTTTCAGGAGAGTTTCAAAAAACTTTAAATTTGTCCAACTAATTAAGATTTTCCAATTTTTTTTAGGAAGGAGGCGATACGGGCTGACAAACGTGGTCACCTCCTTTGGACCACATAGTGTTCTGTAGTACAGAGTTGCGATCATTTACTTAAATTAAAAGTTGTTGACAGTGTTGTAAAAGAAAAGTAGTAAACATGTGAGTAGCAATCAAGGCGAATTCATAACAGGTGGCTGCACTAGCGATTTTAGTCACAGCTGTTTTATTTTCAGTTGCCTTGGTAGCAATACTAAAAATTGAAGAACACAAAGCTTAAAAGTATAACATAAAAAATACATAAGTACATAAGTATCATTATTTTGGCAAAAAATAGCCAAAATGAGAAAAATATTCACATCTCCACATTAAAGAAAAAAAATAACCACTTTTGGTTAGAAATAACCAAAAACGGCCGCCCTGCATACAATTGCTTTTACCATAAGTACGTTATAATGTGTTGAGAAAAAATGTACGTGGCTGATGAATGAATGAATAATAGTAAAATTTCACATACATATGTATGTAAGTCGATTCTGCCCACAGAGAGTGTATTCATTTGTATAAAAAGCCGATTTATTTTGGCAAATACAAAAACAAAATTACACACAATTCGAAAGTGTGCCTTGGCTGCGCCACAAAAAACTTTGCAAACGTGGGCACGAACATCTGCATATCATGTATTTGTTTTAACAGTGTTTTTTTTCATATATTTGTGTTACAACTAGTATTTTTGAGCAAAAACAGATATAAAGAGTTCCTCAGCAGCAATACAATAAGCAATTGTTATTTGTTTTTAATTGTATTGTAATTTGGAAAAGCACGCACACACAATAACTCTTATACTAGTTCTATCGCGCACACTAGAATTATATGGTACATACCATGGCATATTTGTTTTGGCTATACAAACAAGTAAACAAATGCAACCCTTTAATTGGCATTAGCCTCACGGGCGGTTTCACTAGTGTCTATAAGTGAAGTCGTCGTGTATTTCAAAGATCTTGAAGATACTCTTCAAATAAATCTAAAATGTGCGTGAAACTAAAAAAAATATTCTATATTTATGATTTGAACGGGCTAAAGTTCGTAACGCTTTTTAAGTCAAATTCCATGTGATAATTATTAATGAACAAATAACATCAAAGTTAGTTGTAAATATTCTGACAAGACATAGTTGAACGGAATAGGCAGCCGTTTTCGAAGGCCACTAAACCTTCATCATCAGCGTTCTTCTTCTGCTTCGTTTAATTGAAATTACGTGAAAAGTATTTTCATCAATGGTCGACAATAGTTTTGGTAGAAGCGCGTTCGAATTTTTTTCCCCCACATATGTATATAGGTGGTGGCTTAAAAGACTTCTGAGATGATGCAGCGGGTTTTTCGTTATTGTCTTGCAATAGTGAAAAACGATTTTGACGATTCGTAGATGATGCGCTGTTATCCCCAGACATCTTTGGAGCAGATGAAATTTTAGAAAAATTCGGATTTCGCCTACGCTTTACCACGGTTATATATCTGTCCATTCCGACTTGTACCTTTGGTTTTGAGCTGCTGTTATTTGAAGTAATAACTTGGTTAGGTGATGAACACGAGCCCGAAGCGAATGGTGTCAATGGGTTAACTGACGAAGTACTAGGCAACTGTAATGTTAAAGAATCGCTAGTTGGCATTGGACAACGCAAAGTCGATCGCTGTCGAAAAAGTGGATTTGTCCTTAGAAAAAGTCTATCATCAGATTTTTTATTTTTATTACGAGCTTCAGAACTCACAGGAAGTCTATCATCAGGTTTTTTATTGTTATCATTATGAGCATCAGAACTCACATCAAAATTGGCATTTCTTCCGTTATAACTACCTTCACAATTATTTGTTTTTGAGGTACTCATATAGAGTATTCCTCAAGGGCACTTTGTGTTTGCGGTTTTTAGGGTTCCGTACACCAAAGGTGAAAAAAGGAACCCTATTGTTTCCGCTACGCTGTTCCTCTGTTTGTCTGTCCGTCACGCGCTATTTTCTCAGGAGCCGTAAGAGCTACGGATCTGAAATTTGGACAGAGTATGAGAACCTTGGCCGCTACAACAAAAAATACATAAGAATCAAAAATTAAAGGGTGTTCGAAAACGAGCAACGAAAAATGTATATGGACAATTGAAATTTGTAAAATTAGTGTATTTTTATATAGACTACAAGAATTAACATTAAAATATTAAAAAATTTTAATTAAATGGTGGTCCATCAGTTAATGCAATTTTGACTATGTAATTTTAACAACTTGCTGTATCTTGGAAACCGTAATGGAAAACTCTTGAAATTTTCAAAAGCGGTAAAACTAAAAAATCCGAAAATTATAAAATCGCCAAACCGAAAAAAATCGCCAAAACCCGAAAAAAATCGCCAAAAAGAAAAAATTCACCAAAATTAAAAAAAAAAATCAACACTAAAATAAATCGCCAAATTCGGAAAAATCGCCTCAATGAAAAAAAATCGCCAAAATGTAAAAAAACGCAAAAAACCGAAAAAACGCTAAAACGCGAAAAATGCGCCAATACCAAAATAATTGTTAATAAGAAAAAACGGCTAAAAGAAAAAAATCGCCAAAAATTAAAAAAAATCGCCAAAACGAAAAAAAATCGCCAAAATTAAAAAAAGCCACAAACCGGAAAAAATCCCCAAAACGAGAAAAAAGTGCCAAAATTAAAAAATTTGCCAAAATGAATGAAAAACGCCTAAACCGAAAAAATCGCAAAAACCAAAATAGAATCACCTTATGAAAAAACGCCAATATTAACAAATCGCCAAAATAAAAATAAAAATAATCGCCAAAATTAAAAAAACGCCAAAAATCCAAAAATTGCCAAAACGAGAAAAAAAAGTGCCAAAACTCAGAAAGCGCTAATAAACTTAAAAACACCCAAAACTAAAAAAAACGCTTAAAACCGAAGAAAACCCAAAAACCCAAAACTATAGCTTATATTGGCTAAAGATCGTATTGCATTACATATCTTGTGTCCGTACGGAACCCTTCGTGCGCGGGTCAAAGTCGCACTTCACTGAATTTATTTTTGTTTTTGTTATTTATGACTATCGGACCTGTTCTGCAAATCACGACATGTCAAATCACGGTGATTTCAATAAATTAATGAAAGCTAAATCATTGCTTTTTTGAATTACACGATTTTTAGCATTGAAAGTGGAAAGAAAATATTCTAATATAAATGACAAAAACTTAAAATACAATAAAAACCCACCATTAAGACCGCTATTAGTAGTTGCCGTTTGAAATCACGTGGTTTGAAATCACCGTGATTTTCAGAACAGGCCCGTATGTAAAAAATATTAGAGAAGCAATTAAAGCTTATTTATCAAGGTGGTTAATATGTATTACGAATTTTTTTTCATGATTTTGTTTGTTTAGTATGTATGTAAGAAAAAACTCCGCTATGACGTTAGTTCTCTATGAAGGTACAACGAGAACTGTAATAAATAAGAAAATGTGAAAGACTTTTTCCGCTATGCGAAAAAATTACGTGTGGTTGAAGTTTACGGTAAATCAAAATTTCCATACAAAAATCAGATTTAGTGAACACTTGAAGCATACGTTAGTTTTTTTTGCACATGGGGGTTTTTCTTTAATCGGATTAACTTAACTTTCACAAGAACGAATCTCGACTTCCATATAGAGAAAAAATGCCTCTTGTTTCTGTAATATTTCTGTTACCAAATACAGCATAACAAAATAATATTTGGATTATTCTTCATAATTTTACTGTCAAACAAATCAAATTTTAGCATTGAGTCAAAATAAAGTATGAGTTACAGGAAAAAATAATAGTTCTAATAATAACGGAAAATACGAAATACAATGAAAATCTATGTACGAATTTTATTTAAAATTTTTCATTGAAATTTTTTTTAATATAGTTTACTTTTTTATTCCGTCTCTGCTATAATTTTGTGATTGTGATTTTTTGGTTATACCTAAAAAGCTCTTATTATGACAAAACGAAAGCTTTTGAAAATGTTTTATAAAAAGCAAATTTCAAACGTTATAGTTTATAAACGAAACATAAAACTTATGTTTTCTAAAAACAGGCTGATAATTTTCTAAACTTAATTTTATTCAAATAAAAGAAAAGCATTTTTGACGAATATTTCATAAAACTGAAAAATGAAAACTTTCTGCCTATTCACCATAACAATGAACAAAAGAGATAACTGCAACCCCACTCTGTAGGTGCTAGTGTAAACTTAAGATTAAAGTGAAGGATATTTAAAGAGAAACGCGCAGCCACGAGATTTTTCAACATGTTGGTTGCATATTTTAAATGAGTAGTATTGAGTACATGTCGTTAAATTTTCATAGTACTTTTGTTTCAAAATCCAAATTTCCAGATGCAGTACATCCCAGTAAAAAAAGAGACTCAAAAAAAGTCATGAAAATGTAGAGTTTACGATGCGGAAGTAGTGCAAATTTCGATCCGATCTAATGATTTTTACATAGGGTTGTCATTCCAAGAAGTTCTCTTTTTCGATGCCTGGTCACTGAATTGGAAGCGATATTAAGAAAAATTCCCTTTTTTGTGTTCTATGATAATATTTTCATCTAGGAAAAAATTAACCATTTTTCCTTTTGCCTTTTTTAACAATTCGTTTCTTTTTATACGAATTTAAGCCCGAAACAGTGTTTTCATTTAAATTTAAGCAAATAACTTTTAAATTTTAGACTAAAAATAGTTCATAAATTTCTTTAAAAAAATAAATTTTTTTTAAATTTTGGTGAGTATTTTCTAACACTATGGAGGAGTTTTGTGTGACTAAAATAAGCTTCTACATGGTTTTTTGCTCACTCTCGGCAAATTAAAAATATCGATTTTTTGGAAGCAATGAAAATGTACTTCCGCTAGTATGACTTTTCACTGGGATGCGTAAAAGTGTAAATGGCTACATATACCTTAAAATAGAAAGACCCTAACTCATGTTTTTTAACCTAAACAAATTATGTATTGTCTATATATTATTAATATATGAATGTATATAAATATATACATATGTATGTATATTAAGGTGGTTAAAAAAATTTATTTTTGATTTTCCAATTGCTCATCCCCCTTTAATGTGCCAATTAGTTAGAAAATTCGATTGACAAAATTTCAGCTCAATCTGATAATTTTAACACGTACCGCATAGAGGTTAGAGTTGCGAAAAACAGTGGTTTTTCAAAAACAATCCAAGTTTTTCGGTCATAAAGTCGAAATTATTTTTTCTGTGAATATATCTCGAGTCTTATTTATAGGAAATTTTATTTTTGTTAAATTTGAATTTAATATTTTTTTGCTAAAACTGATTTAGTGGCATTTAGCAATTACCGGTTCAGGTCGTAGTGAATATCTTCAAATATTAATTTTCATGCAAATATTAAAGTACATTGTAATTAGGGTGATCGATTCGGCTTTTCAACCCGGTTTTTTCACAATACGTTTGTCGGAATTTCCAGAAATTGATTTTTCGAATGTCGAATAGTCCTGTTTTCTTGCAATTTAAAAACCGGGTGAATCGAATACTTTTTGATTTGTATATTTTGTAATAAAATTATTTTTTACGTTACCAAAACTTAGACCAACGTGTTCTGTTGATTTTCCTAAGTATTTTTTTAACGTATAAAAGTTGAAGGTGTTTTTTGAGAATGGCAACACTAATGAAACATGAAATTAAAGCGAAATTATTTTATGAGGTGGTAGTAGGGTATTCAATTAATCGCGGTTTGGCTTTAATCGGTTAATCGATCGATTACTTAATAGAGGTTTTTGCTTAATCGGTTAATTTTGGTATTAACCGGTTAACCGATTAATAAAGTTTTTCCATAAATCAAGTGTTTGCAACAAATAAAAGTGCATAAATTATTTATGAATTTGAGTTTATTAGTAAAAACAAAAACTCACATACTAATTCTTAAACCAATTCTGTTAATTTTGTTAGAACATTTCTTGTTTTACTATCAATAGTTTCTTTTGTTGGCGGGTCATCATCTGACTCATAATGACAGAGTTCAGCGACGAATATTCTGCAAAAAAGTTCATTTCTGAATTTCTTAGCTTTCGTTTTCGTACTGTCTCTCATTAAATCTAATCCTTAATTAAATTGTTGGCAACAGTACTATTGGCTTTAATTAAATCATTAAACAAAAACTTAATAATTTACTCTAGTTAGAGTACCAGAGTCTCTAGTAAACTTTTTTATAGCCATGTCCAAAGATTTTCAAGTTTTACTTAATTTAGGATCACTGAATATACTTCTTTGTATGAGTAACTAATTTCTAAGGACTCACCTTTTGTAAATGAAATGAAACAAATAATTATTCACACTAAAAATAAGTTGTAATACTACAAAATATGAAAAAATTTGTTGCGTCGGTTAATCGGTTAATCGACTGAAATTAACCGGTTTAACCGTTAATCCAAAAAATGCCATTTTGAAATAAACCGATCAGTTAATCGGGTAGTAATTACCCGGTTAGCCGATTAATGGTTAACCGATTATACCTGGGTGGTAGCAAAGGCGAATTAAATTGGGCTTATGGTGTGCAATGGATGTCAAAATCCATTTGTAGTTTTGTTGACATTTTGCTTCATATTGTTTAGATGTAGATAGATATCCATACTTCCATATATACATATATTATATAAGTATATGTACTATAGATAAGTATATGAAGTTAATTTTTATGGTTTTCCTTAAATTTTTGTATGGTTTTATAGCTCAGTAAAAAATTACAAAAAAGGTAATTGAGTTTGGAATTAAGCATTTTTGGATTACCAACTTAATGATTTTAACAACTCGTGAGACTAAAATAGTCGATTGAGAAAAAGTTATGTTGTTTATTGTATGAAATAAGTATTTATTTCGTTGCGGGAAATAGTTATTTCTTTCTTGTTGTAACTAATTATTTTAGTTGAAAAAATTTATTTTTTTATATAAACCGTGGTTTGAGTAAATGAAAGATCTTGAATGAAAACTCAGTTTGATTAAATAAATAATAACTTTTTAAGAAAAAAATAAATAAACTTAAAAAAAACTTGTTTTACTACGAAATACACCACTTTGTAAAATATCTTTTATAAACTCTATTGAAGTCGGATGTATTTTATTAAAACTGAAACTGAAAAACTTACTTGGAACTAGTTATATTTAAATAATAATTTTCCAAAATGTAAGTACTTATTTTTTAGTTTCAAATAAATAAGTAGACAATTTAGAAACACATATAATTTATTTAAAATAACTATGTACATATATATTTTGGCAATATTTTCACGTTATCTTTAAAACACAAAGAATAGGTTCTACTTATGCTTCCTATTTTTAAAATTTTACGTAATGTTATTTGTAAGCGAATACTTCAATTTGGCAATCAAGAAAGTAAGTTGTTATATGGCAAGTAGTTCAGATGGTAATGTCTAATTTTTTGTTGCAAGAATTAACTAATGAATTGTTAACTCTTTCTTTTTAACAAAGCAATTTAAAATCAAAACATTTGTGCAATAATTTTCATACTTAAAAAAACAGGGTTTTCCTGAATTGCAAAAACCGAAAACCGGTTTCTGAAAAAAGTCGAATAATCGATCATCCTTATTGTAATAATCAATTATCAGCCTGTTTTTCGAAAACATAAGCCCTTTCGGTTAATTTTAATTATTATTTTTCGAACTTAATTTGTTTCTATATTTATGATTTGAATGGGCTAGAGTTCGTATCGCTTTTTTAAGCCAAATTACATGTGATAATTATTAATGAACAAATAACATCAAAATTAGTTGTAAATATTCTGACAACACATAGTTGAAAGGAACAGCCAGCCGTTTTCGAAGGACACTAAACCTTCATCATCAGCGTTCTTCTGTGTTGGTCCACTTTCGTTTTTATGTATCGTTTATAAACAATAACGTTTACAATTTGCTTTCTATAAAACATTTTCTAAAGTTTTCGTTTTGAATAAAAAGAGCATTTTAGATATAACCGAAAATTCTCGGTAACAAAGTTATAGCAGTGACGGAAAAACAAAATTGAAATCTATTAAATAAAAATTCAATGAAAAATTTAAAATAAAATTAATTGTAAAGTTATTTTAAATTTTATGAACAAGGCGGTAAGCAATTTTATTTTTAATTGATTCAGGCATTCATTTAGAAAACTGTGCACAGAATAATATATATTTTTGCATTGTGTTTCGTATTTTCCGTTGTTATTAGAACTATGTTTATATAATTTATACTGTATTTTGACTCAATGATTAAAATTTGTCTGATTTGTTTTACAGTTAAATTATGCAAAATAATACAAATATTATTTTGTTATATATATATTATTATTTTGATTTTTTGATGTTTGTCGTACACCAAGTATGAAGTATGGTATCAAGTATGCCTGTCTAATAGCCCTTTTAGAGTTTAAAGCACGGTTTCTAATTTGCCGGACTTTTCCAATTCTCGGGAATCGAGAAGTAAAATGTTTTATTCCCGGGAATTTCAAAAACATGAATTGAATAAATGCCCAATAAAAAATATAGGGCCTAACTACGAGAGTCGTATTTCGAATACGACTACCATGACCTTGTACTAGATTCAAGAAAAAATGTTGCAATGTTTTTTTGTTTAGTACTAAGTCGTCTTAGTTGAAATACGACACTCGTAATAAGGACCATAATTTTATAAAAAACACACAACATTTGAATTAAAAACAAAACCTTATTTGCTCATTTCATGAACAACAATCAGCCCAATTATGAATAGCCATTCCCCGGGAGTTTTTTCCCTTTTCTCATTCCTCCTATTATAAATTAAAATCTTGCCGGGGAAAAACTCTTCGGGGAAAAAGTAGGTATTCTGAACATAAGGGAGAGGGAGAGGGAGAGGGAGAAAAGACTCCACGGAAATAAATTAGGTATTCTAAAAATGTTGATAGTTTTCTCCTCAAACATTTTGAAGGGAACTAATGCAAAAATTTAAAAGTAATATTTATAAATGTTGCAAAAGAGTAGTATAAGCATTTATTTAGAACAAAAAGTTTAAATAAATACCGAACTATATTGGCCTTTTGTATTTTGTATTTTTTAATTTTTATCTAAACCCTGCGCACATACATACACTTCAAAAACATACATATTAAATTTCTATTGCTAAACTCTTGAGTAAGTGCAAATAAATATGTAAACGTTTAAACAGCTGTATCAGATTATACTCTCTCTCTCTCTCGTATTTGCTTATTCCCCGGCTATTTAGAATAGGAGGATTATTCCCCGGGAACAAATAAAAGGGAAGAGAAAAAACTCCAAGGGAATATTCATAATTGAGCTGAATGTTTAAAAAGCAAAACCAAATAAATTCGTATGCTTTAAGTTATAGCATTAATGGAAATTCCATCTACATCTGCCAATCTATATACTATTTCCTATAAGTACTTCTTAGGTTGAAAATATTTCGTAACGCTTGAACTTGTTGGAGTCACCTCGAAACCTCTATAACATCTGCTTCCATGCTTACATTATTATTAATTATTATTTATTTATATATATCATGCATCGTTACAGAGGTGCATTTTTAAGTAATAAAACAACGAACAGCAATGTAAAGAAGGAAATCCCAAAATCGTAAATTCCCTTGATTTGTAAAAAAGTATTCCAAGGAATTGCCGGTATTTTTTCCCGCGTAGAAACTCTAGTTTTAAGTCAGTTAACATTTAAATATTAAAAACTAAATAGAGTTTTCGTTAAAGTCAAATGAAAAATATGTAGACCAAATTTTAATTAATTTTACATAAAAAATTTCATGAGTGTAGAAAACTGAAAGCTCTTTCGTTGTCACTCACATGAAACTAAATAAATGTTTTAAAAACGTAAAGATAGTTTTGTTCGTTATTTTAAAGAACTTATACGCATATTCATTTTCGAAAAATAGGTTGTATATCGGTTTCAAATAAAATTTTATTAATAAATCTATTGTTGAATAGTGTTAGAATTTATTAATTATAATTTTCAATTGTATATCATAACATTACAATTATAAAAAATATTTTATTGTGGTATTGGCTTACATACGGTTGCTTTTGAAGAGTCCGCAACAGACAGTACCTCCTTTTTCATTTCCAAGCAGTTGATCATATGCTTGAAAAAGAAATTGATTATTTTGTTTCTTCTCAGACTCTAAATTTTTTTTTGAGAGATTTGGAATCGATACATATTTTTTAATACTAATCCTGATGTACGGTATGAAAACAACATTATTTAAAAGCTAAAAAAATATCGAACGGTTTATCAGTAGTTAATGACACAGCTGACAGAGGAGTAAAATTAATCGAAGACTACAACTCATCCTTGACAAAAGATGGAAAACAACCACAGTTTTAACTAGGGAAGTAACGAAAACCAGTTTAGCTAATGCGAATGATATTATTACATTTTAATTTAAGCTAATGCAAATGTTAAAATTCGTTAAAACTTTTTTTATAAAAAAATTAAATTACTATAATTTTGATTTTTTTGGTTTTTTTTTAGTTTTGGATGATATCATTTTTTTGGCGATTTTTTATTTTTTATTTTTTGCTGATATTTTATTTTGAAATTTTGAGAGGGTTTTAATTTTTTTTTGTGATTTTTCATTTTGAAATTTTGGCTATTTTTATTTTTTTTTTGGACTATTTGGTTTTAGGAGATTTCTCGTGGAGCCATGTAAATTACTTATTTCCACATGAAACTACTACATTTATTACCAATGAAGGAAAAAAATACACAGAAAGAAAAAAGTGTCCTTTAAAAAAATATAGTCACACATGGACAAGACAATGTCAAATTATAAGTTTTAAAATTATTGTTGGCCCCAATTGAGGCTACATCGTATAAGTTTTGACAGCTGTATTAATGGAAACTTTCATACATACACGTATTTTCCGAGGCATATTATTTTAGTTTTTAGATCGTTAGCCCCTGCAATATACATATTTTATGAACACTATTATATATTAATATTTTCGGACGAATATTATCCAGAAAAGTACATTATTTTTTAATATTAATTGTACAAGAAGTTTGTTTTTTTTGTTTTTACGTTATTTTTTAAATTACACAACCCAACGAAATACAACTTTTTGTTTCTTTCCCTTTCAAAAATTCATTTAATTTTTTCATATATGTACTCGTATGTGTGTAATAAATATTGTTTGTGCATATAACACTGTTTTATTTTGGCTTAAAAATTGTAAGAATGACCTTGCCAGTCAAACTCAGCTCAAAATTTCGTTCCTTCAATTCATCTATACATATAAATTTTAACTTTTTATTGACATTCGTTGTATCACTAATACATACATATAGAAAGGCCTTAACTCATAATTTTTTTGAAATCGTTATTTTTGCATTTTACGATACATTAGATTTTTTCGATATATACAAAAATCTTGATTTCAACAAAAATAATGATTTAGGGCCTATCTGTATTAAGGTAAGGATATATATTAAACACATTGACCACAGCAGCCTGTACGACTTAAAATGCCGCCACCTTAATTGTCGCTCCGTAGACAGCTACATAATTATTTTGGAAAGGGCAGCAGCATCATAAACATCTGCTATTCAAGTATAAATACATACTCGTACTTCAGTGGTACCACTTTTAAAATTTTCACATTTCAAAAAATATAAAATTACTCTGTTAAAATGGCTTACATATACAATATGAACATGAACTATTTCTTTAAATGAATTTCGGGGGTTTTCTTTCTGTTAAATAACATATAATAGATTTAAACTATCATTCATCAGTTCAAAAGCAGTCGTCAAATGAAGCGTTCTTGTATTAGCAAGTGTATTCTATGTATACCACATACTAACCCACTTGACCTGAGATTCGAAAAAATTTCGAAACAAAATTGTTTTATATTTGTTTGCGAATATAAAAAATTTAATGTTCACTGATTCTCGCGATAGTTTCTCGAATGTGTGACGATAGCCTAGTGGATGTGTGTTAATCTGTTGCAATCAATGTACCGTGCTAAATTCCTGTAGAGCAAGTCAAGGAATTAAAAAATAAATAAAATAAGGTAAAATAAATAAATTACTTGTTTACTTTTTCTGTTGCCTTTTAGCGAAAACGAAATTAGGTCGATATTCTGTAACTTTTGATACTTGCAGCGAGCCTACAAAATCGAATGTTTTTGAAACAAATCTGAGCAACAGGTAACAGTTTTTCGATTATTTTTTGAAAGTTTTACACGATAAAAGTTTGAAATATATTAGAAATCGATATTATTAACGAAAGTTTTGGTCAACTGGGACCAATGTCAATGTGTTTGATGCTTTACTATCCAATGCTATTTGCAATTATTTGAAGCTTTATATACTGCAGGTAGAATATCCCTTCTCTAAGCTTCTAAGCCTACTACGCTTTTTTTGTGATTTGGGTCTGTCCATATATTACGTAACGCTATAGGGGGAGGGGGTTCGAGTTTTGTTACGATTTGTTATGAAGGAGGTCTTTGAAAATGTTACGTAACAGAAAAAATTACTAATTTCGTACAAAAATACGTATGTTTTTCTCATTTATTTATCTAATTGACCATATGTGTTGCCTAAATATGTTATGTATGTATTAGTGATGTATTGAATGTCAAATTTTGATATTCGCGAATACGAGTACGAATATTAAATGTAAAATTTAAAGACATGAAATTGGTTTTCTGATTACGCCTGTAAAATGAAATATGAAAAAATTGTTATGAAAAAGGTCTTCATACTCCTGTTGGTGTATCTAAAAGTAGGAAGTAACGAATGTTCGCTTTCGCATTCGCAAATTATTCGCTTACTTTTGCTATTTGCATTCGCTTTTACATTCGCTAAAATGTATGCGAATATTTGAAGCGAATACTTAAGACAACAAAATTTGTACTTCTTTTGCGAAAATAGTTTACGATTATAAACAAAGTTTTAAAATTTTAGAGGAAAACTTTTCTATAAATAAGTTGCCATAAGTATGAGAATGGAACTAAAATCCAGCTGTGTTTGGAAATATTTATCAGTTTTTGAAAAAAATTTAAGACTTGTCTGTTGAAACTTTTGAAAAATATTGAGCACCATTCATTATTTCGTACAGAAAATTTTAAATGTAAACAAACTAGCCCTTTGTTTGTTGTAAATGCTACGCATATTATTTGGTATAAGTTTTGAAGATATATATACAAGATGAACATAGTACTACTTCTCCAAAATTTTTTCATGAATGCATGCCATTTTTCTTAATATGTATTTTGGCAGCATTTCATATGAAATGTTAAACAGAGTACTAGGACTTAGGGCCAAACTACGAATGGGTTAATTGCCTAACATTTTGTGAATTAATTTTTATTATCTATCCTTATTTTAATATAATTTCATTTAAGATACATTTCTGATTTAAGAATAATAATAAATTAATAAATTAATAAATATTTGCTCAATTCAAGATTCAATTTAAATAAAATGCTATACGTAGTACATATATGTATGTAATACAACTTCTTGTTCTAAAACAAATTTAGTTTCATGTGATTTTTTACCGTATTGTAGGTATTTGCATTCGCATTCGCTTTCGAAAAAAATCAAATGCATTATTCGTTTAATTTTAATGATCGTCATAAAATAGAATTTTTAAATTTTAAAACACACACTTTTATAAAAAATTTAATGAAAATTTATTTTTAGCCATTTATTTAAATTTCGCTTTGAATTTTTGCATTTATTTATTTAATTTTTTTGGAAAAATATTCGTATTCGTATTCGCCTAAATTTCGCGAATACGAATATTTAAAAATGGCCAAATATTCGGCAATTCGCATCACTAGTATTGTATGTATATATCAGCGTTGTCAACTCGGTGCTTTTCGCACCGTTTTTAGTGCTTTTTGAAATTTTCGACGCGAAAAATTTTGATGTTAGTGCTCAGTGCTTTTTTAAATTCATTTCGGTGCTGTTTGTTTCGAGTCGGTGGCACTAAACCAAAAATTCGAAGAAAAATTTCCTCACTTATTTTTTCTTTCGAGGAAATGTACATATATAAAAAAAATAAGCTCTGAACTTAAATGGAGCATTTAAAAAAATTCTACCAAGTTTGTACAAGGCTTGGTGGAAGAAATAAGCGCCATGTTTCCCTTAAACTTTAACATTTAAATCATAATTAATATAAAAAATGTTTTGCCACGCAACAAAGAAGACATAATTGAAATATTTACCCAAGTATAGTTTAATATCGAAATTTTGTCTAGTCTAGGGAAAATATAACTAGTCCACTATCGAGTTTTTAGTTGAGAATTATCGGATATTTATAATTTGATTGAATTCGAAAAATACGTTTGTGTCCTGACGAAAAATTACCCAGAAAAAAGTGTTCACCAATTAATATTTTCAATTAAGAATTTAATTATATTAATTAAATTTTTAATTGTATTAATTAATTTGATTGTAAAAACTTAATTGATATTTTTTAATTGATACTACAAATATTTTAATTAATATTACAAAATCATTCATATTACTTTTTTGTGTGTATTAAACATAAAATTTTTTATAATAACTACAAAAGGCTTCGTCAAACTGATTTGAGAATTCTCTGATTCTTATACAATTAAAATGTGTATCGGATGCCTCAAATTTATAGTTTTAAAAATGTATTAAAAAGTCAACTGATTATTATATTTTTTATATGCATATTTGTGTATAACAATTTTTTTTAAATATGATAATAATTAAAAATTTAGTGCTTTTTTACTTAAATTACGAGCTTTTTTAGTGGTTTCAGTGCTTTTTGAAATTTAAAAGTAGACAACGCTGGTATACATATCTACATACATGTGCCGAATATCAATTTTTTATAATCGTGCATTCGAATATTTAAAACGATATCTTTGAAAACCAATATTTAGAATGAAATTCGCGAATACGAACATCTATTGCATGTGAAATTTATATGAAATTTTTACAATTAAAAAATTTTTTATGGAAAATAACACCATACTCCGCGTCCGCGTACATTAAAGTTTATGAAAAGTATCCAACAATTTAATGGTTGTTAAATAACATTTGAAAATTATACAAAATTGTTATAATAAATTAAATAAATTGTAGTCCAATTGGTTACATGGTTCTCAATTCCTCGTCTTTATCCTTTTACATTTTTAAATATTCTTAATATATGTACATGAAACTTCTTTCCATATCAAACTGAAACAATATTAACATTAAATTCACCAAATACAGAAAAAAATTATATCTGCAGTAGTTTACGAAAACATATCTTGCAATTCTCATGGAAAAAAGTGTCCATTCAAAAAATATATTCTTCCATATATGTGTATGACAATATCCAATTATCAAGTTTTAAAATTTTTGTTGGTCAACTTGAGGCTACAATCTTTAAGTCTGAGAGATATATTAATGGAAACTTGCATTCATAGACGTATTTTCATAAGGGTATTATTTTAATTTTTTTATAAAACGGAAAAAGAAAAAAATATTTAGAAAACAACAGTGTCTAGGAACTAGATTGTGTGCCCCTTTAATTTTAAGGTATTTGTAAGGAATATTTTTTTAAATGAGCAAATATTATATATTGAAAATGTAATGATGCAGAAAGGACACAAATTAAGAATAGAAATATTACATATCTTCAGTAATGGACATCATTTCTAGTCATTTGATCTCCCAAATACCGCAACAAATGTGTATGTTTAAAGCCCTCCCGCTAAGTGCACTGGTCTTTAGATAATGAAATTAATGTCTTTTAGATAATGAAATATTTTTCACCAGGGCAACCTTTATTGATCCAAATTTTTTTTTAGTTTCACGCACATTTTAGATTTATTTGAAAATGGCCAAACGGATGATCTTCAAGATTTTTGAAATACATGACACCTTGACTTATATACACTAGAGAAAGCGACGTGAGGCTAATGCCAATTCTCATCTTGGTGTTTCAAATACTGCTCAGTCATTAATATGGAATACTATAGCAGATTATTTGGCGAAAAAACGGATAGCAAAAATATAGAAATAAATTCTTTTTTTTTAATTATTATAAATTAATATTTGTGTGCCCTTCATTTAAATTTAGTTTTGGATTTATGAATTTCTTTATACATATATTTTTTTAAACGAACACGAGTACATATCTAGAAATCATATCATACATACCGTTTAGGAATAAGCTCTCCATAAAACCATAATTTTATAGTCTGAGGACACTTGGGAAGAAATTTAAAAAATATTTTTGCCAATATTTAGAGTACGTTCATGAGTATTAACTTATTTAATTTTTGTCTACGCACTGTGCTAGTCTAACAAATGACTTTAATACAATGAATTAAATTTAATTTTTTAATTTGAAATTTATTTGCTGGTGGTTCAGCTTGGTCTATATGCATTTCATGTAACAAATCATCAGTAGACTTCAACCACATATTTTGAATAGTCATAAACTTCTTATCTTATGCGCAGACTTTCAAGAACTATTTGAGAATTCACAAATATTAAAATTTTTGAAAATCACAAAAGAAAAAACAAGCATAGTAGGCTTAGAAACTAATACAAAATTTCAAATCAAAATATGATTATGACAATATGTCGAATAATAGATTTCTTAAATGTTAAATTTTATTTTTCATTTTGCCTTTTATTTACTTTTGTTGTTATCCAATGGATTTCTAATTGTATAAAGGTGTAGAAAAATAAAAAAGATTCATATCGAATATAAGTTATTTGCTGGGGTTTGTATAAGTTTCTAAGCCTACTATGCTTATTTTTCTTTTGTGATTTTCAAAAATATTAATATTTGTGAATTCTCAAATAGTTCTTGAAAGTATGTGTATAAGATAAGAGGTTTGTGACTATTCAAAATGTGTGGTTGAAGTCTACTGATGATTTGTTACAGCAACAATTAAAGGCATATAGACCAAGCTGAACCACCAGCAAATAAATTTCAAATTAAAATATGATTATGACAATATGTCGAATAATAGATTTCTTAAATGTTTAATTTTTTTAAATAAACACTTTTTAAACTATGTAATTTGTTTTTAACTCATTGTTACGTTATTCCCCTGGGGGGGGGGGGGTTCATAGTTTTGTTGCGATCTGTTGCTGGTGGGGCTAGTCACAAATCAGCGAAAAAAGCGTTACGTAATATATGGACAGCCCCTTTTAAGAAAAATTATTATTTGTGAATTCTCAAATAGTTGTTCAGACTACATAAATAAGATAAGGGCCCAGCAAAGAATTACACAACTACTTGCCATATAATAACGAACTTTTCTGTTTACCAAATTTCAATACTCGCTTACAATTCACATTACCTAAAACTTCAAAAAATTATGTACAATTTGCTGAATGAGGAGAACGAATTTTTTAGATTAAATAGATTTCGTGAACAAGTTACCAAATAAAAAAGAAGTACTTCTCAAAAATCGACTATATAGGCGCACGGTAGTGCGCCAGGCCAAGTTCCGGCCAATGCACGCAGTGTGTATATTTACAGGAAGCCATTCGAGATGTTTTTGCCCCCCCCCCCCCCCTCATAACTTTGTTCTCCGAAATCGTAAAATTATAAAATTTAAATCATAATTAGAATAAATTCATGTAACCTCATATGCAAAGTTTGAAAGTTTTACAATGAAAGTTTCCGTAGATATGGAGGTGCAAAAAGTGCATATTTTAAGACATACTCACTGACCATTGACCACTGACCATTGACCACTGACACACTCATCAAATTGATAAAGCACTTCCGCTATAGCTAAAAAGCTGAAATTTGTTACACGAGTACATATAGTTGAGCAATTAACTAGAAAAATCTGAAAACCCGAAAATTTTAACCAAAGGTGTGGGGCTACGCCCATAATTTTAAGAATTAAAAAAAACATTTCTAAGGCGTTTAACTCAAGCGATTTTATTAAAATTTGGCACACATGTTGCAATAATACTAGGTTCTAAATTTTTATTGAAAAAACTGAGCGTTTACACGCCCATACAATTTAACCCTACTATTTCATGTACTTCGAGTCAATATATTTGAATATAGTACATATTTATATGCTTGTTCCTATCCGTTTTCAACGAAACTCGACAGGAAAGATAACTAATGGCTACAGCAGGTATTGAGATTGTAAAAGTGGGCTTTATCACGCCCATAAGAACAAAATAAATAAAATATACGCTAGTTAGCTGAAATTTAATAAACAAGTAGGTCTAGATTAGCAACTAACTAGAAAAATCTGAAAACCCGGAGATTTTAACCAGGAGGCGGAGCTATTCCAATAAAGCACACAATTAAAAGAGCAAATTTAAAATGTGTATCTCAAGCGATTTTATTGAAATTTGGCACAAATGTTGGAATAATGCAAAGTTATAAAATTTCGTTGAAAAAAGTGAAAGTTAACACGCCCATACAATTTAAACCTTCCATTTCATGTATTTCGGATCAGGAGATTTAAATATACTATTTAGTTAAATATTAATATCCGTTTCGAATGAAACTTGACACGTATCATTGGCACTGGTGAAAAAATTTATTTTAAAAAAGTGGGCGGGAATACGCCCATAAAAATTAAATAATTAAATTTGCGCTAGAGAGCAGAAATTTGACACGCAAGTAGGTCAAGATGAGAAACCAAATAGAAAAATCTAAAAACCCAAATATTTAAACCAGGAGTGGCAGAGGCCACAATAATTTTTTACTGAAGGTTTTAACTGAAGCTTTAACTAAAAGATATCATCTTAAAAAGGGTACGATGGTAATTGAGCGCTGCTCATAACAAAATCTTGAGTTTAAAAAAGTGACGGAGACTGCGGGTAACGGCCATAACATTCCAAGCTAGAATTTGCACTAGAGAGCTTAAATTCAGTACACAATTAAATCTAAATTAGAGATCACCAAGAAAGATTTTAAATCCTGGAAGTTTCAATTGGGGGCATGGACACGCAGTTTAAGCTCAAAATTAAGAATTTTATGGCCTGTTTCGCACCTGCGAAAGAAAACGTTCGACTTAAAATTTATATTGAAAACAACAATAAAATATGAAAATTTGTTTTTGTTTTCAATATAAATTTTAAGTCCAACGTTTTCTTTCGCAGGTGGGAAACAGACCATAAGTTAAAGGACTTACGAACAGGAAAAATCTGAAAGCACCGATTGTTAAATTGGGGAAGTGGGGCCACGCTTATCAAATTTGTATTGAAATGTTATACGGAAGAGAACTGAAATTTTGCAAAAAAAAATAGGCTTATTTATGTAAGTTACCAACTAGATAAATTTAAAACACAAGCTACTGTATTGAAACCTTGCATGCTCATTTCACTCATGCTAGCTGTTAATTTTGCGTTTTCTAAAGCACTTCGCCTGAGCAGACTTTACTACACTATATATTACATATTTCTACTCAGATGACTCTTAAAAAATTAATCAAATTACTCGGTCCTTATTATGACACAATGGTGCACATATAACCCTATAACCCAATATTTTATGTAACTCTGCCTTTTGAACTGGCGCAGACATTATGAATAGAACTATAACAGACTAGAAATTTAAAGTTTAAAAAGCTTTATTAAGAAAACCTTCCAAAAAGTAGTCAGATCCTCACAAAAACATAAATGTGAAAAAGTGAAGTTCCCTTCCAAAATTTCGGCCATCAAAAGTAGTGAGATAAAAATTTTGACCAAGTTTGTGTTTGGTACAATACCTATCACTGCAATAGGTAAGCATTATATAAATTTGTTATCGTAAGGGTGTTATATAATTTCTAGATATTGTGCTAACTTGGCAATATTTTTACTCTTCTAAGAAAGGAGAAAATAATGTATATTTGTTCGTTTCTTTATATGGTAAAAAATATCGATATTTAAAAAAATAAATATTGATATATATCGCCGATTTTTTTAAAAACCAATACATCGATTCTTATTTGCGAGTATTGGGTTTTGATAATTTTAACATCTCTATAAATTTTAGTCGTTTCTTAATTGTTCGATATATTATAAAAAATATTTTGTTGTGTTGATATAGATAATTGCAGAGTCTTAGTACACAATTTCGTGCGAAATACTGTTAAACTACATGTAAAAGTATTTGGTAAGAAATATTTGCGAAATAAATTCGCAAAAGTAGTACTCAGTTCTTATTGCGAAAAACACGTAAAATCTATCTGGCCGAATGTTTTCCATGCAAAATTACTCTGGCATCATTTTAGTTTTAGCTGAGAAACAACATGAGCAGTACTTTATTGCCATGAAATTTTAACAATGTTGCATACGTTCAAGCAGTAAAAGCGAGAAATTTAAAAAACCGCGAATTTGGCTACATTTAGTACGAAAAGAAAATTTTTCACAACTTCGACATACTACTAGGCTTTATGAAGGACATTTTTTAAAATAATTTCTGTTCAAACTTGAGCTGTTAAATTGTGCATTTTATAAACAACATCTTCTTTCAATAGTCAGAGCAATTTAATTTTTTTCTTTTCTTTATGCATTTTTAGAGACAACTTATTTAAAATTTAAAATGAGTTGGAAATGTTTTTTTTTTACTTTTCACAAAAATGTTTTAAAAACAGATTTCAAATGCATAAATACATTTTATATTTTTGACGTTTCTCTTTGCCCAAAATTTTAAAAACTCGCACAAATTTGAATTAACCTTCGCAAATGTGATCAATTTCTCAAATATCAAATTTTAGGGGTTCTCTGAAACCCCTTTACATTTTATAAGAAAAACTGTCAAACAAAATGGGCGCATAAAGGGGAAAAGAGTTAGAAACAGTGCTGCAAGTAGATTTATCGAAAAAATACCACCACATACTAAAGAAATTCCTTACAAAAATCCATACGCATTTTTGTCATTAACATAGAAGAAAACTATTAGTTATATGACAAAATATATATTTATAAAGACATTGGTAAAAAATAAGAAATAAATTCAATTAAAGCAATATAACGTTTTTTAAAAATTAAAGTCTAGTGTTTTTTTAATAAAATTCTAAAGGTAAATTCAAATAAGGTAGAAGAACAAGTTATTTTGAAATTAATATACAAATGTAGTTCCATTCAACTTATTTAAATATCAGAACTTTCACTTAATTACAGTATAAATGAATGATATCTTAGAAAAAGAATTTACCAAGGCGATCTCATGTACCAGCTGCCAAGTTAACAGCTGCTTTTTTGTAGGAAATTTGGCTCATCAAATTTCATTGCAATAAAAATTTCTTGCCAAACGTGGCAACTTTGGCGTACTTTCAAAATCTTTAAATACTATTTTTATTCTGGTAATTGTCTCGTATAGATGGTGTGCTAAGAACATTTTAATTAGCGTCTTCTCTTATATAAAAATTCTAACTTTTTTTGCTATCATATCAAAGTGAAAGCAATTTACATGTCAAATTTTTTTGCCTGTTTAAAGAAACTACGGTGAACAGAAGACAATTGTGTGTAAAGTTTATACAGGGTGGCCCAGAAAGACCGAAGTGGTGTGAATTCCTTATAACTTTTTATTTAAGACATATTTTTTAATTTTTTGTTTTTTAAATACAGTAAATTTATAGGGAATATTTTTAGATTAGTTATTAAAAATTGTATCCCGCAAGTGGTGGCCATTTTCTGCTTCGCACAAATGTGCTCTTTCCATTTCCATTATTCATAACTTATTTATGAGTGACGAAGCCCATTTCCAATTAAATGGGTTTGTTAACAAGCAAAACTTTAGGATATGGGCTAAGGAAAACCCGAGAGTACTTCATCAACGACAATTACACCCAGTTAAGTGTACTGTTTGGTGCGGTGTTTCTTCAGAAAGGATCATTGGTCCATATTTTTTGGAAAATGAAAGAGATGTCGCCATTTCTATCAATGGTGATCCATATCGGGCCATATTGGAAAATTTTGTAAGGCCAGCCGTGGAATACCATCCGAAAATATGGTTTCAACAGGATGGAGCCACAGCGCACACTCCGAGGGCCACAATGGCTATTTTACGCGACATCTTTGGGGAAAGAATAAATTCGCGTAGAAGCAATTTTAATTGGCCTCCGCGTTCCCCGGATTTAACCGCTCCAGACTGTTTCCTTTGGAGTTATTTAAAAGGGAAAGTTTATGTTAATAAGCCTAGGACTATTGAGGAATTAAAAACCAATATTCCAGACGAAATTAACAACATAACACCGGAAGTTTTGCGAAAGGTCATGGAAAATGTGTTGAAAAGAGATCATTTGTGCAAAGCAGAAAATGGCCTCCACTTGCGGGATATCATTTTTAACAACTAATCTAAAAATATTCCCTATAAATTTACTGTATTTAAAAAACAAAAAATTAAAAAAATATTTCTTAAATAAAAAGTTATAAGGAATTTACACCACTTCGGTCTTTCTGGGCCACCCTGTATAAAAGAAAAGTTTATAATGGCATCCTCAACGAAAAAGGCAATAATAGATACATATGTTGAAAAAGTTCAATTCCCATACGATGTGTTGAAAAGAAGAGGACGATGTGGAATCAGGGCTGCCGTTTTTGGTTATTTCTAAACAAAAGTGGTTATTTTTTTTTCTTTAATGTGGAGATGTGAATATTTTTCTCATTTTGGTTATTTTTTTTGCCAAAATAATGATACTCATGTACATATTTTTTATGTTATACTTTTTAAGCTTTTATGTTCTTCAATTTTTAGTGTTGCTATCATATTTAAAACCCAGTAAAAAAATGGAATTCATTCTAGTGGAACTACATTTTCATTGCTTCTAAAAAATCGATATTTTTAATTTTCCGAGAGTGAGAAACAAACCATGTAGAAGCTTATTTTAGTCTTACAAAACTTTGTAACTCCTCCATAGTGTTAGAAAGTATCACCAGAATTAAAAAAATGTATTTTCTTAAAGAAATTTATGAACTAGGTTAGGATAGGTTAGGTAGGGGTGGCAAGTCAGAAACCCTGAATTCAAGAGCGCCCATTGTGGCCATTCTCTTTCCTGCAAGTCCAGCACAGTGGCAAAGAAAATGTTCTATGCTTTCCTCTTACTCAATATCTTGGCAGCTACGGCAAAAGTCGTTGTATTATACTCTTAGCATTTGTGCATGCCTACCTATGAGACAGTGTCCGGTTAACACGGACACTAGAATCGAGATTTGTTTCCTATTCTTTGAAATTAGGTAATCCGTACCTTCTCTATTTAAGTGAGTCCATAACTGCCTTGTGATCACGCAATCATTTCTTGTGACCCACCTTCTATTTGTTTCGTCCTCTGTCTTGCGCCTAAGTCTGAGTTTGCAAGAGAGTAGGGGTAGGCCTACACATTCCAAATCCGGTGCCCTAGAGTTCCCCTGTAAGCTTCTATGCCCCGGGATCCAGATGATCCTAATATCAAACTGCTCTGCCATCTCATTTAGAGATGGTCGGCAGTCGAGGGCTGTTGTTGTTCTTAGAAGTGGGGATTCGAGGGCCATAATAGCTGCTCGACTATCGGTGTAAATGGTAATTAAAGTCGTTGAAGTGATATTCACTTTTAACCAGTTCGCAACTTCTCTCTGCATGAAAGACACTGCAGTGATCCGGAAGTCGCTTTGCAATACGAAGACCTAAAGCCCTCGAAAAGACCCCACAGCCCACACCCTCATGTGTTTTGGAGCCGTCCGTATAACAATCAACACTTTTTCTTCTATGTGGAGTTCCATTCATTGACATTTCTGTAGATGGTATCCAGGTTTTATAAAGACGTTCGTGTAGTAGAGCAGGGGAGGTTTGGTCAATCCTGCATCCCCTAACTCCACCGTCGAGTATTCTGCAGTGGCCGGTTCCATTTCCGTTCCACAGAGAGGTACATCTAAGACGGATTGCCGAGGACGTTGCCATCTCCTTCCCTACTAGATCTAATAGTAGTAGATGAAGAAGCATCCCCAGTGCATCCGTAGGAGATGTGCGAATAGCACTGGTTACATACAAGGATGCAAGTCCTTGCACCTTGTGTAAGGTGTATATATACGTCTTTTTCTCCAGGGATGGCCACCACACGATGATGCCATACAAGAGAATTGGTCGTACTATTGCAGTATAGATCCAATGAACAATTTTTGGGGTAAGACCCCAATTCTTCCCAATAGATTTTTTCCATAGATATAGTGAAATTGTTGCTTTTTTCACTCTCTCTAGAATATTCGCCTCGAAACTCAGCTTTGAATCAAGAACAACACCAAGATATTTTGCAGTGTTGGACACTTTTATCTCCGTATTATTAAGTGTTATAGGTCGGAAATCAGGTATCTTATACTTCCTGGAGAAAAGGACTAACTCCATTTTATTAGGATTAACAGCGAATGAACTAATTTTAGTCTAAAATTTAAAAGTTATTTGCTTAAATTTACATGAAATCACTGTTTCGGATTTAAATTCGTATAAAAAGAAACGAATTGTTGAAATAGGTAACTATTTACCATTTTTCCTATGACAGAACACAAAAAAGGGAATTTTCCTTAATATCGCTTCCAATTCAGTGACCAGGCACCGAAAAAGAGAACTTTTTGCAATGACAACCCTATGTAAAAATCATTAGAACGGATCGAAATTTTCACTATTTCCAGATCGCAAACTCTACATTTTCAAGTCTTTTTTTGGAGTGTTTCTTTTTTGCTGGGATGTTATTTAATAAAAATACTACATATTGAAATATGATAATATTTTTTCTCATTTGGTAACTTTTAAAGTGAATTTTGGTTGTAAAATTTTTTTGGTTGTGGCAGCACTGTGTGGAATGTCTTGAAGATGAAGTATATAGCGTTTTAGATATGTAATGGAACTGCAACTACATACAAAAGTGTATACATAGTTATATCCAATATTTGATTTATACTATTATAAACTATTTTATATTAAACATTTTACCTTTATATGTTCATAATCATTTTTGCATTGTTCTTAATAAAAATTAAGCAAATATAAATAATTGCAATTTTTTTTGTCTAATTTTGTCGAATTTTAGCTATTCAGAACAAATTAATTTCTTATAATTTATAAAATATATTTTTAATAATTTATAAAATATTTCATTATCAAAAACTAAAAAAAGAGGCTTTGGCGATTTTTGACCTTGGATTTGGCGAAAAAGGTGAAAATAAATCTGACAGCCCTGATTGTAGGAAGTTTGATTTGTAAATTTTCATTTTATTAAGACTTGACACCACGTGGTATATGAATACATACACATTAGTGTCGCCAACTTTTTAAAGCACGAACAACTCTAGAAATATATTTTAAGAGATTTTAACGAAAAGAAAATTTTTGAACCGTTTTGAAAAAGAAAATATTACTATTATTTCGTAATAAATGCAACATGACGAAAAAAATTCCTACATTTTGGACAATATAAAAAAATCTGTCCGATTTTCCCTACGCCTCTATTTTAGTATCAAAAATACCTACATGTAGGGAGTTTCCCCTACTTCTGGCAACACTGTTTAGAAAGAGATTAAAATATTTTTTAAATGATCTTAGTAATTCGAAATTGTTTTAACATTAAGCATTTAAAATGAGTAAATTTTAAGAAAAAAAATTGCAATGCAAAATATTAAAAAAATATTTAAACTTGACCTTTAAAATTAAAAAAATATAGATATACATATAGTATATGTACATACATACATATATTTTGTATTATTAAAAGTATACATGTATCTAAAAGCAACATCATTTAAAATAAATTTAGTGAAGTGTTTTGGCACTTTTTCTCGTTTTGGCAATTTTTTTTGGGGTTTTTGAAGTTTGTTTAATTTTGGCGATTTTTTTCACATAAACAATTATTTTGGTTTTGGCGATTTTTCGCGTTTTGGCGACTTTTTTTTGGTTTCTGGCTTTTTTTATTCATTTTGGCGATTTTTTTCATTTGGGTGATTTTTTCGAATTTGGCGATTTATTTAACTTTGTCGATTTTTTCGTTTCGCGATTTTTTTTAAATTTGTTGCGATTTTTTTCAGGTTTTGGCGATTTTATAATTTTTGGATTTTATAGTTTTACCGTTTTTGAAAATTTCAAGAGTTTACCTCTCCAAGATATAGCAATTTGTCAAAATTACATAGTCAAAATTGCATTAACTGATGGACCACCCTTTAATTTAAATTTCATAATATTTTAATGTTAATTGTTGTAGTCTATATAAAAATACACTAATTTTACAAATTTCAAGTGTCAATATACATATTTACATACAATTGTATGTATATTACATGGGATTTTAGCATTTTTCGTTGGTCGTTTTGGAACACCCTTTAATTTTTAATTCTCATGTACTTATGGTTGTAGCGGCCAAGGTTCTACATATACTGTCCAAGTTTCAGGTGCGTAGCTCTTACGGTTCCTGAGAAAATAGCGTGTGACGGACAGACAGACAGACGGACAGCGTAGCGAAAACAATAGGGTTCCTTTTTTCACCTTTGGTGTACGGAACCCTAAAAACGATGATCTGTTGTGTTCTCTGCTCTTAAATTATTTTCATAATTTTTACGCCATCAAGACACGCAAAAATTGCAGACTGAAAAATATAATGCTTGTTTTTCAAAAACAATTTCAAAAGAAAACAGCGACATTCAGTGCTATTTTAATTTTCAAACTGAAAACACCAATCAGGCATGTTTTTGTTTAATAATGCATAAATAATATACTAAATCGTATTAGAAAACAAAAGTTAAAAATGTTAAAAAGTTCCAAAGAATTTAATGTAAGCCTAACGAATTCGAAACGAAATGCATGAAAAATAACATCGAACTTTCAAAACTAAAAAAAGGAGTACCGGTAATATGTGTAAAAAACTGAGAACCGAAAAAAATGAGTGATTTATCCAGAATGTGGTTCTGGTTAAGAGGCAGCAGTGGTTCTAACACTAATCAGGAAGGAGATGATTTATCCAACCGAATACCAGCTACCCCTAGTACAAACTTTGTGTCCAATATAGAAAACAACAACAATAACAGCAACGAAGCAATCCTAAAATTTGATAAATTTCGAAGAAGCACTTTTCGCAAAAAAAGCTCGACAAACAAAAGAAGTAAATCTCCACTACTCCTAATAAAGCATCAACCATCATCGTCTCTGGAAGAAGAAACTGAAATGGAGGAAAAAGAAATTTTCCCCCCAAAATTTGTTGATGCTGTCTCAATACCAGTCAAAGCTAAATCAAAGGAAAAATATAAAGAAAATCCAAAGCAAAGAGCTGAAGAGAAACCATATAATAGCATAGAAGAGAGAGAAGAAAATTCCAATGCCATACCTCGCAGTGGTTCTCTGACAAAGTTTAATAATAAAAAAACTTCACTGAAATCTTTGAAGAATGCTGAAACAAAAAAGAAGAAATTCTATAAAAACTTTAATAATACAAAGTCTCCTATGCAAGATAACGAAGAAGTGGGAGGAGTCTATGATAAAGATGAGAGACAATTACCCACAATATTTCCTCCCAATGATACAGATGATGATGATGACGAGGAAAATGAAACCGATAAAGATACAAGTGATAGCGAAGACTCAGACAGCAAAGTTCAACAGCAAGAAAAGGCTCAATCTGACAATTTATCTAGTTTAGGTAAAGAGAAAATTTTCCTAAAGGATCCGAAATTTCGTAATAATCGTATAGAAAAAAGTTCTTCCAAGACGAAAGTAGCCACTGATATAGACAAACGTGAAAGTATTAAGCGTTCACGCAGCAGCCGTAAAATATATACATTTAATGCCATAATGGATACAGCCGCGGATAAGAGCAAGCAGCAGCAGCAAAGGAAGGCCAAGAGTGATAACAAAGCTTCAAAAAAACAAAACAGAGTTCACTCTAATCTCAATCTGCAAGCACTTGTCAAATTTGTTATGAACAACAAAAAATTCTTAAATACTGACGATTTTAATTTGATAAGACGTAAATCCATTTCCGAGACCGCAAACGCTGTCATGCAAGTGGCTGGTAGCTGCAAACCTCTGCCTATAGCGCTAAAATACACACCGGGCAACGTGGTGGCCGATGCTCCCAAGGAGAACGATGTCAAAGGTGAACGTAATGTGGTGTTGGTTAAAAAGCAGAATATCGGAAACTCTTTCTGTGATCATCTTTACGGTAATAATAATAACACCTTAAATGCAAACTCTCTTAAACCACCCTTAGAGCGTAAATACTCTCCCAAATCTTGCACAAGTGCTATTATTTCGAACTCTGTATCGGCTAAAGTTAAACGCAATAGATCGAATAGCAGTAAAAGTAGTGGCAATTTCGAAGATGAGGCGTTTTATTCATGCGATGAACGCGACCAAGATGAGCTCGACTGTTCACCGGGATGTCCCAAACAACAACCGACTATTGTTGAACCAAAACGTAAATCATCTTCCCCTTCTCTTACTTCAAGAGTAGCGGCCAAGATCAATGAGACCACAAATAATTATAAAAAACGTAAGACGGCCAATCAAAATGTCAAAAAGCGTAAGACATTAGCCTCTTATATAGTAGCAGGAGTTGATGATAACAAGGGACGTGAATACTATAAGCTGTTAAACGTTGGTAAGCTCACTATTTTCGTGCATTCCTTAGTCGTCGTCCATACAGTGAAACATTGGCTGCTAAACATTTGGGTTTGTTGACGAGAGGGGAAAGAGGAATGACAAAGGGTACTTTGTTTCATGTACACGAAGTTCTTGTTGAGTACGTCATTCTCGCCCCATTCTCATGAAAAATATATGAGGAAATGTATTAACCTGCAAAACAAAAACTTCACAATGTGGACACGAATGCAGTTTCAAAAGAGAAAACAAAAATGTTATGCAGCAAATGTTTCACTGTATGGACGACGACTTAATAGTATTTTCAGAGTACGGAACTAAATATAAGAAAACTCTTGTTTACGTTTGATTTTGTTCTGCGCAGTGCGTAAAGCAAAATCAACGAGAACGATAATGCCAAATAGTATCGTATCGTTTCTTTCTATGAGCACAACTTGTACTTTATTTTAAGGCGTCATTCACACATGCAAGTAACTTGTTACAAGTGTATGTATTAACAACCAATACATCGAATGAAATAATAAAAACATTTGCAACTTTATTTTCAAAATGTCGTTGAAGGCAAAAGTTTTAAGAAAATTGTTCCTTATGTTGTTTCTATATTGTGTGTGCTTGTAAGAGTTTTTATTGATTGGTTTCCAAATTTTTAGCATAGGAATATTCCAGGGAAGCAAATTAAGTGAACAACTTTTTAATAGAACTAGATATACCAACGGACGACACAATCGCCCGTATTCTACAATATAAATGTAAATAATTTTATTAAAGAAAATTTATCTAAACCTCATAAAAAATTCATCCACCCAGATACTTACATACATATGCCTAATTAATAATACATGAAATAAAAAAAAACACAAACGAAATCCCTTTAACTAAGAAAGAAAGAAAATATTATGGCTTTCATACAATTACAAATAAGAGAAATAAATGTTAGATCAAGAGAAATACTACAAACACACACACAATCTCACGTTTTGTGTCTTGTTTACTTGTAAGCTAATAAATGCGTGTGTAATATGTGTGCATGTAGTAGTAGCAACTTTAAAAGCTTATAGCTCCCAAAATACTGAACCGATTTTAATAAAATATAGATTCACACATGCACATCTGTATCGAAAAACCTTTAAAACCATATAAATCTTTTTAAAATCGGTGCAGTAGTACCAAGGTAAAAGGGATTACAAAAAACATGTTTGCCTATTAATTATATTGATAATTAATAAATTTATACAGCAAATCAATAATAAATCATTTTTGATTACATTATTTTACTTTTTATGTTATTTATTACGTATATAAGTTGAAATATTAATATTTTAAAAAAGATTCCAGTAAGCTATCCATTAAAATTAAAATAAAATCCTTAAACGATAACACTGTTTTTACTCTTGACAATTCTCCAACATGCAAGTAAAAAAATTACTTGTACTGAATATCTCTTGTCAGTGAGCCTACAACTTCCCAGCGGTAAAACTTAGAAGACCTTCTTAGTTCAGGCCTTATTAAATGCCTGTTCAGGAATTTTTTCGATTTCATTACCATTCTTATCAAACTACTAAACAATGCCATATAGAAAGCGTCGTCTTTTCCGCATAAAAGATAAGGTACACATTCCACATTCCCCTCTATGAGAAGGGAGAATGGAAGGAGTAACATTTTTCCAAAACAAAAGCAAACGAATTTATGTTTTTTAAGTCAGTTAATATTCTTATCCCTCTTTCCTAAATAAGAGCGGCAAGCGTTGCGTTAGCATCAGGTTACGTGTTTTCAGTACAATCAAATAATATTTTCACATACGAAGGGAGAAGAGAAGGAGTGAAGTATATTGTTTTGCTTATTTCTTTTGCCAAAGCCAAAGCAAAAGCAAAAGAATTCAGATGCCGTTATAAAAAACAAAATTCCATATACAAAATGCCAAATACAGAGCAATTAAGGGAAAAGAAAACGTAAATTATTTTTGTTGAGTTTTGTACGTTGAATCCTCACAAAAACATAAATGTGAAAAAAGGCCAAGTTCCTTTCCAAAATTTCGGCCATCAAAAGTAGTGAGATACAAATTTTGACCAAGTTCGTGTTTGGTACAATACCTATCACTGCAATAGGTATGCATTATCTAAATTTGTAATCGTAAGGGTGTTATATAATTTCTAGATTATCTGCTTACTTGACATTTTTCCCGATATAAAGAAACGAACAAATATACATTATTTATGGAAGGCCTTTTAAAAGCCATTCTCTGGAAGGCCTTTTATAACATCTGCAAAAGAAGCGAGAACGGAAGGCTTAACTCGCAATGACAACGTGTGTAAAAATGATATGAAGATGGGATGGGGCGAGTAGGCCTTGTACATCCAAAAGAAGGAGTACAGAGGCCTTTTAGAAGGCATCCGTGCTCCTTCTTTTTCCCGCTGGGAATTTTAGCATTATGATTGTATTAGTAAAAATATTTCGATGTATTGAGTTACTTGCACTTGTACTTGCATGGGTAAACGGTAAGTAAATGTGCGCAGCTAGAAAATAAAATAATGAAAATAATGATAACGTTGTAAGCAGTGTGACCAGATCCATAAAATTTTTCGCGGCTAAATTGATTTAAAAAAAAAAATAATTGAAGTGCTAAAACTTAATATGTCCTTCTTTTTAACCAAATTGTTTTTGAAAATTGTTATTTTTGCAATTTCTGCTTACATCGCCTTACTAATATTTATTTTCTTTGAGTGAAACATAATTTTTTTAAAAATTACAAATTATTTCTTGAACTTAAACTGCTTTATGTATAATGAAAATCTGCCATGAAGATAGCATAAGTGGTAAAATGGAGTATACGCTTAACGACTTTTAGTCTATAATTTTATTACATTAAAAATCACGCTAGAATTTAAAGGTGGGTGAAAACTACATTATGCGCTGATTTTTAATGACAATATATATGGTGCAACTCGTTAAAAATTAGTTAAATTACATCACTTCCCAGCATAAAAAAATTGTGATTTGGAAGCACTGACGCCTGAAGAAAGCACTGCATTTCTTACTTGATAACAAAAGCTTTGAAAAATACTTCTGAAAGGCACTAACGAAAGGCAGAATCTCTAGCAAGAGAAAATGATCAAAAAAATTTTGGAAACCCCTACTTCTATGAAGCAAGGCAAAAAATGCATGGCTTTTTTGGAAGCTAAAGGTATTAATTCTAGCTGGCTCATCTCGAACAAAAAAAATTTCTTATCATTGCGCAACAACAAGTGATTCCGTAACATTGGGTCATAACCATAGTAAACAAAAGAGTATACTATTTTTAAATTTATTGTCTGCTGTAAGTAGAATTTTGTACTATACATAATGCCGAAAAAGTATTTAAAGCAAACCAAAAATATTCATTCACGGACGGCTTTTGGAGAAGAAGCCTTTTCGCCCTTACGTGTCGTTTATAAACAACGTTTAAAAATTGGTTTTTGTAAAATACTCTAAAGCTATTATCTATTCCATTTTTACGGAAAAAGTACAAAGTTTGTACAGTCTTCGAATACGGTATTTATTACGTGCACAGATCTAAAGTTGCAAAACATTGTAACCATGAGTACCCACTTTTCAACCGATGCGCTGATTGAATGTTTGTAGTGTTCTTAATACTTGTCAAGGACGTTTTGAAAGGGTATGCATTGTCAATGTTTTGTCTGCGGTGTTATGAATCACTACAATTTGTTGGAAGGCAAGGCAGTTGACGTTTTGGAAGTCAATTAGCCATTTTTACGTATAACCGATAGTTATATAGACTAATGATCTGCACGGGTATGATTGAAACGCTGTTCAACACATTCTCAAATTTTAAAACAGTCTTTCTATTCTCATTTGTAAAAGCGGAACGAGCAATGGAACTGAAAAAATGTGTGTTGCTGTTAGAGAATGGAAACATGAGAGAATGGAAACATGAGAGAATGGAGACATTAGAGTAATGAAACATGAGAGTTCGAATTGAATATAACATTACTCTAGTTGTCGTTTGTTTCGTTCAAAAAAAGCGAAACAAACGAAACACTCAAGGCCCAACTATAATATGAATAAGCTGACTTAAGCTAATGCCAGAATTTAACGATAAGTCTGTCAAATACTTAAGCAATTCAGATGTGACTTTTAGGCGGCCACAATGTACTTACATGCACTAAAGTATTCTTTAGCCACAGCTGCACACATAGGTATTCTTCACAATTTTTTAGTTATTTTGTTTCTTCTTATAACTACCAAATGAATGCAATTCAATGAAATTAACTTGTTGGAATATCCTAATCTATTAAAAATTCACGTATAATTGTATCCAGCACCTTATTACCTGTTTTATTTGTTTTAACTACTAAAAAGTACAACAATGATCATACAGGGTGTTTTTTTTAGAGGTATAGAACTTCGAATTGAAATAAAACACAAGAAAATCGTTTTAATGTCCATCAATTTGGCTTTATTGGAAGGATAATTTTATGCCATTAATGTTTAAATATGATTTCGGGCATGTGGCTGCCGCGGCTGGCTCCAATAAAGCCAATTCTACAGCTCTAATTTTCAACCACTTTTTCCGGCATATGGGGCCGTATGTTGGCAATAATGCCACGAATGTTGACTTCCAAGTCCCCTAACGTTTCTGGTTTGTTGGCGTAGACGATCGACTTCACATATACCCAAAGAAAATAATCCAATGGTGTCAAATCACACGATCTTGGTGGCCAATTGACAGGTCCATTCCGCGAAATTATGCGCTCATCGAATGTTTCCTTCAATAAATCGATTGTGACGTGCGCTGTGTGGCATGTAGCGCCGTCTTGTTGGAACCACAACTCATCCACATTCATGCCATCCAATTCGAGAACAAAATAGTCGGTTATCATGGCTCTATACCGGTCTCCGGTGGCGAATTGATTCATTCGGATCCTCTTCAACACTTTGCTCTACAGCGGCAATTGTTTCTTCGGTGCGCACTGTTCGACGTCTCTGCGGATACGTATTATCACATAGAGTAAACGTAGTGCGAAAACGATCCATGGTTAACCGAATTAATTGCTCTGATGGACGATTATGTCGACCATAAAATGGACGGAGCTTGCGGTAAACTTCGCGAACTGAACCATTATTTTCGAAATAAATTTGCACGATTTGCAAGCGTTGTTCTTTTGTCAACCTGTTCATGATGAAATGGCAAACCAAACTAAATATTAATCACTTGAAAGCTGACAAAATGGCCGCCAGTTAAAAAAGTGATGCCAACTTAAAGTTCTATACCTCAATAAAAAACACCCAATACATAAATAAACCCATGTGTATGTGGGTATATGTGTATTTTTAAAAAAAAGAATGAAAAGAGAAGTTTTGCTTTCTTTTGTGGGTTTAAAATAAGAAACAATAAAAAAATATTTTAAATCAATTAATATTTTCTGATGATGTTTGCTTGAGTTTAAAAAATGTAGAAACAGGGTTTTCCGTACGGAATGTGCGTTCAGTTTGGCACTTAACTTAAGGAAATGACATTTGACGAAACTCGACGAAAAGTACCATAAGTACATTATAGTTTGCCACATACGTTTTACATGTAACCGCACAGTTGCTTAAGTTTGCTCATTCATATTATAGTTGGGCCTTCATTCTCACATATATATTCTCAACTTTCCAAATTATTTATTATGGAAGTAAATGCGGTAGTGTGTGTGATTTTAATCTTGAATAAAATCTAATTTTAAGATCGAAATCAAGATTTAGTTCTTAATAAAAATCTAAAAGTAAGATCATATTCTTAAAAATTTAAGAATATAATCATAATTTTAAGATTAAGATTTGATTTTAAGAATTCATTCTATAACTTAAGAATTAATACTTAAATTTGAGAACGTCAATCTCACTGAACAAATTTCAAGATTGAAATTTTAAAATTTGTGCAATCTAAATTCAAGACTTTTGATCTTAAAATTAGATCGTTAATTTTCTATTAGTGTTACGAACTGTGTTAAGTCAATCTTTTGATAAGCAACTTTTTCTAGGGCGAAGTATATGTATGTATTTCTATTTTCTTAATTTATTTTTTAATTTAATTTTGTATACACATCTGATGAATTTATATCATAATGAATGAACAATTTCATATAAAAACAGTATATTTAATACCCCTTTTTATACGAAATTGTTCATTCATCATGATATAAGTTCATCACGTGCGGACACTCAATTATAATTATATATATTTTTTAGTGTTTCTATATTTTTTTGTAATAATGCCATCCTGCCAACCGAATGAAAAATATTTGTACCAATCGTAATGAAATTTTTGAGATATTACGACGTTTTTTAGACAAAATTGGAAGAATATAGTAAAACAAAAAAATAATTTTAATAGATGCTTAATTTGGATTTCAATTATCGATTTACTTCATAATAACACTGTGATAAACAAAAAATATTCTGGGATTCTAATGTACCAATTCTGTTTTGTTGCAGTCCATGGATCACAAAAATACCGTTGGTTTTCTTATAACGGTAAATGTAGTGAAACACGGGGTTTCTTAGATTTTCGGTTTTAAACAGTTGTAACTTCTTTGTTTCCCAACACACAAAAAAGTAATATGAATGATTTTGTAATATTAATTAAAATATTTCTAGTATCAATTAAAAAATTAATTAAATTTTCACCTATAAACAATTTGATAATATCAATTAAGTTTTTTCAGTCAAATTAATTAAAACAATTAAAAATTAAATTAATATAATTAAATTCTTAATTGAAAATATTAGTTGGTGAACACTTTTTTCTGTGAATGAATTTCTTTTAACTTTTCGTTGGTTAAAAGAATCGAATATTATCTTTCAACCAAGATAAATTTTTTGTAAATCGACTAACAAATGGCTAAGTTACAGTCGTTGAAGTGTACAAAAAACCCATCAAAAAAGTATTCTTTTGTTTTTCTCAGGCTATAAGTTGCCTGTTACATTCACTACATTTACCGTTATAAAATGACTATATGAAGTGACCTAAAAAAACCAACGGTTTTTTGTCATCCATGTACTCCAACAAAATAGAATTGGTACATTAGAAATTCTGAATATTTTTTGTGTATCACAGTGTTATTATAAGGTTAATCGATAATTAAAATCCAAATTAAGCATCTATTAAAATTATTATTTTGCTTTACTATATTCTTCTAATTTTATTTAAAAACGTCGTAATATCTCAAAAATTTCATTAGGATTGGTACAAATATTTTTCATTCGGTTGGCAGATAGCTGCAGTTTGCTTATCTTGTCACCTCGTATTGTTACAAAAAATATAGAAACACTAAAAAATATATATAATTATAATTGAGTGTCCGCACGTGATGAACTTATATCATGATGAATGAACAATTTCGTATAAAAAGGGGTATAAAATATACTGTTTTTATATGAACTTGTTCATTCATTATGGTATAAATTCATCAGATGTGTATACAAAATTAAATAAAAAATAAATTAAGAAAGCAGAAATACATACATATACTTCGTCCTAGAAAAAGTTGCTTATCAAAAGATTGACTTAACACAATTCGTAACACTAATAAAAAATTAACGATCTAATTTTAAGATCAAAAATCTTGAATTTAGATTGCAGAAATTTTAAAATTTCAATATTGAAATTTGTTTAGTGAGATTGACGTTCTCAAATTTAAGTATTAACTCTTAAGTTATAGAATGAATTCTTAAAATCAAATCTTAATCTTAAGATTATATTCTTAAATTTTTAAGAATATGATCTTACTTTTAGATTTTTATTAAGAACTGAATCTTGATTTCGATCTTAAAATTAGATTTTATTCAAGATTAAAATCACACAAACTACCGCATTTACTTCCAAACAGATGTGCATGTTTCCTTTTTTTCGCTTTTTAAAACAAAACATTCGAATGTTTCCATAATAATTTGGAATGATGAGAGTAAATGTGTGTTTCGTTCTTCATTCTCGGAAAGTCATGCATGTTTCGTTTGTTTCGCTTTTTTTGAACGAAAGAAACGACCACTAGATTGATGTTTTATTCTATTCGAACTCTCATATATCATTACTCTCATGTCTCCATTCTCTCATGTTTCCATTTGTTATTCATTTCGTTTCGATTGCTTGCCTCCCAGCGAATAGAGTAAATATTCGCATCGTTCGTTAGATGTATTCTCAATTAGAGTTCTGTTTTTGCTTCATTCTTAATAGACAGAAAATCAAAACATTCATACAGCTGTTTAACGTAGACTATATTATGACAAAATTCTACAAAATGCTAAATAAATAATTGAAAAATGCTAAATAAAATGCTAACTGCTAAATCAAAAATTTTTTTGCTTAATCAACAAAAAAAATGCTAAATTTAGCTGCAAAAATGCTAAAATGGTCACGCTCGTTGTAAGTGACAAAATAATAATTTTCCAAGAGAGCCAAAAAAACGTAGTTTAAAATAGAGTTAATCCAAGGCCGCCCGTGGGCACTTTGTTATGCTCTTATTTCTAAGATAAAGATTTTGGTATATGTGTATAATAGTAGCATTTTGTTAAAATACATTTCAGTTTTAGGCGAAATGCCGAAATGACTAAAGTTTTTTATTTGTCAATTTGCTTCAATTTCATTCATAAGTACATTTTCAAAAAAGTAATTTAAAGGCATTGTAGCTCAGTATCATGTGGACGAAAATTTTCTATCAAAGTACCGACTTCAGAAATCGTGTTGAGCTGTGTAATGTACTTATGTATGAAATTGAAGCAAATTGAAAAATAAAAAAACTTTAGTCATTTAGGTATTTCGCCTAAAGCTGAAGTGTGTTTTAACAAAATGCTACTCTTATATATACCAAAATCTTTATCGTAGAATTTCCTACCACACCGCATTTATATTCAATTATTATATAAGAACAGGTAAGCAAAAATTAAAAAAAATATAAGTTCGTATTTGAAAATCTGATTTGGTAATGCTATGAATGAAAAACCATAGAACAAAATAGCAACGTTGCTTCAACAGAGATTTCGGAAATTCAATAAGCTTTCTAATACATGTAATTAGGTTCAAATTCGTTAAGAACTGCATGAGTTAGAGGCAAATTACTAAAGCAAGAATTTTTTGATTCTTTGCTAAAAGGCATTTTTCTTAAAAAAAAACAAAAAACGATTTGAGAGAGCACTTCCGGTTCATCTATATTTGAGTGCTATATACCAAAATTCTTTGTCTTTAGAGTGTATTAAGAAAATCGATGTTCTTCAGGGAATTTCGAAAAAAGTATAAAAAGTGAGACGGTCGGACGGTAAAATAAATCTTTAAAAAAACTAATTGTTTATTAATCGAGACTAGTACAACTCTAAATTAAACTGTTGCAAATTAAAAAATATTTTTGGATTTTTTCATATGTAATATACCAAATATTTCGACCACAGAAATATATGACTTATACAACTTTAATAATTAAGGGCACATACATATTGTCAAATAATTTCTTTAATAAAAATTTTATCTGCCTGGCTCACGATGTCGACAAGAAAATTTCGTTCGCTTATTTATATTGAAAACAAAAACAAATGTTCTTATTTTGTTTTTGTTTTCAATATAAATAAGCGAACGAAAATTTCTTGTCGACATCGTGAGCCAGGCAGTATATTTTCGTAAACGTTTTTATTTCAATACAAAATAATAATTCAAAAAATCAAAAACGGTAATCATTAAAAAAAATTGTTTTCTTCAAAAGGCGTCGTAGAAAAATATACTCCTTTTTATTTTATTTATACAGTAGTAATAAGTAGAGTTAATTTTCTAGGCAATAGTTCCTTCTTGGTCGACAGCTTGGCCAATCCTGGATCCAAGTCGTCCTCGACTTCATCGTCGTCATTTATATCAATATCAGGCTCACCATTGCACCACCTTTTGATTTTATCGGAACTATATATAGAGCAAAACTTACGGCTTGTTATCTTCAGACGGGGTACGTCTTTGACTAAATATCTGTTATTACCTAGCACCTTTGTAACTGTATACGGACCACGTGAGTCACCAGATGACTGAGGCTCATTTTCAATAAGAACTAAATCACCCTCATTATACACTGTAGGTCGTGTGTGTTTATTATCAAAACGCTGTTTCCAGCGGCTAACGTATTCGTCGATGGTTATTTTGCATTCAGATTCGACGTCGTCTTGTATAACAGCCAACAAACGATTTTTTATTAAATACATGGGACAAAAACCATTTGTTGAATTATTTTGTGAGTTAATGGACCACTGTGGAGTATGTAATGATTTGTCCCAATCCTTCGTTTCTTGAATAGTTGTACGGAGGTAATATAAAATACTTTGGTTGGACTCGTTCAACCTGGCCATTATCTGGTGTTCGAACTGCTGTTTTTATGTATTGAATATTATTAATTTCATAGTATTCTTCAAACATTTTTGACGTGAACGCTGCACCACTGTCAGTTCGATACGTTTCGGCAAGTCAATATAACTAGTCAGTTCATTCAAGATTGTTATAACTGGTGCTGACTCGGTATTACGAACCGCTTTTACAACGCGTGGGATATAGTTAAAATATGAGTGTATCCAAATTTACTTTTTACGGATGCTCCGTGGAAACCAAAACGATTTTCCAACTCTTTCAAGGCCATAATGACCCACATCGTCATGACAATGTTTGGTAATACGCCACCGTGTTGCTTTAGGTATTACTAGTCTCAACTCATTCTGCGTTTTAGGGTAAAGTCGTTGATTTTCTAAAATAAAGTCTGTATTTATCTGACGATACTGATCAGATTTTATATCACTACGTAGAATTTTTATTAAATTACAAAAATTTTTATCGGTTAGTTGCATAGCAAAAATCCAGTCATCACTTCCAACATTTATATTCATAATGAAACCAGCTCAAGGCGTCGACATGGGTCATACGTGAGCCCGCTCGGGAACAAACTCGCAATGAAATTCTAGTAGCTTCATCAACCACCTAGCAACCCTTTGTAGTAGCTCCTTGCTAGCTTTAGTTCTGTTAATAGCTGCATAATCAGTCACCGCGCGAAATGGTTTAACCAATAGATAAATTCGAAAAATCTCTAATGTTTCTACTACGGCCTATGCTTCCAACTCGTAGCTATGGTACTTAGCCTCGGTATCAGAGCAGTGTCCACTGAAGTAGAACACTGGATGCCACTTACCATTTCCATTACACTGTAACAGTACACCTGCCAGTCCTAATCTACTGGCATCGGTATGTACCTCGTGTTCTGCTGCCATATCCGAGCGTCCAGTACTGGCTCGTTACAAAGACACTTGATTAATTTATTAAATGATTCTTCTTGTGGTTCATCTCAATGGAAATATTGCTCTTCACTTTTACGCAGTAAGCTTATGAGCGGTCTGGCTATAATTGCAGAATTTTCTACGAACTTCCGAAAGAAACCAGTTACACCAAGAAATCGTCGAACCTCGGTGATATTTTCCGGTGTTTTATAATTACGAATGGCACTTATCTCTTCATTTCCTGGTGTTGTACCGTTTATCAAAACGTTGTGGGCCAAATATTTGATGTTCTTTGCCAAGAAGTTGCACTTATCCATTCTCAAAGTAAGACCACTTTCCGCCAAAATTTTTAGAAATCTATCTAACCGTTCAATACCTTCATCCCAAGCTCTACTAGGTATTATAACGTCGTTCAAATAAGTCAAAATCTTACCTGGCATCATTCTTAAAGCCGGAGCATTAACGAGTCCAAAAGGCATTCGATTATATTGGTAATCACCCTCAGATGTAACGAACGCTGTGAATTTTTTTGAATCCTACTCGATTTCAATTTGATAGTAACCCATGCCTAAATGGAGCGTCGATAAGGAATCTTCGTAGTAATCTTGTTAAGTTGTCAATAATCGACGAATAATCGGCGCTCTCAATTTTTCTTCTCTACAAGTACAACACCAGATGCATAAGGAGAATTTGATTTTCGTATCATGTTGTTATCTAAAAGTTCTTTAACAATGTTGGAGACGATTGATCGCTTAGCAAATGGAATTCATAAGCCTTAACACATATCGGATGAAGTATTGTGACTTGAATCTCCATTTTCAACAAGTTGCATTTGCCTAAACCCTTGATATTTTCAGCGAAACAAGCTTTTCTGTTCATAAGTAATGATTTTAGTTGTTTATCGTTGTCATGCGTTGTAGTCTCCTTCGTGTTTACAACATTTACATTCTGAATCCAACAATCGTTTCCTTCTATTACAGCCCGTTTACCTTTTTGACAAAGTACAACACGGCCTAAATAAACATTTTGGGATAACACCTTATCATACAGCACCAATAATTTAGCTTCGACTTGTATGTCATCTATTTGCATATTTACCATTACTTTTTCGGTACTATAAAATTCTCCTCCAGCAAAACCTCTCAAAATTTCGTTACAATTAAACCTGTCCGTGATATTATTTGTAAGTGTTTTTTTAATAAGACTGTAATCAGTGCCGGAGTCAATAAAGGCTTCCATTTGAACGTCATTTATTTTAACCAATTTAATCAGTTTTTCTGCTGATTTCGAAGTGTTGTTAAAAACTTTGCTGACATTCGCATTTTTGTTACGAATTCTACAATCAGCCGTTTTGTGTGATATTCGATTACATTTTCCACAACGCATTTTTTCTGTGGTTCGGGGCATTTAGCAGACTTATGTCCATAATTTGAAAAATTAAAGCATTTTATCTTGTTCATTATCGTTTTTCCCAAGGCCTAGCATTTTGTAATAATACTCTTGAGCAGTTTTATTTAGGTGACGAATCGTTGTTGACATTTTGATATGTGTTTTGGCAACATTATCTGTGTGTGGAAAATCCGAAAGAAATTGATTAGTAAACTGAAACCATGAAAGAAATACCTCTTGCATCGAATCAACCCAATGCTTTGCAGGACCAATCATCTTCTGTTGTACCGCAAAAATTACGCTTTGATCATCCCAACAGTAAGCATTTTTTTAAATCTCCATACGTTTCACAAATTGTAAAGAGTTCAGTGATTCGTTTGATCCCTGCAGAAAATGCGAATAGTGAAATTGTAGCGATTTACTAGAACAATGTCAGTAGTACTACTGACCAGGAGTATCCCAGTCATTGGAATCATCTATTGACATTTAACGTTAGCTTGTCATTGCAAATCTACCACTACACTGTAGCACTGCTGAGTAAGTAGTTCTTTTGGCACCACATGTAGACATTAGCACCAAAGATTCACTAGTAAATTCTCTAGTCTCCAATATCAATTACCCTTATTCCAGTTGTCGTCATCGACGTCACTTTAACATAATACCAAAGAATTGGGGTTTGTTTACTCGCTCTCGAGAACAATTTTGACAATCTATTTCCGTTCCCTAAGGTCTAGAAAATAGCATAAGCCTCATAACAGGAGTAATTTGTTTTCGACAACGGATATACGAGCACCAAGTTTTTGGTGTTGTGTCAAAGTGACGTTGGTGACAACTGGAATAAGGGTGAATATTTCCTCGCTCGATGTCAATAGTAAAATAGTAGTGATTTACTAGTGACAGTGTACAGTGTACCCAGCCAATGTAATCGCGTATTGACATATAACAAAATCTACCAGTAGACTTTAGCAATATCCTTTTACGACTGTATGGAGAAATTTGAACCAATGATTCACTAATACATTTTAGTGACCCTCGTCGAAAATTTTATAAGGGTTGGGGCATGATACAATTATACTAGGTACATGCACAAGCCCAGCCTTACTTTATACATTGCATATAATTGTGAAACTTTGTTTACAAGCTGCACAAATGTTAGTGTATGTGTGTGTATAAAATGATTGCAGTGTTGCCAATGAATTTACACATGACTGTGTCTCCAATTACACATTGAAGAAAATTACACTACACAACTTTTGTGTAGGTTAAAATGAAAACAAAAATAAATCAAAATAGAACCCAAAGTAGAATTACACACAGATTATATAAAAATTTAATTACATGGCGTACATATGTGATTACAAAGTACAGTACAAATCACACACTGTCTAACTACACCCAGACTGGCAACACTGAATAACTATAATCATGCACGAATGCCGCGTCTGCAATTGTACTTTAGTTATCCTGTAATTGTTATTTTTATAAACAAAAGACAGTTGTTTGTGACAATTTTTCATTTGCTTATACCAACAAAATACATGTGTTTTTTGGTGTTGTATTTTTGTTGTAGCTATGCATGTACCTAGTATAATTGTATCATGGGTTGGGGCAAAAAAATTAAACACATATATACATATGTAATTTTTTAACGTTATGGCACAAAATATAAAAGAAAAACAAACTATTGGCGCGTTAGTTGACAATGTCACCAGAAATACACTAGAACTGTTGTCTCTAACGTATGTCTACTCGCGCTAGTGCAATTATCGCTAGAAAAAGAGTGATGACATAGAGACATATGGTTCTAGGCTGACTAGAGGGATGCTTGGCACAACGTTTTTTGTGTTTGTATAGTGCTGAGCATCGTGACAATTTCAGCATTTTTGCAGCTAAATTTTCAATTATATATTTAGCATTTTCTAGTATTTTTTTATAATATAATCTCCATAACTTTTAACAAACGTAAAAAAGGCCGACTTCCAAAACGTCAACTTTCTTGCCTTCCAACGAAATGTTGTTTCATAACACCGTAGAACAAAACATTGACAATGCTTACCCCTTCAAAACGTCGTTGAGTATTAATAACACCGCCAACAATCAATCAGCGCATCGGTTGCAAAGTTGGTGCTCATGCTTAAAATGTTTCGCAACGTTGGATCTAAGCACTCATAAATACCGTATCTGAAAACTGTAAAAACTTTGTATTTCTAAATAAATGGAATAGATAAATCCTTAGAGTATTAAAAAAACCAATTTGTAGACGTTGTTTATAAACGAAACGTAAGTGAGAAAAGGCCTATTCTCGAAGAACAGTTCAGTTAATTTAATATTTTTGGATTGCTTTAAATACTTTTTTTTGCATTATATATAGTGAAAAACTAGTATACAGTTATCATAACCCAGCAACAATTACTGCTTCCCAGAAGCGTATTTGTGAGAGAGACAATGTTACAGCATCCCTTGCTGTTTCGCATGAATAAGACATGCAGAATCAATACATTCAGCTTCCAAAAAGCTATGATTTTTTTGCCATACTAAAGTGATTTGTGATAATTTTCTATTTTGTTAGAGAGCCCGCCTTACGTTAGTGCTTTTAAGAAGCATTTTCCGAAGATTTTGTTATCAAATAAGCAATGCAACGCTTCCCTTAGGTATTAGTGCTTCCAAATCACAATTTCTTATGCTGGGAAGCGACGAAATTTAAATAAATTTTAACGAGTTCCTCAATACAATTTGTTATTAAAAACAGGCACATAATATAGTTTTAATGTAATAAAATTTAAACCGTTAAGCGTGTGCTTCATTTTGCCACTTATGCTTACTTCATTGCAGTTTTTCATTATACATAATGGAGTTTATGTTCAGTATTCGTTGTACCTTCATAGTGAATAGTCAATTACCGGAATTTTTCTTACATACTTATTAAAAAAAACAAAAAATTATAAAAAAAATTTTCGTAGTACATATTATTTCCAATAGGTACATACTTACCTTAATAAATAAGCTTTACTTGCTTTGATAATATCTATTACATAGTAGAAATAACAAAAACAAAAACCGTAAACAAAAAAAAACAAGTAAAGTGCCCTTGAGGAATACTCTATATGAGTACCTCAAAAACAAAAAATTGTGAAGTGAGCTCTAACGGCAGAAATGCCTGTTTTACTGTGAGTTCTGAAGCTCTTGATGAAAACATAAAAATAAAAATTCTGATGTGAAGCTTCCATTGTTTGCAATTCGTTAAAAAATTTCAACCATGCACAGATATTGAGCAGTTGCAAAGCATGTGCAACATCTGATCACGCATACGCAGCAAAATATGGCTGAATTGCTGCATAGATGCATAAATTTGCGGAATTTACGAACGTACTCTATATCTACATACGCATGCACATATTTGTGTACATGCATTCAGGGCTACATTATGGAAAATTATTCCCACAGAAAGATCTGTAACTACTCCAAGATTTTATTTTATACATGTGTACATATGTATATGTATGTATATAATAAAATCTTGTATATATTTTTCCAAATCGAAATAAATGGCATAAAAGTAACTGCGAATTTCTAAAAGCTGCTCGGATACGAAATTTTTGCACATAAAGAAAGTACTAGAAATATTTATTTCTTCATCATCATCGTCCGCTAGCATAATTTCTACTAACTCTGCATATTGTAGCATTAATTGTTTCTGCTCCTCAACACGAGAAGCATTTAAATCAATTTCTACTGAAAGATGATGTAATGTGAACAGGTTTTTTCAATTTTTAACATATTCCACATCTTCCCTACTGGATTAAAAATTTAATGATTTTAACAAGGCGTGAGACTAAAATAACCGATTCTTGAGAAGTACTTACTTTTTTTATTTGGCAACTTGTTCACGTAATCTATTTATTCTAAATAAAAAAATCATTCTCGATTCTCAAGAATAGGGAAGAGCTTCCACCAAATATGCTTAATTCCAAACACGATTACCTTTTTTGAAATTTTTTGCTCGGAATAGCTGAATTGCCAATAGTGATATGCTCTAGCATCCGAATTTAGAATAAAAATGATTTGGAAAAGAACGTGTTGATATTATTTGATTTTCTCGCTGCGATTTGCCTACAGATGACTGTTTTCAAGTGAAAAGAATATGAGTTTCATGGTTCAAAAGTGAAAATTGACATTTTAATATTAATTCTTTTTTTTATCGAAAATAATGATAATTAGCATTACATTTTTCTTGTATCTCTCTTATATTTATCAATTATTTTTCGACAATTTCGTTTACATGATTTTGTTTCTTTGTTAGGCCGGGCTTACATCTGTGTGCCATGTGCCAAACAAGCGTAAAATAAGCGTAACCACTAATTACTAACGAAAAACTATTTAGACACCTATTTATTAAGTTAAACAGTTTCATACATAACTAATAGACACTTTTATAGAATACAACAGTTTAAATCAGCGATGTTCAAAACTGCGCACGCGTGCAAGTGCTCTCACAATAATGGAGAGAGCAATAAAAGTTAATTTGTATTTTTATTTAATGTGTATTCAATTTTTACTAAAATCAGGGCTAACATTTTAAAATCAGACTGTTCATTTGTGCCGGTTGTGTAGTCGACTTTTGTAGACAATATTTGATTCTTTTTAAATTATGTAGTTTATTTTCAAGGTTTCCTATTTTTTAGAACTTGAATAATCAAATCTGAGACTGAGTTATCATAAACTATTTAAAATACACCAAATGTGCATTAATCTGTTTTTGAACTCTAGAAATCGACTCGAATTAGAGTTTCACAAATATATTTGCTTAATTCACAAAACCTTTTGTATCTCTGTATTGAGATTGTATTATTATATTAAATACAAGAGTGTAGCATCTGTTGTATGAAATTTTCATATAAAAATTAAATACACTATTACACTTTTATTTCATATGTTTTTAAAATGTTGTATGCAGAGAGAGAGAGAGACTCTCCGAGAGAATTTGTGTGTAGCTTGTTCTTCTTCACACAGGGTGTTCACAATTAAAACACAAAAAATGTATTTGATAAACAAATACACTATACATATTGTTACGAATTAAGCAATAAAAAATATGTCTTGGCAGCCCTGCTACAAGAGCAAAATACATTATGCTCAAAACGAAGCACCAACACAAACATAAGTGTGAATGTACATATATATACGTGTGGGGATCAATGGTTTAAAATTTAATTTAATTTTAAACTTTAAAGTTAAATGCTCTTATGCAAAAACGATTGTTAAAGTTAAAACATGCATTAAAATCGGTTTTGCCATACAAAATTCGTTTGTTAAACCAACTTTAAGTTTACCAATTGTTTTTTGCATAATGGGGTAAGTCAATAAATACATGTCTGAATCAAACAGTTTTTCATTAGTAATTAGTGGTTACGCTTTCTTTCGCACATGGCACATAAGAAATGCCAGATGTAAACTCAGCCTTACAAAGTTCTTCCACTGACTTAAGGCCCAACTATAATATGAATATGCTAGAATTAGAATGAATAATGCCAGAATTGAACGATAAGTCTGTCAAATACTTAAACAATTCAAATGTGACTTTTATGTGGCCAGAATGTACTTACATGCACTTAAGTATTATTTAGCCACAGCTGCACATATACGTACTGTTCACAATTTTTTGGTAATTTTGTTTCTTCTTATAACTACTAAATGAATGCAATTCAATCAAATTAACTTGTTGGAATATCCTAATCTATTAAAAATTCACGTATAATTATATCCACCACTTTAATACTTGTTTTATTTGTTTTGCCTACTAAAAAGTACAAGAATGAACTTACATAAATAAACTCATGTGTATTTGTGTATATGTGTATTGTAAAACAAAGCATGAAAATAAAAGTTTTGCTTTCTTTTCTGAGTTTGAAATAAGAAACAATAAAAAAATATTTAAGATCAATGAATATTTTCTGATGCTGTGTGCTTGAGTTTAAAAAATGCACAAACAGTGTTTTCCGTACGGAATGTGCGTTCAGTTTGGCACGTAGCTTAAGCAAATTACATTTGACGAAACTTGACGAAAAGTTCCATAAGTACATTATAGTGTGCCACATACGTTTCATATGTAACCGCACAGTCGCTTAAGTTCGCTTATTCATATTATAGTTGGGCCTTTACTGTTTGTAATTGTATTTGGACGGCGATAAGATGCATAACTTTGGATGGTTTGACGTTTGAACAACGCAAGAGAGTAATGTTAACGGTATGTAATAGGCTTTTTACACTGACACATATTTCAGTGCAATGCATGAAAGATGTAAACAATGTAAAACATGCGTTTACATTGACAACATCTAACATCTACCATTATCTCAGTTGTCAAAAAGGCAACACGCATTGCAAAAGTTTTTGTAAGAAAATTGTAAAAACTTTAACAATTGAAATAGTTGCTGCATTGCAAAAACAACCCCAGTTAATAATGAAGTGCATGAAAATTATAAAAGCTTTTCCGAAAAAGATGAAGATTTATTTAAAAGAAACATTTATGTCAATACATACATATGTACGTATGTGTGTGTATGTAAGTTAACACATTTCCCATTTAAACTCCGCTAATGCTGACAAAGAACACGCGCGCAAAATCTTCCCACAAACAACAATGAATTCGCTGACACCATGTCTACGATGCAACATACTTTTGTGCAATTCCAGGAAAAACATCAGGTGATGTGGTGCAACGATAAATTAAATTATAATAAAAATATAATGCAGTTTTAGTTTTAAGTTAGTGTTAATTCAACATTCAGAAAATAAAGGAGCATAAGCTCCCAAAAAAATATTTTTTTAATTAAAATAAGTATATAAAGTTTTAATTGGCGCCCGAGCAGGGACCAACGTGCCATTAAGTACACAATCTGAAAACAAAAAAGTAAGATTCGCGTGTACCAAAAACAATAAATCCCTGAAAATAAAAAAGTAAGAGAAAAGTGAACACAAATTCTAAAAGTGAACACAAATTTTAAAAGTGAACACAAATTCGAAAAGTGAGCACTAACTTTTGGAGCAAGTGGCTTAACGACAAGGGTTTGGAAACAGAGACGAGGAAAGTCCCGAGTACGAACAGGAAAAGGAGAAACTGGACACGTTCAACAAACCATAACCTCAACGTTGGAAGTGTTTAATTTAAGTTTCATCGTTTTTTTGTAAGTAATTTTTATTTAATGTGAAAAAAAAGGAAAAAGTTTTAAATTATCGTAATTAATGTAAAAAAAAGTTAAACCAAGTTAAAGATAGAAAGATTTTTTTGAAGTATAAAATTTAAAAAAAAAACGAAAAAGGAGAGTTAAAGAATTTATTTAAATTTTAATATTGTAAGAGATAAAAGAATTTATTGAAAATATGAAGTAAAATTGATAAATTGAAAATATAAATTAAATTAAAAGGTAAAAGAATATACCAAAGAATAAAATTGATAACTGAAATTTAAAAGCAATATTTTATATTTTTTTGCTTTTGCAATATCAAAAATATAAAGCACTAACAAATAAATAAACAGCTGTTGCGATCCTTACGAGGCCCTCCAATAGCAATCATAATAAAAAAAATAATAAAATAAAATACATAACAAAAGTATCAAAACAATAGGAAAACCAGAATAAACTTTTTTCAAAATGGAAAAGGAAGAACAGGAGATCATTAAACATTTCAATCAGATGAGAATAGGGGAGAACCAAAAGGTACAGCCGACCGACCACTTCTCGACAAATACCAGTACCGACCACACAACCATCCACTTTAATTAACACAGAAATTAGTAATGAAATAGTTCAACAAGTTTTGAATCAGATAAATAATAGAACCGGACAGGACACCCATGACAACCAAGTAATAGTTGACGCTACAAACGCAAATGAATTAGACCGCATACCAGACATGGTTAAATGCCTTAGGGAATTTTCCGGACGTTCTGGGGAAATTAACTCATGGCGCAAGACAGTAGATAGGATATTGAAAGCATATGCGAATTTCAGAGGCACACCGAAGTATTTTGCTATACTTCACACAATAAGACATAAAATTGTCGGGGAAGCCGACACCGCATTGCAATTATATCGAACGCCATTAGATTGGACACAAATAAAAAAATGCCTTATGCTACAGTATTCGGACAAGCGAGATATTGGTACTCTTGAGTACCAAATGACTAGCTTGACTCAAAAACATCGAGACATAGCCACTTTCTATCAGGCGGTATACCAACATCTGTCTCTCATTTTGGACAAGGTGGCCTGCCTGGACATTAGCGAGGAATCGATTCGTGCCATGACTAACTCCTATAGAGAAAAGGCTCTAGACACTTTTATTCGCGGACTAAATGGCGATTTGCCGCGTTTGTTGAGCATCCGCGAACCGGCTACATCACCACAGGCACTAAACTTGTGCCAGAAACTAGAAAATATGACATTTAGGCTTAATTACGCCCAGGGCATAAATAGGTATAATGTAAACGCAACACTACATAAGCCTTCACGGCAAGGAACAAATTCCCGAATTGGCTTACATGCCACCTGCACCTCATCGATTCCATGGTGCTAACCAACAATACAATCAATCATACAACCGCCCCAATATTTTTTCACCAAATCGAATAATGCAGCCTAATTACAATAGATTCGGCAATAATCAAGCAAATTATAATAAATTCAGTAATAACCAACCTAATTATAGTAGATTGAATAACAACATGGACAACAGACTTAACAAGTACCGACCATTCGGACAAAATTTCAATACAAGCTCTTCTCCAAAACCAGTGCCAATGGAAATAGATAGTTCAAGTGAATTCAGGCACAATAACTATCAAACCCAACCACCAATGAACTACAGTAATAAACGTCCTCCTAATAGTCAAAATACTCATCCTCCAAATAAAATACAACGTAACTTTCACCTAGAAACAGTTTATCCGGACGAACCACGATATGAACATTTCGATGAGGAAAGTGAAAATCCTACACAATCCAATGTAGACCCTAACAACATATATTCCGAACACGAAGGTTATTTGGAAAATAATGTTTTGTCAGACAATGACGCCCCACAAGTTTACGATAATGTTAATTTTTTTAAAATAGCAACGTCTTCGCTTCCATGTTTCGAATACATGACTAAATGCGGAGACAAGGTAGATTTTCTTATTGATACAGGCTCAAATAAAAACTATATCCAATCAACCCGTATTATGAATCCAATTAAAAATTTAAAACTGTTTAAGGTATCCTCCGTTGCAGGTGACATAGAAATAACTCACCATACGTTTATAAGCATTTTTGGACCACAGATTAAAAAATTTAAATTTTACATCCTACCTACACTTTCTTCATTTCATGGTATAATAGGCAACGACACATTAAAAGAATTAAGGGCTACTATCCATACCGATAAGAGCTTTATGACAATAGCTCCAGGAATAAAAATTCCTCTGAAACAAAAAATATCCCAGGAAGTAAACATGGTTGATTTAAATCAACCCGACTTGACCCAAGAACAGCAAATAAAGCTGTATAATATTGTAAAAAAATGTCCCAATTTATTCTCAGATCCTGATGAAAGGCTAACATTCACAACCTTAGTGAAGGGCGAAATCCGTACCACCACGGATACTCCAGTTTATTCGAAGCCTTACCTATACCCAATGGCATTAAAAGGAGAAGTCGAACGACAAGTCGAAGAACTCCTTGCAAATGGAATAATTAGAAAATCAAAATCACCGTACAATTCACCTGTCTGGATAGTCAACCAAAAGGCTGACAGTTCTGGTGAAAAAAAGTATCGTATGGTAATAGATTATCGAAAACTTAATTCGGTCACCATACCAGATCGATATCCAATTCCCGAAATAAACGAGGTACTTTCAAATCTCGGTGAGAATAAGCTATTCACAGTCATAGGCATTCTCAGTGAATAATGGAAAATATGAATTTTTGCGTCTGCCATTCGGACTCAAGAATGCGCCGTCAACATTTCAGCGAGCCTTAGATGACATTCTTCGTCAGCATATAGGCATAAGATGTTACGTATACATCGACGACGTAATAATATTCGGGAAAAACGAGGAAGAGCATCTACACAATTTAGAAGTAGTGTTCAAGACTCTAGAGAACGCCAATATGAAAATACAAATGGACAAATGTGCGTTTCTGAAAGAAGAGGTAGCATTTTTGGGATACGTTGTCAGTGCGGAAGGAATAAAAACAAATATAAAAAAAGTAGAAGCTATTTCAAGAATGCCTCCTCCTGGAAATTTGAAGGATCTTTGGTCATTCCTTGGAATGGCAGGGTATTATCGTAGGTTCATTAAGGACTACGCAAAAATCGCCAAACCACTTACTGCGTTGTTGAGAGGTGAATGTGGCAACATTTCGAAACACGCATCGCGAAATAAATTGATTACTATGAATAAGGCGACGCTGGATTCTTTTAATAAAATAAAAACTATTTTGATGTCAAGAGATGTCATACTTTCGCACCCAAATTTTTAAAAAGATTTTGAGCTTACCAGCGATGCTTCTGATTACGCAATCGGTGCGGTACTTTCACAAAACAATAGGCCAATAACATTCATTTCTAGAACCCTCAGCAAGACCGAGGAGAACTACGCCGTAAATGCAAAGAAATGTTAGCCATTATATGGTCACTAAATTCCCTTAGAAATTATTTATACGGTTCGAGAAAAGTAAAAATATATACCGATCATCAATCCCTTACATATGCTTTAAGTTCTAAAAATACCAACTCCAAAATTAAAAGATGGAAATCAATTCTGGAGGAGTACAACTACGAGTTGAAATATAAACCAGGATATTCTAATGTAGTAGCTGATGCATTATCAAGAGTACCCCCTCAAATAAATTCACTTACATCGACAGCTCACAGCACAGAGAGTTCACCACATGAGTTAATACCTTGTGCCGAAATACCTATTAATGTATTTAAGAATCAAATATTCTTCAAGCAGTCCGAAACTTCATCATATCAGTTTAAAATACTTTTTCCTACAGTTCATAGACACATAATCACAGAACCACTATACAATGAGCAAATCCTCTTATCGCATCTAAAACGATATCTTAATCCATCCGTAATTAACGGAATTCATACAGAAGAAAGAATAATGGGTATTATTCAAAATTTTTATCCACAACATTTCAGTAACTACAAAACTCGCTATACTCAAAAGGTTGTCAAGGACATTACTAATGAACAGGATCAAGAAAATTTAATCTTAGAAACTCATAGAAACGCAATAGAAAATAAATCACAAATCTTGGAAGAAAACTTTTTTCCAGGTATGCTCAGCAAAATAAAAAATATTATAGCAAAATGTGCGACGTGCAAGAAAAGTAAATATGATCGACACCCCAATAAGCCCAAACTAGGAGAAACACCACTACCAACATACCCCGGTCATACTGTTCACATAGACTTATTCCTGACAGAGGGAAAGGTAGTATTAACGGCTCTTGATAAATTCACAAAATATGCCCAGACAAAGATATTAAAAAACAGATCAATTGAGGATGTTAGGAAGCCACTTAGGAAAATAATATTTAGTTTTGGCGTACCCAAGTGCATAATAATTGATAATGAACCCTCACTAAACTCAGCTGCAATTAAATTTATGATGGAAGACGAACTAAGGATAGAAGTCTATACGACACCGCCATATAAAGGACAAGCTAACGGACAAGTAGAAAGGTTTCATTCAAGCATTATAGAAATAATGAGATGTATTAGAGAAAATAGAGAACATAGAGATTTCGAGGAACTGTTGGAAAGAGCAGTTTCCGAATACAACCATAGTATACATTCGGTAACAAAAAGAAACCAGTAGACCTATTTTTTGGACGACAGGTTAGTTTCACACCAGACGATATAGAAAGGACAAGACGTGACAATTTAGAAAAGTTAGCAAAAAAAAACTGCAAAAAGACATTCAATTCCACAATAAAAACAGACAAGAACTAAAATCCTATTTGCCAGGCCAAATAGTTTTTGTCAAACAGAACAAAAGATTAGGTACTAAACTTTCGAAACCATATACAAAAGAAGTAGTTAAAGAGAATAGAAATAGCACTGTTCTGACGGAAAAGGGACAAGTTATACATAAAAGTAGAATCCGTAACTAAATAAATACAATATAAAATTTATTTTTATACACAGATTGACTACCTCATTGTGCTACGCGGACATTCAGATTTTCGATTACTCAAATGCACAACTGATAACCATAGAAACAGGCACAGCAAACAGGATATTTAAAGATAATTCATGAAATAGGCATCACAAAGTACTTAGACATAATAGAAAATATTGAGAGAACAATACACGCATCTACAATCGAACCAAATCCTCATTACCCTTTCATATCATTGCAAATATCACAAATAAAGACACATCTAAATAACTTGCAAGTGAAGAGAATGAAAAGGTCCTTAGACTTTAGAGGCAGTGCATGGAAGTGGATAGCAGGTAATCCTGACCACCATGACCATGAAATTGTTCTAAATAAATTGAATAATGTTTAGAAAATAATAATAATCAAGTGTTGATCAATAAGTTAACTATAGAAAAGATTAAAGAAATTACTAATATTACTAATAATATTGCAAAAAGAATGGAAAACAATGAATTTACTGAAATAGATTTATTTTTGAAATTTAAATTTAAATTAGAAATCATTAAAGAAGAAATTGTAAATATTGCATACGCAATACATTGGGCAAAAGCTAATATAATAAATTCTTATATCTTGTCTAACGAAGAAATTGATATAGCTAAAAATATTGTTAATAAAGAAAACATACCTTTTATAAATTTAGACGAAGCATTCGAATTTTCCGAAATTAAAATTGCAACTGATGCAAAAAAAATAATTTATATAATAAGCTTACCAACTGTTAATAATAATGTATGTAAAGCAATCGAAGTTAGAGCAGTAAAACAAAATGAAAGAATTAATAAAATAAATTTTAATGAAATATTAATTTGTGAAGAAGAAATGTATGGAATTAAAGACAAATGTAAGAATTATAATTTTTTAGAAATTTTTTCTAGAAATGAAATAGTAGATTTAAGTAACGATACCTGCATAAATAATCTCTTGGAAAGTCGCACACCACACTGCACCGAAATCAATAATCAGCACATCCCAAATATAGAGGAAATATCACCTGGTATTTTATTTTTGAATAAATTCGATGGCGAAGTTATTTTTCAAAACGAAACAACTACATTGAATGGGACATTCCTAATACACTTCAGTAATGCAACTATCGAAATTCAAGGGAAAAAGTTCTACAATGCGCTGAAAACAACAAGTAAACCACTACCAGCAATCCTGCAACCCCTGTCAACATCCAATACAATCGAAGACATTCTATCTTTGGAAATGTTACATCAATTAAACACGAATAGGAAATAAAATAAAATATTCTATAAATCTCATACTCACCCTCGTAATAGTAACCATTATAATGGTAATCGCAAAAAGTATTTGGAAACTAAAAAGAGGAAAACTATCTAACCTAACAGATTCAGCGATTGAAGGATTAAATCAATTATTCTACAAACCAAAGACATCAAACGAGGACGTTCGAACTTTTATGGGGGGAGTAGTTAACACATTTCCCATTTAAACTCCGCCATTGCTGACAAATAACACGCGCGCAAAATCTTCCCACAAACAACAATGAATTGTGCAATTCCAGGAAAAACATCAGGTGATGTGGTGCAACGATAAATTAAATTATAATAAAAATATAATGCAGTTTTAGTTTTAAGTTAGTGTTAATTCAACATTCAGAAAATAAAGGAGCATAAGCTCCCAAAAAAATATTTTTTTAATTAAAATAAACATATAAAGTTTTAATTTGTATGTAGTTTTTTTAGTTTTTGACCAGCGTTGCCAATAGTGGAAAAAAATTACACAGCTGCAAGTCTAAAATAGTGCAAAACCGAATGAAATAGTGCAAAAAATCTAAGAATTTTTTTTATTTATTTTTAGTAAATTTAAATCTAACACGAGATAATTTTTTTAATATGTATAAAAAGCGTACAAAAAAACTAAAAATATAACATAAAATTCACTAATACACAAATGTTTACTTAAATATCTGTCTGTATCAATAATGATTTTAGGGCGTTGAGACTTTCTTATCTTGAAATGTTTTTGTACTTGAATTCATATCTATTACTAAATTTAAAAAAATATTAAAAACATTTTACTTAACATATCATCAAAATTTCATAAAATATTCTTTAAACCAGGCGTACTATAAGTACTGTGCGATACTTGTACATGCTTTAGTTTTTGTTTAAGCATGTGTACATATTTATACTTAACTATTTTTTCTAATTCATTTTTATCATTTTAGGTTAATAATTTGCACCACAATTTTTAAATCGATGGTACTGTATTAACTGATAACTAATTTTAGGGGTATCAGTTTTAATTAAGTTCAGTTTGCTTTGAACCGGTTAATTTCAAAACATTCAACTTATCGCATAGATTAAGGTATTTATGGTCTAAAAGGGCACTCATTTTACTAAAATCTTTATACATTAGATCTTGTTGTGCCTCGGAACAGCATTTTCAGCAACTGAATTAATATATATTAGACTTTGCTGTATAACAAGTTGTTCTTTTTTATTAGTCAACCAAAAATAACTAATATTGTTAAAAAAAATTATAATTTATTTAATTAGACGAAATAAATTTGAACAACTTTGATTGCTTCCACTTTAAATATGTACAAAAGTAGATATTCGCTTTATAACATTAATTTAAAACTAGTTAAATGTCCAAGAGAATATGAAAGAACTCTAAATAATATTTTGTAGATATTTCATCTAATGCAGAAAGTATTGATTCAGTTATTTTTGAATAATCTTAAAAAATTTCCAATCTTCATATTGTTCTAAATATAAATGCCGTTAAAGTCAAATAGTGCTAAATTACTCAAAAAAAATTATGGTACCAAAATAGTGCAAATAACTTTAAATTGTACAGATTTTGCACTATTAAATAGAAATTGGCAACGCTGTTTTTGACACAACAATAGTGGAAACCACTCTTCGTTGCATACTGCCCTTGCAAGTCCTGCAGATTTTTCAAATGTAGCATACGTGCTATATTCTGCAAGACCACAACAACAAAGTACATGCAACTGAGATTTGCATCACTTGAATAAATATGCATAACCAAAAACCATTGCATATTGAAAATTGCAAATGTTCGCAATGCTAAAAAATGTGTGTTTTTCGTTTTTTTTTTGCAATAGAAACATGTAAACCCTTTATTTTAATACATATATTTATTTATTGTATCTTCAAATATGAACTAACAATAAGTCATCAAATCTTAAAGCTAAAATAAAATTATTAGTCCCGACCAGTGTCGGACATAAACTTAGTGTTAGTTATAAATAATATATAAGTAGTGATAATCAAAAAGGAAAAATAAATGTATTTTCTAGCAGTCCCATCTAGAGTATTGAAAAACAGAGCCCCTGTGTCTCTCTTTTTTAGGCGAATGTGTCCAATAAAATTCAAGATGTTACGAGCAAGGGGATTAGGATGTGACTCGAGTTTAGTTAAGTATTTGCCTGCGTATCTTGCAATTTCTTCAGTCACTTGTGGTATATTTAAATCACGATGTAAATTTGAATTTTTGATGTTCCATGGAGCAGATGTTATTAACCTTAAAATATTGTTTTGTCTTCGCTTCAAAAGCGACTTGTATATTAAAAGTTTTCATTCCGAATTTCTGCCAATAAACCAGTGTATTTGAGATAACTTAAGTTTTATCTGAATTAGCTTAGAGTCAATATGGTGTTTCCATGTAAGCCGACGATCAAGGTGTATACAAAGATATTTCACATGTGAATGTTGAGGAATAATTTGACTATTGATTCTAATGGGGGACAAGTATCTTTTCATAAGGTAAATGTTATCTGTACGCACTTATGTTCGTTTACTTTTTTTCTCCATAAGTTTAACCATAGCTCAAGCTGCGTTATATGTTCCTGAAGATATCTTGATGTCTCATGAGGGTTTTCGTGCATTCTAAGGCAGGCTGTATTATCTGGAAATGTAGAAGTGTGAATATTACTGCTCACAGGCATATCACAATTATAAATCAAATATAAAACTGGCCCCAGTATACTCCCTTGTGGTACACCGGATAAAATAGTTTCGGGCGTACTCATAAATTCTCCTTCCATAACAAAGAACTTCCGGCCTAAAATATAACTTTCTAAAAGTTTTAGAATGTTATTTGGTAGATATGCCTACAATTTTAAAATTATGCCATCATGCCAAACTTTATCAAAAGCCTGAGAAACATCAATAAACAAGGCAGAACAATAATTTTTTTCTTCAAATGTTTTCCTTATAAATTGAACCAAGCTATGAGTTTGTTCAATGGTGCTATGCTGACTTCTAAAACCAAATTGGTGGTCCGGTACGCACATATTATCTGTTAGAATAGGGGACAATTTTTTCATGAGAAGCTTTTCGAAAAGTTTTGACATAGTTGACAGCAAACTTATTAGCCTATATGACTTAGCTTTGGTAAAATCTTTGCCCGGCTTTGAAATCATTTTGACCTTGGCAAGCTTCCAGTGTTGTGGATAATACTCCAGTCGTAATATGGCATTGAAAATAAACAGCAGGATTCTTATTGCAATATGCGGCAAGTTCATCAGCATCTTGTTACTAATTCCATCGATACCTGGAGCTTTCTTTAGCTTGAGTTCAGCAATTACTTTTTGTACATAACGCATCTTAAACTTTAAGGGTCGAGGGGGTAGAGCAACTACACTCCGCAAATCAGCCACACCAGTACATGTGTTTGGCGTAAATACGGATTTTAAGTGCTCAGCAAATATTTTGCATTTTTCCGTATCGCTTCTTGCCCAACATCCGGTAGATGTGCGTAGAGGTGATTTATACTCAACGGAGGTTTTAAGCTTCTAGCAGCGCGCCACAAAGAGTAATTAGATGCTGGTGTGACATCGAGATTTTCCAGATAATGGTTTAAGAGATGCAGTTTTTTCATATGCAAGCAGGTCTTGGAGTCGTTTAGTGCACTCTTTAAATCCAATTTTATTTTGGGGTGATCTGTGCTGTTGCCATTCTCTTCTAGCTCTTCTTTTTGCACCTACGAGACGTTCAATATCTGTAGAATTAATTCTGTTAAACCCAGTCTGCGGATGGGGGCTAGTGGCATGTTCAGCAGCCTGTTTAATATTTTCGTTAAGATTGGCAATGTTAGATTTATTATCATCTAGTGTTCTTAGCTTAATATTTTCCGTACAATAACTACTGAGGTATTTTTTGAACCCCAGCCAATTAACACGATTGATCATCTTCACATATGGGTCAGGTAAGTCACTTCTTAATGGGCTACAAATTGTAACGATCGTACGAGAGTGATCGGACGGGAGATCTAGAGAAGCTTCAACTTGAATTAAATCCCTAGAGATATTTTTTTACGCCAAAATCTATAAAATCCTGAATTTTTTGAATGCCAGTAGGTTAATAAGTGGGCTCCCCACTCGAAATGACATCCAAGCCCATTTTGGAAATTGTGTTGAATAATGCTCGACCTCTTGTTGTAATAAGACGCGAACCCTAAAACGTATGTTTTGCATTATAGTCGCCAGCTGCTACAAAACAAGGTCCAAGAGATTTGTAGAACTTCTCATACTGATCTTCGGTAATTGAAAATCTGGGAGGTGAGTAAATTGATGATATCACGAAATTAGAACAAAAATTTTTTACAAAAATATTCGTAGCTTGCATATATTCTTCAGTAACGTTGTCAAGGATATAGTGCTTGAGTCTTGACTTAATTAGAATTGCAGATCCACCGCATGCTCTTCCTTTCGGGTCCTTTGTATTATATAAGGTGTAGCCACAAATTTTAAAAAGGCTTCTCGAAGTCAAATGAGTCTCAGAGACTAACATTATATGAATACTTTTTTGCGTTTGGGTTCAAGATTAATTAACCCCTGCGTTTAAAAAATTTTATGACTGCAGAGCCACCACAAATTAATTAATTAATTTTCTGAGAACTGTAAAAAGACACTCACGCTTTGTAGCAAAAAGTCATGCTATGTTTGCTAAAATTGCAGATGTGCAACAAATGGTGATTTCCGCTAATGTTATTTTGCTAGTGACGTCACTAAAATTAACGAAAGATGTTAGATGAAACAAAATATAATTCACAATCTTGGGCATCGTTGCGTCGTTGCATGTGCAAAATGGTATAGTATATTGATAATCGCCATAAAGAATTGTTACGTGTTGAATTGAATATACTGTACCATTTTGCACATGCAACGATGCAACGCCATTTGCACAAGATTGTGAATTGGTCTAATGAGATAGGAACATCTCTTCAAAATATGCATAGAAAGATGTTGGTTTTTAGTACTGTGTAATTCTTATGGGAAGATGTTAACATTTTTGCAAAATGATAGTAGATGTTAGATGTGCGTTAGTGTAAAAAGCATATAATCTGTGAAAAAAAAACTGGTTTTGTAAAAATTGTCTTTTACAAAAGTTTTTTTGTTACATTAAAAAAATTACGATCTATTTACAGCCTTATTTATAAAACTTAAAAAGTCTTTATAAAGGGTTTATAAAACAAATTTTCATACAAAATTTTTATTAAAAAGCCTTTATAAAGCCTTTTTAATTTTTATAAATGAGGCGGTTAAGCTACAATAGTACATTTGTATACAATTGTTTTGAGTAAGTTGTTTCTGTCCTTTAAGAGTTTTATATAATATATGCACCTATATTATATATTTTTTACTATTTAAATCAATTCCAATAGTCTTTGCAACCATTTTAAATATCTTATTACAATTTTACCACATCTAGATAACGTTAGGAGGCGTGTTGTTGCAACACACCTCCACTCGAAGAACCAGTTGGCTCCATTTTGATTGACCGAACTTATTTAATAAAAATTTTCATGAAATGTCATGAAATTTGCTGCACGAAAATTTTTCTATTTGCTAATAGAAATTAATAATAATAGCAGCCCCAGAGAAAGGAGATGCATGCAAAATCTCTGAAACATTTTTCGCCACTTCTTTGATTCCTCGTATTGCCAAATAAGAAACGTTTCATGCAAAAAAAATTTATAACTTCAGTTTTTGAAAACCTTAACGCAATTTATTTCAAGTTTTTTTCCCTTTAAACTAACAAGCTGTTATTAATTTCTGTAATTTTTATTTATTCTTGTACAGAACGTTTAAACTCCACTTCAATACAAAGGCATCCCTCAGACCGCAGGACGGATTCAACTAATTTATCGATACGATCGAATGGTAATACCTCTGCGCACTTAAATACCAGTGACTTGCAGAGCTTATATCATGGCGCTGATACCAGTATGGGTGCTTTGGGCGTGGCACCACAAAGTGGTGTTAATGCAGTGACAGCTTCATGGAGTGATGCAGCAAATACAACCATTGGAGCCTTATCACCCGTAGCACAACAAAACGTGGGTGCTGTATCACCCGTTGGACCATGTGCGTTGGCTGCCCCATATGAAATAAGTGCGCAGGACGCAATTGAGGGCAATTTACGTAGAGAACGGTAACTTAATTATTAACTAATCTATAAGCTTTATAATAATTAATTATTATTATTATCATCATCATCATCATCATCATCATCATCATCATCATCATCATCATCATCATCATCATCATCATCATTATTATTATTATTATTATTATTATTATTATTATTATTATTATTATTATTATTATTATTATTATTATTATTATTATTATTATTATTGTTATTATTATTTGAATAGTTTACATCAACAACATCAACAAAACAAAAGTGCTCCCGTCTCAGTTAATCGCTCGGAATCGTATAAGGAACGTTTGTCGCATAAACGAAATCGTAGTCAACGTAAAACTTCAGATCCAAATTTGACATCGAGACCAAAGTGAGTTACTGCTTATATTCTTATATTTATTTAATATAATGAAGGCATTTTGGAAACTTTTTGAGTTTAAATATATAAAAAGTGGCATTACCAGACCTTTGTGAAAAATGGTGATCTTGCTGTTACGGCTTGGTAAATGCCAGTACAAATCATACGTTAAATTACTATAGAATTCCATTTTCAATCATTCATAATTTTTAAAACTGGATAAACAATATTTTCTTTGTTGTGCGGGATCACAATATATAAAATATACAATAGATTTTAAGGTTTTTAATGAAAATTTTAATCGATCCTGTTCAGCAAACCGAATAAATTAGATATATAGAAATATTTTTCAGACTTTTTTTAATATTCTATTAGAAAAGTTGTGTTCATTTACTTTCATATCAGAAACTTGCAACGAGAGAGTAAGGTAGAAATTTATAAAATTACTCTCCCAGATTCGGAAAAGGTAATGAACGCTATGCATTAATGTAGCCAGCTAACGGCTACAAAATGTCAAAGATAGAATACGCATGTTTATATGAGATTGATTATTTTGAAGGCAACAAGGCAACAGGCTATTCAATATTTTTGGAATTATGTGTGTGAAGATAAATATACCGAGTTAAATATGTTGTGACGTAAGACAATATATTTATGTGACGTAAATACATGGAGTTAATTAACTAGTTATATGAAAAAACACATTCAAAAGGTTTTTGCTCATTTTTATATTCAATTCTGTCGGAATATAATTATATTTAATACACTTACAATTCTGAAAGTGATTTCTGAAAAGTATTAGCAAAAGTCGTCTTTGGTTATACAAACAATCGCTGAGGAATTTTAGCCAAAGTGGCCAAATGAAGGGTTAGCATGCAATGCCACCTAATGCGGAGTAACAACTTCGACATTAACTACAAAACGTAATAATTAGAATTCCTGAATTGAGTTTGTGAAAAAGTTACAGCTCATATAAAGTCGTCTTTGGTCACACGACTGACCAAGTCGAAACATATTTAACTCGTCATATGTGGGCGTGTCTCTGACCACTTTTTTTTACAATAGGGCCAATGGGAAGCTTTACCCTTTCAGATAATAAAAAAAATTTACAATCGGTTTAAAATGTAAATAGTTATGAAGCTCTACACCTTAAAAAAAATAGAGACAATTCACGTATTCCATTTGCAAAAAAGTTTCGTATATAAAGCAGAAATCTACATCAACTGACAGTAGATAAGGAATGGGGACGTTCGACATGTTTTAGGATTTCAAAACCGGGAAAAAACATGCCGTCCGCCCCAATAAATACAAAAATTATGGCAACCCTAATACAAATGGGGGGAATTTAGGAATTTTCATGCTGAGATTTTCTTTTTTTCTGTGTGTGTATGGAAGATTAATTCTTTCTGTGTATGTGTATGTATGTACACTTGTGTGTACATCTTTTGTTGCTATGGTAGAGAAACGTTGTGCTTACAGCGCATGGATGTATGTAGATGTGGGTGTTTGTATGTGTGTATGTGTGTGTGTGTGTGTGTGTGTTTATGTATTTAATTGTGTGTGTGTTTATGTATTTAATTGTGTGTCTGCCGGTGTCGGATACTTTTGTTGTAGTGATAGACAAACATTATACCCCTGTAGGAAATGTCGATGGTGAAAATGTACTGACCAAGGCGAATTTATATAAGGTGGTCTTAATTTGCAACTCTGCGTATTCGCCTTGTATATTTGTTAGTGTAAAATTTCCTGCTGTCAGAATATTTCTTAACGTTGTGATTCATTTGACAGCAGGGAAATTAAGTCAGCTGGCGAATTAAGATCACCTTATGTGAATTCGCCTTGGTACTGACTCTATTTTGGCTTGTCATCAGTACTACTCTCTAATTTAGAATAATTTGTGCTATAGGAATTTAGCATGTGCTTGTCATTGAAAACTTACTAATAACACTGAAACAATTGACTAGGTAGTCACTACGTAGTTTTTATGGGATGTGGAGACATACCAACCAAACAGTTAGTTCCAGTAATTTGTGTACATACAAATGTATATATGTATATAGACGAGTTGTTGACAATTCCACCACAAATACACGATACCTGTTTTCTATTCTTCTTTTATAATGACGGATAGAACAAACTTATTATACTACAATTGTCTCTAGAATTTTAGTGTTGCTACAAAGACACGAGAGAGTGGCAACCCTGTTGTGAATGGCAGTGGATAGGGAATGTATTTGGTAATGTGTGATTATGGTGTTGGATTCATGTATGTGATCGCATCTATTTTTGCTTTGAAGAATATCATTGCTTGTGTGAACTACATCAACACTTTTTTGAGCTTTTGAATAGGGGTAATGATATTTTTTTTCAGTATGTTTTACTTTAATGTAGTAATTATAGGAAATAGCTTTTGGAGAAATACAGCAAAAACTTATGGAAGCACCTACTTTCACGTGTCCAGATTTTTCACGTACCTGTGTATTACAAACTGATGCTAGCGATTTTGTTCTGGGTGTTGCTGTATAAATGAATTTCATCATATATCGTTATACCAACAGAGAATTGTGGAACTGTGTATGTGTGTGTGAGTATGTATAAATATATGTGTGTGTGTGTATATATTATGAATTTCATCACATATCGTAATAAATTAGATTTGATGACTACTACGCGATTCGCATATAAAGTATATAAATATTAGAAATAATGTAGATTGCCATCAGTCTGTTCAGATATCTCAACAAGTGACAACCTATTTTCCCAACCAAAATTTCTAAAGTGTTTGAAATCTAAAAACTATAAAAGTGATAGCACTAACTACTGCTTGTTAAAAAAGTTTACAGTGTATAAAAAATAATCAAATAAATTGTTTATAACTGAAATAAATTGTTTATAAATAAAATAATAAAATAAATTGTTTATAAATAAAATAATTTAATTAATTAATAAACAAATAAATAATTAAATAAAATGAATACTACAAGTTGTACCATCTGCAATAAAGTCTTTATGACTCAAACAAAACTGAACCAGCATATGGAAACGCACTCATATGCTAACCAATCAAAGGCTGTCCTTGGCACTAGTAAACTAAATCTTCAAAACAAATATTGTGAGGATTGTGATGAGATGATGCCATCAAATAGTTATATGGCTCATGTCAGAACCACAAAACACAAAAACAGTTGTCACCAAGAACGGATCGATGATTTTCTCACTAAAAGAGTAAGCAACTTCAATGGAAGGATCGAGACATATATCCTCCTCAACAAAAAAATTTTTTTTTTAAATACATTTATTTATTTATTGTATCTTCAAATATGAACTAACAATAAGTATTCAAATCTTAAATCTAAAATATAATTATTAGGACCGACCACTGTCGGACATAAACTTGTTAATAGTTATAAATAATACATAAGTAGTGATAATCCAAAAAAGAAAAAAATGTATAAAAAGTATAAAAAAAGTATTTTCAAGAAATCCCATCTGGAGTGTTGAGTAATAGAGCCCTTGTGTCCCTCTTTTTTAAGCGGATGTGTCCAGTAAAGTTCAAAATATTACGAGCCAGCGGATTAGGATGTGACTCGAGTTTTGTTAAATATTTGCCTGCGTATTTTGCAATTTCATCAATCACTAGTGGCATATTTAAATCACGATGTATATTAGAATTTTTGATGTACCATGGAGCCGATGTTATTAACCGTAAAATTTTGTTTTGTCTTCGTTGGATTCTCTCTACATTGGAAGCTGAAGCATACCGTAACACCATATTGGCTTCAAAAGCGACTTGTATATTAAAAGTTTACAGTCCAAGCTAAGTGTTGAATTTCTGCCAATCAACCAGTTTATTTGAGATAACTTAAGTTTCATCTGAGTTAGCTTAAAGTCAATATGATGTTTCCATGTAAGCCTTCGATCAAGGTGTGTACCAAGGTATTTCACTTGGGTATGTTGAGAAATATTTTGATTATTGATTCAAATTAGGGAACAAGTATCTCTTCTTAGGGTAAACGTTATATGGACACACTTTTGTTCATTTACCTTAATTCTCCATAAGTTCAACCACATTTCCAATTGTGTAATATGTTCTTGTAGATATCGGGAAGCCTCGTGAGGGTTTTCATGCATACTCAGGCAGGCTGTATCATCGGCAAACGTAGATGTATGGATATTGCTGCTCAAAGGCATATCTTAAGTATAGATCAAATACAAAACTGGCCCCAGTATGCTCCCCTGTGGCACACCGGATGATATAGACTCGGGCACACTCATGAATTCTCCTTCCACAACCGTGAACTTCCGGGTAGTAATGTCACTTTCTAATAAATTCACTAAATTTATTGGTAGATATGGTTTTAGTTTTAAAATTAGGCCTTCATGGCACACTTTATCAAATGCCTGAGAAACGTCAATAAACAGGGCAGAACAATACTTCTTTTCCTCAAATGTTCTTCTTATACATTGAACCAATCTATGTGTTTGTTCAATGGTGCTATGCTGACTTCTAAAACCAAACTCATGGGCTGGGATGCACCCACTACCAATTAGAATTGGGGACAAATTGTCATGAGCAGCTTTTCGAAGAGTTTTGACATAGTTGACAGCAATCTTATTGGCCTCTATGAGTCAGCTTTAGGAAGATCTTTGCCCGGCTTTGGAATCATTTTGATTTTTGCAAGCTTCCAGAGTTGTGGATAATACTCCAGTCGTAATATGGCATTAGAAATAAACAGCAAGATTCTTATTGCAATATGCGGCAAGTTCATCAGCATCTTGTTACTAATTCCATAAATACCTGGAGATTTCTTTGGCTGGAGTTCAGCAATTACTTTATGTACATCACGCATCTTAAACTTTAAGGCTCGAGGGGGTAGAGCAACTACACTCGGCAAATCAGCAACACAAGTACATGTATTTGGGGTAAATACGAATTTCAAATGCTCAGCAAATATTTTACATTTTTCAGTATCGCTTCTGGCCCAACCTCCAGTAGATGTGCGGTGAGGTGGCTTAAACTCAACGGGTGTTTTAAGCTTTATAGCAGCGCGCCACAGAGTAATTAGATGTTGATGTGACATCAAGACTTTCCAAATAATTTTTAAGAGATGCAGTTTTTTCAGATGCAAGCAACTCTTGAAGTCGTTTAGAACATTCTTTAAGTCTGAGTGTATGTTGGGGTGATCTGTGCTGTTGCCATTCTCTTCTAGCTCTTCTTTTTTCACATACGAGATGTCCAATATCCCTGGAATAAATTTTATTAAACCCAGACTGCGGATGGGTGGCAGTGGCATGTTCAGCAGCCTGTTTAATAATTTCGTTAAGATTTGCAATGTTAGTTCAATGTCATTGGGTGTTCTTAACGCAATATTTTCCGTGCAATGACTACTAAGATATTTTTTGAATCCCAGCCAATTAACACGATTGGTCATCTTCATATATGGGTGAAGTAAGTCACTTCTTAGTGGGTTACAAATTGTAACGATAGTGGGGGAGTGATCGGAGGAGAGATCTAGAGAAGTTTCAACATTAATTAAATCCCTAGAAATATTTTTCATTACGCCAAAATCAATAACATCGGGAATTTTTGGTACGTCAGTAGGCCAATAAGTGGGCTCCCCACTCGAAATAACATCTAAGCCCATTTTGAAATAGTATTAAACAAAGCTCGACCTCTAGGTGTTACAAAGCGCGACCCCCAGTACGTATGCTTTGCATTGTAGTCTCTAGCTGCCACGAAACAAGATCCAAGCGATTTGTAGAACTTCTCATACTGATCTGCGGTAACTGAAAATCTGGGAGTTGTGTAAATTGATGATATCACGAAATTAGAACAAAAATTTTCTACAAAAATAATCGTAGCTTGCATATATTCTTCTTCTTATTGTCAAGGATATAGTGCTTGAGTCTTGACTTAATTAGAATTGCAGATCCAGTGCATGCTCTCCCTCTAGGGTCCTTTGTATCATGCATAGTGTAGCCATTTATTTTGAAAAAGCTTCTCGAAGTCAAAGGTGTCTCAGAGATCAACATTATATCAATATTTTTCTCCGTTAAGCTCCAAACACTTAGATGACAACAGACTTCACAACTTCAAATGAAGTTGGCTTCAAATGCTGCCGTGTAGTCAGCTACATACATAATTATTTTGAAGGCAGCAGCAACACTATATATAATCAGCCAGATATATATTTTACATAAATAAAATTAAAGTTACTGACTCAAAACGTACTAATATCACGTAAAAATGTAAAAACACATCAATTTATTTAATAATTTTAATTTTGTAATGTTATTTTCTTTTAAATATTACGAAAAATTTTAAGCTCTTATTTCTTCCAATTTATATTTATAGTGGCAGCACTGCATTTGCTCTTTGCTGCTCACGAAAATAGAAATTAGTCTAACTTGGCAACAGCAGCAAATGCTTTTGTGTAGTCGTGCTGCTGTGATGTCGTCAAAATAATCGTTTTCATTTAAACACATGTATTTTATTTTTAACACTTTCCTGTCTGCTGCCTGCTGTCGTCTAAGTGTTTAGAGCTTAAGGAAGTGCTCAAGTTCATTTTTATGTTGGCGAATGTCGTTTGCGTTCCAGAAACATATTTTTAACGTGTTCATGGCTTGTTAATTAATGCTTGAAGCAGAGTATTCTGCATTCTCAGCCTTTCTTGCATCATAGTAGTCATATTTGTTGTAAAGTTGTTTATAGTTTGCACCAAATTGTCAATAGTAGCTTCAAGGCCACTAAAGTTAAAGCTTGAGTTTGCATTCGTTGAATTATTTGGAGGTGGAACATTTTGTGGGGGGAATAGAATTTGTTTTAGCAGCATCGGCATACGATACACGGGAAGTAACTGGTTGGCTCATTTGCTCAAAAGTGGCGGAGTAAGCGTTTCCTGATTGAGATGGAGCTAATTTGGGTTTTTGCACCAACTGCACACTCTTGTACAGTTTATGGCTGTATTAATAATTTTCACTTTTTAATGTTTCTTTTGTTAATTTCTTGGTTGATAAAAATTTACTTAATATTCGTCACATACAGCTGATCGCTTTTATGAATGGTTGCATTTACTTCAAAGCGATTAAGTAGTACTTCTGTTATTTGAACGGAAAATCTCTAAAATTTACTGGAATTTTTCATTAGGCAATGCTAATCTATTACTTTTCGTAAGAGATAAGAATTGACAGACGTAACTTCAAGCGAACGAAAATAGTGTGTTTAGAGGGTTTCGGGGCCAATATGCACCATAAGGATCAATGTAAAATTGCACATCATGCTAGGTGTGACGGTAGTGCTATTTTTATTCATGCTACTTTATGTGTATCAAGGACTCCTATAAGGATAAATGTAAAAGTGCACATCATGCTAGGTGTGGCCGTTGTGTTATTTGCTACTTTATGCTATTTTATGTGTATCAAAGTCCAATGTAAAAGTGCACATCATGCTAGGTATGACCGTTGTGTTATTTTCCGTCACTACGATTATTTTTCATGGAAGATAATTTGAAATTAAAATTTTGTTGAAGCAAATTTTTTAAATACTTCGTATCTTTATTTCATTTGTCCTATTTTGTTCACTTACAAGTGATACATTTCTATTGGTTATTGTGTTTGTGTGCGTTAGGAAATTGTATTATATTACGATGAAAATTTTGTTGAGGGGAATTTTTTAAATATTTCGTATCGTTGTTTTATCTTTTTCTATTTCTATTCTATTGGTTATTGTGTTTGTGTGCGTTAGGATATTTCATCATGTTATGTATGCATGTATATATGTGTGTATGGGTTGTGTTTGCATTGAATATTTTTGAAGTACCAAAATGTGTCTGGTATATGGTAAAATCTTCACATATGTTAAACATATGTCTAGTATTAGCACACTTGATATGTAAATCCTTTCTTATTGCACATTTTGGATCCGAATTTTTATTTCGATTTGTTCAAAATGAAATTTTATGATCGCCTGTCTCCTATGTCTAACATATGTTAAACATATGCTCAGTACTTATCACACTTGATATGTAAATCCTTTCTTATTGCACATTTAAGATTGAAATTTTTATTTTTTTTTGTTTAAAATGAAATTTTATGATCGTCTGTCCCCTCTGTCTATTTTTATTTTATATTTGGATATTTTTATTACACATATTTTATTGCTTTTCCCAGGAAAAAGGATCAGCACTTAAAAAAAAGGATGATAGAAAACAAAATATAGATAAAATCTTGATATGTAAATCCTTTGTTATTGCACATTTTGGATTCAAATATTTATTTTTGTTTAAAATGAAATTTTATGATCGTCTGTATCCTCTGTCTATTTGGCAATGTTTATTACACATATTTTATAGCTTTTTCAAGAAAAAGGATCAGTAATAAAAAAAGGATGAAAGAAATCGGACTATACATTTGCAACACAAATTTTGTGTGTCGTATATGGGGAAAATCTTAACATATGTTCAGTATTTAGCACTTTTGATATGTAAATCCTTTCTTATTGCAAATTTTGGATTCAAATATTTATTTGTGTTTAAAATGAAATTTTATGATCTTCTGTCTCCTTTATTGTCTACCTTACCTATTGGTTATATAAAGAGGGAAAAAATATTCATTTAACAATAAAAGGTACAAGAAAACAAAAAAAAAATCTTAGTTAGTTTGAGTCTCTGCGTTAAGATATTTCATCATGTTATGTGTGTGTGAGTTGTGTTTGCATTAGATAATTTACCTAACTGAATTTTTGTGTGTGGGTTTGTGTGTATTGGTCAGTTCCATTGTTATGGAAAGAACCAATATACTTACATATGTTTTTGATTAAATAAATAAAAACAATTTATATATTTGTATTTATAACATAAATTTTATTTAAAACTTTTCTTTTACTTTTGATATATAGGTTTATAGTCAAAAATTATTTTATATAAATTATAATAATTATTATAATTCATTATAATGAAATTCACATGCACATATGTTAACATCCTGAATATAATCCTTTGTTATTACATCACAATCATATTTATGCAAGTTATTACGATAATATATGAAAGGACTGAAGTCATTGATATACATTCTTAATTCGTTTATCATTCTCAGGAATAATTACTTGTGGTCCTTATCAATATGACAACTATAAACATCTAGTAGTTCTTGTAATTCAGCTGATGAAGCCATTTCGGATAAAAAGCAAAGTAGCTCGTTAAAGGATAATTAAGTAACTAATTGAAATTTATCAATTACATACTATTTATTATTAAAAAATTTTATTGAAATGAGCAACAACAGTTCTCAGATGTTTTCAATGTTCTCTTTATTAAGAGATATTCATATGTATATATTTATTTATATTTTTAGCTTATTTATTTTTTATTTAAAAAAAATAAAAAAATAACTAAAATGAACTAAATTCATTGTATATCTTTTAAATGTATTGAAATTAGAATTTTTGCATTTAGTTCCATTATAGATATTGTAATAAGTTTGTAAAAGCTGTTTTGATTCTTCTTCTGCTTCCATATGTTGTCTTTTATAGTAAGACCAACAACAATTCTCATAATGTTCTCCATATTTATTTTTCATTGTTTTCAAGCTGCTTGTAATCTGCAAATGTGTTTGAATATTGATGAGCTTGTATTTGTTCCATCAAAAACAATATGAGAGCATCTTTTTAAGAAGTTATATATATCTTTTCATATCATCCTAACTACTGAGTATGAGTGTACATGAGTGTACGAAATTATTATGCATAACCATTAGTGTTGGAAGTTTTTTATTTATATTCTAAAAAGTACTTACTTCATCATTCTATTTTTCTTTTTTAACAAAAAGATAAAAAATATTTTAATTTTTTATTGCTTTTTTTATTTTAATTATGTCTTAAGCTAATTATAAAATATAGACAATTAGTATGGTTACAATATTTTTCTTATTTCGTTTGTAAGAGGAATATATTCAAACATTTTATCATGTATAATTAAACAATATGCAGATGTATTAGATGGAATATTTTTGAAGGATTTTAATTCAATACGAATATCGATAGGTCCAGTTTTAAGTGTTTCATTTTGATGAGTAACATCAGAAACTGTTGAATCTTCCTTTGTAGCAAGTCCTTCTATGTATATAAGACTTTCACTTGGTAAAGCATACAAATCTTGATTTTGAATCCTTATACTAATCGCATCATTATTTTTAAATGATTGTAAATATGATGTGTAGCTGTGGTACTCTTTCTTGACAATTGAGTGCGGTGTTTGTAAAATGTTAATGATACTACTCATTGTTCCTGTATCTTTACGATTTTACTTTTAGATGAAACCCCAAATTTTTTAAAAACTCCTTATTAGCCTCACGAAGAATAATAAATATATTGTTTATGTTGTATTATTTCCTTAATTTTTCATTTTTTCTGTTTCCTTAATTGGCTACAATGAATGGTGAATGCTTTTGCAACTGAGTTTTATTATATATAATCATTCTCTGACAGGCTTTAAATGCAATCGTATTGTTAGTTTTTCACCGCGAAAATTTATTAAGTTTCCGTCTTGATCGACGACTTTCAAAATAAGACTGTTTATTATTCTTGAACTTACAGGTAAATATATTACATTAGTTAGAGCCTCAGTTATTTTATATCCTGGACTGTCGTTAAGTGAAAACTGATGCAAAATATGTGCAGGCATATTATTTATATATGATCCGCCTAAAATGTTACATTCAACGATTATTGTATTAATTTTGGTTATATCTATTGTTTTATCAGAGTAATGTTCCATGCCAGGCTCTAATACTTTTGTACTAAAACCTAATAAGGACCCGATTGATCTCTTCTTATTAAAATAAATTGAATCTGTAGTACTTTTTATGCATGTTTGCAGAGTATTGTAAATTGCTCGTACATCCAGCGATCCTTTTGCATTTGTACTGTGATATTTATTTCCTACTACTTCAGCTATATCTGATAATTCATATGAGCGAACTGGAACTTCTATTTCACGATTCCCAATATGAAATAAATTGTTTTCGACATCAACATTTGGGATTGAGTAATACGTATCGAAACTTATTAAGCCGCAAACATAGTTTTTATTTAGTTCGATTGGTGGAAAATAATTTGCAACAAGATATGAAGAGTCTCCGTTCAATGTTAATGTAATTGACACTCTAACGGTTGATGAGTGAATAAATTATTAATAAATTTTGCAATGATTTTTATGATGATGTACTATCGATATTAATCCAAGAGTTATGTTCTGACGAGAATCCCAACCATTTAACGTAAAGCATATTATATCTTCTTTTTAAAATTTTTTCAACTAAATATGTTTCTGGAAATTTAGTTTTCATTAGCTCATGTTCGTAAAAACCACCTTTAATTTCATGATCCTGATAGTCTTGTAATATAAGTAAGTATTAGGATTAGTATTTTTTATAATTTTGATTTGAAATATTTCTGTTGTCCAGTTTTGTGTGTAACCTTTTTCAAATGCATGCTTATATTTACTTATTCGAACATTATCATTTACTTGAGCAATTTTTAGATATTTTAATTGAACTGTAGTGAATTTTAATCAGAAATAATTCATAGTTAGGCTCAAGTTCAGTAATTTCAATTCTTATTGAATGAAATATTTTTATTAATTAATGTGAGTTTCTAAAGAAGAGAAGAAAAATTAAACTTAGACTTTAAGCTGGGGGAAATACCGATACTTTTCTGTGCAGCCACGCACTTCATCAGCACCCTAGATTCTTATTAACATCAGCTATTTAACTTAAACGTACAATGAAACGGAATATGAGAAACGATTGTTGTGTATACAATTGATTTACCTTTGGTAAACACATTTATAAGTATCACTATTAATTAAGTTCTATTATTAAGTTCAAGAATTCTATAAATTTTCTTTAAAATCAGACCATGCTTCATTCATTGTTTAAGATTGCGATAATATATTATATAATTGGTTTTATCGTTTAAAACTTTTATTAACTTTCGTTGTTTCATGCTTTCCATTTTTTTGTTTTCTGCACAAAATGGGAATTCGCTCTTATAGTCGTGTAATGTGGTGGGATATTCTATATCTATATCTAATTTTATTTCTGTTGTTTCCAACATTGCATCCCAAGATAAACTCGGGGTAGTATAATATTGACAGGGATCTAAATTGTAAATGTTTTTACAAACTTTACGGAAATTTTCAAATATATCACAAAGCAATAAAACATCTACTTTTAAATATAATAACAGATAGTCCAACATAGTGTTAAAATTGAATGTATTCCAAACCTTTTCCGCATGTTCGTAATCATTAACATTATACGACTCATTACAGAGTTTATTAAAGAAGCGTGAACGGAGTGGTAGCTGTGTTTCTTGGAGACGATTTACGAAATATAGATAGGCATACGGAAAGACACCTTTACGCTTCATGAAATTGAATTTATTGTCAATGTGATAGGTTGATTTAACAGTTGACAAATCATCATCAGACAAATAACCTGCTAGTTTCTCTAAGCTCGATGACATAAACCGACAAGAATCTAGAAAACCCAGTTCAATTGGGTCTTTTTCATTAATAAAAATTCTTTTTGATATGGATACATATAATTCCTTATATAAAGGAATTATATTTATATCACTTTCAATAGATGAAAGTTCTCGCACAAACAAATAACAATTATATGCCGAAACATTATGGAAAAATATAGGGATGAAGTTTGCGATTTGATACTCTAAATTGCACTTGTTATGTGCTGGACCCCTGTATCCACCTGTTAAGTGACAGTGGTCGGCCACTCGATCTTCAACAGATAAATTTTTTTTACAAATGTGACAATTTGTGTCCTAATTTCGTGCAATCTGTTGAAGCGGTTCATTGGTTTAATTACACTTAAATAATTGTTATATATATCTAGACTATCCTTAACTAAATTAGTAAAAAAATGTTTTGGTGAGTTATCACCAGTATATATTCTAAATACATCTAAACTAGAATTAAAGGAACATTTTATATAATAGCTATAAGTAAATGGGACATGCTTTTGTATAGATTTCACATTAGCTGAATTTTGTACATTTACTGATTCTAGAATGCATTCAAAATCAGCGTTCAATACAAAAGACACATTTTACATTTGCTTTTTAAAATTTTTAAAACGTACTAAATTATTTTCTACAGTAGGCATCCTTCTAACAACTTTGTTACATTCTTGTTTATGTTTTTCTAGTGATGTCTGGCTATGGAAATGAATCAGATAACTATTGTATATATATATACACAATCCTTGTGTTTTGTTAAATGGCTTTTAATTAATCTGTAATTAAATAAAAGAAATAGAATAATATTTTACTACATTACATATACAAATAAATGTCAATAACATACCTTGAGATATTTTTAATCCACACATAGTGAAATCTTTCTACATCTTTTAGGTTAGGTTAGGTTAGCAGGCTGCTGGTAAGGAATTGTGAAATTTAGAGTCCAGCTCACTTGGGCCCAATACAATGGTCCCTTTGTGCTACCTGGTAGTTGAAGAGAAGATAGTGAGAGAGAGTGGTAGGGAAAGGATAGTGATAGAGAGGCAGGTTTTTGAAGGAAGAGGGTAGAGAAAACCTTCATTCTTTTACAACTCTGATCTTTTCACGCTTTTTTTGATAATGCAGTGTTTCGGCGCCTTCTGGTGTCAAATGAGGCGAATTAAATTTTGAAGCTTTGTTTAGTAGCCTTTTATTGGTTATTTTACTTCGCCGATGATACTGCTACACAACGAAGGATGGCGCTCTGATGTTACATTAGGATTAGTATCTGATGAAGTCGGTATAGTTTTTAGTGACCAGTGCCCTTATGCCTGCATCACTAGAACTTTTCCCACAACAAATGATACAAAGGACACTAATGCAAATCAGAAAAATGCATAGTATTGTTATTTTTAATGACTGCCGGAGACCGGGATCGAACTCAGGACCTTCGGTTTTGTAGTCAACGTGCTAACTACTTCAGCCAACGCCACCCTCTTCTACATATTTTAGGAGCAATACATTTTTGTGATTGACGTTTTCCTCTGCAGTAGAGTAGTATGGACCCACTATGTTTTCCCCTTCCAAAGCAAACACATTTATGCTGATATTAAAATTATTCAACTCAAACACCTTTATTTTATTTACGGATAAGGGAAAATTAAGTTCTTTGAAATTGAAAACTATATTATTTTCCAGCCCTATAGTCTCATCTTGTATGTTATTAATATTATATGATAAACATCTCGTTGGATGATGTCCATGAGCGATTGGATATAGAGCCGATATTATGGCCCACTTAAAAGAATACTCATCCTTATTTTGCACGTTGATGCACGCAAACTTTATCTGTATTGCAGGTGATAGAGGATTGTATTGTGAACCTTTAATGGATTTGTATTCATTAATATGAATTTCGAGGTGTGATATTTCTATTAAAGCCCATCCGCTGTCACGCTCTTGAAATTCGCTCATCTTTTTCAAAATAATATAGCACTGGTCACTGTAACTGTGGTGAATATCATCTCTTGTTGAGGCTCTGCGAAGTATAGTCATTTTAGTTTGGTGTGACTTTACGTTGATATTACATGTGTCTTGTTCTTCTTTTATCAAATCGTATTCACAAAATAGATCACAATTAAATTTTATGGAGCAATTATTTTGAAGCATATTCCTCAATAATTTCAACCACTTGGGCTTTAATTTCACGCAAAAAATTTTCAGTTACTAAGTTATCTTTGTTGCTATTTTCGATCATATTTGTTGCAATGCGGTCCCGGTATACCTAGTTAATACACCTTAAACCATTGTGTAACATATTAGCAAAATTAATTTTATGTCTATTTGTTCTTACATGATAATGGTAAGTCGTTTTAGGAATATAATCTCCACAATCCTTACAATAAACACTAGTTTCTTCCACTTTTTTCGGATCGTCAATTAAATGAGTGTGTTTAAGAAATTCATTACGATCCGAAAAACGTATATTACATACATTACACATCATTGATGAACCTTGATGTTGCATTCTCACATGACGTTTTAAGCAAAAATTGCGACTAAATGATTTTCCACAGATATCGCAAGTAAAAATCTCCATTTTCCGGTTTTATTTAATAATTTTTTAATCGTATGTTATGATGAAATTTTCAAAATAAGAATGAATTATATTAATTTCTATCGATTTATTTATACTCTAAATTGTGGGAGTGGTTTAAATGATGTAAGGAGCAAGTTTTTATGTAAATCCCTATGCACATAAATATTAAAGTGTAATAAATATAGACAGAACTTCCTCAAACATGTTGCTGGATAATTTATACACAGTTCTATCCATAACAATAGAACTGACTAATGCATAAAAACACACACATTTGTAATAAAAAGAGAAAACAAGATGATATGTTATATAAAAATACAGTTAGAAAAATATTCAATGCAAACACAACCCACAACCATATATATACATACATAGATAACATGATGAAATATCCTAACGCAAACAAACAAAATAACCAATAGAAATTTATTACTTGTAAGTGCATAAAATAGAAAAAGATAAAATAACGATACGAAATATTTAAAAAGTTTCCCTCAACAAAATTTTCATCGTAATATAATACAATTTCCTAACGCACACAAACACAATAACCAATAGAAATGTATCACTTGTAAGTGAACAAAATAGGACAAATTAAATAAAGATACGAAATATTTAAAAAATTTGCTTCAACAAAATTTTAATTTCAAATTATCTTCCATGAAAAATAATCGTAGTGACGGAAAATAACACAACGGCCACACCTAGCATGATGTGCACTTTTATATTAATCCTTATAGGATACCTTGATACGCATAAAATAGCATGAAGAAAAATATCACTACGGTCACACCTAGCATGATGTGCAATTTTGCATTGATCCTTATGGTGCAAATTGGCCCCTAAACCCCATAAACACACTACCAACGAACGAACATGATTTAGTGAAACCCAAATTTACTTCATATCGAGTGACTCGCTTTCGTTCGCTTAGGTTTTCATTCGACATTGTGAAACATTGATTTGATATTGAATTGATAGAAAGAAACAATAAATTTAAGAAAGAATAAATTATATAAAACGGAAACAAAATGTTTAAATGTTGTCAAATTTTCGTAATTAGAAACCGGTAGTATTAAGACAAAAGAAACTAAAAATCGCTATGTTTGCCCATAAACCGCTAATTAGCGAACACTTTTATGTTTCAAGCTTGAAATGTCAATTTTAAGTTGAAAAATTTTACATTTTTGTTGACAGACCTTCATTTGTTATTGATAACTTTGTCGATACAATTGTCATGTGGGCTTAATCTAAAGCTTTTGCCTATTTAATTTTTACCTAAAAAGTGCTTGGGGATACTTCCAAAGTATGAATACTTTTTGGATGCGGTATTTATGTATATCTTGTACACATACAAAGTTGCAAAACATTGTGACCATGAGCACCAACTTTGAAACCGATTGCTTGGTTGCAGCAACCTGCCGATAACTTTTTGAAAGGGTGTGTGTGCATTATCAATATTTCGTACTGCTGCACTATGAAACAATACACTTTTTTCAAAGACAAAGAAATTGACGTTTTGGAAGCCAGCCATAGTTCGTATAACCGAAAATACATAGAAAACTTGAGGCAATTTTTTGTCACTCACATGAAAATTATTCAAAGTTGCAATAACGTAGATTGTTTTCGTTTGTTATTTTTATTAACGTATGTATTTATTCATTTTCGAAATACAAGCTGTTCTTATGTTGTCACAAATATCTCATGTTTTGAAGCTAATGTGGTTTTTATTTTAAAAATATCGTTAAATTAAATAGCAAATGTTCGTGTATATTTCTACAAACATATTTAATTAAGATTATGTATATCGTTTGTATATTGTTACAATATTAATATGAAAAATTAAATGGATTTAAAATTTTTATTTAGTACCTACATCAACTTATAAATTTATAATCAAAATCGTCAAAATTACTAATATACCGAAAGTTGCATAAATTATATGGTTAAAAATGTGTACATTAATTATATAACAAACAAATTCTAGAAAAAGCCAAATAAATATTTGAAAAATGCTTAACAAAATGCTAAATTCAAAATCAAAAATTTTGCAGCTAAAGCACAAAAAATACAAAATTTAGCTGCAAAAATGCTAAAATGGTCACACTGGTACCTCGTTTTATAATTTATGACTAAAAAATAAAATTAAATTAAGTGCTAACGAGTACCTCCATTCAATGTGACATTAAAAATGTTCGCATTACCTTATCAAAATAATCCACCTGTAAGTCCTAGCATGATTTTTAATGTGAAGTTTCATGGCAAAACTATTTATGATCATGTTCAATTTTGCCACTTATGCTAACTTCATGCCAATTTTTGCTTATACATAGGGCCGCATATCTTTCTCAATAAACATAGTTGTAAAAAGTATTATTATCACTTAATATTTAATGAAATTTTTGTTTTTGAAATGAAGTATTGCTCACTATGAAGCGTACAATAAAAATATTTGCACACTTGACACAGCTGTCTATTCAACTGTTGTACAATGGTTGTGTGTTTGTTTTTTGTTTCCTTGTTCTCTATTTGTTTTTTGTTTCCTTGTTCTCTATTTTTGTTTCACACTCAATTACGATCATCACTACAAACACTATTTGCTTTTGAAAAAAATACAATACTGTGCACTTTTACATATCTTGTGCTCACTTCTATTGTATAATGACTGAATTTTTATACACATTTTTGTTCAGTTTCTATTTTTAACCCCCGACTAAATGGGGTTTTATAAGTTTGTAGTGTGTGTATGTGTGTCTGTGTGTCTGTCCGTATCCACGTACAGGCCAAATGGCTGCACCGATTTCATTCTTCTGTTTGATAGGTTACTTGATCGAGAGGGTTCTTCGCCATGTTTTCAGAAAATCGTTCCAGCCGTTTAGAAGAAATCGCATCTTCTCTAGATATATTCGGGGATTTTTAAAATTTTAAATTTTTGTTATTTATTGTTTGTATACTTTTGAGTTTTTATAAACATTTTGTTACGTTTCTGTTATTAATATAATAATAATTAATATATTTATTAATATTATTAATAAATATTAAAAAATGGTACCATCATGGTCGAAAAAGAACATATTGTTTTCGTAATTGGTACAAAATTCAAGAAGTAATTTTCCTTCCCTAACATACGCTTATACATTTCTCTCAATTCTCTCTCTGTGAGCAGCTCTGTTATAGAGTTATATACATATGTATGTGTCCAATATATGTGTGTTTGTATGACTTAAAAACTCTGCATTAAAAATCAACAATTTCGAATATTTGCCAATATTTTTGTACGTTTTATATTACAAATTGTATGTACTTAGGGCCGACATAATTGTAATTTTTCATACCTATGAAACAATTTTGCAATGCATTCCTCATTTTTAATTTCCAACAAAAACATTAATATTTTTATCCCACCAGTCAATGAGCAATGAAAAATTTCACTATTTCATTTTATACTGAAACATGAAAAATATTTTTAGAAATTTACGAGTTGTAAAATTTCAAAATGATTTTAAAAATTCTTTTGAATGTCAATATTCTTTTGCTTAAAATAAATTTATTTTATGGAATAAATATGCAGCCAATGTCAGTCAGTCGTCTTAAATATGAAAAGTAAATTAATCTAGAAATTGCATTTTCATATACATACACATATATGTATAAGAGGCCTGCGTAAGCAGTCTTGAAATGTAAATACGTTATGTTGTTTAAATGTATTCTCATGGCATGTATTATACTAAGCCAATAATAAATGCTGTCGTACTATAAACGAAGCACGATGGATGTATTGGTGTACGTGTATATTACTGTTAGCAAGCGATGTCGCCAAGACTTCTTGTTAATAACAAACAATGAAAATAAGTACTGTTGATACATGTATGCTTGTTATTTTGTATATTGTACGTTTGGGTGTGTGTGTAACATGTATATGGTAAGCCAGTGATGCCAACTTTTTCAAAGCCAAAAGCACTGTTCGTTCATGAAAAAGCACTAAATGCAATAACTATGATTGTATGTACAGGGTGGCCCAGAAAAACCGAAGTGGTGTGAATTCCTTATAACTTTTTATTTAAGACATATTTTTTTAATTTTTTGTTTTTTAAATACAGTAAATTTATAGGGAATATTTTTAGACTAGTTATTAAAAATTGTATCCCGCAAGTGGTGGCCATTTTCTACTTCGCACAAATGTGCTCTTTCCATTTCCATTATTCATAACTTATTTATGAGTGACGAAGCCCATTTCCAATTAAATGGGTTTGTTAACAAGCAAAACTTTAGGATATGGGCTAAGGAAAACCCGAGAGTACTTCATCAACGACAATTACACCCAGTTAAGTGTACTGTTTGGTGCGGTGTTTCTTCAGAAAGGATCATTGGTCCATATTTTTTGGAAAATGAAAGAGATGTCGCCATTTCCATCAATGGTGATCGATATCGGGCCATATTGGAAAATTTTGTAAGGCCAGCCGTGGAATACCATCCGCAAATATGGTTCCAACAGGATGGAGCCACAGCGCACACTCCGAGGGCCACAATGGCTATTTTACGCGACATCTTTGGGGAAAGAATAAATTCGCGTAGAAGCAATTTTAATTGGCCTCCGCGTTCCCCGGATTTAACCGCTCCAGACTGTTTCCTTTGGAGTTATTTAAAAGGGAAAGTTTATGTTAATAAGCCTAGGACTATTGAGGAATTAAAAACCAATATTCCAGACGAAATTAACAACATAACACCGGAAGTTTTGCGAAAGGTCATGGAAAATGTGTTGAAAAGAGATCATTTGTGCGAAGCAGAAAATGGCCTCCACTTGCGGGATATCATTTTTAACAACTAATCTAAAAATATTCCCTATAAATTTACTGTATTTAAAAAACAAAAAATTAAAAAAATATGTCTTAAATAAAAAGTTATAAACAATTTACACCACTTCGGTCTTTCTGGGCCACCCTGTACATATATATGTACACTGAAAGAATTTTGTTCATTAATTTCTGTGAATTTCGACATTAATCCAATGAACAATGTATGTATGTACATACATATGTATACTTTTTTTATGTATTTACTTGTGCGACACAAAAAATTTGCTGAAAAAGCACAAGACTTGTACCGAACTCTTTCATTAGGTCGTTTTAGACACAAAAATACTTAACTTACATAGGTTTGTGTCTAAAACGACCTGCTGAATAAGTCCACATGTTATTTAAATGGGTTTGATTATAGGTTTGTGTCTAAAACGAGCTACTGAAAGTCTTCGATACAAATGTAGAAACCATTCAGTACTGAGCTGACAGCGCTCAGTAAATTGAACGGCTCACAGCGCTTAAGTAAATCGTTCAATTGAACTAGTTCGTTCATGAGCTACACAACTCTAATGTGCAGCGCTACCGTGGTAAAATTTCAAAAAGTGGCACAAAAAGAGGATTTAGAAAAAAGGCGGCACCTTGGGAATTTAATATAAAAAGGGGCAACTTTAAATACAACAAAAATTAAAACAAATGATCAAATAAAGTCACAAAATATAAAAATAATTGATACGATCTATGCCTATAATAATAAATTACTTTAATGCTTTCTTAGCATTCGCACTTATTTATAATAAAGCCAACTCAGCGTATTTGCTTTAGAAAAAATTTATTTAACTTTTGATAAATATCTGAATATTGAATTCTCAAGAAACCTGCAAAGGATAATTCTGTAAATTTTTGGTACATTTCGTTTTTAAGAAATTTTTAATAGTTATTAAATGCCTATTTTTTTAAACTGTGCCTGTTACCTGTACTTTTGAATAGGTTCATCATTTTGAATCCAATCTTCCAAATCACTTTGCTACAAACTTAAGGAAGATAACACGGTATGACAAGTTTCAACTTTCAGCCCGTTAGATAATTTATTTTCTGATGATGCCAATTTAGAAAAATAACCGATTAGCAGGAGCAAACTAAAGATACATATATTATATATATATTATATATATACATATATTATATTATTATACATATTGCGTATGTCACGTCGAATATTCGTCTACGAGAATTTTGTCCTAGATTAAAAAAACCTTGAACACATTTCCTTTTATCTATTATCTCGTAGACGATTATTCGACGTGACATACGCAATCAGTGATGCCAGTGAATATTTTTAAAATTCCCTATACGTTAGAAAAAAGTCCCATTTTCCCTTCAACCAAAATTATTTTCCCTACGCTGAAAAATTATTATTTTAACAACAAAAAACAGTTATACTCGTATATACATATGTATGTACACTTTGTGATGGTATTTTATGTACATATAAATAAACCTATAAACCTTCATTATTAGTCTATTAAATCAATATTAATTTAAAATAATTTTACTTAATTTTTAATGCTACAAACACTTGCTTTACTTTAAACCAGCTGATGTCATATGTTTTGTCACTTGAAAATAGTTCACGATCTTAATAAAAATTGTAGTTAGTACTGCACACAGAGATATAACACATGCTATTGTTTAAATGTACTGCACACAGAGAAATAACACATACTATTGTTTAAAGGTGCTCAGTCTATATAAATTTACTATGGGAAAAAGTGACATACAGCTTTAGTTGAGTAACAGGTCGAAAAGTAATTAAAGCATTAATTAACAAATACAAACTAAAATTAAATTCATATGTATGTTCAATGTACATTCTATATACATCTATATGAAAATTTTACTTAAAAATTATGGTGCAAAAATATTAATTATACAAATTCTTAGAATATAATTTGTGAAAATGGTAATTTTTATAAATTTTAAACTCAGGGTGATATCTTTTAGTAAACGTACTTAGTTATAGAAAATTTGGTTTACGTCAAAAAATAGAATATATGGAAGATTTTTGTATATCTCTGTATGTTCTTTTTTTATGAAACTATTCCTCGTGTTTATCTTAAAAAATACTTATTTTATTTATTTCTTATTAAATATTTTCGTAAAATGTCCAAGTATAAAAAATATCAGTTTGGTTAACAATTTTATACGTTTCACATGCAAGTTAGTTTACACAATGCAAGACCATTTCTTTTTCTTGAATCCATATTATTAGGATTCATAGTTTATATTATATTATTGCAAACAAATTCTAATTTATGTGAATAACTTCAGCTCTTAAATGAAAATCGCCGAAATATTTTTGCATAAAATATCTAAAAAAATGAAAGCGGTATTTTTTTGTCTACTTGGACAGAGATTGTTATTAGCATCAGCTATTTAACGTGAATTTTTAATGAAATGGAACATGAGGAAAGATCATTGTGTATACAATTAATAATTTACCTTTGGTAAATACATTTAAGTATCCCTATTCATTTTGTTTTTCCGATTAAGAAATTGTTCCTTATTAAAATTCACTATAGTTCAACGAAATGTTTTTAAAATACATACATATGTACATACTTAAATATGTACGTAATTATATTTACATACTCATACAGACAGAGATGTAGGAATATAAGCAAGCCTGCGCATATTAATTATTCGAAAGATATGCTTACGCTAACCACGCATGACACGAAAAAAAAGATGTCGCTTGCCTACAAGTCAACATATTAAAACAGCATAACTTGTATTTCGTAAAACCGAAAGTACAAAAAGTACATCTTCATTCAGTAAAAAGTAACGAAAAGTTTCTAAGACTAGAAAAAGTATAAAATTTGGGTGCATTTTGTTAAAGTAGCGCAATAGTATCCAAGCAGTCGAAAAAGTAGCAAATTGCTACTTTAGTAGCAGCAACGGTAACACATAATTTATGTATAAACTTTAAAGGGAGGTTTTTAAGGAGGCGCACACAGCTCATGTAAATGCGTATGTGCGCAGAAAAATAATAGCGCATACACACAAATTATGTGTTTAGGTATGTATGTACATGCATGACTTTTGTATTTGCGCTAATGCGTATGAAGGAGCAAACATCACAAATTCTTCCGTCACGAAGTATTTTCTTCTTTACTCCTATACATGCAATAAGTTAAACAAATGAATTGCCAATAGTGTTGTTAAGCGTTTGTTTTAGAACATTTCGCTGTAATAAAGCATTTGAAAAATCCCTCATGTCTTAAAAGTTCTTATAAGACGTCTTGTGCAGGTCTTTAATATGTATATAATTTTTTTGTCAAAATGAAAATATTTAAAAACAACTAAAAAGCTTTTAAAAACAACGAAATAAATGCTGAAAGAAGCTTATAAGAATTTAAAATGTGTTATTAATATAAGATTTTCAATTCAAAATGAACCTTAAAGCTTTTACCATCCAAAAGCTTCATTGAAGCTTTGTGCAAAAAAACTTTCTTTAATTTCTACCTATAGAAAAAATAGAAATTTTTTCGTTGCTCAGGGGTTTTCTTTTTCTCCAATTTGTTTTGTTTTCGTCTTTTTGTTGTTTTTCTCTCTTGCATATTCTTTGCTTTGACTTTTATAAACATTTCATTGTTTCAAAAAAGTTTAATTTGTTTTGAAAACGATTTGTAGTTCCTTCTGTTCTTCCTTCTTCTTAGCCATTTTATTGGCCGTAATTGCTTTCAGTCAGTATGTCCACTATACGTGTGGCTTGCACACCCAATATTTTGTGTTGAACCGCAAACTTTTTACGTTCTTTCTCGAAAAAATAAAATGTTAAGAATTGTTTCAAACGGATTTTCATGTGATCTCTCATTGTCATTTGCATTATTGTTGTTACATACATTGTGTATAGTTTTCGTAGATAATTTCGTACGCATTTCGCAAATAAATTTTAACGCTAAGGGAAAAAATTTTACCAGAAATAACAAAGAATAATAAAAAAACAAATAAATAAAAAATTTTCTAAAGTATTCAAAATAATAGTAAGCAAATTTACATTGCTAAAGAAAAATCCGCATACAAAAAATCGCATAGTGAATAATATATAAATAATATACTAAAAATGCTTAGTGCAGGTGTGTGTGAAGAAGCATCTCTATATATATATTCGGATAGCAAAGAAAATAAACGACAAGTAAATTGCATTTTAGTTTAAGTGATAAAAGAAATACTTGGGGTAGTACTGAAATAAGTTCTCCTATCTTTCATTCGTATTTGAAATAGTCTATGTCGAAAATGTACAATTGCTTAAAATTTATTTTTTATTTGAATTTATAAATGAAGCTGTTCAGGGGTGTCATAGAAAGAAACCAATCTTATCAGAATTGGATTAGAAATCCACAAAAAATACTTTGGTGTCATGGATTTCATGTTGTCGGATTTTTTTCAAACTATATCTAGTGTCGGTTTTAGCGTCATAGAAACCAATGTTATCGCTTTGTTGTTGGATATAAACCAAGCAGCTTACAGCTGCCTTTTTTTATTGGAAATAAATAAAATGTCTAAAAGCTCAATTTTTCATATCTTTTTTTACTCAGTTTGATTTTTAGCGAATATTCAAGCAAATTAAAGCCGATAATTTGGTAAAAAAATAGTACGTACATTTTATTATGTTTTTATCCTCATTAGGGGAGGCATAAAAATAGCTTTTCGTTAGAGTTCATTTAAAGATCCTCAAACTCTGGACAAAGAAAGCGCTCCTTAAATTTGACTACATCATCTCGATACTTCTACCAATTTTGGTATATATCTTGTGCACTTAGCACTTCTCTAGTAGTGAGATTTTTTAGTTTCAATTTGGAAAATAATCGTTATTTGCGATCCCTGCTATTAACAAATACAAAAATGCCACTTTCCATCTCTCATCAGATATGATGAACAAACAAAATTATTTCACCATAAAATTTAATTTATGTCGCTTAATGAAAGAAAAATAATAAAATAAGAAAATATGCTTTTTTACATACATACGTATACACTATTGATGCACGAATATCCGTATTCGAATAGTCGAATATTCGGCAATTTTTTCAAATAAATTAAATAAATCCTAAACGAAATTTAAATAAATGACTAAAAGTTTTAGTTTGTGCAAATACATTAATTTTTTTTATAGAAATTTGTTCTATGTATCATTTTCAATTATTATTTAATGACGATCATTAAAATTTTGGGTACTTATTATTAACTTTAAAGTACGCCAACAAGTGTGAAATCCTTTTTCATAACAATTTTTTTAGTATTTCATATTGCATATAATATTCGTATTCGCAAATATCATTTCAAATATTCGTATTCGCGAATATCAAAGATTTACATTCGTTACATCACTATTATATACATATATCCAGCGTTACCGTTGAGCGACTAAAGCCGCATTTTGTCCCTTTTTCGACTGCCTTGCTACTTTTCATGCCCCTTAGTTTTAAATCCCTTTTTAGTATCATTTGCATTATTTTGTGCCCCTTTTGCCTTTTTTTATATCAAAGTTCACTTTCGTTTTTATTTTTACAATAAATATACGCAGATTCGTACAGATTCTACCACATTCCACAAAAAAATTTTATTTCCTATGTGTCAAACTTCATATAAGAACATACAACAAGATTAAATTTTTTTTTGGAACTTGACGGTATGGCGCAATATTATTTGTGTCAGATTTTTAAATATTAAATTATATGCACTCATACATACATACTTAATTGTAATTGTATTTTCCGCAGCAATTATGAAAGCCAAATTTGGAAAAAGTACATAATTTTAAAAGGTGAACCACTTTCTGATAAATGAAATAATATTGACCAAACTAACACACTGAATAGCTATCATCAAGTAATGCTTCTGATTTACGTTCCGATGAAATAAATTCATGAGGTGAGCCTATTATCTCGGAAAAACCATCAAAAATGAAAAAAGGAATGCGAAGGTCTTCGAGAAGTGGGCATAAATGGGTTAAGGTGGATGCAGTTACCAAAAAAACAATTTACGTTTTCTGCAATCAGTTGCTCATCTGTCAAATTAATCATTTGGAATGTCATGCTGAAACAGCCACAAAAACAAAAAAAGTTGCAACCACTCGTTTAAGTCAATGGATAAATTGGCCAAATTAATTGCAAAAAAATATCCAGATTCAGCAGTTGCAAAGTCGACTAGTTCCACCTTACTTCTTTATCTTTATAATATAAAATGAAAAAAAAACAAAGAATGAACATAAATTAGCATCACTAAAAAATTATCAAATAGACTGAAAGTAGACACTTGCCAGTCCATGATGTCTGCCTTAAATTTGTTTCAAAACGATTTGGAAGAATTGATTACAAGTGAAAGACTCATTAATAAATACTGATGTACAATTTCAAAAGAAAAGGTATTTAAGGTATTTAATAACTCTGTGGCAATAGGAAATTGTACTCAACTCAAATTTTTCGGTTTTGCAGGAGAGCACTTTTAAGCGTTCAAGTCGATTATCAGAAATTTATTTCTTTTACAGTTAAATCGGGAAAAACATAAGTCGCAAGTCATAATTCTATAACTTCATGTCACAGAACTATTCATAATGCCAAAAAAGAATAATACTCGTATTATTATCTTCAAAATCGAAATTTAAAATTTTTATCAAAACTTTAAATGGTTAAGTAAATATTTTAAATTATGCTGGTTTTTAAGTAAACTATATCCCAAAAATGTATTTATGTATTCTTAGATTTTTTGAAACCGTAAGAGCTGGGGCAAATTATGGCATTGAGATATCGAACAAAATTTCGATTTATTTTCTATTGGAATTTCGATCAAAATCAAACGCCGCAATTTGACCACTGTTTTATTATTATGATAGATTTTATGATTTTTTTTATTTAGTAGCTATCTATACTAAGTTTATAGTCTTATTTGCAAATAAAATATTTGTAAATACTCAATTAGCTGTTTAAACTGCCGGTATAATATTATTTTTCTGTAAACATAGATATCATCCCCAGTAATCAGTAATTGTTAGTAGGTTAGCGTTTTTAGTTGCAAATAACACGTGCTTATAAGCGTAGTATATAAGTTCTCATTAAATGAATGTTTTTGTACTTCTTATACATGAGAAATTTGTTTTTATTGTTTGTTTCAAATAAAAATAACTTAATAAATATGATTGTTTCTTTAATTTTTCTTCATTTCTAAGTTCCTCCTTTTTTCTTAGAAATCTCGTTTTTGTGCCCCTTTTTGAAATTTTTCAACGGTAACGCTGACTGAGCTGCTAAGTATTTTAATTTTTCAGCCAAAGTTGAACTGAGCTGTCACATCATGTTAAATGAATAATATAAGTATAGAATATACATACATCCTTGTGTTAATTACAATGGAAATACATAAATCAAAATTGAAAAACATATACATACGGAGTTGAACAAAAGAATTGCATTGAACAAGTAAATGGATACAGCGAATTGTAATCATTTGCTGTTGTGTTGCCACTTGTTAATTTAATACGCATCGTTTACTCACATATTTCATATTTTAGCTTTGATTTTCCAGACAAAATGTTCCAAATGGATGAATCGAGCTGCAGAAAACTCTCAGTAAAAAAATTTTTTTCTTCACAAAAATTTGGTTCGAAAACAGTGGGTGAATCCAGATTTAGGGAATTTAAAAAAAATCGATTAAATTGTATATATTTGGTACTAAAATTTATTTTATTTCATGTCTTATAAAGTGTTTTGCAAGAAATCGACATATCTAAAGAGATAAGAGTATTCTTAAAACTAAAATATTTAATTTCATAGTATCAACGAAAATACTATCATAAATACAATGAAGGATAAGAAATTATCAAATTCAGAAAGAGAGCAATTTAATTCAGAAAATGAAAATAATTTTATTAATGCAACATTTCACTCATATGACCACGAATTACACAGGTCAACACGATTTTTAAGGTCGGTATTTTAAAAGTAAATTTTCGTGCATATGATACTGAGCTCTGTAATACGACTACATACACTGCGCGTCATCAGGTCAGCACACCCCCGATCAGCTTAATATAATTGCTGTTGTTGTCGTTGTTGTTAACACGAAATTTTTTTTCTACTCTATTTTGCTCATCTTCGTAAACACTATCAGTGACCAAGAAAGCATGGGACGGAAAAATGCCGTTATCTACTTTTTGCTGTTTTGTATTATTTATCATGTAAAAGTAGGCAGTATTTTCGCGTCATCAGGTTAGCACATGTAAATTCTTTTTAGTTTATCTTCAACAGTTGAACGCGTATTACAACCAAATTTTTTTTGCTGCTCTAATAGTGTATTAACAATAATATGGGTAAAGGAAAATTGCTATCTGTGGAAGAGAAATCCAAAATTGAGCCGTACAAAGATTCAGGACTGTCAATAAGTGGAATATCAAAAAAAATCAGCAGAAGTCGTAAAGTTATATCCGCATTCCTGAACAATAAGTCCCAATATGGCAAAAATAATAAAGGCGGCAATAATAGAGTGATTTCTGATGCTGATAGGAGAGCAATTTTGAGAACAGCATCGAATTCTCATGACTCGACCTCGAAGATCAGGGCAAAGGTTAATGTTAAAGCGAGTTTATCTACAATTCAGAGAGTGATACGGAAGGCTACACATTTAAAGAGGCTAAAATTGAAGAAAAAACCCCCACTTAACGCTGCTCGAAAGGAAATGCGGTTGCATTTTGCACGGGAGCACATGACATGGACAACTGAGTGGCGCCGCGTTGTCTTTTCAGATGAAAAGAAATTCAATTTGGAAGGTTCGGACGGATACAACTACTACTTCCATGATCTTCGCAAAGAGGAACACCAATTGGATCGCCTTCATAGTCGGGTAGGTGGTGTGATGGTGTGGGGAGCAATCTCCTACTACGGTACGTGCGAGTTGCAGTTTATGACAGCAAATATGAATGCAGAAACATACAAAAACGTACTTAGAATGGCTTTTCCTCATTTCAAAAATTTGTTTGGTGATTTGCCATGGACTCTCCAACAAGACAATGCTCCGATCCACACTGCCCGGATAGTTAAATCATTTATTGAGTCCCAAGATGTAGGTTTAATGCAGTGGCCGCCCTATTCACCCGACATTAACATAATAGAAAAATTTATTAAATTTTAGCAATAACATGTTATATTACTAAACGTATACGTTTAAAAATAAATAAATGGTTTAAAAGCTTAAGATGAGGAAGGAAAAATGGTATGTGCTAACCTGATGACGCGAAAATACTGCCTACTTTTACATGATAAATAATACAAAACAGCAAAAAGTAGATAACGGCATTTTTCCGTCCCATGCTTTTTTGGTCACTGATAGTGTTTACGAAGATGAGCAAAATAGAGTAGAAAAAAAATTTTATGTTAACAACAACGACAACAACAGCAATTATATTAAGCTGATCGGGGGTGTGCTAACCTGATGACGCGCAGTGTATATGTTAATTGTGAATAAATTAAGAATTCATGGAATGATTTTTAATAAATTTGTCTCATTTTGCTTATAACATACGAACGTATCACAATTAATAACAAAATAAAAAATTTTCTTCAGTTTAAAATTTTAATGAGTCTTTTAAAAAACAATTTTCTTAATTTTTTTGAAAAAATTTATTTTTTTGTATAAAACTTTCTGAATATCTCCGAAACTATAACACTGTTGAAAAATTAATAAGGACGTAATTTAAAAAACCTTTAAATTGCCTGTTTTTTTCTTAATAATGGAAAATGTGGATATACAGAGTGTTTAATTACTTCGAAAAGTTAAATAGCTGATGTTAATAAGAATCTCTACCCAAGTAGATAGACTAGAGTGCTGATGAAGTGAGTGGCTGCACAGAAAAGTATCGGTATTTCCCCCAGCTATAAAGTCTAGTTTCATTTTTCTTCTCTTCTTTAGAAACTCACATTAATTAATAATAATATTTCATTCAATAAGAATCGAAATTACTGAACTTAAGCCCGAATAAGAAATTATTTCTGATTAAAATTCACTACAGTTCAATTAAATCTAAAAATGTCTCATATTTTCAAAAATCTTATCTGCGTCCGGCGAAAAATAAGAAGAATACTGCAAAAATACTGAAAAGCCCCAGTTTTAGGATTTTGTAATTTTTTTTTAAACTCCAGGGCACTCAAAAGCAAATTGTATTTGTTATTATTTTCAGTGTATTGCATCATTTTCTACCTAAGAAAGACTTTTCATCCCAAAATAGTTATTGGCATAATTTTTTTATAATAGCGAAATAATTAACCCACTTATTTTAATGTTACAAATTTTGTACCTTATTTATAATAAGTTTCATTTTCTAAATCTAACAACATTTGACTCCTCCATTAGCAGAACAGTGGACAAAGGTTGGTAAAAAAGCCAATTTTTATATTTTTTCTCGAATATTTCCTAAACTGTAAGCGAAAACCCATAAATGTAGCAGACTTTTTGTAGCTCTTGGATAGAAAAAAATCTACTTGCGAAAATCTTTATAATCTGATCAAAAACATGAACTTGGCATCGATTTTAATTTTTTATTAACGCAAGTTTACCCATTTTGGTTCATCCTTCAAAGATATAGGTTCTAACGTGCTTTGCCATATAATTTTACATTAAAAATTGTGCTAGAATGTAATCGTGTGTTAAAACTACATTATGTGGCAATTTTTAATGTAAAATTTTATATAGAAATTCGTCAACACGTAATTTAATTTTGTCACTTATCCTAACTTCATGCTATTTTTTGATTATACATGCGGCCGATATAGTCTAAATTCCAGACTTAAACTCTGTGCTGTATTAAATTAATAACAATCGGACAGCTAGTTTAAAAACTGCAGAATTATTTCGAATTGTTTTAAAAAATCCCCACTGTGTATCGGCTACTTAGGCCCCACCAGAAGGCACCGTCGGATCGAGCTAAAAAATTATGACCTCATTTATGGCAGCAAACCTCATATTTTAGACAGAGCACATGTGTAGTATATCAATTAAAGAAAAAAATCTTTGCGACCAGTCTAATGTGCATACATTACAAAAGCACTCTTCAAACCTTTAAATCTCCGCATTATCTTGTGTATCTGGAACAGCCAATATAAATGTGGCTTATAAAGGCTTTGCTCTTTTCACGAAATACGTTTTTCGTTCCTAAAGGCATTAAGCAGCTCTCCAAGATTGTTAGTATTTCGCACTAGTGATGATTCTGATTGCACTTTCATAAGAATGTGTAAATGCGAACAAAAACGTGTTTATATAAGAAAGTTAATTGAAATATATTTTTGAAATTTTATTTTTAGTGGGAATCGGTATACCGGTACATACCGGTATAGACATAAACGGTATCCTCGATACCGGTATTTTCTAAACGAAATGGATTTCGGTATCGGTATCGGTGCCGGTATCTAATTATAGCGGTATTTGAATCGGTATCGATATTTTTACGATACCGTTTGACAACCTTGAAAAAAACTGATTTAAAGGGATTGATAATTGATACACAGTACTTAGTGTACACAAATTAACTACGAAACCTTTGAACTTGCACAATAAATTTAATTTTGTTAACCTGTGTTATCAATAAAGCCGCCCCATTAACTGAATGAATAATTTTTCGTTTAGTGTACTTTTGAAAATAGTAATTTTTCGCAACAACCGATTTCGTAATCAATGATTTTATACAAGTAACTGGTTTTATTGTAAATTTTTAATCAAATTTAGTTTGATTCGAATAAAGCGGACAAAGCTGCTTTAAAAAAATTGTGAATTGGGCTATTATGTTTTTGAGAAAATTGGAAAACTACAAAACAGTTAATCAAAATATTGCGGACAAAGCCATTTCAAAGATATTAAATCATCTGTTTTGCTTAAACGAAGAATGTGTGGGCTTTTGTTTTTTTTGTGACGAAAAGATAGACAACATAACAAAAACCAAGTTAGAGGCGAAGATATCTGTAGATATATCTGCGAATGAAGATTAAGAAATACCAAAGCAGCTAATTATAAATAAAGAAAACTTAAAGAGTTTCATATTCAGAGACAACTGTAATATTTTACAAGATTTGTTTTCAAAAAATACCAAAAAAGTTTTCAAGAGATTTGGAAATTCTTAGAGTTTTTCAGCAACGGTAAATATTCTTGGAATGTGATAGGAGAGTACGTAAGAGCGAAAAAAATTATGCAAAACTTGAGTGTTATTAATGGTTGTGTTGAAGGAGGCATTCAGTTAACACTTAACAGTTCTTAGTGGTGAGTATCAATATACTATACCATTTTGCACATGCTACGATGCAAGACCATTTGCAAAAGACTGTGAATTGGGCTATTGTATATTGATACTCACCACTTAGAATTGTTAAGTGGTGAGTATCAATATACTATATAATTTTGCACATTCTACGATGCAAGACCATTTGTACGAGATTGCGAATTGGGATTATAACTTTTAGCAATTTTAGCTGGAAAAAAGACTTTTCTGATCTTGTTGATTTTTTTATATGAAATAGATAGCACTGGAGGTGATACAGAAATATGCTCATAAGAAGAAAAGCAATGATATTGAATATAACGATTATCAAACATTCCGTATCAAAGCTAAAAACAGTCTTTTTTAAATGAGCTTTTTAGTGATTTTATTATTGCTGTAAAAGTTTTTGTATTATCATTAATATTTTTATTTTTTCTTAAAATTGGGTTCATTTTAAATAGCGTTGGTTGGTTTTCGACTAGTATATCCCAGGAAAAAAATTTAAAGATTTTGTAATGGGTATAATAATGACTGTCCTGTAAATAATATAATTACAACTTATTTAGTTACTGTTGTAGTACTTTCCAGTTAATAATGAAATATGTCAGGAACGGTAAGCGCAAACTAAAAAAATTTTCTTTCAAGTTACTTAAAATTATTTGACCTTTTAACTTACATCATTAGTTTTTTAATTTTTATCAAAAATTATTTACAAAATGTATGGAAAAATTACGAAAAATTGTAATGTAGGCTACCTAAAAGAGGAAATTCATTTCAAAAACTATAAGTTTTTGCACACAAAAATAGATCTTAGACATTTTTCTTTTTAATTGTTTCCTCAAAAGTAAAAAAAATTTTATTTATGGTTAAAGTTCTGAAAAAAATATAAAAAATGGCCGGAAAACTAGATTTTTGCAAAAATTCGACTTATGCGACCTCTAAACCTCTTCCGAAAAACTTTAAAAAAATTTCAAAAATACTTGGCCCTATATTGTTTAAAATTATGCTTAAGCCTCAAAAAAACTTTTTCGGACACCCTAGTGTACAAGTATAATTACGGGTATTTTCTTAGGTACTTTTCAAAACTAGGCGTATCTGTATAAGTACATGCATGAATATTGCACCAACCCAGCTAACCAAAACATTCGTAAATGAATCGCATTCGAATGTTGCGTAATCATTTCTCGGACAAAACACTCGAGAACGACTATCGTAAACGGAAAGAGAAAGTACTGCTAGGGCTCACTCGTTGCTCAGTTTGTGGCAGCAAATCTTTCGATATCGATGTTTCGCTTACGAATCAATAGCGAACCTTTAGCAATATCATTAGCAATCGATTTCATTGCTTCTTAACAAAAAACTTTATTCCTCTTTTGTTGTACATGCAAAAAAAAATAAAAAATTGAGAGAAACAAATTGTTTCTTGTTGCTAAACTTTTTTACGAGAATGTTTCGAGAATTGTTGGCTACAGCGAATGTTCGTTTGTTTTCGAAACTCAGGTTGACTGGGAATATATTTAATTAATACAGCTACAACCAACAATAATAAAAATAAATAAGTAGTTTTTCATTCATACACTATAAAGAGTTTTCCGAGAAAATATTTTCGGCTGAAAATTCTCACTTAGGTGGAAAATTATGCAATAAATACACAAAAAGTAAAACCACATAAAAGTTCTTTTGAGTTCCCAGCAATTTCCAAAACGATTTTATAAAATCACTAAAAGGGGAAATATTTAAAAACATGCTATGGCGTAAGGTTGAACAACAATTTTTTTGGTTCCAGCCTTGAAACTTGTGGAAAAATAGGCCTCACATTTGATATTTATAATCAAAATTGGTCAATTTCGAAACGATCTGGCACCCTTAATAACGAGAATTTTGAACAACAAATTTGTTTGTAATGTTTCTTATAGTATGACCTTTTAAATAACAGAAATAATTAACCCACTTTTTTTTCCAAAAAACGACAAAAAATCGACTTTTTTCAAATGAAATGTTAAAAATTTTGTTCTTAACTCATACCAAGTTTCTATTTTAAAATCGAACAAGATTTGATTTCTTCATTAGCAGAACAGTGGACCAAGGTTGGTAAAAAACCCAAAATTTAAACTTTTACTCGAATATTTTCTAAACTGTAAGCGAAACATCATAAATGTAGCAGACTTTTTTAGCTCTTGAATAGAGAAATGCACTTGCAAAAAATATTTTTATCAGATCAAAAACATCAGCTTGACATCGGTTTGAATTTGTCATTAACCCGAGGTTGCCAAATTTGGGGGTTTGTGGCTCCGCCTCCTTTCAGGAAATATAATCTAAGTTGTAGACTTAAGCTCCTTAAATGCTCTACGAAATTTGATTAAAATCGGACGGCTGGCTTAGAAAATTTTTTTTTTTTAAAATCCCCACTGTGCGGCAGGAAATACAGAAAATTTCTGGCGTTAATCAGTTAAATAATTAATTGATTTTGAACCTACAACGATTTTTGTAAATACAATTAGCGAAATTGTAAGTTAAAAGAAAATCTAAAAAATATTTTCAATTAAATATATGAACAAATAGTTTGTTGAAATTTATTTATTTTTTCAACATTTATTTTTGTTATATTTCAAAGTTATTTTAATTACAGTTGTTGTTATATTAACAGTGCGAATTGTTGAATTTCCGTTAAAATTTTAATTATAATAATTGTTATATTCACAATATTATTTTTATACACAATCACAATCCTCGAAACGATTCTTGCTTGTCTGCGAAAAACACTAAATGTCTTTGGGCGAAGTTGAACAGGCAACCTCAGTGATTATAAACTAAGTTGCTTAGCTCTCAGCTTAACAGCAACACTTTATTAGATCAGATGACTTTATTGCAGTGAACCGACAAAAATCGGTGCATTGTACCGATAGTGGGATCCCGGGTTTATTGTATACACATTTTTGTTAAGTTTCTTTTTTTATCCCCGACAAAAGAAAGGAGTGTTGTAAGTTTGTAATGTGTGTCTGTGTGTCTGTACGAGTCCACTTACAAATCAAACGGCTGGACCGATTTTGATTTACTTTTTACCGTTTGAAAGGTTACTTGATGAGAAGTTATCACATTTTTTCTGTATAAGTCGGGGGTTTTTAAAATTTTTAACTTTTGGTATTTATTGTATACTTCTGAATTTTTATAAACATTTTTTACTTTTCTGTTTTTATTAATAAATATTAAAAAAATGGTACCATCATGGTCTAAAAAGTACATTTTGTTTTCATAGTTGGTACAAAATCCAAGAAGTCGTTTTCCTTCCCTGCCGTGAGCACTTCGTTATGCTCTTATTTTCACGTACATTCGTAAAAGCATGTATTTTACTCTCATTCATATTATATATGTATGTGTTTGATTAACACTGTATTATAGTATGTTTTCACCTACATGATTTAGACAAATCATGATTTGTGCACTTCATGTTAATTTATACATGATTTACCATACATTTTGTATATGGATAGATCACTTCAAAGTAGTTGATTTATTTTAAATAATGTCGAAAATATTATTTTTCGAAATCAACTCATGTATGCAACCCTGCGTTGCTTTTAAAAAATACAAAATCCATTCGTGGGTCGTTCATCAATAGTGATTGACAATTTCGAAAAAATGACATTAAGGAATATTGAATAAATTTTAAATGTCAACTACATGTGAATAAAATTCACAGTACAGCTGCTGCGTCCACCTTATAAAGCATTTACGTAAATTGAGTACGAAAATTCGAACAACAAATCACTCAGAAGTTCGGTGCAAACACTTTGAAATGATTTAAAGTCTGTGGAAACATACTGTTAGATACACAAATAACACTATGCAACAAATATTTATCTTTTTGCCATAACCTCAAAAATTAGATGTTTTCTTAGCTAATTTAGGGTCGCACTCGTTTATTTTTCTTAAGAAGCGTTTTCGAGATATTCGCGAAAAACGTGTTTTTTTGCACTTTACAAAGATATTTCAAAAAATTTTCCGAATTGTTTATTAAAATTTTGCAAATCTAACTTCATTGCAAAGATGTGTTTTTCTTTTATCAGTCCATACTTATAATGTATTGATCGTATAAAAATTCGTTAAGTTGCGGTCGTTTAGATTAAAAAATTTGAAGTTTTTAGCTTTTTTTTAAATTCAGTATTGTTAGTTGCGCCCTTAAGCCAAGAAAAAAAGTTTAAAATTCATTTTAAGCCCGTATCTTATATAAAATGTTGTATCCAACTTATTAAGCGCAAAATTATTATCATCGCCCAGCTAAAAAAATATGTATGTAGCATATATGATATCCCATATATGGTTCGGATCCGAAAAATGAGGGTATATGGGCATATATGATTATATATATTCATACATTTTCATACATGTATGTGTAAATTCCCTCCACAGTATGCTTCACAAAAGCCCACTGCTGTGCAATAAATTAAATTAAAATTAAATTTGTTTAGACTTGAGAGAGAGGTTGTTTGGAGAAATAACTCAAAACGAAATAAAAGTCATTTCATTCATCAAAAGGTGAATCAATTATTTAAAGAACACATAAATCATATTCGTGCATAACATTTAGCTTAAGAAATCAGATTAAAAACTAATGCAATTAATTATAAAAGAAAAAATAATCTGTCTAACAATAGTTTTCAATACAGTGATATTTTTGTTTTCTATCTAGAGAATTTTGTTATTTTCTATAAAATTAATGACTGGATTATCCTTTTGATTATTTGATATATTAAATGGGGCCACAATGTATAAAACCATGCAAGAATGATTTTTTTGTAACAAAAAGTTTTTCTTTTTAAAAGTTGAGGGTACGCATATAAACTTTGCATGCCGTATGTATTTTCTAATGGATTTCCAATTCAGCAGTGATAAAATTCCAAGCTTTTTTGATTGCAAAAACGATCTTATGTGAGATATCATGTATGCATACATTCATATATGGCTCCATATATGTATAAAATCTTATATTTATGTATATATGGATCCACATATGAAGAGCTTCATAATTACATTTTCATATATGTGCTCATATGTTATAATACATTTCATATATTAGTCCATATATTAGTTCATATATAATAGTTTTGCCATGTATAATCCCATATATTTCCATACATGAATTCATACATATTCATATATAGTTGTATACATTCATATACTAAAAATATATGGACCATATATAATTTTTTTAGCTGGGCGGACAAAAAATAAAAAGTTCCGACATAATTAGTGAAAATATCCATGACTGGTGACTACTGATGGATGCCACAAAAAAAAATAAATCTCTAAAATTACATATTTTTTTAACTAAGTTGGAGCTGCTGAAAACGACTATGGCCCTTAATAGTCTTTCTTGAGAAGCGTTTTCGAGATATTCGCGAAAAACGAGTTTATTTTGCAGTTTGCAAAGATATGTATTTTCAAAAATCTTGAGAACTGTTTATTTAAATTACACAAAATCAACACTGCTAAAAAGACATGATTTTCTACTATCACGCAATATTTCAAGTGTGTTGATCGGATAAAATTTCACTGAATTACGGCCTTTAGATTTTAAAAATTTAAAATTTTTAATGAAAATATCGGAAAATGCAAATTCGGAACACGATTTTAGAAAACTAGCTTTGCTAATAGAAACATACGAGAACTTTCAGATTTAAATACATATGTATATTCTTTAAAATTTTCTAATTTCATATCAATGAATGATTACAACATTTTATTTTAAAAACCTCACAAAGTGGAAATAATTCTGCAGTTTCTAAACTAAAAATAAAAATTAAAAAGTTAAGGTTAAAAAATCATAATAATTTAAGAAATAATTTTTTAATTTGCTCCTACCGTTCCTGAGTTAAACCTGTTTTCAGCAGTGTTATACCTAATAAAAAAATGAAAATCAAACCTTAAAAACGGGTATAACTCAGGAACGGTAATAGTAAATTAAAAAACTATTTTTATTTAATTATTTTTAACTAACTGTCCTTTTTACACGAAATTAATTAAAAACCCATAATTTTTGCACACAAAAATAAAACTGGAACATTTTTCTTTTAAATTATTACTCAAAAGTTAAGAAAATTATGTTTATGGTTAAAGTTTTGAAGAAAATACAAAAAATGCTTGGCAAACTCGATTTTTTGCAAAAATTCGACTAGTGCCACCTCTAAACCTCTTCCGAAAAATTTGAACAAAAATCTCAAAAGTACTTGACCCTATAAGGTTTCAAATTATGCTTAAGCTTCGAAAAATTATTTTTGCGACACCCTTCTGTACAAGTATAATTACGAGTATTTTCTTAGGTATTTTTCAAAACTAGGCGTATAACTACACCAATATATTCAATTAATACAGCTACAAGCAACAATAAAAAAATAAATAAGCATTAATTTTCCTATAAAAATAAATTTGTACTAATTTTTTCTAATTACCTGCATCTGCTTACAACATATATAGAGTTTTCCGAGAAGTCAGAAGTTTTACACAAAGGAATGCTATAAAATTCGCAATTATCATATTTACGGTTGAAAATTCTCGTTTAGGTGGAAAATTACGCAATAAATACACAAAAAGTAAAACCACCTAAAATTTCATTTTCAGTTCCCAGCAATTCCCAAAAAGATTTCATAAAATCCCAAAAATCGATTTTTTTAATATTTCTGTTGTATATTTCTTATCTTTTGCCGCGCGCAGATAATATTTTGAGAAATATTTAAAAACATATAATGTCTTAAGGAGAAATATGAAATTTTTTGGTTCCAGCCTTGGAATTTAAGAAAAGAGACCTTACATTTGATATTTATAACAAAAATAGGTCAATTTGGAAACGATCTGGCACCTTTAATAACTAAAATGTTGAACAACAAATTTCTTTGTAATGTTTCTTATAGTATTACCTTTTGAATAAATAAAAGTATGATGATAGTATCGTAGCCAAATTTTAAAATAATAGCGAAATATTTAACCTACTTTTTTCGGCAAAAAACGATAAAAAACCTACTTTTTTCAAATATTTATTAAATTTGCGTATAACTTTTGACTTAGTAGTGATTTTGATATCGATTTTTTTTATAAATATTAAAAATTTTGTTGTTAACTTATACCTAGTTTCTAGTTTAAAATCGAACAAGATTAAATTTCTCCATTAGCAGAACAGTAGACCAAGGTTGGTAAAAACATCAAAATTTAATTTTTTCTCTCGAATATTTCCTAAACTGTAAGCGAAATTGCATAAATGTAGCAGTCTGTTTTTTAGTTCTTGGATAGAGAAATCCACCAGCACAAAATCTTTTTAATAAGATCAAAAACATCAGGTTGACATCGGTTTGAATTTTTCATTAACCCTTGGTTGCCCACTTTAGGGGCAACGCCTCTTTTAAAAATATTTAATCCAAACTCCAGAGCTCCGTGACACCTATTTAAATGCTATGTAAAAAATCGGATCGCTAAGAAACTGCAGAATTATTTCCATTTTCTTTTCAAAATCCCCCACTGTGGGTCATCAGGAGTATAAATAGTTTTAGAAATCGCACGTTTTCAAATCGAACAGAACAGGGCCGACAATCAAAACAATATTGACCTAAGTCCTAAAAGAGTCCAATAAAATTATTAGTGAGCGCCAAATTTGACTAAAAATTACTTTTTCATAATATTTGAGTGCATTCGTTAATACGATTACTATATTTGCTCTACGACGAAACTATTTTAATTTTCTCATTTTAGTTTAAAAAAACGTTAAAAGTGGAATTTTTCTAAACTATTTTACGACTTACGCTGTAATCGCTTTTTACCACAGATGTTATTCTTGTTTTCATTTCGCTTTATGTGTTGTATATTCCAATTCTCATTTGTGAAGTCAGGCTTAATTTTTCTTTAATTTTCAGCATTTCATTTTCATTTCCTTGATGTCATGCAATATCGTTTTTATTATGAAAACTTTATTTATTGGTTTATTTATTTGGTGATTGCTGAATAATATTAATTATGTTTCACCTGGCATACAATTATTTGCATATATTGGGTGTTTTTTATTGAGGTATAGAACTTTAAGTTGGAATCACTTTTTTAACTGGCGGCCATTTTGTCAGCTGTCAAGTGATTAATATTTAGTTTGGTTTGCCATTTCATCATGAACAGGTTGACAAAAGAACAACGCTTGCAAATCGTGCAAATTTATTTCGAAAATAATGGTTCAGTTCGCGAAGTTTACCGCAAGCTCCGTCCATTTTATGGTCGACATAATCGTCCATCACCGAAAAAACAATTGCCGCTGTAGAGCAAAGTGTTGAAGAGGACCCGAATCAATCGATTCGCCACCGGAGACCGGTATAGAGCCATGATAACCGACTATTTTCTTCCCGAATTGGATGGCATGAATGTGGATGAGTTGTGGTTCCAACAAGACGGCGCTACATGCCACACAGCGCACGTCACAATCGATTTATTGAAGGAAACATTCGATGAGCGCATAATTTCGCGGAATGGACCTGTCAATTGGCCACCAAGATCGTGTGATTTGACACCATTGGATTATTTTCTTTGGGGATATGTGAAGTCGCTCGTCTACGCCAACAAACCAGAAACGTTAGGGGACTTGGAAGCCAACATTCGTGGCGTTATTGCCAACATACGGCCCCATATGCTCGAAAAAGTGGTTGAAAATTGGACCTGTGGAATTGGCTTTATTCGAGCCAGCCGCGGCGGCCACATGCCCGAAATCATATTTAAACATTAATGGCATAAAATTATCCTTCCAATAAAGCCAAATTGATGGACATTAAAACGATTTTCTTGTGTTTTATTTCAATTCGAAGTTCTATACCTCTAAAAAAACACCCTGTACAAATAGATTTGTGTTGGCTCCTTCACATTTCTTCAAATAAGTCGTTACCAGAGATATTAAAATAATGAACTGTCTGTCCTTTTTTTATTTCGTTTTGGTAAATTTTGCCATTTTTACTCCAACCATTTTATTAATCTAAATTTTTAAATCGGTAATCAAACTGACTAGGAGGCCATATGAAACCATATTGTGTTCCTATACTCGCACATATACTTTAGAAAAATTATTGCCTGTTTTTTATTTTTTATATAAAACAACAACAAACAGCATAAATCTTAATAAAATATAAGACAGGGTAGAAAAGTTGAAAATAAACATTTCGAAAAAAACATTAAATAAATTTAAATTGTGAGTAAATGCAAACATAAACGTAAAAAAGTATGAATGAATAAATGGATGAGTTTTATAATTATTTTTTGGTTGGCCAAAAAAGATATAAATATATATGTATACATATGCACATACTAAAGACCTGCACTAGACCATTTATAAGACATTTCAAGACGAGAGATTTTTTTTACATATATATGTATGTTAGTTTATACAATATATAGTAGACTGGTCCTTATTATCTGACTTCAAAATTTTTAACGCAGCGCACTCTTAAAATGTTATTTTTAGCAAAAAAAAAACACTATGTAAAAGTTTCAAATTGATATTTTGATATAAACACGTGCCGCATTAGGATTCAAAGTTACGTACATACTAAAGACCTGCACAAGAAGTCTTATAAGAACTTTTAAGACATGAGGGCAATTTCAAATGCTTTACTACAAGGAAATCTTCTGAAACAAACGCTAAACAACGTGTTCGGCAATACATTTGTTTAAATTAATGCAGGTATGAGAGTAAAGAAGATAATAGTTCGTGAGTGAAAAATTTGTGATGCTTGTGCTTTTTTCTCTCGTTGGCGCGTATACAAACGTCATGCATGTACCTACATACCTTCATAATTTGTGTATGCTCTCTTATTTTTCTGCGCACATACAAACGCACACATGCATTTACATGAGTTGTGTGCGCTTGCTTTAAAAAACCTCCCTTAAACACAAACATAATAGCGTACCATCTAAATCTTACACACACACACCCAAACGCACAATATGCAAAATAACAAGCATACATGTATAAACAGTACTTCTTTTCATTATTTGTTTAAACAAGACGTCTTGGCGACATCGCTTCCCAGAAAAAAAGAGACTCAAAAAAATCTTGAAAATGTAGAGTTTGCGATCTGGAAGTAGTGAAAATTTCGATCGGATCATAATGATTTTTACATAGGGTTTTCATTGCAAGAAGTTCTCTTTTTCGATGCCTGGTCACTGAATTGGAAGCGATATTAAGAAAAATTCCTTTTTTTGTGTTCTATCATTATATTTTATATAAAAATTGTAAATAGTTACATAATTTAACAATTAGTTTCTTTTTATACGAATTCAAGACCGAAACAGTGTTTTCATGTAAATCTAAGCAAATAACTTTTAAATTTTAGACTAAAATTAGTTCATAAATTGCTTTAAAAAAATAATTTTTTTTTAATTCTGGTGAGTATTTTCTAACACTATGGAGGAGTTAGGAGATTTTGTATGACTAAAATAAGCTTCTACATGGTTTTTTGCTCACTCTCGGCAAATTAAAAATATCAATTTTTTTGGAAGCAATGAAAATGTAGTTCCACTAGAATGACTTCCATTTTTTTTACTGGGCTGCTCTTAAGTTGAGGAGCTGGCGATCAAAACTAGACATGTGTTTAGTAAATGTTTTTCTTTTATTTGTCAGGCTCTCCAAGTACATATGCCTTAAAAATATAACGAAAAAATTTTCCTTGGTGTTCTCTATATGTGTAGTTCAGTTATTTGACTGTCCTATAAAACATTTAACGAGACTAGCCTAGTTTTGTTCGCCAGTTCCCCAGTTATGAGATGTTTACATACGTACGCACACATACAAAACCAACATCCATACGTACATCATCGCGACAATAGGCTAAATTGGCTGCCACAACTTCAAAATGTAGAAATATGATAAAAACTCGATTCTCGAAAATTGGGTTAAAGTCAGTAACTTCATATAGCGATTCATCCTTATTCCAGTTGTCAAGCTCGACGTCAAGTAAATATAATATACAAAACTTGGGGCTTGTCTTCTGACTTTCGAGATTAATTTTCTGTTCCCTAAGGTCTATAAAATAGCATGAGCCTGTGAATTGCAATCAGTTGCTTTCGACAACGTGTATGCAAGTCCCAAGTTTTTGGTATTGTATTGACATGATGTCGATGTCGAAAACTGAAATTATAAATTACACTTCTTTAAAATTTTGCATATCTGTAATTTTATTTCAGAGTTTGCACAGCGTTGTATTTAGCGTAAATTAAAAGGATGACACTATCAGGCCTGTCACAGAAACCAAATTGGATCGAAATGATTTCAATTCCGTAATTAGATTCTTCAGAAAACGAAAAACGAAGAATTAGCTCGAAATGAAACCACTTTAATTTCAGTGCTCGGAATTGAAATTTTCTCTATGCGAAAGCTTAAAAATCTGTTTTAAAAAACTTCATTTCAACAAAAAAAAATTTTTAAACCATTTATTTATAATATGTTTGTACTTTTTAAATTTTTTACATATTTAAGATATTTTCTCAAGTCTTAAGCAAAAAATGCATTATAATAAAAAATTAAATATTCTATTCTGTCAAATAAAATTAAATAAAACTTCATCACATACACTACGTTTGGATATGAAATGGATCAGAACAAATTTTCCAGCAAAATCGTGACTGCTCTGAGCGTCTAAAACTGCAGTTATTGCAATTACAGACATTTCACGTATAATTTTTTAATAAAAATAAAATTTATAATTTTTTTTTGATTCACTTCAATAAAAAAAATTGATCCTTTAGTAAATTTCTGCTCTTCTAATAACGAGTAACCAAGTGATTTTTGTTTTGTGTTACCCAATATTGCCACATTTAAATTGAAAACAATCGAATTGGCGCTTTTTCGGAATGAACAAATCGATTGAAATCTGGAGAAGGTAAGATTTCTGTGATAGGCCTGTATATTTTTAATTTATTATATCAAAATGCCGTTAAAAAACGTGTTGTTAAAAATATAGCTACTATTTTTAAGGCTGCAACAGAATAGTAGCTGTAGTACAACGTAACGGCATTAGCGATTTCTAATCAATTTTAATGTTTGCTTCCGATTTTGCAACTTCTCGCGAATTTTTGCAAAGTTTCCGACGTTTTGCATGTTTTCAGCTTCCTGACAGTTTTGCAAATTTTCAAACAATATTAAACTTCGTTATCATCATTTTCATTTTCCCGATTTGTTTGCATTACGAACAGTTTTAGAGATTTTGAATCAATATTATGGCTTATTTAATATGTTGCAATTTTTCGCAAGTTTTTAAAAAGTTTGCGATAAAAGCGAGTTATTTCATGTTTTCAGAGTCCTAAGATTTTTGTAGATTTTTAAATTTTATTAGACTTTGTTATATTCCCTCTGTTATGAACTTTTTATGAATTTTCGTCTTTTTTAAAATTTTTACAGAATGTGTGAAATTTTTTTTTAGATTTAGTCGAACTGTGAATTTTATTCAGAAATAATATCTTAATCGGGCTCCAGTGGGAAAAGGTGATAAATAGTAAAGGAGAAGGTAATGGACAGCATGTATAATTTTTTTTACTGTTAACACTGAACATTTCCTAGAAAAGTAATGAATTATCTTAATACGTGGGAGGAATAAATTCTATAATTCATAATATTCGTCACAAGCAAAAACTAAACATTCTTCTTCTCCAGAAGTGCTAATGCACGTGGTAATCAATGTGTAATTATTGTGGTTGATCAAATTACTTTCTCGTTTTGAAGGGAATGCATTGTCTTGCTTTGGAAAATAACACAATATTTCTCCCATTATTTATGTTTTTAATGCCTACTTTTCGAGTTGGTTTGTTCTTCTTTTTTCATTTAAAATAGTATATATACATATATATGTATGTATATGTAAATACGGCAAACATTTTTTGTCGTACACCTTTAAGTATCTTATCGCCTACGAATATTGGTGAAATATATATGGTTTAAAAGGAATTTTTGTAAAGATATACACAATATATATATGTAAATAGTTTTTCCAAATTCTTGGCATTATAGTGATAAAAAAGCTATTAAAATTTAAAAAAAAAACCAATTTATATTTTGTTTTTGTTTTAAAAATGCAAACACACGAGCGCATATGAGCACTCATGTTTATGATAAATAAAGACAAGTGGTCTAATTTTAAACACCGGGCGGATCCTAGTATTAATAAATACATATCGCTCATTTACTCAAAGATCGTCATAAATTAAAAAAATACATTAATACACTACACAAAGGGCTGTGCTCACAATTAAAAAACAGAAAGTGTATTTGATACACAAATACACGATACAAATTGTTGTGAATTAAGCAAATATAAAAAAATTAAGTACAAATTATAATTGAATATTAATAAATACACATCGCTCATTTACTCGAGAACGTCATAACTCAAAAAATTAATTAAATTAAGAATTAATCCTCATAGCTTTCTTCATATTGTATAAATATTTCACAACAATATCTTGTTTACTTAAATCTTGGAAGAAAAATGAAATTTTCTTTTACCATTTAGTTGTGTGTAAATTTAAAACTCACAACGCGTTTTTTGGCAAACTATATTTTTTGTGTTATGACGTTCTTTGAGTAAATGAGCGATATGTACACATTTTTTTATATTTTAAACGAATAAAAAATACTTGTTTTGGAACAAACAATTTTTGTTTTTCCAAAATGCTTATTCTATATCTGTTTAATTTATTAAAATATTTTAGTTCTTATTTTTGCTATTATACATTTTTTTGTTCAGCACTTAACAAGCTTTTGATTGATAGCTAAAACCACCCACCAGGTAAACGAACGAAAAGGGAAAAATATGTATGAAAGAATGAATATGTAGACAGATAGACAGACTTAAAAGCGGAAAGACAAGCCAAATTAATCTAAAAATTAATTTAAAATCAAATCTAAAAAATAATATACACATGTATATTGAAATAAAAGGCATTCTTGATTAAAAATCTACAAAGAAATAACTGCGCAGAATGAATTATTGAATATTATATATAGCAGTTTTTAAAATAAGAAAAATTAGACGATTGATTGGGACAATTAGCAAGTGTAATAGATTTCAGTACTTACATAAATATATAGACATATTATTCACTGGTTTTATGTAGAAATAAATTGTGTTGTGAACATATGTACATATTCGTATATACAAGTATTCTAATAGATCCATAGGGAGAACATGTTAGGGACTAGCCGGGCTTAATATTACTTTCCGTATTATTAAATAGAGTTTACTAAACTCATTCGAGGGTACACGTATTTCTCACTTTTAACTTATTATGAGTTTCATTTGATTTTCTATCTTCGCTAGCTATCGAACATTGATGGCCTGTTTCAGAATTACGAAAGAAAACTTTCGATTTCGAGCCACAGATATCTGGGGCCTAATTCCTGTACTCGTGATCGGAATTGCATTCGAATAGAAATTAATTTCGATGGTAAGAAATTTTTCGATGATGTCACTCGCTACCAAGCGAATCGAGTTTTTGTTTTAGTGTTGGAAAAAGGCAAATATATTTATATATAAATTCATTTCACAACACTGAATACATTGTAAGCAAAAGCATATGTTTGTATATATGGATGTGTGCAAAAAACATATGTATGCACGTAGATACAAACGTATATGCAGAAAAAAGAAACGAATATACATAAATGTTATTTTTATTTTAATTTAATTAATAACTTAATAATAATAAATTAGTGTAAAGCTAGAGAATAGAGCACTAGCGACATTTTCAATTCTCTTATTGGTTGACTAGAAGCAGTTAATTTGTTATTTAGATGCTCCCAGAGTTGATTGATTTTTTTATTTTCCCCGACAACTCTTAGGCAAAACATTGTTTGCCAAGTCAGTGTGTTTTGTTATATTTAAAGTCAATAAGAAATTCTTTAATTTGTATTTTTTATAAGTACATTTGTGCATTAATTCATTTATAAATAAATAAGTCTAATATTGAACATACATTTTGTTTTTCATCACTTTTTCTATGTTAAACATGATTTCGAATGCCATTTTGCTTGCGAGCAAAAACACCAACGGTTGCATTCGAATGTATGCACGTTACCGAATGCAGTCATTAGAAATTTCGATATGTGTTACTCGAAACAGAATGCGAAAATCCCAAAAGCTAGAAAACTCGCACATTCGAGCAATAACTCGCTCGCAATCTAATGCGGGAATTAGGCCCCTGGTTACAAATTGAAGCGTTTGAGGCGTTAATGGAGCAGCAACGCAGAAATGAAAATTATTTTATTATCTTTTATATTAATTTATATTTATTAAATTATTAATTAAATACTTATACATACACTGAAAGAAAAACCTTCGTAAATGCAATGATTTTTCACATTATATTTATGATTTTGTCATTGTTTTTCAACCAATGCAACGCTTCATTCGCATTACGAAAATTGTGTCATTAACTGGAAAAATGTCATATATACAACGAAATATTTTCATTCATAAGCAACGTACATTTTCATATTTTAAATGAAAAATGTAATCATTGCGATGAAACTTATTAGTTTATACAATGAAGTGACATTAGTTTTATTTTTGTTACGAACTATTTCAATGAATAAACAACATTTGTCATGTAAATCATGACAATATTTCATTACTGAGACGTAACATATCATTTTTTGATGATATCATATCATAGTGTTAGCAACATAACATAAGTCATTATTGTAATGACTGATTCATTTATTTAATTATAATTGTATTTTAATAAATATTCAACTTACGTGTGTATATTGGCACAGGCATCAGAAAAACGTTTGCATGATAATTGGCTTCCCCGGCCAAGAGTTGAACTTGGAACTCATCGCGTGGTAGATAGCGCGCTTACCGCTGCAGCCACAACAATCTCAAATATTATTTAGATACACAATAAATACATACATGCCATCATTAATGAAATTTTAATTCAAAGTTATGTAATTGATCTAATTAATTCAACATTATTTAATTTATTTGAAAAGTTATAACTTATAAATATATTTATATATATATATATATATATATATATATATATATATATATATATATATATATATTAAAAAAAATTTGACTTATCTCCAGGATTCGAACCTGGGATTACAAGAGTGGCACACTGCCTACTAGCCAGCAGCAGGATGTTTTCTTCATTATAGTTACGAAAATATATCATTAAAGTTGCAACAAAACTATAATTTCCATAACTATAGATTAATTACATATTTTTTTGATACTTTGATACCTTGAAATTATTTTATGTAACCTAATCAATTTAAAATATTTTTTTGTATAAATTCTTCACAAAAACATGTATTTAAGTTTTTCGTTACCCGAATGAAAATTATATCGTAACATAAATGATACTGGAAAATGTAAAATATTAAGCACTCGATTGGTTTCATTCCATTAATGCAATTTACATCAATATAATGTAATATTTCATTTTATTAATAAAATTTGTCGTTGTATTAATAAAAGGGGTTCAACGTAATGGTTTCATTCCTGTGACGAAGTGTTTTTCTTTCAGTGTATGTACATACACATTAACGGAACAATACATCCTTTATAATGGATAAGATAACGAGAAATCAAGACAAAAAACCAGATGAATGTTATTTTTGAAGAAGAAATTTCGTTAGAACAACAAATAGAATTTTTAGCACATATTTGGAAAATAATAGGAATACCAGGTGTCACAAATGTGGACGATATTTTAAACAATACTCATGTAGAAGAAATGACAGTTCGTACAATCAGGTGGTCAGAACGCATAGAAAAAGAAAATAATAAGCACCAATGGTTTAGTAAAATATATAAATTTGTAAATATGGGTAAAACAGAATCCAAAATGCAAAAACCCAATGCTAACGTAATTAATAATTTGGAAATCATTGATCATAGGTCAGAAATAAATTCATTATGGATACTAATGCTAATATTAGTAATAATTTCAGCAATAAACTTGTTGCTTAAAATAGATTTGTCAGATAAAAGAGCTCTAAGAAAAAAGTATTTCAGTAAAGCAAATGACTTAGATAAGCTATAAAAGAACATGGGCAATGGAATGGCAAGAAATAATTACTAAAGCCAGAAATATAAAGGAAAATTTTGAACGTTCATATAAGTGTCTTAATATCGATAGACCAATTAAAATCGACACAATTAACCACCATTTTAAGAACATTTTTAAAAAATTAGAAGAATTAAGAGTTCTGTTTAACGTTTATTACGATATACTTACAGCAGCTCACCAAAGAGCAGCACACGCATTTTTTCTTGATTTAACAAGTAGAATTTCAAAACTAGCCACTAAAAAATCAATACAAATCGAAGTACCAAATTCATTACACGAAAGTGTAGCATATAATATTTTAATGCCTACAACTGAACCCACTATCACTCAAACAGTAGTTGACTTTTTAAGCACAACCTCAAAGCTGATTATGGACTTTGATGGAAAATCAGAAAATTTACACTCTTATTTGACTCCCTGTCCCTAATAGATTCAATAAAAGGTACTCACGAAGCAGTGACAGTACCACTAAGAAAAACAAAGTTAAAGGGAAATGCAAGAAATCTAATTAGCAATGAGTCAACTATATAAGAAATAATAAACAAACTAAAAAATAGCGTCAAGGGAGAATCTGTGGAAGTTTTAACTGCAAAAATTTTAAATATAAAAGAAAACAAAACTGCCAACGCTTGTTGCAGCGAAATAGAAAATTTAACTGAAGCATTAGAAACCGCATACATTTCATATAAATTGTCATGCCAGTTAGCTACACAGAAAAAAGCATTCACCAATTAACATTTTCAATTAAGAATTTACTTGTATTAATTAAATTTTGAATTGTATTAATCAATTTGAGTGAAAAAACTTAATTGATATTATCAAATTGTTTATAGGTGAAAATTTAATTAATTTGTTAATTGATACTACAAATATTTTAATTAATATTACAAAATCATTCATATTACTTTTTTGTGTGTACAAAATATTCCACACAAACTGCCATAAAGGCATTTACTAAAAACTGCACCATAGGGGCTGTCCATATATTTCGTAACACTGTTTTCCGTTTCATTGTAAATTTAAGTTAAATAGCTGATGTTAATAAGAATCTCTACCCAAGTATATAAACTAGGGAGCTGATGAAGTGCGTGGCTGCACAGAAAAGTATCGGTATTTCCTCCACCTTAAAGTCTAAGTTTAATTTTTCTTCTCTTCTTTAGAAACTCGCATTATTTAATAAAAATATTTCATTCAATAAGAATTGAAATTACTGAACTTGAGCCTAACTATGAATTATTTCTGATTAATATTAAAATATTTAAATTAAAGGGTGGTCCATCAGTTAATGCAATTTTGACTATGTAATTTTGACAACTTGCTATATCTTGGAGACTGTAAGAGGTAAACTCTTGAATTTTTCAAAAACGGTAAAATCCATAATTGAGCCTAACTATGAATTATTTCTGATTAATATTAAAATATTTAAATTAAAGGGTGGTCCATCAGTTAATGCAATTTTGACTATGTAATTTTGACAACTTGCTATATCTTGGAGACTGTAAGAGGTAAACTCTTGAACTTTTCAAAAACGGTAAAATCCATAATTCTTTCTGAGGTTAATAGCTGATTGCATTTTGAACTCGAAAGTCTTATTAGTTAAAAAAAAATTTAAATAAAATTTGGATTTTATTATACTATGATGTGAAAACATTATTTCCGCTGAGACTGAACTATGTGAAAAAGATAATAAATTATGATCGAAATAAAAAAGGTTTCAAAAGTGTTGTGCAGCAAACCTAGTATAAAATAACAAACTTAATAATTAAAAAAAGTGATTTGCAAGTTTATCTAGTTAAAAAATATTCATATGTATGTACTTATTAATATTTTAGAAAAAATATAACCAAAATTAAAAAAAAATACTGGACATGGGGAAAAATAATTACCATTCTATGTTATAACTAATCAAAGCGTGAACCAAGTGTAAGGACATTCTGTTACTAGTGCTGCTGAGTACAATTATATGAATTAGTTCCAAGGCCCCACATTGCAAAATAAATTTTGACTGTGTAACAGAGTCTTTGCACTGTATGAAAATTGGTATCATAAAATTATTAAAATTTTAGGTTTATTTAATAATTAGTTATAATTAATTTAATAAATAATGACGAATTTTAACTAGCAGTTGTCACTGGGTAACAAATCAATAAAACCACCAATTTAATAGAATTTTTCTTTACAAAAGATCTGGTAATAAATCAATCCAAACTAGTATCAATGGAACTGGTAGTTTTCTAAAAACAATCAATGCTAATTTTAGGAAAAAGGAAACTGTTGGGCACTAGTGATGGTGATTGCTGTACCACTAAAAAAAATTGGACATCCTGCAGGGTATGAATGTTTATGTTTTTTCAAACATTAATTTTATACACATACGAGTACATTTGTATGCATGTATATCGAGACCTGTATTCGATTTAATTGTAAGCAAGATGTTGTAAAAATTAAAATTTTTAATTGAAATTAAAACTATGGACAACCCATAGCTTAGAATCATCAAAATGTTGAAATTTTTAATATCTTTAAAAATACAGGCTGTTAAATTTTAAGCGACAATTTATGTGTGACCTAAAACATATTGGAATACTATAAAAAACCGTCTTCTGAAAACTTTAATTTTTGTCGCTTACGGATAAATGAAAATAAGGCATCATAAGCATACATATAGTCACCTTAAATGCAAACTGACGTAATAATATATAATAATAGTATATAAAAATATATATATAAAAAACAAATAAATGGTTAAAAACATATAAGTATCCATACTACAAGTAAACTTCGAATAAAATTTTCAAGAACACTTTATTATTATCGATTTTTAAACGTTTTCTGTTTCTCCTGTAAAAAGTGTGGTTACGTCCATTTGCATTTAAGGTGACGATATGTATGTATATATGTACATAATACATTGGTATTCATTGTATCCACATTACGTAGGAAAACATAATTGTAAAAAAAATTTACATCTATGAAAAGAATTATTCTCTAAACTAAAAAAAATTTAACAAATTAAAATTTTTTATTTTAAACATTCTGCCAAAAAGCATCTGGCAGAATTTTTTAAAAGTTGAATGCTTTTCAACGAATAAATATGCCAGATCTGGCAGTGAAAATGCCAAAAGGACAACAATCTATTTTAGACTTAAATAAAGTCATAGAAAAAAACGCGATCAACTTCTGCGTTTTAATATGGAAGTGATAGAAGTTTAATGGGAATGAAACTTTTGATAACGCTCCAAACGAGTTCATATCAACTGAAAACTCGATAGTGGACTCAATATTTTCCCTAGACTAGAAAAAATTTCGATATTACACTATAATTGGGTAAATAATTCTATTATGTCTTCTTTCTTGTGTGGCAAAACATATTTTATATTAATTATGCTTTAAATGTTAAAGTTTTGTACAATCTTAGTAGAATTTTTTTAAATTCTCCATTTAAGTTCAGAGTTATTTTTTTATATATAGATTTCCTCGAAAGAAAAAATAGGTGAGAAAATTTTTCTTAGAATTTTTGGCTTAGTGCCACCGATTCGAAACAAAAAGCACCGAAATGAATTTAAAAAAGCACTGAGCACTAACTTCAAAATTTTTCGAGTCGAAAATTTCAAAAAGCACTAAAAACGGTGCTAAAAGCACCGAGTTGACAACGCTGGTAATGCAAGCCTACATGCGAAGACGTTATGGTTTTTGTATTGTTTCTCACAATGCCTGCAATATTCCACTTAATATATAGTAAAAAGCTTTTATTTGATAAAAATTGATTGTATTTCTTAAAAATTACGTAAAAATTTAATTTTTTCAAACAAAGTAAAACGTCAAACTGTTTACGTTTTTTATTACGAGAAAGATGTCTGAGCTGAAGCTCTGACAAAATTGGTAAGACACTGCAATAACAATAATAAATACAGTCTACACTTGATAAATTTTTCTATTGATAACGATTTGAATTTTATGATGATAAAAATTTATTATAGACTAACTTTTAAGGATCATTTTAATTTTAAATAGTGAGTTTTCCTGAGTTAGTAAGTCGAAGTAAAACAAGTAAGTGGTAACGATTTATTTTATTTTTTGCAAATAAGTCGTGCACATAAACATACTAATAGTTAATAATTTAAGAAAACATTTTCAAAATGCTTGAGGCGGCAATCTAATTTTATGAATGTCTTCAGAATCGATTCCTGCGAGATTGAGCATCATTCTAATGCTGATTTGGTATTTCATGTGTTGGCATTTTGGGGTGTCATTTTCAAAATGTGTGCATCGCAGTTCACATTCTATATTTTGTGTCGAAAGCAATGCCACTCAACGAAAAATATCGGAAAAGACTAACGTTGCCACTAGTACACACTATTGCGATGTCACAAAAACAACAATTGATAAGATTTGAAAATCTTTGTCAAATCGATCATGTGGTACTGAATGTGTTTAATTAAGGGCAAATAAATCAGTCAATGATAACACAGTGTGATAAAAAAAATACCTGCGAAGTGTTACTGTTTTTCTGGTAGGTATTGTCGAGTTTAACAACAATCTGTATTTGAAATTTCCCAAACACCTCCAAAATCTTGAGTTACGGGTAAAAATCCGGTTTTTCGTACCCGTAGGCACTTATCAACCTTTTACTAAGTTAAATTTCAACCGATTTTGAATTTATAAACGGAAATATTGTAGTGCTACCATACTTTAAACGTAATTTGATATTAATTTTAATGAGCCTCTGAAAAAATTAAAGTGTATTTTAATAAATTTTAATTAAAAGAAAAAAAACTAAAAATCTATCACGACTATCACAAATTTATCACGACTATCACAATTGATTTCAAATTCTTTTTAAAAATTAAACGAAAGTTTAATTCAATAATTGACATTTAATTCAATGTAATAAGCACTTGTAGAAAAGGTGTGGTTTTATCTACTGATGTAGTAAACAAAAGCATATAGTACACGGCATGTAAAAAACTACAAGCGCATGTGGTTCTGACGTAACTTTGACGTCATCACGAAGCTATATTTTCTACGTGCCGTGTACTAGTCACATATGTACATGCTTACAGATGTGCTTGCTAAGAAAATGTTTTTGATTCGTCTACATGTGTCACATTTGTATTTTGGAACAAAAATACTATCAAAATTTTACGACATGTAAACACTACCAGTAATTTAAAAAAATGCAGCTGATATTTTTGTCAATAAAATTAACAGCACATAAATTATTGTCGCTTAAATAACGACACAGCTGATATTAATCTATAGCGAATATCGTTAAAAATGTTACTGAATAGCAAATTCGATAAATTTTCGTTATAATTATTTTAACGATGCGATTATCGTTAAAAAAGTTAGTGAATCGCACTACTGGTTTTTCACAAAATAAAAGCTGAAGCAATCAAAAATGTGCAAATTTTTTTCGTCTAATTACATAAAAGCTGATTTTTTTAACAATATGAGTTACTTTTGGTTGACCAATAAAAAGGAGCAAGATGTTATAAAGAAAAGTCAGATTCTCGTGGTACCTTCATAGCGAACAGTCGATTAGCGGAGTTTTTTCTTACATACAAACAAACAAAAAATTATACAAAAAATTATTCGTAGTACATATTATTCGTAATAAGTACATACTGACTTTAATAAATAAGCTTTATTGCTTTGATAATATTTTTTACATAGTGGAAATAACAAAAACAAAAAAAAACGAAAACAAAAAAAAACACAAACAGTGACATTGAGGAATACTCTATAGGAGTAACTCAAAAACAAATAAACAATCATAAATTACAAAAACAAAAAAACCGTAAGCAAAAAAACACAAAAAGTGCCCTTGAGGAATACTCTATATGAGTGCCTCAAATACAAAAAATTATGAAGTGAGTTCTAACGGCAGAAACGCCTATTTTACTGTGAGTTCTGAAGTTCTTAATGAAAAAAATAAAAATAATAAATCTAATGAAAGTGTTTTTTAACGGCAAAACCAATTTTTCGTCAGCGATCAACTTCGCTTTGTCCAATGCCAAATAGTAGTGATTCATTAACATTACAATTGCCTAGTACTTCTTCATATAAGTCAGTAATATCATCCCCTTCAGGCTCGTATTCATCACTTAACAAAGTTATTACTACAGATAACAGTATTTCAAAACCCAAGGTGCAAGTCGGTATGGACAGATATATAACCGTGGTAAAGCGTGGGCGAAGCCCGAATTCTTCAAAAATTTCATCCGCTCCAAAGATGTCTAGAGATAACAGCGCATCCTCAACTAATCGCCAAAACCGTTTTAAAATTTTGCAAGATGAGAACGACAAACCCGATGTATCCTCGAATAAAACATCCAAGCCGCCACCAATCTACTTGAGAGAGAAAAATTCAAATGCCCTTATTAAAAAATTAATTTCGGTCATTGGTGAAAATAAATTCCACATTGTCCCAATAAAACGTGGCAACATCGATGAAACGAAAATTCAAATTTATGATGAAAAGGATTTCCGCAAAATGGTTTCTGAATTTGAAACAAATAAAACAAGCTTCTACACATACCAGCTTAAGAGCGCTAAAGGCCTGCAAATCGTACTGAAGGGCATAGATTCTTATGTTGTCCCTGAAGAAATAAAAGATGCACTTGTCCTCCAGGGATTTAAGGTAAAGAATGTATCAACCATATTTAACAAAGAAAAAGTACCCCAACCCCTATTTCGTGTTGAACTGGAGCCAAATGATATACAGTTGAAAAAAAAACGAGACTCATCCTATTTATAGCCTTAAATACCTTTTATACAGAAAAATCACAGTTGAAGAGCCACATAAGCGTGCAGGTCCCGTGCAGTGTCATAATTGCCAAGAATATGGCCATACAAAAGCTTACTGCAATTTACCTACAGTGTGTGTTATCTGCGGTGAATTGCACGGTACTGCAAGTTGTACCAAACCAAAAGATCAAGCGGAAAAAAATGCAGTAATTGTGGAGGTAATCACACCGCTAACTACAGAGGATGTCCTGTGTACTCTTTCGTCAAGCAGGCTATGGTGCAAAAACCTAAATTAGCTCCAGCTCAACCATTAAACGCGTACTCCGCCACTTTTGCTCCAGTGAGCCAACCAGTTACTTCACGTGTATCGTATGCCGATGCTGCTAAGGCTAGTTCTATTCCCACACCAAATGTTTCACCGCCAAATAATTCAACGAATGCAAATTCAAGCTTTATCTTTAGTCGCTTTGAAGCTACTATTGAGAATCTGGTGCTAACTATAAACAACTTTACAACAAATATGACTACCATGATGCAAGAAATGTTGAGAATGCAGAATACTCTGCTTCAAGCATTAATTAACAAGCCATGAACACGTTAAAAATATGTTTCTGGAACGCAAACGGCATTCGCCAACATAAAAATGAACTTGAGCACTTCCTTACGGAAAAAAATATTGATATAATGTTGGTCTCTGAGACTCATTTGACTTCTAGAAGCCTCTTTAAAATGAATGGCTACACTTTATATGACACAAAGGACCCTAGAGGGAGAGCATGCGGTGGATCAGCAATTCTAATAAAGTCAAGACTCAAGCACTATATTCTTGACAACATTTGTGAAGAACATCTACAAGCAACAAATATCTGCATTGAAAATTTTTGTACAAATTTCGTGATATCTTCAATTTACTCTCCTCCCAGATTTTCAATCACTGAGGACCAATACGAGAAGTTCTACAAATCTCTTGGACCTTGTTTCGTTGCAGCTGGCGACTACAATGCTAAGCATACGTTCTGGGGTTCGCGTCTTATTACGCCTAGAGGTAGGGCGTTGTTCAACACAATTTCAAAAATGGGTTTGGATGTTATTTCAAGTGGGGAGCCTACTTACTGGCCTACTGACGTACGAAAAATTCCGGATGTTATAGATTTCGGCGTCATAAAAAGTATTTCTAGGGAATTAATTCACGTTGAAGCTTCCCTAGATCTGTCGTCTGATCACTCTCCCACGATCGTTACAATCTGTAGTCCACTGAGAAGCGCTTTACCTCACCCATATGTCAAGATGATAAATCGTGTTAATTGGCTGGGATTCAAAAAATATCTTAGTAGTCATTGCACGGAAAATATTACGCTAAGAACACCCAATGATATTGCATCGAACATTACAAATCTTAACGAGAATATTAAACAAGCTTCTGAACATGCCACTACCTCCCATCCGTATACTGGGTTCAATAAAATTTATTCTACAGACGTTGAACATCTCGTACGTGAAAAAAGAAGAGCTAGAAGGGAATGGCAACAGCACAGATCACCTCAACACAAAATCAGATTTAAAGAGTGCACTAAACGACTCCAAGAGTTGCTTGCATCTGAAAAAACTGCATCTTTCAAAAATTATCTGGAAGGCCTTGATGTCACACCAGCATCTAATTACTCTTTGTGGCGCGCTGCTAAAAAGCTTAAAACACCCGTTGAGTTTAAGCCACCTCTGCGCACATCTACCGGAGGTTGAGCAAGAAGCGATACTGAAAAAGGTAACATATTTGCTGAGCATTTAAAATCCGTATTTACACCAAATACATGTACCGGTGTTGCTGATTTGCCGAGTGTAGTTGCTCTACCCCCACGACCCTTAAAATTTACGATGTGTGATGTACAAAAACTAATTGCCGAATTCAACCCGAAAAAAGCTCCCGGTATGGATGGAATTAGTAACCAGATGCTGATTAAGTTACCTCGTACTGCAATTAGAATCCTGTTATTCATTTTTAATGCCATTTTACGACTGGAGTATTATCCAGACTGCTGGAAGCTTGCCAAGGTTAAAATGATTCCAAAGCCAGGTAAAGATCTTTCCAAGGCTGAGTCATATAGGCCAATAAGTTTACTGTCAACAATGTCAAAGCTTTTTAGAAGCCAGCATAGCACCATTGAGCAAACGCATAGATTGGTTCAATTTATCAGAAAAACATTTGAGGAAAAGAAGTATTGTTCTGCCGTGTTTATTGATGTTTCTCAGGCATTTGATAAAGTGTGGCATGAAGGCCTGATTTTGAAATTGAAGACATATTTACCAATAAACATTCTAAATCTTTTGGAAAGTTACATTGTTGCACGAAAATTTACAGTTGTGGAAGGACACTTTATGAGTATGCCTGAAACTATCTCATCCGGTGTGCCACAGGGGAGTATACTGGGGCCATTTTTATATTTGATTTATACTTGTGATATGCCTGTGAGCAGTAGTATCCACACTTCTACATTTGCCGACGATACCGCCTGCCTTAGTATGCACGAAAACCCTGATGAGGCATCCCGAAAACTCCAGGAACACATTAGCCAGATGGAACTATGGTTAAACTTATGGAGAATTAAGGTAAATGAACAAAAGTGTGTCCATATAACATTTACCTTAAGAAGAGATACTTGTTCCCCCATTCGGATTAATAATCAATTTGTTCCTCAACATTCACATGTGAAATATCTTGGTATACACCTCGATCGACGGCTTACATGGAAACATCACATTGACTATAAGTTAACTCAAATGAAACTAAAATTAACTCAGGTACATTGGCTGATTGGCAGAAATTCAACACTCAGCCTAGACTGCAAACTTTTAATATACAAGTCGCTTTTAAAGCCAATATGGTGTTACGGTATCCAGTTATGGGGCACTGCTTCTGCTTCCAATGTAGAGAGAATTCAACGAAGACAAAACAAAATTTTAAGGTTAATAACATCTGCTCCATGGTACATTAAGAATTCAAATATACATCGTGATTTAAATATGCCACTAGTGACTGAAGAAATTGCAAAATACGCAAGCAAATATCTAACTAAACTCGTGTCACATCCTAATCCGCTTGCTCGTAACATCTTGAACTTTACTGGACACATCCGCTTAAAAAAAGAGAGATACAAGGGCTCTAATACTAAACACTCCAAATGAAGTTGCTTGAAAATTTTTTTTTTGCTTATCACTACTTATGTATTATTTACAACTATCACTTAGTTATGTCTGGCATTGGTCGGGCCTATTAATTATATGTTAGATTTAAGATTTGAATACTTATTGTTAGTTCATATATGAAGATACAATAAATAAAAAAACATGCATTAAAAAAAAAAAAATAAAGAAAAGTCGAACTTATATTAATTTAGTTGCTGAAAATACTGTTCCGAGGCAAAACAAAATCGAATGTATAAAGATTTTCGAAAATGAGTGCACTTTTATACCATAAATTAAGGTATTTATCTATGCCATAGATAGGAAGTTTTGAAATTTACTAGTCTGATATTCTTTTTCTAAAAAGTTGTGATATTACCATTCTGAAACACTTCTGATGAAAGATTTTTTAGTAAACTGAGCTTAATTAAAACTGATACCCAAAAAATGAGATCAGTTAATACAGTAGCATAGATTTTAAAATTGTGATGCAAATTATAAACCTAAAATGATAAAAAGGAATTAGAAAAAATAGTTTAGTATAAATATGTAAGTACACATCAGTGATGTAACGAATTTCAATTTTTGATATTCGTTAACACGAATACGATTATTTCAAACGATATTCGCGAATTAGAATACGAATACGAATATTTGAAACGATATTCGTGAATACAGAAATATTAAAAAATTGTTATGAAAAATGACTTCACACTCTTGTTGGCGTACTTTAAAGTTGATAAAAAGTACCCAACATTTTAATGATCGTCATTGAATAATATTTTTGAAAATTATACAAAACACAAATTTCTATAAAAAAAAAGTTATGTATTTGTACAAACTAAAACTTTTAGTAATTTATTTAAATTTCGTTTAGGATATGTACATTTATTAGTAGTAGGGAAATGGGGCATGGGATGAAAAAATCATCTTTTTGGGATGATTTTTTTGGGATGATTTTTAGTTTGGATGATTTAGGGATGAAAATTTGAGATGAAAAAAATTTTGGGATGATTTTTTTTTTTGTTTTGTGTGAAATGCAAGTGCATAAGAAAATGTTTAATGTTGTTGAACAGATTTTTTCTTTTTGGGATGATTTTTTGGGATAATTTTTAGTTTGATGATTTAGGGATGAAAATTTGAGATGAAAAAATGTTGGGATGATTTTGTTTTTTTGTGTGAAATGCAATTTTTTTTGTGTGAAATACAAGTGCATAAGAAAATGTTTAATGTTGTTGAACAGATTTTTTTTTTTATATTTTCATTGCACAGTTGATGCGATGAAATATGTTAGGTATGACTTTTGGTTTAGCGAGCCTTTATGTTTGTCTGTCGGTTTGTCTCTTTAATATGTCAATGTATATGAAGATGCATGTTTGTGAATATTTGCATATAATGTAATTATTTTAAATAAATTATTTAAACCATAAGATGAAGCATTTTTCATTATTATGTAGAAATTAAGTAAGAGTATTATGAATGTATGAATAAAAATATTAAGAGATCAAAAATTTATTTTGAGAAAATAAAACTCTCCTGATTAAAAATTTTTTAAGTGCATCCCAAAAAATTGATATAAAAACGCAGTTTCTAAAATATTCCTATTCATTAACTCATTGCAATCCTTCAGTAGTAAATTATGACTTCGAAAAACATTAAAAACATTGAGGTTGTTGAGGCTTTTAATAAACTGAAAGCAAAATCATATATATCTGTGAAGGAATTACAACCATCAAGGCCATATAAAGTGATAATGATGTTTCGTCATAAGACCAAATATGGAAATATAGTGATTGCAGAACTCGAGGATGGAATGCTATATCTTCCCAAACGCTACAATAGCTTAGAGGATAAAGTAATTGAAGGGGCTGGGGATGAAAAATTTTCTTTAACAAAAAAACTAGAAAATTATTCATACACATTAGAATTGGCGGAGGTACTTCCTGACGACAACGAAAAAACCATTGAAGACAATGAAGGCTTCTACATTCCAAACTCACAACCCTTTTTTACTTGGGAAGGAGGCAAAATTCCAAAACTGTATTAAAATATTATGATTATGGCTGAAATAAAAAAAATCTTATTTTGTAAAACGCGATGTTGTCAAATTTCTTTGAATAAAATACTATTTCAAAAATTTTAAAGAACAATATGCGTAAATTTATTGTGGAAACTGTATATAAGGCACGAAAAGTTTAACAAAATTTATTAGTTGCCTTTTGTCCCTTGGCTTGGAAAATAAGCAGAATGTCCACAAATACGATTCATAAATTTCTAAAGGACTTTGAAGGGCTGATTTTTATGGATCATCTCCAGCTAATTCAAGATTATTTGAATAATAAAAATCAAAATAGAGTACAAATTGAAAATTTAATAAAAAAATATTATTTATTAACAAGAAGATTATAAGGTTATCGATAATTAAATAAAATTATAAAATAAAAAACAAATATTATTGTAATTAAAGTTGTTTGATTTTTGTATAAATAAATATTAAATAGATATATTGCTTTTTGGGTAAAGTATTCCAATTATCAAGACGCCGATCAATTTGCTTTTTTTTTTATTGCTGGTGTCTGGTAAGAAGAAAAAGGGAAAGAGGATTCTTTTGTAATATTTTGGGATGTAAATGTGAAAATTTAAGGAAAATTTTCATTTTAACAAGTATTTATTTGTTGTTTTTAAATGCTATAAATTTGCTTTTTTTTATTGCTGGTGTCTGGTAAGAAGAAAAGGGAAAAGAGGATTCTTTTGTAATATTTTGGGATGTAAGTGTGAAAATTTAAGGAACATTTTTATTTTCACAAGCCTTTATTTGTTTTGTTTTTAAATGCTATAAATTTTTTTGTTTTGTTTTTTATTGCTGGTGTCTGGTAAGAAGAAAAAGGGAAAGAGGATTCTTTTGTAATATTTTGGGATGTAAATGTGAAAATTTAAGGAACATTTTTATTTTAACAAGCCTTTATTTGTTGTTTTTAAATGCTATATAATTTGTTTTTTTATTGCTGTTGGCTGGTAAGAAGAAAAAAGGGATATAGAGAATTCTTTTGTTTTATTTTGGGATGAAAGTATAAAATTGAAGGAATAATTTTATTTTAACAAGCCCTGTATAGTAATTGTATGTTTTTGTGACCCTTAAATGAATTTAATATTATTTCTGCACATAACTATACATAAACATACAAAACTGTACTAAAATATTATGATTATGTATATGAAATTAATTTAATTATAATCATAATAATAAATAAATTTAAAGATGTCAATCAAATAAGAAGACAGGGGTTTTTAATTAAATTTTTATAATTTTTATTTTAATATTTTATTATTATTTTAATATTTTATATATTTAAAAAAATCGTCGTCATCGATTTTAAAATCATATATAATTTTTTCAAATACTAATTCGGAGGACGATGATGATGCTAATGATGCTGATGTTGATGATGCTAATGATGATGATGTTGATGGTAAAGTCGACGATGATGATGATGAGGATGACGATGGTGATGTTGATGTGGATGGCGATGATGTTGATGTTGTTGTGTATGACGGTGATGATACAAGTTTGTATGATTTCGCTTTATAAAAAGCGAAATTATGTTTTTTTAATATATGACGCTTTTTATTGGCAACATTAGAAAATGTTACGAATTTTCCTTTGAGCGTTAAACATAGCTCACAATTGTAGTTTGATAAATCCATTTCAATAATAAGCAACATCCTTTAAATTTTTGCTTTTTTATACTTGTATACTTACATCTACTTCAATATTAGAGGTAGTTTTAGGTACTCCAACACTAATACAAGTAATCTAAAATTTAATGTTTGAGTGAGATAATTGTAGTCCTGACATATGTAAGGTCTACTTGGTTTTTCTACCCCCTGCTTGTTTTTCTTGAGATTTTGAAATTTTATAGCCTAGCTCAAATACTCAAATCACGTTTCTAGCATACAATTTATTATTTCAGGTTAATTTCAATGCATCTCTTTCACGCTTTATAATTAGATATGATAGTTTGAAACTAATGTTTACATCTTATCTTTTCCAACTACATATGTATCTAACCTATTACGTGTGATATAAGTGAAATTATATATTAATCTCACATGACAGAGAAGTAAACATACACTTGAGTGATAATATTAAATTAGTCTATCTCTTTCATAATATATATTCGAAAATTATTTTAAATTTAAAAATTATTTTATAAGCAACAACACATTATTTTCTAACAGTCGTAAAACTACAGTGTAACAAGCAATTAATATTGAAAAAAAAAAAAATTTTAAAAAAGCTGAAAGAAATATGAAGTGTAAATATTGTCCACGCATTTTTAATGAAATGAAAATGGCTGAAATCCACGAAAGCCATCATTGTTCGGAATGTCACAAGTGGTTTGGAAACCAAACCCATTTAAAAATGCATGAGAGGACTCATGCATCAACATCATCTGCCATAATAACAAATTCAAGGAACCGTGAAGCGAATGTTGGGATGAAACTTGAAAATACGGCATTCAAAAATAGGATACAAACCTTCTCATATAAAAATGAGAGGGAGGAAATTTTATTTCCCGAAGAATTTTTTGAAGGAGTGGAAAGAAAATCTTTGCAAATATTAACAGATGCCCAAATAAGTCATATAACATTTAAATATAACATGGAGTTGGAATGCGACTATATAAAAATAGTGGATAATGACATACATTCCTGTATGATTTCGCACCGCTCCAAAATGCGATTTGTAACAATAAGTGATGATCTCTTAGAACTATTTAAAGACCAAACTCAAGAGATATGTAAAAAAATGTCAGAATTTCAGGAAAGGGACAGCGGATGGAGCCTTATCACAATTAAAAAATTATATATAAATATAAATCGAGCGGATTTTCTTAAGGGCTCAGGCTACATCCCACTTCCACTGTGGATTCAAAAGAAAAAAGCATGTTTCAACATTCAAAACAATGATGAGTATTGTTTTAAATGGTGCATCATAGCAGCACTTTGCCCAACTGCGCTAAACGATGATGCGATAAATATTAGTGCCAATGTAATAAGCATTAATAATAGGACTCTAAATTTTGAGAATTTAGAGTTTCCGATGAAAACCAAATTCATCAAAACTTTTGAAGATCAAAATGATGGCATTAGCGTTAATGTGTTTGGAATAGAAGACAAATCTATCGTGGGACCTTACTATTTATCTACAATGGAGAAAATTCATCATGTGAATCTTTTGCTGTTATCGAAAGATGGATATTCTCATTATGTCCTAATAACAGATATCTCTAGGTAATTATACAAATACACATACATTTATATTATAAATATTTTAACTAATTCGCATATAATAATTATATATTTCAGGCTAATAAGAAGTAACATAACCGGGCACAAAGAAAAAGTTTTGTTATGCAATGCATGTCTACAGTATTCTCATAATGAAAGGATGATGGAGGAGCACAAGCTAAGCTGCAAAAAAGTTGTTGCCAGTATGCCGAGGAAGGACGAGTCTGTTTTAAAATTCGAGAACTACCACAAACAGTTGGACGTACCCTTCGTTGTATATGCCGATTTCGAGGCATATCTTGAAAAGGTAGGAGGAGGAGGAGGAGGAGGAACAGCAACAACAGGTGGTAACATAGAAAAGCACATTCCATGTGCTTTTAGATATTTTATAAAGTGTAGTTTTAATAATAATTTAGATAGGTTTAGTATTTATTTTGGTGAAGACGCATCTAGAGTTTTTTTAGTAAATTTAATTAACGACCTGACGGACATTTACATAAACTTTTTATCAAAAACAGTACCAATGACGCCACTGACAAATGACGAAAAAATTGAATATGCTCTCTCCACAAATTGTCACATTTGTGGAAAAATTTTAAGAAACGACAAAGTGCGTGACCATTGTCATTTTACAGGCAAGTATAGAGGGCCAGCGCATAACTCATGCAATCTTCTTTATAGAACTGCTAAGTTTATACCAGTTTTCTTTCATAATTTTTCCTCTTATGATTGTCACTTGTTTATAAAAGAACTTTCTAACTTTGATGGTGATATTAAAGTAATTCCTCTTAATAAAGAATTATATATTTCACTTTCAAAGTTCATTAGAATCGGAGAAAAAGAGAGTTTTGAAATTCGTTTTTTAGACTCCTTCCGATTTATGGCCTCCAGCTTAGAATCGCTGGCAAACAATTTAAGTGATGATCAATTTCACATCCTCAATAAATTGTTTCCTCAAAAAGAAGAATTCAATTTGATAAGAAGAAAAGGAGTATTTCCTTACTCTTATATGGATTCAATGGAGCGCTTTAATGAAGATCATCTTCCCACTCAAGAAAAGTTTTATAATTATTTAAGTAATTCCGAATGCTCTTTGGATGATTACGAACATGCTAAAAATGTTTGGAAAACCTTTAACTGTCAAAATATGCTAGATTACACCTTATTATATTTAAAAACTGACGTTCTACTGCTAACTGACATATTCCAAAATTTTAGACAAATTTGTAAAAATATTTACAAGCTTGATCCATGTCAATATCATACTGCCCCTGCTCTATCATGGGATGCCATGCTTAAGACCACAAAAATAGAACTAGAACTATTTACTGATATTAATATGTACAATTTTGTGCAAGACGCTATCAGAGGGGGTCTAGTACAATGTTCAAAAAGGTATACTAAGGCGAATAATAAATATATGGAGGATTATGATTGTAATAAGCCTTCAGAATATTTGATGTACTTAGACGCTAATAATTTATATGGTTGGGCAATGTCAGAGTACCTACCATACGGAAAATTTGAGTGGGTTAATGAGGAAAATCTTCGTATTTTAGATGTGAATAATATATCAGATACATCAACTGTTGGATATATTTTGGAAGTAGATTTAGAGTATCCCCAACATATACATGATAAACATAATGATCTACCTTTTTGCCCAGAAAATAAAACGGTCGGCGATTCTAAATGCAGAAAACTTATAGCTGACCTCACATCTAAATCAAAATATCAAATTCACTATAGAGTGCTTAAGCAATGCCTCAGAAATGGGTTGATATTAAAAAAAGTGTACAGGGCATTAAAATTTAAGCAATCTCCTTGGCTTAAACCTTACATTGATGTAAACACTCACCACAGAACAATTGCCAAAAATTCGTTTGAAAAAGATTTCTTCAAATTACTAAACAATGCGGTTTATGGAAAAACTATGGAAAATATCCATAAGCGCAAAGATGTTAAAATTGTCACAGAGTGGGAGACTACAAGGAGAAACCATTTAGGTGCAAGAGCATTAATTTCAAAACCAAACTTTTCGAGTATAACACAGTTCTCGGATAATATGTTTGCAGTTCAGCTCAAAATAATGAAGTTCAAATACAACAAACCCATTTATTTAGGGTTTGCTGTATTAGAATTGTCTAAGTGGAAGATGTATGACTTCCATTATCAATACATGCAACCTAAGTTTGGAACAAAATTATCCTTAAATTATATGGATACGGATTCTTTCATTTATTCCATAAAAACAGATGATTTTTATGATGATATCCGTCAAGATGTTGCTTCGAGGTTTGATACATCTGAATATCAGCCTAACAACATTTATAAATTACCATTATTAAACAAAAAAGTTATTGGGATGATGAAAGACGAAAATAAAGGAAAAATTATGAAAGAGTTTGTTGGACTTCGATCAAAAATGTATTCATTTGAAACTGTTGGGATGGAACAAGTGAAGAAATCTAAAGGAATAAAAAAATCTTGTATTAAGAATTATTCTATTGCAGATTATAAAAAAGTTTTATTCGAAAAACAAATTATTTCAGATTCTATGAATACATTTAGATCCAAGTACCATCAGTTGTATACTCAAAAGTTACATAAAGTTGTCTTGAGTTATGCTGATGATAAAAGAATTATTGATAAAAACCAGATAAATACACTTGCTAGAGGGCATTATAGACAGAAGACATTTGAAGAATTTTATTCAGACAAAGATGACGATATTTTTATGAATATTTCTGATTCATATCTAGATTTTATTACCAGTTCATCTGATGACGAGTTTTTTATGAATTTAGATATTTAATTTATAATTATTATTTTCAAGCTATATACTTATGAATATATAAACTGCTCCTTGTAAATAAAACAAATTTGTATATATTTTTAAGAAAATCTAAGCATTTGCATGTATATTTATAAAAAAAAAAACAAAAAAAAAAAAAAAAAACTTATGTATGTTAGTATTGAAATTAAAACAATGTTTTAGATTTATTTTAAATAATATTTATTAAATAAAAATTCTATACATAAATGACCACAATTAAATGTATTAAATTTTTGCTTTTGTTGATAATTATATTCAATAGGTGTTTTTAAGTAATTAATTATTTCTTGTGGCGGTTGTAAATTTCCAAAACTATCAAAATATTCTTTGTACTTAAAATTTTTGTAATAGGCTACCCAATGTGTTCCAGGACCACTGGAATTGTCTAAATTAACAATACCACATTCCTGACTAAATGGCTTTTTAGGCAAACGATCGCACATAAAAACTCCTCTGAAATATTTAAGTTTCTTACAATATTCCATTATATCTAGTTCAGTTAATGGTCTATTGGGTAGATCACTTAAAAGTTTTTTGGGGCTGGTTTGTAATAAAGTCCGTATCCTGTTTTGTATGGTTTTAGGTATAAACCTTTTCCCATAGCTATTGATTCCATATGCTGATTATGTCGCATAGCTTCTGCTAGTTGTTTCCTTCCATTTTTTATATCATTCACAGCTTTAGCAATAGCAGATCCACCTGTAGCTAGGCCTCCAAGCGCTGACAAGGCTGTTAAAATTGGAACCAGTGGTAGAAATCCTCCGATTTTTGGTACAGGAATAACTCTTGGTATAGTAACTTCAATTCCCTTTTCCCCTTTAAACTTTGGATGTATGAATTTTTGCGCAATCTTAACAGCAGATATTACATTATCTGGTTTTTCCTTTTTTAAAATTTTTAACGCATTTTTAATAGAAGTTGAAAATAATTTCTTGTTATATATTTTCCTTTTTTTTAACTTTTTCTTAATTGTTTTTGCTTTAGAAATTTTAACATCCTTCATACCTAAACCCAATTTCACTTTTGTTTTCATGGCGTTTGTTACAAGCCAAGCATGTGATCTTTCTTTGAAACTGCTATCCTTTGATTTTACTCGTTGCCAGGCTTTTTCAGCTAATTCCTGATCTGCTTGATGTCTTTTGTTAATATCGTTTGTTTTTGAATATATAATGTCGTGCTCTCTACAAGCCGTATCCAATAAATTTATTCCTTTGTCCCCTCTCGCTAATCGTTTTTCAAGTTTTGTACCAGGTCCACAAAACTGATATCCAGGCAAATGTAACTCAATAGGTAATTTATTTATTAAGTTGTTTACGAAGCCACTTCCAACCTTATACTGACTATGTATACCTGTTTTACAATATTTAATAACCATATTAATTAATATTAATATTTTTTTCTGAATGAATAGTATGACAAGATTGACGTTGAAAATTAAAATGATTGAATTTCGTTATATAAGATTAAATTTATATAAAAGTAATCAGTAGATAACAATATGCGAGTAATTAAACAACATAAGCAAATTATTATAAGAAATGTTGATGAATCACAAGAAAAGAAAACTAAAACTGTACATAGTACATTATTACCCAATTCTATACGAGCACTTATTGTAGGACCTTCTAACTGCGGTAAAACTAACGTCATGATTAGTCTAATAGAAAGTCCAAATGGTCTAAGCTTTAGAAACTTATACATATATTCAAAGTCGTTGTATCAACCAAAATATTGTTACCTCAAAAAATTAATTGATCCAATAAAAGAAATTAATCTTTTCACATATTGTGAAAATGAGAAGGTTTTGAGTCCAGCAGAAGCAAATTCAAATTCTATTATAATATTTGATGATGTTATTTGTGGTAAACAAGATAATATAAGAGATTACTTTTGCATGGGAAGACATAAGCAGATCGATTGCTTTTATTTATGTCAAACATATACAAAAATTCCTAAACATTTAATACGTGATAATGCGAATATGATTGTAATATTTAAGCAAGATGAAATGAATTTACGCCATATATATAATGATCATGTTATTGGAGATATGACATTCAATAAATTTACGGATATATGTAGTGAGTGCTGGAAAGATAAATATGGATTCGTTGTTATTAGTAAGGACGATGCAGTAAATAAGGGACGATATAGAAAAGGTTTTGATAAATTCATACAACTGTAGGTGGTTTTGTCCAGAAGCTGATACACAGCAGTTAAAAGCAGATACACAGCAGTTAAAAGTAGATAAAAGCAGATACAAAGCAGATAAAAGCAGATAAAAGCAGATACAAAGCAGATAAAAGCAGATACAAAGCAGATAAAAAGCAGATGCAAAGCAGATACAAAGCAGATAAAAGCACATAAAAGCAGATAAAAGCAGATAAAAAGCAGATACAAAGCAGATAAAAAGCAGATACAAACCAGATATAAAGCAGATACAAACCAGATATAAAGCAGATACAACCAAATACAAAGTAGTTCGAAATGAATAATAACAAATTATTAAAAGATATTGTTAAAACAAGAACGATATTAAAAGAAAAACTAAAAAATATAAAACTAAATGAATTAGATAGAATTAATCTATTGGAAGATACATTAAAGCCTGTAACGAACCCTCTGAATAAGATAATTAAAAAAATTGATGATTATCAATCTGGTGATTCATTGAAAGATACATATATACCTACAGAAAGACCTTTAGAAAAGATAATTAAAAAAACATCTGATTACAAATCAGATGCTTATCAATCAAATGATGATATAACAGATTCAGAACTTCCATTACTACCATCCGATGTTAGCTCTGATAACTTTGATGATGCTGAAGGTTATTATGATGATAATATAATTAATAACATGCCAACAAAAAAAAGAAAACTAGATTTACAAATAGTTAGTGACGATAATGATGACGATAAGAACAACTATAAGGTAGCCGAAAATGATAGTAAAAAGTCCTCACTAGCAAAAAATATAGAACTGCTCCTTCATAATAAAAAAATAGATATGGTCTATGGATTCAACATAGATGAAAGCGGAAACTGGCGATATGCAAATAATGAACTAAATTTTAATACAGATAATTCCATTCGAATAGGAAATACAAAGTGGAAAATGACTCCAGGACTATTCGAATTAGTTTTTCATTCAAAACCTATACATTATAATAAAAATGATTTGAAAAATTATAAAGAACTTTTAATAAGTACAAATGCATATAAACGTCAATATCAACCAAATGGTCAAATTAAAGGTACACGAGCATATAAGTATGTTAATATAATAAAATATTTATTTACTACGAAATCAAATGTTTTAAAGAAAGGTAATGGACTATTATTAAAAACGGCAGATAATCGTAAATCCAATTATATATATTGGGATGACCCAAATGAACTTGTTGACAGATTACGTTTACTTCTTTCATCGGAAAGTGCTGGTCATAATAATCACAAAAACGAAATAATTTCCATTGTTGAAGAATTGAGAGAAGCTAATATAATATATTAGAAGAAATGAGTTACATAAATAAGTTTGGAGAAAGTTCCATTAAGAATAATCTGAATAATTTAAAGTTAAGTACACACAAACACAATTTCCAAATGGATGTCATTGCAAAAGATATCCACAAAATGCATGTCATCATCAAAACCATTAAGGAGCAGAGTGAGGAACTTAAAAACGATTATAATTCACAATTAAACGTTATCAGAAGAGATGTAAAAGTATTACGAGACTTGATTACAAAAGGGATCGATGACGATGTTAAAGCTATTGAAAAAATAGTGATTGATCAAGTTCATTTTGCAAATGAAGGTATTTTAAAGAATATCGAGGAAAGATTTGATTATATAGAAGCATTTATATTTAAGTCAATTAATAAAAATGCTGTTGTAGATGTTGTTAAAAAACAAAAACTCGAGTTTCCTCAAATCAAAGGATAAAATTATATATATATATATATATATATATATAAGCACATGTAACTCCCGTTTACATATTAATAAGGAACAACTATCATAAAGGAAATGAATTCAGATAAGAGAGAAGTAGTTAATGAAATTCACAAGCAAGCGCGAAAAAATTTTAAAAGAAGACGAGTTATTATAAAAGGAATCGATGATCTATGGCAAGCAGATTTGGTTGAGATGGGTAATTACGTAGCGTATAATAATGGATTTAACTACCTCTTAACGGTGATAGATGCTTTTTCCAAAATGGCTTGGGTTTTAGCAGTAAAAAATAAATCCGCACTCAACGTGACAAACGCTATGAGAAATATTTTCAGAAACAGCAATCGTAAGCCCAAGAATTTACAAACTGATGATGGTAAAGAGTTTTTCAATAGTCGATTTCAGCAGTTAATGCAATTAAATCAAATAAATCATTATTCAACATATAGTGTTCTCAAGGCATCCATTATAGAAAGATTTAATAGAACTCTTAAAGGAATGATGTGGAAAGAGTTTAGTTACCAAGGAACATATAAGTGGATAAACATATATAAACAACTTGTTGAAAAATATAATAACACTTACCATAGAACAATAAAAATGAAGCCTATTGAAGTAAATTTATCAAATGAAAAATTGTTATTGGATACGGTCTACAACAATTTAAAAGTATTTAAAAGACCCAAGTTTAAAGTAAATGATAATGTACGAATAAGTAAATATAAACATATATTTGAAAAAGGTTACACACCGAATTGGACAACAGAAATATTTAAAATTAAAACTATAAGAAATACAAATCCTAATACGTATATATTACAAGACTATCAAGGTCACGAAATTAAAGGTGGTTTTTATGAGCCTGAGCTAATGAAAACTAAATTTCCAGAAACATATTTAATTGAAAAAATTTTAAAAAGGAATCGAAATAAAATTTACGTTAAATGGTTAGGATTTTCATCAGAACACAACTCTTGGATTAACAGCAACAATACATCATCATAAAAATCAGTACAAATTTATTAATAATTTATTCGCTTATCAGCCTTTAAAATGTCAATTACATTAACATTAAACGGAGACTCATCATATCTTGTTGCAAACTATTTTCCACCAATCGAATTAAATCAAAACTATGTTTGCGGCTTAATAAGTTTCGATACGTATCACTCAATCCCAAATGTTGATATCGAAAACAATTTATTTCATATTGGGAATCATGAAATAGAAGTTCCAGTTGGCTCATATGAATTATCAGATATAGCTGAAGTATTAACAAATAAATATCAAAATATAAATGCAAAAGGATCACTGGATGTGCGAGCAAATTACAATACACTGCAAACATGCATAAAAAGTACTACAGATTCAATTTATTTTAATAAGAAGAGATCAATCGGCTCCTTATTAGGCTTTAGTACAAAAGTGTTAGAGCCTGGCGTGGAACATTACTCTGATAAAACAATAGATATAACCAAAATTAATACAATAATCGTTGAATGTAACATTGTAGGTGGATCATATATAAATAACATGTCTGCACATGTTTTGCATCAGTTTTCACTCAACGTCAGTCCAGGATATAAAATAACTGAGGCTCCAACTAATGTAATATATTTACCTGTAAGTTCAAGAACAATAAATAGTGTTATTTTGAAAGTTGTTGATCAAGACGGAAACTTAATAAATTTTCGTGGTGAAAAATTAACAATACGATTGCATTTAAAGCCCACCAGAGAATGATTATATATAATAAAACTGACTTGCAAAAGCATTCACCATTCATTCTAACCTTATCAACGAAAGACGAAACCAGAAAGTCATCGAATTGCAAGAAATCTAAGAAACAAAATAAACGACAAATTAAAGAAATAATACAACAGAAACAAAATATTCTTCGTGAGAATAATAAGGAGCTTTTAAGCAATTTGGGGTTTCAGTTAAAAATAAAACAGTAAAGACAAAGGAACAATGAGCAGCATTATTAACATCTTACAAAAACCGTTATATGATAACTCTATTATCAAGAAAGAGTACCACAGCTACACATCATATTTACAATCATTTAAAAATAATGATGAAATTCGTATATCAATTCAAAATCAAGATTTGTATGTTTTACCAAGTGAAAGTCTTATATACATAGAAGGACTTGCTACAAAAGAGGACTCATCAGTTTCTACATCCATACGACTCTTAAACAATTGTATGGCACATTTATTTGATGAAATTCGTTATGAAATTAATGGTATAGAAATTGATCGCACACGTCATTTGGGCATTGCAACAGAATTAAAAAACTATGTCTCCCTGAATAAATCTGAAAGTGATAGTCTACTAAATGCAGGATGGTCTCCTTTTAACATTGATGATCTTACACTTGAAAAGGGTTACTTCAATTTTTGTGTACCACTAAAATATTTACTCGGATTTGCTGAAGATTTTAATAAAATTATAGTTAATTCTAAACATGAGCTGATACTTTCACGATCTAAAGATGATGGACAAGTTCTTAAATCTCAAACGATAACTGAAAAAATTAAGTTATCAATTTTAAATATTACTTGGAAAGTACCACACGTTCAACTTGCTGATGCGTATAAATTGCAGATGTTTAAAACAATAAACAATCGTCATCCATTAAGTATATGTTTTAGAAGTTGGGATATGTATTACTATCCTTTACTTCCAGAAAGTACAACAGTTTTATGGAATGTTAAGCTAGCTACCGAAAACGAAAGACCGCGTTTTTTATTATTGGGTCTTCGAAATGATGATAACAAGTTTCAACATTGCGATTTAAGTGATATTAAAGTGCATCTTAACTCTGTTACATATCCTTATGATGATTTAAATCTAAAATTCGACAGAAATCGTTTTGCAATTCTATACGATATGTACTTAAAATTTCAGCAAAGTTATTATTCACGTGATTCTCAACCATTATTAACCCCGGAAAATTTCAAAACTATAGCGCCAATAATAGTTCTAGATGTTAGTCATCAAAATGAATCAGTTAAAACTGGACCTATTGATATTCGTATTGAATTTAAAACATTGAAAAATATTCCGCCTAATACAGCTGCATATTGTTTGATTATACATGACAAGATGTTTGAATATATTCCTCTTACAAACGAAATAAGAAAAATAATGTAAATTTACTATTTAGTTAAAATATATATATATATATATATATTATTGAATAAAAATTACAAAAGTAAATATAAAAATTCTTTTCATTATGTATACAAGAAAGATGAAAGCAAGTAAGTAATTGTATGTCTACTTATGTAATGAATAGGTATTATATCATTGATTAAAAAGTATAAATAGGAAACTTCAGAATGCTAATGCTTATTCACAAATACTTCGTGTAAGTACTTAGTCATAATCGATTGTAACAATGGTGCTAAAAGATATATATGATTTCCTGAAAAGATGTTCACATATTGTTTCGGATGAAGATAAAAACAAACTGATTAATATTCAATCTCAACTAGAATGCGCCAATAAATTGAAGACAAAGAAAAATAAATTTGGAGAACATTATGAAGATTGTGTTTGGTCGGACGATAATACAACATGTGGGCCGGACACTTGCTTCTGCTTGCAATATCGAAGGAAAAATATGGAAGCGGAAGAAGTAGCAAAGCAACTGATAACAACATATTATAATATTTATAATGTTACTAAATGTAAAAATTGTAATTTCAATAAAATATAAAGTATAAAGAACAAAGGCTAAATAAAATTAAAACTCAATTTTATTTTTTGTTTATCATTATATTTTTATTTATGTATTTACAAAGTTAAGGAGCATTTTATGTTCATATATATATATATATATATATATATATAAAGTTTAGCATTATGAAAATCATGTCATGTTGCCAATAGCTTCACATTGGGCTGCTATTTCATCCAAGATTTTGTCGTTACCATCATGCAGCATCTCAATTAAGGCTACTGTATTGTCGAGTAGCTCATCATCTGTGCTCTCATACATAAAAAGAAGTCGCTTCAGATCTAATCTCGGTAGGATTATTATTTCTTTTATTTCTACTTGTGCTCTTCCTGAGCGAGTATTTTCATTTCTGTTCATTAATGACATTTTACTTAATTCACTTAATTTGTCTAATCTGTTCAAAGGTTGAAGTTAAAATAAACATAAGTTTCTTTATTTTTAACAGTAAGGTTTCCGCGTTTCTTTCGCTAGTTTATTGTCAGCTGATTTTCTTGCTGAAAACCATCTGATCATCACCTTATTGACAATTTAATTGTCAATTAAAAAGCAATATTATATCTCTCTTACTCTAATATTGTATATATAAATATCAATAAAATGAGACAACTAGAATAATAGTGCAAACTAGTGATTGCAACATTATTGTTAGTTGACATCCAGCTGATCGTCAACTGATTTTCAGCTGATCAACAGCTGATTATCAACTGACTTCCCAGCTGATCATCAACAGATTTTCCAGCGCATTACCAGCTGATCATCACCATCTGATTGATCAGCGTCTTGATAATTGGAATACTTTACCCAAAAAGCAATATATCTATTTAATATTTATTTATACAAAAATCAAACAACTTTAATTACAATAATATTTGTTTTTTATTTTATAATTTTATTTAATTATCGATAACCTTATAATCTTCTTGTTAATAAATAATATTTTTTTATTAAATTTTCAATTTGTACTCTATTTTGATTTTTATTATTCAAATAATCTTGAATTAGCTGGAGATGATCCATAAAAATCAGCCCTTCAAAGTCCTTTAGAAATTTATGAATCGGATTTGTGGACATTCTGCTTATTTTCCAAGCCAAGGGACAAAAGGCAACTAATAAATTTTGTTAAACTTTTCGTGCCTTATATACAGTTTCCACAATAAATTTACGCATATTGTTCTTTAAAATTTTTGAAATAGTATTTTATTCAAAGAAATTTGACAACATCGCGTTTTACAAAATAAGATTTTTTTTATTTCAGCCATAATCATAATATTTTAATACAGTTTTGGAATTTTGCCTCCTTCCCAAGTAAAAAAAGGTTGTGAGTTTGGAATGTAGAAGCCTTCATTGTCTTCAATGGTTTTTTCGTTGTCGTCAGGAAGTACCTCCGCCAATTCTAATGTGTATGAATAATTTTCTAGTTTTTTTGTTAAAGAAAATTTTTCATCCCCAGCCCCTTCAATTACTTTATCCTCTAAGCTATTGTAGCGTTTGGGAAGATATAGCATTCCATCCTCGAGTTCTGCAATCACTATATTTCCATATTTGGTCTTATGACGAAACATCATTATCACTTTATATGGCCTTGATGGTTGTAATTCCTTCACAGATATATATGATTTTGCTTTCAGTTTATTAAAAGCCTCAACAACCTCAATGTTTTTAATGTTTTTCGAAGTCATAATTTACTACTGAAGGATTGCAATGAGTTAATGAATAGGAATATTTTAGAAACTGCGTTTTTATATCAATTTTTTGGGATGCACTTAAAAAATTTTTAATCAGGAGAGTTTTATTTTCTCAAAATAAATTTTTGATCTCTTAATATTTTTATTCATACATTCATAATACTCTTACTTAATTTCTACATAATAATGAAAAATGCTTCATCTTATGGTTTAAATAATTTATTTAAAATAATTACATTATATGCAAATATTCACAAACATGCATCTTCATATACATTGACATATTAAAGAGACAAACCGACAGACAAACATAAAGGCTCGCTAAACCAAAAGTCATACCTAACATATTTCATCGCATCAACTGTGCAATGAAAATATAAAAAAAAAAATCTGTTCAACAACATTAAACATTTTCTTATGCACTTGTATTTCACACAAAAAAAATTGCATTTCACACAAAAAAACAAAATCATCCCAACATTTTTTCATCTCAAATTTTCATCCCTAAATCATCAAACTAAAAATTATCCCAAAAAATCATCCCAAAAAGAAAAAATCTGTTCAACAACATTAAACATTTTCTTATGCACTTGCATTTCACACAAAACAAAAAAAAAATCATCCCAAAATTTTTTTCATCTCAAATTTTCATCCCTAAATCATCCAAACTAAAAATCATCCCAAAAAAATCATCCCAAAAAGATGATTTTTTCATCCCATGCCCCATTTCCCTACTACTTTTATTTATTTAATTTCTTTGGAAAAATATTCGTATTCGTATTCGCATCCGCCTGAATCTAGCGAATACGAATAAATTAGCATTCACCTAGAAATGGCCGAATATTAGAAAACTCGAATACGAATATTCGTGCATCACTAGTAAACATGCTTAAAAGAACTAAAGAATTAATAAGTATCGCACAGTAATTCTAGTTAAATGAGTTTAAATTAAGAAAAGAAAAAGTTTGCGATTCTTCTTCCCATGAAATTTTGACAAAATGTTAAGAGGAAAGTGGTAAAATTTTCTTCGTTTAAGTAAATATTTGTGAATTAGTAAATTTTATGTTATATTTTTAGTTTTGTTGTAATTTTTTTTAAATAAAAATTAAAAAAAATTATCTCATTTTAAATTTCAATTATTTAAAAAAATATAATTGTGTAATTGTGTAATTTTCTCTATTGTACAATAATATCGCTAATGTGTATGTCATATTCGGAGGTGGCTAAATATATTGGCAAATATCAAAAGTCTTTTGATTTTTATTGTACAATCAAGACAATTGTTTAATGTGGCAACATTTTTCAATGTTGTTTACTATTTCACGGTCACTAAAATTGGGCGATATTTTCTTTGGAAATGTTATACCATTTATTGGTTAGTATAGGTCAAAACGACAATAATATATACAACGACATATCCAATAATATTGTATAATGGATGGGCCAGATTTTTTGTGCACTATTTTAGACTTGCAGCTGTGTAATTTTTTTCCACTATTGGCAATGATGGTCAAAAACTAAGAAAAATCTGCATACATACATACACACATATACATATGTGTGTACGTACATATGTGTGTACGTATTAAAAAAATGTTCATCTTTTTCTGAAAAGCTTTTATAATTTTCATACACTTCATTAATAACTGGGTTCGTTCTTGCAATGCAATTATTAATGTTACATAAAAATCCATTTTTTTATAATTTTCTTACCAAAACTTATTCAAAGCGTGTTGTCTTTTTGACAACTGAGATGATGGTAGATGTTTTTTTACATTCTCCATGCTTTTCACTGAAATGTGTGTCAGTGTAAAAAGCCTAGAAAGAACAAACCACAATGGTAAGACTGTAAGGGTTGAACCAATTATGCTGCCTACCCGATTGATACCGGCGTATTTTACGCCACTGCACATTAGGTCAAATGACTACTTTTTCTGTGCAAAATTAATTACGACTACATTATAAGAGTAATCGAAACAGTTATTATATGAATTATATAATTATAGATGGTTCCGATAAAAAAAATGGAGTTTAACCCATAAGTGTATAGAATTAATTTGTTTTTTAATACTAAAATATTTATTAATTGTTTATATCCAATTCACTTTGTAAAATTAATTCAAAGGAGGCTTCTTCACTTTCATTATTTTCGTCATTTTGTTCGTTATGGTGAACTTCTTCTGTTGGTTCGCAGCAACATAATAGTTCAATTACTTCAGGTGGTAACGTGGAACGTACTCTTTTTTGAATGCGTCTGTTTAAAAATGTTGTGGAAATTAATGGATCTGAAGTATCCATGGCCCTATTAAATACATCTAGTAGGTTATTGGTGCGGGTGTTTCTACGCGCGTGATAGCGTAGCATAACAAATAGGGCAAGCCTGGTTTGATTTGTTTCCGGTTAAAACGTTCAAAATTTTTCCATCAATTAGTGTCAAAAATAATTTGAAAGTAATTTCGACGAATTTTCCATCACCAAGTGATACTTGCAAGTTTCTTAAATTGTCAATTTCTTTTTGTAGGTCCAAATTTTCCTTTAAAACCACTTCTTTCGTTTCTTTTGTGAACTCCAGTTTAATAGGACGACAAAATCTTACAGACTGCGGTATGCGATTATTCCAGATTGGTTTTCCGATTGTAGCGCTAATCTTAAGCACAGATATAAGCAGATATGGCAGCACTGACGTATGTCAAAGGCCCATATCAGCTTTTAGTTAACCTCATATTTAGAAGCGTTATATTGTAGGTGGCATCCTGAAAAACAATGTGATAGAAGAAAAAACTATACATTACCAAGAATTTTGCCAAAAAAATGTAAACAAACAAAATACAAATAAAATTTGTTGTGAAAAAAATTTTGTTTTTATTAAAAAAAATTAAATATATACATGAAATAGTAACTTCCAATTAATTTTTTCTGTTGAAATTGTTGGCTGAACATCGAAATGGTAAGTATAAGCTGAAAAATAAGATATTTATGTTTTAAACAAGTTTATTTAGTAGAAAATTTTTATTAACTTACAGGCACAAACGGATTTACATACAACTGCACAATCACTCCCAAATGTGTTTTTTGGCAATTCTTCCACCATGCACAATTTCCACAAAGGTAGGAATTTCGAAATATATAAAAAAGATATGTATTAAGAAATATGTTTCTCAATTAGAAATGTTTTTTACATTTTTGATACATACCTTGCAACTGGGGATGGTAAGCAAAGTTACATGGATGCACTCATGTCTTTTGGAGATTTCGTTGCCGCAAAAGCGTCTAAAACGGCTGTAAGTATTAAATGAAAAACCTGAAAGTATTAAAGTTTAATATTATAATATTGAATTGTTAATTTCTTTAGATATTTCTTTGATTACCGTTTGGGCAAAAAGTGACAAACCAATTTGTAGCCTTCTTCATATGGAGAACCACCCCAACCGTCATGGAATAGCTGAAAATATAAATATAAAATCTTATAATAAAAAAATTAAATTTTAATTGACTATTTATTTGATCAGTCTCTTATTTTTTATGTCTGCCGGCCAGACAATCATGGTGATATGATGGTGTTTTTGGAAGCACTGTTTAAGGGTGGGTTTTCTAGCCAGACACATTATCTTTTGTAAAAAAACCCACGCACAGTATTTACAAAACACATTAATTATGTATATACATATCAGTCGTTAAGCAGCTCTGGGTCGGGGAACATCTCTCGCGTTATCGTAATTATTTCTTAAGTGCGGTCAGGCTTGTGTGTGTTGTTTGGCCTTCGAGAGTTTTTCGTCTCGCTCGCACTGGTTGACTGATCTGCCACGGATAACCGTATAATCTTGCGGTTTTTGTGGAATTTCTTTAACAACCACGTTGCCTACTTCCTATGTGAAGGCATAGGTCGTGTACAGTCAGTCACAAAACCTTTTAAAATACTGTTAATACCATCTTGGGTATATGGTCTACGTTACTCCGCCCATATTTGTGCAACACCATATTATGCAAATTTACTTTGCATTAATATGTTTAATAAATAAATAAATGTATATACATATGTACAATGTACATACATAAACACATGCGAGTACGTATGGATGCTCCGGTCAAATTATGGTTGAGTGCAAATACTATTTAACATTCAAACAGTATCTGCACTCATTCAATATTTCACACACAAATATTTCAGACACTTACCTTCTTGGATTCTTCAGGAATTGATAAGCTTCGCCACATTTCGTCAATCCTTTACAAAGACACTAGCGCCTCCTAAAATAAATATATATTTTAATTTTTGTTTTGATTGTTATAAGAACACAGAGCACATAATTTAGTCATGTATGTACGTACGTGTGTGCCCACCGGCCAGGCCATTATGTGCATGTGTGTTTAGAAATAATGTTGAAGGGTTTGTTTTCTTTATTTCCATACAGACAAATATGAGCCATTTGAAATTTCAAATATAATAAAATTTATCTGTATGTTAAAAGTAAACCTAACCACAAACAGCATTTGATAAAAAACACAAAACACTTGCAACACCACAATTCTGGGTCTGCCGGACACACCTTCATTGAGTGTCAGTACTGTTTATCAAATATAAGTATGTTCCAAACAGTGTCTGGCACTCAATGAATAAATATTTTGTCACTTAAAATTTCAAACACTAACCTTTTGGGATTCTCCGGGAACCGATGGAGCTTCTCCACATCTGGACAGCCTTTTATACACTTGCGACTCCTGTAAAGATTAATGGGAATTATTATTTATTAAATAAAATCTATAAAATAACTACTTACATGTTTATTTTCTTCTTCTCTTTTGCTTTGTACAGGATCTGCCAAAGAAATTCATATTAGAAAAAGTAAAAGAAATATTAACAAAATTACTTACCTCTTTGAAAAACTGCAACACAATGGCACAACAATGGCTGCTGCCATGAAACTTGGGGTGGAATGCAGGATTGCATTCATGAAAAGGCGCCAATTTATGCATTTTTTCCATAAATTTGCGCCTTTTCATAATTTTTTTGGCAAAAACATCAATTGAAAATAAAATAATTTCAATTGACGTTTAACCTGTTGAAATGACAAAGACAGGCATATTCAAAACAACATGATTTTGTCCTTTAATGCAAATCCTGTTAAATGATGTTGCCATTTTGGGATGCCATTCGTCAATTTTTCGGAAAAATTACGTGGCCGAATTTCCCGTGTCCAATCTGCCTAACCTGTGATCTTAAGGGAATAACTGTGGTAGCAAAAAGGGATGCGTCACAGCTACTTGACAAACTTTGTTCACTAAATGCTTGCTTAAACTGGGCTTGACCAGTACTACTATCAAAGCCGTAACTAAATATTAGTTCTGTGCTTAAAAACTCAGTCTTCTCCTCTTCCATTTCAGCAATAAAAACTTCTTTTTGCATTTCTACAATTCTTTCTGCTGTATGCGCTAGAATAGATTGAAGAGGAACATTCACAAGGTTCTCTGCTGCTTTTGTACCCTCAGGACGGCATTTCATTTTCGCGGCAGTTATTTTACTATAATGAGGATATACATATATCACAATTCGTTAATTTGCTTTCCTGACGTATTGCATTATACTGCTCTTTAGACAAATTATGTTCAAGGAAGAAGGCTAAAGCCTCATCCGCAGTAAATGGAATTGGCTTCTTAGGATATTCATCACAAATTTTACGCATTTTTGATGGTCTTGTTGAACTTTGAATACTTTCCTTTAGTATTGCAGCCAAATCGGTTTCACCTTGTTTACGTGCTGATGTTGCTGCTCCACGAACAAGAAGACTTGTATAGGCTTTCGCATTTGAAAGCTCTGCAGCTTCTTTTCTTTTTCCAAATTCCAATTTTTCGCTAAATGGTACACGAGGACGTCCAACAGCGCCACTTGTTGCCTTTTCTAAAATGCCATCTACCACAATATTTAATTCAGCATTTAGCCATGCCTGGTTTTGCTTTTTGAATACATTTGTCTTTTTATGACACTTTTTCCACTTTTGTTCTAGTTTCACGCAAAACAAATTAATTTTTTTGGTAATTTGTTTCACCATTTCATCAGAAATTGACGCGGTTTCAAGTTTGTCATATACGTGTTTCAAAATGGCATCAACTTTTTGTTTTTTTTTGTACTTTCCTTTCGCCATACTTCAAAAAGATCAATCTTTTTTATAAAGAGGTTACCTAACAAAAAGAGGCATTACTCGCAAAACGCAAAAAATCGCAATTTTTGATAAATACCAAATAACTCACTAGATAATATTCTAATTATTTTGTGCAATTTGAGAGTGGAGAAATGGGGTATATTTTTTAAAAGCTTTCAGAAAATAAAAATTTTATAAAAATTTAACTATTTATAGATGTTTACGCTAATGAGTTATTTATTAAGTATAGCGACATATATATAAAACATTTAAAATTAAAAATATGTCTACTCACTTGGCTCTTTCTTTTCCATTTTACTCTAATAAATTATCAGAAACACAGTCCGAGATATACGCACTTAAAGTTGACCACGCACTAAAACTGAAAGTTGATTTTTGGACTTTCGCACAGAAAAGTGTGTCGTTTGACCTAAGTGCACTGGCAGAAAAATTATAGGCAACTTTATAAGCCTTTATAAAAGGAAAATGCCAATTTTTTATTCAAGTCAAAAATATAATTGACTTTATTTACAAAATTCCTTTCTTTATATTTAAAAATAACGGGATAGATGAAACGCTTATCATAATATTTGTTTTTAATAAATTACAATAAAAGTTATTAATATAATTTTGTTTTTGAGAAATTACAATAAAAGTTATTAATATAATTTTGAGTGGTTTTGTTTATCATAACAGTTACCCATATTTTGCATTAAGTGACAATATTATTAACATTGTAATTTGTTGGTGGCATAACTAACGTATCAATAAATTAACTCACAAAAAAATTAGTAATATGTATACATAATTGTTCAAATGCCATTACACCCTAACCCTCAAGAAAAATTTTATATTTTTTAAAAATTAATTTTTTTTCTTTTATTTTCATTTTATATATATATATATATATATATATATCTATATAATATTTGTAAAAATGTCTTATGCTATACAATTTATGCTTATTCTAACGATTAACATTTTTTAGGTTATTATTGTGGAATTCTTTTACATTGTTTCCTATCTTGACTATAGAATTTACTCCTCTAGTTTCTAATATTTCTTAGGGGCCATGGTATGGAGATTGATTCTTTTTTCTACCGAATCTTTTTACATATACCATATCCCCTACCTTTGAATTCGATGTTTGTATCTTTATTCACGCATGTATTTTTTAAAATTTTTAGCATTCCTTCTGCCTTTTTATTAGAAAATTGCAGTCTTGCTCTTAATTGTCATGTTGTATATTGGTTTGTTATTAAAAATTTCGTCATTGGGAAGATTTTCTAGCTTTCCAAACACTAATTCAAACGGTGTGTATTTTGTATCGATATGTGGCGTTGTGTTGTATGCAAAACAAAAGTATGGGATCCAACAATCCCATTCATCATACCCATACCCCACACCCATAGTTTCATGGTGGTAAGGTTCACTGAAAATTTGTTTTATTTGTAATAAGTTACATATTTCTGACAACAATTCATTTACAAACTCAGTACCCTTATCTGATTTGAGGACCTTCAAATGGCCATATATTAGGATTAAATTCTCAACAAGTGCCTTTGCAACAGTTTTGGCATCTTTTGTTTCAATTGGGCTTGCTATAATGAACTTTGATAAATCACACTGCATCGTTAATATGTATCTATATCCATTTGAGAATCGTAACGGACCTACCGTATCAATTGATACTATCTCGAAAACAGTTCCTGGAGTATCTGTTACTGTTAATTTTTCTTTAGTATGACGTGTTTGCTTATTTAATTTGCATTGTTTACAGTGTGATATGTAGCTTTTCACCATTTTGCTCATATTCTTCCATATGCATCTTTGCTTAAGTTTTAAAATTGTCTTCTTAATGCCTAAATGACCGCCTAAAGTGGAATCATGGTATTCGCTAATCAGTTTACTCTGTAGTGCTTTATCTGCTATGCACTTTGGCTCCTTGTAGATCAAAATTTTCAAATTCTCATTATGCTCCCTTTTTAAATTATTAAATATATTCTTGAATACTTCTATGTTAACTATTTTAAAAATCTCATCACTGTATCCTAACGCCAGTTCTTTATATTAAGTGATAACATTTTTGATAGTAGTTTCTTTAAAGACAACTTTGTGCTCATTAAATTTTCAATACACTCAATTATTATTTCTGTATCATTAAATTTAATAATTGGTTTTTCTAATTCATTGTGTATCCTAAACTTAAGTTTTATTAATTTACTAACATCTGATATTGATGCGCATTCCCATATAAAATTGTCATATCTGTTTCCATGCTAAATGGTATCAAACTGCTTCTGCATATTTCTTCTTGTCACTTGCAGTGACACGAAATTGGATCATCTTCAATATCTGTAGGTATCATAGCTTTTAACGTGTCGCTGGGTATTTTTATCCTAGATAGTACATCTGCATTGCAATTCGTTTTGCCGTTTTTGTAATTTATTTCAAAATCGTAATCACAAAGATCAAGCCTAATACGAGTTAAATTAGAAGAGAGGTTCTTATGTGAGAACAATGATACTAAAGGTCTGTGATCGGTAACAACGAGAAATTTTCTCCCAAAGAGGTATGGCCGAAAAAAGTTTATGGCCCAATGTATGGCTTAAAGTTCCTTCTCGATTATAGGTTTATTTGAATCATGTTTAGATAATGTTTTACTGACGTATGAAATAGGTAAGTCTGCTCCGACTTCGCCTTGTGACAAAACTGCTCCGAGTGCAAAGTTTGAAGCATCAGTTGTCAATACAAATGGTTTGGTAAATTAGAATCCCAAACAAACGATTTGTTTTTCTTTATTTGTTATCAGATGCCCCAAGTAGACGACTTCAAATTGCAGAAAACGACATTTGCTTGGATTTATTTTTAAATTGTATTTCTTTAATTTCTCAAAAAGTTTTAGCAAGTTTTCATTATGATGTTGTAGGCTACATCCAAAAACGATAATGTCATCAACGTACAAAAATGCCTCTGCAGTTAGCCCTGCTAATGCTATAGATAACATCCGTTGAAAACTGTTTGACGATATTTTTAAACCAAATGGCAACCTTGTAAATTGGCAATGTCCATTCTTCGTTGAAAACGGAGTGAATGGTCTGGAGTTTTCGTTCAAATTGATTTGGTGGAATGAACTTGTCATGTCAAGGGTTGAAAAATACTTTGCTCTGCCTAGCTTGTCAAAAATATCTTCAATTCTTGTTAATGGGAATTTATCGTTGACAATTTTCTCGTTTAAATTTCTAAAATCGACTTCTAATCGCCATATTTTTGTCATTCGCTGATTTTTTTGGTACTACCAATAATGGTGAGTTGTATGGACTAGTAGAATGTTCCATTATGCTGTCACTCAACAGTTTTTCTACCTGTTCATCTATTTCTTGTATTTGTGTATCTGGTAACCTATAGGGTTTTATGTATACTGGAGTTGAATCGGTTGTTTGTATCTCCTGTGTATAAAAATTATTCACTGTCAATTGTTCGCCTTCTAAATGAAAAACGTCACTATATTCTCTAATCATGTTTGCTAAAGTCTGTTCTGCTGTGGGATCTATCGTCTTTATACATAGATTCTGCACAATTTTTGATACTCTGTCCACAGAAACGGGGTTTTTCTTGGAGCAAGTATATACGCTATAATTCGACAACCGCTTAAGCTGAAAATTATAATTTTTTAATGTCACGTTTCTGTCTGTTGTGTTTAAAACTTTAATATGTGTAACCCCAGTGGCTGGTATTATAGTCTTCCCTATATATACCCCTGCTTCTATTTCTTTACTCAAAACTATACTCTCCTCATTTGGTTATATATTAGTAGGTATTATTGCTTCCGACCTTGCAGGTATTACAATATCTGTCTTGTACACGCGCTTAGGATTTATAGGTGAAACTATTTCCTTGTTATTTATGGTGGAAGACATAGTATATGTTTCAAAATCTATTTTGCATAAATATCTTTCTAAAAAATCACGACCCATGATATCATCTGTTGGAACTCAATATTGCTGTGCCAATACTCTACACTTTCTCTCGAGTTATACCCGTCAACGATGCAGTGTTTCTTGTATTCATATTTTCTATCTTTCCTAACTTGCATATTGATATTTCTGCTCCTGTATCAATCAAAAATTTAAGATTTTCATTCAAATTCTTACACAGCACAGTCATTGAGTTATCTGTATTTGTTGATAATCTGAATAATCTTTGCCGTTTCGGATAACAAATTTTGTTATCCCGGCTTGAAGGTTTCCCTGACTAAAGTTCTGATTGTCTCGCCTATCTGAATTGTAATTTTTTGGTGCTGTGTTCCTTGAAGCGGTATTACGCGATCTATTGTTGACATTATTTTGTGGATCGTACGTGTTGGTATACCTACTATTACCCGAATTGTTATGATAATTTTGAAAATTTTGATAGTTGCTGTTGCTGTAGTTCCTGTTAGAATTGCTATTCCTTCGAGTGTAATTATTATTATTACTAAAGTTATTGAAATATCTAAAATGCTGATTGTTATTGTCCGTATATGTTCTGAAAGTGTTGTTAAATCTTTGTGAATCATTATCTCTCCTTCCAATTCTGAAAACATTACTGCTCGTCTGCATATTTCTCTCAATTGTCATGCATTTTTCTGCAAAAGACTTAGGTGAACTGGCTATTAAAACATTTTGATATTCAGAGTTGACTCCTTTCATAAATACCTTTAGAGCCATATTTTCGCTCATCTTATAAATGGCATCTTTTGCCTCTCTTGTGGGATTCTGCATTGATTTTATCTAAAAAAAAAATCGCTTAGTTGTTCTGCAAGTACTGTTATCTTTTCCCTGTTTGTAGATATATCTGAAGCACCTTGTCTTATTGTACCAAATTCTGTCAAAACTTGTTGCAAATTTCTGGGATTTGGATAAGCTTTTATTAGTAAGTTCTTCAATTCTAAAAATGTTACAGGCCTATTTGAACGACCCAAAATACTGCGCACATGTGTCGACAGTTTAAAATTATAGACATATTTAACGAAAATCTCCCTATACTCAGTTCTCAAAATGTCATGCAATAGTTCTGATTGCACAATAAAATCTTCTAACGCCTCATACGACCCCGTGAAGGTTTGTAGGTTTTTACCAGCTACCGAAATGCGACATGTGTGAAAAGTTAACAAATTCTGTCTCTGTTTCTGAATTATTTTCTACTTTCTGTATGTCCTTGGTTTCCAGACTTTGGACTTCTGCATACACTTTCTTATATAAAGTTCTGAATTTATCAATCAGTGATTTATCAATTGTCACTAATTCATTAGCAATTTTATCAACTCTTTCATTAATATATTTTAATGGTTCTAACTTTTCTAGCACGTACTTAGAGGAATAAATTCTACCTTTTCTTTTTATTATGTTACTTTCCAACTCTTTATAATATTTGTCAATTATATCCACAAATTTATATAAATGTATACGTTTTTTATAAAAAAAAATTACTTTTAAAATAATGTAATGTAATAACACTTATCTATTCTTGCCGTTTTGCAACACTACTTTGTTAACATCTGTTCTTGACATTCGATAATCGTGATCTTCTTCTAGTTAATTTGTTTGCAACTTCTCTTCAATACAATTTCTTTTCATTCTGATCAAACATATTTATAAAAAAGGAATAAAGAAAAAGTAATAAGAAATTTCACATAAATATTTTAGAAGCTAGTTTTTTCTGCGTTTGTTCAGTTCACGCTCCAAATCTGTTGCCAAATCTCACAAGATATGTGCAATGATGGTGGAGGATCGGACTTAACGACCCTACGCAGCGCGGCAAGCTTCCTCCTCAGACGCACTAATCTTCCTCCTCTTTTTTATTTTTGGTACTTCAATCTTTGGAATTCTCGTAAGTACTTCTTCCTTTTTCTTCTCCCATCGTTTGCGATATTCTTCAATAGTCAAACGCTTGGGACCCTTTTCTTTTCCTGATATATTGGTGCTTCCTTTGCACCACCAACAGGTAGGTATTCCTCTGTCGGAATCTTTTTTTTGGTCAAATTTGGCAGGATCGCCATGTAAGGGTTGAACCAATTATGCTGCCTACCCGGTTGATGCCGCCGTATAGGCAACTTTATAGGCCTTTATAAAAGAAAAATGCCAATTTTTTATTCAAGTCAAAAATATAATTGACTTTATTTACAAAATTCCTTTCTTTATATTTAATAATAACGGGATAGGTGAAACGCTTATCCTAATATTTGTTTTTACTAAATTACAATAAAAGTTATTAATATAATTTTGTTTTTGCTCAATTACAATAAAAGTTGTTTATTTATTTTTTTTTTGCCAAATCAAATTTGTTGTGAATAATCTCTTATTATTTAGCTAGTGAGGCCTATCTCGTTTTATGTCAATAAAAACTAAATTTTTATTACATATTTATCCCGACGTTTTGTGAATTTTATGTTCACTTCTTCAGGGGATGTGTCTATTTTATTAAAATTTAAAGAAATTAACATCAAAAGTGCTTAGAAAAAAATATATATACATGACCAGAAGGTTAGAACAACTTACTTGTAATCGAGTTATATTATTATTAAAAACATTCAAATAAGTGTATAAAAGTTTACTTTAACCTAAAATTAAAATATTTAAAATTATGGCTTTTGCTGTTTTTAATTATCACACTGTAAATGGCGCTTAGTTGGTCAGTGACTTCTTTTCTGTTCATTGTTTTCATTATTTTCTGTTGTATTCTTAAACTTTCAGAAGAAGAACTTTAATATTGTCAAAATCTGGTGTATGATTAGTTTCAATTATATGCTTTGATAAAGCAGTACTTTCTTTATTTTTATTTATGTCTGCTCTACGTTCTTTCATTCTTGTTGCTAGATTTCTTTTTGTTGTGCCAATATAAACAAGATCACAGCTGTTTGCGGTATCTCCTTTACATGGTATTTCATATAGGACATTATTTTGTTGTAGTTTGTCAATTGGTGTTCTTGTGTTGGTGGATATGGTACTCAATGTTTTATTAGCTTTATATGCTAAGGCGGTATTGTTATTGTTTATTGCGTATTGTGTGTTTCTATTGTCTGTTAATCCTGGTATATATTTGACGCTGTAGTATTGTTTATTATCATTAGGGTTATCATTTCTATTATTTTGTGGATGTTTGTGGGAATTAATAAGGTTTTTAATTAAATATGGAGGGAAACTATTATATTTAAGCTTTAAGTGTTTTAAGCTTTCTAGCAGCGCGCCACAAAGGGTAATTAGATGTTGGTGTGACATCAAGACCTTCCAAATAATTTTTAAGAGATGCAGTTTTTTCAGATGCAAGCAACTCTTGAAGTCGTTTAGCACATTATTTAAGTCTGAGTTTATGTTGGGGTGATCTGTGCTGTTGCCATTCCCTTCTAGCTCTTCTTTTTTTACACACGAGATGTTCAGTATCCGTGGAATAAATTTTATTAAACCGAGACTGCGGGTGGGAGGTAGTGGCATGTTCAGCAGCCTGTTTAATAATTTCGTTAAGACTGGCAATGTTAGTTTCAATGTCATTGGGTGTTCTTAGCGCAATATTTTCCGTGCAATGACTACTAAGATATTTTTTGTGAATCCCAGCCAATTAACACGATTGATCATCTTCATATATGGGTGAGGTAAGCCAGTAAGTGGGCTCCCCACTCGAAATAACATCTAAGCGCATTTTCGAAATTGTGTTAAACAAAGCTCGACCTCTAGGTGTTACAAGGAGCGACCCCCAGTACGAATGCTTTGCATTGTAGTCTCCAGCTGCCACGAAACAAGATCCAAGCGATTTGTAGAACTTCTCATACTGATCTTCGGTAATTGAAAATCTGGGAGGTGGGTAAATTAATGATATCACGAAATTACAACGAAAATTTTCTACAAAAATATTCGTAGCTTGCATATATTCTTCACTAAAGTTGTCAAGCATATAGTGCTTGAGTCTTGACTTAATTAGAATTGCAGATCCACCGCATGCTCTCCCTCTAGGGTCCTTTGTATCATACATAGTGTAGCCATTTATTTTGAAAAAGCTTCTCGAAGTCAAATGTGTCTCAGAGACCAACATTATATCAATATTTTTTTCCGTACGGAAGTGCTCAAGTTCATTTTTATGTTGGCGAATGCCGTTTGCGTTCCAGAAACATATTTTTAACGTGTTCATGGCTTGTTAATTAATGCTTGAAATAGAGTATTCTGCGTTCTCAGCATTTCTTGCATCATGGTAGTCATATTTGTTGTAAAATTATTTATTGTTTGCACCAAATTGTCAATAGTAGCTTCAAGGCGACTATAGTTAAAGCTTGAGTTTGCATTCGTTGAATTATTTAAATGTGGAACATTTTGTACGGGAATATAATTTGTTTTAGCAGCATCGGCATACGATACACGGGAAGTAACTGGTTGGCTCATTTGCGCAAAAGTGGCGGAGTAAGCGTTTGCTGATTGAGATGGATTTAATTTGGGTTTTGCACCATACTCTGTTTGACAAAAGAGTACACAGGACAACCTCTGCATTTTTTATCACTTTGATCTTTTGGCCTATTGCAACTAGCAGTGCCGTGTAATTCGCCGCACACAACACAAACAGTAGGTAATTTGCAGTATGTTTTTGTATGACCATATTCTTGGCAATTATGGCACTGTACGGGACCTGATCGCTTATGTGGCTCTTCAACTGTGATTTTTCGGTATAAGAGATATTGTAGGCTATAAATTGGGTGTGTCTCGTTTTTTTCAGCTTTATATCATTCGGCTCCAATTCAACTCGAAATAGAGGCTGGGGGATCTTTTCCCTATTGATTATGTTGGTAATATTTTTTACCTTAAATCCTTGTATCATGAGTGCATCTTTTACTTCTTCGGGATTAACATAGGAGTCAATACCCTTCAATACGATCTTCATACCTTTCGCACTCTTCAGCTGGTACGTATAAAAACTTGTTTTATTTTTTTTTCGAATTCAGTCACTATTTTGCGAAAATCTTTTTCTTCGTGTATTTGAATTTTAATGTCGTCAATGTTACCACGCTTTATTGGAATAACATGAAATGCGTTTTCACCAAATGCCCGAGATTAATTTTTTAATTAGTGCGTTAGAATTTCTCTCTCTCAAATATATAGGTGGTAGCTTAAAAGACTTTTGGGATGATGCAGCTGTGACTTGCAATAATGAAAAACGATTTTGACGATTGGTAGATGATGCGCTATTATCCCTAGACATCTTTGGAGCAGATGAAATTTTTGAAGAATTCGGGCTTCGCCCACGCTTTACCACGGTTATGTATCTGTCCATTCCGACTTGTACCTTGGGTTTTGAGCTACTTTTATCTGTAGTGATAACTTTATGAAGTGATAAACACGAGCCTGAAGGGGATGATATAACTGACTTATATTTTTATTATTTTGGCATTTTTTTTATTTTGGCAATTTTTTTATTTTGGCGATTTGTTTAATTTTGGCGTTTTTTTCATATAGGTGATTTTTTTGGGTTTGGCGATTTTCTTAGTTTTGGCACTTTTTTTCTCGTTTTGAGGACTGTCTTCGGTTTTTGGCGTTTATTTTAAATTTTGGTGATTTATTTCGTTTTGCAATTTTTTTTAAATTTGGCGATTTTTTTTAATATTGGCGATTTTTTTCATTTTGGCGACTTTTTTTCCACATAAACAACTATTTTGGTTTTGACGCATTTTTCGCGTTTTGGCGACTTTTTTCGGTTTTTGGCGTTTTTTTCATTTTGGCGATTTTTTTTCATTTAGACGATTTTTTCGAATTTGGCGATTTATTTTAGTGCTTGATTTTTTTTTTAATTATTGGTGATTTTTTCAGGTTTTGGCGTTTTTTTCGGTTTGGCGATTTTATAATTTTTGGATTTTTTAGTTTTACCGTTTTTGAAAATTTCAAGAGTTTACCTCTTATGGGTTCCAAGATATAGCAAGTTGTCAAAATTGTATTAACTGATGGACCACCCTTTAATTTAAATTTTTTAATATTTTAATGTTAATTGTTGTAGTATATATAAAAATACACTAATTTTACAAATTTCAAGTGTCAATATACATATGTACATACAATTGTATGTATATTACATGAGATTTTAAAATTTTTCGTCGCTCGTTTTGGAACACCCTTTAATTTTTAATTCTCATGTATTTTTTGTTGTAGTGGCCAAGGTTCTACATACTCTGTCCAAATTTCAGGTCCGTAGCTCTTACCGTGTGATGGGGGCAGACGGACAGCGTAGCGAAAACAATAGGATTCCTTTTTCACCTTCGGTGTACGGAAACCTAAAAATAAGAAAATAAACAAACAGGTATTTAGTAAGAATTTGCCTCTTTCTCAAAGCGGACAGCTGACGACCTTACTCTAAGTAAGGTAATGGTGTCTATTCTGAAATACGTGGCGACTTGGTGAAACTCACATGGAAAACAAAAACAAAACTGTGTAAATGTAAAAACTTTGTTTTTGTTTCTCATACAAAATTAACAGTTTTTAAAAGAAAGAGTAACGCGTTGAAATTCTTACGTTTATTTAATTTAAGAAATACATGGCAAACAAAAACAATTTTTGAAAATTTGTTTTTGTTTGAATGTAAAGTTTCACTTCTTCGGCGCGTTTTCCAGAACAGCCCCCAATATTTTGTTTTTGTTGTATTTATGTTTATAAAATTTAAACTTATATTTACATGTACATATATATATATATATATATATTTAAAGTACATACATATGTTTTTATATTTGTTTTTTGTTCTTTATATAGAATTTTTCCTGAAAAAGGACACCGAAGTGTTCGAAATATTGAAAAAAATAAAAAGATTAAACAAAATCAATATTTTAATAATACAAAAAAGAGTTTTATTTAAATGATTATGACCTTGAGCCTGATAAAGAAGAAACAAATATATTAAATCTCCCAAACATAATAATAACGCAGTCAGATAAAGGCGATGTGGAATTTTGTGTACTTTTAGCGAGAGCAAAAATTTATTGGGTTCTCACAAATTTCATTTTTCCATTGATTGCCGTTTTTGATATCGGAAACCCCAGCGTGCGCCGCCTCAAGTTGCTCTGCACTCAGCTTTGGTTGCAACAATTTTTTACTCTATATTTAATTAATTTGTTTCTATATTTATGATTTGAACAGGCTAAAGTTCGTATCGCCTTGTGAGCCAAATTACATGTGATAATTATTAATGAACAAATAACATCAAAGTTAGTTGTAAATATTCTGACAACAACACATAGTTGAACGGAACAGCTAGCCGTTTTTGAAGGCCACTAAACCTTCATCATCAGCGTTCTTCTTTTTTGCAAATGGAATATGTGAATTGTTTTGATTCATCGCATTTCAATTTGCTGAAAGGTGTTTTGTAATGCAAGCTCAAATTTACCATCTCTAAGATCACAGCAGTCTTACCATTGTCGGTTGTTCTTTACTAATTATGCACATGTTAGTTAATTTGCTTATTCTTTGTTCTACTTGAGACAAACTTTTTTGGTTTGTTACTATTATGTATATTTATTAAATTTTTGTTACAGGCCCCTGGCTATTAATTCATTTGTTTCTATATTTATGATTTATTTGAACGGGCTGAAGTTTGTATCGCTTTTTTAAGCCAAATTACATGTGATAATTATTAATGAACAAATAACATCAAAGTTAGTTGTAAATATTCTGACAACACATAGTTGAACGGAACAGCCGTTTTCGAAGGCCACTAAACCTTCATCATCAGCGTTCTTCTGTGTTGCTCCACTGTGTGTGGTGTCAGTGGATGTAGATTTCTGCCTTATATACGAAACTTTCTTTGCAAATGGAATACGTGAATTGTTTTGATTCATCGTATTTCAATTTGCTGAAACGTGTTTTGTACTGAAAGCCCAAATTTACCATCTCTAATTTACAGCAGACTTACCATTGTGGTGTATTCTTTATTAATTATGCACATTTTATTTAATTTGCTTATTTTTTGTTCTAGTTAAGACAAACTTTTTTGGTTTGTTACTATTAAGTATATTTATGTAATTTTTGCCAGAGGCCCCTGGCTATTAATTTAAATTAATTTTTAATTTTTATTTTTCGAACTTCATTTATTTCTATATTTATGATTTATATGAACGGGCTAAAGTTCTTATCGCTGTTTTAAGCCAAATTCTTGTTGTTTTGCCCAATTTGTATTAACATACGAGTATTTATGTAAATAAGATATGTTTTAGTTAGTGTTTTAAGCTTTCTAATGAAATTTGTATTAATGCATAGAAAATTTAATGTTTAAAAAAATTTCCTGCCTTCCCTGGAAATTAAAAAGTCCGGGAAAAAACTCTATGAGTACCTCTTTCCGCAGTCCTATTCCGCCCATTTTTCATCTCACTTTGTATGCTGTTTTGAAATTAACTCACACCAAATTTGAATCCTTTTACTATCATAAGTTTCTAGATAGCAGATTTTTTAAAACTATTTTGCATGGGGAGTACCCCTTCCCGCAGTCCTATTCCGAAAATTTTTTTGCCGACAATTTTTTATCTGGCAATAATTTTACAATGTGTTCATACGATTGTAAGATGTCTGACAATTTCTTGTCAGCTGCTAGTCTTACAATGGACTGACAATGCTTTTTCTGGCAACGTCGTCTGACAAAAATAGCTAGTTCACAAGGTTGTAAGAAATTTTGAGTACATTTTACTGGCAATATTGTAAGTTCTGACAACCGTCTGTACATGGCTTGAGAAGTCTTTCTAATATTGTTTTTTTTTATATTTTCTTCGATACTGAAATCCGAATCGAAAAGAAAAAACATTTTATATTAATTTATTTACCAATAACAAAGATTAAAAATTTTAATAACCCTGGAATATATCACAGACGCACACTACAAACTTTTAACACCCCTTTTTTTTTGGGGGGGGGGGGGGTTAAAAATAGTAAACAAAGTTTATCAGCTGACTCAAATATTAGATTTTTATGTGTATTGTATTTATCGAAAAACAGGCAACGTCGTCATAAGTGTAAGGGAATACAAGATAAGCATTGATGTTTTGTTAAAAAGATGTTGATTCAAAATTGACGACAATGTTGTCGACGTCAAATAGAATAAGAATAATTATTGAATAATATTTAGAAGGTTCACAATAGCTTTTTAAAATTGCAACGTTTCAATTTTAATACTTTAATATGGTCTGGCAAGTTCGTTGTTTATGTTTTGTGTGTAAATCAAATTCATTACCAGGTGGCAAATTTAAAAGTATAAAGCGCATGTCATTTTAAATATCGCAATATGGTAATGTTAAACTAAAGATGTTAAAACTGTCAGCGCAGCTGTAGTTGATGAATAATATTCTCTCTCTCATATTATACACTAATATATAAAAATATAAAGATGTTTGTGTGTTTGCCTGACTTTGATATACACAGCAGGGATGGACACATGGGAAAAATGTATCGATATACATTTCGCATCGATATTTTTGAACTGTATCTATATATATATATATTTTTAAAACATCGATATTTCGATATATCGATATTTTTTATATGAAAAATTATTTTTTCCAAAAATATAACAAATTTGAAATAAATACACATACTAATATACATATTTACAAACATGTTACATTATTTTTTTATTAAAAATTCAAAGTTTAATTATCAAACGAGTCAATAAAAACAATATAAACAAAAGATTAAATAAAAATAGTAAAACAATTCAATATAAGTAAACAATAAAATAATGGAAACAAAACATTTTACCAAAAACTAGGTGAAAGGAAATTCATGTACATATATGCATGCGTACATTTATTTATACTTAAATCTTATTTATTGTGTATAAGTGTCAAAAAAGCTATTCTAAAAATAGATATATTTTAATAGATATATAAAAAACTAATTTTTCATACAAAAATTTTATCTGACGTTTTATTATTTTTTTGCTTTCAAAAATTATATCACTCAGTGCTGTCAGTAGATTTTTAGAAAAGTACCTATGTTAAAACTTTCGCAAAGAAATTAATCATTTTAATTTAAAGCAGTATGACAATTTTTACTTCTATCTAAAATATGTCAAAATACAAAAAAAAAAGTTGCGAGGATTTTTTTTTTACTAAAACAAGTGAGCTGGGTCCAACTTGTTCATTTGTTCATTTCCCAAAAACCTATATTATATTTCCACACGTTTTGTATGTCTTACCATACAGATTGCAAGAAGCGGGCTCGTTGCTTTCTTTTTTTTAATGTCCACACAGACGACATATTTCTTTACACAAATCCACTAAAGCAATAACCAAAACCAATAAAATATTACTTGAGTTTCTCCGTATATTGATCAAGGCACTACAAAAAGTTAGCCCTGGTTCTACAAAAAATATTACAGCACAAAAACAGCGCAAAGTTTCTTTGGTTATTCAAAATACATTACATCTGCAGCAAACCAATAACCAATCGACGATGATATTAGTTAACAAACAAAAGTCACCTGACCTGATGTATATCCATATTTTTTTTCTGAAATTTCGATATAGCGATATTTTTGCCCAACCCTAATACACAGAATGCGTATTTAATATCGTTGCCTGCTCACAATGAAAAACTGAGATGGCACAATATTGCCACATTTAAATTTTTAATATATTCATTGTGAATTCCCTAATTATTGTTTTTTGTGTGTTTCAAAAATATTATTAAAAACTTTTTGAATAATATTTCAATAATAATACAAAAAATAAATAAATCCTGAAATAAATTAACATTAAATGTAACTCACCTTTAAAAAGTTATTTGCATTGGCCTTGAATAACTTCAAAAAAATTCTAAGTCTAGATTTCATGCCTTTTATAGATTTACCTATAAGTAATAATTCGAATATTTTCTCTTACTTTCTCGCGGTTAAATTTGATTGGTGTTAAAAATCCGTTTGTAATTTTTTACTAAAAAAAGAATGAATCTAACTGTCAATTATAATTTATTTTTGCAAATTAGAAAAGGTTATTAGTTTTTCAAAGAAAAAATTAAGTAAAACTGCGAAGTGCACATGTATGTCAAGGATTCCTGGATACCAAAGCAATTGTTTGTTGTACATGCTACAATTATGTAAATGGAAAATTAGAAAGTTGACAGAGCAAAAGAAAAGAAAATGCAAGCAAATAATAACTCCACAGATAGAAAATGAAAAGAAATTAAAAGCTTAGAATATCATAAATTTATAGTAATTAATTTTAAAATAGAAACACAATAGTACCAAAGAAGAGAACCAAAGCAAAACGCAAAAAAATAAACGGAAATAAAGGAAAACTTTTGAACAACAGTCAACAAATTTTTACTGGGCAACAATAATACACATAAAAAATAATAAATATAAAAAATAAGAGGACCCAAGCAGTCATAACAAACCCCCATCGCGAAAATGTTGATGGAAAAACTAGAAGCAACTTTGCAGGGTGTGGTATTTAATGGTATGTTTTGAGAAAGTTTAAACGGATGTTATGATTGTTGCAACCAATAAAAAACCAGGGCAGAAAAACAAACAAATAAACACGTTAACATATGCGCTTGTATATGCTGCTACAGAAATGGAAAAGTTCTCCAATTAAGCGGACATTTGAAAATACAGATATATGTATACGCAGAAGGTTTTCATTAATATTTTCATTAAAAGGAAAAGAAAATTATGGCATGATATCATCCAAAACATTTTATTCGTTCATTCGCTGAAGCATTAAAACTGTGTGCATTCATTTGTGATTGCCTAAAAGTAGGCTATGGAATATATTTTATTTTATTATTTTATTTTTATTTATTTATTAAGCCAACAGTACACGGCATTTAAAAATCCACATGCGCATGTGAATATGACGTCACGAGAATTTTCAACATGTTTGTTGCATTTTTTTTTAATTATTTGTAGTTGCTACATGTCGTAAAATATTGATAGTATTTTTGTTCCAAAATCTAAATATGACAAATTTAGCCGAGTCAAACACATTTCCAGAGACAGCACATGAGTAGTGATGTAAATTTCTCAAATTACATGTAGTCCCAGCAAAAAAAGAGAATCCAAAAAAGTCATGAAAATGTAGAGTTTGCGATCTGGAAGTAGTGAAAATTTCGATCCGATCTGATGATTTTTACATAGGGTTGTCATTGCGAGAAGTTCTCTTTTTCGATGCCTAGTCACTGAATTGAAAGCGATATTAAGAAAAATTTCCTTTTTTGTGTTCTATGATAATATTTTATATAAAAATTGTAAATAGTTACATAATTTAACAATTAGTTTCTTTTTATACGAATTCAAGACCGAAACAGTGTTTTCATGTAAATCTAAGCAAATAACTTTTAAATTTTAGACTAAAATTAGTTCATAAATTGCTTTAAAAAAATAATTTTTTTTAATTCTGGTGAGTATTTTCTAACACTATAGAGGAGTTACAAGATTTTGTATGACTAAAATAAGCTTCTACATGGTTTTTTGCTCACTCTCGGCAAATTAAAAATATCGATTTTCTTGGAAGCAATGAAAATGTAGTTCCACCAGAATTACTTCCATTTTTTTTTAACTGGGTTGCTAGTACACAGCATATAGCCAATGTAGCTTCATGGTGACGTCAAAATTACGTCAGAGCCACATGTGAATGTGTATGTTTACATGCCGTGTAATGTAGGCTTTAAATGTTACAAATACAATTTCAAATTATATCATAACTTAATTTAAACGAGAATAGTAACAAAGACCTTCACTCGTTCTAGTGAAGCAGACCAGAGTCTCTGGTGGGAATCGAACCCACAACCTCCACAGTGATGGGCTAGCTCACTACTCACTAGCTTACCGAGGCAATGTTTTATATATTACCAAGATATTATCTATGGGCGCATTCACAAGACGTAGCTGTTGAGGTCAACAATTGTGAAACTGTTAGTAATCGTTGTTCCCAACAGTTACGCCTTAGAAACGTCTAGATGGATATAATTTAATTTTACATCTTTATTTCGTTACTTTATATTCGACCAGCTTCCCGGCTGAGCACAACATGTTGACTATAGGTAGCGAAAAAGTTTTATGATTGAAAATTACTCAACTGTTGAGTGGAAGTACTGAACTATGCGTTTCTAAGACAAACACCCAACGGTTGCCCAACAGGTACGTCTTAGGCCGGGTTTACATGTGTATGCCATGTGCCACACAAGCGCAAAAAAAGCGTAACCAACTAATTACTAATGAAAAACTGTAGTCAATTTGTATACACTAAGTACTGTGTATCGATCCCTCTAAATCACTTTTTTTGAATTGGTTCTGTATCTCGAGAATTTTCGTTATTAAGAAAAAAGAGGAGAACCAGTTCTTTGATCAAATAAAAAAACACAGAAGGCTAGAAAACAAATTGACCTTTAAATTACGTACTAATTAATTTTTTAACAGTCTTATAGTTTCGGAGATGTTCGGAAAGTTTTATAGAAAAAAATACATTTCTTCAAAAGAATTAAGAAAATCGTTTTTTAAAAGACCCATTAAAATTTTAAACTAAACAAAATTTTGTTTATTATTATTAATTGTGATACATTCATATGTTATAAATAAAATGAGCCACATTTATTAAAAATCATTTCATGAAATTCTGGCAACACTGCATACGAAGCAGAAATTGGAAACGGAAATATATTTGGCTTACACAAAAATTTTACACCAAAGTTTACTAAATTGTACTTGACGAAAAAAAATCTTTGAGACCAAAATATAAATTTCTTGGCTAGAAAACCAACAAGCAAACTGCTCTAAAGTAATCAATCAACTAATAAATCACTTAGTAAAATAAATAAAAATAAAATAAATAAAAATAAAATAAATAAATAAATAAAAAAACGAATACATTTAGTATCACAGTAAAAAAAGAGACTCCAAAAAAGTCATGAAAATGTAGAGTTTACGATGCGGAAGTAGTGCAAATTTCGATCCGATCTAATAATTTTTACATAGGGTTGTCATTGCAAGAAGTTCTCTTTTTCGATGCCTGGTCACTGAATTGGAAGCGATATTAAGAAAAATTGCCTTTTTTGTGTTCTATGATAATATTTTCATCTAGGAAAAAGGGTAAATAGTTGCCTTTTTTTACAATTCGTTTCTTTTTATACGAATTTAAGCCCGAAACAGTGTTTTCATGTAAATTTAAGCAAATAACTTTTAAATTTTAGACTAAAAATAATTCATAAATTTCTTTAAAAAAATAAATTTTTTTTTAAATTCTGGGGAGTATTTTCTAACACTATGGAGGAGTTACAAGGTTTTGTGTGACTAAAATAAGCTTCTACATGGTGTTTTGCTCACTCTCGGTAAATTAAAAATATCGATTTTTTGGAAGCAATGAAAATGTACTTCCGCTAGAATGACTTCCATTTTTTTTTCACTGGGATGTATCAAATTTGTTTCTAAAAGGAAAGCGGAGCACTAAAGATTGTCTTTCCTGCATAAAAATATTCCTACTTGTGTCAAGTATGTAATTTCTTCTTCAAATATTAGCTTTAATTATCCTGTATCGAAATTTAAGGTATAATTCTAAATGCAAATATTTTGAAATAAAATAACTTCATTCGACTTAGCCAAATTCACTCAGGAGGCTTATTCTGTAAGCGACTCGAAAATACACAAATGCGAACAATTGCTATTCTATGTTATGATGTTCGAAAAGTTCTTTTTTATTCGCATTTAAAATTCGAAAAAGTCGCTATTCTGTAATGCGAATATATTTATAAAAAAATATTGTACTATATAAATTAAAGTTGATATATTTAACAATCAAAGCTACAAACAAAATTAACTTTAAATTTTACTTTTATTTGTTATTTTTTGATGAGTGCTGCCCCGGTTGGAAATGAAATTGGAATGCGATTACGAAATTCTTATACAATACCAAGTTTCTTTCCCATCGTATTTCATTTGCGCATCGCATTGACTCTCGCATCGCAATGCAGAATAAGCCTCCAGGTGTAATTTTAAATTGGAAAATTATTATGCTTAAGTTAATTTAAAGACTTACCCCCATATGGAAAAAATACCGTATGCTTGAAGTGTACGTTAAAAGAAAATTTCCATGGAACGCCGGATTTAATGTACACTTGAATCAAACGAAATTTTTTTCATATGGGGGATATGCTTTTCCACCACAGGAATAGTCCAAGCATTGGGTGAATTCATAAGGCTGAGTTTACATCTGGCATTTCTTGTGTGTCATTTGCCCAAAAAAGCGCACCTAAGTAATTACCAGGGAAACCACAAATATGCAATTGCATGTTTTTTCTTGTCTGATATATCAATGCTGAATTAAGATATTTATCCGTTTCAGAACTTTTTATGAATTCTGGCATCGATTTGTTAGTGCATATTTTTGCATATTTTACCCTTTTAAGCATGTTTTTGCATACTTCAGTCTAACACGCATATTTTGAGAATTTTTCGAATTTTTAGAGAATATTTGGGGTTTTTAGGGCATATTTTGGTACTTTGCAAAAAAATTTCATTTTAATATTTTAAAAATAATTTTTTTATAAAAATTTTTTACTTTTTTTTCGTAAAAATTTTATTTTGTAGTGAAAAAAAAACAGTAGTATGGAGAAGCAATATTTTGCTACCACTATGAAGTTAGACTTCAAAAAAGGCTATTGTATATGTTCTGGCTTCTGAATCGATTTCACACGTTTTCTTGTGAATTCTAATGTTAAAACACATGCTACACGTGTTAAAGTTGAAATTTAGAGTATACTTATTATTAGTATGTGTTCTAACATCTTGTGAAAGAAAAACGAAACAAGAAAATAAAAAAAAAATAAATCGTACATGTCCAACTTTTTTCTGGTAAATTTTAATGCTGAAACAAATAGTATTGATTTGTATTTTCAAAATTTCAACTTAAAAAGGTGTAACATGTGTTTTAACATCCTCACTGGACGTTAATTTCAATAAAAGCTTGGTTTGGTAATTGTGAAGAACTCTGCCCCCAATTACATCAGTTGAAAAAAGTAGAAAAAGAACACTTTCAATGTATAAAAGTTTACTTAGATGTTACAGGCGGCGATTTTTATTTAAAAAGCTAAATGAATAGTTTTTGTTTATTGCAATAACAATTATAAATAAAAAAATTGTCTTACTGCCAGTTCATAGAAACCATGCAAAGATTCTCTTTTGCCTATTTATATTGAAAACAAAAACAAAGCACTCAAAATTTGTTTTTGTTTCCAATATAAATAGACAGCCAAGAATTTTTACGTCTATGAACTGGCAGTTATCATTTAAAATACAGTTCCAAAGTTTTAAATCTGATATCGTGATCGCTTTAGAAGTAAAAGTTAAATTTTTGTTGTTAATTAGTTTTATTATTGTTTCCTTCTTATGTTTATTTTATTTTTGTCTTCTTTCATATGCAAATTTTATTGAATTGCTGAATTAGAATTAGATTTTCATTTCCTAATAATCCAATTTATGTTATTTTTAAGAGCATATTTTTTGAGTTTTTAGTGCATATTTCGAAGTTTTTAGTACATATTGAATGCGCATAAAACACTTTTTTTGGAGCATATTTCTGGTTTCCCTGGTAATTACTAATGAAAAACTGTTTGATTTAGACACATATATATATATTGATTTAAATAGTTTGCAATAATCATATTGGATTCTATAAAATTGTCTATTAATTACACAGGTCAACACGATTTTTAAGGTTGGTACTTTGATAGTAAATTTTCGTGCATATGATACTGAGCTCCAATGCCTATAAATTACTTTTTTTGAATTGGCTCTGTATCTTGAGATTTTCCGTTATTAAGAAAAAAGAGGATGCTATTCAATAAAAATCAAATAAGAGATTAACATTTTTAAAACTCTGAAAAGCGGGATAAGCGGAATAGAAATTCGAGGTGGGATCGAACTATGACAAGCGGTATAATCAGTGTTGTTAGATATGACGTTTTTATGTCATTTTGACGATTTATTATAAAAAATATACAAAAATGACGATTGACGATTTCGTTCCAAATATTCCTCATATTTTGACGATTTGTTAAAATATGTAATTATTTAGTAACATAAATATGCCAACATGTCCTTACAGAAAAGAGATTTGGTTTCGATAACACAAATATCAAACAAATTTAATATAATTTCGGCAGCCGTTATTTTAAATATGGACTCTAAAATTCTTCCTTTACTAAAAACTTTTCCAAATCTTTTGTACAAAGGACAATATAAAGACATTCAAAATTAAAGAAGAGATCTTAGATTTTTTTAACTTTCAAGATAATGCCATTTATATTTAAGTATATTGTGGAAAAAGTTCAAACAATTGATTTAGCAACCAATAAACTTTTTTTCCATAACTTATGTGAGTTTGATTTTTACTTTTTTTTTTACTTTACCATCGGCTACTGTTGAAAGAACATTTAGTAATATTAATTTTACTAAAACCAAGATTTGAAATTTACTGGAAACAGAAACCCTTGAAATCATTATGTTTTCAAAAGATTATTTGAAGTGTAAATCTTCGGAGTGCTATAATATTGACATTAAGACAAATTTTATAAAACACACAATTCTAAAATGTATGTATAGTTTTATTTTGAAACTAGTTTTATTTAGAAATTGTTACACGCTATTATACATTCTGAGTTTTATGCTTTAATTTTGCCTTACAGTTTTTATCTTTGACTATAAAGTCGATGAATTGTGTTTTGCTACATAAAATATTCTTTTATTTCTAATATGATGATCAGTTGTTTAATAAAACGTCTTGCGTGACGATTTTTTGAAGAATTTTTTTGAAAATTGTGACGATTTTGACGATTTTATTTTTAAAATTTGACGATTTTTTTCAGCCATTTTCTTTTCAAATAACAACATTAAGCAATAAAAGGAAATATTTTTTTGGGCAGAAATATTAAGATTCATTGAGCAGTCAATGTTTAAATCTGAAAGAAAAACTCAAATAGATGATTTGTTTATTATTTGACGTTAAGATTTCCTAACAGCTGCGCATTTAATTAAAAAACGAATATGTATAAGTAATGTATATGGAAAGTAATGTAATACGACAAAAAGTTGTCCAATGAACTTATAAATTTTTAACATTTTACACTTGTTGCACTACTCTACATACGAGTGCTTAGTGAGATATAATTTTACCAACAACATTTGTCTATCACCCAGGGTTGAAGAAATGTTTGAAAATTGTTATTAAAAAATGTCATCAATTGTGCATATTAATTTACTAACTTTCGTGTTATTTCATCAGCAACAGGTCCTAAGATACAAACAAAAATACCAAAGAAGAAATAATAAAATTGTGCAAATTTAATTATTACTGCGGAAGGCTATTAGACAAACTTAATAATTTAAACAAACTTTGTACAGAATTCTTTTCCATAACTTGTTTTGCAAAAACTTTAAAATATAAAGAAAAAGTAGAAATAATAATTTTTTCATGGACTATAAACAATAATAAACAAAACTATGAAGAGTAAAATACGCTATACGCGCAGTAAAAGCTTCAAAGAAATTTTAGGCTACAACAATGATAAGTAAGTATAAAATAATTGCATCTGTTTCAGATAAAATGCCTTCATTATTTCATATTGATTAAATACATAGTAATAAACCTTGATTTTATTCTTGTAGCGATGATCAAGCAGATTTGGGTCTCTCAAATTCCAACTTTACTGCAAGTTCAAATTCTAGTCTCTCATCAGGTGGCGGCTCTGAGAGTCCATCCACCTCGATGGAACAAATGGGAGGAGCTGGTGTGGCAACACCAACCGCCAGCTCTTTGTTGCATCAGCATCATCAGCACCAACACAGTCATCAAGACTCTTTTCATGGCAGTATGGGCAGTTCATCGAATGCCAGTTTTTTGGGAGGTTCTGCGGCTGGTGGTGGTCAAATCGCTCGTCATTGGAATTTTGAAAGTGATGAAGAGGATGATCTCAACGAAGTCGATTGGAGTTCAAACGTTGCTGGCGAAATATTGGAGACCCTAACAGATGCCGAAAAGAAACGACAAGAAATTATTAATGGTACGTTCGAATATATTTTCCAAGCTAAAATAAAAATATTTACAAGTAATCGTTTTTCCTTTCCAGAAATTTATCAAACCGAACGTAGTCATGTCCGCACCTTAAAACTCCTTAAACATTTATTCTTATTTCCTCTACAAGAAAGTGGTTTACTCACTCAAGATCACTTGGTCTTACTATTTCCGCCCTCATTATCTTCATTGTGTGATCTGCATGGAGCTTTTGAGCAAAAACTCAAACACCGCAGGCTCGATCACAATTATATTGTGAATAGTGTGGGCGACTTACTCGCCGGCATGTTTGATGGCAAGTCTGGCGAAGAATTGCGTGAATTCGCAGCTCAATTTTGTGCCCGTCAACAAATTGCCTTAGAAGCTCTCAAAGAAAAACGTCGTAAAGATGAACAATTACAAAAACTACTTTCGAAAGCTGAATCACATAAAGCCTGTCGTCGTTTGCAATTGAAAGATCTTTTGCCTACTGTATTGCAACGTCTTACCAAATATCCCTTGCTATTTGAAAATCTTTATAAGGTGACCATACGTGTGGTACCGGAAGATACAGCCGAAGCGGATGCCATTCAAAAGGCTTTGGAGTCATCGAAAAATATATTGGTTGACGTTAATCAGGCGGTGAAGACAGCTGAAGATGCGCATAAGTATGAACGGTGCTTATATTGTGTAAAAATATTATTTTACTTAAAATTTACTTGTTTCAGATTGCAAAATATTCAGCGAAAATTAGACAAATCAACATTTGATAAGGAAGAATTCAAGGTGAGTTTCGAATCGATATCAGTATTGATATATACGTTTGAGGAAAACACTACACTATCGTCGCTTTCGATAACGAGCTGATTTGCTTACGATTTTTCAGTTTACGATTATGGCATTCGATATCAAGCCAGATTATTACATTGTTAGATGATTAATGCCATGCTCTCAAACTTCAAAACGCCATCGAATCAGGCCGTTATTGAAAGCGACAATTAGACCCCTGATATTCAGAAGAAAAAAACTATCAAAAAAATTCCATTAGTATTATATTACCTATTAAAAGAAAATAGGATTAGAGCATACGGCATTAACTGCCTGCCCCACAATGTCATCAGCAAACGTTCGGTCAAAGACTATAGATTTATAAAGATGTTGCACTGCGAACATTTGACATAAACAGAAATTTTAAGCTTCTTATGACGAAGGGGGAAAGCTTAAAGGGTAAATAGAAAATACTCTCTTTGCATTGAGCAAATCCAATCACAGAAAAGAGAGTAGTATTTTTTATACACAGACACACACATTTATTCATGTACATATATGCTTACCATAAATATTGGTGTTTGAGTGTGTGTTTTGTTTTTGGTATTTCTTTTTTTTATTTCACACATTTGTAATTCTGTTTTAAAATTAAAAATGATTTTAGTTTCGCTAGCTACTTTATTAATGTACTCAGCATACAGCTTGTATGGATGGATGTTCAACATAAATAGGGAACGAACATGATTCTTTCATTATTGTAGGGCAAATATATTTACTCTATTGTTGTATAAATGGAAGTACTTACGTTCACACCCAAGTCAGGATTTGCTTATTTACTTATTTTTTGAAGTTAATTCAACTGCGCACAGCTTTGCGTATGAGATCTGTTGGTTGGTTGGTTGGTACATTTTTGTATAGTACTTATTTTGTATGATTTTTCATTTTAATTTTTATTGAAATTAGTTTTTTAAAATTTTTACTTTTTCAATATGTGCTGGTTTATACTGGTAAGTTTCCCAGGCAGAATGCTTTCTTAGTAATATTAGTAAAAGCAAATTTAAAATTTCCAGCCTATGATTGTAACAAGCATTCTTCTCATCAAACCAAAAAGAGTAAATTGTACTATTAGTACATTCTATGCATTGTTGAATCATGACTTTTTTAATATTTTTGATTGATTTGTTGGTAGAAAAAAGCTCTTCGAAAACTTTTATGTGAATCTTACAAACTTCGAAAAATAAGTCAGAGGGTGCACATAAACTTCCAAAATCTGAGTCAGTTTCATAGTTTTTTGTGTGGATATACATTTCTGATGGATATGTTAGAATTTGTGAAGGTTTTATTATATCCATTCTACATTTCCTGCATGATATTCGTTGCGCTATGTATCCAATGAAATATCGGCTTGAAGTAAGTTCTATTGAGACATTCAGAGAGTTAAAACAGTCGGCACTTTCATTAAAATATTCTTCATTATTCTGGTATATGTCTACAATATCTATCACGGGAGATTGATTATCAGCTGATACAGTTTCATTATATTCGACGGAGCTTTGAAAATCCACAGGTAAAAACATTCCATCGTCGTTTTCACAATTCTTTGACGAACTAAACTGGCTTATTTTTAAAGATATCAGCTTTGCCATTGCGATGTTAAATTCGTGAACTGAAGGGTTCTTACAGTGTCCTTTGGCGCGAACATATGAAAATAAGTTTTCTAATTAAACCGGCTAGTTAAAATAGTGAATAAATTAGAACTTTCTTCAAACATTTCTTCACTTAAAGACAATATGCCCCTGGTGGTTTGAATAAGACCGCGGATGGAAAATATTTTATTGCCGACATATTCAATTTGTTGCATGTATGTTATTAGCTCCTGCAATACTTGCCAAGTATTATTATTAAGCTTTAAGCCACGCTTTAGAGGATTGGGATCACTAAAATTTTTACTATTTAAGCAGTCAAAGTAACTATCAAGTTTTTTTTTATAAATACGTAAGTAGAAGAGGCTATTTCCGATGAAGTCCTTGTAAATTGACGATTTTCGTTAACGGTTTGAATCGCAGCTGCAACAGAACGGCTTAAAGTTTGAACAGCTAAGCCCACGCGCATTTTCTGAAAATTCGTTGGATTTATATGGGATATTGTCAACTTAGTCATTTTTGTGGCTTTCCCAGGCTCTAGTTCAAAAACTTCTCTAATGACATCAAATCGCGCTATTCCACCAGGTGTTCTAAAGTCACCTTTGATAAAGGCATTCCTTATGGATTTAAAAATATGAGGAACATCATATAACAAATACACTTTATTAGTGTTATAAAGAAAATAAGGTTGTTCCGGTGACACTCCCAATAGGTCGTAACATTTCCTGTTGTTAGGACCTTGATCACATGTAACTGCACGAACTTTTAATCCGATTTGGGTTAAAACATCTAAATTTGATATTAAAAGTGTTTTCAATATTTCTCCTTTTATGGAACTAGCAGTTACAAAGTAGTTTAACACAAATTTCCAATTTTCTATAATTCCTCTAATCATGAAAACACCAATGTAGTGTACCTCAATTACTGTAAATCACTGTAGCATAGTTTAACAAAACGCTTACATTATAAAATTTAAATGACACACTTTTATTTTTATTAATAATTTGTGTTATTATAGCAAAATTAAAGACATAAAGAAACACAAAAATTGAAGAATGTAAAATAGTATATAAGCAGAGCAAAATGCTAAATAAAACAGACTTTAATTTCTAAACGCAAACCGGCAATAACTTGCCTAGTTTTTTTATATTAAATTCTCACTTTTTCTGGCAGTTCCTTTGAACGCCTATTTATAAGCTGGACCCCCTGTACAGCTGGATATAAACAATAATTGGGCTATAGGGCTTTACATCCACAACACACTACCAAACATACAATATTAACATTACATAACATTTAAATCCTGCACCTGCCGTTCATACATTACATGGCGATCCTTCCATTTTAACATTACACCAATTTGAGAACCCATTTCATTTCTTCGCTCGTATCCTATATCAACAACTCCATCTATAACATCCGCACACTCATTATAACATAAATTTCTTCTGATTGACACTTCATCAAATATTAACACGCACTCTCTTTCAAGAGGTTTCATGGTAGAAACCGTTTTCTTAAGAACATTATATATGCACACATTGGTACCTGGCTGCAAATTCTTAATTTCACTCCACCAACTTAGAGATAATGGGCTTGGGAGGTTCAATTTCAAAATGTTACGCAAGAATAAGTACGTAGAGGTTGATCTATAATATATGCTTTGAGCGAAATTTTTTTCATAATCGTCCCATCGAGCGTTTGTTCCCCTATTTTTCTTCATTAGAATTCTGCAGAATGTTTTTTCATTAGGGTTGATACTAAGTTTATCAATTTCGCTTTCAACAGAGGCTTTTACTTTTAGCTTTGCTTCTAATACATTCAACCGTTTCTTCAAGTATTCATTTTTCGACTTCAAACTTCGGTTTTGTTGTGTTATACCCTTAAGTCTTTTAAACATGTTGAAAAATTTTTTTCTATAAATTTCTTAATTTTTTAAACTTTTAAGGCAGTTTGAGCATAAAGGTGGCGGTGATTGAGATCTTTTTCGCTTACTTGACGGGCTTCGAAGGAAAAAATCGTTGGTATTCTCATTTTCAGAACAGTTACCTTGTCCAATACTTTCTGACTCAGCACTATCAGCTAAGTATAAACTTGGTACGGCACCTCGCTGTAAATATCTTTTACCAATTAAATCAGGCGAAAAGTGCCTATCACATAAAAAGAGGGATGTAGCTTTTTCCACAAACTGGTTTTCAAAATTGCACTTTTTTAACCATTCTTTAAATAATGGCGAGTTTGTGTTTGGAAAACGAAAAAGTTTCATTTCAGGAAATTTTATTTTCGATCTGCTACAATGTGGCAGAGAACATTTATTGCCTGCCTTTTTTGAAACTTTATTTTTCACAGCATTATTTGACTCAACTTTTTTTGTTTTATACATTATTTTATTTTTTTAAAGTATGTATGTCTATAATATAGATAAATGTATTTTACTTCACTGTAGCTCTATAGTTTTTGACTGTAGCTTTAATACTAATATTTTATACAAATTTTAAAACTACATTGAGAAAATACAGTAAAAGAAGTGCTAAAGCAAAAAAAAGGGCTTGCCATTTCCTTTTTTTATCATACTCCTAAAAGAAGCTTATAACACCCAAGAATCTTTAAAATATTTAGCTTTATAAAACATTATTTCATGGAGATATTAATAAAATATTGGTATTTTACGAGTCTAAGAAATATTATATGGGCATTTCCAGCGAAAAGTCTACTTTTCGAACGTAACGCCATATGCTTTAATGCAATAAGCACTTATAATTTATTAAGAATTTTGACAACTTGAGCATATAAAGTAAATTTCAATTAATAAAGAACGTTTTTCGGGTTTTCCTTATAAGGTTTTAACAAAGCCCTTGAACATTTTTATAAATAAGACTGATTAAATTTAATAATTTAATTAAAGTACCGCTAGTAAAATTCAATATATGGAAAGTTTGCAAAATATCAATACAACTGCCTTAATGAAATTATTGGTTTATAAGGCATCTAAAATTCGACGACAGACCATGCTGTTTTATTTATACAATAAAAAAAACTGTATGGTTTTGCTACGGCAACACAGAATATCCAATTTGTTTTGCATACAATACGTGATAATATTATTGGAATTTGTAAAGCCCAACGAACACAATATAAAGAGCCCAACAAACAATATAAAAACCTTGATTGATGTACGTTGTTTATTACTAATCGTAGTATAGTATATAACTTTAGCTTACAATCTGAGGCTAAGCTTAGAATAATTGGTTTTTTTCCTGTTTAGAAAGTCAAAAGTAATTAATTGTTTTTTAAATGCTAGTTTACTAAGAAAAGGCTTGATCACATAATATTTTTAATTAGTGCTACTTATCTGAAAGCATACCTGATTGCTTGATGGGCAAAATATTGGCAAAGTAAACACACGTACATAAACAATGTTCATAAGTATTAATTGCTTTTGCTGAGAGTTTATTTCTCTTTTGGTATTTTGCTCTCCGTTGATGAGAATTCTATCATTAAGGCAGAATTAGTTTGTACGTGCTGTTCTGTTCTGAATCAGCTGTTTTGTTTCTGTTTAGTTGAAAATCTGTATGTGTGGTTAGTTTTTCCTTTTTCGTTCTGTTCTGTTGCGGACAGATCTGTAGAAAATAGAATTCAACGTTAAGTGACAGCCAAAAGTGTGTATGTATTAGTGTATTCTGATACTTTGTGTACAAGTGTAATCAATTCTATAGGTTGCCAGCTGATTTTTTCCACAGAAAAAGTAATTGCAAAATATTTTATACGGAAAAGAACGGCACAGAACAGCAACAGAAAGTAAAGACTAATGAAGCCTTTAGTCATACACAAGGCGATTTTCGCAAAATCCCATCATGAATTTGGCAGTGGCAGAAAAATGTAAGGCAGTGCAACATCTTTATAAATCTATAGTCTTTGGTTCGGTGGACAACTTTAGATAAAATATAATGCTGTGAAAATTTGGAAACTCTTAATTACTATTTATGTTAATATTGAGAACTGCATTCCACGAAATAGTGTAGGTTGAACCGCAAGTGTGGCAGGCACTTCTAATATAAATAATTTGTTTTTCATTTTAAAACGAAAATGGGTGGCTCGCTATGCACAAACAGTTTGCCTAGATACACAATAGAGGCCTGCGCAAGCAGTCTTGAAATGTAAATACGTCATGTTTTTTAAATGTAATCTCGTGGCATGTATTATTCTAAGCCAATAATAAATGCTGTCGTACTATAAACGAATTACGATGGATGTATTGGTGTACGTGTTTATGACTGTTAACAAGCGATGTCGCCAAGACTTCTTGTTTATAACAAACAATCAAAAGAAGTACTCTTGACACATGTATGCTTGTTATTTTGCATATTGTACGTTTGGGTGTGTGTGTAAGATGTAGATGGTAAGCTATTATGTGCAGCGATACCATTGTAAAATTTCAAAAAGAGGATTTAAAAAAAGGTGGCACCAACAAAGCTATTTTAAGAAAATAAGGGGCAACTTTAAATACAACAAAAATTAAAACAAATCTGCTTATTTTTAAAAACACCAAGAATAAAAATCAGGTTTTCCATATCTAAAGACTAAAAAATACTATTGTTTTGATAACGTAAAGTCACAAAATAAAAAATAATTTATATGATATGTGCTAAATTACTGGAATCTTCTGAAGATACATACATATCGCTCATTTACTTCAATAGTGGCATAACTCAAAAAATGGGTTTTTTGAGTTAATAATGCAGAAAGATTCGGCATTTCGTATTTTATCTTGTGTAAAAATTTCATGCAAATAGCTTGTACCATCACCTCCTGAGAGAAGATTTTTTTTTCATTTCTCCATTGAGTTGTATGCAAATTGAAAACTTAAAACGCGTTTTCTGCAAAACTGGTTTTTTTGAGTTGTGCCACTATTGAAGCAAATGAGCGATATATTTAATGCTTTCGTGGCATTGGCACTTATTCACAAAAAAGCCAACGCAGCTTATTTGCTTTAGAGAAAATTTTTTTAACTTTTGATAAATATCTGAATATTGAATTCTCAAGAAACCTGCAAAGGATAATTCTGTAAATTTTTGGTACATTTCGTTTTTAAGAAATTTTTAATAGTTATTAAATGCCTATTTTTTTAAACTGTGCCTGTTACCTGTACTTTTGAATAGGTTCATCATTTGGAATCCAATCTTCCAAATCACTTTGCTACAAACTGAAGGAAGATAACACGGTATGACAAGTTTCAACTTTCAGCCCGTTAGATAATTTATTTTCTAATAATGCCAATTTAGAAAAAGAACCGATCAGCGGGAGCAAACTAAAGATACATAGATACATATATAAATAAAATGTACATAACTCTAGATATACATATGTATGTATCTATCCAAGCAATTTGAAAAATTGCTTTTTTTTAACCAACTTTTCAAGTTGGCATATTTTGAAAATTCCATCACATCTTTTCTTATTCGCTTATCTAATTTATACCCGAAATTTTAACTCTCCTACAAAAACATTAAGTTCACTTATTAAATTACTAAAAACGGAAACAATTTAACATATACCGGGTCTAAATAAATACTTAAATACAATCACTCATTTATCGCTTCTATTAAAAATTTCATAACATAATTTTAACTAAAGCAATCTATTGAAGTACAAAGTTTTAATAGTAACTATTTTTTAGTCAGGGATAATTTCTTAATTGGGCTTAAGTTCAGTATTTTCAATTAGTATGAAATGAATTATTTTTATTAATTAATCACCTGTATTGCGTATGTCACGTCGAATATTCGTCTAGGAGAATTTTATCATAGATTAAACAAACCTTGAACACATTTCCTTTTATCTATTACGAAATTCTCGTAGACGATTATTTGACGTGACATACGCAATAGGATTGAATGTGATTTTCTAAAGAAAAGAAGAATAATTAAACTGGACTTTCATTAGCGGGGGAAATACCGGTATTTTTCTGTGCATCCACGCACTTAATCAGCAGTTATGTTTATCTACTTGGGCAGAGATTGTTATTAACATCAGCTATTTAACGTGAATTTTTAATGAAATGGAAAATGAGGAAAAAGTATTGTGTATACAATTAATGATTTAACTTTAGTAAATACCTTTAAATATCACTATTCATTTTGTTTTTCCGATTAAGAATTTGTTCTTGATTAAAATTCACTATAGTTCAACGAATTTTTTTTAATATATGTACATAGTAGGGAACATCGATGTTCTTAAAACATCGATGTTTTGTGTCGAAACATCGATATAGTCCGATGTTTTTTTGCTCCTAAACAATCGGAAAACATCGATGTATTCTTTTGATGCATCGAAATGAAATATTTTATACAGAACGTATAGCTTGATATCGAGCATTATTTTAGATTCTGTGGTGAACGACAAAAACTAAAGTTTTCAGGAGAACTTTTTTTAAATATTCAAATAGGCCCATAAAATTTTAATTTCAATGAAAAAATCAATTTTCGAATACATGTCGCTGACGATAAAATCTTAACTAAGGTTCGATATGTATCTATATGTATGTACATGCAAACGTTGTAAATATTATGTGCACAACTCGTCGGGTGGTTACTGGTTTCCGTAATAATGGTGTATTCTTAATACATGTGCGGCAAACCAGTAACCACCCGACGAAATGGCAACACTATCATGAGTGCCGAATAAGCTCGTGTCAGATTGAGTGGTAAAAATCTTGCTAAACTTTTATTTCTAAACAGTATTGAAAAAAGTGTTATTAAGATATTTTGAAATAAATAATTAAAAAAACAACAATCGATGTACAAAAAACATCGATGTATTTTATGAAATATCGATGCAACATCGACGTATGTTTGCGATGCATCGCATCGAAAAAAACATCGATGTTTTTTTACAGTGTTCATCCCTAGTACATAGTACATACATATGTACATTTTTAAATATGTATGTAATTATATTTACATACTCATACAGACAGAGATGTACGAATATAAGCAAGCATGCGCATATTAATTATTCGAAAGATATGCATAAGCTAACTACGCATGACAAGAAAAAAATGATGTCGCTTGCTTACAAGTCAACATATTAAAACAGCATAACTTATATATAAGTAAAACCGAAAGTACAAAAAAGTACATCTTCATTCAGTAAAAAGTATCGGAAAGTGGCTAAAACTAGAAATAGTATCAAATTTGAATGCATTTTGTTTAAGTAGCACAATAGTATCCAAGCAGTCGAAAAAGTGGCAAATTGCTACTTTAGTAGCACCAACGGTAACACATAATTTATGTTTAAAGGGAGGTTTTTTAAGGAAGTGCACACAGCTCATGTAAATGCATGTGTGTGTTTGTATGTCACAATCGCCCATATTTTAGAATATAAATGTAAATAATTTTAATAAGATTCAAAGAAAATTTAACTAAACTTCATAAAAAATGCAGCCACCCACATACTTACATACATATGCACAATTAAATAATACATGAAGTTTAAAACACAAATGAAATACCTTTAACTAAGCTAATTCAATTTATTGAACTCTCTTTCTTTAAGTGTTATGGCTTTTATACAATTACAAATAAGAGAAAAATATGTTAGATCAAGAGAAATACTACAAACACACACCCAATCTCATGTTTTGTTTCTTGTTTACTTGTAAGCTAATAAATGCGTGTGTAATATGTGTGCATGTAGTAGTAGCAACTTTAAACGCTTATAGATCCCAAAATACTGAACCGATTTTAATAAAATATAGATTCTGCACATCTGTACCGAAAAACCTTTAAATCCATATAAATCTTTTTAAAATCGGTGCAGTAGTACCAGCGTAAAAGGGAGTACAAAAAACATGTTTGCCTATTAATTATATAGATAGATAATGTTATATTCCAACAAAAAAATTTAATTAAGTTTAAATAAATATGTATGTAAGAAATTTATTATTCGACATATTGTCATAGTTATATTTTAATTTGAAATTTATTTGCTGGTGGTTCAGCTTGGTATATATGCATTTCATTGTTGCTGTAACAAAATGTGTGGTTGAAGTCTACTGATGATTTGTTACAGCAACAATGAAATGTAAAGCTGAACCACCAGCAAATAAATTTCAAATTTAAATAAATATGGTTAGAAACAAAAAAAAGTATAATGAGGTGTTGCAATTTATAGACCTATATAGAAGCCATGAAGTTTTGTTGTCTTAAGCTGTTTCTTTTGTCAACGGCTTATAGAAAATAAACTTGCTTGGAAATTACGTGCAGCCTACGTCACAGCTTTCAATTTCAACAACTTTTGACAAGCAGTATGTGAGAAAAACTTGAAAGCAAATCTTGGTCGTGTAACTGTAGCGTGAGTTAAACAAACAGTGTTGCCAACAGTGTTATTAAGCGTTTGTTTTAGAACATTTTGCTGTAGTAAAGCATTTGAAAAATCCCTCATGTCTTAAAAGTTCTTATAAGACGTCTCGTGCAGGTCTTTAAAACGCAAGAACTGGGGCCCGTTTCTCAAAGCTACAAATTACAAATTTACAAATAAAATACACACAAAACAACAATAAAATTTGTAAAAGTGTTGTTGTTTCGTGTGTATTTGACTTGTAGATTTGTAATTTGTAGCTTTGAGAAACGGGCCCCTGTACTTAAAAAATATTTGCAACGAATTTTTATGATTTACATTTTAATAAGAATCTAATAAGACATTAAAAATTTTAAAACGCTGAAAACCGGGATAAGCGGAATAGAAGTTCGAGGCTTGAAAGTATTATCCACTTTTGAGTAATTTTCTTTTCAAATAACAATATTAAGCAATATAGGGAAATATTTTTTGTGCAGAAATATTAAATATTAAAGCAGTCAGTCAATGTTTAAATCTGAAAGAAAAACTCAAATAGATGATTCGTTTATTATTTGACGTTAAAATTTCCTAACAGCAGCGCCATCGAATTAGGTCGTTATCGAAAGCGATGATTAAACCCCTGATTTTCCAAAGAATTAACCATAAAAAAATTCCATTAGTATTATATTAAAAGAAAAAAAGGACTAGAGCATGCGGTATTCACTGCCTGTCCCACGATGTCACCAGCAAACTTTCGGTGGACAACTTGTCAGTTATTATTAACACAGTTATAGACTCATTTAATTTACAGTCTGTCCCACAATGTCACCAGCAAACGTTCGATCGACAACTTGTATTGCAAACAACAATAACATTAGAAAATTTGTTGTTGATTGCAATATAAGTTGTCCATCGTGGCACAGGCTGTTAAATACAATCTAGTTTGTCATTAAATGCTCACCCGTAGAAATCTCCTCACCAAATAAAAAATAACAAATATTTAAAAAAATCTCAAAAATTTAACTAAAGGAACTAAAACATTAGGATTTTGCATTAACCATTTAATGTATATAAAGATCGAGATAGGATAAATTAAATCTGATTTTGGTTTAAGGTTATTATTAATGTATAAAAATATTAATTAAATTTTTTGGAAATTTCCGATTTGCAGACAGTGACAAATATAGAAAACCTTACGGTTAGAGGGAATATCCTTACCACCAAGAAAAATCGTTGATGGAAAAACAATGTTGAAGATAAAAAAATATACATATGTATCTGATTTCTAAGATACTATAATCTGTCTCACTGCCAAAGTTAAAAAATATACTTCATTCCTTTCAATTATTGTTTCTAAATCGAAAAAATAACTGCGAGTTATAACTATCCACATTTAATGCACACTTTGACGAACACCTGTAGGTTTTTTGCTTTTATTCAAACTTATGTCCAAACATAAATTTTTGTCTAAAAACATACATATGTACATCAGAGAAAGCCAAAAAGTTACTTTTTGACTGCTCAATACATATCGATACTCCATCGACTATGACTACGATAGCATACTCGCATCAACAGGTATGCTTACATGCAGGCGTACATGTCTATAGCTATCAACCACGGCTGACAGATTTGACGATTTGTCGCCATTTTGACGATTTTTGGTGCCCAAAATAGCAAAATTACGATTTGACGATTTTTTCCTTAAAATTGACGGTTTTTAAAGGTTTTTTTCGAGTATAAAATGACGATTATTTTATAGTTTATCGAAATTTCGACGATTTTTCGATAATTTTATCTGGCCGCCCTGCTATCAGCATAAATAAGTGCGCATATCGATAGGTGATAGTTCGATCAAACCAATGTGCTGCACACAATGTGTGCGCACAAGTATGTAATGACGAGTATGACACTATGAACAATGTTACCAAATATGTATGTATATAAAAGAATCATTGTGTATAAATTTAAAATATACCTAATTTATGTTATGCATTTTTTCATGAAATCTAGGCCAAATTCCGGCCAATGCACGCAGTGTGTATATTTACAGGAAGCCATTCGAGCTGTTTTTACCCCCCTCTTAACTTTGTTCCCCGAAATCGTAATTTTATAAAATTTAAACCATAATTAAAATAAATTCATGTAACCTCATATGCAACGTTTGAAAGTTTTACAATGAAAGTTTCCGGAGATATGGAGGTGCAAAAAGTGCATATTTTAAGACATACTCACTGACCACTGACCATTGACCATTGACCACTGACACACTCATCAAATTGATAAAGCACTTCCGTTATAGCTAGAAAGCTGAAACTTGTTACACGAGTAGATCTAGATGAGCAATGAACTAGAAAAATCTGAAAACCTGAACATTTTAACCCGGGGCGGGGTTACGCCCATAAAAATTAAAATTTGCGCTAGTGAGCTGAAATTTGGTATGAAATTTTGTTTATGTTTTCAATATAAATTTTAAGTCGAACGTTTTCTTTCGCAGGTGGGAAACAGGCCATAAGTTAAAGGACTTACGAACAGGAAAAATCTGAAAGCACCGATTGTTAAATTAGGGAAGTAGGGTCACGTTTATCAAATTTGTATTGAAATATTATACGGAAGAGAACTGAAATTTTGCAAAAAAAAAATAGGCTTATTTATGTAAGTTACCAATTAGATAAATTTAAAACACAAACTACTGTATTGAAACCTTGCATGCTCATTTCACTCATGCTAGCATTTAATTTTGCGTTTTCTAAAGGACTTCGTCTGAGCAGACTTTACTACACTAAAATTTACACTATATTTTACATATTTCTACTCATATGACTCTTAAAAACTTATGTCTGGCGCAGACATTATGAATAGAACTATAACAGACTAGAAATTTAAAGTTTAAAAAGCTTTATTAAGAAAACCTTCCAAAAAGTAGTCAGATCCTCACAAAAACATAAATGTGAAAAAGGCCTATTGCAGTGATAGGTATTGTATCAAACACGAACTTGGTCAAAATTTGTATATATATATATTTGTATTTGGCCGAAATTTTGGAAAGGAACTTGGCCTTTTTTCACATTTATGTTTTTGTGAGGATCGGAAAAGAGAGTGAAATAGAAACAAATAGAAATAGATTCATACTACAATCTCTGATGCATTTTGGACAACTTTTTTATCTAATTTGGTTCTTCAGGTCTCCTATTGACAAATGAAAAAATATTCATACACACAATTTAATAAAAAAATTAGTGAATGCGTGGCGGTATTCTTTAGAAAATGGCTACTTAAAAAAGCGGAACTTATATTAACTCGAAAGGATTAAAGCAATAGAAAAAATCCCCTAAAGCAAAAAAAGCAATAACTCGAAAATCGGCTTACAACATATACATCGCAAAAACATGCAAAATGTGAATATATTTAAAAAATTCGCGATAAATTGTAAATTCGCTAACATCCCACCCAGTGAAAAAAAATGGAAGTCATTCTAGTGGAAGTACATTTTCATTGCTTCCAAAAAATCCATATTTTTAATTTGCCGAGAGTGAGCAAAACACCATGTAGAAGCTTATTTTAGTCTTAGAAAATACTCACCAGAATTTAAAAAAAATTTATTTCTTTAAAGAAATTTATGAACTAATTTTAGTCTAAAATTTAAAAGTTATTTGCTTAAATTTACATGAAAACACTGTTTTGGGCTTAAATTCGTATAAAAAGAAACGAATTGTTAAAAAAGGCAACTATTTACCATTTTTCCTAGATGAAAATATTATCATAGAACACAAAAAAGGGAATTTTTCTTAATATCGCTTCCAATTCAGTGAACAGGCATCGAAAAAGAGAACTTCTTGCAATGACAACCCTATGTAAAAATCATTAGATCGGATCGAAATTTGCACTCCTTCCGCATCGTAAACTCTACATTTTCATGACTTTTTTGGAGTCTCTTTTTTTACTGGGACATAGATGGATTACAAATTATTTAAAAAAAGTCAAGATTTGGCTAAAAAGCCACTTTGTCACAAAAATGTACGACAAATTGCAAACAAGCGCTAAAATTTTTTAAAATTTGCTAAAATTGTAGAGAATGCTATTCTTCCACTAATTCTGTTTTTAGCTCAGATATATTTAAAATGGAGCGTTTTTCACACTCACTGTTACTTCCGTAAATATTTAACAGGGCTTAGGCATGAGGAATGAGAAATGTTTAATAGGTCTTAGATATAAGGAAGGTAAAAGGTAAAACAGCTTGAATTTTATGTTAAGATAGTTTAAAAAAAATGTTAGACTTCAACAACTACAAAATAATATTTCTGGCAACACTTATCAAAAAATATTTAAAAAAATCGAATGTGTTGCAACTCATGGGTATGTCGATAGATATGCGGGATATAACGAAGAATGCGCATCGATACATACAAGTACGAAATAAAGTGCGCAGGGGTATACGCAAGTATGACAATGAATGGATATTAATACGCACTAGCATAAAAATGTTCGATATGTGCGGGAGTATCCAAAAAATTTTGTATCGATTGGCTTTCCCTGATGTACATACATACTAGGGATGCTAATCTGGATTGATAATTTGAAATCTAAGGATTCGGGATGTTGTAAATCCTGAAAATATCGAGATTTTGGGATTTTTCTGGATTTATGCATTTTAAAAGATTTTGAGTCTTATGCAAAAAAACTTAACAAAGCTTTGCAAAGCAATGTCAAGTAAAGTTGTATTCTAAAAAAATCATTTTATCAAATTTCTAAAGTATGTCCCCACGTTTGTTAAAACTACTTTAAGTTGATATTTTCAAATTGTGTATTTTGTACCTCAAATATTTTTGTTAATATAACACATATTGATTCATGTTACAACTAAAAATGAAGCTAGAAGTATTAGCTCTTAGCTTAGATTTACTATTTCTGCCATGTAATGAAAAACATCATCAAATTATCCAACTGATTCAAAATACATGGTAAAATCCATAAAAAATATTAAAATAAATACAATTGTACAAAAATGTTTTAGTGATGTACATACAATCAAAACAAATCGAAAAAAGCTGGATATTCAAATACTTATTTTTTTTCGAATAAAATAAATTGTGATAATTCTTCTTTGTTCCTCATATTTTATTTAAGTATACTTTATTGAAATGTTTATCTGTTTTACTACCATGTCAGAAGCTCATATTGTTTAAATTAGGTTGCTTTACTTAAAGAAAATAAAAATTTATTTAATAAAATAAAAAAATATTTGAATACCCGAATGAAATATTATTCAATTTTGTACATCACAAGCTGTGAAGTAGTTGTTGAACACGGTGGTGTTACCAGTATTGTGTATTGCATACAATTTCTTAATAAAGCAATGTAAGCCTTAAAGTGCTTGGCAACTAATATGAACTTTGAAGCTATAGTAAAATATTTTTTTGCATAGGGGGGTTTATGTTGATAATATATAATAACACAATTGTCTTTAAAGTTAAAAATTTTCTAATACGGGTATGTGGTTACTTACATATGAAATAAAAATCAAAGGAATGTTTCTCATCTATTTTAAGTTGATTAGTTTCATGCTGAGAATTTATACTGAAAACAATAACTAACGGCCTGTTTTTCCATAAAAAAAAATCTTTATACATACGTTCATTAAAATAACGAACGAAACCATGCTTATGTTGTTGTAACAATTAATTATTTTCATGTGAGTGGCAAAATAGCTTCCAACAAAAATGTTATTTACACAGGCAGAAATTGTGACTTTTCCCAAAAAATATATACCTTCCAAAATTGTTGTACCACCACAGTACTGCAAACACAAAAATATGACTTAACGTTTACAAATACCGCGTTCTTAGTAATGTTGTACCACTACAACACTGTATTTACAAAAATCTGACGTTAGTTTCCCAGTACTCCGTTTACAATAATTCTATACCGCTACAACACCGTAAATACAAAAATTTGACTTTAGTTCCCCAAATACCCCGTTTACAATAATTCTTTACCGCTTCAACACCGTAAAAACAAAAATGTTACTTAAGCTGAGAAATTTACATTGTGACGACCTTATAAATTTTTATTTAGAGTATTGTGACAACATTGAAAACAAGAGTCGGAGGACGGACATTATCATTTTAATGTTATGAGTACATTAAAATTTTGGTAAACGAATGTTGTACTGATGTTAGTTGTACCGGCAGACAATCGTAGCTAAGTCGAGGTGATTGTCTTTTTCTGCCTGGGTAATTTTTAATGTTAAAATGTTAACTGACTTAAAACAGTGAAAACAATTTTTTCTGTTGTTAATTACTTTCACTTAAAAACATAAATAAAGCAAAAACAATGTAACATAATATCTGCTACTATAATACTTACATACATGCATGTACCGACGCATACGCCGCAAAAGTAACGATTTAGAACAGAAATATTTAACTTATGAAGATGATTTTTCAAGTAGGGATTTAATATAATATTGTTACATTTAAGGCCGGGCTTATATCTGTGTGCCATGTGCCACACAAGCGTAAAAAAAACGTAGCCAACTAATTACTAATGAAAAACTATTTGATTCAGACACGTATTTATTAAGTTAAACGATATTTTATAGAATCTAACATGATTGCAAACTGTTTAAATCAGTAAATACATGTCTGAATCAAACAGTTTTTCTTTAGTAATTAGTTGGTTTCGCTTTTTTGGGCGAATGACACACAAGAAATGCCAGATGTAAACTCAGCTTAAATTTATTATTAAACGTGTGAGTTCTTTTGATTGCTCAAAAATAAAAATAAATAACACACAATTATTATTTGCTACTGTTCTTCCTCTTATTCTTGAATTACAACTTGTCTCTACTTAATTACTTCTTATCGTTATTATCCACCGCACGAGGTCTTTTCTTTCAACAATGCTGACTCGACTACTTTCTGATTAGGGGAATACGAATACTAATACTATATGTGCAATCTATAGACGTAAAATTGCTGTTCTGTTAACGCCAGCAAAATGAAACCTGAAAAAATTTATATGAAAAAGAACTTCACACTCTTGTTTTATTAACTTAAAAGTACGCCAATAAGAGTGCGAAGTCATTATTCATAACAATTTTTTTAATATTTCATATTCGTATGTATTCGTATTTGTATTCGCGAATATCGTTTCAAATATTCGTATTCGTATTCATATTCGCGAATATCAATAATTGACATTCGTTACATCACTAATACATACATACAAGTGCCGAATGTCAATTTTTGACAATCGTGAATTCGAATATTTAAAATAATATCAGCGAATACGAATATTTAAAACGATATTCGCGAATACGAATATCTATTGCATGTGAAATTTATAGACATTTACAATTAGGAAAATTTGTACGGAAAATAATTTTATAGTTCTGTCCGCGTACATTAAAGTTTATGAAAACTATCCAAAAATTTAATGACTTAAATAACATTTGAAAATGATAGTCAATTCTCAATTCCTCATCTTTCTCCATTTACATTTTTAAATATTCTAAATATATGTATGTACATACATATATATATATATATATATATATATATAAATAAAATAAAAAAATTTAGGTGACCATATACCAGTGGAAATTAAATTAAATTAAATTGCTTACAATGCTAACAAATGAGATGATTAAAATAGTCAACAATATTAAGAGGTAACTTTTTAAGATTTAACTTCGAAACAATTAAAATATGAAAATTAAAGAATTGATAGATGTGTTTTAAAAGTTTAAGGAAAGTTACTAGTTTTATCCAAGAATTAAAATGTAATCCCGCAATATTCCGACGAAAGCTAATTGGCAACCAAAGGAGTTATAAATACCTATTTTTCTCATGGTGTCAAACAAAAAAAGTAAAACCTTGTATTTCACATTCTGGAAAAAACTCTCCCGAAGGACAGCAATGTTTATTTGGTAAAATAGTCACTCCAGTAAATACGAATGTTCTCCCTTGATGCAGATTATTATAACAAACTGTAGACAATTCTTCCACTGTTCAACGCAGATATTAATAGTTATCCAAGATCAAAATAAAACAAAGAAACACGGATCTTTCTCAAAACTAGGAATACTTTCTCGATGGTCCTTGTTATTGTAGGAATCCGCGAGGAGCCTGATAATCTCAGTCCTTCCTTTTTTTCTTCCTTATTCTCTAAAGTTTCTTCCACTCCTTAAATGAAAAACGTCCCTTGAAAAGTTGTTAATATTACAATTGAAAATCCACAATTAAATTATTTATTTTCTTGACGACACTTTTTATATTTGAAACTTTTCTATCAATCAAAAATATTTTCACATATTCTGACAAAAAAGAAAATGCCTTTACAAAAATTTAAAAAAGAATTTTTATTTTTTTTTTCAAGTAAAACATTAAAATTTCCACAAAGTAGATTTCCCTTACCCCAACAACTAAAATATGGCAAAAAAAAATATTATGGTGCAGCAAAAAGTCGCTATCACACTGTATATCCCTTTCAGGGAATTTGCATTTATATCTTTTATGCAAATTGTGAAGGTATTCTTCTTTCCATCGTCGACAGAAGTCATGCGAGAATGTCTTGATTTTTCTACACCTATTAACTAAGCTTATGGCAGATTCACAAATAGATGGCTCCGGCAGGTGTCCACTGATCAAAAAATCACCGGCAGTTAGAGCTACGGGCTCATTGGAATTGTCTGATATCGGATACACCGGACTAGAATTTAAACATGCTAATATAGTGGAAATATCTTCAAAAGTATATTTAACATACTGAGCCTGCTTACGAAAGTGCAGTTTAAAACTCTTGACAGCCGTTTCCCATAAGCCACCCATATAGGGAGCGCTCGCCGGCATAAATCGCCAAGATAGACCCTTAATACCAAATGTCGAACACATTCTGGCTTTACTTTCTGAAAGAAAGTAAATTTCACGTGAAGCTCCTACAAAATTACTACCATTATCAGAAAAGACAGTCAATGGCCAACCTCGTCTAGCGATAAACCGATGAAGAGCTGCCGAAAAGGCTTCTGTGGTCAAATCTGAAGTGGGCTCTAGATGGACTGCTTTAGTTGCCACACAGACGAAGATACACACAAATGCTAGCATCCGAATTTAAATGAAAACAATTTTTAAATAGACGATTTGTAACTTCTCGAATTTTTTCGTTTTCACTTTTGGCAAAAATACTCGTAATCTTTTCACTTGTTAGAGTCTTGTGAAAAGAATACGAGTTTTTTGCCAAAAGTGAAATCGAAAAACTCTAAAAGTTTGAAATCGTCTATTTAAAAATTTTTTGTATTAAAAAAAAATTTAAATTTATTAATTTTTATTTTCTAAGGTTCAACTTAAAAAGGTATAGCATGTGTTTTAACATGCGATCAAACAAGAAAACGTGAAAACGATGTGGAAACCAGAACATGCACGATTATTTTTTTTTTATTTGATCTCAGCTTCCGCCGACGATTTTCTCATGAGCCGGCGCCGCCGAAAAAATAGTCCGCGCAGGTATCTATATATAAACAATTTTTGACACACGAGCAAACAGTTATACATATAAATTCGCCTTGCAATTGGCGAAAAAAAGTAGATCAGCCGTGTTTTCAACTTCACCTGTTATGAATTTCATTAGTGCTTTGCCAAATCAACAGTATACTTGAACCACATACATAAATATTTTGAACAATCACAAACCTCTTATCTTCCAAAAGCCCCGGTGTCAAAAACTATTTTAGAATTCACTAAAATAATAATATTGTTACGTTTAAATGTTATTAAACGTGTAAGTTCTTTTGATTGCTCAAAAATAAAAATAAATAACAACACGATTTTCTTATTTGCAACTGAACTTCCTTTTATTCTTGACTAAACAAATTACAACTTGTCTTTTCTTATTTACTTCTGAACGTTATTATCCACGGCACGATGTCTTTTACTTTCAACGATGTTCACTCCACTAAATTCCAATTAGCACTGACTGACTCTCACATACGGCAACTCTTTTTATACTACAAAACTGGATCTAGAATGTTCGCTAATAGATGGCGTAGTAACATGCGTGTTTGTACTTCGTAAAACCAACTGGAAGAAACTATTACCGCACAACGATGTGGCTTTTTAGGCTTATATGTTTATTGGTAGCAAGATGATTAAACAGTCTTCTAGCACAACCGGAAAAATTCATGTTGCCGTTTCTAGATGTTTGTATGTGAATCGATTGGCCGTTAGTTTTCGAGTTTTCAAAATAACGACTTGTATGTTGGCAATGCGGTGTGCTACTGGTAGTAAAGGGTGGTTAGCATAAGTGCTCGCACTTTTATTTGTATACGTGTATGTCTGTAGCTATGTACACAATTGTTGTTGTTGCTGTAGTGCTTGCACGTGAATATGTGTATACGTTTATTGCTTTAGTTAAATACTTCTAGATCAGCGATCTTCAAAAACGTGCACGGGTGCGAGTGCTCTTATAATCAGCGTTGCCACAACCAAAATATTTTTGTAACCAAAATATGAAAAAAAGTAACCAAAGGCGAAAAAAGTAACCAAAATTTGAGAAATATATCTGTGACAGTATGCAATAATCGCTTAAGTCCTTTTAATCAAAGAATTATTTTTTTTTGACGTTTTCACGCTAAGGGATTAAAAGGCTCCAACGCAATATTATACTCTTGTGTGATCCTTTCTTTGATCATGTAGGCATTGTAATCACTCCAACTTTCAACTGGGGCGTAATATAATGTAATAAAGCTTAATTCGCATGCTCAAGCAATTATTAAATTCTATATTGCCATAAATATAATCATTATAAAATCATATAATATAAGTTAAACTATTTGTATTTGGAATTTATTGAAATTAAAATTTTATTGGCCTACCCATAGTTTAGAATTACCAAAATGCCACGGTTTTGATAACTTTTAAAATACGGGCTGTAAAATTTTATCGTAATGGACAATTTACGTATGTTAAACTAAATTTCGATATTATAAAAAAACCTTCCCCTGAAAACTCAAATTTTTTCCCTTACGATAAAATCAAAAAAAAACTAATAATAAAAATAATTAAAAATTTTTACAAACCCCCGAATATTTCTAGAAAATATGTGATATCTTCTAAGCAGCTAGACCAATTTTGTTAAAACATTTCTAAGAACCCTCTCGATCACGTCACCTTTCAAACAGATTACAAAATCAGTCCACAGAGTGACCGATGACATTTTTCAAAAACTGACACCAAAAGGGGATTTATCAAGAAAAAAAAGAGGCAAAATAAAAAAAACAGAAAACTACGCTAAACTTTTTTATTTTTAATGTATTTTTATGTAATTCACTCTAAAAAAAGGAGACAAAAAGTGGCACAGCGGTCGAAAAAGTGGCAATTTGCCTCTTTAGTCGGTCAAACGGTCACGGTTAAAAATATTATCAAATAATAAACAATAATAAAAGAAATGTCATTTCTAATTAACAAAAATTTAATTTTATTAAATTCGTTATCCAAAAACATGAATGTATAGATGAAGTATTAAAAAATACATAAGCATTATAGAGTTGCTATTAACATCCAGCTTCCTGCATTAGTTTTGATTAAGCTTACATAGCTACGAAAATCACCTTTCAGAAGCCAATGAGCTGTGTGGTAACCAATTAATTTGTATGTTTGGAAACAGGGAAGGAAAATTACTTCTTGGATTTTGTACCAACTATGAAAACAAAATGTACTTTTTACACCATGACGGTACCATTTTCTAATATTTATTAATAAAAACAGAAACGTAAAAAAATTTGTATACAAATTCAGAAGTATACAATAAAAACCAGAAACTTAACAAAAATGTGTATAAAAATTCAGTACACAATAAGAAATAACATAAAAAATATTAAATATTACATTAATAAAGGTAAATTCGTAGATTCAACTATTATATTAGAGATTATATTATATTAAAGATTATATTATATATTAAAATAAAAAACACACAAAAAACTTAAAGAGAACATAGGCAAAATGAATGTTACCATATTGTGAAACATTAACATTTTTAAATTGTACCAAGTAACTCGCGGTAGTACGACGGCAGCAACAAGGTCAAAAATGTACCATAAAAAGTACAATTGTACAATGATTTCCATCCGTGGTTGGAAACTTTGTCTCAAAATATGTATATCTATATCAATACCTTTTATTCTTGATTGGGAAAATCTGAGCAATTGCTATGTACTGCATACAATTTCATCTTCTTTATCATGCACTAAATTTGGAAACTACATCCACATTTGTGTTTTGGCTTCCGAAATTCATTTAAAATGTGGTACTGCATCATGAAATGCAAATTTAAATAACATATTAAAATTGTTATTTTTGAGAAATTTTTAAATTCTTTAATTGAACTGTAGTGAATTTTAATCAGAAATAATTCATAGTTAGGCTCAAGTTCAGTAATTTCAATTCTTATGGAATGAAATATTTTTATTAATTAATGTGAGTTTCTAAAGAAGAAACTGGTCTGGTTTTCAGATCAGCTTTTCAGGACCTGGTCTGGTTTTCAGAACAGCTTTTCCGGACCTGATCTGGATTTTAGATCAGCTTTTCAGGACCTAGTCTGGTTTTCAGATTAGCTTTTCAGGACCTGGTTTGGTTTTCAGATCAGCTTTTCAGGACCTGGTCTGGTTTTCAGACAGCTTTTCAGGACCTGGTCTGGTTTTCAGATCAGCTTTTCAGGACCTGGTCTGGTTTTCATATCGCCTTTCAGGTCCTGGTCTGGTTTTCAGATCAGCTTTTCAGGACCTGGTTTGGTTTTCAGATCACCTTTTCAGAACCTGGTGTTGTTTTCAGATCACCTTATCACGACTTGGTCTGGTTTTAAGATCAGCTCATCAGGAGCTGGTCTGGTTTTTAGATCCGCTTATCACGAGCTGATCTGGCTTTTAGATCTAAAATCGATATCATGTCCGGAAAAGCTGTTCTGAAAACCAGACCAGCTCCTGATAAGCTGATAGCTGATACCTGTTATTTACTAGTATCAAACATGGATGAGAAAGTTATAAAGCAGTTGGTGTTGACAAGAAATGTATTGAAGAAAAAGCTTCGTAGTATAAAAACTGGTGAAATAGATACACTTGAACAACTAAGAGACAATTAACATTTAAACCTATAACAAAACCTCTCAAAGAATTCATTTATAGTTCTAAAAAATTAAAGGAATGTCCATGAAAGAAGAAAGTAAAATCAAGACAGAAGTTGAAAATAATACAAGTTTAAAGTCTGAAAACCCATCAGTCAAGATAGAGACAAGTACGCCAAAGAAACTGGCAGAAGGAACAATATTTGATGATACCATCTTATTAAAAATTATGCTAATACTGTGAATTATGATGACGGTGAGGATGATGATGGTGATTTGTACTCACAGACTTCCAATTCCGAAGACACTTATAGTGACGTATCAGTATTGGAAGGAAGAAATAAATTAGATACAAACTATGGTCCATATAAAGATTTAAATAGTGAATGGAAATTTGGTGATAGCAACCTCAAACTGAATGAAGATAAAATACAAGTTCGTGGCCAAATATGGGCTCTAACACCATGAGTATTTTCTCTAATGTTTCATAAATTACCAAAATATTATGATAAATTTGAACTCGAAATCTATAAAAAGATTAAAGATTAATTACTACTAATGTATACATACAGAGTCATCATCGTTCACTGACGCAGAACGATGTTAATAATTTAATATGGCTTAAGGCATTAATATTCTAGAATGTTTTAACACAAATTGATGTACTACAACGTGAAATAAATTAGACATAGAAGAGAGTTGTAAAATTTAAAAAGACATTCTAAAAATTAAATCATGTTTTTGAAAGACATATTGAATTGAATTGATAATGAATAGATTGGAAAATTAACTAGATGTTAGTATAAATAGCTGAAAGGGTATCAAGTAGGCCACAACACTCAAATAAATCTGGAAAACAACTCTATGTCAATGAAATTTAGTAAACCAACTCTATAAGCAATCTCTAAAATTTATTATGCATTGTAGAAATATAATGAAAGAAATGAAAGATATTTGGTAAGCTGATTTAGTTGAAATTGGGGACTCTACTAACGAAAATATAAATTATTGATTGTTATAGGATGTAATTGTCACGTTCTCAAATTTTATATGGTCAGTATCGTTGAAAATAATGGCTGCACTCTAAAAAACCAAGGTAATGGAAATTATTTTCGAACTGGTACGAATAACAAAAAAAACTTAAAAGCAGATGATGGTAGAGAATTTTTTAATAAACACTTTCGAAAATTCGTTCACAGATATAGGATTTAACATTACTCAATATAACATCAATAGTACAATGATTTAATAGATTATTAAAAGAAATGATGTGAAAAGAATTTATCATTAATGGTTCATATAAGTGTGTTGATATATAAAGACTTACTTAGTGTATAAAATAGAAAAGTTCAAGAAAAAACTGCTAAATACAGTATACAGTAATTTGAAGATGATAAAATGTTTATATATAAAATTATATAAAAATAAAATTACAAAGGAAAAATCTAGTTTGTCTTGTTTTTGAATAATTGATTAAGAATGATAGGTCTTAGGAAAGATAATTAACTTAATGTATTGTAATTTTCTAAACTTGTTGGTAAGTATGAAATATTGAGAAAACTTGAGCATTCAAAATGAAGTAAAACACAGTGTAATATTCAGCAACACATCATATTATCAGTTTTTATAGTAAAAGATGTACATTTTCCATTTTGAAAGCTCTAAGCAAAAAATCTTAAAATACGAATATGCGACTATTATAAAAGATCTTCACTTTGTTCATTTCTATAGCTATCAGATCTTTAGAAAATATAAATAAACTGAAGAAATTGGACTTTGGTATCCATTCTTTAAGAATGTAGATGTGTATAAATGAGTATCAAACAAATTTAGTGAATAAATATGGACTTCAACAAGAATCATGCTGATGCATGCATAAATTATAAAATGCAATGTAAACAGATGTTACTTTATATCTGTATCTGTATGAGTATCAAATAAATTTACCGAAAAAAATAAAGCATGTTGAAGCATGTATAATTAACAAAACTTCCTCACGTCATACAATTTTTGGAAATGAAATACATATGTACATCTGTATCTACTGTGTACAAAATTCCAAAGAGTGAATTTGTAAATTCTAATAGTATAGATTTTTAATTGAAACACCACTACATCTCGGAATCTCGCGTGACTATCGATAGAAGCATGCTAAGGCAAGCATGCCAGCAAAAAAATATAAAAAAGCTGTTAGATGATAATGATGAAAAGCTCTTTTTTAATAATGAATTCGCAGACAGCAATTGTATCTGGATCAATACAACTCATGAATGTGTTGTATAGGGTGATGGTGATGAGGATCTTTTTTAAGTGAAAAATCATTACATCTGCATGCGATACAATCACGCCTACGTTAACAAGAATTACTTCAAGGGGTCGACCAGTAAACCTCATGTTGAAACACTTGAGGTAAAATTCTCCCAAACAAAGATATTCCAATGTTTCTGACACTTTATGCAAATACTTATGGTGAATTGCTTGCTGGTGGAGATAACTGAGTTCTTTGTGATCGATTTTCTAGAATAGTTGATTATTAAACATGTATTTCTTTGTATATGAACTAATTTTTACATACATACATATATTTATGTATATGTATACTTTTAAAAATTATATATGTAAATGTTCTCTATTTCAAGTAGTAAAATCAAAAATTAGTGACACAGAAGGAAAAATAATTAAAAATAAAGAGTGATTGACTAACTTATACGTACAGTCTGATAACAGACACACAAAGCACAATTAAATTAAAGATATCAAAAATATGAATACAATAAGACTTCATAAAATAAATATATATCGTATTATCTATAATTAATTAATTCGTGTAGTATACGCGGTTCTTGTATACTACAGAAACTGTCAAGAGAGTAGATTTAAATTCTTGGAAAACGACTTTGTTTTCTGTTGATCGCTATTGAAGAAGAAAATTAGTTTGTTTATTATAATTTAACTAATTTAAAAGTACATTCATATCTATACTTCTATACATAAAAATTAAAAACAAATGTTATTCAATTCTATAATATATGTATCTAAAATTCCAAAAAAGCTGTTACATATACATATGTATGAAAGAATCTCCAGCGCTTCTAACTGCATCAGAGTTTAAGAAAAAAGCTCCTTTTATTCAATAGGGGACCCATTGAATAAAATTTTAATTTGAAACAGTAAGCAAAGACATCAGCTAACTGCATTCTTATTCATAATCGTATAATAGAATATATATATAACCACCGAAGGACAAATTTTTAAAGTCTTATAAATTAAGCAATATGGAAAATAAACATAAATTTTATAAAGGACTAAGGTTTCAAAAGTAATTCAAATGATTTCATTGGGAAAAAAGTAGTGTTTGTTTTCATCAATTATGAAAATATCAATTTCATTATAAAACTCCCTTTTGATTTTAAATGTTTATCAAAAAAAAAATTTTAACCAAGCAAACTGGCTAACAAAAAAAACTGTCATCACCAAAGCTGGAGGTGCTGAATCAGTTTCATTTAAAAATGTTTATACATTTTTAAAAGGTTTTGTAATGTACACCCTCCAAAAATTTCTAACGTTGACTATATAGGCTGAACCAACTTTAAGCAAATTTAAATTAAATATAGGAAATATTTCTATTATATTTACTATTACTTTAGAGTATGTATCTTCAGAAATTCAGCTTTACTTAAAAGAGAAAATCCTCACAAACTTTTAAGTAAATGCAAATGAAAATTAAAACAACGTTTTTAGGGTTTCGTACATCAAAGGTGAAAAAAGGAACCCTATTGTTTTCGCTACGCTGTCCGTCTGTCCGTCGCACGGTATTTCCTCAGGAACCGTAAGAGCTACGGAACTGAAATTTAGACAGAGTATGTAGAACCTTGGCCACTACAACAACAAATATATGAGAATTTATTTATTTATTTATTAAACATATTAATGCAAAGTAAATTTGCATAATATGGTGTTGCACAAATATGGGCGGAGTAACGTAGACCATATGCCCAAGATGGTATTAACAGAATTTTATAAGGTTTTGTGACTGACTGTACACGACCTATGCCTTCACATACGAAGTAGGCAACGTGGTTGTTAAAGAAATTCCACAAACAACCGCAAGTTTATACGGTTATCCGTGGCAGATCAGTCAACCAGTGCGAGCGAGACGAAAAACTCTCGAAGGCCAAACAACACACACAAGCCTGACCGCACTTAAGAAATAATTACGATGACGCGAGAGATGTTCCCCGACCCAGAGCTGCTTAACGACTGTGTATATATGAGAATTAAAAATTAAAGGTTGTACCAAAACGAGCAACGAAAAATGTTAAAATCCCATATAATATACATATAACTGTATGTACATATGTATATTGACACTTGAAATATGTAAAATTAGTGTATTTTTGTATAGACTACAACAATTAACACTAAAAAAAATTAAATTAAAGGGTGGTCCATCAGTTAATGCAATTTTACCTATGTAATTTTGACAACTTGCTATATCTTGGAAACCGTAAAATGTAAACTCTTGAAATTTTCAAAACCGGTAAAACTAAAAAATCGGAAAATTATAAAATCGCCAAACATAAAAAAATCGCCAACAATTTAAAAAAATCGAATAAAAGAAAAAAATCGCCAGAATTAAAAAAAAATTTTAACACTAAAATAAGTCGCAAAATTCGAAAAAATCGTTCAAATGAAAAAAGCGCCATAAAACCGAAATAAATCGCCAAACGGGAAGAAGGCTCCAGTAACAAAATAATTGTTAATATGAAAAAAATCGCCAAAATTAAAAAATCGCCAAAATGAAAAAAATTCGCCAAATTTAAAAATCGCCAAAATTTAAAAAAAATTGCCAAAATGAGAAAAAATGTGTCAAAACTACAAAAAAGCGCCTAAATGAATAAAGTCGCCAAAATGAAGAAACGCAAGAAACCGAAAATCGCCAAAAAAAAATAAAAAAACGCCAAAAACCGAAAAAGTCGCCAAAAGGAGAAAAAAATTTCAAAACTAAAAAAAATGGCCAAAATGGAAAAAAAATCCAAAAACCGAAAAAATTGCCAAAACAAAAAAATCGCCCAAATTATAAAACGTCAAAAACGAAAAAAATTTTAAAACTATATTTTATATAGGCTACTAAAGTTCGTATTGAATTACATATCTCGTGTCCATACGGAACCCTTCGTGCGTGGGTAAAAGTCGCACTTTACTGAATTTATTTTTTTTAATTTCAAATAAAAAAACTGATGATATTTCATATCTATACACACCAACATCAACAACAACAAGAACAAAAGACATGACATAACGAAAAAAAATATGTATTCAAAGATTGAGATAAACACTTATTTGTATGTACATATCTACATACATGCCAACATAAAATCAATTTGTAGATATGTATGTATACATATCAAATTTCTTATCAATGCTCAAGTATTTATTAGATCTTAACAATCACACTTACATATCTACATCATGAAAATATATTAAGCATAAATTCGCTTGATCTACACTCAAGGAAATTATGCTGCGTAAAAATAAGAATGCGTCACATTAATTCAATAATTTTCAATTAAATAGAAAATGTATATTGAGATACCTATAAACTAATGACTTTAATAAATGAATACTGTAAATTAATATTTTTCCATATTGAAATAAGAAATTTCAATATGACTAAAACTTCCTTCGCTAATGTTTCTCATTAATTCAACATGGTTTTTATTGATTTTAAGTGGGTCTTTTTTTTCTGTGTGTCGAAAAGTCGTCCAGTCAAAGAAGGTGGATGTAGTTAAATAAACAAAATCTGTCATATAAACAAATTTCTCAAAGGCAGACTTTAACGCGAGACAAATTTAAGTATGAGAAAATATAAAGCAATCGTAAGTATAAAAACACATTAGGATTAGGGAAGTTCAGATATATGATAGTATTTTATAGTACCAAATGTTGATATTGAAAACAATTTATTTCTACCTACCAGCGCGAGAAACTCATATACACACGCACACACATAGCAGAATTCATCTAAGAAAAATCCAAGCAAATTTTAACAACACTCCGCCCTCACAAATCAACACCAGCCTGAAATCCTCACAGATATACATACATTCACAAATTCCTATGGTCATATATACATATACAGTATATAAAATTAATCTCAACAGAACACTCCCACCTACCTGAATTATGGATAGTCTTAAACTCCGACAGACATATATACATATAGATTCCCAGGGCTACATATAACAAGAACATACCGCCTCTAATAAATCACAATCACCTCAAATTCTCACAACCATACAGACTTCAACTCCTACATACATACAAACATACAGATTCCTCCGGTTACATATTACTAGAATACCTCGCCCCTCATAAATCGCGATCAGCCTTAAGCTCCTACAGAAATATATATATTCCAATTCCTAGAGAGATACACACACATATACACACACACATAGAGACGATCCATCTACCTCCACAACACCCCTACCCACTTCAAATAACGATCAGCATTAAATTCTCACAGGCATACATACATACATGTAATCGACCAACCTCTACTACACCCCCGCCCCCTGCTTATCACAGCCTCGCATAAATTCCTGCAGACAGATACATCTACAAACTCCTACGGTTACATATTACAACACCTACAAACACCCATCCACCCAAATCACAGTCTACCAACACATATATTAGCATTAGAAAAAATAACTTTCACGTTCTCCCGTCGGCATAAGCACAAATCATTTCAATGATTTTCCTTCGGTATTAGGAAAAAATAATAATCATGTTTTGCCGTCGGCATATACACACATAAAGACCTCAAAACTCTTCATGTAAACAAAAAACTCCTAATGTAAACAAAAAACATCAAAGCGCCGCCGAAAACACAAATTTCCAAGAATTTAAGAATTTTCAAATTTTAATTACCCAAATTTAACAATTTCAGCAACAATTTAACAATTTTAATCGGCGCCCGGATGCCCATTCCACTACTACTAATGCTGCCATGAGTTGGTTACAAGAGCGTTTTCTATCTAAAATAAAACGCTTGCAACGATTAATTGTAGCACGCACTAAGTTTTTCAGACGAGAAACCCAATATTCAATTCGAATAATTCTCAGCACCAATTGATTTCCACCATGAATTGAAATCAAGTGAATAAAGTGAGACCAACAAAATCGCAAACCGACAAGAGTATGGTAAGATAATCGGGTGTTTTTCAGTATACGACAATTTAATCTCATTACAACATTATCGTCCAAAAAGAGATTGAGTGGAAGTAACGAACTTTTCGATGAAATTGGTTCCTTTGACAATAAAGCCCGATATTCATCTGTGAAATGAACTTTTAGGGCCAATATTACCAAACGTATTTTCACTTGTATTATCTCATTACTGGATATTGCAATAGATGAATATTCATGTTTTCCTTTATGTGAAGCATGTGTTCTATGATAAAATCGAAAAATATACGCTATCACCCTAAGAGCTCGATCAAGCTTTGAAAATCTTTCAAGACTATTTTCGTAATTAGAAAAAAACGTCGCATGTGTCTTGACAGGTCTTGTCTCCACATCCGTTTCTAAGGAGCGCAGATCGTTGATTTTCCATTCATTTTTGCATCTTCTAAGCCACGCAGGTCCATTCCACCAAATATCGCTTTACACTAGTGCCGAATGAGTCCTCTGCTACCTAAATCTGCAGGATTTTCATCAGACCTAATATGGTACCAATTATGACTCCCTACATTTTCTTGAATCCTACACACTCGATTCACCACAGAGTTCGTCCAACTACTAGTAGTTTTTCTTAACCAACAAAGAACAATTGTGCAATCTGTCCAGCAATATATTCGACTGAGCGTAATATCTAATTCATTCTTTAACGTCTTCAACAGTTTTGACGCTAATACTGCACCACAAAGTTCCAATCGAGGTAGGAAATAGATTTAATTGGAGCTACTCTAGTTTTACATGAAAGCAAGTGAGTATATATTGTCCCTAGTGACTCAATGCGTATATAAACTACCCCGGCGTATGCTTTTTCTGAGACATCAGAAAAAACATGAAGTTCTGCTGACGTATCAGGGCTATAATGTACCCAACTGGGTATTTTTATATTGTTCACTTCCGTGTAAAACGAAACAAATTTTTCCCAATCATTTCTCGTAGAAGGGAGTAAAAAATCATCTCAGTCTATATTATCTTTCCAGATATTTTGTATAATCATTTTTGCAACCACAATGACTGGACCAAGCCAACCTACAGGGTCAAACAGTTTAGCAATGGTGGACAAAACTTCTCTTTTAGTGTATTGTGTATTATGAGTAATAGGGTCTACACAAAAATAAAAAGAATCCAATTGAGCATTCCATTTAATACCCAATGTTTTGGACCTGCTTGATTCCACAAAAGTCAATAATTTTGTATCCACTAAATATTCCGTGGGAAGATCTTTTATAATTTGGATTTCATTCAAAGTCCATTTTCGCAATTAAAATCCAGCTGACAACAATACAGTTATCAATTCATTCCGTGATTTTAAAGCTGATGAAACATCATGAGCCCCGTTAGTACGTCGTCAACGTACATATGCTTGCGTAAAATATGTTCTGCAAGAGGGTACACCGTCTCTAAATCTTCACCACTGGTCTCATATGATCCAACAACAAATATTCCTGCACAACACTATCATATAAGGTTTTAACGTTAGGTTTACGTAGAAGAGACGTTTCATTTCTCAAGAACTGTGCCATCACATTCTGTCTAGAAGCACCTAAATTGATATCCTGAAGAAATTCTGGCTTAACGGTTAGCGTCACTACATAACGGCCATCGGAATCACGTCGTGTTGTTTTCCTATAATTTATCAAAAGGACTTAATATCTTTCCTTTTGGAGTCTCTTCTAGTTCCCACAATTTAAGAAGATGTCTATTTAAACCCTCTTTCGGAGATTTTTCTATTCTGACAGAATATACTTCAACTTGTATCTTTGGAACGGACCCTGTGATAATCCACCCGAATACAGTTTTTTGAGCTAACAATGCTCCCATAGTTGCTCGATGAATTCCCCCTAGAATGATTTGAGGATACAAGTCGGCCCCTAACAGTATATCGACTGACTTAGGTTGCCAAAAGTGAGGATCAGATAATTGTAAATTAAGAAAACTGTCATGAAGATTTTAATCAATGATAAACGAGGGCAAGTCCCCTGATATCTTTGGTAATACCAAAGCCATAGTTTCCAATAGAATAGCATGATCTAATGGAGAACTGATCTTCAAATTACAAATTTTCCTAGTCGTAGCCGGAAGAGTTTGATTTATGCCCGAAACTTTCGTCAAAAGTGGTCGCAATTCCAGCGATTTTGTAAATTTTCAGAGATAAACGACATGAAAAGCCTGCCGAGAAAAATTATTATTGGAATAAATTCCCGTCGATGTAGAAGGCAGACATGCCTTTATGTCAGTACCGTGTACCACATTGCTACTAATAAAAATCACGCTAGTATTATGAGCGACTGTTGCAGAATTATCTTGGGTCACAACTTCAGTATTAGAACTTTCCCTATGTAGCAATGTATGATGCCTTTTATTACACGTTGACCATTTGAAAGCACTTTTACAATTTTAAACTTCATGTTCACGGGACAAACAATTTACACAACAGTGATGTTTTTTCACTGTTGAAAATCTTTCCAAAATTGAGAGATTTTTAAATCGTTTACAAGCCCGCAAAATATTATCAGAAGAGCGACACAAAACAAAAGAACTAGAGGTAGAATGTACCACATGAGCTTTAATTTTCGGAGCTACACGTTTCATAGAAAGTTGGGTATCTTTGAGTTCAAGAACACATTCTAAAGTTTAAACCCTTTCTGTCACAAAGCAGTCAAAATCTTTCCAAGAAAATAAGGCCGATTTATTTCGTACGCTTTGTTCCCATATACTAACAGTGGACGTAGGTAGACGTTGTATGCACATAAAAATTAAAATTGGTTCCCAATTTTCCGTACTAACCTTATAAATTGAAAGGGCATTTAAACAGTTATTCATACCGCGTTGTAAATTTTTTATTCCCGCACTAGATTCCTTGTCAACTGAAGGAAGGTTAAATAATTTTTGCAATTGGTTATTAATATGCGAGGATTCTCATATGCGTCTTTCAGATTACGGCAAGCCAAGGCGAATCCTTCATTACTTAAGGGGCATTTTGAAACTATTTCATTTGCCTCTCCACTAATCTTACGTATTAAATGACAAAGTCTTTCAATATTGCTAAGACGCGAGCTATTAATATATATGGCAGTGAATAAATCCCGAAACGCGGGCCACTCAACATAATCGCCTGAAAATGTTTTAACGTCACATGGTGGAAGGGTAAGGTTATGGTCATAATTGCTACTGTCCACATTTTTTATAGCAGGGGCATTCAATTTCACAGTTTCGAAATGATGCACTTTCTCATTTACTGTGGACAAGCAATTTGGATATGCAGTAAATGTAACGCTATATTTAGCAGTAGCTGCAGTAGTGTCACAAGAATTTGTTTTTTCTTTACTATCTACAGCATCTAAATAGCTTTCATATGCTACCTTTACCTTTTCCCATGAATCCTTTAATTCTTCCCGGTGAATTTCTAATGAGTACGCAGTATGTAAATCGTCACGAATATTATTAAATTGCGCTTCAAATTGAATAAGAGCATCCGACACTCTAATAAATTTTTTGAAAGCTGCAGTTGCCATTTTTAGGGTTTCGTACACCAAAGGTGAAAAAAGGAAACCTATTGTTTTCGCTACGCTGTCCGTCTGTCCGTCACACGCTATTTTCTCAGGAACCGTAACAGCTACGGACCTGAAATTTAGACAGAGTATGTAGAACCTTGGCCGCTACAACAACAAATACATGAGAATTAAAAATTAAAGGGTGTTCCAAAACGAGCAACGAAAAATTTTAAAATCTCATGTAATATACATACAAATGTATGTACTAATGTATATTGACACTTGAAATTTGTAAAATTAGTGTATTTTTATACAGACTACAACAATTAACATTAAAATATTAAAAAATTTAAATTAAAGGGTGGTCCATTACTTAATGCAATTTTGACTATGTAATTTTAACAACTTGCTATATCTTGGAAACCGTAAGAGGTAACCTTTTGAAATTTTCAAAAACGGTAAAACTAAAAAATCCAAAATTTATAAAATCGCCCAACCAAAAAAAAAATCGCCAAAATTAAAAGAAATCGCCAAAACGAAAAAAAATCGCCAAAATTAAAATAAAAATTTCTAACACTAAAATAAGTCGCAAAATTCGAAAAAATCGTCTAAATGAAAAAAATTGCCAAAATGAAAAATAAGCGCCAAAAACCGAAAAAATCAATAAAACGTGAAAAGGGCGCCAATAACAAGATAATTGTTAATATGAAAAAAAAAATCGCCAAAATGAAAAAAATCGCCAAATTGAAAAAACGTCAAAATGAGAAAAAAAGTGTCAAACTTAAAAAAGAGCCTAAATGGAAAAAATCGCCCAAAAATTAAAATGCGCAAAAACAGAAAAAAATCGCCAAAACGAGAAAAAGAGTGTCGAAACTAATAAAATTGCCAAAATTAAATAAAAACTCCAAAAGCCGAAATAATCGCCAAACAAAAAAAAATCGAGTCACATCCTAATCCGCTTGCTCGTAATATTTTGAACTTTACTGGACACATCCGCATAAAAAGAGGGATACATGGGCTCTAATACTCAGCACTCCAGATGGAATTTCTTGAAAATAATTTTTTTTCCTTTTTTGATTATTACTACTTATGTTTTATTTATAACTATCACTGAGTTTATGTCCGACAGTGGTCGATCCTAATAATTATATTTTAGATTTATAATTTGAAAACTTATTGTTAGTTCATATTTGAAGATACAATTAATAAATATAATTTAACGCAAAAAAAAAACAAACGCTTACTCTGCCACTTGTGCGCAAATGAGCCAACCAGTTAGTTCCCGTGTATCGAATGTTGCTAAAACAAATTAAATTTCCACAAAAAATGTTTCGCCGCCAAATAATTCAACAAATACAAACTCAAGTTTTAGTTTTAATCGCCTTGAAGCTACTATTGATAATCTGGTGAAAACTATAAAAAATTTTACAACAAATATCAGTAGCATGATGCAAGAAATACTGAGAATGCAGAATACTCTGCTGCAAGCATTAGTTAATATGCCATGTTAAAATTATGTTTCTGGAACGCAAACGGCATTCGCCAACATAGAAATGAACTTGAAAAATGTTCATATAATGTTGGTTTCTGAGACTCATTTGACTTCAAAAAGGCTATGCAAAATTAATAGCTACACTTTATATGATTCAAAGGACCCAAAAGGAAGAGCTGGCGCGGTATCAGCAATTTTAATAACGTTAAGAATAAAGATAAAGCATTATACCATTGAAAACATTTGTGAAAAACATTTACAAGCAACGAATATTTGTGTCGAAAATTTTTGCAAAAATTTTGTCATATCATCCATTTACTCCCCTCCTAGTTTCGCAATTACTGAGGATCAATACGAGTATTTCTACAAATCTCTCGGCCCTTGTTTCGTAGCAGCTAAACATAAGTCCTGGGGTTCGCGCCTGATAACACCAAATTTTTGGCGATTTTTTTTCAAGAGTTTGCCCTCTTACGGTTTCCAAGATACAGCAAGTTGGTAAAATTACATGGTCAAAATTACATTAACTGATAAAACACCCTTTAATTTGCATTTGTATAAATTTTAGTGTTATTTGCTGTAGCTGTATTAAAATGCACTAATTTTACAAATTTCAAGTGTCAATATCCATATGTGCATACAATTGTGTGTATATTACATGGGATTTTAATATTTTTCGTTGTTTGGAACACCCATTAATTTTTAACTCTCATGTATCTGTTGATGTAGCGGCCAAGGTTCTTCATACTCTGTCCAAATTTCAGATCCGTACTCGTAGCTCTTACGGCTTCTGAGAAAATAGCCTGTGACGGACAGCGTACCGAAAGCAATAGGGTTCCTTTTCACCTTTGGTGTACGAAACCTTAAAAAGGGTATAGTTTTGGAACTGTAAGGCCAAATTCAATATTTTATATCTTTAAATGACTCAGAATTTGTCCACATTTTAAACTGAATCATTAGTTTTTTTAACTTTAATGGGAATATTAAACGTTACAGGACAATATTTTTTAAATTTATGCTAAATTTACAAAAAAAATTCATAAAGTTTACCCAAATGAGAAAAAAATAACCGAACCGTATAATATCGGCACAGAGAAGTAAAGTTTGAGCAGTTTGCTTAAAAAAATTGGCTTCGTAACACAGAAAATCGTTCCAAGGGGCCGAGTAATGAGCAAAATTAAAAAAAGTCGGCAAAACCCGATTTTTGGATTGAATTCAATTTTAGCTATCTCTAAACCTCTTCCAAAAAATCTGAAAAAAATCACAAAAATACTTTACCCCATAAGATTTCAAAAGATGCTAGGACAGAGGAAAAAAACTTTTTTTTGGGACACACTTATGTACATGTGTAACATAAATATTTTGCACTAACCCATATTCATGAAATTTAAACTCTGTTTAAAATGTATTTTATTTAAATTTTTCAGAAATTTGTTCAAGCACATTTAATTTTTTGGATTACAAAACATTTAACAAGCAAATTGTCATACAAAACTTGTTTTGTAAACTAAAACTATTTAGTATGAATACTGAAAAATAAGCTTAAAAGCTTTAAGTTAAAATCGTTACAAGCTAACATCTTCGATTTTGAATCAATTTTTCATTACGTTTCTAGATATTGGTTAAAGTCTACTGATGAGATTGGCACCTTTTCTACTTGCAAAGTCTTTACTTTGTTGAATGAGTGATAAATGAATGATATCTATTTTCCATTCTATCGCACAAACTCAAGACTTTGCAAAGTAAACTTAGCGTGTGAAATACTCGTCTTTCTTAAGGAGAAACGAAACAAATTTGGTAAATTTTTTTACCAAAGGTAAATCAATTGTATACACAACAATCGTTTCTCATATTCCGTTCATTGTACATTTAAGTTAAATAGCTGATGTTAATAAGAATCTCTACCCAAGTAGATAGACTAGGGTGCTGATGAAGTGCGTGGCTGCACAGAAAAGTATCGGTATTTCCCCCAGCTTAAAGTCTAAGTTTAATTTTTCTTCTCTTCTTTAGATACTCACATTAATTAATAAAAATATTTCATTCAATAAGAATTGAAATTACTGAACTTAAGCCGGACTTAAAATTATTTCTGATTAAAAATCACTAAAAGTTCAATTAAAAAATTTACAAATGTTTCACTTAAATAATCATGGGCACGTGAAAAAATATGTTCACTTGGCAATCACTGTTGACTTGGCCATCACAGTTTCAGCATGCTGGAAATCCAAGTAAAAACTGTAGAATGCAACAACAAGTAACATTAAGCCACTACAATTATACTTACATGCATGTACCGATGGTACATCGAATAAGTAAAAATAATTAATGTGATGATCGTAAAAAGATAAGTAAGAATAGTTAAACATACTGAGGTAGAGTAAAATAATTTCGTGCTAACCTAAATAGAAAAATGAAAAATTGAAAAAAAACAGAAAATTAATAGTGATACTTATAAATGTGTTTACCAAAGGTAAATCAATTGTATACACAACAATCGTTTCTCATATTCCGTTCATTGTACATTTAAGTTAAATAGCTGATGTTAATAAGAATCTCTACCCAAGTAGATAGACTAGGGTGCTGATGAAGTGCGTGGCTGCACAGAAAAGTATCGGTATTTCCCCCAGCTTAAAGTCTAAGTTTAATTTTTCTTCTCTTCTTTAGATACTCACATTAATTAATAAAAATATTTCATTCAATAAGAATTGAAATTACTGAACTTAAGCCTGACTTAAAATTATTTCTGATTAAAAATAAAAAATCGTCATAGTTTTGTACGAATAATATAAATTAAATGAGAAGAGAAAGCGGATATCTAAAAAATTATACAAAAAGTCATATAATTTGTTCCATAAATATCCAAAGGACTTGGACGTTTTGTTTTATTCGAGTTCACTGACTGAAAATTTTATCGACACTTGAATGAAGTCGTGATGTAAAATTTGACCAGTCGGGAATTCTGATTAGTATTAAATAAGAGAATTATTGCTATTTGCAGTATTGAGCAAGAGATGGAAATAGTGATAATGTCATAGATGCAAATTAAACATCCGAAACAAATGATGTGGAAGATGGATCTTCTATAACTCAGCCAGAAGTTTTAGCTTTATATGATAGTAACAATATATCAGAAAGTAGTAATGATGCTGAAGTTTTTTCTTCTGACCTGTTGCTAAGCGAACAACAATTAGAACAGTATTGGCTGTTGGAGTTCAAATGAAATTTTATTTTCATCAAATGGATATGAAAACTAAGGTCCAAAATATTTGTATAAATTCTCGTATTGATTCTCAGTGATTGAAAATTTGGAATTGATGATATCAGGAAATTTTTATAAAAATCTTAAATGCAAATATTTGTTGTTTGTAGATGTTATTCAGAAATATGCTCATCTACTGCATGCTCTTCCTCTAGGGTCTTTTGAATCATATCAGGTGTAGCCATTAATTTTAAAAAGCTTCTCGAAGTCAAATGGGTCTCAGGATCCAACATTTTATCAATATTTTTTCCGTGAGGAAGTGCTTAAGTTAATTTGTATATTGGGGAATGCTGTTTGCGTTCCACAAACACATTTTTAACGTGTTCATGGCTTGTTAATTTTTTTTTTAATACATGTACATATTTATTTATTGTATCTTCAAATATGAACTAACAATAAGTATTCAAATCTTTAATCTAAAATATGATTATTAGGACCGACCACTGTCGGACATAAACTTGTTAATAGTTATAAAAAATACATAAGTAGTGATAATCAAAAAAGAAAAAAAATTTATAAAAAAGTATAAAAAAAGTATTATCAAGAAATCCCATCTGGAGTGTTGAGTAATAGAGCCTTTGTGTCCCTCTTTTTTAAGCGGATGTGTCCAGTAAAGTTCAAAATATTACGAGCAAGCGGATTAGGATGTGACTCGAGTTTTGCTAAATATTTGCCTGCGTATTTTGCAATTTCTTCAGTCACTAGTGGCATATTTAAATCACGATGGATATTGGAATTTTTGATGTACCATGGAGCCGATGTTATTAACCGTAAAATTTTTTTTGCCTTCGTTGGATTCTCTCTACATTGGAGGCTGAAGCAGTGCCCCATAACTGGATACCGTAACACCATATTGGCTTCAAAAGCGACTTGTATATTAAAAGTTTACAGTCCAGGCTAAGTGTTGAATTTCTGCCAATCAACCAGTGTATTTGAGATAACTTAAGTTTCATCTGAGTTAGCTTAAAGTCAATATGATGTTTCCATGTAAGCCTTCGATCAAGGTGTATACCAAGGTATTTCACTGGGGAATGTTGAGGAATATTTTGATTGTTGATTCGAATTGGGGAACAAGTATCTCTTCTTAGGGTAAACGTTATATGAACACACTTTTGTTCATTTACCTTAATTCTCCATAAGTTCAACCACATTTCCAATTGTGTAATATGTTCTTGTAGATATCGGGAAGCCTCGTGAGGGTTTTCATGCATACTCAGGCAGGCTGTATCATCGGCAAACGTAGATGTATGGATATTGCTGCTCAAAGGCATATCACAAGTATAGATCAAATACAAAACTGGCCCCAGTATGCTCCCCTGTGGCACACCGGATGATATAGATTCGGGCACACTCATGAATTCTTCCACAACCGTGAACTTCCGCGTAGTGATGTAACTTTCTAATAAATTCACTAAATTTATTGGTAGATATGATTTTAATTTTAGAATTAGACCTTCATGCCACACTTTATCAAATGCCTGAGAAACGTCAATAAACAGGGCAGAACAATACATTTTTTCTTCAAAAGTTCTTCTTATAAATTGCACCAATCTATGAGTTTGTTCAATGGTGTTATGCTGACTTCTAAAACCAAATTGATGGTCTGGGATGCACCCACTATCAGGTAAAATTGGGGAAAATTTTGTCATGAGCAGCTTTTCGAAGAGTTTTGACATAGTTGACAGTAAACTTATTGGCCTATATGATTCAGCTTTAGTAAGATCTTTGCCCGGCTTTGGAATCATTTTGATTTTTGCAAGCTTCCAGAGTTGTGGATCATACTCCAGTCGTAATATGGCATTAGAAATAAACAGCAAGATTCTTATTGCAATATGCGGCAAGTTCATCAGCATCTTGTTACTAATTCCATCAATACCTGGAGCTTTCTTTGGCTTGAGTTCAGCAATTACTTGTTAAATAATGCTTGAAGCAATGTTTTCTACATTCGCAGCATTTCTTGCATCATGCTAGTCATATTTGTTGTAAACTTGTTTAAGGTTGCACCAGATTATCTATAGGAGTTTCAAGGCGACTCAAATTAAAGCTAAAGTTTGCATTTGTTGAATTATTTGGTGGTGCTAGTTTTTGCATGGGAATAGGAATGATCTTCACAGCGTCCGAATACGATACATGTGTAGTAATTGGTTGTGTCATTTGAGGAGAAGTAGCGGAATACGTATTTCCTGTTTGAGCCGCAAGTTTATTAAAAATATTTCTTTTAATCAATAAAGAAATTTAATGATTCAAAGAAAAAAGTTGTTAAGTGAAATCTTGATTTTACGTTTTTCAGCCACTTTTTTGTCTGTAAACAAAGTTTAACGCTTCCCTGCAATTTTGATAAGCAATGTGTTTGAACAAAATACAGAATTTTGTTGATTTCTTTTTCCATATTCAACAATGCAGAATTTTTAAAATATTTTTGGAATATTTTTTTCTATGTGTGAGCATTGAGATTTTGTAACCTTTTTTTGAATTCTGGTTGAAGTTTACTGAAGTGTTGCTTCGCTGCAAGGAAATGCATCTAGACATGATAATCCGACAACAAATAATTTTCAATAAAATAATAAAAATCTAGGAGAAACAATTGCTTTAAGAGCAACACATACCAATACAAGTTTTCGGTTTTAAATGCATGTCATGTGTTACATTAGGCCGAGTACAAACTGTGACATTTTGGGACAAATATTGCAAAAATAGCAGTGGGAACTAGTGGCAACGTTTGTCATTTCCGATATTTTGCATTGTGTGGCATTACCACACAAACTGTTTACGCATTTGATGTAAACAGCTGTGAGAATAAGTTGGCTGCATTGTAAACACAAAAAGAAAATATCAGCGTGTTGATATTTTGACATTGAGAAAATACCGAAAGAATTTTAAATGGCACACACAAATGGCTATAAGTATTTAAAAGTGGAAAACGGAAAAGAAAGTGGAAAAGCACAGAAGAGTGAGAAAATTCAACCGCCTTGGGCGCATGACATGACGACACAGCTAATTCAGTTTGTGGAAGTTCGCGAAGCTGTATGGAAACATATGTATGTATGTATCTATATATAGCATGTATGTATAGGGATAGAAATGCAAAAAGGGCAAAAATTTCGGTGGGATTACGGGTTCATGCACACGAAATTTTTAAACCAACATGAATTTTGCTCCCGTAAACTGAAATGCAGAGTACAATAGAATCCCCTAGTAGCACGCATGGTTTTTCCACCACTTTATTTGCCGTTTTTTGATTATTTTCTAAATTTTTTTCTTATCTATATAATTAATAGGCAAACTAGTTTTTTGTAATCCCTTTAACGCTGGTACTATGGTTTACATGGTTTTAAAAGTTTTTTGGTACAGATTAGAGTTGGGCATAGTTTATCGTTTTTCGGATTGTTCCTTTGTCTTCCCAACAACAAAAAGAACTAGTTCGTTCAGTTGTTCTTTTCGGTCAGCTGTTCAATAAACAACAGATCAGAGATTACACATATGTACATGCATACATTGAATCCTTTTCAATGTTTTATTCGTTTGTTAATATTCTAAAGTAATTTCATTTCATTCTTAACGACCTTATTTAATTAATAATGTTTGATTGGAAATGCTTAGAATAAAGTTTGATAATTTGAAAACAAATTTTAATCACTTTTTTAATACTGATAATATAAAATTCAAATTCAAATTTTTTTAATTGAGTAAAAATTTTCATTGCTTAGACGTATTTTCATTTGTGCTTTGTAGTCTTATTTGTTGTATGCTTTTAGTAAGTAAAAGGTAAAAATTTATGTTTTTGAAATTTTTAAAATGAAATCCACTTTCAGTTTAAAACAAACTATAATCACTTTTTTAATTCTAATATTATTTTTCGCAATCTGTTTTTTAGTTCAATACTACATATTATTTCTATTAATTTTGTAAAACTCACTTGTATATTTCACTAAGTATACATTTTCTTTTGTTTGTTTTGATTATTGTGCTAAAAATTTAATAGGCACACTACATTTGTGTATTTTTAACAGAATGCAAACGAGAAACTATAATATTTTACTTGAAATCTTTTGCATGTGCATTGGTCAGGAACAGGGAATAAGATAAACGAAACAAAATAAAGACCAAAAATTAACGAACGAACAAAAAACGAACAAGACCAAGAAATGAAAAAGTACCAAGTGAATAAGAAAGACCAAAAGAACAAGAAAGACTAAAATAACAACAAAGACCAAAAAGGAACAACTATTCTGAACTAGTTCAAATCGTTCACTTATGGGAATAGTTAAATTGAACTAGTTCGTTCTTTTTGAGCCCAACCCTAGTACAGATGTACAGAATCTACATTTTATTGAAATCGGTTTAGTATGTTGGGAGCAATAAGCGTTTAAAGTTGCTACTACTACATGCACACATATTACACATGCATTTATTAGCTTACAAGTAAACAAGAAACAAACCATGAGATTGTTTGCGTGTGTAGTATATCTCTGGATCTAAAATGTTTTTTCTCTTATTTATTGTATGAAATCCATAATACTCAAAAGAAGAGCGTTCAATAAATTGAATTAGCTTAGTTAAAGGGATTTCGTTTATGTTTTTAATATCATGTATTATTTAATTATGCATACATATGTATGTAAGTATGTAAGTGGCTGTGTTTTAATGCATTTTTTATTACGTTTAGATAAATTTTCTTTGAATCTTAAATCTTATTTACATTTCGATTCTAGAATACTGGCGATTGTTTCTTCCGTTGGTATATCTAGTTATTGATAAACACACGGTTGCACCAGCCAATTGATTAATTTTGCGATTATCTTTTTCTTTAGATTCTTTAATTGAACTGTATTGAATTATAATCAGAAATAATTCTTAGTCAGGCTTTAATTAAGTAATTTCAATTCTTTATTGAATGTAATATTTTTTTAATTAATTAATGTGAGTTTCTAAAGAAGAGAAGAAAAATTAAACTTAGACTTTAAGCTGTGGGAAATACCGATACTTTTCTGTGCAGCCACGCACTTCATCAGCATCCTAGTCTATATACTTGGGTAGAGATTCTTATTAATATTAACTTTTTAACTTAAATTTTCAATGAAACGGAATATGAGAAATGATTGTTGTGTATACTCTCTACCCAAATAGATAGACTAGGATGCTGACGAAGTGCGTGGCTGCACAGAAAAGTATAGGTATTTCCCCCAGCTTAAAGTCTAAATTTAATTTTTCTTCTCTTCTTTAGAAACTCACATTAATTAATAAAAATATTTCATTCAATAAAGAATTGAAATTACTGAACTTAAGCCTGACTAAGAATTATTTCTGATTATCCTTTTGTATAAATATTAATTAACAAACAATACGAAAAACAAAGTCTCACAAATTAACTCTTGATGTAGACAATGATACCGCATTGACATTGTTTATGGATGGCAATCTTTTCTGTCATAATGACACAACAAAATTGTATGTTATCGAAAAATTTGATGGGAACGGCACTGCACACATAAGAAAATGAGACCACAAAATGACAACACATATGCCCCATACATATTTCCATATATGAATGCATATGTAAACATATACATATATGTATTTTTTGATATATTAAAAATATATGGACCATACATATTTCATTTTTAGATGGGATATTAGATTTTGGGTAGATTCCGCACAATTCTACTGATAAAGTAGATTTCGTTTTGTATGGGAAATCTAGTAAAAAGAAACTCGATACTTCGAAACAATGTTAATGTCTTATTAAAAAATACTTACCATCTTTCTTCTATTTATTGTAAAAAAATTATTTATTAAAAATTGTGTTCGATTAAAAAACTAATTTTAATTTACAGAATTTGGATTTAACACAATACCGTTTGATACATGACGGCAGTTTGACAATGAAGAAAAATCCAAGTATTCAATTACACGGTTTATTATTTGAAACAATGATCGTTTTGCTGACAAAACAGGTAAGTTTCTAAACTACACCTTTGTAATTCAGAAAGTGTAATTTGTAATTCAGAAGGAAAAGAAATTGAGTAACTATGTTGACATGAGTCAATAGAAATTTAAAACGAATGTATCAATTGAAATAATTAAGAAATAATTTGAAAATTTGGCTTGTTTGTATGGTTATGTAATTGTCTATACGTGTTTCTTTCCTACTTTTGAAACTCATCAATATACTTCAACCCAATTTTTTTTAATTTAGCTAACAAAATTCGTATGTTTATAGTAAGACTCTTAATACTATATTTAGAATCACTGATGAGTTACAAAAGTAGGAAAGAAATGCATATAGACAATTATATATAATTCATGTAAAATATTTTATGTTTATTTGACAAATTTCCCATAGAAATATGTCAAATGAGGGCTTAATAAACCTGAAATACTTTGTATGAATATGGCAGTAATCGCCAAAAAAAGTCAGTTTATCTATATAACCACATGAAGGCAATATTGAAGACGATACCGTTAGCGGATAACTTCTTAGATTGTATGTAAAAATTCCCACACAAGAATGTATAAAATTGGAATATCATAGATCTTAACAAGGTTGTAACAGATAAACAAAGTATCAAAGACGTAATAGATCTGACTTAAACATTGCAGGCATCAGACATCAAATTCAGTTGTAACCAGCACGTTAAAATAATTTGAATACATATACTAAGAATAGAAATTGACTGTATATTTATAAATTGACTTATAAGTTTTTATATATCATAACAATTTTTATTTTTTTTTTCAATAAACAAGTTAGTTCTCATACGATATCTCCTCAAAAAGGAGAGTGGCCAGAAATTACCACTTTTCCCGATACATTAAAATTTGGGTTTGCCAAATGTATCGCCGCAAATTGTTCCTTAATGGCATTCTGTGAGTGTAATTATGCCCTTCATTTCCTGAACTTTAAAGAAATCTGTTGAGTCGAGTTGTATACAGAACACACCTGTATACGATAAATATTCTCGATCCATAATGGAGACAGGACTTTTGAGAGATTTAATTAAACCCTCACAAATATACCTAGAACTGCAACAGATATCGATAACTGCTTGAACTGGTACCATCTTCGTAGAATTTCGTAAAAAACTTTAACCTTTGGCGAAAAACTCACATTGTGCCGAATCAGTGAGTTTGCAACAGGACTTTCTGCGGATGGGCGAGACTTCATTGATTTGTTTTTCGTGGCAAAGGTATTGCTATTCGAATGAAATATAGAATTATGTTTGCCTTTGCTCTTAGAATATTGGACCTGGCTACTACAATCACCAGACAGACACCGCGAGCAATAATCATGTAGTAAGACCATACATAACCTTTTTTCAAATGCCATTTGACGTAATGCTCGACAAGCCGCTAACTGGTGTCAATGATTTCAGATTCGACATGTAACTGCGACTTTCCAGGACGGGTGATATTCGAACCCGCGACTTCCTTGGCAGTTAATATAGCATTTGGATTAGTTGATGCAGTGGAAATTGAAGCCACGTCCACTGCGTTTACAGCGGTGTTGATAACAACTACATATGTACATCGGTCGATATGGTGACCTCAGAAGCCAATAACCGTTTGGGTATAGCGTCACTGGCTTTGACCTCAGCAATTACCAAAGATGTCACCTTCTTCTATCTTCTCTTCTACCTCCATTGCTTCCTCATAATCCTCCAAGAAGGCATCTTCAAAAATCGTTGGTAAAGAATAGCTGATGCTAGGTGAAAATTAAGGTTGTTAAGAAAGTTTATTTCAGATTTTTAACTAGGCAATATGACCAGATTTGTGATTGGTCGCTTCAAAATACCATTTTCTGTGTGGATGTCAAAGATGCGAAAGTGATTAATACTTCCGGGTTACGTTTTAATTAATTTAATTACCCGGCCTAACTTCTACGAAGTGGGAGAAAGTTGCTCATGATGGATAGCAACTAAGTCGTTTATATGTATATCGAGTCATAACCTCACTAAAGGTTTAAGTAACAAGAACAAAGCTTTACTGGAGAAGGGTTTTTTAATTATATTCGCTTTTATTTAAGCTAAATCATTAAATTTTAGTATTTAAGGGTTATTATGCTAAATATAATCTACGCATCGAATTTAACTTAATATTAGCATAAGAACTGTATTTTTTGTTCCTTAAGCTTCTTTTGTATCTCCCTTATAACCTCCGGTGTATATTTTACAAGGGTAACTCACTTAAATATAATCATATTTTTTGGATTAAGTGTAGACGTGAGTAATGGGCTTTGCGTACTTCGACTGCAACAATTTGGTTCTAGATTAAAAAACACTATTTATTCATTTTTTTTGTAGAAAGAATCTTAATGATTTGTTCGTGAATTTCCATAATATACTCAAGTATGTAGGCAGATTTTTTTAAACGAAAATATGTTTTCCTCCAATGTCTACATAAATTTGTGCTTAGTTTAACTGAGATAAGTTCAATGGATAACGAGCTGGACGATAATTTCCATATATGTACATAACAAAGCTTATAATAAACTGGTATATTATGTTTGATTCTTATATTATTAGATCATACATATTTGGCTCAAATGTAATGAGGCTATATAATATACAGACAATGAAAAAAGAGACGTTGAAAAAAAGTATTTCGAAAAAAATTTGTTTCATCCCATTAAAGGACCATAATAGGCAATTTTTAGCGGAAAATTTTGTAGAAAAAAAGATGTTGTGGTATTTATTTTAAACAAAGATGGTATAATTTTTTTTTTCGAAAAACGCCGCATTCAAAAGCAATGGTGCCAAAAGTGTTTACATCCAAAGTGGGTTATTTTTTAGGTGAAAAGTGCAATGCGCATGGCCAGTATGCACACTATTAGTGCAATTTTTACAAACATGTGATTTTGTATGGCAGGTCTATCAGAAACTGCCGGTGGAGCGAATAAAATAAATACTTTCAACAATTTGGGTGGTCTAATGTGTATTCAAGTTTTTTATATGTGGGTGAATAAATTGCTATCAGAAAGGGCTGATGTAGTTAATTATTTTAAACATAGATAATGCATGTAATATTGTATGTATGCATATAAGTACTTCATACGAAGGGTATATAATATACGGCTAATCGGAATATTATGTCTTACTTGCTTTATTTTCAAAAGGAAATTTTAGCTTACGTAACAAATTGCTGTTATAAAAATTATAAAAACTGTAAACAAAAAGTAGTTTGTAATTAAGCTTAAATTGTTTTTGCTATTTTGACAAATAATGCAATGATAACAAGCTAATGATTTTTTTTAAAAAGTGTATTTCAAAAATTACGTTGGTTAAGCTTCTTTGGCGGTAATGTCGGACTCGTATTTCTTTTGAAACTTTTAATGTTTATGAAGATTCGGTAAATATTTATCCTTTTAGCGTAGACAGACTTATAGTAGTTTCGAATAGAGATGGAGGAGCCAACATTGGAGAACATATCAAAAAATTTCCAGGGTTGAGGACCAGAGGATCATTAGAATTATCACTAATTGGACAAAGTGAGCAAGTATTGTATAAAGTTCGTCAAAAGTACACCTAACCGATTTTCGAAACTTTAGTTTAAAACTTCGAAATCCCCTTGCGACAGGCCTCTCATGTGAGGACCGCCAGCTGGTTTAAGACGACATGATAGACTGATAATGCTAAATATAGAAAACATATTCTAGCACGACTTTCTGCTAAAAATTTCTTAAAATCTATTTTTAATTCTCTACAAGCAGCTACAAGATTAGTACCATTACCAGAAAATATACAATCTTAACGTGGTTGCCGTATTTCGACTTTTACTTCGACGTTTTTGTTATAGATTGAAGAACACTGTGACATTTTATCTTTCATCTAGGACGGAACTGTCATAATCGGAGTCGAAATACGACAAACACGATAAGGGTAATTGTATTTGGGCACCACGTATCGATATGAATCTATTAAATGTCCCTAGAAATATATCGGTCGACAAATCAGACACTAACTCTAGATGAGTTGCTTTCGTAGAGAAGCATACAAAAATGCAACCACAGGATTTTACAACCTAACTAGATTTAGCAGACGATTAAGTATCATGCAAACCAAAGTTATCAACCAAAGTTGATTTCCTGCTTGAATATAAATCTTATGAACAAATACAGCCATAAGTAAAGATATGGAAATAGTATAGGATATCATTAAGTATAAGTTATAGTAGGTAATTTTACTAATCTACTATTCAGATGTATAACACCTTCATTATCCAGAAAAATATTTAAATATAAAATATATAAATATTTAATATAAATAAATAAATATTTATCATAAAAACACTCATATTCCTTACCCAAATTAACTTTTTGGGCGATAATAACAAAACGTGTCTTCACAAAATTTCACCACCACAATTGATATTAGGCTCTAAATTTTTATTGAAAAAAGTGGGCGTTAACACGCCCATACAATTTAAGCGTCATATTTCTTGTGTTTCGGGTCAGCACATTTAAATGTACTATTTATGTATTTGCTATTATCCGTTTCCAACGAAACTAAACAGGAAAGATAAGAAGAAAATAAATAAAATGTACGCTAGTAAGCTGAAATTTGATAAACAACTAGGTCTAGACTAGCAACTAACTAGAAGAATCTGAAAACCCGGAGATTTTTACCAGGGGGCGAGGCTATTCCAATAAAGCACACAATTAAACGAGCAAACTTAAAATGTTTATCTCAAGCGATTTTATTGAAACTTGGCACAAATATTGTAATAATGCAAAGTTTGAAGATTTCGTTGATAAAAGTGGTTGTTAACACGCCCATACAATTTAAACCTCCTATTTCATGTACTTCGGATAAGCAGATTTAAATATACTATTTATTTAAATATTATATCCGCTTCTAACGAAACTTGAGACGTATGATTGGCACCGGCAAAAAAATTTATTTACGCCTATAAAAATTAAATAATTAAATTTGCACTAGAGAGCTGAAATTTGATACGCAAGTAGGTCAAGATGAGAAACCAAATAGAAAAATCTAAAATCCCAAATATTTTAACCAGGAGTGGCAGAGGCGACGATAATTTTGTACTGAAGCTTTCAACTGAAGCTTTAACTAAAAGCCTTCATCTTAAATAGGGTACGATGATAATTGAGCCCTGCTCATAACAAAATCTTTCAAAAAGTGACGGCGAGTGGGTGTAACGGCCATAACATTTCAAGCTATAATTTGCACTAGAGAGCTTAATTTCAATTGGGGGCATGGACACGCACCTTAAGCTCAAAACTAAGAACTTAAGTTAAAGGATTTACGAACGGAAAAAATCGGAAAGCACAGATTGTTAAATTAGGGAAGTATGGTCACGTTTATAAAATTTTTATCGAAATATTATACGGTAGAGAACTATAATTTTGCAAAAAAAAAAAGGTTTAGGTAAGTTAAACTTAAACACAAGCTACTGTATTGAAACACACATGCTAGCATTTAATTTTGCGTTTTCTAAAGTACTTCGTCTTAGCCGACTTTACTACACTATATTTTACACATTTCTACTCAGATGACTCTTAAAAAATTAATCAAATTACTCGGTCATTTTACACTATATTTTACATATTTCTACTCAGATGACTCTTAAAAAATTAATCAATTTAATCGGTCCTTATTATGACACTTTTGAACTGTCGCAGAAATTATGAATAGAACTATAACAGACTAGAAATTTAAAGTTTAAAAAGGTTTATTAAGAAAACCTTCCAAAAAGTAGTCAGATCCTCACAAAAACATAAATGTGAAAAAGGCCAAGTTCCTTTCGAAAATTTCGGCCATCAAAAATAGTGAGATAGTCGTGGTGTTTCTCCGGCTGAATTAACACATAGTGATCTTTGGTGGTATGGCCTACATTGGCTTCGAAATAATAAATCCTCATAAAAACATAAATGTGAAAAAAGGACAAGTTCCTTTCCAAAATTTCAGCCATCAAAAGTAGTGAGATAAAAATTTTTACCAAGTTCGTGTTTGGTACAATACCTATCACTGCAATCCGGTATGCGTTATATAAATTTGTAATCGTAAGGGTGTTATATAACTTCTAGATAATGTGATAACTTGGCAATATTTTTACTCTTTTATAGAAAGAGCAAATAATAAGAAACGAGAAAATAATGTATATTTGTTCATTTCTTTATATCGGGAAAAATTTTGTCAAGTGAGCAGATTATCTAGAAATTATGTAACATTCTTACGATTACAAATTTATATAATGCACGTCTATTGCTTGTGCTGTGGCTTTCTAACCCTTCGTGTGTGCGCAAGAGCTTGTGCTCGTTTTTTGGTTGTCATGTTGCCTGTCTACCTGTATATATTTTTTATTTGCGAGTATGGGTATTTAAAGTAAAGTCTTCATAATTGTTATTCATTACAATATATATATATATATATATATATATATATATAGAGATCTCGCTGATATTTTCTTCCTACAAAATTATGTAACACGATGTGGAATTGCATAAACTAAACAATAATTTTTTTAACATAAGCAATATATATAGAAAAAATTTAACAACATAAACAAAAAATTATAAATTTTGGAAAAAAAATTAAAAAAACGGTACGTTGAATGCTCTTACAAAAAGCAAAAGATGTACGAACGTCACCATGAATGGTTGTCAAAGGAACTTGTTTGCAAAATTTCACCTTCAAGTGCCAATTAATGTAGAAAACGGGGTAGACCAGCAAAGCATATTGACGAACGTAGTGAACGAACTCGAAGACGCAAACTTCAGAATATCAATACGAAATTTCTCCAATAATCATCAAAGACTGATTTTTGCAACAATAATAGAGCAAGTCCAAGGCGCACAATGAGGATTTTGGAAAATATTCCTACACCAAATGAAGATAAGAAATTTACTCCAGAAAAAACGTAGCACTATTTTTGGATTTAAAATTAACTAAAAGCAAAAATAAAATTGCAAGATCTTCTTGAACACATTGCCGAACGGTTGTTAAATACGTTAGATACTGATCGTTTGAAAAAACTTGTAAGTGGCAGCATTGCTTTAATTTCTAAATGGGGATGTATGTAATGGTCAGATACAATACAAGCAGTGTATTGCCGAATTCATCAGATGCTTATTTATTTATGATATCTTTCGTTGCATTGCGTTTAACAAGAAGTTATACCTGCCTTGAGCCGTCAAGTAAGTAGAGAAACAGAAATTGATATACGGAAAAATGAAATACCTTCATCAACAAAGTATTGCAGACCAATAAAATTTACATTCAGAAAAGAAACAAAAGATGTCAAAGGTGAAGAAGTCAAAAAGATAAAAGATCAAATTAAAGCCCTTAAACCTATAATATTTAGATGAACAGGAAATCGAAGTTACTTTTGAAATGTGTCTCACAATGATTGATGGAAAAGTTGCACTAGCCTTAACTGATACGAAAGCATCGTCAAGCTGCATTATATGCCAACAGACATCAAGTCAATTAAGCCATCCCATTCCTGAAGATGATAGTTTTACGGCAACATACGAATGTGGATTGTCCCCTCTTCATGCTAGAATTCGATTTATGGAGCACATTCTTAAATTAGGTTATGATTTGGATTTTGGTCCTTTAAACGAAACAGTGGGAAAAATAAAGAAAATGAAGAAAAAAGAAAGCAAAGAAAAAAAAAACAAAAAAAACAAATTCAAGAAAAATATTTAGAATTAGGCATAATGATCGATCAGCCAAAGCAAGGAGAAAGAAACGCAAATGATGGAAATACAGCAAGGCAATTTTTTTCAGATCCAGAAACTGCAGCGTCTATTACAGGTATATACTTGGAACTAATAAGACGATTCAACATTATATTACAAGTTCTAGCATGCAGCAGAAAGATAAATGCAAAAAAAATTTGGAGAGTAAGCCAAAAAAACCGCTATACTTTACAACGAAAAATACTCTTGGAGATATATGCCATCCACAGTTCACAAAATTTTGTACCATGGGCAACAAATAATTCAACACAATATGCTACCAATAGGAGATCTGTCTGAAGAAGCGCAAGAAAAAAGAAACAAGGATTACAGATTCTTTCGCCAGCACAACACGTGAAAAATGTCCAGATGCTGTACTAATGAAGACTTCATTACTATTTTATTATGCACATCAGATCCATATATTTCCAATATTTGACAAAAATGGAAAACTAGCTCTATTGAATTAGACCTAGAAGCTAAACTACTTCTAGAAGAGGAAAGTCAAAGCTATTTACAAGAAATATTTACTAAAATTGTTTAAATAATAGTAATTTTAATTTTTAAGTTTAAAAATCTATTAAAATTTTGCGTGTAGTATTTATAATTTTTTTTATGAATTTAAATAGAAACCTACGTCTTCTTCATTGCAACTTCTTTATCTAAGGAAAACTTATAACAATGTTTGCATTTTGGATGTTCGCTTCTTGATAACCTAATTTTTAACGCCAACTTCTTCAAAAACCTACCTTTGGCCCTTCGTACTACAAATTTCACGGGGCAAAAGTTTGGCACTTTCTGAAAGAATTTAAGTTTTTAATAAGTATAAGATCTAACTTAAACAACTACTCGTATGTAGTTATTTAAATTTTATTGTAACAAAAAAAAACATTTTTTATAATTTGTTTCCCCCAAATTGTTTATTTTTTAACAACTATTTTTCTGTAGATACCATTAGTAGATATCATTACGTATTGACAAATTTCGCAATTTTCTTTAAGTTCCATTTTAATGGGCTTATGCAAAATTTTGCTTTTAAATCAACTGTGATTAATAACACAACGCCACGAAATACAACTTTTTGTTTCCCCTTCAAAAATGCATTCCATTTTTTAATTTTTTCCATGACGTCACAATTTATGTATGAGCCTACCTAATATTTTCACGAGGTATGCCAGTATATACTCTTTATTAGTAAATTAGTGAAAACAAACAGACGTTTCTTTTAAGTTTATTCAGAGTGAGAAATAAACAAGCCAAGCAATAATTTGCGTTATTACCTAAAGTGATGTTTTGTGAGTTTGGATGTTTCCAATAAATTACTATGTAGTAAAGTATACCAATAAGCAAAAAAATTAAAGTGTGCTTGAAGTGTACGTTAAGACGAAATTTTCATACAAAAACCGGTTTAACGTGCACTTGAAGCATACGTTAATTTTTTTGTATATGGGGGTAAAATTTTTACCCGATATTCATAATATTTAGCTTATTTTATTCTTTACACATTTGTCTTTAAAGACAATGGTCAAAAGTTTAATATTTATGAGCTTTGAGAAGAAGACAATTGTTAAATTTTAATAAAAAAATTTATTTTTATTTTTCAATCTTATTCCACGAATAACTATGAAACCATTAATTTTTTTAGCTTACCGTATTTGGATTATATGAAGCAAAATTTGTTAGTAAGCCGATGTTATGTTTTTGTTCAACGTCGGACATACCGCCTTCGAGCTGTGATGAACTATACCTAGTGAAAATATTAGGTAGGCTAAAAAAAATTCGTACGTGATGGAATTTTTTAATACTTTTTCTGAAGCTTGGAACCTAATATCAGAATTGCTTATTAATTTCTTAAGGGAGTTGTGTAATTATCACATATAATTTAGCTTACAAAGCGATATGAACTTTAGCCTAATCAAATCATATGCATATGTATATATATAGAAAAAAAATTTATTTGTTTTTATGGGAATTTTTACAATTTTTACTTCAGTAAAATATTTTACTTAATAAGTAAAATAACAATTTTGGGATTATTAGTGCGTTAACAAATTTTAAACTTAAAAAAATTTATTATTTTCTGAATAATATATATATATATATTATTCTTTATAATATTTATTATTTTCTGAATTACGATTGATGGTTTCTGGATTATAATTGACACTGTCTGAATTACAATTGATGCTTTCTGAATTACAATTGGCACATCCAGAATTATAATTGATGTTTTCTAAATTGAAATTGACTAATCAAAAATATAACTGAGGCTTTCTGTATTACAACTGGAATAGATGTAGCTTAATTTATATGAAATATGATTATCTAATAAAAAAAACGTGTTTTTTATTTCATGAAGGACGATAAATATTCATTGAAATATTTACATGCAGCCCGTAATACGGAAGTTAATAATAAGCCTCTTAGTCCCATTATGAGTATAGACTCGGAAACATTGGTGCGTCAAGAAGCCGCCGATAAGAATTCATTTTTCTTAATTAAAACTAAAACATCACAAATGTTGGAATTACGAGCACCAAGTAGTTCAGAATGTAAAACGTAAGTACATACAATTTTTATTCCATTTATTTAATACCACATTCGGTGTTCAAAATATCTCTCGCAAATGCTGAAATATCGATGTTGATGTACGAAATTTTTGATAACACTGAATTTCTTCGGTGAAACCTGATCATATATGTATCGTATTGGTGGCAAGAAAATAAAATTAAAGTCAAAGTAAATTCGGATTCAAAAATGTATTTGTTCTATATTTAGCACTTCTAGATGCATTTTGTTGATGCTAAAGACCATGACTCACTATCATAAAAAGTCGTGCGATCTGCAAAAAAATACAACCCTGATGTAATGAATTGTTATTGTCTTTTGAAAAATTTCATAAATGATAGTGTATCACGGCCTTAAATAACTCATAAGTAGGCTGTAACAACAAGTCAAATAAATTTAATTAAATTTTTTTAACTATCAATAAATTATTACAGAATTACAAAACTATAATCATAAAAAACTGTATCAAAAACAACAAATAATATTCTTCACCATGTCATATCATTCAGATAGCAGAATGAATCGACAACAATAAATATAAATGCATTGCTACGCGTAAGATCATATCCTCACAAAAACATTAATGTGAAAAAAGGCCAAGTTCCTTTCCAAAATTTCCGCCATTAAAAGTAGTGAGATAAAAATTTTTACCAAGTTCTTGTTTGGCACAATATCTATCGCTGTAATATGTTATGCATTATATAAATTTTTAACCCTAAGAGTGTCACAAAATTTGTAGATAATATGCTAACTTGACCGGAACCTTTCAAACTTTGCGTATGAGGTCACATGAATTTATTCTAATTATGGTTTAAATTTTATAATTTTACGATTGCGTGGAACAAAGTGGGGGGGGGGGGGTAAAAACAGCTGGAATGAGTTCCTGTAAATATACACACTGCGTGCATTGGCCGGAACTTGGCCTGACACACTGCTGTGCGCCTAGATCTTATGTTAGTTGCCTTCTTTCTTTGAGTATTTGTGCTGAGAGTGTTACACTAAATTCATGACGTCTATTTTTAATAATTCTCTTTTAAAGTTACTACCTTGCATTAATACGATGTTTTTTTGCATGTCTAATTTTATAAATTTTACTTCTCTGCAACAAGCTAGAAGAGTAACATTAAAAAATAACAATAAGCTAGAAGAGTAACAATAAAACGTAAGAACAAGAAAAATTTAAAGAGAAATATAAAAAAACCATGGAAAACAAATCGGGTAATTTTTATACCCTTTACCAAAAAATGGTAAAAGGGTATATATAGGTTTGTCATTCCGTTTGTAATTTCTACAATATTAATAAGCGACACATAAAGTATATATATTCTGGATCCTTATGCATAGGGAAGACGAACAAGCGATGTCCGTCTGTCCGTCTGTCTGTACGTGAAATTGGTTTTCCCAAGCTCCCAGAAAAGCTAGAGACTTCGTTCTTGGACTGGTGTGTCAGAAATTTTCCGAAAAATTTTGCTATTGAAAATCAGCAAAATCGAGCAGACGGTTTCAGAGCTGGAAAACTCAAACTCAATTTTCCCATAGAAAATAACAACCGAAAACAAGTTTTTATTACTTTTTTATTAAATTAACTTATTTTATACTTCGGTATGAATAAAATTGGTATTTATAATTAAAAAAAATTTTAAAAAGTTAACAAATTAAAAAAACATTTCCAGGGTTGCAAAACTTTAACTTTTTTCCTAATAATTAAACATATTTCATGTTTTAGGAAGAAGGCTATTTTCTCAGGAACGGTAAAAGCTACGGGTCTGAAATTTGGACAGTGTATGTAGAACTTTGGTTGCTACAACAACAAATATATAAAAGCTAAAAATTAAAAGGTGTTCCAAAATGAGTAACGAAAACTTTTTAAAATCCCATGTAATATACATACAATTGTATGTATGTGTGTAAATATGTATATTGACACTTGAAATTTGTAAAATTAGTGTATTTTTATATAGACTACAACAATTAACATTAAAATATTAAAAAATTTAAATTAAAGGGTGCTCCATCAGTTAATGCAATTTTGACTATGTAATTTTGACAACTTGCTATATCTTGGAGACCGTAAGAGGTAAACTCTTGAAATTTTCAAAAACGTTAAAACTAAAAAATCCGAAAATTATAAAATCGCCAAAAATTTAAAAAAAATCGCCAAAACCTGAAAAAAAATCGCCAAAACGAAAAAAATCTCCAAAATTAAAAAAACGCTAAAATTAAAAAAAAAATCGCCAAAACAAAAAAATGCTTATGTGAACAAAAATCGCCAAAAATTAAAAAAAACGCCTAAATGAAAAAAATCGCCAAAATCCAAAAAAATCGCCAAAACGAAAATAAATCGCCAAAATAAAAAAACGCAAAAACCGAAAAAAATCGCCAAAACGAGAAAAAAAGTGTCAGAACTAAAAAAATTGCCACAAAAAAATAAAATAAATTAAATATATTAAAAATAAAAAAATCGCCTATATGAAAAAAATTAAAAAAACGCAAAAAACCGAAAAAAATCGCCAAAACCAAAAAAAATTGCCTATATGAAAAAAATCCCCAAAATTTAAAAAGCACCAAATTAAACATAGTGCCAAAAACCTAAAAATGCACTAGAAAAAAAGTATGAATTTTTTCACAAAATGAATATGTACCTACATATCTCTGTGCTTATGTATGCATCGCTATACTACATAAACGCACTTTGGTAAAGGGTATATAAGATTCGGCACAGCCGAATATAGCACTCTTACTTGTTTCTTCTTAAAGCGTTCGCTAACAAACCAAAAATTAAGTCGAAAAATGACTTCATAATAGTCATTGTCCGTCCTGTTTACATAAATAGAAGAGATAAAATGCATGTATAAATGCACGTGTTATATTTCCGAAATTATGAAATTTTTGTATGAAAAAAATTAAGCCACTTGGTAGAATTTCATTATTAATACGGGCATTACTGATTAAGCCCCGTTCAGACTATTATACAAGTATTAATACTTTTGTGGAAAATGCAGCTCTGACATGTTGAGTTGTTATTGTTTTTTTGTTTTTTAAAACAAATATATTAGACCAGGGATGTATTTTCGTCAAAAGTATTAATACTTGTATTATAGTCTGAGTGGCCCTTTACTAAAAGCATAAGTACTTCGAACTTAAAAAATTTTTTTCATTACTAGATGTTTACACATCTCCCCTTGTGATCGGATTTACATTGCTTTTTTATTTGCAAACTTGTTCACTTAATCTAGGTTATGTGATTTGTCAGCGAGTAAGAAAAGTATGTCATTAAATGACAATTAGTTCTGATGGTAATGTGTAATTTTTTTCTGGGTTGTTATATGTACTCGATTATACATACCAGAAAAATAGCAACACGTCACAGGTATTTTTTTCCTCACAGTGTAAATTAACTATGTTTTCACAAACATCGCAGTCGACTTAAGTAGAAAAAAGCACTGAATGTGTTTAATGAGAGGATTAATTAGGAATTAAAAAACTTTTCTAAATTGTATATTTGCATTAAATTTTTATTCTGCCCACAGACGAGGGAACATGCTAAGAAAAATGTGTTTCTACTATAGTTGAGCGATATTTTGAAACCTGTTATTTTTTCACAGTGATTGAAAAATCACTAATCACAACTGTGACTGAATTTATCAAGTAACAGGTGTTGGAAATGTATGTAGTTCTTTTATACAAAATGTGATTGTTCTTTTATGCTTATTTAATATGAGATAAGGCTACCACATGAATTTTTTTATACCTTCAGCTTTTGTCGATAAAAAATCTTCAAACCGTGTCAAATCGTATTTTCTGGCGTATGATGTACATAACTGTTCATCTCACATGTTCATATTTGCAATTTTTGTCTCTCTGCCTCTTATACGAAAATCTCAATATTTGGCCGGGTTGATTGCTAATTTTTTGTTCTTGTCGCTCTTCTTATTAGTATTTATCAAATACCAATACTAATAAAGACTCTTAAAGCAGAAGATCTGAAATGAGTTAAACCGTGATCACAGTCACAATCTAATTTCACTGCTGCTCATCTTATTTAATTTTTTCAAAATAACAGAACTGCTACAAACAAAATACTGCTAAATTGTGATCACAGTCACAGTTTAAAAGAACAGCGATTTAGAAATCACATTCACAAGGAGCAACATTATTAAAAAATCGCGTTACCGCTCATCACTAGTTTCTACTAATATTTAATCTGTTAGCATAGACTATCGAACCAAATACGAAGACACAATTCTGTGCGTTTATTGAATATAATACTACTAATACATACTAACAAATACACCCGGCAGAAGGGTAATTTTTTTAAATGTATGACGCATAAAGTGAAATATTTATGAATTTTTGTTGAAGAAGAAATACAATTATATTATTTTTTATTAATTTATTTTAATTGCAAAAGCATCGCATCGCACACAACGACGATACTGAAAAAACAGACGAAGGAAAATTACATTTTTAAATATAAAATATCAAAAAAAAGTTTATATGAGGAACCAAAAAAGGAAGCACGAATTTTAGCAGGAAACATTGCTATACACGCCAGAATATTAATATTTCTACTAATTCTCCATCGTCTGTGGGCATCACGACATTTTAGGGCAAGTGCTGACAACTGTGCCTTAGTTGTAATACAAAACTACATCTTATATATCGTCGTCGAAAATCCGAAACTATAGGAGAAGCGAAAAACCTTATAAATTTATGACTATATTTTTTTGTTAGGTGCCAAATTGAATAATGAATAAAATCGGTACTTGTGAACATATCTGTGCAATTGTGCATTTTTACACTCTCGTAAATAAAACGTCAAAAATTGTTTAAAAATTTATTTAAGTTTGCCCAATAATCTTGAATCGTAAACTTATGATGCGCTATTGTCGGACATAAACTTGTTAATAGTTATTACTAATACATACATAAGTAGTGATAGTCCAAAAATGGGAAAAAAAAGTATTTTCAAGTAGTCCCATCTGGAGTGTTGAGTATAAGAGCCCGTGTGTCCTTCTTTTTTAGGCGGATGTGTCCAGTAAAGTTCAGAATATTACGAGCAAGCGGATTAGGATGTGATTCGAGTTTTGTTAAATATTTGCCGGCGTGTTTTGCAATTTCTTCAATCAGTAGTGGAATATTTAAATCACGATGTATATTAGAATTTTTGATGTATCATGGAGCCGATGTTATTAACCGTAAAATTTTGTTTTGCCTTCGTTGGATTCTCTCGACATTGGAAACTGAAGCAGTGCCCCATAACTGAATTCCTTAGCACCATATTGGCTTCAAAAGCGACTTGTATAGTAAAAGTTTGCAGTGTAGGCTGAGTCTTGAATTTCTGCCAATCAACCAATATATTTGAGTTAACTTAAGTTTCATCTGATTTAACTTAGAGTCAATATGATGTTTCCATGTCAGTCTTCGATCAAGGTGTATACCAAGGTAATTCACGTGGAAATGTTCAGGAATATTTTGATTATTGATTCGAATATCTCTTCTTAGGGTAAACGTTATATGGACACACTTTTGTTCATTGACTTTGATTCTTGAAGATTTCGGGATGCCTCATAAAGGTTTTCGTGGACAGGCTGTATCATCGGCAAATGTAGAGGTGTCGATATTATTGCTCACAGGCATATCATAAGTATATATTAAATACAAGACAGGACCCAGAATGCTCCCCTGTGGCACACCAGAACATATAGATTCGGGAACACTCGTGAACTCTCCTTCTACAACAGTGAACTTCTTATCAATAATATAACTTTCCAAAAGCTTTTGAATGTTTATTGGCAGATATGTCTTTAATTTTAAAGTAGGCCTTCGTGCCATACTTTATCAAACGCCTGAGAAACATCAATAAAGAGAGCAGCACAATACTTCTTTTCTTGAAATGTTCTTCTTACAACTTGGGCCAGTCTATGCGTTTGTTCAATGGTGCTATAATGACTTCTACAGCCAAATTGATGGTCAATTTTGGACAATTTAGTCATGAGCAGCTTTTCGAAAAGCTTTGGGATTGTAGATAGTAAGCTTATAGGCCTATATGACTCAGTCTTGGTAAGATCTTTGCCCGACTTTGGAATCATTTTTATTTTTATCTTGGCAAGTTTCCAGTTATGAGGAAATCAGCAGCAGCCGTACATGAATTGGGAGAGAATACAGATTTTAAATGCTCAGCATATATATACATATATATATATATATATATATATATATATATATATATATATATATATATATATATATATATATATATATAAATAAAAAAGTGTATAAAAATGCCTAAAGAAATTCAAAAAAGCCAGAAGTTGCTGTTTACAAAATGCACAATAGCGCATCATAAGTTTACGATTTAATATTATTGGGCAAACTTAACAGGTTTATGTAAATAAAATTTTATACAATTTTTGAGATTTTATTTACGAGAGTGTAAAAATGCACAATTGCACAGGTATGTTCAAAAATACCGATTGTATTCATTATTCAATTTGGCACCTAACAAAAAAATATAGTCATAAATTTATTAGGTTTTTTGTTTCTCCTATACTTTTGGATTTTCGATGACGATATATAAGATTTAATTTTCTATTACAACTAAGCACTGTTGCCACTTCAGCTATTTGCTCGTCAAATCTAGCGATATTTAAGTACATTTTGCGGGAGAAATTATGATTTAGCTATTAGCGGGAATTCTAGCAATATTTCTTGCATCATAACTCGCCTTAAAATTTGAGCTTGTTTAGATGCACTGAACGTGTAGAAGCAAACTATAGAAACAATTTATTGAATAGCGGCATAACAATGCATGGTTTAAAGCCAGAAAGTTATCTTAACTACTCCTATCCATCTTGAGAAGCACTTTCAAGCATAAGCAAAAACGTTTATGTTATTAATCCTTTAAATAACACTTCAGATAACTGCTATGTTTACATGTTTTATTAGATTCAAAGAAGGTCTTTTGTGAGCAGAAATGTAGTAATCCAAACCGGGAAATCACCATATAAAAATCAGCAGCAGGTGTCAGCGCTACTTTTACTCTATAATAGCAGATGCCTGCTATATATGAAAAATTTTTTTTACTGGCAATTCAGTAGTAATAATATTTTTTATAAACATATATAAATATGTATATAATGAATACATACATATGATTGTATGTTTATGTTTTTCAATAAAATGAACCTTTGTTACCCTATTACATTGCTTTTATTTCATAAAATATTTAGAGAAATTCGGGAAGTATGAACAAAGTTAACAAGTTACCGTAAAATTTTTTAAAAAATTTAAAAATAAATTTGTTTTTAGCTATTTATCGCTAAATTTTCAAATGTTTTTGAATCTTAGCTATTTTATTGTCTATTTTAGCGAAAAAAGTTGGCAACACTGCAACTAAGGCACAGTTGTCAGCACTGGCCCTTAAATATCGTGATGCCCACAGACGATGGAAAATTAGTAGAAACATTAATATTCTGTCGTGTATAGCAATGTTTGCTGCTAAAATTCGTGCTTCCTTTTTGGTTTCTCATATAAAGTTTTTTTTTGATATTTTATATTTCCAAATGTAATGTTCCTTCGTCTGGTTTTTTAGTCTCGTCGTTGTGTGCGATGCTTTTGCAATTTGCGGAGTATATAAAAAATTAATAATAAATAATTTAAATAAATTCAGTGAACTGCGATTCTGACCCGCGCACGAAGGGTTCCGTACGGACACGAGATATGTAATTCAATACGAACTTTAGCCAATATAAACTATAGTTTGGGCATTTTTTTCGTTTTTGGGTTTTTTGGTTTTAAGCGTTTTTTTAGTTTTGGGTGTTTTTTAATTTATTAGTGCTTTCTGAGTTTGGCTCTTTTTTCTTTGGGTTTTAAATTTTTTTAATTTTGGCAATTTTTTTATTTTGGCGATTTTTTTTTGGCAATTTTTTTAATTGTTGGCGGTTTTTTCATATAGGTGCTTTTTTTGTTTTTTGCGATTTTTTCGGTCTTTGGCGTTTTTCTTTAATTTTGAAAATTTTTTAGTTTTGGCATTTTTTTGCTCGTTTTGAGGTTTTTTTTCAGTTTTTGGCTTTTTTTTAATTTTGGCGATTTTTTTCGTTTTGAAGATTTTTTTAATTTTGGCGATTTTTTTTCATTCTGGCGATTTTTTAACATAAACAATTATTTTGGTTTTGGCGCATTTTTCACGTTTTGACGATTTTTTTCGGGTTTTTGGCGTTTTTTTTTAATTTTGGTGATTTCTTTCCTTTGGGCGATTTTTTCGAATTTGAGCATTTATTTTAGTGTTGGATTTTTTTTTTAATTTAGTCAAGTTTTTTCGTTTAGGCGATTTTTTTTAAATTTTTGGCGATTTTTTTCAGGTTTTGGCGATTTTTTTCGGTTTGGCGATTTTATAATTTTCGGATTTTTTGTTGTCAAAATTACATAATCAAAATTGCATTAACTGATGGACCACCCTTTAATTTAAATTTTTTAATATTTTAATGTTAATTGTTGTAGTCTATATAAAAATACACTAATTTTACAAATTTCAAGTGTCAATATACATATGTACATACAATAGTATGTATATTACATGGGATTTTAATATTTTTCGTTGCTCGTTTTGGAACACCCTTTAATTTTTAATTCTCATGTACTTGCTGTTGTAGCGGCCAAGGTTCTACATACTCTGTCCAAATTTCAGGTCCGTAGCTCTTACGGTTCCTGAGAAAATACCGTGTGACGGACAGCGTAGCTAAAACAATAGGGTGCCTTTTTTCACCTTTGGTGTACGGAACCCTAAAAAAGGGGTGTTATAAGTTTCTATTGTATGTCTGTGTATCGGTTTATCTGTGTGTCTGTACGAGTCCACGTACAAACCAAACGTCTGGACCGAATTTGGTTTAGTTTTTTCTGTTTGAAAGGTGACTTGATCGAGAAGTTGCTATGTTTTAAGAAAACTGGTCTTGCCTTCTAGAAGATATCACATCTTACCTAGATATATTGGGGGATTTTTAAAATTTTTGTCCTTTTTAGATTTTTATTGCTTAATTTTTAGCTTTTTTTTTAGTTACAAGCACCTGATATATTATACTAAAATTTAATAGGCGTGCCCGCCCACTTTTTTGAACGCAAGATTGTGCTTTATGTAAGCTTAGGGTGTGTTTCAAGTTTCGTAAAAATCGGTGAAATAAAAACTTGTGCAATATAATATTAAAATTTAATGCGCATGACTCCGCCCATTTTTTTAAGTGGATTTTGTCTATTTTAGAGTTCAAGGTGTGGTAAGTTCCATAAATATCGGTTAAGTAGAACCACGGGAAATATTATTAAATTTCAAATTGTGTAATTACAAGAACTAAAGTTGTTTTAGAGGTTTCGCAGCAATCAAATAAGTAGAATATCATAACATAATAAAGGTATTCAATTCAGTTTTTTTCCTCGTTGGAAAAATGGAAAAATGTAATTTTTGACAACAAGCACAGGAAAAAAAATTCAAAAATAATTTTTTTAAAATTTTTTTTCTCTGGTTGTTGTCAAAAATTACATTTTTCCATTTTTCCAACGAGGCAAAAAACTGAAATGAGTACCTTGAATATTTTAAAAAATGTGGGCGTGTCCCCGCCAACTTTTTTACAATGGGCCAATGGGAAGCTATACCCTCTCAGACAACAAAAAATTTTTACAATCGGTCTAAAATATACTGAGTTATGAGGATACACGCCTAAAAAAAATTAAGACAAATTGTAAACCTCCTCCTTTTTTTTGAAGTCGGTTCAAAATAGACCTCCTCCTTTTTTTGAAGTCGGTTCAAAATAGACATGCTTCACTACTAACGTATCGTAGTATGAAATAAAACATCCAATAAATATTTTTTATTAATTTTAATTATTTTTCGAACTTCATTTGTTTCTTTATTGATGATTTGAAAGGGCTAAAGTTCGCATCGCTTTTTAAGCCAAAATTACATGTGATAATTATTAATGAACAAATAACATCAAAGTTAGTTGTAAATATTCTGACAACGCATAGTTGAACGGAACAGCTATGGGTTTTCGAAGGACACTATACCTTCACCATCAGCGTTCTTCTGTATTTGGTCCAGTGTGTGTGGTATCAGTTGATGCAATTCTCATGGAAAAAAAGTGTCCTTTCAAAAAATATATTCTTCCATATATGTATGTACATGACAATATCGAATTATCACCTTTAAAAATTTTTGTTGGTTAACTTGAGGCTACAATGTTTAAGTCTGAGAGATGTGTTAATGGAAACTTGTATACATATTTTCAAAAGGATATTATTTTAATTATTTATACAATCAAACAAGAAAAATATTTAGAAAACAACAGTGTCTAGGAACTAGATTGTGTGCCCCTCTAATTTAAAGGTATTTTTAAGGAATATTTTTTGAAATTGAAAATTTAATGTTGCAGAAAGGGCAAAAGTTAAGAAGAGAAATATTACATATCTTTCGTAATGGACATCATTTTGAGTCATTTGATCTCCCAATATACCCCAACAAATGTGTATGTTTAAAGCGCTCCCGCTAAGTGCACTAGTTAAAAAATGTTGTCTTTTAGGTAATGAAATATTTTTTCATTGATCCAAGACATAATTTTTTTTAGTTTCACGCACATTTTAGATTTATTTGAAGATGGCCAAACGGAGTATTTTCGAGATCTTTGAAAGTACACGATGAGTTCACCTATAGACTCTAGTGAGAGCGACGTGAGGCTAACAGTGATCTGCATGATTACGAATCAAACGGTATAATATGGCATTTTCTAAAATGAATATTGAGCTTGCACTTAACATTAAAATAATGAATGATGCTATTGCATAATTCATATCAATGAGACTGTTGTTAATAAATGCATGCCACGCTTGCAATCTCTATTCATCCATTTGTATAACTAAAGCAATGAATCAGTATGATTGTTTTGAAACCCCTTCTGACAAATACAGTTTTATGTAATATTATATTATAATATAATAATATTATATATATAATATATATATATATATATATATATATATTATATAATAATATAATAATATTATATATATAATATAATATTATATTATTATATTATTTATTTTATAAATTGTTTTAATACGAGAAAAACTATTAATTAATACGCCATGTTTTATTAGCTTAAGTCAACATGCTTTTGTGAGTTATTTGATTGCTATGCAAAACAATCAAAGAACAGTAAGAACTTTTATTGATTTTTACTAACAGCACCAAAAAAAAAGAGAGTGAGTTAATGACAGTCAGTTGTTAGAGAGGAAAGCAATATCATTAGTACATCGAAAGTGAATTAACCCATACTCACTGGAGGCTAATGCCAATTCTCATCTTGGTGTTTCAAATACTGCTCAGTCATCAATAGGGAAAACTATAGCAGATTATTTGGCGGAAAAACGGATAGCAAAAATAAAGAAATAAATTTCTTTTTTTTTAATTATTACAAACTAATATTTGTGTGCCATTTATTGAAATTTCGTTTTGGATTTATGAATTTCTTTATACATATATTTTTTTAAACGAATAAGAGTACATATCTGGAATGGCAGAATATTTGGGAAGAAATTTAAAGAAATATAATGGAGTGCGTTCATGAGTAAGGCTGAGTTTACATCTGGCATTTCTTGTGTGTCATTTGCCCAAAAAAACGTAACCAACTAATTACTAATGAAAAACTGTTTGATTCGGACATGTATTTATTGATTTAAATAGTTTGCAATCATTTTGGATTCTATAAAATTGTCTATTAATTATGTATGAAACTGTTTAACTTAATAAATACCTGCCTGAATCAAACAGTTTTTCATTAGTAATTAGTTTCTTTACGCCTTTTGTACGCTTGTGTGGCATTTGGCATACAGATGTAAACCCGGCCTAAGCTTATCTAATTTTTGTCTACTCACTATGCTAGTCTGCCAAATGACTTTAATACAATGAATTAAATTTAATTTTTTGAAATAAAAACTTTTTAAACTATGTAATTTGTTTTTAAATCATTCTTACGTTATTCCCCCGAGGGTGGGGGGGGGGCTTCATAGATTTGTTACGATCTGTTACTGGAGGGTGGGGGTGTCAAAAATCGGAGAAAACAGCATTACGTAATATATGGACAGGCGCTTTGTTCATTAATAATTATCACATGTAATTTTGGCTTAAAAAGCGATACGAACTTTAGCCCGTTCATATCATCAATATTTTTTTATTATTTGATCAGTTTTGGTGTTAGTTATTGAATATTTTTTTTCCGCAAAACTAAGTTTTCCCTGTAAATTAAAATTTGTATGAAAGCGTTAAGATGTACGAGTATTGCAAGTCATTAATATGTCTGTAAGCGCTCTTAATAGAGAAACAAAACTTAAATAAAAAAATATTAAACTACTAAATAAAAAACGAAACCAGTTTGGCCTTTTTAGGAGCAATGTGTCACATTTGTTTGCCTGTTGTACGTAGAAAGGTTGACACTTTTTTATTTTCATTGTCAAGTGTAACAGCAGCTGACATGTTAATCATGTAAGAGTTTGTAAATTTTTTTTGTAAAAAATTTGTTCCTATTTGTATTCGTTAACCTTTCCTAAAATTTAGTGCGTGAAATTCATTACACTTCACAGTGGGGACTTTTGCAAAATAAATGGTAATAAATCTGGAACATCTAAACTACTGATTGGATTTATATGAAACTTCGAACATCCGTAGAGGAGGACTCAGGCTTTATAACAAATGTCTTGGCAGCCGTCTGGCTTAAGCTGGACAGGAGTTATAGTGGGCCTAAGTCTTACAACATGGGACTCAAAAAAAATTCTGAGGCTTGTAACCTTTAGAAAAATTATCCGATTTCTATGAGATAAAGCGTTTTGTTGTTATTAAAGCGTTATTGTACCTGTTACTAACATTAACTACACTTAAATGGAAAAACATATGGTATAATTACCATAAATATTTTTTATTGCGAAAAATATACATAGACTTATTGGATAACATTCCAAATTTATTTTTATTTTTCCATCTAGGTTGAATTTCAGAATTCATAAAAGTTTTAAACAGCTGATGTGTGAATAAAGGGGAAAAAGTTAAGCGCATTCTACATATTTTTTGAATTGCACCCTACAATCTAAATATCTCGAGATCAGTTAATTATTGGAATAATTTTTTCAGGCAAAGTAAAAAGACTCACATGAAAGCTAAAAATGCCAACATAAGAAAAGAAAAATAAGTTTAACATGTTGCCAACTATCTTAATAATTAAATGATATAGCTAAAACTTTCAAAATATACCGTCACAATTTTTTATAAGCGCATAAGCACAAAAAAAAATTTTGAAATTGGCAATTTTCGGACACTGCTGAGTGTAGGGTGCATGCCCAAAATACAAAATAATTGGCTCTTAGCATATTCTGAATAGATTGTTTTTAGCGCTATGTGGTTTAAAAGTGCATGTGTTAAACAAAGTTTTTCACAAAATTGAAAATAATGAAGATACTTTTTCTTAAAAAAACGTGCCTTTTCGAGAAAAATTTTAAAACTATGAATTCTTTGCCTTTTCCCGTTTTCACGACTTCAGATATTAATAAGTTTTTTGCTTATTTTTATTTAAAATATAAGAAATTTAATGCTGTCTTTTAATTTAAAATCCAACAATTGACTAAAAAGTTGTAGGTTAAATACTAAAAAAAGTCAAGGCAAAAAAAATTTGTTTTTTTGTTAAAAGTCAAATATCTTTTAAGTTATGAGAGATACGAAAACACATCTAAGGACATTATTTATTAAAAATGTTGAGCTTAGAGCAAAACGCTTTATCTCATAAAAATCGGTTAATTTTTCTAAAAGTTACAAGCCTCATAATTTTTTTGAGTCCCATATTGTCAACTTAGGCCCACTGTAACTCCTGTCCAGCTTAAGCCAGACGGCTACCAAGACAGTTGTTATAAAGCCTGAGTTCTCCCCTACGGATGTTCGAAGTTTCGTATAAATCCAATCAGTAGTTTAGAAGTTCTAGACTTATTACTATTTATTTTGCAAAAGTCCCCACTGTGCACTGTACAACAAATTTTTTTTAATCTTTCGCAAATAATTTCAATTTATATACTCACAATCTTTTAAAAGTTTTCAGACTTTTGGGTCCATGAAAACTCGCAAAAAAATATTAATGAAAAATCACAAAAATCGCCCAAAAACATAATATGTATATCGTCCAAAATAAAAAAATTATGAATAAAAGGCAATATTCTCCATTGACCAAGAATTATACACGCAAAGAAAAAATATGGTTGAGGTAACCATAATCAAACGGCAGCAGACTGTGATTGAATCATATCAGATCAAATCATATTATTGTCAATAGAAAAGCAAAGTTTAAATAATATTACTATCTGAGTTAATAATAATATTATCTATAAAAACAATTAACTTATTTATACCTAATCTTATTATTATAAATATGACAACACAATTGAATGATCGTGTTTCTGATACTCAATTCACGTATTGGTTGACGCACTTTTGGTCTCGCAATATTGCATATCAAAATATAAAATTTTAGGTAGCAAAGGTAAAAATGGCCGTGTTTCAAACCACGTTGAAGGCGGATATGCATACATTTTGCGGTGTAATGGGAAGTGGACTATTGTTGTTCCTGGTAGATTTCCAGATACATAGCAAACCTTTTTCTGATCACATGCTCCTTGGCTTCATAGAACCACAGGTTATCACTTGATAACCTTTCCGATCTTGAATACTTACATTAAAATTTACCTATTCAGGAGAAGGTCAATATTTGTAATTAGAAAGTCCGAACAGCAGCCGGAAATAATTTAACCATGAAACGCTTTGATCCTAAAAACTACTGGTATGACAGATAACCAGTGCGAAAATGCATGTCGTAAATCAAATTCGGATATCGACAGAAAACCATGTGAATTGTAGGTCCAAGTATACTAAATTATATGATATGAAAAAGCTCAAATACAAAATTGAAAACATTGCAAGATTGAATAATGTTAAAAATAGCAGTGCCTGTTGGAAATGATCGAATTCTTTGAAAAAGTATCAACTTAAGTTAAGGAAAAATTTTACTAGTGCTAATTTTTATGAATACTTCAAATCAATTTTGCCAAATGCTCATTATGTTATTAGTTTTCTGTTGAGAAATACCGAGATTATGGATCCATTTCTTGATTCACCTTTCGAGTTTAGGGAGCTAGTACTAGACTTAAAATCAGCCAAACTCAACAAATGCTTTTTTGATGTGAAATAAGTTTTATGAATTGAATTTTTTTCAAAAAGGGTTTAATTTTTTTCATTTCATCTAAGGCGATAATAGGTTAAAGGTTAAGAAAGTTATGTATTAATATTAGAGTGGACGTTGTTTATTTTATTTTTTTGATTTCTTTTATTCTCACCTCCCTCCGACCCTCAAAGTTGGCCTTCAAATTTAAAAAATCATTTAATAAGAACATGATATATGGCAATATTTTAGCTCTTCTAGTCTACAACATTACTCTCAAAGAAATTTGTTTGCTTAAATTAATATTTTGAGAAATAATGAAGAAAAAATACAACAAAATACCAAAAATTATATATAACAAAATTGCATTTGTATGAAAATTATTTTACTAAGCGTTTATAATAAGAGTTTATCGTTAATTTAATACGAAAAGGCCCCAACTCATAATTTTTCGAAATCGATATTTTTGCATAGTTCGATATACCATTACTAGATACACCTCCTCCAAAATACTACAAAATACAAAAATACTAAATTTATAAAGTGTTTTTAAAAAAAACCTGCGTTAAAAAAATTTTTGCATAAATATTGCATCTTTTTATATTTAGTTTTTTCCTCCTCCTGTAAACTATGAAAAACATGAGTTAGGGCCTTTTCGTATTAAGTTAACGTTATATCTATTAAATTATTTCATACACATGTATATACATATATTGAGTGTAGTCATAAGAAAATTAAAAAAAAAATTACATTGAATATATGGGCTTGTGTTTTAGGGGGTGCGTCCGGTCCACCCCCTAAAACACAATTTACCGCTATAAATTTTTTTTGTATTTTTTAACATAAAACTGAACCGATTTGGGGGTTAAAATAAAATAAACCAACAAAAAAAAAATTCTCCATACAACTAACGGCCACTGCAATGTATATCATGACGACAAGTGAACGTCAGCTGCTGTCCTTTTATATAAAAATATTTTTTTAGCCGATCCAATGCGGAAACTACTAAACAGAACCAGAAGTAATATAATTTTCCGTTCTGCTGGTGTTTGTCAGAATATTTACAATTAATTTTGATAATATTTGTTCCTGAAAAATGAAGATATATAATTTGGCCTACAGAGCGATACGAACTTTAGCCTATTGAAATCATAAATATAGAGAAGCAATCAAAGTTCCAACAACAATACGAGTAATTAAACTAGGTATTTTTTAGGTTTCTTTTATTTTAAAATATAGAAAAATGTTATTACTACACTTAGAAAATTTATGTTGTAAATAATCTAATCAAATACTTTCTTTTTTTCTGTGTCGCATGTTAATATGCAATCTATCGATAGTATTGTATGGCAATATATTATATATTTTAAAAATATTTTGAAATATTTCGAAAAAAAACAACGCGTATATTTTAGAAAGTATTTAAATTGTATACAAATACATATTTAAAAAATGCACATATTTTAACATTTAACTTAAAAAAAATTTTACTTTCAAGCAATAATAAATTGTCATATTTTAAAGGAGATTCGTGAAAAAACAATGCTGGTTGTAAAAAAATTTCATAATAGAAATTATGAGCTTTTTAAATCGGATGTCGACACAGATCACTTTTTTTGATGCAAATTACACAAACATGACAAAGTAGTTGCAATTAAATAAAGCCACTGCTTACTATTTTGTCTGAATGACAATAGAGTTGAACAACAAATAAATTTGTCAAGAAAAAGAAAATACATACTTCAATAGCTTTTGGTACAAAATATTATTTTTAACAATCAGCTTTGTTAGCAATAGATTGATTATATTGCAAATTGTATTGTAAAGTTATATGAAATTCATTATTCATCATTATTTATAACAAAGTAATAGTGTATTTTTGTTTTGTTATTTTCACAGATTTTTTTGTTTACGTATGTCTTTTACAGCACTTCTCTCGCTTTTTACTTCATTTCTTAAACAATTCAATTCATAAAAGTAAATCAAGTGAAAAAACTGCAAACAAAACACCATAATTCATTTGTTTACCTTTGCCATTATATGGAGATGAGGACTATGACTTCCTTTAACTTCAAATGTTATCATTCTTTAAACCGATTTTCTCAAACAAAATTTGTTCGTTAAGTCAACATAAGCTTTAAAAATCGTTTATGAATACCTACACAATTTTTAAATATTAAGGAAAGTTTTCCAAACAACAGCTGTTTAACATAAATAAGAAAGAAATATCAAAGTGAAGTAAATTTAAATTGCATAAAAGCAGAAAATTGAAAAACATAAGTTATGAAGTGCAGAAATTATCAATGAATTTTTAATATTTATTCACTTATTTCATGCCATTACATACATAATTGTGAAAATTCTAATTTAAACTCCTTTAAATACAACTCTCATGACGTTCATATAAATGTTTTCTTAAATAGACTTTAAATACACAATATTTAGTTTTTAAGATTAATTTACATGTATGTATATCAATATTTATACTTAAAAATTAATTTAACCTAATAAGAATTGAGTTCGATGTTTTTAAGAGATAGTTTAAACTTCTTATCCCCATTAACACAAAGTTCAGTTATATGTACTAACTTTATCTGAAAGTTTACTAACTTCCAGTTAGCTTAAACTTTTGTTTTAACTGAAGTTTTAAAATATTCGTTAACAATAAACAAAAGTTACTTAACTTGCTGTTATCAATTATTTTGAATGGATTATAAAATAAAAGTCAAAATATAAAAAAAAAATTAATTTGAACAATTATACTCGTATATTGGAAAATTTAACAATAATATAAAATACGCAACTAAGCTACAAAATTAACGAGAGAGAAAAAAGGATTTGGTAAGTATACATACATTTATTAATCAAGTATGCCAAATATTATAAAAACGAAAAATTTCTGTTCCAGTTGCCCACCTGTTCTGTTCACCTTTGAAGTGAGATATTCTGTTGTCAATTGTCGAGAAGTACAAAGATAAAATTAAGTAAAATAAGTAACGTAATTCAATCAGAAGTTTCTTCTCAAACACCAACTTTTCGTTCATCAAAAGTGTTGAGGAAACAAGTTTCAGTGTGAGAAAAAAAACTAACTTATCAATGGCCGAAGAAAACAGAAGTGTTTTTTTAACTTGTGGTGGTATGTGCAGCAGTTTCTACAGAAAATAAGGGTAACAGGATAGCAGCAACTATGGGAGATGCAGTCACAGGCCTAAACAATTCGTATACGCTGATTGAAAAATTTGTTTTAATATAAAAAATATACATATATTTTTTTAATAAACTATGTAAGAAGCTGTACAATAAAATGTGTTTTCTACTTAGGAGCTATTTACATTCATATTATGTAATGAGGAGGGGATTGACGATACGTTTTAGATTAAAGCGTTACAAAGGGTACAAAAACATCAAAAATAGCGTTATGTAATATGTGAACAACACCGCACACAATATTTTGAGAAAATTGAGTCTAAAGTATTTTATTCTCATTAGAATGCTTCTTAATAAAAAATAAATAAAATAAAGTATAAATGCTTATAAGATTTTTACTGAAGATTTCACCAGAAGTAACAAAAAAAAAAGTTTTGTCAAAATATACAAAGAATTTGGTTTATTTTTCTTTAATTTTATTTATTTGTACCCAGCTAAAAAAATATGTATGGAGCATATATGATATCCCATATATGGTTCGGATCCGAAAAACGAGGGTATATGGTCATATATGATTATATATATTCATACATTTTCATACATGTATGTGAAAATTCCCTCCACAGTATGCAAAGTTCATATTCACACACTCTTGATTCACAAAAGCGCACTGCTGTGCAATAAATTAAATTACTAAAATTAAATTTTTTTAGACTTGAGAGAAAGTTTGTATTTAATGAAACAAAGTTGCCAGAGTTATTAAAAACGAAGTGCTTAAAACTAAAACTTGTTATTTGAGATGTTTAACAAAACAAGTAAATGTATGGTAAAACATCTCCAGATAAGCCTATTTTTCTAAAAAACTTCACCTCCACCTTATAATATCACATTTAATTTTTATGGATGTGATTTCGTCTTCCCGGTTCACAATCGATGCTTTCGGACTTTTCCAGTTCGGCCTACTTGTATATCAAATTTCATACTCTCTAGCGCAAAATGTAATTTAAAATTGTTATGGGTGTGATCAATTTTCAATCTCAGGATTATGCTATGGTAAAGTTTCGTAGGTAGAGACATGAGAAAACATAAGTAATAGATTAAAATCTGTTAAGCCGAAGTACATGAAAGTGTAAGTCACTTCAAATCAGGGGATCGTTGTCTTGTATAAGTGTAATGTATATGAAAAGTTTCGTGACGTGTCCCCCTAATTTAAATTTTTGTGTTTTTAGACTTTTATACATAGGTAATCTCTGATCTAGATTTATTTGTGTATCAACTTTCAGCTCTCTAGCGGTATTTGAATTTTGTTCAGTTGTCCAGGATTATAATGCATACATATGTAAATAGTTTAAATGTGCTAAGCCGAAGTACATGAAACACGAGACTTAAATTTTATGGTCGTGTTAATGCCCGCTTTCTTAAATGAAAATTTATAGCGTAGCATTATCGCAATGTTTTTGCAAAATTTCAATTAAACCGCTTGAGTTAAATGCTTAGATTTACTTTTTAATTCGAACGCCTTTATGCCGATCTTTCAACCTGGTTAATATGTCCAGGTTTATAGATGTTTCTAGGTAGTTACTCACCTGGTTCTACTTGGGTCTCGAACTATAGCGGAAGTGCTTCATCAATTTGATAAGTGTGTCACCGGTCAGTGAGTATATCTTAAAATATGCTCTTTTTGCACCTCAATATCTCAGGAAGCATTCATTGGAAAACTTTCAAACTTTGCATATGAGGTTACATGAATTCTTTTATAGTTATGGTTTAAATTTCATAATTTTACATCTCAGCTAAAAAAAAATATGTATGGAGCATATATGATATCCCATATATGGCTCGGATCCGAAAAATGAGGGTATATCGGCATAACTCTTGATTCACAAAAGCGCACTGCTGTGCAATAAATTAAATTACTAAAATTAAATTTTTTAGACTTGAGAGAGAGGTTGTATTTAATGAAACATTTGTTTGGACAAATAATTCAAAACGAACTAAAAGTCATTTCATTCATCAAAAGGTTAATCAATTATTTAAAAAACACATAATTCATATTCGTACATAAGATTTAGCTTAAGAAATCAGATTCAAAACTAATGCAATTAATTATAAAAGAAAAAATAATCCCTCTAACAATAGTTTTCAATACAGTAATATGAACTTTGTTTCTTATCTAGAGAATTTTGTTATTTTCTATAAAATTAATTACTGGATTATCCTTTTGATTATTTGATATGTTAAATGGGGCCACAATGTATAAAATCATACAAGAATAATTTATTTAACAAAAAGTTTTTCTTTTTTAAACGTTGAGGGTACTTTGCATACCGTATGTATTTTCTAATGGATTTCCAATTCAGCAGTGATAAAATTCCAAGCTTTTTTGATTGCAAAAAATATATAAAATCTTATATTTATATATGGATCCACATATGAAGAGCTTCATAACTAAATTTTCATATATGAGCTCATATGTTATAATACATTTCATATATTAGTCCATATATTAGTTCATATATAATAGTTTTGCCATGTATAATTCCATATATTTCCATACATGAATTCATACATATTCATATATAGTTATATACATTCATATATTAAAAATATATGGACCATATATAATTTTTTTATATATATATATATATTTGAAATATACTTTCCTTCAGTTAAAATTTAAACCAATAAATTATTTCAGTTAAATTTAACTGAAATTTTTAAATGAAAACTTAAAGTTAAAAAGTAACTGAGGTATGTGCTAGTAAGATTGTACAAACTGAAGCTTAAATTTTAAGTTTAGTGTTAACTGTAGTTTAAATTTTTTATTGTTAACGGCCCTTAGTGGTTTCAAAACCGCCGGTCTGGCAAGGCTGCCAGCTGCTATATATCTGACATTTAAAGTTTCATTTATTCCGTAAAAAGTTTGCCATTTACAAATATAAATCGTTTACCCGAAGAACGCGTAAAAATAGTTCTAAAACTTACTACAAAACTGGTGGTTCAAAAGTGGTAATCACTTTTCAAGCATTGCGGGGTGATTATCGTCATCATAAACGACCTACTCTGCTAGGAATTGACAAGGTGACAAAGAAATTTGAAGAGACTGGTAGCGACACAAATGTGTTCAGGCCTGTGTATAATCGCAATGTGCCAACTGCCGAAAATTTTGCTTCTGTTAAGAAAATCTGGCGGATAATAAGCAGAACCGTTGCCATAAATTAAGACCGCTGTGAAGTATGACAACAGATTAATTTTAGCCTATAATTGAATATTATCAACTAGACGATATGTGTTTTCAACAAGACGGTGCCACGAACTGTAAAATATTGCATGGGAAGTTTCCATAACGTGTACTTTCCCGTTTTGGGGACGTCAATTGACCGCCAAGATCATGCAATTTGACGCCATTAGACTTTATCTATTCAGATAATCAACTAACGTTGAAGCATTTAGATATACCGTTCAAAATTTGTCAAAAATTGCTAGAAAACTATTTCAAAAGGACCGACTGCGCAACCAATCTGGAGGAGATCATTTATATAACATTGCATTTCATACGTAATGGAAAGGTGCAAGCATTATAATGAAATAAAAAAAGTTTCATCGAAATCATAGTTTTATAGGGGTTGCCAAAAACCGTGGAAATTAAAAAACCGCGGTTTCCGGTTTTAAGCTACTAAAACCGGTCAGTTTCGGTTCTAAAAGTATGAATGTATATAAATATGCTTTTATGCTGAAAATATAAATCTTTATTTAAAAATAATTTTTTTTTCTGTTTGTTGATTACACTGTGAAATAAACTTTCAACAAAGTCGTGATCAAATGAATTTGACACATGATTTTAATAAAGAATTTTTCTCCAAATCCGAATCTGAATTCAGAATGGTCAAAAGTAGAACAGATTTCGGGATATTGCAAAATTGCTGTTATTTGGGGTTTTAAAAAAGATGATATCAATTTAATAAAAGAATCTTGGTAAGTATTAAATAATTTTTTTATTTATTTTTTTCCACTTGAAAAAAAATAAAATTGTTAAAAAAAATCATGGATTGCTTGTAAAAATTTATCAAGACATGACTGAAATACAGGGAATAAAGTTCAAATTTCACAAACATTTTAATGATTTACAATTTTGCTTTTTTCAACTCAAGTTTTTTAACCAAATAATTTATTTTTTTTAAGTTTTGTCACTTATCATGATAGATTATTTTAATAGAAACATTCAGTGCTCAAGAGGATAGAGATCGGTGCGAAAATGGTAAAGATACAGAAGATTAATTCAATTATCCCACTTTTATCAAATAAAAAAAAAACAAGTAAATATAGAAATATGTACTCGTATATACATAGGTAACAATGATATTAAAAATTGCTTAAATTGTTGTCTATTTTAATTATTTTCTACCTCTCGCACATGGAACCAACAATATTCGCCCAACATCGCTTCATCATACGCCCCTTGATACCGACGTTCCATTTCTTGTATTTGTTGGTGAAAACGCACACCATGCTCGTGCGAGAGGCTTTATTGATTTTTTTCTCCTTTAAATTACTGTCGTCAAAATCAATTGAATCAGATGAATCGGACTCATTCTTCCGCTTTGGACAAAGAAGATATTGTACTTCAGGCATATGAGGAGTTGGTTTTGTAAATGAGTTGCCATCTACATACTCAACAGACTTATGGCGTCCATTTTGATTTACTTGGACTAGCAAAAATAACATTCAAGTCCTTGATTCGTAGGCTCACACCAAACTGCTGGAAAATCAAATTGCATATACCGACTGCGGTATAGTGAATTAGCTTAATAATCTGATTGCATACTTTTTAAATTCAAAATTAAGAAATGCATATTTACTTTGCGCCTGACATACACATAGTTAAACGAGTTTTGCAGGAATTGTATATAGTATTTCGTGTCCAAGATTTCAAAATGTTTTCCGGATTGACTTTAAAATACAGCCAAAATGCATTTTGTAATTGGCTTGAAATATTTACGGCTGCGCAAAACAATAAACTGCACAAACAATAAACTGCACAAACATAGCAATACTTGTTCGAGTTGTTCTAGCAAAAAAAGTTTTGCACTATGCATTTTATTTTTGTTAATATGAATTCTGCGTTTCAAGAGAAGCAAAAGGTTAAGCAAACAATTTAAAATTGTGAAATGTCATTGTTTATAACACTTAGAGCGTTCGTCTTACAAATTCAACGTACACTCAAAAAAAAGACATGTACTATTATTAACAAATTTTTTTTCCTAAATTCAAGTAAAAAAAATTTCTAAGTTTAAGTAATTTTTTCTAAGTTTAAGTAAATTTTTACAAAAATCTAGTAAAAATTACTTAATATGAATAAAAAATAAAAAGTTAATATCCTTAAAAATAGTTCATAAAAATACACAATAAATTTTTCACATTTTAGGAATTGTTTACTGACTTAAAGGAAATATTTACTGAGAGTAGGAAAATGGTTATAAACTGAAGGAAATTTTATATTAAGGACTAGTCAATTTCGTCTTAAATCAAAAAATAAACTTTAGGAAATGAATTACTTCTGACTAGTTCATGAAATTTGACTTACTTAAAAGATGTAAAAAGGTATATTAAATTTTGGGAAAATATTTACCAGTTTTAAGTATCTTTTCTTTGAATTATAGAATTTATTATTAATTTGCATTTAGCAAAAACTCTAGGTAAATTTTTCATATTTTCGAGGAATATTTGAACTTGAAATTTTTTTTTTGTAAATAAAATTAAATTTTAAAACTCAATAATTTCAATGCTTATTTAGGCTGCCTTGTTAGGGAATTGGTTAGAGTGCTTGCCTATCAATCAGAAGGTTGCTGGTTCAATACTTGTCTCCTCTCAAAGAATTTATATATATGTATGGTGAAGTATAATTAAGAATGTAATATGAAGATATAATTTGAAATTTATTTTATTATTTGACAATATGTCGAATCATAAACTTCTTAAATGAAGATATAATAAATAAATAACATGTCATTTGGTATAGAATTTAATTAAAAATAAAAATAAGTACCAGAATTAAAGACAAAAATAATTGGAAAATTTACTAAATTTGAAATCAAAGACGAAAAAATTTTTTACAAACCTTTGAATTTTATGGGAAAATTTTACTTAGATATGAAAATATAATTAGTATAAACTAGTTCATTAATGAACTAGAAATTTAGTAAATATTTTACTGGTTTCAAGTAAAAAAAACAGCTTTGGCGCCATACGACAACTTTTTTTATTCAAATTTAGAAAATTTTCCAAAGTTTTAGTTAATTTTTTTAGTTTATTTATTTTCTTTGGGTTTTTGATTTAATAAAACCGAAAAGTGGGTTAATTCACTAAATCTTCTGTAGCTTTGTAATTTTTGTATCAATCTGTACTTTTTAGGGCGCAAAATGTTTGTATTAAAATTAGCTAATGTCCTATGCAAAAAAATTAAAAAATTTTTGATTGCATGTTCAAAAAAAAGAAAACTTGAAAAAATTGCAAAAAATCAAAAAATGTTTAATGAAGTTGAAATTTCGTCCACTGTATCTTCTTCATTTCTTGACTAATCTTGATATACGGTGTATGCTTATTTTAGTAATTTTATTATCTTTTAACTAAAATGATAAAGTGTATAAATCGACTATATATAACCAGGGACAGGCCAGGTTCCGCCAGGCCAAGTTCCGGCCAATGCACGCAGTGTGTATATTTACACAAAGAAATTGGAGCTGTTTTTACCCCCTTATAACTTAATACCCCGCAATCGTAAAATTATAAAATTTAGACCATAATTAGAATAAATTTATGTTACCTCATATGCGAAGTTTGAAAGTTTTACAATAAAAGGTTCCGGAGATATGGAGGTGGAAAAAGTGCATATTTTAAGACATACTCACTGACCACTGATCACTGACCACTTACACACTCATCAAATTGATGAAGGTCTTCCTCTATAGGTAGAAAGCTGAAATTTGTTACACGAGTAGATGTTGGCGAGCAATGAACTAGAAAAATCTAAATACCCGAAATGTGTGACCAGAAGGGCCAGGTTACGCCCATAAAAATTAAAATTTGCGCTAGTGAGCTGAAATTTGGTACACAAGTAGAACTAAGTGAGTAATCAGCTAAATCAATCTGAAAACCCGAAAATTTTAACCAAGGGTGCGGGGCTACGCCCATAACGCTCAGAATTTAAAAAACATTTCTAAGGCGTTTAACTTAAGCGATTTTATTGAAATTTGGCACACATGTTGCAATAATACAAGGCTCTAAATTTTAATTGAAAACAGTGGGCGTTAACACGCCCATACTATTTAAGCCTCCTATTTCATGTTTCATCATCATCACATTTAAATGTTCTATTTATGTATTTACTATTAACCGTTTCCAACGAAACTAAACAGGAAAGATAAATACTACCCAAAAAAAAAATTGGGGTTAAAAAAAGGAGGCGGAAACACGCTCATAAGAATAAAAATTAAAATTTGCGCTAGGGAGCTGAAATATGATAAACGAGTAGTTATAGATTAGCAAATTACTAGAAAATTCTTAAAACCCAAAAATTATACCTACGAGCCCCGCCGCGCTCATAAGGCTCCGAATTTAAAAAACAAATCTAATTCGTTAAACTCAGGCGATTTTATTAAAATTTGGCATACATGTTTCAATAGTACAAGGCTATAAATTAATTAACACTCAGGCGATAAATGCATTCTACTATTACTAGGAAAGCTTCATTATTTTACAACTCTGCTCTTTTGAACGTTTATTTATAATGCAGTATTGCAGAGCCTTTGGTGTCAATAAGGCGTATTAAATTTTTTTGAAGCTGTGTTTAGAGCCATTTTATTATTATTTTACTTCGCCGATGATTCTGCTACAAAATACCGACGAAGGAGGGTGCTCTGATGTTACATTAGGATTAGTAACTGCTGAGGTCGGTACACTTCAGTGACCAGTGAATATGCCTTCATCACTTGAACTTTCCTACAACAACTGACTCAATGGGCGCATTCATAAGAAGTAGCTGTTGAGCTCAACAGTTGTGAAACTGCTGGCAACTGTTGGCCCAAACAGCTACTTCTTAGAAACGGCTTGATGTATATAATGTAGTTGTATATCTTTGTTTCGTTACTTCATCGCATTTGTAATGTAAAACTTAACAAATATTTGTTGCTGCCACCTAACAAAGCATATAAAAGAAATAACTCTATTTGACCAGCTGTTCAGGCTGAGCACAACGTGTTGACTATAGGTAGCAAAAAAATTTTATGATGGAAAATTACTCAACTGTTGAGTGGAGCGGAGATACTCAACTATGCGTTTCTAAGCCAAACACTCAACGGTTGCGCAACTGTTACGTCTTATGAATGCGACCAATGGGACACTAATGCACATCTAAAATGAAAAGTTCTTTTAGTTTGGTTTTAATAAAAAACTTTATTGGTTTCTAGATCTCTTCAATGAGAGCTCCTAGAAGGTTCAAGTTTTTCTCTTTTGTTTTCCAAATATGCACGTCTTTTAAATTGCATAAATGAGTGATGTACTAAAATGCACTCAATATCTTATTTCTATTATTGTGCCTATTTACTATACATTTTATCAGTCTATAATAAATTCTAGACGCAAGCAAAAAACTTAGGATTGAGTGGTTTTTAATTTAAATTTAAGATTTTATTTTCAAGAAAATAAAATTTTATATGATCAATAAATTATTTTCCCATTGTGGAGGGTTAACACACACACAACAATGTACGGTATGTTTACAAAAACAATTATACTTACATATGTACATTTATTGCTTTAAGTATTTTTAATATTAATATAGCGGCTGGCGGCACAAAACATGCAAATGATATTTGATATTATTTTAATTTTTTTTTTTTGACATTTATTTATTTATTGTATCTTCAAATATGAACTAGCAATAAGCATTCAAATCATAAATCAAAAATATAATTATTAGCCCCGACCACTGTCGGACATAAATTTAGTGATAGTTATAAACAGGGACAACGACTTCATGCACTTAAAAAACGTATTTTAGGCACCTAAAATATGACATCAAAAACGCAAAATATGCACATATCTTAAAAAAATGTATTCAAAAGAAAAGTTTTCAATTTCCATACAACTAAATTAGGATAAATAAATATTTTCTTTTCGGAAGAGGTACTTCAACAAGCCTTTTACATTACAATTTTACACAAGATTCAAAATGATATAAGGATATATTCTGCATTATTAACACCAAACACGAATTTTTCGGGATATGTTTACATTGCAGTAAGAAGCGATACACAAATAGAAAAAGAAAAGTGTCACGTATTCCATTTGCAAGAAAGTTTCGTATAAAGGGCAGAAATCTACATCAACTGACACCACACACACTGGAAAAACACAGAAGAACGCTGATGATGAAGGTTTAGAGGCCTTCGAAAACGGCTGGCTGTTCCGTTCAACTATGTGTTGTCAGAATATTTACAACTAACTTTGATGTTATTTGTTCATGAATAATTATCACATGTAATTTGGATTAAAAAAGCGATACGAACTTTAGCCCGTTCAAATAAATCATAAATATAGAAGACAAATTAAGTTCGAAAAATAATAATTAAAAATTAACTTGAAAAGTGTTGTTATTTTTTTATTTTCATTTAAAAATTTTATATTTTTATACTCTCAAATGTGAAGTTCAATCAATTTATTCTTAGAAAGATTTTGTGTATTAAAAAAGGGCTTGTAACGTCTATGGATGTAATTGGCTCAAATTGAAATAATTCTTTTTATATAATCTTATATATTTATTTAACCTAACCATTACAATGAATTGAATACATACTAGCTATTAGATATGTTTTTTTGAATTCGTTAGGTATCAGTTTTAAAAACAATATCAAGCTCCCTCAGAAGTGATACTTTCGGTTTTATTAACGGACAATTTCCTCTTGAAATCATCAAAATTACAATTTCCATTTAATTCTGCTTGTACAATCATTCTAGAATTAAAGAGCTAAGAACAAAACTAGACACGTCCTCAGTAAATGATTTTCTTAATTTTTTCGGGATCCCCAAGGACACATCTACACAGTCAAAAAATATTTTCATTCTAAACCAGTTGGATCCTGCATTAAAAAATAACGAAAACTGACTTTTCCTTGCTAGTCTCTATCTAAGTTTGCCTATCCCTTAAAAAACACTAAACATGACAACTCTTGTTTTGTTCGTTAGCTCCCGAACTCTAGAACAATGCAAGGGAAGAAATTTGCAAATAAAAGTCAGTTTTGCAGTAGTAATTTGTCAATAATTTTTTTTAAATATTATTTTTTGACGAAATATGTGATTTAAATATGCATTTATGACCAAATTATGCAAAAATATGCATTTTCAGTCAAATTTGCAAAAATATGCACTAACAAATCGATTCCATTTTTACGCAAATTCATTGTTTCGTAAAGATATTTAGTTCTTGCCATTATCAGGGTTAAGGGAAAAGAAACATGCATTTGCATGAAACCCCTGTCCCTGGTTATACATAATACATACATAAGTAGTGATACGTGACAGTTTTTAGACCAAATATATCTGAACCCAATCTTAATGTAAAATTATTCGGTGGTTCCGAATATGAAGGCAAAATTGTTGAAAGTAGAAGAAGAAGAAGTTTTAGAGATATAGTCAATTTTCCGTCATTTGGGTTTTAAAAAAAGATGATGTGGCTTAAATGCGATTATCTTTAAAACTATTCGTCGGTTTATACACTTTATCTTTTTAGTTAAAAGATATTAAAATTACTAAAATAAGCATACACCGCATTACAAGATTAGTCAAGAAATGATGAAGATACAGTGGACGAAATTTCAACTTCATTAAACATTTTTTGATTTTTTGCAATTTTTTCAAGTTTTCTTTTTTTGAACATGCAATCAAAAAATTTTTAATTTTTTTGCATAGGACATTAGCTAATTTTAATACAAACATTTTGCCAGAGTCCAGAGTGATACAAAAATTACAAAGTTTTATTAAATCAAAAACCCAAAGAAAATATATACACTACATACAAATTAACTAAAACTTTGGAAAATTTTCTAAATTTGAATAAAAAAAGTTGTCGTATGGCGCCAAAGCTGTTTTTTTTACTTGAAACCAGTAAAATATTTACTAAATTTCTAGTTCATTAATGAACTAGTTTATACTAATTATATTTTCATATCTAAGTAAAATTTTCCCATAAAATTCAAAGGTTTGTAAAAAATTTTTTCGTCTTTGATTTCAAATTTAGTAAATTTTCCAATTATTTTTGTCTTTAATTCTGGTACTTATTTTTATTTTTAATTAAATTCTATACCAAATGACATGTTATTTATTTATTATATCTTCATTTAAGAAGTTTATGATTCGACATATTGTCAAATAATAAAATAAATTTCAAATTATATCTTCATATTACATTCTTAATTATACTTCACCATACATATATATAAATTCTTTGAGAGGAGACAAGTATTGAACCAGCAACCTTCTGATTGATAGGCAAGCACTCTAACCAATTCCCTAACAAGGCAGCCTAAATAAGCATTGAAATTATTGAGTTTTAAAATTTAATTTTATTTACAAAAAAAAAATTTCAAGTTCAAATATTCCTCGAAAATATGAAAAATTTACCTAGAGTTTTTGCTAAATGCAAATTAATAATAAATTCTATAATTCAAAGAAAAGATACTTAAAACTGGTAAATATTTTCCCAAAATTTAATATACCTTTTTACATCTTTTAAGTAAGTCAAATTTCATGAACTAGTCAGAAGTAATTCATTTCCTAAAGTTTATTTTTTGATTTAAGACGAAATTGACTAGTCCTTAATATAAAATTTCCTTCAGTTTATAACCATTTTCCTACTCTCAGTAAATATTTCCTTTAAGTCAGTAAACAATTCCTAAAATGTGAAAAATTTATTGTGTATTTTTATGAACTATTTTTAAGGATATTAACTTTTTATTTTTTATTCATATTAAGTAATTTTTACTAGATTTTTGTAAAAATTTACTTAAACTTAGAAAAAATTACTTAAACTTAGAAATTTTTTTTACTTGAATTTAGGAAAAAAAATTTGTTAATAATAGTACATGTCTTTTTTTTGAGTGTACGTTGAATTTGTAAGACGAACGCTCTAAGTGTTATAAACAATGACATTTCACAATTTTAAATTGTTTGCTTAACCTTTTGCTTCTCTTGAAACGCAGAATTCATATTAACAAAAATAAAATGCATAGTGCAAAACTTTTTTTGCTAGAACAACTCGAACAAGTATTGCTATGTTTGTGCAGTTTATTGTTTGTGCAGTTTATTGTTTTGCGCAGCCGTAAATATTTCAAGCCAATTACAAAATGCATTTTGGCTGTATTTTAAAGTCAATCCGGAAAACATTTTGAAATCTTGGACACGAAATACTATATACAATTCCTGCAAAACTCGTTTAACTATGTGTATGTCAGGCGCAAAGTAAATATGCATTTCTTAATTTTGAATTTAAAAAGTATGCAATCAGATTATTAAGCTAATTCACTATACCGCAGTCGGTATATGCAATTTGATTTTCCAGCAGTTTGGTGTGAGCCTACGAATCAAGGACTTGAATGTTATTTTTGCTAGTCCAAGTAAATCAAAATGGACGCCATAAGTCTGTTGAGTATGTAGATGGCAACTCATTTACAAAACCAACTCCTCATATGCCTGAAGTACAATATCTTCTTTGTCCAAAGCGGAAGAATGAGTCCGATTCATCTGATTCAATTGATTTTGACGACAGTAATTTAAAGGAGAAAAAAATCAATAAAGCCTCTCGCACGAGCATGGTGTGCGTTTTCACCAACAAATACAAGAAATGGAACGTCGGTATCAAGGGGCGTATGATGAAGCGATGTTGGGCGAATATTGTTGGTTCCATGTGCGAGAGGTAGAAAATAATTAAAATAGACAACAATTTAAGCAATTTTTAATATCATTGTTACCTATGTATATACGAGTACATATTTCTATATTTACTTGTTTTTTTTTTTATTTGATAAAAGTGGGATAATTGAATTAATCTTCTGTATCTTTACCATTTTCGCACCGATCTCTATCCTCTTGAGCACTGAATGTTTCTATTAAAATAATCTATCATGATAAGTGACAAAACTTAAAAAAAATAAATTATTTGGTTAAAAAAACTTGAGTTGAAAAAAGCAAAATTGTAAATCATTAAAATGTTTGTGAAATTTGAACTTTATTCCCTGTATTTCAGTCATGTCTTGATCAATTTTTACAAGCAATCCATGATTTTTTTAACAATTTTATTTTTTTTTTCAAGTGGAAAAAAATAAATAAAAAAATTATTTAATACTTACCAAGATTCTTTTATTAAATTGATATCATCTTTTTTAAAACCCAAAATAACGGCAATTTTGCAATATCCCGAAATCTGTTCTACTTTCGACCATTCTGAATTCAGTTTTGCCGATCTTTAAATAATATTTGACTTTGTAATCATCCTACTGTACAGTGCGGCCTTTTATGTGGACAAAAGTCGAAAAATTTAGAAAATGATTTACAAATTGGTATATGGGGGCTCTTGGGGTCGCTGATTACGAACCCGTTATCAGAATTGGCAAATTCAAAATGTCCGACCAATTATGGCGTATTGTCTTACGAAAAAACTTATACAAAATTAAATGAAATTGCTGATTTATTAAAGGTTTTTGTTTTTATTATTAGGGCATAAAATTTAAAATTTATTAAAAATTAACAAATTAAAAATTGTGAAATATAATACATTAATATATATATATATATATATATATTGAAATTGAATATGAGCAAATAAAATAATAAAAATTTATATTGAAATAATATTAAATGAAAAATTTTTCATTGTCAATCTCGTAAGAGTCACAGTCGAAGACATCTGTATATGTGTCAGAGGCTGAAGAACTCTCAAAATGTTGTTGTTTATTTTCTCTATAATTAATTACAGGTGGAGGTGCTAGCGAACAAAAAGAACTTTTTTCTAAAAAGTACCGTTTGAAAAAAGTATCTCATTTTAAAAGTAATTTTTTCAAAAAGTTTTCTTTTAAAGGTACTTTTCTCAAACAAATTTTTTTCCTAAAGAATAGTTTTAATAAGTGCCTTTTTCCTAAAGCACGTTTTTAAGTAAATACCTCATCTAAAAAGTACTTTTTTTGAAAGAGTACTCTTGTTTTAAAATACCATTTTCAAAAATTACCTTATCCAAAAGTTGTCATATCCCAAAAGTACATTTTTAAAAATTAAGCTTTCATAAATTACATATACAAAAAAATATGAATAAAAAAAGTACCGAAAACGGATACGATTTTATCCCTTTATAAGTGAAATGTTTCAGAAAGTGCCACAGCAAATTTCTGTCCAGGAAAAAAAGAACGCACCAAAAACCTTTCACCTATGTTCAATACTTTAGAAGATGTGTCGAGTTTAAAAATGGTACCAAAATTCAGTTTTGACCTTTTAATCCCTAAAAGTATACATATCGAAAAACTATCAAGCATGTGTCGGCTTATTTTTGCAGAATTCGTGTGCTTTTGGAATTTGGAGTCTATCTATAGCACTTTCCGAGATTTTACCCCTTTGAATTTCCAAAAAATCCATCCTAGTGGATCTACACATTGGAAGAGAAAAATAAAATTTCAGCTCTGTACCTGTGGTCGTTTGAGCTGTGCGATGTTATATCAGTCAGTGAGTCAGTAACGTTACTCTTTTATAGATGTACAATTATTGAACGGGCAGCTACTGGCAGGTGAATTTTATTTTATTTGTTGCATGAAAATATTAATTAATACCTCCAATAGCTAAGAGAGCAGGATCTAGCAAGACAAAAAAAATTCACTTAATTACGTCGGTTTAGTTTGAAAAAATAAAACCAAAAAATAGTCCTTACGTATCCCTTTCTAACAATTTACTGCTTAGAAATTTATTTTCAAATTTTAATTTTACTTATTGCTATTGCTTTCATCTGAATAATCCATTTAGTTGCGTTTGATTTGGTTGATTACAAAAACTTTAACACGTGTTTAACGGAAGTGTCTATTATATGATTTTCCTACGATAGTATCATATTCGTGTGAAGGCGTCATTCAAACTGAAATTATGAAGCGCATATAAGGCAAGGGACCTTACTATGAAACATTTTCATCTCCTACGATATTCCTTTAGCCAACCCAATCACAAAAAATCCCAACATAAAAACTTGTTTTTTTCTACTTTTGACCGCACTGTGCGCTGTTAGCAATTATTCCGCTGCGAATTTTCGCTGTTTTCAAAATTTGTATGGATTTTTTTTTGCATTCTTTAAAGTGTTATCGATTTTCATTAAATTATGGCTTGTTTAAAATTGTAGAACTTATCGCGATTTTTTGCAGTTCGCGAAAAAGTGACCTTTTGTTTTCACCTTCCTAACAGTTTTGCCGATTTTTAAACAATCCCATATATTGCGAATTTTCGTCGTTTTCGCGATTCTTACTGAATTTTTTTCATTCCCTATAATTTTGGCGATTTTTAATCAATATTATGTTTTTTTTAAATTTTGCAACTTATCGCGAGTTAAAGCGATTTTCGTCGCTACATGCATAATTTTCCAAAAATTTTTTGGCTAACTTATATTTTGATGGACTTTTTCTTAAAATATTATGCTTTGCAATTGTTAAAATTTTTTCAAGTTTTTGCAAAGTTTCACAGTTTTGCCGACCATTAAGAGAGTACTACCCATTACAAAATCTTGAAAATTTTTTTTGCTGGGTTTGGTTGCTTTTCAGTTTTAGCGTGTCTCAATCAAATATAGTGCATTTGTCCAATATTGTGATATTTGCGAATTGTCGAAATTTCGTTGCCTGCGGAAACGCACCTGAAGAAGAATGTGTTTTCTGGTGATAGTTATAAAATATTTAAAAAGTTTTTGTATTCATAACTGATTAATATCAGTGAATTAACTATTAACCCTTATGTGCGCGGCATAAAAAAACACCTTATAATGCGCTGCAAGTTACCTAAGCACCTATATGGAAGTTACGTAGAAAACAAGCATTTTAGCACTAAATATCTAGTCAAAACGTTGTTATCGTTGACAATAAATATATTACATATTTTTCTTAACTCCTTAAGGTGTGCAACACATTTCATTGAAAATTCCTGATAAACATTTTAATTTATACGTAAGAATGATTTTATATTTAACAGCTTCTTTCTGGTATATATAAAAAAGCTGAAGTTTCTAATTAATATTTAATACGAATATAAAGTTGGTGATTCCCCTTTGAGAATAAAAACAAAACTTTATGTAGTGTTGTGCTTATTATTTTTAGTTCGACTTATTTTCTGAGCAGTGAAGTTAACTTTTTTTTGCGTAAAACAAACGAAATGAATTCAAACGTAAGATTTCTTTCTAAAATATTTAATTCTTCTGATATAAATAATATATTAAATGAAATAGAAAGCGATGAAGAAGATTTTATTCACTCTGATGGCGATGAAGAATATCTTCCACCGTTAAACGAAATAATATTGGAAGTTTCAGACACTGAAGTGGCAGGTACTATAGAATTAATGAAGATTCGTTTAACTCGGAGGAAAGCGATGATTGTGTTCACAAATCAAACAGAGAACATGTATCGGCCACCAATGTCATACAATAGATTCAGAATGATTTTACGCTGTATACGTTTTGATAACAATGTAACTCGGGATATACGTTCAAAGTCTGATAAAGCCGCTGCTTTTCGAGACATTTGGATGATGCTAAACGCCAATTTAGGTCAAAGCTATAAGCCTAGTGAATGTATAACTATTGATGAGCAGCTATATGGATACCGCGTCCGTACCCGTTTGACCCAGTATATGCCGTCAAAACCTATAAAATATGGCATAAAAAATATTTTTGGCTTGCGATGCACTTTACTCTTACCATTTGCATGCCCAATTGTATACCCGCAAACCACTAGAAGGTGAGCGTCAAACTAAAATAGGTAAAAAAACTGTTTTAGATCTGGTTTTTCCCTATAAAAACTCTGGAAGAAACGTTACTACAGACAATGTTTTTACGTCTTTGGACCTAGCAAGAGCTTTGAGCTCATGGAACCTGACACTTGTCGGCCCAGTACGAAAAAACAAAAGGTTCTTAGCACCTAATATGCAAGCAAGTAAGGAAAGGTAAGTATTATTTTACACATATTTGAACACAACATACTTACATATTTTATTGATTGGTTTATGTGGTCCAAGATAAACTGTATCTAATTATAAAGTATTGGTACATCGTTTGAAATATATTTCAGATCATTATACTCTACAAATTTCGTCTTTAGCAAAATTGCAACTTCATGTTCATATGTGCCAAAAAAGAAGAAGGCAGTAGTTATGCTATCAACCATGTAAGCTGATTCGAACGTGGAATCCAATACGTTTGCAAAACCGAATATTATAACATATTACAACAAAACTAAAGGAGGGGTTGATAATATGGATAAATTATTGGGTGAATATACGTGCAAACGCGGAACAAGTCGATGGCCGTTGGCAATATTTTTTAATGCTATTGATATAGCAGCTTTAGCATCATATATTATATATATGGAATTTAATACCCAATATAAATCTACTAATCGCCGTAGAAAATTTTTAGAAGATTTAAGCGTTGATCTTTGTCAGGAAAATATAAAACAAAGTGCTAAAAATACAAAAATAAGTTCACAGTCATCGACGGCATCCCTAATACAAATTTTTTATACACGAGACTTTGAACCGCTAACTTCGCAAATGTCCAGTTTACAAATAAAGGAATACGCGAATACGAATACGAATATTATATGCAATATGACATATTAAAAAATTGTTATTGTATAATTGAAAAAGGACTTCACACTCTTGTTGGCGTACTTTAAAGTTAATAACAAGTACAAAAAATTTTAATGATCGTCATCAAATAATATTTGAAAATGATACAAAGCAAAAATTTCTATAAAACATTAATGTATTTGTAAAAACTAAAATTTTTAGTCATTTATTTAAATTTCGTTTAGGATTTATGCATTTATTTATTTAATTTCTTTGGAAAAATATTCGGATTCGTATATGACCGAACTTGGCGAATACGAATGCATTCGTATTCGCATCCGCATGAATTTAGCGAATACGAATACATTCGTATTCGCCTGAAAATGGCCGAATATACGACAATTCGAACACGAATACGAATATTCGTGCATCACTAATACATACATATGCCCTTATGTGTATAATTCTATTTTGCTTTTTGCCAATGAATGGGATTTCTTTAATTTTCAACGATGTTTATACATAAGTATGTACTCACATACATATGTATTTTTCTTTTTATTCGAAAGAAATTCATAAGAATAAACAAGAAACATGGAAGAGAAAAACCACAGAAAATCTCATAGAAGGGCCGAAAAAATCAAAATAATATTCTTTATAATTGTTTATCAAACGCTTAAAGTAGCATAGAGGCTACATTAAAAATTTCGGAGTTATGAAACGTTTATTAAACGTTTAGTAGGCTGTTAAGCATTTATGAATAGTCTTTTTTAGATTTTTGCTTATTAATCTGTTATGAAGCTGTTATGAAGCGTTTATGAATAAGACGGATAAAATGCAATCGTATAATTACACTGGTCAACAGTGAAAAAATGACACGGACTTGATAGTGGTGACAAATTTTTTATGGGCTTTAAAAGATTTCGAAACAGAGTGCGCCAACAAAAATTGGTTTCATTAGCTTTTGGCCAATAATGCAGCTAAGAGTTTACCAACAAATTTTATTAACATTTTATGCAAAAAAGTAGGGTGCCTAGACACGTTAAGATTATATTGATATGATCACAAAAGTTGTTTAACCTTAAGCTACGGTCACACTTGTCAAACATTTGCCCAAGAAAGCGTAACCAACAAACACTAATGAAAAAAATTTGATCCAGACACTTGTTTATCAAATTAAACAGTTTCGAACACAACTAATATACAATATCATTGAATCCAACATTGTTGTCTACTCTTTAACTTGACAAACTTTTGTCTGAATTGAAAAACTTTTCATTCTCATTTATAGGTTACGTTTTTTTGGGCAAATGTTTGACAAGTGTGACCGTAGCTTTACTGTTGTAATAACTTTGCCAAATATTTGTAAAATATTCTTTGCAAAAAAATTTTTCCAAAAAAGTGAAAAAAATTTCTTAAACTTTGCAAAAAAAAAACGAAGAAATATCTCCCTTATTGTGATTGGCAATTTTGCGGCGAAAGTCAGGCGTATTGTAAAAGATTAAAGAAAAATGTAGCTTGACAATAAGGGAGAATATTTTTTTGCCATAAAATGGTTAATTGGTTAATTGGTTGAATCTTATAGTGTTTTCACAATCACATGGTTTTAATATTTTAACCTGGTTTTACCATACAGAATTATTTTGTTAAAACCAACTTAAACCATTTTTGAATTGGTTTAAAGGTTTTATGAAATGCAACCTTGTTTTCGGTGTACTAAATGTACTGCCACCAAATTAAACTGACCGGAATGAGGGGATAATGTTAACGTCAGTTAATAAAAATAAGTATCGATTGAAAAATGTTCAGCTTAAAATGGGTGCAGCCGTAACAATAATCAAAAATTGCGGTGAAAAAGAATCTTGGACGGAAAATGACGACATCTGGGAAGTGAACAAATACGATAAAATAGGTTGAGCTGATAATATATCTTTACATTTTTTATATAGAATAACTCGATTTCCAAACACTTCTTCAGTTCATATTAGTAGTTCCATAATTTTAAAATGTTCATCAACAAGTTAAAAAATAATTTTTATTTTAGAGTGCATTGTAAAATTTCTGAGTTTTTTACAGAAACAAAAGCACTTGTTGCACGGTTTGTCAAATTAGTTTTACAAAAAGCAGCAACAAATACACGTTTTTCTACTAAAGATTGATCTTATTTTGAACAAATTTATTGAACAATCTGCGATTTAAACCGCTTATCAAACTTGATTTTGAACGCAAAATCAGCTGTTTATGGTTTGAACGTTAACCCCAGGTTTTGACTTTAGGTGTGAAAACTCTATTAGCTACATTATTTCCATACATAGTTATGCGCTCTCACTAAGTCTGAATTAGCAGTTGGCCAAAACTGATGACAACGTATTTTGAGGGCTTAATGATTTTTGAAATCTCCAAACTGATTATATATAGGGTTTTATTATACTTCTTCTACACGCTACATCCACCGAATTTCCATTTTCATAAAATTCGGCCCATGAAGAATGCTGCATAGTGACTGAATTCGTCAGAGCACTCGTTTCAGATTCATTGCACTTACTTAGTAAGCTAAACAAATATAAACTTTAAAAAACTCACGTGAAGATTTGTAATGGGTATAAATCACTGGAAGTCCTAGGTTAAACTAAATTAACTTTTCGTCTGGCTAAATCGGTTGAAAAATTACTACATTTAGCCAGAAAATTTATAAATTGGCATCACTGGCTTTAAAAAATTTTCATTGAAATTTATACACTCAAAAAATAATTAATTAAAACTAAGGGAAATTTTCTAAATTTGAGTAAAAAAAACTTGAGACGAGTGAAATAATTACTAAAAACTACTTCATTAATAAACTACACAGAAAAAACTCATTTTTCAATTCAAAAACAAAATTCTCTGAATGAAATATACACTCTTATTCTATTTGTCGTCGGCAACATAACACGACGCCGTTTTTAATGTTTTTGGGAAAATCGGTATTCCCGTAGATAGTATTGCAATTTATCGATGACTGTCAACATATGTTTGGTATTTTGTAAGAAAAAATTATGTAGATGTTGCCGTTCATTTTGTCGTCATTGTTTTTGATATCGTGTTCTGTGGCCTGTATACCTCAATGAATTAGAAAAATAATTTAATTAGTAAAAAAAGTGAAATATAAGAATTCCCAAAGTATACATACATACATATTTATTTGAAAGAATTTATTAATTAAAAATATAATATGGACAATATTAAAATTACCAACCACAACCAATTCAAAAAGGTTTTGGAAGAGTTGGAAAATAATACTTCTCTTGTTAGGGAATTCCGGAGGGATTTCAAAGAATAGTGGGAAAGTATTGCGAATGCACTAAATGCCCTCGGTCCACCAATTAGACCTAGTGGAAGATGGAAAAAAGTTGGGATAGTATACTGCATTAAGGCTCAGTTAGCCGACTGTAATGTAATGTAACTGCAACGTAGGAAACAGCTGATCGATATTTTTATATGAAAAGTAGGTTACGTTACATAACATCTCTAATACCATTTTCATTACTTTTCACATAACAATATAGACCAGCTGTTTTCTACTGTTGCAGCTAATTTACATTACAGTCGGCTAACTGAGCTTTTATACTCGTAGACTTATTTTTAAAAATTTTGCGCGACTTGAGGTTTAAATAAAAAAAAAAGGTTTAGAAATAATGCTGAGTGCAAAGCAACTAGAGGCGTTGTATATAAGCAATTAGTACTGAGCCCTTTAGAGGAAGCTCCAATTTTCAATAAACGTTGATCTAATCCCCTTTTTCCAAAATGATGATCTCTTGTATCCAGTACATGCCTAAATGATATTTTATTCTGCCGAAAATAACTTCAAAATATTAAAGCGGTGAATATTACTCATTATTTTTCAAAAATATGACTTTAACTTACTTCTCATCGGAAAGCTGACAAATGCATGACTTTTTTGTCTGAGAAGTTTTCTTTTCATTATTAAATTTTATCAAATCCTTATTTTTTTTAATTGACGGCAAAATTCTACAAATAAATAAAATTAAAAAGTGATTTTCAATTCAACATCTAATTCACTCTTTAAAGCTATTGCTCCAGCATATAACAAAACAAAAAAACGGAATTGTGTAGCTTTTCAGTTTTCTAAATTCTTAAATTGCACATTTTTATATATGTATCTAGTAAATTTTTATGAAGTGTTGATATAATTTCTTTAATACATACGATCATGAATTCTTTATAATTAACTCTTATAGCTATTATTTATTAATTCTGAGATAAGACATCTGCATTTCATCATGGGAAAATGTTTTACTAAAGCCGCGTGCAGACTATTATACTTTGTATTTATACTTGGAAAAAATTCAAATAATACGTGCAAGTGTAATAGCCTGAACGCAAAATGTCATCAAAGAGGCAAATAACACGATAAAAATTTTGACATCCCATAAGACCTTTTTGTTTTTAGAAAATTTTCTTGACGATAATACTTTTCATTAGATCAGGGTTGCATTTTTACACATACCATCGCCGCCGATTGCGTGTCGTCATTGACGTAATGTTTTGTCATATTTATATCGGCTCAAAATTTTGAATAAGTGAATCGTATGGAAGTATATTTCGTTGACGAAATTTTTCAACGTTTTTGTAATATATTTTCTTAAATTTTTTGTGTTATGTACATAGAATATTTTTAACTGCTGAATTTTTTCAAATGCCGGCACGTCACTGCCGCTAAGTCAATAAATAGCACATACATTTCCCTTTAATTTTTAATTCTCATGTATTTAATGTTGTAGTGGCCAAGGTTCTACATACTCTGTCCAAATTTCAGGTCAGTAGCTCTTACGGTTCCTGAGAAAATACCGTGTGACGGACAGCGTAGCGAAAACAATAGGGTTCCTTTTATCACCTTTGGTGTACGGATATAACCAAAACACATACCAAGGTGTATATAACCAGGTGGCAGCGCTACTTCAGCTGATAATTTTTTGCTCCATGTGGTTTATAGCTGACGAATGTCAAAAACTTCGTTTTGGTTTAGTTTTAGTATAATTATTCCACATAAATATTCTCGTCTGCCTATTTTTATTGGAAACAAAACCAAAGCACTCAAATTTGTTTTTGTTTTCAATATAAATAGACAGACGAGAATGGTTACATGCCTTCTATAAACTGTCAGTAAGTTTTTTTCGTTATAACTCAACCTCACTTTGACTCAATAAAAGTTTTTGTAGTTTGAGTTACAGTTAGATTATGGAAAATAAGGCAAAAATTATTTATTTATACGGAATTTGATTTGATTATTTCACAGTAAAAATATCAGATATAAGGCAAACATTTTTTTACGAAAGGTCTGATTATTCCTATTAAATTATATTATTTTTTAAGTATTATTTGATTTTAGTCATTGTTAACTTATTTCTGTTAATAGTATTCGCAAAAGTTCGCTCAAGAACTAACAAAATATGTATATAAATTAAAAAAACTTATAATCCTTAAAAAATAATAGAATTTTTGTTAATACAAATAGCATCTGCTATGGAAATGCTTAAAAAATCGTCGTATGTATGGAATAGCGCATTGCTGATGGTAAAGTTTAATACATCATTGGAAGCGACTATATGCAACAACAAAAATTAAAAAATAGTCCTTTTAAAGACGGCGTAGCTCATGAACAGTCCTCGTAGACCCCCTAAAATACAGATTTGAGGGGGGTAGCAAATCTTTTTTTCAGTCAGTCGGTCTAATGTATGTATATTTATAAATATATATACCCAGTAAAAAAAGAGACTCCAAAAAAGTCATGAAAATGTAGAGTTTGCGATGCAGAAGTAGTGAAAATTTCGATCCGATCTAATGATTTTTACATAGGGTTGTCATTGCAAGAAGTTCTCTTTTTCGATGCCTGGTCACTGAATTGGGAGCGATATTAAGAAAAATTCCCTTTTTTGTGTTCTATGATAATATTTTCATCTAGGAAAAAATGGTAAATAGTTACCTATTTTAACAATCCGTTTCTTTTTATACGAATTTAAGCCCGAAACAGTGTTTTCATGTAAATTGAAGCAAATAACTTTTAAATTTTAGACTAAAATTAGTTCATAAATTTCGTTAAAAAAAATTTTTTTTTTAAATTCTGGTGAGTATTTTCCATCACTATGGAGGAGTTGAGTTACAAGGTTTTGTATGACTAAAGTAAGCTTCTACATGGTTTTTTGCTCACTCTCGGCAAATTAAAAATATCGACTTTTTGGAAGCAATGAAAATGTAGTTCCACTAGAATGACTTCCATTTTTTTCACTGGGAAGAAATTATGCTTATACAAGCAGAAAAAATAAAATAAATCAAGTGATTTAATTTCTAAAAAGGGTCAAAAAGTATCAAAGTATAATAAAAAGTATCAGATTTAGCTCATTTTAACAAAGTGGCACTAAAGGTGTCAACAATTTTAAAAATTGCAAATTAATACTTTTAATAGCACAAACGGTCACGCTGGCTATAGACATTTAGCCTGTGCTTGTCATTGAAAATCTACTAGTAATAATACTAAAACAATTGGCTAGGTAGTGACTACATAGTTCTTATAGGAACATGGAGACATAACAATCACACATTTACTGGTACATTTTATACGTTAAGTACATACAAATTTACTTACATTGACAAGTTGTTGAAAAATCCACCAGAAATACACCACATTTGTTTTCTCTCTCTATTTTATACTGACGAATAGAAGAGAAATTGTAGACAATGTAACTACTGCTAGAATTTTAGTGTTGACATAGAGACCAGTATTGGGATATGGCTATTCTAAAATTGTACCATGAAAATGATAAAATTGCACCAAATCAACTTCAATTGTACCAAAATGTAGCCATTGAAAACAAACACATAAAGAAATTAGCTAATAGTAGGTATACCTAAATATTTCACTCCTATAGTGGGTACACAATTTGCAAAGTGTTTCCACAACACGCTTATATTACATGCTGCATACTTTGACACAGACACTGTAACCTACAATGCGACCTATAAACATAAAATCCTTTTGATATTTTTGAAACTTCGAACGCAATTTCGAACGCAACTATGAACAAGACTACACATTGCGCGACCGACAATGCAATCTGCATAGTTGCATAAACACGTTGCTAAGTCGTAAATAATAAACCAAAACGGCATTATTTCGCAATTAATTGTGAAATAAGTCTGTATGACTTTATTACCAATGCAGTGCGGGGCAATTTTGTACTTATATTTCAATTAGTTCTGAAATAAGGACAATTTAGCTTATTTCTCTGAATCTCGGCTTTAGGCAACTATGTTATGAGAAATTATTATTACTGTAATGCAAATCAAAAATTTTTTCAAAATGTACCACTGAAGTATAAAGTGTACCAGTGTACCAACGTAAATGTAATTGTACCAAATTTGGTACAATTGTACCACAAATCCCAACAGTGATAGAGACATTTGGCCCCAGTCTGACTGCAGGGTTATGTGAGTACATATGTATGTTAATATTATACATGTTATATTCAGTAAATATTTTGTGTTATTTACCTATACATTTAAAACAAAATGAATTCGGTTCAATAAAATCAATGCATATTAATATATTTTGAGTAAATCCACTAAAAAAATTTTAATGAGAAAAAAGAAGGTTTTTGAGAAAAAACAATATGGGGTGTGAAGCATGAATAGAGAGTGATTCACGTTCCGAATAAACATAATATAACTTAAATTCAAAGACAGTGTGAGGCAGTGATGGGAAATGTGGCACAATTGTGCCATTTTTGGCACTATTGGATGCTGTCTGGCACTGTGGCACTATCGCTCTTTTTCTGGCACTTTTTGCTCATTAATATGGAACTCGTCTTATTACAATAATCAACCTTACTATTATTCTCGTATTCGAGCTCTAAACTTCACACTATTTTTTTTACACTATGGTACTACGATTCTCGAAAGTCATAAAAATTCATTGCTGTTAACAATTCTTTTACAATTTTTGTACTACCATTCCCGAAATCAAATGTCTAAAGTTGGAAAACTTGTCATTTATTTTATTTCATTCGACAAAAAAGAAAACGGAATTTAAAAGTTATTAAATTATCAAAAGAGTAAGGATTTTTATTAATAAACTTTATAGAAACTGCTTCTATGTAATGAAAATAACCACACGGAAGCAGTTTAAAAAAATGCTTAGAGAAATACATATCTGTCGCAATCGTACCACAATCACAGAATACACAGAAGTTAAGAAAGTGACAGGTAAACAGCTCCAATCAGGTTTTTTTAAACTCGTGGAAAAAAGAGAAAAGTATAGTGTATTTGTTTTGTAGTGTATTACTACTTACCAATTAACACAGCTAATAAAAATTTATTGCACTAGAAAGAAGTATCAAAACAAAAACGCCGACAAAATTTGAGGGAAAACGAGACAAACAGAAAAATATCATTATCTTCCGTCTCGTGACACTTCTGTATGTTTTGTGCCACAATGGCATACGCAAAGTGGACACAAATAAAGAATATGTAGAAATACTTTAGAGCACCATCAGCCTGAATGGATGAAAGTGAGGGCGGACTATAAATATAATTAAAAGAACTTCTTCGTAACAGGTTAAATCGCTACGGGTGAAGGTTCAAACAAACTTTAATTTAATTAAATTAATTTAATTTAAATAATTATCACAAAAAAATTAAACTTTTTCATTTTTGTTAGCAGCAATTTATTTTTATTGTTATTATTTTTGATGTTCGCAAAAGATTGTTTCATAATATTTAATTAACTTTAACATTTTGTGTCACTCTCTTCTTTTTATTCTGTTACAAATTCATTGCTGTCGAAAATTTTACGTGGTACCACAAAGAAACAAATTAGAGAACTAATACGACAATGCACAGTGGGGACTTTTGCAAAATAAATGGTAATAAATCTGGAACCTCTAAACTACTAATTGGATTTATATGAAACTTCGAACATCCGTAGAGGAGGACTCAGGCTTTATAACAAATGTCTTGGCAGCCGTTTGGCTTAAGCTGGACAGGAGTTACAGTGGGCCTAAGTTTACAACATGGGACTAAAAAAAAATCTGAGGCTTGTAACTTTTAGAAAAATTATCCGATTTTTATGAGATAAAGCGTTTTGATCTAAGCTCAAGATTTTTAATAAATAATGTCCTTAGATGTGTTTTCGTATCACTCATAACTTAGAAGATATTTGAATTTTAACAAAAAAAAATTTTTTTTGCCTTGAATTTTTATTGGTATTACACCTACAACTTTTTAGTCAATTGTTGGATTTTAAATTAAAAGACAGCATTAAATTTCTGATCAAAAAAACTTATTAATATCTGCAGTCGTGAAAACGGGAAAAGGCAAAAAATTCAAAGTTTTAAAGTTTTTCTGGAAAAAGCACGTTTTTTTAAGACAAAAGTATCTTCATTATTTTAAATTTTGTGAAAAACTTTGTTTAACACATGCACTTTTTGATGAACGATAGTCACTGGTCACTGAACTATATACCGACTTCAGCGGATACTAATTATAAAGCAACATCAGAGAGCCTCCTTCGTTGTATAGCAGAATCATCAACGAAGTAAAATAACCAATAGAATGGCTGCTAACTACAGCTTCAACAAATTTTTAATACTGTATTATTAATAAACGTGCAAAAAACAGAGTTGTAAAATAATGAAGTTTTCTCTTTGTCTTTTTTTAGCGCCTATCTATCACTTTCCCTATCCTGAGTGTTACTTCTCTTTAAAAAAATCAAATTCGTGCTAATTTGTAAGTTTGAAGTATTCTTTTCGATTTTTTAAGCTTTCTTATAGTACATATTAGTGATGCACGAATATTCGTATTCGAATTGTCGAAAATTCGGCCATTTTCAGGCGAATACGAATGTATTCGTATTCGCTAAATTCAAGCAGATGCGAATACGAATGTACTCGTATTCGTCAAATTCAGGCGAATACCAACACGAATATTTTTCCAAAGAAATTAAATAAATAGTTGAAATAAATAGTTGAACGGAACAGCCAGCCGTTCAAAAAGTTCGAAAAATAGTAACTAAAATTAACTAAAATTAATAGCCATGGGCCTGTGGCAAAAATTAAATAAATATACTTAATAGTAACAAACCAAAAAAGTTTGTCTTAAGTAGAACAAAAATAAGCAAGTTAACTAACATGTGCATAATTAGTAAAGAATAAACGACAATGGTAAGTCTGTTGTAAATTAGAGATGGTAAATTTGGGCTTCCATTAAAAAACACGTTTCAGCAAAATTGAAATACGATTAATCAAAACCATTCACGTATTCCATTTGCAAGAAAGTTTCGTATATAAGGCAGAAATCTACATCAACTGACACCACACACAATGGACCAACACAGAAGAACGCTGATGATGAAGGTTTAGAGGCCTTCGAAAACGGCTGGCTGTTCCTTCAACTATGTGTTGTCAGAATATTTACAACTAACTTTGATGTTATTTGATCATTAATAATTATCACATGTAATTTGGCTTAAAAAGCGTTACGAACTTTAGCCCGTTCAAATCACAGATATAGAAACAAATTAAGTTCGAAAAATAGTAATTAAAATTAACTAAAATGTTTTTTAGCTTTAGGGCTAATAAATCATTGACTGATTATACGTATTCTATTTGTAAATCCTATTTAAACACAATTTTATTTTTCACCTCAAAAATTAACTTAAACTTAAATAGCCAACATTGTACATGTAAGTGTTGTTAAGTTTTACAAACATACGATATGTTTTGTGCATGTACATATGTGGTTTTTGAAGGCATGTACATACATATATGAACATCATGTGGTCGTATTAAAAAGAATTTCGTTTAATTTTCGCAAATATACAATAAAATTTATTTATATATATATATATATTATTATTATATTTAATGTTTATATATTATATTTAATGTAACACATATTTTCATATTATGAAATATATTAATAGAAAAATGCACTCTCATGCTCTTTTTATTTCATAAAATGTGTTTTTTACTATTTTACTTTTCTGCACATTGATAAATCAAATTTTTTATTTATGTTGAACATCTATTTGTTGGAATGCTTTTCATAATATTTGGAAATCTTGTAGTGTTACCGTACTTTCAAAGTAATTTTATAATAACTTTAATTGCCACTGAAAAAATTAAAGTGTATTTAAATACATTTTCAATTGTTTTGAAAATTAACTTAAATAATTTATAAATATTTACCGATTTATTACCCATTAAACACTTAGATAAACACATAAATTTAGTATGTTCAGTAAGTTTTTGGTGACTGTGGCAACTTTGTGTTGTTACTAAATAGTTGTACACAATTTGTTATAAAAGTGATTGTTTAAAAAATTTTAAATTTTACAAAAACATTTCTTGTCTAATAATAACTAATAAAACACCATTTTTTGGAATTTCTAACAAACACAAAAAGTTACTGGCAAAACTTCAACCTTAAACATCTCAAATATAATGTTAACGGTCATGTTTAGCCTTTTAAAACACTTTTAAAAACAAGTGCGAACATAGTATAACATTTACATGGAAATAAGTACAAAGATTTTAGGTGGTTTAATTATTATTGTTCGAACTTTATTTGTGTCTATATTTATGATTTGTTTAGACTAAGGTTCGTATCGCCCTGTAAGCCAAATTACATTTAATAATTTTTAAGGCACAAATAACACCAAAGTTAATTGTAAATATTTGACAAATACTAACAGAACGGAAAAACTAGCAGTTTTCGAAGGCCACCACACCTTCGTCATCAGCGTTTTCGTAAGTGGTATCAGTTGATGCAAATTTTAGCTCTATATACCCATATGCAAATGAATATGTGAATTATTTTGATATTAATATTCATCATATTACAATTTGCTGAAATCTTTTTTGTAATGAAACCTCAAATTTACTCTCTAATTTACAGCAGTCTTGTCATTGTCGTTCGTTCTCTAATAATTATGTTGTTTGTAAATTACAGATGATAAAAAAGAACATGGTTCAGACGGCAACATGAACCACTTGGTTCGCTCTCTGAACCACGATTTCGAACCATGCCATTAAAACGACACATTCATGGTTCGTTTTGAAAAAAATGTCGGCCCAAACTAAAAAAAAACCGCAAATCTAGCACTTTTTGCAATTATCTTTCATCCCTTTTAGACTTTTTGTTCAATATGTTTACATTTTAAACTTTGTGAACTTTTTTCCCTTTAATCTAGCAATATCGACTTTTTATTAATTTTATTTTGCTATTTTCCATTACCAATTTAAAAAAGAAAAATAATCTAGAATAATCACATATTTCTTAAAATTTTTTTGTGTTTTGAAAGATATTCATCAGTACATTCTAAGAACAGACAATGTATGTATGATTTTTGAAGAGCAAGAAATCGAAATTTTGGTAAATAACAATTAATTTTAAATGTATGTACTTATGTAAACATATAAAGGTTGTTTAAATTAGTGAAAAGATTAAAGCTATTGTTAGCCACAGTTATTGTATATGAAATCGCGAAAATTAGTATATTGACAGTTCCCGGTACACAAGCTAATGCGAAGATTAAAAGTTTTGAAAAGTGCTGTTTAATACATGCACATTAAACTGGTCGCAAAGATATTTTTCTTTAATTGATATATATACATATGTGTTCTGTCTAAAATATATAAATGCCTAGCGGGGCCTAAAGTAGCCGATACACAGTGGGGATTTTGTATAAACAAATTTTAAAAATTCTACAGTTTCTAAATTAGCTGTCCGATTGTTATGAAATTTTACACTGCATTGAGGAAGGTGTCAAAAGTTAAAGTGTGAAATTTAGACTATATATATTTAAAGGGGGCTGAGCCACAAAGCACCAAAGTGGGTAACTTTGGGTTAATGAAAAATTAAAACCGATGCCAAGCTCATGTTTTTGATCGGATAAAAAAGATGCTTAGATTTTTTTTTCTATACAAGAGCTAAAAAACGTGTGCTACATTTATAGGTTTTCGCTTACAGTTTAGGAAATTTTAGAGAAAAAAGATTAAAATTGTGTCGTTTTTACAAACCTTGGTCTATTGTTCTGCTAATGGAGAAGTCAAATCATGCTAGATTTAAAAATTGAAACGCTTTGAATAAGGGACAAAATTTGTAACATTAAAAAAATTTTGGTGTTAAAATCACTATTAAGTCACAAATTATACGAAATTTAAAAAAGTGGGCAATCAATATTTTCGGCTGAAAAGTCTCTCTTAGGTAGAAAATGTTTCGATCAATACACAGAAAGTAGTAACAAATATAATTTGCTTTTGTGTTCCCGACAAATTCCAATAAAATTAAATTAAAAATGGGGCCTTTCAGTATTTTTACAGTATTCCTCTTATTTTTTTAGGAACTACATATTTGAAAACATATCTTGTATTAAAATGGCATAATACATTTTTTATTTACTGCTTTGGAATATGATATTTATAACAAAAAATAGATCTTATTAAAATATATGGTTAATGGGTTGATATGGATGATGGAGAAAATATTTCGAAACTTTTATATCTGAAGTTAAAGATTGTTCTCTTGAGGTGAAGAAAAGTACTTACTATAACTATCTAAATGTTAATTGTACGAGAAATTTGTTTTGTTTCTTTTTAAGTTATTTATTGTTTGATTTGAAATATTAAAATATTCGTTTCGTCTGAATTTGGCGAGTGCGAATACGAATATCTAAAAGAAAGCCGAATGTTCAGGAATTCGAATACAATTATTCGCACATCACAAGGTGCATACCATTTTACAAGTACTTCGTGTATAATATACATATTAAATGTTTTTGTATGTTAGTGCAAAAATACTCCGTTTTCGAAGTAATTTAATAAAAAAAATATTTTTTGCTATGTCCACTATCTGAAATAATAATTTAGCAGTAATATCGGTGCACCGGTATTATAAACTCGTTAACGGTATATACCGGTAATACCATATATGCAAAGTTTCAACTGCAGTTTCTTTAATTTACTTTTTTAATAAATTATTTTTAAATAAAAGGATAAAAATGTATATAGAAACAGATAAGTTTAAATGTCTTTGTATGTTAGTGTAAAAGTACTCCCTTTTCGAAGTAATTTAATAAAAAAAAATATTTTTTGCTATGTCCACTATCTGAAATAATAATTTAGCAGTAATATCGGTATACCGGTATTATAAACTAGGTAACGGTATGTACCGCTAATACCTAAACCGAAATAAAAAAACCGATACAGGTAACGGTATCGGTACCGAAATTAAAAAAAATTGTTTACTGGTATCAATACCGATACCGTTATTTGTTTCGGTTGCCAACCTTGAAACATATACACATATTTACTTCTATTATATATGTATGTAATATGTACACTATTTATATGCACCTTATTGAAATGTAATATGAAATGTAAAACATCAAGTTATGTACATATGTATGTGTTGATCTCATCATATTATATATATTTTACAAAAATATTTTTGATGTTTCGATTTACAACAGAAACATTTTAAAACTAGCACTCGCGCTTATTCGAAAAATTGTACTTAATTTTGCGCTAAACGTAAATTTTTTAAATTTAGCACTTTTTCACAAAATGTTTACGCATTTTAGTATCAATAATTGACATCACTGTTGTGATGTACATATATACATACATCCATACATACACACGTGAATAGTTGGCAGGAGTTTTATATGCTGTGTTATATGCTTTTTTACTGCAGATAAACAAATTAAGAAAAAATAATTAATAAAATGTGTTATAATATGTTTAATTTATACACTCATCCATATTTTGGTTTGTTTTTTGTTTACTCATGTGTGCATGTGTTTGTGTATGTGTGTACTAGGGATGCCAAACGGGAAATCCCGAACTCGAAAATCCTGGGATTTTCGGGATTTGGAAAATCCCGAATCCCGGGATTTGTAAAATTTAATCCCGGGATATCGTTTTCGGGATTTCATTGCAATTTTTATAAAAAGTTATTTATAAATTAAAATGTTCGTTAATTTTATGGTATTTTTTATAATATTTAAAAGTCCCATACAATTTTATAAGTGCAGTTTTAACAATTTAATGACTATTCGTGTAATATTTCATATAAATTAACAACATAAGCAAAATAATTTAACTACTTTTTCACGGTTATTTTTATCAAAGGTGCTAAAATATACAACTAAGAATTATTTTGAAAACAAAAAGAATAATATGAGCTTTGGAAGGGAAGTAACATTTGGAAAGTTCATAAGTTTGACAAATTTATTCCGTCTTATTCTAAATATATTATGAGAGCAATTATGAATAAAATTCCACGAGAAATTTTTGCCGGGGAATAATTTCAAACAGTAGCAAATAATAGGGAAAACAAAAAAATCTAATTGGAGAAAGGAGAAATTTATGCGGAAATTTATTCATAATTGCATTGTATAACTAACTGAATGTCGACTCCTCAACGCTATAAAAAATTACCACTTATCTACTTTTCGGTAACAATTCAGTACCATTGACAGCTCCTTACAATTGCAGTAGAATACAATACAAGGCAAGTGCAAACTTTTTGTTGTCGGGTTAACGTAAACGTAAGAAATATTTACCGGATAATGCGTTTCGTCTTTCAAAAGTCCATAGATATGTAAGTATGTTCGTGTTGTTTAAGATTATATAAAAAATGTACATATGTATATTGAAAACAAAAACAAATTTTCATATTTATTTATGGTTTTCGGTATAAATTCTCTAACATCAATTGTGATTAATCAACTTAAAAATAGATGAGAAAAGTTCTTTTGATTTTTATTTTATTCTCCTATTAGAAAATTGTTAACTTTAAAGACAATTGTATTATGATACATCATCAATATAAAAACTTTTAAAATGCATAAAATTTGTTATTAAAGTAATATTTATTAAAAAAACTAATTTATTTTACCAACAAATTGTAGATCCCGAAATATCGAAACTCCCGAAATCCCGAAAAATCAATCCCGATTGGCATCCCTAGTGTGTACTCATTTGATTTTGATAGCTAGTTCAGATAAATTAGCGATAATTTGTAATCAATACTAGGGATGATAGTAATTTCTGCATGGTTCGCAGCAAGGTTCGAAATGAACTAAGTTGGTTGGCTCTCAAAAATTTGTATGGCGAACCATGTTGATTCAATCAAGATTCGGCCGCGAACCGTGAATGAGATAGCGAACCTCGATAATTGCTGTCCGTTTGAACATGGTATACAGCAAATTATGATACAATGAATCAAAAAAATTCACATACTATTTGCCTGAAATAAAGGAAAAGATTCATGTTGCTTGGGAGTTGTGAAAATTTAATATTTTATTAATTAAAAATATGTTTAAAATTTAAGTATTAGCTGCAAAATTTTATAAAATCTGGTCACAATGTAGTTTTCATTGAATGGACTTGCTCTCAGCGTTTCTTTATAAATCTCTCTCCTCATGCAGAGATAAAGAGAGAGAAAGAGAAATATCCTGCTTTCTTTTACCGTTATCTGATTTATTTTACATATTTGGTTTCTCATATGTTTTTGCGCCTCTTTCAGCAGTTGTTGTAGTAATACGTACTGTTCCCGTTAAGTTTTGTTTTTATTTTTGTTTAAAGAATCGTGTTAAAACGAGGCATAACAACTACACTATGAGAAATAAAAGAAATGAGTTACAGTAATACGAATTTTGTATGCTGTTTATTTTTGAACATTTGTGTATGTGTGTGAATTTATTTCACACACATATTGCTGCGGCTCTTGTTAAAATTCACAACCAAGTGTAGCCAGTATACAAATTGATGTCAAACTTTTAACGTACTAGACGCACAATTTCCTTAAACATTAGTATATATTTTTGTAAAAATCATGTTTTGTAACATCGTTCGTGATATGTGTTGCCTATAAAAAATTTGCGCGGGCTGTAATATGTTAAACAAAATAATAACTAAAGTTTTGTGTTTCCTTATTAAGTTAATCCATTTGTTTTCAAAATAGTAAAATTTGTACGAATAGCATCTACTTAATCATATGAATAAAATTAATTAGTGAAATTAAATCGTAAATCAAAATAATTTCCGATGGTATATACATACATATGTGTTACATATGTACTATATTTATCTACATGCATACATTCATACATACATACTATGTACATGGTTATTAAAGTTTAATAATTTGTTATCATATTGTGCAATGCAATATTGCAGTTGACTTTTTTTGGCTCATATGCAATTTCCTGTATCTATTAAAATTGCTAATTTAGTAAAGACTTTTAATTTTTCGCTTTCAACCGTAAATGTATACTTTTATGCTACACATATTCTAGTAATACCAAAAAAGAGCTTCGTCAAATAAAAATAAAATAGAATATGTAATTGAAATTTTGTCGAAGGGGAATTTCGCAATAATAAATTTGACATATTAAATATAAAATAAATATGTGAAACCAGCATTAGAGAAATAAAAATATTTTAAAATAAAATATTTATTAGCAATATGTATGTACAAATTTATATATATATATTAGCCCGTCCCTTATATGGGGTTTTTTTTTCAAATATGATACGCATACCCTCTAATATTGTTCGAAATGGTCTAGAAGAGCTAAATTAAAAATATTAAACCTTTTGGACAATGTTAACCCATGCCAAGACTCGGTCAAATTTTACATTTGGGGTCATATAAGGCTATATATGGAGTTTCTAAAAAAAAAACTTTTGATAGACAAATTTAATAACAACATTATGAAATATGATAATTATTATAAAAATTACCCATCTGTAGCCAATACTAACCCTTTCTGGCCCACGTATATTTGAATAATACAACAAAGAAGGCAAACTTCCCATATTTTAGAAACTGTCAGTTTACATACACATACAGTTTTTTATTTATTGTACATTATTTTTTTTAAACTGCTATTAATCATATAACATTTAGGGTTTTTTATTGTGTTCTAATGCTTTCTTACACATAAGTAAATACGAAATATAAACAAAATGATTACCGTTAATTTATGCCAGAATTTAAAATTTTGATATACGCTCACGTGGGGGTTTGTTATGGTTATAATGGAACAAAGTTATGTATTAATTATTCGTTTGGATATTTTCTCTTGAGAGTGTCTTTCTTGCAATCCGGATACAACTTTCTGTGCTCCTGCACGCATTGTAGTAAATATTGTTTTTGTTCTTCATCTGCAGTGATCAAACCGTGAAAATCTTGCATGAGCTTTACCGATCTCTCAGCAACATCATTTATTGGCTTCAGATCAGAAATAAATTCTCTGGCCTTTATATATGATGCGTTTTCATTCCATAAAATGGGAGAAACTGTTAAAAAATCATCCGGTATTCTCAAATTTATAAGAGTATCTTTGCTTTTGTTGTTGATAAAGTCGCACATTTGTTTTTCTGCAAGACAAATAAAGTTAATAAAAGACATACAATTAAAAATAGTAACATGTGCTTACTTAATAAAAAATCAGTGCTGTCCTCATCTAGAATGTAGCGTTTTATATTATTGGAAACATTATCTTTACTAAAGTTTGCCACCATCTTTGCCTTTGTTTCCAATTCCACATCATTGTCAAATAAAGAAAATATAGCACATTCTGGCGACAAATACCACAAGTGTTGACAAAACTTCCCGAAAGCTGATTTCGATATTTCTTTATCGATGTTTTCATATTGTTTCAATGTTTTGAGGAAACATAAATCCTGGTACGGCGCCTTTAATGCTGACGGACAGGTTATCCACGGCTTCACATATGTTGTGACTATAAACAAACTCAAAGCAAGTAATCCGTCTTTTTCTTGGTCTGTTAAATTGAACTCTGGTTGAAGCAGACACATTTTTATCGAATATATCGCCTTGGCCATCCAACGTGCGTGGTGCATTGCTCCTGGTGGTCTGATTGTTAGTTTGTTGTCGGTATTTCCACCCATAAATATAATGCACAACTCTATTAACTCTCTATAATCATTTCTTGTTTGTTTTTTTTTTAATTGAGCTGAATAAAAAATTAAAAGATCTTTAATTTTTTCAGGCGAAAAATGTTTATTTTTATCATTTTGAAAATATTGAATATTGCGGCTGTTAATGTTACTCCAATTCTCCTTAAATTTTTTGAAAAGAGTTACGTCGGGCCCGACTTTATTTTCACAGAGTTTACATTCAAAAGCACTTTTAAGAACAAGTTCATACACATGATGACGGCAAGCGAAGAATAATAATTCTCTGTCGAACTTTTGTTCTAATTGTACGCAAGCACCTTTAAAATGACCAGTGTTAGATGCCGTTGTATCGCAACACAAAATTTGCACGCTGTCTTCTAAATTCCAGTTCACTATTGAGGACCAAACGGCTTGTGCCTGCTCTTTGCCGGAAGAATTTTCTAGCTTTGGTACTGCAATAAGTTGTTCATTTTTTCCATAAGTGATAAGTACTGGTAATCGTTCTTCCTTGCCATTCTTTATATTTATAGCAGGCATTAATTTACCATCCCAGGGTTAGTATTGGCTACAGATGGGTAATTTTTATAATAATTATCATATTTCATAATGTTGTTATTAAATTTGTCTATCAAAAGTTTTTTTTTAGAAACTCCATATATATCCTTATGACCCCAAATGTAAAATTTGACCGAGTCTTGGCATGGGTTAATATTGTCCAAAAGGTTTAATATTTTTAATTTAGCTCTTCTAGACCATTTCGAACAATATTAGAGGGTATGCATTAGAAAAATTAAATTTTCATATATAAGGGACGGGCTAATATATATATATATATATATATATTTAATTTCATTATATCAAAGTATTACTTGCGTTTTTTATATCCGCTAACTTTAATAAATCAAATCTTATATATGTGCATATATATACATATATACATATGTAATTTCAAACTTTTTAACTTTTCCTATTGATGGTTGTATGAAAAGAAATTATTTTTTTTAATCTAAATTTTGAACAAAATCAATTGCCTAATCCTAGGCGCTTAGCATTCTAATTCTTTCCTTTAAGGTCCATTATTACAACTTACAAATAGTTAATTTTAGGATGTTATATGGCAGGTAAATATGTTTTGATTATTACAAGTAAAAATTAATGTAAAAGTGACTGATAAGGTAACAGCAGGTTTAACCTCATGGTTACATTCAAAGTGAACTTTAAGCATTCTAACAGTCAAAAGTAGCCGCTATCTACACCAATGTTGCCACAAAACATCATTTGTAGTAAGCCTACAGTACACGGCATGTAAAAATCCACATGCACATGTGACTGTGACGTAATTTTGACGTCACCATGAAGCTGCATTGGATACATGTCGTCTACTAGTAACACATGTAAATGGAGAAATTCAAATCATAACACATGTGCTTCCTGGAGACTATAATGCAAAACATACTTTCTGGGGTCGCGTCTTATCACACCTAGAGGACGAGCGTTGTTCAACACAATTTCAAAAATGGGCTTGGTCGTCATTTCGAGGGGGAGCCCACTTACTGGTCACTGACATACATAAAATTCCGGATGTTATAGATTTTGTCGTCATGAAAAATATTTCTAGGGAATTAATTCATGTTGAAGCTTCCCTAGATCTATCTTCCGATCACTCTCCCACGATCGTTACAATCTGTAGCCCACTGAGAAGTGCTCTACCTCACCTATATGTGAAAATTGTGTCGTGTTAATTGGCTGCGATTCAAAAAATATCTTAGTAGTGATTGCACTGAAAACATTAAGCTAAGAACTCATGATGATATTGAATCTAATATTGCTAATCTTAACGAAAATATTAAGCAGGCAGCTGAACATGCCACTTCCTCCCATCCGCAGACTGGGTTTAATAGAATATATTATACAGATATTGAACATCTCGTATGTGAGAAAAGAAGAGCTAGAAGAGAACGGCAACAGCACTGATCACCCCAAAATAAAATTAGATTAAAAGAGTGCACTTAAAGATTTCAAGAGCTGCTTGCATATGAAAAAACTGCATCTCTTAAAAACTATATGGAAAATCTCGATGTCACATCAGCATCTAATTACTCTTTGTGGCGCGCTGCGAAAAGAATTAAAACACCCGTTGAGTTTAAACCACCTCTGCGCACTTTTACCGGAGTTTGGGCCAGGAGTGATATTGAAAAAGGTAACTTGTTTGCAAAGCATTTAAGATCCGTATTTACCCCAAACACATGTACTGGTGTTGTTGATTTTCCGAGTGTAGTTGCGCTACCCCCTAGACCCATACAATTTAAAATGTGTGATGTACAAAATCTAATTGCTGAACTCAACCCGAAGAAAGCACCCGGTATTGATGGAATTAGTAACCAAATGCTAATGAAATTTGCCTCGTATTGCATTTAGAATCATGTTATTGATTGTTAATGCCATTTTACGACTAGAGTACTATCCCCACAGCTGGAAGCTTGCCAAAGTTAAAATGATTCCAAAGCCGGGCAAAGATCTTACAAAGGCAGAATCATACAGGCCAATAAGTCTGCTATCAACAATGTCAAAACTTTTCGAAAAACTGCTCATGTCAAAATTGTCCCCAATTCTAATTGGTAGTGGGTGTATCCCAGACCATCAGTTTGGTTTTAGAAGTCAGCATAGCACCATTGAACAAACGCATAGATTGGTTCAATGTATAAGAAGAACATTTGAAGAAAAGAAGTACTGTTCTGCACTGTTTATTGACGTTTCGCAGGCATTTGATAAAGTGTGGCATGAAGGTCTAATTTTAAAATTAAAATCATATCTACCAATAAATTTGGTGAATTTATTAGAAAGTTACATTACTACCCAGAAGTTCACGGTTGTGGAAGGAGAATTCATGAGTGTGCCCGAATCTATATAATCCGGTGTGCCACAGGGGAGCATACTGGGACCAGTTTTCTATTTGATTTATACTTGTGATATGCCATTGAGCAGTAATATCCATACATCTACGTTTGCCGATGATACAGCCTGCCTAAGTATGCACGAAAATCCTCATGAGGCTTCCCGATATCTACAAGAACATATTACACAACTGGAACTATGGTTAAAATTATGGAGAATTAAGTTAAACGAGCAAAAGTTCGAATCAACAATCAAGTTGTTCCTCAGTATTCACATGTAAAATACCTTGGTATACACCTTGATCGACGACTTACATGGAAACACCATATTGACTCAAAGCTAATACAAATGAAACTTAAACTAACTCAGATATATTGGCTGATTGGTAGAAATTCAAGACTCAGCCTAGACTGCATACTTTTATTATACAAGTCGCTTTTGAAGCCAATATGGTGTTACGGTATCCAGTTATGGGGCACTGCTTCAGCTTCCAATGTAGAGAGAATCCAACGAAGGCAAAACAAAATTTTACGTTTGATAACATCGGCTGCATGGTACATCAAAAACTCAAATATACATCGTGATTTGAATATGCCACTAGTGATTGAAGAAATAGCAAAATACGCAGGCAAATATTTAACAAAACTCGAGTCACATCCTAATCCGCTTGCTCTTAAATTTTACTGGTCACATCCGTTTGAAAAAGAAGGACACAAGTGCTCTTATACTCAACACTACAAATGGGATTGCTTTAAAATATTTTTTTTTTTTTTTTTATTATCGCTACTTATGTATTATTTATAACTATCACTAAGTTTATGTTCGACAGTGGTCGGGCCTAATACTTATTATTTAGATTTAAGATTTGAGTACTTATTGTTAGTTCATAATTGAAGATACAATAAATAAATAAATGTATTAAAAAAAAAAAAAACATGTGCTTCCTCTGGAAATGTGTCCTACTCGGCTAAATTTGTCATATTTAGATTTTGGAACAAAAATATTATCAATATTATACGACATGTAGCAACTACTACTAATTTAAAAAATGCAACTAACATGTTGAAAATTCTCGTGACGTCATAGCCACATATGTATGTGGCTGTTTTCATGCCGTGTACTGTAGGCTTTATTTATTTTATCGGACAGTTGTAATAATGAAAAAAAATAATAATCACTTTTTCGTTCACGTCAGCTAATGTTAAGGTTAATTATCAGGAACTTTATCTTTAGGTTGTAATAATGGCCCTAAGTGTGGTGATTTATTAAAAGGTTCGTTTGGAAAATATTTCAAGTAGGAAAAAGGAAATTAATTTATGGGAAATATAATTTGTATAACTTTTTTCAATACACAAACCTCGTCAGTTTATCTGCTGCTCATTTAAGCATATTTAGTATCATTTAGAACAAAACTGTATCATAGAAAATATGTAGTATAAAGAAAGGTGGTTTCATTCAAGAAAGTAGAGTATTTTACAAAATAGAAAAATTGTTCTATGCAATACCTAAAAACTTTATTTGATCAGGGAATAAAATATTTTCCTAAAGTTTGTCTTAAACAAATCTGTGGCAAAAAGGAATAAGTGCTTAAGTCGACTTAAGCAAAATTTAATTAAATGGCACTTTTGCGATTTCCATATTAAAAAGTAGCCATGGACAAAGTTTCAATTGTTTTGTATGATCTTTCAGGAAGCAAAATGACTTTTTGCTTATTTTTTTATAATGTGCAATCGCATTTGGAATAAAAGCTTAAGAAACTTTAAGCTATTTTTATAATCATAAAATTTGCTTTCACAACTTATTAACTGCACCGCCGGAATATTTTTGGCAGATATAAGATGTTTTCCCAAAACGTACGTTTGGCTTCCATATGTAATATTTGAAAATAAGCTTTTTTCCAAAATTCTTCATTTTCTTTATCAATGATAATATGTCTTAAGCGATTTGTCCAAATAAACACATAGATAAGCATCGTTACTACTTCGACATAAGCTATTTTTCTGTTTATATAATTAAGAGTCTAGTAGAACATAAGCAATTATTTACTGATAGTTTTGAAAATAATCGTGTAATATATGCGTCATTTCGGTTATATTTACGTTTGATCTACAGTAGTGCTTTCTGCAGACTTCTATATATATCTATAAAAGACAATTATGGACATTTAATTTAACGGTACATGATGGTCAAATGAAATTAGTCCATCTCTTTGTTATTTTGGAAAGTATTTAGATGTAAGTTGATTTCCTTTTAAGCTAATTGGGCCTAATGTTTTGAATGCAAATAAAAATCCATTTATCTACAGTTTTTGTCGACGTTTCGTAGATGTTTTGTCAACTTTTTCAAGGGACCGGAACTCATGGAATAATTAATTACATAGGTACATATACAAATTGAATAACAATACTCAACATAAAACATATATAAACAAATAAAATCTATTTTTTGGCACTATTCTTATGACGTTTTTAAAAAATAGCAATACAATCCAAACTATTGTGCACATATTTTTAGTTGTAGGCCACTCACATATGGAATGTGATGTGGACCACGCCTTGATAGAGCGAAAAAAGAACCACTGCAAAGATACTCACCCTCATGATTGGTCTAATTTTGTAAGAAGCGTTGGTGTCAAAAATAGATTCAAAGTAGTTGAAATGCATTCTGAAGATTTCACGAATTTTATGTTATGAATATTATATGTAGAAACAGAGACACAAATTCTTACAATTTGACTTGGAAATATGTAAAAAGATTACGGTATTCACACAAATTTTTTTTAAAAATTCGGTTCAAAACATCATTAAATAAAGTTAAGACTTTCAAAATGTTAAATGATTCCAAAAGAGGGGTAAATACAGGAAGAATCGACGAAATTCTTAAGCTGCTTTCGGATACTAAAATTTCTTCAAAAAAGAAGAAATATCTCCTAACCGAAGATATGTCTGATATACATCCGTATTTAGTTGAAGATAATATAAACGAAATAAATTAAAAAATATATGTTTTTAATGATATGTACACAACTACGATATATTTTTTATCAAGTTACATTTCGTTCACGTAAAAAAATGAATTTATGTAAATTAATTACATACATTACATATCGCACTTATTCAACAAGAAATCAAGAAACAAGAATGAAATCAAGAAATCAGCAGACAGCTTCAATATCTACTGAAAAATTTCAACGTATTACGATTACTCTTTTAACTTGAAAACCACATTTAAGACCATTTTTGTGATATGCTAGGTTTATACACACGGCTTATTTGCAAATAAAGCTGGGGTCTAATCGTCTCTTTCGACAACGAGCCGATTCGATCACTTTTTTCAGTTTCATATTATTACATTATTCGATAACGAATGCCATAATCTCAAACTGATAAACGTGATCGAATCAGCTTGTTATCGAAAGCGACTATTAGACCCCTGTAAATTTTTTGCCCTATTATTGTTTTTATTGCGACTTAATAATTCAGAAAACTATTCACGATTAACGCACTATTTGCAAAAAAAAATGCTTGAGGTTGTCACACTTAAAAATGTTTGCTAATAAAAACCAATAAATTGACTAAATATTGCACAAAAAACATTGAAAGGAGAAAATAATGACAATAAAAATAAATTATTAGTTGTTATTTTATACATTTTCACAATTTTTTTTGCAAGCATAAGTAACATTTCTTTAGAAGTTCTACCAATTTTTTATACATTTACAATGCCGTATAAACAGTGGGTTAATTTATTTGCAAATAGTTAGCGCATAAACGTAGTATTTGTTAGTTGGATATTTTCAAATAGAAATTTAATTCGTCGTTTATGCTGCAAAACTCTCTATTTGTAACATTTTTATTTGCCTGTATAAACGTAGTAAATGTTAGCACGTATTCTTTTTTCTTCTAATACTTTTATTAAGTATAAAATTTATATGGAAAGCACTCATTGTTTTGAGTGACTTTCATAGAAATTTTCTAGACGAGTTGTCTGCCTGACTTGTGGAAACTTCACATTAATTTATAATTGTCGTAATTTGGAAGACAGATTTCTGTTTGATGACTGCTTTTAAATTTAAAATTTATCCTCTGTTTCTATAACCCAGACGGTCGACTTGAGTATAAAATTTATATGAGAAGCAATAATTTTTTTAGTTATTTTCATAAAAATTTTCTAGACGAGTAGTCTGCCTGACTTGTAGAAACTGCACATTAATGTGATATTGGAATCAACTTCATGTAAGAATGTATTTATACATAGTAATTAATTTGGAAAAAGCGCTTAAGTTTTTTTATCTTGAATAACTCATTAAATTAAAGATATGTTATAAAATTTTATAAAAAATTGGAACGACGTGTTCCTAAATTAATAAATGACCGAATTGAAGTGATTGTCCTCATTAGAATAGGACTAAATTTTTAAAAATTAACTTCAAAGTTTAAAATTGATCTCCTGCAAAACCAAAAAATAGACTTAAGCACCTTTTTCTTATTGCCACAGAAATAACATCAACAAAAATATTAAATATGTACTATTTTAACAAACTTAATAAAATTTAAGTCAATACTATTGTTGAATCATCATTAATTTGCCTATAAAAATTTAGATTAAATTACAAAAAACTAATCCACAGTTAGGAGTCCTTTCATATGTTTGATATAGAAATATATTTACGTTCCCCATGGTTTTCGTAATAAGGAAATGTTTAAACCAGCGTTGTCCACAAAGAGAAACAGATTCAAAATGTGTGTGTAGTGGTGAGTGCACTGGGAGAAATTTCCTGGTAAATCTATTGAATAATGTTTTTGTATACACAATTTTTTATGTTTAATTAATAACATGAACTATGTTTAATTAATAAGCTTATCTCTGTCCTCCCCTGACAAACTACACATTTCTAAATGACGACTTTCATAATGACGCTTAAAACTGTATGCACTTATTCATTTTAATTTTTGATTGCATACAAGGCAATCAGCTCCATTAAATATGTTTAGTGAAAATAAAAAAAAATGTCTCATAATATACCTTCCACATTTCAAAATAATAAAAAAATGGTTAATATGTAAAAATAAAATTATTCCAAGTGTATTCAAATGCTGGAAAAAAATCATAAAAATACTCAGTTGTTCTTCTCTTTTTCTCTAACTTGTAATCTCAACTGTGTATTTTGTTGTTGTATCATAACAAATCAAGCGACATCAACCTTCTTGCTTAAAAGTTGGCATACAACTGAATAAAATTATAACTTTTGTACTCTTTGCAGTGCGCTTCGTCAACATTCCTGTTGTGTATGTGTAAATCGCGAAAATTGTTCGGCCCCGGGGGCATTGTGTGCGCATCATTGGTTTAAACCCAACAACATTTATGGTTCCTGAACACCCTCCATAAATTTGCTAAAATTTATTTAAAAAAAACATGAAATACATACATATAAATAAAAACAATGAGTAATTTGTAATATTTATTGTTTTCACGAGAACTCCCTAAAATATTCTAAACTTTCTGTTTTGAGCTTAGAAAATTCCAATGTGTTAGTTAGAACAATCGTTTTATATAAAACTATATAGTTTTAATGTTGAAACAAATTATAAAAAAAAAGCTGGAAGGCATAAAAACAGCAACCAATGTGCATAGGAACAACTCAGACATTTATTGACTTTCATCTTTGCTCATCTTTAAGTAGTGGACGTTTAAGTAATTCCAGTCAGTCAGCAACCCGAAGTAAATACTCACGTCTACAATGCAGGCAACGATGAACTTTCTCCATACATTTCTGCCACAAAAGATAGATTTCTTATTGTGTTTACTGTTCTTAAAGTGAATATCATTTTCACTTCATGTTACAAAATTTCATTCATACATTTGTTGGGCCACATTACCTATTTGTCACATATTGATAAAGTTAAATAGAGCAGACAAAGTAGAGTACTATCCAGATTCTATGGTGGCCGCAAAATAAAGGAAAAATTTTTAAATAAAATAGAACCCAGACCATAATCACGGCATTGGAATTATTTGATTGCAAAAGCTTGCAAAGCAGACTTTCAAAATATACAAAAGAAAACGTAGAACAAGCGATGATACCGATGACAGTATTTACATACATACATATATACATATTGTTACATTAACTATAGAATTTCATTCTTTTTTATTTGTGGCTGTTGTTTTGTTCCATTATAATTTACATGCCATTGCTTACTGGCATCTATGAGTTGCAGTATGAACTTCAAGTGAAGTTTTGAAAGTATTTCAGGGTACATACTTGTTCACACACGCACACAAACCTTCACTCAGAACGTTTTGATATGAAAAATAATTTAAACGAAACCACAATTGGTGCATAAAAATTTCTTTACATATTGTTTGTGCATCAGTCTTGTTGAAATTCTTTTTTCACTCCTTTTTTCTCTTTATTGTACAAGTACATACGAGTACATATATTTGAGTGTAATAAATAAATAAGTATTGAATGGATATAAGGAAATAAAATGTGAAATACAAATTATACTTTATACACTCTAAAGCATTGGCTCAAATTTAGGATCATATATTGTCTAATTTGTTGTTGAAATATTCTTAATGTCTAAATTTATATCGACTTTGTTGTTATTTGTATAAAATAAACAATATTTGTCCTCTTTTACACAAAAATTGGAATCTACTGCTAAAAAGGTTTATTTTTAAGCAAATTGTACTAACAATTGTAAATACAGCCAGATCATTGAAAATTAAGCATATATGCCTAAAACACCAGAAATATGTTTAACAAAAAAAGTAGAAGTACAAAAGCTACAAGTTGCAAGAGAAGCACGCCATATTATTTATTAAGTTAATTAAAATTAAATTTAAAGCAGTTTATATTTCAATAACAATACTTTTTTTTTTTTTTTAATACATGTATTTATTTATTGTATCTTCAAATATGAACTAACAATAAGTATTCAAATCTTAAATCTAAAATATAATTATTAGGACCGACCACTGTCGGACATAAACTTGTTAATAGTTATAAATAATACATAAGTAGTGATAATAAAAAAAGAAAAAAAAATTATAAAAAAGTACAAAAAAAAAGTATTTTCAAGAAATCCCATTTGGCGTGTTGAGTAATAGAGCCCTTGTGTCCCTCTTTTTTAAGCGGATGTGTCCAGTAAAGTTCAAAATATTACGAGCAAGCGGATTAGGATGTGACTCGAGTTTTGTTAAATATTTGCCTGCGTATTTTGCAATTTCTTCAGTCACTAGTGGCATATTTAAATCACGATGTATATTAGAATTTTTGATGTACCATGGAGCCGATGTTATTAACCGTAAAATTTTGTTTTGCCTTCGTTGGATTCTCTCTACATTGGAAGCTGAAGCAGCCCCATAACTGGATACCGTAACACCATATTGGCTTTAAAAGCGACTTGTATAATAAAAGTTTACAGTCCATGCTAAGTGTTGAATTTCTGCCAATCAACCAGTGTATTTGAGATAACTTAATTTTCATCTGAGTTAGCTTAAAGTCAATGTGATGTTTCCATGTAAGCCTTCGATCAAGGTGTATACCAAGGTATTTCACTTGGGAGTGTTGAGGAATATTTTGATTATTGATTCGAATTGGGGAACAAGTATCTCTTCTTAGGGTAAACGTTATATGGACACACTTTTGTTCATTTACCTTAATTCTCCATAAGTTCAACCACATTTCCAATTGTGTAATATGTTCTTGTAAATATCGGGAGCCTCGTGAGGGTTTTCATGCATACTAAGGCAGGCTGTATCATCGGCAAACGTAGATGTATGGATATTGCTGCTCAAAGGCATATCACAAGTATAGATCAAATACAAAACTGGCCCCAGTATGCTCCCCTGTGGCACACCGGATAATATAGATTCGGGCACACTCATGAATTCTCCTTCCACAACCGTGAACTTCCGGGTAGTGATGTAACTTTCTAATAAATTCACTAAATTTATTGGTAGATATGATTTTAATTTTAGAATTAGACCTTCATGCCACACTTTATCAAATGCCTGAGAAACGTCAATAAACAGGGCAGAACAATACATTTTTTCTTCAAAAGTTCTTCTTATAAATTGCACCAATCTATGAGTGTGTTCAATGGTGTTATGCTGACTTCTAAAACCAAATTGATGGTCTGGGATGCACCCACTATCAGTTAAAATTGGGGACAATTTTGTCATGAGCAGCTTTTCGAAGAGTTTTGACATAGTTGACAGCAAACTTATTGGCCTATATGACTCAGCTTTAGTAAGATCTTTTCCCGGCTTTGGAATCATTTTGATTTTTGCAAGCTTCCATAGTTGTGGATAATACTCCAGTCGTAATATGGCATTAGAAATAAACAGCAAGATTCTTATTGCAATATGCGGCAAGTTCATCAGCATCTTGTTACTAATTCCATCAATACCTGGAGCTTTCTTTGGCTTGAGTTCAGCAATTACTTTATGTACATCACGCATCTTAAACTTTAAGGCTCGAGCGGGTAGAGCAACTACATTCGGCAAATCAGCAACACCAGTACATGTATTTGAGGTAAATACGGATTTTAAATGCTCAGCAAATATTTTGCATTTTTCCGTATCGCTTCTTGCCCAATCTCCGGTAGATGTGCGCAGAGGTGGCTTAAACTCAACGGGGGTTTTAAGCTTTCTAGCAGCGCGCCACAAAGAGTAATTAGATGTCGGTGTGACATCAAGACCTTCCAAATAATTTTTAAGAGATGCAGTTTTTTCAGATGCAAGCAACTCTTGAAGTCGTTTAGAACATTCTTTAAGTCTGAGCTTATGTTGGGGTGATCTGTGCTGTTGCCATTCCCTTCTAGCTCTTCTTTTTTCACATACGAGATGTTCAATATCCCTGGAATAAATTTTATTAAACCCAGACTGCGGATGGGAGGTAGTGGCATGTTCAGCAGCCTGTTTAATAATTTCGTTAAGATTGGCAATGTTAGTTTCAATGTCATTGGGTGTTCTTAACGCAATATTTTCCGTGCAATGACTACTAAGATATTTTTTGAATCCCAGCCAATTAACACGATTGGTCATCTTCGTATAAGGGTGAGGTAAGTCACTTCTTAGTGGGTTACAAATTGTAACGATAGTGGGGGAGTGATCGGAGGAGAGATCTAGAGAAGTTTCAACACTAATTAAATCTCTAGAAATATTTTTCATTACGCCAAAATCAATAACATCTGGAATTTTTCGTACGTCAGTAGGCCAATAAGTGGGCTCCCCACTCGAAATAACATCTAAGCCCATTTTTGAAATTGTATTAAACAAAGCTCGACCTCTAGGTGTTAAAAGGCGCGATCCCCAGTACGTATGCTTTGCATTGTAGTCTCCAGCTGCCACGAAACAAGATCCAAGCGATTTGTAGAACTTCTCATACTGATCTTCGGTAACTGAAAATCTGGGAGGTGAGTAAATTGATGATATTACGAAATTAGAACAAAAATTTTCTACAAAAATATTCGTAGCTTGCATATATTCTTCACTAACGTTGTCAAGGATATAGTGCTTGAGTCTTGACTTAATTAGAATTGCAGATCCACCGCATGCTCTCCCTCTAGGGTCCTTTGTATCATACATAGTGTAGCCATTTATTTTGAAAAAGCTTCTCGAAGTCAAATGTGTCTCAGAGACCAACATTATATCAATACTTTTTTCCGTAAGGAAGTGCTCAAGTTCATTCCCATGTTGGCGAATGCCGTTCGCGTTCCAGAAACATATTTTTAACGTGTTCATGGCTTGTTAATTAATGCTTGAAGCAGGGTATTCTGCATTCTCAGCATTTCTTGCATCATGTTAGTCATATTTGTTGTAAAGTTGTTTATAGTTTGCACCAAATTGTCAATAGTAGCTTCAAGGCGACTAAAGTTAAAGCTTGAGTTTGCATTTGTTGAATTATTTGGAAGTGGAACATTTTGTGCGGGAATAGAATTTGTTCTAGCAGCTTCGGCATACGATTCACGGGAAGTAACTGGTTGGCTCCTTTGCACAAAAGTGGCGGAGTAAGCGTTTGCTGATTGAGATGGAGCTAATTTGGGTTTTTGCACCATAGTCTGTTTGACAAAAGAGTACACAGGACAACCTCTGTAGTTAGCGGTGTGATTACCTCCACAATTACTGCATTTTTTATCACTTTGATCTTTTGGCTTATTGCAACTAGCAGTGCCGTGTAGTTCGCCGCACACAACACAAACAGTGGGTAATTTACAGTATGTTTTTGTGTGGCCATATTCTTGGCAATTATGGCACTGTACGGGACCTGATCGCTTATGTGGCTCTTCAACTGTGATTTTTCGGTATAATAGGTATTTTAGGCTATAAATTGGGTGTGTCTCGTTTTTTTTTCAGCTGTATATCATTCAGCTCCAATTCAACACGAAATAGAGGCTGGGGGATCTTCTCCCTATTTATTATATTGGTAACATTTTTTACCTTAAATCCTTGTATCATGAGTGCATCTTTTACTTCTTCGGGATTAACATAAGAGTCAATACCCTTCAATACGATCTGCATACCTTTGGCACTTTTAAGCTGGTTCGTATAAAAACTTGTTTTATTTTTTTCAAATTCAGTCACTATTTTACGGAAATTTTTTTCTTCGTATATTTGAATTTTAGTTTCGTCAATATTACCACGCTTTATTGGAATAACATGAAATGCGTTCTCACCAATGGCCGAGACTAATTTTTTAATTAGGGCGTTAGAATTTTTCTCTCTCAAATATATGATACAGCGGGCTTGTCGTCGGTGACTTGCAATAATGAAAAACGATTTTGACTATTGGTAGATGATGCGCTATTATCCCTAGACATCTTTGGAGCAGATGAAATTTTTGAAGAATTCGGGCTTCGCCCACGCTTTACCACTGTTATGTATCTGTCCATTCCGACTTGTACCTTGGATTTTAAGCTACTTTTATCTGTAGTGATAACTTTATTAAGTGATGAACACGAGCCTGAAGGAGATGATATTACTGACTTATATGACGAAGTACTAGGCAACTGTAATGTTAATGAATCACTATTTGGAATTGGACAAAGCGAAGTTCATCGCTGACGAAAAATTGGATTTGTCGTTAAAAAAATATTTTCATTAGATTTATTATTTGTATTATTTTCATTGAGAGCTTCAGAACTCACAGTAAAATAGGCATTTCTGCCGTTAGAACTCACTTCATAATTTTTTGTATTTGAGGTACTCATATAGAGTATTCCTCAAGGGCACTTTTTGTGTTTTTTTGCTTACGGTTTTTTTTTGTTTTTGTAATTTTTGATTGTTTATTTGTTTTTGAGTTACTCGTATAGAGTATTCCTCAATGTCACAGTTTATGTTTTTTTTTGTTTCTGTTTTTTTGTATTTGTTATTTCCACTATGTAAAAAATATTAACAAAGCAGTAAAGCTTATTTATTAAAGTCAGTATGTGCCTATTACGAATAATATGTACTACGAATATTTTTTTGTATAATTTTTTGTTTGGTTGGTATGTAAAAAAAAAAAATTCCGCTGATCGACTGTTCGCTATGAAGGTACCACGAGAACTGAACAATACTCGTAGCATGTTTTTTTATGTAAATAGTGAATAGTAAATATTGTGAAACTGGACAAAAAATTTATGTGCAAAATTAAAAGAATCTCTCATTTACATACATGTAAATGATTATGCATTTATGCGTATTTAAAATGCAAGGTGTTTACCAATTATAATAATGATTTAGTGCATTTCACGGAGTATTTCTAATAAAAAAAGTGTTTGGTGAATGTTTGCAGTTTTAAGGGTGTACATGAAATTCATTTATTTTCATGGGTGAGAGCATGATTAAACATATTTTACTCAAAATTAAACAAATTGTGCTTAAAAATCAACAAAAGTTTTAAAAATATAGTTGTGTAATTTTAGGTCGAAAGTAGTCCGTAAAGTTTTGCCTACTATTATCGACCTAATTTTCAACAAAAGTGCTTTAGAGTGTATATACATCAGTTATCTGCATGATTAGAAATCAAACGGCATAATATTGCATTTTCTAAAATGAATATTGAGCTAGCACTTAACATTAAAATAATGAATGATGCTATTGCATGATTCATATCAATGAGACTGTTGTTAACAAATACATGCCACTGCTTGCAATCTCTATTCATTCATATGATTCACTAAAGCAATGAATCAGTATGATTGTTTTGAATACTTCTTAAAACCCCTTCTGACAAATACAGTTTTATGTAAAATTATAAAATAAAGTAGCTAGCCCCATTATAAATTGTTTTAATACGAGAAAAACTATGAATTAATACGCCATATTTTATTAACTTAAGACTTCATCTAGTTAACATGCTTTTATGAGTTATTTGATTTCTATACAAAACAATCAAACAACAGTAAGAATTTTTATTGATTTTTACCATTAGCACAAAAAAAACAGAGTGAGTTAAAGACAGTCAGTTGTTACAGAGGCAACAGTGCAACCAATATTACATACATATTGATGTTCAAGAACAATACAAAAGCATTGTAAGAGTGAGTGGACAGCGAAAGTGAATCAACTCATCCAGTTCACTGATATACATACATACATATATACATACAATTGCTTGAAATATGTGACTAATGTTAGAGAAATGTTGCATACTTTTAGGTTTAGTATAGATTAAAGTCTTGCATAAGACCATTTATGAGAGATTTTTCAAATACTTTACTAGAGCGAAATATTCTAAAGCACACGCTAAACAACACTGTTGGGAAGACATTTGTTTCAGTTGTTTGTCTTGCCATCAGTGTTGTTTAGCGTTTGCTTTAGAATATTTCGCTGTATTTAAGCATTTGAAAAATCTCTCATTTCTTGAAAGGTCTTATAAATGGTCCTGTGCAGCACACTAGTATAGTACAAGGTGGCCCAGAAAGACCGAAGTGGTGTAAATTCCTTATAACTTTTTATTTAAGACATATTTTTTTAATTTTTTGTTTTTTAAATACAGTAAATTTATAGGGAATATTTTTAGATTAGTTGTTAAAAATGATATCCCGCAAGTGGAGGCCATTTTCTGCTTCGCACAAATGATCTCTTTTCAACACATTTTCCATGACCTTTCGCAAAACTTCCGGTGTTATGTTGTTAATTTCGTCTGGAATATTGGTTTTTAATTCCTCAATAGTCCTAGGCTTATTAACATAAACTTTCCCTTTTAAATAACTCCAAAGGAAACAGTCTGGAGCGGTTAAATCCGGGGAACGAGGAGGCCAATTAAAATTGCTTCTACGCGAATTTATTCTTTCCCCAAAGATGTCGCGTAAAATAGCCATTGTGGCCCTCGGAGTGTGCGCTGTGGCTCCATCCTGTTGGAACCATATTTGCGGATGGTATTCCACGGCTGGCCTTACAAAATTTTCCAACATGGCCCGATATCGATCACCATTGATGGAAATGGCGACATCTCTTTCATTTTCCAAAAAATATGGACCAATGATCCTTTCTGAAGAAACACCGCACCAAACAGTACACTTAACTGGGTGTAATTGTCGTTGATGAAGTACTCTCGGGTTTTCCTTAGCCCATATCCTAAAGTTTTGCTTGTTAACAAACCCATTTAATTGGAAATGGGCTTCGTCACTCATAAATAAGTTATGAATAATGGAAATGGAAAGAGCACATTTGTGCGAAGCAGAAAATGGCCACCACTTGCGGGATACAATTTATAATAACTAATCTAAAAATATTCCCTATAAATTTACTGTATTTAAAAAACAAAAAATTAAAAAAATATGTCTTAAATAAAAAGTTATAAGGAATTCACACCACTTCGGTCTTTCTGGGCCACCCTGTATATCCTGTCCAACGATGTCACCAGCAAACGTTCGATCGGCAACATGTATTGCAAAAAACAATAACATTAGAAAATGTGTTGTTGTTTTCAACATTAGTATTCGATCGAACGATTTCTGGTGACATCGTGGGACAGTCTATTAGTAAATGATTTAAATCCCAGGCGCAGCTTAAAAGATTTGGGGCCTGTCCCATAATGTCGATAACGTTCGACTTGTCGACCAGTTACATTGGAAACAACAACAAAATTTTAAAATTTGTAGTCGAACGCTGTCGACATCGTGTGATGTGTGCCTTAATGTAAAAACACATGATCTAAAAACTATTTTATAGTAGACTACTTGAACGACAACAATCGATAAAATCTCAGATATGCGGCCGTTTTCTGAAAACCATTTCAGTTTTCTTTTTATCGGATAATTTAGTTCATTAGAAATTAAGTTCGGATAAAATATCTCAAGCATATGAAACCTTCAAACCAAGTAATAAGCTGCAATAATTGAGCTTGAATTATTTCCTGAAATTTGTCGATTTCGAAACGAAATACTTTTCAAACATGACCTATTTATATGAAACATGAAAACAAGATTGAGCACTCAGCCATACAAAAAAATTTTCTACTGCGCATCTACGCTAATATAGAATACACACGCGTGTTTGTTGAAAAAAGTTTGTGTGTGGAGAGAGAGTACATTCCACAAAGAAATGTTTACAACAAAGTTCTACATTAACGTCACAAGCAGAAAATAAAATAACGGACCTGCGCAATGCGCAGTCTTGTTTTCTTGATTCATGAAAAGAAAATATACTTGAACATCCTTATTTATAAAACTTAAAAAGTCTTTATAAAAGGTTTTTAAAACAAATTTTTCTTAAAAAGCCTTTATAAAGCCTTAATAATTTTTACAAATAAGGCTGTAAGAGAATAACTTATATATTCTGGAAAACCTTAAAACGAAAATATTAATGACGTAAACACGAGAAAAATTTTGAATAAAAATATTCAGTGCAAAAAATTATAAAATAACTGTGAATCTCAAGAATTAATAAAAATCCAAATATAAATAAATCGTAAAAAATTTAAAATTAAACTGAAAAAAATCCTGCGCCTCAAACCTCTCCAAGATCCTTAAAAAATTCTTAAATTGTCGAATATATAACATAATATATAGTAGAAGTTTTTCACATACTCATCATTCAGTTTTCATTAAAAAAAACGATGCATAAATATGTACGAAAAGAAAATATACTTGAAAATTGTAAGACAGGAACTTGAAATATGCTAGAAAAATTTAAAGCGAAAATATTAATTTCGTAAAAACGAGAAAAATATTGAATAAAATATTCAGTACAAAAAATCATATAATGTGTATATATGTACATTAGCGTGCCCCTTATTTTACTTTTTTTAATTTCTTCTACTCTCACGCCCCAAATCGGTTTTTTATGTAAAAAAAATACAAAAAAATTTCATACCGATAAGTTGTGTTTTAGGGGGTGCGCTCGGCCCTCAAAGTTGGCCATCAATTTTTTAATTTTTTTTAGATTTATTTTGACTGTATTGTATATGTATGAAATAATTTAATATATATAAGCTCTTATTTAACATGATTAAAATAAAAAAATTTCCATATAAATATAATTGTGGTATTTTGTTAGTTATCTTCCTCATTATTTTCTAAAATATTAATTTTAGAAAAAAACTTTCTTTGAGACTAATGTTGTTGACCAGATGAGCTAAAATATTGTGATGTCATATTTTGGTAAAATGATTTTTTAAAAAGGTAGCCATATGCAAAAAATTACATTGAAAAATGGGCTTGAAGGCCAACCTTAAGGGCCGGACGCACCCCCTCAAACGCAACTTATCGGTGTGAAATTTTTTTTATATTTTTTTTTACATAAAACTGAACTTGGGGGGTGAGAGTGTCGAGTGTGTTTCTTGGTATATGATATTTTTTGTCTTGTATCTGATCTTGCAAATTCAAATTCCGAATCAACGTTCATACTCGAGGCAACGTTAGTACTGGCTCCTTAGATTGTTGATTAACGATGCTCAGCACACATTCCGGAATCGTATTTTTTCTGGTGGTATGTTGGTCCATCATGAACTCTTTTAAGTTATTAGGAATCAATCCGTATCACAATTACCTTATATATTATTAAACAAATTGTTTAAAGTTTCAAAGAATTCTGAAATTCTGATTTCTCTATGATAATACTTAAGCAAAATGTTTAACTCATACTATTTTTTTTCTTTTTCTATTTTTCTCCACGCTCACAATAACTTAGCAAAATTTAATGTTGTCAGAATATTAACAACTAACTTTGATGTTATTTGTTCATTAATAATTATCACATGTAATTTGGCTTAAAAAAAGCTATAGGAACTTAAGCCCGTTCAAATCATTAGTATACAAACAAATGAAGTTCGAAAAATAATAATTAAAATTAACTAAAAATTTAATTAAATTCAATCACTTTGCAAACCATGGTTTCTTCGCGAAATTTGCTTAGCATTTTATGCAGATTTCGTTTTTGCTATACGATATTTTAATTTTTTTCCAGTCATCCAAATCGAACCAACCTAATAAATGTATGTTCATGTATGTACATAGCTAAAAATTTTAAAGTTACAACAAGAAGAGTATATAGACTTTAATAAATCTTTGGCCTGGATACGACTTGATACTGTTGGAATTTAAAGTCTGTTTCTTTGTTTGATTTTCATGAGATTTTGGTAAGCGAAAATCCTTTCGACATTTACAGAGGAGTGAGATATGGACAAAATCCTGTAAGATACTCTCGATTTATCAGGAAACATGTACTCATCTAATGGGTTTTTAGTTTTACCCACTGTACACCAGAAACTGCATAGATTTTCTATTGTTAATGGTTTCAGTTCTTCCATATCCAGCCAATGCTCTATATTGGTTGTGAATATTTTCCAAATTTTGCTTTTTGCTGGGAAACCTACGGTTTCCACAAGTCAGGCAGACGACTCGTCCAGAAAATTTGTATGAAAATCACTCAGAAAAGTGAGTGCTTTCCATAAAATTTTTTTACTCAAGTCGACCGCCTGCGTTGTAGAAGCAGGGGGTTAATTAAAAAAAAAAATATTATTTTGTTTTTGTTTCCAATATAACTAAGCGACAGATAATTTCTTGTCGACATAGTGGGCCAGGCCGCAAATTACCAGATAAAACATTTTCGGGGGGAAACTTACTAAACCAAACTAACATTTCATTATCAAAGTTCACTTTTGCCCTCAGAACTTGACAGAATTATATGCAAACTGTTTACAATTTTCTTTAAACTGCCAGTTTAACAGTTATTTTAACATGATTTGTTAGATCAACTCCTGTGCTACAAAACATATCATTGATTCAAATATGGGTTTCGCTTATATTTAATTGTGACGGAATACACTTTTCTAAAATGTCTTTACTAATAAAGTTTCGTGCATTTGTCGAAAACGAAATTTAATTCTTGGCATACGCTCGTCTACTGACTGCATTTCTAAGTTGGCCGTGAGAGCATCAAATGTGTTGCCGGAGTACTACGGTACTTTTTCATGTCAAATAGTACCAAAAAAAGTACGATCGTACCAACTTTCCCATCACTGCCATGGATGTCAGTTTCATAGCACAATTGTGCAAAATAAATTCACGAACATTCTTATTCTCTTCCATTCAGTCGTTAATGAGACAGCGACGATAACACATGCGTACGGGGAGTGTTCAATTCTTTATAGATACAGGGAAAGAAAAAAGTGGCATGCGAAAAATATTCTATGATCACTAATTTATAGCCTAAAATACCTCTTATACCGAAAAATCACAGTTGAAGAGCCACATAAGCGATCAGGTCTCGTACAGTGCCATAATTGCCAAGAATATGAACATATAAAAACATACTGCAAATTACCCACAGTTTGTGTTGTGTGCGGCGAATTACACGGCACTGCTAGTTGCAATAAGCCAAAAGATCAAAGTGATAAAAATGCAGTAATTGTGGAGGTAATCACACCGCTAACTACAGAGGTTGTCCTGTATACTCTTTTGTCAAAAACACTATGGTGCAAAAACCTAAATTAGCTCCATCTCAATCAGCAAACGGTTACTCCGCCACTTTTGCGCAAATCAGCCAACAAGTGTATCGTATGCCGATGCTGCTAAAAGAAATTCTATTCCCCCACAAAATGTTCCACCTCCAAATAATTCAACGAATGCAAACTCAAGCTTTAACTTTAGTCGCCTTGAAGCTACTATTGACAATTTGGTGCAAACTATAAACAACTTTACAACAAATGTGACTACAATGATGCAAGAAATTCTGAGAATGCAGAATACTCTACTTCAAGCATTAATTAACAAGCCATGAACACGTTAAAAATATGTTTCTGGAACGCAAACGGCATTCGCCAACATAAAAATGAACTTGAGCACTTCCTTACGGAAAAAATATTGATATAATGTTGGTGTCTGAGACACATTTGACTTCGAGAAGCTTTTTCAAAATAAATGGCTACACTATGCATGATACAAAGGACCCTCGAGGGGCAGCATGCGGTGGATTTGCAATTCAAATTAAGTCAAGACTCGAGCACTATATCCTTAACAACGTTAGTGAAGAATATATGCAAGCTACGAATATTTTTGTAGAAAATTTTTGTTATAATTTCGTGATATCATCAATTTACTCACCTCCCAGATTTTCAGTTACCGAAGATCAGTATGAGAAGTTCTACAAATCGCTTGGATCTTGTTTCGTGGAAGCTGGAGACTACAATGCAAAACATACGTACTGGGGTTCGCTTCCTTGTAACACCTAGAGGTCGAGCTTTGTTTAATACAATTTCAAAAATGGGCTTAGATGTTATTTCGAGTGGGGAGCCCACTTACTGGCCTACTGACGTACGAAAAATTCCGGATGTTATTAATTTTGGCGTCATGAAAAATATTTCTAGGGATTTAATTAATGTTGAAACTTCTCTAGATCTCTGCTCCGATCACTCCCCCATTATCGTTACAATTTGTAACCCACTAAGAAGTTACTTACCTCACCCATATATGAAGATGATCAATCGTGTTAATTGGCTGGGATTCAAAAAATATCTTAGTAGTCATTGCACGGAAAATATTGCGCTAAGAACACCCAATGACATTGAAACTAACATTGCCAATCTTAACGAAATTATTAAACAGGCTGCTGAACATGCCACTACCTCCCATCCGCAGTCTGGGTTTAATAAAATTTATTCCAGGGATATTGAACATCTCGTATGTGAAAAAAGAAGAGCTAGAAGGGAATGGCAACAGCACAGATCACCCCAACATAAACTCAGACTTAAAGAATGTTCTAAACGACTTTTAGAAAGCTTAAAACAACCGTTGAGTTTAAGCCACCTCTGTGCACATCTACCGGCGGATGGGCAAGAAGCGATACGGAAAAATATAAAATATTTGCTGAGCATTTAAAATCCGTATTTACCCCAAATACATGTACTGGTGTTGCTGATTTGCCGAGTGTAGTTGCTCTACCCCCTCGAGCCTTAAAGTTTAAGATGCGTGATGTACATAAAGTAATTGCTGAACTCAAGCCAAAGAAAGCTCCAGGTATTGATGGAATTAGTAACAAGATGCTGATAAACTTGCCGCATATTGCAATAAGAATCTTGCTGTTTATTTCTAATGCCATATTACGACTGGAGTATTATCCACAACTCTGGAAGCTTGCAAAAATCAAAATTATTCCAAAGCCTGGCAAAGATCTTACTAAAGCTGAGTCATATAGGCCAATAAGTTTGCTGTCAACTATGTCAAAACTGCTCATGACAAAACTGTCCCCAATTTTAACTGATAGTGGGTGCATCCCAGACCATCAATTTGGTTTTAGAAGTCAGCATAGCACCATTGAACAAACTCATAGATTGGCATTTAATAAAGTGTGGCATGAAGGCCTAATTTTAAAATTAAAATCATGTCTACCAATAAATTTAGTGAATTTATTAGAAAGTTACATTACTACCCGGTAGTTCACGGTTGTGGAAGGAGAATTCATGAGTGTGCCTGAATCTATATCATCCGGTGTGCCACAGGTAGCATACTTGTGATATGCCTTTGAGCAGCAATATGCATACATCTACGTTTGCCGATAATACAGCCTGCCTTAGTATGCATGAAAACCCTCACGAGGCTTCCCGATAACTAAAAGAACATATTACACAATTGGAAATGTGGTTGAATTTATGGAGAATTAAGGTAAATGAACAAAAGTGTGTCCATATAACGTTTAGTCTAAGAAGAGATACTTGTTCCCCAATTCGAATCAATAATCAAAATATTCCTCAACATTCCCAGGTGAAATACCTTGGTATACACATTGATCGACGACTTACATGGAAACACCATATTGACTCAAAGCTAATACAAATGAAACTTAAACTAACTCAGATGTATTGGCTGATTGGTAGAAATTCAAGACTCAGCCTAGACTGCATACTTTTATTATACAAGTCGCTTTTGAAGCCAATATGGTGTTACGGTATCCAGTTATGGGGCACTGCTTCAGCTTCCAATGTAGAGAGAATCCAACGAAGGCAAAACAAAATTTTACGTTTGATAACATCGGCTGCATGGTACATCAAAAACTCAAATATACATCGTGATTTGAATATGCCACTAGTGATTGAAGAAATAGCAAAATACGCTGGCAAATATTTAACAAAACTCGAGTCACATCCTAATCCGCTTGCTCGTAACATCTTGAATTTTACTGGTCACATCCGCTTGATAAAGAGGGACACAAGGGCTCTATTACTCAACACTCCAGATGGGATTTCTTGAAAATATTTTTTTTATACTTTTTTACAAATTGTTTTTCCTTTTTTGATTATCACTACTTATGTATTAATTATAATTATTAACAAGTTTATGTCCGATAGTGGTCGGTCCTAATAGTTATATTTTAGATTTGAGATTTGATTACTTATTGTTAGTTCATATTTGAAGATACAATAAATAAATACATGTATTAAAAAAAAATAAAAATTATTGAAAATTTAGTAGGATTTCGGGCTGACAACTATTCAGTTACGATGAAGAAAAGTAATTGTGTTAACAGAGTCCAATGAATGTTTGCCTCGAGATTCCTCGAGATTTGACGATTCCTATTAAGGAATAAATTATTGTTTTTGCAACAGCTCATATCGAAAGGTGATTTTATAAATTTTTGGAAATATTGAAACTAAGTAATTTAATCCTTAAGTATTCCCCATAACTTTGGTTGTTTCACCATACTGTTGTAGATAGCGTCTTTGAATAGTTGTTGAGATGTAACGATAAAACTTAATTTATATGAAATAGTTTTATGGATGATATAAGCAAGATGAAGTTTTGTATTTTTTTATCTTCTTAAAATAATAAATGATATAAATGTCGAAACGAAATCTGCAGATGTAAGAGTACACTTAATTTTAAAGTGGTTTTCGTTTTAATTCGTTATTTGTGCCGACATTTCTTTAACAAAAAATACTTTGATGATGATCATCTTGATAATATAGATCTAAATTCTCACCATCTACACAGAAGAAATTTATTGCGGTGCTGAAGTTGAAATATTATTAACCGAAAACTCCGTTTCCCAACATACAGTTGTAGAAATCTAAAATAAAGTAAAGGCTTTTTACATTTCTTTCATATTTCAAAGTTAATTATAACTTCTATGACTATTGAATTCTTCGAATACTATTTTTCCTTTTGTTACACAAATGTTTCCAAACGAAAAAAAAAATACTTGCAAAAACTTTAAATGAATACAGATCCATATCAGACTTAAATATTTATAAAAATCAGGAACTTAAGTAAGTCTTATCAGTATAAGGTCAATGAAAGTCGTCGTTTGGATTTTTCCAGAGAACGTCAACAATTTTTTTGTAATTTTCGTACACCATTGTTTTATGTTTTGTTTTTCTTGTAATTCTTCAAATATTGTATTAATTCTTTTTTAATAGTATTAATTTCTAAACAGTTTGTAGCTGAGACCTAAAAACATTTAAGGGCTACTCAGATTGTAATACAAGTATTAATACTTTTGACGAAAATGCATTCCTGGTCCTATATTTGTTTAAAAAATTTCAAAAAACAATAACAACTCAACATGTCAGAGCTGCATTTTCCACAAAAGTATTAATACTTGTATAATAGTCTGAACGGGGCTTTAAAAAGCATTTATAACCAACACATTATAATTAATAAATTTTCATCGGTTTTGTCTTTCTACACTTTCTGTTTCTACACTACTTATTCATCAAGTGTGGAAAGAATATTTTCAGTTTGAAATTTGACCAAAAGTTAAATGAGAAATAGACTGCAATTAGAAACTTTAGCATCTTTAATACATGCTTTAGACTTTTGGAATTCTAACAATATATCTTCTTATAATAGTAGTGCATATTAAATATACAAACAAAATATAAATTTTGTTATACCGATATATAAAGTGAATAGCTAACAATTATTATTATTTTTACGAATGCACTCGTGTACAACTTATCAGTAGACATGTATATTAACCATATTACAAAGTATAAAGCATATATTTATGGCTTAATATATACATCTGATAAGTAAAAATTAATTTATGTTTTAAATTAGTTAAGATTTATTATGTCCTTTACGCACTTTTCTGTGGAAATACCCATATTGTCATCGAGTTGAGTCATACTATAAATAACCATTAACATTTAATTAAATAAAAAGTGGTTTGGCACTATTTAAGAGATTTTGGCACTATTTAGAAATATATTCGGGTCGAAAACAAAATTTCCAGTTCCCATCACCGCGTCAGAGACGAATGAGACAACTTTTCTCACACATACAACTATAGTTTTATTTTTGACAACACTGATATAGGCACTTCCAAAAAAGTCCACCATGACGGAAAAAATATAATGTTTGACAACAGATTTGTTTTCTTGTATTATAAATTAGAAATATTTAAATTTAACTAAATTTAAGCTTTCTTAGCTTTCCTTAGTTGTGATGGCGAAATAATGGGCTACAAAGTCAGGCTTCTCGTTTTGGTAAGTTTTACTTAATTTCACAAGCATTTTCTCCATAGTTTTTATACTTCTAGGAGCAATTGCACAGTAATACTTTTATTGCAAAACTATTGCTACAACTACAACTAATCATAGACAAATGAAGAGAAAGCCATTAGATATCAATTAACGGTAAAATGTAGTTTTTCTTAAAATGATATTTAAATATAACGTAACGCCAGGAAAAGTAGAATTTATTTTCATTATCTCTACGCTGACGATCGCAAATGCGTGAAACTTTGCATGTTAACAAAATGTTATTAGCTTATGTGATAATAATAAAAGAATCGTTTATAAAACAAATATTTAATATAATTAATTAATTAATTTTAATTAATATTTAAAAATGTGTAAAGTAACGCCAGATTGTGAGTATTTTTTTGTATAGTTTTGAGTTTCTTCGTTGTTTTTCTTCGCTTTCACGCCCAAACCGATTTTTAGATTATTTCACCAATGTAAAGCTACAGCGTCAAACAAAGCATATTTTTTGTATCCGGTTCGGAACCATTTTTTTTTGTATATAGTGCGGATTTTTACCGAAAAATACTTTTTTTGGGCTGGTTTAACCAGTCTTAACCAGTTTAACGGTTTTTATTCTGTTTTTTAAATTTGATTTTATCGCCTTTGTCAGCGACTAACAACTAACAATAAATTTATAAATTTTAAGTATATTTTCCAAAATACAACGTGAACGGATTAAGCTAATAATTATATATAAATAACAAATATAGTTTTGTTACACTTTTGTGTATCTTTTCCTTAATTTTTAACCAAAAAAATATCAAGTGGAAGTTTAAGTAATGCCACACCAGATACTAAGGCTAACAGAAAAAAAAGAGAAAAAGACTTTTTAATTTAGAGGCTTGGAAAATAAATGTATATCAGATCAAGTCCTAACAAAAAAGTTTTGTCTAAAAATACTTGCACAATTCTCAGAGTTAAGCAATTTTGTTATTCAAGTCAAATCTCATATCTGTTTTTTTAACGTAACGCCTGGTCATATTTTGCGTATATCTCGAAATCTTTAGGTTTGTTTTTTACCAATTTTTCACTGAATACAGAGCTATTTATTCAAATGTAAGAAATACAATTTTTCAAACTTGATCTTAAAATATTTTTTCAACCTTTTGTCTTAAAAATTATAATCATAAAGAACTTTTTCTAATTCGTAAGATTTGTTTTTAGTTGTAAAATGTCATAAAAAGGATGTGCTGGAAAACATTAACGTACACAGAAACAAATACTTACAAAAAATTTCCAAACATACGTACGAGTATGTTTTAAATAAAATTTAAATATGTAAATAAATGTTTGTTCCAATTTGGTTTTAAGCAAAAGAAAACTATGTAGGGAGAAAAATGATACCTCATACAATTAATATAAAGTAGCATTTTGTAACAAAATTGTTAAGAGAACATTTCTGCTACAATATAAAATTGCATACTGTACAGAACAGTTATTTGCTCTTTAATTTCAGTGAAAAATTTGTTGAATCAGACAATTTGTTGATTGAAAAAATCAGACCTTAATTGAAGAAATAATTATTTGATTCACATAATTTTTGGTTTGAATTAAAAATGAGTTTTTTCTGTATATCTACAGATCTTTGTCCTGGCAGTTTTGTTGTAGCAACTTTTTATTTTTTAATGAAAAGAACGAGAGGAGAATACAAAATGTATAAATTTCTATTTAAACACTCTCCTGCATATTCAAGAATTAATGCAGCAAAGTTCGGACCGGGACCTATATTCTAAATGTTTTAATTATTAAATTTATTTATTTGACACTCTAGAAGGAATGCGTAAAATATCGGCTCAATGAAATGTATATATGTAAACAAGATCGGCCGATTTGAAAAGCACACAATATTTTGAAATCGACGATTAGGAATCAATTAGATTACATTTTAAAAAGAATTGTTTTCTGGAAGAAATTTAGTACTCATTATATAATTCTGATTTAATTTCTGATAACTACCCACCAAAAAATTACACATTATTATCAGAACTACTTGCCATATAATGACTTACTTCTCTGATTGCCAAATTTCATTACTCGCTTACAAATTACATTATATAAAATTTAAAAAATTATGTAAAAGTTGCTAAATGAGGAGAATGATTTTTGCCATATAAACAAAAGTAAGTACTTCTCAAGAATCGGTTATAATAAATATAAATAATAATAACATAAATATATAAATAATTATTTCAGTCTCACGACTTGTTAAAATCATTAAGTTGATAATACAGTAGGGAAGAGCTTCCGCCAAAAATGCTTAATTCCAAACAAGGGTTTCTAATTACCCGGGCATTTCCAATTCCCGGGAATCGAAAAGTAAAATGTTCTATTCCTGTTAATTCCCGGGAATTTCAAAAAAAAAAAAAGAATTTAATTAAATGACCTCAATAAAAATATAATTTAATGAAAAAACATAGAACATTTAAATTCAAAACAAAACAACAAAAACCAATAAATTCATACACAGAGAGAACAGATTGGTTAAAAATCTGTTGGAGCAACAAATATTTACTTATGTATTCCAATGTTCCATATTTGCTATAAATTATCAATCAATTGTACGATTTTTTCATATTTATAAACAATAAATTCAGTGAAGTGCGACCTTGACCCGCGCACGAAGGGTTCCGTACGGACACGAGATATGTAATTCATTACGAACTTTAGCCAACATAAACTATAGTTTTGGCATTTTTTTCGTTTTTGGGTTTTTTCGGTTTTAAGCGTTTTTTTAGTTTGGGGGTTTTTTGAATTTATTGGCGCTTTCTGTGTTTTGCCACTTTTTTTCACGTTTTGGCGATTTTTGTTTTTGATTTCTGAAGTTTTACTTTTGGCTATTTTTATTATTTTGGCGTTTGTTTTATTTTGGCGATTTTTTTGTTTTGGAGATTTTTTTAGTTTTGGCACTTTTTTTCTCGTTTTGAGGATTTTTTTCTGTTTTTGGCGTTTATTTTAAATTTTGGCGATTTTTTATAATTTTTTTGTTTAATTTTGTCGATTTTTTTCGATTTGGCGATTTTTTTTTAATATTTTGCGATTTTTTCAGGTTTTGGTGTTTTTTTCGGTTTGGCGATCTTATAATTTATGGATTTATTAGTTTTACCGTTTTTGAAAATTTCAAGAGTTTACCTCTTACGGTTTCCAAGTTGTCAAAATTACATAGTCAAAATTGCATTAACTGATGGACCACCCTTTAATTTAAATTTTTTAATATTTTAATGTTAATTGATGTAGTCTATATAAAAATACACTTTTACAAATTTCAAGTGTCAATATACATATGTACATACAATTGTATTTATATTACATAGGATTTTAATATTTTTCGTCGCTCGTTTTGGAGCACCCTTTAATTTTTAATTCTCATGTATTTTTGATTGTAGTGGCCAAGGTTCTACATACTCTGTTAAAATTTCAGGTCCGTAGCTCTTACGGTTCCTGAGAAAATACCGTGTGACGGACAGACGGACAGCGTAGCGAAAACAATAGGGTTCCTTTTTTCACCTTAGGTGTACGGAACCCTAAAAATCCATAATTAAAAAGCAAATAGGAAAAAGAGCTTAAGTCAAATTTTACTGTTTTGCAGGAGAGCACTTTTAAGCGCTTTTAAGTTTATTTCTTTTACAATTTCATTTTGAAATTCTCTGTTAACTTTTATTTTTTAAACAAACATCGTTCTAGACACTTTAAGTAATACATTTGAGTTAAAATATACCAAAGTATAATCTCAATTAAGCTGTTATTCCAAATGAGATTAAAAGTCTGAAAAAGATAAGTCGCAAGTCATAGTGCTATAACTTCCTGAAAAATCACACAAATTAATTGAGATTTTGGCCAGTAATACTTTCGAATATGCGGATTACGATGGTATCGTTAACTCAAAATCAGCTTATCTCGACTAAAGCACTTTTTCCTTTTTGCCACAGAATTGATTCCTTTCATTTCTATTAACCATTTTAGAGTATTAGTAGACACAACTGAATTAAATATAAATTAGAAATTGAAATTAAAAAAACAATTCTTGTAAGCAATATTTAATTTGAAAACATAAATTCGGTTATTGTAACTAACTAATTAATCATTTGCCACCGTACTAAAAATTCTGTTCTAATAAAAGAAAAAAAATTAAGTACTTTATTGATTTTCCTAAGCGAATAAAGAATTACCTCAAAAAATTTTTTACTATGAATACAAAACGAAAAATATATTTGTTTACTTATTCCTCATTTGTAGAAAAAGTTAAAAAAAACAAAAAAATAAAAATTACTCATATAAAAACTATATTTTGCAGAATAATTACACAAATCTTGATTATATAAAAAATGTAAGGACATTATTATATACATGTATCGCAAAATATTGCAAGTGTTATTGCTATTATTCTGAAATGAAATTATTTTTGGAAATAATATGTAGTTTCGTGATAGGAAAATGTTTCTGTGAAATAAAGCCGAACACCGGCAAGGTATTTATATTATAATGCACCACGTGAATAAAAAATTTGGACATTTCGCTTCAGAATATAACAAATATAGAATAATTTGAGAAAAATATAATAATGCACTTACATTTATTATTCTGCACAAATTTTTTTTATGTATGTATGTATGTACGGGAAATCCCGAATCCTGAAATCCCGGGATTTTCGGGATTTAGCAAATCCCGATTCCCGGGATTTGTAAAATTCAACCCCGTAATTTCTTTTTCGGGATTTCATAATAATTTTGGTATAAAAAACCATTTATAAATTAAAATTTTTGTTGATTTTATTTTATTCAATTTTTATAATATTTCAAAGTCCCTTCCAATTTTATACCTGCAGTTTTAACAATTTAATGACTAATCGTGACGTATTTCTTATAAATTAACAACAAGAGCAAAATAAATTAACTACTTTCTCACGGTTATTTTCATCAAATGTGATAGAATATACAACTAAGAATTTTTTGAAAACAAAAAGAAGCATGAGCTTTCGAAGGGAAATAACATTTGGAAAATTCATAAGTTTGTCAAATTTAATAATAATTTCAAACAGTAGCGAATAATATGGAAAACAAAATAATAAAAAATAAAAGGAAAAATAAAAAAACTAATTGGAAAATGGATAAATATCCTGCGGCAATTTATTGATAATTGCAGTGTATAACTAACGTGACCATTTTTTTTGTAACTCAAACCGGGACACCGCAAAATAATTTTTACCCAGTTTTTTTAGACTACCAGTTTTGAAGCCTTCAAGTGACGAACAAGATATATAAATTTTAGACAAGTTGCATTTATTAAATTAAACGCATTTCACAGTATTGGAAGAAAAAAGTTGTTTTTAAAACAAATTTATTTAAATTAAAATCTTTTGTTACTTTTTAAAGAATTAAAAAACCTTTTTCATAGCATACATGTTAAAAAAACTTAGCAAAAAAAATTAATTCAAGGTTAAATTATACAAATTAATTTTCCTGCTTTCAATTTTGTACCTTCTATTAATTTTTTTGCTAAAATAAAAATTAGTCCATTTAATTTGTACTTTGTTTTTTTAAGGAAACAAATTTTTTTTCTTCATATATACATATATTGCAAATTGAGTTAAAAGTATTTTATAAAGAGTAATGCAACAGAAAAGTTGTTATTAATATAAAATTTTCAAACATGTTTATTATGCTACAGGAAACCGGGACAAATTCCCATTTTAAAGCTACCTTCCGGGACACCGGGACGGCGAACTGGAAATCGGGACTGTCCCGCCGAAATCAGTACGGATGGTCACATTATGTATAACTATCTATATGTCGACTCCTCAACGCTATACAAAAAAATTAGCAATTATCTACTTGTCGGTCACAATTGAGTACTACAGACAGCTAGTTATAATTGAAGTAGAATACAATACAAGACAAGTGCATACATTTTGTTGTGGGGTTGACGTAAACGTAAGAAATATTTACCAAATAATCAAAAGTCCATAGATATGTATGTTCGTTTTGGTAAGATTATAAAAAAATTTACATATGTATATATAAAACAAAAACAAATTTTCATATTTAGTTATGGTTTTCAGTATAAATTCTCTAACATCAAATGTGATTAATCAACTTAGAAATAGATGAGAAAAATTCTTTTGATTTTTATTTCAATTTGTAAAGATATATTTTCAACATAAAAGTAATATAAAGTAATATTTATTAAAAAAAATATTTATTGTAGCAAAAAAATTTTGATCCCGAAAAATCCTGGGATTAAAAATCCCGAATCCCGGGATTTCCAAAAATCGATCCCGATTGACTAGGGAGTATGCATGTACATGAGCCATGTCTACCAATGATTCCTTTAGAAATACCAATTGATTGGTTGTAGTCGTATCAATTAATTATTTCGATAGTCACAATTAAAATTTTCTGTTGCAGTAACTATTTCTTTCTAAAAAGTCACCTATCGCTAATGAAAAATTGGTGCTTACAAAAGTTATATTCGTTCATTACAACAGATTTGTGAGTTAGTTGTTGGAACAGACAAAATTCGATTGGCTACAAATTCCGTTATCACAACAAATCTGTTTTCTCTGTGTATGCTAACACATATGTTATATTATCTTTTATATCAGCAAATTTAAAAAATTTGGTACTTTCAGCATACTGTGTAGACTGCTGACAGCAGGATTTGTTGTTATTTTTAAGCATATGAATGTAAGCATATATTTGCTGATTCAACATATCGTCTAGACTAGCTTTAGAATATCGTAAAAAGAACTTTTATTTACTATAACAATACTGTAGGGATCAATTACATTTAATTTATCTTCGAATTCAAATCTTATCACACTGTTTCATATCAGAAATTGTAATGATTTAACATTTTTCAATTTGATTAACCTTAGCATCAGCAAATACTAAATTCCTAAGTAAATTTCATCAATGTCTACACAATTATTTTCATCTTTATAATCGTCAGATTCGTGTTCGTATTCGTAACTTTTTTAAATAGTTTTTGCATTTGACCGTATAAATTTTGTACTTCTGTTATTTCAGTTGATAAGTGCTGCACAATGACAGGCTTAAAAACATTTAAATCTAAAATTATTGTTAAACAAATTTAAATTAATTGCATTTTTCTCTTTAGTTTTATTTCAATTCTTTCAAAAGCTGCCAAGTTCTTGGTCAAGCTCAAAATTTTTTTAAAGTTCTAATAAATGGTGTAAATTTACAATTATTTTAAAATCGTCAAATTGAAGGTGAAAATCGTTTAGTTGTAAAAATGCAATTTTTGCAACCCAAAATGACGATAAATCGTCAAATCTGGCAACCATGGTCATAATAACAGTGGACCCAAATGGGTCTCCGGCAGGAGATGTGTTAAAGCACCACCCTTTCTCACCTAACCTAGGGTGTCATATCACTTCTAGGTAGCCTGCTTCTTTGACATTATTTTTCCCATATAAAGAAGTGAACAAACATAAATATCCATTACTCTCTCTTATTAGAAAGGTTACCCCAAAATCTAATTTCAAAATTTTATGGGTGTGACCCCACCCACTTTTATAATTCAGTATTACGTTATGGCTAGTGCTTATGGTTCATATGGAGACGTATGAGTTCTTTTAAACGATCTGGTATAGATTTTTCCAGGATTTGAGTATACTCCGGACAGATTTTTCGTCACTCCTCTAAGAGGAATTTTTTTATTTTACTTTTGCTTGTAGTCACATTTACTTAGGGGCTGTCCATATATTACGTAACACTCTCATGGTTGGGAGGGGGGGTTCGAGTTTTGTTACGATTTGTTATGAAGAGGGGGAGGGGGTCTTTGAAAATGTTACGTAACAGAGAAAATTACTAATTTCGTACAAAAATAAGTATGTTTTTGTCATATATTCATCTAATTAATCATACATGTTACTTAAATATATTATGTAGGTATACGCGAATACGAATATTAAATGTGAAATTTATAGACATAAAATTGGTTGGTGTTCTGTTTACGCATGCAATATGAAACCTGAAAAAATTTTTATGAAAAAGAACTTCATACTCCTTTTGGTGTACTTTAAAGTTAATAAAAACTACCCAAAATTTTAATTATCGTCACTGAAAAGCATTTGTAAATGTTAAAAAGCACAAATTTCTATAAATAATTTTATGAAAATTTATTTTTAGCCATTTATTTAAATTTCTTTTAGGATTTCTGCATTTATTTATTAAATTATTTTTGGATAAATTTACGTATTCATATTCGCCTGAATTCGACAATACGATTACGAATATTTAAAAATGGTCGAACACTCGGCAATTCGAATACTTATACGAATATTCGTGCATCACTAGTGTTGTATGTATACATACATACATACATGTGCCGAATGTAAATTTTTGATAATCGTGAATTCGAATATTTAAAACGATATCCGCGAATACGAATATCTTATGCATGTGAAATTTATAGACATTTACAATTAAAAACATTTTTATGGAAAATAACTTTATACTCCTGTCCGCGTACATTAAAGTTTATGAAAACTATCCAAAAATTAAGTGGTTGTTAAATAACATTTGAAAATGATACAAAATTGTTATAATAAATTAAATAAATTTTAGTCAAACTGGTTACATGGTTCTCAATTCCTCATCTTAATCCATTTAAATTTTTAAATATTTTTAATATATGTACATATGTACATAAAACTTCTTTCCATATCAAACTGCAACATACAACATATATTAACATTAAATCCACCAAATACATAGAAGGAAATGGTATATGCAGAAGTTTACGTAAACATATCTTGCAATTCTCATAAAAAAAGTTTCCTTTCAAAAAATATATTCTTCCATATACATACATATGTGCATGACAATATCCAATTATCAAATTTCCAAATTTTTGTTGGTCAACTTGAGGCTAAATGTTTAAGTCTGAGAGATGTTTTTATGGAAACTTTCATATATAGACGTATTTTCAAAAGGATATTGTTTTAATTTTTTATAAAACCGAACAAGAAAAAATATTTAGAAATCAACAGTGTCCAGGAACTAGATTGTGTGCCCTTCTAATTTTAAGGTATTTTTAAGGAATATTTTTTGAAATGAGAAAATGTATATTGAAAATGTAGTGGTGCAGAAAGGACAAAAATTAAGAAAATATTTGTTTTGTATCTTTCGTAGTGGACATCATTTTAAGTAATTTGATCTCCCGAAATACGCCAACAAATGTATATGTTTAAAGCCCTCCCGCTAAGTGCATTGGTTAAAAAATGTTGTCTCTTAGAAAATGAAAACGTTTTTAATTCCACAAAGACGATATCACTGTGTTCTAGAAAAGTAATGAAATTTTTTTCCATTACGATTTCATTCCCAGTTTATTTCAAATAAATATTTCAAACAACATGGAAAAATACCATATTATGATATAAACACAATTGCGACGACCGGAAAACTAGCATAGTTCGATGAGCCTGTCTTCAAGAATTCGTTGCGTAAATTCGTCTATGGATATTTTTGTGTCCCGAAAAATCACTTGCATATACATATTTACATATATTCAAACCAAATAAAATACGATTATGTAATAAAAATAAATGCAAAAATCTACATCAAGTCTTTAACTTGATTAAAAGTCGAATAAATCACTTCTATCGCGAAAATGTTGAAAATTCGCAATATTAGAAAAAAGCCCTAAGCTAAAATTGATTAAACGCGCTTAAACTCTAAGGTAAGTCATTAACTCAAGAGAGAGTGCAAAACATTATGAAAATTCGCCTAAGCTTGGAAAAAATTTGTATTTTAAGTCCCCAAATAAAAATAAATAAAGAAAGCCAAAAGCTTTGCTAAAATTATCTTTCGCAAATAAAAATTCGCGAAAAATTGTAAAATTTTAAATAAGCTAAAATTTTTTTTATAAATTGGTACAACTTTAAGGAATGTTAAAAATTCAATAAAAATCGCGAAAATTCACAAAAACACTAAAATCGCAAGCTCAATAAAAATTTGTAAACGCATTTGAAGAAATCACTTTCAGAAATTTTACCTAATTATGCAAATATTCACTGCGGCAAAAATCACTTGCATATACATACATTCACAAAAAAGTATCATTAGGTACCTACTTGCAATATAAACAATTGCGAAAATCTATATCAAGTCTTGATTTTCATTAAAACTCGAAAATATCACACATCGCGAAAATGTTAAAAATTCGCAATATTGGAAACAAACTGTAACGTAAATCATTTACTCAGGCGAAAGTGCAAACATTCTGAAAATTCGACAAAGCTTGAAAAAAATTTTAATTTTAAGCTCCTAAATAAAAATAAATAAAGAAAGGTAAAACTTAGCATAAATACATCTTTCGCAAAAATAACAGAAATTTGCGAAAAATTGCAAAATTTTAAACAAATGATAATTTTTATTAAAAATCGCTAAACTATTAAGAAGCAGAATACTTGCAAAAACTCGCTTCGTGAACAATTCCAAAATTCGCGAGAAGTTGCAAAATCGCGTACAACCCTTGAAACTCATTAGAAATCGCCAATAAAATAAAATAAACCCGGAAAAACGCGAAAAAATCGTATATATTTTAGCAAGGGTTTTGTGCTTACCCCTTTAAAACACAAATAAAATCGATAAAAATGATTTTATATAAAAGTGTTATTTATTTGCTTACATTTTCTTATTTTTGCAACTATTTATTACAAAAATTTTATTTTTACTAAAAAGGTATTTTATTTCACAATATTTCTTGCTGCCGATTTCAAATTACTTTTTTGTAGTGAAATTGGATTGCAGAACACTTCAATTTCGTTTGAAACAAACTGAAAATAAAATGTTACTTTTTAAGTCACTTACGAAATTTTGAACACAAACCAAGAGAAAATTTCACTTTCATTTCATATTACGAATGTAGAACCTAGGCGACAATTTTTTTTTAGTTTCACGCACATTTTAAATTTATTTGAAGATGACCAAACGGAGTATCTTCAAGATCTTTAAAATACACGACGACTTCACTTATAGACACTAGTGAAAGCGCCCGTGAGGCTAATGACAATTCTCATCTTGGTGTTTCAAATATTGCATTTCATCAATACGGAATATTAAAAACGGATAGCAAAACTATAGAAATAAATTTCTTTTTTTAGTTAATTTTAATTATTATTTTTCGAACTTGATTTGTTTCTATATTTATGATTTGAATGGGCTAAAGTTCGTATCGCTTTTCTAAGCCAAATTACATGTGATAATTATTAATGAAGAAATAACATCAAAGTTAGTTGTAAATATTCTGACAACACATAGTTGAACGGAAGAGCCAGCCGTTTTTGAAGACCACTAAACCTTCACCATCAGCGTTCTTCTGTGTTGATCCATTGCCGTTTTCGAAGGCCACTAAACCTTCATCATCAGCGTTCTTCTGTGTTGGTCCACTGTGTGTGGTGTCAGTTGATGGAGGGTAGGAAGAGTGCTCGAATTAATAAATTCTTTCGCAAACGAATTTAATTCGAACGATTTTTAATTTCCACATTGGAAGGAATTATTCTTTTTAATTATCAAATTTTATTTATAAACGAACGAAAAAAAAACCAAGAATGCAAAATAAAATTCCTCTCGCAAATTTAAAAATAAAATTCGCTAACGAAAAGAAAATAGAATACGCGAATAAATTAAAAATACAAATAATTCAAAGTAAAGACTTAAATTTTTTTTAAAAAGATTTTATTAGTAACGACTGTAGCTATAGAGCTGAAATTTGGTGTGTAGATTCCTCTTTCGATGTGTAAATCCACTAAAAAGGGATTTTTGGACATTCAAACGTTAAAAGGGGAAAAGGTGTAAAAAGGGTAAAATTCGTATCTTTATATATCGGAAACTACATTAGATAGACTAAAAATTCTAAAAGTATATGAATGCTGCTCAAAAATAAGCCGACATGTATTTGGTACTTTTCTACTATATGTACTTTCAAAGATTAAAATGGGGTAAAAACAGAATTTTGGTACCTTTTTTGCCCTCGACATATCTTCTAAATTATTCAACGTAGCAGAAAGCTTTTTGGTGCGTTTCTTTCTTCTGGACAGAATCTTGAATTGATTTGACACTTTCTGAAAATTTGCACTTTTACCCGTTTTCGGTAGTTTTATGCTAAGGGGGTAAAAAAGGGTAAAATTTTTATCTTTATATCTCATTAACTACAGTAGATAGAGTCAAAAAGCACTTATTGGAAAAAAGTACTTTTTGGTAAAGGTGCTTTTTGTTAAAAGTACTTTTTAGTAAAACGTGCTTTTTGTTAAAAGTACTTTTTAGAAAAAGGTGCTTTTTGAAAAAAGTACTTTTTAGAAAAATATGATTTTTGGGAAAAGTACTTTTTCGAAAAAGGTGCTTTTTTGGAAAAAAATACTTTTTAGAAAAAGGGAATTTTTGGAAAAAGTACTTTTTAAAAAAAGGTGCTTTTTTGGGAAAAATACTTTTTAGAAAATGGGGATTTTTGGGAAAAGTACTTTTTAGAAAAAGAGCATTTTTGGGAAAAGTACTTATTAGAAAAAGGTGCTTCTTGGGAAGAGTACTTTTTAGAAAGAGGTATTATTTTGGAAAAGTACTTTTTAGCAAAAGTAAGAAAAAAAAGAATTTTTAGAAAAAGGTTCATTTTGGAAAAACTACTTTTTAGAAAAAGGTGATTTTTTGCCACTGATTTTGCTTATTTATTATTTATTATTTGTAGTATTTATGTTTATCCTTTCTTCTTGGTTTTTTATTTCCTAATAATCAATAACATTTTATTCAGAATTTAACTTTTGTTTTCTATTAGTATATATCATAATTTTAACTTTCTCAAACTAACCTTTGTCATCCACTGCTTCTCAAAATATTTCACGAAAATTCTGTATAATATCACAACCACTCACACAATAAATTGTATGTATTTCATTGCATCATTAGTACATTACATTTTTTAAATGTAGTCCAAAAATGTTCAAGTCGGGCAATAATTGCTCTTAAATTTTTATGATACGAAAAAAGTGACATTAAGTTCATTGACATTATGACATTTTATTAATGGATGTAACGAAACTTTTTGGAGTGTCGTAATGTCCATGGACATTATGTCCTTGTACACTGTGACATACCACCCAAAAGCACCTTTTTCCAAAAAGGACTTTCCCCAAGAAGCACCTTTTTCTAAAAAGTACTTTTCCCAAAAAGCTCCTTTTGGTAAAAAGTACTTATCCCAAAAAGCACCTTTTGCTAAATAGTACTTTTCCCAAAAAGGACTTTTTTCTAAAAAGTACTTTTCCCAAAAAGGACTTTTTTCTAAAAAGTACTTTTCCCAAAAAGAACTTTTTTCTAAAAAGTATCTTTTTTTAAAAACTACTTTTTTCTAAAAAGTGCTCTTTTCAAAAAGCACGCTTTTAAAAAAAGTACTTTTCCTAAAAATCCTTTTTTTCTAAAATGTACTTTTCCCAAAACCACCTTTTTTTAAAAGTACTTTCCCAAAAATCCCCTTTTTCTTAAAAGTACTTTTTTTAAAACTTCCCTTTTTCTAAAAAGAACTTTTCTTAAAAATCAACTTATTCTAAGTACTTTTCCCAAAAATCCCCTTTTACTGAAAAGTCCTTTTCAAAAATCCCCTTTTTCTAAAAAGTACTTTTCCAAAAAGTCACCTTATTCTAAAAAGTACTTTGCCAAAAAATCACCTTATTCTAAAAAGTACTTTTTCCAAAAATCATTTTTTTCTAAAAAGTACTTTTCCCAAAAATCTATTTTTTCTACAAAGTGCTTTTTCCAAAAATCCCCTTTTTTAAAAAAGTACTTTTCCCAAAAATTACTTTTTTGAAAAAGTACTTTAGCAAAAAGCTCTTTTTCCTAAGAAGTACTTTTTTCAAAAATTCTCTTTTTCTAAAAAATACTTTTCCCAAAAATCCCCTTTTTCTCAAAAGTACTCTTTCAAAAAAGCACAATTTTTAAAAAAGTACTTCTCCTTAAAATCCCTTTTTTCAAAATGTACTTTTCCCAAAAATCCCCTTTTTCTAAAAAGTACTTTCCCCCAAAATCCTCTTATTCTAAAAAGTACTTTTCTTAAAAATCACCTTACTCTAAAAAGTACTTTTCCTAAAAATCTCCTTTTTTAAAAAATACTTTTTCAAAATTCCCTTTTTCTAAAAAGTACTTTTCCCAAAAATCTCTTAATTCTTAAAAGTACTTTTCCCAAAAATCATCTTTTTCTAAAAAGTACTTTTCCCAAAAAGCACTTTTTTCTAAAAAGTGCTTTCCTTAAAAATTCCATTTTTCTAAAAAGTACTTCTACCAAAAACCACTTTTTCCTAAAAAGTACTTTTTCCTAAAAAGCACTTTTTCCTAAAAAGTACTTTTTCCAAAAATCACCTTTTTCTTAAAAGTACTTTTCTTAAAAATACCCTTTTTCTAAAAAGTACTTTTCCCAAAAATCCCCTTTTTCTAAAAAGTACTCTTTCGAAAGAGCACGCTTTTTAAAAAAGTACTTTTCTCAAAAAGCACCTTTTTCTAAAAAGGACTTTTAACAAAAAGCACCTCTTTCAGAAAAGTAGTTTTCCAAAAAGTACTTTCTTCTAATAAGTGCTTTTTTACTCTATCTACTGTAGTTTCTAAGATAAAAAGATACAAATTTTACCCTTTTTAACTCCTTTTTACCTCCTTAGCAGAAAAGTACCGAAAACGGGTAAAATTTTACCCCTTATCAGTGTAAATTTTCAGAAAGTGTCAAATTCATTCAAGATTCTGTCCAGAAGAAAGGAACGCACCAAAAAGCTTTCTGCTACGTTCAATAATTTAGAAGATATGTCGAGTGCAAAAAGGTACCAAAATTCTGTTTTTACCCCATTTTGATCCCTGAAAGTACATATATTAAAAAAGTACCAAATACATGTCGGCTTATTTTTTAGCAGCATTCGAATGCTTTTAGAATTTTTAGTATATCTAATGTAGTTTCCGATATATAAAGATACCAATTTTAACCTTTTTCCCCTTTTAGTGTTTGAATGTCCAAAAATCCCTTAGTGGATTTACACATCCGAAGAGGAATCTAAACACCAAATTTCACCTCTATAGCTATAGCGGTTTGGGTTGGGCGATGATATCTCAAAAAGAGCTCAACATGAGGAGTCTTAGCGCCCGTGAACCCTATATTAAGGACTTTAATTGCATAGAAGCCCAACAGAAAATTTCAGGAAAGGTAATCGAGTTTGGAATTAAGCATTTTTGGTGAAAGCACTTTCTTACTGGATTACCAACTTAATGATTTCAAGAAGGTGTGAGACTAAAATAATCGATTCTTGGGGAGTCCTCATTCTCCTCATTTAGCAATTTGTACATAATTTTTTTAAATTTTAGGTAATGTGATTTGTAAGCGAGTAATGAAATTTGGTAATCAGAAAAGTAAGTCATTATATGGCAAGTACTTCTGTTGATAAGTGTAATTTTTTGCTGTGTTAGATCATAGGTATTTAATTTCTTGTAAATAACTACAAAATATTAATAAATTATACAATATGTACATACATTTATGTGTGTAAACAACTAAGTTTGGAATGTGTTTTTTGTGATATTAATGGAATTTTTTAGCTATACACAACAATGTATCATTCAAGGACCATAGTATACTAAACGAATATCAAGTGCTATCATTTAAATTAATATAAAAAGTGGTTCGGTTTTGGTTTTGGTACTATTTAGAAACAGATTCGGCACGAAATCAAGATTTCCAATTCCCATCACTGATACATACATGCTCAAAAGACCGTTTGCCAAGAGTTTGCAAAATAAAGGGTCTCGAGCAGGGAAGGCATTGAGAATTTTAAAATTGTACCAAAAACTAAAAAAATTTTACTTTTTTGACCTTAGTTGTACTAAAATATTTTTTTAGTTCAAATTACATATTTTCATTTGTTTTTTTAAATAATCGACTTTGTTGTGGCCAGCGAATCGTTTTCACAATTTCACCTTTTTAAGTTGAAATTTAAAATATAAAAATTAATAGCATGTGCTCCAGCTTCCTATGATTTGGAAATGGAATAGTTCATATATTTTGATTTTATTGTTGCGTTTTGCCTTCACAAGAATGTTTTCAAGGAGAAGAATATGATGAGTCGCATTGTTCAAAAGTGAAAATTGACATATGCAATCGTTTGAAAAGAAACACGGAGTGAAACTGCGGAGACTCCTTAAATGTACTAAATTAGTCATTGGTGTACTATTGTACTTTTCGAGTTCAAATAGTACCAAAAAAGGTACAATTGTACTAACTTTGTCATCCCTGGTTTCGAGTGAATACATGAGCCGAGCGTTCAAAAAACGGTCGTTGGTTGAGCGAAGAGCAAGCCAAAGAAGAACCAAGTTTGAGGGTTTTTTTCGCGACAGTGTAGCATCGCGTCACTGCACGAGTGTTTTTTTTTTCTAACAACAAGCACAAGAAAGACCAATTATTACGAGCTCATGGTTATTAGGCAAAAAACTACATAAGAAATTTACCAATCTAAATTTTCTTCGGTAAAACTTGGCGAAATTAGTGCCGAGCACGGGTTGTTTGGAAATTAAATTTTTTGGCAGATTTGAGAGCCTTATTCAATACACATTAACTCAAATTTCGTCAAATGAGTTTCTGATGGCAAATACCTCCCCTATGCAATATTCATCAGTAATATAAATTTCGAATTAAAAAATTAAGTTCGAAAAATAATAATTAAAATTAACTAAAATTAATAGCCATGGGCCTGTGGCAAAAATTAAATAAATATACTTAATAGTAACAAACCAAAAAAGTTTGTCTTAAGTAAAACAAAAATAAGCAAATTAACTAACATGTGCATAATTAGTAAAGAATAAACGACAATGGTAAGTCTGTTGTAAATTAGAGATGGTAAATTTGGGCTTTCATTACAAAACACGTTTCAGCAAAATTGAAATACGATGAATTAAAACAATTCACGTATTCCATTTGCAAGAAAATTTCGTATATAAGGCAGAAATTTACATCAACTGACACCACACACAGTGGACCAACACAGAAGAACTCTGATGATGAAGGTTTAGTGGCCTTCGAAAACGGCTGGCTGTTCCGTTCAACTATGTGTTGTCAGAATATTTACAACTAACTTTGATGTTATTTGATCATTAATAATTATCACATGTAATTTGGCTTAAAAAGCGATACGAACTTTAGCCCGTTCAAATCATAAATATAGGAAAAAATTAGTAATTTATTAAAAATTTACTTCATATCTTATTGCATATGGCATGATGAACACGAATCTGGTAAGGATTTTGAACATATTAGTAAAAAAAGGGTTTCGATAAAAAAATTTTAATATACATATGTATAACTTTTAAATTGTTAACCGAATAGAAACATTTTGTATGGACCGATTATAGTCAACGATATAAGCTTTCGAAATTGAAAATTTTAAGTGACCCTGTTACACTAGAGATTAAGTTAGAGAGTGCTAAATCTGACCACGTCGAAGTGGAAAAGAATTTCAGTCAAGCTTAAGTTATTTTTTATGGCATTTTAAGTTTTTTCTTGTAGCTTTTCAATTCTAGTATGGAGTTAAAGATTTCACAAATTTATTAAAAAATAAATATATTAAAAAAATCATATTTTGTTCCGACAAAATATGCTAAATCTAAAAATAATATTTGTTTTTTGACTAAAACATGCTATCTCATAAAAATACGCAAACCATTGCAAAATAATATATTTTTTGCAGATCTATAAATTAGTAAGCATATTTAAACCATCTTATGGAAGGCACACCATTTATTTTTACAACAATGAGCGAATTAAGTAGTTTTTTTGCTATACTGAAAAATTAGCATTTTTGAGTTGACGTATTTTGAATATAGGCTTTCGATATGTACATACGGTTGCAAGTAAATAAATATGTGTAAATATATGCCTTCAGAAAACTTTGATTAATAATATTTAGGATGAGAAAAAATGTGCAACACGCGTAGTTTTAATTTATTAGAAATAAACTCTTATATAAATTGAGTTGAAAATATTCAGACCATCATGAATTTTCTGTCGCCTGACGATATATTCAGTGGTGTCAGACGTAAAAGTCTGTGCAATGGATCTCTGTTAACGCTCACCAACAAGCACAATAACGAAAATAGCGGCGCGGCACAAAGTAAAAGCAAAAAAGAACGAAGACGTGGCAGTTTTAATGAGGCTACAACTAATACAAGTGCTAAAGAAAATGGCAGAAGAAGATCTTCATTGGTATCAAGGTAAAAAGAGTAAGAAGTGTTTAATTCGAACGATTTTTAAGCAAGAGAGATGTTTTATGGTTAGAAATTTTTTTCACCCTTAAATAAAATGTATTTGGTTTTTATTTTTAGATGGTTTAAACATATCTCTGATGCTGCTGAACAATACAAGCCCCGCTCTAAAAATGCTAATCAAGAACCTGTGGATGATCCAGCTATTGCTACCTTACCACATTCCAATACACGTGAGTCGTTGGAGTTGACACCTGAAAGACCACCTCAATCGGCCACAGCTACCCTGATAACAACACCTCTAGCACCCATGATGCCAATACCTTCGGTTTCAGAAGAGCGCAGCGTCTTTGCACAATCCGGCAATAATGATGTACAACTGCGTAATGGACGCCGTGAGAGTACACCTACATCATCAGCAGGTGCTGCCAGTGATGCTTACCCACCTTATTATAATATTAAACAAAGATTAAGTCATAATGAATTGTCACCAAATACGAGCGCTGTCAATCGCACCATGTCCACTCGTAGCTGTGGTGACGCAAATGCCAATTACAGCAACATATTGCCAGAATTTGCTGGAGCGAATGGTGTAACCCTACGACATACCCAATCCGCTAGGCAGGCCAATGGCGTGGTTGAAGAAAACGACACAGCAACGCTTGCAGCTGGTGTAACGAATAAGAGGAACAGCGCTAGTATTGTTTTCTCCAATAATTCCAATAATACCCGTACTTTAATGCAATCATCACCTCCGTTAGTTGATCCTACCGCAATACAAATCAGTATAAGTCCGGCGCACACCGCTGAACCTGTGCTGACTTCAGCGGAAAAGCTAAGACGTTTAGATGCTAGTATAAGAGAAGGTCTAATGGAGAAGCAAAAGATTATTTGTGATATGTTCCGCTTACCAGTGGAACATTTCCATGAAATAGTAGACATAGCGACCATGCCAGAGGCTCCTAAGGATAGTACTGACATAGCACTGGCAGCCTATGCACAAGTTCAGTCACTTACTGAAGTAATAAATGATTATATGAAGGTGACTCCCGAACCAGAGGTTTCAGCCGTTTCAACGGCTGTTTGTGATAAATGTCATGAGAAGCGAGAAAATACAACAAATTCTCGCTCACGCTCGAATGTAACTGGCGGAAAGGTAGATACTAAACTCTCAACCTCATTATCCGATACTCCACCACCCTTGCCACCACCAAATAAACAAATGGCGCAAGCTCAACAGCAAACACCTGCACCTACTGTCACCAAAATGCAGACATGTACTTTGGAAGAGTCTAATATACATGAAGATGATGACGGATATTGCGAAATTGATGAGTTGCGTTTGCCAGCCTTACCTCCCTTGACAAAGGCATCAATAGCAGTTACTACTGCTACAATACTTCCTTTGCCGTCAACTCCGAAATTAAGTGGAGTCAAACAAGGATCACCACCGCCACCTTTGCCTTCTCCGGCAGGTACATTTAAAACTCCGCCTCCACCACCACCGCCCCCAGCGAAAACAGTTTCAAATCAAAACTTAATACCAAGAGTATCTACTTCTACCAGCAGCGCCAACACGACGACCACCAGTTCCACCACAAATGCAACACCCGAATTAGTAAAACGTCAAAGCACGGTAAGTGCCGACAGCATTCCTGAAGAATCCGCGGATGAAGTAACGCATGCTCTTGCTGATCACATAAAGGATAAAGTCGTTTATAAATCTATCGTAATCAAAGAAACCGAAGAAGAAATTGCAAGCAACTCCGCCACCAAAGAAGACACAGAAAAGGCAATACAACAGCCTAAAAAGGTAGATGAAGCTAAAGAAAACCCCCAGGATATTTCTGAAAACTCTAAAGGGGAAGCTTGTGCCCCAATACCCACCATTGAAGACGACGAGGAAAAAGATGACGACTCAGTAATGCATACAGCCGAGTGTGAAAGTGCACCACTAGACGAGAATATCAAAGCGAATGATAAACACATTCTAAATGAAGATAAAGATTTAGAAAATCCTATATTGACAACTTCAATGACGGCAGAACCACAAAGGCAAAACAGTAATGCTACGCAGGCAGACGAGGAGGTTTCCCTTAATAGTGAACATATCGAAATAAATGAGGCTTACGAATGTTTGGTAAGAGAATTTTCGCAATCACATAGTTACTGGTTATTTGTTTTTGATTAAAAAAATTAATCAAAACTTTTCTCCTTATAACAGTCGAATATAAATGCTGTTTTATCATCTATGGTTGACAATTCAACGCAAACGTTGCCATTTACCGCATCTCTACCTGCAAGTACAACCAGTACCATCGTAACAACCAGCACCAACAACAGTAACAGTAACGTAAATTCTAGCGGTCATTTGCCAACATTATGTGGTCCAAATCGTATACAACATGCCAATTCCTTGGAGCCAAGTGTGCCTTGCCACGCTTTAAGCAGTATTGTCAGTGTATTAAATAATCAAATCTCATTACTTTTGGTAAGTGTATCTCTCATGAATTTGATTATATTTAAATCTTAATCTGGTTTTATTCCTGATCTAGCCAAAAATAAATGAGCGCGATATAGAACGCGAACGTTTGAGGAAAGAAAATCAACACTTAAGAGAATTATTGAACGCGATGCATGAACGTCAACGAGTTGAAGCAAAATTGGTAAGTTATAACTTCAGTCAGTTTATACTACCTTATATATATAAATACAATTGTGGTATTCAAAGAGTACTCTTAAGTGTCATACCCCCTTATGGAAAAAAATATTTTACTACAGCTTTAAAGTTCATGTTAGTTGCCAAGCACTTTAAGGCTAACATTGCTTTGTTAAGAAATTGTATGCAAAACACAACTTTAATTATTTTGTTACTTAATAATAAATACTGGTAACACCACCGTGTTCAACAACCACTTCACAGCTTATGATGTACAAAATTTAATGAAATCTCATTCGGGTATTCAAATATTTTTTTATTTTATTAAATAAATTTTTATTTTTCTTGAAGTAAAGCAACCCAATTTAAATAATATGAGCTTCTGACATTGTAGTAAAACAGATAAACATTTCTATGAAGTATACGTAAAAAAATATGAGGAAGAAAGAAGTATTATCACAATTTCTTTTATTCGAATGAAATGAGTATTTGAATACCCAGCTTTTTTCGAGCGAGAGTATCAGCATTTTTTTTCGTGTAGGTATTTGTTTGCTGCAGAATTTGTAAGCAGAATTTGTTTTTTCGTGCTTTCCTATAACGCGTTATAGGGAAAGAGAACACCACTGCTTTAAAACCTGCATTGTTGTGGTTCTATTAAATCACTTTTTTTCTCTAGTTTGTTTCATATTCGTTCACTGCTTCTTATAAGCTCATATTTTAAAGCGAATTATGATACGATTATTGCCTTATTGCAGTTTAAAATGTTAGGACATTATGGGTCTTATGCAAAAAAACTTAGCAAAGCTTTGCAAAGCAATGTTAAGTAAAGTTGTATTCTAAAAAAATCATTTTATCAAATTTCTAAAGTATGTCCCCACGTTTGTTAAAACTACTTTAAGTTGATATTTTCAAATTGTGTATTTTGTACCTCTAATATTTTTGTTAATATAACATATATTGATTCATGTTACATCTGAAAATGAAGCTAGAAGTGTTAGCTCTTAGCTTAGATTTATTATTTCTGTCATGTAATGGAAAAGCTTATCAAATTATCCAACTGATTCAAAATACATCGTAAAATCCATAAAAAATATTAATATAAATACAATTACACAAAAATGTTTTAGTGATGTACATACAATCAAAACAAATCGAAAAAAGCTGGGTATTCAAATACTCATTTCATTCGAATAAAAGAAATTGTGATAATACTTCTTTCTTCCTCATATTTTTTACGTATACTTCATAGAAATGTTTATCTGTTTTACTACCATGTCAGAATAATAAAATAATAAAAATTTATTTAATAAAATACCCGAATGAAATTTTATTCAATTTTGTACATCATAAGCTGTGAAGTGGTTGTTGAACACGGTAGTGTTACCAGTATTTATTATTAAATAACAAAATAATTAAAGTTGTGTTTTGCATAAAATTTCTTAACAAAGCAATGTTAGCCTTAAGCTGCTTGGCAATTAATATGAACTTTAAAGCTGTAGTAAAATATTTTTTTGCATAAGGGGGTAAAAGTACAAATTATCTTTTATTGCTCTCTTCATTATTGTGAGATCACTCGCACGCGTACGCTATTTTGAAGACTGCTGTCATAAAGTAATAAGACTTTCTTAGCTATGTATGTTTTTTGTTTGTCACAACCAGTGTGGCCACAACTAAAACAAAATTTTTAATGCTAAATGGGGCTTAAAATATAGCTAAAAATTCAAAAAAATATATTTGAAAATGATAAATTTTTGGAATGATTTTTTGATAATTATATCGTAATAATTATTTTTATTTAATTTTAATAAAACAAAGAAGTAAAAACAACAGTTCAGGAACATACAAACTACAATTGCTGAATTCATGAAACCTCTTGTATCTTTGTCTGATCGTGTTAAATATAAGTTTAAAATTTGTTGCTGGTAATTTTCGTTGTATGTCCATTAGCTGGATTCCGCAACAATGAATTTTGAAGTTTTCAACCCCATAAAACATAAGTTTGAATATTTCCCTTTTTTCTTCTTGTTGTTAGGTATTTGACGTTTAAAATACATTAAAGTGGCTATTAGACAGTCATACTCTGTATTTGAGCATGACAGATTTTGTATATTTCAATAAACACCTTTAAAAATGTGCGCTCTAACCAAGTCATCTCTATATAATGATGAATCAAACAAATCAAACAAATTTGCGTATTGTTTAATTTATAGAAATAATAGTTTTCTCGCGTATTTTAAACGAAAATTGTTTATTAAATAAATGTTAAATGCACAGTTATACATAAAATGACATTTGATGTCAAGATGAATTTATCAGGTCGTGAGCTCTGATGATTACACCATATAATATTAATCAATTCCCAGCATAAATTACTGCTTACCAGAAGCGTTTTTGAAAGGTAGGCAATATTACAGAATCACTTGATGTTGTGCATGAATAAGGCATTTTAATTTTTGTGAGAGCCCGCTTTACGTAAGTACTTTTCAGAAGCATGTTTTAAAGGTTTTGTTATCAAATAAGTAATACATTGCTTCCCTCAGTTCTTAGTGTTTCCAAATCAAATTTTGTTTATGCTGGGTTGAGTCTATACGTGATGAATTTTTATCATGATATCAATTTGACATTCATCGTGATATAACATCATCAATTGTGGACATTATGTTACGAAAACACAAATGAAATTTGCACTGAGTTTGACAGAAAATTTATTAAATGAGTTGATGAATGATGTCAAACATAAAAATTCAAAATTTTTTGAAAGTAAACCAAGTTGAAAAACACAAATTTTGTAATATCACACTATTCTTAAATACTAAGTACTACAACCTAATATCCACTTAAGACGTGTTTTTGCTGTTTACATGGTTTCCATCATTATAAATTTGTATAAAAATTACAAAATACAATGAAATGATTAATTGAGCGAGGTTTTTACTTTTATAAATGGAAAAAATATATGCAATTTATAGAATTAAAAGTAATAAATAATGCTAAAAAATTAATACAAAAATGCTTGAAAAATGCTAATCAAAATAAAAAATTCACTGCTAAATCAAAATAATTCTAAATTTAGCAGTGAAAATGCTAAAAGGGTCACGCTGGGCTGCCAGATAAAATTATCGAAAATCGTCGAAATCGATATAAAATATAAAATAATCGTCATTTCATATTCGAAAAATCGTAAAAAAAATCGGACAAATCAAAATGTACTGTTTTTTAACATGTACGCATATGCTTTATTTTTTAAATGTATTCATGTTCATACATAACTTTGTTCCCCTCAGTGGTAAAATTATGAAAAATATTCCCAAGTTAGCAGGTCCAAGTTTTGTTCTCAGTACTTTTGATGGCCGAAATTTTTTTTAAAGGAACTTGACCTTTCTTCTCATACATGCATACTGTCACAACTCCAAATGAACAAAGTGGTTTTGTTTTAATTTTATAAACCATTTAATTGAACAAATCTCTAGCGACCGCAGCAATTTTTTTCGCAATACAGTCTTCCTTAAGAATATAAAATACCGCTATGATTGTTCTTATGTTACATAATTGCGTCATTTGTACAGTATCAAGAGTTGTTTGCTACTACTCAGCATCAGTTCGCGTTGTGAAAAAACAAAATCATAAAAAAAATATTCGTAATACATACTTATTAACAACCTTGATAGATAAGCTTTAATTGCTTTGCTAATATTTTTACATAGTCACAAATAACAAAAAAAAAAACGCAAACAAAAAAA